>CM067842.1:608469481-613469481 GCA_034509565.1 Triticum monococcum
TTTTGGTCTACTTGTCGCGGACGTGATGCCTATATACATGATCATGCCTAGATATTCTCATAACTATGTGCTTTTCTATCAATTGCTTGACAGTAATTTGTTCACCCACCATAGAATTTGCTATCTTGAGAGAAGCCACTAGTGAAACCTATGGCCCCCGGGTCTATTTTCCATTATATTATTTTCCGATGTACTTGCTATTTCTATCGTTGTTTATTTTGCAATATTTATTTTCCAATCTATACAATAAAAATACCAAAAATATTTATCTTATTATCTCTATCAGATCTCACTTTTGTAAGTGACCTTGAAGGGATTGACAACCCCTTTATCACGTTGGTTGCGAGGTTCTTGTTTGTTTGTGCAGGTACTAGGGACTTGCGTGTTACCTCCTACTGGATTGATACCTTGGTTGTCAAAAACTGAGGGAAATACTTACGCTACTTTGCTGCATCACCCTTTCCTCTCCAAGGGAAAACCAATGCATGCTCAAGAGGTAGGAAGAAAGATATCTGGCGCCGTTGCCAGGGAGGTTGCACCAAGTCAAGTCAAGTCAAGGTTTGATCTCCCGTCAACAAGCCATTGCTGGCGCCGTTGCCGGGGAGATCCACGCACAAGTGAAGACATACCAAGTAACTATCACAAACTCTTATCCCTCGCATTACCAAGTTTGGGGCTGCGATGCTTATGTCAAAAAGACTCAACCTGATAAGCTCAAACCCAAATCGGAGAAATGTGTCTTCATAGGATACCCAAAGGAGGCCGTTGGGTACACCTTCTATCACAGATCCGAAGGCAAGATATTCGTTGCTAAGAATGGATCCTTTCTAGAGAAGGAGTTTCTCTCGAAAGAAGTGAGTGGGAGGAAAGTAGAACTTGATGAGGTAAATGTACCTTCTCCCTTATTGGAAAGAAGTTCATCACAGAAATCAGTTCCGGTGATTCCTACACCAATTAGTGAGGAAGCTAATGATGATGATCATGAAACTTATGATCAAGTTACCACCGAACCTCGTAGGTCAACCAGAGTAAGATCCACACCAGAGTGGAACGGTAATCCTATTCTGGAGGTCATGTTACTTGACCATGACGAACCTACAAACTATGAGGAAGCGATGATGAGCCCAGATTCCGCAAAATGGCATGAGGCCATGAAATCTGAGATGGGATCCATGTATGAGAACAAAGTGTGGACTTTGGTTGACTTGCCCGATGATCAACAACCAATAGAAAATAAATGGATCTTCAAGAAGAAGACTAACGCTGACGGTAATGTTACTGCCTACAAAGCTCGACTTGTTGCGAAAGGTTTTCGACAAGTTCAAGGAGTTGACTACGATGATACCTTCACACCCATAGCGATGCTTAAGTCTGTCTGAATCATGTTAGCAATTGCCGCATTTTATGATTATGGAATTTGGCAAATGGATATCAAAATTGCATTCCTTAATGGATATCTTAAAGAAGAGTTATATATGATGCAACCAGAAGGTTTTGTCGATCCAAAAGGTGCTAACAAAGTGTGCAAGCTCCAGCGATCCATTTATGGACTAGTGCAAGCCTCTCGGAGTTGGAATATATGCTTTGATAGTGTGATGAAAGCATATGGTTTTATACAGACTTTTGGAGAACCCTGTATTTACAAGAAAGTGAGTGGGAGCTCTGTAGCATTTCTAATATTATATATGGATGAGATATTGTTGATTGGAAATGATACTGAATTTCTGAATAGCATAGAAGGATACTTGAATAAGAATTTTTCAATGAAAGACCTCGGTGAAACTGCTTATATATTAGGCATCAAGATTTATAGAGATAGATCAAGACGCTTAATTGGACTTTCACAAAGCACATACCTTGATAAATTTTTGAAGAAGTTCAAAATGGATCAGGCAAAGAAAGGGTTCGTGTCTGTGTTAGAAGGTGTGAAGTTGAGTCAGACTCAATGCCCGACCACTGCAGAAGATAAAGAGAAAATGAAATTCATTCCCTATGCCTCAGTGATAACCCACAAGTATAGGGGATCGCAATAGTTTCCAAGGGTAGAGTATTCAACCCAAATTTATAGATTCGACACAAGGGGAGCCAAAGAATATTTGAAGGTATTAGTGATACGTCTCCAACGTATCTATAATTTATGAAGTGTTCATGCTATTATATTATCTGTTTTGGATGTTTATGGGCTTTACTAAACACTTTCATATTATTTTTGGGACTAACTGTCGGTGTCAAAACCGGCGGATCTCGGGTAGGGGGTCCCAAACTGTGCGTCTAGGCCGGATGGTAACAGGAGGCAGGGAACACGATGTTTTACCCAGGTTCAGGCCCTCTTGATGGAGGTAAAACCCTACGTCCTGCTTGATTAATATTGATGATATGGGTAGTACAAGAGTAGATCTACCACGAGATCAAGGAGGCTAAACCCTAGAAGCTAGCCTATGGTATGATCGTTGTATATGGAGTTGATGTCCTACGAACTACAACCATTCGGTTTATATAGACACCGGATAGGGTTAGGGTTACACAGAGTCGGTTACAATGGTAGGAGATCTTGAATATCCGCATCGCCAAGCTTTCCTTCCACGCTAAGGAAAGTCCCATCCGGACACGGGACGAAGTCTTCAATCTTGTATCTTCATAGCCCAGGAGTCCGGCTGAAGGTATAGTCCGGCTACCCGAACACCCCCTAATCCAGGACTCCCTCAGTAGCCCCTGGACCAGGCTTCAATGACGACGAGTCCGGCACGCAAATTGTCTTCGGCATTGCAAGGCGGGTTCCTCCTCCAAGTCCTTCATAGAAGATTGTAAACACCAAGAGTAGTGTCCGGCTCTGCAAAATAAGCTTCCACATATTGCCATAGAGAGAATAATATTAACACAAATCAAATTTGCTGACGTATTCCGCAGTGCGTCATCACACTATGGCCAAGTCCTTTACTCGAACCATTTTTACTTTTCCATCTCAGCACGTTTTGCGAGGCGGTTTCCTTGGCACGTCTTGTCAAAGCAGAGATCGTGTACCCCCCCCTTTCACGGGATTCTCATCAATACGGACGTGGGTAACCCAACCGCGCCACTTATCACGGCGCTTGGGAGGCAAGCAAGTTTAACTAGGCCGGCGGGGACGCACAACCGCATCCGCCCATATAAGGGGATAAGGATCCACCTTTTTACCTACGCCTTCTTCCTCCTTTGCCTATCCATCTCCTACGCACTCGAGCTCCAGGGCCCAAACCTGCACTTCCCACCTCAACCTTCTCCAGCAATGTCCGGAGCGGGACGCAAGTGGATGGTCTCCTCCGCCACGGAGGGCCAAGTCAAGAAGCTAAGGAAGGCCGGATACCTGTCCAAGGACATCGCGCACCGGCTTCCCAAAAAGGGGCAGCTTCTCCCCACCCCAAGGCCCCATGAGAGGGTAGTATTTCTTCCCCACTTCCTCCGCGGACTGGGTTTTCCACTTCACCCATTTGTCCGGGGGCTCATGTTCTACTATGGCCTGGATTTCCACGATCTGGCCCCGAACTTCATCCTCAACATCTCGGCGTTTATCGTCGTGTGTGAGGCTTTTCTCTGCGTCCGCCCTCATTTCGGCCTCTGGCTCAAGACCTTCAACGTCAAGCCCAAGGTGGTGCGCGGCAGCCAGGCGGAGTGCGGAGGAGCCATGGCGGGCAAGATGGCCAACGTCCTATGGTTCGAGGGCTCTTTTGTGGAGACCCTAAAGGGATGGCAATCTGGGTGGTTTTACATCACTGAGCTGCGTGATCCGAAATGGACAGCAGCCCCCGAGTTTCGATCCAGACCCCCCACGCGGCTTATGTCCTGGAAAGAGACGGGCCTGTCGTGGGGTGATGAAAAAGAGGTGACCGGATTGCAAACATGCATCCAGTCCATGGTGAACAAGCCAATCCGGCTTGTTAATGTAATCCAGGTTATGCGCGTCCGCCGGATCCTCCCGTGCCAACAACGGGATTTTAATCTGTGGGACTTCGACCTGGCGCAGCATCAAACCATCAGCAGGCTCTTCGACACGACGTACGAAGACGCCTGGAAGATGCTATTCAAGGGCGTCGAGGCTCCCGCATCCGCTTTCGAGGACCGCGGATACAGCTCGCAGCGTCACGCTAGCGAGGTAAGCCATCTACACCTTTTACAGGATGTTAAGATTTTTTCATAGTTTGACTCTATGCGGGATCTAAACTCCCTTACCTTTGACAGGCTTGGCGGGCGATATCCGGACCGATTAATTGTCTGTCTCCGCTGCCCGAAGACCCAGCCCCAGCTCTACTAGTGAAGCTGCTGGTTCCGGCACCTTATGAGGTGCCGGAGAAGAAGGCCAAGAAGAAGAAGACCACGGGGACTCGAAAGAGTGCCCGCAACGTGGTGGTGTCGGACTTGTCATCTGACGAGTCCAAGACGCCCTCCTCCTGTGAAAACGAGGAGGAGGAAGAAGAAAACTCCCCCCCCCCCAGTGGAGGGAGGAGAGAAGAGGAAGGCCGCCCCAACGGGGGAGGCCGAGGGGTCTAGGAAAAGGAAGACCCCGACGCCGGACTACGCCCCCGACACCGAAGAGGGCAAAGAGGAGTGGCCAAACAGGGCCAAGCGTCTGGCGAAATCGTAAGTTCGGATATCAGAGTAACTCATGATGTTCCTTTGTTGCACAGCTTTTGCTAATGTCGAATGTAATTATGCAGTCCGCCCCGGGCCGAATTCGATGAATCGTCGGGCGGCTCCCTGGACTCATCGGACCTGAACTCATTTTCGCCCGCTGTCTCCCCCCGCACTGCAGACGACGCCGAAGTGGCGTCGCGACAAGCTCCGAGGCAGGAGGTGGTGGTCCCGGAGGAGCCCCAAGGCAACCTCCTGGACTCCAGGAGTGAAGGGGATAAGGCTCCCCAGGGCTCCAAGTCCGGCTTTGTGCCGGACACTGCGCCGGAATCTTCCACAGTTCCGGACCGCGGTAGGCGAACTCCTTCCAAGAGGAGCAAGCCTTCTGAGCCGGTGGCCTCCGTCCAACCGGAGGTGCCGGATAATCTGCTGGAGGTGCTTGACGACGCCTCCATCAACGAGGGGCACCGTACTATTATGAGTATGGTGATCCAGAAGGTTCAGTCTGCCAAGAGCGGACTGACCAAACCTTGCACTAGCCTTCTAACAGGCTTCGAGGTAAGTAAAAATATGTAAAAATATTACCGCATAGACAGTAGCCCCTGATGCTCTGTTTGGCGTTCGGAAAGAAAAGACGAATAGAGGATCTATTAAATTTCGCAGGAGTCTAAAAAAAGAGTCAATATGCGTATGCAGGCTTCGCTGCTATCCACCGCCGCACTGACTGCGGAGGTGGGTGTCCTGAAGCAAGACCTCGAGCGGACCGAGCAAGAGCTCGGCCTTGCCAAGCGGCGGCTCGAGGAGAAAGAAGGTAAGAAATACCTTACAGAAAAAGTGCCTATAAAAAGGCGTGATTGCAAAAAGAATAACAGGATTGTACAGCTTATTGTAGGGGCCACGAGTGAGGTGGCGACCCTTAAGTAGGCGCTATCTGAGGCCGAAAATAAAACGGCCGCGGAGCACATCGAGCGAGACAGACTTGGGGCTCAGGTCGGCGAGGTGCAGCAAGAGCTTCAGGCTCTCATGAAAAAACATGAGAGTTTGGAGCTTGAGTCAAAGGCGTAAGCATCCAAGCTCGCGACGGCCCTAGAGGCTGCCAAGTCTGCCAAGGCCGAAGCCCAAAAGGCCCTCCAAGAGTTGGAGGAGATGAGGAAGATAGCTGCGGGTAAGGCATTCTTTATGCAAAGCAGAAATATAAAAGTGAACTACTTGTTACTTACCCGGATCCGGAGCTCTCCAGGCGCATTCGCAGATCTTCCCCGCAGCGTATCCGACGCCACCGCATTCTACCGAGCTGAAGAGGGTAGCTCGATGGAGAAGGTGTTCTGGTCTCATTATTCTGAGGCCGGGCACCCTATGCCCTTGAGCGACTAGCTGAAACAGCTGGTCGAGCTCCACAAGGCGGCCGAACAGGCCATGAAGGGCTTCATAGTTCGGCTGTGGCCCGGAGAGGCCCTGCCTGGGAGCTATTTCGGGCTGGTGCGGCGGCTGGTGGAGGCCTGTCCGAGGCTCGAGGTCATCAAGCGCTCCGTCTGCATCGAAGGTGCCCGTCGGGCCCTTGCCCGTGCAAAGGTGCACTGGGGTAAGCTGGACGGTGAGAAGCTTGTGAAGGACGGGCCGCCGCCGGGGAAGGAGCATCGCAAGCCTGAGAACGACTACAAGGATGTTCTTGCAGGTGCCCGCCTTGTGGCGGATGAATGTACCAAGGATGTGATTTTTGAATGAACTCGCTCGTGTTTATCCTGTGCGCTGAAAACTTGTTCATATGCGCTAAGCAATGCTTATTGAATTTAAAATATTACTTTCTGTGCGGCCGTTTATCAAAAATTGAGAGATGGCCAGTCGTCGGCTTCTGCCCCCATGCCACTAGTGCTGGGGTGTTTGGGATAAACCTGAGCACTCTTTTTCCCATAGTTGGGTCCTTCGAGGGAGGCGCTGACCACAACGAACCAGGCAATCGGACTATAATGCTTGAACACTCTCACTTATCCATAGAACTCTATAATTTTAAATTTCGGCGAAGCCCCTAGTTCGGAAGACCGAGTTCGGGGCGCTATCCACGCCTTGGCCGGACAAAGCCAGCTCCTCGCTCGAAGCGGCATAAGCCTTGAGGGACTCGAAAAACCTCTCGAACAGCGACCGGTCTCTCGCCACATCATGACAGTCAGTTTTAGCTTTGTCCACTGAGGTGCTTAACACAGCTGAACCGGGGCACAATCGCAGTGGTTCTCCTAGTGCTACCTTAGCCGATATAGCGGAACGTAAGGCACCAAAACATAGGAGCCGCGCAAACCCAACTATTGACCCAAATCATGATTCGGAGCCGATGCCTATAGTGCTATAAGTTCGGGGTGCCGCACTTGTGAAAGTGTACGGACTTCTCACACCATTATGAGGGGTAGTGAAGCCCCTGGTGTGTTTGCCGTACCATGGTGTACGGGTGCAATCATGTCATTTAATAAACATCTATGTGAAAAGAAGATAATGCAAAAAATAGACAGAAAGCTATGCATTGTTTATAGAGAGGCTATTTATCAAAGCCGAACGATACAAATAGTGCGGTAAGCAAAAGATATTGGACTATTTAGTATGTCCTGACCAGGTGCAGGCCGCGGAATTGTATTTAAAATAGGTATACCGCTCGTAACAGAGACCACCTGGGAGTTCCATAATGCGGCATGGCTTGTCTGCCTCCCTGGAGCTTGCATCGTTTGTGCGGCAGTCGAATTGCCGAACAGGTCGTCCGAAGTATGGAGTCCTAAAAGTAAGAAAAAATTAAAAAAAAATCCGGCAGCCCCTAGTACGTTTTAAGCCGTATTTTGGGCATGCCGTTATTGTGCCCTTCCCCTGTGCCCATGGTATTTCAAGGGCGTAGTTATGTACGCGAGGTACTGGTTTCGCTATGTCGCGAGAGCTGGGGTTGGGGCCGCATTGCTACGCTTGCTCAGAGTGTGCCAGGCGGTCCTGCTGTGGGTTACTCCGGGCGCGCTTGGCAGTGTCTGGCATTTTAACGGCCAGACTGGAGAATTGCCTAAGAAGGCTACTTTGTACTTCCGCTGTGAGAGCCACCGTGTGCTCCTCCGTACGAAGGGAGCGTTCGGTGTTTCCGTTGACCGTGATTACTCCTCGAGGGCCTGGCATCCTGAGCTTGAGATATGCGTAGTGCGGCACCGCATTGAACTTTGCGAATGCGGTTCATCCGAGAAGGGCGTGATAGCCACTTCGAAACGGGACTATATCGAAGATTAACTCTTCGCTTCGGAAATTGTCCGGGGATCCGAAGACCACATCAAGTGTTACTGAGCATGTACAGTTGGCTTCTACACCTGGTATAATGCCTTTAAAGGTCGTTTTTGTGGGCTTAATCCTTGAGGGATCTATGGCCATTTTCCGCACTGTATCCTGATAAAGCAGGTTCAGGCTACTGCCGCCGTCCATGAGGACTCTTGTGAGATGAAATCCGTCGATGATTGGGTCGAGAACCAATGCGGCGAAGCCGCCATGACGGATGCTAGTGCGATGGTCCCTTCGATCAAAAGTGATCGGGCAGGAGGACCATGGGTTGAACTTTGTGGCGACTGGCTCCATCGCGTATACGTCCCGTAGTGCATGCTTTCGCTCCCTCTTGGGAATGTGGGTTGCGTATATCATGTTCACCGTCCGCACTTGTGGGGGAAAGCCCTTCTGTCCATTGTTGTTCGGCGGCTTGGGCTCCTCCTCGTCGTCGCTGTGCAGCCCCTTGTCTTTGTTTTTGGCTCTTAACTTGCCTGCCTGCTTGAACACCCAACAATCCTTGTTAGTGTGATTGGCTGGCCTTTCGGGGGTGCTGTGTATCTGGCACAAGCGGTCGAGTATTTGGTCCAAACTGGACGGGCCCTGAGTATTCTTTTTGAATGGCTTTTTCCGCTGACTGGATTTATAGCCTTTGAATCTGGCATTGACTGTCGTGTCTTCATTGCTGTCGCTGTTAACGCGGCGTTTTTGCTTATTCCGACGTGTCCTGCCACTTTTGTCCTTGGTATCCGAGTTACCAGGGTTCTTTGATAAGTTGTTACTGCGAGCTAGCCAGCTGTCTTCTCCCGCGCAAAAGCGGGTCATGAGTGTCGTGAGGGCTACCATAGATTTTGGCTTTTCCTGTCCCAGGTGCCGGGCAAGCCATTCGTCGCAGATGTTATGCTTGAAGGCTGCTAGGGCCTCTGCGTCCGGACAGTCGACTATCTGGTTTTTCTTTGTTAGGAACCGTGTCCAGAATTGTCTGGCCGATTCCTCTGGCTGCTGAATTATGTGGCTTAAGTCGTCGGCATCCGGTGGTCGCACGTAAGTGCCCTGGAAGTTGTCGAGGAATGCGGCTTCCAGGTCCTCCCAAGAACCGATTGAGTCTGCTGGCAAGCTGTTAAGCCAATGTCGGGCCGGTCCTTTAAGTTTGAGCGGGAGGTATTTGATGGCGTGTAGATCATCGCCGCATGCCATGTGGATGTGAAGGAGATAATCCTCGATCCATACCGCCGGATCTGTTGTGCCATCGTATGATTCGATGTTTACGGGTTTGAAACCCTCTGGGATTTTATGATCCATTACTTCATTCATGAAGCATAGCGGGTGTGCGGCGCCTCTATACTGGGCTATATCACGACGCAGCTCGGAAGAGCTATGTCTGTTGTGTTCGGCCCGGCCGGATTTGTTGTATCCGGGGTGAAGATCATCATCACGTGTCGTAGGGCGCCTGCGCGATCCGTAGATCGATCTTGTTTGTCTTGCCTTATCCTCCAGTACGTCTCGCAGGTCTGGCGCATTTTCCCGTGCCTTAGTTGAGCGGCGTCGGGGCATGGCTTGGGTGGAGGACTGAGAGGCCTCTCTGTCGCGGCTGCGAGGTGGGCGATCTGCCATGTCATGCGCTGGTGATGTAGGTGCTTCCTCCTCTGATCGGGGTAGCGGCCTGCGCTTTGGGTAGCTCTTGGAGGGGCGTTCGAGTTCATACTCTTCGGCCGTAAGGACTTCAGTCCATCTGTCAGCTAGCAAATCTTGGCAGCTCTAAGCTGTTGTTGCTTTTTCTTGAGGCTGCTTGCCGTGGCTAAAAGCCTGCGTTTGAAACGCTCTTGTTCGGCGGGGTCTGATGGTATGACGAATTCGTCGTCATCGAGGCTTGCCTCGTCTTCGGAGGGAGGCGTATAGTTATCATCCTCGACCTCTCGGCCTGCCGCTCTCTCATGAGGGCTGGCTTCTCCATCTTCCTATGCCGAATCTTGCTGAGGTGGGTGTTCTTTGGCGCTATCCGGGGTAGTATTATCTCCCGTGCCGGAATCACCGTTTTTCCTTTGGCGGGATTTAGAGCGGCGCCACTGAGGCCGGCGCTTTGGCTGTTTCTTGGGGGTGTCATCCCCCACTTTTCCATCACCATCTCCATCTTTTGGAGTATCCACCATATATATGTCATATGACGAGGTGGCCTTCCAACGCCCTACAGGTGCTGGTTCCTGTTCGTCTCCTACATCATCGTCCATACCGTCGATGTCTTCGGAGCCGAAGTCAAGCATGTCGGTTAAATCGTCGACAGTGGCCACAAAGTGGGTGGTGGGTGGGCTTTAAATTTCTTCATCATCCGTATCCCACCCTTGCTGACCGTAATCCGGCCAAGGCTCTCCTGATAAAGAGAGAGACTTAAGAGAATTCAGGATGTCACCAAAAGGCGAGTGCTGAAAGATGTCTGCGGTGGTGAACTCCATTATCGGCGCCCAATCGGATTCGATCGCCAGGGGCGCGGGGGGTTCGGAGTCCGAGGAGGAGTCCGGATCCTCGGAGTCACGGGTCATGCAGAGTGCGGGGCTAGCGTTCGGCTCGATCGCCTTTGAGATCGCAGCCCCGGAGGTGACGTCCAACCGCTTGTCCTCGATTGGCGCAATAGGCTCTGAGTTAGGGGTCGGAACTGATGCGTGTGCGGCCTCCAGGACACTGTCCGGAGGCAGAGCTAGATCATGCCCCTCGAGATAGTGTGGCGCGCTAGGCCGTCGCTCGAACCCGTCGAAGATCAAGTCTCCGGAGATGTCAGCCGTGTAGTTTAAGCTTCCAAACCTGACTCGATGGCCAGGGGCGTAGCTTTCGATCTGCTCCAGGTGGCCAAGCGAATTGGCCCGCAGAGCGAAGCCGCCGAAGACGAAGATCTGTCCGGGGAGAAAAGTCTCACCCTGGACCGCATCGTTGTTGATGATCAAAGGAGCCATCGGGCCTAAAGGCGACGACACATAGGAACTCTCAATGAAAGCACCAATGTCGGTGTCAAAACCGGCGGATCTCGGGTAGGGGGTCCCGAACTGTGCGTCTAGGCCGGATGGTAAGAGGAGGCAGGGAACACGATGCTTTACCCAGGTTCAGGCCCTCTTGATGGAGGTAAAACCCTATGTCCTGCTTGATTAATATTGATGATATGGGTAGTACAAGAGTAGATCTACCACGAGATCAAGGAGGCTAAACCCTAGAAGCTAGCCTATGGTATGATTGTTGTATATGGAGTTGATGTCCTACGAACTACAACCCTTCGGTTTATATAGACACCGGATAGGGTTAGGGTTACACAGAGTCGGTTACAATGGTAGGAGATCTTGAATATCCGCATCGCCAAGCTTGCCTTCCACGCCAAGGAAAGTCCCATCCGGACACGAGATGAAGTCTTCAGTCTTGTATCTTCATAGCCCAAGAGTCCGGCTGAAGGTATAGTCCGGCTACCCAAACACCCCCTAATCCAGGACTCCCTCACTAACCTATTAACCGGAGGCCCAGCCCAAATTGTTGTTTTCTTGCCTATTTCAGTGTTTCGAAGAAAAGGAATATCAAACAGAGTCCAAACGTAATGAAACCTTCGGGAGAGTTATTTTTGGAACGGAAGCAATCCAGGAGACTTGGAGTAGACTTCAGGGAAGCTTCGAGGAAGCCACGAGGCAGGGAGGCATGCCCTACCCCCTGGGCCCCCACCCTCGTGGGCCCCTCGTGGCTCCCCTGACCGACTTCTTTCGCATATATATTTGTCCATCTACCCAAAAAACATTGGGGAGAAGAATAGATCGGGAGTTCCGCCGCCAGAAGCCTCCGTAGCCACCGAAAACCAATCTAGACCCGTTCTGGCACCCTGCCGGAGGGGGGAATCCCTCTTTGGTGGCCATCTTCATCATCCCGGCGCTTTCCATGACGAGGAGGGAGTAGTTCACCCTCCGGGCTGAGGGTATGTACCAGTAGCTATGTGTTTGATTTGTCTTTCTCTCGTGTTCTTGAGTCACCACGATCTTGATGTATCACGAGCTTTGCTATTATAGTTGGATCTTATGATGTTCCTCCCCATCTACTCTCTTGTGATGAATAGAGTTTTCCCTTTGAAGTTATCTTATCGGTTTGAGTCTTTAAGGATTTGAGAATACTTGATGTATGTCTTGCATGTGCTTATCTTTGGTGACAATGGGATATCACGTGATCCACTTGATGTATGTTTTGGTGATCAACTTGCGAGTTCCGTGACCTCGTGAACTTATGCATAGGGGTTGGCACACGTTTTCGTCTTGAATCTCTGGTAGTAACTTTGGGGCACTCTTTGAAGTTCTTTGTGTTAGTTGAATAGATGAATCTGAGATTTTGTGATGCATATCATGTAATCATACCCGCGGATGCTTGAGGTGACATTGGAGTATCAAGGTGACACTAGGGTTTTGGTTGATTTGTGTCTTAAGGTGTTATTCTAGTACGAACTCTTGAATAGAACGATCAGAAAGAATAACTTTGAGGTGGTTTCGTACCCTACAATAATCTCTTCGTTTGTTCTCCGCTATTAGTGACTTTGGAGTGACTCTTTGTTGCATGTTGAGGGATAGTTATATGATCCAATTATGTTATTATTGTTGAGAGAACTTGCACTAGTAAAAGTATGAACCCTAGGCCTTGTTTCCTAGCATTGAAATACCGTTTACACTCACTTTTACCACTTGCCACCTTGCTGTTTTTATAATTTCAGATTACAAATACTATTATCTACCATCCATATTGCACTTGTATCACCATCTCTTCGCCGAAGTAGTGCACCTATACAATTTACCATTGTATTGGGTGTGTTGGGGACACAAGAGACTCTTTGTTATTTGGTTGCAGGGTTGTTTGAGAGAGACCATCTTCATCCTACGCCTCCCACGGATTGATAAACCTTAGGTCATCCACTTGAGGGAAGTTTGCTACTGTCCTACGAACCTCTGCACTTGGAGGCCCAACAATGTCTACAAGAAGAAGGTTGTGTAGTAGATGTTAAGTCTCCAACGTATCTATAATTTTTGATTGCTCCATGCTATATTATCTACTGTTTTGGGCAATATTGGGCTTTATTATCCAATTTTATATTAATTTTGGGACTAACCTATTAACTGGAGGCCCAACCCAGATTTGCCGTTTTATGCCTATTTCAGTGTTTCGAAGAAAAGGATTATCAAATGGAGTCGAAACGGAACGAAATCAATTGGAGAAGTTATTTTTGGAACGAAACCTACCGGATAGATTTGGACCCTACATCAGAAGATGAAGGAGGTGCTCGCGAGGGTAGGGGCGCGCCCCCCTGCCTCGTGCCGCCCCTTCGGTCCACCGACGTACTCCGTTCACCCATATATACCTACGTATTGTAAAACTTCCAGAACAGAGATTAGATCGGGAGTTCCGCCGTCAGAAGCCTTCGTAGGCACCAAAAGCCAATCTAGACCCGTTCCGGCACCCTGCCGGAGGGGGAATCCTTCTCCGGTGGCCATCTTCATCATCCCGGTGCTCTCCATGACAAGGAGGGAGTGGTTCTCCCTCGGGGCTGAGGGTATGTACCAATAGCTATGTGTTTGATCTCTCTCTCTCTCGTGTTCTTGATTTGGCACGATCTTGATGTATCGCGAGCTTTGCTATTATAGTTGGATATTATGTTTCTCCTCCCCCTCTTCTCTCTTGTAATGAATCGAGTTTCCCCTTTGAAGTAATCTTATCGGATTGAGTCTTTAAAGATTTGAGAACACTTGATGTATGTCTTGCCGTGGATATCTGTGGTGACAATGGGATATCACGTGATTCACTTGATGTATGTTTTGGTGATCAACTTGCGGGTTCCGCCCATGAACCTATGCATAGGGGTTGGCACACGTTTTCGTCGTGATTCTCCGGTAGAAACTTTGGGGCACTCTTTGAGGTCCTTTGTGTTGGTTGAATAGATGAATCTGAGATTGTGTGATGCATATCGTATAATCATACCCACGGATACTTGAGGTGACATTGGAGTATCTAGGTGACATTAGGGTTTTGGTTGATTTGTGTCTTAAGGTGTTATTCTAGTACGAACTCTACGGCTGTTTGTGACACTTATAGGAATAGCCCAACGGATTGATTGGAAAGAATAACTTTGAGGTGGTTTCGTACCCTACCATAATCTCTTCGTTTGTTCTCCGCTATTAGTGACTTTGGAGTGACTCTTTGTTGCATGTTGAGGGATAGTTATATGATCCAATTATGTTATTATTGTTGAGGGAACTTGCACTAGAGAAAGTATGAACCGTAGGCCTTGTTTCAACACACTGCAATACTGTTTACGCTCACTTTTATCATTTGTTACCTAGCTGTTTTTATATTTTCAGATTACAAAAATTATTATCTAGTATCCATATTGCACTTGTATCACCATCTCTTTGCCGAACTAGTGCACCTATACAATTTACCATTGTATTGGGTGTGTTGGGGACACAAGAGACTCTTTGTTATTTGGTTGCAGGGTTGCTTGAGAGAGACCATCTTCATCCTATGCCTCGTACGGATTGATAAACCTTAGGTCATCCACTTGAGGGAAATTTGCTACTGTCCTACAAACCTCTACACTTGGAGGCCCAACAACGTCTACAAGAAGAAGGTTGTGTAGTAGACATCAGAGTCACATACCAAGATACAATCCCCCGAAATAGTTTCGGAAACGGAGCTTTGAGCAAAGAGATCAAAATCCGCAGATCTGAGCTCAAGAACACGGGAGAGAGAGAGCAATGGAGATTTTCTTTCTAGAGGTAAGTGATGATGTGGGCTAAAGAGATAAGTGAGGGGGGCCACGTGGGGATCACAACCCACCAGGACGCACCCAGGTGGGTTGTGCCCACCTCGTGCACCTCCCTCTGATGTTTATTACACCAAAAATTCTCAAATATTCAGAAAAAAATCGTGTAAAATTTTGAGGGCATTCTGAGAACTTTTGTTTTTGGGTCATTTTTTATTGCAGGGGAAAGTCAGAAAACAAACAAAACATGGCATTTTGTTTTATTTAACTAATAAAAACAAAGTAGTGCACCTATACAATTTACCATTGTATTGGGTGTGTTGGGGACACAAGAGACTCTTTGTTATTTGGTTGCAGGGTTGCTTGAGAGAGACCATCTTCATCCTACGCCTCGTACGGATTGATAAACCTTAGGTCATCCACTTGAGGGAAATTTGCTACTGTCCTACAAACCTCTGCACTTGGAGGCCCAACAACGTCTACAAGAAGAAGGTTGTGTAGTAGACATCGGTAGACATCAAGCTCTTTTCTAGCGCCGTTGCCGGGGAGGTGAGTGCCTGAAGGTATATCTTTAGATCTTGCAATCGAATCTTTTAGTTTCTTGTTTTATCACTAGTTTAGTCTATAAAAGAAAACTACAAAAAATGGAATTAAGGTTACCTCATATGCTTCATCTTTTTAATGTATTTCATGAAAATAAGGATTCTGGTAACTGTGCCAAAGTGTTAGAAGAAGAATGCATTAGAATGTTTGGCACTAAATCTTTGTATGAAGAGCATGATTGCAATGTTATTAGTATGAACTCTTTGAATATCCATAGTACTAATGATGATTGCACTAGTCATGATGAAAATGTCTCTTATAAGCATGTCAACTTTTGTGGGATACATAGAGCTTGCAAGCACACACCAAATAGGGAAGATAGATTTTGCAAGAGGCATAAGTATTTGGAAACTAAATGGTTGCAAGAAAGGCTAGACGATTGTGCTGAAATATTCAATATTTATTGCCATCCTTGTGAACTTTGCAATGAACATGGTCATTTAAAGCTCCAATGCTATTTGTTTCATGATCAAATTGTGTCCAAAAATTGTGATAACTTGATTACCCTTGAGCATCATAAAGAGCTTAGTCTTGTTTTGGGGTATGAAGAAATGAAACGTATAACTGAGGGTATTCCAAAATTTAATATTGATAGATTTCTTGATTTTGATCTAGAAGAAATTTTTATGTATTGTGCAGTGAATGGCATTGAAAATCCTCATATTGCCAATTACATAAAGACAAGAAAACAACTAGAAGATGAAGAGAATACTAATGAAAGGGAAGAGACCTCCCAATATCCTCCTGTTATTTCTTATGATGAATCAGGTAACGAGGAGGAGCCTCCTATTCAACCAATCTCATTAATAAGGAGCTCCGAAAAGAGGATTAAACCCAAACATGATGTGAGGAAGAAAAAGAAAAGACGGAGAAGCAAAGGTAAAACTGTATCCCTCCCAAATGATGTTGCTCCTGTTACTCATTGTGATGATGATAATTGTCATACTATTGGTGCTATTCATACCATTAATGATGAGAGTGATTATGCTTATGATATGAAAAGGCCCAAGCTTGGGGATACTATGTTTGATGAGAATGACATGTTTGAGAATGTATTTGCTGAAATTAATGTTTGTCCCAAGCTTGAGGATGCTACGTTTGATGAAGATGATATTTTTAGTCTCCCAAGTTTTGATGAGCAAATTTATTATGATGATAGCATGCCCCCTGCTTATGATGATTATATTGATGAAAGTGGGTTTGGAAGAGTGTCAACTTTAGGAAGTAATGATCCCACTATTTTGGAGGGTGTTGAATCTTATTGTGACAATTATGAAATTGGATTTGGAGAGGTCATGACTTTATTTACTAATGATTCCACTATCTTGGAAGAGGTTTCAATTGATTATGATGAGAACAAAGTTGCCACTTATGATGATTATTGTGATGACATGTATGCTATAAAAACTAGTCATGATTATATTTATAAAATTTGTCATGATTATGATTACCCTTTTTCTGAACTTTATTCTTTTAATATGGAAACAATTTATAGTATTCGAGTTTCTTATGATACTCCCACTATTATGAATGAGAAGATTTTTGCTTATGTGGAGAGTAGAAAATTTTCTATGCTTGTCGATCATGAAAAGAATGCCATATGTGATAGTTATATTGTTGATTTCATTCATGATGCTACTAAAAATTATTATGATGGAGGAATATATGCTTATGGGAATTGCAATAATACCAAGTTTCCTCTCTATGTGCTTAAAGTTTTAAGGTTATGCTTGTTTTGCCTTCCTATGCTAGTTGACTATTGTTCCCATAAGTCGTTTGATCACAAAATCTTTATGCATAGGAAGTGGGCTAGGCTTAAATGTGCTATTCATATTCTTCATGATGCTCTCTTTATATTTCAATTCTTATCTTTTATGTGAGCATCATTGCAATCATCATGCCTAGCTAGGGGCGTTAAACCATAGCACTTGTTAGGAGGCAACCCAATTTTAATTTTGTTTCTGTTTAGTAATAAATAAATCTTCTAGCATCTGTTTAGATGTGGTTTTATGCTTCTAATTAACATTTGTGCCAAGTAGAACCTTTGGGAAGACTTGGGGAAAGTCTTTGCGATCTTGCTGTAAAAAACAGAAACTTTAGCGCTCACGAGATTTGCTGCCATTTTTAATGGAGGGTGCTATTTAGTTAATTCGTTTAGCAGATCATAAATAGATAAATTCCTCACGTCCAGAAATTTATTTAGAATTTTCGGGGTTCCATCACTATGTTTGATACAGATTACTACACACTATTCTGTTTTTGACGGGTCCTGTTTACATTGTGTTGTTTGCTTATTTTGATGAATCTATGAGTAGCATCGGAGGGTATGAACCATAGAGAAGTTGGAATAAAATAGATATTACACCAATATGAATTTATAATGAGTTCACAACAGTACCTAAGTGGTGATTAATTTTCTTATCCTAACGGAGCTCATGAGATTTTCTGTTGAGTTTTGTGTTGTGAAGTTTTCAAGTTTTGGGTAAAGATTCGATGGACTATGGAATAAGGAGTGGCAAGAGCCTCAGCTTGGGGATGCCCAAGGCACCCCAAGGTAATATTCAAGGACAACCAAGAGCCTAAGCTTGGGGATGCCCCGGATGGCATCCCCTCTTTCGTCTTCGTTCATCGGTAACTTTACTTGGAGCTATATTTTTATTCACCACATGATATGTGTTTTGCTTGGAGCGTCAATTTATTTTGTTAGGATTTTCTTTCTTTTATTTATAAAAATGTTTTGCATCTTTTATTTCAATAAAAGCGGCATTGATAGCCTTTACTATGCCTATTTTACAAGTATACATGTTGCTGTTTGAAAACAGAAAGTTTACCACTGTTGCAAAAATTCCCTAGAAAAGTCAGAATTTGATAAAATGTTGAAACCTTTTGCATAATAAGATCTGATAAATTTAATACAGTGGGAATGTTCTTTCATAATTTTTGGAGCTAGGGAAGTATGGATCTTGCTGCATTCTTCACAGACTATCCTGTTTCGGCAGATTGCTATTATGTTTGCATTGTTTGCATATGTTTGCTTGTTTAACGATTCTATTTGAGGATAGGACTATTAAACATGCGAAGAATTTAGTATGCAATGTTGATTAATAATTTTAGTGATTTGCTACAGAAGAGTATGATAAGGTTTTTGCATTGGTTTATACTAACTTATCTCACGAGTCCTTGTTGAGTTTTGTGTGGATGAAGCTTTTGAGATCTAGGGAGACCGTGATATGAGAGGAATTAAGGAGACACAAAAGCTCAAGCTTGGGGATGCCCTGGTTGGCATCCCACCTTTCTTCTTCGACAACTATCGGTTAGTATCGGTTGATCCTAAGTTTTTGCTTCTTCACGTGATATTTGCTATTCTTAGAATGTCATTTTATTTTGTTTTGCTTGCTGTTTGAATAAAGTATCAAGATCTGAAATTATTTGGGAGAGTCTTCACATAGCTAAATAATTATTTAACTACTCATTGATCTTCACTTATATATTTTTGGAGTAGTTTGTCATTTACTTGTGTACTTCACTTATATCCTATGAGTAAATAGTTGAATGAATTGAATATAATAAATTTGAAATTATATATGTTTGATATGCTTATCCCATGGGGAGTAATGACTTCACATATAAGAAGTAGAGGTGGTAAATTTATTGAAGGTTAGCAGACATTGTATTGGTCACTTGAACAATTCATGAAAGAATATTGAGGGAAGAGAGATTTCACATATAAATATACTATCTTGGACATCTTTTGTAATTGTGAGCACTCATTAAAATATGACATGTTAAAAGGTTGATGTTGGACAAGGAAGACAACATAATGGGTTATGTTTTCTTATATCTGAAATAAAGTATATTGTCATGGATCATTCAACATGCTAAGCTTGCCTTTCTCCCACATGCTAGCCAATTATTTGCACCAAGTAGCGATACTACTTGTGCTTCCAAACATCCCTTAAACCAGTATTGCCATGAGAGTCCACCATACCTACCTATGGATTGAGTAAGATTCTTCAAGTAAGTTGTCATCGGTGCATGCAATAAAAATTGCTCTCTAAATATGTATGATCTATTAGTGTGGAGAAAATAAGCTTTATACGATCTTGTGATGTGGAAGCAATAAAAGCGACAGACTGCATAATAAAGGTCCCTATCACAAGTGGCAATATAAAGTGACGTTCTTTCGCATTAAGATTTTGTGCATCCAACTATAAAAGTGCATGACAACCTCTGCTTCCCTCTACAAAGGGCATATCTTTTATTGTTGTCTTATACCTTATGCAAGAGTCATGGTGATCTTCACCTTTCCTTTTTACATTTTATCCTTTGGCAAGCACATTGTGTTGGAAAGATCCTGATATATATATATATATATATATATATATATATATATATATATATATATATATATATATATATATATATATATATATATATATATATATCCAATTGGATGTAAGGCATCATGAACTATTATTGTTGACATTACCCATGAGGTAAAATGTTGGGAGGCGAATCTTTAAGCCCCTATCTTTCTCTATGTCTGATTAAAACTTTGAACCCATAAATATCACGTGAGTGTTAGCAACTATGAAATACTAAATGATAGTTGAGTATGTGAAGTTTGTTGAATCAAGGCTCTGACATAGACCCTTCCTGAAAATAAGATTAATTGTAATTGTTTGATGACTAATAACACGGTTTGTTAGTTTTCAAGAAAGTTTATGATCTATACTTTAACATGTGAATAATTTGTTACTTGATCATGAAAAGTTTTATGAGATGAGCTACTGTTATGACATATGATGATGCTAGAAAAGGTGATTGAAATTATCATTGATCAAGCTTGTGCGCCTGGTAGCATTCACACTTCATAAATTCTTGCTTTTATCATTTACCTACGCGAGGACGAGAAGGAATTAAGCTTGGGGATGCTGATACGTCTCCAACGTATCTATAATTTATGAAGTATTCATGCTATTATATTATCTGTTTTGGATGTTTATGGGCTTTACTAAACACTTTTATATTATTTTTGGGATTAACCTATTAACCGGTGGCCTAGCCCAAATTGCTGTTTTCTTGCCTATTTCGGTGTTTCGAAGAAAAGGAATATCAAACGGAGTGCAAACGGAATAAATCCTTTGGGAGAGTTGTTTTCAGAATGGAATCAATCCAGGAGACTTAGAGTAGATGTCAGGGAAGCTTCGAGGAAGCCATGAGGCAGGGAGGCGTGCCCTACCTCCTGGGTGCGCCCCCACCCTCGTGGGCCCCTCGTGGCTCCCCTGACTGACTTTTTTCACCTATATATGTCCATATACCCTAAAAACATTGGGGAGCAGAATAGATAGGGAGTTCCGCCGCCAGAAGCCTCTGTAGCCACCGAAAACCAATCTAGACCTGTTTCGGCACCCTGCCGGAGGGGGGAATCCCTCTCCGGTGGCCATCTTCATCATCCCGGTGCTCTCCATGACGAGGAGGGAGTAGTTTCACCCTCGGGGCTGAGGGTATGTACCAGTAGCTATGTGTTTGATCTCTCTCTCTCTCGTGTTCTTGAGTCGGCACGATCTTGATGTATCGCGAGCTTTGCTATTATAGTTGGATCTTATGATGTTTCTCCCCCTCTACTCTCTTGTGATGCATTGAGTTTTCCCTTTGAAGTTATCTTATCGGATTGATTCTTTAAGGATTTGAGAACACTTGATGTATGTCTTGCATGTGCTTATCTGTGGTGACAATGTGATATCACGTGATCCACTTGATGTATGTTTTGGTGATCAACTTGCGAGTTCCGTGACCTCGTGAACTTATGCATAGGGGTTGGCACACGTTTTCGTCTTGACTCTCCGGTAGAAACTTGGGGGAACTCTTTGAAGTTCTTTGTGTTGGTTGAATAGATGAATCCGAGATTGTGTGATGCATATTGTATAATCATACCCACGGATACTTGAGGTGACATTGGAGTATCTAGGTGACACTAGGGTTTTGGTTGATTTTTGTCTTAAGGTGTTATTCTAGTACGAACTCTTGAATAGATCAATCAGAAAGAATAACTTTGAGGCGGTTTCGTACTCTACAATAATCTCTTCATTTGTTCTCCACTATTGGTGACTTTGGAGTGACTCTTTGTTGCATATTGAGGGATAGTTATATGATCCAATTATGTTATTATTGTTGAGAGAACTTGCACTAGTGAAAGTATGAACCCTAGGCCTTGTTTCCTAGCATTGCAATACCGTTTACGCTCACTTTTACCACTTGCTACCTTGCTGTTTTTATATTTTCAGATTACAAAAACCTATATCTACCATCCATATTGCACTTTTATCACCATCTCTTCGCTGAACTAGTACACCTATACAATTTACCATTGTATTGGGTGTGTTGGGGACACAAGAGACTCTTTGTTATTTGGTTGCAGGGTTGTTTGAGAGAAACCATCTTCATCCTAAGCCTCCCACGGATTGATAAACCTTAGGTCATACACTTGAGGGAAATTTGCTACTGTCCTACAAACCTCTGCACTTGGAGGCCCAACAACGTCTACAAGAAGAAGGTTGTGTAGTAGATATCAATTAGCAGCTGAGTTTTCAATTCAACCACACCTGGAGATTAATTATCTGCAGCAAAGTGATCAATAGCAAAGTAGTTTGATAGTTTTGATAGTAGTGACAGCAGCAATAGTAACAGTAATAGTGATAGAGTAATTTTGTAGCAAGTGTAACAGTGATGATAGCAGTAGTAACTTAGCAAAAACAATATGGAAAAGTTCGTAGGCATTGGATCGGTGACTTGTTGGATGATATTCATCATGTGACAGTTATAACCTAGGGCTATTCGGTACTCGCTCCAGTTCATCGATATAATGTAGGCATGTATTCCGTAAATAGTCATACTTGGTTTATTAAAAGAACTTGCATGACATATTTTGTCCTACCCTCCCGTGGCAGGGGAGTCCATATTGGAAACTAAGGGATATTAAGGCCTGCTTTTAATAGAGAACCGGAACAAAGCATTAACACATAGTGAATACATGAACTCCTCATACTACGGTCATCACCGAGAGTGGGCCCAGTTGTTGTCACTCCGGGGTTGCCAGATCATAACACGTAGTAGGTGACTATAACTTGCAAGATCCGATCTAAAACATGGATATAATGATGAATTCATAAATGTTTCAGATCTGAGTTCATGGCACCCGGGCCCAAAGTGTCAAGGATTAAGCATGGCAAAGTCATAGCAACATCAATCTAAGAACATAGTGGATACTAGGGATCAAGCCCTAACAAAACTAACTCGATTACATGATGAATCTCATCCAACTCCTCACCGACCAGCAAGCCTACGAAGGAATTACTCACTCTCGGTGGGGAGTATCATGGAATTGGCGATGGAGACGGGTTGGTGACGACAAAGAACGAAGACCCCCCTCTCCGGAGCCCCAAACGGACTCCAGATCTGCCGTCCCGAGGAAGAACAGGGCTTGGCGGCGGCTCCGTCTCGTGGACCATGATAATTCTTTCTTGTCGGCGTTCTGGGAACGGGGGTCCCCAGACTTGCCTGCCTGCGGCCTGCGGCGTGGCTCAAAGGGGGCCCAGCACGACCCATCTTCATCAACACAAGACTCAAGACACTCGCGAGGGGCCAAGCCTCGTGGGGCGGATGACACGGAGCTTCCTCAGGCACGGCCTCGTCAGGCTGGCTCGCGAGGAGGCGGAGAGATCAAGGCGGGGTACCTCGCGAGGTGCTCGTGACGCAAGCCATGACGACTCAGGGCGCCAGGAGGGTGCCAGCCCGCGCAGCGTCCTCCTTTCCTCTTTGGTGCAAAGGGAGCAAGCACAACCATGGAGTACCGAGGCATCAGGCAAAGGTTGCCATTTCGTTGCAACGAGACCAAGACCAGGAGGACTACGAGACGGAGGTCACCGTGGAGCCCAAGACGGCGTCATCACCAGAGCTTTGCGTAGGCGAAGACTGCTTTTGTCAGGATAGTTGATACTTGCTGTCCCCCTTCAAATTAGCCCACCAATGTTGGCTCCCTTCCCGCTCGATATTTGGGAAGAGGACCAGGGCCTCTATAAATAGGACCAGCCACCCACAGAGCAAGGGGGTTGGGGAAAAAGAGTAAGAGTAAGGCAGCTAGAGAGAGAGAGAGAGAAAGAGAAAGGTGGCTGAACTCCTCCTAGCAGTTCATCGCCCCAGCCAAGAACAGACCCTCGCGAGGCTGTTCTTCCTTGTATCGTTCATCATCATCAGCCCCAAGAGGCAATCCACCCACCACACACTGGAGTAGGGTATTACACCACAACGGTGGCCCGAACCAGTATAAACTTTGTGTCTCTTGTGCAGTTCTTTCAATAGTCTAGATCTTTGCGAGACGGAGAGGTAGAAGACGTAATCTCCGCGCGCACCCCAGTTTTCGAGCCTTAAGGGTCTGCCGGAACCCGAAATCCGACATTTGGCGCGCCAGGGAGGGGTGCGCCGGAATTCATCGTCCACCGCCCCGTTCTCCTCCGACCGTCACATCCATGTCCGATGCTCATCGGGCTCGCGCCGAGCGCCGGGCCGCCATCGCTTCCCGCGTCGCCCAGACGGCGCCCGTCGGCGGACGTCCTCGTCGTTCCCCGTCACCCGCCATCAATGCCGCCACCGGCCCGGCGGGGGGCGAGTAGCAAGCGTCGTCTCAGCATCCATCCATGCGGCAAGACGGCCGCACCGCTACTCCATCGCTCGCACCAGCTGGTTCTTCGTCCCGCGCGCTGCGTGCACCCTTGGAGGCTCGAGCTGTGCTCATCGCGGCAAACGAACTCATGCGCTACCGTCCCGTCGATGACTTCTATGAAGAGTGGCTCGGCCGCGTCGCCGAGCTTGTCCGCGCCGCAGGGGGCTCTCGCGCGCCATCCGTTCCGCTACGCCACACCCCGCCCCGCGCGGGCAACGAAGCTCCGGGGGCGTACCAGCTGCCTCCTCTCCAAGAAGACGCCATGGCTCCAAGGCGCGTGGCCCCTGGGCGGAACCCGCTCCGTCAGGTGCCAGCGCAGCAAGAACGAAGCTGCCAATAAGTCCCTCGCCCGCAAGGAGCTGCCCGGGCGCTCCCTGCTCCGGCACGCCGCGACCCTGCTCCAGCTCCGGCACGTGAAGACCCCGCGCTGCTCCTAGCTGCAGCGCGTGGGGACCCTCAAGACCGAGCTCTCCACCAGCCGAAGCCATTCGTGGCCACCACAGGCTGCCGCGCCTATACCACCGAGCTGCGTAGCGTCGCATGGCCCGGCATGTTCAAGCCAGACCTGCCTCCTCGTTACGATGGCACGACTGACCCTGGAGAGTTCCTCCCGCTCTATGAGCTGGGCATCGAAGCTGCCAGCGGGGACGAAAAGGTCATGGTGAACTGGTTCCCCATGGCGCTCAAGGAAGGAGCTCGCACCTGGCTCCTGAATCTGGCTCCAGGCATAATCTCTTCTTCGGACCAGATGCGCACCCGCTTCATCGCCAACTTCCAAGGTACTCGCGACCAGCCACCCGCCATGAGCGACATGCGCCGCATCAAGCAACAACCTGGAGAGACCCTGCAAAAGTACATCTAGCGCTTCAACAGCGCGCGCCTCAAGATCCCCAAGGTGTCCGAGGAGGCCATCATCTCGGCCTTCTCCGATGGTGTGAGCGACGTCAAGATGAAGGAGGAGCTGGCGATGCATGAAGACCTGTGCACCTCCCTGGAGCTGCTCAACTTGGCGACCAAGTGCGCCAGGGCTGAGGAGGGACGCCTCTCCCTCCTCGAGCTGCCTGCCGCAGACCCAGAGGAGAAGAAGCCCAAGGCCAAGGACGTGAAGCGCAAGGGGGCTGCCGTGCTCGCGGCAGAACCAGACACCAAGCGGGGCAAAGAACTGCCTGAGTCCTCCAGGGGCAGCTGGTACTGTGTGTACCATGACCTCCACACCCACAACACCAACGAATGCCAAGAACTCCGCGCCGTGCGAGAAGGAAGGATCGGTCGTCGTCCCGACCGCGCCGATCGGGGCTACGACTGAGGAGGAGGAAGAAAAGCAGGACGCTGGGAAGACCGCGGCCCGCGCCAAGGGTGGCGTGATCAACCTCGCGAGGATCGCTGGCGAGACCTGCCTCGCGAGGGGGACTGGAAGGATCAGCCTCGTGAGGATCGCCCACAGGGCAACGCAGGCCTCCCTCCACTGCCACCTCAACCAAGGAGGAATGAGGACCGCCATCAAGACAAAGGGGCTGGGGGCTTCCAGGAGCCACGCGCAATCGCCTGCATCCTGGGCGGAGCTCAAGCCCCAGCCTCCCAACGCATCTTCAAGCAGTTTGCCCGCAAAGTGAATGCAGTCCTCCCCAGACTTGAAGCAACGCGCCCTCTCAGGTGGTCGGCATGCGCCATCACATTCAGCTCAGCGGATCAACTCAAGTGTGTGGCCACAGTCGGAGTCCTCCCGATGCTTTGCTCCCCAGTCTTCAGCAATGTACTGGTCACCAGGACCCTCATCAATGGTGGGGCAGGGCTCAACGTCCTGTCCATGGAAACGTTCAACAATCTCCAAGTGCCCTACGACCAGCTTCAGCCAACCAAGCCCTTCTCCGGAGTCACCGACGGCTCCACGGTCCCGATTGGGCAGGTCCGCCTCCCTGTCACCTTCGGGGCACGCGACAACTACCGCACCGAGCTCATCGACTTCGACGTCGCCCACATCTGCCTGCCGTACAACGCCATCCTCGGGTACCCAGCGCTGGCCAAGTTCATGGCCATGACTCACCATGGCTACAACGTCCTCAAGATGCCAGGAAGTGGTGGAGTCATCACGGTGCCCTGTGAAGAGAAGGATGCAGTGTGTTCCCTGGAGCGAGCCTTTCAGGCCGCGTCACTGGAAGACCCGGATCGAGGAAGCAGGAGGCTTCCCGAGACAACCCCCAAGAAGAAGAAGACATCGTCCGGACCGGCCCCTCGGGAGGCGGGCCCTGAGGGGCCCGCATCTGCCCAGGGGGAACCTCCTTCCATCGCATAGGAAAGCGCACCCGGCGCCCTCCTCAGGTAAGGCTCGGGGGCTCTCCCCTAGAGGGCCACCGACCTGGCCAGGGTCACGAGGGAGGCGCTTGGGCACCACATGGAGGCGTGTTTCGAAGTACGTTCCCCTCAAGAAGGAGCAAGGCAAGGAGGGACAGACCTGCAGGAGTTCGTCGACAAGGCCATTCAAGAACTACATGAATCAAGAATCATGAGAGGTTGCCGCCGTCTACCGGCTATGGCTCCCCATCCAGGCGAGGATGGTGGGCTGCGCGTCTGCATCGACGTACCAGGGCTCAACCAAGTCGCTACGATGGAGCGCCTCTGGCCCTCGCGAGTGGGGCGCTGCGGGGGTCCGCCCCACAGCTACGTTCGCATGCCTTACGGCTTGCCGAGCGCGGTTGCTACGTGCCAGCGCCTCATGAGGGGCATCATGGAGGCTCAAGAAGATAGGCGTTCCGTAGCCTTGGCGGAGATGGAGATGATGAGCTACCAGTGCCTCCGGAGCCTCCCGAGGCCCCTGGGCCTGGGGGCTCGTGAGGATCGACTTCCGCGGCCTACCGAGTCTGCCGCACCAACACCCCTTCGCCCTCGACACCCTCAGGTGACATCTTACAAGTTTCATTTCCAGCTGGGAGCGCCCTCCCAGGGCTGCACCGTTCCCAGGCCGTGTGGGTCCGTCCCTGTGGTATGTATCCCTTTCATTTCATGTCGTTAGCTTGCTTTGTTGGGGGCGCCCCTCGGGCTGCATCATCTCCAAGTCGCTCGGGCCAGGCCCAGCGGCATGTATCTCCCTTGCGATTATTTCCAGCTATGCATTCGCCCATCATGCTTGATTACTTGATGCCTGTCCACGGCACCTCTTCTTCTCCATGTCGACCACTTGCACGTTAAAGGGGGGGGTACCTGAGCATCGCGACTCAGGGCTCTTACTGGCTCTCCAGCCCTCACCCTCTGGCCATGTCCACGGCATCGCGACCTGGCATACCAGCGACGACTGAGACAAGCTCAAGGGCCAGGACCCGAGGACGTAGAGTGCCGGCATCTGACCAAATTTGCAGGAACACGGCACAAGATAAGGCCCAGTGCCAGGCGCAACCCGCCTAGAGGTAGGGCCCCGTGAGTCCCGCGCTGGCTCACGGGTGCCCAGATACACCTCACCTAGCCCTACCGTGCCGGCCACGTGTCAGGGCGGGGCTGTACACGCCCCGGGGGCTCCTCCCGGAGGGGAGCCCCCTCCCACGTACCAGTGGAAGCACCATGCTCCGCGCTGGCTGACGACACTGCCGAGGAGCGGCTATGCCCGTACACATGCGGAAGCCCTATGCTCCGCGTTGGTGATAAACAACTGAGGGTGGCCCCCGGGCCGCATCAACCTCAGGGAGCCCAGAGCTCAGTGTCTAGCCTCATCGCAACGCCTCCCCTCAGGAGTGCCGCGTGAGGGGGCTAGGCACGGGGGTTGCGCCTGGGTCACGCCTAGACGCACGCCACCCAGCCAGGCCCCTCGGGCCAGGTTCGTCGCGCGTCTCTCCCCGAGCGGAGCCAAGGTATGAAGGCCGTTTGAGCGTCAAGGTGGACCCCTGAGCATCGCGACTCAGGGGCCTAACTGGTCCCGTAGCCCCTCACTCCTTAGTTCCGAAAGGCTAATGCTGGGTGAGGCATGCACGGGGCCGGGCTCTGCAGACGTAGAATGGTGGTCCCGCTCGCATCTCACCTCATCACTTGTTGTTTGCGCGTCAAGGGGGACTCCTGAGCATCACGACTCGGGAGCCTAACTAGCTCCGTAGCCCCTCACTCCTTTGGTCCCGACCTGGTTTCCGGTCGGGGCTAATGCTGTGTAACACCCCGAGACCGATGTGCCAGGTGTCGTCTAGTTATTCGCCGTTTTTGCCATGTCATTTGCTTGCGTGTGCATCTTATCATGTCATCATGTGCATTGCATCATCATGTTTTCAAAACTTGCATTAGCCCGGGTTCTCCGAGTTTCTCTCCGTTGTCCGTTTTGAGCCCAACCCCACTTGCAGGCGCCCGCGGCATGTCCGAAATAGTATTTTATAAGTGGACGAAAAATGTTCTCGGGATGAGATGAAAGTTGGCGTGCAGTGTTGTTTTGTTGTTAGTAGGCCACCTGCCAAGTTTCGTCACATTCGGAGTCCGTTTGACGCCCCAACGGATAAATATAGCGGCAATAGTAGCCGGTCTAACGTCGGACGTTTTCGGTCTCCGGAAACAGTAGCCGGGCCGCCCTCTCTTCTCTTCTCTCAGCTCGAGACCGTCTACACAGCTCACTACCTACCGCCAGGCCCTACCTAACCTCTCTCGTCAGCCCGCGACCCTCCTCGCGCGTGCACCCGAAAGTTGTCTCGAACCCGACCCGGGCAGTCGTTACCGCCGTGTCCGGATCAACCCCAAACGTCTACAAAACGTCATCGTTTTCTTATTTGGACTCCCTAACTATTTATTCTCGACCGTCCGATCCCAATCCGATGATCAAAAATCCCCATTCTATTACCTACATGCTATATATAGCCCCCTAACCCTAAATTTTAGGCCTCATGTCCCATCCATCCCATCATGCGCCGCCATCCTCCCTGATCCCCTCGTCCACCTCGTTTTCCCCGTCGCTCCAATCAGGGCCTCCCCTACCTTCCCGATCAATCCATCCTTCCTACCACCAGACAGCACTCGGTCCGGGGTGGATCGAGGCCTCGACCTCGCAGGCCGCTGCAGGTCGCGCCCTCCGTCGACTCGGCTACCGGCGACCACGTCCAGGACCAGGTCGCCCCTCTCCCTGCTCTCCCACTCTTCGTTTCCTTCCGTGGCTTCTCTCCTCTCTACCTCACCTCTCTCTATTGCCTCTACAGGACGCCATGACGAGCCTGACCGAGCCCCTCCCATGGACGCCCCGCCTCTCCGCTGCTCAAATCCGGCAGGGAACGGGTCCGCGGCGACCTCGCCGCCCGGATCCAACCATCTCCGCGTCGTCCGCGCCTTCAACCCTGCCACGCTCGCGCCCGGGTCCAGCCGCTGCTGCCCTCCCGACCTCCGTCTGATCCGCGACCCTGCTGAAGCCGCGTCGAGCTCGTCGCTGCCAAGACCTTGCCGGAGCCCCTCGACGTCCGCAGCCGCAGCCCCATGCTCCTCCTCCGCAACCCCGAGCTCGGAGCTCTCTGCCATGGTCGTCGAGAGAAGCTTGCATCCCCGTGCCCAGCTGTTCCTCCGCCGCTGTTGTTCCGCCACCTGCAAGCCACCCTCGCTAGGATTCTTTCCGGAGCCCAAGTCCCCCTCGCTGTCCCCTGCATCGCGCCAGACGCCGCCTTCTGCGCTGCCTCTGTTCGAGAGGAGGACGACGAAGCCGCGCTCCGCATTGACTCCTCGTCGCGTGGATCCAGCTGGGCCTCGTCCCGATCCCAAGTCCAGCGCCCTCCTGGCGCGTCTCGCTTCGGGGCCCAGCGCTACAGATCTGGCCTGCCAAGCCCTTCCCCGACTGGGCCTTGGCCTAATGTGAGAACCCCCAGCCCCTCCTGTGCACTGTTGGGCCGGCCAGATTCGGCCGGGGACCTATTTTTTTCCGCAGAACGTTTTTGTCTATTATCCGCAGGATTGCAGTTTTACAGAAAAGCCCTCATACATCATGCATTTAATAATTCCACAACCGTGCA
This sequence comes from Triticum monococcum, assembly GCA_034509565.1. Classification (NCBI taxonomy): domain Eukaryota; kingdom Viridiplantae; phylum Streptophyta; class Magnoliopsida; order Poales; family Poaceae; genus Triticum; species Triticum monococcum. The sequence goes on from CM067842.1 coordinate 608,499,402, forward strand.
TCGGTTTGCAAAACTTAATATATGAAACTTGCTCAAAATTTTGTGTAGATTAATAATAACCAACTTTCATCTATGTTTGAAATGTTTAAAATGATGTTTGCATTATTTTGCTCCTATGCCATACTAAAATGCTTTAATTCATAACTAAATAACCGTAACTTGGATTTTAATAAACTTTATATGTAAATGGGCAGAAAAATGCATAGGTTAACTTGATGCACATTGTTTTACTGTTTAACAACATTAAAATATGGTCTAGGGCAGAACAGGACCAAACCTAGTACATGCACATGGGGATTTACCGGAATTGTTGTTCGTTGTTCCCGGCCTCATTTAAACTTGACTAGATGGGTAGTTTTCCATTTGCTTCACCCTCTTGGCATGTTTAACAACATTTAATATTGTTGGGTACATAAACGAGATCGAACTAAATAACTTGTCATGGTGTTTGTCAATATGCAACTTGTTGCATATTGAGCTCCACTTAATTTGTAGGATTGCTTGTGCACTTTGCCATGCCATGCTTCATTAAACCGGACATGCATCATTCTTGTTTGTGCATCATGCCATGTTATGTTGTGGTTGTTTACTATGCTGTGTGTTTCTTTTCCGGTGTTTGCTTCTTCGGGTTGGTTCCGGTAACGTCGAGTTTGTGAGGATCCGTTCGACTACGTCCGTTTGTCTTCTTCATGGACTCGTTCTTCTTCCTTGCGGGATTTCAGGCAAGATGATCATACCCTCGAAATCACTTCTATCTTTGCTTGCTAGATGCTCGCTCTTTTGCTATGCCTATGCTGCGATACCTACCACTTGCTTATCATGCCTCCTAAATTGTTGAACCAAGCCTCTAACCCACCTTGTCCTAGCAAACCGTTGATTGGCTATGTTACCGCTTTGCTTAGCCCCTCTTATAGCGTTGTTAGTTGCAAGTGAAGATTGAAGTTTGTTCCTTGTTGGAACATGGAGATGTTGTTCCTTGTTGGAACATGTTTACTTGTTGGGATATCACTATATATCTTATTTAATTAATGCATCTATATACTTGGTAAAGGGTGGAAGGCTCGGCCTTATGCCTGGTGTTTTGATCCATTCTTGCCGCCCTAGTTTCCGTCATATCGGTGTTATGTTCCCGGATTTTGCGTTCCTTACGCGGTTGGGCTATAATGGGAACCCCTTGACAGTTCGCCTTAAGTAAAGCTCTTCCAGCAATGCCCAACATTGGTTTTACCATTCGCCACCTAGCCTTTTCTTTCCCTTGGGTTCTGCAGACTCAAGGGTCATCTTATTTTACCCCCCGGGCCAATGCTCCTCTGAGTGTTGGTCCAACTGAGCGATGTCCGAGGCTACCAGGGGCAACTCTGGGCTGGCTTACCCGACATCTGGCTCATCTGAGTGTGCCCTGAGAAAGAGATATGTGCAGCTCCTATCGGGATTTGTCGGCACATTCGGGCGGTGTTGCTGGTTTAGTTTTACCCTGTCGAAATGTCTTGTTGTACCGGGATACCGAGTCTGATCGGAATGTCTCGGGTGGAGGTCTATTCCTTCGTTGACCGTGAGAGCTTGTGATGGGCTAAGTTGGGACACCACTGCAGGGATTTGAACTTTCGAAAGCCATGCCCGTGGTTATGGGAAGATGGGAATTTGTTAACGTCCGGTTGTAGAAAACCTGAAGTCGACCTTAATTAAAATGAATCAACAGCGTGTGTAACCGTGATGGTCTCTTTCCGGCGGAGTCCGGGATGTGAACACGGTTGTTTGGAGTTATGCTTGACGTAGGTAGTCCAGGATCACTTCTTGATCATACTTTTATCGACCGTGCTTTGCCTTCTCTTCTCGCTCTCATTTGCGTATGTTAGCCACCATATATGCTAGTCGCTTGCTGCAGCTCCACCTCATACCTTTACCTTACCCATAAGCTTAAATAGTCTTGATCGCGATGGTGCGAGATTGCTGAGTCCCCGTGGCTCACAGATACTTCCAAAACCAGTTTGCGGGTGCCGATGTTACCATGCAGATGACGCAACCAAGCTCAGGAGGAGCTCGATGAGTATCTTGTCCGTTGTGTTGTTCCGTTCTAGTTGATCAGTAGTGGAGGCCAGTTGGGGTCGATCGGCGACCTTTGTCGCAGTTGGGGTTCTTCTTTTATTTTGGTTCTGTAGTCGGCCCTTGATTGTATATGGTTGATGTAATGCTTTATTCATGTATTTGTGTGAAGTGGCGATTGTAAGCCAACTATGTATCTTTTCCCCCTTATTGCATTACATGGGTTGTGTGAAGATTACCTCACTTGCGACATATGCCTTCAATGCAATTATGCCTCTAAGTCGTGCCTCGACACGTGGGAGATATAGTCGCATCGAGGGTGTTACATGTTGGGTGAGGTACGCGCGGAGTCGGGCTCTGCAGACGTAAAACGGAAGATCCACCTACATCACACCTCCCTACTTGTTGTTCGTGCGCCAAGTGGGACTCCTGAGCATCGCGACTCAGGAGCCTAACTGGCTCCGTAGCCCCTCACTCCTTTGGTCCCGTCCTGGTTTCCGGTCGGGGCTAATGCTGGGTGAGGTACGCGCGGGGGCGGGCTCTGCCGGCGTAGAACACAAGCAAGTAGGGAAGAAAAGCATAAAATTCAAGGAACTTAAAAGCAAACATTGCAGTCCATACTGTCGTCTCAATACCAAACGCGAGTTTAAACGCCTCCCCGAGGCATGATGCATGTGCAGGAATTAAAAGCAGGGCAGGAGCAGTAGCGGAGTCACTTGGCGGCGGTGGAGCAGCGCGGGTGGCCCCGCCTCATGGAGCAGCAGGACCGGAAGCATCCTGCTTCGACTTGGTACTGAAGGCCCGGAACTTCCCCAGCAGAGCCTCCGCGCGACCCTTCACGGCCTCGGCAGTGGCGGCAACACCCTTGCCGCTTACTAGCTCCAACAAGCTGTCGAGGTCGGCGCTGGGGTCGCGAAGGTAGATGTGGGTGAAGACCCGCGTCAGCGCAGCAGAAGACAGGACACGCGCCTCGGCCTCGGCCGTGGGGCCAAGGCCAAGGGTGACATCCTCAAGAGCACGAACCAGGAAGGGAAGCAGCTTGCCGGGGCAGTCCTCGGCGCCGGCCAGCGGGCCCTCCAGGCCACTGGCGTAGTGTTGGGGAACGCAGTAATTTCAAAAAATTTCCTACGCACACGCAAGATCATGGTGATGCACAGCAACGAGAGGGGAGAGTGTTGTCTACGTACCAACGCAGACCGACTGCGGAAGCGATCACACAACGTAGAGGAAGTAGTCGTACGTCTTCTTCCCGATCCGACCGATCCAAGCACCGTTACTCCGGCACCTCCGAGTTCTTAGCACACGTTCAGCTCGATGACGTTCCTCGGGCTCCGATCCAGCAAAGCGTCGAGGAAGAGTTCCGTCAGCACGACGGCGTGGTGACGATCTTGATGTACTACCGACGCAGGGCTTCGCCTAAGCACTGTAACGGTATGATCGAGGTGGAATTTGGTGGCAGGGGGCACCACACACGGCTAAGGAACGATTAACTTGTGTGTCTTGTGGTGCCCCCTGCCCCCGTATATAAAGGCCAGGGGGAGGGGGTTCGGACGGCTAGGGGGAGAGGGCGCAGGAGGAGTCCTACTCCCACCGGGAGTAGGACTCCCCCCCCCCCCAATCCTATTCCAATTAGGACTCAAGGGGAGAAAGAGAGAGAAGGGGGGCCGGCCCCTTGTCCTATTCCTAATAGGACTCTAGGGGGCGCCGGCCAGCTAGAGGGCTGCCTCTTTTCTCTTTTCAACTAAGGCCCAATAGGCCCATTAGCCTCCCGGGGGGTTCCGGTAACCCTCCCGGTAATCCGGTAAAATCCCGATTTCACCCGGAACGCTTCCGGTGTCCAAACATAGGCTTCCAATATACCAATCTTTATGTCTCGACCATTTCGAGACTCCTCGTCATATCCGTAATCTCATCCGGGACTCCGAACAACCTTCGGTACATCAAAATGCATAAACTCATAATAACTGTCATCGTAACCTTAAGCGTGCGGACCCTACGGTTCGAGAACAATGTAGACATGACCGAGACACGTCTCCGGTCAATAACCAATAGCGGGACCTGGATGCCCATATTGGCTCCTACATATTCTACGAAGATCTTTTATCGGTCAGACCGCATAACAACATACGTTGTTCCCTTTGTCATCGGTATGTTACTTGCCCGAGATTCGATCGTCGGTATCCAATACCTAGTTCAATCTCGTTACCGGCAAGTCTCTTTACTCGTTCCGTAATACATCATGTCACAACTAACTATTTAGTTGCAGTGCTTGCAAGGCTTATGTGATGTGTATTACCGAGAGGGCCCAGAGATACCTCTCCGACAATCGGAGTGACAAATCCTAATCTCGAAATACGCCAACCCAACATCTACCTTTGGAGACACCTGTAGTACTCCTTTATAATCACCCAGTTACGTTGTGACGTTTGGTAGCACCCAAAGTGTTCCTCCGGTAAATGGGAGTTGCATAATCTCATAGTCATAGGAACATGTATAAGTCATGAAGAATAGCAACAGCAACATACTAAACGATCGGGTGCTAAGCTAATGGAATGGGTCATGTCAATCAGATCATTCAACTAATGATGTGACCTCGTTAATCAAATAACAACTCTTTGTTCATGGTTAGGAAACATAACCATCTTTGATTAACGAGCTAGTCTAGTAGAGGCATACTAGTGACACTCTGTTGGTCTATGTATTCACACATGTATTATGTTTCCGGTTAATACAATTCTAGCATGAATAATAAACATTTATCATGATACAAGGAAATAAATAATAACTTTATTATTGCCTCTAGGGCATATTTCCTTCAGTCTCCCACTTGCACTAGAGTCAATAATCTAGATTACACTGTAATGATTCTAACACCCATGGAGCCTTGGTGCTGATCATGTTTTGCTCGTGGAAGAGGCTTAGTCAACGGGTCTGCAACATTCAGATCCGTATGTATCTTGCAAATCTCTATGTCTCCCACCTGGACTAAATCCCGGATGGAGTTGAAGCGTCTTTTGATGTGCTTGGTTCTTTTGTGAAATCTGGATTCCTTTGCCAAGGCAATTGCACCAGTATTGTCACATAAGATTTTCATTGGACCCGATGCACTAGGTATGACACCTAGATCGGATATGAACTCCTTCATCCAAACTCCTTCGTTTGCTGTTTCCGAAGCAGCTATGTACTCCGCTTCACATGTAGATCCCGCTATGACGCTTTGTTTAGAACTGCACCAACTGACAGCTCCACCGTTTAAAGTAAACACGTATCCGGTTTGCGATTTAGAATCGTCCGGATCAGTGTCAAAGCTTGCATCAACGTAACCTCTTACGGTGAGCTCTTTGTCACCTCCATATACGAGAAACATATCCTTAGTCCTTTTCAGGTATTTCAGGATGTTCTTGACCGCTGTCCAGTGATCCACCCCTGGATTACTTTGGTACCTCCCTGCTAAACTTATGGCAAGGCACACATCAGGTCTGGTACACAGCATTGCATACATGATAGAGCCTATGGCTGAAGCATAGGGAACATCTTTCATATTCTCTCTATCTTCTGAAGTGGTCGGGCATTGAGCCTGGCTCAACTTCACACCTTGCAATACAGGCAAGAACCCTTTCTTTGCTTGATCCATTTTGAACTTCTTCAAAATCTTGTCAAGGTATGTGCTCTGTGAAAGTCCAATTAAGCGTTTTGATCTATCTCTATAGATCTTTATGCCTAATATGTAAGCAGCTTCCCCAAGGTCTTTCATCGAAAAACTTTTATTCAAGTATCCCTTTATGCTATCCAGAAATTCTATATCATTTCCAATGAGTAATATGTCATCCACATATAATATCAGAAATGCTACAGAGCTCCCACTCACTTTCTTGTAAATACAGGCTTCTCCAAAAGTCTGTATAAACCCAAATGCTTTGATCACACTATCAAAGCATTTATTCCAACTCCGAGATGCTTGCACCAGTCCATAGATGGATCGCTGGAGTTTGCACACTTTGTTAGCTCCCTTTGGATCGACAAAACCTTCTGGTTGCATCATATACAACTCTTCTTCCAGAAATCCATTCAGGAATGCGGTTTTTACATCCATTTGCCAAATTTCATAATCATAAAATGCGGCAATTGCTAACATGATTCTGACAGACTTAAGCATCGCTACGGGTGAGAAAGTCTCATCGTAGTCAACTCCTTGAACTTGTCGAAAACCTTTTGCGACAAGTCGAGCTTTGTAGACAGTAACATTACCATCAGCGTCAGTCTTTTTCTTAAAGATCCATTTATTCTCAATTGCTTGCCGATCATCGGGCAAGTCAACCAAAGTCCATACTTTGTTCTCATACATGGATCCCATCTCAGATTTCATGGCTTCAAGCCACTTTGCGGAATCTGGGCTCACCATCGCTTCTTCATAGTTCGTAGGTTCATCATGATCTAGTAGCATGACTTCCAGAACAGGATTATCGTACCACTCTGGTGCGGATCTTGCTCTGGTTGATCTACGAGGTACAGTAGTATCTTGATCTAAAGTTTCATGATCATCATCATTAACTTCCTCTCTTATTGGTGTAGTTCTCACAGAAACAGTTTTCTGTGATGTACTATTTCCCAATAATGGAGTAGGTATAGTTACCTCGTCAAGTTCTACTTTCCTCCCACTCACTTCTTTCGAGAGAAACTCCTTCTCAAGAAAGTTTCCGAATTTAGCAACAAAAGTCCTGCCTTCGGATCTGTGATAGAAGGTGTATCCAATAGTTTCCTTTGGATATCCTATGAAGACACACTTCTCCAATTTGGGTTCGAGCTTATCAGGTTGAAGCTTTTTCACATAAGCATCGCAGCCCCAAACTTTAAGAAACGACAACTTTGGTTTCTTGCCAAACCATAGTTCATAAGGCGTCGTCTCAACGGATTTAGATGGTGCCCTATTTAACGTGAATGCGGCCGTCTCTAAAGCATAACTCCAAAATGATAGCGGTAAATCAGTAAGAGACATCATAGATCGCACCATATCTAGTAAAGTACGATTACGACGTTCGGACACACCATTACGTTGTGGTGTTCCGGGTGGCGTGAGTTGCGAAACTATTCCACAATTTTTCAAATGTACACCAAACTCGTAACTCAAATATTCTCCTCCACGATCAGATCGTAGGAATTTTATTTTCTTGTTACGATGATTTTCAACTTCACTCTGAAATTCCTTGAACTTTTCAAATGTTTCAGACTTATGTTTCATTAAGTAGATATACCCATATCTGCTTAAATCATCTGTGAAGGTGAGAAAATAACGATATCCGCCACGAGCCTCAATATTCATCGGACCACATACATCGGTATGTATGATTTCCAATAAATCTGTTGCTCTCTCCATAGTGCCGGAGAACGGTGTTTTAGTCATCTTGCCCATGAGGCACGGTTCGCAAACACCAAGTGATTCATAATCAAGTGGTTCCAAAAGCCCATCAGTATGGAGTTTCTTCATACGCTTTACACCGATATGACCTAAACGGCAGTGCCACAAATAAGTTGCACTATCATTATCAACTCTGCATCTTTTGGCTTCAACATTATGAATATGTGTATTACTACTATCGAGATTTAATAAGAATAGACCACTTTTCAAGGGTGCATGACCATAAAAGATATTACTCATATAAATAGAACAACCATTATTCTCTGATTTAAATGAATAACCGTCTCGCATCAAACAAGATCCAGATATAATGTTCATGCTCAACGCTGGCACCAAATAACAATTATTTAGGTCTAATATTAATCCCGAAGGTAGATGTAGAGGTAGCGTGCCGACCGCGATCACATCGACTTTGGAACCGTTTCCCACGCGCATCGTCACCTCGTCCTTTGCTAGTGTCCGCTTATTCTGTAGTCCCTGTTTCGAGTTGCAAATATTAGCAACAGAACCAGTATCAAATACCCAGGTGCTACTGCGAGCATTAGTAAGGTACACATCAATAACATGTATATCACATATACCTTTGTTCACCTTGCCATCCTTCTTATCCGCCAAATACTTGGGGCAGTTCCGCTTCCAGTGACCAGTCTGCTTGCAGTAGAAGCACTCAGTTTCAGGCTTAGGTCCAGGCTTGGGTTTCTTCTCTTGAGCAGCAACTTGCTTGCCGTTCTTCTTGGAGTTCCCTTTCTTCTTCCCTTTGCCCTTTTTCTTGAAACTAGTGGTTTTGTTAACCATCAACACTTGATGCTCCTTTTTGATTTCTACCTCCGCAGCTTTCAGCATAGCGAAGAGCTCGGGAATAGTCTTGTTCATCCCTTGCATATTATAGTTCATCACAAAGCTCTTGTAGCTTGGTGGCAGTGATTGGAGAATTCTGTCAATGACGCAATCATCCGGAAGTGTAACTCCCAATTGAATCAAGTGATTATTATACCCAGACATTTTGAGTATATGCTCACTGACAGAACTGTTCTCCTCCATCTTGCAGCTATAGAACTTATTGGAGACTTCATATCTCTCAATCCGGGCATTTGATTGAAATATTAACTTCAACTCCTGGAACATCTCATATGCTCCATGACGTTCAAAACGTCGTTGAAGTCCCGGTTCTAAGCCGTAAAGCATGGCACACTGAACTATTGAGTAGTCATCAGCTTTGCTCTGCCAGACGTTCATAACTTCTGGCGTTGCTCTTGCAGCAGGCCTGGCACTTAGCGGTGCTTCCAGGACGTAATTCTTCTGTGCAGCAATGAGGATAATCCTCAGGTTACGGACCCAGTCCGTGTAATTGCTACCATCATCTTTCAACTTAGCTTTCTCAAGGAACGCATTAAAATTCAACGGAACAACAGCACGAGCCATCTATCTACAACATAAACAAGCAAGATACTATCAGGTACTAAGTTCATGATAATTTTTAAGTTCAGTTAATTTACTTAAGAACTCCCACTTAGACAGACATCTCTCTAATCCTCTAAGTGATTACGTGATCCAAATCAACTAAACCATAACCGATCATCACGTGAGATGGAGTAGTTTTCAATGGTGAACATCAATATGTTGATCATATCTGTTATATGATTCACGCTCGACCTTTCGGTCTCCGTGTTCCGAGGCCATATCTGTATATGCTTGGCTCGTCAAGTATAACCTGAGTATTCTGCGTGTGCAACTGTTTTGCACCCGTTGTATTTGAACGTAGAGCCTATCACACCCGATCATCACGTGGTGTCTCAGCACGAAGAACTTTTGCAACGGTGCATACTCAGGGAGAACACTCCTTGATAATTTAGTGAGAGATCATCTTATAATGCTACCGTCAATCAAAGCAAGATAAGATGCATAAAAGGATAAACATCACATGCAATCAATATAAGTGATATGATATGGCCATCATCATCTTGTGCTTTGTGATCTCCATCTCCGAAGCATCGTCATGATCACCATCGTCACCGGCGCGCCACCTTGATCTCCATCGTAGCAACGTTGTCGTCTCGCCAATCTTATGCTTCCACGACTATTACTACCGTTTAGTAATCTAGTAAAGCATTACATCGCGATTGCATTGCATACAATAAAGCGACAACCATATGGCTCCTGCCAGTTGCCGATAACTCGGTTACAAAACATGATCATCTCATACAATAAAATCAGCATCATGCCTTGACCATATCACATCACAACATGCCCTGCAAAAACAAGTTAGACGTCTTCTACTTTGTTGTTGCAAGTTTTACGTGGCTGCTACGGGCTTAAGTAAGAACACATCTCACCTACGCATCAAAACCACAACGATAGTTCGTCAAATAGACTCCGTTTTAACCTTCTCAAGGACCGGGCGTAGTCACACTTGGTTCAACTAAAGTTGGAGAGATAGTCTTCCGCAAGCCATCTATGTGCAAAGCACGTCGAGGGAACCGGTCTCGCATAAGAGTATGCGTAAGGTTGGTCCGGATCATCTCAACCAACAATATCGCCGAACCAAAGTATGACATGCTGGTAGGCAGTATGACTTGTATCGCCCACAACTCACTTGTGTTCTACTTGTGCATATAACATCAAACCATAAAACCTAGGCTCGGATGCCACTGTTGGGGAACGCAGTAATTTCAAAAAATTTCCTACGCACACGCAAGATCATGGTGATCCACAGCAACGAGAGGGGAGAGTGTTGTCTACGTACCAACGCAGACCGACTGCGGAAGCGATCACACAACGTAGAGGAAGTAGTCGTACGTCTTCTTCCCGATCCGACCGATCCAAGCACCGTTACTCCGGCACCTCCGAGTTCTTAGCACACGTTCAGCTCGATGACGTTCCTCGGGCTCCGATCCAGCAAAGCGTCGAGGAAGAGTTCCGTCAGCACGACGGCGTGGTGACGATCTTGATGTACTACCGACGCAAGGGCTTCGCCTAAGCACTGTAACGGTATGATCGAGGTGGAATTTGGTGGCAGGGGGCACCGCACACGGCTAAGGAACGATTAACTTGTGTGTCTTGTGGTGCCCCCTGCCCCCGTATATAAAGGCCAGGGGGAGGGGGTTCGGACGGCTAGGGGGAGAGGGCACAGGAGGAGTCCTACTCCCACCGGGAGTAGGACTCCCCCCCAATCCTATTCCAATTAGGACTCAAGGGGAGAAAGAGAGAGAAGGGGGGCCGGCCCCTTGTCCTATTCCTAATAGGACTCTAGGGGGCGCCGGCCAGCTAGAGGGCTGCCTCTTTTCTCTTTTCCACTAAGGCCCAATAGGCCCATTAGCCTCCCGGGGGGTTCCGATAACCCTCCCGGTAATCCGGTAAAATCCCGATTTCACCCGGAACGCTTCCGGTGTCCAAACATAGGCTTCCAATATACCAATCTTTACGTCTCGACCATTTCGAGACTCCTCGTCATATCCGTAATCTCATCCGGGACTCCGAACAACCTTCGGTACATCAAAATGCATAAACTCATAATAACTGTCATCGTAACCTTAAGCGTGCGGACCCTACGGTTCGAGAACAATGTAGACATGACCGAGACACGTCTCCGGTCAATAACCAATAGCGGGACCTGGATGCCCATATTGGCTCCTACATATTCTACGAAGATCTTTTATCGGTCAGACCGCATAACAACATACGTTGTTCCCTTTGTCATCGGTATGTTACTTGCCCGAGATTCGATCGTCGGTATCCAATACCTAGTTCAATCTCGTTACCGGCAAGTCTCTTTACTCGTTCCGTAATACATCATGTCACAACTAACTATTTAGTTGCAGTGCTTGCAAGGCTTATGTGATGTGTATTACCGAGAGGGCCCAGAGATACCTCTCCGACAATCGGAGTGACAAATCCTAATCTCGAAATACGCCAACCCAACATCTACCTTTGGAGACACCTGTAGTACTCCTTTATAATCACCCAGTTACGTTGTGACGTTTGGTAGCACCCAAAGTGTTCCTCCGGTAAACGGGAGTTGCATAATCTCATAGTCATAGGAACATGTATAAGTCATGAAGAATAGCAACAGCAACATACTAAACGATCGGGTGCTAAGCTAATGGAATGGGTCATGTCAATCAGATCATTCAACTAATGATGTGACCTCGTTAATCAAATAACAACTCTTTGTTCATGGTTAGGAAACATAACCATCTTTGATTAACGAGCTAGTCTAGTAGAGGCATACTAGTGACACTCTGTTGGTCTATGTATTCACACATGTATTATGTTTCCGGTTAATACAATTCTAGCATGAATAATAAACATTTATCATGATACAAGGAAATAAATAATAACTTTATTATTGCCTCTAGGGCATATTTCCTTCACGTAGAGCATCTTCAGCGAAGCATGAGCCTTCTTCTCCATGTCTGTGAAGGCCACGCGATCCTCGGCAAGAACCTTGGCCTTGCTGTCCAACTCGACCTTCGTCGCCTCCAACTCCTTCCCCAGCGCACCTAGGTGGTCACGGCGCTTCTTGAGCTGGGCCTCCCGGCCCTCGATGGCCACCTCGCGAGCCTTCATACCTTCTTCTTGCTCCTGGCGAAGACGAACCTCTTTCGCGAGCTGGTCCCGCAGGCCTTGCAGCTCGTCCTCCAGCGCCTTGCAACGATCGCGGACTTCAACCACCTCCCCCAGGGCTGCGTCACGAGCAGCCTTCGTCTCAAGGATGGCCTGCCTATCCTCGTCGCAGGCCGTCGAGGCTTGAACTAGCGCCGCCTGGATCGAGGCGTCGGAGCGAATCCATCCTGAAGCCAGCTCCAAGCGCCCGGCCACCAGGCGAGGGTCGGCGCCAAGAAGATCCTGCCGCAGTCGGTCCAGTCCAGCAATAGCACGCTCTAGGACGGCAGGAGGAGTTGGAGAAACAACAGTCGGCGGAATGGGGGAAGAAGGCGGCGATGGCAAGACCACAGCATCCTAAGGTGGAGCCCGCTGCTCCCCAGCGGCTGTGGTGGCGGCAGTGGGCAAAGGCACCACAGGAGTCACTTGGGCCATGGGGGCTGAGCTCGCCCCAGCCAGCTCGGCCAGGCCTCGCGAGGACGACCGGGCAGGAGAAGCCCGCGCGCCGCGGTCACCCTCGTCCACAGGCGGAGGCGCTGCCGCGGATGGAGCCTCAGGAGCCCCCTTCGGCTTCTTCGCCGCGGGCTCCAGCCTATGCAAGAGATGCGAACGTCAAGCCTCGGCAGCGGAACAAGAAATAAAGACAAGGGTCAAGCACTTACGGGTCATCGCCGGTGAGCTCAGGCAGCCTCCGGCCAAAGTTGAAGCCTGACAGCCGGCTGGAAGGGTCAACCTCGAAAGCAGAAGGCGCGTCTGCAGACTGCCTCGGGGCAGGGGCAGACCCGCGGGAGATCAGCCCGGTCCTGTCCTTCTTCGGGATCAGGGGCAAGCTCCCGCCGACCTGCTCGTCTCCATCCTCGTCATCATCGCTCGAAGAAAGGCGGAGATTGCGGGGCCTGCGCTGGGGGAGGGGAGCCCTCGACTCTCCGTCGGTCGCCTCGGAGTCGGGACCCTTTTCCCGCTCCTCTTCGTCCTCCTCCTTGCTGGAGTCACCGGAGGGCACGTCCACCAGTCCCTCGGAAGCCGCCACGGGCACGAGCCCGTCCCCGTTAAAAACGGGCATGGACTCCACCACCTGCTCCCAGTCGTCGTGAAGGAACAAGGGCTTGGGAGCGCCCTCCAACCTTGCCACCTCGCCCCCGACCAGAGATTGGAGGACCGCGACCAAATCTTCGCCGCTCAAGGCCGCGGGGCTCGGATGAGGCCTGCACATCGGGGGTGAGTACTGCCGGAGTGGAGCCAGCTGGTGCTGCAGGAACTCCCTCAGCAGCAACGCACCGGTCAACTTCGCCGCCGCCGTGCTGACCGGTCTCAGGTCCGCGTCCATCTTCTCCAACACCAGTTTCACGCGGGGGTCTGTGAGCTCCGCTCGGCACCAGTCGCTGGAGCTCGCGGGCTGCTCCGCGGGCAAGATCAGCCTAGGGTGGACGCGCCCGGCATCTACCAAGACCCACTTGCTCCTGAAGCCCTCAATCCTCTTCCCGGGATTCGAGATGGCAATGGTGCCACCATACGCGACGAAGCTCGCGCACGCGGAAGGAGAACCGCGAGAAACCCGGAGGGAGAAGTAGTGGCGCAGGAAGGCCACTGAAGGCTGCACCCCTACGTGGGCCTCGCAGTAATAAGCAAAGATCGCCAGGAGAAGGACGGAGTTGGGGTGGAGATGCAGAGCCTGCAACTTGTAATGGCGGAGGACTGAGAAGAAAAACTCGGAGAAGGGAGGCACCAGGCCTGCAGCAATGGAGCTTACAAAGAGAGGATAAAAGGTGCTCCCTTGGCCCTCAGGGGTGGCGGAGCCGGCCTTGAACACCTGCGCCCCATTGATGCCCTGCACCGCCGCCTTCCGGCGCAGCCGGGCAAGGCCCGCCTTGGGCACGTTCGGCAAGTCCAGAGCAGGTGAGTACCAAGCTTCGGCCGGAGACTGACGAGGCGCCATGGCTTCCTAGGTCACGCAACCGGAGTAGATCTTGAAATTTGGAGGAAGAAAGGGGAGGCGCAAGAAAGGGGATCTGAGCAGCAACTGGAGAAAGCAAAAGGCGAAGTCTGGGTAGATGCCGCTCCTTTATCAACCTGCACGGTTGCTGGAGCACTTGCGTCCACTCAACCGCCACGCGGCGCCCAAGGCCGCAGGCTGTTAGGGCCCGCGGCGCTTCACCCTTGCCCTTTCGCCTCTCGGCACGGCCAAGTCCGGGCGCGCCTTGGGCCCGGGGGCTACTGTCGGCTTTCTGGGAACGGGGGTCCCCAGACTTGCCTGCCTGCGGCCTGCGGCGTGGCTCAAAGGGGGCCCAGCACGGCCCATCTTCATCAACACAAGACTCAAGACCCTCGCGGGGCGCCAAGCCTCGCGGGGCGGACGACACGGAGCTTCCTCAAGCACGGCCTCGTCAGGCTGGCTCGCGAGGAGGCGGAGAGATCAAGGCGGGGAACCTCGCGAGGTGCCCATGACGCAAGCCATGACGACTCAGGGCGCTAGGCGGGTGCCAGCCCGCGCAACGTCCTCCTTTCCTCTTTGGTGCAAAGGTAGCAAGCGCAGCCGTGGAGTACCGAGGCATCAGGCAAAGGTTGCCATTTCGGTGGAACGAGACCAAGACCAGGAGGACTACGAGACGGAGGTCACAGTGGAGCCCAAGACGGCGTCATCACCAGAGCTTTGCGCAGGCGAAGACTGCTTTTGTCAGGATAGTTGATACTTGCTGTCCCCCTTCAAATTAGCCCGCCAATGTTGGCTCCCTTCGCGATCGATATTTGGGAAGAGGACCAGGGCCTCTATAAATAGGACAAGCCACCCACAGAGCAAGGGGGTTGGGGAAAAAGAGTAAGAGTAAGGCAGCTAGAGAGAGAGAGAGAAAGAGAAAGGTGGCTGAACTCCTCCTAGCAGTTCATCGCCCCAGCCAAGAACAGACCCTCGCAAGGCTGTTCTTCCTTGTATCGTTTATCATCATCAGCCCCAAGAGGCAATCCACCCACCACACACTGGAGTAGGGTTTTACACCACAACGGTGGCCCAAACCATTATAAACTTTGTGTCTCTTGTGTAGTTCTTTCAGTAGTCTAGATCTTTGCGAGACGGGGAGGTAGAAGATGTAATCTCCGTGCGCACTTGAGTGTTCGAACCTTAAGGGTCTGCCGGAACCCGAAATCCGACATTTCTCCCTGATTTTTTCTCCGAAAATAGGAATTTATAATGTCAGGATTGAGGTCTGCGGGGCCACCAAGTGGGTACAACCCACCTGGGCGCGCCAGGAGAGGGGTGCGCGCCCTGGTGGGTTATGCCCACCCAGGGGCCCCTTTCCGGTAGGTCTTGGCTCCAGAAATTCTCATTTATTATATAAAAAATCCTCGTGAAGTTTCGTTCCATTCCGAGAACTTTTATTTCTGCACAAAAACAACACCATGGTAGTTTTGCTGAAAACAGCGTCAGTACGGGGTTAGTTTCATTCAAATCATGCAAATTAGAGTCCAAAACAAGAGGAAAAGCATGAGAAAAAGTAGATACATTGGAGACGTATCAACTCCCCAAGCTTAAACCTTTCCTTGTCCTCAAGCAATTCAGTTGATAAACTGAAAGTGAGAAAGAAAAACTTTTATGAACTCTTTTGCTCTTGTTTGCATAAATAAGCTTAAACAGCACCCAGGTTTTCAGCCAGCATTATAACTAACCATGTCGACAATAAGTCTTAAAGATTCTAATGACTCATATCAATGACATAATCAGCTAGAGAGCAATAATAACATATCTCAAATGGCAACACGTTGTCAAAACAACCATCATATAATATGACAATAGTGGTATCTCGCTAGCCCTTTCCGAGACCGCAAAACATAAATGCAGAGCACCTCCAAAGTTCAAGCAACGACTAAACATATTAATTCATGGTAGAAAAGATCCAGTCATGATGCACCCAACATTAGCTACACACAATGCATAAATCATGACAGTTGTGCTCTACTCAGTTTCTGGCGCTTGTTTTAGAAGGTGATGACACAACATAAAAATAAATAGATAGTCCCTTCGCAGAGGGAAGCAGTGATTTGCAGAGGTGCCAGAGATCAATTTTTAAAACAGAGATAAATGATATTTTGAGACATGCACCCTTCTTATTTACTTCACGGCCATCAGTTATCAATATCTCCCATGCTAAACAGGATAGTGGCGGTTCCCAAGTGATAAAAGTAAATGTTTTGACTCCATTTGGAGTTTTTATTTGATTATTCGAGCGATTAACTCCTTTTTGTGTTTTGCAGTTTGGGACTGGGCATCCCCATTACCGCCCTTTTCTCATGCAATGGCGAATGAATAAGCACTCGACCTGAGAATAACCCGCTTAGCATGGAAGATACCGACCACCTCCTGTCGTTCCATGAATGATCCAGGCACACAAAACGGATAAATTTTAGAAGCTTTTAGAGGTGGCACATGCAAATTTACTTAGGACGGCAGGGTAATACCGTATATAGGTAGGTATGGTGGACTCGTCTGGAATAACTTTGGGTTCAAGGTTTTTGATGTACAAGTAGAATTCCCACTTAGTGCAGGCGAAGGCTTGCACCTTAGATTGAGAAGCGGCCAGCTAGAGAGTAACATCGATCATAACCATGCATTATGTGTAAGTAATATTGGACACTAGCATGAGTAGGATATGGACACCATGAACATAAATATCATAGAGGCTATGTTGGTTTTGATTCAACTACATGTATAAACATGTGCCAAGTCAAGCCACTCGAACATTCAGAGGAGGATACCATATCATCATACTACATCACAATCATTTTAACGCTATGTTGACATCCAAGATAAATCATTATTAACTCCCAGCTACTTATGCATGGCATGAGAAACTATAATCTCTAATTGTCATTGCAAACATGTTTAATCACAATGGGCCGAAGCATGGATACTACGTTAAACATATTTACACAAACAGAACAAGTCGAGTTCATACCAGTTTCTCTTTGCCACAGCCAGTTCATCGGATGTCGTCATTATTGCCTTTCACTTGCACGACCAAACGATATGAAAATAATAATAGTGCAAGAGTGCCATGTACTAAGCTGGAATCTGTATTATTCAACAGGAGAATACAAGGTAAAATGTGCTCTTTATTAGTTCAACAATTATTCATATGAGAGCCACTCAACATTTTCATCGTGGTCTTCTCCTCGGTACAACTCCAATAAAAAGAAAAAGAAATTCAGAGAAACACATTGAATTATTTTTGGAGTTTTTGGTTTTCTTCAACAAGCAAGTAAAAGGGAAAAGCAAAAACAAGAAAAACTATTTACACGGGAAAGCTCCCAACAAGCAAAAGAAGAACAAAGAAATCTTTTTGGGTTTTCTTTATTTTAATAATACTACTAAGCATGCATAGAAAGTAAATTACTACAACTAATTTTTTCTTATGTTTTCCTAAAGTTTTTCAAGCACACAAGAAGTAAGTAAGAAAATAAATCTAAGCATGGATGATACAATGAAAAAGTGTGAACACTGACAAGTAGAATGATATGTAGACATAAATGTAATGTAGGTGAGAAACATGTACTCCTCCAAGCTTAGGCTTTTGGCCTAAGTTGGTGATCGGTCAGTAGCCTAGAGGGCAGTAGTCGGTGTGGTAGCTCACAGAGGCTCTCGGTGCGGATGCCTTAGCATGTCGTGCCGCCACCACTGCTGCGTTATGAGCTTGGGCCTCGCTCTCAAGAAAAAATATCTTCCCTTCCTGTTATAGTCAAAAAGAGCAGGCGTGGGCAAATATGTGTCCACAACAGATGTTTGGTTAAACAAAAGACTATAAGTGAAGTTATCAACCTTTCCCTTAAGAATCTTATGCTCTTTTAAGGTGTCAGAATCTAAATACTGCGTGGGTAGGATAGGATCAAAGGGCAAAGGTGAAACACCCAGCCCTTGTGCTAAACGCATGGGGTAATTTCCACCATAGAACCAACCATTGTTAGCATTATGCTAAAGTCTACGTGCAACGATCGCTCCAAGGTTATAATTCCTTTCACTAGTGAGAGTAGTGTGAATGAGGCTCAAGTCTGTCGCATAAAGTATGCTACAGTCTTGCTTGCCTACTATGCATTTCCTGTTAAATAATGCAAAGTACTGAATTGCAGGAAAGTGAATGCTCTTTATTCTTCCTTGTCGCACTCCCCTATTTTCACCGTAACAAAGGCTAGTCAAGAAAGACTCAAACTTAGCCGTTGATGGCTCATCAAGCAAACCCCAAAATGGAAGTTTGCAATGGTAAGCAAAATTCTCTAGTGGAATAGTAAATGGATTATCATAAAGCATAAACGACACCCTAGACTCACGCGGAAAATATTTAAATCCTTTAACAAATGATTCAGTGAGAAGTTGGTGTTGTTCACAGTTATCTGAGAGGTAGGGACCGTGACCGGCATCATGAACATATTACTCAAATTCCTCCTTAATGCCCACTCACATCATATACTCATCGCAAGGCCATAAGCATGTTTTGGTAGCGGCACTTCGTGTGGAACTATCACTTGGTTCAACATAAGAACGACGAGTAGAACTATCACTAGAAGATGCCCCCGAGGATCGTCTCCTCGAAGAACTCCTTCCAAATAGGTTCATCATGTCCGTGTACAATTTTCTGAAAATAAAAATTTTGGGGTGACAAAAATTTGTCAACAAAACTTTATAAGATTGATAGCAACTACTCATAGGGATACATAGAGGCCATAGCAAGCATTCAAACTACTTAGAACACTAAGAATTCAACATGCAAGCACATCTACAGCAACACCAAGAGTATCTAATTATTCAACGGTGGAGTCTGATACGTCTCCAACATATCTATATTTTTTGATTGCTCCATGCTATATTATCTTCTGTTTTGGATGTTTATGGGCTTTATTATACACTTTTATATCATTTTTGGGACTAACCTATTAACCCAGAGCCCAGTGCAAGTTTCTGTTTTTACCTTGTTTTAGGGTTTCGAAGAAAAGGAGAATCAAATGGAGTCCAATGGACCTGAAACTTCACGGAACTCATTTTTGGAAGGAAAGAAGCCCAGAAGACTTGAAGTGCACGTAAGGGAAGCTTCCACGAGGTAGGGGGACGCGCCCACCCCCAGGGCGCGCCCTCCACCCTCATGGGCCCCTCATGGCCCCCATGATGTACTTCTTTCGCATATACCCTAAAACGATCAGAGAGCACAATAGATCGGGAGTTCCGCCGCCAGAAGCCTCCGTAGCCATCGAAAGCCAATCTAGACCCATTCCGGCACCCTGCCGGAGGGGGAATCCCTCTCCGGTGGCCATCTTCATCATCCCGGTGCTCTCCATGATGAGGAGGGAGTAGTTCTCCCTTGGGGCTGAGGGTATGTACCAGTAGCTATGTGTTTGATCTCTCTCTCTCTCTCTCGTGTTCTTGAGGTGATACGATCTTGATGTATCGCGAGCTTTGCTATTATAGTTGGATCTTATGTTTCTCCTCCCCCTCTACTCTCTTGTAATGGATTGAGTTTTCCCCTTGAAGTAATCTTATAGGATTGAGTCTTTAAAGATTTGAGAACACTTGATGTATGTCTTGCCATGCGTATCTATGGTGACAATGGGATACCACGTGATTCACTTGATGTTTGTTTTGGTGATCAACTTCTGGGTTCCGCCCATGAACCTATGCATAGGGGTTGGCACATGTTTTTGTCGGGATTCTCCAGTAGAACTTTGGGGCACTCTTTGAGGTCCTTTGTGTTGGTTGAATAGATGAATCTGAGATTGTGTGATGCATATCGTATAATCATACCCACGGATACTTGAGGTGACATTAGAGTATCTAAGTGACATTAGGGTTTTGGTTGATTTGTGTCTTAAGGTGCTATTCTAGTACGAACTCTAGGGTTGTTTGTGACACTTATAGGAATAGCCCAACGGATTGATTGGAAAGAATAACTTTGAGGTGGTTTCGTACCCTACCATAATCTCTTCATTTGTTCTCTGCTATTAGTGACTTTGGAGTGACTCTTTGTTGCATGTTGAGGGATAGTTATATGATCCAATTATGTTATTATTGTTGAGGGAACTTGCACTAGAGAAAGTATGAACCGTAGGCCTTGTTTCAACACACTGCAATACTGTTTACGCTCACTTTTATCATTTGTTACCTAGCTGTTTTTATATTTTCAGATTACAAAAATTATTATCTAGTATCCATATTGCACTTGTATCACCATCTCTTTGCCGAACTAGTGCACCTATACAATTTACCATTGTATTGGGTGTGTTGGGGACACAAGAGGCTCTTTGTTATTTGGTTGCAGGGTTGCTTGAGAGAGACCATCTTCATCCTATGCCTCGTACGGATTGATAAACCTTAGGTCATCCACTTGAGGGAAATTTGCTAATGTCCTACAAACCTCTACACTTGGAGGCCCAACAACGTCTACAAGAAGAAGGTTGTGTAGTAGACATCAGAGTCACATACCAAGATACAATCCCCCGAAATAGTTTCGGAAACGGAGCTTTGAGCAAAGAGATCAAAATCCGCAGATCTGAGCTCAAGAACACGGGAGAGAGAGAGCAATGGAGATTTTCTTTCTAGAGGTAAGTGATGATGTGGGCTAAAGAGATAAGTGAGGGGGGCCACGTGGGGATCACAACCCACCAGGACGCACCCAGGTGGGTTGTGCCCACCTCGTGCACCTCCCTCTGATGTTTATTACACCAAAAATTCTCAAATATTCAGAAAAAAATCGTGTAAAATTTTGAGGGCATTCTGAGAACTTTTGTTTTTGGGTCATTTTTTATTGCAGGGGAAAGTCAGAAAACAAACAAAACATGGCATTTTATTTTATTTAACTAATAAAAACAAAGAATAAAAAGTAGGGACTGAAGATAGTGCTTACTAAATTCATCAACTTCATGCCGTTCAAAAATGATCCATTAATAAGGTTGATCAAGTCTTATTAACAACCACTTTCGATTAGCATGAAACCGAAGAACTTTTATAAATCACTATGTTACCTCAATGGGGATATGCATTTCCCCAACAATAAGAATTTCATATTTCTTTTTGACAGTAGGTAGAGGTATTTGAAAACTTCCAATAGTGATTGTCAGAGATTTTTCAATAACATTAATACCATTCACTTGGAATTGTTTCTTAGAAAAGTGCACCGTATGCTCATTACCATTGATATGAAAGGTGATCTTGCTTTTATTGCAATCAATAACATCCCCTGCAGTATTCAAGAAGGGTCTACCAAGGCTAATCGACATGTTGTCGTCCTCGGGCATCTCAAGTATAACAAAGTCAGTCAAAATAGTAACATTAGCAACAACAACGGGCACATCCTCACAGATACTGATGGGTATGGCTGTTGATTTGTCAACCATTTGCAAAGATATTACAGTAGGTGTGAGTTTATTCAAGTCAAGTCTTTTATATAAAGAGAAAGGCATAACACTAACACCAGCTCCTAAATCACAGAAAGCAGTTTTCACATAATTCTTTTTGATAGAGCAAGGTATAGTTGGTATTCCCGGATCTCCAACTTTTTCAGGTACTCCATCTTTAAAAGTGTAATTAGCAAGCATAGTGGAGATTTCAGCTTTCAGTATTTTTCTCTTATATGTGATGATGTCTTTCATATACTTTGCATAAGGAGGCATTGTCAAGAAATCAGTCAAGCGAGTACGCAAAAAGACTGGCCTCAACATTTCAACAAAGCGTTCAAATTCTTCATCCTCTTTCTTTTTAGTTGACTTGAGTGGAAAAGGCATAGGTTTTTGAACCCACGGTTCTCTTTCTTTACCATGTTTTCTAGCAATGAAGTATCTTTTATCATATCTTTTATTCTTAGCTTATGGGTTATCAAGATCAATAGGTGGTTCCATCTCAACATCATTATCTGGTTCTTTATCATTGGTTGGTTGCTAGTCTTCATGAACCTCATCATTAACTTTTTCATTATCAGTAGGTGGGTGTTCATTACCAGACTGAGTTTCGGCATCAGAGATAGAAGTTTCATTTTCATTATCAGGAGGTTTCTCTATTTCAGGTTCACTAGAAGTGTGCAAAGTCCTATTGTTTTTCTTTTTCTTTTTAGAAGGACTAGGTGAACTGGTGTTAGCTCTTTGTGAATCTTGTTCAATTCTTTTTGGGTGTCCCTCGGGATAAAGTGGTTCCAGAGTCATTTTACCTCCCCTAGTTACAACTCTAACATCAAAGTCATGCATATCATGATTCATTTCATCAAGCAATTCTCTCTGTGATTTAGCAACTTGTTCTAGTTCAGTTTGAACCATAGAAGCATGCTTTCCATCACCTCTAACATCATTTGAAATTCTAAATAACAAGTCACACAAGCGAGCAATTGATACGTCTCCAACGTATCTATAATTTTTGATTGCTCCATGCTATATTATCTACCGTTTTGGACTATATTGGGCTTTATTTTCCACCTTTATATTATTTTTGGGACTAACCTATTAACCGGAGGCCCAGCCCAGAATTGCTGTTTTTGCCTATTTCAGTGTTTCGAAGAAACGGAATATCAAACGGAGTCCAAACGGAATAAAACCTTCGGGAACGTGATTTTCTCACCGAACGTGATCCAGGAGACTTGGACCCTACGCCAAGGCATCAGAGAGGCGGTCACGAGGGTGGGGGCGCCCCCTGCCTCGTGGGCCCCTCGATGCTCCACCGACGTACTTCTTCCTCCTATATATACATTACCCCCAAACGACCAGATACGGAGCCAAAAACCTAATTCCACCACCGCAACTCTCTGTATCCACGAGATCCCATCTTGGGCCTATTCCGGAGCTCCGCCGAAAGAGGGTCGTCATCACGGAGGGCTTCTACATCATCATAGCCTCTCCGATGAAGTGTGAGTAGTTTACCTCAGACCTTTGGGTCCATAGTTAGTAGCTAGATGGCTTCTTCTCTCCTTTTGGATCTCAATACAAAGTTCTCCCCCTCTCTTGTGGAGATCTATTCGATGTAATCTTCTTTTTGCGGTGTGTTTGTTGAGACCGATGAATTGTGGGTTTATGATCAAGTCTATCTATGAATAATATTTGAATCTTCTCTGAATTCTTTTACGTATGATTGGTTATCTTTGCAAGTCTCTTCGAATTATCCGTTTGGTTTGGCCAACTAGATTGGTAGTTCTTTCCATGGGAGAAGTGCTTAGCTTTGGGTTCGATCTTGCGGTGTCCTTTCCCAGTGACAGAAGGGGCAGCAAGGCACGTATTGCATCGTTGCCATCGAGTATAACAAGATGGGGTTTATTTCATATTGCATGAATTTATCTCTCTACATCATGTCATCTTGCTTAAGGCGTTACTCTGTTTTAAACTTAATGCTCTAGATGCATGCTGGATAGCGGTCGATGAGTGGAGTAATAGTAGTAGATGCAGAATCGTTTCGGTCTACTTGTCACAGACGTGATTCCTATATACATGATCATGCCTAGATATTCTCATAACTATGCTCAATTCTTTCAATTGCTCAATAGTAATTTGTTCACCCACCGTAGAATACTTATGCTCTTGAGAGAAGCCACTAGTGAAACCTATGGCCCCCGGGTCTATTCTCATCATATCAATCTCCATCACTTTAATCTTGCTTTGCTTTTTTACTTTGCCTTTACTTTTTACTTTGCATCTTCATACCAAAAATACCAAAAATATTATATCTATCAGATCTCACTCTCGTAAGTGACCGTGAAGGGATTGACAACCCCTAATTACGTTGGTTGCAAGTAGCTATCATTTTGTGCAGGTACGAGGGACTTGAGCGTGGCCTCCTACTGGATTGATACCTTGTTTCTCAAAAACTGAGGGAAATACTTACGCTACTCTGCTGCATCATCCCTTCCTCTTCGGGGAAAACCAACGCAAGCTCAAGACGTAGCAAGAAGGATTTCTGGCGCCGTTGCCGGGGAGTCTACGCAAAAAGTCAACATACCAAGTACCCATCACAATCCCTATCTCTCACATTACATTATTTGCCATTTGCCTCTTGTTTTCCTCTCCCCCACTTCACCCTTGTCATTTTATTCGCCCTCTCTCTCTATCCTCCCTCTCTATTTGCCTCTTTTGCCCCTTTGCTCTTGTTTGCTTGTGTGCTAGTTTGCTTGTTTGTCACGATGGCTCAAGATACTACCAAATTGTGTGACTTCACCAATACCAATAATAATGATTTCCTAAGCACTCCGATTGCTCCTCTTGCCAATACTGAATCTTGTGAAATGAATACTGCTTTGTTGAATCTTGTTATGAAAGATCAATTCACCGACCTTCCTAGTGAAGATGCCGCTACTCATCTGAATAGCTTCGTTGATTTATGTGATATGCAAAAGAAAAAAGATGTTGATAATGATGTCGTTAAATTGAAGCTATTTGCTTTTTCGCTTAGAGATCGTGCTAAAGCTTGGTTTTCGTCTTTGCCTAAAAATAGTATTGATTCTTGGAACAAGTGCAAAGATGCTTTTATCTCTAAGTATTTCCCTCCCGCTAAGATCATCTCTCTTAGGAACAATATTATGAACTTTAAGCAACTTGATCATGAACATGGTGCACAAGCTTGGGAGAGAATGAAATTAATGATACGTAATTGCCCTACTCATGGTTTGAATTTGTGGATGATTATACAAAAAATTTATGCCGAATTGAATTTTGCTTCTAGAAATCTTTTAGATTCGGCCACGGGAGGCACTTTTATGGAAATCACTTTACGAGATGCTACTAAACTCCTAGATAATATTATGGTTAATTATTCTCAATGGCATACTAAAATATCTTCAAATAAAAAAGTGCATGCGATAGAAGAAATCAATGTTTTGAGTGCAAAGATGGATGAACTTATGAAATTATTTGCCACTAAGAGTGTTTCTTCTGATCCTAATGATATGCCTTTGTCTACTTTGATTGAGAATAACAATGAATCTATGGATGTGAATTTTGTTGGTAGGAATAATTTTGGTAACAACACCTATAGAGGGAATTTTTATCCTAGGCCATATCCTAGTAATCCTTCTAATAATTATTGGAATTCCTACAACAACTCTTATGGAAATTATAATAAGATGCCCTCTGAATTTGAGAATAGTGTTAAAGAGTTTATGAATTCACAAAAGAATTTTAATGCTTTGCTTGAAGAGAAATTGCTTAAAGTTGATGGTTTGGCTAGAAAGGTTGATATAATTTCTCTTGAGATTGATTCTTTAAAGCTTAGATCTATTCCTCCTAAGCATGATATCAATGAGTCTCTCAAAGCCATGAGAATTTCCATTGATGAGTGCAAGGAAAGAACCGCTAGGATGCGTGCTTCCAAAGATGCCTTTATTAAAGCGTGTTCTTCCAATACCCATGAAAATCAAGATGAAGATCTAAAAGTTATTGATGTGTCACCGATTAAATCTTTGTTTTGCAATATGAATCTTGATGAAACTGAATATGATCTTCCTTTACCTAGAAGGCGTTCTAAAAAATCGGAGTATTTAGATCTTTATGATGAAATTGATGAAAGTGGGATTGAAAGAAATAAAAATCTAGATGTTGCTAAACCCACTATATTGGATTTCAAGGAATTTAATTATGAAAGTTGCTCTTTAATTGATTTTATTTCCTTGTTGCAATCCGTGCTAAAATCTCCACATGCTTATAGTCAACATAAAGCCTTCACCGAACATATTGTTGATGCCTTGATGCAATCTTATGAAGAAAAACTTGAGTTGAAAGTATCTATCCCTAGAAAACTCTATGATGAGTGGGAACCAACTATTAAAATTAAAATTAAAGATCATGAGTTTTATGCTTTGTGTGATTTGGGTGCTAGTGTCTCTACTATTCCCAAGACTTTGTGTGATTTGCTAGATTTCCGTAATTTTGATGACTGCTCTCTAAACTTGCATCTTGCGGATCCCACTATTAAGAAACCTATGGGAAGGATTAATGATGTTCTTATTGTTGCCAATATAAATTATGTGCCCGTAGATTTCATTGTTCTTGATATAGATCCTTCTTGTCCTATTATTCTTGGTAGACCTTTCCTTAGAACGGTTGGTGCGATTATTCATATGAAGGAAGGGAATATTAGATTTCAATTTCCATTAAAAAGGGCATGGAACACTTTCTAAGAAAGAAAATAAAATTACCATATGAAACTATCATGAGAGCCACTTATGGATTGCCTACCAAATATGGCAATACCTAGATCTATTCTCGCTTTTATGCCTAGCTAGGGGCGTTAAACGATATCGCTTGTTGGGAGGCAACCCAATTTTATTTTTACTCCTTGCCTTTTGCTCCTGTTTAGTAATAAATAAATTATTTAGCCTCTGTTTTGGTTGTGTTTTTTGTGTTTAATTAGTGTTTGTGCCAAGTAGAACCATTGGGAAGACTTGGGGAAAGTCTTGTTGAACTTGCTGTAAAAAACAGAAACTTTAGCGCTCACGAGAACTGCTGTCATTTTTATTTGAAGAGTGCCATTTAGTTAATTCTTTTTTAATATGATTAATAGATAAATTCCTCACTTCCAGCAATTTATTTTAGAATTTTTGGGGTTCCAGATCTTGCTCTAGCTACAGATTACTACAGACTGTTCTGCTTTTGACAGATTCTGTTTTTCGTGTGTTGTTTGCTTCTTTTGATGAATCTATGGTTAGTAAAATAGTTTATAATCCATAGATAAGTTGGAATATAGTAGTTTTAACACCAATATAAATAAATAATTAGTTCATTACAGTACCTTGAAGTGGTCTTTTGTTTTCTTTCGCTAACGGAGCTCACGAGTTTTCTACTTTAAGTTTTGTGTTGTGAAGTTTTCAAGTTTTGGGTGAATTCTTTTGATGGATTATGGAACAAGGAGTGGCAAGAGCCTAAGGTTGGGGATGCCCAAGATACCCCCAAGATAATCCAAGGACACCAAAAAGTCAAAGCTTGGGGATGCCCCGAAAGGCATCCCCTCTTTCGTCCACTTCCATCGGTAATTTACTTGGAGCTATATTTTTATTCACCAACATTATATGTGTTTTGCTTGGAGCGTCTTGTATTATTTGTGTCTTTGTGTCTTAGACTCTTAGTATGACACAATCATCCTTGCTGTACGCACCTTTTGAGAGAGCCATACATGAATTAAAATCTGATAGAATACTCTATGTGCTTCACTTATATCTATTGAGCTAAGTAGTTTTGCTCTATGTGCTTCACTTATATCTTTTGAGCTAAGTAGTTTTGCTCTATGTTCTTCACTTATATCTTTTGAGCATTATAATTTTGCTCTATGTGAAACATTCTTTTGAGTGTGTTGAATACTAAGAAAAGATTGAAACATGATAATTGTTTTGAGATATGGAGGTGATAATATTAAAGTCATGCTAGTTGAGTAGTTGTGAATTTAAAGAATACTTGTGTTAAAGTTTGTGATTCCCGTAGCATGCACGTATGGTGAACCGTTATGTGATGAAGTCGGAGCATGATTTATTTATTGATTGTCTTCCTTATGAGTGGCGGTCGGGGACGAGCGATGGTCTTTTCCTACCAATCTATCCCCCTAGGAGCATGCGCGTATTACTTTGCTTTGATAACTTCTAGATTTTTGCAATAAGTATATGAGTTCTTTATGACTAATGTTGAGTCCATGGAGTATACGCACTCTCACCCTTCCACCTTTGCTAGCCTCTCTAATACCGCGCACTTTTCGCCGGTATAATACACCCACCATATACCTTCCTCAAAACAGCCACCATACCTACCTATTATGGCATTTCCATAGCCATCCCGAGATATATTGCCATGCAACTTCTCACCATTCCATTTATCATGACACACTCCATCATTATCATATTTCATATCCCGGTACACCGCCGGAAGCATTCATATAGATTCATATTTTGTTCTAAGTATCGAGTTGTAACTGTTGAGTTGTAAGAAAAATAAAAGTGTGATGATCATCATTATTAGAGCATTGTCCCAAGTGAGGAAAGAATGATGGAGACTATGATTCCCCCATAAGTCAGGATGAGACTCCGGACGAAAAATAAAAAATAAATAAAAGAGGCCAAAGAAGCCCAAATAAAAAGAGGCCATAAAAAAGAGAAAAGGCCTGAATAAAAAAATGAGAGAAAAAGAGAGAAGGGACAATGTTACTATCTTTTTACCACACTTGTGCTTCAAAGTAGCACCATGATCTTCATAGTAGAGAGTCTCTCATGTTATCATTTTCATATACTAGTGGGAATTTTTCATTATAGAACTTGGATTGTATATTCCAATGATGGGCTTCCTCAAATTGCCCTAGGTCTTCATGAGCAAGCAAGTTGGATGCACACCCACTTAGTTTTTTTTGAGCTTTCATATACTTATAGCTCTAGTGCATCCGTTGCATGGCAATCCCTACTCACTCACATTGATATCTATTGATGGGCATCTCCATAGCCCGTTGATACGCCTAGTTGATGTGAGACTATCTTCTCCTTTTTGTCTTCTCCACAACCACCATTCTATTCCACCTATAGTGCTATATCCATGGCTCACGCTCATGTTTTGCATGAAGATTGAAAAAGTTTTGAAAAAGTTAGAGTATGAAACAATTGCTTGGCTTGTCATCGGGGTTGTGCATGATTTAAATACTTTGTGTGGTGAAGATAGAGCATAGCCAGACTATATGATTTTGTAGGGATAACTTTCTTTGGCCATGTTATTTTGAGAAGACATAATTGCTTTGTTAGTATGCTTGAAGTATTATTATTTTTATGTCAATGTAAACTTTTGTCTTAAATCTTTCAAATCTGAATATTCATATCGCAATTAAGAAGATTTGCATTGAAATTATGCCAAGTAGCACTCTGCATCAAAAATTCTCTTTTTATCATTTACCTACTCGAGGACGAGCAGGAATTAAGCTTGGGATGCTTGATACATCTCCAACATATCTATAATTTTTGATTGCTCCATGCTATATTATCTACTATTTTGGACTATATTGGGCTTTATTTTCCACTTTTATATTATTTTTGGGACTAACCTATTAATCGGAGGCCCAACCCGGAATTGTTGTTTTTTTTGCCTATTTCAGGGTTTCGAAGAAACGGAATATCAAACGGAGTCCAAACGGAATAAAACCTTCGGGAACATGATCCAGGAGACTTGGACCCTATGCCAAGGCATCAGAGAGGCAGTCACCAGGGTGGGGGCGCGCCCCCTGCCTCGTGGGCCCCTCGATGCTCCACCGACGTACTTCTTCCTCCTATATATACATGCGTACCCCCAAACGACCAGATACGAAGCCAAAAACCTAATTCCACCGCCGCAACTTTCTGTATCCACAAGATCCCATCTTGGGGCCTGTTCCGGAGCTCCGCCGGAAGAGGGCCGTCATCACGGAGGGCTTCTACATCATCATAGCCTCTCCGATGAAGTGTGAGTAGTTTACCTCAGACCTTCGGGTCCATAGTTAGTAGCTAGATGGCTTCTTTTCTCTTTTTGGATCTCAATACAAAGTTCTCCCCCTCTCTTGTGGAGATCTATTCGATGTAATCTTCTTTTTGCGGTGTGTTTGTTGAGACCAATGAATTGTGGGTTTATGATCAAGTCTATCTATGAATAATATTTGAATCTTCTCTGGATTCTTTTATGTATGATTGGTTATCTTTGCAAGCCTCTTCGAATTATCCATTTGGTTTGGCCAACTAGATTGATAGTTCTTGCCATGGGAGAAGTGCTTAGCTTTGGGTTCGATCTTGCGGTGTCCTTTACCAGTGACAGAAGGGGCAGCAAGGCACGTATTGCATCGTTGCCATCGAGGATAACAAGATGGGGTTTATTTCATATTGCATGAATTTATCTCTCTACATCATGTCATCTTGCTTAAGGCGTTACTCTGTTTTTGACTTAATACTCTAGATGCATGCTGGATAGCGGTCGATGAGTGGAGTAATAGTAGTAGATGCAGAATCATTTCGGTCTACTTGTCACGGACGTGATGCCTATATACATGATCATGCCTAGATATTCTCATGACTATGCTCAATTCTGTCAATTGCTCAACAGTAATTTGTTCACCCACCGTAGAATACTTATGCTCTTGTGAGAAGCCACTAGTGAAACCTATGGCCCCCGGGTCTATTCTCATCATATCAATCTCCATCACTTTAATCTTGCTTTGCTTTTTTACTTTGCCTTTACTTTTTACTTTGCATCTTTATACCAAAAATATTATATCTATCAGATCTAACTCTCGTAAGTGACCGTGAAGGGATTGACAACCCCTAATCGTGTTGGTTGCGAGTAGCTCTCATTTTGTGCAGGTACGAGGGACTTGAGCGTGGCCTCCTACTGGATTGATACCTTGGTTCTCAAAAACTGAGGGAAATACTTACGCTACTCTGTTGCATCATCCCTTCCTCTTCGGGGAAAACCAACGCAAGCTCAAGACGTAGCAGCAATCATATCAGAATTATATTTCAATTGTTTCATAACATTTGCATTGTAGTGATCTTGTTTTCTAATATAGTTTTCAAACTCATAAAGGCATTGACTAGGATGCATATTGTGAGGATTGTCATTATCATTAAACTTCATCAGAGAATTTACCTCTACCACCTTAGGCAGTGGTGGTGTATTAAGCCCATGTATTTCTTCAATAGGAGTTAAAATTTTAACATCCTCAGCTTTAATACCCTTTTTCCTTCATAGATTTCTTTGCCTCTTGCATATCTTCAGGACTGAGATATAATATACCCCTCTTCTTTGGAGTGGGTTTAGGCGGTGGTTCAAGTAGACTCCAATCATCATAGTTTCTCAATATGTTTTTCGATAATTCCTCAGCTTGTCCAACAGTTCGTTCCCTAGAAACACAACTAGCACAACTATCTAGGAAGTCCCTAGAAGCATCAGTTAGTCCATTATAGAAGATATCAAGTATTTCATTTTTCTTAAGAGGATGATCAGGCAAAGCATTAAGTAACTGGCAAAGCCTCCCCCAAGCTTGTGGGAGACTCTCTTCTTTAGTTTGAGCAAAGGTAAATATTTCTCGTAAGGCAGCTTGTTTCTTATGAGCAGGAAAGTATTTTTTAGAGAAATAATAAATCATATCCTAGGGACTACGCACACAACCAGGAGCAAGAGTATTATACCAAGCTTTAGCATCACCCTTTAATGAGAAAGGAAATAATTTGATAATAAAGTAATAGCGAGTTTTCTCATCATGAGTAAAAAGGGTGGCTATGTCATTCAACTTAGTAAGATGTGCCACAACAGTTTCAGTTTCATAACCATGGAAAGGATCAGATTCAACCAAAGTAACTAACTCTGGGTTGACAGTGAATTCATAATCCTTATCATCAATAAAGATAGTGAAGTAGCAAACTTAGGATTACATTCCATTCTAGCATTCAGAGATTTTTCTTTATACTTGTGTAATATTTTTTCTAGATCATCCCTATCATTGCAAGCAAGAATATCTCTAGTTGTTTCTTCACTCATAACATAACCCTCTGGTACCTTAGGCAATTCATATCTAGGAAGGCTAGTTCTAGTAGGTGTTTCAGGAGATTCAGTTTCAAGCTCATCATCGGATACAACAACATCATGTTGTATAACTCTAGCAATTTGTTTATCAAGAAATTCACCAAGTGGCACATCATCATTATCAAGCAAGGTACTAGCATCATCATAAGCATCATTCATAGTAGAAGTAGCATCATCAATAACTTGTGACTTATTAGAATTAATAGCATTTGGTGGTGTTGCAAGTTTACTCATAACAGAAGGTGAATCTAAAGCAAAACTGGATGGCAGTTCCTTACCTCCCCTCGTCCTTGAGGGAAATATCTTAGTCTTAGGATCCTTAAGATTCTTCATAGTGATACTACGATAATAATCTCAAGTGACTCAACAAATATAGCTTTGCTCCTCGGCAATGGCGACAAAAAAAGGTCTTGATAACCCACAAGTATAGGGGATTGCAACAATTTTTGAGGGTAGAGTATTCAACCCAAATTTATAGATTCGACACAAGGGGAGCCAAAGAATATTTGAAGGTATTAGCAGCTGAGTTTTCAATTCAACCACACCTGGAGATTAATTATCTGCAGCAAAGTGGTCAGTAGCAAAGTAGTTTGATAGTTTTGATAGTAGTGACAGCATCAATAATAACAGTAATAGTGATATCATTAATTTTGTAGCAAGTGTAACAATGATGATAGCAGTAGTAACTTAGCAAAAACAATATGGAAAAGTTCGTTGGCATTGGATCGATGACTTGTTGGATGATATTCATCATGTGACAGTTATAACCTAGGGCTATTCGGTACTAGCTCCAGTTCATCGATATAATGTAGGCATGTATTCCATAAATAGTCATACACGCTTTATTAAAATAACTTGCATGACATCTTTTGTTCTACCCTCCCGTGGCAGCGGGATCCATATTGGAAACTAAGGGATATATTAAGGCCTCCTTTTAACAGAGAATCAGAACAAAGCTTTAACACATAGTGAATACATGAACTCCTCAAACTATGGTCATCACCGGGAGTGGGCCCAGTTGTTGTCACTCCGGGGTTGCCAGATCATAACACGTAGTAGGTGAGTAACTTGCAAGATCGGATCTAAATCTGGATATAATGATGAATTCATAAACGGTTCAGATTTGAGTTCATGGCACCCGGGCCCAAAGTGTCAAGCATTAAGCATGGCAAAGTCATAGCAACATCAACCTAAGAACATAGTGGATACTAGGGATCAAGCCCTAACAAAACTAACTCGATTACATGATAAATCTCATCCAACTCCTCACTGACTAGCGAGCCTACGAAGGAATTACTCACTCCCGGTGGGTAGCATCATGGAATTGGCGATGGAGAAGGGTTGGTCATGACGAAGAACGAAGATCCCCCTCTTCGGAGCCCCAAACGGCCTCCAGATCTGCCCTCCCGAGGAAGAACATGGCTTGGCGATGGCTCCGTCTCGTGGATTGTGATAATTCTTTCTCCCTGATTTTTCTCTAAAAATAGGAATTTATAGTGTCAGGGTTGAGCTCTGCGGGGCCAGAAGGTCAGTACAACCCACCTGGGCGCGTCAAGAGAGGGGGGCGCACCCTGGTGGGTTGTGCCCACCCAGGGGGGCCTCTCCAGTAGGTCTTGGCTCCAGAAATTCTCATTTATTATATACAAAATCCTCATGAAGTTTCGTTCCATTCTGAGAACTTTTATTTTTGCACAAAAACATCACCATGGTAGTTCTCCTGAAAACAACGTCAGTCCGGGGTTAGTTTCATTTAAACCATGCAAATTAGAGTCCAAAACAAGAGGAAAAGAGAAAAAGTAGATACGTTGGAGACGTATCAGTCAGCCATAGGTTCTATCATGTATGTTATGCTGTGTACCAGAGCTGATGCGTGCCTTGCTATTAGTTTAGTAGGGAGGTATCAAAGTAATCCAGGAGTGGATCACTGGACAGCGGTCAAGAACATCCTGAAATACCTGAAAAGGACTAAGGATATGTTTCTCGTTTATGGAGGTGGCAAAGAGCTTGTCGTAAAAGGTCACGTCGATGCAAGCTTTGACACTGATCCAGATGACTCAAGTCACAAACCGGATACGTATTTTTATTGAATGGTGGAGCTGTCAGTTGGTGCAGTTGTAAGCAGAGCATGATGGCGGGATCTACGTGTGAAGCGGAGTACATAGCTGCTTCGGAAGTAGCAAATGAAGGAGTCTGGATGAAGGAGTTCATATCCGATCTAGGTGTAATACATAGTGCATCGGGTCCAATGAAAATCTTTTGTGACAATACTGGTTGAATGGCCTTGGAAAAGGAATCCAGATTTCACAAGAGAACCAAGCACATCAAGAGATGCTTCAATTCCATCCGCGATCAAGTCATGGAGGGAGACGTAGAGATTTGCAAGATACACACGGATCTGAATGTTGCAAACCCCGTGACTAAGCCTCTCCCGCGAGCAAAACATGATCAGCACCAAGACTCCATGGGTGTTAGAATCATTACTATGTAAAGTAGATTATTGACTCTAGTGCAAGTGGGAGACTGAAGGAAATATACCCTAGAGGCAATAATAAAGTTGTTATTTATATTTCCTTATATCATGATAAATGTTTATATTCAAGCTAGAATTGTATTAACCGGAAACTTAGTACATGTGTGGATACATAGACAAACAGAGTGTCCCTAGTAAGCCTCTACTTGACTAGCTCGCTAATCAAAAGATGGTTAAATTTCCTAGCATGGACATATGTTGAGATTTGATGAACGGGATCACATCATTAGAGAATGATGTGATGGACAAGACCCATCCGTTAGCTTAGCACTATGATTGTTTAGTTTATTACTATTGATGTCTTCATGACTTATACATGTTCCTATGACTATGAGATTATGCAACTCCCGAATACCGGAGGAACACTTAGTGTGCTATCAAACGTCACAACATAATTGGGTGATTATAAAGATGCTCTACAGGTGTCTCCGATGGTGTTTGTTGAGTCAGCATAGATCAATATTAGGATTTGTCACTCCATGTATCAGAGAGGTATCTCTGGGCTCGGTAATGCACATCACTATGAGCCTTGCAAGAAATGTGACTAATGAGTTAGTCACGGGATGATGCATTACGGAAGGGAAAAATTTGTTTTTGCCACTCTAGTTTTTGTCAACTTTACTTATGGGGACAATTGCATTTTTCCCCTAGTTGATTCCTACCCACGGGTTTTGCCCTTACTTTTGGAGTTTGCTTAGTTTTGCCCTTACTTTTTCCGTCGAGGTCCCTCGAATGCCCTTTGACCGTTTGACCAAAACTTTGAAAATTCATAACTAATTCATAAGAACTCAAAAAAAATGCAAATAAGATATCAAAATGTTCAGATAAACATTACCTTTATGTGCATATCATTTGCATTCACGACAAAAGCACCCTTTAAACTACCTGAGGTAATTAATGTTATTAACATTAGTAAAAATAAAAAAAAAGTATAAACAATATTGTTTTCATGAATAAAAATTACAAGCAAATGTAGGTGATGTTTCCTAAACATCCTGATATCTTATTTTCATTTTTCTGAGTTTGTATCAATTTGTTATGAAGTTTCCAAATAATTGTCAAAGTCGTTAGAACATTCATAACAAGATGATACGAACTCAGAAAAATGCAAATAAGATATTTGTATGTTCAGAAAACATCACCTACATCTGCATATAATTTTTATTCATGAAAAAAATATTGTTTATACCTTTTTATTTTAAATAATGTTAATAACATTAATTACCTCAGGTAGTTTAAAGGGAGCTTTTGTCCTGAATGCAAATGATATGCACATAAAGGTAATGTTTATTTGAACATTTTGATATCTTATTTGCATTTTTCTGAGTTAATATGAATTAGTTATGAATTTTCAAAGTTTTGGTCAAACGGTCAAAGGGCATTCAAGGGACCTTGACGGAATAAGTAAGGGCAAAACTGAGCAAGCTCGAAAAGTAAGGGCAAAACCCATGGGTAGGAAGCAACTAGGGGTAAAAATACAATTGTCCCTTACTTATGCCACTCTAGAATTTGACATCTCACTTTTGCCACTCTTAGCTTTTGACAATACATCACAAATGTCATCCCGTGGCAAAAATGATAATTTTTCATTTCACTTTTGCCACTCTTAGATTTTAACATGTATCACAATTGCCACTCTAAATTTTTTGCTTTTGCCATGGAATGGCAAAAGTGATATACTGTCAAAAGCTAAGAGTGGCAAAAGTGAAATGTCAAATTCTAGAGTGGCATAAGTAAAGTTGGCAAAAACTAGAGTGGCAAAAACAAAGTTTTCCCATTATGGAATGAGTAAAGAGACTTGCCGGTAACAAGATTGAACTAGGTATGATGATACCAACGATCGAATCTCGGGCAAGTAACACACTGATGACAAAGGGAACAACGTATGTTGTTATGCGGTTTGACCTATAAATATCTTCATAGAATATGTAGGAGCCAATGTGAGCATCTAGGTTCCTCTATTGGTTATTGACCAGAGATGTGTCTCGGTCATGTCTACATACTTCTCGAACCCGTAGGGTCCGCACGCTTAACGTTCGATGATGATTTGTATTATGAGTTTATGTGATTTGATGACCGAAGGTTGTTCGGAGTCCCGAATGAGATCACGGATATGACGAGGAGTATCAAAATGGTCGAGACATAAAGATTGATATATTGGACCATGTTATTCGGACACCATAAGTGTTTCGGATAGTTTCGGGTAAAAATGAAGTGCTAGAGGGGTTACCGGAACCCCCCCCCCCCCCGGGGGATCTAATGGGCCACCATGGGCCTTGCTGGAGAGAGAGGTGGGAAGCCAGGGTAGGCCGCCCCCCTTGCAGTCCGAATTGGACAAGTGAAGGGGCGGCACCCCCCTTTCCTACTCCCTCTCCCTCTCCTTCCTTCCCTCTCTGTTCCTTGTGGAGGAATCCTACTAGGATTGGTAATCCTAGTAGGACTCCCTCTCCTTGGGAGCGCCCCTAGGGCCGGCCGACCTCCCCCTCCCTCCTTTATATACGGGGGTAGGAGGGCACCTTAGAACACACAAGTTGATCTTTTAGCCGTGTGCAGTGCCCCTTTCCACAGTTACACACCTCGGTCATATCGTCATAGTGCTTAGGCGAAGCCCTGTGTTGGTAACTTCATCATCACCGTCGCCACGCCATCGTGCCGACGGAACTCTCCCTTAGCCTCAGCTAGATCAAGAGTACGAGGGATGTCACCGAGCCGAACGTGTGCTGATCGCGGAGGTGCCGTACGTTCGGTACTTGGATCAGTTGGATCACGAAGACATTCTACTACATCAACCGCGTTACTAAACGCTTCCGCTTTCGGTCTATGAGGGTACGTAGACACACTCTCCCTGCTCGTTCCTATGCTTCTCCTAGATATATCTTGTGTGACCATAGGCAAAAAAATTTGATACACCGCGTTCCCCAACAAATCTATCCCCCTAGGAGCATCCTTGTAGTACTTTGTTTTGATAGCTAATAGACTTTTGCAATAAGTATATGAGTTCTTTATGACTAATGTTGAGTCCATGGATTATACGCACTCTCACCCTTCCACCATTGCTAGCCTCTCTAGTACCGCGCAACTTTCGTCGGTGCATCACACTCACCATTTACTTTCCTCAAAACAGCCACCATACCTACCTATTATGGCATTTCCATAGCCATTCAAAGATATATTGCCATGCAACTTCCACCGTTCCATTTATTATGACACGCTTCATCATTGTCATATTGCTTTGCATGATCATGTAGTTGACATTGTATTTGTGGAAAAGCCACCATTCATATTCTTTATACATGTCACTCTTCAGTCATTGCACATCCCGGTACACCATCGGAGGCATTCATATAGTCATATTTTGTTCCAAGTATCGAGTTGTAATTCTTGAGTTGTAAGTGAATATAAGTGTGATGATCATCATTATCAGAGCATTGTCCCATGTGAGGAAAGGATGATGGAGACTATGATTCCCCCACAAGTCGGTATGAGACAACGTATGAAAAAAGAAAAGAAAAAAGAGAGGCCAAAGAGCCCAAAATAAAAAAATTAGAGAAAAGAGAGAAGGGGTGTCGGTGTCAAAAATGGTGGATCTTGGGTAGGGGGTCCCGAACTGTGCGTCTAAGGTCGATGGTAACAAGAGACAGGGGGCACGATCTTTACCCAGGTTCGGGCCCTCTCTATGGAGGTAATGCCCTACGTCCTGCTTGATTGATATTGATGAATACGAGTATTACAAGAGTTGATCTACCTCGAGATCGTAATGGCTAAACCCTAGAGGTCTAGCCTGTATGACTATGGTAATGAATATCTCCCCCTCCAGACTAAGTCCTCTGGCTTATATAGACATCGGGAGGATCTAGGGTTACACAAGGTCGGTTACAAAGAAAGGAATCTACATATTTGGTCGCGAAGCTTGCCTTCCACGCCAAGGAGAGTCCCATCCAGACACGGGTGCAGTCTTTTTTTGACCAGTGAAAACAGCAGGAGAGCCTGTAGCGACCAGACCTCAAACGGTCCAATCTTTGTGCTCAGGTGTCATCCCTGGATCAGTAATGCTGACACCACACAGTACTTGAAGGATTTATAACAGAGTAGCAATCACACACTTATTACATCGTGTCTCAAAAGAGAACTTATTATAATAAATATGGCTTAAGGCCATCTAATAACGGTAACAGCGGAAGGCTTGGAAGATAAGTGAGTCCATCAACTCTAATGGCATCACTGAGTATAGAACCATGACCTAAAAGGCACCTTACTTGTCGTCTGAAAAGTCTGCAACATGAACGTTGCAACCCGAAACGGGTCAGCACATGGAATATGCTGGCAATGTAACACATAGAGAGCAATGAAAGGAATAAGACTATACTATATGCATATTTGGCTGGTGGAAAGCTCTATGGTTACAGTTTTGCGTAAAGCCAATTTTTCCCTACTGCAAAGGAATAAATTTTATTTAACTATCATGGTGGTTGTTAAACATTGAGAGTGTAGACACCCTCTCAATCCCAATTAAGCATGATCATTAACAACCAACAAAATTATTTAGAGTAACATGATGAGATTCACATGATAATCCAAGTACTAGATACTCAAGATGTCCATAACCGGGGACACGGCTAACCATGATTAGTTTATACACTCTGCAGAGGTTTGCACACTTTTCCCCACAAGACTCGATCTCCTCCATTGGGATTCTCGCACTACATGGTGTTTGAGAAATGGATGACCGAGACATAGTCTTTCAGAAGGGCTCACACCTTACGATCGGGTAGACCGTTACACCTACTTTCCCCTACATCTGCTAGTCTACCACTGTAAGAGTTCGCACGACTTAATCAAGTATGCTAGAGCCCATAGTAGCTTGTGGCTGCACATGAAAGTTTCTAGCATGAATAATCTCATGATCCCTTTGAGCCTGGGTGGCGGTCCAAAAGAAAACAGGCAATCGCTGGAATACTCAGGTGCCTCAATCCACCCAGATGTGTATTTAAGTTGCCACCTTAGATAAACCATTAATTTAACAAACTCACATCTTTCATGGATTTCACTCACCCAATCCACGTCTACTAGCATAGCATGGCATAATAAGCAAACGTAGAAGCAACTCCCAAAGGTTGGATAATAAAACAGGTGATAGGTTCTACCTCATCTACTTCCGAAACCCACAATTTAATTAGATCCTAATCATGCAATGTGTGAGGGTTGATCTAATGCAAATAAAAACTGGGTAGCAGGAGGTATGATCAAAGTGTTACTTGCCTTGCTGATGATCCGCAAAACCTAGAGATTCGAAGTAGCAAACGGCGCACTCCGGGTACTCTATCGCAAACAAACAAGCATACAATAAGTACTCAACTAATGCACAGGTAAAACTCAAATAAGATATCTAACTAGAAAGTTCAACTTAAGAACTCCGGTTGGCAAAAAGAATCAAATCGAACGAAGCAACGGAAGACAAACGGCAAAAGAAACAAGCTTCGTTTACTATTCTGTATCTAGGTCAAATTTTCCACAGGCAAAAACTTGTTTGAGTTGGTTAAACGGAAAGAGGGTTTCGAGACGAAACTCCAGGCGCTTGAATCGCCTGATTCCGATAAACGAGCGAAAAGTTATACTAGTACGAAAATCGGATCAGGAATCACGATCAGAAAAATCGCGGATTTAATCCAAGAAAAAGAAAAACGACGAACTGATTAATGAACGAACGTTCATTATCTGGATCTAAACGATGAACGCGTTCGTTAAAATGAACGAACGAGCGAACGCTCGCTAATTAACTAAACCAAAAAAACCGATCTATCTAAAAAACGAAATCTAAAAAACTGAAAAAAAAAACCGACGAAAAACCGAACGGTTTTTCAAAAAAAAACGGCGGCGGCGGCGGTCAACCTCGTCGGCGGCGAACTCCGGCGGCGGCGGGCGGCGGTGGCTGCTTGGGGCTAGGGTTTGCGCGGGGTGGGCTTTGGGGCTTGGGGTCGGCGCTGTATAAAGCCCGGCCGGACAGAGTCCAGGCCGAACACGGCCCGAAGTCGATTCACGTTTTTTTAATAATTTTGCTCAAAAAAAACAAAAGGAATACTAAACGGACTCCAAAAATCCCGAAATAAATTTTCCCCAGCTTCTAAAATCAAGCCGGACAAGATGAACATTTATTTGGGGCCTAAATGCAATTTTGAAAAACGCTTATTTTTCCTAAATTCAAATAAAATAGCAAATACATCCAAATAAAATCTTATTTGATTTTTTATTAAATCC
Source organism: Triticum monococcum (assembly GCA_034509565.1). Taxonomy (NCBI): domain Eukaryota; kingdom Viridiplantae; phylum Streptophyta; class Magnoliopsida; order Poales; family Poaceae; genus Triticum; species Triticum monococcum. Next base: position 608,539,757 of record CM067842.1, read on the forward strand.
TCAATATTTCTTTATTTTGGGAAAGTCATTTTATTCCCTCTCTCATATTTTGATAATAGAAATAATTGAAGATAAATTAAATAAAATCAAATGATCCTATTTTCAAAATTTGAGAACGCTCAAATATGAAAATAACGAAATCCCCAACTCTCTCCGAGGGTCCTTGAGTTGCGTGAAATTTCTAGGATCAACTCAAAATGTAATAAAATATGATATGATGATCTATTGTATAACATTCCAAATTGAAAATTTGGGATGTTACAAACCTACCCTCCTTAAGATGAATCTCGCCCTCGAGATTCGGGTTGGCTAGAAAATAGGTGAGGGTGGTCCTTCAACAGATCTTCCTCTCGTTCCCAGGTGGCTTCATCCTCCGTGTGGTGGCTCCACTGAACTTTGCAAAACTTGAAAACCTTGCTGCGGGTGACTCGGCTCGCATACTCAAGAATCCTGACTGGTTTCTCCTCATAGGTCAAATCACTGTTCAACGGAATCGCTTCCAGCGGTATATCCGCCATCTCTACGTGGCACTTCTTCAACTAGGAAACATGGAATACATCGTGAACTCCTGACAATCCTTCGGGCAATTCCAACTTGTAGGCTACTTCTCCCATACGCTCCAAAACCTTGTATGGTCCTACAAAATGTGGCGTTAACTTTCCCTTAACTCCAAAACGCTTAACACCTCAAAGTGGAGATACTCGAAGATAAACTCGGTCTCTGACTTCGTAAACTGTCTCCTTGCGTTTAGAATCTGTGTAGCTCTTCTCCCTGGACTGGGCTACCTTGAGCCTATCGCGAATCAATTTTACTTTCTGTTCAGACTCCTTAATCAGATCCGGTCCAAACAACTGGCGGTCTCCAACTTCATCCCATGAAAATGGTGTTCTGCACCTTCTTCCATACAAAGTTTCAAAAGGGGCCATCTTCAAACTGGATTGATAACTATTGTTGTAAGAGGACTCTGCGTATGGAAAATTCTCGTCCCAACTAGATCCGTAATCTAGCGCGCAAGCTCTCAGCATATCCTCCAAAATCTGATTGACTCTCTCGGTCTGTCCATCTGTCTGCGGATGGAAAGCTGTACTGAACTCTAGCCTGGTACCCAAAGTTTTGTGTAACTGATTTCAGAACTTTGAAGTAAACTGGGTTCCTCTATCTGATACAATACTCCTTGGGACTCCATGCAGACATACGATCCTGGTCATGTATATCTTTGCTAACTTGGCACTGGTATAGGTAGTCTTCACTGGGATGAAATGAGCTACCTTTGTCAAACGATCGACTACAACTCATATCGAGTCATAGCCTGAACATGTTCTGGGCAATCCTGTGATAAAATCCATGCCTAACTTATCCCACTTCCATTCAGGTATTGGCAATGGCTGTAGCAATCCCGCTGGCTTCTGATGCTCTGCCTTTACTCTCTGACATATATCACAAACTGCTACATACTCCGCAATATCCTTCTTCATTCTGGCCCACTAGAAAGTATCCTTCAAATCCAAATACATCTTGGTATTTCCTGGGTGAATCGAATATGATGAATCATGGGCTTCTTGCAGAATCAACTTCCTGATCTCCGGGTCGTTGGGCATATAAACACGGTCTTCAAACCATAAGGTATCATGCTCATCCTCACGAAATCCTTTAGCTTTTCCTTTGCTCATTTTCTCCTTAATAGAAGCAATCTCCTTGTCAGTCCTTTGAGCTTCTCTGATCTTATCCATCAAAGTAGATTGAATCTCTAATGCTGTTACATAGCCTCTCGGGACTATCTCCAAACATAGCTCACGAAGATTTTCTGCTAACTCCCTTGGTAAATTTCTCGTCATTAGTGTGTTGACATGGCTCTTACGGCTCAGCGCATCGGCTACTACGTTAGCCCTTCCGGGGTAATAATGCAATCTCATATCATAATCTTTGATGAGCTCCAACCATCTCCTTTGCCTAAGATTCAACTCCTTCTGTGTGAAAATATACTTCAAACTCTTGTGATCCATGTACACCTCACAATGGTTTCCAATGAGAAAATGTCTCCAAGTTTTCAATGCATGCACTATGGCTGCTAACTCCAAATCATGCGTAGCATAATTCAACTCATGAGGCTTAATCTGTCGTGAGGCATATGAAACAACTCTTCCTTCCTGCATAAGCACTGCTCCAAGTCCTTGACGTGAAGCATCGCAATACACCTCATAATCCTTGGTCTGATCTGGCAAAATCAACGCTGGTGATGTAACCAAACGTTTCTTCAATTCCTGGAAACTAGCCTCACATTCCTTGGTCCATATGAACTTGGTATCCTTCTTCAACAACTCCGTCATAGGTTTTGCAATCTTTGAGAAATTTTCAATAAATCTCCGGTAGTATCCTGCGAGTCCAAGAAAACTCCGGATCTCTCCAACTGTTGTTGGCGCTTCCCAATTTGTCACAGTGTCAACCTTAGTGGGATCTACTACTATACCTTCTCTGGATATAACGTGTCCGAGAAATCCAACTTCCTTCAACCAAAACTCACATTTGCTAAACTTGGCATATAACTGATGTTCTCTGAGCTTACAAAGTACCAAACGCAAATGCTCCTTATGCTCCTCTTCATTCTTCGAGTAAACCAGGATATCATCAATGAACACTATGACGAACTTATCCAAAAACTCCATAAACACCTTGTTCATCATGTTCATAAAATAGGCAGGTGCGTTAGTCAGACCAAATGACATAACCGTATACTCGTACAACCCATACCTGGTGGTAAAAGTTGTCTTAGGTATATCCTGTTCTCGAATCTTCAACTGATGGTATCCTGATCGAAGATCGATCTTGGAAAATACCTTAGCTCCTTGCAATCGATCAAACAGATCATTGATCACCGATAGTGGGTACTTGTTCTTGATGGTTACTTCATTCAATCCTCGATAATCAACAACCATCCTTAATGATCCATCCTTCTTCTCCACTAGAAGTACTGGCGATCCCCAAGGCGAAGAACTTGGGCGAATATAACCTTTATCCAGTAACTCCTTAATCTCCTTCTTAATCTCTTCCAAATCGTTTGCGGGCATCCTATATGGTCTCTTAGATATTGGCCCTGTGCCTGGCAAAAGCTCAATCAAAAACTCAATATCTCTATCCGGTGGCATGCCTGGCAACTCTTCTGGAAATACATCAGGGAAATCCTTCACTACTGGTACTTCCTCCTGCACAACTCATGTTAACGAATTTACTTGAGTCCTTTTCGGCACATGCAGGGATACATACTTGATCCTTCTTCATTCTAGGGTGGTAAGCAAAATTGACTTACTGGCGCAATCGATGTTTCCTCCATACATCGACAGCCAATCCATACCCAGAATTACATCCAAACCTTGTGATTCCAAAATGATCAAATCCGAGGGAAACACATGCATGCCTATACTCAATGGCACTTGAAAACATCCCTTACTAGCCATATACTCCGCTCCTGGTGAGCTTACTAACATAGGTGTTCTAAGAACTTTGGTGGGCAGGTTATACTTATCCACAAATCCCCTTGATATGTATGAATGTGATGCACCAGTATCGAAAAGAACGAGTGCAGTAAATGACTTAACCAAAAACTTACCGATTACTGCATCCGACTGCTCTTCAACCTCCTCCATGTTAACGTGGTTCACCTGTCCCCTGTTGAAAGGGTTCGGCTTCTTCCCAGATCTTCCATTGCCATTTCCATTCTGTGATTCTGGACATTCATTGGCATAATGTTCGGTCTTCTATCACTTAAAGAAAGTGACTTGGCTCAGGTCTCTCTTGGCTGGGGTTGATGGGTTGGTACAATTCTGTCTGTTGCTTCCTCCGTTCCCATTACCATTCTTGGTGCCATTGTGATTGTGCGAGCTACCTCCTCCATGGGTATGCTGGAAATGTCCTCCCGGTCTAGGGGTAAAACGTGGCTTCTGCTGAGCTCCTAAATTGTACTTTCCTTGTCCATACTTCCTCTTGCGATTCTCAATCTGCTGCTGCTTCCCTTCAATCATGAGAGCACGATCTACCAACTCCTGGTAGTTATTGAAAGTTGCTACCGTCAACTGCATGCTCAACTCATCATTCAGTCCTTCCAGAAACTTCTCCTGCTTAGTTGCATCCGTAGCAACGTCATCTGGGGCATAACTGTTGGGGAACGCAGTAATTTCAAAAAATTTCCTACGCACACGCAAGATCATGGTGATGCACAGCAACGAGAGGGGAGAGTGTTGTCTACGTACCAACGCAGACCGACTGCGGAAGCGATCACACAACATAGAGGAAGTAGTCGTACGTCTTCTTCCCGATCCGACCGATCCAAGCACCGTTACTCCGGCACCTCCGAGTTCTTAGCACACGTTCAGCTCGATGACGTTCCTCGGGCTCCGATCCAGCAAAGCGTCGAGGAAGAGTTCCGTCAGCACGACAGCGTGGTGACGATCTTGATGTACTACCGACACAGGGCTTCGCCTAAGCACTGTAACGGTATGATCGAGGTGGAATTTGGTGGCAGGGGGCACCACACACGGCTAAGGAACGATTAACTTGTGTGTCTTGTGGTGCCCCCTGCCCCCGTATATAAAGGCCAGGGGGAGGGGGTTCGGCCGGCTAGGGGGAGAGGGCGCAGGAGGAGTCCTACTCCCACCGGGAGTAGGACTCCCCCCCCCCAATCCTATTCCAATTAGGACTCAAGGGGAGAAAGAGAGAGAAGGGGGGCCGGCCCCTTGTCCTATTCCTAATAGGACTCTAGGGGGCGCCGGCCAGCTAGAGGGCTGCCTCTTTTCTCTTTTCCACTAAGGCCCAATAGGCCCATTAGCCTCCCGGGGGGTTCCGGTAACCCTCCCGGTAATCCGGTAAAATCCCGATTTCACCCGGAACGCTTCCGGTGTCCAAACATAGGCTTCCAATATACCAATCTTTACGTCTCGACCATTTCGAGACTCCTCGTCATATCCGTAATCTCATCCGGGACTCCGAACAACCTTCGGTACATCAAAATGCATAAACTCATAATAACTGTCATCGTAACCTTAAGCGTGCGGACCCTACGGTTCGAGAACAATGTAGACATGACCGAGACACGTCTCCGGTCAATAACCAATAGCGGGACCTGGATGCCCATATTGGCTCCTACATATTCTACGAAGATCTTTTATTGGTCAGACCGCATAACAACATACGTTGTTCCCTTTGTCATCGGTATGTTACTTGCCCGAGATTCGATCGTCGGTATCCAATACCTAGTTCAATCTCGTTACCGGCAAGTCTCTTTACTCGTTCCGTAATACATCATGTCATAACTAACTATTTAGTTGCAGTGCTTGCAAGGCTTATGTGATGTGTATTACCGAGAGGGCCCAGAGATACCTCTCCGACAATCGGAGTGACAAACCCTAATCTCGAAATACGCCAACCCAACATCTGCCATTGGAGACACCTGTAGTACTCCTTTATAATCACCCAGTTACGTTGTGACGTTTGGTAGTACCCAAAGTGTTCCTCCGGTAAACGGGAGTTGCATAATCTCATAGTTATAGGAACATGTATAAGTCATGAAGATAGCAATAGCAACATACTAAACGATCGGGTGCTAAGCTAATGGAATGGGTCATGTCAATCAGATCATTCAACTAATGATGTGACCTCGTTAATCAAATAACAACTCTTTGTTCATGGTTAGGAAACATAACCATCTTTGATTAACGAGCTAGTCTAGTAGAGGCATACTAGTGACACTCTGTTGGTCTATGTATTCACACATGTATTATGTTTCCGGTTAATACAATTCTAGCATGAATAATAAACATTTATCATGATACAAGGAAATAAATAATAACTTTATTATTGCCTCTAGGGCATATTTCCTTCAGTCTCCCACTTGCACTAGAGTCAATAATCTAGATTACACTGTAATGATTCTAACACCCATGGAGCCTTGGTGCTGATCATGTTTTGCTCGTGGAAGAGGCTTAGTCAACGGGTCTGCAAAATTCAGATCCGTATGTATCTTGCAAATCTCTATGTCTCCCACCTGGACTAAATCCCGGATGGAGTTGAAGCGTCTTTTGATGTGCTTGGTTCTTTTGTGAAATCTGGATTCCTTTGCCAAGGCAATTGCACCAGTATTGTCACAGAAGATTTTCATTGGACCCGATGCACTAGGTATGACACCTAGATCGGATATGAACTCCTTCATCTAGACTCCTTCGTTTGCTGCTTCCGAAGCAGCTATGTACTCCGCTTCACATGTAGATCCCGCTACGATGCTTTGTTTAGAACTGCACCAACTGACAGCTCCACCGTTTAAAGTAAACACGTATCCGGTTTGCGATTTAGAATCGTCCGGATCAGTGTCAAAGCTTGCATCAACGTAACCTCTTACGGTGAGCTCTTTGTCACCTCCATATACGAGAAACATATCCTTAGTCCTTTTCAGGTATTTCAGGATGTTCTTGACCGCTGTCCAGTGATCCACCCCTGGATTACTTTGGTACCTCCCTGCTAAACTTATGGCAAGGCACACATCAGGTCTGGTACACAGCATTGCATACATGATAGAGCCTATGGCTGAAGCATAGGGAACATCTTTCATATTCTCTCTATCTTCTGCAGTGGTCGGGCATTGAGCCTGGCTCAACTTCACACCTTGCAATACAGGCAAGAACCCTTTCTTTGCTTGATCCATTTTGAACTTCTTCAAAATCTTGTCAAGGTATGTGCTTTGTGAAAGTCCAATTAAGCGTTTTGATCTATCTCTATAGATCTTTATGCCTAATATGTAAGCAGCTTCCCCAAGGTCTTTCATCGAAAAACTTTTATTCAAGTATCCCTTTATGCTATCCAGAAATTCTATATCATTTCCAATGAGTAATATGTCATCCACATATAATATCAGAAATGCTACAGAGCTCCCACTCACTTTCTTGTAAATACAGGCTTCTCCAAATGTCTGTATAAACCCAAATGCTTTGATCACACTATCAAAGCGTTTATTCCAACTCCGAGATGCTTGCACCAGTCCATAGATGGATCGCTGGAGTTTGCATACTTTGTTAGCTCCCTTTGGATCGACAAAACCTTCTGGTTGCATCATATACAACTCTTCTTCCAGAAATCCATTCAGGAATGCGGTTTTTACATCCATTTGCCAAATTTCATAATCATAAAATGCGGCAATTGCTAACATGATTCTGACAGACTTAAGCATCGCTACGGGTGAGAAAGTCTCATCGTAGTCAACTCCTTGAACTTGTCGAAAACCTTTTGCGACAAGTCGAGCTTTGTAGACAGTAACATTACCATCAGCGTCAGTCTTTTTCTTAAAGATCCATTTATTCTCAATTGCTTGCCGATCATCGGGCAAGTCAACCAAAGTCCATACTTTGTTCTCATACATGGATCCCATCTCAGATTTCATGGCTTCAAGCCACTTTGCGGAATCTGGGCTCACCATCGCTTCTTCATAGTTCGTAGGTTCATCATGATCTAGTAGCATGACTTCCAGAACAGGATTACCGTACCACTCTGGTGCGGCTCTTGCTCTGGTTGATCTACGAGGTACAGTAGTATCTTGATCTAAAGTTTCATGATCATCATCATTAACTTCCTCTCTTATTGGTGTAGTTCTCACAGAAACAGTTTTCTGTGATGTACTATTTCCCAATAATGGAGTAGGTATAGTTACCTCGTCAAGTTCTACTTTCCTCCCACTCACTTCTTTCGAGAGAAACTCCTTCTCAAGAAAGTTTCCGAATTTAGCAACAAAAGTCCTGCCTTCGGATCTGTGATAGAAGGTGTATCCAATAGTTTCCTTTGGATATCCTATGAAGACACACTTCTCCGATTTGGGTTCGAGCTTATCAGGTTGAAGCTTTTTCACATAAGCATCGCAGCCCCAAACTTTAAGAAACGACAACTTTGGTTTCTTGCCAAACCATAGTTCATAAGGCGTCGTCTCAACGGATTTAGATGGTGCCCTATTTAACGTGAATGCGGCCGTCTCTAAAGCATAACCCCAAAATGATAGCGGTAAATCAGTAAGAGACATCATAGATCGCACCATATCTAGTAAAGCACGATTACGACGTTCGGACACACCATTACGTTGTGGTGTTCCGGGTGGCGTGAGTTGCGAAACTATTCCACAATTTTTCAAATGTACACCAAACTCGTAACTCAAATATTCTCCTCCACGATCAGATCGTAGGAATTTTATTTTCTTGTTACGATGATTTTCAACTTCACTCTGAAATTCCTTGAACTTTTCAAATGTTTCAGACTTATGTTTCATTAAGTAGATATACCCATATCTGCTTAAATCATCTGTGAAGGTGAGAAAATAACGATATCCGCCACGAGCCTCAATATTCATCGGACCACATACATCGGTATGTATGATTTCCAATAAATCTGTTGCTCTCTCCATAGTGCCGGAGAACGGTGTTTTAGTCATCTTGCCCATGAGGCACGGTTCGCAAACACCAAGTGATTCATAATCAAGTGGTTCCAAAAGCCCATCAGTATGGAGTTTCTTCATACGCTTTACACCGATATGACCTAAACGGCAGTGCCACAAATAAGTTGCACTATCATTATCAACTCTGCATCTTTTGGCTTCAACATTATGAATATGTGTATTACTACTATCGAGATTTAATAAGAATAGACCACTTTTCAAGGGTGCATGACCATAAAAGATATTACTCATATAAATAGAACAACCATTATTCTCTGATTTAAATGAATAACCGTCTCGCATCAAACAAGATCCAGATATAATGTTCATGCTCAACGCTGGCACCAAATAACAATTATTTAGGTCTAATATTAATCCCGAAGGTAGATGTAGAGGTAGCGTGCCGACCGCGATCACATCGACTTTGGAACCGTTTCCCACGCGCATCGTCACCTCGTCCTTTGCTAGTGTCCGCTTATTCTGTAGTCCCTGTTTCGAGTTGCAAATATTAGCAACAGAACCAGTATCCAATACCCAGGTGCTACTGCGAGCATTAGTAAGGTACACATCAATAACATGTATATCACATATACCTTTGTTCACCTTGCCATCCTTCTTATCCGCCAAATACTTGGGGCAGTTCCGCTTCCAGTGACCAGTCTGCTTGCAGTAGAAGCACTCAGTTTCAGGCTTAGGTCCAGGCTTGGGTTTCTTCTCTTGAGCAGCAACTTGCTTGCCATTCTTCTTGGAGTTCCCTTTCTTCTTCCCTTTGCCCTTTTTCTTGAAACTAGTGGTTTTGTTAACCATCAACACTTGATGCTCCTTTTTGATTTCTACCTCCGCAGCTTTCAGCATAGCGAAGAGCTCGGGAATAGTCTTGTTCATCCCTTGCATATTATAGTTCATCACAAAGCTCTTGTAGCTTGGTGGCAGTGATTGGAGAATTCTGTCAATGACGCAATCATCCGGAAGTGTAACTCCCAATTGAATCAAGTGATTATTATACCCAGACATTTTGAGTATATGCTCACTGACAGAACTGTTCTCCTCCATCTTGCAGCTATAGAACTTATTGGAGACTTCATATCTCTCAATCCGGGCATTTGCTTGAAATATTAACTTCAACTCCTGGAACATCTCATATGCTCCATGACGTTCAAAACGTCGTTGAAGTCCCGGTTCTAAGCCGTAAAGCATGGCACACTGAACTATTGAGTAGTCATCAGCTTTGCTCTGCCAGACGTTCATAACTTCTGGTGTTGCTCTTGCAGCAGGCCTGGCACTTAGCGGTGCTTCCAGGACGTAATTCTTCTGTGCAGCAATGACGATAATCCTCAGGTTACGGACCCAGTCCGTGTAATTGCTACCATCATCTTTCAACTTAGCTTTCTCAAGGAACGCATTAAAATTCAACGGAACAACAGCACGAGCCATCTATCTACAACATAAACAAGCAAGATACTATCAGGTACTAAGTTCATGATAATTTTTAAGTTCAGTTAATTTACTTAAGAACTCCCACTTAGACAGACATCTCTCTAATCCTCTAAGTGATTACGTGATCCAAATCAACTAAACCATAACCGATCATCACGTGAGATGGAGTAGTTTTCAATGGTGAACATCAATATGTTGATCATATCTGCTATATGATTCACGCTCGACCTTTCGGTCTCCGTGTTCCGAGGCCATATCTGTATATGCTTGGCTCGTCAAGTATAACCTGAGTATTCTGCGTGTGCAACTGTTTTGCACCCGTTGTATTTGAACGTAGAGCCTATCACACCCGATCATCACGTGGTGTCTCAGCACGAAGAACTTTTGCAACGGTGCATACTCAGGGAGAACACTCCTTGATAATTTAGTGAGAGATCATCTTATAATGCTACCGTCAATCAAAGCAAGATAAGATGCATAAAAGGATAAACATCACATGCAATCAATATAAGTGATATGATATGGCCATCATCATCTTGTGCTTTGTGATCTCCATCTCCGAAGCATCGTCATGATCACCATCGTCACCGGCGCGCCACCTTGATCTCCATCGTAGCAACGTTGTCGTCTCGCCAATCTTATGCTTCCACGACTATTACGACCGTTTAGTAATCTAGTAAAGCATTACATCGTGATTGCATTGCATACAATAAAGCGACAACCATATGGCTCCTGCCAGTTGCCGATAACTCGGTTACAAAACATGATCATCTCATACAATAAAATCAGCATCATGCCTTGACCATATCACATCACAACATGCCCTGCAAAAACAAGTTAGACGTCTTCTACTTTGTTGTTGCAAGTTTTACGTGGCTGCTACGGGCTTAAGTAAGAACACATCTCACCTACGCATCAAAACCACAACGATAGTTCGTCAAATAGACTCCGTTTTAACCTTCTCAAGGACCGGGCGTAGTCACACTTGGTTCAACTAAAGTTGGAGAGATAGTCTTCCGCAAGCCATCTATGTGCAAAGCACGTCGAGGGAACCGGTCTCGCATAAGAGTATGCGTAAGGTTGGTCCGGATCATCTCAACCAACAATACCGCCGAACCAAAGTATGACATGCTGGTAGGCAGTATGACTTGTATCGTCCACAACTCACTTGTGTTCTACTCGTGCATATAACATCAAACCATAAAACCTAGGCTCGGATGCCACTGTTGGGGAACGCAGTAATTTCAAAAAATTTCCTACGCACACGCAAGATCATGGTGATGCACAGCAACGAGAGGGGAGAGTGTTGTCTACGTACCAACGCAGACCGACTGCGGAAGCGATCACACAACGTAGAGGAAGTAGTCGTACGTCTTCTTCCCGATCCGACCGATCCAAGCACCGTTACTCCGGCACCTCCGAGTTCTTAGCACACGTTCAGCTCGATGACGTTCCTCGGGCTCCGATCCAGCAAAGCGTCGAGGAAGAGTTCCGTCAGCACGACGGCGTGGTGACGATCTTGATGTACTACCGACGCAGGGCTTCGCCTAAGCACTGTAACGGTATGATCGAGGTGGAATTTGGTGGCAGGGGGCACCACACACGGCTAAGGAACGATTAACTTGTGTGTCTTGTGGTGCCCCCTGCCCCCGTATATAAAGGCCAGGGGGAGGGGGTTCGGCCGGCTAGGGGGAGAGGGCGCAGGAGGAGTCCTACTCCCACCGGGAGTAGGACTCCCCCCCCAATCCTATTCCAATTAGGACTCAAGGGGAGAAAGAGAGAGAAGGGGGCCGGCCCCTTGTCCTATTCCTAATAGGACTCTAGGGGGCGCCGGCCAGCTAGAGGGCTGCCTCTTTTCTCTTTTCCACTAAGGCCCAATAGGCCCATTAGCCTCCCGGGGGGTTCCGGTAACCCTCCCGGTAATCCGGTAAAATCCCGATTTCACCCGGAACGCTTCCGGTGTCCAAACATAGGCTTCCAATATACCAATCTTTACGTCTCGACCATTTCGAGACTCCTCGTCATATCCGTAATCTCATCCGGGACTCCGAACAACCTTCGGTACATCAAAATGCATAAACTCATAATAACTGTCATCGTAACCTTAAGCGTGCGGACCCTACGGTTCGAGAACAATGTAGACATGACCGAGACACGTCTCCGGTCAATAACCAATAGCGGGACCTGGATGCCCATATTGGCTCCTACATATTCTACGAAGATCTTTTATCGGTCAGACCGCATAACAACATACGTTGTTCCCTTTGTCATCGGTATGTTACTTGCCCGAGATTCGATCGTCGGTATCCAATACCTAGTTCAATCTCGTTACCGGCAAGTCTCTTTACTCATTCCGTAATACATCATGTCACAACTAACTATTTAGTTGCAGTGCTTGCAAGGCTTATGTGATGTGTATTACCGAGAGGGCCCAGAGATACCTCTCCGACAATCGGAGTGACAAACCCTAATCTCGAAATACGCCAACCCAACATCTGCCATTGGAGACACCTGTAGTACTCCTTTATAATCACCTAGTTACGTTGTGACGTTTGGTAGTACCCAAAGTGTTCCTCCGGTAAACGGGAGTTGCATAATCTCATAGTTATAGGAACATGTATAAGTCATGAAGATAGCAATAGCAACATACTAAACGATCGGGTGCTAAGCTAATGGAATGGGTCATGTCAATCAGATCATTCAACTAATGATGTGACCTCGTTAATCAAATAACAACTCTTTGTTCATGGTTAGGAAACATAACCATCTTTGATTAACGAGCTAGTCTAGTAGAGGCATACTAGTGACACTCTGTTGGTCTATGTATTCACACATGTATTATGTTTCCGGTTAATACAATTCTAGCATGAATAATAAACATTTATCATGATACAAGGAAATAAATAATAACTTTATTATTGCCTCTAGGGCATATTTCCTTCAATAACGTCCTAGCTTACTAAAGTCCTCCACATACTGGCCAACTGTCCGTCCTCCTTGGCGCAAGTTGCGAAACTCTCGCTTCTTCATGGCCATAGCTCCTGCTGAAACATGGGCAGTACAGAAAGCCTGCTGGAACTGGTCCCATGTGGTAGTATCGATAGGGAAAGTGGCTGTGAAATTCTCCCACCATGATGTTGCGGGTCCGTCAAGCTGATGTGCGGCAAGCTTCACCTTTTCCGCATCTGTGCATCCTGCTGTGGTCAACTCCCTTGCTGTCTTGCGGAGCCAATCATCTGCTACTATCGGCTCGGTGCTACTGGAAAACACCAGCGGATTCAGCCTAAGAAAACGAGCTAAGTGGTCACCAGGTGGTGGTGGTGGTGGGTTGTTTGTTGTTGTTCCCCTGATTATGATTCTGGACTAGCAACTGCATCAATGTGTTCTGCTGCTGGATCAACTGGGTGAGCTCCGGTGGGAAGGTAAATCCGTGGTCACGTCTCGGAGGCATCTGATGGGTTTAGAAAAGATGAGATTAAGAATAGAGAGGGGTCTAAAGAGAAAACACTATCCATATGCACATGAGGCAAAAGCAAACAATTCACTTCATTCAATCAAACAAGGGCATACAATCGATCTAACAATCGCAAAAATGCTCAAACTACTATATTTACATGGTGGACTACTACTACTATTGGGGTGGTCTACTAGAAATATTCTTCGGTTGCAGACTCCATGATATATGCTCCAGCTTCATCAACATAGTCATCATCGCTATCATCTGGATCCGAGTTGGTGTCGTCGATGATGATGTAGTCTTCAGGGCGAATCTTCTTGGGTTCTTCGTCTTCTTCTACTAGTGTAGGGCCTCCCATAAATATTCCAATCTTCTTGATCAGATCGTCATTCTTCTCCACTAATACTTTGATTTCCTCTTCATAATCTTCACGTGTAGCCTTGAGTTCTTCCTCCAGTTCCTTGATTCTTGTCCTCGCCTTCTTCAGATCTATCATGTCGGCGCACATCTAGTTCTCCTGACGTCGAATGTGCTGGTTTAACTCCTGGATAAAAGCTGCAACTGATCTATCCTTCTTGGTGCTGATCATCTCCCAGTGCCCATCTCGGCGCCCACAAATCTGGTAGATAGTATCCTTGAGATCATTGCGGTAAACTTTTCCAATGCGTCCCATGGCGATGTGAGCTGCCATGCTCTTTCCTAGACTCTAGGTTGGTGCATCAAAGGAAAACTCTATGGGCTCAGTGACTGGCATGAACGTCCTTCCTAGAACTTGAACTTGAATCATCCAGCGCTCCTCTTTCGGTAAAGTAGCGTTGTAGGTTCCGGTGAAGCTTGGTACTCCTATGTTCAGATATCTAGTGACTTCCTTCAAGTGACGTCCAAAGGGTGTATCTTTATCTGGTTGCGTGAACTTGTTCCTTGCATCCACCATCCTAAAAGAGAAGAAAAGATGAGGAGTCAGAATGAGAAGAGTGAGTAGTGATCTAGGGCTTTAGCTTAGTGGTCGTGTCCTACAGTCAGCGTGTGCTCTGATACCATCTTGTAGCGACCAGACCTCAAACGGTCCAATCTCTGTGCTCAGGTGTCATCCCTGGATCAGTAATGCTAACACCACGTAGTACTTGAAGGATTTATAATAGAGTAGCAATCACACACTTATTACATCGAGTCTCAAAAGAGAACTTATTACAATAAATATGGCTTAAGGCCATCTAATAACGGTAACAGCGGAAGGCTTGGAAGATAAGTGAGTCCATCAACTCTAATGGCATCACTGAGTATAGAACCATGACCTAAAAGGCACCTTACTTATCGTCTGAAAAGTCTGCAACATGAACGTTGCAACCCGAAACGGGTCAGCACATGGAATATGCTGGCAATGTAACACATAGAGAGCAATGAAAGGAATAAGACTATACTATATGCATATTTGGCTGGTGGAAAGCTCTATGGTTACAGTTTTGCGTAAAGCCAATTTTTCCCTACTGCAAAGGAATAAATTTTATTTAACTATCATGGTGGTTGTTAAACATTGAGAGTGTAGACACCCTCTCAATCCCAATTAAGCATGATCATTAACAACCAACAAAATTATTTAGAGTAACATGATGAGATTCACGTGATAATCCAAGTACTAGATACTCAAGATGTCCATAACCGGGGACACGACTAACCATGATTAGTTTATACACTCTGCAGAGGTTTGCGCACTTTTCCCCACAAGACTCGATCTTCTCCGTTGGGATTCTCGCACTACATGGTGTTTGAGAAACGGATGACCGAGACATAGTCTTTCAGAAGCGCTCACACCTTACGATCGGGTAGACCGTTACACCTACTTTCCCCTACATCTGCTAGTCTACCACTGTAAGAGTTCACACGACTTAATCAACTATGCTAGAGCCCATAGTAGCTTCTGGCTGCACACGGAAGTTTCTAGCATGAATAATCTCATGATCTCTTTGAGCCTGGGTGGCGGTCCAAAAGAAAATAGGCAATCCCTGGAATACACAGGTGCCTCAATCCACCCAGATGTGTATTTAAGTTGCCACCTTAGATAAACCATTAATTTAACAAACTCACAACTGTCATGGATTTCACTCACCCAATCCATGTCTCCTAGCATAGCATGGCATAATAAGCAAACGTAAAAGCAACTCCCAAAGGTTTGATAATAAAACATGTGATAGGTTCTACCTCATCTACTTCCCAAACCCACAATTTAATTAGATCCTAATCATGCAATGTGTGAGGGTTGATCTAATGCAAATAAAAACTGGGTAGTAGGAGGTATGATCAAAGTGTTACTTGCCTTGCTGATGATCCGCAAAACCTAGAGATTCGAAGTAGCAAGCGGCGCACTCCGGGTACGCTATCGCAAACAAACAAGTATACAATAAGTACTCAACTAATGCACAGGTAAAACTCAAATAAGAGATCTAACCAGAAAGTTCAACTTAAGAACTCCCGTTGGCAAAAAGAATCAAATCGAACGAAGCAACGAAAGACAAACAGCAAAAGAAACAAGCCTCGTTTACTATTCTGGATCTAGGTCAAATTTTACAGAGGCAAAAACTTGTTTGAGTTGGTTAAACGGAAAGAGGGTTTCGAGACGAAACTCCAGGCGCTTGAATCGCATGATTCCGATAAACGAGCGAAAAGTTATACTAGAACGAAAATCGGATCAGGAATCGCGATCAGAAAAATCGCGGATTTAATCCGAGAAAAAGAAAAACGACGAACAGATTAACCAACGAACGCTCATTATCTGGATCTAAACGATGAACGCGTTCGTTAAAACGAACGAACGAGCGAATGCTCGCTAATTAACTAAACCGAAAAAACCGATCTATCTAAAAAACGAAATCTAAAAAAACCAAAAAAAAAACGACGGAAAAACCGAACGGTTTAAAAAAAACGGCGGCGGTCAACCTCGTCGGCGGCGGGCGGCGGCGGCGGGTGCTTGGGGCTAGGGTTTGCATGGCGTGGGCTTTGGGGCTTAGGGTCGGCGCTATATAAAGCCCGGCCGGACAGAGTCCAGGCCGAACACGGCCCGTCGTCGGTTCGCGTTTTTTTCAAATAATTAAGCTCAGAAAAAAACAAACGGAATAATAAACGGACTCCAAAAATCCCAAAATAAATTTTCTCCGGCTTCTAAAATCAAGCCGGACAAGATGGACATTTATTTGGGGCCTAAATGCAATTTTGAAAAACGCGCATTTTTCCTAAATTC
Source organism: Triticum monococcum (assembly GCA_034509565.1). Lineage (NCBI taxonomy): Eukaryota > Viridiplantae > Streptophyta > Magnoliopsida > Poales > Poaceae > Triticum > Triticum monococcum. The sequence goes on from CM067842.1 coordinate 608,556,344, forward strand.
AAATAAAATAGCAAATACATCCAAATAAAATCTTATTTTATTTTTTTATAAAATCCTCAATATTTCTTTATTTTGGGAAAGCCATTTTATTCCATCTATCATATTTTGATAATAGAAATAATTGAAGATAAAATAAATAAAATCAAATGATCCTATTTTCAAAATTTGAGAACGCTCAAATATGAAAATAACGAAATCCCCAAGTCTCTCCGAGGGTCCTTGAGTTGCATGAAATTTCTAGTATCAACTCAAAATGCAATAAAATATGATATGCAATGATGATCTATTGTATGACATTCCAAATTGAAAATTTGGGAAGTTACAGAGCCTCCTACTATTGCTTTTTTCTTTATTTCTTTAAAATGTTAACCATTGGTTAACATTATAGATAAGGGATGTTTTACATGGGTTTAAGAAGAACTCAGAAGGTGCTAGACTAGCCTATGTAAAACAAGAAATTACAAAGATAAAGAGTTGCTAAAGCCTTCTAAAAGGTTAAATTTTGAGGGTTGATCCTGTAACCCAAGATCACAAAATCTTCCTTGAGTTTCCTCATCCACTCAGCATGTGTGGCCGCCTCTCCATCAAAAATCTCTCTGTTACATTGCTTCCAAATATTCCATGAGGTCAATATGGTTATCTATTTGAACAAAGGTCCCTGCTACCTTGCCCTAGCTCTTTCATACTTGTGTTGTATGTCTGGATGATTATCCCAATCTATGCCCACAATCTCCCAACAGTTTGCCACAAAAGGACACTCATAAAATAGATGGGCATTTGTTTCTAGAGCCTCCATATTGCACATTGGGAAATTGTGATTTTCTCCAATATTAAAGTGACTTCTCAGCAGAAAATCTCTTGTCTTGACCCTGTCATGCAACATCAACCATGCAAACACTTTATGTCTCATGATACATTTTGTTTTCCAAACCGAGGTGATGCATTGGGGAGCCACTATATTTCTGAACATGAAATTGTAGAACTTCTTCGATTTAAAATCAGCATCACCCTAGCAAAGGATCAACTCATCAGTCCCCATAGCTTCTAGGTTGATTCCTTCCATGATCTATTGTAAATTATCCAGTTCTGTTCTGGCTTCCATTGACAGAGGAAGCATGAAGTTGCCCGCGTGATCATTGTTGTTGTAGTACTGCGCCAATGAGATGTCCTCGTTGTTAGCAAACGAAAAAAGATGATCATGGGAGTCCATTAGTGGTCTTTCGTTGATCAAAACATCTTTCCAAAGCAGAATTGTGTCCCCCACGGCAGGTATACAGTGGGTAATCCCACGGTAAATATCCATCAGAGAGAAAACATCACGCCACCAAAAAGAACCACAAGGTGGTTTTGCATGGGGAGGTGTATCGTCATAATGGGCATTCCAAACTAGCATTACCCAGGGGACATCCTGTTTGTGAATGAATTTATGCAGGTACTTGAGCAGTAGAGCATTGTTTTGGATTTGTAGGTTTAAAATTCCAAGACCCCCTTTTTTCTTTGGGCGACAAACCATCTCCCAAGCAGCCAAGGAGTGGGTTTTAGCATCTCTGTCCACTTCTTTCCTCCATAAACAGTGTCTTCTTGCCCTATCAAAGATATCAATCAACTTGAGTGGAAGTTTTAGGACACACATAGCAAAAGATAGCAGTGACGATAGCGCAGAGTTAATCAGCCGAACTCGCTCTCCGTAGGATAACCAGATAGTTGTTCCTGTCAACCTTCTCTCAATTCTATCGACCAAAGGCATTAACTCTCTAACAGTGGGTCTTGTTGTACCAAGAGGCAAACCTAGATAGGTAAATGACATCTCCCCAACTTGACACCCAAGAGCATTGGCCAGATCTAGATTTTTTTGAACATTTACATTGATTGGCATTAATTGAGACTTAGCGTAATTAATTTTCAAACCAGTTGCCGGGCATAAGAATCAAGAATCTCTTTAATCGTCTGCAGCTCTTGTTGATTTGCTGGGAGTATGATTAAAGTATCATCGGCATATTGTATGACTGGGTAGTCTTCAGAAGTAGGTTGATTAATTGGGAGTGAGATCAAACCATCCAGCCATGCTTTATTAATTAAAGACTGTAGTAAATCTGCCGCGAGCACAAATAGCAAGGGGTAAATTGGGTCACCTTGTCTCACACCTAGCTTACACTGGAATTCTCTGCCAGGTATACCGTTTAGTAGAATTGATGAAGATCCTGACTGCAGCAACATCTTAATCCACATACACCACCTGTCATCAAAACCCTTGCAATCAAGCATTTTCAAAATGAAAGAGTGTTCCATCGCGTCAAAGGCCTTCTTGAAATCTAGTTTTAGAATTACGATTTCCTTGCCTGATTGTTTACATTGATGTAAATACTCGAAGGCCCAACCGAGACAATCTTGAATTGTCCTAGTTTTAATGAATCCATACTGGTTTCGATGTACTACCTTTAGAATCCAGCGCTGAAGCCTTTCAGAGAGAATCTTTGTTATAACTTTGAGCACACAGTTTAGTAAGGAGATTGGTCTATAATCATTGATCAACTCAGGTGTCAGCTTCTTCGGTATTAGAGTGATTAAATACATGTTCAAACATTGCAAATTGATTGTCCCCTTCCAGAAGTCCTCACACAGAATGTAAAAGTCTTCTTTGATTATATCCCAACATACTTTAAGAAAGAGCCCATTGAAACCGTCAGGCCCTGGTGCACGATCAGTCAGAATGATTTTGATCACATTGTCAATTTCTTCTCTCATAAATGGTATTGAAAGTTCTTCCAAACCCTAACATTTTTGGATTAAGTTGGCAAGCTCAAAATCATAGACAGGCTGAGATGACACCCCCATTCTCTTCTTAAAGCAATCATAAAACGCTGGTGCCTTTTCATCATGATTTTCTATCAAGCGGCCATCAGATAGCACTAGATTTGTGATGGCATTTCTCCGCAGTCTTTCAGTTGCACGTGCTTGAAAATATTTAGTATTTTCCTCACCTTGGACAGCCCACCAAAATGTGCAACATTTTTTCCAGTACTCACTTTGATATTTAAGCAAACGTAATAGATGTGCTTATATTTTTTTCTAAAATTGGCTTCTGGAATGGATAGCTGCCTCAAATCCTCAAGGTTGTCTATTTGAAGCAGAATTCTATTACAGTTTCCAATTAACATTTTTAGCTTAGAGATCGATTTACTCCATTTTTTTAAGGCATACCTCTTTAACGGGTGCAGTCTTCGGTCTTCGTATCTTCACAGCCCATCAGTCCGGCCCATGGCTAACAGGCCGGACGCCCGAGGACCCCTTAGTCCAGGACTCCCTCAGTAGCCCCCGAACCAGTATTCAATGAAGAGGTGTTCGGCACATAGATTATCTTCGGCATTGCAAGGGGGGTTCCTCCACCAATGACTTTTGAGTAGTGTTTTTGGCCTTCCATTTAATGTTGTACTCCTTGGCTTTTGTGCATCAACAACTTCAGTTTCCACGTGTCGAGCGAATGCGAGAGGTCAGGCTATTTTTGCATATACCAGCCCGACTGTACCACAAAGGTGCCTATTTAAAGAGAAGAGATCTCAGATCCATTCCACACCCCGCAAAAAATCCTTAGAGCTTGCTAAGAAGAACCATCCCAACATGGCTAGCGCTCCCAGCTCTTCCTCTCGTCCCCACGGCTCCAAAAAGGGTGATTGGGAGAGATATTTTGTACCCCACAGTCAGCTGGCGAAGCTGAAAACACAGTGCTTTCTTCCCCCCGCGGACTTGGTCCCTGTTCGAGCAGGATTGGCCTCTTTCAACGGCAAAACTCAGGCGGAGGATTTCCCCAATCCGTCTGCGGGAGAACGAGTGTGCTTCATCCCCTTCTTATTAAGAGGTGTCGGATTTCCAATCCATCCCTTCCTCCGAGGTCTACTGGAGTATTATGGCCTCCAACTGCACAGTCTCACTCCCGCCTCTATCCTTCATATTGCGGGTTGCGTCGCTCTATGCGAGCTATTCCTGGGCTGTAAGGCCCGTTTCGATTTATGGAGAAGATTGTTAAGCCTCCTCCTCCGTAATCAAGGTGGGTCAATTTTTGAAGTGGGAGGCGATGTTGACCCACAAGTATAGGGGATCTATCGTAGTCCTTTCGATAAGTAAGAGTGTCGAACCCAACGAGGAGCAGAAGGAAATGATAAGCGGTTTTCAGCAAGGTATTCTCTGCAAGCACTGAAATTATAGGTAATAGATAGTTTTGTGATAAGATAATTTCTAACGAGCAACAAGTAACAAAAGTAAATAAAGTGCAGCAAGGTGGACCAATCCTTTTTGTAGCAAAGGACAAGCCTAGATAAACTCTTATATAGAAGAAAGCGCTCCCGAGGACACATGGAAATTATCGTCAAGCTAGTTTTCATCACGTTCATATGATTCGTGTTCGGTACATTGATAATTTGATATGTGGGTGGACCGGTGCTTGGGTGATGTCCTTACTTGGACAAGCATCCCACTTATGATTAACTCCTACTGCAAGCATCCGCAACTACAAAAGAAGTATTAAGGTAAACCTAACCATAGCATGAAACATATGGATCCAAATCAGCCCCTTACGAAGCAACGCATAAACTAGGGTTTAAGCTTCTGTCACTCTAGCAACCCATCATCTACTTATTACTTCCCAATGCCTTCCTCTAGGCTCAAATAATGGTGAAGTGTCATATAGTCGACGTTCACATAACACCACTAGAGGAGAGACAACGTACATCTCATCAAAATAGCGAACGAATACCAAATTCACATGACTACTAATTGCAAGACTTCTCCCATGTCCCTAGGAAAAAATGTAACTACTCACAAAGCATATTCATGTTCATAATCAAAGGGGTATTAATATGCATATAGGATCTGAACATATGATCTTCCACCAAATAAACCGGCTAGCATCAACTACAAGGAGTAATCAACACTACTAGCAACCTACACGTACCAATCCCAGACTTAGAGACAGGAACTGGATACAAGTGATGAACTAGGGTTTGAGAGGAGATGGTGCTGGTGAAGATGTTGATGGAGATTGGCCCCCTCCCGATGAGAGGAGCATTGGTGATGACGACGGTGATGATTCCCCCTCCCAAAGGGAAGTGTCCCCAGCAGAACAGCTCTGCCAGAGCCCTAGATTGGTTCCGCCAACGTTCTGCCTCGTGGTGGCGGAGTCTCGTCCCGAAAGCTTGCTTATGATTTTTCCTCAACAAAAGACTCCATATAGCAGAAGATGGGCACAGGAGGGCTACCAGGGGGCCCACGAGGCAGGGGGCGCACCCAGGGGGGTAGGGCGCGCACCCACCCTCGTGGCTAGTGAGTGGCCCACCTCTGGTACTTCTTGCGCTCAGTATTTTTTATATATTCTGGAAATAACTTCCGTGAAGTTTCAGGACTTTTGGAGCTGTGCAGAATAGGTCTCTAATATTTGCTCCTTTTCCAGCCTAGAATCCCAGCTGCCGGCATTCTCCCTCTTTATGTAAAACTTGTGAAATAAGAGAGAATAGGCATAAGTATTGTGACATAATGTGTAGTAACAGCCCATAATGCAATAAATATCGATATAAAAGCGTGATGCAAAATGGACATATCAACTCCCCCAAGCTTAGACCTCGCTTGTCCTCAAGCGAAAGCCAAAATCGAAAAATATGTCCACATGTTTAGAGATAGAGGTGTTGATAAAAATAAAATACGAACATGAGGGCATCATGATCATTCTTAGAACAGCAGCTTATATAATTATTGTCATATGATCTCTTATGCTAGAGTAACAATTCAATCACAATTTCAAGTATGAATCATAAACTTCATTGAAAACTAACAAACTATAATCTCAGTCATTGAAGCAATTGCAATTTATCATAACATAGGAAAGAGTCAATATAAGAGCTTTTCAGCAAGTCCACATACTCAACTATCATATAGTCGTTCACAATTGCTAACACTCACGCAATATTTATGGGTATGAAGTTATAATCGGACACAGAGAAAGATAGGGGCTTATAGTTTTGCCTCCCAACATTTTACCTCAAGGGTAATGTCAACAATAATTGTTCATGAAGACTCACATCCAATTAGCTATATATATCAGGATCTTTCCAACATATTGTGCTTGCCAAAGGATAAAATGTAAAAGGAAAGGTGAAGATCACCATGACTCTTATATAAGGTAGAAGATAAAAGTAAAAGATAGGCCCTTCGCAGAGCGAAGCAGAGGTTGACATGCGCTTTTATAGTTGGATGCAAAAAATCTTAATGCGAAAGAACATCACTTTATATTGCCAGTTGTGATATGGACCTTTATTATGCAGCCCGTTGTTTTTATTTCTTCCATATCACAAGATCGTATAAAGCTTATTTTCTCCCACACTAATAAGTCATACATATTTAGAGAGCAATTTTTATTGCTTGCACCGATGACAACTTACTTGAAGGATCTTACTCAATCCATAGGTAGATATGGTGGACTCTCATGGCAAAACTGGGTTTAGGGATATTAGGAAGCATAAGTAGTATCTCTACTTGGTGCAAAGAATTTGGCTAGCATGAGGGGAAAGGCAAGCTCAATCATGTTGGATGATCCATGACAATATAATTTATCTCAGATGTAAGAAAACATAACCCACTACGTTGTCTTCCTTGTCCAACGTCAACTCTTTAGCATGTCATATTTTAATGAGTGCTCACAATCATAAAAGATGTCCAAGATAGTGTATTTATATGTGAAGACCTCTCTTTCTTTATTACTTCCTATTAATTGCAACGATGACCAAAACTATGTTTGTCAACTCTCAACAAATTTTAATCATCATACTCTTTATATGTGAGCTCATTACTCTCCATAAGATCCATATGATCTCTTTTATTTCTTTTATTCTTTCTCTTTTCTTTTATTCACTCAAGATCATGGAAAAATAATCAAACCCTTGACTCAACACTAATCTTTATTATATAGCTCACGGACTCGATTACATAAAAGGATCATAAAGCAAAACTCAAAACTAGATCATACTAAAGCTTTATTCTATTAGATCAAAACACTACTAAAAGGATTGAACTGAGAAAAACGATAAAGATAGGAGTGTGATGGTGATACGATACCGGGGCACTCCCCCAAGCTTGGTAGTTGCCCAGGGGAGTGCCCATACTCATATGATTATGTCTCCTTTCTCGTCAGTGAAGAGGGTGTTGGTGATGATGGATAGTCGCACATCGAGCGTAGGAGGTCTTCCAACTTGTGGATAATGCCCTTGAGTGCGATGATATGCTCCTTCAACAAAATATTTTCACGTGTGAGATACTTGTTTTGTATACGAGCTAAGTCAATCATCTTGAAAGCTTCGATCTCAGTTGGGGTAAGAAGATTGCGATCAAGTTGAAGGATGTCTTCTGTTGCCAGAACTTGGTCCTCCGTGGCCTTCTTGATCCCTTCATCCTTGTTGATCTCCATGGGTTCTTCTCTCTTCAGCTCTATCTTCATTAGCCAAGCATCATTGCCCTCGTTGTTGGAAGAGGAGGGAGACAACATGATGTTTGGCTTTGACAACCCTGGCAGAAAATAGCTCGAAACAAGAACAGGAGATTTTTGTGTGATAAGGTGCTCAAAACCTTCGGGAGACTATATAATGAATTTTCACCGACCAAAATACGTAAAGTGCAAGAAAACGGAGTCCGGAGAGCGCACGAGGTGCCCATGAGGCAGGGGGCGCACCCTCCACCCTCGTGTAGCCCTCGTGTCCTTCCCGGACTGCTTCTTATTTTTCTATTTTTCTAAATATTCCAAAACGGAGAAAAATTGCCATTAGAACTGTTTTGGAGTCGGTTTACTTACCGTACCACATACCTATTCCTTTTTGGAGTCTGAAACATTCCAGGAAGTGTCCCTTATGTATTCCTCCAGGGTTACGGTTTCAATAACATTGGTTTCAACATTTATAGGATTACCTAAGATATAATGTTTGATTCTTTGACTGTTCACCACCTTCGGATTTGTGCCTTTGAAGTTGTTGATTTTTATGGCACCAGAATGATAGACCTCCTCGATAACATAAGGACCTTCCCATTTAGAGAGAAGTTTTCATGCAAAAAATATTAAATGAGAGTTGTATAGCAATACATAATCACCTACATTAAACTCATGCTTTTGTATCCTTTTGTCATGCCATCTTTTAACTTTTTCTTTAAACAATTTGGCATTCTTATAGGCTTGGGTTCTCCATTCATCAAGTGAGCTAATGTCAAATAACCTTTTCTCACCGGCAAGTTTGAAATCATAATTGAGCTCTTTAATAGCCCAATAAGCCTTATGTTCTAGTTCGAGAGGTAAGTGACATGCTTTTCCATAAACCATTTTATACGGAGACATACCCATAGGACTTTTATATGCAGTTCTATAGGCCCATAATGTATCATTAAGTTTCTTGGACCAATTCTTTCTAGATCTATTAACAGTCTTTTCTAAAATTAATTTGAGTTCTCTATTACTCAATTCTACTTGACCACTAGACTGTGGGTGATAAGGAGATGCAATTCTATGATTAACATCATACTTAGCAAGCATTTTTTATGGAAAGCACCATGAATAAAATGTGAACCACCATCAGTCATTAAATATCTAGGGACCCCAAACCTCGGAAAAATAACTTCTTTAAGCATCTTAATAGAGGTGTTATGATCAGCACTACTAGTTGGAATAGCTTCTACCCACTTAGTAACGTAATCAAGAGCAACTAAAATATGTGTATATCCATTAGAGGCATGAAACGGTCCCATATAATCAAAGCCCCAAACATCAAATGGTTCAATAACAAGTGAATAATTCATAGGCATTTCTTGACGCCTACTAATATTACCAATTCTTTGACATTCATCACAAGATAAGACAAAGTTACGGGCATCCTTGAAGAGAGTAGGCCAATAAAAACCGGATTGCAATACCTTAAGTGCAGTTCTATCTCCAGCGTGGTGGCCTCCATAAGCTTCAGAGTGACACTTGCGTAGGATCTGTTCCTGTTCATGCTCAGGTACACAATGTCTAATAACACCATCTACTCCTTCTTTATAGAGATGTGGGTCATCCCAAAAGTAATGTCTTAAATCATAGAAAAACATTTTCTTTTACTGGTAAGTGAAACTAGGTGGTATAAATTTAGCAACAATGTAATTAGCATAATCAGCATACCATGGAGCAGTATGAGAAGCGTTTATGACATTTAATTGTTCATCAGGAAAGCTATCATCAATAGGTAGTGGGTAATCAAGAACATTTTCTAACCTAGACAAGTTATCTGCAACGGGGTTCTCAGCTCCCCTTCTATCAATAATATGCAAATCAAATTCTTGTAGCAAGAGAACCCATCTAATAAGTCTAGGTTTAGCATCTTTCTTTTCCATAAGATATTTTATAGCAGCATGATCCGTGTGAATAGTTACTTTAGAATCAGCAATATAAGGTTTGAACTTATCATAAGCAAATACAACTGCTAAGAATTCTTTTTCAGTAGTAGCATAATTTCTCTGGGCATTGTCTAGAGTTTTACTAGCATATTGAATAACATTTAATTTCTTATCAACTCTTTTCCCTAGAACAGCACCTACAGCATAATCACAAGCATCACACATAATTTCAAAAGGTAAATTCCAATCAGGTGGCTGAACAATAGGTGCAGAGATCAATGATTTCTTAAGTATTTCAAATGCTTCTACACAATCATCATCGAAGAAGAATGGTATATGTTTTTGTAATGAATTAGTCAGAGGCCGAGAAATTTTTGAGAAGTCCTTCATGAACCTCCTATAAAATCCGGCATGGCCAAGGAAACTTCTTATACCTTTGATGTCCTTGGGACACGTCATCTTTTCAATAGCATCAAGTTTAGCTTTATCAACTTCAATGCCCCTTTCAGAAATTTTGTGCCCCAAGACAATACCTTCATTAACCATAAAGTGGCACTTCTCCCAATTCAAGACAAGGTTAGTTTCTTCACATCTCCGCAATACTCGATCAAGGTTGCTTAAACAATCATCAAAAGAGGATCCATAGACGGAGAAATCGTCCATGAAAACCTCACAAATCTTTTCACAAAAATCAGAGAATATAGCCATCATGCATCTTTGAAAGGTAGCAGGTGCATTAAATAAACCAAAAGGCATATGTCTATAAGAAAAAGTACCGAAAGGGCAAGTAAAAGTGGTCTTTGATTGATCATCAGCTGACACAGGTATTTGAGAGAAACCAGAATAACCATCTAGAAAGCAAAAATGTGTATGTTTGGATAATCTTTCTAGCATTTGATCAATAGAAGGTAAGGGGTAATGATCTTTTTTAGTAGCCTTATTTAATTTGCGGAAATTAATTACCATCCTATAACCTGTGATAATTCTTTGCAGAATCAATTCATCTTTATCATTAGGAACAACAGTAATACCTCCCTTCTTAGGAACACAATGGACAGGACTTACCCACTGACTATCAGCAACGGGATAAATTATACCTACCTCAAGGAGCTTTAGTATTTCTTTTCTTACCACTTCTTTCATCTTAGGATTCAGCCATCGTTGGTGATCAATAACTGGTTTGGCATTTTTCTCCCAATTTATTTTGTGTTGACATAGAGTGGGACTAATGCCCTTAAGATCATCAAGAGTATATCCAATAGCAGCACGGTGCTTCTTCAGAGTTTTCAATAATTTTTCTTCCTCCTTCTCTGAAAGGTTAGCACTAATAATAATAGGATGTATCTTCTTTTCATCAAGATACGCATATTTAAGAGTATCAGGCAATGGTTTAAGCTCAAACACGGGATCACCCTTGGGAGGAGGAGGATCCCCTAAGATTTCAATAGGCAAGTTGTGTTTTAGAATAGGTCCCTGTTTAAAGAACACTTCATCTATTTCCCTTCTTTTATTCATAAACATATCATTTTCATGGTCTAGCAAATATTGTTCTAAAGGATTACTAGGAGGTACAGCAATAGAAGCAAGACCAATAATTTCATCTTTACTAGGCAATTCTGTTGGAAATATGCCCTAGAGGCAATAATAAATTGATTATTATTATATTTCCTTGTTCATGATAATCGTTTATTATCCATGCTAGAATTGTATTGATAGGAAACTCAGATACATGTGTGGATACATAGACAACACCATGTCCCTAGTAAGCCTCTAGTTGACTAGCTCGTTGATCAATAGATGGTTACGGTTTCCTAACCATGGACATTAGATGTCGTTGATAGCGGGATCACATCATTAGGAGAATGATGTGATGGACAAGACCCAATCCTAAGCATAGCACTAGATCGTGTAGTTCGTATGCTAAAGCTTTGCTAATGTCAAGTATCATTTCCTTAGACCATGAGATTGTGCAACTCCTGGATACCGTAGGAATGCTTTGGGTGTACCAAACGTCACAACGTAACTGGGTGGCTATAAAGGTACACTACGGGTATCTCTGAAAGTGTCTGTTGGGTTGGCACGAATCGAGACTGGGATTTGTCACTCCGTGTCACGGAGAGGTATCTCTGGGCCCACTCGGTAGGACATCATCATAATGTGCACAATGTGATCAAGGAGTTGATCACGGGATGATGTGTTACGGAACGAGTAAAGAGACTTTCCGGTAACGAGATTGAACAAGGTATCGGGATACCGACGATCGAATCTCGAACAAGTATCGTACCGATAGACAAAGGGAATTGTATACGGGATTGATTAAGTCCTTGACATCGTGGTTCATCCGATGAGATCATCGTGGAACATGTGGGAGCCAACATGGGTATCCAGATCCCGCTGTTGGTTATTGACCGGAGAACGTCTCGGTCATGTCTGCATGTCTCCCGAACCCGTAGGGTCTACACACTTAAGGTTCGATGATGCTAGGGTTATAAAGGAAGTTAGTATGTGGTTACCGAATGTTGTTCGGAGTCCCGGATGAGATCCCGGACGTCACGAGGAGTTCCGGAATGGTCCGGAGGTAAAGATTTATATATGGGAAGTCCTGTTTTGGACACCGGAAGAGTTTCGGGGTTTATCGGTAACGTACCGGGACCACCGGGAGGGTCCCGGGGGTCCACCAAGTGGGGCCACCAACCCCAGAAGGCTGCGTGGGCCAAGTGTGGGAGGGGACCAGCCCCTAGGAGGGCTGGTGCGCCCCCCACAAGGGGCCCAAGGCGCAAGAAAGAGTGGGAGGGGGCAAACCCTAGTCCAGTTGGGCCTTAAGGCCCACCTAGTGGGCTCCTTCCCCTCTCCCCCCTCTTGGCCGCCCCCTTGATCCCCATCTAGGGCTGCCGCCCCCCCTAGGGGTGGGAACCCTAGAGGGGGCGCAGCCCTCCCCTTCCCCTATATATATGAGGCCATAGGGCTGCCCACAACACGCGATTAGATCTCTCGTTGGTGCAGCCCTGCATCTCTCTCTCCCTCCTCTTCTGCGGTGCTTGGCGAAGCCCTGCAGGATAGCCACGCTCCTCCATCACCACCACGCCGTTGTGCTGCTGCTGGAAGGAGTCTTCCTCATCCTCTCCCTCTCTCCTTGCTGGATCAAGGCGTGGGAGACGTCACCGGGCTGTACGTGTGTTGAACGCGGAGGTGCCGTCCGTTCGGCACTTGGTCATCGGTGATTTGAATCACGACGAGTACGACTCCATCAACCCCGTTCACTTGAACGCTTCCGCTTAGCGATCTACAAGGGTATGTAGATGCACTCTCCTTTCCCCCCATTGCTAGTTTCTCCATAGATAGATCTTGGTGACACGTAGGAAAATTTTGAATTTCTGCTACGTTCCCCAACAGTGGCATCATGAGCTAGGTCTATTGCGTAGATTCTATGCACGAGTAGAACACAAAGTAGTTGTGGGCGTTGATTTTGTTCAATATGCTTGCCGTTACTAGTCTTATCTTGATTCGGCGGCATTGTGGGATGAAGCGGCCCGGACCGACCTTACACGTACTCTTACATGAGACTGGTTCCACCGACTGACATGCACTAGTTGCATAAGGTGGCTAGCGGGTGTCTGTCTCTCCCACTTTAGTCGGATCGGATTCGATGAAAAGGGTCCTTATGAAGGGTAAATAGCAATTGGCATATCACGTTGTGGTCTTTGCGTAGGTAAGAACCGTTCTTGCTAGAAACCCATAGCAGCCACGTAAAACATGCAAACAACAATTAGAGGACGTCTAACTTGTTTTTGCAGGGTATGCTATGTGATGTGATATGGCCCAAAGGATGTGATGAATGATATATGTGATGTATGAGATTGATCATGTTCTTGTAATAGGAATCACGACTTGCATGTCGATGAGTATGACAACCGGCAGGAGCCATAGGAGTTGTCTTAATTTATTTATGACCTGCGTGTCAACATAAACGTCATGTAATTACTTTACTTTATTGCTAACCGTTAGCTGTAGTAGTAGAAGTAATAGATGACGTGACAACTTCAAGAAGACACGATGATGGAGATCATGATGATGGAGATCATGGTGTCATGCCGGTGACGATGATGATCATGGAGCCCCGAAGATGGAGATCAAAAGGAGCAAAGTGATATTGGCCATATCATGTCACTATTTGATTGCATGTGATGTTTATCATGTTTATACATCTTATTTGCTTAGAACGACGGTAGTAAATAAGATGATCCCTCATAAAAAATTTCAAGAAGTGTTCTCCCCTAACTGTGCACCGTTGCTACAGTTCGTCGTTTCGAAGCACCACGTGATGATCGGGTGTGATAGATTCTAACGTTCACATACAACGGGTGTTGACGAGCCTAGCATGTATAGACATGGCCACGGAACACATGCAAACACTTAGGTTGACTTGACGAGCCTAGCATGTACAGACATGGCCTCGGAACACAGAAGACCGAAAGGTCGAGCATGAGTCGTATAGAAGATACGATCAACATGAAGATGTTCACCGATGTTGACTAGTCCGTCTCACGTGATGATCGGACACGGCCTAGTTGACTCGGATCATGTAATCACTTAGATGACTAGAGGGATGTCTATCTGAGTGGGAGTTCATAAGATGAACTTAATTATCCTGAACATAGTCAAAAGGATTTTGCAAATTATGTCGTAGCTCACACTATAGTTCTACTGTTTAGATATGTTCCTAGAGAAAAAAAATTAGTTGAAAGTTGATAGTAGCAGTTATGCAGACAGTAAAAGGCTTATGTCCTTAATGCACCGCTCAGTGTGCTGAACCTCGAACGTGGTCTGTGGATGTTGCGAACATCTGACATACACGTTTTGATGACTACATGATAGTTCGGTAATGTTAAATGGTTTAGAGTTGAGGCACCAAAGACGTGTTTTGAAACGTCGCGAAACATATGAGATGTTTCGAGGGATGAAATTGGGATTTCAGGCTCGTGCCCATGTCAAGAGGTATAAGACCTCCGACGATTTTCTTAGCCCACAAACTAAAGGAGAAAAAGCTCAATTGTTGAGCTTGTGCTCAGAATGTCTGAGTACAACAATCATTTGAATCGAGTGGGAGTTGATCTTCCAGATGATATAGTGATGTTTCTCCGAAGTCATTACCACCAAGCTGCTAGAGCTTCGTGATGAACTATAATATATCAGGAACATATATGATGATCCTTGAGATATTCGTGATGTTTGACACCACAAAAGTAGAAATCAAGAAGGAGCATCAATTGTTGATGGTTGGTGAAACCACTAGTTTCAAGAAGGGCAAGGGCACAAAGGTATACTTCATGAAACAGCAATTCAGCTGCTGCTCTAATGAAGAAACCCAAGGTTGAACCCAAACCCGAGACTAAGTGCTTCTGTAATAAGGGGAACAACCACTGGAGCGGAATTACCCTAGATACTTGGTAGATAAGAAGGCTGGCAAGGTCGATAGAAGTATATTGGATATACATTATGTTGATGTGTACTTTACTAGTACTCCTAGTAGCACCAGGGTATTAGATACCGGTTCGGTTGCTAAGTGTTAGTAACTCGAAATAAAAGCTACGGAATAAACGGAGACTAGCTAAAAGGTGAGATGACGATATGTGTTGGAAGTATTTCCAAGGTTGATCAAATATCGTACGCTCCCTCTACCATCGAGATTGGTGTTTGCGTTGAGCATAGACATGATTGGATTATGTCTATTGCAATACGGTTATTCATTTAAGGAGAATAATGGTTACTCTGTTTATTTGAATAATACCTTCAAAGGTCTTACACCTAAAATGAATGGTTTATTGAATGTCGATCGTAGTGATACACGTGTTCATAGTAATGATAGTACCACCTACTTGTGGCACTGCCACGTAAGTCATATCGGTATAAAACGCATGAAGAAGCTCCATGTTGATGGATCTTTGGGCTCACTTGTTTTTGAAAAGTTTGAGACATGCAAACCATGTCTATTGGTGTATATGCATGAAGAAACTCCATGCAAATGGATCGTTTGGACTCACTTGGTTTTGAATCACTTGAGACATGCAAATCATACCACATGGGCAAGATGACTGAACGCCTCGGTTTCAGTAAAATGGAACCAGAAAGCAACTTGCTGGAAGTAATACATTTTGATGTGTGCAGTCCAATGGGTGCTGAGGCATGTAGTGGATATCGTTATGTTCTTACTTCACAGATGATTTGAGTAGATGTTGAGTATATTTACTTGATGAATCACGTGTCTGAATTATTGAAAGGTTCAAGTAATTTCAGGGTGAAGTTGAAAGATCGTCGTAACAAAAGGATAAAGTATCTATGATACGATCATAGAGATGAATATCTGAATTACGAGTTTGGCACAGAATTAAGACATTGTGGAAATTGTTTCACAACTGATACAGCCTGGAACACCATAGTGTGATGGTGTGTCCGAACATCATAACTGCACCCTATTGGATATGATGCACACCATGATGTCTCTTATCGAATTACCACGATAGTTTATGGGTTAGGCATTAGAGACAACCATATTCACTTTAAATAGGGCACCACGTAATTCCGATGAGATGACACCGTATGAACTATGGTTTAGAGAAACCTAAGCTGTCATTTCTTAAAAGGTTTGGGGCTGCGACGCTTATGTGAAAAAGTTTCAGGCTGATAAGCTCGAACCCAAAGCGGATAAATGCATCTTCATAGGACACCCAAAACAGTTGGGTATACCTCCTGTCTCAGATCCGAAAGCAATAAGAGATTGTTTTTAGAATCGGGTCCTTTCTCGAGGAAAAGTTTCTCTCGAAAGAATTGAGTGGGAGGATGGTGGAAACTTGATGAGGTTATTGAACCGTCTCTTCAACTAGTGTGTGGCAGGGCACAGGAAATTGTTCCTGTGGCACCTACACCAATTGAAGTGGAAGCTTATGATATTGATCACGAGACTTCGGATCAAGTCACTCCCAAACCTCGTAGGATGACAAGGATGCGGACTACTTCTGAGTGGTACGTAATCCTGTCTTGGAAGTCATGTTGCGAGACAACAATGAACCTACGAGCTATGGAGAAGCGATGGTGGGCCCGGATTCCGATAAATGGCTCGAGGCCATATAATCCGAGAGAGGATCCATGTATGGAAACAAAGTGTAGACTTTGGAAGAACTACTTGATGGTGGTAAGACTGATGAGTACAGATGGATTTTTAAAAGGAAGACGGACAATGATGGTAAATGTCACCATTAAGAAAGCTCAACTTGTCGTTAAGATGTTTTCCGACAAGTTCAAGGAGTTGACTACGATGAGACTTTCTCACTCGTAGCGATGCTAAGAGTCTGTTGAATTATATTAGCAGTTACTGCACTATTTATGAAATCTTGCAGATAGGATGTCAAAACATAGTTTCCTCGACAATTTTCTTGAGGAAAGGTTGTATGTGATACAACCGGAAAGTTTTTGTCTATCCTGAAATATGCTAATAAGTATGCAAAGCTCCAGCAATCCTTCTGAGGACTGGAGTAAGCATCTCGGAGTTGGAATGTATGCTTTGATGAGATGATCAAAGATTTTGGTTTATACAAAGTTTATGAGAAACTTGTATTTCCAAAGAAGTGAGTGGGAGCACTATAGAATTTCTGATGAGTATATGTTGTTGACATATTGTTGATCAGAAATGATGTAGAATTTCTGGAAAGCATATAGGGTTATTTGGAAAGTGTTTTTCAATGGAAAACCTGGATTAAGCTACTTGAACATTGAGCATCAAGATCTATAAGGATAGATCGAAGCGCTTAATGGTACTTTCAAATGAGCACATACCTTAACATGATCTTGAAGGTGTTCAAGATGGATCAGTCAAAGAAGGAGTTCTTGCCTGAGTTGTAAGGTACGAAGTTAAGACTTAAAGCTCGACCACGGCAGAACAGAGAGAAAGGATGAAGGTCGTCCCCTATGCTTAAGACATAGGCTCTACAGTATGCTATGCTGTGTACCGCACCTGTAGTGTGCCTTGCCATGAGTCAGTCAAGGGGTACAAGAGTGATCCAAGAATGGATCACAGGACAGCGGTCAAAGTTATCCTTAGTAACTAGTGGACTAAGGAATTTTCTCGATTATGGAGGTGGTAAAAGAGTTCGTCGTAAAGGGTTACGTCGATGCAAGCTTAACACCTATCCGGATAGCTCTGAGTAGAGATACCGGATACGTATAATGGAGCAACAATTTAGAATAGCTCCAAGTAGAACAGTTATTTGGAATAGCTCCAAATAGAACGTGGTAGCTGCATCTAGGAGATGACATAGAGATTTGTAATGCACACACGGATCTGAAAAGTTTAGACCCATTGACTAAAACCTCTCTCACAAGCAACATGATCAAACCTAGAACTCATTGAGTGTTAATCACATAGTGATGTGAGCTAGACTACTGACTCTAGTAAACTCTTGGGTGTTAGTCACATGGCGATGTGACCTGTGAGTGGTAATCACATGGCGATGTGAACTAGATTATTGACTCTAGTGCAAGTGGGAGACTGTTGGAAATATGCCCTAGAGGCAATAATAAATTGATTATTATTATATTTCCTTGTTCATGATAATCGTTTATTATCCATGCTAGAATTGTATTGATAGGAAGCTCAGATACATGTGTGGATACATAGACAACACCATGTCCCTAGTAAGCCTCTAGTTGACTAGCTCGTTGATCAATAGATGGTTACGGTTTCCTAACCATGGACATTAGATGTCGTTGATAGCGGGATCACATCATTAGGAGAATGATGTGATGGACAAGACCCAATCCTAAGCATAGCACTAGATCGTGTAGTTCATATGCTAAAGCTTTGCTAATGTCAAGTATCATTTCCTTAGACCATGAGATTGTGCAACTCCCGGATACCGTAGGAATGCTTTGGGTGTACCAAACGTCACAACGTAACTGGGTGGCTATAAAGGTACACTACGGGTATCTCTGAAAGTGTCTGTTGGGTTGGCACGAATCGAGACTGGGATTTGTCACTCCGTGTGACGGAGAGGTATCTCTGGGCCCACTCGGTAGGACATCATCATAATGTGCACAATGTGATCAAGGAGTTGATCACGGGATGATGTGTTACGGAACGAGTAAAGAGACTTGCCGGTAACGAGATTGAACAAGGTATCGGGATACCGACGATCGAATCTCGGACAAGTATCGTACCGATAGACAAAGGGAATTGTATACGGGATTGATTAAGTCCTTGACATCGTGGTTCATCCGATGAGATCATCGTGGAACATGTGGGAGCCAACATGGGTATCCAGATCCCGCTGTTGGTTATTGACCAGAGAACGTCTCGGTCATGTCTGCATGTCTCCCGAACCCGTAGGGTCTACACACTTAAGGTTCGATGACGCTAGGGTTATAAAGGAAGTTAGTATGTGGTTACCGAATGTTGTTCGGAGTCCCGGATGAGATCCCGGACATCACGAGGAGTTCCGGAATGGTCCGGAGGTAAAGATTTATATATGGGAAGTCCTGTTTTGGACACCGGAAGAGTTTCGGGGTTTATCGGTAACGTACCGGGACCACCGGGAGGGTCCCGGGGGTCCACCAAGTGGGGCCACCAACCCCAGAAGGCTGCGTGGGCCAAGTGTGGGAGGGGACCAGCCCCTAGGAGGGCTGGTGCGCCCCCCACAAGGGGCCCAAGGCGCAAGAAAGAGTGGGAGGGGGCAAACCCTAGTCCAGTTGGGCCTTAAGGCCCACCTAGTGGGCTCCTTCCCCTCTCCCCCCTCTTGGCCGCCCCCTTGATCCCCATCTAGGGCTGCCGCCCCCCCTAGGGGTGGGAACCCTAGAGGGGGCGCAGCCCTCCCCTTCCCCTATATATATGAGGCCATAGGGCTGCCCACAACACACGATTAGATCTCTCGTTGGTGCAGCCCTGCATCTCTCTCTCCCTCCTCTTCTGCGGTGCTTGGCGAAGCCCTGCAGGATAGCCACGCTCCTCCATCACCACCACGCCGTTGTGCTGCTGCTGGAAGGAGTCTTCCTCATCCTCTCCCTCTCTCCTTGCTGGATCAAGGCGTGGGAGACGTCACCGGGCTGTACGTGTGTTGAACGCGGAGGTGCCGTCCGTTCGGCACTTGGTCATCGGTGATTTGAATCACGACGAGTACGACTCCATCAACCCCGTTCACTTGAACGCTTCCGCTTAGCGATCTACAAGGGTATGTAGATGCACTCTCCTTTCCCCTCGTTGCTAGTTTCTCCATAGATAGATCTTGGTGACACGTAGGAAAATTTTGAATTTCTGCTACGTTCCCCAACATATTCCTCTTCACGGTGTAGTCTACGAAATTTAGAAAAGTTGAACTCATGAGACATATCACCTAAACCAATAGTAACAACATCCTTTTCGCAGTCTATCCTAGCATTGACAGTGTTTAAGAAGGGTCTACCAAATATAATGGGACAAAAGCTATCTTATGGGGAACCAAGAACAAGAAAATTAGTAGGATATTTAGTTTTCCCACACAAGACTTCAACATCTCTAACAATCCCAATTGGTGAAATAGTATCTCTATTGGCAAGTTTAATTGTGACATCAATATCTTCTAACTCGGCAGGTGCAATATCATGCATAATTTCTTTGTATAAGTCAATAGGTATTGCACTAGCACTAGCAACCATATCACAAAAGCCATGATAACAATGATCTAATATTTTAACAGAAATAACAGGCATGCCTACCACAGGTCTATGTTTATCTTTAGCACAAGGTTTAGCAATTCTAGCAGTTTCATCATAGAAATAAATAACATGCCCATCAATATTATCAGCCAAGAGATCCTTAACAATAGCAACATTACGGTCAACTTTAGGTTGCTCAAGAGGTGTATAGGTTCTAATATTACTTTTACGAACCATAGTTGAAGCTTTAGCATGATCTTTTATCTTCACAGGAAAAGGTGGTTTCTCAACATAAGCAGTAGGAATAGTAGGATCATTATAAGTGATAGTCTTTTCTTCAAGTTTAATAGGTGTAGCTAGTTTTACATCTATGGGAGGATGATATTTAAACCACTTCTCCTTAGGGAGATCAAGATGAGTAGCAAAAGATTCACAGAAAGAAGCTACTATCTCAGAGTCAGGTCCATATTTAGTGCTAAATTTACGAAAAACATCGGTATCCATAAAAGATTTAACACAATCAAACTTAGGTGTCATACCTGATTCCTTACCTTCATCGAGATCCCAATCTTCAGATTTGCGTTTAATTATTTCTAATAAATCCCATTTGAATTCAATAGTCTTCATCATAAAAGAGCCAGCACAAGAAGTATCGAGCATAGTGCGATTGTTATTAGAAAGCCGAGCATAATTCTTTTGGATAATCATTTCTCTTGAGAGCTCATGATTGGGGCATGAATATAACATTGATTTAAGCCTCCCCCAAGCTTGAGCGATGCTTTATCCTTCGCGAGGCCAAAAATTATATATATAATTGCGATCACGATGAACAAGATGCATAGGATAAAACTTCTAATGAAATTCCAATTTCAATCGTTTGTAGTTCCATGATCCCATATCATCACATAGCCTATATCATGTCAATGTATCTCCCTTCAAAGATAAAGGGAAGACCTTCTTCTTGATAACATCATCTGGCATACCTGCAAGCTTAAATAATCCACAAACTTCATCCACATATATTAGGTGCTCATCGGGATGTAATGTTCCATCTCCTGCAAAAGGATTAGCTAGCAGTTCTTCTATCATACCCGAAGGAATTTCAAAGTAGACATTTTCATTTTCAGTAGGTTCAGTAGGTTGAGGAGCAACTCTTTGCTCTACTGGTCGGGGTGAAGATACCCCGAACAAGCCCCTCAGAGGATTACTTTCCATAGTAACAAGTGACAGTAAATTTCAGCACACTGTATAAATTTTTCCTTACCAAATTCCACCTACCAAAGGCGCTTCACTCCCCGGCAACGGCGCCAGAAAAGAGTCTTGATGACCCACAAGTATAGGGGATCTATCATAGTCCTTTCGATAAGTAAGAGTGTCGAACCCAACGAGCAGCAGAAGGAAATGATAAGCGGTTTTCAGCAAGGTATTCTCTGCAAGCACTAAAATTATAGGTAATAGATAGTTTTGTGATAAGATAATTTGTAACGAGCAACAAGTAAAAAAAGTAAATAAAGTGCAGAAAGGTGGTCCAATCCTTTTTGTAGCAAAGGACAAGCCTGGACAGACTCTTATATAGAAGAAAGCGCTCCTGAGGACACATGGGAATTATTGTCAAGCTAGTTTTCATCACGTTCATATGATTCGCGTTTGGTACTTTGATAATTTGATATGTGGGTGGGCCGGTGCTTGGGTGATGTCCTTAGTTGGACAAGCATCCCACTTATGATTAACTCCTATTGCAAGCATCCGCAACTACAAAAGAAGTATTAAGGTAAACCTAACCATAGCATGAAACATATGGATCCAAATCATCCCCTTACGAAGCAACGCATAAACTAGGGTTTAAGCTTCTGTCACTCTAGTAACCCATCATCTACTTATTACTTCCCAATGCCTTCCTCTAGGCCCAAATAATGGTGAAGTGTCATGTAGTCGACGTTCACATAACACCACTAGAGGAGAGACAACATACATCTCATCAAAATATCGAACAAATACCAAATTCACATGACTACTAATAGCAAGACTTCTCCCATGTCCTCGGGAACAAATGTAACTACTCACAAAGCATATTCATGTTCATAATCAGAGGGGTATTAATATACATATAGGATCTGAACATATGATCTTCCACCAAATAAGCCGGCTAGCATCAACTACAAGGAGTAATCAACACTACTGGCAACCTACACGTACCAATCCCAGACTTAGAGACAAGAATTGGATACAAGAGATGAACTAGGGTTTGAGAGGGGATGGTGCTGGTGAAGATGTTGATGGAGATTGGCCCCTCCCGATGAGAGGAGCGTTGGTGATGATGATGGCGATGATTCCCCCTCCCGGAGGGAAGTGTCCCCGGCAGAACAGCTCCGCCAGAGCCCTAAATTGGTTCCGCCAAGGTTCCGCCTCGTGGCGGCGGAGTCTCGTCCCGAAAATTTGCTTATGATTTTTTTCCTCAACAAAAGACTCCATATAGCAGAAGATGGGCATCGGAGGGCCACCAGGGGGCCCACGAGGCACGGGGCGTGCCCAGGGGGTAGGGCGCGCCCCCACCCTCGTGGCTGGTGAGTGGCCCCCTCTGGTACTTCTTGCACTTAGTATTCTTTATATATTCTGGAAATATCTTCCGTGAAGTTTCAGGACTTTTGGAGCTGTGTAGAATAGTTCTCTAATATTTGCTCCTTTTCCAGCCCAGAATCCCAGCTGCCGACATTCTCCCTCTTTATGTAAACCTTGTAAAATAAGAGAGAATAGGCATCAGTATTGCGACATAATATGTAGTAACATCCCATAATGCAATAAATATCGATATAAAAGCATGATGCAAAATGGACGTATCAAGCGCCAAAGTGTGGTGCATCGCCGAGACTGGATACCTGTCCGGCACGCCGAAGAAAGCTTCCGAAGAGTGGCCTTCCGAATGGTTCTACATCGACGATGTCGCTCTACCCGACCCCATCCGTATGGGCCTCCCCGAGTTTTCAAGTGCTCACTGAAGAAACGCCATAGCTGGCGTCCTCGGAGCCTCGAGGAAGAGGATAGTGCAGAGATCAGCCTGCTGCTGGGCAATATTAAGACACTTGCCCAGTCCGGATTGTCAATAGTCGAGGTAACGGTGACCTCTATAGCGTGGGGGTCCAGCCACTCCAATATAGAGGGCTGCTCATGTGGTATTATAACGGGGAAGACGAGCCTCACGCTATGGTCGGAAGGGCCCGAAGACCCCCGCCGCCCTGGCCAAAATACTGGTCAAGCTGTATAAAGGGGAGAAAGAGGAGTTCACCCGTCTCCAATATCGAGACAGATTTTCCATGTATAATCCTCCCAGCTGGGTAAGCTTCTGCTCCACCATTTTACTCCTGTCCCTCAATCATTCTTGATAGGCAGTATCTTATTCTCTTATAACCGGAATGGTGAAAGGCTGTTGAGGGGATCCATGACCCTGCTCCTCAGTCGGAGAATCGCACCCAGGATCTTGACCCCGGATATGAACAGGATCCGGACATATTTGTCGAGCTCGAGGATGGGATATTCTATCAGATGAGCTATGACGGTACAGATGTACCCATCATCGCCGATTACCCCGGTCTCCTTCCTGCTTCCCATGTAAGTAATCCAGAGATACCTTGTCCAAGAGAGTTTTCTCATTCCTCCTCACCCAACGCACTGTCCTGTGCTCAAAAGGGGAGGCGTTCGGCGCGCCATGCTGCCCCCGGGGCACCTCCGAAGAGAGCGTCCCCCACACCAGGCAAGCCTTCGAAGAGGAAGGCAAACGAAGATACGGACGAGCCTTCATCAGAGAGGTATGAATTTTGCAAATATGCACCCTGGGCAGTCACATCCAACTGTGACCTTTCCGTTTACCCTGTATCAGCAAAAGGTGTGCCGGACTATATCCGGCGGTCCGGTCGGCCATACTTCCCGCAACCAGGATCTAGATCCTGCCGTGAAGATGGGGCCTGATGCGGGGGTGACGCCGGACTGTCCTCCGGCCGAGGATTCGGATGACGTATCCGTCACCAACTCGGAAGTGGAGAGCACCATGAATCATCGGCGTCGCAGGGACGTTTTACAAGACCCTGGCTTTTCAGAAGATGCATTTAACACCTTCAGCTCGGCTGATGGATATATTCGAGCTGGTCGAGATGGACTTAACAGAGCCACAAAGCAGCATTTGAAAGATGTGCAGGTAAGTTTACTTCGTCTGACTATGATAACTATATGCCAGTAGCCCCCGAGACTTAAAGTAGTTGGGACAACTGATTTGAGGATCGCTGCATGACCAGGTTCTGTCGAAGAAGAACGACGTGCTAGCCCAAGAGCTAGAAAAGTGCCGGACGCAGTTGAACACAGTGACCGCCGAACTGGAAAAATCCAAAGTGGCATCCTCTCGTGATATTTCCCTCCATCGAGAAACAGTTATTGCACAGCGACCGTGTTAACACTGTGGCTTTATCTCATAACAGGATCATCAGATCAATTGGAGGAAAAAGAGTCGAAAAGACTGCATGCCGCAGGTGAGCGGGTTTTGACCCATGTCAGACAGGAGAAAAGCAAACTCCAAGATGCAAACACACAGCTGGGCGAAGAGCTAAAGGATGTGCGGGCCCAGCTAGCCGACTCCATGAAGGAGAATAAAAAACTGTGAGGCGGCATATTCAATATGTGGTCGTATTTATCTTATAACAGTTTGAAAGTAAAAGTAGCTGATATAGCTACGATTGCAGATATATTGACGGGCCGTCCCGAAGAGGAGGTGTCCGGATCATCAAGTGATCTTCTGCAAGGGCTATCGCAGTTGCACGAGCAAGCTCGGCTGGCAATGCTGAGTGTAGCCAAGGCCTTATGGCCATCCGACTCCCCTCCAGGGAGTATGGAGAAGCTTGTAGAGTTGTTCAAGGGAGCGCGGCGGCGTATCCGACTATGGAAGATATCGGCCTGCCGAGAGGGTGCACGAGAGGCCCGGGCCATGGTAAAAACACGATATACCAAGCTGGATCCGAATAACATGGCCCGGCTCAGACCACTAGGGTCAACTGGGGAACAAATTCCCGTTAGTTTAGTATATGGCCAAGTAGAGGTGGCTGCTAGATACTCCCAACAGGATTGTAAATTAGACCGCCTGTTGGACGGTATGGAGGGGGAAGTTTTTGAGTCCTAAGTCACTATGTACTTTCCTTCTAGCTGTATAATAAAAACAATTGTCATGGCCGACCTTTTCGCTTTGACCTCTGGACCCGAAGGTGCGGAGTGTTTCCGAATACCCTAACGGTAGAATATACCAGGGTATGCATGAGAACCAGGCGTAGGGGTCATAGTTTCTTGAACAGACAATGTGTATCCGGCTAGTTATGTTATATTACATTATGTAAGAAACATCTTCCAGAGAGAATAGTTCCGTTAAGGGTTCCTTTCCCTGGGTGTGCATGCGTTTAATGTGCATGTCCGAACTGTGATTGAGAAAATCATAGAGTAAGTAACTTCTGGGGTTGCGCAATGGAGTGAATGCAGAAACATCTTTAATTCGCCGACCGAATATTCCCTTAAGAACGCTAGCTTTCGGCTTCACCCAGTCTGAGGTACACATTCGGATGACCCGACAGTAACAATCGCAGAGGTGCTCCCTTTATGCCCTAGACGAACTAACGGGAATGTAGGGCATAAGCACAAGAGATAGGCAACCCAGCTTGGCCAAAACTTAAGTCATATCGATGCATATAATGCCGAAGAAAAGGTACATATGGAAAAACACATATGTGGTGAGCTTGATGCTCAAAGAATAATAGCAAGCTTATGTACGAGAAGCCCCCAGGTATAATGAACGTACATATGTGGAGATGTACGCATCAGGGGAGGACGGTCTAGCCGTACTAAAGTCGTAGGGCTAAAGAGAAAAACGAAAAAAGATAAAGAAACAAAAAGAGAGAGAAAAAAATAACGTTAATAACAGGAGGAAGGAGACGAACACAGAGTTCGGCACTAGGCATAAAACCGTCGGAGTCTTGCCGCGTTCCAGGAGTTCGGCTCCAGGTGATTGTCTGAAGCATCATGCAGGCGGTACGCTCCTCCAGTGAGGACTTCATCAATGATGAAGGGACCCTTCCACTTGGGCTTGAGTTTGTCCTTTTTCTTCTCCGGCAGGCGTAGAACGAGTTCACTAAAGTTATAAGTCTTGGCCCGCACTTCTCTGCTTTGATACCTACGAGCTTGTTGTTGATAAAATGCGGAACGGGCTTTTGCGATGTCGTGCTCCTCCTCCAAGGCATCTAAGTTGTCCTGCCGATCAAGCTCGGCTTCTCTCTCTCTCTCTCTCTCTCTCTCTCTCTCTCTCTCTCTCTCTTTGTACATGCGCACTCGAGGTGAGTCATGAATAATATTGCAGGGTAACACTGCTTCTGCACCGTACACCATGAAGAAAGGTGTATATCCAGTAGTGCGGTTGGGTGTGGTCCACAGCCCCCAGAGTATGGAGTCAAGTTCCTCGACCCAGTGCTTGTCTAATTCTTTCAAAGACCGCACTAGTCTAGGTTTGATGCCGCTCATAATAAGACCATTAGCCCATTTGACTTGACCGTTTGTCTGCGGGTGATAGACAGAGGCGTAATCAAGCTTAATGCCCCGATTAGCACACCAGGTTTTCACTTCATTGGCTATGAAATTAGAGCCATTATCGGTGATTATGCTGTGTGGGACACCATAACGTTGTACCACGCCGGATATGAAATCTATTACCGGCCCCACTTCGGCCGTTTTGACTGGTTTGGCCTCTATCCACTTAGTGAATTTATCCACCATGACCAGCAGATACTTTCTCTTATGGCTTCCTCCTTTAAGGGATCCGACCATATCGAGTCCCCAGACCGCAAAAGGCCAAGTGATGGGGATTGTTTGTAAGGCAGTGGGGGCATATGGCTTTGGTTGGCGAAGAGTTGGCATCCGACACAATGTTGGACAAGGTCCTGTGCATCTGCTCGGGCCGTCGGCCAATAAAACCCTGTACAGAAGGCCTTGCTAACAAGGGCCCGAGTTGCGGCGTGGTGACCGCCGAGTCCGGCTTGAATTTCAGCCAAGAGCTGCTTCCCCTCTTCCTCAGAGATACATATTTGAAGAACTCCGGTAGCGCTTTTCTTATAGAGCTCCCCGTCAGGAACCTTGTAGGCCTTCAAACGCCGGACAATGCAGCGGGCCTCATTCTGGTCCTCAGGAAGCTCCTTCCTCTTAAGGTAGGCCAAGAAGGGTTCGGTCCATGGGGAAATGACTGCCATGATGAGATGCGCCGACGGTGTTACTTCGGTGGCTGAGCCTCCAATGATGCCGATGTTTTCGGAATCTGGGGTTATGTTCGGATCCGGACTAGTGTTGCCGTTTTCCCCCTGCCACACCACGGATGGCTTAAAAAGCCTTTCCAGAAAGATATTAGGTAGAACGGGGTCGTGCTTAGCGCTAATACGAGCAAGAACGTCCACCGCCTGATTACTTTCTCGAGCCACATGGTGGAACTCGAGCCCCTTGAATCGGGCCAACATTTTTATGACGGCATTACAATAAGCTGCCATCTTCGGATCTTTGACGTCGAAGTCTCCATTTATTTGAGATATTGCAAGGTTTGAGTCCCCACGCACTTCTAGGCATTGTATGCCCATGGAGACAGCCATCCGGAGACCATGCAATAAGGCCTCGTATTCGGCTGCATTGTTGGAATCTATGTATAGTATTTGGAGTATGTATTGAATGATGTCTCTAGTTGGTGATATTAAGACAACGCCCGCCCCTAGCCCTGCCAGCATTTTGGAACCATCGAAATACATAACCCAATTGGAATATGCGTCGCACTCTTTAGGGAGTTCGGCCTCTGTCCATTCGGCGACGAAGTCAGCCAGTACTTGGGATTTAATAGCTCGACGTGGTTTGTATGTAATATCAAATGGAAGGAGCTCAATGGCCCATTTGGCAATCCGGCTCATG
The DNA here is from genome assembly GCA_034509565.1 of Triticum monococcum. NCBI lineage: Eukaryota > Viridiplantae > Streptophyta > Magnoliopsida > Poales > Poaceae > Triticum > Triticum monococcum. The sequence continues at coordinate 608,584,385 of CM067842.1, forward strand.
GCATCATAGTTGTTTATAATGTCATTGAGTGGTACTTCGGAAGCCACCGTGATCAAACACTCCTGGAAGTAGTGACGGAGCTTTCGGGATGCCATGAAGACCGTGTATGCTATCTTTTGATAATGGGGGTACTGGGATTTGCATGGTGTAAGGACAGTGGATACGTAGTATACTGGCTTCTGAAGTGGGAATTTGTGTCCGTCCTGTTCTCGTTCAACGACGAGCACGGCGCTCACCACCTGATGTGTTGCTGATATGTATAATAACATCGGTTCGCCGACGTTTGGCGCGGCCAGGATTGGGTTGCTCGCAAGAAGGGTTTTTATTTCCTCCAGTCCGGTTGTTGTCGCGTCCGTCCACTCGAAGTGACCGGTTTGCTGTAGAAGGCAATAGAGTGGTAGTGCCTTTTCTCCCAATCTGGAGATAAAGCGGCTTAGAGCTGCCACGCAACCCGCGAGCTTTTGGACTTGTTTAAGGTTTGTTGGCATAGCCAATTATGACAGAGCTCGGATTTTGGCTGGATTTGCTTCAATTCCTCTGTTGGAAACGATGAAGCCCAGCAGTTTTCTAGCGGGGACGCCGAAAACGCACTTTTCAGGATTGAGCTTAATGTCATACGCGCGGAGGTTATCGAATGTGAGACGTAAATCGTCTATTAATGTTTCGACGCGCCTAGTTTTGATGACGACGTCGTCCACATAAGCTTCAACTGTCTTGCCGGTCTGTTTCTCCAGGCATGTTTGAATCATGCGTTGTTATGTGGCACCGGCGTTCTTGAGCCCGAAGGGCATGGTGATGAAGCAGAATGGCCCATATGGGGTAATGAATGCTGTTGCAGCTTGATCGGACTCCTTCATTTTGATTTGATGGTATCTGGAATATGCATCAAGGAAACATAGTGAGTCGTGTCCTGCGGTAGCACCAATGATTTAATCGATGCAAGGGAGGGGGAAGGGATCCTTAGGGCAAGCCTTATTGAGGTCTTTAAAATCGACACACAATCGCCAGGATTTGTCCTTTTTGGTACCATCACCAGGTTTGCCAGCCAGTCCAGATGTTTTATTTCTCTGATGAATCCGGCCTCAATTAGCTTGGCTAGCTCCTCCCCCATATCCTGATGTTTGCGTTCAGAAAAGCGCCACAGTGTTTGTTTGACCGGTTTATATCCCTTTAATATATTGAGGCTGTGTTCGGCCAACTCGCGTGGGATTCCTGGCATATCAGAAGGGTGCCAGGCGAATATATCCCAATTCTCACGTAGGAACTCTCGTAGCGCGGCGTCAACCGTTGGGTCTAGTTGTGCTCCGATGGATGCTGTCTTCTTGGGGTCCGTTGGATGGACTTGGAATTTGACTATGAGGTGGATTTGGGTCGTTTGTCTAGGACCACCGTTGGTTTGAAGGAGGTGGATTTGGGTCGTTTGTCTAGGACCACATCATCCCTGTCCACCATGGAGTGCAGATAATGCCTCGAGGGCCAAGGATGCGGTTTTATTCTCGGTGCGGAGTGCTATGTCCGAATCACTAGCTAGAGTGATTATACCGTTGGGCCCAGGCATATTAAGCTTCATTTATCCATAATGGGGTACCGCTTGGAAGCGCGTAAATGCATCTCGCCCTAAGAGGGCATGATATCCGCTGTTGAAAGGGGCCACTTGGAAGGTTATTTCTTTGGACCGATAATTCTCCGGCGTGCTGAATACCATGTTGGGTGTTATTTTTCCCGCACACCGCGCCTCCCGACTCGGGATAATTCCTCGTAAGGTCGTGCTGCTTTGCTCAATGCGGCTCTTGTCTATTTCCATTTTGTAGAGTGTATCTTCGTAGATGAGGTTTAGTCCGCTGCCGCCATCCATGAGGACCTTGGTGAGCCGAAAGCCGTCCACAATTGGACTGAGGACCAAGGCGGCTGGTGCTCGGAATGTCCTGTATTTTGGTTCGTCGCCGACATTAAAAGTTATAGCCATGTCGTTCCAAGGGTTTATTGGTGCTATTTGACAGACTTCGGCGAGTCCGCGTAGTGCTCTTTTGCGCCTATTGTTTGAGGCGAATGTCTCGAAGACCGTCAGTACTTTGGGGTCGTTGTCCTCTGGGGGGTGTTGTTCAGGGTTATTCTTGGTGAGGATATCCTCGCCGCACTTGGCCACTTGCCGGAGTATCCAACATGCTCTTAGGCTATGTGTTGGTATGTTATCCGGTGTTGCGTGTATTTTGCATGGCCCATCGAGCCATCCTTCTAGAACGGTTCCTCGCCCCATACTGGACTTGTATTTCTTTGCTATTGAACCGGGTGTGTTGCAAGGGTGCGCCCTTTTCGCCTGAATGAGGGGTTGAGTGGGGACCGATGATTGCCAACGAGCTACTTGAGTTTTCCAGGCGCTTTCCATTGCATTGTACTTCTATACGATAGTTGCCAAGTCAGCGAAGTGTAGGATGCGACGGCGGTTGATGGCGTTGAGGATTCCTTCGTCCCTGCAATTGTTTCGGAACATTGAGATTGCTTCCTCGTCGCGGCAATCTTTAATCTTGTTTTTGACAAGAAGGAATGTGGCCCAGAAGTGGTGGATCGTTTCCTGAGACTACTGTTTTATGCTCATGAGAGCGCTTGTATTAGGGTGGGTGGGTGGATTTAAATCTGAAACCTGCCCCAGTTTTGGCTCCGGAGTCTGAAGGTCATCCGAACTTAGTAGATTGGGCTCCGGGATGTCCACAAATTTCTTAGGCCCGTCGTCCGATTCTATGTTCTGAGGGCAGGATGCATCACCTCACGGGTAGGTGTCCGGATCTTCGAGACCGGAGATCCGGACATAGTCCGTCCTTAATACGGAGGAAGAGTTTTCGTCTCGCCCTTCGACTACCGCTATCTGGTGGGTGATCGGTGGAGATTTGATTTCTCTCTGATCGGGTTTAAGCCCAATCCAATCGTAGTCTGTAGCGACCCCCAGGGCGTCCATGTGATCTAGGAGCTCATTTAAGGATGAAAGTTCCACCGGATCCATCTGCTTGGAGTGTTCGGAGTCGATACGAAGGGGGTTTTCGATGACCCGAGAGGTCATCATCGGCTTAATGACCGAACAGGCGGTCATGGTAAAGCTGCCCAGCCGGAGGGTTTTTGGCCTGGAGCCAGTGTTCCTCTGGTGGTGATATTATCCTTGAGAACAAGGCAAGACATCGATCTTGTTGTCGACGGCACAGTGGAACTCTTAATGAAAGCACCAATGTCAGTGTCAAAACCGGCAGATCTCGGGTAGGGGGTCCCGAACTGTACGTCTAAGGTCGATGGTAACAGGAGACAGGGGACATGATGTTTACCCAGGTTCGGTCCCTCTCTATGGAGGTAATACCCTACATCCTACTTGATTGATATTGATGAATACGAGTATTACAAGAGTTGATCTACCTCGAGATCATAATGGCTAAACCCTAGAGGTCTAGCATGTATGACTATGGTAATGAATATCTCCCCCTCCGAACTAAGTCCTCCGGCTTATATAGACACCGGGAGGATCTAGGGTTACACAAGGTCAGTTGCAAAGGAAGGAATCTACATATTTGCTCGCCAAGCTTGCCTTCCACGCCAAGGAGAGTCCCATCCGGACACGGGTGCAGTGTTCGGTCTTCGTATCTTCACAGCCCATCAGTCCGTCCCATGGCTAACAGGCCGGACGCCCGAGGACCCCTTAGTCTAGGACTCCCTCAAGGGGCAATGCTACTATCCTTTTTCCACACTTGTGATTCAAAGTAGCACCATGATCTTCATGATAGGGAGTCTCCCATTTTGTCACTTTCATATACTAGTGGGCTTGTATATTCCAATGACGGGCTTCCTCAAATTGCCCTAGATCTTCGTGAGCAAGCGAGTTGGATGCACACTCACTTAGTTTCTTTTTGAGCTTTCATACACTTATAGCTCTAGTGCATCTGTTCCATGGCAATCCTTACTCACTCACACTGATATCTATTGATGGGCATCTCCATAGCCCGTTGATACGCCTAGTTGATGTGAGACTATGTCCTTATTTTATCTTCTCCACAACCACCATATTCTATTCCACCTATAGTGCTATATCCATGGCTCACGCTCATGTATTGCGTGAAAGTTGAAAAAGGTTGAGAACAACAAAAGTATGAAATAATTGCTTGGCTTGTCATCGGGGTTGTGCATGATTTAATACTTTGTGCGATAAAGATGGAGCATAGCCAGACTATATGATTTTGTAGGGATAACTTTCTTTGGCCATGCTATTTTGAGAAGACATGATTGCTTTATTAGTATGCTTGGAGTATTATTGTTTTTATGTCAATATTAAACTTTTGTTTTGAATCTTATGGATCTGAATATTCTTGCCACAATAAAGAAGATTACATGGATAAATATGTTAGGTAGCATTCCATAGCAAAAAAAATCTGTTTTTATCATTTACCTACTCGAGGACGAGCAGGAATTAAGCTTGGGGATGCTTGATACGTCTCCAACATATCTATAATTTTGATTGTTCCATGCTATTATATTATATGTTTTGGATGTTTTATATGCATTAATATGCTATTTTATATTATTTTTTGGACTAACTTATTAACCTAGAGCCCAGTGACAGTTTCTGTTTTTTCCTTGTTTTTGAGTTTTACAGAAAAGGAATATCAAACGGAGTCCAAATGAACTGAAAATTTACGGTGATTTTTATGGACCGGAAGAAGCCCACAGAGCAGCGGAGTTGGGCCAGAAGAGTCCCGAGGCAACCACAAGGGTGGAGGGCGTGCTCCCTGGCTTGTGGGTCCCTCGGGAACCCCCCTGGCATGAAACCGATGCCAAAAAATCCTATAAATATAGAAACCCCCGAAAAGAACCCTAGATCGGAAGTTCTGCCGTAGTAAGCCTCTGTAGCCATGAAAAACCAACCAGAAGCCCTTTCCGGCACCCTGCCGGAGTGAGAAATCAGCACCGGAGGCCATCTTCATCATCTCGGCGGTCTCATGACGAGGAAGGAGTAGTTCACCCTCGGGGCTGAGGGTATGTACCAGTAGCTATGTGTTTGATCCCTCTCTCTCGTGTTCTTGATTTGGCACCATCTTGATGTACCGCGAGCTTTGTTACTGTAGTTGGATCATATGGTGTTTCTTCCCCTCTATCTTCTTGTGATGAATTGAGTCTTGCTCTTTGAGGTTTCGTTATGTTGGATTGAGTATTGGATTTGAGAACACTTAATGTATGTTTCGTGATGGGATTTCTGTGGTGACAATGGGATGTTCTATTGATTCACTTGATGTATGTTTTGGCACTCAACTCGCAGATTTCTGAGGTGACATTGGGGTAACCTATGCATAGGGGTTGATGCACGTTTTTATCCTACGTTCTTCAATAGAAACTTTGGAGTGATTCTTTATTGCACGTTGAGGGATTTCCATATGATTTAATTATGTTATCATTGTTGAGAGAATTTGCAATAGTGAAAGTATGAACCCTAGGCCTTGTTTTCAAGCATTGCAATACTGTTTTTGCTCACTTTTGTTACTTGCTACCTTGCTGTTTTTATTTATTCAGATTATAAAAATCTATATCTACTATCCATATTACCCTTATATCACCATCTCTTTGCCGAACTACTGCACCTATACAATTTACCATTGTATTGGGTGTGTTGGGGACAAAAGCGACTCTTTGTTATTTGGTTGCAGGGTTGCTTGAGAGAGACCATCTTCATCCTACGCCTCCCACAGATTGATAAACCTTAGTTCATCCACTTGAGGGAAATTTGTTGTTGTCCTACAAAACTCTATTCTTGGAAGCCCAACACGAGTCTACAAGAAGAAGGTTGCGTAGTAGACATCAGAGAGCCAGCCAAAATATTTTTCTGCTGCTGCAAGTTTCTGTTCTGATGAGATCCCATCTGGAGGCCTTTTCTGACACTCTATCGGAGAGGGAATTGATCACGGAGGGGCTCTACATCAACCTTACTACCCTTCCGATGATGTGCGATTAGTTTACCACAGACCTACGGGTCCATAGCTAGCAGCCAGATAGCTTCTTCTCTCTCTTTGATCTTTAATACAATGTTCTCCTCGATGTTCTTGGACATTTATTTAATGTAATCCTTTTTTGCGGCGTGTATGTTGGAATCCGATGAATTGTGGGTTTATGATAAGATTATCCATGAATATTATTTGAGTCTTCTTAGTACTCTTTTATGCATGATTATCATAGCTTTGTATTTCTCTCCGAACTATTGATTTGGTTAGGCCAACTAGATTGATTTAGCTTGCAATGGGAGAGGTGCATTGTGATGGGTTCAATCTTGCGGTGATCTATATCGCATTGACAGAAGGGGACAAGACATGTATTTGTATTGTTGCCATTAAGGATAAAACGATGCGGTTTATTCATATTGATTGAGTTTACTTTGTCTACATCATGTCATCTTGCTTAAGGCGTTACTCCGTTCTTTATGAACTTAATACTCTAGATGCATTGCTAGATAGCGGTCGATGTGTGCAGTAATAGTAGTAGATGCAGGCAGGAGTCGGTCTACTTGTCTCAGACATGATGCCAATATACATGTCATTTCCTTAGATATCATCATGATTATTCACTTTTCTATCAATTGCTCAATAGTAATTTGTTTACCCATCGTATGCTATTTTCGAGAGAGAAGTCTCTAGTGAAAACTATGGCCCCCAGGTCTACTTTAATCATAAATAAAAATCCAAAAATACATTGCTACAATTTATTTACTTTTATTTTATTTTGTGTTTTTTGTTTATCTATCTATCACTACAAGATTTAATCCTTGCAATTAACCGTCAAGGGATTGATAACTCCTTGTTTGCGTTGGGTGCAAGTATTTGTTATTTTGTGTGTAGGTACCGCTGAAGAGTTATTGCGTGGTTCTCCTACTGGATTGATAACCTTGGTTCTTAACTGAGGGAAATACTTATCTTTATTGTACTACATTATCCTCTCCTCTTCGGGGAAATCCCAACGCAGCTCACAAGTAGCATTCACCTATGTCTGAGTATCTAGACACCTAGAAGTTAGAGACCATCATCCCTGATGGTCCTCAGAAGGTTGTTCATCATGTTCATGTGCTTGATAGGAAGAAGAAGAGGGGCGACTTGATGGACGAAGAGTTGAGCGTCTTTAGCAGCATGATTGAGGCCATCAAAGAGGTAGCAACCACCATTAGGGATAACAAGCTTATTGACGTCCATTCTTCCTTGTATAGTGGCATCATGGAACATGGTGGCTTCAGTTAGGAGGTTTTGATGGCGGCTCTTAGCCACCTACGCTGGACAATATGGCACATGGTCTTGGGTTGGTTGGCATGGGGACGACCATAGGGTGCTCTAGCTTAGGACCTGGCTATCCAAACACTACTACTAGTGCTCTTTTTGGTTGTGGTGACAACGGGCATGATGGTGACATGTGATGATGGTGGTGATGACATTTTATTGTAGCCATGGCTTAAAAACTGTTGTTGGCGTGTATATTTTGATGAGGCGGTATATACTAACCCCTCATGCTGATAGTGAACTTGCGGTGATAGGATTACACCCTCTTTTGGATGTGGTTGTAGGATTACACCGTAGTAGTTAGGACAAATGTTTATGGCTTTTGGGTATAAGATCATGCATGCCTATGTTGTTTCTGTTCCATGTGTTTTCTTCCTTTTCCATTGCTTTAGTTGTGCTCTTTTGTGATGCTAGGTGAGTGATGTGTGGTGTACATAGAGAGGGTTCTAGAAATTTACATATCATGACAGACATGCCATGAACAAGTGACCGGTTACAAAGACAACTTCTTCCAAGTGTTTATGACTAGGTATGAGGTAGAGGATGCTTACTCCAAGTTTGTGCTAAACCTGAAAAGCAATGTTGAAGCAGGCAAGACTACTAGTCAGTTTGGGTTGTGTGGGTGAAAAACTTCATCATCATCATCGTCCAGTTTGTCGTGATTGTAGTGTTGTTCTATTGTTGTACTGTATGTAAGATGCAATGAGCACTTGTTAGGATGGTAGATGGTAAGCTCATTACATATAAGGTTAGTAGATCTGGTCGAATGTATACAACCAGACAACATGCATCAACACAGCCATATGCATGCAACCAAATATAGGGAAGAGTTGGTGCTATCATGCATGCAGACCATATGCAGGATACCAAACCATGTGCACAACATGGTTTTCAAGATGCATTTACTCAGTCCGTTCAAGGTGAGCCATAGATGCAAAGAGGAAATAACGTTGTAGGCTACTAATTTTTTGGAGACAATTATGCGAAGCTTTATTAAACCGTCACAATGTTTACAAGGACGAAAAAGAAGTTCACTGGGGTGGCTTACCCAAACATGGCGATCGATCCCTAGTTGCAATGCATGCTTCGCTGGATTGTAAGCCTCAAAATTCAAACTCCTAAACTCATGGACGAAATTACATAAAAATAAAGCTACTAGAGTATTATGTGATTTCATGTATAATAGCACCGTAACTGGATCCACTCTTCCATTTGATGGCCTCAATCACCACCTTGCAATCCAAAGCAACGTGGATGAAATATAGGTTTAGATCCTCTGCTAATGCCATTGATTCTCTAACTGCGAGTGCTTCCAATGTAGTAAGGTCAGAGATGCCCCTAAAAAGAATGGCTCCCTCTCTATCTCTGCATACCGCGGCAACCGCTCTCACACCCGAGGCCCCGCCTCCCCCCCCCCCCCCCCCCCCCCCCTTTCCCAATGGCAGCATCAACATTCAACTTTGCCAAATCCCCCGACGGCTGTATCCAATGGTTAGCCTTGTCGTTCTGGCTTACACCGCCATTGCCCTCAACTTCTTCAACACTTCATGATCATTCAAATATGACTTGATAAAGACATGTGTTGACAAAGGACTTTGGAAAATATCCTTATACACGGCCTTTCTCCTTGCTCCCCATATTGCCCATAAGGTGATCACCATGCGCACAAAGAGTATCGGACCAAATGCGTGCATGCGTGCGCGGCCTTCACACAAGGGCTCAGCGCGCATGTACTTGCTACTGTATAAAAAGCATTTCGACCTCATCACAGTAGTAGCGTACGTACGTACAGTTACAGTACATGCATAAATAAATTTGCTGTAGTAGTAGAATAAATAAATTTGTACTTAGTATAGAGTAGAGCATCGAATCTAGGACTTGTCGAGGAGGCTGTCGAGGTAGAGGTTGAGGATGTATCTGCCGGTGGAGAGGACGTCGAGGCGCTTCTCGCTCGGCTCGTACCGCCCCTTGCGCAGCTGGTACCGATGCGTCACCGCCGACACCGTGTACGCCTGCCCTTCGATCGTCACGCTCTCTCCGCAGTGGATGTTCTGCGTGCGTGCGTGCGTGCGTAGTCCACCACAAAAGCAGCAACAAGAAAACACACTGTCAAAAAGAACAACAGCAGCAAGAAATACAGACTGACAGAGTGCGTTGCTGCATGCGTACAGTTCTGAATTGTGAGGAACAAGTTAGGAGAAGATTTAGTGTTCCATAACAATACAAAAATGGAAAAAATGATAGTTTTAACTTTAGATCAACTCCCAACTATCACCAGCCATGAACAGTTCTAGTAACTCTTACTATAGCCAAAGGCTTTGTATCAGTCTATCCGACCTGGCATTTGCTGCAATGCTACTACTGCCTGGCTGGTATACATTGAAACTGCTGCCAAACATCTGAACCTGTTACTGCTTAGGTAGCGATTTCAGTCCTAAATTTGCCAGTTCAGGATTTGTGTTCTTTGTTGCCCTGCACACCCAGTGAGACTGTAACCAAGCTTCTGAAGCAACCTCAATCAACTCTGCTACACGGTTTGTTGCAGGAAAAACAGTTTGGACGACTAACTACCTCTCAGATCAAGAGAGAAGCCCACTTTATACCCGATAAACGTGTCGTAGGGTTCCCATTACAACTCTAAATTTTTATTGGTTCATTCTACCTAACTAAACTCTGAAAACCGTGCATGCTTGCTGGCTTGCCACGAGCGTATTGAGGAGGTCATCACACCGGAATAAGCTGAGGCACTGGCGCTCCGCCGTGCGGTCGCTCTCACTCGTTAAGAAGGGTTTAAGAAGGCCATCTTCACTTCGGATTGTCTCATTCAGAGGTAAAAATATTGAACAATTTCAGTAAACCAAATTAAACATATGGCAACAGGAGTTTGATTTCAGTTGGCTTGATCAACCTATAAATGATTAATGTGGTAAAATTGCTGCCAAATCGATCATTTATGGGTTGATCAACGAATATGGTAAAATTGCTACCCAAATTAAACATATGGGTTGAGAGAACCTTTTTTTAATGGGGCAGCAGGAGCCAGGAGCTCTGCTTTTGCATCTATATGATTATATCTATATCTATATATATACCAATATAAAAAGACTCAGATGAGCAGATCCAATTAATCTCGGTCATCAAATCATGTCAATCCAACGAGCTAGACTGCTTCAATGTCGAGCGTTCAACACGTTTAGCGTGCAGTTAATTTCATACCAAATATAGGTGGTGTTTGGTTCTCTAGTCATAGGACTTTTTCTAGTCCCAACTAAAAAGTCCCTAGTCCATAAAAAGTCCCTCCCTATTTGTTTCCAGAGACTAAAAAGTCCCTAGTCCCTTTCTAGAGGTTATTAAATGATCATGTTGCCCTAGTATATAAAAAAATAACAATCAAACAACACCATGGGGTGGCGAGCCAATGGATGCATGGAGAGGCATTATTGGAAAAGTCTCAAAAAGACTCTCCTTGAGAGTCTTCTTCATTTAGTCCCAAATGCCTAGTTTAGTCCCTAAAAAGTCCCTCCCGTTTGGTAAAAAAAAGTCTCTAAGAGGGACTTTTTCTAGTCCATACACAAAAAAGTCCCTGGACACAAACATCCCCTATAGTGTTAATCACATAATAACATGCAAATAATATCCTACTTAATATCCGCATGCACTTAATATACTTCTAAATTAATGTGCATTGCACATACACATTGACTAGTCCTGTATGTGCTCTTGGCGGTTTGTTTTATTTATAAAGCGGGGCGAAAGCCTTTTCCGGTAATAGGCAAAGCCTGATGTTCTACTTCGAAGTCCAACGTTTTGGTTCAAATTTTAAATAAGAGACAAATTTTGAAAAATTGCAGTAAATCAATAAGAATTAAAGATCTAGAAAACAGCTCAAGTTGACATACAGTTTTTTTTTTGCGAAAAAAGTTGACATACAGTTTGAGTGTACTACTACGCTTGAACAATAGGCAAAGCCTGATGTTCTAGTTCGAAGTTCAATGTTTTGTTTCAAGATTTGAATAGGAGACAAAATTTGAAAAATTGCATACAGTTTGAGAGTAGTACTACGCTACATGGCATGGCAGAGACAGAGATTCAGAAACAGAGTAGGGAGATGGACGCACCGGAACTCACAGGAACACATCGATCGTGTGCGCTTACCGTGGGGAAGCAGCGGACGCCGAGGCATCGCGGCGGCGGCGTGATCTCGACGACCTTGAAGGGGTACTTGTGCTCCTTCTCCCGCTCCAGCTCCCTGTCCCGGTCCTTCTTCCTGCATACCACCGACAAACGCGGCTGCACTCCGCAGACAGAAAGGAGCCCGCAAGATGTCAGCTACCTCGTCACAGCAACGCTGCCGCCCTTGGCCGATTGCCCTACCCGACCGTGCTACGTATGCTCCTGTGCTGCTAACCTTGTGGTAGGCGATGGAGGTGGAGGCGACCATGGCCATGGCGGACTGCTCTCTCCGCTCTGCTTGCTGCTGCGGCTGAGAGAGATCCGCAGAGTCCTTGCGAGTTGCGAGCGAGGGAGGTGGCGCGCGGAAGGGGTTGGGTGAACGAGCAGAACGTCCACAGATTATTCTTGCTCTGCTCTCCGGTGATGGATGGTGGCTGATTGGTTTCAGGATTCTGCAGCAGCTTCAGCCGGGAGGTGTGGAAAGAAGGTGTGCCACGCGTGCCCATCGGTCCGATCAAGTCGCTGTCAGAACGTTGATTTTCCGGTCGTCTTTTCCCCCTTCTCTGAATTTCTTTCTAACATGTTTGTACTTTTGCGCAAGCTTAGCAAATCCCATTTACCATCAATAGAAGATAGAACACACTTTGTACCATGTCCCACTGCAGAATTTTTGTTAAGTATAAACTAGCAAAAGGACTTATGAGTTGCAACGGGAAAAAAATATGTCAAGATTTCACACTCGTATAAAAAACGCTTTTATATTATGAGACGTAGGGAGTGTGTTATAAGCAAACTACGGTTTACATTGGCTTCGCTGTCACGATCTCTAGCACATCGTCACGCTACCATCCTCGCTTCGCTCTGAATTCAAACGCATGGCCAGTGTGTATCAACCGGAGAGGAAACATCCATATGACAACTTTTGTTCCTTTTTACTGGGTCTGTCATTGCTAGATTATAGTCATACCTCATCCTTTATTTTGTTTATTTCCGAAGAGGGGGACATACATAAATTGGTGGGATCCCGTGTAAATTAGTGAGGTGGTACTTATTAATTAATATAAGGAGACTTTTTTGGTAGAACCGAAAGTTGGGCAAGGAAGAGAGGACTAAATTTATCATAAGTAGTTTGTCACCATAGCTAAGGAATTGGGAGCAGACATTCAATCTCTTCTGTATTATGTCCACTATAAACATGAAGAATTTCATCCTTGGTTTTGTAAGGCTTATAGGGACACTCAAAAAAAGCAAATGGAAATTCTCCAATGTGGCATCCAAGAATATGAGATAGAGTATGCACCTCATTATCAAGAACATGGATAGCTATCAAGCTATATTTCTGAGATTTTACTTTGAAACCAGAAGCTCTTGTGGAAAGGTCAATAGTCTCTTATGTTGTTCCAACTGACGAGGACAAACTTGCATGATGATAAGAGTATCATTGGCATACTGCAAAATGGAAAAATTGCAGAAGTCTGCTGCCAGAACAAATAAAAGTGGAGACAGCGCCCCCCCCCCCCCCCCCCCCCCGGTCCCGTCTGACACGCCTCCTGCATTTAAAAGGGGTCCCAGGCACTCCATATAATAGAACTATAGATGTGCCAAAACAAAAGATCTCTTGGATCCCTTAAAATAGAATCATACCATGCTTTATTTTGTCAAAAGCTTTCTCAAAGTTCAACTTGAGAACAACATTTGATTTTTTTTCCTTTTGTGGAACTGAAAAGGATATTTAAAGGCCTATGCAACACGGTCTTGAATGGTCCTAGTTCTGAGAAACCTATATTGGTTGGCATGTACTAAGTCAAAGATTATGGATTGCAACATGTTGGCCAGAAGCTTAGTCAGGAGCTTCATACTACAACTCAACAATGATAGTTGCCTATGTTAGGATGATCTCCACCGGGCCCAACGGCCCACCGGGCCCTTAGATCCGCGCCCTGATCAGGGGCGCTCAACCCACTATGATTGACGGGCCCCTGTCACCTACACTATATAAATAGGTGGGGTCGTGGCTCGCTCCACGAGGTTCGCCGCGACGCCGTACACCCCACCTACATCCCCTACCGATTTAGTATTAGTGCAGTGCTGACGGGAAGCTCCGCCAGGACCTCTCTCTTTCTCTGCCACCGCAGCCGCCACACCACACACGCGCGCGCGCCCACACCGCCGTCATTGTCCCGCCATGGCAACGACGGGAGTTCATCAACCCAAGGTGAAGGTAATACCCCATCTGATCCTGCAACTACCGTGGATATCCAACACATGTGATCCCGATGGATTTCACAATGGTATTAGAGCCTTTCTTGTGTTGATATTTTTGGTAAGTGAACAAAGAAAAGAAAGTTTACTCCTCCCGCCCAAGAACCCTAACCCCAAAAACAAAAAAGAGGGGAAAAGAAGGGCAAAGAAATCTCGCAGTACAGAGCATCGCCGCATCGGACCCGCCGTTCCTCTCGATCCCGAATCGCATCGGCATGCCGAGGATCCAGGAAAAGGAACACTACCCCGAGAGGGGAAAAGGGCGTCGCTCGCCACACCGTTCGACGACGGCGCGCTCACCTCAAGGGGAACGCGTCACCGCCGAAGGGGATGGCAACGACCAACGACCGCCGCTGCAGTATGCTCTGCCATCGTCTGGCGCAAAGGGGAGAGAAGGCCATCGCACTTCTCTCTCTCTCTCTCTCTGTGGCGGTGGACTGGATAGGATGGAGAACATGAAGGGGGGAGGAGAAAGAGGAGGCGGCCGGGCACGCGCGGCGCGGTGGTCGACGCTGTAGTCGGCCCGCTGGCGGTGCGACAGGGCCGCTGCCAGATCCGCCGCGGTGGAGGCCAGGCCGAGCGATGCGCGCGGGGGAAACTAAGGGGAAGAAGAGGAGGCTGGCACGACGCGCCGTTTTTGTCGCCGGCGATAGGCACGACACGGTGTCCCAGCGGCCGGCGAGAATGTCGTGCGGGCGAGCAACAAATGAAGGGGCCGAAATGGTCTAGGGTTCACCCCGAGCCATGCGGCCCTGCAGTTTTGTTCTAGTGACAGCCACGGGTCACCGCCCGATCATAATCAACGCTTCAGATCAAAATCCTAGACTACTGCTGGGCCGCTGGGCCGAAAGTGGCGGCTGAGGCAGCTGGACGAGGTTGACTCAAGGCTAGAGCCGCGCGTGCTGGGCCGTGGCCCGGCTAGCCGCTGTTTGTTATTTTGTCTGATTTTTTTAATACGGTTTCATCCAAAAAAAGTACAGAAAAAGAAAAGAAAAAATATTTTTGAAAGAATAAAGTTCATGATTTTTTATTCATGTTTTCCACTGCGAATAAAAATAAAAGTGCTCTTTAAAAAATGAGTGAATAGAAGTAAAATAAAAGATTAAATTGTTGCTTCTCTAATGCAATTTTGAACAAACCGGTTAAAATTGCTTAGAGAGCAAAAGAGTACACAATAGTTTCTGAATAGAATATTGTAAAGTTTCCGCTGCAAAGTAAAAAATTTATCCTTCAATTAAATTGGAACCAACGGAAAATTTTAATTGGCAGAAATGTTCTTAGCAATGTTTTTTCCCCTGTGGGTGAAATCAGATTCAGATAGTTTCCTCTATGACAAAAGAAAGATATTCGTTTTAAAGTTAAAATATGGTATTGTTATTTTCTGACCAACGTTGATGATAACAGTACTATAATTCTACGAGTCTTATGTTCAAAGCTTAAATCTCTGATAATTTTTGTATCAAAGTGATCAATTTTCAGAGAACAGATAAAGATTAAGAAATGCTCTTGAATAGAGAAACGTATATTTCTTGTTCCCGCTGCAATAAAGTTGATGATGATGATGATTTCTTAGCAAAGTTGTTGAATAGAAATATTATCATCACATTGTTTATGAGTTATATGCATTATTTTCATTTCCGCCCAACGGTGATATGGAATTAATGTAGAAGGATGATGTTTTATTTTAATTCTGCCACAACGGTGATTTAGAATATAAAACGAAAGTTTTAAATGTTTAATGTGCATATTTTTTAACCAGACCAACGTAGGGTTATTTTTATGCTCAATATTGTTGATTATTGGCTAAGTTTTCTCAAACTAAAAGTTTTTCATACTTTCATTCGTGAAAGAGAATGGCTGGGTACTTGTGACCCGAAAGATGACCAAGAAAGGTCATAACGTGAGGGAGTATGTTCTCTCTAAATAATGGCTTCAAAAAACGGAGATAGATCATTGTGAGTCTTGGTTGATGAATGTCTTTCATGTACTCTCTATGAGTAAGATTTTTCAGTCAACATGATTTGAGATGAAACAAGCAACATGCGTCTTTAATTTGACCAATGTCGGATCAAGCATGTGTGTCAAAGAGCATTTGGATTTATTTTTGAATTTGATGACTGAATATGCAATCAAAGGAGCCAATTTCTGGCATTTGTCCCTTACAGGGAATTACCCGCATAGCGGGAAAAGATGATTATAATAAAACCCGCATGGAGGAAAAAGTCTGGGAAAATACCTGTGTAACGGGGTAAAGTTGACATAATATTATGTCAAAAATCCCGGATGGTGGGAGAAATTCTGGCAAAGGACTTATCATGTATGACAAGAGAAAGATATGATGACTCATGTGCTTTTAATGTGTCCCACTCTGGGAGAAAAGTATGGAGTACCTATTATGCTTTTCTAGTATCGACCGTACACCTTATGTGTAACGGTCATTAAGCACTCAATAAATCCAAAGAGAATAAAAGTTGCAGACAAACCTAAAGATAAGAATGATATGCAAGTGTGACTTGCAAAAGTACTAATGATAAAGAACTCTGTTGAGTTTCTAAAATGGAATAAGAAAAAAAAATACTCCCATACAAGTTAACAGATAACTTCATTTCGTATGAAGTAATCAGATAAATAAAGTAGATAGTCGAAGTTTCCTCAATTCACAAGAGTTATGAATGGTTTTTCGAAATTGTGGCAGAAAAGTTCTTGACACATTTCGAGGGGGAGAAAGAAATATGAGATAAATTAAGAATGACGAAACTCATCTATACTTTCGATAATGTGATGCACATTATGCATCTAAAGTGATTCATTAATGAAGAATGTGATCGTCTGGGGGAGTATGACGATCATAATAATACCCCTAAAGAAAAGAAATAGTTGTATTCCTGGATCTTTTACAGTTCCGAAAGCAAACTAAGGAATACTAAGATAGTGCTTAAAGTGACATAAAGAAGAAAGTTTTACCAGAATAAACCCAAATAATAAAGTTTAAAGATATGCCATTTTTAGTGAAGACGGAGTAATCCGGGGGAGCATGTTGTATGACCTATACAACACCTGTTGTTAGCTCTATAAAGGAGGAATGAGTAAACACAGATCTTATGATAAAGGTCCCTGTAAAACCTATTGCCTCTTGGAAATGAATGACTATACAATTAATTTGCCTCTTGGCAATTACAGAGCAACAACAGCCGCATATCAAAGAAGTGCCAGTACCTGAGACACAGATGGTCTCAAGGAATGAGAAAATTAGATACTTTTGATTACTATAAAGTCTATGTTAGTGAAATTCATATGGAGGTTGATTCCACCTCATTTAAAGCACTCAATCGAGCTTTGAGAAGTGTTTGTTTTTCTAAATGACAATATACTATGTGAGATGAAATAAAATTGGTCAATCCCGACGATGTTTGGGACTCATAAGTAATTTCCAATGGAGCCAAAACAGTAGGTTGTAAAGGGTCTACAAGGTCAATGTGACTCCAAAGGAAATATGTAAAGGTGTAAAGCGCGACTTAAATCGAAAGATTTTGTGCAAAGAGAATGAACAAATTATAATGAGTGTTAGTGGCACATCCTGATCTGAGTTACATCAGATGAAAGTAAAGAACACAAGGGATACTGCTTCAAGAAGTCTTTTATGGACTAGAGCAAGTCTCTAGACAATGGCATTTAAGGTTAGAAGAATCATATGTTATTTTGGGTTAAAGAAAATGAGAGGACAATTATAGAATGGGAAATTCATTTCCTAATCCTGTGCATGTGGATGACGTCCTACTTGCTAGTGGTGATGTCAATCTACTGTAGGAGGGGAAAAGAAGTTCTTGTACTCAAAGTTCAAAAGAATTTTCTCGGTAGAGTGTCTCTCGTTATAAATATCGAGATTCATCAAGAAAAGAATAAAATGGGGTATTAGGAATGTCGCATGGACATGCTAAGAAAGGTCTCTAAAGTATGCATGCGAGAAAACCTATGCCTGTTCTTATAGTCAAGGGTAATGGAACTGGAAACTATGGTGTTCCAAAAGTTGGTGAGAAAAGATTGAAAATAGATATGGTACCATATGCATCCGTTGTTGGAAGCTCAATATATTACCCTGACACAGTTCACGTATCCGGGTTGTTTTGGCAATGTCCAGTCCATATATAGATCACTGGAATGGAGTCAAAGATATCAGCCTCATGCTAAAAGAAATAAGTGCTCTAAAAAGATTGTGAGTACAAATACAAGACTTGTGAAATGTATAGCGAAATCCACAATTTGTTGGGGAACGTAGTAATTTCAAAAAATTTCCTATGCACACGCAAGATCATGGTGATGCATAGCAACGAGAGGGGAGAGTGTTGTCTACGTACCCTCGTAGACCGGCAACGGAAGCGTTGACACAACGTAGAGGAAGTAGTCGTACGTCTTCCCGATTGGATCGATCCAAGTACCGAACGTACGGCACCTCCGAGTTCTGCACACGTTCAACTCGGTGACGTCCCTCGAGCTCCGATCCAGCAAAGTGTTGAGGGAGAGTTTCGTCAGCACGATGGCATGATGACGGTGATGATGTTCTAACGATGCAGGGCTTCGCCTAAGCACCACTACGATATGACTGAGGTGGAATATGGTGGAAGGGGGCACCGCACACGGCTAAGGAACGATCACGAAGATCAACTTGTGTGTCATGGGGTGCTCCCCTGCCCCTGTATATAAAGGAGGGAGAGGGGGAGGTGCGGCCGGCCCAAGGGGTGCGCCTGGAGGAGTCCTACTCCCACCGGGAGTAGGACTCCCCCCTCTTGCCTTGTTGGAAAAGGAAGGGGGAAGGGAGAAAGAGTAAAGGGGGGCGCCGCCCCCCCTTCCTTGTCCTATTCGGACTAGGGGGGAGGGGGCTCGCGGCCTGCCCTGGCCGGCCCTCCTCTTCTCCCTTAGGGCCCATGTAGGCCCAATAACCCCCCCCCCCCCCCCCGGGGGGGGTGTTCCGGTAACCGCCCGGTACTCCGGTAAAATCCCGATTTCACCCGGAACGTTTCCAATATCCAAATATAGGCTTCCAATATATCAATCTTTATGTCTCGACCATTTCGAGACTCCTCTTCATGTCCGTGATCACATCCGGTACACCATAACAACCTTCGGTACATCAAAACACAAAAACCCTAATTACGATCGTCACCGAACTTTAAGCGTGCGGACCCTATGGGTTCGAGAACTATGTACACATGACCGAGACACGTCTCCGGTCAATAACCAATAGCAGAACCTGGATGCTCATATTGGCTCCTACATATTCTACGAAGATCTTTATCGGTCAAACCGCATAACAACATACGTTGTTCCCTTTGTCATCCGTATGTTACTTGCCCGAGATTCGATCGTCGGTATCTCAATATCTAGTTCAATCTCGTTACTGGTAAGTCTCTTTACTCGTTCCGTAATACATCATCCCGCAACTAACTCATTAGTTGCAATGCTTGCAAGGCTTATAGTGATGTGCATTACCGAGTGGGCCTAGAGATACCTCTCCGACAATCAGAGTGACAAATCCTAATTTCGAAATACGCCAACCCAACAAGTACCTTCGGAGACACCTGTAGAGCACCTTTATAATCACCCAGTTACGTTGTAACGTTTGGTGGCACACAAAGTGTTCCTCCGGTAAACGGGAGTTGCATAATCTCATAGTCATAGGTACATGTATAAGTCATGAAGAAATCAATAGTAACAAACTAAACGATCAAGTGCTAAGCTAATGGAATGGGTCAAGTCAATAACATCATTCTCCTAATGATGTGATCCCGTTAATCAAATGACAACTCATGTCTATGGTTAGGAAACATAACCATCTTTGATCAACGAGCTAGTCAAGTAGAGGCATACTAGTGACACTCTGTTTGTCTATGTATTCACACATGTATTATGTTTCCGGTTAATACAATTCTAGCATGAATAATAAACATTTATCATGATATAAGGAAATAAGTAATAACTTTATTATTGCCTCTAGGGCATATTTCCTTCAGTCTCCCACTTGCACTAGAGTCAATAATCTAGTTCACATCGCCATGTGATTTAATACCAATAGTTCACATCACCATGTGATTAACACCCAAAGGGTTTACTAGAGTCAATAATCTAGTTCACATCGCTATGTGATTAATACCCAAAGTGTACTAAGGTGTGATCATGTTTTGCTTGTGAGGGAAGTTTAGTCAACGGGTCTGCCACATTCAGATCCGTACGTATTTTGCAAATTTCTATGTCAACAATGCTCTGCACGGAGCTACTCTAGCTAATTGCTCCCACTTTTAATATGTATCCAGATTGAGACTTAGAGTCATCTGGATCAGTGTCAAAACTTGCATCGACGTAACCCATTACGACGAACCTTTTGTCACCTCCATAATCGAGAAACATATCATTATTCCACTAAGGATAATTTTGACCAATGTCAAGTGATCTACTCCTAGATCACTATTGTACTCCCTTGCCAAACTCAGGGCAGGGTATACAATAGGTCTGGTACACAGCATGGCATACTTTATAGAACCTATGGCTGAGGCATAGGGAATGACTTTCATTCTCTCTCTATCTTCTGTCGTGGTCGGGTTTTGAGTCTTACTCAACTTCACACCTTGTAACATAGGCAAGAACTCCTTCTTTGACTGTTCCATTTTGAACTACTTCAAAATCTTGTCAAGGTATGTACTCATTGAAAAACTTATCAAGCGTCTTGATCTATCTCTATAGATCTTGATGCTCAATATGTAAGCAGTTTTATCGAGTTTTCTTTGAAAAACTCCTTTCAAACACTCCTTTATGCTTTGCAGAATAGTTCTACATTATTTCCGATCAACAATATGTCATTCACATATACTTATCAGAAATGTTGTAGTGCTCCCACTCACTTTCTTGTAAATACATACTGTTGGGGAACGTTGCAGAAAACAAAAATTTTCCTACTCGTTTCACCAAGATCATCTAGGAGTTCATCTAGCAACGAGTCATGAGATGAATCTACATACCTTTGTAGATCACGAGCGGAAGCGTTCGTTAGAACGAGGTTGAAGTAGTCGAACACGACGTGATCCAAATCACCGATGACCAGCGCCGAACGGACGGCACCTCCGCGTTCAACACACGTACGGGACGGGAGACGTCTCCTCCTTCTTGATCCAGCAAGGGGAGAGGAGAGGTTGACGAAGATCCAGCAGCACGACGGTGTGGTGGTGGATGCAGGGCGTCACGACAGCAGGGCTTCGCCGTGTTCTACGAGAGAGGAAGAAGTAACGGGGAGAGAGGGAAGCACCAAAAGCGTGGGGATCAAGTCCCTCCTCTCCCCCACTATATATAGGGGTGCCAAGGGGGGGGCGCCGGCCCTAGTAGATGGCATCTACTAGGGGGGCGGCGGCCAAGGGGTGGGGGGCTTGCCCCCCAAGCAAGGGGGCGCCCCCCTTAGGGTTCCCCCCAAACCCTAGGCGCATGGGCCCTTGGGGGGGTGGCGCCCCAGCCCACTAAGGGCTGGGTTCCCTCCTATTTCAGCCCAAGGGGCCCTCCGGGATAGGTGGCCCCACCCGATGGACCCCCGGGACCCTTCCGGTGGTCCCGGTACAATACCGGGTACCCCGAAACTTGTCCCGATGGCCGAAACTACACATCCTATATATAATTCTTTACCTCCGGACCATTCCGGAACTTCTCGTGACGTCCGGGATATCATCCGGGACCCCGAACAACATTCGGGTTACTGCATATACATATCTTCACAACCCTAGCGTCACCGAACCTTAAGTGTGTAGACCCTACGGGTTCGGGAGACAAGCAGACATGACCGAGACGACTCTCCGGTCAATAACCAACAGCGGGATCTGGATACCCATGTTGGCTCCCACATGCTCCACGATGTTCTCATCGGATGAACCACGATGTCGAGGATTCAATCAACCCCGTATGCAATTCCCTTTGTCTATTGATATATTACTTGCCCGAGATTCGATCGTCGGTATCCCAATACCTCGTTCAATCTCGTTACCGGCAAGTCACTTTACTCGTACCGTAATGCATGATCCCGTGACCAGACACTTGGTCACTTTGAGCTCATTATGATGATGCATTACCGAGTGGGCCCAGTGATACCTCTCCGTCATACGGAGTGACAAATCCCAGTCTTGATCCGTGTCAACCCAACAGATACTTTCGGAGATACCCATAGTCTACCTTTATAGTCACCCAGTTACGTTGTGACGTTTGGTATACCCAAAGCACTCCTACGGTATCCGGGAGTTACACGATCTCATGGTCTAAGGAAAAGATACTTGACATTGCAAAACTCTAGCAAATGAACTATACGATCTTTATGCTATGTTTAGGATTGGGTCTTGTCCATCACATCATTCTCCCAATGATGTGATCTCGTTATCAGTGACATCTTATGTCCATAGCCAGGAAACCATGACTATCTGTTGATTAACGAGCTAGTCAACTAGAGGCTTACTAGGGACATGTTGGTGTCTGTTATTCACACATGTATTACGATTTCCGGATAACACAATTATAGCATGAATAAAGACAATTACCATGAACAAGGAAATATAATAATAATGCTTTTATTATTGCCTCTAGGGCATATTTCCAACACATACTTCACCGCAAGTTTGTATAAAACTATATGCTTTGATCAACTTATCAAAGCGTATATTCCAACTCTGAGATGCTTGCACCAGTCCATAGATGGATCGCTGGAGCTTGCATATTTTGTTAGCACCTTTAGGATTGACAAAACCTTCTGGTTGCATCATATACAACTCTTTCATAAAATGCGGTAATTGCTAACATGATTCGGACAGACTTAAGCATAGATACGAATGAGAAACTCTCATCGTAGTCAACACCTTGAACTTGTCGAAAACCTTTTGCGACAATTCTAGCTTTGTAGATAGTAACACTACTATCAGTGCCATCTTCCTCTTGAAGATCCATTTATTTTCTATGGCTTGCTGATCAATGGTCAAGTCAACCAAAGTCCACATTTTGTTCTCATACATGGATCACATCTCAGATTTTATGGCCTCAAGCCATTTCGCGGAATCTGGGATCATCATCGCTTCCTGATAGTTCGTAGGTGCGTCATGGTCATGACCTCCAGAACAGGATTACCGTACCACTCTGGTATGGATCTCACTCTGGTTGACCTACGAGATTTGATAGTAACTTGATCTGAAGTTACATGATCATCATCATTAGCTTCCTGACTAATTGGTGTAGTAGTCACAGGAACAGATTTCTGCGATGAACTACTTTCCAATAAGGGAGCAGGTACAGTTACCTCATCAAGTTCTACTTTCCTCCCACTCACTTCTTTCGAGAGAAACTCCTTCTCTAGAAAGGATCCATTCTCAGCAATGAATATCTTGCCTTCGGATCTGTGATATAAGGTGTACCCAACATTTTCTTTTTGGTATCATATGAAGATTTACTTCTCCGATTTGGGTTCGAGCTTATCATGTTGAAACTTTTTCACATAAGCATCGCAGTCCCAATCTTTAAGAAACGACAGCTTAGGTTTCTCGCCAAACCACAGTTCATACGGTGTCGTCTCAACGGATTTAGATGGTGCCCTATTTAACGTGAATGTAGCTGTCTCTAATGCATAACCCCAAAACGATAGTGGTAATTGGTAAGAGACATCATAGATCGCACCATATCTAATAAAGCACGGTTACGACGTTCGGACACACCATTACACTGTGGTGTTCTAGGTGGCGTGAGTAGTGAAACTATTTCACATTGTTTCAACTAAAGGCCAAACTCGTAACTCAGATACTCTACCTCTGCGATCATATCGTAGAAACTTTTATTTTCTTGTTACGATGATTCTCCACTTCACTCTGAAATTCTTTAAACTTTTCAAATGTTTCAGACTTGTGTTTCATCAAGTAGATATACCCATATCTCCTCAAATCATTTGTGAAGGTCAGAAAATAATGATACTTGCCGTGAGCCTTAATACTCATCGGACCACATACATCAGTATGTATTATTTCCAATAAGTCAGTTGCTCGCTCCATTGTTCCGGAGAACGGAGTCTTAGTCATCTTGCCCATGAGGCATGGTTTGCAAGCATCAAGTGATTCATAATCAAGTGATTCCAAAAGTCCATCAGCATGGAATTTCTCCATGCGCTTTACACCAATATGACCTAAACGGCAGTGCCACAAATAAGTTGCACTATCATTATTAACTTTGCATCTTTTGGCTTCAATATTATGAAAATGTGTATCACCATGATCGAGATTCAACAAACCATTTTCATTGGGTGTATGACCATAGAAGGTCTTATTCATGTAAACAGAACAACAATTATTCTCTAACTTACATGAATAACCGTATTGCAATAAACATGATCCAATCATATTCATGCTTAACACAAACACTAAATAACATTTATTTTTAGGTTCAACACTAATCCTGAGAGTATAGGGAGTGTGCGATGATGATCATATCAATCTTGGAACCACTTCCAATACACATCGTCACTTCACCCTTAACTAGTATATGTTCATTGTGCAACTCCCGTTTCGAGTTACTACTCTTAGCAACTGAACCAGTATCAAATACCGAGGGGTTGCTATAAACACTAGTAAAGTACACATCAATAACATGTATATCAAATATAGCTTTGTTCACTTTGCCATCCTTCTTATCCACCAAATACTTGGGGCAGTTCCGCTTCCAGTGACCAGTCCCTTTGCAGTAGAAGCACTCAGTCTTAGGCTTAGGTCCAGACTTGGGCTTCTTCACTTGAGCAGCAACTTTCTTGCCGTTCTTCTTGAAGTTCCCCTTCTTCCCTTTGCCCTTTTCTTGAAACTAGTGGTCTTGTTAACCATCAACACTTGATGTTTTTTTTTATTTCTACCTTCGTCGATTTTAGCATCACGAAGAGCTTGGGAATTACTTTCATCATCCCTTGCATATTATAGTTCATCACGAAGTTCTACTAACTTGGTCATGGTGACTAGAGAATTCTGTCAATCACTATTTTATCTCGAAGATTAACTCCCACTTGATTCAAGCGATTCTAGTACCCAGACAATCTGAGCACATGCTCACTGCTTGAGCTATTCTCCTCCATCTTTTAGCTATAGAACTTGTTGGAGACTTCATATCTCTCAATTCGGGATTTGCTCGAAATATTAACTTCAACTCCTGGAACATCTCATATGGTCCATGACGTTCAAAACGTCTTTGAAGTCCCGATTATAAGCCGTTAAGCATGGTGCACTAAACTATCAAGTAGTCATCATATTGAGCTAGCCAAACGTTCATAACGTATGCATCTGCTCTTGCAATAGGTCTGTCACCTAGCAGTGCATCAAGGACATAATTCTTCTGTGCAGCAATGAGGATAAACCTCATATCATGGATCCAATCCGCAGCATTGCTACTAACATCTTTCAACTTAGTTTTCTCTAGGAACATATATAAAACATAGGGAAGCAACAACGCGAGCTATTGATCTACAACATACATATGCTAATACTACCACGACTAAGTTCATGAAAAGTTAAAGTTCAATTAATCATATTACTTAAGAACTCCCACTTAGATAGAGATCCCTCTAATCCTCTAAGTGATCACGTGATCCATATCAACTAAACCATGTCGGATCATCACGTGAGATGGAGCAGTTTCAATGGTGAACATCACTATGTTGATCATATATACTATATGATTCACGCTCGACCTTTCGGTCTCCGTTTTCCGAGGCCATATCTGTTATATGCTACGCTCGTCAAGTTTAACCTGAGTATTCCGCGTGTGCAACTGTTATGCACCCGTTGTATTTGAACGTAGAGCTTATCACACCCGATCATCATGTGGTGTCTCAGCACGAAGAACTTTCGCAACGGTGCATACTCAGGGAGAACACTTATACTTTGATAATTTAGTGAGGGATCATCTTATAATGCTACCGTCAATCAAAGGAAGATAAGATGCATAAAAGATAAATATTACATGCAATCAATATAAGTGATATGATATGGCCATCATCATCTTGTACTTGTGATCTCCATCTCCGAAGTACCGTCATGATCACCATCGTCACCGGCGCGACACCTTGATCTCCATCGTAGCATCGTTGTCGTCTCGCCAATATTATGCTTCCACGACTATCGCTATCGCTTAGTGATAAAGTAAAGCATTACAGCGCGATTGTATTGCATACAATAAAGCGACAACCATATGGCTCCTGCCAGTTGCCGATAATTCGGTTACAAAACATGATCATCTCATACAATAAAATTTAGCATCATATCTTGACCATACCACATCACAACATGCCCTGCAAAAACAAGTTACACGTCCTATACTTTGTTGTTGCAAGTTTTGCGTGGCTGCTACGGGCTTAGCAAGAATCGTTCTTACCTACGCATCAAAACCATAACGATAGTTTGTCAAGTTGGTGCTATTTTAACCTTTGCAAGGACCGGGCGTAGCCACACTTGGTTCAACTAAAAGTTGGAGAAACTGACACCCGCCAGCCACCTGTGTGCAAAGCATGTCGGTAGAACCAGTCTCGCGTAAGCGTACGCGTAATGTCGGTCTGGGCCGCTTCATCCAACATACCGCCGAACCAAAGTATGACATGCTGGTAAGCAGTATGACTTATATCGCCCACAACTCACTTGTGTTCTACTCGTGCATAACATCAACGCATAAAACCTAGGCTCGGATGCCACTGTTGGGCAACGTAGTAATATCAAAAAAATTCCTACGCACACGCAAGATCATGGTGATGCATAGCAACGAGAGGGGAGAGTGTTGTCTACGTACCCTCGTAGACCGGCAACGGAAGCGTTGACACAACGTAGAGGAAGTAGCGTACGTCTTCCCGATCCGACCGATCCAAGTACCGAACGTACGGCACCTCCGAGTTCTGCACATGTTCAACTCGGTGACGTCCCTCGAGCTCCGATCCAGCAAAGTGTTGAGGGAGAGTTTTGTCAGCACGACGGCGTGATGACGGTGATGATGTTCTAACAACGCAGGGCTTCGCCTAAGCACCACTACGATATGACCGAGGTGGAATATGGTGGAAGGGGGCACCACACACGGCTAAGGAACGATCACGAAGATCAACTTGTGTGTCATGGGGTGCCCCCTTGCCCCCGTATATAAAGGAGGGAGAGGGGGAGGTGCGGTCGGCCCAAGGGGTGTGCCTGGAGGAGTCCTACTCCCACCGGGAGTAGGACCCCCCCCCCTCTTGCCTTGTTGGAAAAGGAAGGGGGAAGGGAGAAAGAGGAAAGGGGGGCGCCGCCCCCCCTTCCTTGTCCTATTCGGACTAGGGGGGAGGGGGCTCGCGGCCTGCCCTGGCCGGCCCTCCTCTTCTCCCTTAGGGCCCATGTAGGCCCAATAATCCGGGGGGGGGGGGGTTCCGGTAACCCCCCGGTACTCCGGTAAAATCCCGATTTCACCCGGAACGTTTCCGATATCCAAATATGGGCTTCCAATATATCAATCTTTATGTCTCGACCATTTCGAGACTCCTCGTCATGTCCGTGATCACATACGGGACACCGAACAACCTTTGATACATCAAAACACAAAAACCCTAATTACGATCGTCACCGAACTTTAAGCGTGCGGACCCTACGGGTTCGAGAACTATCTAGACATGAACGATACACGTCTCCGGTCAATAACCAATAGCGGAACCTGGATGCTCATATTGGCTCCTACATATTCTACGAAGATCTTTATCGGTCAAACCGCATAACAACATACGTTGTTCCCTTTGTCATCGGTATGTTACTTGCCCGAGATTCGATCATCGGTATCTCAATACCTAGTTTAATCTCGTTACCGGCAAGTCTCTTTACTCGTTCTGTAATACATCATCCCGCAATTAACTCATTAGTTTCAATGCTTGCAAGGCTCATAGTGACATGCATTACTGAGTGGGCCCAGAGATACCTCTCCGACAATCAGAGTGACAAATGCTAATCTCGAAATACGCCAACCCAACAAGTACCTTAGGAGACACCTGTAGAGGACCTTTATAATCACCCAATTACGTTGTGACGTTTGGTGGCACACAAAGTGTTCCTCCGGTAAACGGGAGTTGCATAATCTCATAGTCATAGGAACATGTATAAGTCATGAAGAAAGCAATAGCAACAAACTAAACGATCAAGTGCTAAGCTAACGGAATGGGTCAAGTCAATCACATCATTCTCCTAATGATGTGATCCCGTTAATCAAATGACAACTCATGTCTATGGTTAGGAAACATAACCATCTTTGATCAACGAGCTAGTCAAGTAGAGGCATACTAGTGACACTCTGTTTGTCTATGTATTCACACATGTATAATGTTTCCGGTTAATACAATTCTAGCATGAATAATAAACATTTATCATGATATAAGAAAATAAATAATAACTTTATTATTGCCTCTAGGGTATAAATAATAAGTTTATTATTGCCCTTGAGGATGTATCTTTCATTTTGTTCGGGCTGATGTGTTGCTGTTGCCGCAGCATAGCTAGACTTCATTCTCTCCTCTTGTTTACCCCTGTATTTCTATGTGTGGACATCTGTTAGTTCGGTTTGGCTTTAACATTGTTGCTTTATCTATAAAGTGAGGCGTAAAATATTTTTCGATAAAAAAACTTACAATTTTCACCGCCTAGCGTTATCCATTTAATTTTGCCCTTTTGCATACAATAGGCCTTCTGCTACTGCGATAAAGATGTAAGGTGAGCTCTGAGATCCTTTCTGAGGGCAGTATGGTGTGCATTCAATCTTTTTCGGAAAAATGAACACAACGATCTTGAGATCACCCACCAAAGCTGTCAACAATCCAATTTACGCGTAACCAAGTGCGCTAATATTTTCTACACTTTCTCTTCTATAATTGCCAAGATGGCCATGTATCACATGGATCGACATGCCCGTGTGGCGCGATATCCTGCACGCACCACCGCATGCATGCACCTGCGTCATCAGGTCGACGGAGCCACCAGCCAAGATCGCTGGATGCAGCTTCGGTGCCTTAAAGGCACCTACCTTTGGGTCACAGATGCAGAGGCCAGGGGTCTTTCTCCTTTTAAAAAAAATTACCTGACTGATCGGGGACTTGATTGAACTAGGGCAGCTGCATCTGGAGTTCAGGACTAACCAAACCAAAGGCCTAATCCATATGAGGTGTGTTATGCTTTTCTTTTTCGAACACAGTACAACCGGACCCGCTCACATACACGAGCATCCATTTACTCATCACTCAGCAATTAGCTTAAAGAAGTACTCCATCGTAGTATAGTTGATTTCTTTGTTAGGGATTATGTTTGAATAAGGGAAGTAATCCAATTACTCTTTGCTATTATGTTTTTTAGAAGTAAATGGATGCTCGTGTACAGTAGTATAGTTGATTTCTTTGTTAGGGAAATATCGTAAATTTTTCATTGTCCTTGCTAATCGTACTATCCTTCCCTATTCAAGATGATATTATGTTTCCTTTTTCATGACTTCGCGTCTGTCTGTTAAGCTCACATTCTCAACTGACTTGCATATAGAGGAATTAATTTGCTTATATTCTCCTTTTTTTTTGTTCAGTTACTGCAGGCCAGCCGGGAAGCCAGCCGAGTTGTACCTGCCTATAGGTGTATAATTGTCATGATGAAGCCTAAACTTTTTCGGATGTTTTGGACAATTCCAACCTGAAGCCCACATGCTCCCTTAACCACCGGTAGACGCCCCAAAACATGAGAATCCAACCTAATACTACTAGTACTACAATACCCTAGGCCCTAGCTAGCAACTGAGTTAATAATTCGCAGAGCAGAAATCGCACGTACAGTCCCGTCTCAATCATCACGCCATGAAACCCTTTTTGCTCCTGTGTTGTGCGTGCTCATCAGTCGCGAGACACAAGCCGGAGAAACATGCGACCAACCACCATTACATTAATCTCGGTAGGTTTGTGTCCTAATCAACCGTCTTAAGAGGATCCATATATAATACAATGGTTCATTCTGATATTTCGATTGATAACAGAAAATTGTAGAAACTAAAAATTCCTTTAAGAGTGAAGATTTTCCTCTAATTTCTAAACAAAGGAGTTATTCTAACTAGAGATAATCTGGCACGACGACGAAACTGTCATGGGTCCAAGACATGTGTCTTTTGCCAACATGACGAGTCTATCAAACACTTATTTTTTGAGTGCAAATTCGCTCGGGCAGTTTGGGCCATGGTCCAAGTAGCTTCGAATTTATACCTACCATGTAGTACACGTAATATGTTCGGCAACTGATTGCGGGGTATTGATAAACAATTTTCCGCACATATTCTTGTGGGAGCGGCGGCCTTATGCTGGGCAATGTGGCTTATCAGGAATGATGTGATTTTTAACAATAAATGTGTCCCATCTCCTATGCAGGTTATTCATATTTGTATACGATGGCTCCGTACATGGTCTATCCTGCAGAAGCCGAAGGACATGGACCTTTTTATGATGGCGTCTACACGGCTGGAGTGTACGGCCAGGGAGGTTTTCTACCCCATGGATGGCGGTGTGATTTACGGATAGGATCTACCGCTCCTTAGGCTAAACACGATTTATTGCTTGGCTTTGTATCGAATTATTTTATTTTTAGGGTGCTTTGGACGTTATGGCTGTGTGCATCTAGCTATGCAGAGGCCGGACTTTCTTTCAATACGATTATATCACCTCGATATATCTATTCAGTAAAAAGTCCTTTATCGAAAAAAGAGCATCTACAGTCGGACGCCTCAAACCCGCCTTATATGTCTGTGCAGGCCACGCGATCACTGCCCGGTTATAATTGTTTGACCCGGCCCTCAAACGCCCGGTTTGACCGGCACCCCATATCCAGCCCAAATATGGGACGGATATCGGGGCGCCCGGGCGCGCCCGCCATGTTGGACCTGGCCACGTTGGCCCACCTGACCCCACACAAAATCCACCCCACCCGCTCGCCGGATCAAACTCTAGACACTTCACTCCCCTTCCCTTCACTCCCCTCCCCTTCACTCCACTCCGCCACCCAAACTCGTCTTCGGCATGGCGGGCAGCGGATCCGAGTTCTTCACCTCCAGATCTGTCGTCCCTGAGTTGATCCCACGCTGCCCCGAGGAGGAGGAGGCCCATGGACGGCTGTGCTCGGACTCCATCCGCCGGGAATCCATAGCGTCCACCCAAATGACGGATGGATCCGGTGCTAGGCCGGCCTTAGTTGCCTCGCAGAGGCCGTGCGGTCCGTCTGGCGTCCGAACGCGCTGACGGACACGCAACCCCCCGATGGCGCGCTGATATTGGGAACGCGCCATTGTCCCACGAGGCCATGGCACGGTATGCACGCCGTGCAAGGCACCGGACGCGGGAGTCGGTGGCGGCCCTCGCAACGGCGGATGTCGGCAAGGCGGAATCGCATTCTCCAGCGCCACGTATGACGCATCACTCAGGGCGCCGCAACCGTATCGTGGTGGACGTCGGCGGCTCATCCCCGGACGGACCCGTCATCGATCTGACGTCCACCGGCACCGTTCGGGTTACGGTCTCGGACGAGGAAGAGTAGGGCATAAGAGACGGCGGGACGTTGAGTCCCGTGAGCCAGCTCGTGTCCCATATCCTACCCTACCTTGCCGGCGACTGGACCAACACTCTGAGGAGCGCAGTCGGCCTCCGGACATGGCCAAGGCAGAGCCGAGCGAGCGGGGAGCGAAACCGGACGAGCTCCGCTTAGATTAGGCTTCACGTTGCATGCAATAATATGAATTTGATATTTTTAATTTGGAGTATCCAAATATAGAATGTGTTTTTTAAGCGGTGATTGATCACTATCTATGGACACGTCTGAATATGTCCGCGGATGCTTGAAGGATTGAATTTATCAAATCCGGTTGTAGATGCTCTAATCATCGTGGTCCTTTGCCGTGCAAGGCTCATGCGTTTTTGCCAACCCCCGCTTCCATTGCTCGCGCACTGGACTGTTATTCCACTATCCATGCATGAATGGCCGTGATGCAACTCCCAAAACGTTTCACTCATTTTAACATACACACAGCGGTGGCCTGACCGCCTGACCAAAGTGCCAAACCCGATTGACCACTTTGCCGTGAACGCATGCATTCAGCACAGGTCATCCAGTAGCTCCTAGCTAGGACAGAAATGTGGAGATTGGGTTACTGCAAGAATAGAATTTTTTTTCGAAATGAAGGCAAAAGAATTAAATAAGGAGAGAATATAGTTTAGATTGTTACAAGAAACCCACACACGGCATGACAACTACTCACACAACATAATATGCCTTAGTTTCTTAGCGCCCGTGGTGATCCAAAGCTTCGCCTCCTCAAAAATGGTGTGAAGGAGAACGGGTGGTGGCACACATTTGTGGCGGAACACCCTAGCATTTCGTTCATTCCATATTGTCCAAGAGACGAGCATGGTAAGAGAGGCCATAGCATGTCTATTGGGGTTTGATTGTTGGTTCGCTTGTCCCACCACTCGTTGACGGAGTCCGCAAGATGCCAATCGGTTGTGTCCATGTGAGCAAGTCCAAACTTCTCAATGACTAACCTCCATAGCCTGAGCGTGTAGCGACACCTGAAAAAAAGATGCGCGCCCGATTCTTGTTCTCTTTTGCAAAGTTGGCACATGCCACAATTTGGCCAACCACGTTTTGCCAACCGATCGGTAGTTCATATCCTATTTTGGATAGCCAACCAAGCGAAAAATTTCACTTTTGGTGGTGCCCAAACTTTCCAGACCATTTGATCCATAGGGGAAAGCGACATGCCAAGGAACTGAGCTTTATATGCGGTGGATGCCGAGTAGAATCCATCATTCACGTGCTTCCAGACAATATCATCTTCAAGGTGGTCGTCGAGATGGAAGTCATTAATGAGCATCCAAAGTGTGAAGAATTCCCGGATGTGGTCACTGGAAACGACAGTGTTGTTGTTGACTGACAGAATCCATGCGCTCCCGTTTAGGGCCTCACGCACCTTCCATTTTTTCTCCTCGAGGCCTCGAAGATGAGCGGTGCGATGTCCATTACCAGAAGCCAAGGGGTGTCCCAAAATGGAGTTCGGGCGCCATTGCCGACGATGATAGTAGTGGACGCATAGAAAAATTCCCGGTCATCCTTGGTGCAAGGGTTGCCAAGCCCCACCCAAAGTTTTTGAGGTTCCTTCCATTCATACCAAAGCCACCACAGGCGCAAAGCACGCGCAAATTTGTCAGTGTTCAGCACGCCAAGACCACCATACTCCTTTGGCCGGCAAACTGTCTCCCAATTCACCTTGCACTTGGCACCAGTAGTCTTATCTGATCCAAACCAAAGGAAGGCCCTCTCTATCTTGTTCACACTATTTAGGGAGCTCAGTGGTACGATAAGAGGCGTGATGGAGTACACCACTTGGGAGGAGATGACCGACTTGACTAGGGCCGTGCGCCCGATTGTAGTGATATTTTGCCCCTCCCAAGTCACTAGTTTTCCGCCAACCTTGTCCACAAGATATTGAAAGTCCACCTTCTTGAGTTGCCACACCGAGAGCAGTAGTCCCAAGTATTTCATGGGGAAGCAAAACCAAGCTGTCGGAACACCTTCAAGAATGTGCTCGAGGTTAAGGTGATTGCAACGTATCGGCACGACCGAGCTTTTTTGGAAGTTGGTGCATAGGCACGTCACCTCGCCAAAGCCCTCCAAGATGGAGGCAAGGTTGTCGATATCCGTCTTGATAGGAGCCACAAAAACAGCCGCGTCATCCGCATAAAGCGATGTCCTCACCATAGCCCCACGGCCACGTATCTTGTGGAGCAATCCTTTCCGGGTTGCCAAATCTAGGATTTGGTGAAGAGGGTTGATTGCGAGGACAAACAAAAGCGGCGAGATGGGGTCCCCTTGATGAAAGCCCCGACCATGCTTGATGGGAGAGCCTAGAATCCCATTAAGGAGGATCCGCGAAGATGACGAGGATAAAAGAGCGGCAATCCAATCCCTAAACTTGACAGGGAACCCCAAGCGTTGAAGGAGATCAAGGATGTATTCCCACTTGACCGAGTCAAAAGCCTTCTTTATGTCAAGCTTGAATAGGAGGGCGGGGGTCTTGCTCTTGTGGAGGCGTCTAGCAAAACTACAGACATACATGAAGTTGTCATGGATGCTTCTTCGTTTTATGAATGTACTTTGAGCGTTGGATATGAGGTCGCCCATATGGGGAGCAAGCCTCAAAGAAAGGATCTTGGCCATGATCTTGGCGACGGCGTGGATGAGGCTAATGGGCCTGTAGTCGGTGATACCTTCCGCCCCATCCTTCTTAGGCAAAAGAACGACATTGGCGGAGTTAAGCCATTGCAGATTTGAGGTGTTTAAGGAATCGAAGCGTTGGATGACCCTCATGACATCATCCTTTATGACATCCTAACACTTCTTGAAGAAGATGCTCGTGAAGCCATCCAGGCCAGGCGCTTTGTCACCGGGCAACTCCTTGATGGCCTGGAGTACCTCATCCTCGGTGATTGGATCGTCGATGCCTTGCAAGGTATGGTGCTCGGTGCCAAGATCCTCCCGGTTAAAATCCATGGTACTCGTATTTCCTCTACTCATGACCTCGGAAAAGTGCTCCTGGATGATCTCCTCTTTTTCGTTGTGGTCGGTAACCCAGCCCTGCCCGTGCTTGATCCGATGGATGTGGTTTTTCCGTCTTCTAGCGTTGATGCGGCGGTGGAAGAATTTGGTGTTGGCATCGCCGTCCTTAAGATTTGCGATTCTGGCTCATTGGCTTTTCCTAGCCCTATCCAACAACGCAAGACTAATGACCCTCCTCTTGAGCCTAGAGCGAAGGTCACACTCCTCAGGAGAAAGGAGCCTCTCTTCTTGGGTAGTGTCGAGGCGTAGAATCACCAAAAGGGCCGCATGGAGCTGGAACTTAGCCTTGGAGAAGAGGGACTTGCTCCACTCTATGAGGCGAAGCGCGGTCTTCTTAAGCTTGTAATGCAAGACTTGGTAGGGCTCTGTGTGGGCCACCCACTCATTCCAAGCCTTGAGGACCACCTCATTGAATCCAGGCAAAGAAACCCATAAGTTCTTGAATTTGAAAGATTGCGGCTTCCTGGGTCCTTTGTCGTCTGCAAGCAGAAGAGGGCAATGGTCTGAGAGGGAAGACTACAAAGCGTGGAGCACATGGGTGTTGAAAGTCGTGTCCCAATCCGCATTGCAAAAAATGAGTCAAGCTTGCAGAGGGTCGGATTGTCTCTCTCATTGCTCCAAGTGAAGCGTCTGTTCTGAAGATGGATCTCCTTGAGCTCACATGATTGTAGTGCTGCACGGAACCGGTTGATCCTACTCGTGTTCACATTTCTCTTGTTCTTGTCCCTAGCCCGGTAAATTTGGTTGAAGTCTCCAAGGGCAAGCCAAGCAACACCTGACACCGGCTTGAGGGAGGTTAATTCGGTGAAGAAGGCGTCTTTGCAAGCATGATCAATGGGCCCATACACGGAGGTGAGCATGAAGCTAACATCAGACGCACGAATTGTAACCGTGGCCGAAAGGCAGTAAGTCAATGTTGAAACACCGGAGACATCGACGACATCATCATCCCAAAGCAACAGGATCTCGCCTCTAGTCCCGATGGCTGGGCATTGCGCAAAACCTTTCAGCCTGTTGCCACCAAGGTATGGTGGCCACGTACTTGTCCACACTCTCTAATTTTGTTTCTTGTAAACAGACCAGTTGACACGAGGAGGCAGCGATTGTGGCACTAACAGTTGCCCTTCTCTTCTGGCAATTTAGCCCATGTACATTCCAGCTCAGTGTGTTTACTGGTTGTATCCACATGGAAAACCATTGTTTGCACTTTTGCTTGGCCATAGGCCAATTCCAGGGTGTGTGTGCATGAAGGACACAACATGGGGAAAGAACAGAGAACACCACAACCAGCTTTGACAACACGGAAAAGCTCCTAATCGGAGACAGAACACAAGCACTGAGATACAACTCACGCAAATAAAAACAACATCGATAGGATACCACTCAGGCCAAGTACGAAGATGAATTAACATGACAACTATTGCAACACCCTAACTTGGAGGCTGGCTGATCAAACCAACTCCTCCTGAGCCAGCGCCCCGTCCTGGGTCCCGCGAGCTCCAGGGCTCCTTCACCCCCGTGACCGAGCAGGGCGTCCTCGACACCGTTAACAGCAGCATCATCCAGATGGAAGAAGGCACGCATCGCCAGGATCACTTCAGGAGCCAGTTGGTCTTTGAACTTGGCAGTGAAATATGCTAGTGTGGCCTCCGTGACGTCTTGATCGTCCTTTGTAATCCCCAGACTGCGGCATACAAGTTTTTCGGCAACCACTGCCGCCGGGGCAGCAGGGACCTTGGCACCCGAACGCCTGACCCGTTGCAGTGATAACCCTCCCTTTGTGGAGATCTTGACGCCTGCAAGTGTTTTACGACGAGCTGCCGGCGGCCTAGGCCGAGAGGATGCAGGCGAGGCGAGGAGGCCCTTCTGCCGCTGTGCAAACAGGGGCGCCATAGCAGTGCTTTGGTCCTGCATGACCGGGCAGCGGACCGGCGACGGTGTGCGCTGCATGGGGCCAGCAGAGATGAACGGCGGCGTGGGAGAGGCTTCAAACCCCGGTGGCCTGGAAGGGGACGCCAGGGGGCGCAGCAGGGTCATAGACGAGTAGAGCTGGAGTAGTGATGGGCTAGGCGCAGTGAGACGCATGGGAGAACTCCTATCTTCAGAGCGCTTGGACCGCAGGCTTGCCGGCAGCACCGTAGTCCGAGATAATGGTGGAGATGCCTGGGGAGTGAGGCTCGCCTGAGAGCGGCGTCTGGTGGAGCGCGGAGAGGCCTGGCTAGTGGGGCTGCGCCCCCAGACCGCGGAAGGGCCCTGCACCTGCGTGGGCAATAGCTCGAGAGCACGCACATGCTCACCGCTGACCGAGCCCGAGCCGCGCAGCGGTGCAGGCACGTCGTCGAGGGCCGCCGACAAAGGGGCGCTGGAGTTGGTGGCATGCCTGTGGCCGCCAGAGCGCTCCCTCGTGCGGTCCTGACCCACCTCCCGTTGGCGCTCACAAGGGTTGCGGGAGAGCGAGCGCCGTACCCTGGCGCCCCAACCCTCACGAGCATGGTCGCCGCAACCGCGTCGGTCATCGTGATCGCCCTCATCGTCATCCCGCCTGTCCTGGCGCCGCACCTCGCGCCCTTGTGGCACACGCCGGTCCCTAGGGACGACCGTGTCGTCGACGGCGCGGCGGAACCAGGTAAACTCGTGGACTTCTAATGGCGGCGGGTTGTCGTCGTCGGCGGCGGCCTTGGAGTGGTCCTCGAGGAGGTCGAGGTGGATGATGACGCGGTGACGGAGGCCGCGCCGCCCACGGCGACGGTGGCCACGAGCAGGAAGCGTGAGCCACTTCACTTTCGGGATGGCATTGGGGTTGGCCGTCCACGCCCAGAGCGCCAAGTCCCTCATGTCCTTCTTGCGTCGGGAGCGCGGCTCGATGTAGTCAAGCGAGCAGCCGCGGCCGATGAGGAAGGTGGCGATGTACTCATTCCACCCGTGCAGCGGGACGCCTTCCATGCACAGGCGGACGTGGAGCAGCATATCCTCATTATCGGCATGCGCCTCCAGCCGCCATTCGCGCACGAAGATGTTGTAGCCAGCTCCAGGGAGGCTGCCGCGAGACACAATCTCTGCACAGTGATGCTGATACACGAACCTGACAAAGAACTGCTCTGGATAGTGCTTCACCACCTCAACATCAGCCGGGCGAGCGCCCAGAGCCGCGGCGAGCTCCGTGGCGACCTGCCGGCAGGAAATGTCCTGCCGTGCGCCCTCCAGCCATGCCACAGCAGCGTTGGAGGAGAGGATGGCAGACTCGTCTTGCATCTCTGGTGTAGCCGACACGACGACAAAGTCCTCCTCCGGCCGAAGGGAAGCATCGCCAAGGCGTGGCATCCTAGCCGGCACAGCCACGATCTGCAGCAGCGGGCGCAGCGACGGATCTTCCCAGCCACGACCAGGGCGAGGCAATGCCTGAATCGAAGCAGCAGCAGGGCAAGGCAGTGGAGGTGGTGGCACAACAGGGGAGTCCAGCAAGCGGAGCGGCTTCCATTGTTTGCGGCAGCCCCTTAACTTGTGCCTGTTTTGAAGGCAGAAGGCAGCGGGAGCAGCAGATGGGTTCGCGACAGATCGAGGCTCTGTGCCCCAGGACGAGGCACTAGCAGCATCGACCGAAGAGCCAGTGTGGGATGGGCAGCGGCTTGAATTCCGGGGCGGCCAAAGCCGGGCGGCGCGGGCTATTACGTGAGGTGACCAGCTGCCAGCCGCCGGTCACCTCATCCTCGCGCCCCGCGCCCGTCGTCGCTGTCGGCATTGAAGGCGCGTCCGCAGCCGGATGCGATGGAGCCAGCCGCCCCACAGCCCCGCAGTTATGGCGAGCCATGATTTGAAGGCGCGCAGCCGGCGCGCCCGTAGCTGGACGCTACGACCCGACCAGGGTGTGGTCTGAAGGCGGCACGGTGGGCAGCGAGTCGAGGACGAACTCTTCGGAGCCAGCGGCGCTGGCACGACCCAGACCAGCCGACGACTGGACCAGATCTGGCGGAGGCGAACACGTGGGGGCCAGCTGCGCCCGAGGCAGCGCGAGCTGGGCAGGGACACCAGGCGGGGCACCGGCAGGAGGAGGCGGCAGGGGCATGGACCATGACGCAGATGCGAAGTCAAGGCAGTGCGCCGTGGCCGCCGCCGCCGCCGCGAACGCGGGCACATCTTTTTCTTCCATCCTTTTCCCTGGTAATCACAGTACAATTATAGAATAGAAAAATTTAAAAGTAGAGCATATGCCCCTAAAATTCCACGGACACGTAAGTGCGGAGGCACGCACTTGTCCAGCTACATTGGCCCACGACCGCCTCGCAATCCACAAAGTCATTGCGATGGATCCCACTCGAGAGCAAAGTTTAAAGTTTTAGTTTTTGAAATTTGCGACTTTGCCGCTCACAGGTTTTGACGATTTTGTCGGTCGCGGATATCAAGTTTTAGAAGTTCAAACATTTTCGTCGGTCGCAGGATCTGAAACTAATGATTTTATCGGTCGCTCATACCAAGTATGAGAAGTTGAAACTTAAGAAAAATTTAAAAAATTCATCAAAATATATTCAAAATAGATCTTATTTGAAAGCCTTGAACGCAAGAAATGCGAATATGCAAACAAAATTTAATTTAGACTTTTGGTTCAAAAGATATGAAGTATTGTAAATCAGAACCAAAAGAAAAAAGGGGTTGCGTGCCACAAATTCTCTCCGCGTATGCCCTAAGACTAGCCCGGTAACTCCATGGAAAGGTAATGGTGGTAGGAGCATCTTCAACCATAACAAACAGCTAATCCGATAGCAAGGCGGACCCCACCGACTGGGACGCGCTGCTCAGGAAGGATTCAAGTGACCCCCAAGACGACGAGGAGCACGCGCTCCACATTGTCATCCACCGGCCACGGATGGACAAGGACGGGAGTCCGAGCTCCGGCCATCCTAGTCACCCGACGAGGCAGGTACACCCCTGGTCGTGCCATTCCTGCCTCCTACTCCCATCCGATGATCGGTTCTCGTCCCCGTACCGCCGAGCTCGCGGCAAAGGGCACCCAAATTGGAGGCATGGGTCGCTTGCCGCACGAGGCAACGGGTTGCATAGAGGGCGACGGAGGCCTAGCCTTTCCAGCCGCGGGTCGTGGAGATTAGCGCATGTAAAGTGGACTACCTCCTCCGCGACGCCATCCGTAGGTCGGTGACCTCGGCGGACACAGACGATAGGTAGCGCTACCAAAAAATGCCAAGGAGCTCCAGCTCATCATCGAGGAGTCGAAGTGCATTGCAAAGGATAAGGCGGTCACCGCGCCCGCCTCGTCAAGGAGAAGGCGCATGTCGCCGGACGTCTTGCCGGGATCTTCTCCTCCTTGTCAGACAATGGCACGACTACCGACAACGACGAGTCCTGCCCACTGGTCGCCAACGTGTATGCCAAAAACTACTATCGGCGCTTCGGGGACCCCAAAGGGAAGGCCTAGCGAGAAAATGGTGAAATTTGGCACCCTCTCTCCGCAACTAGATAGCAATCTAGTTTTATTTATGCTTTATAGTATCTAGGTGATGAACATTTTGGATTCGGTTGTCTAAAAGTTGCTATCCCGATCTATATGTTTGCTATTGCTATGTTGAAGTTTTATCTACAAAATGTTATTCACGTGCAGAGGTTGATGGTCATCCTCCTTTTTCAGAAAATAAAATAAAATGTTATTCATGTTGCATGGCTTGTATGAATTTAGGGGGCGGCTATGAGGTGGGCGGCTGTGTGAACCAGAGAAATGAGGGTGATCAGTCTCCTTGGTCGCGTCCGGACATATAGGTGTTAAATTTGACTAGTCCGATTGTAGATGCATGGACACACTAATACGTGCGTAGACTATTGACAAATTTCCTTGGCCCACGCATCAGTGACAGTCTGAAACGATCTCGTTGCGACATTGAGTTAACGCGGGCCATGTGTGATGTGTCAGCGCCGTGGTTTCACGGAACCTCTCGATCGGACTAATAATAATATAAGCTTTGTTTTTCTTCTGTCGGGAAACTATATCCTTTCACAAGTTGTTTCTCCTTTTGAGAGCCTGGCCTGCCGCTTTGGACTGTGCCAAGTTCGCCTGTCGCAGTGTCCCCTTCGTTGACGCCTTTCACAAACAGCCGCACGCTTCCAGAGCTTGTCCTGTCGCATGCAATGCCACCCCCAATTGCCTCCCTAGCTAGCTCGCCTCCTATATGTACACAGCAAGCCCTGTTCCTACAGCCACCACCAGCTCAACTGCGCCTCAACACCAACCGCAAGGAACAGCACAGTTATCCGTGAAAGATTAGCTGCCACTTGCGACCATGATCAAGCTGAGATGCCCCAACCCCAAGAGGCTCTTCAGGAGGAGCTCCTCCAAGATCAGCAGGTCTAGTAGCAGCTGCAGCAGCAGCAGCAGCGACAACAGCAGCGATGCCGCCGGTGGCATCCGTGGCGGCAGCGGCAGCGGCAGCGGGGAGATCGAGTGGGAGGTGCGGCCCGGGGGCATGCTGGTGCAGAGGAGGGATGGGAGGGGGGACGTAGAGATCATCACCGTCAGGGTGGCCACCGGCTACTCCTGGCACGACGTCTCCATTGGAGCCACCTGCACTTTTGGTGAGTAACTGTACAATATTGCAAAGCTAACAGAAGTTGATTAGATTTGTTAGAGAATATTTGGGGTTCTCTCATATGCTAAGCGGGTCATCCCATCTTTTTGCTGGATAATGGCTCGAGGAGTGATCGTGGGTATAGCATGCATAACCTGCACAATTTCAGACAAGTTAGCATTACTTGGAGTTGAGTAGTGGACCCTCGAGCTCCTGAACCTTATCATAGAGTTGTGAAGATGGACGCATGTCCATTAGCAAGGTCTCCTGGCTTTCAGTAATAAAACTACTGATGGCCAGGGCTGTGCCACCATCTTCTTCCTAGCAGCTCCATCATGAGTAGAGTACTAAGGGGCTGTTTGGATTGTGCTATCTTTGCAATATATTGTCACATAATTTTTGCCACACTTGCCACACTTGACTTAGTTGAGTTGCTCAAATCATACTGTCGTTCGTCGTCCTTGTAATTTTTTTAAAAGAATGCACAGACCTGCAGAATGGAAGGCTTCCTGCCCTGCCAGCGTGCACACGGTGGTTCATAGTTTTTTAGTACAAAGCATAAACTCAGTCTGTTTTTTATCATTGAAAAATGTACACACGATGGTTCGAAGTAGGAACATGAGTGGAACTTTCCTCCATCTTGTTTTTCTATGACCGAATATAGTAAATCAAGTACGCTTCATTGGATCAAGGTCTAACATATGTTTTGCAAAATTAATTTGTGCAGGTGAACTGAAGGTGTTAGTGTCCATGGTGACGGGGCTCGAGCCGAGGGAGCAGAGGCTGTTGTTCAGGGGCAAGGAGAAGGAGGACAGTGACCACCTCCACATGGTTGGGGTGAGGGACAAGGACAAGGTGCTCCTCCTCGAGGACCCTGCCCTCAAGGACATGAAGCTCCGGGCAGCGCTCGCAGCCCAGGCCGTGCAGAACCCGTATCAAACTTTTATCAAGGTGTAGGCCGGCCAGCCTTGCCCACCGCGCTAACAGTTATCTAAATCAACCACACTATCAGGCATCAGCTAGTCAGGTCTCACAAGATTGCTAACAAAAAGCATATCTGGAACCTGATACATGGCGTTGTTCGCGGATGCTGATCAGTTCTTAAGTACCACTCCATGGAATGGAAGGGCAAAGACCCTCCTTGTGTGAGAGTTAGAGTACTATCAACTTTTAATTAATTATAATTGCATGGTTGTGCAATTTGTAGCTAGTTGCAAGTTTAAGTCCTTTCTTCTAGATGCTGTAAGGGCCAGCCTCCTCCAGGAATTGCTAGTCTAACTATGGATGTCATGCGTGGTATTATGTTAGATTGGAGAGTGCAATCTTGGATAAGGCCTGTGCCCTGTTGCATAGTGTGGGCTAGATGGAGTACATGCAGTTCTGTTGTGGATGACATGTATCAATGTACCGCATGACCCATGAAGTTATGAGACCACATTTTTGTGGTCCTTTTCTCCATTTAGAATTTTTTTCTGGAGTTGGCGCTAGATGTTGACAGTGTTCGCATAGTACCCAAACAACAACAACGGTCCAGTAGTGTATATGGATTTATATGATAACGGGACGTAAACTCAAGTTACTGATGGGCTCGGGACAATTTTACCCAGGATTGGGCCCTTGGGATTCAAGTAACAACCCTAATCTTGCTTGTCCGAAATTTATATATCAACGAGTACAAATTAGGGGTCCACTGACATTGGCACGAAGTCAATGGAAAATTTGGTGGTCGATCTTGACGGGTTGTCTAAGATTGAATCTAATCTAGGTTAAAACTAACGCTTCGTTCCTGTCGTCTTAGGCGTCGTGAAGTCCTCATCCTGGTCTTGACGTGTGGTTATTTATACCCTCTCTTCGGTCGGTATGATCCCTTCCTATCTTGGTCTCCTAGTTGTGAGCAGCTTGATTCTTTGTGTTAGGAAACGCAGTAATTTCAGAAAATTTCCTACACACACGCAAGATTCATCTAGGTGATGCATAGCAATGAGAGGGGAAGAGTGTTGTCCACGTACCCTCGTAAACCGTAAGCGGAAGCGTTATGACAACGCGGT
The DNA here is from genome assembly GCA_034509565.1 of Triticum monococcum. Classification (NCBI taxonomy): domain Eukaryota; kingdom Viridiplantae; phylum Streptophyta; class Magnoliopsida; order Poales; family Poaceae; genus Triticum; species Triticum monococcum. Next base: position 608,627,383 of record CM067842.1, read on the forward strand.
TGATGTAGTCATACGTTTTCATGATCCGACCGATCCTAGTACCGAAAGTACGGCACCTCCGCGATCTGCACACGTTCGGTTCGGTGACGTCCCACGAACTCTCGATCCGGCTGAGTGTCGAGGGAGAGCTTCGTCAGCACGACGGCGTGATGATGGTGATGATGAAGTTACTGGCGTAGGGCTTCGCCTAAGCAGTACGACAATATGACCGAGGTGGATTATGATGGAGGGGTGTTGGGGAACGTAGCAGAAATTTAAAATTTTCTACGCATCACCAAGATCAATCTATGGAGTAATCTAGCAACGAGGGGAACGAGGGTGCATCTACATACCCTTGTAGATCGCTAAGCGGAAGCGTTGAAGTGAACGGGGTTGATGGAGTCGTACTCGTCGTGATCCAAATCACCGATGATCCTAGTGCCGAACGGATGGCACCTCCGCGTTCAACACACGTACAGCCCGGTGACGTCTCCTACGCCTTGATCCAGCAAGGGAGAAGTAGAGGTTGGGGAAGACTCCATCCAGCAGCAGCACGACGGCGTGGTGGTGGTGGAGGAGCGCGGGACTCCAGCAGGGCTTCGCCAAGCGCTACGAGAGACGAGGAGGGAGAGGGGTAGGGCTGCGCCAACGGGGAAGGAACTTCATATGTTGGGCTGCCCCTTTGCCTCCACTATATATAGGAGGAGAGGGAGGACTGCGCCCCCACCTAGGGTTTTCACCCTAGGGGTGGCGGCTGCCCCAATCCCCATCTGGGGTGGCGGCCAAGTGGGGGGAGAGGGAGGCGCACCAGGCATGGGCCTTAGGGCCCATCTGCCCTTAGGGTTTGCCCCCCTCTTCTCTCTAGGCGCATGGGCCTTGGTTGGGAGGCGCCCCAGCCCACCTAGGGGCTGGTCCCTTCTCACACTTGGCCCATGTATGCCTCCGGGGCCCGTGGCCCCTCCTGGTGGACCCCCGGACCCCTCCGGTGGTCCCGGTACACTACCGGTGATGCCCGGAACACTTCCGGTGGCCAAAACCATACTTCCTATATATCAATCTTTACTTCCGGACCATTCCGGAAGTCCTCATGACGTCCGGGATCTCATCCGGGACTCCAAACAACATTCGGTAACCGCGTACATACTTTCCCTATAACCCTAGCGTCATCGAACCTTAAGTGCGCAGACCCTGCGGGCTCGGGAGTCATGCATACATGGCCGAGACAACTCTCCGGTCAATAACCAACAGCGGGATCTGGATACCCATGTTGGCTCCCACATGATCCACGATGATCTCATCGAATGAACCACGATGTCAAGGATTCAATCAATCCTGTATACAATTCCCTTTGTCTAGCGGTACGATACTTGCCCGAGATTCGATCGTCGGTATCCCGATACCTTGTTCAATCTCGTTACCGGCAAGTCTCTTTACTCGTTCTGTAACACATCATCCCGTGATCAACTCCTTGATCACATTGTGCACATTATGATGATGTCCTACCGAGTGGGCCCAGAGATACCTCTCCGTTTACACAGAGTGACAAATCCCAGTCTCGATTCGTGCCAACCCAACAGACACTTTCGGAGATACCTGTAGTGTACCTTTATAGCCACCCAGTTACGTTGTGACGTTTGGCACACCCAAAGCACTCCTACGGTATCCGGGAGTTGAACAATCTCATGGTCTAAGGAAATGACACTTGACATTAGAAAAGCTTTAGCATACGAACTACACGATCTTTGTGCTAGGCTTAGGATTGGGTCTTGTCCATCACATCATTCTCCTAATGATGTGATCCCGTTATCAACGACATCCAATGTCCATGGTCAGGAAACCGTAACCATCTATTGATCAACGAGCTAGTCAACCAGAGGCTTACTAGGGACATGTTGTTGTCTATGTATCCACACATGTATACGAGTTTCCTATCAATACAATTCTAGCATGGATAATAAACGATTATCATGAACAAGGAAATATAATAATAACCAATTTATTATTGCCTCTAGGGCATATTTCCAACAGTCTCCCACTTGCACTAGAGTCAATAATATAGTTCACATCGCCATGTGATTAACACTCACAGGTCACATCGCCATGTGACCAACATCCAAGAGTCTACTAGACTCAATGATCTAGTTCACATCACTATGTGACAAACACTCAAAGAGTTCTGGGTTTGATCATGTTATGCTTGTGAGAGAGGTTGTAGTCAACGGGTCTTGCCATATTCAGATCCCTATGTATTTCGCAAAACTTTATATCGTAGATGCTGCTACCACGTTCCACTTGGAGCTATTCCAAATTATTGCTCCATTATACGTATCCGGTATCTCTACTCAGAGCTATTCGGATAGGTGTCAAGCTTGCATCGATGTAACTCTTTATGTCGAACTCTTTATCACCTCATAATCGAGAAACATTTCCTTATTCCTCTAAGGACAATTTTGACCGCTATCTGGTGATCTACTCCTAGATCACCTTTGTACCCTCTTGCCAGACATGTGGCAAGGCACACATCAGGTGTGGTACTCAGCATGGCATACCGTATAGAGCCTATGACAAGATCATAGGGGACGACCTTCATCCTTCCTCTTTCTTCTGCCGTGGTCAATCTTTGAGTCTTACTCAACTTCACACCTTACAACTCAGGTAAGAACCCCTTCTTTGACTGATCTATTTTGAACTCCTTCAAAAACATGTCAAGGTGTGTGTTCTTTGAAAGTATCATCAGGCGTCTTGATCTATCTCTATAGATCTTGATGCCCAATATGTAAGCAGCTTTATCCAGGTCTTCCTTTGAAAATCACTCTTCAAACAAACCGTTTATGCTTTCTAGAAATTCTACATTATTTCTGATCAACAATATGTCATCTACATATACTTATCAGAAATGTTGTAGTGCTCCCACTCACTTTCTTGTAAATACAAGTTTCTAGCAAACATTGTATAAACCTAAAAGCTTTGATCACTCCATCAAAACATATATTTCGATTCCGAGATGCTTCCTCTAGTCCATAGAAGGATTGCTGGAGCCAGCATACCTTTTAGCATCCTTAGGATTGTCAAAACCTTTTATTGTATCACATACAACTTTTCTTATGAAAACTGGTAAGAAAACATGTTTTGACATCCATCTGTAAGATTTCATAATCGAAAAATACAGCTAATGCTAACATGATTCCGACGGACTTAAGCATCGCTACGGGTGAGATATTCTCATCGTAGTTAATTCCTTGAACTTGTGAAAAGACTCTTTCCCACAAGTCGAGCTTCATAGACGGTAACATTACCGCCCACGCCCGTCTTCTTCTTAAAGATCCATTTATCTCAATGGCTCGCTGATCATCGTGCAAGTCCACCAAAGTCCATACTTTGTTCTGATATATGGATCCTATCTCGGATTTCATGGCTTCTAACCATTTGTCGAAATACGGGCCCACCATCGCTTCTCCATAGTTCGTAGGTTCATTGTTGTCTAACAACATGATATCTAAGACAGGATTACCGTACCACTCAGGAGTAGTACATATCCTTGTCGACCTACGAGGTTCGATAGCAACTTGATCCGAAGCTTCATGATCACTATCATTAACTTCCTATTCAATAGATGTAGGCTCCACAGAAAACATCTTTCTGTGTTGCATTACTCTCTTGTTGAAATAAAGGTTCGACAACCTCATCAAGTTCTATCTTCCTCCCACTCAATTCTTTCGAGAGAAACTCCTTCTCGAGAAAGGACCCGTTCTTAGCGACAAACAATTTGCCCTCGGATATGAGATAGAAGGTGTACCCAACTGTCACCTTTGGGTATCCTATGAAGATGTGTTTGTCCGCTTTGGGTTCGAGCTTCTCCGGCTGAAGCCCTAAGCATTGCAGCCCCAAATATTAAGAAACGACAACTTTGGTTTCTTGCCAAACCAATGTTCATACGACATCATCTCAATGGACTTAGATGTTGTCCTATCTAAAGTGAATGCAGCTGTCTCTAACGCATAACCTCAAAATGAAAACGGTAGATTGGTAACAGACATCATAGATCGCACCATATCTCATAGGGTTCGATTACGATGTCCGGACACACCATTACCTTGTGGTGTTCCAGGTGGCTTCAACTGTGAAACAATTCCACAATGTCTTAAGTGATTGCCAAACTCATAACTCAGAAAATCCCCTTTTGATCAGATCATAGGAACATGATCTTATTGTTATGATGATTCTTAACTTCACTCTGAAAATGCTTGAACTTTTCAAACGTTTCAGACTTGTGCTTCATTAAGTAGATATACCTATATCTACCCAAATCGTCAGTGAAGATGAGAAAATAGCGATATCCACCGCACGCTTCAATTCTCATTGGATCACACGCATCAGCATGCATGATTTCCAACAAGTCACTTGCCCGTTTCATTGTACCTGAAAACGGGGTCTTAGTCATCCTGCCCATGAGGCATGGCTCGTATGTGTCAAGTGATTCAAAATCAAGTGACTCCAAACATCCATCAATATGGAGTTTCTTCATGCATCTTACGCCAATATGACCTAAGCGGCAGTGCCACGAGAAAGTGGTACTATCATTATTAACTCTACATCCTTTGGCGTGAATATGCGTATTACCACGACCGAGATTCAATGAACCATTCACATAGGGTGCATGACCATGAAAGGTATTATTCATGTAAACAGAATAACCATTATTCTCTAATTAAATGAATAACCGTATTGCAATGAACATGATCTAATCATATTCATGCTCAACGTAGACACCTGATAACATTTATCTAGGTTCAATACTAATCCCGAAGGCAGATGGAGTGTGCGATGGTGATCTCATCAACTTTGGAAACACTTCCAACACACATCGTCACCTCGCCCTCAGCCAGTCTCCGTTTAGTCCGTAGCTTTTGCTTCAAGTCACCAATAATAGTAACTGAACCGGTATCCAATACCCAGGTGCTACCATGAGTACTAGTGAGGTACACATTAATAACACGTATAAATTTTGTTGAAGTTGCCAGCCTTCTTATCTACCATGCATTTGGGGTAATTCCGCTACCAGTGACAGTTCCCTTTACAATAGAAGCACTTAGTCTCGGGTTTGGGTTCAACCTTGGGTTCCTTCACTGGAGCGGCAACTGGTTTGCCATCCATGAAGTTTCCCTTCTAGCCCTTGCCCTTCTTGAAACCAGTGGTCTTGTTAAACCATCAACACTTGATGCTCCTTCTTGATTTCTACCTTTTGCGGTCTTAAGCACCGCGAACAGCTCCGGGATCAACTCCATCCCTTGCATGTCATAGTTTATCACGAAGATCTAGTAGCTCAGTGATAGTGGCTAGAGAACTCTATCAATCACTATCTTATCCAGAAGTTTAACTCCCACTTGATTTAAGTGATTGTAGCACCCAGACATTCTGAGCACATGCTCACTAGCTGAGCTATTCTCCTCCATCTTGTTGGCAAAAGAACTTGTCAGAGGTCTCATACCTCTCAACACGGGCAAGAGCCTGAAATCCCAATTTCAGCTCTTGGAACATCTCATGTGTTCTATGGCGTTCAAAACGTCATTGGAATCCCGATTCTAAGCCGTAAAGTATGGTGCACTAAACTATCAAGTAGTCATCAGGATGTGTCTGTCAGGTGTTCATAACATCCACAGACGATGTTGTAGGGGTTTGCACATCGAGCGGTGCATCAAAGACGTAAGCCTTCTGTGTAGCAGTGAGGACACTCCTCGGACTACGGACCTAGTCCGCATCATTTCTTACAATATCTTTCAACTTAATCTTTCTCTAGGAACATATTGAAACAGGGAGCTACAACGTGAGCTATTTACCTACAACATATTTGCAAAGACAATTTAGACTATGTTCATGATAATTGAGTTCATCTAATCAAATTATTTAATGAATTCCCACTCAGATAGACATCCCTCTAGTCATCTAAGTGAAACATGATCCGAATCGACTATGCCGTGTTCGATCATCACATGAGACGGACTAGTCATCAACGGTGAACATCTCATGTTGATCGTATCTTCTATACGACTCATGTTCGACCTTTCCGTCTTCCATGTTCCGAGGCCATGTCTGTACATGCTAGGCTCGTCAAGTCAACCTAAGTGTATTGCGTGTGTAAATCTGGCTTACACCCATTGTATTCGAACGTTAGAATCTATCACACCCGATCATCACGTGATGCTTCGAAACAACGAACCTTCGCAACGGTGCACAGTTAGGGGGAACACTTTTCTTGAAACTTTAGTGAGGGATCATCTTATTTGAGCTACCGTCGTTCTAAGCAAATAAGATGTAAAACATGATAAACATCACATGCAATCAAATAGTGACATGATATGGCCAATATCATTTTGCTCCTTTTGATCTCCATCTTCGGGGCTCCATGATCATCGTTGTCACCGGCATGACACCAGGATCTCTATCATCGTATCTTCTTGAAGTTGTCTCGTCATCTATTACTTCTACTACTATGGCTAACGCTTTAGCAATAAAGTAAAGTAATTACATGACATTTATGTTGACACACATGTCATAAATAAATTAAGACAACTCCTATGGATCCTGCCGGTTGTCATACTCATCGACATGCAAGTCATGATTCCTATTACAAGAACATGATCAATCTCATACATCACATATATCATTCATCACATCCTTTTTTGGCCATATCATATCACACGGCACATGCTGCAAAAACAAGTTAGACGTCCTCTAATTGTTGTTGCAAGTTTTTACGTGGCTGCTATAGGTTTCTAGCAAGAATGTTTCTTACCTACGCCAAAACCACAACGTGATATGCCAATTTATATTTACCCTTCATAAGGACCCTTTTCATCGAATCCGATCAGATTAAAGTGGGAGAGACACACACCCGCTAGCCACCTTATGCAACTAGTGCATGTCAGTCGGTGGAACCAGTCTCACGTAAGTGTACGTGTAAGGTCGGTCCAGGCCGCTTCATCCCACGATGCCTCCGAATCAAGATAAGACTAGTAATGGCAAGTAAATTGACAATATCGACGCCCACAACTTCTTTGTGTTCTGCTCGTGCATAGAAACTACGCATAGACCTAGCTCATGATGCCACTGTTGGGGAACGTAGCAGAAATTTAAAATTTTCTACGCATCACCAAGATCAATCTATGGAGTAATCTAGCAACGAGGGGAAGGAGAGTGCATCTACATACCCTTGTAGATCGCTAAGCGGAAGCGTTCAAGTGAACGGGGTTGATGGAGTCGTACTCGTCGTGATCCAAATCACCGATGATCCTAGTGCCGAACGGATGGCACCTCCGCGTTCAACACACGTACAGCCTGGTGACGTCTCCTACGCCTTGATCCAGCAAGGGGAGAAGGAGAGGTTGGGGAAGACTCCATCCAGCAGTAGCACGACGGCGTGGTGGTGGTGGAGGAGCGCGGGACTCCAGCAGTGCTTCGCCAAGCACTACGAGAGATGAGGAGGGAGAGGGGTAGGGCTGCGCCAACGGAGAAGGAACTTCATGTGTTGGGTTGCCCCTTTGCCTCCACTATATATAGGGGGAGAGGGAGGACTGCGCCCCCACCTAGGGTTTCCACCCTAGGGGTGGCGGCTGCCCCAATCCCCATCTGGGGTGGCGGCCAAATGGGGGGGGGGGAGGGAGGCGCACCAGGCATGGGCCTTAGGGCCCATCTGCCCTTAGGGTTTGCCCCCCTCTTCTCTCTAGGTGCATGGGCCTTGGTGGGGAGGCGCCCCAGCCCACCTAGGGGCTGGTCCCTTCTCAAACTTGGCCCATGTATGCCTTCGGGGCCCGTGGCCCCTCCTGGTGGACCCCCGGACCCCTCCGGTGGTCCCGGTAAACTACCGGTGATGCCCGGAACACTTTCGGTGGCCAAAACCATACTTCCTATATATCAATCTTTACCTCCGGACCATTCCGGAACTCCTCGTGACGTCCGGGATCTCATCCGGGACTCCAAACAACATTCAGTAACCACGTACATACTTTCCCTATAACCCTAGCGTCATCGAACCTTAAGTGTGCAGACCCTGCGGGCTCGGGAGTCATGCAGACATGGCCGAGACAACTCTCTGGTCAATAACCAATAGCAGGATCTGGATACCCATGTTGGCTCCCACATGATCCACGATGATCTCATCGGATGAACCACGATGTCAAGGATTCAATCAATCCCGTATACAATTCCCTTTGTCTAGCGGTACGATACTTGCCCGAGATTCGATCGTTGGTATCCCGATACCTTGTTCAATCTCGTTACCGGCAAGTCTCTTTACTCGTTCCGTAACACATCATCCCGTGATCAACTCCTTGATCGCATTGTGCACATTATGATGATGTCCTACCGAGTGGGCCCAGAGATACCTCTCCGTTTACACGGAGTGACAAATCCCAGTCTCGATTCGTGCCAACCCAACAGACACTTTCGGAGATACTTGTAGTGTACCTTTATAGTCACCCAGTTACGTTGTGATGTTTGGCACACCCAAAGCACTCCTACGGTATCCGGGAGTTGCACAATCTCATGGTCTAAGGAAATGACACTTGACATTAGAAAAGCTTTAGCATACGAACTACACGATCTTTGTGCTAGGCTTAGGATTGGGTCTTGTCCATCACATCATTCTCCTAATGATGTGATCCCGTTATCAACGACATCCAATGTCCACGGTCAGGAAACCGTAACCATCTATTGATCAACGAGCTAGTCACCTAGACGCTTACTAGGGACATGTTGTTGTCTATGTATCCACACATGTATATAAGTTTCCTATCAATACAATTCTAGCATGGATAATAAACGATTATCATGAACAAGGAAATATAATATTAACCAATTTATTATTGCCTCTAGGGCATATTTCTAACAAGGGGGGCACCGCACACGGCTAAGACAATTGTCTGTTGTGTGTTCTAGGGTGCCCCCTGCCCCCGTATATAAAGGAGCAAGGGGGAGGCCGGCCGGCCCTAGGATGCGCCAAGGAGGGGAGGAATCCTCCTCCTAGTAGGAGCAGGATTCCTCCTTTCCTAGTCCTACTAGGAGGGGGGAGGAAGGAGTGGGAGGGGGAAGGAAGGAGTGGGAGAGGGGAAGGAAAGGGGGGGCGCCACCCCCCTCGTAGTCCAATTCGAGCTCAAGGGGGAGGGGTGTTGGGGAACGTAGTAATTTCAAAAATTCTCCTACGCACACGCAAGATCATGGTGATGCATAGCAACGAGAGGGGAGAGTGTTGTCTACGTACCCTCGTTGACCGAAGAGGAAGCGTTGACGCAACGTAGAGGAAGTAGTCGTACGTCTTCCCGATCCGACCGATCCAAGCACCGTTACTCCGGCACCTCCGAGTTCTTAGTGAAGGAAATATGCCCTAGAGGCAATAATAAAGTTATTATTTATTTCCTTATATCATGATAAATATTTATTATTCATGCTAGAATTGTATTAACCAGAAACATAATACATGTGTGAATACATAGATAAACAGAGTGTCACTAGTATGCCTCTACTTGACTAGCTCGTTAATCAAAGATGGTTATGCTTCCTAACCATGAACAAAGAGTTGTTATTTGATTAATGGGATCATATCATTAGATGAATGATCTGATTGACATGACCCATTCCATTAGCTTAGCACCCGATCGTTTAGTATGTTGCTATTGCTTTCTTCATGACTTATACATGTTCCTATGACTATGAGATTATGCAACTCCCGTTTACTGGAGGAACACTTTGGGTACTACCAAACAGCGCAACATAACTGGGTGATTATAAAGGAGTACTACAGGTGTCTCCAAAGGTAGATGTTGGGTTGGCGTATTTCGAGATTCGGATTTGTCACTCCGATTGTCGGAGAGGTATCTCTGGGCCCTCTCGGTAATGCACATCACTTAAAGCCTTGCAAGCATTGCAACTAATGAGTTAGTTGCAGGATGTTGTATTACGGAACGAGTAAAGAGACTTGCTGGTAACGAGATTGAACTAGGTATTGGATACCGACGATCGAATCTCGGGCAAGTAACATACCGATGACAAAGGGAACAACGTATGTTGTTATGCGGTCTGACCGATAAAGATCTTCGTAGAATATGTTGGAGCCAATATGGGCATCCAGGTCCCGCTATTGGTTATTGACCGGAGACGTGTCTCGGTCATGTCTACATTGTTCTCGAACCGTAGGGTCCGCACGATTAAGGTTTCGATGACAGTTATATTATGAGTTTATGAGTTTTGATGTACCGAAGGAGTTCGGAGTCCCGGATGAGATCGGGGACATGACGAGGAGTCTCGAAATGGTCGAGACGTAAAGATTGATATATTGGACGACTATATTCGGACATCGGAAAGGTTCCGAGTGATTCGGGTATTTTTCGGAGTACCGGGTAGTTACGGGAGAAGTAATGGGCCTTGATGGGCTTTAGTGGGAAGAGGAAAAAGGCTGCTGCGCCCCCCCTCCCCTCTAGTCCGAATTGGACTAGGGAAAAGGGGGCCGGCCACCTTTCCTACTCCTCCACTTCCTTCTCCCTTCCTCCCCTCTTGGTGGACTCCTACTAGGACTTGGAGTCCTAGTAGGACTCCACACCTGGCGCGCCTAGCCTTGGCCGGCCTCCTCCTCCTCCATCCTTTATATACAAGGGCATGGTGCACCCCATAGACACACAAGTTGATCCACGTGATCGTTCCTTAGCCGTGTGCGGTGCCCCCTGCCACCATATTCCACCTCGGTTGTATTGTAGCGGTGCTTAGGCGAAGCCCTGCGACAGTAGAACATCAAGATCGTCACCACGCCGTCGTGCTGGCGGAACTCCTCCCCGAAGCTTTGCTGGATCGGAGCCCGGGGATCGTCATTGAGCTGTACGTGTGCTAAGAACTCGGAGGTGCCGGAGTAACAGTGCTTGGATCGGTCGGATCGGGAAGAAGACGTACGACTACTTCCTGTACGTTGTGTCAACGCTTCCGTTGCGATCTACAAGGGTACATAGATCATGCTCTCCCCTCGTTGCTATGCATCACCATGATCTTGCGTGTGCGTAGGAAATTTTTGAAATTACTGCGTTCCCCAACAGTGGCATCAGAGCCTAGGTTTTATGGTTTGATGTTATTTGCACGAGTAGAACACAAGTGAGTTGTGGGCGATACAAGTCATACTGCCTACCAGCATGTCATACTTTGGTTCGGCGGTATTGTTGGACGAGACGACCCGGACCAACCTTACGCGTACGCTTACGCGAGACCGGTTCCCTCGACGTGCTTTGCACATAGATGGCTTGCGGGCGACTGTCTCTCCAACTTTAGTTGAACCGAGTGTGGCTACGCCCGGTCCTTGAGAAGGTTAAAACTGAGTCTATTTGACAAACTATCGTTGTGGTTTTGATGCGTAGGTGAGATGAGTTCTTGCTTAAAGCCCGTAGCAGCCACGTAAAACTTGCAAACAACAAAGTAGAGGACGTCTAACTTGTTTTTGCAGGGCATGTTGTGATGTGATATGGTCAAGGCATGATGCTGATTTTATTGTATGAGATGATCATGTTTTTGTTGGGGAACGCAGTAATTTCAAAAAATTTCCTACGCACACGCAAGATCATGGTGATGCACAGCAACGAGAGGGGAGAGTGTTGTCTACGTACCAACGCAGACCGACTGCGGAAGCGATCACACAACGTAGAGGAAGTAGTTGTACGTCTTCTTCCCGATCCGACCGATCCAAGCGCCGTTACTCCGGCACCTCCGAGTTCTTAGCACACGTTCAGCTCGATGACGTTCCTCGGGCTCCGATCCAGCAAAGCGTCGAGGAAGAGTTTCGTCAGCACGACGGCGTGATGACGATCTTGATGTACTACCGACGCAGGGCTTCGCCTAAGCACTACAACGGTACGATCGAGGTGGAATTTGGTGGCAGGGGGCACCGCACACGGCTAAGGAACGATCTCAAGGATCAAGTTGTGTGTCCATGGGGTGCCCCCTGCCCCCGTATATAAAGGCCAGGGGCAAGGGGGTCGGCCGGCTAGGAGGGAGGCGCAGGGAGGAGTCCCACTCCTACCGGGAGTAGGACTCCTTCCCCCAAATCCTATTCCTAGTAGGACTCTTCGAGAGAAAGAGAAGAGAGGGGGCCGGCCCCTTCTCCTAGTCCTAATAGGACTAGGGAAGGGGGGTTCGGCCGGCTAGCTTGTGGGCTGCCCCTTCTCTCTTTTCCACTAAGGCCCAATAGGCCCATTTGCCTCCCGGGGGGTTCCGGTAACCCTCCCGGTAATCCGGTAAAATCCCGATTTCACCCGGAACACTTCCGGTGCCCAAACATAGGCTTCCAATATATCAATCTTTACGTCTCGACCATTTCGAGACTCCTCGTCATGTCCGTGATCTCATCCGGGACTCCGAACAACCTTCGGTACATCAAAATGCATAAACTCATAATAACTGTCATCGTAACGTTAAGCGTGCGGACCCTACGGTTTGAGAACAATGTAGACATGACCGAGACACGTCTCCGGTCAATAACCAATAGCGGGACCTGGATGCCCATATTGGCTCCTACATATTCTACGAAGATCTTTATCGGTCAGACCGCATAACAACATATGTTGTTCCCTTTGTCATCGGTATGTTACTTGACCGAGATTCGATCGTCGGTATCCAATACCTAGTTCAATCTCGTTACCGGCAAGTCTCTTTACTCGTTCCGTAATACATCATCTCACAACTAACATATTAGTTGCAGTGCTTGCAAGGCTTATGTGATGTGCATTACCGAGAGGGCCCAGAGATACCTCTCCGACAATCGGAGTGACAAACCCTAATCTCGAAATACGCCAACCCAACATCTACCATTGGAGACACCTGTAGTACTCCTTTATAATCACCCAGTTACGTTGTGACGTTTGGTAGTACCCAAAGTGTTCCTCAGGTAAACGGGAGTTGCATAATCTCATAGTTATAGGAACATGTATAAGTCATGAAGAAAGCAATAGCAACATACTAAACGATCGGGAGTTAAGCTAATGGAATGGGTCATGTCAATCAGATCATTCTACTAATGATGTGACCTCGTTAATCAAATAACAACTCCTTGTTCATGGTTAGGAAACATAACCATCTTTGATTAACGAGCTAGTCAAGTAGAGGCATACTAGTGACACTCTGTTGGTCTATGTATTCACACATGTATTATGTTTCCGGTTAATACAATTCTAGCATGAATAATAAACATTTATCATGATATAAGGAAATAAATAATAACTTTATTATTGCCTCTAGGGCATATTTCCTCCAGTCTCCCACTTGCACTAGAGTCAATAATCTAGTTCACATCGCCATGTGATTTAGCAGCAATAGTTCACATCACCATGTGATTAACACCCATAGTTCACATCGTCATGTGACCAACACTCAAAGGGTTTACTAGAGTCAGTAATCTAGTTCACATCTCTATGTGATTAACACCCAAAGAGTACTAAGGTGTGATCATGTTTTTGCTTGTGAGATAATTTTAGTCAACGGGTCTGTCACATTCAGATCCGTAAGTATTTTGCAAATTTCTATGTCAACAATGCTCTGCATGGAGCTACTCTAGCTAATTGCTCCCACTTTCAATATGTATCCAGATTGAGACTTAGAGTCATCTAGATTAGTGTCAAAACTTGTATCGGCGTAACCCTTTATGACGAACCTTTTGTCACGTCCATAATCGAGAAACATATCCTTATTTCACTAAGGATAATTCTGACCGTTGTCCAGCGATCTACTCCTAGATCACTATTGTACTCCCTTGCCAAATCAGTGCAGGGTATACAATAGATCTGGTAAACAACATGGCATACTTTATAGAACCTATGAATGAGGCATAGGGAATGACTTTCATTCTCTTTCTATCTTCTGCCGTGGTCGGGCTTTGAGTCTTTACTCAACTTCACACCTTGTAACACAGGCAAGAAACCTTTTCTTTGGCTGTTCCATTTTGAACTACTTCAAAATCTTGTCAATGTATGTGCTTATTGAAAAAACTTATCAAGCGTCTTGATCTATCTCTATAGATCTTGAAGCTCAATATGTAAGTAGCTTTACCGAAGTCTTTCTTTGAAAAAACTCCTTTCAAACACTCCTTTATGCTTTACAGAATAATTCTACATTATTTCCGATCAACTTTATCAGAAATGCTGTAGTGCTCCCACTCACTTTATTGTAAATACAGGCTTCACCGCAAGTCTGTATAAATCTATATGCTTTGATCAACTTATCAAAGCGTATATTCCAACTCCGAGATGCTTGCACCAGTCCACAGATGGATCGCTGGTGCTTGCATATTTTGTTAGCACCTTTTGGATTGACAAAACCTTCTAGTTGCATCACATACAACTCTTCTTTAATAAATCCATTAAGGAATGCAGTTTTGTTTATCCATTTGCCAGATTTCATAAAATGCGGCAATTGCTAACATGATTCTGACAGACTTAAGCATAGATACGAGTGAGAAAAACTCATCGTAGTCAACACCTTGAACTTGTCGAAAAACTTTTGCGACAATTCTAGCTTTGTAGATAGGAACACTACTACCAGCGTCCGTCTTCTTCTTGAAGATCCATTTATTCTCAATTGCTTGCCGATCATCGGGCAAGTCAACCAAAGTCCATACTTTGTTCTCATACATGGATCCCATCTCAGATTTCATGGCCTCAAGCCACTTTGCGGAATCTGGGCTCATCATCGCTTCTTCATAGTTCGTAGGTTCATCATGATCTAGTAGCATGACTTCCAGAACTGGATTACCGTACCACTCTGGTGCGGATCTCACTCTGGTTGATCTATGTGGTTCAGTAGTATCTTGTCCTGAAGCTTCATGATCATCATCATTAGCTTCCTCACTAATTGGTATAGGTGTCGCAGAAACAGTTTTCTGTGATGTACTATTTTCCAATAAGGGAGCAGGTACAGTTACCTCGTCAAGTTCTACTTTCCTCCCACTCACTTCTTTCGAGAGAAACTCCTTCTCTAGAAATGATCCATTCTTAGCAACGAATGTCTTGCCTTCGGATCTGTGATAGAAGGTATACCCAATAGTTTCCTTTGGGTATCCTATGAAGACATATTTCTCCGCTTTGGGTTCGAGCTTATCAGGTTGAAGCTTTTCACATAAGCATCGCAGCCCCAAACTTTAAGAAACGACAACTTTGGTTTCTTGCCAAACCATAGTTCACACGGTGTCGTCTCAACGGATTTAGATGGTGCCCTATTTAACGTGAATGCAGCTGTCTCTAATGCATAACCCCAAAACGATAGTGGTAGATCGGTAAGATACATCATAGATTGCACTATATCCAATAAAGTACGGTTATGACGTTAGGACACACCATTATGCTGTGGTGTTCCATGTGGCATGATTTTGTGAAACTATTCCACATTGTTTTAATTGAAGACCAAACTCGTAACTCAAATATTTTACCTCTGCGATCATATCGTAGAAACTTTTATTTTCTTGTCACGATGATTTTCCACTTCACTATGAAATTCTTTGAACTTTTCAAATGTTTCAGACTTATGTTTCATCAAGTAGATATACTCATATCTGCTCAAATCATTTGTGAAGATCAGAAAATAATGATACCTGTCGCGAGCCTCGATATTCATCGGACCATATACATCAGTATGTATGATTTCCAACAAATCTGTTGCTCGCTCCATTGTTCCGAAGAACGGAGTTTTAGTCATCTTGCCCAAAAGGCATGGTTCGCAAGCATCAAGTGATTCATAATCAAGTGATTTCGAAAGCCCATCAGCATGGAGTTTCTTCATGCTCTTTATACCAATATGACCTAAACGGCAGTGCCACAAATAAGTTGCACTATCATTATTAACTTTGCATCTTTTGATTTCAATATTATGATTATGTGTATCACCATGATCGAGATCCAACGAATCATTTTCATTGGGTGTGTAACCATATAAGGTTTTATTCATGTAAACAGAACAACAATTTATTCTCTTACTTTAATGAATAACCGTATTGCAATAAACATGATCAAATCATATTTATGCTCAACACAAACACCAAATAACACTTATTTAGGTTCAACACTAATCCCGAAATTATAGGGAGTGTGCGATGATGATCATATCAATCTTGGAACCACTTCCAACACACATCGTCACTTCACCCTTAACTAGTCTCTGTTTATTCTGCAACTCCTGTTTCGAGTTACTACTCTTAGCAACTGAACTAGCATCAAATACTGAGGGGTTGCTATAAACACTAGTAAAGTACACATCAATAACATGTATATCAAATATACTTATGTTCACTTTGCCATCCTTCTTATCCGCCAATCACTTGGGGTAGTTCCGCTTCCAGTGACCAGTCCCTTTGCAGTAGAAGCACTTAGTCTCAGGCTTAGGATCAGACTTGGGCTTCTTCACTCGAGCAGCAACTTGCTTGCCGTTCTTCTTGAAGTTCCCTTTCTTCCCTTTGCCCTTTTCTTGAAACTAGTGGTCTTGTCAACCATCAACACTTGATGTTTTTCTTGATTTCTACCTTCGTTGATTTCAGCATCACGAAGAGCTTGGGAGTTGTTTCCGTTATCCCTTGCATATTATAGTTCATCACGAAGTTCTACTAATTTGGTGATGGTGACTAGAGAATTCTGTCAATCACTATCTTATCTGGAAGATTAACTCCCACTTGATTCAAGCGATTGTAGTACCCAGACAATCTGAGCACATGCTCACTAGTTGAGCGATTCTCCTTCATCTTTCAGCTATAGAACTTGTTGGAGACTTCATATCTCTCAACTCGGGTATTTGCTTGAAATATTAACTTCAACTCCTGGAACATCTCATATGGTCCATGACGTTCAAAACGTCTTTGAAGTCCCGATTCTAAGCCATTAAGCATGGTGCACTAAACTATCAAGTAGTCATCATATTGAGCTAGCCAAACGTTCATAACGTCTGAATCTGCTCCTGCAATAGGTCTGTCACCTAGCGGTGCATCAAGGACATAATTCTTCTGTGCAGCAATGAGGATAAACCTCAGATCACGGATCCAATCCGCATCATTGCTACTAACATCTTTCAACACAATTTTCTCTAGGAACATATCAAAATAAACACAGGGAAGCAACAACGCGAACCATTGATCTACAACATGATTCGCAAAATACTACCAGGACTAAGTTCATGATAAATTTAAGTTCAATTTAATCATATTACTTAAGAACTCCCACTTAGATAGACATCCCTCTAATCCTCTAAGTGATCATGTGATCCAAATCAACTAAACCATAACCGATCATCACGTGAGATGGAGTAGTTTTCAATGGTGAACATCGTTATGTTGATCATATCTACTATATGATTCACGCTCGACCTTTCGGTCTCCGTGTTCCGAGGCCATATCTGCATATGCTAGGCTCGTCAAGTATAACCTGAGTATTCTGCGTGTGCAAAACTGGCTTGCACCCGTTGTAGATGGACGTAGAGCTTATCACACCCGATCATCACGTGGTGTCTGGGCACGACGAACTTTGGCAACGGTGCATACTCAGGGAGAACACTTCTTGATAATTTAGTGAGAGATCATCTTATAATGCTACCGTCAATCAAAGCAAGATAAGATGCATAAAAGGATAAACATCACATGCAATCAATATAAGTGATATGATATGGCCATCGTCATCTTGTGCTTGTGATCTCCATCTCCGAAGCACCGTCATGATCACCATCGTCACCGGCGCGACACCTTGATCTCCATCGTAGCATCGTTGTCGTCTCGCCAATCTTATGCTTCCACGACTATTACTACCGTTTAGTAATCTAGTAAAGCATTACATCGCGATTGCATTGCATACAATAAAGCGACAACCATATGGCTCCTGCCAGTTGCCGATAACTTAGTTACAAAACATGATCATCTCATACAATAAAATCAGCATCATGCCTTGACCATATCACATCACAACATGCCCTGCAAAAACAAGTTAGACGTCCTCTACTTTGTTGTTGCAAGTTTTACGTGGCTGCTACGGGCTTAAGCAAGAACCAATCTCACCTACGCATCAAAACCACAACGATAGTTTGTCAAATAGACTCCGTTTTAACCTTCGCAAGGACCGGGCGTAGCCACACTCGGTTCAACTAAAGTTGGAGAGACAGTCTTCCGCAAGCCATCTATGTGCAAAGCACGTCGAGGGAACCGGTCTCGCGTAAGAGTACGCGTAAGGTTGGTCCGGATCGTCTCAACCAACAATACCGCCGAACCAAAGTATGACATGCTGGTAGGCAGTATGACTTGTATCGCCCACAACTCTCTTGTGTTCTACTCGTGCATATAACATCAAACCATAAAACCTAGGCTCGGATGCCACCAATTGGGAACGCAGTAATTTCAAAAAATTTCCTACGCACACGCAAGATCATGGTGATGCACAGCAACGAGAGGGGAGAGTGTTGTCTACGTACCAACGCAGACCGACTGCGGAAGCGATCACACAACGTAGAGGAAGTAGTTGTACGTCTTCTTCCCGATCCGACCGATCCAAGCGCCGTTACTCCGGCACCTCCGAGTTCTTAGCACACGTTCAGCTCGATGACGTTCCTCGGGCTCCGATCCAGCAAAGCGTCGAGGAAGAGTTTCGTCAGCACGACGGCGTGATGACGATCTTGATGTACTACCGACGCAGGGCTTCGCCTAAGCACTACAACGGTACGATCGAGGTGGAATTTGGTGGCAGGGGGCACCGCACACGGCTAAGGAACGATCTCAAAGATCAAGTTGTGTGTCCATGGGGTGCCCCCTGCCCCCGTATATAAAGGCCAGGGGCAAGGGGGTCGGCCGGCTAGGAGGGAGGCGCAGGGAGGAGTCCCACTCCTACCGGGAGTAGGACTCCTTCCCCCAAATCCTATTCCTAGTAGGACTCTTCGGGAGAAAGAGAAGAGAGGGGGGCCGGCCCCTTCTCCTAGTCCTAATAGGACTAGGGAAGGGGGGTTCGGCCGGCTAGCTTGTGGGCTGCCCCTTCTCTCTTTTCCACTAAGGCCCAATAGGCCCATTTGCCTCCCGGGGGGTTCCGGTAACCCTCCCGGTAATCCGGTAAAATCCCGATTTCACCCGGAACACTTCCGGTGCCCAAACATAGGCTTCCAATATATCAATCTTTACGTCTCGACCATTTCGAGACTCCTCGTCATGTCCGTGATCTCATCCGGGACTCCGAACAAACTTCGGTACATCAAAATGCATAAACTCATAATAACTGTCATGGTAACGTTAAGCGTGCGGACCCTACGGTTCGAGAACAATGTAGACATGACCGAGACACGTCTCCGGTCAATAACCAATAGCGGGACCTGGATGCCCATATTGGCTCCTACATATTCTACGAAGATCTTTATCGGTCAGACCGCATAACAACATACGTTGTTCCCTTTGTCATCGGTATGCTACTTGACCGAGATTCGATCGTCGGTATCCAATACCTAGTTCAATCTCGTTACCGGCAAGTCTCTTTACTCGTTCCGTAATACATCATCTCACAACTAACATATTAGTTGCAGTGCTTGCAAGGCTTATGTGATGTGCATTACCGAGAGGGCCCAGAGATACCTCTCCGACAATCGGAGTGACAAACCCTAATCTCGAAATACGCCAACCCAACATCTACCATTGGAGACACCTGTAGTACTCCTTTATAATCACCTAGTTACGTTGTGACGTTTGGTAGTACCCAAAGTGTTCCTCAGGTAAACGGGAGTTGCATAATCTCATAGTTATAGGAACATGTATAAGTCATGAAGAAAGCAATAGCAACATACTAAACGATCGGGAGCTAAGCTAATGGAATGGGTCATGTCAATCAGATCATTCTACTAATGATGTGACCTCGTTAATCAAATAACAACTCCTTGTTCATGGTTAGGAAACATAACCATCTTTGATTAACGAGCTAGTCAAGTAGAGGCATACTAGTGACACTCTGTTGGTCTATGTATTCACACATGTATTATGTTTCCGGTTAATACAATTCTAGCATGAATAATAAACATTTATCATGATATAAGGAAATAAATAATAACTTTATTATTGCCTCTAGGGCATATTTCCTTCAGTTTTGTAACCAAGTTATCGGCAACTGGCATGAGCCATATGGTTGTCGCTTTATTGTATGCAATGCAATCGCGATGTAATGCTTTACTTTATTGCTAAGCGGTAGTGATAGTCGTGGAAGCATAAGATTGGCGAGACGACAACGATGCTACGATGGAGATCAATGTGTCGCGCCGGTGATGATGGTGATCATGACGGTGCTTCGGAGATGGAGATCACAAGCACAAGATGATGATGGCCATATCATATCACTTATATTGATTGCATGTGATGTTTATCTTTTATGCATCTTATCTTGCTTTGATTGACGGTAGCATTATAAGATGATCTCTCATTAAATTATCAAGAAGTGTTCTCCCTGAGTATGCACCGTTGCCAAAGTTCGTCGTGCCCAGACACCACGTGATGATCGGGTGTGATAAGCTCTACGTCCATCAACAACGGGTGCAAGCCAGTTTTGCACACGCAGAATACTCAGGTTAAACTTGACGAGCCTAGCATATGCAGATATGGCCTCGGAACACAGAGACCGAAAGGTCGAGCATGAATCATATAGTAGATATGATCAACATGACGATGTTCACCATTGAAAACTACTCCATCTCACGTGATGATCGGTTATGGATTAGTTGATTTGGATCACGTGGTCACTTAGAGGATTAGAGGGATGTCTATCTAAGTGGGAGTTCTTAAGTAATATGATTAATTGAACTTTAATTTATCATGAACTTAGTCCTGGTAGTATTGGCATATCTATGTTGAAGATCAATAGCTCGCACTGTTGCTTTCATATGTTTATTTTGATATGTTCCTAGAGAAAATTGTGTTGAAAGATGTTAGTAGCAATGATACGGATTGGATCTGTGATATGAGGTTTATCCTCATTGCTGCACAGAAAAATTATGTCCTTGATGCACCGCTAGGTGACAGACCTATTGCAGGAGCAGATGCAGACGTTATGAACGTTTGGCTAGCTCAATATGATGACTACTTGATAGTTTAGTGCACCATGCTTAATGGCTTAGAATCGGGACTTCAAAGACGTTTTGAACGTCATGGACCATATGAGATGTTCCAGGAGTTGAAGTTAATATTTCAAGCAAATACCCGAGTTGAGAGATATGAAGTCTCCAACAAGTTCTATAGCTAAAAGATGGAGGAGAATCGCTCAACTAGTGAGCATGTGCTCAGATTGTCTGGGTACTATAATCGCTTGAATCAAGTGGGAGTTAATCTTCCAGATAAGATAGTGATTGACAGAATTCTCTAGTCACCATCACCAAGTTAGTAGAACTTCGTGATGAACTATGATATGCAAGGGATAACGGAAACGATTCCCAAGCTCTTCGTGATGCTGAAATTGATGAAGGTAGAAATCAAGAAAAACATCAAGTGTTGATGGTTGACAAGACCACTAGTTTGAAGAAAAGGGCAAAAGGGAAGAAGGGGAACTTCAAGAAGAACGGCAAGCAAGTTGCTGCTCAAGTGAAGAAGCCCAAGTCTGGTCCTAAGCCTGAGACTAAGTGCTTCTACTGCAAAGGGACTGGTCACTGGAAGCGGAACTGCCCCAAGTATTTAGCGGATAAGAAGGATGTCAAAGTGAACAAAAGTATATTTGATATACATGTTATTGATGTGTGCTTTACTAGTGTTTATATCAACCCCTCAGTATTTGATATTGGTTCAGTTGCTAAGAGTAGTAACTCGAAACAGGAGTTGCAGAATAAACAGAGACTAGTTAAGGGTGAAGTGACGATGTGTGTTGGAAGTAGTTCCAAGATTGATATGATCATCATCGCACACTCCCCTATACTTTCGGGATTAGTGTTGAACTTAAATAAGTGTTATTTGGTTTTTGCGTTGAGCATGAATATGATTTGATCATGTTTATTGCAATACGGTTATTCATTAAAGTCAGAGAATAATTGTTGTCCTGTTTACATGAATAAAACCTTCGATGGTCATACACCCAATGAAACAAGTTCGTTGGATCTCGATCGTAGTGATACACATATTCATAATATTGAAACCAGAAGATGCAAAGTTAATAATGATAGTGCAACTTATTTGTGGCACTGCCGTTTAGGTCATATTGGTATAAAGCGCATGAAGAAACTCCATGCTGATGGGCTTTCGGAATCACTTGATTATGAATCACTTGATGCTTGCGAACCATGCCTTTTGGGCAAGATGACTAAAACGCCGTTCTCCGGAACAATGGAGCAAGCAACAGATTTGTTGGAAATCATACATACTGATGTATGTGGTCCGATGAATATTTAAGGCTTACAGCGGGTATCATTATTTTCTGACCTTCACAGATGATTTGAGCAGATATGGGTATATCTACTTAATGAAATAGAAGGCTGATACATTTGAAAAGTTCATATAATTTCAGAGTGAAGTGGAAAATCATCGTAACAAGAAAATAAAGTTTCTACGATCTGATCGTGGAAAAGAGTATTTGAGTTACGAGTTTGGTCTTCAGTTAAAACAATGTGAAATAGTTTCACTACTCACACCACCTAGAACACCACAGCATAATGGTGTGTCCGGACGTCATACCCGTACTTTATTGGATATAGTGCAATCTATGATGTTTCTTACCGATTTACTACTATCGTTTTTGGGGTCATGCATTAGAGACATCTGCATTCACGTTAAAAAGGGGAACCATCTATATCCGTCGAGACGACGCCTTATGAACTATGGTTTGGCAAGAAACCAAAGTTGTCGTTTCTTGAAGTTTGGGGTTGCGATGCTTATGAGAAAAAGTTTCATCCTGATAAGCTCAAACCCAAATCGGAGAAATATGTCTTCATAGGATACCCAAAGGAGACTGTTGGGTACACCTTCTATCACAGATCCTAAGGCAAGACATTCGTTGCTTATAATGGATCCTTTCTAGAGAAGGAGTTTCTCTTGAAAGAAGTAAGTGGGAGGAAAGTAGAAAACTTGATAAGGTAATTGTACCTTCTACCTTATTGGAAAGTAGTTCATCACAAAAATCTGTTCTTGTGACTACTACACCAATTAGTGAGGAAGCTAATGATGATGATCATGTAACTTCAGATCAAGTTACTACCGAATCTCGTAGGTAAACCAGAGTGAGATCCGCACTAGAGTGGTACGGTAATCCTGTTCTGGAGGTCATGTTACTTGACCATGACGAACCTACGAACTATGAGGAAGCGATGATGAGCCCAGATTCCGCGAAATGGTTTGAGGCCATGAAATCTGAGATATGATCCATGTATGAGAACAAAGTTTGGACTTTGGTTGACTTGCCCGATGATCGGCAAGCAATTGAGAATAAATGGATCTTCAAGAGGAAGACGGACGCTGATAGTAGTGTTACTATCTACAAAGCTAGAATTGTCGCAAAAGGTTTTCGACAAGTTCAAGGTGTTGACTACGATGAGAGCTTCTCACTCGTATCTATGCTTGAGTCTGTCCGAATCATGTTAGTAATTGCCGCATTTTATGAAATCTGGCAAATGGATAAACAAAACTGCATTCCTTAATGGATTTATTAAAGAAGAGTTGTATATGATGCAACAGAAGTTTTTGTCAATCCGAAAGGTGCTAACAAAATGTGCAAGCTCCAGCGATCCATCTATGGACTGGTGCAAGCATCTCGGAGTTGGAATATACGCTTTGATGAGTTGATCAAAGCATATAGTTTTATACAGACTTGCGGTGAAGCCTGTATTTACAAGAAAGTGAGTGGGAGCAATACAACATTTCTGATAAGTATATGTGAATGACATATTGTTGATCGGAAATAATGTAGAACTATTCTGTAAAGCATAAAGGAGTGTTTGAAAGGACTTTTTCAAAGAAAGACTTCGGTGAAGCTGCTTACATATTGAGCTTCAAGATCTATAGAGATAGATCAAGACGCTTGATAAGTTTTTTCAATGAGTACATACCTTGACAAGATTTTGAAGTAGTTCAAAATGGAGCAGTCAAAGAAAGAGTTCTTGCTTGTATTATAAGGTGTGAAGTTGAGTAAGACTCAAAGCCCGACCACGGCAGAAGATAGAAAGAGAATGAAAGTCATTCCCTATGCCTTGGCCATAGGTTCTATAAAGTATGTCATGCTGTATACCAGATCTATTGTATACCCTGCACTGATTTGGCAAGGGAGTACAATAGTGATCTAGGAGTAGATCACTGGACAGCGGTCAGAATTATCCTTAGTGAAATAAGGATATGTTTCTCGATTATGGACGTGATAAAAAGGTTCGTCGTAAAGGGTTACGCCGATGCAAGTTTTGACACTAATCTAGATGACTCTAAGTCTCGGTCTAGATACATATTGAAAGTGGGAGCAATTATCTAGAGTAGCTCCATGCAAAGCATTGTTGACATAGAAATTTGCAAAATACATGTGGATCTGAATGTGGCAGACCCGTTGACTAAGATTCTCTCACAAGCAAAACATGATCACACCTTAGTACTCTTTGGGTGTTAATCACATAGCGATGTGAACTAGATTACTGAATCTAGTAAACCCTTTGGGTGTTGGTCACATGGCGATGTGAACTATGGGTGTTAATCACATGATGATGTGAACTATCGATGTTAATCACATGGTGATGTGATCTAGATTATTGACTCTAGTGCAAGTGGGAGACTGAAGGAAATATGCCCTAGAGGCAATAATAAAGTTATTATTTATTTCCTTATATCATGATAAATATTTATTATTCATGCTAGAATTGTATTAACCGGAAACATAATACATGTGTGAATACATAGATAAACAGAGTTTCACTAGTATGCCTCTACTTGACTAGCTCGTTAATCAAAGATGGTTATGTTTCCTAACCATGGACAAAGAGTTGTTATTTGATTAATGGGATCACATCATTAGATGAATGATCTGATTGACATGACCCATTCCATTAGCTTAGCACCCGATCATTTAGTATGTTGCTATTGCTTTCTTCATGACTTATACATGTTCCTATGACTATGAGATTATGCAACTCCCATTTACCGGAGGAACACTTTGGGTACTACCAAACATCACAACGTAACTGGGTGATTATAAAGGAGTACTACAGGTGTCTCCAAAGGTAGATGTTGGATTGGCGTATTTCGAGATTAGGATTTGTCACTCCGATTGTCGGAGAGGTATCTCTGGGCCCTCTCGGTAATGCACATCACTTAAAGCCTTGCAAGCATTGCAACTAATGAGTTAGTTGCGGGATGTTGTATTACGGAACGAGTAAAGAGACTTGCCGGTAACGAGATTGAACTAGGTATTGGATACCGACGATCGAATCTCGGGCAAGTAACATACCGATGACAAAGGGAACAACGTATGTTGTTATGCGGTCTGACCGATAAAGATCTTCGTAGAATATGTAGGAGCCAATATGGGCATCCAGGTCCCGCTATTGGTTATTGACCGGAGACGTGTCTCGGTCATGTCTACATTGTTCTCGAACCGTAGGGTCCGCACGCTTAAGGTTTCGATGACAGTTATATTATGAGTTTATGAGTTTTGATGTACCGAAGGAGTTCGGAGTCCCGGATGAGATCGGGGACATGACGAGGAGTCTCGAAATGGTCGAGACGTAAAGATCGATATATTGGACGACTATATTCGAACATCGGAAAGGTTCCGAGTGATTCGGGTATTTTTCGGAGTACCGGGTAGTTACGGGAGAAGTACTGGGCCTTGATGGGCTTTAGTGGGAAGAGGAAAAAGGCTGCTGCGCCCCCCCTCCCCTCTAGTCCGAATTGGACTAGGGAAAAGGGGGCCGGCCACCTTTCCTACTCCTCCACTTCCTTCTCCCTTCCTCCCCTCTTGGTGGACTCCTACTAGGACTTGGAGTCCTAGTAGGACTCCACACCTGGCGCGCCTAGCCTTGGCCGGCCTCCTCCTCCTCCATCCTTTGTATACAGGGGCAGGGGGCACCCCATAGACACACAAGTTGATCCACGTGATCGTTCCTTAGCCGTGTGCGGTGCCCCCTGCCACCATATTCCACCTCGGTCGTATTGTAGCGGTGCTTAGGCGAAGCCCTGCGACAGTAGAACATCAAGATCGTCACCACACCGTCGTGCTGGTGGAACTCCTCCCCGAAGCTTTGCTGGATCGGAGCCCGGGGATCGTCATCGAGATGTACGTGTGCTAAGAACTCGGAGGTGCCGGAGTAACGGTGCTTGGATCGGTCGGATCGGGAAGAAGACGTACGACTACTTCCTGTACGTTGTGTCAACACTTCCGTTGCGATCTACAAGGGTACGTAGATCATGCTCTCCCCTCGTTGCTATGCATCACCATGGTCTTGCGTGTGCGTAGGAAATTTTTGAAATTACTGCGTTCCCCAACACTTAGCACACGTACAACTCGATGACGCTCCCCGGGCTCCGATCTAGCAAAGCTTCGGGGATGAGTTCCGTCTGCACGACGGCGTGGTGACGATCTTGATGTTCTACCGTCGCAGGGCTTCGCCTAAGCGCTGCTACAATATGACCGAGGTGGAATATGGTGGAGGGGGGCACCGCACACGGCTAAGGAACGATCACGATGATCAACTTGTGTGTCCTAGGGTGCCCCCTGCCCCCGTATATAAAGGAGGGAGGGAGAGGTGCGGCCGGCCCCAAGGGGTGCGCCTGGAGGAGTCCTACTCCCACCGGGAGTAGGACTCCCCCCTCTCTTGCCTTGTTGGAGAAGGAAAGGGGGAAGGAGAAGAGGAAAGGGGGGCGCCGCCGCCCCCCTTCCTTGTCCTATTCGGACTAGGAGGGGAGGGGGCGCGCGGCCTGCCCTGGCCGGCCCCTCTCTTCTCCCTTATGGCCCATGAAGGCCCATTAACCCCCGGGGGGGTTCCGGTAACCCCCGGTACTCCGGTAAAAAGCCGATTTCACCTGGAACGATTCCGATGTCCAAATATAGGCTTCCAATATATCGATCTTTATGTCTCGACCATTTCGAGACTCCTCGTCATGTCCGTGATCACATCCGGGACTCCGAACAACCATCGGTACATCAAAATACATAAACTCATAATGAAACTGTCATCGTAACTTTAAGCGTGCGGACCCTACGGTTCGAGAACAATGTAGACATGAACGAGACATGTCTCCGGTCAATAACCAACAGCGGGACCTGGATGCCCATATTGGCTCCTACATATTCTACGAAGATCTTTATCGGTCAGACCGCATAACAACATACGTTGTTCCCTTTGTCATCGGTATGTTACTTGCCCGAGATTCGATCGTCGGTGTCCAATACCTAGTTCAATCTCATTACCGGCATGTCTCTTTACTCGTTCCGTAATACATCATCCCGCAACTAACTCATTAGTTGGAATGCTTGCAAGGCTTAAGTGATGTGAATTACCGAGAGGGCCCAGAGATACCTCTCCAATGATCGGAGTGACAAATCCTAATCTCGAAATACGTCAACCCAACATGTACCTTTGGAGACACCTGTAGAGCACCTTTATAATCACCCAGTTACGTTGTGACGTTTGGTAGCACACAAAGTGTTCCTCCGGCACACGGGAGTTACATAATCTCATAGTCATAGGAACATGTATAAGTCATGAAGAAAGCAATAGCAACATACTAAACGATCGGGTGCTAAGCTAGTGGAATGGGTCATGTCAATCAGATCATTCAAGTAATGATGTGATCCCGTTAATCAAATGACAACTCTTTGTCCATGGTTAGGAAACATAACCATCTTTAATTAACGAGCTAGTCAAGTAGAGGCATACTAGTGACACTTTGTTTGTCTATGTATTCACACATGTATTATGTTTCCGGTTAATACAATTCTAGCATGAATAATAAACATTTATCATGATATAAGGAAATAAATAATATCTTTTTATTGCCTCTAGGGCATATTTCCTTCAGTCTCCCACTTGCACTAGAGTCAATAATCTAGATTACACAATAATGATCCTAACACCCATGGAGCCTTGGTGCTGATCATGTTTTGCTCGTGGAAGAGGCTTAGTCAACGGGTCTGCCACATTCAGATCCGTATGTATCTTGCAAATCTCTATGTCTCCCACCTGGACTAGATCCCGGATGGAATTGAAGCGTCTCTTGATGTGCTTGGTTCTTTTGTGAAATCCGGATTCCTTTGCCAAGGCAATTGCACCCGTATTGTCACAAAAGATTTTCATTGGACCCGATGCACTAGGTATGACACCTAGATCGGATATGAACTCCTTCATCCAGACTCCTTCGTTTGCTGCTTCCGAAGCAGCTATGTACTCCGCTTCACATGTAGATCCCGCCACGACGCTTTGTTTAGAACTGCACCAACTGACAGCTCCACCGTTTAATATAAACACGTATCCGGTTTGTGATTTAGAATCGTCCGGATCAGTGTCAAAGCTTGCATCAACGTAACCGTTTACGATGAGCTCTTTGTCACCTCCATATACGAGAAACATATCCTTAGTCGTTTTCAGGTATTTCAGGATGTTCTTGACCGCTGTCCAGTGATCCACTCCTGGATTACTTTGGTACCTCCCTGCTAAACTTATAGCAAGGCACACATCAGGTCTGGTACACAGCATAGCATACATGATAGAGCCTATGGCTGAAGCATAGGGAATATCTTTCATTTTCTCTTTATCTTCTGCAGTGGTCGGGCATTGAGTCTGACTCAACTTCACACCTTGTAACACAGGCAAGAACCCTTTCTTTGCTTGATCCATTTTGAACTTCTTCAAAATCTTGTCAAGGTATGTGCTTTGTGAAAGTCCAATTAAGCGTCTTGATCAATCTCTATAGATCTTTATTCCTAATATGTAAGCAGCTTCACCGAGGTCTTCCATTGAAAAACTCTTATTCAAGTATCCCTTTATGCTATCCAGAAATTCTATATCATTTCCAATCAGTAATATGTCATCCACATATAATATCAGAAATGCTACAGAGCTCCCACTCACTTTCTTGTAAATACAGGCTTCTCTGAAAGTCTGTATAAAACCAAATGCTTTGATCACACTATCAAAGTGTTTATTCCAACTCCGAGAGGCTTGCACCAGTCCATAAATGGATCGCTGGAGCTTGCACACTTTGTTAGCTCCCTTTGGATCGACAAAACCTTCCGGTTGCATCATATACAACTCTTCTTCCAGAAATCCATTCAGGAATGCAGTTTTGACATTCATCTGCCAAATTTCATAATCATAAAATGCGACAATTGCTAACATGATTCGGACAGACTTAAGCATTGCTACGGGTGAGAAGGTCTCATCGTAGTCAACCCCTTGAACTTGTCGAAAACCTTTTGCGACAAGTCGAGCTTTGTAGATAGTAATATTACCGTCAGCGTCAGTCTTCTTCTTGAAGATCCATTTATTCTCAATTGCTTGCCGATCATCGGGCAAGTCAACCAAAGTCCATACTTTGTTTTCATACATGGATCCCATCTCAGATTTCATGGCTTCAAGCCATTTCGCGGAATCTGGGCTCACCATCGGTTCTTCATAGTTCGTAGGTTCATCATGATCTAGTAGCATGATTTCCAGAACAGGATTACCGTACCACTCTGGTGCGGATATTACTCTGGTTGACCTACGAGGCTCAGTAGTAACTTGATCTGAAATTTCATGATCATCATCATTAAATTCCTCACCAATTGGTCTAGGTGTCGCAGAAACCGATTTCTGTGATGAACTACTTTCCAATAAGGGAGCAGGTACAGTTACCTCATCAAGTTCTACTTTCCTCCCACTCACTTCTTTCGAGAGAAACTCCTTCTCTAGAAAGGATCCATTCTTAGCAACGAATGTCTTGCCTTCGGATCTGTGATAGAAGGTATACCCAACAGTCTCCTTTGGGTATCCTATGAAGACACATTTCTCTGATTTGGGTTTGAGCTTATCAGGTTGAAGCTTTTTCACATAAGCATCGCAGCCCCAAACTTTAAGAAACGACAACTTTGGTTTCTTGCCAAACCATAGTTTATAAGGCATCGTCTCAACGGATTTTGATGGTGCCCTATTTAACGTGAATGCGGCCGTCTCTAAAGCATAACCCCAAAACGTTAGTGGTAAATCAGTAAGAGACATCATAGATCGCACCATATCTAGTAAAGTACGATTACGACGTTCGGACACACCATTACGCTGTGGTGTTCCGGGTGGCGTGAGTTGCGAAACAATTCCGCATTGTTTCAAATGTACACCAAACTCGTAACTCAAATATTCTCCTCCACGATCAGATCGTAGAAACTTTATTTTCTTGTTACGATGATTTTCAACTTCACTCTGAAATTCTTTGAACTTTTCAAATGTTTCAGACTTATGTTTCATTAAGTAGATATACCCATATCTGCTTAAGTCATCTGTGAAGGTGAGAAAATAACGATATCCGCCACGAGCCTCAATATTCATCGGACCACATACATCTGTATGTATGATTTCCAACAAATCTGTTGCTCTCTCCATAGTTCCGGAGAACAGTGTTTTAGTCATCTTGCCCATGAGGCACGGTTCGCAAGTACCAAGTGATTCATAATCAAGTGGTTCAAAAAGTCCATCAGTATGGAGTTTCTTCATGCGCTTTACACCGATATGACCCAAACGGCAGTGCCACAAATAAGTTGCACTATCATTATCAACTCTGCATCTTTTGGTTTCAACATTATGAATATGTGTATCACTACTATCGAGATTCATCAGAAATAGACCACTCTTCAAGGGTGCATGACCATAAAAGATGTTACTCATATAAATAGAACAACCATTATTCTCTGATTTAAATGAATAACCGTCTCGCATCAAACAAGATCCAGATATAATGTTCATGCTCAACGCTGGCACCAAATAACAATTATTTAGGTCTAATACTAATCCCGAAGGTAGATGTAGAGGTAGCGTGCCGACCGCGATCACATCGACTTTGGAACCATTTCCGACGCGCATCGTCACCTCGTCCTTTGCTAGTGTTCGCTTAATCCATAGTCCCTGTTTCGAGTTGCAAATATTAGCAACAGAACCAGTATCAAATACCCAGGTGCTACTGCGAGCTCTAGTAAGGTATACATCAATAACATGTATATCACATATACCTTTGTTCACCTTGCCACCCTTCTTATCCGCCAAATACTTGGGGCAGTTCCGCTTCCAGTGACCAGTCTGCTTGCAGTAGAAGCACTCAGTTTCAGGCTTAGGTCCAGACTTGGGTTTCTTCTCTTGAGCAGCAACTTGCTTGCTGTTCTTCTTGAAGTTCCCCTTCTTCTTCCCTTTGCCCTTTTTCTTGAAACTAGTGGTCTTGTTGACCATCAACACTTGATGCTCCTTTTTGATTTCTACCTCCGCAGCTTTCAGCATTGCGAAGAGCTCAGGAATAGTCTTATTCATCCCTTCCATATTATAGTTCATCACGAAGCTCTTGTAGCTTGGTGGCAGTGATTGGAGAATTCTGTCAATGACGCAATCATCTGGAAGATTGACTCCCATCTGAATCAAGTGATTATTATACCCAGACATTTTGAGTATATGCTCACTGACAGAACTGTTCTCCTCCATCTTGCAGCTATAGAACTTATTGGAGACTTCATATCTATCAATTCGGGCATTTGCTTGAAATATTAACTTCAACTCCTGGAACATCTCATATGCTCCATGACGTTCAAAACGTCGTTGAAGTCCCGATTCTAAGCCGTAAAGCATGGCACACTGAACTATCGAGTAGTCATCAGCTTTGCTCTGCCAGACGTTCATAACATCTGGTGTTGCTCCAGAAGCAGGCCTGGCACCCAGCGGTGCTTTCAGGACGTAATTCTTCTGTCAGCAATGAGGATTATCCTCAAGTTACGGACCCAGTCTGTGTAATTGCTACCATCATCTTTCAACTTTGCTTTCTCAAGGAACGCATTAAAATTCAACGGAACAACAGCACGGGCCATCTATCTACAATCAAACATACATAAGCAAGATACTATCAGGTACTAAGTTCATGATAAATTCAAGTTCAATTAATCATATTACTTAAGAACTCCCACTTAGATAGACATCTCTCTAATCCTCTAAGTGATCACGTGATCGAAATCAACTCAACCATAACCGATCATCACGTGAAATGGATTAGTTTTCAATGGTGAACATCATTATGTTGATCATATCTACTATATGATTCATGCTCGACCTTTCGGTCTCCGTGTTCCGAGGCCATATCTGCATATGCTAGGCTCGTCAAGTTTAACCTGAGTATTCTGCGTGTGCAAAACTGGCTTGCACCCATTGTAGATGGACGTAGAGCTTATCACACCCGATCATCACGTGGTGTCTGGGCACGACGGACTTTGGCAACGGTGCATACTCAGGGAGAACACTTCTTGATAATTTAGTGAGAGATCATCTTATAATGCTACCGCCAATCAAAGAAAGATAAGATGCATAAAAGATAAACATCACATGCAATCAATATAAGTGATATGATATGGCCATCATCATCTTGTGCTTGTGATCTCCATCTCCGAAGCACCGTCATGATCACCATCGTCACCGGCGCGACACCTTGATCTTCATCGTATCATCATTGTCGTCTCGCCAATCTTATGCTTCTACGACTATCGCTACCGCTTAGTGATAAAGTAAAGCATTACAGGGCGATTGCATTGCATA
Organism: Triticum monococcum; assembly: GCA_034509565.1. Lineage (NCBI taxonomy): Eukaryota > Viridiplantae > Streptophyta > Magnoliopsida > Poales > Poaceae > Triticum > Triticum monococcum. The sequence goes on from CM067842.1 coordinate 608,660,080, forward strand.
CAATAAAGCGACAACCATATGGCTCCTGCCAGTTGCCGATAACTCAGTTACAAAACATGATCATCTCATACAATAAAATTTAGCATCATGTCTTGACCATATCACATCACAACATGCCCTGCAAAAACAAGTTAGACGTCCTCTACTTTGTTTGTTGCAAGTTTTACGTGGCTGCTACGGGCTTAAGAAAGAACCAATCTTACCTACGCATCAAAACCACAACGATAGTTTGTCAAGTTGATGTCGTTTAAACCTTCGCAAGGACCGGGCGTAGCCACACTCGGTTCAACTAAAGTTGGAGAAACTGACACCCGCCAGCCACCTATGTGCAAAGCACGGCGGTAGAACCAGTCTCGCGTAAGCGTACGCGTAATGTCGGTCTGGGCCGCTTCATCCAACAATACCGCCGAACCAAAGTATGACATGCTGGTAGGCAGTATGACTTATATCACCCACAACTCACTTGTGTTCTACTCGTGCATATAACATCAAACCATAAAACCTAGGCTCGGATGCCACTGTTGGGGAACGTAGTAATTTCAAAAATTCTCCTACGCACACGCAAGATCATGGTGATGCATAGCAACGAGAGGGGAGAGTGTTGTCTACGTACCCTCATAGACCGAAGCGGAAGCATTGACGCAACGTAGAGGAAGTAATCGTACGTCTTCCCGATCCGACCGATCCAAGCACCGTTACTCCGGCACCTCCGAGTTCTTAGCACACGTACAGCTCGATGACGCTCCCCGGGCTCCGATCCAGCAAAGCTTCGGGGATGAGTTCCGTCAGCACGACGGCGTGGTGACGATCTTGATGTTCTACCGTCGCAGGGCTTCGCCTAAGCGCTCCTACAATATGACCGAGGTGGAATATGGTGGAGGGGGGCACCGCACACGGCTAAGGAACGATCACGATGATCAACTTGTGTGTCCTAGGGTGCCCCCTGCCCCCGTATATAAAGGAGGGAGGGAGAGGTGCGGCCGGCCCCAAGGGGTGCGCCTGGAGGAGTCCTACTCCCACCGGGAGTAGGACTCCCCCCTCTCTTGCCTTGTTGGAGAAGGAAAGGGGGAAGGAGAAGAGGAAAGGGGGGCGCCGCCCCCCCTTCCTTGTCCTATTCGGACTAGGGGGGGAGGGGGTGCGCGGCCTGCCCTGGCCGGCCCCTCTCTTCTCCCTTATGGCCCATGAAGGCCCATTAACCCCCGGGGGGGTTCCGGTAACCCCCAGTACTCCAGTAAAAACCCGATTTCACCCGGAACGATTCCGATGTCCAAATATAGGCTTCCAATATATCGATCTTTATGTCTCGACCATTTCGAGACTCCTCGTCATGTCCGTGATCACATCCGGGACTCCGAAAAACCCTCGGTACATCAAAATACATAAACTCATAATGAAACTGTCATCGTAACTTTAAGCGTGCGGACCCTACGGTTCGAGAACAATGTAGACATGACCGAGACATGTCTCCGGTCAATAACCAACAGCGGGATCTAGATGCCCATATTGGCTCCTACATATTCTACGAAGATCTTTATCGGTCAGACCGCATAACAACATACGTTGTTCCCTTTGTCATCGGTATGTTACTTGCCCAAGATTCAATCGTCGGTATCCAATACCTAGTTCAATCTCGTTACCGGCAAGTCTCTTTACTCGTTCCGTAATACATCATCCCGCAACTAACTCATTAGTTGCAATGCTTGCAAGGCTTAAGTGATGTGCATTACCGAGAGGGCCCAGAGATACCTCTCCGACGATCGGAGTGACAAATCCTAATCTCGAAATACGTCAACCCAACATGTACCTTTGGAGACACCTGTAGAGCACCTTTATAATCACCCAGTTACGTTGTGACGTTTGGTAGCACACAAAGTGTTCCTCCGACACACGGGAGTTACATCTCATAGTCATAGGAACATGTATAAGTCATGAAGAAAGCAATAGCAACATACTAAACGATCGGGTGCTAAGCTAGTGGAATGGGTCATGTCAATCAGATCATTCAACTAATGATGTGATCCCGTTAATCAAATGACAACTCTTTGTCTATGGTTAGGAAACATAACCATCTTTAATTAACGAGCTAGTCAAGTAGAGGCATACTAGTGACACTTTGTTTGTCTATGTATTCACACATGTATTATGTTTCCGGTTAATACAATTCTAGCATGAATAATAAACATTTATCATGATATAAGGAAATAAATAATATCTTTATTATTGCCTCTAGGGCATATTTCCTTCAAGGGGGCGTGCGGCCTGCCCTGGCGGCCCCTCTGTCTCTCCACTAAGGCCCATCTAGGCCCACTGGTCCCCCCCCGAGGGGGGGGGGGGGGGGTTCCGGTAACCCTCCGGCACTCCGATTTTCTCCGAAATCATCCAGAACACTTATGATGTCCGAATATAGCCGTCCAATATATCAATATTTATGTCTCGATCATTTCGAGACTCCTCGTCATGTCTGTGATCATATCCGGGACTCTGAACTATCTTCGGTACATCAAAACACATAAACTCATAATACCGATCGTCACCGAACGTTAAGCGTGCGGACCCTACGGGTTTGAGAACTATGTAGACATGACCGAGACTCGTCTCTGGTCAATAACCAATAGCGGAACCTGGATGTTCATATTGGTTCCTACATATTCTACGAAGATCTTTATCGGTCAAACCGCATAACAACATACATTGTTCCCTTTGTCATCGGTATGTTACTTGCCCGAGATTCGATCATGGTATCTCAATACCTAGTTCAATCTCGTTACCGGCAAGTCTATTTACTTGTTCCGTGATGCAACATCCCGTAACTAACTTATTAGTCACAGTGCTTGCATGGCTTATAGTGATGTGCATTACCGAGAGGGCCCAAAGATACCTCTCCGATACACGGAGTGACAAATCCTAATTTCGATCTATGCCAACTCAACAAACACCATCAGAGACACTTGTAGAGCATCTTTATAGTCACCCAGTTATGTTGCGATGTTTGATAGCACACTAAGTGTTCCTCCGGTATTCGGGAGTTGCATAATCTCATAGTCATAGGAACATGTATAAGTTATGGAGAAAGCAATAGCAACAAACTAAACGATCATCGTGTTAAGCTAGTGGATGGGTCAAGTCAATCACATCATTATCGAATGATGTGATCCCGTTAATCAAATGACAACTCATGTCTATGGTTTAGGAAACATAACCATTTTTGATTAACGAACTAGTCAAGTAGAGGCATACTAGTGACACTTTGTTTGTCTATGTATTCACACATGTACTAAGTTTCCGGTTAATACAATTCTAGCATGAATAATAAACATTCATCATGATATAAAGAAATATAAATAACAACTTTATTATTGCCTCTAGGGCATATTTCCTTCACTTTGTTCGTTGGGGCATGCTCTGCCTCCTTTCGAGGAGTTCGAGGGGTACCTGCCTCGCGTCCTTCCTTGCCATACGTGAACTCGCTGCGGGCTTGGACTAAATGTCTCAGGAAGGACTCCTTGGACTCATGTGGGGCTAGTCATGGGCTCAATCCCACCACTCACCCACAGAGATCACGTGGTACCCTTATTAGTTGGGTTAGGCTTTGTCACTAATGTGGCGTTGCAAAAGAGTATGTTGCGTAGGATCACTAGGGAGTGGATGGAAGGAGAAAAGGAGGTTTATATGGTGTGTCGGTTCTTGTTGGAGGAGGATCTAGCAATGGTGGCAGAAATGACATGGAATCTAAAGTTCGAACTGTCCAGTTTTGGGTGAGAAGGAACTCTGCAACGCAACCGCCACAAGTGGCATGTAGGATAGAGTGCTCTTGGAGAAGTAGATGCATAGTCGGTGATACTGCTACCAGTGAGGTGATGGGAGTACAAAAGCCTAGGAGATCTACTCTTAGAACTCGATGCCCATAGCATTGTTGACACTAGTGAAGCGGTGTCAGGTGACTTGCCCTATGTGGACGTGGAGAGGGTAATCAGGCAGCAAAGTAGTGGTGGCCGACAAGCAGGTGGGGTGGGCTTGTGGGAGTGGTTCTAGCTGGGAGTGAGTAAGGAGGGGGTGCCGCCGGAGTGACCACTGACGCTGACGAGCCATGTTAGTTGATGTGGGTGAAGGGGAGCGTGGGACGGGTGAGAAGAGAGCGGTTGCAAGGCATGGCATCGGTTGCGCCGACACCATGTGTCAGCCCCAAAAACCACTCCGGGGGCAACTGCTTGAACCAGTGAGTCGTCGAGCCAAACATTGATACAACGGATGACAAACACAGATGCAAACTAGGGGTGGCCGGACGGCGGACGACGTCTTGGGCAGTGGGGGAAGAGGAACTGAGGTAGGTTATGGGGTGTGGCTAGCTGGTTTTAAATAACCAAGGTACGCATGGAGGTGTAGAGGTGTGAATGTGGGTAGCCATAATAAGCTTCTCAGACCGTGCGAGAGGGTGAATGCGGGTAGGCAGCGGGCCAATCATGTCCGATGTGAATGCGGAAGGGCGGATGACTGGTCCAGTCGGGCCTGAATGCGTGGAGGGGTTCTAGAGCCAAAAAGCCGGATAGGGTTTTTGGTTGGGTTAGAGGTTTTGGTCCAACGTGATAGACGTCCAAACTCCCCTAGAGCTCCTCCGATTTGAGACCTATCTATGGGTTTTCGGACGTACGAATAACTTCAACCCGATATGATTATCGACGGTGAAAACGTAAAAAAAAAAATGGACGGCCGAATCACTGGTACTAACTCGTAGGTGGATTTTGGTGTGTGGCTAGCCGGTTTTAAATGTCAGATGGCCATGTTACTAGCCTATTTGATTTTTTTATTTTTTTTTATGAGTAGCCGATTTGATTATCGACGTTGAAAATCTAAGAAAACGGAGGTCGCCTAACATTTCCTCTTTTATAATCTCAGATGGCCATGTATCACATGGACCGGCATGCCTGCGTGGCGCGATATCCTGCACGCCACTCCATGCATGCACCTGCATCATCAGGTCGATGGAGCCACCAGCCAAGATCGCCGCCGCAGACGACGGGCAGGGGAATCCGAATCAATGCAAGGCGCCGGCGGCGTGCATGTGGCTTCGGAGCCTCCGTGTCAAGGAGGCACAGGCTTAGCTCCAGAATAATGTAGATTCCGAGGCACCATGACAAACCAAAGAGCATCGTTGCTACTACTTAGTTTATCCTGCACACGTTCGATAGATCGCTCTGCACATCGTATGCATGTGGGCATGTGGCTGGTGGAGTCCATCCTTGGGAGCTAGTAGTACCAGTAATTATATCACGTAGGACACGAACCGGGAAGATGCTAATGCATGCGTGATGATGAGTTGGGTGATAATCTCGATCGTCTCTAGAGGATCGATGTCGGGTAGCTAGAAAAAAAGGCTGTGCAATTGGGACTTTGGCATGCGTCTACGTAGTTAATTTGATTCGGCCTGGAGGACTATTCCTTTTTACGTACTGTATTATAAGGTTGGTAGGTTTTTCGGTTTCATACCTGACTGACCGGCCGGCCGGCCGGCGGTTAACTGAGCCAGGGCACCTGCATCTGGACTAACCCAACCAAAGCCCCTAATTCCATATGAGATGTGCAACGCTGATGAACGATGACTCAGTGTAAAGTAGGATTTCTTTCTCTTTGCTAGCGAAATGTCGTTAATGTTTCATTGTCAGAACCGTGAAGTACCCTTTTGTTAACCACACTATCCTTCGTTTTCCATGACTTCACGTCTGATTGTTAAGCTCAGAATTTTAGTTAACTTGCATAGAGAAATTAGTTTGCTTATACTCCCTCTGTCCCAAACTAAATGTCTCAATTTTATACTAACTTTAATACAAAGTTGTGCTAAACTTGAAACATTTATTTTGAAACGAAGGGAGTATATGCTATCTTTGTTTGTTCATTGCAAGCCAGTATACCTGACGCCTTATAAATGATTGTCATACAAAGATAAAAGCAGTACACCTGTATCAAGAAAAAAATGAAACTTAAACAATTTCGGATGTTTTGGACGATTCCAAGGTTCAAACCCTAATAATAAACTTGAAGCCCCACATGCTGCCTTAACCACCGCTAGACGCCCCAAAACCTGAGAATCCAACCAAATACCACTAATACTATACCCTAGCTAGGGCCTACTGGCTAGCTATCAACTCGGTTAATGATCCGCACAAATTGCACGCACAGTCTCGTCTCAATCATCAAGCCATGAACCAAGCCCTTTTTGCCCCTGTGCATGCTGTGCTGTGCGTGCTCATCAGCCGCGAGACACAAGCCGGGAAAACTTGCGACCAGACCAACCGCCATTTACACTAATCCTGGTAGGTTTGTGTCCTAACCGACCGCCCTAATCGTCGCATCATGCGTTTCTGCCAACTCTCATGTGCTTAATTAGTTCCATTGCGCGCGCACTGCAGTATTATTCTACTACTGTTATCACTCACTTTACGTTACAAAGCAGTGGCCTGACCCCCAAGTGCCAAACCCGGTTGACCACTCTAGCGTGAACACAAGCATCGAGTAGCTCCTAGCTGGGATAGAAATGTGGAGAACTGGAGAATGGGTTACTGGGGAAAATAATTCAAAGTAGAGCTACTTGTTCGGACTAATAATACTATAAAAGCTCTGTTCACCTTTCCTTTTCCTTCTGTCGAGGAACACTTTCACAAGCTCTTGCCGCTTTGGACTGTGCCAAGTTGGCCTGTCGCAGTGTCCCCTTCGTTGACGCCTTTCACAAACAGCCGCACGCTTCCAAAGCTTGTCTTGTTGCTTTGCATGCCACCCCCTTAATCTGCCTCCCTGTAGTTAGCTCGCCTTCTATATATACACGGCAAAGCCCTGTTCCTCTACAACCACTACCAGCTCAACTGCCTCAACACCAACTGCAAGGAACAACAGCAGAGTCATCGGAGTGAGACTAGCTTCCATTTGCGACCATGATCAAACTGAGGTGCCCCAACCCCAGGAAGCTCTTCAGGAGGAGCTCCTCTAAGATCAGCAGGTCTAGTAGCAGCAGGAGCAGCAGCAGCAGCAGCGACAACGGCAGCAATGCCTCTGGTGGTATCCGGGGCGGCGGCGGCAGCGGGGAGATCGAGTGGGAGGTGCGCCCGGGGGGCATGCTGGTGCAGAGGAGGGAGTGTAGGGGGGACGTCGAGGTCATCACCGTCAGGGTGGCCACCGGCTACTCCTGGCACGAGGTCTCCATTGGAGCTACCTGCACTTTTGGTGAGTACTTTCGTCTTTGCAAAGCTAATTAACAAAAGTTGATTTGATTTTTGTAGAGAATATATGAATGTGAGCAGTGTCTGATTGTTAGAATGTGTGTGTTCTTGGAAAGTGGTTCATTTGGTCATGATTCCTTTCGGGGCTTTAGGCACGATATAAAAGCTTGAGTGATCGTGGGTGTGCCATGCATGCACTCTGGCAAACTTCTTACATAATTCACTTGTGTTAGGCACGATATAAACAGCGAATTTTCAGACATGGTCAACAATGCTAGTCCAGTTGTTTCACTGTGCAACGTACCTAGTTCTAGTTGGCTAGTTCCATCTTGTAGTCTTACTGAACACTGAAACTAGTTAAGGAGCATCTTTACAAGAATAACTAGACAGGTCTAAACGTTTATTTTGACAACTAGGCACGTCCCTCTTCGCACAGCCAGATGCGCTGATTTTACTACTCCTACCGTTTCTCCGAGTTGAACCGTGTGAGCTCCTGAACCTTCGCATGGTGATGTGGAGATGTGCTTGTCCATGAGCAAGGTCTCCTCCTTGCTCCAGTAATAAAACAGCTGATGACAAGGATCAGTGCTGTGCCACGCCCTCCTTCCTCACAGCTGCACCCTCTCCTTACTAAATCATGGAGTTGTCCTTGTAATGGTTTGCCAAGAAAATGCACGGACATGTCTGAACAACGACCTGCAATGTGGCAGGCTTCCTGCCGTGCCAGCATGCACACGATGGTTCAGAGTTTTTTTAGTACAAAGCATATGCTCATTGTGTTTTTCTATAGCTAAATAATGTGCACACGATGGTTCAGAGTAGGAACCCAAGTGGAAATTACCTCCACCTTGTTTGCTAGTACAAAGCAACCACTGAATATAAACTAAGTAGATTCGCAAAAAAAACAGAATATAAACTAAGTACACTTCATTGGATCAAGGTCTAACACGTGTTATGAAAATTAATTTGTGCAGGTGAGCTGAAGGTGGTAGTGTCCATGGTGACGGGGCTGGAGCCGAGGGAGCAGAGGCTGCTGTTCAGGGGCAAGGAGAGAGAGGACAGCGACCACCTCCACATGGTTGGGGTGAGGGACAAGGACAAGGTGCTGCTCCTCGAGGACCCTGCCCTCAAGGACATCAAGCTCCGGGCCGCGCTCGCGGCCCAGGGCGTGCAAAGCCCGTATCAGACATTTATCAAGGTGTAGGCCGGCCCGCCTCACCCACCTCGCTAACAGTTAGGATAAATCAAATCAATCATACCATCAGCCAGTCAGTCTCAAAAAAAGTAGTTAAAAGAAACTTATTTGGGAGTCTGATGCATGGCGTGGTTCACTGCTATTGATCATCAGTGTACTACCAACTTTTAACTAGTTAATTGCATGATTGTGCAATTTGTAGCCGGTTGCAAGTTTTTTAAGTTCGTTCTTTTCTAGATAATGTAAGGGTTAGGCTCCCAGAGTTGCAAGTCTAAGTGTGGATGTCATGCATGTTAACAAGTTAGATCAGAGAGTGCAAGCTTAGATGGATGACATGTATCAATGTGTCATGACACGTGTTCACACTTAAGTTGTGGAGATTTGTCAACGGGGTCTTGGACATAATACACTTGAGTTGCTTGCGAAGCCAAAATGAATGGTTCATCGGACACCAGAGTAAAACAAATGCTTAGAGTTCACATTTGTGATGCCAAATTTATCAACTCTTACCCACTTGTCATGTACAGGGTTGTCAAACCAATCAGATATTATCACAATAGATACATAGTGATGGGGTGATGGAGCTCCTGAAGAAGCTGGCACAACTAACAGGTCTCGACAACCACATTGGCGATGACCCCATACTCCACCTCGGCGCTCAACTGGAGACAATGAGTTGAAGTTTTGATGACCAAGATATGAAATTATCTCAAAAAATACGCAAAACCCCTAGGTGGGGCGTTGAGTGTTAGGACAGAAATCCAAGGTTCCTTTCCTCAAAAAAAAAATCCAAGGTTCCTTCACCATACATGACAATCCTTTTGACGAGATTTAAGTGAGAAGAGAGGAGCTTGCATGAACAAGCAAGCTTGTTGAACAATGTTTTTTTTTTGAAAAGGAGGATAACCCCCCTCCGCTACATCAGAATGATGCATGCAGTTATATATTATTAAAAATGCAAAATCTAGCAGCCAAACAAACTCGACTCGGAAATAAGACGAAAAACAAACTCTGAGGCCGAATACCTCGCGACAGTAACTTCCCCAGATATCCACTAACCCTATGTTACAAGAAACAACAGAAATGAAAAACACATAACTACTAGGCTACGCCTTCAAGAAGGAATCGCCGCACGTACGTGCGCCGATGATGGCGAGTCCACTACAAGGTAGAACTCCGGATTCTCATCCCCAAAGTCAAGCTTCAATCCGCCACCTTCAACAAGGACACGACGCAGGCACGCAACGACATAGCCCGATCTGAGATCTTGTGTTTCCACCGGAGTGCATAAAATCGTCGTTGAAGCCTCCTGTACCATCCACCCTTATCCTTCGATCGACGCCTCGATAGCCAGATATCTCTGGAGAAGACAACGGAAGACAAAGATGTCCCATACCGCCTGCCTCCCTCTACTGCCGCACCACCTTAGATCCAATAACAACATGCTAAACATGAGCCCTCCACCAGAGCCACCGTGCATCATATGCCGATAGCAGGCATGACTTGATGTCTCCACATAAGACGACGTGCATAACATCCGCCGATAGCGCATCCACCGGTGGCTTCACCTGCCGGCGACAGGCACTGCCTGACAACTTCGAAAGAGTCATATGTGTCACCTGCCGAGCCGCATCGAACCCGATCTGTTGATGGAAGGGACGTCCCATACTGCCACCAGCCTCACAAGGCTGTCACCACCTCGAGATCCAGACCCCGAGTCGCCCACACGACCCCGGAGTCTGCCGCCGTTGATGAAGAGGGGTCGAGTAATGGTCCTGTACTGCAACAGCGCCGGTGAGACTATGATAAATTGTCGAGTTGTTTAATAGGTCACTGAAAGAAGCAGAAAGTTAGATCTCTTCTTACTTCCTTGCCAATTTCGACTAGCAAGGTGGGAATCTTGGCCTTTCAAATTAGCTTTCTATTATCTACTGAAATTTCTGAATGCAAGAGCGCACAATTCATAGAGTTGACTGTGAAAAACTCAGATGTGGTGAGATCCAGTGAAAGACATCTCATCCTTGTGCGAGGTTAATCAAATTCAATCTAAGGAGAAGATTCTGCCATGACAAAGCCAAAGGCCACACAAATCCCATCTCAAAGAAATATCCGGAGAGGATGAGCTGAGCACATGCGCCTGCATTCCAGATGCTCTTACGAATTTACCATGCAACTCAACGACCTTGAATCCTTGATAGCACCTACGACAGAGCTACCCATACAATCCAATCCAATCCAATCTGCGGCTAACCAACTGCGCTAATATTTTCTACGCTTCTTCTACAATCTCAGACGGATCGCTCTGCAACAAGGATCGACATACCTGCGTGGCGCGATATCCTCATCAGGTGGATCGAACCACCAGCCAAGATTGCCGCCGCACACGACGGGCGGGGAATCCGAATCGATGGCAGGCGCCGGCCGCGCGCATGTGGCTTCGGAGCCTCCGTGTCATGGAGACACAGGCTTAGCCCGAGAATAATGCAGTTTCTGAGGCACCAGGACAAACTGAAGATCATCGTTCTTAGGGTTATCCTGCACACGTTTGGTCGATCGTTCTCTAGACCACATGCATGTGGCTGGTGGAGTCGATCCTTGGAAGCTAGTACTACCAGTAATTATATCACGTAGGACAGAAACCGGAAAGATGCTAGTGCATGCGTGATGATGAGTTTGGCGATGTTCGATCTGCTCTTGAGGATCGATCGATGTCGCCTTCTACTTGTTTTGATGGAGTCGATGCTTGTTTGCTAGCTGTGGAGCCGATGCTTGTTTGCTAGCTATGCAATTGGGACTTTGCATGCGTCGAGCTAGTTTGGTTCCTTCACCCGCAAAAAAAAAAAAACTAGTTTGATTTCGTCCGGGGGATGTTTTCAATAAGGTTGGTAGTTTCTTCAGTTTCATACCTGAGCGGCTGAGCCAGGGCGCCTGCATCTGGACAAGCCAAACCAAAGCACCTAATCCATGTGAGAATGTGAGATGTGGAATGCTGATGACTCATCACTAGTGAATGTGCTTAAAGAATTAGAATTTCTCTCTTTGCTATTATGTTTTTTTAGGAGGTCAAGATGATATTTCCCTTCCTTCCCCCCCCCCCCCCCCCCCTACTTCAGACCTGATTGTTATAGGCTCAGAATCTCAGACAGAGAGAAGGGAATAAGGGAAGTTTGGCCCGAAGAGCCCGCTCCTAGGGTTCCCCCCTCGCTCCACCGCCGCCGCCGGCCCCTTCCCCTCCCCTCCCGCGCCTCCGGGGGCCGGCCACGCGCGCGGCCCCGCGCCCCGCCTCCCTCCTCCCTCCTGGCCGCCCCCCGCGTCGCCTCCCCGAGCGAGGCGACCGGGGGCTCATCTCCCCGCCCCCCACTCCCGTTCCCCGCCTCCCGCCGCCGCCGTCCGGCGCCACCGGGCCCTGCCCGCGTGGTGTTGACGGCGGCGGCGGCCGTTCCTTCCCCGCGCGCGGTGCCACGGCTCGGGTGGTGCATCCCGCGGCGGTGCTCCTCGGTTAGCGGTGATTCCGGCAGCGGCGCTACACCGGGTGGCCTAGAGGCGGTGGCGCAGCCACTTGGCGGCGCGCTGGCGCGGTGGATGGTGGCGGCACCCTCCCGGCCCAGATCTGGGCCCTTTTGGGCCCCATCTGGGTCTGGGCGGGCCTGTCTCGGTCGCACCTGCGGCGGCTCCGGCGGGGCCGGTGGTGGCACGGCTCGTGCGGGGGCTGGTGGAGTCGGCAGCACGTCTACTGCAGCTCGGCGACGGGTGCTTCACGAGCCCTTTTTGGGCTCGGCCGGGCCTCGAGGGCCTGGTATGCTCCCCTTGCCGCGTCCGGTCGGTGACCGCCAATGGCGGTGGAGGTTGTCTCCTCCGGCGTGGTTGCTCTCGCTGCCGTTCTTCGTTCCCGGCTGCTCCCTCTCGCTCTCGTCGGTCTCGCTTCGATGACCACGGTGAGGCGGCGGTGATGATGGCAAGGCCGTGGTGGCGCACGTTCGTGGGTGGCTTGTCTGGTGGAGCGCGTCGGGCCGTTCGGGGTTGTGGGTGTTGGCGGATGGGAGAAATCCGGGCCGGCTTGCCGACACCGACGCGGTGACGCCCGTGGGCGCCATCCTTCTTTCCTGAAGGGCATCGGATCTTCCCCTTCCCCACGCCCCTCCGCGTACCGGGGGAAACCCTAGGACCTGTCCGGGCAGCAGCGTCGTCGTCCTCGTGTTCCTTCCTGAAGGTGCTGCTTGGTATGCGGAGGTTCGAGGTGCCTGGAGCGAGGTGGTACATCTCCGGTGGGCGCAACGGTTTTGGGTTATCTTCGTTTTCGTCGATCCGATGCTGTTGACGTTATTTTCTCTCTTCTTTCTCTTTTGTTTCTTTTGGGCATGCTTGTGCTGTTTGCCCCAGCATTGAACTCTGGGTTGTATCGGGCGGTTGCTATATCAATATAACGGGGCGAAAGCCTTTTTCTCAACAATAAGCTCAGAATCTCAATTGCCTTGCATAGATAAATTAATTTGATTATTACATATTGTCTTTGTTTTGTTCAGTGCAAGCCAGCCGAGCTATACCTTTACACCTATAAATGATTGACACGCAAAGATCAGAACAGTATAAAAAACGATGAAACCTAAACAATTTCAGATGTTTGGACAATTCCAAGGTCCAAACCCTAATAATATATACTTGAAGCCCCACATGCTGCCCTAACCACCGCTAGACGCCCCAAAACATGAGAATCCAACCAAATACAAACCCTGGCCGGCTATAGCCTATAGGTAGCAACTGGGTTAATAATTTCAGATGTTTACACGTACAGTCTCGTCTCAATCATCACGCCATGAATCGAACCCTTTTTGCCCTTGTGCTGTGCTGTGCTGTGCGTGCTCATCAGCCGCGAGACACAAGCCGGAAAAACTTGCGACCAACCGCCATTACATTAATCCCGCTAGGTTTGTGTCCTAACCGACCACCCTAATCGTCGCGCGCATCATGCCTTTAATTTTCATTTGCCAACCCCCTAGTGTTCCATAATTCCATTACGCGCGCACTGCAGTAGTATTATTCTGTAGTACTATCCATGCATATGCATCATTGCATGCATGGCCACTTTGCAACTCCCAAAACATTTCACTCACTTTAGGTTACAAAGCAGTGGTGGTCTGACCCAAGTGCCAAACCCGGTTGACCACTTCGGCGTGAACACGCACATTCAGTGGATCATCCTAGCTGGGACAGAAATATGGAGAACTGGAGATTGGGTTACTGGGAAAGAAAAGAAAGTCAAAGTAGAGCTACTTGTTCGGACTAAAAATAATCTCTGTTCACCTTTGCTTTTTCTTCTGTCGAGGAACACTTCCACTTCACAAGCTCTCGCCGCTTTGGACTGTGCCAAATTCGCCTGTCGCAGTGTCCCCTTCGTTGCGCCTTTGACAAACAGCCGCACGCTTCCAAAGCTTGTCTTGTCGCATTGCATGCCACACCCCATTGCCTCCCTGGCTAGCTCGCCTCCTATATATACACAGCAAGGCCCTGTTCCTAGAGCCACCACCAGCTCAACTGCCTCAACACCAACTGCAAGGAAAAACAGCAGAGTAATCCAAGCGACCATGATGAAGCTGAGGTGCCCCAACCCCAAGAGGCTCTTCAGGAGGAGCTCCTCCAAGATCAGCCGGTCTAGCAGCAGCTGCAGCAGCAGCAGTGACAACGGCAGCGACGCCAGTGGCATCCGTGGTGGCGGCGGCAGCGGGGAGATCGAGTGGGAGGTGCGGCCAGGGGGCATGCTAGTGCAGAGGAGGGACGGGAGGGGGGACGTCGAGGTCATCACCGTCAGGGTGGCCACCGGCTACTCCTGGCACGAGGTCTCCATTGGAGCTACCTGCACCTTTGGTGAGTACTTTCGTCTTTGCAAAGCTGATTTGATTTTTTTTAGAGAATGTATATGAAGTTAGGAACACGACTAGTGTGTGACTCGTAGAATGTATGTGTTCTTGGAAAGTGGTTCATTTGGTGTGAGTACTAAAGTAGCAAGCACCTCTTTATGTTGCCAAAGTTGAATGAATATCCCCCAAGCTCATTTCAAAAAAAATTATTCATCATTTCAAAAAAAAAAAAAAAATCTCCCGAGCACTCATCTTTTCACAGAAAGTGTAGTAAGCACATGCTGGTGCACATCTTTATGGTGCTGATTTGATCTTGCAAACATGTAGTAGTACATGTAGATTCACAGCAACTATGGTGCCTAGTTGGCTAGTTCCATCTTGTGTATATATATAGTCTTACTGAATACTGAGCTCCTGAACCTTCGCAAGGTGATGTGGAGATATGCATGTCCATGAGCAAGGTCACCTCCTTGCTTCAGTAATAAACAACTGATGACAAGGATCAGTGCTGTGCCACCCCCTCCTTCCTCCTTACTAAGTCATGGAGTTGTCCTTGTAATTGTTTATCAAGAAAATGCACGGACTTGCAATAATGTGGGAGGTTTCCTGTCGTGCCAGCGTGCACACAATGGTTCAGAGTTTTTTTAGTACAAAGCATAAGCTCATTGTGTTTTTCTATCACTATAAATAATGTACACACGATGGTTCAGAGTAGGAACATGAGTGGAAATTACCTCCACCTTGTTTGCTTGTACACCGAATATAAACTAAGTACATTTCTGCGGATCAAGGTCTAACATGTGTTTTGCAAAATTAATCTGTGCAGATGAGCTGAAGGTGGTAGTCTCCATGGTGACGGGGCTGGAGCCAAGGGAGCAGAGGCTGCTGTTCAGGGGCAAGGAGAGGGAGGACAGCGACCACCTCCACATGGTTGGGGTGAGGGACAAGGACAAGGTGCTGCTCCTGGAGGACCCTGCCCTCAAGGACATCAAGCTCCGTGCCACACTCGCAGGCCAGGCCATGCAGAGCCCGTATCATACTTTTATCAAGGTGTAGGCCGGCCCGCCTCGTCCACCTCGCTAACAGTTAGGGTAAATCAAATCAATCATACCATCAGCCAGTCAGTCTCAGAAAAAGTTGTTAAAAGGAACTTATTTGAGAGCTGATGCATGGTGTGGTTCGCTGCTGTTGATCATCAGAACTTGACTACCACTCCATGGAATGGAAGGGCAAAGAACCTCCTCGTGTGAGAGTTAGGGTACTACCAACTTTTAACTAGTTAATTGCATGATTGTGCAATTTGTAGCCGGTTGCAAGTTTTTAAGTTCTTTCTTTTTTAGATAATGTAAGGGTTAGGCTCCCAGAGTTGCAAGTCTAAGTGTTGATGTCATGCATGTTAACAAGTTAGATCAGAGAGTGCAAACTTAGATGGATGAGATGTATCAATGTGTCATGAGACGTGCTCACACTTAAGTTGTGGATGAGATTTGTCAACGGGATCTTGGGCATAATACACTTGAGTTGCTTGCGAAGCCAGAATGAATGGTTCATTGGACACCAGAGTAAAATAAATGCTTAGAGTTCACATTTGTGATGCCAAATTTATCAACTCTTACCCATGTGTCATGTACACGGTTGTTAAACCAATCACATCTTATCACAATAGATACTTTGTGATGGGTGATGGAGCTCCTGAAGAAGTTGGCACAACTAAGAGGTCTCGGCAACGATATGGGTGACGACCCAATACTTCGCCTCGGCGCTCAACCTAGAACCAACAAGTTAAAGTTTTGACGACCAAGATATGAAATTAATCTCAAGAAATACGCAAAATCCCGAGGTGGGGCGTCGAGTGCCAGGGTGATCGGCCCAGCCTGCATTTGAATAAGCTAGGAGTGTAGAGAGAGGAAAAGGGTATATGTGGGGGCTGAAATCCGAGGTTCCCTCGAGATACAGGACGATCCTTTTGATGAGATTAAAGTGGGAAGAGAGGAGCTTGCATGATCAAGCTCATTGAACAATGTATGAGAGATCGGGACGAGCAATGGTCATGTACTGCAAGTGCCGGTGAGATTATGATAGATCGTCAAGTTGTTTAACAGATCACTGTTAGAACCAGAAAGTTTTGATCTCTTCTTGCCTCCTTGCCAATTTCGACTAGCGAGGTTGGAATCTTGACCCTTCATATTTGCTTTTTATTATCTACTGAAATTTCTAAATGCGAAAGTGCACGGTCCATAAAGTCAATTGTGAAGGGCCCATATGTGGTGAGATTTCAGCCAAAGACATATCATCTTTGTGTGAGGTTAATCACAACTGTTACGTAAAAGAGCTCTTCATTAAATTCAATCTAAAGAGAAGATTTTTCCATAGAAAAGCCAAGGGCCATACAAATCTCATCTGAAAGAAATTCCCAAATAGGATGAGTTCAGCACCTGCGCCCGCATCGTAGATGCTCTTGACAATTTACCATTTTCGATAAAGGGCGACTTTATTTACTCAAAATGTAGCAACAAGCGGATACAAAGCATTATGAGTAACACTCGGCCTTTATATAATTAGGATGCACACAGCCAAATTCAGAAGTCTGGCAAAATTCATGAAATAAAATCGACAAATCGACAACAGTAGAGTCCTATAGACTGACACTATGCCTATGTCAAAGGGGTGGTGGATCGATCCGTAGGTTATGCTGCCACCATGTTGGGAAAAAACCTTCGTAGCCACCTGCTCTAGTCGCGTGCACACCACCATGAACAACGGTTGATACTCCGGCCGTTGTAGTATAGACCACGTACGTAGCGAGTGCGTTCCGGAAAATAACCTGCAGATGAGAAGCATTTTTGTCATTAAAAACCAAATCATTTCTACATAGCCAAAACGACCAAATTAGGGCATACACTCTCACCCTTATTAGCGTTTTCAACCTATTTGTAATACCGTCCAACCAATGACCAAAAATATTGGCAACACTTGTGGCCGGATACAAATTTTACGTTATTTGGATGACTGACCACGTAGAACGGACAAATTTGCATTGGCAAAAAAGGTGTTTGATTGTCTCGTCATGAGTACAAAAAGAACACTTCTTACTTCATGGCTACTTGCGCCGTGCGAGATTGTCTTTGATTAGCACAACTCCCCTACGAAGATACCACATGAAGATTTTCACTTTTAGTGGAATTTTAGACTTCCAAATTGTCTTATTATTACACGTTGGTACCTTAGAGTGCGTGAGTGCAAGGTACTCTCTCCTTCCATCTATATATGGCCTAATGCGTTTTTCGAGATTAACTTTGACCAAATTTTAGAGCAATAATATATGACATGCAAGTTACACAAAGCATACCATCAAATTCGTATGTGAAAGGAGTTTCCAATTATATACTTTTCACATTATACATCTCATGTACTATCAACCTTATCACTAGTCAAAAGCGGTCTTAAAAACGCATTAGGCCCTATATAGATGGAAGGAGGGAGTACATAGAGTATACTCTAAAAGACCCTGATGTAGTAAGATTCCAGCGAAACACATCACGGCCTTGTATCAGGTTAATCGAATTCAGTCGGGATAAAAGATTATGCCATGACACAAGTCGAGGGCCAATGAAATCCCACCTAAACAAAATATTCGATTGAGAAGAACTGAGCACATACGTAATAATATTATTCTTTTTGCGAGCAATGTTATATGAGGCTGGATACTGCTCACTGAGGCCGCCATTGCCTATCCAGATGTCTTCTCAGAAACGAATCTCCGCATCATCCTTTATCATGAAAGACCCAAAACGAAAGAAATGTTTCTTTGACATCATTAGGCCAGCCCAAAAGTGTGAGTCACCATGCAACTCAATGACCATGAATCCTTGATAGCACCTATGACAGAGCTTTGACTTTTGACGGGAATAGCAGGAGGTCCGCCTTTGCATTATAGGAGAAAATGAGGTTTAACATTTACAAAACCGAAACCAGGACAGATCCCAGGTTTTAGATACACCCATTCATATAAAACTCGATGCACACTGTATGTAAAGCAGCGCTTAGGGTCTGTTTGCTTCATAACTAACTTTGCCACAACTAAGCTTAGGCAAAGTTTGGCTGCCACAAAAAGTGTGGCTAACAAAATGGCCATCACAAGTGTGGCAAAATTTGGCAAAAAATTGGACCTATGACATATGGACTATGTAGCTAGAAAAGTGTGACAACAAACCAAACACATGCCTAAGATGTTATGGCATGACTAAGGTTAGGCGTAGCAACCTTAGACTGTAAACCAAACAGACCCTTAAGTTATAGCCGTTCCCGCCACGCGACTCGCATCATAAAACAATTTTACATCATCCCTGATCATGGCACCAAACATTACCGCGAC
This sequence comes from Triticum monococcum, assembly GCA_034509565.1. NCBI lineage: Eukaryota > Viridiplantae > Streptophyta > Magnoliopsida > Poales > Poaceae > Triticum > Triticum monococcum. The sequence continues at coordinate 608,678,713 of CM067842.1, forward strand.
CGGAACAGAGTTTGGTCCACCAATCCCAATAGAGCTGGCCAAAGATGGGGTCTCACACATTGTGTGATTTGATCCCTGGAAGAGGAACCAGGTCTCCTTTGCAAAACAACATCGCAGTGTTAATTAGGTGTTCAGCTATTTCTACCTCTTGCTCGCAGAGACTGCACCTATCATTGTGTGCCCAACTTTTGGCCAACAGCCGATCTGCCATCCAATTTCTATTCTGCAGGAGCAACCAAATATAGAATTTAACTTTCCCCTTCATCTGCGGCTATTGATACAATCCAATCCAGTGTGCGGCTAACCATCTGCGCTACTATTTTCTACACTTCTATAATCTCAGAGGGACATGCATCACAAGGATCAACATACCTGCGTGGCGCGATATCCTCATCAGGTGGATGGAGCCACCAGCCAAGATCGCCGCCGCACACGACGGGCCGGGGAATCCGAATCAATGGCAGGCGCCGCCCGCGCGCATGTGGCTTGGGAGCCTCCGTGTCATGGAGACAGAAGCTTAGCTCGGGGATAATGCAGATTTCGAGGCACCAGGACAAACCAAAGAGCATCGTTTTTAGTTAGTATATCCTGCACACGTTCGATCGATCGTTCTGTAGACCACATGCATGTGGTTGGTGGAGGCGATCCTTGGAAGCTAGTAGTACGGTAACTATATCACGTAGGACAGAAATCGGAAAGATGCTAGTGCATGCGTGTTGATGAGTTAGGTGATAATCGATCTGCTCTTTAGGATCGATCGATGTCGCCTTCTACTAGCTAGATGTGCAATTGGGTCTTTGCATGCGTCGAGCTAGTTTGATTCTGTCCGGGGTGTGTGTTTTATTAAGGTTGGTAATTAATTTCTTCAGTTTCATACCTGAGGTAGGGTCACTATTTGGATTTCATCATTACTCACTCCTACAGAAGGTAGGAAGCTTTTGGATTACCCGTTGGGAGATGGTAGCTCGGTATATCTATAACTGGGTTGGATAATGGTCGAATAATAGGCTAGATGTTTAGTAATCTCGACCTATTTTTGATGGTTGGGGCAACTTTTGTCTTCTTTTTCATTTATTTTTGAAGCTTTGAGCGAGCTTGTACTACAACGAAAATCTTTTGGATATCTTTCTAATAATATGGCCGCATGCATCAATCTATGCAGAGATTGGGGTGATCCTTCTTTTCCAAAGAAAAAAAAACCTGGGCCAAGGCACCTGCTTCTGGACTAACCAATCCAAAGCCCCTAATCCATGTGAGGTGTGCAATGCTGATGACTCATCACTAATGGATGTGCTTAAAGAACTAGAATTTCTCTCGTTGCTAGGGGAATGCCGTTAGTTTTTCATTGTCAGAACCAACCGTGAAGTACCTTTCGTTAACCATACTATTCTTCCTTTCTCAAGATGATATTATGTTTTTTTAGGAGGTCAAGATGATATTTCCCTTCCTTAAAAAAAGATTGTTATAAGCTCAGAATCTCAATTGACTTGCATAGATAAATTAATTTGCTTATCAGTACATATTATCTTTGTTTTGTTCAGTGCAAGCAAGCCGAGCTATACCTTTACGCTTATAAGTGATTGACACACAATGATCAGAACAGATGTTTTGGACAATTCCAAGGTCCAAACCCTAATAATATACTCCCTTCATCCGAAAATACTTGTCATCAAAATGGATGAAAAGAAATGTATTTAAAACTAAAATACATCTAGATACATCATTTTTTATTCATTTTGATAACAAGTATTTTTGAACGGAGGGAGTACCTACTTGAAGCCCCACATGCCGCCCTACGCCCCAAAACATGAGAATCCAACCAAATACTACTAATACTATACCTGGCTATAGCCTATAGGTAGGAATAGGTTTAAGGCTAGTCATAGTGGGAGTAACTTAGCTAGTAACATAGCGCATTCTAAGAAACTTTTTCTTATGTGGCAAGTAATTAATGAGAGGTGATAACATAATATGTGCCAATGGCCATATTACGCACTAACCAAGTACGCGGAAACAATTATGAGCACTCGACGTCGTGGTATCAGCCAAAGCCTTCTTGACGTCAGCAACTGAGCGGCGCGCTTCGTTTTTAAATATTTGTCTTTCTAAATATTTCAACAAATGACTACATACGAAGCAAAATAAATAAATCTACACTCTAAAATATGTCTATATACATCTGTATGCGATAGTCCATTTGAAATCTCTAAAAAAAAATACTTCCTCTGTTTGAAAAAGCTTGTTCCAAGCTTGTCTTTTAAATGGATGTATTTAGCATTGGTGTTAGATACATCCATTTAAGGGACAAGCTTAGGGACAAGTTTTTCGGACGGAGGGAGTATTTATGAATAGAGGGAGTACAATCCAACCATATGCATGCATGACCGCAACTCTCAAAACATTTCACTCACTTTAGGTTTTTCGGTTGTTTTTAGGCTTTTTCTATTTTTTTTCAGATTTATATGCTTTGATTTTGCTTAGTTTACGAGCTGTAAGACCTTTTAAGGATACTTTCTGGATTTTTAATAAAAGGGCCGCATGAGGCCGGGGTTTACCTCCATTTAAAAAAAAGGTTACAAAGCAGTGGCCAAAACCGGTTGACCACTTTGACGTGAACACGCACATTCAAAGAAAATCAAAGTAGGGCTAGATCATATGCCCTGTGACTGAGAGATACTTGAGCACTTGACACTATGGCTCTAACTCCAGGGATAGAGTGCCGGTGGTAAGGATAAATTGGTTTTTTTTTTATTTTTTTTTAGAGAAGGAGGATGCATCCCCGGTCTCTGCATCTCGACGATGCATACGGCCATTTTATTAATTGTTAATCATAAAAGGTCTTACAAAATAGTACATCAGTGAGCCTGAAGCCACCATCTAGGCAACATCTGTCGCTACTCCTATCTCCTTGATGCAATGGTGCCGAATGTCCGAGCCTAATACCAAACAGACATCGCATCAAATCCTAACATCTAATGCCGGATGCCCTATTCTAGCCACATACTGGGACTGGGTCACACACCGGTCGGGCGCACTCACCGAGGCTACCGCCGCCTTCTTCCACCGATCCATCTCCAGAGCAGGCACTGACGCACAGACCTTGCCAGGCCTGCCGTCGACGCCACCATGGCGCTAGACAGCTCGACCACCCTGCGCTCGTCCATCCAACCGCATCCGTCATCGAAATGCAGCTGCACCATGCCGCCAACACTCGTCGCCAATGACGCGGTAGATACAATGCCGCACCACCTAGCAACCTCCGCACCATCGCCACTGCTGGAGCTACTCGGAGCCCACCATCCACAACATCTCTCTCCCGAACAACTCCTCCCAAGATGGCGCCTCCATGGAGGATACGATGCGCAGGCCGCCGCCGCCGCCCAATCCAGACTGAATTTTGGACTTTCGTCCAGGAGGGGTTCAGGAGTGGATAGGGGGGACCTCGGCTTCGCCTCCAGGAAGGGTAACAGCGTCAAGTGACGTCGCCGATGCCGGGCCGAACACGCCGACCAAAGTTTCCTCCGGTCCCCATCCTATGCCACCAAACCTCCGTGTACTCCAGATCCGGCAAGCCACGATCCGAAACCTGCGAAGATGAAAGAGCCATGGGGCTCAACCCACCAGAAAGGAGGATCGAGAAGAACTCCTCGTAGATCTCCAGGCGCCGAATCCAACGATCTGACGTGGCCAGCGAAGATCATCACCACCCCGCGGCGGCCGACGGAGTCCGAAGATAGGATCCAGATGGATCCGGTCTGGATCCGGCGGCACCCGCGACCACCGGTCAGGCCAACGCAGCCATCACCTCACGACACGCAGGTCGCCACCGCCGCGCCGCGCACGACGCCGATGGAAGACCCGCCCGCCGCGCTGCCGGACCCCACGTTCGCCCGGCGTTCCTCTGGATCCCGCTGTCCCGCGCCAGCCAAGACGGAGAGGATGGGGAGAAGCCCCGCTGCCGGCCAGCCGCCCAGGCTTCGCCCGGCGGCGCTGTGGACGGCGGCGAGGGAAGGAGGAGACTCGAGGGATGGCGGCGCTGTGGTAAGGATAAATTGATATCTGCATAAACTCATATTTCGTTGGGGCCCGCTTGTCATTGGCCGTCTGAAACGATCTTGTGACGATGTTGAGTCGACACGGGTCCGCGTGTCAACGGCGTGGCTTCATGGACGCTCTCCATCGCACTTTCACTTTTCCTTCTGTCGAGGAACACTTTCGCAAGCTCTTGCGGCTTTGGAGTTTGGACTGTGCCAAGTTCGCCTGTCGCAGTGTCCCCTACGTTGACGCCTTTGATCCCTATACCTAGCTCGCCTCCTATATATACACAGCAAAGCCCTGTTCCTATAACTTCTTTCTGATGCAGAGACCGAGGCTGCGCCCCTTTTCCAAAAAAAAACCACCAGCTTAACTGCCTCAACACCAACTGCAAGGAACAACAGCAGAGCCATCCAATTTACGACGATGATGAAGCTGAGGTGCCCCAACCCCAAGAGGCTCTTCAGGAGGAGCTCCTCCAAGATCAGCAGGTCTAGTAGCAGCTGCAGCAGCAGCGACAACGGCAGCGAAGCCTCCGGTGGCATCCGTGGTGGCGGCGGCAGCGGGGAGATCGAGTGGGAGGTGCGGCCGGGGGGCATGCTGGTGCAGAGGAGGGACGGGAGGGGGGACGTCGAGATCATCACCGTCAGGGTGGCCACCGGCTACTCCTGGCACGAGGTCTCCATTGGAGCCACCTGCACCTTTGGTGAGTACTCTAGTCTTTGCAAAGCTGATTTGATATTTTTTTGAGAATATATGAATGTGACTAGTGTGTGATTATAGTAGAATGTATGTGTTCTTGGAAGGTGGTTCATTTGGTCATGATTCCTTTCGGGGCTTCCCTCACATACTAAAGTACTAAGCACATCTTTATGTCGTCAAAGTTGAATGAATATACCCCAAGCTTACGCACGATAAAAGCTTGAGGAGTGATCGTGGGTGTGGCATCCATGCACAATGGCACTCCCTTACATGATTCACTTGTGTTAGGCACGATAAACTCCGAATTTTCAGACAAGTTCAACAATGCTAGTTCAGTTGTTTCACTGTGCAACCAGTCTGTACATGTAGATTTATTTTTATTTTGCGAACATGTACATGTAGATTCACAGTACTTCCATCTTGTGCAACGTCTCACTGAACACTGAAACTAGTTAGGCCTTGTTCGGTTCCATGAAAAATGAGAGGGATTGACAGGATTGGCAGGGATTAAATCCCATCTAGTTCAAAATTTCCCCAAATCCCCTCCATTCCACTCCAATCCACTTGAGGAGTGGCTTAACCGAACAAGGCCTTAAGGAGCATTTCTACAAGAACATGTAGTAGTACATGTAGATTCACAGCAACTATGGTGCCTAGCTGGCTAGTTCCGTCTTGTGTATAGTATTACTGAATACTGAGCTCCTGAACCTTCGCAAGGTGATGTGGAGATATCACTTGGGAGATATGCATGTCCATTAGCAAGGTCTCCTCCTTGCTTCTGTAATAAAACAACTGATGACAAGGATCAGTGTTGTGCCACCCTCTCCTTCCTCACAGCTCCACCCTCTCCTTACTAAATCATGGAGTTGTCCTTGAAATTGTTTTTCAAGAAAATGCACGGACATGTCTGAACAACGACTTGCAATGTGGCAGGCTTCCTGCTGTGACAGCGTGCACACGATCGTTCAGAGTTTTTTTTACTACAAAGCATAAGCTCATTGTGTTTTTATCACTAAATAATGTACACACGATGGTTCAGAGTAGGAACCTGAGTGCAAATTTCCTCCATCTTGTTTGCTACTCCCTCCGTCTCAAAATATAAGAACGTTTTTTACATTATACTAGTGTCAAAAACGTTTTTATATTTTAGGACAGAGGGAGTAATACAAAGCAATCACTGAATATAAACCAAGTACACTTTATTGGATCAAGGTCTAATATACAAAACAACAATAACAAAGTCTTTAGTCCCAAACAAGTTGGGGTAGACTAGAGATGAAACCCATAAGATCTCGCAACCAACTCATGGCTCTGGCACATGGATAGCAAGCTTCCATGCACCCCTGTCCATAGCTAGCTCTTTGGTGATACTCCAATCCTTTAGGTCTCTCTTAACGGACTCCTCCCATGTCAAATTCGGTTTACCCCGCCCTCTCTTGACATTCTCCGCACGCTTTAGCCGTCCACTATGCACCGGAGCTTCTGGAGGCCTGCGCTGAATATGCCCAAACCATCTCAGACGATGTTGGACAAGCTTCTCTTCAATTGGTGCTACCCCAACTCTATCTCGTATATCATCATTCCGGACTCGATCCTTCCTCGTGTGGCCACACATCCATCTCAACATACGCATCTCCGCCACACCTAACTGTTGAACATGTCGCCTTTTAGTCGGCCAACACTCATCGCCATACAACATTGCGGGTCGAACCGCCGTCCTATAGAACTTGCCTTTTAGCTTTTGTGGCACTCTCTTGTCACAGAGAATGCCAGAAGCTTGGCGCCACTTCATCCATCCGGCTTTGATTCGATGGTTCACATCTTCATCAATACCCCCATCCTCCTGCAGCATTGACCCCAAATATCGAAAGGTGTCCTTCTGAGGTACCACCTGGCCATCAAGGCTAACCTCCTCCTCACACCTAGTAGTACTGAAACCGCACATCATGTACTCGGTTTTAGTTCTACTAAGCCTAAATCCTTTCGATTCCAAGGTTTGTCTCCATAACTCTAACTTTCTATTTACCCCCGTCCGACTATTGTCAACTAGCACCACATCATCCGCAAAGAGCATACACCATGGGATATCTCCTTGTATATGCCTTGTGACCTCATCCATCACCAATGCAAAAAGATAAGGGCTCAAAGCTGACCCCTGATGCAGTCCTATCTTAATTGGGAAGTCATCAGTGTCGACATCACTTATTCGAACACTTGTCACAACATTATCGTACATGTCCTTGATGAGGGTAATGTACTTTGCTGGGACTTTGTGTTTCTCCAAGGCCCACCACATGACATTCCGCGGTATCTTATCATAGGCCTTCTCCAAGTCAATGAACACCATATGCAAGTCCTTCTTTTGCTCCCTATATCTCTCCATAAGTTGTCGTATAAAAAAATGGCTTCCATGGTTGACCTCTTAGGCATGAAACCAAACTGATTTTTGGTCACGCTTGTCATTCTTCTTAAGCGGTGCTCAATGACTCTCTCCCATAGCTTCATTGTATGGCTCATCAGCTTAATTCCACGGTAATTAGTACAACTCTGAACATCCCCCTTGTTCTTGAAGATTGGTACTAATATACCCCGTCTCCATTCTTCTGGCATCTTATTTGCCCGAAAAATGAGGTTGAAAAGCTTGGTTAGCCATACTATCGCTATGTCCCCGAGACCTTTCCACACCTCAATGGGGATACAATAAGGGCCCATCGCCTTGCCTCCTTTCATCCTTTTTAAAGCCTCCTTGACCTCAGACTCCTGGATTCGCCGCACAAAACGCATGCTGGTCTCATCAAAGGAGTCGTCCAGTTCAATGGTAGAACTCTCATTCTCCCCATTAAACAGCTTGTCGAAGTACTCCCGCCATCTATGCTTAATCTCCTCGTCCTTCACCAAGAGTTGGCCTGCTCCGTCCTTGATGCATTTGACTTGGCCAATATCCCTCGTCCTCCTCTCTCGGATCTGGGCCATCTTATAGATGTCCCTTTCACCTTCCTTTGTGCCTAACCATTGGTAGAGGTCCTCATATGCCCGACCCCTTGCTTCACCAACAGCTCGCTTTGCGGCCTTCTTCGTCATCTTGTACTTCTCTGTGTTGTCTGCACTCCTATCCAGGTATAGGCGTTTGAAGCAATCTTTCTTCTCTTTAATCGCCTTCTGGACATCATCATTCCACCACCAGGTATCCTTATCTTCGCTTCTCCTTCCCCTGGACACTCCAAGCTCCTTCGAGGCCACCTTACGAATGCAAGTCGCCATCTTCGTCCACACATTGTTCGCATCTCCTCCTTCCTCCCAAGGGCCCTCCTTAATGACCCTCTCCTTGAACGCTAGAGCTACCTCCCCCTTGAGCTTCCACCACTTCGTTCTAGCAACTTTGGCACGCTTATCCCGCTGGACACGAATCCGAAAGCGGAAGTCAGCAACCACCAGCTTATGCTGGGGTACAACACTCTCTCCAGGTATCGCCTTACAGTCTAGGCACGCACGCCTATCTTCTCTTCTCGAGAGGATGAAATCAATCTGGCTAGAGTGTTGGCCACTACTAAAAGTCACCAGATGTGATTCTCTCTTTGTAAAGAGGGTTTTAGCTACAATCATGTTGTAGGCTAGAGCAAAGCTTAAGACATCTTCTCCTTCTTGATTCCTGATGCCATAGCCAAAGCTCCCGTGCGCCCCTTCAAAACCTGTGTTAGATGTACCCACGTGGCCATTGAGGTCTCCTCCTATGAAGAGCTTCTCACCAATCGGTACACTCCTAACCATGTCTTCCAGGCCTTCCCAGAACTCCCTCTTGGTGTTCTCATTGTGGCCTACTTGCGGAGCATACGCGCTGATAACATTGAGAACCAAGTCCTCAACTACCAGCTTGACCAGGATAATCCGGTCCCCATGTCTCTTGACATCTACCACTCCATACTTGAGGCTCTTGTTGATCAAGATGCCTACGCCATTTCTGTTTGCAGCCGTCCCTGTGTACCACAGCTTGAAGCCGGTATCCTCCACCTCCTTTGCCTTCTGTCTTCTCCATTTGGTTTCTTGGACGCAAAGGATATCAACACCTCTCCTCACCGCTGCATCAACTAGCTCCCGAAGCTTCCCTGTCAGAGACCCTACGTTCCAGCTACCTAAGCGAATCCTCCTAGGCTCGGCTAGCTTCCTTACCCTTCGCACTCGTCGAGTCAAATGCGAAGACCCTTGCCCATTTTCCACTACATCCGGGCGCCGATGTAGCGCGCCACTAAGGATGCGACGACCCGATCCTCGCTCACTTGCCACCGTATCCGGATCAAGATACAGCATGCCACCTTTAGGGTGACGGCCCGGCCCTTGCCCATTTTCCACCACACCCAGGTTCCGATGTAGCGCGTCGCTGAGAGGGTTACGCCCCAACGAAGATCTTTTGGGTTTCATCTCCATAAGAGTGGCTGAGTTTTTACGTTGGCTCGCCAAGCCTATCCCAACCCTCCTCCTTTACCCGGGCTTGGGACCGGCTATGTTGAGACAACATAGGCGGAGTTGATCAAGGTCTAATATGTGTTTTGAAATTTATTTGTGCAGGTGAGCTGAAGGTGGTAGTGTCCATGGTAACGGGGCTGGAGCCGAGGGAGCAGAGGCTGCTCTTCAGGGGCAAGGAGAAGGAGGACAGCGACCACCTCCACATGGTTGGGGTGAGGGACAAGGATAAGGTGCTGCCCCTCGAGGACCCTTCCCTCAAGGACATGAAGCTCCGTGCCGCGCTCGCGGGCCGGGCTGTGCAGAGCCCGTATCATACTTTTATCAAGGTGTAGGCCGGCCTGCCTCGCCCACCTCGCTAACAGTTAGGTAAATCAAATTGTCTCAAAAAAAGGTAAATCAAATCAGTCATACCATCAGCCAGTTAGTCTCAGAAAAAGTTGTTGAGAGGAATTTTTTTGGGAGCTGATGCATGGTGTGGTTCGCTGCTGTTGATCATCCAAACTTGAGTACGAGTACCACTCCATGGAATGGAAGGGCAAAGAACCTCCTCGTGTGAGAGTTAGGGTACTACCAACTTTTAGCTAGTTAATTGCATGATTGTGCAATTTGTAGCCGGTTGCAAGTTTTTTAAGTTAATGTAAAGGGTTAGGCTCCCAGAGTTGCAAGTCCAAGTGTTGAGTATAATGTATATTAGGAAGTATATGATAGACTAGGATTTGTTCCTGCCTTGTCTTGTACTCCAAGTTGGTCATTGTACTCCTATATATATGCCCACGAAGCTCAAGCAAAACAACAAATATTCCGCCAATCTCTCTCTCCCTCCTAACATGGTATCAGCCTAACCGATCCAAACCCTGGCCGCCGTCCCCTGCTTCTGCTCCACGCGCCGCCCCCGTGGAGGTCAGCCTCCATGACCGCCGCCGGCGGCCGTGGCGCCCGTACCTAGGGTTCGTCCGCCTATCGTGTTGACCAGCTTCCCTAGATAGTCTTCTTCTCGATCCGTTGATTAGGGTTTTCTCTCACGCCGGAGTTAATTGCAAAAAACCACCACATTTGGGGCTTCTTCTATAGAAAACCACCAGGTCCCTAATCATTTGCAAAAAGCATAGCGCATTCGGTAAACTTTTTGCAAAAAGCACTGATCGCTTGATTTGCAGCCTTTGAGGGTGTTTTTGATAGGTGGGACCCAAAACAGGTGACATGGCATAACGGTGAGGCGGACGACGCCGTTACTCACTACCTGGTCAAACCGACGTGGTTGGCTCACCCAACCGCACCAGCTCTCTCACTATCTCGCCCGCACTCTCTCTTCGTCCTTCATACTCCCACTCATGGTGACGGCGAAATCCTGCGACGGAGGCGCTGCTGATGCTAGGTGTGGCACTGACCAGAGTTCTGTGGTAGCACAAATCCATCTCAGCCGCAGCTTCCTCCCCAACTGCCGGTGGCAAACCTATCAGTTGAATCTGCGGCGGCCGCCGTGTTCGCCCGAGCTATGAACGAAGATCTGACGGGCAGTCAAAACTGGGTATCCTTGTTCGGTGGCGTCTGGTAAGTAATGCATCCGCATTCTTTCTTTTTTCTAGATTGGGTTTGTAGTTTAGGTTTCTAGGGTTAGGGTTCTAGGGCTGGTGTTCGTCCGGTTGGGTTGTAGGGTTAGTGTTCTAGGGCTACTATTCCTGTGTTAGGGTTCTAAGGCTGGTGTTCCTGCGTTAGTGTTCTTGGGTTAACTAAAACTTTATATATGTTAACAGAAATTTTGTCTGAATATTTAAATGAACATTTGTCTGAATACTTAGGGTATTGAAGTGTTAAGTTTACTGTTTTAGTTGAACTAGTAACGGAACACTTGTTAATTGAACATCTTACTGAAGTGTTAAATTATCTGTTAATTGAACATTTGTTTGAATATTCAGCAAACTGAAGTGTTTAGTTTACTCATTTGTCTGAATTTTTAGTTAACTGAAGTGTTAAGTTTACTGTTTTAGTTGAATTAGTAATTAAACATTTGTGAATTGAATTTTACTGAACTGTTAACTTATCTGTTAACTGAACATTTGTCTGAAGTGTTAATTTTTTGGCATTTAACTTAACTTGTAACTGAACATTTGACTTAACTTGTAACTGCATTTATAAATAATCTTTTAACTGAACTTTGAATATAACATTTAAAGTAACTTTTTACTGAATATTTTACTGTAATTTTGTTTGTAATTTGGATGATGAAGTCTGGGAAGTCAGATTTCATTTCTTTGACAGAGATAACTTGGAAAGAAATATAAGCCTGTCAGACATAACTTTCTGGATTCTAGTTGCACTTGTAGAGGTAGAAGGCTATTCTTGTAGAGATTATATGTATTATGTCAGAGATCTAGGTGTTGGGGTGTCAGGAATGGTAGAGTTAACAGATGATGACAAGGTGGAGGAGATGTTGGATGAGCTAGCTAGTAAAGGAAAAACTGTGGTTAATATTACAGTAATGAGAAGTGATGCTCCAACACTAGCTGATTTGAACAGAGGCATTGTGTATGAAGACCAGGTTCCTTTGTCTAAAATAGGTGTGCCACTTGTGTATGAGATAGATACATCTGGAGTTCTTTTCCCTAGTCCAGTGAATACAGAGCCAGAGCCAGTCCAGGTCATGCACACACATGATAGCATTGAACCAGAATTTGTAGTGGACAATGGTGAGGAGAGGCATGAGTATTTCATGGACATTGATCAGGAGCAAGAGAAAATAGAGCAACAGATGGAGGAGAATAGGAATAAAGAGATTGAGAAGTTCAACAGCAATAAGAAAAGAAAAGAGAAATACATAGCAGCTAAAAGGAAACTTCCAGAGTTGCTTGCTGAAGATTGTACCGACAGTGATACTGATAGTGAGATTCCAGCAGATGAGGATATAATTGCTAGGCTACAGGCAATGAAGAGGCATTGACATGATCCACTCAACACTTTGAAGGTGACACAGATGTTGAAGAGCTATATGAACCAGATGAGGAGGAGGGAGTTGATGAAGCAGCAGAGCAGGAGGCAGCAGTGAATAGCAGCATAGGAGGAAACACTACAGGAGGAAGCAGCACAGGAGGCAGTCAGAGAAATGGGCCAACAACCAGATCTCATGCAAGTTTAGATCAAATTATATAAGAGGACTGGTACCCTTCCTCTGATGAGGAGAGCAATCCAGGTGACTTAAGCTAGGAAGACAATGATGGGGCTCAGGCACCAGCTTTTAAGATTCCAGGTGGTAGGAAGAGTAGGGCCAAGAAGAAGAAACCAACGGTTTGGTATGATGAGAAGAGAGAGAACGCACAGGAGCAATTTGTGAAGAAACTATGTTTCCTAGATGTGAGCCAATTCAGGAGGGCACTTCAAACATTCCACATCTCACAGAATAGAAACTATTCCTTTCATAGGAATTGGTCTGATAGGGTTATTGTAGTTTGCAGTAGTGCAGAGTGTCCTTTTTTCATTGCAGCTCTCGGATAACACATGAGAAGACATTTTGCATAAAGAAAATGACCTGTACCACAATTGTGCTGCAGTAGGAGAGAGCACCAAAGTAACTGCCAAGTGGTTGGCACATGAGTGTGAGCAACAGTTGAGGGCAGACATTAACACATCAGTCCAATCCATAATTGAGAATTTGAAGCAGAAACATGGCACAGAAGTGTCCATTCACATGGCCTACAGAGCAAGGAAAGTTGCTAAGAGTGTGGTCCAAGGAGATCAAAAGGCACAGTATACAAGGATAAGGGATTACCTCCTAGCTGTATTGGATACCAATCCAGGAAGTAGATACATTGTTACAACAAAGCATTTGAGGGCACATCCTTGCAATTAATTTGCAAGAACACACATGTGGTTGTAGGAAATGGGACATGATAGGGGTTCCTTGCAATCATTCAGTTTCTGCAATCAACAAGGCAAAATTACATCCAGACGATGTTGTCAATGTTTTTTTCAAGAAACCCATGTACCAAGCAGCCTACAGTGCAGTAGTTTACCCTGTGCCTAGGCCTGATCTATGGAAAGACTGGTACCCCTGACATAGAGCCACCAGTTTTCAAAGAAAAGCCAGGAAAGAAACAAACTAAGAGGAGGAAGATTAGGTTTGAGAAGCCAGCTCCCAAGGATACTTCTAGGATGGGCACAATCACTTGTAGCAATTGCAACCTGGCTGGGCATAGGTACACTAACTGCCACAAGACTCTTAAGCTAGCTCTGGTAATGAGAAGACCAGCATATGGTAACTTTGTGACTATCTTGTAATCTCTCTATGTTTATGCAAGTTTCCTATCTCGTAATCTATCTATGTTGTAATTCCAGGAAAATAGAAGAGTTGATGCATCAGCTAGGACAACTCTAAGGGCACCAACAACAGCAGCACCAACCAAAGCTCCATCAGCTCCTCCTGCTCCAAGGGCACCAACAAGAGCTACAACAGTAGTACCAAGGACAGCTCCATCAGCTCCTGCTCCAAGGGCACCCACAAGAGATACACCATCTGCAAGCAAAGCTCCATCAGCTCCTCCTGCATCCAGGAGAGCTCCAAGGGCAGCTACTAGTAGTGCATCTTCTGTTGGGCCCAGTTCCTCTACAGCTGCTGGGCCAAGTACCTCTACTACTGCTGTTGCTGCTAGGCAAAAGAAAAACTTCTTGCCTCCAAGACCAGCAGGTACTGTAAGAGTTAGAAAACCATCTTTTAAGATGTCTGAGTGGTTCAATTGTTCTAAAGGAAGCAGGTACGTTTGTGGTGACCTGCTAATGGTAAAAACATTATGAACCATGTTGCCTATGTTGGCACAGTACTGTTTGCAACTCTGGAACTGGTGATGGTTGAACTATTTATGGTTATGTTGAACTATTTATGGTTGTAAGATACCTATTTTATGGTTGTGTTGAAGACTATGATGCATGAGTGCTGGTTTTTATGATCATTGCTTCTCTATTGTTGTTGATGATGGTTCTTATGATGATTCTTATGATGCTTGTTATGATCATTGCTTCAAGATTTTTATGCATGAGTGTTGGTTGTTATGGTTATTTGCTTCTCTGTTGTTGATGATGGTTCTTATGATGCTTGTTGTTGTGTTCAAGACTTTGATGCATGAGTGAGTTAGGTCATTTGGGGTGGGTCGAGGTTGACAAAACCACAAATGAGTGAGTTACGTCATTTGGGGTGGATCGAGGTCGACAAAACACCAAATGAGTGAGTTAGGTCGTTTGGGGTGGGTCAAGGTCGACAAAACTACAAATGAGTGAGTTAGGTCATTTGGGGTGTGTCGAGGTCGACAAAACACCAAATGGGTGAATTTGGTCATTTGGGGTGGATCGAGGTCGACAAAACACCAAACGAGTGAGTTTGGTCATTTGGGGTGGGTCAAGGTCGACAAAACCACAAATGAGTGAGTTAGGTCATTTCGGGTGGGTCGAGGTCGACAAAACACCAAATGCATAAGTTTGGTCATTTGGGATGGATCGAGGTCGACAAAACACAAATGAGTGAGTTTGGTCATTTGGGGGTGGCTAGAGGTCAACAAAACCCCAAATGAGTGAGTTAGGTCATTTGGGGTGGGTCGAGGTCGACAAAACCCCAAATGAGTGAGTTAGGTCATTTGGGGTGGATCGAGGTCGACAGAACACCAAATGAGTAAGTTGGTCATTTGGGGTGGATCGAGGTTGACAAAACCACAAATGAGTGAGTTTAGGCCAAAACACAACCTAGGTCTCACCTTAATTGGGCCAAAATTTTCCTCACACAACATTAATCACAAACCATAACATAAATGAAAGAACACATCAAATGACCCAACTTAGTAATAATACATCACAAACTGATAATTCCTCACAGGCCAATAATTCATCACAAACCAACCCTTAAATAACACTACAAACAGATCTTAATTAAAAGATTCAACAAACAACATACAAACGAAGGTTCAGTGCTACAGAATTACTAGAGTTCAACATAGTCAAACTTAACACATTACGAGCTTTAGTCCAAAGCTATTACAAAAGGCAATGACCCACATGGTCAGGCAACAACTCAACTTGGTGCAGTGCTACAGAATTAGTCTTCATCACAAATAACCTTAATCTCGTGAAGCTTCCTCTTGTTACTGTCACCTGCTGTCTTGAGCTCAACAATGCAGGAAGCAAGAGTACTCTTCTCCATGGTCAACTTCTCCTTCTCTTTCATTAGCTCAGCAATGCAACCACCCACCTGATCCTTCTCTTTCTTCAGGTCATCCTTCTCTTTCTTCAGGTCAGCATAGCAAATCTCCAAAGTCCTCTTATTAGAGCTCATCTTTTCCCTCTCTTTAAGATGATTGAACTTCAAATTCCTAATGACAGTGGCTTGAGCTACATGAATTAACTTTAACTGGTCATGAGCAGCCTTCCTTTTTTTGATCTCAGCTTCCTTTGCCATGCTTCTTTCCACACTGATTTTAATGTTCTCAGCATCATTCACATGATTTACCTCAGGCTGGTTATCCTATGAATCTAGGAGGTTGTTCACATCTTCAACAAGCTTCTCATATGTCTCCTGCAACTCATTTTTCTGTGGTGTGAGATTGTGTATAGTACATGAATGCTCCAGGCATGCCATCCTATTGTTATGCTGGCTATCCTCATACATAAGCCACAGATCGTGAAGAGCATTCTGCAGATGATCTGGCCACTCCTCATCCACCCACTGCACTAATCCACAATTATTAGCACCCTGCAACAGAAAAAATCAGTTCAAACTTTAAGTCATTAGTTACAGATTAAGTTAATGTACCATATGCAATGAAGTTACAGATTAAATTAGTTACAAAAAAATTCAGTTAAGTTAATGTACCACATTCAATTAAGTTAATTGGTACGTCTCCGTCGTATCTATAATTTTTGATTGTTCAATGCCAACATTCTACAACTTTCATATACTTTTGGCAACTTTTTATACTATTTTTGGGACTAACATATTAATCCAGTGCCCAGTGCCAGTTCCTGTTTGTTGCATGTTTTTTGTTTCGCAGAAAATCCATATCAAACGGAGTCCAAACGAGATAAAAATGGACGGAGATTTTTTTGGAATATATGTGATTTTTGGGAAGTGAAATCAACGCGAGACGATGCTCGAGGGGCCCACGAGGCAGGGGGCGCGCCCCTGACCCTCGTGGCCACCCCGTAAGGCGGTTGATGCCCTTCTTTCTCCGCAAGAATGCTAATATCCGGATAGAGATCGTGTTAAAATTTCAGCCCAATCGGAGTTACGGATCTCCGGGAATATAAGAAATGGTGAAAGGGTAGAATCTGAGAATGCGGAAACAGAGAGAGACAGGGAGACAGATCCAATCTTGGAGGGGCTCTCGCCCCTCCCATGCCATGGAGGCCAAGGACCAGAGGGGAAACCCTTCTCCCATCTAGGGAGGAGGCCAAGGAAGAAGAAGAAGAAGAAGAAGGGGGGGAGGCCCTCTCCCCCTCGCTTCCGATGGAACCGGAGTGCCACCGGGGGCCATCATCATCATCGCAATCTTCACCAACAACTTCACCGCCATCATCACTAACTCTTACCCCCTCTATGCAGCGGGGTAACCTCTCTCTTACCTGCTATAATCTCTACTTAAACATGGTGCTTAACGCTATATATTATTTCCCAATGATGTATGGCTATCCTATGATGTTTGAGTAGATCTGTTTTGTCCTAATGGTTATTTGATGATCGTGATTGGTTTGAGTTGCATGTTTTATTATTGGTGCTGTCCTATGGTGCTCTCCGTGTCGCGCAAGCGTGAGGGATCCCCGCTGTAGGGTGTTGCAATACGTTCATGATTCGCTTATAGTGGGTTGCGTGAGTGACTGAAACACAAATCCGAGTAAGGGGGTTGTTGCGTATGGAATAAAGAGGACTTGATGCTTTAATGCTATGGTTGGGTTTTACCTTAATGATCTTTAGTAGTTGCGGATGCTTGCTAGAGTTCCAATCATAAGTGCATATGATCCAAGTAGAGAAAGTATGTTAGCTTATGCCTCTCCCTCATATAAAATTGCAATAATGATTACCGGTCTAGTTATCGATTGCCTAGGGACAAATAACTTTCTCGTAACAAAAAGCTCTTTACTAAAATTAATTTAGTTGTGTCTTTATCTAAACAGCCCCTACTTTTTATTTACATGCTCTTTATTATCTTGCAAACCTACCCAACAATACCTACAAAGTACTTCTAGTTTCATACTTGTTCTAGGTAAAGCGAACATCAAGCGTGCGTAGAGTTGTATCGGTGGTCGATAGAACTTGAGGGAATATTTGTTCTGCCTTTAGCTCCTCGTTGGGTTCGACACTCTTACTTATCGAAAACTGCTGCGATCCCCTATACCTGTGGGTTATCATTAATGTACCAGATTTAGTTAGCTTAATCCATCATATTCAGTTAAGTTAATCGATTAGATTCAGTTATGTTAATCTACCATATTCAGTTAATTTAATCTACAAGATTCAGTTAAGTCAATCTACCTGATTCAGTTAATGAAGAGTTACTATGAACAATACAACAATAACTATGAACCCAAGAATAGAACAGAGTAACTCAATAGAACATGAACAGTAACTATGAACCGTAGAACATGAACAGTAACTATGAACCCTAGATGATGAATTCGACTGCTGCAAAGCTACAACTTCATACTTACTTCAGTGGCACAGGTAATGAACCTCCTCCCAGTGCTTATCCGCTCAAATGCAACACATTTCCTCCCTAGATTCCCATGCTCGCACATCACCATCAAATCATCAGCAGCACGCTCGAACAACGGGTCATCAATTGTAGCTGGGATCTGGGCAATCCAACACAAACTTGTTCAAATCAAGCAGAACTCAACAGAACAAGTAACACCCTAGAACACAAATGAGCGGCGACCAAAACAAACAGAGAACCAGCGGAGTAAATGAAGGAAACATGCCCTAGAGGCAATAATAAAGTAGTTATTTATATTTCCTTATATCATGATAAATGTTTATTATTCATGCTAGAATTGTATTAACCGGAAACTTAGTACATGTGTGAATACATAGACAAACAGAGTGTCACTAGTTTGCCTCTACTTGACTAGCTCGTTGAATCAATGATGGTTATGTTTCCTAACCATAGACATGAGTTGCCATTTGATTAACGGGATCGCATCATTAGAGAATGATGTGATTGACTTGACCCATCCGTTAGCTTAGCACGATGATCGTTTAGTTTGTTGCTATTGCTTTCTCCATAACTTATACATGTTCCTATGACTATGAGATCATGCAACTCCCAAATACCGGAGGAACACTTTGTGTGCTACCAAACGTCACAATGTAACTGGGTGATTATAAAGGTGCTCTACAGGTGTCTCCTATGGTGTTTGTTGAGTTGGCATAGATCGAGATTATGATTTGTCACTCGGATTGTCGGATAGGTATCTCTGGGCCCTCTCAGTAATGTACATCACTATAAGCCTTGCAAGCAATGTAGCTAATGAGTTAGTTACGGGATGTAGCATTACAGAATGAGTAAAGAGACTTGCCGGTAACGAGATTGAACTAGGTATTGAGATACCGACGATCAAATCTCGGGCAAGTAACATACCGATGACAAAGGGAACAACGTATATCATTATGCGGTTTGACCGATAAAGATCTTCGTAGAATATGTAGGAACCAATATGAGCATCCAGGTTCCGCTATTGGTTATTGACCGGAGACGTGTCTCGGTCATGTCTACATAGTTCTCAAACCCGTAGGGTCCGCACGCTTAATGTTCGGTGACGATCGTATTATGAGTTTATGTGTTTTGATGTACCGAAGGTAGTTCGGAGTCCCGGATATGATCACGGACATGACGAGGAGTCTCAAAATGGTCGAGACATAAAGATCGATATATTGGACGACTATATTTGGACATTGAAATGGTTCCGGGTGAGATCGGGCATTTACCCGGGAGGTTACCAGAACCCCCCGGAGATATACACTACTAGAAAAAGGGCTATAGATGGGATTGACACTAATGGCGCACCAGACAAGCAGTGCGCCATTAGTATATACTAATGGCGCACCACCTTTTGATACGCCATTAGAGTTGAAACTACTAATGGCGCACCTGGCCCAGGGTGCGCCATTAGTATCAATTTTTTTTTGAACTAGTGCGCCTGTCCAAACATACTAATGGCGCATCCAGACACAGTGCGCCATTACTAGTTGTAACTAGTAATGGTGCACCGGCCGGAAAGTGCGCCACTAATGTTGTTTTTTTATTATATTTTTTATTTTTTTTGCAAAACTACTAATAGCGCACTGTTCCACCATGCGCCATTACTAGTTTAAACTAGTAATGGCGCACTGTTGAACAGTGCACCATTAGTATGTTTTTTTAATTATATTTTTTATTCCTTTTTTGCAAAACTACTAATGGCGCACTGTTCCACCGTGCGCCATTACTAGTTTAAACTAGTAATGGCGCACTGTGGAACAGTGCGCCATTAGTATGTTTTCTTTTTTTCTTTTGCAAAACTACTAATGGCGCACCACCAGAAGGTGCGCCATTAGTAACCTGGATTACTAATGGCGCATTTAGTGTTGGTGTGCCATTAGTAAGTGGGCAGCAACAAGATATTTTGGACAACCTCTCCTACCCACACTCACTTTCTCCCCACTTCATTCTCTCCACCTCCTCCTTGTCTCGGGTGCCTCCTCTTTTTCACCTCATTTCCACCATATATTCATTCAATTTAAGTGGTGAAATTACCTTGTTTTGATAGGTAAGTAAGGGGGGAAGCTATATTTATGTTGTTCTCCCTACAACAATGTGCACATGCACTTTTTATGGCCTAGCTAGATCTATGTATGTTCGTGGTGTTGCATATGTTTGTGGTGTTGCATATGTGTTTGTGCTTGGAGGTGTACCGGTATTTGAAATGCGATAGTTGCCAATATTTTGCCGGAATGTTGATTCATTTCTGTTTCGGCGAGAATTTTGGCATTAAGCATTCTTTTTTGTCCTATTTTTAGGGAAATTCATGCCAAATTTTTTCTTGGTTCTAAAATATCGTTTTGCTCTACCCCGCAGGCGACCATGGTCCGTATGATGACCGAAGGCATCGTGAATAGGTTTTTGAGGTCCGCGAAGGCTGAGATGCTTCAAAAGAATGAGACGGAGATAATATGTCCGTGTTGAAGATGCAAGCTGAAGAGCCTTATTGCGGACCCGGAATCTGGGCAGGTGCGGGACCACCTACTCTTGCGTGGTTTCATGGATGGCTATCCTTGGCAAGGTGATGAAGATGACTACGAAGTCGTCCATGGGGGCCGGGCAAGAAATGAGGAAGGGCAGCAAGACAACCACCGCGGCTCGGGCGGGCGAGAAGACGAAGAATCCCCAGGAGATGATCACGACGGTGATGCTGTACACAGTCATCATGTAGAAGATGCAGGACATGATGATGAGGAACATGCCGGAGCAGACGACGGGCATGATCATGAAGATGATGATGTCGGCGGAGCAGACGACGCTGGACCATCGATGGGCTGGGTGCAGGACCCTCATATTCAAGAGCTGCTTCTCAAGCAGACGGATAACGCAAGAGCTGCCGCCCGAGAGAAAGCCAAGATGGATCAACTTGAGTTAGACGCGGTTACTCCATTGTATGAAGGATGCAGGCCCGAGGATACCCGCCTGAAAGTAATGCTCATGGCTCTGGAGATGAAGGTAAAACACAAAATGACCGACGCATGCTTCGACGAGAACATGTCATTCTAGCATGAACGTCTTCCCAAGGGGAACAAGTGCCCGACCAGTTTGGAGGAGGCGAAGAAAATCGTGTGTCCTCTGGATTTACCGCACATGAAATACCATGTGTGCATGAACAATTGCATCATTTATCGGGACGATCACGCGGAGTCTACCATATGTCCGGTGTGCGGCGTCACTCGATACAAGAAGAGGAAGAAAGCTCCTCGAAAAGTGGTGTGGTACTTTCCGATCACTCCTCGTCTGCAGCGGTATTTCGCGGACCCTAAGATAGCAAAGCTCCTGCGTTGGCACGCGGATAGGGAGGAGAAGAAGCGAGAAGATGATGCAAATGATCCGGAGATAGATAAAAAAGACAAAATGCTGAGTCACCCTAAGGATGCGAGCCAGTGGCAAGCGTTGAACTTCGAAGACCCAGAATTTGGAAACGATCCAAGGAACATCGTGATGGGCGCGAGCACCGATGGAGTCAATCCGTTTGGCAGCCAGAGAAGCACACATAGCACCTGGCCTGTGTTTGTGTGGATGTACAACCTTCCCCCTGGTTGTGCATGAAGAGGAAGTACATTCACATGAGTATGCTAATTGAAGGACCGAAACAACCAGGGAACGACATCAATCTGTATCTGGGGCTGCTGAAAGAGGAGCTTGACACGCTGTGGAAAACGCCAACCAATACGTGGGACGCCGCAGAGAAAGAATATTTCCCTATGAGATCCGCGCTGCTCACGACGGTGCACGACTATCTCGGTTCCGGATATGTCGCGGGGCAGGTGGTCCACGGATTTTCTGGATGCGTCAGGTGCATGGATGACACAACGTATCGCCAGCTAGATAGAGATCCCGGGTCTTCGAAAACCATGTTCGTGGGACATCGAAGGTGGCTTCGCGACGATGACCCGTGGAGAAAACGCAAGGATCTGTTCGATGGTGAAACCGAACCCCGGGGACGCCCGCGTACGAGGAGCGGCGAGGAAATAGACGAGCTGTTGAAAAATTGGAAAGACTGCCCACTGCTGGGAAAGAAGCAAAAGGCGCCAGAGCCGGGAAAGAAGCGAAAGGCGCCAGAGCCGCTGCTGAAGGTATGGAAAACGAGGTCTGTTTTCTGTGACTTGCCGTACTGGAAGATCCACCATGTGCCTCACAGCGTTGATGTCATGCATATCACGAAGAACGTGTGCGAGAGTCTGCTTGGTACCCTGCTCAACATGCCAGAGAGGACCAAAGATGGGCCGAAAGCAAGGGCAGACTTGAAATCAATGGGCATCAGGGAGGAGCTTCACGCTATATATGATGATCATGATGATGATGATGATGATGATGATGATGAGGCGAAGCAGGACACGGAAAGTCGTCGCAAAGGCAAAAAGGCCAAGAAGACCGGAAATGACTACCCTCCCGCGTGCTTCACTCTAAGTCAGGAGGAGATCGAGCAGTTTTTCACCTGCCTCGTAGGAGTAAAACTTCCTTACGGTTACGCGGGGAAGATAAGCAGATGCCTAGATCCAGCGAAGCTGAAGTTCAGCGGGATGAAGTCTCACGACTGTCACGTGCTGATGACGCAGATACTTCCAGTTGCAATCCGTGGGATCATGGATGCGCACGTCCGTGAAACCCTATTTGGCCTATGCAACTTTTTCGACGTCATCTCTCGGAAGTCTGTTGGCGTGAGGCAACTCAGAAGGCTACAGGAAGAGATCGTGGTGATACTTTGCGAGCTTGAGATGTACTTCCCGCCCGCATTCTTCGACGTTATGGTGCATCTGCTGGTCCATATCGTGGACGATATCATCCAACTCGGGCCGGCGTTCCTGCACAGCATGATGCCGTTCGAAAGGATGAATGGTGTCATCAAAGGATACGTTCGCAACATGTCACGTCCAGAGGGAAGCATAGCCAAGGGCTTTCTGACCGAAGAGTGCATCTCCCACTGCACGAATTATCTAGGCATCGAGAACCCTGTTGGTCTGCCCGTCAACAGGCACCTCGGCAGGCTCGCTGGATGGGGTCACCGTGAGGGTCGTCGCGAAATCCATGTCGACTTCGAGGGTTGACTCGCCGACTTTGAAAGAGCAAACCTAGTCGCGCTACAACACATAGACATGGTCAATCCTTGGGTGGTAGAGCACAAAACCTTTATTAAGAAGGCGTACAATGACCGAGGCCAACAGAGGACGGATGGAGATATACTCAAAGAGCACAACTCATGTTTCACGCGTTGGTTCAAGCAGAAGCTTCTGTCGTACCCTTTACATGAGGATTCTTCCGCGGAAGAGCAACTCATATTCGCCTTGTCACAGGGCGCCGAGCACAACCTGATGACCTATGAGGCGTACGATATCAACGGCTACACATTCTACACCGAGTCCAAGGACATGAAGAGAGATGGTTATCAGAACTCCGGGGTAACGATGGAATCCTACACCGGTAACGACAAGGATAGATACTACAGAAGGATCGAGGAGATCTGGGAGCTGAGCTACGCTGGAGAGAAGGTCCCGATGTTCCATGTCAGATGGGCCAAGAGCGTCCTAAAAGAAGACCGGTATTTCACCACCATGGTTATACCCGAAGCCAAATCCAAGACCGCGGGCGCAAACGTCACCGCGAAAAATGAGCCATGGGTACTGGCTTCCCAAGTGGACCAATGCTTCTTCATTACCGACCCGTCAAAGCCCAGTCGTGTTGTCGTGAGGAGAGGCAAAAGGAAGATCATCGGAATGGATGGAGTAGCCAATGAGCAAGACTTCGACAAGTACGGCGACCCGAGGATCGAACATGACGATGATGATGAAGTAGCAGTATACACCACAAGAAGAAGCAGGACCACCCTACCTAAAGGACGTCCGTTCCACAGAAGAACTCCATTTGCGAAAAAGAAGGGCAAGAAGATTGTGAACAGATAGCTAGCTAAGATCGATTGTATTTAAATTGTAGCCTTCATTTCTCGATTGTATTTCATGGGCACTTTTTGAACTATCATGAATATTTTTAAATTTCATGGACACTCGATCTCGATCCCCCTCCATCTCGGTCGCTATCCTACCTCGCCAGATCCGGTCCCCCTCGCCGCCGAGCACCCCCCGGTCCACCGGCCGCTGCCACCGACC
This sequence comes from Triticum monococcum, assembly GCA_034509565.1. NCBI lineage: Eukaryota > Viridiplantae > Streptophyta > Magnoliopsida > Poales > Poaceae > Triticum > Triticum monococcum. The sequence goes on from CM067842.1 coordinate 608,702,786, forward strand.
CCCCGCACCCTCGATTCCCCTACTCAACCGCCGCCGCCGACCCCCCGCACCCCTCCCCTACTCAACCGCCGCCGCCGACCCCCCGCACCCCGCGCACCCTCCCCCGCTCCACCGGCATTACTGTTTGAGGATATTTTTTTAAAATTATTACTGTCTTATTAAAAAAATATTACTGTTATGATTTAAACAAGTTTAAAAAATTATTACTATCTTATAAAAAATACTAATGGCGCACCACGGTGAGGTGCGCCATTAGTATGGATGTACTTATGGCGCACCGAGGGGTGGTGCGCCATTAGTATTGTGCCATTGCTATAAGAAAAAAACTACTAATGGCGCACCACGGTGAGGTGCGCCATTAGTATGGATGTACTTATGGCGCACCGAGGGGTGGTGCGCCATTAGTATTGTGCCCGATCCCCCCTTCCCTCTCCCCCTTCGCCCGATCCCCCCTTCCCTCTCCCCCTCTCCCCCTCGCCAGTTCCCTCTCCCTCCCTCCACCACGCCGCCGCCGCCGCTGCCCCGACCCACTGCGCCGCAGCCGCCCACGTGCCCCCGCCGTCTCGCTCTCCCCTTCCCCCCCTCGTCGCCGGCGGCCCGGACGCCGCCCCGTCCACACCGCCCCGTCCACCTCGTCGGGCTCCTCCTCCCGCTCCGCGTCCTTGGGCTCCTCCCGCTTGCGCTCGCGCTCGCGCTCCCTCTCGTCGTCCTCCTCATCGCCTCTCACCTCCCGCCGCCAAGCGCAGGTGAGCAACCGTCGCCCTTCCCTTCCCCTCCCCTCCCCTACGCCTCCTCACGGCCGGCTCTACGGACCTGTCGGCTTCGTTTTCTGTGCTGGATCGATTTAGTTACTGTGATTGATTTCGTTGCTAGTTGAGATTCCCGGCATGTCTAGTTTGATGCGTACTACTGATGATTCTGAGAGATGCTTGTTTCATCTTCCGCGTTCAGTGCCTAGTTTTGTGGCGATAGTGGCAGCTACTCTTCAGATCTCAAAACATGCCTCGGGGTAGTTCTTGCTGAAGATTTGTATATATAGTATAGAGGAGGGATCGGGCCTTATTCTATGTAAACCATAATTATTGTTGGAGCCATCTTTGGACGGCGGCGACCATAGGCATTAGTGTGTCTCTTTAACTTGACTTGGTGCTGGTCATCTGTGTGTGTGCGCTTTGATTTGCAGTATGCAAGGGGTTAGAGTAAAGTGTAGAAATTTGAGTGCCTAGTTCTCAGGTCTCAGCTCCCAGCTTGATTGATACTCATGTTAATAAGTCTGAACTAGTGAACATATGCGGTTGAAGATGATACGTTTCTGGAAGTTAACTTGCATCTAAACAGAGGCAACTCTGCATTGTTTCTGAATCACATTTCAGTAAAAAGTTAAATGGAATGTGGTAACAAATGCACCAAAAGATCAAGCAGGGTCACTGCTGTAGATTGCAGTGGCATGGATATTTACACCACATTGCTTGTTGATACTCAAACTACAATACATCAGGCCTTATTATAAGTAGCGAAACCATGGACTGAAGAGGCTCAGCCACATAGTGACCTGACTGAGTCATTCTAGTTTCTTGTATGTGTCCAGCCGGCTCAGAGCACCGTCTGGCAGAGCCTTCGTACTGTTGCTGATCACTTCCCTTGATTGTTTCAGCTCAGTCTTGCCTGCAATGAACCAATTCTCCTTTTATCCATTTGATTGGCTCCTATTATAATTGCAGAGGATAAGAAGAACTTGCTCTGTTCTTGCTTGTACACCAATCTCTGCTTCAACTGCTGCATTTACTTTCATGTAATAGTCTTGTACCCAATGCTTCAGTGGCAGTGCATCCTAAGCAATGGAGGCCTTTTTTCACATGCCAATGTATTTTCCATGTTGTGATGGAGGCCTTTTTTGCCTTGTCCACCCGAGAGGCCCTTGAGTTTGCTGGAATGTCGATTAACTTCCGTTCCGGCAAATTCGGGCACTCCATATGTCCTATTTTCAGCAAAGGTCATGCTGAAATTTTCCGTGAATTTTAGCATGACTTTGCTAAAAATAGGACATATGGGGTACTTGTGACTAATGCATGGGCCGGGGTATCTTAGTAGTTAATTAAGTAGGATCAAGTACCCTGGCATACTTGTGACTAATGCATGGCTTTTAGGGTGCCTCGGTGTCGATAAAAACCGAAATGATGAAAGCTTAGGCTTTTAGGGTGCCTCGGCGTCGAAAAACCCTCAATGATAAAAGCTTAGCTTTTAGGATGCCTCGGTGTCGACAAACCCTAAATGATGAGACCATGATCTTGTTCCTTGACAATAACCAACTTTTTGACCAAACTTTGTTCCTATTTAGAGAGAAACATGGCCAACAACGATGAGGCCGGGGGTTCGGGCGTCAAGGCATTCTGGGAGCTGTCCCAGGAGATGGAGGAACAACCTCACTTGTATGAGGACGCCGCCTTCCCTACCGATCCTGAGACCACTGATGGTACCGCCGAGGATGACCCCACTGATGCCACGACTGATGGTGCCGCCGAGGATGCCACCACGGATGATGGCGGCGCATGCACAGATGGCAGCCAACCGAAGAGGCAACGGAAGGACCGGCGCCTGACCGTGCTCCGCACCCTCAAGGAGGAAGTTACTGAAGTGGACTCCAACAGGAATCCTAAGGCGCCCGAACGAATAGTCAAGGGGTACTCGCTTCAGCTCGGGTGCATTCTCCGGAGCACCGTCTCGATCAACACCGTGAACCTGAGGCATCCTGACTGAGGGAATTTGCGCAACCTCCTCTTCATGAAGCTGCACGAACGATACAAGTTCCCCGCTGAATTTGAAAACACAAGCCTCAAAGGGAATAAAGTGAACAATGCTGCCCTCATGAAGATGAGCAAGGCCCTGTCTACTTGGAAAAGCAATGTGAAGAGAATGATCGAGAAAGGTGAGAGTTATGAGAATATCAAGGAGAAAAATCCTTCGATCACCGAAGATGACTACAACGACTTCAAGATCAATTGCTCGAGCACCGCAAACTACGAATCAAGTAAGTGGGGGAAAGAAATGCGGGAGCTGAACTTAGGGGAACACACACTCGGTCCCGGCGGTTACAGAGTGGCGGAGCCTATATGGGACAAGGAGGAGGCGGACCGTGCCGAGCAAGGCCTACCGCCCCTCTTCGATAAATACGGTGACAAGCAGACCAGGAACTTTGTCAGGGCCCGGTACAAGAAGGACCCGAAAACAAAGGAGCTTACCACGGATCCGAAGACCAGGGCGCTTGAGCTTGTTCTGGTAAGGAATACACCCCTGCGTAATTAGCTCCATATGGTTGCATTCTAATTAATGAAGCCAAATTTCTAAATGGTTCACATTCCTTCCACAGGCGACTGAAAGCAGTAGCGCGGGGTCGACTAAGAGCAACCCTTGGGACACCACTCTAAATGGGGCGTTGAATGTAATGAAGAACAAGGATAAGCTCAGTAAGCCGACATCAGCAGGTCGTGTGGCCGGCAAAGGCTTGTCGACAAAATGGTCGTCATACTATAACACTGGTGGGCGAAAGGAGAAAAGGACCAGCTCGGAAAGCCAGGCGCGCGAGGTTCAAGAACTCAGGGCACAGGTGGCGCGGATTCCGGAGATTGTCCAAGAGCAAGTGCAACAACAACTCGGAGCGACGATCACCGCCATTGTGCCTACCTTGATCCAGGGGATTAGTGTGTGGATTGCGGGCGGCCAACAGGGGCCGCCCCCGATTCCTAGCTTCATGGCCAGCAACTCGCAGAACGCGATGGCGGGGCCATTGGTGTCTCCGGCGGAGGCGGCATTGGTGTCTCCGACGCCGGCACGGGAGCTTAATGCACCCGGGTGTACGCCGGCCGGCACCTCTGCAGCAAGCGGCCCCTCCGTCAACTGCACGCCCGCCGTTGGCGGTGCCTCGACATTAGCCGAGCTCGACGCCATCATCACGGTAACTAATTAAGCCTCTCTCGGCCGAGGACTTCATCTCCTTGCCTTTGACTGGGCATGCCTGATGCCCTACATGTTTTCGCAGGGCGCCGCCGACGTTCCGTGCACTCTCCTGCACTTCGTGAACAACGAGTTGGTCGATGTCGCCAAGGGAAAAATCGTTCAACCGGGCAATCCCTTGTTCCACGGTACCCAGATGCCACCCAACTTGTTTAGGGTTCAACTAGTTCGGGTGCTGCCAGGCTGTGACGAGTTGTTACCTCCGATTTGACCCGTCGGGGCCGATGATGATGACGTGATGACCCTCAGCGCCTGCCTGAGCTGGCCCCTGCTTTGGCCGAAGAGCCAGATTCGTTTGGGGGCGGGGGACACCACCCCAAGGACAACACCACCAGTCATGCCGGCGCCAACTCGGCCCCATGGCAAGACCGCCGCAACGGTGCTGGACATCCCTATGCCACTGGATCCAAACATGCATATGGCACAGGATCAGAACGACGACGACGACGATACATTTGCCAACGTCAATCAGTACTTTTCCGATCATGGGTACGGTGGCGACTTCATGGGGCCTCCTTCTCAAGAACCCAACCCAACAAAAGACGTGCGCGATCTAGCTGGTACTGCGGAGAAGCCAAGTTGTAACAGGCGTCGTCTGCCGTTCAGCTCTCAAGAGACGCCTCCAGCTGCCGACTTCACCGAGCCTCAGATAGGCGAGGTGCGAAATATTATCAGCCCCAACACACTCAAGAAGGCGGTCTGTGAGAAGAACTCGGTCCCATTACAGGAGAAGAAGAAGGCATGCAAAAGAAAGACTAACAAGGGTGCGGGCCAGCCGGCACCGAGTACGATCCATGCTCAGGACGGGCCACCTTCACCTGAGGATATGTCGAGGAGGTTGCATGTGGCGGGTAGGCCGATGCTACCAAGAAATATGCTCGATGCTGCAACCGGTGCTATGCGGAGTCTGCATGACAGTGTTCTTTCTTTGGAGAAGCGGCGTCTCGGAGAGAAGGATGTGGCATACCCGGTTTTCGCGGCCAAGGTGCCAGAGGGCAAGGGCTTTGTGGATAACTCCATCGGGGGTACGATCGTCCTGCGGTTTCATGACATCCACGCTATGTTGAACCTTCATCCGCTGCACTACACCTTCGTTCGGCTATTTTCGCTGAGTATGGAGATGCGGATCATTCGCGACAAGACCCCGGACATCGTGATAGTCGACCCCTTCTACATGCGTGCCAAGATCTTGGGCAGCGCTGGGGACAAGCAAGTCACGAGTTCTTACCTCGAAGGCGTCATTCTGGCAAACCAAGATAAGGATACCTTCCTCGTGCCTTACTTTCCCGAGTAAGTCCTCCCCTCAACCGCCCCGTAACATATGAATTCTTAGATTTTGATCGTTTTTCTTTTAACATTCCGTGTTTTCTGCAGTGACACACATTGCACGCTCATCCTCCTAAGCCCCAAATATTCCATGGCCACGTATTTCGACTAGGACCGTCAGTCGAACGTAGACTACACAAATGTCAAGAAGGTTCTTGATGATGTTCTCCCTGGCTACGTCAAATCTAGAGGCACCTTCACCAGGCCTATTCGTAAGTACGGCAAGCACGTGTTCTCCCACAATACGATGTTCTGCTACGTCAAGCAGCCGCCTGGCGGTCAGAAGGGTGCCTACTATGCCATCCATCACATGCAGGCGATCATACGGGACCATCATCAACTTCTGCTACCGAGTAGACTCAAATATTGGGCCGCGAGCATGTCGGCAATCCAGGACGCGGACATCAGACAAGAATTCTTTCGCATCCAGTCGGAGTTTGCGGAAATCATCCATCAAGATGTCCTTCGTACCTCGGGGCAGTTCTACCTCAGAAATCAACCGTCCAATAGTGACATCGACACAATCCTACAAATGCAGGCTGACAACGCCCATTGTTTCATGACTCCCACGATAGACGGCGGCTTCATCCACGCTCCGGTCCCTTGAGTCGAGTCGAAAGCAGTGATGCTGTGTCTAGTTCTGAAACATTGATTGGCTCATGTTTTAATTAAACTTTAATGAACTTGTAGTATGTCTCTTTGGTTTCGAGAGTCGTTCAACTTAGATGTAATCGATGCTATTAATGTCTTGCTTTTCTCTTCTGATCGTTCTGTTGCATACTTATATATTGCTTATGTATTGTCTGTGAATTGGTACTAACGTTTCGTTTGGCTACTGCATAGCGATGCCGTGGTATGTCGTGTACAAGGGTAAGGTTCCCGGAGTCTAAGACGACTGGGAGGAGTGTCGGAGACAGGTTCACCGATTCAGCGGTAACAGTTACAAAGGGTACACCACTAGGGCCGAGGCCGAATCTACATACGCCCGCTATCTAGCGGGAGAGGGGAGGGAGCGTTGGAGGAACCGGATGAAGACGAGTTTCATCGTGATGATGCTCATCGTGATGACCGCAGCTCTCTTCTATGTGATGGTAGTTTAGATGATCGATATCGACTTGTAATGTGAAGACAAACTCGCGGTCTCGAGACTTGTAATATAATGTTGTATCTTTGTTCGATCTTTTCAATTCGGAGACTAATATGATGAATTGTATTCGGAGACTAAAATGATGAATTGTATTCAGAGACTAATCTTCTATTGTATTCGATGAATCTGTTGTTGATGTGTGCTGTCTATATTTTGTCCAATTATACATTTTGTAACCTGTGCAAAAAACAGAAAATTAAAAAATTAAAAAAACCTAATATTCATACTAATGGCGCATCACATCATAATGCGCCATTAGTATGCCAAAGGATACTAATGGCGCATCATTAAACAGTGCGCCATTAGTATGCCGAAGTTACTAATGGCGCATCCTGTTGTTGTGTGCCATTAGTATGCCAAAGCACCTGGGTATACATGGCCCCCTGGGAGGCATACTAATGGCGCATTGTTGTATACACTAATGGCGCATCTAAGGTGCGCCATTACTATACTAGATACTAATGGCGCACCAGTGGTGCGCCATTAGTAAAATATACTAATGGCGTGGCACTAATGGTGCACCACTAATGCGCCATTAATGGCCAAATTCGGTGTGCCATTAGTAGGCCTTTTCCTAGTAGTGATATGGGCATTATAGGGCCATAGTGGGAGAGAGGAGAAGGGAGTAAAGCAGGGGTGCCCCCCAAGCCCAATCCGAATTGGGAGGGGGTTCCCCCCCTTTCCTTCCTCCTTCCTTCCCCTTCCTTCTCCCCTAATCCAACTAGGGAAGGGGGAATCCTACTCCTTGTGGGAGTAGGACTCCCCTTGGGGCGCGCCTAGGAGGCCGGCCCCCTCCCCCTCCTCCACACCTTTATATACGGGGGAGTGGGCACCCCATGGACACACAAGTTGATCATTGATCTCTTAGCCATGTGCGGTGCCCCCCTCCACCATAATCCACCTCGGTCATATCATAGCGGTGCTTAGGCGAAGCCCTATTCCGGTAGCATCATCATCACCATCATCACGCCTCGTGCTGACGAAGCTCTCCCTCGACACTCTACTGGATCGTGAGTTCGTGGGACGTCACCGAGCCGAACATGTGCAGATCGCGGAGGTGCCGTACCTTCGGTGCTAGGATCGGTCGATCGTGAAGACGTAGGACTACATCAACCGCGTTGTCATAACGCTTCCGCTTACGTTCTACGAGGGTACGTGGACAACACTCTTCCCTCTCGTTGCTATGCATCACCATGATCTTGCGTGTGCGTAGGAATTTTTTTGAAACTACCGTGTTCCCCAATAGTGGCATCCGAGCTAGGTTTATGCGTAGATGTTATATGCACGTGTAGAATACAAAGGAGTTGTGGGCGTGGGTATATACATATTACTTGCCGTCACTAGTTGATTCTTGATTCGGCGGTATTGTTGGATGAAGCGGCCCAGACCGACATTACGCGTACGCTTACGCGAGACTGGTTCTACCGACGTGCTTCGCACATAGGTGGCTGGTGGGTGTCAGTTTCTCGAACTTTAGTTGAATCGGATTCAATGAACGGGGTTCTTTCTGAAGATCAAAAAGCAACCACTACATCGTGTTGTGGTTTTCGATGCATAGGTAAGAACGGTTCTTGCTCAGCCCGTAGCAACCACGTAAAACTTGCAGCAACAAAGTAGAGTACGTCTAACTTGTTTTTGCATGGCATGTTGTGAAGTGATATGGTCAAGACATGATGCTAAATTATATTGTATGAGATGATCATGTTTTGTAACATAGTTATCAGCAACTGGCAGGAGCCATATGGTTGTCGCTTTATTGTATGAAATGCAATCGCCATGTAATTGCTTTACTTTATCAATAAGCGGTAGCGGTGGTCGTAAAAGCAATAGTTGGCGAGACGACAACGATGCGTCGATGGAGATCAAGCTCTCAAGCCGGCGACGATGGTGATCATGATGGTGCTTTGGAGATGGAGATCAAAGGCACAAGATGATGATGGCCATATCATATCACTTATATTAATTGCATGTGATGTTTATCCTTTATGCATCTTATTTTGCTTAATTCGACGGTAGCATTATGAGATGATCTCTCACTGAATTTCAAGGTATAAGTGTTCTCCCTGAGTATGCACCGTTGCAACAGTTCGTCGTGCCGAGATACCACGCGATGATCGAGTGTGATAAGCTCTACGTTCACATACAACGGGTGCAAGCCAATTTTGCACACGCGGAATACTTGGGTTAAACTCGACGAGCCTAGCATATGCAGATATGGCCTCGGAACACTGAGACCGAAAGGTCGAGCGTGAATCATATAGTAGATATGATCAACATAGTGATGTTCACCATTGAAAACTACTCCATCTCACGTGATGATCTGACATGGTTTAGTTGATGTGGATCATGTGATCACTTAGATGATTAGAGAGATGTCTATATAAGTGGGAGTTCTTAAGTAATTTGATTAATTGAACTTTAATTTATCATGAACTTAGTACCTGATAGTATTTTGCATGTCTATGTTGTTGTAGATAGATGGCCCATGCTGTTGTTCCGTTGAATTTTAATGCGTTCCTTGAGAAAGCAAAGTTGAAAGATGATGGTAGAAACTACATCGACTGGTTCGTCACTTGAGGATTATCCTCATTGTTGCATAGAAGAATTACGTCCTGGAAGCATCGCTAGGTGACAAACCCGCTGCAGGAGTAACGCCAGATGTTGTGAACACCTGGCAGAGCAAAGCTGATGACTACTCGATAGTTCAGTGTGCCATGCTTTACGGCTTAGAACCGGGACTTCAACGACGTTTTGAACGTCATGGAACATATGAGATGTTTCAGGAGTTGACGTTAATATTTCAAGCAAATGCCCGGATTGAGAGATATGAAGTCTTCAATAAGTTCTATAGCTGCAAGATGGAGGAGAATAGTTCTATCGGTGAACATATACTCAGAATGTCTGGGTACCACAACCACTTGACTCAACTAGGAGTTAATATTCCTGATGATAGTGTCATTGACAGAGTTATTCAATCACTGCCACCAAGCTACAAGAGCTTCATGATGAACTATAATATGCAAGGGATGGATAAGACGATTCCCGAGCTCTTTGCAATGCTAAAGGTCGCAGAGGTAGAAATCAAGAAGGAGCATCAAGTGTTGAAGGTCAACAAGACCACCAGTTTCAAGAAAAAGGATAAAGGGAACAAGGGGAACTTCAAGAAGAACAACAAGCTAGTTGCTGCTCAAGTGAAGAAACCCAAGTCTGGACCTAAGCCTGAGACTGAGTGCTTCTACTCCAAAAGAACTGATCACTAGAAGCGGAACTACCCCAAGTATTTGGCAGAGAAGAAGGATGGCAAAGTGAAAGGTATATTTGATATACATTTTATTCGTGTGTACCTTACTAATGCTCGCAGTAGTGCCTGGGTATTTGATACTGGTTCAGTTGCTAATATTTGCAACTCAAAACAGGGGCTATGGATTAAGCGAAGATTGGCTAAGGATGAGGTGACGATGCACATGGGAAATGGTTCCAAAGTCGATGTGATCGTCGTCGGCACGCTAGCTCTACAACTACCTTCGGGATTAGTTTTAGACCTAAATAATTGTTATTTGGTGCCAGTGTTGAGCATGAACATTATATCTAGATCTTGTTTGATGCGAGACGGTTATTCATTTAAATCAGAGAATGATGGTTGTTCTATTTATATGAGTAATATCTTTTATGGTCATGCACCCTTGATGAGTGGTCTATTTTTATTAAATCTTGATAGTAGTGATACACATGTTCATAGTATTGAAGCCAAAAGATGCAGAGTTGATAATGATAGTGCAACTTATTTGTGGCACTGCCGTTTAGGTCATATTGGTGTAAAGCGCATGAAGAAACTCCATTCTGATGGACTTCTGGAATCACTTGATTATGAATCACTTGGTACTTGCGAACCATGCCTCATGGGCAAGATGACTAAAACTCCGTTCTTCGGAACAATGGAGAAAGCAACAGAGTTATTGGAAATCATACATACTGATGTATGTGGTCCAATGAACATTGAAGCTCATGGCGGATATCAATATTTTCTGACCTTCATAGATGATTTGAGCAGATATGGGTATATCTACTTAATGAAACATAAGTCTGAAACATTTGAAAAGTTCAAAGAATTTCAGAGCAAAGTGGAAAATCATCGTAAGAAGAAAATCAAGTTTCTATGATCTGATCGTGGAGGTGAATATTTGAGTTATGAGTTTGGACTTCATTCGAAACAATGCGGAATAGTTTCGCAACTCATGCCACCTGGAACACCACAACGTAATTGTGTGTCCGAACGTCGTAACTGCACTTTATTAGATATGGTGCGATCTATGATGTCTCTCACTGATTTACCGCTATCGTTTTGGGGTTATGCTTTAGAGACGGCTGCATTCATGTTAAATAGGGCACCATCTAAATCTGTTGAGATGACACCTTATGAACTGTGGTTTGGCAAGAAACCCAAGCTGTCATTTCTTAAATTTGGGGCTGCGATGCTTATGTGAAAAAGCTTCAACCTGATAAGCTCGAACCCAAATCGGAGAAATGTGTCTTCATAGGATACCCAAAGGAGAATGTTGGGTACACCTTCTATCACAGATCCGAAGGCAAGATATTCATTGCTTAGAATGGATCCTTTCTAGAGAAGGAGTTTCTCTCAAAAGAAGTGAGTGAGAAGAAAATAGAACTTGACGAGGTAATTGGACCTTCTCCCTTATTGGAAAGTAGTTCATCACTGAAATCAGTTCCAGTGATTCCTACACCAGTAAGTGAGGAAGCTAATGATGATGATAATGAAAATTCTGATCAAGTTACTGCCGAACCACGTAGGTCAACCATAGTAAGATCCGCATCAGAGTGGTATGGTAATCCTGTTCTAGAAGTCATGTTACTTGGCCATGACGAACCTATGAACTATGAGGAAGCGATGATGAGCCCAGATTCCGCAAAATGGCTTGAGGCCATGAAATCTGAGATGGGATCCATGTATGAGAACAAAGTATGGACTTTGGTTGACTTGCCCGATGATCGGCAGGCCATAGAGAATAAATGGATCTTCAAGAAGAAGACTGCCACTGACGGTAATATTACTGTCTACAAAGCTCGACTTGTTGCAAAAGGTTTTTGACAAGTTCAAGGAGTTGACTACGATGAGACCTTCTCACCCGTAGTGATGCTTAAGTCCGCCCGAATCATGTTAGCAATGGCCGCATTTTATGATTTGGCAAATGGATGTCAAAAACTGCATTCCTTAAAGGATATCTTAAAGAAGAGTTGTATATGATGCAACCAGAACGTTTTGTTGATCCAAAAGGTGCTAACAAAGTGTGCAAGCTCCAACGATTCATTTATGGACTGCTGCAAGCCTGTCGGAGTTGGAATATATGCTTTGATAATGTGATCAAAGCATATGGTTTTATACAGAATTTTGGAGAAGCCTGTATTTACAAGAAAGTGAGTGGGAGCTCCGTAGCATTTCTGATATTATATGTAGATGACATATTGTTGATCGGAAATGATACTGAATTTCAGAATAGCATAAAAGGATACTTGAATAAGAATTTTTCAATGAAAGACCTCGGTGAAGCTGCTTATATATTGGGCATCAAGATCTATAGAGATAGATCAAGACGCTTAATTGGACTTTCACAAAGCACATACCTTGATAAAGTTTTGAAGAATTTCAAAATGGATCAGGCAAATAAAGGGTTCTTGCCTGTATTACAAGGTGTGAAGTTGAGTCAGACTCAATGCCCGACCACTGCAGAAGACGATAGAGAGAAAATGAAAGGTGTTCCCTATGCTTCAGCCATAGGATCTATCATGTATGCAATGCTGTGTACCAGACCTGATGTGTGCCTTGCTATCAGTTTAGCAGGGAGGTACCAAAGTAATCCAAGAATGGATCACTGGACAGCGGTCAAGAATATCCTGAAATACCTGAAAAGGACTAAGGATATGTTTCTCATATATGGAGGTGACAAAGAGCTCGTCGTAAATGGTTACGTCGATGCAAGCTTTGTCACTAATCCGGATGACTCTAAGTCACAAACCTGATACGTGTTTTTATTAAATGGTGGAGTTGTCAGTTGGTGCAATTCCAAGCAGATCATTGTGGCGGGATCTACGTGTGAAGCGGAATACATTCTGCATCGGGTCATACCTAGTGCATCGGGTCCAATGAAAATCTTTTGTGACAATACTGGTGCAATTGCCTTGGCAAAGGAATCCAGATTTCACAAGAGAACCAAGCACATCAAGAGACGCTTCAATTCCATCTGCGATCAAGTCAAGGAGGGATACATAGAGATTTGCAAGATACATACGGATCTGAATATTGCAGACCCGTTGACTAAGCCTCTCTCACGAGCAAAACATGATCAGCACCAAGACTCCACGGGTGTTAGAATCATTACAATGTAATCTAGATTATTGACTCTAGTGCAAGTGGGAGACTGAAGGAAATATGCCCTAGAGGCAATAATAAAGTTGTTATTTATATTTCCTTATATCATGATAAATGTTTATTATTCATGCTAGAATTGTATTAACTGGAAACTTAGTACATGTGTGAATACATAGACAAATAGAGTGTCACTAGTTTGCCTCTACTTGACTAGCGCGTTGAATCAATGATGGTTATGTTTCCTAACCATAGATGTGAGTTGTCATTTGATTAACAGGATCACATCATTAGAGAATGATGTGATTGACTTGACCCATCCGTTAGCTTAGCATGATGACCGTCCAGTTTGTTGCTATTGCTTTCTCCATAACTTATACATGTTCCTATGACTATGAGATCATGCAACTCCCGAATACCGAAGGAACACTTTGTGTGTTACCAAACTTCACAACGTAACTAGGTGATTATAAAGGTGCTCTACAGGTGTGACGCCCCTGATTTGACTGTACACTAATCATACACGCAAACGTGTACGATCAAGATCAGGGACTCAAGGAAGATATCACAACACAACTCTACAAATAAAATAAGTCATACAGGCATCATATTACAAGCCAGGGGCCTCGAAGGCTCGAATACAAGAGCTCGATCATAGACGAGTCAGCGGAAGCAACAATATTTGAGTACAGACATAAGTTAAACAAGATGCCATAAGATGGCTAGCACAAACTGGGATACAGATCGAAAGAGGCGCGTGCCTCCTGCCTGGGATCCTCCTAAACTACACCTGGTCGTCGTCAGCGGGCTGCACGTAGTAGTAGCTAGGCACCTCCCGAGTAGTAGTAGTCGTCATGGACAGTGGCGTTTGGCTCCTGGGCTCCAACGTCTGGTCGCAACAATCGGGTATAGGAAGGGGGGAAAAGGAGGAGCAAAGCAACCGTGAGTACTCATCCAAAGTACTCGCAAGCAAGGAGCTACACTACATATGTATGCATTGGTATCAAATGGATTAAGGGTATCATATGTGGACTGAACTGCAGAATGCCGGAATAAGAGGGGGATAGCTAGTCCTTTCGAAGACTACGCTTCTGGTAACCTCCATCTTGCAGCAGGAGAAGAGAGTAGATGGTAAGTTCACCAAGTAGTATCGTGTAGCATAATCCTACCCGACGGTCCTCTCCTCGTCGTCCTGTTAGAGAGCGACCACCGGGTTGTATCTGGCACTTGGAAGGGTGTGTTTTATTAAGTATCCGGTTCTAGTTGTCATTAGGTCAAAGTACAACTCCAAGTCGTCCTGTTACCGAAGATCACAGCTATTCGAATAGATTAACTTCCCAGTAGGGGTGCACCACATTTCCCAACACGCTTGATCCCTTTGTCCGGACACACTTTTCTGGGTCATGCCCGGCCTCGGAAGATCAACACGTCGCAGCCCTACCTAGGCACAACAGAGAGGTCAGCACGCCGGTCTATATCCTATGGCGCAGGGGTCTGGGCCCATCGCCTATTGCACACCTGCACGTTGCGTATGCGGCCGGTGAGCAGACCTAGCCTCCCTTGTACAAGAGCAGGCATTCCAGTCCAACCTGGCGTGCGCCGCTCAATCGTTGACGTCACGAAGGCTTCGGCTGATACCACGATGTCTAGTGCCCATAACTATCCCCGCGTAGATGGTTAGTGCGTATAGGCCAATGGCCAGACTTAGATCAAATACCAAGATCTCGTTAAACGTGTTATCTTTGAATAACCGCGAACACCGACCAGGCCCAGGCCCACCTCTCTCCTAGGTGGTCTCAACCTGCCATGTCGCTTCGCCACAAAGATCCACACAGAGGGCCGTCGGGAAAGTATGTCCTTCCAGCCCCCAATTCGTGAATCAAACGCGGGTACTCCTCAAGCCAACCCGACTTTAGTCATCACATGTATCATGTATAAAGTAGATAGTATATACCCATGATCACCTCCCGAGTGATCACGGACCGATAGTATAGCATGACAGACGGACAAGAATGTAGGGCCACTGATGATAAACTAACGACGCGTTTGGTTGAGGACAGGTAACGTTTTCAGATATGTAATCAGAATGTAGTGTGTTAGGCTGGGGATGGGGTGATTACGTGATGTGTTTGGTTCAACGAAGGATTGGTTTCAAACCAGAGCGTCAGAAAAGGAGAAGGGAGAGGCCCGGCCAGCATGCTTGCTTCCAACGGAGAAGGTGGAAGTCCGGCCGGCGTGGCTGCTCGCGACGGGATTGGGAGTCGTCCGAGGCCAGCGTGGCTGCTAGCGACGGAGAAGGGGGAGGTCCGGCCAGGGTTGCTGCTTGTGAACTCGTGGCAGAACAGAGGAAGACCCTGTCGGCGCTGTCGCTCGTGGCGGGGAAGGGGGAGTGGGGTCTGGCCAGCGTCGCTGCTTGTGGCGGGGAAGGGGGGAGTGGTGTCCGGCTGGCGTTGCTGCTCGCGGCGGGGAAGGGGGGAGTGGGGTTCGGCCGGCGTTGCTACTCGCGGCGCGGCGGGGAAGGGGAAAGTCCGACCGTCGAAGAGAGAGAGAGAGAGAAAGAGAGAGAGAGAGAGAGAGAGAGAGAGAGAGAGAGAGTCCTGGGAGGCGAGGCCGGGACGAGCGTTTTTGGTTTCCACAGGGTATACCACGTTTTGGGCTTTACGAAGCGATGTATCGGATTACGCGGCAATCGAAACCAGACCAGCAGTACCAAACGCTGGTAACGTATCCGCTAAGCAGTGTAATTGGAAGACGGTCGAAAATTGCCGAACCAAACGCGTCCTAACATCCTATACTAAGCATTAGGATTGCAGGTAAGGTATCAACAGCTGGAGCAACAATGACATGCTATGCATCAGAATAGGATTAATGGAAAGGAGTAATATGCTACACTACTCTAAGCAGTAGAGAGAAGAATAGGCGATATCTAGTGATCAAAGGGGGGGCTTGCCTGCTTGCTCTGGCAAGAGAGAGGGGTCGTCAACACCGTAGTCATACTGGGTAGCAGCGGCGTTGGTCTCGGTGTCTAGCGAGAGAAGAGGGGGAAGAAACAATAAATATAAGGCAAACAAAAGCATGACGATGCATGACATGACAAAGCGTGATGCTAGGTGTGCCCTAACGCGGCACGAGGTGGTACTGGTGAAGGTGGGAAAACATCCAGGAAAGTATTCCCGGTGTTCCGCGTTTTCGGACAGGCGAACCGGAGGGGAAAAGTTGCGTGTTTGCTATGCTAGGGATGCGTGGCGGATGAACGGGCTATGTATTTGGGTTCGTCTCGTCATTCTGAGCAACTTTCATGTACAAAGTTTTTTCATCCAAGCTACGGTTTATTTTATATTAATTTTAAAAAATTTAAATCATTTTTAGGATTTATTTAATTATTTAAATTTAACATTATCCAGAATAGTGTTTCCTGACGTCAGCTTGATGTCAGCAGTCAAGAGAGGTGTTGACTGGTCAACTGACGTGTGGGTCCCACCTGTCACTGGCACATTTTAATTAAACACATTAATTAACCTAATCAGGATTAGTTAGGGGTGGGCCCCACTGTCATTGACTACTTAATTAACTAATTAACTAATCAGGTTAATTAGGTAACTAATGTGTAATTGGTTTAACTAGTTGTTTAATTTAATTAATTAATTATTTATTGTTTATTATTTATTTTTATTTTTAAATATGCTCTGGGGGCGGGCCCCACATGTATGTGGCCCCAAGGGCCTTAGCGGGTCGGGCGCGGTTTTCGGGCAACGGGCGATGCTGGGCGTCGGGCACCAGCCTGCCCGGCAGGCCACAGCGGGGCTTGTGCGCGCGGTCGTTCACGGAGGAGCGCCGGCGGTGAGCTCGCAACGCGTCGGGGGAGGGGGGAAGGCAGGGCGCGGCCCCGGCAGTGGCCGCCCTAGTGAGCGCGGGGTGCCGCGGACGAACGAGGCAAGGCCGGGGCGCAGGCAAGGCGGCGTGCTTGCAAGGGAGCAGGGGCGACAAAGGGGAGCAGCGACGTGAGCGGCTGCGGCGGGTGGAGCTGCCGAGGCGCGGGCGCGCGGGTTGCGTGGCTGGGCACGCACGCTGGGCGCGGCCAGCGCGGGGTGACCGCGGTCGGGGCGCGTTCAGACAGTGAGCGGCGATGGGGAGAGACGCTATGAGAGGGCAGAGGAGAAGGGGAGGGGTGGTGACTCACTGGGCCCTGCAGGTGTGCGAGAGTGAGCTCGGGGAGGGCTCGGGGAGGTCTGACGACGAAGAGGACGACGGCGTCCGACGAGGCGTAGGAGCTCCGGCCATGGAGGAGGACGAAGACGGGCGGCGACAGCGGTAGGCGTCGAGGCGCCTGCGATGTGCGACGGGGTCGGGGTCGGTGATGAGGCGAGGCCGCGGCGTCAGGCGGGCGCCGCGCGAGGGAGAGGAGGGGGCGCAGAGGAGTCCCTGAGGGGCGGCGCCGAGCCCGGCTGGCGGTGGCCTTAGCGGCGCGGCGACTTGCGTCGGGCGCGACCGTGCGGGAGGAGTGGATCGAGCAGGGGTGCCCCTCCCCAGGCACGAGGCGTGTGTGTGTGTGTGCGCGCGTGTGTTGCGTGTGGTGGCGGCGGTGTGGGAGATGAGGGGGAGGTGGGGATCGTGAGGGGAGTGGGTCATTCGGGGGTTAGGTCACGAGGGAGGGGCCATATAGGCCAGGAGAGGTGCGGCCGGGCCGGCCCGATTAGCCCCAAGGCCATCTGGACCGTGGCCCAGCGAGAAGGGGGTGTTCTCTTTTCTTTGTATTTTGTTTTCCTTAATTTTTCTTTTCTGTTTTATTTTAGTTACACATTAATTTTAACTTAGTAAAATATATCTATAGCCCCTAAAATAACGTTGCAGAACAATCCACTACTACAAAAAGTTTTACCCTGATATAAAATAGTTTAGTATTTTATAAAATACCAAAGTCGTTCAAATAGTTGTTTTGCTACTGTTTAAATCACTTTAGTGCTTTTAATCTTTTTGTTAAAATGTGGTTCCTCCAACATTATGACTTAGGATTTATTTGTCCCATTCTGAACATTTTTAGTTTTAACGTTTGAAAATTTTACCGTTTGACTTGGTGTTGAATTTTGATTTCGAACGGGATTGAATCATCGTGAGTCTAACATCAGTAATCGCGGTGACGTGTCATCATTGCAGGGAATTACTGTAGCTTAACTATCCGGACGTCACATTCTCCTCCACTACAAGAAATCTCGTCCTGAGATTTAGGAGGGGAGTAAGGGGGAAGGGATTGGGTTACGAAAATTCTAACGGATCTTCTCGGTCTTGGTTGCTCTTCTCGAACAGGTCGATCCATTACATTAACGTCTTCATTTCTCTGCTTCAGGTCATCATGGTGAATTCGTCATTTTCTTTGGGAACTCCAACATACTTACAAATAGGTAAGGGGTAACTGCAGAAGAATGGACCTTACAAGGTTGGCTATCTAGCAGATAACTTAGGGAATGTGGTAGAAAGTAACTCTCGAATTGATACTTAAGAAAATATCGAGAGTAAAGTAAGAAGGTACCATGAGAAGTTTCAAAACAGATAGGCAATCGTTCGATCTCTGAAACAACATGCGAAAGGGGTCCAGAGCAACGGGGATAAGTATTGTATTTGATAACAGGATTGATGATCCCTCGGAAGGTGGCTCGTGAATTACATATGAGGCCACGCACGAGGAACAACCTTGGGAACAGGGGGTGTACAGGAGAGTCAGGTTTTGATCATGTGGAACTGTGGGTTATGGGACCACCATGTGGGTTAAAAGTAGGAAGGGCGGAGACGTCTTGCGTGATCATGTTAGCAAGGCATGTCAGAGGGCAGCCTGTCAGTTGTGTCGGCAACAACATCGATACCAAGGGAGAGGGACAAAGAGAACCATTTTCCTGCTCGTTGAATGAGGCGGACCAATAGGCAAAGTTCTCGTCCATCGGTGGCTACCGGAATGTCATTAACAACAGTAACAGGGTCTTGCTGTCAGAATTGTACAACGAGGTGTTTACCTAAGCAGGAGAATATTACTGCTTAGATCATGTAGATCACAAGAAAGGTTAGACCAAACAATGGAAAGGAAAATATGATTATCAGATTAAACAGAACAATGGACAGGAAAATGTGTTAAAACACATAATTCAGGGGTATTTCCTTCCCAAGGACAAACAGAGCATGATATCCGTGACATGATATAATGTAGAAAACTCTTTAGGTACGGGAGAGAATTTTCATGACATTACCCATATAGCGGTGTTTGGATAATTGAGCAGGAAACATTTAACATTGGGCTTTAAATGTTCCTGTTCAAAATCGGAGTACCATAGATGTCGTGGAATTGTCACGGCAGATGTCCTAGAGCCAGGACTTAGTCGTAGGGCCATCGCACTAGGAAGCTTAAAGGGGTTAATTGGGACAAGGGACACGAGAGAGTTTTATACTAGTTCGGCCCCTTACAATGAAGGTAAAAGCCTACGTCTAGTTGGGATTGGTATTGCTGAGGTTTCGATCTCCAAGAGACTCAACTCGCCGGCTTGGTTCTTGATCGGTTCTTTCTTGCCCTAAGCCGCCACCGGGTCATCCCCTTATATACATGGGTTGATGCCCGGTGGCCTATAGGGTCCCGTCCGGCTCATAAACAGTGTCCGGCTCGGTGACTAGTTAATTCTACCTTATGATATAAGTCACGCCACTACGGCGGTTTATCACTACGGGCCATAAGTCGCCCGTGGGCTTTAGACCCTTTACTGACCCGCCATCTTCATGATTGATCCTGGGCTTTGTACGATAATCCTCTTTTCATAAGCTGGCCCCTCTAGGGCGGTTTACACAAATTGTTATATCCACGAAATTAGGCCCCAGATTGATTTGAACCGGATCATGTCAATCTTAAAATACCTTTAAGAAACAAGCCTTCTGTCTTCTGTCCGTGCATAAGTTATAACCCGCCGTGACGTCATCTTCTGGATCCGTGATAACCCGTCGTGACGTAATCTTTCATTAAATTCCTATCTTATTTTGTCATATCTTGAACGGATCTCTGTCTTTACTGACCATTCCGAGAACCGAGGCGTCGGAGCCGTTGCATAATGATTCCTGGCCTCCTCGTTTCTCGCGCCTTCTCAGTCGACCCTTCCTTATAAATAGGCACGACCTAGGTCTTTTCCATTCTCCCCCTTCGGTCGTCTTCTTCCTCTTGCTGTCTCTCTGCTGCTCGAGCTTCGCTGCCGCCACCGCCGCCGCAGATCTCCTCGTCTTCACCAACTCAGGCCGCTGCATCAACTTGACTTGACCAGAAAAACGCGACGAACCTCCGCAGCCACTCCGCATCTGTAAGTTTCTTCCTTCTTGTACCTCAGATCCATTTTAGGATTTTTTGAGTTCGTCGATGTTCGTCGCCATCCGTTATGAACCCTTGATAGATTCCACCTCCGACGCCTCTTTCTGATCTTAAGAAAGTATAAAACTGCTGCTATGGTTGTTTCGCACCCATTTTAAATGCAAATAGATCCCTTTTTCCTATATAGATGCTTCATTATAGCTGGCAAACTCATCTATACTGGATCTTTAGGTCTAGAATATTTTCTTTTTGAGACAGCCATTTGATCCAAAATAATAATGATAGCTTGGTGAAACTTGTTTATGCCAACACTTAGCTGAATCTGCTTTCTGAGAAAATCTGTAGTCATGGCGGCTTACCACTCCGGCTTTCTTTTCCTTATATGTCATTAGCCCTTAGTTAAGCCGCCGTTACTTGTTTTTCATCTTCAACCTTTAACTATTAATTTTACCGTAAACTGAATCGGCATGTTGTTTTTTTTCTTTTTTCAGTCCCTTGCACATCATGCCGTCAAAGACACCCACCATCTGCAATTGGGTCCCCTCAACCATAACTGAGGATCATTTAAAAGAGTTCTTCCTCATCGGGTTTCTGCCCTAAAAAACATCATGTCTTATCATGCTCCTGACCCGGAAGAAGAACGACCCAATCCAAAAGACGGCGAAGTGATCGTCTTTACTGACCACATGAACCGTGGCTTCTCACCGCCCGGTTCAAAGTTTTTCAGAGAAGTTCTTCATTTTTCAAACTCCATCCTCAGGACATTGGTCCCAATTCCATATCCAATATTTGTAATTTCCAAGTGCTCTGTGAGGTATATCTTCAGCAAGAGCCGACTGTGGAACTATTTAGAGAATACTTCTATCTGAACCGGCAAAATGAGTGCACCAACGGCCTTAGTGTAGAGCTTGGAGGCATCTCAATTCAGCGCCGGCAGGGTGCTGTCTTCCCTCTCATAGTTTTGCCAAGTCACCCAAAGGATTGGAATCAAACTTGGTTTTACTGTCAGGACATCTCACCTGCCAACGAGAAGCCACTGCCGGGTTACCGCCCCGATCGTCTTGACTCCAAGTTCACACTGCCAGATAAACTTACTGTTGCCGAACGCAAGAAGCTTTTTCCATCTATCAGAAGAATCAACGCTTTGTTGGGGAACGGTTTAACCAGAGTAGATCTGACCCGCTGCTGGATATCATGGCGGGTTATTCCATTAAGCCGTCGGTCAAAACTGATGTATGAATACGGTGGAGGCCCGGACGATTCTCTTCGTTACAGGCCAGTTGAACTCACTGAAGAAGACATTGTTTCAATGTCAACCCTTTTGGTGAATGGGAAATATGAAGACTGAAACATTGTTGGGTTAAATCCCTTCTGCAAGCTTAACCCGGTACCAGAAGTAAGTATATTCTGATCTCTTTTCCTTTGTGTTTTGCTCAGCTATTATTGCATTAGCGCTGATCTTTCTTCTTGTATTTGCAGGCCAATTCTGACTTTTGGAAGGTGAAATATGACCACGAGGCTGCCAAGAAGGTGAAAGCTGCCGCCATGAACACCAAGAAGACGACCCGAAAGTCGAAAGTCGAAAAAGAAAACCACTGCTGAAGATTTAATGAAACTTGATGACATGTCTGACTCAGAGGTAGCCCTTGATTCCCTTGGCCAATTTTTTAACAATATTATTGACACTGATCCTTACCAGGATGAAACTGGGGCTAGTCAGGCCGGGGAAGCAGAGGTAACTATCATTTCCTATGACTCAGAGCCCTTACCAAAACACAAAGTTCGACGAGTGATCCGTAAAGTAAGGTTTTCTAACCCCTTAGCTCACTTGGATCCCAACTTTCATTTGAAAAAGCAGCAACATGAAAGCCGCCGTGAAGCTGGGATTGAAGATGAACCGGTTGTTGTCCTTCAACAGACCCCTCGGAAATGTCCGAACAAGGTTTACTTATTGCTATCTTTAACTCGCTTTAATGAATCCTGCTCCTCATATTTCTTTTAACTCTTTTCTTTTATTCTTTCAAGAGGTGTCTCGTTCCTCAAGTGACTCATCACAGACACAATTCCCGGCTTTCAAGACTGCTTCTGGGTAATCAGAAATCCTCCTTTCTTCTGAGTTGCTCAATTGTATCTTTATGCTGACAATCCTGCAATATTTTTCCTTAGTGGCCAGGCTAAATCCAAGAATGCGAAGGCAGTAAAACCAGTGGAAGACCCGCCAGTGCTGGCATCTGGCCCGACTAGGCCGCCTTCTCCATTAACTAACGCTCCAGAAGAGCCGCCTATTGTCAATGAAGCAAATCCTCCGGAGCCGTCTTTTGACGAAGCCACTATAAATCCTTCTACAGCTGGACCGTCAAGCTCAACCAACCCGCCGTCTCCACCTGCTCAAGATGTTCAAATTACTCGGAGCCGCTTTGTTGAGCCGGGGAACCCAACGGTACTGGATCGGTGCACAGCAAAGCAAGAAGCATTGGAAAGGCAGAAGGTTCGCTTTGACGTTGCCAACTATGACCGTCTCAATGCCAGTGACATTTTATCTTGCTATCTGAGTCATGTACACTCTAGTCGTGAGTCTGAGATCGAGATGGTCAAGCAACTTCAGTTGAAGTATGAGGTACGTTGTTTCCAGGTTACTAGTATGCCTTCAGCCCCCAAGTCTTCAGATTATGAGAGAAACAAAATAACCTGTAGACTTAAAATATAGGCCAAGACTTTTACCTCTGAATCTTTGCTTGATATTGATAGAACAAAAAACTTCACCTATAGTCCCTAAGGACAGGTTCATTTTGATTATTAATGAATCGGTACTTTAGAATTTAGAACCGTCTTCAAAGTACTTAACACTCCGGCTTAACCTTGATATACTTGCTGAACTGCATTCATTAGCCCCCAAGTGCCAAGTGCTGTTACTTTGTAAAGGACTTGGGACTTTAAATATGTTTGTAGAGTCGTTAAAATTTGATTTGGCATACATTAGCCCCCAAGTGTCAAGTGGTTTATTCGTAAAGTACTTGAGACTTGAATCTTGAATTTGGATATTTGAATTTGAAACCAAGTCTTGACTCATCTGAATGTTTCCACAGAATGCCTTGTCTGAATTGAACTCTCAACTGACTAACTCCAAGACCCGGCTAGCGAGTCAGGAGTCAGAAATCAAATCTTCCTCCTCAAAACTGCAAATAAGCCTTTCTGCAACGGAAAATTTGAAAACCGGCTTTGTTGCCAAGGAGAAGACTTGGGAAAATGAAAAAACACTTCTTACCCGATGAGCTGAGACAGCCGAAACAGCTCTGAAAGAAATTTCAACAGAGTTGAACGGTTTAAAGGGCCGGGTGTCTCAGATGGTCGCTGTTATCTTTGGTAAGCTTCCTGATTTGACCTTTCATATATTTTTTTGTCAAACCAGAGTATAATCTGCCAATTGACTCTGTTAAAAATATATGTAGGTCCGCGAAGTAAGAATCTGAACCAAGACCCGTTGATTAAGCTGAAGGCAGTATACACTTTAGTTGCACAATTGTATATCGACGCACAACGGGCTCTGGCTGCCATCTCTCCTGCTAATCAAGGATCTAACCGGATCAGTGACATCCTGAAGAAGCTCTCCATCCTTCCTGCCAGGTTCCAAGAAGTAAAACGCTCTTGCGTGCAAGCCGGAGCTTTGACTACCCTAAGCCGCTCCAAGGCTTGGGTGCCAGACCTAGACCCGGCGGATGTGGCAAGGGGCTATCCTACCGTGAAGGAGGACGGCTCTCCTTTTGATCAGGATGACTTTATAGCCTGCGTCCGTGAAGTCCGGCCTCAGGCGACTAGCCTTGGAGATGACACCAATGTGGACAAGTATCAGCCGGGTTTTGATAGTGAGAATAAGAAGATGGCCCCTCCCTCATATAAAGTAACAGACTTGATCCCACCAGTGAGAGAAGATACATTTGCCCCGGAGGTTTACCCGGTCGGCCTGATTGACGACGAAGCCGAATTTGTCGCCATGAACAGCTTTGATTGGTCAAAACCAAACTTCCAGCAGACTCAAGATGGTGAACCATCGAGGGAGGGACAATGATCATCTTCATGGGCTTATAAAGCCTTGTAATTGCTTAGCTGTTTAAAACACCACCTGTTTTCTTGTGCCATCGTGCATAAAATACTTATATGTGAATCTGTGTTTCAGATGTCAATGTATGCATTGTTTAGTGTTTGTCTCTGCAATGTTTGAACTCTGTTCCTGTGAATACAAGGAAAAAAACTAGCAAGGCGGTTTAGAACCAAACGTGCCTAATTTACAGCCCATATATGTACCTCAATAAAAAGCAGAGACAAATATAAATAAAGGATAAGGTTTAATACTAACTCTTGAGTTAACGCAGCAGGTAAGCGCGTATGAGTAAGAACCATACCTTGTCCTTGTTGATCCTTAGATCGCCGGTTTAAATAATCCGGGTGATGAACTTGATAATTCGATATGTATGAAAAGTTAATACTTCTTGAATACCCAATGATCATCATATCTTAGTAGCTCGTACCTTTGGATCCTTGAACCACCGGCTTGAATAACCCGGGCGGCTGTGTTGTCCAATAATTGAGCCGGTGAAGAAAACCGGGCTATCTTATTGTAATATTGAAACAACAAAAGCTAAAGGGCAAGCAACATAATTTTAACTCTGTATTCAAAAGGTTGGGGGTTTCTGATTCGAATATGATCAGTAAACCGGACCAAAGGGGTTAAGCTAAGGTTCGAATACGACCATATAGCCCCCAGTTTGGCGTTGCGCCGATCAAGAGGGTACCAACAACTATGTTCTCTTTGGTTCGAATACGACCTATGTTTGAACAGGAAGCCCCCAAATGACCTTGAGAGGTTTTTAACGACCCTGATTCGAATACGATCCAAGTCAGACTCAAAAGGGGTTAAGCTATGACTCAAATATGATCAAGAAGCCCCCAAGTGAGTTTGGCCTTGAGCCGATCAAGAGGGTTACGACAGCTATGTTCTCTTTGGTTCGAATACGACCTATGTTTGAACAGGAAGCCTCGAAGTGACCATGAGATTTGCAGCTAGATTCGGATACGATCATGAGCTGGACCAAAAAGGTTAAACTTGATTCAAATATGATCAGCTCCTTAATAGTCATTTGTGAATAAAAAATAATAAAGATGCATAGTCTTTGAAAAGAAAAGAGACCGATGGTCTTACTTTATTGCTTATCATAGTATATACAACGTGAACGTATGTACATGATGAGAGCCGGTGGCTCAGGTGTAGTATGGCCGAAGTTGAGCAATGTTCCACGGCCGGCGGATCTCTTCCTCCGACTTACGTGAGTCTTTGTGCTCTCGAACGTCAATGAGGTAATATGACCCATTGTTTAAATTCTTACTGGCCACAAAGGGTCCTTCCCAAGGTGGGGATAGCTTGTGTGCATCTGACAGATCCTGGATGAGCCGGAGCACCAAGTCGCCTTCCTGAAATGTCCTGGACTTGACCCAGTGACTGTGATAATGACACAGGTACTATTGATAAATTGTTGACTGGGCCACTGCTAAGTCTCTTTCTTCATCCAATAAATCAAGTGCATCATGTCTGGCTTTTTCGTTGTTAGCTTCTACAAAAGCCGCCACACGGGGCGAGTCATGACGGATGTCACTAGGCAATACTGCTTCCGCTCCATAAACCATGAAGAAAGGTGTGTAACCTGTAGACCTATTGGGTGTAGTATTGATACTCCATAACACTGAAGGTAATTCCTCTACCCAACAACCCGGCGTTCGCTGTAGAGGAACCATAAGCCAGGGTTTTAGTCCTTTCAAAATTTCTTGATTGGCTCTCTCAGCTTGTCCATTGGATTGAGGATGAGCCACAAAAGAAACATCAAGCCGGATGTGCTCTCGCTGACAAAACTCTTCCATAGCTCCTTGAGACAGATTGGTGCCATTGTCTGTGATGATACTGTGTGGAAAACCGAAACGGAAGATCACTTTTTTCATGAACTGAACCGCCATGGCTGCGTCACACTTACTCACAGGCTCCGCCTCAACCCACTTAGTGAACTTATCAACTGCTACTAGGAGGTGCGTCTTTTTATCTTTAGACCTTTTGAAAGGTCACACCATGTCAAGCCCCCAGACCGCAAACGGCCATGTGATTGGAATCATCCGGAGTTCTTGAGCCGGCACATGCGCTTGTCGTGCGAACTTCTGACATCCATCACATCTACTGACCAGATCTTCTGCATCAGCGTGAGCCGTCAACCAGTAAAAACCGCGACGAAACGCCTTGACCACTAAAGATTTTAACCCGGCGTGATGACCACAATTGCCTTCATGGATCTCACGAAGGATTTCTTGACCTTCTTTGAGGGAAACATAGCGCTGAAACGCTCCAGAAACACTGCGATGAAACAACTCTCCATCTGAAATCATCATGGACTTAGACTGCCGGGTTATCTGTCGAGCCAGGGTCTCATCCGCTGGCAACTCTCCCTGGGTCATGTAAGCCAAGAACGGCACCGTCCAATCTGGGATGACATGAAGAGCCGCTACCAACTGCGCCTCCGGGTCAGGAACAGCTAAATCTTCTTCGGTGGGCAATTTGACAAAGGGTTTATGCAAAACATCCAAAAAGGTGTTAGGTGGCACCAGCTTACGCTGAGACCCTAGCCGGCTTAAAGCATCAGCTGCTTCGTTCTTTCTATGGTCAATGTGTTCCTCCTGATAACCTTTAAAATATCCTGCAACAGCATCAACCTCTCGGCGATAAGCCGCCATGAGAGGGTCCTTAGAATCCCACTTGCCAGATACCTGTTGAGCCACTAGATCTGAGTTACCAAGACATCTGACCCGGCTCAAGCTCATCTCTTTTGCCACTCGAAGACCATGGAGTAAGGCTTCATACTCTGCTGCATTGTTAGTGCAAGGAAACATCAACCGTAACACATAAAAAAATTTGTCACCTCGTGGGGAAGTTAGCACGACTCCAGCCCCTGAGCCTTCCAATTGCCTGGACCCATCAAAATGAATAGTCCAATACGTGTTGTCTGGCTTCTCTTCTGGCATCTGCATCTCTGTCCAGTCATTGATGAAGTCAACCAGGGCTTGAGACTTAATTGCAGTACGTGGAACATACTTCAACCCATGAGACCCATGCTCAATTGCCCACTTGGCGACTCACCCAGTGGCTTCTCTGTTTTGAATAATGTCTCCTAAAGGAGCAGAGCTAACCACAGTGATGGGATGTCCCTGAAAGTAATGCTTAAGCTTCCGGCTTGCCATGCACACCCCATAAACAAGCTTCTGCCAATGTGGATATCATTGATTAGACTCAATTAGCACTTCACTAACATAATAAACCGGCCGTTGAACCGGATGCTCCTTGCCAGCCTCCTTTCGCTTTACCACAATAGCCACACTAACAGCCCGTGAGTTGGCAGCCACGTATAACAATAGCGGCTCTTTCTCAATTGGAGCAGCTAGGACCGGTGGTTCAGCCAGCTGTGCCTTCAGATCTTCAGAAGTAGCGTTCGCAGCATCGCTCCAAACAAAAACATCCGTTTTCTTCATCAACTGATACAGGGGCATAGCCTTTTCCCCAAACCGGCTTATGAAACGGCTCAAAGCAGCCACACGACCCGCCAGCCGCTGAACATCATTGACGCAGGTTGGTTTGTCTAGGGATGTAATTGCCTTGATTTTCTCCGGGTTAGCTTCAATACCTCGGTTAGACACCAAAAACACAAGAGCTTGCCGGCTGGCACTCCAAAAATACACTTGGCCGGGTTAAGCATCATTTTGTAAACCCGGAGATTACCAAAAGTCTCTTTCAGGTCCGTGACCAAGGTTTCCTCTTCGCTGGATTTCACCACTATATCATCCACATAAGCATGAACATTGCATCCAATTTGATTGTGAAGACTATTCTGTACACACCGTTGGTAAGTCGCCTGGGCGCTCTTAAGCCCAAAAGGCATAGACACATAATAGAAAGCTCCAAAAGGAGTTATAAAAGATGTCTTCTCTTGATCCTTGACTGCCATCTTAATCTGATGATAACCGGAATAAGCATCCAAGAAGCTCAACCATGCGCAACCCGCCGTACCATCAATGATCTGATCAATACGGGGGAGAGCAAAAGGATCAGCCGGACAAGCCTTGTTCAGATCTATGTAATCAACACGCATACGCCAGGTGCCATTCTTCTTGAGTACAAGCACCGGGTTAGGCAACCACTCTGGGTGAAAGACCTCCACAATGTACCCAGCTGCCAAGAGCCGGGCTACCTCTTCCCCAATGGCCTTGCGCCTTTCTTCATTGAACCGTCGGAGAAACTGTCTAACAGGTTTGAACTTTGGATTGATGTTAAGAGTGTGCTCAGTGAGTTCCCTCGGGACACCCGGCATGTCTGAAAGTTTCCATGCAAAGATGTCCTGGTTCTCATGGATGAACTCGATGAGCGCGCTTTCCTATTTCAGATCCAAGTTTGCACTGATGATGAACTGTTTGGATGAGTCACCAGGTATAAAGTCAACCATCTTGGTGTCATCAGCTGATTTGAATTTCAACTCTGGCTCATGCTCTGTTGTTGGTTTCTTTAATGACGTCATGTCTGTCGGGTCAACATGATCCTTGTAGAATTTTAACTCATCTGTTGCACAAACAGATTCAGCATAGGCTGCATCACCTTCTTCACATTCCAAGGCTATCTTCCGGCTCCCATGTACTATAATGGTGCCCTTATGACCCGGCATCTTGAGCTGCAAATATACGTAACACGGCCGAGCCATGAACTTGGCATAAGCCAGTCGCCCAAACAGAGCATGATATGGGCTCTTGATCTTAACCACCTCAAAGGTTAATTTCTCCGCTCTGGAATCATACTCATCCCCAAAAGCTACTTCCAGCTCAATCTTACCAATTGGGTATGCCGACTTACCAGGTACCACCCCATGAAAAATAGTGTTGGATTGTTTAAGATTCTTATCCGTCAATCCCATCCGACGGAATGTCTCATAGTAGAGGATGTTGATGCTGCTGCCCCCATCCATGAGTACCTTAGTAGACTTGTATCCACCAACCTGAGGTGCCACTACCAGAGCCAAGTGACCTGGATTATCAACCCGGGGTGGGTGATCCTCTCTGCTCCACACAATAGGCTGCTCTGACCAACGTGGATAACGTGGAATTGCCGGCTCAACGGCATTGACGGCCCTCTTGTGAAGCTTCTGGTCCCTCTTGCATAAACTGGTAGTAAATACATGATACTGTCCACTACTCAACTGCTTCGGGTTGCTCTGATAACCGGATTGCTGCTGCTGATTCCCTGTAACACCCTCGATGCGACTATATCTCCCACGTGTCGAGGAACGACTTAGAGGCATAATCGCATTGAAGGCATAAGTCGCAAGTGAGGCAATCTTTACACAACCCATGTACATATGAATATAAAGGGGGAATAAATATAATAGTTGGCTTACACTCTCCACGTCACATCAAGGTACATAAATAGCATTCATCATACAAACACTCATGGCCCGACTACGGCGCCAAAATAGAAAAGACTCCCCAACATGCGACTAAACCCTGAATCAAACCCCGAGCAGGCACCACTACTGATCATCAGGAAAGGAAACATAGTATCGCTGAGAGTCCTCGTCGTACTCCCACTTCAGCTCGACCGCGCCATCCGGAGGAGTATCATCGGTCCCTGCATCTGGTATAATAGTAATCTGTGAGCCACAAGGACTCAGCAATCTCGCACCCTCGCGATCAAGACTATTTAAGCTTAATAGGGAAGGAAGGGGTAATGTGAGTGGAGCTGCAGGAAGCGACTAGCATATATGGTGGCTAACTTATTCGCAAAAGAGAGCGAGAAGAGAAGGCAAAGCACGAGCGGTAACTAAGTAGAGCAGACTACGCAAGCATAACTCCAACGCCGTGTCCACTTCCCGGACCCGCCGAGAAGAGGCCATCACGGCAACACACACCGTTGATTCATTTTAATTAATTAAGTTCAAGTTATCTACAACCGGACATTACCAAATTCCCATCTGCCCATAACCGCGGGCACGGCTTTCGAAAGATCAATCCCTGCAGGGGGGGTCCCAACTTAGCCCATAACAAGCTCTCACGGTCAACGAAGGAATAGACCTCCACCCAGGACCCACCGATCAGACTCGGTATCCCGGTACAACAAGATGATTCGACAGGTCAAAACTAGTCCAGCAACACCGCCCGAATGTGCCGACAAATCCCGATAGGAGCTGCACATATCTCTTTCTCAGGGCACACTCAGATGAGCCAGACGTCGGGTAGGCCAACCCAGGGTTGCCCCTGGTAGCCCCGGACATCGCTCAGAGGGACCAACACTCAGAGGAGCACTGGCCCGGGGGGGCTAAAATAAGATGACCCTCGGGCTCCGGAAACCCAAGGGAAAGAAAAGGGGTAGGTGGCGAATGGTAAAACCAATGTTGGGCATTGCTGGAAAAGCTTTAAACAAGGCGAACTATCAAGGGGTTCCCATTATAGCCCAACCGCGTAAGGGATGCAACAAACTGGGAACATAACACCGATATCACGGAAACTAGGGCGGCAAGAGTGGAACAAAACACTAGGCGAGAGGCCAAGCCTTCCACCCTTTACCAAGTATATAGATGAGTAAAGATAACATAGCAATATAGTGATATCCCAACAAGTAAATAAATGTTCCAACAAGGAACGGCTCCAATCTTCACCTGCAGCTAACAACGCTATAAGAAGGGGCTTGAGCAAAGCGGTAACATAGCCGATCAATGGTTTGCTAGGACAAAGGTGGGTTAGAGGCTCAATCATGGCAATTGGGAGGCTGACAAGCAAGTGGTAGGCATCGTAGCATTGGCAAAGCAAAAGAGCGAGCAAACTAGCATAGCAAAGATAGTAGTGATTTCAAGGGTGTGATCATCTTGCCTGCACAGTTGTCAGAATTGACTGGATCCTCAAAAGCAAACTCAACGGGCTCCTCGTTAGCGAACTCGTCTCCCGGCTCTACCCAACAACACAAACAAGCAACAAAGACACAATCAACCACGTGCAAGGGCAACCAATAAGATGCACGATGATATGCTATGCGGGATGCGATGCGGGATGCAATAATGCAACATATAACAGGAAATGCATGAACCTGGCCTCAACTTGGAAATCCAAGTGTGCCACTGGATAGAGGGGAAGAAATCCCCTGAAAACGATATAAAGATCATGGCAATCGGAGCTACGGTTAAGAAATGGCAAGCGTTTTACTAAACGAACCGATCTGCGATTTACAGCAACATGCCTCCTAAATGCAACAAAATGAACATGCTACAGCCACCCAACATGAAAACAAATTGCATGGCAGTGATGTACTCATCAAGCTTAACAAATAATTGTGACTAAGGCATAGGCAAATTCATCCATTAAGGGCTTCAAACAAGCATGGCAAAACTGAATAAGCAAAACAGATTTCAGACTTAGCGAAGTTAACGCTAGTCTGAAATTTCAGACCACGATGCTTTCTTCGGAGCAGCAAAACAACATGAAGGAAAACCTGAACATGACAAGTAAGAGCATGGCATGGAGCTACTCAACAAGCTTAACAAAACACCCAACATGACCTGGGGCCAAAAGGGTTCACAAAATACTCTACCGAGCACACGAACATCGATGAAACACAATCAGTTTCAGACTTAGTGAAAACTGGGACATGCTGAAATAATAACTCACGGAGGCATATAAACGAGCTCGATGATCTCACTACGGTGCAAGTCATGGCAAGGCAAGCATATATCCATAAAGAAGGCACAAAATTCTAGCTAGACAAGGCAAGAACAATGGCATAGCATGCATGGATCACTAGCAATCACTCCGGCAAATTCGCAAAAGAGTTAACGATCTGCCCAAAACAGCAACTATCCAAAAGTTGAGCTCGATTGAGTCAACCTAGGGTGCTCCAACATAACAAGTAAAGACATGGATGGATTAAGCACAACAAGCATAACAAATCACTCTTACTGATCATCCTCAAAAGAGGCACGGATCACTAGGAAACAAGCCGGACATATAGCATCGTGAACTAAAACGGCTCAGACTTAGTGAAAATCACTAAGTCCCTGAAATCTGAAATCTCAGGTAGCCCTCTTCGCAAGCTTGCACAAGACAACACACACATCCTAAAAATACATGGAAGGCACCCCTGGAAAGAAGACAACATGCTTAACAATTCATCCCAAAGGGGCACAGGCATATCATGCACGGATTAAATATGGCAAAAATGACAAAAGTGCATGTTGAACTAATGGATCTGCAATTTAACTCAACATGCCTCCTTCCAACATCATTTTGGGCAACAAGATGACCTCAAATGCAAATGATGCAATGGAATGAAATGATGTGCTCGTCGAGACGAAGACTTTGACATATCATACGCCCAAATCGGAGCCACGGATGCAAAGTTATGGCAGGTCAAACATGAGCATATGGAGTAGAAAAATCCTGGGACTTAGTAGAAATTTCAACCTCCCAGATCTAGGGTTCCAGATCTGCACGCAAACCGAGGCGGCGGCGCGAGCACTGTAGCAGGACGACGCCGGCGATGGCGCGGCGGGGGAAGGGGAGGCCGGCGGCTCGCCGGGGCAGGAGAGGACCGGGGCGGCGCCCGGTGACGACGGCGGCCGGAGGCGGCGACCGCGGCGTGGGGCGGCTCCCGGCGATAGGAGCCGGCGCGGGGCAGTGCAGGCCATCGGGGAGCTCGCCGGCGACGAGGGCGCGGCGGGGCTCGGCCGGGCGCCGAGAAGACGACGGCGGCGCGGGATGCGGGGCACTGGCCCGGGACGCGGTGGGGCGGGCCCCACGCGGGCCTGCGCGGGCCGGCGGAGGCGGCGGTGAACTGGTCCCGCGGGGGACACGTGGCGTGACCTGATAGGCTGGCGGCGGCGGGCGGACGCGTCCGGCTCCGTCCCGGACGTGTCCGGCGGCGGCGGAGGTTTTTTTTTGGATTAGGGTTTCGAGGGGGAGAAGAAGAGATCCGAGAAGGAGGGTATTTATAGACATAAGTGGAGCTAGGAGAGTCCAAATGAGGTGCGGTTTTTGCCCACACGATCGTGATCGAACGACCGAGACGATGGAGCTGAGTTTGGTGGGTTTTGGGCCAAATTGGAGGCTGTTGGGCTGCACACACACGAGGCCTTTTCGGTCCCTCGGTTAACCGTTGGAGTATCAAACGAAGTCCAAATGACCCGAAATTTGACAGGCGGTCTACCGGTAGTAAACCAAGGCCGCATGGCAAGTCTCAGCCCAATCCGGAAATGTTTAATCTCCACACACGAAAGAAAGCTAGAAATGGCCACCGGAGGAGAACGAAGCGCCGGAATGCAAAACGGACAACGGGAAAAATGCTCGAATGCATGAGATGAACACGTATGCGAATGCAATGCACGTGACGACATGATATGAGATGCACGAAAACAAAAACAACACACGGAGACAAAGACCCGAACCCGAGAATTAAATATAACTTAATGCCGGAAACGGTAAGAGTCGGAGTACATTTGGGGAAGGTTACATATGGGGCGTTACATTCCCTTGGCTGGGTTGCTAATTATATCCACCTTGGTGACCAGGATGACCTTGACCGTGAAAACCTCCTCCACTTGAACCGGCGCCCGGGCCATGAAAGTCGCCGCCACCTGAACCGCCACCTGGGTCGTGTCCCCCATCAAACATGTTTGAATTTTTAAACGCCTTCATGATCGTGCAGTCCTTCCACAGGTGGGTGGCCGGCTTCTCGCGGGTGTCGTGTTTCGGACAAGGTTCATTCAACAGTTGCTCAAGGGTAGGGCCTGACCCGCCCGATCGAGGGGGTTGTCTTCCCTTGCGCCGCTGATTACCACCCTGTGCATTAGTATTAGCAACAAACTCATCAGCCTTACGTTTATTACCTCCCTGACTTGCCGGGTTATGCTGGTGACCCTTGTCGTTGCCGTTCTTCTTTCCCTTCATTGCCTTTTCTTCGTCAGACACTGGGTCCTTGGTGGTATCAGAATCAGCGTACTTGACAAGAGCCGCCATCAATGTTCCCATGTCATTACAGTCACGTTTAAGCCGCCCCAGCTTCTGCTTCAGAGGCTCAAAATAGCATTTTTTTCTCCGACATCAAAACTGCTGAGTCGGCATCCATCTTATCAGATGAATGTATTATCTCGTTGACCCAGCGCACCCAATGATTTGTAGATTCACCATCCTCTTGCTTGTAATTGGTCAGATCCACAATCAACATTGGCTGCTTACATGTGTCTTTAAAGTTCTGGATGAAGCACGCTTTCAACTCTGCCCATGAGCCGATAGAATTGGGTGGCAATCCCTTCAACCAAGTCCGAGCTGTTCCATCCAACATCATGGTAAAATACTTGGCCATTGCAGCGTCGCTCACCTCCAATAGTTCCATGGCCATCTCATAACTCTCAATCCAAGCCCCCGGCTGTAGGTTGGCCGTGTAGTTAGGCACCTTACGAGGCCTCTTGAAATCCTTTGGCAACCGCTCATTGCGTATGGCTAGTACCAAGCAAGGCACGCCTCCGGTTCTCGTGGCCACTCCTACCTCAACTGAGGTTGCTGGATAAGCCGAAAAGGTTTGGTGAGCCGCCTGCTCTGCCGCTATTTGAGCTGCTCGCTCCGCCTCTTGACGAATCCTCTCCTGATCCACCAAGTTAAGGGCTCCAGCCCGCATCGTCTCATGCCTGTATGGCCGGTTGTGGCGTTGAGCATTACTTGACATCTCTGCAGACTCCATGTGCCTACTGTAACTCGGGCTCCAGCTTGGGCGAGGAGTTGAATGAATCCTGTCTCGAGTGTAAGAGTATGCATCCTGCTGGGCCAGAGCTGTCTGAAGTAGTTAGCTCACCCTCCGGGTTTCAATGGCTGCTGGCGAGTCGCCTTCCATTGCGAGAGCCGCCAAACGAGCCGATGCTACGATGAGGTTTTCTAAAGGGTTGGAGAAGTGACCCGGAGGTGTTGATACATAACGAGGAGGAGTTGTATTTATACGAGGTGGCTCCATGGTGCGTGGCTGAACTGGTGCACCGGGTGTTGTGATCCGGTTTGCCTCCGGCGGGTTGCTCCCCCAGCCCCGGGTGTATGGAACAGGTTCCTCGGATCCAGCGTTAAAGGTAGAGGCGACTGAGTTTTCTGATGCCTCCTCCTCATGATCTCGTTTGACGCATTAAGATCCACCGAGAGCCGGAAAGTTTCTGCTTGAAGTTGCTGAGCACGAGCATCCAGAGTTGCTCGTTCTACTGCCATCCGGGTTTCCTCCGCGGCTAGATTTTCCTTAGCTTGCACCATCTCCTCACGCACGCGTGCCACTTCTGCATCGTGCCGGGCTTTATCCGTCGGTTCTACCACAGCGGTTAACATAGTCGTCAGCCTATCCATGAGGTCCACTAGAATCTGAGCCGGGGGCGCGCGGGGTCTCCTGACCCGGCTACTGCCGACCCGGTAGCTGCTGCCGCCGTTGCGGTGGAGTTCTGCCCGGGTTGTGTCCCCGCCATGAAGACTCCAGCCCAATTCGGCGGCTCAAGGGGGTCCGGAATACTGTTGCCATCGGAACAGCCCCCGAGCATGTCGTCTTGCAGTTGGTACAACGAGTCCGTCTCACCTGTTGACGAAGTAGTATCAGAGCAGATGGCCGTCTCCCCAACTTCCACCGATCCTTCGGAGTATTCACCGCCATGGATGCAGCCTACAAAGGCATGTTTCATGACAGATTGAACACGGCTGGTCCTGGTGCGCTGAGCCGTTTTGATGAGGTTGGTGTGGAAGTCCAGCTTAGGGCCCGACTCGCCGATCTGGCCGATGAAGACGTGAATTCTGCCGAAGGGGACCCAATACCCGTACTCCATTGAGCCGGCCTCGGGGCCCCAGCCTTCATCGTCGATGTAGAGTTTGCCGCGATGACTCTTGGTCATCCGGCCCACAGCGTACCCCTTGAGCCCTTCGAAGTTGCCCTTCAAGAACTCAAATCCACCGTCCGCTGGCCCCGTGGTGGGCGCCAACTGTCATGGAATTGTCACGGCAGATGTCCTAGAGCTAGGACTTAGTCGTAGGGCCATCGCACTAGGAAGCTTAAAGGGGTTAATTGGGACAAGGGACACGAGAGCGTTTTATACTAGTTCGGCCCCTTACAATGAAGGTAAAAGCCTACATCTAGTTGGGATTGGTATTGCTGAGGTTTCGATCTCCAAGAGGCTCAACTCGACGGCTTGGTTCTCAATCGATTATTTCTTGCCCTAAGCCGCCACCGGGTCGTCCCCTTATATACATGGGTTGACGCCCGGTGGCCTACAGGGTCCCGGCCGGCCCATAAACAGTGTCCGGCTCGGTGACTAGTTAATTCTACCTTATGATACAAGTCACGCCACTACGGCGGTTTATAACTACGGGCCATAAGTCGCCCGTGGGCTTTAGACCCTTTACTGAACCTCCATCTTCATGATTGATCATGGGCTTTGTATGATAATCCTCTTTTCATAACCCGGCCCCTCCAGAGCGGTTTACACAAATTGGTATATCCCCGACAATAGACATGCTTCGAGATAGCATTGACATGGTCAAGAGGTGAAGATCAGACTTTGGAAACAAAAAGGATCCATCAGGAACAACTTATAGAATAAGTCTTACAATTTCCTCACGGAAGAATGACTAACCTTGCCAAAAGGAAACTATAACAATAGGTCCTCCGGCCAGGTGTGCTACGCATGACATCACCTTACCGGGCCATATAAAGACCAATGTTATAACTCTTGGAAATATGTTCCAACCATCATATCTGACCAAGATTCATATCTGATTGGTGTCAGGATACCTCAGACTTAGGAACCTGAGATAGAAAGGTGCGACACGAATTAACGAGAAGTCGGCATAAGATTCTCATGAAGTGAACTATGGAAGTGAGTTCCAAAATAAGAGTTCATCAGTAAACCAAGAAGAGGATGAGGAGATGGCTGATGGACTCGGCGACAAATCATCGAGATTTCCAAAGGATGGATTTCCACAATTATGTGAACAAGGAGATAACATTTGTCGGATCAAATGATATACTAATGTATGCTCGAGGAAAACATACACAATTTAACAATGATAGAAGGGTGCACCCGGAAATCTGGACTAGGTAGCACGATCAATGTTTGAATTATGATTCAATAAGCAATAGACTTAGAGTGAAACATCGACCATTAATCTTCAAAGCAATAGGGTTACTAGAAGTGAACGGATATGGCAAGGAGTGAACGGATATGGCAAGAAGTATCACCTGTATCAAGAATTCTTAAGAGGTGGTGAAATTCTCATGACATTCTTTACATAAAAGATGGTAATACTCCAAGGTAAAGAACAAATTCTGGATAGCAAGGAGCTCCATAACATGAACAAGTTTGTGTTGGAGGGAAGGCAATAATGTTGTTCATGATAACACAAATCATCGAGGGGCAAGGATGGTATTTATCATCAAGAATTCAATTGATATATTAGAAGAGCTCATAATGCTAATGATGATCACGGCACATTTGTCGAGAGACCTCATGAAGATGTAATTGATCGGCGATGACATCAAGTTGAAGGGATGATGAAGCAAAATGTTATTGGAACCATGGGTACGACACAAACTCGAAATCAAGTTTATTGTTCAAGGAGAAGTGATATGACGAGGAAGATCGACGTAAGATTAGCTCATCATAAAAATTTGTGCTCCGAGAAGAAGGACCAGGTAGCATAGTTAAAATCATCACGACAATATTATAGCCAAACAGGCTAGGAATGGTGTGATCGGGTAGAAACTCGTATGTAAATAAGATTACTAAGAGTTGTTGAACCGTACTCGGACTCGGTTCAGTTACCGATGTATTTGAGTGTTTCATAACTCAGAGCCTATGAAAATTGGAATCAGTGAGAATGTAATACTTGATGAAGAACTCATAAGAGGTTATGCAGTTCCATGATAATCTCGAGATACCAGGGGGGTAATGCTCGACGACAGATCAAAGTAGAGGTTGGACTAGGGCATTGCTCTGCAGAAGACAAGTGTTTAAACTTGCACGAGAAATGGTATTTAAAGGAGAACATGGCCGGAACCACGCTTGCAAAGGCCAGATCCCAGATATAAGATGAACTTATACCCGGGGAATAATTAATTTAAGAGAAGCTTTCATGATAAGATCTACATCGTGTCCATGGGAATGAACACAAAGTTCAAGGTCGA
Organism: Triticum monococcum; assembly: GCA_034509565.1. Classification (NCBI taxonomy): domain Eukaryota; kingdom Viridiplantae; phylum Streptophyta; class Magnoliopsida; order Poales; family Poaceae; genus Triticum; species Triticum monococcum. The sequence goes on from CM067842.1 coordinate 608,741,241, forward strand.
CTCCCACTTTTCCAATGCATAAATTGTCATTCACTTCTCATTTTCGACGAAGTTGCAGTGTTGAAATTTTATCTGGCATAACACCAGTACAGTATGACCCGTAGAAGTTTCTGGGTTTACACAGATTAGAAAAGGTATAAGTTCAACACATCGGGGAATCTTAGAATCATATACCACAATCTTTAGGAGTAATTTAACTCAAGCTCGAAGGTAGAGCATGGTTGAGAAAGCAGAGGATACAATTTACCAAAGGCATTATGTATCCGAGGAAAGGCTCACAAGATTATTGAATATGAAGGGCGTTGTCAAATAAAATCCAACAAAGGATCTGGTGGTCCATAAGGGATCTGATGTGAGCATCAGTACTCAACCAGAAGAAGAAAGAATGCAAGGAGATCATATGATAGAAACAACTGACTAATTCAAAGCTCAATCGCAAAGGATTAATGATTTCCAATTCAAGGGATCAAAAGCAAATGCTCTGATTAAGGATGGAATAGTTGAATACACTTAGGGGTAAAACCGACAGCAATTTAATTGGTTGAGAACCAGCTCATGTTCAAACTGACACTGAGCCGGAAGGATGAATTCTAGGATTCGATTGAGGGATGCGAGCATCCTCAACATATTGAATCAACGGACTTAAAATGATAAAGACAAGGGATGCCAATAAGATTACGAGACTTATGGGATTAACCATAATGCAAGCAAGCAAGAATTTCAAGAGCAATAGGCTGCTCAGGATTTTTGGGAGATCGAATGGTATTTCGAAGTCTTTTGCGAAACACATGAACAACTGGGAATGAGCGGATACTCGATACGTGCGAGGAATTATCCATAGGGGTATTCAGGTGACAAAGAACAGCAAGGCGGTAAGCTCAAAGGATTATCGAAACAACGACGAGTATTTCGGGGTATCTTGTAATAACAAGACCAACTATTGATGAATGTAAGAATAACAACTGCAAGTAGTTATCCATAAGGGTTGACGCTGGAAGGGGAATTGGAAACGCGATGAACACAAGTTCTCGGGTTAACAGCGAAGAGTATCTTCAGGGTCTTCACGTGCAGCAGACGATCGTCAGTAATAGGGGGCTCTCCGGGTGAAAGTGATAACGAGATCCTAATGTTAGATTTTAGCAAAATCATTTAACCCAAATAGAAGAGAGATCAGAGTCCCAGAGTATAGATGAGAAATAAAAGATCCTAATACCACCCAAATGGCGACGTGGGTCCGTAAGACACACAACCAAGTTAGTAAAAAGTTTTGCAATGTCTAGACTTGACTTCGGCCAAGGAGTGTGGAAGGGTCATTCCTACAGGCAGTCGGCTCTAATACCAACTTGTGACGCCCCCGATTTGACCGTACACTAATCATACACGCAAACGTGTATGCTCGAGATCAGGGACTCACGGGAAGATATCACAACACAACTCTACAAATAAAATAAGTCATACAAGCATCATATTACAAGCCAGGGGCCTCAAAGTCTCGAATACAAGAGCTCGATCATAGACGAGTCAGCAGAAGCAACAATATTTGAGTACAGACGTAAGTTAAACAAGATGCCATAAGATGGCTAGCACAAACTGGGATACATATCGAAAGAGGCGCATGCCTCCTGCCTAGGATCCTCCTAAACTACTCCTGGTCGTCGTCAGCGGGCTGCACGTAGTAGTAGGCACCTCCCGAGTAGTAGTAGTCGTCATCGACAGTGGCGTCTGGCTCCTGGGCTCCAACATCTGGTCGCAACAATCGGGTATAGGAAGGGGGAAAAGGAGGAGCAAAGCAACCGTGAGTACTCATCCAAAGTACTCGCAAGCAAGGAGCTACACTACATATGTATGCATTAGTATCAAATGGATTAAGGGTATCATATGTGGACTGAACTACAGAATGTCGGAATAAGAGGGGGATAGCTAGTCCTTTCGAAGACTACCCTTCTGGTAACCTCCATCTTGCAGCAGGAGAAGAGAGTAGATGGAAAGTTCACCAAGTAGCATCGTGTAGCATAATCCTACCCGGCGGTCCTCTCCTTGTCGCCCTGTTAGAGAGCGACCACTGGGTTGTATCTGGCACTTGGAAGGGTGTGTTTTATTAAGTATCCAGTTCTAGTTGTCATAAGGTCAAGGTACAACTTAAAGTCGTCCTATTACCAAAGATCACGGCTATTCGAATAGATTAACTTCCCTGCAGGGGTGCACCACATTTCCCAACACGCTCGATCCCCTTTGTCCAGACACACTTTTCGGGGTCATGCCCGGCCTCGGAAGATCAACACATCGTAGCCCTACCTAGGCACAATAGAGAGGTCAGCACGCCGGTCTAAATCCTATGGCGCGGGGGTCTGGGCCCATCGCCCATTGCATACCTGCACGTTGCGTACGCGGACGGTGAGCAGACCTATCCTCCCTTATACAAGAGCAGGTGTTCCAGTCCAACCCGGCACGAGACGCTCAGTCGCTGACATCATGAAGGCTTTGGCTGATACCACGACGTCGAGTGCCCATAACTGCCCCCGCGTAGATGGTTAGTGCGTATAGGCCAGTGGCCAGACTCAGATCAAATACCAAGATCGTTAAACGTGTTATCTTTGAATAACCGCGAACACCGACCAGAGCCAGGCCCACCTCTCTCCTAGGTGGTCTCAACCTGCCCTGTCGCTTCGCCACAAAGATCCACACAGAGGGCCGTCGGGAAAGTATGTACTTCCAGCCCCCAATTCTGTTGGGGAACGTAGCAGAAATTCAAAATTTTCTACGCATCACCAAGATCAATCTATGGAGTAATCTAGCAACGAGGGAATGAGAGTGCATCTACATACCCTTGTAGATCACTAAGCGGAAGCGTTCAAGTGAATGGGGTTGATGGAGTCGTACTCGTTGTGATCCAAATCACCGATGATCCTAGTGCCGAACGGACGGCACCTCCGCGTTCAACACACGTACAGCCCAGTGACGTCTCCTACGCCTTGATCCAGCAAGGGGAGAAGGATAGGTTGGGGAAGACTCCATCCAGCAGCAGCACGACGACGTGGTGGTGGTGGAGGAGCGCGGGACTCCAGCAGGGCTTCGCCAAGCACTACGAGAGACGAGGAGGGAGAGGGGTAGGGCTGCGCCAACAGGGAGATTGAATCGCGTGTTGGGCTGCCCCTTTGCCTCCACTATATATAGGGGGAGAGGGAGGGCTGCACCCCCACATAGGGTTCCCACCCCAAGGGGTGCGGCAGCCCTAGATCCCATCTAGGGTGGCGGCCACAAGGGGGGGAGGGGGAGGCGCACCTAGGGTGGGCCTTAGGGCCCATCTACCCTAGGGTTTGCCCCCTTCCCCTCTTGGAGGTGCCTTGGGCCTTGGTGGGAGGCGCCCCAGCCCAACTAGGGGCTGGTCCCTTCCCACTATTGGCCCATATAGGCCTCCGGGGCAGGTAGCCCCACCTGGTGGACCCCCGGGACCCTACCGGTGGTCCCGGTACGTTACCGATAGCACCCGAAACTTTTCCAGTGACCAAAACAGGACTTCCCATATATAAATCTTTACCTCCGGACCATTCTGGAACTCCTCGTGATGTCCGGGATCTCATCCAGGACTCCAAACAACATTCGGTAACCATGTATATCTATTCCCTAGAACCCTAGCGCCATCGAACCTTAAGTGTGTAGACCCTACGGGTTCGGGAGTCATGCAGACATGGCCGAGACAACTCTCCGGTCAATAACCAACAGCGGGATCTGGATACCCATGTCGGCTCCCACATGTTCCACGATGATCTCATCGGATGAACCACGATGTCAAGGATTCAATCAATCCCGTATACAATTCCCTTTGTCCATCAGTATGATACTTGCCCGAGATTCGATCGTCAGTATCCCGATACCTTGTTCAATCTCGTTACCGGCAAGTCTCTTTAATCGTTCCATAACACATCATCCCATGATCAACTCCTTGGTCACATTGTGCACATTATGATGATGTCCTACCGAGTGGGCCCAGAGATACCTCTCCGTTTACACGGAGTGACAAATCCCAGTCTCGATTCGTGCCAACCCAACAGACACTTTCGGAGATACCTGTAGTGTACCTTTATAGCCACCCAGTTATGTTGTGACGTTTGGCACACCCAAAGCATTCCTACGGTATCCGGGAGTTGCACAATCTCATGGTCTAAGGAAATGATACTTTACATTAGAAAAGTTTTAGCATACGAACTACACGATCTTTGTGCTAGGCTTAGGATTGGGTCTTGTCCATCACATCATTCTCCTAATGATGTGATCCCGTTATCAACGACATCCAATGTCCATGGTCAGGAAACCATAACCATCAATTGATCAACGAGCTAGTCAACTAGAGGCTTACTAGGGACATGTTGTTGTCTATGTATCCACACATGTATCTGAGTTTCCTATCAATACAATTCTAGCATGGATAATAAACGATTATCATGAACAATGAAATATAATATAATAATAAGCAATTTATTATTGAATCTAGGGCATATTTCCAACAGTCTCCCACTTCCACTAGAGTCAATAATCGAGTTCACATCGCCATGTGATTAACACTCACAGGTCACATCGCTATGTGACCAACATCCAAGAGTCTACTAGACTCAATGATCTAGTTCACATCACTATGTGATAAACACTCAAAGAGTTTTGGGTTTGATCATGTTATGCTTGTGAGAGAGGTTGTAGTCAACGGGTCTTGCCATATTCAGATCCCTATGTATTTCGCAAAACTTTATATTATAGATGCTGCTACCCCGTTCCACTTGGAGCTATTCCAAATTATTGCTCCATTATACGTACCGGTATCTCTACTCAGAGCTATCCGGATAGGTGTTAAGCTTGCATCGACGTAACTCTTTATGTCGAACTCTTTATCACCTCCATAACCGAGAAACATTTCCTTATTCCTCTAAGGATAATTTTGACCGCTATCTGGTGATCTACTCCTAGATCACCTTTGTACCCTCTTGCCAGACATGTGGCAAGGCACACATCAGGTGCGGTACTCAGCATGGCATACCATATAGAGCCTATGACAAGAGCACAGGGGACGACCTTCGTCCTTCCTCTTTCTTCTGCCGTGGTCAAGCTTTTGAGTCTTACTCAACTTCACACCTTACAACTCAGGTAAGAACCCCTTCTTTGACTGATCTATTTTGAACTCCTTCAAAAACATGTCAAGGTGTGCGTTCTTTGAAAGTATCATCAGGCATCTTGATCTATCTCTATAGATTTTGATGCCCAATACGTAAGCAGCTTTATCCAGGTCTTCCTTTGAAAAACACTCTTCAAACAACCATTTATGCTTTCCAGAAATTCTACATTATTTCGGGTCAACAATATGTCATCCACATATACTTATCAGAAATGTTGTAGTGTTCCCACTCACTTTCTTGTAAATACAAGTTTCGTGCAAACATTGTATAAACCTAAAAGCTTTGATCACTCCATCAAAACATATATTCCAATTCCGAGATGCTTGCTCTAGTCCATAGAAGGATTGCTGGAGCCAGCATACCTTTTAGCATCCTTAGGATCATCAAAACCTTTTATTATATCACATACAACTTTTTTTATGAAAACTGGTAAGAAAACTTGTTTTGACATCCATCTGTAAGATTTCATAATCGAAAAATACAGCTAATGCTAACATGATTCCGACGGACTTAAGCATCACTACGGGTGAGAAATTCTCATCGTAGTCAACTCCTTGAACTTGTGAAAAGACTCTTTCACACAAGTCAAGCTTCATAGACGGTAACATTACTGCACACGTCCGTCTTCTTCTTAAAGATCCATTTATCTCAATGGCTTGCCGATCAACGGGCAAGTCCACCAAAGTCCATACATGGATCCTATCTCAGATTTCATGGCTTCTAACCATTTGTCAGAATATGGGCCCACCATCGCTTCTCCATAGCTCGTAGGTTCATTGTTGTCTAACAACATGATATCTAAGACAAGATTACCGTATCACTCAGGAGTAGTACATATCCTTGTTGACCTACGAGGTTCGATAGCAACTTGATCCGAAGCTTCATGATCACTATCATTAACTTCCTATTCAACAGACGTAGGTGCCATAGAAACATCTTTCTGTGTTGCATCACTCTCTGACTGAAGTAATGGTTCGACAACCTCATCAAGTTCTATCTTTCTCCCACTCAATTCTTTCGAGAGAAACTCCTTCTCGAGAAATGACCCGTTCTTAGCGACAAACAATTTTCCCTCGGATCTGAGATAGAAGGTATACCCAACTGTCACCTTTGGGTATCCTATGAAGATGTGTTTGTCCGCTTTTGGGTTCGAGCTTCTCCGGCTAAAGCCTTAAGCATCTCAGCCCCAAACATTAAGAAGCGACATCTTTGGTTTCTTGCCAAACCAATGTTCACACGATGTTGTCTCAACGGACTTAGATGGTGTCCTATCTAAAGTGAATGCAGCTATCTCTAACGCATAACCTCAAAATGAAAACGGTAGATCGGTAAGAGACATCATAGATCGCACCATATCTCATAGGGTTCGATTACGATGTCAGGACACACCATTACCCTGTGGTGTTCCAGGTGGCTTCAACTGTTAAACAATTCCACAATGTCTTAAGTGATTGCCAAACTCACAACTCAGAAAATCCCCTTTTGATCAGATCGCAGGAACATGATCTTATTGTTATGATGATTCTTAACTTCACTCTGAAATCACTTGAACCTTTCAAACGTCTCAGACTTGTGCTTCATTAAGTAAATATACCTATATCTACTCAAATCGTATGTGAAGATGAGAAAATAGCGATATCCACCGCACGCTTCAATTCTCATTGGATCACACACATCTGCATGTATGATTTCCAACAAGTCACTTGCCCGTTTCATTGTACCTAAAAACAGGGTCTTAGTCATCCTGCCCATGAGGCATGGCTCGCTTGTGTCAAGCGATTCAAAATCAAGTGACTCCAAACATCCATTGATATGGAGTTTCTTCATGCATCTTACGCCAATATGACCTAAGCGGCAGTGCCATAAGAAAGTGGTACTATCATTATTAACTCTACATCTTTTGGCGTGAACATGTGTGTCACCACGACCGAGATTCAATGAACCATTCACATAGGGTGCATGACCTTGAAAGGTATCATTCATGTAAACAGAATAACCATTATTCTCTAACTTAAACGAATGACCGTATTGCAATGAACATGATCTAATCATATTCATGCTCAACGTAGACACCTGATAACATTTATCTAGGTTCAATACTAATCCCGAAGGCAGATGGAGCGTGCGATGGTGATCTCATCAACTTTGGAAATACTTCCAACACACATCGTCACCTCGCCCTCAGCCAGTCTCCGTTTAGTCCGTAGCTTTTGCTTCAAGTCACCAATAATAGTAACTGAACCGGTATCCAATACCCAGCTGCTACCAGGAGTACTAGCGAGGTACACATTAATAACACGTATATACTTTGTTGAAGTTGCCAACCTTCTTATCTACCATGCATTTGGGGTAATTCCACTACCAGTGATCATTCCCCTTACAACAGAAGCACTTAGTCTCGGGTTTGGGTTCAACCTTGGGTTCCTTCACTGGAGCGGCAACTGGTTTGCCATCCATGAAGTTTCCCTTCTAGCCCTTGACCTTCTTGAAACCAATGGTCTTGTCAAACCATCAACACTTGATGCTCCTTCTTGATTTCTACCTTTTGCGGTCTTAAGCACCGCGAACAGCTCCGGGATCAACTCCATCCCTTGCATGTCATAGTTCATCACGAAGATCTAGTAGCTTAGTGATAGTGGCTAGAGAACTCTATCAATCACTATCTTATCTGGAATTTTAACTCCCACTTTATTTAAGTGATTGTAGCACCCAGACATTCTGAGCACATGCTCACTAGCTGAGCTATTCTCCTCCATCTTGTTGGCAAAAGAACTTGTCAGAGGTCTCACACCTCTCAACACGGGCATGAGCCTGAAATCCCAATTTCAGCTCTTGGAACATCTCATATGTTCTTTGGCGTTCAAAACGTCATTGGAATCCTGATTCTAAGCCATAAAGTATGGTGCACTAAACTGTCAAGTAGTCATCAGGATGTGTGTGTCAGGTGTTCACAACATCCATAGACGACTTTGTAGGGGTTTGCACATCGAGCGGTGCATCAAAGACGTAAGCCTTCTGTGTAGCAGTGAGGACACTCCTCGGACTACGGACCCATTCCGCATCATTGCTTACAATATCTTTCAACTTGGTCTTTCTCTAGGAACGTATTGAAACAGGGAGCTACAACGTGAGCTATTTATCTACAACATATTTGCAAAGACAATTTAGACTATGTTCATGATAATTAAGTTCATCTAATCAAATTATTTAATGAACTCCCACTCAGATAGGCATCCCTCTAGTCATCTAAGTGAAACATGATCCGGGTCAACTAGGCCGTGTCCGATCATCACGTGGGATGGACTAGTCAACATCGGTGAACATCTTCATGTTGATCGTATCTTCTATACGACTCATGCTCGACCTTTCAGTCTTCTGCGTTTCGAGGCCATGTCTGTACATGCTAGGCTCGTCAAGTCAACCTAAGTGTATTGCGTGTGTAATTCTGGCTCACACCCGTTGTATTCGAACGTTAGAATCTATCACACCCGATCATCACGTGGTGCTTCAAAACAATGAACCTTCGCAACAGTGCACAGTTCGGGGGAACACTTTCTTGAAATTTTAGCGAGAGATCATCTTATTTAAGCTACCGTCGTTCTAAGAAAATAAGATGTAAAACATGATAAACATCACATGCAATCAAATAGTGACATGATATGGCCAATATCATTTTTCTCCTTTTGATCTCCATCTTCGGGGTTCCATGATCATCGTTGTCACCGGCATGACACCATGATCTCCATCATCGTGTCTTCTTGAAGTTGTCTCGTCATCTATTACTTCTACTACTATGGCTAATGCTTTAGCAATAAAGTAAAGTAATTACATGACGTTTAAGTTTTCATACTCATCGACATGCAAGTCGTGATTCCTATTACAAGAGCATGATCAATCTCATACATCACATATATCATTCATCACATCCTTTTGGCCATATCACATCACACGGCACATGCTGCAAAAACAAGTTAGATGTCCTCTAATTGTTGTTGCATGTTTTTACGTGGCTGCTATAGGTTTCTAGGGAGAACGTTTCTTACCTACGCCAAAACCACAACGTGATATGCCAATTTCTATTTACCCTTCATAAGGATCCTTTTCATCGAATCTGATCCGACTAAAGTGGGAGAGACAGACACCCGCTAGCCACCTTATGCAACTAGTGCATGTCAGTCAGTGGAACCAGTCTCACGTAAGAGTACGTGTAAGGTCGGTCCGGGCCGCTTCATCCCACGATGCCGCCGAATCAAGATAAGACTAGTAACGGTAAGCAAATTGACAAAATCGACGCCCACAACAACTTGTGTTCTACTCATGCATAGAAACTACGCATAGACCTAGCTCTGATACCACTGTTGGGGAACGTAGTAGAAATTCAAAATTTTCTATGCATCACCAAGATCAATCTATGGAGTAATCTAGCAACGAGGGAAGGAGAGTGCATCTACATACCTTGTAGATCGCTAAGTGGAAGCATTCAAATGAACGGGGTTGATGGAGTCGTACTCATCGTGATCCAAATCACCGGTGATCCTAGTGCCGAACGGACGGCACCTCCGCGTTCAACACACGTACAGCCCGGTGACGTCTCCTACGCCTTGATCCAGTAAGGGGAGAAGGAGAGGTTGGGGAAGACTCCATCCAGCAGCAGCACGATGGCGTGGTGGTGGTGCAGGAGCACGGGACTCCAGCAGGGCTTCGCCAAGCACTACGAGAGACGAGGAGGGAGAGGGGTAGGGCTGCGCCAACAGGGAGATTGAATCGCGTGTTGGGCTGCCCCTTTGCCTCCACTATATATAGGGGGAGAGGGAGGGTTGCGCCCCCACCTAGGGTTCCCACCCCAAGGGGTGTGGCAGCCCTAGATCCCTGAAGGAAATATGCCCTAGAGGCAATAATAAAGTTATTATTTATTTCCTTACATCATGATAAATGTTTATTATTCATGCTAGAATTGTATTAACCGGAAACATAATACATGTGTGAATACATAGACAAACAGAGTGTCACTAGTATGCCTCTACTTGACTAGCTCGTTAATCAAAGATGGTTATGTTTCCTAACCATAAACAAAGAGTTGTTATTTGATTAACGAGATCACATCATTAGGTGAATGATCTGATTGACATGACCCATTCCATTAGCTTAGCACCCGATCGTTTAGTATGTTGCTATTGCTTTCTTCATGACTTATACATGTTCCTATGACTATGAGATTATGCAACTCCCGTTTGCCGGAGGAACACTTTGTGTGCTACCAAACGTCATAACGTAAATGGGTGATTATAAAGGTGCTCTACAGGTGTCTCCAAAGGTAGATGTTGGGTTGGCGTATTTCGAGATTAGGATTTGTCACTCCGATCATTGGAGAGATATCTCTGGGCCCTCTCGGTAATGCACATCACATAATCCTTGCAAGCATTACAACTAATGAGTTAGTTGCGAGATGATGTATTACGGAACGAGTAAAGAGACTTGCCGTTAACGAGATTGAACTAGGTATTGGATACCGACGATCGAATCTCGGGAAAGTAACATACCGATGACAAAGGGAACAACGTATGTTGTTATGCGGTCTGACCGATAAAGATCTTCGTAGAATATGTAGGAGCCAATATGGGCATCCAGGTCCCGCTATTGGTTATTGACCGGAGACGTGTCTTGGTCATGTCTACATTATTCTCGAACCGTAGGGTCCGCACGCTTAACGTTACGATGACAGTTATTATGAGTTTATGCATTTTGATGTACCGAAGTTAGTTCGGAGTCTCGGATGTGATCACGGACATGACGAGGAGTCTCGAAATGGTCGAGACATAAAGATTGATATATTGGATGACTATATTCGGACACCGGAAGCGTTCCGGTGAAGTTTCGGATAAAACCGGAGCACCGGGGGGTTACCGGAACCCCCCGGGGGTTAATGGGCCTCATGGGCCTAAAGTGGAGAAGAGGAAGGGGCTGCCAGGGCAGGCTGCGCGCCCCCTCTCCCCCTAGTCCAAATTGGACAAGGAGGGAGGGGCGGCGCCCCCTCTTTCCTTCTCTTCTCCCACCTCTCCTAATTGGACAAGGAAAAGGGGGGAGTCCTACTGCGCGCCTCCTCTAGGCCGGCCGCACCCCCCCTTGGATCATTTATATATGGAGGCAAGGGGGCACCCTAGGACACACAAGTTGATCCTCGTGATCGTTCCTTAGCCGTGTGTGGTGCCCCCTTCCACCATATTCCACCTCGATCATATCGTTGTAGTGCTTAGGTGAAGCCCTGCGTCGGTAGAACGTCATCATCGTCACCACGCCGTTGTGCTGACGGAACTCATCCCCGAAGCTTTGCTGGATCGGAGCCCGGGGAGCGTCATCGAGCTGTACGTGTGCTAAGAACTCGGAGGTGCCGGAGAAACGGTGCTTGAATTGGTCGGATCGGGAAGACGTACGAGTACTTCCTCTACGTTATGTCAACGCTTCCGCTTCGGTCTACGAGGGTACGTAGACAACACTCTCCCCTCTTGTTGCTATGCATCACCATGATCTTGCATGTGCGTAGGAAATTTTTTGAAATTACTACGTTTCCCAACAGTGGTATCAGAGCCTAGGTTTTATGGTTTGATGTTATATGCACGAGTAGAACACAAGTGAGTTGTGGGCGATATAATTCATACTGCCTACCAGCATGTCATACTTTGGTTCGGAGGTATTGTTTGATGAAGCGGCCCGGACCGACATTACGCGTACGCTTACGCGAGACCGGTTCTCCCGACGTGCTTTGCACAAAGGTGGCTTGCGGGTGACTGTTTCTCCAACTTTAGTTGAACCGAGTGTGGCTACGCCCGGTCCTTGCGAAGGATAAAACGGCATCAACTTGACAAACTATCCTTGTGGTTTTGATGCGTAGGTAAGATTGGTTCTTGCTTAAGCCCGTAGCAGCCACGTAAAACATGCAACAACAAAGTAGAGGACGTCTAACTTGTTTTTGCAGGGCATGTTGTGATGTGATATGGTCAAGACATGATGCTAAATTTTATTGTATGAGATGATCATGTTTTGTAACCAAGTTATCGGCAACTGGCAGGAGCCATATGGTTGTCGCTTTATTGTATGTAATGCAATCGCGCTGTAATGCTTTACTTTATCACTAAGCGGTAGCGATAGTCGTGGAAGCATAAGATTGGCGAGACGACAACGATGCTACGATGGAGATCAAGGTGTCGCGCCGGTGACGATGGTGATCATGACGGTGCTTCGGAGATGGAGATCAGAAGCACAAGATGATGATGGCCATATCATATCACTTATATTGATTGCATGTGATGTTTATCTTTTATGCATCTTATCTTGCTTTGATTGATGGTAGCATTATAAGATGATCTCTCACTAAATTATCAAGATAAAAGTGTTCTCCCTGAGTATGCACCGTTGCCAAAGTTCGTCGTGCCCAGACACCACGTGATGATCGGGTGTGGTAAGCTCTACGTTCATCTACAATGGGTGCAAGCCAGTTTTGCACACGCAGAATACTCAGGTTAAACTTGACGAGCCTAGCATATGCAGATATGGCCTCGGAACACTGAGATCGAAAGATTGAGTGTGAATCATATAGTAGATATGATCAACATAGCGATGTTCACCATTGAAAACTACTCCATTTCACGTGATGATCGGTTATGGTTTAGTTGATTTGGATCACGTGATCACTTAGAGGATTAGAGGGATGTCTATCTAAGTGGGAGTTCTTAAGTAATTCGATTAATTGAACTTAAATTTATCATGAAACTTAGTACCTGATAGTATCTTGCTTATGTATGTTTGATTGTAGATAGATGGCCCGTGCTGTTGTTCCGTTGAATTTTAATGCGTTCCTTGAGAAAGCAAAGTTGAAAGATGATGGTAGAAATTACACGGACTGGGTCCATAACTTGAGGATTATCCTCATTGCTGCATAGAAGAATTACGTCCTAGAAGCACCGCTGGGTTCCAGGCCTGCTGCTGGAGCAACACCAGATGTTATGAACGTCTGGCAGAGCAAAGCTGATGACTACTCGATAGTTCAGTGTGCCATGCTTTACGGCTTAGAATCGGAACTTCAACGACGTTTTGAACGTCATGGAGCATATGAGATGTTCCAGGAGTTGAAGTTAATATTTCAAGAAAATGCCCGGATTGAGAGATATGAAGTCTCCAATAAGTTCTATAGCTGCAAGATGGAGGAGAACAGTTCTGTCAGCATATACTCAAAATGTATGGGTATAATAATCACTTGATTCAGATGGGACTTAATCTTCCAGATGATTGTGTCATTGACAGAATTCTCCAATCACCGCCACCAAGCTACAAGAGCTTCGTGATGAACTATAATATGCAAGGGATGAATAAGACTATTCCCGAGCTCTTCACAATGCTGAAAGCTACGGAGGTAGAAATCAAAAAAAAGGAGCATCAAGTGTTGATGGTCAACAAGACCACTAGTTTCAAGAAAAAGGGCAAAGGGAAGAAGAAGGGGAACTTCAAGAAGAACAGCAAGCAAGTTGCTGCTCAAGAGAAGAAACCCAAGTCTGGACCTAAGCCTGAAACTGAGTGCTTCTACTGCAAGCAGACTGGTCACTGGAAGCGGAACTGCCCCAAGTATTTGGCGGATAAGAAGGATGGCAAGGTGAACAAAGGTATATGTGATATACATGTTATTGATGTGTACCTTACTAGAGCTCGCAGTAGCACCTGGGTATTTGATACTGGTTCTGTTGCTAATATTTGCAACTCAAAACAGGGACTACGGATTAAGCGAACACTGGCAAAGGACGAGGTGACGATGCGCGTGGGAAATGGTTCCAAAGTCGATGTGATCGCGGTCAGCACGCTACCTCTACATCTACCTTCGGGATTAATATTAGACCTAAATAATTGTTATTTGGTGCCAGCGTTGAGCATGAACATTATATCTGGATCTTGTTTGATGCGAGACGGTTATTCATTTAAATCAGAGAATAATAGTTGTTCTATTTATATGAGTAATATCTTTTATGGTCATGCACCTTTGAAGAGTGGTCTATTTTTGATGAATCTCGATAGTAGTAACACACATATTCATAATGTTGAAGCCAAAAGATGCAGAGTTGATAATGATAGTGCAACTTATTTGTGGCACTGCCATTTAGGTCATATCAGTATAAAACGCATGAAGAAACTCCATACTGATGGACTTTTGGAATCGCTTGATTATGAATCACTTGGTACTTGCGAACCGTGCCTTATGGGCAAGACGACTAAAACACCGTTCTCCGGTACTATGGAGAGAGCAACAGATTTGTTGGAAATCATACATACCGATGTATGTGGTCCGATGAATATTGAGGCTCATGGCGGATATCGTTATTTTCTCACCTTCACAGATGACTTAAGCAGATATGGGTATATCTACTTAATGAAACACAAGTTTGAAACATTTGAAAAGTTCAAAGAATTTCAGAGTGAAGTTGAAAATCATCGTAACAAGAAAATAAAGTTTCTACGATCTGATCGTGGTGGAGAATATTTGAGTTACGAGTTTGGTGTACATTTGAAACAATGCGGAATAGTTTCACAACGCACGCCACCTGGAACACCACAGCGTAATGGTGTGTCCGAACGTCGTAATCGTACTTTACTAGATATGGTGCGATCTATGATGTCTCTTACTGATTTACCGCTATCGTTTTGGGGTTATGCTTTAGAGACGGCCACATTCACGTTAAATAGGGCACCATCAAAATCTGTTGAGACAACGCCTTATGAACTATGGTTTGGCAAGAAACCAAAGTTGTCATTTCTTAAAGTTTGGGGCTGCGATGCTTATGTGAAAAAGCTTCAACCTGATAAGCTCGAACCCAAATCGGAGAAATGTGTCTTCATAGGATACCCAAAGGAGACTGTTGGGTACACCTTCTATCACAGATCCGAAGGCAAGACATTCGTTGCTAAGATTGGATCATTTCTAGAGAAGGAATTTCTCTCGAAAGAAGTGAGTGGGAGGAAAGTAGAACTTGACGAGGTAACTGTACCTACTCCCTTATTGGAAAGTAGTACATCACAGAAATCTGTTTCTGCGACACCTACACCAATTAATTAGTGAGGAAGCTAATGATAATGATCATGAAACTTCAAGACAAGATACTACTGAACCTCGTAGATCAACCAGAGTGAGAACCGCGCCAGAGTGGTACGATAATCCTGTTCTGGAAATCATGCTACTAGATCATGATGAACCTACGAACTATGAAGAAGCGATGGTGAGCCCAGATTCCGCAAAATGGCTTGAAGCCATGAAATCTGAGATGGGATCCATGTATGAGAACAAAGTCTGGACTTTGGTTGACTTGCCCGATGGTAGGCAAGCAATTGGGAATAAGTGGATCTTCAAGAAGAAGACTGACGCCAACGGTAACGTTACTGTCTACAAAGCTCGACTTGTCGCAAAAGGTTTTCGACAAGTTCAAGGGGTTGACTATGATGAGACCTTCTCACCCGTAGCGATGCTTAAGTCCGTCCGAATCATGTTAGCAATTGCCGCATTTTATGATTATGAAATTTGGCGGATGGATGTCAAAACTGCATTCCTGAATGGATTTCTGGAAAAAGAGTTGTATATGATGCAACCGGAAGGTTTTGTCGATCCAAAGGGAGCTAACAAAGTGTGCAAGCTCCAGCGATCCATTTATGGACTGGTGCAAGCCTCTCGGAGTTGGAATAAACGCTTTGATAGTTGATCAAAGCATTTGGTTTTATATAGACTTTCGGAGAAGCCTGTATTTACAAGAAAGTGAGTGGGAGCTCTGTAGCATTTCTGATATTATATGTGGATGACATATTACTGATTGGAAATGATATAGAATTTCTGGATAGCATAAAGGGATACTTGAATAAGAGTTTTTCAATGAAAGACCTCGGTCAAGCTGCTTACATATTAGGCATAAAGATCTATAGAGATAGATCAAGACGCTTAATTGGACTTTCACAAAGCACATACCTTGACAAGATTTTGAAGAAGTTCAAAATGGATCAAGCAAAGAAAGGGTTCTTGCCTGTGTTACAAGGTGTGAAGTTGAGTCAGACTCAATGCCCGACCACTGCAAAAGATAGAGAGAAAATGAAAGATGTTCCCTATGCTTTAGCCATAGGCTCTATCATGTATGCAATGCTGTGTACCAGACCTGATGTGTGCCTTGCTATAAGTCTAGCAGGGAGGTACCAAAGTAATCCAGGAGTGGATCACTGGACAGCGGTCAAGAACGTCCTGAAGTACCTGAAAAGGACTAAGGATATGTTTCTCGTATATGGAGGTGAAAAAGAGCTCATCGTAAACGGTTACGTTGATGCAAGCTTTGACACTGATCCGGACGATTCTAAATCGCAAACCGGATACGTGTTTACATTAAACGGTGGAGCTGTCAGTTGGTGCAGTTCTAAACAAAGCGTTGTGGTGGGATCTACATGTGAAGCGGAGTACATAGCTGCTTCGGAAGCAGCAAATGAAGGAGTCTGGATGAAGGAGTTCATATCCGATCTAGGTGTCATACCTAGTGCATCGGGTCCAATGAAAATCTTTTGTGACAATACTGGTGCAATTGCCTTGGCAAAGGAATCCAGATTTCACAAGAGAACCAAGCACATCAAGAGACGCTTCAATTCCATCCGGGATCTAGTCCAGGTGGGAGACATAGAGATTTGCAAGATACATACGGATCTGAATGTTGCAGACCCATTGACTAAGCCTCTTCCACGAGCAAAACATTATCAGCACCAAAGCTCCATGGGTGTTAGAATCATTACAGTGTAATCTAGATTATTGACTCTAGTGCAAGTGGGAAACTGAAGCAAATATGCCCTAGAGGCAATAATAAAGTTATTATTTATTTCCTTACATCATGATAAATGTTTATTATTCATGCTAGAATTGTATTAACCGGAAACATAATACATGTGTGAATACATAGACAAACAGAGTGTCACTAGTATGCCTCTACTTGACTAGCTCGTTAATCAAAGATGGTTATGTTTCCTAACCATAAACAAAGAGTTGTTATTTGATTAACGAGATCACATCATTAGGTGAATGATCTGATTGACATGACCCATTCCATTAGCTTAGCACCCGATCGTTTAGTATGTTGCTATTGCTTTCTTCATGACTTATACATGTTCCTATGACTATGAGATTATGCAACTCCCGTTTGCCGGAGGAACACTTTGTGTGCTACCAAACGTCACAACGTAAATGGGTGATTATAAAGGTGCTCTACAGGTGTCTCCAAAGGTAGATGTTGGGTTGGCGTATTTCGAGATTAGGATTTGTCACTCCGATCATCGGAGAGGTATCTCTGGGCCCTCTCGGTAATGCACATCACATAAGCCTTGCAAGCATTACAACTAATGAGTTAGTTGCGAGATGATGTATTACGGAACGAGTAAAGAGACTTGCCGGTAACGAGATTGAACTAGGTATTGGATACCGACGATCGAATCTCGGGCAAGTAACATACCGATGACAAAGGGAACAAGTATGTTGTTATGCGGTCTGACCGATAAAGATCTTCGTAGAATATGTAGGAGCCAATATGGGCATCCAGGTCCCGCTATTGGTTATTGACCGGAGACGTGTCTCGGTCATGTCTACATTGTTTTCGAACCGTAGGGTCCGCACGCTTAACGTTACGATGACAGTTATTATGAGTTTATACATTTTGATGTACTGAAGTTAGTTCGGAGTCCCGGATGTGATCACGGACATGACGAGGAGTCTCGAAATGGTCGAGACATAAAGATTGATATATTGGATGACTATATTCGGACACCGGAAGCGTTCCGGTGAAGTTTCAGATAAAACCGGAGCACCGGGGGGTTACCGGAACCCCCCGGGGGGTTAATGGGCCTCATGGGCCTAAAGTGGAGAAGAGTAAGGGGCTGCCAGGGCAGGCCGCGCGCCCCCTCTCCCCCTAGTCCGAATTGGACAAGGAGGGAGGGGCGGCGCCCCCCTCTTTCCTTCTCTTCTCCCACCTCTCCTAATTGGACAAGGAAAAGGGGGGGAGTCCTACTCCCGGTAGGAGTAGGACTCCTCCTGCGCGCCTCCTCTAGGCCGGCCGCACCCCCCTTGGATCCTTTATATACGGAGGCAAGGGGGCACCCTAGGACACACAAGTTGATCCTCATGATCGTTCCTTAGCCGTGTGCGGTGCCCCCTTCCACCATATTCCACCTCGATCATATCGTTGTAGTGCTTAGGCGAAGCCCTGCGTCGGTAGAACATCATCATCGTCACCACGCCGTTGTGCTGACGGAACTCATCCCCGAAGCTTTGCTGGATCGGAGCCCGGGGAGCGTCATCGAGCTGTACATGTGCTAACAACTCGGAGGTGCCGGAGTAACGGTGCTTGGATCGGTCGGATTGGGAAGACGTATGACTACTTCCTCTACATTGTGTCAACGCTTCCGCTTCGGTCTACGAGGGTACGTAGACAACACTCTCCCCTCTCGTTGCTATGCATCACCATGATCTTTCATGTGCGTAGGAATTTTTTTGAAATTACTACGTTTCCCAACAATCCCATCTAGGGTGGCGGCCACAAGGGGGAGAGGGGGAGGCGCACCTAGGGTGGGCCTTAGGGCCCATCTGCCCTAGGGTTTGCCCCCTTCCCCTCTTGGGGGCGCCTTGGGCCTTGGTGGGAGGCGCCCCAGCCCATCTAGCGGCTGGTCCCTTCCCACTATTGGCCCATGTAGGCCTCTGGGGTAGGTAGCCCCACCTGGTGGACCCCCGGGACCCTCCCGGTGGTCCCGGTACGTTACCGATAGCACCCGAAACTTTTCCGGTGACCAAAAACAGGACTTCCCATATATAAATCTTTACCTTTGGACCATTCCGGAACTCCTCGTGATGTCCGGGATCTCATCCGGGACTCCGAACAACATTCGGTAACCATGTATATCTATTCCCTATAACCCTAGCGTCATCGAACCTTAAGTGTGTAGACCCTACAGGTTCGGGAGTCATGCAGACATGGCCGAGACAACTCTCCGGTCAATAAACAATAGCGGGATCTGGATACCCATGTTGGCTCCCACATGTTCCATGATGATCTCATCGGATGAACCATGATGTCAAGGATTCCATCAATCCCGTATACAATTCCCTTTGTCCATCGGTATGATACTTGCCCGAGATTCGATCGTCAGTATGCCGATACCTTGTTCAATCTCGTTACCGGCAAGTCTCTTTAATCGTTCCATAACACATCATCCCATGATCAACTCCTTGGTCACATTGTGCACATTATGATGATGTCCTACCGAGTGGGCCCAGAGATACCTCTCCGTTTACACGGAGTGACAAATCCCAGTCTCGATTCGTGCCAACCCAACAGACACTTTTGGAGATACCTGTAGTGTACCTTTGTAGCCACCCAGTTAGGTTGTGACGTTTGGCACACCCAAAGCATTCCTACGGTATCCGGGAGTTGCACAATCTCATGGTCTAAGGAAATGATACTTGACATTAGAAAAGCTTTAGCATACGAACTACACGATCTTTGTGCTAGGCTTAGGATTGGGTCTTGTCCATCGCATCATTCTCCTAATGATGTGATCTCATTATCAACGACATCCAATGTCCATGGTCAGGAAACCGTAACCATCAATTGATCAACGAGCTAGTCAACTAGAGGCTTACTAGGGACATGTTGTTGTCTATGTATCCACACATGTATCTAAGTTTCCTATCAATACAATTCTAGCATGGATAATAAACGATTATCATGAACAATGAAATATAATATAATAATAACCAATTTATTATTGCCTCTAGGGCATATTTCCAACAAATTCGTTAATCAAACGCGGGTACCCCTCGAGCCAACCCGACTTTAGTCATCACATGCATCATGTATAAAGTATATAGTATATACCCGTGATCACCTCCCGAGTGATCACGACCCGATAGTATAGCATGGCAGACGGACAAGAATGTAGGGCCACTGATGATAAACTAGCATCCTATAATAAGCATTAGGATTGCAGGTAAGGTATCAACAGCTGGAGCGACAATGACAGGCTATGCATCGGAATAGGATTAACGGAAAGCAGTAACATGCTACACTACTCTAATGCAAGAAGTAGAGAGAAGAATAGGTGATATCTGGTGATGAAAGGGGGGGGGCTTGCCTGGTTGCTCTAGCAAGAGAGAGGGGTCGTCAACACCGCAGTCGTACTGGGTAGCAGCGGCGTTGGTCTCGGTGTCTAGCGAGAGAAGAAGGGCAAGAAACAATAAATATAAGGCAAACAAAAGCATGGCGATGCATGACATGACAAAGCGTGATGCTAGGTGTACCCTAACGCGGTACGAGGTGGTACCGGTGAAGGTGGGAAAACATCCGGGAAAGTATTCCCGGTGTTTCGCGTTTTTAGACAGGCAAACCGGAGGGGGAAAGTTGCGTGTTCGCTATGCTAGGTATGCGTGGCGGATCAACGGGCTGCGTATTCGGGTTCGTCTCATCATTCTGAGCAACTTTCATGTACAACGTTTTTTCATCTGAGCTACGGTTTATTTTATATTAATTTTAAAAGATTTAAATCATTTTTAGGATTTATTTAATTATTTAAATTCAACATTATCCAGAATAGTGTTTGCTGACGTCAGCATGATGTCAGCAGTCAACAGAGGTGTTGACTGGTCAACTGATGTGTGGGCCCCACTGTCATTGACTACTTAATTAACTAATCAGGTTAATTAGGTAACTAACGTGTAATTGGTTTAATTAGTTGTTTAATTTAATTCATCAGAATTAATTAAGTTATTTATTTATTTAATTAATTGATTGATTATTTATTTATTGTTTATTTTTATTTTTATTTTTAAATACGTTATGGTGGTGGGCCCCACATGTCTGTGGCCCCAAGGGCCTTAGCGGGTCGGGAACTCGGGCGCGGTTTTCGGGTAGCAGGCGATGCTGGGCGTCAGGCACCAGCCCGCCCGGCAGGCCACAGCGGGGCTTGTGTGCGCGGTCGCTCATGGAGGAGCGCCGGCGGCCAGCTCGCAGCGCGTCGGGGGGGGAGGCAGGGCGCGGCCCCGGCAGTGGCCGCCCTGGTGAGCGCGGGGTGCCGCGGGCGAACGAGGCGAGGCCGGGGTGCAGGCAAGGCGGCGTGCTTGCAGGGGAGCAGGGGCGATAGAGGGGAGTAGCGACGTGAGCGGCTGCGGCAGGTGGAGCTGCCGAGGCGCGGGCGCGCGGTTCGCGTGGCTGGGCACACACACTAGGCGCGGCCAGCGCGGGGTGACCGCGGTCGGGGCACGTTCAGATGGTGAACGGCGATGGGGAGAGACGCTATGAGAGGGCAGAGGAGAAGGGGAGGGGTGGTGGCTCACTGGGCCCTGCAGGTGTGCGAGAGTGAGCTCGGGGAGGGCTCGGGGAGGTCTGACGACGAAGAGGACGACGGCGTCCGACGAGGCGTAGGAGCTTCGGTCGTGGAGGAGGACGAAGACGGGCGGCGACGGCAGTGGGCGTCGAGGCGCCGACGAGGTGCGACGGGGTCGGGGTCGGTGATGAGGCGAGGCCGCGGCGTCAGGCGGGCGCCTCGCGAGGGAGAGGAGGGGGCGCAGAGGAGTCCCTGAGGGGAGGCGCCAAGCCCGGCTGGCGGTGGCCCTAGCGGCGTGGCGACTTGCGTCGAGCGCGGCCGTGCGGGAGGAGGGGATCGAGCAGGCGCGCCCCTCCCCAGGCATGATGTGTGTGTGTGTGTGCGCGCGCGCGCGCGCGTGTTGCGTGTGGTGGCGGCGGTGTGGGAGACAAAGGGAAGGTGGGGATCGTGAGGGGAGTGGGTCGTTCGGGGGGTTAGGTCACGAGGGAGGGGCCATATAGGCCAGGAGAGGTGCGGCCGGGCCGGCCCGATTGGCCCCGAGGCCATCTGGGCCATGGCCGAGCGAGAGGGGGGGTGTTCTCTTTTCTTTGTATTTTGTTTTTCTTAATTTTTCTTTTCGGTTTTATTTTAGTTACACATTAATTTTAACTTAGTAAAATATATCTATAGCCCCTAAAATAACGTTGCAGAACAATCCACTACTACAAAAGTTTTACCCTGATATAAAATAATTCAATATTTTATAAAATACCAAAGTTGTTCAAATAGTTGTTTTGCTACTGTTTAAATCACTTTAGTGCTTTTAATCTTTTTACTAAAATGTGGTTCCTCCACCATTATGACTTAGGATTTATTTGTCCCATTCTGAACATTTTAGTTTTAACGTTTGAAAATTTTACCGTTTGACTTGATGTCGAATTTTGATTTCGAACGGGATTGAATCATCATGAGTCTAACATTAGTAATCGCGGTGACGTGTCATCATTGCAGGGAATTACTGTAGCTTAACTATCCGTGCGTCACAACAGGTGTCTCCGATGGTGTTTGTTCAGTTGGCATAGATCGGGATTAGGATTTGTCACTCCGATTGCCGGAGAGGTATCTCTAGGCCCTCTCGGTAATGTACATCTCTATAAGCCTTGCAAGCAATGTAGCTAATGAGTTAGTTACATGATTTAGCATTACGGAATGAGTAAAGAGACTTTTCGATAACAAGATTGAACTAGGTATTTGTTGGGGAACGCAGTAATTTTGGAAATTTTCCTACGCACACGCAAGATCATGGTGATGCACAGCAACGAGAGGGGAGAGTGTTGTCTACGTACCAACACAGACCGACTGCGGAAGCGATCACACAACGTAGAGGAAGTAGTCGTACGTCTTCTTCCCAATCCGACCGATCCAAGCACCGTTACTCCGGCACCTCCGAGTTCTTAGCACACGTACAGCTCGATGACGTTCCTCGGGCTCCGATCCAGCAAAGCGTCGAGGAAGAGTTCCGTCAGCACGACGGCGTGATGACGATCTTGATGTACTACCGACGCAGGGCTTCGCCTAAGCACTACAACGGTACGATCGAGGTGGAATTTGGTGGTAGGGGGCACCGCACACGGCTAAGGAGCGATCTCAAGGATCAAGTTGTGTGTCTTGGGGTGCCCCCTGCCCCCGTATATAAAGGTTGGAGGAGGGGGGCCGGCCGGCCAAGGGAGGGGAGGCGCAGGGGAGTCCTACTCCCACCTGGAGTAGGACTCCTCCCCCCAATCCTAATCCAATTAGGACTCCCGGGGGGAAAAGAGAGAGAAGGGGGGCCGGCCCCTTATCCTATTCCTAATAGGACTTGGGGAAGGGGGGCGCCGGCCAGCTTGGGCCTTTTCCCTTTTTCTCTTTTTTCCACTAAGGCCCAATAGGCCCATTAGTCTCCCGGGGGGTTCCGGTAACCCTCCCGGTATTCCGGTAAAATCCCGATTTCACCCGGAACACTTCCGATGTCCAAACATAGGCTTCCAATATATCAATCTTTACGTATCGACCATTTCGAGACTCCTCGTCATGTCCGTGATCTCATCCGGGACTCCGAACAACCTTCGGTACATCAAAATGCATAAACTCATAATAACTGTCATCGTAACGTTAAGCGTGCGGACCCTACGGTTCGAGAACAATGTAGACATGACCGAGACACGTCTCCGGTCAATAACCAATAGCGGGACCTGGATGACCATATTGGCTCCTACATATTCTATGAAGATCTTTATCGGTCAGACCGCATAACAACATACGTTGTTCCCTTTGTCATCGGTATGTTACTTGCCCGAGATTCGATCGTCGGTATCCAATACCTAGTTCAATCTCGTTACCGGCAAGTCTCTTTACTCGTTCCGTAATACATCATCTCACAACTAACTTATTAGTTGCAGTGCTTGCAAGGCTTATGTGATGTGCATTACCGAGAGGGCCCAGAGATACCTCTCCGCCAATCGGAGTGACAAACCCTAATCTCGAAATACGCCAACCCAACATCTACCATTGGAGACACCTGTAGTACTCCTTTATAATCACCCAGTTACGTTGTGACGTTTGGTAGTACCCAAAGTGTTCCTCCGGTAAACGGGAGTTGCATAATCTCATAGTTATAGGAACATGTATAAGTCATGAAGAAAGCAATAGCAACATACTAAACGATCGGGTGCTAAGCTAATGGAATGGGTCATGTCAATCAGATCATTCTACTAATGATGTGACCTCGTTAATCAAATAACAACTCCTTGTTCATGGTTAGGAAACATAACCATCTTTGATTAACGAGCTAGTCAAGTAGAGGCATACTAGTGACACTCTGTTGGTCTATGTATTCACACATGTATTATGTTTCCGGTTAATACAATTCTAGCATGAATAATAAACATTTATCATGATGTAAGGAAATAAATAATAACTTTATTATTGCCTCTAGGGCATATTTCCTTCAGTCTCCCACTTGCACTAGAGTCAATAATCTAGATTACACAGTAATGATTCTAACACCCATGGAGCCTTGGTGCTGATCATGTTTTGCTCGTGGAAGAGGCTTAGTTAACGGGTCTGCAACATTCAGATCCGTATGTATCTTGCAAATCTCTATGTCTCCCACCTGGACTAAATCCCGGATGGAGTTGAAGCGTCTCTTGATGTGTTTGGCCCTCTTGTGAAATCTGGATTCCTTTGCCAAGGCAATTGCACCAGTATTGTCACAGAAGATTTTCATTGGACCCGATGCACTAGGTATGACACCTAGATCGGATATGAACTCCTTCATCCAGACTCCTTCGTTTGCTGCTTCCGAAGCAGCTATGTACTCCGCTTAACATGTAGATCCCGCTACGACGCTTTGTTTAGAACTGCACCAACTGACAGCTCCACCGTTTAAAGTGAACACGTATCCGGTTTGCGATTTAGAATCGTCTGGATCAGTGTCAAAGCTTGCATCAACGTAACCTCTTACGGTGAGCTCTTTGTCACCTCCATATACGAGAAACATATCCTTAGTCCTTTTCAGGTATTTCAGGATGTTCTTGACCGCTGTCCAGTGATCCATTCCAGGATTACTTTGGTACCTCCCTGCTAAACTTATAGCAAGGCACACATCAGGTCTGGTACATAGCATTGCATACATGATAGAGCCTATGGCTGAAGCATAGGGAACATCTTTCATTTTCTCTCTATCTTCTGCAGTGGTCGGGCATTGAGTCTTACTCAATTTCATACCTTGTAACACAGGCAAGAACCATTTCTTTGCTTGATCCATTTTGAATTTCTTCAAAATCTTGTCCAGGTATGTGCTTTGTGAAAGTCCAATTAAGCGTCTTGATCTATCTCTATAGATCTTTATGCCTAATATGTAAGCAGCTTCCCCGAGGTCTTTCATCGAAAAACTTTTATTCAAGTATCCCTTTATGCTATCCAGAAATTCTATATCATTTCCAATTAGCAATATGTCATCCACATATAATATCAGAAATGCTACAGAGCTCCCACTCACTTTCTTGTAAATACAGGCTTCTCCAAAAGTCTGTATAAAGCCAAATGCTTTGATCACACTATCAAAGCGTTTATTCCAACTCCGAGATGCTTGCACCAGTCCATAAATGGATCGCTGGAGTTTGCATACTTTGTTAGCTCCTTTTGGATCGACAAAACCTTCTGGTTGTACCATATACAACTCTTCTTCCAGAAATCCATTCAGGAATGCAGTTTTGACATCCATCTGCCATATTTCATAATCATAAAATGCGGCAATTGCTAACATAATTCTGACGGACTTAAGCATCGCTACGGGTGAGAAAGTCTCATCGTAGTCAACCCCTTGAACTTGTCGAAAACCTTTTGCGACAAGTCGAGCTTTATAGACAGTAACATTACCGTCAGCGTCAGTCTTTTTCTTGAAGATCCATTTATTCTCAATTGCTTGCCGATCATTGGGCAAGTCAACCAAAGTCCATACTTTGTTCTCATACATGGATCCCATCTCAGATTTCATGGCTTCAAGCCACTTTGCGGAATCTGGGCTCACCATCGCTTCTTCATAGTTCGTAGGTTCATCATGATCTAGCATCATGACTTCCAGAACTGGATTACCGTACCACTCTGGTGCGGATCTCACTCTGGTTGATCTACGTGGTTCAGTAGTATCTTGATCTGAAGCTTCATGATCATCATCATTAGCTTCCTCACTGATTGGCATAGGTGTCGCAGAAACAGTTTTCTGTGATGTACTATTTTCCAATAAGGGAGCAGGTACAGTTACCTCATCAAGTTCTACTTTCCTCCCACTCACTTCTTTCGAGAGAAACTCCTTCTCTAGAAATAATCCATTCTTAGCAATGAATGTCTTGCCTTCGGATCTGTGATAGAAGGTATACCCAACAGTTTCCTTTGGGTATCCTATGAAGACACATTTCTCCGCTTTGGGTTCGAGCTTATCAGGTTGAAGCTTTTTCACATAAGCATCGCAGCCCCAAACTTTAAGAAACGACAACTTTGGTTTCTTGCCAAACCATAGTTCATAAGGCGCCGTCTCAACGGATTTTGATGGTGCCCTATTTAACGTGAATGCGGCCGTCTCTAAAGCATAACCCCAAAACGATAGCGGTAAATCAGTAAGAGACATCATGGATCGCACCATATCTAGTAAAGTGCGATTACGACGTTCGGACACACCATTACGCTGTGGTGTTCCGGGTGGCGTGAGTTGCGAAACTATTCCACAATTTTTCAAATGTATACCAAATTCGTAACTCAAATATTCTCCTCCACGATCAGATCGTAGAAACTTTATTTTCTTGTTACAATGATTTTCAACTTCACTCTGAAATTCTTTGAACCTTTCAAATGTTTCAGACTTATGTTTCATTAAGTAGATATACCCATATCTGCTTAAATCATCTGTGAAGGTGAGAAAATAACGATATCCGCCACGAGCCTCAATATTCATCGGACCACATACATCGGTATGTATGATTTCCAACAAATCTGTTGCTCTCTCCATAGTACCGGAGAACGGTGTTTTGGTCATCTTGCCTATGAGGCACGGTTCGCAAGTACCAAGTGATTCATAATCAAGTGGTTCCAAAAGCCCATCAGTATGGAGTTTCTTCATGCGCTTTACACCGATATGACCTAAACGGCAGTGCCACAAATAAGTTGCACTATCATTATTAACTTTGCATCTTTTGGCTTCTACATTATGAATATGTGTGTTACTATCTTCGAGATTCAACAAGAATAGACCACTCTTCAAGGGTGCATGACCATAAAAGATATTATTCATATAAATAGAACAACCATTATTCTCTGATTTAAATGAATAACCATCTCGCATTAAACAAGATCCAGATATAATGTTCATGCTCAACGCTGGCACCAAATAACAATTATTTAGGTCTAATATTAATCCCGAAGGTAGATGTAGAGGTAGCGTGCCGACCGCGATCACATCGACTTTGGAACCGTTTCCCACGCGCATCGTCACCTCGTCCTTTGCTAGCGTCCGCTTATTCTGTAGTCCCTGTTTCGAGTTGCAAATATTAGCAACAGAACCAGTATCAAATACCCAGGTGCTACTGCGAGCTCTAGTAAGGTACACATCAATAACATGTATATCACATATACCTTTGCTCACTTTGCCATCCTTCTTATCCGCCAAATACTTGGGGCAGTTCCGCTTCCAGTGACCAGTCTGCTTGCAGTAGAAGCACTCAGTTTCAGGCTTAGGTCCAGACTTGGGTTTCTTCTCCTGAGCAGCAACTTGCTTGCTGTTCTTCTTGAAGTTTCCCTTCTTCTTCCCTTTGCCCTTTTTCTTGAAACTAGTGGTTTTGCTAACCATCAACACTTGATGCTCCTTCTTGATTTCTACCTCCGCAGCTTTCAGCATTGCGAAGAGCTCGGGAATAGTCTTGTTCATCCCTTGCATATTATAGTTCATCACGAAGCTCTTGTAGCTTGGTGGTAGTGATTGGAGAATTCTGTCAATGACGCAATCATCTGGAAGATTAACTCCCATCTGAATCAAGTGATTATTATACCCAGACATTTTGAGTATATGCTCACTGACAGAACTGTTCTCCTCCATCTTACAGCTATAGAACTTATTGGAGACTTCATATCTCTCAATTCGGGCATTTGCTTGAAATATTAACTTCAACTCCTGGAACATCTCATATGCTCCATGACGTTCAAAACGTCGTTGAAGTCCCGATTCTAAGCCGTAAAGCATGGCACACTGAACTATCGAGTAGTCATCAGCTTTGCTCTGCCAGATGTTCATAACATCTGGCGTTGCTCCAGCAGCAGGCCTGTCACCCAGCGGTGCTTCCAGGACGTAATTCTTCTGTGCAGCAATGAGGATAATCCTCAGGTTACGGACCCAGTCCGTGTAATTGCTACCATCATCTTTCAACTTTGCTTTCTCAAGGAACGCATTAAAATTCAACGGAACAATAGCACGAGCCATCTATCAACAAGCAACATAAACAAGCAAGATACTATCAGGTACTAAGTTCATGATAAGTTTAAGTTCAGTTAATCAAATTACTTAGGAACTCCCACTTAGATAGACATCCCTCTAATCCTCTAAGTGATCACGTGATCCAAATCAACTAAACCATAACCGATCATCACGTGAGATGGAGTAGTTTTCAATGGTGAACATCGTCATGTTGATCATATCTACTATATGATTCACGCTCGACCTTTCGGTCTCTGTGTTCCGAGGCCATATCTGCATATGCTAGGCTCGTCAAGTATAACCTGAGTATTCTGCGTGTGCAAAACTGGCTTGCACCCGTTGTAGATGGACGTAGAGCTTATCACACCCGATCATCACGTGGTGTCTGGGCACGACGAACTTTGGCAACGGTGCATACTCAGGGAGAACACTTCTTGATAATTTAGTGAGAGATCATCTTATAATGCTACCGTCAATCAAAGCAAGATAAGATGCATAAAAGGATAAACATCACATGCAATCAATATAAGTGATATGATATGGCCATCATCATCTTGTGCTTGTGATCTCCATCTCCGAAGCACCGTCATGATCACCATCGTCACCGGCGCGACACCTTGATCTCCATCGTAGCATCGTTGTCGTCTCACCAATCTTATGCTTCCAAGACTATTACTACCGTTTAGTAATCTAGTAAAGCATTACATCGCGATTGCATTGCATACAATAAAGCGACAACCATATGGCTCCTGCCAGTTGCCGATAACTTAGTTACAAAACATGATCATCTCATACAATAAAATCAGCATCATGCCTTGACCATATCACATCACAACATACCCTGCAAAAACAAGTTAGACGTCCTCTACTTTGTTGTTGCAAGTTTTACGTGGCTGCTACGGGCTTAAGTAAGAACTCATCTCACCTACGCATCAAAACCACAATGATAGTTTGTCAAATAGACTCCGTTTTAACCTTCTCAAGGACCGGGCGTAGTCACACTTGGTTCAACTAAAGTTGGAGAGACAGTCTTCCGCAAGCCATCTATGTGCAAAGCACGTCGAGGGAACCGGTCTCGCGTAAGAGTACGCGTAAGGTTGGTCCGGATCGTCTCACCCAACAATACCGCTGAACCAAAGTATGACATGCTGGTAGGCAGTATGACTTGTATCGCCCACAACTCACTTGTGTTCTACTCGTGCATATAACATCAAACCATAAAACCTAGGCTCGGATGCCACTGTTGGGAACGCAGTAATTTCGAAAATTTTCCTACGCACACGCAAGATCATGGTGATGCACAGCAACGAGAGGGGAGAGTGTTGTCTACGTACCAACGCAGACCGACTGCGGAAGCGATCACACAACGTAGAGGAAGTAGTCGTACGTCTTCTTCCCGATCCGACCGATCCAAGCACCGTTACTCCGGCACCTCCGAGTTCTTAGCACACGTACAGCTCGATGACGTTCCTCGGGCTCCGATCCAGCAAAGCGTCGAGGAAGAGTTCCGTCAGCACGACGGCATGATGACGATCTTGATGTACTACCGACGCAGGGCTTCGCCTAAGCACTACAACGGTAGGATCGAGGTGGAATTTGGTGGTAGGGGGCACCGCACACGGCTAAGGAGCGATCTCAAGGATCAAGTTGTGTGTCTTGGGGTGCCCCCTGCCCCCGTATATAAAGGTTGGAGGAGGGGGGCCGGCCGGCCAAGGGAGGGGAGGCGCAGGGGAGTCCTACTCCCACCGGGAGTAGGACTCCTCCCCCCAATCCTAATCCAATTAGGACTCCCGGGGGGAAAAGAGAGAGAAGGGGGGCCGGCCCCTTATCCTATTCCTAATAGGACTTGGGGAAGGGGGGCGCCGGCCATCTTGGGCCTTTTCCCTTTTTCTCTTTTTTCCACTAAGGTCTAATAGGCCCATTAGTCTCCCGGGGGGTTCCGGTAACCCTCCCGGTATTCCGGTAAAATCCCGATTTCACCCGGAACACTTCCGATGTCCAAACATAGGCTTCCAATATATCAATCTTTACGTCTCGACCATTTCGAGACTCCTCGTCATGTCCGTGATCTCATCCGGGACTCCGAACAACCTTCGGTACATCAAAATGCATAAACTCATAATAACTGTCATCGTAACGTTAAGCGTGCGGACCCTACGGTTCGAGAACAATGTAGACATGACCGAGACACGTCTCCAGTCAATAACCAATAGCGGGACCTGGATGCCCATATTGGCTCCTACATATTCTACGAAGATCTTTATCGGTCAGACCGCATAACAACATACGTTGTTCCCTTTGTCATCGGTATGTTACTTGCCCGAGATTCGATCGTCGGTATCCAATACCTAGTTCAATCTCGTTACCGGCAAGTCTCTTTACTCGTTCCGTAATACATCATCTCACAACTAACTTATTAGTTGCAGTGCTTGCAAGGCTTATGTGATGTGCATTACCGAGAGGGCCTAGAGATACCTCTCCGCCAATCGGAGTGACAAACCCTAATCTCGAAATACGCCAACCCAACATCTACCATTGGAGACACCTGTAGTACTCCTTTATAATCACCCAGTTACGTTGTGACGTTTGGTAGTACCCAAAGTGTTCCTCCGGTAAACGGGAGTTGCATAATCTCATAGTTATAGGAACATGTATAAGTCATGAAGAAAGCAATAGCAACATACTAAACGATCGGGTGCTAAGCTAATGGAATGGGTCATGTCAATCAGATCATTCTACTAATGATGTGACCTCGTTAATCAAATAACAACTCCTTGTTCATGGTTAGGAAACATAACCATCTTTGATTAACGAGCTAGTCAAGTAGAGGCATACTAGTGACACTCTGTTGGTCTATGTATTCACACATGTATTATGTTTCCGGTTAATACAATTCTAGCATGAATAATAAACATTTATCATGATGTAAGGAAATAAATAATAACTTTATTATTGCCTCTAGGGCATATTTCCTTCAGTATTGAGATACCGACGATCAAATCTCGGGCAAGTAACATACCGATGACAAAGGGAACAACGTATATCGTTATGCGATTTGACCGATAAAGATCTTCGTAGAATATGTAGGAACCAACATGAGCATCCAGGTTCCGCTATTGGTTATTGACCGGAGACGTGTATCGGTCATGTCTACATAGTTCTCGAACCCGTAGGGTCCGCACGCTTAACATTCGGTGACGATCGTATTATGAGTTTATGTGTTTTGATGTACAGAACGTAGTTCGGAGTCCCGGATATGATCACGGACATGACGAGGAGTCTCAAAATGGTCGAGACATAAATATTGATATATTGGACGACTATATTTAAACATCGAAATGGTTCCGGGTGAGATCTGATATTTACCGTTGTACCGGGAGGTTACCGGAACCCCCCGAAGGTATATTTGCCTTATTGGGCCATAGTGGAAGAGAGGAAAAGGGAGCAAAGGAGGGGGCGCCCCCCAAGCCCAATCCTAATTGGGAGGCCCCCCTTTCCTTCCTCCTTCCTTCCCCTTCCTTCTCTCCTAATCCAACTAGGGAAGGGGGGAATCCTACTCCCGGTGGGAGTAGGACTCCCCTTGGGGCGCGCCTAGGAGGCCGGCCCCCTTCCCCTCCTCCACTCCTTTATATACGGGGAAGGGGCACCTCATGGACACACAAGTTGATCATTGATCTCTTAGCCGTGTGCGGTGCCCCCCTCCATCATAATCCACCTCGGTCATATCGTAGCGGTGCTTAGGCGAAGCCTTGTTCCGGTAGCATCATCATCACCGTCATCACGCCGTCGTGCTGACGAAGCTCTTCCTCGACACTCTACTGGATCGTGAGTTCGTGGGACGTCACCGAGCCGAACGTGTGCAGATCGCGGAGGTGTCGTACCTTCGGTGCTAGGATTGGTCGATCGTGAAGACGTACGACTACATCAACCGCATTGTCATAATGCTTCCGCTTATGGTCTACGAGGGTACGTGGACAACACTCTTCCCTCTCGTTGCTATGCATCACCATGATCTTGCGTGTGCGTAGGAATTTTTTTGAAATTACTGCGTTCCCCAACAGTAAAGAATTGACCTTGAGAGGGGAGTCAGGAATGGAGATGTACTGCGCGGTGGAGCCCTCAGTGCTTTCTCTCTCGCTCCAAGACACCATGGCGGCCGGCGGCGACCGGAGAGGAAGATGAGCAGGAGGGAGCGAGCGAGCGTGAGAGAACAGAGAGCGATGTCGACCTGCTAGGGCGCGGGCGATCTGTCCGACGTGAGCCCTCCGCGTTCACTTAAGCGAACGGCGCCGTTTGCGCGATCGTTAGGCCACATCATTAATTTTAGGCCCC
Organism: Triticum monococcum; assembly: GCA_034509565.1. Classification (NCBI taxonomy): domain Eukaryota; kingdom Viridiplantae; phylum Streptophyta; class Magnoliopsida; order Poales; family Poaceae; genus Triticum; species Triticum monococcum. The sequence continues at coordinate 608,774,085 of CM067842.1, forward strand.
ACCTGTCGCAGCCACGCCAAATCACATGTTCAGTACTTTTTAAAAAAGTTCACCAAATGCGCGGTACTTTTTGTAGATAATTAGGGAATAGGTGGTTTTGTGCAGAATTAGCCATAAATGTAGTTATTTACTGCAATTAACTCCTCACGCCGATTGTTTTGATGATTTTTTTTTGTTTTCCAATCTAAGATCAGTTTGGATCGTCCACCACCGTTCGTCATCTACATCGTTGCCTTTACTCCACCATCAGCGTTGACTTCTATAGATAGCTTCGTCGTCTCGAACATCACGCAGCGCAACGGCAATGCTGATGTGGCGGCCGGGTGCGTCCTGGCTCCCATCCAGGCTTGCTTTGCTCACGTGCATGCACATGTGCAAGTGCAGTTTGCTGCACGGCAGATGCACCATCCTGTGATGCGGATGCTTGGACGCAGAAGCGGTACCGATCTGCATCATGCGTCAAACTCTCACGGGATCATGTGCATCTATATCAATGCGCGACTGGTCTAATCAACCGTTGCTTGCGCCTCCGCATGGATCTAGTGAAGGTCATCTATGAGCACGCACGCATCTACATCGATTGAGCATCAGGCTGTCGCCGTGTCACCCTATCGGGTCACAGCGCTGCCTCCCCGTGGTTTTTCTCGCGGCTGCATTGACTTGCGTGTCGTTGCTATATCGCCTCGTCGGGACGTAGTGCCGCGATACGTGGTCCTCGCCGCCGCCCTGAGGCCGTCTCCCGCGGTTGCACCGACCCGCGCTCCGTCGCTGCACCGCCCCTTCGGGCTGTAGCACCATGGCCCGTGGTCCCCGCGACTGCCCCGAGGTCTCACGCCGTCTCCCGGACTTGCCTGCCGTCGTTGCGTCGCCTTTTTGGGCCATAGCGCTGTGGCCCGCTGTCCAACGCCCTCCCCGTGCATTGACCTCCCGTGGTGTGCACCGCGCCGCCTCCCTTGGCGCGGAAACGCCGCCGTTCGCATTTGTCTTCGTCACGCTGTCGGGTTCCTCGCCTACTTTGAGCACCGCCGCCGCGCTACTAACCTAGTCGCCGCCGCCGCTACCCCCGTAGCCACCGCCCGTCCACCTCCTCCGTCTTCGTCCAAGAACCATCCCGTCGCCAGCATCGCCGTCATCTACCTCGACCATTTCGTCTACTCTGACCGTCGTTGGTGACATCGGCCGCCATGCCAATTGGCGCCACAACCGTCGTCGAGTCTTCTTCTCTATTGGCCCTTCGACTCCTCGACATGGCGTACAGCTCATGCAGGTCCCTCGTCTACGCATGCCCGGTGCTGGCAACACATATTCGTGCCTTCGTCCACGACGTGCCCCCGGGCCTAGCAAGCCTGGCGCGACGCTGCGTCAACTTCGTCTTCGTCCGTCTAGCATGCCCGGTGCTGGCAACACCGACGCGTGCCTTCGTCTACGACGTGTCCCCGGGTTTGGCAAACCCGGCGCGACGCCTTGTCAACAACATCTTCTTCCTAGTGCACCACTACTCTGACACCATTGAGCCCATGACTAACTTGACGCCTCCTTGCGCTCGCGGCTCCACGGCGAATTCCTCGACACCGGCTACCCCGACTCGACATGGACCACGTCATTCTTCGCACGGCTACCTCGACCACGGCTCCACCACCCTACGCTCTCGGCTACCTCTACAAACGGCACAAAGGGCTACCGCCTTGCTTGAGCAACCTTGTCGGCTTCCACTCCAGCCATGACTTCCGTGATGCAACGACCGTTACGACTGTGGGGAGGGTGTCTGTCGGCCTACCTTCGGATTCTTCTCCAGTCTCACCGTCTACATCGCTACCGTTGTGACTGCGGGGGGGGGGGGGGGGGTGAGTATAATATATATTAGGAAGTATATGATAGACTAGGATTTGTTCCTGCCTTGTCTTGTACTCCAAGTTGGTCATTGTACTCCTATATATATGCCCACGAGGCTCAAGCAAAACAACAAATATTCCACCAATCTCTCTCTCCCTCCTAACATTAAGTGTGGATGTCATGCATGTTAACAAGTTAGACCGGAGAGTGCAAGCTTAGATGGATGAGATGTATCAATGTGTCATGAGATGTGCTCACACTTAAGTTTTGGATGAGATTTGCTTTATTTATAAAGCGGGATGAAAGCCTTTTTCGATAAGTTGTGGATGAGATTTGTCAAAAACCATTACTTAAGATTGCCTCTATTTATCAGTACTCCCGTGACACCTCTCGCGTCCCTCTCGTGTCACCTCCCCCGCGGGCGAACCGGGAGGGCTCCGCCACCGCCGCCGCCTCCTAGTCCCTCCAGCGCCCTTCTCTCCCTCCGCCGCTTCCCATGGTCGGCGCCCGGCAAAGCCCGTGCATGCAACGGCGGCGGCGAAGGGTCTCTCCTCCCGTTCTCGGATCCGTGTCAGCGCGGGCATCCTGATCCGCAGGGTGCGACCCTCCTGACGGTGTGGTGGATCCCGGAAACGGCGAACTCGTGGCGGTGCACGGGTGCCCAGATCCATGGGTGTGGGAATCCCTGCAGAGTGCGGGCTCCCGGCAGTGGCGGGATCGGTCGACGGCGGGCTTGGGAGATGGCGTCGACCGCGCGGTGTCGAATCTTGCCACTCCGGCCTTTGTGGAGGAACCTGGACCAGGGGTGGCGGCCACGTTAGGCATGGCGACGGCGCCCTCGGCTGGTGACGCTCGCGGGGGGTGGATGGACGGCGTCTTGATCGCGTGGGCGGTGAGCCGCCGGTGGATATCCTCCGCTGCAGGCTTTCTCCCGCTGCACCTAGTGGCTTACGATCGCGGTCGTCGGCCTCGGTGTGTTCGCGGGGGCTAGTAGAGGTGACATTGGACCGGAGGAAACTTTGGATGACTCGTTCATCCTGACGGTGCCAACGACCAGGGTCACCGTTCTCCTACTTGCAGGCGTCGTCGAGGTCCCTGCACTCCACCCCGCCCCCATGCCCGGGTGAAAACCCTAAATCTCCTTAGATTGGGCGGTGGCGACACTGCGTGTGTCGTGCCCTTCTTGGAGGCGCCGCCTGGGGCGTTTGGGGAACTGCAGGCGGAGGGGATGGGACCCGTGGTAGCAGGTGCTGTTTCGTGTCGGAGGAGTGGCGTGGCATCTGGCACGTTGACAACGGCGGTCTCAGTGGCATGGAGCAGCGGGGTCTCGCCGATGGGCGTGTGATGATGAACGAGCGCAGGATGGTGGCGTTGTCTGGCGTCGTGGTGGCGTCGACGGCAACTAGACCGGGCAAGGTAGATGCAGCAGTACAGCACTGAAGATGGATTGGTGGCAGGTGGCTGTAGCTGCCTCATACCCGGCAGGCGTCCTGGTTGAGGAATGCGTCGGACTGGTGGGTGCCCCATACCCGGAAGGCGTCCTGATTGCAATCTCAGGTCTTAGATGTTAGGTTTGGCTGCGAGGTCTGCTTGGTATTAGACCTACACTATCAGCATCCCTACATCAACTGGATAGGAGGAGCGACATATGTTGTCTAGACGGTAGCTTTAGTCTTACTATTGTATGACTTCGTAAGGTCTTGTGTGAATAATTAATAAAGTAGTTGCATGCATCGTCTAGATGCAGAGGTCTGGGGTCCTCCTCAATTTCTAAAAAAACAGGATCTTGGGCATAATACACTTGAGTTGCTTGCGAAGCCAGAATGAATGGTTCATACACTTGAGTTGCTTGTGAAGCCAGAATGAATGGTTCATCCGACACCAGAGTAAAACAAATGCTTAGAGTTCACATTTGTGATGCCAAATTTATTAACTCTTGCCCATGTCTCATGTACACGGTTGTTAAACCAATCACATATTATCATAATAGATACTTTGTGATGGGGTGATGGAGCAACCAAATATAGAATTTAACCTTCCCCTTCATCTGCGGCTATTAATACAATCCAATCCAATGGCGGCTAACCAACTGCACTACTATATGCCGAAGTAGATTGCATGGAGGTAATTGATATTATGCAGAACGGCGGGACTTCCTCGGATCTGCGACGGTTATTTATGGAGAATGTACTTTCTTAGCTCGTAATGTTAGTATTATTGTTTTTAATCACTGTCCTAGAGAAGCCAATATGATGATCGATGTGTTGGCTAGGAATTCAGAGACATCTCAAATTATTGTTTGGAAGTCGGAGCCACCGGGTTTTTTAGTGGACGTCCTATCAAATGATGTATCCTTATTTTCACATGAAATATAAATCGTCATGATGGCTTTCCTTTAAAAAAACCACGCTACTCCTCTCTCTCAGTTTACAAGGCGTGCACGCATTCTTAGGTCGTCAATTTGACCAACCTAATAGAAGTCATACATTACAAAAACATACCATTATAAACTTCAGATGTTCTATTTTCAAACGGTATAATTTTTATGTTATATAGTTTATATTACGATGATAAAATTAGTAACATAGAGATATGCACACGTCTTGTAAACTGAAACGGAGGAAGTACTATTTTCTACACTTCTATAATCTCAGACGGACATGTATCACAAGGATCGGTACCTGCGTGGTGCGATATCCTCATCAGGTGGATGGAGCCACCAGCCAAGATCGCCACCGCAGACGACGGGGCCGGGGAATCCGAATCAATGCAAGGCGCCGGCGGCGCGCACGTGGCTTCGGAGCCTCCGTGTCAAGGAGACAGAAGCTTAGCTCGGGGATAATGCAGATTCCGAGGCACCAGGACAAACCGAAGAGCATCGTTTTTAGTTAGTATATCTTCCACACGTTCGATCGATTGTTCTGTAGACCACATGCATGTCGCGGGTGGGGATCCTTGGTAGCTAGTAAAACCGTTCGCGCTTGGTAATTATTATATATCACGTAGGACAGAGATAGGGAAGATGCTAGTGCATGCGTGTTGATGAGTTAGGCGATGATCGATCTGCTCTTCAGGATCGATGTCGCCTTCGACTAGCTAGCTCTGCAACTGGGACTTTGACACGCGTCTGGGTCCGGGGGATGTGTTTTTATTAAGGTTGGTAATTTCTTCAGTTTCATACCTGAGCCAGGGCACCTGCATCTGGAGTTCTGGACTAACCAAACCAAAGCCCGGCCCCTAATCCATGTGATGTGAGATGTGCAATGCTGATTACTCGTCACTAATGAAAATGTGCTTAAAGAACTAGAATTTCTCTCTTTGCTAGGGGAATGCCGTTAGTTTTTCATTGTCAGAACCAACCGTGAAGTACCTTTCGTTAACCATACTATTCTTCCTTTTTCAAGATGATATTATGTTTTTTGGGAGGTCAAGATGATATTTCCCTTCCCTAAAAAAAAGATTGTTATAAGCTCAGAATCTCAATTGACTTGCATATAAATTAATTTGCTTATTGCAAGCCAGCCGAGCTATACCTTTACGCCTATAATGATCAGAACAGTATAATACAAAGATCAAACTTAAACAATTTCAGATGTTTTGGACAATTCCAAGGTCCAAACCTTAATAATATACCTACTTGCAATTGAAGCCCCACATGCTGTCCTAACCACCGCTAGACGCCCCAAAACATGAGAATCCAACCAAATACAAACCCTGGCTATAGCCTATACCCTATAGGTGGCAACTGGGTTAGAGGGTGTTTGTTTTCAGGGACTTATTGGTTTAGGGACTTAAAAAAGTCCCTATAAGTCCCATCTAAACCAAACAGAAATGACTTATAGGGACTTAAAGTAGACATTTGGGACTTATAAAATAAGACTCTCAAGGAGGGGCTTATAGTCGTAATATGGTCTTTTAGTTCATGTTAAGTCCCAGGAACCAAATAGGTAGAAACTTTTTAGGGATTCGAGACTTATAAGTTGGGACTAAAACAAGTCCTATGACTTATGAACCAAAAAGGGATTATTTTTAAATATTTTTTTAAAATACATTTGAGTCAAACCAAATGATTTTCTAAATTATCTGTATCTTTTAAACCGCAACTTCAATTTTAACATATTATATATAAAATTTTATTAGAAAAATATGTGAAATCTAAATATGATGTTAATTTTACCTGTTAAATATTTTTAAAATATTGTTATGAAAGCAAACTTATAGTTTATAGCGCAAGATTCATTCTTTTTCATACCGGCCGCGATCCAGATTGCAAATAAACACCTCACTATAACCATATAGGGAAAAGAAAACATAGATAACTACACATGCATACCTCTGAAAAAATGTTGCAGGGGAAAATAACAGATTTCTCATTGCGAGAGAGAGAGAGAGAGAGAGAGAGAGAGAGAGAAAGAGAGAGACGCCTTAGGATTAACCATATTCAACACACATTTTTCGTTGTTTTGTGTGAACGCTGAGGCCATCACCGGCGATAGTGAGAAGGAGGATAAGCGGCAACACAAATATGATGCCTCGTAAAAATAAAGGAGATGGATCTATTGTTGCAACGGGAGAGAAAATATAACACACGCTCATAGTTGTTGAGTTAAAAGCATGTGTTATGTTTTCTCTCTCGTTGCAACGCACGGGCTCTTTTGCTAGTAATTCCAGAGTAGAAATTGCACGCACAGTCTCATCTCAATCATCACGCCATCAAAACCTTTTGGCCCCTGTGCTGTGCGTGCTCATCAGCCGCGAGACACAAGCCGGAAAAACATGAGACCAACCGCCATTACATTAATCCTGGTAGGTTTGTGTCCTAACCGACCACCCTAATCGTCTTTGCCAACCCCCTTGTGGTCCATTATTCTACCCCATGCATTTGCATGCCAAACCATTTTGCAACTCCCAAAACATTTCACTCACTTTAGGTTACAAAGCAGTGGCCAAACCCGGTTGACAAACTTTGACGTGAACACGCACATTCAGTGGGTCATCCAATAGCTCCTTAGTTGGGACAGAAATGTGTAGAACTGGAGATTGGATTACCGGGGGGAAATCAAACTAGGACTAAATAATATGCCCTGTGACTGAGAGATACTTAGCACTTTAACACCATGGCCCGATAACTCCAGTGATAGTGTACCGCTACACCGGTGGTAAGAATAAATTGACATGTGCAGTGCATGAACTCACATTTCGTTGAGGCCTGCTTGTCATGGCACGGGCCCGCGTGTCCGCGGCGTGGCTTCATGGACGCTCTCGATCGCACTAATATAAGCTCTGCTCACCTTCACTTTTCCTTCCGTCGAGGGACACTTTCGCAAGCTCTTGCGGCTTTGGAGTTTGGACTGTGCCAAGTTCGCCTGTCGCAGTGTCCCCTACGTTGACGCCTTTGATAGACAGGTGCACGCTCCCAAAGCTTGTCCTGTTGCCTCCCTATAGCTAGCTCGCCTTCTATATATACACAACAAAGCCCTGTTCCTACATCCACCACCAGCTCAAGCCTCAACTGCCTCAACACCAACTGCAAGGAACAACAGCAGAGCCATCCAATTTACGACCATCATGAAGCTGAGGTGCCCCAACCCCAAGAGGCTCTTCAGGAGGAGCTCCTCCAAGATCAGCAGGTCTAGTAGCAGCTGCAGCAGCAGCAGCGACAACGGCAGCGATGCCTCCGGTGGCATCCGTGGTGGCGGCGGCAGCGGGGAGATCGAGTGGGAGGTGCGGCCGGGGGGCATGCTGGTGCAGAGGAGGGACGGAAGGGGGGACGTCGAGATCATCACCGTCAGGGTGGCCACCGGCTACTCCTGGCATGAGGTGTCCATTGGAGCTACCTGCACTTTTGGTGAGTATTCTTGTTCTTGCAAAGCTTATTTACAAAAGTCGATTTGATTTTTTAGAGAATAGTATATGGACATGAGTAGCTAATGTGTGATTGGTAGAATGCATGTGTTCTGCCTGCGAAAGTGGTTCATCTGGTTGTGATTACTTTTGATTGGAGCTTCTCTCATGTGCTAAGCAGTAAGCTCATCTTTATGTGCCAAAGTTGAATGAATATTCCCCAAGCTCTTTAAGCACGACAAAAGCTTAAGGAGTGATCGTGGGAGTGGCATCCATGCACACTGTTTAAGCATTTCTGCAAGAACAACTAGACAGATTTAAGCATTTTGAAAAAAAAAGTCTGCACGTCCGTGTCCACAGTCCAAACAGCCAGAAGCTCTCAACTTTACTTTCATTTCTCCAAGCTGAGTGGTTGACCCGTGCGAGCTCCTGAACGTCCATTAGCAAGGTCTCCTCCAGGCTTCAGTTATAAAACAACTGACAACAGCCAGTGCTGTGCCACCCTCTTCTTGCTAACAACTCCACGAGTACATTAGAGTGCTAACTGATTGCGTTTTCCTTGTAATTTTGCCTTAAAAAAGATGCACGAACATGTCTTAACCACTAGTTGCAATGCGGCAGGCGCCAGCCAGCGTGCACACGATGGTTCAGACTTCAGACTAGGAACCTCAGTGGAACTTACCTACATCTTGTTGGCTAGTAGTAGTACAAAGCAATGTGTTTTTTACCACTGAAATTAGTAAATTAAGTATACTTGTGTGGATCAAGGTTTAACATGTGTTTTGCAAAATTAATTTGTACAGGTGAGCTGAAGGTGGTAGTATCCATGGTGACAGGGCTGGAGCCGAGGGAGCAGAGGCTGCTCTTCAGGGGCAAGGAGAGGGAGGACAGCGAACACCTCCACATGGTTGGGGTGAGGGACAAGGACAAGGTGCTGCTCCTCGAGGACCCTGCCCTCAAGGACATCAAGCTCCGGGCCGCACTCGCGGCCCAGGGCGTGCAGAGCCCGTATCAGACTTTTATCAAGGTGTAGGCCGGCCCGCCTCGCCCACCTCGCTAACAGTTAGGGTAAATCAACTGCACCGACCCCTCAAAAAAAATCAACGGCACCATAAGCCGGTTAGGTCTGAGAAAAGTTACTAAAAGAACTGAACCTGATGGATGGTGTGGTTCGCTGCTGTTGATCATCAGTACTTGGGTACCACTCCATGGAATGGAAGGACAAAGGGCCTCCTCGTGTGGGAGTTTGAGTACTGCCACCTTTTAATTAGTTAAGTGAATTGCATGGCTGTGCAATTTGTACCTAGTTGCAAGTTTTAAGTACTTTCTTCTAGACTAGATGATGGAAGCGCTAGCCTCCTGGAGTTGCAGGTCTAATGTGGCTGTCATGCATCTTAGCAAGTTAGATTGGAGAGTGCAATCTTGGATGGGGACTAAATGGAGCAGGTTGCTACAGGCAACTCTGTTGTGGATGAGATCATCAAATGTATGATGAGGCCGCATTTTCGTTGTCCTTTTCCATTGAGACATTTGTTCTGGAGGAGCCTGCTTTTCCTTATACTAACAACTACAGTGTAAGCTTACCTTGCGAACAACAAGAAAAATACTCATAACTATTTTTCTTGTTGTTCACAAGATAAGCTTATACTACTCCCTCCGTTCTTAAATATAAGTAAAATGCTTATACTATTGGAGTAGTTATGATGACACTTCGGGGTGCAGAAAAATGCTTCTGAATTTATGCCGTGCAGAGATTTCTCAGAGGTGCAAGCTTAATATGAGCGCACGAACGGGTACTACTAGTTTGTTGCTGTGCTACGGATATGATGATGCTAAAGTAGACGGCGCACTGATAGTTCCAGCTCACTGTGCCACATTAATCATCTGTAGTGGAAGATGACTAGATATGATCCTGAATTGGTTTGTGACTTGTTCCCCATCTTTCAGACATGATCAACCCTGGTAAGGGGCATGTCTGAACCTCTGTGTGTAGCTTTGTGCAGCCTGCAGCAGCATCGGCGATCTCCCAAACCCAAAGCCTGAAAAATACGGGGATATATAGTTTTACTGAGCCAAGTCATCTGAATTCCACGATGATAGGATACTTAAAACACAGGCAAGAAGGCACTGAACCTGAGTCTCAGCCTGTGAGAAGTCTTCTATGTACGAAAAAGGATTCCGGCCCAGTTTCAGAATTCAGATCGGCTCCTCCGTGCAGAAAGGCGAAGCTGGAGAATTTGCTGGAAGGAAATGGATGTCTATCTGTCAAGAGACTCGTACAGGGTACAGGCATGTCCACATCCGGGGCAAATCCACCAACCTTGCCACGGATTTGGCTACCTGCCTGCCTACATAAAGTTGAGTTTCGCTGCCAACTTTGAAGAAGGATTTGCGTCCAACTCCAACAGTCTAAAGCAGCAGCCCTATCATTCCCTGCCTGCCCGGGCTCGTCACTCCCATGTCCCATCATTCTGTCCGGACCGGACGGGCCTATCACCTATGCCCTGGTTACTTGCTCCCACTCCCACGTCGGAAAGAGCCGAGCGGCGCCATCATCCACTCCGATCCCACTCCCACTCGCGGGAGAGAACGACAGGAGAAACGCAACACGATCTCCGCCGTCGTCGTCTCATCTGATCTCGGAGAGAGGAGGTGGTACGCTGACGCCGCACGAGAGCTGTATCCGTCTGGTTGGCTCTGCATCGTCCTGCCATCCATACATACCCTTCTTTTACTTTCAGAGACGCGTGCAGCTTGGCTCGGGTTGGCCGTTGGCCTGGACGCACACGGTGCTCTTTTGCTTTCACGCGAAGCCAATCCCCTTTTCGCGGCGGGGCGTCGCCATCGCGTCCCGTCGCGTCGGCACGCCGTGAAACCAACCGTGGCCTGGCCGGCGCCCGCGCGCGTTTTTCCTTTCTGGTGGAGCGTACGCAACGTACGTCGCGGCAGGGAAAACCGTCGCCAAATCTACCGCGTGGATGCGTCTTTTCACCCGCAGCATGCATCGATCGCCATGGTTTCGCCTCGAATCCCGCGGTTGATTACTGAGGTATTAGGCGGCTGCTGGAATGCCCGTCACACGAGAAACCGTGATTTGGACGCAGGCCAGCCTAGCTAACACGGGTCAGACACGGCCGGTGTGCGGCCCAGCCGGCCGGTGCACCAACGAAGAAGAAAAGTGGGGGGCGAGCCAAAAAAGTGGACAGCTCGTTTTCGATAGCAAATGCAACGAGAGGAAATAATGCGATCCATGATGCATGCATGGGCCTCCCGCGTAGGCGTACTACGTCCCTGTTGCCGGTTCTAGAGCTTTCTACAGACAACACCTGGTGCGCACAAGTGTCCCAATCCCACCAATAGAATCCTGCTGATCTTTACTGGTGTACCGTTTTTATTTTTGTTTTTGTTTTTGTTTCTGAAAGAGGAGTAGTTCTGTAGTTGGCAGTTTTGTTCGGTATCTGTCCCTTGTTAGCAGTTACTACTACAGTATACTTGGGAAACGTCGAAATCCGTCCACGGTCGCAGCTTGATGCTCAAGTACGACACAGACCGCAGAAGGCGTCACATTTTCACTATGGGTAATCTCCACTCTCAACTCCTCGGAGTAAATAGCATAAAACTACTACAAGCGGCTAGCTAGAGATCCATGCCCCCCGCCAGTGGCGGAGCTTCACAGAAATGCCTGAAGGGGCCGAAGACAAAACTTAAATTTCTGAGGGGGCCAAAAGACGTCTAGTTTCCAATTAAGCCTCTCCTAAAAAAATTTCTTCAGAGATTTTGTTCAGGCTGGGGGGGGGGGGGGGGGGGCATGGCCCCTACAGAGTTGTGTGTAGCTCCACCAGTGCCCCCCGCGCCCAAGCTCCTTCGACGCGCCGCTCCGGCGCCCGCAACCACCACCAGCGCCGTCGCCGCAGCCCGCAGCCCTTCTTCCTCGCCTTCTTCTCGGTTCCTGCCGGGATTCCCCTCACCGCAGTTCTTGCGGCCAGGTCTAGTGGCCCAGCTTTTCCCCCAACTCGCGTCGGTCTCGTCAGATCTGCTTCGTCATGCTCCTTCCCCCCAGCTTGGCCCTGATGCGGTCGCTCCCGAGGTGGCTCGGCGGGTACGCTTCGCCTTCAATGCGGAGCTCCTCAAGACACGCCTCCTCCTCCCATTCAAGGCGCGCACCATCCATGCCTCAAGTCTGCGCCTGCGGCCTCATTCAAGGCAAAGGTTCAATGTGATGTGGGGTGCTCCCCCTCGAGCCCAGCGCCGGATTCAAGACGCCATGCCTCCGACGAATCTGCTCCGGCCGTGGCTCCCCTGGTGCATCAATGGCACTTGGTTAGGCCGGCGCATTGGTGGCGAAAAGACCGCTCCAACAACCAGCATTCAAGATGTCGAGCTATCGCTTCTTATTCCGCCCTTCAGCGACAGAGCGAGTTCGTCAAGATCCAAGATACGGAGTGCCACCACTGCTTGCTCAAAGGTCACTGCAAGGCCAGCTGCAGAAATCCGTTCACATGCCGGAGATGCCGTCAAATTGGGCATAGAGCAAGGGGCTGCACCAACTCTCGTTCCCCCTCTCCCCAGTTCCCTCCGCTAACACCTGAAGCTCCTTCTGCTCCTTCCACATCCCCGGGCCCCTCCGCTTCATCGCCTCCACTGCGAGCCATGCCGCATCAAGGCCCCCGCGTTGGCGACCCTTCGCTACGCCCTGAGGAGGGGAGCGCCGTCATCGTCATCGCGCCGGAGATGGAGGCTAATGCTGCCAGTCTGTCCTCTCTTGGTGCTTTTCTGTGGCTTGGCGGGCGCAGGAGCCGGCTGTCAGTGCCGCTGTCGGTGTCAAAACCGGCGGATCTCGGGTAGGGGGTCCCGAACTGTGCGTCTAGGATCGATGGTAACAGGAGACGGGGGACACGATGTTTACCCAGGTTCAGGCCCTCTTTATGGAGGTAATACCCTACTTCCTGCTTGATTAATCTTGATGAATATGAGTGTTACAATAGTTGATCTACCATGAGATCGTAATGGCTAAACCCTAGAAGTCTAGCCTATGTGGGTATGGTAATGAGTATATATGTTGTTCTTTCCGGACTATCCCCTTCGGTTTATATAGACACCGAGGGGATCTAGGGTTTACATGGATTCGGTTACATAAGAAGGAATCTTCAGTCGCCAAGCTTGCCGTCCACGCCAAGTAGAGTCCAATCCGGACACGCTGCAGTCTTCGGCCTTCATGTCTTCACAGCCCATCAGTCCGGCCCATGGATAACAGGCCGGACGCCCGAGGACCCCTTAGTCCAGGACTCCCTCAATAGCCCCTGAACCTGGCTTTCAATGACGAGGAGTCCGGCGCGCTGATTGTCTTCGGCTTTGCAAGGCCGGTTCCCCTTTCTCCGAACTCCAGGATAGTCTTCGGATGCGACGATAGTATCCGGACCTGTCACATACCACACACAACCGCAGAGAGAATATATTTTTCACATGAGTTCTATCCACTGACAGCTTTTTGCAACACGACATTATGTTCGGACGGTCATAATTTCGAACCGCTTTTCGTCTGCCGCTCCATGTCTTGAGACGCGGTTGCCATTGGCAGGTATTGTCAAAGCGGAGATCGTGTCCCCTTATCGCGGGATCCTCATCAATGCGGGCATGGGTAACCCAACCGTGCCGTTTATACGGCCCTTGGGAATGGGCGAGTTTTTAGGACGAGTGAGGAGGCACTTGATATTCGTGGCCTTTATAAGGGGATAAGGACACTCTCCCTTTACCCGCACCCTTCTTCATCTTCAGTCCTTCCGTCCTCGAGCTCTAGCGCCCAAGCTTTTAGCTTTTCCTCGTTCGAGAAAGCACTCCAATCATGTCTAGATCCAGAGCTGGAGGCAAGTGGATGGCCTCCTCCATTAAGAAGAAGGACATCACGGAGCTCCGGGAGGCCGGCTATCTAGCCAAGGAGATTGCTCACCGACTCCCAACAAAAGGGCAAATCGTCCCTACCCCCGAGCCCCATGAGAGGGTTGTGTTTCTCACACACTTCGTCCGTGGGCTGGGATTCCCTCTTCATCCATTTGTCCGTGGATTGATGTTTTACTATGGTTTGGACTTCCACGATCTGGCCCCCAACTTTATCCTCAATATCTCCGCATTCATAGTTGTGTGCGAAGCCTTTCTCCTTATCCCACCTCACTCTGGCCTATGGCTGAAGACTTTTAATGTAAAGCCAAAGGTGGTGCGCGGCCAACAAGCCGAGTGCGGAGGTGCCATGATGGGCAAGATGCCCAATACCACCTGGCTCGAAGGCTCCTTTGTAGAGACGGTGAAGGGATGGCAATCGGGGTGGTTCTATATCACCGAGCCGCGCGACTCCAACTGGGCGGCGGCTCCCAAATTCCGATCCAGAGTCCCGATGCGGCTTACCTCCTGGCAAGAGAAGGGCCTGACCTAGGGATCTTTGGAAGAGATCACGGGGCTCCAAACGTGCCTCCAGAATATGATAACCCAGAAGATCAAGCTCGTTGATGTGATCCAGGTAATGCTTGTACGCCGGATCCTTCCATGTCAGCGTCGGACCTGTTATTTGTGGGAGTTCGATTCGGCCGAGCACCAGACGCTGCTAAGGCTTTTCGGCACGACGCATGAAGATATCTGGAAGGTGCTCTTCAAGGGCAGCGAGGCGCCGCCACCCTTAACCAAAGATCGCGGGCTCAACTTGAAGCGTCGGGCCAATTCGGTAAGCCATCAAGGTATAGTCTTTAAGGACACACTTCGAGGAAGGATACTAAGCCTTCTTGTCAATTTCTTTTTCAGGCCTGGGTCGACCTAGCACTAGTGCAGAACCGGGCAATAGCACCGGTTTGTAAGGCCCTTTAGTGCCGGTTCAGGAACCGGCACTAAAGTTTTGGCACTAAAGGCCCCCCCCCTTTAGTATTGGTTCAGCACGAACCGGTGCTAAAGGGCAACCACGTGGCACGAGCCAGCTCCGGGGGCCGAGAGCCCTTTAGTACCGGTTGGTAACACCAACCGGTACTAAAATGTTGGGGTTTTTTTGGTTTTATGATTTCTTTTTCATTTAATTTTGTGTTTTCCATTTTAATTCTTTTTCGTTTGCTGGTACTTTACGGTACTACACATTGTATACGTTATGCATATATATATATATAAATAGAATTTCTAGTAGAACCAATCATATATATATATATCATCAATGTCTCACAAACCACCATATTAATTTACACATACACACATGTATAGCTATATACAATTTGTCCTACATATGCATGTTGCCTTCGGAGCCAGTGGCATTAGCCTAATTGGTTCCTTCGGAGCACGATGACAATTGGAAGTGGTTCATGACCTGGTCGATGGGGGCGGTAGCGGGTAATAGTATTCTCCCTTCGGATTTATGGCATGGTCGAGCAAAAATCCCGCTATTTCCTCTTGAATTTAATTTGATCAGATAATAATTAATCAAGCATGATAATTAAAGAGATGGCATCTAGCTAGCTAGCTAGTACTACTTAATTACTTACCTTGGCTCGAAACCATTTCAGCTTTTGGTTCCATTCGCCTGGAGTGACGCTAATGAACCTTGCCCAAGCCCTGCCCGCCGACGAAGAAAATGAATAAAGGGGTTATTAAATAGTTCATATCATGAAATGACGAACTAAATAGGCCGAGATATATAGTTAATAATGATTGAAATTACCTGTTGACTATCCCAAACAAGATGTTATAGTCAGTATTTGCTTTGAGTAGCGAGTCCAGTATTTCAACTGTTCCGGTGTCAACTTTAATGATACACAAGATCCAGTGAAATCTGCATGCACACATGTTTGCATGTCTTAATTAAGCGGGCATATGTAAGCAAAAACATGTAGCTAGCTAGTAGGCAAAAACAGAGAATTTGTAGTACAAGAAAGTGTGACTCACTCGAAGTTGTAAGGAAGTAGCATATCTTCATTGTATTTGAGGCGCTTGAAGAACTCTAGCATGCTGTCCTCTACCTCTTTTTCATAATATGCATCTAATTTCCATGTGTATTCATTAACGGTGTTTGGGTCAATGAACCCAATGCCATAGCGTCCACCTTTTCTCATTTCAGACATCTTCATCCTGCATAATACCACAGAAAAGAATATAGTGAGGATAATCACACGTAATGATTGATCAAAAGGATCACTACAGCTAGCTTGAGACTTAAATTACAGAAAGAAATCACTTACAGACAATAGCAACTGACGATAGATTTGTCGAGTGCGCCTTGATTGTATAACTGAAACAGTTCAGAATACTCAACGGCCACAGCTTTCTCATGGTAGTAATCATCCTTCTTGACATACACGATGAGGGACTCTCGATCGGATCTCTTGCTAATGTCCATGTACCATTGATGCAATTCATACATTCTCGTTGGGAGCTTCTTGACATCTTCTGGCTCGACCAAAGGTTGGCCCCAGACAAATTTCCGTTTTATTTCCTCCTCTCTAATCAGAGGCATGTCCTCGATCTCGAGGAGTTGTCCAACAGTGATCTTGAGTTCTTCAGCCTGCATTATATCCTCCTGGGTTATTACCACATCACCCACCTCGGGAACGTAAACCGTTTGGCCACAATAATATTGGGCGTGCGTACTGTCACGTGTTGTTGGCGGCACAACAAGCGGGGGGATCAATTGCGCCGCCTGTTTTCCCAGCTGGGCAACGGTTTTCCCGCATGTTTTGACAGCTGCTTGTTGTTTGCTCGAGCTCGAGCTCGCCTCCTTCTGTAGACGTTGTTGATGTAACTTCCTGATGTGGCGCTCATAGTGTGAGTCAACAGGCTTAGGAGCTGGTGGTTGAGCCATACGAATGAAGTGGTCAACTACTTCCACAGGCACTTTCTCCTTTGGCGGCGGTGGCGGTTTCGGTCCAAAATGGGCGTCGACTTCTGCCCGCACTATGGCATTGGTTTGCTCCTCGGTCTTGTCGTAAGCCCTCACAGGAAGAGGAGTACTGAGGTTTGGACCGTATTTATATCGCTTGCCTCCGCCTGTACTTCTTGTACTATCACCTCGACTCGTACCGCTACGCACCATAGCTGCGGGGTGTCTCTTCTGCGATTGCTGAGGCGGCGGAGACGGCTGACGGGGCTGAGTTGGACGAGGAGTGGACGTCTGACGCTGTGTCAGACTTGGAGGAGGAGTGGCCTGACACTTTGCCGGACTTGGAGGAGGAGGAGTGGCCTCACGCGTTGGTGGACTTGGAGGAGCGGGAGTCTGCTGACTCGGTGACGGATTTCGACGAGGAGTCGGGTGACGCGGTGTCGGTGGCCTTCGAAAGATGATGCAATCCTTTCTCCATAGGATGACACGATGTATGGCCTCTCCCAATGTGTGCTCGTCGTCACCTCCAGGAATGTCAAGTTGTAGCTTCGAATAAGGGGCCACCACCTCATCAACCAAGACACGAGCATAACCCGCTGGAATCGGGTTGCAATGGAAGGTTGCCTCGGGGGAATTTGAAAAAGCAACGCCGGCCGCCACCTTCATGGATATGTTCTTCATTTTGAAGTGTAGCTCGCAGTTAGTGTTCTCCGTGATGTCATCCACGGGGTATCTATCCAGCACTACTGCGTCGCCCGGGGCGGAACCCACGCTGCTTCTCGGCATGGATGGGGCGGTGGTATCCAATGCTGGATCACCCGCTAGCTGCTGCAGCTGCTGAGACCCCCTTTGCTGGCTAAGTGAGTCGATCTGCTCCTGCTGCCGCTGGAATTT
Organism: Triticum monococcum; assembly: GCA_034509565.1. NCBI lineage: Eukaryota > Viridiplantae > Streptophyta > Magnoliopsida > Poales > Poaceae > Triticum > Triticum monococcum. The sequence goes on from CM067842.1 coordinate 608,791,498, forward strand.
AGCTGCCAATTCCGCTTGACTTGCTTCTAGTCCTTGAAGGCGTTCATAGTCCCGCTTCCTCTGCTCCTCCTCCATCTTCCTCTTCTTCTCCTCCGCAATCTTCTTTCTCGCACGGGTTCTGTAGTCGGCGTTCCAGTCCGAAAACCCCTCATACCACGGAATAGCGCCCTTGCCTCGTGTTCTTCCCGGGTGTTCAGGATTTCCCAGGGCACGCGTAAGCTCGTCGTTCTCTCTGTTGGGCTGGAACACACCCGATCGAGCCTCTTCTATTGCAACAAGTAGCGCATCGTCGGCTCCGTTCAGACATGCCTTCGTCGAAACATTGCCTGTCTTCGGGTCCAACTCCCCCCCATGCGCATAGAACCAAGTCCTGCACCTGGGGGGCCACCTCTTAGTAACCGGAGTGACACTTGCATCCTCCATCTCTTTCTCAGACTTATCCCACTTAGGCATTGCCACCGCGTAGCCACCTTGCCCCAGCTTATGGAACTCATCCTTTTTTTCGGCATTCTTCTTGTTTATTCTCGACCGTTCCTTAGCTAATTCTGAATCCTTGAATTTCACGAAATCGTCCCAATGAGCACTTTGATTCTCTAGTATCCCCTTGAATACTGGAGTCTTCCTTCCTCCCTTGACGTACTTCTCCCACGTCATTCTCTTGTGGTTCTTGAATGCAACCGCCATCTTCCTAAAAGCAGCGTTCTTGACTTTCCGCACATCTGCTTCTGTGAAATGATCTGGTAGGGTGAAATGTTCCATGAGAGTATCCCAAAGCAGATTTTTTTTTATTCTCGTCGACAAAAGTAACATCTGGACGTGGATTTGCTGGCTTTCTCCATTCTTGAAGGGAGATCGGGAGTTGGTCCTTCACAAGAACTCCGCACTGACGAACGAACTTGTCCGCAATCTTCTTAGGCGCTAATGGTTCGCCATTAGGTTTGAATGCCTCGATATTGTACTTTACGCCCTCCTTCAACTTTTTGTTCGGGCCTCGTTTCGTCCTTTTGCCTGAAGATTTGCTCGATTCGGATGGCTGAAAGAAGAAAGATCGATTCATTAATATATCTTCAACTCATTTAAAACATGCGATGATCACCAGATTCCTGCTTATATAAATATATATACCTCTCCGGTGTTTGTTGTTTCAGGATCAACATGTTCTTCATCGTAGTTCATGACTTCATCTTCTCGGTCGTCGCGATCGAATATCATATAACCCTCTTCTCAAAATCTTCTTCATTCTGATCATCATCTGGCCCGCGTATGATATCGAACATGGTCTGTTCTCTCTTTGTGTCGGTATTGTCCGCCATAGCTTTTATTTAACTATGCCAAAAGAAATATAAAACAATTTAGTATAATCTCGAATACATCGTCTCGAATAATTGATATAATCTCGAATACATCGTCTCGAATAATAGATATAATCTCGAATACATCGTCTCGAATAATATATAATCTCGTATACATCGTCTCGAATAATATATAATCTCGAATACATCGTCTTGAATATTATATATCGAGTACATCACTGGCTAGGTAGCTAAAAAAGATCGAATACTATAGAAGAATTTAGGACACTCGCGGTTCCTTCGGCGCGGGCGGTGGACACCCAAAGAGAAGGAACCCTCACAGGATCATAGCTAAAGTGAGATCCCTGAAGAAACTATCAGGTATTGGAGAACCTGCCGCCCTCTAACGCAACCATGTAGCGATGGACGTGCTCATCCTCCTCCCTGACACGGCGACGTACCTCCTCCGGCGGGGCCGGCTCCCTCCGCACCGAAACTGGCCCACGCGAACGCCACCAAACGAGATCAGGGTCGATGACGGGACCCGGGGCCGGGTTCCTCATCAAGCCGCGCGCCCCTCCAGGCAGCACCTCCCAGTGCCAGCCCGGCGGAGCCCAGTCCCGGACATGGGTCAGCCGGACGTCGTCGCGGACGGGTCGCCGGCGAGGATGCGGGCCGGGCATCGTCCAGAACAAATACTAGATATATGCATGCAAAAAGTAACATTTTTTTAATGATTGGATTTTGATAACTAAAATTTCTAACATTTCTATATAACTAACATTTCTAACAATGCTATATAACTAACATTTCTATAACATTTCTAATATTTCTATAACTAAAAAACAGAAAAAAAATTATAACATTTCTATATATATGACTAACATTTGTATAACATTTCTAATATTTCTATAACTAAAAAACAGAAAATTTCTAACTTTTTTATAACTATTTCTATAACTAAAAAACAGAAAAAATTCTAACAATTCTAACTATTTTATAACTATTTCTATAACAAAAAAATAGAAAAATTTCTATCAATTCTAACTATTTTATAACTATTTCTATAACTAACAAATAGAAAAATTTCTATCAATTCTAACTATTTCTATAACTAAAAACAGAAAATGTGCGTGTGTGTGTGTGTGTTCATGCTTGTGTGTGTGTATGGGCTCGGGGAGGGGCGGCGGCCACCGGGGGCGAGGGATAGGAGAGGGGTTAGAGGGGGGAGAGCTCACAGCGGGGCGACGGCAACGGCGAGGCGACGGCCCGGGGCGTGACGGGGCGGCGACGCGGGGACGGCGCGACGGGGACGGGGACGGCGCGACGGGGACGGGGACGGGCCTGGGGGCGGCGATGGGGACGAGGGCGGCAACGGCGACGGGGACGAGGGCGGCGACGGCGACGGGGGCGGCGACGGGGACGAGGGCGCGACAGGGACGGCGTAGGACGGGGGCGGCGTCGATCGATCGGGAAGAAACAGAGTGGGAGAATGAAATTTTTCGAAGTGTTGTATATATAGAAGGCACCTTTAGTACCGGTTGGAGCCACCAACCGGTACTAAAGGTTTGTTTTGGCTAGCCCAAGCGGCGGGAAGCGACCCCCTTTAGTACCGGGTGGTGGCTCCAACCGGTACTAAAGGCCCCCCCTTTAGTACCGGTTGGTGTCACGAACCGGTACTAAAGGGGGGTGCGCTGCCAGGCGAGGGGCGCAATGTTTAGTCCCACCTCGCCTAGCGAAGGGCAGCCGCACTGGTTTATAAACCCAGCCGCGGCTGCTCCTTCGAGCTCCTCTGAAATGCAGGCCTTCTGTGCCTATCTCTGCTACTCTGCCCTGTGGGGTCTATTGGGCTTGCGGGCCTGCATCCTGGCCCAACAACAGGTTGGGTTTCTAGTCGTATGCAGGCCGCTGTGGCCCGGTAGGCGGGCTTTTTTCATTTAGTTTTTTCTTTTCTGCTTTATTTATTTTGTTTTATTTATTTTTAGTTGTTTTTTGCTGTATTTAGAGTTTCTTTGCGAATATTTTTGAAAGTTTTTAGAAACTTTCAGTTAGTGCCGGTAGTTTTTAAATTTGAATAGTTGAAATTTTGAATTATTTGAAATTTGTGTGAATCACTAGTTTGTGAATAACTTAACTTTAAAAATACATTTTCCAGTGATTCTTTTTTCTTATGTTTAATATTAGTGTGTTTTATCATTATATTCAATTTGGTAATGCTTAAGTTATTTAAAAAATGAAATGCCTTTGTAACGGATGAGTTTTCGTTCGAAACCCTGATACTTCGAAACAGATTGTCCATTTTGTACACGAAGTGCATCCAGTTTTTGCGGTAACCCTCTCTACTTTTTTGCACATGCTATGTGGGTGAAATTATGATACCATACCAACTTTCATCCTTTTCTGAGTTCATTTGAAATGCTTTTCAATTTCAGGGTCATTTAGCTGAAAAAATCAATAAATGCATGAAAGAATTTGCTTGCACATAAAATTTCTTCACGTTTCAAATGCCAAAACACATAACTAGCTACCCTAACTATTACAGAGATTCCCTCCTGGGTGTGAAACACAGAAGAAAGTGATGATAGTTACGCCGATCACATCCCAGATCTTTGGGTGTGAAACTTTTTCTTCGCGTGTGTCCCTTTGCGTCGTAGCCATGGAAAATCTTCATCATTTAACGGGATGCTCGGGTCAATATTCACTGTTAATGGAGCAATTTCATCAAACTTTTCATAATCTTCTGACTTATCTGTCTTGTCATCCACTCCCACGATGTTTCTCTTCCCAGAAAGAACTATGTGCCGCTTTGGCTCATCGTACGACGCATTCGCTTCCTTATCTTTTCTTTTTCTTGGCTTGGTAGACATGTCCTTCACATAGAAAACCTGTGCCACATCATTGGCTAGGACGAATGGTTCGTCTGCATACGCAAGATTGTTGAGATCCACTGTTGTCATTCCGTACTGCGGGTCTTCCGTTACCCCGCCTCGTGTCATATTGACCCATTTGCACCGAAACAAAGGGACCTTCAAACCACGTCGATAGTCAAGTTCCCATATGTCCTGTATATAACCATAATATGTTTTCTTTCCCGTCTTGGTTTCTGCATCAAAGCGGACACCACTGTTTTGGTTGGTGCTCTTCTTATCTTGGGCGACCGTGTAAAATGTATTACCATTTATCTCGTACCCTTTGAAAGTCATTATATTCGAAGATGGTAACTGGGATAGCAAGTACAGGTCATCTTCAATAGAGGTGTCATGCGTGGTACGTGCTTGCAACCAGCTGGCGAAACTCCTGGTTTGTTCACGTGTAATCCAGTCATCAGACCGCTCCGTGTGTTTGGAGCGTAGCAAATTCTTGTGTTCATCCATATACGGAGCCACCAAGGCGGAATTCTGTAGAACTGTGTAGTGTGCTTCAGTGAGAGAATGTCCGGACATACATATTATTTGTTCCCCTCCTAGCGTGCCTTTTCCATCCAGTCTGCCCTTATGCCGCGATTCAGGAACACCAATCGGCTTAAGGTCAGGAATAAAGTCAATACAAAACTCAATGACCTCCTCATTTTGACGGCCCTTGGAGATGCTTCCTTCTGGCCTAGCACGGTTATGAACATATTTCTTTAAGACTCCCATGAACCTCTCAAAGGGGAACATATTGTGTAGAAATACAGGACCCAAAACGTTAATCTCTTCGCATAGGTGAACTAGGACGTGCGTCATGATGTTGAAGAAGGATGGTGGGAACACCAACTCGAAACTGACAAGACATTGCACCAAATCATTCTGTAACCTTGGTATGATTTCTGGATCGATTACCTTCTGAGAGATTGCATTGAGAAATGCACATAGCTTCACAATGGCTAATCGAACATTTTCCGGTAGAAGCCCCCTCAATGCAACCGGAAGCAGTTGCGTCATAATCACGTGGCAGTCATGAGACTTTAGGTTCTGGAACTTTTTCTCTGCCATGTTTATTATTCCCTTTATATTCGACGGGAAGCCAGACGGTACCTTAATACTGAGTAGGCATTCAAAGAAGATTTCCTTCTCTTCTTTGGTAAGAGCGTAGCTTGCATGACCCTGATGTATGCTGTCTTTTCCGTGCATACGTTGCTGGTCCTCCCGTGCCTCAGGTGTATCTTTTGTCTTCCCATACACGCCCAAGAAGCCAAGCAGGGTCACACAAAGATTCTTCGTCACGTGCATCACGTCGATTGCGGAGCGGACCTCGAGGTCTTTCCAATAGGGCAGGTCCCAAAATATAGATTTCTTCTTCCACATGGGTGCGTGTCCGTCAGCGTCATTCGGAACAGGTTGTCCACCAGGACCCTTTCCAACCACCTTCAAATCCTTGACCATATCATGTACATCAGCACCAGTACGGTGGCGAGGCTTCGTCCGGTGATCCGCCTCTCCTTTGAAATGCTTGCCTTTCTTTCTTACGGGATGCCTGCTCGGAAGAAATCGACGATGTCCCAGGTACACATTCTTATTAGCCAAATATATACTGTCGGTATCGTCCAAACAGTGCGTGCATGCGCGGTATCCCTTGTTTGTCTATCCTGAAAGGTTACTGAGAGCAGGCCAATCGTTGATGGTCACGAACAGCAACGCCTTTAGGTCAAATTCTTCCCCATGTGCTCGTCCCACGCACGTACACCTGTTCCATTCCACAGTTGTAAGATTTCTTCAACTAATGTCCTTAGGTACACATCAATGTCGTTGCCGGGTTTCTTAGGGCCTTGGATGAGCACTGGCATCATAATGAACTTCTGCTTCATGCACAACCAAGGAGGAAGGTTATACAAACATAGAGTCATGGGCCAGGTGCTATGGTTGCTGCTCTGCTCCCCAAAAGGATTAATGCCATCTGCGCTTAGAACAAACATACGCTCCTTGCGTCATCTGCAAACTCCTTCCCGTACTTTCTTTCGATTTTTCTCCACTGCGACCCGTCAGCGGGTACTCTCAACTTTCCGTCTTTCTTATTGTCTTCTCTATGCCATCGCATCGCCTTGGCATGCTCTTTGTTTTGGAACAAACGTTTCAACCGTGGTATTATAGGAGCATACCACATCACCTTGGCAGGAATCTTCTTCCTGGGGCGCCAGCCCTCGACATCACCAGGGTTATCCCGGCTGATCTTATAGCGCAATGCACCACATACCGGGCAAGCGTTCAAATCCTCGTACTCACCGCGGTAGAGGATGCAATCATTAGGGCATGCATGTATCTTCTGCACCTCTAACCCTAGAGGGCAGACGGCCTTCTTTGCTTCGTACGTACTCTCGGGCAATTCGTTGTCCTTTGGAAGCATATCCTTTATCATTACCAGCAACTTTCCAAATCCCTTGTCAGATACACCATTCTCTGCCTTCCATTGCAGCAATTCCAGTGTGGTGCCCAGCTTTTTCTTGTCACCTACGCAATTCGGGTACAACAATTTTTTGTGATCCTCTAACATGCGCTGCAACTTCTTCTTCTCCAAATCACTTGTGCAGTTTCTCTTTGCGTCGGCAATGGCCGACCTAGATCATCAACGGGCTCATCTGATGCCTCTTCTTCAGCTTCTTCCCGCATTACCGGCTCAGCTTCTTCCCCCATTGTTGTATCATTGTATTCAGGGAACCCATGGCCAGGATAGCTGTCGTCGTCCTCTTCTTCTTCATTGTCTTCCATCATAACCCCTCTTTCTCCGTGCTTGGTCCAAACATTATAATGGGGCATGAAACCAGACTTAAACATGTGGACGTGAATGGTTCTTGACATAGAGTAATTGTTACCATTCTTACAGCGAGCACATGGACAAGGCATAAAACCATCCGCCCGCTTGTTTGCCTCAGCCGCAAGCAGAAAAGTATGCACGCCCTCAACAAACTGGGGAGAGCATCGGTCATCGTACATCCATTGCCGGCTCATCTTCATTACACAACACCGAATAGACCAAATTAATACAAGTTCATACATAAAGTTCATACAACACTTAAATGCAACAAACAAATAACTCTCTAGCTAAAGCATTTAAATGCAACAACAAATACGATCAACATCGCAACTAAGGTAACAATGGATCCAACGGCATAATGATACCAAGCCTCACTATCGATGGCATATTTTCTAATCTTTCTAATCTTCAAGCGCATTTTCTCCATCTTGATCTTGTGATCATCGACGACATCGGCAACATGCAACTCGAATTCCATCTTCTCCCCCTCAATTCTTTTCAACTTTCCTTTCAAGTACTCGTTTTCTCTTTCAACTAAATTTAACCTCTCGGCAATAGGGTCGGTTGGAATTTCCGGTTCACATACCTCCTAGAAAAAATTTCTATGTCAACTTGATGGGCATAATTTGTCATAAACACAAAATGCAACTAGTTTTAAAAGAGAATATACATACCACATTCGAATCATAACAAGGACTAGGGCCGACGGGGACGGATATCAAAACCATGGCACTATATGTATAACAAACAACGTACGGGTAAGATAATTATACGAGTAACTATATATCCAAATCACACAAACATCAATTTTTATATAAAATTTCATGAACAAGAGGTTCACCACAAGGTGGTGCCGGCGACGGGACGGTGCGGGCGATCGACGGTGGCTACGATGGAGATTTAGAAGGCACTAAGTAAACCACACCTACATATGCAAACTAAGTGTTATTTTTGACCTCAAATTGCATATAAATCAAATACTAGGACACACATATATATATATATATCCTCCCAAATTACTAAACTCACAAATTAATCACTATATAAAGCACTGCAAGAGCTAATCTAGCAATGAGAGATGAAAGGACAAAGTTGCTAACCTTTGTGATCATTTGAATGGATGGGGGCCTTCAAATCTTGACAAATTTTGGGCAAAATGTGTGATGAGCTCGAGAGGAAGAGGGGAAGAACAGAGAGGAGAGGGGAAAGGGGAAGAACAGAGCGAGCTCGGGTGGACGAAGGGTTTATGTAGGACGACCTTTAGTACCGGTTTGTGCCAAGAACCGGTACTAAAGGGGCTGGAGGGGCCCCATTCTGACAACATCCTGCCACCACTCTCATTAGTACCGGTTCGTGGCACGAACCGGTGCTAAAGGTTCGCCACGAACCGGTACTAATGAAAGCAGCCCGGCTAGCTATTGGAACCGGCACTAATGTATGCATTAGTGCTGACTCAAATACAAACCGGCACTAATGTGCTTCACGTTTGACCCTTTTTCTACTAGTGTAGCGGGATGGATTAATAGTCCGGCTCCGCTGCCCGAAGACGGAGAAACCCCACTCCTTATGGAGATGTTATTTCCGGTGCCTTACGACGTGCTGGAGAAGAAGGTCAAAACCACGGCTAAGGGGACCAGGAGTGGGCTTCGCTGAAGGAGCACCTTGGTCGTCTCGTCTGACGATGAGACAGACCCCTCAACCGCCGACGATTACGATGAAGAGGGAGGTGACTCCCATCCTGCGGAAGGAAGGGAGAAAAGGGAGGCCTCCACGAGTTTGGAGGCGGAGGCGCCCAAGAGGGGGAGAGGTTCCCTCATGGATAACTCCGCATGGGATGTTGATAGCAGTCCGGAGCTACCTCGTCGGACCAAGCCTCGGGCCGCCTCGTGAGTACCAGAATCAAAAACATCTGGCCTTCTCGGTTTGTAATATTGACACATCTTAAACTTTGTCATTGCAGTCCGGCATGCGATGGCTCCCCGCGATCCTCGACAGAGGATTCGCTGGACTCGAAGGAGATGGCTAGCACCTGCTCATTCCATCTCACCCAAGGGTGATGACGAGGTGGTGTCTAAAAAGACTTTCCCAGGCCGAGGGGGATTCCGGAGACCATCGGGGTGACGTCCCAGGATGACTCCTCGGCCGCTGGTCATACGCGGGGGGGGGGGGGGGGTCACTAGTAGAAAAAGAGTCAAACGTGAAGCACATTAGTGCCGGTTTGTATTTGAGACGGCACTAATGTATACGTTAGTGCCGGTTCCAACGGCTAGCCGGGCCGCTTTCATTAGTACCGGTTCGTGGCGAACCTTTAGCACCGGTTCGTGCCACGAACCGGTACTAATGAGAGTGGTGGCAGGATGTTGTCAGACTGGGGCCCCTCCAGCCCCTTTAGTACCGGTTCTTGGCACGAACCGGTACTAAAGGTCGTCCTACATAAACCCTTCGTCCACCCGAGCTCGCTCTGTTCTTCCCCTTTCCCCTCTCCTCTCTGTTCTTCCCCTCTTCCTCTCGAGCTCATCACACATTTTGCCCAAAATTTGTCAAGATTTGAAGGCCCCCATCCATTCAAATGATCACAAAGGTTAGCAACTTTGTCCTTTCATCTCTCATTGCTAGATTAGCTCTTGCAATGCTTTATATAGTGATTAATTTGTGAGTTTAGTAATTTGGGAGGATATATATATGTGCTAGTATTTGATTTATATGCAATTTTTTCTAGGAGGTATGTGAACCGGAAATTCCAACCGACCCTATTGTCGAGAGGTTAAATTTAGTTGAAAGAGAAAACGAGTACTTGAAAGAACAAATGAAAAGAATTGAGGGGGAGAAGATGGAATCGGAGTTGCATGTTGCCGATGTCGTCAATGATCACAAGATCAAGATGGAGAAAATGCGCTTGAAGATTAGAAAGATTAGAAAATATGCCATCGATAGTGAGGCTTGGTATCATTATGCTGTTGGATCCATTGTTACCTTAGTTGCGATCTTGATCGTATTTGTTGTTGCATTTAAATGCTTTAGCTAGAGAGTTATTTGTTTGCTGCATTTAAGTGTTGTATGAACTTGTATTAATTTGGTCTATTCGGTGTTGTGTAATGAAGATGAGCCGGCAATGGATGTACGATGACCAATGCTCTCCCCAGTTCGTTGACGGCGTGCATACTTTTCTGCTTGCGGCTGAGGCAAACAAGCGGGTCAATGGTTTTATGCTTTGTCCATGTGCTCGCTGTAAGAATGGTCACAATTACTCTACGTCAAGAACCATTCACGTCCACCTGTTTAAGTCCGGTTTCATGCCCCACTATAATGTTTGGACCAAGCACGGAGAAAGAGGGGTTATGATGAAAGACAATGAAGAAGAGGACGACGACAGCTATCCTGGCCATGGGTTCCCTGAATACGATGATACAACAATGGGGGAAGAAGCTGAGCCGGTAATGCGGGAAGAAGCTGAGCCGGCAATGCGGGAAGAAGCTGAAGAAGAGGCATCAGATGAGCCCGTTGATGATCTAGGTCGGGCCATTGCCGATGCACAGAGAAACTGCGCAAGTGATTTGGAGAAGAAGAAGTTGCAGCGCATGTTAGAGGATCACAAAAAATTGTTGTACCCGAATTGCGTAGGTGACAAGAAAAAGCTGGGCACCACACTAGAATTGCTGCAATGGAAGGCAGAGAATGGTGTATCTGACAAGGGATTTGGAAAGTTGTTGGTAATGATAAAGGATATGCTTCCAAAGGACAACGAATTGCCCGAGAGTACGTACGAAGCAAAGAAGGCTGTCTGCCCTCTAGGGTTAGAGGTGCAGAAGATACATGCATGCCCTAATGATTGCATCCTCTACCGCGGTGAGTACGAGGATTTGAACGCTTGCCCGGTATGTGGTGCATTGCGCTATAAGATCAGCCGCGATGACCCTGGTGATGTCGAGGGCCGGCGCCCCAGGAAGAAGATTCCTGCCAAGGTGATGTGGTATGCTCCTATAATACCACGGTTGAAACGTTTGTTCTAAGAAGACCGTAAGAAAGACGGAAAGTTGAGAGTACCCGCTGACGGGTCGCAGTGGAGTAAAATTGAAAGAAAGTACGGGAAGGAGTTTGAAGATGACGCAAGGAGTGTATGGTTTGGTCTAAGCGCAGATGGCATTAATCCTTTTGGGGAGCAGAGCAGCAACTATAGCACCTGGCCTGTGACTCTATGTTTGTATAACCTTCCTCCTTGGTTGTGCATGAAGTGGAAGTTCATTATGATGCCAGTGCTCATCCAAGGCCCTAAGCAACCCGTCAACGACATTGATGTGTACCTAAGGCCATTAGTTGATAAACTCTTACAACTATGGAATGGAACAGGTGTACGTGCGTGGGATGAGCACATGGGGGAAGAATTTGACCTAAAGGCGTTGCTGTTTGTGACCATCAATGATTGGCCTGCTCTCAGTAACCTTTCAAGATAGACAATCAAGGGATACCGCACATGCACGCACTGTTTGGACGATACCGACAATATATATTTGGCTAATAAGAATGTGTACCTAGGACATCGTCGATTTCTTCCGAGCAGGCATCCCGTAAGAAAGAAAGACAAGCATTTCAAAGGTGAGGCGGATCACCAGACGAAGCCTCGCCACCGTACTGGTGCTGATGTACATGATATGGTCAAGGATTTGAAGGTGGTCTTTGGAAAGGGTCCTGGTGGACAACCTGTTCCGAATGACGCTGACGGACGCGCACCCATGTGGAAGAAGAAATCTATATTTTGGGACCTGCCCTATTGGAAAGACCTCGAGGTCTGCTCCGCAATCGACGTGATGCACGTGACAAAGAATCTTTGTGTGACCCTGCTTGGCTTCTTGGGCGTGTATGGGAAGACAAAAGATACACCTGAGGCACGGGAGGACCAGCAACGTATGCACGTAAAAGACGGCATACATCAGGGTCATGCAAGCTACGCTCTTACCAAAGAAGAGAAGGAAATCTTCTTTGAATGCCTGCTCAGTATTAAGGTACCGTCTGGCTTCTCGTCGAATATAAAGGGAATAATAAACATGGCAGAGAAAAAATTCCAGAAGCTAAAGTCTCATGACTGCCACGTGATTATGACGCAACTGCTTCCGGTTGCATTGAGGGGGCTTCTACCGGAAAACATTCGATTAGCCATTGTGAAGCTATGTGCATTTCTCAATGCAATCTCTCAGAGGGTAATCGATCCAGAAATCATACCAAGGTTACAGAATGATTTGGTGCAATGTCTTGTCAGTTTCGAGTTGGTGTTCCCACCATCCTTCTTCAACATCATGACGCACGTGCTAATTCACCTATGCGAAGAGATTAACGTTTTGGGTCCTGTATTTCTACACAATATGTTCCCCTTTGAGAGGTTCATGGGAGTCTTAAAGAAATATGTTCATAATCGTGCTAGGCCAGAAGGAAGCATCTCCAAGGGCCGTTAAAATGAGGAGGTCATTGAGTTTTGTATTGACTTTATTCCTGACCTTAAGCCGATTGGTGTTCCTGAATCGCGGCATAAGGGCAGACTGGATGGAAAAGGCACGCTAGGAGGGGAACAAATAATATGTATGGACGGACATTCTCTCACCGAAGCACACTACACAGTTCTACAGAATTCCGCCTTGGTGGCTCCGTATATGGATGAACATAAGAATTTGCTACGCTCCAAACACCCAGAGCGGTCTGATGACTGGATTACACATGAACAAACCAGGAGTTTCGCCAGCTGGTTGCAAGCACGTACCATGCATGACACCTCTATTGAAGATGACCTGTACTTGCTGTCCCAGTTACCATCTTCGAATATAATGACTTTCAAAGGGTACGAGATAAATGGTAATACATTTTACACGATCGCCCAAGATAAGAAGAGCACCAACCAAAACAGTGGTGTCCGCTTTGATGCAGAATCCAAGACGGGAAAGAAAACATATTATGGTTATATACATGACATATGGGAACTTGACTATCGACGTGGTTTGAAGGTCCCTTTGTTTCGGTGCAAATGGGTCAATATGACACGAGGCATGGTAACGGAAGACCCGCAGTATGGAATGACAACAGTGGATCTCAACAATCTTGCGTATGCAGACGAACCATTCGTCCTAGCCAATGATGTGGCACAGGTTTTCTATGTGAAGGACGTGTCTACCAAGCCAAGAAAAAGAAAAGATAAGGAAGCAAATGCATCATATGATGAGCCAAAGTGGCACATAGTTCTTTCTGGGAAGAGAAACATCGTGGGAGTGGATGACAAGACAGACAAGTCAGAAGATTATGAAAAGTTTGATGAAATTGCTCCATTCACAGTGAATATTGACCCGAGCATCCCGTTAAATGATGAAGATTTTCCATGGCTACGACGCAAAGGGACACACGTGAAGAAAAAGTTTCACACCCAAAGATCTGGGATGTGATCGGCTTAACTATCATCACTTTCTTCTGTGTTTCACACCCAGGAGGGAATCTCTGTAATAGTTAGGGTAGCTAGTTATGTGTTTTGGCATTTGAAACGCGAATAAATTTTATGTGCAAGCAAATTCTTTCATGCATTTATTGATTTTTTCAGCTAAATGACCCTGAAATTGAAAAGCATTTCAAATGAACTCAGAAAAGGATGAAAGTTGGCATGGTATCATAATTTCACCTACATAGCATGTGCAAAAAAGTAGAGAGGGTTACCGCAAAAACTGGATGCACTTCGTGTACAAAATGGACAATCTGTTTCGAAGTATCAGGGTTTCGGACGAAAACTCATCCGTTACAAAGGCATTTCATTTTTTAAATAACCTAAGCATTACCAAATTGAATATAATGATAAAACACACTAATATTAAACATAAGAAAAAAGAATCACTGAAAAATCTATTTTCAAAGTTAAGTTATTCACAAAAATAAATAAAGCAAAAAAATAAGAAAAAAAGCCCACCTACTGGGCCACAGAGGCCTGCATACGACTAGAAACCCAAATTCAAGTTGGGCCAGGATGCAGGCCCGCTAGCCCAATAGGCCCAACAGGGCATCGCAGAAGAGGTAGGCCCAGAAGGCCTGCTTAAGAGAGGAGCTCGAGACAGCGGCGACGGCGGGGCTTATAAGCAGGTGCGAGTGCCCCTCGGCTAGCGAGGTGGGACTAAACTTTTGTGCCCCTCACCTGGTAGCGCACCCCCCTTTAGTACCGGTTCGTGGCACCAACCGGTACTAAAGGGGGGGCCTTTAGTACCGGTTGGAGCCACCAACCGGTACTAAAGGGGGTCGCTTCCCGCCGCTTGGCCTGGCCAAAACAGGCCTTTAGTACCGGTTGGTGGCTCCAACCGGTACTAAAGGTGTCCCCTATATAAGAAACACTTCGAAAATTTTCAGTTTCTCATCTCCCACTTCTCTCTGCCGCCGCCCCGTCCCAGGCCGTCGCCGCCCCTGTCGCGTCGTCCCCGTCGACTCCGCGACGCCCCCGTCCTCGTCACGTCGTCCCCGTCGACTCCGCAGCACCCCCGTCGCCGGCCTGTCGCCGTCCTAGTCGCCGCACCGGCCCGTCGCCGATCCCCTCGCTTCGCCGTCGCCGTCGCCGTCGCCTCGACCTTGCCCGCGCGCGCTATGAGCCCCTCCCCCGGCCCCTCTCCTCCCTCCAATCGATCAAAGCCACACCGGCGCCGGCGCCGACCGTAGCGCACACACACGCGTGCGCACACACACACACTACATGCACACACACACATACTACACACACACACACACTAGACACGCACACACACACACAAATTTTCTGTTTTTAGCTTTTAGTTTTTTCTGTTTTTCTGTTTTTCATACAAAGTTTTAGATGAATTAATTAATTAGATTAGATTAATGTCAAATAGTATATAGAAATGTTAGTTATAATATATATAATGTCAAATGTTATAGAAATGTTAGTTATATAGAAATGTTAGAAATTTTGGAAATGTTAGTTTTAGCTAGCTAGATGAATTAGATTAATTTCAAATTGTTAGACGATGATCGATGTTTTTTTAGTTTCTTATATTTTTAGTTATAAAATTTAGAATTTACATATATGAAATCATCACAATCCATCATTTAAAAAATGTTACTTTACTTTTGCGGCATATAGTATTTTGTTGTCGACGATGCCCGGCCCGCATCCTCGCCGTCGACACGTCCGCGACGACATCCAGCTGATCCATGTCCGGGACTGGGCTCCGCCAGGCTGGCACTGGGAGGTGCTGCCTGGAGGGGCGCGCCGCTTGATGAGGAACCCGGCCCCGGGTCCCATCGTCGACCCTGATCTCATTTGGTGGCGTTCGCGTGGGCCAGTTTTGGTGCAGAGGGGACTGATCTATGTGCATTCTGCGTTTGCGAGAACATTCGCATGATGGCGTCCGAAAGGAGCAGATCTCAAAGACAGGAATGGGTACGTTTGTCAGAACACTATTCACAATTTTTACACCATTATCGATATCTAGTCACACAACTAATACACATGCATATTGATCTCCTTCTTAACAGTTCAAAGCGGTGCGGGACAAGCTCCTAGAAACGGAGCGCGTAGAAGCACTTCAAGAGGAAATAGCGGGATTTTTGCTCGACCATGCCATAAATCCGAAGGGAGAATACTATTACCCGCTACCGCCCCCATCGACCAGGTCATAAACCACTTCCAATTGTCATCGTGCTCCGAAGGAACCAATTAGGCTAATGCCACTGGCTCCGAAGGCAACATGCATATGTAGGACAAATTGTATATAGCTATACATGTGTGTATGTGTAAATTAATATGGTGGTTTGTGAGACATTGATGATATATATATATGATTGGTTCTACTAGAAATTCTATTTATATATATGCATAACGTGTACAATGTGTAGTACCGTAAAATACTAGCAAACGAAAAAGAATTAAAATGGAAAACACAAAATTAAATGAAAAAGAAATCATAAAACCAAAAAAACCCCAAACATTTTAGTACCGGTTGGTGTTACCAACCGGTACTAAAGGGCTCCCGGCCCCCGGAGCTGGCTCGTGCCACGTGGTTTCCCTTTAGAACCGGTTCGTGCTGAACCGGTACTAAAGGGGGGGGGCTTTAGTGCCCAAACTTTAGTGCCGGTTCCTAAACCGGCACTAAAGGGCCTTACGAACTGGTGCTATTGCCCGGTTCTGCACTAGTGGGTCCCCACAGGGACTGGTGACGGGGCCCAAGTTCCCTTCGGGCCTCAGCCGGATGCCATTCCGGAGTCTACATGGCTCCGGGGTCCAACAAACGGCATTCCCCCCAAGGATGGAATGTGCCTGTTCCACCGGTGACCTCTGTCCAACCAGAGGCACCGGATAATTTGATGGAGGCTCTACGAGGCGCCTCTATCGTGGATGAGCATCGTGTCCTTATGGACATGGTAATAGAGAAGGTTCAATTTGTCAAAAGCAGACTTACCGAATCTTGCACCAGCCTTCTAATGGGCTTTGAGGTGAATAATGTGATTGTAGGAAAAATATCACCGTATAGACAGTAACCCCTGATGCTTTGTTTGGTGTTCGGGAGGAAAAGCCAAACAGAGGATCGAGAATAAATATCGCCGGAGTCTAACATGAGTTGTCTATGTGAATAAGAAGGTATCGCTGCAGGCTGCCACTGCTCATGATGCGGAAGTTTCCGGACTGAAGCGGAAACTAGAGAGGGCCGAGGAGGAGCTCGGCCTCGTGAAGAAGCAGCTGGAAGATAGCCAAGGTATACAGTAACCTGTGGGTACATTTCAAAAAAATGAGTAGTCCAGCCAGACTAAAATGTCATAAACTTTATTAGTGTCCACGACCGAGGTGGCAGCCCTTAAGAAGGCGCTAGCCGAGGCCGAGGACAAAGCGGCCAAGGAACGCGCCTCGCACGAGGAGCACGAGGCCTGGGTTGGCGAGGCACAGCAACAGCTCCAGGGCGCGATAGAGAGGTTTGAGTCCTTGGAGCGCGATTGTAAGGTGCAAGAGTCCGAATTGGCGAAGGCCTGCCAGAGCGCGCGGGATGCATGAGCCGAAGCCTAGAGCGCCCTCCAAGAAATTCAGGTGGACAAGAAGATTACGGCGGGTAAATATTTCACCATGCATAGCAAGTGTGTAGAAGAAACGTTCCTTGTACTTATCCTGAATTTGGATTTTCCAGGGGCGTTTACAGATCTGCCGCACAGTGTGTCAAATTTTGCCGAGCATTATAGAGCCGAAAAAGGGATGTCTACGGAGAAGCTATTCTGGTCCCAATATCTGGGATCCGAACATCCGGTGCCCTTCAGCGATCAGCTAAAGCAGTTGGTCGAGTTGTAGAGGTTGGCAGAGCTAGCCATGAAGGACCTGATAGTCCGGTTGTGGCCTGCCGATCCTATACCTAGCAGCTACTTCGGGCTTGTGCAGTGGCTTGTGAGTGCCTGTCCGTGGCCTGAAGCCGTGAAGCGGTCGATTTGTATTGAAGGTGCGCGTATGGCCTTTGCCCGCGTTAAGACGCATTGGGCGAAGCTGGATGCCAAGAAGCTAATGACCGAGGGGCCGCCGGAGGGCAAGGAGCATCGTCGACCCGAACACTATTTTGATGGTGTCCTAGAGGGGTCCCGCCTTGTGGCGGAGCAACGTTCGAAGGATATCATATTCCCATGAGAACATGTGTATTACCTTGCCCTGTAATATGGAACAATGGTGTTATGTAGTATAATGCTTATGATTTAAATTTACCTCCTGTGCGGCTGTTTATTAACTCTGAGGGTTGACCAGTCATCGGCTTCTACCCCCACGTAGATAGTACCGGGGTGTTCGGTATAAATCTAAACACTCTTTACTCCACATTATTTTCCTTAAAGGAGGTGTTTAGCGCAACGAACAAGGCAATCAGACTATGCGGCCTTTACCGCCCTCACTTAGCCATGGGAGTTTGACAATTAAGAAAGTTGGCGAAGCCCCTGATATTCGGAAGACCGAACTAGGGGCGCTATGCACGCCTAATCGGGGGAACCGATTCTTCGCAAGAAGCGGAAAAGAATCTCTAACAATTTGGAACCTCTCGAACAGCTGACCGCTCTCGCCGCATCATGACAGTCAGTTTTCGGCTTTCTCTACTGAGGTGCTCGTCTGGAAGAACCGAGACGCGATCGCAGTAGTTCTCCCTTTGCTACCCTAGCCGATATAGTGGAACGTAAGGTAGCAAGCACAGGAGCCGGGCAACCCAACTATTGACCACAGACATGATTCAGAGCCGATGCATATAATGCTATAAGTTCGGGGTGCCGAACTATACTATAAAAGTGTTCAGACTTTTTATTGTCGTAGTGTTGGGTGTAATGAAGCCCCTGGAATAGTAATACGTACCATTGTGTACGTGTGTGATGACCCACAAGTATAGGGGATCTATCGTAGTACTTTCGATAAGTAAGAGTGTCGAACCCAACGAGGAGCAGAAGGAAATGATAAGCGGTTTCCAGCAAGGTATTCTCTGCAAGTACTAAAATAAGTGGTAATAGATAGTTTTGTGATAGGATAATTTGTAACGAGCAACAAGTAACAAAAGTAAATAAAGTGCAGCAAGGTGGCCCAATCCTTTTTGTAGAAAAGGACAAGCCTGGACAAACTCTTATATAGAGAAAAGCGCTCCCAAGGACACATGGGAATATCGTCAAGCAAGTTTTTCATCACGCTCATATGATTCGTGTTCGGTACTTTGATAATTTGGTATGTGGGTGGACCAGTGCTTGGGTACCGTCCTTACTTGGACAAGCATCCCACTTATGATTAACCTCCATTGAAAGCATCCGCAACTACAACAAAAGTATTAAGGTAAACCTAACCATAGCATGAAACATATGGATCCAAATCAGCCCCTTACGAAGCAACGCATAAACTTGGGTTTAAGCTTATGTCACTCTAGCAACCCATCATCTACTTATTACTTCCCAATGCCTTCCTCTAGGCCCAAATAATGGTGAAGTGTTATGTAGTTGACGTTCACATAACACCACTAAAGGAGAGACAACATACATCTCATCAAAATATCGAACGAATACCAAATTCACATGACTACTAATAGCAAGACTTCTCCCATGTCCTCAGGAACAAACGTAACTACTCACAAAGCATAATCATGTTCATAATCAGAGGGGTATTAATATGCATATAGGATCTGAACATATGATCTTCCACCAAATAAACCAACTAGCATCAACTACAAGGAGTAATTAACACTACTAGCAACCTACTAGTACCGATCCCGGACTTGGAGACAAGAATTGGATACAAGAGATGAACTAGGGTTTTGAGAGGAGATGGTGCTGGTGAAGATGTTGATGGAGATTGCCCTCTCCCGATGAGAGGAGCGTTGGTGATGACGATGGCGATGATTTCCCCCTCCTGGAGGGAAGTTTCCCTGGAAGAACAGCTCCGCCGAAGCCCTACATTGGATCCGCCAAGGTTTCGCCTCATGGCGGCGGAGTTTCGTCCGAGGATATGGCTTATGATTTTTTCCTCGAAAGACTCCATATAGCATAAGATGGCCATCCGAGGGCCACCAGGGGGCCCACGAGGTAGGGGGCGTGCCCAGGGGGGTAGGGCCCGCCCCCACCCTCGTGGGCAGGGTGTGGTCCCTGGTGAACTTCTTGCGCTCAATATTTTTTATATATTCTGAAAACGTCTTCCATGAAGTTTCAGGACTTTTGGAGCTGTGCAGAATAGGTCCCTAATGTCTGCTCCTTTTCCAACCCAGAATCCCAGCTGCCGGCATTCTCCCTCTTTATGTAAACCTTGTAAAATAAGAGAGAATAGGCATTAGTATTATGACATAATGAGTAATAACAGCCCATAATGCAATAAATATCGATATAAAAGCATGATGCAAAATGGACGTATCAACTCCCCCAAGCTTAGACCTCGCTTTTCCTCAAGCGAAAGCCGAAATCGAAAAGTATGTCCACATGTTTAGAGATAGAGGTGTCGATAAAAGTAAAATACGGACATGAGGGCATCATGATCATTCTTAGAACAACAACTTACATAATTCTTGTCATATGATTTCTTATGCTAGAGTAATAATTCAATCACAATTTCAAGTATGAATCATCAACTTCAGTGAAAACTAACAAACTATTATCTCAGTCATTGGAGAAATTGCAATTTATCATAACATAGGAAAGAGTCAATATATAAGAGCTTTTCAGCAAGTCCACATACTCAACTATCATATAGTCTTTCACAATTGCTGACACTCACGCAATACTTATGGGTATGGAGTTTTAATCGGACACAGAGAAAGATAGGGGCTTATAGTTTTGCCTCCCAACGTTTTACCTCAAGGGTAATGTTAACAATAATAGTTCATGAAAACTAACATCCAATTAGCCATATATACCAGGATCTTTCCAACATATTGTGCTTGCCAAAGGATAAAATGTAAAAAGGAAGGGTGAAGATCACCATGACTCTTATGCAAGGTAGGAGATAAAAGTAAAAGATAGGCCCTTCGCAGAGGAAAGCAGAGGTTGTCATGCGCTTTTAGGGTTGGATGCACAAAATCTTAATGCGAAAGAACGTCACTTTATATTGCCACTTGTGATATGGACCTTTATTATGCAGTCTGTCGCTTTTATTTCTTCCATATCACACAATCATATAAAGCTTATTTTCTCCCACACTAATGAGTCATACATATTTAGAGAGCAATTTTTATTGCTTGCACCGATGACAACTTACTTGGAGGATCTTACTCAATCCATAGGTAGGTATGGTGGACTCTCATGGCAAAACTGTTTTAAGGGTATTTGGAAGCACAAGTAGTATCTCTACTTGGTGCGATGAATTTGGCTAGCATGAGGGAGAAAGGCAAGCTCAACCATGTTGGATGATCCATGACAATATAATTTATCTTAGATGTAAGAAAACATAACCCATTACGTTGTCTTCCTTGTCCAACGTCAACTCTTTAGCATGTCATATTTTAATGAGTGCTCAAAATCATAAAAGATGTCCAAGATAGTGTATTTATATGTGAAGACCTCTCTTTCTTTATTACTTCCTATTAATTGCAACGATGACCAAAACTATGCTTGTCAACTCTCAACAACTTTTATTCATCATACTTTTTCTATGTGAGCTCATTACTCTCCATAAGATCCATATGATCTCTTTGTTTCCTTTTTTATTTATTTCTCTTCTCTTTTATTCACTTAGGATCATGCCAAAATAATCAAGCCCTTGACTCAACACTAATCTTTATTATATATAGCTCATGGACTTGATTACACAGAGGGATCATAAAGAAAAACTCAAAACTAGATCATGACATAAACTTTATTCTACTAGATCAAGATGCTACCAAAAGGATCGAACTAAGAAAAACGGTAAAGATAAAAGTGATGGTTATACGATACCGGGGCACTCCCCCAAGCTTGGCAGTTGCCAAGGGGAGTGCCCATACCCATGTGATTATGTCTCTCTTTTAGGGGATGGTGATGTGATATTCTTGGCGATGATGCCCCTCATGATATGATTCTCCTCCTCGAGCTTATTGACTTGCTGCTTCAGTTCCATTATTTCCTTTCGGAGTTTTCCTGTAACAGCCAAATCTCCCTGCACCCAAGGGTCTGCATAGCTGCAGGAGAACAAGTGACACTCCTTTTCATATTCTCATAAGAAAGAAATCTATCATTGGAAGGGATAACCGAGTTTGGAATAGCCGAGCTCTGCAGTTCTCCCATTGTGAATCCAGCTCGGAAGCGGGAAGTGACTTCTTGATCCTCTTCCATGGCATCTATCCTCTTCAAATCAGCCTCCATCTCTTCCTCTGTTGTTGGCCCAAAGAGGTCAACATTGTTGTTTGTCATTGATCTATGTGCCGGATGAGACACCCGGCTCTCCCCGACTGACTCTTGCGAAGACATCTTGCTCTAATCTGCAGCAGCAACAGCTCGAAACACAAACAGAGGATAATTGCGTGATACGGGAGTCAAAACCCCCGGGAGATTGTATAATGAATTTTTACCGACCAAAATACATATTGTGCAAGAAAACAGAGTCCGGAGAGCGCACGAGGTGCCCACGAGGTAGGGGGGTGCGCCCAGTAGGGTAGGGCGCGCCCTCCACCCTCGTGGAGGCCTCGTTTCCTTCCCGGACTGCTTCTTATTTTTCTATTTTTCTAAATATTCCAAAACGGAGAAATATTGCCTTGAAAACTGTTTTGGAGTCGGTTTACTTACCGTACCACATACCTATTCCTTTTCAGAGTCTGAAACGTTTCGGAAAGTGTCCCTTATGTATTCCTCCGGGGTTACGGTTTCAATAACATTGGTTTCAACATTTATGGGATTACCTGAGATATAATGTTTGATTATTTGACCGTTCATCACCTTCGGATTTGTCCCTTTGAAGTTGTTGATTTTTATGGCACCGGAACGATAGACCTCCTCGATAACGTAAGGACCTTCCCATTTAGAGAGAAGTTTTCCTGCAAAAAATCTTAAACGAGAGTTGTATAGCAATACATAATCACCTACATTAAACTCACGCTTGTGTATCCTTTTATCATGCCATCTTTTAACTTTTTATTTAAACAACTTGGCATTTTCGTAGGCTTGGGTTCTCCATTCATCGAGTGAGCTAATATCAAATAACCTCTTCTCACCGGCAAGTTTAAAATCATAATTGAGCTCTTTAATAGCCCAATATGCCTTGTGTTCTAGTTCGAGAGGTAAGTGACATGATTTTCCATAAACCATTTTATACGGAGACATACCCATAGGATTTTTATATGCAGTTCTATAGGCCCATAATGCATCATCAAGTTTCTTGGACCAATTCTTTCTAGACCTATTGACAGTCTTTTGCAAAATTAATTTGAGCTCTCTATTACTCAATTCTACTTGACCACTTGACTGAGGGTGATAATGAGATGCAATTCTATGATTAACATCATACTTAGCAAGCATTTTATGGAAAGCACCATGAATAAAATGTGAGCCACCATCAGTCATTAAATATCTAGGGACTCCAAATCTTGGAAAAATAACTTCTTTAAGCATTTTAATAGAAGTGTTATGATCAACACAGCTAGTTGGAATAGCTTCTACCCACTTAGTAACGTAATCAAAAGCAACTAAAATATGTGTATAACCATTAGAGGCAGGAAAAGGTCCCATATAGTCAAAGCCCCAAACATCAAATGGTTCAATAACGAGTGAATAGTTCATAGGCATTTCTTGACGTCTACTAATATTACCAATTCTTTGACATTCATCACAAGATAAGACAAACTTACGGGCATCTTTGAAGAGAGTAGGCCAATAAAAACCAGATTGCAACACCTTATGTGCAGTTCTATCTCCAGCATGGTGTCCTCCATAAGCTTCGGAGTGACACTTGTGTAGGATCTGTTCATGTTCATGCTCAGGTACACAACGTCTAATAACACCATCTACTCCTTCTTTATAAAGATGTGGGTCATCCCAAAAGTAATGCCTCAAATCATAGAAGAACTTTTTCTTTTGCTGGTATGTGAAACTAGGTGGTATGAATTTGGCAACAATGTAATTAGCATAATCAGCATACCATGGAGCAGTATGAGAAGCATTTATGACATTTAATTTCTCATCAGGAAAGCTATCATCAATAGGTAGTGGGTCATCAAGCACATTTTCTAACCTAGACAAGTTGTCTGCAACGGGGTTCTCAGCTCCCTTTCTATCAACAATATGTAAATCAAATTCTTGTAGCAAGAGAACCCATCTAATAAGTCTAGGTCTAGCATCATTCTTTTCCATAAGATATTTAATAGCAGCATGATCAGTGTGAATAGTTACTTTAGAATCAACAATATAAGGTCTGAATTTATCACAAGCAAATACAACTGCTAAGAATTCTTTTTCAGTAGTAGCATAATTTCTTTGAGCATTTTCTAGGGTTTTACTAGCATATTGAATAACGTTTAATTTCTTATCAACTCTTTGCCCTAGAACATCACCCACAGCATAATCACTAGCATCACACATAATTTCAGAGGGTAAATTCCAATCAGGTGGCTGAACAATAGGTGCAGAGATCAATGCTTTCTTAAGTATTTCAAATGCTTCTACACAATCATCATCAAAGACAAATGGTATATCTTTTTGTAATAAATTAGTCAGAGGCCGATAAATTTTTGAGAAGTCCTTAATGAACCTCCTATAAAATCCGGCGTGACCAAGGAAACTTCTTATACCTTTGATGTCCATGGGGCATGGCATCTTTTCAATAGCATCAACACCTTGGCTTTATCAACTTCAATACCTCTTTCAGAAACTTTATGCCCCAAGACAAGTGGCACTTTTCCCAATTCAAGACAAGATTAGTTTCTGAAAGGAGCTTTAGTATTTCCTTTCTTACCACTTCTTTCATTTTAGGATTCAGCCGTCATTGATGATCACGAACTGGTTTAGCATCTTCTTCCAAATTTATTTTATGTTGACATAGAGTGGGACTAATGCCCTTAAGATCATCAAGAGTATACCCAATAGCAGCACGATGCTTCTTCAGAGTTTTCAATAACCTCTCTTCCTCATGCTCTGAAAGGTTAGCACTAATAATAACAGGATATATCTTTTTCTCATCAAGATAAGCATATTTAAGAGTATCAGGCAACGGTTTAAGCTCAAACAAGGGATCACCCTTGGGTGGAGGAGGATCCCCTAGGATTTCAACATGCAAATTGTGTTTCAGAATAGGTTCCTGTTTAAAGAATACTTCATCTATTTCCCTTCTTTCATTCATAAACATATCATTTTCATGGTCTAGCAAATATTGTTCTAAAGTATCACTAGGAGGTACGACAATAGAAGCAAGACCAATAATTTCATCCTTACTAGGTAATTCTTCTTCTCGGTGTTTGTCTACTAAATTTAGAGAAATTAAATTCATGAGACATATCATCTAAACCGATAGTAACAACATCCTTTTTGCAATCTATCTTAGCATTAACAGTGTTTAAGAAGGGTCTACCAAATATAATGGGACAAAAGCTATCTTGTGGGGAACCAAGAACAAGAAAATCAATAGGATATTTAGTTTTCCCACACAAGACTTCAACATCTCTAACAATTCCCATTGGTGAAATAGTATCTCTATTGGCAAGTTTAATTGTGACATCAATATCTTCTAACTCAACAGGTGCAATATCATGCATAATTTCTCTATATAGGTCAATAGGTATTGCACTAGCACTGGCACCCATATCACATAAGCCATGATAACAATGATCTCCTATTTTAACAAAAATAACAGGCATGCCTACCACAGGTCTAGGTTTATCTTTAGCACAAGGTTTAGCAATTCTAGCAGTTTCATCGTAGAAATAAATAACATGCCCATCAATATTATCAGCCAAAAGATCTTTAACAATAGCAATATTAGGTTCAACTTTAACTTGCTCAGGAGGTGTATATGTTCTAATATTGCTTTTACGAACCACAATTGAAGCTTTAGCATGATCCTTTATCCTAACAGGGAAAGGTGGTTTCTCAACATAAGAAGTAGGAACAATAGGATCATTATAAGTGATAGTCTTTTCTTCAACTTTAATAGGTGCAACTACTTTTACTTCTATGGGAGGATGATATTTAAACCACTTCTCCTTGGGGAGATCAACATAAGTAGCAAAAGATTCACAAAAAGAAGCTACTATCTCAGAGTCAAGTCCATATTTAGTGCTAAATTAACGAAAAACATCGGTATCCATAAAAGATTTAACACAATCAAACTTAGCTGTCATACCTGATTTAACACAATCAAACTTAGGTGTCATACCTGACTCCTTACCTTCGTCGAGGTCCCAATCTTCAGAGTTGCGTTTAATTCTTTCCAATAAATCCCATTTGATGGCAGGACCCCGATTCCAAGCCACATCGATCTAGCCGGTAACACCTCATATCACTTTGCGGCCTCACGCACGATATCCCATGAGTGTCGCCTTACCATGGTCCGGGACCGTTTGCGCCTTTTGGCTCACGTATATGATAGTGTCGCTAGCATCCATATGACAGAGAACCCGGGCCGACATGGCTAGTCGTGAACCCAAAGCGGCACAGACCTATGGAGACAGGCATACATGAATCACATCGAGCATGTCGGTCATCAGCGAGTGATTCCGGGCGGTAGCACTAGGCTAACAGGACTCCGGGGAACCCGGGCTGTAGCTGGCTAGGCAGGACTCCGAAAGTCACCGCGTGACATTTCCCCGAAGGGACAGACATAGGAACGAAGTGAATCACATGCCGGCCAGTCAAGTGTCCTGAGCAGTAGTGCTGGGCTAGCAGGACTCCGGTGAACCGGGCTGTAGCGGACTACTATGGCTCGAGGAACACTAGACTACATTTCCCCATAAGGAAGGCTGCCAAAGATAAACAACTAGATTGTCGGATCCCACTCATACCAAGCATTTCAATCATACACACAATATGCCCGATATCAGTACATACAACATGGCATCACAACAAAACTCTACAACTCAAGTACTTTATTTAAAGGCTCCAGAGAGCCATACATAACACGTTCATACAGATAGGGGTCACATGACCCGACACTCAAGTCATACAATCATACAAGCACATGCGGAAGCAACTAGTCTGAGTACAGACTCTAGAAAGAAAAAAGGCTTCTCGAAGCCTGTCTATCTACATAGGGCCCTCCATGGCCAGGATCACCACCTGGGTGGCTAGTCACTCGTCGACGTCAAGGTCTACATAGAACCCATCGGAGGGGGCGGTGTTGTCGTCTGAAAACAGTAATAAGCAAACATGACTACAAAGGTACTCAGCAAGTCTTACATCAGAACCTAATATACATGCTCATTCTCAAGGAGGTGGTGGTGTTATTTCAGCAAGCCAGCTTTGACTCTTGGCTAAACTATCCTACGGAACTTCACTAGTAAAATAGTTTTCGCACACGAGTCCACTACTCACCAACACAATACTCCACCGGGGATCCTCCCTCGTCATCCTACGAGAGGGCCATCCTCGGTACTCACACTTATCTTGAGTCTTTTAGTAGTATCCATTCACTTGTCTATGAACTGTATAGGCAACCAAGTAGTCCTTTACCGCGGACGCGGCTATTCGAATAGTTTTATACCCTGCAGGGGTGTACTTAATCATACACGCTTTCACCACTTACCGCCGTTTACACGACATGTACTCGGCAACCTTCAAGCGGAAGCCCAGCGAGGGTGTCGGCCACGGCCTACCTAAACACTTAAGTCTCTAGTCCAGGTTTATCGCCTATCCAGGTTCCATCCGCAGGGAGTCCGGCCCAGGTTTCCACATACGGCCCCGAACGATGTGAACAGGGTTCCCGAGACACCAAACGGGTGACTCGGTACACCGTGCCACGGTGTATCTACCGCAACATAGCCCACCCCTAGGGTCAGCGCTACGCACGGCCGCCAACACATAACCTACAAACACCAGAAACTATTTGCAACTCTTGGACAGAGTACTAGGGTGATTAAGAAGCCGAGAGGGTCCATTGGTTTCGGGCCCAATGTACGGTAGTAACTGCATCTTAAATCACACATACAGATCTCAGTTCTTATGGACGGCCTCAATGAAACAACCCACCATGTACTCCTACATGGCCTCTCATCGATACCTTTACCAAAACATGTTCAACACATCCCTCACATTACCGGCATAAGCATTTCACTCTAGCCCATCACCCAGATGAACCAGACCTGACACAACTCTAAGCATAGCAGGCATAGAAAGGTAGGAATCACATACATGGCTCAATCAACTCCTACACATGTTAGTGGGTTTCATCTAGTTACTGTGGGAATGATAGGTCATGCAGAGGATAAGGGTTCAACTACCGTAGCACACAGCAGTTTGAATCGCGTTGTCTTAATGCAGTAAACAAGAGCAAAAGCGAGAACATGGGTTTGTATCGGAATGATCAATGGGTTGCTTGCCTGATGGAGTGGTAGCGGGATACTGCCCTTCAGTTGGATACTCGTGAATGTCCTCGGAGGCAGAACCTACCACGAAGAACACATCGGGACACAATCAACACATGACGATATGCAACAATATGATGCATGCTATGACATGGCAATATGAATGTGTCTTGGCCTAATGCAAGCTAAAATAGAAAGGGATGAACTCATTTGAATCAAAGATTCAAATATTAGCTCATTAAACATGGCCTTAATGGTGCATTTCCTTATTCTGCATAAACAGCAAGGTAAACTTGTTTTGTCATGCATGAAACCATTACAGATGGATAGATTGAATTTTTCTGATAATTTTTCATATATAAATTATTTCATTTGGAGTTACGGTTGAATTTCTATGAATTTTTGAAGTTTGAACTATTTTCTGGAATTTCCTGCATAAAACTAATTCCAGTAAATCAATTACTGCGTCAGCAATGCGTCAGGGTGACGTCAGGGTCAATGGGGACGTCCAGGTCAAACCTGACTGGTGGGTCCCGCGTGTCAGTAGTTAATTAAGCTAATTAACTTTAATTAAAACTAATCTGATTTGGTTAGCAGAGGGGGCCCACTTGTCATTGACTCAGGGTAGTCAAACTGGGCCCACCCAGTCCACGTCAATGGTCCAACCCACCGGTCAACAGGGCTAATCCCACCGGCGTTGAGTCGCCGGCGAGGCCGAGACGGCGGAGGGCTTCGGAAAACGCCCTCAGGCGACCAAAACGATGGCGGAGATCATCTACGGGTAGCTGGGAACGAGCCGCAGCGTTTGCTGGTGGTGGTTGGGCTCGGGGTGGCTGGAAACATCGCCGACGACGAGCTTTGCAGTCGCCGGAGTCGGGTGAAAGTGAGCCCGAGGCTACGAGGCACAGCGAGGTGCGTGGTGAAGTGCGTTGTGCCCCTAGGGATGCGGTGAAGTTGTTAGACTAGGTGGCGTGGCCGGTGTTTCGCCGGTGACACGTCGGCGACGAGCTCCGCGGCGGCGCATGCGGGTGAGCTTCGTGTGCTCGTTGTGGTGCACGAGAAGAAGAGCGGAGAGGATGCAGAGGTGCAGCAGCTCACGGCGATCACGTAGGAGCAGACGGCGCGGTCGGGGACGAGCCGGAGCAAGCGGGGCGGCGGAGGCGATCTGGGCAGCCCGAGGTTGAAGACAAGCTCGGTGGAGTCATTTGTAGGCCTCCGGCGGGGCGTGGCTTGGTGGAGCGATCGAGGAGGAAGTGGCGGAGCTTCAGGACACGGTGGAGCAGCACGGGGACGGCGGTGGACGCGACTACGGTGGCGGGACGGCGACGGCTGCGTCGGCCATGGCGAAGGGGAGCGAGGGAGTGAGGCAGGGGGGGGAATGAGCGTGTCCAGGGGGTCGAGGCGGCGACGTGGAGCCTGTCCAGGCCAGTAGGGCGACGAGGGGAGGAAGCAGGGCGGCAGCCAGCTGCGTGGCGCGCACTGGTGCCGCCGTCGAGCACCTGCCTGCCTGCCTGGCCGAGCCAAGCTGCTTGCTGGCGCGGTGGCTGGGCTGGGCCAGCAGGTGGGCCTCGTGGGTGGCGCCAGGTAAGTTTTCCCTTTCTGTTTTCTCCTCTATTTTTCTGTAGGTTTAGGGATTTATTAAAAATACCTAGGCATTTTCTAAAATCCTGAAAATAATTGTGGGCTCTGTTGGGATTATTCCTAACAACCCGGACTTAAATCCAGAATTATTTGAACATTTAAAATATTTTATAGCATTTAAATGCCCAAATTCAAATACTTATGATTTAATTCAATGACCTTCTGTTGACCTAGAAAATTGTGCACCAATTTTGCTAGAGGTTCTAACCCAAGACAAAGAGGGTGAACTTTTTAGAAGGGCATTTCAGGTTCATTGAAAATAATTTTAGTAAACCCTAGTTATTTCCAGGGGGTGTTGGGGGTTTCTGCTTTCCCCATTTCAAATTTAAGAGAAATTTAAACATGATGCACATTCTAATGCTTGAACTAGCTAGGGTGTGACAACTCACCCCCACTCAAAAGAATCTCGTCCCGAGATTTAGGATCCTCTGGAAAGAATGTGGGGTACTCGAGTCAAAGACGATCCTCCCTTTCCCAAGTGGCTTCTTTCTCGGAATGGTGTGACCATTGAACCTTGAGAAACTTGATATTATGACGTCGAGTGGTACGCTCGGCTTGATCAAGGATACGAACGGGATATTCCCGATAAGAGAGGTTATCTTGTAGATCAAGCGTTTCGTGGTCCACTTCACGGATAGGATCCGCGAAGCAACGCCTGAGTTGTGAAACGTGGAAGACATCATGAACTCTGGAAAGATGCGGAGGTAGTTCCAATTGGTAGGCAACTTCTCCTCGTTTGGCAAGAATGCGAAAGGGTCCAATGTAACGAGGAGCCAATTTACGATCATATTGACTCTTTTGACGAGATTGGGCTATTTTCAATTTCTCACAAATAACGCGAACCTGCTCTTCCGCTTCCTAAATCATATCCGGGCCAAAGAGTTGTCTTTCCCCGGTTTCTGACCAGTTAAGAGGCATTCGACATTTTCGTCCATAGAGAACTTCGAAAGGAGCTTTGCCCAAGCTAGCTTGATAACTATTGTTATAAGCAAACTCCGCGAATGGGAGGCATTTCTCCCAACTCATCCCGAACGAGATAACAGAAGCTCGGAGCATATCTTCCAGAATTTGATTGACTCGCTCTACTTGACCACTTGATTGAGGATGGAAGGCGGTGCTAAAGGAGAGATGAGTTCCCATAGCATTTTGGAAACTTCCCCAAAATCGAGAGGTGAAGAGACTCCCACAGTCTGAGTTAATTTCCAATGGGACACCATGGAGAGACACTATTCGGGAGATGTATAAATCGGCTAGCTGGCTAGCAGTGATACTCTCACGAACAGGTAGGAAATGTGCTACTTTGGAAAGACGGTCGTTCACGACGAAGATGGCATTATTCCCTCTCTTGGTCCTGGGAAACCCAGTAATGAAATCCATACTGATTTTATCCCATTTCCATTCAGGAATAGCCAAAGGTTGAAGGGTGCCAGCAGGCCGTTGATGCTCTGCTTTAACACGACGACAGACGTCGCAGCTAGCAATGTAGTGAGCGATTTCCCTCTTGATCCTAGTCCACCAAAACCTCTGGCGTAGGTCTTGATACATTTTAGTGCTACCGGGATGAATGGTGAGAGGGGATTCATGAGCTTCCTTAAGGATCAATTGGCATAGATGTTGTTTCTTGGGAACCACCAAATGGTTCTCAAAGAAGACAGCACCCCGCTTATCCATGGAAAAACACTTAGCAACTCCGCTAGCAATGTTTTCCTTAATCCGAGATATGCCCTTATCACGCTTCTGGGCAGCTATAATTTGATCCATAAGGGTAGGTTTCGCCACCAGGGTGGATAGGAATCCTCGAGGAACAATGTGAAGATTAAGCTTACGGAATTCCTCATGGAGAAGTGGTTGACTTTGTTGTAACATCAGGTTGTTACAATAGGATTTACGACTTAGTGCATCAGCCATGACATTGGCTTTGCCCGGGGTGTAAGATATTCCTAAGTCGTAATCCGAGATCAACTCAACCCAACGTCTTTGCCTGAGATTCAAATATGGTTGGGTGAAGATATATTTCAAACTTTTGTGATCGGTGAAGATCTTGCAACGATTACCGAGGAGGTAATGTCGCCAAGTTTTAAGTGCATGGACTACAGCTGCAAGCTCTAGATCATGTGTGGGATAATTTTACTCATGTGGGTGTAATTGCCGTGAAGCATAGGCAATTACCTGACGATCTTGCATGAGTATGCAACCTAGTCCTTGTCGCGAGGTGTCGCAATAGATAATAAAGTCCTTGGAGAAATCTGGTGGTACCAGTACGGGAGCAGATGTCAGGCGTCTTTTCAGTTCCTGAAAACTGAGCTCGCACTATGGAGTCCACTCGAATTTTTTATCTTTCTTGAGGAGTTCAGTTAGAGGTTTAGCAACCTTGGAGAAATTCTCGACGAAGCGGCGGCAATAGCTCGCTAAGCCCAGGAAGCTCCGAACTTGCTTGACCGTCTCAGGTGGAGTCCAATCAAGGACGGCTTGAACTCACTCGGGATTGATAGAAATACCCTTACCAGAGATTACATGGCCTAGATAGGTCACTTCTGGCAACCAAAATTCACACTTGGAGAATTTGGCATAAAGGCGATGCTCTCGAAGTTTCATCAATACCAGCCTTAGATGTTCGGCATGTTCCTCTTCATTCTTGTAGTAGATGAGTATGTCATCGAGGTATACTACGACGAATTTATCCAAGTACTCCATGAAAACCGAGTTCATTAACGGGGAGAAGGTAGCCGGGGCATTGGTTAAACCGAAGGACATAACGGTGTACTCGTATTGGCCATAACGAGTAACAAAGGCCGTTTTGGGAATGTCCCCGTTTCTGATTTTGATTTGATGGTAGCCCAACCTCAAATCCATCTTGGAGAAGACTGAGGATCCAGCGAGCTGATCATACAGATCGTTGATCCTGGGAAGCGGGTATTTGTTCTTGATGGTGACCAAATTGACAGGTCGGTAATCCACAACCATTCGATCTGTTCCATCCTTCTTCTTGACAAAGAGGACGGGGCAAGCCCAAGGAGAGGAACTAGGACGGATGAAACCCTTTTTCAAGGACTCACCGAGTTGGTTCTTAAGCTCGGCTACTTCTAAGGGTGCCATCTTGTAGGGTCTTCTAGAAATTGGACCGGTTCTTGGAACAAGGTCTATCACAAACTCGACATCCCTGTCAGGTGGAACACCTGGCAGTTCTTCTAGAAAGAGATCCGGAAAGTCTCGGACTACCGGAACATCCTCAAGGTCTGGAAGGGGGTTGGCATTTAGGGAGTAAAGTTGATGCTTGGCCATTCGAGTTAAGACATTAACTGTCTTGCCCGATGGGTGAGTAAGTTGAATGGTTCTAGTGGCACAGTCAATCTTAGCATAATGAGCTGACATCCAGTCCATACCTAAGATGATGTTTATGTCCGAGGACTTGAGAGCTATTAAGGATGCAAGGAAGACAAGTCTATCGACAAGAATTTTGTTCCCATGGCTTACTCTAGAAGTTTGCCATCTAGAGCCAGGGGTTTGAATTTCCATGGTAGAGGGCATGTCACAGAATGTCGTGTTGTGCAATCGAGCATAGTTCTTGGATATGAATGAATGAGATGCTCCAGTATCGAAAAGAACAGATGCCGGATGGCAGTTAACAAGGAGCGTACCAAGGACGACATTGGGATCCTCATGAGCCTCCTTGGTTGAAACATAGTTGACATGGCCACATGCAGTGGTGGCCGGCTTGGCGTAGAATGATTTTACCGCGGGCTTACCAAGGCCAACGGACTTTCCAGTTTGATTGGGGTTGTTGTTCTGGGGACACTCTCGGCTATAGTGACCCAGCTCTCCACACTTAAAGCATGTCACCACATTGGGGCGTGGAGCAGCATTAGCAACGGGGCCACCATAGCGCTTGGGCGGTGCAAATTGCTGGTTGGGACGTGGCGCCTCAAAGGATGGCCTCGGGATGAACTTGGGTGGCAGTGTCGTGCTTGGAATCCACACCCGGCGCTTCTGAGCTCCAGAGCCGGATGAAGAGCCAAAATCACGGGAGTGCTTGCGTGAAGTGTCATAATCAGTCTGGCCTGTCTCAGCACTGATGGCTTTGTTGACCAATTTCTGAAAGGAGGTGCACTCGTGCAGACGAAGATCGCGGCGAAGCTCAGGGCTAAGTCCCTTGCGGAACCTTGCCTGCTTCTTAGCGTCAGTAGATACCTCTTCAGGGGCATAACGTGCCAGATTCCCAAATTCACGACTGTAAGCATCCACAGTCAGTCTTCCTTGGGTGAAGTTGCAGAACTCCTCCCTCTTGCGATCCATGAGACCTTCCGGAATGTGATGCTCACGGAAAGCCTCACTGAATTCAGCCCAAGTACTGATTTGGCCGACCGGGCGCATAGCTTCGAAGTTTTCCCACCAAAGGCTAGCAGGGCCTTCGAGGTGATAGGCAGCATAGGTAACCTTGTCGGCTTCGGCTACGTTGGCAGAACGTAGCTTGTGGGTGATGCTGCGAAGCCAGTCATCCGCGTCGAGGGGCTCGACGGAATGGTTAAACTTTGGTGGGTACAACTTAATAAAGTCATTGATTGACACCAAGTCATTTCACGGGTGGCGTGCAGTGTTCTGCTCAATCCGCTCTAGCAGGCGGTTGGTCTCACGCTTGTTTCTTTCCGCCTCCAGCATTACTTCAGCCAGAGAAGGCGGGCAAGGCAGATTTTCACCGCTAGCAGCACTGGCTTCCCCCTGCTCCGGGGCAGCAGGGTTGCTGCGGGTGTTGACCATCCTAGGAGAAAACAAGACAACGGTTTAGACAAGGATGGCTCAAACTTAGCAAGGAAGTGCAGAATGTAATGGATAACACGGAATGCGGAGATGTTCATCCGTATGTCATGGTAATATAAAACTGCCATATATATACCAACGGTCATACACATCATACATAGTTTAGTACAAGCCTAGGCTACAGTACAACTATGATGAAAGACGTTACATCTCATCGGAGGCATTCCAAGCTCCTATACATTATTTGTCTACACCTCCGGAATCGATTACACGCAAAGTCATATTCCACAAGTCACGCAGGACAGTGGAGATACAACTACTACAATACTAGTGGTACTACTACTAACTCAGACAGCTCCGTAGTAGTCCTCATAGAAGTCACCTCCATAGCCTGGAAGTTCAACGTGATCATCCGGAAACAGACGGTCCTGAGGAGCCTGTGGACCATAGGGGCTAGGATGAGGTCTTGGACCAACAAACGGTGGCCTGCGGGGACCACGGGGTGGGGTGATGCCTCCCACACCACGCCAATCCACCATGTCTGGCAGAGCTGATCTCACAGGATACAGATCCCTTGTATCCATACATCCAGCTTGCACCGCAGGTGCAAACCGAGTCAATGTGGCCCAATGATCAGCACGGGTATTAAAAAGCTCCAGCCTCAAGGCCCGATTCTCTCGGTCCTTATCTTCGAGCATCTCAGCAGTGGTACGAGTTAATGAATCCTCCTGAGTGGAGTCAGCATAGATAGCCTGAAGATACCCTTGCGCTCTCGGAAGTGAAGCTGGCATGTAACGGAAATCAGTGTTCCGAAGCAGGCCAGTCCGGACTCGCATGATGGTCATCATGGAATAGGCAGCATCCTGCACAGCCATCTCAATGGTAACCCCGAGTCCATAGGAACAGTGAAGGGGCTCGGTAGATCCAGGATAAGAAGGAAATATCCTGACGGTGCAGAAATACTGGCTTTGATTAAAGTCGCGGAACTGCTCTTCGACGGTGTATTCGGGATACCAACAGTAACCCGTCTCAATCATGACCTGGACTAACATAGCAGTATGACCGGGCACGTCGAGGCACCTGGTCAGGCGAACCACTTGGTTTTGACCACGGTTGGCCATCTGAAAGCACAACCACAATGCAAAGACATTAGAATTTCTAGGGAAAATTGGACAGCATAACCGCTGTAAATGCTCAGAAAAAGATTTGAGACATCTACAACAGTTCACAATACCTCTCAACAACATCATATCAAGGTTCTGATTCAATTAGCAACATACTAGGAATAGTAGAAACTGAACGGGGACTTGTAACAATAATCCTATAAGCTACTACGGATTAGTAACACGTGAACCTGATAGAAGAAGAGAGCCTTGTCCTTAACCCACGTTGAATGAGAAGAGAATGACTCAGATCAGAGGCATAGGGTAAAGGAGTAAAAGAGCCTTACGTTCCCTTCCACAATCAATTCCCCTACATATAACTAAAGCATTTCTAGACTTGACATCGACCAGTTTGGCTCAACGAACCTACAGGCAGTCCGGCTCTGATGCCAACGCTGTTAGGACCCCGATTCCAAGCCACATCGATCTAGCCGGTAACACCTCATACCACTTTGCGGCCTCACGCACGATATCCCACGGGTGTCGCCTTACCATGGCCCAGGACCGTTTGCGCCTTTTGGCTCACGTATATGATAGTGTCGCTAGCATCCATATGACAGAGAAGCCGGGCCGACATGGCTAGTCGTGAACCCAAAGCGGCACAGACCTATGGAGACAGGCATACATGAATCACATCGAGCATGTCGGTCATCAGCGAGTGATTCTGGGCTGTAGCACTAGGCTAACAGGACTCCAGGGAACCCGGGCTGTAGCAGGCTAGGCAGGACTCCGGAAGTCACCGCGTGACATTTCCCTGAAGGGACAGACATAGGAACAAAGTGAATCACATGCCGGCCAGTCAAGTGTCCTGAGCAGTAGTGCTGGGCTAGCAGGACTCCGGTGAACCAGGCTGTAGCGGACTACTATGGCTCGAGGAACACTAGACTACATTTCCCCATAAGGAAGGCTGCCAAGGATAAACAACTAGATTGTCGGATCCCACTCATACCAAGCATTTCAATCATACACAC
Source organism: Triticum monococcum (assembly GCA_034509565.1). Taxonomy (NCBI): domain Eukaryota; kingdom Viridiplantae; phylum Streptophyta; class Magnoliopsida; order Poales; family Poaceae; genus Triticum; species Triticum monococcum. The sequence goes on from CM067842.1 coordinate 608,827,974, forward strand.
AATATGCCCGATATGAGTATATACAACATGGCATCACAACAAAACTCTACAACTCAAGTACTTTATTTAAAGGCTCCAAAGAGCCATACATAACACGTTCATACAGATAGGGGTCACATGACCTGACACTCAAGTCATACAATCATACAAGCACATGCGGAAGCAACTAGTCTGAGTACAGACTCTAGAAAGAAAAAAAGGCTTCTCGAAGCCTGTCTATCTACATAGGGCCCTCTATGGCCAGGATCACCACCTGGGTGGCTAGTCACTCGTCGACGTCAAGGTCTACATAGAACCCATCGGAGGGGGCGGTGTTGTCGTCTGAAAACAGTAATAAGCAAACATGAGTACAAAGGTACTCAGCAAGTCTTACATCAGAACCTAATATACATGCTCATTCTCAAGGAGGAGGTGGTGTTATTTCAGCAAGCCAGCTTTGACTCTTGGCTAAACTATCCTACGGAACTTCACTAGTAAAATAGTTTTCGCACACGAGTCCACTACTCACCAACACAATACTCCACCGGGGATCCTCCCTCGACATCCTACGAGAGGGCCATCCTCGGTACTCACACTTATCTTGAGTCTTTTAGTAGTATCCATTCACTTGTCTATGAACTGTATAGGCAACCAAGTAGTCCTTTACCGCGGACGCGGCTATTCGAATAGTTTTATACCCTGCAGGGGTGTACTTCGTCATACACGCTTTCACCACTTACTGCCGTTTACACGACATGTACTCGACAACCTTCAAGCGGAAGCCCAGCGAGGGTGTCGGCCACGGCCTACCTAAACACTTAAGTCTCTAGTCCAGGTTTATCGCCTATCCAGGTTCCATCCGCAGGGAGTCCGGCCGAGGTTTCCACATACGGCGCCGAACGATGTGAACAGGGTTCCCGAGACACCAAACGGGTGACTCGGTACACCGTGCCACGGTGTATCTACCGCAACATAGCCCACCCCTAGGGTCAGCGCTACGCACGGCCGCCAACACATAACCTACAAACACCAGAAACTATTTGCAATTCCTGGACAGAGTACTAGGGTGATTAAGAAGCCGAGAGGGTCCATTGGTTTCGGGCCCAATGTACGGTAGTAACTGCATCTTAAATCACACATACAGATCTCAGTTCTTATGGACGGCCTCAATGAAACAACCCACCATGTACTCCTACATGGCCTCTCATCGATACCTTTACCAAAACATGTTCAACACATCCCTCACATTACCGGCATAAGCATTTCACTCTAGCCCATCACCCAGATGAACCAGACCTGACACAACTCTAAGCATAGCAGGCATAGCAAGGTAGGAATCACATACATGGCTCAATCAAGTCCTACACATGCTAGTGGGTTTCATCTAGTTACTGTGGCAATGACATGTCATGCAGAGGATAAGGGTTAACCTATCGTAGCACATAGCAGTTTGAATCACGTTGTCTTAATGTAGTAAACAAGAGCAGAAGAGAGAACATGGGTTTGTATCGGAATGATCAACGGGTTGCTTGCCTGATGGAGTGGTAGCGGGATACTGCCCTTCAGTTGGATACTCGTGAATATCCTCGGAGGCAGAACCTACCACGAAGAACACATCGGGACACAATCAACACATGACGATATGCAACAATATGATGCATGCTATGACATGGCAATATGAATGTGTCTTGGCCTAACGCAAGCTAAAATAGAAAGGGATGAACTCATTTGAATCAAAGATTCAAATATTAGCTCATTAAACATGGCCTTAATGGTGCATTTCCTTATTCTGCTTAAACAGCAAGGTAAACTTGTTTTTTCATGCATGAAACCATTATAGATTGATAGATTGAATTTTTCTGATCATTTTTCATATATAAATTATTTCATTTAGAGTTACGGTTGAATTTCTATGAATTTTTGAAGTTTGAACTATTTTCTGGAATTTCCTGTATAAAACTAATTCCAGTAAATCAATTTCTGCGTCAGCAATGCGTCAGGGTGACGTCGGGGTCAACGGGGACATCCAGGTCAAACCTGACTGGTGGGTCCCGCATGTCAGTAGTTAATTAAGCTAATTAACTTTAATTAAAACTAATCTGATTTGGTTAGCAGAGGGGGCCCACTTGTCATTGACTCAGGGTAGTCAAACTGGGCCCACCCAGTCCACGTCGGTGGTCAAACCCAACGGTCAACAGGGCTAATCCCGCCAGTGTTGAGTTGCCGGCGAGGCTGAGACGGCGGAGGGCTTCGGAAAACGCCCTCAGGCGACCAAAACGATGGCGGAGATCATCTACGGGTAGCTGGGAACGAGCCGCAGCGTTTGGTGGTGGTGGTTGGGCTCGGGGTGGCCAGAAACGTCGCCAGCGACGAGCTTTGTGGTCGCCGGAGTCGGGTGAAAGTGAGCCCGAGGCTACAGGGCACGGCGAGGCGCGTGGTGAGGTGCGTTGTGCCCCTAGCGATGCGGTGAAGTTGTTAGATTAGGTGGCGTGGCCGGTGTTTGGCCGGAGACACGTCGGCGACAAGCTGCGCGGCGGCGCGTGCGGGTGAGCTTCATGTGCTTGTTGTGGTGCACGAGAAGAAGAGCGGAGAGGATGGAGAGGTGCAGCAGCTCACGGCGATCACGTAGGAGCAGACGGCGCGGTCGGGGACGAGCCGGAGCAAGTGGGGCGGCGGAGGCGATCTGGGAAGCCCGAGGTTGAGGCCGAGCTCGGTGGAGTCGTTTGCAGGCCTCCGGCGGGGCGTGGCTTGGTGGAGCGATCGAGGAGGAAGTGGCGGAGCTTCAGGACACGGTGGAGCAGCACGGGGACGGCGGTGGACGCGACTACGGTGGCGGGACGACGACGGCTGCGTCGGCCATGGCGAAGGGGAGCGAGGGAGTGAGGCAGGGGGCGAATGAGCGTGTCCAGGGGTCGAGGCGGCGACGTGGAGCCTGTCCAGGCCAGCAGGGCGGCGAGGGGAGGAAGCAGGGTGGCAGCCAGCTGCGTGGCGCATGCTGGTGCCGCCGTCGAGCACCTGCGTGCCTGCCTGGCCGAGCCAAGCTGCTCGCTGGCGCGGTGGCTGGGCTGGGCCGGCAGGTGGGCCTAGTGGGTGGCGCCAGGTAAGTTTTCCCTTTCTATTTTCTTTTTCTATTTTTCTGTAAGTTTAGGGCTTTATTAAAAATACCTATGCATTTTCTAAAATCCTGAAAATAATTATGGGCTCTGTTGGGATTATTCCTAACAGCCCTGACATAAATCCAGAATTATTTGAACATTTAAAATATTTTATAGCATTTAAATTCCCAAATTCAAATACTTATGATTTAATTCAATGACCTTCTGTTGACCTAGAAAATTGTGCACCAATTTTGCGAGAGGTTCTAACCCAAGACAAAGTGGGTGAAATTTTTAGAAGGGCATTTCAGGTTCATTGAAAATAATTTTAGTAAACCCTAGTTGTTTCTAGGGGGTGTTGGGGGTTTTTGCTTTCCCCATTTCAAATTTAAGAGAAATTTAAACATGATGCACATTCTAATGCTTGAACTAGGTAGGGTGTGATATTTTAATTCAATAGTCTTCATCATAAAAGAGCCAGCACAAGAAATATCGAGCATGGTGCGATTGTTATCAGAAAGCCAAGCATATAAATTTTGAATAATCATCTCTCTTGAGAGATCATGATTGGGGCATGAATATAACATTGATTTAAGCCTCCCCCAAGCGTGAGCGATGCTTTCTCCTTCGCGAGGCCAAAAATTATATATATAATTGTGATCACGATGAACAAGATGCATAGGATAAAACTTCTGATGAAATTCCAATTTCAATCGTTTGTAGTTCGAGGACCCCGTATCATCACATAGCCTATACCATGTCAATGCATATTCCTTCAAAGATAAAGGGAAGACCTTCTTCTTAATAACATCTCTGAGTACACCAGCAAGCTTAAATAATCCACAAACTTCATGCACATATATTAGGTGCTCATCAGGATGCGTTATTCCGTCTCCTGCAAAAGGATTAGCTCGCAGTTTTTCTATCATGCCTGAAGGAATTTCAAAGCAGACATTTTCATTTTCAGTAGTTCAGTAGGTTGAGGAGCAACAGTTTGCTCTACTGGTCGGGGTGAAGATACCCCGAACAAGCCCCTCAGAGGATTACTTTCCATAGTAACAAGTGACAGTAAATTTCAGCACACTATATAAATTTTCCTTACCAAATTCCACCTACCAAAGGCGCTTCACTCCCCGGCAACGGCGCCAGAAAAGAGTCTTGATGACCCACAAGTATAGGGGATCTATCGTAGTCCTTTCGATAAGTAAGAGCGTCGAACCCAACGAGGAGCAGAAGGAAATGATAAGCGGTTTCCAGCAAGGTATTCTCTGCAAGTACTGAAATAAGTGGTAACAGATAGTTTTGTGATAGGATAATTTGTAACGAGCAACAAGTAACAAAAGTAAATAAAGTGCAGGCAGCAAGGTGGCACAATCCTTTTTTTGTAGCAAAGGACAAGCCTGGACCAACTCTTATATAGAGAAAAGCGCTCCCGAGGACACATGGGAATATCGCAAGCTAGTTTTCATCACGTTCATATGATTCGCGTTTGGTACTTTGATAATTTGGTATGTGGGTGGACCGGTGCTTGGGTACTGTCCTTACTTGGACAAGCATCCCACTTATGATTAACCTCTATTGCAAGCATCCGCAACTACAACAAAAGTATTAAGGTAAACCTAACCATACCATGAAACATATGGATCCAAATCAGCCCCTTACGAAGCAACGCATAAACTAGGGTTTAAGCTTCTGTCACTCTAGCAACCCATCATCTACTTATTACTTCCCAATGCCTTCCTCTAGGCCCAAATAATGATGAAGTGTTATGTAGTCGACATTCACATAACACCACTAGAGGAGAGACAACATACATCTCATCAAAGTATCGAACGAATACCAAATTCACATGACTACTAATAGCAAGACTTCTCCCATGTCCTCAGGAACAAACGTAACTACTCACAAAGCATAATCATGTTCGTAATAAGAGGGGTATTAATATGCATATAGGATCTGAACATATGATCTTCCACCAAATAAACCAACTAGCATCAACTACAAGGAGTAATTAACACTACTAGCAACCTACTAGTACCAATCCCGGACTTGGAGACAAGAATTGGATACAAAAGATGAACTAGGGTTTTGAGAGGAGATGGTGCTGGTGAAGATGTTGATGGAGATTGCCCTCTCCCGATGACAGGAGCGTTGGTGATGACGATGACGATGATTTCCCCCTCCCGGAGGGAAGTTTCCCCGATAGAACAGCTCTGCCGGAGCCCTAGATTGGATCCACCAAGGTTCCGCCTCGTGGCGGCGGAGTTTCGTCCGAGGAGATGGCTTATGATTTTTTCCTCATCGAAAGACTCCATATAGCAGAAGATGGACATGGGAGGGCCATTAGGGGCCCACGAGGTAGGGGGCGCGCCCAGGGGGTAGGGCGTGCCCTCCACCCTCGTGGGCAGGGTGTGGCCCCCCTGCTGAACTTCTTGCGCTCAGTATTTTTTATATATTCTAAAAACGTCTTCCGTGAAGTTTCAAGGCTTTTGGAGCTGTGCAGAATAGGTCTCTAATATTTGCTCCTTTTCCAGCCCAGAATCCCAGCTGCCGGTATTCTCCCTCTTTATGTAAACCTTGTAAAATAAGAGAGAATATGCATAAGTATTATGACATAATGTGTAATAACAGCCCATAATGCAATAAATATCAATATAAAAGCATGATGCAAAACGGACATATCAGCGTGAAGTGAGTAATTAATACCGAGGTGAGTAAACGAAAAAATGAAATAATAAGCTGACGCTTCCATATATTCACCATTGTGATGTAACTAGTATGCCAAGGCATACTTTGTATGAGTAATGCGATAAGAAAGTGGGGCTATTTAACATGCCGCAACCAAGGGCGAGCTACGTGCGGGTATGAAAAGCAAGTATGTCAATCATTTTAGTAGAGACCACCTGGGGATTCCCTTGTAAGCTAGAGCTCCTTGCCTCCTTGGTGTGTTCTGCAAGCAGGCTGTCCACATAGACCTCCCAAAGAGAAGAAAAGCCGCAAAAAAGAAAAATTAAAAGCGTGCGAATCCCAGGGTCGGTCGAGCTGTACAGTGGATCGCGAACGAGTTATGCCTCCATCAATTCCCATGGGTTTTTGAGTGCGTAGTTTATGTATGCATGCTATTAGTGCCATTGCCTCATCGGGGCTGGGACGGAGGTCAAATTGCTAATTAGGCTCTTGACTAGACGAGCTGTCCTGTTGCAGTGTGGTCTGGACCCTCTTGATGATGTCCAGGAGCTCGGCAGCCAGATTATAATGCTGCTTGAGAAGGCCTCTCTATACTTCTGCTGCTAGGGCGGTAGTGTGCTCCTCTGTATGGAGGGGGCCTTCCATGTTTCAATTTATTGTAATGATGCCACATGGGCCGGGCATCTTGAGCTTGAGATAAGTGTAATGTGGCACCGCATTGAATCTAGCAAATGCGATTCGTCTGAGCAGGGCGTGATAGCCGCTGCAAAATGGGACGATATCGAAGACTAGTTCTTCGCTTCGGAAGTTATCCGGGGAACCGAATACTACCTCCAGCGTTATTGAGCCCGTGCAACGGGCCTCTACGCTTGGTATGACTCCTTTAAAGGTGGTCTTCATGGGCTTGACCCGTGAGGGGTCGATGCTCATTGTACGTACTGTATCCTGATAGAGCAGATTGAGGCTGCTACCACCAACCATTAGGACCCGTGTTAGGTGAAATCCGTCGATGATTGGGTCGAGGACCAGTGCGGCTGAACCGCCGTGGAGGATACTGGTTGGATGATCTCGGCGGTCAAAGGTGATCGGAAATGACAACCACGGATTGAATTTCGGGGCGATTGGCTCTAACGCATAGACGTCCCTAAGTGCGTGCTTGCGCTCCCTTTTGGGGATGTGTGTAGCGTATATCATGTTCACTGTTTTGACTTGAGGGGGAAATTTCTTTTGCTCCCCAGTGTTCGGCTACCGGGGCTCCTCGTCATCGTCCTCGCTCTGTGATTCTTCTTCCTTATTTCTGTTGTTGACCTTACTGGCTTGTTTAAAGACCCGACAATCTCTGTTAGTATGGTTGGCCGGTTTTTCTGGGGTGCCATGTATTTGGCAAGGACGGTCGAGTATGCGGTCCAAGCTAGATGGTCCTCCGCTGCTCCTTTTATAGGGCTTCTTTCGCAGGCCGAACTTGGAGCTACTTAATCCGGCATGAACTGTAGTGTCACCGGCGTTATCGCCATTGCTTCGGCGTTTGTGTCTATTGTGGCGGAGCTTGCCGGTGCTGTTTTTGGCCTCGGAGGGGCCTGTTTCGTTGGCTGTGTTTGTACTGCGAGCCACCCAACTATCCTCTCCCATGCAAAAGCGGGTCATAAGTGTCGTGAGGGCTGCCATGGATCTCGGCTTTTCCTGGCCGAGGTGGCGGGCAAGCCATTCGTCCCGGATGCTATGCTTAAAGGCCGCCAGGGCTTCAGCATCCGCACAGTCGACGATCTGGTTCTTTTTGGTTAGGAACCTAGTCCAGAATTTTCTGGCTGATTCTCCGGATTGTTGAACTATGTGGCTTAAGTCATCGGCATCTGGTGGCCGGACATATGTACCTTGGAAATTGTCGAGGAAGGCCTCTTCCAAGTCCTCCCAGCTGCCGATGGAGTTCTCAGGCAAACTATTTAGCTAGTGTCGAGATGGTCATTTGAGCTTTAATGGGGGGTATTTGATGGCATGGAGGTCATCTCCTCGGGCCATGGGTATGTGAAGAATAAAATCTTCGATCCACACTGCGGAGTCGGTTGTTCCGTCGTATGATTCGATATTGACAGCCTTGAACCCCTCAGGGAATTCATGATCCAGCACCACGTGTGTGAAGCAGAGAGGGTGTGTGGAACCTCTATAGCGGGCCGCGTCACGGCGTATCTCCGATGACGCCGTCTGTGGTTATCGGCCCGGGTGTGATTAAGTTTGTCACGTCCGATTAGGTAGCTGTCGTCCCGAGTATGGAAACGTCCTCGCGATCCATATATGGATTTGTTGTGTCCTGCTCTATTGTCCAATTCCTGCCGAAGATCGTATGTATGGTCCCGAGCTGGTATGTCCCTGTTTTTGTGAGGCGGTGGGGCGGGCTGCTGTTCGGGCTGAGTTCCTGCTTTATCCTGACTGGAGGGTGGCCGTTCAGCCGCCCTGTCCCGACCACGTGGTGGTTGGTCCACATTACGCGAGGGAGATATGTGCTCCGGCGCCTCCTCATCGAATTGAGGTAGCAATCTGCGTTTCGGGTAGCTCTTGGCTGGGCAGTTAAGGTCGTATTCCTCGGCTGTCAGGACATCAGTCCATCTGTTGACGAGGAGGTCTTGTTCAGCTTGAAGCCGTTGTTGTTTCTTTTTCAGGCTCCTTGCACTGGCTATGAGCTAAAGCTTAAAGCGCTCTTGCTTGAGAGGATCCCCAGGCACGATGAAGTCTACATTGCCAAGGCTTGTCTCCTCCTCGGAGAGTGGACGGTAACTATCATCTTATGAGTCATCTTCTATGGCCTGTTCATCAGGGTTGTCTTGCCTGCTGTCGTGTTTCTGTTCGGATGTAGCCCCGGCAGGGTCTTCATTGTTTTCGGCGTCGCCCGGAGTACTATTTTCTCCGGTGCCCGTGTTGCCGTCCTTTGAGCGGCGAGGCTTGGGGCGGCGTTTGGGCCACCGGCGCTTGGACTGTGTCTCGGAGGTTTTATTCGCATCTGGCTCTTCTTTCTCGTCGCCAGATCCTTTAGGTGTATCAACCATGTACATGTCGTAAGAAGAGGTAGCCATCCAACGTGCGGTGAATGGCGGGTCTTGGCCTTGCTCCTTGTCAGCATCGTCGTCCATACTGTCGATGTCTTCAGAGCATAGTCAAGCACGTTGGTTAAGTCATCGACAGTGCTATGAAGTGGGCGGCGGGTGGGAAGCAAGATTCCTCATCATCCGTCTCTAGCTCGAACCGAACATAGTTCGGTTGTGAGCCCTTCTCCGAGGACAAATTCTTTAAATATTTTAGCACGTCACCCAAAGGCGAGTGCTGGAAAACATCAGCGGCGCTGAACTCGAAGATCGATAACCGATCTAGCTCGGTGTCCGCGGGCGTACACAGTCCGGAACTTATAGCCGGAGACGAGTCCAAAGTTCGGTTAAAGCGAATATTGCATTGCGTCAAGTCCACGTGTGGCTCCAACGCCACGGACCCTACAGCCTCGGATGGCTCGATCTGCTTGGGCTCTAAGTGTTGGGGAACATAGTAATTTCAAAAAAAAATCCTACGCACACGCAAGATCATGGTGTTGCATAGCAACGAGAGGGGAGAGTGTTGTCTACGTACCCTCGTAGACCGGCAACAGAAGCGTTGACACAACGTAGAGGAAGTAGTCGTACATCTTCCCGATCCGACCGATCCAAGTACCGAACGTACGACACGTCCGAGTTCTGCACACGTTCAACTCGGTGACGTCCCTCGAGATCCGATCCAGGCAAGTGTTGAGGGAGAGTTTCGTCAGCACGACGGCATGATGATAGTGATGATGTTCTACCGGCGAAAGGCTTCGCCTAAGCACCGCTACGATATGACCGAGGTGGAATATGGTGCGGCCGGCCCCTAGGGGTGCGCCTGGAGGAGTCCTACTCCCAATGGGAGTAGGACCCCCCCCTCTTGCCTTGTTGGAGAAGGAAAGGGGAAGGGGGAAAGAGGAAAGGGGGGCTCCGCCCCCCATTCCTTGTCCTATTCAGACTAGGGGGGAGGGGGCGTGCGGCCTGCCCTGGCCGGCCCTCCTCTTCTCCCTTAGGGCCCACGTAGGCCCATTAACCCCCAGGGGGGTTCCGGTAACCCCCCGGTACTCTGGTAAAATCCCGATTTCACCCGGAATGATTCCGATATCCAAAAATAGGCTTCCAATATATCAATCTTTATGTCTCGCATGTCCGTGATCACATCCGGGACTCAAAACAACCTTCGGTACATCAAAACACAAAAACCCTAATTACGATCGTCACTGAACTTTAAGCATGCGGACCCTACGGGTTCGAGAACTATGTAGGCATGACCGAGACACGTCTCCGGTCAATAACCAATAGTGGAACCCGGATGCTCATATTGGCTCCTACATATTCTACGAAGATCTTTATCGGTCAGACCGCATAACAACATACGTTGTTCCCTTTGTCATCGGTATGTTACTTGCCCGAGATTCGATCGTCGGTATCTCAATACCTAGTTCAATCTCGTTACCGGCAAGTCTCTTTACTCGTTCCGTAATACATCATCCCGCAACTAACTTATTAATTGCAATGCTTGCAAGGCTTGAGTGATGTGTATTACCGGGAGGGCCCAGAGATACCTCTCCGACAATCGGAGTGACAAATCCTAATCTCAAAATACGCCAACCCAACAAGTACCTTCGGAGACACCTGTAGAGCACCTTTATAATCACCCAGTTACGTTGTGACGTTTGGTAGCACACAAAGTGTTCCTCCGGTAAACGGGAGTTGCATAATCTCATAGTCATAGGAACATGTATAAGTTATGAAGAAAGCAATAGCAACAAACTAAACGATCAAGTGCTAAGCTAATGGAATGGGTCAAGTCAATCACATCATTCTCCTAATGATGTGATCACGTTAATCAAATGACAACTCATGTCTATGGCTAGGAAACATAACCATCTTTGATCAACGAGCTAGTCAAGTAGAGGCATACTAGTGACACTCTATTCATCTATGTATTCACACATGTATTATGTTTCCGGTTAATACAATTATAGCATGAATAATAAACATTCATCATGATATAAGGACATAAATAATAACTTTATTATTGCCTCTAGGGTATATTTCCTTCAGTCTCCCACTTGCACTAGAGTCAATAATCTAGATTACACAGTAATGATTCTAACACCCATGGAGCCTTGGTGCTGATCATGTTTTGCTCGTGGAAGAGGCTTAGTCAGTGGGTCTGCAACATTCAGAGCCGTATGTATCTTGCAAATTTCTATGTCTCCCACTTGGACTAAATCCCATATGGAATTGAAGCGTCTCTTGATGTGCTTGGTTCTCTTGTGAAATCTGGATTCCTTCGCCAAGGCAATTGCACCAGTATTGTCACAAAAGATTTTCATTGGACCCGATGCACTAGGTATGACAGCTAGATCGGATATGAACTCCTTCATCCAGACTACTTCATTTGCTGCTTCCAAAGCAGCTATGTACTCCGCTTCACATGTAGATCCCGCCACGACGCTTTGCTTAGAACTGCACCAACTGACAGCTCCACCGTTCAATATAAACACGTATCCGGTTTGCGATTTAGAATCGTCCGGATCAGTGTCAAAGCTTTCATCTACGTAACCATTTACGACGAGCTCTTTGTCACCTCCATATACGAGAAACATATCCTTAGTCCTTTTTAGGTACTTCAGGATGTTCTTGACTGCTGTTCAGTGATCCACACCTGGATTACTTTGGTTCCTCCCTGCTAGACTTATAGCGAGGCACACATCAGGTCTGGTACACAAACATTGCATACATGATAGAGCCTATGGCTGAAGCATAGGGAACATCTTTCATTTTCTCTCTATCTTCTGCGGTGGTCGGACATTGAGTCTTACTCAACTTCACACCTTGTAACGCAGGCAAGAACCCTTTCTTTGCTTGATCCATTTTGAACTTCTTCAAAACTTTGTCAAGGTATGTGCTTTGTGAAAGTCCAATTAAGCATCTTGATCTATCTCTATAGATCTTAATGCCCAATATGTAAGCAGCTTCACCAAGGTCTTTCATTGAAAAACTCTTATTCAAGTATCCTTTTATGCTATCCAGAAATTCTATATCATTTCCAATTAGTAATATGTCATCCACATATAATATCAGAAATGCTACAGAGCTCCCACTCACTTTCTTCTAAATACATGCTTCTCCAAAAGTCTGTACAAAACCAAATGCTTTGATCACACTATCAAAGCGTTTATTCCAACTCCGAGAGGCTTGCACTAGTCCATAAATGGATCGCTGGAGCTTGCACACTTTGTTAGCTCCCTTTGGATCGACAAAACCTCCCAGTTGCATCATATACAACTCTTCTTCCAGAAATCCATTCAGGAATGCAGTTTTGACATCCATCTGCCAAATTTCATAATCATAAAATGCGGCAATCACTAACATGATTCGGACAGACTTAAGCATCTCTACGGGTGAGAAGGCCTCATCGTAGTCAATCCCATGAACTTGTCGAAAACCTTTCGCAACAAGTCGAGCTTTGTAGACAGTAACATTACCGTCAGCATCAGTCTTCTTCTTGAAGATCCATTTATTCTCAATTGCTTGTCGATCAACGGGAAAGTCAACCAAAGTCCACACTTTGTTCTCATACATGGATCCCATCTCAGATTTCATGGCTTCTAGCCATTTTGCGGAATCTAGGCTCACTATCGCTTCTTCATAGTTCGTAGGTTCATCATGATCTAGTAGCATGACTTCTAGAACAGGATTACCGTACCACTCTCGTGCGGATCTTACTTTGGTTGATCTACGAGGTTCAGTAGTAACTTGATCTAAAGTTTCATGATCATTATCATTAGCTTCCTCACTAATTGGTATAGGTGTCACAGAAACCGGTTTCTGTGATGTACAACTTTCCAATAAGGGAGCAGGTACAATTACCTCATCAAGTTCTACTTTCCTCCCACTCACTTCTTTCGAGAGAAACTCCTTCTCTAGAAAGGATCCATTCTTAGCAACGAATGTCTTGCCTTCGGATCTGTGAGAGAAGGTGTACCCAACAGTCTCCTTTGGGTATCCTATGAAGACACATTTCTCCGATTTGGGTTCGAGCTTATCAGGTTGAAGCTTTTTCACATAAGCATCGCAGCCCCAAACTTTCAGAAACGAGAACTTTGGTTTCTTGCCAAACCACAGTTCATAAGGTGTCGTCTCAACGGATTTCGATGGTGCCCTATTTAACGTGAATGCAACCGTCTCTAAAGCATAACCCCAAAACGATAGTGGTAAATCAGTAAGAGACATCATAGATCACACCATATCTAATAAAGTATGATTACGACGTTCAGACACACCATTACGCTGTGGTTTTCCAGGTGGCGTGAGTTGCGAAACTATTCCGCATTGTTTCAAATGTAGACCAAACTTATAACTCAAATATTCTCCTCCACGACCAGATCGTAGAAACTTTATTTTCTTGTTATGATGATTTTCAACTTCACTCTGAAATTCTTTGGACTTTTCAAATGTTTCAGACTTATGTTTCATTAAGTAGATATACCCATATCTGCTTAAATCATCTATGAAGGTGAGAAAATAACGATATCCGCCACGGGCCTCAACATTCATTGGACCACATAGATCTGTATGTATGATTTCCAACAAATCTGTTGCTCTCTCCATAGTACCGGAGAACGGCGTTTTAGTCATCTTGCCCATGAGACACGGTTCGCAAGTACCAAGTGATTCATAATCAAGTGATTCCAAAAGTCCATCAGTATGGAGTTTCTTCATGCGCTTTATACCGATATGACCTAAACGACAGTGCCACAAATAAGTTGCACTATCATTATCAACTCTGCATCTTTTGGCTTCAACATTATGAATATGTGTATCACTACTGTCGAGATTCATCAAAAATAGACCACTCTTCAAGGGTGCATGACCATAAAAGATATTACTCATATAAATAGAACAACCATTATTCTCTGATTTAAATGAATAACCGTCTCGCATCAAACAAGATCCAGATATAATGTTCATGCTCAACGCTGGCACCAAATAAAAATTATTCAGGTCTAATACTAATCCCGAAGGTAGATGTAGAGGTAGCATGCCGACTGCGATCACATCGACTTTGGAACCATTTCCCACGCGCATCGTCACCTCGTCCTTCCCCAGTGTTCTCTTAATCTGTAGTCCCTGTTTCGAGTTGCAAATATTAGCAACAGAACCAGTTTCAAATACCTAGGTGCTACTGCAAGCTGTAGTAAGGTACACATCAATAACATGTATATCACATATACCTTTGTTCACCTTGCCATCCTTCTTATCCGCCAAATACTTGGGGCAGTTCCGCTTCCAGTGACCAGTCTGCTTGCAGTAGAAGCACTTAGTTTCAGGCTTAGGTCCAGATTTGGGTTTCTTCTCGTGAGCAACAACTTGCTTGTTGTTCTTCTTGAAGTTCCCCTTCTTCTTCCCTTTGCTCTTTTTCTTGAAACTGGCGGTCTTGTTGACCATCAACACTTGATGCTCCTTCTTGATTTCTACCTCCGCAGCCTTTAGCATTGCGAAGAGCTCGGGAATCATCTTATCCATCCCTTGCATGTTATAGTTCATCACGAAGCTCTTGTAGCTTGGTGGCAGTGATTGAAGAACTCTGTCAATGACACTATCAACAGGAAGATTAACTCCCAGTTGAGTCAAGTGATTATGATACCCAGACATTTTGAGTATATGTTCACTGACATCACTATTTTCCTCCATCTTGCAGCTATAGAACTTATTGGAGACTTCATATCTCTCAATCCGGGCATTTGCTTGAAATATTAACTTGAACTCCTGGAACATCTCATATTCTCCATGAGATTCAAAACGTCATTGAAGTCCCGATTCTAAGCCGTAAAGCATGGCACACAGAACTATCGAGTAGTCATCAGCTTTGCTCTGTCAGACGTCAATAACATCTGGTGTTGCTCCAGCAGCAGGCCTGGCACCCAGCGGTGCTTCTAGGACATAATTCTTCTGTGTAGCAACGAGGATAATCCTCAAGTTACGGACCCAATCCGTGTAATTGCTACCATCATCTTTCAACTTTGCTTTCTCAAGGAACGCATTAAAGTTCAACGGAACAACAACAGGGGCCATCTATCTACAATCAAACATAGACAAGCAAGATACTATCAGGTACTAAGTTCATGATAAATTTAAGTTCAATTAACCATATTACTTAAGAACTCCCACTTAGAAAGACATCCCTCTAATCTTCTAAGTGATCACGTGATCCAAATCAACTAAACCATAACCGATCATCAAGTGAAATGGAGTAGCTTTCAATGGTGAATATGAATATGTTGATCATATCTACTATATGATTCATGCTCGACCTTTTGGTCTCAGTGTTCCGAGGCCATATCTGCATATGTTAGGCTCGTCAAGTTTAACCTGAGTATTCTGCGTGTGCAAAACTGGCTTGCACCCGTTGTAGATGGACGTAGAGCTTATCACACCCGATCATCACGTGGTGTCTGGGCACGACGAACTTTGGCAATGGTGCATACTCAGGGAGAACACTTTTATCTTGAAATTTAGTGAGAGATCATCTTATAATGCTACCGTCAATCAAAGCAAGATAAGATTCATAAGAGATAAACATCACATGCAATCAATATAAGTGATATGATATGGCCATCATCATCTTGTACTTGTGATCTCCATCTCCGAAGTATCGCCATGATCACTGACGGTGTCCTGGACTAGGGGGTACTCACACGTTGTCTCCCGATCTATTAGATTGGGCCGAGGCCCCCCATGGCCGTATACTCATGGGCCAGTTCGGACAGCTGCCGCATACAAGGAAGATTCCACAAAGACTTGGCGATCAAGACAAGGACTACTCCCCACCGGCGTATTCGACTAGGACTCTTGTTAACCTAGGCCTCTGGTGCATTATATAAACCAGGGCTAGGCTAGTCGATATCATAGACAACTTCATCATACAACAATCATACCATAGGCTAGCTTCTAGGGTTTAGCCTCCTTGATCTCGTGGTAGATCTACTCTTGTACTACCTATATCATCAATATTAATCAAGCAGGACGTAGGGTTTTACCTCCATCAAGAGGGCCCGAACCTGGGTAAAACATCGTGTTCCTTGCCTCCGGTTACCATCCGGCCTAGACGCACAGTTCGGGACCCCCCTACCCGAGATCCGCCGGTTTTGACACCGACATTGGTGCTTTCATTGAGAGTTCCGTTGTGTGATCGACAAAAGGATCGATGGCTCGCCTGCAGATCAACTGCGACTTCGGCGTCTTCGTCACTAGTTCGACTGGTCACCTTGGTTCGACCAAGAATTGCGCCCTGTGTTCGGATCACCATGATCGGACGAGGGCCTTCATCAAACATCAACTCCGATCTCAATCAAGATCATGGAGGAATTATATATGGAGCTCGGGGGCTCAACGTCAACATTGCCCTCAAGCGACCGTGCTGTTTTTTTTGGACAGCGAACTCGTATCTGCCTCCACCACCTCCTCGAGTATCGTTTTGACGATCGCTTTGGTGGAATTGTGCGGAATTGAGTCTACAACAACCATGAAAAATTTCGTCGAGTTCCGATGGAGGAATCTCTGGCAATCCACGATATACCGGAGCCCTGTCAAATCTGGACGGGAATTTGGATGAGTTTAGGGCGTGGTGTCCAGCTTCTAGCTCGGACGTCCTTTTGAAGATCCAACCGTTGATCGGCTGTGGAATTACTATATCTATCACCTCTCAAAATTTCAGCTCGACCCGACCGTCCAAACTCCGGGAACCTTCCAATTAGTGCATCACTTTTCGGATCTGTTTTTTGCGCGAAAACGAATCCGACCCGAGTTCATCTTTTTTATGAACAAGATTTCGGACATCCCTTTTGAAGGAAGTTTTGTATGGGGTATTGTGTTTTGTTTCCGAACACATCCCACTAACTTTAAGATCTTTTGAACATGATCTTCAACATCATGCTGGTGTCAAACCAGTCCGGCAATATTACTCCACGACTGCTGACCTGCGTTAGACACGTCGTCACTTTAGCCGAGCTCAACTTCTTCGGATCATCATCTCGGCAAGCCGAACAAGAGTCCGGCATCACGAAGGATAAATCATCACCAACATCGCCGCCCCACGGATTACACGGAGCGGGCATACCGGCATCGCCGCACGGTCGCTTCATCAAGCCGGCATCGACCACGTCACAACTTGCATCGACATGGCCGCACTATTGCTTCTTCAAGCTGGTGTCCATCATGCCGACCTACTTCGACTCATCGGCTGACGTCGAGGCTTCGACATCTTGGCTGGACCGGGGGCTTCGCCATCTCTTCATCAACCTACTCCAGACACTTTGGCGTCACTAGCTGACCAGCTCCGTCACGTTAGCTGGACCGAGGGCTTTGCCTCGGCGAGCCAACCTTTACCAGCATTGCCATGCCGTCGTTTTATCGCCCATCAGGCAATGGGTGTGCAGAGCGAGTCCCAATTTTGGGAATCGCCTTCCTTCGGATTGCTACAACAAATAAACTAGGTGCTATTAATCCCAGTATTTTTGCTTATTTGGGTTCATTTTTCTCAAGGAATTATTACTCTGGTTTGTCCATGATATGTACACAGGTCTATCAAATGGTGACCGCATTAACGAGGGTCGCGTGGTGGTTCGATCAGTTTCTGTACATAGTTCGGCGAACGCCGCATCCGGAGCTCGGACCGACCTGTGAATTCAGGCTTTGCCACGCCTTTACTACATCACGCCGACGCCCTGCATCGACATTGACTTTGGCGCCAGGCCATATTTATTCTATTCCTCACTTTGCATAAATTATTTATTATGCAACATTTTTTTTAATTATCATTATTACTATTATCTCCGGTTTGCACTATTTTTTGTGCAAAGGAAAATGATCTGGGGACTTCGGCGTCTCTCTGCCGGTCTGCATTAACCGTGCTATGTCACCTCTTCGGCGTGTCGAGCTCTCTGCTCCGCCACCTCGGGACAGGCTTAGGGGATGGAACCTTGCCGCGCATCAAGCTCGGACCGCGTCATCAATACCGAACACACTAACCAGCTAAGTCGCTTTCATGCTCAAAGCTTTAATTTCTAACTTGTGTTCGGTTCGACCAAGCATTATACTTTTTGGAAAAAAGTTGCTTGTAAAAAATTTCCTTGTTCAAACTTTGTTTTTGACGCATAAATTCAAATACCCAATTCATTTGGGGGCTTCCTTCATGAAGTTTTGCCTCTTGCATATGATTATACTTGTACGGCTTCGTTCCTTGTTCGTGTATTACGCCACAATATGCACCATATTGACTTAAGCGATTTGCAAGCTGGGTTGCCTCGCTCATGTGTTTACCCCTACATTCTCGATTGTTCGGCTAGGGAGTAAAGGGAGCACCTCTGCGGTTGTCACGATCGGGTCGCCCGAGCCGGACCTCAGACTGGGTGAAGCCGAAAGCTAGCGCTCTTATAGTTTTCAATGATGGTCGGCACACAACAGAACTCATGAGTACAAAAAATCTGTTGCACAAGTCTCATAATAAGAATGAGCACCGAAGAAAGGTATCGGTGGGGGTACTATTTTCTTCGAAGATGCTTCTTACTCTTCGTAGTAATATAGCATAAGTTCCCTGAGCGCGCTTTGTCTGTTACAGCCTTATGGCCCGATTGCCTGTTTATTGGAAACACCGTTGATATTCTCGACCGATGGAGTACATAACACTTTTCGGTCCTTGACCGATGAGGGAGAAGCCGATGGTCGGTTAAGACGCGTTTAAAGTTCGGTTGAACATAGATATGATATAAGTACTTCGGTACATGGAATCATTCTTTTACTCAAGTCACTTGGGAGCTCTTAAGTTTATTTGAGCCGTTTTATAATAAGTGTTCTTCTTCTTAGTCGTTGCAAAGTTTTATTATTATTATTATTTATCACTCCTTTTTTCGACACGAGTGTGCTGTCACTAGCCGGGGAGCCTAATTTCTCTCTCAAAGCCGCTAGAGTTTAGTTTGCTAAACTGGCCTGATGAGAAGTACTCCGCCCTCGGGATGGGATGTTGAAGCCGTAGGCTGACCCGCTCGAAGTCTTGAGATAGGATGTATCATGTTAAAGCACGACAGAAGCACTTCTTTTTTCTAAGACCAATTTTCGGATTGGCACCGAACACTTGATCTTGTTCGGATGTCATGTTTTTACTGACGTTTCTTGGTTTTCCAAGCTTTTTTTTGGCACTTTTAAACTATTTGTGCTTTTCCAGCATTAGTCTCGCAGTGCAACGCCGGACACCTTTAGGGATTCGGCAAAAACATTCTCAGATATTGCTATATACGCATCGGTTTCGAATTGTGTCTTCGGTCAATAGTTGGGTTGCCCGGCTCCTGCGCTTGCCTCCTACGTTCCGCTTTGTTCGGCTAGGTTTGCAAAGGGAGAACCACTGCGATTGTGCTTCCAGCTCACATGGTTAAGCACCTCAGTGGAG
Organism: Triticum monococcum; assembly: GCA_034509565.1. Classification (NCBI taxonomy): domain Eukaryota; kingdom Viridiplantae; phylum Streptophyta; class Magnoliopsida; order Poales; family Poaceae; genus Triticum; species Triticum monococcum. Next base: position 608,847,248 of record CM067842.1, read on the forward strand.
AAAGCCAAAAACTGACTGTCACAATAAGCGTAAACTGGTCAGCAATCCGATGACGGTGTTAAATGACTAGCCATTCATAATATTGGCCGAAGTGTTTACTGCTTGACCTCGACTGTCGTCGAACACTACCGGGGGCTATTAACTGGCCTCCCAACTAAATCCTCAATATTTTGCTCTTACATTAGAGCTGAGGTTTCATGATCATGCTTAGCATGACAACCCAAAGAAAGGAACTGACAGCGGGACTATTTTCTTTGGAAGACATTTCTTCTGTTAAACAGTAATATAACATATCTCTCTGCGTACCTTTGTTTATAAAACTGTGTGGCCAGATTGCCTTGTTTGTCGTAAATCTTTGCCCTCATAAAGGATTTATAAAGTAGGACAAACACTCCTCGGCTACTGGCCGAGGAGGTGGAAGCTGATGGTCGGTTAACAAAGTTTTGTACAATGCGGATCCGAGCATTAATGACATAAAGTACTTGGATACATAGAGTCATTACACATAATTTGTGATTTTACTATGGATATCGATCCTTAATTCGGCCATCCGTGCCTGCATTAAGGCTCGGGGGCTACTGGGCTTCGGGCTTATTATTTACAAATATTAAAGGGGCACATCGATCCCCTGATCTGGTGTTGCCACCCGGCCAGTGTCTCGGGGGCTACTGCATTGCTTGTCCAACACAGAAAATTTTATGTGCAATATAGTTTCCGAGGAGATTTTGATCCTCAGGTTGGTCGGCCGCACCCAACCTGAGTCTCGAGGACTGAGCGCGCCGCTTTTAGTGTCCCGAAGTATTCTGCCGAGCTTGGACTTGATCCTCAGGCCGATTTTGCAACTCAACCTGAGTCTCAGCGGCTACTAGGATCAGCGGTCTTACGTCATCCTTCAGGTGCATCTCGGGTTTTAGACCAATACACACCTTGAGGGCTACTGGCTATATATCTCGGCAGAGAATAAATTGCACCAACAAAAAATATTCACAAAAATCGGCCCACATTCGGGGTGGTGCACCACCTCGGAAGCAGTCTGGCATAAAGCTCAGGCGCTAGTGGCTGGCTCCGTAGAGGGCATTTCCGGCGTTAAGCTCGGCTAAACTCCTTCAAACTTTTTTGAACCAAGGTGATATGACACCTCGGATACATAGTCCGGCGTTGGAGCTCGGATACATTCCGGTGTCAGAGCTGGGAAGCGGTCCGGCATTGGTGCTTGGCTGCAAAAGATACCTCGAATATAGTCCAGCGTTAGAGCTCGTACGCAAGAGGACACTGCCTCCCGGGAACAACTTCAAACCCGAGGTGTGGCATAAAAACAATAAGGCATTGATAAAGGCCGGAAGCTTAAAGGGGCTCCTCGGATACCCGGCGTATAAACTCGTCGAATGCATTTCGGTGATCCTCAAGATCGAAGATGAGAAGATTTGTTGAACCAGTTTTCAAGACCGACGACCGAAGATGAAGGACACTTCGGAAGAATCGAGGAGCGTCCCTAACTTGAAGACCGGTTCAGGGGGCTACTGACGGTGTCCTGGACTAGGGGGTACTCACCATGTTGTCTCCCGATCTATTAGATTGGGCCGAGGCCCCCCATGGCCGTATACTCATGGGCCAGTTCAGACAGCTGCCGCATACAAGGAAGATTCCACAAAGACTTGGCGATCAAGACAAGGACTTCTCCCCACCGGTGTATTCGGCTAGGACTCTTGTTAACCTAGGCCTCTGGTGCATTATATAAACCAGGGCCAGGCTAGTCGATAGCATAGACAACTTCATCATACAACAATCATACCATAGGCTAGCTTCTAGGGTTTAACCTTGATCTCGTGGTAGATCTACTCTTGTACTACCTATATCATCAATATTAATCAAGCAGGACATAGGGTTTTACCTCCATCAAGAGGGCCAGAACCTGGGTAAAACATCATGTTCCTTGCCTCCTGTTACCATCCGGCCTAGACGCACAGTTCGGGACCCCCTACCCGAGATCTGCCGGTTTTCACACCAACAATCACCATCGTCACCGGCGCGACACCTTGATCTCCATTGTTAGCATCGTTGTCGTCTCGCCAATCTTATGCTTCCATGACTATCGCTACCACTTAGTGATAAAGTAAAGCATTACAGTGCAATTGCATTGCATACAATAAAGCGGCAACCATATGGCTCCTGCCAGTTGCCGATAACTCGGTTACAAAACATGATCATCTCATACAATAAAATTTAGCATCATGTCTTGACCATATCACATCACAACATGCCCTGCAAAAATAAGTTCGACGTCCTCTACTTTGTTGTTGCAAGTTTTACGTGGCTGCTACGGGATTAGCAAGAACCGTTCTTACCTACGCATCAAAACCACAACGATAGTTTGTCAAGTTGGTGTTGTTTTAACCTTCGCAAGGACCGGGCGTAGCCACAGTCGATTCAACTAAAGTTGGAGAAACTGACACCCGCCAGCCACCTATGTGCAAAGCACGTTGGTAGAACCAGTCTCGCGTAAGCGTACGCGTAATGTCGGTACGAGCCGCTTCATCCAACAATACCGCCGAACCAAAGTATGACATGTTGGTAAGAAGTATGACTTATATCGCCCACAACTCACTTGTGTTCTACTCGTGCATATAACATCAACGCATAAAACCTGGCTCAGATGCCACTGTTGGGGAACGTAGTAATTTCAAAAAAAATCCTACGCACACGCAAGATCATGGTGATGCGTAGCAACAAGAGGGGAGAGTTTTGTCTACGTACCCTCGTAGACCGGCAACGGAAGCGTTGACCCAACGTAGAGGAAGTAGTTGTACGTCTTCCTGATCCGACCGATCCAAGTACTGAACGTACGGCACCTCTGAGTTCTGCACACGTTCAACTCGATGACGTCCCTCGAGCTCTGATCCAGCCGAGTGTTGAGGGAGAGTTTCGTCAGCACGATGGCATGATGACGGTGATGATGTTCTACCGACGCAGGGCTTCGCCTAAGCACCGCTACGATATGACCGAGGTGGAATATGGTGGAAGGGGGCACCGCACACGGCTAAGGAACGATCATGAAGATCAACTTGTGTGTCGTGGGGTGCCCCCTTGCCCCTGTATATAAAGGAGGGAGGGGGGACGTGCGGCCAGCCCCTAGGGGTGCGTCTGGAGGAGTCCTACTCCCACCGGGAGTAGGACTCCCCCCTCTTGCCTTGTTGGAGAAGGAAAGGGGGTGCCCCCCCTTCCTTGTCCTATTCGGACTAGGGGGGAGAGGGCGCGCGGCCTGCCCTGGCCGGCCCTCCTCTTCTCCCTTAGGGACCATGTAGGCCCATTAACCCCCCCCCAGTACTCCGGTAAAATCCCGATTTCACCCGGAATGATTCCGATATCCAATTATAGGCTTCCAACATATCAATCTTTATGTCTCGACCATTTCGAGACTCCTCGTCATGTCTGTGATCACATCCGAGACTCCGAACAACCTTTGGTACATCAAAACACAAAAACCCTAAGTACGATCGTCACTGAACTTTAAGCATGCGGACCCTATGGGTTCGAGAACTATGTAGACATGACCGAGACACGTCTCCGGTCAATAACCAATAGCGGAACCTAGATGCTCATATTGGCTCCTACATATCATACGAAGATCTTTATCGGTCAGACCGCATAACAACATATGTTGTTCCCTTTGTCATCGATATGTTACTTGCCCGAGATTCGATCGTCGGTATCTCAATACCTAGTTCAATCTCGTTACCGGCAAGTCTCTTTACTTGTTCCATAATACATCATCCCGCAACTAACTTATTAGTTGCAATGCTTGCAAGGCTTGAGTGATGTGTATTACCGAGAGGGCCCAGAGATACCTCTCCGACAATCGGAGTGAAAAATCCTAATCTCGAAATACGCCAACCCAACAAGTACCTTCGGAGACACCTGTAGAGCACCTTTATAATCACCCAGTTACGTTGTGACGTTTGGTAGCACACAAAGTGTTCCTCCGGTAAACGGGAGTTGCATAATCTCATAGTCATAGGAACATGTATAAGTTATGAAGAAAGCAATAGCAACAAACTAAACGATCAAGTGCTAAGCTAACGGAATGGGTCAAGTCAATCACATCATTCTCCTAATGATGTGATCCCGTTAATCAAATGATAATTCATGTCTATGGCTAGGAAACATAATCATCTTTGATCAACGAGCTAGTCAAGTAGAGGCATACTAGTGACACTCTGTTTGTCTATGTATTCACACATGTATTATGTTTCCAGTTAATACAATTCTAGCATGAATAATAAACATTTATCATGATATAAGGAAATAAATAATAACTTTATTATTGCCTCCAGGGCATATTTCCTTCACTAAGGTCATTGCAGCCGCAGGAACCATATCCTGGGTGTGATCCGATGACAGATTTAAGTCACGTTCATCGGGAGGAGGGGGAGCAATCCCTGCAGGTTTAAATCCCTTGAAGATCAAGTCTTTATGGATATCCACGACGTAGTTTAAGCTTCCGAATCTGACCTGATGGCCAGGGGCGTAGCTGTCGATCTGCTCCAGATGGCCAAGCGAGTTGGCCTGCAGTACGAAGCCGCCAAATACGAAGATCTGTCTGGGGAGGAAGGTTCCTCTTTGGACAGCGTTATTATTTACGATTGAATGGGTCATCAAACCTTTTGTCGACGGCACAGTGGAACTCTTAATGAAAGCACCAATGTCGGTGTCAAAACCAGCGGATCTCGGGTAGGGGGTCCTGAACTGTGTGTCTAGGATCCATGGTAACAGGAGACGGGGGACACGATGTTTACCCAAGTTCGGGCCCTCTCTATGGAGGTAATACCCTACTTCCTGCTTGATTAATCTTGATGAATATGAGTGTTACAATAGTTGATCTACCACGAGATCGTAATGGCTAAACCCTATAAGTCTAGCCTATGTGGGTATGGTAATGAGTATATGTGTTGTTCTTTCCGGACTATCCCCTTCGGTTTATATAGACACCGAGGGGATCTAGGGTTTACATGGAGTCGGTTACATAAGAAGGAATCTTTAGTCGCCAAGCTTGCTGTCCACGCCAAGTAGAGTCCAATCTGGACACGCTGCAACCTTCGGCCTTCATGTCTTCACAGCCCATCAGTCCGGCCCATGGATAACAGGCCAGACGCCCGAGGACCCCTTAGTCTAGGACTCCCTCAGCCGAAGAGCTCAAGGAGGCCATCGATGTCGAGTTTGGTGTGCGCGGCGTCAAGGTGGTGCCTCACTACCCCGACGACTTCTTCGCCCTCTTCGACTTTCAGCATCAGTGCGACAAGGTCACGGTGGCCGGCAGATTCCGGCACAGCAGCCTCGACATCCATGCCACCAATTGGCGTCTCGACGCCCACTCCGACGTGGTGCGTGCGGACTACCACGTCCACCTCTGCATCGAAGGAATCCCGCTGAGCGCTTGGTGTGATTCTGTGGTAGCGCAGGTGCTTGGCCCAGACACGTTTGTGCACTACTTTGACATCGCAACTCTGCACCTTGAAGATACTTCAAGTTTCATGCTCTGGGCGTGGTCGGCTAACCCCTCAGCCATCCTCAAGGTCCTGCAAGTGACCATTGCCCCGCATGTGCTCCCAGGTGTGGGAGGTGCACCGTCCACGGCTGTTGGACACAGTGGTTTCCGGCGTCGTTCAATCGTTCACCTGGACCGGCTGGAGGACTACACGCCATATGTGGCAGGCAACATCCCCAGGCGCCCACACACCAACCCCTTCACTTGGCGCTACGATGTGGTGGACGACAAATACAGAGTCCGTGACAGGCAGAAGCCTCCTCCAAGGCGCCGCGATGATGAAGACCGCCACCGCCGCGATGATGACCAAGACATGGATGGTCGGAGAGGCCGTGACAATGATCGTTCACGGTCTTCCTGGCGTGACCGTCTCTTCCGGAGACACTCTCGCACCCCCATGTGTAGGGATGATGATGACCGCCATGGTTCGCGTCGCGAGGACCATTGCGGGGACCGTGGTCGAGACGACAGGCGCCGCGCAGAAGGCAACTCATGGGATCGCTCGGCTGGAGCTCGCAAGATGGTCCGTGGTCACTCCCTGCCGCCTTCCCCATGCACTACCTCTAGCAACATCATCGAGATTACCCCTGTGAGCTCGGCTTTGGGATGGCTCTACGGCACGGCTTCCAGAGTGTCCAAGGTGCAGCTGTCGCTCACCATGAACAGCATCAGGTCCACTCCTGTTCAAGCTTCCTCATCCATGCCTGTGACTGCTCTGGCTTCTCTAACTCCCCCTGGCCTGGATTCTGAGCCTGATGACGCTCCTGAGGTCGCGCTCACCCCTACAACTGAGTTCGTCCTCGACACTCCAACACCACCAAGCCTTGTTGAGACAACCCCGCCCCTCGGTGGCTGTACTACTCTCTCGGAGGAGGAGGGAGGCACGCCCCTCTTCATCCCATGCATGCCGGCTCTTCTGCCTACTCCATCAGCATGCTCCACTCCACCAAGGCTACCTAAGACTAGGTGCAAGACCTTGGCCGGGGTCACTGGCTTCCTGCTGCCGTGCCATAGCCCGCCCCTCTGGGCCAAAAAGAGGAGTATGCCCATAGCCAAAATTGCAGAGCAGCTCATGTGTCATTGTTTGGGCATAGTTGATGAAGGAGAGCAAGTCACTGAAGAGGCCATTGAGAAGTTCACGGTGATGTTCCAGGGACTTCTGTCGGATATCACTGTTGCTGCCCTTCGAGCTCTGTTCAAGATGGACTATGATCTCTCTGCTGGGGTTGAAGAGGCACTAATCCAGTATGGAGGGGAAGAAGAACCTGACCTGAGCGCTCCCGTTGTGGAGGAGGCCTGAATGTCGAGATAGTTTGTTATGTTGTAGCCTAGTTTAATGATGTTAGCTACAATCTGCTATGATGTGTGTTTCCCTGTTTGTGGTGGCGTGTGTGCTCCACTATTGCTGGCCCTGGCAAGGCAAAGTTCGTTTCAGTTTCAACCTGATGTAGTTCCTGTTTTCAGATGTTAGACCCCAACTTATCAATCCTATGTTGGAATGTTCGTGGTCTAAACAGCCCTGACCGTCGTGCGACGGTCCATGAGACTATTGCTTCTTCCTCATGTCATCTAGTTTGCATCCAAGAATCCAAACTCCAAGCCATCGACCAGTTCACGGCTGCATACCTTGGCGGTCAGCGTCTAAAATCCTTTGCCCAGAGACCTGCTGATGGTACAAGAGGGGGTATCTTGCTCCTTTGGGACGACAATGTTGTGTCCATTACCAATGTCCAGATTGGTGCCTACTATCTTTCGGCCTATGTTTCCATGAAAAACTACAATGAACCACAATCCTTCAAGCTTACTATAGTTTACGGCCCTACTCGCAACAATCTCAAAGATGATTTCTTCCTTGAGCTAAACTCTCAAAAGCCTCCTGTAGGAACCAAGTGGCTGGTTAATGGTGATTTCAACCAAGTCTACCGGGCTAGAGATAAAACCGTGAAAATGTGAATCGTTCTCGTCTTGTGAGATTCCGCAATGCACTCAACTCCTGCGAGCTAAAGGAAATCCCCTTGCAGAATAGAAAATTCACTTGGAGTAACGAGCAAAATGATCCGACGATGAGCAAGCTTGATGGTTTCTTCTGTAACGAATAGTGGGATGTCGTTTTCCCTACTCACATACTCCAAGCACTATCATCTTCGCTCTCTGATCACTGCCCTCTCTTGCTTGCCAATGCATCTGGACCGAAGAGACCCTAATCATTTTGTTTCGAGAACCACTGGATCAAGATGCCTAGGTTCCAACAGGTTGTTAGTGACTCCTGGAATGAGGATTCTCCCCATGGTGAGCCCTATCAACGGCTTTTCCATAAGCTTAAGAGAACTAGTATGAGGTTGCGTTCTTGGCGCAAAAAACTATTCGCTGCTTCTAGAATTCAACTTCATATGGCCCTGGAACTCATCCTACACCTTGATATGGCACAAGAATGTAGAGAACTTTCTCCTGATGAGAGGGACCTCGGAAAAATACTAAAGAGGAAGGTCATTGGCTTGGCGGTCCTGGAAAAGGCTAGAAAGCGTCAAAATTCCAGAGTTAACAATCTTAAGGTAGGAGATGCCAACACTCACTACTTCCATCTCCGTGTCAATCGTAGAAGGAGGAACTTCATACAATGCGTGAAAAACAATAATGGTTGGGCTACGAAACATGCTCACAAAGAGGACATCATGCACCGACACTTCAAAAACATTGCCAAAAAAGCCCCCTCGCGTAACATAGACTTCAATTGGGGGCTGCTGCATACCACGTCCACGTACGGCTCCGTGAGAAGGTGGACGGAAATGGCCTTGTTGTACCTCACTCCCGTCTTCAATGGGGTCTGCTCTTTTTTTTTTAGGAGAGTATGCCAATATGATCTTAATGAGGTGCGGGGCTTTGCATCTGACATTCGTTGGGCTTTCCTCTGCGGGAGCCCGCGTCCCGGCCTTTTTGTGCAATAAACCCCTCCGGCCGAAGACTAGTGATAGGTGGTCCCGCGGAGCTTTCGGAGAAGGGTAGCCTAGTGTGTAAGCACAGCAATGAACCGCGGCGAACCCTCAGACGACCCTTCTAAGATAAGGGGGGAGATCCTCAGTAGTGGTGACCCTTTGATTGTGATCTTCATGAGCTGGACAACGCCATCATGGAGGAGGAGGTGAAGGTTGTTGTGTTCTCCTTGCCTCGAGACAGAGCCCCTGGACCGGATGGCTTCTCCGATGCATTCTTTAAGGCATGTTGGAGCATCATCAAGGCGGACATTATGTGTGCCATCAATCATTTCTCTGATCTACACGCATCCCATTTCCACTGGTTGAATTCGACGGATGTTGCTTTGATCCCTAAGAAGGATGGTGCTGATGACATCACCGATTTTCGCCCCATCAGTCTTATCCATGCCATTGCCAAGATTATTTTCGAAGTAATGTCCAACCGCCTTGCGCCACACATTAACGACCTTGTCTCGCAGGCTCAGAGTGCTTTCATAAAAAATACATTCATGATAATTTCATGCATGTTCGCAACCTAGCGAAACGCCTACACCGCAAAAAGACATCGGCACTCCTATTCAAACTCGACATCAAAAAAGCATTTGACTCGGTTAGATGAGACTTCCTCCTCGACTTGCTTAACCACCTTGGGTTCCCTCCAAGGTTCAGGGGCTGATCTCGACTTTGCTTTCTTCGGCGGCCTCTCGTATTCTCCTTAATGGGATTTCAGGTGCCCCCGTCAAGCACGGATGTGGTCTGAGGCAAGGGGATCTGCTTTCACCTCTCCTATTCATGCTCATGATTGATTCTCTACACCTAATCCTCAGAAGTCCATCACCCAAGGAAATCTGCATCCCCTCGGTGGTCAGGCTATGTCAATTCAGGCCTCCCTCTATGAGGACGACACATCTATTTTCCTTGCCCCCATCAAGTCGGATGTTGAGTTCTTTGCCCGCACCCTAAAGAATTTTGGGGAAGTCACTGGCTTGGTCACGAAATGTACCAAAAGCTTGGTTGCTCCTATTCGTTGTGAGAATCTGGACCTGGTGGACATCTTACACTCTTTCCTGGCCAGCCGTACCTCCTTCCCGATGAAGTATTTGGGCCTACCTGTCTCAGTCAAGAATTTGAAAAGAATCCACTATCAACCGCTTGAAGACAAGATCGCAGCCCAATTGGCACCATGGATGGGTAAACACGTTTCCTCTCCGGGACGTGTTGTGTTGGTCAAGTCTGTGCTTACGGCCATTGCTATCTATTACATGACGGTGCTGAACCTCCTGGTTGAGGTGATGAACAAGATTGATGCTCTCTGACGGGCATTCTTGTGGGCTGGATGTGACAAAGTCACTGGAGGAAAATGCAAGATTAATTGGGAGAAAGTGTGCAAGTCAAAACATCATGGTGGCCTTGGCATTCTCAATCTGAAAAAATTGCATCCGCATTGCGCATTCGTTGGCTCTGGGGTGAGTGGCTTACTCCGATCAAGCCTAGGGTGGGATTAGGGACGCCATGCGACCGGCAGGATAGAGACATCTTTGCAGCCTCCACAAAAGTCGTCGTGGGCGATGGTACACGTGCCATTTTTTGGGAGTCTGCTTGGCTTGATGGTTTGCGACCCAAGGACATTGCTCGGTCTAGAAAGCGCTCCTAGACAATTTTTGGGTGTCTCAGGTGAAGGCCTCTCAGGGCATGACTGTTGACCATCTCCATGATTTCATCGACCTATGGGATAAGCTATCTCATGTTCAGCTAATACCTGACATGCCAGACTCCATCATTTGGAAGCTCACCAAGGATGGTCACTATTCTGCAGCAACGGCTTACAGTGTGCAGTTTCTCGGTTTAGTCGACTCGGACTTGCCTCAAATTGTTTGGACAACTTGGGCCCCCCAAAATGCAAGTTTTTTGCTTGGCTACTCATCAACAATAGAATCTGAACGGTAGACCGGCTTCAGAAGCGAGGGTGGCCTAATTGCAACATGTGCCCCCTGTGTAAGCAAGTTCAGGAATCGGTGGCCCATCTGCTTTTCAAATGCCGCTACACGGTGAGAGTATGGAACATGATTAAAGTGTGGCTTGGCCTTCATGACATTTACCCGCAGAACTGGGCCATGGTTGACATGGTGAATAATTGGTGGAGCGCCAATGCCTCCAACACGACGCAATCTTGACGACCGCTTACCTTCCTTATGCTGCTCGTCTCATGGGAAATCTAGAAAGAGCGGAATGCTAGGGTATTTCGTAATGTCGCAGTGCCTGTTGGAGTTTTAGTAGCTAGAATCAAAGACGAGGCGGCGCTATGGTGTCTGGCCGGTGCGAAACATTTGTGTAATATCATGCTGCAAGAGTGATATGTTGTATTTGGCCTTTGGCCAAGATCCCTAATACTCCTTCTTATTCAATGGAAATGGCAAATCTTTTGCCTTGTTTCAAAAAAATAAAACTACTACAATTCAGCCTAGGGTTCCAAAACCTATCATTTTTTCACTGATAAGTCCGGGGTCGGCTATTTCAAAAAACCCAAATCGCGTGGAACTAGTGAAATAAGCTGTTCTCTGACCGCCTGGGCCCACCAGTCAGGCCACGTAGCCCAGCACGCTCACGGCGCGGCCGTTAATGGCCGTTACACAGGCCGGTCCGGTCAGAACCAAAGAAGCTGGTCGTGCATCCCTCTCTCTCACTCCCCCTCCTCACCCACGCTCTCTGACCTAGGTGAGATGGTGCGGCGCAGCCAAATGTCGTCGGTGGCGAGCCTTTGGTCCAAGGAGGCATCGACGAGGATGATTTTTATGGGCATTCAAAGGTTGAGAAATGGCTGGGTCAAGCTAAGCACAGATGGTTCCTTCATGAAAAGTGATGAGGCTGGAGCGGGAATGATACTTTGTAATGCTTTAGGAGAAATTATTTTCTCTACATGTAGGGCATTGTTTTTGTGCAGGGAGGCACTGGAGGCGGAGTTATGCGCGTGTATGGAGGGACTACGGGTGGTCATTCAGTGGTCGGATCGTCCTATAGACCTGGAGCTGGACTCACAATTCGTTGTGTCCATGATCACATGTGGCGATACTGATCGTTTAGTTTATGCGTTTCTAGTGAAGCAAATTAGACAACTTATGAGTCTTCGACATACTTGTATTACTCATGTTTTATGTTCACAAAATAAGGCTACTGATGGATTAACTACTTTTGGTAGAGTTCATGGTAGACCCATGACTTGGCTTGGTTCTGTAAGTGCATCTAGTGCCACCCCTAGTTGGTTTTGGAGTATTGACGACAAACCTGGTTGAGTGACTAATGTGTTTGTGAGAATTGCAGGACAACACAGGTAGTAGTCCCTCATTGATTCGGTTTACCTACCGGAGATGACCCCTAAAAATGTATGAAGACATTGAAGACAAAGGTGGTATGTGAAGACATTAACATTGAAGATTATGACAAGAGAAGATATTGTGTGAAGACTATGGAGCGCGAAGACTTAGTTGTTTCGTTGTTTCCTTTTCTTCTTTGCTGAGTCATAGGAACCATCGTACTGTTAAGTGGGGTCCCAGTGAACAAAGTCAGAGTGACTGAAGTGATGCTTAATCAAAATCCTATGTCTTCGAGCGAAGACAATGAGAGCAAAACTTATCCAGAGTTGGATAAGTCAGCTTTACTTGTAGCCCAAGTAAAGTTGTTGCGTGTGTTTGAAATTTGACCATTGAAACACGTGTCAGTTCCTTAGTGACCAGGGCCATTTTAGACAAATCAGGTCGGGTTGCCTAGTGGCTATAAATAGCCCACCCCTACACCATAAATTGGTGGCTGCTCAGAGTTTGTGCACGGCTTTTGTCGTTTGAGAGCAACCCACCTCGAAGCCTTTGAGAGAGAAATCCTTGCGAGGACAAAGCCCTAAACACCCAGAGCCAAAGAGTGTTAGGCATCACTGAAGTCTTCCTGTCTGTTTGATCTGAAGACTTGTTACACTTGAGGACTGTGAATCCTCTAGCCGGTTAGGCGTCGCATTCTGAGCATCCAAGAGTCATTGTGGATCACCAGTGAACGAAGTCTGTGAAGGTTTGGAAGTCTACCTTGAAGACTTACCAGAGTGATTGGGCGAGGACTGGGTGTCCTTAGCTCAAGGGGAATAAGGTGCAGACACGGTCTTCTGAGTTAAATCTCAGCCTCCCCAACCAGACGTACAGTTGTCACAGCAACTGGAACTGGTCCAACAAATCATTGTCTTCAACAAGCCACTGGTTCTATCCTTCCCATCTCTTTATTTACAGTTGGTCCTTGTGAAGTCATTGCCTGTTTGCATTGTCCATTTGTCTTCACTGTGTGACTGTTTGTTCAGATTGGTTTCATACTATTTTCCATCTTGATCCGTACTGCCAATATGCTATTAGTCTTCGTGCCCTCAGTTCATTGAATACTTTACTATGGCTTGTCTAGTGTAGTCTACCTTCCGCTGCATGGTTATAGGTTCATTTCTATCATCTGTCTTCGAAACTCCCATGTTTTGAAGACTTTTATAAAAAATGCCTATTCACCCCGCTCTCTAGTCGATAACTAGCACTTTCAATTGGTATCAGAGCAAGGTACTCCCTTGTTCTGTGTGATTCGGTTTAACCACCTGGAGTTTTAGCTATGTCGACTGCAGGGATAATCACAGTCTCCGCTCTGTGCCCTGTCTTCGATGGCACTGATTATCCCAAATGGAAGACTATGATGATGAAGCAACTCCTTGCAATGGACAGTGAAATTTGGACGGTCACGGAGATTGGCCTCACCGACTTATGCAAGATGGCGGATGCCTAAGACATTCAGAAGTTCACTCTGCTGGATGTCAAGGCGAAGGACATTATATGCTCCTCCTTGTCCAGAGATGAGTTCAGGCGCATCATGCATCTCGGCAATGCAAAGGTTATATGGGATCGGATTTCTGATGTTTATGAAGGTCATCGGACACGTCAGGATCCCTGGTTCCTCAACTTCAAGGAGTCACTTCAAACAATATCTCCCAAACCCGAGCCATCCTCTCCAACCTACTGCTTCATGGCACGTGGTGCCAAGGTAAACTCATGTGATGCTTACTTTCAAACATCAAGTGAAGATGACTCTGATTGTAATTCCAAACCCAGCTACAAAACACTTGCTAAAATTGCAACTGAACAACAAAAAACTATGGAACATATTCAAAAACTGTTTGACAAAAGCGATGACCTGTTGGACGCTGAAATGACTCGATCTCAGTCCTTAATTGAAGACATAAAAAATCTTCATGTTAAGTATGAGGAACTTGAAAGTCGTCATGAAACGCTCTCAAAAACTCATGAAAAGCTTTCCTATTATTATCTTCAAAGGAAGCAAGAACTTGAGAAATTGAGAGCGGTTGATGAAGATCTTCAAAAGGAAAATGAGTCACTTCACGCTGAACAGATCAGTCCCGCTCAAGAAGGATTTGAACCACCATGTCTTAAATGCCTTGAGCGTGAAAACGCTACTTCTGTTGCTGAATGTTCTACTACTGCTACTGTTGCAATATCTTCAACTGTTGATGTGGTAACTAACCCCTCTGCTGAGGATGCCACTGCTATTGCTGATGAAAATGCTAGGTTGAATACATTTCTTGAAAGAGGGATGTACAGAAGTCTCAAAGGGCATCAGACACTATGCGATGTCCTTAAAAGGCAGATTATGAACCGAAACCCTAGGAAAGAGGGTGTTGGGTTCGAAAGGAAAATGAATGCTGATGGCTCTTACTGGAAGCCTAAGCAGTACCCCAAAACCACATGGGTTGGTGCAAAGGAACCTTCAGTGGACCCATCCACCCTATCTGGCTTCACTTGTGCTAATCCTATTGTCATTGATGAATCCTTTGATGCAAACTATAAACTGTTTAAGAATCAGAATGGTGAAGTGTTTGCCAGGTATATTGGTACTAACTGCAGGAAATGGCCACCTATGAAGAAAGTCTGGGTGCCCAAAAGGTGTCTGGAGAATCTTCCTGTGAATGTCGTCATGACACCACAAGGGAAGAAGACAAACCCCAGACCACAGGCTTCATATGGTCCAAAGGCTTCATACAGACAGAGGACTCACCTGAGTCACACTAACACAAATGTTTTGCAGGGAAATCATACCCAGGCCTATGAATATGAGCGTGTTTCATCAAACCGCCATGTTCATAAGACCAAGAACTACTCTGCTCATTCCTATGAGTATTATTCACCTCCTGCAAAACTATTTGCCAGGGCTTCAAAGCCAAAGTTCTCAGATGCTACACTTAGGCTCATTGCTTCGAAGCCACCCTTGAAGATGTGGGTGGCTAAGAAAGCTTAACTCTCTTTTGCAGGGAAAGGTCTCCAACCGAAAATCAAATGCGTCTGAAGCTATTGCTGGGGACCTAAAACATCTTGTAGGGAACAAGATCAAATGCCCAAATGGTCTTATTATGTATTTTGTTCCTGGGTCGCTTGCTATTTGTCCTATCAGTCCTAACCTTGATCTAAGCTTTCATAATACACTTGATCGTCAAATGTTTATGCTTCACAATACTCTTCGTGAAGCCTATCCCCCTACATGCACTGTAGGGTATGACACCAGCTGCTTCAGAATGGATTATTTATAGTGGATGTACTAATCACATGACTGGCGAATGAAGTCTTCTCATGGACTCAATCTTATGTCCATTTGACAAAAGTCACATCACATTTGCTAACACTGGTAAAAGCAAGGTATTGGGTCTAGGTAGAGTTGCAATCTCAAAGGATCAGCACATGGATAAAGTGATGCTTGTTGAATCCCTTGGTTTAAACTTAATGTCTGTCTCAATGCTTTGCGATTTGAACATGATTGTGATATTTGGTAAATATTGTTGCCTTGTTCTAATGGAATTTGAAAAGTCTCTAGTCTTTGAAGGGTATCGGAAAGATGATTTGTACATGGTAGCTTTCTCAGCAAGACCACAGCTTGTCATATGTCTTCTTGCAAAAGCTCCAGAGTGCTGGCTCTGGCATCGGAGGCTAGGGCATGCTGGCATGAGGAACTTGCATACTCTTGCGAAGAAGAAGCACGTCATAGGCATCGATGGCGTCAAGTTCAAGAAGGATCACTTATGCGGTGCATGCAAAGCTGGAAAGATGACGAGGGCCAAGCATCCCTCAAAGACAATCATGACAACGACTCAACCCTTCGAACTGCTACACATGGACCTCTTCGGCCCTACTCACTACTCTACCCTTACTACTACTGCTTGTCTTTATGGCTTCGTCATTGTTGATGGTTATTCAATATATTCATGGGTACATATAATCCTCTACAAGACTGAAGTGCAGGATGTCTTCAGACGCTTCGCCAATCGAGCCATGAACAACTATGGCGTCAAGATCAAGCACATCAGAAGTGACAATGGCAATGAATTCAAGAACACCGGCCTCGACACTTATCTTGATACATTGGGCATCACTCATGAGTTCTCAGCTCCGTACACGCCTCAGCAGAATGGCATCGTGGAACGCAAGAACAGAACACTCATTAAGATGGCTGGGACGATGCTCGATGAATACAAGACACCAAGAAAGTTCTGGCCTGAAGCTATTGATACTACATGCCATGTCATCAACTGTGTTTATCTTCACAAGCTTCTGAAGAAAACATCCTATGAACTCCTCACTGGTAAGAAGCCAAATGTCAATTACTTCAGAGTATTTGGTGCTAGGTGCTGGATCAAGGATCCACATCACACTTCAAAATTTGCACCAAAAGCACATGAAGGTTTTATGCTTGGTTACGGAAAGTATTCGCACTCCTACAGAGTCTTCAACCTCTTTCACTATAAAGTGGTTGAAACTGTGGATGTGCGGTTCGATGAGACTAACGGCTCGCAAAGAGAGCACCTGCCAAATGTGCTAGATGAAATTCCACCCAGTGAATCCATCAAGCTTATGCGAACTGGAGAAATCATACCATCTAAAGTACAGCCTGAAGAGGAACTTATCATTTCTGCACCTAATCAAACTGAAGACAATGCTTAGCCTGAAGACAATCCTTCAAACGATGACAATGATCAGCAAGAGCAAAATCTTCATCCAGTTCATCCTCGTGTTGCAAATGAAGTACAGATTGAGAAGATAATTGATAGCATCAATGCACCTGGTCCACTCACTCATTCAAGGGAAACACAACTAGCAAATTTCTGTGGGCACTTTGCATTCGTCTCAATATCTGAACCCAAGAAAGTTGATGAAGCCTTCATGGAACCTGATTGGATTCAAGCTATGCAAGAAGGAGCTTCAACAATTCGAGCTGAATATTGTATGGGAACTGGTCAAGCGTCCTGATCCTCGTAAACACAATATCATAGCCACTAAATGGATATATCACAACAAGAAAGACGAGCATGGTCAAGTTGTCAGAAACAAGGCTCGTCTCGTTGCTCAAGGATACACTCAAGTTGAAGGAATTGACTTTGATGAAACATTTGCTCCTGTGGCTAGGCTTGAAGCTATACGCATACTGCTATCCTATGAAAATCATCATAACATCCTTCTATATAAAATGGATGTGAAGAGTGCCTTTCTCAATGGAAAGATTGAAGAAGTGTATGTTGCACAACCACCTAGTTTTGAAGATCCAAAACATCCTGACATGGTTTACAAGCTCAACAAGGCATTGTATGGCCTCAAACAAGCCCCTCGTGCTTGGTATGACACACTCAAAGACTTCCTGAAGAGCAAAGGCTTCGAACCTGCTTCCCTGGATCCCACACTCTTCACGAAGACATATGATGGTGAACTGTTTGTGTGCCAAATATATGTGGATGACATTATCTTTGGCTGCACTAATCAGAAATACAGTGATGAGTTTGGACACATGATGCAAGAGCAATATCAGATGTCCATGATGGGTGAGCTGAAGTTCTTCCTTGGTCTTCAAATACGGTAGCAACGCAATGGCATCTTCATATCTCAAGAGAAATACCTCAAAGATTGCCTGAAGAAGTTTGGAATGCAAGACTGCAAAGGTTATATGACGCCAATGCCAACCAAAAGTCATCTGCGTCCTGACGCCAATGGTAAAGAGTTCGATCAAGAGGTATACCGCTCCATGATTGGTTCTTTGCTTTATTTATGTGCATCTAGGCCATATATCATGCTTAGTATTTGCATGTGTGCCCGATTCCAACCGGCACCAAAGGAATCGCATCACTTAGCTGTGAAGCGAATTCTTCGATATTTGGCTTACACCCCAACACTAGGATTATGGTATCCAAAGGGCTCAGAGTTTGATCTAGTTGGATTCTCGGAAGCTGATTATACTGGTGACAAGGTGGATCACTCTGCAGATGACGCTGATTCTAATGAAGCGCCTGCACCACCGAAGCCCGTGAAGCAAAAGAAACCAAAGGCTTCAAAGCCCTCCTCCGCACCAAAGGTCTCGCGGGCGAAGCCTCTGGCCACTGCACCTCCTGAAGCCAGTTTGCAGTCTGAAGATATCTCTCGCATCTCCAAGTCTGACAAGATGAAGAAGCCCATGCAACCAACTGGTCAAGCATTGACCCCTGCTGCCGTTCTGAGGAACGAGAATGAAGCCATTGATCTGTCTAGCGATGACGATCTTGGCGATGCTACTCTTGAGCTGCTTATGAAGAGCAAGCAAGAGGCGGAAATCTTTAATGATCTTCCCCTCTTTGATGTGGAGATCCTGTACAAGTTCATTGATGAGTGGTTTGACAGCCCAGACCTCAGTTTTGATGATCTTCAGCTCCCAATTGGTCTCAGCGTCTCTTTCCATGGAGCCATTGCTCCTGAGCTGGCTCTTGCACAGAAGATTGTTGAGCTGAAGCACAAGATTGATTATGAAAAGGCTCAGTTCAAGAAGCACATGGCCAAGCTCAACGTGGAAGACGTCCAAAACTTCAAGGTCATGCTGCATGAGCTCAAGGAGGCGTTCCACAAGAAACGTGAAGAAGCAAAAGGTTCTCGTGAGAACATGAAGAATCTCGATGCCAAATGTGTTCAAGGCTACAATGAAGCTGAAAAGCGCAAGGCTTTGGGGTGACCAGGCATCGACCCCAGAATGGCTGCCAAGAAGAAGAAGAAGCCTGCTGTGGCCCAGCCAGAAGCATCCAGGCAGGAAGAACCTCGCATTGTCTTCCCGGCCAGTATGACCGGCTCGAAGCCTAAAGTCCCCACAGTGGCTTCGGAGCTCAAGAAAACTAGGGCAGCTGAAGCCGAAGCCTGAAAGCGCAAGACCAAGGCCACCACTGATGATGCTCCACCGACCAAGAAGAAAAAGACAAAGAAGAAAGACCGGGCTGCTCCCACAGAGCCCCTTGTTGTCGAGCCAATCTCAGTGGCTCATCCTGCATCTGAACATCATGAGCGTCAGTTGATAGTTCATGAGCCTGCTTCCACAGAGGCTCCAGAAGTTGAAGACATTCCAGCTGTGGACCCCACCGCAGCTGAAGACGTTAGTCACCAAGACAGTGTTGAAGATGATGAAGTCCTTCCTCAGATCGAACACAATGTGGTATCATTGCCTGTTCTCACGAACAGCGAACTCATCAGCATTGGTCGTCCATTGACGCCAATTGCTCAGGATGACTCATGGGCTTATCACCCACAAGACTCCCCCCGTCAAGAAGAATCCCCAAATACTCCCCCACCTCAAGTCACCACTTCGGTGCTTGAAGACGGTGACTTTGTGGCCCAGCCAACTCCCTCTCCAAAGGCATCACTGGCACTCCGCAGGCTTCGCAAAGGACCAAGGCCACAGGTCACTTTGTCAAGTGTTCCAGAAGGAGAAGAGCGCCAATCCGTTTCACGCCAAGTCTTTCCTGAAGCCTCTCCTACTGCGAACATCCCCAAGTCTGAAGCCAAAGCGGCTGAAGATATTCCGGCTGCATCAGCCGATGAACAAGAATAACCAAGAGAAGAAGAACGTGTTGCTACACCCCCGTCCAACCCTGAAGTTGTTCTCGAGGAGAACGTGTCCGACCCTCCAGCTACTCGAGTGGAGGCTGAAAACTCTGAGGCGGCCACTAACACCAACACTGACGCCAATGACGTTGTCATGGCTGAAGCTACTATGGCGCCTGAATCTAATGTGGTGCCAGAAGTGATTGCACCGGAAGCCAATCTGCAGCCAGAAGTCAATGCCACTGCTCCTGTACCGCCTCCACGGCCACACACCCTTGAGCAAGCATTCTATCAAGGCCAACTTACCACCGTTCGCTAGCCCATTCTGGTTCCTCCACCTACTGTCGGTCCGCAATTTGACTATCATGTGGAGCACAGGCCTTAGGTCCAGAAGCCAAAGCCAAGGCTACCAAGGTTTCCAGGTACTGCAACTTCACCAAGATCGTTTAATCTGAATGGCTTCAAGGCACACAACACATTCTTTGACAGTGCCAAGAACCCCTACACAAGGCCAAGAATCTCCTCAGATCGATTCTGGAGTTATCAGCAGCGCAGCTACTATTCCTGCATCTTATACAATCAGGGGCGCATTTTCCCTCATATGCGTCTAGACAACGAAGCCATAGCTGGCCTGCCCTGCCTAGAAGAAGCCCTTGACTGCTTCAAAGATGCTGGCCTTCTACAGTTTGTGACTGCCAAAGAACATTGGAATGAAGAGCTTCTGCTACAATTCTACGCTACCCTTCACATTCGCGGCTACAACAGGGATCCGAAGACTTGGATCCTTGAGTGGATGACAGGCGATGTACACCATGAAGCTAAAGCCCAAGACATCATTGAGCTTACTGCCCTGCCCACTCCTGGCGAACATTATGAACTAGGTTGTCAGCTACAGCAGAATGCGTTGGAAAGCATCTTCCAGAAGCCCGAGCCAAATATGAGCCAAATGTTGAGCATGATGAAGCCACTGCCACAAGACGCTGACTATCCTAAGGAGTTCTTAGTTGAAGACATAGAGTATCTGCCCCGCACTATTTATCATATTATCAGGCGAACTCTTTGGCCGGTCAAAGGACATTCTCCTGCAGTGAAGCTTGAAGGGGCAATGAAGACATTGGTTTTCTATATCTTCAATGGCATCAGCTTCAATGCTCAAGACTTCTTCATCATGCAATTGGATGCATCTGGCTCCGATATCTTTGGTCTGAAGTTCTATGCTCCATGGGTAATGCACCTCATCAAGCTTCACTCTGCTATCAACTATCAGCCGTCTGCGCGCAATCACCTTATATTCTTGCCAGAGGTTGATCTGTCTGTCGAAGCCATTTACCCAGAGCCTGCAAAGGAGCCAATTTATCTTCACAATGTCGATCATCAAAGCTTCACCCAGCCCATTGAAGGAGTTCAGGCCGTTTCTCGTGTTTATCCCTTGGCTAGCAATACACGTGCCCCTCACACCCAAACTGAAGCCACTGCAAGTACCAACGCCCAAAGGCCTTGGAAGCGATCTCATGTTCTCAATGACCGAGAG
Organism: Triticum monococcum; assembly: GCA_034509565.1. Classification (NCBI taxonomy): domain Eukaryota; kingdom Viridiplantae; phylum Streptophyta; class Magnoliopsida; order Poales; family Poaceae; genus Triticum; species Triticum monococcum. The sequence continues at coordinate 608,868,197 of CM067842.1, forward strand.
ATTCTCGTCGCTCTACATCAGAAACAGGATAAGGATCATGACTGGCTTAAGATTCAGATGCAAAGCCTCTTGGTGGACGTCAATCGCATTTGAAATCTTGCCACCAAGAATGCCTTTGTTACACATGAAACCTGTCGGAGGTCTTGGAAGAGTTTGACGTTACTCAGTGTTGAAGCTGATCTTCAAGACGATGGCTTCACAGAGAGATTCAAGTTTGACTCAACTCCTCCGAGGAATGCTCACTTGCGTCTGACTCCCTCACTTGAAGACTCTGACTATTCTTCCTCAGCTGCAACAGTTAATGCCAGAGTCATAGATGATCAAGATGATGCTACCTCACCACCTCCAACTTCGGCACGTATCGACACTGCACCAAGTTCGTCTGCACCACCAAACCTCAATGACGACCCTGCTTCATCGCCTACTCCACATGGGAATGAGTAGCAAGCTCTATGTCTTCAAACCTTTTTGGTCATTACTGACAAAAGGGGGAGAAGCATATGAGTTGATAGTCTTCAAGCGGGACCATATGGGTGGTTGCTATACTTTTGCTACATTTGCCAAGTGCTTACAACTCTCGCTTTTGATACATTTGGTTCTTTTGAGTTGTAACACTTAAACTTGATGGTCGTCTACTATCTTTTCGACACTATGTGATGCGATGATAAATTCCGCATGTGCGACGATAAATTCCGCATGAAGTCATTTTGCAGACGTCCATTTTTCATTATGCATGTCATTATCTTTGTTATATCCTTTCATGCATGATAAATTGTCTTCATAAGTAGAAGAGGAGCTCCGCAAGTACAACCTGCCATGTGCGTTTGCATTCAAAAGCAAAATACTTATGTGCACATCTTCAGGGGGAGCCTTTCTGCTACTTACGAAGATAATACCTAAATCCTTTACAATTTCACATACTTTTATCCCCGTTGAAAACTTCAACCATTTTGTCATCAATCACCAAAAAGGGGGAGATTGTAAGTGCATCTAGTGCCACCCCTAGTTGGTTTTGGAGTATTTACGACAAACCTGGTTGAGGGACTAATGTGTTTGTGAGAATTGCAGGACAACACAGGTAGTAGTCCCTCATTGATTCGGTTTACCTACCGAAGATGACCCCTAAAAATGTATGAAGACATTGAAGACAAAGGTGGTATGTGAAGATATTCACATTGAAGACTATGACAAGAGAAGACATTGCGTGAAGACTATGGAGGGCGAAGACTTAGTTGTTTCATTGTTTCCCTTTCTTCTTTGTTGAGTCATAGGAACCACCGTACTGTTAAGTGGGGTCCTAGTGAACAAAGTAAGAGTGACTGAAGTGATGCTTAATCAAAATCCACCCCCTACACCATAAATTGGTGGCTGCTCAGAGTTAGTGCACGACTTTTGTCATTTGAAAGCAACCCACCTTGAAGCCTTTGAGAGAGAAATCCTTGTGAGGACAAAGCCCTAAACACCCAGAGCCAAAGAGTGTTAGGCATCACTGAAGTCTTCCTGTCTGTGTGATCTGTAGACTTGTTACACTTGAGGACTGTGAATCCTCCAGCCGGTTAGGTGTCGCGTGCTGAGCATCCAAGAGTCATTGTGGATCGCCGGTGAACAAAGTCTGTGAAGGTTTGGATGTCTACCTTGAAGACTTACCAGAGTGATTGGGCGAGGACTGGGTGTCCTTAGCTCAAGGGGAATAAGGTGAAGACACGGTCTTCTGAGTCAAATCTCAACCTCCCTAACCAGATGTACAGTTCTCACAACAACTGGAACTGGTCCAACAAATCATTATCTTCAACAAGCCAATGGTTCTATCCTTCCCATCTCTTTATTTACAGTTGGTCCTTGTGAAGTCATTTCCTGTTTGCATGGTCCATTTGTCTTCACTGTGTGACTGTTTGTTCAGATTGGTTTCATACTATCTTCCATCCTAATCCATACTGCCTAGCTGTTATTAGTCTTTGTGCTCTCACTTCATTGAATACTTGACTATGGCTTGTCTAGTGTAGTCTACCTTCCGCTGCATGGTTATAGGTTCATTTCTATCATCTGTCTTTGAAACTCCCATGTTTTGAAGACTTTCATAAAAATCACCTATTCACCCCCCCTCTAGTCGATAACTAGCACTTTCAGGTTCCGGCCCTTCTGAGATTTTGGAGATAGCTGGTGGTGGTTGTAATGACTTGGTGATTGAGTAATACAAGTTTTACTCCTGCAAAAAAAGTTCATTTTCCAAGAAGAGGACAGTGTGTGGCCAAAATTAAACTGTACCATGATCTAGTATTTTCTTTTACTAAGGCAACTATGCCATGATCTTACTGATGGTTAGTTAGAAGTTGTGCGCTAGCCTATTTTTGAAATGCGTCCCCGCCAAATGTGACCGATAAACACACTAAGGCCTTATACAATGCTAAGTGTTTATGAAGGTACTTAGAAAAACAAACCAGATTTTTCCAAAAGCGTCAGTGCCTATTTAAACAGAAGATATGCCTAATTAAGTGTCTACCTTCTACAAACAAGCATCGCCGCTTAAAGAAACACTAATTTTTTAAGCACCTCCTCTAAGTTAAGGCATTGTACAATGCAAGGTGCTTATGAGAGGTGCTTAATAAAATAAACTGAGTTTTTCTCAAGCATCGGTGCTCATCTGTAGGGTCCCAAATTAAGTATCTATCCTCTACATATAAGCATCGGTAAAAGGCTGGTTTACTTTCCTAAGCATCTTTCATAAACATCTTACATTATACAAGTCCTAAGCGAAGGGATGTTTACTAAACTAGTAATATATAGTTTCTATTTGTACTACTAGTATTTTCTTATCTTTCTTGTTATTTTCTTCTTTCTTTGGAATGGAGTATGTAGACTAGTACAGTCTAAAAATGCATTAGGCATGTCTCTAGTGCTGCTACCAACCAGCGGCGTGCATGCAAGTCCCTAGTTATTTTAGTCGGAACAAAACAAAAGACTTCTTTTCATTAAAAGATCACATTGATAGAGAGCATAGGACAATGCAAAGTGTTTAGTAAAATAAATCGAGTTTTATAAGTACTAGTGCTTATCTTTATAGAAACAATGTCTAATATATTGTCTACCCTCAATAAAGAAGCACCGAGCAAGGCTGATTTCTACATATCTAGTGCTTAGAGATGTGCTCACATATATTAACTGTTTTCTGTACTAGAGCCATTGGGACATGTAAATATTTCTACATGTTTAAAATATGAAAAGACAGCACTTTGCTGGATCTTCAAAAAAGAAGTAGTAGGCCTTCAAAAAACATAGAATACTCCCTCTAGTTGGGTTTATAAGGCCAGTGTAGGTTTTTAGGTCCTCAATTTGACTAATAAAACTTGGGTCACATACCATAAAAAACTTTGTATTTGAATAAAGTTTCTAATTATATGGTTTTGGGGTCATATAACACATATCTCGTTAGTTACATTAATGACCTAGGAATGCATGCCTGCCCTAAGCACCCGTCTGGAGGAAGTACACTCTATCCATAGATGCAATACCAAGTTGTTTAAGAATACTCCAATACGCCCCATCTATAAAATAGAGTAGAAAGAAGTGCAGAATAAACTAGGCTAGTTCCCAAAAAGTGTAGTATAAATAAGTGTGAAGACAGTAGACTACAAAAGAAATGTGGTAATAACCATTGTGAAAGTTGTTCAAACTATAGTGTAAGCTACAATAGGCTCTAAAAGAAACAACATACATTGCATAAAAGTTTATGGGAAGATATAGTTACAAACTAATATAAAAATATAGCAGCAGAAAATAACTAAAGCTTATCAATTCAGATCTTGTTTTTTAAGATCTTGTGGAAACAGATACAATGGTAAGGATATATTTTGATTTTAACGAAGTGATCTTTTCAACCCAACAAAATTAAACTAGCGTGAATGAATGATAGAAAACAAAGAAAGGGAAAAACAAATGTTTTGTCTGAGCGCACCTAAGCAACACCGAAGACTATATACTTGTTCACTCGAATCTTATAATTCTGAGTGCAATTATTAGCAATAACAATCTTGTTTCCTCGAAGAAAAATATAGTTTCTTGCCTATTTCTCTTGAACAAGGAGTGTGCGGTCTTGGAGCTGGCATGGAAGTTGGAGCGGCATCTTCAAAAATTGTCTCTTTGTTGTAGGTTGTCCGATTTAGTTGCTTGGACGACATAGAAGTTGAGTTGATTCGTCTCAGCCTTTGGCTCCTGTGGAAGTGATCAGAGTGACGACTCCAAAGAATGTTTCTAGGGTAACGACTATGGTAGTTTTGTTGGTAGAGTCGATGGATCGTTGGGTGCACATCCTTAGGGCTGGTGTGTACGTGCATGAGTTGTATCGGGTTTTTTTTGCTACACTGGTGCATGTCGGTGCTATACAAACGGTTTTTAACCCCTTTCCACGACGGCATTTGGAACCGTCGCCAAGTGAGTGAGGGCAATAGGGGGGTCCTTCACACATGACCCAGAAACCATCGGCGATAGGGCCCCTACAGTACTCCTCGTTTCTGCTTGCATTGCCATCGTAGTCGGTATTCTGTGGTGCTACGTTTACGATGCACGGTCCATCACAAACGGTTCACTATTATAGAACGTGTATGACGCGCAGCCCATCACAAACGGTTCACTGTTAATAAGATTAGCTAATCGTCATATGAGTGTCGGATAGGATTACGAAACGTCAGACCGTCGTAACATTGTCGAACACGACAAGTATCACACATGCTATTCTGTGGTGCAACGTTTATGATGCATACTTCATCAGAAACAGTTCATGGTTGCGAATCATGTACGATAAGGCAACTAACACAAACATTTAGTTTGGCCGCACCGTTTGTGATATTGTCTGACATCGCACATGCTTTGCAAACGGCAACTGTGTGCATGCTTGCACATCGCAAACGTTTTTGTTTTACCAACCGTGTGTGCCGTAACAACCCGGAGAGCGTAATTTCACCGTAATTTAATTGCTACTTTTTCAAATTGTACTGGATTTGGATTTGAATTTGAATTTGAATGTATGCTACAGCTTTATTCATATCCATCAGGTTCAAACAACAATGCATTATTCGATTCATAGGTACATATGTTCAAGAATTACATAAGAATCAAATAAAGAATGATGCACCAGAGTTGTATACTTGTACTATTAAAGACGGTAAAGAACGAGGCGAAATGCATTCTGGTTGCTGAACAAGGTGAAGCGGAATGCCCATAGTGCGCCCTCCTCCATGCAGAAGGCATGCACGACTCTAGTACAACCCCTTGTGATGGCCGACCGCCCATCCTTCACGGTCTTCATGAAAACAACTAGATAATCATCGTGTTCTGGTAGAAATACTTTAACCTTTGCATGTCCACCAATCATGTAGTTTGAGAGGTAATCTTGAGTAAACTGCTTTGGCAACCACTACAAAGGAAAAATATTCAGACATTGTTATCTAACACAACTCATAATGGGCAGTAAAAAGAAGGATGCAGAGTTCTTACTTAGCATCTTGCAGTTTGCTGTTGTCTTGGATAAACTGTAAACAAATAGTTTAATTGCCATCTTTGGACCCACTTTACTAATAATCTTTATCAGGTTCCTCACTTGATGCTGGTTCATCGATATCTCATTGCCCCATACGCAGAAAGGGTCGAAGCGCGGATCTTTAGCAATGACATATGTATCTAAAAGCATCAAGTTAATATTAGAAGCTAAACAACAATTGCACAATGATGTAGTACAACACTCTTTTATAGTACTTCCTTCGTTCCTAAATATTTGTCTTTCTAGCGATTTCAACAAGTGACTACAAACGGAGCAAAATGAGTGAATCTACACTCTAAAATATGTCTATATACATCTGTATGTGGTAGTCCGTTTGAAATCTCTAAAAATACAAATATTTAGGAACAGAGGTAGTATCTTATAACATCCAATATACTCACATATTAGATGAATTAACATCTTATATTATGGGTCGGAAGAAGTTTAGTGCATTCTTACAAATTATCGGCTGATTAACTGCTGCTGTATCCATGGGTTACAGTTAGTTTGAGCTAGTTCGGGCTCAAATAGCCCTAAAGTATATCTAAACATGAGGGCTAGTTTGAGCTAGTTGCATCTATAACCCACCCAAAAAAACTATCCAACCCAAGAGGTGTTAATTGGAGCTAGTTCTCCTAGTGCATTTATTGTCAATCTAACCCTGCCATCCAAACAACTCTTTGGATGAAGTTAGTTCAGGGTTAGTCATGAGCTACAAACTAACTCCAACGTCTAGTTAAGTTGAGTATCCAAACAGGGATGTGTTGTTGTTGTTGCTGCTGCTGCTCTTCTACGTATATCTGGACATCATTAGAACATTAATGTAACACTCTTCCTTGTTGTTATATAGCCTAAGATTGCATATTTAGACATTAAGTACGGTGCATGTTGCTATGTAGCCTCAAATATATTACATATGGCCCTAGTTAACCTGACGATAAATGGGTTGCAGATATATTCAGTTAAAAGTCCGATTCATCGATTAGTCTGTTATCAGCCGCCGGCCTATATGGTACCAGCTACAGATATCCTGAACAGTGAGCAGTTATAAGCCATGGGATGAAACTAACCTCGATGGAAAACAACAGTCGTTCCCAAAATTGTCCTGTGTAGGTACATCGAGAAGCATGTTAAGCACAACAGGCTAAACATCAACCAAAATTATCCATGGCAGACAGAATAATCTCCAAAGATAGCTTCAGTGTGTAGGTTTAAGCACTCTAGTAAAGCAAAACAAGTGGAAAGGTGTGTTAACTGCAACAGTCCTAACATTTAACAACAAGCAAACATAGTCATTCAAACTGCTATTGTGCCGGTCTAAGTACACTCTTATTGTTAAATAAAAATGGAAAGGCGTGTTAACTACAAGATGCAGCAACCAAATGTAGTCATTCATAGTGGTATTGTTGAAACTGGTACTGATGAAATTGAACTGCACAGTTCATACTTGCACATATAGAACATCACGTTGTGAATAACTGGCATAAACAAGGCATACTACGAACAACCAAAGATAGCATTTGAAACTGGACATATGCTAACTACAAACAACAGAACAATCAAAAAACTTTAAAAGAGGCATATGCTAGCTATAACAGGCTTAATAGTAAGCAAATATATGCATTCCTATCGGTATGTTTAAAACTGGATTGATGAAATGTACTGCACAGTAAATAATTGCACATATAGAGCATCACATTGTGAACAACTGAAATAAACAAGGCATACTGCAAACAACCAGATATAGAAATTAAAACTAGACATATTCTCACTACACTATAGGATGCCCTCCTTGATGTCGCAGACATGTGCTTTCCCCTTGGAAGAGCAGATGGGCTCTTTCCCCTTGGAAGAGCCGGAGAGGGTGCCCTCCTCGTGGTCACCGTCGATGAGGTCTGACTTGGAAGTTGTGGATCCTAAGCCAGCGATGCAGAACGTGTCCTTCACAAATGACAAAAGGGGCTCGATGGCGATGTAGAATGGCAAATTGTTGACAACGAGCCAGAGGAGATCAGCAGTGGGGCCATGGATGAGATCGACGGCGGTTGAACCCGAGGGGTTGGGGGTGGGCCACTTAACCTGCTGACATAGCCCGCCTCAGGTCGTCGTTGTCGATGACCTCGATGTCATAGCCGGCGACCGAGACATGCCCACATAATCTAGCCCGCTGCTTGAGTGCATGTCGCCAGTAATGGTCATCAGCTTCCTTGGCGACGTCGGGCGAAGAGACCGCTATACACCTCTTTCGGGCCAGTCGCTCCTCGAGCTCCACAGGAAGCGTAGCCGGGCTTAGGCTGCGACGCTCTGGAGTGTGGTGGGGATGGGGATCTGTGGGAAAGGGTGCATTCAGAAGGCGTCATCTAAGAAACTCAGGGCGACCTGGGTATGGAGATTGGTGGGTAAGCTACACAGGAAAACTGGAAGATGTTGACAATGGAGGCCTTGCGGCGGCGGCGGCAGCAGCGTCAGCGGCGGCGGGGACCTTGCTAGGGTTTTGAGCGAGGGAGGGTGTGTGTATGTGTACGCGCACGCCCGAGGAGGTTTTGGTGTGTGTGTGTGTGTTGTGTGTGTGTGGAGGGGGCACGGGGTGTTTGAGGAAATGACGCGGGTACTGAAAATTTTACTATGCGGGAATCAAACACGGGATTGAAATGCCGGGCCATTGAAAAATTCGATGGTAGTGCATCGCACATGGTCCGGAGATAACAACCGTGTGTTATGAAACAGAAAAACCCTCGAGGCGGGTAGATATTTTCTAGGGATGCAGGCGGGATTGGGAATAAGAAACATCGCACACGGTCCGAAGATAACAAACGTGTGTTATGAAACAAAAAAATCCTCAAGGCGGGTAGATATTTTCTAGGGATGCAGGCAGGATTGGGAACAAGAAACATCACATATGGTCCGGAGATAACAACCGTGTGTTATGAAACAGAAAAACCCTTGAGGCAGGCAGATATTTTTGAGAGGGGAGCCTTGTGGAGCCCAATGTACTGTGCGGATGTGTGCATGACAGGGGCACAGGCATGGCACACGGTTAGTTTGAGTGAACCATGTCTGTTGCGTCATCTAACTTGTATAATGTTCATAAATTTGGCGAAAAATGACGCGGGAGAGGATCAGAACACGAACACACTTGCATGTGGACCAAATTTATGTATCAAAAGGGTGGTTTGATTTTCAAGTACCAAATGCAACTTCGATGTGGCACCTCTCTCACAAAGCGCACGGTATTTCTTGCCCCGACCCCCTCTCGTGTCAGCACGAAGAGAATCCTAAGCTATGAATGCATGCCCCCTCCCCCCCCCCAGCCGAGATTCACCTAGCAAAGTGCGAAGTAGCTAGCAGACCCCTCCTCCCTCATGTCGGCACGAAGGGAATCCTAAGCTATGAATGCATGCCCCCCAACCGAGGTTCATTCACCTAGCAAAGTGCGAAGTAGCTAGCAGCCCCCCTCCCTCGTGTCAGCATGAAGGGAATCCTAAGCTATGAATGCATGCCCCCCCCCAACCGAGGTTCACCCTAGCAAAGTGCGAAGTAGCTAGCAGTCCCCCCTCCATCGTGTCGGCATGAAGGGAATCCTAAGCTATGAATACATGCCCCCCCAGAGGTTCACCCTAGCAAAGTGTGAAGTAGCTAGCAGCCCACTCTCTCATGTCGGCACGAAGGGAAACCTAAGCTATGAATGCATCCCCCCCAACCGAGGTTCACCTAGCAAAGTGCGAAGTAATGCTGACCCACAAGTGTAGGGGATCTATCATAGTCTTTTCGATAAGTAAGAGTGTCTAACCCAACGAGGAGCAGAAGGAAATGATAAGCAGTTTTCAGTAACGTATTCTCTGTAAGCACTGAAATTAACGATAACAGATAATTTTGTGATAAGGTGGTAATAGGTAACAAATAGTAAAAGTAAATAAGGTGCAGCAAGATGGCCCAATCCTTTTTGTAGCAAAGGACAATCCTGGACAAACTCTTACATAAAGGAAAGCGCTCCTGAGGACACATGGGAATTATTGTCAAGCTAGTTTTCATCACGTTCATATGATTCGCGTTCGGTACTTTGATAATTTGATATGTGGGTGGACTGGTGCTTGGGTACTGTCCTTAATTGGACAAGCATCCCACTTATGATTAACCCCTATTGCAAGCACCCACAACTACAATAGAAGTATTAAGGTAACCTAACCATAGCATGAAACATATGGATCCAAATCAGCCCCTTATGAAGCAACGCATAAACTAGGGTTTAAGCTTTTGTCACTCTAGCAACCCATCATCTACTTACTACTTCCAAATGCCTCCCTCTAGGCCCAAACAATGGTGAAGTGTCATGTAGTCGATGTTCACATGACACCACTAGGGGGATGACAACATACATCTCATCAAAATATCGAACGAATACCAAATTCACATGACTACTTATAGCAAGACTTCTCCCATGTCCTTCGGAACAAACGTGACTACTCACAAATCATATTCATGTTCATAATCAGAGGGGTATTAATATGCATAATGGATCTGAACATATGATCTTCCACCAAGTAAACCAACTAGCATCAACTACAAGGAGTAATCAACACTACTAGCAACCCACAGGTACCAATCTGAGGTTTGGATACAAAGGTTGGATACAAGAGATGAACTAGGGTTTGAGAGGAGATGATGCTGGTGAAGATGTTGATGGAGATTGACCCCCTCCTGATGAGAGGGTCGTTGGTGATGACGATGGTGATGTTTTCCCCCTCCCGGAGGGAAGTTTCCCCGACAGAACAGCTCTGCCGGAGCCCTAGATTGGTTCCGCCTCATGGCGGCGGAGTTGACGTTTTATATTGTCATATGATCTCTTATGATAAAGTAACAATTCGTCCACCTACTCAAGTATGAATCAGAAACTTCATTGAAAACTAACAAACTATAATCTCAGTCATTTAAGCAATTGCAATTTATCATAACATAGGAAAGAGTCAATATAAGAGATTCTCAGCAAGTCCACATACTCAACCATAATTTAGTCTTTCACAATTGCTAACACCCACGCGATATTTATGGTTATGAAGTTTTAATCGGACACAAAGAAAGATAGGGTCTTATAGTTTTGCCTCCCAACTTTTTAGGGTAATGTCAACAATAATAGTTCACGAAAACTCACATCCAATTAGCTATATATACCTGGATCTTTCCAACACATTGTGCTTGCCAAAGGATAAAATGTAAAAAGGAAAGGTGAAGATCACCGTGACTCTTGCATGAAATATAAGACAAGAATAAAAGATAAGCCCTTAGCAGAGGGAAGCGGAGGTTGTCATGTGCTTTTATGGTTGGATGCACAAAATCTTAATGCGAAAGAACGTCACTTTATATTGCCACTTGTGATATGGACCTTTATTATGCAGGTCATCGCTTTTATTTCTTCCACGTCACAAGATCGTATAAAGCTTATTTTCTCCACACTAATAAATCATACATATTTAGAGAGCATTTTTTATTGCTTGCAACGATGACAACTTACTTGAAGGATCTTACTCAATCCATAGGTAGATATGGTGGACTCTCATGGCAAAACTAGGTTGAAGGATATTTGGAAGCACAAGTAGTATCTCTACCTGGTGCAAAGAATTTGGCTAGCATGAGAGGGAATGGCAAGCTCAACATGTTGGATGATCCATGACAATATAACTTATCATAGATGTAAGAAAACATAACCCATTAAGTTGTCTTCCTTGTCCAACGTCAACTCTTTAGCATATCATACTTTAATGAGTGCTCACAATAATAAAAGATGTCCAAGATAGTATATTTATATGTGAAAACCTCTCTTTGTTTGTTACTTCCTATTAATTGCAAAAATGACCAAAACTATGTTCGTCAACTCTCAACAACTTTTATTCATCATACTCTTTATATGTGAAGTCATTACTCTCCATAAGATCCATACGATCTTTTTATTTCTTTTTCTTTTATTCTATTCCCTCAAGATCATAGCCAAATAATCAAGCCCTTGACTCAACACTAATCTTTATTATATATAGCTCATGGACTCGATTACATAGAAGGATCATAAAGCAAAACTCACAACTAGATCATAGAAGGATCGAACTAAGAAAAACGGTAAAGATAAAAGTGTGATGGTGATACGATACGATATCGGGGCACTCCCCCAAGCTTGGCATTTGCCAAGGGGAGTGCCCATACCCATGTGTTTATGTTTCCTTCCTCGAAGGTGGTGATGATGGAGTTGTTGATGATGTTGGCTTGTCGTCCATCTTCCAAGGCATAGGCTCACCATCGTAGAAGGATGATCGAGTCTCTGGGATCCTCAAATATGCAGCCAAACTCATCCTCTTGAATCTATATTCATACTCATAGTTTTGGTTTTGCATGTCATAAATCTGGGCTTGGAGGTGCTCGATTTTCTCGTGAAGCTTGAAGATGGCCTCCCCAATGTTCTTGTCATCCTGCTTATGGTTGTTGGTAAACTCCATGATCATTATATGATTGGAGTCGAGTCCATGTTCCACCATCTCCTGACACTTGAAAACTTGTTGCTCCAATGCCTCGAGCCTTGTCTCCATGCTCCCGGTCCTCCTTGGACCCTCAACATCGTGGATACGCAGCAACCCCTCACGCATCTCAATGGTTTGAGGGTGTTGCAGCACCTCCGCGAGGTAGGGGTTGATGACCTTCTCAAATAACTTGTCCTTGGGGCACTTGAAGACGCCATGGCGATCAAGATCTATCAGAAAAACAGCTCCAAACAATGATAGAATATATTTGCGTGATACGGTGGTCAAAACCTTCACGAGATTATATAATGAATTTTTACCGACCAAAAGAAGTATCGTGCAAGAAAACGGAGTCCGGAGAGCAGACAGGGTGCCAACGAGGCAGGGGGCACGCCCAGGGGGTAGGGCGTGCCCTCCACCCTCGTGGAAGCCCTGTGTCCTTCTCAGGTTGCTTCTTATTTTCCTATTTCTTAAATATTCCAAAACGGAGAAAAATTGCCATTAGAACTGTTTTGGAGTCGGTTTACTTACCGTACCACGCACCTATTCCTTTTCGGAGTCTGAAACGTTCTAGAAAGTGTCCCTTATGTATTCCTATGGGGTTACGGTTTCAATAACATTAGTTTCAACATTTATGGGATTACCTGAGATATAATGTTTGATTCTTTGACCGTTCACCACCCTCGGATTTGTGCCTTCGAAGTTGTTGATTTTTATGGCACCGGAATAATAGACCTCCTTGATGACGTAAGGACCTTCCCATTTAGAGAGGAGTTTGCCTGCAAAGAATCTTAAATGAGAGTTGTATAACAATACATAATCACCTACATTAAACTCACATTTTTGTATCCTTTTATCATGCCATCTTTTAACTTTTTCTTTAAACAGTTTGGCATTCTCATAAGCATGGGTTCTCCATTCATCAAGTGAGCTAATATCAAAAAGCCTCTTCTCACTGGCAAGTTTGAAGTCATAGTTGAGATCTTTAATAGCCCAATATGCCTTTTGTTCTAGTTCAAGAGGTAAGTGACATGCTTTACCATAAACCATTTTATAAAGAGACATACCCATAGGATTTTTATATGAAGTTATATAGGCCTATAATGCATCATCAAGTTTCTTGGACCAATTCTTTCTAGATCTATTAACAGTCTTTTGCAAAATTAATTTAAGCTCTCTATTTCTCAATTCTACTTGACCACTAGACTGTGGATGATATGGAGATGCAATTCTATGATTAACATCATACTTAGCAAGCATTTTACGAAAGGCGCCATGAATAAAATGTGAACCACCAAACCTCGGAAAAAATAACTTCTTTAAGCATCTTAATAGAGGTGTTATGATCAGCACTCCTAGTTAGAATAGCTTCTACCCACTTAGTAACGTAATCAACAACAACTAAAATATGTGTATACCCATTAGAGGAAGGAAACGGTCCCATATAATCAAAGCCCCAAACATCAAATGGTTCAATGACAAGTGAATAATTCATAGGCATTTCTTGACATCTACTAATATTACCAATTATTTGACATTCATCACAAGACAAGACAAACTTACGGGCATCCTTGAAGAGAGTAGGCCAATAAGAACCAGATTGCAATACCTTATGTGCAGTTCTGTCTCCAGCATGGTGTCCTCCATAAGCCTCAGAGTAACACTTGCGTAGGATATGTTCCTGTTCATTCTCAGGTACACAACATCTAATAACACCATCTACTCCTTCTTTATAAAGATGTGGGTCATCCCAGAAGTAATGTCTTAAATCATAGAAGAACTTTTTCTTTTGCCGGTATGTGAAACTAGGTGGTATAAATTTAGCAACAATGTAATTAGCATAATCAGCATACCATGGAGCAGTACGAGAAGCATTTATTACAGCTAATTGTTCATCAGGGAAGATATCATCAATAGGTAGTGGGTCATCAAGAACATTTTCTAACCTAGACAAGTTGTCTCCAACGGGGTTCTTAGCTCCCTTTCTATCAATAATATGCAAATTGAATTCTTGAAGCAAGATAATCCATCTAATAAGTCTAGGTTTAGCATCTTTCTTTTGCATAAGATATTTAATAGCAGCATGATTAGTGTGAACAGTTACTTTTGAATCAATAATATTAGTGTGAACTGCTAAAAATTCTTTTTCAGTAGTAGCATAATTTCTTTGGGCACTGTCTAGAGTTTTACTAGCATATTGGATAACATTTAATTTCTTATCAACTCTTTGTCCTAGAACAGCCCCTACAGCATAATCACTAGCATCACACATAATCTCAAATGGTAAATTCTATTCAGGAGGCTAAACAATAGGTGCAGAAACCAAAGCTTTCTTAAGTATTTAAAATGCTTCTACACGGTCATCATCAAAGACAAAAGGAACGCCTTTTTGTAAGAGATTAGTCAGAGGCCGAGAAATTTTGGAAAAGTCCTTAACGAACCTCCTATAAAACCCGGCATGACCAAGGGAACTTATTATACCTTTAATATCCTTAGGACACAAAATCTTTTCAATAGCTTCAACTTTAGCTTTATCAACTTCAATACCTCTTTCAGAAATTTTATGCCCCAAGATGATACCTTCATTAACCATAAAGTGGCATTTCTCCCAATTCAAGACAAGATTAGTTTCTTCACATCTTTGCAAAACTCGATCAAGGTTGCTTAAGCAATAATCAAAAGAAGTCCCATAAATGGAGAAATCATCCATGAATACCTCAACAATCTTTTCACAAAAGTTAGAGAATATAGCTGTCATACATCTTTGAAAAGTAGCAGGTGCATTACATTAACCAAAAGGCATGCGTCTATAAGCAAAGGTACCGAAAGGGCAAGTAAAAGTTGTCTTTTCTTGATCCTCTTTTCACAGAGGTATTTGAGAGAAACCAGAATAACCATCTAGAAAGCAAAAATATGTATGTTTGGATAATCTTTCTAGCATTTGATCAATAAAAGGTAAAGGGTAATGATCCTTTTTAGTAGATTTATTTAATTTGTGGAAATAAATTACCATTCTATAACCTGTAACAATTCTTTGTCGGATCAATTCATCTTTATCATTTGGAACAACAGTAATACCTCCCTTCTCAGGGACACAATGGACAGGACTTACCCACTGACTATCAGCAACGGGATAAATTATACCTGCCTCCAGAAGCTTTAGTATTTCTTCTCTTACCACTTCTTTCATCCTAGGATTTAACCGTCGTTGGTGATCAACAACCGGTTTAGCATCTTTCTCTAGTCTTATTTTGTGCTGGCATAGAGTGGGACTAATGCCCTTAAGATCATCAAGAGTATATCCAATAGTAGCATGGTGCTTCTTCAGAGTTTTCAATAATTTCTTTTATTCATGCTCTGAAAGGTTAGCACTAATAATAACATGATATATCTCTTTCTCATCAAGATAAGCATATTTAAGGGTATCAGGTAAATGTTTAAGCTCAAACACTATCGGCGTTCTGGGAATGGGGGTCCCCAGACTTGCCTGCCTGCGGCCTGCGGCGTGGCTCAAGTGGGGGCCCAGCGCGACCCATCTTCATCAGCTCAAGCTCAAGACCCTCGCGAGGGGCCAAGCCTCGTGGGGCGGACAACCGGAAGCTTCCTCAGAGGCAGCCTCATCAGGCAGGCTCGCGAGGAGGCGGAGAGATCAAGGTAGGGGTACCTCACGAGGAGCCCGTGATGCAAGCCACGACGATCGAGACCAGGCGGGCGCCAGGCGGGCGCCGACCTGTGCAGTTTACTTGTTTCCCCTTTGGTATAAAGGGGGCAAGCAGATACCAAGACCAGCAGAGCGGCAGGACGGAGGTCACCGTGGAGCCCAAGACGGCGTCATCACCAGTACTTTTGGCAGCCGAAGACCACCTTTGGTCAGGATAACTTGTACTATATGCTCCCCTTCAAAATGGCCAATTGTTGGCGCCCTTCCCGCTCATTATTTGGGGAGAGGCCCAGGGCCTCTATAAATAGAGCTAGCCACAACAGAGTGGAGGGAGGGAGAAGACATCGAGAGATCTGGTAGAACCCTCGTAGAGAGAGAGAGAGGTGACTGAACTCACCCTAGCAGTTCATCGCACCAGCTCAAGAACACCTCTCGCGAGGCTGTTCTTCCCTTGTACTGTTCGTCATTAGCCACTGAGGCGATCCACCACACCACACACTGGAGTAGGGTATTACACCACAACGGTGGCCCGAACCAGTATAAAACCTCGTGTCCCTTGTGTTGTTCATTGTTTCTAGTTTAGATCACGCGAGGAGATTGGACGTAGATCGGTAGGGGAGAGATCTCAGCGCACACCCCAGTGTTCGAACCTCAAGGGTCTGCCGGAACCCGAAATCCGATATTTGGCACGCCAGGTAGGGGTGCGCCAGAATCTTTCTTCCGCCGTTCGCGTGTGATCTTCCATCGTGTCCATGGCTGACGCTCGTCGGGCTTGCGTCGGGCTGCTCTCGCCACCCGCGTCGCCCAGACGGCGCCCGTCGACGGACGTCCTCGTCATTCCCCGTCGCCTGCCGCCAACGCCGCCACCGGCCCGGTGGGGAACGAGCAGCAGGCCTCCTCCCAGCATCCTTCGGTGCGGCGGGAGGGCCGCACCGCCACACCATCGCTGACTCCAGCCGCTTCGTCGTCCCACGCCCGTCGCGCCCCCACGGACGTGCACGCCGCGATGCTCCTCGCAAGAGAACTCTTGCACTACCGCCCTGTTGACGACCTCTACGAAGACTGGCTCGCCCGCGTCACCGAGCTCGTCAGCGCCGCAGGGGGCTCCCCCTTGTCGTCCCTCTCGCTGCCTCGCCCTCCATCCCGCGCAGGAGCCGAGGATCAGGAGGTGCCTCCACCGCCTCCTCTCCAAGGAGGCGCCCTGGCTCCAAGGCGCGCAGCCCCAGGGCGAGACCCGCCGCGCCCAGCGCCTGCGCATCAAGAAAGGAGCTACCAAGAGATCCCTTGTCCCCAAGAAGGTGCTCGCGCGCTCCCAGTGCCGGCGCGCCAAGATCGCATCCCTGCACCTCCACGCCAAGACCCCGCGCTGCTCCAAGAGGCGGCGCGCGGTAATCCCCAGGAGCAAGCCCAGTACCAGCAAAAGGCACCAGTGGCCACAGCAGGCTGCCGTGCCCTCACCCCCGAGCTACGCGGCGTCGCATGGCCACGCAAGTTCAAGCCTGACCTGCCCCCTCGCTACGATGGCACGGAGGACCCGGCAGAGTTCCTATAGCTCTATGAGCTATGCATCAAAGCCGCCAACGGAGACGAAAGGGTCATGGCGAACTGGTTTCCCATGGCGCTCAAGGACAGATCCCGCACCTGGCTCCAGAACCTGGCTCCTGGCACAATCTCCACCTGGGACGAGATGCGCACTCGCTTCATCGCCAACTTCCAAGGCACTCGCGACCGGCCCCGGCCGTGAGCGATCTGCGCCGCATCAAGCAGCAGGAAGGGGAAACCCTGCAAAAATACATCCAGTGCTTCAACAACGCTCGCCTCAAGATCCCCAAGGTGACTGAAGAAGCCATCATTTCGGCCTCTCCGATGGCGTACGCGACGTCAAGATGAAGGAGGAGCTAGCAATCCATGAAGACCTGTGCACATCCCTGGAGCTGTTCAACTTGGCGACCAAGTGCGCCAGGGCTGAGGAAGGGCGCCTTTCCCTCCTCAAACTCCCGGCTGCCGACCCAGAAGAGAAGAATCCCAAGGCCAAGGACGTGAAGCGCAAGGTGGTTGCCGTGCTTGCAGCGGAGCCAGACACCAAGCGAGGCAGGGATCAGCCCGAGTCATCCAAGGGCAGCCGGTACTGCGTGTACCACGACCTCCACACCCACAACACCAATGAATGTCAAGAGCTCAGGGCCGTGAGAGATGGACGTGTCGGCCGACGCCCCGAGCGCAACGACAGGGGCTATGGCCGAGGAGGAGGAAGAGGTGGCGGATGATGGGAAGACCGTGGCCCTCGCCAAGGGTGGCGAGACTGACCTCGCGAGGATCACTGGTAGGATCAGCCTCACAAGGGAGGCTGGAGAGATCAGCCTCGTGAGGATCGCCCTCGCGGCAACGCAGGCCTTCCTCCTCTGCCGCCACCACCAAGGAGGAACGAAGAGCAACATCAAGATGAGGGGGCTGGTGGCTTCCAGGAGCCGCACGCAATCGCTTGCATCTTGGGTGGCGCGCAGGCCCCAGCCTCACAGCACATCTTCAAGCAGTTTGCTCGCGAGGTGAATGCAGTCCTCCCCAGGCTTGAGGCCACGCGCCCTCTCAGGTGGTCCGTGTGCGCTATCACATTCAGCTCAGCGGATCAGCTCAAGTGTGCAGCAATGGCCAGAGTCCTCCCGATGCTTTGCTCCCCAGTGATCAGCAACGTGCAGGTCACCAGGACCCTCATTGACGGCGGAGCAAGACTCAACGTCCTATCCGTCTAGACGTTCGACAACCTCCAAGTCTCGTATGATCTGCTTCAGCCAACCAAGCCCTTCTCAGGAGCCACTGATGGTTCCGCTGTTCCAATAGGGCAGGTTCGTCTTCCAGTCAGCTTCGGGCAGCGCAACAACTACCGCACCGAGCTCATCGCCTTCGACGTCACCCACATCCGTCTGCCATACAACGCCATCCTCGGGTACCCAGCCCTGGCCAAGTTCATGGCAGTGACTCACCATGGATACAATGTCCTCAAGATGCCAGGAAGCGGTGGAGTCATCACCGTACCCTGTGAAGAAAGGGACGCAGTGTGTTCACTTGAGCGCGCGTTCCAAGCGCAGCAATCGAAGACCCGGACCGCAGAAACGGAAGACTTCCCGATGCGACCCCCAAGAAGAAGAATGTCGGATTTCGGGTTCCGGCAGACCCTTAAGGTTCGAACACTGGGGTGCGCCCGGAGATTGCGCCTTCAACCTCTCTGTCTCACTGGGATCTAAACTACTAAAAGAACTGCGCAAGAGACACAAGATTTATACTGGTTCGGGCCACCGAGATGGTGTAATACCCTACTTCAGTGTGTGGTGGATGGATTGCCTCCTGGGGCTGGTGATGATGAACAATACAAGGAAGAACAGCCTCGCGAGGGTTTGTTCTTGGCTGGGGCGACGAACTACTGGGAGGAGTTCAGTCACCTCTCTCTCTCTCTACCTGCTGGCCGGATCCACGCGCCGAACCAAACCCTCTACTATGTGTGCCTTCTTATGAAAACCGAACCGAACCCCCGAACCAAACCCCCGTACCGAACCATCTGCTATGTGGGTGGCCGGTCCCTATTTATAGGGGCCCTGGTCCTCTTCCCAAATATCGAGCGGGAAGGAAGCCAACAATGGCGGGCTAATTTGAAGGGGGACAACAAGTACTCTTATCCTGACTAAAGGTGGTCTTCGCCTGTGAAAGACTCTGCAGTGACGCCGTGCTGGGCTCCATGGTGACCTCCGTCTCGTAGTCCGCTTGGTCCTGGTCTTGTTGCACCGAAATGGCAAGCTTTGCCTGATGCCTCGGTACTCCGCGGCTGCGCTTGCCCCCTTTACACCAAAGAGGAAAGAAGGACGTTGCACGCGCTGGCACCCACCTGGTGCCCTGAGTCGTCATGGCTTGCGTCATGGGCACCTCGCGAGGTACCCCGCCTTGAACTCTCCGCCTCCTCACGAGCCAGCCTGACGAGGCTATGCCTAAGGATGCGCTGTGTCGTCCGCTTCGCGAGGCTTGGCCCCTCGCGAGGGTCTTGAGTCTTGTGTTGATGAAGATGGGCCGGGCTGGGCCCCCACTAGAGCCATGCCGCAGGCAGGCAAGTCTAGGGACCCCCGTTCCCAGAACGCCGACAGTAGCCCCCGGGCCCAAGGCGTGCACAGACTTGGCCGTGCCGAGAGGCGAAAGGGCAAGGGCGAAGCGCCGTGGGCCCTAACAGCCTGCAGCCTTCGACGCCGCTTGGCGGTTGACTGGACATGGGTGCCTTAGCAACTGCGTGGGTTGACAAGGGAGAGGCATCTTCCCAGACTTCGCCCCTGCTCTCTCCGGTGCTGCTCAGATCCCCTTTCTTGCGCATCCCCTTTCTTCCTCCAAACTTCCAGATCTGCTCCAGTTGCGCGACCTAGGAAGCCATGGCGCCTCGCCAGCCTCCGACCGAAGCTTGGTATTCTCCTGCTCTGGACCCGCCGAATGTGCCCAAGGTGGGCCTTGCTCGGTTGCGCCGGATGGCGGCGGCGCAGGGCATCAACGGGACGGAGGTGTTCAAGACCGGCTCCGCCACCCCTGAGGACCGAGGGAGCACCTTTTATCCTCTCTTTCTAAGCTCCATTGCTGCGGGCCTGGTGCCTCCCTTCTCCGAATTCTTCTTCTCTGTCCTCCGCCACTACAACTTGCAGGCTCTGCATCTCCATCCCAACTCCGTCCTTCTCCTGGCGATCTTCGCTTACTACTGCGAGGCCCACGTAGGGGTGCAGCCTTCGGTGGCCTTGCTGCACCACTACTTCTCCCTCCGGGTCTCCGGCAGCTCTCTTTCTGGGTGCGCGGGCTTCGTTGCGTATGGAAGCACCATTGCCATCTCGAATCCCGGGAAGAGGATTGAGGGCTTCAGGAGCTAGTGGGTCCTGGTGGATGCCGGGCGCATTCACCCTCGGCTCATCTTGCCCACGGAGCAACCCGTGAGCACCAGTGACTGGTGCCGAGGGGAGCTCACCGACCCCCGCGCGAAACTGGTGTTGGAGAAAATGGACGCGGACCTGAGGCCGGCCAACATGGCGGCGGCGAAGTTGACCGGTGCGTCACTGCTGAAGGAATTCCTGGAGCACCAGCTGGCCCCGCTCCGGGAATACTCTCCTCCAATGTGGAGGCCTCATCCGTGCCCCGAGGCTGTGGACGAAGAGGATGTGACCGCGGTTCTCCAATCTCTGGTCGGGGGCGAGGTGGCAGGGCCGAAGGGCGCTCCCAAGCCCTTGTTCCTTCATGACTACTGGAAGCGGGTGGTGAAGTCCATGCCTGTTTTCAACGGGGACGGGCTCGTGCCCGTGGCATCTTCTGGAGGTCCGGTGGACGTGCCCTCCGGCAACTCCAGCAAGGAGGAGGGCGAATAGGAGCGGGGAGAGGGGCCCGACTCTGGGGCGACCGACGGAGAGTCGAGGGCTCCCCTCCCTCGGTGCTCGCCCCGTACTCTCCGCCTTTCGCCGAGCGATGATGATGATGATGATGATGATGATGTGCTGGGCAGCGGGAGCTCGCCCCCGATCCCGAAGAAGGACAGGACCGGGCTGATCCCCCGCGGGTCTGCCCCTACCCCGAGGCAGTCCACAGTCGGGCCTTCTGCTTCCAAGGTCGACCCTTCCAGCCGGCTGTTTGGCTTGAAGTTGGGCCGGAAGCTGCCCGAGCTCACCTGCGACGACCCGTAAGCGCTTGATCCTTGTTCTTTTGTTTCTTGTTCCGCCGACGAGGCTTGATGATTGCTTCTCTTGAGTAGGCGGGCGCCCATGGCGAAGAAGCCGAAGGGGGCTCCTGAGGTCCCACCTGCGGCGACGCCTTCGCCTGCAGGGGAGGGAGATCGTGACGCGCGGGCCTCCCCTGCCTGCGCATCCTTGCGAGGCTTGGCTGAGCTGGCTGGGGCGAGCTCAGCCCCCATGGCCCAAGTGACTCCTGAGGTGCCCTCGTCTGGCGTCGCTGCTACGGCTGTGGAGGCGCAGCGGGCTCTACCTCGGGACACTACGGCCTCGCCGCCGCTACCTTCTCCTCCCGTTCTACTGGCCGTTGCTTCCTCAGCTCCTCCTGTTGTCCTAGAGCGTGCCGATGCTACCCCGTCTTCTTCTTCCATCTTGGAGCATGCCGCTGCTGAACTGGAACGGCTGCGGCAGGACCTTCTCGGCGCCGACCCTCGCCTGGTGGCCGGGCGCCTGGGACTGGCTTCCGGGTGGATTCGCTCTGATGCTTCGATTCGGGCGGCGCTGGTTCAGGCCTCAACGGCCTATGACGGAGAGAGGGAGGCCGTCCTCGAGGCGAAGGCTGTTCGAGACGCGGCCCTGGGAGAGGTGGTTGAGGTCCGCGGCCATTGCAAGGCGCTGGAGGACGAGCTGCAAGGCCTGCGGCGCCAGCTTGCGGAGGAGGTCCGCCTGCGCCAAGAGCTGGAGAGGGGGAAGAAGGTGCGTGAGGCGGCGCTCGAGGACTTGGAGGCCAAGCTCAAGAAACGCCGTGACCACCTAGGCGCGTTGAAGAAGGAGCTGGAGGTGACGAAGGCCGAGCTGGACGCCAAGGCTTAGGTCCTCGCCGAGGATCGCGTGGCCTTCGCAGACATGGAGAAGGACGCCCGCGCTTCGCTGAAGATGCTTTACGAGAGCGGCCTGGACAGCCCGCTAGCTGGTGACGAGGACGGCCCCGCCAAGCTGCTTCCCTTCCTGGTTAAGGCTCTTGGAGATGTCGCCCTTGGCATCGGCCCTGCGGCCGAGGCCGAGGCGCACGTCCTGTCTTTGGCTGCACTGACGCGGGTCTTTGCCCACATCTACCTCCGCGATCCCAATGCCGACCTCGACGGCCTGCTGGAACCGGTGAGCGGCGAGGGTGCTTCCGCCGTTGTTGAAGCCGTGAAGCGGCGCGCGGAGGCGCTGCTGGAGAAGTTCCGGGCCTTCAGCACCAGGCCGAAGCAAGACGCTGCCGACCCTGCCGTTCCACGAGGTGAAGCCACCGCCGACAAGTGACTCCGTTCCATCCCTGCTCTTCTTTCAGTTCCTGCACATGCATCACGCCTCAGGGAGGCATTTAAACTTGTGTTTGGCATTGAGATGACAGTATGGACTGTAATATTTTCTTTTAAATTCCTTGGATTTTATGCTTTTCTTCCCTACTTGCTTGTGTTCTACGCCGGCAGAGCCCGGCCCCGCGCATGCCTCACCCAGCATTAGCCCCGACCGGAAACCAGGACGGGACCAAAGGAGTGAGGGGCCACGTGACAAGTTAGGCTCCTGAGTCGCGATGCTCAGGAGTCCCCCTTGGCGCGCGAACAACAAGTAGGGAAGCGTGATGTAGGCGTGTCTTCCGTTCTACGTCTGCAGATCCCGACTCCGCGCGTACCTCACCCAGCATAGCCTTTCGGAACTAAGGAGTGAGGGGCTACGGAGCCAGTTAGGCCCCTGAGTCACGATGCTCAGGAGCCCCCCTTGACGCGTGAACAGCGGGTGATGAGGCGAGATGTAAGCGTGGCTACCGTTCTACGTCTGCAGAGCCCAGCCCCGCGCGTACCTCACCTAGCATAGCCTTTCGGAACTAAGGAGTGAGGGGCTACGGGGCCAGTTAGGCTCCTGAGACGCGATGCTCAGGAGTCCCCCTTGACGCGCAAACGGCCTTCGTACCTTGGCTCCGCTCGGGGAGAGACGCGCGATGAACCAGGCCCGAGGGGCCTGGCCGGGTGGCGTACGTCTGGGCGTGACCCAGCCGTAGCCCCCGTGCCCAGCCCCCTCGCGCGGCACTCCCGAGGGGAGGCGTTGCGATTGGGCCAGCCACTGAGCTCTGGGCTCCCTGAGGTTAATGCGGCCCGAAGGCCACCCTCGGTTGTTTATCACCAGTGCGGAGCATAGCGCTTCCGTATGTGTACGGGCATAGCCGCTCCTCGACAGTGTCGTCAGCCAGCGCGGAGCATGGTGCTTCCACTGGTATGTGGGAGGGGGCTCCCCTCCCGGAGGAGCCCCCGGGGCGTATACAGCCCCGCCCTGACACATGACCGGCACGGTAGGGCTAGGTGAGGTGTATCTGGGCACCCGTGAGCCAGCGCGGGACTCACGAGGCCCTACCTCTGGGCGGGTTGCGCCCGGCACTAGGCCGTATCTTGAGATGTGTCCCTGCAAAATTTGGTTAGATGCCGGTACTCTACGTCCTCGGGTCCCGGCCCTCGAGCTTGTCTCAGCCGTCGTTGGTATGCCAGGTCGCGATGCCGTGGACAAGGCCAGAGGGTGAGGGCTGGAGAGCCAGTAAGAGCCCTGAGTCGTGATGCTCAGGCACCCCCCCTTTAACGTGCAAGTAGTCGACATGGAGAAGAAGGGATGCCGTGGACGGGCATCATGCAATCAAGCGTGATAGGCAAATGCATAGTTGGAAATAAACGCGATGGAGAAACACGCCGCTGGGCCTGGCCCCATCGGCTTGGGGATGATGCAGCCCAAGGGGTGCCCCCAATCAAGGCAAACTAATGACCGAAAAGTAAATGCAGATACATGCTGCGGGGACGGACCCACGCGGCCTGGGAGTGATGCAACCCTGGGAGGGCGTTCCCGGCTGGGAATGAGGCTTGGAAGATGTCACCTGAGAATGTCGTTGGCGAAGTGGCGTTGGTGCAGTAGGCTCGGTGGGCTGCGGAAGCCGATCCTCACGAGCCTCCAGGCCCTGGGGCCTCGGGAGGCTCCGGAGGCACTGGTGACTCCTCGCGAGCTGTCTTCATCTCCGCCATGGCTGCGGAGCGCCTGTCTTCCTGAGCCTCCATGATGCCCCTCATGAGGCGCTGGTGCGCCGCAGCCATGCTCGGCAGGCCATAGGGCATGCGAACATAGCTGTGGGGTGGACCCCCGCAGCGCCCCACTTGTGAGGGCCAGAGGCGCTCCATCATGGCGATCTGATTGAGCCCTGGTACGTTGACGCAGACGCGCAGCCCGCCATCCTCGCCTGGATGTGGGGCCACCGCTGGTGAACGACGGCAACCCCTCATGATCCTTGACTCCTGCAGTTCTTGAATGGCCTTGTTGACGAACTCGTGCTGGTCCGGCCTTCCTTGCTTGGCTCCTTCCCGAGGGAAACGTGCCGCGAAGCACGCTTCCACATGGTGCCCAAGCGCCTCCCTCGTGACCCTGGCTAGGTCGGTGGCCCTCTAGGTGAGAGCCCCCGAGCCTTGCCTGAGGAAGGCGCCGGGCACGCTTCCCTATGCGATGGAAGGAGGGTCCCCCCGGGCAGACACGGGCCCTGAAGGGCCTGCCTCCTGAGGGGCCGAGCCTGACGACGTCTTCTTCTTCTTGGGGGTGGTCTCAGGAAGCCTCCTGCTTCCGCGATCTGGGTCTTCTAGCGATGCGGCCTGATAGGCTCTCTCCAGGAAACACACTGCATCCTTCTCTTCACAGGGCATCGTGATGACTCCGCCACTTCCTGGCATCTTGAGGACGTTGTAGCCGTGGTGAGTCGCAGCCATGAACTTGGCCAGCGCTGGGTACCCGAGGATGGCGTTGTACGGCAGGCGGATGTGGGCGACATCGAAGTCGATGAGCTCGGTGCGGTAGTTGCTGCGAGCCCCGAAGGTGACAGGGAGGCGGACCTGCCCGATCGGGACTGTGGAACCCTCGGTGATCCCGGAGAAAGGCTTGGTTGGCTGAAGTTGGTCATAGGGCACTTGGAGGTTGTTGAAGGTCTCCACGGACATTACGTTGAGTCCTGCCCCTCCGTCGATGAGGGTCTTGGTGACCAGCACGTTGCTGATGACTGGGGAGCAGAGCATCGGGAGGACTCCGGCCGTGGCCGCGCACTTGAGTTGGTCTGCCGAGCTGAACATGATGGCGCACGCCGACCACCTGAGGGGGCGCGTTGCTTCGAGCTTGGGGACAACTGCATTCACTTCGCGGGCGAACTGCTTGAAGTTGCGTTGGGAGGCTGGGGCTTGAGCTCCACCTAGGATGCAGGCGATTGCGCGCGGCTCTTGGGGGAGGCGGCAGAGGAGGTAGGCCTGCGTTGCCATGAGGGCGATCCTCACGAGGCTGATCCCTCCAGTCTCCCTCGCGAGGCAGGTCCCGCCAGCGGTCCTCGCGAGGCTGGTCGCGCCACCCCTGGCGCGGGCCGCGATCTTCCCAGCGCCCTGGGTTTCTTCCTCCTCCTCGGTCGTAGCCCCGGTCAGCACGGTCGGGGCGATGGTCGATCCTTCCTTCTCGCATGGTGCGGAGTTCTTGACATTCGTTGGTGTTGTGGGTGTGGAGGTCGTGGTACACACAGTACTGGCTGCCTCTGGAGGGTTTGGGCAGATCCTTGCCCCGCTTGGTGTCTGGTTCTGCCGCGAGTATGGCAGCCCCCTTGCGCTTCACGTCCTTGGCCTTGGGCTTCTTCTCTTCTGGATCTGCGGCAGGCAGCTCGAGGAGGGAGAGGTGTCCCTCCTCAGCCCTGGCGCACCTGTTCGCCAAGTTGAACAGCTCCAGGGAGGTGCAGAGGTCTTCGTGCATTGCCAGCTCCTCCTTCATCTTGACATCGCCCACGCCGTCGGAGAAGGCCGAGATGATGGCCTCCTCGGACACCTTGGGGATCTTGAGGCGCGCGCTGTTGAAGCGCTGGATGTATTTTTGCAAGGTCTCTCCGGGTTGTTGCTTGATGTGGCGCATGTCGCTCACGGTGGGTGGCCGGTCGCGAGTACCTTGGAAGTTGGCGATGAAGCGGGTGCGCATCTGGTCCCAGGAGGAGATCGTGCCTAGAGCCAGATTCAGGAGCCAGGTTCGAGCTCCTTCCTTGAGCGCCATGGGGAACCGGTTCGCCATGACCTTCTCATCCCCGCCGGTAGCCTCGATGCCCAGCTCATAGAGCTGGAGGAACTCTGCGGGATCAGTTGTGCCGTCGTAGCGAGGAGGCAGGTCAGGCTTGAACTTGCCGGGCCACGCGACGCTGCGCAGCTCAGTGGTGTAGGCGTGGCAGCCCGCGGTGGCCACGTAAGGCTTCGGTTGGTGGAGAGCTTGGTCTTGAGGGTCCCCACGCGCTGCAGCTAGGAGCAGGGCGGGGTCTTGGCGCGCCGGAGCTAGAGCAGGGTCGCGGCGTGCCGGAGTAGGGAGCGCCCTGGCAGCCCCTTGTGGGCGAGGAACTTCTTGGCAGCTCCGCTCTTGCTGCGCTGGCGCCTGACGGAGCGGGTTCCGCCCAGGGGCCAAGCGCCTTGGAGCCATGGCATCTTCTTGGAGGGGAGGCGGCTGGCGCGCCTCTGGAGCTTCGTTGCCCGCGCGGGGTGGAGTGTGGCGCAGAGGAACGGACGGCGCGGAAGAGCCCCCTGCGGCGCGGACAAGCTCGGCGACGCGGTTGAGCCACTCTTCGTAGACGTCGACGACGGGGCGGTAGCGTAGGAGCTCGTTTGCCGCGAGGAGCGCAGCTCGAGCCTCCAAGGGTGCGCGGAGCGCGCGGGACGAAGAACCGGCTGGAGCGAGTGATGGAGTAGCGGTGCGGCCGTCTTGCCGCACGGACGGGTGCTGAGACGATGCTTGCTGCTCGCCCCCCGCCGGGCCGGTGGCGGCGTTGACGGCAGGCGACGGGGAACGATGAGGACGCCCACCGACGGGGGCCGTCTGGGCGACGCGAGAAGCAATGGCGGCCCGGCGCTCGGCGCGGGCCTGACGAGCGTCAGACATGGATGCGACGGTCGGAGGAGAGCGGAGTGGTGGAAGACGAATTCCGGCGCACTCCTACCTGGCACGCCAAATGTCGGATTTCGGGTTGCGGCAGACCCTTAAGGTTCGAACACTGGGGTGCGCCCAGAGATTACGCCTTCGACCTCTCCGTCTCACTGGGATCTAAACTACTAAAAGAACTGCGCAAGAGACACAAGATTTATACTGGTTCGGGCCACCAAGATGGTGTAATACCCTACTCTAGTGTGTGGTGGATGGATTGCCTCCTGGGGCTGGTGATGATGAACAATACAAGGAAGAACAGCCTCGCGAGGGTCTGTTCTTGGCTGGGGCGACGAACTACTGGGAGGAGTTCAGTCACCTCTCTCTCTCTACCTGCTGGCCGGATCCACGCGCCGAACCGAACCCTCTACTCTGTGTGCCTTCTTATGAAAACCGAATCGAACCCCCGAACCGAACCCTCTTCTACGTGGGTGGCCGGTCCCTATTTATAGAGGCCCTGGTCCTCTTCCCAAATATCGAGCGGGAAGGAAGCCAACAATGGCGGGCTAATTTGAAGGGGGACAGCAAGTACTCTTATCCTGACTAAAGGTGGTCTTCGCCTGCGAAAGACTCTGCGGTGACGCCGTGCTGGGCTCCATGGTGACCTCCGCCTCGTAGTCCGCTTGGTCCTGGTCTCGTTGCACCGAAATGGCAACCTTTGCCTGATGCCTCGGTACTCCGCGGCTGCGCTTGCGCCCTTTGCACCAAAAAGGAAAGAAGGACGCTGCACGCGCTGGCACCCGCCTGGTGCCCTGACTCATTATGGCTTGCGTCATGGGCACCTCGCGAGGTACCCCGCCTTGAACTCTCCGCCTCCTCGCGAGCCAGCCTGACGAGGCTATGCCTGAGGATGCGTCGTGTCGTTCGCCTCACGAGGCTTGGCCCCTCGCGAGGGTCTTGAGTCTTGTGTTGATGGAGATGGGCCGGGCTGGGCCCCCACTTGAGCCACGCCGCAGGCCGCAGGCAGGCAAGTCTGGGGACCCCCGTTCCCAGAACGCCGACAAAGAAGGCTTTGCCTGGCCCAAGCCATAAGGAGGCAAGCGCCTCCGGAGGTGTTGGGTCAGGATCTGCGCCCAATCAGGGAGCGCCACCCTCTCTCGCATAGGAAGGCGCGCCCGGCGCCCTCCTCAGGCATTGCTCGGGGGCTCTTTATTGGTGAGCCGCCGACTTTGCCAAGCTCGCGGGGGAGGTGCTTGGGCACCACTTGGAGGGGTGCTTCCAGGCACATTTCCCTCTAGAAGGTACAAGGCAAGGAAGACCAAACCCTCAGGAGTTCATCGCAAGCAACACCCAGGAGCTACAGGAGTCGAGAGTCATGCGCGGCAGCCACCGCTTGCCCGCCATGGCCCCGCATCCAGGCGAGGATGGTGGGTTGCGCGTTTGCATCGACGTACTAGGGCTCAACCGAGCCGCATCTCAGGAGCGCCTCTGGCCTTCGCACGTGGGGCGTTGCGAGGGTCCGCCTCACAGCTACGTTCGCATGCATTTCGGCCTGCCGAACGCGGTCGCCGCTCATCAGCGCCTGCTGAGGAGCATTCTGGAGGCTCAGGAGGTCAGGCATGGTACGGTCCTGGCAGAGATGGAGAAGGCCCTCGGAAACCCACCTGTGCCCCCGGAGCCTCCCGAGGCTCCTGGCCCTGGGGGCTCATGAGGGTCGACGTCTTCATCGCACATAGCCCGCTTCTTCAGCATCACTTCATCTTCAACGGCACTAGGTGACATCTTTCTAAGTACTGTTTTTAGCTGGGAGCGCCCATAGGGCCGCATCATTCCCAGGTCGCGTGGGTCCGTCCCTGCGGCATGTATCCGTTTTGCTTATGCTCTTTACTACCTTGTCGGGGGCGCCCCTCGGGCTGCATCATCCCCGAGCTGCTCGGGCCTGGCCCAGTGGCATTTGCTTTTCCTGCGTCTACTTAAAATGAATTTGCTCTTTCGCGCTCAATTATCACCTGCTGCATATCGCGTACTTCTCTGCTTTCATGCAAAGCGCTTGCACGTTAAAAGGGGGGTACCTGAGCATCGCGACTCATGGACTCCTACTGGCTCTCCAGCCCTCACCCCCTGGCCTTGACCCACGGCATCGCAACCTGTCATACCAGCGGCGGCTGAGCTCGCTCGAGGGCCGGGACCTCAGCACGTAGAGCATTTGCATTCTAACCACCCTGTAGGAACACACCATTGATAAAGGCCTAGAGCCAGGCGCAACCCGCCTCGAGGTAGGGCCTCGTGAGTCCCGCGCTGGCTCACGAGTGCCCAGATACACCTCCCCTAGCCCTACCATGCCGGCCACTTGTCAGGGCAGGGTTGTACACGCCCCGGGGGCTCCTCCCGAAGGGGAGCCCCCTCCCACGTACTAGTGGAAGCACCATGCTCCGCGCTAGCTGACGACACTACCGAGGAGCGGCTATGCCCGTACACATACAGAAGTGCTATGCTATGAGCTGGTGATAAACAACTAAGGGCGTCCTCCGGCCGTACCAACCTCAGGGAGCCCAGAGCTCAGTGTCCGACACCATCGCAATGCCTCCCCTCGGGAGCGCCACGCGAGGGGGCTGGACACGGGGGCTACGCCCGGGCCTCATCCGAGCGCACACCAAACAGCCAAGTCCCTCGGACCTGGTCGTCACGCGCCCCTCCCCGAGCGGAGCCAAGGTATGGAAACTCGTTTGAACATCAAGGGGGACTCCTGAGCATCGTGACTCAGGAGCCTAACTTGCCCCGTAGCCCCTCACTCCTTAGTCCCGTCCTGGTTTCGGTCGGGTCTAATGCTGGGTGAGGTACGCGCGGGGCCGGGCCCTGCCGACGCAGAACGATCAATCCACTCCTCGTTCCCCCCTTTCCTACTTGTTGCTTGTGCGTCAAGGGGGACTCCTGAGCATCGCGACTCAGGAGCCTAACTTTCCATGTAGCCCCTCACTCCTTAGTCCCGTCCTGGTTTCCAGTCGGGGCTAATGTTGGGTGAGGTATGCGCAGGGCCGGGCCCTGCCGACGTAGAGCGCGAGCATGTAGGGGAGAAAATGCAAATTCCAGGAAATTCAAAGCAAATATTACAAGCTATAGATTGTTTTACGACGCCAAACACAAGTTTAAACACCTCCGTGAGGCATGGTGCATGCTGCAGGAATAAAAACAGGACAGAAGCCGCGAAGGGATCACTCTCCAGTGGCGCCGCCTCCTGGGGCCGCGGAGCTGGCGGCACCGCGCTCGGGCAAGATGCTAAAGGCGCGGAACCTCCCTAGCAAAGCTTCAGCTCGGCCTTTCACGGCCTCAGTGGCAGCGGCGGCAAGGTCGCCGCTCATGAGCTCCAGCAGGCTCTCGATGTCGACATTGGGTCATGTAGGTAGACGTGGCTGAGGACACACGTTAGCGCCGCCGAAGATAGGGCACACGCCTCGGCCTCGACCGTGGGGCCAAGGCCGTCTACGACATCTTCTAGTGCACGGACCAGGAAGGGAAGCAACTTGGCGGGGCCATCCTCCGCGCCGGCCAACGGCTCCTCCAAGCCGCTCTCGTAAAGCATCTTCAACGTGGCACGAGCCCTCTTCTCCATCTTCGCGAAGGCCACCCGATCCTCCGCCAGGACCTTCGCCTTGGCGCCTAGCTCGGCCCTCTCCGCCTACAGTGACCGCTCCAGCGTCTCCAGTTCACCGTGGCGGTCATCGAGCTTGGCGTCCCGGTTCTTGACGGCAGCCTCCCGAGCCTTCATCTCCTTCTTTTTCTCCTGGTGGCCGTGGACCTCCTTGGCGAGCTCGTCGCGCAGGCATTGCAGCTCAACCTCCAGCTCCTTGCAGCGAGCCTTGGCAGCCACAGCATCGCCTAGGGCAGCGTCGTGGGCGCCCTTGGCTTGGTTGGCGGCCTGCTTCTCCTCATCGGAGGCTGCCACGGCCTGGCTTAGCGCTGCTCGGACAGAGGCAGCAGAAGGGGCCCAGCCAGAAGCTAGCTCCAAGCGCCCGGCCGCTAGGCGAGGGTCTGTGCTCAGAAGATCCTCCCGCAGCTGGCTCAGTTCGCTGGCGACCTGGTCCACGACGGCGGCAGAGGAAGCAGAAGAAGTGGGAACCGGTGGAGCGGGCGAAGAAGACGGCGGTGTGATCACGGCTTGGTAGGAAGGAACTCCCTGGGCCTTGGACGCCCTGGCTGCAGCATCGAGCGCAGTCGACTCCAAGGTCAGCGGGGCCACGGGGGCTGACTCGTCGCCAAGACGTCCCTGTCGGCCTCACGAGGGCAATCGGACCAGGGAGGCACGAGCCGTGCCGTCTTCCTCCCCAGTGGACGAAGGCACCGCCCCGGCCGATGGACTTGCCCCAAGCAGGGCCGCAGAAGCCCCTCTCAACCTCTTCACCGCAGGCGCCGGCCTGACAAGAGAATATGGACGTCAAGCCTCGGCGGCAGAAACCAAGAAAAGCGGGAATCAAGCACTTACTGGTCGTCGCCCGCGGACCCAAGCAACCTCCGGTCGAACTTGAAGCCCGAGAGCCTGTAGCTTGGGTCAGCCTCGGGAGGCCCGGAAGCAGAAGCCACGTCGGGAGGGCTGGGGCTGGCTTTAGATCACCCAAGGATCGGAGCGGACCCTGGGGGAACCAGCCCCGACCTACCCTTCCTTGTGACACAAGGGAGAGTCCTCCCCTCCTCGCCCGGCGCCGGCATCGTCGTCATCCGGCATGGAGCGGAGGGCCCGAGACCTGAGTCGAGGGAAGGACTCCCCGACTCCTCGCCAGTCGCCTCGAAGACAGACTCTTCCTCCTCTGCCTCTTCTTCTTCCTCACTCCCGCAGGAGCTGCCGGAGGACACGTCCACCATCGCCAGTGCCGCAAGATCCTCGGGAGCTACCGCGGGCACCAGCCCCTCACCGTTGAAGGTGGGCATGGCGTTCACCACCTGCTCCCAATCGTCACGAAGGAACAGGGGGACGGGGGCACCCACCGGCTTCGCCATGTCTCCCCCAACCAAGGAATGGAGGGCCGCGACCAGATTCTCATCGGTCAGGGCCTCAGAGCTTAGGCGCAAGGCAGCGTCCGCTTCCCCAAGCCTCCACAACGGGAGCGAGTGCTCCTGGAGTGGAGCCACCCGGTGTTCCAGGAACTCCCTCAGGAGCGAGGCCCCGGTCAGCTTTCGCCGCCCCCAAGTTGCTTGGCCTCAGGTCCGTGTTCATCCTCTTCAGCACCGCCTTCGCACGGGGGTCGACAAGCTCCGCGCGGGACCACGCGTCGACGGCCTTGGGCTGCCCCGTAGGCAGCACCAAACGAGGGTGGAGGCGTCCGACATCCACCATGACCCACTTTCTCCGGAAGCCTTCAATCCTCTTCCCAGGCTTCGAGATAGCATTGGAATTGGAGTACATGATGAAGCTCGCACATGCGGAGACATGGACACCAGAAACCCGGAGGGAAAAATAGTGACCCAACAAGGCCACCGAGGGCTTTACCCCGACGTGAGACTCACAGTAGTAAGCAAAAATCGCTAGGAGAAGAACGGAGTTGGGGTGGAGGTGCAGAGCCTGCAAGTTGTACTCGCAGAGAATAGCAAAGAAGAACTGGCGATTTTTGCGACGTGAACCTTCGAGAAAGGAGGCACCAGACTGGCGACAATGGCGCTCACAAAGAGCGGATAGAAGGTGCTCCCCTTGACTTCAGGCTGGCTGGAGCTGGCCTTGAGCATAGTCGCCCCCTTGCTGCCCTGTGCCACCGTCATCAGACGCGTAAGAGCGAGGTTCTTCTCCGATAGGTTCGGGGAATCCAGGGCCGGCGAGTACCAGGCCTTGGTCGAGGACTTGCGAGGCGCCATGGAATGCCGGATGAGAAGGATTGAGACAGATCTGGAGGATTTCGGAAGCAAGAAGGAGGAGAGCGAGAAAGGGGATCTGGAGAGAGGCGAAGGAGAACAAAGCAAGTATGTCTGGCCCGGGCACCTCTTTTGTCAGATGGACAGTTGCATAGGTGTCGTGGGGAAGCGCAGACGCCCACGTCCAATCAATCGCCATGCGGCGCCCAAGGCCGTAGGCTGTTGGGGCCCGCGGCGCTTCGAGCTTGCCCCTTCGCTTTCCTGCTAGACCAAGCCCGGGCATGCCTTGGGCCCGGGGGCTACTGTTGGCGTTCTTGGAACGGGGGTCCCCAGACTTGCCTGCCTGCGGCGTGGCTCAAGTGGGGGCCCAGCACGGCCCATCTTCATCAGCTCAAGCTCAAGACCCTCGCGAGGGGCCAAGCCTCGTGGGGCGGACGACCGGAAGCTTCCTCAGAGGCAGCCTCATCAGGCAGGCTCGCGAGGAGGCGGAGAGATCAAGGCAGGGGTACCTCGCGAGGAGCCCATGACGCAAGCCATCACGATCGAGACCAGGCGGGCGCTAGGCGGGCGCCGGCCTGCGCAGTGTCCTTGTTTCCCCTTTGCTGCAAAGGGGGCGAGCACAGGCCAAGGCATGGGGCAAAGGTTACCATTCTGGTGCAACGAGACCAAGACCAGCAGAGCGGCAGGACGGAGGTCACCGTGGAGCCCAAGACGGCGTCATCACCAATACTTTTGGCAGCCGAAGACCACCTTTGGTCAGGATAACTTGTACTATATGTTCCCCTTCAAAATGGCCAATTGTTGGTGCCCTTCCCTCTCATTATTTGGGGAGAGGCCCAGGGCCTCTATAAATAGAGCTAGTCACCACCGAGTGGAGGGAGGGAGAAGACATCGAGAGATCTGGTAGAACCCTACCAGAGAGAGAGAGAGGCGACTGAACTCACCCTAGCAGTTCATCGCACCAGCTCAAGAACACCTCTCGCGAGGCTGTTCTTCCCTTGTACTGTTCGTCATCAGCCCCTGAGGCAATCCACCACACCACAAACTTGAGTAGGGTATTACACCACAACGCTGGACCGAACCAGTATAAAACCTCATGTCCTTTGTGTTGTTCGTTGTTTCCAGTTTAGATCACGCGAGGAGATTGGACGTAGATCGGTAGGGGAGAGATCTCCGCGCGCACCCCAGTGTTCGAACCTCAAGGGTCTGCCGGAACCCCAAATCCGACAAACACGGGATCACCCTTAGGAGGAGGAGGATCCCCTAGCATTTCGACAGGCAAGTTGTGTTTCAAAATAGGTCCATGTTTAAATAATACTTCATCTATTTCCCTTCTTTCATTCATAAACATATCATTTTCATGGTCTAGCAAATATTGTTCTAAAGGATCACTAGGAGGCACGGCAATAGAAGCAAGACCAATAATTTCATCTTTACTAGGCAATTCTTTATCATGGGGTTGTCTATGAAATTTAGCAGAATTAAACTCATGAGACATATCCCCTAAACCAACAGAAACAATATCCTTATTGCAGTCTATCTTAGCATTAACAGTATTCATGAAGGGTCTACCAAATATAATGGGCCAAAAGTCATCTTGTGGGGAACCAAGAACAAGAAAATCAGCAGGATATTTAACTTTCCCACACAATACTTCAACAACTCTAACAATCCCAACTAGTGAAATAGTATCTCTATTGGCAAGCTTAATTGTAACATCTATCTCTTCTATCTCAGCAGGTGCAATATCATGCATAATTTCTTTGTATAAGGAATGAGGTATTGCACTTGCGCTAGCCCCCTTATCACATAAGCCATGATAGCAATGATCTCCTATTTTAACATAAATAACAGACATGCCTACAACAGGTCTATGTTTATTTTTAGTATCAGGACTAGCAATTCTAGCACATTCATTGCAGAAGTAAATAACATGCCCATCAATATTATCGGCCAAGAGATCTTTAACCATAGCAACACTAGGTTCAACTTTAATTTGCTCAGGGGGTTTGGGTGTCTTAATATTACTTTTGTTGACCACAGTTGAAACTTTAGCATGATCCTTTATTCTAACAGGGAAAGGTGGTTTCTCAATATAAGCAGTGGGAACAACAGGATCATTATAAGTGATAGTCTTTTCTTCAACTTTAATAGGTGCAACTACTTTTACTTCAATGGGAGGATTATATTTAAACCACTTCTCCTTAGGGAGGTCAACATGAGTAGTGAAGGATTCACAGAAAGATGCTACTATCTCAGAGTCAAGTCCATATTTAGTGCTAAATTCATGGAAAGCATCGGTATCCATAAAAGATCTAACACAATCAAACTTAGGTGTTATACCTGACTCCTTACCTTCGTCGAGGTCCCAATCTTCAGAATTGTGTTTAATTCTTTCCAATAAATCCCATTTGAATTCAATAGTCTTCATCACAAAAGATCCAGTACAAGAAGTATCGAGCATGGAGGGATTACTGAGAGAAAGCCGAGCATATTTTTTGAATAATCATCGCTTTTGAGAGCTCATGATTGGGCCATGAATATAACTTTGACTTAAGCCTCCCCCAAGCTTGAGCGATGCTTTCTCCTTCGCGAGGCCAAAAGTTATATATATAATTACGATTATAATGAACAAGATGCATAGGATAAAACTTCTGATGAAATTCCAATTTCAATTGTTGGTTGTTCCATGATCCAATATCATCACATAGCCTAAACCATGTCAATGCATCTCCCTTCAAAGATAAAGGTAAGACCTCCTTCTTGATAACATCCTCGGGCATACCTGCAAGCCTAAATAATCCACAAAGTTCATCCACATAGATTAGGTGAAAATAGGGATGTAATGTTCCATCACGTGTGAAAGGATTAGCTAGCAGTTTCTCTATCATACCCGAATGAATTTCAAAGTAAACATTTTCAGTAGGTTCAGTGGGTTGAGGAGAAACTCTTTGCTCTACTGGTCGGGGTGAAGATAACCCGAACAAGCCCCTCAAAGGATTATGTTCCATAGTAACAAGTGACAGTAAATTTCAGCACACTATATAATTTTTTCCTTACCAAATTCCACCTACCAAAGGTGCTTCACTCCCTGGCAACGGCGCCAGAAAAGAGTCTTGATGACCCACAAGTGTAGGGGATCTATAATAGTCTTTTTGATAAGTAAGAGTGTCGAACCGAACGAGGAGTAGAAGGAAATGATAAGCAGTTTTTAGTAAGGTATTCTCTGCAAGCACTGAAATTATCGGTAACAGATAGTTTAGTGATAAGGTAATTGGTAATGGGTAACAAATAGTAAAAGTAAATAGGGTGCAGCAAGATGGTCCAATCCTTTTGTATCAAAGGACAAGCCTAGACAAACTCTTATATAAAGGAAAGCGCTCCCGAGGACACATGGGAATTATCGTCAAGCTAGTTTTCATCATGTTCATATGATTCGCGTTCGGTACTTTGATAATTTGATATGTGGGTGGATCGGTGCTTGGGTACTGCCCTTACTTGGACAAGCATCCCACTTATGATTAACCCCTATTGCAAGCATCCGCAACTACAACAGAAGTATTAAGGTAAACCTAACCATAGCATGAAACATATGTATCCCAATCAGCCCCTTACGAAGCAACGCATAAACTCGGGTTTAAGCTTCTATCACTCTAGCAACCCATCATGTACTTATTACTTCCCAATGCCTCCCTCTAAGCCCAAACAACGGTGAAGTATCATGTAGTCAACGTTCACATGACACCACTGGAGGGATGACAACATACATCTCATCAAAATATCGAACGAATACGAAATTCACATGACTACTTACAGCAAGACTTCTCCCATGTCCTCAGGAACAAACGTAACTACTCACAAAGCATATTCATGTTAATAATCAGAGGGGTATTAATATGCATAATGGATCTGAACATATGATCTTCCACCAAGTAAACCAACTAGCATTAACTACAAGGAGTAATCAACACTACTAGCAACCCACAGATACCAATGTGAGGTTTGGATACAAAGATTGAATACAAGAGATGAACTAGGGTTTGAGATGGGATGGTGCTGGTGAAGATGTTGATGGAGATTGACCCCCTCCCGATGAGAGGATCATTGGTGATGACGATGGTGATGGTTTCCCCCTCTCGGAGGGAAGTTTCCCCGGCAGAACAGCTCGCTGCGAAGTGTCATCGTGTAGGATCGAAAGTTTGTCTAGAGGGGGGGGGGTGATTAGACTACTTGACCAAATAAAAACTTAACCTTTTCCCAATTTTAGTTCTTGGTAGTTTTTAGCTATCTTAGGACAAGTCAAGCAATCATTACACAATTCAAGCAAGCATGCAAAGAGTATATTGGCAGCGGAAAGTAAAGCATGCAACTTGCAAGAATATAAAGGGAAGGGTTTGGAGAATTCAAACGCTATTGGAGACACGGATGTTTTTCCCGTGGTTCGGATAGGTGGTGCTATCCTACATCCACGTTGATGGAGACTTCAACCCATGAAGGGTAACGGTTGCGCGAGTCCACGGAGGGCTCCACCCACGAAGGATCCACGAAGAAGCAACCTTGTCTATCCCACCATGGCCATCGCCCACGAAGGACTTGCCTCACTAGCGGTAGATCTTCACGAAGTAGGCGATCTCCTTGCCCTTACAAACTCCTTGGTTCAACTCCACAATCTTGTCGGAGGCTCCCAAGTGACACCTAGCCAATCTAGGAGACACCACTCTCCAAGAAGTAACAAATGGTGTGTTGATGATGAACTCCTTGCTCTTGTGCTTCAAATGATAGTCTCCCCAACACTCAACTCTCTTTCATAGGATTTGGATCTGGTGGAAAAACGATTTGAGTGGAAAGCAACTTGGGGAAGGCTAGAGATCAAGATTCATATGGTTGGAATGGAATATCTTGGTCTCAACACATGAGTAGATGGTTCTCTCTCAGAACATATGAGTTGGAATGGTGTATGTGTTCTGATGGCTCTCTCCACGAGTGAAGAGGAGGTGGAGGGGTATTTATAGCCTCCACACAAAATCCAACCGTTACACACAATTTACCAATCTCAGTGGGACAGAATCAGAAAACTCGGTCGGACCAAAATAGTAAACCTAGTGACCGTTAGGAATTTCGGTGGGACTGACATGCAACTCGGTAGGATCGATTCGGTTAGGGTTTGGGCATAACGTAATCTCGGTGAGACCGATTGCACAAACTCGGTGAGACCGAGTTTGGCAATAAGCTAGCCAGAGAGTTGGTCAAGTAAACTCGGTGGGACCGACTCGCTCTTTCGGTGAGACCGAAAAGTTACAAGAAGGAAACATAGAGTTTACATTGCATTCTCGGTGGGACCGATTCGCTCTTTCGGTGAGACCGAAAAGTTACGAAAGGGAAACAGAGAGTTTGCAAGCCCATCTCGGTGAGACCGAGATCCTTATCGGTAGGACCGAATTGCTAGGGTTTGGCAGTGGCAAATGACAAGTGAAACTCGGTGGCGCCGGATTGAAAGAATCGGTATGACCGAGTTTGGCTTAGGGTTTAGGTCATTTGTGGCTATGGAAAAGTGGTTGAGGATTTTGGAGCAAATCATTAAGCACATAAAGCAAGAGGCTCATTAAGCAACACCTCATCCCTCCTTGATAGTATTGGCTTTTCCTAAAGACTCAATGTGATCTTGGATCACTAAAAGATAAAATGAAGAGTCTTGAACTTTTGAGCTTGAGCCAATTCTTTGTCTTAGCATTTTGAGGGTTCCACTTTCACATCCATGCCATGCCAATCATTGAGCTTTCCTAAAATAATCATCTTGAAATAGCATTAGCTCAATGAGCTATATGTTGTTATGAATTACCAAAACCACCTAGGGATAGTTGCACTTTCAATCTCCCCCATTTTGGTAATTGATGACAACATATAGATCAAAGCTTCGACAAATGATAATAAGCATGAAATATATCGTCGCTTTGAGAAGTATGTGACAAATAAGAGCTCCCCCTAAAT
Organism: Triticum monococcum; assembly: GCA_034509565.1. NCBI lineage: Eukaryota > Viridiplantae > Streptophyta > Magnoliopsida > Poales > Poaceae > Triticum > Triticum monococcum. The sequence goes on from CM067842.1 coordinate 608,907,332, forward strand.
TTGTGCATATTTAAAATTTGCTTTGGACTGCAAATGCACAAGGAGTTAGAATCATGGGTTACTCTTCCATGTCACATACATCTTGGTGGAGCGCTCAAAAATGATAAGATTGAAATACATGCACTCATCACTAAGAATAGTGAATGATCACAAAAGATAGATAGAATGATAAAATTTAAGCAAGCATTAAGCAAACATTAAGTGTAGCTTATGATCAAACACATGATCATCGATGTCTCACACAAATAAGGGCATTGTATCTCACACACAAGCAACACTCTCTCTCGAAGCCTATGATCTATACATTTTCTCCCCCTTTGGCAACAAGTTACCAAAAAGTTCCTAGAAAATGCATAGTGCTAAGTCGACGCTCAGGCTTGATCTTCAGGTGGTGGTGGAGTCCGGAGCACTCCAAGGATGAAGCCTTCGGTAGACGTGGTGGAAGTTGAGGCTGAAGTGGATGCTGGAGCTGGTGGAACTGAGGCTGTGGCTGGCGCAGACGTTGTAGCTCTGGTGTCAGCAACTGGCAGTGTAGACAACCTCGGACCTCGTGGCACCCTGGCAAAAGCATCAGTCGTGGTCCTGCCTCTCCTCTCATTCATTTCATCCTGGAGCTGCTCCACGGCAGTCTGTATCTCTGTCACCTTGATGTCCAAGTCATAGAACCTCTGTTCCATGATCCTCTCTAAGCTTGCCTGGTTCTGAGTCAGGGTGGCAAGTCCTTGCTCAATCCGCAGGGTGGACGCAATCAGGTAACCAAGCTGCTCTTGTTTGGTTTTCAGGAAGTAATCAGATGCCTCCGCTTGAGTAGGCATCCTGGCAGCTTTCTCCTTCTTCACCTTCTCCTTCTGAGCTTGTGCATGGGCAGATGACGGCTCATTCTCAGTCATGACCACTTGGTTATCCTCAAAATCTGGACGGATGGGCAGGTGTTCCTTATCCAAGAGGTATATGCCTGTGCCCATCTTGGAGTTGATGAGCTCCTGAATCTGTGGGGCATATCCACAGCTCGTCTTCTGGTCTGCTGATGTCCTCTTGATTGTTTCCACTATGAGACTCATGACTTTGAATTTTTGAGGCACGTGAAAGACATGAAGCAAATTGATCGCATGACCTCTGATCATCTTGTGATCTCCAGACTTGGGCAATAGGGTGTGCCTCAGTATCCAATTGATAGTGGGCAGTCCTGACAGAAGATAGTGCACTGAGCCAAACTTGAACGTGTCAAGTGCTTCATTCAGAATCTCCTTGTACATGTTGGACATAGTGTTGTGGTCCATCTTCTTCTTGGCATAAATGTCCAAGTCATCTGCTTGCTCCTCTGGAGCATTGATCAACTTTGCCCATTCCTCAACAGTTGATTGGTACCTTGTACCCTCTAACATCCAAGTGATCCTGCCATCCGGGTAGAAGTGTGCTGTGGAGTAGAATTGCATGATTAGCTCCTCGTTCCACTTTGTGAGCTTCTTCCCAACAAAGTCTACCACTCCACATGCACTAAAGTTGTCATATACTCCAGGGTAGTGTTCCTCATTTTCCTTCATGTAGGTCCAGTCGACCCATCTCATGTCATATACAATTGGCTTCTTGTCAAGCAAAACGGTCTCATAGTAATCCTGCTGCTCCTTGGTATGAAACCTATAGTCCACTGCAGTCCTTCTCCTAGAAGCATACGGATCTGCTTCTCTCCACTTCCTCAGCCCTGAATCTCTCCTGAGCTTCATATCCTCAGCCACAGGATGAGCATCGTTGTGGTCTGGGATCTTGGGCTTGAGCTTCCTAAGGACATGCTCTTCTTCTTCCTCTGCAACTTCAGGCATTGGGGCCTTGTTCTTCTCAGTGGCTGGGATGCTTCTTGTGTTTCTCTTTGGCTTTGGCTTTGGAGCTGACTTGGCCTTGGAAGCAGCTCCCCCTGATTTTATGGCATCTCCCATTAGCTTGGGAGCCTTGGGTGCTGGTGCAGCAACCTCTTCTTCTTCCTCCTCATCTACCATGATGGAGGCCTTCCCAAGCACTCTGGCTACAATCTTCTTCACTCTTTCTTTCCTCTTCCTGCCCTCAGCAGCAACGGGCTCAATGGGAGCAGGCTTCACAGTTGAAGCTCTAGCCTTTGACATGGGCTGCCTGCCTGCTGGCCTTTTGATTTTCAGCCCTGGCTTTGTGCCTTGAGCTGGCTCAACTCTCTTTGATGTGGCCTCTTCCTCTGCCACATAGTCTTCATCTTCAGAATCAGAAGTTCTCTTCTTCCTTTGTCTAGTGGCAGCTTTAGGCAGGTTGCTGGGTGTGCTCCTGCTGCCATCATTTGAGGAACTTGAGGGGCTAGTGCCCTTACTCAACTGTACTTGCTGCTCTGAGAGGTTCTGGTTGTCACTTTGGTCTGACATGATGCAAACTAACTGTTGACCCTGTGAATAGATTGTAGATGAGATAGAGTGGATGAGCATCACAAAATGCAGAGATTTTTGCAAAAGAACAATTCAAAAACTTAGTTTTAGTTTCCCACTGAAATCATCTCGGATCTACCGATTTTCAAACTCGGTGACACCGAAGCAGTTTTGGCACCAGAACTAGTGAACTCGGTCAGACCGAGTCACGGTTTGGTGGCACCGAGACTGCTAGGGTTTCACATAGTTCCAAAATCGGTCACACCGATAAGTAATTCTCGGTCAGACCGAGTTTTACTTGTGCAATGGCATGAGCCAAATCGGTGGGACCGAGTTTTTCAACTCAGTGGGTCCGAGATGGTTTCGGCGGAAACCTAACCCTAAAATTTTCGAATTAAACCTAATCTATGAGTTCATTGACTGGATAGGAGTTTATCAAACGTGGCAAGAATCATGATGATCACAATGTGCTAGGAATCGGATTGGAGAATAGCACAAAGATCGAGTCCATACCCTAGTTCGGCGGAGACTCGCTACGGCGGCAACGGCGGGGCAGAATTCCCGTTGACGGCGACGGAGACCAGCGACTGGAGGCTGCTGGCGGCGAGGAGGACGATCCAGAGACCCAGGAGGCAGAGCGAGCTATGCACGGGCGAAGAGGTTTCGGAGAAATTTCCAAAATTATGCCCGTCACTATATATAGCCCGACCCTATCGGTGTGACCGAGTGGAACAACTCGGTGGCACCGAGATGCAAAACTGTATATAGTTATTGCAACTCGGTGTGACCGAGTGGTTCAAATCGGTTGCACCAAGATCGAAAACCTAGATCAACATAATGATCTCGGTAGGACCGAAAGTATGGTATCGGTCAGACCGAGAATCACAAAGAGGTTTTGGAAGTTTAAGTCTATGACGAAACGGGGACTCCGAGCGCTCCTCACACAGAGTGGTTCGAATCTGACTTGATCAAGTTTTGTGATGCAGCATGAATAGAGTTTGAGACGAGAAAAGCATAGATAGCTAGAGGAGGTTCTTAGGCATTCTTGTCCATCCACTTGGCAAAAGAAGATAAAGCCAAACAATCAAAACAACAAGTGGATGTCCTCGAATGAGTAAAATATGCAACCAACATGCTCACACAATAAGATGGCAAATGAAATATGTGGCAAAGCATGCACAAACAATTCTAGCATCTATCTAGCAATTTGCGATGACTAGGTCATCTATATATGAGTATATTGACTTAGGAGTCAAGTGAGAACACTTGATCGTAGGTCATACTCATCGTTTAAGCTCAAGTGGGGTTACCATTTTTACATAAAGCATTGTTGTATTCACATCTTTAGAGTTGCTTTAGCTCAAGTCTTAGAGTAAAGCTCCCCCTAGATATGATATCCCCCCTAAGAGGGATGAACTAACCTTGGGTTTTGTCGATGATGACTTCATGTAGATGTTGAAGATGTGGATGCTCAATGTTGATGTAGATCACTTGGAGCCATCCATTTGAGTGAATTGCACTTTCAATACCTACATGGGTTAGTCCCACAAGGAACAAACAAGGATATCCATAGACATAGAGTGATGCATACACAAGATGATGTCCATGAAAACTTTAGGTTACCTTGTCCCTTGTCTTACTGAAAGTGTGTTATATCGACTAGGGGGGGTGAATAGGCGATTTTTATGAAAGTCTTCAAAACGTGGAAGTTATGAAGACAAACAGAGTGAACAAGCCTATTACTATGCAGCGGAAGTGAGATTACACAACGCAAGCCATGGTCAAGTATACAATATAGTGAAAGCACAGTGACAAATAGCTTCAGTGTAATGAGGATCAGGTTGGAAGAAGTTATGAAGCCAAACAGATCATACAGTCAAGTTGTGAAGACAGAAGATAAAGCACGCATGCAATGGCTTCACAATGTGTACTGGTAAGTAAAGGGAGGCGAAGATGAAACCAGTGACACGTTGAAGACAATGATATGTTGGACCAGTTCCAGTTGCTGTGACAACTGTACGTCTGGTTGGAGCGGCTAGGTATTTAAACCAAAGGACACACAGTCCCGGACACCCAGTCCTGAACACGCAGCTCCGGACACCCAGTCCTCACCGTTTTCTCCTTGAGCTAAGGTCACACAGACCCCGCCCAATCACTCTGGTAAGTCTTCAAGGTAGACTCCCAAACCTTCACAGACTTCGTTCACCGGCAATCCACAATTCCTCTTGGATGCTCAGAACGCGACGCCTAACCGTCTGGAGGATGCACAGTCCTCAAGTGTAATAAGTCTTCAGATCACTCAGACAAGAAGACTTAAGTGATGCCCAATTACTCTGGCTCTGGGTGGTTAGGGCTTTTCTCCTCACTAAGGATTTTCTCTCAAAGGCTTCGAGGTGGGTTGCTCTCAAACGACAAAAGCCGTGCACTGAAATCTGAGCAGCCAACCGTTTATGGTTGTAGGGGTGGACTATTTATAGCCGCTTGGCAACCCTGACCTGATTTGTCCGAAATGACCCTGGGTCACTAAGGAACTGACACATGTAATAACGGTCGGATTTTGAACTCTCACGGCAACTTTACTTGGGCTGCAAGTAAAGCTGACTTGTCTGACTCTGGACAAGATTTTCTCTCATTGTCTTCACTCGAAGACATAGGATTTGAATTAGGCATCACTTCAGTCATCCTGACTGGTTCTCTTGGACCCCACTTAACAGTACGGTGGTTCCTATGACACAACATGAATAAAGTAAAACTACGAAGGATCTAAGTCTTCGAGTTCCAAAGGCTTCATGGGGAGTCTTCATATGTCATTGTCTTCGACATGAATATCTTCATGAACCACCATTGTCTTCAATGTCTTCGTACATTTTTAGGGGTCATCTCTGGTAACTAAACCGAATCAATGAGGGACTTCTACCTGTGTTATCCTGCAATTCTCACAAACACATTAGTCCCTCAACTAGGTTTGTCGTCAATACTCCAAAACCAACTAGGGGTGGCACTAGATGCACTTACAATCTCCCCCTTTTTGGTGATTGATGACAAACTAGTTGAAGTTTTCAACGGGGAATATAATTTGTGAAATTGTAAAGGAATTGTCTTCATAAGCTGCAAGGGCTCCCCCTGCGGATGTGCATATAAGTGATTTGCTTCTGGAATGCGAATGCACATAGCAGGTTGTATTTGTGGGAATCCACTTCAACTTATGATGACAATCCATCATGCATGTAAAGATATAAGAAGATAATGATATCCATAATGAAAAATGGACGTCTGTGAAATGATATAAGTGCGGAAATTATCGTCGTACATGCGGAATTTATCTTCGCAAAAACACAGTGGCAAACATAGTAGCAGACGACCATCAAGTTTAAGTGTTACAACTCAAAGAACCAAATGTAGCAAAACGTGAGTTGTAAGCACGAAGCAAAATATAATAAAGCACCCGCCCTTATTATTGACCCGCTTGAAAACTATAAACATCATATGCTTCTCCCCCTTTTGTCAGTGATGACCAAAAAGGTTTGAAGACATAGAGTTTTCTACGCGTTCCCAGGCGCAGCAGGGTCAGTGGAGGCGTTTGGTGGAGCTGGCGAGCTTGGTGCAGTGACGACACGCGCTGAAGAAGGTGGCGGTGATGTAGCGTCGTCTTCTTCCTCAATGATTTTTCCAGTCACTGTGGCAGCAGAGGAAGAGAACTCTGATTCTTCAAGCGACGGAGTTCCACGCAACACAGCTCTTCTGGGGGTGTGGAGTCAAACTCGAATCTCTCTTTGAAGCCATCCTCTTGCAGTTCAGCTTCAGTGCACATCATTGTGAGGCCTTTCCAAGTGCGGCGACAGGTTTCATGTGCGACAAAGGCATTCTTGGTGGCCAGATTCCTGATGCGATTGACGTCTTGCATGATACTGCGCATCTGCCTTTTGAGCCAGTCGTGATGCCTATCTTGCTTTTGGTGCAGAGCCACAAGAAGTTCATGGTCAGTGAGTGTACGAGCGCATTTCTTGGGTCTCTGTGCAGCTGTGCTGTCAGTGGCTTCAGTTGATGCAGGGGCACGTGTGGTGCCAGCCATTGGATAGACTCTGGAAATGGCTTCAACACCTTCATCATGCTGAGTGAAGCTCTGGTGTTCTGCATTCTGAAGACTTAATGGCTGCTTGGCAGGCTCAGGATAAATTGCTTCAGCAGAGGTGTCCACATCAGGTAAGAAGATTTTGTGGTTGCGGGCAGAGGGTTGATAGGATATGGCAGAGTGGAGCTTGATGAGCCTCATAACCCATGGAGCATAAATCTTCAGACCAAAGAGATCTGAGCCAGACGCTGCAAGTTGACGTATAAAGAGATCCTGGGCATTGAAGCATTTGCCATGTAGGATGCAGAAGATGAGAGTCTTCATGGCACCTTCAACCTTGGCATATCGAGAGTGCCCCTTAATGGGCCATAGAGTCCGCCTGATGATGTGATAGATAGTTCTAGGCAGGTACTCTAAGTCTTCAACGAAGAACTCGGTTGGGTAAGGTGCGTCAGGAGGCAATGGCTTCATCATTGAGAGCATCTGACTCATATTTGGCTCAGGTCGCTGAAATATGCTCTCAACTGCTTCAGCATGGAGTTGGCAGCCTTCTTCGAAGAGTTCACCTAGAGTGGGTAGGCCGGTGAGCTCAATGATATCAAATGCATTAGCTTCATGATGGACGTTGCCGGTCATCCACTCCAGGACCCAAGTCTTCGGATCTCTGTTGTAGCCTTTGATGTGCAGTGTGGCATAGAACTGGAGTAGAAGCTCTTCATTCCAGTGCTCTTCATCCGTGACAAACGGCAGCAGGCCAACTTGCTTGAAGCAGTCCAGTGCTTCTTCCAGACCAGGCAGACCAGCAATAGCTTCAACCTCAAGGCGCTGGTGTGGAAAGATACGGCCTTGGTTGTAGAGGACGCAGGAGTAGTAGCTGCGCTGTGGGTAGCTCCAGAACCTATCTGACACAATCCATTCCCTTGAGTAAGGGTTCTTGGAGCGGTTGAAGAAGGTGTTATCTGCCCTGAAGCTATTAACATTAAAGGAGCCAGGAGCGGTGGCAGGACCTGGGAACCTTGGCAGTCGTGGGATTGGCTTCTGTACCTGGGGCCTGTGCGCAACATGATAGTTGAACTATGGACCGGCAGCAGACTCAGGCACAGAAGGGTCAGAGGCAGTAGCTTCAGTATCTCTTGAAGCTGTTGGTTGGTCGGGCTCCACAAATGCTTCAGTATTGGGTGTGGCAGCCGCAGTCGTGTTAGCCTCATCACGTGTAGTGAGAGGGATAGATTCAGGTACGTTCTCCTTGAGAACTTCTTCTTGTTGGTGTGGGGAGATGGAGCTTGAGGTTCTTCGTGCTCTTCTTCATGTTCTTCGGCTGATGCAGCCGGAATGTTGTCAGCAGTCTGAGCCCTTGGCCCTTTGCGAAGCCTACGGAATGCAGGCGACGCCGGTGGAGTTGCAGTGGGCTGGGGCTCATCCTCTTCCTCCTGCGGGCGATCTGCCCACGATGCATCTTGGGTGATTGGCGTCAAGGGACGACCAATGCTGATCATTTCACTCGTTTCGAGCTGAGGAAGGACTGCATCACCTGGCACATTGTCTTGGAGACCAATGTCTTCAGCAGCGTTGGGGTCGGCTACTGGAAGGTCTTCAGCATGCGGAGCCTCTGTGAGAGCAGGCTCATGCACGGTCAGCTGACGATCTTCATGAGGAAAGCGAACGGAGAGGGGTTCGACTATCAAGGGCTCTGTGGGAGCAGCCCAAGACTTCTTGGTCTTGCGTTTCTTGATGGTGGGGTCTGAAGGAGAGGCTTCAGGGTGTTTCCTCTTCCTTGCTTCAGCTTCGGCTGTCCTTGTCTTCTTAAGCTCTGAAGCGGTTGAGCGGTGCTTTGGCTTCGAGCTAGGCTTGGCAGTGGGGAAGACAATCGGAACAGCTTCTTGTCGTGGGGCCTCTTGTTCAGCCACAGTGGGCTTCTTCTTTTTCTTAGCGGCCATCCTGGGGTCGATGCCGAGACGCCCAAGTGCCTTTCGCTTCTCGGCCTCATTGTAGGCCTGCACACAGAGATCAGCCAAATTCTTCATGCGCTCACGTGAACCCTGAGCCTCTGCACGTTTCTGCATAAAGTTTTCCTCCAACTCGTGCAGCATGACTTTGAAGTCTTTGACTTCTTGGACGTTGAGCGTGGCCATGTTCGGCTTGAACTGAGCCTTTTCAAAATCTATCTTCTGCTTCAGTTCCACTATGCGCTGGGCAATTGCGAGTTCTGAAGCAATAGCTCCTTGGAAGGCTACGCTGAGGCCAATGGGCAGCTGCAGATCATCGAAGCTGATGTTGGGTGTATCAAACCACTCATCAATGAAGTTGTGGATGATTGCTGCATCGAACAGAGGCAGATTGTTGAAGATTTCAGCCTCCTCCTTGCTCTTGATTAGCTGCTCAAGAGCGTCATCGGCAAGATCATCGTCACTTGACAGATCAATGGCCTCGCAGCGCAGAACGGCAGCGGCAGTGAGCTCTTTGCTAGTGTGTGGCTGAGGCTTCTTGGCTTCTTGGGGCTTGGAGACTCGTGATAAGTCTTCAGACTGCACACTTGCTTCAGGAGGTGCAGTGGCCAATGGCTTCGCTCTGGAGATCTTGGGAGAAGCGGTTGGCTTGGAAGCTTTTGGCTTCTTCTTCATCTGCTTCGGCTCCGGGGCAGCAGGAACGTCATCAGACTCAGTGTCTACTGGAGGGTCGTTCACGGCAGTCCCTTGGACTAGAATGCGAGTGATGAGGCCTTCGAGATTGGCATACGGCTCGATGACATTGGGATTTGCGTCGCGTGTGCCATCTGCCCTTGGTTTGGAGGGACCAGGGTTGAAGTCCAACCCAAACTCCTTCTTGTTTTGCTTCGCTGAGTTCTGAGCAAATTGGAAGTTGCGCTTGAACAGAGTGTCATTGCGACACCAGAGAAGGGATGACGGATGTGCGTCAGCTGGCTGTTGTCCCCTGACCATGCATGGAAAGAAGCCTTGAGCAATGGCTTCGTCTCTGGTTCGGGGTATGAGATTTTTGTACAAGACATCTCCCCATGGCCTCGTGAGAGCGTACTTCTTTGCATATTCCTTGGTGACGAAGCGGTAATGGAACCACTGCTCTGCCCAATATCTTCGAATCCATTGGATTCGTGTCTTGCACTGACCATAGCTCTCTTCAGGATCAGTTTGGTACATTTCTGCCAAATCTTCAGGCAGATCTTTAGACGTTTCACCATGTCTCTGTCTGCCTCCCTTCCTTGCTGGTTTTTCTGTTGCCATAAAGCTTAACTTGGAAGGCTTCAAGAGATTCAAAGTCTTCAAAGGCTTCCTTTTGCTTGACCAACAGGAACTTGCTTCGGGTGAATTGATGTGACGCTGTAGGAACTCTGCAAATGAATGCAGACTATGAGAACCAAAAGATTCTCCCACGGACATGTACCTGTGACAGCATTAAGGTGCGAGGGAAGGGGAAGAGGTCATATGCATTCTCAGAAGATTTTGAAGATAAATCAGTTTAGAAGATATTGACCTCATCATGCGAAGACATTCACTTTATAGAAAAGAAGTTGGTTCCAGATTTGTACGAACCCATAGATCAGTACAAGTGAGGAATCTAACTACTTCATGAAGAACAAGTGAATATACTAGGCAAGTTATGAGATACAGATGAGAGGGATGAAACTTGTGTGAATGGAAACCTCTTTTGGCAGAAAGTGATGGAGCTATAGGATCAAAAGAGGCTGTAAAAAGACTTGTTATTTACCAAACTTGGAACTGCTAGACGAGGTGAGAGTTGAGGCCGAGCAGTTCGATCCTCCGTGCCCTAACTTGGCGACGGAAGACACCTAGGGCGACGGCAGAGAGACTGATGTCCGCTGTCGGCGTGAGAACGGCGTCGGAGAGGTTGCGGCAGTGAAGCACTTCGTCGCCGGCGTCGTTGAGAGTTAGCGGTGGCACTAGGGTTTGCGCGAGGGTGGAAGAAGAGATAATGACCGCAGTGAAACGTGTATTTATAGGGATATGGGCGGCACTGCGCTATTACTCAGGTGCCCCTAGCGATTCGCATCTGATCAGTACGTGGCCAGCATGCGGAATTGTGGGGGCAGTTTCACCCCACGCACGCCTGGTTTGTCGGGAGCCGTTCCTACTTCTCCGGATTTCTTGTTGATGGAAAAACATTGAAAGCTGTTTTAAACTTTGTCTCTGTGTCTTCTTCTGACAAGGATGCAGTGAAGACATTCGACAGTTTCAATAGAATGCATATGACTTGGAGAGATAGAGTTTGAGGTAGGAAGCATGGAGAGGTTAGGGTCCGATCACATTCACTTAGTTCAAAAGATTCAAACAAGAAGACATAGCTATAAGTGAATGCTGTAGAGGACAGAACACCAGTACATATATAATCAACATAGTGAAGATAATCATGAAGTCATGTTGAGATTGAAGCCAAACCAAATGTGAAGACATAGCAAATGTAATGCCATGAGTGAAACACTTCAAGCAGAAAAATTTGGTGGTGGCGCTACCCACCGTATAGGAAGTATTGGACCCAGACACGGCGCACAATTATCGTGGCGCTCCGAGGTCAAATTCCACGTTAATGTATTCACACTTAGAATGTATGTCTTCATTGATTGAAGATATATGTTACTTCGTGTGTTGCACATCTAAGTCATCATCATGCATAAGTGTTAGGATGTGTGCCTGATCACAGGACATTTGAGGATTCCAAGATATTTAGCTCACACCGTAACTTGCAAAATCTCTTCTCATCCAAGGGCTTGGTGAAGATATCTGCCAATTGCTCTTCAGTGTTGACGTGTATGATATCAATGTCTTCCTTTGCAACATGATCTCTGAGAAAATGATGACGAATTTCAATGTGCTTTGTCTTCGAGTGCTGAACTGGGTTGTTGGCGATCTTGATGGCGCTTTCGTTGTCGCAGTAAAGTGGCACTTGCTTCAGATGAATGCCATAATCCTTGAGGGTTTGCTTCATCCATAGAAGCTGAGCGCAGCAGGATCCAGCAGCAATGTATTCAGATTCAGCAATGGAGAGAGATACACAGTTCTGCTTCTCTAAAGACCAACAGACAAGTGATCGGCCCAGAAAGTGACATGTGCCTGATGTGGACTTCCGATCAACCTTGTCACCAGCGTAATCAGCGTCCGAAAATCCAACCAAATCAAACTCTGAGCCCTTTGGATACCATAACCCTAGAGTTGGGGTATGAGCCAAATATCGAAGAATTCGCTTCACAGCTAAGTGATGCGACTCCTTTGGTGCCGCTTGAAACCGAGCACACATGCAAACACTAAGCATAATATCTGGCCTAGATGCACATAAATAAAGCAAAGAACCAATCATGGAGCGATATACCTTTTGATCGAACTCTTTACCATTGTCGTCAGGACCCAGATGATGTTTGGCTGGCATTGGTGTTGTGAAGCCTTTGCAGTCTTGCATACCGAACTTCTTCAGGCAGTCTTTGAGATATTTCTCTTGAGATATGAAGATGCCATTGTGTTGTTGCCGTATCTGAAGACCGAGGAAGAATTTCAGCTCCCCCATCATAGACATCTGATATTGCTCTTGCATCATATATCCGAACTCCTCACTGTACTTCTGGTTGGTGCAGCCGAAGATAATGTCATCCACGTATATTTGGCACACAAACAGTTCACCATCATATGTCTTTGTGAAGAGAGTGGGATCCAGGGAACCAGGTATGAAGCCTTTGCTCTTCGGGAAGTATTTGAGTGTATCATACCAGGCCCGAGGGGCTTGTTTGAGGCCATATAGTGCCTTTTTGAGCTTGTACACCATGTCATGATGTTTTGGATCTTCAAACCCAGGTGGTTGTGCAACATACACTTCTTCTTCAATTTTGCCATTGAGGAAGGCACTTTTTACATCCATTTGATACAGGATTATGTTGTGATGATTTGCATAGGCCAGCAATATATGGATGGCTTCAAGTCTGGCAACAGGAGCAAATGTTTCATCGAAGTCAATGCCTTCCACTTGAGTATATCCTTGAGCAATGAGACGAGCCTTGTTTCTGACGACTTGGCCATGCTCATCTTGCTTGTTGCGGTATATCCATTTGGTGCCTATTATGTTATGCTTCCATGGATCAGGACGCTTAACCAACTCCCATACATTGTTCAGCTCAAATTGTTGAAGCTCTTCTTGCATAGCTTGAATCCATTCAGGTTCCATAAAGGCTTCATAAATTTTCTTGGGTTCTGTGATTGAAATGAATGCGAAGTGTCTGCAGAAGTTTGCCAGTTGAGTTGCCCTTGAACGAGTCAGTGGACCAGGTGCATTGATGCTATCAATTATTCTGTCAATCTGCACTTCATTGGCAACACGAGGATGTAGGGGTCGAAGACTTTGCTCTTGCTGATCTACGTTGTCATGGGGAGGAATGTCTTCAGGCTGAGCATTGTCTTCATGTGGATCAGGTGCTGAGATGATAAGTTCTTCTTCAGGACGAGCTTCAGAAGGTATAATTTCTCCAGTTCCCATTAGCTTGATTGATTCACTGGCTGGAACCTCATCTAGCACATCTGGTAGTTGCTCTCTTTGTGACCCATTGGTCTCATCGAACTGCACATCCACTGTTTCAACCACTTTGTAGTGAAAGAGATTGAAGACTCTGTAGGAGTGTGAATCCTTTCCATATCCAAGCATGAAGCCCTCATGTGCTTTTGGAGCAAATTTTGAGGTGTGGTGAGGGTCCTTGATCCAGCATCTTGATCCAAATACTCTGAAGTAACTTACATTTGGCTTCTTGCCAGTCAGAAGTTCATAAGATGTCTTGTTCAGCAGCTTGTGAAGATATACACGGTTGATAGTATGGCATGCAGTGTCAATGGCTTCAGTCCAGAATTTTCTTGGTGTCTTGTACTCATCTAACATTGTTCTGGCCATCTCAATGAGTGTTCTGTTCTTGTGTTCGACGATGCCATTCTGTTGTGGCGTGTATGGAGCTGAGAATTCATGAGTGATGCCAAATGTATCAAGATATGTGTCAAGGCCGGTGTTCTTGAATTCTGTGCCATTGTCACTTCTGGTGTGCTTTATCTTGGCGCCATAATTGTTCATTCCCCGATTTGCGAAGCGTCTGAAGACATCCTGCACTTCAGTCTTGTAAAGGATTATGTGCACCCAAGTATATCTAGAGTAATCATCAACAATGACGAAGCCATAGAGGCAAGCAGTAGTGGAGAAAGTTGAGTAGTGAGTGGGACCGAAGAGATCCATGTGAAGCAGTTCGAAGGGTTGAGTAGTGGTCATGATTGTCTTCGAAGGATGTTTTGCCCTTGTCATCTTCCCAGCTTCACAGGCACCGCATAAGTGATCTTTCTTGAACTTGACGCCCTCGATGCCTATGACATGCTTCTTCTTCGCAAGGGTGTGGAGGTTCCTCATGCCAGCATGCCCAAGTCTTCGATGCCAAAGCCAGCATTCTGAAGCCTTTGCGAGAAGACAAACTGCAAGCTGTGGCCCTGCTGAGAAATCTACCACGTACAAATCATCTTTTCGATACCCTTCAAACACTAGAGACTTGTCAGATTCCATTAGTACCAGACAACGATATTTTCCAAAGATTACAATCATGTTTAAATCGCAAAGCATTGAGACAGACATTAAGTTGAAGCCAAGGGATTCAACAAACATGACTTTATCCATGTGTTGATCCTTTGAGATTGCAACTCTACCTAGACCCAGTACCTTACTTTTACCAGTGTCAGCGAATGTGATGTGGCTCTTGTCAGATGGACGTAAGGTTGAGTCCATAAAGAGACTTCTTTTGCCAGTCATGTGATTTGTACACCCACTGTCAATAATCCATTCTGAAGACTCTGAAGTCACTGGTGTCGTACCCTTTTCACCACGTGCCATGAAGCAGTAGGTAGGAGTAGAGTCGTCCTTGTCATTTGCATCGGTGATGGTGATGGAGTCATTGTCTTCAGTGTTGAAGATGGACTTGGCGACGTAAGTTGTAGCCAGACTCGCAATGCCAGAATCAGACTCCTCCTCAGACTCCACCTCTGCCTCCTTAGAAGCAGACTCCTCCTCTGAATCCATTTCCTTGCCAACAAACGCACGAGCCTTGCCAGATGAACTCTTCTTGTGTGATGAAGACTTTGAGGAAGACTTGGACGAAGACTTTGAGTATTTCTTCATCTTCTTATCGTCAGAGTCATATTCCTTGCTCTTCTTCTTCTTTCTGTTCTCATTGTCCCACTGTGGACACTCAGAGATGAAGTGTCCAGTTTTCTTGCACTTCTGACATGTTTTCTTTTGTAGTCATGCGCAGAAGCTTCATCATTCCTTGAGCTTGATCGTGAAGACTTTCTGAAGCCTTTCTTCTTGGTGAATTTCTGGAACTTCTTCACTAGCATTGCAAGTTCCCTTCCAATGTCTTCAGGATCATCAGAACTGCTGTCAGATTCTTCTTCAGATGAGGACACAGCTTTTGCCTTCAAGGCACGAGTTCGCCCATAGTTTGGATCGTAGATATCTCTTTTCTCAGAAAGCTGAAACTCATGTGTGTTGAGCCTCTCAAGTATGTCAGACGGATCGAGTGTCTTGAAGTCTGGACGTTCTTGAATCATCAGGGCTAGGATGTCAAATGAACTGTCAAGTGATCTTAGCAGCATCTTGACGATTTCATGTTTGGTGATCTCAGTGGCGCCGAGGGCTTGAAGCTCATTTGTGATGTCAGTGAGCCGGTCAAATGTGTGCTGGACATTCTCATTTTCATTTCGCTTGAAGCGGTTGAAGAGATTGCGAAGAACACTGATTCTCTGATCTCTCTGGGTTGAGATGCCTTCATTGACCTTGGAGAGCCAGTCCCAAACCAGCTTGGATGTCTTCAAGGCACTCACACGGCCGTACTGTCCCTTGGTCAGATGACCACAGATAATATTCTTGGCAGTGGAGTCCAGTTGAGTGAACTTCTTGACATCAGCCGCAGTGACACCTTCTCCAGCCTTGGGAACGCCGTTTTCGACGACATACCATAGGTCGACGTCAATGGCTTCAAGATGCATGCGCATCTTATTCTTCCAGTAGGGATATTCAGTTCCATCGAAGACGGGGCACGCAGTGGAGACTTTAATTATCCCTGCAGTCGACATAGCTAAAACTCCAGGTGGTTAAACCGAATCACACAGAACAAGGGAGCACCTTGCTCTGATACCAATTGAAAGTGCGTTATATCGACTAGGGGGGTGAATATGCGATTTTTATGAAAGTCTTCAAAACATGGAAGTTATGAAGACAAACAGAGTGAACAAGCCTATTACTATGCAGCGGAAGTTAGATTACACAACGCAAGCCATGGTCAAGTATACAATATAGTGAAAGCACAGTGACAAATAGCTTCAGTGTAATGAGGATCAGGTTGGAAGAAGTTATGAAGCCAAACAGATCATACAGTCAAGTTGTGAAGACAGAAGATAAAGCACGCATGCAATGGCTTCACAATGTGTACTGGTAAGTAAAGGGAGGCGAAGATGAAACCAGTGACACGTTGAAGACAATGATATGTTGGACCAGTTCCAGTTGCTGTGACAACTGTACGTCTGGTTGGAGCGGCTAGGTATTTAAACCAAAGGACACACAGTCCCGGACACCCAGTCCTGAACACGCAGCTCAGGACACCCAGTCCTCACCGTTTTCTCCTTGAGCTAAGGTCACACAGACCCCGCCCAATCACTCTGGTAAGTCTTCAAGGTAGACTCCCAAACCTTCACAGACTTCGTTCACCGGCAATCCACAATTCCTCTTGGATGCTCAGAACGCGACGCCTAACCGTCTGGAGGATGCACAGTCCTCAAGTGTAATAAGTCTTCAGATCACTCAGACAAGAAGACTTAAGTGATGCCCAATTACTCTGGCTCTGGGTGGTTAGGGCTTTTCTCCTCACTAAGGATTTTCTCTCAAAGGCTTCGAGGTGGGTTGCTCTCAAATGACAAAAGCCGTGCACTGAAATCTGAGCAGCCAACCGTTTATGGTTGTAGGGGTGGACTATTTATAGCCGCTTGGCAACCCTGACCTGATTTGTCCGAAATGACCCTGGGTCACTAAGGAACTGACACGTGTACTAACGGTCGGATTTTGAACTCTCACGGCAACTTTACTTGGGCTGCAAGTAAAGCTGACTTGTCTGACTCTGGACAAGATTTTCTCTCATTGTCTTCACTCGAAGACATAGGATTTGAATTAGGCATCACTTCAGTCATCCTGACTGGTTCTCTTGGACCCCACTTAACAGTACGGTGGTTCCTATGACACAACATGAATAAAGTAAAACTACGAAGGATCTAAGTCTTCGAGTTCCAAAGGCTTCATGGGGAGTCTTCATATGTCATTGTCTTCGACATGAATATCTTCATGAACCACCATTGTCTTCAATATCTTCGTACATTTTTAGGGGTCATCTCTGGTAACTAAACCGAATCAATGAGGGACTTCTACCTGTGTTATCCTGCAATTCTCACAAACACATTAGTCCCTCAACTAGGTTTGTCGTCAATACCCCAAAACCAACTAGGGGTGGCACTAGATGCACTTACACTTACCAACAAGAGGGTTTGTGACTCCTTGAACTAGTGCATGATGTGGAAGTTGATTGCACTTGTTCTTGCCAAAATGATGAGACTGAAATATGTTGGCGGAGTCACCCTCAAGAACTCTCTAGTTCTTTTTCTTTTGGATCCACACCATCTTGATGGGAATCCTTGGAGTTGTAGTCATACTTGATGAAGTGGAACTTGACGTGGTCTTGGGAATCCACTTGACTAAGGTCTTAGGAGCTTCTTCAAATGCATCAATCTCCTCTTGAAGCTTGTCCTTGCCTTTTTGCTTGTAGTCTTGTGGTGGAAGATCATCTTGAGCTTGTATCCCCTTGAAAGAGGTGTCATACTTCTCTTGTTGAGGAACAAACTTTGTCTTGGGGTATTGATCTTCTTCCCATTCAACTCCATTGGCATTGAACTTTCGTTCAAAACCAACACCTTGATTCTTCCGGTGCATTCCTTGCTTGCGCACAATTTCCTCGAATTGCTTACTCCCGGCAAGGCTTTTGTACACTCCTTTCTATATAATTCCCTTCAATAAGCTATTTTCTTGCTCAAGTGTAACTTGGCTAAGAGAATCATTAGTGGAATCAAGAGAACTACTAGAAGCAACAATATTGGATTTAGCATGATCATTGTTACTACTAGAGGAAGAATCTTTCTTGTTCTTGTTACTAGACTTGACTTGAGGCATGTAAGTGGATAATAGTAAACGCTTGGCAATGTAAGAAGAACTTTTCTTGCGGAGATCATCATTGATTGCTTTTAACAACTCATGCTCTTGCTCAAGATTGAGCTTTTCAAAGCGTAATTTCTCATGAGCTCTTAAAAGTTCTCGATGATCTTCGAAGATAGTTTCATGAGCTAACTTAAGAGTGTTTAGTTCTTTAGTTAGAGCCTCAATCTTCTCCTTATCATTGTCATTCGTTTTAGCATGATTAATTGATGTTTCATCATAGTACTCATCACTAGAGTTGTCAACAAGCAAGTCATCATCACCTAACAAGTCATCTTCATCACTATTAAAATCAACATACTCGGGGTGTGTTACCTTAGGACCTTTGGCCATGAAGCATCTTCCAATTCCTTCATTTGGTGAGTCAAATATGTCGTAGGAGTTGGTTGACACAAGTGCTAGACCGGCAACACCTTCATCTTGAGTATCTTTGGAGTCGGCGTGATAACTTCTCTCGGAGTGGCTGTCGAAGTCGGAGCCGGATACCCATTCACCAACATGAGCTTGATGTCTTCGTTTTGTATAGCTCCTTGATGATTTTTCCTTCCTTTCCGAATCCTTGCTTCTCCGTGAGTATCTCCGTTCATAACGATCATCTCTACTCCTTCTCTCTCTTGGTGGTGATTCTTTGCTTCTTCTTTTTGGAGAATCTTCTCTTCTCTTGTAGGGAGCCGTACACTCATTGGAATAGTGTCCGGGTCTTCCACAATTATAGCAGTTTCGCTCTCGACTAGAAGATCTTTTGTCATTGTATGACCTTGACTTGAAGCTTCTATCTTTGCTTCTACTCTTGTATAACTTGTTGAAGTTCTTCACCATTAAGCTCGATTCTTCATTGAAGGTTAGTTTCTCACTTGATGATGTGGGGACTTCACATGAGGCTTTGTAGGCACCACTTGATTTGTTGTGAAGTTCCTCTTTATCCTTGAGTGACATCTCATGAGCAACAATCCTTCCAATCACTTCCGTTGGCTTGAGATCTTTGTAATTGGGCATCATTTGAATCAATGTGCACACGGTATCATATTTCCCATCCAAGGCTCTTAGGATCTTCTTGATGATGAATCTATCGGTCATCTCTTCACTTCCTAAGCAGGCAATCTCATTTGTGATGAGAGCAAGCCTAGAGTACATTTCGGCGACACCTTCACCATCCTTCATCTTGAACTTGTCAAGTTGACTTTGGAGCACATCCAACTTGGATTCCTTGACGGAGTCGGTACCTTCGTGCATATCAATCAAAGTGTCCCAAATTTCCTTTGCATTCTCAAGGCGGCTGATTTTGTTGAATTCTTCGTGGCACAATCCGTTGAAGAGAATATCACAAGCTTGAGCATTGTATTGCAACATCTTCAGCTCATCCGCGGTAGCTTCACGGTTTGGTTCCCTCCCATCAAAGAACTCACCTTGCAAGCCAACATAAACAATAGCCCATACGGCGGGGTTATGTCCAAGAATATGCATTTTCATTTTATGCTTCCAACTAGCAAAATTAGTACCATCAAAGTAAGGACCTCTACGGTGATAATTTCCCTCGCTAGACGCCATACTCTCCTAGGTTGTGAAACCAAGGCTATGACCACCAAAAGCTATGGAGATCAAGGCAAATGGAGACCAAAGCTCTGATACCACTTGTAGGATCGAAAGTATGTCTAGAGGGGGGGTGATTAGACTACTTGACCAAATAAAAACTTAACATTTTCCCAATTTTAGTTCTTGGTAGTTTTTAGCTATCTTAGGACAAGTCAAGCAATCATTACACAATTCAAGCAAGCATGCAAAGAGTATATTGGCAGCGGAAAGTAAAGCATGCAACTTGCAAGAATATAAAGGGAAGGGTTTGTAGAATTCAAACGCTATTGGAGACACGGATGTTTTTCCCGTGGTTCGGATACGTGGTGCTATCCTACATCCACGTTGATGGAGACTTCAACCCACGAAGGGTAACGGTTGCGCGAGTCCACGGAGGGCTCCACCCACGAAGGGTCCACGAAGAAGCAACCTTGTCTATCCCACCATGGCCATCGCCCACGAAGGACTTGCCTCACTAGCGGTAGATCTTCACGAAGTAGGCGATCTCCTTGCCCTTACAATCTCCTTGGTTCAACTCCACAATCTTGTCGGAGGCTCCCAAGTGACACCTAGCCAATCTAGGAGACACCACTCTCCAAGAAGTAACAAATGGTGTGTTGATGATGAACTCCTTGCTCTTGTGCTTCAAATGATAGTCTCCCCAACACTCAACTCTCTTTCATAGGATTTGGATCTGGTGGAAAGAAGATTTGAGTGGAAAGCAACTTGGGGAAGGCTAGAGATCAAGATTCATATGGTTGGAATGGAATATCTTGGTCTCAACACATGAGTAGGTGGTTCTCTCTCAGAACATATGAGTTGGAATGGTGTATGTGTTCTGATGGCTCTCTCCATGAGTGAAGAGGAGGTGGAGGGGTATTTATAGCCTCCACACAAAATCCAACCGTTACACACAATTTACCAATCTCGGTTGGACCGAATCAGAAAACTCGGTCGGACCGAAATAGTAAACCTAGTGACCGTTAGGAATTTCGGTGGGACTGACATGCAACTCGGTAGGACCGATTCGGTTAGGGTTTGGGCATAACGTAATCTCGGTGAGACCGATTGCGTAAACTCGGTGGGACCGACTCGCTCTTTCGGTGAGACCGAAAAGTTACAAGAAGGAAACATAGAGTTTACATTGCATTCTCGGTGGGACCGATTCGCTCTTTCGGTGAGACCGAAAAGTTATGAAAGGGAAACAGAGAGTTTGCAAGCCCATCTCGGTGAGACCGAGATCCTTATCGGTAGGACCAAATTGCTAGGGTTTGGCAGTGGCAAATGACAAGTGAAACTCGGTGGCGCCGGATTGAAAGAATCGGTATGACCGAGTTTGGCTTAGGGTTTAGGTCATTTGTGGCTATGGAAAAGTGGTTGAGGATTTTGGAGCATATCATTAAGCACATAAAGCAAGAGGCTCATTAAGCAACACCTCATCCCTCCTTGATAGTATTGGCTTTTCCTAAAGACTCAATGTGATATTGGATCACTAAAATATAAAATGAAGAGTCTTGAACTTTTGAGCTTGAGCCAATTCTTTGTCCTTAGCATTTTGAGGGTTCCACTTTCACATCCATGCCATGCCAATCATTGAGATTTCCTGAAATAATCATCTTGAAATAGCATTAGCTCAATGAGCTATATGTTGTTATGAATTACCAAAACCACCTAGGGATAGTTGCACTTTCACATCGGGAGGCATGCGAGTAGTTGTGTGAAACTTTGTGAGAAACTTTGGTGCCAGCAGTCCGGTGCGCAAGCTCACCGGGAGGCGAGCTATCAGTTTGACCGCCGCCCACCTCTTTCCCACAACTCCCACTACTCCCTATTAATGGTGCACCTGAGCGGCCGCACCCCCCATCCTCGCCACACACACATAATCCTCTCTCTCCGCTTGCATCCTCGACGCCGCTCTTAGTCCTCAAAGTCGTCGGTGAATGAGGATGCCGCCGAAGTGCCCCATCGGAGGGAGTGGCGACGTCGGGGTTGCTAAAGCACCGAAGCACGGCGTGGAGATGAAGACAGAGGTTGCCGTCACCGCTGGCGAGTTATTGCCGCACCTTGACGTCGTCGACAGCGTCAAGCTTCCATAGCCGGAGGTAGAGTTCCACACCGACTCCGACGACCACTCCGGCGACAACTCCGACGACCACTCCGGCGACGACTCCGACAACGACGGATAGCTGGTTAGTCATCTATACCCATTTATGTGTCAAATAGATCATAGGGTTTCCCTGGTTACTCCTGCCTCCCCCTTTTTGGAATAGAAATCCTATGGTTATGTCCTCTCAACCCATGAAATCTGAGTAAGTTTCGTTAGATCCGTGTAGTGTATTGATTGTTTGAATTGTACAGGTGATAAGTGATTAGTTGTTTCATCTGTGCAAATGATTTCTGCTAGTAATCCGACTAGGGTTAGTGTTCGTGCTAATAATTCTTAGCCAGGACTTGACAATTGATTTTGAATGACCTACATATGTTTGTGCCATTATTTTCTTCAAGATTGGTATGTACATAGACAAATGTGCTTAAAAATCGAACCATAATATCTGGATATGTACAAATAAATAGCCATAAATTCCTAATCCTACTTCACAACATGTAATCATTGATTTGATGCCAAATTTGTTTTACTATTTCTATAGGTGATGTCTGACGATGTGGACATCGAGGATGAAGATGGCCAGGGAGCTTTATGCGGGAATGCAGAATAGGCGTATTAGGACCTGGAACGGTGGCTATGGATGCCCATTTTGCAACCAGAAGCTTCATGATGCATATCTAACTGTTCTGGCGCATGCAAGAGGACGGGCCGTTGGCTCCTTCAAGAAGAAGTATTCTCGTAGGGTGGCGCACAATGCGTACGCCGAGTACCTGGAGAAGCTTCAAGATTGTGCCGGCATGTGAGATGAGATGTGGGATGGATCGAACTATGTATGCTTGAGTATGCTTAATGACGGTTGAACTATGCTTATGTACGTGTACGCTTATTATCTATGTCTGAGTATGTTAAATATTTGGTCAAAATTTGGTAAAAATTACAAAGGGAGACCTATAAACCAGGACGGAGGTAGTACGTTAACCACACACGGTTCCCAAAATTGGAACCGTGTGCAATGACTTTCATTTTGCCTGTTGCGTCAATCACACATGGTTCGCTCTAGCAAATCATCGCCCCCAAAATTCTTTATGGGACAGAAAACCCTCACCACCCAATTCAAAAAAGAAAACCCTCACCATCCCCACGTCACAAAAACCCTCACCCTGCCCGCCACCCCCTCTGGTACATTCCCCATTCACACCTACACAAGCTCCTCTGCGTCTGTGCCATGGCACCGCCTATCGCGGTGGTATAAACACTTAGCTCGACGCCTGCCGCCGCCAGGCCGCCGCCTGGCTGCCAGCAAAGCCCACCGCATTTCGCCACTTCCGCTTGCCGCCGCCTATCGTCATCAACTTTCTTGACGCTGCTCGCGGTCGATCCAGCTCCGCTCGGTTGAGGAATCTGCCATACTGATGGTTCTTTCTCATGGACGACAAGGTAACTAATTTAATGAGATATTATCTCATGTTTTATCCCAATCCATCTGCCTCCTTTAATCGCCCGGCGGAAATCGCCGTGAATTCATCTTTATTCGAGCTGATTTGACGGTTTTCTTTCATTCATAGAATATACAGTGCGCCGACACTTCAGGACTTTGCGACCTCCGCCAGAGATTCCATCTCACCGTACCGGATAACTTGAGGACGCGCACGGTATGTTCAATCTCACCCTAAATCGGTTGGCATGGCCTACTTTTCTGAACATATTCTAAATATTGCTACATTTGGATAAAAGGTGCCACATGCACCATATACCTCAAAGGGGATTTTTTTTCCCCTCTTCTTTCTATACTAGGCAAATTAATGATGTATTGTTCTTTCGATTACTCTCATATTTCCATGACATCATGTTTTCCCTATCTGTTTAATTATAGATTTTTGTCCTTCGATTTCAACTGTTGTACAATTCTTTCAATTTGGGCCCATATTTGCATGTTACCATATTTTCTTTAACAATCCTACCATTTTCTGCAGCACATCCCTTGCTATGCAACAGATTATGTAGTGCACAATTTTTTCATTTCATAGAAGAAGGCTCAACGGATGTCATACTGCACACAAACCATGTATTTACAATCCTTACTACTGTAAGACTTGTTGAACATGGTGACTCCTATTTTGGCACTGGCTTTTGGAAAGAAATTGCAAAGTTTTATGTACTGAAAGCTGGCACTAAAATTTCACTACACATAAAAGGGCCTGGTCATGAGATATATGCTACCTTCCCCGACAAAATCATCCGTCCAGACTTTGTTCGAAGTAAGTTTTCTTTTCAACTATCTACATGTTGACTTACCCAGCAATGTCAAATGAATTGTGTATTATTTAAGCAACCAATTGTTATTCCCTTTTCTTACTATATTCCTACCTAATAACTTCTAGTTACCAATACACTTTTCTATTGCCCTGTTTTAACTAAATATCCCTTGGTACTCCCATTTCTATCAGAAAGCACCGCTGACAAGGAGACTGCAGAGGTGGAGAACGGGGCTACCAACAAGCGGAGGCGGGGCAAACTAGACCCGCAAGCGACTCCAGCAGGCCTAGACTTCAGCAGCAGCCTCCCCGATGATATGTTGAGAGTCATCATCTCCCTCCTACCAATCAAATATGGGGCGCGGACAACCGTCCTTTCCTGGCGGTGCGCCCCCTATGGAACTCCAGCCCTCTCGACCTCATCGACACCCATGAGCTCTGCCATGGCTATCGCAAAAGCTTGGATGCATTCTCCAAGATCCTCGGCAGTCACCTTGGCCCAACCAAAGGCCTTAGAATGGGCAAGTTCTGTTCCAACGACAAGGACCGAGCCAAGCTTGCCGACTGGTTCCGATACCCCCGCCCTAGATCAGCTCGAGGAGCTCACTTTTGATGATGGGCATATGCGGTCGCTGCCAACGTGTGCACTCCGCCTCACGCCCACGCTGCGTGTCGCCAAGTTTAGGAACTGCCATCCCCCCTTAATGACGCACCCCGCTCTTATTCTACCATGACTGAAGCACCTCAAGCTCGTCATCGTCTGGCTCTCAAACGGTGACATGGAGCGCCTGCTTCATGGTTGTACTGCACTCAAGTACCTTTGTCTTCAGGCGATCAATGGGTTGAGTACCTTCCACATCACCTACATGACTCTCTGGACTATTTATGTATGTTGCTGGTGCGGAAGGAAGACATCACAAGATGTGTACCATGGTATGGTCATTGAGGACACCCCTACACTTGAGAGATTACTTGTAGTTGATCAAGAAGGTCCAACAAGAATCAATGTCATTTCTACGCCGAAATTGACAGTGGTGGGCTGCTCGTCTCACAAATACTACGAACTTGTTATTGAATCCACACCTCGTTCAGGTACAACATCTGCCTTCTACCTCTCCTTCTACAAATTAACATTATTTCTAATTTTGAAGATGTTTGTTAGTCTATCATTCAGAAAATGATTCCGACAAGCTTGACGCCGACACTGCGCATAGTGAAGGTCTTGGCACTAGAATCTATCGGCCCCAACCTGGAGCAAGTTGTCAGTTTCCTGAGATGCTTTCCGTGCCTGGAGAAGCTATATATCGAGGTGATGTTCCTTTCCTGTTAAATGTTAACCATAAGGGAGTTCAATTTGTGACACCTTTTTCCAAGTTTACAATGACAATGTACTATGATTTTTAGAGGTTCTTTTGGAGGATTTCAGTACATACATGTCCCCCCCCCCATATTGTTTGCTTGATCCATATGATTACAATCAATAAGCATTTCTCCTTTGGATTCATCTGTACTAGTTTTCTTAGGGAACTTTTAATCCACTCCAACCTCTTGTGAAGAAGGCTACATTTTTCTAGAATGTAATCAAATGCCCATGTTAATCATGTCAGATCGAAGATGGCATGTTAGTGCATTTTACAAATCCTGCAAACCAAATAGGCTTGTAGTAATGTTTGAAACTGCATGTAGGCACTAACACGTTTTCTTCTTTTGCAGATAAGATTAGGCCCAGTGGTGGGTAATGTGATACAATATAACAATCACGTTGAATGCCTAGATCTGCATCTTTCAGAAATTACTTTGAACTCCTACCGAGGGACCTTACCAGAGATTATACTCGCCAGGTTCTTTGTTCTCAGAGCAAGGGTGATGAAGGAAATGAGGTTTGCCCTACATTTATATCGCAAAAATGAATGGTTTGTTGACCAGCGCCGGTGTAACATCCCAATTTTCAATTTGGATGTTAATCATTAGGTCATCATATGCATCCATGATTCTTGCATTTTGAATTGGTTTTATTTGGACATTTTGATCCTAGAGGCCTTAAGCAACTCAAGGACCATTTGAGAGAGTTGGAGGTTCTCATAAAATTCCATTTTTAAATTTTTAAATTTTGGTAAATTGGATCAAGGTGATTTTTATTTAAAATTATTTTTCCAATTATTTCAAAATAAATAAAATAATGAGAGGAGATAATATGACTTCTTCAAAACATAGGAAATAATGGAAATTTAATTTTAAATGAAAATATATTTGAAATTTTATTTGAGATTTTATTCGGTTAAATTAGGGAAAAATTGCATTTTTAGCCTAGAAAAATGTTCATGTTGGCCTAAATGTTAGGAGAGGACCGTGAAAATTATTTTTGGGATTTTAGGATTTTTATTTATTTTATTTTTGGATTTTTTTTCTTTCATCGGAATTTATTTAAAAAAATAAAAGAAATCTCTATCGGACCGAACTAGGCCGGTGGCCCAGCCGGCCCACAACGCCGCCGCCTCGCTAAGTCCGCCTCCCGCATGCACCGCGCCGCCGCCGGAGTCCGAGTCAGACTCCTCTCCGTTGCCGCCTTGCCTTGCCCCCTCCCCAAGCCGGCCACCACCCCACCCCCCTTCTTAAATACCGCCACCACCACACCCCTCTCTCCCCAAACCACCCCGCCGCCGCCGCCGCTTGCGCGCTGCCGCCTCGCGCCGCCCGCTGCCGCACCACCCTCGCCGCTCCCTGCTGCCTCCCTCCGCTGCCGCGCCGCTGCCGCCGCCGCTGCCGGTTAATCCCACCCGAACCGGTAAAACCGAAGAAAAATCCGTTCGTTTTTTATTAAAGTCGGTTTATTCCTTTAGATTGGTTTTATTTTTAGGGTTTGTTAATTAGCGAACGTTCACCCGATTCATTCTGTTAGCAAACGAATTCGTTCGTTAGTCTCTGTCAGCGGACATTCGTCCGATAGATTTTTCTATTTCTGTTATGCTCGGCCAAGGACCTGTCCATGAATAGTTTCTTTACAAATTAGTCCCTGATCTTCAAACCCTCACTACTTTTTGTTTGTTTGTCCAAATCCAGTGAAACCAACGCCAAAATCTTCGTCTTGATCCCCTCTGTTCAGAGAAACAACTTGAATAGGATTTTGGAAATTTAAAATTTGGTTTCAAGCAGATTTGAATTTGAACTTCTTTTGATCGTAGTTTGAGTTTCTAACTCCGATTCGATTGATTCTTTTTGCAAGTCGAAGCTCTTCACTTGAACTTTCTGTTTAGATCTTTTCTTTTGGTTTATACCTTTGCATCTTATGCTTGTGTATGCTATTGTTTGTTCACGATAGAGTTTCCAGAGTGTGAGGCTTGCTACTACGAATCTCTAGGGTTTTCCGATCGTCAGCAAGGCAAGGAACACTTTGATCATATCCCTTTATTACCCAGTTTTTATGCATTAGTTCCAACCCTCAAACATTGCATGAGTAGGATTTGATAACTTATGGGTGTTGGGAAGTAGTTGATGAGGTAGGAACCTATTGTCTTATATTCAAACCTTGGGTGTTACTACGTTATGTCTATACTGCTATGTTATGCTCGCAAACGTGGATTGGTTTGAGAGATTCATGAAAGATGTGAGAGTTATTATTAATTAAGGGAACTTAAGGTGGCTACTTTAATACACATCTGGGTGGATTGGTTGTGGGCACCTGGGGATATACCACTGTTGTCCGAGGAGATCCCGGGGAACCCGTGTGATCATCCTATGGTTCGCCACCCAGGCTCAAAGGGATCATAATGTTATTCATGCTAAAAACTTCCGTGTGCAGCCACAAGCCATTATGGTCTCTGGCATAGTTGAGTAAGTTGTGGGAATCCTTTCAATGATGAGCTAGCAGATGTAGGGGAATTGTAGGTGTACCGGCCTATCTATCAGTTAAGGGGGCCTCTTCAGAAATACTGTGTCTCGGTCATCCGTTTCTCAAACATCGTGTAGTGCGAGAAATACAACGGAGGAGATCGAGTCTTGTGGGGAAAAGTGCGCAAAACTATGCAGAGTGTACAAACTAATCATGGTTAGCCGTGTCCACGGTTACGGACATCTTGAGTATATGGTACTTGAATCATTATGTTGATCTCATCACTTTAATTAAGTAATTTGTCGGGTTGTCAATTTTAATTTTGGGATTGAGTTGGGGTTACCTTCTCAATATTTTTTTCAACAAACTTCGTAGTGAATAAAACATATTCCTTTGTCATAGGGAAAAACTAGCTTTATGCAAATGATAACCATAGAGCCTCCCCCAGCCATATATGCATGTAGTGATAGTTATTTTTGTTCATTGCTTTATAGTGTTATCTTTCCAGCATATTCCGTGTGCTGACCTACATGGCTGCAACATATTATGTTGCAGAATTTTCAGACGAAGAGTAAGGTGCGCTAGGTCGTTGTCATGCACTCAGTATTGCCGTGGAGTTGGACGAACTCATTTATCTTCGATGCTTACGTAGTTATCTTATTTAGATGGCCTTCAACCATATTATTGTAATAAGTACTTGTTTTGAGACACTTGATGTAATAAGTGTGTGATTGAACTCTGTCGTAAATCCTCGAGTACTGTGTGTGTCAGCAATACCGATCCAGGGATGACACTTAAGTATAGAGACTTGACCGTCTGAGGGCTACAAGATGGTATCAGAGCCCATGTTGACTGTAGGACGTGACCACTAGGATAAGCCATAGGATACTCTTCTCTACTCATTTCTGAATCTTCTCCAATTTCCACTCTATAGATGGCGGACCCAAGGAACAAGTTCACTCAACCGGATGACTACACACCTTTCGGACGACACTTGAAGGAAGCCACTAGGTACCTATGCATCGGCATACCAAGCTTCACTAGAACCTACACCACCACTTTACTTGAAGAGGAGTGTTGGATGATTCGAGTTCATGTTCCAGGAAGGACATTCGCACCAGTCACCGAGCCCATCGAGTTTTCCTTTGATGCACCACCTGGAGTCTAGGAAAAAGCATGGTCGCCCACATCGCTATAGGACGCAATGGCGAGGTGTACAACAAGGATCTTAAGGACACCATCTACCAGATATGTGGACGCCGAGATGAGCAATGGGAGATGATCTACACCAGGAGGGATAAGTCCATTGCAGCCTACATACAGGAGTTAAATCAGCACATACGTCGTTGGGAGAACCAAATGTGCGCCAATATGATAGACATGAAGAAGGTGATGACCCAAAACATGGAGCTAGAAGAGGAACTCAAGTCTACACGCGATGGATATGAAGAAGAAATTGGTGTACTACTGGAGAAGAATGAAGACCCGAAGTAGAAGCTAGGAATATTCATGGGTGATCCCGAACCTAAAGAGGAGATTCGCTCTGAAGACTACATCATACTAGACGACACAGACTCCGACCCCGACAGTGATGATGATTATGAAGAAGAAGCTGGAGCAGATATCATGGAGTCTTGCACCAAACAAAATTTCTAGTCGACCACCATATTATCATTAGTATTCTTCCATGTATATAGTAATAGTCCAAGCATTTTGTAACGGTAGCTTAGATCGATTGTATGATCTGGTTTGAATTGAGTGGTGTGAAATGAATGTGTTTGTCTCATGTGCATATGGGTAGTGATTTCTCTTGACACCTCACTCTATTCTGTTCTCACCCCTCTAAACCTATCAGATGCCTCCGAGACGTGACCCCGCTTTTGTTTTCCCACCGGAGCTCACTCAGTTGATCCAACAGTAGAATGCCTTGATGCAGTTGCTAGTCCAGAACCAAGGCAACAACAACAACCCACCGCCACCACCTCTGGTCGACAACTTAGCCCATTTTCTAAGGTTGAATCCACCGGTGTTCTCTAGTAGCACCGAGCCAATTGTTGCTGATGACTGGCTCCACAAGATTGGAAGGGAGCTGACCACTGCAGGTTGCACAGATGCAGAGAAGTTGCGCTTTGCCGCACATCAACTGGATGGACTCGCAACCTCATGGTGGGAGAATTACACAGTCACTTTCCCCGTGGCCAATGTTACTTGGGATCAGTTCTAGCAAGCTTTCCGCACTGCACATGTCTCAGCTGGAGCCATGAGTATGAAGAAACATGAGTTTCGCAACTTGCACCAGGGGAACCGTACCGTGGCGCGGTACGTGGATGAGTTCAGGAAGGTAGCTCGCTACGCCCCAGATGATGTGCCTACAGATGTCGCAAAGTAGGAGAAGTTTATGGAGGGGCTGAATGATGAGCTGAGTATGCAATTGATGGTGGAAACATTCACCAACTATCAGGAGCTGGTAGACAGGGCTCTCATGATTGAAGGCAAGCAGCAGCAGATTGAGAACCGCAAAAAGAAGTATGGACAGGGGAAGTATAACTCTGGAGCTCAGCAGAAGCCTTGTTTTACCCCGAATATGGGAGGACATACCCATCATAACCATGGAGGCCATTCTCACAATGGAGGAAGTTCACATAATCACAGTGGCCCTAAGAATGGGAATGGGAATGGAGGAAACAACCGTCAGAGCCGTTCCAACCCAGCAACCCCGCCAAGAAAGATATGAGTCATGTTACCTGTTTCAAGTGCGGGAAGACTGGACACTACACCAATGAATGTCCTGAGATAAATAATGGTAACAGAAATGGAAGTTCTGGGAAGATGCCCAACCCTTTCACTAGAGGGCAGGTGAACCGCGTCAACATGGAGGAAGTTGAAGAGCAGCCCGATGTAGCTATTAGTAAGTTTTTGATTAAGTCATTTACTGCTATTGTCCTTTTTTACATTGGTGCATCGCATTATACATATCAAGGGGATTTGTGGATAAGTTTAAGTTGCCCACTGTAGCCCTTAAGACACCTATGTTAGTAAGCTCACCAGGAGCGGAGTATATGGCTAGCAGAGGATGTTTTCAGTTGCTATTGACCATAGGTAGGCATGGTTTCCCCTCAGACCTAATAATTTTGGAGTCATAAGGATGGGATGTGATACTAGGCATGGATTGGCTATTAATGTATGGAGGAAATATCGATTGTGCTAGTAAGTCAATTCTCCTCGCCACCCTAGAGGGTAAATGGATCAAGTATGTGTCTAGGCATGCGCCAAGGAGGACTCAAGTAAATTCACTCTCGGGAGTTGTTCAGGAGGAAGTGCTAATTGTGAAGGATTATCCTGATGTATTTCCAAAGGAATTACCAGGCATGCCACCAGAT
The DNA here is from genome assembly GCA_034509565.1 of Triticum monococcum. Taxonomy (NCBI): domain Eukaryota; kingdom Viridiplantae; phylum Streptophyta; class Magnoliopsida; order Poales; family Poaceae; genus Triticum; species Triticum monococcum. Next base: position 608,938,223 of record CM067842.1, read on the forward strand.
CGAGATATAGAATTTTTGATAGAGTTGTTTCCTGGCACCGGACTAATATCGAAGAGACCGTATCAGATGCCCGCAAATGATCTGGAGGAAATTAAGAAACATATTAAGGAGTTATTGGAGAAAGGTTATATCCGATCAAGTTCATCATCGTGGGGAGCCCCAGTGCTCTTAGTTGAGAAGAAGGATGGATCCTTGAGAATGGTTGTTGATTATTGAGCACTAAATGAGGTGACGATCAAGAACAAGTACCCACTACCGATGATCAATGATTTGTTTGACCAGCTGTAGGGAGCTAAAGTATTCTCCAAGATCGATCTTCGATTGGGATACCACCAGCTAAAGATCCGAGAACAGGATATACCTATGATAGCTTTTACCACAAGGTATGGGCTATATGAGTACACGGTCATGTCTTTTGGATTGACTAACGCCCCTGCCTATTTTATAAGTATGATGAATAAGGTATCCATGGAGTTCTTGGATAAGTCTGTTGTGGTGTTCATTGATGACATATTGGTATACTCGAAGAATGAAGAAGAACATAAGGAACATTTGCGCTTAGTTCTCGAGAAGCTCAGGGAACATCAGCTATATGCCAAGTTCAGCAAATGTGAGTTTTGGTTGAAGGAAGTTCAATTTCTCAGACATGTTATATCTGGAGAAGGTATAGCAGTAGACCCTACCAAGGTTCAGTATGTCACTGAGTGGTTGGCACCCACCTCCGTTGGAGAGATACGCAGTTTTCTTGGACTCGCAGGATATTATAGGAGATTCATTGAGAATATTTCCAAGATTGTGAAGCCCATGACGGAGTTATTGAAGAAGGACACCAAGTTCAAATGGACCGAAGAATGTGAGGCCAGCTTTCAGGAGTTGAAGAAACATTTAGTTACAGCCCTGGTGCTAATTCTTCTGGATATATGCAAGGATTTCCAAGTGTATTGCGATGCTTCTCTCCAGGGACTTGGAGGTGTACTTATGCAAGACGGAAGAGTTGTTTCATATGCCTCACATCAGCTTCAACCTCATGAGTTCAATTATGCGACGCATGATTTGGAGTTAGCAGCCGTAGTGCATGCGCTCAAGACCTAGAGACATTTTCTTATTGGAGACCATTGTGATGTATACACGGATCATAAGAGTTTGAAGTATATCTTCACGCAGAAGGAGTTGAATCTCAGGAAAAGGAGATGGTTGGAGCTCATAAAGGATTATGATATGAAGCTGCATTATCATCCAGGAAAGGCCAATGTTGTAGTAGACGCGTTGAGCCGCAAGAGTTATGTAAATACTCTCGTAACTGGAGGATTACCGCAGGTGTTAGCCGACGATCTCAGAGAACTTCGAATGGAGATAGTTCTGAGAGGTTTTGTAGCAGCATTGGAAGTTCAGTCCACATTGTTGGGAAAGTTTTGAAAAGCCCAGAAGACTGATAAGAAGATTGCAGAAATAAAGGAAAGGATGAGTAAAGGAAAGGCCAAAGGTTTTCATGAGGATGAGCGCGAAACTTTATGGTTTGAGGACCGTATTTATGGGCCCAATGACCAAGAGATCAGGAAGTTAATACTTCAGGAGGCTCATGATTCACCATACTCGATTCACCCAGGAAACACCAAGATGTATTTGGATTTTAAGGAACATTTCTGGTGGACAAGTATGAAGAAAGATATTGCCGAGTATGTAGCAGTATGTGACGTATGTCAGAGACTTAAGGCAGAACACCAGAAGCCAACAGGATTACTACAGCCTATGCCAATACCCGAATGGAAGTGGGATAAGCTTGGCATGGATTTCATCACCAGATTACCCAGGACACGATCAAGTTATGATTCCATCTGGGTAGTAGTTGATCGCTTGACCAAAGTGGCTCATTTTATCCTCATGAAAACTACTTATACAAGCGCGAAGTTGGCCAAGATATATATGACTAGGATCGTATGTCTGCATGGAGTTCCGAGGACCATCGTATTAGATAGAGGGACACAATTTACCTCAAAGTTTTGGAATTAGTTGCATCAGACTTTGGGTACCATGCTAGAGTTTAGTACAACCTTTCATCCGCAGATAGATGGACAGACTGAGAGAGTCAATCAGATTCTGGAGGACGTGTTGAGAGCTTGTGCGCTAGATTATGGGTCTAGTTGGGACGATAATTTGCCTTACGCAGAGTTCTCATACTACAATAGCTACCAGGCTAGTTTGAAGATGGCCCCTTTCGAATCTTTGTATGGAAGGAGGTGCACGACACCATTGATGTGGGACGAAGTTGGAGACCGTCAATTGTTTGGACCAGATTTAATCAAAGAGTCTGAAGAGAAGGTTAAGTTGATTCGTGATAGACTGAAGGTAGCTCAGTCTAGGCAGAAGAGTTATGCTGATACTAAATGCAAGGAGGTAGCCTATGAAATCGGTGTTGGGGAACGCAGTAATTTCAAAAAAATCATACGCACACGCAAGATCCATCTAGGTGATGCATAGCAACGAGAGGGGAAGAGTGTTGTCCACGTACCCTCATAGACCGTAAGCGAAAGCGTTATGACAATGTAGTTGATGTAGTCGTACGTCTTCACGATTCCGACGATCCTAGCACCAAAGGTATGGCACCTCCGTGATCTGCACACGTTCAGCTCGGTGACGTCCCATGAACTCTAGATCCAGCTGAGTGTCGGGGGAGAGCTTCGTCAGCACGACGGCGTGATGATGGTGATGATGAAGTTACCAACGCAGGGCTTCACCTAATCACTACAACGATATGACGGAGGTGGAAATCTGTGGAGGGGGGCACCGCACACGGCTAAGAGATCAACTTGTGTGTCTATGGGGTGCCCCCTCCCCGTATATAAAGGAGTGGAGGAGGGGAGGGCCGGCCCTCTCTATGGCGCACCCTACGGGGAGTCCTACTCCCACCGGGAGTAGGATTCCCCCCTTTCCTTAGTTGGAGTAGGAGAGAAGGAAGGGGGAGAGAGGGGGAAGGAAGGGGGCGCCCCCCACCCAATTCGGATTGGGCTAGGGGGGCGCGCCCACTACCTTGCCCTTCCTCTCCTCTATTCCACTGAGGCCCAATAAGGCCCATATACTCCCGGGGGGTTCCGGTAACCCCCCGGTACTCCGGTAAATGCCCGAACTCACCTGGAACCATTCTGATGTCCAAACATAGGCTTCCAATATATCAATCTTTATGTCTCAACCATTTCGAGACTCCTTGTCATGCCCGTGATCACATCCAGGATTACGAACAACCTTCGGTACATCAAAACACATAAACTCATTATACCGAACGTTAAGTGTGCGGACCCTACGGGTTCGAGAACTATGTAGACATGGACGAGAGTCATCTCCGGTCAAGAACCAATAGCGGAACCTGAATGCTCATATTGGTTCCTAACTATTCTACGAAGATCTTTATCGGTCAAACCGCATAACAACATACGTTGTTCCTTTTATCATCGGTATGCTACTTGCCCGAGATTCGATCATCGGTATCTTAATACCTAGTTCAATCTCGTTACGGGCAAGTCTCTTTACTCGTTCCGTAATGCAACATCCTATAACTAACTCATTAGTCACATTACTTGCAAGGCTTATAGTGATGTGCATTACAAAGAGGGCCCAGAGATACCTCTCCGATACACGGAGTGACAAATCCTAATCTCGATCTATGCCAATTCAACAAACACCATCGGAGACACCTGTGGAGCATCTTTACAGTCACCCAGTTATGTTGTGACGTTTGATAGCACACTAAGTGTTCCTCCGGTATTCAGGAGTTGCATAATCTCATATTCGTAGGAACATGTATAAGTTATGGAGAAAGCAATAGCAATAAACTAAACGATCAAAGTGCTAAGCTAACGGATGGGTCAAGTAAATCACATCATTCTCTAATGATGTGATCCCGTTTATCAAATGACAACTCTTTGTCTATGGCCAGGAAACTTAACCATCTTTGATTAACGAGCTAGTCAAGTAGAGGCGTACTAGTGACACTCGGTTTGTCTATGTATTCACACATGTACTAAGTTTCCGGTTAATACAATTCTAGCATGAATAAAAAACATTTATCATGATATAAGGAAATATAAATAACAACTTTATTATTCCTCTAGGGCATATTTCCTTCATTCTCCCACTTGCACTAGAGTCAGTAATCTAGATTGCATTGTGATGATTCTAACACCAATGGAGTCTTGGTGTTGATCATGTTTTGCTCGTGAGAGAGGCTTAGTCAACGGGCCCGCAACATTCAGATTCGTATGTATCTTGCAAATCTCTATGTCTCCCTCCTTGACTTGATCACGGATGGAACTGAAGCGTCTCTTGATGTGCTTGGTTCTCTTGTGAAATCTAGATTCCTTTGCCAAGGCAATTGCACCAGTATTGTCACAAAAGATTTTCATTGGACCCGATGCACTAGGGATGACACCTAGATCGGATATGAACTCCTTCATCCAGACTACTTCATTTGATGCTTCCGAAGTAGCTATGTACTCCGCTTCACACATAGATCCCACCATGACGCTCTGCTTGGAACTGCACCAACTGACAGCTCCGCCATTCAATAAAAATATGAATCCAATTTGTGACTTAGAGTCATCCGGATCAGTGTCAAATCTTGCATCGGCGTAACCGTTCACGAGAAACATATCCTTAGTCCTTTTCAGGTATTTCAGGATGTTCTTGACCGCTATCTAGTGATCCACTCCTGGATTACTTTGGTACCTCCCTGCTAAACTAATAGCAAGGCACACATCAGGTCTGGTACACAACATTCCATACATGATAGAACCTATGGCTGGAGCATAGGTAATGATTTTCATTTTCTCTCTATCTTCTGCAGTGGTCGGGCATTGAGTCTGACTCAACTTCACACCTTGTAACACAGGCAAGAACCCTTTCTTTGCTTGATCCATTTTGAACTTCTTCAAAACTTTATCAAGGTATGTGTTTTTGTGAAAGTCAAATTAAGCGTCTTGATCTATCTCTATAGATCTTGATGCCCAATATATAAGCAGCTTCACCGAGGTGTTTCATTGAAAAATTCTTATTCAAGTATCCTTTTATGCTATTCAGAAATTCAGTATCATTTCCGATCAGCAATATGTCATCCACATATAATATCAGAAATGCTACAGAGCTCCCACTCACTTTCTTGTAAATACAGGCTTCTCCAGAAGTCTGTATAAAATCATATGCTTTGATCACACTATCAAAGCGTATAGTCCAACTCCAAGAGGCTTGCACCAGTCCATAAATGGATCACTGGAGCTTGCACACTTTGTTAGCACCTTTTGGGTCAACAAAACCTTCAGGTTGCATCATATACAACTCTTCTTTAAGATATCCATTAAGGAATGTAATTTTGACATCCATTTGCAAAATTTCATAATCATAAAATGCGGCAATTGCTAACATGATTCGGACGAACTTAAGCATCGCTACGGGTGAGAAGGTCTCATCATAGTCAACTCCTTGAACTTGTCGAAAACCTTTTGCAACAAGTCGAGGTTTCTAGACAGTAACATTACCGTCAGCGGCAGTCTTCTTCTTGAAGATCCATTTATTCTCTATGGCTTGCCGATCATCGGGCAAGTCAACCAAAGTCCACACTTTGTTCTCATACATGGATCCCATCCCAGATTTCGTGGCCTCAAGCCATTTTGCAGAATCTGGGCTCATCATTGCTTCCTCATAGTTCGTAGGTTCGTCATGGTCAAGTAACATGACCTCCAGAACAAGATTACCGTACCAATCTGGTGAGGATCTTACCCTAGTTGACCTACGAGGTTCGGTAGTAACTTTATCAGAAGTTTCATGATCATCATCATTAGCTTCCTCACTTACTAGTGTAGGAATCACTGGAACTAATTTTTGTGATGAACTACTTTCCAATAAGGGAGTAGGTACAATTACCTCGTCAAGTTCTACTTTCCTCCCAATCACTTCTTTCGACAGAAACTCCTTCTCTAGAAAGGATCCATTCTTAGCAACAAATATCTTGCCTTTGGATCTGTGATAGAAGGTGTACCCAACAGTCTACTTTGGGTATCCTATGAAGACACATTTCTCCTATTTGGGTTCGATCTTATCAGGTTGAAGCTTTTTCACATAAGCATCGCAGCCCTAAACTTTAAGAAACGACAACTTGGGTTTCTTGCCAAACCATAGTTCATAAGGTGTCATCTCAACGGATTTTGATGGTGCCCTATTTAACATGAATGCAGTTGTCTCTAAAGCATAACCCCAAAACGATAGCAGTAAATCAGTGAGAGATATCATAGATCGCACCATATCTAATAAAGTGTGGTTACGACATTCGTACACACCATTACGCTGTGGTGTTCCAGGTGGCGTGAGTTGCGAAACAATTCCGCATTATTTCGAATGAAGACCAAACTCATAACTCAAATATTCACCTCCACGATTAGATTGTAGAAACTTAATTTTCTTGTTACGATGATTTTCCACTCTAAAATTCTTTGAACTTTTCAAATGTTTCAGACTTATGTTTCATCAAGTAGATATACCCATATCTGCTCAAATCATCTATGAAGGTAAGAAAATAATGATACCCGCCGCGAGCATCAACACTCATCGGACCGCATACATCAGTATGTATTATTTCCAACAAGTTTGTTGCTCGCTCCATTGTTCCGGATAACGGAATTTTAGTCATCTTGCCCATGAGGCATGGTTCGCAAGCATTAAGTGATTCATAATCAAGTGATTCCAAAATCCCATCGGCATGGAGTTTCTTCATGCGCTTTACACCAATATGACCTAAACGGCAGTGCCACAAATAAGTTGCACTATCATTATTAAACTTATATATTTTGGCTTCAATACTATGAATATGTGTATCACTACTATCAAGATTTAGTAAAAATAGACCACTCATCAAGGGTGCATGACCATAAAAGATATTACTCATATAAATAGAACAACCATTATTCTCTGATTTAAATGAATAACTGTCTCGCATTAAAGAAGATCTAGATATAATGTTCATGCTCAATGCTGGCACCAAATAACAATTATTTAGGTCTAAAACTAATCCTGAAGGTAGATGTAGAGGTAGCGTGCCGATGGTGATCACATCGACATTGGAACCATTTCCCACGCGCATCGTCACCTCGTCCTTAGCCAATCTTCGCTTAATCCGTAGCCCCTGTTTCGAATTTCAAATATTAGCAACAGAACCAGTATCAAATACCTAGGCGCTACTGCGAGCATTAGTAAGGTACACATCAATAACATGTATATCAAATATACCTTTCACTTTGTCATCCTTCTTCTCCGCCAGATACTTGGGGCGGTTTCGCTTCCAGTGACCAGTCCCTTTGTAGTAGAAGCACTTAGTCTCAGACTTAGGTACAGACTTGGGCTTCTTCCCTTGAGCAGCAACTTGCTTGTCGTTCTCCTTGAAGTTCCCCTTCTTCCCTTTACCCTTTTTCTTGAAACCGGTGGTCTTGTTGACCATCAACGCTTGATGCTCCTTCTTGATTTCTACCTCCACAGCCTTTAGCATTGCGAAGAGCTCGAGAATCGTCTTATCCATCCCTTGCATATTATAGTTCATCATGAAGCTCTTGTAGCTTGGTGGCAGTGATTGAAGAACTCTATCAATGACACTATCATCGGGAAGATTAACTCCCAGCTGAGTCAAGTGGTTGTGGTACCCAGATATTCTGAGTATATGTTCGTTGACAGAACTATTCTCCTCCATTTTGCAGCTGTAGAACTTATTGGGGACTTCATATCTCTCAATCCGGGCATTTTCTTGAAATATTAACTTCAACTCCTGGAACCTCTCATATGCTCCATGATGTTCAAAACGTCGTTGAAGTCCCGATTCTAAGCCATAAAGCATGGCACACTGAACTATCGAGTAGTCATCAGCTTTGCTCTACCTGACGTTCATAACATCTGGTGTTGCTCCTACAGCAGGTTTGTCACCTAGTGGTGCTTCCAGGACGTAATTCTTCTGTGCAGCAATGAGGATAATCGTCAAGTTACGGACCCAGTCCGTGTAATTGCTACCATCATCTTTGAACTTAGTTTTCTCTAGGAACGCATTAAAATTGAACAGAAAAACAGCACAGGCCATCTATCTACAACAACATAGACATGCAAAATACTATCAGGTACTAAGTTCATGATAAATTAAAGTTCAAATAATCAAATTACTTCAGAACTCCCACTTAGATAGACATCCCTCTAATCATCTAAGTGATCACGTGATCCATATCAACTAAACCATGTATGTCGGATTTCGGGTTCTAGCAAAACCGTTGAGGTTCAAACTCTGGGTGCGCACGAAGATCTCTCCCCCCCCCCTAGCTCACGCCCTCGCCACGATCTCAGAGCTAAGCCTATCGAACTCGCAGAACAAAGGACACAAGGTTTATACTGGTTCAGGCCACCGTTGTGGTGTAATACCCAACTCCAGTGTGGTGTGGTGGATTGCCTCTTGGGCTGAGGATGAACGAGTACAAGGGAAGAATAGCCTCCTGAGGAGAGGTATTCTTGAGCTCGATGAGCTTGTGTGTTTGGGGATGGTCTGAATGTCCTCCTTGCTACGGCGGTGGCTAGCCCTATTTATAGTGGCCCTGGTCCTCTTCCCAAATGTAGGTAGGAAGGGATCCAACAACGGCCAAATTTGAAGGGAGACAACTAGTACAAGTTATCCTGACAAAAGGTGGTCTTCGCCTGCCAAAGGCTCTGGTGGTGACGTCGTACTGGGCTCCACAGTGACTGTCGTCCTACCGTCCTGCCGTCCTGCTGGTCTTAGTCTTGTTGCACCGATATGGAAACCTTTGCATGATGCCTTGGGACTCCTCGCCTGCGCCTGTCCCTTTAGCACCAAAGAGGAAACGAGGACACTGCGCGCTGGCGCCCGCCTGGTGTCCGCCTGGCCTTGGTCGTCATGGCTTGCATCACAGGGACATCGCGAGGTGCCCCCTGCCTTGATCTCTCCGCCCTTGTGAGCCAGCCTGGCGAGGCCATCCCTGAGGAGGTCTTGCATCGTCCGCCTCATGAGGCTTGGCCCCTCGCGAGGGTCTTGAGTGTTCGCTGCTGAAGATGGGTCGTACAAGGCCGCTGGTGGAGCCATGGCATGGGCCGCAGGCAAGTCTGGGGACCCCCGTTCCTAGGACGCCGACAGTAGCCCCCGGGCCCAAGGCATGCTCAGACTTGGCTTCAAGGTGAAGCCAAGGGGCCAGTGCGGAGCGCCGCGGGCCCCAACAGCCTATGGCCTTGGTTGACGCGTGGCAATTGATGGGATGTGGGCGTCTCCGCTTCCCCATGCTACCTTGATATCCGCCTGGCTAGGTGCCCACCATGACTTACACAGTTATTCCCTCGCTGCTGGTGATGCACCTCTCCAATTCTTCCGCCTTCCCAAACAACAACCTCCTCTCCCAACTCGACCTGAGCTCGGCCCTCCCCATCACCATGGCGCCAAGCCGAACAAAGAAGGGAAAGAAGAAGTCCCAGTCTTCAGCCAAGCCACCTCCGGTCATTGAACCCGCCGTTGGTCGGTCGTTAGTGCTCAACCAGGAATCCATGGACAAGGTCCGCCCAGTGCTCGCCTCCGGCTTCAGCGAATGGGGGAAGACGGTGGTCTGGCCCACATCTCCTGCCTCTGTTGATAGGACAGCAACTGAGGTCCAATTCTTCATTGACGCCCTGTGGGCCGGCCTGGTTCCTCCCTTTTCTTCCTTCTTCAACGCCATTCTTTCCCACTATTAGATCCATATACCGCACCTAGCTCCCCAATCTGTCTCCCTTCTTGCCGTTTTTGCCTTCGTCTGCGAGGCCATGGTGGGCACTGCTCCTTCCGTGGCCCTACTGTGCCATTTATTCTCGCTGCACTTGACTGATCCTCGGCAATGCTCGGGATGCCTGAGCTTCCAGGCCGTGGCTATGACGGCCGGCTCGGGGATTGACTTTGAGCTCCCACCATCTGCGAGCGGGTTTCGGACATGGTGGGTGTTTGTGGACGTCGACGTGCTCAGCCCCCTGCTCTTGCCCCCTCTAGCACCCGCCGTCCCCAGCTCCGGTTGGGGTCACGAGAGGCTTGCTGACCCACGCCTTGCCTTTGACTGGCTCCGGTTGAAGAGGCTGAAGGACCTCGATGTGACTGCGCCCATGGTGATGAAGGAGTTCCTCCGACGCCACGTCGCTCCACTCTAGCGCCATTCTCGACCGATGTGGGCCTTGTCCAGTAGCAAGGATCGTATGAGGCTCCATGAGTCTGGGCTTCCACTTGAGGCGCGACGAACGGTGCTCGAGGTCTTGACGGGCGACCCTTCGCCAGCCGATATGCCGCAGGAGGGTTGTCTCTTCTACTGCTGCTTGAACAGGGTGGAGTTCGCGGGGCATATGCCCCCTTCGACGAGTGGGTGATGTGTCCAATTGGCTTTGAAGGGCCTCGTGAGAACCCCATCTGTGTGTTTCCACTCCTTGCCACCAGCGCCGAGCTCGCCCCGAGAGTGGACACGGGGGGGGGGGCGAGCGCTGCCGAGGGCTGGAGATGCGACTGTCGCGGTGCCGACCCCACTCGAGGCTCCCGAGGCGGCATCTCCCAGGGCTCATGACCTTCGCCCTGAGGTGACGGTTGAAGGGGCAACGCGATCCACTGCTCCTTAGGCTGAAGCCCACGAAGCCCCGACGGGTCATCCTGAGGCAGAGCCCGAGGGCTCCCCTCAGCCCACTCCCGAGGTCGTCCCCTCAGGAGCCTCACCAGCCGTGCCCAGCACTGGTGGCTGTGTCCGGGGCTTCGGCCGGCTCCGACTGGACTTCGATGCCCTCCGCAAGAGGAAGGGGTCTCCTAGCTGCAGTGCTGACGCCTTCCGTCCATTGAATCAGAGGAAGTATATTTCCATGGACGAGTGAGTACCTTACCTTCGTAATTTCTTAGGTGTCATCTTCTCTTCTGATTGTGGTTCCTCAGGCCCCCTTTCGCCAGGGTGACAAGATCTTCAGAAGAGCAACCTCCTCCTGCCTCCGGCCCTCCGTTGACTCTGAGTGTCTCGCACCATCCCGCCGTGCCCGGTGCAAGATCAGCGGGGGAGATGGGTGTGCTGGCCTGGCGCCTTGATCCCACATTCCTGTTGCCCTTCCTTCGTGGCCCGGTCCGGGGTGCGGGGGTGTGCCAAGGGCTCCACCCCTAGTCGTAGATGGTGGCTGGATGACCTCGATCCTGGCTTCTTCTTCGAGCAACGGGCCATCCCCCATCCGGGACCCTGCCGAGGCCCAGACGACGACTGGGGAAGCGCCAGCCTCCAGCCCCCTGCCGGGAGGGAGCGAGTTGCTTCAGATCTGTTCGGCAACCCTTGTTGTGGGGGATGGACCTGGTCACACGCTCAAGTTTGCGCGCGAGCGGGGTGTCGTCTGCCACGAGCTCTTTCAGGAGGAAATGGGCGCACTGGGCCAGCTCGGTGGAGAACTCGTGGACATTGACACTCGCCTTGAAGCCGAGGGTCTCCGGCTAGTGGAGGAGTGGCATCAACTGAAGGTGGCTATCAACCTTGGGCGCCTCCAGCGTGAGCACACCAATGCGAAGGCCGAGGCATCCCTGGCAACCACGCGGGAGGCCAGCGCCCAGGCCTTGGAGGAGGCCAGGGAGGCGGACAATCGCCGCGCGACCGCCGAGGAGCGTAGGCGGGAGCTCCAGGCCTTGAACGCCTTCTTGGAGCAGTAGACAGAGGCGCGTAGAGTTGCCTTGGCGTCGATGAAGGGCGCACCATCCGACGAGGAGGAGATCTCGAGGCACGAGGAAGCACTGTTGCTGGAGGCCACGGAGCGCAACCTTGAGCTTGAGCGGTTGGAGACGAGGGAGCGCCAGGTCGCCCAAGCAGAGGATGTTGTCGGCGCACGCGAGGCCAGGGCCCAGGAAGAGGTCGACCGCAGGGTGGTCGAGGCTCGCGCGGATCTTGCTGGCAGGTATGATCTAAAGCTGAGGCTCGTGGAAGCCAAAGCTCTGGGCAGGACCGCGGCCCTCAGGTCAGGGCTGGCCGAGGCGGAACAGCGCGAGAAAGCCACCGCAGCCGCCCTGATCTCAGTGCAGGCTGAGCTGGCCTCCGCCCGTGCCGAGCTGCTCTCTCTTCAGAAGCGAGTTGCCAATGCCGAGTCCTTCGCACATCAGAGTAGAGAGGAGGCGCTTCGCCGGCAGACGCTACTGTGAGCATGTTCCCATGCTTCGGGACCTCAGGACGAGGGCCAATCAGGTGCTTGGTACCATCTGCGATGAGCACTGATACGTCTCCAATGTATCTATAATTTTTTATTGCTCCATGTTATATTATCTACTGTTTTGGACTATATTGGGCTTAATGTTCCACTTTTATATTATTTTTGGGACTAACCTGTTAACCAGAGACCCAGCCCAGAATTGCTGTTTTTTTCCTATTTCAGTGTTTCGGAGAAACTGAATATCGAACGGAGTCCAAACGGAATAAAATCTTCGGGAACGTGATTTTCGCACCGTACGTGATCCAGGAGACTTGGGCCCTACTCCAAGGAACAAAAGAGGAGGTCACGAGGGTGGGGGGCGCCCCCCCCCCCCTAGGGCGCGCCCCCTGCCTCATGGGCCCCTCATTGCTCCTCCGGCGTACTTCTTCCTCCTATATATACACACGTACCCCCAAACGATCAGAACAGGAGCCAAAAACATAATTCCACCGCCGCAACTTTCTGTATCCACGAGATCCCATCTTGGGGCCTGTTCCGGAGCTCCGCCGGAAGAGGGACGTCATCACGGAGGGCTTCTACATCATCATAGCCTTTACCTCAGACCTTTGGGTCCATAGTTAGTAGCTAGATGGCTTCTTCTCTCTTTTTGGATCTCAATACAAAGTTCTCCCCCTCTCTCATGGAGATCTATTCAATGTAATCTTCTTTTTGCGGTGTGTTTGTTGAGACAGATGAATTGTGGGTTTATGATCAAGTCTATCTATGAATAATATTTGAATCTTCTCTAAATTCTTTTATGTATGATTGGTTATCTTTGCAAGTCTCTTTGAATTATCCGTTTGGTTTGGCCAACTAGATTGGTAGTTCTTGCCATGGGAGAAGTGCTTAGCTTTGGGTTCGATCTTGCGGTGTCCTTACCCAGTGACAGAAGGGGCAGCAAGGCATGTATTGTATCGTTGCCATTGACGATAACAAGATGGGGTTTATTTCATATTGCATGAATTTATGTCTCTACATCATGTCATCTTGCTTAAGGCGTTACTCTGTTTTTAACTGAATACTCTAGATGCATGCTGGATAGCGGTCGATGAGTGGAGTAATAGTAGTAGATGCAGAATTGTTTCGATCTACTTGTCATGGACGTGATGCCTATATACATGATCATGCCTAGATATTCTCATAACTATGCTCAAGTCTGTCAGTTGCTCAACATTAATTTGTTCACCCACCGTAGAATACTTATGCTCTTGAGAGAAGCCACTAGTGAAACCTATGGCCCTCGGGTCTATTCTCATCATATCAATCTCCATCACTTTAATCTTGCTTTGCTTTTTATTTTGCTTTTACTTTTTACGTTGCATCTTTATACCAAAAATATTATATCTATCAGATCTCACTCTCGTAAGTGACCGTGAAGGGATTGACAACCCCTAATCGCATTGGTTGCGAGTTGCTATCGCTTTGTGCAGGTACGAGGGACTTGAGCGTGACCTCCTACTGGATTGATACCTTGGTTCTCAAAAACCGAGGGAAATACTTACGCTACTCTGCTGCATCATCCCTTCCTCTTCGGGGAAAACCAACGCAAGCTCAAGACGTAGCAAGAAGGATTTCTGGCACCGTTGCCGGGGAGTCTATGCAAAAAGTCAACATACCAAGTACCCATCACAATCCCTATCTCTCGCATTACATTATTTGCCATTTGCCTCTCGTTTTCCTCTCCCCCCAATTCACCCTTGCCGTTTTATTCGCCCTCTCTCTCTCTCTATCCTCCCTCTCTATTTGCCTTTTTTGCCCGTTTGCTTTTTGTTTGCTCGTGTGTTAGATTGCTTGTTTGTCGCGATGGTTCAAGATACTACCAAATTGTGTGACTTCATCAATACCAATAATAATGATTTCCTTAGCACTCCGATTGCTCCTCTTACCGATGTTGAATCTTGTGAAATTAATATTGCTATGTTGAATCTTGTTATGAAAGATCAATTCGCCGGCCTTCCTAGTGAAGATGTCGCTACTCATCTGAATAGCTTCATTGATTTATGTGATATGCAAAAGAAAAAAGATGTCAATAATGATGTCGTTAAATTGAAGCTATTTCCTTTTTCTCTTACAGATCGTGCTAAAGCTTGGTTTTCGTCTTTGCCTAAGAATAGTATTTATTCATGGAACAAGTGCAAAGATGCTTTTATCTCTAAGTATTTTCCTCCCGCTAAGATCATCTCTCTTAGAAACGATATTATGAACTTTAAACAACTTGATCATGAACATGTTGCACAAGCTTGGGAGAGAATGAAATTAATGATACGTAATTGCCCTACTCATGGTTTGAATTTGTGGATAATCATACAAAAAATTTATGCCGGATTGAATTTTGCTTCTAGAAATCTTTTAGATTCGGCCGCGGGAGGCACTTTTAGGGAAATCACTTTAGGAGATGCTACTAAACTCCTAGATAATATTATGGTTAATTATTCTCAATGGCATACTGAAAGATCTTCTAATAAAAAGGTGCATGCGATAGAAGAAATTAATGTGTTGAGTGGAAAGATGGATGAACTTATGAAATTATTTGCTACTAAGAGAGTTTCTTCTGATCCTAATGATATGGCTTTGTCTACTTTGATTGAGAATAACAATGAATCTATGGATGTGAATTTTGTTGGTAGGAATAATTTTGGTAACAACGCTTATAGAGGGAATTTTAATCCTAGGCCATATCCTAGTAATCCTTCTAATAATTATGGGAATTCCTACCACAACTCTTATGGAAATTATAATAAGATGCCCTCTGAATTTGAGACTAGTGTTAAAGAGTTTATGAATTCACAAAAGAATTTTAATGCTTTGCTTGAGGAGAAATTGCTTGAAGTTGATGATTTGGCTAGAAACGTTGATAGAATTTCTCTTGAGGTTGATTCTTTAAAGCATAGATCTATTCCTCCTAAGCATGATATCAATGAGTCTCTCAAAGCCATGAGAATTTCCATTGATGAGTGCAAGGAAAGAACCGCTAGGATGCGTGCTTCTAAAGATGCCTTTATTAAAGCGTGTTCCTCCAATTCCTATGAAAATCAAGATGAAGATCTAAAAGTTATTGATGTGTCCCCTATTAAATCTTTGTTTTGCAATATGAATCTTGATGAAACTGAATATGATCTTCCTTTACCTAGAAGGCGTTCTAAAAATTCGGAGTATTTAGATCTTAACAATGAAATTGATGAAAGTGGGATTGAAAGAAATAAAAATCTACATGTTGCTAAACCCACTATATTGGATTTCAATGAATTTAATTATGAAAGTTGTTCTTTAATTGATTGTATTTCCTTGTTGCAATCCGTGCTAAATTCTCCACATGCTTATAGTCAAAATAAAGCCTTCACCGAACATATTGTTGATGCCTTGATGCAATCTTATGAAGAAAAACTTGAGTTGAAAGTTTCTATCCCTAGAAAACTCTATGATGAGTGGGAACCAACTATTAAAATTAAAATTAAAGATTATGAGTTTTATGCTTTGTGTGATTTGGGTGCTAGTGTCTCTACTATCCCTAAGACTTTGTGTGATTTACTAGATTTCCGTAATTTTGATGATTGCTCTCTAAACTTGCATCTTGCGGATTCCACTATTAAGAAACCTATGGGAAGAATTAATGATGTTCTTATTGTTGCAAATAGGAATTATGTTCCCGTAGATTTCATTGTTCTTGATATAGATTGCAATCCTTCTTGCCCTATTATTCTTGGTAGACCTTTCCTTAGAACGGTTGGTGCGATTATTGATATGAAGGAAGGGAATATTAGATTTCAATTTCCATTAAAAAAGGGCATGGAACACTTTCCAAGAAAGAAAATAAAATTACCATATGAAACTATCATGAGAGCCACTTATGGATTGCCTACCAAAGATGGCAATACCTAGATCCATCCTCGCTTTTATGCCTAGCTAGGGGCGTTAAACGATAGCGCTTGTTGGGAGGCAACCCAATTTTATTTTTATTCCTTGCTTTTTTTTCTCCTGATTAGTAATAAATAAATTATCTAGCCTATGTTTTGGTTGTGTTTTTTGTGTTTAATTAGTGTTTGTGCCAAGTAGAACCGTTGGGAAGACTTGGAGAAAGTCTTGTTGAACTTACTGTAAAAAACAGAAACTTTAGCGCTCACGAGAACTGCTGTAATTTTTATTTGAAGAGTTCTATTTAGTTAATTATTTTTGAAGATGATTAACAGATAAATTCCTCACGTCCAGCAATTTATTTTAGAATTTTTGGGGTTCCAGATCTTGCGCTAGCTACAGATTACTACAGACTGTTCTGTTTTTGACATATTCTGTTTTTCGTGTGTTGTTTGCTTATTTTGATGAATCTATGGCTAGTAAAATAATTTATAATCCATAGAGAAGTTGGAATACAGTAGTTTTAACACCAATATAAATAAATAATGAGTTCATTACATTACCTTGAAGTGGTCTTTTGTTTTCTTTCGCTAACGGAGCTCACGAGTTTTCTATTTTGAGTTTTGTGTTGTGAAGTTTTCAAGTTTTGGGTGAATTCTTTTGATGGATCATGGAACAAGGAGTGGCAAGAGCCTAAGCTTGGGGATGCCCATGGCACCCCCAAGATAATCCAAGGACACCAAAAAGTCAAAGCTTGGGGATGCCCCGGAAGGCATCCCCTCTTTCGTCCACTTCCATCGGTAATTTACTTGGAGCTATATTTTTATTCACCAACATGATATGTGTTTTGCTTGGAGCGTCTTGTATTATTTGTGTCTTTGTGTCTTAGTATACCAAAATCATCCTTGCTGTACACACCTTTTGAGAGAGCCATACATGAATTAAAATTTGATAGAATACTCTATGTGCTTCACTTATATCTTTTGAGCGTAGTAGTTTTGCTCTGTGTGCTTCACTTATATCTTTTGAGCTAGATAATTTTGCTCTATGTGCTTCACTTATATCTTTTGAGCGTTATAATTTTGCTCTGTGTGCTTCACTTAGATATTTTAGAGCACGGTGGTGGATTTGTTTTAAAGAAACTATTGATCTCTCATGCTTCACTTAAATTATTTTGAGAGTCTCTTAATAGCATGGTAATTTGCTTAATAATAATATGCTTGGAATTCAAGATTTGTGAAACTTTCTTTTGAGTGTGTTGAATACTAAGAAAATATTGAAACATGATAATTGTTTTGAGATATGGAGGTGATAATATTAAAGTCATGCTAGTTGAGTAGTTGTGAATTTAAAGAATACTTGTGTTAAAGTTTGTGATTCCCGTAGCATGCACGTATGGTGAACCGTTATGTGACGAAGTCGGAGCATGATTTATTTATTGATTGTCTTCCTTATGAGTGCCAGTCGGGGACGAGCGATGGTCTTTTCCTACCAATCTATCCCCCTAGGAGCATGCGTGTAATACTTTGCTTTGATAACTTCTAGATTTTTGCAATAAGTATATGAGTTCTTTATGACTAATGTTGAGTCCATGGATTATACGCACTCTCACCCTTCCACCTTTGCTAGCCTCTCTAAATATCGCGCACTTTTCGTCGGTATCATACACCTACCATATACCTTCCTCAAAACAGCCACCATACCTACCTATTATGGCATTTCCATAGCCATTTCGAGATATATTGCCATGCAACTTTCCACCATCTAGTTCATCATGACATATTCATCATTTTCCTATTGCTTAGCATGATCATGTAGTTGACATAGTATTTGTGGCAAAACCACCGTTCATAATTTTTTCATACTTGTCACTCTTGATTCATTGCATATCCCGGTACACCGCCGGAGGCATTCATATAGAGTCATACTTTGTTTTAGAATCGAGTTGTAATCATTGAGTTGTAAATAAATAAAAGTGTGATGATCATCATTCAATAGAGCATTGTCCCAAATAAAAAAAGAGAGAGAAAGGCCAAAGAAAAAAAAAGAAGGGCCCAAAAAAGAAAATAAATAAAAAGGGGCAATGCTACTATCGCTTTTTCCACACTTGTGCTTCAAAGTAGCACCATGATATAGCGAGTCTCATATATTGTGCTTCAAAGTAGCACCATGTTCTTCATATAGAGAGTCTCATATGTTGTCACTTTCATATACTAGTGGGAATTTTTCATTATAGAACTTGGCTTGTATATTCCAATGATGGGCTTCCTCAAAATTGCTCTAGGTTTTCGTGAGCAAGCAAGTTGGATGCACACCCACTTAGTTTCTTTTGTTGATCTTTCATACATTTATAGCTCTAGTGCATCCGTTGCATGGCAATCCCTACTCACTCACATTGATATCTATTGATGAGCATCTCCATAGCCTGTTGATACGCCTAGTTGATGTGAGACTATCTTCTCCTCCTTTTTGTCTTCTCCACAACCACCCTTCTATTCCACCTATAGTGTTGTATCCATGGCTCACGCTCATGTATTGCGTGAAGATTGAAAAAGTTAGAGTATGAAACAATTGCTTGGCTTGTCATCGGGGTTGTGCATGATTTAAATACTTTTTGTGGTGAAGATGGAGCATAGCCAGACTATATGATTTTGTAGGGATAACTTTCTTTGGCCATGTTATTTTGAGAAGACATGGCTGCTTTGTTAGTATGCTTGAAGTATTATTATTTTTGTGTCAATATAAACTTTTGTCTTGAATCTTTCTAATCTGAATATTCATACCACAATTAAGAAGATTTGCATTGAAATTATGCCAAGTAGCACTCCGCATCAAAAATTCTCTTTTTATCATTTACCTACTCGAGGACGAGCAGGAATTAAGCTTGGGGATGCCTGATACGTCTCCAACGTATCTATAATTTTTGATTGCGCCATGCTATATTATCTACTGTTTTGGACTATATTGGGATTTATTTTCCACTTTTATATTATTTTTGGGACTAACCTATTAACCGGAGGCCCAGCCCAGAATTGTTGTTTTTTGCCTATTTCAGTGTTTCGGAGAAATAGAATATCAAACGGAGTCCAAACGGAATAAAATCTTCGGGAACGTGATTTTCTCACCGAACGTGATCCAGGAGACTTGAACCCTGCTCCAAGGAACAAAAGAGGAGGTCACGAGGGTGGGCCCCCCCCTAGGGCGCGCCCCCTACCTCGTGGGCCCCTCATTGCTCCTCCGGCGTACTTCTTCCTCCTATATATACACACGTACCCCCAAACGATCAGAATAGGAGCCAAAAACCTAATTCCACCGCCGCAACTTTCTGTATCCACGAGATCCCATCTTGGGGCCTGTTTCGGAGCTCCGCCGGAAGAGGGTCGTCATCACGGAGGGCTTCTACATCATCATAGCCTCTCCGATGAAGTGTGAGTTGTTGGGGAACGCAGTAATTTCGAAAATTTCCTACGCACACGCAAGATCATGGTGATGCACAGCAACGAGAGGGGAGAGTGTTGTCTACGTACCAACGCAGACCGACTGCGGAAGCGATCACACAACGTAGAGGAAGTAGTCGTACGTCTTCTTCCCGATCCGACCGATCCAAGCACCGTTACTCCGGCACCTCCGAGTTCTTAGCACACGTTCAGCTCGATGACGATCCCCGGGCTCCGATCCAGCAAAGCTTCGAGGAGGAGTTCCGTCAGCACGACGGCGTGGTGACGATCTTGATGTACTACCGACGCAGGGCTTCGCCTAAGCACTACAACGGTACGATCGAGGTGGAATTTGGTGGCAGGGGGCACCGCACACGGCTAAGGAGCGATCTCAAGGATCAAGTTGTGTGTCTTGGGGTGCCCCCTGCCCCCGTATATAAAGGTTGGAGGAGGGGGGCCGGCCGGCCAAGGGAGGGGAGGCGCAGGGGAGTCCTACTCCCACCGGGAGTAGGACTCCTCCCCCCAATCCTAATCCAATTAGGACTCCCGGGGGGGAAAAGAGAGAGAAGGGGGGCCGGCCCCTTATCCTATTCCTAATAGGACTTGGGGAAGGTGGGCGCCGGCCAGCTTGGGCCTTTTCCCTTTTTCTCTTTTTTCCACTAAGGCCCAATAGGCCCATTAGTCTCCCGGGGGGTTCCGGTAACCCTCCCGGTATTCCGGTAAAATCCCGATTTCACCCGGAACACTTCCGATGTCCAAACATAGGCTTCCAATATATCAATCTTTACGTCTCGACCATTTCGAGACTCCTCGTCATGTCTGTGATCTCATCCGGGACTCCGAACAACCTTCGGTACATCAAAATGCATAAACTCATAATAACTGTCATCGTAACGTTAAGCGTGCGGACCCTACGGTTCGAGAACAATGTAGACATGACCGAGACACGTCTCCGGTCAATAACCAATAGCGGGACCTGGATGCCCATATTGGCTCCTACATATTCTACGAAGATCTTTATCGGTCAGACCGCATAACAACATACGTTGTTCCCTTTGTCATCGGTATGTTACTTGCCCGAGATTCGATCGTCGGTATCCAATACCTAGTTCAATCTCGTTACCGGCAAGTCTCTTTACTCGTTCCGTAATACATCATCTCACAACTAACTTATTAGTTGCAGTGCTTGCAAGGCTTATGTGATGTGTATTACCGAGAGGGCCCAGAGATACCTCTCCGACAATCGGAGTGACAAACCCTAATCTCGAAATACGCCAACCCAACATCTACCATTGGAGACACCTGTAGTACTCCTTTATAATCACCCAATTACGTTGTGACGTTTGGTAGTACCCAAAGTGTTCCTCCGGTAAACGGGAGTTGCATAATCTCATAGTTATAGGAACATGTATAAGTTATGAAGAAAGCAATAGCAACATACTAAACGATCAGGTGCTATGCTAATGGAATGGGTCATGTCAATCAGATCATTCTACTAATGATGTGACCTCGTTAATCAAATAACAACTCCTTGTTCATGGTTAGGAAACATAACCATCTTTGATTAACGAGCTAGTCAAGTAGAGGCATACTAGTGACACTCTGTTGGTCTATGTATTCACACATGTATTATGTTTCCGTTTAATACAATTCTAGCATGAATAATAAACATTTATCATGATGTAAGGAAATAAATAATAACTTTATTATTGCCTCTAGGGCATATTTCCTTCAGTCTCCCACTTGCACTAGAGTCAATAATCTAGATTACACAGTAATGATTCTAACACCCATGGAGCCTTGGTGTTGATCATGTTTTTCTCGTGGAAGAGGCTTAGTCAACGGGTCTGCAACATTCAGATCCGTATGTATCTTGCAAATCTCTATGTCTCCCACCTGGACTAAATCCCGGATGGAGTTGAAGCGTCTCTTGATGTGTTTGGTCCTCTTGTGAAATCTGGATTCCTTTGCCAAGGCAATTGCACCAGTATTGTCACAGAAGATTTTCATTGGACCCGATGCACTAGGTATGACACCTAGATCGGATATGAACTCCTTCATCCAGACTCCTTTGTTTGCTGCTTCCGAAGCAGCTATGTACTCCGCTTCACATGTAGATCCCGCTACGACGCTTTGTTTAGAACTGCACCAACTGACAGCTCCACCGTTTAAAGTAAACACGTATCCGGTTTGCGATTTAGAATCGTCCGGATCAGTGTCAAAGCTTGCATCAACGTAACCTCTTACGGTGAGCTCTTTGTCACCTCCATATACGAGAAACATATCCTTAGTCCTTTTCAGGTATTTCAGGATGTTCTTGACCGCTGTCCAGTGATCCATTCCAGGATTACTTTGGTACCTCCCTGCTAAACTTATAGCAAGGCACACATCAGGTCTGGTACACAGCATTGCATACATGATAGAGCCTATGGCTGAAGCATAGGGAACATCTTTCATTTTCTCTCTATCTTCTGCAGTGGTCGGGCATTGAGTCTTACTCAATTTCATACCTTGTAACACAGGCAAGAACCCTTTCTTTGCTTGATCCATTTTGAATTTCTTCAAAATCTTGTCCAGGTATGTGCTTTGTGAAAGTCCAATTAAGCGTCTTGATCTATCTCTATAGATCTTTATGCCTAATATGTAAGCAGCTTCTCCGAGGTCTTTCATCGAAAAACTTTTATTCAAGTATCCCTTTATGCTATCCAGAAATTCTATATCATTTCCAATTAGCAATATGTCATCCACAAATAATATCAGAAATGCTACAGAGCTCCCACTCACTTTCTTGTAAATACAGGCTTCTCCAAAAGTCTGTATAAAGCCAAATGCTTTGATCACACTATCAAAGCGTTTATTCCAACTCCGAGATGCTTGCACCAGTCCATAAATGGATCGCTGGAGTTTGCATACTTTGTTAGCTCCTTTTGGATCGACAAAACCTTCTGGTTGTACCATATACAACTCTTCTGCCAGAAATCCATTCAGGAATGCAGTTTTGACATCCATCTGCCATATTTCATAATCATAAAATGCGGCAATTGCTAACATAATTCTGACGGACTTAAGCATCGCTACGGGTGAGAAAGTCTCATCGTAGTCAACCCCTTGAACTTGTCGAAAACCTTTTGCGACAAGTCGAGCTTTATAGACAGTAACATTACCGTCAGCGTCAGTCTTTTTCTTGAAGATCCATTTATTCTCAATTGCTTGCCGATCATCGGGCAAGTCAACCAAAGTCCATACTTTGTTCTCATACATGGATCCCATCTCAGATTTCATGGCTTCAAGCCACTTTGCGGAATCTGGGCTCACCATCGCTTCTTCATAGTTCGTAGGTTCATCATGATCTAGCATCATGACTTCCAGAACTGGATTACCGTACCACTCTGGTGCGGATCTCACTCTGGTTGATCTACGTGGTTCAGTAGTATCTTGATCTGAAGCTTCATGATCATCATCATTAGCTTCCTCACTGATTGGCATAGGTGTCGCAGAAACAGTTTTCTGTGATGTACTATTTTCCAATAAGGGAGCAGGTACAGTTACCTCATCAAGTTCTACTTTCCTCCCACTCACTTCTTTCGAGAGAAACTCCTTCTCTAGAAATGATCCATTCTTAGCAACGAATGTCTTGCCTTCGGATCTGTGATAGAAGGTATACCCAACAGTTTCCCTTGGGTATCCTATGAAGACACATTTCTCCGCTTTGGGTTCGAGCTTATTAGGTTGAAGCTTTTTCACATAAGCATCGCAGCCCCAAACTTTAAGAAACGACAACTTTGGTTTCTTGCCAAACCATAGTTCATAAGGCGTCGTCTCAACGGATTTTGATGGTGCCCTATTTAACGTGAATGCGGCCGTCTCTAAAGCATAACCCCAAAACGATAGCGGTAAATCAGTAAGAGACATCATGGATCGCACCATATCTAGTAAAGTGCGATTACGACGTTCGGACACACCATTACGCTGTGGTGTTCCGGGTGGCGTGAGTTGCGAAACTATTCCACAATTTTTCAAATGTATACCAAACTCGTAACTCAAATATTCTCCTCCACGATCAGATCGTAGAAACTTTATTTTCTTGTTACGATGATTTTCAACTTCACTCTGAAATTCTTTGAACCTTTCAAATGTTTCAGACTTATGTTTCATTAAGTAGATATACCCATATCTGCTTAAATCATCTGTGAAGGTGAGAAAATAACGATATCCGCCACGAGCCTCAATATTCATCGGACCACATACATCGGTATGTATGATTTCCAACAAATCTGTTGCTCTCTCCATAGTACCGGAGAACGGTGTTTTGGTCATCTTGCCTATGAGGCACGGTTCGCAAGTACCAAGTGATTCATAATCAAGTGGTTCCAAAAGCCCATCAGTATGGAGTTTCTTCATGCGCTTTACACCGATATGACCTAAACGGCAGTGCCACAAATAAGTTGCACTATCATTATTAACTTTGCATCTTTTGGCTTCTACATTATGAATATGTGTGTTACTATCTTCGAGATTCAACAAGAATAGACCACTCTTCAATGGTGCATGACCATAAAAGATATTATTCATATAAATAGAACAACCATTATTCTCTGATTTAAATGAATAACCGTCTCGCATTAAACAAGATCCAGATATAATGTTCATGCTCAACGCTGGCACCAAATAACAATTATTTAGGTCTAATATTAATCCCGAAGGTAGATGTAGAGGTAGTGTGCCGACCGCGATCACATCGACTTTGGAACCGTTTCCCACGCGCATCGTCACCTCGTCCTTTGCTAGTGTCCGCTTATTCCGTAGTCCCTGTTTCGAGTTGCAAATATTAGCAACAGAACCAGTATCAAATACCCAGGTGCTACTGCGAGCTCTAGTAAGGTACACATCAATAACATGTATATCACATATACCTTTGCTCACTTTGCCATCCTTCTTATCCGCCAAATACTTGGGGCAGTTCCGCTTCCAGTGACCAGTCTGCTTGCAGTAGAAGCACTCAGTTTCAGGCTTAGGTCCAGACTTGGGTTTCTTCTCCTGAGCAGCAACTTGCTTGCTGTTCTTCTTGAAGTTTCCCTTCTTCTTCCCTTTGCCCTTTTTCTTGAAACTAGTGGTTTGCTAACCATCAACACTTGATGCTCCTTCTTGATTTCTACCTCCGCAGCTTTCAGCATTGCGAAGAGCTCGGGAATAGTCTTGTTCATCCCTTGCATATTATAGTTCATCACGAAGCTCTTGTAGCTTGGTGGTAGTGATTGGAGAATTCTGTCAATGACGCAATCATCTGGAAGATTAACTCCCATCTGAATCAAGTGATTATTATACCCAGACATTTTGAGTATATGCTCACTGACAGAACTGTTCTCCTCCATCTTACAGCTATAGAACTTATTGGAGACTTCATATCTCTCAATTTGGGCATTTGCTTGAAATATTAACTTCAACTCCTGGAACATCTCATATGCTCCATGACGTTCAAAACATCGTTGAAGTCCCGATTCTAAGCCGTAAAGCATGGCACACTGAACTATCGAGTAGTCATCAGCTTTGCTCTGCCAGACGTTCATAACATCTGGCGTTGCTCCAGCAGCAGGCCTGTCACCCAGCGGTGCTTCCAGGACGTAATTCTTCTGTGCAGCAATGAGGATAATCCTCAGGTTACGGACCCAGTCCGTGTAATTGCTACCATCATCTTTCAACTTTGCTTTCTCAAGGAACGCATTAAAATTCAACGGAACAATAGCACGAGCCATCTATCTACAAGCAACATAAACAAGCAAGATACTATCAGGTACTAAGTTCATGATAAGTTTAAGTTCAGTTAATCAAATTACTTAGGAACTCCCACTTAGATAGACATCCCTGTAATCCTCTAAGTGATCACGTGATCCAAATCAACTAAACCATAACCGATCATCACGTGAGATGGAGTAGTTTTCAATGGTGAACATCGTCATGTTGATCATATCTACTATATGATTCACGCTCGACCTTTCGGTCTCTGTGTTCCGAGGCCATATCTGCATATGCTAGGCTCGTCAAGTATAACCTGAGTATTCTGCGTGTGCAAAACTGGCTTGCACCCGTTGTAGATGGACGTAGAGCTTATCACACCCGATCATCACGTGGTGTCTGGGCACGACGAACTTTGGCAACGGTGCATACTCAGGGAGAACACTTCTTGATAATTTAGTGAGAGATCATCTTATAATGCTACCATCAATCAAAGCAAGATAAGATGCATAAAAGGATAAACATCACATGCAATCAATATAAGTGATATGATATGGCCATCATCATCTTGTGCTTGTGATCTCCATCTCCGAAGCACCGTCATGATCACCATCGTCACCGGCGCGACGCCTTGATCTCCATCGTAGCATCGTTGTCGTCTCGCCAATCTTATGCTTCCACGACTATTACTACCGTTTAGTAATCTAGTAAAGCATTACATTGCGATTGCATTGCATACA
This sequence comes from Triticum monococcum, assembly GCA_034509565.1. Classification (NCBI taxonomy): domain Eukaryota; kingdom Viridiplantae; phylum Streptophyta; class Magnoliopsida; order Poales; family Poaceae; genus Triticum; species Triticum monococcum. Next base: position 608,964,216 of record CM067842.1, read on the forward strand.
ATAAAGCGACAACCATATGGCTCCTGCCAGTTGCCGATAACTTAGTTACAAAACATGATCATCTTATACAATAAAATCAGCATCATGCCTTGACCATATCACATCACAACATACCCTGCAAAAACAAGTTAGACGTCCTCTACTTTGTTGTTGCAAGTTTTACGTGGCTGCTACGGGCTTAAGTAAGAACTCATCTCACCTACGCATCAAAACCACAACGATAGTTCGTCAAATAGACTCCGTTTTAACCTTCTCAAGGACCAGGCGTAGTCACACTTGGTTCAACTAAAGTTGGGGAGACAGTCTTCCGCAAGCCATCTATGTGCAAAGCACGTCGAGGGAACCGGTCTCGCGTAAGAGTACGCGTAAGGTTGGTCCGGATCGTCTCAACCAACAATACCGCCGAACCAAAGTATGACATGCTGGTAGGCAGTATGACTTGTATCGCCCACAACTCACTTGTGTTCTACTCGTGCATATAACATCAAACCATAAAACCTAGGCTCGGATGCCACTGTTGGGGAACAGTAATTTCGAAAATTTTCCTACGCACACGCAAGATCATGGTGATGCACAGCAACGAGAAGGGAGAGTGTTGTCTACGTACCAACGCAGACCGACTGCAGAAGCGATCACACAACGTAGAGGAAGTAGTTGTACGTCTTCTTCCCGATCCGACCGATCCAAGCACCGTTACTCCGGCACCTCCGAGTTCTTAGCACACGTTCAGCTCGATGACGATCCCCGGGCACCGATCCAGCAAAGCTTCGGGGAGGAGTTCCGTCAGCACGACGGCGTGGTGACGATCTTGATGTACTACCGACGCAGGGCTTCGCCTAAGCACTACAACGGTACGATCGAGGTGGAATTTGGTGGCAGGGGGCACCGCACACGGCTAAGGAGCGATCTCAAGGATCAAGTTGTGTGTCTTGGGGTGCCCCCTGCCCCCGTATATAAAGGTTGGAGGAGGGGGGCCGGCCGGCCAAGGGAGGGGAGGCGCAGGGGAGTCCTACTCCCACCGGGAGTAGGACTCCTCCCCCCAATCCTAATCCAATTAGGACTCCCGGGGGGGAAAAGAGAGAGAAGGGGGGCCGGCCCCTTATCCTATTCCTAATAGGACTTGGGGAAGGTGGGCGCCGGCCAGCTTGGGCCTTTTCCCTTTTTCTCTTTTTTCCACTAAGGCCCAATAGGCCCATTAGTCTCCGGGGGGTTCCGGTAACCCTCCCGGTATTCCGGTAAAATCCCGATTTCACCCGAAACACTTCCGATGTCCAAACATAGGCTTCCAATATATCAATCTTTACGTCTCGACCATTTCGAGACTCCTCGTCATGTCCGTGATCTCATCCGGGACTCCGAACAACCTTCGGTACATCAAAATGCATAAACTCATAATAACTGTCATCGTAACGTTAAGCGTGTGGACCCTACGGTTCGAGAACAATGTAGACATGACCGAGACACGTCTCCGGTCAATAACCAATAGCGGGACCTGGATGCCCATATTGGCTCCTACATATTCTACGAAGATCTTTATCGGTCAGACCGCATAACAACATACGTTGTTCCCTTTGTCATCGGTATGTTACTTGCCCGAGATTCGATCGTCGGTATCCAATACCTAGTTCAATCTCGTTACCGGCAAGTCTCTTTACTCGTTCCGTAATACATCATCTCACAACTAACTTATTAGTTGCAGTGCTTGCAAGGCTTATGTGATGTGTATTACTGAGAGGGCCCAGAGATACCTCTCCGACAATCGGAGTGACAAACCCTAATCTCGAAATACGCCAACCCAACATCTACCATTGGAGACACCTGTAGTACTCCTTTATAATCACCCAGTTACGTTGTGAAGTTTGGTAGTACCCAAAGTGTTCCTCCGGTAAACGGGAGTTGCATAATCTCATAGTTATAGGAACATGTATAAGTTATGAAGAAAGCAATAGCAACATACTAAACGATCGGGTGCTATGCTAATGGAATGGGTCATGTCAATCAGATCATTCTACTAATGATGTGACCTCATTAATCAAATAACAACTCCTTGTTCATGGTTAGGAAACATAACCATCTTTGATTAACGAGCTAGTCAAGTAGAGGCATACTAGTGACACTCTGTTGGTCTATGTATTCACACATGTATTATGTTTCCGTTTAATACAATTCTAGCATGAATAATAAACATTTATCATGATGTAAGGAAATAAATAATAACTTTATTATTGCCTCTAGGGCATATTTCCTTCATGAGTAGTTTACCTCAGACCTTCAGGTCCATAGTTAGTAGCTAGATGGCTTCTTCTCTCTTTTTGGATCTCAATACAAAGTTCTCCCCCTCTCTTGTGGAGATCTATTCGATGTAATCTTCTTTTTGCGGTGTGTTTGTTGAGACCGATGAATTGTGGGTTTATGATCAAGTCTATCTATGAATAATATTTGAATCTTCTCTGAATTCTTGTATGTATGATTGGTTATCTTTGTAAGTCTCTTCGAATTATTTGTTTCGTTTGGCCAACTAGATTGGTAGTTCTTGACATGGGAGAAGTGCTTAGCTTTGGGTTCGATCTTGCGGTGTCCTTACCCAGTGACAGAAGGGGCAGCAAGGCACGTATTGCATCGTTGCCATCGAGGATAACAAGATGGGGTTTATTTCATATTGCATGAATTTATCTCTCTACGTCATGTCATCTTGCTTAAGGCGTTACTCTGTTTTTAACTTAATACTCTAGATGCATGCTGGATAGCGGTTGATGAGTGGAGTAATAGTAGTAGATGCAGAATTGTTTCGATCTACTTGTCATGGACGTGATGCCTATATACATGATCATGCCTAGATATTCTCATAACTATGCTCAATTCTGTCAATTGCTCAACAGTAATTTGTTCACCCACCGTAGAATACTTATGCTCTTGAGAGAAGCCACTAGTGAAACCTATGGCCCCCGGGTCTATTCTCATCATATCAATCTCCATCACTTTAATCTTGCTTTGCTTTTTATTTTGCTTTTACTTTTTTACTTTGCATCTTTATACCAAAAATATTATATCTATCAGATCTCACTCTCGTAAGTGACCGTGAAGGGATTGACAACCCCTAATCGCGTTGGTTGTGAGTTGCTATCGCTTTGTGCAGGTACGAGGGACTTGAGCGTGGCCTCCTACTAGATTGATACCTTGGTTCTCAAAAACTGAGGGAAATACTTATGCTACTCTGCTGCATCATCCCTTCCTCTTCGGGGAAAACCAACGCAAGCTCAAGATGTAGCAAGCACGCTCCCCACCCACACCCCGAGGACTACGCCGGCCATCTTCGCTTCGTTGACGATGTCGTGACGTGCCTGGAAAGCCGAGATGAGAGGGCTCGCGAGCTTGTGGACGAAAAGAGCTGGGGCCTCCTCGGGCGCGCATTCTCCCGCATCTTCAGCCATCTCCTGAACACCAATCCTTACTTTAATTTTTCCGCCGCCATTTCCCCAGTGCCTGAGGTCATCCGGGGAAACCTAGCGCACTGGGTGGATGACAATGTGGATGCTCCAGTTAGGGCCTTTGCTTCTGATGACGACACGATGGTGATCACGGCAGATGAGGGCGACATGCTAGATGGCGGCATGGTTGATGGCGGCATGGTCGATGGCGGTGAAGATGGTGATAGCGACTGCGCCAGCAGCCTGTCCGGAAGCGATTCGGGAGACGAGGCGAGCGATATGTCCAACTGAACCCATGCTCCTTTATTTTGAACCTGCACACAAAAGCTTGGGTACGGCCCCTCACGATGTAAGAGCATTTTGGGGAGGGGAAGCCCATCATGTAAATATACTACCACTTTATTCCTTAGGCTTATGCTTTCAAGTGTGCTTTTGGGTGCTCATGACACCCCTTGCGGGCTTGTTGCCGTAACTTACTTTGGTTTAGTCAAGCTTGAAACTGATTTGGCAGCTGCGGATGTGCATTCCTTTTGAGAGGAGCCCCTTATGAGCTCACGGGGTTTTGGTTTCCTAAGGGGTTCGCCGGTCCACCCGAGAGGGCCTCATGAGAAGCGAGCGCCAGTAATGGCGAGATGCGCGCATAGTGCATGTGTGCTACTGCCAGCCCCCGCTTATGGTTTTCGAAAGGGGGGAGATAGCGGACGTAAATCTCAAAAAAAACACGAATCCAGAAACTCACGAAATCAACGTGAACGAGAAAGGATGCCCCCCACGATTGCCAATGGAAATGCAACTTCAAATTCAAGATCAAAAGCTGCAAGTCTGAGCTACAGAAAAGACGTCAAAATCAAATGGCCGCGCCTGGCACATAGCTAGTCTTCTTGTCTTCCCACTAGCGCGGAGCTAAGTGCTTTCACTGGCCATGAGCGGGAGCCTCCGAGGCCTAAGGGCGGCACTCCGGAGACTCTGGGGCGTGTACAGCCCCACTCATTATTACGTGAGAGTGTCATGAGCGGAGACCTTCACATGCGTGAGCCTTGCTTCATATCGCCAGGCGAGGGCCCCGCCTTGCGCCGCCCTCGACCACCGTTGGGGCGTCCGGAAACCAGGACGATGCCAAGGGGCAAAGGGGGTGCTAGCGGCGCCCTCGGCGACCACCGGCTCTCTGTCGGGGGGAAGGCTCGCCAGTGCCTCCCCGGCAGAGGACCTACCTCCGGGGGACGCCTTGCTCCATGCGATGCGGGAAGGCGCCTTGCTCCCAGCTCCTCCCATGCAGCCCCCAGTGCGCTTCCCCTGATGGAAGGAGGGCTGCCGTGTTGGGGCCGTCGTCCACTACTGTGACTTGATTCACTTGCGACCCATGGTTAGTGTAAGCCTGCTTCTGAGAGATTAGTGGTACCATGTAGCTGTTTTCGCCGGCGTGGTCGGCGAGGCTCCTGGGTGGCTCATGGAAGGCCTCAACTTCTAGCGTCTCATCTTCCCATCCCGGCTCGAGGAATGAGCCGGGGTCATCTTCCGATGTGTACTCCTGGTCCATCATGCGGGCCACATAGGCCTCCAGAGCCGTCGCCCCGGAAATCTCGCTGAAGTGCCCCGCGCTCCACGCCGCCCGGCCTGGCATGCCGCTCTAAGGATGGTAGTGCGGCATCCTGCCAGGGCCGTGGGTGGCAATGCTTATGCATGCACCCATCGAGGGAGGCACAAGTGCGGTTGGGTGCTCGGCGGCACTGGTTGCGCCAGTGCCGATGAAACTTCCTGGTGCGCCCGGGGGCGCGCGGGCGCGACGAGGCCCACCGTGCGATCCGGCCATAGCCCGAGGTGTGAGCAAGGAGAAAAAAGGCGGCGTACCCCTGGCTGCGGCGTCCAACAGCTCGGCAACATGCTCCAGCAAGGCATCTCGGCCGCTCTCCATCAGTCGGTACCACAGCAGCTCTCGCGCTACTATGAGTGCGGCCCTCATGTTCGCTTGTTCCCGTCGGGTGTGCAGCACCGTCGCTGCGGTGTAGCTTGAGGCCTTTGCGGCGGCCCGCGCGTGCCGCGGGGTAAGGGTGGAAAGCGTCGGACCACGCCGCCCGCGCCCTAGGCGCGGAGTTGAGGTCTTCTTGGGCAGACGATGCTGCTCGGGCTAGCCAGGCTGCCCAATGGTCAGCGTCGGCCCTTGGGTCGCCGGACATCGGCATTGCAGAGCATTGTCGGGTCTGCTGATGGAAGAGAGGCTTCGGCGCACCCCTACCTGGCGCACCAAATGTCGGATTTCGGGTTCCGACAAAACCCTTGAGGTTCGAACTCTGTGGTGCGCACGAAGATCTCTCCCCCCCCCCTAGCTCACGCCATCGCCACGATCTCAGAGCTAAGCGCGTCGAACTCGCAGAACAAAGGACACAGGGTTTATACTGGTTCGGGCCACTATTGTGGTGTAATACCCTACTCCAGTGTGGTGTGGAGGATTGCCTCTTGGGCTGAGGATGAACGAGTACAAGGGAAGAACAGTCTCCTGAGCAGAGGTGTTCTTGAGCTCGATGAGCTTGTGTGTTTGGGGATTGTCTGGATGTCCTCCTTGCTATGGCGGCGGCTAGCCCTATTTATAGTGGCCCTGGTCCTCTTCCCAAATGAACGCGGGAAGGGACCCAACAACGGCCAAATTTGAAGGGAGACAACTAGTACAAGTTATCCTGACAAAAGGTGGTCTTCGCCTGCCAAAGGCTCTGGTGGTGACGCCGTCCTGGGCTCCACGGTGACCTCCGTCCTGCCGTCCTGCTGGTCTTAGTCTTGTTGCACCGATATGGAAACCTTTGCCTGATGCCTCAGGACTCCTCACATGCGCCTATCCCTTTAGCACCAAAGAGAAAACGAGGACATTGCGCGCGCTAGCACCCGCCTGCTGTCCGCCTGGCCTTGGTCGTCATGGCTTGCGTCATAAGGACCTCGCGAGGTGCCCCCTGCCTTGATCTCTCCGCCCCTCGCGAGCCAGCCTGGCGAGGCCGCCCCCGAGGAGGTCTTGCATCGTCTGCCTCGTGAGGCTTGGCCCCTCGTGAGGGTCTTGAGTGTTCGCTGCTGAAGATGGGCCGTACAGGGCCGCTGGTGGAGCCACGATATGGGCCGCAGGCAGGCAAGTCTGGGGACCCCCGTTCCCAAGATGCCGACAATGTCTGATCATCACGTGAGATGGAGTAGTTTTCAATGGTGAACATTACTATGTTGATAATATCTACTATATGATTCACGCTCGACCTTTCAGTCTCAGTGTTCTGAGGCCATATCTGCATATGCTAGGCTCGTCAAGTTTAACTCGAGTATTCCGCGTGTGCAAAACTGGCTTGCACCCATTGTATGTGAATGTATAGCTTATCACACCCGATCATCACGTGGTGTCTCGGCACGAAGAACTGTAGCAACGGTGCATACTCAGGGAGAACACATATGAAGGAAATATGCCCTTGAGGAAATAATAAAGTTGTTATTTATACTTCCTTATATCATGATAAATGTTTATTATTCATGCTAGAATTGTATTAACCGGAAACTTCATACATGTGTGAATACATAGACAAACGGAGTGTCCCTAGTATGCCTCTACTTGACTAGCTCGTTAACCAAAGATGGTTAAATTTCCTAGCCATAGACATGTGTTGTCATTTGATGAACGAGATCACATCATTAGAGAATGATGTGATGGACAAGACCCATCCGTTAGCTTAGCACTATGATCGTTTAGTTTGTTGCTATTGCTTTCTTCATGACTTATACATGTTCCTATGACTATGAGATTATGCAACTCCCGAATACCGGAGGAACACTTTGTGTGCTATCAAACATCACAACTTAACTGGGTGATTATAAAGATGCTCTATAGGTGTCTCCGATGGTGTTTGTTGAGTTGGCATAGATCAAGATTAGGATTTGTCACTCCGATTGTCAGAGAGGTATCTATGGACCCTCTCGGTAATGCTTTGTTGGAAATATGCCCTAGAGGCAATAATAAAAGCATTATTATTATATTTCCTTGTTCATGATAATTGTCTTTATTCATGCTATAATTGTGTTATCCGGAAATCGTAATACATGTGTGAATAATAGACACCAACATGTCCCTAGTAAGCCTCTAATTGACTAGCTCGTTAATCAACAGATAGTCATGGTTTCCTGACTATGGACATTGGATGTCATTGATAACGAGATCACATCATTAGGAGAATGATGTGATGGACAAGACCCAATCCTAAACATAGCACAAGATCGTATAGTTCGTTTGCTAGAGTTTTTCCAATGTCAAGTATCTTTTCCTTAGACCATGAGATCGTGTAACTCCCGGATACCGTAGGAGTGCTTTGGGTGTACCAAACGTCACAACGTAACTGGGTGACTGTAAAGGTATACTACGGGTATCTCCGAAAGTGTCTGTTGGGTTGACACGGATCATGACTGGGATTTGTCACTCCGTATGACGGAGAAGTATCACTGGGCCCACTCGGTGATGCATCATCATTATGAGCTCAAAGGTGACCAAGTGTCTGGTCACGGGATCATGCATTACGGTACGAGTAAAGTGACTTGCCGGTAACGAGATTGAACGAGGTATTGGGATACCGACGATCGAATCTCGGGCAAGTAACATACCGATTGACAAAGGGAATTGTATGCGGGGTTGCTTGAATCCACGACATCGTGGTTCATCCGATGAGATCATCATGGAGTATGTGGGAGCCAACATGGGTATCCAGATCCCGTTGTTGGTTATTGACCGGAGAGTCGTCTCGGTCATGTCTACATGTCTCCCGAACCCGTAGGGTCTACACACTTAAGGTTCGGTGATGCTAGGGTTGTAGGGATATGTATATGCAGTAACCCAAATGTTGTTCGGAGTCCCGGATGAGATCCCGGACGTCACGAGGAGTTCCGGAATGGTCCGGAGGTAAAGAATTATATATAGGAAGTGTTGTTTCGGCCATCGGGACAAGTTTCGGGGTCACCGGTATTGTACCGGGACCACCGGAAGGGTCCCGGGGGTCCACCGGGTGGGGCCACCTGCCCCGGGGGGGCCACATGGGCTGTAGGGGGTGCGCCTTGGCCTACATGGGCCAAGGGCACCAGCCCCAAGAGGCCCATGCGCCTAGGGTTTCAAAGGGGAAGAGTCCCACAAGGGGAAGGCACCCCCTAGGTGCCTTGGGGGGAGGGAATCCTCCCTTGGCCGCCGCCCCCCCTAGGAGATTGGATCTCCTAGGGCCGGCACCCCCCCCCTAGGCCCCCTATATATAGTGAGGGAAGGAGGGCCTCTCAAACCATGCCTTTGGTGCCTCCCTCTCCCTCTCCAACACCTCCTCCTCCTCCATAGAGCTTGGCGAAGCCCTGCCGAAGTATTGCAGCTCCATCACCACCACGCCGTCGTGCTGCTGCTGGAGCCATCTTCCTCAACCTCTCCTTTCCCCTTGCTGGATCAAGAAGAAGGAGACGTTACGCTGACCATACGTGCGTTGAACGCGGAGGTGCCGTCCGTTCGGCGCTTGGTCATCGGTGATTTGGATCACGTCGTGTACGACTACCTCATCCCCGTTCTTTGAACGCTTCCGCTTGCGATCTACAAAGGTATGTAGATGCATCTGATCACTCGTTGCTAGATGAATTCATAGATGGATCTTGGTGAAACCGTAGGAAAATTTTTGTTTTCTGCAACGTTCCCCAACAGTGGCATCATGAGCTAGGTCTATGCGTAGTTCTTCTTGCGCGAGTAGAACACAATTTGTTGTGGGCGTAGATGTTGTCAACTTTCTTGCCGCTACTAGTCTTATCTTGCTTCAGCGGTATTGTGGGATGAAGCGGCCCGGACCAACCTTACACGTACGCTTACGTGAGACCGATTCCACCGACTAACATGCACAAGTTGCATAAGGTGGCTGGCGGGTGTCTGTCTCTCCCACTTTAGTTGGAGCGGATTCGATGAAAAGGGTCCTTATGAAGGGTAAATAGAAGTTGAAAAATCACGTTGTGGCTTTCACGTAGGTAAGAAAATGTTCTTGCTAGAACCCTATTTCAGCCACGTAAAACTTGCAACAACAATTAGAGGACGTCTAGCTTGTTTTTGCAGCAAGTGCTTTGTGATGTGATATGGCCAAAGTTGTGATGAATGATGAATGATACATATGTGATGTATGAGATGTTCGTGCTATTGTAATAGGAATCACGACTTGCATGTCGATGAGTATGACAACCGGCAGGAGCCATAGGAGTTGTCTTTATTTTTTATATGACCTGCGTGTCATGGAGAAACGCCATGTAAATTACTTTACTTTATTGCTAAACACGTTAGCCATAGTAGTAGAAGTAATAGTTGGCGAGCAACTTCATGGAGACACAATGATGGAGATCATGATGATGGAGATCATGGTGTCATGCCAGTGACAAGATGATCATGGAGCCCCAAGATGGAGATCAAAGGAGCTATGTGATATTGGCCATATCATGTCACTATTATTATTTGATTGCATGTGATGTTTATCATGTTTTTGCGTCTTGTTTACTTAGAACGACGGTAGTAAATAAGATGATCCCTCATAATAATTTCAAGAAAGTGTTCCCCCTAACTGTGCACCGTTGCGACAGTTCGTTCGTTTCTAAGCACCACGTGATGATCGGGTGTGATGGATTCCAACGTTCACATACAACGGGTGTAAGACAGATTTACACATGCAAACACTTAGGTTGACTTGACGAGCCTAGCATGTACAGACATGGCCTCGGAACACAGAAGACCGAAAGGTCGAGCATGAGTCGTATAGAAGATACGATCAACATAAAGATGTTCACCGATGTTGGCTAGTCCGTCTCACGTGATGATCGGACACGGCCTAGTTGACTCGGATCATGTTATACTTAGATGACTAGAAGAGGGATGTCTATCTAAGTGGGAGTTCATTGAATAATTTGATTAGATGAACTTAATTATCATGAACTTAGTCTAAAATCTTTACAATATGTCTTGTAGATCAAATGGCCAACGTTGTCCTCAACTTCAACGCGTTCCTAGAGAAAACCAAGCTGAAAGACGATGGCAGCAACTATACGGACTGGGTCCGGAACCTGAGGATCATCCTCATAGCTGCCAAGAAAGATTATGTCCTACAAGCACCGCTAGGTGACCCGCATGTCCCAGAGAACCAAGACGTTATGAACGCTTGGCAGACACGTGCTGATGACTACTCCCTCGTTCAGTGCGGCATGCTTTACAGTTTAGAGCCAGGGCTCCAAAAGCGTTTTGAGAGACATGGAGCATATGAGATGTTCGAAGAGCTGAAAATGGTTTTTCAAGCTCATGCCCGGGTCGAGAGATATGAAGTCTCCGACAAATTCTTTAGCTGTAAGATGGAGGAAAATAGTTCTGTTAGTGAGCACATACTCACTATGTCTGGGTTACATAACCGCTTGACTCAGCTGGGAGTTAATCTCCCGGATGATGCGGTCATTGACAGAATCCTCCAGACGCTTCCACCAAGCTACAAGAGCTTTGTGATGAACTTCAATATGCAGGGGATGGAAAAGACCATTCCTGAGGTATTTGCAATGCTGAAATCAGCAGAGGTAGAAGTCAAGAAGGAACATCAAGTGTTGATGGTCAATAAAACCACTAAGTTCAAGAAGGGCAAGGGTAAAAAGAACTTCAAGAAGGATAGCAAGGGAGTTGCTGCGCCCGGTAAGCAAGCTGCCGGGAAGAAGCCAAAGAATGGACCCAAGCACGAGACTGAGTGCTTTTATTGCAAGGGAAGTGGTCACTGGAAGCGGAACTGCCCCAAATACTTAGCATACAAGAAGGCCAGCAAAACAAAAGGTATATGTGATATACATGTAATTGATGTGTACCTTACCAGTACTCGTAGTAGCTCCTGGGTATTTGATACCGGTGCAGTTGCTCACATTTGTAACTCAAAGCAGGAGCTGCGGAATAAGCGGAAACTGGCGAAGGACGAGGTGACGATGCGCGTCGGGAATGGTTCCAAGGTCAATGTGATCGCCGTCGGCACGCTACCTCTACATTTACCTACGGGATTAGTTTTAAACCTCAATAATTGTTATTTAGTGCCAGCTTTGAGCATGAACATTGTATCGGGATCTCGTTTAATTCGAGATGGCTACTCATTTAAATCCGAGAATAATGGTTGTTCTATTTATATCAGAGATATGTTTTATGGTCATGCTCCGATGGTGAATGGTTTATTCTTTCTCGAGTGTAATGCTACACATGTTCATAGTGTGAAAACCAAAAGATGTAAGGTTGATAATGATAGTCCCACATACTTGTGGCACTGCCGCCTTGGTCACATAGGTGTCAAACGCATGAAGAAGCTCCATGCAGATGGACTTTTAGAGTCTCTTGATTATGAATCATTTGACACGTGCGAACCATGCCTCATGGGTAAAATGACCAAGACTCCGTTCTCAGGAACAATGGAGCGAGCAACCAACTTATTGGAAATCATACATACGGATGTGTGCGGTCCAATGAGTGTTGAGGCTCGCGGTGGCTATCGTTATGTTCTCACCCTCACTGATGACTTGAGTAGATATGGATATGTCTACTTAATGAAACACAAGTCTGAGACCTTTGAAAAGTTCAAGGAATTTCAGAGTGAGGTTGAGAATCAACGTGACAGAAAAATCAAGTTTTTGTGATCAGATCGTGGAGGAGAATACTTGAGTCATGAATTTGGCACACACTTAAGAAAATGTGGAATAGTTTCACAACTCACGCCGCCTGGAACACCTCAGCGTAATGGTGTGTCCGAACGTCGTAACCGCACTCTATTAGATATGGTGCGATCTATGATGGTTCTTACCGATTTACCGCTATCTTTTTGGGGCTATGCTTTAGAGACTGCCGCATTCACTTTAAATAGGGCTCCGTCGAAATCCGTTGAGACGACACCGTATGAATTATGGTTTGGGAAGAAACCTAAGCTGTCGTTTCTAAAAGTTTGGGGATGCGATGCTTATGTCAAGAAACTTCAACCTGAAAAGCTCGAACCCAAGTCGGAAAAATGCGTCTTCATAGGATACCCTAAAGAAACTATTGGGTATACCTTCTACCTCAGATCCGAAGGCAAGGTCTTTGTTGCCAAGAATGGATCCTTTCTAGAGAAGGAGTTTCTCTCGAAAGAAGTAAGTGGGAGGAAAGTAGAACTTGATGAAGTATTACCTCTTGAACCGGAAAATGGCGCAACACAAGAAAATGTTCCTGAGGTGCCTGCACCGACTAGAGAGGAAGTTAATGATGATGATCATGAAACTTCAGATCAAGTTGCTACTGAACTTCGAAGGTCCACAAGGACACGTTCCGCACCAGAGTGGTACGGCAACCCTGTCTTGGAAATCATGTTGTTAGACAACGGTGAACCTTCGAACTATGAAGAAGCAATGGCGGGCCCGGATTCCGACAAATGGCTAGAAGCCATGAAATCCGAGATAGGATCCATGTATGAAAACGAAGTATGGACTTTGACTGACTTGCCCGATGATCGGCGAGCCATAGAAAATAAATGGATCTTTAAGAAGAAGACAGACGCGGATGGTAATGTGACCATCCATAAAGCTCGGCTTGTCGCTAAGGGTTATCGACAAGTTCAAGGGGTTGACTACGATGAGACTTTCTCACCAGTAGCGAAGCTGAAGTCCGTCCAAATTATGTTAGCAGTTGCCGCATACTATGATTATGAGATATGGCAAATGGACGTCAAAACGGCATTCCTTAATGGCTTCCTTAAGGAAGAATTGTATATGATGCAGCCGGAAGGTTTTGTCGATCCTAAGAATGCTGACAAGGTGTGCAAGCTCCAACGCTCGATTTATGGGCTGGTGCAAGCATCTCGGAGTTGGAACATTCACTTTGATGAGATGATCAAAGCGTTTGGGTTTACGCAAACTTATGGAGAAGCCTGCGTTTACAAGAAAGTGAGTGGGAGCTCTGTAGCATTTCTCATATTATATGTAGATGACATACTTTTGATGGGAAATGATATAGAACTCTTGGACAGCATTAAGGCCTACTTGAATAAGAGTTTTTCAATGAAGGACCTTGGAGAACCTGCTTATATATTAGGCATCAAGATCTATAGAGATAGATCAAGATTCCTCGTAGGTCTTTCACAAAGCACATACCTTGATAAGATATTGAAGAAGTTCAATATGGATCAATCTAAGAAGGGGTTCTTGCCTGTGTTACAAGGTATGAAATTGAGCTCAGCTCAATGTCCGACCACGGCAGAAGATATAGAAGAGATGAGTGTCATCCCCTATGCCTCAGCCATAGGTTCTATTATGTATGCCATGCTGTGTACCAGACCTGATGTAAACCTTGCCGTAAGTTTGGTAGGAAGGTACCAAAGCAATCCCGGCAAGGAACACTGGACAGCGGTCAAGAATATCCTGAAGTACCTGAAAAGGACTAAGGAAATGTTTCTCGTTTATGGAGGTGACGAAGAGCTCGTCGTAAAGGGTTACGTCGACGCTAGCTTCGACACAGATCTGGATGACTCTAAGTCACATACCGGATACGTGTATATTTTGAATGGTGGGGCAGTAAGCTGGTGCAGTTGCAAGCAGAGTGTCGTGGCGGGATCTACATGTGAAGCGGAGTACATGGCAGCCTCGGAGGCAGCACATGAAGCAATTTGGGTGAAGGAGTTCATCACTGACCTCGGAGTCATACCCAATGCGTCGGGGCCAATCAAACTCTTCTGTGACAACAGTGGAGCTATTGCACTTGCCAAGGAGCCCAGGTTTCACAAGAAGACAAGGCACATCAAGCGTCGCTTCAACTCCATTCGTGAAAATGTTCAAGATGGAGACATAGATATTTGTAAAGTACATACGGACCTGAATGTAGCAGATCCGTTGACTAAACCTCTCCCTAGAGCAAAACATGATCAACACCAGAATTCCATGGGTGTTCGATTCATCACAATGTAACTAGATTATTGACTCTAGTGCAAGTGGGAGACTGTTGGAAATATGCCCTAGAGGCAATAATAAAAGCATTATTATTATATTTCCTTGTTCATGATAATTGTCTTTATTCATGCTATAATTGTGTTATCCGGAAATCGTAATACATGTGTGAATAATAGACACCAACATGTCCCTAGTAAGCCTCTAGTTGACTAGCTCGTTGATCAACAGATAGTCATGGTTTCCTGACTATGGACATTGGATGTCATTGATAACGAGATCACATCATTAGGAGAATGATGTGATGGACAAGACCCAATCCTAAACATAGCACAAGATCGTATAGTTCGTTTGCTAGAGTTTTTCCAATGTCAAGTATCTTTTCCTTAGAGCATGAGATCGTGTAAATCCCGGATACCGTAGGAGTGCTTTGGGTGTACCAAACGTCACAACGTAACTGGGTGACTATAAAGGTATACTACGGGTATCTCCGAAAGTGTCTGTTGGGTTGACACGGATCAAGACTGGGATTTGTCACTCCGTATGACGGAGAGATATCACTGGGCCCACTCGGTAATGCATCGTCATTATGAGCTCAAAGGTGACCAAGTGTCTGGTCACGGGATCATGCATTACGGTACAAGTAAAGTGACTTGCCGGTAACGAGATTGAACGAGGTATTGGGGTACCGACGATCGAATCTCGGGCAAGTAACATACCGATTGACAAAGGGAATTGTATGCGGGGTTGCTTGAATCCTCGACATCGTGGTTCATCCGATGAGATCATCGTGGAGTATGTGGGAGCCAACATGGGTATCCAGATCCCGTTGTTGGTTATTGACCGGAGAGTCGTCTCGGTCATGTCTACATGTCTCCCGAACCCGTAGGGTCTACACACTTAAGGTTCGATGACGCTAGGGTTGTAGGGATATGTATATGCAGTAACCCGAATGTTGTTTGGAGTCCCGGATGAGATCCCGGACATCACGAGGAGTTCCGGAATGGTCCGGAGGTAAAGAATTATATATAGGAAGTGCTGTTACGGCCATCGGGACAAGTTTCAGGGTCACCGGTATTGTACCGGGACCACCGGAAGGGTCTCGGGGGTCCACCGGGTGGGGCCACCAGCCTCGGGGGGGCACATGGGCTGTAGGGGGTGCGCCTTGGCCTACATGGGCCAAGGGCACCAGCCCCAAGAGGCCCATGCGCCTAGGGTTTCAAAGGGGAAGAGTCCCACAAGGGGAAGGCACCCCCTAGGTGCCTTGGGGGGGAGGGAATCCTTCCTTGCCCCCCCCCTAGGAGATTGGATCTCCTAGGGCCGGCGCCCCCCCCCCCTAGGCCCCCTATATATAGTGAGGGAAGGAGGGCCTCTCAAACCATGCCTTTGGTGCCTCCCTCTCCCTCTCCAACACCTCCTCCTCCTCCATAGAGCTTGGCGAAGCCCTGCCGGAGTAATGCAGCTCCATCACCACCACGCCGTCGTGCTGCTGCTGGAGCCATCTTCCTCAACCTCTCCTTTCCCCTTGCTGGATCACAAAGAAGGAGACGTTACGCTGACCGTATGTGTGTTGAACACGGAGGTGCCGTCCGTTCGGCGCTTGGTCATCGGTGATTTGGATCACGTCGTGTACGACTACCTCATCCCCGTTCTTTGAACGCTTCCGCTTGCGATCTACAAAGGTATGTAGATGCATCCGATCACTCGTTGCTAGATGAACTCGTAGATGGATCTTGGTGAAACCGTAGGAAATTTTTTGTTTTCTGCAACGTTCCCCAACATGCTTATCACTATAAGCCTTGCAAACAATGTGACTAAAGAGTTAGTTACGGGATGATTCATTACAGAACGAGTAAAGAGACTTTCCGGTAACGAGATTGAACTAGGTATGAGGATACCGACGATCGAATCTCGGGCAAGTAACACACCGATGACAAAGGGAACAATGTATGTTGTCATGCGGTTTGACCGATAAAGATCTTCGTAGAATATGTAGGAGCCAATATGAGCATCCATGTTCCGCTATTGCTTATTGACCGGAGATGTGTTTTGGTCATGTCTACATAGTTCTTGAAACCGTAGGGTCCGCGCGCTTAATGTTTGATGACGATTTGTATTATGAGTTATGTGATTTGATGTACCTAAGGTTGTTCGGAGTCCTGGATGAGATCACGGAGATGACGAGGAGTCTCGAAATGGTCGAGACATAAAGATCAATATATTGGAAGGCTATATTCGGGCATCGAAAAGGTTCTGGGTGATTCGGGTATTTTTCGGAGTACCGGAGAGTTTCGGGAATTCGCCAGGGGAAGTAGTGGGCCTTAATGGGCCATACGGGAAAGGAGAGAAGGGCCTCAAGGGGTGCCCCCTAGCAAGTCCGAATTGGACTAGGGAGGGGGCGGCGCCCCCTCTCTTTCCTTCTCCCTCTCCTACTCCTTCCCTCTCTCCCCTCTTGGAAAAGGAAGGGGACTCCAACTAGGATTGGGAATCCTAGTTGGACTCCCCCTATAGGCGCGCCCCTCCTAGGCCGGCCTCCTCTTCCCCTCTCCTTTATATACGTGGGTAGGGGGCACCCCAAAGGCACTCCAAGATTTGTCTTAGCCGTGTGCGGTGCCCCCCACTATAGTTTTCCACCTCGGTCATATTGTCGTAGTGCTTAGGCAAAGCCCTGCGTCGGTAACTTCATCATCACCATCACCACGCCGTCGTGCTGACGAAACTCTCCCTCGGCCTCAACTGGATCAAGAGTTCGAAGGACATCACTGAGCTGAACGTGTGCAGATCGTGGAGGTGCCATGCGTTCGGTACTTGGATTGGTTGGATCACGAAGACGTTCGACTACATCAACCGCGTTACTAAACGCTTTCGCTTTCGGTCTACAAGGGTACATGGACACACTCTCCCTGCTCGTTGATATGCTTCTCCTAGATAGATCTTGCGTGATCATAGGAAATTTTTGAAATACTATGTTCCCCAACAGTGGCATCCGAGCCAGGTCTATGCGTAGATGTTATATGCATGAGTAGAACACAAAGGAGTTGTGGGAGTGGGTATATACATATTTCTTGCGGTCACTAGTTGTTTATTGATTCGGCGGTATTGTTGGATGAAGCGGCCCAGACCGGCATTACATGACCGCGTTCATGAGACTGGTTCTACCGACGTGCTTTGCACATAGGTGGCTGGCGGGTGTCAGTTTCTCCAACTTTAGTTGAATCAGATTCAATGAACAGGGTTCTTTCTGAAGATCAAAAAGCAATCACTATACCATGTTGTGGTTTTTGATGCGTAGGTAAGAACAGTTCTTGCTCGAAGCCCATAGCAGCCACATAAAAGTTGCAACAACAAAGTAGAGGACGTCTAACTTGTTTTTGCAGGACATGTTGTGATGTGATATGGTCAAGACATGATGAGATATAAATTGTTGTATGAGATGATCATGTTTTGTTAAAGTTATCGGCAACTGGCAGGAGCCTTATGGTTGTCTCTTTATTGCCCAAGATGCAAGCGCCATATAATTGCTTTACTTTATCGCTATGCGATAGCAATAGTTGCAAAAGCAATAGTTGGCGAGATGACCATGTGACGACATGTTGATAGAGATCAAGATGATGGAGATCATGGTTTCATGCCGGTGACGATGGAGATCATGACGGTACTTTGGAGATGGAGATCAAAGCCACAAGATGATGATGGACATATCATGTCACATATTTTGATTGCATGTGATGTTTATCTTTTATGCATCTTATTTTGCTTAGTACGGCGGTAGCATTATGAGATGATCCCTTACTGAAATTTCAAGGTATAAGTGTTCTCCCTGAATATGCACCATTGCGACAGTTCTTCATGCTGAGACACCACGTGATGAGCAGGTGTGATAAGCTCTATGTTCACATACAAGGGTGCAAGCCAGTTTTGCACATGCAGAATACTCGGGTTAAACTTGATGAGCCTAGCATATGCAGATATGGCCTCGGAACACTAAGACCGAAAGGTCGAGCGTGAATCATATAGTAGATATGATCAACATAATGATGTTCACCATTGAAAACTACTCCATCTCACGTGATGATCGGACATGGTTTAGTTGATGTGGATCATGTGATCACTTAGATGATTAGAGGGATGTCTATCTAAGTGGGATTTCTTAAGTAATATGATTAATTGAACTTTAATTTATCATGAACTTAGCACCTGATAGTATTTTGCATATCTATGTTGTAGATCAATAGCTCACGTATAGCTCCCTGTTTTATTTTTGATATGTTCCTAGAGAAAAATAAGTTGAAAGATGATAGTAGCAATGATGCAGACTAGGTCCGTGATCTGAGGATTATCCCCATTGCTGCACAGAAGAAATATGTCCTCGATGCACCGCTAGGTGACAGGCCTATTGCAAGAGCATATGCCCATGTTATGAACATTTGGCAAAGCTCGGTATGATGACTACTTGATAGTTTAGTGCACCATACTTTATGGCTTAGAACCGGGACTCCAAAAATGTTTTGAATGCCATGGAACATATAAGATGTTCCAAGAGCTGAAATTTGTATTTCAGACTCATGCCCGAGTCGAGAGGTATGAGACCTCTGACAAATACTTTGCCTACAAGATGGAGGAGAATAGCTCAACCAGTGAGCATGTGCTCAGAATGTCTGAGCACTACAATCGCTTGAATCAAGTGTGAGTTAATCTTCCAGATAAGATAGTGATTGACATAGTTCTCTAGTCACTATCACCAAGTTACTGGAACTTTGTGATGAACTATAATATGCAAGGGATGACGAAAACGATTCCCCGAGCTCTTCGCGATGCTGAAATCAGCGAAGGTAGAAATCAAGAAAAGCATCAAGTGTTGATGGTTGACAAGACCACTAGTTTCAAGTAAAAGGGCAAGGGAAAGAAAGGCAACTTCAAGAAGAATGGCAAGCAAGTTGCCACTCCCATGAAGAAGCCCAAAGCTAGACCCAAGCCTGAAACTGAGTGCTTCTATAGCAAAGGAAATGGTCACTGGAAGAGGAACTACCCCAAATACTTGGCGGATAAGAAGGATGGAAAATAGAACAAAGGTATATTTGATATACAGATTATTGATGTGTACTTTACTAGTGTGCTAACCCCTAGGTATTTGATACGATTCAGTTGCTAAGATTAGTAACTCGAAACAGGAGTTACAAAATGAACAAAGACTAGTTGAGGGCAAAGTGATGATGTGTGTTGGAAGATATTCCAAGGTTGATAAGATCACCATCGCATACTCCCTCTACCTTCGGGATTAGTGTTGAACCTAAATAAATGTTATTTGGTGTTTACGTTGAGCATAATATGATTGGGTCATGTTTATTGCAAAACGGTTATTCATTTAAGTCAAAGAATAATTGTTGTTCTGTTTACATGAATAAAACCTTCTATGGTCATACACTTAAAATAAATGGTTTATTGAATCTCGATCGTAACAATACACATATTCATAATATTGAAGCCAAAAGATGCAAAGTTAATACTGATAGTGCAACTTATTTGTGGCACTGTCGTTTAGGTCATATTGGTGTAAAGCACATAAAGAAACTCCATGTTGATGGGCTTTTGGAATCACTTGATTATGAATCACTTGATACTTACGAACCATGCCTTATGGGCAAGATGACTAAGACTTCGTTCTCCGGAACAATGGAGCGAGCCACTGACTTATTGGAAATAATACATGCCGATGTATACGGTCCGATGAATGTTGGGGCTCGCGGTGTGTGTCGTTATTTTCTGACCTTCACAAATGATTTGAGAAGATATAGGTATATCTACTTAATGAAACATAAGTCTGAAACATTTTAAAAGTTCAAAGAATTTCAAAGTGAAGTGGAAAATCATCGTAACAAGAAAATAAAGTTTCTACGATCTAATCACGGAGGCAAATATTTGAGTTATGAGTTTGGTCTTCATTTGAAACAATGTGGAATGGTTTCGCAACTCACGCCACCTGGAATACCACAGCGTAAAGGTGTGTCCGAATGTCATAACCGTACCTTATTAGATATGGTGCGATCTATGATGTCTCTTACCGATTTACCACTATCATTTTGGGGTTATGCATTAGAGATAGCTGCATTCACGTTTAATAGGGCACCATCTAAAGAAGTTGAGATGACACCGTATGAACTGTGGTTTGGCAAGAAACCTAAGCTGTCGTTTCTTAAAGTTTGGGGTTGCGATGCTTATGTGAAAAAGCTTCAACCTGATAAGCTCGAACCCAAATCGGAGAAATCTGTCTTCAGAGGATACCCAAAGGAAACTGTTGGATACACCTTCTATCACAGATACGAAGGCAAAATATTCGTTGCTAAGAATGGATCCTTTCTAGAGAAGGAGTTTATCTCGAACGAAGCGAGTGGGAGGAAAGTAGAACTTGATGAGGTAATTGTACCTTCTCCCAAATTGGAAAGTAGTTCATCACAGAAATCAATTCCAGTGATTCCTACACCAATTAGTGAGGAAGCTAATGATGATGATCATGAAACTTCAGATCAAGTTAATACTGAACCTCGTAGGTCAAGCAGAGTACAGTCCGCACCAGAGTGGTATGGTAATCCTGTTCTGGAAGTCATGTTACTAGACTATGATGAACCTACGAACTATGAGGAAGCGATGATAAGCCCAGATTCCGTGAAATGGCCGTGGCCATGAAATCTGAGATAGGATCCATGTATGAAAACAAAGTATGGACTTTGATTGACTTGCCCGATGATCGGTGAGCCATAGAGAATAAATGGATCTTCAAGAAGAAGACTGACACTGACGGTAATGTTACTGTCTACAAAGCTTGACTTGTTGTGAAAGGTTTTCGACAAGTTCAAGGAGTTGACTACGATGAGACGTTCTCACCTGTACCAATGCTTAAGTCTGTCTGAATCATGTTAGCAATTGCCACATTTTATGAAATCTGGCAAATGGATGTCAAAACTGCATTCCTTAATGGATTTCTTAAAGAAGAGTTGTATATGATGCAACAAGAAGGTTTTGACAATCCTAAAGGTGCTAACAAAGTGCGCAAGCTCCAGTGATCCATCGATGGACTGGTGCAACCATCTCGGAGTTGGAATATATACTTTGATAAAGTGATCAAAGCATATGGTTTTATACAGACTTACGGTGAAGCTTGTATTTACAAGAAAGTGAGTGGGAGCACTACAGCCTTTCTGATAATTATATGTGAATGACATATTGTTGATCGGAAATGATGTAGAATTTTCTGGAAAGCATAAAGGAGTGTTTGAAAGGATTTTTCCAAAGAAAGACCTCGGTGAAGCTACTTACATATTGAGCATCAAGATCTATAGAGATAGATCAAGACGCTTGATATATTTTTCAATGAGTACATACCTTGACAACATTTTGAAGTAGTTCAAAATGGAACAGTCAAAGAAGGAGTTCTTGCCTATGTTGCAAGGTGTGAAGTTGAGTAAAGACTCAAAACCCGACCACGGCAGAAAATAGAAAGAGAATGAAAAATCATTCCCTATGCCTCAACCATAGGTTCTATAAAGTATGCTATGTTGTGTACCAGACCTATTGTGTACCTCACCAAGAGTTTGTCAAGATGGTACAATAGTGATCCAGGAGTGGATCACTGGATATCAGCCAAAATTATCCTTAGTGGAATAAGGATATGTTTCTCGGTTATGGAGGTGACAAAAAAGTTCATCGTAAAAAGTTACGTCGATACAAGTTTTGACACCGATCTGGATGACACTGAGTCTCAATCTGGATACATATTGAAAGTGGGAGAAATTAGCTAGAGTAGCTCTGTGCAGAGCATTGTATACATAGAGAAATTGCAAAATACATACGGCTCTGAATGTGGCAGACCCGTTGACTAAATTTCTCTCACAAACAAAATATGATCACTCTTTGGGTGTTAATCACATAGTGGTGTGAACTAGATTATTGACTCTAGTAAACCCTTTGGGTATTAGTCACATGGAGATGTGAATTAATCACATAAAGATGTGAACTATTGGTGTTAAATCACATGATGATGTGAACTAGATTATTGAGTCTAGTGCAAGTGGGAGACTGAAGGAAATATGCCCTAGAGGCAATAATAAAGTTGTTATTTATATTTCCTTATATCATGATAAATATTTATTATTCATGCTAGAATTGTATTAACCGGAAACTTGATACATGTGTGAATACATAGACAAACAGAGTGTCCCTAGTATGCCTCTACTTGACTAGCTCGTTAATCAAAGATGGTTAAATTTCCTAGCCATAGACATGTGTTGTCATTTGATGAATGGGATCACATCATTAGAGAATGATGTGATGGACAAGACCCATCCTTTAGCTTAGCACTATGATCGTTTAGTTTGTTGCTATTGCTTTCTTCATGACTTATACATGTTCCTATGACTATGAGATTATGCAACTCCAGAATACCGGAGGAACACTTTGTGTGCTATCAAACGTCACAACGTAACTGGTGGTTATAAAGATGCTCTATAGGTGTCTCCGATGGTGTTTGTTGAGTTGGCATAGATCGAGATTAGGATTTTTCACTCTGATTATCGGAAAGGTATCTCTGGGCCCTCTCGGTAATGCACATCACTATAAGCCTTGCAAGCAATACAACTAATGAGTTAGTTGTGGGATGATGCATTACGGAACAAGTAAAGAGACTTGCCGGTAACGAGATTGAGCTAGGTATTAAGATACGGATGATCGAATCTCGGGCAATTAACAAACCGATGACAAAAGGAACAACGTATGTTGTTATGCGGTTTGACCGATAAAGATCTTAGTAGAATATGTAGGAGCCAATATGAGCATCCAGGCTCCGCTATTGGTTATTGACCGGAGATGTGTCTCGGTCATGTCTACATAGTTATCGAACCCGTAGGGTCCGCACGCTTAACATTCGATGACGATTTGTATTATGAGTTATGTGATTTGATGTAATGAAGGTTGTTCGGAGTCCCGAATGAGATCACAGACATGACAAGGAGTCTTGAAATGGTAGAGACGTAAAGATCGATATATTGGAAGGCTATATTCGGACATCGGAAAGGTTCCCAGTGATTCGGGTATTTTTCGGAGTACGGAGAGTTATGGGAATTCGCCAGGGGAAGTAGTGGGCCTTAATGGGCCATACGAGAAAGGAGAGAAGGGCCCCA
The DNA here is from genome assembly GCA_034509565.1 of Triticum monococcum. Classification (NCBI taxonomy): domain Eukaryota; kingdom Viridiplantae; phylum Streptophyta; class Magnoliopsida; order Poales; family Poaceae; genus Triticum; species Triticum monococcum. The sequence goes on from CM067842.1 coordinate 608,987,749, forward strand.
AGGGGTGCCCCCTGGCAAGTCCGAATTGGACTGGGGAGGGGGCAACGCCCCTCTCTTTCCTTCTCCCTCTCCTACTCCTTCCCTCTCTCCCCTCTTGAAAAAGGAAGGGGACTCCAACTAGGATTGGGAATCCTAGTTGGACTCCCCCTATAGGCGCGCCCCTCCTAGGCCGGCCTCCTCTTCCCCCCTCCTTTATATACATGGGTAGGGGCACCCCAAAGGCACTCCAAGATTTGTCTTAGCCGTGTGCGGTGCCCCCTCTACAGTTTTCCACCTCGGTCATATTGTCGTAGTGCTTAGGCAAGGCCCTGCGTCGGTAACTTCATGATCACCGTCACCACGCTGTCATGCTGACGAAACTCTCCCTCAGCCTCAACTGGATCAAGAGTTCAAGGGACGTCACCGAGCTGAACATGTGCAGATCGCGGAGGTGTCGCGCATTTGGTACTTGGATCGGTTGGATCTTGAAGACGTTCGACTACATCAACCGCGTTACTAAACGCTTCCGCTTTCGGTCTATGAGGGTACGTGGACACACTCTCCCCGCTCGTTATGCTTCTCCTAGATAGATCTTGTGTGATCATAGGAAAGTTTTGAAATACTATGTTCCCCAACAACTTATACCTTGAAATTTAGTGAGAGATCATCTTATAATGCTACCGCCGAACTAAGCAAAAATAAGATGCATAAAGGATAAACATCACATGCAATCAATATAAGTGATATGATATGGCCATCATCATCTTGTGCCTTTGATCTCCATCTCCAAAGCACTGTCATGATCACCATCATCACCGGCTTGACACCTTGATCTCCATCGAAGCATCATTGTCGTCTCACCAACTATTGCTTCTACGACTATCACTACCGCTTAGTGATAAAGTAAAGCAATTACATGGTGATTGCATTTCATACAATAGAGCGATAACCATATGGCTCCTACCAGTTGTCGATAACTCTGTAACAAAACATGATCATCCCATACAATAAACTTTAGCATCATGTCTTGACCATATCACATCACAACATGCCCTGCAAAAACAAGTTAGACGTCCTCTACTTTGCTGTTGCAAGTTTTACGTGGCTGCTACGGGCTGAGAAAAAACCGTTCTTACCTACGCATCAAAAACCACAACGCGGTATAGTGATTGCTTTTTGATCTTCAGAAAGAACCATGTTCATTGAATCCAATTCAACTAAAGTTGGAGAAACGGACACCCACAAGCCACCTGTGTGTGAAGCGCGTCGATGGAACTAGTCTCGCGTAAGCATACGCGTAATGTCGGTCTGAGCCGCTTCATCAAACAATACCGCTGAATCAAGAATCAGCTAGTACAGCAGGCAATATGTATATACCCATGCCCACAACTCCTTTGTGTTCTACTCGTGCATATAACATCTACGCATAAACCTGGCTCGAATACCACTCTTGGGAACGCAGTAATTTCAACAAAAAAATCCTACAGACACGCAAGATCCATCTAGGTGATGCATAGCAACAAGAGGGGAAGAGTGTTGTCCACGTACCCTCGTAGACCGTAAGCGGAAGCGTTATGACAACGCGGTTGATGTAGTCGTACGTCTTCAAGATCTGACCGATCCTAGCATCGAAGGTACGGTACCTCCACGATCTACACACGTTCAGCTTGGTGACGTCCCACAAACTCTAGATCCAGCTGAGTGTCGGGGGAGAGCTTCGTCAGCACGACGGCGTGATGACGGTGATGATGAAGTTAGCGACGCAGGGCTTCGCCTAAGCACTACAATGATATGACGGAGGTGGAAATATGTGGAGGGGGGCACCGCACACGGCTAAGAGATCAACTTGTGTGTCCATGGGGTGCTCCCCCTCCCCCGTATATAAAGGCGTGGAGGAGGGGAGGGCCGGCCCTCTATATGGCGCGCCCTAGGGGGAGTCCTACTCCCACCGGGAGTAGGATTCCCCCCTTTCCCTAGTTGGAGTAGGAGAGAAGGAAGGGGGAGAGAGGGAAGGAAGGGGGCGGCCCCCCACCCAATTCGGATTGGGCTACGGGGGCGCGCCCTCCACCTTGCCCTTCCTCTCCTCTATTCCACTAAGGCCCAATAAGGCCCATATACTCCCCAGGGGGTTCCGGTAACCCCCCCCCCCCCCCCGGTACTCCGGTAAATGCCCGAACTCACCCGGAACCATTCCGATGTCCAAACATAAGCTTCCAATATATTGATCTTTATGTCTCAACCATTTCGAGACTCCTCGTCATGCCCGTGATCACGCCCGGGACTCCAAACAACCTTCGGTACATCAAAACACATAAACTCATAATACCGATCGTCACCGAACATAGGCGTGCGGACCCTACGGGTTTGAGAACTATGTAGACATGACCGAGACTCATCTCCGGTCAATGACCAATAGCGGAACCTAGATGCTCATATTGGTTCCTACATATTCTACGAAGATCTTTATCGGTCAAACCGCATAACAACATACGTTATTCCTTTTGTCATCGATTTGTTACCTGCCCGAGATTCGATCGTCTGTATCTTAATACCTAGTTCAATCTCATTACCGGCAAGTCTCTTTACTCGTTCCGTAATGCAACATCCCGTAACTAACTCATTAGTCACATTGCTTGCAAGGCTTATAGTGATGTGCATTACCGAGAGGGCCCAGATATACCTCTCCGATACACGGAGTGACAAATCCTAATCTCGATCTATGCCAACTCAACAAACACCATCGAAGACACCTGTAGAGCATCTTTACAGTCACCCAGTTACGTTGTGACATTTGATAGCACACTAAGTGTTCCTCCGGTATTCGGGAGTTGCATAATCTCATAGTCATATGAACATGTATAAGTTATGGAGAAAGCAATAGCAATAAACTAAACACTCAAAGTGCTAAGCTAACGATAGGTCAAGTCAATCACATCATTCTCTAATGATGTGATCATGTTTATCAAATGACAACTATTTGTCTATGGCTAGGAAACTTAACCATCTTTGATTAACGAGCTAGTCAAGTAGAGGCATACTAGTGACACTTAGTTTGTCTATGTCTTCACACATCTACTAAGTTTCCAGTTAATACAATTCTAGCATGAATAATAAACATTTATCATGATATAAGGAAATATAAATAACAACTTTATTATTGCCTCTTGGGCATATTTCCTTCAGTTGGAGACAGAGCATATCTCCGTGTATCACCACTTCGAGGAGTTAAACGATTTGGAGTCAAAGGAAATTTAGCCCCAAGATTTGTATGACCATACCGAGTTTTGGAACGTATGGGAGAAGTGGCCTACAAGTTGGAGTTACCCGAAGGATTGTCAGGAGTTCATGATGTGTTTCGCGTTTCCCAGTTGAAGAAGTGTCATGTAGAAATGGCTGATATTCCTTTGAGAGACACGGTGCCCCTGGAAGCAATTCAGTTGGAGAGTGACCTAACCTACGTGGAGAAACCCGTCAAGTTTCTCGACTTTGCTAGAAAGTTACATGCAGCAAGGTTATCAAGTTTTGCAAAGTTCAGTGGAGCCACCATACCGAGGAAGAAGCCACCTGGGAGCGAGAGGAAGACCTACGGAAAGACCACCCACACCTATTTGCTAGCCAACCCGAATCTCGAGGGTGAGATTCATCTTAAGGGGGTAGGTTTGTAACATCCCAATTTTCAATTTGGATGTTAATCATATTTTTTTTTGAAAGCAACTTGGCTTTATTACTCAACTGTGGTTGGGCATATCGCCCAAAACACGGACACCCACATGGGCGGGTACATCAGATTCCCACTACATACAGTGGTTTGGATCATACATACAACCTAGGTTGGCCAATTCATGATCTACCGAATTTGCACTTCTCCTAAAAACCGAAATGGAGAACTCAGAGAACCAGATTTTCAATTGATATTTCATGTCCTCGATCACCGGTCAAGAGCAGCCGCCAGGAGCTGTGAGTCAGTTTCGAACTCCACTCGGGTCATGCCCAGATCTGCAGTGGTGTTGATCACCTATGACATAGCTATGGCTTCCGCCGCAAAAGCATCGCTGATATTCTCGCCTCGACCAGCCCGTGCACAGAGCAAATGACCTTCCTTTGATCTGATCATGACACCCCATCCTGCATGTTGCTGACCAGGAACGAAAGATCTGTCGGCGTTTACTTTGTAGACCGAATCTTTGGGAGGGTGTCATTTGTCCGGCGATAGCTTGGCTTCTGGCTTCCCGGAGATCTGCATGAACTTGAGGACGCTGCTTCTTGCTCGTCGAGCCACTTCTTCGGCCGTAGTAGGCAGCTCCCCTTCTCCCATTCGGTTTCTGTGGGACCATCACATCCACCAAAAGGTCAGCACTAGTAGTCGCTCTTCTACATCAAGACCCCACAGAAAATCAAGCATTGCATGCACGGACGTGATGCGCTCTAGGGCAGCCCTCTCTTTTTCCATAGCAAGTTATCTCCAGACCTCCTTAGCGTTTTTGCACTTGATGAATAGATGCGCCCCATCCTCATCGGCCTTGCCACAGAATAGACATTTGGTATCATCAATGGGGATGCCTCGTCGGGCCAGATTAGTGCGGAGTGCAAGAGATTCATGCTTGATTCTCCATGTAAACATCTGGATGGTTTTCGGGCAGAGCAACTTCCAGATACGCTTCCATGAGTCGTCCTTGGCCTTGTCCAGAATCCTCGGGTTGGAGCCGCTACCACCCACGTCACCGTCACTCTTGGTTTTTTGAGTTGTCGGAAGAGCTTGTAGGTAGACTTGACAGAATGAACCCCTTTGCTATCATACTGCCATGCTATGAAATCCTGGACTCCCTCTCTCAGCAGAATTTGGAGGATATATTTGGCATTGTCCGCCCAGAACGTGTCTCTCACCAGCAGCTCATCCCACTTGCCTGTGAAAGGATCAATGAGATCGCTAACATGTTCCAGTAGGCTCTGCCCTTGTGCAGTCAGGACTCAACGTGACCATGGCCTCGGTATCCATGGATCCGTCCAAATGTTAACTTGTGTGCCATCACCGATTCTCCATATATATCCTTCGTGGAACAGTTGTAACCCATGCAGTAAGCTGCGCCAGGAGTAAGAGATGCCGTCTCTAGGTGCTGCCTCCAGGATCTGCCCATTAGGAAAGTAACGGGCCCATAAGATTTGTGCACATAACGAGTCCGGGTAGTGGATGAGTCTCCAAATCTGTCTCAGCAACATCTCTATATTGAAACCATGCATATCACGAAACCCGAGCCCTCTCTCAGCTTTTGGCTTTATAAGAGTTTTCCAACCGATCCAATGGATGGTGTTCTCCTTGTCTTGTTCGCTCCACCAGTAGTTACCAATCGGCAAACTAAGCTCCTCACAAAAAGTTTTGGTCACATCGAAGCAAGACATGGCAAAAGTGGGGATGGCTTGGGCCACGGTCATGACCAAGGTTTCCTTCCCGTCTTTGGCAATCAATCTCTCCTTCCAGCCGTATACCCGGCCCGCCATGGCTCCCTTGACAAAACCGAATGCTTTCCTTCTTGATTTTCCAACATGAACTAGGAGGCCCAAGTACCTTTCATTCCAATTCTCACTATGAATTTGCAGAGCGTCCTTGACAGCAGTTTTGGCAGTGGTCTCCGTGTTCAGGCTAAACATAAGAGCAGACTTCTCTAAGTTGATGCACTGACCCGAACAATCCTCGTACAGGTCCAGGACACGCCAGAGCTCAAGCGCTTCCTCCTGCTTTGCTTTTAGTAACAACATTGAGTCATCCGCAAACAACAAATGTGACGGCAACGGTGCCCGCTGGCAAATCTTGACGCCTGTAATCTTGCCCGTCGCTCCCGTGCCATGCAGTAGGGCCGATAAACACTCCGCGCAGATGACGAACAAATAAGGTGAGGCCGGGTCACCCTGTCGGAGACCGCGGGATGGGGAAAACTATTGCTCAGCTCGCCGTTCACCTTAATCTGGTACTGTACTGAGGTCACACAGGTCATGACCAACTCAATCCATCTTGTCCCGAAGCCCAGCTTGCTCAACATAGCTCTCAGGAAGTCCCATTCAACCCTATCGTAAGCTTTACTCATATCCGCTTTGACTGCTGCAATCCCTTCCTTCCCTCTCTTCTTATTCTGCATGTAATGTGACACCTCATACGCCACAAGAACGTTATTGGTGATCATCCTACCAGGAACAAAGGCGCTCTGATTCGAAGAAATGATGTCTGGGAGCACTAGCTTCAAGCAATTAGCAATGACTTTGGAGACCAGTTTGTAAATCACGTTGCAAAGACTTATCGGTCGTAGATCCTTGATCCTTTGATGATTTTTAACTTTAGGGATGAGGACAATAGTTGTGTCATTCCACCCTTTCGGCATGGCTCCTCCATTTAGTACCGTAAGGACCTCATCGATCACTTTGTCTCCCATAAAATGCCAGTGCCTCTTGTAGACAATCGAGGGCATGCCATCTGGTCCAGGAGCCTTTAGATCCCCAATGTGATCGAGCGCCGCCTTGACCTCCTCCCTGGTGACATTAGCTTCTAGGATGGCCCTCATAGCACTAGTGACCCGAGGTTGAACTTTGTTGATTAGCTTGGGTAGGCGGTTGACACCGGTGGTGGTGAAGAGACCCTGAAAAAAGAACAGACATAGTTATTAAGCTCCTCTCCTTCTTCCACCTCCGTTCCATCCTCCTTCTTCAACTTTTTTATCCTATTCGCCTTCCTCCTTGATGAAGCTACAGCCATAAAGTATTTCGTGCTTCTATTCCCATCTCGCAATAAAGTAACATGTGAGTATTGTTTTGCTTTGGTGTTCTTTTTGTCCTCCAACTCTTCAAGCAAACACCGCAGCCTCGCTTCCTCCCTTACTTTCTCTTCCGAAACTGGCGCTCTCATAGAGATCTCCAACTTACTCCGTGTGAACTTCAATCTTTCCTCCAACTCTCCCACCGCCTCCTTACTCCACCTCCTCATCCTGCCCGCCACACACTTCAAAGCATCTGCAACATCTCCATTATCCTTCATACACCCTTCCTCCCACGCTCCTTACACCTCCTCACTACACCCTTCCTCCTTAAGCCACCATGCCTCGAACCTAAAACCCCGATCACCTCCATTCTTCCTTATACTGGCACACTGGGTGTTGACAATGACAGGCCGGTGGTCGGAGTGTCGTGGGGCACCGTTAGTGACACTGAATTCAGGGAACCACCCACACCACTCGGCATTTGTCGTTACTCTGTCAAGACGCTCACAAATATAGGTGTCAATTAGCTTGATGTGGTTTCTCCAAGTGAACTTGTCCCCTTCAAAACCTAAGTCACACAAATCACACGCCTCCAGAGCACTCCTGAAGTTGTCCATGTACTTCTTGAAGGAAATATGCCCTAGAGGCAATAATAAAGTTATTATTTATTTCCTTATATCATGATAAATGTTTATTATTCATGCTAGAATTGTATTAACCGGAAACATAATACATGTGTGAATACATAGACAAACAGAGTGTCACTAGTATGCCTCTACTAGACTAGCTCGTTAATCAAAGATGGTTATGTTTCCTAACCATGAGCAAAGAGTTGTTATTTGATTAACGAGGTCACATCATTAGTTGAATGATCTGATTGACATGACCCATTCCATTAGCTTAGCACCCGATCGTTTAGTATGTTGCTATTGCTTTCTTCATGACTTATACATGTTCCTATAACTATGAGATTATGCAACTCCCATTTGCCAGAGGAACACTTTGGGTGCTACCAAACGTCACAACGTAACTGGGTGATTATAAAGGAGTACTACAGGTGTCTCCAATGGTAGATGTTGGGTTGGCGTATTTCGAGAATAGGATTTGTCACTCCGATTGTCGGAGAGGTATCTCTGGGCCCTCTCGGTAATGCACATCACTTAAGCCTTGCAAGCATTGCAACTAATGAGTTAGTTGCAGGATGATGTATTACGGAACGAGTAAAGAGACTTGCCGGTAACGAGATTGAACTAGGTATTGGATACCAACGATCGAATCTCGGGCAAGTAACATACCGATGACAAAGGGAACAACGTATGTTGTTATGCGGTCTGACCGATAAAGATCTTCGTAGAATATGTAGGAACCAATATGGGCATCCAGGTCCCGCTATTGGTTATTGACCAGAGATGTGTCTCAGTCATGTCTACATTGTTCTCGAACCGTAGGGTCCGCACGCTTAACGTTACGATGATAGTTATTATGAGTTTATGCATTTTGATGTACCGAAAGTTGTTCGGAGTCCCGGATGTGATCACGGACATGACGAGGAGTCTCGAAATGGTCGAGGCATAAAGATTGATATATTGGAAGCCTATGTTTGGACATCGGAAGTGTTCCGGGTGAAATCGGGATTTTACCGGAGTACCGGGAGGTTACCGGAACCCCCCGGGAATCATATGGGCCATAGTGGGCCTTAGTGGAAAGGAGAAGGGGGCAGCCCAAGGTGGCCGCGCGCCTCCCCCCTCCCCTAGTCCTATTAGGACTAGGAGAGGTGGCCGGCCCCCCTCTCTCTCTTTCCACCTTGAAGATTCCTATTCCAACTAGGATTGGGGGGGAGTCCTACTCCCGGTAGGAGTAGGACTCCTCCTGGCGCGCCCCAAGGATGGCCGCACCTCTCCCCCCTTGCTCCTTTATATACAGGGGCAGGGGCACCTCTAGACACACAAGTTGATCATTGTGATCGTTCCTTAGCCGTGTGCGGTGCCCCCTTCCACCATATTCCACCTCGATCATATCGTTGTAGTGCTTAGGCGAAGCCCTGCGTCGGTAGAACATCAAGATCATCACCACGCCATCATGCTGACGGAACTCCTCCCCGAAGCTTTGCTGGATCGGAGCCCGGGGATCGTCATTGAGCTGTACGTGTGCTAAGAACTCGGAGGTGCCGGAGTAACGGTGCTTGGATCGGTCGGATCAGGAAGAAGACGTACGACTACTTCCTCTACGTTGTGTCAACGCTTCCGTTGCGATCTACAAGGGTACGTAGATCAGACTCTCCCCCTCGTTGCTATGCATCACCATGATCTTACATGTGCGTAGGAAAATTTTTGAAATTACTACGTTCCCCAACAGTGGTATCAGAGCCAGGTTTTATGGTTTGATGTTATTTGCACGAGTAGAACACAAGTGAGTTGTGGGCGATATAAGTCATACTGCCTACCAGCATGTCATACTTTTGTTCAGCGGTATTGTTGGACGAGACGATCCGGACCAACATTACGCGTACGCTTACGCGAGACCGGTTCCCTCGACGTGCTTTGCACATAGATGGCTTGCGGGCGACTGTCTCTCCAACTTTAGTTGAACTGAGTGTGGCTATGCCCGGTCCTTGAGAAGGTTAAAACAGAGTCTATTTGACAAACTATCGTTGTGGTTTTGATGCGTAGGTGAGATCGGTTCTTGCTTAAAGCCCGTAGCAGCCACGTAAAACTTGCAACAACAAAGTAGAGGACGTCTAACTTGTTTTTGCAGGGCATGTTGTGATGTGAGATGATCAAGGCATGATGCTAAATTTTATTGTATGAGATGATCATGTTTTGTAACCGAGTTATCAGCAACTGGCAGGAGCCATATGGTTGTCGCCTTATTGTATGCAATGCAATCGCGATGTAATGCTTTACTTTATTACTAAGCGGTAGTGATAGTCGTGGAAGCATAAGATTGGCGAGACGACAACGATGCTACGATGGAGATCAAGGTGTCGCGCCGGTGACGATGGTGATCATGACGGTGCTTCGGAGATGGAGATCACAAGCACAAGATGATGATGGCCATATCATATCACTTGTATTGATTGCATGTGATGTTTATCTTTTTATGCATCTTATCTTGCTTTGATTGACGGTAGCATTATAAGATGATCTCTCACTAAATTATCAAGAATTCTCCCTGAGTATGCACCGTTGCCAAAGTTCGTCGTGCCCAGACACCACGTGATGATCGGGTGTGATAAGCTCTACGTCCATCTACAACGGGTGCAAGCCAGTTTTGCACACGCAGAATACTCAGGTTAAACTTGACGAGCCTAGCATATACAGATATGGCCTCGTAACACGGAGACCGAAAGGTCGAGCGTGAATCATATAGTAGATATGATCAACATAATGATGTTCACCATTGAAAACTACTCCATCTCACGTGATGATCGGTTATGGTTTAGTTGATTTGGATCACGTAATCACTTAGAGGATTAGAGGGATGTCTATCTAAGTGGGAGTTCTTAAGTAATTTGATTAATTGAACTTAAACTTATCATGAACTTAGTACCTGATAGTATCTTGCTTGTTTATGTTGATTGTAGATAAATGGCTCGTGCTGTTGTTCCGTTGAATTTTAGTGCGTTCCTTGAGAAAGCAAAGTTGAAAGATGATGGTAGCAATTACACGGACTGGGTCCGTAACTTGAGGATTATCCTCATTGCTGCACAGAAGAATTACATCCTGGAAGCACCGCTGGGTGCCAGGCCTGCTGCTGGAGCAACACCAGATGTTATGAACGTCTGGCAGAGCAAAGCTGATGACTACTCGATAGTTCAGTGTGCCATGCTTTACGGCTTAGAATCGGGACTTCAACGACGTTTTGAACGTCATGGAGTATATGAGATGTTCCAGGAGTTGAAGTTAATATTTCAAGCAAATGCCCGGATTGAGAGATATGAAGTCTCCAATAAGTTCTATAGCTGCAAGATGGAGGAGAACAGTTCTGTCAGTGAGCATATACTCAAAACGTCTGGGTATAACAATCACTTGATTCAGATGGGAGTTAACCTTCCAGATGATTGCGTCATTGACAGAATTCTCCAATCACTGCCACCAAGCTACAAGAGCTTCGTGATGAACTATAATATGCAAGGGATGAACAAGACTATTCCCGAGCTCTTTGCAATGCTGAAAGCTGCGGAGGTAGAAATCAAAAAGGAGCATCAAGTGTTGATGGTTAACAAGACCACTAGTTTCAAGAAAAAGGGCAAAGGGAAGAAGAAGGGGAACTTCAAGAAGAACGGCAAGCAAGTTGCTGCTCAGGAGAAGAAACCCAAGTCTGGACCTAAGCCTGAAACTGAGTGCTTCTACTGCAAGCAGACTGGTCACTGGAAGCGGAACTGCCCCAAGTATTTGGCGGATAAGAAGGATGGCAAGGTGAACAAAGGTATATGTGATATACATGTTATTGATGTGTACCTTACTAGAGCTCGCAGTAGCACCTGGGTATTTGATACTGGTTCTGTTGCTAATATTTGCAACTCGAAACAGGGACTACGGATTAAGCGAACACTGGCGAAGGACGAGGTGACGATGCGCGTGGGAAACGGTTCCAAAGTCGATGTGATCGCGGTCGGCACGCTACCTCTACATCTACCTTTGGGATTAATATTAGACCTAAATAATTGTTATTTGGTGCCAGCGTTAAGCATGAACATTATATCTGGATCTTGTTTAATGCAAGACAGTTATTCATTTAAATCAGAGAATAATGGTTGTTCTATTTATATGAGTAATATCTTTTATGGTCATGCACCTTTGAAGAGTGGTCTATTTTTGATGAATCTCGATAGTAGTAACACACATATTCATAATGTTGAAGCCAAAAGATGCAGAGTTGATAATGATAGTGCAACTTATTTGTGGCACTGCCGTTTAGGTCATATCGGTGTAAAGCGCATGAAGAAACTCCATACTGATGGGCTTTTGGAACCTCTTGATTATGAATCACTTGGTACTTGCGAACCGTGCCTCATGGGCAAGATGACTAAAACACCGTTCTCCGGTACTATGGAGAGAGCAACAAATTTGTTGGAAATCATACATACCGATGTATGTGGTCCGATGAATATTGAGGCTCGTGGCGGATATCATTATTTTCTCACCTTCACAGATGATTTAAGCAGATATGGGTATATCTACTTAATGAAACACAAGTCTGAAACATTTGAAAAGTTCAAAGAATTTCAGAGTGAAGTTGAAAATCATCGTAACAAGAAAATAAAGTTTCTACAATCTGATCATGGAGGAGAATATTTGAGTTACGAGTTTGGTGTACATTTGAAAAATTGTGGAATAGTTTCGCAACTCACGCCACCCGGAACACCACAGCGTAATGGTGTGTCCGAACGTCGTAATCGTACTTTACTAGATATGGTGCGATCTATGATGTCTCTTACTGATTTACCGCTATCATTTTGGGGATACGCTCTAGAGACGGCCGCATTCACGTTAAATAGGGCACCATCAAAATCCGTTGAGACGACGCCTTATGAACTGTGGTTTGGCAAGAAACCAAAGTTGTCGTTTCTTAAAGTTTGGGGCTGCGATGCTTATGTGAAAAAGCTTCAACCTGATAAGCTCGAACCCAAATCGGAGAAATGTGTCTTCATAGGATACCCAAAGGAGACTGTTGGGTAGACCTTCTATCACAGATTCAAAGGCAAGACATTCGTTCCCAAGAATGGATCCTTTCTAGAGAAGGAGTTTCTCTCAAAAGAAGTGAGTGGGAGGAAAGTAGAACTTGATGAGGTAACTGTACCTGCTCCCTTGTTGGAAAGAAGTACATCACAGAAAACTGTTTCTGCGACACCTACACCAATAAGTGAGGAAGTTAATGATCATGATCATGAAACTTCAGAACAAGATGCTACTGAACCTCGTAGATCAACCAGAGTGAGATCCGCACCAGAGTGGTACGGTAATCCAGTTCTGGAAATCATGCTACTAGATCATGATGAACCTACGAACTATGAAGAAGCGATGGTGAGCCCAGATTCCGCAAAGTGGCTAGAAGCCATGAAATCTGAGATGGGATCCATGTATGAGAACAAAGTATGGACTTTGGTTGACTTGCCCGATGATCGGCAAGCAATTGAGAATAAATGGATCTTCAAGAAAAAGACTGACGCTGATGGTAATGTTACTGTCTACAAAGCTCGACATGTCGCAAAAGGTTTTCGACAAGTTCAAGGAGTTGACTACGATGAGACCTTCTCACCCGTAGCGATGCTTAAGTCTATCAGAATCATGTTAGCAATTGCCGCATTTTATGATTATGAAATTTGGCAGATGGATGTCAAAACTGCATTCCTGAATGGATTTCTGGAAGAAGAGTTGTATATGATGCAACTGGAAGGTTTTGTTGATCCAAAGGGAGCTAACAAAGTGTGCAAGCTCCAGCGATCCATTTATGGACTGGTGCAAGCCTCTCGGAGTTGGAATAAACGCTTTGATAGTGTGATCAAAGCATTTGGTTTTATACAGACTTTTGGAGAAGCCTGTATTTACAAGAAAGTGAGTGGGAGCTCTATAGCATTTCTGATATTATATGTGGATGACATATTACTGATTGGAAATGATATAGAATTTCTGGATAGCATAAAGGGATACTTGAATAAGAGTTTTTCAATGAAAGACCTCGGTGAAGCTGCTTACATATAGGCATAAAGATCTATAGAGATAGATCAAGACGCTTAATTGGACTTTCACAAAGCACATACCTTGACAAGATTTTGAAGAAGTTCAAAATGGATCAAGCAAAGAAAGGGTTCTTGCCTGTGTTACAAGGTGTGAAGTTGAGTCAGACTCAATGCCCGACCACTGCAGAAGATAGAGAGAAAATGAAAGATGTTCCCTATGCTTCAGCCATAGGCTCTATCATGTATGCAATGCTGTGTACCAGACCTGATGTGTGCCTTGCTATAAGTTTAGCAGGGAGGTACCAAAGTAATCCAGGAGTGGATCACTGGACAGCGGTCAAGAACATCCTGAAATACCTGAAAAGGACTAAGGATATGTTTCTCGTATATGGAGGTGACAAAGAGCTCAGCGTAAGGGGTTACGTTGATGCAAGCTTTGACACCGATCCGGACGATTCTAAATCGCAAACCGGATACGTGTTTACATTAAACGGTGGAGCTGTCAGTTGGTGCAGTTCTAAACAAAGCGTCATAGCGGGATCTACATGTGAAGCGGAGTACATAGCTGCTTCGGAAGCAGCGAACGAAGGAGTCTGGATGAAGGAGTTCATATCCGATCTAGGTGTCATACCTAGTGCATCGGGTCCAATGAAAATCTTTTGTGACAATACTGGTGCAATTGCCTTGGCAAAGGAATCCAGATTTCACAAAAGGACCAAGCACATCAAGAGACGCTTCAATTCCATCTGGGATCTAGTCTAGGTGGGAGACATAGAGATTTGCAAGATACATACGGATCTGAATGTTGCAGACCCGTTGACTAAGCCTCTTCCACGAGCAAAACATGATCAGCACCAAGGCTCCATGGGTGTTAGAATCATTACTGTGTAATCTAGATTATTGACTCTAGTGCAAGTGGGAGACTGAAGGAAATATGCCCTAGAGGCAATAATAAAGTTATTATTTATTTCCTTATATCATGATAAATGTTTATTATTCATGCTAGAATTGTATTAACCGGAAACATAATACATGTGTGAATACATAGACAAACAGAGTGTCACTAGTATGCCTCTACTAGACTAGCTCGTTAATCAAAGATTGTTATGTTTCCTAACCATGAGCAAAGAGTTGTTATTTGATTAACGAGGTCACATCATTAGTTGAATGATCTGATTGACATGACCCATTCCATTAGCTTAGCACCCGATCGTTTAGTATGTTGCTATTGCTTTCTTCATGACTTATACATGTTCCTATAACTATGAGATTATGCAACTCCCGTTTGCCGGAGGAACACTTTGGGTGCTACCAAACGTCACAACATAACTGGGTGATTATAAAGGAGTACTACAGGTGTCTCCAATGGTAGATGTTGGGTTGGCGTATTTCGAGAATAGGATTTGTCACTCCGATTGTCGGAGAGGTATCTCTGGGCCCTCTCGGTAATGCACATCACTTAAGCCTTGCAAGCATTGCAACTAATGAGTTAGTTGCGGGATGATGTATTACGGAACGAGTAAAGAGACTTGCCGGTAACGAGATTGAACTAGTTATTGGATACCGACGATCGAATCTCGGGCAAGTAACATACCGATGACAAAGGGAACAACGTATGTTGTTATGCGGTCTGACCGATAAAGATCTTCGTAGAATATGTAGGAACCAATATGGGCATCCAGGTCCCGCTATTGGTTATTGACCGGAGATGTGTCTCAGTCATGTCTACATTGTTCTCGAACCGTAGGGTCCGCACGCTTAACGTTACGATGACAGTTATTATGAGTTTATGCATTTTGATGTACCGAAAGTTGTTCGGAGTCCCGGATGTGATCACGGACATGACGAGGAGTCTCGAAATGGTCGAGACATAAAGATTGATATATTGGAAGCCTATGTTTGGACATCGGAAGTGTTCCGGGTGAAATCGGGATTTTACCGGAGTACTGGGAGGTTACCGGAACCCCCCGGGAATCATATGGGCCATAGTGGGCCTTAGTGGAAAGGAGAAGGGGGCAGCCCAAGGTGGCCGCGCGCCTCCCCCCTCCCCTAGTCCTATTAGGACTAGGAGAGGTGGCCGGCCCCCCTCTCTCTCTTTCCACCTTGAAGATTCCTATTCCAACTAGGATTGGGGGGGGGGAGTCCTACTCCCGGTAGGAGTAGGACTCCTCCTGGCGCGCCCCAAGGCTGGCCGCACCTCTCCCCCCTTGCTCCTTTATATACAGGGGCAGGGGGCACCTCTAGACACACAAGTTGATCATTATGATCGTTCCTTAGCCGTGTGCGGTGCCCCCTGCCACCATATTCCACCTCGATCATATCGTTGTAGTGCTTAGGCGAAGCCCTGCGTCGGTAGAACATCAAGATCATCACCACACCGTCATGCTGACGGAACTCCTCCCCGAAGCTTTGCTGGATCGGAGCCCGGGGATCGTCATCGAGTTGTACGTGTGCTAAGAACTCGGAGGTGCCGGAGTAACGGTGCTTGGATCGGTCGGATCGGGAAGAAGACGTACGACTACTTCCTCTACGTTGTGTCAACGCTTCCATTGCGATCTACAAGGGTACGTAGATCAGACTCTCCCCCTCGTTGCTATGCATCACCATGATCTTGCGTGTGCGTAGGAATTTTTTTGAAATTACTACGTTCCCCAACACTTCTGGTGTCGGGCTGCACCACCGATCTTCTCATCATAAGTCAGTATCTCGTTGAAGTCTCCCAAGCATAGCCATGGGCGACCGTTCTGATGTTGCTGGCCAAGAATGCGCAAAAGTTTCCAAGTCTCCACTTTCCGATCCACTTCAGACTCACCATAGATCCCTGTAACTCTCCAGACACGACCGTCTTCCTCCATCACATCCACATCCACATGTCTTCGGACATACGACCTCAGGGATACATTCACCCCCCTCTTCCAGAACAGCACTACGCCTCGGCTTCGACCGACTGGATTCCAAGCAGTCATATTGGCCAGGCCCAAAGACCATTGAAACCTATCCAACTTCTTCTCCGTCAATTTTGTCTCTGCCAAGAACAGAACATCGGGCTCCTCTGCCTTCCCCAAATCGAGAAGGCTACGAACTGCCGGGCCATTCCCGAGCCCCAGGCAGTTCCAACCGATGAGTTTCATCGCTCTCGGCGGGGCTGCTCCTGCAGCCCGGCCGATGTATTGTCATTTGTCGCCATAGGCGTGGACTCGATCACTCGCCCCACCTCATGCGGCACTGCATCAGTCTTTTCCCTCTTGCCTTCCCTCTCCACATCCTCCTCCATCCTCTCCCTCTTTCCTCCTAGATTTGTCACCACCTCCTGTCCGCCTACTCCCAATACTCTATCCTTGCCCTTCTTTTTGTATCTCTTCCCCCCAGCAGCTATGTCTTTCACCCCTGGATCGCTAACCACCACCGCCAACTTGCTGTTGATCACGGGCCCCGTCCCTCCTGGTAGTTTCTTTGGACCTTCGACGGGAACCGCCTTCTTCTGTTCAAATGAGCCCGCCTGTAGCACCAGTTGCCCCTCTCCGAGCTCTAGCTTTCTAGCGTTTCCTTTCGCTCTCTGAATGGAGCCCTTTTTTATCGGGCTAGTGACTTCCTCCTCTCCCCCCGTCTTCCCAGCCCCTCCTCCATTGGATCGGGAGTCGCTCTTCCTCCACGACAGACTATCGCTTGCACCACTAGACCTCCCGCTCGACCGGCTAAAACCATAGTTACGGGGACCGCTCAAGCCTCTCCCATTCCTCCATAGTCGATCCTCCATCCACCTTTGCATTGACCTACGTCAGCCCTCAGCCACCTCCCAAACTACGAGTGGTCACCCTTTCTCAGCTTGATGGCGCAGTCCTTCTCCCCATGGCCGATAACTCCACATGTGTAGCAGAAATCCGGTAGGTATTCGTACTCCAATCTACACCAGTCTCTGTCCTCCTCTTCCTCCCCATTATCCATGGCTACTTTACCCCGGTCCAGGGCTCTATCTCCATCTTCTCCAACTTCCTCCTAATCCAGGATAAAACCCCTCATCAATGGCATGTCAATACGCATTTTGATTTTGATCCGAAGGAACGTGCCAATAGTTGCGCCGTCGACCCCAGTATCTGCCTCCACGTATTGCCTAATGATGTTCCCAATGTCCTCGGCCGACTCCTCATTCATCATACCAAGAGGTAGATTGTAAACCCTAACCCATATTGGAATAGTATTGTGGGCGTAGTCCTCTGGCCTCTTGTTCGGTACATAATCTTCCACCACGATAAGGTCCTTATCAAACATCCATGGCCCATCTTCGATTGCCTTTCGCTTGCCTGATTCCTGGTGGAACGTGAGCAGGAACTGATTTACTCCTATTTCCTTACAGTTGATCCCTTTGATCGGCCACCAGACCTTGCCGATGGGAGAGGCAAATCGCATCCGGGTGCGCCAATTTCTCAGACATAACCTTGCCAACAGCTTGCATAGCCGAAGCCTTCCCTTTCTCCCTTGCTGAGATCCTAACCCTAACTCCTTTCTTCTCCTCCTCTGACAACTTCAATCCCCTCATCATCTCGGCCATGTCCTCCATCTTCGAAACTTCCTCCACCCCAATCCCTCGAAAACTCCTCCTAGGTTAAGGTGTCTTACGACCACGTGCCCTAGGGAAGCACGTAGAAGGGTTGAAGTGGACTCGACGGCATCGCGGTCAGCGCGACTGGACGGCCGCGGATCATGAAGAACCCTAGCCTGGCCGAGCCCGATCACGATCGCCCCCGGAAATCTCGGACTGAACGCAAACCGTCACCCTACAGGACGAACTGTAATTTGGATGTTAAGCATTAGGTCATCATATGCATCCATGATTCTTGCATTTTGAATTGGTTTTATTTGGACATTTTGATCCTAGAGGCCTTAAGCAACTCAAGGACCAAATTAGAGAGTTGGAGGTTCTCATAAAATTCCATTTTTAATTTTTCAAAATTTGATAAATTGGATCAAGGTGATTTTTATTTAAAATTATTTTTCCAGTTATTTCAAAATAAATATGACTTCTTCAAAACACAGGAAATAATGAAAATTTAATTTTAAATAAAAATATTTATTTTATTTGAGATTTTATTTGGTTAAATTAGGGGAAAATTGCATTTTTATCCCAGAAAAATGTTCATGTTGTCCTAAATATTAGGAGAGGGGCGTGAAAATTATTTTTGGGACTTTAGGATTTTTATTTATTTTGTTTTTGGATTTTTTTCTTTCGGCAGAATTTATTAAAAAAATCTCTGTCGGACCGAACTAGGCCGGAGGCCCAGCCGGCCCACAACGCCGCCGCCTCGCCGAGTCCGCCTCCCGCATGTGTCGCGCCTCCGTCTCACCGAGTCAGCCTCCCGCATGCGTAGCGCCGTCGCCAGAGTCCGAGCCGGACTCCTCTCTGCCGCCACCTCGCCTTGCCTCCTCCCCAAGCCGGCTGCCACCCTCCCTCTTAAATACTGCCGCCACCACCCCCCTCTCTCCCCAAACCAACCCGCCGCCCACAGCCACCCCGCCACCGCCTGCCGCCGCTTGCGCGTCGCCGCCTCGCGCCGCCCGCTACAGCACCACCTGCGCCGCTCCCCGCCGCCTCCCTCCGCTGCCGCGCCCCGCCCCGCCGCCCGCTGTCGTGTTGTGCCGCTGCCGCCGCCGCTGTCGGTTCATCCCACCCGAACCGGTAAAACCAAAGAAAAACATGTCCATTTTTTATTAAAGTCGGTTTATTCTTTTAGATCGGTTTTATTTTTAGGGTCCGTTAATTAGTGAACGTTCACCCAATTCGTTCTGTTAGCGAACGAATCCGTTCGTTAGTCTCTATTAGCGGATGTTCGTCCGATAGATTTTTCTTTTTCTGTTATTTTTGGCCAAGGACCTATCCGTGAATAGTTTCTTTACAGATTAGTCCCTGATCTTCAAACCCTCACTACTTTTTGTTTGTTTCTCCAAATCCAGTGAAACCAACGCCAAAATCTTTGTCTTGATCCCCTCTGTTCAGATAAACAACTTGAACATGATTTTGGAAATTTAAAATTTGGTTTCAAGCAGATTTGAATTTGAACTTCTTTTGATCATAGTTTGAGTTTCGTAACTCCGATTCGATTGATCTTTTTGCAAGTTGAAGCTCTTCACTTGAACTTTCTGTTTAGATCTTTTCTTTTGGTTTTTACCTTTGCATATTATGCTTGAGTGCTTATGTATGCTATTGTTTGTTCATGATAGAGTTTCCGGAGTGTGAGGCTTGCTACTATGATTCTCTAGGGTTTTCTGATCGTCGGCAAGGCAATTAACACTTTGATCATATCCCTTTATTACCAAATTTTTATGCATTAGTTACAACCCTCAAACATTGCATGATTAGGATTTGATAACTTGTGGGTGTTGGGAAGTAGTTGATGAGGTAGGAACCTATTGTCTTATATTCAAACCTTGGGTGTTACTACGTTATGTCTATACTGCTATGCTGTGCTCGTAGACATGGATTGGTTTGAGAGATTCATGAAAGATGTGAGAGTTATTAATAATTAAGGGAACTTAAGGTGGCTACTTTAATACACATCTGGGTGGATTGGTTGTGGGCACCTGGGGATATACCAGTGTTGTCCGAGGAGATCCCGGGAAACCGTGTGATCATCCTATGGTTCGCCACCAAGACTCAAAGGGATAATAATGCTATTCATGCTAGAAACTTCCGTGTGCAGCCACAAGCCATTATGGGATCTAGCATAGTTGAGTAAGTTGTGGGAATCCTTTCCATGATGGGCTAGCAGATGTAGGGGAATTGTAGGTGTACCAGCCTATCTATCGGTTAAGGGGACCTCTTCGTAAATATTGTGTCTCGGTCATACATTTCTCAAACATCGTGTAGTGCGAGAAATACAATGGAGAAGATCGAGTCTTGTGGGGAAAAGTGCGCAAAACTCTGCAAAGTGTACAAACTAACCATGGTTAGTCGTGTCCCCGATTATGGACATCTTGAGTATTTGGTACTTGAATTATTATGTTGATCTCATCACTTTACTTAAGTAATTTGTCGGGTTATTAATTTTAATTTTGGGATTGAGTTGGGGTTACCTTCTCAATATTTTTTTCAACAAACTTTGTAGTTAAATAAAACATATTCCTTTGTTGTAGGGAAAAACTAGCTTTATGCAAATGATAACCATAGAGCCTCCACCAACCATATATGCATGTTGTGATAGTTATTTTTGTTCATTGATCTATAGTGTTATCTTGCCAGCATATTTCATGTGCTCACCTACACGACTGCAACGTATTATGTTGCAGAATTTTCAGACGAAGAGTAGGGTGCGCTAGGTCGTTGTCATGCACTCAGTATTGCCGTGGAGTTGGATGGACTCATTTATCTTCGATGCTTCCGCGGTTATCTTATTTAGATGGCCTTCAAGATTCAGAAGGGTCGGAAGGGTTGGATGGACTCATTTAGGGTACCCTCCTGCCCTCCTTGGTTCACCAGATGAACTAAATTTTAAAAAATGATGTAAATTCAGAAACTTTTGTTTATTTAGTTGAGTTAAGAAGGGTCGGAGGTTACCCTCAAGATTCCAAAGCTGCATCTAGAGTATTTCTTTTGCTTGTTTTATATTGTGTCAACCCTTGTTTTAATTGAAATGTAGGGCTCCTACAAACTTCAAACAAATTAACTAGTATGGTCTGATCAACTAATAAGTTTACTAAATCATAGTCTGGTAACCACAATCTTTACCTAAACCTAGCATCTATACCTATACCAATATAAAAAGACCGAAAGGGGCAGATCTAATTAATCTCGGCCATCAAATCATGTCAATCCAACGAACTAGACTGCTTCAATGTTGAGCGCTCAACACGTTTAGTGTGCAGTTAATTTCATGCCAAATATAGTGCTAATCATATAATAACATGCAAATAATATCATACTTAATATTCGCATGCACTTAATATACTTCCAAATTAATGTGCATTGCACGTACACATTAACTAATACGTACAAATCTTACAAGTGGTAACAATGTTTTGACTAAAATATAAGCACTGAGATTTCCTCTTATCCAAGTCGACACCCTAGGCTGTCCAATCTGTCCACCATAAGATTCACACAATTAAAATCAGACGGCTAAGACTACCGATTTACGTTGCATTTGCCATTTTGATAGATTACAGTAATCTCGTTTGTCCCACCATTTCATCTATTTTAGTTTTTTTAACCCACTATTCTCTATTTGCATAACTATTTTTAACATAAAACAGATAATTACGCGTGCTTGCAACGAAGATATAAATATTACCGGACGTCTGCCTATATTAACGTGATTGTGGGAAAGAAGATTTTATTTGATAAGAACATATTATAGCTTACCAAAGAAAATAAAATATCATTTGGTAAGTCGTTAAAAGAGAAGGCAATTGAGGTGGTTTTCAGAAAAGGCCGGTCGGAAAACCTCCCACCAAAGATGAAAAAAAAAGTCAAAACAAAAAAAGGAAATGGAGAATGTACTAAGGTTGGACGAAGAACGAAGCAATGCAGAAACTTACTTTTTTTTTAAAAAAGTAGGAGGGTCACTCAAATGAATAGCCTGCTTAGTTTAGTAGTACCAAAAACTTACTTGTGACTACCAATTTATCTTACCAAGCTCCCAAAAATTGCGCGAATTAATTTGGATTGGAGGGGCTAGTGATTTCCTTTTGGCAAGTTTTTGAAAGTGACCAAATGTTGGCGTGTTGAACGTTGGCGAGTCAGTTCTCGGCAGCCAGCCAAACATGCTCGAAATCACTACGATCACAGCATTGAAGTGACCGGTAATTCCCCTAGATCTGTCAAACGCTCACACCATCAGCGCGTGGGGACCCGCGAGAGGACCCTAGTCCACACGTCGCCATCGCTGGGCAGAAAGAGGCAAAGAGTCCACATGTCATTAGTACCTGATGAACCGTGTCACCCAGGTAAACGGTCGGTGTTAACACCTCCCGTCGGTCCCACGCCCCGCGCGTCCGGAGCCGTTGCCTTCCCCTTCCCCCTCCCCCTCCACGGCAACCGCAGCCGAAAAAGCTCCCACTAAACAAGAAACAGAGCACGAGGCTTCCACTTCCACGACGCAATCTCCATCCATCCCTTCTTCCTCCTCCTGCACCCGCGCCCCGCCCAAAAGGAAGCAAGAATCTGCGCCTGCACCGCAGTGCCTCCTTTCCCCCTCCTCCCCACCTCCCCGGAGCCCGCCCAGCATCGGATCCTTCGCCCCCCGGGGCGGTTTCTGAATCCAGCCGAGCCAGCCCAGTCCCACCACCAATGGGCGCCGTGGCGGTTCCTTTCGCTGCTCATTTTCTGGTGTAACCACCCCGGCCCCGGCCATCTATCTCCCTGCCCTGCGCTTTTGCGGCGGCAAGGCTCTCCTCCAACTCCAACCAGGCTTTCCAACGGCACGGGCTTGTCTGTCGCCGGAGGGAGGGCCCACTGCCCCTGTCGTCTTGCTGGCGCTGGCCCTCTAGTCCTTCCTAGGTTGTCCCTCCCTACATCGTCTTGGGGTGGTCCGAATCTTCAGTCAAGTCCGTCGGGGCTCGCCTGGTTCTTGATTTATTTTTTACTCCCTTCCTTTCCTGCCGAGATGTCGTCGTTCTTCTCCGGTTTGAATGAGAAATTCGTCGCCGGTTGCTGAAAACAGTGCAATTTCCTCTTACTCCTCCTCCCAGGAAGGTATTCCAGCCTTGCTTGTGTCTGGGGTTTCGCTCGTTGCTTCCCAACTGTCCCCAAGGTTTTGCCAAGTTTGGGTGACCAAGGATTCCTGGCGAGGAGGATTTTGGTTCCCCTGAAGCTCCTTGGTGCTCCGAATTTGGGGGGTTTTGGAGGAAAGCTGTAAGTCTTGGCCTCCTGCTCCTTGGTTAGTCCGACCAAGGCCGAAGAAGAACTTGCCAATGGAGCCGCCTAGCAGTAGCAGGCTCTGGGCGTCTCTCTGGACCTTCATCAAGTTCCTGCCCTACTTCTGCGGCCTCTTCATCCTTGGGCTCATTAAAGGTGACATCCTGGTCTCTCTACTCTCTTGCTCCTTTGGGTATGCAAGTCTGATCTGTCATCTACTCATGTGTGAGTCAAATGGAGTGGTAATATTTGGCTGTGCATTTCCTTGCCTTGTATGGTACATGCCTGACAGGCATTACTCACTATGCTGTTCCAGCTTTTGTTATGATATGACCAGATTGCTTTCACCTGGCCTGAGTTATTAGCTTCCAAAAGTAGTTGTTGGTTTTAACTGATGGGCTGGTATCATTTCAGTTTACTCTGTTTAACAGTGTCTATGTTCTAATTTATCGAATAACCCTTTGTGGACAGATAGTATGCACTTCCACCCATAAGGCTACATGGGCTTCATCCTGAAAAATCTTGTGGTTTTTCACACACAAAAATGTGCTCAGAACTAGCATCAATTGGAGCCTGTCAGAAAATGTTCTCCTTGTCTCGTCTATAGAAGTATTTAATATTTATTGATTCCGTGGAGTTTTTTTTAGATTTTGTACAGACAAACCCATGAAGTTTGTTAGGTACATATGTGACCTTGTGGATTTATTGTGCCGTTTGAATGCTTTCGGTTGAATTATGTAAAAGCTGAAATTGCAGCTCTGTTGTGCGCTTAAATACTTCTATTTGTGTTGTTAGTTCATTTTTGTTTGATTCTTCTACATATTTAAACTATGTTTCGTATCCCCTCACTTCATACTATTCCGTCTAACAGGTGTTCTGCTATGCCCTTGGGCATGCCTTATTATGGCAATCGGAATATCTGCACTAATTCTTGGGTTATGGCCTATGCATCTGATTTGGACATACTACTGCATCATCAGGTACAGTGTGTATCTTCTGCAGTTTCACCCTTATCAAGCACATTAATACGCGTCTAAATACTCATATTATTTGTCGTCTTTTTGTCGAAGGCAGAACCAGAATGGTTGGACCTGTAGTAAAGCTTCTACTTCTTGTTGCTGCCACTGTGATCATGATCTTATGGTTGATAGTTGGCATCCCGGGAAGCATTTTGGCTGGATTATTATATGGCTTTCTAGCACCGATAATGGCCACATTCGATGCAGTTGGAGAAGGCAAAGAAAATACATTTGTTCATTGCTTTGTGGTAAATCTTCTTTTCGTGAAACATGCCATTCCTTGTATTTATGCCGATCCTGCTTTGTTAGAACATATTTTACATGTCTACCATCTCAAAACTGCAGGATGGAACATGGAGCACTATTACTGGGAGTTGTACAGTGGTCAGGGATTTGAAAGACATGCTTTTCCACTCCTATTTTTCAATTATGGATGACCTTCGTCTTCAGACACCTCCTTGTGGAAAGCCATATGAGATAAGGTTTGCTTCCTGTTTGTGTCTAGTACTAGCTTTTAACTTATATGACCTTCATCACATATGCAAATTAGCACCTTTTATGCTTGACTTCATAGCTGAGAGAAATGAGCCCTAGATGCAGTGCTCTGTATTTAGGCAGCACATCTCTTTTTGTTCTTCCTTGAAGAATTATGAATTATAAATATTGAGTACAAATATATATCCGCAGATTGCTTGATATTCCCGGGGCGTTGTTGTCTGCTGCTTGTGGACTCATACTGGATGTAATAATGTTCACACTAATTGCCATCTACAAGTGTCCTGTGATGCTCTTCAAAGGGTGGAAACGACTGATTCAGGATTTGATTGGGAGAGAAGGACCTTTTCTGGAGACAGCATGTGTGCCATTCGCAGGTCTTGCTATTCTTCTCTGGCCATTTGCGGTACTGGGGGCTGTTCTTGCATCCATCCTCTCTAGTGTTCCTTTAGGCCTGTTTGGTGCAGTTGTAGCTTACCAGGTATGGCAATTTGTACTTAGCAAATTATCATATAGTGACAAATGCTAGGCGATATCCTTTTTCTTGTTGAAGTCATGGAGCCTTGCTCGTGTTGATTTCTCAGGAATCCTCTGTAGTCATGGGACTCTCTTATGCTGTCTCATCTGTGTCCATCTTTGATGAGTACACGAATGATGTACTTGACATGGCACCGGGATCTTGCTTTCCAAGGTATAACCGTAAACCATATTGCATGCCTTTGGATCAAATCATAAATAACTTGAGGTTTCTTGTACTGACATTTGAACTCTCTAGGTTGAAATATCGGAAACAGAAAAATGAAGATTCTTCACATGGTAGTCAACTATCTAAGCCAGGCTCATTCGACAAGGAGAACCAAGAAGGAAAGAAACCTCTAAACCGTGTTACATCATTTAAGAACAGCATGGATGAGTTCAATCCATTCAAGGTTATCTTTTCTTGCTAATACGTCAGTAGATCACAATGCTTCTGCGTATTGTGACCAGCTTCACTTTTTGTACGGTCCAATAGGAATAGCACATGTTGGTAATAGGTTATTCAATTTTGTAAATGTCATTATCTGCTGCTTTCTATTCCTTGATAATTGAACTTACAGAATCAGGACACATAACCGATCGTAGCTGTTATGCAGATGCTGGACCACTTATTTGCTGAATGCAAGCGGCAGGGAGAGGTTTTGGTGAATGAAGGAGTGATAACAATGAAAGACATCCAAGAAACGAAGTCAGGCAAAGTTGGCAGTGGGGTTCTTAACGTTGGTTTACCGGCATATGTAATCCTTAATGCACTCCTTCGATCTGCAAAATCTAACTCTAATGGCCTAATCTTGAGTAAGTTCACATAAAAACTTTCCTGTTACACCACTACCAGAAGGGGGTGTTATGATTACCTTAGGCTGACCTGCTTTGGAACATATTCAGGTGATGGCACTGAGATTACATCTGATAATAGGCCTAAAAGCACTCTCTTCGACTGGTTCTTCGACCCTCTTATGATCATCAAGGAACAAATTAAAGCCGAAAATTTCACAGAAGAAGAGGAAGAGTACCTCAAAATGCGAGTCCTGATGGTTGGTGAGCCCAGTAACCTCAAGGGCACTCTTCCTCATGTGCCATCACTGAATGAGCGGAAAAAAGCAGAAATCGACGCATTTGCTCGAAGGTACCGCCCTGCTCATTCTTTCATTCCGCTCAACACTATCACTGATATTTGCTAAACCGCCTGCTCCTGCTTTGTGTCGTCAAGATTGCAAGGAATCACAAAGTCGATATCGAGATATCCTACATCCAAGCGTCGTTTTGATGTTCTTGTGAAGTCTCTCTTGTCGGAGCTCGAGAGGACGATGGGTGGCAGCGCGCCTGCCAATGGATCCCAAGCGCTAAGGTTGAGAGGCGGCATTGCCCGGATGCTTAGCCAGAAATCCATTGGGAAGACTGCAAACATCATGGATGAAGATCCAGAAGCACAAGTAACAAGGAAGGCTCGCACCCCGTGATAGCTTTGAGTCTTTGGTGATGTATTGTGTAGCTGACAAGCTAGTGAGAGACCAGCTTTGTAAAAATGTGTAAAAGAGAAACAGCTATAAGCTAGTATGAACGTTCTTAGGCGTAGCTTGAGGTGTTGCAAGTTTTGTTGTGTAATTTGCTGCTATTGGTTTTTGCAGACCAACTACATTTATGAGAAATCTTGCAAGATCTTGCTACTATGTTAGCATTTGACCACGTGACATATGTGGTAAGCAATCCAAACTACTGGAAAAAAAATGTTTAGCATTTGAACTTGTCTCTAATATCACGAGGAGAAATTGGCATTAAACAAAGCTGGACTGCGAATTTGTTACCGGCTAATTTGTTCCACAAACTTCGTCAACTCATCCACAGGCAACAACAGGACACCAAAATAGACACGGCAAAAAGGACAAAATTGACGAATTTTGAGGACTGTCACGACCACAAACTCAATACAGCTGGAGATGTGAACTTCACTTTAACATGATAGCCAGACATGTTCAGCAGCCAAATCCACAAATGCACAAAAAAAAACTGGGAATTGCGTGAAACTCGCGTTCATTTAAGCACCAGGTCCGTCCATTGATTCAGCCCCAAAGACTGTCTGGAGGCTGGCTATCAGGCACCTCGGTGTCCTCCAGCAGCTCGGTTGGTTTCAGCCTCGCCTTCTTGTAGCTACTGGAGCCTCGGAGGATGGAGTTGATGTCACTCCTCTGTGACCTGAACAAATGGGATCAAAGCAACTCAGGTCTCAGCAAGCTTCAACATTGTAGACCAGTAAAAGGCAAAAATCAGACTATGTTCGTCTAGTCAAGCAGTTCTATCCAAAATGTTATCGTGCATGCATCTACGCCCAGTGGGGATACAAGACGGCTACAACATAACTACCATAGTATATTAATGTGCACCCTGCTCGCTCGTTCACATTTGCAGTGTGCTAAACTAGTTCGTCTAGTCAAGCAGTTCTATCCAAACTAGTTTTTTATTAATATACAGATTCAAGAACTTACAACGATGCAATGCCTTCATCATCAGGTACGTCGCTTCCCTCCCAGGCCGTGGATGAAATTCCTGTTGAATGCACATCAGTTAGCCAATTTCCACAAGTGGACCAGCGTATCATCAGATGCAAAGTCGGAAAACAATTCGTGAGCAGCCACACTGAAGAACAAACACAGGACAAACCGTGGATTGTGGATGTCTATGAACAGAATACTAAAATAAGTACCAGTGTATTGTGTGCCATTCTGGAGATACACTTAATACTGAAAAGGGGAATTTATCAAAGCAAAGCAAGAATTTTGGAATGAGTTCCACCACGGCAGAGGAACACATAAAAGATAAGAAGCAGTTATATTCAGTAAGTAAATAAATGCATAACAAGTGCAAATGCAATCCAGCATAAAGTTGGCCAGCTAGTACCTATTCCATGTTACATGTTCCTACCTGAGTCAGCAGATGTGGATGAATCATCTGATGAGTTTTCCTTGCCAACCTTTTCACCCATGGTGTTTAATAGTTCATCAGAGTCTTCACTTATGGTGTCACTGAAAATTGCGCCAGCGCCTCTCTTACTAGTATCCTTCTTGGATTTGTCATTGAGCTGTTCAAATTTTTTTCTTGGAACTTTCCGAACTGCTACTCTAAATCGGTTAACAGCTGGTGTGCCATAAGTGCTTTCATTTGATGCTTGTGGGCTCATGGGACCGCTCTGAACAATATTGCTTACAACCTTAGGATTTGCATTTGCCCTCCCATCAATAGACCCGTCATGTTTTCTATTCTTACCATGATGCTTTGTCTGAGAAGTAGAGTTCATTTGTTCTTTGCCCATGCGTGCATGGTCCTTCTCAGTAGGCGAATCAGTCTGATTGTCAGCACCAACCTTGCTTTGGCAGGGCTTCTTTTCAAAAGTGCTATCACGTGTGGCATCTTCTTTTTCCAGTTGCAGCATACTATTATTCTGAATAACTTTATCCTTCTTCTCTTTTGCATTGCCCTGATCCATTCTTCCTTTCTGCGGTGCAGAAGTGTCAGTATCTTGATTACCACCACCAGGATTTTGACACTCGGGTTTGACCAAATCCTGTTTTCTTTTGCTCTTCTTCTTCTCCTTGGTTTTCCTCACATTACCATCTTCTCTGTTAATGTTTTCTGCTTCAGTCTCCTGTTGCGGCATACTATTATCCTTGGTGATTTTATCACTGTTCTCTTTTGCATTGCCCTGTTCTATTCTTCCCTTCTGCACAACAGAATGCAGCAAATTTTGCGAACAATTATCAGTGTCTTCATTATTACCAACAGGGTTTTCAGACTCGGGTTTGACCAAATCCTGCTTTCTTTTGCTCTTCTTTTTCTCCTTGGCCTTTTCCACATTACCATCTTCTCTGTTCATGTTTTCTGCTGAAACAGATGGCACACCCACATTGCCAGTATCAAAATGATCAGCTACACTAGTTTTATCTGTATGAAGATGGGATTCTGGCAGATCATTTGGTTCAATAATACCAGCACGTTGAGACTGCATATCTGGTTTTCTTTTGCTTTTCTTTTTGCCCTTAACTTCCCTTATAGTAGTTTCATCATTGTTTTCTGCAGAAACAGATGGGCCATTCATCACACTGGGGCTAAAATGGTCCAAGAATTTAATTTTGCCATTTTCAGAACGAATCGCTGCAGAATCATTTGGTTCAACAGCACCAGCAGAACCTTTAGGAATAGCTGCTCCCTCCTGAGCCCTGGAGTTCATAAAATCTGCAACAGAACCTTGTTCCAAAGCAGTATCCTGATTCTGAAGTTCAGTCTTGGAAGATTTCTTCCTTCCCTTTCGAGCATTAGGCTTATCATGCATGCTAATTGTGCCATCTTTATGAACTACTGATGATTCTGTTGGAGCTCCTACTATATTTTTGTCATTATGAGTCCCACCATCAGTTACATATTTTTCCTGGTCATCCTTTATGAACTGATTATCTTGTCCATGCGTAGGATGATTTATTTCCTGTATTGTAGGAGTCTGAGTCTTCAAAGACTTTTTGCTTTTCTGCCGTAATACTTGACCAGTACTTGCAGGAGCGTCAATTGAAGAACCTTCCAGATGCAATTCCTCTTTGGTGTCATTTCCTCCTTCCAAGTCCTCTGTGGGAACCTGCCTGACTTGCACACCCAAAGACTGAATATCTTTACTGCTATCAGTAGAAACATGCTTTGATGAAGTCTTCTTTCTCTGACGCTTACTGGATTTAGTTCTGCCATCAGCTGGCACTACTGTATTCTCAGTCAAAACATCATTAAGATCATCAGACTGATTATCTGCTGGATATTTCAGAGGTAAGGCTGCACTAACAACACCTTCAGTATGTTCCTTTGCTGGATCTCCACTTAAGTTGTCTGTGCGTCCTAAATCTGCCAATACCTCATTAATCACATTGGTTGCTGCTACATCCGCGGTTCCATCAAGCTTCCTGCAATCACTACCCGTTGCTTCTCCTATAGTGCCTTGTGTTGTTTGCTCTGCATTTAGGGGATCGTCACATGTATGTTGTGTCAAGCTTCCACCTGTAGTGAGTCCAGATGATTTTGTCAAAGGATCATCCTTTGAAGACTCCAAGCGGAGTTTTCTCTTCTTTTTACGCTTCCCATCACCAGTTGGATTTTCTGTTACAGTTGAATCCCCTTGATTCACCTTGCTTGGTTCATTTACAGTCTCCGCCTGAGCATTTGCAATGGATCCAGATGGTTTTGTCACACCTTGAGTAGTAGGACCATCCTTTGAAGACTCCGAGTGGCGCCTTTTCTTCTTCTTCAGCTTTCCATCACCATCTGAATTTTCTATGACATTACAATCCCCTCGCTGCACATCACTTGTGATGTGCCACTTATAAGGGTCATTTAAGATGCCCCCCTGAGTAGACACTATATCTGATTTGGCTGCTTTCTCGCTATACCCAGACTGGTCTTTTGCTTCAGCAGTATCCATGGAAGATAGGCCAACAGAACTAACCTTATTTGATTCCTGGCAATTCTTCTCATGAGAAATATTACCGGCTGTATCTGCCATATCCAAGACATTCTCGCTTTTACTTCCTTTCTCCATGTTGCTTACCTCAACTGCTCTTTCATCATGATATTCATCATTGATTCCTTCTGCAATTGTTTCTTCACCAGCTACAACTTTGCAAGTGGAATTACTGGGCTCTCCAACTGCCGGATTTCCATATCCTTCATGTACAATAGCGATGTTACTTTTGTCAGCAACTAGATCAGTAGTTGCCTGAGCATCAGTGCCCAACTGGCTTCCACTATTGAGTTGTGATGATGGAAGATGCATGTCAGATGGTCTGACCATTGCTTTGTCTCTGCTAGTCATTTCAACATTATCTACACCATCACCTTGTTGCCCTTGGTTTTCATGAAGCAGGCCTCGATCTAACGCTTTTGGTACCTCCACTGTTCCAGCTGATGGTTTTGTTATTTCCTGGGCATCTTTGGGAGCGACTGACTGATGTTTTTTCCTTTTCTTATTCTTTCCAGGAATGATTGGATTTTCTGGCTGGATTGAATCCTCTTGTGCATTTCCATGTGATTCTTGCTGAAAAGAATTGCTTGGAATTACCCCAAGAGAATTAGTGTTTGTTTCCAACAAAGGCTTATCCAAGCTATTCACATCCCTGGTTTTGTAATCATTAGTTTCTCTAACAGGATCTACAGCTGACGTGTTAACAGAATCAGTCCTTCTAGCCCTTTTGCGCTCCTTTTCCTGAGAGGGATCATCCAGTGAATGAAGCTCTCCCACCGTTCCCTCCCTTGTCCTCACTTGCTTGTCACCAGAAACAACACCAAGATCATGGTCTTCGACACTATGCAGAAGGTTTCCCTTTCTTGCGAGTAACTCCTCTCCAACCAGGGCCACATTGCTTTGATTTGAAAATCTACTGACATTTGCCACAGAATTTGTTTGTACATCAGTAGCCAGGCTTACTGCTGCATCCTTCTTTGTTTCCGTATTGGGATGTGACGAGGATGACAGCTGCACATCATTTGGCACTGCATCATGTGCATGAACATTAAGCAATGCTGCAGCCTCCTCACTACCTACAAAAGCACATGAACTATTAGATTTTAAAATAACTCAGCATAAACTATATGAAGGGAAATCAACAATATTACCAGGTTCAACCTCATCCCTCAACAGATGATACAACTACGGACAGTATAAAGTTTAACAACTTATATGCATACTAAAAAGAGGTTAATCATATGCATGAGAAAGAACATATTGACTCGAGCATGTCAAAGAAATCCACAGCCTCCACTGAGTGAGAAGGAGCTGTAGGTTGACCATACACAGGATATTTGACACAAAGGTTCGCTTCAGATTCGCAAAAACTTGAATGATCAATTCAACTGAATAGCTAACCTCATATCCAGAATAAGACATTAACCAACAATAAGAAAACTACAACACAGTAGCAATGCTAACTTGACTCAACAATTAATACAATTCAAATGCCACAGTGGATGCTAACTCAATACCTTCCAGTATTTGAGGATTTACACCGCCTGATATTGTTGCAGGCAACTCCATAAGACATTTGTCCATATCAACTCCAAGACAACCTCTACTTGATCTCCCTCTATCCTCGTCTCTGCAGTAGTGTGAGTCCATCTCAACTGCTACCATCTTGACATGCAGAAAGCACCCAGCTTTGACTTTGAAAAATGCACTCCTCAATGCCATCGAATCAGAGAGGTGGTACATTGCACCCTTGCGTAGCACCTGTCAGATATACTAACACATTTAGAAACTTGCGCTACCCTTTGAAGGGTCTCCAGATTGCACATGCTAACTGTATGTAGTTTCGGAAGAATATGCCATTGAGTCCAGGACAACGAAGGGGGAAATGAGTTTCCCTGACTATCAGAATCAAGATATACATCTTTCAAAAATCACAATTCATGTATATATTCAATGAACTTCGTCAATTTTGATAGCCATCTATTGCATTTTTTATCAAAGAAACCAGAATTGTTAGTTAGCTCAATCTCCATTAGGCGTTTGACGAACCATACACACTGATTCGGAGGCAGGGTTTATTGAGGTTTGGGGGTTTGGAGGCACTATGCTCCCAGCTGATCAGACGCCAATCAAGTAAAACGTACCCAGACTAAAGCATCTGATCACCTAACAAAACACTGGAAAACCTACACCGAACCGTCCATGCACGAGACAAAGTACATGTCAAAATACACGAAATATAAGCGACCATGAGGAGCTTACTACCCTACATCCAGAAAAAAAATCATGTAAAAACATGAAAAGGATCGAAGCCGTAAACTAGAACCTGAAAGGACTTGACGGCGACGGGGCCGAGGTCGGGGAAGGCGGCGGCGTGCTCCACGGCCACTTGCGCTGCGGGGAGACAAACAAGCGAATCAGATAAGGTTCTATCGGTCTGGGTTTGAAAGGGGGAGAGGGGGCGACGAGAGGCGTACACTTGAGGCGGCGGATGGTGGAGTCCGCGGCGACGTTCAGGGCGAGGTTCGTGCCGAGGTCGGTGTCGAGGAACAGAGACAGGTGGGCGCCTCCGTCGGCGGACCGCGCCTGCGGCGGCGGCGGTGACGGCGACGACCGCGGGCCGGCCATTGCTGGGGTGCGGCCGCCGCCAGCAAGAGAGGGGAGGAGAGGGGTTTGGCAGAGAGAGACGAGAAGTGGCGTATTTTGAGGGTGCGCTTTAGGTTATAGGCCAACCATTTCGAAATTACTGGAGATTTTTTAGGAAGGGCGCGCATGGCCAAAATAAAGAGGCGGAAAATTTCTTTTCTTTAAGAATAAAGAGGCAGATTGGTTCTATAGTACAAAGCAGTTGCCCTTTTTCACAAGAAGGTCCTTTTCATTACACCACAAAGAGTTTCTGCTAGTTTAACTCTAAATTTACATTTGACAAATGTAGAGGCTGCTTGGTTGGAGGCCTGAAGCAAAATTACCTGGCCACAAGCTAGCCTGGGATGTGCCTGAGGTATGTTTGGTTGGTGTTCTGGACATCTGTCTCTAGCCTGGCCTGAAAAGACTGATAAAAGTCATCAGCTTGTTCCGGCCACCAGGCATGTGATTAGCCTGTACCGGGCTACCCATTTCTTACGCCTGGACGTGCTGATGCAGCTGTCTGGCATTATTTTACTATTTCTCTTGCATAGTACATGTGGTTGTGAAGTTTTTCATGTACTAATTTGTATGGTACGCACCGGCTGGCTCAGGTCGTGAACCAAACGCCATATGCCTGGCCAGGTAGCAATCTCATCATTCTCAGGCAACCTCCAGGCATCGTTTTTCACCTGGCATAAACCTTAGGTCTCCATCCAAATAGCCTTGTATTCTTTCTGTCAAATGAGCACTGCATGTATTAACTACAAAAAGATAATACTGTGTACAAACTATGACATGCTTATATAAGGTGTACTCGCAAAAAAGAAACTTATATAAGGTGGAGCTTGCAGAAAATATGACTATATGGAAAAGGATTTCTTGCCAACTAGTAGCATGTTGCCTCTGATTGATGTTTTTTCATGAACATGGGATATTTCATTGTTCTAGCAGCAGCATACATATACAATCGTGCATTGCAACATAGAACACTATGCAAATACAACTATATTGAGACAGTTCTCGTTGCTAGAAGCTAAACATCTGAAACTTGAACATCTATTCTGAATCTTTAGTGCTAGCTTGGCTTGATGATGTGCTCGATAATTTTGACTCTAGAAATGTGGTTGTCGGATGTGGGGTTCCGGCAAACCCTTAAGGTTCGAACACTGGGGTGCGCGTGAAGTCTTTCCTTCCTATCAATCTACACCCTTGACACCCTATCTCGCTAAGATCTCGCGGACGAACTCGACGAACTCGCAACACAGAAAGACATGAGGTTTATACTGGTTCGGGCCACCGTTATGGTGTAATACCCTACTCCAGTGTGGTGGTGGTGGATTGCCTCTAGGGCTGACGATGAACAGTACAAGGGAAGAACGACCTCCTGAGGTTGAGGTGTTCTTGTGTGTAGGCTCTCGATCGGGTTGGATCAAGCTAAGATGAGGTGCTATGTGATCCCCGATCCCCTGAGATGATCTCTCCTTTCCTACTACGGTGGCTAGCTCTACTTATATAGGCCCTGATCCTCTTCCCAAAATATCGAGCGGGAAGGGAGCCAACAATGGTGGGCCAATTTGAAGGGGGACAACTAGTACAACCTATCCTGACAAAAGTGGTCTATGCCTGCGAAAGGCTCTGTGGTGACGCCGTCTTGGGCTCCACGATGACCTCTGTCTTGCCGTCCTCCTAGTATTGGTCTCGTTGCACCAATATAGCAACCTTTGCCTGATGCCTCGGTACTCTTCGCCTGCGCTGGCCTCCTTAGCACCAAAGAGGAAACAAGGACGTTGCGTGCCCTGGCGCCCGCCTGGTGTCGTGCGTCATGGCTCACATCACAAGGGCCTCGTGAGGTTTGCTCCGCCTTGATATCTCCGCTCCTCATGAGCCTGCCTAGCTAGGCCACTCTATAGGAGGCCTTGTGTCGTCCGCCTCGCGAGGGTCTTGGATGCCTTGTTGATGAAGATGGGCCGTACAGCATGTTGGCTCAGCCACGCAGCGGGCCGCGGGCAGGCAAGTCTGGGGACCCCCGTTCCCAGGACGCCGACAGTAGCCCCCGGGCCCAAGGTGCGCTCGGGCTTGGGCCAAGCATGGAGCGTCGCGGGCTCCAAAAGCCTGCGGCCTCGATTGACGCGTGGCGGTTGATTGGACGTGGGCGTCTCCGCTTCCCCATGTTGCCTCGACAACTGCTCGACTTGTCAAGTCCCTTTGACATGCAAGGAAAACCATCATTACATGCGATCGTGGGAGAGGCCGGTTGGCCTTCCCTTGCTATAAATGGGGAGGGGGCGGAGCCCCCGTTGCCCATCTCTTCCTCGCTTGCTTGCTTCTTCCTCCTTGCTCCACTGCTGACAACAATGGCGCCCATCAGAAAGTTTTCTACTGAAGAGAAAAGAAAGGCTCCCCGTGATGATCCGGGGCCTCTTCCGCCGAAGAAGAGGTCGATCCATCGCCGTGATGAGGCGGCGATACAGGTGGTGTCGAGGCCTTGGTGCGAGCGGCCTCCTCCGGGGTACCCACTGCCCTTGTATGCCCGAGCCGAGGGCTCGGGAGGACGAAGTGACGAGCAGCGCCGCCCATGCCGCATCCGGGGTCGCCACGCCACGGCGACACGTGGCGTCGCCCTTGGGGTTCATGCCGAGGACTCCTCGCGCGAGTTGGTGCTGTGGGCGCCGATGCCTCCAAGCTCCTGGATCCTCTTCCCGCGGTTCTTCTCCAACGTGATGTCGCCGAGGGGGCACCTTCCGCAGGCGATGGCGATATCCAGGGGTGACCTGCGGCTACTCTTCCCGTTTCGTTCCTATGACATGTATCAGGCCTCGTGGAGGCGTTTAGACTTTTCATTTGGTATTGTGAGAACAATATGCTTGTAATGTTTGCTTCGAGATTTTGCAATTTCCTTCCTATTTGATTTTGCAATTTCCTTCCTATTCAGGCCTCGGCAGAGCCCGGCCACGCGCATACCTCAACCTCCATTGGGCCGACCGGATACCAGGACAGATCAAGGAGTGAGGGGCTATGTGACCAGTTAGGCTCCTGAGTCGCGATGCTCAGGAGTCCCCCTTGACGCGCAAACAACATATAGGGAGAGTTCATGAGGATAGATCAATGTTCTACGTCGGTAGAGCCCGGCCACGCGCATACCTCAACCGCCATTGGGCCGACCAGAGACCAGGACGGACCAAAGAGTGAGGGGCTATGTGACCAGTTAGGCTCCTGAGCCGTGATGCTCAGGAGTCCCCCTTGACGTGCAAACAATTTCCATACCTGCCCTCGCCGAGGCCTCGGGAGGGGCGCGCGATGCCCAGGTTCGGGGGACCTGGTTTGGTGGAGTGCGCTTGGGCGTGACCCGAGCACAGCCCTCGTGCCCAGCCCCCTCGTGCGGCTCTCCCGAGGGGAGGCGTTGTGGTGAGGCTGGGCGCTGAGCTCTGGGTCTCCCTGAGGTTGGTACGACCGTGGGGCCTCCCTCAGTTGTTTATCACCAGCGCGGAGCATAGTGCTTCCGCTTGTGCACGGGCATAGCCTCTCCTCGGCAGTGTCGACAGACAGCGGCGGAGCATGGTGCTTCCACTTGGGCGTGGGATGGGGGCCCCCTCCGGGAGGAGCCCCCGGGGTGTGTACAGCCCCACCCTGACACGTGGTTTGCACGGCAGGGCTACGAGGTGTATCTGGGCACTCGTGAGTCAGCGCGGGACTCACGAGGCCCTACCTCAAGGCGGGTTGCGCCTGGTCTTGAGTCTTGGTGACTGTATGTCCCTGCAAGGCGGTTAGATGCAAGCACTCAACGTCCTCAGGCCCCGACCCTCGAGTGAGCTCAGCCACCACTAGTATGCCAGGTCGCGATGCCGTGGTCAAGGCCAGGGGGTGAGGGCTGGAGAGCCAGTAAGAGCTCCTGAGTCGCGATGCTCAGGAGCCCCCCTTTTAACGTGCAAGCGAATTGCATATGATGAACATACCCGTGGTGGGCAGCAATCGAGCAGGTGACAGCAGTTGGCGGGTTAAGCATGGAGAGTAGATCAATTTGGATAAATGCAGGAAGATACATGCCACCGGGTCCGGCCCAAGCGGCTTGGGGATGATGCAGCTCAAGGGGCGCCCCCAATAAGGTAAGCTAAAGACATAAGCAAAAAGGATACATGCCGCAGGGACGGACCCACGCAGCCTGGGAATAATGCAGCCCGAGGGGCGCTCCCAGCTAAACGAGCTTGGAAGATGTCACCTAGTTCTGTAGACGAAGTAGAGTTGGTGCGGCTAAAGGCGTGCGTTGAAGAAATGACTCCTCACGAGCCGTCGGGACCCTGAGCCTCGGGAGGCTCTGGGGGCTCGGGAGGTTTCCTGAAGACCGTCTCCATCTCCTCCGGAACGGCGTGGTACCTGGCTTCCTGAGCCACCAGGACACGTCACATGTTGCGTTGATAGGCCGACGCCACGCTCAGCAAGCCAAAGGGCATACGAACGTAGCTGTGCGGCGGGCCCTCGCAGCGGCCCACACCCGAAGGCCAGAAACGCTCCTGAGATGCGGCCCTATTGAGCCCTGAGACGTCGATGCAGACACGCAGCCCAGCACCCTCGCCAGGATGTGGAGCTGTGCCTCGTGGGCGGCTGTCGCCACGCATGGCTCTTGCTTCTTGCAGTTCCTGGGTGATCTCGATGATGAACTCCTGAGTGGTGGGCACTCCTTACCCTGTGCTCTCCTGAGGGTCACGTGCCATGAGGCACGCCTCCAAGTGGTGCCCAAGCGCCTCCCTCGTGAGGTTGGCAAGGTCAGAGGCCCTCCAGAAGAGAGCCCCCGAGCCCTTCCCGAGGAGGGCGCCGGGCGCGCCTTCCTATGCGATGGAGGGAGGCGCCCCTGGAGCGGGCGCTGGTCCTGACGAGGCTCCTGCCGCGACGCCATCCTCCTGAGGTCCTTCACGGCGCATCTGCTTCTTCTTGGGGATGGCCTCTAGAGGGCCCTCATTTCTGCTGTTGGGGTCTTTGATTGTTGCGGCTTGAAAGGCACGCTCGAGGGAGCACACCGCATCCCTCTCTTCACATGGGACCGTGATGATTCCTCCACTTCCTGACATCTTGAGGGCATTGTAGCCGTGATGAGTGACTGCCATGAACATGACCAGGGTTGGATACCCGAGGATGGCATTGTACGGCAGGCGGATGTGCACGACATTGAAGTCGATGACTTCGGTGCGGTAGTTCTTGCGCTCCCCAAAGGTGACAGGCAGGCGGACCTGCCCTATCGGTGTGGTGGAGCCGTCGGTCACTCCTGAGAAAGGCCTGGTGGGCTGGAACTGTTCATATGGCACTTGGAGGTTGTCGAACGTGTCGACGGACAAGATGTTGAGCCCTGCGCCGCCGTCGATGAGGGTCTTGTTGACCTGCAAATTGCTGATGACTAGGGAACACAGCATAGGGAGGGCGCCAACGGTGGCTGCGCACTTGAGCTGATCCACTGAGTTGAAAGTGATGGCGCATTGGGACCACCTGAGCGGGCGCGTGGCCTCGAGTTTGGGGAGCGCCGCGTTCACCTCGCGAGCGAATTGCTTGAAGATGCGCTGAGAGCGTGGGGCCTGGGTGCCGCCCAAGATGCAGGCGATCGCACGCGGCTCCTGGAAGCCCCCAGCCCCCTTGTCCTGGTGGTGGTCATCGTTCCTTCTTGGTGGCGGCAGCGGGGGAAGACCGGTGTTTCCCTGGGGGCGATCCTCACGCGGCGGGTCCCTCCAGATGCCCTCGCGAGGTTGGTCCTGCCAGCGGTCCTCACGAGGTCGGTCGCGCCACTCCTGGCGCGGGCCACGGTCATCCCAGCATCCGCCTCCACGTCCTCCTCCGTGGCCGTAGCCCCGGTCGTTGTGCTCGGGGCGTCGACCGTAGCATCCTTCTCGTATGGCTCTGAGCTCTTGATAGTCGCTGGTGTTGTGGGTGTTCAGGTTGTGGAAGGCGTAGAACATTCGGCCGTTCTTGGATGACTCGGGCTGATCTCTGCCCCGCTTGATGTCGGGCTCCGCTGCAAGCACAGCTACCTCCTTGCGCTTCACGTCCTTGGCCTTGGCCTTCTTCTCCTCCGCGCCCACGACTGGCAGCTCAAGGAGAGAGAGGCGCCCCTCCTCAGCTCTTGCGCACTTGGTTGCCAGGTTGAACAGCTCCTGAGATGTGCAGAGCTCCTTGTGGATGGCGAGCTCTTCCTTCATCTTGACGTCACGGACGCTGTCGGAAAACGCGGAGATGATGGCCTCGTCCGTGACCTTGGGGGTCTTGAGACGGGTTTTGTTGAAGTGCTGGATGTACTTCTGGAGGGTCTCTCCTAGTTGCCGCCTGATGCGGCATAGATCATCCTGTTGGGGAACGTAATAATTTCAAAAAATTTCCTACGCACACGCAAGATCATGGTGATGCATAGCAACGAGGGGGAGAGTCTGATCTACGTACCTTTGTAGATCGCAACGGAACCGTTGACAAAACGTAGAGGAAGTAGTCGTACGTCTTCTTCCCGATCCGACCGATCCAAGCACCGTTACTCCGGCACCTCCGAGTTCTTAGCACACGTTCAGCTCGATGACGATCCCCGGGCTCCGATCCAGCAAAGCTTCGGGGAGGAGTTCCGTCAGCACGACGGCGTGGTGACGATCTTGATGTTCTACCGACGCAGGGCTTCGCCTAAGCACTACAACGATATGATCGAGGTGGAATTTGGTGGCAGGGGGCACCGCACACGGCTAAGGAACGATCTCAAGGATCAAATTGTGTCTATGGGGTGCCCCTGCCCCCGTATATAAAGGAGCAGGGGAGGAGAGGCGGCCGGCCTAGGAGTTGGCGCACCAAGGGGAGTCCTACTCCTTCTTTCCTAGTCCAACTAGGAGAAGGGGGAAAGGAGGGAAGTGGAGAAGGAAGGGAGAGGTGGGCCGCGCCCCAAATCCCTTGTCCAATTCGGCCTAGACTTGGGAGGGGCGCGCGCCACCTCCTGGCTCCTTCCCACTAAAGCCCATTAAGGCTCAATACTCTTCTCCGTATTCCCGTAACTCCCCGGTACCTCCGAAAATACCCGAATCACTCGGAACCTTTCCGATGTCCGAATATAGTCGTCCAATATATCGATCTTTATGTCTCGACCATTTCGAGACTCCTCGTCATGTCCCCGATCTCATCCGGGACTCCGAACTCCTTCGGTACATCAAAACTCATAATATAACTATCATCGAAACCTTAAGCGTGCGGACCCTACGGTTCGAGAACAATGTAGACATGACCGAGACACGTCTCCGGTCAATAACCAATAGCGGGACCTGGATGCCCATATTGGCTCCTACATATTTTACGAAGATCTTTATCGGTCAGACCGCATAACAACATACGTTGTTCCCTTTGTCATCGGTATGTTACTTGCCCGAGATTCGATCGTCGGTATCCAATACCTAGTTCAATCTCGTTATTGGCAAGTCTCTTTACTCGTTCCGTAATACATCATCTCACAACTAACTCATTAGTTGTAATGCTTGCAAGGCTTAAGTGATGTGCATTACCGAGAGGGCCCAGAGATACCTCTCCGACAATCGGAGTGACAAATCCTAATCTCGAAATACGCCAACCCAACATCTACCTTTGGAGACACCTGTAATGCTCCTTTATAATCACCCAGTTACGTTGTGACGTTTGGTAGCACCCAAAGTGTTCCTCCGGCAAACGGGAGTTGCATAATCTCATAGTCATAGGAACATGTATAAGTCATGAAGAAAGCAATAGCAACATACTAAACGATCGGGTGCTAAGCTAATGGAATGGGTCATGTCAATCAGATCATTCAACTAATGATGTGATCCCGTTAATCAAATAACAACTCTTTGTCCATGGTTAGGAAACATAACCATCTTTGATTAATGAGCTAGTCAAGTAGAGGCATACTAGTGACACTCTGTTTGTCTATGTATTCACACATGTATTATGTTTCCGGTTAATACAATTCTAGCATGAATAATAAACATTTATCATGATATAAGGAAATAAATAATAACTTTATTATTGCCTCTAGGGCATATTTCCTTCAGTCTCCCACTTGCACTAGAGTCAATAATCTAGATCACATCACCATGTGATTAACATCGATAGTTCACATCATCATGTGATTAACACCCATAGTTCACATCGCACCATGCGACCAATACCGAAAAGGTTTACTAGATTCAGTAATCTAGTTCACATCGTTATGTGATTAACACCCAAAGAGTACTAAGGTGTGATCATGTTTTGCTTGTGAGAGAATTTTAGTCAACAGGTCTGCCACATTCAGATCCACATGTATTTTGCAAATTTTAGTCATCTAGATTAGTGTCAAAACTTGCATCGGCGTAACCCTTTACGACGAACCTTTTGTCACGTCCATAATCGAGAAACATATCCTTATTTCACTAAGGATAATTCTGACCGCTGTCCAGTGATCTACGCTTAGATCACTATTGTACTCCCTTGCTAAATCAGTGCAGGGTATTCAATAGATCTGGTATACAGCATGACATACTTTATAGAACCTATGACCAAGGCATAGGGAATGACTTTCATTCTCTTTCTATCTTCTGCCGTGGTCGGGCTTTGAGTCTTACTCAACTTCACACCTTGTAATACAGGCAAGAACTCTTTCTTTGACTGCTCTATTTTGAACTACTTCAAAATATTGTCAAGGTATGTACTCATTGAAAAAGAAACTTATCAAGCGTCTTGATCTATCTCTATAGATCTTAAAGCTCAATATGTAAGCAGCTTCACCGAAGTCTTTCTTTGAAAAACTCCTTTCAAACACTCCTTTATGCTTTACAGAATAATTCTACATTATTTCCGATCAACAATATGTCATTCACATATACTTATCAGAAATGCTGTAGTGCTCCCACTCACTTCTTGTAAATACAGGCTTCACCACAAGTCTGTATAAAACTATATCCTTTGATCCTATCAAAGCGTATATTCCGACTCCGAGATGCTTGCACCAGTCCATAGATGGATCGCTGGAGTTTGCATATTTTGTTAGCACCTTTAGGATTGACAAAACCTTCTGGTTGCATCGTATACAACTCTTCTTTAGTAAATCCCTTAAGGAATGCAGTTTTGTTTATCCATTTGCCAGATTTCATAAAATGTGGCAATTGCTAACATGATTCGGACAGACTTTAAGCATAGATACGAGTGAGAAAATCTCATCATAGTCAACACCTTGAACTTGTCAAAAAACCTTTTGCGACAATTCTAGCTTTGTAGATAGTAACACTACTATCAGCGTCCGTCTTCCTCTTGAAGATCCATTTATTTTCTATGGCTTGCCGATCATCGGGCAAATCCATCAAAGTCCATACTTTGTTCTCATACATGGATCACATCTCAGATTTCATGGCCTCAAACCATTTCGCGGAATCTGGGCTCATCATCGCTTCCTCATAGTTCGTAGGTTCATCATGGTCTAGTAACATGACTTCCAGAACAGGATTACCGTACCACTCTGATGCGGATCTCATTCTAGTTTACCTACGAGATTCGGTAGTAACTTGATCTGAAGTTTCATGATTATCATCATTAGCTTCCTCACTAATTGGTGTAGGTGTCACAGAAACCTGTTTCTGTGATGTACTACTTTCCAATAAGGGAGGAGGTACACTTACCTCATCAAGTTCTACTTTCCTCCCACTCACTTCTTTCGAGAGAAACTCCTTCTCCAGAAAGTTTCCGAATTTAGCAATAAAAGTCTTGCCTTCGGATCTGTGATAGGAGGTGTACCCAACAGTAACTTTTGGGTATCCTATGAAGACATATTTCTCCGATTTGAGTTTGAGCTTATCGAGATGAAACTTTTTCACATAAGCATCGCAACTCCAAACTTTAAGAAACGACAGCTTAGGTTTCTTGCCAAACCATAGTTCACACGGTGTCGTCTCAACGGATTTAGATGGTGCCCTATTTAACGTGAATGCAGCTGTCTCTAATGCATAACCCCAAAACGATAGTGGTAGATCGGTAAGATACATCATAGATTGTACAATATCCAATAAAGTATGGTTATGACGTTCGAACACACCATTATGCTGTGGTGTTCCAGGTGGCGTGCGTAGTGAAACTATTTCACATTGTTTTAACTGAAGACCAAACTCGTAACTCAAATATTTGTCTCCGTGATCAGATCGTAGAAACTTTATTTTCTTGTCACGATGATTTTTCACTTCACTCTGAAATTCTTTGAACTTTTCAAATGTTTCAGACTTATGTTTCATCAAGTAGATATACTCATATCTGCTCAAATCATCTGTGAAGATCAGAAAATAATGATACC
Organism: Triticum monococcum; assembly: GCA_034509565.1. Classification (NCBI taxonomy): domain Eukaryota; kingdom Viridiplantae; phylum Streptophyta; class Magnoliopsida; order Poales; family Poaceae; genus Triticum; species Triticum monococcum. The sequence goes on from CM067842.1 coordinate 609,031,467, forward strand.
TGTCGCGAGTCTCAATATTCATCGGAACACATACATCAGTATGTATGATTTCCATCAAATATTTTGCTCGCTCCATTGTTCCGAAGAATAGAGTCTTAGTCATCTTGCCCATGAGGCATGGTTCGCAAGCATCAACTGATTCATAATCAAGTGATTCCAAAAGCCCATCAGCATGGAGTTTCTTCATGCGCTTTACACCAATATGACCTAAACGGCAGTGCTACAAATAAGTTGCACTATCATTATTAACTTTGCATCTTTTGGTTTCAATATTATGATTATGTGTATCACTCCGATCGAGATCCAATGAACTATTTTCATTGGGTGTGTAACCATATAAGGTTTTATTCATGTAAACAGAACAACAATTTATTCTCTTACTTAAATGAATAACCGTATTACAATAAACATGATCAAATCATATTCATGTTCAACGCAAACACCAAATAACACTTATTTAGGTTCAACACTAATCCCGAAATTATAGGGAGTGTGCGATGATGATCATATCAATCTTGGAACCACTTCCAACACACATCGTCACTTCACCCTTAACTAGTCTCTGTTTATTCTGCAACTCCCGTTTCGAGTTACTAATCTTAGCAACTGAACTAGTATCAAATACTAAGGGTTTGCTATAAACACTAGTAAAGTACACATCAATAACATGTATATCAAATATACTTATGTTCACTTTGCCATCCTTCTTATCCGCCAATCACTTGGGGTAGTTCCGCTTCCAGTGACCAGTCCCTTTGCAGTAGAAGCACTCAGTCTCAGGCTTAGGTCCAGACTTGGGCTTCTTCACTTGAGCTGCAACTTGCTTGCTGTTTTTCTTGAAGTTCCCCTTTTTTCCCTTTGCCCTTTTCTTGAAACTAGTGATCTTGTCAACCATCAACACTTGATGCTCTTTCTTGATTTCTACCTTCATCGATTTCATCATCATGAAAAGCTCGGGATTTGTTTTCGTCATCCCTTGCATACTATAGTTCATCACGAAGTTCTACTAACTTGGTGATGGTGACTAGAGAATTCTGTCAATCACTATCTTATCTGGAAGATTAACTCCCACTTGATTCAAGTGATTGTAGTACTCAGACAATCTGGGCACATGCTCACTAGTTGAGCGATTCTCCTCCATCTTTTAGCTACAGAACTTGTTGGAGACTTCATATCTCTCAACTCGGGTATTTGCTTGAAATATTAACTTCAACTCCTGGAACATCTCATATGCTCCATGACGTTCAAAACGTCTTTGAAGTCCCGATTCTAAGCCATTAAGCATGGTGCACTAAACTATCAAGTAGTCATCATATTGAGCTAGCCAAACGTTCATAACGTCTGCATCTGCTCCTGCAATAGGTCTTTCACCTAGCGGTGCATCAAGGACATAATTCTTCTGTGCAGCAATGAGGATAAACCTCTGATCACGGATCCAATCCGCATCTTTGCTACTAACATCTTTCAACACAATTTTCTCTAGGAACATATCAAAATAAACATAGGGAAGCAACAACGCGAGCTATTGATCTACAACATAATTTGCAAAATACTACCAGGACTAAGTTCATGATAAATTTAAGTTCAATTTAATCATATTACTTAAGAACTCCCACTTAGATAGACATCCCTCTAATCCTCTAAGTGATCACGTGATCCAAATCAACTAAACCATGTCCGATCATCACGTGAGATGGAGTAGTTTCATTGGTGAACATCACTATGTTGATCATATCTACTATATGATTCACGCTCGACCTTTCGGTCTCCGTGTTCCGAGGCCATATCTGTATATGCTTGGCTCGTCAAGTATAACCTGAGTATTCCGCGTGTGCAACTGTTTTGCACCTGTTGTATTTGAACGTAGAACCTATCACACCCGATCATCACATGGTGTCTCAGCACGAAGAACTTTCGCAACGGTGCATACTCAGGGAGAACACTTCTTGATAATTAGTGAGAGATCATCTTATAATGCTACCGTCAATCAAAGCAAGATAAGATGCATAAAAGATAAACATCACATGCAATCAATATAAGTGATATGATATGGCCATCATCATCTTGTGCTTGTGATCTCCATCTCCGAAGCACCGTCATGATCACCATCGTCACCGGCGTGACACCTTGATCTCCATCATAGCATCGTTGTCGTCTCGCCAATCTTATGCTTCCACGACTATCACTACCACTTAGCAATAAAGTAAAGCATTACATCGCGATTGCATTGCATACAATAAAGCGACAACCATATGGCTCCTGCTAGTTGCCGATAACTTGGTTACAAAACATGATCATCTCATACAATAAAATTTAGCATCATGTCTTGACCATATCACATCACAACATGCCCTGCAAAAACAAGTTAGACGTCATCTACTTTGTTGTTGCATATTTTACGTGGCTGCTACGGGCTTAAGCAAGAACCAATCTCACCTACGCATCAAAACCACAATGATAGTTTGTCAAATAGACTCCGTTTTAACCTTCTCAAGGACCGGGCGTAGGCACACTTGGTTCAACTAAAGTTGGAGAGACAGTCGCCCGCAAGCCATCTATGTGCAAAGCACGTCGAGGGAACCGGTCTCGCGTAAGCGTACGCGTAAGGTTGGTCCGGGTCGTCTCGTCCAACAATACCGCCGAACCAAAGTATGACATGCTGGTAGGTAGTATGACTTATATCGTCCAGAACTCACTTGTGTTCTACTCGTGCATATAACATCAAACCATAAAACCTAGGCTCTGATACCACTGTTGGGGAACGTAGTAATTTCAAAAAATTTCCTACGCACACGCAAGATCATGGTGATGCATAGCAACGAGGGGGAGAGTCTGATCTACGTACCCTTGTAGATCGCAACGGAAGCGTTGACACAACGTAGAGGAAGTAGTCGTACGTCTTCTTCCCGATCCGACCGATCCAAGCACCGTTACTCCGGCACCTCCGAGTTCTTAGCACACGTTCAGCTCAATGACGATCCCCGGGCTTCGATCCAGCAAAGCTTCGGGGAGGAGTTCCGTCAGCACGACGGCGTGGTGACGATCTTGATGTTCTACCGACGCAGGGCTTCGCCTAAGCACTACAACGATATGATCGAGGTGGAATTTGGTGGCAGGGGGCACCGCACACGGCTAAGGAACGATCTCAAGGATCAAATTGTGTCTATGGGGTGCCCCCTGCCCCCGTATATAAAGGAGCAGGGGAGGAGAGGCGGCCGGCCTAGGAGTTGGCGCGCCAAGGGGAGTCCTACTCTCACCGGGAGTAGGACTCCTTCTTTCCTAGTCCAACTAGGAGAAGGGGGGAAAGGAGGGAAGTGGAGAAGGAAGGGAGGGGTGGGCCGCGCCCCAAATCCCTTGTCCAATTCGGCCTAGACTTGGGAGGGGCGCGCGCCACCTCCTGGCTCCTTCCCACTAAAGCCCATTAAGGCCCAATACTCTTCCCCGTATTCCCGTAACTCCCCGGTACCTCCGAAAATACCCGAACCACTCGGAACCTTTCCGATGTCCGAATATAGTCGTCCAATATATCGATCTTTATGCCTCGACCATTTCGAGACTCCTCGTCATGTCCCCGATCTCATCCGGGACTCCGAACTCCTTCGGTACATCAAAACTCATAATATAACTGTCATCGAAACCTTAAGCGTGCGGACCCTACGGTTCGAGAACAATGTAGACATGACCGAGACACGTCTCCGGTCAATAACCAATAGCGGGACCTGGATGCCCATATTGGCTCCTACATATTTTACGAAGATCTTTATCGGTCAGACCGCATAACAACATACGTTGTTCCCTTTGTCATCGGTATGTTACTTGCCCGAGATTCGATCGTCGGTATCCAATACCTAGTTCAATCTCGTTACCGGCAAGTCTCTTTACTCGTTCCGTAATACATCATCTCGCAACTAACTCATTAGTTGTAATGCTTGCAAGGCTTAAGTGATGTGCATTACCGAGAGGGCCCAGAGATACCTCTCCGACAATCGGAGTGACAAATCCTAATCTCGAAATACGCCAACCCAACATCTACCTTTGAAGACACCTGTAATGCTCCTTTATAATCACCCAGTTACGTTGTGACGTTTGGTAGCACCCAAAGTGTTCCTCCGGCAAACGGGAGTTGCATAATCTCATAGTCATAGGAACATGTATAAGTCATGAAGAAAGCAATAGCAACATACTAAACGATCGGGTGCTAAGCTAATGGAATGGGTCATGTCAATCAGATCATTCAACTAATGATGTGATCCCGTTAATGAAATAACAACTCTTTGTCCATGGTTAGGAAACATAACCATCTTTGATTAACGAGCTAGTCAAGTAGAGGCATACTAGTGACACTCTGTTTGTCTATGTATTCACACATGTATTATGTTTCCGGTTAATACAATTCTAGCATGAATAATAAACATTTATCATGATATAAGGAAATAAATAATAACTTTATTATTGCCTCTAGGGCATATTTCCTTCACATCCGCGGCCGAAGGGCGGTCGCGAGTGCCCTGGAAGTTGGCGACGAAGCGGTCGCGCATCTCGTCCCAGGAGGAGATCGAGCCGTGCTGCAGGTTCAGGAGCCAGGAGCGAGCTCCATCCTTGAGAGCCATGGTAAACCAGTTTGCCATGACCTTTTCATCGCCGTTGGCCGCTTCGATGCTCAGCTCATAGAGCTGCAGGAACTCCGCAGGGTCGGCGGTACTGCCGTAGCGAGGAGGCAGATCCGGCTTGAACTTGCCCGGCCAGGCGACGCTACGCAGCTCAGGGGTGAAGGCGCGGCAGCCAGCCGTGGTTGCCGGGTCCCGCTTCGAAGGTGGAGCTTGGTCTTGACGAGGTCCGCGCTGCACCGCTGCGGGCGACGCGCGGTCTTGACGAGGTGGTGCGGGGAGCGCTGGTGCAGCTTCTCGCAGCCGCGGAATTTCTTGGCAGCTTCTCACTTCGCGCGTGGGCGCCGGACACGGCGGATCATGTCGCAGAGCCGCGCGCCTTGGTGCCAAGACGCCGTCTTGGGGCTGAGGTGGTTGTCGGTGTCAAAATCGGCGAATCTCGGGTAGGGGGTCCTGAACCGGCGGATGGTAACAGGAGGCAGGGAACACGATGTTTTACCCAGGTTCGAGCCCTCTTGATGGAGGTAAAACCCTACGTCCTGCTTGATTAATATTGATGATATGGGTAGTAGAAGAGTAGATCTACCACGAGATCAGAGAGGCTAAACCCCTAGAAGCTAGCCTATGGTATGATTGTCTGTTGTCCTACGGACTAAAACCCTCCGGTTTATATAGACACCGGAGAGGGTTAGGGTTACACAAGGTCGGTTACAAAGGAGGAGATACACATATCCATATTGCCTAGCTTGCCTTCCACGCCAAGTAGAGTCCCATCCGGACACGGAACGAAGTCTTAAATCGTGTATCTTCATAGTCTAACAGTCCAGCCAATGGATATAGTCCGGCTGTCCGGAGACCCCCTAATCCAGGACTCCCTCAGTAGCCCTTGAACCAGGCTTTCAATGACGATGAGTCCGGCGCGCAGTATTGTCTTCGGCATTGCAAGGCGGGTTCGTCCTCCGAATACACCACGGAAGAATTTGAATACAAGGATAGTGTCCGACCCTGCAAAATAAGTTCCACATACCACCGCAAAGGGAATAACATTTCCGCAAATCTAATCTGCTGACTTGTTTTGACAACATGACGTTATGCCATGGCCCGGTGATTATTCGAACCGTTTCCTAGCCCCACACATAACGCGAGGCAGTTTTTTGACACGTCTCGCCAAAGCAGAGATCGTGTTCCCTTAATTATGGGATTCTCATCAATACGTCGTGGGTAACCCAACCGCGTCTAGGATTCCTAGATTATAGGCAAGTCCCAAACGGCCACGGAGAGGACGCTTGATATTCACCCTCTTTATAAAGGGACAAGGCTTTTACTTTTTTCCCTCCCGTGCTCAATTGAATCCTTCCCCCGCCTCGAGTTCTAACACCCAAAGCCCAGGTCGGGTGCTCCGAATCTTCAATCATGTCCGGATCCAGCCTTCAAGGCCGATGGATGCCCTCCTCCATTATGGAAGAGGATATCAAGAAGTTGAGGGAGGCGAGATACCTGACCGCCGAGGTTTCGCATCGGCTGCCTGCCCAAGGGCAGGTCGTCCCTACTCCTGAACCCAACGAAGACGTCGTGTTCATCTCCCACTTCCTCCGAGGTCTAGGCCTCGCTCTGGATCCCTTCGTAAGGGGTCTGATGTTCTATTACGGGCTAGACTTCCATGATCTAGCCCCGGACTCCTTTCTCCACATCTCGGCATTTATTGTTGTGTGTGAGGCCTTCCTCTGCATTACCCTTCACTTTGGCCTGTGGCTCAAGACCTTTGACGTGAAGCCGAAGACGGTCGAAGGGCAGCATGTAGCGTGCGGAGGCGCATTAATAAGCAAGATCGCTGGAGCTCCATGGCCAAAGGGTTCCTTTCCAGAGGTGTCTAGATTATGGCAACAGGAGTGGTTTTACATCACGGCTCCCAGAAGTGCCAAGTGGGCGGGTGCCCCTGTTTTCCGCTCGGGCCCTCCACGACAACTGATGTCATGGATTAGCAGAGGGTTGAGCTGGGGTCCAGCCAAGGACGTGCCTGTACTGCAGAGCCGCATTCAAGATCTCTTCGAAGGAGATTTCAGTCTAGTCATGGTGGTGCAAGTTATGCTGGTTCGACGAATCCAGCCATGCAAACGCCGACCCCCTCCGCATGTGGGAGTTTAACCCAAAAGGACCGCGCTCTATTCATAATTTCCTCGGCCTGACGCACGAGGAGATGTATAAATCATTCTTCGGACCCCAAATAGAGTGTCCGGATACTACCAAGGACGTGGGCCTGAGCAGAAACCGCACCGCCGAACAGGTAAATAATCCTCTAGCCGAACACGCCATCTTTTATTTATCATGACGTCATTCTGAGAAATTGCTCTTTGACCAGGACTTGCTAATAAAGGCGAAGATGATTCGGTGTTCGGCCCCCCTTCCTGAGGGTTTGGAAAATCTGGTACTGGAAAAGATGCTCGAGCTGGCACCTTGCCCGGAGCCCTCAAAGGAAGATAAAAGGGGGGAATAACGAGGGCGAGAGCGGGCCCCCATCACTACCAATTCCAACCGAAGGAATGAGCGCCTCCGTGAAGGAGGATAACCAAGGGGAAGAATTCGACCTTCTCTCGCTTCGGGGAAGGAAGAGGACTGCCTCTGAAGATCCGGAAACTAATGTTTCCTAACAGGAGAAGAAATCTCCACCAGAGGGTCCTGCCTTGGAGGGTGCTCTTGCCGCACAAAGTCCGCGCGGGGGTCAGCCCTCCAACGAGCTGTAAGTAATCAAAAAGTACTTTAATAGTGAAGATATACTACCTTACCTCCGAGGAAAATAACCGAAGCCTTTATCTTGTAGTTCGGACCTTAGCCCCTCTCGGCAGAGCTCGTCTTCTGGGGATCTTCTTCCGGAGATGATGGAGAGCGAAACGCCTCCCCCGAACTCCCCCGCTCAAGAAGCGAGCGACCTTGAAGTGTCATCACGGAGGACCTCTCCGGATCCGATGAGGCCAGAAGATAATCCTATAGTCACCCGAAGTCCCCAGCGTCCGGCTCTCGAAGAGAGAAAACAAAAGAGTCCGACACCATCTGGTATGCGGTCGGACGTACTGAGGGAGCTGTTGGAGCGAGCGGCCATCTCATAAGAACACCATATGTTGATGGTTACGGTGATGGAAAGAATTTCGTCCGCCGAAAGCGAATTACATGAAGCCTTTATGAGTCTACTGACGGGCTTTGAGGTACATGAAATGATATACTTTTTGATAGTACCACATGTTTAGGTGTGCCCTGTGTAGATAGTAGCCCCTGAGACTCTGGTTGTCATCGAGAACGGCGGCGAACAGAGGATCATAGTCCCAGGTAATAACCAGACTGCCTTTATGTGCAGGTGGTGGAAGCTCCAGTGGCTAGCCGGACTAATGAGTTTGCCGAACTAAAGCGGCAACTGGATGCGGCAGACGCCGACATCGAGCTTGTTAACAAGCGGCTTGACGAGTCACAGGGTAAGTAATGTTTTCTGGTGAATGTCACATAGTAAGAGCAGCATGATGCCAGTATCTTTAATATGTTGTGACTGCAGACGGAGCTGCCACCGTGGAGACCCTTCGGGCGGAACTTGCCCGAGCCAAGGAACAAGCAAGAATTAGCAATGCGGCTGCTTTGAAGGCGGCCGAAGAGTTAAGAGCCGAGAAGGCCGCACATTGCGAAAGTAGAGAGAAGATGGCCAAGATGGCCGTAAAACTAAAAGACACTACCGACCGTTGCCAGTTCCTTGAAGAAGAGAACCGAGTGAAGGCAGCAGACCTTGAAAAGGCCGCGGTGGCGACCAAAGACACCCGCTCTGCTATGAGGGCGAAGAAGGAGGAGCTGGGTGAAGCCGGGGATATTGCGGCTGGGAAGCCCTTTTTACTGCAGAGGAAGTTCAGAGATCCGCGGTATGCCCCTCTGGATCGGCTATGGAGTTCGGCAGACGCATATATGGACTTGGCAGCGAGCGCTGTCGATGCGGTCGAATACTTCCGAGATCAGACAGATCATGAAGTGGACCAGCTGTTCTGGTCGCAATTTAACGTTCCAGAGCGTCCGCTTCCCTTGACTGATCAGCTAGCCGAATGGGCCGAACTTAATAGATTGTCCGGACTTACCATGAGGTCCGTCATAGATCATCTGTGGCCGGAGAAGCCGAAGCCGAACAACTATTTCAGCTTAGTGTAGCAGTTCCTTGGTGCGGTGCCGCGCATCAATGCGATGAAGAGGTCGGCGTGCATAGAAGGCTCGCGGATGGCCTTTGCCCGTGTCAAAGCATACTAGGCGGAGATGGATGCTACCACTGTTGCGGCACAGGGTTCGGCCATAGGCCGAGTGGCTGCCGAGCACTATTTTGAAGAAGTTCTTGAGGGTGCTTGTTTGATAGAGGCCTAGTGCTCGAAGAATATTATGTTTGAGTGACATGTATTCCCATTGTAAACACAATGTTTTTATGAAATGTATTAAGGCTGTATTTATACTTTTGCCTGAAAGTAATATGATGCCTCATGTGCGTCCGTTTATGTATATATGTATATAACCTGAAAGATTGCAGTCGTCGGCTTCAACCCCCACGCATATAATGCGGAGGTGCTCGTAGAAGACGCATGTTCACACTTAACCCAACGTCTTGGTCCTATTAAGGAGGTGATATCGCAATGAACGAGGCAACCGGACTATAATGCTTTAACACTTTCACTTAGCCATAGGAGTTTGATGGTGGGGCTACTATATAGCCCCTGGTGGCTCCGCACTCTCCCGAACTCGGGGTGCGTATATGCCTGGCCGGGAAACGACCCTTCGTTAAAGCGGAGGAATTCTAACATTCCGATAGGTCATCGAGTGGTTGACCAGTCTCATGCTCTATCATGACAGTCAGTTTTCGGCTTTCTCTACTGAGGTGCTCGTCCGGATGAACCAGGGCACAATCATAGTAGTTCTCCTGGTGCTGCCTTAGCCGATAGAGCGGAACATAAGGCACCAAAACACAGGAGCTGGGCAAACCCAACATTTGACCAAAGACATGATTCGGAGCTGATGCATATAAGGCCAAACTCGTGACGCTGAACACTCCCTAAGGTATTCGGTCTTTATGGTATAAATCGAGCCTAAATAGTGCCCTTTGTAAGAAGCCCCTTGTGTCCAGGTACGTGTATTATTCTGACGTGGCCACATGCCAAGACGTCAGCATCCTTCTCAATTGTACTGAGAATCCGAGGGATGTGTATCAACAAGAGACAGTAAAAAAGGTTTACGCAGGGTCTTAATCTAAAAAGAATCCTTGGAACGGGTCCCTGCTGCACATCTGTGCCTGTGTCTCCGTTGTGCCATATCCTGGACGGATGTAGCACGATGGTCATCTGTAAAAGAGAGGAACTTAGGTGAAAAATTGTCATGCAAAAAGGTAGTTTTAAGGAAACCATGTATAATTCAAGATGAGTAAAAATTGCCACTTGTCTGCGCGCGTTGAGCCCCTTGTATTTGTAACAGGGGTGTGGCCATCAATCCTGTATGAATTACATATAGCCACGCCGGACTCGTCTAACCGTGTCCGTGGTCTTGACGACCTATCAAATGCTTTAGTTGGTGAGGCCGTTTTTAGTGTGCGGCTGCCAAGGCAGTCGCACTCTCTTCGGCACGCAAAGATCGCTCAATATTTCCATTCACTGTAATGATGCCACGTGGACCGGGCATCTTGAGCGTGAGGGAAGCGTAATGCGGTATTGCATTAAAGCGAGCGAAAGCTTCACGTCCAAGTAGTGTTTGATAGCCACTTTGGAACGGAGCAATGTGGAAGGTTAAATGTTCGCTACGGAAGTTATCGGGGAAGCCGAATATAACCTCTAGTAGCAGGGAGCCCGTGCAATGAGCCCCTGGGCCTGGCGCTACTCCTTTAAAGGTAGTATTGCCGTGGCAAATTTTTGTTGGGTCTATCCCCATTTTGCAGATTATGTCCTAGTATATCAGGTTTAGACTGCTGCCACCGTCCATCAGGACTCGTGTAAAGTGGTATCCGTCAATTATTGGGTCTAATACCAAGGCAGCCCATCCTGCACGCCGGATACTTGCTGAGTAATCCCGATGGTCGAAAGTGATCGGTTGAGACGACCGGTGGCAGGACTCCGCGGTGATAGGCCCTTGGGCATATTTCTTTGGGAGTGCCGCTTTGTTTCTCCCCTTGATCACGTGTAACACGTTTACTGTTTTGACTTCTGGTGGAAATTTCTTTTGTTCCCCAGTGTCTTGCTTGAGAGGCTCATCCTCGTCTTCGCTTGGTTTATCCTCCCCCTTGTGTACGGCGTTGAGCTTGCTGGACTGCTTGAAGACCCAACATTCTCTGTGGGTATGATTAGCGGGTTTACCAGGGGTGCTATGGATCTGACATATTTGGTCCAGAATTTTGTTTAGGCTGGACATTTCATCTCTGGTGCCTTTAGAGGGCGGCTTTTGCTGACCTGGCCAAGAGCTTCTGAATCCGGCGTTTACTGCCGTGCTCTTCGGGCTGTCTTCTTTATTCTGGCGTTTATTATTGTTTCTGCATCGTGATTTCCCGTTTCCATCTCTAACTTCAGATGTACTGGGGTCGCTGGTGCTGCATCTGGCTAGCCAGCTATCCTCACCCGCGCAAAAGCGGGTCATGAGGCTTGTTAATGCTGCCATTGTTCTTGGCTTTTCTTGGCCGAGGTGTCTGGCAAGCCATTCGTCACGGACGCTATGCTTAAAAGCTGCCAAGGCTTCGGCGTCCGTACAGTCGACTATTTGGTTCTTTTTAGTAAGAAACCTGTTCCAAAGCTTTTGGGCTGACTCTCCGGGCTGTTGAGTTATATGACTCAAATCGTCCGTGTCCGGAGGTCGGACATAAGTCCCTTGAAAATTTGCCCGAAAAGTGTCTTCGAGCTCTTCCCAGCTTCCAATGGAGCTTTCGGGGAGGCTTTTAAGCCAGTGCCGAGCTGGCCCTTTGAGTTTGAGGGGTAAATACTTAATGGCGTGGAGATCATCTCCTCGAGCCATATGGATATGGAGGATATAGTCCTCAATCCAGACCCCAGGGTCTGTTGTTCTGTCGTATGCCTCTATGTTTACGGGTTTGAATCCCTCTGGAAATTCATGGTCCAGCACCTCATCGGTGAAACATAGGGGGTGTGCGGCACCCGTGTATCTGGGTGTACCGTGTTGTTCGGATGTTTGTTGTGTTGCATCGTATGCTGGAGCACGCTTGCGTGGTCCATAGATGGATCTGGTTGCGCCGTCCTTTTGATGCGAGCCCTCACGTGGATCACGTATTGGCTTATGTGCGGCGTTGTTTGCTGCTCTATGTTGGTCGTGAGGTCGTCTATCCGGCCAGATGGCTATTTTAATTTTAGGTTGTGGGGGATCTAAGGCCTCCTCATCGAATTCAGGTAGCAACTTCCGATTCGGGTAGCTCTTGGTGGGGCGATTACCGCCGTACTTTGCTGCTGTGTTGAGTACTTTACTCCATCTGATTTGGAGTGTGTCTTGCGCAGCCTTGAGCCTTTGCTTCTGCTTTTTTAGACTCCTCGCAGTGGCAATGAGCCTTTGATGGGCATTCTGTTGCTCCGGGTGTCTGTCCGGTGTGATGTCGTCTGGACTATTATCTTTGATAGAGTTGGGCTGTTCGGTTTGATTCTCCGTGTTGCCGTGGTCCGGCAATGGTTCACCCTGCTCTAATGTTGGGTCTATATTATCGTTGTTTCTACCGAGGCGGGATTTGGGGCGGCGCTTACGCCGCCGCTTTGACTGCTTCTCGAGGGGACAACCCTTTGTTGAGTCCTTCCGTTCCTCGTCGTTGTTTTCCTTTGGTGTGTCCACCATGTATATGTCATGTGGTGAAGTGGGCGTCCAGTGCCCTATGGGCAGTGGTTCCTATTCGTCTCCTGCATCGTCGTCCATACCGTCGATGTCTTCGGAGTCGGAGTCGAGCATGTCGGTTAAGTCATCGACAGTGGATACTAAGTGGGTGGTGGGTGGGCGGCAAATTTCTTCGTCATCCGCATCCCAATCCTGCCGGGCATAGTTCAGCCAGGACTCTCCTGACAAGGAGAGAGACTTTAATGAATTCAGTATGTCGCCGAAGGGCGAGTGCTGAAAGATATCCGCGGAGGTAAACTCCATGATCGGCACCCAACCGGATTCGATAGGAATGGGCGCAGGCGATTCGGAGTCCATGGCCGGAGAAGTATCCGGTAGTTTAACAACACGGCTCTCGTGCAAGGTAAGGTCGATGTTCGGCTCGATTGCCGCTGAGGGTAAGGCCTCCGTGGCGGGGTCCATCCACCCGTACATGGATGGCACAACTGGCTCCAAATTGAGGGTCAGAGCGGCTGCCGGTGCGATCGCCTTAACGCTGTCTGATGGTGGAGCTAAATCGTACTCATCGTGACCGCGTGACGCACAAGGCAGAGGTTCGAATCCGTCGAAGATCAAGTCTCCGCGGATATCGGCCGTGTAGTTTAAGCTTCCAAACCTGACCTGGTGGCCAGGGGCGTAACTTTCAATCTGCTCTAGATGGCCAAGCGAATTGGCCCGTAGTGCAAAGACGCAGAACACAAAGATCTGTCCGGGGAGAAAAGTCTCACCCTGGACTGCATCACTATCGATGATAATAGGAGCCATCAAGCCTAACAGCGACGACACAGAGGAACTCTCAATGAAAGCACCAATGTCGGTGTCAGAACCGGCGGATCTCGGGTAGGGGGTACCGAACTGTGCGTCTAAGGCGGATGGTAACAGGAGGCAGGGGACATGATGTTTTACCCAGGTTCGGGCCCTCTTGATGGAGGTAAAACCCTACGTCCTGCTTGATTAATATTGATGATATGGGTAGTACAAGAGTAGATCTACCACGAGATCAGAGAGGATAAACCCTAGAAGCTAGCCTATGGTATGATTGTCTGTTGTCCTACGGACTAAAACCCTCCGGTTTATATAGACACCGGAGAGGGTTAGGGTTACACAAGGTCGGTTACAAAGGAGGAGATACACATATCCGTATTGCCTAGCTTGCCTTCCATGCCAAGTAGAGTCCCATCCGAACACGAGACAAAGTCTTCAATCTTGTATCTTCATAGTCTAACAGTCCGGCCAATGGATATAGTCCGGCTGTCCGGAGACCCCCTAATCCAGGACTCCCTCAGTGGTGGTGGCACGCCATGAGCCCCGTCGCCCGCGGCTGGTTGAGGGGGAGGCAGAGAGTGAGACGGCGCCGGAGAGCCCCCTGTGGCACGAATGAGCTCGGCAATGCGTTCGAGCCACTCCTCGTAGAGGTCGTCGACGGGGCGGTAGCGCAGGAGCTCGTTCGCCGCGAGGAGCATGGCCCGTTCCTCCATGGGAGCGCGGTGCGCGTGAGACGAAGAACCGACAGGGGTCAGCGATGGAGTGGCGGTGCGGCCGTCCTGCAGCACCGAACGATGCAGTGAGGACGCCTGCTGCTCGTTCCCTGTCGGGCCGGTGGCAGCGTTGGCGGCGGGAGATGGAGAACGGCGATGTGGCCCACCGATGGGAGCCGTCTGACCGACACGGGCGGTGAGGGCAGCCCGACGCTCAGCTCGAGCACGGCGAGCGTCCGCCATGGAGACGATGGGGCGACGGAGCGACGAACTGATGGAAGGGAGGCTATGGCGCACCCCTACCTGACGCGCCAAATGTCGGATGTGGGGTTCCAGCAAACCCTTAAGGTTCGAACACTGGGGTGCGCACGAACTCTTTCCTTCCTATCAATCTACGCCCTAGCTCGCTAAGATCTCGCGGACGAACTCGACAAACTCGCAACACAGAAAGACACGAGGTTTATACTGGTTCGGGCCACCATTGTGGTGTAATACCCTACGCCAATGTGGTGGTGGTGGATTGCCTCTAGGGCTGACGATGAACAATAGAAGGGAAGAACGACCTCCTGAGGTTGAGGTGTTCTTGTGTGTAGGCTCTCGATCGGGTTGGATCAAGCTAAGATGAGGTGCTATGCGATCCCCGATCCCCTGAGATGATCTCTCCTTTCCTACTATGGTGGCTAGCTCTACTTATATAGGCCCTGGCCCTCTTCCCAAAATATCGAGCGGGAAGGGAGCCAACAATGGCGGGCCAATTTGAAGGGGGACAACTAGTACAAGCTATCCTGACAAAAGTGGTCTACGCCTGCGAAAGGCTCTATGGTGACGCCGTCTTGGGCTCCATGACGACCTCCGTCTTGCCATCCTCCCGGTCTTGGTCTCGTTGCACCTATATAGCAACCTTTGCCTGATGCCTCTGTACTCTTCGCCTGCGCTGGCCTCCTTAGCACCAAAGAGGAAACAAGGACGTTGCGCGCCCTGGCGCCCACCTGGCGCCTGCCTGGTGTCATGCGTCATGGCTCACGTCATGAGGGCCTCATGAGGTTTGCTCCACCTTGATATCTCCGCTCCTTGTGGGCCTTCCTAGCTAGGCCACTCCAGAGGAGGCCCTGTGTCATCTGCCTCGCGAGGCTTGGACCCTCGCGAGGGTCTTGGATGCCTTGTTGATGAAGATGGGCCGTACGGCCTGCTGGCTCAGCCACGCCACGGGCCGCAGGCAGGCAAGTCTGGGGACCCCCGTTCCCAGGACGCCGACAGTGGTCGATCCTGGAAGCATTGAAGGCTGAAGAAGTTGCCACTTGGTATAGCTGCGGCCTGATGGTCCGATGACCCGGAGTGAGGAAGAGATTTTGAATTATTGCCGCCTTCGCCAATGTTGTGTTGTCTGTCAGGAAAGTAGCCTGCTGAAGCTGAAGCAAACCTGCAATGTGGGTTGCAAGCATCAAACTGGAAACTTCGTCCTGGATGGCGGAAGCCACTAGTGGAGAGACAGTCGAGATACGAAGTTGGGAGCATGTCCGGTTGCCTCCCAACCACATGAATATACCTAATCCAATAGGAGTCGGTTGGCCATCCGAACTACAAAACCAAGAGGCATCTAAGAATATAATAGGACATGTAAAACTGGAGATATTCCTAATTGTGCTTCCTGGATGTGGTACACTCTGCAGGGAAGCATGGTCTTCCGGCATTGATACAACATGTGCCATGTGTAATTGGGTATTAACTTCTTTAATACTGACATGGGAAGGGGCTGAAAGCTCAAGTTTTGTTCCTTGCAAAATTTCCATTTGCGGCCATGTATACCTAGGAAGGACTACAAGATTTCCTACAAAAAGTCAAGTCATTCTGAGCTTTCCAAATACACCACAGAAAAGTGAAGGAGGAGTTTACATTTATCTATGGATGTTGAGAAGAAAGCAAGCCCTGTATTATGTGAGGAATTGTACCATTGTGTTGGGCAAGAAATTCAGTTTTAATAAACCAAGAAAAGCAATACCAAGCTATTTTTGAAAATGGACATAGAAAGAAAAGATGCATTTCATCTTCAAGGTTTCCATAGCTAGAACAATATTGACTAATATGTTTTGAGTACTTACCTCCTCTCTTGCCAGTAGGTAGAGCATTCCTAGGAAGTCTCCAAGCGAAAGTTTGAATCCTTGACGCCATTTAGTTTTCTTTCCACACATGATTGAGCAAATAAATAACCTACGAGGATACAGTTGTCATCCTCTGCCTCGGAGGAAGCTACAGGCTGTTAAAGTAATGCTTGTAGGCACTTTCAGGAGAAAATTGGCCTGATGGGGCTAGCTTCAAAACTAAAATATCTTGACCATCAACATTTATAATAGGAGTTTGTATAATTGAGCTGGCTATTGCAGAACTAAACAAAGAATTTATCTTCCAATGTTATTAGCCAGGTATCCACAAGTCTTTGGTTTGAGCAAGGTAAACATAAGGTTGCTGTTGGATTATTAGGTTATCATAAATTGTTTCCCACCCTTGAAACCAAGGTGTAATCCAGATTGAATTAATTCCATCAACTATTTGATAAGCAGAGGCTGAGATAAGAAGGGTGTTGGGGAACACAGTATTTCAAAAAAAAATCCTACGATCACGCAAGATCTATCTAGGAGATGCATATCAACGAGAGGGGAGAGTGTATCTACGTACCCTCGTAGACCGAAAGCGGAAGCGTTTGTCGGCGTTCTGGGAACGGGGGTCCCTAGACTTGCCTGCCTACGACCCACGGCGTGGCTGGGTTGACAGGTTTGTACGACCCATCTTCATCGACAAGGCATTCAAGACCCTCGCGAGGGGCCAAGCCTCGCGAGGTGGACGACACAAGACCTCCTTAGGAGCAGCCTCACCAGGCAGGCTCGCGAGGGGCGGAGAGATCAAGGCAAGGCAAACCTCGCGAGGTCCTCGTGACGTGAGCCATGACGATCAAGACGAGGCGGGCGCCAGCGCGCGCAATGTCCTCGCTTCCTCTTTGGTGCTAAGGGGGCAAGCACAGGCGCGGAGTACCGAGGCATCAAGCAAAGGTTTCCATATTGGTGCAATGAGACCAAGACCAGAAGGACGGCAAGATGGAGGTCACCGTGGAGCCTAGGACGGCGTCACCACTAGAGCCTTTGGCAGGCGAAGACCGCTTTTGTCAGGATAGCTTGTACTAGCTGTCCCCTTTCAAATTGGCCGTTGTTGGCTCCCTTCCCGCTCAATATTTGGGGAGAGGACCATGGCCTCTATAAATAGAGCTAGCCACCACCGTAGCTAGGGATCGGATCCCGAACTACACAAGTTCACCAAGCACAAGAACACCTCAACCTCAGGAGGCTGTTCTTCCCCTTGTACTGTTCATCATCAGCCCAAGAGGCAATCCGCCACCACGACACTGGAGTAGGGTATGACACCACAACGGTGGCCCAAACCAGTATAAATTTTGTGTCTTTGTCTTGTGAGTTCGTCGAATTCGCCCGCTAGATCTTAGAGTGCTAGGGCGTGGATCGATAGGGAGAAAACCTTGGCGTGCACCCCAGTGTTCGAACCTCAAGGGTTTGCCAGAACCCGTGATCCGACATTTGGCGCGCTAGGTAGGGGTGCGCCGTAGCTTCCCCTCCGTCGATCTGCACTCCGTCGCCACCGTGCTTCGCTCACATGGCAGGCGCGCTGCCGCCGACTCCGAGGATCAGCGTTGACGACGGGTCCAGGGGGCTCCGAGCCCTGGCCCCGCCCTGTGGCGGGTGTAGTGGCCGCCCAAGTTCAGGCTAGAGATGCTGCCGTGCTACGATGGCGCGGTGGACCCGCCAGCTTTCCTGCTGGCGTACGTGGAGGCCGTCCTCAAAGCCGGGGGTGATGACAAGGTCATGGCCAACTGGCTTCCCATGGCCCTCGCCGGGAGCCGCGCGCCTGGCTGCTCAACCTTCCCGGATCCATGGTGGCGTCTTGGGAGGAGCTCCACGGCCTCTTCACTGCGCGCTACGCGGCACCGGCGCACCACGCGGTCGCGGCCCTGCTAGGTGGCTCACAGGCGCCGCCTTCAGAGCGCCACATCAAGCCATTCCTTCACCAGATTGATGCCGCTTCCACGTGCTCAGGGGCTCCGCCGGGCTGGGCCGCGCCTGAGGCCGACCTCACCTTCAGCTCATAAGACCACCCCGTCACCACCACCGGCTCGGGCATGCTTCCGATGCTCTGCACGCCCACCATCTGCAACGTGGCTGTCACCAAGACCCTCATCGACGGCGGCCTAGCCTCAACTTGCTCTTCATGGAGGCCTTCAGCCTTCTTCACGTGCCGCTCGAGCGGCTTAGCCTCAGCAAGCCTTTCTCAGGGGTTGGTGACGGCGCTGCCCGCTCCCTGGGGCAGATCCGCCTCCCCGTCACCTTCAGCACGCGCGACAACTACCGCACCGAGCTGGTCAACTTTGACATCTCCCGCATCGGCCTCCCATATAATGCCATCCTCGGGTACCCAGCTCTGGCCCAGTTCATGGCGGCGACTCATCCAGCCTACAACCTCATGAAGATGCCTGGAAGCAAAGGTGTCCTCGCCATCAAGGGGGACACCAAGGAGGCCATGACGACGCTCAAAATTGCCTTCAGAACTGCGGCGGCGGCGCAGCCCGTCGGCACCGGTGCCCCTGAGGCCAAGGAGGCCGCGCCAACCAAGAAGAAGCAGTTGTTCACCCAAGACAAGGCAGAGACAAAGCAGGTGCCGGTCGATGAAGACGGCTCCTCAGGAGCCACCTTCACCATAGGTGTCGGCCTCAACCCCAGCCAAGAGGAAGCATTGGTGGAGTTCTTGCACGCGAACAAGGACATATTCGCATGGGAGCCCAATCAGCTGGTGGGGGTCCCGAGAGAGGTGATTCAGCACCACTTAAGGGTGTGCCCCAATGTGCGCCCTGTGAAGCAGCAAGCAAGGCGGCAGTCCACGGAGAAGCAGGCCTTCATCGTCCAAGAGACCCGCAAGTTGGAGGCTGCGGGTGCCGTTCGTGAGGTTAGGTACCCCGAATGGCTGGCGAACCCAGTCGTGGTGCCAAAGAAAGGCGGGAAGGAGCGGATGTGTGTCGACTTCACCAACCTCAACAAGGCGTGCCCTCAAGATCCGTTCCCTCTCCCGCGCATCGACCAGATCGTCGACTCCACCACTGAGTGCGACCTACTGTGCTTCCTGGATGCGTTCTTAGGGTATCACCAAATCAAGATGGCAGTGGAAGATGTAGAGAATACCTTCCTGACTCCGTGTGGGGTGTACTGCTACACCTGCATGCCCTTCAGATTGCGCAACGCGGGTGCGACCTTTCAGTGGTTGATGCACATCACTTTGGGGCGGCAGCTCAGGAGGAACACGGAGGCCTACGTCGACGACATTGTGGTGAAGTCTCAGGAGGCGAGAACCTTGATCCAAGACCTGGAGGAGACCTTCAAAAGTCTACGCCAGGTGAACTTGCAGCTTAACCCGAAAAAGTGTGTGTTCGGTCTCCCTTCCGGCAAGTTGTTGGGATTCCTCCTGTCACACAGAGGGATCGAGGTGAACCAGGAGAAGATCAAGGCCATTGAGGGCATGAGCCCGCTGCAAACCCTCAAGGAAATGCAAAAGCTGGCTGGTCGGTTGACTGCATTAGGGCGCTTCATCTCTAAGCTGGGAGAGCGCGCCTTACCCTTTTTCAAGTTGATGAAGAAGAAGGGCCCGTTCGAGTGGACTCCGGAGGCCGACCAAGCCTTCCAAGACCTCAAGAGATACATGACCAGCCCACCGGTGTTGGTGGCGCCACGGCCTCTCGAGCCTCTAGTGCTTTATCTTGCCGCCACCCTATACTCCTCCAGTGCCGCGCTAGTGGCGGTTCGGGAGGAGCACTAGGCCAAGAGTGTGCCGTGCCAAGCTACGTCGCCAGCTGAGATGACACAAGATCAGGAAGGCGCAGCAAGAGCCATAGTGGCAGCAACATAAGACCAAGCTCGGGAGGATGACACCATAGAGATTCCCGCAAGCGACCAGGCGCCAAGGGTCCCACCACCTCACGGGGCATCCCAGCTTGCACAGGACGCGAGCCTCATCAACACGCCAGTCCTCATTGAGCACCCGGTGTACTTTGTCAGCACGGTGTTGCGGGACACGAGGGCATGCTATCCCATGCCTCAGAAGCTCCTGCTCACGCTCCTAGTGGCCTCACGCAAGTTGTGGCATTACTTCCAGGGCCACCCCATCAAAGTCGTCTCAGCCTACCCGTTGGAAAGGGTGCTTAGGAGCCCCAACTCTGCCGGAAGGGTCGCCGAGTGGAACATTGAGCTGCAGGCATTCCAATTGGAGTTCAGCACCACCAGGGTCATCAAGGGAGCCGCACTCGCTAACTTCGTGGCGGAATGGACAGATGCCCCGGAGCTGGAAGCAGGCGAGGACCGGTCCACTTCGCCGGGAAGTGAGGCGCCAGACGGATGGGTCGTGTATTTTGATGGTGCCTTCGCGCACCAGGGCGCGGGGGCTGGAGCAGTACTCATCTCACCCACGCAGGACAAGCTCTACTACGCTGTGCAGCTCTGCTTTCAGCAGGGCGAGAAGGTCTCCAACAATATCGCAGAATACGAAGGCCTCATAGCTGGCCTGAAGGCCGCGGCAGCTCTAGGGGTGAAGCGCCTCACCATTAGGGGCGACTCACAGCTCCTCGTCAACTCCTCCAACAAAGTGTACGAGCCAAAGGACGAGCACGTGGTGGCGTACCTTGCAGAAGTACGTAAGATGGAAAAGCAGTTCCTAGGCCTGGAGGTGCAGCATGTGCCCCGTGGCACCAACAAGGAAGCCGATGGCATCGCCAGGAGGGCATCCAAATGGCAGCCCCAAGAGCCTGGTGTCTTCGAGGAGTGGATCTTCAAGCCATCGGCGATGCCACCACTTTCAAGCATGGCGCGGCCTCGGGAGGAGCTCTGAAAGTGCAACTATCCCTAGGTGGTTTTGGTAATTCATAACAACATATAGCTCATTGAGCTAATGCTATTCCAAGATGATCATTTCAGGAAAGCTCAATGATTGGCATGGCATGGATGGTGAAAGTGGAACCCTCAAAATGCTAAGGACAAAGGATTGGCTCTAGCTCATATGCTCAAGACTCTTCATTTTACATTTTAGTGGTCCAAGATCACATTGAGTCCATAGGAAAAGCCAATACTATCAAGGAGGGATGAGGTGTTGCTTAATGAGCCTCTTGCTTCATGTGCTTAATGATATGCTCCAAAATCCTCAGCTACTTTCCCATATCCACATTTGACCTAAACCCAAAGCCAAACTCGGCCCTATTGATTCTTTCAACCCGGCGCCACCGAGTTTCACTTGTCATAAGCCACTGCCAAACCCTAAGCAAATCGGTTCTACCGATAGGGATCTCGGTCTCACCGAGATGGGATTGCAATTTCTCTGTTTCCTTTTCGTAACTTTTCGGTCTCACCGAAAGAGCGAATCAGTCCCACCGAGATTACAACGCAAACTCTCTGTTTCCTTTTTGTAACTTTTCGGTCTCACCGAAAGAGCAAATCAGTCCCACCGAGTTTGCCTGACCAACCCTCTGGTTAGCTTATTACCAAATCGGTCTCGCCGAGTTTGTGTAATCGGTCTCACCGAGATTACGTTATGCCCTAACCCTAACCATATTGGTCCTACCGAGTTGCATGTCAGTCCCACCGAAAATCTCTAACGGTCACTAGGTTTACTATTTCGGTCCGACCAAGTTTGTTGATTCGGTCCCACCGAGATTGGTAAATTGTGTGTAACAGTTGGATTTTGTGTGGAGGCTATATATACCCCTCCACCTCCTCTTCACTCGTGGAGAGAGCCATCAGAACACATCTACACTTCCAACTCATATGTTCTGAGAGAGAACCACCTACTCATGTGTTGAGGCCAAGATATTCCATTCCTACCACATGAATCTTGATCTCTAGCCATCCCCAAGTTGCTTTCCACTCAAATCTTCTTTCCACCAAATCCAAATCCTGTGAGAGAGAGTTGAGTGTTGGGGAGACTATCATTTGAAGCACAAGAGCAAGGAGTTCATCATCAACACACCATTTGTTACTTCTTGGAGAGTGGTGTCTCCTAGATTGGCTAGGTGTCACTTGGGAGCCTCCGACAAGATTGTGGAGTTGAACCAAGGAGTTTGTAAGGGCAAGGAGATCGCCTACTTCATGAAGATCTACCGCTAGTGAGGCAAGTCCTTCGTGGGCGATGGCCTTGGTGGGATAGACAAGGTTGCTTCTTCGTGGACCCTTCGTGGGTGGAGCCCTCCGTGGACTCGCGCAACCGTTACCCTTCGTGGGTTGAAGTCTCCATCAACGTGGATGTAGGATAGCACCACCTATCCGAACCACGGGAAAAACATCCGTGTCTCCAATTGCGTTTGAATTCTCCAAACCCTTTCCTTTACATTCTTGCAAGTTGCATGCTTTACTTTCCGCTGCCAATATACTATTTGCATGCTTGCTTGAATTGTGTGATGATTGCTTGACTTGTCCTAAAATAGCTAAAATCCGCCAAGAACTAAAATTGGGAAAAGGTTAAGTTTTTATTTGGTCAAGTAGTCTAATCACCCCCCTCTAGACATACTTTCGATCCTACAAGTGGTATCAGAGCTTTGGTTTCCATTTTCTTTGATTTCCATAGCTTTTGGTGGTCATAGCCTTGGTTTCACAACCTAGGAGAGTATGGCATCTAGCGAGGGAAATTATCACCGTAGAGGTTCTTACTGTGATGGTACTAATTTTGCTAGTTGGAAGCATAAAATGAAAAATGCATATTCTTGGACATAACCCCGCCGTTTGGGCTATTGTGTGTGTTGGTTTGCAAGGTGACTTCTTTGATGGGAGAGAACCAAACCGTGAAGCTACCGCGGATGAGTTGAAGATGTTGCAATACAATGCTCAAGCTTGTGATATTCTCTTCAATGGATTATGCCCCGAAGAATTCAACAAAATCAGCCGTCTTGAGAATGCAAAGGAAATCTGGGACACTTTGATTGATATGCACGAAGGTACCGACTCCGTCTAGGAATCCAAATTGGATGTGCTTCAAAGTCAACTTGACAAGTTCAAAATGAAGGATGGTGAAGGTGTCGCTGAAATGTACTCTAGGTTTGCTCTCATCACAAATGAGATTGCTGGCTTAGGAAGTGAAGAGATGACCGATAGATTCATCATCAAGAAGATTCTAAGAGCCTTGGATGGAAAATATGATACCGTGTGCACATTGATCCAAATGATGCCCAATTACAAAGATCTCAAGCCAACGGAGGTAATTGGAAGAATTGTTGCTCATGAGATGTCACTTAAGGATAAAGAGGAACTTCACAACAAATCAAGTGGTGCCTACAAAGCCTCATGTGAAGCCCCTACATCATCAAGTGAGAAACAAAACTTCAATGAATAATTGAGCTTAATGGTGAAAAACTTGAACAAGTTCTACAAGAGTAGAAGCAAAGATAGAAGCTCCAAGTCAAGGTACTACAATGACAAAAGATCTTCTAGTCGAGAGCGAACTGCTACAATTGTGGAAGACCCGGACACTATTGCAATGAGTGTACGGCTCCCTACAAGAGAAGAGAAGACTATCCAA
Source organism: Triticum monococcum (assembly GCA_034509565.1). Lineage (NCBI taxonomy): Eukaryota > Viridiplantae > Streptophyta > Magnoliopsida > Poales > Poaceae > Triticum > Triticum monococcum. The sequence continues at coordinate 609,055,012 of CM067842.1, forward strand.
AGAGAAGAAGCAAAAGAGAAGAATCACCACCAAGAGAGAGAAGGAGTAGAGATGATTGTTATGAACAAAGACACTCACGGAGAAGCAAGGATTCAGAAAGGAAGGAAAAATCATCAAGGAGCTACACAAAATGAAGACATCAGGCTCATGTTGGTGAATGGGTATCCGGCTCCGGCTCTGACAACCACTCCGACAGAAGTTATCACTCCGATTCCGAATATACTCAAGATGAAGGTGTTGCCGGTCTAGCACTTGTGTCAACCAACTCCTATGATATATTTGACTCACCAAATGAAGGAATTGGAAGATGCTTCATGGCCAAAGGTCCTAAGGTAACACACCCCGAGTATGTTGATTTTAATAGTGATGAAGATGACTTGTTAGGTGATGATGATTTACTTGTTGACAACTCTAGTGATGGATACTATGATGAAACGTCAATTAATCATGCTAATCAAGATAAAACGAATGACAATGATAAGGAGAAGATTGAGGCTCTAACTAAAGAACTAAACACTCTTAAGTTAGCTCATGAAACTATCTTCGAAGATCATTGAGAACTTTTGAGAGCTCATAAGAAGTTACGCTTTGAAAAGCTCAATCTTGAGCAAGAGCATGAGTTTTTAAAGGCAATCAATGATGATCTCCGCAAGAAAAGTTCTTACATTGCCAAGCGTTTAATCTTATCCACTTACATGCCTCAAGTCAAATCTAGTAACAAGAACAAGAAAGATTCTTCCTCTAGTAGTAACAATGATCATGCTAAATCCAATATTGTTGCTTCTAGTAGTTCTCTTGATTCCACTAATGATTCTCTTAGCCAAGTTACACTTGAGCAAGAAAATAGCTTATTGAAGGGAATTATAGAGAAAGGAGTGTACAAAAGCCTTGCCGGGAGTAAGCAATTCGAGGAAATTGTGCGCAAGCAAGGAAGGCACCGGAAGAATCAAGGTGTTGGTTTTGAACGAAAGTTCAATGCCAATGGAGTTGAGTGGGAAGAAGATCAATACCCCAAGACAAAGTTTGTTCCTCAACAAGAGAAGTATGATCCTACTTCCTTCAAGGGGACACAAGCTCAAGATGATCTTCCACCACAAGACTACAAGCAAAAAGGCAAGGACAAGCTTCAAGAGGAAATTGATGCATTTGAAGAAGCTCCTAAGACCTTAGTCAAGTGGATTCCCAAGACCACGTCAAGTTCCACTTCATCAAGTACGAATACAACTCCAAGGATTCCCATCAAGATGGTGTGGATCCAAAAGAAGAAGAACTAGAGAGTTCTTGAGGGTGACTCCGCCAACATACTTCACTCTTATCATTTTGGCAAGAACAAGTGCAATCAACTTCCACATCTTGCACTAGTTCAAGGAGTCACAAACCCTCTTGTTGGTAAGACAAGGGACAAGGTAACCTAAAAGTTTTCATGGACATCATCTTGTGTGTGCATCACTCTATGTCTATGGATATCCTTGTTTGTTCCTTGTGGGACTAACCCATGTAGGTATTGAAAGTGCAAATTCACTCTAATGGGTAGCTCCAAGTGATCTACATCAACATTGAGCATCCACATCTTCAACATCTACATGAAGTCATCATCGACAAAACCCAAGGTTAGTTCATCCCTCTTAGGGGGGATATCACATCTAGGGGGAGCTTTACTCTAAGACTTGAGCTAAAGCAACTCTAAAGATGTGAACACAACAATGCTTTATGTAAAAGTGGTAACCCCACTTGAGCTTAAACTATGAGTAGGACCTATGATCAAGTGTTCTCACTTGACTCCTAAGTCAATATACTCATATATAGATGACCTAGTCATCGCCAATTGCTTGATAGATGCTAGAATTGGTTGTGCACGCTTTGTCACATATTTCAATTGCCATTTTATTGTGTGAGCATGTTGGTTGCATATTTTACTCATTCGAGGACATCCACTTGTTGTTTTGATTGTTTGGTTTTATTTCCTTTTGCCAAGTGGATGGACAAGAATGCCTAAGAACCTCCTCTAGCTATCTATGCTTTTCTCGTCTCAAATTCTATTCATGCGACATCACAAAATTTGATCAAGTCAGATTCGAACCACTCTGTGTGAGGAGCACTCGGAGTCCCCAATTCGTCATAGACTTAAACTTCCAAAACCTCTTTGTGATTCTCGGTCTGACCGATATCCTACTTTCGGTCCTACCGAGATCATTAAGTTGATCTGAATTTTTGATCTCGGTGCAACTGATTTGAACCATTCAGTCACACCGAGTTGCAATAACTGTATACAGTTTTGCATCTCGGTGCCACCGAGTTGTTCCACTCGGTCACACCGACAGGATCCGGCTATATATAGGCACGGGCAAAAATTTGGAAATTTCTCCGAACCCCTTCGCCCGCGCGATAGCTCGCTCTGCCAATGTGGTCTTCGGATCGTCTCCTCGCCGCCAGCCGCCTCCAGTCGCTGGTCTCCATCACCGTCAACGGAATTCAACCCCGCCGTTGCCGCCGTAGCGAGTCTCCGCCGAACTAGGGTATGGGCTCGATCTTTGTGCTATCCCCAATCTGATTCCTAGCACATTGTGATCTTATTGTTTCTAGCCACGATTGAAACACTCCTATCCAGTCAATGTGTTCATAGAATAGGATTGATTCGAAAACTTTAGGGTTAGGTTTCCGTCGAAACCATCTCAGACCCACCGAGTTGAAAAACTCGGTCCCACCGATTTGGCACATGCCATTGCACAAGTGAGACTCGGTCTGACCGAGAATTACTAATCGGTGTGACCGATTTTGGAACTTTGTGAAACCCTAGCAGTCTCGGTGCCACCGAACTATGACTCGGTCTGACCGAGTTCACTAGTTTAGTTCCAAAACTACTTCGGTATCACCGAGTTTAAAAATCGGTAGATCCTAAATGATTTCTATGGGAAACTAAAACTAAGATTTTGAATCATTCTTTTGCAAAAATCTCTGCATTTTGTGATGCTCATCCACTCTACCTCATCTATAAACTGTTCACAGGGTCAGCAGTCAGCTTGTTCATCATGTCAGATCAGAGTGATAGACAAAACCTGTCAGAGCAGCAAGTGCACATGAGTGAGGGCACTAGTCCCTCCAGTTCTTCAGATGAAGGCAGCAGGAGCACTCCTAGTAACTTACCAAAAGCTGCCACCAGACAAAGGAAGAAAAGAACCTCAGAATCAGAGGATGAGGACTATGTGGCAGAAGAAGAAGCCACTTCCAAGAAAGTTGTGCTCAAGAAGGAATATGGCTCAGCTCAGAGCACAAAGCCAGGATTGAAAATTAAAAGGCCAGCAGGTAGGCAGCCTATGCCAAAGGCCAGAGCCTCAACTCAAATTCCTGAAAAGTCTGAACCCAAAGAGGCTGCTGCAGAAGGGAAGAAGAGGAAGGAGACGATCAAAAAGACCACTGCTAGAGTGCTTGGGAGATCCTCAATCATGAGAGATTCTGAAGAGGAAGAGGAAGAAGAGGTTGCTGCACCAGCACCCAAGGCACAAAAGCTGATGGGTGATGCTATAAGATCAGGGGCTACTGCATCCAAGCCCAAGGAAGCACCCAAGGCTGCATCAAAGGCCAAGTCAGCTCCAAAGAGGAATACAAGGAGCATACCAGCTGCTAAGAAGAACAAGGCCTCAGTGCCTGACATTGCTGAGGAAGAAGAAGGTCAAGTGCTCAGGAAGCTAAAGCCCAAGATCCCAGACCACAATGATGCTCATCCTATGGCTGAGGACATGAAGATCAGAAGAGACTCAGGGCTAAGGAAGTGGAGAGAAGCAGATCCATATGCTTCAAGGAGAAGAACTGCTGTTGATTACAGGTTCCACACAAAGGAACAACATGACTTCTATGAGACAATTTTGCTTGATAAGAAGCCCATTGTTTGTGACATGAGATGGGTTGATTGGGAGTACATCAAGGACAATGAAGAGCACTATCCTGGAGTGCAAGACAGCTTCAAAGCTTGTGGAGTAGCTGACTTTGTTGGGCAGAAGCTCACAAAGTGGAATGAAGAGCTGATCATGCAATTCTACTCCACAACACATTTTTATCCAGATGGCAGAATTGTGTGGATGTCTCAAGGTACAAGGTACCAATCAACTGTTGCTGAGTGGGCATAGCTCATCAATGCCCCAGAGGAAAATGAAGATGACTTAGACATATATGCCAAGAAGAAGATGGACCACAACTCTATGTCCAACATGTATAGGGAGATTCCAAACAAGGCACTTGATACTTTCAAGTTTGGGTCTATACATTATCTTCTGTCAGGGTTGCCAACTATCAATTGGATTTTGAGGCACACTCTATTGCCCAAGTCAGGTGATCACAAGATGATCAGAGGCCATGCAATAAATTTGCTTCATATCTTTGATGTGCCACAGAAATTCAAAGTCATGAGCCTCATGGTAGAGACCATCAAGAGAACTGCAGCAGATCAGAAGAGGAGCTGTGGTTATGCCCCTCAGATCCAAGAGTTGATTAACTCAAAGATGGGCACAGGCACATACTTGCTGGACAAGGAACACTTGCTCATTCATCCAGATTTCGAGGACAACCAAGTTGTGATGAATGAGAATGACCCATCATCAGCTCATGCTCAAGCACAGAAGGAGAAGGCAAGGAAGGAGAAAGCTGCCAAGATGCCAACTCAAGAGGAGGCATCTGAGTATTTCTTGAAAACCAAGCAGGAGCAGCTTAGTTACTTGATTGCTTCCACACTGAGGATTGAGAAAGGATTGGCCACCCTCACTCAGAATCAGGTGAGCTTAGAGAGGATCATAGAACAAAAGTTCTATGACATGGATGTCAAAGTAACAGAGATTCAGTCTGCAGTGGAGCAACTTCAAGATGACTTGTAGGAGAGGAGAGGGAACACTACAACTGATGCATTTGCCAGAGTGCCACGAGCTCAGAGGTCAACTGCAGTGCCAGTTCCTGACACCAGAGCCACCTCCTCAGCTCCAGCTACAGCACCAGCCCAACCAGCTCCAGCATCCACTTCAGCTCCAGCTCCAACCACTTCAACAGAAGCCTTCGTCCTTGGAGTGATCCAGACTCCACCACCACCAGAAGATCAAGCCTGAGAGTCGATCTAGCACTATGCATTTTCTAGGAACTTTTTGGTAACTTGTTGCCAAAGGGGGAGAAAATGTATAGATCATAGGCTTCGAGAGAAAGAGAGTGTTGCCTTTATTCTCTCTTGCTTTATTTGGTGTTTTTTTCAAACTTTGTTTGCTTTTGGTTGAGATACTTTGATATGCTTGTGAGACATTGATGATCATGTGTTTGATCATAAGCTACACTTATGCATGCTTGATATATCTTATCTATCTTATGTGATCATTCACTTTCTTTGGTGATGAGTGCATGTATTTCATTCTTATCTTTTTGAGCGCTCCACCAAGATGTATGTGACATGGAAGAGTAACCCATGACTCTAACTCTTTGTGCATTTGCAGTCCAAAGCAAATTTTAAATATGCACAAATTTAGGGGGAGCTCTTACTTATCACATACTTCTCAAAGCAATGATATATTTCATTCTTATTATTATTTGTCGAAGCTTTGATCTATATGTTGTCATCAATTACCAAAAAGGGGGAGACTGAAAGTGCAACTATCCCTAGGTGGTTTTGGTAATTCATAACAACATATAGCTCATTGAGCTAATGCTATTCCAAGATGATCATTTCAGGAAAGCTCAATGATTGGCATGGCATGGATGGTGAAAGTGGAACCCTCAAAATGCTAAGGACAAAGGATTGGCTCTAGCTCATATGCTCAAGACTCTTCATTTTACATTTTAGTGGTCCAAGATCACATTGAGTCCATAGGAAAAGCCAATACTATGAAGGAGGGATGAGGTGTTGCTTAATGAGCCTCTTGCTTCATGTGCTTAATGATATGCTCCAAAATCCTCAGCTACTTTCCCATATCCACATTTGACCTAAACCCAAAGCCAAACTCGGCCCTACCGATTCTTTCAACCCGGCGCCACCGAGTTTCACTTGTCATAAGCCACTGCCAAACCCTAAGCAAATCGGTTCTACCGATAGGGATCTCGGTCTCACCGAGATGGGATTGCAATTTCTCTGTTTCCTTTTCGTAACTTTTCGGTCTCACCGAAAGAGCGAATCAGTCCCACCGAGATTACAACGCAAACTCTCTGTTTCCTTTTTGTAACTTTTCGGTCTCACCGAAAGAGCAAATCAGTCCCACCGAGTTTGCCTGACCAACCCTCTGGTTAGCTTATTACCAAATCGGTCTCGCCGAGTTTGTGTAATCGGTCTCACCGAGATTACGTTATGCCCTAACCCTAACCATATCGGTCCTACCGAGTTGCATGTCAGTCCCACCGAAAATCTCTAACGGTCACTAGGTTTACTATTTCGGTCCGACCAAGTTTGTTGATTCGGTCCCACCGAGATTGGTAAATTGTGTGTAACAGTTGGATTTTGTGTGGAGGCTATATATACCCCTCCACCTCCTCTTCACTCGTGGAGAGAGCCATCAGAACACATCTACACTTCCAACTCATATGTTCTGAGAGAGAACCACCTACTCATGTGTTGAGGCCAAGATATTCCATTCCTACCACATGAATCTTGATCTCTAGCCATCCCCAAGTTGCTTTCCACTCAAATCTTCTTTCCACCAAATCCAAATCCTGTGAGAGAGAGTTGAGTGTTGGGGAGACTATCATTTGAAGCACAAGAGCAAGGAGTTCATCATCAACACACCATTTGTTACTTCTTGGAGAGTGGTGTCTCCTAGATTGGCTAGGTGTCACTTGGGAGCCTCCGACAAGATTGTGGAGTTGAACCAAGGAGTTTGTAAGGGCAAGGAGATCGCCTACTTCGTGAAGATCTACCGCTAGTGAGGCAAGTCCTTCATGGGTGATGGCCATGGTGGGATAGACAAGGTTGCTTCTTCATGGACCCTTCGTGGGTGGAGCCCTCCGTGGACTCGCACAACCGTTACCCTTCGTGGGTTGAAGTCTCCATCAACGTGGATGTAGGATAGCACCACCTATCCGAACCACGGGAAAAACATCCGTGTCTCCAATTGCGTTTGAATTCTCCAAACCCTTTCCTTTACATTCTTGCAAGTTGCATGCTTTACTTTCCGTTGCCAATATACTCTTTGCATGCTTGCTTGAATTGTGTGATGATTGCTTGACTTGTCCTAAAATAGCTAAAATCTGCCAAGAACTAAAATTGATAAAAGGTTAAGTTTTTATTTGGTCAAGTAGTCTAATCACCCCCTCTAGACATACTTTCGACCCTACAAGCTCCCACAACCGCATGCCACGGGAGCCCCAGCTTGTGGCCCAACCTGAGGAGCTCGCTTGCTCTTGGCGCTCGAGCCTCAAGAGGGATGTTGGACCAGGGAATTCAAGGAATATCTGATGCAAGGGGCGCTACTTGAGAAGGAAGAGGACGCAGAGCGCGTGGCCCGGCAAGCCACGGCATACTGCATCCAGGACGGTGAGTTGTACAGGAAGCGACCAAATGATGTTTTGTTGAGTTGCATTTCCAGGGACCAGGGGAAGGAGTTGATGATTGGCATACACGACAGGGACTGCGGACACCACTCGTCGTCACGGACTCTCGTCGGCAAGGTGTTCCACAGTGGATTCTACTGGCCCACGGCGCTCAACGACACAGCTGAGCTGGTGAAGTCCTGCAAAGCTTGCCAGTTCCACACCAAGTAGATCCATCAGCCAGCTCAGGGCCTCCAGACTATACCGCGCGATCTGGGTGCTGGATATCTTGGGCCCATTCCCTCGAGCGCCAGGGGGCTACCACTACCTCTACGTCGCCATCGACAAGTTCACCAAGTGGGCGGAAGTGGAAGTCGTCCGCACCATCCCAACTGGTTCTACGGTCAAGTTCATCAAGGGCCTCGTGAGCCGTTTCAGGGTCCCCAACCGCATCATCACCGACAACGGCTCGCAGTTTACCAGTAACCTCTTCAAAACATGTTATGCTAACCTTGGAACGCAGATCTTCTACACTTTGGTGGCGCACCCCAAGAGCAATGGCCAGGCTGAACGCGCCAACGCGGAGGTCCTGAGAGGCCTCAAGACCAGGACCTTCAAGAAGAAGCTCAAGGCCTGCGGCAGGGGCTGGCACGATGAGCTCCAGTTCGTGCTGTGGTCCATCCACACCACTTTCACTAAGCCGACGGGCGAGACCCCATTCTTCCTTGTCTACGGAGCCGAAGCAGTCCTCCCTCACGAGGTCAAGTATATCTCCGGACGGGTCCTAGCGTTTGATGAAACACAGTAGGATGCCACGCGGGGGATGGACCTCGTACTGGGGGAGGAACGACGCCGCGAAGCTGCACTAAGGGCGGCAAGGTACCAGCAGGCGCTGCGACGGTACCACTGCCGCAACATCCGCTCCAGGACGCTCGAGGCAGGCGACCTCGTCCTAAGGCGCTTCCTCTGCAAGGAAGGGTTGCACAAGCTCTCACCCATGTGGGAGGGCCCGTTCAGGGTCGTCATATCTCCAGGCCTGGCACCGCGCGCCTGGAGACGCAGGATAGGAGCCCATCCAGAACGCCTGGAACATCCAACACCTCCGGAAATTCTACCCATGAAGAAAGGCCCAGTGCGTGTGAAGAAAGGCCCAGTGCCTATGAAGCAAGGCCCAGTGCCTGTGAAGAAAGGCCCAGTGCCTGTGAAGAAGGCTCGGTGTCTGTGAAGAATCGCCGCCCGTGACACTCTCAGGTAATAATGAGTGGGGTTGTACACGCCCCGGAGTCTCCAAAGAGCCGCCCTTGGGCCTCGGGGGCTCCCTCCCACTCCTAGTGGTAGCACTTAGCTCCGCGCTGGTGAGAAGACGTCGAAGACTAGACTAGGTGCCGGACGCGGCTTTTCATTTGCTTTCCGTAGTTGGCTCGCTTTATCTTAATCGAAGTTTGCTTCTGGTGTTCCTTGCCGATTTGGTTTCGTCGCCTTTTGTCGCCTTTTCCGAATCTAGTTCGTTTATGTTCTCTCTCTCGCATACCTCGCGAGGGGCCTAGGCAGGTGCCTCGCGCGAGGGTTTCTTCCTCCTGCGTTGGTCCTTCTCTCTGCCTTCGGTCTACTTTCTCGCGAGGCACCCTCGTTCGAGCCCGCGAGCCGGCGCATCCCTCCTAATCCGTGCCCCTCGGGTACCGCGATATGAAGCACTGGGTCAAGGCCCGGGTGAGCGATAAGTCTCCTAGCGAGCCTCCTAACGAATTTTTTGTAGTTCCTGAGCAACCACTAAGCCAAGATGGGCACGAGGAAACAAGTGCCTCATGAAGAAGAAGCTGCCCCGAACGTGCCAGGCTAAGTTATCTCCACACAAAATAACGACACATCACGGAAATAACAAGAATAGCATAATGAGTGATGAATCATAGTTCGATACACGCCCCTCCGGGCCCATACTGGGTTCGTTTGGATGCAGGAAAGAAAAGAGGAACAACACAAAAGAGGTGTCACAGCGAACCATGGGGGCAGGCCTCCAGCGACGCCCCGAGCTTAGCCGGATCCCTCCCCGCACTTCACGGAGGCGCAGCGACGAAACGACCTACTACCACCTTCGAAGCGAGCGCGGCGGCGTGGCGGCTGGTCGTAGTCACCGCTGCTGGAGCTTTCGCCAAGAGAAGAGCCACCGTAGCTGGACGAGGCGCGGCCGGCGGGCTCGCCCTCGTCGCGGCCATCGCCGAGACCAAGCACCTCCTCACCGTCGTTCATCTCGGGGCAGCACCCGGCGCGGCGACCATCTTCCCCAAATGCCCTCACATAGAGGGTCGCATCACCGTCATACTTGAAATGAAGGGTGCACTGCCTGCCCAGGCCGCGCGCGCGGGCGAACGTCTGCCAACCGCGGGCCAGAGCCATGTTGCCCGCGGCGAATACTTCAACCGTGACCCAAGAGGCTCTGCTGCAACAGCCGTCTGCCTGCAGCCAGAGCCCGCCTAGACCGGAGGCCGCCAGCTCATCGACGAAGAAGCACGGAAGCTGAAGCCAGTTGCCGGCCGGATCCTCCGACCAGACAACGAACTCCGGCAGCACCTCTGCCAAGTGGAAGCGTGGCCGGGGAGGCCACGCAACCACGGCACGTCTCCCCTCATCGACGGGGCTGCCGCAACCGGAGCAACCCCCACCACGCACAGCGGCACCACCCCGGGAGCGGGGGGCCATGGCGAGAGTCGTGGTGTGCTTGCGGGGACGACCGCATCCCCGCTTGGGCGCCGGGGAGCTGGGCCCCTCGCGAGGGGCCTTTCCTTTCTCCGCGGCGGAGAACCTCTTCGACGGCGCCATTAGAGTCGGCGGTGGAGCAGAGGAGGAAGAAGCAGGCGGAATGGGAAGAAGTGGGGGGCCGGGGCTCCCCCCTTCCTCATTTATAGCAGGAGAAGGCCCACCGGCACCACCCACGATCACAGGTAAAGATGGTTTTCCTTGCATGTTGCAGGGACTAGTCAAGTCGGGAAGTTGCCGAGGCAACGTGGGGAAGCGGAGACGCCCACGTCCAATCAACCGCCATGCGTCAACTGAGGCCGCAGGCTTTTGGGGCCCGCGGCGCTCCGCGCTTGACCTTTGGCTTCGCCTTGAAGCCAAGCCCAAGCGCGCCTTAGGCCTGGGGGCTACTGTCGGCGTTCTGGGAACGGGGGTTCCCAGACTTGCTTGCCTGCGGCCCACGGCGTGGCTGGGCTGGCAGGTCTGTACGGCCCATCTTCATCAACAAGGCATTCAAGACCCTCGCGAGGGGCCAGGCCTCGCGAGGCGGACGACGCAAGACCTCCTCAGGAGCGGCCTCGCCAGGCAGGCTCGCAGGGGCGGAGAGATCAAGGCAAGGCAAACCTCGCGAGGTCCTCGCGATGTGAGCCATGACGATCCAGACCAGGCGGGCGCCAGCGCACGCAGTGTCCTTGTTTCCTCTTTGGTGCTAAGGGGGCAGGCACAGACGCGGAGTACCGAGGCATCAAGCAAAGGTTTCCATATTGGTGCAACAAGACCAAGACCAGAAGGACGGCAAGACGGAGGTCACCATAGAGCCCAGGACGGCGTCACCACCAGAGCCTTTGGCAGGCGAAGACTGCTTTTGTCAGGATAGCTTGTACTAGCTATCCCCTTTAAAATTGGCCGTTGTTGGCTCCCTTCCCGCTCAATATTTGGGGAGAGGACCAGGGCCTCTATAAATAGAGCTAGCCACCACCGTAGCTAGGGATCGGATCCTGAACCACACAAGTTCACCAAGCACAAGAACACCTCAGCCTCAGGAGGTTGTTCTTCCCCTTGTACTGTTCATCATCAGCCCAAGAGGCAATCCACCACCACCACACTGGAGTAGGGTATTACACCACAATGGTGGCCCGAACCAGTATAAATCTTGTGTCTTTGTCTTGTGAGTTCGTCGAGTTCGTCTGCTAGATCTTAGAGAGTTAGGGCGTGGATCGATAGGGAGAAAAACTTCGCGCGCACCCCAGTGTTTGAACCTCAAGGGTTTGCCAGAACTCGTGATCCGACAACGTTAAGTAACACGGTTGATGTAGTCGAACGTCTTCGCGATCCAACCGATCAAGTACCGAACGCATGGCACCTCCGCGATCTGCACACGTTCAGCTCGGTGACGTCCCTCGTACTCTTGATCCAGCCGAGGCCGAGGGTGAGTTCTATCAGCACGACGGTGTGTTGACGGTGATGATGAAGTTACGGACGCAGGGCTTCGCCTAAGCACTACGACAATATGACCGAGGTGTAAAACTATGGAGGGGGGCACCGCACACGGCTAAAGATCAACCTGTGTGTCTATGGGGTGCCCCTCCCCAGTATATAATGGAGGGGAGGAGGAGGAGGGCCGGACACAAGGGGCATGCCCAAGGGGGGGGGGAATCCTACTCCTAGTAGGAGTAGGTTCCCCCCTTTCCTAGTCCTAGTAGGAGAAGAAGGAAGGAAAGGAAGAAGAGAAGGAAAGGGGGGTCAGCCTCCCTAGCCCTAGTCCAATTCGGTTTGGGCTAGGGGGGGGGGGGCGCCACACCTTGGCCTGCCTCCTCTCTTCCACCATTAGGCCCATAAGGCCCAATAACTTCCCGTAGGGGGTTCCGGTAACCCCCGGTACTCCGAAACTTATCCGAAATGACCTGAACCATTCCGGTGTCCGAATGTAGCCTTACAATATATGAATCCTTATGTCTCGACCATTTCGAGACTCCTCGTCATGTCCGTGATCACATCCGGGACTCCGAACAACCTTTGGTACATCAAATGTCACATCCCTAGCCCTACTTTGGCCTTGGACTAGCTTGGTGGTTGCATCATGTTTAAATTCAAATGAAATTTGACTTGAGGAATTTTCAAAGCCTCAGAATCCCTTTAAAAATGATCAAGATAAAATTGCTTCAAATAAGTCCAAGAAAATGTTCCTGTTATTCTCTGGAAATTTGGCAAGGGGTAAAATCCAAACCAATAATCTTGGTGTCTCAGAAACATTTATTTTGGGCATTTGAATTAAATCAATAGCTATTTGAATTGGATTTATATTTACTATTAAATAAATATAGGTCCAATAATTCTGAAATATTTTTGTGGAGCTTTGGTTTAATTCTTTTAGCTTCTAAAAAAATATTTTCAGAAGCAACAAAACTGAATTGGTTTCAAAACCAAATTCAAAACAAACCTGCAAAATAGAAAAAGAACAGAATTAGAAAAAAAAGCAGAGAGAGGGCACTGTACCTGGCCACCTACCTGAAGCCGGCCCAGCCCACCTGGCCCCCTCTCCTGTCGCCTTCCTCCTCGCGCCAGTAGGCACAGGGCATGTGCCCGCGGCGCGCCGGCACGCGCGCGTCACCTCCGCCCTGCCCTGGCCACCTCCTGCTTCCCCGACCCCTCTAGACGAGCGCCACGCAGCCCCTCGACCCTCTCTCACTCTCCCTGGATCCCTCCATCTCCTCTGTTCTGTTCTCACAACCGCCCGAGAACGCTGTCGTCGCCGCCGGCACGCACCACTGTGGCCACAACCACTCCCTCGCCTCGCCGATGCGCTCAGAGGCTCCGCCTCGACCCCGTCTTCCTCCTCACCGAGCCACCCCCCGCGGGAGCCTCTACAACGCCGCCATCAGCTCCGTCTTCTTCCTCGGTCCGCCGAGATCGCCGACGACCGCACGCCGTCACCAACCCGTCCCCGAGCCCACCGAGCTGCTCTACGTGACCCCAGTGAGCTCCTGCTCCGAATCCCCCTCCTCCCCGCCATTATTTCAAGCTCAAACTGCCGACTCCCTACTGACCGAGCTCAACGCCGCTAGGGCTCGTCGTCGGCGCCACTCCGATGGCCATTTGGTCGCACCACCGTGCCAAACGACACCGCCGCATCACGTAGTGCCTTGCCCGCGCTTTAGTTTGCATGTTTGCTCGCTGTAGCCGCTTACCCGTGGTCGCCCGAACTCCGGCCGCCGCGGATGACCTCGCCGCCGTTAACCCCGGCCACCCCAGGCCAGGAAACCACCACCGTTCGACGCGCGCCACTGCGTGCGTTCGAACACAACAAACCACGCTCAAAATGGTGCCCTATAAGGCATTTCCGAGCTGCCCCGCCGTCTCTGTCGTCGCCGGCGGCTAAACGCCGGCGACCGCTGACCCGTTGACCGGTGTGGGTTGACCCCACTGCCCGGTTTGACCTCCCCCTCTCTCTCACTGACTCACGGGCCCCGCCGGACTAATTACTTTAGTTAGCGCTAATTAGCTAGTTAGGTTAGCTGGGTTAGTCGCTGACCAGTGGGCCCAGCCCAGTTAGTTAGGGCTAACTAACTTAGTTAGTTGACTGTGTCACTGACGTGTGGACCCCACACGTCAGGTTTGACCTGGTCGACGCCTTTGACCTGCTGACGTCATGACGATGTCATGCTGACGCAGTAATTAATTTCTGTTTTAAAATAAATCAGGAAATTCCAGAAAATGCCCAAAACTTCTAAAAATGATAGAAAATCAACCGTAACTCCAAATGAAATAAATTATATACGAAAAATTATCTGAAAAATTCAAGGAATCTGTTTATGGCATTTTCATGCATGTTTGAACAACTTAACCTCACTGTTTAGTTCAAAACATGATAATGCACTATTTGAATTCATAGTTTGAATTTGAATTTGAACCTAGTGTTCAAACTCCATTTAACTTGTTTTTAGTTGCATTAGCTCAATCAACAGCATATTGCCATGTCATGATCATGCATCATATTGTTGCATCGCATTGATTGTGTTCTTCCTTGTTTGCCGGTAAATGTCCCCTCTCGATAGACGATGTACCGACGCTGTGATCATTGACACTGATGAAGACTCAATGTTATCTTCAGAAGTGCCAGGCAAGCACAACCCCCTTGTTCATTCTGATACAAGCCCACTCTCTCGCTCCTGCTCTCTTTTACTGCATTAGGACAACAATGATTCATCCGTTACTTGTTGCGGTAGTTGAACCCCTTATCCTCTGCATGACCTGTCATTGCCACAGTAAATAGATGAAACCCACTAGCATGAGTAGGAGTTGTTTGAGCCCTGATGTGCCTACTCATTCATGCTTGTTTGTCATGCCTTCTACTGCTTAGAGTTGAGTCAGGTCTGATTCATCGGGGATGGATCGGAGGTGTGTAAACATGTCCTACTGTGTGTGAGCTAAGTGTGTGAACACGTTTTGGTAAAGGTAGCGGTGAGAGGCCATGTAGGAGTACATGGTGGGTTGTCTCATTGAAACAGTCCTCAGGAACTGAGCTCTGTGTTTGTGATCCATGAAACAGCTACTACCACACATTGGGCCCTGAAATATGACCCCGCTCGACTTACTGACCCCTCTCGCCTCTGTCCAGGAGTTGCAACTAGTTTCTGGTGTTTGTAGGATATGTGTTGGCGGCCGTGCATAGCGCTGACCCTAGGGGTGGGTTATGTTGCGGTAGATACACCATGGCACGGTGTACCGAGTCACCCGTTTGGTGTCTCGGGAACCCTATACACATCGTTTGGGGCCATTGAGGACACCCCGGCCGGATTTCCTTGCGGATGGAACCTGAATAGGCGATAAACCTGGACTAGAGACTTGTGTGGTTAGTCAGGTCGTGGTCTACACCCACGTCGGTTTTCGCTTGAAGTCTGCCGAGCACATGTCGTGTGCAGACGCTAAGTGGTGGAAACATGTGTGACGAAGTACACCCCTGCAGGGTTATAAATGATCTATTCAAATAGCCGCGTCCGCGGTAAAGGACTTCTGGGTTGCCTATAACAGTTCATAGACAAGTGAAAGTGGATACTCTAAAACTCGCAAGATAAGTGTGAGTGCTATGGATGGCCTTCTTGTAGGGAGACGAGAGCGGATCCATAGTAGTGTATTGAATGGTGGATATGTGGACTCGTGTGCGCCACCTGAAAAGAGTTGCTTGCAGTCATAGTTCAGATAGCCACCAAGTCAAAGCTGGCTTGCTGCAGTTAAACTCCACCACCCCCCTTTTGTTGATACCGATGCATATGTAGCTAGTTCTGAGGTAAGTCTTGCTGAGTACCTTTGTACTCACGTTTGCTTAATTTATGTTTTGCAGAGAGACTTCAGTCTCGCTAGTAGTTCCGCGTGGACTTCAACGTTTAGCTTGATACCTCATCTACGATCTTGTGCCCTCGACAGGATCTGGTAGATAGTCAGGCTTCTTAGCCTTTTTCATTTATAGATGTCTATACTCAGACATGTTAAGCTTCCACATGTGCTTTGCATTGTATGCTATGATTGTTGGGTCATGAGACCCATGTTTGTAATATCTGGCTCTTCGGAGCCTAATGAATAAATACTTGAGCTGTAGAGTTATGTTGTGATGCCATGTTGTATTTAGACATATCGAGCATATTGTGTGTATGATTGAAATGCTTGGTATGTATGGGATCCGACAATCTAGTTGTTTATCCTTGGCAGTCTCTCTTATGGGGAAATGTAGTCTAGTGCTTCCATGAGCATAGTAGTCCGCTACAGCCCGGTTCACCGGAGTCTTGTCAGCCCAGCACTACTGCTCAGGACACTTGACTGGCCGGCATGTGTTTCACTTCGTTCCCGTGTCTGTCCTTTCGGGGAAATGTCACGCGGTGACATCCGGAGTCCTGCTTAGCCTGCTACAGCCCGGGTTCCCGGAGTCCTTTTAGCCTAGTGCTACAGCCCGGATTCACACGCTGCTGACCGACACGCTCGATGTGAATCATGTATGCCTGTCCCCATAGGTTAGTGCCGCTTTGGGTTCACGACTAGCCATGTCGGCCCGGGTTCTCTGTCATATGGAGGCTAGCGACACTATCATATACGTGAGCCAAAAGGCACAAACGGTCCCGGGCCATGGTAAGGCGACACCCGTGGGATACCGTGCGTGAGGCCGCAAAGTGATATGAGGTGTTACCGGCTAGATCGATGTGACTTGGAGTCGGGGTCCTGACAGCGTTGGTATCAGAGCCTGACTGCCTGTAGGTTTACCAAGCCAAACTGGTCGAAGTTCAGTCTAGAAATGCTTTAGTTATATAAGGGAATTGATTGTGGAAGGGAACGTAAGGCTCTTTTTACTCCTTATCCTCATGACCTCCTGATCCGAGTCATCTTATCCTTCCTACGGGGTTAAGAACTAGGTTTCTCTTCTATCTCTCAGGATGACGTGTTACTAATCCATAGACTCATAGGAATGATGGATTCAAGCCCCAGTTCAGTTTCTACTACTTCCGTGTGTTCATAGTTGGTCTCGGAACCTTGATATTGTGATGTTGAGTGGTTAAGTCACCATTTTGCAGGATGTATCAAATCATTTTGAGCATTTACAGCCGTTATGCTGTCCGAGTCATACCAAGTTTCTAAATAGTCTGATGCATTTGCAAATCCCTTCTTTCCATTCTCGATGTTCCTTTGGGCCAGATTAACCACACTAATCGTCAAGTTGAGGTACTCTGTTGCCTTGTCATATATGTTGGAGCTATTATTATGACCCTAGGTGTCTTAGAGGATCACCTAGTAATCTAGCCATGTTTTGTGTTCCCAGTGTGATGATTCTGGCCATCATTCTCGAAAGCATCCCGTGATGCTATTAGTTAGTAGGCATTCTATTCCTGGGTTTTTGAACCCGAGATTCACCCTACTTACTTCATGTTGATAGTGTTTGCTCGTTCCTTTAGGTTATTAGTAACCTTTGCATCAGTCCTCGAGGTCCGTGGTATTTCCTTCTTCCAAATACTATGAACCACTTATGGCAGAAGTTCTTGAACCAAAGGATCACAACCAGAGTGCTCTTGATGAGTTCTCCATTCTATATTGTGGTTCTGCCAATTCTACCTTTCTGCATGGGTTATCCGGAAGAAATATGTTGAACTCGTTTGACATACTAATCTATGCATCCACAACTCAGAAAGTTATATGTTCCTTTGAGTTGTCCCCCTTCAGTTATATTCCGACCTTCATCTATCAATTAATAGTAAGGAGTAGTTGGCAATCATGTGTATCGATGCCTATTACTCTAGTGGTCCGTCAAGTCATTCTATTTCAGAATGACTAGGAGAAACAAACTCCAGTACCTCATCCATATCCAGGATTGGGTCAAGGCAGTTGTATTCCGCAGATCAAAATGCAACCCAGCTTTTGGTTCTGTTCTACCCTGAAGCATTACCCACTTTATGTCAAGAGCGTCGTGAGAATTGCACCTTCTCCTATGAATTCCTGACGCAGTGATACTTCTTGCCATCATTGTTCATTCCTCGGTTCCCGTGTTATTGTAACCGGAATGCCGGCAAGTGAGTCGTGATGTGTGAAACCAATACTCCTAGCAACTCCGTTGCTTGGTAGTTAATGGACAATATTCTCATTCTTAGCGTGTTGGTTATGGAATCATCATTCTAAGATAGATTGTGCTACCTAATCCTTATTTCCTGGTGCACTCTTCGATGAACGAGTTAGGATTTTGCCAAACCCTTGCTCTATCGATCATATCGTCTTGCCCTAAAAAGCAAGATTGATCTCGAGCTTAGTATCATATCAGTGGTTCGTGATGTTCCGATTATCTTCTCGGAAGTATTACCTGGTTGTCACCTGACTGCTATGTTGAGTTCGTGATCATGTTGGTTTTCCTCCAACCACCCATGCTCCAAGAATCAGTGTTGGATACCCCTGAGCTAGTTGGTTAAGCTTAACAACAACTTGGAGAGTTGGAAGATAAAAGCTTGTCTGACTTAGTTCATGTTAAGGGATATCTTTGTGTTTGTGCGTGTGTTGAAGAAAGATGATATCTTCACCAATTGGTCCTCGTGATCAGTTGTTGGATCTATTGTCTTGTCAAAACTTTGACTTGGGTATGGGCTATCGTCAAGTCAAAACAGAACCAACGATGTTCGTAATGTTGTTTTACTTGTGGTTGATCCCTCGAGCATACACCATTACATCCTTTGGTCTGACCAATGCTACCACCGTGTTCACATGATGGTGGAAGTCCAGTGATATGGAAATTTTGATGAGTTGCTGTTGAGCCCATCAGCAGCATGTTGTCTCCCCCATGATTCATGTTGAGCATCTAAGTTAGTGTTGGAAACTTTTGTAAGCATTATCTTCATGTCCCGTTCATGAAATACATGTTTGGTGTAAGAAGTGACTTTATCCAAGTTCATGTGCCTTAGGTGCAAGTTGCCGCCGTGAATTCAAGAAAGATTGTTTTTACTTCCTTTGGAATCGTCCCAAGTCAGTCATGTACGTGCGAAGTATTCTATGGTCTGATAGACTGATCATCTTCATTCTATACGTATCCCTAGCACACCAAGCCACTGATTGATTTGTTCAAGGAGAAGAAGTTCCTTCCTAAGAATCATGACTTATGATAGGACTTTGTTATCCTCGATAATGGTTCCCCACCTGAACTCGGTAGTGTTTTATTATAAGACTACCATGTGGTCATGCTTGTCTGGGACATCGTGTTCACATGTGTTTAGCAGAACCAGCTCATGTTTTGGAGCTTACTACCGTAGTTCATTCCCCCAAGAATCTCGCAACATCGTCTCATCGATTTGTGTTGCAAACCTTCATTTTCCTTCCTAGACTCGATGAGTCTGGAATATCCTGTCACCAACCAGATCTGAATCTCAGGCAGATATGATGGTTGGAGCATTTTCCAAGAACTATAATATTGGTCTCTCGATAACCGGTAAAGTGGATGTCGTGGCCAACACATCCAGCCGGAAGACCTATTATTGTAGTATCTCGATTGAAGAAAGTTGGCCACCTTCCCATGAGGATTTTGTAGGATTTACCTCTGTAGTTAATCCTTACGGATTCTTGAGCTTCCAAAGTCCGACCTTTACTTGATGTCCTAGATACCAAACCGTATCAATAAATGGGTTATCCTAGCACATCAAGGAGAACATTAGAAGCGGAGTGCTATATGTCTCTCGGTCGATCCTCCAGATTTTGTTTCCTTGGCCTCGCTAAGGTGAAATCTAAGAAAGTGTTATCTTCCTTTGCATCTGCATCTTCCACCATTATTCATCATGGTAGCATGTTGTGTTGCCAGGATCGTTGACACGGATATTGGCAGAACCTTGATGAATACGAAAATGCTCAAGTTCTTGAGAGCACGCTCAGGCACTAGGTTCTGATGTTGTCGTTAACTGGAATGTGCCTCTGTCCTCACAGTTGTTCGATAGCCATCCAATTGGTGGAATCACCTTTGCCGGTGAACCTTCTCCCTAGTTACTAGAATCATTCCCAACATTTGCATTTTGTTTCCAGCCTGCACCTCAGTAGTTGTTGTTCATGATCATCTTCAAAAGTGGACTTACCATAGGTCCCATCCATTTCCGATGATAAGCAAAAATCATCCATTGCGTTGTCTTCAACAAGGTAGTCCACATCATCCATCCTAGTCCAAGTATGCCATCTCTTCAAGCTATCTCAAACGATCAATTGTAAATTGCTTTAAGCTGGTATGAAGAGTTTCAACGATCTCTGAATCAAAAGTAATTCTTTTTGCCACTTAAGGGAATATTTCTGCGAGTCACTACCCTTAAGATGTCTCGTTATGGTATCATGGCAATTATCTCCTCGCTACTTTGAAACCATGCATCATCCTACTTAAGCGTGGAATTGTTGCCTACCAAATTTGAACCTTTATCATCTGCTTCTTTCCATCACCCCTGTTGTGTGTTTCGTGTCTCAGCTCAAGAGATGTTTTATATCCCACTCCATGAGTTGATCTTGAGTGCTCGATCTCCGAGGAGATCGATCTCTGTAGAATTTCTTTCTGCCGTCATCATGCTGGATGAAGATCCCGAAAGCAAAGACGTCAAGATCAAGATGACGAAATGAATCAACATCTTCGAGAAGGGCAATCGGATCGTGAAGATTCTCTATTGGTGTTCCCTCTGTCTTCTTACCTCACGTCTTGAATCTCGGGCCGAGATTCTTGTTTAGTGGGGGTGAGCTGTCACATCCCTAGCCCTACTTTGGCCTTGGACTAGCTTGGTGGTTGCATCATGTTTAAATTCAAATGAAATTTGAATTGAGGAATTTTCAAAGCCTCAGAATCCCTTTAAAAATGATCAAGATAAAATTGCTTCAAATAAGTCCAAGAAAATGTTCCTGTTATTCTCTGGAAATTTGGCAAGGGGTAAAATCCAAACCAATAATCTTGGTGTCTCAGAAACATTTATTTTGGGCATTTGAATTAAATCAATAGCTATTTGAATTGGATTTATATTTACTATTAAATAAATATAGGTCCAATAATTCTGAAATATTTTTGTGGAGCTTTGGTTTAATTCTTTTAGCTTCTAAAAAAATATTTTCAGAAGCAACAAAACTGAATTGGTTTCAAAACCAAATTCAAAACAAACCTGCAAAAATAGAAAAAGAACATAATTAGAAAAAAAGCAGAGAGAGAGAGGGCACTGTACCTGGCCACCTACCTGAAGCCGGCCCAGCCCACCTGGCCCCCTCTCCTGTCGCCTTCCTCCTCGCGCCAGTAGGCAGAGGGCGTGTGCCTGCGGTGCACCGGCACACGCGCGCCACCTCCACCCTACCCTGGCCACCTCCTGCTTCCCCGACCCCTCTAGACGAGCGCCACGCAGCCCCTCAACCCTCTCTCACTCTCCCTGGATCCCTCCATCTCCTCTGTTCTGTTCTCGCAGCCGCCCGAGAACACCGTCGTCGCCGCCGACGCGCACCGCCGTGGCCACAGCCACTCCCTCGCCTCGCCGATGTGCTCAGAGGCTCCGCCTCGACCTCGTCTTCCTCCTCACCGAGCCACGCCCCGCGGGAGCCTCTACAACGCCGCCATCACCTCCGTCTTCTTCCTCGGTCCACCGAGATCGCCGGCAATCACACGCCATCACCAATCCGTCCCCGAGCCCAGCGAGCTGCTCTACATGACCCTAGTGAGCTCCTGCTCCGAATCCCCCTCCTCCCCGCCATTATTTCAAGCTCAAACTGCCGACTCCCTACTAACCGAGCTCAATGCCGCTCGGGCTCGTCGCCGGCGCCGCTCCGATGGCCATTTGGTCACGCCAACGTGCCAAACGACACCGCCGCATTGCGTAGTGCCTTGCCCGCGCTTTAGTTTGCGTGTTTGCTCGCTCCAGCCGCTTACCCGTGGTCGCCCGAACTCCGGCCGCCGCGGATGACCTCGCCGCTGTTAAACCTGGCCACCCAGGCCAGGAAACCACCACCGTTCGACACGCGCCACTGCGTGCGTTCGAACGCAACAAACCACGCTCAAAATGGTGCCTTGTAAGGCATTTCCGAGCTGCCCCGCCGTCTCTGTCGTCGCCGGCGGCTAAACGCCTGCGACCGCTGACCCGTTGACCGGCGTGGGTTGACCCCACTGCCCGATTTGACCTCCCCCTCTCTCTCACCGACTCACGGGCCCCGCCCAACTAATTACTTTAGTTAGCGCTAATTAGCTAGTTAGGTTAGCTGGGTTAGTCGCTGACCAGTGGGCCCACCCCAGTTAGTTAGGGCTAACTAACTTAGTTAGTTGACTGTGTCACTGACGTGTGGACCCCACATGTCAGGTTTGACCTGGTCGACGCCTTTGACCTGCTGACGTCATGACGATGTCATGCTGACGCAATAATTAATTTCTGTTTTAAAATAAATCAGGAAATTCTAGAAAATGCCCAAAACTTCTAAAAATCATAGAAAATCAACTGTAACTCCAAATGAAATAAATTATATATGAAAAATTATCAGAAAAATTCAAGGAATCTGTTTATGGCATTTTCATGCATGTTTGAACAACTTAACCTCACTGTTTAGTTCAAAACATGATAATGCACTATTTGAATTCATAGTTTGAATTTGAATTTGAACCTAGTGTTCAAACTCCATTTAACTTGTTGTTAGTTGCATTAGCTCAATCAACAGCATATTGCCATGTCATGATCATGCATCATATTGTTGCATCACATTGATTGTGTTCTTCCTTGTTTGCCGGTAAATGTCCCCTCTCGATAGACGATGTACCAACGCTGTGATCGTTGACACTGATGAAGACTCAATGTTATCTTCAGAAGTGCCAGGCAAGCACAACCCCCTTGTTCATTCTGATACAAGCCCACTCTCTCGCTCCTGCTCTCTTTTACTGCATTAGGACAACAATGATTCATCTGTTACTTGTTGCGGTAGTTGAACCCCTTATCCTCTGCATGACCTGTCATTGCCACAGTAAATAGATGAAACCCACTAGCATGAGTAGGAGTTGTTTGAGCCCTGATGTGCCTACTCATTCATGCTTGTTTGTCATGCCTTCTACTGCTTAGAGTTGAGTCAGGTCTGATTCATCGGGGATGGATCGGAGGTGTGTAAACATGTCCTACTGTGTGTGAGCTAAGTGTGTGAACACGTTTTGGTAAAGGTAGCGGTGAGAGGCCATGTAGGAGTACATGGTGGGTTGTCTCATTGAAACAGTCCTCAGGAACTGAGCTCTGTGTTTGTGATCCATGAAACAGCTACTACCACACATTGGGCCCTGAAATATGACCCCGCTCGACTTACTAACCCCTCTCGCCTCTGTCCAGGAGTTGCAACTAGTTTCTGGTGTTTGTAGGATATGTGTTGGCGGCCGTGCATAGCGCTGACCCTAGGGGTGGGCTATGTTGCGGTAGATACACCGTGGCACGGTGTACCGAGTCACCCGTTTGGTGTCTCGGGAACCCTATACACATCGTTTGGGGCCGTTGAGGACACCCCGGCCGGATTTCCTTGCGGATGGAACCTGAATAGGCGATAAACCTGGACTAGAGACTTGTGTGGTTAGTCAGGTCGTGGTCTACACCCACGTCGGTTTTCGCTTGAAGTCTGCCGAGCACATGTCGTGTGCAGACGCTAAGTGGTGGAAACATGTGTGACGAAGTACACCCCTGCAGGGTTATAAATGATCTATTCAAATAGCCGCGTCCGCGGTAAAGGACTTCTGGGTTGCCTATAACAGTTCATAGACAAGTGAAAGTGGATACTCTAAAACTCGCAAGATAAGTGTGAGTGCTATGGATGGCCTTCTTGTAGGGAGACGAGAGCGGATCCATAGTAGTGTATTGAATGGTGGATATGTGGACTCATGTGCGCCACCTGAAAAGAGTTGCTTGCAGTCATAGTTCAGATAGCCACCGAGTCAAAGCTGGCTTGCTGCAGTTAAACTCCACCACCCCCCTTTTGTTGATACCGATGCATATGTAGCTAGTTTTGATGTAAGTCTTGCTGAGTACCTTTGTACTCACGTTTTCTTAATTTATGTTTTGCAGAGAGACTTCAGTCTCGCTAGTAGTTCCGCGTGGACTTCGACGTTTAGCTTGATACCTCATCTACGATCTTGTGCCCTCGACAGGATCTGGTAGATAGTCAGGCTTCTTAGCCTTTTTCATTTATAGATGTCTGTACTCAGACATGTTAAGCTTCCACATGTGCTTTGCATTGTATGCTATGATTGTTGGGTCATGGGACCCATGTTTGTAATATCTGGCTCTTTGGAGCCTAATGAATAAATACTTGAGTTGTAGAGTTATGTTGTGATGCCATGTTGTATTTACACATATCGAGCATATTGTGTGTATGATTGAAATGCTTGGTATGTATGGGATCCGACAATCTAGTTGTTTATCCTTGGCAGTCTCTCTTATGGGGAAATGTAGTCTAGTGCTTCCATGAGCATAGTAGTCCGCTACAACCCGGTTCACCGGAGTCTTGTCAGCCCAGCACTACTGCTCAGGACACTTGACTGGCCGGCATGTGTTTCACTTTGTTCCCATGTCTGTCCTTTCGGGGAAATGTCACGCGGTGACATCCGGAGTCCTGCTTAGCCTGCTACAGCCCGGGTTCCCGGAGTCCTGTTAGCCCAGTGCTACAGCCCGGATTCACACGCTGCTGACCGACACGCTCGATGTGAATCATGTATGCCTGTCCCCATAGGTTAGTGCCGCTTTGGGTTCACGACTAGCCATGTCGGCCCGGGTTCTCTGTCATATGGATGCTAGCAACACTATCATATACGTGAGCCAAAAGGCGCAAACGGTCCTGGGCCATGGTAAGGCGACACCCGTGGGATACCGTGCGTGAGGCCGCAAAGTGATATGAGGTGTTACCGGCTAGATCGATGTGACTTGGAATCGGGGTCCTGACATCAAATCACATAACTCATAAGACATATCGTCATCGAATGTTAAGCGTGTGGACCCTACGGGTTCGAGAACTATGTAGACATGACCGAGACACATCTCCGGTCAATAACCAATAGCGGAACCTGAATGCTCATATTGGCTCCTACATATTCTACAAAGATATTTATCGGTCAAACCGCATAACAACATACATTGTTCCCTTTGTCATCGGTATGTTACTTGCCCGAGATTCGACCGTTGATATCATCATACCTAGTTCAGTCTCGTTACCGGCAAGTCTCTTTACTCGTTCCGTAATGCATCATCCCATGACTAACTCATTAGTCACATTGCTTGCAAGGCTCATAGTGATGTGCATTACCGAGAGGGCCCAGAGATACCTCTCCAATACACGGAGTGACAAATCCTCATCTCGATCTATGTCAACTCAACAAACACCATCTGAGACACCTATAGAGCATCTTTATAATCACCCATTTGCATTGTGATGTTTGATAGCACACAAGGTGTTCCTCCGGTATTCGGGAGTTGCATAATCTCATAGTCTGAGGAACATGTATAAGTTATGAAGAAAGCAATAGCAATAAACTAAATGATCATAGTGCTAAGCTAACGGATGGGTCTTGTCCATCACATCATTCTCTAATGATGTGATCCCGTTCATCAAATGACAACACATGTCGATGGCTAGGAAACTTAACCATCTTTGATTAACGAGCTAGTCAAGTAGAGGCATACTAGGGATACTTTGTTTGTCTATGTATTGACACATGTACTAAGTTTCCGGTTAATACAATTCTAGCATGAATAATAAACATTTATCATGATATAAGGAAATATAAATAACAACTTTATTATTGCCTCTAGGGCATATTTCCTCTAGTCTCCCACTTGCACTAGAGTCAATAATCTAGTTCACATCGTCATGTGATTTCACACCAATAGTTCACATCTTTATGTGATTAGTTCACATATTCATGTGACTAATACCCAAAGGGTTAACTAGAGTCAATAATCTAGTTCACATCGCTATGTGATTAACACCCAAAGAGTGATCATGTTTTGCTTGTGAGAGAAGTTTAGTCTACGGGTCTGTAACATTCAGATCCGTATGTATTTTGCAAATTTCTATGTCTACAATACTCTGCACGGAGCTACCCTAGCTAATTGCTCCCACTTTCAATATGTATCTAGATCGAGGCTTAGAGTCATCTAGATCGGTGTCAAAAGCTTGCATCGACGTAACTCTTTACGACGAACTCTTTTATCACCTCCATAACTAAGAAATATTTCCTTAGTCCTCTAAGGATAATTTTGACCGATGTCCAGTGATCTAGTCCAAGATCACTATTGTACTCCCTTGCCAAAATCATGCTAAGGTATACAATAGGTCTGGTACATAGCATAGCATACTTTATAGAACCTATGACTGAGGCATAGGGAATGACTTTTCATTCTCTTTCTATTTTCTGCCGTGGCCGGGTTTTGAGTCTTTACTCAACTTCACACCTTGCAACACAGGCAAGAACTCCTTCTTCGACTGTTCCATTTTGAACTACTTCAAAAACTTGTCAAGGTATGTACTCATTGAAAAATTGATCAAGCGTCTTGATCTATCTCTATAGATCTTGATGCCCAATATGTAAGCAGCTTCACCGAGGTCTTTCATTGAAAAATTCTTATTCAAGTATCCTTTTCTGCTATCCAGAAATTCAGTATCATTTCTGATCAACAATATGTCATCCACATATAATATCAGAAATGCTATAGAGCTCCCACTCACTTTCTTGTAAATACAGGCTTCTCCAAAAGTCTGTATAAAACTTTATGCTTTGATCAACTCCTCAAAGCGTATATTCCAACTCCGAGATGCTTGCACCAGTCCATAGATCACTACAAAAAAAGACACTTCCGTGATGATACGTGTTTGTCACAGTAGGTCACGTTTTCTGTCATGCATGTACATCCGTAACGATTTTATGACAGAATCAAGATAGTCATACTTGTGCTGTCGTAGAAGTGTTCCATGACATTACCAAAATTATCATCATGGAAGTGTTCATGTCCATGATGATAAATGCCGCGTCATGGAAGTGCTTTCGTCAAGGGTGACCGACACGTGGCATCCACCATAACGGGTCACCGTTAAGCTATCGGGTCCGGTTTTGGATCCGATAACCCGCTAACAGCCACGACCAATGAAAATTTTCCACGTGTTAAATTCTCATTGGCCAACGGAAACACGTGTCAGCTCTGCGTTGGCACAGGTGTCACTCATCCAATGGGCAAGATGCACCTATGTTATGTTGACACGTGGACCGGCCCAAAAGTGGCCCATAAAGATTAGATGGGCCGGCCCAACTAAAGGCCCATAGGATTTTGCATACCATAATGGGTCGGCCTAACTAAAGGCCCATGAGATTTCACCGACAATAATGGGCCAGCCTAGCTAAAGGCCCATGAGATTTCGCCGACCATAATGGGCCGGCCCAACTAAAGGCCCACAATATTTTGAGGACACTAATGGGCCGGCCCGTTAACAGGCTGCCATGTTTTGGGCCAAATGCCGGCCCATATTTGATCCGGTCCATTAACAGTCTGCCACGTTCTGGGCCCAATAAAGGGCCATATGAGATCCGACCTGTGAAAAGCCTACCATGTTCTGGGCCAAATTATGACCCAGATCAGATCTGACCCTTTAAGGGGTTTTGGGCTAAATTATGGCCCATATCAGATTCGGCCCATCAACTAGACACTATGCTTTTGGGCCCACTTGCTAAATGCCCATTTAGTAATTCGGTCTGATATTAGTTTCGGCCTGTTAAAGGCATGTTTAACATTTTAGCCCTATATTTATTTCGGCCTGTTAAAAGCCCGTCATGTAGTTGGGCCTAACTACGGCCCGGTTTGCATCCGACCTGCTCACAGCCGATAATCTGATTGGGCCAAACAAGGAACGAGACAATTTTGGCCTGTTAACAGTCTGTGATGTGATTGGCACAATCATGGGCCGGGGGTCTATTTTGGCCTGCTGCCGACCCGTGAGCTGTTCGGCACGTTTCAGGCCCAACCTACTTTTCAGCCTCCTAAAAGCCCATTGAGTTTTCTTGCGAAAATAGGGCTGACGGTTTACTCGGCCTATTAGAGGCCCAAATCTACTAGTGGGTCAGTTTACATTTAGGCCTGTTAACAGACCGATTATGTAGTGATTTGCATGACGACCCGATAATACGTACCGTAATTTTATGGTTTGGCCGGTTGTAACGCCCTCGATGCGGCTATATCTCCCACGTGTCGAAGCACGACTTAGAGGCATAACCGCATTGAAACCAATGTCGCAAGTGAGGTAATCTTCACACAACCCATGTAATACGTAAGGGAAAAAGTTACATAGTTGGCTTACAATCGCCACTTCACACAATTACATGAATAAAGCATTACATCATCCAGATACAACCAAGGTCCGACTACGGAACCAAAATAAAAGAAGAACCAAAATGCGACAAAGGTCCCCGATCGAACCCAACTGGGCTCCACTACTGGTCAACTAGAACGAAACCACACAAAGGACAAGATCTTCAATGAGCTCCTCCTGAGCTTGGTTGCGTCATCTGCACGGTCTCATCGGCACCTGCAAGCTGGTTTTGGAAGTATCTGTGAGCCATGGGGACTCAACAATCTCGCACCCTCGCGATCAAGACTATTTAAGCTTATAGGTAGGGTAAAAGGTATGATGTGGCGATACAGCAAGCGACTAGCATATATGGTGGCTAACATACGCAAATGAGAGCGAGAAGAGAAGGCAAAGCACGGTCGATAAAAGTATGATCAAGAAGTGATCCTATAACAACCTACGTCAAGCATAACTCCAACAACCGTGTTCACTTCCCGGACTCCGCCGGAAAGAGACCATCACGGTTACACACACAGTTGATTCATTTTAATTAAGGTCAACTTCAGGTTTTCTACAACCGGACATTAACAAATTCCCATCTGCCCATAACCGCGGGCATGGCTTTCGAAAGTTCAAATCCCTGCAGGGTGTCCCAACTTAGCCCATCACAAGCTCTCACAGTCAACGAAGGAATAGACCTCCACCCGAGACGTTCCGATCAGACTCGGTATCCTGGACAACAAGACTTTTCGACAGGGTAAAACTAAACCAACAACACCGCCCGAATGTGCCGACAAATCCCGATAGGAGCTGCACATATCTCTTTCTCAGGGCACACTCAGATGAGACATCCTACGAGTAAAACCAACACTCAAGTTGCCCCGAGGTGGCCCCGCAGTCTACTCGGTCGGACCAACACTCAGAGAAGCACTTGCCCCCCCCCCCCGGGGGGGGGGGGGGAGGGGGGTTAAAATAAAGATGACCCTTGAGTCTGCAGAACCCAAGGGAAAGAAAAGGCTAGGTGGCGAATGGTAAAACCAATGTTGGGCATTGCTGGAAGAGCTTTACTTAAGGCGAACTGTCAAGGGGTTCCCATTATAGCCCAACCGCGTAAGGGACGCAAAATCCGGGAGCATAACACTGATATGACGGAAACTAGGGTGGCAAGAGTGGAACAAAACACCAGGCATAAGGCCGAGCCTTCCACCCTTTACCAAGTATATAGATGCATTAATTAAATAAGATATATTGTGATATCCCAACAAGTAAACATGTTCCAACAAGGAACGATCTCCATGTTCCAACAAGGAACAAACTTCAATTTTCACCTGCAACTAACAACGCTATAAGAGGGGCTGAGCAAAGCGGTAACATAGCCAAACAATGGTTTGCTAGGACAAGGTGGGTTAGAGGCTTGGTTCAACAATATGGGAGGCATGATAAGCAAGTGGTAAGTATCGCAGCATAGGCATAGCAAAAGAGCGAGCATCTAGCAAAGCAAAGATAGTAGTGATTTTGAGGGTATGATCATCTTGCCTGAAATCCCGCAAGGAAGAAGAACGAGTCCATGAAGAAGACAAATGGACGTAGACGAACGGATCCTCACAAACACGACGTTGTCGGAAACAACCCGAAGAAGCACACCGGAAAGAAGCAAACAACATAGTAAACAATCAACACATAAACATGGCATGATGCACAACCAAGAATGATGCATGTCCGGATTAAAGAGGCATGGCAAAGTGCACAAACAATCCTACAAATTAAGTGGAGCTCAATATGCAACGAGTTGCATATTGATGGAACACCACATCAATTATTTAGTTCGATCTCGTTTATGTACCCAACAATATTAAATGTTGTTAAACATGGCAAGAGGGTGAAGCAAAGAAAACTACCTATCTAGTCAAGGTTAAATGAGGCCGGAAACAACGAACAGCAAATTCCGGTACTCCTCATGTGCATATATTAGGTTAGGTCCTGTTCTGCCCTAAACCATATTTTTGGGTTGTTTAACATGCAAAACAATGTCACCATGATAAAATAGGCAAAATTCTACCCCATTTACATATAAAGTTTATTAAGTTCGGAGCTACGGTTTAATAGTTATGAATTAAATCATTTTAACATGACATAGAGCAAAAATTAATCAAACAACATTTTAAACATTTTAAACATAGATGAAAGTTGGATATTATTAAACTAGATGAAAAACTAAGCATATTTCATATATAAATCATTTTAATCCGATGCACGAATTGTGAGTTATTATATGCATGAACATGAGGGTCTTTTCTATAAAACTGCAGTCTTAGGATAAATAGACAAATTCACGGATCCTGAAAAAAACATCAACGGGCTGAAACTGGCTGCGGACCTAACAGGAACAAGCGGTGGGGGATTCCTCACCATGGGCCAAGGCCCGATTGGAAGCAGAGGAGGCCTGGCGCTGGCTGGATGTGGCAAAGGGAAGGCACCGCTGGGCCTTGGAGAGGCTGGAAGGGAGGCAGCCCAGGCGCGACGTGGTCAACGAGCGGGCGAGCAGGCACGCCCGATCCTGAACCGCTGCTCACAGCAGGGGAAGGACAGGCCGGCGCTGGCCTTGGCACGGGCAGGACATGAAGCAGGGCGAGGCGGCGCTGCTTGAAGGGAGGTTCGACGAGACGGGCCTGCAGGCGGCTTACGGCGGCGGGGACCCACCGGATCTGACGAGGGAAGCCGGTTCCCGATGGTTGGAGTCGAACAAGATGACGATGGCTTGGCTCCTGGTGCAGGTCCATGGCGCGGGGCAGGGCATGGAGGAGCTCCTCTCCTCCGGATTGAACTGAAAGGGGAAGGCAGCGGGGCGCTGGTCCCTCACGAGGCCGGTTGAAGACGGCGGCCTCGGGCAGGGGAGCTCGAATGGCGGCGGCGGGGAAGAGCTCTAGGTCGTCCATGGCTTCAGGTGCTCACCTATTCGAGGCAACAGAGAGACAAGGAGATAGCGTGAGAGGGAGAAGAGAATGAAAAGGAGGAAGATAGAGGAAGAGGAAGGCGTAGCTCAGGTGAAGAAGCTTTGGTGGCGAGGCAGATCAGCCGAGGAGACGGGCGCGCGAGGAGGAGCTCGGGCAGCGGATCCAGGGGCGCTGTCCTGTTGGAGCTCGAGGAAGGCAGCGGATCGATGGGTTGGCCGCTGGCTGAAATCGAAGGGAAGCAGAGGCTGACGCTGGTTCGTAGAATGAGGGGCTAGTGGATCGGATCTGGGAGGATCCCAAGGTGGATGAGGGAGGCTGCGGCGGGTGAGGAGATGGATGGGACAGATCCCTAGGTTTTAGGGTTTGGTCTCCAATTAGACTAGGGGTTATATATATAAGGAAAGAGGGGGAGTTTAGGGGCTAATCCGTCCCTTCGATCGCAATCGGACGGTCGGGAAAAATAGGCTAGGGAGCCCAATTAAGAAAACGGAGACGTTTTGTAGACGTTTGGGGATGATCCGGACACAACGGTGACGACAGTCCGGGTCGGGATCGGGACAACTTTTCGGACGCGCGCGCGAGGAGAGCCGCGGGCTGACGAGAGAGATTAGGTTGGACCTGTCGGTAGGTCGTGGGCTGTGTAGATGGTCTCGAGCTGAGAGAAGAGAAGAGAGGGACGCCCGACGTCTATTTTCGGAGACCGAAAACGTCCGACCGGCTATAATGCCGCTATAGTTTAACGGTTGGGCTATCAAACGAACTCCGAATGCGATGAAACTTGACAGGCGGTCTATCTACACTATAATAAGACCGCACGTCAACTCTCGTCCCATTCCAAGAACATTTTCCAGACACTTATAAAATACTATTTCGGACATGCCGCGGGCGCGTGCAAGTGTGTCTGGGCTCAGAACGGACAACGGAAAGAATGGGGGAACCCGGACGGATGCAAGTTTTAAAACATGATGATGCAATGCACATGATGACACGATGAAATGAAACATGCAAGCAAATGACATGGCAACTACATCGAATAACTGGAGGACACCTGGCACATCGGTCTTGGGGCGTTACAACACTCCACCACTATGAGAGGATCTCGTCCCGAGATCTAGAATGGCACCGGGGAAACAACGGAAGAGAGAGAGGAGAGTAAAACTAAGTTGCTTCTTTGACAAATGAGTGAGACCAAAGAACCTTGAAAAGGTTGAACAAATTGAAAGAGATAAAACAACGGAGAAGAACAAAGTTGAAAGCACTCCGTTAAGAAAGAATTGAAAAAGAAATGAAGACTTGATAAGGCGAAAGGAACTTGATCAAAGGGGCACAATACTCCGGTTAAACACGATAGGGAAGGAATAAGAGTGATATAATTTGGACAGCACTCCGCCTGTAAATGGAAGGAATTGAATTTGACAAGAAGAGAGGATACTTGAAAAGAGGACACAACACCCCCGTTAAAAGAATAGGCATGAAAAGAACATGATCTTTGACAAACGAGATGATGGTTAAAAAGAGCAACATCACAATTCCTACGGAATGAAAGAATAGAATATAGATAATTGAAATAGGAGAATGGAGAAGAAAATGCCAACTTCTGCCACAAAAGAGCTTGACAAGGCATCTTTAGGAGAAGGGTCGAACGGAGTTGTTGGAAAAACAACAACAAAAGGAATAATCTTGGTATGGTCTTATGGAATACATCTCAAATTATGAGGTGACAACCTGCCACTCACGGGAAAAAGAATTGGATTGGTATGAACAAGGAGACAAGAAAGTATTTCACCAGAAGGATAGAAGAAGCACTAGGATCATATATTATCACCATTAATAGCAACAAAACTTAGAGAAGGCTTTAGGTGAAATATAACCCAAGATAACTCCAATGACGAGATTGATGGATTTAAAATATCTCATTCTTGATAACATGTGAATCATGAAACATGAACTCAAATTATCAAGAATGACATAATACCACCTCCGATGATAAGGAAGAAAGAATTGCACTCCGGATAGCAATATGAAGAAAACTTGAGCTCCTTAGAAAAGAAAGTTTATGAACGCTTCGAGAACTGATTAAGTCCTTGATGAACCCATCATGTAGAACCTTCATGAAGAACTCCGGTAATAAAAGAATGATCAAACGAAATGAAAGATAAGTTGAAAAACACAAGGTGAAACCTTGCAATGATTAGATGGACCTTAGCAACGAGATAAAGAGAAAACGTGGCACTCCGGTAAAGAAAGATGAACAAATGGAAACAAGAATTTGATGAGCCTCCGGAATAAGGAATTAATATCTTGGGTGAAACAAGAATAAGAATTACATTAAGCGTATCCTTCACCAATTAAATTGATGACAATCAACGGATTTGGCATACTACTTATTCTCATAGAAAGGATTAAGATAGATATAGCGCAACTTGAGAATGCCTTCAACGAAACACCGGTGGAATCGAAACAACGAATGAATTGATATGATAACGAAAGAAGAGGAATCTTGTACGAACCACCATAAGAATTGAAAATGAACGGAGTAAAGATAAAGAAACACCGGAAATAATTATGAAATGAACGAAGATACTTGAGAGGATTTAGATACATTAGAACGAAGAGATCACGAGCCGATAAAAGATCACTTGAATGAAGCACCGGTAAAATAGGAGACTGATAACTGACAGCTAAGAATGAATAAACCTGAATTGATGGACTCCGGATAACAAACTGAGAAGACTCTTGAATTGCCCCGGATAGGTGAAAAGAATTCTCACGAACAAAACAATTACGGGAGAATGGGAACAAGCTAGAATCACGAATCTTGAAGAGAATTGATTAGATTAGGAGGAAAAACTCTTCTTCGGTCTTCAAATCCTGAGAATGATGATGAGAAACACCAACAAAAATTATTTAGACACTCCGAAATGAAGAATGGAAAGGTTGAGCCAACGATGAAAAGAATTTAGCCGATCTTGGAGAAAGACATTTGACTGATGACAATTCATTCTTATGTCAAACTTCAGAAAAGAATTTGAAATGCTCCGGAAAAATAAGAAGAGTCAGGTAAGATCCTGGGAAAAGACCTGTGGGTTATGGCCCACTCGAAAGAAAACACCGTTGAACGATTAACAAGAGAGAAAGCACCGGTTGAATTAAATGGCTTGAATGAGATAAACAACCTCGAAATAGGTTGAACGGATCTTCAATGACAAGACGAGCCTTTTGAGATAGCTTGAGCACGCCGGAACAAATGAATAGCGAGAAGTGAAAGATTAAGAATTGCACCTACATGAGAAAGCATTGAAACAAGGAAAGGATACGATCAAACACCAAAAGCTTGATTTGAATCCACCGGAGAAGAAAAGAATGGAGAAGGAAGAACGAGTAGAGCATCTTCATGAGAAACACCGGGTAAAAACATGAAGGAAAAAGAATGGAGAGACTTCCATCAATAAAATGGATACTTGAATAAGACATCGGATTCCTTGAAGAAAAACAAAGGGAGGGAGGGTGGGAAAAAACAAAGATAATTTGTAATGGATGGAACGAACACCGTTGAGAAATTTAGAATTGATCTTGCGGATGTTGAAATGATTGGATACACTTGAAGAGAAACACGCCGGTGAGAAGAAATTGGAATGACAAACTCAATGATCGAGGAGGATTAGTATTCACATAGGAATATGAGAACACCACTTAGGGAAGGTATGGAATCAACATTTGACTTCGAAGCAACTCGAATACCACAACTCAAAACAAAACAAAGGATTGGCTTGCAGAATAAGCCGGAACAAACATATGATAGAGATTTCGTCCGAAGTTTTCGTGGTGGGGCCTACACAGGCTCAATCGTACAACACCATCATGTACAAGGCAGTGCACATGACATACGAAGCATCCCCGAGTCGGCATAGCCAAGGACTCTTTAAGACACAACGAGACCACTGTAAAATCGACCGTGAATAGGTGGACCACTAGACGTCGAACCCCAATTTCATATCATATATCCGTTGGAAAGATATCCTAAGAGCTACTTGAATTCCCACCTATGAAACTCCCGAAATTTTCCGGTTATGCAATCAGGTGTTGGGGATACAGGGGAAGCATAATATCTCACCCAAATCTAGCAAATCCTACATCCAGCTGTATCCATCCTTCAACACATAACCAAGAAACCTTCGAAAATCATCTACCTCAACCTCCGAAAAGCATCCGTTATACAAGTTATGGCAATACTCTCGAACTCCTGCCCCAGTACTGGGTGGCGTCGGGGTTATCTCACCAACGAACTGCATAAAAGATATTTTCGATGTCGGCGTACTAAACTCAGGTATTCCAGAAACTGCAACGATAAAATTATGACGACAACACCTCAGGAGGCACCAAACCCCTGACAGGAGGCACCAAGACAATGTTCTCATCATAAAACCATCGGAACGATTCCAAGATACCCGCGTGATCCTAAATTTTTTTAGTGAAATTTGAGAAGAGAAGAGTCAAAACTCTACGTCAGGATGCCTTACCAGAGCGATGAAGGGACTAGGAAGTAAAAGAATTCCTAAACTCTCCGATATATAATTCCTAGATGACTCAAAACATTTGTTTAGACACAACTCGGCCGCTAAAAACGATCAATCAGTGGGGGCTCCTAAGGTCAGGGAAGGCTCTGATACCAACTTGTAACGCCCTCGATGCGGCTATATCTCCCACGTGTCGAAGCACGACTTAGAGGCATAACCGCATTGAAAGCAATGTCGCAAGTGAGGTAATCTTCACACAACCCATGTAATACGTAAGGGAAAAAGATACATAGTTGGCTTACAATCGCCACTTCACACAATTACATGAATAAAGCATTACATCATCCAGATACAACCAAGGTCCGACTACGGAACCAAAATAAAAGAAGAACCCCAAATGTGACAAAGGTCCCTGATCGACCCCAACTGGGCTCCACTACTGATCAACTAGAACGAAACCACACAAAGGACAAGATCTTCAATGAGCTCCTCCCGAGCTTGGTTGCGTCATCTGCACAGTCTCATCGGCACCTGCAAGCTGGTTTTGGAAGTATCTGTGAGCCACGGGGACTCAGCAATCTCGCACCCTCGCGATCAAGACTATTTAAGCTTATAGGTAGGGTAAAAGGTATGATGTGGAGCTGCAGCAAGCGACTAGCATATATGGTGGCTAACATACACAAATGAGAGCGAGAAGAGAAGGCAAAGCACGGTCGATAAAAGTATGATCAAGAAGTGATCCTATAACAACCTACGTCAAGCATAACTCCAACAACCGTGTTCACTTCCCGGGCTCTGCCGGAAAGAGACCATCACGGTTACACACGCAGTTGATTCATTTTAATTAAGGTCAACTTCAGGTTTTCTACAACCGGACATTAACAAATTCCTATCTGCCCATAACCGCGGGCACGGCTTTCGAAAGTTCAAATCCCTGTAGGGTGTCCCAACTTAGCCCATCACAAGCTCTCACGGTCAACGAAGGAATAGACCTCCACCCGAGACGTTCCGATCAGACTCGGTATCCCGGTACAACAAGACATCTCGACAGGGTAAAACTAAACCAGCAACACCGCCGGAATGTGCCGACAAATCCCGATAGGAGCTGCACATATCTCTTTCTCAGGGCACACTCAGATGAGACATCCTACGAGTAAAACCAACCCTCAAGTTGCCCCGAGGTGGCCCCGCAGTCTACTCGGTCGGACCAACACTCAGAGAAGCACTGGCCCCCCCCGGGGGGGGGGGGTTAAAATAAAGATGACCCTTGAGTCTGCAGAACCCAAGGGAAAGAAAAGTCTTAGGTGGCGAATGGTAAAACCAATGTTGGGCATTGCTGGAAGAGCTTTACTTAAGGCGAACTGTCAAGGGGTTCCCATTATAGCCCAACCGCGTAAGGGACGCAAAATCCGGGAACATAACACCGATATGACGGAAACTAGGGCGGCAAGAGTGGAACAAAACACCAGGCATAAGGCCGAGCCTTCCACCCTTTACCAAGTATATAGATGCATTAATTAAATAAGATATATTGTGATATCCCAACAAGTAAACATGTTCCAACAAGGAACGATCTCCATGTTCCAACAAGGAACAAACTTCAATATTCACCTGCAACTAACAACGCTATAAGAGGGGCTGAGCAAAGCGGTAACATAGCCAAACAACGGTTTGCTAGGACAAGGTGGGTTAGAGGCTTGGTTCAACAATATGGGAGGCATGATAAGCAAGTGGTAAGTATCGCAGCATAGGCATAGCAAAAGAGCGAGCATCTAGCAAAGCAAAGATACTAGTGATTTCGAGGGTATGATCATCTTGCCTGAAATCTTGCAAGGAAGAAGAACGAGTCCATGAAGAAGACAAACGGACATAGATGAACGGATCCTCACAAACACGACGTTGTCGGAAACAACCCGAAGAAGCACACCGGAAAGAAGCAAACAACATAGTAAACAACCAACACATAAACATGGCATGATGCACAACCAAGAATGATGCATGTCCGGATTAAAGAGGCATGGCAAAGTGCACAAACAATCCTACAAATTAAGTGGAGCTCAATATGCAACGAGTTGCATATTGACGGAACACCACATCAATTATTTAGTTCGATCTCGTTTATGTACCCAACAATATTAAATGTTGTTAAACATGGCAAGAGGGTGAAGCAAAGATAACTACCTATCTAGTCAAGGTTAAATGAGGCCGGAAACAACGAACAGCAAATTCCGGTACTCCTCATGTGCATATATTAGGTTAGGTCCTGTTCTGCCCTAAACCATATTTTTGGGTTGTTTAACATGCAAAACAATGTCACCATGATAAACTAGGCAAAATTCTACCCCATTTACATATAAAGTTTATTAAGTTCGGAGCTACGGTTTAATAGTTATGAATTAAATCATTTTAACATGACATAGAGCAAAAATTAATCAAACAACATTTTAAACATTTTAAACATAGATGAAAGTTGGATATTATTAAACTAAATGAAAAATTAAGCATATTTCATATATAAATCATTTTAATCCGATGCACGAATTGTGAGTTATTATATGCATGAACATTAGGGTCTTTTCTATAAAACTGCAGTCTTAGGATAAATAGACAAATTCACGGATCCTGAAAAAAACATCAACGGGCTGAAACTAGCTGCGGACCTAACAGGAATAGGTGGTGGGGGGTTCCTCACCATGGGCCAAGGCCCGACTGGAAGCAGAGGAGGCCTGGCACTGGCTGGATCTGGCAAAGGGAAGGCGCCGCTGGGCCTTGGAGAGGCTGGAAGGGAGGCAGCCCAGGCGCAGCGCGGTCAATGAGCGGGCGAGCGGGCACGCCCGATCCTGAACTGTTGCTCATAGCAGGGGAAGGACAGGCCGGCGCTGCCCTTGGCACGGGCGGGACAGGAAGCAGGGTGAGGCGGCACTGCTTGAAGGGAGGTTCGACGAGACGGGCCTGCAGGCGGCTTACAGCGGCGGGGACCCACCGGATCTGACGAGGGAAGCCGGTTCCTGATGGTTGGAGTTGAACAAGACGACGATGGCTTGGCTCCTGGTGCAGGTCCGTGGCGCGGGGCAGGGCATGAAGGAGCTCCTCTCCTCCGGATCGAACTGAAAGGGGAAGGCAGCGGGGCGTTGGTCCCTGACGAGGCCGGTCGAAGACGGCGGCCTCGGGTAGGGGAGCTCGAACGGCGGCGGCGGGGAAGAGCTCTAGGTCGTCCATGGCTTCAGGTGCTCACCTGTTCGAGGCAACAGAGAGACAGGGAGATAGCGTGAGAGGGAGAAGAGAATGAAAAGGAAGAAGATAGAGGAAGAGGAAGTGGCCGCTGGCTGAAATCGAAGGGAAGCAGAGGCTGGCGCTGGTTCGCAGAACGAGGGGCTAGTGGATCGGATCTGGGAGGATCCCAAGGTGGATGAGGAAGGCTGCAGCGGGTGAGGAAATGGATGGGACAGATCCCTAGGTTTTAGGGTTTGGTCTCCAATTAGACTAGGGGTTATATATATAAGGAAAGAGGGGGAGTTTAGGGGCTAATCCGTACCTCTGATCGTAATCAGACGGTCAGGAAAAATAGGCTAGGGAGCCCAATTAAGAAAACGGAGACGTTTTGTAGACGTTTGGGGATGATCCGGACACAACGGTGACGACAGTCCGGGTCGGGTTCGGGACAACTTTTCGGACGCGCGCGCGAGGAGAGCCGCGGGCTGACGAGAGAGGTTAGGTTGGACCTGTCGGTAGGTCGTGGGCTGTGTAGACGGTCTCGAGCTGAGAGAAGAGAAGAGAGGGAGGCCCGATGTCTATTTTTGGAGACCGAAAACGTCCGACGTTAGACCGGCTATAATGCCGCTATAGTTTAACAGTTGGGCTATCAAACGAACTCCGAATGCGATGAAACTTGACAGGCGGTCTATCCACACTATAATAAGACCGCACGTCAACTCTCGTCCCATTCCGAGAACATTTTCCGGACACTTATAAAATACTATTTCGGACATGCCGCGGGCGTGTGCAAGTGTGTCTGGGCTCAGAACGGACAACGGAAAGAACGGGGGAACCCGGACGGATGCAAGTTTTAAAACATGATGATGCAATGCACATGATGACATGCTGAAATGAAACACGCAAGCAAATGACATGGCAACTACGCGAATAACTGGAGGACACCTGGCACATCGGTCTCGGGGCGTTACACCGGTGTACTGCGAAGACAAGATATATATACACTAAAATAACTGCAGCATCGTTAATAAGAAAAAACCTAGACTATACAATAAAGAAATTACAGCATATTACATCCACTGGGCATGAAAGTTCGCCACTATGATAATAAAGCACAAACAGACAGCAGATTATATACACTAGGCATCAAAGATCGCCACCAGTGCAAATAAACACGCCGACAAAATAATATACAAAACCAACAACACTTCAATAGAGTTCAAGAAAGGTTAGCCCTGCTCGGGAGCTGCAGCGCAAGCAGCTGAGCAAACTGATGAGACTGCGCTTGTTTGACACTTATATCCTCCTCACTTTTAAAGATAAACAAGCAGACGGATGACAAGTTTTGCACATATAAGTATCAGTGCTGACAATTCATCACATTTCTTACTGACGAATAAAGTGACACAACTTAAAATAGCATCAGCACAATATGGTATTGTTCAGGTTAAGACATGGCAAAAATGACATTGTGAAGGAGTTGGCAGCTTCACGACACCACTCGGTTACAGATCAAGAACTCATAAGTATCAATGGTTAGTGTGCTGTCAATTTATCCCATTTTAGATTGACAAATAAAGAGACGGTTTAAATAATAGTAGAATGATATGACATTGTTCATAGTTAAGACATTGCAGAATATGACATTGTGCTGTAGTGGGTAGGTTCACCACACCACTAGATTACGCATCAAGAACAGAAGCATACATGCAGTGCAAAAGAAGATCACTTGCTCTGTATAGTTTAATTTACATGGTATGAAGAAGGAACTTGGTTGTACAACTAAAAACTTAAATTTAGAAGGACAAACTTTTGTTTATGAGCTACATAATAAACTTTAAACATGCAATTTGATGCAAACACAAAAAATAAACAACCATTGCAGTCATGCCTAACCACATATACACAACAAAGTTTGAAGGCTTGAGAAGGACAAACTTACATTATTGGTGAAGGCAGGCTCTATAAAGCCCTTGTCCATGCTGATGGGGGGCAATTCAAGAAGTTTACCACAGAATCTTCTTCATAAGCATTGCCTTTACTCTGCACTTTGTTAAGAGTAAATATAGATGTGATAATATAAGAAAAAATGGAGAATACTTAAGATAAGATGAAGAGTGATGCTACATAACCAAGTAGGTATAAATGTAAGTACATTGATATAGGCAAAAGGTGCAACCAAGAGCAATGCAGAGCTAAACTTCTTCGGGACCATCGGTGTTATCCAACCTTATGGTAAGAGTAAATATAGATCTGATGCATAGAAAATGGAGGGAAAAGGAAAATAAGCTACAGAGTGATGGTACACGAACAACTACCTGTCAATGTAAGTACACTCATAAAGGACAACATGTACTTACAAGAACAATGCAGAGCTAAAAAAATTCATTACCATTGGATATATTCTACACTAATGTAACCATTCATATAGATCAGATAATTTGGAGCGAACAATTGATAAGCAAGCTATCATGCATACTGCTGTCACATAATGAACCAGGTATGAATGCAAGTACAGTGATACAGGACAACAGGTACCAACAAGAGCAAAGCAGCGGGCATCATATTTGCGATATCCTGCCGTTCTTTTCACTACAAAAAATACACTTCCGTGATGATACGTGTTTGTCACAGTAGGTCACATTTTCTGTCATGCATGTACATCCATGACAAATTTATGACAGAATGAAGATAGTCATACCTGTGCTGTCGTAGAAGTGTTCCATGACATTACCAAAATTATCATCATGGAAGTGTCCACTTCCATGATGATAAATCGCGCGTCATAGAAGTGCTTTGGTGACCGACATGTGGCATCCACCGTAACGGGACATTGTTAAGCTATCGGGTCCGGTTTTGGATCCGATAACCCGCTAACAGCCACAACCAATGCCGATTTTTCACGTGTAAAATTCTCATTGGCCGACAGAACCACGCGTCAGCTCCGCGTTGGCAGAGGTGTCACTCATCCAACGGTCGAGATGGGCCTATGAAATGTTGATACATGGACGGGCCAAAAAGTGGCCCATAAAGTTTAAATGGGCCGGCCCAACTAAAGGCCCACAAGATTTAGCAGACCATAATGGGCCAGCCCAGCTAAAGGCCCACAAGATTTTGCAGACCATAATGGTTCGGCCCAGCTAAAGGCCCACAAGATTTAGCGAACCACAATCGGCCAGCCCAGCTAAAGGCCCACAAGATTTTGCAGACCATAATGGCCGGCCCAGCTAAAGGCCCAACATTCTCAGTTAAGGCCCGTACGGCTAGTGTCAAATCAACCCATCAATGGCCTGTCCTAAACTTGTCATCATCGTGGCCCATGGTCACTTCTGGCCCGTTAACAGTCTGCTAAGTATATGGGCCGAATTACGGGCCGGTGTATTTCCGGCCTGTTAAAGGTCCTACTTCATATGGGCCCATTTACAGGCCATTGAAACTTTTGGCCCATAAACGACCATGAAGGATTTGGGTCATATTCAGCCATGTCTGACATTCGGCCTGTTAGAGGCCCACTATAGATTTGGGCCACTTTCGGCCTGTTGTGATTTTCGGCGTGTTAACATCGGACGAAATCCATGGGCCATATGTGGCCCAACGTCACATCGGGCCCATTAACGGTCCAGATAAAAATGATGATAATCTAGCCCGACCGAACTTCTGGCCTGTTAAAGGTATTTCCTACGTGTATTAGGTCGGAGCATTTACGGCCCGTCCGAATTTTGGTCTGTGAAAGATCCGCATCGTAAATGGGCCACCATTTCGGCCTGCTAAGACCAGTGGGTTATTTGGCACAATCAGGGCCCAATCTCACTTTTGATCTATTAAAGGCCCATGTTTTTATGGGCTCGAGATATTTACACCTGTAAATGGCCTATTGTTACTGAGGGCCCAAATTATGTTTAGGCCTGTTAAAGGCCCACTATGGGCACAGGCCTACCAGAAAAATATGAAAGCTTATGCTGATTTAGGCCCAGATATTTTAGTGGGCTACATGCAAATTTCGGCCCATAATCGTTTTTATCCCAATTGGAATGGGCCCGACGAATGTTGGCATGTTGGGCTCCTACAAAGCTTTCGGCTGAATACATTACTAAGATAAACCTACACTATACAAAAATAGCGTCTTAATTACTACAGCCTTTGGCAGCATCATAAATGTTGTATCACAACAAAATAAATTCCAACCATACAACAAAAGGCGTGTTGGCATAAAGTTTACTGTCCTTGCAGATAAAAGCACCATCAGATGTATAGAAGCACAGATCATTTGACCTGAGTGCTAATGTTTCAGGCTGTATAATCTGATGGAGCAGCACGATCTTCACCTTTTTCTGCCATTGCTCTTGAACAACGAAGCGAATGTCTAATAGTCTGGTTTCAAAACCATTCATATCTTGACGACATTTGTCAACCACTATTCTTGTTTCCAAAACGACATCCATTAGGGATTGGACTTGTGTCTGGAGCACAGATATATCACTCTATCTAGCAGGAAGATTTTGTTCAGTAGGCGATTTGGACGAGGTTACCTTGACAACCAACCCAAAATTACGCAGGAAGGTGCTTTTTGCACTGTTAGTGGAGAGATACTGACGCACTGTAGCAAGAGGTGACATTGTGCCTGTGGTAGACTCGTCACCTTCAGGTGGTTGTGGCTGTTCAATCATTTGTTCCATAGCTTCCTAAAAGTTTGAACTTGTAGATTAGTGTACCAGATAAGTTACTAATGAGATAAAAACAAACAAAGTAGGTTAAACGTTTATACATAACTTATTTTGGTGAACTACTGTAATACATTAGCATGTATTGTAGTGCCAACTACATAATAAAATCACTTTCAGAACATATGTCCATGTAGCATGCTTACTGTATTGTCTATTTCCTCACATTCGTTGACATCTAAGGATAAAGAGACATGGTTTAAAGTAGGATGAACATAGTATGACATCATTCATATC
This sequence comes from Triticum monococcum, assembly GCA_034509565.1. Classification (NCBI taxonomy): domain Eukaryota; kingdom Viridiplantae; phylum Streptophyta; class Magnoliopsida; order Poales; family Poaceae; genus Triticum; species Triticum monococcum. Next base: position 609,098,680 of record CM067842.1, read on the forward strand.
ATGGGCAAACAGATATAAAACAAATAGGCTATTTTATCATTGTGTGCGCACGTGAACATAGCAACTAGATTACAGATCAAGACCAAAAGAATATCCTTCATCTCTTTTAAACCATGTAAGGTGAAATGATACGTTGAGACAACTGTGTATAAAAGTGAACAGAGTAACTGACATTGGCTGCAAATCAAGTAGTTAAATGAACACATCACAGTACCAATCAGTTCAAAGGCAGGAGGAGTAAGGACTTACAACAGCGGCTTGAACTGGTGTGCTCATGCGGTTCATCTTGCTCGTGTGGCAATCTATAGGATCGAAAGTATGTCTAGAGGGGGGGGGGTGATTAGACTACTTGACCAAATAAAAATCTAGCCTTTTCCCAATTTTAGTTCTTGGCAGATTTTAGAAACTTTGAACAAGTCAAGTGATCTTAACACAATTCAAGCAAGCATGCAAAGAGTATATGAGCAGCAGAAAGTAAAGCATGTAACTTACAAGAATGTAAAGGGAAGGGTTTGGAGGATTCGAACGCAATTGGAGACATGGATGTTTTTGTCATGGTTCTGATAGGTGGTGCTATCGTACATCCACGTTGATGGAGACTTCAACCCACGTAGGGTAATGGTTGCGCGAGTCCACGGAGGGCTCCACCCACGAGGAGTCCACGAAGAAGCAACCTTGTCTATCCCACCATGGCCATCGCCCATGAAGGACTTGCCTCACTAGCGGTAGATCTTCACGAAGTAGGCGATCTCCTTGCCCTTACAAACTCCTTGGTTCAACTCCACAATATTGTCGAAGGCTCCCAAGTGACACCTAGACAATCTAGGAGACACCACTCTCCAAGAAGTAACAAATGGTGTGTTGATGATGAACTCCTTGCTCTTGTGCTTCAAATGATAGTCTCCCCAACACTCAACTCTCTCTCACAGGATATGGATTTGGCGGAAAGAAGATTTGAGTGGAAAGCAACTTGGGGAAGGCTAGAGAACAAGATTCAGATGGTAGGAATGGAATATCTTGGTCTCAACACAAGTGTAGGTGGTTCTCTCTTAGAAAATATAGGTTGGAAGTGTAGGTTTGTTCTGATGGCTCTCTCCATGAATGAAGAGGAGGTGGAGGGGTATTTATAGCCTCCACACAAAAGCTAACCGTTACACATAACTTTCCAAACTCGGTGGGACCGAATAGTTAAACTCGGTCAGACTGATTCAACAAAGCTAGTGACTATTAGGGTTTTCGGTGGGACCGACATGCAACTCGGTAGGACCGATATGATTATGGTTAGGGCATAACGTAATCTCGGTGAGACCGATTACACAAACTCGGTGAGACCGATTTTGGTAATAAGCTAACCAGAGAGTTGGTCAAGTAAACTCGGTGGGACCGATCGCTCATTTCGGTGAGACCGAAATGTTACGAAGGGAAAACAGAGCGTTTACATTGCAATCTCAGTGGGACCGATCGCTCATATCGGTGAGACCGAAATGTTACGAGGGGAAACAAAGAGATTACAACCCCATCTCGGTGAGACCGAGATCCCTATCGGTGAGACCGATTTGCCAAGGGTTTGTGGCAGTGGCTATGACATTTGAAACTCGGTGGCGCTGGATAGAAAGAATCGGTGGGGCCGAGTTTGACTTTTTGGTTTAGGTCATATGTGGATGTGAGAAAGTAGTTGAGGGTTTTTGGAGCATATCACTAAGCATTTTGAGCAAGAATCTCATTAAGCAACACCTCATCACTCCTTGATAGTATTGGCTTTTCCTATAGACTCAATGTGATCTTGGATCACTAAAATAGAAAATTTAGAGTCTTGAGCTTTGAGCTTGAGCCAATCCTTTGTCCTTAGCATTTTGTGGGGTCCACTTTTCTCATCCATGCCATGCTAATCATTGAGCTTTCCTGAGATATTAATCTTGAAATAGCATTAGCTCAATGAGCTATATGTTGTTAGGAATTACCAAAACCACCTAGCGATAGTTGCACTTTCAATCTCCCCCTTTTTGGTAATTGATGACAACATATAGATCAAAGCTTCAACAAATGATAATAAGAGTGAAAAACATTGTTGCTTTGAGAAGTATGTGAAAAGCAAGAGCCCCCCCCCCCCTAAATTTGTGCATAGTTTAAGATTTGCTTTGGACTGCATATGCACAAATAGTTAGGATCATGGGTTACTCTTCTATGTCACATACATCTTGGTGGAGTGCTCAAAATGATAATAATTAAAATACATGCACTCATCACCAAGAAAAGTGAATGATCACATAAAAGGATAATGTCATCCAACAAGCATTAAGGTAGAATATGATCAAACACATGATCATCTAAGCAAGCACAAAGTATAAGATATCTCAACGAAGCAAATAAATGAAGTTTAACCACCAAACAAAAAAGAGAGAATAAAAATCAACTCTCTCTCTCGAAGCCTATGATCTATACATTTTCTCCCCCTTTGGCAACAAGTTACCAAAAGGTTCATAAAAATGCATAGTGCTAAATCGACTCTCAGGCTTGGTCTTCAGGTGGTGGTGCAGATAGAACTCTAAGAACGAAGGCATCAGTTGATGTAGATGGAGCTGGTGGAGTAGGTGTTGGAGCCGGTGGCACTGAAGCTGTAGCTGGTGCAGATGAAGTAGCTCTGGTGTCCGGAATAGGCACTGCAGCAGACCTCTGACCTCTGGGCACTCTAGCAAAATTATCAGTGGTTGTCTTGCCCTTCTTCGCCTCCACTTCATCCTGAAGTTTCTCAACGACTGACTGGATCTCAGTGACCTTCACATCTAAGTCATAGAACTTCTGCTCCACGATCCTCTCCAAGCTCTCCTGGTTTTGAGTCAGGGTAGCCAATCCCTTCTCAATCCTCAGAGTGGAGGCAATCAAGTAGCCAAGCTGATCTTGCTTGCTCTTCAGAAGATACTGAGATGCTTCTTCAGTAGTCGGCATCCTTGCAGCCTTTTCAGCCTTTGCCTTCTCCTTCTTGGCTTGTGCGTGCACAGAAGATGGTTCATTTTCATCCATCACCACAGTGTTATCCTCAAAGTCTAGGTAGATGGGCAGGTGCTCCTTGTCCAGCAGATATGTGCCAGTGCCCATCTTGGAGTTGATCAGCTTCTAGATCTGTGGGGCATACCCACAACTCCTCTTTTGATCTGCAGCTGTCCTATTTATGGTTTCCACCATTAGGCTCATGACTTTGAACTTCTGTGGAACATCAAAGATGTGAAGCAAGTTAATTGCATGGCCTCTGATCATCTTGTGATCACCTGACTTTGGCAAGAGAGTGTGCCTGAGGATCCAGTTGATAGTTGGCAAGCCTGATAGAAGGTAATGTACAGATCCAAACTTGTGTGTCTCAAGAGCAGCATCTGGGATCTCCTTGTACATGTGTGCCATCATGTTGTGATCCTTCTTCTTCTTCTTGGCATAGACATCCAAGTCATCTTCACTCTCTTCTGAGGCATTGATCAACTTAGCCCATTCTGCAACTGTGGACTAGTACCTAGTACCTCCAGACATCCAGAAAATCCTTCCATCTGGGTAGAAGTGAGTTGTGGAGTAGAACTGCATGATGAGCTCATCATTCCATTTTGTGAGCTTCTGAGCCACAAACTCATCAACTCCACAAGCCTTGAAGCTGTCATATACACCAGGGAAGTGCTCCTCATTTTCCTCAATGAATTTGCAATCAACCCATCTCATGTCACACACTATTGGCTTCTTGTCCAGCAAGATGGTCTCATAGAAGTCCTGCTGTTCCTTTGTATGGAACCTGTAGTCCACAGCAGTCCTTCTCCCGGTGGCATATGGATCTGACTCTCTCCATAGCCTCAATCCTGAATCCTTCCTTATCTTCATGTTCTCAGCTACTGGATGAGCATCATTGTGATCTAGAATTTTTGGCTTCAATTTACTCAAGACAACAAAATCATCTTCTTCTTCCATTGCAGCTTCATGCATTGGGGCCTTGTTCTTCTCTGCTGCTGGGATGTTCCTGATGCTCCTCTTGGGTGCAGTTTTGGGTTTTGGAGCAGCTGGCTTAGGATTTCCTTTGGGCTTAGATGGAGTAGCCCCTGATCTTATGGCATCTCCCATAAGCTTTTGAGCTTTAGGTGCTGGTGTAGCATCCTCTTCCTCTTCCTCTTCTTCAAAGTCTTTCATGATTGAAGATCTCCCAAGCACTCTGGCAGTGGTCTTCTTGACCCTTTCTTTTCTTTTCTTTTCTTTTCTACCACAGCCTGCTCTTTGGGTGCAGATCCCAAAGTCTCTTGAGTAGATGTTTTGGCTTTTGACATTGGAGCTCTCTTGGCAGGAACCTTTTGCCTCATCCCTGGCTTGGTGGCAGCAGCTTTGCCATATTCCTTCTTCAGGACTTTCCTCTTTGAGGTGCTTTCTTCCTTCTCAGCCACATAGTCCTCATCCTCTAACTCTGAGGTTCTTTTCTTGCTGGCCCTTGTGGCAGCCTTGGCAGATTGCTAGGTGTGCTCCTGCTTCCATCATCTGAGCTGCTAGAGGGACTAGTGCCCTCACTCAAGTGAACCTGTTCCTCTGACTTGTTCTGACTGTCACTCTGATCTGACATGATGCAAACACTGACAGCAGACCCTGTGAATAGATTATAGATGAGGTAGAGTGGATGAGCATCACAAAGTACAGATGCTTTTGCAAAAGAATGAATTAAAAACTTAGTTTTAGTTTTCCATAGAAAGCATTTCGGATCTACCGATTTGCAAACTCGGTGATACCGAAGCAGCTTTTGGAACCTAAACAAGTGAACTCGGTCAGACCGAGTCATAGTTCGGTGGCACCGAGACTGCTAGGGTTTCACAAAGTGCTGAACTCGGTCGGTCTGAGATGGTTTCGGCGGAAACCTAACCCTAAATTTTCAATTCACGACTAAACTATGGAGTTTTTTCGATGGATAGATTGATCTCAATCGTGGCAAGATACATGGAAAAGCAATGTGCTGGGGAATCAGAGTTAGAACAGCACAAAGTTCAAGTCCATACCCTAGTTCGGCGATGAACTTGCTACGGCGGCAACGACGGAGACGATCTCATTGACGGCGGCGGTGTCGCGACCGGTTTTCCGGGTATTAAATTCCAGAAAATGGCCGTTGTGCTCATCAGCCCCAGGATTACTGTTAGCTGATGAGGCACCAACTTGTTACAGAAATTCCAAGCAAAAGTGCAAAATATGTAGTACAAGACCATTGTGGCCTATGAGTACATCAAATGGTTTCTAGTGGTTGAGGGCGGAAGCGGTTTGTGGATCACCACCGTCTATGGGACTCCATTTCCCACAGGAACAGCTAACCAGGTTAACTCCTATCTTCGCGAGGCTGCTATCACCGTTGCTTAGGTCCCGAGGCTGTCATCGCCACGCTCCTCTCCAAGCAAGCAATCTGGCCAAGACAATAGCCAGGGACAAGCCAATGAGTACTTTGAATGTACTCGCAAACATTAAGAACACATGTATAATATAATTGATCAACATATACTGAAATATTCTATGATCACATCGTCAGTCATAAATAAAATCTTGATGCATGCAAGCAGGTTATTTATATGCAACCGGAATATGCAATGACAGAATAGAAATAAAATGCACTGATCAGATGTCTGAAGCGACGTCTCGAAAGGATAGTAAAAGTGAGCATGCCTTAGTCGGGCGTCTTAGCGACACCATGTAAGGGGCTTATAAAGTAAATAAAATAACAAGCATGCCACAGTCGGGCGTCTGAGCGATGCCACATAAAGGGCTTATGAGAAAATGAAATAACAAACATGCCACAGTCGGGCGTCTGAGCGACGCCACATAAAGGGCTTATATAAAAATAAAATAACGAACATGCCACAGTCGGGCGTCTGAGCGACGCCACATAAAGGGCTTATATGAAAATGAAATAATGAACATGCCACAGTCGGGCGTCTGAGCGACGCCGCATAAAGGGCTTATAATCATAGTGAGTATCCAGGAGGTGGTACCGTCCCAGGGATATTCATTATTTCAAACAATGCAAATGGTTAGTCCATACTGATAACAATCATAACCATCATATATCACATGTCATCATCAATATTCGAGTTTAGTGGTTTCTCCTCCGAAGACCGACACTAAGACCGACACTTGACCCATCCCAGACTGTAATCCTTAACCGTGGACACGACTATTCGAATAGGTTTAATATCTCTGCAGAGAGTGTACTCTTTACCCACGAGTAACGGATTCCTTTAGTCCATCGGACTAATTCCGTCTATGGTCTTTTAATTGAAACACACCTGACTTGCACACACCAGCTTTTACTCATGTCTGGAATCACCCATGACACCTGTTAAGCAAAACTCTAAGTGGGGAGGCTACAACCTCGCGTAGCATGGGATCAAATTTCTATCGCGCGCTCTAAGGGGTGCCCCCCTCTCGGTCCCAACCGGATACACCCATGCCCCCGGACCAGGTGGCATGCCTACCAGCTACAACCGGTATCTTCCACCATGGCCTCTTTGTATGGTGTGTGCCAAGACAAGGGTTAACAACTTACTGAACCATACCCCACCTACGGTAGGGACCAGTGGCAGTACGAAACAAGTATGGGGGTTACTGGAACAAGACTCAATCTATGGCCGACTCAGGAGGCTTATGAGTTCCCTGCATGACATGTATATCAAATATATTTCAACCGACGAAATCACCACCCATTATACCTTACTATGCCATACCGGACATAACCGTCCCGACGGGGACCGGCGACAAGCTCACTCCTATCCAAGGCAGAGGCTTTCCCGGATTCCTTTCCGGCATGCATGCAAGGCACATGAGGGTGATTACCATCACAAGTATATTCATTCCCAATAGCAAGGAAATCACCAATATGCATCCATGCAAATGATCATATCACCACATAAAATAACGAGTTCTCCGAAATGAGGTGGTGTTATAGACGTGTCAACCAACACATCAAAAATATTATGCCAGGGTTCAAGATGCTTGCCTTCAAGTTGTGGAGGGGTGAGGTGCTCTCCAAAACTTTTGAAAGTTTTCTTCTCTTCAAAAATCCTATTTTCAAAAATATGCAAATAACACATATTTCAAAAATAGTACAATAAAGTTGTTTGGAAAATTTTCTAATAAATCTTAAAATAAACTAGACAGAATTTGAGAGATGTAGGAAAAAGAATCAATTCATTTGGAGTTATATTTAAAAAGTTATAGGCAGTCAAAGTTGTGGTCAAAATCTGTTATTTAAATAAAAATAGAAAAGAAAACGCTTCAATTAAAAACGTACACGTCGAAGGCGTATTTTAGATTTACGCTTCCACTTACTCCAGCGTGGACCGCACGTGGGTCACTGACAGTGGGTCCAGGGGGGCCCACTGGTCAGGTTTGACTAGTCCTCTCCCTCCTCTTCCTCTGTCCCCAGCGGAGGCGGAGCTCCGGCGACGCTTGCCGGCGAACGGCGGCACCGTTCGAGACACCGAGGGTGGGGATGGATCCGCGGTTCGAGGGCGGTCCTTCAGGTGGTTGTCAGTCAGGTGGGGATGAAGGGAGTCGCCGGCGGCGAGCTTCACGGCGGCCGGTGGCTTCGGGAGTTTTGGGCGCTTGAACTGCGGTGGCTCCCGGTCGGTTTTGAGTAGCTGGGCGGCTCCGCAAGTCGAAGTGGGGTCATTTGGCGGCGTTGGACGGATGGGAGGGGCTCTGGTTGCGGTGAATGGAGCTGGAACGTGGCGGCGGCCGAACCGGCCGGAGTTGGGGAAGATGGCTTTCCCCCGACGATTGCTGGCTGTGGGGGTGCCATGGGGGTGGCCTGAGGTCGCTTGAGTGCTCAGATGAGCTCGGGGGCCTCTCTTTATAGTGCAATGAGGTTGGTTCCGCGGCGGTGGATGAGGATGCCGATGAACCGCCTCTCTGTAGTTTGCAGGGCGACGTGGAGGCGACGAGAGCTAGCCGACGAGCGAGGGGATAAGCTTGCGCGGCTCCCAGGGGCAGGTGGCGAGCCGGGGTGGCTTGGGCGGCGCCGACCGTGGCAGAGGCGCACTGCGGACGCCGGCGTGCCGCCAAAAGTGCCCTGACGGCGGCGCTGTAGTGTGCCAGGGTGGTCGGGGTGGCGTGGCGGTGCAGGAGGATACGTGGTGGGCTAGCTGCTGTTGGCCAAGGGCCGTAACGGGTGTGGGGAGAGACGCGGCGGCTCGAGCGCACATGCGTGCCAAACGCACGCTCTGGGCATGCCCAGAGCACGCCCGGGACGTGCTCGACGGAATGCCAGGGTAGCCTAGAGTGCTAGAGCGGGCTGGCAAGTAACATGACTAGTCTAAGATTAGTAAGGTGATCGAGGGACATGGTGGATAGGTCAGGGGCTCAAGTTCACAATGTAAACTAAAACTTATGTCAAAACAGATCATGCCCATAAGGTGTTTGACAAAATGCCACAGGCACCTAGGCATTTCTTGGAGTGGCCAAATTCTCCAGATAAGGGTCTCCATAGATGCAAGAGGGAGTGGTGAGGTCATTTGGACAAAAGGAGAAACTTGCTAGTGCAAGTTTTACAAAACTTCAATTCTGGGCAGAAAATGAATGGCATCCTTTCATGAACCAAAAATGTTCCAAAGGGTGCATGCTCCTGGACTTAGGGGTTTTGCAGGGAGGACTACAAGTAGGAAAAGGAATCAAGAGCCAAAGAGCAAGCAAAAATATGGTTGCAGTAGAAATCACAGGGCTGGACCAGAATGGAAAAGAGGTTGATTCACTCAAAATTTTCAAAGAACAACACTAGGTTTTTGCATAATGTGGAATCATAAGCTACTACCAACATCCCATAATTTTGGTGAAGGCTAGAAATAAATATTTAAATGAGTTGTAGTGCAAAATTGCACTCTGGACCAGAGAAGAAAAATTGATGCAGGGCTCAAAATATTACATGAATAAAAGATATTTTTGCACAAAAGTGATTTAAAAACATCACATGACATCTCCAAATTTTGGTGGGATTTTTGAAATAATTTATCTAATGGTTGTAGTTCAAATATGGCCATATAGCCTGTAAAAACCATTTTTCAGGAAAATAAAGATCAAGCAAATTAATTATGTAATTAGTTCTACTAATAAAAGAAAAGTTTTTCTTGAGAGGTTAAACAAGTAAAAAAACATATTTGAAAAGTTTTCACTTTGGGGAAAAACTCCATAATAACAAGGGAGAAAAAGGTTCAAAAATAAAAAGGGAGCCCAGAAAATAAAAGTTTTAATTTCCTGGCAAAATTTTAATTAATAAAACAAGGTCAAAATTTTGGGGTGTTACAACACTACCCCCCTTAAGAAAAATCTTGTCCTCGAGATTTGATAAGGGTTGTTTTTGAAAATATCTTTCCTGTTAGTTGGAAACAAAAAAGCTTACTCATAGCACAAACTTTGTGTGGCCGGGGTTGGTTTTTGGTACGCTCGAAGTAAAATGCAACCGTTCACCGACGTACACAAGCATGGTAAAAAAATCGAGGCGCTCAAGCAAACAGCATTCAATCATGGCGACACACAAATACAGGGCGTGGCCGTACTAAGGCTCGGTACTAATCAAGTAAATTAGTCTACCTCGTTCATATCCAAGCGGGCGTGCCTTGTGGATGTCGAGGCTTCTCTTCGGGTCTCACTGTCGGGATTAGCTGGAGTGGGTTGAGGGGCTGCAGGCTCGGGGTAGCGATGATGACCATCTCGGGGATTGTTGGCCACAACCCCGTTGGAGTGTGCTCCCAAGAGGCGACGAAGCACTTCTGGGGTCATCGAAGCACCTTGGCCGACAGCTGGGGCAGATCTCAGGGACTCGATCGGGTGTCCAAACAACACGACTGGGTTGTCGGCGTTGGGCTCGTTCTCTTCTCTCGCTGGGGCTCGATGAACCAGCTCTCCACGAGCTGCGATCAGATCAATGGTGATTTGATCGAACAGTTCCTCTAGTGCACCTACATAGCGCACTAAGTGCAACAATGCAGGATCCATTTCGTGATCTCCGTTGGCAACTTGGGGTGGTCTACCATACCCTTCACGTCTGGGGTAGTAGTGGAACGAGCGACAGTTAACTCTGGGCGACAAGTGCCGGAGATGAACTATAGCTTCTCGAGCAGCTAGTTGGATGGCTTGTGGCTCAAAGGAAGTTGTCCTTCCGGTGAACCTGTAGGGGTGCTCGGGCGCTAGACCCCTACCATAGATGTGCACAGTGGCCCAGAATTGACGGCTCTCACCGCTCATGGGTCCTTGGTACACAACATATTCTGGGGGCTCTTCTAACGCATAGGCACGACGGGTGAGGTTTGCGAGTATGGTCACAAAGCCTCCAAGGTTGGTTGCTGTGGTCTCATTGTGCACGACGGGTCCAGGCATTGTGGCTCGGTTTGGGTAGAGGTTGTGCAGTGTTGGGTTGAGGCTAGCGTGCCCTTTTATAGAAAAGGGGACGGAGTCTTCCTTCACACGCTTGCGAAAAGACTATTCAGGATTCGGTCACTGGTGCATGAGCGACATGTTGGGTTGATAGGCTGGGCACCGACTGCCAAAAGGTGTCGGGTCACGGTGTGGCTATCTTGCAAGGGAAGCTTGACTGGGGTTTGGCTGAGGTCTAGTGGGTTGGCTTACCTAAGTTTATTGACCTGGCTAAGATAGGATTAGCCAATGGTCAGCCTGGCTCTGATACCAAGTTTATCGCGACCGGTTTTCCGGGTATTAAATTCCAGAAAATGGCCGTTGTGCTCATCAGCCCCAGGATTACTGTTAGCTGACGAGGCACCAACTTGTTACAGAAATTCCAAGCAAAAGTGCAAAATATGTAGTACAAGGCCATTGTGGCCTATGAGTACATCAAATGGTTTCTACTGGTTGAGGGCGGAAGCGGTTTGTGGATCACCACCGTCTATGGGACTCCATTTCCCACAGGAACAGCTAACCAGGTTAACTCCTATCTTCGCGAGGCTGCTATCACCGTTGCTTAGGTCCCGAGGCTGTCATCGCCACGCTCCTCTCCAAGCAAGCAATCTGGCCAAGACAATAGCCAGGGACAAGCCAATGAGTACTTTGAATGTACTCGCAAACATTAAGAACACAGGTATAATATAATTGATCAACATATACTGAAATATTCTATGATCACATCGTCAGTCATAAATAAAATCTTGATGCATGCAAGCAGGTTATTTATATGCAACCGGAATATGCAATGACAGAATAGAAATAAAATGCACCGATCGGATGTCTGAAGCGACGTCTCGAAAGAATAGTAAAAGTGAGCATGCCTCAGTCTGGCGTCTTAGCGACACCACGTAAGGGGCTTATAAAGTAAATAAAATAACAAGCATGCCACAGTCGGGCGTCTGAGCAACGCCACATAAAGGGCTTATGAGAAAATGAAATAACAAACATGCCACAGTCGGGCGTCTCAGTGACGCCACATAAAGGGCTTATATAAAAATAAAATAATGAACATGCCACAGTCGGGCGTCTGAGCGATGCCACATAAAGGGCTTATATGAAAATGAAATAACGAACATGCCACAGTCGGGCGTCTGAGCGACGCCGCATAAAGGGCTTATAATCATAGTGAGTATCCAGGAGGTGGTACCGTCCCAGGGATATTCATTATTTCAAACAATGCAAACGGTTAGTCCATAATGATAACAATCATAACCATCATATATCACATGTCATCATCAATATTCGAGTTTAGTGGTTTCTCCTCCGAAGACCGACACTAAGACCGACACTTGACCCATCCCAGACTATAATCCTTAACCGTGGACACGGCTATTCGAATAGGTTTAATATCTCTGCAGAGAGTGTACTCTTTACCCACGAGTAACGGATTCCTTTAGTCCATCGGACTAATTCCGTCTACGATCTTTTAATTGAAACACACCTGACTTGCACACACCAGCTTTTACTCGTGTCTGGAATCACCCATGACACCTGTTAAGCAAAACTCTAAGTGGGGAGGCTACAACATCGCGTAACATGGGATCAAATTTCTATCGCGCGCTCTAAGGGGTGCCCCCTCTCGGTCCCAACCGGATACACCCATGCCCCCGGACCAGGTGGCATGCCTACCAGCTACAACCGGTATCTTCCACCATGGCCTCTCTGTACGGTGTGTGCCAAGACAAGGGTTAACAACTTACTGAACCATACCCCACCTACGGTAGGGACCAGTGGCAGTACGAAACAAGTATGGGGGTTACCGGAACAAGACTCGATCTATGGCCGACTCAGGAGGCTTATGAGTTCCCTGCATGACATGTATATCAAATATATTTCAGCCGACGAAATCACCACCCATTATACCTTACTATGCCATACCGGACATAACCGTCCCGACGGGGACCGGTGACAAGCTCACTCCTACCCAAGGCAGAGGCTTTCCCGGATTCCTTTCCGGCATGCATGCAAGGCACATGAGGGTGATTACCATCACAAGTATATTCATTCCCAACAGCAAGGAAATCACCAATATGCATCCATGCAAATGATCATATCACCACATAAAATAACGAGTTCTCCGAAATGAGGTGGTGTTATAGACGTGTCAACCAACACATCAAAAATATTATGCCAGGATTCAAGATGCCTGCCTTCAAGTTGTGGAGGGGTGAGGTGCTCTCCAAAACTTTTGAAAGTTTTCTTCTCTTCAAAAATCCTATTTTCAAAAATATGCAAATAACACATATTTCAAAAACAGTACAAAAAAGTTGTTTGGAAAATTTTCTAATAAATCTTAAAATAAACTAGACAGAATTTGAGAGATGTAGGAAAAAGAATCAATTCATTTGGAGTTATATTTAAAAAGTTATAGGCAGTCAAAGTTGTGGTCAAAATCTGTTATTTAAATAAAAACAGAAAAGAAAACGCTTCAATTAAAAACGCACACGTCGAAGGCGTATTTTAGATTTACGCTTCCACTTACTCCAGCGTGGACCGCGCGTGGGTCACTGACAGTGGGTCCAGGGGGGCCCACTGGTCAGCTTTGACTAGTCCTCTCCCTCCTCTTCCTCTGTCCCGAGCGGAGGCGGAGCTCCGGCGACGCTCGCCGGCGAACGGCGGCACCATTCAAGACACCGAGGGTGGGGATGGATCTGCGGTTCGAGGGCGGTCCTTCAGGTGGTTGTCAGTCAGGTGGGGATGAAGGGAGTCACCGGCGGCGAGCTTCGCGGCGGCCGGTGGCTTCGGGAGTTTTGGGCGCTTGAACTGCGGTGGCTCCCGGTCGGGTTTGAGTAGCTGGGCGGCTCCGCAAGTCGAAGTGGGGTCATTTGGCGGCATTGGACGGACAGGAGGGGCTCTGGTTGCGGTGAATGGAGCTGGAACGTGGCGGAGGCCGAACCGGCCGGAGTTGGGGAAGACGGCTTTCCCCCGACGATTGCTGGCTGTGGGGGTGCCAGGGGGGTGGCCTGAGGTCGCCTGAGTGCTCGGATGAGCTCGGGGGCCTCTCTTTATAGTGCAACAAGGTCGGTTCCGCGGCGGTGGATGAGGATGCCGACGAACCGCCTCTTTGTAGTTTGCAGGGCGACCTGGAGGCAACGAGAGCTAGCCGACGAGCGAGGGGATAAGCTTGCGCGGCTCCCAGGGGCAGGTGGCGAGCCGGGGTGGCTTTGGCGGCGCCGACCGTGGCAGAGGCGCACTGCGGACGCCGGCGTGCCAACAAAAGTGCCCTGACGGTGGCGTTGTAGTGTGCCAGGGTGGTCGGGGTGGCGTGGCGGTGCAGGAGGATACGTGGCGGGCTAGCTGCTGTTGGCCAAGGGCCGTAACGGGTGCGGGGCGAGACGCGGCGGCTCGAGCGCACGTGCATGCCAAACGCACGCTCTGGGCATGCCCAGAGCATGCCCGGGACGTGCTTGACGAAATGCCAGGGTAGCCTAGAGTGCTAGAGCAGGGCTGGCAAGTAACAGGACTAGTCTAAGATTAGTAAGGTGATCGAGGGACATGGTGGATAGGTCAGGGGCTCAAGTTCACAATGTAAACTAAAACTTATGTCAAAACAGATCATGCCCATAAGGTGTTTGACAAAATGCCACAGGAACCTAGGCATTTCTTGGAGTGGCCAAATTCTCTAGATAAGGGTCTCCTTAGATGCAAGAGAGAGTGGTGAGGTCATTTGGACAAAAGGAGAAACTTGCTAGTGCAAGTTTTACAAAACTTCAATTCTGGACAGAAAATGAATGGCATCATTTCATGAACCAAAAATGATCCAAAGGGTGCATGCTCCTGGACTTAGGGGTTTGGCAGGGAGGACTACAAGTAGGAAAAGGAATCAAGAGCCAAAGAGCAAGCAAAAATATGGTTGCAGTAGAAATCATAGGGCTGGACCAGAATGGAAAAGAGGTTGATTCACTCAAAATTTTCAAAGAACAACACTAGGTTTTTGCATAATGTGGAATCATAAGCTACTACCAACATCCCATAATTTTGGTGAAGGCTAGAAAGAAATATTTAAATGAGTTGTAGTGCAAAATTGCACTCTGGACCAGAGAAGAAAAATTGATGCAGAGCTCAAAATATTACAAGAATAAAATATATTTTTGCACAAAAGTGATTTAAAAACATCACATGACATCTCCAAATTTTGGTGGGATTTTTGAAATAATTTATCAAATGGTTGTAGTTCAAATATGGCCATATAGCCTGTAAAAACCATTTTTCAAGAAAATAAAGATCAAGCAAATTAATTATGTAATTAGTTCTACTAATAAAAGAAAAGTTTTTGTTGAGAGGTTAAACAAGTACAAAAACATATTTGAAAAGTTTTCACTTTGGGGAAAAACTCCATAATAACAAGGGAGAAAAAGGTTCAAAAATAAAAAGGGAGCCTAGAAAATAAAAGTTTTAATTTCCTGGCAAAATTTTAATTAATAAAACAAGGTCAAAATTTTGGGGTGTTACAGGCGGAGACCAGGGACAGGAGGCGGCTGGCGACGAGGAGGATGATCTGGAGACCCAGGGAGGCAGAGCAGGCTAAGCGTGGGCGAGGAGGTTCAGAGAGTTTTCCAAAATTTGACCCATGGATATATATAGCCTGACCCTGTCGGTGTGACCGAGTGGAACAACTCGGTGGCACCGAGATTCATAACTACAAGCAGTTACTGAAACTCGGTGTGACCGAAAAGTTCAAATCGGTTGCATCGAGATTGAAAACCAAGATCGACTTAGTGATCTCGGTATGACCGAAATGGATGAATTGGTCAGACCGAAACGCACAAAGAAGTTTTGGATTTTTAAGTCTATGACAAATCGGGGACCCCGAGTGCTCCTCACACAGAGTGGTTCGAATCTGACTTGATCAAACTTTGTGATGCAGCATGAATAGAGTTTGAGACGAGAAAAGCATAGATAGCTAGAGAAGGTTCTTAGGCATTCTTGTCCATCCACTTGGCCAAAAGAAAAGGAAACCAATGAATCAAAACAACAAGTGGATGCCCTCGAATGAGTAAATTATGCAACCAACATGCTCACACAATAAAATGACAAATGAAATATGTGGCAAAGCATGCACAAACAATTCTAGCATCTATCAAGCAATTGGCGATGACTAGGTCATCTATATATGAGTATATTGACTTAGGAGTCAAATGAGAACATTTGATCATAGGTCATACTAATTGTTTAAGCACAAGTGGGGTTACCACTTTTACATAAAGCGTTGTTGTGTTCACACCATTAGATTTGCTTTAACTCAATTGTTAGTGCAAAGCTCCCCCTAGATGTGATATCCCCCCTAAGAGGGATGAACTAACCTTGGGTTTTGTTGATGATGACTTCATGTAGGTGTTGAAGATGTGGATGCTCTAAGTTGATGTAGATCATTTAGAGCTATCCTTTGGAGTGAGTTGCACTTTCAATACCTACACGGGTTAGTCCCACAAGGAACAAACAAGGATATCCATAGACATAGAGTGATGCACACACAAGATGATGTCTATGAGAGCATTAGGTTACCTTGTCCCTGGTCTTACCAACAAGAGGGTTTGTGACTCCTTGAACTAGTGCAAAATGTGGAAGTCGATTGCACTTGTTCTTGCCAAAATGATAAGAGTGAAGTATGTTGGTGGAGTCACCCTCAAGAACTCTATTGTTCTTCTTCTTCGGGATCCACACCATCTTGATGGGAATCCTCAGAGTTGTAGTTGTACTTGATGAAGTGGAACTCGATGTAGTCTTGGGAGCCCACTTTACCAAGGCCTTAGGAGCTTCTTCAAATGCATCAATTTCCTCTTGAAGCTTGTCCTTGCCTTTTTCCTTGTGGTCTTGTGGTGGAAGATCATCTTGAGCTTGTGTCCCCTTGATTCTTTCGGTGCCTTCCTTGCTTGCGTACAATTTCCTCGAATTGCTTACTCCCGGCAAGGCTCTTGTAAACACCTTTCTCTATGATTCCCTTCAATAAGCTATTTTCTTGCTCAAGTGTAACTTGGCTAAGAGAATCATTAGTGGAATCAAGAGAACTATGTAACACCCCGGATGTAATTTACATTTTTTGTATTCCAACTCTTGTGGTTTCCGGCACTAAGTTATTTTATTTCCTCGTTGTTGGGTTTTCGTCTTCGTGTGTGTTTGTCTTTGTCATGCTTCTCATATCATGTCATCATGTGCATTGCATTTGCATACGTGTTCGTCTCATGCATTCGAGCATTTTCCCTGTTGTCCGTTTTGCATTCCGGCGCTCCTATGTCCTCCGGTGGTCCTTTCCACCTCTTTTCGTGTGTGGGTGTTAAACGTTTTCAGATTGGACCGAGACTTGTCATGCGGCCTTGGTTTACTACCGGTAGACCGCCTGTCAAGTTTCGTGCCATTTGGACTTCGTTTAATACTCCAACGGTTAACCGAGGGACCGAAAATGCCTCGTGTGTGTTGCAGCCCAACACCTTTCCAAACTGGCCCAAAACCCACCTAAACCCCTTCTATCATCTAGAGCGTTTGATCACGATCGCGTGGCCACAAACTGTCAGCGTTCTGGGAATGGGGGTCCCCAGACTTGCCTGCCTGCGGCCTGCGGCGTGGCTCAAAGGAGGCCCAGCACGGCCCATCTTCATCAACACAAGACTCAAGACCCTCGCGAGGTGTCAAGCCTCGCGAGGCGGATGACACAGAGCTTCCTCAGGCACGGCCTCGTTAGGCTGGCTCGCGAGGAGGCGGAGAGATCAAGGCGGGGTACCTCGCGAGGTGCCTGTGATGCAAGCCATGACGACTCAGGGCGCCAGGCGGGTGCCAGCGCGCGCAGCGTCCTCCTTTCCTCTTTGGTGCAAAGGGGGCAAGCGCAGCCGCGGAGTACCGAGGCATCAGGCAAAGGTTGCCATTTCGGTGCAACGAGACCAAGCCCAGGAGGACTACGAGACGGAGGTCACTGTGGAGCCCAGGACGGCGTCATCACCAGAGCTTTGCGCAGGCGAAGATAGCTTTTGTCAGGATAGTTGATACTTGCTGCCCCCTTCAAATTAGCCCGCCATTGTTGGCTCCATTCCCGCTCAATATTTGGGAAGAGGACCAGGGCCTCTATAAATAGAACCAGCCACCCACATAGCAGAGGGTTGGGGGTTGGTTCATTCGGTTTGCAAGCAGAGAGAGAGAGAGAAGAGAGAAAGGTGGCTGAACTCCTCCTAGCAGTTCATCACCCCAGCCAAGAACAGACCCTCGCGAGGCTGTTCTTCCTTGTATCGTCCATCATCATCAGTCCCAAGAGGAAATCTACCAACCACACACTGGAGTAGGGTATCACACCACAACGGTGGCCCGAACCAGTATAAATCTTGTGTCCCTTGTGCAGTTCTTTTAGTAGTTTCGATCTTTGCGAGGCGGGGAGGTAGAAGGCGTAATCTCCGCGCGCACCCCAGTGTTCGAATCTTAAGGGTCTGCTGGAACCCGAAATCCGACATTTGGTGCGCCAGGTAGGGGGGCGCCGGAATTCGTCGTTCACCGCTCCGTTCTCCTCTGACCGTCGCATCCATGTCCGACGCTCATTGGGCCCGCGCCGAGCGCCGGGTCGCCATCGCTTCTCGCGTTGCCCAGACGGCGCCTGTCGGTGGACGTCCTCGTCATTCCCCATCACCCGCCGTCAACGCCGCCACCGGCCCGGTGGGGGGAGAGTAGCAAGCATCGTCCCAGCATCCATCCGTGCGGCAAGACGGCCGCACCGCTACTCCATCACTCGCACCAGCTGGTTATTTGTCCCGCGCGCTCCACGCACCCATGGAGGCTCGAGCTGCTCTCCTCGCAGCAAACGAGCTCCTGCGCTACCGTCCCGTCGATGACGTCTATGAGGAGTGGCTCAACCGCGTCGCCGAGCTTGTCCGCGCCGCAGGGGGCTCTCCCGCGCCGTCCGTTCCTCTGCGCCACACCCCGCCCCACGTGGGCAACGAAGCTCCGGAGGCGTACCAGCCGCCTCCTCTCCAAGAAGACGCTATGGCTGCAAGGCACGTGGCCCCTGGGCGGAACCCGCTCCGTCAGGTGCCAACGCAGCAAGAACGGAGTTGCCAAGAGATCCCATGCCCGCAAGGGGCTGCCCGGGTGCTCCCTGCTCCGGCACGCCGCGACCCTGCTCCAGCTCCGGCACGCCAAGACCCCGCGCTGCTCCTAGCTGCAGTGCGTGGGGACCCTCAAGACCAAGCTCTCCACCAGCCGAGGCCTTTCGTGGACACCGCAGGCTGCCGTGCCTACACCACCGAGCTGCGTAGCGTCGCGTGGCCCAGCAAGTTCAAGCCAGACCTGCCTCCTCGTTACGATGGCACGACTGACCCTGCAGAATTCCTCCAGCTCTATGAGCTGGGCATCGAGGCTGCCAGCGGGGACGAAAAGGTCATGGTGAACTGGTTTCCCAAGGCGCTCAAGGAAGGAGCTCGCACCTGGCTCCTGAATCTGGATCCAGGCACGATCTCTTCCTGGGACCAGACGCGCACCCGCTTCATCGCCAACTTCCAAGGTACTCGCGACCGGCCACCCGCCGTGAGCGACATGCGCCGCATGAAGCAACAACCTGGAGAGACCCTGCAAAAGTACATCCAGCGCTTCAACAGCACGCGCCTCAAGATCCCCAAGGTGTCCGAGGAGGCCATCATCTCGGCCTTCTCCGATGGTGTGCGTGACGTCAAGATGAAGGAGGAGCTGGCGATTGTCGGCGTTCTGGGAACGGGGGTCCCTAGACATGCCTGCCTGCGGCCTGCGGCGTGGCTCAAGTGGGGGCCCAGCGCGGCCCATCTTCATCAACACGAGGCTCAAGACCCTCGCGAGGCGGACGACGTGGCGCATCCTCAGGCACAGCCTCGTCAGGCTGGCTCGCGAGGAGGCGGAGAGTTCAAGGCGGGGTACCTCGCGAGGTGCCCATGACGGAAGCCATGACGACACGGTGCACCAGGCGGGTGCCAGCGCGCGCAGCGTCCCTCTTTCCTATTTGGTGCAAAGGGGGCAAGCGTATCCGCGGAGTACCGAGGCATCAGGCAAAGGTTGCCACTTCGGTGCAATGAGACCAAGACTAGGAGGACTACGAGACGGAGGTCACCATGGAGCCCAGCGCGGCGTCATCACCAGAGCCTTTGGCAGGCGAAGACTTCTTTTGTCAGGATAGATGTACTCGCTGTCCCCCTTCAAATTAGCCCGCCATTGTTGGATCCCTTTCCGCTCAATATTTGGGGAGAGGACCAGGGCCTCTATAAATAGGACTAGCCACCCACATAGCAAGGGGTTCGATTCCTGGTTGTTCGGTCCGGGATCTGAGAGAGAAAGAGAGAGAAAGGTGACTGAACTCTTCATAGCAGTTCATCACCACAACCAAGAACAGACCCTCGCGAGGCTGTTCTTCCTTGTATTGGTCATCCACACTAGCCCCAGGAGGCAATCCATCCACCACACACTGGAGTAGGGTATTACACCACATCGGTGGCCCGAACCAGTATAAATCTTGTGTCTTTCGTGCAGTTCTTTTAGTAGTTTAGGTCCCATCGAGACGGAGAGGTTGAAGGCGAGATTTCCGCGCGCACCCCAGTGTTTGAACCTTAAGGGTCTGCCGGAACCCGAAATCCGACATTTGGCGCGCCAGGTAGGGGTGCGCCGGAATTCGTCTCCCACCGCTCCGCTCTCCTCCGACCGTCGCGTCCATGTCAGACGCTCATCGGACCCGCGCCGAGCGCCGGGCCGCCATCGCTTCTCGCATCGCCCAGACGGCCCCCATCGGTGGGCGTCCTCGTCGTTCCCCGTCGCCCGCCGTCAACGCCACCACCGGCCCGGCGGGGGGCGAGCAGCAGACCTCGTCTCAGCACCCGACCGCGCGATGGAGTGACTGCACCGCGGCGCCGACGCCTCCGGTCGTCGCGGCCCTCCTGGGTGGCTCGCAGGCGCCGCCCACCTGTCGCCATGTCAAGCCCTTTGCCCGCTGGGTTAGCAACGTCTCTGCACGGCAGGGGGCTCCCCCGGACCGGGCGGCGCCCGAGGTCGGCCTGACCTTCAGCTCGGCGGACCACTCCACCAACCCGGTCGGCTCTGGCGCGCTCCCGCTGCTGTGCACACCCACTATCTGCAGGGTGGCCGTCACCAGGGCCCTCGTTGACGGTAGCGTGGGTCTCAGCGTGCTTTCGGTCAAGACTTTCAGCCTCCTTCGCATACCTGGGGAGCGGCTGCGACCCAGTCGATCCTTCTCAGGTGTCGGGGGCGGAGCGTCCAACTCCCTAGGACAGATCCGGCTCCCGGTAACCTTCGGCACCTACGACAACTTCCGCACGGAGATGGTCGACTTCGACATTGCCCCCATCGGCCTCCCTTACAACGCCATCCTAGGCTACCCAGCTTTGGCTCAATTCATGGCCACCACGCACCCGGCGTACAACCTCATGAAGATGCCCGGGAGCAGCGGTACCCTCACCGTGCATGGGGACACCGGGGACGCCCTGCAAGTACTCAAA
The DNA here is from genome assembly GCA_034509565.1 of Triticum monococcum. Taxonomy (NCBI): domain Eukaryota; kingdom Viridiplantae; phylum Streptophyta; class Magnoliopsida; order Poales; family Poaceae; genus Triticum; species Triticum monococcum. The sequence goes on from CM067842.1 coordinate 609,119,577, forward strand.
CTCGCCTTCAAGACTGCGGCGCCGGCACGGCCCGTTGATGCGGAGACCCCAGAGCTCAAGGGGGCTGCGCCCGCCAAGAAGAAGCAGTTGTTCACCCAGGACAAAGCAGAAACCAAGCAGATACCCGTCGACGAGGACGGGTCCTCCAGCGCCACTTTCACCATAGGCACCAACCTAGAGCCCGAGAAGGAGGAGGCCTTGGTCAAGTTCCTGTGCTCGAATAAGAAGGTATTTGCTTGGGAGCCGGATCAACTGGCGGGGATCCCCAGAAGTGTCACCGAGCACCACTCAACGTATGCCCAAATGTACGCCCCGTGAAGCAGAAGGCCAGGCGGCAGTCCACGGAGAAGCAGGCTTTCATCACCCAAGAGACCCGCAAGCTAGAGGCTGCAGGGGTCATTCGCGAGGTCCGATACCTGGACTGGTTGGCCAACCCTGTTGTTGTGCCCAAGAAGGGGGGGGGGGGAAAGAACGCATGTGTGTCGACTTCACCAACCTCAACAAGGCATGCCCGCAAGATCCGTTCCCGCTCCCCCGTATCGACCAGATTGTCGATTCCACTGCGGAGTGCGACCTGCTATGCTTCCTGGATGCCTTCTCCGGGTATCACCAGATCAAGATGGCCATGGAAGACGTCGAGAAGACTGCTTTCTTGACCCCGTGCGGGGTATACTACTATACATGCATGCCATTCGGGCTACGTAACGCAGGGGCAACCTTTCAGCGACTAATGCACATCACCTTGGGTCAGCAGCTCGGAAGGAATGTCGAAGCTTACGTCGATGACATAGTGGTAAAGTCTCGGGAGGCCAAGACCCTGATACAAGACCTGGAGGAGACCTTCGCGAGCCTCGACGCAGTAAACCTGCGGCTCAACCCGGAGAAATGTGTGTTTGGTGTCCCCTCGGGCAAGCTCTTGGGATTCCTCGTGTCCCATCATGGCATCGAGGCCAACCCCGAGAAGGTCAAAGCGGTCGAGGACATGAGCCCGCCAAAGACCCTCAGAGAAATGCAGAAGCTCACGGGGCGCGTGACCGCACTAGGGCGCTTCACCTCCAAACTAGGGGAGCGAGCGCTGCCTTTCTTCCAGCTGATGAAGAAGAAAGGGACCTTTGAGTGGACTGAAGAAGCAGATAAGGCGTTTCAAGATCTCAAGAGGTACCTGACTAGTCCCCCAGTCATGGTGGCTCCACGCCCTCAGGAGCCCCTGCTACTGTACCTCGCCACCACACCCTACTCCGCCAGCGCAGCCCTGGTGGCGGTTAGGGAGGAACGCAAAGTCAAGGCCGCAGCGGCAGCCTGGGGCAGGACAAAACAGGAACAAGGAAAGCCTGCAGGAGCCACAACCACAGCCGAGGAGGGTCAGCAGCCGGGAAATGCACCGGGGGCAGGAGAGGCCACCCGACCGTGTAGTCCACCTCCCGAGGCCGCGACGCCTCGCGAGGCGCCCTCACCTCCTGAGGGCGCGGCAACCCTAGATGCTCCCAGTCTTGTCAAGCACCCAGTTTACTTTGTCAGCACGCTGCTACGGGACGCGAGGGCACGGTACCCAATGCCTCAGAAGCTCCTCCTCGCGCTACTGATAGCCTCGCGCAAGCTGCGTCACTACTTCCAGGCTCACCCCATCAAAGTCGTCTCGTCATGCCCCCTAGAGAGGGTGCTCAGGAGCCCTAACTCAGCCGGAAGGGTCGCTGAGTGGAACATAGAGCTGCAGGCGTTTCAGCTCGAATTCAGCACAACCAGGGTCATCAAAGGAGCAGCATTGGCGGATTTTGTGGCAGAATGGACAGAGGCACCAGGCCTCAAGGCTGACGAGGATCGGTCCCTCTTCCCGGGGAGCGAGGCGCCAGAAGGCTGGGTCATGCACTTTGACGGGGCGTTCTCCAGACATGGTGCTGGGGCTGGAGCAGTGCTCATATCGCCCACTCAGGACAAGCTCTACTACGCCGTACAACTCTGCTTCCAACAAGGTGAAAAGGTCTCCAACAACATAGCAGAATACGAGGGTCTAATAGCGGGCCTGAAGGCCGCGGCAGCCTTGGGGGTGAAGCGCCTTACCATTAAGGGCGATTCATAGCTCCTCGTGAACTTCTCCAACAAGGTGTACGAGCCGAAAGACGAGCACATGGAAGCTTACCTTGCGGAGGTCCGCAGGATGGAGAAGCAGTTCTGGGGGTTGGAGTTGCAGCATGTGCCCCGTGGCACCAATCAGGAGGCCGACGACATCGCCAAGCGGGCATCCAGGCGGCTGCCTCAGGAGCCTGGCGTCTTCGAGGAGAGGCTCTTCAAGCCCTCAGCCTTGCCGTCACTATCAAACACGGCTCAGCCTCGGGAGGAGCTCCCCCAGCCACCTACCTCAGGAGCCCTGGTCTGTGGCCCGGCCTCAGGAGCATGCCTGCTCCTGATGATGGAACCTCAGGAGGAGTGCTGGATCACGGAGCTCCGGAGTTACTTGACGCAAGGGACCATGCCGGAGAAGTTGGAGGAAGTGGAGCGGGTGGTGCGGCAGGCCACTACGTACTGCATCTGAGACGGAGAACTCTACCGAAAGCGACCAAACGATGTACTCCTGCGTTGCATTTCCAAGGAGCAAGGAAAGGAACTTCTGGAGGACATACACGGCGGAGACTGCGGGCACCACTCATCATCGCGGACCCTCGTCGGCAAGGCGTTCCGCAGTGGGTTTTATTGGCCTACCGCACAAAATGACGCCGTAGAGCTGGTGAAAGCTTGTGAGGCCTGCCAGTTCCACGCCAAGCAAATCCATCAGCCGGCCGGAGGCCTGCAGACTATACCCATTTCATGGCCATTCGCAGTCTGGGGGCTGGACATCTTGGGCCCGTTTCCTCGAGCGCCAGGGGGCTACCGCTACCTCTACGTCGCCGTGGACAAGTTCACCAAGTGGGCTGAAGTGGAGGCCGTCCGCACCATCCCCGCGGGCTCCGCGGTCAAGTTCATCAGGGGCATCGTGAGCCGGTTCGGGGTGCCGAACTGCATCATCACAGACAACGGTTCGCAGTTCATCAGTAACCTCTTCAAAACATACTGTGCTAACCTTGGAACGCAGATATGCTACGCTTCAGTGGCGCACCCTCGAAGCAACGGCCAGGTCGAACGAGCCAACGCAAAGGTCCTGAGAGGCCTCAAGACCAGGACGTTCAAGAAGAAGCTGGAGGCCTGCAGCCGAGGTTGGTACGACGAGCTTCAATCCGTGCTGTGGTCCATCCGCACCACCGCGACCAAGCCGACTGGAGAGACCCCATTCTTCCTGGTCTATGGAGCGGAGGCAGTCCTCCCTCATGAGGTCAGACGTCGCTCCGCGCGGGTCCCGGCATTCGACGAGGCGCAGCAGGACGCCATGCGGGGGATGGACCTCGTGTTAGGGGAGGAACGACGACGGGAAGCCGCACTGCGGGCAGTGAGGTATCAGCAAGCGCTGCGGCGATACCACTGCCGCAACGTCCACCCCAGGACCCTCGAGGTAGGAGACCTCGTGCTCAGGCGGGTCCTATCCAGGGAGGGATTGCACAAGCTCTCTCCCATGTGGGAGGGCCCGTTCAAGGTTGTTCATGTTTCCAGGCCCGGCTCCGCGCGCTTGGAGACTCAGGAGGGAGTGCCGGTCCAGAACATGTGGAACATCCAGCACCTCCGTAGGTTCTACCCCTAAGAAAGGCCCGGAGCCTGTGAAGCAAGGCGAGTGCCTGTGAAGATCATCTCTTTTGGAAAGGCCCGGAGCCTGTGAAGCAAGGCGAGTGCCTGTGAAGATCATCTCTTTTGGAAAGGCCCGGAGCCTGTGAAGCAAGGCCAGTGCCTGTGAAGATCATCTCTTTTGGAAAGGCCCGGAGCCTGTGAAGCAAGGCGAGTGCCTGTGAAGATCATCTCTTTTGGAAAGGCCCGGAGCCTGTGAAGCAAGGCGAGTGCCTGTGAAGATTATCTCTTTTGAAAAGGCCCGGAGCCTGTGAAGCAAGGCGAGTGCCTGTGAAGCCCTCACGCTCAAGGAAAAGGCCCAGAGCCTGTGAAGCAAGGCCAATGCCTGTGAAGCTCGCCGCCCCGTGACACTCTCACGTAATAATGAGTGGGGCTGTACACGCCCCGGAGTCTCAGGAGCGCCGGCCTCAGGCCCTGGGGCTCCCTCCCACGCCTAGTGGAAGCACTTAGCTCCGCGCTGGTGAGAAGACGTCGAAGACTAGGTTAGGTGCCGGACGCGGCTTTTCCATTTGCTTTCCGAAGTTGACGTGTTCGTTTGCATTTGGAGTCTTATTGGAGTTATCGCTGTTGCTGATTTATGGTTCGTCGATTTTCGCCCCTCGCTTTGGTTTCTCTCATGAACAACCTCGCGAGGGATGGTGCTCAGACGCCCTCGCGAGGGTTTCTGCCCTAGCCACAGGAGGGTTTCACGGCCCTGGCGCATTACAGGAGCACCCCTCCTAGTCCGTGCCCCTCGGGTACCACGACGCGCACACAGGGCCTGGGTCGGTCGCCCCACTCCCCGGTAGGGGTCGAAAGCTATCTACGCACAGGCAGGAAATCAGGAAGTACAAAAATGAGATCAAGCTAATAGCTGAAGCGGCAAAATTTCCCAACACGCCCCAAGGGGGCTCCATGCATCTGTTCTGTCTTACACAGGGAGCAAAAGAGAAAGGAAAAAGACGAGCCTGGCGCCGCCCCTCCCGCATCGGCCCACGGCGGCGACACAGGCTGCCTCTAGGCCTCATGCGGACTCCCTCTCGTGCTTCACTGGGGCACGACGGCAGGCGGATGAACCACCACCTCCTAGGCAAACCCGACGGCGCGGGGGAGGACTGCTGCCACCACTGGAGGAGTCGCTTGAGGAAGAGCTGACGAAGCCGGGGGAGTCGCTGACGCCGCCGCCCGCTTGGGCGCTATCTCCCCCATCACCATCGGAGCGGGGCCCGCGGACACGGTCATCGTCCTCAGGGCAGCACCCCGCGCGGCGACCATCTTCCCCAAACACCCTCACGTAGAGGGTGGCGTCGCCATCGAACCTGAAGTGCAGAGTGCACCGACGCTCCAGGCCGCGAGCCCGGGCGAACGCCTGCCAGCCACGAGTGAAGGCCAAGCCCCCGCTGGCGGAGACCTCCAGCGTGACCCACGAGGACCTGCTGCAGCAGCCCTCCGCCTGGAGCCAGAGGCCGCCAGGAGCGCCGGCCAGGAGTTCGCCAAGGAGGAAGCGAGGGAGCGGGAGCTGGGCACGAGCCGGCTCCGCCGACCAAACGACGAATTCCGGCGGCGCCTGCACGGCGCGAAAGCGCGGCCTGGGGGAGCGCACAACCCAGGCGCACCCTCCGGCTGCGGCGGCTTGCCCGCCGCCGCGCTGGGAGCCCCCCCATGGCCGCTGGAAGCTGTCGGGGCGGCCACCGGGTGCTTCCGAGGGCGCCCGCGACCACGCTTGGGTGGGGGAGAGGCAGGACCGACCTGGAGGGCCTTCCCCTTCTCTGCGGCCGAGTACCTCCTCGATGGAGCCATCACACCAAGACGGAGCAAGAACTGAGGCGAAGGAGAGAGCAAGAAGAGATGGACTGGACGGGCACACGCGGTGCCGTACTTATAGCCGGCGAAGGCCAACCGCCGGCCCCCACGATCACAGGTAATCATAACATGATCTGCATGCAGGGACTTGCCCAACTCGCACGATCACCAAGGCGTCGTGGGGAAGCGGAGACGCCATGGCCAATCAATCGCCACGCGGCGCCCAAGGCCGCAGGCTGATAGGGCCCGCGGCGCTTCGCCCTTGCCCTTTCGCCTCTCGGCATGGCCCAGTCCATGCGCGCCTTGGGCCCCGGGGCTACTTTCGGCGTTCTGGGAACGGGGGTCCCTAGACTTGCCTGCCTGCGGCCTGCGGCGTGGCTCAAGTGGGGGCCCAGCGTGGCCCATCTTCATCAACACGAGGCTCAAGACCCTCGCGAGGGGCCAAGCCTCGCGAGGCGGACGACGCGGCGCATCCTCAGGCACAGCCTCGTCAGGCTGGCTCGTGAGGAGGCGGAGAGTTCAAGGTGGGGTACCTCGCGAGGTGCCCATGACGCAAGCCATGACGACACGGGGCACTGGGTGGGTGCCAGCGCACGCAGCGTCCCTCTTTCCTCGTTGGTGCAAAGGGGGCAAGCGTATCCGCGGAGTACCGAGGCATCAGGCAAAGGTTGCCACTTCGGTGCAACGAGACCAAGACCAGGAGGACTATGAGATGGAGGTCACCATGGAGCCCAGCGCAGCGTCATCACCAGAGCCTTTGGGTGGCGAAGACTGCTTTTGTCAGGATAGATGTACTCGCTGTCCCCCTTCAAATTAGCCCGCCATTGTTGGATCCCTTCCCGCTCAATATTTGGGGAGAGGACTAGGGCCTCTATAAATAGGACTAGCCACCCACATAGCAAGGGGTTCGATTCCTGGTTGTTTGGTCCGGGATCTGAGAGAGAAAGAGAGAGAAAGGTGACTGAACTCTTCATAGCAGTTCATCACCACAGCCAAGAATAGACCCTTGTGAGGCTGTTCTTCCTTGTATTGTTCATCCACACCAGCCCCAGGAGGCAATCCATCCACCACACACTGGAGTAGGGTATTACACCACATCGAGGGCCCGAACCAGTATAAATCTTGTGTCTTTCGTGCAGTTGTTTTAGTAGTTTAGGTCCCATCGAGACGGAGAGGTTGAAGGCGAGATTTCCGCGCGCACCCCAGTGTTCGAACCTTAAGGGTCTGCCGGAACCCAAAATTCGACAGCGATGCATGAAGACCTGTGCACCTCCCTGGAGCTGTTCAACTTGGCGACCAAGTGCGCCATGGCTGAGGAGGGACGCCTCTCCCTCCTCGATCTTCCAGCCGCAGAACCAGAGGAGAAAAAACCCAAGGCCAAGGACATGAAGCGCAAGGGGGCTGCCGTGCTCGCAGCAGAACCAGACACCAAGCGGGGAAAAGATCTGCTTGAGTCCTCCAGGGGCAGCCGGAACTGTGTGTACCACGACCTCCACACCCACAACACCAATGAATGCCAAGAACTCCGCGCCGTGCGGGAAGGAAGGATCGGCCGTCATCCCGATCGCGCCAATCGGGGCTACGACCGAGGAGGAGGAAGAAACGCGGGACGCTGGGAAGACCATGGCCTACGCCAAGGGTGGCGCGATCAACCTCGTGAGGACCGCTGGCGAGACTTGCCTCGCGATGGGGACTGGAGGGATCAACCTCGTGAGGATCGCCCACAAGGCAACGCAGGCCTCCCTCCACTGCCGCCTCAGCCAAGGAGGAACGAGGACCGCCATCAAGACGAGGGGGCTAGGGGCTTCCAGGAGCCACGCGCAATCGGCTGCATCTTGGGCGGAGCTCAAGCCCCAGCCTCCCAATGCATCTTCAAGCAGTTTGCCCGCGAGGTGAACGCAGTCCTCCCCAGGCTTGAAGCAATGCGCCCTCTCAGGTGGTCGGCGTGCGCCATCAGATTCAGCTCAGTGGAACAACTCAAGTGTGCAGCCACAGCTGGAGTCCTCCCGATGCTTTGCTCCCCAGTCATCAGCAATGTACTGGTCACCAAGACCCTCATCGATGGTGGGGCAGGGCTCAACGTCCTGCCCGTGGAAACGTTCAACAATCTCCAAGTTCCCTACGACCAGCTTCAGCCAACCAAGCCCTTCTCCGGAGTCACCGACGGCTCCATGGTCCCGATTGGGCAGGTCCGCCTCCCTGTCACTTTCAGGGCACGCGACAACTACCACACCGAGCTCATCGACTTCGACGTCGCCCACATCCGCCTGCCGTACAACGCCATCCTCGGGTACCCAGCGCTGGCCAAGTTCATGGCCATGACTCACCATGGCTACAACGTCCTCAAGATGCCAGGGAGTGGCGGAGTCATCACGGTTCCTTGTGAAGAGAGGGATGCAGTGTGTTCCCTGGAGCGAGCCTTTCAGGCCGCGTCACGGGAAGACCCGGATCGCGGAAGCAGGAGGCTTCCCAAGACCACCCCCAAGAAGAAGAAGACATTGTCCGGACCGGCCCCTCGGGAGGCAGGCCCCTCAGGGCCCGCGTCTGTCTAGGGGGAGCCTCCTTCCATCGCATAGGAAAGCGCGCCCGGCACCCTCCTCAGGCAGGGCTCGGGGGCTCTCCCCTGGAGGGCCACCGACCTGGCCACGGTCACGAGGGAGGCGCTTGGGCACCACGTGGAGGCGTGTTTCGAAGCACGTTTCCCTCAAGAAGTAGCAAGGCAAGGAAGGTCGGACCCGCAGGAGTTCGTCGACAAAGCCATTCAAGAACTACAGGAATCAAGGATCATGAGAGGTCTACCGGCTGTGGCTCCCCATCCAGGCGAGGATAGTGGGCTGCGTGTCTGCGTCGATGTACCAGGGCTCAACCAAGCCGCTACGATGGAGCGCCTCTGGCCCTCGCGAGTGGGGCGCTGCCGGGGTCCGCCCCACAGCTACGTTCGCATGCCTTACGGCCTGCCAAGCGCGGTTGCTACGCGCCAGCGCCTCATGAGGGGCATCATGGAGGCTCAGGAAGACAGGCGTTCCGCAGCCTTGGCGGAGATGGAGATGATTCGCGAAGAGCTACCAGTGCCTCCGGAGGCCCCTGGGCCTAGGGGCTCATGAGGATCGGCTTCCGCAGCCTCCCGAGTCTGCTGCACCAACACCCCTTCGCCCTCGACACCCTCAGGTTACATCTTACAAGTTTCATTTCCAGCTGGGAGCGCCCTCCCAGGGCCGCATCGTTCCTAGGCCGCGTGGGTCCGTCCCTGCGGTATGTATCCCTTTTACATTCATGTTGTTAGCTTGCATTGATGGGGGCGCCCCTCGGGCTGCATCATCCCCAAATCGCCCGGGCCCGACCCAGCGACGTCTACCTTCCCAGCATCTATTTGAATGAATCCCCTCCTTCGTGGCTAACATGTTTGATCTAGTTGCCTGCTCAACTGACGCCAACTGACGGAATTGGTCCCACAACGGCACGACGCTTGCGCATGGGTCCGTCCCTGCAACGCCGCAAACCTGAATGGCTGAGCTCTGGCCGCGGCAGCCCCGCATGGCGCCACCTCGTCAAGCCTCCAGTGCCTCACCTCCCCTCGGATGCAACTAACGGCAGACTGATAGTTGTCATGGCAACCTTTTATTCCTTCTATGATGAGTTTACAGGATCCCCTAAGGGAGTTTCACCAGACAAGGCCCTCGCGGCGTTCCTTTCACTCTCGTCCGCGCGAACCGCTTGCACGTTAAAGGGGGGTGCCTGAGCATCGCGACTCAGGGCTCTTACTGGCTCTCCAGCCCTCACCCTCTGGCCTTGACCACGGCATCGCGACCTGGCATACCAGCGACGGCTGAGACAAGCTCGAGGGCCGGGACCCGAGGACGTAGAGCAGAAAGGGGAGCAAAGGCGGGGGAGAAGGGGCACGCGAGGACCTTGCCGAGCGATTCCGCTCCTGCTGACGCGCGGACCCGACGACACACCAGGAATGATCCCCGACTCTCGAGATAAGTCACCGCCCGAAAGCACCAGCTATCGCAGCACTACCCCCGCACCTAATGCAATTCCGTGTCAGCGACGCCGCTCTCCTTTCTCGCTGAACGACGGTTACTTGGGCACCAAAGGGGACCTCCTGAGCATCGCGACTCAGGGGCTCTTACCGGACCCCGGGTCGCTCACCTCCTGGCCTTGACCACGGCATCGCGACCTGGCACACCAGCGACGGCTGACGCTGCCTTGGGACTGGGACCTGTCGGCGCAGAGCACCAAGCCCTCGCGAGGTTCGAAAGGGAAAACTGAGCTAAGACGGAATCAGCAACTCGCATAGCTCTGCAGCAAAGGTTATGTATTAACAAACGGGACTACAGGCACCTTACAAGCCCCCATGGGGCGCATTTTGATTCCTCGCAGGGAACGGATCCTAAGGGATGCTAACTACACGTGCTCCTGCAAGAGATGCCATCATCAACAGTTGGCCATCAAGCGCCGGCGCCAACCCCATCCAGATCAGAGTCGGCGACGGCCAGACGAGCCCGCCCTGCTCCGGGAGCGGCCCCGACTCGGGGGCTCGTAGCTGTCGTCGCTCATCTCCGGAGTTGCGAAGATCTTGCCGGAGTCACTGGACCCTCTGGCGCCTCCGCCAAGGGAGCGGTCGACGGGCCTCGCCCTCACCAGGGCAAGGTCCTGGCCACCTCTCCCGGGACAACACTCCAGCCGGCGCCCGTTCGCGTTGAAGACCTTGAAGAACATCGCCGAAGCGCCATCGTACTCCAAGTGGACCGCGAAGACGCCTCTTTCCCTGCAAACCCGGGCGATCTCTCTCCAACCACGAGACATGTAGACCTCGCCCGGGGTAGCGACCACGACCTCTGCCTCGATCGCGAGTGTCGGCGTTCTGGGAACGGGGGTCCCCAGACTTGCCTGCCTGCAGCCTGCGGCGTGGCTCAAAGGAGGCCCAACATGGCCCATCTTCATCAACACAAGACTGAAGACCCTCGCGAGGGGCCAAGCCTCGCGGGGCGGACGACACGGCGCATCCTCAGGTGCAGCCTCCTCAGGCTGGCTCGCGAGGAGGCGGAGAAATCAAGGCGGGGTACCTCGCGAGGTGCCTATGATGCAAGCCATGATGATCGAGGGTGCCAGGCGGGCGCCAGCACGCGCAGCGTCCTTCTTTCCTCTTTGGTGCAAAGGGGGCAGGCGCAGCCGTGGAGTACCGAGGCATCAGGCAAAGGTTGCCATTCGGTGCAACGAGACCAAGACCAGGCGGACTACGAGACGGAGGTCACCATGGAGCCCAGCACGACGTCACCGCAGAGCCTTTGGCAGGCGAAGACCAACTTTAGTCAGGATAAGTGCACTAGATGTTCCCCTTCAAATTGGCCAATTGTTGGCGCCCTTCCCGCTCAATATTTGGGAAGAGGCCCAGGGCCTTTGCCTATAAATAGGACCAGCCACCCGCATAGCAAGGGGGTTTGGTTCGGTTCGGTTCGTTGGTTGGTCCGGCTAGCAAGCAGAGAGAGTGAGTGAGAAAGAGAGAGAGGGTGACTGAACTCCTCCCAGCAGTTCATCGCCCCAGCCAAGAACAGACCCTCGCGAGGCTGTTCTTCCTTGTATCGTTCATCATCATCAGCCCCAAGAGGCAATCCACCCACCACACACTGGAGTAGGGTATTACACCACAACGGTGGCCCGAACCAGTATAAATCTTGTGTCTCTCATGCAGTTCTTTTAGTAGTTTAGATCTTTGTGAGACGGGGAGGTAGAGGGCGTGATTTCCATGCGCACCCCAGTGTTCGAACCATAAGTGTCTGCCGAAACCCATGAATCCGACATTTTGGCGCGCCAGGTAGGGGTGCGCCGGAATCTTTCCGCCACCAGTCCGTTCTCCTCCGACCGTCGCGTCCATGTCCGACGCTCGTCGGGCCCGCGCCGAGCGCCGGGCCGCCATCGCTTCTCGCGTCGCCCAGACGGCCCCCGTCGGTGGGCGTCCTCGTCGTTCCCCGTCGCCCGCCGTCAACGCCGCCACCGGCCCGGCGGGGGGCGAGCAGCAAGCGTCGTCTCAGCATCCATCCGTGCGCCAAGACGGCCGCACCGCTACTCCATCGCTCGCACCAGCCGGTTCGTCGTCCCGCGCGCTCCGCGCACCCTTGGAGGCTCGAGCTGCACTCCTCGTGGCAAACGAGCTCCTGCGCTACCGCCCCATCGACGACGTCTACGAAGAGTGGCTCGACCGCGTCGCTGAGCTTGTCCGCGCCGTCCGTTCCTCTGCGCCACAACCCGCCCCGCGCGGGCAACGAAGCTCCAGGGGTGCACCAGCCGCCTCCTCTCCAAGAAGATGCCCTGGCTCCAAGGCACCTGGCCCCTGGGCGGAACCCGCTCCGTCAGGTGCCAGCGCAACAAGAACGGAGCTGCCAAGAAGTCCCTCGCCCGCAAGGAGCTGCTAGGGCGCTCCCTGCTCCGGCACGCCGCGACCCTGCTCCAGCTCCGCCATGCCAAGACCCCGCTCTGCTCCTAGCTGCAGCGTGTGGGGACCCTCAAGACCAAGCTCTCCACCAGCCGAAGCCTTTCGTGGCCACCGCCGGCTGCCGTGCCTACACCACTGAGCTGCGTAGCGTCGCGTGGCCCGGCAAGTTCAAGCCAGACCTGCCTCCTCGCTCGACGGCACAACTGATCCCGTAGAGTTCCTCCAGCTCTATGAGCTGGGCATCGAGGCTGCCAGCGGGGATGAAAAGGTCATGGAGAACTAGTTCCCCATGGCGCTCAAGGAAGGAGCTTGAACCTGGCTCCTGAATCTGGCACTGGGCACGATCTCCTCCTGGGACCAGATGCGCACCCGCTTCATCGCCAACTTCCATGGTACTCGCGACCGGCCACCCGCCGTGAGCGACATGCGCCGCATCAAGCAACAACCCGGAGAAACCCTGCAAAAGTACATCCAGCGCTTCTACAGCGCGCGCCTCAAGATCCCCAAGGTGTCCGAGGAAGCCATCATCTCGGCCTTCTCCGATGGCGTGCACGACTTCAAGATGAAGGAGGAGCTGGCGATGCATGAAGACCTCTGCACCTCCCTGGAGCTGTTCAACTTGGCGAACAAGTGCGCCAGGGCTGAGGAGGGACGTCTCTCCCTCCTCGAGCTGCCTGCCGCGGACCCAGAAGAGAAGAAGCCCAAGGCCAAGGATGTGAAGCGCAAGGGGGCTGCCGTACTCGCGGCAGAACCAGACACCAAGCAAGGCAAGGATCTGCCCGAACCCTCTAGGGGCAGCCGGTACTGTGTGTACCATGACCTCCACACCCACAACACCAACGAATGTCAAGAACTCCGCGCCATGCGAGAAGGAAGGATCGGCCATCGCCCTGACCGTGCTGACCAGGGCTATGGCCGAGGAGGAGGAAGAAACCCAGGACGCTGGGAAGATCGCGGCCCGCGCCAGGGGTGGCGCGACCAACCTCGCGAGGACCGCTGGCGGGACCTGCCTCGCGAGGGAGACTAGAGGGATCAGCCTCGTGAGGATCTCCCTCATGGCAACGCAGGCCTACCTCCGCTGCCGCCTCAGCCAAGGAGGAGCTAAGACCGCCATCAAGACGAGGGGGCTGGGAGCTTCCAGGAGCCGCGCGCAATCGCCTGCATCCTGGGCGGAGCCCAAGCCCCAGCCTCCCAACGTATCTTCAAGAAGTTTGCCCGCGAAGTGAATGCAGTTCTCCCCAAGCTCGAAGCAACGCGCCCCCTCAGGTGGTCGGCGTGTGCCATCACGTTCAGCTCAGCAGACCAGCTCAAGTGCGCGGCCACGGCAGGAGTCCTCCCGATGCTTTGCTCCCCAGTCATCAGCAACGTGCTGGTCACCAAGACCCTCATCGATGGCGGGGCAGGGCTCAACGTCCTGTCCGTGGAAACATTCAACAATCTCCAAGTGCCCTATGACCAGCTTCAGCCAATCAAGCCCTTCTCCGGAATCACCGACGGTTCCACAGTCCCGATCGGGCAGGTCCGCCCCCTGTCACCTTCGGGGCTCGCAGCAACTACCACACCGAGCTCATCGACTTCGACGTCGCCCACATCTGCCTGCCGTACAACGCCATCCTCGGGTACCCAGCGCTGGCCAAGTTCATGGCCGTGACTCACCACGGCTACAACGTCCTCAAGATGCCAGGGAGTGGCGGCGTCATCATGGTGCCTTGTGAAGAGAAGGATGCAGTGTGTTCCCTGGAGCGAGCCTTTCAGGCCGCGTCGCTAGAAGACCCAGATCGCGGAAGCAGGAGGCTTCCTGAGACCACCCCCAAAAGAAGAAGACATCGTCAGGCTCAACCCCTCAGGAGGCAGGCCCCTCAGGGCCAGTGTCAGCCCAGGGAGACCCCCCTTCCATCGCATAGGAAAGTGCGCCCGGCGCCCTCCTCAGGCAGGGCTCGGGGGCTCTCACCTGGAGGGCCACCGACCTAGCCAGGGTCACGAGGGAGGCGCTTGGGCACCATGTGGAGGCGTGCTTCAAAGCACGTTTCCCTCGAGAAGGAGCCAGGCAAGGAAGGTCAGATCAGCAGGAGTTCGTTAACAAGGCCATTCAAGAACTACAGGAGTCAAGGATCATGAGAGGTTGCCGCCGTCTACCAGTTGTGGCCCCACATCCAGGAGAGGATGGTGGGCTGCGCATCTGCGTCGACGTACCAGGACTCAATCAGATCGCCGCGACGGAGCGTCTCTGGCCCTCGCGAGTGGGGCGCTGCGGGGGTCCACCCCACAGCTATGTTCGCATGCTTTACGGCCTGCCGAGCATGGCTGCAGCGTACCAGCGCCTCACGAGGGGCATCACGGAAGCTTAGGAAGACAGGCGTTCCGCGGCCTTGGCGGAGATGAAGACAGCTCGCGAGGAGCCACCAGTGCCTCCGGAGCCTCCCGAGGCCCCGGGGCCTGGGGGCTCGTGAGGATCGGCTTCCGCAGCCCACCGAGTCAGCTGCACCATCGCCACTTTGCCGACGACATCCTCAGGTGACATCTTTCAAGCTTCATTCCCAGCTGGGAGCACCCTCCCAGGGTTGCATCACTCCCAGGCCGCATGGGTCCGTCCCTGCGGCATGTATCCCCTTTTATTTTTCGGTCGATAGTTCGCCTTGTTGGGGGCGCCCCTCGGGCTGCATCATCCCCAAGCTGCTCGGGCTAGGCCCAGCGGTGTGTATCTCCCTCGCGTTTATTTCCAACTATGCATTGCCTATCACGCTTGATTGCTTGATGCCTGTCCGCGGCATCCTTTCTTCTCCATGTCGGCCACTTGCACGTTAAAGGGGGGGGGGGTGCCTGAGCATCGCGACTCAGGGCTCCTACTGGCTCTCCAGCCCTCACCCTCTGGCCTTGTCCACGGCATCGCGACCTGGCATACCAGTGATGGCTGAGACAAGCTCGAGGGCCGGGACCCGAGGACGTAGAGTACCGGCATCTAACCAAATTTAGCAGGGACACATCTCAAGATACGGCCCAGTGCCAGGCGCAACCCGCCTAGAGGTAGGGCCTCGTGAGTCCCGCGCTGGCTCACGGGTGCCTAGATACACCTCACCTGCTTCAACCAGCGAGCTCTCGAGCGACTAACGATCGACTAATGACTGCCATGGCAACCCCATCTTCTTTCTGTGATGAATCTGCAGGATCCTTGGAGGGAATCGCGCTAGCCAAGGCCCTCACGGAGTTCCCTTCATCCTCGCCCGCGCGAACCGCTTGCATGTTAAAGGGGGGGCGCCTAAGCATCGCGACGCAGGGCTCTTACTGGCTCTCCAGCCCTCACCCTCTGGACTTGTCCACGGCATCGCGACCTGGCATACCAGCGACGGCTGAGACCAGCTTGAGGGCCGGGACCCGAGGACGTAGAGCAGAAAGGGGAGTAGAGGCGAGGGAGAAGGGGCGCGTGAGGACCTCGCCGAGCAACTCCGTCCCAACTACCCCACGGACCCGACGATGCGCTGGGGGCGATCCCTGATCCTCAAGATAAGTCACCATCCAAAGCACTGGCTACCGTGGCACTACCCCCGCACCTAAAGCAATTCCGTACTAGCAACGTTGCTTCCCTTTCTCACCAAGCGACGGCTGCTTGGGCGCCAAAGGGGACCTCCTGAGCATCGCGACTCAGGGGCTCTTACCGGACCCCGGGTCGCTCACCTCCTGGCCTTGACCACGGCATCGCGACCTGGCATACCAGCAACGGCTGACGCCGCCTTGGGACTGGGACCTGTTGACGCAGAGCACCAAGCCCTCGCGAGGTTCGAAAGGGAGAACTAAGCTAAGACGAAATCAGCAACTCACACAAATCCATAGCAAAGGTTATGTATTAACAAACGGGACTACAGGCACCTTAGAAGCCCCCGTGGGGCGCATTTTGATTCCTCGCAGGGAACGGATCCTAAGGGGTGCTAACTACAAGAGCTCCTGCAAAAGATGCCATCATCAACAGTGGGCCATCAGGCGCCGGCGCCAACCCCATCCAGATCAGGGTCGGCGACGGCCCGACGAGACAACCCTACTCCGGGAGCGGCGCCGACTCGGGGGCTCGTAGCTGTCGTTGCTCGTCTCCGGATTCGTGAAGATTTCGCTAGAGTCGCTGGACCCTCCGGCGCCTCCGCCAAGGGAGCGGTCGACGAGCCTAGCCCTCACCAGGGCAAGGTCCTGGCCACCTCTCCCGGAGCAACACTCCAGCCGGCGCCCGTTCGCGTCGAAGACCTTGAAGAACATCACCGCAGCGCCATCGTACTCCAGGTGGACCGCGAAGACGCCCCTCTCCTTGCAAACCCGGGCGATCTCTCTCCAGCCGCGGGACATGTAGACCTTGCCCGGGGCAGCGACCACGACCTCTGCTTCGGTCGTGAGGGCGCTGCAGCCGGCGTGCTGCAGCCGGCGTGCTGCAGCCAGAGCTCTAGGGGCCCTCCTGGAGGGATGATGGAGGTGAAGAAGGGAGGCAGACGGATCCAGGATTGGAGAGGAATGACGATGTGGACCATGGACTCTTGGGAGGAGCCCTCGGCATGGACTCTAGGAGGAACAACCCACGCCTTCGTGACCCGACGATGCCTACGACGGCGCCGGCCACGGAGATTGGCATCGACACCTTCGGGGCCCTCGACATGGGCATACAAGGGAAGTGGGAACCCTGGCAGAGCCCGCTCGCACCAGGGCCTCGGCACCACCTGACGGTCTTCCTCGCCCCGGCTGCAAAGGGCGAGCTGTTTTTTCGGCGGGAGCGGGTCTGGCCCCTCTCAAGGAGCCTTTCCCTTCTCCGCTGCAGAGAACCGGTGGATCGGATCCATCGCAGCAAGACGGAGCAAGGATCGGGAAGAAGGAGAAGCCAGGAGGAATGGACTGGAAGGGCACGCACAACTTCATACTTATAGCCGGCGAAGACCAACCGCCGGCCTCCACGATCACAGGTAATCATGACACAATTTGCATGCAGGGACTTGTCCACCTCGCGCGGTCACCGAGGCGTCGTGGGGAAGTGCAGACGCCCGCGTCCCATCAATCGCCACGCGGCGCCCAAGGCCGCAGGCTGTTAGGGCCCGCGGCGCTTCGCCCTTGCCCTTTCGCCTCTCGGCACGGCCAAGTCCATGCGCGCCTTGGGCCCGGGGGCTACTGTTGGCGTTCTGGGAACGGGGGTCCCCAGACTTGCCTTCCTGCGGCATGCGGCGTGGCTCAAAGGAGGCCCAGCATGGCCCATCTTCATCAACACAAGACTCAAGACCCTCGCGAGGGGCCAAGCCTCGCGGGGCGGACGACACAGCGCATCCCCAGGCGCAGCCTCCTCAGGCTGGCTCACGAGGAGGCGGAGAAATCAAGGCGGGGTACCTCGTGAGGTGCCCATGACGCAAGCCATGACGATCGAGGGTGCCAGGTAGGCGCTAGCGTGCGCAGCGTCCTTCTTTCCTCTTTGGTGCAAAGGGGGCAGGCGCAGCCACGGAGTACCAAGGCATTAGGCAAAGGTTGCTATTTCGGTGCAACGAGACCAAGACTAGGTGGACTATGAGATGGAGGTCACCATGGAGCCCAGCACGACGTCACCGCAGAGCCTTTGGCAGGCGAAGACCAACTTTAGTCAGGATAAGTGTACTAGATGTTCCCCTTTGAATTGGCCAATTGTTGGCGCCCTTCCCGCTCAATATTTGGGAAGAGGCCCAGGGCCTTTGCCTATAAATAGGACCAGCCACCCGCATAGCAAGGGGGGTTGGTTCAGTTCGGTTTGTTGGTTGGTCCGGCTAGCAAGCAGAGAGAGTGAATGAGAAAGATAGAGAGGGTGACTGAACTCCTCCCAGCAGTTCATCGCCCCAGCCAAGAACAGACCCTCGCGAGGCTGTTCTTCCTTGTATCGTTCATCATCATCAGCCCCAAGAGGCAATCCACCCACCACACACTGGAGTAGGGTATTACACCACAACGATGGCCCGAACCAGTATAAATCTTGTGTCTCTCGTGCAGTTCTTTTAGTAGTTTAGATCTTTGTGAGACGGGGAGGTAGAGGGCGTGATCTCCGCGCGCACCCTAGTGTTCGAACCTTAAGGGTCTGCCGGAACCCGTGAATCCGAAAGCGAGGGTACTGCAGCCGGCGTGCTGGAGCCAGAGCTCCAGGGGCTCCCCCGGAGGGATGATGGATGCGAAGAAGGGAGGCAGATGAATCCAAGACTGGAGAGGAATGGCGACGTGGAGCACGAACTCTTGGGAGGAGCCCTCAGCGTGAACCCCAGGAGGAACAACCCACGCCTTCGTGACCCGACAGCGCCGACGACGGCGCTGACCGCGGGGATTGGCATCGACACCTTCGGGGCCCTCGACGTGGGCATACAAGGGAAGTGGGAACCCCGGCGGAGCCCGCTCGCACCAGGGCCTCGGCGCCGCCTGACGGTCCTCCTCGTCCCGGCTGCAAAGGGCGAGCCGCTTCTTTGGCGGGAGCGGGTCTGGTCCCTCTCGAGGGGCCTTCCCCTTCTCCGCTGCAGAGAACTGGCGGATCGGAGACATCGCTGCAAGACGGAGCAAGGATCGGGAAGAAGGAGAAGCAAGGAGGAATGGACGGGAAGGGCACGCGCAGTTCCGTACTTATAGCCGGCGAAGGCCAACCGCCGGCCTCCATGATCATAGGTAATCATGAGATGATTTGCATGCAGGGACTTGTCCAACTCACGCGATCACCGAGGCGTCGTGGGGAAGTGGAGACGCCCACGTCCCATCAACCGCCACGTGGCACCCAAGGCCGCAGGCTGTTAGGGCCCGCGGCGCTTCGCCCTTGCCCTTTCGCCTGTCGGCACGGCCAAGTACGGGCGCGCCTTGGGCCCGGGGGCTACTGTCGGCGTTCTGGGAACGGGGGTCGCCATACTTGCCTGCCTGCGGCCTGCGGCGTGGCTCAAAGGAGGCCCAGCACGGCCCATCTTCATCAACACAAGACTCAAGACCCTCGCAAGGGGCCAAGCCTCGCGAGGCGGACGACATGGAGCTTCCTCAGGCATGGCCTCATTAGGCTGGCTCGCGAGGAGGCGGAGAGATCAAGGCGGGGTACCTCGCGAGGTGCCTGTGATGCAAGCCATGACGACTCAGGGCGCCAGGCGGGTGCCAGCGCGCGCAGCGTCCTCCTTTCCTCTTTGGTGCAAAGGGGGCAAGCGCAGCCACGGAGTACTGAGGCATCAGGCAAAGGTTGCCATTTTGGTGCAACGAGACCAAGACCAGGAGGACTACGAGACGGAGGTCACCGTGGAGCCCAGGACGGCGTCATCACCAGAGCTTTGCGCAGGCGAAGACTGCTTTTGCCAGGATAGTTGATACTTGCTGTCCCCCTTCAAATTAGCCTGCCATTGTTGGCTCCCTTCCCGCTCAATATTTGGGAAGAGGACCAGGGCCTCTATAAATAGAACCAGCCACCCACATAGCAGAGGGTTTGGGGTTGGTTCATTCGGTTTGCAAGCAGAGAGAGAGAGAGAGAGAGAGAAGAGAGAAAGGTGGCTGAACTCCTCCTAGCAGTTCATCACACCAGCCAAGAACAGACCCTCGCGAGGATGTTCTTCCTTGTATTGTTCATCATCATCAGCCCCAAGAGGCAATCCACCAACCACACACTGGAGTAGGGTATTACACCATAACGGTGGCCCGAACCAGTATAAATCTTGTGTCCCTTGTGCAGTTCTTTAATTAGTTTAGATCTTTGCAAGGCGGGGAGGTAGAAGGCGTAATCTCCGTGCGCACCCCAGTGTTCGAACCTTAAGGGTCTGCCGGAACCCGAAATCCGACACAAACTGCACCTCATTTGGAGTCTCCTAGCTCCTCCTACCTCTATATATAGACCCCCCCCCCCCCTGAAATTCTCGCGCTAAACCCTAGCCCCCTCTCTCCCCTCGCCCGCCAGACATTTTTCCCGCCGACGGACGTGTCCGCCCGCGACGTCCGCCGCCACGTGTAGGGCCGGCATTCGACCCGCCCGGTGCCCACATCGCCGTGTCGCCCGAGGCCCGCGAGCCCGTGGCCAGCCCCCGCGGCCCGCTCCCACGCGCCGCCTCCTACCGCGCCCCGCCGCCTTCTTCTCGCCGCCCGGCGACGCCGCGCCGCCGCATGGAGGCAACGCCAGCCGCCGCTTCCTCGCCGGTGACCGCGCCGCCCCACCGGAACACCGACCCCGCCGCCTCGTCTGCGCCACCAACCGGCGCTGGAGATCGCGCCCGGCCACCACGACACCGCGTCCACGTCCTTCTCCGACCGGATCCGCCAAGTCCGGCGAGCTCCACAGCAAGTCCGGCCACCACCGCGGCCATTTCCGGCGACCTCATGCTCGGACTGCTACAGTGCATCGGCTTGATCTAAATCTGAGATCCACCTCGGTTGACTTTTGCCCCGAAACCCTAATTTATTTTGCATTCTTACACATTACATAACTTCCTCATCACAGCTCCGATTCGTGCGTGTAGCATATCAAAATGTTCGTCTTGACGAGTACACCATTTCATCTCATTGCATCATTTTCATTTGAGCTCATCTTGATGCCCGAAATGTTGTTCGAAGAGGGCTATGTGATGATTATTTCAGATCTGTTTCAGCAAATGGCCTTTTGTCATTTTTTGCCATGATTAATGTGTGCATGCTATGATCCTGAGCTCTACATGTGTTCTGATGTATGCCATGCCATAT
Source organism: Triticum monococcum (assembly GCA_034509565.1). Taxonomy (NCBI): domain Eukaryota; kingdom Viridiplantae; phylum Streptophyta; class Magnoliopsida; order Poales; family Poaceae; genus Triticum; species Triticum monococcum. Next base: position 609,140,167 of record CM067842.1, read on the forward strand.
TTACAGGGGTGTATGCCATATATTTTTGTGATCTTTGTGGTGACTAGCACAAGCATGCAAAGTAGCCTACTCAATGATGCTGATTTTAGGGACTTAGAATTTCACTAAGTCCTTGTCCTGTTATTGTTTTTATGCCATATGTTCATGTTGTTTCCTAGTGATCCGTGCCTCTTTTGAGGATGATCAGCAAGGATGTTTTGTAGATATTGTGATGCTCTATCCACGCATGCCTTTGTTTGTAATTATGGAGCACCCTAGCTTGAGTCAATCGAGCTCTACTTTTGCTATAAAATGTTCCTGGCAGATTGTTAACATGTTTAGCAATTTTGCCAAGCTTGTTGTTGTTGATCCGTGCATGCTATGTTGTTGTTCTTGCCATGTCTAGCTTCTATGCCATGTCTACTTGCTGGGTGTATGATTAGTTTGTCATGCTATGCCTCGTGGTGAGTGCATCGAGCTTGTGAACATGCCTACTTGTTAACTGTTTTGCCATGCTCCAGTTTTTCACTAAGTCTGAATCTGTTTTTGTTTTTGCTATGTTCACATGCTTGCAATTGTATTTTCTGATCCCTTTTGGCTTATGGTCACTAAGGGACTTTTGTTATATGCTTTGAGTAGCTCCATGCCATGCCTTGCTTTGCCATGACATGTTCCCGTAGTATGTAGTTATCGTGCTCTAAACATTGCTTCCTGATGATAAATTCCTAACATGCTGTTAATTTCACAAAGTCTGTAACCTGTTATCATTTGCACTTTTGCCATGCTTGTTTGAACCTGTTAATGAGTGAATTAGCCATAGCTCAGTGTTCATCTTTTGCTGAGCATCATGAGTGGATCCCTGCCATGTATTTTGTTGCTACGTTTGAGTGCAGTAGCATATTTATCTTGATGCATTTAGATGGTCACTTGCCGATTATCGCAGACCGGTGCCATATTTGTTTTGCTTGCCATTTCCAAACCGTGCATCCGATTCCGGTGATCTTTATATCGATTTCGAGTGAAATCAACTCCTCTTTCTAGTAGCAATCTTGGATTTCCAAGTTGAGGCCAGGTTCATTCTTTTCTTTCCAAATCTTGCATATGCATCACATACTGCATCCCGCATATCATACCATGTTTGCATCATGTTGCTTGAGCATTGCACGTGGTTGATTGTGTTCCTTTTGCTTGTTGTTCTTGCTTGGGTAGAGCCTGGAGACGAGTACGTGATCGAGGAGCCCGTTGAGTACGCTTACGAGGATCAAGCCAACTCTGAGAACTTTGCAGGCAAGATGACCATACCCTCGAAATCACTTCTATCTTTGCTTTCTAGATGCCCGCTCTTTTGCTATGCCTATGCTACGATACTTACCACTTGCTTATCATGCCTCCCATACTGTCATGTCAAACCTCTAACCCACCATGTCCTAGCAAACTGTTGTTTGGCTATGTAACCGCTTTGCTCAGCCCCTCTTATAGCGTTGCTAATTGCAGGTGAAGATTGGAGATCGTTCCTTGTTTGGAACTTGTTTATTGTTGGGATATCACAATATTATATTGTTTATCTTAATGCACCTATATACTTTGTAAAGGGTGGAAGGCTCGGCCTTATGCCTGGTGTTTTGTTCCACTCTTGCCGCCCTAGTTTCCGTCATATCGGTATTATATTTCCGGATTTTGCGTTCCTTACGCGATTGGGTTATAATGGGAACCCCTTGATAGTTCGCCTTGAATAAAACTCCTCCAGCATGGCCCAACATTGGTTTTACCATTCGCCACCTAGCCTTTTCTTTTCCCTTGGGTTTCCGGAGCCCAAGGGTCATCTTTGTTAAACCCACGGGCCAGTGCTCCTCTGAGTGTTGGTCCAAACCAGAGCACCGTGCGGGGCCGTCCCTTGGCAACTTGGGTTACGTTGGATTCCGTACGATTAGCTTATCCGGTGTGCCCTGAGAACGAGATATGTGTAGCTCCTATCGGGATTTGTCGGCACAGCGGATGGTCTTGCTGGACTTGTTTTACCATTATCGAGGATGTCTTGTAACCAGGATGCCGAGTCTGATCGGATCGTCTTGGGAGAAGGAATATCCTTCATTGACTGTGAGAGCTTGTGATGGGCTAAGTTGGGACTCTGCTGCAGGGATTTGAACTTTCGAAAGCCGTGCCCATGGTTATGGGCAGATGTGAATTTGTTAATGTCCGGTTGTAGATAACTTGAAACTTAACTTAATTAAAATGCATCAACCGCATGTGTAACCGTGATGGTCTCTTCTCAGCGGAGTCCGGGAAGTGAACACGGTGTTGGAGTAATGCTTGACGTTGGTTGCTCTAGGATCACTTCTTGATCATAGTTGTTCGACTGTGCCTTTGCCTTCTCTTCTCGCTCTCATCTGCGTATGTTAGCCACCATATATGCTAGTCGCTTGCTGCAGCTCCACATCATACCTTTACCTTACCCATAAGCTTAAATAGTCTTGATCGCGAGGGTGTGAGATTGCTGAGTCCCCGTGACTCACAGATTCCTTCCAAACCAGATGCAGGGACCGATGATACCGTTCCAGGTGATGCGATTGAGCTCAAGTGGGAGTTCGATGAAGACTCTCGTTGATACTACGTGTCTTTCCTAGATGATCAGTAGTGGTGCCTAGTTGGGGCGATCGGGAACCTTGTCACATTTGGGGGTTGATCTTTATTTTCGTTCTGTAGTCGGACCCTGAGTATATTGGATGAATGTAATGACTTATTTATGTATTTGTGTGACGTGGCGAGTGTAAGCCAACTATGTACCTTTCCCCTTTATTTATTTACATGGGTTGTTGTGAAGATTACCTCTCTTGCGACATTGCTTTCAATGCGGTTATGCCTCTAAGTTGTGCTGCGACACGTGGGAGATATAGCTGCATCGAGGGCATTACAAGTTGGTATCAGAGCCTTCCCCGACCTTAGGAGCCCCCTGCTTGATCGAATCGTTGGCGTTGTTGAGTCTAGAAAAATGTTTTGAGTCATTTAGGAATTATATATATTGGAGAGTTAGGAATTCTTTTTACTCCTCAGTCCCTTCATCGCTCTGGTGAGGCATCCTGACGTAGAGTTTTGGCTCTTCTCTTCTCAAATTTCACTAAAAAAATTTAGGATCATGCGGGTATCTTGGAATCGTTCTGATGGTTTTGTGACGAGAACATTGTTCTTGGTGCCTCCTAACTTTTAGGGGTTGTGGCAGTGTCCCGGGGAGTTGAGCTCCGAGGTGTTGTCGTCACAATTTTATTGTTGAGATTCTGGAATACCTGAGTTTTGCCGACATCGAAAATCTCTTTTATGCAGTTGTTGGTGAGATAACCTCGACGCCACCCAGTACTGGGGCGGTAGTTCGGGAGTATTGCCATAACTCGTATAACGGATGGTTTTCGAAGGTTGAGGTAAATGATTTCCGAACTTTTCTTGGTTATGTGTTGAAGGATGGATACAGCTGGATGTAGGATTTGCTATCTTTGGGTGAGATATTATGCTTCCCCTGTATCCCCAACACCTGATTGCATAACCGGAATGGTTCGGGAGTTTCATAGGTGGGAATTCTTGTAGCTCTAGTACTTCTTCCGCGGATATTTGGTTTGTGATTGGGTACTCCTTACCAAGTATTTGCTCTCGTCCGTACCTTGTTGTTTTATTCTTCTTCCTATATCTAAGTGGCTTCTCAATTTATGGAGATGTGACCATTTCAATTGGAATGCATTCGTTCATGTTGTTCGGATGTGAAGACTTTATGTTGCAATTTTTGATCCATTTGATTCCGCTTAATTATTTGTTTGTCAAGATGCTAATGGATGTCACCCTCTTCAGGATGGCTCCTCCAACGCGCACGACTCCGAATCCTGATCCGCCACCACCACCTCCACCTCCGGAGGCATGGCAAGCTATGATGGCCGCTACCAATGGAAACACGCAGATGCTTTTGCAAATCTTGCAAGAGCGCAACCAAGGGAATCATGGTCATGGCAACAATCAGAATCAGTTTGCTACACTAAACCAGTTCCTCGCTAACCAGCCAAAGACTTTCAGCAACTGTGTTGAGGCAACAGACACTGATGATTGGCTCGTGGATATATGCAAGCATTTCGAGTGCAGCAACGTCAGGTCTGAGGACTTTGTCAAGTTTGCCTCCTTCCAACTCAAAGACCAAGCTGCATAATGGTTTCAGCAATACGAAGATTCCAGAGGAGGCCGTGTGATTACCTGGGATGAATTCCGTCAAGACTTCAAAGCTCACCACATTCCTCAGAGTGTTGTTGAGAGCAAGCGTGAGGAATTCCGCAACTTGAAGCAAGGCAGCCTGTCTGTTTACCAGTACAACATCATGTTTCAGAAGCTAGCTCGTTTCACTAATTAAGCAAGACGTCCCTGACGAGAAGAGCATGATATATCAGTTTAGGGTTGGCCTCAGAGAAGATCTTCAACTAGCTCTCGTCCTCTTTGAGCCCAAGAAGTACGATGAGTTTTACAACATGGCACTGAAACAAGAGACTGCTCAACCGAAGTGCGATGCTTCCAAGAAGCGAGTCAGAGATGCGACTCCTTCTTCCTCAACTCAAGTGGCTTCTAAGCAGCAAAAGTATTGGCTGCCTCCTCCGTTCCGTCAGCCTTATCAATAGAAGAGCAAAGGTGGCAATGGATCTTCCCACCCACCCAACCCAGGCTTTCAGAACAAGACTTCGTCTCAAGCTCCAAGATCAAGTGCTCCGTATCACCGTTTGCTTTCAGAGGTCACGTGCAACAAGTGCCAACAGAAGGCTCACTATGCCAACAAATGCTTCAATCACAGGCGTCTTCCTCCTCCTCCTCTTATGAGATCTGTTAGTACCGAAGTGGTCAAGCATAACCCCAAGCACGCCAAGGTCAACTTGTTGAACGCAGCTCAGGCAGAGGACTCGTCAGATGTGATTATGGGTAAGTTTACAGTTAACTCTACTCCTGCAAAAGTCCTTTTTGATACTGGTGCATCACATTGTTTCATGTCAAGATCATGTGTTTCCAAGCATGACTTCGTTTCGCAAATGTTGGGTAAACCTATGGGAGTGGTTTCTCCGGCTAAGTCTATGAGGGCTACCTCGATGGTCCCGGATGTTTCTTTCATGATGGGCGACTTCAAGTTTCTGGCTTCTCCAATGGTCCTTGGTAACTCAGATATTGATCTTATTCTCGGAATGGATGGGATTTCTAAGCACAAGGCTCAACTTGATTGTGCTGCCAGGCAGATTCAATTGACTCATTCGTCTGAGGATGTAATCGTCTTTGCCGCTAATGACGATACCATTTGACTGTTTTCTCTCAATGAGAAGGGTGAGTTGGATGCCATCTCTCAAATTCTAGTCGCTTGCGAATACCAAGACGTCTTTCCAGAAGAGCTTCCAGGAATGCCTCTGCACTTGCTAGTTGAATTTGTCATCGATCTTGAGCCTGGCACGGAACCTGTTTGCAAACGTCCTTACAAGCTTAGACCTGAAGAGTTGAAAGAGCTGAAGAAGCAACTCGATGAACAAGAGCGTTTGGGTCTCATCCGACCTAGTTCTTCTCTGTGGGGTTGTGGAGTTATTTTTGTGAAAAAGAAGGATGGAACGGACCGTCTTTGTGTCGACTACCGTCCATTGAACAGGAAGACCATAAAGAACAAGTACCCACTTCCCAACATCAATGAGCTTTTCGAACAACTCAAAGGTGCTCAAGTATTCTCCAATCTTGATCTCCGCATGGGCTATCACCAGATTCGCATTCGTGAAGAAGATATCCCTAAGACAGCTTTCAGAACAAGCTTTGGTTCATATGAATACACTGTCGTGTCTTTCGGCCTCGTCAATGCTCCGCCAACTTTCTCTCACATGATGAACTTCATCTTCAACCCCTACACTAATGAGTTCGTCTTGGTCTACCTCGATGACATTTTGGTCTTTTCCAAGAACAAGGAGGATCATGCCAAGCATTTGAGATTGGTCCTAGATAAGCTCAGAGAACATCAGTTCTATGCCAAGTTTTCAATGTGCGAGTTTTGGCTCGATGAGGTTCTCTACCTTGGGCATACCATTTCTGCCAAGGGAATAGCGGTTAATCCTGAGAAGGTGTCTGCAATTGTGAATTGGGAACCACCTCAGAACGTGAAGCAACTCCGCAGCTTCCTTGGGCTCGCAAGCTATTGTCGAAGGTTCGTTGAGAACTTCTCTAAGATCGCAAAGCCTCTTTCCAACCTTCTCCAGAAGCATGTGAAGTACGTTTGGTCTCCTGAATGTGACATCGCTTTCAACACCCTGAAAGAGAAGTTAGTCACTGCTCCAGTTCTGACTCCTCCTGATGAATCCAAACCATTCGAGGTCTTCTGTGATGCTTCCCTTCAAGGCCTTGGTGCAGTGTTGATGCAAGAGAAGAAAGTTGTGGCCTATAACTCTCGCCAGTTGAAGCCCAACGAAAAGAACTACCCCACTCATGACCTCGAGTTGGCGGCAGTTGTCCATGCTCTTTTAACTTGGAGACATCTCTTATTGGGAAGAAAAGTGGACATCTTCACTGATCATAAGAGTCTCAAGTACATCTTCACTCAGCCTAATCTCAACCTCAGGCAGACTCGTTGGGTCGAAATGATTCAAGAGTATAATCCGAGTATCGAATATACTCCAGGCAAGGCCAATGTAATTGCTGACGCATTGAGAAGGAAGGCTTACTGCAACAGTCTGATTCTCAAGCCTTACCAACCCGAGCTTTGTGAAGCTTTCCGCAAACTCAATCTGCAAGTTGTTCCTCAAGGTTTCCTCGCCAACCTCCAAGTCTCTCCTACTTTGGAAGATCAGATTCGCGAGGCTCAACTTCTTGATGCTATGGTGAAGAAGGTGAAGATTGGGATTGCCAAGAGTCAACCCAAGTACAAGTGCTATCGCCTTGATGACAAGGATACTCTATTCTTCGAGGATCGCATTGTTGTGCCTAAAGGTGACCTTCGTAAAGTCATTATGAATGAGGCTCATAATTCACTCCTCTCTATTCACCCTGGAAGTACAAAGATGTACCATGACCTCAAGCAGTCATATTGGTGGACTCGAATGAAGCGCGAGATTGCTCAGTTCGTGAACGAATGTGATGTCTGCAAAAGAGTAAAAGCAGAACACCAACGACCAACTGGTCTCCTCCAACCTCTTGCCATTCCAGAATGGAAGTTTGACCATATTGAGATGGACTTCATGACTGGATTTCCGGAGTCCAAGCGTGGAAATGATGCTATCTTTGTTGTCATCGACAAACTCACTAAAGTGCCTCATTTTTCTTCCTATCAAAGAATCTATCACTGCAGCTCAGTTGGAAGAGCTATATACCTCCCGGATTGTCTCCCTGCACGGCATTCCGCAGTTGATATCTTTAGATCGTGGCAGCATCTTCAACTCCAAGTTTTGGGATTCTTTTCAGAAGGCCATGGGCACCAACATTCGCTTCAGCACAACTTTTCATCCTCAAACTAGTGGCCAAGTCGAGCGAGTTAATCAGATTCTTGAAGATATGCTTAGGGCTTGCGTCATCTCTTTCGGTATGAAGTGGGAAGATTGTCTTCCATATGCCGAGTTCTCCTACAACAACAGCTTCCAAGCGAGTTCGGGCAAGGCCCCATTTGAGATTCTCTATGGCAGGAAGTGTTGTACTCCTCTTGACTGGTCAGAGACTGGTGAATGTCAACTTCTCGGCAATGACTTGATCACAGAGGCAGAAGAGATGTGCAAAGTCATTCGCGAGAATCTCAAAGCCGCGCAATCGCGCCAGAAGAGATACTATGATAGTAAGCATCGTGACTTGGCTTTCGAGATCGGAGACCATGTCTACCTCCGTGTCTCTCCAATGAAAGGTACTCGCCGCTTCGATATCAAAGGGAAGCTTGCCCCTAGATACGTGGGTCCTTTCAAGATCGTCAGCAAGAGAGGCGACTTCGCCTATCAACTTGAGCTTCCCTCCAACTTTGCAAACGTGCACGACATGTTTCACGTGTCTCAACTCCGCAAGTGCTTCAAGACTCCTGACCGCACCGTCAACTTCGAAGAGATTGATCTCCAAGAAGACTTGTCTTATCGTGAGCACCCCATTGCTATTCTTGAAGAAACTGAGCACAAGACTCGCAACAAGTCTATCAAATTCCTCAAAGTCAAGTGGTCACATCATTCTGACCGTGAAGCCACCTGGGAACGTGAGGATCACCTTCGTTCTGAGTACCCGGAGTTTTTCCAGTCCTAGATCTTGGGACGAGATCCTTTCGTAGTGGTGGAGTGTTGTAACACCCCGGATGTAATTTACCTTATTTGTATTCCAACTCTTGCCGTTTCCGGCACTAAGTTATTTTATTTCCTCGTTGTTGGGTTTTCGTCTTCATGTGTGTTTGTCTTTGTCATGCTTCTCATATCACGTCATCATGTGCATTGCATTTGCATACATGTTCGTCTCATGCATCCGAGCATTTTCCCCATTGTCCATTTTGCATTCCGGTGCTCCTATGTCCTCCGGTGGTCCTTTCTACCTCTTTTCGTGTGTGGGTGTTAAACGTTTTCAGATTGGACCGAGACTTGTCATGTAGCCTTGGTTTACTACCAGCAGACCGCCTGTCAAGTTTTGTGCCATTTGGACTTTGTTTGATACTCCAACGGTTAACCGAGGGACCGAAAAGGCCTCGTGTGTGTTGCAGCCCAACACCCTTCCAAACTGGCCCAAAACCCACCTAAACCCCTTCTATCATCTAGAGCGTTCGATCACGATCGCGTGGCCACAAACCGCACCTCATTTGGAGTCTCCTAGCTCCTCCTACCTCTATATATAGACCCCCCTGGAATTATCGCGCTAAACCCTAGCCCCCTCTATCCCCTCGCCCGCCGGACATTTTTCTCGCCGACGGACGTGTCCACCCGCGACGTCCGCCGCCACGTGTCGGGCTGGCATTCGCCCCGCCCGGTGCCCACATCGCTGCGCCGCCCGAGGCCCGCGAGCCCGTGGCCGGCCCCCGCGGCCCGCTCCCACACGCCGCCTCCTACCGCGCCCCGCCGCCTTCTTCCCGCCGACCGGCGATGCCGCGCGCTGCACGGAGCCAACGCCGGCCGTCGCACCCTCATCGGTGACCGCTCTGCCCCACCGGAACGCTGACCCCGCCGCCTCATCCACGCCACCAACCGGCGCCGGAAACCGCGCCCGGCCACCATGACGCCACGTCCACGTCCTTCTCCGGCCGGATCCACCAAGTTCGGCGAGCTCCGCAGCAAGTCTGGCCACCGCCGTGGCCTTTTCCGGCGACCTCATCCTCGGACTGGTACAGTGCATCAGCTGGATCTGGATCTGAGATCCACCTCGGTTGACTTTTGCCCGAAACCCTAATTTATTTTGCATTCTTCCACATGCCATAACTTCCTCATCGTAGCTCTGATTCGTGCGTGTAGCGTATCAAAATGTTCGCCTCATCGAGTACATCAATTCATCTCATTGCATCATTTTCATTTGAGCTCATATTGATGCCCAAAATGTTGTTGGAAGAGGGCTATGTGATGATTATTTCAGATATGTTTCAGCAAATGGCCTTTTGTCATTTTTTGCCATGATTAATGTGTGCATGCTATGATCCTGAGCTCTACATGTGTTTTGATGTATGCCATGACATTTTTACAAGGGTGTATGCCATATATTTTTGTGATCTTTGTGGTGACTAGCACAAGCATGCAAAGTAGCCTACTCAATGATGCTGATTTCAGGGACTTAGAATTTGACTAAGTCCTTGTCCTGTTATTGTTTTTATGCCATATGTTCATGTTGTTTCCTAGTGATCCGTGCCTCTTTTGAGGATGATCAGTAAGGATGTTTTGTAGATATTGTGGTGCTCTATCCATCCATGCCTTTGTTTGTAATGATGGAGCACCCTAGCTTGAGTCAATCGAGCTCTACTTTTGCTATAAAATGTTCCTGGCAGATTGTTAACATGTTTAGCAATTTTGCCAAGCTTGTTGTTGTTGATCCGTGCATGCTATGTTGTTGTTCTTGCCATGTCTACTTGCTGGGTGTATGCTTAGTTTGTCATGCCATGCCTCGTGGTGAGTGGATCGAGCTCGTGAACATGCCTACTTGTTAACTGTTTTGCCATGCTCCAATTTTTCACGAAGTCTGAATCTGTCTTTGTTTTTGCTATGTTCACATGCTTGCAATTGTATTTTCTGATCCTTTTTGGCTTATGGTCACTAAGGGACTTTTGTTATATGCTTTGAGTAGCTCCATGCCATGCCTTGCTTTGCCATGACATGTTCCCATAGTATGTAGTTATCATGCTCTAAACATTGCTTCCTGATGATAAATTCCTGACATGCTGTTAATTTCACCAAGTCTGTAACCTGTTATCATTTGCACTTTTGCCATGCTTGTTTGAACCTATTAATGAGTGAATTAGCCGTAGCTCAGTGTTTATATTTTGTCAAGCATCATGAGTGGATCTCTTCCATGTATTTTGTTGCTACATTTGAGTGCAGTAGCATATTTATCTTGATGCATTTAGATGGTCACTTGCCGATTATCGCAGACCGGTGCCATATTTGTTTTGCTTGCCATTTCCAAACCGTGCATCCGATTCCGGTGATCTTTATATATCGATTTCGACCGAAATCAACTCCTCTTTACAGTGGAACTCTTGGATTTCCAAGTTGAGGCTAGGTTCATTCTTTCCTTTTCAAATCTTGCATATGCATCACATACCGCATCCCGCATATCATACCATGTTTGCATCATGTTGCTTGAGCATTGCACATGGTTGATTGTGTTCCTTTTGCTTGTTGTTCTTGCTTGGGTAGAGCCGAGAGACAAGTACGTGATCGAGGAGCCCGTTGAGTACGCTTACGAGGATAAAGCCAACTCTAAGAACTTTGCAGGCAAGATGACCATACCCTCGAAATCACTTCTATCTTTGCTTGCTAGATGCTCGCTCTTTTGCTATGCCTATGCTACGGTACCTACCACTTGCTTATCATGCCTCCCATATTGCCATGTCAAACCTCTAACCCACCATGTCCTAGCAAACCGTTGTTTGGCTATGTTACCGCTTTGCTCAGCCCCTCTTATAGTGTTGCTAGTTGCAGGTGAAGATTGGAGATTGTTCCTTGTTTGGAACTTGTTTATTGTTGGGATATGACAATATTATCTTGTTTATCTTAATGCACCTATATACTTGGTAAAGGGTGGAAGGCTCGGCCTTATGCCTGGTGTTTTGTTCGAATCTTGCTGCCCTAGTTTCCGTCATATCGGTGTTATGTTCCCGGATTTTGCGTTCCTTACGCGGTTGGGTTATAATGGGAACCCCTTGACAGTTTGCCTTGAATAAAACTCCTCCAGCATGGCCCAACATTGGTTTTACCATTCGCCACCTAGCCTTTTCTTTTCCGTTGGGTTTCCGAAGCCCAAGGGTCATATTTATTAAACCCCCTGGCCAGTGCTCCTCTGAGTGTTGGTCCAACCCAGAGCACCCTGCGGGGCCGTCCCTTGGCAACTTGGGTTATGTTGGCTTCCGTACGCTTAGCTTATCCGGTGTGCCCTAAGAACGAGATATGTGCAGCTCCTATCGGGATTTGTCGGCATAGTGGGTGTTCTTGCTGGACTTGTTTTACCATTGTCGAGGGTGTCTTGTAACCGAGATGCCGAGTCTGATCGGATCGTCTTGGGAGATGGAATATCCTTCATTGATCGTGAGAGCTTGTGATGGGCTAAGTTGGGACTCCCCTGCAGGGATTTGAACTTTCGAAAGCCGTGCCCGTGGTTATGGGCAGATGGGAATTTGTTAATGTCCGGTTGTAGATAACCTGAAACTTAACTTAATTAAAATGCATCAACCGCGTGTGTAACCGTGATGGTCTCTTCTCGGCGGAGTCCAGGAAGTGGACACGGTGTTGGAGTAATGCTTGACGTAGGTTGCTCTAGGATCACTTCTTGATCATAGTTGTTTGACCGTGCCTTTGCCTTCTCTTCTCGCTCTCATTTGCGTATGTTAGCCACCATATATGCTAGTCGCTTGCTGCAGCTCCACATCATACCTCTACCTTACCCATAAGCTTAAATAGTCTTGATCGCGAGGGTGTGAGATTGCTGAGTCCCCGTGACTCACAGATTCCTTCCAAACCAGATGCAGGGACCGATGATACCGCTCCAGGTGATGCGATTGAGCTCAAGTGGGAGTTCGATGAAGAATCTCGTCGATACTACATGTCTTTCCCAAATGATCAGTAGTGGTGCCCAGTTGGGGCAATCGGGAACCTTGTCGCATTTGGGGGTTGATCTTTATTTTGGTTCCGTAGTCGGACCTTGAGTGTATTGGATGAATGTAATGACTTATTTATGTATTTGTGTGACATGGCGAGTGTAAGCCAACTATGTACCTTTCCCCTTTATTTATTTACATGGGTTGTTGTGAAGATACCTCTCTTGCGACATTGCTTTCAATGTGGTTATGCCTCTAGGTCGTGCTTCGACACGTGGGAGATATAGCCGCATCGAGGGCGTTACAAACTACTAGAAGCAACAATATTGGATTTAGCATGATTATTGTTACTACTAGAAGAAGAATCCTTCTTGTTATTATTACTAGACTTGACTTGAGGCATGTAAGTAGATAAGAGTAAACGCTTGGCAATGTAAGAAGAACTTTTCTTGCGAAGATCATCATTGATTGCCTTTAAGAACTCATGCTCTTGCTCAAGATTGAGCTTTTCAAAACGTAATTTCTCATGAGTCCTTAAAAGTTCTCGATGATCTCCTAAGATAGTTTCATGAGCTAACTTAAGAGTGTTTAGTTCTTTAGTTAGAGACTCAATCTTCTCCTTATCATTGTCATTCGTTTCATCTTGATTAGCATGATTAATTGACATTTCATCATAGTATTCATCACTAGAGTTGTCAAAAAGTAAATCATCATCACCTAACAAGTCATCTTCATCACTATTGAAATCAACATACTCGGGGTGTGATACCTTAGGGCCTTTAGCCGTGAAGCATCTTCCAATTCCTTCATTTGGTGAATCAAATATGTCGTAGGAGTTGGTTGCCACAAGTGCTAGACCGGCAACAGCTTCATGTCGAGTATATTCGGAGTCGGAGTGATAGCTTCTCTCGGAGTGACTATCGGAGTCGGAGCCGGATACCCATTCACCAACATGAGCTTGATGTCTTCGTTTTGTGTAGCTCCTTGATGACTTGTCCTTCCTTTCCAAATCCTTGCTTTTCCAAGAGGGTCTTCATTCATAACGATCATCCCTACTCCTTCTCTCCCTCGATGGTGATTCTTCTCTTCTACTTCTTCTTTTGGGAGAATCTTCTCTTCTCTTGTGGAGAGCCGTACACTCATTGGAGTAGTGTCCGGGTCTTCCACAATTGTAGTAGTTTCGCTCTCGACTAGAAGATCTTTTGTCATTGTAGGACCTTAACTTGGAACTTCTCTCTTTGCTTCTATTCTTGTAGAACTTGTTGAAGTTCTTCACCATTAGGCTCAATTCTTCATTGAAGGTTTGTTTCTCACTTGATGATATGGGAGCTTCACATGAGGCTTTGTAAGAACCACTTGACTTGTTATGGAGCTCCTCCTTATCCTTGAGTGACATCTCATGAGCAACAATTCTTCCAATGACTTCCGTTGGCTTGAGATCTTTGTAATTTGGCATCATTTGGATCAATGTGCACACGGTATCGTATTTTCCATCCAAGGCTCTTAGGATCTTCTTGATGATGAATTTGTCGGTCATCTCTTCACTTCCTAAGCCGACAATCTCATTTGTGATAAGAGCAAGCCTAGAGTACATTTCAGTGACACCTTCACCATCCTTCATTTTAAACTTGTCAAGTTGACTTTGAAGCACATCCAACTTGGATTCCTTGACGGAGTCGGTACTGTAGGACCTTGAAGTAGATGTGTCTAGAGGGGGGTGATTAGACACTTAATGCTAAAGTTGCAATTTTTAAGCCTTTTTGGTTTAAGTGGAGTTTAGGCATAATTTCAACATTCACAATACATATCAAGCAAGCATGCAAAGAGTGTATAGGCAGCGGAAAGTAAAGCATGCAGCTTGCAAGAATGTAAAGGGAAGGGTTTGGAGAATTCAAACGCAATTGGAGACATGGATGTTTCTCCCGTGGTTCGGATAGGTGGTGCTATCCTACATCCACGTTGATGGAGACTTCAACCCACGAAGGGTAACGGTTGCGCGTGTCCACGGAGGGCTCCACCCACGAAGGGTCCAGGAAGAAGCAACCTTGTCTATCCCACCATGGCCATCGCCCACGAAGGACTTGCCTCACTAGCAGTAGATCTTCACGAAGTAGGCGATCTCCTTGCCCTTACAAACTCCTTGGTTCAACTCCACAATCTTGTCGGAGGCTCCCAAGTGACACCTAGCCAATCTAGGAGACAACACTCTCCAAGAAGTAACAAATGGTGTGTTGATGATGAACTCCTTGCTCTTGTGCTTCAAATGATAGTCTCCCCAACACTCAACTCTCTCTCACAGGATTTGGATTTGGTGGAAAGAAGATTTGAGTGGAAAGCAACTTGGGAAAGGCTAGAGATCAAGATTCATATGGTAGGAATGGAATATCTTGGTCTCAACACATGAGTAGGTAGTTCTTTCTCAGAACATATGAGTTGGAAGTGTAGATCTGTTCTGATGGCTCTCTCCACGAATGAAGAGGAGCTGGAGGGGTATATATAGCCTCCACACAAAATCCAACCGTTACACACAATTTACCAATCTCGGTGGGACCGAATCAACAAACTCGGTCAAACGAAATAGTAAACCTAGTGACCGTTAGAGATTTTCGGTGGGACCGACTGGATCAACTCGGTGGGACCGATGTGCTAGGGTTAGGTTAAATCCAAAACTCGGTTTGACCGATTACTTAAACTCAGTGGGACCGATTTGGGTAATAAGCGAAACAGAGAGTTGGCCAAGCAAACTCGGTGGGGCCAATTGCATATCTCGGTGGGACCGAGGGTATTGCAATAGGCAACAGAGAGTTTGCAAGCCCATCTTGGTGAGACCGAGATCCCATCGGTGAGACCGAACTGATTAGGGTTTCTGGCAGTGGCTATGACAAGTGAAACTCGGTGGCGCCGGATAGAAATAATCGGTAGGTCCGAGTTTGGCTTTGGGTTTAGATCATATGTGGAAGTGGGAAAGTAGCTGAGGATTTTGGAGCATATCATTAAGCACTTGAGCAAGAGGCTCATTAAGCAACATCTCATCCCTCCTTGATAGTATTGGCTTTTCCTATGGACTCAATGTGATCTTGGATCACTAAAATGTAAAATGAAGAGTCTTGAGCTTTAAGCTTTAGCCATTCCTTTGTCCTTAGCATCTTGGAGAACTTCCCACAACCTTTAGTCCATGCCACTCCATTGTTGAACTTATCTGAAACATACTAGATAGAAATGTTAGTCCAACAAGAGATATGTTGTCATTAATTACCAAAACCACATAGGGAGCACTTGTGCTTTCAATCTCCCCACTTTTGGTAATTGATGGCAACATACATCAAAGCTTTAGATAAAGATATAAAGAACAGCAAGTAAAGCTTTGGAAGGACATGTAACAAGCATAGGCTCCCCCTACATGTATGCACTCATGTAAATGTGAAATATAGAGGCATGTGAGAGCATAACCATGACAGAGTAGGCAATGTGTTAGATGTATCTTGGCCATATGCATCAGAGCAAAAGATTATCAAGGAAAATACCTTCATGCTCATGAGTCCTTCTTGCAAACAGTATGCACATAAGCAAGAATTCCTCATACTCATGATTTTGATGCATACACTTACCTTGTAGTCTTTAGCTGGCTTAGGATGGAATGAACCTGCACAAACAAGGTTAGATAACACAGGTACCTCCACTAGCCAGAGCAAACCAAGGAAGCCACAAGAGAACCAAGACTGGGATGACATGTAGAGAGTGAGTACAAGGTACCACATTGGATTCAACATGTCCCCAAGAGTAAAGATATGAAATGAATTTGACTGATTTCTTTCCCTTAGGTGTGTTGCTCCCCCTGAATCTTACATGGGATATTGGGAGAAGATAGGGAACAGAAAATCAGAGCTGAAAGAGCTGAAAGATACAAATGGATAGAACTTAATGCAAATAAGCACATATTAACATGTCTTTCCCCCAAAAAGACATGTGACATCTCTCCTCTTGAACATCAAGCATCTGGGACATCTGGGATCCTTGAGTACTCTCTCCCCCTGGAAATCTCTTTCTCTCTTGTAGGTTTGGTCCTTGAGACTTTCTCTCCCCCTTGAACTTTGATGTGATCTCTCTCTCCCCCTTTGACATCAATTTCCAAGAAGGGCTTTCTGGAATCCGTCGTATAGGTTTGGTCCTTGAGACTCAACACAAAGCAATGAAGAAATATAGAACAAGTGGCAAACTGTTTTTCCTGTTGCGAAGTCGGTGGCACCGAGTGGCATGTTTCGGTGGTACCGAAAAGATTCGGTTGGACCGAAAATTACAAGTCGGTGAAACCGAGTTCACACAGAGAAAAACACTTGTCACCTCAGCTCACTAGACATGTAGGATCTCACAAAGATTTGCAATGAATTACCTAAAGGATTTGCAAGGAATTGAATGCAGAAAATGCAGAACAAAAACAAAAAGAAAAGAGAAGAAACTGAAGGATCTAGATGAAGTGAAAAAGATAAAGAAAATAAACAAGCATGAGACAAATGCAATAACACATAAAAGAACATAAGAGAACTTCATCTAGAGTTGGGCGGTGACATAGTCACCTATGTTAGAGTATATTGCCTTAGGAGTCAAGTGAGAACACTTGATCATAGGTCATACTCATCGTTTAAGCTCAAAATGGGGTTACCATTTTTCGTTTAAGCATCTTGATGTATTCACATCTTGTTGAGTTGCTTTGACTCGTGTCTTGGAGTAAAGCTTCTCTAAGATGGAATAACATACCTTGGGTGGTGGTGTGGTTCTTGCTCATGTAGTTGAACTTCTGTGGGTGCTCAAGGTTGATGTAGCTCATCAAGAGTTGGGAGCACCACTTGGAGTTTGAGTTCATCTACCTACATGGGTTAGTTCTTGCAAGGAAGAGTACTTGTGTATCCAAAAATGACAATCATGAAGCTCAACATAGAATTTGTCAAAGGATATGTTTGAATGGTTTTGTGCTTCCTTGTCTTCAACCACCATTGTGTAGAGACTTGGTGATGTAGAGATTGCTCAAGATGTGAGTGAGTCGCAATCTCATGGAATTAGATTCAACCAAGCACCTACATGGGTTAGACAACATGCAAGGTACAAATATATCCAAGACATAAGATAGTCATTATAAGAGATATATCATGGATTAGTCATAAGCTCATGTCTTGCATGTATCCAATGGAGTTCCTACTCCAAGTTCGAAGCGTCAATAATGTTCAATTCACCTCTCAACCTGCAAAATACTTTCTCATCAAGATGTTTAGTAAATATATCCGCTAATTGCTTATCGGTGCGAACATGTTGAAGATCAATGTCACCCTTAGCAACATGGTCTCGAATGAAATGATGACGAACTTCAATATGCTTAGTTCAAGAATGTTGTACATGATTATGACCAATTTTGATAGCACTTTCATTGTCACAAAGCAGTGGAACATGTTTCACATAGATCCCATAATCTTTAAGAGTTTGGGTCATCCAAAGTAATTGAGCACGACATGAACCAGCGGCAATGTATTCTGCTTCGGCGGTGGATAAGGATACCGAGTTTTGTTTCTTGGAAGACCAAGACACAAGAGATCTACCAAGAAATTGACAAGTACCCGAAGTAGATTTTCTATCAACCTTGTCCCCGGCATAATCCGAGTCGGAATAGCCAACAAGTTCAAAAGAAGACCTCTTAGGATACCAAATGCCAAAGTTTGGTGTATGAATTAAGTATCTCACTATCCTTTTCACAGCCTTAAGTTGACATTCTTTAGGAGCAGCTTGATAACGTGCACACATGCACACACTTAGCATAATGTCGGGATGTGAAGCTCATAGGTATAACAAAGAACCAATCATAGAGCGATAAACCTTTTGATGAACCGGTTCACCATCTTTGGTCAAATCAAGATGTCCACTAGTAGGCATGGGTGTAGACATACCTTTGCATTCTTGCATATTGAACTTCTTGAATAAGTCCTTGGTGTACTTCGTTTGAGAGACAAATGTACCTTCCTTAGTTTGCTTGATTTGCAAACCGAGAAAGAATTTGAGTTCACTCATCATAGACATCTCAAACTTCTCTGACATTAGCTTTCCAAACTTTTCACTAAAGAGAGGGTTAGTTGAGCCAAATAGGATATCATCAACATAAATTTGGCATACAAATAGTTCTCCATTAACCCTTTTAGTAAAAAGAGTAGAATCAATTTTACCAATTTCAAAACCACTTGCAATAAGGAACTTGGTCAAGCATTTATACCATGCTCTAGGAGCTTGTTTAAGACCATAAAGAGCTTTGTGAAGTTTGTAAACATGATTTGGTTTCTTAGGATTGATAAAGCCGGGAGGTTGTTTGACATAAACTTCCTCCTCTATTTCACCATTTAGAAAAGCACTTTTAATGTCCATTTGGTACAAGGTGATATTATGGTGATTAGCATAGGCAAGTAAGATGCGAATGGACTCAAGTCTAGCAACGGGAGCATATGTCTCACCATAGTCCATACCTTCGACTTGTGTGTACCCTTGGGCGACGAGACGTGCTTTGTTGCGAACCACTTGTCCATCTTCATCTTGCTTGTTGCGAAACACCCATTTGGTACCAATGATGTTGTGGTTGTTGTCGGGCTTCTCAACCAATGTCCAAACTTGGTTTCTCTCAAAGTTGTGTAGCTCTTCATGCAAAGCGTTTATCCAATCCGGATCTTCCAATGCTTCTTCAACCTTCATAGGTTCAATGCTA
This sequence comes from Triticum monococcum, assembly GCA_034509565.1. Taxonomy (NCBI): domain Eukaryota; kingdom Viridiplantae; phylum Streptophyta; class Magnoliopsida; order Poales; family Poaceae; genus Triticum; species Triticum monococcum. Next base: position 609,159,108 of record CM067842.1, read on the forward strand.
GAGATGAATGAATAGTTTTCACAAAAGTTAGCTAAATGAGTCTTTGAGCGAGTGATTCTCCCGGTTTGTATATCATTGAAGATTTGCTCGACGGGATGATCTTTGGCAATTCTTGCTCGAACTCGTGAGAGCTTTTGCTTGGGTCTTCGTTGAACATCTTCTTCATCTTGTTCTTCTTCTTGGCCTTCTTCATTGTTGACATTGTCGTTCTCTTGTCGTGGTGGAGAAGGAGGTTGTTGATGTTCGTCTTGATGCATTTCCTTGTCTTCTTCATCTTGGTGTGTCCCACTTGTGGATGCTTCTGTATCAATTCTTGGTTCACCTTGTCGTGAAGTAGAAACTCCCACTTGGACGGACGAGGTACTCTCCTTCACCTCCGTTTGGACGAATTTTGCCAATAGACAAGTCTTGGATTGCTTCTGAAGGGTCTTTGTCTCCTACATCGATTGGCAATTGCTCTACTTGCGAGCCATTAGATTCATCAAACTTCACATCTACCGTCTCTTCAACCTTTCGGGTGAAATTGTTGTAGACACGGAAGTGTGAGAGTTTGAGCCATAACCAAGTAGAAAACCTTCATGAGATTTAGGAGCAAACTTTCAATGACGATGCTTGCCAAGAATGTAGCACTTTGAGCCGAATACTCGAAAGTATCCAACTTGGGGTTTGTTACCGGTGAGGAGCTCGTATGCCGTCTTGCCGAGTAGCTTGTGAAGATACAAGCGATTTGTTGCATGACAAGCTGTCTCAACCGCTTCTGCCCAAAAGTGCTTCGGCGTCTTGTATTCATCAAGCATCGTTCTTGCCATTTCGATGAGCGTCCGGTTCTTCCTCTCAACAACTCCATTTTGTTGAGGTGTGCATGTAGCCGAGAACTTGTGTGAAATCCCTTCGTCGTCAAGAAAGGTGTCCACATTTGCGTTCTTGAACTCCGTTCCGTTGTCACTCCGAACCTTCTTGATCTTCACGTCAAACTGATTTTGGGCCTTCCTAGCGAAGTTTTTGAAGATCTTCTGAACCTGCGACTTGTCATTAAGAAAGAACACCCACGTAAATCTTGAAAAATCATCAACTATAACTAGACCAAAAGAATTTCCACCGAGACTCTTGTAGGCGTTGGGACCAAAAAGATCCATATGAAGTAGCTCGAGTGGCCTCCTTGTGGTCATGATGTTCTTCACGGGATGCCTTCCTCCAACCTGTTTACCTGCTTGACAAGCACTGCAAAGTCTATCCTTATCAAATATGACATCGTTAACTCCAAGGATATGATTTCCTTTAATAAGCTTGTCAAGATTTCTCATGCCAACGTGACCTAGTCATCTATGCCACAACCAACCTTTTGAGGATTTAGCAATAAAGCAAGTTTTAGGTTGTGCCTTTTTAGAGAAATCGACAATGTAAAGATCACCTCTACGCATACCGGTAAAGACCATTTTATGATTGTCTCGACGGAATACTTGGCAATCTACCTCAGTAAATAGGACATTCAAACCAAAATCAGCAAGTCTAGATACTTAAAGTAAGTTGTAGCCGAGAGATTCAACGAGCATGACATTTTGAATAGAACTATCATGTGAGATGGCCACCTTACCAAGGCCAACCACTTTACCCTTTGAATTATCACCAAAGGTGACATATTTTCGAGGGCCGTCATTTTCAGCAAGCTCACGGAACATCTCTTCATCTCCGATCATATGATCAGTACATCCACTATCAAGAACCCGTTCCTTTCCTCCTGACGCATATCCCCGAAGATTTGCCGTAAGACCAAAATGTCTCATTGCATCATCAAGATCGAAGTCACTATCATCATCATCATTATCATAGTATCCATGTTCACCATGATCTTGTGACTCATCATTTCCTAGAGAGGGTAATTCATTAGATAAATGATCATCAAAGTAGTCACTTTTATGAGTTCTTATAGCTTCGGATATAATAATTCCAACATCTCCTTTAGCATGCTTGAGATTGGTAAGCTCAAATAGACAATCACCAAAACTAGGATCACTAGAGTTCATCTTACTCAAGGCAATAGATTTATGGAGAATTTCATCCAAGTTTTTCAAGGAATGATCGGGAAATTGTTCCTCAAGAAATTTCCATATAGTATAGGCACAATTAAGAGTAGGCAAACTAGCAATCAAATTTTTGGGCAATCCTCTAATGATGAGCTCAATAGTTCTAAGATTGCGAATCATGTCAATATCTTCATCTAGGGTAGGATGCAAAGGATCAATATGAGGTGCACAAGGTCTAGCAATATACTTGTTCAAATGATATTGATTGAAGATTACAAGCATCTCATTTTCCACTCATGAAAATACTCTCCATCAAGAATAGGCACTCTATGTCTAAGACTCCCTAAAGTAGACACATCCATCTTCCTCCAATGGTGATTAAACCAAGGCAATGGAGACCAAAGCTCTGATACCACTTGTAGGACCTTGAAGTAGATGTGTCTAAGGGGGGTGATTAGACACTTAATGCTAAAGTTGCAATTTTTAAGCCTTTTTGGTTTAAGTGGAGTTTAGGCATAATTTCAACATTCACAATACATATCAAGCAAGCATGCAAAGAGTGTATAGGCAGCGAAAAGTAAAGCATGCAGCTTGCAAGAATGCAAAGGGAAGGATTTGGAGAATTCAAACGGAATTGGAGACATGGATGTTTTTCCCGTGGTTCGGATAGGTGGTGCTATCCTACATCCATGTTGATGGAGACTTCAACCCACGAAGGGTAACGGTTGCGCGAGTCCACGGAGGGCTCCACCCACGAAGGGTCCACGAAGAAGCAACCTTGTCTATCCCACCATGGCCATTGCCCACGAAGGACTTGCCTCACTAGCGGTAGATCTTCAAGAAGTAGGCGATCTCCTTGCCCTTACAAACTCCTTGGTTCAACTCCACAATCTTGTCGGAGGCTCCCAAGTGACACCTAGCCAATCTAGGAGACACCACTCTCCAAGAAGTAACAAATGGTGTGTTAATGATGAACTCCTTGCTCTTGTACTTCAAATGATAGTCTCCCCAACACTCAACTCTCTCTCACAGGATTTGGATTTGGTGGAAAGAAGATTTGAGTGGAAAGCAACTTGGGAAAGGCTAGAGATCAAGATTCATATGGCAGGAATGGAATATCTTGGTCTCAACACATGAGTAGGTAGTTCTTTCTTAGAACATATGAGTTGGAAGTGTAGATCTGTTCTGATGGCTCTCTCCATGAATGAAGAGGAGGTGGAGGGGTATATATAGCCTCCACACAAAATGCAACCGTTACACACAATTTACCAATCTCGGTGGGACCGAATCAACAAACTCGGTCAGACCGAAATAGTAAACCTAGTGACCGTTAGAGATTTTCGGTGGGACCGACTGGATCAACTCGGTGGGACCGATGTGCTAGGGTTAGGGTAAATCCAAAACTCGGTTTGACCGATTACTCAGACTCGGTGGGACCGATTTGGGTAATAAGCGAAACAGAGAGTTGGCCAAGCAAACTCGGTGGGGCCGATTGCATATCTCAGTGGGACCGAGGGTATTGCAATAGGCAACAGAGAGTTTGCAAGCCCATCTCGGTGAGACCGAGATCCCATCTGTGAGACCGAACTGATTATGGTTTCTGGCAGTGGCTATGACAAGTGAAACTCGGTGGCGCCGGATAGAAATAATCGGTTGGTCCGAGTTTGGTTTGGGTTTAGATCATATGTGGAAGTGGGAAAGTAGCTGAGGATTTTGGAGCATATCATTAAGCACTTGAGCAAGGGGCTCATTAAGCAACACCTCATCCCTCCTTGATAGTATTGGCTTTTCCTATGGACTCAATGTGATCTTGGATCACGAAAATGTAAAATGAAGAGTCTTGAGCTTTAAGCTTTAGCCAATCCTTTGTCCTTAGCATCTTGGAGAACTTCCCACAACCTTTAGTCCATGCCACTCCATTGTTGAACTTATCTGAAACATACTAGATAGAAATGTTAGTCCAACAAGAGATATGTTGTCATTAATTACCAAAACCACCTAGGGAGCACTTGTGCTTTCAGGTACCTTCGTGCATATCAATCAAAGTATCCCAAATTTCCTTTGCATTCTCAAGACGGCTGATTTTGTTGAATTCTTTGGGGCACAATCCGTTGAAGAGGATATCACAAGCTTGAGCATTGATTGTAGCATCTTCAACTCTTCCATGGTAGCTTCATGATTCAGTTCTCTCACATCAAAGAATTCACCTTGCAAGCCAACACACACAATAGCCCAAATGGCGGGGTTATGTCCAAGAATATGCATTTTCATCTTATGCTTCCAACTAGCAAAATTAGTATCATCAAAGTAAGGACCTCTACGGTGGTAATTTCCCTCGCTAGACGCCATACTCTCCAAGGTTGTGAAACCAAGGCTATGACTTCTAAAAGATATGAAGATCAAAGCAAATGGAGACCAAAGCTCTGATACCACTTGTAGGATCGAAAGTATGTCTAGAGGGGGGGGGGGTGATTAGACTACTTGACCAAATAAAAATCTAGCCTTTCCCAATTTTAGTTCTTGGTAGATTTTAGGAACTTTGAACAAGTCAAGCGATTTTAACACAATTCAAGCAAGCATGCAAAGAGTATATGAGCAGCGGAAAGTAAAGCATGTAACTTGCAAGAATGTAAAGGGAAGGGTTTGGAGGATTCAAACGCAATTGGAGACACGGATTTTTTTGTCGTGGTTCCGATAGGTGGTGCTATCATACATCCACGTTGATGGAGACTTCAACCCACGAAGGGTAACAGTTGCGCGAGTCCATGGAGGGATCCACTCACGAAGGGTCCACGAAGAAGCAACCTTGTCTATCCCACCATGGCCATCGCCCACGAAGGACTTGCCTCACTAGCGGTAGATCTTCACGAAGTAGGCGATCTCCTTGCCCTTACAAACTCCTTGGTTCAACTCCACAATCTTCTAGGAGGCTCCCAAGTGACACCTAGCCAATCTAGGAGACACCACTCTCCAAGAAGTAACAAATGGTGTGTTGATGATGAACTCCTTGCTCTTGTGCTTCAAATGATAGTCTCCCCAACACTCAACTCTCTCTCATAGGATATGGATTTGGTGGAAAGAAGATTTGAGTGGAAAGCAACTTGGGGAAGGCTAGAGATCAAGATTCATATGGTAGGAATGGAATATCTTGGTCTCAACACAAGTGTAGGTGGTTCTCTCTCAGAAAATATAGGTTGGAAGTGTAGGTTTGTTCTGATGGCTCTCTCCATGAATGAAGAGGAGGTGTAGGGGTATTTATAGCCTCCACACAAAATCTAACAATTACACATAACTTTCCAAACTCGGTGGGACCGACTGGTTAAACTCGGTCGGACCGATTCAGCAAAGCTAGTGACCGTTAGGGTTTTCGATGGGACCGACATGCAACTCGGTAGGACCGATATGATTAGGGTTAGGGCATAACGTAATCTCGGTGAGACCGATTACACAAACTCGGTGAGACCAATTTTGGTAATAAGCTAACCATAGAGTTGGTCAGGTAAACTCGGTTGGACCGATCACTCATTTCGGTGAGACCGAAACGTTACGAAGGGAAAACAGAGAGTTTACAATGAAATCTCGGTGGGACCGATCGCTCATCTCGGTGAGACCGAAATGTTACGAGGGGAAACAGAGAGATTACAACCCCATCTCAGTGAGACTGAGATCCCTATCGGTGAGACCGATTTGCCTAGGGTTTGTGGCAGTGGCTATGACATTTGAAACTCGGTGGCGCCGGATAGAAAGAATCGGTGGGGCCGAGTTTGACTTTTTGGTTTAGGTCATATGTGGATGTGAGAAAGTAGTTGAGGGTTTTTGGAGCATATGACTAAGCATTTTGAGCAAGAACCTCATTAAGCAACACCTCATCCCTCCTTGATAGTATTAGCTTTTCCTATAGACTCAATGTGATCTTGGATCACTAAAATAGAAAATGTAGAGTCTTGAGCTTCGAGCTTTAGCCAATCCTTTGTCCTTAGCATTTTGAGGGGTCCAATTTTCTCATCCATGCCATGCCAATCATTGAGCTTTCCTGAGATATTAATCTTGAAATAGCATTAGCTCAATGAGCTATATGTTGTTAGGAATTACCAAAACCACCTAGGGATAGTTGCACTTTCACAATCCTTGAAAATTTGCACTGCATTCGGTTCAGGTTATTTTTGGTCCGCACAGGTTTTCCTCTGTATTTGGAACAAGTCAATATAGATACGATAATATGGCACAGAAAAAACAAGGAAGTAGTAGCTATTTATAAGAGCCTCACAGTGTGCAATAGAGCTATGAGATCCTGTTGTTTGTTGGAATTTCACTTTAGAATGGTTGGTCTTGTTCTTCAAACAGTTAGCCTAGAAGAAGATAAACTTGTAAGGCACATACATAAATACAAGTTCAATATGTGGTCTGATCAAATACATATAGCCTACCTGATACTTTGGATCAGACCAGTGTCTAACGAGGGCTGTCTAGTCTTCATCTGTAATATATTCCACTGGAGATGTTTGGGCGATTTCATTGTTAGCCTTGCCTTCAAAGCGAGATTTTCTAAGGTGGTACCGATACTGTCGCAGATCAGACTGAAAAACATGAGTGCATGCTTGTTTAGTTGCATCATCTTTCGGATCCAACTTGAACCTCGTCTGTTGAAAAAAGAATGTGAGTCTTATTAGGAGGAAGCTAGAAAGTATGGGACAAAGCAAGACAATATTACTAATTGCGATGAATAACATTACTTACGGATAAATGGTCAAGACAGGTGTTAAACTGGGTATTGTCTTTCTCATTCCTGTATTGGATCCACGTTGGGAGGATACGTGCATGACACCTAACGGCAACGACTGCCTTTGATACTAACTTGGCTGACTCTGTAGCATCACGTGGCCTTTTTAAACCTACCTCAAAATGGATCTCCATTCTTCCTCCTTTAGATTTTGTTAATCTGTCAAGCATTATTCCTGATGTCTGTTTCCGCTTGCGCCGTGGTGCTAGTTCAACAACGAATATGGAAAGTGTTAGTGTACATCAAACTGTGAGAGCACATATAAAGGAGCATGCAACTGCAACTTGACTCGATCAGGTACCATCTTGGTGTTGATGCTCATGAGGTTCATCTGATCTTTCCAAGTCCCGTTGTGTCAGCAGTGCTTCGAAAGTAGTGTTAGGTGTGAAGGCAGCTTGGGATCGGAACTGGCCAGTTTTGGAGCAAACGAACGTGTAACTTGTTGAGATGCTGGTATAGTTGAAGGGGATGCTGCAGCTGGTGGAGCAGGTGATACTGTGTTTGTAGATTTAGCCGGTGGACTTGGACCTTCTACTGCACTATAAGTACCCGCAAAATCTGGACGACAGATCCTTTTCCGTTTCTCCCGACGAGTAACACCACTCCCTACTATATTATTTTCCTTGCTCTTTTTTGACTTTGCCATGTCAAGCCGTACCCACAACACAAAAGAATAAAATCGCTCTTCAGAACTCATTGATGCATGATACAGACAAGCAATACTTTGATGTAAGACAACTATATGAGGATGGAATATGTAAGAAAAATAGGACAGCATGACATATTCACAACTACGATGTGTAAACTAAGCAGAAGGATTTTCAAGAAAATAGAAGTAATGCAAGCTAGACACCATATGAAAGATGCAACCAATATTATTCTGCCAAGTTAAAAGTGTCTTATCGTAAGTGGCAATTCGAAAAATTAGAAGCAGTACAACATAGAAATCAATGCAAGATGCAACCACTATCAAACTGCCATGTTAAAAGCGTCCAATCATGAGTGACTGATGCGGGATACACAACAGCAGTACTTTGATGTTAGAAAATGGTATGATAACTCATTAATTGCAATGCTTGCAAGGCTTATAGTGATGTGCATTACCGAGTGGGCCCAGAGATACCTCTCCGACAATCGGAGTGACAAATCCTAATCTCGAAATACGCCAACCCAACAAGTACCTTTGGAGACACATGTAGAGCACCTTTATAATCACCCAGTTACGTTGTGACGTTTGGTGGCACACAAAGTGTTCCTCCGGTAAATGGGAGTTGCATAATCTCATAGTCATAGGAACATGTATAAGTCATGAAGAAAGCAATAGCAACAAACTAAACGATCAAGTCCTATGCTAACGGAATGGGTCAAGTCAATCACATCATTCTCCTAATGATGTGATCCCATTAATCAAATGACAACTCATGTCTATGGTTAGGAAACTTAACCATCTTTGATCAACGAGCTAGTCAAGTAGAGGCATACTAGTGACACTCTGTTTGTCTATGTATTCACACATGTATTATGTTTCTGGTTAATACAATTCTAGCATGAATAATAAACATTTATCATGAAATAAGGAAATAAATAATATCTTTATTATTGCCTCTAGGGCATATTTCCTTCACCAGCTACTTTCTCTCGCTTGATGAACTCGATCTTCATGGAGTACTTAGATAAGTTCATCGTGGTTTACCTCAATGATATTCTTATTTACTCGAAGAACGAGTAAGAGCATGCCGAACATCTTAGACTTGTGTTAGAGAAACTCAGAGAGCACCACCTTTATGCCAAGTTCTCCAAGTGCAAATTTTGGTTGCCAGAAGTGACCTACCTAGGCCACGTGATATCTGGTAAGGGCATTGCCGTCAATCCCGAGAGAGTTCAGGCCATTCTTGATTGGACTCCGACTGAAAGAGTTAAGCAAGTTAGGAGTTTCCTTGGTCTAGCCAGTTATTGTCGCTGCTTCATTGAGAACTGCTCCAAAGTGGCCAAACCTCTCACGGAACTTCTCAAGAAAGATAAAAAGTTTGAGTGGTCCCCACAGTGTGAGCACAGTTTTCACGAACTGAAAAGACGCCTGACTTCTGCTCCCATACTTGTGCCACCGGATTTCACTAAGGACTTTGTTATCTATTGTGATGCCTCACGACAGGGACTAGGTTGCATTCTTATGCAAGATCGCGATGTGATTGCCTATGCATCTCGATAGTTGCATCCACATGAGGAGAATTATCCTACACATCATCTAGAGCTTGCAGCCGTAGTCTATGCACTTAAGACCTGGCGACATTACCTTCTCGGTAAACGTTGCGAGATTTACACCGATCACCATAGTCTCAAGTATATCTTCACCCAACCAGATTTGAACCTTAGGCAAAGACGTTGGCTGGAGTTGATCTCAGATTACGACTTAGGGATTACCTACACCCCAGGCAAGGGCAATGTCATGGCTGATGCGCTAAGTCGTAAGTCCTATTGCAACAATCTCATGTTACAGCAGGGCCAACCACTTCTCCATGAGGAATTATGTAAGCTCAACCTTCACCTTACTCCTCACGAATTCCTATCAACCTTGGTGGCGAAACCTACCCTTGATGATCAGATCATTACTGACTAGAAGTTTGATAAGGGTGTTATCCGCATCAAGAGAAACATTAAGAAGGGAGTTGGTGGATGTTTCTCTATGGATGATCGAGGTGTTGTTTTCTTTGAGAATCGCTTGGTGGTTCCCAAGAATCAACATCTGCGACAACTGATTCTTAAGGAGGCTCATGAATCTCCTCTCATGATTCATCCCGGTAGTACTAAGATGTATCAGGACCTACGCCAGAGGTTCTGGTGGACTAGGATGAAGAGAGAAATTGCTTAGTTCATTGCTAACTATGACATTTGTCGTCACGTTAAGGTAGAGCATCAAAGGCCTGCTGGTACCCTTCAGCCTTTAGCTATTCCGGAGTGGAAATGGGATAAAGTTGGTATGGACTTCATCACCGGCTTTCCCAGGACCAAGAAAGGGAATAATGATATCTTCGTAGTCATTGATCGTCTTTCCAAAGTGGCTCACTTCCTACCTGTTCGAGAGAGTTTCACTGCTAGTTAGCTCGCTGACTTATATATTTCTCGAATAGTGTCACTTCATGGTGTTCCACTAGAGATCAATTTAGATCGTGGTAGTCTTTTCACTTCTCATTTCTGGGAGAGTGTCCAAACTGCCATGGGCACCCATCTTTCCTTCAGTACCGCTTTCCACCCTCAATCAAGTGGTCAGGTGGAACGGGTCAACCAAATTCTTGAAGACATGCTTAGAGCTTGTGTTATCTCATTCGGTATGGATTGGGAGAAGTGTTTTCCCTTCGCCGAGTTTGCTTATAACAATAACTACCAATGCAGCCTCAATAAAGCTCCTTTTGAGGTTCTATATGGATGAAGATGTCGAACACCTTTGAACTGGTCAGAAACCGGTGAAAGACAATTTTTTGGACCGGATATGATCCAGGAGGCAGAAGAGCAAGTTCGCATCATTCGTGAGAATTTGAAAACAGCCCAATCTCGTCAAAAGAGCCAGTATGATCGTAGTCATAAGGAAGTGGCTTATGAAGTTGGCGACAAAGCTTACCTTCGGGTTATCCCTTTGAAGGGTACCCATCGATTCGGTATCAAGGGCAAGTTGGCTCCTCGTTACATTGGTCCCTTTCTCATTCTCGCTAAACGAGGAGAGGTTGCCTACCAGTTGGTACTATCCCCACATCTTTCTCGAGTGCATGATGTCTTCCACGTCTCTCAACTCAGGCGTTGCTTCTCGGATCCCATGCGCGGAGTGGACCACGAAACGCTTGATCTCCAAGATAACCTCACTTATCAAGAGTACCCCGTCCGCATTCTGGATCAAGCAGAGCATGTCACTCGACGTCATAACATCAAGTTTCTCAAGGTTCAGTGGTCTCATCATTCCGAGAGAGAAGCTACCTGGGAGCGTGAAGATCGTCTTCGACTTGAGTACCCCGCTTTCTTTCCGCCAACTCCTGAATCTTGGGATGAGATTCTTCCGAGTGGGGGTGAGTTGCCACATCCCTAGTTCTGGTATGACCAAGGCTAGCCTTCATGTTTGCATCATGTTTAAATTTCATTGAAATTTGAAATGGGGATTTGGGAAACCCTCAGAATCATTTTTGAAAATGACCCAAGTAAAAATTGCTCCCAAAGGGTCCAAGAAAATGCTCATGTTTCTCTTTGAAAATATTGGACAGAGATAAAAAATCAAACCAATATTTTAAAGAGCTCATAAGTATTTATTTTGGGCATTTGGAATTAATCCAGTATTTATTTGTGTTGGATAAATATTTTTTTATATATACAAAATATTGTCCAATAATTCTGAATTTTAGTGAGGGGCTTTGGATTAATTCCTTAGGTCCCTGCAAAATTTGACAGAATTAAATAAAATGATTTAGTATTTTACTAAGTCAAAACAAATGACAGAAAATAGAAAACAGGAAATAAAAGAGAGTAAGAGACTTACCTGGCCTACCTCGACGGCCCAGTAGGCAGCCCACCTGGCCGGCCCAGCCAGCGCCGCTGCCAGTCATCTTCCACCTCTCGCCAATAGGACGAGAGGCGTGTGGCCACCGTGCGCGCGCGCACGTGCTCGCCAGCTCCTGCTTGCCGCTTCTGCTGGAGACGGCCACGAGCGCCATGATACCCCCTGACCGCCCCTCTCTCCCCTGGACCCTCTCACTCTCCCACGGCTTCCTCCCCCTTCTCTGCTCTCTCTCCCTCGCACGCACCCGAGCGGCCCCGTCGCCACCGACGTGCACTACCGCGGCCACTGGCCTCCACACGCCTCTCCGCCGCACCAAGAAGCTCCGCAGCTGACCTCTATGTTATCTCCGCCAAGCCACGCGAGCGGACGCGCCCTGCAGCGGCTCCCCCGACCTCTTCTTCACTGCCGGCCGCCGCGGATCTCCACCGTCGACTTGCCGCCGTCCGAGCTTCCCCGAGCACGCTGGCCATCCCTACGGCGCTGCTGTGAGCCCCCGAGCGTTCTCCCCCTCTCCCCGCGGTCAATCCCCTCCTCTAGCCGCCTAGCCACCGGAGCCGAGAGCTCCGTGCCGCCGGCCATGGCGCCGCCATGGCCAGAGGCCGAGCCAGCCGCTCCCGCGTGCGTCACCGTGCTCCTGGTGACACCAGGAGGCCGTAGAGGCCCTCCGCAGCCTCTGCCGTGCCCTGCAGCCACCTCCTGCCCGGAGCCGAACTCCGGCCGCCGCTTCGAGCTCATTTCCGACGAGCTCCAGCCACCCCCGCCTCTCCCACTTGCTCCAGACGACGCGGACGAGCCCCAGCTCCTCGTCCGTGGTCTCCGCCGCCTGAATGGTCACCGGAGGGCGATTCCCGTGCCCCTCCGCCGCGTTCGGCCTCACCGGCGGCTCAACGCCGGTCAAACCCCCAGTTAGCACTAACCTAATGACCCTCTAGGTCAATGACAGATGGGCCCCGGTGCCCCCTAATTTTTAGTTAGGCTAATACTAACCCCGCCTGTTTAACCTGTGACACTGATGTGTGGACCCCACACGTCAAGTTTGACCAGGTCAGCGCCGTTGATCTACGGACGCAGGCATGACGTAGTGCTGACGCAGTAATGGTTTTCTGGATTTAAAATAAATCAGGAAAATTCCAGAAATTGTTATAAACTTCAAAAGTTCATAGAAATTAAACCGTAGCTCAGATTGAAATAATTTATATATGAAAAATTATCAAAAAAATTCAATCTATCCATCTGTACCATTTTCATGCATGACAAACCAACTATACATGTTGTATATATGAAAACACACTTATGGCATATTTAAGAGCTTAATTTGGAGTTGTATTTGAACCCTTGGTTCAAATGGACTTCAACCAAATAAATGCTAGATGCATTAACTCAAACAACATCACATACTCGTGCCATGTTCATGCATCATAATGTTGCATATGCTTGTGCTTGATTTCGACACCGTTCCTTCTCGATAGGTCCTGCTCCGTAGAGTGTTCCAAAGTACCTGTCTGAGGAGCAGTGGCCCCCTGTTGATCTACCAGGCAAGCAAAACCCCTTGTTCATTCCGATACAATCCCACTCTCTCGCTCCTGCTCTCATTTATTGCATTAGGACAACAACGATTCAACTGCTACTTTATGTTGCGGTAGTTGAACCCATTCCTCTGCATGACCTGTCATTGCCACAGTAAATAGTTAAAACCCACTAGCATTTGTAGGAGTTGATTGAGCCATGTTGTGTTCCTACCATGCTTTGCCTGCTATTGCTTAGAGTATGTCAGGTCTGATTCATTGGGAATGAATTGGAGTGCAATGCTATGTTCTGATGCTGAGAGTTAAGTGTGTGAACATGATTTGGTAGAGGTAGCGGTGAGAGGCCATGTAGGAGTACATGGTGGGTTGTCTCACTGGAACCGTCCTTAAGCACTGAGTTCCGTGTATGTCATCCAATGACTAGCTACTACCACACATTGGAATGCTTAAGTGCCCCTCTCGACTTATTAACCAACTTGATCTCTGTCCAGGAGTCGCAAATAGTTTCTGGTGTTTGTAGGTAGTGCTATTTTTCTATCGAGTGGCACCCGATAGGGTGGACTTGGGACAGACTAGGCACCGTGGCCCGGTGTACCGAGTGGCACCCAGATGGTGGGCTCGGGAACCCTGTACACATCGTTTGGGGTCGTGAGCGAAACCCTGGCCGGATCTCCTTGCGGATGGAACCCGAATAAGCGATAAACCTGGACTAGAGTCTTGTGTGGTTAGTCAGGTCGTGGCCGACACCCTTGCCTGGCTTCCGCTTGAAGGTTGCCGAGATACATGACGTGTATATGGTGGTAAGTGGTGAGAGCGTGTGTGAAGAAGTACACCCCTGCAGGGTTATCATGATCTATTCGAATAGTCGTGTCCTCGGTTATGGACTTCTTGGATGCTTACGTGGTACATAGACAACTTAAAGTGGATACATTAAAATGCTCAAGACAAGTGTGAGTGCTATGGATGTCCTTCTCGTAGAGAGACGGGGATGAATCCATAGTAGTGTATCGATGTGGTGTTTAGTGGACTCGTGTGCGCTGCCTCATCTCAAAGAAGTTTCTCGTTGTCGTAGAACAGGATAGCCACTGAGTCAAAGCTGGCTTGCTGCAACTAAACCCCACATTACCTTCTTGATACAAATGCATGTATGATAGGATCTGATGTAAGTCTTGCTAAGTACCTTTGTACTCACATTTGCTTTATTTACGTTTTGTAGGTCAGACATCTGTCTCACTAATAGTACCGCTTGGACTTTGACGAGTAGCTTGTTACCTCAGCTACGATCTTGTACCCTTGGGAGGGTCTTGTAGATAGTCAGGCTTCTCGGCCTTTTTCTTTTTGTAGTTGTCTGTACTCAGACATGTAATGCTTCCGTTGCTTGTATGCTCTGAATGATGGGTCATGTGACCCCTGTTTGTATTTAATGCTATGTGGCTCTTCTGGGCCTTTATCTATATGAGTTTGCGTTATGTTGTGATGCCATGTTGTACAGCACATACTTGCATGTTATGCGTACGTGTGACGTGTATTGCTATGTGTGGGATCCGACAATCTAGTTGTTTGTCCTTGGCAGCCTCTCTTATGGAGAAATGTAGTCTAGTGCTTCCTTGAGCCATAGTACTCCGCTACAGCCCGGTTCACCGGAGTCCTGCTAGCCCAGCACTACTGCTCAGAACACTTGACTGGCCGGCATGTGTTCCACTTCGTTCCTATGTCTGTCCCTTCGGGGAAATGTCACGTGGTGACTTTCGGAGTCCTGCCTAGCCTGCTATAGCCCGGGTTCCCGGAGTCCTGTTAGCCCAGTGCTACAGCCCGGATTCATACGCTGTTGACCGACATGCTCGATGTGATTCATGTATGCCTGTCTCCATAGGTCTGTGCCGCTTTGGGTTCACGACTAGCCATGTCGGCCCGGGTTCTCTGTCATATGGATGCTAGCGACACTATCATATATGTGAGCCAAAAGGCGCAAATGGTCCCGGGCCATGGTAAGGCGACACCCGTGGGGATACCGTGTGTGAGGACGCAAAGTGATATGAGGTGTTACATGCTAGATCAGTGTGACTTAGAATCGGGGTCCCGACAAAACCCCCACCCCGCCCACAGCGCGATGGCTGAGAAAACAGGAGGGAGAAGAGATGGCTATAGCACGGAACTAAGAAAATTGGTGTCGGATGGGACTCGTGTGGGTGGCGTGTGCCGTACTGCTAGACGTGAATGCTACTGAGTTATGGCCCATGCCACCCCACTATATTGAGGTACGCAGAACAAATTTCCTGTAGTCCGTGCTCAGCCCTCCTCTATCTCTCTTCTCAGCCAACCAGCGGACGCGCGGAGCCCATCGTCTGTTTGCTCACATGCAGCCCCACATGTTAGTGAAAACGCAAGAGGACCCACTGAACCTGCACATCTTTCACCTCGACATGCTGGTGATGAAAAACAAATCCAATAAAGATCTTCGGTGGCCGCTTTTGGAGTTACTCAAGAGTAGTAAGATTCTATTTACAGTTTAACCCAAGATGCACATCTCGTGGCTTCAACTACCACTCTATTTTCTTTCATGACACGACCTGGATGCTGGATGTCCCACGTGTCGGCAAAAGGAGGAAGAACCCGACCAAATCTTCGGTTCTGCTATCGGATGATATTAGTGCACTTGTTGATACTCCTACTAGAATAGAGGCTAGACATGAGACTAGATGCGAGGAAGCAACGTCTACTTCTTTACACTCGAAGAAGAAAGAAGCACACAAGATCGAGCCTCTGCAGATCAACAATGAATGCATCGAGAAGGCACTAATCCAACTTACAGGAGTAGTAAAATGTATTCTTGTGGTTCTTGTTTTCTCTGGTCTTGCTTTTCTAGTCAACATTATCGTTGGAATCCGTGCAAAATGGAGGTGCGTTTGGGGTCGTGCGTTGGAGTTGGCCTTACAAGTGGGACCGCAGTTAAGGAAACCGACTATCGGCAAACCCCCACCTCGCCCGCCGCGCGATGGCTGAAGTTAGAGAAACGATGAGGTTGAAGAGATTGCTCTAGCACGGACTCCAACAAATAATATGGTGTCAGATGGATGTCGTGGTGGTGGCGTGTGCCATACTCCTGGACGTGAATGCTTATTCTGGCCCATGCCACCCTACTACTCCCTACTACTTCCTCCTACTATATAGTACTAGTATCGAGGATTCGAGGTGCTGGTTACGTACAGCGAACACATTAACATGTGGTTATAGTAAAAACACCCGCCCGACGCGCGAAGCATCTGTAGCTAGTACAAATAGTGTACTACTATTGTTGATTGGCCTCATCCGATAACCTGTTGCAATGCACGTACAATTATGTATTCGGAAAATATATTTTTTGCCATGTCGCACCACTCACTCAGAGAAGCGACTGGAAAGCCATTCATAAATTTAGTAAGTTTATCACAGGCATATCATTTTATTACATACAACAGGTCATCAACCCACATCGACAACGAGGATACATTATAAATACTAAAGTTTTCATCACACAACAAATAACAAGCAATGAAATGAACTTCAACTCAACCATTCCTCGGCGTTGGAAATGCTTGCTTTGAACCACAACTGATTCTCTGGGACGGGCCATCTGTTGTCGATCTAGAGACCAACGTAGGACCGATCATCCAGGCTGAAGCGGCCTACTATATCCCTGCCAGGGTAGGGAACCATCCAAATGTCCGAGGTATAGAAACAGTTGCTTCTCATAAATGTGTCAACAACAGTTGGATCACCTTTCACCATCATCAGATAGTTTTGTCCAAGGAAGAGCGAGTTTTCTCCAAGACTATCAATTCTGTGCCAAGGAGAAGGAGTTGGCGCTAGCACACTAGTATCCATCCCAAATACCATGCAACGGGTGTTGGAATAGGTCTGGAGAGTGCGACCATGGGAGACACCTGCTTCCTTACCAGTAACATCACCAGTGCGTTGTATACACACAAGAAGAGGTGTTCCATCGGAATTACTTGCCAGGAGCCATATAGTATATCGGCGCTGCTCGTCCTCTTGCTCGTGATCATCACCATCATCATCTCCCCCTTGGTTATAAAAAATTTCAAGTATAGGTGGTGGGATGTTCATAGGACCTTGGAAACACAAGAAGAAGGTTAATTAGTAATGGGAAACTTGCTAACCCGCATGCATGTGGATGAAACAATTATAATTACGGTGGAAGACAAATGTACCGAAACTACTAGGATGCCATGCAAAAACAGTGCCACGAGTGGTGGCAGCAAACACAAGGCGCTCGTATTGAATTGCATCACAGTACTCATCCGTGTACATAAACTGATTTTTAAGCAATATCCATCGAGTCGAACCACGAAGGACGGCAACAAGCTTGTCAAAGATAGCAACAACTTGATAGTTGTTGTAATTCCAAGAGCGGTTGGGAACTCGAAAAATTGCTATCTTCCGTAGAAGACAGTCACGATGATCGTATTTGAATGTGCGTACATTACCGGTGTGCTCAACCTCTGGGCAGTGTGCTGAGATTTTTGGAACTGGAACCTGGTGATGAGTGTACTCATTCACAAGTTCCCACTCGCAGTTGGACCCAATGTAAACAACCCAATCTCCATTTGTGCCCGCCAAAGCCTTGCCCTCGAGCGATGGCATCTTAACATCATACGTATCATTATCAAGCGGCGTCAACTAGCACAGGGCGAGGCCTCCGTCGTGCCGGCGCCAGTCATCAGTGTCACGGCGAAGAAGATAGCGGAGATCAAACCGCTCCTTGACTCCTAGGTTCTTTGTAATGATGCTATTAGTTGAGTCGAGAATGGGCTTGAACGAACCTGCCATGCTAGCCGAGGTGATGACGTCGCACCGATCAATGATTTCCTCCACCACGTCATCTTTCAGATCGGGGCAAGAATAACGGGGTCGTTTTCGGCCTATTCCCTCCATGGAGAAGACGATCGAACAATGGCAGAAGAAAGGGTGAAGGGCTAAAGGAAAATGGAGGAGGGAGAGGAAGAGCGTGTGACAACAGTTCCAAATTGAGAGGGAAAGGCGAAGAGTCGGTGGACGGTTGCGAGTTTGCCATGGTTCACGAAGAGGCGCTCCGGCTTACACCTCTGTTCGGAAATACTCCTACTACTCGCCGTCGTCTCACTGATATGTTGGAACGGGACCACATGTCAGCGAAACATGGTGTGTAATTTCTCGTGCAAAATTCGATCTGGCCACGTTGGCCCGAGGTGCTGCATTAGTTATCGACCTTTATTTTTTTTAATGGCGTGCCGATCAGTTTTGAAGCACGACTAACTGGTACTGTACGTGGAGAGGATAACAGCAGGGACCCGTGAAGGTCATGGCAGTACGCAAGCAAGTGCCTCCTTATTTGAAGCCAATAAAAAAATGGCTCCTCCTAGTGGATTTCTGACATCTGGGTCCCATGCCATTGTCAACGTAGTCAATAAACGAGAGAATTGCACAACGAGCGACTGACACCAGGGACCCAGCAACTCGCCTAGTTATTTTTGTTTTGGGTTAATTTGATAAATGCCACTCCAAATCCGGTGTATCCGAGAAATGCCACTGCAATTTCCAAACTTTGAAAAATGCCATTTCATGCCATTTCTAGTGGCATTTTTCAAAGTCCGGAGTGGCGTTTTTCAAAGTTTGCAAACTGTAGCGGCGTTTTTCAAAGTTTGCAAAAATTGCAGTGGCATTTTTCAAAGTTTGGAAATTGCAGTGGCATTTTTATGAATTGCCATAATTGAAGTGGAATTTATCTAATTTGTTTTTGAGACGGAAGCAGGGTGTCAACTGGGCTGTGCGGGACAATCTGGCCTGTCTAGATAGCCTTTTCTTTTATGTTTACCACAGACCAGCCCAGTAGTTTTTTTCTTTCTAAAAATGGCTAGCCCAGTTCTTTTGTGATTGGTCAAGTAAGTTGCTTTATGAGGCCTGCTGGGCTGCAAATCTTTCAAGACGAGGAGAGCTGTATTCGGCTGGCCGAGAAAATGGCCTATCAGTAATGAGAAATGGGCTGTACATTTTTAAAACACATCAAACCGGCAATTATTTTCAAATATCTTTTTTCATTTCGAGATTTTAAATCACATTGATTTTTATGCGTGGACAATTTATTGGATTTTATATTGATATACATTTATTTTTAAAATCAGTCTGAATGTGACTCGAAATTTCGGGATTAAAAACAGTTCAGACTGCACCGACATATGCAAAATTTCGTATAATTTTTTAGCCGTGGCCACAATAT
The DNA here is from genome assembly GCA_034509565.1 of Triticum monococcum. Lineage (NCBI taxonomy): Eukaryota > Viridiplantae > Streptophyta > Magnoliopsida > Poales > Poaceae > Triticum > Triticum monococcum. The sequence continues at coordinate 609,178,234 of CM067842.1, forward strand.
GGGCTGTAATGCTAACATAAAGAATATGGGCTCCAAAAAAACCCGTAAGAATTAGCCAATGGGCTGTAAATTATTTGAAATAATGGCAGATGGGCTGTATGCTGTTTTCCACAGATTTGAGGCTTTCCACAGATGGCCTGTTGGATGTCCATCCAACGGCCATCGTGCTTCTTCAATCTCTGCTCTTCCTGCTCCAGCCGCTCAAACAAGCGCCAGCGGGACTGCCTGCTCCCTCCTCCCCGCGGCCGGCTGTGCTGCCGTGCAGGACTCACCGCCCCACCGTACTCCCATCGCTGGCCTAGCCATCCCTCTACTCACACACACACCTGCTGTTATTCTCCGACGACGACAGACGAACCAGTAAATCCTCGTACAGTCGTACCCCCCTCAGCATGGGAAACAAAAACAACGGCCGAGTCTTCCCTGGCTCCGTGTCATTCCCTTCCTAGGCCTCGCCGTCGTCCACCACCCTGGTGCTCTCGGCGTGGCGTGGTCAGCGTGGTCAACGACCGACATGCATCTGAAGTGGATTGTATGTGGAGAGGCTGACAGCTGGGTCCATAGCCACACGCAAGGAAATGCCTCCTTATTACGCGCAAAATAATGATTTCCTCCACCTGACATCTGGGACCCACCGAAACGGCCTCTGTATTTCGCGAAAAAACATTACTGCCACTGACAGCTCGGATCCACCAGCTATATATTCACACGCAAGGAAGTGCCTCCTTATTACGCATAAAAAAATGAATACCCCCCTGCTAGCTCGGACCCAGTATAGTGGGCCTACTAAGTTGACAGGGACGAAGGGCTTTGTCAACTTAGTCAATATGCACGATTATAGCTCGACTGACCGTACGATGTCCATCCAACGGCCGTAGTGCTTCTTCAACCTCTGGTCTTCTTGCTCCAGCCGCCCAAAGCAGCGTCGGTCGTGCCGCCTGCTCCTGCCTCCCGTGGCCGGCTGTGCTACCGTGGAGGCCTCACCGCCCCCATACTACTCCCACCGCTGGCCAGGCCATCCCTCCACTCCACTCACCCACACCCCCTGTTATTCTGTGGCGATGGCAGCGTAGCCGAACCAGTGAACCCTCGTACTCCTCTCCGCGTGGGCATCCACTGCCGCGTCTTCCCCGGCTCCGCGTCGGCCCCTTCCTAGGCCTCGCCGTCATCCACCGCCGTGGTGCTGTCGGCGCGGCGTGGTCAATGTGGTCAACGACCGAATTCCATTGGAAGAATACTGTACGTGGAGAGGCTGACAGCTGGGTCCACGGCAGCCGCAAGGAAGTGCCTCCTTATTACGCAGAAAATAATTATTCCTCCACCTCACAGCAGGGACCCACCAGTCGCCCACCAGTATATCGCGAAAAAACATTTGCCCCTGACTGCTGGGACCCACCCGACGAGCCACCGTATTTCATGAAAAAAACGTTCCCCCTGCTGTCAGCTCAGACCCACCGGAAGTGCCTCATTATTATGCACAAAAAAATGAATACCCCCTGCTAGCTGGGACCCACCTTAGTGGCAGGCTGACTTGTGGGCCTACTAAGTTGATGGGGGCGGAGGGCTTTGTCAACTTAGTCAATATGCATGATTCTTGCTCTAGTGACCGTACAATGTCCATCCAATGGCCGTAGTGCTTCTTCAACCTCTGGTCTTCTTGCCCCAGCCGCCCAAACCAGCGCCGGTCGTGCCTCGTGCTCCAGCCTCCCGTGGCCGGCTGCGATGCGGCGGAGGCCTCACCACCCCTACTACTCCCACCGCTGGCCAGGCCATCCCTCTACTCACCCACACCCCCTATTATTCTGCGGCGACGACAGCCTCACACCGCAGCGAACCAGTGAACCCTCGTACTCCTCTACGCGTGGGCATCCACTGCCGCGTCTTTCCCAGCTCCGCGTCGTCCCCTTCCTGGCCTCGCCATCGTCCACCGCCCTGGCGCTCTCGGCGCGGCGTGGTCAACATGGTCAAGGAATGGCTTCTATCGGACGTGGACTATACGTGGAGAGGCTGACAGCTGGGTCCACGGCCGCAGCAAGGAAGTGCCTCCTTATTATGTGCAAAATAATTATTCCTCCACCTAACAGCGGGGACCCACCAGACGGGCCACCAGTATTTTGTGAAAAAAATCTTTTCCCCCTGACAGCTGGGACCCACCGGACGGGCCATCGTATTTCGTGAAATAAACGTCCCCCCGCTGTCAGCTTGGACCCACCGGAAGTGCCTCCTTATTACGCACAAAAAAAACGAATACTCCCCCGGCTAGCTGGGACCCACCTTGCTGGGAGGCTGACTTGTGGGCCTACTAAGTTGATGGGGACGAAGGGCTTTGTAAACTTAGTCAATATGAATGATTCTAGCTCCAGTGACCGTACGATGTCCATCCAACGGTCGTAGTGCTTCTTTAACCTCTGGTCTTCTTGCTCTAGCTGCCCAAAGCAGCGCCGGTCGTGCCACATGCTCCTGCCTCCCGTGGCCGGCTGTGCTGCCGCAGAGGCCTCACCGCCCCTACTATTCCCACCGCTGGCCAGGCCCTGCAGCGACGGCAGCCTCACACCGCAGCCGAACCAGTGAACCCTCGTAGTCCTCTCCGCGCGGGCTTCCACTGCCGCGTCGTCCCCTTCCTAGGCCTCACCGTCGTCCACCGCCGTGGTGCTCTCCGCGTGGCGTGGTCAACGTGGTCAAGGAACGACTTCCATCGGAAGAGTACTGTACATAGAGAGGCTGATAGCTGGGTCCATGGCCACAACCCAGTTTTTTGTGATTTGCTAAGTAAGTCGCTTTGTGAGGCTTGTTGGGCTGCAAATCTTTCAAGACGAGGAGAGCTTTCATTTAGCTGGCCGAGAAAATGGCCCATCAGTAATGAGAAATGGGTTGTACATTTTTAAAACACATCAAACCGGCAATTAGTTTCAAATATCTTTTTTTCATTTCAAGATTTTAAATTAGATTAATTTTTATGCATGGATAATTTGTTGGATTTTATATTGATATACATTTATTTTTAAAATCAGTTTGAATGTGTGTCGAAATTCCGGGATTAAAAACAGTTCAGACCGCACCGAAATATGCAAAATTTCATATAATTTTTTAACCGTTGCCACAATATGGGCTGTAATGCTAACAAAAAGAATATGGGATCCAAAAAAACCTTAAGAATTAGCAAATGGGCTGTAAATTATTAGAAATACTGGCAGATGGGCTGTATGCTGTTTTCCACAGATTTGAGGCTTTCCTAAAAAAAGGTTGACGCACAAGCAATGACTGTCGGATGTCCATCCAACGGCCGTCGTGCTTCTTCAATCTCTGCTCTTCCTGCTCCAGCCGCTCAAACAAGCCCCGGCGGGACTGCGTGCTCCCTCCTCCTCGCGGCTGGCTATGCTGCCGCGCAGGCCTCACCGCTCGACCGTACTCCCATCGCTGGCCTAGCCATCCCTCTACTCACCCACACCTACTGTTATTCTACGGCTACGGCAGACGAACCAGTAAACCCTCATACAGTCATACTCCCCTCCGCGTGGGAAACAACTGTCAAGTCTTCCCTGCCTCCGTGTCGTCCCCTTCCTAGGCCTCGCCGTCGTCCACCGCCATGGTGCTCTCGACGCGGCGTGTTCAACATGGTCAAGGAACGACTTCCATCGGACGTGGACTGTACGTGGAGAGCCTGACAGCTGGGTCCACGGCCGCAGCAAGGAAGTGCCTCCTTATTACGCGGAAAATAATGATTCCTCCACCTGACAGCTGGGACCCACCGGACGGGCCACTGTATTTCGCGAAAAACCGTTTCCCCTGACTGTTGGGACCCACCAGCTACATCTTCACACACAAGGAAGTGCGTCCGGGCAAAAAACATGATTCGCCCCCTGACTGCTGGGACCCACCTGCTACATATTCGCAGGCAAGGAAGTGCCTGACAGTCGGGACCCACCTGGTCGAAGCGTACGTAGCGTTGTCATTCTGGTCGCGAACGTGTACGTACATATATACTGGTCGATGTAGAGGCGCGCACGTGTCGTAGTAGAGGCACGCACGTAGCATGTACACGTACGTACAGTGGCCAGGGTGCAAGAAAGAAAATACGGCCACGTATGTGTACATACGGGCGGGGTCTCGAACGCCTACTCGCGCATACGTAAGGCCAGGGCTCGTGTACATGGCTGGGTCGGAATGGAGAAACAACGTCGTCCTCATGTTCATGGGGAGGCAACAGAATGCGTCGTGTTCATCGGGAGGGCTTGGATGAAACAAGCGATGGAAACGAGGCCTGGCATACCGCAGAACGGAGGAAACGGCCTTGTGTTCGACTGGCCACGTTCGAAACGGGATCCTGTTGATCTGGAGGGGTATGGCGTACCGCAAAACGGAGGAAACAGACCTCCTACGATCAAAACGGGGGTCCTATTGATCGGGAGGGGTATGGCGTACCGCAAAACGGACGAAACGGACTTGTGTTGGCGCGCTACGGTCGAAACGGGGGTCCTGTTCATTGGGAGGGGTGTGGCGTACCACAAAACGGGACTCCACGGGATACTGTTCATCTCCATCGTTGACCCCCTCCAGTCTCCACGAGCTACTGTTCATCCACCGTCGACCTCCTCCAGCCTCCACCTGCGACTGTTCATCCACGGGCTCCTGTTCATCCAGCCTCCACCGCGCGCTACTCCACTGGCTACTGTTCAACCATCCCTCTCCACGGGCTCCTGTTCAACCACCCCTCCACGGGCTACTGTTCATCCTTCCCTCCATCATCTACTGTTCATCCTACCCTCCACGGGGTGGTCCTGTTCATCCAGCCTCCACGGGGTCCTGTTCATCCAGCCCCAACCGGCTCGATCGATCGGGGTGCTGTTCATCCAGAGGCAAGACCACGGGGTCCTGTTCATCCACCCCCACCGGGAACTGTTCATCCAACCCCCCGCAACGCTCACTGTTCATCCAGAGGCAGCATCGATCGGCTTCAGTTAGCAGCAGCAGCAGCGAAGAATCGCTTGATCGGGTTCAGTTAACAGCCATCGATCGATCGCTCGGGTTCAGTAACGCATAGCCTGCATTGCAATCGCTCGGGTTCAGTTAGAGCCCAACGCCTCGCTCGGGTTCACTTAGAGCCAACACCTCGCACACACGCGCGTACGTCTACGAGAGAAACGCGCATCGCTCGGCCCTCGACCTCCCACCATAACCGGGAACTCCTCGAAATTTTCCTCCCCCTCGCTTCTACCACGGTTTTTTCCGTCATGGACGGCCCAAAGAATGTCATGCAGCTGCGTCTCCGGCCCGCCCAGGACGAAAAGCCCATTTTCTGTCATGATTTTTTGTCATAGAGGTAGGAGCCCACCACATCTATGATGATACCGGGTTTTGTCACAATTATTGTCATAGAAGTGTCATATGTATGACAGAAAAAAAAATTGTTCGGCCCAAAATGTCACGGATGTGTCTTTTTTTTTTGTAGTGTATGTACCAAAAATAGGAAGGCATGTCATTATCAAAGGTACAATGTGTAAAGTAAGCAGATGCAATTTAACCAAATTGGAAGCAATACAAGCTAGACACCATATGCAACATGCAACCACATTTGACAGCGTGAAGTTAAAGCAAGCACCTGGGATGGTTGTGTGTGGCAATTGAGATCATCAACTGCAGAGCTACGTTTACTGTCTCCAACTGCTGACACTGCACCCTTTAGAGTGCTGAAACGCTTAGTGCTTATCTTCGAATTACACTGGAGCGACTTCTGTCTTTTCTTTTCTCCATTAATCAACACTGCGTCAGAGTCCGAAATACCCATGCATAAAAAACAATAGTGTGAGTATGGGTGAAGTGTGTGCACAATTAGTACAGTGTATAGCAGATAGCTGGTCGGTGAGAAATAAATGACGGGAGACATATGATAGCTCTACAACATGCATGGCACACTAAATTACTACAGGATTCTATGAAAATAACAGTCGACTGAAAACAAATAGGTTAGTCCATTTTTTTGCACCGTGTGATGTACAAAGAACGGGCAGATTGCTTTCATCTACCTCTAGCCAGTCAGTGTTGACGATCTTCCTCAAAACGCCAGCGACCACTGGCCCAGTCCCCTGCCTGCGCCCTCCCCTCGACCTCACCGCACTGTCGTGCTTGGCAGCGCCCTCGGCCATCCATTCAAGCCCCGTCGACCTCCAGATCAGGCGCAAGCAGCTCCTGCGCCCCACACCCCTATGATAGACACCGATGCGCCGCTTCCCCAGCGAACAGGCGAGCTTGGTGCTCCGTGTGCCTAAGCGGGTGCTTTTTCTTTTAATTGTGGTTCGACTGACCCTGAATTGAAATCCAGGCGGGCTACTGACCTCTAGCAAAGGTGAAATAGTAAAGGGAGGAAACCTTGTGCATTTAGTATCACGAAGAAGATGCAGCAAGAAGCGCTCAACTAGTTTCTTTCGTGGGATGAATACGGTGTGAGCAGAGACATAAGGTTTGCAAGAATAAGGGAAGAGGAGTACTTCTTTCTACTGGCAGTGTTGTGTCCTCCTTCTGTTTTTCCAACGATCTTCTTGCGGTTCACTGGAAACGAGAATTTGTGGAGGACGGTGGAGCCTTGGACAAACCCATGGCCAAGTTGTTGAGTGTGGTGCGGTGGCCATCTGTCGGCGGCGGGGAACCAGATCCGAGGCGGTGAACGACGACGTAGCGGGAACAACTCTGGTGCGGTGGACGGTTGCGACAGTGGAGCGGCAGTAGTGAGGCGCAGGACGGCGTGGTCAGAGTGGTTCTGGTATGGCGCACGTCGGCTTCAGCGTCGTGGAGGCAGCTCTACGTCCGCTTCAGCTGCTAAGTCCTTGAGGGCGTTGCGGTTGCGGTTGCGTTGGACGACGACGTCGGGGTACCGGCTCCAGCGTGATGGATGAGGGCGGCGGTGGATTGTGCATTATGGGGTGGAGGACGGAGGAGGCTGGGGTTTCGCGGCTGGTGGAGAGGGCGTTTTGGCGCTCACGGAGTATGAATGGGGAAATGGAGGGAGGCGGGGAACTAAGGGGGGACAATGTTTCGGTTTGGGACACGCTTGTTTGAAATTCGGGGAAGTTTGCCCCCATCTAAAATTTCAGACATATTGCGGGTTGGGGGTAGGACAGTAATCTCAGGTGTCCCAAATGTGGGCGAGATAGATTTTGGCAGAGCGCATGGGTGTTTAGGCGCCCACGGCATATGAATGCTTCTCGGAGGCGGTTGAGACTGGCGTCTTGGTGAAGTTACAAACCTACCCCGGTTTAGACCTTTGGACGTCGGGCCAATAGGCTACACGGGCCATAGTCAGGACAATAATTTCCTACTACCAAACATTAGTCTCACGCGGTTTCGGGTGACCAGAGGCCTATTTGGCACTTCGTTCAATATTTGGGAGCAGAAGCATTAACGTTTTCGATTCTCTTGAATTGAACTTTCAAGATTTGTCAAACTTCACAAATCTTTACTCTTGAAAATCCTAAAGCTACGATTATTTTGGAATGGAGGGTGTACATTTGAATATACATTGTACACGAGTATATATTAAAAAATATGCAACTTACCTCAGTTCATGCATGGTTCCAGATATAATCTCCTTGGTTGCAAAAAAAGTTAGACATGCATATGAATATATATAGCATGTTCAAACGCACAACAAAGATTGATGCCTCCTTTTACATCTGATTTACAAATGCCATTATCTCAGGTTCAAATAGATGAATGCACTTCCTATGAATTCGAATCTTTGAAACCCCCTTTATGTTGAATTTGACATGTATTCTATTTCGTAGCTAGCAATTTGGAATATATCCATGCAAGTGACAAATGTATAAAGTGCTTCACACTAACAACATGGAGTGCACTAATTAATGTTTATATATGAATGGCAAAAGCATCCATTGCCTGTATTTCAAACCGCTCTCACTCTATGGATCGATAATATGAAATAAACACATGCACATGCTAGAATTCAATAGAGTATGGGTGTCTGATAGACCGATTTTCGTCCATACGCAATTTGCAAAATTCATGATCTCATCCAAAAATAATAATGCCATTTATATTTTAATTTAATGCGTAGAACCTCCTTTTACACGTAGATGCACTATGCCTCGGCCCGTTCTCACAAACGCGCTATATATCTCTCTATCTACCGCATAAGTGCACACACTTTATATGCATCGACATTTCTCTTTCACACATGCTCACAATCTCTCTCAGGGTGTCGGGGTGTCTCACGCACATGCTCTCTCTGTATCTCTCTCTCTCTCTCTCTCTCTCTCTCTCTCTCTTTCTGACTACTATGTACCACTCTTTTCACTAATCTTAGTTGGAAAACACTATTTCTCTCACATGCATATACACACACGCACGGTCTCTACTAGCCCTCTATACGCACATATATGTGCCTACGTGTCTCCCGCATGCACATTATCTTTAGGCCTCTCTCGCACACATTGCCCCCCCCCCCAGACACACCTCTCTCTTAGTAGTTGGCAGATATGATTCCATCATATCATTCGGTAGGATATCCCTGACTGTTAGGCTGGATGGTAATACGAGGGAAAGTTTTACCCTAGTTCGGACCCTTGTAGTTGAGGAAAAATCCTACTCCTGGTACTGTATATTAGTGATAGGGGTGTGTACAAAGTACACGTGAATACCAGGCATTGTGCGTGTGTGTATACTATCGAAAAACTAGCCCCCAAGCTTCTATAACATACTGGGGGCCTAGGGTTACAAATCATATATAGTCGGCTTATCACCACTGGGGATAGAGTCCTTCGTGACTCTGGTAGCTAGCTTCATGTTGTACGCCGAGTCCTCCACATGGGTCTTCGTATAACGCGTCTCGGTCCAACCTATGTGGCACATGATGGAACCGACCCATGAGTCCTCATGTTGACCCACCACAACTACAAATGATGTTCCCACCACACCACACACGCAATCGGCCACTAAGAAAATAAGCATATACAATAGTACAATGTTATACATGAAAGTTAATTGCATGGTGCATCCAAAAATATTTGTTCTGCATTGTGAATGTTTATATATTCTCCTAAAATATTAGTCGCGGGAAAGAGAAATGAAGGGCATATCTCTCCTTGTCTCCACCGGACACCCCCTCTTTCTACACCACTTTCACGTACGCACACAAACTATCTCTCGGCCCTCTAAAAGTATGCATGCCCACGACACATTCACGCGTGACGGTCACTGTATTTCAAGCTAAGGCACTATACAGTCGCTGGACTTCAGAATATGCTCATTATGGTCACCGTATACACTCTCGTGGTGATCATACGGTATCTAGCTCACGATACGTCTCCGTATTTTCTTAATGACACTGACGGACTGCATGCTCCATATTTTTTTGATGACACTTACGATCATTGTATTTGGAGCGAAAGCATGATATGGTCAGTGGACTTCAGAATAAGCTCATCACGGTCACCACATACATTCGTGCTAACCAACATGTGGTTGGATGGTTAGGAGGACAGTGGTTTCTCGAGCCCACCAGGGTTAAAGTCCCGTGCTTGCATTTATCCTGGGTTAATTTCAGTATTTTCTGGCGATGTGCGTTCAGTGGGAGGAGACATTCCACTCGACTACGAGGCACCTATGGTGACTTCGTAAAATCTCAAGATCGTATGCTGGCTCACTCTCTCGAAGGTGCTCATAGGGGTAGGGTCTGCGTGTGCGTGCTTATAGCGGTGAGTGCTTGCGCGTATATATGAGCCCTTGCGTCTGTACCATGTTAAAAAAATACATGTCATGATTATACGGTCACTGGCTCACCCGTACAACTCCGTATTTTGTTGATGACACAATCAATTGACTAGTCAAACGTTCCATGTGGTGCAACTAGTGTTGCACCATCGGGGCGCGTAACCGTGGGGCCCAACTATCAGCCCGTATATGAAAGAAAGAAATGGTAGTTTGAGTCTGTACTGTGTTAATAAAATACATTTTAGGGTGATCATATGGTCACTGGCTCACCATACAGCTCCGCAATTTGTTAATGACACGATCAATTGACCAGTCAAACGGTCCACATTCAGCAGTGCACATTACCATAGGTCCCACCCATCAGCGCGTATATGAAGGACAGAAATGGTAATAAATTAGTGTTCGGTGGGTACTCGAAGTCGTGAGACCTCTGGTTGGCAGTTGCCGGCGGTGGGGGCGTTGATTGGGCGGTGGGGTGGGGATCGCCGGAGAAAAAGCTCGGCGCGGGGGGCCCTAGAGGGATGGCCGGTGCGGCGGTGGACCTGTGGTGGGGAGTGGTTTCGGGGTGGGCGTGGTGGCGCGGGCCGGCCGTGGGCGGCGGGGGCTGGCGGTTCGGCCGGTGGTGGCTGGCGGCTCAGGTGGGTGGAGTTTGATGATAAAATGCAAGCCCTTGATTTCATATCCAATGGCTAAAAAATCTAATGACCAGAGATGAAAAAGTCAGTCAACTGACGTGTAGCCTCACCCCGCATGTACACATGCACACACGCAAGACACGCACACATGCAAGCGTGCAACACTGACATGTACACATAACGAACACACACACGCATGTAGGCGTGCAACACTGACACGTACACATGCACTCACAAACACACGCATGTATGCACACATGCATGCAACACTAAAACGTACCCTTGCACCCACGGAACACTCGCACACCTGCATGCACACAGCACACGATGCAAGACACACGCTCAACCTATATGTGCATGCACCCTTTGTTAAGGACATGGATTGTTACAGGTATTAATCAATCTTATCTGTGATAAGCAAAACATTGATGTTTGCAGCGGTCTTTATGAATCACAATGTATCGAACGGGCTATCAACATAGTAAGCTTATCTACATGAAAAGGATGACGTCACACTCAATGAACAATCATCGGTTTATGAAATGCCCGCTTCTGACCGCCCTGGCCCACCAAAGGTTCCTCTATTGTGCGCTACCTACGTTGGGTCACTGACATGCATGCCATGTACCCAAAGAGCCCACACGTCCGTGGAAGAACGGCGCGGTGTCCTACGTCAAAGTCGAGGGCACCACTCACTGCACGCCCGGCTGAACACGCCTCCTTGCCGCATTCAAACGCCTCCATGAAACCCGCCCGTGTGGAAGCCAAGAAACCCACTCTGGACACACATCCATTCATGACCGGGCCGGCATTAAACACAACGCTGGCCGAGCTCCTCCCGTCCGCCATCTATTTAAACGAGGCTAAACGTCGGCCAAGAATCTCACACCTCCGCCGCTCCCCTATCTCCTCCTTCACCATTTTGTCCACTCTTACAATGGCTTGCGAAGAGTAGTTATTCTGCACAAGCCATTTGTCTAGGTTTGTATCTCTCACACACACCCACGTAGGTGGGGGACGTGCATGAAGAGAAGAGGTGCATGCACGGCGCACGTACTCCCGTCTCTTTCCCAACCACACCCGCGCGGGTACACGATGGAGCTCATTTCTATATGAAAAGGCAGCCCATGTGGTAATTTGACCGTGTACTGGTTGTCCACTTGGTGGAGGGAGGATCGTCTACCACCGGTGAACAAACAAATTGCGACTTGACGCGTTATGTTAAAAAACAGGCAAACCATGTGGGGCCTACCTTAGAGGCAAGGCTCTATACACTGGAGTACTTTTGATGTGTCCCGTCAACTCGCAGAACGAGGAGAAGCTTTCTTAGTACGCCGTCTCCCCCGCCCACGGGCGTGGTGGCTCGCAGGATGAGGTGAAGCTTGCTTACTAGTATAGTGCTATATGCCTTATGCCCGCTCCCTCGCCCACGCGCGCGGTGGCTTGTAGGACGAGGAGAAAATTTTACTACTCCCTCAGTTTACTCCTCGTCCCTACTACCTTGGTTAGAGAGATTATCATATTGTTTGGAATATATATGTCCTTTAGCACTCCCTCCATTTACTTATACAAGGCCACTATAAAAAATACATTTTGCATCTATACAAGGCCACAAATAGTAATCGAGACAAAAGTTACTACTCCCTCCTTTCTAGTTTATGGCTCAATTTCAAAATATCTCCAACCAAGGTAGATGGTGAGTGGTCGAATTAATTTCGTACTCCTAGTTTGCACAGGTAATTAGTACGCTCGTTTTTCTCAAGAAGTTATGTTTACCGAGGCATTAATTAGAACGAATGCATGAATGACCACTAAATTTCCATGAACTTCTACATGCATTGGTGAGTTTTCTCTTGACACTCCTTGCATCAGGTGATCTAACGCACCTCAAAATCCAACATGTGATGGTACTACTACTAGTAGTAGAACTGAGACTTATAAAACAGAAAAACGGATGTTTTTTAGATGAGCCCTATAAACCCTAGTGGGTGCGTACTCCGTAAAATCAGGTTTTCCCAAAACTAAGTCGCCCAACCTTTATTTTCTTGTTTCCCTTCCTGCCTCCTTGCCTCGAATAGACTATGCCAAACTCCCCTTCCTGCCGCGCGGGAAAATACCCGCCCTCGCCTTTTTTTAGTCCGGGTTTGTATCGATGGATCGTGCGAAGCAAAAAAAACCCAAGCCGTGTCTTGTACTCCTCCGTCGACGCTCGCTTTCATGAATTCTGTACTTCCTGTCGCTGACATGTGGGACATATAGCAACCGGGTCGATGTGTCAAGCACCAAATAACAGTGCAGAACAGCAGGGGGGACGCACCCCAGTCATACCGCCCCAGTAGTAGTAATAATGAGCAATGATACGTCAAATCACAATGCCGCACCTTCCTAGACAGACGAAGCAACCATTATTTCACACTTCGGTTTGCCATCATCTCAAACCACATAGTATTGTTTTTGCCTCAAGAGGGACACGTGCATCGCCTTAGTACATCATGACACATGGGACCACATGACAGGCCATGCTCCCCTTCCGATCGCTTGGTAAAATCACCTCATTTTTACTACTATACTTCCTCCGTATCGGTTTACATGGCATGCACATCGTTCTAGGTTGAGAGTTTAACTGGCTATATATGTGATGAACAGTATATGTTTAGAAACCACATCCGCTTAATAATCCAATGATATACTTTTTGTGACATAGTAACTCATATTTAGTTAGTCAAATGGATGATCTAGAACTATGTGCACGCCCTATAAACCGAGATGCCTAAAAAACCAAGATGGAGAGGGTAGTTCAGTACGTATCTTTTCAGATCAATATAGTCGGCATTCACCAAGGAGCAAAACCAAGTGCTAGGCTGCACCTGTCGTGTTGGCATAGCAACCCAAGCAGGGTCAGTCCGCACACAAAATGGCAACACACTTAACATGACCCCTTTGGCCGACATGTGGCTCATCCACCGTCTTGTTCCACGTGCGATGCACCAAATTACAGTTTGGAGCAGCGGTTGGAATTGGAGGCACCCCGATCGTAACGCCGTAGTAGTAGAAAATGAGCGGTGAGGGGTCAAATCACAAAGCCCCATCTTTCCCGCATTAAGCCGGACGGACGAAGCAACCATCATTTCACTCTAGGGCGCAAGAGCATAAAGAAAAGAGAAAACCAATGATGCAAGCGACAGCTACCTAGGGCACCCTAGGGTAGGGGTCTCCACTACAGACCATTTTTTCGAAAGCGCATCCACTACAAATCGGCTTCTCCCTCGTCCTCTTGAAGAAAGCCGATGATGTGTGCGGCGGTAGGGTTTGTAGGAGTACTACTACGGCGTGCGGTGCCACATCATAGTAAATGGGAGAGGGATTGAGTTCGATTCGACGCCTAAAATATGTGTGGGCCGCTTGGTTTTAGGGGAACAAGGCAACATTTTGGGTTCGGGGACCAGTGGAGATATAGTATGTACAAAAAATTGTGGACGTAGGTTCGACCGAAAGGCAATGATGCATGGGCCCTGCATTTTGATATACCCGGGGCCGCATGAAATTTGCTACTCTACTCAAAACTAGTAAGGTACACATGCATTGAACGCATGAGATTTCCAAACCAAATTATGAATAAATACACACTATAGCATGTAAAGCTTTGAGTCATATATGGATGATGTAGATGTTCATTTAGTTCTTATAGTTCATCTCATTCAAAATCAATTAGTTTTATAAAAATGTTAAGATTCATGGGGTTGTGCATTGTAAAGCATAAAGTAAAAAAACAAATAATGGCAATTCATTTAGAAAAAAATTAATTATGATACGGAAGATTCTAGAACAAAGGAGAAGTGCTTTTATTTTGAGGTTTGTGCATTATGCTTAAGTTCAACCATGGAGTCTTCTAAATTGTACATGTGGCAGAACTGGTGGAATGTTGATGATATCCAACGTCCAGTAGTGCTCGGATTTGCCATCTCCGTACTGTCGGATTAGCTTCATCCAGCGACCATCTTTCAAAGTTATTCGCACACTATATAGTTCTTGTGCCATAGTTGCATGTCTTGGAAAAAAGCTACTAGTGGGTTGTACTAGCTATTTAGGAATAGAAGATGTATACATGGAAGTTGTAGGGAAAGAGATGACATGGAGTATCTTAGTTCCTATGAGTAGGGATTGGAAAAGAGATGTCATTTGGTTCACATCATAGGAACTTTTCTATTGAATCTAGAGATGACATGTATCTCAATTCCTATGAGGAGGGATTAGAAAAGAGATGTAATTTGGTTCATATCATAGGAACTTTTCTATTGAATATACGCTAATGTTTATTTTCCTTTGAAATTATGGGAGTATAGGAATCCATTCATATGTACCAAGTGGCTCTAAAGCTATAGAAATGATATCATGTTTATTTCCTTTGAAATGTGGAGTATATGAATCTATTCCTATGAACCAATTGGCTCTAAAGGAAAAAAATCCTATAAAAATCATATCATATAGAGTTCCTATGATATTCATCCACACCAAAGGATGGTTGAAATTGCTGCAGGTGATATGATGGTCTTTCTCTGTAGACTCCTCCCCCATCTTTATAGTTACCTCTCGAAGATGAATGAAATGATGTATGCAGGGTATTCTACATGTGCAATTTGGTACAAGAAAACTCGGTAAAAAAATTGCGAGGTTCAAATTTTCAACAAAACTATATGCACTGCGTTTTGGAACGGAGGGAGCATACGGCAGTTGCTAACACTCACGTGGAAGATTTGTGTGTTGGAGGAGTGGCTGTTCTGTTAAATGACATGGCAAAACTAACACTGTCGGATGCCGATCTAACAGTTCTTACGGTGTTCGTCAGGAAAAGGCTTGTGGCGAACGTTTGTCGGATAATGATTTACAGACACATGCATTGCATTGATACGCGTCCCCCTCTCTCTCATGCACACGCACCCTCATGATTCACGACTCTCCCGAGTCCTCTCGCACCCACCGTCTATCCGCAGGTAGACGTCACACACATATGTGCTCTTCACACCCTACCCTCAGAACTTCTAAAAAACAAAAGACGCCATGCACATTTTATTTTAGCTCACACGTCACACACTTATATTATTACTTTTGTGGCGAACGTTCTTTGGGCATAGTATATTGTACTCTCACGAAGAGAAGCGTTGCACGCACGCACTAGTTCTCTCACACCCACTCACGGGTACATGTAGGAGCGCATTTTTTAAGCTGGTACAACAAAATCACTCCACTATATATATAAGCAGGAGCCTTAGCGCTTGCTTTACTAGGGTTCCTCTCGTTCACTCTCTCATGCTCTCCAGATCTAAGCAAGACATAGGTGGCCACACTCTCTCTCTCTCAGCTCATGGCTAGTCACAAATCTGGCCGGATAACCTCGACCGGGGTAGGGGTGTAGGTGCATCGTTCACGCTGTCGTCGGTGGCGAGGGAGGAGACCAACGGCTGCCCGCACGTCCCGATCGGCGGCTGTGCCGTTCTCTCCGAGAGAGTGCCGACTCCGGAGGGCCTCCGACCCCTTCTTCCTCCCTGCGATATTGTGGCCAAGATGCGGCCTCCTGATGCCATCTTTGCCACATGCCGACGACCCTCAGGTATATATTCCTTCGAAACCTGCCTTGCTCTACTGCCCCAGCTCCCCACTTGGCTTCGTGTGGATCTTTTTCTACTGCCATCCGCTGTTCCAAAGCCACCTAGACTTTTACTATTATTAGAGGTAAAGCTAGTTCATACAGTCGACTCTAAGAGTTGGTTCAAACAGGGAAGAAAGTGGGAAAGTTGTAGCATGAATCTAGGACTTGGTTCTAAGAGGAAACGGGGGAAAGTAGTAGATACTGGCTACCCAACCGGTCTCTTGGTTGAAAGGATGAAGAAAGCATGGAGGATGGCGAAGGGTGGGGGAAGTGGACCTATCTCTTGGTTGAAAAAGGAAAGAAAGTGACGGGTGTTGGGGAACAACGCAAATGAGAATGAGCAGGTCTAGATTTCCTGTTCTCACATAGGAAAATGTCGCCGAGGAGATAAAAAATGGGACAAATGCAGACATGCTGCCTGAGTGTTTGCCGCTCTCGACAACCACATATGCCTCATGATTTTATGCCCCTGCTGTCCCTACGCCCATATCGGTACCATTAATGTAAAATCACATGAAGCATTAAGCAATGCCACCTAATGTCACTATAAGTAATGGTCTAGTGCCGTCGATAAATTGAAGCAATGCCACCACCATTTTATGAAGTGCTTCCGTCTTGCTTTATTTCCCATGAATTGTGTTTTTGCAGTTACACTTAAATCTCACACCGCTAACATTGCTTCATCCCAGTGGAACTGCACAAATTTGATTGCACATTTACTGACCATGTGCTACTCTCATGATAGTAATACTAATGCTATTGTTCTGCATGTTAATCTAGTGGCAGTGTTGATGTGATGTGATGCTACTTACTTAAGGACACTTTCAGACTGTCAATCTAGTGCCAATTATAACACAATAGATGCTGCTGTTAATCATACACCACTGCAAATATCTGTCACTGTTTAAATAACCGTATTTCATATTTGCGCAAACAGGGATGTCTGGCTCCATATAGTTCCGGGATGTCTGTCTCTGTATCATTTCTATCCACGCAATCAAAAGCTCACACCTCAGTTTTAGTAGAACTGCGCAAAATGAGATGGCTATCCCTCGTTGCCATTGTCTAACCACCCGTCTTCTAGGTATTCCTACATTGGTAGTTACTAGGTAGAATGACCAACACAATATAAAAGAAGTTGATTCATACATTTTACTTCCTGATTGCAGTGTAGGGACGAGCGAAAACAACTGCATCCTAGTCCGGAATGCACTTTCTACCAGTTCATCCATGGACCGAGGACTAGCTGGCACGGCTGCATGTCAGTTTTTTGGACAGGTGCACGGACAAGAGGCATTGTGGTCTGCTTATTTCTGCAAATAGCTGTGCTTAAATTTAGTGGAATGCACAAGAATTTCACCTGGTCAGTACACTACATGGTTCAGTTCAGCATTCCAGCTGAGAACATAATTATAATTGGTTATTCTGGAATGAGAGAACCTAACCCTGGATGGTGGCAACAAGAAAAAATTAGAGTGAACTCCAAGAAATTTAAGCCTGCCGGGAGGCCCTTTGCTCAGAGAAGCCTTGCTTGTTTTTTCCTGATTTGTAAACCTTCTCACAACTTTGTCTTTTGCTGTGAACTAGTATATGTTTGTTATGTTCTATGAATCATTGAGATGTATAAAATTGCTTAACTTATGCTTTTCAAGTTTTTTATGAAGCCAAGTTTAATGTGAGTGTTCCACATGAACGCTGGACTAGCGTGTGAACATTTGAAATTTACATTGTGGCCTCAGTTAACTACATGAACCACTGTAACAAGATACATAGTTTCTTATATGTCAGACAGTAGATTGTTGATTGTTAGCTGGTCGATAGCCTAGTGT
The DNA here is from genome assembly GCA_034509565.1 of Triticum monococcum. NCBI lineage: Eukaryota > Viridiplantae > Streptophyta > Magnoliopsida > Poales > Poaceae > Triticum > Triticum monococcum. The sequence continues at coordinate 609,196,068 of CM067842.1, forward strand.
TGAAGCAAGCTGAGCCAATGTGCCGTGTTTTGCACAACTGCTTACAAGTGGGGTAGCACCAACAGTGTTTACAAGTACTTATGTATACGTTGGCGCACAGTTCTCGAACGAGTACTCTATTTCATCAAAACACACACTGCTCGTATGATAAACCGTGACAACTTATGTCTTACCATGCCATATTCATGAAAGACTAGTGAGGACGCATCTGTTTCGACAACAATTATGATGGTTCTCACATGATTCACGGGCACACAAAAGTTGCAGCAGTTCCCATAGACGGATTCAAACAGAGTACTAGCCCTAGAGGGCTCGATAACATGCAAGGTTCGGATAATTAGACACAATCCAAACTACTATTAAACACTAGCTAGGGCAACTATTTCATGCCTTGATCTAATTTGGGCTGGACACAAGACGGACTTTGCCATGAACATCATCGAGGATGTCTGGCAGCAGCTCAATCGTGTGAACCTTCATGAAGACAACCTTGTGGCCTTGCCACTCATAAACTTCTTTGTGGAGGCATGCCACGTCATCTTCCTGCGTAAGCTTGACAAGAACAGTATGCCTCACAAACGAAGGAGTAGCTTTGAACTTCTTGCGCTTCAGTACACCCTGGACAACATGCCTGACAATAGTGAGGCTGGAATACAACTCTTCATTGGTATAAGCGCAAATGGCTTCCAGGATCCAACAGCCTAAAAACTCTGTTTTCCCAGTGCGTATATTCAGGTCATCCACCTCATAGCGAGTGAAATGTACAACCACACAATCCTTGTCTGCATCAGGGCTCTAATTGAAATAGAAACAAATTCTGAATTACTTTCCAGTATAAGAAACACAAGTTATTTAAACCACTATGTATAGCATAGCATCGAAGCTAATAAAATTTTGCATTATTCATCACCACATACTTAGATGAAAAACCACAATCGAGATCAGCAAAGAAGAAAATCACCTTGGGCAGCTCAGCGCGTGGGGGGGGGGGGGGGGGACACATCCTCGAAGGGGGAAAACTGCTCCTGTAGTGCCACATGGGTTGTAACCTCAAACGGGGGGTCGACCATCTCAGCAGTGGCCATGAGCGTATCTGGGGTCGGCTCGGTGGCTGCCTCCATCTTCTTGGAGCTCTCTGTCTCGTGGGGATTAGCCTCCCGCGTCTACTCCAATATCGGCAGATCTTTGCCTGGTTCTCCTTGGTCCATCATGAAACTGACGAATACTAGGAGACCACTGAAAGGAAAACACAATCGCAATGACAATGAAACAAAAAAGAAAGCGAGGATCAGTTACTGCTTTGCAAAAGTTCTCTTTTTTCTCTGAACGAAAATATACCAACATCCTGGATCCGCATACCTTCCCTTCGTTGGGAGAGAAGAACAGTGGCAGATGTGAGTGTTGCCTTTCTTGAAGACGATGAGGGAGAAGGGGATTCAGCGAAGAGTGAAATGATGGTTGCTTCATCCATCAAACTTAAACTGCGGGGAGGTGGGGTTTTGTGATACGACGGCTCGTTACTGCCACGCTACGACCAGGGTGACTCTCCACCTGCATACTGCCTTCTAATTTGGTGGATGGCATTTGGGCCCCCGCGCTGCATGGCCCGCATGCCAGTGAACAAAAGTATAACGACATTCAATAGAGGGAGACATTTCGGTGACCTAGGAGGAGCAAGAAGCGGTATTGTATCCACTGTACTAGTAGTAATTGTTTTTCTGGGTGGCTGTAAAGTGTCTTCATTGTACTAGTAGTAATTGTTTCTCTGGGCCCAAGACAAAACAGCCCATCCACCCTAGTAAATAGTAAAATCAATTCAAAAGTCCATATATTTACTAAATGAGAGGCGCTACCCACACCCAGCACACCGCCCCCCAAAAAAACCTGGGCGTTCTTCTTCCTCCTCACTCCAACCCACATCACGTCAGCTCGCTCCACTCGTACCCCAAATTTCACCTCACTCCTACAAAAAAACCCAGCTCCCCTTCTTCCTCACTAGTACAGAAAAACCCCAGCTCCCCTTCTTCTTCACTCGCACTACAACTACGCTTGTCATTTGTTACTCTGCTCAAATCCGTGAACGCGACGCCCTCGAGGAAACTGGAGTCGGCTGACCACAGCGCCAAGAAGACGAGGCTCCCGCCAGCGGTGACGCCTGTTGTAGATCCCGCACCCGGTAGCGCGGGGAGAAGCGGCGACCCCGCCCCCACTGGATCCCAGGAACCTGTAGAATCTCGGGTGGACCGCATCAGCGATCTCCCGGACGCCGTCCTTGGGGGAGATCATCTCGCTTCTCCCCACCAAGGATTGCTGCCGCACCCAAGTCCTCTCAATTCAGTGGCGCCCTCTATGGCGCCCGTGCCCCTCAATCTCGACTGTCGTCAGCTATCTCTCTTCAATGATTTTGAAATCCCTAGAGCCATCATCTCCTCCCACCGGGGCTCCGTTCAAAGCCTATGAATCCCATCATGCTACCTGAGCAAGCATACCATGCCCTGCACGGTGGACGCGTGGCTGAAATCCCCTGAATTCACAGAACTACAGCTGCTTGAGTTCTACTATTCCCCTGGAAATCACTTACCAGATACCGAACGCCATCTACCTGTGCCCTCAGCACCGATGTCCATCTCGTGGTTTTCCTCCTCTCTCCACACCACCACCTTTGCGCTATGCGACCTACCAGACAATCTGGTACTAAACCTTCGACTCCCATTTCTCAAGAAACTTTCACTTGTGCAGGTTCGTATATCGGAGGCCTCATTGCACACCATCATCCACTCCAGTTGCCCTGCCCTAGAGTGCTTGGTGCTTGTTTTCACAGTTAGAATTGGTTGTCTCCAAATAAAGTCGCCTAACCTTGTAAGAATTGGAATTTATTTTGACGGAAGGCAACTCAACATCCAAGATGCCCCCTCACTTCAAGGGTTGATCCTTGATTCTAGTTATTCACCATTGCAAATAACCGTCCTCTCTGCACCTAAACTGGAGACCTTGGGTGTAATACATGATCTCTGTGCTCATTTCAATATAGTGTTTGGCTCCACAATTCTTTAGGTACTTTATATTATCATCTACACTTGTAACCATAAGCTGCATTTTAAATTTTTGCACATAAGTTATATGTCATCTTGGAGTACACATTTTGTACTAATATTATATTCTATGCTCAATGAAGAGTTTCTCCATGGATGGCCTATCAATGATGCTGGATTCTGTCAAGATCTTATATATCCAAATGAATAGTTTTGATCTGAACAAGATTATTGGCTTGCTGCAATGCTTTCCATGTTTGGAGAAGTTGTATATAAAGGTGATAATTTCACGCACATTGGAAGCCCGCATATAGTGTACTAGAATTAACCATTCAGTTGTTGCTCTTTTGACACTCTTTTTTAGACCTTAACTATTTTCAATCTTGATGTCTATTTAGGCAACCGGACGGGGTAAGAAAGTTATAACCAATCGGTGGATTCGTAAGCATCGGGATTTTCTCACTTCTCATGAGATTCGATTGAAGACAATAACGCTAGAACGATATGTAGCCAAGCGTGCAAACACTAGATTTGTCACATTCTTCCTGCTGAATGTGATCCATCAAGCTTAATTTTATCAGCAGCATGGTTTTGACAGAAGGGTATGTGGAAGAGCAAAAAAAGGAGTTTCAGGTGGGCAAAAGAGCTTCTGGACGTGCTGGGCTTCTATTTACAACATATTGTGGTCATAATCTAGTAAATTTTACGACCGGGATGTTCATTCTATGGATCTGACGGATCCATTTGACTGTGACTGCCGAAAACAGTGCTGGAGTTAGATGTCATTGCCCTTTTCAACCTGGGTTTTTTTTGTAAACCCAATGAACAATTATCCCTCGTCCTTTTGTACAGTTTGTAAGCTGGAGTTAGATGTTCTTGCCCTTTTCAACTCGGCTGTGACTGTCATACTTTCTTTGAAGCAAGGCAAATGGCTTGCCAGTCGTTTAATTTAGAGTGAAATATTTTAACAACTAACAAATCCCAACTAAGGGAAATAACATCACTCTCGCCCGCTGCTTGAGCTCACTGTGCATTATAGAAGCCAAGTGATTAGACCCCACTAGCACCCACAAACTTATTTCGAACTAGCACATCAAATGGGCTGTAAATTTTCATAGGAAAGGCTGCATGACCATGATAGATTTGGATTCAGACATTTGGGACCCGCGAGGAAATAGCCTATCCAAGGTGGTGTCGACTTTCTAGCTGGTCAACAAATGATTCTGCCTACCAGCTGTTGGATTGACATCCAACATCTGCCGTGTATCTTCTATCTCTTGTCTTCTTCTTCCTCCAGCCACCCAAACCAAACCACCCCGTCGGCTCCGCCTACTCCCACCTCCCATGGCTGGCTGTGCCTCCGCTACCCTACCGTACGTACCCTCCAACGTTGGCCAGTCCCTCCCTCTATTCCCCCACATGTCCTGTTATTCTCCGGGGACGTTAGCCCCAACACGCACCCGCACCCGAACCAGTCAACCCTCGTACTCCCCTCCGCCTGTGACTGGACCGACGCATCTTCCACGGCTCCTATTTGTTCCGTCCAAGGCCTTCCCGTCATCCTCCGCCTTGCGGCCTTGGTTCGCTCGCCGTGCACGATGCGCCGCCCTCTTGCATTATCAATGTCGTCAACAACCGAGAGGAACAAGGAGATGACTGTACGTGGAGAGGATGACAGTAGGGACCCACCAGCGTCATGGCAGTACGCAAGCAAGTGCCTCTATATTACAAGCCCAAAAATATGGTTCCTCCTAATGGTTGGACATCTGGGGCTCACGCCATTGTCAACATAGTCAATAAACAAGAGAATTAGACTATGAGCGGCTAACACCAAGGACCCAGCAGGTCGCGCAGTTTATTTTTTTAGGAACAAGCAGTTGTTATTTATACTAGTTTTAGCGATGGACGAAGATAACAACGAGGCTGTGCAGGGGCTGTGGCCCGTCTAGCTAGGGTTTTATTTATGTTTACCACATCATGAGCCCAGTTGTGTTTTTTTCTTGCTGAAAATGGCTAGCCCAGTTCTATTTTTTTAAAGAAATACCCAAACGAGGCCTACTTTCCTTATCAGCCCTGCTGGGCTGCAAATCTTTCAAGACGAGGAGAGTTTCATTCAGTTTGCCCAGAAATGGGATGTACATTTTTAAAACACATCAAACCGGGAAGTAGTTTCAAATTTTTTCCATTATACGAGTTTAAATTCCATTGATTTTTATGCGTGGACAATTATTTGGATTTTATATTTATATAAATTATTTTTCAAAATAGTTTGAATGTGAATCGATATTTCGGGATTAAAAACAATTGATCGCACCGAAATATGCAAAATTTCGTATACTTTTTAACCGTGGCCACAACATGGGGTGTAATGCTAACAAAAAGAAGACGGGCTCCAAAAAAATTCTTAAGAATTAGCAAATGTGCTGTACAGTATTAGAAATAATGCACACGAGAGCAGTGACTGTTGGATGTCCATCCAACAGCTGTCGTGCTTCTTCAATCTCTGCTCTTCCTGCTCTCCACCGCTCAAACAAGCGCCTGCGGGACTGCCTGCTCCCTCCTCCCGCGGCCGGCTATGCTTCCACGCAGGCCTCACTGCCCCACCGTACTCCCATCGCTGGCCTAGCCATCCCTCTACTCATCCACACCTGCTGTTATTCTCCGGCGACGACAGACGAACCAGTAAACCCTTGTACAATCGTACACCCCTCCGCATGGGAAACAACTGTCGAGTCTTCCTTGGCTCCGTGTCGTTCCCTTCCTAGGCCTCGCCGTCGTCCACCGCCCTGGTGCTCTCGGCGCTGCCTGGTCAACATGGTCAATGAACGACATCCATCAGAAGTGGACTATACGTGGAGAGCTGACAGTTGGGTCCAGGGCCGCACGGAAGTAAATGCCTCCTTATTATGCGCAAAATAATGATTCCTCCACCTGACAGCTAGGACCCATGGGAACGGCTTCTGTATTTCGCGAAAAAAATGTCCCCCCGCTGACAGGTCGGACCCACCAGCTATATCTTCGCACGCAAGGAAGTGCCTCCTTATTGCACAAAAAAAATGAAGACCCCCTGCTATCTGGGACCCACCATAGTGGGTGGCTAACTTGTGGGCCTACTAAGTTGACGGGAACGGAGGGCTTTGTAAACTTAGTAAATATGAATGATTCTAGCTCCAGTGACCGTATGATGTCCATCCAACGGCCAAAGTGCTTCTTCAACCTCTGGTCTTCTTGCTCCAGCCGCCCAAAGCAGCGCTGGTCGTGCCTCCTGCTCCTGCCTCCCGTGGCCGGCTGTGCTGTCGTGGAGGCCTCACCGCCCCTATACTACTCCCACCGCTGGCCAGGTCATCCCTCCACTCACCCACACCCCCTATTATTCAGCGGCGATGGCAACCTCACACCACAGCCGAACCAGTGAACCCTCGTACTCCTCTCCGCGTGGGCATCCACTGCTACATCTTCCCCGGCTCTGCGTCGTCCCCTTCCTAGGCCTCGCCGTCATCCATCGCCTTGGTGCTCTCGACGCGGCGTGGTCAATGTGGTCAACAACCGACTTCCATCGGAAGAGTACTGTACATGGAGAGGCTAAAAGCTGGGTCCACGGCCACAAACTAGTTTTTTTTGCAATTTGCCAAGTAAGTCTCTTTGTCAGGCCTGTTGGGGTACAAATCTTTCAAGATGAGGAGAGCTTCATTCGGCTGGCCGAGAAAATGGCCTATCAGTAATGAGAAATGGGATGTATATTTTTAAAACACATCAAACCGGCAATTAGTTTCAAATTTCTTTTTTTCATTTCGAGATTTTAAATTGCATTGATTTTTATGCGTGGACAATTTGTTGGATTTTATATTGATATACATTTATTTTTAAAATCAGTTTGAATGTGACTCGAAATTTCGGGATTAAAAACAGTTCGGACCGCACCAAAATATGCGAAATTTCGTATAATTTTTAACCGTGGCCACAATATGGGCTGTAATGCTAACAAAAAGAATATGGGCTCCAAAAAACCCTTAAGAATTAGCAAATGGGCTGTAAATTATTAGAAATAATGGCAGATGGGATGTACGCTGTTTTCCACAGATTTGAGGCTTTCCTAAAAAAAGGTTGACGCACAAGTAGTGAGTGTTGGATGTCCATCCAACGGCTGTCGTGCTTCTTCAATCTCCGCTCTTCCTGCTCCAGCCACTTAAACAAGCGCCGATGGGACTGCCTGCTCCCTCCTCCCCGCGGCCGGCTGTGCTGCCGCGCAGGCCTCACCGCCCCACCGTACTCCCATCGCTGGCCTAGCCATCCCTCTACTCACCCACACCTGCTGTTATTCTCCGGCGACGGCAGACGAACCAGTAAACCCTCGTACAATTGTACTCCCCTCCGCGTGGGAAACAACTACCGAGTCTTCCCTGGCTACGTCTCGTTCCCTTCCTAGGCCTCACCGTCGTCCACCGCCCTAGTGCTCTCGGCGTGGCCTGGTCAACGTGGTCAACAACCAACATGCATCTGAAGTGGACTATACGTGAAGATACTGACAGCTGGGTCCACGGCTGCACGCAAGGAAGTGCCTACTTATTACGCGCAAAATAATGATTCCTCCACCTGACATCTGGGACCCACCGAAAGGGCCTCTATATTTCATGAAAAACGTTTCCGCCACTGACAGCTCGGACCCACCAGTTATATCTTCGCACGCAAGGAAGTGCCTACTTATTACGCACAAAAAAAGAATACTCCCCCTGCTAGCTGGGACCCAGTATAGTGGCAGGCTGACTTGTGGGCCTAGTAAGTTGACGGGGACGGAGGGCTTTGTCAACTTAGTCAATATGCACGATTCTAGCTCCAGTGACCGTATGATGCCCATCCAACGGCCGTAGTGCTTCTTCAACCTGTGGTCTTCTTGCTCCAGCCGGCCAAACCAGCGCCGGTCATGCCTCGTGTTCCTGCCTCTCGTGGCCGGCAGCGATGCGGCGAAGGCCTCACCACCCCCTACTACTACCACCGCTGGCGAGGCCATCCCTCTACTCACCCACACCCCCTATTATTCTGCGGCGGCGACAGCCTCACATCGTAGCGAACCAGTGAACCCTCATACTCCTCTACGTGTGGGCATCCACTGCCGCGTCTTCCCAGGCTCCGCGTCGTCCCCTTCCTAGGCCTCGCGGTCGTCCACCGCCTTGGTGCTCTCGGCGCGGCGTGGTCAATATGATCAAGGAACGGCTTCCATCGGACATGGACTTTACATGGAAAGGCTGACAGCTGGGTCCATGGCCGCAGCAAGGAAGTGCCTCCTTATTACGTGTAAAATAATGATTCCTCCACCTGACAGCAGGTACCCACCGGACGGGCCACCATATTTTGTGAAAAAAAACGTTTCACCCCTAACTACTGGGACCCACCAGACGGGCCACTGTATTTCGTGAAAAAAATGTTCCCCCCGGTGTCAGCTCGAACCCACCGAAAGTGCCTCCTTATTACGCAGAAAAAATGAATACTCCCCTTCTAGCTGGGACCCACCTTGGTGGGAGGCTGACTTGTGCACCTATTAAGTTGACGGGAATGGAGGGCTTTGTCAACTTAGTCAATATGAACAATTCTAGCTCCAATGACCATACGATGTCCATCCAACGGCCATAGTGCTTCATCAACCTCTGGTCGTCTTGCTCCAGCCGCCCAAACCAGCGCCGGTCCTAACGCGTGCTCCTGCCTCCTGTGGACGGTTGTGATGCCGCGGTGGCCTCACCGCCCTCTACTAGTCCCACCGCTGGCTAGGCCATCCCTCTAGTCACCCACACCCCCTATTATTCTGCGGCGACGACAGCCTCACACCGCAGCCGAATCAGTGAACCCTCATACTCCTCTACGCGTGGGCATCCACTATCGCATCTTCGCCGGCTCCGCATCTTCCCCTTCCTAGGCCTCACCGTCGTCCACCGCCCTAGTGCTCTCGGCGCGGCGTGGTCAACGTGGTCAAGGAACGGCTTCCATCGGACATGAATTGTATGTGGAGAGGCTGACAACTGGGTCCACGACTACAGCAAGGAAGTGCCTCCTTATTACGCAGAAAATAATGATTACTCCACCTGACAGCAGGGACCCACCGGACGGGCAACCGTATTTCGTGAAAAAAAGTCCCCCCTGACTGCTGGGGCCTACCAGCAACATCTTCGCACGCAAGGAAGTGCATTCGAGCAAAAAAATGATTCGCCCACCGACTGCTGGGACCCACTAGCTACATCTTTGCACGCAAGGAAGTTCCTGACAGTCGGGACCCACCTGGTAGAAGCATACGTAGCATTGTCATTCTGGTCGCGAACGTGTACGTACATACTGGTTGATGTAGAGTCGCGCACGTGTCGTAGTAGAGGCGCGCACGTAGCATGTACACGTACGTACAGCGGCCAGTGTGCAAGAAAAAAAATACGGACGTACGTACATATGGGCGGGGTCTCGAACGGCTACTCGTGCATACGTATGACCAGGGCTCGTGTACATGGCTGGGTCGGAACGGAGAAACTGCGTCGTCGTCGTGTTCATGGGGAGGCAACAGAATGCGTTGTGTTCATCGGGAGGTAACGGAACGCGTGGGAGCCAGCCGGCTTGGATGGAACAGCCAATGGAAACGAGGCCTGGCGTATCGCACAACGGAGGAAACGCCTTGTGTTCGACCGACCACGTTCGAAATGGGATCCTGTTCATCGGGAGGGGTCTGGCGTACCGCAAAACGGAGGAAACAGACCTCCTATGGTCGAAACGGGGGTCCTGTTCATCGGGAGGGGTGTGGCATACCGCAAAATGGAGGAAACAGACTTGTGTTGGAGCGCTACGATCGAAACGGGGGTCCTGTTCATCGGGAGGGGTGTGGCGTACCGCAAAATGGGACTCCACGGGATATTCTTCATCTCCACCATCGACCCCCTCCAGCCTCCACGGGCTACTGTTCATCCACCGTCGAGCTCCTCCAGCCTCCACCTGCGACTGTTCATCCACGAGCTCCTGTTCATCCAGCCTCACCGCGCACTACTCCACCGGCTACTATTCAACCAGCCGTCTCCACAGGGTCCTGTTCAACCACCCCTCCACGGGCTACTGTTCATCCAGCCCTCCACCTTCTACTGTTCATCCAGCCCTCCAAGGGGTGGTCTTGTTCATCCAGCCCTCCACGGGGTCCTGTTCATCCAGCCCCAACCGGCTCCATCGATCGGGGTCCTATTCATCTAAAGGCAACACCACCAGGTCCTGTTCATCCACCCCACCAGGAACTGTTCATCCAACCCCCCCAGCAATGCTCATTGTTCATCCAGAGGCAGCATCGATCTGCTTCAGTTAGTAGTAGTAGCGAAGGAATCGCTCGATCGGGTTCAGTTAATAGCCATCGATCGATCGCTTGGGTTCAGTAATGCGTAGCTTGCAGTGCAATCGCTCGGGTGCAGTAGGCGAACGCCTCGCTCGGGTTCAGTTAGAGCCCAACGCCTTGCATCCATGCGCGTGCGTGTATGAGAGAAATGCGCAAACCTCCGTGCATCGCTCGGCCCCGACCACCCACCGTAACTGGGAACACCCCGATATTTTCCTCGCCCTCGCTTCTGCCATGGTTTTTTCCGTCACAGACGGCCCAAAGAATGTCATGCAGCTGCATCTCCGGCCCGCCGAGGATGAAAAGCCCATTTTCTGTCATGATTTTTGTCATAGAAGTAGGAGCCCACCACATCTACGATGATATCGGGTTTTGTCACAATTATCGTCATAGAAGTATCATAAGTATGACAGGAAAAATTTCGTTCGGCCCAAAATGTCAGGGATGTGTCTTTTTTTGTAGTGTTTCAAACCAGAATTCTTCTCAGAGCTGATTTCCTACAAAAAAGATCCGCAAGGCACATACGAAAAAGTAGAAGTTCAAATTATCATGTGATATCATAGACAGCACCTCATCCTGGGAATGAGACTAGTGCATAACAAGGTTTTTCCTTTCAATGTCTTCTAAATTTAGCACAAGAGACTTCACGGGAAATTCGTTTATAAACTTGCCATCAAAGTGTGATTTCCTCAGGTAACACCGATACTGCTGCAATGCTTCCTTGAAAAGCGCAAGCAAGGTTTTCTTGTCATGACTATCCAGATTGACCCTCGCCTACTTACAACAATGTAATGTAAATCATTGATGTGTTCAATCAGCAGAAAACAGGAAAATAATCACCATGAATAATAGCACTTACACGTAAGTGCGACAGGAAGATGTGAAAATGGTGTTTGTCTTCACTATAATCTTCCCATGATGGGAATATATGCACGTAGTCCCTAACAACATTGAAAGCATTGTCTTTAAAACTGGGAATAACTGGAATGGGGTTCCAATCTACAGGAATTGGCCGTCTCTGCAGTTGGGATAGGTCTTCGGCAAGTGGACTTGCTGTACTTTTTGCTGGAGTGGGATTTTTCTATGGTACGGCTGGTGCTATGGCAACTGAAATCGGCATACCTTTTGCTGGAGTGCAGGTCCTGTGTGGTGGGGCTAGTGGTGTGGCCAGTGAAGTATGGGTACAGTCTGCTGTAGTCGGTCCTACGTTTTGTGTCACTGGTTGTACAACCAATATAAGTGGGGTGTTGTCTGATTTCTCTGGCACCACCATGTTTTTCAAGGACTTTGTTGGTGCTCCTTCAGGTTCGATAGTCACCCTCTTCCTTTTTGATGTCTGATGCATAAGAACAACATTTGAGTGGAAAAACATGGTATGATGATAGTTGGAATATGTATTGATAATGGATGGGCATGACATCTTGACATATATGATGAGTAAACTAAGCAGATGGCGGTGCAACAAAGTAGAAGAAATGCAAGACAACATATGCAATATATGCGCAACCAATAAAACCTTGCCAAATTAGAATAGGCACCTTGATGGGTGAACATGACAGGCCATCTTCCTTTGACTCCTCGAGGTTAGAATAGTCATTAGGATCATATTCTGAACAAGAATCCAGAGGTGGGGAGCGTATGAGTCTCATTGCATCCGGAATGGCACTCAATGCCTTGGTGCCAATTTTGTAAGTCGTTGCAGTGTTCCACAATATTCTTCTGATGCGCGGATTCTGATATTCACTGTAATTACGTATAATATCTGAGAACCATGAAAACATAAATAGTAGTGAGATTATCTTTGTAATGCAGAGGAATTCTAATATAGGGGTGCCCCTCTAAACCCTTGTGTGCTATCACTGGATTCTGATGAGAGAGCTCATGTGTGCGGTAATATGGTGCGTGCATTAATATAATCTGGCACAAGTACACAAAAAATAGGTTCTAGAAGTAAGGATAATTAGCAGATGATAGGTTTATAATATACTGTGTAGAGAGTTTATTGCCAAACCATGATAACAAGAGCACACAGCAACTAGGAAGATCGTAGTGTAAATAAAAGGTTTACACCATAACCACGATATATAAATCAGGAAAGTGGAACTAGATGGAAAATACGCTGTTGACTGCAGATGTCCCTGTGCCCCTTCCGGACAAGGAACACATTGTACGTACTAAATACAGAATAACAAAAGAGGAACATGTTAAAGAACAGAAGAGGAAGCATATTCTTGAGGTTCCGCTTCATTGCATACAATGTTGGTTTCCCACTCATGATGAATCACAACGCCCAAAGAAATTTAATTCCATTCTGTCTCTCTATATGTGGCCACATGCATTTGGAAAATCAACTGGGAGCATTACCTGACCAATTAAATGTGTGTCTATTAACTAATATCAGTATCATATCACAATTCGTATTTGAAGAAGTAAGCTTTGGACTAATGATTGGTGTGTTGTTTAGCTTCAAGAGTGGACTGCTGCTAGTGCTGACACATAGCAGCTACACAGATCATAGTGTAGATATGATGGGAAAACTGTAAGCATCAGGAATAAAATCAACAAAGTGGAACTTGCTGGAATATAGTATTGCTAGTACGGCTAGAAAGGCTTCGGATACCAACTCTCTTCAACTGAAGGTGCAGTACTGTTAATATCAGTGTAATTCTCAAAGGTGACACAACTCCCTGCATTTCCTTGCTAATCTTATAGGATTCAAGTGGCCAGGCCACTACAAATCCTATTCCTATGTTTACAAAATCCTACGAATTAAAGAGGCCCGAAGAGTTCAAAGTATCCATCACAACCGGCCATATAGACCTCTACACTGCAAATGTCCCTGCTCATCTTCACTACAAGGAACATACTATACTACTATCATACTTCCTCCATTCCAAAATATAAGTCTTTGTAAAGATTTCCACTATGGATCACATACAGATGTATACAGATACATTTTAGAGTGTAGATTGACTCATTTTGCTCCACATGTAGTCCATGGTGGAATCTATACAAAGACTTGTATTTACGAACGGAGATAGTACTTATTAAACAAGAACGGAAGAGGAACATGCTAAAGAAGAGAAAGCAGATTTTGGATAATAAAATGTTCATTGCGCAGTGCCCACACACGATGAATCAGAGCGCATGAAGAATGCAACTGCCTGCTGTCTCTCTATATGTGGTGCGCGTGCTTTTCGAAAGTAAAGTAGGAACATTAGCTGACCAATTAAACGTTATCTGTTTTAGTAATATCAGATTCGTATTTGAGCAACAAGTTTGGAATTATGAGTGGCACATTGTTTAGCTTGATGGATTCAGGAGTAGTGCTAAGCAGGTACGATGATGGTACTGAATATATAGGCATGTCTGCATGCAAGTCGCATGACTTTTGTCATTTGGGTCAGTCGACCATTTCAGGCGGTTGGATGAAGATCCTACGTCTCCTAACCCTTCTTCTTCTTCCTCGTCTCTGATTCTTCCCATACAGAACAACGCACAGGCCACCGGCCGAACCACCGGCTCCCACCACCTGTGTTCCTCCGCCACCCCCACCCCGCCCCCACCCACATCGAGTTTTCTTCGTTCGGAGAGGCCCCACTACCACCCCCCACAACCACCGTCCCCACCCAAGCCCCTTCCTTTGCACCGGCGAAATCCGGCGAGCTCTAAAAAATTGACTGACCCAATTTTGAAATTTAGTCTACTGTCATTTAAATAGTGTGGAATATTAAAGGGGAAAACCATAAGCAATGCGAGTATAGTGTTGAGCGTGCCATGGCGGATCTGAAGGTGCAAACTGGACGAAGGCAACTTCGCAACCAATGTTTTCTTTCAACTAGCAAGTAAGTGATGGACAAGAAATCAAAGTAAAGCTGTGGCGATCTATTATCTGGTTGCAATAAATAAGTTGAGCAGATACGAAAGAGTACTGCCTCTGGTGCGGCGCCTTGTATGCATCTGCTTAGAATTTGACGGTGCTATAGTAGCGATGGCTGTCGGCGGCGTGGAAGCAGATCTAGGAGGGTAGATGGTGGCGGCAGGGCGCGGTGGACGAGACAGTGGTAGGAGCGGTGCTAGCAAGGTGTACGACGGCGGGGATGAAGCGAGAGGACAGGATGCAAGGATCCCGGTCCGAAGCCGTGGATGAGAGAGGTCAATCTCTTGTAAGGGATGACGGCATCGGGGTATCAGCTCCGGCATGGTGGAGGAGGACGGCGGTGGATGGGGTGGCAGACGGAGGAGGCTAGGGTGGAGAGGGTGTTTTGGCGCCCACGGAGTACGAATGGGGAAATGGAGGGAGAGAGGAAGGGGGGAACCATGTCTTCAGGGCGCGCTTGTCTCAAATGCCAGGAAATTTACATACTTAGCCCCTGTTTAAAATTTCCTACATCACAACAATATTAGTCGGTTGGGGATAGGACGGTAATCTCGCATACACCAAACATTTGCCGGCGAGAGTTTGTTTTTGGCACCCACCATGTATGAATCGGGGAGGGAGTCGATTTCAGCCCAGGAGACACTATGGTTTGGCGCCCATCGTGTATGAATCCGGGTGAGAGGCGGTTATGTCACGTTTGAGTGAAATTACAAACCTACCCCTATCAAAACATATAGAAATCGAGCCGATAGGCTTTCCGTGTCAGGGATAGGCAGTAATTTCCATCTCACAGATTTTGGTTTCGGGCGGTTACTGCGACTTTCCCCGCTTCGTTCAAATTTTTGCAGAGCAAGAGTGCATGTTTACCATGCCAACTGAATTCAAATCCAGTTTGTATTCTATTTTTGTTCGGGCAGGATCCATTTGCGATTGGAATAAAATTCTATATACATCATTTATATATATATATATATATATACATATATATATATA
Source organism: Triticum monococcum (assembly GCA_034509565.1). Taxonomy (NCBI): domain Eukaryota; kingdom Viridiplantae; phylum Streptophyta; class Magnoliopsida; order Poales; family Poaceae; genus Triticum; species Triticum monococcum. The sequence goes on from CM067842.1 coordinate 609,211,321, forward strand.
CTTTCGAAAGCACAACAAAGAATTCTGCTCCTTCATATGTATATAATATGACTTACAAATATAATGATCTCAAAATCATAAGGTGAATTCAAAAAAATTAAACCAAATTATGTTCTACTAAAATGTATGGATCAGTAATATCTACATATTAAATAACATAGATGCGCGGGAATTCATATGAGTATGCATGTTTGATAGATCAATTTTGGTTTGAGTATGAATTACAGGTATCATCATCTCGAATTTAAATATTTGAATCCCTTTTATGTTGACTCCTTTCACGCCCATCTCTCTCGTATGCTCCTTCATATAGCTATCATTCTCTTTTCTCTAGCTCACCCGCACGCTCACTTCATGTTTCTCCTATCTTCGCAAACATGGTCTCCCGACGTCTCCCTTGACAAGTGTCACACTCTCCCTATCATTATACATTACACGGCTTTCATTATCTCTCACATCTCTACCGTTCTCTGGTATCACTAGGTACCTAAACTTTTTTTTCACCGCCACACACATAGTCTCACTCGTCTTTCACTTTGTCTTTCTCTCTATGGGGTTCTCTCACACACCCTATATGTCTCTAGATATGACTCATACCACTAAAATTACTCTCTCCTGCAGACACAACATTTGTTGCGGTCTCCTTTCCGTCTACATCCCAGTTATAAAACTGACATTATTCATTTGTTTACCGATCAGACAAACTCCCCCCTCACACACACACACACAACTCCTGCTTCCACTCCCCATCCCGACAATCGTCTCTCTCTCATACCCACAAAACTCTCGCTTTTGCACCCCTGACTCATATTTCTCTCACATCATTGATCGACTAGCCTCTAGATAGGTTTATACACCCACACACTCGTGCTTCCACTATCGCATACATGTCTCTCTCACGCTCCTTGTATCTATGTAGTTTTTCCGTCCCTTCTTGAGACACGCCCTCTCGATCGTGCACACACACACTATCGCCTCATTTAAGCTGATACCTCTCGCACACACACTCTTTGTGTCTTTGTCACACATGCACTCCGTCCTCCTCCTCTCTCCCTCTCTCTCACACACACAACACACACACACAACACACACATGGGCTTTTTGCAACAACTAGCAAGATGCCCATGTGTTGCACGGAACATCAAGATGCTTTGTATGAGTAGTTTATCTTGTGGGAGAAAAGGATGAACTAGGGAAGGCCTTATTTGCAAATGTGGAGAGGGGTGTGGGTATCTTTTTGCAAAATTGTCATAGTTTCCTTCCTATTCGTCAGATATAAACCAGACGGCCTATATTGCAGGATGGCAGGCACACCATCATCACCAACTCTATTTTTTATCCCTACTCTTATAAAAAGCATAGTTGGTGATGATGGTGTGCCTGCCATCCTGCAATATATATAGGTTGTCCGATCTATATCTAACGGATAGGAAGGAAGCTATGGCAATTTACCCACACTCCTCTCCACATTTGCAGATAAGGCCTTCCCTTGTTCATCCTTTTCTCCCACAAGATCTTGATGTTCCGTGCAACGCATGGGCATCTTGCTAGTAAGAATAGAAATTAGAGATATACCACTTCTCGAATCTTGAAACCAACAACATTCCTCCCTTATCTCATCAAAACTGCCAAAGTAATATATTTTGAGTGAAACATAATATATTTTTAGTGATACACATATTTCAAAACTAGTCTCTTTTTTCTATCAAATCGGTGAATATGTATTAATCTACTTTGATTGTGTGGCAACGCATTGGCACATTGCTAGTAGTTATTACTACTATATAGTTTTTTGGACACTAGACAAACGGTGGAGTACATATACAAAGAGAAGAGGCACACGCACGCAGTCGGTCTCTCGGTGTCTCACACACATGAGAGTTATGTAAATGCACTGTTAACAAATAAACCCTAAAACCATAGGTGCATGATTGCTGCATGTGTGGGTACCGGGTACATGGTGGAGCGCACCTTTGTAGGAATAGTCAGCTCACGTGATAATTTGATCCATAGGAGTTGATGGTTGGGACCACAGGTGAACGACCTGGATGCGGTGGCTCGCCAGTTGCCACAGATCGAGTAGCCATGTTTAAAATATCATTTTAGCGGTGTAATTGTTCCGATTTTCAAGGGCGTGTTATCAGTACTTAAGTAGTTTTTAGAACGATTGGTATGGAGCGAAAATGGAATTCATAACTACTACCTCCTTGGCGTATGGTTGTATGGGTTTATATTGCGAGATGTTGAACCTGGTAGTTCTAGGGCAAATACTATGGTTTTGATGTTGGTTTTCAGTAATGAAAATCGGAAGGGGGAAACCCTTCTTTGATCAAAAAAAGAACTACTACCTCCGTCCTGGTTTACTTGTCCCCATCGTATTTTGGGTCAAAGTTTGTCCACGAATTTTACATGTAAAATGTGAATGGAAAATGAGATTTTGTTATACCCAAACAAAAAAGGACTGTAGGGAGTGATTGCTCTGACATGGACGCGACCTCTCATAGCGCAGGCATTGAACCAACGCGCCGGCCAAGAGGGCCCCACTCGCTGCAGGCCCGGCTGAACATGCCTCCTCGCCGCATGCAACCGGCTTCAGACTGCCCGCCTGCCTCCATTGAATCCGCGCATGTGCCGGCAACACGTCCTTCCACGAGCCGTCCGACATTTTAGAACACAAAAAACGATCAAAATATAATTAATTACGCATGGTCTTGACTTGTTGTGCTCGCACTGGTAGCAGGAACTAGAGGGTTTTCTTTATTTATAAGTCTCCTCACATTTTTTTGGCTTTGAAGTGAATCAATGTTGTGGACATTATCTATGAATGTGAAGATATCTGTGAACATGAGTTTGATGTGGAAGTTGAACTTGGAATGTTGGGCTTGAGCGTGAACTATACCATGTCCAATGCTTCATCTGTTATTGTTTGGAAAGTAATTGTTGTTATTACATGACCCTAAAAAATATATTTTGTGCCACATCAGTAGATGCATAGACATCACAACACGCATGCTGACCGGATAAACATTTGAACCTGGCTATTATGAAGGAAAATTTGTATTGACAACAATTTTAGATAGCAGGAGACACCTAGCCTGCTCTACCTCTACTAGCTTCTTTATGGCTTCTTCCATCTCTTCTTTGGCTTGGGTGAAGAGAGCATCTGATTGCTCTTTTCGCTTCTTCAGGAACTCAGCTACATTCTCAAGGGCTGTTTGTCAGCGTTCTGGGAACGGGGGTCCCCAGACTTGCCTGCCTGCGGCCTGCGGCGTGGCTCAAAGGAGGCCCAGCATGGCCCATCTTCATGAACACGAGACTCAAGACCCTCACGAGGGGCCAAGCCTCGCGGGGCGGACGACATGGCACATCCTCAGGTGCAGCCTCCTCAGGCTGGCTCGCGAGGAGGCGGAGAAATCAAGGCGGGGTACCTCACGAGGTGCCCATGATGCAAGCCATGACGACTCAGGGCGCCGGGCGGGCGCCAGCGCGCGCAGCGTCCTTCTTTCCTCTTTGGTGCAAAGGGGGCAAGCGCAGCCGCTAAGTACCGAGGCATCAGGCAAAGGTTGCCATTTCGGTGCAACGAGACCAAGACCAGGAGGACTACGAGACGGAGGTCACCATGGAGCCCAGCACGGCGTCACCGCAGAGCCTTTCGCAGGCGAAGACCAACTTTAGTCAGGATAAGTATACTTGCTGTCCCCCTTCAAATTAGCCCGCCATTGTTGGCGCCCTTCCCGCTCAATATTTGGGAAGAGGCCCAGGGCCTTTGCCTACAAATAGGACCAGCCACTCGCATAGCAAGAGGTGGGGCGATCCGGCTAGCAAGCAGAGAGAGTGAGTGAGAAAGAGAGAGAGGGTGACTGAACTCCTCCCAGCAGTTCGTCGCCCCAGCCAAGAACAGACCCTCGCGAGGCTGTTCTTCATTGTATTGTTCATCATCATCAGCCCCAAGAGGCAATCCACCCACCACACACTGGAGTAGGGTATTAGACCACAACGGTGGCCCGAGCCAGTATAAATCTTGTGTCTCTCGTGTAGTTCTTTTAGTAGTTTAGATCCTTGCGAGACGGGGAGGTGGAAGGCGTGATCTCCGTGCGCACCCCAGTGTTCGAACCTTAAGGGTCTGCCGGAACCCGTGAATCCAACATTTGGCGCGCCAGGTAGGGGTGCACCGGAATTTGCCTTCCTACCGCTCCGCCTTCCGTCGCATCGTCATCACCATGTCCGGCGACCAGGCGGGCAACCGAGGTCCATGGGCGGCGTGGCCCACCTGCGCGGAGCCGCCCGCCTCGGGCGGCCCCGCGCCCTAGGTAGCTCGCGGTCCACAGGGTGCTACGTGCCGCGAGCGACGCGGACAGGCCTCCACAACCCTCACACCGCGGCAAGCGCGGTCGGCGGCAAGGGCCTCAAATCACGCCGCAACCACGACGCCGTACACCCGTCGGGAGCAGGCGAATTCAAGGGCCGCGCTCACGGTGGCCCGGGAGCTGCTGCGGTGCAGACTGCTGGAGGGCGGCCACGACGTGCTGCTGGAGCGATTGGCAGAGCTCCTAGGCTTCGCCGCCTCGGGGGCTCACCCCTTCTCCACCCAGCTCCCATCTCAAGCCCAGGGCGACCCGCGCGGGGGCTCCGCACGCGCCCGTGGATTCCAAGGCTACTCTGACGCCAGCGAAGCTGTCAGAACCAGACCGGCGGCGGCGCTGCCCCCACCCCCGGCCCGCGAAGAAGAAGGACTCGACGCGGCCCGCGGCCCCGGAGGCGGCCGCGCTGCCACCCCAAAGTAGGTATGACAGGAGGGACCGCGTGGCATGCGGGGCATCACGGCGTGGCATTCGGGGTGACGGCGACGGAGGAATACTTGCCCCTCATGCAGGACCAAGGACACCCTCGCGAGAGCAGGCAAGGCTCGCTCCTCGGACCAAGCTGGGGGACGAGGCAGTGGAAGCTGAGCCCTTCCAGGAGCCCATGGACGAACCCGCTGGCCACGCTGGAGGCAACGACTATCGGGCACCGCTAACTCTTCAGGGGCAGGTATATGCTAACCATGGATCGCAGGAGGTGCAGGTCGCCGCAGCAAGCAGCTGCCCCGTCCCTACAGTCTCCTGCCCCTCGGGAGGAGGGCGCAGGGGGCTGCAGGAGAGGGGCCGGGATCCGACATCACCACCGCGGTGTTCGGAGCAAGGCGTTCTCAGGAGGTAGGCCCTCTGCTGGGGAGGTGCTTCAGGGCCTGCCCCTGGCAGAGGAGCCATGGTCGTCGGGGGAACCGCTGGCGACCGCTCTACCCCATCGGGCGGCATCCTGGGTTCCGGTCGTTGCTGATGGCACTAGAGTGTGGCGCAAGGTGGGGCCCTCGTCTGGCGATATGAAGCAAGGCCAGTACCTGTGAAGAAGGCCCAGAGCCTGCGAAGCTCACCGCCCCGTGACACTCTCACGTAATAATGAGTGGGGCTGTACACGCCCCGGAGTCTCAGGGGTGCCGGCCTCAGACCCTGGGGCTCCCTCCCAGGCCCAGTGGATAGCACTTAACTCCGCGCTAGTGAGAAGACGTCCAAGACTAGATTAGGTGCCGGACGCGGCGTTTTGTCTGCTTTTCGTTGCCTTTCCCTTTGGCTGTTGCTTTCCCCCGCTGGATTTAAGTTGGATTCGAATTTGAGATTTGCGTGTGTTCGGGGAAGGGGTGCTTATTCTCGCTTGAGACGTTTCTCGCGTTCTGGTTACCGCTTCGCCACAGCTGCCTCCCCTCGCGAGCCCCTCGCGAGTCCGGTCAGGCCTGGCTCATGCGTGACCTAAATTGCTGCTGTTGCTCCCTCTCGGGAGGATCTTCCGGTGCCTGCGGAGGTTGCCCCGTTCTGAAAAGGCCCAGAGCCTGTGAAGCAAGGCGAGTGCCTGTGAAGCCCTCGCGTTCTGGAAAAGGCCCAGAGCCTATGAAGCAAGGCGAGTGCCTGTGAAGCCCTCGCGTTCTGGAAAAGTCCCGGAGCCTGTGAAGCAAGGTGAGTGCCTGTGAAGCCCTCGCGTTCTGGAAAAGGCCCAGAGCCTGTGAAGCAAGGCGAGTGCCTATGAAGCCCTCGCGTTCTGGAAAAGGCCCAGAGCCTGTGAAGCAAGGCGAGTGCCTGTGAAGCCCTCGCGTTCTGCAAAGGCCTAGAGCCTGTGAAGCAAGGCGGGTGCCTATGAAGCCCTAGCGTTCTGAAAAGGCCCAGAGCCTGTGAAGCAAGGCGAGTGCCTGTGAAGTCACTGCATTCTGGAAAAGGCCCAGAGCCTGTGAAGCAAGGCGAGTGCCTTTGAAGCTCTTGCGTTTAGGAAAAGGCCCGGAGCATGTGAAGAAGGCGAATGCCTGTGAAGTCGTTACGCTCAGGAGAAGGCCCAGGGCCTGTGAAGAAGGCCAACGCCTGTGAAGTTTTTCATCAGCAACGATCTCACATCCTGAGGACCCAACTAGAGAGCACCCAAGGCGTCGCACCCTCCTGCAGGCCGCCTCGGGGCCAGCGTGGGGCAAAGGTAAACCAGCCCACCGTCAGGCACGCGCGCAATTTGACTACTACTGATATGATGGACACAAGTTTTTATATGAGGGGCTTCCCCTCCCAAAATGCTCTCACGACCATCAGGCCAAACACCTAAGTTCTATTCATGCAGTGTAAAAGACAGGAGAAGTACATGGTTAGTCTGACAAATCCCCCAACGCATCCTCGGGGGCGCCTCCCGAGCTATCGCTGGCATCACTGAATTCACCCTCGTTGTCTGCGCCACCACCAGCGGCGTCGGGGCCATCCACCACACCGCCTTCGTCGGCAGCCACGACCACATCGTTGTCATCCGAAGTGAAGGCTTGGAGGAGAGCATCCACGTTGTTCTCCACCCAATCCGCCAGGTCGCCTCGGACGGCCTGGGGAACTGGGGCGATGGTGGCGTCAAAGTCGAAGTGGGGATCCATGTTCCGGAGATGGCTGAAGACACGGGAAAAGGTACGCCCGAGCAGGGCACGGCTCCTCTCCTCCACCAACCTGTCGGCCCTGACTGACCGAGCCTCCAGCTGCGTTACCACAGCGGTGAAGAACTGCAGGTTGCCGGCATAGTTAATCGTGTGCGGCTCGCCGACGGCTGCCTCACAGATGTTGCCCAAGGCTGCGTTAGCCCTCACCCTGAGCGTGGTGAGCATGGGGCCGTGCGCGTGCTCCAGGACTCGCCGCTGGCATATTTCGTCGGCATTCTGACGCTCAATGGCGTCAGCCTCTTCCATCCGCTGGCGAAGACGGAGCACCTCGGCCTGGGAGGCGGCCAGCTCCTTTTGCGCTGCCTCAAGGGCGGCCCGGGAGGCGTCGACCAGCCGCGTCGCCTCATCCCATTGGGCCCTCAGGGCTGCGGTTCTGCCCTCGGCTTCGACCCGGATCATCCCCAGCTTCCCCTCGAACTCACGCTCGAGGCCTTGGCACGCCGTTGCCACTCGACGACAAACCTCCTCCAGGACACGCGCTTCCCGCGTAGTGACATCGTCTTCCGCCTGCGTCACTAGGCGCTCCCTCGTCACCAGCCGCTCGTACTCGTGTGTGCGTTCAGCGGCTTCCAGCGTCAATGCTTCTTCGCGCCTCTGGAGCTCGGCTAGGTCGCCAGAGGCCACCTGCATCGACGCAAGGGCCAGCTCACGCAACTCCACTTGCTCCTCCAGTGAGTGGCACCGGGCCAGGAGCTCGCGAGCATGCTCCTCCGCTACCTCTCGCCATCGGTCAGCTCTCCGGGCCTCCTCGGTGGCCTGGGATCGGGCCACTCGAGAGGCTTCCAGCGACGTCCTCGCCTCTTCATCATCGAGGTCACGCTGACGACGCACGAGGGCGATGGCGGCCTCCAGCTCGCGCCTCCCTGCGGCCAGGCGCAGGCCCTCGGCCTCCAGGCGAGCGTCTTCGTCGGCAAGCTCCTCCCCAAGCAAGTCCACCGCGTCGGCCGCTCTTCGAAGGAACCCTTGGCGGCGAGCGCGGCGCTCCCGGGCGCGCTCAAGCACATCTTCCACACCATAATCCGCCCCAAGCAAGCGCTGGGGGCCGCGAATCATCGTTCCTCCTCCGGGCAGGGGGCTGGGGGCTGGCGCCCTCGCGATGGTCGGGCGCGTCGCACTAGAAGCCCGGCCTAGGGCCAGCCGTCTCCAGATGAAGGGCGCAGGAGGCGCCCCAACCAGTCGCAGCCCGCGACCAGACGAGAGGCCCATGGCAGGCTGGCTATGCCAAGAGAGGGCCCGCGGAAGGAGATCGCGGGGATAGAAGGGCCGCCGTGCGTTACATGATGGTCCACCTCGTCGTTCACCCTCACCACAAGGGCAGTGTTGCTCGGGACACTCAAGGCCGACGGAGGAGACGAAGCCAAGGGAGGCGGCACCTCGGCGACTTCCGCGAGCTCAGTCGGAAGGGGCCTGCGGAGCAAGGGCAGCGAAAGCAACAAGAGGATCAGGAGCCAGAGAGAAAGAGGACTTACTCGTCAGTGGCGAAGTACTTCCTGTGCTTCAGCGCGCGACAAGGGAAGTCATCACCCAGGGCCTCCCTCTTCCTCCGGAGGGCCTCAAAGTCCACGCGGAAGCGGCCCAAGAGAAGAGCGCAAGGATCAACCTGCCGCGAGGATGGAGCATCAGAGCGGTCCGCGTCAGGGGCGCCTGCCTGGCGCATGCCTTCCATTGCCTCACCAGAAGACGCGGCTGGGGCCTCCAAGGCCTCAGCCCCGGGCGCTGGGAGCGGCTGCTTGCCACCTTCAGCGGCAGCGGCACGGGCCTCGGGAGCTGTCCCCTCGCGAGCGTCACCCGGCGCTGCCACCTCATCAGGGGCCCCCTCGGCCTCAGGCGCCTCCTGCCTCCCTGCTCCACCACTTGAGGAGGAGTCGCCTTGGCCGATTGGGAGGGCAGTCACCACCATTGGGTTCTCGCGAGGTCCCTTGAGGCCGGCTGGGCGCAGTCCCCATTCATCGAAGACAGGCATCTGCTTCACGAAGTCAGACCTGCTCTGGCAGAGATACAGCAAGGCTCCTCCCTGCCGGATGTTGCCGGGGTTGAGGTCCCCGGCCAAGGTCAAGAGCGTCGACTTCAGCACCGCGGGAGCCAGGTCCTCCTCCTGGAGCCTCATGTTATCCTCGCGCCCACGGAAGGCCCACATCCGGCGAGAGTGGCGTTGAAGGGGAGCAACACGGCATAACAGAAACTCCTTCACCACCTTAGGTGCTGTCACGCCGAGCTTCCTCAGGAGCGTGAAGCGGCTCCAGACAAAGACGAGCCGGGGGCTCTTGAGCGTCTCCTGGCCCCAACCCGAATTGGGGACAGCAGGCGAGGTCGGCTCCGATAGCAGGGGGCTGGGCACCCCTGCGTCCACGTACAACCACCGCTCGCGGAACCCAACCGCGGGCTGGGGGAGTTTGTAGTCAATTCCAGAGGCCTCGGTCTCAAGCTCGGCAGCAAAGCTCGCGCATGCCCAGCGTTGGGAGGGGTCAACAAGACGCATCGAGAAGAAGTGGCGCAGCAAGGCAACCGAAGGAGGGATGCCCACCATGGCTTCGCAAATGAAGGCGAAGACCGAAAGGAGGGTGATGGACTCAGGACTTAGATGCATCAAGTGGATCTGATAATGGGAGAGCACGACATTGAAGAAATCGGAGAAGGGGGGAACCAGACCCGCCCACAAGGCGTCGGTAAAACATGGGACCTCGGTTGCTATCCTGTCAATGGAGAAGTGGGACGCGGGCCAGGCCATCGTCCTCCCGCACTCGTTGAAGACGGAGGCCAGAGCCAAGTTGTCCCTACCCAGGCACTCTTGGTTGAGTATGGTCGGCTGGCCGATGGCGGGGGCCACCGATGGCGGCGCACAAGACGGAGGCATGGGTTTCTCCCCTCTCTCCTTCCTCATCGGAGCCATGGCGATGGGATGGAGGGGGAAGATTCGAGATTGGATTGGAGGCGGGAGCAGGCGTTCGAAGGAAGGAAGAACAGGAGACGCTCGAGCAACAAGAAGGGGAGCGGCTATGTGCAACCACAAGTCCGCCTGACAGGGAGCAGAATAAGGGGGCGTGGGGGGAACAGTGCCGCCCACGTCCCATCAACCGCCACACGGCACCCAAGGCCGCAGGCTGTTAGGGCCCGCGGTGCTTCACCCTTGCCCTATCGCCTCTCAGCACGGCCAAGTCCATGCGCGCCTTGGGTTCGAGGGCTACTGTCGGCATTCTGGGAACGGGGGTCCCCAGACTTGCCTGCCTACGGCCTACGGCGTGGCTCAAAGGAGGCCCAGCATGGCCCATCTTCATCAACACGAGACTCAAGACCCTCGCGAGGGGCCAAGCCTCACGGGGCGGACGACACGACGCATCCTCAGGTGCAGCCTCCTCAGGCTGGCTCGCGAGGAGGCGGAGAAATCAAGGCGGGGTACCTCATGAGGTGCCCATGACGCAAGCCATGACGACTCAGGGCGCCGGGCGGGCGCCAGCGCGCGCAGCATCCTTCTTTCCTCTTTGGTGCAAAGGGGGCAAGCGCAACCGCTGAGTACCGAGGCGTCAGGCAAAGGTTGCCATTTCGGTGCAACAAGACCAAGACCAGGAGGACTACGAGACGGAGGTCACCATGGTGCCCAGCACGGTGTCACCGGAAAGCCTTTCGCAAGCGAAGACCAACTTTAGTCAGGATAAGTGTACTTGCTGTCCCCCTTCAAATTAGCCTGCCATTGTTGGCGCCCTTCTCGCTCAATATTTGGGAAGAGGCCCAGGGCCTTTGCCTACAAATAGGACCAGCCACTCGCATAGCAAGAGGTGGGGCGATCCGGCTAGCAAGCAGAGAGAGTGAGTGAGAAAGAGAGAGAGGGTGACTGAACTCCTCCCAGCAGTTCGTTGCCCCAGCCAAGAACAGACCCTCGCGAGGCTGTTCTTCATTGTATTGTTCATCATCATCAGCCCCAAGAGGCAATCCACCCACCACACACTGGAGTAGGGTATTAGACCACAACGATGGCCCGAACCAGTATAAATCTTGTGTCTCTCGTGTAGTTCTTTTAGTAGTTTAGATCCTTGCGAGACGGGGAGGTGGAAGGCGTGATCTCCGTTCGCACCCCAGTGTTCGAACCTTAAGGGTCTGCCGGAACCCGTGAATCTGACACTGTTGCACACTTTCTTTCAGCCCTTACTAGAGCCATGAGGACACGAACAGTTGACGACTCCACCTGGCTTGTGTGTAATCCAGCATCTTCTGGGAATTTGCACCTTGTGTCTAATCAAGCATAATTAGGGAACTGGCACCTTGTGTATAATCCAGCCTCATTTTGGAAACATGATCTCAAGGTTGACCATACTTCCCACCTCGCAGGAACTGCATCCTGACATGAAGTTACTTCTTTTTTAGATCAATACTCAAAGAAACCCAGATCCATTTAGGAGAAGCCAGATAAACAGGACTCGGAGAAGTGAATTCAAAAGGAAAAATATAAAAACAGACTACAAGGTGAGAACACCCACTTCCTATATCAAGCTAAAAGCGAAAGCACTAGGACTATTAAGACTCTTCTTATTACACATGGAAAACACGAGGCTAAGAGAAACAAAAACTACAACATATACACATCAAAGAACACGAGGCTAAACGAAAGTAATTGAAAGGGTGTTACTTACCAAATCTCGTTTTACAGGTTTGGTGCAGCTCCTCTTTAACTTGCCATGCTCCTTGAAGATGTCCCCAATATCCCATGTTTGGTCTTCATTGCTCCTTGATACGTCTCCATCGTATCTACTTTTCCAAACACTGTTTCCCTTGTTTTGGACTCTAACCTATTTGATTTGAATGGAACTAACCCGGACTGACGCTGTTTTCAGCAGAATTGCCATGGTGTTACTTTTGTGCAGAAATTAAAGTTCTCAGAATGACCTGAAAATCAACGGAGATTGTTTTTGGAATATATAAAAAATACTGGTGAAAGAATTAACGTCAGGGGGTCCACACCCTGTCCACAAGGGTGGGGGCACGCCTACCCCCCCTGGGCGCGCCCCCTGCCTCATGGGCCCCCTGACGCTCCACCGACCTCAACTCCAACTCCATATATTCGTGTTCGGGGAGAAAAAAAATTAGAGAGAAGGATTCATCACGTTTTACGATACGAAGCCGCCTCCAAGCCCTAAACTCTCTCGGGAGGGCTGATCTGGAGTCCATTTGGGGCTCCCAAGAGGGGAATCCGTCGCCATCATCATCATCAACCTTCCTCCATCACCAATTTCATGATGCTCACCGCTGTGCGTGAGTAATTCCATCGTAGGCTTGCTGGACGGTGATGGGTTGGATGAGATTTATCATGTAATCAAGTTAGTTTTGTTAGGGTTTGATCCCTAGTATCCACTACGTTCTGAGATTGATGTTGCTATGACTTTGCTATGCTTAATGCTTGTCACTAGGGCCTGAGTGCCATGATTTCAGATCTGAACCTATTATGTTTTCATAAATATATGAGAGTTCTTGATCCTATCTTGCAAGTCTATAGTCACCTACTATGTGTTATGATCCAGCAACCCCGAAGTGACAATAGTCGGGACCACTCCCGGTGATGACTGTAGTTTGAGGAGTTCATGTATTCACTATGTGTTAATGCTTTGGTCCGGTACTCTATGAAAAGGAGGCCTTAATATCCCTTAGTTTCCAATAGGACCCCGCTGCCACGGGAAGGTAGGACAAAAGATGTCATGCAAGTTCTTTTCCATAAGCACGTATGACTATATTCGGAATACATGCCTACATTACATTGATGAAATGGAGCTAGTTCTGTGTCACCCTATGTTTTAACTATTGCATGATTGATCACATCCGACATAATTATCCATCATTGATCCGATGCCTACGAGCTTTTCATATATTGTTCTTCGCTTATTTAGATTTTCGTTGCTACTGTTACAATCACTATAAAACCAAAACTTCTACCATTACTTTTGCCACTGTTACCACTACTATCATATTACTTTGCTACTAAACACTTTGCTGTAGATATTAAGTTTCCAGGTGTGGTTGAATTGACAACTCAGCTGCTAAATACTTGAGAATATTCTTTGGCTCCCCTTGTGTCGAATCAATAAATTTGGGTTGAATACTCTACCCTCGAAAACTGTTGCGATCCCCTATACTTGTGGGTTATCAAGACTATTTTCTGGCGCCGTTGTTGGGGAGCATAGCTCTATTCTTTGAGTCACTTGGAATTTATATCTGCTGATCACTATGAAGAACTTGAAAGATCAAAGAACCAAGATTTTCCCCTCAACTACGAGGGGAGGTAAGGAACTGCCATCTAGCTCTGCACTTGATTCACCTTCTGTTTTGAGTAAACTTGTGACACCTACACATGCTATGGATTATGATAGGTCGCATGTTAATGATGATGCCACTTCTGCTTTGCATGATACTTATGGTGAAACTACTTCTATGCTTGATACTACTGTGCCACTAGGTGAATTTCTTGATGAACAACTTGCTAGGGCTAGAGAGAATGAAATTATTGAAACTGATGATATTGATGAAAGTGATGATGAAGATTCTCCCACTAGATATGAATTGCGTGTTGTGCTTGAGGGTTATGTTATGGATGAAGAAACTGCTAGAGACTTCTTAGCTTGCAATGATAGATCTGATCTTAAGAAATTATTAGCTAATCTTAAAGAAAAGTCTTTAAATGCTAGAATGAAATATGACCATGCTTTTGCTAATTCACCTATCTTTATTACTAATAAGGATTATGATTTCTCTGTCGATCCTGAGTTAATTACTTTGGCTGAATCTGATCCTTTTTATGGCTATGAATCTGAAACTATTGTGGCACATCTTACTAAATTAAATGATATAGCCACCCTGTTCACTAATGATGAGGAAACTCGCTATTACTTTATCCTTAAATTATTTCCGTTCTCATTAAAGGGTGATGCTAAAACATGGTTTAATTCTCTTGATCCTGGTTGTGTGCGTAATCCCCAGGATATGATTTATTACTTCTCTGCTAAATATTTCCCTGCTCATAAGAAACAAGCTGCCTTAAGGGAAATATATAATTTTGCGCAAATTGAAGAAGAGAGTCTCCCACAAGCTTGGGGGAGGCTTCTCCGATTACTTAATGCTTTGCCTGATCATCCTCTCAAGAAAAATGAAATACTTGATATCTTTTATAATGGAGTAACCGATGCTTCTAGAGACTACCTGGATAGTTGTGCTGGTTGTGTTTTCAGGGAAAGAACTGTTGATCAAGCTGAATTGCTATTGAATAACATATTGACTAATGAAAATAATTGGACACTTCCTGAACCAACTCCTAAGCCAACTCCGAAGAAAAGGGGTATTCTATTTCTCAGTCCTGAAGATATGCAAGAGGCAAAGAAATCTATGAAAGAAAAAGGTATTAAAGATGAAGATGTTAAGAATTTACCACCTATTGAAGAAATACATGGTCTTGATAACCCGACATAGGTAGTAAAGGTAAATTATCTTTATAGATTTGATGAAGGTGATATTCCTCGTTATAAGTCGGCTAGCCAATGCTTAGATGAGTTTGATAATTTCATTGTTAAGCAAGAAAACTTCAATGCTTATGTTGGTAGACAATTGAAACATAATGCTTATATGATTGAACACTTGAGTGATTATATGGCTAGTGTTAAGGGTGAACTTAAACTTATTAGTAAACATGCTTCTATGGTTACCACTCAAGTAGAACAAGTACTTAAATCTCAGAATGATTTGCTCAATGAATTAAATAATAAGAATGATAATGTTGTTAGAGTTATGACAAGAGGTGGTAAAATGACTCAGGAACCTCTGTATCCTAAAGGCCACCCTAAGATAATTGAGTAGGACTCTCAGAGAACTAATGTAGATGCACCTAGTCCTTCTAAGAGGAAGAAGAAGAAAAATGATAGGACTTTGCATGCTTCTAGTGAACCTGATGTTGACACACTTGAGAATCCCAATGATATTTCTATTTCTGATGCTGAAACACAATCTGGTAATGAACATGAACCTAGTGATAATGTTAATGATGATGTTCATGTTGATGCTCCACCTAGCAATGACAATGATGTAGAAATTGAACCTGCTGTTGATCTTGATAGCCCACAATCAAAGAATCAACGTTATGATAAGAGAGATTTTGTTGCTAGAAAGCACGGCAAGGAAAGAGAACCATGGGTTCAGAAGCCCATGCCTTTTCCTCATAAACCATCCAAGAAAAAGGATGATGAGGATTGTCGGTGTCAAAACCGGCGGACCTCGGGTAGGGGGTCCCAAACTGTGTGTCTAGGCCGGATGGTAACAGGAGGCAGGGGACACGAAGTTTTACCCAGGTTCGGGCCCTCTTGATGGAGGTAAAACCCTATGTCCTGCTTGATTAATATTGATGATATGGGTAGTACAAGAGTAGATCTACCACGAGATCGGAGAAGCTAAACCCTAGAAGCTAGCCGATGGTATGATCGTATGTTGTGATTGTCGTCCTACGGACTAAAACCCTTCAGTTTATATAGACATCGGAGAGGGTTAGGGTTACACAAGGTTGGTTACAAAGGAGGAGATATCCATATATGTATTGCCTAGCTTGCCTTCCACGCCAAGTAGAGTCCCATCCGGACACGAGACGAAGTCTTCAATCTTGTATCTTCATAGTCTAATAGTCCAGCCAATGGAGATAGTCCGGCTATCCGGAGACCTCCTAATCCAGGACTCCCTCAGTAGCCCCTTAACCAGGCTTCAATGACGATGAGTCCGGCGCGCAGTTGTCTTCGGCATTGCAAGGCGGGTTCCTTCTCCTAATACATCACAGAAGAATTTGAATATGAGGATAGTGTCCGACACTGCAAAATAAGTTCCACATTCCACCACAGAGAGAATAATTTTTCCACAGATCTAATTTGCTGGCTTGTTGTGGCAGCATGACGTTATGTCATGGCCCGGTGATTATTCAAACCGTTTCTTTTAAGCAGCTCCAAACATAACGCGAGGCGGTTTCTTGACACGTCTTGTCAAAGCAGAGATCGTGTTCCCCTAATTACGGGATTCTCATTACTGCGGTCGTGGGTAACCCAACAGTGTCTAGGACCCCTAGATTATAGGCAAGTCCCAAACGGCTACGGAGAGGACGCTTGATATTCTCCCTCCTTATAAGGGGACAAGGTTTTTGCTTTTTCCCTCTCATGCTCAATCGAACTCTTCCCCCGCCTCGAGTTCTAACACCCAAAGCCTAGGTTAGGTGCTCCGGATCTTCAATCATGTCCGGATCCAGCCTTCAAGGCCGATGGACGCCCTCCTCCGTTACGGAAGAGGACATTAAGAAGTTGAGGGAGGCCAGATATCTGACCGCCGAGGTTTTGCACCGACTGCCTGCTCGAGGGCAGATCGTCCCTACTCCCGAACCCAACGAGAATGTTGTGTTCGTCTCCCACTTCCTCCGATGTCTAGGCCTCACTCTGGATCCTTTCGTCAGGTGCTTGATGTTCTATTACGGGCTAGATTTCCACCATCTAGCTACGGACTCCTTTCTCCATATCACAACATTTATTGTCGTGTGTGAGGCCTTCCTCCGCGTTACCCCTCACTTTGGCCTGTGGCTCAAGACCTTTGAAGTAAAGCCGAAGATGATCGAGGGGCAACATGCAGCGTGCGGAGGTGCATTAATAGGCAAGATGGCAGGAGCTCCATGGCCGAAAGGTTTCTTTCCAGAGGTGTCCGAACTATGGCAACGGGAGTGGTTTTACGTCACAGCTCCCAGAAGAGCCAAGTGGGCGGCTGCCCCCGCTTTCCGCTCGGGCCCCCCACCACAACTAATGTCATGGATTAGTAGGGGTCTGAGCTGGGGTCCAGCCAAGGACGTGCCTATTCTGCAAAGCCACATCCGAGATTTCTTCGAGGGAGATTTTAATTTGGTTGCGGTAATACAAGTTATGTTGGTTCGTCAAGTCAAGCCTTGCAAACACCGGCCCCTTCGCCTGTGGGAGTTCAACCCAGAGGGACCACGTGCCATTCAAAGTTTCCTTGGCCTGACGCACGAGGAGATGTACAAGTCATTCTTCGGACCTCAAGTAGAATGTCCGGATATTACCGAGGACACGAGCCTGAGCAGTAACCGCGCCGCCGAACAAGTAAGAAACCCTCTAGCCGAACACACTGTCTTTTATTCGAAGTTATTTCTGAGAGTTTGCTCTTTTGACCAGGACAGGCTAACAAAGGCAAAGATGCTTCGGTGTTTGGCCCCCCTCCCTGAGGGTTTGGAAAATCCGGTATTGGAAAAGATGCTCGAGGTCGCACCTTGCCCAGAGCCCTTGAAGGAAGATACCGGGGGGATAATACGGGCGGACGCGGGCCCCCATCGCCGCTCGTTCCAACCGAGGGAACGAGCGTCTCTACGAAGGAGGGTGATCGGGGGAGGAAAAGGACTGCTTCCGAGGATCCGGAAGCCGAAGCCTCCAAACGGGAGAAGAAGTCTCCCACATAGGGTCCTGCCTCGGGGGGTGCTTTTGCCGCACAAAGCCCGCGAGGGGATCAGCCCTCCAACGAGTCATAAGTGATCCAAAGTACTTTAATAGTAAAGGTATGCTATCTTTTTTCTCTGAGAAAATAACCACCGCATATATCTTGCAGTTCGGGCCTTAGCCCCTCTCAAATGAGCTCATCTTCGGGGGATCTTCTTCTAGAGATGATGGAGAGCGAAACCCCTCCCCCAGACTCCTCTGCTCCAGAAGCGGGCGACCCCGAAGTGTCGTCACGGAGGGCCTCTCCGGATCCGGTGAGGCCAGAAGATAATCCCGTAGACCCTCGAAGTCCCTAGTGTCCGACTCTCAAAGAGAGCATACAAAAGAGTCCCGCATCGTCTGATGTGCGGTCGGACATTCTGAGGGAGTTGGTGGGGCTAGCGGCCATCTTAGAAGAACACCGTATGCTGATGGGTACGGTGATGGAGAGAATCTCGTCCGCCAAAAGCGGATTACATGAAGCCTTTGTGAGTCTACTGACGGGCTTTGAGGTACATGAGATAATATGTGATAGTACTGCACATGTTAGGTGTGCCCTGTGTAGATAGTAGCCCCTGAGACTCTGGTTGTCGTCGAGAACATCAGCGAACAGAGGATCATATTCCCAGGCAATAACCAGACTGCCCCTATGTGCAAGTGGTGGAAGCTCCGGTGGCTAGCCGGACTAGTGAGTTTGCCAAATTAAAACGGCAACTGGATGTGGCAGACGCCGACATCGAGCTTGTTAACAAGAGGCTTGACGAGGCACAGGGTAAGTGTTATTATCCGGTGAACGCCACATAGTAAGAGCAGCATAATGCCAGTATCTTTAATATGTTGCGACTGTAGATGGAGCTGCCACCGAGGAAGCCTTGCGGGCGGAACTTGCCCGAGCCAAGGAACAAGCGAGGATTAGTAATGCGGCTGCTTTGAAGGCGGCCGAAGAGTTGAAAGCCAAGAAGGACGCACATTGTGAGAGCCAGGAGAAGATGGCCAAGATGGCCGTAGAATTGAAAGACACTGCCGACCATTGCCGGGTCCTTGAGAAAGAAAACCGAGCTAAGGAAACGGACCTTGAGAAGGCCGTGGCGGTGGACAAAGACACCCGTTCTGCTATGAGAGCGAAGAAGGAGGAGCTGCGGGAAGCCGGGGATATTGCGGCTCGGAAACCCTTCATGTTGCAGAGGAAGTTCGGAGATCCATGGTATGCCCCTCTGGATCGGCTGTGGAGTTCGGCAGATGCGTATATGGATTTGGCGGCGAGCGCTGCCAATGCGGCCAAGTACTTCCAAGGTCAGACAGATCATGAAGTGGACAAGCTGTTCTGGACGCAATTCCACGTTCCAGAGCGTCCGCTTTCATTGACTGACCAGCTAGCTGAATGGGCCGAACTGAATAGGTTGTCCGGACTCGCCATGAGGTCTGTTGTGGATCAGCTATGGCCGGAAAGGCCGAATCCAAACAGCTATTTCAACTTAGTGCAGTAGTTCCTTGATGCGGTGCCGCGCATTAATACAATGAAAAGGTCGGCATGCATAGAAGGCTTGCGGATGGCCCTTGCCCGTGTTAAAGCATACTGGGCGGAGATGGACGCTACCACTGTTGCGGCGCAGGGTTCGGCCATAGGCCGGGTGGCTGTCGAGCACTATTTCGAGGAGGTTCTCGAGGGTGCTCGTTTGATAGAGGCCTAGTGCTCGAAAAATATTATGTTTGAGTGATATGTATTCTCATTGTAAGAACAATGCTTTTATGAATCTTTATAAGGTTATTTTTATACTTTTGCCTGAAAGTAGTATGATGCCTCCTGTGCGGCCATTTATGTATACCTGTGTATAACCTAAAAGATTGCAGCCGTCGGCTTCAACCCCCACGCATAGAATGCGGGGGTGCTCACAAAAAATGCGTGTTCACACTTAACCCAACGCCTTGGTCCTATTAAGGAGGTGATAGCGTAGCGAGCGAGGCAACCGGACTATAATGCTTTAACACTTTCACTTAGCCATAGGAGTTTGACAGTCGGGCTACTAGATAGCCCCTGGTGGCACCGCACTCTCCCGATCGCGGGGTGCGTACATGCCTAGCCGGAAAACGGCCCTTCGTTAAGGCGGAGGAATTCTAACATTCTGATAGGTCACCGAGTGGTTGACCAGTCTCACGCTATATCATGACAGTCAGTTTTCGGCTTTCTCTACTGAGGTGCTCGCCCGGATGAACCAGGGCACAATCGCAGTAGTTCTCCTGGTGCTACCTTAGTCGATAAAGCAGAACGTAAGGCACCAAAACACAAGAGCCGGGCAAACCCAACATTTGACCAAAGACAATGATTCGGAGCTGATGCATATAAGGCCAAACTCGCGATGCCGAACACTCCCTAAGGTATTCGGTCTTTATGGTATAAACCGGGCCTAAATGGTGCCCTTCGTAAGAAGCCCCTTGTGTCTAGGTACGTACATTATTCTGACGTGGCCACATGCCAATATGTCAGCATCCTTCTCAATTGTGCTGAGAATTCGATGGATATGTATCAACAAGAGACAGTAAAAAAGGTTTACGCAGGGTCTTAATCTAAAAAGAATCCTTGGAGCGGGTCCCTGCTGCACGTCTGCGCCTGTGTCTCCGTTGTGCCATATCCTGGATGGGTGTAGCACAATGATCATCTATAAAAGAGAGGAACTTAGGTGAAAAAGTTGTCGTGCAAAAGGATAGTTTTTAAAAGGAACCAAGTATAATTCCAGATGAGTAAAAATTGCCACTTGTCTGCGCGTGTTGAGCCCCTTGTATAGGGGTGTGACCATTGATCCGGTATGAATTACATATACCTGTGCCGGACTTGTCTAACCGTGTCCGAGGTCTTCACGACCTATTAAATGCTTTAGTTGGTGAGGCCGTTTTTAGTGTGTGGTTGCCATGGCAGCCGCACTCTCTTTGGCGCGCAAAGATCGCTTAATACTTCCATTTACTGTAATGATGCCACGTGGTCCGGGCATCTTGAGTGTGAGGGAAGCATAGTGCGGTATTGCATTAAAGCGAGCGAAAGCTTCGCGTCCGAGTAGTGCTTGATAGCCACTTTGGAATGGAGCGATGTGGAAGGTTAAATGTTCGCTACAGAAGTTATCGAGGGAGCCGAATATAACTTTTAATAGCAGGGAGCCCGTGCAATGAGCCCCTGGCCTGGTGTTACTCCTTTAAAGGTAGTATTCTATGGCAAATTTTTGTTGGGTCTATCCCCATTTCGCGGATTGTATCCTGATATATCAGGTTTAGGCTGCTGCCACCGTCCATCAGGACTCGTGTGAAGTGATATCCGTCAATTATTGGGTCTAATATCAGGGCAGCCCATCCTGCACGCCGGATACTTGCTGAGTAATCACGATGGTCGAAAGTGATCAGTTGAGACGACCAGTGGCGGGACTCCGCGGTGATAGGCCCTTGGGCATACTGTTCTGGGAGTGCCGTTTGGTTTCTTCCCTTGATCACGTGTAACACGTTTACTGTTTTGACTTCTGGTGGAAATTTGTTTTGTTCCCCAGTGTTTTGCTTGAGAGGCTCATCCTCGTCCTCGCTTGGTGTATCCTCCCCTTTGTGTACGGTGTTGAGCTTACCGGTCCTCATGAAGACCCAACATTCTCTGTGGGTATGATTAGCAGGTTTACCAGGGGTGCTATGGATCTGAAATATTTGGTCCAGAATTATATTTAGGCTGGACAGTTCGTCTCTGGCGCCTTTAGAGGGCGACTTTTGCTGACCTGGCCGAGAGCTTTTGAATCCGGCATTTACTGTCGTGCTCTTCGTGTTGTCTTCTTTGTTTCGGCATTTGTTACTGCTGTTGCGCCATGATTTCCCGTTTCCATCTCTAGCTTCAGATTTACTGGGGTCGCTGGTACTGCATCTGGATAGCCAGCTATCCTCACCCGCGCAAAAGCGGGTCATGAGGCTTGTTAATGCTGCCATTGTTCTCGGCTTTTCTTGGCCGAGGTGTCTAGCGAGCCATTCGTCACGGACGCTATGCTTAAAAACTGCCAGGTGATACGTCCATTTTGCGTCATGCTTTTATGTTAATATTTATTGCATTATGGGCTGTTATTTCACGTTATGTCACAATACTTATGGCTATTCTCTCTTATTTTACAAGGTTTACCATGAAGAGGGGGAATGTCGGCAGCTAGAATTCTGGCTGGAAAAGGAGCAAATATTGGAGACCTATTCTGTGCAACTCCAAAAGTCCTGAAACTCCACGGAACATCTTAAAATAAATAGAGAAAAATCGTCGCCAAAGATGAAGGCCAGGGGGCCCACACCCTGCTCACGAGGGTGGGGGGCGCGCCCCCCTACCTCGTGGGCCCCTTGGTGGCTCTCCGACGCCCATCTTCTCCTACATGAAGTCTTTCAATGAGAAGAAAAATCATAAGCAACCTTTCGGGACGAGACTCCGCTGCCACCAGGCGGAACCTTGGCGGAACCAATCTAGGGCTCCGGCAGAGCTGTTCTGCTGGGGATACTTCCCTCCCGGAGGGGGAAATCATCACCATCGTCATCACCAACGCTCCTCTCATCGGAGAGGGCAATCTCCATCAACATCTTCACCAACACCGTCTCATCTCCAAACCCTAGTTCATCTCTTGTATCCAATTCTTGTCTCTAAGTCCGGGATTGGTGCTAGTAGGTTGCTAGTAGTGTTGATTACTCCTTGTAGTTGATGCTAGTTGGTTTATTTCGTGGAAGATCATATGTTCAGATCCTTTATGCATACTATTACCCCTCTGATTATGAACATGAATATGCTTTGTGAGTAGTTACGTTTGTTCCTGAGGACACGGGAGAAGTCTTGCTATTAGTAATCATGTGAATTTGGTATTCGTTCGATATTTTGATGAGATGTATGTTGTCTAACCTCTAGTGGTGTTATGTGAACGTCGACTACATAACACTTCACCATTATTTGGGCCTAGAGGAAGGCATTGGGAAGTAATAAGTAGATGATGGGTTGCTAGAGTAACAGAAGCTTAAACCCTACTTTATGCGTTGCTTCGTAAGGGGCTGATTTGGATCCATATGTTTCATGCTATGGTTAGGTTTACCTTCATACTTTTGTTGTAGTTGCGGATGCTTGCAATAGAGGTTAATCATAAGTGGGATGCTTGCTCAAGTAAGAAAAGCACCCAAGCACCGGTCCACCCACATATCAAATTATCAAAGTACCGAACGCGAATCATATGAGCGTCATGAAAACTAGCTTGACGATATTCCCATGTGTCCTCGGGAGCTCTTTTCCTTATATAAGAATTTGTCCGGCTTGTCCTTTGCTACAAAATGGATTGGGACACCTTGCTGCACCTTATTTAGTTTTGTTACTTGTTGCTCGTTACAATTTACCTTATCACAAAACTATCTGTTACCACTTATTTCAGTACTTGCAGAGAATACCTTGCTAAAAACCGCTTATCATTTCCTTCTGCTCCTCGTTGGGTTCGACACTCTTACTTATCGAAAGGACTATGATAGATCCCCTATACTTATGGGTCATCAAGACTCTTTTCTTGCGCCGTTTCCGGGGAGTGTAGCGCCTTTGGTAGGTGGAATTTGGTAAGGAAAAATTTATATAGTGTGCTGAAATTTTCTGTCACTTGTTACTATGGAAACTGAATCTCTGAGGGGCTTGTTCGGGGTATCTTCACCCCGTCCAGTAGAGAAAAGAGTTGCTCCTCAACCTAATGAACCTATTGAAAATGAAACTCCTTTTGCATTTCCTTCGGGTATTATGGAAAAACTGCTGGCTAATACTTTTACAGGAGATGGGACAAAGCATCCCGACGAGCATCTATGCTATTTGGATGATATTTGTGGATTATTTAAGCTTGCAGGTATACCCGATGATGTTGTTAAGAAGAAGGCTTTCCCTTTATCTTTGGAGGGAGACGCATCGACATGGTATAGGCTATGTGATGATACGAGATCATGGAACTATAAAAGAATGAAATTGGAATTTCATCAAAAGTATTACCCTATGCATCTTGTTCATCGTGATCGCAATTATATATATAATTTTTGGCCTTGCGAAGGAGAAAGCATCGCTCAAGCTTGGGGGAGGCGTAAATCAATGTTATATTCATGCCCCAATCATGAGATCTCAAAATTGATAATTCTCCAGAATTTTTATGCTCGGCTTTCTGATAACAATCGCACCATGCTCGATACTTCTTGTGGTGGCTCTTTTATGATGAAGTCTATTGAATTCAGATGGAATTTATTGGATAGAATTAAACGCAACTCTGAAGATTGGAACCTCGACGAAGGTAAGGAGTCAGGTATGACACCTAAGTTTGATTGTGTTAAATCTTTTATGGATACCGATATTTTCCATAAGTTTAGCACTAAATATGGACTTGACTCTAAGATAGTAGCTTCTTTCTGTGAATCTTTTGCTACTTATGTTGATCTCCCCAAGGAGAAGTGGTTTAAATATCATCCTCCCATAGAAGTAAAAGTAGCTTCACCTATTAAAGTTGAAGAAAAGACCATCACTTATAATGATCCTATTGTTCCCACCTCTTATGTTGAGAAACCACCTTTCCCTGCTAGAGTAAAGGATCATGCTAAAGCTTCAACTGTTGTTCGTAAAAGCAATACTAGAACTTATACACCTCCTGAGCAAGTCAAAGTAGAACCTAATATTGCTATTGTTAAAGATCTCTTGTCTGATAATATTGATGGGCATGTCATTGAATTCTCTGGTGAAACTACTAGAATTGCTAAACCCTGTGATAGAGATAAACATAGACCTGTGGTAGGCGTGCCTGTTATTTCTGTTAAAATAGGAGATCATTGTTATCATGGCTTATGTGATATGGGTGCTAGTGCTAGTGTTATACCCATTGACTTATATAAAGAAATTATGCATGATATCGCACCTGCTGAGTTAGAAGATATTGATGCTACAATTAAACTTGCCAATAGAGATACTATATCTGCAATGGGAATTGTTAGAGATGTTGAAGTCTTGTGTGGGAAAACAAAATATCCCGCTGACTTTCTTGTTCTTGGTTCTCCACAAGATAGCTTTTGTCCCATTATTTTTGGTAGACCCTTCTTAAATACTGTTAATGCTACGATAGACTGCAAAAAGAATGTTGTTACTGTTGGTTTGGATGATATGGTTCATGAGTTTAATTTCTCTAAATTCAGTAAACAACATTGTGAGGAAGAATTGCCTAGTGAGGATGAAATTATTGGTCTTGCTTCTATTGCTGTACCTCCTAGTGATCCTTTAGAACACTATTTGCTAGACCATGAAAATGATATGTTTATGAATGAAAGAAAGTAAATAGATGAAATATTCTTTAAACAGGTACCTATTCTGAAACACAATTTGCCTGTTGAAATCCTAGGGGATCCTCCTCCACCCAAGGGTGATCCTATTTTTGAGCTTAAACCGTTGCCTGATAATCCTAAGTATGCTTATCTTGATGAAAAGAAAATATATCATGTTATTATTAGTGCTAATCTTTCAGAGGATGAAGAAGAAAGATTATTGAAAACTCTGAAGTAGCACCGTGCCGCTATTGGATATACTGTTGATGATCTTAAGGGCATTAGTCCCACTCTATGTCAGCATAAAATAAATTTGGAAGCGGATGCTAAACCAGTATGTGATCCTCAACGGCATTTGAATCCTAAAATGAAAGAAGTGGTAAGGAAGGAAATACTCAAGCTTCTGGAGGTAGGTATAATCTATCCTGTTGCTGATAGTCAGTGGGTAAGTCCTGTCCATTGTGTCCCTAAGAAGGGAGGTATTACTGTTGTCCCTAATGATAAAGATGAATTGATTCCTCAAAGAATTATTACAGGTTATTGGATGGTAATTGATTTCCGCAAACTAAATAAAGCCACTAAGAAAGATCATTACCCCTTACCTTTTATTGATCAAATGCTAGAAAGATTATGCAAACATACACATTATTGCTTTCTAGATGGTTATTCTGGTTTCTCTCAAATACCTGTGTCGGCTAAAGATCAATCAAAGACTACTTTTACATGCCCTTTTGGTACTTTTGCTTATAGACGTATGCCTTTTGGTTTATGTAATGCACCTGCTACCTTTCAAAGATGCATGATGGCTATATTCTCTGATTTTTGTGAAAAGATTTGTGAGGTTTTCATGGACGACTTTTCCGTCTATGGTTCCTCTTTTGATGATTGCTTGAGCAATCTTGATCGAGTTTTGTAGAGATGTGAAGCAACTAATCTTGTCTTGAATTGGGAAAAGTGCCACTTTATGGTTAATGAAGGTATTGTCTTGGGGCAGAAAGTGTCTGAAAGAGGTATTGAAGTTGATAAAGCCAAGGTTGACGCTATTGAAAAGATGCCATGTCCCAAGGACATCAAAGTTATAAGAAGTTTCCTTGGTCACGCCGGATTTTATAGGAGTTTCATTAAGGACTTCTCAAAAATTTCTCGGCCTCTGACTAATTTATTACAAAAAGATGTACAATTTGTCTTTGATGATGATTGTGTAGAAGCATTTGAAATACTTAAGAAAGCATTAGTCTCTGCACCTATTGTTCAGCCACCTGATTGGAATTTACCCTTTGAAATTATGTGTGATGCTAGTGATTATGCTGTAGGTGCTGTTCTAGGGCAAAGAGTTGATAAGAAATTAAATGTTATCCATTATGCTAGTAAGACGCTAGACAATGCTCAAAGAAATTATGCTACTACTGAAAAGGAACTTTTAGCAGTTGTGTTTGCTTGTGATAAATTCAGACCCTATATTGTTGATTCTAAAGTAACTATTCACACTGATCATGCTGCTATTAAATATCTTATGGAAAAGAAAGATGCTAAACCTAGACTTATTAGATGGGTTCTCTTGCTGCAAGAATTTGATTTGCATATTGTTGATAGAAAAGGAGCTGAGAACCCAGTTGCAGACAATTTATCTAGGTTAGAGAATGTTCTTGATGACCCACTACCTATTGATGATAGCTTTCCTGATGAACAATTAAATGTCATAAGCACTTCTCGTAGCACTCCATGGTATGCTGATTATGCTAATTATATTGTTGCTAAATTTATACCACCTAGCTTCACATACCAACAAAAGAAAAAGTTCTTTTATGATTTAAGACATTACTTTTGGGATGACCCACATCTTTATAAAGAAGGAGTAGATGGTGTTATTAGACGTTGTGTACCTAAGCATGAACAGGAACAGATCCTACGCAAGTGTCACTCCGAAGCTTATGGAGGACACCACGCTGGAAATAGAACTGCACATAAGGTATTGCAATCTGGTTTTTATTGGCCTACTCTCTTCAAGGATGCACGTAAGTTTGTTTTATCTTGTGATGAATGTCAAAGAATTGGTAATATTAGTAGACGTCAAGAAATGCCTATGAATTATTCACTTGTTATTGAACCATTTGATGTTTGGGGCTTTGATTATATGGGACCTTTTCCTGCCTCCAATGGATACACTCATATTATAGTTGATGTTGATTACGTTACTAAGTGGGTAGAAGCTATTCCAACTAGTAGTGCTGATCATAACACTTCTATTAAAATGCTTAAGGAAGTTATTTTTCCGAGGTTTGGAGTCCCTAGATATTTAATGACTGATGGTGGTTCACACTTTATTCATGGTGCTTTCCGTAAAATGCTTGCCAAATATGACGTTAATCATAGAATTGCATCTCCTTATCACCCACAGTCTAGTGGTCAAGTAGAATTGAGTAATAGAGAGCTCAAATTAATTTTGCAAAAGACTGTTAATAGGTCTAGAAAGAATTGGTCCAAGAAACTTGATGATGCATTATGGGCATATAGAACTGCATATAAGAATCCTATGGGTATGTCTTCGTATAAAATGGTTTATGGAAAAGCATGTCACTTACCTCTAGAACTAGAACATAAGGCATATTGGGCTATTAAAGAGCTTAACTATGATTTCAAACTTGCCGGTGAGAAGAGGTTATTTGATATAGCTCACTTGATGAATGGAGAACCCAAGCCTATGAAAATGCCAAGTTGTTTAAAGAAAAAGTTAAAAGATGGCATGCCAAAAGGATACAAAAGCGTGAGTTTAATGTAGGTGATTATGTATTGCTATACAACTCTCGTTTAAGATTTTTTGCAGGAAAACTTCTCTCTAAATGGTAAGGTCCCTACGTTATCGAGGAGGTCTATCGTTCCGGTGCCATAAAAATCAACAATTTCGAAGGCACAAATCCAAAGGTGGTAAACGGTCAAAGAATCAAGCACTATATCTCAGGTAATCCTATAAATGTTGAAACCAATGGTATTGAAACCGTAACCCTGGAGGAATACATAAGGGACACTTTCCAGAATGTTCCAGACTCCGAAAAGGAATAGGTATGTCGTACTGTAAGTAAACCGACCCCAAAACAATTTTTAAGGCAATATTTCTCCGTTTTGGATTATTTAGAAAAATAGAAAAATAGGTAGCAGCCCAGGGAGGACACGAGCCCTCCACGAGGGTGGAGGGCGCGCCCTACCCCCCTGGGCGCGCCCCCCTACCTCGTGAGCACCTCGTGTGCCCTCCGGACTCCATTTTCCTGCACGATACGTATTTTGGTCGGTAAAAATTCATTATATATTCTCCCTAAGGTTTTGACCCCCGTGTCGCGCAAATATCCCCTGTTTTCTTTTCGAGCTTTTTCCGTTGCAGATTTGAGAATTCCGGAGACTCGATCATCCTTCTATGAGGGTGAGCCTATGCCATGGAAGGGGACGACAAGCTTGCGTCATCAACAACACCTCCACCTCCAACAACAAAGAAGGGGACCTCATCACATGGGTATGGGCACTCCCCTTGGCAACTGCCAAGCTTGGGGGAGGTGCCCAGGTATCCTATCACCATCAAAACTCCTATCTTTACCGTTTTTCTTAGTTCGATCCTATTAGTAGTATCTTGATTTAGTAGAATAAAGTCACGGCATGATCTAGTTTTGAAGTTTGCTTTATGATCCCTCTATGCAATCTAGTCTGTGAGCTATATATAATAAAGATTAGTGTTGAGTCAAGGGCTTGATTATCTTGCCATGATCTTGAGTGAATAAAAGAAAGAATAAAAAGAAACAAAGAGTTCATATTGATCTTATTGAGAGTAATGACTTCACATAGAAAGAGTATGATGATTTAATTGGAAGTAATAAGGAGAGAGAGGTTTCACATATAGATATACTATCATTGACATCTTTCATAATTGGGAGCACTCATTAAGTATGACATGCTAAAGAGTTGATGTTGGACAAGTTAGACAACGTAATGGCTTATGTTTTCTCGCATCTCAGTTAAAGTATATTGTCATGGATCATTCAAACATGTTGAGCTTGCCTTTCCCCCTCATGCTAGCCAAATTCTCAGCACCAAGTAGAGATACTACTTGTGCTTCCAAATACCCTTAAACCAGTTTAGCCATGAGAGTCCACCATATCTACCTATGGATTGAGTAAGATCCTTCAAGTAAGTTGTCATCGGTGCAAGCAATAAAAATTGCTCTTTAAATATGCATGACTTATTAGTGCAGAGAAATAAGCTTTGTACGAACTTGTTGTGGACGCAATAAAAGCGACGGACTGCATAATAAAGGTTCACATACAAGGGGCAATATAAAGTGACGTTCTTTTGCATTAAGATTTTGTGCATCCAACCATAAAAGCGCATGGCAACCTCTGATTCCCTTTGCGAAGGGCCTATCTTTTATTATTATCCTCTATCTTATGCAAGAGTCAAGGTAATCTTCACCTCTCCCTTTTTCATTTTATCCTTTGGCAAGCACTTCATGGTGGGTTGATCCTGATATATATATCCAATTGGATGTACGTTAGCATGAACTATTATTGTTGACATCACCCAAAGGTGAATAATTTTGGAGGCAGCATTATAAGCCCCAATCTTTCTCTGTGTCTAATTGAAACTTCATAACCACAAGTATTGCGTGAGTGTTAGCAATTATGAAGGACTAAGTGATAGTTGAGTATGTGGACTTGCTTTTAAGCTCTGACATAGACTCCTTCCGATGTTACGATAAATTGCAATTGCTTCAATGACTGAGGTTATAATTTGTTAGCGCCTAATAAGGTTTCTGATTCATACTTTTGCATTGTGAAAAGATCATCACTTGAACATAAGTAGTCATATGACAAATCTATATATGTTGCTGTTATGAAACAATCATGATGCCTTCATGTCCGTATTTTATTTTTATCGACGCCTCTACCTCTAAACATGCGGACATATTTATTGTTATCGGCTTTTTGCTTGAGGACAAGCGAGGTCTAAGCTTGGGGGGAGTTGATACGTCCATTTTGCGTCATGCTTTTATGTTAATATTTATTGCATTATGGGCTGTTATTTCACGTTATGTCACAATACTTATGGCTATTCTCTCTTATTTTACAAGGTTTACCATGAAGACGGGGAATGCCGGCAGCTGGAATTCTGGCTGGAAAAGGAGCAAATATTGGAGACCTATTCTGCGCAACTCCAAAAGTCCTGAAACTCCACGGAATATATTAAAATAAATAAATAAAAATCGTCGCCAAAGATGAAGGCCAGGGGGCCCACACCGTGCTCACGAGGGTGGGGGGCGCGCCCCTCCCCCTGGGCGCGCCCCCCTACCTCGTGGGCCCCCTGGTGGCTCTCTGACGCCCATCTTCTCCTATATGAAGTCTTTCGATGAGAAGAAAAATCATAAGCAACCTTTCGGGACGAGACTCCGCCGCCACGAGGCGGAACCTTGGCGGAACCAATCTAGGGCTCCGGCAGAGCTGTTCTGCCGGGGATACTTCCCTCCGGGAGGGGGAAATCATCACCATCTTCATCACCAATGCTCCTCTCATCGGGAGAGGGCAATCTCCATCAACATCTTCACCAGCACCATCTCATCTCCAAACTCTAGTTCATCTCTTCTATCCAATTCTTGTCTCTAAGTCCGGGATTGGTGCTAGTAGGTTGCTAGTAGTGTTGATTACTCCTTGTAGTTGATGCTAGTTGGTTTACTTGGTGGAAGATCATATGTTTAGATCCTTTATGCATACTATTACCCCTCATGAACATGAATATTCTTTGTGAGTATTTACGTTTGTTCCTGAGGACACGGGAGAAGTCTTGCTATTAGTAATCATGTGAATTTGGTATTCGTTCGATATTTTGATGAGATGTATGTTGTCTAACCTCTAGTGGTGTTATGTGAACGTCGACTACATAACACTTCACCATTATTTGGGCCTAGAGGAAGGCATTGGGAAGTAATAAGTAGATGATGGTTTGCTAGAGTGACAGAAGCTTAAACCCTAGTTTATGCGTTGCTTCGTAAGGGGCTGATTTGGATCCATATGTTTCATGCTATGGTTAGGTTTACCGTAATACTTTTGTTGTAGTTGCGGATGCTTGCAATAGAGGTTAATAATAAGTGGGATGCTTGTTCAAGTAAGAACAGCACCCAAGCACCGGTCCACCCACATATCAAATTATCAAAGTACCGAACGCGAATCATATGAGCGTGATGAAAACTAGCTTGACGATATTCCCATGTGTCCTTGAGAGCTCTTTTCCTTATATAAGAATTTGTCCGGCTTGTCCTTTGCTACAAAAAGGATTGGGCCACCTTGCTGCACCTTATTTACTTTTGTTACTTGTTGCTCGTTACAATTTACCTTATCACAAAACTATCTGTTACCACTTATTTCAGTACTTGCAGAGAATACCTTGCTGAAAACCGCTTATCATTTCCTTCTGCTCCTTGTTGGGTTCGACACTCTTACTTATCAAAAGGACTACGATAGATCCCCTATACTTGTGGGTCATCACCAGGGCTTCGGCGTCTGGACAGTCGACAATTTGGTTCTTTTTAGTAAGAAACCTGTTCCAAAGTTTTCGGGCTGACTCTCCGGGCTGTTGAGTTATATGGCTCAAATCGTCCACGTCCGGAGGTCGGACATAAGTTCCTTGAAAATTTGCCCTAAAAGCGTCTTCGAGCTCTTCCCAGCTTCCTACGGAGTTTTTGGGGAGGCCTTTAAGCCAGTGACGAGCTGGCCCTTTGAGCTTGAGGGGTAGGTACTTGATGGCGTGGAGATCATCTCCTCGAGCCATATGGATATGGAGGATATAATCCTCAATCCAGACCCCCAGGGTCTGTTGTTCTGTCGTATGCCTCTATGTTTACGGGTTTGAATCCCTCTGGAAATTCATGGTTCAGCAGCTCATCGGTGAAACATAGGGGGTGTGCGGTACCCCTGTATCTGGGTGTACCACATTGTTCGGATGTTTGTTGTGTTACGTTGTATGCTGGGGCGCGCTTGCGTGGTCCATAGATGGATCTGGTTGCGCCGTCCTTTTGGTGCGAGCCCTCGCGTGGATCGCGTATTGGCTTGTGAGTGGCGTTGTTTGCCGCTCGATGTTGGCCGTGAGGTCGTCTATTCGGCCAGGTGGCTGTTTTGATTTTTGGTTGTGGGGGGTCTGAAGCCTCCTCATCGAATTCAGGTAGCAACTTCCTCTTTGGGTAGCTCTTGGTGGGGCGATTCTCGCCGTACCTCACTGCTGTGTTGAGTACTTTACTCCATCTGATTTGGAGTGTGTCTTGCGTAGCCTTGAGCTTTTGCTTCTCCTTTTTCATACTCCTCGCGGTGGCAACAAGCCTTTGACGGGCATTCTGCTGCTCCGGGTGCCTGTCCGGCGTTATGTTGTCCGGACTATTATCTTTGACAGAATTGGTTTGTTCGGTTTGATTCTCCGTATTGTCATGGTCCGGCAGTGGTTCGCCCTGCTCCAATGCCGGGTCTGTACAATCGTTATTTCTGCCGAGGCGGGATTTGGGACGGCGCTTGCGCCGCCGCTTTGACTGCTTCTCGATGGAAGAAGCCTTCAGTGCGTCCTTTCGTTCCTCGTCGTCACCTTCTTTTGGTGTGTCCACCATGTATATGTCATATGATGAAGTGGACGTCCAGCGCCCTGTGGTTCCTCTTCGCCTCCAGCATCGTCGTCCATACCGTCGATGTCTTCGGAGTCGAAGTCGAGCATGTCGGTTGAGTCATCGACAGTGGCTATTAAGTGGGTGGTGGGTGGGCGTCGAATTTCTTCGTCGTCCGAATCCCAATCCTGTTGGCCATAATCCGGCCAAGGCTCTCCTGACAAAGAGAGAGACCTTAGTGAATTCAGAATGTCGTCGAAGGGCGAGTGCTGAAAGATATCCACGGCAGTGAATTCCATGATCGGCGCCCAATCGGATTTGATTGCCAGGGGCGCGGGCGGTTCGGAGTCAGAAAAAGAGTCCGGCACCTTGGAGTCATGGGCTGCGCAGAGGATTATGCTGGTGTTCGGCTCGATCGCCATTGAGACTGCAGCCCCTGAGGCGGTGTCTAACCACCCGTCCTCGATTGGCATAGTTGGCTCCAAACTAAAGGTTGGAGCTGATGTGGGCGCGACTTCTGGAGTACTGTTCGGCGGCAGAGCTAGGTCATACCCATCGTGACAATGCGGCGCGCCCGGCTATGGCTCGAATCCGTCGAAGATCAAATCTCCACGGATGTCGGCCGGGTAGTTCAAACTTCCAAATTTGACCTGACGGCCAGGGGCGTAGCTTTCAATCTGCTCCAGACGGCCAAGCAAATTAGCCCACAGTTTAAAGCCACCAAATACGAAGATCTGTCCGGGGAGAAAAGTCTCACCCTGGACCGCATCGCCATCGATGATAGTAGGAGCCATCAAGCCTAACGGCGACGACACAGAGGAACTCTCAATGAAAGCACCAATGTCGGTGTCAAAATCGGTGGATCTTGGGTAGGGGGTCCCGAACTGTGCGTCTAGGCCGGATGGTAACAGGAGGCAGGGGACATGAAGTTTTAACCAGGTTCAGGCCCTCTTGATGGAGGTAAAACCCTACGTCCTGCTTGATTAATATTAATGATATGGGTAGTGCAAGAGTAGATCCACCACGAGATCAGAGAGGCTAAACCCTGGAAGCTAGCCTATGGTATGATTGTATGTTGTGATTGTCGTCCTACGGACTAAAACCCTTCGGTTTATATAGACACCGGAGGGGGTTAGGGTTACACAAGGTCGGTTACAAAGGAGGAGATATCCATATACGTATTGCCTAGCTTGCCTTCCACGCCAAGTAGAGTCCCATCCGGACATGAGACGAAGTCTTCAATCTTGTATCTTCATAGTCTAACAGTCCGGCCAATGGAGATAGTCCGGCTGTCCGAAGACCCCCTAATCCAGGACTCCCTCAAGGATTTTGAGCGCTTTGCTGAAATGATTAGACCTATCTTTTTGCGTATGCGTTTGACTGATATGCTTAAAATGAATCCTTATGCTAAGTACACGAAAGATATTGTTACTAATAAAAGAAAGATACCGGAAGCTGAAATTTCCACCATGCTTGCTAATTACACTTTTAAGGGTGGAATACCAAAGAAACTTGGAGATCCAAGAGTACCAACTATCCCATGCTCCATTAAAAGTAACTATGTTAAAACTGCTTTATGTGATCTTGGAGCTGGTGTTAGTGTTATGCTTCTCTCTTTATATCGTAGACTTGATTTGAATAAGTTGACACCCACTGAAATATCTTTGCAAATGGCTGATAAATCAACTGATATATATGTCGGTATTTGTGAGGATGTGCCTGTTGTGGTTGCAAACGATACTATTTTAATGGACTTTGTTATTCTTGATATTCCCGAGGACAATAGTATGTCTATTATTCTTGGAAGACCCTTTTTGAATACTCCAGGGGCTGTTATTGATTGCAACAAAGGCAATGTCACTTTTCATGTTAATGGTAATGAGCATACGGTACACTTTACAAGGAAACAACCTCAAGTCCACAGTATCAATTCTATTGGAAAAATTCCAACTATTACTATTGGAAGTTTTGAATTTCCTCTTCCTACTGTCAATAAGAAATATGATACTCTTATTGTTGGGGACATGTATATCCCCGTTGAGGTAACCTAGTATTATTCGAAAATTCTCCGGTTTCATGTTATTCGAAAAGAGTTTGTTAACAAGACTTGATCAACCTTGTTAGTGGATTCCTTTTGATGAGCATGAGATGGATGAATTTAGAAAACACAACTCTATGTACCCTCCTTTTACTTTATGTTATTTATATTAAATAAAGCAAAAATAGTATTTTCTTTCTGTTTTCTGAATTATCCATGCATAAAAATACCCCAAAAATGAAAGTTCTCCAAATGCCCTGAAAAATTAATATGATTTTTTTAGAATATTTGAGAATATCTGGCACTGAGAACACATCAGGGGGAGCCAACACCTGGCCGCGAGGGTCCAAGGCACGCCCACCCCCTAGGCGCGCCCCTGCCTCGTGGGCCCCTGGTGGTCCCCTCCACTTATTCCAGCCACCACACACTCCTTCTTCCTCCCAAAAAAACCACCAACCAGCTCAGACCCGAGTTCTAGCTCATCTTGCTGCCATTTTCGATTTCCTTGCTCAAAGCTCCATTCACAAAACTGCTTTGGGGATTGTTCTTCGGTATGTGACTCCTCCAATGGTCCAATTAGTTTTTGTTCTAGTGCTTTATTTATTGCAATTTTTTGCTGCTTAGGTGACCCTGTTCTTGAGCTTGCATGTCAAATTTATGTGGTCAAAAGTAGTTTTAACGCATGATATAGCCTGTAGGCACTTGTAGGAGTAGTTGCTATCAATTTTGTTGAGTTTGGTTCACTTTTATTTGAAGTTACTAAAAATTTCAGAAATTTTCAGAAAAAGATGAAGAGATTTTTGAGGGGCTCATCGAGTCGAAGCTCGAGGGATAAGCAAGATGAAGTGAATAAGCAGCCCAAGTATAATCTCCCTCGTACTGCGGAGGTTCGGCCATGTGAATGGCCTTGTGATGATTTCTTGAGAGAAGCCGAGATTTATGAAGATTTGTATTATTTGGCTGAGAAGGCAGGCCTCACCGCCTTCCTCCAAGAGCAGCGTGAACAATATCTCTTACTCACCAATATCTTTGTGCAAAACTTTCATTTCCATGCTAGAAGATCTCCACCTTCGGTGGATTTTTGTTTATATGATGAGTTTAAGGAGATGTCACTACCTCATTTCTGCTGGGATTGTTTGATACCCTTTGAGGGTATCATAGAGAAACCACATCGTAATGATGTGGAGGGATTTATTGATACAATTTCTGTAGGGAAACAAGGAAAGTTTCCGATGCAAGAATCACTAGCATACATTTTCCTGTTCTACGTTACTTTGCAATATTTGCTAGTATATGCTTAATTGGTCGCGGGAACTATGGAAACCTTAGTGCCCCTGATATTGTTATTTTGTGCCATGCCTTGTTTCATGATACTACTTTCAGTTTAGGCGCTATTGTTGCTAAACGGTTAAATCTAAACCGCACTAAGGGCCCCGTCCTCGAAGGCATCTTTGCCTTGTGCCTCGCTGCACACTTGAACATACCTATCAGGCATTATGAGAAAGAGGAAAAGTTGATGCCTCCTGTTGTTCTAGGTTATAAGAGTATGGTAGCACATGAGTTCATTGTTAAGGATAAGAATAAGATACTCAAATATAAATTGATATTTAACAAAAAATATTGTGAGTTTATTACCTTGCCTGCGCCCTCTTTGTTCAACATATTTTCAGACATGTACCTTGTTCTGCCGGAGGCCATTCATGCCTACCGGAGCCAGATTGCAGCTGCAGAGTCGAAGCCACCATCTGATCCTCACCGTCTATCTGTTTATTAGTGGAATCCGGAAGAGATCGCCAGCCAGTGGCAATCTGAGGACCCTTCTCAGTACGACCCCAGCTACACTTTTGATCCATGGACATAGACCAACTTAGGCCAAAAGCCTAAGGTTGGGGGAGTATGCATTTCTCACTGACATTACATTCATGTTCACACACGCATGCCAATTGTCGGTGCTCATGCTTTTTAATTGTATCATCCATGCTAGTTTAATTTCTTTTTAAGCTTTCCTCTTGTGTGTTTGAAAAACCTTAAGAAAAACCAAAAAAATTAGTTGTAGCTTTTAGCTAGTTTACTTTAAATGCTTGTAGTGGTAGTAATTAAAAAGAAAACCCAAAAAGATTTTTCGTTCTTCTTTTGCTTGTTGGGAGCTTTCCCGTGTAAATCGTTTTATTTCTTTCTTTTTCTTTGGGGGTCAAAAGGAGAAGACCATGATTAAAATGTTAAAGTGGCTCTTTTATGCATTATTCTTGATCTAACAAAGAGCCCATATTACCTTGTGTTCTCCCATGTATTGAATGCTTGCAGATTCCAGCTTAGTCCAATGCACATGCACTATTATTATTATCCACACCGTTCGGTCATGCAAGTGAAAGGCAATAATGACGGTATATGATGAACTGATTGAGATGAGAAAAGCTGGTATGAACTCGACCTCTCTTGTTTTTGTAAATATGATTAGTCCATCGTTCCTGATTCAGCATATTATGAATGAAACATGTTTGCAATGACAATTAGAGATTATAGTTTCTTATGCCATGCTTAATTAGCTAGGAGTTTATAATGGTTTACCTTGCGTGCCAACATGCTATTAAAATGGTTGTGATGTGGTATGATGGGATGGTATCCTCCTTTGAACGATTCAAGTGGCATGACATGGCACATGTTCACGCATGTAGTTGAAACAAAATCAACATAGCCTCCACAATATTTATGTTCATGGTGATTTATATCCTACTCATGCTTGCATTCGGTGTTGATTAATTTTAATGCATGTTCATGACTGTTGTTGCTTGATACGTCTCCGTCATATCTACTTTTCCAAACACTTTTGCCCTTATTTTGGACTCTAACTTGCATGATTTGAATGGAACTAACCCGGACTGGCGTTGTTTTCAGCAGAATTGCCATGGTGTTATTTTTGTGCAGAAATAAAAGTTCTCGAAATGACCTGAAAACCAACGGAAAATTATTTTGGAATATATAAAAAATACTGGAAGAAGAATCCACGTCAGGGGGGCCTCCACCTGTCCACGAGGGTGGGGGTGCGCCCTACCCCCCTAGGTGCGCCCCCTGCCTCATGGCCCCCCTAATGCTCCACCAACCTCAACTCCAACTCCATATATTCGTATTCGGGGAGAGAAAAGTCAGAGAGAAGGATTCATCGTGTTTTACGATATGAAGCCGCCGCCAAGCCCTGAACTCTCTCGGGAGGGCTGATCCGGAGTCTGTTCGGGGCTCCGGAGAGGGGAATTAGTCGCCATCGTCATCATCAACCTTCTTCCATCACCAATTTCATGATGCCCACCGCTGTGCATGAGTAATTCCATCATAGGCTTGCTGGACGGTGATGGGTTGGATGAGATTTATCATGTAATTGAGTTAGTTTTGTTAGTGTTTGATCCCTAGTATCCACTATGTTCTGAGATTGATGTTGCTATGACTTTTCTATGCTTAATGCTTGTCACTAGGGCCCGAGTGCCATGATTTCAGATCTGAACCTATTATGTTTTCATCAATATATGAGAGTTCTTGATCCTATCTTGCAAGTCTATAGTCACCTACTATGTGTTATGATCCGGCAACCCCGAAGTGACAATAGTCGGGACCACTCCCGATGATGACCGTCGTTTGAGGAGTTCATGTATTCACTATGTGACAATAGTCGGGACCAACCCCAAAGTGACAATACTCTATTAAAAGGAGGCCTTAATATCCATTAGTTTCCAATAGGACCCCGCTGCCATGGGAGGGTAGGACAAAAGATGTCATGCAAGTTCTTTCCCATAAGCACGTATGACTATATTCGGAATACATGCCTACATTACATTGATGAACTGGAGCTAGTTTTGTGTCACCCTAGGTTATGACTGTTACATGATCGATCGCATCCGGCATAATTCTCTATCACCGATCCATTGCCTACGAGCTTTCCATATATTGTTCTTCGCTTATTTAATTTTCCGTTGCTACTGTTACAATCACTATAAAACACCAAAAATATTACTTTTGCTACCGTTATCACTACTATCATATTACTTTGCTACTAAATACTTTGATGTAGATATTAAGTTATCCGGGTGTGGTTGAATTGACAACTCAACTGTTAATACTTGGGAATATTCTTTGGCTCCCCTTGTGTCGACTCAATAAATTTGGGTTGAATACTCTACCCTCGAAAAACTGTTGCGATCCCTATACTTGTGGGTTATCATCGCTCTCTAGCTGGTCGCTTCCCAGTCTCTTTCTAGCCTTCACTTGTACTAAGCGGGAATATTGCTTGTGCATCCAACTCCATAAACCCCGAAAGTTATTCCATATGAGTCCACCATACCTACCTATATACGGTATCTACCTGCCGTTCCAAGTAAATTTGTATGTGCCAAACTCTAAACCTTCAAATAAACATTCTGTTATGTATGCTCGAATAGCTCATGTATCAACTAGGGCTGTATGTATCTTCCATGCTAGGCTGGTTATTCTCAAGAGGAGTGGACTCTGCTCCTCACTCATAAGAAAATGGCTGGTCACCGGGATGCCCAGTCCCATGCTCAAATCAAATCAAAATAATTGCAAACAAAACTCCCCCAGGATTGTTGTTAGTTGGAGGCACCCGTTGTTTCGGGCAAGCCATGGATTGATGCTTGTTGGTGGTGGGGGAGTATAAACTTTACCATTCTGCTTGGGAACCGCCTATAATGTGTGTAGCATGGAAGATATCGAGATCTCTCGGTTGTTATGTTGACAATGAAAGTATACCGCTCAAAATATTATTCATCTCTATTTCAAAACCGAGCTCTGGCACCTCTGCAAATCCTGCTTCCCTCTGCGAAGGGCCTATCTATTTACTTTTATGCCGAGTCATCAACCTCTTATTAAAAAGCACCAGTTGGAGAGCACCGCTGTCATTTGCATTCATTATTATTAGTTTACATTGAGTATGACTTGACTGGATCTCCTTTACCATGAATTTCAATGTCTAGTTAGTCCTTGATCTTTAAATGTGCTCTGCATTTATGTTTTGCGGTCTCAGAAAGGGCTAGCGAGATACCATCTTGTTATATCATATTATGATTGTTTTGAGAAAGTGTTGTCATCCGAGATTTATTATTATTGCTTGCTAGTTGATTATGCTATTGATATGAGTAAACATGAGACCTAAGTTTTATTGTGAATATGGTTAGTTCATAATCTTTGCTGAAAACTTGAATGCTGGCTTTACATACTAACAACAACAAGAGCAAACAGAGTTTGTAAAAGTTTTTCTTTATCACTTTTAGTTTGTCAACTGAATTGCTTGAGGACAAGCAAAGGTTTAAGCTTGGGGGAGTTGATACGTCTCCGTCGTATCTACTTTTCCAAACACGTTTTCCCTTGTTTTGGACTCTAACTTGTATGATTTGAATGGAACTAACCCGGATTGACGCTGTTTTCAGCAGAATTGTCATGGTGTTGTTTTTGTGCAGAAATAAAAGTTCTCGGAATGACCTGAAAATCAATGGAGATTATTTTTGGAATATATAAAAAATACTGGCGAAAGAAATAACGTCAGGGGGCCCACACCCTATCCACGAGGGTGGGGGCGCGCGTACCCCCTGGGCGCGACCCCCTGCCTCGTGGGTCCCCTGACACTCCACCGACCTCAACTCCAACTCCATATATTCGTGTTCGGGCAAAAAAAATCAGAGAGAAGGATTCATTGCATTTTACGATACTGAGCTGTGACCAAGCCCTAAACTCTCTCGGGAGGGCTGATCTGGAGTCCGTTCGGGGCTCCGGAGAGGGGAATCCATCGCCATCGTCATCATCAACCTTCCT
The DNA here is from genome assembly GCA_034509565.1 of Triticum monococcum. Lineage (NCBI taxonomy): Eukaryota > Viridiplantae > Streptophyta > Magnoliopsida > Poales > Poaceae > Triticum > Triticum monococcum. The sequence continues at coordinate 609,251,571 of CM067842.1, forward strand.
CCATCACCAATTTCATGATGCTCATCGCCGTGCATGAGTAATTCCATCGTAGGCTTGCTGGACGGTGATGGGTTGGATGAGATTTATCATATAATCGAGTTAGTTTTGTTAGGGTTTGATCCCTCGTATCCACTATGTTCTGAGATTGATGTTGCTATGACTTTGCTATGCTTAATGCTTGTCACTAGGGCCCGAGTGCCATGATTTAAGATCTGAACCTATTATGTTTTCATGAATATATGTGAGTTCTTGATCCTATCTTGCAAGTCTATAGTCACCTATTATGTTTTATCATCCGTTAACCCTGAAGTGACAATAATCGGGATACTTACCGGTGATGACCGTAGTTTGAGGAGTTCATGTATTCACTATGTGTTAATGCTTTGGTCCGGTACTCTATTAAAAGGAGGCCTTAATATCCCTTAGTTTCCAATAGGACCCCGCTACCACGGGAGGGGAGGACAAAAGATGTCATGCAAGTTCTTTTCCATAAGCATGTATGACTATATTCGGAATACATGCCTACATTACATTGATGAACTGGAGCTAGTTCTGTGTCACCCTATGTTATAACTGTTGCATGATTGATCGCAGCTGACATAATTATCCATCACTGGTCCAACGCCTATGAGCTTTTCATATATTGTTCTTCGCTTATTTACTTTTCCGTTGCTACTATTACAATCACTATAAAACCAAAACTATTACCGTTACTTTTGCCACCATTACCACTACTGTCATATCACTTTGCTACTAAACTCTTTGCTGCAGATATTAAGTTTCCAGGTGTGGTTGAATTGACAACTCAGCTGCTAATACTTGAGAATATTCTTTGGCTCCCCTTGTGTCGAATCAATAAATTTGGGTTGAATACTCTACCCTCGAAAACTATTGCGATCCCCTATACTTGTGGGTTATCACTCCTCTGCATTTTCGCACTCGTGGTTTTAAAATCTCAACATGGCAAGAAAAGTATACTAGTAATAGTCACACATCTTGTGGGCAACATTAAAGCACTCGTCGGCCATGTTAGATCATCTCCAATAGAAGCGCAATGCGCGGCGCTTTAAAAAGCGATTACACTGATGAGATCGAGAAGTAGAGATAGAGAGTAGACACTAGAGAGTAAAGACATAGATAGTTCTGAGTATAGATATAGCATAGTGTTGGCGTTTTGGGAACGGGGGTCCCCAGACTTGCCTCCCTGCGGCCTGCGACGTGGCTCAAAGGGGGGCCCAGCATGGCCCATCTTCATCAACACAGACCCAAGACCCTCGCGAGGGGCCAAGCCTCACGGGGCAGACGACACGGAGCTTCCTCAGGCACGGCCTCATTAGGCTGGCTCACGAGGAGGCGGAGAGATCAAGGCGGGGTACCTCATGAGGTGCCCGTGACGCAAGCCATGACGACCAAGGGTGCCAGGCGGGCGCCAGCCAGCGCAGTGTCCTCCTTTCCTCTTTGGTGCAAAGGGAGTAAGCGTAGGCGAGAGCATCAAGCAAAGGCACCCGTTTCGGTGCAACGAGACCAAGACCAGTTCAACGGCAGGGAGGAAGTCATTGTGGAGCCCAAGCCAGCGTCACCACCAGAGCCTTTGGCAGGCGAGGACCAACTTTAGTCAGGATAAGTGTACCAGATGTTCCCCTTCAAAATGGCCAATTGTTGGCGCCCTTCCCGCTCAATATTTGTGAAGAGGCCCAGGTCCTTTGCCTATAAATAGGACTAGCCACCCACAGGGTAGGAGGAGGGAAATCAGAGAGAGAATCAAGAAGAGAGAGAGAGAAGGGTGACTAAACTCCTCCTAGCAGTTCATCCCCTCAGCCAAGAACAGACCCTCGCGAGGCTGTTCTTCCTTGTATTGCTCATCATCATCAGCCCAAGAGGCAATCCACCACACCACACACTGGAGTAGGGTATTACACCACAACGGTGGCCCGAACCAGTATAAACCCTGTGTCTCTTGTACTGTTCTTTCCATAGCTTAGATCTTAGCGAGGCGGAGGGCTGCAGGTAGGTAGAAGGCGAAACCTCCGCGCGCACCCCAGTGTTCGAACCTCAAGGGTCTGCCGGAACCCGAAATCCGACATTTGGTGCGCCAGGTAGGGGTGCACCGGAGTTTTCCCTTCCGCCACCGCCATGACCTGCCTCGCGTTGAGTAGCACGTCGCTCGCTCCGGCCGCCGGCGCCAGCACGGGGGTCAGGAGGCTCCGAGCCCTGGCCCCAGCCCTGCAACGGGTGTGGTGGCCGGACAAGTTCAGGCCAACGACGCCGCCGCGCTACAGCGGCGCGACTGATCCGCTGGCCTTCTTGCTGGCGTATGAGGAGGCCATCCTCGAAGCTGGAGGTGACAATAGGGTCATGGCCAACTGGCTCCCCATGGCCCTCACCGGCGCTCCGCGCGCATGGCTGCTCCACCTGCCAGCAACCTCCATGGCCTCTTGGGAAGAGCTCCGCAGCCTCTTCCCCGCCCACCATGCTACACCAACACCCCCGGTCGTCGCGGCCCTCCTGGGCGGCTCGCAGGCGCCGCCTACAAGTCACCACGTCAAGCCGTTCATCCGCCGGGTCAGCGCCGCTCCCACGCGGCAGGGGGCTCTCCCGGACCGGGCGGCGCCCAAGGCCGGCCTGACCTTCAGCTCGGAGGACCACCCCTCCAACTCAGCCAGCTCGGGTGCGCTCCCCATGCTGTGCACCCCCACCATCTGCCAGGTGGCCGTCACCAGAACTCTCATCGATGGCAGTGCGGGCCTCAGCGTGCTCTCGGTTGAGGCCTTCAACCTCCTCTACATACCCCTGGAACTGCGGCAACCTAGCCGGCCCTTCTTAGGCGTTGGGGGTGGATCATCCAGCTCCTTGGAACAGATCCGGCTCCCAGTAACCTTCGGCACCTACAACAACTTCCGCACGGAGCTGGCCGACTTCGACATCGCCCCCATCGGCCTCCCCTACAACGCCATCCTCGGCTACCCAGCGCTGGCCCAGTTCATGGCCGCAACGCACCCGGCGTACAACCTCATGAAGATGCCCGGGAGCAGCAGTGTCCTCACCGTACACGGGGACACCGGAGACGCACTGCGAGTGCTCAAGCTCGCCTTCAAGACGGCAGCGTCGGCACAGCCGCCGACTCGGAGACCCCCGAGCCCAAGGGGGCTGCACCCGCCAAGAAGAAACAGTTGTTCACCCAAGACAAGGCAGAAACCAAGCAGATACCCGTCGATGAGGACGGGTCCACCAATGCCACTTTCACCATAGGCGCCAACCTCGAGCCCGAGCAGGAGGAGGCCCTGGTCAAGTTCCTGCGCGCAAACAAGAAGGTATTCGCTTGGGAGCCTGACCAGTTGGCGGGGATCCCTAGGAGCGTAATCGAGCATCACCTCAACGTGTGCCCCAACGTGCGCCCTGTGAAGCAGAAGGCAAGGCAGCAGTCCACAGAAAAGCAGGCCTTCAACGTCCAAGAGACCCGCAAACTAGAAGCCGCTGGGGTCATTCGCGAGGTCCGATATCCGGATTGGTTGGCCAACCCTGTCGTTGTACCAAAGAAGGGAGGAAAGAAGCGCATGTGTGTCGAGTTCACCAACCTCAACAAGGCATGCCTGCAAGATCCGTTCCCGCTCCCCCGCATCGACCAGATCTTCGATTCCACCGCAGAATGCAACCTGCTATGCTTCTTGGATGCCTTCTCTGGGTATCACCAGATCAAGATGGCGATAGAAGACGTCGAAAAGACAGCCTTCCTAACCCCGTGTGGGGTGTACTGCTACACATGCATGTCATTCGGGTTGCGTAACACAAGGGCGACCTTTCAGCGGCTGATGCACATCACCTTGGGCCCGCAGCTCGGGAAGAATGTTGAGGCTTACGTCGATGACATTGTGGTGAAGTCTCGGGAGGCCAGGACCCTGATACAAGACCTGGAGGAAACCTTCGCGAGCCTCAACACAGTGAGCCTGCAGCTCAACCCAGAGAAGTGTGTGTTCAGAGTCCCCTCGCGCAAGCTCTTGGGTTTCCTCGTGTCCGACCGAGGCATCGAGGCTAACTCGGAAAAGGTCAAGGCGGGCGAGGACATGAGCCCGCCAAAGACCCTTAGAGAAATGCAGAAGCTCACTGGGCGCATAACCGCGCTAGGGAGCTTCATCTCCAAGTTGGGGGAGCGAGCGCTGCCCTTCTTCCAGCTAATGAAGAAAAAGGGGCCCTTTGAATGGACTGAAGAGGCCGACAAGGCGTTCCAGGATCTCAAGAGATACCTGACCAGCCCTCCGGTCATGGTGGCTCCGCGCCCTCAAGAGCCCCTGGTGCTTTACCTCGCCGCCACTCCCTACTCCGCCAGCGCAGCCCTGGTGGCGGTTAGGGAGGAGCGTCGAATCAAAACCACAGCAGCAGCCCGAGACAAGGCAAAACAGGAACAAGGAAGGCCCACAGAAACCGCCACCGCGGCTGAGGAGGATCAGCCGCCGCACAGGAGTGCACCGGAGGCGGAAGAGGCCCCTCTCCCAGATGGCCAGCCTCAGGAGGCCTCACCGCCTCAGGAGGCGCCATGGTCTCCGGAGGGCGCCACCAGCACTGACGCACCTAACCTCGTTGAGCACCCAGTGTACTTCGTCAGCACGGTGTTGCGGGACGCGAGGGCATGGTACCCCATGCCTCAGAAGCTCCTCCTCCCGCTACTGGTGGCCTCGCGCAAGCTGCGGCACTATTTTCAGGGTCACTCCATCAAGGTCGTCTCGTCATACCCCCTGGAGAGAGTGCTCAGGAGCCCTAACTTAGCTGGAAGGGTCGCTGAGTGGAACATAGAACTGCAAGCATTTCAGCTCGAATTCAGCACGACCAGAGTCATCAAGGGAGCAGCATTAGCGGATTTTGTGGCAGAATGGACGGAGGCACCAGGCCTCAAGGCCGACGAGGATCGGTCCCTCTTGCCGGGAAGCGAGGCGCCAGAAGGCTGGGTCATGTATTTCGATGGGGCGTTCTCCAGGCATGGCGTTGGGGCTGAGGCGGTGCTTATATCACCCACTCAGGACAAGCTCTACTACACTGTACATCTTTGTTTCCAGCAAGGCGAAAAGGTCTCCAACAACATAGCGGAGTATGAAGGTTTAATAGCGGGCTTGAAGGCTGTAGCTGCCCTGGGGGTGAAACGCCTCACCATCAAGGGTGATTCGCAGCTCCTTGTCAATTTCTCCAACAAGGTGTACGAGCCGAAAGATGAGCACATGGAAGCCTACCTTGCGGAGGTCCGCAGGATGGAGAAGCAGTTCTGGGGGTTGGAGTTGCAGCATGTGCCCCGTGGCACCAATCAGGAGGTCGACGACATCGCCAAACGGGCATCCAGGCGGTTACCTCAGGAGCCTGGCGTCTTCGAGGAGCGGCTCTTCAAGCCCTTAGCCCTGCCGTCATTGTCAAACACGGCTCAGCCTCGGGAGGAGCTCCCCCAGCCACCTGCCTCAGGAGCCCTGGTCTGTGGCCCGGCCTCAGGAGCACGCCTGCTCCTAACAATGGAACCTCAGGAGGGGTGCTGGATCACGGAGCTCCAGAGTTACTTAACACAAGGGACCCTGCCGGAGAAGGCGGGGGAAGCGGAGCGTGTGGCACGGCAAGCCATGGCATACTGCATCAAGGCTGGAGAGCTCTACCGGAAGCAACCAAACGATGTATCCCTGCGCTGCATCTCCAGGGAGCAAGGAAAGGAACTACTGGAAGATATACACGGCGGAGGCTGTGGACAACATTCATCATCACGGACCCTCATCGGCAAGGCGTTCCGCAGTGGGTGAAGATTTTAGAAGGGCATTTCAGGTTCATTGAAATTATTTTTAGTAAACCCTAGTTGATTTCAAAAGGGGTGCTGGGGGTTCTGCCTTCCCCATTTCAAGTTTCTGATGAAAGTAAACATGATGCACACTCTAATGCATGGACTAGCTAGGGTGTGACTCAATGACGCCGTCGAACTGGTGAAAGCTTGTGAGGCCTGCCAGTTCTACGCCAAGCAGATCCATCAGTAGGCAGGAGGCCTGCAGACTATACCCCTTTCGTGGCCATTCGCAGTCTGGGGGCTGGACATCCTGGGCCCGTTTCCTCGGGTGCCAGGGGGCTACCGCTACCTCTACGTCGCCGTGGACAAGTTCACTAAGTGGGCTGAAGTAGAGGCCGTCCGCACCATCCCCGCGGGTTCCGTGGTCAAGTTCATCCGGGGCATCGTGAGCCGGTTCGGGGTGCCAAACCACATCATCACAGAGAACGGTTCACAGTTCACTAGTAACCTCTTCAAAACATACTGTGCTAACCTTGGAACGCAGATATGCTACGCTTTGGTGGCGCACCCCCGAAGCAACGGCCAGGCCGAGCGAGCCAACGCAGAGGTCCTGAGGGGCCTCAAGACCAGGACGTTCAAGAAGAAGCTGGAGGCCTGCGGCAAAGGTTGGTACGACGAGCTTCAGTCCGTGTTGTGGTCCATCCGCACAACCGCGACCAAGCCGACTAGAGAGACCCCGTTCTTCTTGGTCTACGGAGCCGAAGCGGTCCTCCCTCACGAGGTCAGATGTCGCTCCGCGCGGGTCCTGGCGTTCGACGAGGCGCAGCAGGACGCCATGCGGGGGATGGACCTCGTGCTGGGGGAGGAACGTCGCTAAGAAGCCGCACTGCGAGCGGCGAGGTACTAACAAGCACTGCGACGATATCACTGCCGCAACATCTGCCCCAGAACTCTCGAGGTAGGAGACCTCGTGCTCAGGCGGGTTCTCTCCAGGGAGGGACTGCACAAGCTCTCTCCCATGTGGGAGGGACCGTTCAAGGTTGTTCATGTTTCCAAGCCCGGCTCCGCGCGCTTGGAGACTCAGGAGGGGGTGCCGGTCCAGAACACATGGAACATCCAGCACCTCCGGAGGTTCTACCCCTAAAAGGCCCAGAGCCTGTGAAGAAGGCGAACGCCTGTGAAGCTGTCGCGTTTTGGAAAAGGCCCAGAGCCTATGAAGAAGGCGAATGCCTGTGAAGCTGTCGCGTTCTAGAAAAGGCCCAGAGCCTGTGAAGAAGGCGAATGCATGTGAAGCTGTCGCGTTTTGGAAAGGGCCCAGAGCCTATGAAGACGGAAAATGCCCGTGAAGCCTGCTTCCCCCAAGAAAGGCCCGGAGCCTGTGAAGAAGGCCAACGCCTGTGAAGCTCGCCGCCCGTGACACTCTCACGTAATAATGAGTTGGGGCTGTACACGCCCCGGAGTCTCAGGAGCGCCGGCCTCAGGCCCTGGGGCTCCCTCCCACGCCTAGTGGCAGCACTTAGCTCCGCGTTGGTGAGAAGACGTCGAAGACTAGATTAGGTGCCGGACGCGGCTTTTTCATTTGCTTTACGCAGTTGGCTTGTTCATTCTCATTCGGAGTTTTATTGAAGCTGTTGCCGTCTTTGACTTGTGGTTCTTCGGCTTTTCGCTCTCCTGCCTGGATTTCTCTTATGCAAGGCCTCGCGAGGGGGCAGCCGGGCGCCCTCGCGAGTGTTCCTGTCCTAGTCATTCAAAGGTTTCGCGACCTGGGTCCATTACAGGAGCACCCCTCCAGTCCGTGCCCCACGGGCACTGCGACACGAACACAGGGCCTGGGTCGGTCGCCCCCCCATGGCTGGGGCCGGGAACTATCCACACGCGGGCACGTAGCCGGAAGGCACGATAACAGAAGCGAAGCGGTGATTAACTGCAATAATCCAAACACGCCCCGCGGGGCTCCATGCTACTATCTTTTTACGCAGGAAAAAGGAAAAGAAAGAACAAATCAGGCGCAGCTCGCCTCACACCGGCCTGCAGGGAAGACTCGAGCTGCCTCAGGGGCTCAGGCAGACTCCCTCTCGTGCTTCACCAAGGCGCGACGGCGGGCAGACACACTACCACCTCCCAAGCAGGTACGACGGCGTGGGGGCTGACCGCGGCCACTGCTAGAAGAGTCGCCGCCTGAAGAAGAACCGGTGAAGCTTGGGGAACCCTGAGCGCCACCAATCATGCGAGCGCTGTCCTCTCCATCATCGCTGGGGCTGGGTTCCCGGCCGCGGTCGTCGTCCTCAGGGCAGCACCCTGCGCGGCGACCATCTTCCCCAAACACCCTCACGTAGAGGGTGGCATCACTGTCAAACTTGAAGCTGGCTGTTAGGGCCTGCGGCGCTTCGCTCTTGCCCTTTCGCCTCCCTGCACGGCCAAGTCCGGGCGCGCCTTGGGCCCGAGGGCTACTGTCGGCGTTCTGGGAATGGGGGTCCCCAGACTTGCCTGCCTGCGGCCTGCGGCGTGGCTCAAAGGGGGGCCCAAGACGGCCCATCTTCATCAAAACAGACCCAAGACCCTCGCGAGGGGCCAAGCCTCGCGGGGCAGACGACACGGAGCTTCCTCAGGCACGGCCTCATCAGGCTGGCTCGCGAGGAGGTGGAGAGATCAAGGCGGGGTACCTCATGAGGTGCCCGTGACGCAAGCCATGACGACCAAGGGTGCTAGGTAGGCGCCAGCCCGCGCAGTGTCCTCCTTTCCTCTTTGGTGCAAAGGGAGCAAGCGCAGGCGAGAGCATCAAGCAAAGGCACCCATTTCAGTGCAATGAGACCAAGACCAGTCCAACGGCAGGGAGGAAGTCATTGTGGAGCCCAAGCCAGCGTCACCACCAGAGCCTTTGGTAGGCGAGGACCAACTTTAGTCAGGATAAGTGTACCAGATGTTCCCCTTCAAAATGGCCAATTGTTGGCGCCCTTCCCGCTCAATATTTGGGAAGAGGCCCAAGGCCTTTGCCTATAAATAGGACTAGCCACCCAAAGGGTAGGAGGAGGGAAATCAGAGAGAGAATCAAGAAGAGAGAGAGAGAAGGGTGACTGAACTCCTCCTAGCAGTTCATCCCCTCAGCCAAGAACAGACCCTCGCGAGGCTGTTCTTCCTTGTATTGCTCATCATCATCAGCCCAAGAGGCAATCCACCACACCACACACTGGAGTAGGGTATTACACCACAACGGTGGCCCGAACCAGTATAAACCATGTGTCTCTTGTGCTGTTCTTTCCATAGCTTAGATCTTAGCGAGGCGGAGGGGTGCAGGTAGGTAGAAGGAGAAACCTCCATGCGCACCCCAGTGTTCGAACCTCAAGGGTCTGCCGGAACCCGAAATCCGACACATAGATAGATAAAAAATAAATAGTTCAACTACTCCTCATCGTCCGACTCCTCCTCGATGATGTCCTCCTCCGACGTCTCAATGTAGGCGTGAAGATACCGATCGTCGTCGGATTCCCAGGGCGACGCTACTCCTAGCCTCATGTTGAATTGAGCGTCCGCTTTTTGTGTACGCTTGTCCTCGCGATAGGCGGCTCGCTCCGCCCTCCTCTTCTCCCACGCCGCCCTCCTTTGTGCGTAGAACTCGCGCTCGTTGATGATGCCCTACGGGAAGCGTTGCTGCCACAGTGCCATGGCTTCCCCGTCCATCTCGACGATTCCTAGACGGTGCTTCCGCCTCTGGTTGTCGCGACGATCCTCGTCGGTGATAAGCCGCGGTAGAGGCGCGAGCTCCTGCACCCGCTCCCACGTCGGCACTTTGGTGAAGTTCAATGTTCTATGAGGCCACCGGAGGCGCCACGTCGCCGCGCCGTACGCGCGGGCGGCCTCGTTGGTGGTGTCGAAATTGCCGAGGCCGAGGCGCATCCCACGGAACCGGATCTCGGAGGAGAAGCCGCCAGAGGGGCGCGCGCAGACGCCGCGGTATCCCCAAGTTTCCCGGCGACGCGGCGACATGGTGGTGCGATGGCGGCAAGGCGAGATAGTGCGGGGAGAGAGTGGTGGCGAGGCACAGAGCAGGGAGAGAGTGGTGGCAAGGCACAGAGCGGTCGTATGGCGTTGGATTTTATAAAGCGCGTCGGACGCCGCGGCCCAAAACTAGCGCGCGCCCGGCCGCTTTTTCCCCCGCGTGCGATATCCTTTCCCGACGTCCCTGATATCTCTACGATGGTCACGGCGACCTCTGTGCATCATGGTCGGCAACAGGAGTCAGTTCATTGTCCACGACAGTGGTGATTCTGTGCTTGGAGTCGGCTTCCGAGAAGCAGATCCGAGACCGTGGAAGACGGTGCTAGGGAAGAGGCTCCGTGTACGACAACGACGGTGGACCAGCTCCAGTGCGGCGTATGAGGTCGTCGATGAGGCAGATGCGCCGCAGTGGACGAGTGCGCCAATGGAGAAGGGGAGGAGCATGAAGGCCGCGGTGCCGTTGAGAAGTCTATTTTGGTGTGGGGATAGAAAATGGGGAGTATTCAGGTGTACTACTCTGGGTGCCGGGGTGGGGTTGGCTGGGTAGGGTGAACCTGAAATTATGAAAACAGGCCCCTACCAAGTGTAATCTCTAGACCTTTTCCGAAGTTATGATGGTAACTTCGCACTGCTCGAATCAGGGTCGCGGGAGATTTTCCCGCCGGCCTCAAAATTTTGTGACACTGAACTCCCCGTGTGGCGTGTTGGGTGATTGGTCTAAGCAACTAGCGAGTAGTACTAGTAACTACTAGTACTCCCTCCGATTTTATTAACTCTGCATATTAGGTTTGATCGTAGTTAAACTTCCTAAAGTTTGACCAAGTTTATAGAAAAATATAAACATTTACCATAACAAATATGTATGATGTGAAAGTACATTGAATATTGAATCTAATGATATTTATTTGTTATTGTATATGTTAATATTTTTGTTATAAACTTTCTGAGAGTATACAAAATTTGACTTTGACCAATGCTAATACGCGGACTTAAATCAAAACAGAGGGAGTACACATTTGTTTTCTTAGTTTGTAGTGAATTAATCATTTGTTGTATTTGTGAAATAAATATATTAGGCTACTGACTTTGAATGTAATGGTCTATACAATTCAATAGTTACAATCACCGTTGAATTCCAAGATGTATACGAGGTCTATAGTACTTCACAATATGCTCAAACTCACATAAACCCAATCAAATGAGAATCTAAATGCATTTCATAGTTATTACTTTGTAGGATGCAACAAAACCAACCATAACTCTACACCAGCCATTATAAAAAGCAACATTTTGAACACATCCCAATGTGTGAATGAAACATGTAGAGAGAGCTTGCGAAGATGGATCAGATAGGGCGGGAAAGATTGTGTGTATGTGGATAAGAGAGTAGGAGACAAACCTAACGAGACACACACACACACAGAGAGAGAGAGAGAGAGAGGAAGAAGTTAGGTCTGTGAGATAGATGGAGACATGTAATATACGTGAGATGTGTGTGCATCCAGATTCTGTAGACGTGGAAGGAGAAGAGACAACAGGTTTGATGAGAGAACTGGAAAAGCATGGACGAGAGGGGAAGGATCTCATGGGTTGAGGGATTGATAATTTTGTGCAGGAGAGAGAGGGGGGAGGAGTCAGTCAGCCGTCGTCACATCATCCTGCTTCCAAATGGCTCCGCATTCTCTAGTGCAGTGTGGTCGCCGGTCTTCGATCTCCTCGATGCCCTCTTTGAAGGTTGAGGTGTTGTGCATGCTGGGGTGCAGAGAAGCACAAGTGAGAGTGGTCGCCATATAGCCTTGGATGGGGATGAATTGTGTGCTCGGGGGAGGGGGAGTGTGTGTGCGGTGTGTGTGTGTGTGTGTGTGTGTGTGTGTGTGTGTGCGTGTCAAGTATTGAGAGAAATCAAACCTATGGAGATAAATGTGTGTGTATGTGACGGAAAGCTACATGCCAAATAGGGTTTTCATGAAGAGATTGTGCGTGCGAGATAGAGAGCGATGTGCGGCCAATGAGGTGGGCACGGGCCGGGTGAGGGTGTCAAAATGTGTGCATTGATGCATGTGTTACATGCGATCGTGTGAGGGACGGACGAATCAAGAGAGATGGTTATTGTGTTACGGATGCTCCTCTCTCTCTCACACACACACACAAGTACAAATAGAAGACCGTTCTCTCATGTATACACAACATATCGGCATCTGTCTATGTCTCACTCATGCATGATCATTTGCACATTCACACCTCTCTATGTCTCTATCACATGCACACCATCTCCACATTACCCTTCCGCCACAACACACATATGGACGCATACACACGTTCTCTCTCAGTCACACACACACAAAATAAGTATTAAAAAAACTAGGGCGCACCTAAAATGTCCAAATCCAAATAAAGACAAACTGGAGCTAAATTCAAATATACGGAAATATTGTAGCGTCAAGAACTTTTCCAGGAAAAAAGTTGAGTAATATCCGTGGATTGTTTTCACACACACAAAAAGGTTCGGTGGGTGTCCTTCGAGCGCGACACGGTGACGGACCGTTCGATCGACCGCGTGGCCGTGGTTCACGCACTTGCATAGGATTTTGTATCATGGTTGTGGTAACTAATATAAGCGATGCCTCAGTCTAATGTTTACGTGTACCAGTACGGTTTTCTTTTAAGTTTGACCAACCCTATATAAAACTAAACTAAGCTCCCATATGCGCAATCATTAATATGCCGCCGCCGTTGCGCATGTCGGCTCCCGCCTGCTCCGGCCAACCATTTCGCGCCCATCACCGTCGTGTCACCGCCATCCCTATACCATGAAGCCGAAGGCTCGCCCGCTCACGTCGTCTGTAGTCCCTCCTCGTGATGCCGCCGCGCTGCCAAGCACGCGAGCAGCTAGTGGAGTCGCGTCTATGCATGCAGCATACGAAGAGGAGGACGAGGGCGTGCTCCAGCATGCCGGCGAGGAGGAACTAGCGTGTCATTGTCGTCTCCGCCTGCGCGGAGGAGGCGCGCATGGTGGCTGTCACGGCGGAAGCAGGTCGCGCCCGCGCCAAGCCCGCAAACCGGGTGCGGACGCGGAATCTACCTTCGAGACCTTGGATGCCACATTGATCCTGCAATCTGAAGGAGCAATTTGGCACAGTCAACTCTTGTGAGCCGTTGGATGCAACATGGCTAGAAGGGCTTCTTCAATCTCCAAAATTGATGCACTGTTCATCTTCTCAGCCTGCCACACGCCTAACCACCTGCCGCCGCCGCCCCGCCCTCCCCTGAAACGCCTGCTACCGCTATGCTCCCCTCACCCCCGCCACCCGTTTAACCCCGGGCACGATCCATTTTTTCCGGCGAACTGCATTCCACACCCAACACTCATAAGATAGATCATGGGCACCCTTCCACACTAATATAGATATTGGGGTAGCTTCTCTGCCGTCTTCTTCCTTCACTCCGTTGAACTTCTTTGACAAATCGACTGACCCAAATTATACTACTAGTATGAACGTATTAAGTCAATAGGAACACGAAGATATGAGCAGTATTACCAACTGTAAGAAGAACAGTAGTAAGACATAGTACTAGTACTACTGTATGTACTAAATAGTTCAAATAATGAGAAAGAACATAAAGTTCAATTAACGAGAAAGAACATAAACATAGTTCTGCTGGGGGCTCAGCACAACACACCGTTGAAATAAAACTAAGCAACTAGTCCGTTTGGCACTGTAGTAGAACCAGAATGAGCGACGGCACTGCCACCTTACTTGGAGTCTGAGTCCGTGTCCTCGACTTCGTCCTTGTCCCTCTTCCTCTTCCTCTTCCTCTTCGCTGCCGCTTCTTTGCTTGAACCGGACACTGGGCTCTGCTTCTTTATCCAACCCTTGTAGATATTTAAACAAAGGTAGGCATCCATTGCTACGTACAGGATGTGATCTTCATCTATTATCTTCGACTCCCATGCATGATGAAACTCGTGGTGAGGTTTCTTCAGTTTAGCGTATGAAGGATCAATCATGGTTGCTGCCAGGTTCAGCATTGAAGGCAGGGAGGAGGACACCAGGCTTGCCTTCTGGAGATCGAAGGGCTGGCCTACAACGAGGCCTATCTGACCCAGGGCATCCCTGTAGTTCCTAAAGTCTAGAGTAACGAATTTCACTCTTTCGTCCTTGAGGAAGTTCTTAAAATCCTAGCACTCAACATCGGCATGGCATATGTAGTAGACTAAGCACACGTTATGTACGCAAACCTGGATCATGGCGGGCTTCTTCTTCTCTGTCTCCTTTAGATTCTTCTCGCTTTCCAGGACTGTGGTGTACTTAACATCTAGCCCATCGACCCACTCATCATTTGAGTTTTCAAACATGCTTCTGAAGCGAGCAAGGCATCCTTTCACCATCGCGGATACACGAGTGTAGATGAAGATGAACTCATCACCGATGATGGCTCTAACCTGGTACTCAGCGGCGACTATGGAGATTTGGGAGGCCATGGATTTTGGAGGAGGGTTAGGAGAAGTTGAACTGGTGTAATGTGAAAGGACGGGACGACTGGGAACGAACTATTGTAATGTAGAAGACGGGGACGAGTAGGGCGTGCGAACGGCGTGGGGTTGTTGGCTTGCCTGGTGGATAAACGGCTCAAGCCCCCAAAGAGTTCTAGAGTACAATGCGGGACCCACTAGATGTCATGTCTACTAGACCCATACCATAGGCCTGACAGTATAGTTTCTGCCTGTTCGCACGCCATTCCAGCGCATGGATGTAACTTCACTTAATTCTCTCAACCATTGCGCCTCCCATGACCTTCGCCTCCCTCGTGCGGTCGCGCCCTTTGAGACTTCGACCGGCTATAAATGAGCAATTTTTTTGCCTACTCCGCATGCATGATACTCCCTCTGGTCTTTTTTACTTCCATCAACCGTTTGCAAAGTTTTTGACCAAATTTATACTAAAAATACCAATATCTACAATACTGGTTATAATGAGTATAAAAATATTGATTTGACATTGTGAATGTTGATGTACATTTTTCTATAAGTTTGGTCAAAGTAGAGGTACGTTGACTTCAGACAAAACTTAAATGCACAATGCAGACTAGTTCCTTCGTCCAGGTGCGTGCCATGTCCTATCTAGTCATCACAACAAGGTTAGCTATTAGAGTACCACTACCTCCCTCCCCTTAAAGGGCTCGATTCAAACATTTCACCTACTCTTACCAAGATAGAGGCGGTGGAATAGTTTTTATAGTGGTTTCTAGAGTATGGACTCCATCTTCAGGAACCTTCGCCACCGTCGGCAAGAATGCAAGAGATGAACCAGAAAGAAAATGAGGCTGGAATGGGTAGTTCTGTATTTTATACAGCGGCAGAGGTGGGTAAAATCTGCTATACAGTACCTCCGGTGGCAATGCCATGTCTCTATGCACACACATCTCAGCTGTTGGTTCCAAGTAGATCGAACGGCTCACATTGTTCAGAGACAGACATACCATCACCACCAACTGAGATTTTTATAGGAGTGGTCATGCATGCATGTGGTGTAATTAAAGCATCGGTTTACACAAATTTTTGAGAAAAACGGGAGTACTAATTAAGTACTTTTGCAAACTATGGAATTAATTCCACCATTCATCATCTACCTTGGTTGAAGAGATTTTCAAATTAAGCCCTATAAACCAGAAAGGAGGGAGTACCACATTACCACCACTATGGCCAGCCTTAATTATCGCATGCAATAATTTAGTGCACCTTGAATCTAAACGCCTGCTTGACTCTCCTTCTCCCTCCAGCAGTCCCACCACTCCACACCGTGTGGAAAAAATCTGCATGCACGACTCCCCTCCCCCACGCTCGTCCAATCCGCTGTGACCAGCAATATTTCCACCCCTTCCCTCACCCGTAATTTACTCCAACAAATATGCCCACGTAGCTGCTTCAGTTACTTAACTGTAGGTGCATTGGGTCACTGACATGTGGGCCCAACAGGCATCTGGCCCACATGTTAGTGACACAACTGGACCTGCAGTTAAGTTAGCGAAGCACAGTCCATATATTACGTAGGTGTGCCATTGCTCGCTATAAATACCGCGCCTCCCACGGCATTCGGAACAACAATCATGTTCATCTCTATCTCCTGCACCTCCCTCTCATGTCGACCACCATGGCATCCCCCCTCCCAAGCCCTAGGCACCCCTCGCTGCACCGCGCGGACGGTCACGCGTCGTTGTTCCGTTCCTCGATGCCACTAGTCGAGGAGGACGCATCGCTGTTCCATTCCTCGCCGCCACTAGTCGAGGAGGATGCGTCGGTGTTTTGCTCCTCGCCGCGACGTGTCGAGGTGGACGCATCGGCATTCCCAATCTCGCCAGCATGCGCGTCGGAGGACGCGTTGGCTCCCCGCTATGAGGAGGACGCCGTGCCGCTCGCCGAGCCCCCCTAGCCTTGAGGAGCTTTGGAAAGAAATGGATGTCGCCTTGTGGGAGGCTTTGCCTCTGGCAGAGCATGCCAAAATAGAGGCGAAGAAGAAGGCCGAGGAAGAGAAGCACGCCGCGGGGCAAGCTGCCTGGCAGGCCTATGTCGCGTTCGAGAGAGTCAGGCAATTGGCTCTTTGGCGGAAGGCTCGTGCGAGGGCTGTAAGGGTGGCGGAGGACGCCCGTGCCAAAGCCCTGAGTGCAGTCGGGCCCAAGTGCCTCATCTACGCTTGGCGGTGGACCGGGTGCACGCTTCCAGCGAGGAGGAGTACATGTTGGCGTCGGATCACCACACCGGTGAGATCGCGCTCGCCCGCCGGCAAGCCTCCAATCAGCACCTCGCGAGTTGCGAGACTGAGCAAGACGCGTTGTGTCGGTGCGCTGGGAAACGGCCGCGCACAAGGGCACTCATAGCGCGCCACAAGCGCTCTTGCGAGCGTCGTGGCTTTTATTAGGAATATAATTTAGTTTCGTATAAGGCTATGTCATTAGTTTTGGGACGCAAATGATAAATCCCGAACGTTCGGGAATTATTAGCGTCCTTAATTAAGTATGTAAAAGGAAAATTTTGGAAACCTTGTGTGTCCGTACACATTTTGTAAGTACGTGCATATGTCACATGCACTAGCATTTTATCAGTTAAATCTTTGGGCAAAATTTAGCACAAATTACAATGGTGACGAATAAACCAGGACGGAGGTACTAGTAGTAGTTTAGAAGCCCAAATAAATGAGGAAGCCGCCTTAATGTTACTCTCCATTGTGGCTAGTCTTATGGGAAAAGTCTGGGAAGAGACGGCTTATTTTTTAAGCCGCCAAAAGAACTGGCCCTGGGAGTGATAGCTAGGGATACTAGGAGTAGTTGGGTTTTGTGATATGATGGCTTTACTGTCGCGCCACGAGCGGGGTGAGACTCGCGTGCAACGCCGCCCTCTACACTAGTACTACATCGGTCGTGGTTTATTAGTCCCCCATTGAATTTAACTGAATATTTAACTAACAAAATGTTAGTGCATGTCAACAAAAACTATATCGTTGGATTCGTATTTGAACATAGTTTTCATTGATATAATTTTAGGTGACATGCATCAGCATTTATCGTACTATATATAATGTTAGTTCAATTTTTGGTCGTACTAATCTATAGTAAGGTGCCCGTGCGTTGCACGGAACAGTGAAATGCATTGATCGGGGAGTTGTATATTTTGACAAAGGATGTGGGGGTCATCTCATGTGTAACGGGTATCGATAGGTTTCTTCGAATATTATTTCATCTCTAGAGCTCACAAACATCCGGGTGAAATAGATAAAAACTATCTTTTGCAAACAGAAGCATTCAACCGTTCAACCTGCATCCAAAACTTGTGAAGAAATAACACTTATTGCGTTTTACAAGAAATGATCTTTAAGAATTAGTTTTTGAGTATCGATTGTTATACATGTTGGCTATAGATGACATGGCACTTTCTTATAGTCAACGGTTGGCTATACTATTAAGTATTAACCATGCCCTTATACACCTAGACGGAGGGATTAAATCAGGACGACTTGGAAGGGGGCAGAGGAGATGTAAGAAATGGTTCGTCATAAGTCTTTCACCAGTACTATAGTAAAAATTTCATACATGGAAGATTCTAGACTAAACCATAAATGGATACAATTTTTCATGCGCGATACTCCAATAGAGCAAGATCGTGCATCGAAGTCTCCACATGCTTAGATAGCTGATTACATTGAGCGAAGACTAATAATCAACATTTAACTTGGTAATGCATATGTCCAGGTGAACCTCCTTGGAATCCCCGTGCACCACATTGGGGGCCAAATCATACCATGCATCTTCCATGTCCACATCGGCGGGAAGGTCCCAGCTCGGCACAGTCCTAGTCAGCTTGATGTAGCCAGTGTCGCCACCCACGTACCTCCGAGGGGTAGTAACAGTGAGCATGCACCCGTACATCGGCCTCGTGTCAGTGTCAGCGTCAGCGGCATCTCCCCTGACACACACTACAGAGACGGGGCGGCAGCCTGCACGGGCCTCGCCGGTGCCCACGATCAAGATGAAGGTGTTGTTATCCTCCTCCGAGACTAGCAGGCGGCGGTGATCCTCAAGCGACTCCGACACGGTGAATGGGTAGCACGTCTCGTACTTGATGTTCTTCGCCGCGGGCCAGTAGTGATAGATGGACGACTGCGTGAGCTGATGCACGAGGTCCGCCAGCGAGCCCCAAAATGGCATCGTGCACTCATAGCAGTAGACGAAGGGCTCTTGGAGGCATCGACCAGGCCGTCCATGAAACGGGAGTGGCTGTAGGGGACGGTGCGCCAGTTGAATATATGAGCAAGTTACTATGAGATTTAGTCTGAATAAGCACAAAATAAATCATGACGGCTATAACAGAGATTAAACTAATCATGTGGACTAGCATAGTAGACGAAAGATCAAATCTAGGACACATACTAGAAACATGAATTCTACCATGATTTCGAACAGGAAGGACAAAAACGCATACGGTGCAATGGGAGCAGCACCGTTGGCGTTGAGGTTGTCACCCATGTCGTTGAGGAAGAGGTTGCTGAGGTCGGGAAGAAGTCGTTGTCGGTGAAGTCGTCGCTGCGAGCAATCGCGAGAGTGCACTCCCCAAATTTCCACAGCGCCCGCCGAATGGAGCGTAGATGGTGCTCCTCCCTAGTCTCTATCTCTACTCTTATCTCTATCTCTACTACTCATCTTTCTTTTTTATAATATACTAGTAGCTGTCAAATCGAGTAGTACTGCACCGCCTGCTGCACGACCGACTGAACACGCCTCCTCGCCTCCATCAAACCCCTCGGTTAAACCCGCATGCATACCGAGAAACCTACTCTGGCCCGTGGGAGGAAATTTGTCGGTTGCCGTTGGAGAATAATAGAGTCACGTCCAATCCATTTGAGTTAATTGCGTGTATGATTCTCCCTCTATAAAAAGTTAATTGCATCCTTAATCTTGTATTCTAAGTACTATGTGGGTTCCACTGTCAGTACAATGTACATTACTTGTAGGGTGGCTACAGATTCGTACAGAAAGTTAGAAAGAAATGAATCCATCCTTAATCTTGTGTTCTAAGTGAAAGAACATGCGGTGCCCCCATGTTTGGTTTTGGTAATTGATGATAATCTCTATGGACTAATGGTTTCCTTGAGTTATATTTGAAGGTTTTGTCCATAGGCTTTTCTTGGAGTACATGTGTTGGTTTCAAGGAGAGTTTGTGTCGACCAAGGTGCTATTCAAGGAATTACCTGAAGATTGGTCTTGTGAGAGGTTGATCAAGACTAAGTCAAAGAGTGAATCAAGTTGATCAACCCACAAAGCGTAGAAGATATACCGAGAGGGATCAAGTGATCCCATGGTATGGTAAGCATTGTCAATTACGCTTTGTGTACTAACCCATGGTCTTCGTGAGGGTTATTTGTGGGGTTAGGTTGCAGTGTGCAAGTTCAAGTGGAGCATCACGAAGAGATCAAATACTTGAAGCTTGCCGTCCTTTGTGGTGACAATGGACTTGTGAAGATGTGCGGAAGAGTGGCTCACACATAGTGGAGTATGGGGAGCAATCAACTAGTCTTCATCAAGTCAACACAATCAAGAAAGGTTGCAGTGTGAAAGTTCAAGTGGAGCATCATGAAGAGATCAAATGCTTGAAGCTTGCCGTCCTTTGTGGTGACAATGGACTTTTGAAGATGTGCGGAAGAGTGGCTCACCCATAGTGGAGTATGGGGGAGCAATCAACTAGTCTTCATCGAGTCTACCCAATCAAGAAAGGTGGTCCAACTTGAGGGAGTCCAGGTCGTCATCATCTAGCTCAAGTGGACCATGTGCAATGCAAAGGTTTGCCCTTGGTAAGTTTTCTATTTTACCGGTCTCATGATGGTAGTTGGGAGACCGGGTTATTGGATCGATTGTCGTACTATCAAGGGGGGCTCTCGATGAGTAGCTTGATCCTATCGTTCGTAGAGAGATCAAACCATTGCATCCTTGCATCATCTTTATTGGTTCTTGTTTTGTTCTTCTCTGTGTGAGTTTTGGAGCTTATGGCCATCTTGGTGACAAGCTCGAGTTCATCGAAAACGGAGTCCACTCACTTCTTCTATGATGTTTTCGATGTTGGAGGTTTTCCCGGTTCTTCTCGGTTGGAGGTTTCACTCCTCTTTTTGTTAGGAATTCCTCCCCTCGTCTTTTTGTTTTGATGCTACTCGTCGTCTTGTATCCAACAAGCTTGAGTTTGCTCAATTCGGAGCTCATATGTAGAAGTTATGGCAGTTCTGGTTTTCCATGGAGTTTACTTGCTTTCGTGGAAGTGGCTTAAGGATGGCGCCACCGGTAGTACCGCCGGGCCGGAGTGGCAATACCGCTTATCGCCACAAGCGGTAGTACCGCTGTCCCAAGCGGCAGTAACGCTGCGACCAACAGTAGTACCGCTGGCTCCAGCGGTAGTGCCGCTCATACGGCTCCGCCACGCACTCTGTTTCGCTCCGCTCTCCGTGTTCTACCTCCCGGGCGGTAGTACCGCTCCCCTGAGTGGTAGTACCGCTTGTGCGCGGACTGAGCACATAACGGTTGGATTCGGGAGCTCGTATAAAAGGGGGTCTTCTTCCCCATTCAACCTCATCCTTTGAGCTCATGTTCTTCCCCCATTGTTGACCTTCTTCGAGCTTGCTAACTCTCAATCCCTCCATGGATTCTTACTAGTTTTTGAGGGAAAAGAGAGAGGAGATCTAGATCCACATTTCCACCAATCACTTTCTCCTCTATGTGAGGGGAACCCCTTGGATCTAGATCTTGGAGTTCTTGGTGTTCTCCTTCTTGTTCTTCCTCTCATTTTCCTCCCTAGCATTAGTTGCTTCGGTGGGATTTGAGAGAGAAGGACTTGGGCACTCCGTGTGCCCTTGCCATTGCATTTGGTGCATCCGTTTGAGTTCTCTACGGTGCTACGTGGAAGTGAAGTTTGAGAAGCTTATTACGCTTTGGTGTTTGGGCACCCTAGAGCTTGTTCCTCTTGGGTGCGTTGGCGCCCTAGACGGTTGGTGTTGTTCAGAGCTCAATCATTGTGGTGTAAAGCTTCGGGCAAGCGTCGGGGTCTCCAATTAGGTTGTGGAGATCGCCCCGAGCAATTTGACGGGTACCGGTGACCGCCCCAAGGGTTACCAAAGTGTACGGGTTCGGTGACCGCCCCCAAGGGTTGCCATTTGTACGGGTTTGGTGACCGCCCTCAAGGGTCCCTTAGTGGAATCATGGCATCTTGCATTCTGCGAGGGCGTGAGGAGATTACGGTGGCCCTAGTGGCTTCTTGGGGAGCATTGTGCCTCCACACCGCTCCAAACAGAGATTAGCATCCGCAAGGGTGTGAACTACGGGATACATCGTCGTCTCCGCATGCCTCGGTTATCTCTTACCCGAGCCCCTTTACTTATGCACTTTACTTTGTGATAGCCATATTGGTTCTTGTCATATATCTTGCTATCACATAGTTGCTTATCTTGCTTAGCATAAGTTGTTGGTGCACATAGGTGAGCCTAGTTGTTTTAGGT
This sequence comes from Triticum monococcum, assembly GCA_034509565.1. NCBI lineage: Eukaryota > Viridiplantae > Streptophyta > Magnoliopsida > Poales > Poaceae > Triticum > Triticum monococcum. The sequence continues at coordinate 609,273,342 of CM067842.1, forward strand.
TTTGTGCTTGACAATTAACCGCTAGGTTTATTCCGCATTTGTTAAAGCCTAAACCGTAATTATTTTAAAATGCCTATTCACCCCCCCTTCTAGGCGACATCGACAATCTTTCACTAAGTACTCTGTTGGTTCCACTCCCACTACAATAGCGAAAGAAGTATATATAAAAATATATAAAAAGCTACAGTTTAGTACAGAATTCGAACGCAGGCCATCCCACTACAAGCATGCGGCCCAGACCAGTACACCAGGTGTTCATTGCGGATGATGCAGGAGATAAACCTTTATAGCAATGAGCCCGTCCGTTGCAATGGATCCAAAGTAGAATAATACATATTCAAAAGTTTGAAAGAAAACAATTTAGTTTTGATATGCATATCACTAAAAATATCTTATGTTTCACTCCAAATATATTCTTTGGGCTATTTTGATGAGGTAAGGGAGGAATGTGGTTGGTTTCAAGATACTAAGGGGTTTTGTGTAAACTGGAGCAGAGAAGTGGGAATTGCTGCAAAAGGCCACAGCTTACATCACAACCGTTAGATGCAGATCTAATGGTCAGAAATGGTGGATGGCAGACACACCATCATCACCAACTAAGTCTTTTACATATCAGGAGTATAAGTATAAGTAATATAGGAGTAGGAGTAGAGGAAAAACCGAGTTGGTGATGATGGTGTGCCTCCATCTTATAGTATAGACCGCCCGATCTATATCTGACGGATAGAAAGCAAACTATGACAATTTTACAAAAGATACCCACACCTCTCTCCACAGTTACAGAGAAGGCCTTAGCTTGTTCATCCTTATCTCCCACAACCTCATTGCCAAGCAATTAAAAAGGAAGTGTCTGAAACAATCTGGCATGGTGGCCGCTGCCGGCGCCATCCATCCCCATGCCTCCGCCTAGTCCGACCACCAGCCACCACCGCGCCCACTCCTCCTCACCTTATTTATCATCTTTCTCGAGATATCATTTTTTCGATGAAATGGTCGAGATACCATGTTTCCGAGAAAATTCTCGAGATGTCATTAGTTTTTACACATGGGATTACTCCTGCATGGGTCAATCACAACAGGTGTTTTGTAAAAAATGCATCTTGATGTTCCGTGCAATGCATGTGCATCTTGCTAGTTTTTTGCATATAATTCCAAACACCACGTAGACACGGTCTTGGACCAATTTACAACTATGTTAGTATCATTGTTAGTGGTCAGTCGGTGCAAGTTATAGCCCCGGGTGTTTTAACCTTTTTTTAGTAATGATATCTGGCGATTGTTCACCATGAGCTCAATCATGGCGAATCCCATGTAACCGTCAGATTTCCATCCGATGGTGGCCTGTTTTTAAGCCATAGTATTTGACAAAACCGCCACCCTTACGCACGTACTGTAACTGCGTCGCGGGCGTTTGTGTAGAATCGAAAGTATGTCTAGAGGGGGGGGGTGATTAGACTGCTTGACCAAATAAAAATCTAGCCTTTTCCCAATTTTAAGTCTTGGCAGATTTTAACAACTTAGCACAAGTCAAGTAATCAACCTACACATGCAATTCTAAGAGTATAGCAGCAGAATGTAAAACAATTGCATATGAAGGTAAAGGGAGGAGTTTGGGGGGATAAAACGCAATGTAGACACAGAGATTTTTGGCGTGGTTCCGATAGGTGGTGCTATCGTACATCCACGTTGATGGAGACTTCAACCCACGAAAGGTAATGGTTGCGTGAGTCCACGGAGGGCTCCACCCACGAAGGGTCCATGAAGAAGCAACCTTGTCTATCCCACCATGTCCATCGCCCACGAAGGACTTGCCTAACTAGGGTTGATCTTCACGAAGTAGGCGATCTCCTTGCCCGTACAAACTCCTTGGTTCAACTCCACAATCTTTACGGAGGCTCCCAAGTGACACTAGCCAATCTAGGAGACACCACTCTCCAAAAGGTAATAGATGGTATGTTGATGATGAACTCCTTGCTCTTGTGCTTCAAATAATAGTCTCCCCAACACTCAGCTCTCTCTCATAGGATTGGATTTGGTGGAAAGAGGGTTTGAGTGGAAAGCCACTTGGGGATGGCTAGAGATCAAGATTTATGTGGTTGGAATGGAATATCTTGACCTCAACACAAGTGTAGGTGGTTCTCTCTCAGAAAATGTATGTTGGAAGTGTAGGCATGTTCTGATGGCTCTCTCCATAAATGAAGAGTGGGTGGAGGAGTATATATAGCCTCCACACAAAATCTAACCGTTACACACAAATCACCGAACTCGGTGGGACCGAATCAGAAAACTCGGTCAGACCGATTTAGTTCAAAATGTGAACGTTAGGATTTTCGGTGGGACCGACATGTCAACTCGGTGGGACCGATTCCATTAGTGTCAGGGCTTAATGTAATCTCGGTGAGACCGATTACACAAACTCGGTGGGATCAATTTTGGTAATAGGCAAACAGAGAGTTGGTCAGGCAAACTCGGTGGGACTGATTCGCTCATCTCAGTTAGACCGAAAGGTTACGAAGGGAAACAGAGAGTTTGCATTGCAATCTCGGTGGGACCGAAACGTTACGAAGGGAAATAGAGAGGTTGCAATCCCATCTCGGTGAGACCGAGATCCCTACCGGTGAGACCGAAATGACTAGTGTTTGTGGCAGTGGCTATGTCAAGTGAACTCGGTGGCGGCGCGTAGGAAATTTCGGTGGGGCCGAGTTTGACTTTTGGTTTTGGACATATGTGGATATGAGAAAGTAGTTGAGGGTTTTGGAGCATATCACTAAGCATTTTGAGCAAGTAACTCATTAAGCAACACCTCATCCCCTTTTAATAGTATTTGCTTTTCCTATGGACTCAATATGATCTTGGATCACTAAAAGTAAAATGTAGAGTCTTGAGCTTGAGGCAACAAGTGTTCTTAGTATTTTGAGGGGTCCACTTTCTAATCCATGCCATGCCAAACATTGAGCTTTCCTGACATGTTTATCTTGAAATAACATTAGCTCAATGGGCTATATGTTGTTAGGAATTACCAAAACCACCCAGGGATAGTTGCACTTTCAATCTCCCCCTTTTTGGTAATTGATGACAACATATAGATCAAAGCTTTGACAGATGATAATAAGATTGAAAAACATCGTCGCTTTGAGAAGTATGTGATAAGCAAGAGCTCAATGGGCTAAATTTGTGCATTATTTAAAATTTTCTTTTGAATGCAAATGCACAATCGATTAGGATCATGGGTTACTCTTCCATGTCACATACATCTTGGATGAGCGCTCAAAATGATAGAAATGAAAAGCATGCACTCATCACCAAGCAAGTGAATGATCATATATGGATATAAAAGATAGTATCATCTAAACAAGCATTAAGGTAGAAAATGATCAATGACATGATCACACAAGTATCTCACACAAGGACATAAAGTATCTCACACAATAAAAAGTTCAACCAAAGGCAAAGACGCAAAATGCTCTCTCAAAGCCTATGATCTATACATATTTCTCCCCCTTTGGCAACATTGCCAAAAAGTTCAAATATGCATAGTGCTATGTGTCTCTCAGCCTTGGTCTTCGAGAGGTGGTGTAGAGAGAACTCCAAGGATGAAGGCATCCGTTGATGTAGTTGGGGTTGGTGGAGTGGCCGCTGGAGGTGGTACTGAGGCTATGGCTGGTGCTGATGTTGTTGCTCTTGTATCAGGTACATGCACTGCAGCAGACCTTTGTCCTCTAGGCACTCGCTGAAATGCATCTATGGTTGCCTTGCCTCTCTTCTCTTGTACTTCCTCCTGAAGCTTCTCAACTACTATTTGAATCTCAGTTACCTTCAGATCAAGATCATAAAATTTGGTCTCTATGATCCTCTCCAAGCTCTCCTGGTTTTGAGTCAGGGTGGCCAAGCCCTTCTCAATCCTCAGTGTAGACTAGATCAGATATGCAAGTTGATCTTGCTTGCTCTTCAAGAAAATCTGAGATGCCTCTTCAACACTTGGCATCTTGGCAACTTTCTCAGCCTTTGCTTTGGCTCTCTTCTCCTGTGCTTGAACTGATGATGGTTCCTCCTCATTCATCACAAAAGTATTATCTTCAAAATCAGGATAGAGGGGTAGATGCTCCTTATAAAACAGATATGTTCCTGTGCCCATCTTGGAGTTTATGAGCTCCTGAATGTGTGGAGCATACCCACAACTTCTCTTCTGGTCAGCAGCAGTCCTCTTGATTGTCTCTACAATCAGACTCATGACCTTGAACTTTTGAGGGACATCAAAAAGCTGTAGCAGGTTGATAGAATGCCCTTTGATCATCTTGTGATCTCCTGACTTGGGTAGCAGAGTGTGCCTTAGGATCCAGTTGATAGTAGGCAGACTAGACAACAAGAAATGTACAGATGCAAGCTTGTGAGTCTCCAAGGCTTTATCTGGGATCTCCTTGTACATGTTAGCCATAGTGTTGTGGTCCTTCTTCTCCTTGTGGGGCATTTATCAATTTTGCTCATTCTTCAACAGTGGACTGGTACCTAGTACCTTCTGACATCCAAATGATCTTCCCATCTGGGTAAAAGTGAGCAGTGGAGTAAAACTGCATGATCATCTCATCATTCCATTTTGTGAGCTTTTGTCCAACAAACTCATCTACTCCATATGCTTTGAAGCTGTCATAAACTCCTGGAAAGTGATCTTCATTCTCCTGGATGTATTCCCAATCAACCCATCTCATGTCACAGACAATGGGCTTCTTGTCAAGCAGAATAGTTTCATAAAAGTCTTGTTGTTCCTTTGTATGAAACCGGTAGCCAACTACAGTCCTCCTCCTCACAACATAAGGATCAGACTCTCTCCACAATCTCAGTCCTGAATCTTTCCTGATGTGCATGTTCTCAGCGACTGGATGAGCATCATTGTGGTCTGGAATCTTGGGCTTCAATTTTCTCAAAATAAGAGACTCATCATCTTCTCCTCCAGCTTGAGGCACTGGGACCTTGTTCTTTTCTTCAGCAGGTATACTTCTGGTGTTCCTCTTGGGCTTACTGGGCTTTTGAGCTTGAGCTTTGGGGGCAGCTTTGGGCTTTGATGTTGCAGCCCCAGACTTTATAGCATCTCCCATAAGCTTCTGAGCTTTGGGTGCTGGTGCAGCATCATCTTCTTCTTCTTCTTCTTTAGAGGGATCTTTCATCATGGAGGGCTTTCCAATGACTTTGGCAATAGTCTTCTTGACTCTTTCCTTTCCCTTCTTTCCCTCTACAGCTTCTTTGGGTTCAAGAGTTAACTCTATTGTTTCTTGAGTAGAGGCTCTAGCCTTAGACATAGGAATTCTCTTTGCTGGAGCCTTCTTATTCAGTCCTGGCTTAACTGTAGCAAGGGTGCCATACTCCTTTTTCAGCACCTTCTTCTTGGAGCTTACTTCCTCCTCAGTGGCAACATAATACTCATCCTCAGATTCTAAGGTTCTTTTCTTCTAGATCTGGTGGCTGCCTTTGGCAAGTTGCTGGGAGTGCTCCTGCTGCCATCATCAGAAGTGCTCGAGGGATATGAACCCTCACTCAGATGCACATGTTCCTTAGACTTGTTCTGACTGTCACTCTGATCATACATCTCTGCAAACTCACTGATAGCAGACCATATGAATAGATGTAGATGATATAGAGATGAGCATCACAAAGTGCAAAGTTTTTGCAGAACAGATGACTTAAAAACTTAGTTTTAGTTCTCCACAGAAAGCATTTCGGAGCTACCAATTTGTAAACTCGGTGATACCGAAGCAACTTTTCGAACCTAAACTGGTGAACTCGGTCAGATCGAGTCATAGTTCGGTGGCACCGAGACTGCTAGGGTTTCACAGAGAATCGAACTCGGTCACACCAATTTGCAGTTTTCGGTCAGACCGAAAATTGCAAGTGCTATGGCCTAAGCCAAATCAGTGAGACCGATTTCTACAACTCGGTCGGTCCAAGACGAGTTCGGCGGAGACCTAACCCTGAATTTTCAAATCAAATCTAACCTAAAGGATGTTTTCAGTCGATAGAGTGTTTGCATATGTGGTAAGGATCATGGCAAAACAGTGTGCTATGAATCAGAGGTAAAAGAATAGCACAAGGGTCGAACCCATACCCTAGTTTGGCGGGAGTTCGCTACGGCGACAACGGCAGAGCAGATTTCTGTTGACGGTGATGGAAACTAGCGGCAGGAGGTCGCTGGCGGCGAGGAGACGATCCGGAGACCTGAGGAGGCAGAGAAGGACACACGCACGGGCTGAGGAGCTTGAAGAAATGTCCAAAATCTCACCCGTGGGTATGTATATCCCGACCCTATCAGTGTGACCAAGTGGAACAACTAGGTGGCACCGAGATGCAGAATCACAGGTGGTTACTGCAACTCGGTGTGACCAAAAAGTTCAAATCGGTTGCACCGAGATTGAAAACCTAGATCAACTTAGTGATCTCATACCGAAATGCACAAAGAGGTTTTGGAAGTTTAAGTCTATGACGAATCGGGGACTTCGAGTGCTCCTCACACAGAGTGGTTCAAATCTGACATGATCAAACTTTGTGATGTAGCATGAATAGAGTTTGAGACGAGAAGAGCATAGATAGCTAGAGGAAGTCGTTAGGCATTCTTGTCCATCCATTTGGCAAAATAGAAAAAAGCCAAACAATCAAGGCAACAAATGGATGTCCTCGAATGAGTAAAACATGCAACCAGCATGCTCACACAATAAGATGGCAAATGAAATATGTGGCAAAGCATGCACAATCACTCTAGCATCTATCAAGCAATTTGGCGATGACTAGGTCATCTATATATGAGTATATTGACTGAGGAGTCAAATGAGAACATTTGATCATAGGTCATACTCATCATTTAAGCACAAGTGGGGTCGCCACTTTTACATAATGCATTATTGTGTTCACATCATTAGAGTTGCTTTAGCTCAATTGATTAGAGTAAAGCTCCCCCTAGATGTGATATCCGCTTTAGGAGGGATGAACTAACCTTGGGTTTTGTCGATGATGACTTCATGTAGGTGTTGAAGATGTAGGTGCTCAAAGTTGATGTGGATCATTCGGAGCAATCCTTTGGAGTGAGTTGCACTTTCAATACCTACACGGGTTAGTCCCACAAGTAACAAACAAGGATATCCATAGACATAGAGTGATATTCACATGAGATGATGTCCATGAATGCATTAGGTTACCTTGTCCCTGGTCTTACCAACAAGAGGGTTTGTGTCGTGGATTTGTCACGGCAGATGTCCTAGTGTGAGGACTTAGTCAAGAAGCCAACGCATCTATGTGGTAGCTTGAGAGGGGTTGATCGGGACGAGAGACGCTACACATAAGATAAGGATTTAGATAGCTTTGGGCCCTGGGAAACATCATTCGGTAATAGCCCTACATGTTGTTTGTGGCAAGGTTTCATTATGCTCATGAGGGAGATGCCGTAAATCCGGCTCTCCTCTCTTTGTGTCTAGCCTTAATGATTCTTTTCTTGCCCCCTCTTCTTGGGGTGCCCCGCCCCTCCTTATATAAGTTGAAGGGCCGGACATGTAGAGTCAAACTCGGATTAGGACTTAACCTATTTTGACGTCTTACCATGGACTTCTTAACGTCTTGGGCTTCTTAACGTAAGCCAGTTTACAATTCGGCTTACAATCTGGCTTAACTGTCCAGCTTACATGACTGTGTCTGCCGGCTTACAATGCTTGACTGTGTCTGCCAGCTTACATGACTGTGTCTGCCGGCTTACATGACTGTGTTTGCCGGCTTACAATGCTTAACTGTGCCCGCCGGCTTAACCTGCTTAACTGTTCCCGCCGACTTATAGCCTGTCGGATCACCAATGAAACATCAAGTCCCAACTGGGTTATATCTCCGGCTGGGTCACACCGCGGGGTATATCCCCGACAGTTTGTGACTCCTTGAACTAGTGCAAGATATGGAAGTTGTTTGCACTTGTCCTTGTCAAAATGATATGAGTGAAGTATGTTGGCGGAGTCACCCTCAAGAATCCTCTAGTTCTTCTTCTTCGGGATTGATACGTCTCCAACGTATCTATAATTTTTGATTGTTCCATGCTATATTATATTCTCTTTTGGACATTATTGGGCTTTATTATACACTTTTATATTATTTTTGGGACTAACCTATTAACCGGAGGCCCGGCCCAGAATTGCTGTTTTTTGCCTATTTTAGGGTTTCGCAGAAAAAGAATATCAAACAGAGTCCAAACGAAATGAAACCTTCGGGAACATGATTTTCGGAACGAACATGATCCAGAGGACTTGGACCCTACATCAAGACATCAACCAGGAGGCCACGAGGTAGGGGGGAGCGCCTACCCCCTGGGCGCGCCCTCCACCCTCATGGGCCCCCTGTTGCTCCACCGATGTACTCCTTCCTCCTATATATACCTACGTACCCCCAAACTACCAGATACGGAGCAAAAACCCTAATTCCACCGCCGTAACTTTATCTATCTACGAGATCCCATCTTGGGGCCTGTTCCAGAGCTCCACCGAAGGGGGCATCGATCATGGAGGGCTTCTACATCAACACCATAGCCTCTCCGATGAAGTGTGAGTAGTTTACTTCAGACCTACGGGTCCATAGTTATTAGCTAGATGGCTTCTTCCCCCTTTTTGGATCTCAATACAAAGTTCTCCCCCTCTCTTGTGGAGATCTATTCGATGTAATCTTCTTTTGCGGTGTGTTTGTTGAGACCGATGAATTGTGGGTTTATGATCAAGTTTATCTATGAACAATATTTGAATCTTCTTTGAATTCTTTTATGTATGATTGGTTATCTTTGCAAGTCTCTTCGAATTATCAGTTTGGTTTGGCCTACTAGATTGATCTTTCTTGCAATGGGAGAAGTGCTTAGCTTTGGGTTCAATCTTGCGGTGTCCTTTCCCAGTGACAGTAGGGGCAGCAAGGCACATATTGCATTGTTGCCATCGAGGATAACAAGATGGGGTTTATTTCATATTGCATGAATTTATCCCTCTACATCATGTCATCTTGCTTAAAGCGTTACTCTGTTCTCTTGAACTTAATACTCTAGATGCATGCTGGATAGCGGTCAATGTGTGGAGTAATAGTAGTAGATGCAGGCAGGAGTCGGTCTACTTGTCTCGAACGTGATGCCTATATACATGATCATACCTAGATATTCTCATAACTATGCTCAATTCTGTCAATTGCTCAACAGTAATTTGTTTACCCATGGTGAATACTTATGCTCTCGAGAGAAGCCACTAGTGAAACCTATGGCCCCCGGGCCTATCTTCCATCATATTAATATTCCAACACTTAGTTATTTTTATTGCCTTTTATTTTACTTTGCATCTTTATCATAAAAATACCAAAAATATTATCTTATCATATCTATTAGATCTCACTCTCGTAAGTGACTGTGTAGGGATTGACAATCCCTTACCGCGTTGGTTGCGAGGATTTATTTGTTTGTGTAGGTGTGAGGGACTCGTGCGTGGCCTCCTACTGGATTGATACGTTGGTTCTCAAAAATTGAGGAAAATACTTATGCTACTTTGCTGCATCACCCTTTCCTCTTCAAGGGAAAACCAACGCAAGTGCTCAAGAGGTAGCAAGAAGGATTTCTGGTGCCGTTGCCGGGGAGGTTCGCGCAAAAGTCAAGACACACCAAGTACCCATCACAAAACCTTATCTCCCGCATTACATTATTTTCCATTTGCCTCTCGTTTTCCTCCCCTCCCCCACTTCACCCTTGCCATTTTATTCGTCCTCCCTCTCTTTCTCTATTTGCCTCTTTTTGTCCGTCTCTCATTTGCTTGTGTGTTGGATTGCTTGCTTGTCATGATGGCTCAAGATAACACTAAATTGTGTGACTTTACCAATACCAACAACAATGATTTCCTTAGCACTCCGATTGCTCCTCTTACCGATGCTGAATCTTGTGAAATTAATGCTGCTTTGCTAAATCTTGTCATGAAAGATCTGTTTTTCAGCCTTCCTAGTGAAGATGCCGTTACCCATCTAAATAGCTTCGTTGATTTGTGTGATATGCAAAAGAAGAAAGATATGGATAATGATATTGTTAAATTGAAGCTATTTCCTTTTTCGCTTAGAGATCATGCTAAAGCTTGGTTTTTGTCTTTGCCTAAAAACAGTATTGATTCGTGGAATAAGTGCAAAGATGCTTTTATCTCTAAGTATTTTCCTCCCGCTAAGATCATCTCTCTTAGAAATGATATTATGAATTTTAAGCAACTTGATCATGAACATGTTGCACAAGCTTGGGAGAGGATGAAATTAATGATACGTAATTGCCCTACGCATGGTTTGAATTTGTGGATAATTACACAAATTTTTTATGCCGGATTGAATTTTGCTTCTAGAAATATTTTAGATTCGGCCGCGGGAGGCACTTTTATGGAAAGCACTTTACGAGAAGCTACTAAACTCCTAGATAATATTATGGTTAATTATTCTCAATGGCACACTGAAAGATCTACTAATAAGAAAGTGCATGCGATAGAAGAAATTAATGTTTTGAGTGGAAAGATGGATGAACTTATGAAATTATTTGCTAATAAAAGTGTTTCTTCTGATCCTAATGATATGCCTTTGTCTACTTTGATTGAGAATAATAATGAATCTATGGATGTGAATTTTGTTGGTAGGAATAATTTTGGTAATAACGCGTATAGAGGAAACTTTAATCCTAGGTCGTATCCTAGTAATTCCTCTAATAATTATGGTAGTTCCTACAACAATTCTTATGGAAATTATAATAAGATTCCCTCTAATTTTTGAATCTATATTAAAGAATTTATTACTTCACAAAAGAATTTCAATGCTTTGATTGAAGAAAAATTGCTTAAGATTGATGAGTTGGCTAGGAACGTTGATAGAATTTCTCTTGATGTTGATTCTTTGAAACTTAGATCTATTACACCTAAGCATGATATCAATGAGTCTCTCAAATCCATGAGAATTTCCATTGATGAGTGCAAAGAAAGAACCGCTAGGACGCGTGCTAAGAAATATTGCTTTATAAAAGCGTGTTCTTCTAGTTTCCATGATAATAAAGATGAAGATCTAAAAGTTAGTGATGTGCCCCCATTAAATCTTTGTTTTGCAATATGAATCTTGATAATGATGGGACTGAATATGATCCACCTTTACCTAGACGGTGTTCCAAGAATTCTGAGTCTTTAGATCTTGATGCTAAAATTGTTAAAAGTGGGATTGAAGAGGTCAAAACTTTAAATATTAATGAACCCACTATTTTGGATTTCAAGAAATTTAATTATGATAATTGTTCTTTGATAGATTGTATTTCCTTGTTGCAATCCGTGCTAAATTCTCCTCATGCTTATAGTCAAAATAAAGCTTTTACTAAACATATCATTGATGCTTTGATGCAATCTTATGAAGAAAAACTTGAGTTGGAAGTTTCTATCCCTAGAAAACTTTATGATGAGTGGGAACCTACTATTAAAATTAAAATTAAAGATCATGAATGCTATGCTTTGTGTGATTTGGGTGCTAGTGTTTCCACGATTCCAAAGACTTTGTGTGATTTGCTAGGTTTCCGTGGTTTCGATTATTGCTCTTTAAACTTGCACCTTGCGGATTCCACTATTAAGAAACCTATGGGAAGAATTAATGATGTTCTTATTGTTGCAAATAGGAATTATGTGCCCGTAGATTTTATTGTTCTTGACATAGATTGCAATCCTTCATGTCCTATTATTCTTGGTAGACCTTTCCTTAGAACGATTGGTGTAATTATTGATATGAAGGAAGGGAATATTAGATTCCAATTTCCGTTAAGGAAAGGCATGGAACACTTCCCTAGAAGGAAAATTAAATTACCTTATGAATCTGTTATGAGAGCCACTTATGGATTGCCTACCAAAGATGGCAACACCTAGATCTATCCTTGCTTTTTATGCCTAGCTAGGGGCGTTAAACGATAGCGCTTGTTGGGAGGCAACCCAATTTTATTTTTATTCCTTTATTTTTGATCCTGTTTAGTAATAAATAATTTATATAGCCTCTGTTTTTGTTGTGTTTTTGTGTTTAACTAGTGTTTGTGCCAAGTAGAACCGTTGGGAAGACTTGGGGGAAGTCTTTTTAATCTTGCTGTAAAAAATAGAAACTTTAGCGCTCACGAGAACTGCTGCCATTTTTATTTGGAAAGTGATATTTAGTTAATTCCTTTTGAAGATGATCAATAGATAAATTACTCACGTCCAGAAATTTATTTTAGAATTTTTGGGGTTCCAGATCTTGCGTTAGCTACAGATTACTATAGACTATTCTGTTTTTGACAGATTCTGTTTTTCGTGTGTTGTTTGCTTATTTTAATGAATCTATGGCTAGTAAAATAGTTTATAAACCATAGAGAAGTTGGAATACATTAGGTTTAACACCAATATAAATAAAGAATGATTTAATTACAGTACCTTGAAGTGGTGTTTTGTTTTCTTTTGCTAACGGAGCTCACAAGATTTTCTACTTTAAGTTTTGTGTTGTGAAGTTTTCAAGTTTTCGGTAAAAGATTTGATGAATTATGGAACAAGGAGTGGAAAGAGCCTAAGCTTGGGGATGCCCATGGCACCCCAAGATAATCTAAGGACACCTAAAAGCCAAAGCTTGGGGATGCCCCGGAAGGCATCCCCTCTTTCGTCTACTTCCATCGGTAACTTTATTTGGAGCTATATTTTTATTTACCATATGATATGTGTTTTGCTTGGAGTGTCTTGTATTATTTGAGTCTTTATTTGTTAGTTTTACACAATCATCCTTTTTGTACACACCTTTTGAGAGAGACACACATGATTCAGAAATTATTAGAATACTCTATGTGCTTCACTTATATCTTTTGAGTTATATAGTTTTTGGTCTAGTGCTTCTCTTATATCTTTTAGAGCACGTCGGTGGATTTGTTTTATAGAAACTATTGTTCTCTCATGCTTCACTTAGATTATTTTGAGAGTCCTACAAAACAGCATGGTAATTTTCTTTAATTATGTTAGGCATTCAAGATTAATAAAAAAAATTCTTATGAGTGTGTTGAATACTCTGAGAAGTTTGATAATTGATAATTGTTTTGAGATATGGAGATGGTAATATTAGAGACATGCTAGTCGAGTAGTTGTGAATTTGAGAAATACTTGTGTTAAAGTTTGTGATTCCCGTAGCATGCACGTATGGTGAACCGTTATGTGATGAAGTCGGAGCATGATTTATTTATTGATTGTCTTCCTTATGAGTGGCGGTCGGGGACGAGCGATGGTATTTTCCTACCAATCTATCCCCCTAGGAGCATGCGCGTAATACTTTGCTTTGATAACTTGTAGATTTTTGCAATAATTATATGAGTTCTTTATGACTAAGGTTGAGTCCATGGATCATACGCACTTTTCTTCCTTCCACCATTGCTAGCCTCTCTAATACCGCGCACCTTTCGCCGGTATCATATACCCACCATATACCTTCATCAAAGCAGCCACCATACCTACCTATCATGGCATTTCCATAGCCATTCCGAGATATATTGCCATGCAACTTTCCACCGTTTCATTTACTGTGACACGCTCCATCATTGTCATATTGCTTTGCATGATCATGTAGTTGACACTGTATTTGTGGCAAAGCCACCGTTCATAATTCTTTCATACATGTCACTCTTGATTCATTGCATATCCCGGTACACCGCCGGAGGCATTCACATAGAGTCATATTTTGTTCTAAGCATTGAGTTGTAATTGTTGAGTTGTAAGTAAATAAAAGTGTGATGATCATCATTTTTAGAGCATTGTCCCTAGTGAGGAAAGGATGATGGAGACTATGATTCCCCCACAAGTCGGGATGAGACTCCGGACGAAAAAAGAGAGGCCAAAGAAGCCGAAATAATAATAAAAAGGCCATAAAAAAGGCCCAAATAAAAAATTGAGAGAAAAAGAGAGAAGGGACAATGCTACTATCCTCTCACCACACTTGTGCTTCAAAGTAGCACCATGATCTTCATAATAGAGAGTCTCCTATGTTATCACTTTCATATACTAGTGGGAATTTTTCATTATAGAACTTGGCTTGTATGTTCCAATGATGGGCTTCCTCAAAATTCCCTAGGTCTTCGTGAGCAAGCGAGTTGGATGCACACCCACTTAGTTCCTTTTGTTGAGCTTTCATATACTTATAGCTCTAGTGCATCCGTTGCGTGGCAATCCCTACTCACTCACATTGATATCTATTGTGTTGGGGAACGTAGTAATTTCAAAAAAAATCCTACGCACACGCAAGATCATGGTGATGCATAGCAACGAGAGGGGTGAGTGTTGTCCACGTACCCTCGTAGACCGAAAGCGGAAGCGGTAGCACAACGCGGTTGATGTAGTCGTACGTCTTCACGATCCGATCGATCAAGTACCGAACGCACGGCACCTCCGAGTTTAGCACACGTTCAGCCCGATGACGTCCCTCGAACTCCGATCCAGCCGAGTGTTGAGGGAGAGTTTCGTCATCACGATGGCGTGGTGACGATGTTGATGTTCTACCGACGCAGGGATTCGCCTAAGCACCGCTACAGTATTATCAAGGTGGACTATGGTGGAGGGGGGGACCACATACGGCTAAAAGATCAACTTGATCAATTGTTGTGTCTATGGGGTGCCCCTCTCCTCCGTATATAAAGGGGGAGGAGGAGGGGGCCGGCCAGGAGGAGGAGGCGCGCCCAAGGGGGGGGGGCAATCCTACTCCAAGTAGGTTTTGCCCCCCTTTCCTATTCCAACTAGGAGAAGGGGGAAGGAGGAGGTGGAGAGAAGGAATGAGAAGGGGGGCCGCGCCCCCTCCCCTTTCCCAATTCGGATTGTGGCAAGGGGGCCGTGCGCCACCTCCTGCTGCCTTTTCTCTTCCACCACTTTGGGCCCATGAGGCCCAATAACCCCCGGGGGGGTTCCGGTAACCCCCCGATACTCTGGTATATATCCGATAACCCCCGGAACTATTCCGGTGTCCGAATATAGTCGTCCAATATATCAATATTCATGTCTCGACCATTTCGAGACTCCTCGTCATGTCCGTGATCACATTCGGGACTCCGGGCATACTAGTGACATCCTGTTTGTCTGTGTATTCACACATGTATTATGTTTCCGGTTAATACAATTCTAGCATGAATAATAAACATTTATCATGATATAAGGAAATAAATAATAACTTTATTATTGCCTATAGGGCATATTTCCTTCATATTGATGGGCATCTCCATAGCCGTTGATACGCCTAGTTGATGTGAGACTATATTCCCCCTTTTTTGTCTCCTCCACAACCACCATTCTATTCCACCTAAAGTGTTATGTCCATGGCTCACGCTCATGTATTGCGTGAAGATTGGAAAAGTTTGAGAACACCAAAAGTATGAAACAATTGCTTGGCTTGTCATTGGGGTTGTGCATGATTTAAATACTTTGTGTGGTGAAGATAGAGCATAGCCAGACTATATGATTTTGTAGGGATAACTTTCTTTGGCCATGTTATTTTAAAGACACATAATTGCTTAGTTAGTACGCTTGAAGTACTATTATTTCTATGTCAATATTGAACTTTTGTCTTGAATCTTTCGGATCTGAATATTCATACCACAATTAAGAAGAATTACATTGAAATTATGCCAAGTAGCATTCCACATCAAAAATTCTGTTTTTATCATTTACCTACTCGAGGACCTGCAGGAATTAAGCTTGGGGATGCTTGATACGTCTCCAACGTCTCTATAATTTTTGATTATTCCATGCTATATTATATTTTGTTTTGGACATTACTGGGCTTTAGTATACACTTTTATATTATTTTTAGGACTAACCTATTAACCGGAGGCCCAGCCCAGAATTGCTGTTTTTTGGCCTATTTTAGGGTTTCGCAGAAAAAGAATATCAAACAGAGTCTAAACGGAATAAAACCTTCGGGGACATGATTTTCGGAACGAACATGATCCAGTGGACTTGGACCCTACGTCAAGACATCAACCAGGAGGCCACGAGGTAGGGGCGCGCCTACCCTCCTCAGCGCGCCCTCCACCCTCGTGGTCCCCCTGTTGCTCCACCGACGTACTCCTTCCTCCTATATATACCTATGTACCCCCAAACTACCAGATACGGAGGAAAAACCCTAATTCCACCGCCGTAACTTTCTGTATCCACGAGATCCCATCTTGGGGCCTGTTCCGGAGCTCCGCCGGAGGGGGCATCGATCACGGAGGGCTTCTACATCAACACCATAGCCTCTCCGATGAAGTGTGAGTAGTTTACTTCAGACCTACGGGTCCATAGCTATTCTCTAGATGGCTTCTTCTCTCTTTTTGGATCTCAATACAAAGTTCTCCCCCTCTCTTGTGGAGATCTATTTGATGTAATCTTCTTTTGCGGTGTGTTTGTTGAGACCGATGAATTGTGGGTTTATTATCAAGTTTATCTATGAACAATATTTGAATCTTCTCTTAATTCTTTTATGTATGATTGGTTATCTTTGCAAGTCTCTTCGAATTATCAGTTTGGTTTGCCCTACTAGATTGATCTTCTTGCAATGGAAGAAGTGCTTAGCTCTGGGTTCAATCTTGCGGTGTCCTTTCCCAGTGACGGTAGGGGCAGCAAGGCACGCATTGTATTGTTGCCATCGAGGATAACAAGATGGGGTTTATTTCATATTGCATGAGTTTATCCCTCTACATCATGTCATCTTGCTTAAAGCGTTACTCTGTTCTCTTGAACTTAATAACTCCAGATGCATGTTGGATATCGGTCGATGTGTGGAGTAATAGTAGTAGATGTAGGCAGGAGTCGGTCTACTTGTCTCAGACGTGATGCCTATATACATGATCATACCTAGATATTCTCATAACTATGCTCAATTCTGTCAATTTCTGAACAGTAATTTGTTCACCCACCGTGAATACTTATGCTCTTGAGAGAAGCCACTAGTGAAACCTATGCCCCCCGGGTCTATCTTCCATCATATTAATCTTCCAACACTTAGTTATTTTTATTGCCTTTTATTTTACTTTGCATCTTTATCATAAAAATACCAAAAATATTATCTTACCATATCTATCAGATCTCACTCTCGTAAGTGACCGTGTAGGGATTGACAACCCTTATCACGTTGGTTGCAAGGATTTATTTGTTTGTGTAGGTGCGAGGGACTCGTGTGTGGCCTCCTACTGGATTGATACCTTGGTTCTCAAAAACTGAGGGAAATACTTACGCTACTTTGCTGCATCACCCTTTCCTCTTCAAGGGAAAACCAACGCAAGTGCTCAAGAGGTAGCAGGGATCCACACCATCTTGATGGGAATCCTTGGAGTTCTAGTCGTACTTGATGTAGTCTTGGGAACCCACTTGACCAATGCCTTAGGGGCTTCTTCAAATGCATCAATCTCCTCTTGAAGCTTGTCCTTGCCCTTTAGCTTGTGGTATTGTGGTGGAAGATCATCTTGAGCTTGTGTTCCTTGGAAAGAAGTAGGATCATACTTCTCTTATTGAGGAACAAACTTCGTCTTGGGGTATTGATCTTCTTCCCACTCAACTCCATTGGCATTGAACTTTCGTTCAAAACCAACACCTTGATTCATCCGGTGTCTTCCTTGCTTGCGTACAATTTCCTCAACTTGCTTACTTCCGGCAAGACTTTTGTAAACACCTTTCTCTATAATCCCTTCAATAAGCTATTTTCTTGCGCAGGTGTAACTTGGCTAAGAGAATCATTAGTGGAATCAAGAGAACTACTAGAAGCAACAACATTGGTTTTAGCATGATTATTGTTACTACTAGAAGAAGAATCTTTCTAGTTCTTGTTGCTAGATTTAACTTGTGGCATGTAAGTAGACAAGAGTAAACGCTTGGCAATGTAACAAGAACTTTTCTTGCGAAGATCATCATTGATTACCTTTAAGAACTCATGTTCTTGCTCAAGGTTGAGATTTTCAAAGCGTAGCTTCTCATGAGTCTTTAAAAGTTCTCGATGATCTTCCAAGGTAGTTTCATGAACTAACTTAAGAGTGTTTAGTTCTTTAGTTAGACACTCAATCTCCTTCTTATCATTGTCATTCGTTTTATCTTGATTAGCATGATTAATAGCAAGTTCATCATAGTTTTTATAACTAGAGTTGTCAACAAGTAAATCATCATCACCTAGCAAATCATCTTCATCACTATTGAAATCAACATACTCGGGGTGTGATACCTTTGGGCCTTTAGCCATGACGCATCTTCCAATTCCTTCATTTGGTGAGTCAAATATGTCATAGGAGCTTGTCGGAGTAAATAGCCATGGGTAGCCTAGCCGGCTTCCCCTGGCCCTTCTGAAAAAATTACGAGCCCGTCCGACTCTCAAAAGAAATCAAGACCTGGGGCCGCCTTCCCCATGCCGACTATCTTCTAGGCCGGCTTCGGGGGGCGGCCCGCCTTTAGCCCTCACGAAGGAGGCCGTGGGAGGGCCGACTTCGGGAAGTCGGCAACAAGTAGGCCGACTCCCAGAAGCCGGCTCCCATAAAGCAGTCAAGATCGTACCCGCGAAGTCCGCGTCCACCCAACAATGATGAAGGAGGGCGTGGCTACAGTAAAGCCTGCCACCCCCAAAACCCGGACCACGCCCAGCACAGTGCGCCGTACGGGTGGCCACGACTCGTCCGGCACGGCACTGTTGCCACGGCAGCCTTGACGCCATCCACGACGGGCCACCAGCGTGGCCCCCGAGGCGGCGGGCCCCTTCCGACAAAGAGATTACCGAAGGCGGCCCCGCCTCCTCCCAAGTCGGCCCGATGGAGAGCCGGCCCCCCATAGCCGGCCTGCCATCCTCCTCGAAGGAGACGCCCATTAAGGAGACAAGATACGGCGGGGCTACAGTAATCGCCCGCCAGGGCGGTGGTACTATAGCCATGCTTACCCCGACCAAGCTCGCGTCATCAGCACAGAGCAACAGTAACCAGCCACCGACCAGGCCCTGGACAGTGGGGCCTGCCTATCGACCAGGGTGCCGGCAGCCAGCGGGACCCACCAGTCGGCCGGCCCCAGCAGCCAGCGCAGAAGCCGGCGAGCATAGTCACAGACAGCTGGGCCCCGTGCCCAGCCGGATTACCATTGTACCCCCGGGGGGTAGGCCTATATAAACCCCCAGTGCACCCATGCAAAGGGTTGGACTCTCAAGCTAGTCTTAGACACCATACAAGGAGAGGAAGCAGGCTAGTCGTGCCCTTCTTCCTCCTTCCACCAAAACAGCTCAAGGAGCATCGTGTAGCTACTTGTTCATCTAGTGATCATGCAGAGACCCCGCACAGCAGCAGTAGGGGTGTTATCTCCACGGAGAGCCCTGAAGCTGGGTAAAGTACGCCGGCGAGCTTGTCTTCGCCTCATCCCGTTTCCTGGCACCGGCGACGTCTTATTGGCTCCCACAATGATAAGCCACCCATTGGCATATGTCGCACCTACCACCCGACATTTGGCGCCCACCATGGGGCCAGGTGCACCGTCGTCCGGAGACCTGTTCTGGACGGGAACCCTCTTCCTCCCTAGCGAGCGTAGCCAGCCCGGCACTCCCGATGGCGCTTGCCACGATGCACTGCAAGGCATCGCCAGCATCTGTGCGGCAAGCAGCCTCGCTGATCTCCTCGACGAGGCCCGCATCTCCGACGAGCTCACCTCCGATGCGGGCACCGACCACCTCGCCAACCTCCTTGGCCAACTCCATGTCTCCAGCGAGCCTGCTGCGGATCTGGAGTCGGTTGGCTCCACCGACCCGATGCCTGTCGACTGTGTCGACTCCGACACGGCCTCCAACGACACCTTCCCCACCAAGGTCACGATCTACAATGACCCGCTCCCTCGGGCCGACGATCGCGATACTGTCACCACTCAGGTGATGGTTATCGGCCATGGCGATCCGGCCGACGAGAGCGCCCACGACGCCCCGCGCGCAGCGGCCCACGACTTGTCCGTCCCCCTCCCGGCTGATGCCGACGACGAAGCACTGGAGGCAGGCCCTCTCGCCCTCCTCATGGAGGGCCGGAGGCTGGCTTTCGTGAGACGCCTCACTGAGGCTTACCAGCGCGAAGCTGACCGCGCCGCCTTCGGCACGCCGGCCCCGGCTGGCCCAAGCCGGGCTGGTGCTGTCAGGCAACGTGGTGCCGTCATCGCCGACGTGCTGGGAGTCGACCGCCCGGTCTATGCCACTCCGCTCGAGAACCTACACGCCGCCCAGGCGGCCGTAGACGAGTTGGACGGCTTGGAGGCTGAAAACCTCCCCCACATGACCTAGCGCATACAGCAACTGATTGACGCGGCCGCTCAGCGGCACGAGGTTGACGCCCGCGCGGGAAGCCCACCCCCGCGTCGGGATCACGGTGCGACGTCCCGGACGCCGACTAAGAGTAACACCCGCGCGCGGCACGGGAAAGAGCCGGCTTCCAGCCGAAGCCGGACACGAATCTCCATCGAGCGCGACGCGGATGGCTGTCCCCGAGCCAGGGAATGGCGGGGCAGCCCGCCTCCGCCTCGGGCTCGTGGAGAAAGATACCCCACCCCACCGCTAGTGGCGCATCCGACTTTTAGCGGCCGACTAGGTCGCCGCAAAGGAGTCGGCGAGAGCGACGCCCGCCATCGGATCGACCGCCTGGCCAGATCCCTGGCGCTGGAAGAGGAAGACGATGTCGGCCCGCCCTGCTTCGGCCCCCGCATCTGCGACGAGCCCTTCCCCAAAGGGTTCTCGCTCCCAAGAGACACACCCAAGTACAACGGCTCCGTGAAGCCGGAAGACTGGCTGATCGACTACTCCACGGCAGTCAGCATAGCCAACGGCAACGAGCGGGTTGCCATAAAGTACGTTCCCCTCATGCTGCAACGCACGGCACGGACTTGGCTTAACAGCCTCAAGCCTCTCAGCATCAACAGCTGGGTCGATTTTACCGAAGCCTTCGTTCGCAACATCACCAGCACCTACAAGCGGGCTCCCAATCCCAGGCAGCTCTCCCTGTGCATACAGGGCCCAGCCGAGTCCACTCGCGACTACATCACGCGTTGGGCCGAGCTTCGCAACTCTTGTGAAGGGGTGCACGAGGTGCAAGCCATCGAATACTTCACTGCCGGGTGCCAGGAAGGCACCCTCCTCAAGCACAAGCTTCTCTGCGACGAGCCGACTACCCTTGACGAGCTTCTGAACATCGCCAACAGATACGCCACCGCCGATTCTTCGATGCAGACCAAGCTCCGGGTAGACGCGTCCGGGAAAGTTCTTAACCCGGCGCCCAAGACGCCGGCAGGAGATTCCGGCCGACGCCAACACCCGAACGACCAGAAGCGTAAAGGCCCTGCGCCGCCTCCCGTTAACCGGCAGGTGGCCACGGTCGAAGACACACCGCCTGAAGGGCGGCCCGCTCCCAAGAAGCCCAAGGGCGGCCGGCTGGCTTGGCAGCCGGCTTTCTCCTACGAGCAAGCTCTTGACGCCCCGTGCAAGTTCCATAGCGGCGTGAAGCCGTCCAACCACACAACCCAGAAGTGCAACTAGCTCACCCAAATCTCTAAGGGCGAAGGGCTCACGCCGACTCCTCCTGTCGGCCCGCCGCCTCCGGCTCCGCCACCTCAGGCCGCCCGGCCCGCGGTCGGCGCCGTCTAGGACGAGTTCCCCGACGAGCAAGCATCCTACGTAATCTTTACGAGCCAGCCCGAAGACCGGCGCAGCAAGCGCCGAGAGCATCAGGAAGTCAGTGTGGTCGCTGCTAACCCAGCCGGACACATGCATTGGTCAGAGAAACTCATTAGCTGGAGCCGGGCCGATCACCCAGAGGTGATGCTGTCTCCCGGCTCCTATGCTTTGGTCCTGGAGGCCACCCTCGCGACAGACAGACGCGCCGCCCGCTTCTCCCTCGTGCTAATAGATGGCGGAAGCAGCATCAACATCCTGTACCGCGACACCCTGGAGAAGTTAAGTGTCAAGACGAAGCAACTTGTACCAACTCGGACGGTGTTTCACGGCATCGTGCCCGGTTTGTCCTGCGCCCCCATTGGCAAGATCAAGATCGACGTACTCTTTGGGTACAAGGAGCACTTCCGCCGGGAAGCGATCTGGTTCGAAGTGGTGGACCTGGAGAGCCCTTACCATGCATTGCTTGGCCGACCCGCCTTGGCCAAGTTCATCGCGATCCCCCACTACGCATACCTCAAGATGAAGATACCAAGCTCCAAGGGTATCATCACCATAGCCGGTGATTACAAGAAGTCTGCCGAGTGCGCTGCAGCCAGCAGCCGACTGGCCGAGTCCCTTGTGATTGCCGAAGAAAAGAAGACACTGGACCGGGTCGTGGCCCTGGCCAGCAAGCAGCTAAGCCAGCCCACCGACTCCAAAGAGCATGATGCCCAAGGATCTTTCCAGCCGGCCAAGGAAACCAAGAAGATACCTCTTGACCCCGAGCACCCCGAGAGGTTTGTCGTCATTGGGGCAAGCCTGAACAGCAAATAGGAAGGCGGGCTCGCCGATTTCCTCCGTGAGAATCGGGATATCTTTGCATGGTCCCCCAAGGACATGCCGGGTGTTCCGAAGGATTTCGCCGAGCACAAGCTACACGTGCGAGAAGACGCAAAACCAGTCAAGCAGCCCCTCCGCCGACTGTCAGAGGAGAAAAGAAGGATTGTAGGGGAGGAGATAGCCCGGCTTCTGGGAGTCGGCTTCATCATGGAAGTTTTCTTCCCAGAGTGGCTTGCCAACCCGGTTCTCGTGCTGAAGAAGAATAACAAGTGGCGCATGTGTATAGACTACACAAGCCTCAACAAAGCCTGCCCCAAAGATCCCTTCACCCTTCCAAGAATCGACCAAGTAATAGACTCCACAGCCGGATGCGAGCTGTTGAGTTTTTTGGATGCTTATTTAGGATACCACCAGATAAAACTGAACCCGGATGACCGCCTGAAGACCGCCTTCATCACGCCATTTGGAGCCTTCTGCTACCTGACCATGACATTCGGCTTGAGGAATGCCGGTGCCACTTTTCAGCGTTGCATGTAGAAGTGCCTCCTCACGTAACTCGGCAAAAACGCTCACGTCTACGTGGACGATGTCATGGTGAAGACGGAGAAGCGCGGCACCTTCCTCGAAGACCTGAAAGAAACGTTCGAGAACCTGCGCCGGTTCCGAATCAAGCTCAACCCTGAGAAATGCGTGTTTGGAGTGCCAGCCTCCCAGCTCCTAGGCTTCCTGGTCTCCGAACGCGGCATCGAGTGCAACCCGGTGAAGATCAAGGCCATCGAGAGAATGGCGATCCCCACCAAGCTTCGAGAAATCCAGAAGTTCACCGGGTGCTTGGCCTCTTTAAACCGCTTCATCAGCCGGCTCGGAGAGAAAGCCCTCCCTCTCTACCGCCTCATGAAGAAGAGCACTCACTTCGAGTGGAACGACCAGGCCGATCAATCCTTTCACGAGCTGAAGAAGATGCTGGCCACGTCGCCTGTCCTGGCGGCGCCGACTGAGAAAGAGACCATGCTCCTTTACATTGCCGCAACCAGCCGGGTGGTCAGCACCGTCATCATGGTCCAACGCCCAGAAGAAGGCCGAGCCAAGCCGGTCCAGAGGCTAGTGTATTACTTGAGCGAGGTGCTGTCCGCCTCAAAACAGAACTACCCGCACTACCAGAAGATGTGCTACAACGTGTACTTCACCGCCAAGAAGCTGAAGCCCTACTTTCAAGAGCATCCCATCACGGTCATATGCACTGCCCCGCTGGCCGAGATCATAGGCAGCCGGGATGCATCCGGCCGGGTGGCGAAGTGGGCCATCAAGCTAGCCCCCTACACAATCTTCTACCAGCCCTGCACCGCTATCAAGTCCCAAGCATTGGCCGACTTCCTCGTCGACTGGGCCGAGACCCAGTACCTGCCGCCGGCTCCGGACTCCACCCATTGGCGCATGCACTTCGACGGGTCCAAGATGCGCACTGGCTTGGGAGCCGGCGTCGTCCTTACCTCTCCCAAGGGCGACAAGCTTAGATACACGCTGCAGATCCACTTCACCGCCTCCAACAATGTAGCCGAATACGAGGCGCTCATACATGGGCTCCGGCTTGCCAACGAACTCGGCATCCGCCGGATCCTATGCTATGGCGACTCGGATTTGGTGGTTCAACAATCATCCGGCGACTGGGACGCCAAGGACGCAAACATGGCAAGCTACCGCTTCCTGGTGCAGCAAATCAGTGGGTACTTTGAAGGATGCGAGTTCCTCCACGTACCGCGAGCCGACAACGAGCCAGCCGATGCCCTGTCCCGAATAGGCTCCACTCGGCAAGCAATACCAACCGGCGTCGCTCTACAACGCCTCCTCAAGCCGTCCATCAAGCCGTCTCCAGAATCCGACTCCATCTTCGTGCCGCCCAACCCCGACGGGGCCGGGTCCGGCTCGAAGAACCAAGCAGGCGACCCAAGGACTTCAGTACTCGGCCCGGGGACTGCAGTAACCGGCCCAGGGACTGCCGCACCCAGCCCGGGGACTGCGGTAGCCGGCCCGGGGACTGCAGTAGTGGGCCCGGGGACTGCAGTAGCCGGCCCGGGGACTGCAGTAGCCAGCCCGGGGACTACGTCAACGCAGCAGTCGACGGCCAACTCCAGCACTTCATCACCCAACCCGCCCACCCTGGTGGCAGTAGCCACATTGGCGGTAGGGGAAGTCGCAGCCCCGTCATGGGCCCAATCCATCCTCAACTTCCTAGTAAACCAAGATCTGCCGGCTGACGAAATAGAAGCGAGACAAGTCCAGTGTCGAGCCGGAGCATACACGATCGTCAACAGAGAGCTGGTTAAGCGCAGTGTCACTGGAGTCCTCCAACGGTGCGTCGAGCAAGAGAAGGGCATTGCAATCCTCAGAGATATACACGAAGGAGAATGCGGCCACCATGCCGCCTCAAGATCACTTGTCGCCAAAGCTTTCCGCCACGGCTTTTTCTGGCTGACTGCTTTGGATGACGCCAAAGAATTAGTTAAGCATTGCAAAGGCTGCCAACTTTTCAGCTCCAAGCAACACATGCCGGCTTGGGCACTCAAGACCATCCCCATAACTTGGCCCTTTGCCGTTTGGAGATTAGACATGGTGGGCCCATTCAAGACGGCGCGCGGCAGCATGACACATTTGCTCGTCGCCGTAGATAAATTCACCAAGTGGATCGAAGCAAAGCCGATCAAGAAGCTGAATGGGCCAACTGTCGTGACATTCATCGCGGACATAACAACTCGGAACGGTGTGCCACACAGCATCATCACCGACAATGGCACAAATTTTGCCAAAGGAGCCTTGGCACGTTTCTGCGCTGCACAAGGTATCCGGCTGGACTTAGCGTCCGTCGCCCACCCGCAGTCAAACGGCCAGGTCGAGCGAGCCAACGGCCTCATCCTCTCTGGCATCAAGCCCCGACTGGTCGTACCTCTGGAGCGTTCAGCCGGCTGTTGGCTCGATGAGCTGCCGGCTGTCCTCTGGAGTCTGCGCACCACCCCAAACAAGTCAACTGGCTTCACCCCTTTTTTCCTTGTGTACGGTGCCGAAGCAATCATCCCAACCGACATCGAGTTTGACTCACCTCGGGTGACCATGTACAAGGAGGCGGAGGCGAAGGAAGCACGAGAAGACGACGTCGACCTGCTAGAAGAAGGCCAGCTGTTAGCCCTCAGCCGGTCTGCCATCTACCAGCAGGGGTTGCACAGCTACCACAGCCGGAAGGTCAGGCCAAGATCCTTCCAGGAGGGCGACCTTGTGCTCCAGCTGATCCAGCGAACAGCCGGCCAGCACAAGCTCTCAGCCCCCTGGGAAGCCCCTTCGTCATCAGCAGAGCTCTAGGCAACAACTCCTACTACTTGATCGACGCACAGAAACCCAAGGCACGCAAGAGAGACGACTCGGGCAAGGAGTCGGAATGACCATGGAACGCCAATCTCCTTCGAAGATTTTACAGTTGAAATGCAGTATGTATCACGTTAACCTTTGTATTAAGTACGAGACAATAGGCTCCCTGAGGAGGACTCGGGGACTGCCATCTTTTATCTATGAATGAACAATAGCACCGGGTTCGACCAGTCGCCCCGGGGACTGACCGACTAAAGTTATATTAGAAGTCTTACCCGTGGTCAGGCAAGTATTGTGCCGACACCCAGGCTTAGCTCTTGCCAAAGCCGCAGTTCAAAGAACCGGCTGTTCGGCTGGCAAGAGTCAAAAGCAGGAAAGGGTGCGCACACGAAAAATGGCTAGGGACCAATGGACTAATATAACAGGAGCCGGTTTGCCGCCTGCCGCCGACCGGCTACCAGAGTAGCCGGCCGGCCGGTTTCCATTCACTTCACTTCAGTCCAAGAAAGCTTGAGTACTTGCCTCCCCAAAGTGGGAAGGCGGCAAAGGAAAAAGCCTAAGGATAAAAAGCATACGTGCATGGAAACAAAACATGCACACCATAATGTTTACATAAAAGACCTCTAAGAGGCCGACATCCAACATAGTTCGATACACCCCCAGCGGGTGGAATTGCAAAAGCTTAAACGATTGTTCCAAAAGACGACAAGCAGGAAAAATAAATACGGCAAGTCAAGCTGGCGGAGCGGTCGACGAGCTGGGCTGGTCGGTGGAGACGGTTGCGTCGGCTGAGGGAGCGGCCGGCTGGTGAACTTCAGCTTGATCACCGCCTCCTGCAGTGGGCGCGGTTCCACGCGCCTCGTTGCTGGAGGCACGATCAGCTGGAGGCTGGCCGGTTGTTCCGCTAGCCGGCTCGACGTCTTCACCGTCTTCATCCTCGTCATCCTCGCCCTAATCGCTAGAGGCGATCTCCTCGGCCGAGTCCTCGCCCACCGCCGGGTCCAGGCCGAACCAGTCCTCCGGCTGCGCAACGCCGTCATCATTGAGCTCAGGTGTGAAGACACTGATGTCGGTGCACTCGGCGATCGTCGAGGCGCGCTGGGCGATTGCCGGCCGCACTTCCTCCAGCTCCGCGTCGGCTTCCAGCCTCCAAGTACTCAGCTGGTCCAGGCTTAGCCCTGGGTACCAGGCGCGGACAAACTCCAACACCCGCCCGGCTCCGAGACGGGACGCCGACGCTTTCCATGCTTCGAAACGGCCGACTGCGACCTCCAGCCAGTCGGCGGTCTGGCTTGGGATGCGGGGGATCGTCTGGCCGGGCCAGAGGGCAGCCAGCACCTGCGCCCCGGCACGTTGAAGCCGGCGAAGCATCCGGTTAGCCAGCTGCAGCCGCGCTTGGATGGCCACGAGCTGCTCCTCCAGCGTCCGATTGGCGTCCGGCGCGACGTCGACGCACGCCTGACGGTGCGCCTCGCGATGAGCCTCGATCGCTTGGGCGGCAAGGATGGAGTGGCCCGGAAAGTAATCTGCACAAGAAAAGGGGCGGCAGCACAAGTCAGCCCACGACCCCCGGCGGCCAGTAGGCAGAAGAAGGGCGAGAAAAGCAGCTTACCATCGATCAAGTCTTCGATGCGGCCGAAGCCCGCATCCAGTGCTTGACGAGTCTCAGCCCAGCTTGCCGCCTCGGTCTCAAACTCCGCCTTCAGGGCGGCCTCGCTCTCCTGCGCCTTCTGCAGGGCCGCCTTGTGGCTTTCTTCCTGATCAGCCAGCTTCTTGGCCAGGCGGTCGCGCTCCTGGGCCAAGGTGGCATACTCGGCGTCCCTGGTATGAAGGGCGGTCTGCGCCTCGCCAACCTCTCTCCGCAAGTCGGCATTTGCTCCTGCAAAGAGCAAAAGACAAAAATAAAAAACCAATGAGGGAAAGGTCGTCAAGGAAGATCCGACCCGACTGCTCAGCAGTCGGCCCGAATCTCGGGGACTACACCCAGTGGGTGCGCTGACGCGCCCACACAGGAAACAGATAAAAACAAACACTTACTTCGGCTGTTGGCCAGGTCTTCGATCTTCCGACCCAACTCCTAAGCCTGGGAGTTGAAGGCGGCAACACGGGAATTATGATATTCCTGGAAGTTAAGATAGAAAGCAAACATGAGACGGTCGCCAAGAAAGATCCGACCCGACTGCGCAGCAGTCGACCCGAATCTCAGGGACTACACCTAGTGGGTGCGCTGACGCGCCCCCATGGAAGAAATCAAGGAACCAGAGCGGTCAAGAGCAAAAAAACTTACCCGGATGGCGGCTCGCGTCGACAGGAACTCCTGCATGTATTGCTGCAGGAGGCCGGCCTGAGCTCGCAGCCGACTCCGGACCTCTTGGGCCACCACATTCAGCTCGCCGTTCCCCATGCTGGGAGTCCACCCGGACGTACCGGAGTTGGCCGCCTCCAAGGCCTCCGCCGACTGGCCGGCGCCTGCGGCTTGGTGTGACTCCGGCGAGGCGGCACTTCCCCCTGCACGCTGACGCGTCACCGGTTGAATTTCAAGGCCGGCTCTGACTTCAGGCGCGTCCCTGGCCGGCTCCATTGGCGCCGTCAACGACTGGCCGCCTTGGCCCGCGCCGACTGGCGCGGCCGGTGGCGTCCTCCCCGCGAAGACCTCGAAGAGCTCCTCCGTTTGCACCGACGGCGGGTCCTGGATGATCTCCTCCGCTAGGGGCAATGGGGCGTCCGGGTCTACGGATCGGAGTGGGATGGCGAGCAGCGGGGGTTGGTCGCGCGAGCCCCCCGCCTCTGCCTCCGCAGTCGCCCGCTCCGCCTGAGTCCTGGCCGCCTCCTCTGCCCGCTCCTTCGCCGCCTGAGCTGCCTCCCGATCCACCGCCTCCCTCTCCTCCCGCGCCTCATGAGCGTTCCGCTCTGTGGCTTCCATGAGATCGGCGCGGGGATCCATGCGGCGGGAGCCCGAAGACCCTCCAGCCGGCCCGACGACGGAGCCGCCTGGGACCCGCTCCAGAGAAAGCGGGGCCCTGCTCAGAAAACGGAGAAAAGTTAGGAAGAATGATTCAAACAGAAGAACACAGCAAAACAAGCATACAAGCGATTGGATGCTTATGCCGAGACCGCCTGGGGCTGCTTCACCGCTTTCCGGAAGCGGGCCGCCTTCGCTGCCGCCTCGTCTCGCTTCGTCGCTGCGGCGGAGGTTTTTGGTTTCTTCGACCGATTGCCGAAGAGAGCTGACGCGGCCCGGTGCTTCGGAGCACCGCCGCCTGCAGCCGGCGCGGCAGACGAGCCCGCGTTGTGGCGGTCGGGTGCCGGCTGGCGACGTGGAACTTCTTCGGCGTCGGCGTCGTCCGGCCAGTCCTCGAAGCTGGCAGAAAGCCCGGTGCCTTCGGGTTCAATGTTTTCCCCCACGACGGCCTCCTCCATGGTGGCTGCCCCCAAGTCTGGATCATAAATGTCGTCCACCGTGCGATCAGGGGCGTACTGACGCTCAATCCCTGCCGCCCCAGCCGGCGGCGGAAGAAGGGTATTCTGCAAACAAGAGCCGGCTGATCAGAAGCCGGCCATCATGGAGTCGGCTGACAAAAAGAAGATAGAAGAGAGAAACTTACCACAGGCGGTGGATTGGCGCGAGAGTACGGCGCCTTTCCATATCGCCAGTCCCCGGCGAGCTTGCAGTTGGCGATGTAATTGACCATGAGGACCACCTCTGCGTGCGGCATTTCCCGCGTGCTCAGCCGGCTTGGGTCAAAGCGGCCGCTCATCTGGCACATCATGTGGGGCCGGCTTTGGAGAGGAAGGATCCGGCGCTCCACGAAGGCGGCCACCAAGTCGGCTCCGCGCAGACCCTCCGACTGGATCATCACTCGAAGCCGGGAGATGGCGGCGTTCCCAGCCGGCGACAGGGACTTGGACCGATAACTCCACGACGGCTACCTCCCAGCCGACGGGCCGGCTACGTAGGCCAGCAGATTGACGTGGTCTCCTCTCGGGGGCGAGCCAGCGTTCTTCACGTAAAAATATGACTTCTGCCAGATCTTCACCGACTGGATTAGAGGAATGGAGGGGAACGGATTTTTGTCACCTGACCTCCTCATGGCAATGTAGGCTCCACAGGGGGCAGGCACGCCAGCGGTGACGGTGCCGAGCTTGCTCTGGAAGAGCTCCCCCCAGAGCTCCAGCATGGGGAGCACGCCCAAGAAGCCTTCGCAGAGGGAGACGAAGGCCGACACGAGCATCACCGCGTTGGGCGTGAGGTGATGCGGCTGCAGATTGTAGAACTCCAAGAAGGAGCGTAGAAACCCACTCGCCGGCAGGCCGAAGCCGCGCAGGAAATGCGAGCGGAAGACGACCCGCTCGCCTTCCTCCGGCTCCGGTGAGACCTCCGTCACGGGCGCCAGGCGAACTTGCACGAGATTGGTGCCGGGCAGGCGCCGCGTCTAGTGGAGGAACTCCACTTGCTTGTTGTCGACGTTGGAGCCGTCCCATGAGCTTGATAGCGCCATGGGCCAGGGCGCAGTGGGGATGCTGCAGTGAGAAGCTGCGACCGCAGCGAGAGGAAGAAGAAGAGGAAAGAAGACGAGGAGGGATGGAGCATGGGAGAGCGAGCGAACCTCTGCCTCTCCCCCTCCTCCCCCTACTTGTAGGCTCGGGCGGCGGAGCCGAGGAGGCGCGGTGTGGGGGAACGTGGGGATCGATCGTGCCCACTTCCCCCACGACCCGCATTTATTACGCCCTAATGGCGAATTCAGGGTGCCTCAGGGAGGCGAGCCATCTCCCTGGGCCGCAGAAGATCAGTGCTCAGGCCGAGGCCAGGGAGTGGCGGGCCCGGGCCTGCGGTGGCGTCCCGTCATGCGCGTGCGTGGGCAGGATTCCGCTGCCACGTGGCCCACGGGGGGCCCACAATCAGCATGCAAGTCGGCCACCATCCTGGCCGCAAGATATGAGAACTCTCTGAAAACGGCCTATGCCAGCAAGGCCGGCTCCTCGGGATAAGAAGCTGATCAAGCTTCTCGTCCCCTTGTCCGCCTCGAAGCTCGCCCAGCTTCGGGGACTACTGTCGGAGTAAATAGCCATGGGTAGCCTAGCCGGCTTCCCTTGGCCCTTCTGAAAAAATTACGAGCCCGTCCGACTCTCAAAAGAACTCAAGACCTGGGGCCGCCTTCCCCCTGCCGACTATCTTCTAGGCCGGCTTCGGGGGGCGGCCCGCCTTTAGCCCTCATGAAGGAGGCCGTGGGAGGGCCGACTTCGAGAAGTCGGCAACAAGTAGGCCGACTCCAAGAAGTAGGCTCCCATAAAGCAGTCAAGATCGTACCCGCGAAGTCCGCGTCCACCCAACAATGATGAAGCGGGGCGTGGCTACAGTAAAGCCTGCCACCCCCAAAACCCGGAGCACGCCTAGCACAGTGCACCGTACGGGTGGCCATGACCCGTCCGGCGCGGCACTGTTGCCACCGCGGCCTTGACGCCATCCACGACGGGCCACCAGCGTGGCCCCCGAGGCGGCGGGCCCCTTCAGACAGAGAGATTACCGAAGGCGGCCCCGCCTCCTCCCAAGTCTGCCCGATGGAGAGCCGGCCCCCCATAGCCGGCCTGCCATCCTCCTCGAAGGAGACGCCCATTAAGGAGACAAGATACGGCGGCGCTACAGTAATCGCCCGCCAGGGCGGCGGTACTGTAGCCACACTTACCCCGACCAAGCCCGCGTCATCAGCACAGAGCAACAGTAACCAGCCACCGACCAGGCCCTGGACAGTGGGGCCTGCCTGTCGACCAGGGTGCCGGCAGCCGGCGGGACCCACCAGTCGGCGGGCCCCAGCAACCAGCGCAGAAGCCGGCGAGCATAGTCACAGACAGCTGGGCCCCGCGCCCAGCCGGATTACCATTGTACCCCCGGGGGGTAGGCCTATATAAACCCCCCGGTGCACCCATGCAAAGGGTTGGACTCTCAAGCTAGTCTTAGACACCATACAAGGAGAGGAAGCAGGCTAGCCGTGCCCTTCTTCCTCCTTCCACCAAAACAGCTCAAGGAGCATCGTGTAGCTACTTGTTCATCTAGTGATCATGCGGAGACCCCGCAGAGCAGCAGTAGGGGTGTTATCTCCACGGAGAGCCCTGAAGCTGGGTAAAGTACGCCGGCGAGCTTGTCTTCGCCTCATCCCGTTTCCAGGCACCGGCGACGTCTTATTGGCTCCCACAATGATAAGCCACCCATTGGCATATGTCGCACCTACCACCCAACAGAGTTGGTTGACACAAGTGCTAGACCGGTAACACCTTCATCTTGAGTGTATTCGGAGTCGGAGTGGTAACTTATTTCGGAGTGATTGTCGGAGTCGGAGCCGGATACCCATTCACCAACATGAGCTTGATGTCTTTGTTTTGTGTAGCTCCTTGATGACTTGTCCCTCCTTTCCGAATCCTTGCTTCTCTGAGAGGGTCTTCGCTCATAACGATCATCTCTACTCCTCCTCTCTCTAGGTGGTGATTCTTCTCTTCTACTTCTTCTTTTGGGAGAATCTTCTCTTCTTTTGTAGGGAGCCATACACTCATTGGAGTAGTGTCCGGGTCTTGCACAATTGTAGCAGTTACGTTCACGACTTGAAGATCTTTTGTCATTGTAGGACCTTGACTTGGAACTTCTTTCCTTGCTTCTACTCTTGTAGAACTTGTTGAAATTCTTCACCATTAGGCTCAATTCTTCATTGAAGGCTTGTTTCTTACTTGATGATGTGGGAGCATCACATGAGGCTTTGTAAGCCCCACTTGACTTGTTGTGGAGCTCTTCCTTATCCTTAAGTGACATCTCATGAGCAACAATTCATCCAATGACATCCGTTGGCTTGAGATCTGTCGGATATGGGATTCCGGCAAACCCTTAAGGTTCGAGCACTAGGGTGCGCGCGAAGTATCTCCTTCCTACCAATCTACGCCCTAGCTCACTAAGATCTCGCGAACAAACTCGACGAACTCGCAACACAGAAAGACACAAGATTTATACGGGTTCGCGCCACCATTGTGGTGTAATACACTACTCAAGTGTGGTGGTGTTGGATTGCCTCTAGGGCTGATGATGAACAGTACAAGGAAAGAACAGCCTCCTAAGGTTGAGGTGCTCTTGAGCTCGGTGAGCTTGTGTGTGTGTGTGTGGATGGTCTGAATGATATGTCATATGTCCCCCCTACTAAGGTGGTGGCTAGTCCTATTTATATTGGCCCTGGTCCTCTTCCCAAATATTGAGCGGGAAGGGAGCCAACAATGGTGGGCTAATTCGAAGGGGGACAACTAGTACAAGCTATCCTGACAAAAGTGGTCTTCGCCTGCCAAAGGCTCTGGTGGTGACGCTGTCTTGGGCTCCATGATGACCTTCGTCTCGCCGTCCTCCTAGTCTTGGTCTCGTTGCACCAATATAGCAACCTTTGCCTTATGCCTTGGTACTCTTCGCCTGCACTGGCCTCCTTAGCACCAAAGAGGAAACAAGGACACTGCATGCACTGGCGCCCGCCTGGCACCCGCTTGGTGTCATGCGTCATGGCTCACGTCATGAGGGTCTCGTGAGGTTTGCCCCGCCTTGGTATCTTCGCTCCTCGTGAGCCTGCCTAGCTAGGATACTCCCGAGGAGGTCTTGCATCGTCTGCCTCACGAGGCTTGGACCCTCGCGAGGGTCTTGGATGCTTTGCTAGTGAAGACGGGCCGTATGGCCTGCAGGCTCAGCCACGCCATGGGCCGCAGGCAGGCAAGTCTGGGGACCCCCTGTCGGTGTCAAAACCAGTAGATCTCGCGTAGGGGGTCCCGAACTGTGCGTCAAGGACGGATGGTAACAGGAGACAAGGGACACAATGTTTTTACCCTGGTTCGGGCCCTCTCGATGGAGTTTTTACATGATGTTTTTACTCCTGCATGATTAATATTGATGATATGGGTAGTACAAGAGTAGATCTACCACGAGATCAAGGAGGCTAAACCCTAGAAGCTAGCCTATGGTATGATTGTTGTATATGGAGTTGATGTCCTACGGACTACAACCCTCCGGTTTATATAGACACCGGATAGGGTTAGGGTTACACAGAGTCGGTTACAATGGTAGGAGATCTTGAATATCCGCATTGCCAAGCTTGCCTTCCACGCCAAGGAAAGTCCCATCCGGCCACGGGACGAAGTCTTCAATCTTGTATCTTCATAGTCCTGGAGTCCGGCTGAAGATATAGTTCGGCTATCCGAACACCCCCTAATCCAGGACTCCCTCAGTAGCCCCTGAACCAGGCTTCAATGACGACGAGTCTGGCGCGCAAATTGCCTTCGGCATTGCAAGGCGGGTTCCTCCTCCAAGTCCTTCATAGAAGGTTGTAAACACCAAGAGTAGTGTCCGGCTCTGCAAAATTAGTTTCCAGATATTGCCATAGAGAGAATAATATTAACACAAATCAAATCTGCTGACGTATTCCGCAATGTGTCATCACACTACGGCCAAGTCCTTTACTCGAATCATTTTTACTTTTCCACCTCAGCACGTTTTGCGAGGCGGTTTCCTTGGCACGTCTTGTCAAAGTAGAGATCGTGTACCCCCTTTTACGGGATTCTCATCAATACGAACGTGGGTAACCCAACCGCGCCATTTATCATGGCGCTTGGGAGGCAAGTGAGTTTTACTAGGCTGGTGGGGACACACAACCGCATCCGCCCATATAAGGGAATAAGGATCCACCTTTTACCCACGCCTTCTTCCTCCTTTGCCTATCCATCTCCTGCGCACTCGAGCTCCAGCGCCCAAGCCCGCACTTCCCACCTCAACCTTCTCCAGCAATGTCCGGAGTGGGAGGCAAGTGGATGGTCTCCTTGGCCACAGAGGGCCAAGTCAAGAAGCTAAGGAAGGTCGAATACCTGTCTAAGGACATCGCGCACCGGCTTCCCGAAAAGGGGCAGCTTCTCCCCACCCCAAGGCCCCATGAGAGGGTAGTATTTCTTCCCCACTTCCTCCGCGGACTGGGTTTTCCACTCCACCCATTTGTCCGGGGGCTCATGTTCTACTACGGCTTGGATTTCCACGATCTGGCCCCGAACTTCATCCTCAACATCTCGGCGTTTATCGTCGTGTGCGAGGCTTTCCTCCGCGTCCGCCCTCATTTTGACCTCTGGCTCAAGACCTTCAACGTCAAGCCCAAGGTGGTGCGCGGTAGCCAAGCGGAGTGCGGAGGCGCCATGGCAGGCAAGATGGCCAACGACCTATGGTTCGAGGGCTCTTTTGTGGAGACCCTAAAGGGGTGGCAATCCGGGTGGTTTTACATCACCGAGCCACGCGATCCGAAACGGATCGCAGCCCCCGAGTTCCGATCCGGACCCCCCACGCGGCTTATGTCCTGGAAAGAGATGGGCCTGTCGTGGGGTGACGAAAAAGAGGTGACCGGATTGCAAACATGCATCCAGGTTATGCTCGTCCGCCGGATCCTCCCGTGCCAGCAACGGGATTTTAATCTGTGGGAGTTCGACCCGGCGCAGCACCAAACCCTTAGCAGGCTCTTCGACACGACGTACGAAGATGCCTGGAAGGTGCTATTCAAGGGTGCCGAGGCTCCCGCATTCGCTTCCGAGGACCGCGGATACAGCTCGCAGCGTCACGCTAGCGAGGTAAGCTATCTTCACCTTTTACAGGATGTTAAGCTTTTTTCATAGTTTGACTCTATGCGGGATCTAAACTCCCTTACCTTTGACAGGCTTGGTGGGCGATATCCAGACCGATTAACTGTCCAGCTCCGCTGCCCAAAGACCCAGCCCCAGCTCTACTAGTGAAGCTGCTGGTTCCGGCGCCTTATGTGGTGCCGGAGAAGAAGGCCAAGAAGAAGAAGACCACGGGGACTCGAAAAAGTGCCCGTAACATGGTGGTGTCAGACTCGTCATCTGACGAGTCCGAGACGCCCTCTTCCCGTGAAAACGAGGAGGAGGAAGAAGAAAACTCTCCCCCCCCCAGCGGAGGGAGGAGAGAAGAGGAAGGTCGCCCCGACGGGGGAGGCCGAGGGGTCTAGGAAAAGGAGGACCCCTCCGCCGGACTACTCCCCCGACGCCGAAGAGGGCGAAGAGGAGTGGCCAAATAGGGCCAAGCATCCGGTGAAATCGTAAGTTCGGATATCAGAGTAACTCATGATGTTCCTTTGTTGCACAGCTTTCCCTAATGTCGAACGTAATTATGCAGCCCGCCCCGGGCCTAATTCAACGAATCGTCGGGCGGCTCCCTGGACTCATCGGACGTGAACTCAGTTCCGCTTGCTGTCTCCCCCCACATAGCAGACGACGCCGAAGTGGCGTCGCGGCAAGCTCCAGGGCAGGAGGAGGTGGTCCCGGAGGAGCCGCAAGGCAACCTCCCGAACTCCAGGAGTGAAGGGGATAAGGCCCCCCAGGGCTCCAAGTCCGGCTTTGTGCCGGACACCGCGCCGGAATCTTCCACAGTTCCGGACCACGGTAGGCGAACTCCTTCCAAGAGGAGCAAGCCTTCTGAGCCGGCGGCCTCCGTCCAACCGGAGGTGCCGGACAATCTGCTGGAGGTGCTTGACAGCGCCTCCATCGACGAGGGGCACCGTACTATTATGAGTACGGTGATCCAGAAGGTTCGGTCCGCCAACAGCGGACTGACTGAAGCTTGCGCTAGCCTTCTAATAGGCTTCGAGGTAAGTAAAAATATGTAAAAATATTACCTCATAGACAGTAGCCCCTGATGCTCTGTTTGGCGTTCGGAAAGAAAAGCCGAATAGAGGATCTATTAAATTTCGCAGGAGTCTAACAAAAAAGAGTCAATATGCGTATGCAGGCTTCGCTGCTATCCACCGCCGCACTGGCTGCGGAGGTGGGTGTCCTGAAGCAGGACCTCGAGCGGACCGAGCAAGAGCTTGGCCTTGCCAAGCGGCGGCTCGAGGAGAAAGAAGGTAAGAAATACCTTACAGAAAAAGTGCCTATAAAAAGGCGTGATTGCAAAAAAAATAACAGGATTGTACTGCTTATTGTAGGGGCCACGACTGAGGTGGCGACCCTTAAGCAGGCACTGTTTGAGGCCGAAAAGAAAACGGCCGCGGGGCGCACCGAGCGAGACAGACTTGGGGCTCAGGTCGGCGAGGTGCAGCAAGAGCTTCAGGCTCTCATGAAAAAACATGAGAGTTTGGAGCTGGAGTCAAAGGCGCAAGCATCCGAGCTCGCGACGGCCCTTGAGACTGCCAAGTCTGCCAAGGCCGAAGCCCAAAAGGCCCTCCAAGAGTTGGAGGAGATGAGGAAGATAGCAGCGGGTAAGGCATTCTTTATGCAAAGCAGAAATATAAAAGTAAACTACTTGTTACTTACCCGAATCCGGAGCTCTCCAGGGGCATTCGCAGATCTTCCCAGCAGCGTATCTGACGCTGCCGCATTCTACCGAGCAGAAGAGGGTAGCTCGACGGAGAAGGTGTTCTGGTCTTAGTATTCTGAGGCCGGACACCCTGTGCCCTTGAGCGACCAGCTGAAACAGCTGGTCGATTTCCACAAGGCGGCCGAACAGGCCATGAAGGGCTTCATAGTTCGGCTGTGGCCCGGAGAGGCCCTGCCTGGGAGCTATTTCGGGCTGGTGCGGCGGCTGGTGGAGGCCTGTCCGAGGCTCGAGGTCATCAAGCGCTCCGTCTGCATCGAAGGTGCCCGTCGGGCCCTTGCCCGTGCAAAGGTGCACTGGGGTAAGCTGGACGGTGAGAAGCTTGTGAAGGACGGGCCGCCGCTGGGGAAGGAGCATTGCAAGCCCGAGAACTACTACAAGGATGTTCTTGCAGGTGCCCGCCTTGTGGCTGATGAATGTACCAAGGATGTGATTTTTGAATGAACTCGCTCGTGTTTATCCTGTGCGTTGAAAACTTGTTCATATGCGCTAAGCAATGCTTATTGAATTTAAAATATTACTTTCTATGCGGCCGTTTATCAAAAAATTGAGAGATGGCCAGTCGTCGGCTTCTGCCCCCATGCCACTAGTGCTGGGGTGTTCGGGATAAACCTGAGCGCTCTTTTTCCCATAGTTGGGTCCTTCGAGGGAGGCGCTCAGCACAACGAACCAGGCAATCGGACTATAATGCTTGAACACTCTCACTTAGCCATATAACTCTATAATTTTAAATTTCGGCAAAGCCCCCAGTTCGGAAGACCGAGTTCGGTGCGCTATCCACGCCTTGGCTGGACAAAGCCAGCTCCTCGCTCGAAGTGGCATAAGTCTTTAGGGACTCGAAAAACCTCTTGAACAGCGACCGGTCTCTCGCCTCATCATGACAGTCAGTTTTAGCTTTCTCCACTGAGGTGCTTAACCAAGCTGAACTGGGGCACAATCGCAGTGGTTCTCCTAGTGCTACCTTAGCCGATATAGCAGAATGTAAGGCACCAAAACATAGGAGCCGGGCAAACCCATCTATTGACCCAAATCATGATTCGGAGCCGATCCATATAGTGCTATAAGTTCGGGGTGCCGCACTTGTGAAAGTGTACGGACTTCTCACACCATAATGAGGGGTACTGAAGCCCCTGGCGTGTTTGTCGTACCATGGTGTACGGGTGCAATCATGTCATTTAATAAACATATATGTGAAAAGAGGATAATGCAAAAAAATAGACAAAAAGCTATGCATTGTTTATAGAGAGGCTATTTATCAAAGCCGAACGATACAAATAGTGCGATAAGCAAAAAGATATTGGACTATTGAACATGTCTTGACCAGGGGCAGGCCGCGGAATTGTATTCAAAATAGGTATACTCCTCGTAACAGAGACCACCTGGGA
The DNA here is from genome assembly GCA_034509565.1 of Triticum monococcum. Classification (NCBI taxonomy): domain Eukaryota; kingdom Viridiplantae; phylum Streptophyta; class Magnoliopsida; order Poales; family Poaceae; genus Triticum; species Triticum monococcum. Next base: position 609,311,949 of record CM067842.1, read on the forward strand.
GTTCCATAATGCGGCATGGCTTGTCTGCCTCCCTGGATCTTGCATCGTTTGTGCGGCAGTCGAATTGCCGAACAGGTCGTCCGAAATATGGAGTCCTGAAAGTAAGAAAAAAATAAAAAAAGAATCCGGCAGCCCCTAGTAGGTTTTAAGCCGTATTTTGGGTGTGTCGTTATTGTGCCCCTTCCCCTGTGCCTATGGTATTTCAACGGCGTAGTTATGTACGCGAGGCACTGCTTTCACTATGTCGCGAGAGCTGGGGTTGGGGCCGCATTGCTACGCTTGCTCAGAGCGTGCCAGGCGGTCCTACTGTGGGTTACTCCAGGCGCGCTTGGCAGTGTCTGGCTTTTTAACAGCCGGACTAGAGAATTTCCTAAGAAGGCTACTTTGTACTTCCGATGTGAGAGCCCCTGTGTGCTCCTTCGTATAGAGGGAGCGTTCGGTGTTTCCGTTGACCATGATTACTCCTCGAGGGCCTGGCATCTTGAGCTTGAGATATCCGTAGTGCGGCACCGCATTGAACTTTGCGAATGCGGTTCGTCCGAGCAGGGCATGAGAGCCACTACGAAACGGGACTATATCGAAGATTAACTCCTCGCTTTGGAAATTATCCGGGGATCCGAAGACCACGTCAAGTGTTACTGAGACTGTACAGTTGGCTTCTACACTTGGTATAACGCCTTTAAAGGTCGTTTTTGTGTGCTTAATCCTTGAGGGATCTATGCCCATTTTTCGCACTGTATCCTGATAAAGCAGGTTCAGGCTACTGCCGCCGTCCATGAGGACTCATGTGAGATGAAATCCGTCGATGATTGGGTCGAGAACCAATGCGGTGAAGCCGCCATGACGGATGCTAGTGGGATGATCCCTTCAATCTAAAGTGATCGGGCAGGAGGACCATGGGTTGAACTTTGGGGCGACTGGCTCCATCATGTATACGTCCCGTAGCGCACGCTTCCGCTCCCTCTTGGGAATGTGGGTTGCGTATATCATGTTCACCGTCCACACTTGTGGGGGAAAGCGCTTCTGTCCATTGTTGTTCGGCGGCCTGGGCTCCTCCTCGTCGTCGCTGTGCAGCCCCTTGTCTTTGTTTTCGGCTCTTAACTTGCCTGCCTGCTTGAACACCCAACAATCCCTGTTAGTGTGATTGGCTGGCCTTTCGGGGGTGCCATGTATCTGGCACAAGCGGTCGAGTATTCGGTCCAAACTGGACGGGCCCTGAGTATTCTTTTTGAATGGCTTTTTCCGCTGACCGGATTTATAGCCTCTGAATCCGGCATTGACTGCCGTGTCTTCATTGCTGTCGCTGCTGGCGCGGCGTTTTTGCTTATTCCAACGTGTCTTGCCACTTTTTTCCTTGGTATCCGAATTACCATGGTTCGTTGATAAGTTGTTACTGCGGGCTAGCCAGCTGTCTTCTCCCACGCAAAAGCGGGTCATGAGTGTCGTGAGGGCTGCCATAGATTTCGGCTTTTCCTGTCCTAGGTGCCGGGCAAGCCACTCGTCGTGGATGTTATGCTTGAAGGCTGCTAGGGCCTCTGCGTCCGGACAGTCGACTATCTGGTTTTTCTTTGTTAGGAACCGTGTCCAGAATTGCCTAGCCGATTCCTCTGGCTGCTGAATTATGTGGCTTAAGTCGTCAGCATCCGGTGGTCGCACGTAAGTGCCCTGGAAGTTGTCGAGGAATGCGGCTTCCAGGTCCTCCCAAGAACCGATTGAGTCTGCTAGCAAGCTGTTAAGCCAATGTCGGGCCGGTCCTTTAAGTTTGAGCGGGAGGTATTTGATGGCGTGTAGATCATCGCCGCGTGCCATGTGGATGTGAAGGAGATAATCCTCGATCCATACCGCCGGATCTGTTGTGCCATCATATGATTCGATGTTTACGGGTTTGAAACCCTCTGGGATTTTATGATCCATTACTTCATCCGTGAAGCATAGCGGGTGTGCGGCGCCTCTGTACTGGGCTATATCACGACGCAGCTTGGAAGAGCTATGTCTGTTGTGTTCGGCCTGGCCGGATTTGTTGTATCCGGAGTGAAGATCATCGTCACGTGCCGTAGGGCGCCTGCGCGATCCGTAGATCGATCTTGTTTGTCTTGCCTTATCCTCTAGTACGTATCGCAGGTCTGGCGCATTTTCCCGTGCCTTAGTTGAGCGGCGTCAGGACATGGCTTTGGTGGAGGACCGAGAGGCCTCTCTATCGCGGCCGCGAGGTGGCTGGTCTGTCATGTCGTGCGCTGGTGATGTAGGTGCTTCCTCCTCTGATCGGGGTAGCGTCCTGCGCTTTGGGTAACTCTTGGAGGGGCGTTCGAGTTCATACTCTTCGGCCGCAAGGACTTCAGTCCATCTGTCAGCTAGCAAATCTTGGTCAGCTCTAAGATGTTGCTACTTTTTCTTGAGGCTGCTTGCCGTGGCTAAAAGCCTGCGTTTGAAACGCTCTTGTTCGGCGGGGTCTGATGGTACGACGAATTCGTCGTCATCGAGGCTAGCCTCGTCTTCGGAGGGAGGCATATAGTTATCATCCTCGACCTCTCGGTCTGCCGCTCTCTCATGAGGGCTGGCTTCTCCATCTTCCTGTGCCGAATCTTGCTAGGGTGGGTGTTCTTCGGCGCTATCCGGGGTAGTATTATCTCCCGTGCCGGAATCACCGTTTTTGCTTTGGCAGGATTTAGAGCGGTGCCGCTGACGCCGGCGCTTTGGCTTTTTCTTGGACGTGTCATCCCCCGTTGTTCCATCGCCATCTCCATCTTTTGGAGTATCCACCATATATATGTCATATGACGAGGTGGCCTTCCAGCGCCCTACAGGTGCTGGTTCCTATTCGTCTCCTACATCGTTGTCCATACCGTCGATGTCTTCGGAGCCGAAGTCAAGCATGTCGGTTAAATCGTCGACAGTGGCTACAAAGTGGGTGGTGGGTGGGCTTTGAACTTCTTCATAGTCCGTATCCCATCCTTGCTGACCGTAATCTGGCCAGGGCTCTCCTGATAAAGAGAGAGACTTGAGAGAATTCAGGATGTCGCCAAAAGGCGAGTGCTGAAAGATGTCCGCGGCGGTGAACTCCATTATCGGTGCCCAGTCGGATTCGATTGGCAGGGGCGCGGGGAGTAGTTCGGATCCTTGGAGTCACGGGTCATGCAGAGTGCGGGGCTGGCATTCGGCTCGATCGCCTTTGAGATCGCAGCCCCCGAGGTGACGTCCAACCGCTCATCCTCGATTGGCGCAATAGGCTCCGAGTTAGGGGTCGGAACCGGTGCGTGTGCGGCCTCCAGGACACTGTCCGGAGGCAGAGCTAGATCATGCCCCTCGAGATAGTGTGGTGCGCTTGGCCGTGGCTCGAACCCGTCGAAGATCAAGTCTCCGCGGATGTCATCCGTGTAGTTTAAGCTTCCAAACCTGACTTGATGGCCAGTGCAAAGCCGCCGAAGACGAAGATTTGTCCAGGGAGAAAAGTCTCACCCTGGACCTCATCATTGTTGATGATCAAGGGAGCCATCGGGCCTAAAGGCGACGACATAGAGGAACTCTCAATGAAAGCACCAATGTCGGTGTCAAAACCGGCGGATCTCGGGTAGGGGGTCCCGAACTGTGCGTCAAGGCCGGGTGGTAACAGGAGACAAGGGACACGATGTTTTCACCCAGGTTCGGGCCCTCTCGATGGAGGTAATACCCTACTCATGCTTGATTAATATTGATGATATGGGTAGTACAAGAGTAGATCTACCACAAGATCAAGGAGGCTAAACCCTAGAAGCTAGCCTATGGTATGATTGTTGTATATGGAGTTGATGTCCTACGGACTACAACCCTCCGGTTTATATAGACACCAGATAGGGTTAGGGTTACACAGAGTCGGTTACAATGGTAGGAGATCTTGAATATCCGCATCGCCAAGCTTGCCTTCCACGCCAAGGAAAGTTCCATCCGGACACGGGACGAAGTCTTCAATCTTGTATCTTCATAGTCCTGGAGTCCGGCTGAAGATATAGTTCGGCTATCCGAACACCCCCTAATCCAGGACTCCCTCACCCCCGTTCCCAGGACGCCGATAGTAGCCCCCGGGCCCAAGGTGCACTTGGACTTGGCTTTGCGGCGAAGCCAAGGGCCAAGTACGGAGCACCGCGGGCCCCAAAAGCTTGCGGCCTCGGTTGACGTGTGGCGGTTGATTGGACGTGGGTGTCTCCGCTTCCCCATGTTGTCTCGACAACTGCTCGACTTTTCAGGTCCCCGCGACATGCAAGGAAAACCATCATTACCTGCGATCGTGGGAGACGCCGGTTGGCCTTCCCTTGCTATAAATGGGGACGGGGCGGAGCTCCCGTTGCCCATATCTTCCTTGCTTGCTTGCTCCTTCCTCCTCGCTCCATCACTTGTAGTGACACCCCATGGCACCACGAAGGAAGTTCTCCGCCGCCGAGAAGGGGAAAGCCCCTCGCGAGGGACCCGGCTCCCCAGCGCCCAAGCGCGGCCGCGGCCGCGTAAACATGCCGCGACCCCCGCCGTGGCCCATTGTCGAGACAGCGCCATGGCATGCGGAGTGGGTAATCCCATCCATGATGGTCTAGTTGATGAGGGGAGGCGTGCCATGGTGGCACAGCCTCCTCGTCCGCGCTTCCACACGGCGGAAGTGTCACCGAAGTTCGTCGTCTGGTCAGAGAACCCGGCCGGCAACTGGCTCCAACTCCCGCGCTTCTTCGCCGGCGAACTGCCGGCCTCTGGTTCAAGCGGACTCTGGCTGCAGGAAAATGGCTGTTGCAGCAAGGCCTCTTGGGTTGCGGTCGAGACTTCCGCTGCGGGCAACATAGCCCTGGCCCGCGGCTGGCAGACATTTGCCCGCGCGCGCAGCCTGGGCAGGCGGGGCACCCTCCACTTCAGGTACGATGGTGGGTCGACCCTTTATGTGAGGGTGTTTGGGGAAGATGGTCGCCGCGCCGGGTGCTGCCCTAAGGCGAACGATGGTGAGGAGGTACTCGGCCTTGGGGACGGTCGCGATGAGGACGAGGGTGAGACCGCCCTCGTCGGCGATCGTGTCTCGTCCAGCTACGGTGGCTCTTCCTCCGGCTATAGCTCCAGCAGTGGCGGCTATGCCCAGCCGCCATGTCGCCACGCCCGTCTTGAAGGCGGCGGTGGCTCATCTCATCGCGGCACCTCCGTGAAGCGTGAGGAAGTATCTGGCTAGGCTCGGGGTAGTGCTAGGTGTCTGTCCTTGCGGATCGCTGCCACGCTACTTTTTTTTGCTCTTTTCCTGCATCAAGAATGAAACCAGCATGGTCCCAGGGGGGTGTGTATTGAACTATGGTTCCTTGGTTATATCAGTATGTGTGCTGTTCTCGTGCTGTGTCATTATTTTGTGCAAAGATAACTGAACCTGGTATACTCAGGATGTCCTCTTCCTTGCGAAGCGTTTATTTCCTCGCATTCATCTTGCCTCGGTGGCCTGCATTCGCTCAGGAACTTTGAAAAACTCGTTAGGAAGTGTGTTAAAAGATTTGCCGTTCATCCTGGCCCTGTCGTGGCGCTTTGTGTCGCGGTACCCGAGGGGCACGAACTAGGAGAGGTGCGCCAGCATTTGGGCTCGAACGAGGGTGGCTCGCGAGAAGGCAGAAAGGAGAAAAAATGCTCGCGAGGGCACCTGCCTAGCCCCCTTGCGAGGCATGCGAGAGAGAGAACACGAGCAAATTCGAGCAGGAAAAGTGCAGTGAGAGGCGAGGGAATCAAATCGGTAAGGAACGCCAAAGGCAAACTTTGATTGAGGAAAAGCGAGTCAACTACGGAAAGCAAATGAAAAGACGCGTCCGGCACCTAATCTAGTCTTCAAGTCTTCTCAGCAGCACGGAGCTAAGTGGTGTCCACTAGGCATGGGAGGGAGCCTCAGGGCCTGAGGCCGGCACTCCTGAGACTCCGGGGCGTGTATAGCCCCACTCATTATTACGTGAGAGTGTCACGGGCGGCGATTCTTCACAGGCTCTAGGCCTTGCTTCTCAGGCTCTTGGCCTTGCTTCTTAGGCTCTAGGCCTTGCTTCATGGATAGAACTTCCGGAGGTGCTGGATGTTCCAGGCGTTCTGGATAGGTATCCCGTCTTGCGTCTCCAGGCGCGCTGCACCTGGCCTAGAGACATGGACGACCCTGAACGGGCCCTCCCACATGGGCGAGAGCTTGTGCAGCCCTTCCCTGGAGAGGACCCACCTCAGGACGAGGTCGCCCACCTCGAGCATCCTGGAGCAGATGTTGCAGCAGTGGTATCGCCGCAATGCTTGTTAGCACCTTGCTGCCCTCAACGCGGCTTCGCGACGGCGTTCATCCCCCAGCACGAGATCCATCCCCCGAATGGTGTCCTGCTGCATTTCGTCGAACGCTAGGACCCATGCGGAGCGATGCTTGACCTCGTGAGGGAGGACTGCTTCAGCTCCGTAGATGAGGAAGAATGGGGTCTCGCCCGTTGGCTTGGTGGCGGTGGTTCGGATGGACCACAGCACGGACTGGAGCTTGTCGTGCCAGCCCCTGCCGCAAGCCTCCAGCTTCTTCTTGAAGGTCCTGGTCTTGAGGCCCCTCAGGACCTTCGTGCTAGCGCGCTCGGCCTGACCATTACTCCTGGGGTGGGCCACCGAAGCATAGCAGATCTGCGTTCCAAGGTTAGCACAGTAGGTTTTGAAGAGGTTACTAGTAAACTGCGAACCGTTATCTATGATGATGCAGTTGGGGACCCCGAAGCGGCTCACGAGGCCCTTGATGAACTTGACAGCAGAGCCGGCTGGAATGGTACGGACGGCTTCCACTTCCGCCCACTTGGTGAACTTGTCGATGGCGACGTAGAGATAGCGGTAGACACCTGGAGCCCGGGGAAATGGGCCTAGGATGTCCAGCCCCCAGACCGCAAACGGCCATGTGAGTGGGATGGTTTGGAGGCCCTGAGCAGGCTGATGGATTTGCTTGGCGTGGAATTGGCAAGCTTCATAGGACTTCACCAGCTTGGCCGCGTCGTTGAGTGATGTAGGCCAATAGAACCCATTGCGGAACACCTTGCCGACGAGGGTCGGTGATGACGAGTGGTGTCCGCAATCACCGTCGTGTATGTTAATAAGCAACTCCCTTCCTTCATCACTGGAGATGCAGCGCAGCGTGACATCGTTCGGTCATTTCCTGTATAACTCGCCGTCTTGGATACAGTATGCCATGGCCTGTCGAGCCACACGCTCCGCGTCCTCTTCCTTCTCTGACAGCATCCCGCGCATTAGGTACTCCTTGAATTCCTTGATCCAGCACTCCTCCAGGGGCCCGAGCGCCAAGATCAGCCGAGCTCCTGAGGTCGGGCCGCAGGCTGGGGCTCCCATGGCTGGGGGCTGCGGGAGTTCCTCACGAGGCTGAGTCATGCTTGAAAGAAGTGGCGAAGCTGATGGCTTGAAGAGCCGCTCTTCGACCGGGCTCTTGCGGTTGCCACTTGGATGCTCTCCTAGCGATGTCATCGGCTTCCTTGTTGGTGCCCCGGGGCACGTGCTGCAGCTCCAGGCCCGAGAACTGCTTTTCCATCTTGCGCACCTCCGTGAGGTAGGCCTCCATGTGCTCGTCCTTCGGCTCGTATACCTTGTTGGAAAAGTTGACGAGGAGCTGCTAGTCGCCTTTGACGGTGAGGTGCTTCACCACTAGAGCCGCCGCAGCCCTCAGGCCAGCTATGAGGCCTTCATATTCTGCGATGTTGTTGGAGACCTTCTCACCGTGCTAAAAACAGAATTGCACGGCGTAGTAGAGCTTGTCCTCAGTGGGCGAGATGAGCACTGCACCAGCCCCCACGCCCTGATGCGCGAAGGCGCCATCGAAATACATGACCCAGCCGTCTGGTACCTCGCTTCCTGGGAGGTGGACCGGTCTTCCCCTTCCTCAAGAGCCGGCGCATCTGTCCATTCTGCCACAAAATCGGCGAGCGCGGCTCCCTTGATGACCCTGGTAGTGATGAACTCCAACTGGAATGCTTGTAACTCGATGTTCCACTCAGGAACCCTTCCGGCTGAGTTAGGGCTCCTGAGCACCCTCTCCAATGGGTAGGCTGAGACGACCTTGATGGGGTGACCCTGGAAGTAGTGCCACAGCTTGCGCGAGGCCACCAAGAGTGCGAGCAGGAGCTTTTGCAACATGGGGTAGCGCGCCCTCATGTCCCGTGGTACGGTGCTGACAAAGTACACCGGATGCTCGACGAGGGCCGGCACACTGTCGAGGCTCGGGTCCCGCGGTGATTGTGGCATATCCTGAGGTGGTGGGTGATACGTCCATTTTGCATCATGCTTTTATATCGATATTTATTGCATTATAGACAGTTATTTCACTGTATGTCACAATACTTATGGCTATTCTCTCTTATTTTACAAGGTTTACATAAGGAGGGAGAATGCCGGCAGCTGGAATTCTGGGATGGAAAAGGAGCAAATATTAGAGGCCTATTCTACATAACTCCAAAAGTCATGAAACTCCACGGAACATCTTAAAATAAATAAAGAAAAATCCTCGCCAAAGATGAAGGCTAGGGGGCCCACACCCTGCTCACGAAGGTGGGGGGCGCCCCCCCCTCCTAGGGCGCACCCCCCTACCTCGTGGGCCCCCTGGTGGCTCTCCGACGTCCATCTTCCCCTATATGAAGTCTTTCGATGAGAAAAAAAATTAGAGGGAACATTTCGGGACGAGACTCCACAGCCACTAGGCGGAACCTTGGCGGATCCAATCTAGAGCTCCGGCAGAGCTGTTCTGCCGGGGATACTTCCCTCCTGGAGGGGGAAATCATCACCATCGTCATCGCCAACACTCCTCTCATCGGGAGAGGGCAATATCCATCAACATCTTCACCAGCACCATCTCATCTCCAAACCCTAGTTCATCTCTTGTATACAATTCTTGTCTCAAAGTCTAGGATTGGTGCTAGTAGGTTGCTAGTAGTGTTGATTACTCCTTGTAGTTGATGCTAGTTGGTTTATATGGTGGAAGATCATATGTGCAGATCCTATATGCATATTATTACCCCTCTGATTATGAACATGAATATGCTTTGTGAGTAATTACGTTTGTTCCTGAGGACAATGGAGAAGTCTTGCTATTAGTAGTCATGTGAATTTGGTATTCGTTTGATATTTTGATAAGATGCATGTTGTCTAGCCTCTAGTGGTGTTATGTGAACGTCGACTACATAACAATTCACCATTATTTGGGCCTAGAGGAAGGCATTGGGAAGTAATAAGTAGATGATGGGTTGCTAGAGTGACAGAAGCTTAAACCCTAGTTTATGCATTGCTTCATAAGGGGCTGATTTGGATCCACATGTTTCATGCTATGGTTAGGTTTACCTTAATACTTTTGTTGCAGTTGCGGATGCTTGCAATAGAGGTTAATCATAAGTGGGATGCTTGTTCAAGTAAGAACAGCACCCAAGCACCGGTCCACCCACATATCAAATTATCAAAGTATCGAACACGAATCATATGAATGTGATGAAAACTAGCTTGACGATATTCCCATGTGTCCTCGGGAGTGCTTTTCCTATTATAAGAGTTTGTTCTGGCTTGTCCTTTGCTACAAAAAGGATTGGGCCACCTTGCTGCGCTTTATTTACTCTTGTTACTTGTTGCTCGTTACAATTTATCTTATCACAAAACTATCTATTACCACTTATTTCAGTACTTGCAGAGAATACCTTGCTGAAAACCTCTTATCATTTCCTTTTGCTCCTCGTTGGGTTCGACACTCTTACTTATCGAAAGGACTATGATAGATCCCATATACTTGTGGGTCATCAAGACTCTTTTCTGGCGCCGTTGCCGGGGAGTGTAGCGCCTTTGGTAGGTGGAATTTGGTAAGGAAAAATTTATATAGTGTGCTGAAATTTACTATCACTTGCTACTATGGAAAGTAATTCTCCGAGGGGCTTGTTCGGGGTATCTTCACCCCGACCAGTAGAGCAAAGAATTGCTCCTCAACCTACTGAACCTATTGAAAATGAAACTCCTTTCAAATTTCCTTCGGGTATGATGGAAAAACTGCTAGCTAACCCTTTTACACGAGATGGAACAAAGTATCCTGATGAGCACTTAATATATGTGGATGAAGTTTGTGGATTATTTGAGCTTGCAGGTATACCCGATGATGTTGCTAAGAAGAAGGTCTTCCCTTTATCTTTGAAGGGAGACGCATTGATATGGTATAGGCTATGTGATGATATGAGATCATGGAACTATAAAAGATTGAAATTGGAATTTCATCAAAAGTATTACCCTATGCATCTTGTTCATCGTGATCGCAATTATATATATAATTTCTGGCCTCGCGAAGGAGAAAGCATCGCTCAAGCTTGGGGGAGGCTTAAATCAATGTTATATTCATTCCCCAATCATGAGCTCTCAAGAGAAATGATTATTCAAAACTTATATGCTCGGCTTTCTGATAACAATCGCACCATGCTCGATATTTCTTGTGCTGGCTCTTTTATGATGAAGACTACTGAATTCAGATGGAAGTTATTGGATAGAATTAAACACAACTCTGAATATTGGGACCTCGACGAAGGTAAAGAGTCAGGTATGACACCTAAGTTTGATTGTGTTAAATCTTTTATGGACACCGATATTTTCCATAAGTTTAGCACTAAATATGGACTTGACTCTGAGATAGTAGCTTCTTTCTGTGAATCTTTTGCTACTTATGTTGATCTCCCTAAGGAGAAGTGTTTTAAATATCATCCTCCCATAGAAGTAAAAGTAGTTGCACCTATTAAAGTTGAAGAAAAGACTGTCACTTATAATGATCCTATTGTTCCTACTTCTTATGTTGAGAAACCACCTTTCCCTGTTAGAGTAAAGGATCATGCTAAAGCTTCAACTGTTGTTCGTAAAAGCAATATTAGAACTTATACACCTCCTGAGCAAGTTAAAGTAGAACCTAATATTGCTACTGTTAAAGATCTCTTGTCTGATAATATTGATGGGCATGTTATTCAGTTCGAAGGTGAAACTGCTAGAATTGCTAAACCTTGTGCTAAAGATAAGCATAGACCTGTGGTAGGTGTGCCTGTTATTTCTGTTAAAATAGGAGATCATTGTTATCATGGCTTATGTGATATGGGTGCTAGTGCTAGTGTTATACCTTATGACTTGTATAAAGAAGTCAAGCATGAAATTGCACCAGCTGAATTAGAAGATATTGATGTCATAATTAAACTTGCCAATAGAGATACTATTTCAGCGATGGGAATTGTTAGAGATGTTGAAGTCTTGTGTGGGAAAACTAAATATCCTATTGATTTTCTTGTTCTTACTTCTCCACGAGATAGCTTTTGTCCCATTATATTTGGTAGACCCTTCTTAAACACTGTTAATGCTAGGATAGATTGCGAGAAGAATGTTGTTACTATTGGCTTGGATGATATGGTTCATGAGTTAATTTCTCTAAATTTAGTAAACAACATCGTGAGGAAGAATTACCTGGTAAGGATGAAATTATTGGTCTTGCTTCTATTGCTATACCTCCTAGTGATCCTTTAGAACACTATTTGCTAGACCATGAAAATGATATGTTCATGAATGAAAGAAGGGAAATAGATGAAGTATTCTTTAAACAGGAACCGATTCTGGAACACAACTTGCCTGTTGAAATTTTAGGGGATCCTCCTCCACCCAAGGGTGATCCCGTGTTTGAGCTTAAACCGTTGCCTGATAATCTTAAATATGCTTATCTTGATGAAAAGAAGATATATCATGTTATTATTAGTGCTAACCTTTCAGAGCATGAAGAAGAAAGATTATTGAAAACTCTGAAGAAGCATCGTGCTGCTATTGGATATACTCTTGATGATCTTAAGGGCATTAGTCCCACTCTATGTCAACATAAAATAAATTTGGAAGCAGATGCCAAACCAGTTCGTGATCCTCAACGACGTCTTAATCCTAAAATGAAAGAAGTGGTAAGAAAAGAAATACTCAATCTTCTGGAGGCAGGTATAATTTATACCGTTGCTGATAGTCAGTGGGTAAGTCCTGTCCATTGTGTCCCTAAGAAGGGAGGTATTACTGTTGTTCCTAATGATAAAGATGAATTGATTCCACAAAGAATTATCACAGGTTATAGGATGGTAATTGATTTCCGCAAATTAAACAAAGCTACTAAGAAAGATCATTACCCCTTACCTTTTATTGATCAAATGCTAGAAAGATTATGCAAACATACACACAATTGCTTTCTAGATGGTTATTCTGGTTTCTCTCAAATACCTGTGTCAACTAGAGATCAATCAAAGACTACTTTTACATGCCCTTTTGGTACTTTTGCTTATAGACGTATGCCTTTTTGTTTATGTAATGCACCTGCTACCTTTCAAAGATGCATGGCGGCTATATTCTCCGACTTTTGTGAAAAGATTTGTGAGGTTTTCATGGACGACTTTTCCGTCTATGGTTCCTCTTTTAATGATTGATTGAGCAATCTTGATCGAGTTTTGCAGAGATGTGAAGAAACTAATCTTGTCTTGAATTGGGAAAAGTGCCACTTTATGGTTAACGAAGGTATTGTCTTGGGGCACAACGTTTCTGAAAGAGGTATTGAAGTTGATAAAGCCAAGGTCGATGCTATTGAAAAGATGCCATGTCCCAAGGACATCAAAGGTATAAGAAGTTTCCTTGGTCATGCCGGTTTTTATAGGAGGTTCATTAAGGACTTCTCAAAAATCTCTCGGCCGCTGACTAATTTATTGCAAAAAGATATACCATTTGGCTTTGATGATGATTGTGTAGAAGTATTTGAAATACTTAAGAAAGCATTAGTCTCTGCACCTGTTGTTCAGCCACCTGATTAGAATTTACCCTTTGAAATTATGTGTGATGCTAGTGATTATGCTGTAGGTGTTGTTCTAGGGCAAATAGTTGATAAGAAACTAAATGTTATTCATTATGCTAGTAGGACTCTAGACAATGCTCAAAGAAATTATGCTACTACTGAAAAAGAGCTTTTAGCAGTAGTATTTGCTTGTGATAAGTTCAGACCTTATATTGTTGATTCTGAAGTAACTATTCACACTGATCATGCTGCTATTAAATACCTTATGGAAAAGAAAGATGCTAAACCTAGACTTATTAGATGGGTTCTCTTGCTACAAGAATTTGATTTGCATATTGTTGATAGAAAGGGAGCTGAGAACCCCGTTGCAGACAACTTGTCTAGGTTAGAGAATGTTCTTGATGACGCACTACCTATTAATGATAACTTTCCTGATGAAGAATTAAATGTTATAAGTACTTCTCATAGTACTCCATGGTATGCTGTTATGCTAATTATATTGTTGCTAAGTTTATACCACCTAGCTTCACATACCAACAAAAGAAAAAGTTTTTCTATGACTTGAGACATTACTTTTGGGATGACCCACATCTTTATAAAGGAGTAGATGGTGTTATTAGACGTTGTGTACCTGAGCATGAATAGGAACAGATCCTACGCAAGTGTCATTCCGGAACTTATGGAGGACACCACGCTGGAGATAGAACTGCACATAAGGTATTGCAATCTGGTTTTTATTGGCCTACTCTCTTCAAGGATGCCCGTAAGTTTGTCTTGTCTTGTGATGAAAGTCAAAGAATTGGTAATATTAGTAGACGTCAAGAAATGCCTATGAATTATTCTCTTATTATTTAACCGTTTGATGTTTGGGGCTTTGATTATATGGGACCTTTTCCTGCCTCTAATGGATACATACATATTTTAGTTGTTGTTGATTACGTTACTAAGTGGGTAGAAGCTATTCCAAGTAGTAGTGCAGATCATAACACTTCTCTTAAAATGATGAAAGAAGTTATTTTTCCGAGATTTGGAGTCCCTAGATATTTAATGACTAATGGTGGTTCACACTTTATTCATGGTGCTTTCCGTAAAATGCTTGCTAAATATGATGTTAATCATAGAATTGCATCTCCTTATCACCCATAGTCTAGTGGTCAAGTAGAGTTGAGCAATAGAGAGCTCAAATTAATTTTGCAAAAGACTGTTAATAGGTCTAGAAAGAATTGGTCTAAGAAACTTGATGATGCATTATGGGCATATAGAACTGCATACCTATGGGTACGTCTCCGTATAAAATGGTTTATGGAAAAGCATGTCACTTACCTCTCGGACTAGAACATAAGGCATATTGGGCTATTAAAGAACTCAACTATGATTTTAAACTTGCCCGTGAGAAGAGGTTATTTGATATTAGCTCACTTGATGAATGGAGAACCCAGGCTTATGAAAATGCCAAGTTGTTTAAAGAAAAAGTTAAAAGATGGCATGACAAAAGGATACAAAAGCGTGAGTTTAATGTAGGTGATTATGTATTGCTATACAACTATCGTTTAAGATTTTTTGCAGGAAAACTTCTCTCTAAATGCGAAGGCCCCTATGTTATCGAAGAGGTCTATCGTTCCGGTGCCATAAAGATCAACAACTTCGAGGGCACAAATCCGAAGGTGGTAAATGGTCAAAGAATCAAACACTATATCTCAGGTAATCACATAAATGTTGAAACCAATATTATTGAAACCGTAACCCCAGAGGAATACATAAGGGACACCTTCCGGAATGTTTCAGACTCCGAAAAGGAATAGGTATGTGGTACGGTAAGTAAACCGACTCCAAAACAATTTTTAAGGCAATATTTCTCCGTTTTGGAATATTTAGAAAAATAGAAAAATAAGTAGCAATCCGGGAAGGACACGAGGGCCCCATGAGGGTGGTGGGCGCGCCCTACCCCTCTGGGCGCGCCCCCCTACCTCGTGAGCACCTCGTGTGCCTTCCGGACTCCATTTTCTTGCACGATACATATCTTGGTCGGTAAAAATTCATTATATAACCTCCTGAAGGTTTTGACTCCCGGATCACGCAAATATCCTCTATTTTCGTTTTGAGCTGTCCCGTTGCAGATTAAATCAACATGTCTTCCCAGGATTCAGAAGGAGAAAGCTATGTGTATGATTACTTAGCAAATCCCAAGGTCTATGGAGATGTGGAACACGATGGATGGACCACGGAGGAAGAAAAGGACTATGAACCCAAGTGGAAGGAGGAGACGAGCTCAGATGAAGTTGAAGCACCATTACCTCAACCTGGGGACATGCACGTGGAGTCCAAAAAGTCAAGTCTCCCTGATAGGGTAAAGAAACCCAAGTTCTTGTTTATCCATTTTCGTCTCTTGCAGGAAAATAAGCGGGACCTATGCAAAAAGATATTAACCCTGGAGTGGGAGATGATGATCTAAGGGATCAAAATGCCGTCCTCAAGCGCAAACTAAGGGAGAAGCCTAAGCCATCAACTAAGCCAACATCACCACCACCTTCTTCACTGACAAAGGAGACATAATCACATGGGTATGGGCACTCCCCTTGGCAACTGCCAAGCTTGGGGGAGGTGCCCCGGTATCGTATCACAATCACAACTCCTATCCTTACCGTTTTTCTTAGTTCGATCCTATTAGTAGTATCTTGATCTAGTAGAATAAAGTTTATGGCATGATCTAGTTTTGAATTTGCTTTATAATCTCTCTTTGTAATCGAGTCCGTGAGCTATATATAATAAAGATTAGTGTTGAGTCAAGGGCTTGATTATTTTGCCATGATCTTGGGTGAATAAAAGAAAAGAGAAAAAGAATAAAAAGAAACAAAAGGTTCATATTGATCTTATTGAGAGTAATGACGTCACATAGAAAGAGTATGATGATTAAAAGTTGTTGGGAGTTGGCAGACTAGCTTTGGTCATTGTTGCAATTAATAGGAAGTAATAAGGAAAGAGAGGTTTTCACATATAGATATATTATCATTGACATCTTTTATGATTGGGAGCACTCATTAAAATATGACATGCTAAAGAGTTGATGTTGGACAAGGAAGACAATGTAATGAGTTATGTCTTTCTTATATCTGAGATAAAGTATGTTGTCATGGATCCTCTAACTTGTTGAGCTTGCCTTTCCCCCTCATGCTAGCCAAATTCTCAGCACCAAGTGGAAATACTACTTGTGCTTCCAAAATCCCTAAACTAGTTTTGCCATGAGAGCCCACCATATCTACCTATGGATTGAGTAAGATCCTTCAAGTAAGTTGTCATCGGTGCAAAGCAATAAAAATTGCTCTAAATATGTATGATTGATTGGTGTGGGAGAAATAAGCTTTATACGATCTTGTGATGTGGAAGTAATAAAAGCAACGGACTGCATAATAAAGTTCATATCACAAGGGGCAATATAAAGTGACGATTTTGCATTGAGATTTTATGCATCCAACCATAAAAGCGCATGGCAACCTCTGCTTCCCTCTGCGAAGGGCCTATCCTTTATTATTATCTTCTACCTTATGCAAGAGTCATGGTGATCTTCACCTTTTCTTTTTTTTCATTTTATCCTTTGGCAAGCTCAGCATGTTGGAAAGAACATGATATATATATATATATATATATATCTAATTGGATGTAGGGGAGCATGAACCATTATTGTTGACATTACCCTTGAGGTAAAAGGTTGTGGGGCAAAACTATAAGCCCCTATCCTTATCTGTGTCCAATTAAAACTCCATAACCACAAGTATTGCGTGAGTGTTAGCAATTATGAAGGACTAGATGATAGTTGAGTATGTGGACTTGCTTTTTAGGTCTGACATAGACTCTTTCCGATGTTATGATAATTTGCAATTGCTTCAATGACTGAGATTATAGTTTGTCGGAGCCCAATAAAGTTTATAATTTATACTTTTGCATTGTGAATAGATCATCACTAGAACATAAGTAATCATATGACAAAATCTATATATATTGCTGTTATGAGAATAATCATGATGCCTTCATGTCCGTATTTTATTTTTATCGAAGCCTCTACATCTAAACATGAGGACATGTTTATTGTCATCGGCTTTTCGCTTGAGGACAAGCGAGGTCTAAGCTTTGGGGAGTTGATACATCCATTTTGCATCATGCTTTTATATCGATATTTATTGCATTATGGACTGTTATTTCACTTTATGTCGCAATACTTATGGCGATTCTCTCTTATTTTACAAGGTTTACATAAGGAGGGAGAATGCCGGCAGCTAGAATTCTGGGCTGGAAAAGGAGCAAATATTAGAGACCTATTCTGCGCAACTCCAAAATTCATGAAACTCCACGGAACATTTTAAAATAAATAAAGAAAAATCCTCGCCAAAGATGGAGGCCAGGGGCCCACACCCTGCTCACGAGGGTGGGGGCGCGCCCCCCCTCGAAGGCGCGCCCCCTACCTCATGGGCCCCTTGGTGGCTCTCTGACATCCATCTTCTCCTATATGAAGTATTTTGATGAGAAAAAAAATCAGAGGGAACCTTTCGGGATGAGACTCCGCAGCCATGAGGCGGAACCTTGGCGGATCCAATCTAGAGCTCCCGCAGAGCTGTTTTGCTGGGGATACTTCCCTCCCGGAGGGGGAAATCATCACCATCGTCATCACCAACGCCCCTCTCATCGGGAGAGGGCAATCTCCCTCAACATCTTCACCAGCACCATCTCATCTCCAAACCCTAGTTCATCTCTTGTATCCAATTCTTGTCTCAAAGTCTGGGATTGGTGCTAGTAGGTTGCTAGTAGTGTTGATTACTCCTTGTAGTTGATGCTAGTTGGTTTATTTGGTGGAAGATCATATGTGCAGATCCTATATGCATATTATTACCCCTATGATTATGAACATGAATATGCTTTGTGAGTAATTACGTTTGTTCCTGAGGACAAGGGAGAAGTCTTGCTATTAGTAATCATGTGAATTTGGTATTCGTTTGATATTTTGATAAGATGTATGTTGTCTAGCCTCTAGTGGTGTTATGTGAACGTTGACTACATAACACTTCACCATTATTTGGGCCTAGAGGAAGGCATTGGAAAGTAATAAGAAGATGATGGGTTTCTAGAGTGATAGAAGCTTAAACCCTAGTTTATGCATTGCTTCATAAGGGGCTGATTTGGATCCACATGTTTCATGCTATGGTTAGGTTTACCTTAATACTTTTGTTGTAGTTGCGGATGCTTGCAATAGAGGTTAATCATAAGTGGGATGCTTGTTCAAGTAAGAACAGCACCCAAGCACCGGTCCACCCACATATCAAATTATCAAAGTATCGAACGCGAATCATATGAATGTGATGAAAACTAGCTTGACGATATTCCCATGTGTCCTCGGGAGCGCTTTTCCTATTATAAGAGTTTGTTCCGTCTTGTCCTTTGCTACAAAAAGGATTGGGCCACCTTGCTGCACTTTATTTACTCTTGGTACTTGTTGCTCGTTACAATTTATCTTATCACAAAACTATCTGTTACCACTTATTTCAGTACTTGCAGAGAATACCTTGCTGAAAACCGCTTATCATTTCCTTCTACTCCTCGTTGGGTTCGACACTCTTACTTATCGAAAGGACTATGATAGATCCCCTATACTTGTGGGTCATCAGTGCGTTTCCTGAGACCTGGCCGTCCTCAGGAGCTTATGCGATGTTGCCCTGTTGAGCTTGGTCTTCCGCCGTTGATGGCTTTGCCGCGCCTTCCTAACACCGTGTTGCATCAGCTCTGGCTTGGTGTGGCACACCCTTGCTTTGGCGCTCCTCCCGAACTGCCACCAGCGCCGCGCTAGTGGAGTATGGGGTGGAGGCAAGGTAGAGCACCAGAGGCTCGAGAGGCCGCGGTGCCACCATCACTGGGGGATAGTGAGGTATTCCTTGAGGTCTTGGAAGGCCCGGTCGGCCTCCGAGGTCCACTCGAACGGGCCCTTCTTCTTCATGAGCTTAAATAAGGGTAAGGAGCGCTCGCCTAGCTTGGAGATGAAACGCCCTAATGCGGTCACCCGCCCTGCTAGCTTTTGCATTTCCTTGAGGGTCTGTGGTGGGTTCATGTATTCGATGGCCTTGATCTTCTCCGGGTTCGCCTCGATCCCTCTGTGGGATACGAGGAACCCTAGTAGCTTGCCGGAGGGGATGCCAAACACGCACTTCTCCGGGTTAAGACTCAATTTCACTTGGCGCAAGCTCTCGAAGGTCTCCCCCAGGTCTTGAATCAACGTCCTCGCCTCGCGAGATTTGACCACTATGTCATCAACATAGGCCTCTGTGTTTCTGACGAGCTGCCGCCCCAAGGCGATTTGCATCAACCGTTGAAAGGTTGCGCCCGCGTTGCGCGGCCCGAAGGGCATGCAGGTGTAGCAGTACAGCCCGCATGGTGTCAGGAAGGCTGTCTTCTCCACATCCTCCACCGCCATCTTGATTTGGTGGTATCCTGAGAATGCATCTAGGAAACATAGCAAGTTGCACTCGGTGGTGGAGTCGACGATTTGGTCGATGCGTGGAAGTGGGAACGGATCTCGAGGGCACACTTTGTTAAGGTTGGTGAAGTCGACGCACATCCGTTCCTTCCCGTCTTTCTTAGGTACTACGCCGGGGTTCGCCAGCCATTCGGGGTATCGAACTTCTCGGATGGTACCTGCCGCCTCCAGCTTGCGTGTCTCTTAGACAATGAAGGCATGCTTCTCTGTGGACTACCATCTTGCTCGCTGCTTCACGGGGCGTACGTTGGGGCACACCCTCGGATGATGCTGGATTACCTCTCTCGGGACCCCTACCAGCTGATTGGGCTCCCACACGAATATCTCCTTGTTCGCGCGCAAAAACCTCACCAAAGCTTCTTCTTGTCCCGGGTCAAGGCCGGTTCCTATGGTGAATATGGCTCTTGAAGACCCGTCCTCGTCGACCGTCACCTGCTTGGTCTCCACCTTGTCTTGAGTGAATAGCTGCTTCTTCTTGGTGGGCGCGGTTTCCTTGGCCTCGGGTGTCCCGACGATGGCTGGCTGTGCTGCTATCGCGGTCTTGAAGGCGAGCCTGAGCACCGCCACGGCCTCCTTAGCGTCCCCCTTGATGGTGAGGACGCCCTTGCTCCCTGGCATCTTCATGAGGTTGTGGGCCGGGTGAGTCACTGCCATGAACTGAGCGAGAGCCGGGTACCCGAGGATGGCATTGTACGGGAGACCGATGTGGGCGATGTCAAAGTCCACCAGCTCGGTGTTATAGTTGTCTCGTGTGCCAAAGGTGATAGGGAGGCGGATCTGCCCCAGAGGGTGAGCAGCTCCACCACCCACTCCTGTGAAGGGCTTGCTGAGGCCGACCCGTTCGAGCGGCACATGAAGAAGGCTAAAGGCTTCCACGGAGAGCAAGTTGAGGCCAGTGCTGCCGTCGATGAGGGTCATGGTGACGGCCACGTTGCAGATGGTGGGCATGCATAGCATCGGCAGCATCCCAGAGCCGGCGATGGAGCCGGGGTGGTCTTCCGAGTCGAAGGTGAGGTCGGCCTACAACGCAGCCCAACCCGGCGGAGCCCCCGGGCGCTTGCAGGCTGCCCCAATCTGACGGAAGAAAGGCTTGACATGGCGATCTAAAGGAGGTGCTTGGGAGACACCCAGCAGTGATGCGACTGCGTGGTGTGCCGGTGCCGCGTACGTAGTAAAGAGGTCGTGGAGTCCCCCCCACCACCGGATGTCATCGTGGATCCTGGGAGATTGACCAACCAGGTGCGCCATGAGCCCCGTCGCCCGCGGCTGGTTGAGGGGGAGGAAGAGAGTGGGACGGTGCCGGAGAGCCCCCTGTGGCACGGACGAGCTCGGCGACGCATTCGAGCCACTCCTCGTAGAGGTCATCGATGGGGCAGTAGCGCAGGAGCTCGTTTGCTGCGAGGAGTGTGGCCCGTGCCTCCATGGGAGCGCGGTGCGTGTGAGACGAAGAACCGACAGGAGTCAGCGATGGAGTGGCGGTGCAGCCGTCAAGCCGCACTGAAGGATGCAGCGAAGACGTCTGTTGCTCGTTCCCTGCCGGACCGGTGGCAGCGTTGGCGCGGGGGACGGAGAACGGTGACGTGGCCCGCCGATGGGAGCCGTCTGAGCGACGCGGGCGGTCAGGGCAGCCCGACGCTCAGCTCGAGCACGGCGAGCATCCACCATGGAGACGACGGAGCGACGGAGCGACGAACTGATGGAAGGGAGGGTATGGCGCACCCCTACCTGGGGCGCCAAATGTCGGATGTGGGGTTGAGGCAAACCCTTAAGGTTCGAACACTAGGGTGCGCGTGAAGTCTCTCCTTCCTACCAATCTACGCCCTAGCTCACTAAGATCCCGCGGACGAACTCGACGAACTCGCAACACAGAAAGACACAAGATTTATATTGGTTCGGGCCACCGTTGTGGTGTAATACCCTACTCTAGTGTGGTGGTGGTGTATTGCCTCTAGGGCTGATGATGAACAGTACAAGGGAAGAACAGCCTCCTGAGGTTGAGGTGCTCTTGAGCTTGGTGAGCTTGTGTGTGTGTGTGGATGGTCTGAATGATCCGTCCTCTGTCCCCCCTACTAAGGTGGTGGCTAGTCCTATTTATATTGGCCCTGGTCCTCTTCCCAAATATCGAGCAGGAAGGGAGCCAACAATGGCGGGCTAGTTCGAAGGGGGGCAGCTAGTACAAGCTATCCTGACAAAAGTGGTCTTCGCCTGCCAAAGGCTCTGGTGGTGATGTTGTCTTGGGCTCCACGATGACCTCCGTATCGCCGTCCTCCTGGTCTTGGTCTCGTTGCACCAATATAGCAACCTTTGCCTGATGCCTCGGTACTCTTCGCCTGCGCTGGCCTCCTTAGCACCAAAGAGGAAACAAGGACGCTGCACGCGCTGGCGCTGGCCTGGCACCCGCCTGGTGATGTGCGTCATGGCTCACGTCACGAGGGTCTCGTGAAGTTTGCCCCGCCTTGGTATCTCCACTCCTCATGAGCCTGCCTAGCTAGGCTACTCCCGAGGAGGTCTTGCGTCGTCTGCTTCGCGAGGCTTGGACCCTCGCCAGGGTCTTGGATGCTTTGCTGGTGAAGATGGGTCATACGGCCTATAGGCTCAGCCACGCCGCGGGTCGCAGGCAAGCAAGTCTGGGGACCCTCGTTCCCAGGACGCTGACAAGATCTTTGTAATTGGACATCATTTGGATCAATGTGCACACGGTATCATATTTTCATCCAAGGCTCTTAGGATCTTCTTGATGATGAATCTGCCGGTCATCTCTTCACTTCCTAAGCTGGCAATCTCATTTGTGATGAGAGCAAGCCTAGAGTACATTTCAGCGACACCAGCACCATCCTTAATTTTGAAATTGTCAAGTTGACTTTGAAGCAAATCCAATTTGGATTCCTTCATGGAGTCGGTACCTTTGTGAATATCAATCGAAGTATCACAAATTTCCTTTGCATTATCAAGACGGCTGATTTTGTTGAATTCTTCGAGACACAATCCGTTGAAGAGAATATCACAAGCTTGAGCATTGTATTACAACATCTTCAACTCTTCCGCGGTAGCTTCACGGTTCGGTTCTCTCCCATCAAAGAATTCACCTTCCAAGCCAATACACACAATAGCCCAAACGGCGGGGTTATGTCGAAGAATATGCATTTTCATCTTATGCTTACAACTAGCAAAATTGGTACCATCAAAGTAAGGACCTCTATGGTGGTAATTTCCCTCGCTAGACGCCATACTCTCCTAGGTTGTGAAACCAAGGCTATGATCACCAAAAGCTATGGAAATCAAAGAAAATGGAGACCAAAGCTCTGATACCACTTGTAGGATCGAAAGTATGTCTAGAGGGGGTGATTAGACTACTTGACCAAATAAAAATCTAGCCTTTTCCCAATTTTAAGTCTTGGCAAATTTTAACAACTTAGCACAAGTCAAGTAATCAACCTACACATGCAATTCTAAGAGCATAGCAGCGGAATGTAAACAATTGCATATGAAGGTAAAGGGAGGAGTTTGGAGGGAGCAAACACAATGTAGACACGTTGATTTTTGTCATGGTTCCGATAGGTGGTGCTATCATACATCCACATTGATGGAGACTTCAACCCACGAAGGGTAACGGTTGCGCGAGTCCACAGAGGGCTCCACCCATGAAGGGTCCACGAAGAAGCAACCTTGTCTATCCCACCATGGCCATCACCCACAAAGGACTTGCCTCACTAGGGTAGATCTTCACGAAGTAGGCGATCTCCTTGTCCGTACAAACTCCTTGGTTCAACTCCACAATCTTGACGGAGGCTCCCAAGTGACACCTAGCCAATCTAGGAGACACCACTCTCCAAAAGGTAATAGATGGTGTGTTGATGATGAACTCCTTGCTCTTGTGCTTCAAATGATAGTCTCCCCAACACTCAGCTGTCTCTCATAGGATTGGATTTGGTGGAAAGAGGGTTTGAGTGGAAAGCAACTTGGGGAAGGCTAGAGATCAAGATTTATGTGGTTGGAATGGAATATCTTGACCTCAACACAAGTGTAGGTGGTTCTCTCTCAGAAAATGTATGTCGGAAGTGTAGGCATGTTCTGATGGCTCTCTCCATAAATGAAGAGTGGGTGGAGGGGTATATATAGCCTCCACACAAAATCTAACTGTTACACACAAATCACCGAACTCGGTGGGACCGAATCAAGAAACTCGGTCAGACCGATTTAGTTCAAAATGTGAACATTAGGATTTTCGGTGGGACTAACATGTCAACTCGGTGGGACCAATTCCATTAGGGTTAGGGCATAACGTAATCTTGGTGAGACCGATTACACAAACTCGGTGGGACCGATTTTGGTAATAGGCAAACAGAGAGTTGGTCAGGCAAACTCGGTGGGACCGATTCGCTCATCTCGGTTAGACCGAAATGTTACGAAGGGAAACAGAGAGTTTGCATTGCAATCTCGGTGGGACCGATCACTAATCTCGGTTGGACTGAAACGTTATGAAGGGAAACAGAGAGGTTGCAATCCCATCTCGGTGAGACCGAAATGACTAGGGTTTGTGGCAGTGGCTATGTCAAGTGAACTCGGTGGGGCCGAGTTTGACTTTTGGTTTGGGACATATGTGGATATGAGAAAGTAGTTGAGGGTTTTGGAGCATATCACTAAGCATTTTCAGCAAGTAACTCATTAAGCAACACGTCATCCCCTTTTAATAGTATTGGCTTTTCCTATGGACTCAATGTGATCTTGGATCACTAAAAGTAAAATGTAGAGTCTTGAGCTTGAGCCAACATGTGTTCTTAGTATTTTTAGGGGTCCACTTTCTAATCCATGCCATGCCAAACATTGAGCTTTCCTGAAATGTTAATCTTGAAATAGCATTAGCTCAATGGGCTATATGTTGTTAGGAATTACCAAAACCACCCAGGGATAGTTGCACTTTCACTTTGCAACTACCATGTCTGCCAGCAAACATTTGTTGGGGATTGGAATTAGCACCGATGGTGGTTCGTAGTCGTTCCACGCTCGGGCATTGAAGTTTGTAACTATTTTAAACTAGAATATACTAATCCTCCGGTGGTAGTAGTAGAGTAGAGTCCTACTCCACTACTACTCTAGTCAAGCAAGTTATGGCATAGTAGTAGGTACTGTAGGGAGTACCAGTACTGTGATCAGTCAAGCAAGTTGTCTGGCATCGATATGACCCTATGTTGCTGGTACGTGTCTCATAAATCAAGCGGTGTGCTGTAGTCATCATCACCTGTCCACTTCCCGCAGCACATATCCGCTTCTCCATCCTTGTCCGCACATAATCGTACAATCTTCCATCCCCGCTAAGGCGGCTCCCCACTCTTCCGAAACCCAAGCACTAACAATGGCAGAGCCGAGCAGCGTCTGCTGAACGATTGGATGGAATTCGCTCCCCACAGAGGTAATCAAGCTCATTGTTTCGCGTGTGGACAATCTCAGTACCATGCCACTCGTCGTGTGCTCGTTGGGGTTGTACCGTTTACTCAAAGCCTTCAGGCCAGAGCTTTTTAAGCAAGCTCCTTTCTTGCTGATGCCGCCTGATCTTCAGAAATGTCGTGTCACGCAGCATAACGATCGTAGGGTGGCGAGAATCAACCCTCTTGACTGTGATTCGACCCCCGTCACCCTCAACTACATTAATGGTATGTACTGGGTCAGCATGAACACGTCTTGGATGGTGCTTGTCGACGGGGGCGGCAGCTGGATGCTCGTGGAGGTCTACAGCCGGCGATTGATCACCCTTCCTTCGATTAACACTGCACCACTTTGGCACCGCGGCCTAGAATACTCGGAATCTTACAGTAGCCAACATGATACCAAGTTTGATTTGCTCAAGGTTGTAATCTGCCAAGTGCCCACAAGATCTGCGAATTATAAAGACTTCAGGCTAATTGCGTTCTTCAACTGCGGTCTCGCCTATCTGACAGGTCACTGCGGTAACTGGATAAATCTGCATGTCCATCGCAGGATCATACATCCTCCATGGTTCTCTAATGCCATTTAACACAAGGGCTTCATTTACGCTGTCAACTCCTTCTATGGCTGGACGTACTGCTGGCCTACTCCAGTCATCGCTACAAACGGCTGTTACAGCAGTATGTTACTTTCCTATGATATCATGATGGCTTGCTTATATTACTTTCAACATTTACTAAAAAAATATTCATGCTCATAACATGTTGTTCTTAAGATTGACTACATTAAGAGCCCTTTTTATTTGACTCCAACTTGATATGATGTTGTAGGCCGCCTAGTGTCCCTACCCTTCCTAATCCCAGAACCTTTCAAAGAAAAGCAGCATGGCAGTTGTAGGTGGTTCCTGGCTCGATCAGACGACGACGAACGATTGATGATCGTTCGCATGTACCGGATGTGTTGTTTCACGGAATACAATCACAGTCACTACAAGGTCTTTGAGCAGGATCCCAGCTTCTCTGGGCCTTCAGGAATTTTTGACTGGAGGCTGGTAAGTAGCCTTGGTACACGCTCTCTGTCTCTCGGACTGAATTATCCGATTAACCAGGAGATAACCGACGGCAAGGATCATGATGGCAATGCGGTTTCATTCATCCGGAAAAAATGTGTGTACATAACGTACCATGCGTCTCTGCATGCACCATACCCTGATATGTGCCACCATGCTCTGCAGCCGAAAGTAGGAGAGAGGGTCGCAAGTATCAAACTTCGACCTGCTGGCTGGAGTTTCCACCGTCAGGCACCCATCTGGTTCAAGCCATCAGCCAATCTCCATAGCTTAATAAATAATAACGTCTAACTGAGCCAGTTAGTTAGATGCGTACACTTGGTGGAGTATGATCTTTGTTTAGTTTGATGCATACACCTGTTCTTTTTTGGTAGCCCTTTTGTAATGATGGCTGATGTTTGATTTGGAAGATAGAGCTGCGTCTTTACTCTTCTGGCATGCTTACTACTGCTGCTGTTTTCAATGTACAATTAGTAGTAGATTTCGCCTGTTGGTTGAATAAATGTGTTGTTAGAACGACAAACACAATGTTTTGGAAGTCGTTGCATGGTCCAATCCTTTAGTGCCCCGTACCGTACGTAGCGCATACTATTTTTCATAGGAACACATTTTCCACTTTTTTGAGTGGTACACATTTGTTGATAACATGCAGCCCACTGATGAAGGCCCAATAGAGGAGCCCATAATTAACTGGAAGGGAGGCTCTCACATGAATCCGGCCCAGGTACATGCTCATGGTCCCCTAAACATAAATAAGTAAATAAATAAAGCTAAATGCTCATGCACCTGTTCTTTAAATCCCCGATTTAACAGGAGGATATTATTTCCTATGATAGTGTCGTTACATTCAGTCGATATAATTCTTAGGCAAAGATAGCGACCAGTCTTATTTCTCCCACCATTTTCTTCCTGCAACCAGCGGACCCATGCAAATCGTAGTCAACGTCGTAAATAGTTCTGGTCCATTTTTATTTTTCAATAAGAATGTCCAACCCAGCCCAGCACATTGGCGACAACACTTTATCCTCCGCCTTGGTGCGCTCGTCGTGGCTCCGCCGTCTGGCCCTGTCAACGTAGTGAATTGGGAGAGGACTGTAGTTGTTAGTATGATAGTACGAACCCACCAGGTCCACTCCCGAACACAAGCAAAGCGCCTCTTTTACTACTCAGATGCACCCCTCGTTGTTTTACTCTAATCCACCCTGCTGATATCTGGGACCCACATCATTTTCAATGTATAGTCAATTAACGACAGAATTGCACAATTTTTTTGAGGATTTGTTCGGAGGAGCAGGCTATAAACTGGGTTGTGCGGTCTTTGTGGCCCGTCTAACAACATGACCAGCCCAGCAGTTTTTTATTTGAGAAAATAGGTAGGCCATTATTTCTTTTTGAAGAATACCCAAGCTAGGCCTATTTGTTTTCTCCGACTTACTGGGCTACAGATCTTTCAAGACGAGGAGGGATGCCTACAGGCCTGGCCAAAGAGTTTGGCCAGTATCTGTTAAAAGTACATGGAAAAATTAGTTTCCCTTTTTGTTTTTGTTCTTCACTGATATTTTATATTCATTGGATTTTAACATGACATAGTACTAATTTATTTTAGTATGGCTAATAATTTTTGGATTAAGAATATTTTGTTCCCCAGCAAAAAATTGTGAATTTTCAATTTTTTTACCCTGGTATTGACTAGAAAATGGGCAGCAATTCTAAAAATGGAAAATGGGTTGCAATAAATTCCATATGAATTAGAAAATGAGTAAAAATTATAAAAATAATAGCAAATGGGTTGTACATGCCACAAATTTTGAGGCTGACTTGTTTACGCAAGGCTTTGTCAGTCAACACACAATTCTAGCAACAGTGACTGTTGGATGTCCATCCAACGGCCGACGTGCTTCTTTATTCTCTGATCTTCCTGCTCTAGCCGCCTAAACCAGCGCCGGCGGCACTGCCTGCTCCCTCCTCTTGTGGCCCGTTGTCATGCCGCACGGGCTTCACCGGCCCACCCTACTCCCTCCGCTGGCCTGGCCGCATGCAATCAACTACCTCCTTATTACGCGAAAAAAAGGATTCCTCCCACTGGCATCTGGGGCGCACCAGTTCGAAGGCTGACCTATGGGCCTACTAAGTTGACGCGTACGCAGGGCTTTGTCAACTAAGTCAACAAACAATTCTAGCAGTAATGACCATTGGATTTGAATCGAACGATCCTGTCGTTTTCTTCAATCGCTGCTCTTCTTGCACCAGCTGCCCAAACCAGCGCCGACGAGACCGCCTGCTCCTTCCTCCAGTGGTCGGCTGTGCTGTCGTTGAGGCCTCACCGCCCCCTACTACTCCCACCGCAGGCCAGGCCCGGCGGCGACGGCAGGCTCACACCGCAGCCGAACCAGTGAACCCTCATACTCATCTCCGCGTGGGCATCCACTGTCGCGTCTTCCCCGGCTCCGCGTCATACCCTTCCTAGGCCTCGCCATCGTCCACCGCCCTGGTAGTCTCTGTGCGCCGTGGTCAACGTGGTCAACGAACGACATCCATCAGATGTGGACTTTATGTGGAGAGGCTAACAGCTGGGTCCACGACCGCACACAAGGAAATGCCTCCTTATTACGCGCAAAACAATGATTCCTCCACCTGACATCTGGGACCCACCAGAAGGGCCTCTGTATTTCGTGAAAAAAAACGTTCCCCCCGCTGACAGGTCAGGCCCACCAGCTATATCTTCGCACACAAGGAAGTGCCTCCTTATTACGCACAAAAAAAATAAGTACTCCCCCTGCTAGCTGGGACCCAGCATAGTGGGAGGCTGACATGTGGGCCTGCTAAGTTGACGGGGATGGATGCCTTTGTCAACTTAGTCAATATGAACGATTCTAGCTCCAATGACCATACAATGTCCACCCAACGGCCGCAGTGCTTCTTCAACCTCTGGTCTTCTTGCTCCAGCCGACCAAAGCAACGCCGGTCGTGACGCCTGCTCCTGCCTCCCGTGGCCGGCTGTGCTGCCGCGGAGGCCTCATCGCCCCCTACTAGTCCCACCGCTGGCCAGGCCCTGCGGTGATGGTAGGCTCACACCGCAGCCGAACCAGTGAACCCTCATACTCCTCTTTGTGTGGGCATGCACTGCCACGCCTTCCCTGGCTCCGCGTCATCCCCTTCCTAGGCCTCGCCGTCGTCCACCGCCTTGGTGCTCTTGGCGCGACGTGGTCAATGTGGTCAACGACCGACTTCCATCGGAAGAGTATTGTACATGGAGAGGCTAACAGCTGGGTCCATGGCCGTAGCAAGGAAGTGCCTCCTTATTATGCGGAAAATAATGATTCCTCTACATGACAGCAGGGACCCACCGGACGGGCCACCGTATTTCATGAAAAAAATGATTCGCCCCGCTGACTGCAAGGACCCACCAACTGCATCTTCACACGCAAGGAAGTGCCTGACAGTCGGGACCCACCTGGTTGAAGCGTACGTAGCGTTGTCATTCTGGTCGCGAACGTGTACGTACATACTATCGATGTAGAGGCACGCACGTGCCTTAGTAGAGGCGCGAACGTAGCATGTACACGTACGTACAGCGGCCAGGGTGCAAGAAAGAAAATACGGCCACGTACGTACATACGGGCGTGGTCTCGAACGCCTACTCGCACATATGTACGGCCAGGGCTCGTGTACATGGCTGGGTCGGGACGGAGAAGCTGCGCCATCGTCGTGTTCATGGGGAGGCAACCGAATGCGGCGTGTTCATCGGGAGGCAACGGAACGCGTGTTGTTCATCGGGAGCCAACTGGCTTGGACAGAACATTCGATCGAAATGAGGCCTGGCGTACCACAGAATGGAGGAAACAGCCTTGTGTTCGACCGGCCACGGTCGAAACGGGATCCTGTTCATCAGGAGGGCTCTGGCGTAGCGCAAAATGGAGGAAACAAACTTCCTACGGTGGAAACGGGGTCCTGTTGATTGGGAGGGGTGTGGCATACCGCAAAATGGAGGAAACGGACTTGTGTTGGAGTGCTATGGTCGAAATGGGGGTCCTGTTCATCGGGAGGGGTGTGGCGTACCGCAAAACAGGACTCCACGGGCTATTGTTCATCTCCATCGTCGACTGCCTTCACGGGCTACTATTCATCCACCATCGACCTCCTCCAACCTCCACCTATGATTGTTCATCCACAGGCACCTGTTCATTCAGCATCCACCACACGCTCCTCCACTGGCTACTGTTCAACCAGCCCTCTCCACAGGGTCCTGTTCAACCACCCCTCCACGGGCTACTGTTTATCCAGCCCTCCACCAACTACTGTTCAACCAGCCCTCCACCGGCTACTGTTCATCCAGCCCTCAGCGAGGTCCTGTTCATCCAGCCCTCCACGGGGTCCTGTTCATCCACTGGCTCGGTCGAACGGGGTACTGTTCATCTAGCGGCAACGGCCTCTACTACCACGGGGTCCTGTTCATCCAACCCCCCACCGAGAATTGTTCATCCAACCCCCCCCCCCCAATGTACCGCCCTGAGACCGATGTGCCAGGTGTCTTCCAGTTATTCGCTGTTGTTGTGTTGTCATTGCTTGCATGTCATGCATTGCATATCATGTCATCATGTGCATTTCATTTGCATATGTGTTCGTCTCATGCATTCGAGCATTTTCCCCGTTGTCTGTTTTGCAATCCGGCGCTCATATGTCATCCGGTGACCCTTTCTACCTCTTTTCGTGTGCAGGAGTTAAACGTTTTCGGATTGGACCAAGACTTGTCATGCGTCCTTGGTTTACTACCGGTAGACCGCCTGTCAAGTTTTGTGCCATTTGGACTTCGTTTGATACTCCAACGATTAACCGAGGGACCAAAAAGGCCTCGTGAGTGTTGTAGTCCAACACCCTTCCAAAGTGGCCCAAAACCCACCTAAACCACCTCCATCATCTCGGTCGTTCAATCACGATCGCGTGGCCGAAAACTGCACCTCATTTGGACTCTCCTAGCTCCCTCTACCTATAAATATGTGCATCTCCCTGAAATTTCGGATGAAACCCTAGTCTTCTTCCACCTCCTACCGCCAGACATGTCCATCCCGAGTCGGACGTGTCCGCATCGCCGCGCCGGACCAATCACGTCACGCCAAGTGTCCTCGCCGCCGCCGTTTCAACCGCGCCCCGCCACCGGCCCGCGCGGCCCGGACCGGGCCCGCGGGGCCCAACCGCCGCCGCCGCCACCTGCGGGGGAGCCCACGCCCGCCAATACGAGCGCGCCGTCCACGCCCACCGGCCGCCGCCTCCGTCGCCGGCGCGCCACCGCGTCCCCGCCGCCTGCACCTTCGCCGCCCTCACCGGTCACCGGCGCAGCCGCCCACCGCCGCCCGGATCTGCACCGCCGCGCCGCCACAGATCCGTTCCAGCCCCGCCGCCTCGCTCTCTGTTCCGCGCCGCCACCGGCCATCACCGGAGTTCGCGCCGGCCACCGCGCCCTTCGTCGCCGGCCGCCCCGCTCGCTCCTCGCCTCGCCAACGCCGCCACCAAGCTTCCTCGCCGCCGCCTTTCATTGGCCACCGCGCTGCCCGGTCGTCCCCGACCTCCTTGCGCCGCCTCGCGCCCTCCTCCGTCCTCTCCGGCGATCGCCGGAGCCTAGAGCTCACCGGAGTCGGAGTGGAACCGGATCTGGTGAGGGTGGACCAGATCCACCACCCCCCGAACCAAACACCCGTCTCGGATCCGCACCGCGCCGTCCCGCTTCATCCGGTCCCGCGTTGACTTTTCCCCGAAGGTCCAAATTTCACTAAGTCCCCTAGATTCCAGTATTTTTGGGCATTTTCATCGCATCATAACTCATCATCTGTGGCTCTGTTTTGTGCGTGTAGCATATCAACATGTTCGTCTCGGCGAGTACATCATTTCATCTCATTGCATCATTTTCATTTGAGCTCATCTTGATGCCCGAAATGCTGTTGGAAGAGGGCTATGTGATAAACTTGGCAGATCTGATTCATCAAATAGATATTTCTCATTTTTGCCATGATTAATGTGTGCATGATATGATCCTGAGCTCTACATGTGTTTTGTTATATGCTATGCCATCTTTACAGAGGTGCTTACCATGTATTTTTGTGACATGTGTGGTGACTAGCACAAGCTTGCAAAGTAGTGTAATCGGTAATGCTGATTTCAGGGACTTAGAATTTCACTAAGTCCTTGTCATGTTTTTGTTGTTATGCCATATGTTCATGTTGTTTCCTAGTGATCCGTGCCTCTTTTGGGGATGATCAGTAAGGATGATTTGGTAAGATTGTGGTGCTCTATCCATCCATGTCTTTTTTTGCATTTATGGAGCACCCTAGCTTGAGTCAATTGAGCTCTACTTTTGCTATTTCGTGAATCCTGGCAGATTGTTGACATGATTAGCGATTTTGCCGAGGATGTTGCTATTGATCTGTGCATGCTATGTTGTTGTTCTTGCCATGTCTAGCTCCTATGCCATGTCTTCTTGATCGGTGTATGCTTAGTTTGTCATGCCATGCTCTGTAGTAAGTGCATCGAGCTCAAAAACATGCCTACTCGTTAACTGATTTGCATGCTCCAGTTTTTCACTAAGTCTAAGATCTGTTTATGTTTTTGCCATGTACACATGCTTGTAATTGTATTTTCTGATCCCTTTTGGCTCAAGGTCACTAAGGGACTTTTGTTAAGTGCTTTGAGTAGCTTCATTCCATGCCTTGCCTTGCCATGTTAAGTTCCTATAGCATGTAGTTTTCTTGCGCTAAAGTATGCTTCCTCATAATAAATTCCAGACTTGTGTTAATTTCACTAAGTCTGAAACCTGTAATCGTTTGCCCTTTTGCCATGCTTGTTTGAACCTGTTAATGGATGAACTAGCCGTAGCTTAGTGTTCATCTTTTGTCAAGCATCTTGAGTGGATCCCAGCAATATATTTTGTTGCCATGTTTGAGTGCTGTAGCACATTTATCTTGTTGCATTTAGTTGATCACTTGCTGATTATCGCAGACCGGTGCCATATTTGTTTTGCTTGGCATTTCCAAACCGTGCATCCGATTCTGGTGATCATTATATCGATTTCAACCGAATTCACCTCACCTTTCCAGTGGCACTCTTGGATTTCCATGTTGAGGCCAGGTTCAATCATTCCTTTCCAAATCATGCATATGCATCACATACCGCATCCCGCATATCATACCATGTTCATGTGTTGGTTGTTTACTATGTTGTGTGCTTCTTTCCGGTGTTGCTTCTTCGGGTTGGTTCCATTAACGTCGCGTTTGTGAGGACGCATTCGACTACGTCCGTTTGTCTTCTTCATGGACTCGTTCTTCTTCCTTGCAGGATTTCAGGCAAGATGACCATACCCTCGAAATCACTTCTATCTTTGCTTGCTAGTTGCTTGCTCTTTTGCTATGCCTATGTTGCGATACCTACCACTTGCTTATCATGCCTCCCATATTGTTGAGCCAAGCCTCTAACCCACCTTGTGCTAGCAAACCATTGTTTGGCTATATTACCGCTTTGCTCAGCCCCTCTTATAGCGTTGTTAGTTGTAGGTGAAGATCGAAGTTTGTTCCCTGTTGGAACATGGAGATGTTGTTCCTTGATGAAACATGTTTACTTGTTGGGATATCACAATATCTCTTATTTAATTAATGCATCTATATACTTGGTAAAGGGTGGAAGGCTCGGCCTTATGCCTGGTGTTTTGTTCCACTCTTGCCGCCCTAGTTTCCATCATATCGGTGTTATGTTCCTGGATTTTGCGTTCCTTACGCAGTTGGGTTATAATGGGAACCCCTTGACAGTTCGCTTTGAATAAAACTCCTCCAGCAAGGCCCAACCTTGGTTTTAACATTCGCCACCTAGCCTTTTCTTTCCCTTGGGTCGGCTAGCCCAAGGGTCATTTTTATTTTAAACCCCCCCCCCCCTGGGGCCAGTGCTCCTCTGAGTGTTGGTCCAAACTAGAGCCCTGTGCAGTGCCCCCTCGGGGAAACTCGAGGTTTGGTTTTAGTTGTATGGAGAGCTCATCTGAGTGTGCCCTGAGAACGAGATATGTGCAGCTCCTATCGGGATTTGTCGGCACATTCGGGCGATGTTGCTGGACTTGTTTTACCATTGTCGAGATGTCTTGTAACTGGGATACCGAGCCTGATCGGGTCTTCCCGCTAGAAGGAATATCCTTTGTTGACCGAGAGAGCTTGTGATGGGCTAAGTTGGGACACCCCTGCAAGGATTTGAACTTTCAAAAGCCGTGCCCGCGGTTATGGGCAGATGGGAATTTGTTAATGTCCGGTTGTAGAAAACGTGAAGTTGACCTTAATTAAAATACATCAACCGTGTGTGTTACCGTGATGGTCTCTTTCCGGCGGTGTCCGGGAAGTGAACACGGTGTTGGAGTTATGCTTGACGTAGGTTGTTTCTAAGATCACTTCTTGATCATAGATTCTCGACTGTGCTTTTACCTTCTCTTCTCGCTCTCTTTTGCGAATATGTTAGCCACCATATGTGCTAGTCGCTTGCTGCAGCTCCACCTCATACATTTACCTTACCTATAAGCTTAAATAGTCTTAATTGCGAGGGTGTAAGATTGCTAAGTCCCCGCGACTCACAGATACTTCCAAAACCAGCTTGCAGGTGCCGTTAAACCGTGCAGATGACGCAGCCAAGCTCAAGGAGGAGCTCGTTGAAGATCTTGTCCTTTGTGTTGTTTCGTTCTAGTTGATCAGTAGTGGAGCCCAGTTTGGGGTCGATCGGGGATCTGTGTAGCTTTTGGGGTAGTCTTCTTTTATTTTGGCTCCATAGTCGGGCCTTGTTTGTATCTGGTTGATGTAATGCTTTATTCATGTAATTGTGTGAAGTGGAGATTGTAAGCCAACTATGTATCTCTTTCCCTTATGTAGTACATAAGTTGTGTGAAGATTACCTCACTTGCGACATTGCTTTCAATGCGATTATGCCTCTAAGTCGTGCTTCGACACGTGGGAGATATAGCCGCATCGAGTGTGTTACACCCAACAGGGCTCACTGTTCATCCAGAGGCGGCATCGATTGGCTTCAGTTAGCAGCAGCAGCGAAGGAATCACTCGGGTTCAGTTAACAGCATGGGATTGATCAATCGCTTGGGTTCAGTAACGCGTAGCCTGCAGTGCAATCGCTCGGGTTCAGTTAGGTCCCAACGCCTTGCTCGGGTTCAGTTAGAGGGCAACGCCTCGCACACACGCGCATACGTATGAGAGAAACGCGCATCGCTCGGCCCCCGACCACCTACCGTAACCGAGAACTCCCCGATAATTTCCTCGCCCTCGCTTCTACCATGGTTTTTTCTATCATGGACGGCCCAAAGAATGTCATGTAGCTGCGTCTCTGTTGGGGAACGCAGTAATTTCAAAATTTTCCTACGCACACGCAAGATCATGGTGATGCATAGCAACAAGGGGGAGAGTCTGATCTACGTACCCTAGTAGATCGCAACGGAAGCGTTGACACAACATAGAGGAAGTAGTCGTACGTCTTCTTCCCGATCCGACCGATCCAAGCACCGTTACTCCGGCACCTCCGAGTTCTTAGCACACGTTCAGCTCGATGACGTTCCTCGGGCTCCGATCCAGCAAAGCGTCGAGGAAGAGTTCCGTCAGCACGACGGCGTGGTGACGATCTTGATGTACTACCGACGTAGGGCTTTGCCTAAGCACTGTAACGGTATGATCGAGGTGGAATTTGGTGGCAGGGGGCACCGCACACGGCTAAGGAACGATCTCAAGGATCAACTTGTGTGTCTTGGGGTGTCCCCTGCCCCCGTATATAAAGGTTGGAGGGAGGGGGGCTGGCCGGCCAAAGAGGGGAGGCGCAGGAGGAGTCCTACTCCCACCGGGAGTAGGACTCCCCCCTCCAATCCTATTCCAACTAGGACTCCTTGGGAAAAAGGGAGAGGGAAAGAGAGAGAGGTGGCCGGCCACCTCTCCTAGTCCTAATAGGACTAGGGGAGGGGGGAGGTGCGCAGCCCTCCTTGGCAGCCCCTTTCACCTTTCCACAATGGCCCATGTAGGCCCATTTGGCTCCCGGGGGGTTCCGGTAACCCTCCCGGTAATCCGGTAAAATCCCGATTTCACCCGGAACACTTCCGATGTCCAAACGTAGACTTCCAATATATCAATCTTTACGTCTCGACCATTTCGAGACTCCTCGTCATGTCCGTGATCTCATCCGGGACTCCGAACAACCTTCGGTACATCAAAATGCATAAACTCATAATAACTGTCATCGTAACGTTAAGCGTGCGGACCCTACGGTTCGAGAACAATGTAGACATGACCGAGACACGTCTCCGGTTAATAACCAATAGCGGGACCTGGATGCCCATATTGGCTCCTACATATTCTACGAAGATCTTTATCGGTCAGACCGCATAACAACATACGTTGTTCCCTTTGTCATCGGTATGTTACTTGCCCGAGATTCGATCGTCGGTATCCAATACCTAGTTCAATCTCGTTACTGGCAAGTCTCTTTACTCGTTCCGTAATACATCATCTCATAACTAACATCTTAGTTATTATGCTTGCAAGGCTTGTGTGATGTGTATTACCGAGAGGGCCCAGAGATACCTCTCCGACAATCGGAGTGACAAACCCTAATCTTGAAATACGCCAACCCAACATCTACCATTGGAGACACCTGTAGTACTCCTTTATAATCACCCAGTTACGTTGTGACGTTTGGTAGTACCCAAAGTGTTCCTCCGGTAAACGGGAGTTGCATAATCTCATAGTTATAGGAACATGTATAAGTCATGAAGAAAGCAATAGCAACATACTAAACGATCGGGTGCTAAGCTAATGGAATGGGTCATGTCAATCAGATCATTCAACTAATGATGTGACCTCGTTAATCAAATAACAACTCTTTGTTCATGGTTAGGAAA
Organism: Triticum monococcum; assembly: GCA_034509565.1. Classification (NCBI taxonomy): domain Eukaryota; kingdom Viridiplantae; phylum Streptophyta; class Magnoliopsida; order Poales; family Poaceae; genus Triticum; species Triticum monococcum. The sequence goes on from CM067842.1 coordinate 609,348,670, forward strand.
CATAACCATCTTTGATTAACGAGCTAGTCTAGTAGAGGCATACTAGTGACACTCTGTTGGTCTATGTATTCACACATGTATTATGTTTCCGGTTAATACAATTCTAGCATGAATAATAAACATTTATCATGATATAAGGAAATAAATAATAACTTTATTATTGCCTCTAGGGCATATTTCCTTCAGTCTCCCACTTGCACTAGAGTCAATAATCTAGTTCACATCGCCATGTGATTTAACAGCAATAGTTCACATCACCATGTGATTAACACCCATAGTTCACATCGTCATGTGACCAACACTCAAAAGGGTTTACTAGAGTCAGTAATCTAGTTCACATATCTATGTGATTAACACCCAAAGAGTACTAAGGTGTGATCATGTTTTGCTTGTGAGATAATTTTAGTCAACGGGTCTGTCACATTCAGATCCATAAGTATTTTGCAAGTTCTATGTCTACAATGCTCTACATGGAGCTACTCTAGCTAATTGCTCCCACTTTCAATATGTATCCAGATTGAGACTTTAGATTCATCTGGATCAGTGTCAAAAACTTGCATCGACGTAACCCTTTACGACGAACCTTTTTGTCACGTCCATAATCGAGAAACATATCCTTATTTCACTAAGGATAATTCTGACCGTTGTCCAGTGATCTACTCCTAGATCACTATTGTACTCCCTTGCCAAATCAGTGTAGGGTATACAATAGATCTGGTACATAGCATGGCATACTTTATAGAACCTATGAATGAGGCATAGGGAATGACTTTCATTCTCTTTCTATCTTCTGCCGTGGTCGGGCTTTGAGTCTTTACTCAACTTCACACCTTATAACACAGGCAAGAAACTTTTTCTTTGACTGTTCCATTTTGAACTACTTCAAAATCTTGTCAAGGTATGTACTTATTGAAAAACTTATCAAGCGTCTTGATCTATCTCTATAGATCTTGAAGCTCAATATGTAAGTAGCTTTACCGAAGTCTTTCTTTGAAAAACTCCTTTCAAACACTCCTTTTATGCTTTGTAGAATAATTCTACATTATTTCCGATCAACAATATGTTATTCACATATACTTGTCAGAAACGCTGTAGTGCTCCCACTCACTTTCTCGTAAATACAGGCTTCACCGCAAGTCTGTATAAAACTATATGCTTTGATCAACTCATCAAAGCGTATATTCCAACTCCGAGATGCTTGCACCAGTCCACAGATGGATCGCTGGAGCTTGCACATTTTGTTAGCACCTTTCGGATTGACAAAACCTTCTCGTTGCATCATATACAACTCTTCTTTAATAAATCCATTAAGGAATGCAGTTTTGTTTATCCGTTTGCCAGATTTCATAAAATGCGGCAATTGCTAACATGATTCGGACAGACTTAAGCATAGATACGAGTGAGAAAAACTCATCGTATTCAACACCTTGAACTTGTCGAAAACTTTTGCGACAATTCTAGCTTTGTAGATAGTAACACTACTATCAGCGTCCGTCTTCCTCTTGAAGATCCATTTATTTTCTATGGCTTGCCGATCATCGGGCAAATCCATCAAAGTCCATACTTTGTTCTCATACATGGATCATATCTCAGATTTCATGGCCTCAAACCATTTCGCGGAATCTGGGCTCATCATCGCTTCCTCATAGTTCGTAGGATCATCATGATCTAGTAGCATGACTTCCAGAGCTGGATTACCGTACCACTCTGGTGCGGATCTTACTCTGGTTGATCTATGTGGTTCAGTAGTATCTTGTCCTGAAGCTTCATGATCATTATCATTAGCTTCCTCACTGATTGGTATAGGTGTCGCAGAAACAGTTTTCTGTGATGTACTATTTTCCAATAAGGGAGCAGGTACAGTTACCTCGTCAAGTTCTACTTTCCTCCCACTCACTTCTTTCGAGAGAAACTCCTTCTCCAGAGAGTTTCCGAATTTAGCAACAAAAGTCTTGCCTTCGGATCTGTGATAGAAGGTGTATCCAATAGTTTCCTTTGGATATCCTATGAAGATGCACTTCTCCGATTTGAGTTTTGAGCTTATCAGGATGAAACTTTTTCATATAAGCATCGCAACCCCAAACTTTAAGAAACGACAACTTTGGTTTCTTGCCAAACCATAGTTCATAAGGCGTCGTCTCGACGGATATAGATGGTGCCCCTTTTTAACGTGAATGCAGCTGTCTCTAATGCATGACCCCAAAAACAATAGTGGTAAATCGGTAAGAGACATCATAGATTGCACTATATCCAATAAAGTACGGTTATGACGTTCGGACACACCATTATGATGTGGTGTTCCAGGTGGCGTGAGTAGTGAAACTATTTCACATTGTTTTAACTGAAGACCAAACTCGTAACTCAAATATTTGTCTCCGCGATCAGATCGTAGAAACTTTATTTTCTTGTCACGGTGTTTTTCACTCCACTCTGAAATTCTTTGAACTTTTCAAATGTTTCAGACTTATGTTTCATCAAGTAGATATACTCATATCTGCTCAAATCATTTGTGAAGATCAGAAAATAATGATACCTGTCGCGAGCCTCAATATTCATCGGACCACATACATCAGTATGTATGATTTCCAACAAATCTTTTCTCGCTCCATTGTTCCGGAGAACGGCGTTTTTAGTCATCTTGCCCAAAAGGCATGGTTCGCAAGCATCAAGTGATTCATGATCAAGTGATTCCGAAAGCCCATCAGCATGGAGTTTCTTCATGCGCTTTACACCAATATGACCTAAACAGCAGTGCCACAAATAAGTTGCACTATCATTATTAACTTTGCATCTTTTGGTTTCAATATCATGAATATGTGTATCACTACGATCGAGATCCAGTGAACTTGTTTCATTGGGTGTATGACCATCGAAGGTTTTATTCATGTAAACAGAACAACAATTATTCTCTGACTTTAATGAATAACCGTATTGCAATAAACATGATCAAATCATATTCATGCTCAACGCAAAAACCAAATAACACTTATTTAGGTTCAACACTAATCCCGAAATTATAGGGAGTGCGCGATGATGATCATATCAATCTTGGAACTACTTCCAACACACATCGTCACTTCACCCTTAACTAGTCTCTGTTTATTCTGCAACTCCCGTTTCGAGTTACTAATCTTAGCAACTGAACTAGTATCAAATACTGAGGGGTTGCTATAAACACTAGTAAAGTACACATCAATAACATGTATATCAAATATACTTATGTTCACTTTGCCATCCTTCTTATCCGCCAATCACTTGGGGTAATTCCACTTCCAGTGACCAGTCCCTTTGCAGTAGAAGCACTTAGTCTCAGGCTTAGGATCAGACTTGGGCTTCTTCACTTGAGCAGCAACTTGCTTGCCGTTCTTCTTGAAGTTCCCCTTCTTTCCTTTGCCCTTTTCTTGAAACTAGTGGTCTTGTCAACCATCAACACTTGATGTTTTTCTTGATTTCTACCTTCGTCGATTTCAGCATCACGAAGAGCTTGGGAATTACTTTTGTCATCCCTTGCATATTATAGTTCATCACGAAGTTCTACTAACTTGGTGATGGTGACTAGAGAATTCTGTCAATCACTATCTTATCTGGAAGATTAACTCCCACTTGATTCAAGCGATTGTAGTACTCAGATAATCTGGGCACATGCTCACTAGTTGAGCGATTCTCCTCCATCTTTTAGCTATAGAACTTGTTGGAGACTTCATGTCTCTCAACTCGGGTATTTGCTTGAAATATTAACTTCAACTCCTGGAACATCTCATATGGTCCATGATGTTCAAAACGTCTTTGAAGTCCCGATTCTAAGCTGTTAAGCGTGGTGCACTAAACTATCAAGTAGTCATCATATTGAGCTAGCCAAACGTTCATAACGTCTGCATCTGCTCCTGCAATAGGTCTGTCACCTAGCGGTGCATCAAGGACATAATTCTTCTGTGCAGCAATGAGGATAAACCTCAGATCACGGATCCAATCCGCATCATTGCTACTAACATCTTTCAACACAATTTTCTCTAGGAACATATCAAAATAAACACAGGGAAGCAACAACGCGAGCTATTTATCTACAACATAATTTGCAAAATACTACCAGGACTAAGTTCATGATAAATTTAAGTTCAATTAATCATATTACTTAAGAACTCCCACTTAGATAGATATCCCTCTAATCCTCTAAGTGATCACGTGATCCAAATCAACTAAACCATAACCGATCATCACGTGAGATGGAGTAGTTTTCAATGGTGAACATCGTCATGTTGATCATATCTACTATATGATTCACGCTCGACCTTTCGGTCTCTGTGTTCCGAGGCCATATCTGTATATGCTTGGCTCGTCAAGTATAACCTGAGTATTCCGCGTGTGCAACTGTTTTGCACCCGTTGTATTTGAACGTAGAGCCTATCACACCCGATCATCACGTGGTGTCTCAGCACGAAGAACTTTTGCAACGGTGCATACTCAGGGAGAACACTTCTTGATAATTTAGTGAGAGATCATCTTATAATGCTACCGTCAATCAAAGCAAGATAAGATGCATAAAAGGATAAACATCACATGCAATCAATATAAGTGATATGATATGGCCATCATCATCTTGTGCTTTGTGATCTCCATCTCCGAAGCACCGTCATGATCACCATCGTCACCGGCGCGACACCTTGATCTCCATCGTAGCATCGTTGTCGTCTCGCCAATCTTATGCTTCCACGACTATCACTACCGCTTAGCAATAAAGTAAAGCATTACATCGCGATTGCATTGCATACAATAAAGCGACAACCATATGGCTCCTGCCAGTTGCCGATAACTCGGTTACAAAACATGATCATCTCATACAATAAAATCAGCATCATGCCTTGACCATATCACATCACAACATGCCCTGCAAAAACAAGTTAGACGTCCTCTACTTTGTTGTTGCAAGTTTTACGTGGCTGCTACGGGCTTAAGTAAGAACTCATCTCACCTACGCATCAAAACCACAACGATAGTTCGTCAAATAGACTCCGTTTTAACCTTCTCAAGGACCGGGCGTAGTCACACTTGGTTCAACTAAAGTTGGAGAGACAGTCTTCCGCAAGCCATCTATGTGCAAAGCACGTCGAGGGAACCGGTCTCGCGTAAGAGTACGCGTAAGGTTGGTCCGGATCGTCTCGTCCAACAATACCGCCGAACCAAAGTATGACATGCTGGTAGGCAGTATGACTTGTATCGCCCACAACTCACTTGTGTTCTACTCGTGCATATAACATCAAACCATAAAAACCTAGGCTCGGATGCCACTGTTGGGGAACGCAGTAATTTCAAAATTTTCCTACGCACACGCAAGATCATGGTGATGCATAGCAACGAGGGGGAGAGTCTGATCTACGTACCCTAGTAGATCGCAACGGAAGCGTTGACACAACGTAGAGGAAGTAGTCGTACGTCTTCTTCCCGATCCGACCGATCCAAGCACCGTTACTCCGGCACCTCCGAGTTCTTAGCACACGTTCAGCTCGATGACGTTCCTCGGGCTCTGATCCAGCAAAGCGTCGAGGAAGAGTTCCATCAGCACGACGGCGTGGTGACGATCTTGATGTACTACCGACGCAGGGCTTTGCCTAAGCACTGTAACGGTATGATCGAGGTGGAATTTGGTGGCAGGGGGCACCACACACGGCTAAGGAACGATCTCAAGGATCAACTTGTGTGTCTTGGGGTGTCCCCTGCCCCCGTATATAAAGGTTGGAGGGAGGGGGGCTGGCCGGCCAAAGAGGGGAGGCGCAGGAGGAGTCCTACTCCCACCGGGAGTAGAACTCCCCCCTCCAATCCTATTCCAACTAGGACTCCTTGGGAAAAAGGGAGAGGGAAAGAGAGAGAGGTGGCCGGCCACCTCTCCTAGTCCTAATAGGACTAGGGGAGGGGGGGAGGTGCGCAGCCCTCCTTGGCAGCCCCTTTCACCTTTCCACAATGGCCCATGTAGGCCCATTTGGCTCCCGGGGGGTTCCGGTAACCCTCCCGGTAATCCGGTAAAATCCCGATTTCACCCGAAACACTTCCGATGTCCAAACGTAGACTTCCAATATATCAATCTTTACGTCTCGACCATTTCAAGACTCCTCGTCATGTCCGTGATCTCATCCGGGACTCCGAACAACCTTCGGTACATCAAAATGCATAAACTCATAATAACTGTCATCGTAACGTTAAGCGTGCGGACCCTACGGTTCGAGAACAATGTAGACATGACCGAGACACGTCTCCGGTCAATAAACAATAGCGGGACCTGGATGCCCATATTGGCTCCTACATATTCTACGAAGATCTTTATCGGTCAGACCGCATAACAACATACGTTGTTCCCTTTGTCATCGGTATGTTACTTGCCCGAGATTCGATCGTCGGTATCCAATACCTAGTTCAATCTCGTTACTGGCAAGTCTCTTTACTCGTTCCGTAATACATCATCTCATAACTAACATCTTAGTTATTATGCTTGCAAGGCTTATGTGATGTGTATTACCGAGAGGGCCCAGAGATACCTCTCCGACAATCGGAGTGACAAACCCTAATCTTGAAATACGCCAACCCAACATCTACCATTGGAGACACCTGTAGTACTCCTTTATAATCACCCAGTTACGTTGTGACGTTTGGTAGTACCCAAAGTGTTCCTCCGGTAAACGGGAGTTGCATAATCTCATAGTTATAGGAACATGTATAAGTCATGAAGAAAGCAATAGCAACATACTAAACGATCGGGTGCTAAGCTAATGGAATGGGTCATGTCAATCAGATCATTCAACTAATGATGTGACCTCGTTAATCAAATAACAACTCTTTGTTCATGGTAAGGAAACATAACCATCTTTGATTAACGAGCTAGTCTAGTAGAGGCATACTAGTGACACTCTGTTGGTCTATGTATTCACACATGTATTATGTTTCCGGTTAATACAATTCTAGCATGAATAATAAACATTTATCATGATATAAGGAAATAAATAATAACTTTATTATTGCCTCTAGGGCATATTTCCTTCAGTCTCCGGCCCGACCAGGACGAAAAGCCCATTTTCTGTCATGATTTTTTGTGATAGAGGTAGGACCCCACCACATCTATGATGATACCGGGTTTTGTCACAATTATCATCATAGAAGTGTCATAAGTATGATAGAATTTTTTTTGTTCGGCCCAAAATTTCACGGATGTGTCTTTTTTTGTAGTGGATGGATCGCTGGAGCTTGCACACTTTGTTAGCACCTTTAGGATTGACAAAACCTTCTGGTTGCATCATATACAACTCTTATTTAATAAATCCATTAAGGAATGTAGTTTTGATATCCATTTGCCAGATTTCATAAAATGTGGCAACTGCTAACATGATTCGGACAGACTTTTAAGCATCGATACGAGTGAGAAAATCTCATCGCAGTCAACACCTTAAACTTGTGGAAAAACCTTTTGCGACAATTTGAGCTTTGTAGATAGTAACACTACTATCAGTGTCCGTCTTCCTCTCAAAGATCCATTTATTCTAAATGGCTCACCGATCATTGGGCAAGTTAAGTAAAGTCCATACTTTGTTCTCATACATGGATCCCATCTCAAATTTCATGGTCTTAAGCCATTTCGCGGAATCTTGGCTCATCATCACTTCCTCATAGTTCGTAGGTTCGTCATGCTCTAATAACATGACTTCCAGAATAGGATTACCATACCACTCTGGTGCGGAACGTACTCTGGTTGACCTACGAGGTTCGGTAGTAACTTGATCTGAAGTTTCATGATCATCATCATTAACTTCCTCACTAATTGGTGCAGGCTTCACTGGAACTAATTTCAGTGATGAGCTACTTTCCAATTCGAGAGAAGGTACAATTACCTCATCAAGTTCTACTTTCCTTCCACTCACTTCTTTTGAGAGAAACTCCTTCTCTAGAAAGGATCCACTCTTAGCAACAAAGATCTTGCCTTCGGATCTGTGATAGAAGGTGTACCCAACAGTTTCTTTTGGGTATCCTATGATGACGCACTTCTCCGATTTGGGTTTTTGAGCTTATCAAGCTGAAACATAAGCATCGCAACCCCAAACTTTAAGAAACGACGGCTTAGGTTTCTTGCTAAACCACAGTTCACACGGTGTCGTCTCAATGGATTTTTAGACGGTGCCCTATTTAACGTGAATGCGGTTGTCTCTAATGCATAACCCCAAAACGATAGTGGTAAATCGGTAAGAGACATCATAGATCGCACCATATCTAATAAAGTACAGTTACGACGTTCAAACACACCATTACTCCATGGTGTTCCAGGTGGCTTGAGTTGTGAAACTTATTCCACATTGTTTTTAAATGAAGGCCAAACTCGTAACTCAAATATTTGCTTCCGCAATCAGATCGTAGAAACTTTATTTTCTTGTTATGATGATTCTTAACTTCACTCTGAATTTCATTGGACTTTTCAAATGTTTTAGACTTGTGTTTCATTAAGTAGATATACCCATATCTTCTTAAATCATCTGTGAAGGTAAGAAAATAACGATACCCACCGCGAGCCTCAACACTCATCAGACCACATACATCAGTATGTACTATTCCCAGTAAGTCAGTGGTTCGCTCCATTGTTCCGGAGAATAGAGTCTTAGTCATCTTGCCCATGAGGCATGGTTCACAAGCATCAAATGATTCATAATCAAGTGATTCCAAAAATCCATCCGCATGGAGTTTCTTCATGAGCTTTACACCAATATGACCTAAACGGCAGTGCCACTAGTATGTTGCACTATCATTATCAACTTTGCATCTTTTGGCATCAATATTATGAATATGTGCATTACTATGATCGAGATTCAATAAACCATTCACCTTGGGTGTATGACCCCAGAAGGTTTTATTCATGTAAACAGAATAACAATTATTCTTTGACTTAAATGAATAACTGTATTGCAATAAACATGATCCAATCATATTATTCTCAACGCAAACACCAAATAATATTTATTTTAGGTTCAACACTAATCTCGAAGGTAAAGGGAGTGTGCGATGGTGATCTTATCAACCTTGGAATTACTTCCAACACACATCGTCACCTCGCCCTTAACTAGTCTTTGTTCATTTTGTAACTCCTGTTTTAAGTTACTAATCATAGCAACTGAACCAGTATCAAATACCTAGGGGATACTATGAATGCTAGTAAAGTACACATCAATAACATGTACATCATATATACTTTTGTTCACTTTGCCATCCTTCTTATCTGCTAAGTATTTGGGGCAGTTCTGCTTCCAGTGACCATTTCCTTTGGAGTAGAAGCACTCAGTTTCAGGCTTGGGTCTAGCTTTGGGCTTCTTCATGGGAGTGGCAACTTGCTTGCCATTCTTCTTGAAGTTCCCTTTCTTTCCCTTGCCCTTTTACTTGAAACTAGTGGTCTTGTCAACCATCAACACTTGATGCTTTTCTTGATTTCCACCTTCACCGATTTCAGCATCGTGAAGAGCTCAGGAATCGTTTTACGTCATCCCTTGCATATTATAGTTCATCACTAAGTTCCAATAACTTGGTGATAGTGACTAGAGAATTTTGTCAATCACTATCTTATCAGGAAGATTAACTCCCACTTGATTCAAGCAATTGTAGTACCCAGACAATCTGAGCACATGCTCACTGGTTGAGCTATTCTCCTCCATCTTGTAGGCAAAGTACTATCAGAGGTCTCATACCTTTCGACACGGGCATCAGTCTGAAATACTAATTTCAACTCTTGGAACATCTTATATGCTCTGTGGCATTCAAAGCGTTTTTGAAGTCCCGGTTCTGAGCCGTAAAGCATGGCGCACTAAACTATCAAGTAGTCATCATACCGAGCTTGCCAAACGTTCATAACGTCTGCCTCTGCTCCTGCAATAGGTCCGTCACCTAGCGGTGCATCAAGGACATAATTCTTCTGTGCAGCAATGAGGATAATCCTCAGATCACGGAGCTAGTCCGCCTCATTGCTACTAACATCTTTCAATATAGTTTTCTCTAGGAACATATCATAAATAAAACGGGGAAGCTATACGCGAGCAATTGATCTACAACATAGATGCAAATACTATTAGGACTAAGTTCATGATAAATTTAAGTGATCATCCCTCTAATCATCTAAGTGATCACGTGATCCATATCAACTAAACCATGTCCAATCATCACGTGAGATGAAGTAGTTTTCAATGGTGAACATCACTATGTTGATCATATCTACTATATGATTCATGCTCGACCTTACGGTATCAGTGTTCCGAGGCCATATCTGCATATGCTAGGCTCATCAAGTTTAACCCGAGTGTTCCGCGTGTGCAAAACTAGCTTGCGCCTGTTGTATGTGAACGTAGAGCTTATCACACCCGATTATCATGTCGTGTCTCGGCAAGACAAGCTGTAGCAAAGGTGCATACTAAGGGAGAACACTTATACCTTCAAATTTAGTGAGAGATCATCTTATAATTATACCGGCGAACAAAGCAAAATAAGATGCATAAAGGATAAACATGACATGCAATCAAATAAGTAATATGATATGGCCATCATCATCTTGTGCCTTTGATCTCCATCTCCAAACACCGTCATGATCACCATCGTCATCGGCTTGACACCTTGATCTCCATCGAAGCATCATTGTCGTCTCTCCAACTATTGCTTCTACGACTATTGCTACCGCTTTGTGTTAAAGTAAAGCAATTACATGGTGATTGCATTTCATACAATAAAGCGACAACCATATGGCTTTGCCAGTTGCTGATAACTGTTACAAAACATGATCATCTCATACAACAATTTATATATCATCATGTATTGACCATATCACATCACACGAAGTCCTACAAAAAAAAGTTAGACATACTCTACTTTGTTGTTGCAATTTTACGTGGCTGCTGCGGGCTTCTAGCAAGAACCGTTCTTACCTACGCATCAAAACCACAATGATTTTCGTCAAGTGTGATGTTTTAACCTTCAACAAGGACCGGGCGTAGTCAAACTCGATTCAACTAAAGCTAGAGAAATAGACACCCACTAGGCACCTGTGTGCGAAGCAAGGAGGTAGAACCAGTCTCATGAATGCGGTCATGTAATGTCGGTCTGGGACGCTTCATCCAACAATACTGTCGAATCAGAGTATGGCATGCTGGTAAGCAGTATGACTATTATCGCCCACAATTCTTTGTGGTCTACTCATGCATACAACATATACGCATAGACCTGGCTCGGATGCCACTATTGGGGAACACGGTATTTCAGAAAAATTCCTACGATCACACAAGATCTATCTTGGAGATGCATAGCAACGAGAGGGGAGAGTATGAAGCGGAAGCGTTAAGTAATGCGGTTGATGTAGTCGAACGTCTTCGCGATCGAACCGATCAAGTACCGAATGCACAACACCTCCGCGATCTGGACACGTTCAGCTCGGTGACGTCCCTCGTACTCTTGATCCAGTTGAGGCCGAGGGTGAGTTCCGTCAGCGTGATGGCGTGTTGACGGTGATGATGAAGTTACTGATGCAGGGCTTCGCCTAAGCACTACGACAATATGACCAAGGTGTAAAACTATGGAGGGGGGCACCGCACACGGCTAAAGATCAACTTGTGTGTCTATGGGGTGCCCCCTCCCCCGTATATAAAGGAGGGGAGGAGGAGGAGGAGGGTCGGCCACAAGGGGCACGCCCAAGGGGGGAATCCTACTCCTAGTAGGAGTAGGTTCCCCCCTTTCCTAGTCCTAGTAGGAGAAGGAGGAAGGAGAGGAAGAAGAGAAGGAAAGGGGGGTCGACCCCCCTAGCCCTAGTCCAATTCGGTTTGGGCTAGGGGGTGCGTGCCACACCTTGGTCTGCCTCCTCTCTTCCACCATTAGGCCCATAAGGCCCAATAACTTCCCGGAGGGGGTTCCGATAACCCCTGGTACTCCGAAACTTATCCAAAACGACCCGAACCATTCCGATGTCTGAATGTAGCCTTCCAATATATGAATATTTATGTCTTGACCATTTCGAGACTCCTCATCATGTCCGTGATCACATCCGGGACTCCGAACAACCTTCGGTACATCAAATCACATAACTCATAATACATATCACCATCGAACATTAAGCGTGCAAACCCTACGGGTTCGAGAACTATGTAGACATGACCGAGAAACATCTCTGGTCAAATAGCGGAACCTAGATTCTCATATTGGCTCCTACATATTCTACGAAGATCTTTATCGGTCAAACCGCATAACAACATACGTTGTTCCCTTTGTCATCGGTATGTTACTTGCCCGATATTCGGTCGTCAGTATCATCATACCTAGTTCAATCTCATTACTAGCAAGTCTCTTTATTCGTTTTGTAATGCATCATCCCGTGACTAACTCATTAGTCACATTGCTTGCAAGGCTCATAGTGATGTGCATTACCGAGAGGGCCCAGAGATACCTCTCCAATACACGGAGTGACAAGTCCTAATCTTGATATATGCCAACTCAACAAACACCATCGGAGACACCTGTAGAGCATCTTTATAATCACCCAGTTATGTTGTGACGTTTGATAGCACACAAGGTGTTCCTCCGGTATTCGGGAGTTGCATAATCTCATAGTCTGAGGAACATGTGTAAGTTATGAAGAAAGCAATATCAATAAACTAAACGATCATAGTGCTAAGCTAATGGATGGGTCTTGTCCATCACATCATTCTCTAATGATCTGATCCTGTTCATCAAATGATAACACATGTCTATGGCTAGGAAACTTAACCATCTTTGATTAACGAGCTAGTCAAGTAGAGGCATACTAGGGATACTTTGTTTGTCTATGTATTCACACATGTACTAAGTTTCCGGTTAATACAATTCTAGCATAAATAATAAACATGTATCATGATATAAGGAAATATAAATAACAACTTTATTATTGCCTCTAGGGCATATTTCCTTCAAAGGGGTTTTAGCTTTCAAATTGCAGCCCAAAAGGTAGATTTGGGTATATTCTATTCTGCTTGCTAGATGAATGTGTCGTGATGTTTTGGAAGACCAACAAAATACATCAACATATTGAAAAATGTGTCCATGTATAGGATAATGAATGGAAGTTTATATGATTTGGTTCTAATGTATTTTCATCACTGCGACCAGATAAAATATTGGCTTTGTTCATGTAGGGTTGTTTGGATAGGATGGTTAAAGAAAAATGAGTTCTTCTGAACGTAATGCAACAAACTAAAACCTTGTTTGTTTTGTCTAACCGAATTGTGAATATATAAAACCGAGTTTTTTCTAAAGCCTAAAAACCTGGTTTATAAAAGAACGACTAATAGTCATTTTTTGTATAAAAATGAGTTTTCTATCCTGAGGCGTCCTCTGCAACGAGCAACTCGACTTCCTATGTCTAGAACTAGAGAGCGAGGGAATTGCCTATACACACAATAAGTTGCCACCAAAGAGAGGTTGATGTAGTACTACTCGTCAAAGGCGACAAGTGTGGTGAGGTCAAATGTCCAGGTGTGACACCACCGAATGTAGCAAGCCCAGACTACCCAACATAGTGGATATGGATGATTCGCGTCCGGATCACCCAACACGGCATCACACACCTCCAGCGTGAGGGGCGCGGCCACGCCCGACCGCACGGGACCTTCTCGGCCCTCCATGGCGTTTCTGAAAGAGCAATATTACTCTTAAGAATATTTTTGATGCTGATGACAAATTTACATATAGGGGACTAACCTTGTTTGCTAAGTATATACATAGGTCATCAGTCATCTGGTTTTTCTAATGTGTGTCATGGTCACATCATATGAGATATTACTCAAGCAAATAATCAATGAGGAAAGGAGCAAACAAAGACGAAGCATCGTGCTCTTTTATATATTTCTTGAGTAATAGGGATCTCGCACTATGAAGAGGGGATCCGAGGTGTAGGTTCAAGGCTTGCTCACAATCTACCTGACAAGTAGTTTTTCACAAAAGACCAAACTCCCTAGAAAAACCCCTTAGCCAAAACCTACCACTCTTTCTCTTCATTCTCTTCACAAGCTGACCCCATAGAGGTATCATCCGGAATTGGCCCCGGATCATCTGGGCTTGTCCCTGAATCATCCGGTGCTGGATCGGATCATCCGGATAATGCATACAGGAAGCATCGTTTGGCACTGATTGTAGCTGGATCATCCGGACCTTGTCCCGGATCGTCCAGATAATATCGCCTCTTCCATCACAGACGTTTCGTGGATAAAGCCAAATCGTTCGATCATTCATCCGGATCATTAGGGCATGTGACCAGATCATCTGGGCTGTCCGGCCTCCATGCAGCTCTGCTGCTACCACTTTCATCCGGGTCTTTAGCCGGAGCATCCGGGCTTGTGAACAAATCATCCGAATGGTCCTCCAGATCATCTGGGCAAGTCAACCTCTGCTCAAAACGGCTATATTCTATTGTGGGTATAAATAGCTCCTTACCTCTTCGAGATAAGGTGGAACACTCCACTCCAACATGCCCCAAGAACACCTGTGCTCCCTCTCTCTTGCTCATCCACGAAATCCTAGATCCCGGTTTGATTCTTGAGAGTTTGAAAGAGTTGTTCCAACAAAAGAAAGATCTTCTCCCACTCCTTCTTGTGACCAAAGCAAATCATGATTTGACCAAGTCTTGAGCTTTTTCCCCTCGGATCTTGTTACTCTTGGAGGTTGGAGACTCCTAGGTGGTAGGAGTCTTTCGGTGAGGAATTGATCATTGTGATTACCCCCGGAAAGTTTGTGAGGGTTTGGAGACCACCCCAAGGTCTACCACTCGTGGTTGAGAAATGCTTTCGTGGTGTTGTCTCAAAGAGAGAATAGGGTGAGTCTTCGTGGCGTTGGTGTGCCTTCGTGGTAACATCCACCTCTCTAAACGGTGACGTAGTTTCCCTCCAAGGAAGTGAACACCGGCATACATCCTCGTCTTTTGGAGTTGCGTTTATTCCTAACCCCAACTCTCTACTTGTGGTTAGTTGTCTCTTAGCAATTACTCATATCATATTGTGCTTCCCTACTCACATATTTTTGTTACTTGTTTACATTGCTTAGCTCTTAGTAGCATCATACTTGCAATTGTTAGGCTCACTTTCAAATTCCACATTAATGCCTAAAAATTGCTAAGTAATAATTAAAGTTTGTAATTGTACCTATTCACACCCCCCTCTAGGTCCATCTCGATCCTTTCAATTGGTATCAAAGCCTCGTGCTCTATTCTTGTGGCTTAACCACCATAGAGTGAGATAAACCCTGATGGGACTCCCCTTGTTGCGGATCCGAAGAATACGGGCACGACTTCCACAGAAGTCAAGTCCTTCACTTCTGAGAATCTGGAACGGGAGCTTGCTAAGCAAAAGGAGGAGCATGATGCTTCCCTTGAGGCCTTGGTCCAAATGAGACTAGCCACACTAACCACGATGCTCGCACCACTTTCTGGTGGTGCGGCCTCGAGGCCAGCTGTGCCTACTCCTTCACTTGGCTAACAACCTCCTAGCAATGATCAAACTAGTGTTCCATGGCTTTATGCAAGACCTCAAATAGAGAAACCAAAGTATAACCCTCAAGGCAAACCTCCTTTACTTGATGACACTACCGATTTTGCTTTGTGGAGAGTTGCTATGCAGGATCATCTTCGATATGGAAATGATGAGATGTTGGAAATCTTGGAGTATGGCTATGTAACACCCCGGATATGACTTACCCAATATGTACTCCAACTCTTGCCGTTTCCGGCCTTAAGTTATTTTATTTTCTCGGGTTCGGGTTTTTGTCTCCGTGTGTTGTTATCATTGTCATGCATCTCATATCATGTCATCATGTGCATTGCATTTGCATACGTGTTCATCTCATGCATCCGAGCATTTTCCCCGTCGTCCGTTTTGCATTCCGGCGCTTCGTTCCCCTCCGGTGGTCATTTCTACCTTTCTTTCGTGTGTGGGGATTAAACATTTCCGGATTGGACCGAGACTTGCCAGGCGGCCTTGGTTTACTATCCGGTAGACCGCCTGTCAAGTTTCGTACCATTTGGACTTCGTTTGATGCTCCAATGGTTAACCGAGGGACCGAAAAGGCCTCGTGTGTGTTGCAGCCCAACACCCCTCCAAGTTGGCCTAAAACCCACCAAAACCCTCTCCATCAACTAGAGCATTCGATCACGATCGCGTGGCCGAAAACCGCACCTCATTTGGACACTCCTAGCGCCCTCTACCTCTATAAATAGACCCCTCATTCCAAATCTCGGATCCCCTCCTCGAAACCCTAAAAAATCCCAGATCCGCCGCACCGGACGTGTCCGGCCCGTGCCGGACAACGTCCGATCTGCCTCCCCGCCGCCACGTGTCGCCGCCGCACGCCCCGCGCCGCCGGCCCCCGAGGCCCGCGCGCCAGCGCCGCCCACCCGGCTCGCCTCGCCGCCTTGCTCTTCCTCGCCGGCGCTCGGAGCCTGTGCCGGTCACCGCCTCCTCGCCGTGGTCGCCGCTCCGCCGCCATGCTCCGCCTCCGCCGCGCCGGCTCACCGTGCCGTCGTCGCCCGATCTCCACCGCGCCGGCGCGCGCCTCCCCGCCGCCCAACGCCGTGCCCCAAGTCCGGCGAGCCGCCCCGGCCTCTTCTTCCCCGATAGCTCCGGCCACCACCCCTCTTCTCCGGCGAGAGGATCCGGCCATCCTCATGAAACATGCCCCGGATCTCAGATCTGGATTCAAAACCCTAGGGTTGACCTTTTTTCTCCTAAGTCTGCAGATTATTTGCTCCTGTTCATCGTGCTATAACTCCGCATCCGTAGCTCCATTTTTGGCATATAGTATATCAAAATGTTCGTCTCAAAGAGTACATCATTTCATCTCATTGCATCATTTTCATTTGAGTTCATCTTGATGCCCGAAATGCTGTTAGAAGAATGCTATTTGAGATAATTGTCAGATCTGCTGCTCCAATTAGATATTTTTCATTTTTGCCATGATTATTGTGTGCATGATATGCCCATGAGCTCTACATGTGTTTTGTTAAGGGTTTTGCCATCTATCCAGAGGTGCAACCCATGTATTTTTGTGATGTGTGTGGTGACTAGCACAAGCTTGCAAAGTGAGGCACTTGGTAATACTGATTTCAGGGACTTAGCATTTCCACCAAGTCCTTGACCTGTTTATCTCATATGACCATATGTTCATGTTGTTTCCTAGTGATCCGTGCCTCTTTTGAGGATGATCAGTAAGGATGTTTTGTTAATCTTGTAGTGCTCTATCCATCCATGTATTTTTTTGCAATTATGGAGCAACCTAGCTTGAGTCAATCGAGCTCTACTTTTGCTATTTCGCGAATCTGGGCAGATTGTCTACTTGTTAGCAATTTTGCCGAGGATGTTGTAGTTGATCCGTGCATGCTATGTTATTGTTCTTGCCATGTCTAGCTTGCATTTTATGTATTCTTGATGGGTGTATGCTTAGATTGTCATGACTTGCTCTGTAGTGAGTGCATCGAGCTCGTAAACATGCCTACTTGATATCTGTTTTCAGCATGCTCCAGTTTTCACTAAGTCTGAGAACTGATTATGTTTTTGCCATGTTCACATGCTTGCAAATGTATTTTCTGATCCCTTTTGGCTCAAGGTCACTAAGGGACTTTTGTTAAGCTCTTTGAGTAGCTCCATGCCATGCTTTACTTTGCCATGTTCAGGTCATGTAGTATATAGTTTTGTTGCTCCAAAGAGTGCTATCTGATCTGAAATTCCAGACAAGTGTTAATTTCACTAAGTCTGAGATATGTTTGCCAAATGCATTTTTGCCATGCTTGTTTGAACCTGTTAATGGATGAATTGGCCGTAGCTCAGTGCTAGACTTTTGTTAAGCATCATTAATGGATCCCTGCCATGTATTTTCATGCCATGTTTGGGTGCTTTAGCATGTTCATCTTGTTGCATTTAGATGGCTACTTGCTGTAAATCGCAGACCGGTGTCATATTTGAATCGCTTGCCATTTCCAAACCGTAACTCCGATTCTGGTGATCTTTATATCGTTTTCAAGCGATTTCATCTCATATTTCCAGTGGCACACTTGGTTTCCCAAGTTGAGGCCAGGTTCATGCATTCCTTGTAAAATCTTGCATATGCATCACATATCGCATCCCGCATAGCAGACTATGTTTGCATCATATTGTTTGATCCTTGCACGTGGTTGATTGTGTCCTTGTTGCTTGTTTGTCTTGTTTGGGTAGAGCCGGGAGACGAGTTCACTAACGAGGAGCCCATTGAGTTTGCTTTCGAGGATTCAGTCAACTCTGACAACTTTGCAGGCAAGATGATCATACCCTCGAAATCACTACTATCTTTGCTTTGCTAGATGCTTGCTCTTTTGCTATGCCATGCTACGATGCCTACCACTTGCTTTCAAGCCTCCCAAATTGCCATGTCAAACCCATAACCCACCTTGTCCTAGCAAACCGTTGATTGGCTATGTTACCGCTTTGCTCAGCCCCTCTTATAGCGTTGCTAGTTGCAGGTGAAGATTGGAGACCGTTCCTTGTTGGAACATTATTTACTTGTTGGGATATCATTATATTGCCATGTTATCTTAATGCATCTATATACTTGGTAAAGGGTGGAAGGCTCGGCCTCTCGCCTAGTGTTTTGTTCCACTCTTGCCGCCCTAGTTTCCATCATATCGGTGTTATGTTCCCGGATTTTGCGTTCCTTGCGCGGTTGGGTTATAATGGGAACCCCTTGATAGTTCGCCTTCATTAAAGCTTTTCCAGCAATGCCCAACCTTGGTTTTACCATTTTCCTCCTAGCCTCTTTTTCCCTTGGGTTTCCGGAGCCCGAGGGTCATCTTATTTAACCCCCCCCCCCCCCCCCGGGCCAGTGCTCCCCTAAGTGTTGGTCCAACTCGTCAGCCGCCGGTGGCTACCAGGGGCAACTCTGGGCTGGCCTACCGGAAGTTTGGACAATCTGAGTGTGCCCTGAGAAAGAGACATGTGCAGCTCCTATCGGGATTTGTCAGCACATTCAGGCGGTGTTGCTGGATTTGTTTTAACCTGTCGAAGTGTCTTGAAGAACCGAGGTACCGAGTCTGATCGGAACGTCTCGGGAGGAGGTCTATTCCTTCGTTGACCGTGAGATCTTGTCATGGGCTAAGTTGGGACTCCCTTGCAGGGATTTGAACTTTTGAAAGTCGTGCCCGCGATTATGGGCAGATGGGAATTTTTTAATGTCCGGTTGTAGATAACTTGAACCTTAATTTAATTAAAATGAATCAACTATGTGAGTTACCGTGATGGCCTCTTCTCGGCGGAGTCCGGGAAGTGGACACGGTGTTGGAGTAATGCTTGCCGCAGGATTGCTCTTTAGTTATGCGACCGCGCTTTGCCTTCTCTTCTTGCTCTCTTTTGCGAACAGGATAGCCACCATATATGCTAGTCGCTTGCTGCAGCTCCACATATATTTACCTTACCTAATAAGCTTAAATAGTCTTGATCGCGAGGGTGCGAGATTGCTGAGTCCCTGTGGCTCACAGATTACTATTACACCAGATGCAGGGCCTGATGATTCCATTCCAGATGGCGCGCTTGAGCTCAAGTGGGAGTTCGACGAGGACTCTCAATGATACTATGTTTCTTTTCCTGATGATCAGTAGTGGTGCCCAGTTGGGGTGATCGGGACCGTGTCGCATGTTGGGTTGTCTTTTATTTTGGCGCCGTAGTCGGGCCATGAGTGTTTGAATGTTGTAATACTATTTATGTACTTGATTGACGTGGCAAGTGTAAGCCAACTATGTTATCTCCCATTTTATTATCTATATATTACATGGGATGTTGTGAAGATTGCCTAACTTGCGACATTGGTTTCAATGCGGTTATGCCTCTAAGTCGTGCCTCGACACGTGGGAGATATAGCCGCATCGAGGGCATTACAAGTTGGTAATCATAGCCTTCCCCGACCTTAGGAGCCCCCACTGATTGATCGTTTTTAGCAGCCGAGTTGTGTCTAGAAAAATATTTTGAGTCATTTAGGAATTATATATCGGAGAGTTTAGGAATTCTTTTTACTTCCCAGTCTCCTCATCACTCTGGTAAGGCATCCTGACATAGAGTTTTGACTCTTCTCTTCTCAAATTTCACTAAAAAAATTTAGGATGACGCGGGTATCTTGGAATCGTTCTGATGGTTTTGTGATGAGAACATTGCCTTGGTGCCTCCTGTCAGGGGTTTTGTGGAAGTGTCCCGGGGAGTTGAGCTCCTAGGTGTTGTCGTCACAATTTTATCATTGCAGTTCTAGAATACCTAAGTTTAGTACGCCAACATCAAAAATCTCTTTTATGCAGTTCATTGGTGAGATAACCTCGACGCCACCCAGTACTGGGGCGGGAGTTCAGGAGTATCACCATAACCTGTATAACGGATGCTTTTCGAAGGTTGAGGTAGATGGTTTCCGAAGTTTTTCTCGGTTATGTGTTGAAGGATGGATACAGGTAGATGTAGGATTTGTTAGATTTGGGTGAGATATTATGCTTACCCTGTATCCCCAATACCTGATTGCATAACCGGAAAGGTTCAGGAGTTTCATAGGTGGGAATTCTTGTAGCTCTAGTTCTTCTTCCACAGATATTTGGTTTGAGATTGGGATTTCTTACCGAGTATTCGTTCTTGATCCGTACCTTGTTGATTTATTTCTCTACCTAAATTCTAAGTGGCTTCTCAATTTATGGATATGTGACCATTTCAAGAGGAATGCATTCGTTCATTTTGTTCGGATGTGAAGACTATATGTTGCAATTTTCATTCCGTTGGATTCAGCTTCAATATTTGTCTATCAATGTGCTAATGGATGTCAACCTCTTCAGGATGGCTCCTCCAATGCGCACGACTCTGAATCCTGATCCGCCACCACCTCCACCTCCTCCGGAGGCATGGCAAGCTGTGATGGCTGCAACCAATGCAAACACGTAGTTGATCATGCAAATTCTTCAAGAGCGCAATCAAGCGAATCAAGGCAACCAAGGCAACAATCAGAATCACTTTGCTACACTCAACCAGTTCCTTGCTAACGGGCCAAAGACTTTCAGCAATTGTGTTGAGGCAACTGATGCTGGCGATTGGCTCGTGGATCTGTGCAAGCATTTCGAGTGCAGTAACGTTAGGCCTGAGGACTTTGTCAAGTTCGCTTCCTTCCAACTCAAAGACCAAGCGGCAGAATGGTTCCAGCAGTACAAGGATTCCAGAGGTGGACGTGTGATTACCTGGGATGAATTCCATCAAGATTTCAGAGCTCATCATATCCCTCAGAGCGTGGTTGAAAGCAAGCGTGAGGAATTCCACAAACTGAAGCAAGGCTCTTTGTCTGTCTATGACTACAACAAGTTGTTCCAGAAGCTCGCCCGCTTTGCCAAGCAGGACGTCCCTCATGAGAAGAGCATGATATACCAGTTCAGGGGTGGTCTCAAAGAAGAAATCCAGCTAGCTCTTGTTCTCTTTGAGCCCTTGAGGTACGATGAGTTCTACAACATGGCACTGAAGCAAGAGGCCGCTCAATTGAGGTGTGATGCTTCCAAGAAGCGAGTCAGAGATGCTACTCCTTCTTCCTCTACTCAAGTGGCCAAGCAGCAGAAGTATTGGCTTCCTCCTCCTCCGTTCCTTCAGCCGTACCAGAAGAGCAAAGGTGGCAGTGGATCTTCCCACCCACCCAACCCTGGCTTTCAGAACAAGACTTCGTCTCAAGCTCCAAGATCGAGTGCTCCGTATCACCGTCCGCTTTCAGAGGTCACGTGCAACAAGTGCCAACAGAAGGGTCACTATGCCAACAAGTGTTTCAACCAGAGGCGTCTTCCTCCTCCTCCTCCTGTCAGATCGGCAAGTACAGCTGTGGTCAAGCATAACCCCAAGCACGCCAAGGTCAACTTGATGAATGCAGCTCAGGCAGAGGATTCGTCAGATGTCATCATGGGTAACCTTCCTGTTAACGATGTTCCCGCAAAAGTTCTTTTTGACACTGGTGCATTGCATTGTTTCATCTCGAAGCCTTTTGCATCTAAGCATGAGTTGACTTCCCAAGTTATGCATAAACCGTTAGCAGTTGTCTCTCCTGGTAAATGTTTGCTTGCTAACCACGAGATTCTAGATATTTCTATCATGATGGGTGATTTCAAGTTTCTGGCTTCTCCAATGGTTCTTGGTAACTCGGATATTGATCTTATTCTCGGGATGGATTGGCTTGCTAAGCACAAGGCTCAGCTTGATTGTGCAGCCAGGCAGATTCAATTGACTCATTCGTCTGAGGATGTAATTGTCTTTGCTACTCGGGATAATACTATCCGTCTGTTTTCTCTCAATGAGAAGGGTGAACTGGATGCTATCTCGCAGATTCCAGTCATTTGTGAATATCAGGACGTCTTTCCAGAAGAGCTTCCAGGAATGCCTCCGCACCGGCCAGTTGAATTCGTCATTGATCTTGAGCCTGGCACGGAACCAGTGTGCAAGCGTCCTTACAAGCTCGGACCTGAAGAGTTGAAGGAGCTGAATAAGCAACTCGATATTCAAGAGAGAATGGGTCTCATCCGGCCTAGTTCTTCTCTGTGGGGTTGTGGTGTTCTTTTTGTGAAGAAGAAGGATGGAACGAACCGACTTTGTGTTGATTACTGTCCATTGAACAAGAATACTATCAAGAACAAATACCCACTTCTCGACATCAACGAGCTGTTCGAACAACTCAAAGGTGCCCAAGTATTCTCCAAGCTTGATCTCCGTATGGGTTATCATCAGATTCGAATTCGTGAGCAAGATATTCCCAAGACGGCCTTCAGGACAAGCTATGGTTCATATGAATACACTGTCATGTCTTTTGGCCTCGTCAACGCTCCTCCGACTTTCTCTCGCATGATGAACTTCATCTTCAACGCCTACACCAATGACTTCGTTTTGGTCTATCTCGACGGCATTCTGGTTTTCTCGAAGAACAAGGAAGATCATGCCAAGCACTTGCATTTTGTACTCGATAAGCTGAGGGAACACCAGTTCTACGCCAAGTTCTCCAAGTGCGAATTTTGGCTCGGTGAGGTTCTTTATCTTGGTCATATCATCTCTGCCAAGGGCATTGCGGTGAATCCTGAGAAGGTGTCTGCAATTGTGAATTGGGAACCTCCTCAGAATGTGAAGCAACTTCGTAGCTTCCTCGGTCTCGCAAGCTACTGTCGAAGATTTGTTGAAAACTTTTCTAAGATCACGAAGCCTCTCTCAAATCTTCTCCAGAAGCACGTTAAGTACATTTGGTCTCTGGAGTGTGACATTGCTTTCAACACTTTGAAAGAGAAATTGGTCACTGCTCCAGTTCTGACTCCGCCTGATGAATCCAAGCCGTACGAGGTCTTTTGTGATGCCTCTCTCCAAGGTCTCGGCGCAGTATTCATGCAAAAGAAGAAAGTTGTGGCTTATACCTCTCTCCAGTTGAAGCCTAATGAGGAGAACTACCCCACTCATGATCTCGAGTTGGCGGCAGTTGTGCATGCTCTTTTGACTTGGAGACATCTCTTATTGGGAAGAAAAGTGGACATTTTCACTGATCACAAGAGTCTCAAGTACATCTTCACTCAGCCTAATCTCAACCTCAGGCAGACTCGATGGGTCGAAATGATTCAAGAGTATAATCCGAGTATTGAGTATACTCCAGGCAAGGCCAATGTGATTGCTGACGCACTGAGCAGGAAGGCTTATTGCAACAGTCTGATTCTCAAGCCTTATCAACCCGAGCTTTGTGAAGCTTTCCGCAAACTTAATCTACAAGTTGTTCTTCAAGGTTTCCTTGCCAACCTTCAAGTATCCCCTACCTTGGAAGACCAGATTCGCCAAGCTCAACTTCTTGATGCTATGGTGAAGAAGGTGAAGATTGGGATTGCCAAGAGTCAACCCAAGTACAAGTGCTACCGTCTTGATGATAAGGACACTCTCTTCTTCGAGGATCGTATTGTTGTTCCCAAAGGTGACCTTCGTAAAGTGATCATGAACGAGGCTCACAATTCTCTCCTCTCCATCCACCCTGGGAGCACGAAGATGTATCAGGACCTCAAGCAGGCTTATTGGTGGACTCGAATGAAGCGCGAGATTGCTCAGTTCGTAAACGAATGCGATGTCTGCAGAAGAGTGAAGGCAGAACACCAAAGGCCAGCTGGTCTCCTCCAACCTCTTGCCATTCTAGAATGGAAGTTTGATCACATTGAGATGGACTTCGTGACTGGGTTTCCAAAGTCCAAGCATGGCAATGATGCTATATTCGTTGTCATCGACAAACTCACTAAAGTGGCTCAATTCCTGCCTATCAAAGAGTCAATCACTGCAGCTCAATTGGTGGAACTCTATACCTCTCGGATTGTCTCTCTACACGGTATTCCTCAAGTGATATCTTCAGACCATGGCAGCATCTTTACCTCCAAGTTTTGGGATTCTTTTCAGAAGGCCATTGGCACCAACATCCGCTTCAGCACAGCTTTCCACCCTCAAACTAGCGGTCAAGTCGAGCGTGTCAACCAGATTCTTGAAGATATGCTCAGGGCTTGTGTGATCTCCTTCGGCATGAAGTGGGAGGATTGTCTTCCTTATGCTAAATTCTCCTACAACAACAGTTTTCAATTGGTATCAAAGCCTCGTGCTCTATTCTTGTGGCTTAACCACCCTAGAGTGAGATAAACCCTGATGGGACTCCCCTTGTTGCGGATCCGAAGAATACGGGCACGACTTCCACGAAAGTCAAGTCCTTCACTTCTGTGGATCTGGAACGGGAGCTTGCTAAGCAAAAGGAGGAGCATGATGCTTCTCTTGAGGCCTTGGTCCAAATGAGACTAGCCACACTAACCACGATGCTCGCACCACTTTCTGGTGGTGCGGCCTCGAGGCCAGCTGTGCATACTCCTTCACTTGGCCAACAAGCTCCTAGCAATGATCAAACTAGTATTCCATGGCTTTATGCAAGACCTCAAATAGAGAAACCAAAGTATAACCCTCAAGGCAAACCTCCTTTACTTGATGACACTACCGATTTTGCTTTGTGGAGAGTTGCTATGCAGGATCATCTTCGATATGGAAATGATGAGATGTTGGAAATCTTGGAGTATGGCTACCAAGTTGTTGATCCAAAGAATCTTACTCCAAGAGAGGTATATGACAAGAATCTCAATGACACACCAACCATGTGCATAAGGAGAGGTATGACTGACAAGCAAAGGAGACCATACATACATATCACAAGTGCCAAGGAATTATGGGATAGCATTGTGAGGACCAAGACCGGTACCTCCACTCTCCGGCTTGCTCAATATGAAATTGCCAAGGGTTAATTACAAAACTTCTGTATGGAGAAAGGTGAATCTCCCAAGAAACTTCTTGAGCGTCTCATGACTCTCACCACTGACATTGAGTCCTATGAGTGTGACAAGACACAAGATGGATTTAACTTGACTAAGAAATTTCTCATGGACAAGTTGCTTCATGCTCTTGCTCCATATCATCACCAAATGGTGTGGGACATAAGACAACACCGTGGATTCAAGGAAATGACTCCAGATGACATCATATCCACTTTCCAATTATTTGAAGAGTCAAAGGCAAATGCCACAAAACATCTTGCCATGCATGGTACCTCAACATCAAAGATCAACCTTGCATTGAAGGCCAAGCATGTATTGTTGGGTAACGCAGTAATTTCAAAAAATTCCTACGCACACGCAAGATCATGGTGATGCATAGTGAGGGAGTCCTGGATTAGGGGGTGTTCGGGTAACCGGACTATACCTTCAGCCGGACTCCAGGACTATGAAGATACAAGATTGAAGACTTCGTCCAGTGTCTGGATGGGACTTTCCTTGGCGTGGAAGGCAAGCTTGGCGATGCGGATATTCAAGATCTCCTACCATTGTAACCGAATCTGTGTAACCCTAACCCTATCCGGTGTCTATATAAACCGGAGGGTTGTAGTCTGTAGGACATCAACTCCATATACAACAATCATACCATAGGCTAGCTTCTAGGGTTTAGCCTCCTTGATCTCGTGGTAGATCTACTCTTGTACTACCCATATCATCAATATTAATCAAGCAGGAGTAGGGTATTACCTCCATCGAGAGGGCCCAAACCTGGGTAAAAACATCGTGTCCCTTGTCTCCTGTTACCATCCGGCCTTGACGCACAGTTCGGGACCCCCTACCCGAGATCCGCCGGTTTTGACACCGAGATTGGTGCTTTCATTGAGAGTTCCTCTGTGTCGTCGCCTGTATGCCCGATGGCTCCTTTGATCATCAACAATGATGCGGTCCAGGGTGAGACTTTTCTCCTCGGACAGATCTTCGTCTTCGGCGGCTTTGCACTGCGGGCCAATTCGCTTGGCCACCGGGAGCAGATCGAAAGCTACGCCCCTGGCCATCAAGTCAGGTTTGGAAGCCTAAACTAGATGGCAGACATCCGTGGAGATTTAATCTTCGACGGATTCGAGCCACAACCAAGCGCGCCGCACTGTCTTGCGGGGCATGATCTAGCTCTGTCACCGAACAGTATCTCGGAGGCCACAAACACATCAGCTCTGACCCTTAATTCGGAGCCAGTTGTGTCAATCGAGGATGAGCGGTTGCATGTCACCTCGGGGGCTGCGATCTCAAAGGCGATTGAGCCGAACACCGGCCCCACACTTCGTGTGACTTACGACTCCGAGGATCCGGAATCCTCTCCGGACTCCGAACCCCCCGCGCCCCTGCCGATCGAATCCGATTGGGCGTCAACAATGGAGTTCACCGCCGCGAACATCTTTCAGCACTCGCCTTTTGGCGATATCCTGAATTCTCTCAAGTCTCTCTCTTTATCAGGAGAGCCCTGGCCAAACTGCGGTCAGCGAGGATGGGATACGGACGATGAAGAAATTCAAAGCCCACCCACCACCCACTTGGTAGCCACTGTCGACAATTTAAACGACGTGCTCAACTTCGACTCCGGAGACATCGACAGCATGGATGACGATGCAGGAGATACCGATGAACCAACGCCCATAGGGCATTGGACAGCCACCTCATCTCATGATGTGTACATGGTGGATACCCCTAAAGGAAGCGACAACAAGGAAAAAGGGGATGGAACGGGAGATCGACCCCCCGAAAAGCAATCAAAGCGTCGGCGTAAACACCGACCCAAGCCCCGCCTCGATAAAAACCCAGCCATAGAGCAGGATGAGCCGGTAGACAACGAGCAGGCCTTAGAGCAACCATCCGAACAGGGCAACACGGATAGAGAAACCGAACATCCCTCCTCCGGCGAAAACGGCATTCCGTACGACCTCACGCCGGATAAACCCATGGAGGAGAAGAATCTCCACAAGAGGCTCGTTGCAACTACACGCAGCCTGAAAAAGCAGAAGTGGAAGCTAAAAACAGCGGAAGATGCACTCCGGATTAGACGGAGCAAAGTAATCAATACCACAGATAAATACGGCGACGGTCGCCGCACTAAAAGCTATCCGAAAAGAAAGCTACTACCTGAATTCGACGAAGAGGCCCTAAAGCCCTCGCATTCAAAAAATAAGAAAGCCACACGGTCGGATAGACGACCCCATAAAGCGTCAAATGGCGCCGCACCTAAATCGGCATGCGACCCACCTAAGGATTCGCATCATGGCCCAGTTAGGTCCATTTATGGGCCAAGAAAGCAAGCTCTCGTAAGCAATGCAATAAAGCCATCATCAGAATCCGGCACACCCAAATACAAGGGCGCCGCACACCCCCTATGTTTCACCGATGAGGTCCTAGACTATGAATTTCCAGAGGGATTCAAACCCGTAAACATAGAGGCATATGATGGAACAACAGACCCTGGAGTCTGGATCGAGGATTATATCCTCCACATACACATGGCTAGAGGAGATGATCTCCACGCCATAAAATATTTACCCCTTAAGCTTAAAGGGCCAGCCCGGCATTGGCTCAAAAGCCTTCCTGAAAACACAATTGGAAGTTGGGAAGAGCTTGAGGATGCTTTCCGAGCAAATTTTCAAGGGACCTATGTCCGCCTTCCGGATGCAGACGATCTTAGTCACATAACTCAACAGCCCGGAGAATCAGCTCGGCAGTTCTGGAATAGATTCCTCACTAAAAATAATCAGATAGTCGACTGTCCGGACGCCGAAGCCTTAGCAGCTTTCAGGCATAACGTCCGAGACGAATGGCTCGCCAGACACCTCGGCCAAGAAAAGCCAAGAACAATGGCCACACTAACAAGCCTCATGACCCGTGCAGGAGAGGAACGGAAAACCGCGACGCAACAAGGACCATCGCCGGACTGAGGAAAAAAGTCCGAAGAGCACGGCAGTCAATGCCGGATTCAAAGGCTCACGACAAAATTAGACAAACCCGCCCCTCCAGGATAACAGGGACGATCCATCCAACTTAAATAAAATCCTGGACAGGATATGTCAGATACACAGTACTCTCGGGAAGCCTGCTAACCATACCCATAGAGATTGTTGGGTTTTCAAACAATCCGGCAGACTCAATGCCGAACACAAGGGGCTCGACACACCAAGCGAAGACGAGGACAAACCCCAAAAGCAGAGCACCAGGAAACAAAAGAACTTCCCACAAGAAGTAAAAACAATGAACTTACTTCACATAACAAAATGTGCGGCGCCCATAAAGGTACGCACCACACGACCTATCCCCAAAGGGTCTCGCCACTGGTTGTCAAAACCAATCATCTTCGATCAGCTAGATTATTCTAGAAATATCAAGAATGCAGGCTGGACTGCCTTGATACTCGATTCAATAATTGGCGGACTCCAGTTTTCAAATGTCCTTACGGACGGCGGCAATGGACTAAACCTGATATATCAGGATACAATCCATCACATGGGGATAAACCCAGCAAGAATCTGCCGCAGCAAAACCTCCTTTCAAGGGGTAACACCTGGTACGGACACCCATTGTATGGGTTTTCTCCGGCTCGAAGTTATATTCGGCTCTGCCGATAACTTCCGCCACGAAAAGCTGACCTTCCATATCGTCCCGTTCTCAAGTCGCTATCAAGCACTACTGGGACGCGAAGCTTTCGCTCGCTTTAACGCAATACCGCATTATGCATCTCTCATGCTTAAGATGCTCGGTCCACGAGGCATCATCTCTTTGAAGGGGAAGCACTAAAGTGCGCCTCCCCAAGCGGAGGACTGTGCGGCCGCTTTGACAGCCCCACGGTAAAATGGCCTCACCGACCAAAAAAAAACCTCGAAATAGGTCATTAAAGACCACAAATGTGGATAGACGAGTTCGGTACAAAATCATCATTGATGCAGGCTTAGTGGCCATATACCCCCGCACTAGGGGCTCCATGCATATACAATAAGATACAATAAAGCTCAATTTTATATATTTTACTTTATACTTTGTTTATTTTAAACTTTTTCGGCACGACCCGTTTTCAACTTAGTTCCTCTCTTTTACAGATGAACGTCGTGCGGCGCCCGTCCAGGATACGGCACAACGGAGACACATGCGCAGAAGTGTAGTAGGGACCCGTCCTAAAGGATTCTTTTTAGATTAAGACCCTGCGTAAACCTTTTTTACTGTCTCTTGTTGCTACACATCCCCTGGTGTTTTCTGATATAACCAAGGAGGAGGCTGTTGGAAATATGCCCTAGAGGCAATAATAAAAGCATTATTATTATATTTCCTTGTTCATGATAATTGTCTTTATTCATGCTATAATTGTGTTATCCGGAAATCGTAATACATGTGTGAATAACAGACACCAACATGTCCCTAGTAAGCCTCTAGTTGACTAGCTCGTTGATCAACAGATAGTCATGGTTTCCTGGCTATGGACATTGGATGTCATTGATAACGAGATCACATCATTAGGAGAATGATGTGATGGACAAGACCCAATCCTAAACATAGCATAAAGATCGTGTAGTTCGTTTGCTAGAGTTTTGCAATGTCAAGTATCTTTTCCTTAGACCATGAGATTGTGTAACTCCTGGATACCGTAGGAGTGCTTTGGGTGTACCAAACATCACAACGTAACTGGGTGACTATAAAGGTAGACTACGGGTATCTCCGAAAGTGTCTGTTGGGTTGACACGGATCAAGACTGGGATTTGTCACTCTGTATGACGGAGAGGTATCACTGGGCCCACTCGGTAATGCATCATCATAATGAGCTCAAAGTGACCAAGTGTCTGGTCACGGGATCATGCATTACGGTACGAGTAAAGTGACTTGCCAGTAACGAGATTGAATGAGGTATTGGGATACCGACGATCGAATCTCGGGCAAGTAATATATCGATTGACAAAGGGAATTGCATACGGGGTTGATTGAATCCTCGACGTCGTGGTTCATCCGATGAGATCATCGTGGAGCATGTGGGAGCCAACATGGGTATCCAGATCCCGCTGTTGGTTATTGACCGGAGAGTCGTCTCGGTCATGTCTACATGTCTCCCGAACCCGTAGGGTCTACACACTTAAGGTTCGGTGACGCTAGGGTTGTGAAGATATGTATATGCAGTAACCCGAATGTTTTTCAGAGTCCCGGATGAGATCCCGGACATCACGAGGAGTTCCGGAATGGTCCGGAGGTAAAGAATTATATATAGGAAGTGCTGTTTCGGCCATCGGGACAAGTTTCACAGTTACCGGTATTGTACCGGGACCACCGGAAGGGTCCCGGGGGTCCACCGGGTGGGGCCACCTGTCCCGGAGGGCCCCATGGACTGAAGTGGGAAGGGACCCAGCCCATAGTGGGCTGGGGCGCCACCCCCTAAGGGCCCATGCGCCTAGGGTTTAGGGGAAACCCTAAAGGGGGGCGCCCCCTTGCTTAGGGGGCAAGCCCCCCACCCCTTGGCCGCCCCGCCCCCCCCCCCCCCTAGGAGATCCATCTCCTAGGGCCACCCCCCCCCCTAGGCACCCCTATATATAGTGGGGGAGAGGAGGGACTTCATGCTACAGCCTTTGGTGCATCCCTCTCTCCCTGTTACGTCTCTCTCTCTTGTAGTATAGGCGAAGCCCTGCTACTGTGACGCCCTGCATCCACCACCACGCCATCATGCTGCTGGATCATCATCAACCTCTCCTCCCCCCTTGCTGGATCAAGAAGGAGGAGATGTCTCCCGTCCCGTACGTGTGTTGAACACGGAGGTGCCGTCCGTTCGGCACTTGGTCATCGGTGATTTGGATCACGTCGTGTTCGACTACATCATCCCCGTTCTTTGAACGCTTCCGCTCGCGATCTACAAAGGTATGTAGATGCATCCGATGACTCGTTGCTAGATGAACTCATAGATAGATCTTGGTGAAACGAGTAGGAAAATTTTTTGTTTTCTGCAACGTTCCCCAACAGTGGCATCATGAGCTAGGTCTATGCGTAGTTCTTCTTGCGTGAGTAGAACACAATTTGTTGTGGGCGTGGATTTCTCAACTTTCTTGCCGCTACTAGTATTTTCTTGCTTCAGCGGTATTGTGGGATGAAGCGGCCCGGACCAACCTTACACGTACGCTTACATGAGACCGGTTCCACCGACTAACATGCACTAGTTGCATAAGGTGGCTGGCGGGTGTCTGTCTCTCCTACTTTAGTTGGAGCGGATTCGATGAACAGGGTCCTTATGAAGGGTAAATAGAAGTTGACAAATCACGTTGTGGCTTTCACGTTGGTAAGAAAACGTTCTTGCTAGAACCCTAATTCAGCCACGTAAAACTTGCAACAAAAATTAGAGGACGTCTAACTTGTTTTTGCAGCAAGTGGTTTGTGATATGATATGGCCAAAGTTGTGATGAATGATGAATGATCTATATGTGATGTATGAGATGTTCATGCTATTGTAATAGGAATCACGACTTGCATGTCGATGAGTATGACAACCGCAGGAGCCATAGGAGTTGTCTTTATTCTTTTATATGACCTGCGTGTCATTGAGAAACGCCATGTAAATTACTTTAATTTATTGCTAAACATGTTAGCCATAGTAGTAGAAGTAATAGTTGGCGAGCAACTTCATGGAGACACGATGATGGAGACCATGATGATGGAGATCATGGTGTCAAGCCGGTGACAAGATGATCATGGAGCCCCAAGATGGAGATCAAAGGAGCTATGTGATATTGGCCATATCATGTCACGTTTATTATTTGATTGCATGTGATGTTTATCATGTTTTGCATCTTGTTTACTTAGAACAACGGTAGTGAATAAGATGATCCCTCATAACAATTTCAAGAAGTGTTCTCCCCTAACTGTGCACCGTTGCTAAAGTTCATCGTTTCGAAGGACCACGTGATGATCGGGTGTGATAGATTCTTACGTTCACATACAACGGGTGTAAGACAGTTTTACACATGCAAAACACTTAGGGTTAACTTGACGAGCCTAGCATGTGTATAGACATGGCCTCGGAACACAGAAGACCGAAAGGTCGAGCATGAGTCGTATAGAAGATACGATCAACATGAAGATGTTCACCGACGTTGACTAGTCCGTCTCACGTGATGATCGGACACGGCTTAGTTAACTCGGATCATGTAATACTTAGATGACTAGAGGGATGTCTAATCTAAGTGGGAGTTCATTATATAATTTGATTAGATGAACTTTATTATCATGAACATTAGTCTAAAATATTTTACAATATGTCTTGTAGATCAAATGGCCCACGTAGTCCTCAACTTCAACGCGTTCCTAGAGAAAACCAAGCTGAAAGACGATGGCAGCAACTATACGGACTGGGTCCGGAACCTGAGGATCATCCTCATAGCTGCCAAGAAAGATTACGTCCTACAAGCACCGCTAGGTGAAGCTCCCGTCCCACAGAACCAAGACGTTATGAACGCTTGGCAGACACGTGTTGACGACTACTCCCTCGTTCAGTGTGGCATGCTTTACAGTTTAGAACCGGGGCTCCAAAAGCGTTTTGAGAGACATGGAGCATATGAGATGTTCGAAGAGCTGAAAATGGTTTTCCAAGCTCATGCCCGGGTCGAGAGATATGAGGTCTCCGACAAGTTCTTCAGCTGTAAGATGGAGGAAAACAGTTCTGTCAGTGAGCACATACTCACTATGTCTGGATTACATAACCGCTTGACTCAGCTGGGAGTTAATCTCCCGGATGATGCGGTCATTGACAGAATCCTCCAGTCGCTTCCACCAAGCTACAAGAGCTTTGTGATGAACTTCAACATGCAGGGGATGCAAAAGACCATTCCTGAGTTGTTTTCAATGCTGAAATCAGCGGAGGTAGAAGTCAGAAAGGAACATCAAGTGTTGATGGTCAATAAAACCACTAAGTTCAAGAAAGGCAAGGGTAAAAAGAACTTCAAGAAGGACGGCAAGGAAGTTGCCGCGCCCGGCAAGCAAGCTGCCGGGAAGAAGCCAAAGAATGGACCCAAGCCCGAGACTGAGTGCTTTTATTGCAAGGGAAGCGGTCACTGGAAGCGGAACTGCCCCAAATACTTAGCAGACAAGAAGGCCGGCAAAACAAAAGGTATATGTGATATACATGTAATCGATGTGTACCTTACCAGTAATCGTAGTAGCTCTTGGGTATTTGATACTGGTGCAGTTGCTCACATTTGTAACTCACAGCAGGAACTACGGAATAAGCGGAGGCTGGCGAAGGACGAGGTGACGATGCGCGTCGGGAATGGTTCCAAAGTCGATGTGATCGCCGTCGGCACGCTACCTCTTCATTTACCTACGGGATTAGTTTTAAACCTCAATAATTGTTATTTAGTACCAGCTTTGAGCATGAACATTGTATCGGGATCTCGTTTAATTCGAGATGGCTACTCATTTAAATCCGAGAATAATGGTTGTTCCATTTATATGAGAGATATGTTTTATGGTCATGCTCCTATGGTGAATGGTTTATTCTTTATGAATCTCGAACGTAATGATACACATGTTCATAGTGTGAGTACCAAAAGATGTAAGGTTGATAATGATAGTCCCACATACTTGTGGCACTGCCGCCTTGGTCACATAGGTGTCAAACGCATGAAGAAGCTCCATGCAGATGGACTTTTAGAGTCTCTTGATTATGAATCATTTGACACGTGTGAACCATGCGTTATGGGTAAAATGACCAAGACTCTGTTCTCAGGAACAATGGAGCGAGCAACCAACTTATTGGAAATCATACATACTGATGTGTGCGGTCCAATGAGTGTTGAGGCTCGCAGTGGCTGTCGTTATGTTCTCACCCTCACTGATGATTTGAGTAGATATGGATATATTTACTTAATGAAACACAAGTCTGAAACCTTTGAAAACTTCAAGGAATTTCAGAGTGAGGTTGAGAATCAACGTGACAGGAAAATCAAGTTTCTACGATCAGATCGTGGAGGAGAATACTTGAGTCACAAATTTGGCACACACTTAAGAAAATGTGGAATAGTTTCACAACTCACGCCGCCTGGAACACCTCAGCGTAACGGTGTGTCCGAACGTCGTAATCGCACTCTATTAGATATGGTGCGGTCTATGATGTCTCTTACCGATCTACCGCTATCTTTTTGGGGCTATGCTTTAGAGACTGCTGCATTCACTTTAAATAGGGCTCCGTCAAAATCCGTTGAGACGACACCGTTTGAATTATGGTTTGGAAAGAAACCTAAGTTGTCGTTTCTGAAAGTTTGGGGATGCGATGCTTATGTCAAGAAACTTCAACCTGAAAAGCTCGAACCCAAGTCGGAAAAATGCGTCTTCATAGGATACCCAAAAGAAACTATTGTGTATACCTTCTACCTCAGATCTGAAGGCAAGATCTTTGTTGCCAAGAATGGATCCTTTCTAGAGAAAGAGTTTCTCTCGAAAGAAGTAAGTGGGAGGAAAGTAGAACTTGATGAAGTGTTACCTCTTGAACCAGAAAATGGCGCAACTCAAGAAAATGTTCCTGAGGTGCCTGCACCGACTAGAGAGGAAGTTAATGATAATGATCATGAAACTTCTGATCAAGTTGTTACTGAACTTCGAAGGTCCACAAGGACACGTTCCGCACCAGAGTGGTATGGCAACCCTGTCTTGGAAATCATGTTGTTAGACAACGGTGAACCTTCGAACTATGAAGAAGCGATGGCGGGCCCGGATTCCGACAAATGGCTAGAAGCCATGAAATCCGAGATAGGATCCATGTATGAAAACGAAGTATGGACTTTGACTGACTTGCCCATTGAACGGCGAGCCATAGAGAATAAATGGATCTTTAAGAAGAAGACAGACGCGGATGGTAATGTGACCATCTATAAAGCTCGGCTTGTCGCTAAGGGTTATCGACAAGTTCAAGGGGTTGACTACGATGAGACTTTCTCACCAGTAGCGAAGCTAAAGTCCGTCCAAATCATGTTAGCAATTGCTGCGTTTTACGATTATGAAATATGGCAAATGGACGTCAAAACAGCATTCCTTAATGGTTTCCTTAAGGAAGAATTGTATATGATGCAGTCGGAAGGTTTTGTCGATCCTAAGAATGCTGACAAGGTATGCAAGCTCCAACACTCGATTTATGGGCTGGTGCAAGCATCTCGGAGTTGGAACATTCGCTTTGATGAGATGATCAAAGCGTTTGGGTTTACACAGACTTATGGAGAAGCCTGCGTTTACAAGAAAGTGAGTGGGAGCTCTATAGCATTTCTCATATTATATGTAGATGACATACTTTTGATGGGAAATGATATAGAACTCTTGGACAGCATTAAGGCCTACTTGAATAAGAGTTTTTTAAATGAAGGACCTTGGAGAAGCTGCTTATATATTAGGCATCAAAATCTATAGAGATAGATCGAGACGCCTCATAGGTCTTTCACAAGGCACATACCTTGATAAGATATTGAAGAAGTTCAATATGGATCAATCTAAGAAGGGGTTCTTGCCTGTGTTACAAGGTATGAAATGGAGCTCGGCTCAAAGTCCGACCACGGCAGAAGAAATAGAAGAGATGAGTGTCATCCCCTATGCCTCAGCCATAGGTTCTATTATGTATGCCATGCTGTGTACCAGACCTGATGTAAACCTTGCCGTAAGTTTGGTAGGAAGGTACCAAAGTAATCCCGGCAAGGAACACTGGACAGCGGTCAAGAATATCCTGAAGTACCTGAAAAGGACTAAGGAAATGTTTCTCGTTTATGGAGGTGACGAAGAGCTCGTCGTAAAGGGTTATGTCGATGCTAGCTTCGACACAGATCTGGATGACTCAAAGTCACAAACCAGATACGTGTATATTTTGAATGGTGGGGTAGTAAGCTGGTGCAGTTGCAAGCAGAGCGTCATGGCGGGATCTACATGTGAAGCGCAATACATGGCAGCCTCGGAGGCAGCACATGAAGCAATTTGGGTGAAGGAGTTCATCACCGACCTCGGAGTCATACCCAATGCGTCGGGGCCGATCAAGCTCTTTTGTGACAACACTGGAGCTATTGCACTTGCCAAGGAGCCCAGGTTTCACAAGAAGATAAGGCACATCAACCGTCGCTTCAACTCCATTCGTGAAAATGTTCAAGATGGAGACATAGATATTTATAAAGTACATACGGACCTGAATGTAGCAGATCCGATGACTAAACCTCTCCCTAGAGCAAAACATGATCAACACCAGAATTCCATGGGTGTTCGATTCATCACAATGTAACTAGATTATTGACTCTAGTGCAAGTGGGACACTGTTGGAAATATGCCCTAGAGGCAATAATAAAAGCATTATTATTATATTTCCTTGTTCATGATAATTGTCTTTATTCATGCTATAATTGTGTTATCCGGAAATCGTAATACATGTGTGAATAACAGACACCAACATGTCCCTAGTAAGCCTCTAGTTGACTAGCTCGTTGATCAACAGATAGTCATGGTTTCCTGGCTATGGACATTGGATGTCATTGATAACGAGATCACATCATTAGGAGAATGATGTGATGGACAAGACCCAATCCTAAACATAGCATAAAGATCATGTAGTTCGTTTGCTAGAGTTTTGCAATGTCAAGTATCTTTTCCTTAGACCATGAGATCGTGTAACTCCCGGATACCGTAGGAGTGCTTTGGGTGTACCAAACGTCAAAACATAACTAGGTGACTATAAAGGTAGACTACGGGTATCTCCGAAAGTGTCTGTTGGGTTGACACGGATCAAGACTGGGATTTGTCACTCCGTATGACGGAGAGGTATCACTGGGCCCACTCGGTAATGCATCATCATAATGAGCTCAAAGTGACCAAGTGTCTGGTCACGGGATCATGCATTACGGTATGAGTAAAGTGACTTGCTGGAAACGATATTGAACGAGGTATTGGGATACCGACGATCGAATCTCGGGCAAGTAATATATCGATTGACAAAGGGAATTGCATACGGGGTTGATTGAATCCTCAACATCGTGGTTCATCCGATGAAATCATCGTGGAGCATGTGGGAGCCAACATGGGTATCCAGATCCCGCTGTTGGTTATTGACCGGAGAGTCGTCTCGGTCATGTCTACATGTCTCCCGAACCCGTAGGGTCTACACACTTAAGGTTCGGTGACGCTAGGGTTGTGAAGATATGTATATGCAGTAACCCGAATGTTGTTCGGAGTCCCAAATGAGATCCCGGACGTCACGAGGAGTTCCGGAATGGTCCGAAGGTAAAGAATTATATATAGGAAGTGCTGTTTCGGCCATCGGGACAAGTTTCAGGGTTACGGGTATTGTACCGGGACCACCGGAAGGGTCCCAGGGGTCCATCGGGTGGGGCCACCTGTCCCGGAGGGCCCCATGGGCTGAAGTGGGAAGGGACCCAGCCCATAGTGGGCTGGGGTGCCACCCCCTAAGGGCCCATGCGCCTAGGGTTTAGGGGAAACCCTAAAGGGGGGCGCCCCTTACTTGGGGGCAAGCCCCCCACCCCTTGCCCCCCCCCCCAGGAGATCCATCTCCTAGGGCCGGCGCCCCCCCTAGGCACCCCTATATATAGTGGGGGAGAGGAGTGACTTCATGCTACAGCCTTTGGTGCATCCCTCTCTCCCTGTTACGTCTCTCTCTCTCTTGTAGTATAGGCGAAGCCCTGCTACTGTGACGCCCTGCATCCACCACCACGCCGTCGTGCTGCTGGATCATCATCAACCTCTCCTCCCCCCTTGCTGGATCAAGAAGGAGGAGACGTCTCCCGTCCCGGACGTGTGTTGAACGCGGAGGTGCCGTCCGTTCGGCACTTGGTCATCGGTGATTTGGATCACGTCGTGTTCGACTACATCATCCCCGTTCTTTGAACGCTTCCGCTCGCGATCTACAAAGGTATGTAGATGCATCCGATGACTCGTTGCTAGATGAACTCATAGATAGATCTTGGTGAAACGAGTAGGAAAAATTTTTGTTTTCTGCAACGTTCCCCAACAGAGGCTGGCGTCTTGGCATGTGGCCAAGTCAGAATTTTTGCACATACCTGGACACTAGGGGCTTTTTTAATAAAGAGTGTTGTTTCGCCCGCACTCATAAAGACCGAACACCTTAGGGAGTGTTCGGCGTCGCGAGTTTTGGCATTATATGCATCAGCTTCGAATCATGTCTTTTGTCAAATGTTGGGTTGCCCGGCTCCTGAGTTCGGCTACCTTACGTTCCGCTCTATCGGCTAAGGTAGCACCAGGAGAACTACTGCGATTGTGCGCCGGTTCGGCCGGGCAAGCACCTCAGTAGACAAAGCCGAAAACCGACTGTCATGATGTAGCGTGAGACTGGTCAGCCACTCGATGACCTATTGGAATCTATCGGATTCCTCCGCTTTAACGAAGGGCCGCTTCCCGGTCAGGCACATACGCGCCCCAAACTCGGGCGAGCGCAGTCGCCACCAAGGGGCTACCTAAATAGTCTCACTGTCAAGCTCCTATGGCTAAGTGAAAGTGTTAAAGCATTATAGTCCGGTTGCCTGGCCCGCTACGCTATCACCTCCTTTGTAGGACCAAGACGTTGGGTTAAGTGTGAAAATGTGTCTTCTGCGAGCACCCCCGCACTATGTGTGTGGGGGCTGAAGCCAACGACTGCCATCTTTCAGATTCTGTATATATATATATATATATATATATATATATATATATATATCTTAAAACATCCGCACAGGAGGTGTTCCCAATACTTGAAGGCACAAGTATAAAAAGGCCACTATAGTTTATCAAATTATTACTTTATAATTACATATGCTATCATAACATAGCATCTTTCGAGCACTGCGTCTCTATTACATGAGCGCCTTCAAGGACTTCCTGAAAATAGTGCTCGGAGGGTACTCGGCTTTTGTCCGAATCTCGGGACGCAACAAAGGTGGTCTCCATCTCTCCCCAGTATGTCTTGACACGGGAAAGAGCCATCCTTGCGCCCTCTATGCATGCTGACCTCTTCATTGCATTAATATGCGGCACCGCATCAAGGAATTGCTGCACCAAGCTGAGATAACTCTTCGGCTCCAATCTCCCTGGCCACAGATGACCCATGACATACTTCATGGTGAGTCCGAACAACCTATTCAGTTTGGCCCATTAAGCCAAACGATCGTCCACTGCTAGTGGACGCTCTGGATTGTGAAACTGCGACCAGAAAAGCTATTCCACTTTGCGATCTTTCTGATCTCGAAAGTGTTCGGTCGCATCAGCAGCACTCGCTGCCAAATCCAGATAGGTATCCTCCACACTCCACATCCGGTCCAACGGAGCAAACTTCGGATCGCGAAATTTCCTTCGCAGCATAAAGGGCTTTCCAGCCGCAATTTGTTCGGCCTGACGCAGCTCCTCCTTTGCAGCTCTCATCACAGAGCGCGCGTCCTTGGCATTGGCAACGGCCTTCTCTAAGTCCGTCTATTTCGCCTCGTCTTTTTTTCTCAAAAAGTCTGCAACGGTCTACAACGCTCTTTAACTTTTCGGCCATC
Source organism: Triticum monococcum (assembly GCA_034509565.1). Lineage (NCBI taxonomy): Eukaryota > Viridiplantae > Streptophyta > Magnoliopsida > Poales > Poaceae > Triticum > Triticum monococcum. The sequence goes on from CM067842.1 coordinate 609,388,564, forward strand.
TCGGCCATCTCTTCCTTGCTTCGGCAATGAGCAGCCTGTTCGGCTCTCAGCTCTTCAAAGGCTTTCTTGGCAGCCGCATCATTTTCTCTGGCTTGTTCTTTAGCTCGGGCAAGTTCTGCCCTAAGACTCTCCACGGCGGCCGCACCATCTGCGTCAAGCACACACATTGTAAGACACTGGCATAAAACTCTTCTTACCTGATGCCGCCCGAGGAATTACATACCTTGAGCCTCATCAAGCCACTTGTTGACAAGTTCAATGTCGACATCTGCCATGCCCAGTTGCCGCTTTAGTTCGGCAAAATCATCAGTTCGGCTCGATTCCGGACACCCTGCCGCCTACATTCAAAGGCGACATCTTAGACCTGGGATTATGATCCTCCGCGTGCCGTCATTTCATGACGACGCGCAGAGTCTCAGGGGCTACTATCTACATAGGGCGCATCTTATTCATGCGCAACTGACAAAAGTGTACATTATCTAATGTACCTCAAAACCCGTCAGTAAACTTTTGACGGCCTCATGCAATCCGCTCTGTGCGGATGAGATCCTTTCAATCACCGTGCCCATCAATGCACGGTGCTCCTCCGAGATAAAAGCTCGCCCCAGCAGAATCTTTAGCTCCTCCGGCCGAGCACCAGACGGTGCCGGACTTGTCCCATGACCTCTTTCGAAGGCCGGACGCGGAGAACCTCGGGGGGCCACATAGCTATCTTCTGCCCCTGCCGGATTCGGAGAAACCCTCCGCGACGACACCTCAGGGTCGCCCGCCTCGCTAGGCGGCACGGCAGGGGGAGGCGTCCCGCTCTCCATCATCTTTGGAAGGAGATCCCCCAAAGACGAGGTCTGCTGAGAAGGGCTGAGGTCTGAGCTACAAGGTAAAAATTCAGTTAATCTTCTTAGATATAAATCTTGGATTTCCCTCATCCCTCAAAAGGAAAATCTTTCTCTACTTACGGCTCGCTGGAGGGCTGATCCCCTTGAGGGCGTAGTCCGGCCGAGGAACTCCCCGGCGTCGGACCCTCTGACGAGGATTTTTCCCCCGCTTCGAGGCCATGGTTTCCGGGTCGTCAGAGGCGGCTCTCTTCTTCCCCTTAGGAGAAGAATTGCTGGTTCCTCCCTTCGGAGCAGCCTCCTTCGAGGAGGCCATAGTTTCCTTGTCCTCCCCCTTGCTTCCCTCCAAAGGCATTATCTCCAGCATCCTGACCAGCACGGGATCCGGCCTGGTTTCGGGAAGGGGAGCCGGACACCTGATCAGCTTTGCCTTTGCTATCCACTCCTATTTAAAAGGACGGCTCTTTTAGGGGCAAGTTTATGACAATTATACAGATAGAAGGTCCGGGCACAAGGTTGCTTACTTGAGTATCCAGGCGATTGCAGCTTAGGCCTGCGTCCTCGGTTAAATCCGGACACATCTCTTGTGATCCGAAGAACAGTTTATACATCTACGCGGGCGTTGCGCCCATGAAATTCTAGAGAGCTCGCGGTCCCTCTGGATTAAACTCCCACAGGCGAAGGGAGTGACGTTTGCCGGGCAATATTCGGCGAATCAGCATGACCTGCGTCACCTTGACCAGGCTGAGGTCTCCTTCCAAGAGATCCTTCATGCGGCCCTGTAACAAGGGCACGTCTTTGGGCAAACCCCAATCTAACCCTCTGTTGACCCATGACGCTAGCCGTGGTGGGGGACCCGAGCGAAAGGCAGGAGGCGCCACCCACTTGGTGCTCCGGGGAGCGGTGATATAAAACCACTCTCGTTGCCACAAGCCTAGCTCCTCTTGAAAAGAGCCCTCGGGCCATGGAGCATCAGCATTTTTGCTTATAACAGCGCCTCCGCACTCTGCGTGACGTTCCTTGATCATCTTCGGCTCCAGTTTGAAGGTCTTGAGCCATAATCCGAAGTGAGGGGTAACACGGAGGAACGCTTCACACACGACAATAAACGAGGAGATATGGAGGATGGACTCCGGAGCTAAGTCATGGAATTCCAGCCCGTAATAAAATAGCAGTCCCCTCACAAAGGGATCCATTGGGAAGCCCAACCCCCGAAGGAAGTGAGACATGAACACCACGCTCTCACCGGGCTGGGGACTGGGAATGACCTGCCCTTGAGCAGGCTACCTATGCGAAATTTCGCCGGTCAGGAACTTAGCATCCCTCAACTTTAGTACGTCCTCCTCCGTCCTCCGTGACGGAGGAGGGCGTCCATCGGCCTTGAAGGTCAGAACCGGACATTGTCAAAGGTCTGAAGCGCCTGCAATCTGGAGCCTAGGGTGTTGGAACTCGAGGCGACGGGCGAAATCGCTTGAGATTGAAAAAAGGAGTAAGGCCTTGGTCTCTTTATAAGAGGTCGAATACCAAGAGCCCTTCCTGTAACCATTCGGGACTCGTCTTTAATCGAGGAAACGTGCTAACGGGCGCGGTTGGGTCACCCACATCCGTATTAATGAGAATCCCGTAAAAGGGGGGTACACGATCTCTGCTTTGACAAGACGTGCCAAGGAAACCGCCTCGCAAAACGTGCTGAGGCAGAAAAGTAAAAACGATTCGAGTAAAGGACTTGGCCGTAGTGTGATGACGCACTGCGGAATACGTCAGCAGATTTGATTTGTGTTAATATTATTCTCTCTATGGCAATATGTGGAAACTTACTTTGCAGAGCCGGACACTACTATTGATGTTTACAATCTTCTATGAAGGACTTGGAGGAGGAACCCGCCTTGCAATGCCGAAGACAATCTGCGCGCCGGACTCGTCGTCATTGAAGTCTAGTTCAGGGGCTACTGAGGGAGTCCTAGATTAGGGGGTGTTCGGGTAGCCGGACTATACCTTCAGCCGGACTCCAGGACTATGAAGATACAAGATTGAAGACTTCATCCCGTGTCCGGATGGGACTTTCCTTGGCGTGGAAGGCAAGCTTGGCGATGCGGATATTCAAGATCTCCTACCATTGTAACCGACTCTGTGTAACCCTAACCCTATCCGGTGTCTATATAAACCGGAGGGTTGTAGTCCGAAGGACATCAACTCCATATACAACAATCATACCATAGGCTAGCTTCTAGGGTTTAGCCTCCTTGATCTCGTGGTAGATCTACTCTTGTACTACCCATATCATCAGTATTAATCAAGCAGGAGTAGGGTATTACCTCCATCGAGAGGGCCTGAACCTGGGTAAAAACATTGTGTCCCTTGTCTCCTGTTACCATCCGGCCTTGACGCACAGTTCGGGACCCCCTACCCGAGATCCGCCGGTTTTGACACCGACACATAGCAACAAGAGGGGAGTGTGTTGTCTACGTACCCTCGTAGACCGTAAGCGGAAGCGTTATGACAACGTGGTTGATGTAGTCGTACGTCTTCACGATCGACTGATCCTAGTACCGAAAGTACGACACCTCCGCGATCTGAACACGTTCAGCTCGGTGACGTCCCACGAACTCACGATCCAGCAGAGTGTCGAGGGAGAGCTTTGTCAGCATGACGGCGTGATGATGGTGATGACGATGCTACCGGAACAGGGCTTCCCCTAAGCACCGCTACGATATGATCGAGGTGGATTATGGTGGAGGGGGGCACCGCCCACGGCTGGAAACAATCAACTTATGTGTTATAGGGTGCCCCCCCCCCCCCCGCACCCATATATAAAGGAGCAAGGGGGAGGCCGGCCGGCCTTGGGGAGTTCCAAGAAGAGGGAGGAGTCCTCCTCCTAGTAGGAGTAGGACTCCCCCTTTCCTAGTCCAACTAGGAAGAAGGAAGGGGAAGGAAAGGGAGGGAGAGAGGGAGGGAAAGAGGGGGCGCCCCCCCCCCCTCCTTGTCCAATTCGGACTCCCAAGGGGGGGGGGGCGGCCAGCCCTATGGCCCCTCCTCTCTCTCACACACAAGGCCCATGTTAGCCCATTAGTTCCCCTCGGGGTTCCGATAACCCCCCGGCACTCCGATAATTATCCGGTGACCGCCGGAACTCATCCGGTGTCCGAATATAGTCATCCAATATATCAATCTTTATGTCTCGGCCATTTCAAGGCTCCTCATTATGTCCATGATCACATCTGGGACTCCGAACTACCTTCGGTACATCAAAACACATAAACTCAGAATACAGATCATCACCGAACGTTAAGCGTGCGGACCCTACGGGTTCAAGAACTATGTAGACATGACCGAGACACGTCTCCGCTCAATAACCAATAGAGGAACCTGGATGTTCATATTGGCTCCCACATATTCTACGAAGATCTTTATCAGTCAAACGGCATAACGATATACGTTGTTCCCTTTGTCATCGGTATGTTACTTGCCCGAGATTCGATCATCGGTATCTCAATACCTAGTTCAATCTTGTTACCGGCAAGTCTCTTTATTTGTTTCGTCATGCATCATCCCGCAACTAACTCATTAGTCACATTGCTTGCAAGGCTTATATTGATGTGCATTACCGGGAGGGCCCAGATATACCCTTCTGACAATCGAAGTGGTAAATCCTAATGTCTATCTATGCCAACTCAGCAAACACCATCGAAGACACCTGTAGAGCACCTTTATAATCACCCAGTTACGTTGTGAAGTTTGCTAGCACACAAAGTGTTCCTCCGGTATCCGGGAGTTGCATGATCTCATAGTCATAGGAACATGTATAAGTTATGGAGAAAGCAATAGCAACAAACTAAACGATCATCTTGCTAAGCTAACGGATTGGTCAAGTCAATCACATCATTCTCTAATGATGTGATCCCGTTAATCAAATGACAACTCATGTCCATGGTCATGAAACATAACCATCATTGATTCAACGAGCTAGTCAAGTAGAGGCATAGTAGTGACACTCTATTTGTCTATGTATTCACACATGTACTAAGTTTCCGGTTAATACAATTCTAGCGTGAATAATAAACATTTATCATGATATAAGGAAATATAAATAACAACTTTATTATTGCCTCTAGAGCATATTTCCTTCAGTCTCCCACTTGCACTAGAGTCAATAATCTAGATTACATTGTAATGATTCTAACACCCATGGAGTCTTGGTGTTGATCATGTTTTGCTCGTGAGAGAGGCTTAGTCAACGGGTCTGCAACATTCAGATCCGTATGTATCTTGAAAATCTCTATATCTCCCTCCTTGACTTGATTACGGATGGAATTGAAGCATCTCTTGATGTGCTTGGTTCTCTCGTGAAATCTTGATTCCTTTGCCAAGGCAATTGCACCAGTATTGTCACAAAAGGTTTTCATTGGACCCGATGCACTAGGTATGACACCTAGATCAGATATGAACTCCTTCATCCAGACTCCTTCATTTGTTGGTTCCAAAGCAGCTATGTACTCCGCTTCACATGTAGATCCCGCCACGACGCTCTGCTTGGAACTGCACCAACTGACAGCTCCACCATTTAATAAAAACACGTATCCGGTTTGTGAGTCATCCGGATTAGTGTCAAAGCTTGCATCGACGTAACCATTTATGACGAGCTCTTTGTCACCTCCATAAATGAGAAACATATCCTTAGTCCTTTTTAGGTATTTCAGGATGTTCTTGACCGTTGTCCAGTGATCCACTCCTGGATTACTTTGGTACCTCCCTGCTAAACTGATAGCAAGGCACACATCAGGTCTGGTACACAGCATTGCATACATGATAGAGCCTATGGCTGAAGCATAGGGAACACCTTTCATTTTCTCTCTATCTTCTACAGTGATCGGGCATTGAGTCTGACTCAAATTCACACCTTGTAATACAGGCAAGAACCCTTTCTTTGCTTGATCCATTTTGAACTTCTTCAAAACTTTATCAAGTTATGTGCTTTGTGAAAGTCCAATTAAGCGTCTTGATCTATCTCTATAAATCTTGATGCCCAATATATAAGAAGCTTCACTGAGGTCTTTCATTGAAAAACTCTTATTCAAATATCCGTTTATGCTATCCAGAAATTCTATATCATTTCCAATCAACAACATGTCATCCACATATAATATTAGAAATGCTACAGAGCTCCCACTCACTTTCTTGTAAATATAGGCTTCTCCAAAAGTCTGTATAAAACCATATGCTTTGATCACACTATCAAAACGTTTATTCTAACTCCGAGATGCTTGCACCAGTCCATAAATGGATCGCTAGAGCTTGCACACTTTGTTAGCATCCTTTGGATCGATAAAACCTTCAGGTTACATCATATACAACTCTTCTTCCAGAAATCCATTCAGGAATGCAGTCTTTACATCCATTTGCCAAATTTCATAATCATAAAATGCAGCAATTGCTAACATGATTCAGACGGACTTAAGCATCGCTACGAGTGAGAATGTCTCATCGTAGTCAACTCCTTGAACTTGTCGAAAACCTTTTGCAACAAGTCGAGCTTTGTAGATAGTAATATTACCACCAGCGTCGGTATTCTTCTTGAAGATCCATTTATTCTCCATGGCCTGCTGATCAATGGGCAAGTCAACCAAAGTCCACACTTTGTTCTCATACATGGATCCCATCTCAGATTCCATGACCTCAAGCCATTTTGCGGAATCTGGGCTCATCATCGCTTCCTCATAGTTTGTAGGTTCATCATGGTCAAGTAACATGACTTCCAGAACAGGATTATTGTACCACTCTGGTGCGGATCTTACTCTGGTTGACCTATGAGGTTCGGTAGTAACTTGATCAGAAGTTTCATGATCATCATCATTATCTTCCTCACTTACTGGTGTAGGAATCACTAGAACTGATTTCAGTGATGAACTACTTTCCAATAAGGGAGCAGGTACAATTACCTCATCAAGTTCTACTTTCCTCCCACTCACTTCTTTCGAGAGAAAGTCCTTCTCTAGAAAAGATCCATTTTTAGCAATGAATATCTTGCCTTCGGATCTGTGATAGAAGGTGTACCCAACAGTCTCCTTTGGGTATCCTATGAAGACACATTTCTTCGATTTGGGTTCAAGCTTATCAGGTTGAAGTTTTTTCACATAAGCATCGCAACCCCAGACTTTAAGAAACAACAACTTGGGTTTCTTGCCAAACCATAGTTCATCAGGTGTTGACTCAACAGATTTAGATGGTGCCCTATTTAATGTGAATGCAGCTGTCTCTAAAGCATAACCCCGAAATGATAGCGGTCAATCAGTGAGAGACATCATAGATCGCACCATATCTAGTAAATTACGATTCCAACGTTCGGACACACCATTACGCTATGGTGTTCCAGGTGCCGTGAGTTGCGAAACTATTCTGCATTGTTTCAAATGAAGTCCAAACTCATAACTCGAATATTCACCTTCACGATCAAATCGCAGAAACTTGATTTTCTTGTTACGATGATTTTCCACTTCACTATGAAATTCTTTGAACTTCTCAAATGTTTTATACTTATGTTTCATTAAGTAGATATACCCATATCTGCTCAAATCATCTGTGAAGGTGAAAAAATAACGATATTCGCCGCGAGCTTCAATGTTCATTGGACCACATACATCAGTATGTATGATTTCCAATAACTATATTGCTCACTCCATTGTTCCGGAGAACGGAGTTTTAGTCATCTTGCCCATGAGGCATGGTTCGCAAGTACCAAGTGATTCATAATCAAGTGATTCCAGAAGTCCATCAGAATGGAGTTTCTTCATGCGCTTTACACCAATATGACCTAAACGGCAGTGCCACAATAAGTTGCACTATCATTATCAACTCTGCATCTTTTGGCTTCAATACTATGAACATGTGTATCACTACTCTCAAGGTTTAGTAAAAATAGACCACTCATCAAGGGTGCATGAACATAAAATATATTACTCATATAAATAGAACAACCATTATTCTCTGATTTAAATGAATAATCATCTCGCATCAAACAAGATCCAGATATAATGTTCATGTTCAACGCTGGCACCAAATAACAATTACTTAGATCTAAAACTAATCCCGAAGGTAGATGTAGAGGTAGCGTACCGACGGTGATCACATCGACTTTGGAACCATTTCCCACGCACATCGTCACCTCGTCCTTAGCCAATCTTCGCTTAATCCGTAGCCCCTGTTTCGAGTTGCAAATGTTAGCAATTGAACCAATATCAAATACCCAGGCACTACTACGAGCATTAGTAAGGTACACATCAATAACATGTATATCAAATATACCTTTCATTTTGCCATCCTTATTCTCCGCCAAATACTTGGGGCAGTTCTACTTCAAGTGACCAGTCCCTTTGAAGTAGAAGCACTCAGTCTCAGGCTTAGGTCCAGACTTGGGTTTCTTCACTTGAGCAGCAACTGGCTTGTTGTTCTTCTTGAAGTTCCCCTTCTTCCCTTAAACCTTTTTCTTGAAACTGGTGGTCTTGTTGACCATCAACATTTGATGCTCCTTCTTGACTTCTACCTCCGCGGCCTTTAGCATTGCGAAGTGCTCAGGAATCGTCTTATCCATCCCTTGCATATTATAGTTCATCACGAAGCTCTTGTAGCTTGGTAGTAGTGATTGAAGAACTTTGTCAATGACACTATCATCAAGAAGATTAACTCCCAGCTGAGTCAAGTGGTTGTGGTACCCAGACATTCTGAGTATATGTTCACTGATAGAACTATTCTCCTCCATTTTCCAGCTATAGAACTTATTGGAGACTTCATATCTCTCAATCTGGGCATTTGCTTGAAATATTAACTTCAACTCCTGGAACATCTCATATGCTCCATGACGTTCAAAACATCGTTGAAGTCCCGGTTCTAAGCCGCAAAGCATGGCACACTGAACTATCAAGGAGTCATCAGCTTTGCTCTGCCAGGTGTTCATAACATCTGGCGTTGCTCCTGTAGCGGGTTTGTCACCTAGCAGTGCTTCCAGGACGTAATTCTTATGTGCAGCAATGAGGATAATCCTCAAGTTACGGACCCAGTCCGTGTAGTTGCTACCATCATATTTCAACTTAGCTTTCTCTAGGAACGCATTAAAATTCAACGGAACAACAGCACGGGCCATCTATCTACAACAACATAGACATGCAAAATACTATCAGATACTAAGTTCATGATAAATTAAAGTTCAATTAATCAAATTACTTAAGAACTCCCACTTAGATAGATATCTCTCTAATCATCTAAGTGATCACGTGATCCATATCAACTAAACCATGTCCGATCATCACGTGAGATGGAGTAGTTTTCAATGGTGAACATCACTATGTTGATCATATCTACTATATGATTCACGCTCGACCTTTCGGTCTCAGTGTTCCGAGGCCATATCTGCATATGCTAGGCTCATCAAGTTTAACCTGAGTATTCTGCGTGTGCAAAACTGGCTTGCGCCCATTGTATGTGAACGTAGAGATTATTGATGTCTACTACACAACCTTCTTCTTATAGACGTTGTTGGGCCTCCAAGTGCAGAGGTTTGTAGGACAGTAGCAAATTTCCCTCAAGTGGATGACCTAAGGTTTATCAATCCGTAGGAGGCGTAGGATGAAGATGGTCTCTCTCAAGTAACCCTGCAACCAAATAACAAAGAGTCTCTTGTGTCCCCAACACACCCAATACAATGGTAAATTGTATAGGTGCACTAGTTCGGCGAAGAGATGGTGATACAAGTGGTATATGGATGGTAGATAAAGGTATTTGTAATCTGAAATTATAAAAACAGCAAGGTAGCAAGTGATAAAAGTGAGCGTAAACGGTATTGCAATGATAGGAAATAAGGCCTAGGGTTCATACTTTCACTAGTGTAAGTTCCCTCAACAATACTAACATAATTGGATCACATAACTATCCCTCAACATGCAACAAAGAGTCACTCCAAAGTCACTAATAGCGGAGAACGAACGAAGAGATTATGGTAGGGTACGAAACCACCTCAAAGTTATTCTTTACAATCAATCCGTTGGGCTATTCCTATAGGTGTCACAAATAGCCCTAGAGTTCATACTAGAATAACACCTTAAGACACAAATCAACCAAAACCCTAATGTCACCTAGATACTCCAATGTCACCTCAAGTATCCGTGGGTATGATTATACGGTATGCATCACACAATCTCAGATTCATCTATTCAACCAACACAAAGGACCTCAAAGAGTGCCCCAAAGTTCCTACCGGAGAATCACGATGAAAACGTGTGCCAACCCCTATGCATAGGTTCCCAATGTCACGAAACCCGCAAGTTGATCACCAAAACATACATCAAGTGGATCAATAGAATACCCCATTGTCACCACGGGTATCCCACGCAAGACATACATCAAGTGTTCTCAAATCTTTAAAGACTCAATCCGATAAGATTACTTCAAAGGGGAAACTCAATTCATTACAAGAGAGGAGAGGGGGAGGAGAAACATAAGATCCAACTATAATAGCAAAGCTCGCGATACATCAAGATCGTATCATCTCAAGAACATGAGAGAGAGAGAGATCAAACACATAGCTACTGGTACATACCCTTAGCCCCGAGGGAGAACTACTCCCTCCTCGTCATGGAGAGCACCGGGATGATGAAGATGGCCACCGGGGAAGGATTGCCCCCTCCGGCAGGGTGCCGGAACGGGTCTAGATTGGTTTTTGGTGGCTACGGAGGCTTCTGGCGGCGGAACTCCTGATCTAATCTCTGTTCTGGAAGTTTTAGGTTACATAGGTATATATGGGTGTAGGAGGTACGTCTGTGGACCAAAGGGGGGGCACGAGGCAGGGGGCACGCCCCAGGGGGTGGGTGCGCCCCCTACCCTCGTGAGCTCCTCCTTCATCTTCTGACGTCGGGTCCAAGTCTATCCGGTAGGTTTCCTTCCAAAAATAACTTCTCCAGTTGATTTCGTTCCGTTTCGACTCCGTTTGATATTCCTTTTCTTCGAAACACTGAAATAGGCATAAAACAGCAAATCTGGGCTGGGCCTCCGGTTAATAGGTTAGTCCCAAAAATAATATAAAAGTGAATAATAAAGCCCAATATTGCCCAAAACAGTAGATAATATAGCATGGAGCAATCAAAAATTATAGATACGTTGGAGACGTATCACTTATCACACCCGATCATCATGTGGTGTCTCGGCACGACGAACTGTAGCAACGGTGCATACTCAGGGAGAACACTTATACCTTGAAATTTAGTGAGAGATCATATTATAATGCTACCGCCGAACTAAGCAAAATAAGATGCATAAAGGATAAACATCACATGCAATCAATATAAGTGATATGATATGGCCATCATCATCTTGTGCCTTTGATCTCCATCTCCAAAGCATCGTCATGATCACCATTATCACCGGCTTGACACCTTGATCTCCATCGAAGCATCATTGTCGTCACGCCAACTATTGCTTCTACGACTATCGCTACCGCTTAGTGATAAAGTAAAGCAATTACATGGCGATTGCATTTCATACAATAAAGCGACAACCATATGGCTCCTGCCAGTTGCCGATAACTCCATTACAAAACATGATCATCTCATACAATAAAATTTAGCATCATGTCTTGACCATATCACATCACAACATGCCCTGCAAAAACAAGTTAGACATCCTCTACTTTGTTGTTGCAAGTTTTATGTGGCTGCAACGGGCTGAGCAAGAACCGTTCTTACCTATGCATCAAGAACCACAACACGGTATAGTGCTTGATTTTTGATCTTCAGAAAGAACCATGTTCATTGAATCCGATTCAACTAAAGTTGGAGAAACTGACACCCACCACCCACCTGTGTGCGAAGAACGTTGGTAGAACTAGTCTCGCGTAAGCGTACGCGTAATGTCGGTCTGAGCCGCTTCATCCAACAATACCGCCGAATCAGGAAACAACTAGTGACGACAAGCAATATGTATATACCCACACCCACAACTCCTTTGTGTTATACTCGTGCATAAAACATATACGCATAGACCTGGCCCGGATGCCACTGTTGGGTAACGTAGTAATTTCAAAAAAAATCCTACGCACACGCAAGATCATGGTGACGCATAGCAACGAGAGGGGAGAGTGTTGTCTGCATACCCTCGTAAACCGTAAGCGTAAGTATTATGACAACATGGTTGATGTAGTCGTACGTCTTCATGATCGACCGATCCTAGTACCGAAAGTACAGCACCTCCGTGATCTACACACGTTCAGCTCGGTGACGTCCCACGAACTCACGATCCAGCAGATTGTTAAGGGAGAGCTTTGTCAGCATGATGGCATGATGACGGTGATGATGATGCTACCGGAACAAGGCTTCGCCTAAGCACCGCTACGATATGACCGAGGTGGATTATGGTGGAGGGGGGCACCACACACGGATGGAAACAATCAACTTGTGTGTTCTAGGGTGCCCCCTGCCCCCGTATATAAAGGACCAAGGGGGAAGGCCGGCTGGCCTTGGGGCGCGCCAAGGAGAGGGAGGAGTCCTCCTCCTAGTAGGAGTAGGACCCCCCCTTTCCTAGTCCAACTAGAAAGAAGGAGGGGGAAGGAAAGGGGGGAGGGAGGGAGGGAGGAAAAGAGGGGGGCGCCACCCCCCTCCTTGCCCAGTTCGAACTCCCAAGGGGGGGGGCACGGCCAGCCCTATGGCCCCTCCTCTCTCTCACACAAGGCCCATGTTGGCCCATTAGTTCCCCCGGGGGTTCCGATAACCCCCCCCCCCCCCACCACCACCACCACCACCACTCTGATAATTATCCGGTGACCCCCGGAACTCATTCGGTGTCCGAATATAGTCATCCAATATATAAATCTTTATGTCTTAGCCATTTCAAGACTCCTCGTCATGTCTTTGTTCACATCCGGGACTCCGAACTACCTTCGGTACATCAAAACACATAAACTCATAATACCGATCGTCACCAAACGTTAAGCGTGCGGACCCTACGGGTTCGAGAACTATGTAGACATGACCGAGACACGTCTCTGGTCAATAACCAATAGCGGAACCTGGATGTTCATATTGGCTCCCACATATTCTACGAAGATCTTTATCGGTCAAACCGCATAACGATATACGTTGTTCCCTTTGTCATCGGTATGTTACTTGCCCAAGATTCGATCGTCGATATCTCAATACCTACTTCAATCTCGTTACCGCCAAGTCTCTTTACTCGTTCTGTAATGCATCATCCCACAACTAACTCATTAGTCACATTGCTTGCAAGGATTATATTGACGTGCATTACCGAGAGGGCCCAGAGATACCTCTCCGACAATCGGAGTGACAAATCCTAATCTCGATCTATGCCAACTCAACAAACACCATCAGAGACCCCTGTAGAGCACCTTTATAATCACCCAGTTACGTTGTGATGTTTGGTAGCACACAAAGTGTTCCTCTGATATTCGGGAGTTGCATGATCTCATAGTCATAGGAACATGTATAAGTTATGGAGAAAGCAATAGCAACAAACTAAACGATCATCGTGCTAAGCTAACAGATGTGTCAAGTCAATCACATCATTCTCTAATGATGTGATCCTGTTAATCAAATGACAACTCATGTCTATGGTCAGGAAACATAACCACCATTGATTCAACGAGCTAGTCAAGTAGAGGCATACTAGTGACACTCTGTTTGTCTATGTATTCACACATGTACTAAGTTTCTGGTTAATACAATTCTAGCATGAATAATAAACAGTCATCATGATATAAGGAAATATAAGTAACAACTTTATTATTGCCTCTAGGGCATATTTCCTTCATGTATGTGAAGAAGAAGACGACGATGATGATGAGGATGGTGATGAGGTTGACTCCGATGAGAGCCCGTCATATGAAGACATTGCTCTTTTTGTCAAGAATTTTAGCGTTGGAAAATTCAAAGGAAGATTCCGGAAGAAGAAAGTGAGAAAATGCTACAACTGTGAAGAAACCAACCACTTCTCCAACGAGTGCCCTTATGAGAAGAGAGAAGATAAACCAGGGTTTCCCAAGACCTTTCCCAAGAAGAAGTTGCCCAATCCTTTGAACTCTAAGCTCAAGAAGAGAGATGGGAAAGCAATGGTTGCTCATGAAGAATCCGATTCAGATGATGTTAGTGGTGTTGCCAGAGTTTCTCAATATTCTCAAAACACTTTGAGGCTAGTCCACAAGAGTGGTAATGTTGTCACCTATAACTATATGAAAGACTACAAGGGCAACGCTCACAAGTGCCTAATGGCAAAGGCTGTGGTAGAAGATGGATAGGACCAAAGCTCTCCTAACAGGGTCAAGGTAACCCCACGATCAAACCCTCCTCTTTTCACTCCTTCTACTCCTAGTGATGAGTATCTTGATGCGAAGGATAGTTATGAGGATGAATATAGATGATCCTATGCTTGCTAAACTAAATAAGTTCATGTGCTTTCTCAAAGGAAAGAAGCTCACTATGTTTCGTATGCTTATGGAGATGGTGAGGAAGCACACCATCACCATTAAGGAACTCGAGACCCTCGTCACCGAGGAAAAGGAAAATATGAAATCCTTGAGCGGAAAGTCCAATATGAGGAAGCACGAAATGATGAACTATGCTTGAAAATTGGTGCAAACATTGGTGTTCATGCTAAAGATCTTGCCTCCTTGAAAAAGGCTAAGGACTCTTGCGAAGAATTGATGAATGATAAAAGTAAGCTTGCTAAGTCTCATGCTTCTCTCTCTAAGGATTGTGAGCTCCTTTCCGTGTCTCTCAAGACTAAGGAAGAATAGCTCACCCTTCTTACAAAGAGTTTTGATACGCCCAAGCTTACTTATCTTGAAACTCTAGCCAAGGCTTACTCTTCTCCTACTATTAATGTTGATGCTTGTACTACTAACTCTACTAGTGACCTAGCATCTATTCTTGAGGAGAATCGCTTTCTCAAGGCTCAAATTGAGAAAGGTTTCATGACATGTGCTCAAGTACAAAAGAACCTAAATGAGGTATTGAGCCAACACAATGTGGTGTTTGCCGAAGAGGGGCTCGGATTTGACCCAAGCACAAGCAAGAAGAAGATGTCTTCTCAAAAGTGCACCACTCCTCTAAAAGAAACATGTGTACGAGAAGGGCACAAGGAGAAAGGTAAGGTTGTTAGTGGGAAGGCCACAAGGGGCATGCCCACTATCAACAAGCCAAAAGAGATTATGCCTCCATCCTATGTACTCCGTAAAACTAAGGATGGAGAAGTTTACGCAAAGTTTGTTGGTCCTCGAAATGCATTCCGGTTTTATGCTATTTGGGTACCTAAGACCCTTGTGACTAACTTGAGAGGTCCCATTGTAAAATGGGTGCCTCTAACCAAGTCATAATTGTGTGTAGGTTGCTTTCTCTGGTGGAGTAAAATGGGTGATCGATAGTGGGTGTACCAATCATATGACCGGAGATAGCAAATTGCTCTACGATTTCATGGAAGCTATTCAACCATTTATGAGCATTATGTTTGGTGGAGGATCAAAAGGATAGGTACTCGGGTTGGGCAAGGTGGCTATCACAAATGACATGTCTCTTGCAAATGTCATGCTTGTCCAATCCTTTAAATACCATTTGCTTTCTGTTCGCCAATTGGCTTCTGTTGGTTATGATATAATCTTTTGACTAATGGATGTGAAAGTCTTTAAGAGAGATACTCTCGAAGTGGCTTTTGTTGGAGAGTTGGATGGCAGCCTTTACACGGTTGATTTCTTGAAAGAGAGCACATTCCATGCAACTTTTCTAATGGCCAAGGTCGACAAGGGGTGGCTTTGTCATCGTCGGCTAGCCCATGTCGGCATGAGAAACCTTCAAGATCTCTTAAAGGGTAATCACATCCCTGGACTAGCTAATGTCTCTTTTGAGAAAGATCATGTGTGTAGTCCATGCATAGCCAGGAAGCAACATCAATCAAAGCACCCACCCAAGAATATTGTGTCTACTTCAAGGCCTTTGGAGCTCCTTCATGTGGATCTTTTTGGGCCTCCTTCATGGGATAGTCTTGGTGGGAAAAAGTATGGGCTTGTCATTGTTGATGATTACTCAAGATATACATGGGTGTTCTTCCTCAAGACCAAGGATGAGACGAAGATCACCTTCATTGATTTTGCCAAGCAAGCACAACGCAAGTTTGATAAAGAAATCTTGGCAATAAGAAGTGATAATGGCTCTGAGTTCAAGAACTACACCTTGGGAGAATTTCTTAGTGATGAAGGGATTGAACATCAATATTCAGCTCCATACACTCCTCAACAAAATGGTGTAGCCAAAAGGAAGAATCATACACTTGTGGAGATGGCAAGGTCCATGTTGGATGAATACAAGTCGCCACATAGTTTTTGGGCCGAGGCTGTCAACACCGCATGCCATGCATCAAACCAGCTCTTCCTCCGCACAATATTGGAATAGACTCCATATGAGCTCCTAACTGGGAACAAGCCAAATGTCAAGTACTTTCGTGTATTTGGGTGCAAATGCGTCATCCTCAACAAAAGAGAGCGTTTAGGAAAATTTCATTCCAAAACCATTGAGGGCATATTTGTTGGCTATGGATCAAACTCTCATGTCTATAGAGTCTACAACAAATCCAATGGATGTGTTGTAGAAACTTGTGACGTGGTGTTTGATGAATTTAATGGCTCCCATGGGGATCAAGTTGATCTAAGTGATCTAGGTGAAGAATATTCTTCTCAAGATATTTCGACCATGGGTGTTGGTGCACTTCTTCCAATCGAACAAGAACCTCATGGTGATGAAGAAGAAGATGGAAGCTTCACCCATCATCAAACTACTTCAACACCCATACCACCACAAGCCCCTAGTGCTCAACCAATGCCCTTAGTCCAAGTACAAGAAGATGATCAAGTTCCTCTTCATGATAATCTTCAAGAACAAGATCAACATCAAGGGCAAGAACAAGAAAGTGCAATCATTGATAATGAACCTCAACAAATGCAATATGAATAAGAAGATCTTCCACCACACATTAATGATCCATATGTTGAGGACGTGGATGATGGACATGAAGTTGAACCTCGTGAAACCCAAACCTCCATCATGCCTCGAGTGGTCGGTCGTGTTGATATTGACAAAATTCTCACCGGCATATCGGAATGTAGAGTCACTCGTAAACACTTGACAAACTTTTGTGCTCACTTCTCGTTTGTGTCTAGTGTTGAGCCTCTCACGGTACAAGATGCGTTGATGGACAACGATTGGCTCATTGATATGCAAGAAGAGTTGAACAGTTTTGAACGCAACCAAGTGTAGTCATTAGTCGAGAGGCCAACTACGGAGCACAATGTCATTGGAACAAAATGGATTTTCAAGAACAAGCAAGATGAGAATGGTGTAATCATCCATAACAAGGCAAGGTTAGCGGCACAAGGGTACTCACAAGTTGAAGGTTTGGACTTTGGTGAGACCTTTGCCCCCATTGCATGTCTTGAATCTATTTGCATCTTACTTGCTTATGCTGCTTTCAATGGTTTTACAATACATCAAATGGATGTGAAGAGTGCTTTCCTTAACGGTCCTTTACAAGAAGAAGTATATGTATCACAACCACCTAGGTTCGCTAATCCTGATCACAAAGACTATGTGTATAAACTTCATAAGGCTTTGTATGGCCTCAAACAAGCACCTCGTGCTTGGTATGATCATATTAAGAAGTTTTTACTCAGTGATGGTTTTGCGAGAGGGGTGATCGATCCCACTCTTTTTACTAAGAGGGACAAGGGTGATTTGATCTTATTCCAAATCTACGTAGATGATATCATTTTTGGTTCTCCTAACATTCATTTGTGCAAGAAGTTTGTGGCCTCCATGACCAAGAATTTTGAAATGTCACTCAATGCAAATTTGAAGTTTTTTCTCGGATTCCAAATTCAACAATTTCAAGAAGGAATTTTATTGTCTCAAGCAAAATACCTCAAGGATATCCTAGAGAAGTTTGGCATGTCTGATGCTAGTCCATGTAAGACACCCCTGCCAACCAAATTTGTACTCACTGAAGACACAAATGGTATCCCTTTTGACCCATCTATTTACCGCTCTATGATTGGTTCATTGCTTTATCTTTGTGCATCTAGACCAGACATCATGTTTAGTGTATGCATGTGTGCTACATTTCAAGCTTACCCTAGGAAAAGTCATCATAAGGCAGTTAAGCATATTCTTAGTGTTGGGGAATGTAGCAATTTTCAAAAAATTCCTACGCACACGCAAGAACATGGTGATGCATAGCAACGAGAGGGGAGAGTGTTGTCTACGTACCCTCGTAGACCATAAGCAGAAGTGTTATATCAACGCGGTTGATGTAGTCGTACGTCTTCACGATCCGACCGATCTAAGCACCGAAAGCACGGCACCTCCGAGTTCTGCAAACGTTTGGCTCGGTGACGTCCTCGCCTTCTCCATCCAGCAAGAGGGGCGAAGTAGTAGATGAGTTCCGGTAGCACGACGACGTGGTGACGGTGTTGGTGAAGAACAATCTTTGCAGGGCTTCGCCTAAGCAGTACGAAAACTATGATGGAGGATAAACTAGAGGGGACGGGGTTGCCGGCACACGGCTTGGTGTTTCTTGATGTGTCTTTGGTGCTAGCCCTACCCCTCTATTTATATGTTGAGCCCTGGGGTCGAAACTTGGAGTAAAAGCCTCCTCAAAGTCGGTTTCACCCGAAAGGCAAGAGTCCTTCTCGGACTCCAGGGCTAGACGCCAGGGTTCCCGGTGTCTACCCCCTAGACGCCAGGGTTCCTGGCGTCTAGCCTCTGGTCTCCGTAAAACTTACTCTTGCACTTTCCAAAAGCGTCGTGGGCTTTCCCCTTTGACCCAGATAAAGTGTTCTCGTGCCCAAACATTTCGGGAAACATCCGGAACCCCTTCCGGTGACTTCCGGAACCCTTTCGGAGATCAAACACTACTATCCCATATATCAAACTTTACTTCCGAACCATTCCGGAGTTCCTCGTCATATCTGTGATCTCATCCAAAACTCCGAACAACATTCGGTCACCAACATACATAACTCACATAGTACTATATCGTCAACGAACGTTAAGCGTGCGGACCCTACAGGTTCGAGAACTATGTAGACATGACCGAGACACCTCTTTGGTCAATAACCAATAGCGGGACCTGGATGCCCATATTGGCTCCTACATATTCTACGAAGATCTTTATCGGTCAGACCGCATAACAACATACGTCGTTCCCTTTGTCATCGATATGTTACTTGCCCGGGATTCGATCGTCGGTATCTCAATACCTAGTTCAATCTCGTTACCGGCAAGTCTCTTTACTCGTTCCGTAATACATCATCCCACAACTAACTCATTAGTTGCAATGCTTGCAAGGCTTATAGTGATGTGCATTACTGAGTGGGCCCAGAGATACCTCTTCGACAATCGGAGTGACAAATCCTAATCTCGAAATACTCCAACCCAACAAGTACCTTTGAAGACACCTGTAGAGCACCTTTATAATCACCCAGTTACGTTGTGACGTTTCGTGGCACACAAAGTGTTCCCCTGGTAAATGGGAGTTGCATAATCACATAGTCATAGGAACATGTATAAGTCATGAAGAAAGCAATAGCAACAAAACTAAACGATCAAGTGCTAAGCTAACGGAATGGGTCAAGTCAATCACATCATTCTCCTAATGATGTGATCCCGTTAATCAAATGACAACTCATGTCTATGGTTAGGAAACTTAACCATCTTTGATCAACGAGCTAGTCAAGTAGAGGCATACTAGTGACACTCTGTTTGTCTATGTATTCACACATGTATTATGTTTCCGGTTAATACAATTCTAGCATGAATAATAAACATTTATCATGATATAAGGAAATAAATAATAACTTTATTATTGACTCTAGGGCATATTTCCTTCACTTAGATACCTTGTTCACACCCCCAAAGTTGGGTCTATGGTACCCCAAGGATGCTAAGTTTGATCTCATTGGGTACACAGATGCGGATTGGGCTGGAGACAAAGTGGATCGTAAGTCCACCTCCGGTGCATGTCAATTTCTTGGACGCTCCTTGGTAAGTTGGTCCTCGAAGAAACAAAATTGTGTTACTCTCTCCATCGGCGAAGCTGAATAAATTGCAACCGTCAATTGTGCAACTCAATTACTATGGATGAGGCAAACTTTGAAGGATTACGGTGTCACCTATAGACATGTGCCTCTTCTATGTGATAATGAAAGTGCCATCAATATTGCTGAGAATCCCAAAGATCATACTCGCACCAAGAACATTGATATTAGGTATCATTTCTTGAGAGATCATGTGGAAAAGGGTGACATTGATATTGCTCATGTTGGTACAGTTATGCAACTTGCTGACATTTTCACCAAGCCATTGGATGAAGCAAGATTCTGTCAACTTAGGCGTGAACTTGGTATCTTGGAGCTTGACAACATTATGTGAAATCAAGTACGCAAGCATGCATTTTTGTCATGTCTTGTCTTGATGTAGGCATATATTTCGAGGGAGAACTTCAATTCATGAATCCTATTTACCCTATGCAATGCGCAAACAAAACCAACACTCTCAAAGTCACTATGACACTTTTTAAGTGTCCATAGTACCTTAAAATGATGGAGTAGCAATCTTGGGTCCAAAGTTCTCATCTTTGGTATACCAAGTTATGTATACTCAAACATGGTGACTTAGGTTAAAAACTCTTCTTAGTTGTTCATGCGGGTGTGTGCTATGCTCTGGGTTATGTTGTTACTCACACTTATATAAAGATATATATGTCAAAATCATCACATCATCACCACTTCATCATTAACTCTGGCTATCTGCACTCTAGTTGACCGGATCATCCGGATATATATCTGGATGTCCGGATCTCTCTGTCGTATTGTAACGCCCCACATGTAACCTTCCCCAATTGTACTCCGACTCTTGCCGTTTCCGGCATTAAGTTATATTTAATTCTCGGGTTCGGGTCTTTGCCTCCATGTGTTGTTTTCGTTTTCGTGCATCTCAGATCATGTCGTCACGTGCATTGCATTCGCATACATGTTCATCTCATGCATTCGAGCATTTTCCCCGTTGTCCGTTTTGCATTCCGGCGCTTCGTTCTCCTCCGGTGGCCATTTCTAGCTTTCTTTCATGTGTGGGGATTAAACATTTCCAGATTGGACCGAGACTTGCCATGCGGCCTTGGTTTACTACTGGTAGACCGTCTGTCAAGTTTCGGGTCATTTGGACTTCGTTTGATACTCCAACGGTTAACCGAGGGACCGAAAAGGCCTCGTGTGTGTGTGCAGCCCAACACCCCTCCATGTTGGCCCAAAACCCACCAAAATCAGCTCCATCGTCTCGGTCGTTCGATCACGATTGTCTGGGCGAAAACCGCACCTCATTTGGACTCTCCTAGCTCCACTTATGCCTATATATAGACCCCCTCCTCCAAATTCGCGGATCCCCTCTTCAAACCCTAAAAAAATCGCCCCCGCACCCGGCCGGACACGTCCGAATCCGGCCGGACGCGTCCGCCCGTCCGCCGCCGCCAATCGCCGCCCGCCACGTGTCCCTGCCGCGGGACCAGTTCGCCGCCGCCTCCGCCGGCCCGCGCAGGCCCACGCGGGGCCCGCATCCCGCGCCGCCGTCTTCGTCTCGGCGCCCGGCCAGCCCGCCACCACCTCGCCATTTCCGGCCGGGGAGAGGCCCGCCTCGGACCTCCTCGTCGCCGGCCGTTGCCTCCCTCGCCGGCGGGAGTCGCCGCCACCCCGCCGCGAGCCGCCGCGCCCGGCCTCGCCCGCGCTCCTCCGCGCCGGGAGCCGCGCCTCCCCGGCGTCGGCCTCCTCCTCTCCTCACGCCGGCAGAGTCCACCGGCGCCGGCGTCGGCGATCCTTGTTTTTCGCGCCCGGCTACAGTGTCGCTACAGTGAAACCCTAGATATGGGATTTTGACGGTTGACTTTTCCCTCTCCCTCTTAATCTTTCATGCCATGTTTGACCAGTGATATCACCGCATCCATAGCTCCGATTTGGGCATATGATATGTCAAAATCTTCGTCTCGACGAGTACATCATTTCATTCCATTGCATCATTTTCATTTGAGGTCATCTTGTTTCCCAAAATGCTGTTGGAAGGAGGCATGTTGAGTTAAATTGCAGATCCGTTAGTCCAACGTGCACTTTTGTCATTTTTGCCATATTTAATCCGTGCATGATATGCCTGTGCCCCTTTGGGATGAATTGTTAAGAATGTTGACTTCTTTCCAGAGGTGCCTTCCATGCATTTTTAGGATGTGTGTGTTGTCTTGTGCAAGCTTGCGAAGAGGGCTGCCTGAGATTATCGATTTCAGGGACTTAGTGAAAATCACTAAGTCTGGGCCGTTTTAGTTCACGATGCTATATGTCCGGCTTGTTTCCTAGTGATCCGTGCCCCTTTTGAGGATGATAAGTCAGAGTGATTTGTTATTCTTGTTGTGCTTAATCCATCCATGTCTTTACTTGTTATGTTGGAGCACCCTAGGTTGACTCAATCGAGCTCAACTTTTGGATAGTTGCTGTTTTGGGCAGATCGTGAACTCTTTTGCGATTTTGCCGGAGTTATTGCTAGTGATCCATGCATGATATGCCATTGTTCTTGCCATGTCTAGCTAGCATTTTGTGCCTTCTTAATGGATATATGCTTGCCTTGCCATGACTTGCACCGTAGTGAGAGCATCGAGCTCGTTTACACGCCTCCGTGAGTTATTATTTCAGCATGTCCCAGTTTTCACTAAGTCTGAAAACTGTTTGTGTTTCATCGATGTTCGTGTGCTCGGTAGAGTATTTTGTGATCCCTTTTGACCCCAGGTCATTTTGGGTGTTTTGTTAAGCTTGTTGAGTAGCTCCATGCCATACTCTTACTTGCCATGTTCAGGTTTTCCTTCATGTTGTTTTGCTGCTCCGAAGAGAGCATCGTGGTCTGAAATTTCAGACTAGCGTTAATTTCGCAAAGTCTGAAATCTGTTTTGCTTATTCAGTTTTGCCATGCTTGTTTGAAGCCCTTAATGGATGAATTTGCCTATGCCTCAGTCCTGATGATTTGTTAAGCTTGATGAGTACATCACTGCCATGCAATTTGTTTTCATGTTGGGTGGCTGTAGCATGTTCATTTTGTTGCATTTAGGAGCCTACTTGCTGTAAATCGCAGATCGGTTCGTTTAGTAAAACGCTTGCCATTTCTAAACCGTAGCTCCGATTGCCATGATCTTTACATCGTTTTCAGGGGATTTCTTCCCCTCTATCCAGTGGAACACTTGGTTTTCCAAGTTGAGGCCAGGTTCATGCTTTTCCTGTTACATGTTGCATTTTTGCATCCCGCATCGCATCCCGCATAGCATATCATCTTTGCATCTTATTGCTTGCCCTTGCACGTGGTTGATTGTATCCTTGTTGCTTGTTTGTGTTGTTGGGTAGAGCTGGGAGATGAGTTCGCTAACGAGGAGCCCGTTGAGTTTGCTTTTGAGGATCCAGTCAATTTTGACATCTGTGCAGGCAAGATGATCACACCCTTGAAATCACTACTATCTTTGCTATGCTAGTTTGCTCGCTCTTTTGCTTTGCCAATGCTACGATGCCTACCACTTGCTTGTCAGCCTCCGAATTGCCATGATTGAGCCTCTAACCCACCTTTGTCCTAGCAAACCATTGATTGGCTATGTTACCGCTTTGCTCAGCCCTTCTTATGGCGTTGTTAGTTGCAGGTGAAGATTGGAGCCGTTCCTTGTTGGAACATTTATTTACTTGTTGGGATATCACTATATTGCTATGTTATCTTTACTCATCTATATACTTGGTAAAGGGTGGAAGGCTCGGCCTCTCGCCTAGTGTTTTGTTCCACTCTTGCCGCCCTAGTTTCCGTCATATCGGTGTTATGTTCTCGGATTGTTGCGTCCCTTACGCGGTTGGGCTATATGGGAACCCCTTGATAGTTCGCCTTGATTAAAGCTTTTTCCAGCAATGCCCAACATTGGTTTTACCATTTGCCACCTACCCTTTTCTTTCCCTTGGGTTTCCGGAGCCCGAGGGTCATCTTATTTTAAACCCCCCCGGGCCAGTGCTCCTCTGTGTGTTGGTCCAACTGTCAGCTGCCGGTGGCCACCAGGGGCAACTCTGGGCTGGCCTACCCGTACCTAAGACAATCTGAGTGTGCCCTGATAAAGAGATATGTGCAGCTCCTATCGGGATTTGTCGGCGCATTCGGGCGGTGTTGCTGGACTAGTTTTGACCTGTCGAATCATCTTGTTGTACCGGGATACCGAGTCTGATCGGTGGGTCCTGGGTGGAGGTCTATTCCTTCGTTGACCGTGAGAGCTTGTTATGGGCTAAGTTGGGACCCCCCCCCCTGCAGGGATTGATCTTTCGAAAGCCGTGCCCGCGGTTATGGGCAGATGGGAATTTGTTAATGTCCGGTTGTAGATAACTTGAACTTAATTAATTAAAATGAATCAACTGCGTGTGTTGCCGTGATGGCCTCTTCTCGGCGGAGTCCGGCAAGTGGACACGGCGTTGGAGTTATGTTTGCGTAGTCTGCTCTATGTAGTTTCCGCTCGTGCTTTGCCTTCTCTTCTCGCTCTCCTTTGCGAATAAGTTAGCCACCATATATGCTAGTCGCTTGCTGCAGCTCCACTTACATTACCCCTTTCCTACCTATTAAGCTTAAATAGTCTTGATCGCGAGGGTGCGAGATTGCTGAGTCCTTTGTGGCTCACAGATTACTATTACACCAGATGCAGGGACCGATGATACTCCTCCGGATGGCGCGCTCGAGCTGAAGTGGGAGTACGACGAGGACTCTCAGTGATACTATGTTTCTTTTCCTGATGATCAGTAGTGGTGCCTATTCGGGGTTCGATTCAAGGATTAGTCGCTTGTTGGGCGTCTTTTCTATTTTGGCGCCGTAGTCGGGCCATGAGTGATTGTATGATGGATGTTATTTATGTACTTTGATGTGACGTGGCGAGTGTAAGCCAACTATTATTATTATCCCC
This sequence comes from Triticum monococcum, assembly GCA_034509565.1. NCBI lineage: Eukaryota > Viridiplantae > Streptophyta > Magnoliopsida > Poales > Poaceae > Triticum > Triticum monococcum. The sequence continues at coordinate 609,413,433 of CM067842.1, forward strand.
CCTTTATATTATATATGTACTTGGGTTGTGTAATGATTCCCGACTTGCGACATTGCTTTCAATGCGCCTATGTCTCTAAGTCGTGCCTCGACACGTGGGAGACATAGCCGCGTCGAGGGCGTTACAAGTTGGTAATCAGAGCCTTCCCCGACCTTAGGAGCCCCATTGCTTGATCATTTCTAGCAGCCGAGTTGTGTCTAGAAAAATGTTTTGAGTCCTTAGGAATTATATATATCGGAGAGCTTAGGAATTCTTTTTACTTCCCAGTCTCCTCATCGCTCTGGTAAGGCATCCTGACGTAGAGTTTTGACTCTTCTCTTCTCAAATTTCACAAAAAAAAATTAGGATCACGCTAGTATCTTAGATTTGTTCCGATGGCTTATGATGAGAATACTGTCTTGGTGCCTCCTGTCAGGGGTTTAGTGGAAGTGTCCCGGGGAGTTGAGCTCTGAGGTGTTGTCATCATAATTCTATCGTTGCAATTCTGGCATACTTGAGAGATGTGCGCGACATCGAAAATCTCTTTTATGCAGTTCGTTGGTGAGATAACCTCGACGCCACCCAGTACTGGGGCGGGAGTTCAGGAGTATCGCCATAACTTGTATAACGGATGTTTTTCGAAGGTTGAGATAGATGGTTTCCGAAGGTTTCTTGGTTATGTGTTGAAGGATGGATGCAGCTGGATGTAGGATTTGCTAGCTTGGGTGAGATATTATGCTTCCCCTGTATCCTCAACACCTGATTGCATAACCGGAAAGTTTCGGGAATTTCATAGGTGGGAATTCAAGTAGCCTTAGGGTATCTTTCCAACAGATGTGTGATATGAAATTGGGGTTCGACGTCTAGTGGTTCGCCTATTCACGGTCGATTTTACAGTGGCCTCGTTGTGTCTTAAAGAGTCCTTGGCTTTGCTGACTCGGGGACGCTTCGTATGTCATGTGCACTGCCTTGTACATGATGGTGCTGTACGGTCAAGCCCGTGTAGGTCCTACCACGAACACTTCGAACGAAATTTCTATCTTGTGTTTGTTCCGGCTTATTCCGCAAGCCAACCCTTGGTTTTATTTCGAGTTGTGGTATTCGTTCTTCTTCGATGTCATATGTTGATTCCATCCCTCGTTGATGTACCTCTTCTACCTGATTCTTCGTGGCTTCGCAATTTGGGAATATGTGACCACTTCAAGAGAAGTGCATTCGTTCATTTTGTTCGGGTGTGAAGACTTATGTTCCAATTTTCATTCCGTTGGATTCACCTTCAATATTTCTATATTGTGTGCTAATGGTGGTCAACCTCTTCAGGATGGCTCCCGCTAAGAGCACCAGTCAGAACCAGAATCAAGATCCTCCGCCACCTCCGCCTCCTCCGGAAGCATGGCAGGCTGTGATGGCTGCTACTAATGCAAATACTCAGCTGATCATGCAAATCATCCAAGAGCGGAATCAAAGCAGTCAAGCGAATCAAGGCAACAACCAGAACCAATTTGCAACTCTGAATCAGTTCCTCGCAAATGGTCCAAAGACGTTCAGCAACTGCGTTGAGGCTACCGATGCTGATGATTGGTTAGTCGATCTGGGCAAGCATTTTGAATGTAGCAACGTCAGACCTGAAGATTTCGTCAAGTTCGCGTCTTTCCAGCTCAAGGATCAGGCCGCAGAGTGGTTTCAGCAGTACCGGGATTCCAGAGGTGGACATTTGATCACTTGGGATGATTTCCGTCGTGATTTTCGAGCTCATCACATTCCTCAAAGTGTGACTGAAAGAAAACGTGAAGAATTCCGCAATCTGAAGCAAGGCTCTTTGTCTGTCTATGACTACAACAAGTTGTTCCAGAAGCTAGCCCGTTTTGTCAAGCAGGATGTTCCTGATGAGAAGAGCATGATCTATCAGTTCAGGGGTGGTCTTCGTGAAGAAATTCAGCTCGCTCTTGTCCTCTTCGAGCCGCTGAGATACGATGAGTTCTACAACATGGCACTAAAGCAAGAGGCTGCTCAGCTCAGGTGTGATGCTTCCAGGAAGCGAGTCAGAGACACTACGTCTTCGTCCTCTACTCAAGTGGCCAAGCAGCAGAAGTATTGGCTTCCTCCTCCTCCGTTCCGTCAGCCGTATCAGCAGAAGAGCAAAGGTGGCAGTGGTTCGTCCCACCCACCCAACCCAGGCTTTCAGAACAAGACTTCGTCTCAAGCTCCAAGATCAATTGCTCTGTACCACCGTCCGCTCTCAGAGGTCACGTGCAACAAGTGCCAACAGAAGGGTCACTACGCCAACAAGTGTTTCAACCAGAGGCGTCTTCCTCCTCCTCCTCCTGTCAGATCGGCAAGTACAGCTGTGGTCAAGCATAATCCCAAGTCCGCCAAGGTCAACTTGATGAATGCAGCTCAAGCAGAGGATTCGTCAGATGTGATCATGGGTAACCTTCCTGTTAATGATATTCCTGCAAAAGTTCTTTTTGACACAGGTGCATCGCATTGTTTCATTTCAAGGCCTTTTACATCTAGGCATGGTTTGGCTCAGCAAATTCTGCCTAGTCCATTAGCAGTCGTCTCTCCTGGTAAACGCATGCAGGCTAACTCCATTGCTCCGGATATTTCTATCAAGTTGGGTGATTTCAAGTTCTTGGCTTCTCCAACGGTTCTTGGCAATTCTGATATCGACCTCATTCTTGGGATGGACTGGCTCTCTAAACATAAAGCTCAGCTGGATTGTGCAGCCAAGCAGATTCAACTGACTCATTCGTCTGAGGAAGTAATTGTCTTTGCTGCTCGGGATAATACCATCCGGTTATTCTCTCTCAATGAAAAGGGTGAATTGGATGCTATTTCACAGATTCCGGTTGTTTGTGAGTATCAAGATGTCTTCCCTGAAGAACTCCCAGGCATGCCTCCAAACCGGCCGGTTGAATTCGTTATTGAACTTGAGCCCGGTACGGAACCAGTGTGCAAACGGCCTTACAAGCTCGGCCCCAAAGAGTTGAAGGAGTTGAAGAAACAACTCGATGTGCAAGAAAGAATGGGTCTCATTCGGCCTAGTACTTCTCCGTGGGGTTGTGGTGTTCTTTTTGTGAAGAAGAAGGATGGAACGGACCGACTTTGTGTTGATTATCGTCCATTGAACAAGAAGACCATCAAGAACAAATATCCACTTCCCAACATTAATGAGCTGTTCGAGCAACTCAAGGGTGCCCAAGTATTCTCCAAGCTTGATCTCCGTATGGGTTATCATCAAATTCGCATTCGTGAACAAGATATTCCAAAGACGGCGTTCAGAACAAGCTATGGGTCATATGAATACACAGTTATGTCTTTTGGCCTCGCTAATGCTCCTCCGACGTTCTCTCGCATGATGAACTTCATCTTCAACCCCTACACCAACGACTTTGTTTTGGTCTATCTCAATGATATCCTGGTTTTCTCGAAGAGCAAGGAAGATCATGCCAAACACTTGCGTTTGGTTCTTGACAAGCTAAGGGAACATCAATTCTATGCCAAGTTCTCCAAGTGTGAGTTTTGGCTCGATGAAGTTCTTTATCTTGGCCATGTTATCTCTGCCAAGGGCATTTCCGTGGATCCTGGGAAGGTGTCTGCAATCGTTAATTGGGAACCTCCTCAGAATGTGAAGCAACTCCGTAGCTTCCTCGGTCTTGCAAGTTATTGCCGAAGATCCATTGAAAACTTCTCCAAGATCGCGAAGCCTCTCTCAAATCTTCTCCAGAAGCACGTCAAGTACGTTTGGTCTCCGGAGTGTGATGTTGCTTTCAACGCTTTGAAAGAGAAATTGATCACTGCTCCAGTTCTAACTCCGCCTGATGAAACCAAGTCGTACGAGGTCTTTTGTGATGCCTCTCTCCAAGGTCTCGGTGCAGTACTGATGCAAGAGAAGAAAGTTGTTGCTTATACCTCTCGCCAGTTGAAGCCAAATGAGAAGAACTACCCCACTCATGATCTCGAGTTGGCGGCAGTTGTGCACGCATTGTTGACTTGGAGACATCTTCTCTTGGGAAGGAAAGTGGACATTTTCACTGATCACAAGAGTCTCAAGTACATCTTCACTCAGCCTAATCTCAACCTCAGGCAGACTCGATGGGTCGAAATGATTCAAGAGTACAATCCGAGTATCGAGTATACTCCAGGCAAGGCTAATGTGATTGCTGACGCTTTGAGCAGGAAAGCATATTGCAACAGTCTGATTCTCAAGCCTTATCAACCCGAGCTTTGTGAAGCCTTTCGCAAACTTAATCTGCAAGTTGTTCCTCAAGGTTTCCTCGCCAACCTTCAAGTTTCTCCTACCTTGGAAGACCAGATTCGCCAAGCACAGCTTCTTGATGCTATGGTGAAAAAGGTGAAGATTGGTATTGCAAAGAGTCAGTCCAAGTACAAGTGCTACCGACTTGATGACAAGGACACTCTCTTCTTTGAGGATCGAATTGTTGTGCCCAAAGGTGAACTTCGTAAAGTGATCATGAATGAGGCTCACAACTCTCTCCTCTCCATCCACCCTGGGAGCACGAAGATGTATCAAGACCTGAAGCAAACTTATTGGTGGACTCGAATGAAGCGCGAGATCGCTCAATTCGTGAATGAATGTGATGTCTGCAGAAGAGTGAAAGCAGAACACCAAAGGCCAGCAGGTCTCCTCCAACCTCTCGCCATTCCAGAATGGAAGTTTGACCACATTGAAATGGACTTCGTGACTGGGTTTCCTAAGTCCAAGCGTGGCAATGATGCTATATTCGTTGTCATCGACAAGCTCACCAAAGTGGCTCATTTCTTGCCTATCAAAGAGTCAATCACTGCAGCTCAATTGGCGGAGCTCTACACCTCCCGCATTGTCTCTCTGCACGGTATTCCTCAAGTGATATCTTCAGACCGTGGCAGCATCTTTACCTCCAAGTTCTGGGATTCTTTTCAGAAGGCCATGGGCACCAACATTCGCTTCAGCACTGCTTTCCATCCTCAAACAAGCGGTCAAGTCGAGCGTGTCAACCAGATTCTTGAAGATATGCTCAGGGCTTGTGTTATCTCCTTCGGCATGAAGTGGGAGGATTGTCTTCCTTATGCTGAATTCTCGTACAACAACAGTTTCCAAGCAAGTTCCGGCAAGGCCCCGTTTGAAATTCTGTATGGTAGGAAGTGTCGTACACCTCTCAACTGGTCTGAAACCGGTGAACGTCAGCTGCTGGGTAATGACCTGATCACAGAGGCAGAAGAAATGTGCAAGGTCATTCCTGATAACCTCAAAGCAGCCCAATCTCGTCAGAAGAGCTACTACGACAGCAAGCACAGTGATTTGGCCTTCGAGATCGGAGATCATGTCTACCTCCACGTCTCTCCTATGAAAGGGACTCGTCGCTTCGGTATCAAAGGGAAGCTTGCCCCCAGATACGTCGGGCCTTTCAAGATCGTCAGCAAGAGAGGCGACCTCGCCTATCAACTCGAGCTTCCTGCAACCTTTGCCAATGTTCATGATGTGTTCCATGTCTCGCAACTCCGAAAGTGCTTCAAGACACCTGAGCGCACCGTCAACTTCGAGGACATTGAGCTCCAAGAAGATCTCTCCTACCGTGAGCACCCAGTTGCAATCCTTGAAGAGACTGAACGCAAAACTCGCAACAAGTCAATCAAGTTTCTCAAAGTCAAGTGGTCACACCATTCCGACCGTGAAGCTACCTGGGAACGCGAGGATCAACTCCGTTCTGAGTACCCGGAGTTCTTTCAGTCTTAGATCTCGGGATAAGATCTTTTCGTAGTGGTGGAGTGTTGTAACGCCCCACATGTAACCTTCCCCAATTGTACTCCGACTCTTGCCATTTCCGGCATTAAGTTATATTTAATTCTCGGGTTCGGGTCTTTGCCTCTATGTGTTGTTTTTGTTTTCGTGCATCTCAGATCATGTCGTCACGTGCATTGCATTCGCATACATGTTCATCTCATGCATTCGAGCATTTTCCCCGTTGTCCGTTTTGCATTCCGGCGCTTCGTTCTCCTCCGGTGGCCATTTCTAGCTTTCTTTCGTGTGTGGGGATTAAACATTTCCGGATTGGACCGAGACTTGCCATGCGGCCTTGGTTTACTACCGGTAGACCACCTGTCAAGTTTCGGGTCATTTGGACTTCGTTTGATACTCCAGCGGTTAACCGAGGGATCGAAAAGGCCTCGTGTGTGTGCAGCCCAACACCCCTCCATGTTGGCCCAAAACCCACCAAACTCAGCTCCATCGTCTCGGTCGTTCGATCACGATCGTGTGGGCGAAAACCGCACCTCATTTGGACTCTCCTAGCTCCACTTATGCCTATATATAGACCCCCTCCTCCAAATTCGCGGATGCCCTCTTCAAACCCTAAAAAAAATCGCCCCCGCACCCGGCCGGACACGTCCGAATCCGGCCGGACGCGTCCGCCCGTCCGCCGCCGCCAATCACCGCCCGCCACGTGTCCCTGCCGCGGGACCAGTTCGCCGCCACCTCCGCCGGCCCGCGCAGGCCCACGCGGGGCCCGCCCCATCCCGCTTCGGGCTAGTGCCCGCATCCCGCGCCGCCGTCTTCGTCTCGGCGCCCGGCCAGCCCGCCGCCGCCTCGCCATTTCCGGCCTGGGAGAGGCCCGCCTCGGACCTCCTCGTCGCCGGCCGCTACCTCCCTCGCCGGCGGGAGTCGCCGCCTCCCCGCCGCGAGCCGCCGCGCCCGGCCTCGCCCGCGCTCCTCCGCGCCGGGAGCCGCCCCTCCCCGGCGTCGGCCTCCTCCTCTCCTCACGCCGGCGGAGTCCACCGGCGCCGGCGTCGGCGATCCTCGTTTTTCGCGCCCGGCTACAGTGTCGCTACAGTGAAACCCTAGATCTGGGATTTTGACGGTTGACTTTTCCCTCTCCCTCTTAATCTTTCATGCCATGTTTGACCAGTGATATCACCGCATCTGTAGCTCCGATTTGGGCATATGATATGTCAAAATCTTCGTCTCGACGAGTACATCATTTCATTCCATTGCATCATTTGCATTTGAGGTCATCTTGTTTCCCAAAATGCTGTTGGAAGGAGGCATGTTGAGTTAAATTGCAGATCCGTTAGTCCAACATGCACTTTTGTCATTTTTGCCATATTTAATCCGTGCATGATATGCCTGTGCCCCTTTGGGATGAATTGTTAAGCATGTTGACTTCTTTCCAGAGGTGCCTTCCATGCATTTTTAGGATGTGTGTGTTGTATTGTGCAAGCTTGCGAAGAGGGCTGCCTGAGATTATCGATTTCAGGGACTTAGTGAAAATCACTAAGTCTGGGCCGTTTTAGTTCACGGTGCTATATGTCCGGCTTGTTTCCTAGTGATCCGTGCCTCTTTTGAGGATGATCAGTAAGAGTGATTTGTTATTCTTGTTGTGCTTAATCCATCCATGTCTTTACTTGTTATGTTGGAGCACCCTAGGTTGACTCAATCGAGCTCAACTTTTGGATAGTTGCTGTTTTGGGCAGATCGTGAACTCTTTTGCGATTTTGCCGGAGTTATTGCTAGTGATCCATGCATGCTATGCCATTGTTCTTGCCATGTCTAGCTAGAATTTTGTGCCTTCTTAATGGATATATGCTTGCCTTGCCATGACTTGCACCGTAGTGAGAGCATCGAGCTCGTTTACACGCCTCCGTGAGTTATTATTTCAGCATGTCCCAGTTTTCACTAAGTCTGAAAACTGTTTGTGTTTCATCGATGTTCGTGTGCTCGGTAGAGTATTTTGTGAACCCTTTTGACCCCAGGTCATTTTGGGTGTTTTGTTAAGCTTGTTGAGTAGCTCCATGCCATACTCTTACTTGCCATGTTCAGGTTTTCCTTCATGTTGTTTTGCTGCTCCGAAGAGAGCATCATGGTCTGAAATTTCAGACTAGCGTTAATTTCGCTAAGTCTGAAATCTGTTTTGCTTATTCAGTTTTGCCATGCTTGTTTGAAGCCCTTAATGGATGAATTTGCCTATGCCTCAGTACTGATGATTTGTTAAGCTTGATGAGTACATCACTGCCATGCAAATTTTTTTCATGTTGGGTGGCTGTAGCATGTTCATTTTGTTACATTTAGGAGCCTACTTGCTGTAAATCGCAGATCGGTTCGTTTAGTAAAACGCTTGCCATTTCTAAACCGTAGCTCCGATTGCCATGATCTTTATATCGTTTTCAGGGGATTTCTTCCCCTCTATCCAGTGGAACACTTGGTTTTCCAAGTTGAGGCCAGGTTCATGCTTTTCCTGTTACATGTTGCATTTTTGCATCCCGCATCGCATCCCGCATAGCATTATCTTCTTTGCATCTTATTGCTTGCCCTTGCACGTGGTTGATTGTATCCTTGTTGCTTGTTTGTGTTGTTGGGTAGAGCCGGGAGATGAGTTCGCTAACGAGGAGCCCGTTGAGTTTGCTTTTGAGGATCCAGTCAATTCTGACATCTGTGCAGGCAAGATGATCACACCCTTGAAATCACTACTATCTTTGCTATGCTAGTTTGCTCGCTCTTTTGCTTTGCCAATGCTACGATGCCTACCACTTGCTTGTCAGCCTCCGAATTGCCATGATTGAGCCTCTAACCCACCTTTGTTCTAGCAAACCATTGATTGGCTATGTTACCGCTTTGCTCAGCCCTTCTTATGGCGTTGTTAGTTGCAGGTGAAGATTGGAGCCGTTCCTTGTTGGAACATTTATTTACTTGTTGGGATATCACTATATTGCTATGTTATCTTTACTCATCTATATACTTGGTAAAGGGTGGAAGGCTCGGCCTCTCGCCTAGTGTTTTGTTCCACTCTTGCCGCCCTAGTTTCGTCATATCGGTGTTATGTTCCCGGATTGTTGCGTCCCTTACGTGGTTGGGCTATATGGGAACCCCTTGATAGTTCGCCTTGATTAAAGCTTTTTCCAGCAATGCCCAACATTGGTTTTACCATTTGCCACCTACCCTTTTCTTTCCCTTGGGTTTCCGGAGCCCGAGGGTCATCTTATTTTAAACCCCCCCGGGCCAGTGCTCCTCTGAGTGTTGGTCCAACTGTCAGCTGCCGGTGGCCACCAGGGGCAACTCTGGGCTGGCCTACCCGTACCTAAGACAATCTGAGTGTGCCCTGAGAAAGAGATATGTGCAGCTCCTATCGGGATTTGTCGGCGCATTCGGGCGGTGTTGCTGGACTAGTTTTGACCTGTCGAATCATCTTGTTGTACTGGGATACCGAGTCTGGTCGGTGGGTCCTGGGTGGAGGTCTATTCCTTCGTTGACCGTGAGAGCTTGTTATGGGCTAAGTTGGGACCCCTCTGTAGGGATTGATCTTTCGAAAGCCGTGCCCGCGGTTATGGGCAGATGGGAATTTGTTAATGTCCGGTTGTAGATAACTTGAACTTAATTAATTAAAATGAATCAACTGCGTGTGTTGCCGTGATGGCCTCTTCTCGGCGGAGTCCGGGAAGTGGACACGGCGTTGGAGTTATGTTTGCGTAGTCTGCTCTATGTAGTTTCCGCTCGTGCTTTGCCTTCTCTTCTCGCTCTCCTTTGCGAATAAGTTAGCCACCATATATATTAGTCGATTGCTGCAGCTCCACTTACATTACCCCTTTCCTACCTATTAAGCTTAAATAGTCTTGATCGCGAGGGTGCGAGATTGCTGAGTCCTTTGTGGCTCACAGATTACTATTACACCAGATGCAGGGACCGATGATACTCCTACGGATGGCGCGCTCGAGCTGAAGTGGGAGTACGACGAGGACTCTCAGCGATACTATGTTTCTTTTCCTGATGATCAGTAGTGGTGCCTATTCGGGGTTCGATTCAGGGATTAGTCGCTTGTTGGGGGTCTTTTCTATTTTGGCGCCGTAGTCGGGCCATGAGTGATTGTATGATGGATGTTATTTATGTACTTTGATGTGACGTGGCGAGTGTAAGCCAACTATTATTATTATCCACCCTTTATATTATATATGTACTTGGGTTGTGTAATGATTCCCGACTTGCGACATTGCTTTCAATGCGCCTATGTCTCTAAGTCGTGCCTCGACACGTGGGAGACATAGCCGCATCGAGGGCGTTACACGTATGCCCGGATGTCCGGGCCATTATCCAGTCATCCGAACCACTCCGACTGATCCGGGCCTCCTTCCGGTCATCCGGGTGGGTCCACGCCCTAAAACTAAAATCGGGCCGAGTAGGAACAGAGGGGTACCCCTCTGTTTTCTTCCCCACTGCCCCAACCGCTCGCCCCTCCCACCACCGCCGGCCGCTCGTGGCCGGCCCTGCTAGTACGGCCGTCCAACTGCCTCGTTTTGCCCCTTTCACGCTGCCTCCTCCTCGATCTACTCCCTCCTCGCATGGCTTCTCTCGGGGCCGATTGGATCTTCCCCAATCTCACGCCCTCTATCCCCAACTCTTCCATGGTGGTCGGACGTGAAGGTGGTGGCCGGAGCTTCAAGTCGACGTCCTCGGCCCCTCTTGTGGTACTCCATATGCTCCTTTCCTCTATTTCTCCATTTTTCATCTAGGTTTAGTCATTCAACGAGTTGGCTCTCTCTCCTATGCGTGTACGCAGATGTGCGTCGTCAAGCATCGACGGACTCAGAGAATGCTGCTCGTCCACTCAAGAAGGAGCCGGGGCATGCTCGTCCGTCCTATGTCGGGCAGGACGACCCTGACTACTAGGCCGAACTCCACGGGGAGGAGCTCGTGCCTGTTCGCTCCACGACTAAGTCAAAGAAGAAGAAAACAGCTGGTGCCTCCAGCTCCCAGTTTGTGGCAACTACTGGTCTCGTTCTGTCCATGGCCAACCCCACCAACCGTGGTCGTCGTTTTGTCAATTATCAGCCCATGGACCCCTCTAAGTATGCTACCTTAAGGAGTGACGTCAACCAATTTCCTGCTCCTGCAAATGCCACTGATCCTCGTTTTTGCATGTTGGTTCAACAAGACTTCTACCAATCCGTCATTGCTCATCTTGGTTTCTCTCCTCAACATTATGTGAACTTGGGTTTCATTGATAACAAACCTTCCAAGTTCAAAGGTGTGTTGGAGAAGATTGATGGCATGGGGTTGCGTCATGATATGTCTCTTCATTGTGATTGGAATGAGGCTGCCATTCGGCAATTCTATGCCATATGTTTCTTCCATCCGGACTGGTCTATCACTTGGATGAATCACCACTCTCAGTTAACTGTCACCTTCGAGGAGTTTGCTGCTGCTTTGGGCATGCCTAGATCTGAGGCCTCTCTGTTTCGGATCCATGAGGTGAACCCCAAGTTTGAGCCCATGCCCATCAGTGCATGTGGCTGTCTCGTCCTGCCTACCACTCAGCTATCCACAGCGCAACAACAAAAGGAGCTTAATGATATCTCTATCTTTCGTCCCAAATACTAGTGGTTCTTCTAGTATGTCCTCAACTCCATTGCTCCCAATAAAGGGGATCGTGGAATGGTTCGGGCCTATAGCATTGAGTTGATGTACTACTCTAGGAAGGCTCCCACCCATTCCATTGACATGGCAGATTTTCTCTGGAACGAGATTCACATGGCTAGTTGTCTGAAGCAAGGTTGTCATAATCTCGATTCTGTTATACGATTATATGACTTTACGATCCAAACTAACCCCTATGATTCTACGATTTTAGTTCATAGAATCTATGTTTATACGATCCTGATAGTGAAGATTCTACGATTTGCGATCTTACCATCGAAGCTGCGATCCGATTCAAAATCGCGATTCTGACAACCTTGGTCTGAAGGTTCGTACACTCCCCCATGCCCCTTTCATTCAGACAGTCATCGACTCGGTCTATCCTTGTCCCATTACCAAGACATCCACACACTCCATGTGGACTCCGCGTGATGAGTCTTCCAGAGGGAAGGCTCCTGCTCCTCCTTGTGCCGAGAGCACTTCTCACCACACTAAACCTTTCGTGAAGCCTTTTGACCGCCTGGCTCGCTTCATTGGCAAGTCCCACAAGGCTATCTTTGACACTTGCCGCTACACTGCTACTCACATTGCTACCAAGGAGGTTCGTCATATCTCTGAGGCGAATGCACTTAGGGCTCGCCTCCGTGCACGCCCTGGGAGTCCTGTCGAGCCAGATGAGCCTATTCCTGATCGTCTTCCTCTTCCGGAGGTTTACTTTCCTTCTGTCGATGAATTTCCCAAGTTCTTCCTTAACCCTGCTAATTCTGAGTGATGGTGATGGGGATTATGATGAGGATGCTGAGCGATCCTCCTACCTTCTCTGCCGTTTTCCCCTTTTCGGGTACTTGCTGCCAAGGGGGAGATGTAATTCTTAGGAGTATGAGTATGTGTCAGCTATGTTTATTGAGCTCTGGTTATTGGACTCATTATTATTATTGTAATGGACCTTTGGTCATGTGTTATGCTACCTTGTATGAGATTATGAGTTATGAGTACCCTATAAGAGCTTATGTATGCTATCTTCATTCATTGCTTATGTTGCTTTTAATGGTGTATGTCTACACTGCTGTTACAACATTATATGCCGAATGAGGGTATCCACGCCATATGTGCATCATTTTGTATTTTATCACTTTACTCCTATGCATATATTATGGGGGAGCTCTCCCTAAAACACATACAGGACAACTCTCCTAAGAATATTCGCATCACATTTCACTTGCTGAGAGCTATATGTAGTTTTTCATCAACTACCAAAAAAGGGGATATTAAAAGTGCAATCTTGCTCTTAAGAATTTTTTTGATGTTGATGACAAATTTACATATAGGGGACTAACCTTGTTTGCTAAGTATATACACAGGTCATCAGTCCTATGGTTTTTCTAATGTGCATCGTGGTCACATCATATGAGATATTACTCAAGCAAATAATCAATGAGGAAAGGAGCAAACAAAGACGAAGCATCGTGCTCTTTTATACATTTCTTTAGTAATTGGGATCCCGCACTATTAAGAGGGGAACCGAGGTGTAGGTTCAAGGCTTGCTCACAATCTACCTCACAAGTAGTTTTTCACAAAAGACCAAAATCCCTAGCAAAACCCCTTAGCCAAAACCTACCACTCTTTCTCTTCATTCTCTCCACAAGCTGACCCCATACCCGGATCATCCGGACTTGGCCCCGGATCATCCGGTGCTGGATCCGGATCGTCCGGATAATGCATCCATGAAGCATCGTTTGGCACTAATTGTAGCCGGATCATCCGGACCTGCCCCGGATCATCTGGGCTGTGCCCGGATCGTCTGGATAATATCGCCTCTTCCGTCACAGAAGTTTGGTGGATAAAGCCGGGTCGTCCCGTCGTTCATCCGGATCATCCGGGCGTGTGATCAGATCATCCGGGCAGTCCTCCGGACTGTCCGACCTCCACGCAGCTCTGCTGCTACCACTTTCATCTGGGTCTTTAGCCGGAGCATCCGGGCTTGTGACCAAATCATTCAGATGGTCCTCCAGATCATCCGGGCAAGTTAACCTCTGCTCAAAATGGCTCTATTCTGTTGTGGGTATAAATAGCTCCTTACCTCTTCGAGATAAGGTGGAACACTCCACTCCAACACGCCCCAAGAACACCTGTGCTCCCTCTCTCTTGCTCATCCATGAAATCCTAGATCTCGGTTTGATTCTTGAGAGTTTGAAAGAGATCTTCTCCCTCTCCTTCTTGTGACCGAAGTAAATCGTGATTTGAGCAAGTCTTGAGCTTTTTCCCCTCGGATCTTATTACTCTTGGAGGTTGGAGACTCCTAGGCGGTAGGAGTATTTCGGTGAGGAATCGATCATTGTGATTATCCCCGGAAAGTTTGTGAGGGTTTGGAGACCACCCCAAGGTCTACCACTAGTGGTTGAGAAACGCCTTCATGGTGTTGTCTCAAAGAGAGAATAGTGTGAGCCTTCATGGCGTTGGTGTGCCATCGTGGTAACATCCACCTCTCTAAACGGTGACATAGCTTCCCTCCAAGGAAGTGAACATCGATATACATCCTCGTCTCTCAGACCACATTGTACTTCGATTTCGGCAAAAAAAAAATAGTGTCAACTTGCCATGTGCCAGTTCACCAACAAGATGGAGACCATGCAACTTGAAACATCAAGTAAAATCATATCCATGTTTACTTATTATATGTATGTTGAGAAAGTTATAGTATTTACGAACTTAAAAAATTTATTGTTTTTAAACCAAAATAGTTTGAATAATGTTGCCTGCTTTTGTTGTTATTTTACTTGTAAAGTTGTTTGAGTGGAATTTTTTTCCTGAGTTTCTAAGCATATATTTATATTTGTTCTTTTGTTTTTAACTTTTGGATATCGTGAGAATATTGTGGATAATAGGATTTTAAATATTACTTTAGATCTTAATGTATTGCAATTACAAACCGCACATAAGGGAGGGGGAAGGATAGACATTGTTGGATTGCTATGTTAAAATAGAGGACATGGACCTGAGTGAAGGATCTTGAGTCATTCTTAGAGATGTGATGTTTTTTTCTCCCGTTGCAACACACGCTCATTTTTCCTAGTAGGTAAATATGTGTTAATCATTTGTCAAATACATGTCGAAACATTTTTCTGAATGATACAAAACTTTTTTAAAAATTATGTGAACATTTATTATATTTTACATTGTTTAAACATTTTAAAAAATGTCAAAAACTTATTTTTGAAATGCGCGAACTTTTTAAATGTCATGAACAAGTTTTTTGAATTTTATCAACATTTTTTAAGTTACACTAACAGAAAAATTACATTGTGTTAACATTTTTCAAAATTGTGATTTCAATATTTATTTAAGAAAATATAAGTGTTTCATATGGATTAAATATAATTTTTGGATATAAGTATTCAGGTTTTTCTTGAAAATATGAGCAAGGCAAAATAAAGTTTACAAAACAAATGAAAAACAATGAAAATGAAACTCATCTGTAGGAAGCTAATTGGTTGGCCCAACTGGACACTCGCTGTAGGCGAATGGCTGCTCAGTCTCGCTCAAGGCGATACATATCTGCACCCCTAGGTTACCACGTTGCTGCAGATCTTTTTTGTACTCCCTCCGCTTTATATTTTCTTGGGATTAGTTTGAGTTGCTCATCTAATATGTCACGTGGTCTCCCTCCGCTTTACATTGTATAGAGATGCATCAACTAATTCGGATTGGGTTCTCAAAAAAGAAAAACTAATTCGGATTGGAGGGAGTACATAAAAAAGAACGGTATTGCTAATTTACACAACCTTTTATTAGCTAGGAGGAACAGGATGGTACATATGCCATCCAAATCCAAGAAACATGTGGTACGTGCAAGCACAATACACACTGTCAGGACATCACGATAAGATGACTGGCAACCGAAACAGCTGCGCAATCATTCATCTTATTACAGTTGGCATGTAGTATAATTTAACACGCGGAGGGTCGATCTTTGAGAGCGTATGAGCCTTTCTTTCACCGCGCATGTCACTCACATGGCTTTCTTCCTAGCGTCTTTGGCACGTCCCTTGTCGCGGATGCCGAGGGACACACCAAGGACATACCTGTCTGCGATGGGCTCGGGGACAACGGTGAAGAGGAACCACACGAGGGCGTGCGCCCAGTAAGGCGTGCACCGGGGCTCGTATCCGATGTAGCGCACGGCGGCGCGGGCGTACGTCTCCGGCGACGGGGCGAACAGGGACGCCTGCCTGA
Source organism: Triticum monococcum (assembly GCA_034509565.1). NCBI lineage: Eukaryota > Viridiplantae > Streptophyta > Magnoliopsida > Poales > Poaceae > Triticum > Triticum monococcum. The sequence goes on from CM067842.1 coordinate 609,429,049, forward strand.
TCGAGGCCATTTTCGTCGCCACGTACCAGGGTGCCTGCGCACATCACACAAATTATTCAATCAGTTGCGACTTTTTTTTTTTGAAAAGGACGATTGAACCGATGCCAACTGCTTTCCTCATTTACATGCCTTGGACCAAAAAGAACAAGCTATAGGACATTAACTTTTGAAGTGACACTCGTTAAGTGCTCACACTGTATCCACATGTCATGAATTTGGTTTCTTGTTGAAAACCCCATGTCACTGTTATCCCCATCAGTGTCTATGTAGCTACTGCACACTGTCCAGTACAAGTACAAGTGCACATCTAATTGAACTAACTCGTGTAAGCATGAGAAAAATCATGTTTGAAATGAGAGCCCATAAAACCGTGCCGTCTTTTGCGGGAAAGACATACCTTTAACAAGCGGAGTGTCAAATCATAAAAATGTCAAGCTATTGTTTATATTTTCCAAAGTGTTGTCTACCATGAAACATACAGAAACATCACGATCATGTAAATGCATTTGCATATTTATGGAGATAACTGAAATTCAGTACAACAGCCCACTATCAACTCCATGCTGGAGAATTCAAAAGGGTTACATGAGACCAACAAATATGAAAGTATGTATTTTAAAAATCAAACAAAAAGAAACGTTAAGAAGAAGATTTTCTTTTGAGCGGTTAGTGAAATGCATCGACTATAAGAGTGATATTAGTTGGTACCTGGCATTGCACATCGATACCTTTGTTCCTGTACTCAACATATAGGCTTCTTGAGAATTGATCGACATATCTGATAGACCAAAGTATCATTATTGCCGGTTCTCAGAAACGGTTAAGTTTACACAAATAGGAAACAAAATCACTTCGCCTGAGACGCGAGCATGCAACTTCTTGTGAGCCCCCTCCCTCGGTCTATTGTATAATAATCTAGGAAAACCAGTGACATACACAAAGAAAAGAGAAATGGACGTTTGTAACAATCCAAAGGTGTGCGAATACACAAATCCTTACTATAATATTCCAAGTTATACACACAATGGTTTATCTTTAAAGATTTTATGTTTATTATCCTAAATTTTGTTTAAAATACAAAGTCAGAATTGAAAAAATGAGGGAATTTTAGTATGCTTTTACATTATGATTATTATCCAACAATTTGGAGCTAAAATGGTGAGATTTTTTTAGTTACAAAGGAGTCATGTATTCTTTTCCACTATCTGTCACGTGGCCTCCAAGAGAAGGAGAACAGTAATTAAATGGGATACAATATAGCATGATACACACCAATATTGTAGAATGATGATGAAAATTGTAAATTAGCTAAACATCGACACTCGGCTTAACGATGTGACGCTATTTGTAGGTACTGAAAACATATTTAAAAAATCAGATGAAATATGCTACTGATTCAAAATAAAATGTGGGTCCCTAGTTATGTGATTTCTGCCAAAATTATAAGATAGCCAAAAAAAGCCTGGGACGACGTGGGGAGCATTTTAACGGACCCAGAGGAGTACTCACGCCTTGGTGGCAGCGTAGACGGCGTAGAGCGGGTCGGACGGCAGGATGGTGGCGGCGCCGGACCCGATGTTCACCACGGCGCCCCGCTTGCGCTGCACCATGCCAGGGAGCACGGCGTGCGTCATCCGCGTGACAGCCTCGACGTTGAGGCGTATCAGGTTCCTCGTGAGCGCCTCGTCAACCTCATGGAAGTAACGCGCGTACGGGTAGCAGTGGCCGGCGTTGTTGATGAGCACGCCGACGTCGAGGCCCCGGATGGACTCAGCGAGAGCCGCCACGTTGGCGGCGAGCCCGTCGGCCGCAAAGTCGAGGACGAAGGTGCGCACCCCAGCGCCGGGGTGCCTGGCCCTGACCTCTTTGGAGACCGCGGCGAGCTTGTCGGGGCTGCGGCCGACGAGGACGAGGCCGAGCCCCGCGGCGGCAAGCTCAAAGGCGAGCGCGCGTCCGATGCCGTCCGTGGGGCCCGTGACGACGGCCCAGGCGCCGTAGCGGCAGCGCAGCGGCTTGGCGGGGCGGAGGAAGGCCGCGTAGAGCCACAGCGCAAGGCGCACCGCGGCGCGCGACGCGACGAGGAGGCCCACCGCCGCGAGCGCCTGCGCCCACGCGGGCTGCGCGCTTGCCCCGGCCATGCGATGGGAAGGAAGCTGGCGCGCGCGTGGACGCAACAGTGAGACGGTTGGGCGGTGGGAAGGTGTAGCTCGAGCTTGACGACGATGCGATCGACGGCCATGCATATATAGCCCCGGGGCCGGGGAGAGGTTGGTAGTTGGCTGCTTGCTGAGTTTCGCGGGGTCGGAGCGCCGCATGCTGGAACGTTGCTAACTTAATTCACTATTTTTTTGTTGCGATCAAGTTAATGTTGTTAAATTTTTTTTGAAACTTATTTATTTATTTATTTTAAGATCAAGTTAATGTTGAAACTCACTTTTTTTCGAGTAGCGGAGGAAGTAGCTCTCTACTAGGTATTATTCCGCAGGGGTTTCTCTTAGTATTTTTCTTGCCAGAATCCTCTTCGTTGAATTGTTTTTTTATTAAAGAAACATAATAGCATGACAATCTATAATCTTTTTTAGGGGGTAAAAAGAGTTTTATTGCAAGATTATAGAGTTACAGTCTTGAGGCCACAAATCCTCAATACACAGTGATACTGAGCCCAACTACACAGCAGTAGCATGCTCCGTGCGGCTATAATTGGCTAGCTGATCGGCAACTCTATTTTAAGAACGGCTAATCTTAAGAGGAAAAAACTCCCTAGTACCTAACAACTCTTTGATTTCCAACACTAGGTGGCCATAAGCTGACCTAGAAAGTGCAGCATTTGAAAGGCTTGATAAGGCTTTAGAGGAGTCCGAGTGCACCATCACCAGAAGGTCTGAATGTTGTATAGCTAGTGCCATACCTTGCATTAACGCATGCAGTTCCGCCTTCAGCAAATCATTGCAATGGAAGATAAAGCGATAGGCTGCGAAAAGGATTGCTCCCTCACTGTCACTGAGAACCATACCAACAGCCGTTGAACCGTCGTCCTTCTGGAAGGATCCATCAACAGAAAGGGCCACGGACCCTGCAACAGGCGCCGACCATGTAAGTGTGGGAGGTCGGTCAGCTTCGCCGCGGGGGTAGCATCTAGGGTAGACATCTTGCCTTTTATAATTTCATCAGTTGAGTATCTTCCGGCTAGTCTGATAGACTTGTAGTAACTGTCCAAGAACTCAACATTAGCTAGAACGGGCGGACTTTCCTTTCCATGTAGCAGGTCATTACGCAACTGTCAAACCCTCCACACCAACATAATTAGCATGTCTCTAACATCTTCATTGCACTTGCTCAATAAGGTCAAGAGCCATTCTTTCCCAATGTCAAGAAGCATATCATTAGTGGGTAGTGGCCATCTTTGCCGCATATTCACCCAAAGGATTCTAGCATGCATACACGCTACCAGCGCATGGTACGTGCCTTCCTCCTCCACACCACAGAGAGCGCATGTCGATCTTGTCGATAAATGTCTGTACTGTTTGCACTTTTGTGTAGCTAGTGTACCGGTAGCAGCCCTCCAAACGGTGATCTTCATCTTTTGCGGAACTTCAGACTTCCAGACAAGATTCCACAAGGAACGCTCCCCGTCCGGATTAGTACTGGATGATCCATTAGCAAAGGCAGCATTGTGTTCATGGACCGCCAGCCTATAAGCACTTTTCACCATAAACAGTCCGCTCTTTTCTGGAAACCAAGAAATAAAATCATCACGTTGGCGAGGTGAAGTTCTGATTTTCAGAATGTGATCCACATCCATTGGCCAAAAGAACTCGTGCAGCCGGTCTGATCTCTAAGCGCCATTGTCATCCAAGAAGTCTGATACCCGATTAATCTACAGTTTCTTTTAGGAGTAATTGGCCGGAATGAGTCCGGTCTCGGGATCCAAGGATCCCTCCAAGTATGTATTGAAGTTCCATTCCCCACGCGCCAAATTACCCCTTTCTTCACCAGTTCAAGTCCGTATAAAATACCCTTCCAAACCTCCGATCCACTGCTTGGGAAGACAGTGTCCAGTAGTTGGCCATGTGGGTAGTACTTGGCCTTTAAAAGTCTTGAGCACAAACTGTCAGGGGAATCCAGTAGCCTCCATGCTTGTTTGGCTAACAGAGCCTGATTAAACAATTTCATGTCTCGGAAGCCCATACCCCCCATGGATTTAGGAAGCCTCAACTTATCCCAACTCATCCATGCCATCTTCCTTTTCCCATTCTCAACGCCCCACCAGTATTGGCGAATCATACGTGTAAGCTCGTCACATACCGATGCAGGAAGTTTGAACACACTCATCACATAAGTTGGGATGGCTTGAGCAACAGCCTTGATAAGAATCTCCTTATTGCCCGAGGACATATATTGCTCGCTCCAATCAACAAGCCTCTTCCTTAACCAATCCAGGGTAGTTTCAAAACTACCTTTGTGCATTCTTTCTTCAGGGACCGGCAAACCCAAGTATTTCGGTTCAAAAACCTCCTGAGTAATCTCCAACACATTTTCACCTCCTGGATCACATTGGGAAGGCAATGATTCGAGAAAAGGATGGAACACTTCGCCGGATTGATTAGTTGGCCCGTCGCCAACGCATATGTGTTCAACAAACCTTTTACCAAAGTTGCATATTGCTCTGTCGCATGGAAGAACAGGAGAGAGTCATTCGCAAACAGAAGGTGAGAAATCTCTGGGGCACTTCTGTTGATTTTCACCCCCTTAAGATCATCCTCCCTTGTAGCCTTATTTATGAGAGAGGAGAGTGCGTCAGCTACAAAGAGGAAAAGGAAGGGGGATAGCGGATCACCTTGACGGAGCCCCCTGGATGGGGTGAAGGCCTCCAATAACTTGCCATTAAACTTTAACGAATATTTCACCGAAGATACACATGCCATCACACGCGAAATCCAAAGCTCGAAAAAGCCCCATTTAGCCAGAGCCTTCTCCAAAAACTCTCAATCCACCCGATCATAAGCCTTGGATAAATCAAGCTTGTAAGCACATAAGCCGGGAGAATTATTTTTTGTTTCCTGAATATGATGAATACACTCGAAAGCAATGATGGAATTGTCAGATATGAGCCGCCTTGGAATAAAGGCGCTCTGATTCTCCGAGATTAGCCCAGCTAGAAGGGGACGTAATCTATTCACCATGCATTTAGATACAACTTTATAAACCACATTACACGGGATAATCGGTCTAAAGTCTTTTAGTTCCTTTGGATGTGGAACTTTAGGAATCAGCACGATCGCCGTGTCATTAACTCCATCTGGCATAATGCCCGTTACAAAAAAGTCCTGCACCGCGGCCACAATATCACCCTTCAATGTCGCCCAATTCCGCTGGTAGAATCTTGCGGGAAACCCATCACACCCCGAGGCCTTCAAGGGGCCGATTTGGAACAAGGCATCCGAAATTTCCGTTTCAGAGTAAGGCTTACATACTGACTCGTTCATCTCTTTCGTAACCTTAGGAACCATACTCAAGAACCTCCCCTGATGATAGGGTAGGATCTTTTGTAAAAATCTCCTTGAAATAAGAGTGCGACATTCGCTCCATGTCCGTCAGAACGCTGCACCATGACCCATCAACTTTCTGTAGTCGCTGAATAAAATTCCGACGAGCTCGCCATACTGCCCGGTGATGCAAATACTTTGTGTTTTGCTTACCTTCCTTCAACCAGGCAAATACGGGAGCGCTGGAGCCAAAGCATCTCCTCCCTATAGAGCAGCTCGTCAAGCTGATTCATCTTCGACTATAGCAGAGCCCGGTCTGCTCCAGACCCTTGTAGTTCAGCAAGCTGAGACCGGAGCGACTCGATATATTTTAGAACATTCCCAAAGTGTGTGTTACTCCACTGTTTCAGATCCTTCATCAACTCTTTCAAGGAACTGGCCACCGACCCAAGGTTGCCGAGTGGTCTATGCTTGTTCCAGCTCCCAACAGTCGTATCCGGCAGTGTGGGATCACGTTCCCACATGATTTCATAGCGCATCAACGCCGGCCTGCGGCGCTTATCCTGCACACCCTCTAGTTGAATCAAAAGAGGGGTGTGGTCAGAGCACGACGTTGCGAGGTGGAGCACCCTCGCCGCCGGGAAAATATCGCGCCATGCTTCATCCGCACACGCCCGATCCAAACGGACTTGGACGTTACGGTCGGATGCCTGGCCATTATTGTATGTAAAAGGGAGGCCGCAGAAACTGAGATCCTCCAGTTCACACACCTGAAGACAGTCTCTGAACGACGCCATTTGAGATTCAGAGCGTAGGGATCGAGAAAGATGCTCATGCTGCCATAAGGCTTCATTATAGTAACTGAGGGAGTCCTGGATTAGGGGGTCTGCGGACAGCCGGACTATCTCCATTGGCCGGACTGTTAGACTATGAAGATACAAGATTGAAGACTTCGTCTCGTGTCTAGATGGGACTCTACTTGGCGTCGAAGGCAAGCTAGGTGATACGGATATGTATATCTCCTCCTTTGTAACCGACCTTGTGTAACCCTAGCCCTCTCCGCTGTCTATATAAAACGGAGGGTTTTAGTCCGTAGGACAACATACAATCGTACCATAGGCTAGCTTCTAGGGTTTAGCCTCTCCGATCTCGTGGTAGATCTACTCTTGTACTACCCATATCATCAATATTAATCAAGCAGGACGTAGGGTTTTACCTCCATCAAGAGGGCCCGAACCTGGGTAAAACATCGTGTTCCCTGCCTCCTGTTACCATCGCCTTAGACGCATAGTTCGGGACCCCCTACCCGAGATCCGCCGGTTTTGACATCGACATTGGTGCTTTCATTGAGAGTTCCTCTGTGTCATCGCCGTTAGGCTTGATGGCTCCTACTATCATTGATAGCGATGCAGTCCAGGGTGAGACTTTTCTCCCCAGACAGATCTTCGTGTTCGGTGGTTTTGCACTGCGGGCCAATTCGCTTGGCCATCTGGAGCAGATTGAAAGTTACGCCCCTGGCCACCAGGTCAGGTTTGGAAACTTAAACTACACGGCCGATATCCGTGGAGACTTGATCTTCGACGGATTCGAGCCTCTACCTTGTGCGTCACGCGGTCACCATGAGTACGATTTAGCTCTACCATTGGACAGTGTTCAGGAGATCGCACAGGCAGCCACTCCGACCCTCAATTCTGAGCCAATTGCGTCGTCCATGGACGGGTGGATAGACCCCGCCATGGAGGCCTTACCCTTAGCAGCGATCAAGCCAAACATCGACCTTACCTTGCACAAGAGTCGTGTTGTTAAACTGCGGGATCCTTCTCCGGCCACGGACTCCGAACCACCCGCGCCCGTTCCTATCGAATTCGATTGGGCGCCGATCATGGAGTTTACCTCCGCGGATGTTTTTCAGCACTCGCCCTTTGGCGACATACTGAACTCGTTAAGGTCTCTTTCCTTGTCAGGAGGATCCTGGCCGAACTATGTCCGGCAGGACTGGGATGCGGACGATGAAGAAATTCGCGGCCCACCCACCACCCACTTAGTAGCCACTGTCGATGACTTAACCGACATGCTCGACTTCGATTCCGAAGACATCGACGGTATGGACGATGATGCGGGAGACGAAGAGGAACCACTGCCCACACGGCACTGGACAGCCACCTCATCATACGATATATACATGGTGGATACACCCAAAGAAGGCAATGGCGACGAGATAGCAGAGGATGACCCCTCCAAGAAGCAACCCAAGCGCCGACGTCAGCGGCGCCGCTCTAAGTCCCGCCAATGCAAAAGTGGTGATACCGGCACAGGAGATAATAATACTCTGGATAGTGTCGAAGACAACAACAATCCCCTCCAGCAAGATTTAGAGCAGGAGGATGGAGGAGCCAGCCCTCCTGAGAGAGCGGCAGATGGAGAGGAGGAGGATGATAATTACATGCCCCCCTCCGAGGACGAGGCAAGCCTCGGCGACGACGAATTCGCTGTGCCAGAGGATCCCGTCGAACAAGAGCGCTTCAAACGCCGGCTTATAGCCACGGCAAATAGCCTTAAGAAAAAGCAGTAGCAGCTTCAAGCTGATCAGGATCTGCTAGCTGATAGATGGACTGAAGTCCTCACGGCCGAGGAATATAAACTCGAGCGTCCCTCCAAGAGTTACCCAAAGTGCAGGTTGCTACCCCGACTGGAGGAAGAAGAGTATGATGTGGCTGATCGGCCACCTCGTGGCCGCGATAGAGAGGCATTCCAGCCAAAAATTCAGCCTGCACCCCGACGCCATTCAAATAAAAAGGCATGGGGAGATACGCCAGACCTGCGAGACATATTGGAGGACAAAGAAAAGCATGCAAGATCGATCTACGGATCACGAGGGCGCGCCACTCTGCGAGACGATAAACGTCATGCCGGACACAGTAAAAGCAAATTCGGTCGGGCCGAACACAGCGGGTAAGACCCATTCGAGCTGCATCGTGATATAGCCCAATACAGAGGCGCCGCACACCCCTTATGCTTCATAGACGAAGTAATGGATCATCAAATCCTAGAAGGGTTCAAACCTGTAAATATTGAATCATACGACGGCACAACAAACCCCGCGGTATGGATCGAGGATTTCCTCCTCCACATCCACATGGCCCGCAGTGATGACTTACACGCCATCAAATACCTCCCACTAAAGCTCAAGGGACCAGCGCGGCATTGGCTTAACAGCTTGCCATCAGAGTCCATTAGCCGTTGGGAAGATCTAGAAGCCGCATTCCTCGACAACTTTCAGGGCACTTATGTGCGGCCACCAGATGCCGATGACTTGAGCCACATAATTCAGCAGCCAGAAGAATTGGCCAGGCAATTCTGGACTCGGTTCCTAACAAAGAAAAATCAAATCATCGACTGTCCGGATGCAGAGGCCCTAGCGGCTTTTAAACACAACATCCGCGACGAATGGCTAGCCCGGCACCTTGGTCAGGAAAAGCCGAAATCTATGGCAGCCCTCATGACACTCATGACCCGCTTTTGTGCGGGAGAAGACAGCTGGTTGGCTCGCAGTAATAACATATCAAAGAACCATGGTATTTCGGATACCAAGGACGGCAATAGCAGGTCACGTCGCAACAAACATAAGCACCACATTAACAGCAATAATAACGAGGATACGGCAGTCAATGCCGGATTCAAAGGCTCTAAACCCGGTCAGCAGAAAAAGCCATTCAAACAAAGTACGTAGGGTCCGTCCAGCTTGGACCGTATACTCGATCGCTTGTGTCAAATACACGGCACCCCAGAAAAGCCAGTCAATCACACCAACAGGGATTGTTGGGTATTCAAGAAGGCCCACAAGTTAATTGCCAAAAACAAGGACAAGGGGCCACATAGCGACGACGAGGAGGAGCCCCGGCAGCCACACACCGGAGGACAGAAGAGGTTTCCCCCACAAGTGCGGACGGTGAACATGATATATGAAGGAAATATGCCCTAGAGGCAATAATAAAGTTATTATTTATTTCCTTATATCATGATAAATGTTTATTATTCATGCTAGAATTGTATTAACCGGAAACATAATACATGTGTGAATACATAGACCAACAAAGTGTCACTAGTATGCCTCTACTTGACTAGCTCGTTAATCAAAGATGGTTATGTTTCCTAACCATGAACAAAGAGTTGTTATTTGATTAACGAAGTCACATCATTAGTAGAATGATCTGATTGACATGACCCACTCCATTAGCTTAGCACCCGATCGTTTAGTATGTTGCTATTGCTTTCTTCATGACTTATACATGTTCCTATAACTATGAGATTATGCAACTCCCGTTTACCGGAGGAACACTTTGGGTACTACCAAACGTCACAACGTAACTGGGTGATTATAAAGGAGTACTACAGGTGTCTCCAATGGTAGATGTTGGGTTGGCGTATTTCGAGATTAGGGTTTATCACTCCGATTGTCGGAGAGGTATCTCTGGGCCCTCTCGGTAATGCACATCACATAAGCCTTGCAAGCACTGCAACTAATATGTTAGTTGTGAGATGATGTATTACGGAACGAGTAAAGAGACTTGCCGGTAACGAGATTGAACTAGGTATTGGATACCGACGATCGAATCTCGGGCAAGTAACATACCGATGACAAAGGGAACAACGTATGTTGTTATGCGGTCTGACCGATAAAGATCTTCGTAGAATATGTAGGAGCCAATATGGGCATCCAGGTCCCGCTATTGGTTATTGACCGGAGACGTGTCTCGGTCATGTCTACATTGTTCTCGAACCGTAGGGTCCGCACGCTTAACGTTACGATGACAGTTATTATGAGTTTATGCATTTTGATGTACCGAAGGTTGTTCGGAGTCCCGGATGAGATCACGGACATGACGAGGAGTCTCGAAATGGTCGAGACGTAAAGATTGATATATTGGAAGCCTATGTTTGGACATAGGAAGTGTTCCGGGTGAAATCGGGATTTTACCGGAATACCGGGAGGGTTACCGGAACCCCCCGGGAGACTAATGGGCCTATTGGGCCTTAGTGGAAAAGAGAGAAGGGGCAGCCCACAGCCTAGCCGCGCCCCCCCCCCCCTTCCCCAAGTCCTAGTAGGACTAGGAGAAGGGGCCGGCCCCCCTCTCTCTCCTTCCCCCCCCCCCCCCCCCGGGAGTCCTAATAGGATTAGGATTGGAGGGGGGAGTCCTACTCCCGGTGGGAGTAGGACTCCCCTGCGCCTCCTCTCCCTGGCCGGCCGGCTCCCCCTCCTCCAACCTTTATATACGGGGGCAGGGGGCACCCCAAGACACACAAGTTGATCCTTGAGATCGTTCCTTAGCCGTGTGCGGTGCCCCCTGCCACCAAATTCCACCTCGATCATACCGTTACAGTGCTTAGGCGAAGCCCTGCGTCGGTAGTACATCAAGATCGTCATCACGCCGTCGTGCTGACGGAACTCTTCCTCGACGCTTTGCTGGATCGGAGCCCGAGGAACGTCATCGAACTGAACGTGTGCTAAGAACTCGGAGGTGCCGGAGTAACGGTGCTTGGATCGGTCGGATCGGGAAGAAGACGTACGACTACTTCCTCTACGTTGTGTGATCGCTTCCGCAGTCGGTCTGCGTTGGTACGTAGACAACACTCTCCCCTCTCGTTGCTATGCATCACCATGATCTTGCGTGTGCGTAGGAAAATTTTCGAAATTACTACGTTCCCCAACAGTGGCATCCGAGCCTAGGTTTTTATGGTTTGATGTTATATGCACGAGTAGAACACAAGTGAGTTGTGGGCGATACAAGTCATACTGCCTACCAGCATGTCATACTTTGGTTCGGCGGTATTGTTGGACGAGACGATCCGGACCAACCTTACGCGTACTCTTACGCGAGATCGGTTCCCTCGACATGCTTTGCACATAGATGGCTTGCGGAAGACTGTCTCTCCAACTTTAGTTGAACCAAGTGTGACTACGCCCGGTCCTTGAGAAGGTTAAAACAGAGTCTATTTGACGAACTATCGTTGTGGTTTTGATGCGTAGGTGAGATGAGTTCTTACTTAAGCCCGTAGCAGCCACGTAAAACTTGCAACAACAAAGTAGAGGACGTCTAACTTGTTTTTGCAGGGTATGTTGTGATGTGATATGGTCAAGGCATGATGCTGATTTTATTGTATGAGATGATCATGTTTTGTAACCAAGTTATCGGCAACTGGCAGGAGCCATATGGTTGTCGCTTTATTGTATGCAATGCAATCGCGATGTAATGCTTTACTTGATTACTAAACGGTAGTGATAGTCGTGGAAGCATAAGATTGGCGAGACGACAACGATGCTACGATGGAGATCAAGGTGTCGCGCCGGTGACGATGGTGATCATGACGGTGCTTCGGAGATGGAGATCACAAGCACAAGATGATGATGGCCATATCATATCACTTATATTGATTGCATGTGATGTTTATCCTTTTATGCATCTTATCTTGCTTTGATTGACGGTAGCATTATAAGATGATCTCTCACTAAATTATCAAGAAGTGTTCTCCCCGAGTATGCACCGTTGCCAAAGTTCGTCGTGCCCAGACACCACGTGATGATCGGGTGTGATAAGCTCTACGTCCAAATACAACGGGTGCAAAACAGTTGCACACGCAGAATACTCGGGTTATACTTGATGAGCCAAGCATATACAGATATGGCCTCGGAACACGGAGACCGAAAGGTCGAGCGTGAATCATATAGTAGATATGATCAACATAACGATGTTCACCATTGAAAACTACTCCATCTCACGTGATGATCGGTTATGGTTTAGTTGATTTGGATCACGTGATCACTTAGAGGATTAGAGGGATGTCTATCTAAGTGGGAGTTCCTAAGTAATTTTGATTAACTGAACTTAAACTTATCATGAACTTAGTACCTAGTAGTATCTTGCTTGTTTATGTTGATTGTAGATAGATGGCTCGTGCTATTGTTCCGTTGAATTTTAATGCGTTCCTTGAGAAAGCAAAGTTGAAAGATGATGGTAGCAATTACACGGACTGGGTCCGTAACCTGAGGTTTATCCTCATTGCTGCACAGAAGAATTATGTCCTTGATGCACCGCTAGGTGACAGACCTATTGCAGGAGCAGATGCAGACGTTATGAACGTTTGGCTAACTCAATATGATGACTACTTGATAGTTTAGTGCACCATACTTAATGGCTTAGAATCGGGACTTCAAAGACGTTTTGAACGTCATGGACGATATGAGATGTTCCAGGTGTTGAAGTTAATATTTCAAGCAAAAACCCGAGTTGAGAGATATGAAGTCTCCAACAAGTTCTATAGCTAAAAGATGGAGGAGAATCGCTCAACTAGTGAGCATGTGCTCAGATTGTCTGGGTACTACAATCGCTTGAATCAAGTGGGAGTTAATCTTCCAGATAAGATAGTGATTGACAGAATTCTCTAGTCACCATCACCAAGTTAGTAGAACTTCGTGATGAACTATAATATGCAAGGGATAACAGAAACAACTCCCAAGCTCTTCGTGATGCTGAAATCAACGAAGGTAGAAATCAAGAAAAACATCAAGTGTTGATGGTTGACAAGACCACTAGTTTCAAGAAAAGGGAAAAGGGAAGAAGGGGAACTTCAAGAAGAACGGCAAGCAAGTTGCTGCTCAAGTGAAGAAGCCCAAGTCTGATCCTAAGCCTGAGACTAAGTGCTTCTACTGCAAAGGGACTGGTCACTGGAAGCGGAACTACCCCAAGTGATTGGCGGATAAGAAGGATGGCAAAGTGAACATAAGTATATTTGATATACATGTTATTGATGTGTACTAGTGTTTATAGCAAACCCTTAGTATTTGATACTAGTTCAGTTGCTAAGTTTAGTAACTCGAAACGGGAGTTGCAGAATAAACAGAAACTAGTTAAGGGTGAAGTGACGATGTGTGTTGGAAGTGGTTCCAAGATTGATATGATCATCATCGCACACTCCCTATACTTTCGGGATTAGTGTTGAACCTAAATAAGTGTTATTTGGTTTTTGCGTTGAGCATGAATATGATTTGATCATGTTTATTGTAATACGGTTATTCATTTAAGTAAGAGAATAAATTGTTGTTCTGTTTACATGAATAAAACCTAATATGGTTTCACACCCAATGAAAATAGTTCATTGGATCTCGATCTTAATAATACACATATTCATAATATTGAAACCAAAAGATGCAAAGTTAATAATGATAGTGCAACTTATTTATGGCACTGCTGTTTAGGTCATATTGGTATAAAGCGCATGAAGAAACTCCATGCTGATGGGCTTTCGGAATCACTTGATTATGAATCACTTGATGCTTGCGAACCATGCCTTTTGGGCAAGATGACTAAAACGCCGTTCTCCGGAACAATGGAGCGAGAAAAGATTTGTTGGAAATCATACATACTGATGTATGTGGTCCGATGAATATTGAGGCTCGCGACAGATATCGTTATTTTCTGATCTTCACAAATGATTTGAGCAGATATGAGTATATCTACTTGATGAAACATAAGTCTGAAAAGTTCAAAGAATTTCAGAGTGAAGTGAAAAACATCATGACAAGAAAATAAAGTTTCTACGATCTGATCGCGGAGACAAATATTTGAGTTACGAGTTTGGTCTTCAGTTAAAACAATGTGAAATAGTTTCACTACTCACGCCACCTGGAACACCACATCATAATGGTGTGTCCGAACATCATAACCGTACTTTATTGGATATAGTGCAATCTATGATGTCTCTTACTGATTTACCACTATTGTTTTTGGGGTCATGCATTAGAGACAGCTGCATTCACGTTAAAAAGGGGCACCATCTAAATCCGTTGAGACGACACCGTGTGAACTATGGTTTGGCAAGAAACCAAAGTTGTCGTTTCTTAAAGTTTGGGGTTGCGATGCTTATATGAAAAAGTTTCATCCTGATAAGCTCAAAACTCAAATCGGAGAAGTGCATCTTCATAAGATATCCAAAGGAAACTATTGGATACACCTTCTATCACAGATCCGAAGGCAAGACTTTTGTTGCTAAAATCGGAAACTTTCTGGAGAAGAAGTTTCTCTCGAAAGAAGTGAGTGGGAGGAAAGTAGAACTTGACGAGGTAACTGTACCTGCTCCCTTATTGGAAAATAGTACATCACAGAAAACTGTTTCTGCGACACCTATACCAATCAGTGAGGAAGCTAATGATGATGATCATGAAACTTCAGGACAAGATACTACTGAACCACGTAGATCAACCAGAGTGAGATCCGCACCAGAGTGGTACGGTAATCCAGTTCTGGAAGTCATGCTACTAGATCATGATGAACCTACGAACTATGAAGAAGCGATGGTGAGCCCAGATTCCGCAAAGTGGCTTGAGGCCATGAAATCTGAGATGGGATCCATGTATGAAAACAAAGTATGGACTTTAGTTGACTTGCCCGATGATCGGCAAGCCATAGAAAATAAATGGATCTTCAAGAGGAAGACGGACGCTGATAGTAGTATTACTATCTACAAAGCTAGAATTGTCGCAAAAGGTTTTTGACAAGTTCAAGGTGTTGACTACGATGAGATTTTCTCACTCGTATCTATGCTTAAGTCTGTCCGAATCATGTTAGCAATTGCCGCATTTTATGAAATCTGGCAAATGGATAAACAAAACTGCATTCCTTAATGGATTTATTAAAGAAGAGTTGTATGTGATGCAACTAGAAGGTTTTGTCAATCCAAAAGGTGCTAACAAAAATATGCAAGCACCAGCGATCCATCTGTGGACTGGTGCAAGCATCTCGGAGTTGGAATATACGCTTTGATAAGTTGATCAAAGCATATAGTTTTATACAGACTTGCGGTGAAGCCTGTATTTACAAGAAAGTGAGTGGGAGCACTACAGCATTTCTGATAAGTATATGTGAATGACATATTGTTGATCGGAAATAATGTAGAATTATTCTGTAAAGCATAAAGGAGTGTTTGAAAGGAGTTTTTCAAAGAAAGACTTCGGTGAAGCTGCTTACATATTGAGCTTCAAGATCTATAGAGATAGATCAAGACGCTTGATAAGTTCTTTCAATGAGTACATACCTTGACAAAGATTTTGAAGTAGTTTAAAATGGAGCAGTCAAAGAAAGAGTTCTTGCCTGTATTATAAGGTGTGAAGTTGAGTAAGACTCAAAGCCCGACCACGGCAGAAGATAGAAAGAGAATGAAAGTCATTCCCTATGCCTTGGCCATAGGTTCTATAAAGTATGTCATGCTGTATACCAGATCTATTGTATACCCTGCACTGATTTGGCAAGGGAGTACAATAGTGATCTAGGAGAGATCACTGGACAGCGGTCAGAATTATCCTTAGTGAAATAAGGATATGTTTCTCGATTATGGACGTGATAAAAAGGTTCGTCGTAAAGGGTTACGCCGATGCAAGTTTTGACACTAATCTAGATGACTCTAAGTCTCGGTCTAGATACATATTGAAAGTGGGAGCAATTAGCTAGAGTAGCTCCATGCAGAGCATTGTTGACATAGAAATTTGCAAAATACATGTGGATCTGAATGTGGCAGACCCGTTGACTAAGATTCTCTCACAAGCAAAACATGATCACACCTTAGTACTCTTTGGGTGTTAATCACATAGCGATGTGAACTAGATTACTGAATCTAGTAAACCCTTTGGGTGTTGGTCACATGGCGATGTGAACTATGGGTGTTAATCACATGATGATGTGAACTATTGATGTTAATCACATGGTGATGTGATCTAGATTATTGACTCTAGTGCAAGTGGGAGACTGAAGGAAATATGCCCTAGAGGCAATAATAAAGTTATTATTTATTTCCTTATATCATGATAAATGTTTATTATTCATGCTAGAATTGTATTAACCGGAAACATAATACATGTGTGAATACATAGACCAACAAAGTGTCACTAGTATGCCTCTACTTGACTAGCTCGTTAATCAAAGATGGTTATGTTTCCTAACCATGAACAAAGAGTTGTTATTTGATTAACGAGGTCACATCATTAGTAGAATGATCTGATTGACATGACCCACTCCATTAGCTTAGCACCCAATCGTTTAGTATGTTGCTATTGCTTTCTTCATGACTTATACATGTTCCTATAACTATGAGATTATGCAACTCCCGTTTACCGGAGGAACACTTTGGGTACTACCAAACGTCACAACGTAACTGGGTGATTATAAAGGAGTACTACAGGTGTCTCCAATGGTAGATGTTGGGTTGGCGTATTTCGAGATTAGGGTTTGTCACTCCGATTGTCGGAGAGGTATCTCTGGGCCTTCTCGGTAATGCACATCACATAAGCCTTGCAAGCACTGCAACTAATATGTTAGTTGTGAGATGATGTATTATGGAACGAGTAAAGAGACTTGCCGGTAACGAGATTGAACTAGGTATTGGATACCGACGATCGAATCTCGGGCAAGTAACATACCGATGACAAAGGGAACAATGTATGTTGTTATGCGGTCTGACCGATAAAGATCTTCGTAGAATATGTAGGAGCCAATATGGGCATCCAGGTCCCGCTATTGGTTATTGACCGGAGACGTGTCTCGGTCATGTCTACATTGTTCTCGAACCGTAGGGTCCGCACGCTTAACGTTACGATGACAGTTATTATGAGTTTATGCATTTTGATGTACCGAAGGTTGTTCGGAGTCCCGGATGAGATCACGGACATGACGAGGAGTCTCGAAATGGTCGAGACGTAAAGATTGATATATTGGAAGCCTATGTTTGGACATAGGAAGTGTTCCGGGTGAAATCGGGATTTTACCGGAATACCGGGAGGGTTACCGGAACCCCCCGGGAGACTAATGGGCCTATTGGGCCTTAGTGGAAAAGAGAGAAGGGGCAGCCCACAGCCTAGCCGCGCGCCCCCCCTTCCCCAAGTCCTAGTAGGACTAGGAGAAGGGGCCGGCCCCCCTCTCTCTCCTCCCCCCCCCCCCGGGAGTCCTAATAGGATTAGGATTGGAGGGGGGAGTCCTACTCCCGGTGGGAGTAGGACTCCCCTGCGCCTCCTCTCCCTGGCCGGCCGGCTCCCCCTCCTCCAACCTTTATATACGGGGGCAGGGGGCACCCCAAGACACACAAGTTGATCCTTGAGATCGTTCCTTAGCCGTGTGTTGTGCCCCCTGCCACCAAATTCCACCTCGATCATACCGTTACAGTGCTTAGGCGAAGCCCTGCGTCGGTAGTACATCAAGATCGTCATCACGCCGTCGTGCTGACGGAACTCTTCCTCGACGCTTTGCTGGATCGGAGCCCGAGGAACGTCATCAAACTGAACGTGTGCTAAGAACTCGGAGGTGCCGGAGTAACGGTGCTTGGATCGGTCGGATCGGGAAGAAGACGTACGACTACTTCCTCTATGTTGTGTGATCGCTTCCGCAGTCGGTCTGCGTTGGTACGTAGACAACACTCTCCCCTCTCGTTGCTATGCATCACCATGATCTTGCGTGTGCGTAGGAAAATTTTCGAAATTACTACGTTCCCCAACAATATACGCAACCCACATCCCCAAGAGGGAGCGGAAGCGTGCGCTCAGGGACGTATATGCGTTGGAGCCAGTTGCCCCAAAGTTCAACCCATGGTCCTCCTATCTGATCACTTTCGATCGCAGGGACCATCCCACTAGTATCTGTCATGGCGGATTCGCCGCACTGGTTCTGGACCCAATCATTGACAGATTTCACCTCACTTGAGTCCTTATGGATGGCAGCGGCAGCCTGAACATGCTTTATCAGGACACAGTGCGCAAAATGGGTATAAACCCCTCAAGGATCAAACCCACAAAACGACCTTTAAGGGTGTCATTCCAGGCGTAGAGGCCCATTGCATAGGCTCAATTACACTGGAAGTGGTCTTCGGATCCCCAGATAACTTACGAAGCGAAGAGTTAATCTTCGATATAGTCTCGTTCTGCAGTGGTTATCATGCACTGCTCGGGCGAACCGCATTTGCGAGATTCAATGCGGTACCGCATTATGCATACCTCAAGCTCAAGATGCCAGGACCTTGCGGGGTTATTATAGTCAATGGAAACACAGAGCGCTCTCTCCGAATGGAGGAGCACACCGCGGCCCTCGCAGCAGAAGCGCAAAGCAGCCTCTCAAGGCAATCCACCGGTTCGGTGTTTCAAGACCCGGACACCTTCAAGCGTGCTCGGAGCAATCGACAACTAGACCGCCTGGCGTGATCTGAGCTCGCGTAGCAATGCGGCCCCCACCCCAGTCCCAGCCAAACGGCGAAACTTGTGCCACGCGTACATAATTACGCATTAAAAATACCATGGGCACAGGTGGGGAGGGGGGCACAACTGCGGCACGCCCCAAGACGCGGCTTAAACCGCACTAGGGGCTTCCCGTTTGGTTATTTTTCTCTTTTTCAGGACCTTAATCTCTGGAAACCCTGTCCGGCAGCACTATTGTCGAACACATGATGCAGCAACCAAGGAGGCAGAAAGCTACATCACACCACGGCATTTCCAGGTGGATTACAATAACGAGCAAAATATTTGATTTAATACTATTCCTCATCTTGCCCTTGGAAGGGAAATAGCCATACTCTTTGCTTATCACACCATCTGTATCATTCTGCTTTAACGCACCTTTTTCAATAAACAATGCATAACATTACGACTATTATTGCATTCTTGTTATATATGTGTGTTCAATAATGACGCCTTGCAACCGTACACTTTGGTACGGCCAATACACCAGGGGCTTACGTACCCCACAATATGGTGTGAAAAGTCCGAACACTTTCACAAGTGCGGCACCCCGAACTTATAGCATTATATGCATCAGCTCCGAATCATGTCTTTGGTCAAATGTTGGGTTTGCCCGGCTCCTATGTTTTCGTACCTTACGTTTTGCTCTATCGGCTAAGGTAGTGCTAGGAGAACTACTGCGATTGTGCCCCGGTTCTGCTGGGCTTAGCACCTCAGTAGAGAAAGCTAAAACTGACTGTCATGATAAGGCGAGAGACTGGTCGATGTTCGGCGAGGTTTTCGAGTCCCTAAAGACTTATGCCGCTTAGAGCGAGGGGCCGGCCCTGTCCGGCTTAAAGGCGTGTATCGCGCCCCGAATTCGGCCTTCCGAATACTAGGGGCTTCGCCGAAATTTAAAATTATAGAATTCTATGGCTAAGTGAGAGTGATAAAGCATTATTAGTCCGGTTGCCTTGTTCATTGTGCTGAGAACCTCCCTCGAAGGACCCAAACATGGGAACAAGAGTGCTCAGGTTTATCCCGAACACCCCAGCACTCGTGGCATGGGGGCAGAAGCCGAGGACTAGCCATCTCTTAGATTGGATAAACAGCCAAACAGAAGGTAATATTTTAAATTCACACAAGCGTTGCATAGCGCATATGAAACAAGTTTTCATCATACAGGATCACACGAGCAAGTTTACTCAAATATTACATCCTTGGAACATTCCTCCGCTACAAGACGGGCACCCTTCAGGACACCCTCATAATAAATTTTGGGGGTGCGATGCTCCTTGCCCTGCGGCGGCCCTTCCTTGATCAGCTTCACAATGTCTAGCTTGGCCCACTGCACCTTCACACGGGCGAAAGCCCGGCGTGCACCTTCGATGCAGACGGACCGCTTGACGACCTCCAACCGTGGGCAGGCATCCACAAGCCGCCTCACCAGGCCGAAGTAGCTGTTCGGAAGGGCGTCGCCAGGCCACAGCCGGACTATAAGGCCCTTCATGGCCTGTTCGGCCGCCTTGCGTAGCTCGACCAGCTGCTTTAGCTGGTCGCTCAGAGGCATAGGGTGTTCGGTCTTAGTATACTGAGACCAGAACAGCTTCTCCGTTGAGCTTCCCTCCTCGGCCTGGTAAAACTGTGCGGCATCCGACACGCTGCGGGGCAAATCTGCGAATGCTCCTGGAGAGCTCCGAATTCGGGTAAGTAATTGGTAATTTACTTCTACATGCTTGCTTTGCATATAGAATTCCTTACCCGCTGCTATTTTCTTCATCGCATCAATCTCCTGGAGGGCCTTTTGGGCTTCGGCCTTGGCACTTTTTGCGCTCTCGAGGACCGTGGCAAGCTCAGACTCTCGCGTCTTTGAGTCAAGCTCCAACGCCTCGTGCTTCGTCACGAGAGCCTGGAGCTCTTGCTGCACCTCGCCCACACGAGCCTCTTGTTTTTCCCGCTCAGTGCGCTCCTTGGCCGCTTTATCTTCGGCCTTGGTTAGCGCTTGCTTCAGGGTTGCCACCTCGGTCGTGGCCCCTGGCAAATATACGATGATCCTGTCATTTTGCAATCGCGTCTTCTTTTATATATATATATATATATATATATATATATATATATATATATATATATATATATATATATAGACAGGGTATTACTTACCCTTGTTCTCCTCGAGCTGCCTCTTGGCAAGGCCGAGCTCTTTCTTGGACCCCTCGAGGTCCTACTTCAGTACGGCGACCTCCGCAGTCAGTGCAGCAGACGCCAGCAGCGAGGCCTGCATACGCATATTGACATACTTATATTAGACTCCTGCGATATTATTTGATCCTCTGTTCGGCTTTTCTTTGTGAACACCGAACAAAGCATCAGGGGCTACTGTCTATGCGGTAATATTTTTCCTATATTTTAAAACACTTACCTCAAAGCCTGTTAGAAGGCTGGCACAGGCTTCAGTCAATCCACTCTTGGCGGACTGAACCTTCTAGACCACCGCACTCATAATAGTACGGTGCTCCTCGTCGATGGAAGCGCTGCGAAGCGCTTCCAACAGATTGTCCGGTGCCTCTGGATGGACAGAGGTCACCGGCACAGGCGTCTTGCCCCTCTTAGAAGGAGGCCGCCTGCCCGAGCCCGGAACCACTGGAGGTTCCGGCATGGTGTTCGGCTGAGGGCCAAACTCGGAGCTCTCAGGGGCCTTGTCTCCTCGGCTCCCAGAGTCCGGGAGGCCGCCTTGAGGCGCCTCCGGGACTGTCTCCCCTCGACCCGGTGCCTCGTGAGACAGCACCTCGGCGTCGTCCGCAGGATAGGGGGAGGTGGCGGTCGGGACTGGATCGCTATCCATGTCCGACGAGCCCAGGGAGCCGTCCGATGATACATCAATACGGGCTCGGGGCGGCCTGCATAATCATATTTCAACGTTATGTGAAGTAGTGCGGCAAAGGAATACTATGACTTACTCTGGTATCCGAATACTTACGACTTCCCCAGGGGCTTGGCCCTGGGCAGCCACTCATCTTCGCCATCGGCGGCGGTGGTAGAGTAGTCCGGAAGGAGAGTTCTCCCCTTCTTGGACCCTTCGGCCTCCCCAGTTGGGGCGGCCTTCCTTTTCTTGTCTCCCTCGTCTGGAGGGGGAGCATCTTCTTCTGCCTCCTCGTCTTCGGGAGAGGATTGCGCCGTAGAGTCCTCAGACGGTGAGTCTGACGACGCCTGGCGTCGGGAACTATTTCGGGTTCCCTTGGCCTTCTTGGTCTTCTCCGGCACCGTATAAGGAGCCGGAGTCAGCATCTTCGCCAGAAGAGCGTCTGTTGGGCCTTCGAGCAAAGGAGCCGGACAGTCGATCTGTCCGGCCATCTCCTGCCAGTCCTATCAAAGGTACGGGAGTTTAGATCCCGCATGGAGTCAATCTATAAAAAATAAGTATCCTGTGAAAGGTAAAGCAGCTTACCGCATTGGCTTGGCGCTTCACACTGAATCCGCGATCCTCAGTAATGGGAGGGGGGACCTCGGCGCTTTTGAACAGCACCCTCCAGGCATCTTCGTGAGTTGTGTCGAAGAGCCTGTTCAGAGTTCGGTGCTGCGCCGGGTCGAACTCCCACAAGTTGAAGTCCCGTTGTTGGCACGGGAGGATCCAGCGGTGGAGCATGACCTGGACTACGTTGACAAGTTTGAGCTTCTTGTTCACCATGTTCTGAATACATGTTTGGAGTCCGGTCAGCTCTCCCGAACTACCCCAGGACAAGCCCTTCTCTTTCCAGGAGGTGAGCCGCGTGGGGATGCAAGATCGGAACTCGGGGGCCGCTGCCCATGCAGGGTCACGCGGCTCGGTGATGTAGAACCACCCCGATTGCCACCCCTTTATGGTTTCCACAAGGAGCCCTCGAGCCATGTAACATTGGGCATCTTGCCCACCATGGCGCCTCCGCACTCCGCCTGGCGGCCGCCCACAACCTTCGGTTTGACATTGAAAGTCTTCAGCCATAAGCCGAAGTGGGGCTTGATGCGGAGGAAGGCCTTGCACATGACGATAAACGCTGAGATGTTGAGGATGAAGTTCGGGGCCGGATCGTGGAAATCCAGGCTGTAGTAGAACATGAGCCCCAGGACGAATGGGTGGAGAGGGAATCCCAGTCCGCGGAGGAAATGGGTAAGGAACACTACCCTCTCATGGGGCCCGGGGGTGGGGATGAGCTGCCCCTCATCTAGGAGCCGGTGCGTGATGTCGTCGGACAGGTATCCGGCTCCCTCGGCTTCTTGATGTCTCCCTCCGTGACGGAGGAGACCATCCACCTGCCTCCCGCTCCGGACATGGTTGGAGAAGGTTGAGGTGGGAAGTGCGGACTTGGGCGCTAGAGCTCGAGTGTGCGAAAACGGATGAGCAAAGGAGGAAGAAGGCGTGGATGAAAAGGTGAATCCTTATCCCTTTATATAGGCGGACAAAACTAAGCGTCCCCACTAGCCTGGTAAAACTCGCTTATCCCCCAGGCACCGTAATCGATGGCGCGGTTGGGTTACCCACACCCGTATTGATGAGAATCCCGTGATAAGGGGACACGATCTCTGCTTTGACAAGACGTGTCAAAAAACTGCCTCGCGTTATGTGCGGGGCTAGTTGAAGGAAACGGTTCGAATAATCACCGGGCCATGGCATAATGTCATGTTGCCAAAACAAGTCAGCAAATTAGATTTGCGGAAATATTATTCTCTCTACGGTGGTATGTGGAACTTATTTTGCAGGGTCGGACACTATCCTTGTATTCAAATTCTTCTGTGATGTATTCGGAGGAGGAACCCGCCTTGCAATGCCGAAGACAATACTGCGCGCCGGACTCATCATCATTGAAAGCCTGGTTCAGGGGCTACTGAGGGAGTCCTGGATTAGGGGGTCTCCGGACAGCCGGACTATCTCCATTGGCCGGAGTGTTAGACTATGAAGATACAAGATTGAAGACTTCGTCTCGTGTCCGGATGAGACTCTACTTGGCGTGGAAGGCAAGCTAGGCAATACGGATATGTATATCTCCTCCTTTGTAACCGACCTTGTGTAACCCTAGCCCTCTCTGGTGTCTATATAAACCGGAGGGTTTTAGTCCGTAGGACAACATACAATCATACCATAGGCTAGCTTCTAGGGTTGAGCCTCTCCGATCTCGTGGTAGATCTACTCTTGTACTACCCATATCATCAATATTAATCAAGCAGGACGTAGGGTTTTACCTCCATCAAGAGGGCCCGAACCTGGGTAAAACATCGTGTTCCCTGCCTCCCGTTACCATCGCCTTAGACGCACAGTTCGGGACCCCCTACCCGAGATCCGCCGGTTTTGACACCGACAGTCACCACAAACCAACCAAGGTTCCCTTGAGATAGCCCGAAGCTGCATAGATGATCCCACATACGGTATATGTTCTCCACTCTCGGTTCTCCATAAACAAAGGTGCATCTCCAAGCCAAGCCAGTACACCCATCCTTAATGCTAACATCGATGAAGCGATTGAAAGAATCCAGAACTGTTACTGCAAGCGACTCATCCCAAAAGAGAGCTAAGCCGGCACTTCTACCATCACTATTAACACCATGGAAGCCTTTGAGACCTAGCCTCCAACATAACTTACCAATCCTTGAGGACTCTTGTCTAGTCTCACATAGGAAGACTAGCTTGGGGTTATTGGCTTTTGAGAGGGCCAACACCTCACGAACCGTCCGGCGGTCCCCCCCCCCCCCGGCAATTCCAGGATAGGACATTCATTGCGTCCGGTGGTCCTCCTCGAGGGAGGCCGTCGATGTAACATTGGTATCATCAACCCTGGTGAGTTTTGCACATTTGCTGCTCGACGTGCTACTAGTTGGCGAATTTGTTATGCCTAGATCTGTCCCACTACCATCGGTAATGGCAAGGAGCGGCTTTGGGGCACCAGACTCTCTATTCACCTCAACCGTATCACTATCCATGTTCAACCTCTTCCTAGCATCCCTTTCCACTTCCAGCCTAGTTTCTTGACTCTTCAAGGGGCTTGTAGCTGTATCCATAGTTTCCGGGTCTTGGCCTTTCTTCGTAGGGTTTGGAGTACCTGCCGGGCTACTCGGCATCCCCTGTTGCCGGGGGGCAGAAGCACTGCCATTGTTGAGATGAGACCTTGACCTATTCAGTCCATCAGCATACAACCAATCCCCATACTTGAGCTTCTTTGAGTCATGAATTCCCAGTCCACACTCCTTATGATCATGACCGATCAGACCGCAAGCCTTGCAGAAACGAGCCAATTTCTCATAGCACACCAAATAAACCTGACGCTCTTTGCCACGGACAATGCTTACAAACTTCGTAAGGGGCTTTTGGATATCATGGTTCACCCTCACCCTTACGTAATCCCCACGGGTATTCCCGTTCAACTGCATCTCTAGGATTTCACCCGCGCCCTTCAGCAGTTTCTCAACAATGTTCTCTTTGCAAAAGGGGTCAGGCAGCTTATGGATCTACACCCAAATTGGCATATGATCGAACACAACGTCCTCAGCTCTACTGAACCCATCATACGGGCAAAGCAGCACCGCCATGTTGCAGAAGATCCATGGCCCTTGCGACATGATGTGTTCCCAATGTCCCAAGCAAGATGCTTGAACAACAAATCTATTAGGGCCAACAGGCCGAAATCTCACCAGTTGGGCAGGGTTCCAAGCAGCCCTCATGTCTTTGTAGAAGGCAGAGGGAGAGAAGTTCTTCTCGGTATGCACCCTTGCTAGGGCTAGCCACCGAACACCTTCCTTGATCATCGGATCCTCCTCGTCGATTTCCACATCATTGAACTCTTCGTCATTGAGATCCAGTTGGTCGAAGAAATCTTCCAGGTTAGGGTTAGCGGCCGCCGCGGCGCCACCACTCGTGGACGAGATGGCATTTTGTAAAAAAGATGCTAATCCTGAGAAACTACCGTGAACAATTTAAAAGAAAAAACTATCGTAAAAATCGTTTGTTCCAACAATCCATACAAGTGGTAATCGGTAGCACATTATGCAAGTCTCTTAACATGAGCATGCTCGCAGTAGGTTCTAGTATGGTCTACCGAGGTGTGACGGGCCAGTTCTTAGAGTGCGCATGCAATGCATGCAGGCTGTGTGTGCGTTGAAAGTTGACGAGGCTCAAGTAATAAATAGGGTGGCCAAAATCTCACGGATGGCCAGCATAATACTTGATTATCCGAAAATTGACATCTGAGCTGCTTTGTGCCACAACATGCTCTTTGCATGTTGAGGTTCTATGTGTCAGGACGAAGCTCGTGTTTACATTTTTTGGACCAGAGATGGCACTCGTTTTCTTTTTTTGTCAATAAGGTCATTTTCGACAGACCCTTAAATAGTCTACAAACGTTCGGACCGAATTATCTGGACGCACTTTGCCATCCAATACAGACCTGTAATTGTCCATGAAATTGTACGAGTATCTGTTTTCCTATAAGCCGAAAGTAATCCTAAGGAAAAATTGCGGGGGTCCGGACATCCGTCCGCCTAAGCAAAAGCCGTCATGTATCTTTCTTCCCTCCATCCGGATAATGGAAGGCCGATCCTGCTATTAGCTTTGGCGGAAGGTGATTAGCACGGTGCTGCTAACATGTTTGAAACATGGCAAAAGGATGGCTAGCATGCCACTAGTTTTGGCGGATTCGAGGTTGGGATAGTTTGGCTAGCATCCTTCTTCTCATAGTGTTACCTAGCGAACGTTCGTCTGGAACATATGACATTCTGAACGATTTTGACGGCATTTTTACTTGTATGTGGGTGGCAGTTTCTTTAGAGCGGCATGACATTTTTTGGGAAGATGGCAGTTTAGTTTCTTCAGAACGACATGGCATTTTCTGGGAAGGTGGCAGTTTAGTTTCTTCAGAACGACATGGCATTTTTTAGAAAGATGGCAGTTTAGTTTCTTCAGAGCGACATGGCATTTTCTGGGGTTCCAGAAAATGATATGTCGCTCTGAAGAAACTGCCACCCACATATAACTAAAAATGCCATGAAAATCGTTCAAAATGCCACCCATTCTTAGCGAAGATGCCAGATATGAGGGTCCAACTAGTTTGTCGGAAGGGTACAACTAGCATTCCAATAGTTTGAGACTTTCCCCAGCGGTCCCCTTCCCTCCCTCACGTTCCCTCGCTCGGTTTGACTAAATGGTAGTCTTGCGCTGTTTCCTGGCCGTGGCACGGCGGTGGTTTTAGGGTTAGGCAGTGCGGACACTCTCGGGATCATGCAAACCCTAGCTTGGTGATGGCAGGTGTCGCGTCTGCGTTTGCAGCATGAGAGCACAAGGAACTTGAGGACCTGATGAATGAAGTGAGCATCATTGAGGAAGACATAGATGATCTGGTGTGTGAGGACATTATGCCAGAACAAACCATAGAGGCACGTTGGCTTGAGATAGACAAAGTCCACACCAGCCATGAGTATGGGGATTTATGGTTTTCCAAGGATGCGAGGAATCACATAGGATCTTGCACAAGCTGTCAAATTCTAATCATGGGGTAATAACCTTTACACCATGCAATTTTCTTGCCTTGGAGATTGGGATAAAATCATGGAAGGAGGCCTCTGGACTTTTCGAGGGCAGCCAGTGCTATTAACTCCCTATGATGGCTTTACAAAGCCGTTTATGATTAACCTTAACACATTCAAGATATGAATTCAGTTTCATAATCTTCCGGACAATTTTGGCCCGTTAGTGAGACATAGATATATATCACAAATTAAGCCTTACATGTACAATGAAATTGCTTGGAATGGGAAGAGGGCTGCATTCAGTCGTTTGTCGTGCTACAATTGGCCATGAAGTCTGTAGAATTATGTTTTTATCTGAGTCGATTTTTGCGAGCGTACGTGCCCTTTCTTGCACCACGTGTCACACCGCTTTCTTCCTGGCCTCCTTGGCACGGCCCATTTTACGGATACCGAGGGACATGCTGAGGACGTACCCATCGACGAGGGGCTCAGGCACCACGGAGAAGAGGAACCACAGGAGGGCGTGCGGCCAGTAGGGCGCGCACCGAGGCTCGTACCCAATGTAGCGCACGGCGGCGCGGGCGTACGTCTCCGGCGACGGGGCGAACAGGGACGCCTGCCTGATCGAGGCCATCTTGGTCGCCACGTACATGGGTACCTGCCCAAGAGATGCATTCAGTTTGACGAATGAGGTGACACTGATAAGTGCATAACTCCTGATTATTACTGCCTTGGACCAAACAGTAGGATTTGCGGCGAACTGACACTAATTGAGTGCTCCTACTGTTTCTACACGTCATGATTCCGGTTTCTTGTTATTTATTTATTTTTTTAGTTGATTTCGGTTTCTATTTTTTTAGTTCGATAACTCCTTTCTTAATCAATGAAATGGCAAATCTTTTGCCTTGTTTTAAAAAAAAAAACTCGCGCCCATGCACCAGTACCTGTCTACTGTATGATCCAGTACAGGTCTACAACCATGTGAACTAGCTCGTGCCACAATGAGAAAATCCATGCGTTCGTTGGGAGGGCCAGTAAAGACTTTTAACTGGTGGGGTGGTAGATGATAAAAATACCAAAATACTACTGTATCATTTGTATTTCTCTAAACATACAGGAACATCACTATGCCTGACATGCAAAATAACGGAGATAACTGAAATGCAACAGCCCTCTACAAGAGTGATTAACTAGCTAGTACCTGGCATTGCACATCGATGCCTTTGTTCTTGTACTCCACATATAGGCTTCGGGAGAATTGATCAGCATACCTGAGAAATTGGAAACACATTAGTTTCATTGCCGGTTCTCAGAAATAGTTGAGTTCCTATCACTGTGCCTGGCGAGTGGTATGTAACTTCTTCCGAGCACGCACGCGCACATACTTCTTGTGAGTTTGTATTTAGTTACAATCTATAGTCAACTTTCTTTTTTGTGGAGAGATCTATAGTCAACTTTTTGAAACAAATAAATGCATGTTGTATAATCTAGAGAAACCAGTGATCTGCAAACAAAAAATGTAGAGAAATGAAATATCATCTTTGTACCTATCCTAGTGTGTGCAATTTGTACCTTTACAGTTGCAAATGATGTAATCATTTTGGTATCACTGTGAAGAAATGAAAGACGGTGTGTTACCCATATGGCAAGGGTCTGCAGATTTAAGCAAGATCAAATTGCCATATTTCCTTTAAAATAAATTTGTTGTATAAATCGAGGGTATATACTTCCTCTGTCCGTGAATAAGTGTACATCTAGCTTTTGTCTTTAGTCAAACTTTTAAAACTTTGACCAACTTTATAGAGAAACGTAGCAGCATTTATCGCACTAAATTAGTGTCGATAGATTTATTTTGAAATGTACTTTCATAATATATCAATTTGATGTCATATATGCTACTATTTTTTTCCACAAAGTTGGTCAAAATTTTAAAACTTTGACTTAGGACAAAAGCTAGATGTACACTTATTCACGGACGGAGGGAGTATAGTTCACTCATCACTGCCCTCATTGGCATCGAAGTGCCAATGAATACTCAATTTCAGAATTTATCCATCTTTCTTACCCCTGAGATGTGCCTTTTTTAGAACGAAAACAATAAATATGAGGAAATTCTGTATGTGTTTACATTATGCTTACAGAAAAGTTTGGAGATAAAATTGGTGAGATAGAATTTTTAGTTCTAAGAGAATTTGTGCAACTATTTCCAATATATGTTACGTGGCCTCCATGTCTAACCGTGGACTTGACATGTCAGGAGGGAGAAAAGTGGTTAATGGAACAAAATATGGAAAAAGATATATTGATATCGGTTAACACTCAGCTTACTTGTATGTGACACACTATCGTAGTACTGAACACATGTCAAGCAAATCAGATGAAACATGAAATATGCTATTGATTCAAATGAAATGTCGGTTCCTACTTACGTGTGATGTGATTTATGTTGATAACAAAAGAAGAAAATAAAACTAGAACGGGTGAACGACATCCTCCTCCTAACGGACTTTGTAATAAAAAAATTGCGAATCACTTCGTAATGAAGGTTAAAATGCACTATTTTTAAATTTCTGCATTCATATTTAACACCTATAGCAAGAATGAAACTAACTTCAAAAGTGGTTCAAGAGGAGAGGGCCGAGCAGTACTCACGCCTTGGTGGCGGCGTAGACGGTGTAGAGCGGGGTGGACGGCATGATGGAGGCGGCGCCGGACCCGATGTTCACCACGGCGCCGCGCTTGCGCTCCACCATGCCAGGGAGCACGGCGTGCGTCATCCGGGTGACGGCCTCCACGTTGAGGCGTATGAGGTTCCTCCTGAGCTCCTCGTCCACCTCGTGGAAGTAGCGCGCGTACGGGTAGCCGTGACCCGCGTTGTTGACGAGCACGCCGACGTCGAGCCCCCGGATGGACTCCGCCAGCGCGGCCACGCTGGCGGCGAGCCCGTCGGCGGCGAAGTCGATGACGAAGGTGCGCACCTCGGCGCCGGGGAACCTAGCGCTGACCTCCTTGGAGACCGCGGCGAGCTTGTCGGGGCTGCGGCCGACGAGGACGAGGCCGAGCCCGGCCGCGGCGAGCTCGAAGGCCAGCGCGCGGCCGATGCCGTCCGTGGCGCCCGTGACGACGGCCCAGGCGCCGTAGCGGCGGCGCAGCGGCTTGGCGGGGCGGAGGAACGCCGCGTAGAGCCACAGTGCAAGGCGCACCGCGGCGCGCGACGCGACGAGGAGGCCCACCGCCGCGAGCGCCTGCGCCCACGCCGGCTGCGCGCTTGCCCCGGCCATGCGATGGGAAGGAAGTGAGTGCGGCCGCTACACGGCGAGACTGTTGGGCAGTGGGGAGGTGTGTAGCTCAAGCTGGGCGATGGTGCGGTCGACGGCCATGCATATATAGCCCCGGGGAGAGGATGATGGTTGGTTGCTTGCTGTGGAGTTTCGTGGGGTCGAACGCTGTTAACTAATTAATTAACTGATTTTTTTTGTAAGCCGTTAACATAATATTGGAATCCTCGGAAGGATGACGGAATACATGCAGGGATTCCAAAGGCAAAATCCCATTCCCAGCTGCAGAAGTGATCATCAGCACATTGTCGGATACATGCAGATGCAGGGACATCATGTCATGCTCCCCAGTTTTTTTTTTCTTTTTTTCCATAATATTTCTAGGAAAATTTTATACTGTATTATTAAACGTTTGTTCCAACAATCCCTACGAGTGGTAACCGGTAGCGCATTATCCATGTATCTAAGCAATCTCACATGCAATGCATGCAGGCTGTGTTGGCGTTGAAAGTTGACGAGGCTGAAGAGTAAATTGGGTAGTCAAAATCTCACGGATGGCAGGCGTAGTAGTTGAAGTTGATCGTGCCACACGAAATACGCGGCATGCTCTTTGCGTGCTGACGCTCTTGTTGTCGGAACGAAACACATGCGTCTCCCCCCCCCCCCCCCCCCCCCCCCCCCACCAACCAACCAAACCAGTACATAACCACCAAGCTATTACGAAAACATGTGCAGAGAATAATACAATGAAGGATATGCTTAACCCTAGCATGCATAGCATATATGGTGAATGCACCTTCCTCCGATACATGAGAAGTAAACAAAAATGTACTACACACATTACAAAACTCTTCAAGGGTCTCACTCTTCGGATCGCATAAAAAGTCGTGAGATCTACACTATAGGTCCAAACACCGGAAGAATTTGTACTTTAATTTTGGCGAGCTCTGGAGCAAAGCTAAGCCCCGTTTCTAGAACCAAAGCTATCTTCCCGCGCTCTTCTGCTTGCCTTTCTTCGGGTCTTTCTTGGAACTAGTCGACGCACTGGCCTCTTCCTCCGCCTTTTGTTCAGCCTCCAGCACGGCCAGCTGAAAATGCACACAGAATGAGTTGACATATAAATTCATAAAACAAGATTGATCAGATATATTGGAATCCCTTCAAGCAAACTACTCTAGCATGAATAGAAAATACCTCATCAAGTATGGGTTTCAGTTCCTTGAATCGAGTTTCGGCAAGATCAAAACCATCCTTGCGGAGCTCCTGGCATCAGGCACGCAAAGATTAAATACAACATACAGCCTAGAATAGAATACTCGATAAGCAACGAAGGGCAACCTTTCCGGTGTGTTGAGTGTGCTCGTAGGCAGCCATTTGCCAGTACATATTTGTTCTCTTGTAGAAATCTCTCAGTGACTCTCCTGGCTAAAAAAACAAAAAGATGGGAATAAATAAATAATGATTTGGTTTTCAGTCTGCTGCAGGTAACAAGCAGCTGGCCAAAAATTGCTCCATGATAACCATCCGAAGGATGACTTCAGACACCACACCCATAGCCAGGAACAGATCCACAAATAATAGAAGGAATAAATAATGCTAATAAATTGCAACATTACCGTTGGTGTCCTTTGAGAATCAGAAAGACCGAGGATGACCCTGATCTGTTCTATCCGGGCACGTTTCTCTTTTCTGCGCAATTTCTTACGTTCACCCTTCAGTAGAGCCACAGCACCGGACACAGCTACATTCTTCTCAGCTTCTTCATCGGACTACGCAGGAGGAATATAAATTAATAACCAAACAATATGAGTAAAAACACTGATCACAAAGGAAAAGAAAGATAAACATCAGCATAAATCTCAGAAAGTGAGAAACACCACCATGGGACTAACCATGCATACCTACTTTTATAACCTCCAAATAGGGAGTAGGGCATTTTGAAGGACGAGCTCCATGGAGCTCTTTTAAAAAAAAGATCTTCAAAAGATCATATTCTTAAGTTCCAAAAAAAATCTGGAAAAAATCATACACGTTCATATGGATGTGTTTTACATGTGTAAAGTCTGACGATGAAATACATCATGGTGAGAACAATACAAAAAAGACAAATTCGTGCAATTTTTTAATAGTCAACAGTGCATGTACTGTTCACCATTTTCAAAATCAGAATTCTGTCTTTTTTGTGTAGCTCTCACAATAACGTATATCATCTTCAAATTTTACACACATGTAGTATACATCCATATGAACGTGTGATTTTTTTAGAATTTTTTGAAACTTCAAAATTTTCAAAGTAAAGAGCTCCATGGAGCTCGTCCTCCATTTAGCATTTTTGTCAAATAGGTTAATTCATCACAAAAAACAGACTCTGGCGTTATCAGTGACTTACACTTTCTTGTCATTATTGTACCAGCCAAAAGTTACAACAATAAATAATTACAGAGAACTTGCAGCTCAAGTTGACAGCTCAGGCAAGCATGCCAAACTGCCAGAGGCATTTTGGGTAAGCCTGAGTGCAATAGTCAATACAAAATGAGCATTTTACCAACAGCCCAACTTTACTATAGCGTTCATGAATGACAACATATACCAACAAACTAAGACTGGGGCCTCTGTAGTTCCAAATATTTCTGCCACAAAATACTGTAATGTTGGATTTATGAAAAAATTCTCGCCTATGACGCTCTTAAAACATTGATTACTATCCCTCAAGTGGAAAGTGTTGGTGGAACGGTTTCTCACCGGCTCGTCTATCATGCAGAATTTTAGCCTAACGCATATACCAACGTGTATTCTTGCAACAAAACAGGCTGGACATTAGCAGCTCGTCTGGTTTCTGGCAACAATTGTTGAAAACATCAAACTAAAATATTTTACTTGTTTTAACAAAAAAAAAGTCTTACAGGAAGTATATATAACTGGCTAGAATCAGATTAATCAGTCACAGCCCATGTCAAACTTAGCGAGATTTTAAGAAGTACGAGTATGACTGTAAGCAGGGGAAACCAAGTGGGTAATACTGTTCTCCTGAACATGTGCACAATATGAACCTTAAATCCAACTGCATACCTCCTCCTCATCTTCATCTGTCTGCATAGCATCATCTGCACTATCATCTTCATCGTCCTCATCCTCATCCTCCTCATCGTCATCATCGGACATTTCTAACCATTCGGATTCAGATGACTGCACAAAAACAGAAAGCAAAGGTGAGTTCTGATATTTTTTGGGGAATAATTAGGAAACAACTAGCAGATAACTTGTTGGGTACTCCAATAAAAATGAACTATATAAGGGATCTTCGACTGACCGGTATGATACACTTCCACTCATCTAGTTTGCTAAGGTTAAGTGAATACAGATCATCAAGAGTAATTTCTCTATCTTTCACTTCCATCATTCCTCCATATAAGTATAGTGTATCTTTCCCTACAGCCATTGATGCATTGATACGACCAATGGGCTTAATTGCCTGTTATTACCAAAAAATAAGTGAGCAACGGAAGTGTCATTAGGATGTATAAACATCAAAGATGGTCTACGAATAATTGTCCAGCATGGAAATAACCTCTGGGGTTGCTTCTTGTTCTGTTGAATCAGACATGACATCAGAGTTTTGGCTTGAGCCAACTTTATTTAAGGTTAGACTCTTGTTCAAGTGATTAGAAACTCCACCAACTTCAGATTGAACATCAGTAGCTTCTTCAGAGCAGTCCATGGTATCATCATCCTCATTACCAATATTACTTTCTGAATCATTTGCTGTTTCCTTTCTTTTGATATCCTTTGTCTGTGCATGGTAAACCACTGTCAGCATAGTGTTATAATAATAACTAAATAAGCATTCAAGACAGCTAAATTTGCCATTTGCTAGGCAGAGATACAAACATCACTACACATTTAAGTTCAAAATTTTACCCCATACCACAAAATTAGCTGTCTATCTCACAATTAATAAAAGACATTTCAGCAGATTAATTGGTACAGTAGCTTTGTGCCTGATTTCTTAAAAAATAAGCTCCTGCTTGTGCAAGGGTCCGGGGAAGGGTCCAACCACTTTGGTACGCAGCCTGATTTCTTACAGATTATCAATTATAAACAGGACATGGATGATCACGTGATCACATTAATGTGAGGAATCACCTTATTTTTAGCAGGCTTGTCTTTCCTGAGCTCTAAAGGATACCTGAGACATCCAAGGAAAGCAATATATTCAACACACAAACAGAATGCAAAAACTACAAGAAAGAACAAACTTTCACATCTAGGCTATATAATTTCCAGAATAGTTAAGCTATCTAGAATCTAGATAACCACAAGAAGATTAAAGGGAAAGTTCAATCCAAGACATGATAGTTTATTGCTTCAATTCAATGATACTAAAAGTTGGCCAGAGCAAAACATATGGTATGCCTGACTGTGGAATGTTGCTAACACTAACATATTTTGTTGCAGCAGCTACAGTAATTTGCCGGACCAAGCTGACACATCCGTTTTTCTTTTAAATACCCACAGTAGCTCAAATTAATTACAGACAAACAAGCAGGATTATGAATAACTTAATCTGAATTTATTCCACCAAGTGACTGTTGTTGCGGTCATTCTTCTTAAAGAATGCCACCAACCTTAATGACAGACAAATTTAAGCAGGGTCGTGACTAATTCAATTTGAATTTATTACAGAGTAACTGGTGTCACGGTCGTTCTTCTTAAAGAATGTTACCAAGGTGCTAGTGCCTGTCTGGCTGAGTTTTTTGCAGCTAATTTTATTTCCATTAAATATAAATAAAATGAAATATTAAATTTGCACAAATGGTGCTAAAATAAAGCATACCAACGGTGATTATCCAACTGGAATCCATACAGCTCGTTCATGAACATGCTCATAAGGACATCAGCTACAAATAGAAATAAGGGAGTGAAATTAGCAGAGGTTTCACAGCAATTGAAATACCCCTTAGAGTTTGAAGACTTGAAGCAGCTCTTTGGTTCGTAAAAAAGAATAATCATCTTAATCACCAAAAAGATGAAACATAGCGCACATGATATTTCAAATATAAAATAGAAGAACCTAAGTAGGAAAGCATAGTGCAAGCAAAGTTTGGTTCAACTTACCTTCAACTTCCATATCTACTACACCGCCAAAAAGGACAGCCCTTTTCTTGTGAACACACATTGAAAACCCAGCTCTGGGGCCAGGTGGCATCCCAGTCTTCTTAACCTATCAAGGGTTCAAGTGGGAAACAAGTAAACATTGCAAGACATTCAGCAGGGATATGCAGGTCTGGAGTAAAAACTTTAAACATTGGCAAGATAAATCCTTGGACTTAAGTACAAGGGAGTACAGAACTCAGTAGATACCAAATTAAAGAGAAATGCAAGATTTGACCTTATTCCACTCCCAAGTACGAGGATCAAGAGACCACATATCTGCATGAACTGTTCCTTTTTCTGATGCATTTTTGTCAGAAGAAACTTCTTTAAAATATCCACCATACATATATATCTACAGAAAAACAACCATTAATAAACTTACATAGCTACATATTAAATAATAAAGGACTCGGCATAACAGGTCACCTATTGTCAGGTATCATTATGCCACACTTATTGAATGGTTATTGACACAAAAAATTAAAGGTTGCCAGAACTGATTAAACAGAGCAAAAAATTGATATTTGTTGAGCAAACACGTGCAATACATCAATCTATCACCATGTCATCATCATGAAGAATTATATTTCTTTCTTATGACGCCTTGTTACAGCAAAAACATCAGTTGCCACATAAAAAAATATCAATCATAACAAGAGCCCTCCCAATAGCAAATATGCGATACATTAATAACTGAAAAATTGTGATGGAGTTACATTAAACAGCATTTATGAAGTATCAGCATACTAACTATCGAGGTTAAAAAACAGAGGCTTGCCTGATCTTGGTAAACAACAAGCTGAAAGCCACTTCTTGGACTTGGCCACAAGCAACCAGGACGAGGCTTAATTTCCTCCCACTAAAACACCAACATTATCAGTAAGAATATTGAATTACATGGCTTTACCTGTTACTAATATATACTTTATGTTTCCAGCAGTACTGACGGAAAAACAACATGGTGTACTCACCTTGAAATTATCCAGATCAAAAACATGCAGATCATTGTAGTACCTGCAGAAGATATGATTATCAATTGAATCCATATCATATTAAGTCCTTGACAGTTCATAACATACTCTACGCCATGAGTTCTTTTTGTGTAACTAGGACATAACTCCTAATACTTCTATAAAAATATCATACATTATTAAATATTACTAAAATAACTTCACCACAAGCTAAACGTACTAACCTCACTTCCCTAAGAGTGTCATAGAAGCCACCAAATAGCACAATCTTGTGCTTGTAAAGGACCTGTGGAAAGAAACACCTACCAGTTTACAAATGACTAAAGGAAGAAAAAAGAAAGGGATCAAATTTATATTATCGGCCAATTATATTAATTTGCATATTTATTCAGATCACTCCATAGATAGCCTGATTCAATATCTCTTGTATTTAGGCACTAGGTTGTGCAAATATGGTTATTCAACAGAACTACCTAACATGATTGCATCACAACCACATGTTTCCTACAACTATGCTGCTAGCCTGGTGCTTATAATGCAGAAAAGATTAAGGAAAACAGGACCGTAATAGTTAACAAGTGGTTTCAACATAGAAGACACTAACCATTCTGTGTCCTGAACGTGCACTTGGACATCCCTTGGCAAGAATTTGTTCCCATTGATTTGTTTTGAGATCCAGTGTCCAGAAGTCCTGCAGTAGAAAACAAGCCACGGGATAAGAGATGTACCATATTTATGACGGCTAAACTTAAGATACATATTACAGACAGATAACCCCTGATGTTAAATCAGAAAGAAAGAAGCAAATCAGGAACAAAATAAATTGTACTCCCTCTGTAAAGAAATATAAGAGCGTTTAGATAACTAAAATAGTGATAAACGCTCTATATTTCTTTACGGAGGGAGTATCATCTATCATGTGTACACATCCAAATAAAAGACAGGCAGACCATGGTAAAGAGCCTTCTATTCCTTGATTTATAAATGGCAACAAACTCCCAGGCTTAATCTCTACAAATGACATTTCAACATATACTTTCATAGATATATCCCATATAGGATTAGCATCTCTCTTGGTTCAATTTTTTTAAAACAAGCCAAATGTAATTTTTGTCTTCGGAGGCCGAAACTGTCGGGACAGCTTATCATCACGGATATGTGAAATGCTTAATGCCAAGAAAAAAATCCCCAGGCAGTTATGAGAAAATTTAGACTAAATACTTAGTCTTCTACCTTGTAATGATGAAAACGTTCTTGGTTTGGTGAAGTGAATTCCCCACCTGAAACATCAATAAAAAGAAAAATAAATCCAGTTGACTGAAATAGCACCTTTACTCATAGAATGTCCTCATGTGTGTAGAAGTTTTATTACCAAACATGTATACGTTATT
This sequence comes from Triticum monococcum, assembly GCA_034509565.1. Lineage (NCBI taxonomy): Eukaryota > Viridiplantae > Streptophyta > Magnoliopsida > Poales > Poaceae > Triticum > Triticum monococcum. Next base: position 609,467,062 of record CM067842.1, read on the forward strand.
CTTCCATGCAACTGTCTGGTGAGCACTTCGTGGAGGTGGACTGTTAGGACTAGATACCAACTTCCACTCATTTTTCTCTACATCGTAACGATAAAGATCACCATAAACAAAGGTCTGCAGAAACATATAGACAATATTCAGCACTACTGAAATTATTTGCCTTCAAGAGGGAACTTATTAAAATTATCAAGGAAAAACATTAAGCAACCATTGCATTACTACGGAAGCGCAATGACAGGAGATAAAATTTATAGAATATACAGGAATACCCATAAATGAAAGAGCATGGCGAAATTGGTGGAATATATTTATCATATTATTCATGTCACATGGGGCAAAATGTCCAGATTACAGAAGATATGTTCTCCACCTTGCTACCATTGTAGAACTCTCCACCATACAGAATTAGTTCTGTATCTTTCGATGGGTTTATGGTAAGCTGCATATGAGAAAGAATAATGTCAAAATTGGCAATTAAATCTCCATAAAATCTACTTGCTCGGCTGAAAAGTCATATACGTATCTTCTGTGTAGCATTGGTAATAATATAAGTAACACACAGATTAATTATTACTCCCTCCGTCCCATAATATAAGAACGTTTTTTAAGCTATGTTAGCTTGAAAAATGTTCTTATATTATGGGACAGAGGAAGTATATTTTAACAAAAAAAAACATGTCGAAAGCACTCCACAAAATGAAGAACTTTTATTTGGACATAGCTCAATCGTATAATGATAATCATTTGTTAAATAATTTCACTGAAAATTATCATTGCCTCATAGAGATTTTGCAGACCTTTTGCTCATATACAATGAGACTGACTAATCTAACTTCTAAGCACCTAATTGAACACGACCATCACAAGATTCACAAGCATAGAAATTAATGTTACACGGTTCTTTTCAGCATATGGAATTATGGATAGACAAGATTCTTTCAGTAACTGTCATAATTTTTGAGTCTCTGCAAAGCCTCACCGAGCCATTGGACCGGGGAGATGGCGCAGGGACATTCTCCTCCACATGAACCTCCTTCTTCTTCGCTTCCTCCTTCTGTATGTTCTTCTGCAGTAAAGTAAAGCCCAACAGGGGAAAATAAGCAAAAGGGGATGAAGTACAGCAACGCGTATACTAAAGAAACGTTCCATAATTCGATTAAAAAAGACTTCATTAGCAGATGCAGAGCAGCAGCTGAACAGAACGCAACAAGCAGCAGCAGCAGCAGCAGAGTGAAGCACTGGAAAGCGAGCTCATCGAAGTAAACGGAGAGGTGAGGCCGAGAGGAAGAGGATACTGACGAGGATGGCGTCGATGTCGTCCTCCTCGCCGACCTTGCCGGCCTCGCGGCGGGCGCGCTTCTCCTCTCCCTTGGCCGTCTTTCGCTCCGTCTTCTCCTTCCCCTTCCCCGGCTTCTTCTGCTTCTTCCCCATCTCTCCGGCTACTTCACTTCGCGGCGGAGGCGGGGCTAAGACCTCACTTCTCTGGCGCGGGGGCGGGGGCGGCGGCGGCGAGAGCTAAAACCTCACGGGGAGAAGGGGAGATGGGGGAGTGGAGCCGGCTCTCAAACTGGGCCTTTCTGGGCTAACCGCCTGTTTTTCGAGATTTTGGGCCCAGCAAGTCAGCACCGAAACGGAGGCCTTTCCTTCCTCCAACCATCCAAAAAGTAAAGAAAACTCCGCTAAAAAAATCCAACCAAGTAAAGTAAAGAAAACTCCGCTAAAAAAAGTAAAGAAAACGGAAACGAAACAGCCTAACCTCGCGACCCCTCAATCTCAATCAAAAAGAGAAAAACCTAACCTCGCGTCGGCGGCGAGGTCTCTACCGATCAACCTCGCCGGGGAAGGAGATGGAGATGGAGATCGATTCCGTGCAGGCCAGCGGGCGGCGATCGGCGGAGGAGCTGGATGAGGAGAACGTATCTAGTGCACCGACGCAATTGGTGCTACCGGTGCACCGAACCCCGTTGCACATTAAAAAATATTCAAAAAAATCTAGAAAAAAACAGTGCATTGAGGCAACATCACTATAAGTTGTCACAAAAATTCACGTCAAAATTCAAAACATTGCTTGAGATACAAAATGACAAATTTGACATCAATGTGCTAATGGGCCAAAACTGAAGCCCAACTTGTGTTATGTACTATTCAGTGTCAAATTTGTTATTTTTATATCTCGAGCAATGTTACGAATTTCGATTTGAATTTTTATGACAATATACATTGATGTTGTGTCAATGCACTAAATTTTTTACAGATTTTTTCAAACATTTTAAAATGTGCAACGGGGCACCGGTGCACCGGTAGCACCAATTGCTCCGGTGCACCAGATACATTCCCGCTGGATGAGGCCGACCCCTTCGTCGCGCGGAAGAAGATGAAGCATCCGGAGAAGGGGATGGGGATTGGTTCCATTCTGGGACGGCAACTGGCGGAGGAGTTGAGCGAGTTGCTGGAGGCCCTCTCGCTTGCTGCCCGGGCAGACCGTGAGAACTGGAAGGGGGTTGATTGCGTCCGGTCACTGCGGCCGGTCGACATGGAGGAAGCCCTCGCCGTCGCTGACCGGAAGAAGGTGGGGAAGCCGGAGAAGGGGAAGGAGGTTGCGAGCTGGCAGCCGGCGCGGGAGTTGGAGGAGGCCCTCTCCGTCGCCGTCCGGAGCGGGCTGACGGCCGAGGAGGTGCGCAAGTTCCTCCGCGTCGCCGCCTGGTCAAATCTGACGGACTACGACGTCCGCTGTCTCGCCGTCGAGAGGGGCCTCAGGGACGAGGACGCCGCCTCCCTTGCAGAGAACTTCCTCACCATGTACAAGATCGTATTCTCCACTCTACACGCGCAGCTCCTCTCCTCGTTTGACAGACGGCGGTTTGATCCCGAGCTATGCCAGTGGGTGACGTTTGGTCGCTTCGTCGACGAGAGGAAGAAAAGAGGTCCGGATGCGACCACCTTCCATCTCTTCAAGATCAAGGCATCGGCCAGGAATGCCAAGGTGTCGTGGTGGCGGAAGGAGTACCCCCATTTCCCCTCGGAGCGGGCAGGGAACACCGGCGCTCTGCGCGTGGCCCGTCTCGTCGGCGGCAGAGAAGGGCCTCGTCTGGAGGAGGCGGGTGAGGACGGGCAACCGGGCGCCCTCTCATATGGTAGCGACTACTACAACTGTAGGTGGCTTGATCGCAGAGTGGTGTCCTCGAGGACGGCTGGCTCAGCCCACTCAACGAGGTCGCCATCATCAGGAGGTTGCCCAAAGGCGAGGGGATCTATATCACGTCGTACGTGAATCGGCTTGGTGTTAAGCTTGATGAATTTCTGTTTATGTTGCACATGGCTTGGACAGTCGCCTTGAGCTTCACCGAGCGATGGTTCTATGTCTCTTCCAAGTTCACAGAGGAGAAGTTGTACGCTGTTCCTGGTGTTGATTTTCTGGATATTACCGCCCCTGTGAAGAACCTGATCAAGAAGCTTTACCAGATGTATGAGCAAGAGGAGCAAGCTAGGAAAATGATGCTTGAGCAACAAGATCCTCATGAGAGGCAGGAGGAGATGAGACCACTTCTAGAGGAGCAAGAGAGGAATAATCTGGAAGATATGCGTAGGAAAAGGGAGGAAAGCAAGAAACAGAAACTCCTACGCAAAGAAAAAAGGGAGGCGGTTCATCAGATGAAGATGGCAACAAGAATCGGGAAAGAACAGGGAAAGAATGAAGAATACAAGGAAGATTCTTTTTGCACTCCAATGCTTTTTTTGTGTGGAAGAACCTGATTTGATGCAGCCAATGGATGAAGACATACGGTGAGCAAAGCCCCAAGGAATAGCTTGAGGAGGGTATGAAGACCATGTAAAAGAGAAGTTATCACACGAGTCTTATTTCTCCCATGTATCACTTGTTTTATAGGTTATCATAATCATGATTTTGAATCGATCGGAGCTTCGATGGTAGGATCGCAAATCGTAAAATCTTCACTATCAAGATCGTAAAAGTGTAGATCCTACGAACCAGGATCGTAGAATCACACATGTTAGTTTGAATTGTAAAGTCGTAGAATCGTAGAAAAGAATCGCGATTTTGACAACCTTATGTCTATCAATTTCTATGAAACATATCCGAATAAAAGCCACACAACATTAACTCTGGCTTATATAGCTTAATTGACAGACAACATCCAGACAGCACTAGCTCCAGCTTATTCCATTCACATATAATACCTTGTCCAAATCGTCCCCAATCAAAAAAAAATCCCAAAAACCACCAAGAACCCTAACCCTAGCTTGAGTACAGAGGGTGCTTACATTTGAGTCAAACTCCTCCATGGAGTCCTTGGTGCACTCTTCGTTGTTCCAAGAGACCATGGCGGCAGCGGCAGTTCGGACGTGAAAGTGGAGTAACAAAGGGGAATAGTGGGAGAGAGCGAGAGGTGATAGAGGGAGCGAGCGATTGCTTTTCTAAAGAGAAAGTTCTCACCGAGCCGGTCGCCATCGATCGTTCACAACAGTTTCCCAGCGTCACGGCCCGAAATCAGCACATGAGTGATTTGCCACGTGAAAAATACGTTTGAAAAATACTTAATGTTTGTTGCCTTCTCGCGCGGTGATTTTTGCGACGAATTGTAAATTAGTGGTTTCTGCTAATGGGACCGCCATTGTGGTGGTATTTTGCATTTCAGTCTGTATGACAGGATCCATTTGTATCATTAAGTTTTAGTTTATGAAATGTGTATATGGCCACCATGAATGTTAAAGATAATTTTGAATATACTCGTTTGAAAATGTGTATATAGCAAACAAAGTTGCACTCCATCCACTCATGAAGATTATAAATACACGTATTGTTTCGGCTTTATCATCACTTTCACAATAGTGAAGGATTGTATACAATGGTAAAAACTGCTACTACCATATATTTGAAAAAGAAATATTACAGTTATTTTTCATGTACATGTTTCCCATACCCAAATATTGCAATACAATCATAGTAATGGAAATTTTTTGCTTCCAACTTTTTATGGTGCCAGGTGAAGCACTACTATTTAATTTATGTAATTGATCCATTTCTAAAACAAAAAATGTACTCTCTTCGTCGAGAAATAATAACCATGGCCCGAATGGATCTATCTAGCATTGAAATACACGTAGATAATACTACTCCCTCTGTCCCAAAATATAAGAACGTTTTTTTTTGCGATGGGATATAAGAACGTTTTTAACACTAGCATAATGTCAAAACATTATTATATTCTAGGATAGAGGGAGTATCTTTTACACGGCAGTTGCTGTGTTGGCATTGAATTCGAGCACAACAAGATAGTATTAGAGGGTGCTTGGATCCAAGGAACTTATTTTAGTTTGACTAAAAATAGTCTTTTTAAGAGGCTAAAGTTTCAAACACCACTGACTAAAGAGGGGCTAAAACTAGTCTTGAGACTAAAAAAATTTAGTCAGGAATACCCCTACTAAAATGTGGATTAATCATCTCTCTCCTCATGTAATTCCTCTCGTTTAACACATGCGAGTTCTGGATTGGAGGGTTTGGAGCATAATAAATGCTCATTAACTTGATTTTAGCCTATTTAGTAATATTAGATCCAAACGTGATGAGGCTAGCAAGTTTTAGTCCCAATACTTTTAGTCATGAGTTGAAAACTAGGAGCAACTTTTGGATCCTAGCTAGGAGTGGGAAACTAGGAGTGCTTTTGGATGGCAGTCGCTGCGTTGGCGTTGAGATCGAGGCTCGAGCACAGCAGCCGCCGCAAACAGCGGGAGAAGTTGCCTCCCTGCGCTCGATTCGTTCTGTGGATTGCCGGCGAGAGATACGTACGAGACCGAGCAGTGACACTGTCCACCGCGCCCACTGCTGCATCGATCCGCCTGCCTAAATAAAGCAACCCGGTCGCGGACACCACATCGCAAGCCACTGGCGCAACCATCGACCGCCCGCGCGTCTCGCCGCCGCGAGGGAAACCCTGGGCATGCATCGCGTCGCCGTCGCATGCAAGGGCTCGCCGCCGGCGCCGGTCACGTGACCGCGGCCGATCGATCCGACCGATCACATGACTGACAGGCGCAAGATGCCGTCCGGGCCCGGGTGCGCGCCGTGGGGCCGGGGCGGCGGGGTCCAGTCCAGCGTCGAACGCGGCGGCCGGTTCAGCGTCTTCACGGCGGTCCTCCCGTCGCTGGGCGAGCACAGCCACAGCTTCAGGCGGCGCAGTGTCCGGCGCTGCGTCGTGTCCCCCTACGACCCCCGCTACCGGCTGTGGGACAACTACATCGTCTGCCTCGTGCTCTACTCCGCGTGGGTGTCCCCCTTCGAGTTCGGCTTCCTCCAGAACCCCCACGGCGCGCTGGCCATCGCCGACAACACCGTCAACGCCTTCTTCGCCATGGACATCGTGCTCACCTTCTTCGTCGCCTACACCGACAAGAGGACCTACCTGCTCGTCGACGACCCCGCCAAGATCGCCTGGCGCTACGCCAGCACCTGGCTCGTCCTGGACGTGGCCTCCACCGTGCCCACCGAGCTCTCCCGCCGGATCCTCCCTCCCGACCTCCGGACCTACGGCGTCTTCGGCATGCTCCGCCTCTGGCGGCTCCGGCGCGTCGGCGCCCTCCTGTCCCGCATGGAGAAGGACCGCAAGTTCAGCTACTTCTGGGTCCGGTGCTCCAAGCTCGTCGCCGTGACGCTCTTCGCCGTGCATTGCTCCGGGTGCTTCTACTATCTCCTCGCCGACCGGTACCCGAACCCGGCGGAAACCTGGATCAGCATCTCCATGCCGCAGTTCCACAACGAGAGCATTTGGAACCGCTACGTGGCGTCCATGTACTGGTCCATCACCACCCTCACAACCGTGGGCTACGGCGACATGCACGCCGTCAACTCGAGGGAGATGCTCTTCACCACCTTCTACATGCTCTTCAATCTCGGCCTCACCGCCTACCTCATCGGCAACATGACCAACCTCGTCGTCCACGGCACCAGCCGCACCAGGAAATACGTAAGTCTTACAGCTGCAACCTCTCTCTTGTTAAGATGATGGCCAGCCATACTGACGATCGACTGACTTCTGGTCATCTGATCGATCAGAGGGACAAGATCCAGGCGGCAACGAGCTTCGCGCAGCGGCACGAGCTGCCGGAGCGGCTGCAGGACCAGATGATCTCTCACCTCAGCCTGAAATTCAGGACGCACTCGGAGGGGCTCCAGCAGCAGGAGACGCTGGACGCGCTGCCCAAAGCCCTTAGGTCCAGCATCTCGCACCACCTCTTCTTCGGGCTCGTCCAGAACGTCTACCTCTTCCAGGGGGTCTCCAATGACCTCATCTTCCAGCTGGTAATGGAGTAGTTCATTAATAAACATCTCACAAGACGATGATGCCATTCACCGGGGAATTTGCTCAACTGGTTTCTGCTGCGCAACTGCTTGGGAAGGTGTCGGAGATGAGCGCCGAGTACTTTGCGCCGCGGGAAGACGTGATACTGCAGAACGAAGCGCCCTCGGATTTCTACATTATTGTCACTGGTAGTGTGGTAAAAATGATCACACTCTCTTCATGATCCGTCCGATCCTCGGTTATCTTCAACATTTCTCGCTGATCCATGTGAGTGGCGCGTCTGCAGGAGTTGCTGGAAATCCAGAATAATGGTGCAGAGCAGGCAAGTCTGTCCATCTACGCTTTGTTCCTTTTTCATACAGCAGCTCTTGCTGCTGCTGCTGCTGCTGCTGCACAAGCTGAGTGAGCATGTATATGCAGCTGGCCAGCACGGCCAAGTCCGGCCAAGTCATCGGCGAGATCGGAGTCCTGTGCTACAGGCCTCAGCTCTTCACGGCCAGGACGAAGTCCCTGTGCCAGCTCCTGCGCCTGGACCGCGCCGACTTTCTCAAGGTCGTCCAGTCCAATGTTGGGGATGCCACCATAATCATGAACAACCTCATCCAGGTCAGTTTTCGGCATGCTCCCTCCCTCCCAGCATCAACAAATTAAGGTTTAAGGAGACGACAACACTGAGTTTTTGGTCATGCATGCAGTACCTCAAGGAACACAAGGGTGACGGCGTGATCTCTGGTATCGCCAAGGACATCGAGCGCATGCTTGCCACGGGCCAGCTTGATCTGCCAATCACGCTCTGCTTCGCGGCGTCCAGAGGAGACGACTTTCTGATGCACCAGCTGCTGAAGCGCGGCCTGGACCCCAATGAAACCGATAACTGCGGCCGTACAGCATTGGTAATCACGATTTTTTTAAGGCTGTAATCACGAATTAATTTTGCTTTTCAACCAGAAATTAACGGCCATGATTTGATTTTTGGTTTGCTAACAGCATATAGCGGCTTCCAGTGGGAGTGAGCAGTGCGTTAGGCGGCTGCTGGAGAATGGTGCTGATGCTAATGCCAGAGGTATATGCGCGCCTAAAAGTTTTGAAAATTTAGGCAAATATTATGCAAATTTCATGGCAGTTGCTGAATATTTTGAGTTCTAAGTAGAATTAGTATCAAATTAGGATATTGGCTGACGTGCAGATCCAGAAGGAAAGGTGCCACTGTGGGAGGCCTTGTGCAGGAGGCACCAGACCGTGGTGCAGGTGCTGGTGGAGGCCGGCGCGGACCTGTCGGCGGGGGACGGGGCCATGTACGCTCGCGTCGCCGTTGAGGAGGACGACGCCGTGCTGCTGGGGGAGATCGCCCGGTGCGGCGGGGACGTGGCCGCAGCGTGCTCTAGCGACGGCACCACCCCGCTGCACCGCGCCGTCCTGGACGGGAACGCCAGGATGGTCAGGGTCCTGCTGGAGCACGGCGCTGATCCTGACAGGGAGGACGGCCGCGGGTTGACGCCGGCGGCCTTGGCCGACCGGCACGCCCACGCCGACATTCAGCAACTTTTCGAGTCGCACCGCCACCGGGACCAGCAGGGAGCGCCGAAGCCCTCGTCGACGGAGGAGGTCGCTGCCGTCGCGCCAGCTGCTCCGCAGGTCACGAGGTTCAGGAGCGCGCCGTCGGCCAGAGTCCTGCCGCCCAGCGGTACCGTCGGGTCGTCGTCGTCGTCGCCGTCGCCGAACCGGGCGGGCCGCCAGTCAAACTCCTCGTCGGCGCGCAGCACGCCGCAGCGGATGGCCAGCTTCCGGAACTCCCTCTTCGGCGTCATCTCCTCGTCGTTCCACGGGAACCGACACGACGGCGGCGGCGGTACGAGCTTCCACCATCGCCACGAGAGGAATCCGATCAGCTCGCACGTCAGGGTGACCATCTCGTGCCCTGAACAGGGACGGAGCCAGAGGAGGCTGCTCGTGTTCGTGCCGGAGACGATGCTGCAGCTGCTCGAGCTCGGGGGGAACAGATTCGGGTTCACGGCGACGAGGGTAATAACGAGCGACGGCGCCGAGATCGAGGACGTGAGACTCGTCAGGGACGGCGACCACCTCCTCCTCGTCTCCGATCAGTGGGCGCCCGACACTACCAGCGCGCATAGGAATCAATAATGAAACCACCGATGCATTGGTTGGGAAAAATTACACTTGGAACCTGGTTGTATATACGCTCTATACGGAGAATTTTTAATAATTAAACAAAAAGTCAAAATAGTTTAGAAGTTTTTTAAATAAATTTGACTTTCTTTCGCACCAGTATATAAATTTTCACAAAAAAAAACCCCAACGCTGACTTCAGGACTAAAAATTTGTCTTTGTTGAAAACAAGTCAAAGGTGGATTTTATTTTTGCGGAATTTTTCTCACAAGTACAATGAAAGGTCAATTTTATTTCAAAACTATTTTCAGATTTTTTGATTTTTTATTGAATTGCTAAATTTCTTTTTCATATAGGGTGTAGATACACCAAGGAACCAAACATCCGCGTCTAGCATTGGTTGTAATATATTGGATCTTTCAAAAATGATCCGAAGACAATACAATACTTATAGGAAGATAATATGGATTGCATAGCTTTGGCTGGAAATCTGATCCACCTGTCTTGACTTATTTCTACAACTTACAGCATCTACTGGCAGACCTAGCAAATCTAGCTCTTTGAACTTCCACAAAATACCCACATGTTAGTCACCCCTTAAATGTCCGTGTCCACGGTACCTTATTAGCAAATTCTCAAATCCATGCAATGACATGCAAAGTTAAAATGACCTACATAGTTCTACATGTCACCAGGCCAAAAAAAATTTGGCATGATGTACCAGTTATGAGGAATAATGCTATATCTACAAAAAGTTACTTAATTTTTATACAAACAAGCTGATGTGGAGAATTATGATTGGTAATAAAAAAAGGGGGATGAAGGGGCCCACCCGAGTTGAATTGGGGGGGTGGGGTGGTATTAGTTTGGAAAGTTAAGTAAAATATTTGTAGATTTTTGTAGGTCTAGCATTATTGAGCTATGAGCTATGGAGAAAGTTCATTGTTCGTCACAGAAGTAGCGGTTGAAGACACAAAATGGATCGAGTCGGTCCGCTCACTGCTGAAGGTATTCGATCTGTCATGGCCTCCTCATCTTCCTCTTTGGGGGTAGTCTGGCGAGGACATGGAACGTCCGGGTTTGCTCTTTTCTGAGGGCATGCGCCGCCCGGGTTTGCTCCTTTCTGGGGATTCACAACATTTTTTTAACTCTTTAGAGCATGGGATTTCATAGAGAACAATTTTTTCTAATCTTGGTATGTGCGTATTTTATTTTATTTTATTTTTGTGAAAAAAACTTCTAATCTATTCATCTTCAATCATGGTAGTACAATGGACACTAGAAATAGTGCATTTTTGTTATAGGTAACTTGGCATTTTTAGTATTTACATGATGGCATGTTTGTTAAGTTGGCAATGACAGCTTCTATTTAGGTAGCGTGTCATTTTTATTTTTCAGTTCATGGCATTGTTTATTAGTTAGACTATGGTAATTCTAGTAATTAGACAGTGGCATTTTTATTAAGTATACCATGCCATATTCTATTTTAATTAGCCTATGGAAGTTTTAGGCCATGCTTGTTTTATTGTAGGTAGCATGGCATTTTATAAATCAGGCCATGCAATTTTTGGTTATTAGACCATGATATTTTTATAAATTAGGTCATGACATTTTTAGTTATTAGAACGTGACAGTTCTATTATTAACAACATGGCAATTTATTAATTAGACCATGGTAGTTTCGATAATAAACTACCATGGTAGTTTCATTATAAGCAACATGCCATTTTCTTTGCAATGTTCACATGGCAACTAATAGGATTCATTTGGCATTCTTCATAACACGAGACATGTACACACCATGGCAACTTTTTTGGAAATTTGCAAGACATGGAAAAATTTACAATTTTTTGGTATTGGACACATAACAACTTTATGTTTTCTTTCCTTTTTCTTTCTTGATATATTGTAAGACATGACATCTTTAACTTTTTTCCATGCGTGTATTGACGGCCACATGACAACTTTCAAAGTTTTATGTCCTGTTCAATAATTGCAAATTAAAGAAATAATATTAGGATTTTTTTTGTACCACGGCATTTCCACAATCCATCAATGTAGGACTACATCACAGAAAAACATAGTTTATAGTAAACTGCACACTTTTGGTGGCACAACTGGGGCAGTTACGATATGCCCAAGTTTATCGTAAAATCGCAAAACAGGGTGGTGTGCTGGCCGGGAGTCGAACCCACGAGTGCGTACTGATACGCGCTTGCTGGGAGCATCTCCAGCCGCGCCCCCAACAGGCCCCCCCATGCCACTTTTTTTGCGCCGGCGCCCAAAAAACGGCCCAGTCGCGCCCCCAGGACGCCGAAAATCGTCGGTTCGGACCTTTTTTTCGCCCGGCGGTCACAGGCCGAACCCGGCGCGCTGGGGAGCAGTTGGGGGCTCCGGCGCTAGGGAAAAGCACGCCTGGCCCACACCGACAGGGGAAAAGTCAAGGTTTTCTTCCCCCGACTCTATATCCCGGCGACGGCCGCCATCCTACTCCGCTAGATAGCCATTCCCCGCCGGAAAATAGCAGCGCTTCGCCGCGGCAGCCCCTCCCACAACAGTTGGGCATTTCCGGCCGTCGTTTCCGGCTGCGGAGGCGCGGTTTAGCGGCGGGTACACGCCCACCCAGCGCAAGGTGTTCGGCGTTTTGCCTGTCTCGGCGATGGACTCGGATGACGAGGAAGAGCTCGCCGCGCTGCTGGAGGAGGAAGCGGCGACCGACGTCCAGAAAGAAGAGGATCTCATGGTGCTCGCCGCCCTCGCCCAGCTGCTGGCGAGCAATGAAAAGCCGCGGCGAGGTGGCTCAGCGTCGGGGCGGGTGAAAGCAAAGAACCGGCATCGTCTCGAAGGCTACTGCATGCTCTACTCCGACTACTTCGCCGATGCTCCACTTCATGGCGAGAAAACATTTCGGCGCCGTTATCGGATGAGCCGAAAGCTCTTCCTCAGGATTGTGAATTCCATCCGGAAGTTCGACAACTACTTCAAGTGCAAGATGGATTGCACTGGCGCTCTTGGATTCACCTTCATCCAGAAGTGCACGACAGCGATGAGGATGCTTGCATATGGAGCTCCCAGTGATTCACTCGACGACTATGGGCGCATGGCCGAGTCCACCAGCATAGAGTGTTTCTACAAGTTCTGTCGGGCAGTGGTGGCAGTGTTTGGGCCACAATACTTGAGAACACCCAATGCGGAAGACACTGCTCGGATCCTAGCCCAGAATGCAGCAAGAGAATTTCCTGGGATGCTTGGAAGCATCGACTGCATGCATTGGAAATGGAAGAATTGCCCATTTGGTTGGCAGGGGATGTACAAAGGCGCCAAAGGCGGTTGTAGTGTGGTGCTTGAGGCGGTAGCCACACAGGACCTCTGGATTTGGCACTCCTTCTTTGGTATGCCAGGAACTCACAATGACATCAACGTGCTGCAGTGCTCTCCTGTTTTTGCCAAGCTCGTTGAGGGCCATTCTCCTCCGGTGAACTTTGAGATCAATGGGCACCAATACAACAAGGGGTACTACCTAGCAGATGGCATCTATCCGAGATGGTCGACATTTGTGAAGACGATCTCAAACCCTACGGCAGGAGGCAAGAACGCCTGGTTTGCGAAAGTTCAGGAGGCTTGCAGGAAGGATGTCGAGCGGGCATTTGGTGTGCTCCAATCTCGATTCGCTGTTGTTCGGTACCCCGCTCAGACCTGGTCCAAAGATCAAATGTGGGAGATTATGACTTGCTTTGTCATCTTGCACAACATGATCATCGAGAGCGAGCAAGAAGACCCAGTGTTTGACACTGAACCATACTACAGGCATGGTCCTCTAGCCGAAGTTGATCACCATCTACCGGCAACTTGGACTGCCCATCTCAGTATGCGTCAGGAGATCCGAGACCCACAGGTGCATCATCAACTGCAGAAAGATCTGATTGAGCACCTATGGAGGCTTAAGGGGGACGCCGTGTGATGAAATACGAGTTTTTATTTGTTGAACTATATAATTTGTATTGAACTATTTGTTGTTGTACTATTTTGTTGAAGTATTTGATTTTCCTGTGATGAAATATGTGATAAGAAATAATTGTGTTGATAATTGAACGCCAAGACACGGCGAAACCACGCCGAATATGGGCCTATTCTCGCCCATATGGGCCCTTTATTCGCCGAAATTGGGATGCAAAGTGGGCCAATTTCGGCGGCTGGAGCGACGACTGGGCGCAAAACCGCCCCCAGCGCCGATTGTATCGCCGGCTCGCCCCCAGGGGCGATTTTTATGCGTCCTGGGGGGCCAACGGCTGGAGATGCCCTGATAGACACTACGACCGAAGAGCGCCGGCAACAGATATGCAACACAACACTTAAAGAACTAAATACAGTATCACACTTAACGCTTCAAATAAAAATTCACGAACAATTTTCTAAAAGTTGAGCAATTCTTTGAACTTACGAACAATTTTTAAATTGTTTTGAAATCATGAACAAATTATGAAATTCCCAAACTATTTTCCAAAATCATGAACATTCTTTGAATTTGTGAACAAAACGAAAACAAATTTTTGACAGAAACATTTTTTGAAAGCACAAACTATTTCATATTTTGGTAACAAATGTTGAAATTCCCAACAAATTCGGAAATGTGGACATTTTTTAATACGTGAACAAACTTTTGAAAACCGGAAGATTTTTTTTTTGAAAACTTCAAACAATTCTTTCAAAATGTGAATAAATTTTTTCCGAAAAAGAAACAAATTTTAAATAGTTTGTAAAATTTTGAAAAAAGAAGAAAATAAAAAGGAATAGAGAAAACAAAAAAAGAAACAAAGGAACTAAAAAAGAAAAGTAGAAGTGAAAAATGGAAAACAAAACCAGAAAACCGGGCCAGGAACCAACCAGAAGGTTCCCGAAACTGGAAAATGCTCGCATGAAAAAAAAGATTTTTTTTTGTGGGGTGAAAAAAAAGCTGACTAAACCGACCCATGTAGCATCGAAGGTGTGCGATAGGTCGATAATGCAGAATGCGGCAAATAGTGTTTTCTCAGACAGGGATATGGTTCGCTGGTGTGTTTTCCGAGGGAACGCAGGAACGATCTGTTCACTAGCAGCATCCAAAAAAAAAATCCTATATCTCTACTCCTAATGGACGAATTGGTTGAATAGTCCCCCCACTTTCAACCGGTTTATTTTCAACCGATTTATTTTCAACCAGTTTTTTCCATCAAATTACCCCCATTCCCACGCCCACCCACCGAAACGCGCCCAGCGAACCCCACCCACGCACGTAGCCAAAGAAACAAATAATAGATTCTTTCCTACCTTAGCCAAATCAACGGATCTCTTCCATTAATGCAATTTGCTTTAGGAAACAAATAATAGATTCTTTCCTACCTTAGCCAAATCAACGGATCTCTCTCATTAATGCAATTTTTTTTAGGAAACAAATAATAGATTCTTTCCTACCTTAGCCAAATCAACGGATCTCTCCCATTAATGCAATTTGCTTTAGAAAACAAATAACAGACACGTCACAAACTTTCCTCTCAATAAATAGTTTATTAATATTTGCAAACTTTCCTAATCAGACACGTCACAAACGGGTAGGTACTGATATCACGTTACCAAACAATAAAACCCCATTTGCATAGAAATCAGCTCAAAATCCTAACTTTCCTAAATTTTTACCTTTCCTTGATAACAACCAATATTTCCTATGTTTTCCACCTATAGAAGGAAATCACCCCTCCATCGATATTAGCATTTTTTTTGGAATGAGATCTCTAGGTTATGATTTTTTGCGATTCTTTCCAATTGTGACCTCTCCTTCCGCTCCGGCTCCTTCTCACATAAACACCTCCACCATAGCCAGCTGATGCCACCCCAGACCTCCTGCCTCTCTACACCTTCTCCTCCACCTCCTCCTCATACTCCATTGACAATCCCTCCGCCATGTTTGCCCACGGCGGTGTCGAGGACATGGCGCAGCAGCGTACCAGCGGTAGAGTAGCGCATAGCAGCAGGAAGCAGCACGCAGCAGGCGAGGCAAGCGGCCGGCGTGGCTGAGGGGGCGGCCGGCAGAAGATGGCTGTGACAGGAGGGGGCGCAAGGCAGGGGCGCGACTGCGGGGCGAGCGAAGGCATAGGCGGCAGCAGACGGGGTGAGCGCAGCTAGCGAGAGTGTGGCGCGTGGCCAGCGTGTGCGTCGCGCGGGTCACAGTGGTGCGGTGGCTGCGGCGAGCGTGGCGGCAGTGGCGGGCGCGATCGACGCGGTGTGGCACAGGCGTCCATATATACTTTAAGGGTGTTGAGGTCATTATAGGAGTATTTAGATTGATCAAGTTTCTATCTGCTCTTTCTTCCTGTAAGGATTTCTCAAAATTGTCGATGAGTATTTAAATGATGAAGTTTCTATTTGGTATCACTTCCTGTGAGGATATCCCAAAATTACCAGATCTAATATTATTTTAGTATGGCCTTTGGTAGTTCATGTGCACGTATTTTAGTGTATGGCCCAATCTCATATTTTCTTCAAATTTATAGTGAAATGATGTTTCAATCAAGGTTGTTCCATATTGAGCTACCTTGCGAAAAATATGCATAATGATTGTCTGTGTTTCTGATGAGCTGGAGCAGATGCACGATTGTACATGTACCGAATAACTCATGATGCAGGACCGCTTGTGGTTGTTTTTAGGGCACATAGTGTTGGCGTGGGGACCTTTCGTATGTTCTATACTAAGAATTTTTCATCTTATGTTTTGTACTAAGTTGGTTTTATAACTTGTGTGCTTATTTCACTAATGCATGCAGGAGTATCAAACAGTGATGGTGTGTTCTATATACGATTTTGTTTACTCCAATTCTATATATTCTCACGAGTAGATGAGGTGTAAGCATGTGTAATGTAGTTCCTTTTTCTACATATGGTGATTGATTTCTTCATTGATAACCCAACTAACGAATGGTAATCAATCTTCAAATACCAAAACCAATGTCATTTGATATGTATGAGAATATTAAATGTAATATTAATATAACTGATATTGAACTCTTAAAACTAATGTGGCCCCGTTGCAACGCACGGGCGTTCTTCTAGTAAACAGATGTGTTTGGATGGCTAAACTACTTCTGCTAGGATACGTTAACAAACGCATCGTGTTGTTCTGTCAAAAAAAAACGCATTGTGTTTTAGCCGGAGCCGGCTCCTCTGCCATACTGCACCCTGCCGTTGGCTCATTGGTACGTGGGGCCGGCGTTTCAGTGGGCTGACGGCACGTTAGAGGAGCTGCGTCCGTTCTAGCCGGGTCGCGTTTGTCCTGAACGCTGCTCGGAGTCATACGTACGCGGCCTGATAAGCTGGAGGGCCACACGTTCTTTTTGCCCAGGTTCCGGTGCTGCTCGTATTTATCGCTGCGTTTCGCTGAACGCTGAACAGCCTAGCTTGTAAGCTAAGAGCATCCATGGCGGCGGCCAGTAACACACGGTGCATCCAGATCCAGGTACGTCTCTCAACTTTTTTCAGTCTGCATAGAATCGCGAACGGAGATTCTTCAGGTTAAACGTAGTCAACTGTAACATGAATGGTTTTCTTCCTCAGAAGGTGACTCTAGGAGGAGATTAGGGTTTCCGCCCCCCTCGCCGGCGTCGTCGCTGGTCTGCCTCCCTCCATTGGCCCTTGGGCCTTGGAGGTGCAGCGGCCGCAGACCCTTGACCCCTCGCCGACTGGTGAGATTCTTAACATAATTGGTTCGATGTCAAAAGTTGTCATGTCAATATTTGACAAATGCCAAATGTTGGCTTGTGATTGGTTGGCTATCAACTATTTGCCCATCTCACAGAAAGTTGCCAACTTTATTAACTTTGATTTTGTCAAATGTTAACATCAAACCAATTAGGCATGGTTGTAAGGATTTCAATAATTTAAAGCCGAGCACCAACTTCTTCTCTAAGAAAAAACTAATTAGGTTATCGGTCTTTGCTTTAGGTTGTTTTAGTGTCATGGTTGGGAATGCGAGGCGGTGGCAGTGTTCCCGATTTTAGAATAATGTCTTCTTCGTTTATTCCTGTTCTGACGTGCAGAGTTGTGTTTTGGATGGATCTTCCTGAATCTGGTTGACACTGGACTTCTCGGATCTGTGTGAATCCGATCGGTGTTTGTCTCTGGCGGAACCATTTGGATTCTGCTAGTCCTTGTTTTCGTTGGTGTGTTTACATATAAATAACGGCTCTTTCGATCTATGCTTCACATAGTCGGTGATCGTGGCTATTCTGAATCGTTGGCTTTTGGGGTCTCAACACAACGACTTCGGATCGCTCAAGTGCTTATGGTCGTTGTGTTCGCGGACTTGGTTGTAGTTTTTGATACTTTTGATGTCATTTGTACTACTATTGCATATTATTAATAGATTGGAGGATTTTTCTCAAAAATGAAGTAACGAATGTTCCTTTCCCTACATCAATGAATTCATCCATGCAGGAAGTGGAGCGGCAGCAGGAAGACAGGCTTAGTAAGCTGCCGGAAGACATTCTTCAGTCCGTTCTAGACTATCTGGACGTACGAGGTGTTGAAATATGAGATGGGCCTAGAGTCTATATGATAATTTCAGATTTAATCTTTAAGGGCCCATGTAGGTGGCATGACAAGGTGGTGGGAAGTTTAGTCTCATACCGCTAATGGAAGGAGAGTTGGAGTGGTTTATAAGGGATTCTCTTCCTCATGCTATTGGAGCTTGAGAAGAAAAGAAGCCCTCGTGCATGCCGCGGGATTGAGCCGAGCCGAGCTCACTCCTATGCGCTTCCTTTTGCCGGTCAGGAACGGAGAGTCTTTGACAGGTAGGGCCACGATCTGAGACGTCGGATCATGGGCTACCGACTTGGACGTGGGTTCAGCCCACGTCTCTCCACGCGCGGCCGCACATATATATGTGGGGCACTGCCAACCCTAGCCGCCATGAAACAGAACGCATCTCCATCCCCTCCACGCCCACCTCGTTCCTCTGTTGCTGCTGCCGCTGGCGACTCCATCCCGTTCACCGCGTACACGGTTGACAGGAGAGCAGGCCTCTGAAACCCCGCTTCTCCGGTTCCTGTACGGGAGAGGGGCGATTAGGTTTTTGGGTAGCGACTACGCGACTGCTCGCTTCTGTTCATCTACGTCTGCATTGCCTTCGTCATCACCATGTCGACCGACGCCAACCGTGCCGCCGCTGAGAAGGCCGAGGCCGACAAGAAGGCCGCCGAGGATGCCGCGGCTACTGCCACCGCCACCGCCGCGTGGCCAATTGGAGGGTATACATCGCTTATCCCTCTCGTGTTTCTTTCTGTTGTGGCAGTACTAGCGATATGCGTAGATGTTTCTACTATGTGCGTAGTACATGCTCTGTTAGATCGTAATCATTGTGTTATCAATGTTGTCCATGTCGTGTTCATGATTTATTCATGGATTAATTTAATCGAAAAACTGCCTACTTACTTATCAATCCAAAAACCTAATTTGTGTAGGAGTTTTTCGAATTCTGGTTTTGCTGCTGCACTGAAACCGTCCCCGTTTACGGGGACGTGCTTTAAGCGCTGGCAGACTAAAACCACCTTATGGCTCACGGCCATGAACATATTCTGGGTCATCGGTGTGACTCCCACAGGAACGATCGCTCCTGAACAGGAGAAGGCGTTTAAGGAGGCCACTGTCGTCTTCCTCGGGGCAGTTCTGAGCGTGATTGGAGATAAGCTGGTGGACGCATATTTACATGTGCGGTCTGCCAAAGACTTGTGGGAGGCGCTCGAATCTAAATTCGGGGCGGCCGATGCAGGGAGTGAGATGTATATTATAGAGCAGTTCCACGATTACAATATGGTTGAAAACCGTCCTGTATTGGAGCAGGCTCATGAGATAATATGCATTGTTAAGGAGCTTGAGCTTCTTAAGTGCGAGTTACCGGGCAAGTTTGTCGCGGGCTCATAATCGCTAATCTCCCCAATTCCTGGAGGAACTTTTCCACCATTCTGAAACATCAGAGGCATGAATTCTCTGTGGAGGATGTCATTGGCCATCTGAGTGTTGCAGAATTCAAGGGTAAATGATTCGCACGGAAAAGGGGGCGAAGGAACTTCTGTGGCCAATATGGTGCATCAGAAGAACTTCAATTCCCCATGGCAACATAATCTCCGGATCGGTCCATCTCCTCCATCGGCATTGGCATAGTTTTGGACTCATATGGCTTTACTTTTGCCAACTTGTCGTTTTTTTATATATACTTGGCCAGACTCTTCGTTAAGGCCATGTGCATCTTAGCTATATATGGAGAGGCCGGGTGTCATTTATTATGCTTTGTATCCACTTGATGCTACATTATGAGTTAATAAAAACACCCTTTATCGAAAATGCACGCTGGTAGTGTCGGTCACCCACTGATCTAAGACAAGGAGGAGGTGGTCGCCGTCCCTGACGAGTCTCACGTCGTCTATCTTGGCGCCGTCGCTCGTTATTACCCTCGTCGCCGTGAACCCGAAGCGGTTCCCCCCAAGCTCGAGCAGCTACGGCATCGTCTCCGACACGAAGACGACCAACCTCCTCTCACCCCGTCCCTGTTCAGGGCACGGGTCACCCTGGCGTGCGAGCTGATCGGATTCCTATCGTGGCAATTGTTAGAGTTGTCTCGAATATTATTGTACAAGGTAGGTTACAGTTCGATTTGGCTTTGAACTGTGTATAGACAGAATATGGAGTCGTGTCCAATTAGGACGCCCAAACGGCCGGGGTGCGGTATTGTAGCGGTGTCATGGGAAGGAACCCCATAGCCAGGCCCCCTTGATAGATCGACGAAGTGCTTCACATTTATTCTAACAAGTGATATCATGAGCAAGGTTTGATTTGGACCGTGATGTTGATTTAGAGGAGAAAAGCTTGACGTGGATTAATGTTTTTTGCACGGGAGGTCGTCAGAGACAAGAAACGTGCTGGCTGGAATTTTCGATCCGAAGTAGTCAGCGAGTAGAAGAAGCTATCAAAAAGTGGCACGCGGCGGCGTCAGCGTGGAACTCGGAGGGATCCTGACCAAACTCGGCTCGGTCGACGTGTACATGGAAGGTCTTCGTGAAGAATGGATTGATCGTGGAGGTGACGGAACGTGAGGGCAGCGATGCAGTACATTTCGCCACTGGTCGGAGCTCCGTCGTCTGCTGCGACCCGCCGTCGGACATCCGTGCTCCTCCGCTTGCCAGACTAGCTAGTCTGCGTGGGAGGCGGAGGCGCGCCTGTGCAAGAGCTGCATCCGTGGCGGAGGCCCGTGCAGCCGGCCAGGCCGCCAGGCGCGGTGGATCAAGAAGGCCAGCAGGCCGGTCCAAGCAATGCGACAGCCTGCGGGCTGGAAAGCGTCGAGCCGGACGAGCAGTGTACGAGGGCAAATCCAATTTGACGGGCGCGCTAGGAGGGAATCGAACCAGCGACCTGCTGGTTTCAAGCACCCGGCGCTAACCACTCAGCCAACTGATTCTAACGCGATAAATAACCTTCTTTTGAGTTGATTTACTTACTGTTTTTTTGAACTGTTTTGTTCGTTTTTCTATTTATATATTTTTCTTTATTCTTACACTTTTTGATAAATGATCACTCTGCAAACTCTCTTCAATTTCCCATTTCTATTTGTAAAATCGATGAACTATTTTTCAGTACATGAACTCTTTTTTTCGAATTGATGAACATATATTTAATTTTTTGAACTTTTTTCCAGGTCGATGAACTTTTTTTTTCCAAAATCGATGATCTTTGTTGAAAATCGATGAACTTTTTTATATTTTCAGTGAACTTTTTTCGAAAACAATGAACTTTTTTCAATTTTGATTAACTTTTTTTCAAAATGTATGAACTTTTTTCGCATTTGATGAACTTTTCTTTCAGATTCGATTAGTTTTTTCCCAAAATCAATGAACTTCTTTCACATTTTGTGAACTTTTTTCAAAATCGATGAACTTTTTTTCAATATCGTGAACTTTTTTCTATATTGATTAACCTTTTTCGAATTCCATGAACTTTATTAAAAAAATGAAGTTTTATCCGTACTGGTGAACTTTTTTTATTATAAATCTATGGTTTTATTTTTCAAACTTATGTTTTCTTTTCTTGAAATGATTTATATGTGTCCAGAATTTATGTATATTGTAATAGAAGAAGTGTTAAGTAGGTTTGGTTTTGGATTGTAGACAACAAAGCGGTCCTAGTGCAATGGCTATTGCGTCGTTTTCCTTCTGTCGAATACGAGTCGCTAGTGCGCGGGTTTGAATCATGTCTTCAACATTTATTTTTTGTGTGACCTCTTTTCGAACAGGTTGTTAGGCCCGCCCGCAAGAGGCGCGCGTGAGCGCCAGGAGCGCTAAGCGGAGCTCCCGTGTACAAGATTTGTTCGAAAAAAAGGTCTTGAAAGTCCTGAGAGGAGCAGACACACACAAGGATCCAAAGCTTTTGGCATGAAACATATGCACAAGTTTGTTACATGCATGGTCAAAGACGAAACACAGTGAAGCAATTGGAGCAGGTGCATGTGAGGCTAATTTTGCACATGACTAAATGTTGTTACTACAACACACATTGCGGTGGCTTGATCGGAACACATGAGATGTCAAGGTGGTCGGGACATAATTCAAGGATGGACGACGTGCGTATAAGGCTTGGAGGAGTCTGGAGCGCGTTGTGGAATCATGCATACATAGGGCGTCACATAATGCACGGAGTGCGGGCGAACACGACGCAAGGTGGAGCATGGTAGCCGGATAATTCGGCTGGTTTGGACTGGACAACCTGATGGATCGACCGGGATGTCGGATGGACAGAAGACGGCGGTGATTTCAGCGACGACAACATAGGAACGAGATATTGATGGTGGCCGACTTCTGGGGCGTGGAAACACGTGGTGCAGGTCCGAGAGCTTGTGCGGCTTCGACAAGACTGTGGCACAGGGTTGATTCAAGGCAGTGTATACATGAGAGTTTGAAGTCGACTGGGCGTGAGGGTAGCATGGCCAGCTACATGGCGTCATGTTGAAGGTGGAGCTGGAATCTGATGGACGACTTCACTCTGAGCCGATGGAGGGGCTACGGCGTAAATGCATGGAGAGTCGAAGCCGATTTCAGCGGTAAAGTGAGAGACACGTGGTTCGGACTGTGTACCAGGGGTCTGATGGAGACGTGATACTTGGCATTGGTCGGTTATGATCGATGGTTCTCTGTAGTAGGGGTTTGAGTGGTGTCGGTTCGCGACCCTAGAGATTCGACCAGGCCAGCAGAGGCTCGACGCGGTAATAGCGGTGAGGCATGCGGTAAGCACGGGACAGAGCGACAGGCCAAGACACTGGTGGTCAGACATGCGGTCAGACAAATTGTGCAGGGTGTGCTAAAGCAGTGTTGACGAGTACCAGATTCAAGTTGGTGACTGGGTCTATCGGTGCTAGAAGATGGACAGGAGTTGACCATGGAGAATCTGAGAAAGTGGCGAAAAGTCTGAGGTTGTCAAAACATAGAGAGTATATGGTCGTATATTTTGTGGTGCTCGGTGCACATGGCAAAGTTTGGATGACAAGTACAGAAGGAGGCGGAGTGTTATAGCTGTGGGACATGTCAGAGACTATCTGAGAAAAGGATGAGACAACTGTGAATTTGACTTAGGGTGACACAGGGCGACGGTGAAATCTCTTCAAGTTTTAGATAGACGGTCAAGAAAGAGCGGTGATGTTGAGTTCAGGTAACTCTTATATGTGGTGTTCAATATGTGAGTTGTTCACTTTCACGCAGACAGTGGTCGGTGCGTGATGGCGTTGAATGGATTCTCCGGAATTTGGGAGCATAAAGTAGAGTAATAAGGAACTTAATTTTCCGCGAGTGTTGGCTGTGAGAAAGACGAGAAGGGACTACAGTCTCAGGTGGAGTCACATGGAGTCTAGGAGTAGCAGCGGTGCTCGTTGTGTATCTCAAGTCCAATATACATGAAAGTTTGACGTATTAACGAATTCAAGGTGGTGGAGAATCGCCAAGCTGAAATTTGTTAGAATTGTGTCGAATATTATTATACAAGGTAGGTTACAGTTAGACTTGGTTTTAAACTGTTTATAGATAGGATATGAAGTTGTGTCCAAATAGGACATTTATATCCTAAGCCTCTCATATATATTATGAGTAGATATACACGATGTAATTTATGCCAACATAATAGCACGGACATGTGAGGGAGCCGGCGGCGTGCGCCGACGTTTGGGCAATCGGGATGCGGTATTGTAGCAGTGTCACAGGGAGGAACACCCATAATCAAGCCCCCGAATATAGATATGTTAACGAACCTTGTTAACAAATCTCGATGTCGATGAAATGCCTCGAATTTATTCTATCAGCTATGGTGGAAGCTCGTACCACCGCCACCATCGTGTCGGTTTCCATGGAACGATGACGCCGAAGAGGGAGTTCCGGAAGCTGGCCATCCGCTGCGGCGTGCTGCGCGCCGACGAGGAGTTTGACTGGCGGCCCACCCGGTTCAGCGACGGCGACAACGATGACGACCCAACGCTACCGATTGGCGGCAGGACTCTCGCCGACGGCGCGGTCCTGAACCTCGCGACCTGCGGAGCCACTGGAGGGACGGCAACGCCCTCTCTCGGCGCGTTGGCCGAGAGAGCTTTGCATGTATGGTGCTAGGAGAATCCAGCGTGATATTTGATGCCGTTAATGGCCACAACACTGATTTGTAATCTAGTTTTTTATATTTGGGGAGGACCCAAATATATATCAATCTCACAAACTTTAATCCTTAAGTCTTTGTATTGCTGATGATACCAGCTTTGCAAAACTACACATCACAGAAAAAAACTTAAACAATTTGGGAGGGACATCATGGATATGGTCAATCAATAATTTCGACTGGTTCATCGCGTACAGACATCGGTTGTGCGTAGAAGAGGATAGTGTTGATAGGGGACGACCTCCCTTCATTAATTTCCTTTCGTATCAAGTTTCTCTCTGTCCTGGTTTGGGGATATGTCGTCGATGGACAAAATATGCAATCGTGGCAGAAATCATCATGAAGAGATATTTCTTCCAAATTCACAACCACTTCCATGATCCTTGTAATATACCCCATGAATATTTTCTCGGGTCGAAAACCATAGATCGTGAGCACGGCCAAGTTATATCGCTTGAAATCAGATGGTTCCCACTCGATAAATGTTTTCTTGCAAACTAGACGTTCCCTTAGCATCTCATCCTCCAATGGGTTGCACTGGTGGTTCGATACCTGCGGACAAGAGAGAGAGAGGCATGGCAAATCATTTACATAGCACAGTTCGTAATGTAGCTAAGGCAAGGGAGGAAAGGTTTCAGCTTCGGCAAACAAATTATCTCATGTTATTGCACCTCAATGTCGAGCTCCTCCAATAGAGGTGCGGCCTCTAGCAGGAAGAATGTCCACGTGATGCCGCATTCTTGAGGAATCTCATGCAGATTCAGAATCCTCAAGTTGCTTAGTCGAGGAGCCAGTTGCCTCGGTCCCTCCGGCTGAATCCAGAGCTGCACACGACGGAAAGAAGATGAAATACGACGTGTTGCTCTTTTTGAAAAGTATACATGCATACAGTAATAGTGTTCTTACCCTCTCGGAGTCGAAGCCCATCCACACTTCACGGATGGTAGCATTCTTGTCAAGTAATTCGCTCAACCTCAGTATCTTGCAGTCACTGGTGCAGTTAGTAGCGAGTACTAGAGTCCGAAGCCGCGGGGCGTGGCCAAACAAGAGCGGATTTCGTGAAGGAAGCCGGCACTCACAGGTCAGCTTCACCAGCTCCGGGAGCCACCTCAGTTCGATGGTGGCGCAGGTCACGAGCTTCAGCACCGCGATCCGCGGGTGTTGGACGACCAGGGCCGTGTCGCGGATGATGTAGTCATGTACCTACGGTAGGACACGGACCCGTCCTAAGAGCCTTACCATAGGACATTTTTAAAGGAAGTCACCTTTCAGATAACTCGGAGATATCCCACTCGACGGATTGAAGACACTCGACCAAGAACTGTCACTCGACCAAGTAGCCAACCACTCGACTGTCAGAAGACCTTAAGTCACTCCGTGGGCAAACGGTCGGTTATTAAGTAGCCTTTATGATCATTATGACGCTTTATATTAGGGACGTTATCAGTAACGCCCATCTTAAATGTACCTTAAACCCTGCATTACTGAGGGCAGGAAAGGGCCGGCGAACTCTATATAAGCCATCCCCCTCCTCAGTATCAGGGGTTCGCACCCCTATCATCTTACTCACGCATAATCCAATCGACCGCCTCCGGGCACCGAGACGTAGGGCTGTTACTTCCTCAGAGAAGGGCCTGAACTCGTAAACCTTGCGTGCTTACAACTTCCTAATAGCTAAGGTCTAGCCTCTTCATACATACCCCCCTACCTCACTGTCAGACTTAGAACCACGACAGTTGGCGCCCACCTTGTGGCATTAGTCTTAGCGCCTAATTGAAGAAGTTGTGATTTTTCCGATCCACTCGATCATGTTTTCCTACGGAGCTTTGGCGGAGGGCCGCGAGATCCGTCTCGGCCGACTTGCTTTCATCGCCGACGACTCCGCTTGGCTCCAGGAGGCGCCGCTTGACGTCGACGCGCTCCCCGTCCGCGGTGCGACGCACTTCCGCGCGTGCGTCCGTGGCGTCCTCCTGAGGCAGCCATCGACCCCATATCGGTCGACTCCCGTGCCATCTCCCCGTCCTGTCTCCCGCCAGCGCAAGCGCTCGGGTCGGTCGAGGCTCCAGCGGTGGATGAAGCGCGCCGTGGCCCGCCAGTCGGCGACCCAGCAGGTCGCTGCAATCGAGCCTGACGAATCCCTCTGCGGCCTGTTCGATCTGTCGACTGGCTCCATGGAGTCCGCTTCCGAGTGCGACAGCAGCGACCCCCTGGCGGAGGTCCTGGCGGTCGAGGGGACACGCAGTCCCCCCGGATTCCCTCGCGCTAACGATGGTGCCGACAGGGGCGATCCGTCGCACCCTCACGACGAATACCTCCCCGAACCTCTTACGTCGTTGCAACGGGAGGAGCTTCGTCGCCGGAACATGGACGCGCTCTACACACCTATTGTTGGAGAAACCCCCGAGGCCCGGGCCTTAGAGGATGCGCGCTTGGCTAATCTAGCCGAGCGCACTCGACTGGAGAATCTACAGCGGGCTCTCGACGAGCGGGCGCGTCAGCGGGCTCCCGAGTCCAGTCGACGCCAGCAGGCTCCCGAGTCCAGTCGACGCCAGCAGGCACCCAAACCCAGTCGACGGCAGCTCTTCCCGCCACCACAGGTGTACCGAACTCCGGTTCAGAACCTGGCTGCCGCGGCCCGCATAGCGGAGTCGATCCAGCCCTCCCAGTCGGAGGCCGGAAGAGGATTGCTGCAGATCAGAGCATTGCTCCGAGCAGCGGGGAATCAGAATTCCGCCGTCTCTCAGTCGCGAGACAGGATCCACAGTCGATCCGTCGCAACGGAGACCGTCCAGTCGGCTCACAGCCCGAGATCGCCCCCGAGGCGTGAGGGGCGTGGAGACCGGCACGATCGGTATAGGGGGAACGAGCAATATGATCACCGACTCGACCGTGATGATGGGCGTCGGGTGCCGTCCCCTCCTCCGCGGAGTGGATCATATGCACCTCAGCATCGAGACGACAGGCGCCCTCATCACACTGGGCAGAGGATCCCAGTCGACCCCAGAGACCCAGGCTTTGATGCGAGATCCATCCTCGTTCAAGGTCTGGTGGACAGGAACAGGGCTCATCGAGAGGGCCATAACAGAGATACGCCCACCGGCAGCAGGGCACACGCCTCGGGGCCTGAGTGTTTTAGTCGAGCCATCAGAGCCGCGGTGATCCCACCCAACTTCCGGCTGGCGACTGGAATCAGCAAGTTCACCGGCGAGTCCAAGCCTGACACGTGGCTCGAGGATTACCGAGTGGCTGTGCAGATCGGCGGCGGCAACGACGAGGTGGCCATGAAGCATTTACCCCTCATGTTGGAAGGCTTAGCTAGGGCGTGGCTGAATCAGCTGGCGCCCAGCAGCATTTACACTTGGGAGGATCTCTCCCGAGTGTTTGTTACAACCTTCGAAGGGACATGCAAGCGCCCTGCAGGCCTTACAGAGCTGCGGTCTTGCGTACAGAAGCCGAATGAAACACTGAGGGAATACATCCAGAGGTGGATCACATTGCACCACTCGGTCGAGAACGTGCCTGACCATCAAGTAGTCTGCGCTTTCAAGGAAGGAGTCAAGTACAGGGAGTTGAATCTGAAATTTGGCCGGACCGGAGAGATGTCCCTTAATCGGATGATGGAGATTGCCACCAAGTACGCTAATGGAGAAGACGAGGACCGACTCCGAAGCGGCAAACTTAAGTCAGTCGCCCAAGAAACCGGAGGAAACTCCAGTCGGAAGCAGAAGCGGAAGGCCGAGCCAGCCGCTCCCGGGGAGGCCCTGGCTGTGGCCCAGGGAAACTTCAAGGGGAAACCCAAGGGCACTTGGAAGCCCAAGAAAGTCAAGGATCAGGATGGGAATGATGTTTTGGATTTGCCATGTCACATCCACACCAAGAAAGATGAAGAGGGTAATTTTATTTACCCCAAACATACCACTCGACAATGCCGGCTCCTGATCCAACAGTTTCAGGGCAAGCAGCCCAAGGATAAAGAGAAAGAGCCGGACAGGGTTGAGGACAGGGATGATAGCGACGATGGATACCCCCAGGTCAATTCCACCCTGATGATTTTTGCCGATGTCGAAAGCAAAAGTCGACTGAAAGTCATAAACCGGGAGGTGAACATGGTTGCCCCTGCAACTCCCAGTTACCTAAAGTGGTCCCAGACGGCCATCACGTTCGACCAATCTGATCATCCAACACACATTGCCACCCCTGAGAGGCAAGCTTTGGTGGTCGACCCAGTTGTCGAAGGCACTCGACTGACCAAAGTCCTGATGGACGGTGGCAGTGGCCTGAACATACTGTACGCGGAAACCTTGAAAGGAATGGGCATTCCGATGTCCAGACTCAGCACCAGTAACATGAGCTTCCACGGAGTCATTCCTGGGAAGAAAGCCGAGTCACTCGGCCAGATTGCTCTTGATGTGGTTTTCGGTGATTCAAAGAATTACCGCAAGGAAAAGTTAACGTTTGAAGTTGTGGACTTCCAGAGTGCTTATCACGCCATCTTGGGCAGGCCGGCTTATGCACGCTTCATGGCTCGACCATGCTACGTGTATCTTAAATTAAAGATGCCTGGTCCCAAAGGTGTGATCACTGTTACAGGCAACCGGAAGAAAGCAGAAGAATGTTTCCAAAAGGGATCAAAGATCGCCGACGCTCAGATGGCAGTAGTCGAGCTGAAAGAGTACCAAAAGACTGCCGACCCGAGTGAATTGCTGCGGGCTAAGAAGCCTGCCTCCGAATTAGCTTTTCAGTCGGCCGGCGAAACGAAGACGGTCCACATTCACCCGACCGACCCCGACGCAGCTCCGACTCACATCTCAACAACGCTCGACTCCAAATAGGAAGAAGCGCTCATCCAGCTCCTCCGTGAGAACTGGGACATCTTCGCATGGAAACCCTCTGACATGCCCGGAGTTCCCAGGGGGCTGGCTGAGCACCGCCTGCGAGTCGACTCAAAGTTCAAACCCGTGAAGGAACATCTGCGGCGGTCCGCCGTCCAGAAAAAACAAGCTATCGGTGAAGAAGTGGCTCGGCTCTTAGCAGCTGAGTTCATTCGAGAGATCTACCACTCCGAGTGGCTCGCCAATGTTGTCATGGTCCCCAAGAAGGACAAGTCACTCCGCATGTGCATTGATTTCAAGCATATCAATCGGGCCTGCCCGAAAGATCATTTTCCTCTCCCTCGCATCGACCAAATTGTCGACTCAACTGCGGGATGTGAGAGATTGTCTTTTCTAGATGCCTACTCCGGGTACCATCAGATCCGTCTGTATGGGCCCGACGAAATCAAAATAGCTTTCATCACTCCATTCGGATGCTTCTGTTACGTCACCATGCCGTTCGGCCTCAAGAATGCCGGAGCCACATTCATGAGAATGATCCAGAAGTGTTTACTCACTCAAATCAGTCGGAATGTGGAGGCGTACATGGACGATATCGTAGTCAAGTCCCGGAAAGGTTCCGACCTACGGGCTGGCCTTGCTGAAACCTTCGCCAACCTCAGGAGGTATGATATCAAGCTCAATCCGTCAAAATGCACTTTCGGAGTTCCAGGTGGCAAGCTACTCGGTTTTCTTGTTTCCGAACGGGGAATCGACGCCAATCCTGAAAAAATTGGCGCCATACTCCGGATGAAGCGTCCCGTACGTGTGCATGATGTCCAAAAACTTACAGGCTGCTTGGCCGCCTTAAGTCGATTCATCTCTCGACTCGGTGAAAAAGCGTTGCCTCTTTACCGACTGATGAAAAAGTCTGACAAGTTCAAATGGACTCCAGAAGCTGATGCAGCGTTTGCAGAGCTCAAAGCTCTGCTCTCCACCCAGCCGGTGCTAGCTGCTCCAATCAGCAAAGAGCCTCTGCTGCTTTATATTGCTGCCACGGGACAAGTTGTCAGTACAATACTTATGGTCGAGAGAGAAGAGGAAGGGAAGGCCTTCAAAGTTCAACGCCCTGTTTATTATGTGTCTGAAGTTTTGACCCCTTCAAAACAAAGATACCCCCACTACCAGAAACTTGTATATGGGATTTACATGACCATGAAGAAAGTTGCACATTATTTCTCTGACCACTCCATTACAGTCGTCAGCGACGCCCCATTATCGGAGATCCTGCATAACAGAGATGCAACTGGTCGAGTGGCCAAGTGGGTGATTGAACTCCTTCCTTTAGACATCAAGTTTGAAGCAAAGAAAGCCACCAAGTCTCAAGCGATCGCGGATTTTATCGCCGAGTGGATTGAACAGCAACTTCCGACTCAAGTTCACTCGGAACACTGGACTATGTTCTTCGATGGATCCAAGATGCTGAATGGTTCGGGCGCGGGGGTAGTTCTGGTCTCCCCCCGAGGAGATAAGCTCAGATACGTTCTCCAGATTCACTTCGATTCCTCCAATAACGAAGCAGAGTATGAAGCACTTTTGTATGGGTTGCGCATGGCCATTTCACTCGGTGTCCGTCGCCTCATGGTCTATGGCGACTCAGATCTGGTGGTTAATCAAGTGATGAAGGAATGGGACGTCAGGAGTCCGGCAATGACTGGGTACTGCAATGCAGTACGGAAGCTAGAGAAGAAGTTCAAGGGGTTGGAACTCCACCACATCCCCCGACTGAAAAACCAGGCAGCTGACGATTTGGCAAAGATAGGCTCCAAGAGAGAAGCCATTCCAAGCAACGTGTTCTTGGAACACATTCACTCGCCGTCAGTCCAAGAAGATCCTTTCACAGAAGAAGCCTCGCAGCCGAAAAGTGCCGCGGACCCGACTGAAGTTGAAGTGCCTGCAGTAGTCGACCTAATCATGGAAGTCTTGGCAGTCACCCCCGACTGGACGATACCATACATTACATATATCCTAAGGAAAGAACTCCCGGAGGACGAGGAGGAGGCTCGACAGATCGTCCGCCGATCTAAGGCCTTCACAGTCATAAGGGGACAGCTGTACAGAGAAAGTGCGACCGGAGTCGGCCAGAAATGCATAACGCCAGAAGAAGGTCAAATAATCCTCAACGATATCCACTCGGGAACCTGCGGTCACCATGCGTCCTCTCGGACCATTGTGGCTAAAGCATACCGAGCTGGATTTTATTGGCCAAGGGCAAATGAGATGGCAAAAGAGATAGTCGACAAGTGCGAAGGCTGCCAGTACTACTCCAACATGTCACACAAGCCCGCGTCAGCCCTAAAAACCATTCCGCTCGTCTGGCCCTTTGCCGTCTGGGGATTGGACATGGTCGGCCCCTTGAGAACGGGCAGGAGTGGGTTCACTCATGTGCTTGTGGCAGTCGACAAGTTTACCAAATG
Organism: Triticum monococcum; assembly: GCA_034509565.1. Taxonomy (NCBI): domain Eukaryota; kingdom Viridiplantae; phylum Streptophyta; class Magnoliopsida; order Poales; family Poaceae; genus Triticum; species Triticum monococcum. The sequence continues at coordinate 609,498,499 of CM067842.1, forward strand.
GATCGAAGCTAAGCCCATAAAGAGCCTTGACGCTAGCACCGCTATCAGTTTCATCAGAGGGTTGACATTCAGATATGAAGTCCCACACATCATCATCACTGATAACGGGTCAAACTTTGATTCGGACGAATTCAGGGCATTTTGCGCTTCTCAAGGCACACGAGTCGACTACGCCTCAGTCGCTCACCCCCAGTCGAACGGACAGGCTGAGAGGGCAAATGGTCTGATCCTCAAAGGGCTAAAACCTCGGCTGATGCGCGATCTCAAGCACGCGGCAGGCGCTTGGGTCGACGAGCTTCCGTCAGTGCTGTGGGGATTAAGGACTACCCCTAACCGGTCGACTGGAAGGACCCCGTTCTTTCTGGTTTATGGAGCCGAAGCTGTCCTGCCAAGCGATCTCCTTCACAATGCGCCTCGAGTTGAACTTTACACCGAAGATGAAGCAGAGCAGGCCCGGCAAGACGCAGTCGACCTCTTGGAGGAAGAAAGGGAGATGGCAATGATCAGATCGACCATTTACCAGCAGGACTTGCGTCGATTCCACGCCCGGAATGTGAAGAGTCGAGCCTTTCAAGAAGGAGATTTGGTCCTCCGAGTGGATCAACAGAAACCTCACAAGCTCGCTCCCACTTGGGAAGGTCCCTTCATCATCACCAGAGTCCTCCACAACGGAGCATATCACCTTTACAATGTTGATCGACAAATCGACGAACCTCGAGCTTGGAACGCGGAGCTTCTCCGCCCCTTTTACACTTAAGTCCGCTCTCAAACCAGATGTAATAAGAAAAACTCCTAAGGTTCATTTTTATCAGAAATAAGAGTGTTTCAATAATTGTTGTCACTGTTGTATGTATCCGAAATCCCCCAGTGGGTGACTTAGCTGCGAATCCGGTTCGCCTAAGTTTGAAAAATCCTACCGAGTGGAGAGCAATCCTCCCACTCGGGGGCTTAGCTGCAGTTCAGCACTCGCCTAAGTTCTCCACGAAGAGACTTAGCTGCAGTCAGACACTCTCCTAAGTTTAAAAAATCCTACCGAGTGGAGAGCAATCCTCCCACTCGGTGGCTTAGCTGCAGTTCAGCACCCGCCTAAGATTCTCCACGAAGAGACTTAGCTGCAGTCAGACACTCGCCTAAGTTTGAAAAATCCTACCGAGTGGAGAGCAATCCTCCCACTCTGGGGCTTAGCTGCAGTTCAGCACTCGCCTAAGTTCTCCACGAAGAGACTTAGCTGCAGTCAGACACTCGCCTAAGTTTGAAAAATCCTACCGAGTGGAGAGCAATCCTCCCACTCGGGGGCTTAGCTGCAGTTCAGCACTCGCCTAAGTTCTCCACGAAGAGACTTAGCTGCAGTCAGACACTCGCCTAAGTTTGAAAAATCCTACCGAGTGGAGAGCAATCCTCCCACTCGGGGGCTTAGCTGCAGTTCAGCACTCGCCTAAGTTCTCCACGAAGAGACTTAGCTGCAGTCAGACACTCGCCTAAGTTCTCCACGAAGAGACTTAGCTGCAGTCAGACACTCGCCTGAGTTTGAAAAATCCTACCGAGTGGAGAGCAATCCTCCCACTCGGGGGCTTAGCTGCAGTTCAGCACTCGCCTAAGTTCTCCATGAAGAGACTTAGCTGCAGTCAGACACTCGCCTAAGTTTGAAAAATCCTACCGAGTGGAGAGCAATCCTCCCACTCGGGGGCTTAGCTGCAGTTCAGCACTCGCCTAAGTTCTCCACGAAGAGACTTAGCTGCAGTCAGACACTCGCCTAAGTTTGAAAAATCCTACCGAGTGGAGAGCAATCCTCCCACACGGGGGCTTAGCTGCAGTTCAGCACTCGCCTAAGTTCTCCACGAAGAGACTTAGCTGCAGTCAGACACTCGCCTAAGTTTGAAAAATCCTACCGAGTGGAGAGCAATCCTCCCACTCGGAGGCTTAGCTGCAGTTCAGCACTCGCCTAATTTCTCCACGAAGAGACTTAGCTGCGGTCAGACACTCGCCTAAGTTTGAAAAATCCTACCGAGTGGAGAGCTCCGCCACAAATATAATGTACAACAACGGGGTGTGGGTCGACTGCCACCTTCTCCCGAGAGCTCCGCCACAAATACAATGTACAACAACGGGGTGTGGGTCGACTGCCACCTTCTCCCGAGAGCTCCGCCACAAATACAATGTACAACAACAGGGTGTGGGTGGGTCGACTGCCACCTTTTCCCGAGAGCTCCGCCACAAATACAATCTACAACGACAGGGTGGGGGTCGGCCATCAAGCCTCTCACGACAGTTCCAGACCACGGAGACATTCAGCAAAAATAAAGTTTGGATAAAGCTTAAAAGGCCCCGGACCCCGAATCAAAGTACTCGAGCCCTCAGCTCGGCAGAGTTTAAACGATTACAAGTCCACTCGGCATTCCGAGGCTAATTTAAGGAAAAGCATAAAAAGTTTTCTCACTCCTCAAGAGGAGGGCTGGCAGGAGCGACGAACTCATCTAGGTCGATTCCGTCCGCAATGCGAGTAGCTGCAGCGATGAAGGTCTCCATGAAGTCCTGGAAGCTGTGCCTCTTGGTATTGGCGACTTGGATGGCGGCCAGCTTTTCTTCTCGCGCCTCCTTGCAATGAACGCGGACTAAGGATAGAGCCACATCAGCGCCGCACCGGGCAGAGGACTTCTTCCACTCCTGCACTCGATCGGGGATTTTGTCAAGTCGAGCCATAAGAGACTCGAGATCATTCTGGAGCGCGGATTCTGGCCAAAGTGTCGAGTCGATCCGCGACACGGCAACCTTCAGTCAAGCCAAGTAATCCACGGCGCCGTCGATTCGAGATTCCAGTCGGAGCAGGTTCATGGCAGTATCGTCTTTCATCGGAGAATTGATTGGGTCCAGACCCGTTTCGATCCGCCCGGTCTCCTCTTCGAAGTTCTGACAGAATTCTGCACACAAGACCTAAAGATAAGCCAACGATCACAAGATTGAGTCGACACAAAAAGTACAAAACAGTCAAAATTAGACATGCACCTTCAAGTTTGATGTACAACCTCTTGGCGAGGCTCCTCAGGTAGCTCTCCAGGTCGTACCTCCTACGGGCGATGCCTTCCATCTCCTCGCCCAAGAGGAGGTTCTTCTTCTTCCAACCGGCAGTCAGCTTGTTGGCATCAGTCAGGGCGGTCTGCAACCTAATGTTCTCTTGTTCCAACTGGTCGACCGAAGCCAGCTTCTGTTCGGCCAGAGCCATCTTGTCGTCAGCCGCCTTGCGGGCAACAGCCAGGTCCTGGTCCTTCCTCGCCAAAGCTCTTTCCAATTCTCCTACAAAGAAATGGCGATTGAATCGGAAACAGCAAAGGAATGCCCAAGTCTGAAAACAAAATCAGTCGACAAAGTCGCTTTACCTGCGGCGCCCTCCCTGACCTTCTGCAACTCCGTCCTGGCCAGCTCTAGATCAAGGTCCAGTTGGATCTTCTGTTTCTCCAATTCAGCATAACGAGCGGCAAGTTCGCAGGATCTCTGCAAAAGGAAAAACCAGCCGACAGACGTTCGAAATAAGTTGCTTCCGAGTAACTAAGGAACAATGGCGACGTTTTAAGACCACGGCCGAATCAAAAACATTCGACCGTAGTCTCGGGGACTACACCCAGTGGGTGCACTCAGCGTGCCCCCACTGGTTCGACCAAAAAAAAACGACTGCCCACAGTCGACAGGACACGGACCACTCGACCTGGCAGACCAAACCGAATGAAGAAGTACGGATTCACAAACACAATATACAGACTACAGTCGACTGCCAGCAGTCCACCGTAATCTCGGGGACTACACCCAGTGGATGCACTCAGCGTGCCCCCACTGGTTCGACCAAAGAGAAAACACACCCAGTGGGTGTACAAGTACGGATACAAAGATCTTCAAAAAGAAAATAAAGAGAGAGAAAGACTCTTCAAACAAACAAACATCAAGTCAACTGACCTGGACGTTACTCTGAAGCGCCGAACTCGCGTCGTAAGCCGCCTGGCTGGCCTCCCGAGCCTTCTTCACCTGTTCCATCATGACCCCTGCCTGGTGTATGGCCTCCTTCGTAGCGGCCACTTCGTCTTCAGGGACAGAGTATGCGACAAAGAGTGAAGTCGGATCGGCAGTCGACGCCGAGGGCTGCGCACTCGATAGGGGATTGGCAGCCGACGCCGAGGGCCGCGCACTCGACAGGGGATTGGCGAAGGACACAGAGGCCCGAGGGGCATCGCCGCCGTCCCGAGCCGCGGCCTCAGGCGCCAGAGCAGGCTGGGGAGCCCTGTCAGTCGACGGCCTGTTGGTCCTCCCTATCCTCAGCGGCTCGTTGTCATCGTCATCCGGGAGGTCGATAACTTGAGGAGGAGCTGCAGGAAGAACTTTCAATCGACCAGAATTGCAAGAAACGACCAAGCCAACTCAAAAACAAAACGTCGATGATCGTACCAGGGTTGGAGGTTGCAGCGTCCCCCATCTCTTGGTCGTCATCCTTGGCTGAGACCTCGGAGGTAGCAGCACTGCAAATTTCGAAGAATCAGCCAGTTCAGCATAATGAGTCGACTGAGGATCTGTCCTCCAATTGACGAAAGAAGTCAAGGCTTGTTACCCGGAGATGACAGGGACAGTTATCTTCATCTTCGGCAGAGTCTTGGGCGGCTTGGACTGCGTCGTGCGCGGTTGCTTGGGAACCTTCCCAGTCGGTGTTGGAGAAGAGGTCCGAGGGCGTTTCGACGATGGCCCGACGAAGGCAGTCGCCTGACCACGTCCCTGCGCCGGGTCGTGCACGAGTTTGGATCGCCTCTCTGGGCGGGGAGGTTCGGCCTCTTCCTCCTCCTCCTCGCTGGAGAAGATGTCATCGCCTTCCTCTCCTTCGCCGTCTGACTCCCACTCGCCCTGGTCGTCCCCGCTCTCACCTCCGCTCCCCTCACCTTCCTCAGTCGACCCCTGCGCCCCGTTGGGCGTCGAATACATCTCAGTAGTCGCCTGAAAGACAGCAGGCAAAATGGAAAGTCAGTCGACTCGCTCAAAAGAAGACCAATGCAGAAAGCAAGATTTCAGTCGGAAACATAAAGACACACCTGGTCGACCTCATATGAGCTGTCGAGTGGAATGACCCTCCTAGCTCCTCGGGGGTTGTCTTTGTTCCCTGTAATGCTTGACAGCCACCCCTCCAACATCTCGTCGGTGACCTCCTCCGGGTGGATCCGAGTGGAGTCCTCGAGGCCGGAGTACAGCCACATCGGGTGGTCCCGGGCCTGGAGTGGTTGGATTCTCCTCTTAAGGAAGACTTCGAGCAGGTCCATCCCTGTCACGCCCTCGCGGACAAGTTCGACCACTCGACCCGCCAGTGTCTTGACCTGGGCCTTTTCTTCGGGCGTCACCTTCAGAGAAGCCGGCTTTTCGGCTCGGTCGAGGGTGAAGGGTGGAAGTCCAGTCGACTGCCGTGGGGTCACTTGATCCTGGCAGTAGAACCACGTCGCCTGCCACCCTCGAACTGACTCCGGAAAGGTGATGGAGGGAAAACAACTTTTCCCCCTTGTCTGGATCGCCAAACCCCCGCACAGCTGGATCACCTGTGTCCTCTCGTCACTCGACTTAGCCTTCTTCACCGACTGAGAACGAACGGTGAAGATGTGCTTGAAAAGTCCCCAGTGTGGGCGGCACCCCAGGAACGCCTCACACATAGAAATAAAAGCAGTAAGGTAGACTATGGAGTTCGGAGTGAAGTGATGGAGCTGCGCCCCGAAGAAGTTCAGGAAATTGCGAAAAAAAGAGTGGGGCGGCAGAGAGAAACCACGGTCAATGTGAGTCGCCAGGAGAACGCGCTCACCGTCGCATGGCTGGGGCTCGATTTCTTTCCCCGGGAGACGCGCCGCCTTGTGGGGGATAACTCCTCCCTCGACCAGGTCTTCGAGGTCCTCCTGACGAAGCACCGAGGACATCCAGTCGCCCTGGATCCACCCCTTGGGCAGGGCCGTCCGAGAGGAAGAACCCCCGCGCGCAGACTTCTTTCCCTTCCCCGCCGCCGCCGCCTTCTTTACGCGCTCCAGTGCGGTCGTCTTGCCCTTCACCATTGTCGCCGGCGAGGTCTCGGGCTGGTTTTGTGGTGACGGGGCGAGAGCAAAGGAAGCGGAGGAGACGACGGAGAAACAGAGGAGGAAGAGGAAGAGATGAGCACGCGTACTGAAGAGGGGCTCCGGGCCAACTATTTATAAGGGGCCGCTCCTGAGTGGCTGGCAGGTAGGCCCGAGCTATCCAGTCAAATCCCGTGGCAGGCGCGCGCACTATACGTGGCAAAAAAGGCGGCGCGGGGATCGAGGAGCCTTCGCACTGTCGCTCCCGATTACTGCGGCCGCCCCCGTTCCGCGCGCTTCCTAAAAAATCCGAATCCCGCGATCTCCGCCAGCTGCAGAACAACTTGACGAAACGGCAATCCCGCGCACGCCAGCGCTCGATGCCTCGCAGGTGAAGAAATCCATTCGGCGAAAGACCTGGAACGGATCAAGACGACTGAAAAAGGTTAATGACGTCATCCGTGACAGTCGACCCAGAATGAAGCACCCATAATAACCCGAGGGGTCGGATGAAAAGGTCCCTAACCTCCTTTTCCACTCCAGCCTCGATCCGTTCGGGGGCTAATGATGTAGTCATGTACCTACGGTAGGGACACGGACCCGTCCTAAGAGCCCTACCGTAGGACATCCTTAGAGGAAGTCACCTTTCAGACAACTCGGAGATATCCCATTCGACGGATTGAAGACACTCGACCAAGAACTGTCACTCGACCAAGGAGCCAACCACTCGACTGCCAGAAGACCTCAAGTCACTCCGTGGGCAAACGGTCGGTTATTAAGTAGCCTTTATGATCATTATGACGCTTTATTAGGGACGTTATCAGTAACGCCCACCTTAAATGTACCTTAAACCCTGCATTACTGAGGGCAGGAGAGGGCCGGCGAACTCTATATAAGTCACCCCCCTCCTCAGTATCAGGGGTTCGCACCCCTATCATCTTACTCACGCATAATCCAATCGACCGCCTCCGGGCACCGAGACGTAGGGCTGTTACTTCCTCAGAGAAGGGCCTGAACTCGTAAACCTTGCGTGCTTACAACTTCCCAATAGCTAAGGTCTAGCCTCTTTATACATACCCCTCTACCTCACTGTCAGACTTAGAACTACGACAGCGGCCAGAATCGCAGTTGAGCAGAGAGAGGCTTTTCAGCCTGCAGTAGGTACCGAGCAGGTTGTTGATGTCCGACTGTCCCAGCTTAACACTCTCCACGTGCAGCGCCGTGAGGCCGGCGAACGCGCGGGGGCATGCGTCCAGACAAGACAGGAGGCGCGTCGCGTGGCCGGCGAGGTCCTCGTCAGTGCACTGGATGTCGATCTTCTCGCCCAGGATCACGAATGTCGCCTTGGCTATGCTGCAGCCGCGCGCCATGGCGTCGCTGACGGCGCGGACGATGTCCATGGACTCGTCTCTCAGATAGAATCGCAGGTAGAGGACGCGGCGGCCTGGTGCTGGTCCCTGCGTCCCAACAGGCTCCTTGCTGCTTCTGCCACGGACAGGTTGGTCTGAGCCTTCTTGGATAGAGCGGACTTGGAGCCGTCGTCTTTAAGCTTGTAGCGCTTAACGTCTAAGGTGATACGACTGATCGAGAGAGGGAGATGCCTCCACCGTCTGCTTAAGATGCTGCTTCTTGCGGCGCCTCGCACGCTCGAGACGATCTAGAACGGACACAAGAATGTCATCCGGCAGCTTACTAAGCCTGTCTTCCTGCTGCTCGACTTCCTGCATGGATGAATTGATGTGGCCAATGGATCGATTCATTACGTTTGCTTTTTTGAGAATAATCATCTGATCTATTAATAATGTACAATAATGTCATCAAAATTAACAAAACCTACAACCAAATCCATGGACAAGTGGCATGGCTAGGGGGTGGACAGGATGGTCCATGGACCACTTTAAAATTTCCCTATAGAATATAAATACTGTAGTGAAAAATATTTCTTTGAGTATATAAATATTCCTGTTACTGGACCATCCGATGAACTAAGTTGGCTATGCCGAGCAACAACTACAAGCACTTGAGCAGTCCAAAATCATCATGCTAAGTCTCAAAAGTGAGCGCATCGAAACAGTCGACGATGCAAAGCATAGATCGGAAGAGCCATAGCTGTACACACACACCAATGAAAGCAAGGCCACCGGAATCCAGATGGTTCCACCAGAAACAAACACAGATAAAATCCAAATAGATCCACAAAGACCAGCGACGACGGGATATAAAAAGATCCACCGAAATATACCTCCATACGGAGAAGACATTGTTCCAACTCAGAAACGCACCTCACATTTTCAATTAAGGCAATAAAACATAACCTTTTTTTTTGAGACAATAATAATAATAATAATAATAATAAACAACCTAAAGCCGAAATCATTAATTAAGTACTTGTTGCAAATAACACTTCACTTTCCCAGGTCGCGACAAATGGCACACATGCAGCACGCCACTTGTCGCAACCTGGGAGTTTTCCCTTTTTTCGTAGATCCGTTTATTCAAAACATTTTATCTCTTAAACCGTGCGTCCAAATCTCGAACCGTTTTCACCATTGGATTTCTCGCGTCGAGATCTTCAAAACTAGATCCCATGTTGATAGGTTTTGACGAACTTTTTTTTTCACAAAAAAACCGGGCGAAAAAACCGAACCAGGAGCACAGTTTTTTTCCCTTTCCGAAAGAGGCACGTCCGTGCCTCTCGCAAAATCACAACCGCGCCTCTTGTGGAAGCAAAACCGTGACTCTCGTGTAAGGAAAAAAAAACAGAAAACGAGTTTTTTTTTCATTTCCGAGAGGCACGGACGTGACTCTCGCGAAAGCAAAACTGTGACTCTTGCGAAAGAAAAAAGAACAGAAAACGCGTACTTTTTTCCCTTTCCGAGAGGCACGGTCGTGACTTTCGCGTAAGCACAACCGTGCCTCTTGCGAAAGCAAAACCGTGACTCTCACGAACGAAAAAAAAACAGAAAACGCGTTTTGTTTTTCCCTTTTCGAGAGGCACGGCCGTGACTCTCGCGAAAGCACAACCGTGCCTCTCGCGAAAGCAAAACCGTGACTCTCGTGAAAGAAAAAAAAACGCGTTTTTTTCCGTTTCCGAGAGGCACAGCCGTGACTCTCGCTAAAGCACAACCGTGCCTCTCGCGGAAGAAAAACCGTGACTTTCATGAAAGGAAAAAAAAGAAAATGCGTTTTTTCGCAAAAAATTGAATTTTTTGATCGAAAAGCTAAGAAAGACCGGGGAAAACCAAAACGTCGAAAAAACCCGGAAAAAAACCGTTTAAAAGCCGAAAACGCGTGCGGAAAAATAAAAAAAATAAAAATTCGAAGGGAGCGTCCTGAGCGCGACACGTGGCGAATGGCTGAGAGCGCCAAGTGACGCTGATCGTTGCGAGGCTTCCGAAAAAGCGCTCGTTAACTAGTTTCTCCCACCTAAAGCAAGTATAGAATCCCGCCCATCGCTGAGGGGCGAGGGCTGGCGCAAGGCCCAAGGGTGGAGACGAGGCAGGCCAGCGACGGCGCAAACCACCGAAATCACTAATTGAGGAGCGCTCCTCGCAACGATTAATCGGGGAGCACTCCGCGCGCGCCAAGTGTCACGCGCGGAGCGGTCGGGAGACTTTTCCGATGCGCTCTGCGCGCGACACTTGTCGCGCGCACGGCTTCTCCCTTGTTTTCCGGTTTCTGGTTTCCCTTTGTGGTTTTTCCTTTTTCACTTTAGTCCTTATACTTTTAATGTTTTGTAAAACCTTTTGATCTGTTTTGAGATCTATTTTCTCTCTGGTGTGGGCGAACCGTCGTGGAGCACCGTTCTTTCTTTGTCGTCGTCTTCGTCCGTCGCGGCCGCCGCTCTTGTCGCGTGGTTACGGCGGCCCCTGTCCCGGCCGGCGCGCTTGTTGCCTGGTTTTACGGCGGTCCTTCTTTAGCGTCGACCGCGCTTCCCCGTTCGCATGATCTCCGTTCCTTACCAGTTGCCTTCGTGGGTTCCCTGTTTCCCTTTCGGGTTTCTCTTTTTGTTCCCGTTATATTTCCGAGATATGGAGATTTATGGGGTAGTTACGGGTGTGGAGTACCAACACTATCAGATGTCAAGTTTCAACTGGGTTTTGTGTGATTAGTTCTTGATAATCATTATGTTTCTTGCAGTTATGGCTTGTCCTTTTTGCCGTATGCTTGGTGGCCCGTGTTCTTCTGTTGATTCTTCTGTAGATGGGTTCAGTGTGGTCCTGGATCGGCGTTGTTGGAGGCGTGTTGTAAGAATATCATTTTATAATTGTTCAATTTTTGGCACACACTTTTATTTCTTTTGGTGCTGCTCATGCTGTTTAGGTTTTGATTATGATCCTTGTTTTGATTTGTTGTGCAGTATGTTCCGTGCAGTGTTAGAGCTCATCTTGCTTGTTACATCGAGGAGTGCAGGGCTTTAGCCATAAGAAGGGGTGACGAAGATACTGATCTTGCTTTTCAGTGCAATGAGGGTTATTTGTATGGTGTTTTGTTTAGTCATGGTCGGTTGAGGAGCAAATTCCATGGTCCTTCCTGGGAATGATTGGTCAGTGATTATGGTGTTCGTCCTTCTGATATAATGACTGTTAGGCTTGAGCATTATGGAACGTGGATTGGTATTGTTTTTATCGTGTTGGTCGTGGAGATGCATTGTCTCCTTTACCATCTGTTGGTAAGGTTTATTTTTAAGGACGTTTTTAGCTTGTTTTATTTTACATGATGATTTTTCTATTTCCTTGAGTCTGTGTAGTGATATTTTTGTAGCTCTTGATGGTTTGAGCGACTCCGAGATGGAGCTTGTTGGGAGTTGTTATTACACCCGTGGTGTTTTTCTTAATTATCAGCAGATGTATTTCATGAGGTGTCAACTATTTGATGATGTACATACCATGTTGTCCTTTGGTTCACAGGATTGATTCAATGAATGTTAATTGTCATCATATGGTCAGATTTTTTTCCACTATTTTTTCTTTGTTTCTGTTTATTTATTTATTTTTATTATCTCTTCTGTTTATAGTTTTTAATTTTTGTTCTATTTCTAATAGCTTGTTGTTTTTGTCAGGTTATTCCTGGTATTGTTGTGAGGAGTTTGAAGGAGTTTGTGACTTTTCCTACGACTGGCGTTTCAACCCTTGAAGTTACTTTGGAATCTGGTGATGATGATATATATGTGAGCACTCCTTGCTCCTACTTCATTGGCTTGGGTAGTAGAATGGTGTTCAAATAGGAAGGTTTCAGTGATTTTCTCCAGGCATCATCTATTGAAGTAAACAACTTGGTGCTGATAACTTTCAAAGAGCGTGATGGGAGGCTTGTTGTTATCTTCAATCTTCCGCCGCAGTGATGTTAGTTATAGCCTTTGAACATAAATGGTTTTTGTTTAAAAATCTATGCTACGGTTAATGTTGTATTTTTATACGAATTGATATGGACCTAAGAACCTAAGTGTTCATTGCTGTTATATGTTTGTAGAAGAGGTATGGCTGTGCATCTCTTTTAAAGATGTTCTTTTGGACGGATGTTATTTAATTGGGGTTATAGTTTTGAATACAGTTAATGCACGTGTGCTGTTTACTCTGAGGCACGGCTGTGCATCTCTTTTATGTGAGGCACGTGGTTTAAGCAAATGAAGGCACAGAATTGAAGTCAGTGCAGGCATGGTTGTGAAGAGGCACGGGTATACTGAGAGCTACGTGTGTGCAGCGCCAAAGTTGTACGGGCGAGATACTATGGGTTTCATGCGAGAGGCTTGTGTGTGTAGGAGGTAGAGTTACTGTTGGTTTTATGTGAGGCACGTGGACTGAGCAAAACGGAGGTATGGAATTATTGTCAGTACAAGCACGGTTGTGGAGGTACGGGTATACTGAGAGACGCATCTGTGCAGCACCAAAGTTGCATTGGCGATCACGTGTGCGGAGCACGTAGAGTTACTTTGGGTTTCAAGTGAGGCACGTTGATCAAGCAAACAGAGGCACTGTAGTCAGTACAAGCACGGTTGTCTGGAGGCACGGTTTTGAACCCACTTGCTGGTGTCAAGATTCTAGAGGCACGGGTGCACGGCAGTAGAGGCATCGGTCCCAATATCTGGTTAGAGGGGCTCGGTTAATGATGCACAGGTGTGTAGTCTCTAGGGTCACGGGTGCGTGGCACCACAGGCATGGATTTAGTAGATACTTAGTGAGTCACACTTGTAAATAGGTCAGTTGCACGCAGTAGTGTAGTTTTGTGGCATTGTGCAGAACTGGTGTACGGAGAGGAACCTGTGTAGAATAGCAAGGATGTTCTGAATTGACGGAGCGGTGTTTGATGTGAAACGGAGGCAAGGATTTTTTTCCAATGTGGTTAAGGTAACAAAAGTTATCGTCGCTTGTGACTGTGTACCGAATGATCTTCTGCAATATTTATGAATTGCTCATGCCAATGTTTAATAAGCATTGTACTGAGAGTTTACGATGATATCATCACATATTCTTGTAAATGCACGATGCATCTTGTAAAGGTTGAGTATGAAAATTATAATACAATATCGTGCGAGATATCACTCATTCTATAATCATGGATACAATATATGCTTGCTCAGTATTGGGACATAAGTTACTAATTGCATTTAGACATAACTTACTAATTGCATTTAGACATGCAAAGCGTAGTATGCATTTGTACGTGAGCACACCACTGTGTTCAAAGTTCAAACGTAAAATAGTAATACAATACACACATCATCTCTGAGCAACAACAAACATATTTACAACATAGGTTCATACAATCCAAATTAGTACATGAGCACACCACTGTGTTCAAAGTTCAAACGTAAAATAGTAATACAATACACACAACATCTTTGAGCAACAACAAACATATTTACAACATAGGTAGACATCCATTTTCTCGCAATTTACCAACCACTGTTTCCCTTCCAGCGCTTCCAGCCGCTGGAAGATCCATCGTCATTGTTCTTACGTGGGCGGAGTCTTTCTTTCATTGGTTGTTGGTGGAGGTGACGTAGCCCATTCTTGATGATTAGGATTCTACGGTACAACTCGTAGCTAACATACCCGTCCTTTGCCGCGTACTCAAGGTGTATTGGGGAAAGTGGCTTCCACTCCCAGAACTGGTGCTTCTCCTTTGGGAATGATTTCTTCATGTTCTTGTATGAGGGGTCGATGATGGCCGCTGCAAGTTCAGCCATGGAGTCCCTTTCTCCACCACCCTTGATGCGGAATAGCCTCTGGATGTCGACGTGGTGCTCGTCTAGAATTCTGATGCATGCACGGGCAAGCATGGTCTTGTCGTTCCTGGTGTCGACACTAGTGAAAGTTACCGCTTTCCATTGTAGGAAGTCAACTAACGCCTGGGAGTGCTCGGACCTACAGTAGTGGTATAAAAGGACATGCTGGCGCATGGAAAGTTGGACGACGGCGATCCCTTGTCGTATGTAACTACTCTTACGTGTGTACTCGAGGTCGAGGCCGACGAACTTGTTCTTCTCCTCCTTTAGCCATTCTTTGTACTTGTTGATGATCCGCTCCATGGTCCTTGGGTCGTTGGTGTACACCACCTCGAGCACGGTTGTATCGTGGGTAGTGATGTGTTCGGTGAATGTTGTTAGTTCCCGTCGTCCATGGCTGGAGGTGTGCGGTGGTGAACTGCGTCCGGCGAGAAACTTTCGAGGAAGAGGATGAAATGGAGTCGAAAAAGTGAAAGGGTTGTTTTGTCGTGCAAAAAAGGAAACCGCCAAAGAGCAGTTGCTAGTCACGCGGCGGTTCCAGGCGTAGAATTTCGAAATTGAAATTTTTTTATTCGTTGCGTGCTGCCTGCGTGATGCATCTTTGGCTGTGATAGTAAACATTTAGCAGATGCATGGTCGTGCCTTTGTTGTGAAACGTTTTTTCAGTTAATAATCTTTCTTGGTTAGGGAGGCACGGTTTTTATGTTATTCGGTGTACAAGTGTGTTTAGGAAAAGTTGAACTGAATATAGTTTGGATTTGAAAACGTAGTCCTGTTTGGTTTTTAATTGAGATATGTTTCACTAGATGGTTTGAATAAGTTTGATAACATCGTATTGCTAGAGGTTTTGAATCACGAACTGATTCTTGTTTCATTTCATTTTTTGAAAATGAATCTTTTTGTTTTTTGGTTTTTGGAATTGTGAACTTTTCAAAGGATTAGAACTACATTTTTTCAATTGAATCATTTGGATGGTTCAAACAACATTTGTTTTAAAGGATCATTCCGATGGTTGAAATAGCTAGTTGATTGTCTGTAAGAGCTACATAAGTTGCAAAAGAATATTCCGATAGTTCAAGCAAGCACATGGTCCATACTAGTTAAATTATTCTACCATCCAATGCAGCAAACTTATAGTAATCAGTGTTTTGCTCCTGGAGGCATCATGATCAAATGAGCGTTGAACATTCTAGGAGATGCACTGTTTGCTTCTATTTTACGTGCTGGTTCCGACGGAATCTACATGATGCGCTGAATGATGATGGACACAAAATGGTCATTTCGCTCTTTGAAAGTGATTAGAACAACGTTCTTTTCAACGAAGGATGCAGCTGATATGAAGTCTTTGAAAGAAGACTTTTGTATTACCATCCTGCCGTCGTTTTTGGAGATGTAGTATGATGAAGGAGTGATGACATGTGTATGTTCACCAGGAGCTTCAAGGGTTACCCTGCCATTGGTTGGCATGTCCGCCCATCTCTTCAGTGTTGAGACAACGCTCCTCGGAATTTTCTAGAAGAAAATCGAAATTAAATAGAAATTAAAGCCGTTGATTTGTCACTTGGACAATAAATAAAAGGATGTCCGAATATGTTGAGTGCACAAACATTAAGAAATTCCATATTTGAAGTAACATAGTTCTTGGCATGTTCAGGTTTGTGTGTAAACAGATAAAACAACATATTAAGAGAACAACGGATGTTTTGTTGTTTTAGTTTTGAATAAATAGGTTTTTTTATAATTTTACATATAAGCAATATTACCTCAGTATTGTTATTACATATGAGCAAAATATTTTTGGTATTTTAACAAGGACAGTTGTAACCAACCATGACGTAGTCTTTGGTGTTAGTGTGAGTCAGGACATGGACAAACGGACGACAACGGATGAAAGTATCTCCGAAAAGGCGTTGTAGAAAGAATCGTGTCTGGTCGTAGGTGAGCTCAATATCTTTAGAGTAGACACAACAGTGAACATGGTCGAAATCTTTAGAAGAAAGATCATCGAGAGCTAGAAAAAGAAAAAGCTTTTAAAGTTAGATAAAGTTACATCCAACACGGGGTTAATATTATTCAGTTCGATTCATGCATATAAAATTATAGCAGAAGAAGATAAATCTGTAATGTTTGTAATATTAAATACCTACCAACGTGGGGTAATGGAAGCAGCCTTTTGTTATCTCGATATGTTTGTATTTCAAGATTGAGACCCTCGTCTGGTAGTTCAAATTCTATGCGGTCTCCAGCACGAAGTTCATAATCAGCCGCAAAGATGTTCCACTCACCACAGCAGAACTTTGTGTAGTTCGCCCTATGCTTAAACAAAGCATTGTAAGACCTTCCTTCATGTGTAAGAAGGGCTGGTTCTACTTGCTGTTTACGCAATCTTCTTGCTTCTTTCTTCTCCTCTTCAATGTATTCAGCGAGAAAAGCTTTGACATTACAAGGTACATACTGGAAAAAATAGTGCAAATAACAACCTGTTAGTATAAATTTGAACTTGCGTACTGTTAATTTTAAAAGTTTTCTTAAATTTGATATGAATTTTTGATAAGAATTACAGATAACAACATAATTGTATTATAAATTAATGGACTATATTAATCAGGGCGTAGGCAAGCAAACTAATGGAAATTGAAAACACAAGGCAGGTGCGAATAAGTGGCAGCAGGGGGACCTAGTGTAGGTGCAAGGGGGTATGAGTGACAGTGACGATTTTTACTGTGTTGTAAGCAACTAATTTGTTAGTGATGCTTACTAACCATGCGGCTCCAGCAATTTTCATCAAGAATAACCTCAAACTCCTAGATAACTTCAGGGTGTGGTTCACAAGGGTCGCCTGGTTGGCGGCAGGCAGGGCAAATCATACCTAAATATTTCAGAAAAGCTATGTTAAGAAAACAAGAATATCATAACAATTTAAAAACAAGCTTCAACGTGGAAGGTAGACAACGGCTAGCTTCAAATATGGTAGCTATATTGAAGGCAGGCAACAACTACAAATTTACCATAAATCTTCTCATCTACTCCTTCGAGAAAAGCAGTATGACAGAGTTTATAACACTTGTTTAGATTTCAAATGGTTTTTATATTCCATGAGAGAATGAAGTCGTTGTACCGGATCTGATGCTTCAATAACTATCAAATGAAAAACCTAAACGTAAAACGTAAATACGGATCGGAGCATGCTGCTTACGCATATGCTTTTTACCTGTGACAAAAGAAGAGCAAGGGTTGACGAACGGAGATTTGGGTAGGGGAAGCTTAGGGAAAGGGCACACGGCTAGCAAAATCTACGAGAGAAGGACGGCTGGGAAGTTAATCAAGAGACCCAATAAAAACTCTTCAATAACTTGTTTGAAATGAGACTGTGTGCGGGGAAGAAGCACGAACCTTAGAAGTAGGTGGACAGATAATGCAGATGGCTTGTGATGGGAAGCTTAGGGCAAGCACCCACGGTCAGCAATCTACGAGAGAAGTATGGCTTAGAAATTAATCGATTGTGTGCGGGTTAGAAGCACGAACCCTAGAAACAGGAGACGGAGAAGAAGCACGAACCCTAGAAGCAAGCGTCGGAGAAGGCAAATGAGTTGTGTTGTGGCTGAGGGAGTCGGAGCTTATTGAAATATAAAGGAGATGGGAGAGAGCAAGAGTAGTAATGAGTGCTTCTTGTTTTATTTTTATTCGGCGAAATGGAATGAATGTTGGTTATAGTGAAGGAAATATGCCCTAGAGGCAATAATAAAGTTATTATTTATTTCCTTATATCATGATAAATGTTTATTATTCATGCTAGAATTGTATTAACCGGAAACATAATACATGTGTGAATACATAGACCAACAAAGTGTCACTAGTATGCCTCTACTTGACTAGCTCGTTAATCAAAGATGGTTATGTTTCCTAACCATGAACAAAGAGTTGTTATTTGATTAACGAGGTCACATCATTAGTAGAATGATCTGATTGACATGACCCATTCCATTAGCTTAGCACCCGATCGTTTAGTATGTTGCTATTGCTTTCTTCATGACTTATACATGTTCCTATAACTATGAGATTATGCAACTCCCGTTTACCGGAGGAACACTTTGGGTACTACCAAACGTCACAACGTAACTGGGTGATTATAAAGGAGTACTACAGGTGTCTCCAATGGTAGATGTTGGGTTGGCGTATTTCGAGATTAGGGTTTGTCACTCCGATTGTCGGAGAGGTATCTCTGGGCCCTCTCGGTAATGCACATCACATAAGCCTTGCAAGCACTGCAACTAATATGTTAGTTGTGAGATGATGTATTACGGAACGAGTAAAGAGACTTGCCGGTAACGAGATTGAACTAGGTATTGGATACCGACGATCGAATCTCGGGCAAGTAACATACCGATGACAAAGGGAACAACGTATGTTGTTATGCGGTCTGACCGATAAAGATCTTCGTAGAATATGTAGGAGCCAATATGGGCATCCAGGTCCCGCTATTGGTTATTGACCGGAGACGTGTCTCGGTCATGTCTACATTGTTCTCGAACCGTAGGGTCCGCACGCTTAACGTTACGATGACAGTTATTATGAGTTTATGCATTTTGATGTACCGAAGGTTGTTCGGAGTCCCGGATGAGATCACAGACATGACGAGGAGTCTCGAAATGGTCGAGACATAAAGATTGATATATTGGAAGCCTATGTTTGGACATAGGAAGTGTTCCGGGTGAAATCGGGATTTTACCGGAATACCGGGAGGGTTACCGGAACCCCCCGGGAGACTAATGGGCCTATTGGGCCTTAGTGGAAAAAGAGAAAAGGGACAAGCCCATAGCTGGCCGGCGCCCCCCCTTTCCCCAAGTCCTAGTAGGACTAGGAGAAGGGGCCGGCCCCCTCTCTCTCCTTTCCCCCCGGGAGTCCTAATAGGATTAGGATTGGAGGGGGAGTCCTACTCCCGGTGGGAGTAGGACTCCCCTGCGCCTCCTCTCCCTGGCCGGCCGGCTCCCCCTCCTCCAACCTTTATATATGGGGGCAGGGGGCACCCCAAGACACACAAGTTGATCCTTGAGATCGTTCCTTAGCCGTGTGCGGTGCCCCCTGCCACCAAATTCCACCTCGATCATACCGTTACAGTGCTTAGGCGAAGCCCTGCGTCGGTAGTACATCAAGATCGTCATCACGCCGTCGTGCTGACGGAACTCTTCCTCGACGCTTTGCTGGATCGGAGCCCGAGGAACGTCATCGAGCTGAACGTGTGCTAAGAACTCGGAGGTGCCGGAGTAACGGTGCTTGGATCGGTCGGATCGGGAAGAAGACGTACGACTACTTCCTCTACGTTGTGTGATCGCTTCCGCAGTCGGTCTGCGTTGGTACGTAGACAACACTCTCCCCTCTCGTTGCTATGCATCACCATGATCTTGCGTGTGCGTAGGAAAATTTTCGAAATTACTACGTTCCCCAACAGTGGCATCCGAGCCTAGGTTTTATGGTTTGATGTTATTTGCACGAGTAGAACACAAGTGAGTTGTGGGCGATACAAGTCATACTGCCTACCAGCATGTCATACTTTGGTTCGGCGGTATTGTTGGGTGAGACGATCCGGACCAACCTTACGCGTACTCTTACGCGAGACCGGTTCCCTCGACGTGCTTTGCACATAGATGGCTTGCGGAAGACTGTCTCTCCAACTTTAGTTGAACCAAGTGTGACTACGCCCGGTCCTTGAGAAGGTTAAAACGGAGTCTATTTGACGAACTATCGTTGTGGTTTTGATGCGTAGGTGAGATGAGTTCTTACTTAAGCCCGTAGCAGCCACGTAAAACTTGCAACAACAAAGTAGAGGACGTCTAACTTGTTTTTGCAGGGTATGTTGTGATGTGATATGGTCAAGGCATGATGCTGATTTTATTGTATGAGATGATCATGTTTTGTAACCGAGTTATCGGCAACTGGCAGGAGCCATATGGTTGTCGCTTTATTGTATGCAATGCAATCGCGATGTAATGCTTTACTTGATTACTAAACGGTAGTGATAGTCATGGAAGCATAAGATTGGCGAGACGACAACGATGCTACGATGGAGATCAAGGTGTCGCGCCGGTGACGATGGTGATCATGACGGTGCTTCGGAGATGGAGATCACAAGCACAAGATGATGATGGCCATATCATATCACTTATATTGATTGCATGTGATGTTTATCCTTTTATGCATCTTATCTTGCTTTGATTGACGGTAGCATTATAAGATGATCTCTCACTAAATTATCAAGAAGAGTTCTCCCCGAGTATGCACCGTTGCCAAAGTTCGTCGTGCCCAGACACCACGTGATGATCGGGTGTGATAAGCTCTACGTCCAAATACAACGGGTGCAAAACAGTTGCACACGCTGAATACTCGGGTTATACTTGACGAGCCAAGCATATACAGATATGGCCTCGGAACACGGAGACCGAAAGGTCGAGCGTGAATCATATAGTAGATATGATCAACATAACGATGTTCACCATTGAAAACTACTCCATCTCACGTGATGATCGGTTATGGTTTAGTTGATTTGGATCACGTGATCACTTAGAGGATTAGAGGGATGTCTATCTAAGTGGGAGTTCCTGAGTAATTTGATTAACTGAACTTAAACTTATCATGAACTTAATACCTGATAGTATCTTGCTTGTTTATGTTGATTGTAGATAGATGGCTCGTGCTATTGTTCCGTTGAATTTTAATGCGTTCCTTGAGAAAGCAAAGTTGAAAGATGATGGTAGCAATTACACGGACTGGGTCCGTAACCTGAGGATTATCCTCATTGCTGCACAGAAGAATTACGTCCTGGAAGCACCGCTGGGTGACAGGCCTGCTGCTGGAGCAACGCCAGATGTTATGAACGTCTGGCAGAGCAAAGCTGATGACTACTCGATAGTTCAGTGTGCCATGCTTTACGGCTTAGAATCGGGACTTCAACGACGTTTTGAACGTCATGGTGCATATGAGATGTTCCAGGAGTTGAAGTTAATATTTCAAGCAAATGCCCGAATTGAGAGATATGAAGTCTCCAATAAGTTCTATAGCAGCAAGATGGAGGAGAATAGTTCTGTCAGTGAGCATATACTCAAAATGTCTGGGTATAATAATCACTTGATTCAGATGGGAGTTAATCTTCCAGATGACTGCGTCATTGACAGAATTCTCCAATCACTACCACCAAGCTACAAGAGCTTCGTGATGAACTACAATATGCAAGGGATGAACAAGACTATTCCCGAGCTCTTCGCAATGCTGAAAGCTGCGGAGGTAGAAATCAAGAAGGAGCATCAAGTGTTGATGGTTAACAAAACCACTAGTTTCAAGAAAAAGGGCAAAGGAAAGAAGAAGGGAAACTTCAAGAAGAACAGCAAGCAAGTTGCTGCTCAGGAGAAGAAACCCAAGTCTGGACCTAAGCCTGAAACTGAGTGCTTCTACTGCAAGCAGACTGGTCACTGGAAGCGGAACTGCCCCAAGTATTTGGCGGATAAGAAGGATGGCAAAGTGAGCAAAGGTATATGTGATATACATGTTATTGATGTGTACCTTACTAGAGCTCGCAGTAGCACCTGGGTATTTGATACTGGTTCTGTTGCTAATATTTGCAACTCGAAACAGGGACTACGGAATAAGCGGACGCTAGCAAAGGACGAGGTGACGATGCGCGTGGGAAACGGTTCCAAAGTCGATGTGATCGCGGTCGGCACGCTACCTCTACATCTACCTTCGGGATTAATATTAGACCTAAATAATTGTTATTTGGTGCCAGCGTTGAGCATGAACATTATATCTGGATCTTGTTTGATGCGAGACGGTTATTCATTTAAATCAGAGAATAATGGTTGTTCTATTTATATGAATAATATCTTTTATGGTCATGCACCTTTGAAGAGTGGTCTATTCTTGTTGAATCTCGATGATAGTGATACACATATTCATAATGTAGAAGCCAAAAGATGCAAAGTTAATAATGATAGTGCAACTTATTTGTGGCACTGCCGTTTGGGTCATATCGGTGTAAAGCGCATGAGGAAACTCCATACTGATGGGCTTTTGGAACCACTTGATTATGAATCACTTGGTACTTGCGAACCGTGCCTCATAGGCAAGATGACTAAAACACCGTTCTCCGGTACTATGGAGAGAGCAACAGATTTGTTGGAAATCATACATACCGATGTATGTGGTCCGATGAATATTGAGGCTCGCGGCGGATATCGTTATTTTCTCACCTTCACAGATGATTTAAGCAGATATGGGTATATCTACTTAATGAAACATAAGTCTGAAACATTTGAAAAGTTCAAAGAATTTCAGAGTGAGGTTGAAAATCATCGTAACAAGAAAATAAAGTTTCTACGATCTGATCGTGGAGGAGAATATTTGAGTTACGAGTTTGGTGTACATTTGAAAAATTGTGGAATAGTTTCGCAACTCACGCCACCCGGAACACCACAGCGTAATGGTGTGTCCGAACGTCGTAATCGTACTTTACTAGATATGGTGCGATCTATGATGTCTCTTACTGATTTACCGCTATCGTTTTGGGGTTATGCTTTAGAGACGGCCGCATTCACGTTAAATAGGGCACCATCAAAATCCGTTGAGACGACACCTTATGAACTATGGTTTGGCAAGAAACCAAAGTTGTCGTTTCTTAAAGTTTGGGGCTGCGATGCTTATGTGAAAAAGCTTCAACCTGATAAGCTCGAACCCAAATCGGAGAAATGTGTCTTCATAGGATATCCAAAGGAAACTATTGGATACACCTTCTATCACAGATCCGAAGGCAAGACTTTTGTTGCTAAATTCGGAAACTTTCTAGAGAAGGAGTTTCTCTCGAAAGAAGTGAGTGGGAGGAAAGTAGAACTTGACGAGGTAACTGTACCTGCTCCCTTATTGGAAAATAGTACATCACAGAAAACTGTTTTTGCGACACCTATACCAATCAGTGAGGAAGCTAATGATGATGATCATGAAACTTCAGGACAAGATACTACTGAACCACGTAGATCAACCAGAGTGAGATCCGCACCAGAGTGGTACGGTAATCCAGTTCTGGAAGTCATGCTACTAGATCATGATGAACCTACGAACTATGAAGAAGCGATG
This sequence comes from Triticum monococcum, assembly GCA_034509565.1. Taxonomy (NCBI): domain Eukaryota; kingdom Viridiplantae; phylum Streptophyta; class Magnoliopsida; order Poales; family Poaceae; genus Triticum; species Triticum monococcum. Next base: position 609,520,906 of record CM067842.1, read on the forward strand.
GTGAGCCCAGATTCCGCAAAGTGGCTTGAGGCCATGAAATCTGAGATGGGATCCATGTATGAAAACAAAGTATGGACTTTGGTTGACTTGCCCGATGATCGGCAAACAATTGAGAATAAATGGATCTTCAAGAAAAAGACTGACGCTGACGGTAATGTTACTGTCTATAAAGCTCGACTTGTCGCGAAAGGTTTTCGACAAGTTCAAGGGGTTGACTACGATGAGACCTTCTCACCCGTAGCGATGCTTAAATCCGTCAGAATCATGTTAGCAATTGCCGCATTTTATGATTACGAAATATGGCAGATGGATGTCAAAACTGCATTCCTGAATGGATTTCTGGAAGAAGAGTTGTATATGATACAACCAGAAGGTTTTGTCGATCCAAAAGGAGCTAACAAAGTATGCAAACTCCAGCGATCCATTTATGGACTGGTGCAAGCATCTCGGAGTTGGAATAAACGCTTTGATAGTGTGATCAAAGCATTTGGCTTTATACAGACTTTTGGAGAAGCCTGTATTTACAAGAAAGTGAGTGGGAGCTCTGTAGCATTTCTGATATTATATGTGGATGACATATTGCTGATTGGAAATGATATAGAATTTCTGGATAGCATAAAGGGATACTTGAATAAAAGTTTTTCGATGAAAGATCTCGGGGAAGCTGCTTACATATTAGGCATAAAGATCTATAGAGATAGATCAAAACGCTTAATTGGACTTTCACAGAGCACATACCTTGACAAGATTTTGAAGAAGTTCAAAATGGATCAAGCAAAGAAAGGGTTCTTGCCTGTGTTACAAGGTGTGAAGTTGAGTCAGACTCAATGCCCGACCACTGCAGAAGATAGAGAGAAAATGAAAGATGTTCCCTATGCTTCAGCCATAGGCTCTATCATGTATGCAATGCTGTGTACCAGACCTGATGTGTGCCTTGCTATAAGTTTAGCAGGGAGGTACCAAAGTAATCCAGGAATGGATCACTGGACAGCGGTCAAGAATATCCTGAAATACCTGAAAAGGACTAAGGATATGTTTCTCGTATATGGAGGTGACAAAGAGCTGACCGTAAAAGGTTACGTTGATGCAAGCTTTGACACTGATCCGGACGATTCTAAATCGCAAATCGGATACGTGTTTACTTTAAAACGGTGGAGCTGTCAGTTGGTGCAGTTCTAAACAAAGCGTCGTAGCGGGATCTACATGTGAAGCGGAGTACATAGCTGCTTCGGAAGCAGCAAACGAAGGAGTCTGCATGAAGGAGTTCATATCCGATATAGGTGTCATACCTAGTGCATCGGGTCCAATGAAAATCTTCTGTGACAATACTGGTGCAATTGCCTTGGCAAAGGAATCCAGATTTCACAAAAGAACCAAACACATCAAGAGACGCTTCAACTCCATCCGGGATTTAGTCCAGGTGGGAGACATAGAGATTTGCAAGATACATACGTATCTGAATGTTGCAGACCCGTTGACTAAGCCTCTTCCACGAGCAAAACATGATCAGCACCAAGGCTCCATGGGTGTTAGAATCATTACTGTGTAATCTAGATTATTGACTCTAGTGCAAGTGGGAGACTGAAGGAAATATGCCCTAGAGGCAATAATAAAGTTATTATTTATTTCCTTATATCATGATAAATGTTTATTATTCATGCTAGAATTGTATTAACCGGAAACATAATACATGTGTGAATACATAGACCAACAAAGTGTCACTAGTATGCCTCTACTTGACTAGCTCGTTAATCAAAGATGGTTATGTTTCCTAACCATGAACAAAGAGTTATTATTTGATTAACGAGGTCACATCATTAGTAGAATGATCTGATTGACATGACCCATTCCATTAGCTTAGCACCCGATCGTTTAGTATGTTGCTATTGCTTTCTTCATGACTTATACATGTTCCTATAACTATGAGATTATGCAACTCCCGTTTACCGGAGGAACACTTTGGGTACTACCAAACGTCACAACGTAACTGGGTGATTATAAAGGAGTACTACAGGTGTCTCCAATGGTAGATGTTGGGTTGGCGTATTTCGAGATTAGGGTTTGTCACTCCGATTGTCGGAGAGGTATCTCTGGGCCCTCTCGGTAATGCACATCACATAAGCCTTGCAAGCACTGCAACTAATATATTAGTTGTGAGATGATGTATTACGGAACGAGTAAAGAGACTTGCCGGTAACGAGATTGAACTAGGTATTGGATACCGACGATCGAATCTCGGGCAAGTAACATACCGATGACAAAGGGAACAACGTATGTTGTTATGCGGTCTGACCGATAAAGATCTTCATAGAATATGTAGGAGCCAATATTGGCATCCAGGTCCCGCTATTGGTTATTGACCGGAGACGTGTCTCGGTCATGTCTACATTGTTCTCGAACCGTAGGGTCCGCACGCTTAACGTTACGATGACAGTTATTATGAGTTTATGCATTTTGATGTACCGAAGGTTGTTCGGAGTCCCGGATGAGATCACGGACATGACGAGGAGTCTCGAAATGGTCGAGGCGTAAAGATTGATATATTGGAAGCCTATGTTTGGACATAGGAAGTGTTCCGGGTGAAATCGGGATTTTACCGGAATACCGGGAGGGTTACCGGAACCCCCCGGGAGACTAATGGGCCTATTGGGCCTTAGTGGAAAAAGAGAAAAGGGACAATCCCATAGCTGGCCGGCGCCCCCCCTTTCCCCAAGTCCTAGTAGGACTAGGAGAAGGGGCCGGCCCCCCTCTCTCTCCTTTCCCCCCGGGAGTCCTAATAGGATTAGGATTGGAGGGGGAGTCCTACTCCCGGTGGGAGTAGGACTCCCCTGCGCCTCCTCTCCCTGGCCGGCCGGCTCCCCCTCCTCCAACCTTTATATACGGGGGCAGGGGGCACCCCAAGACACACAAGTTGATCCTTGAGATCGTTCCTTAGCCGTGTGCGGTGCCCCCTGCCACCAAATTCCACCTTGATCATACCGTTACAGTGCTTAGGCGAAGCCCTGCGTCGGTAGTACATCAAGATCGTCATCACGCCGTCGTGCTGACGGAACTCTTCCTCGACGCTTTGCTGGATCGGAGCCCGAGGAACGTCATCGAGCTGAATGTGTGCTAAGAACTCGGAGGTGCCGGAGTAACGGTGCTTGGATCGGTCGGATCGGGAAGAAGACGTACGACTACTTCCTCTACGTTGTGTGATCGCTTCCGCAGTCGGTCTGCGTTGGTACGTAGACAACACTCTCCCCTCTCATTGCTATGCATCACCATGATCTTGCGTGTGCGTAGGAAAATTTTCGAAATTACTACGTTCCCCAACATATAGATGGTGTATGTGTATCCCGAGGTGTTATGGGGACACAATATGTTTGACTCGTGCAGCTGCCTCCCATTATAGTTGTCCAGCTGTGCTGCATCCGAGTGGAGTCTTTTACGTGCCTATGCTGCCTCACATACTTTTTGCGAGGCACCGTTATACATGCTAAAAAGCATACTCCTGCTTCTGTGTTTTAATTTTTTTAATCACATGTTTAATCAGATATGGTTGGGTGTGTCTTTAGGAGAGGAACGGTGATGATGTTATTAGATGCACGGTCGTTGTAGCAGGAGAGGCATGGTCGATACGCCAGGTGAGGCAAATTGAGGGGAGGCATGATGGTTCCTAATGATAGGCACTTTTGTATCTTAAATGGAGTCAGGTTTATGACTCTGTTATTGTATTTTTTTCAAGCAGTTGTTGACCCAGGGAGCCACTGTTTTATGTATGTTGGGTTTAGGCGGGAATATCTATGATATCCCACAGTTATTTGTATGTGAGAAGCATCGACAGACATAGAGATGCATGTCCTTTGATATCACTAAGGTTTGTCTTTAAAGCAAAGTGGAGGCACGTGTGTGGCTTTTGTGCTGGCCGAACCGTGCTTCTATTTTTGTTCAGTCCCCGTGTAGTATTTGTACGACATGGTCATCTTGTTTGCTTCTTCTCATTGTTCTCTCGGTCAAAAGATGTGCTGGTGACCGATGGGATGGCTATTTATTTTTAGTGTTCATTGTGCCAGATACCGTGATAGAGTCAATCTAGGTGCTCCTCGATTACAGCGTGGCAGTCGTGACTTTTGAAGTGCATGGTTTCACGAGCTGCAGAAGCACAATTGTCCATTTAGCGTTTCCTTAGCAATTAAATGGGCGCTTTGGTAACTGAGTCGTGTCTCCCTAAAGGTTAAGTAGTGGTCTATTCCTGGAGGTTATTGCGTCTTATTCCCTCCAGAGAAGTGTAGGTATCTCTCGTCATCCTCGACTCGTACAAGAAGCATAGTCAAACTCCATTGTTGTCTCAGCCTCGGTTCCATGGACGACTTCAGGAACACTACTGAGCGTCTCTCTGTAGATGCTGATGGTAATACCAAGCTCGATGTGTTGTAGACCAATGAGCCCCACAAGGTGGAGGAGATTCTTACTCTCTATGAGGAATGGCTGCGTGAGGACAGGTACAAGTTTGTTGGTCTTGATCTGGAGTACACACGAGAGGATTATTTTGATCGTAGTAGAAAAGTTGCTGTTATGCAACTGGCGATGCGCAAGCATGTTCTTGTTTATCACTTGTGCAAGGCCAGTACTGAGCGCGTTGCTCTGAAAGATTTCCTTCGGAACAAAGGTATAATTTTCGCTAGTGTCGACGTCAGGAACGATAGGGATGTTCTCGCAAATAGTTACCTCAAAATCCCAAGAGAGTGTCACATCGATCTTCAAGAGGAGCTCATGATCAAAGGAGGCAACCTAAGGGATTCAATGGCAGATTTGGCAGGAGCCATCATAAACAAATCTTACTTGAGTATGAAGATGTCTTTTCCACAAGGTCTACATGACTACTGGGATTGGAAGCCGCTTTCCCTTGAACACATGAAATATGCGGCAATTGTAAGTGAAAATTTCGTCTTTATATCTTTGTTTTATTGCAACAACAGTACCTTTTCCCCTTGACGTATATCTTCATTCTCATCCGCTTTTTATTTTAGGATGGGTATGTCAGCTACGAGCTCTACCGCCGAGTTTTGTCTATGAAGGACATGATGTATCTATAACATCCCAAATTTTCAATTTGAAATGTTATACACTAGATCATCATGCATATCATATTTTCTTGCATTTTGGTCGATCCTAGAAATTTCACGCAACTCAAGGACCCTCGGAGAGAGTTGGAGATTTCGTCATTTTCATATTTGAGTTTTCTCAAACTTTGAAAAGAGGATCATTTGATTTTATTTATTTCATCTTCAATTATTTTCCCAATATCAAATATGAGAGAGGGGAATAACATGACTTTCCCAAATCTAGGAAAAAATGAAGATCTAATAAATGAATCAAGTTTTGGATTTTTCGGAGTTTATTTGCATTTTTTTGGATTAGGGAAAAATGCGTGTTTTCAAAATTTGCACCTAGGCCCCGAGAAAAGTTCATTTTGTTCGACTCATTTTTAGGAGTCGGGGAAAATTTACTTTGGGAATTTTGGAGTTCGTTTAGATTTTCTTTCTTTGTTTTGTGCGCGCGATTTTTTTTAAAAAAATTTCGCGTCGCGCCGCCTGGGCCAAGGCCCAGCCGGCCTCCACGCGCGCGCCGCGCAGCCAGCGCCGCCGCCGCCGAGTCCTAGTAGGACTCCTCTCCGCCACCTTTTCTTGCCCCCTCCCCCAAGTTTCCTCCCTTCCCTCCCCCTTTAAATACCCAACACCCCCCCTATCCCCCACACCAAGCCGCACCGCTTCCCACCCCGCGCCCCAAGCCGCCGCCGCCCGCGCCTTGCCCGGCCGCCGCCCGCGCCTTCCTGGAGCCGCCGCCGCCGCCTTACGCCGCCGCCCTAGCGCCGCCACCGCCGCCCTCGCCGGAGCCTCGCCGGAGGTAGCCGCGCCGCGCCTCTCTTTTTCCCCGGTTCGATTTTTCTTATAACCGTTCCGGTTTTCTTTTCGTTTGTTGTTTCGGTTTTTATCGAAACCCTAGAGTGGTTTCTCGTTTGTTTTCGGTTTAGTTGTTTAGCGAGCGTTCGCCGGACCGTTCGTCCTAACGAACGTGACCACCGGTTATTCCCGGTTAACGAACGTCCGTTCGTTTAACCGTTCTTCCTTTTTCTTTTTGTCGGATTTATTCCGCGATCGCGATCTCAGATCCGATCTTCGTTCTAGTCTATTTTCTCGCTCGTTTATCAGAATCAGGTGATTCAAGCGCCTGGAGTTTCGTTTCAAAACCGCCGTTCCGACTAATCAACTTAAATAAGTTTTTGCTACTGTAAAACTTGACCTAGTTTCAACTTCCTAGAACCGAGTTGTTTTCTTCCGCCGTTTGTTTTCCGTTGCTTTGTTTGGTTCTTTCTTTCTTCGCAACCGGAGTTCCTAAGTTGAACTTTCTGGTTTGATCTCTTGTTCGAGTTTTACCTGTGCATTAGATGAGTACTTATTGTATGCTTGTTGTTTGTCTGTGATAGATTACCCGAATTGCACCGCCTGTTACTTCGAATCTCTAGGACTCGCGGATCATCAACAAGGCAAGTAACACTTTGATCATACCTTTTCTACAACCCAGTTTTATTGCATTAGATCAATCCTCACACATTGCATGATTAGGATCTAATTAAATTGTGGGATGGGAAGTAGATGAGGTAGTACCTATTACCTGTTTATTATGAAACCTTTGGGAGTTACTTCTACGTTTGCTTATTATGCCATGCTATGCTAGTAGACGTGGATTGGGTGAGTGATATCCATGACAGATGTGAGATTGATAATTTTAATGGTTTATCTAAGGTGGCAACTTAAACACACATCTGGGTGGATTGAGGCACCTGGTTTCTATCAGGACTTGCCTGTTTTCTTTTGGACGGCCACCCAGGCTCAAAGGGATCATAAGATCTTTCATGCTAGAAACTTCCGTGTGCAGCCACAAGCCATTATGGGTGCTGGCATAGTTGACTAAGTCGTGTGAACTCTTACAGGGTAGACTAGCAGATGTAGGGGAAAGGAGGTGTACCGGTCTATCCATCGTAAGGTGCTAGCGCTTCTGAAAGACTGTGTCTCGGTCATCTGTTTCTCAAACACCGTGTAGTGCGAGAAACCCAACGGAGGCGATCGAGTCTTGTGGGGAAAAGTGCACAAATCTCTGCAGAGTGTAATAAACTAACCATGATTAGCCGTGTCCCCGGTTATGGACATCTTGAGTATCTAGTACTTGATTATCATGTGAATCTCATCATGTTACTTCTAATTAATATTGTTGGTTTTAATTGTTCACTTAATTGGGATCGGAATGCTGTCAACCATTCTCGATGTTCAACTACCATGATAGTTAAATAAATTCATTCCTTTGCAGTAGGGAAAAACTGGCTTTACGCAAAACAGTAACCATAGAGCTTTCCACCAGCCAAATATGCATATAGTATAGCTGTTTCATTCCATTACTCTCTATGTGTTACATTGCCAGCATATTCCATGTGCTGACCCGTTTTCGGGCTGCAACTTTCATGTTGCAGACTTTTCAGACGATGAGTAAGGTGCTTTTAGGTCGTGGTTCTATACTTAGTGATGCCGTTGGAGTTGATGGACCCATTTACCTTCCAAGTCTTCCGCTGTTATCGATATTAGATGGCCTTAAGCCATATTTATTGTAATAAGTTCTCCTTTGAGACACCGATGTAATAAGTGTGTGATTGCTATTGTGCTATAAATCCTTCAAAGTACTGTGTGGTGTCAGCATTACTGATCCAGGGATGACACCGGAGCACAGAGACTTGATCCATTCAGGTCGGGTCGCTACAGAGAATGGTATCAGAGCACACGCTGACTGTAGGACACGACCACTAAGTTAAAGCCATAGATCACTATTCTCTCCTCATTTTCTAACTCCTCATCTTTTCTACTCTTTAGGATGAAGGACGCGAAGATCAAGTACGCTCAACCGGATGAAGGCACACCTTTTGGATTTCACTTGAAGGAATACCTAAACATTGGATTACCAAGTTTCATGGGAACCTTCAACGCCACTCTGCCTGAAGAGGAGCGCTGGAAGATTCAAGCTCACGTTTCGGGAAGGACCTTCGCGCCAATCACAAAGCCCATAGATAGTGTTTTCAATGCACCAACCTGGAGTCTGGGAAAGAGCATGGCAGCCCATATCACCATAGGACGCATTGGAGAAGTTTATCAAGAAGACCTCAAGGACACTATCTACCAGATTTGCGGACGCCGAGATGAACAATGGGAGTTAGTCAGCACCAAGAAGGATAGATCCATTGTAGCTTTCATCCAGGAGTTAAACCAGCACATTCGACGCCACGAGAACCAGATGTGCAATGATATGATAGAGTTGAAGAATGCGAAGGCAAGGATCATCGAGTTAGAAGGAGAACTGAAGGCTACACGCAAGGACTACATGGACGAGATCGTAGCTCTAGCAAGACACAACGGTGATCTTAAGCAAGAGATTGAAGAACTCAAGAGGGAGTTAGCATCCAGGAAGGAAGACATGTACGTCGCATGTCCGGACAACTACATCATTCTCGACGATACCGATTCGGATCCAAGTGAACCCGACTTTGAAGACAAAGCTGGAGCGGACATCATGGAGTCTTCCACCGGTTCAAATTTCTAGATGACCACCAAATATTAGTAGTATTTTCCCCCATGTATACACTAAAGTTCGAGCACTTTTGCGATAGTTCTAGACCGTTTGTATGCCCTTGTTTGAATTGAATGAAGTGATTTTGGTGTGCATTTGCTCATGTGCATTGGGGTAGTGTTTTCTCTTTAGACCTCACTCTATTCTTAATTCTCATCTTTTCTAAACCCTCAGATGCCTCCGAGACGTGACAATGGATTTCCACCGGAGCTCACTCAATTGATCCAGCAGCAGAATCAATTGATGCAGATGTTAGTCCAGAACCAGCAAAACAACAACAACAACAACCCACCACCACCACCACCACCTGTTGACCACTTAGCCCGTTTCCTTAGGCTAAATCCGCCGGTGTTTTCCAGTAGCACCGAGCCAATAGTAGTAGACGATTGGCTCCGCAAGATAGGAAGGGAGTTGACCACTGCAGGGTGCACGGATGGTGAGAAAGTGAAGCTTGCCGCACATCAGCTTGACGGACCCACGGCAACATGGTGGGAGAATTTCACAGCCACCTTCCCAGTTGACACTGTCACATGGGATCAGTTCCAGCAAGCTTTCCGCACTGCACATGTTTCAGCAGGAGCCATGGCCATGAAGAAGCGTGAGTTTCGCAACTTATGCCAAGGAGGAAGGACAGTTGGCCAGTACGTTGATGATTTCAGCAAGTTAGCACATTATGCCCCAGATGACGTTGCTACGGATGCAACTAAGCAGGAGAAGTTTCTGGAAGGATTAAATGATGAGTTAAGCATGCGGTTGATGGTAGCAAGTTTCAACAACTACCAGGAGTTGGTAGATCGTGCCATCATGATTGAAGGGAAGCAACAGCAGATTGAGAACCGCAAGAGGAAGTATGGACAGGGGAAGTATAACTCTGGAGCCCAGCAGAAGCCCCGTTTTACCCCTAAATCGGGATTTCAATTTTAGCATACCCATGGAGGAGGTAGTTCGCACAACCATAATGGCCACAAGAATGGTAATGGAAATGGAGGAAGCAATGGCCAGAACCGTACCACCCCATCAACCCCAACCAAGAGAGATCTGAGTCAAGTCACCTGTTTCAAGTGTTCCAAGACCGAACACTATGCCAATGAATGTCCTGAAGGCCAGAATGGAAATGGCAATGGAAGCTCAGGGAAGAAGCCGAACCCTTTCAATAGGGGACAGGTGAACCACGTTAACGTGGAGGAGGTTGAAGATCAGCCTGATGCAGTAATCGGTAAGTTTTTGGTTAAGTCATTTACCGCACTCATTCTTTTCGATACTGGTGCATCACATTCATACATATCAAGGGGATTTGTGAAAAAATATAGCCTGCCCACTAGGATTCTTAAAACACCTATGCTAGTAAGCTCGCCAGGAGCAGAGTACATGGCCAGACAAGGATGTTTTCAAGTGCCATTAAGCATAGGAAGGCATGTTTTCCCAACAGATTTAATTATTCTGGAATCCCAGGGTCTGGATGTAATTCTCGGTATGGATTGGCTGTCGATGTATGGAGGAAACATCGATTGTGCTAGCAAGTCAATTTTGCTCACAACGCCAGAAGGAAGAACGATCAAGTATGTATCCCGGCATGTGCCAAATAGGACACAAGTAAATTGCCTAACAGGAGTAGTGCAGGAGGAAGTACCTGTGGTAAAGGATTTTCCTGATGTATTTCCTGAAGAGTTGCCAGGCATGCCCCCGGATAGAGACATTGAGTTTTTGATTGAGTTATTGCCAGGTACAGGCCCAATATCAAAGAGACCATACCGGATGCCAGCAAAGGATTTGGTAGAAATTAAGAATCAGATTAAGGAGTTACTGGAGAAAGGTTACATACGCCCAAGTTCTTCGCCTTGGGGATCACCCGTACTTCTAGTGGAGAAGAAGGATGGATCATTACGGATGGTTGTTGATTACCGTGGATTGAACGAAGTAACCATCAAGAACAAGTACCCACTGCCGATGATTAATGATCTGTTTGATCGTTTGCAAGGAGCTAAAGTGTTTTGCAAGATCGATTTGCGATCAGGGTACCACCAGTTGAAGATCCGAGAATAGGATATTCCGAAGACAACTTTCACCATGAGATACAGACTATATGAGTATACCGTTATGTCATTTGGATTGACTAACGCACCTGCCTATTTTATGAACCTGATGAACAAGGTGTTTATGGAGTTTTTGGATAAGTTCGTCATAGTGTTCATTGATGATATCCTGGTTTATTCAAAGAATGAAGAAGAGCATAAGGAACATTTGCGTTTGGTTTTGGAGAAACTAAGGGAACATCAGTTATACGCCAAATTTAGCAAATGTGAGTTTTGGTTGAAGGAAGTAGGATTCCTTGGACACGTTATATCTGGAGAAGGGATAGCAGTTGACCCCACAAAGGTTGAGACCGTAACCGAATGGGAAGCACCAACGAAAGTTGGAGAGATCCGGAGTTTTCTTGGACTCGCAGGATACTACCGAAGATTCATTGAGAACTTTTCAAAGATTGCAAAGCCTATGGCGGAGTTGTTGAAGAAGGATACTAAGTTCCAATGGACTGAGGAGTGTGAGGCTAGTTTTCAGGAGTTGAAGAAACGTCTGGTTACCTCACCAGTGTTGATTTTGCCAGATCAGACCAAGGATTATGAGGTGTATTGCGACGCTTCACGTCGAGGACTTGGAGCAGTGCTTATGCAGGAAGGGAGAGTTGTTTCGTATGCTTCACGACAACTGAAGCCTCATGAATTGAATTATGCTACACATGATTTGGAGTTAGCAGCCGTAGTGCATGCATTGAAGACATGGAGACATTTTCTCATTGGAAATCATTGTGAGGTGTACACGGATCACAAGAGTTTGAAGTACATTTTCACGCAGAAGGGGTTGAATCTCAGACAAAGGAGATGGTTGGAGCTCATCAAGGATTATGATATGAGATTGCATTACCATCCCGGAAAAGCTAATGTAGTAGCTGACGCATTGAGCCGTAAGAGCCATGTCAATATGTTAATAACGGAAGAAATACCCAAGGAGTTATTAGAAAACCTTCGTGAACTAAGTTTAGAAATAGTTCCGAAAGGCTATGTGGCAGCATTGGAGATTCAGTCAACATTGATGGATAAAATCAGAGAGGCTCAGAAATCTAACAAGGAGATTGCTTCTATAAAGAAGAAAATGAGCGAAGGAAAAGCAAAGGGATTTCGTGAGGATGAACACGATACCCTATGGTTTCAGGACCGTGTTTATGTGCCAAATAACCCGGAGATCAAGAAGTTGATTCTACAAGAGGCACATGATTCACCATATTCGATTCACCCAGGAAATACCAAGATGTATTTGGATTTGAAGGAGACATTCTGGTGGACCAGAATGAAGAAGGATATTGCAACATACATAGCAGTTTGTGACGTATGTCATAGAGTAAAGGCAGAGCATCAGAAGCCAGCCGGATTGTTGCAACCATTGCCGATACCCGAATGTAAGTGGGATAAGATAGGCATGGATTTTATCACAGGACTACCCAAGACGAAGGCAGGATATGACTTGATATGGGTAGTAGTTGATCGGTTGACGAAGGTAGCACATTTCATTCCAGTAAAGACCACTTACAATAGTGCTAAGTTGGCAAAGATATACATGACTAGGATCATTTGTTTGCATGGAGTTCCGAGGAGTATTGTATCAGATAGAGGAACCCAATTTACCTCAAAGTTTTGGAATCAGTTGCATGAAACTTTGGGAACCAGGCTAGAGTTCAGCACCGCTTTTCATCCGCAGACAGATGGACAGACCGAGAGAGTCAATCGGATTTTGGAAGATATGCTGAGAGCTTGTGCACTAGATTATGGATCTAGTTGGGACAATAACTTTCCGTATGCGGAGTTTTCTTATAACAACAGCTACCAAACCAGTTTGAAAATGGCACCTTTCGAAGCTTTATGCGGAAGGAGGTGCAGGACACCGTTGTCATGGGACGAAGTTGGAGACCGTCAGTTCTTTGGACCAGATTTGATTAAGGAGTCTGAATGGAAAGTTAAGTTGATACGCGATAGGCTCAAGGTAGCCCAGTCCAGGCAGAAGAGCTACGCAGATTCTAAACGCAAGGAGACAGTTTACGAAACCGGAGGCAGAGTGTATCTCCGAGTATCCCCACTACAAGGAGTTAAGCGCTTTGGAGTTAAGGGAAAATTAGCACCGCGTTTCGTTGGACCATATAAGATCTTGCAACATATGGGAGAAGTCGCGTATAAGTTGGAATTACCAGAGGGACTGTCAGGAGTTCATGGCGTATTCCATGTTTCTCAGCTGAAGAAATGTCACGCCGAGATGGCGGAGGTACTGCTAAGGGATACAGTGCCGCTTAAAGCAATTCAGTTGAAGGACGACTTAACGTATGAGGAGAAACCAGTCAAGATTCTCGAGTTTGCCAGTAGAGTTACCCGCAACAAGGTTATCAAGTTTTGCAAAGTTCAGTGGAACCACCACTCAGAGGATGAAGCCACCTGGGAAAGAGAAGAAGATTTTCTCAAGGACCATCCTCACCTATTTTCTAGCCAACCCGAATCTCGAGGGCGAGATTCATCTTAAGGGGGTAGGTTTGTAACATCCCAAATTTTCAATTTGGAATGTTATACACTAGATCATCATGCATATCATATTTTCTTGCATTTTGGTCGATCCTAGAAATTTCACGCAACTCAAGGACCTTCGGAGAGAGTTGGAGATTTCGTCATTTTCATATTTGAGTTTTCTCAAACTTTGAAAAGAGGATCATTTGATTTTATTTATTTCATCTTCAATTATTTTCCCAATATCAAATATGAGAGAGGGGAATAACATGACTTTCCCAAATCTAGAAAAAAATGAAGATCTAATAAATGAATCAAGTTTTGGATTTTTCGGAGTTTATTTGCATTTTTTTGGATTAGGGAAAAATGCGTGTTTTCAAAATTGCACCTAGGCCCCGAGAAAAGTTCATTTTGTTCGACTCATTTTTAGGAGTCGGGGAAAATTTACTTTGGGAATTTTGGAGTTCGTTTAGATTTTCTTTCTTTGTTTTCTGCGCGCGAATTTTTTTTAAAATATTTCGCGTCGCGCCGCCTGGGCCAAGGCCCAGCCGGCCAGGCCAGGCCGGCCTCCACACGCGCGCGCCGAGCAGCCAGCGCCGCCGCCGCCGAGTCCTAGTAGGACTCCTCTCCGCCACCTTTTCTTGCCCCCTCCCCCAAGTTTCCTCCCTCCCCTCCCCCTTTAAATACCCAACACCCCCCCTCTCCCCCACACCAAGCCGCACCACTTCCCACCCCGCGCCCCAAGCCGCCGCCGCCCGCGCCTCCCTGTAGCCGCCGCCGCCTTACGCCGCCGCCGCCGCCGCCCTAGCGCCGCCACCGCCGCCCTTGCCGGAGCCTCGCCGGAGGTAGCCGCGCCGCGCCTCTCTTTTTCCCCAGTTCGGTTTTTCTTATAACCGTTCCGGTTTTCTTTTCGTTCGTTGTTTCGGTTTTTATCGAAACCCTAGAGCGGTTTCTCGTTTGTTTTCGGTTTAGTTGTTTAGCGAGCGTTTGCCGGACCGTTCGTCCTAACGAACGTGATCACCGGTTATTCCCGGTTAACGAACGTCCGTTCGTTTAACCATTCTTCCTTTTTCTTTTCGTCGGATTTATTCCGCGATCGCGATCTCAGATCCGATCTTCGTTCTAGTCTATTTTCTCGCTCGTTTATCGGAATCAGGTGATTCAAGCGCCTGGAGTTTCGTTTTGAAACCGCCGTTCCGACTAATCAACTTAAATAAGTGTTTGCTACTGTAAAACTTGACCTAGTTTCAACTTCCTAGAACCGAGTTGTTTTCTTCCGTCGTTTGTTTTCCGCTGCTTTGTTCGGTTCTTTCTTTCTTCGCAACCGGAGTTCCTAAGTTGAACTTTCTGGTTCGATCTCTTGTTCGATTTTTCCTGTGCATTAGATGAGTACTTATTGTATGCTTGTTGTTTGTCTGCGATAGATTACCCGGATTGCGCCGCCTGTTACTTCGAATCTCTAGGACTCGCGGATCATCAGCAAGGCAAGTAACACTTTGATCATACCTTTTCTACAACCCAGTTTTATTGCATTAGATCAATCCTCACACATTGCATGATTAGGATCTAATTAAATTGTGGGATGGGAAGTAGATGAGGTAGTACCTATTACCTGTTTATTATGAAACCTTTGGGAGTTACTTCTACGTTTGCTTATTATGCCATGCTATGCTAGTAGACGTGGATTGGGTGAGTGATATCCATGACAGATGTGAGATTGATAATTTTAATGGTTTATCTAAGGTGGCAACTTAAACACACATCTGGGTGGATTGAGGCACCTGGTTTCTATCAGGACTTGCCTGTTTTCTTTTGGCCCGCCACCCAGGCTCAAAGGGATCATAAGATCTTTCATGCTAGAAACTTCCGTGTGCAGCCACAAGCCATTATGGGCTCTGGCATAGTTGACTAAGTCATGTGAACTCTTACAGGGTAGACTAGCAGATGTAGGGGAAAGTAGGTGTACCGGTCTATCCATCGTAAGGTGCTAGCGCTTCTGAAAGACTGTGTCTCGGTCATCCGTTTCTCAAACACCGTGTAGTGCGAGAAACCCAACGGAGGCGATCGATTCTTGTGGGGAAAAGTGCGCAAACCTCTGCAGAGTGTAATAAACTAATGATGATTAGCCGTGTCCCCGGTTATGGACATCTTCAGTATCTAGTACTTGATTATCATGTGAATCTCATCATGTTACTTCTAATTAATATTGTTGGGTTTTAATTGTTCACTTAATTGGGATCGGAATGCTGTCAACCATTCTCGATGTTCAACTACCATGATAGTTAAATAAATTCATTCCTTTGCAGTTGGGAAAAACTGGCTTTACGCAAAACAGTAACCATAGAGCTTTCCACCAGCCAAATATGCATATAGTATAGCTGTTTCATTCCATTACTCTCTATGTGTTACATTGCCAGCATATTCCATGTGCTGACCCGTTTTCGGGCTGCAACTTTCATGTTGCAGACTTTTCAGACAATGAGTAAGGTGCTTTTAGGTCATGGTTCTATACTCAGTGATGCCATTGGAGTTGATGGACCCATTTACCTTCCAAGTCTTCCGCTATTATCGATATTAGATGGCCTTAAGCCATATTTATTGTAATAAGTTCTCCTTTGAGACACCGATGTAATAAGTGTGTGATTGCTACTCTGCTATAAATCCTTCGAAGTACTGTGTGGTGTCAGCATTACTGATCCAGGGATGAGACCGGAGCACAGAGACTTGATCCATTCGGGTCGGGTCGCTACAGTATCCTCGTTGTCTTCCCGACCCCGGACGCCGTTGATGCTTTTGAGCAGAACTGCTATTGAGTATAGTCGTCCAGGTGGTGTGAGCAGAATGGATTCCTGGAATACTTTCATTTCTTTTTTTGTATAATTAATTAGTACTTTTAGTTCAATCCTATGGTGTACCGTCTCATGTTATGTGAATATAATTTCTTATGTTTTTTCATGTTACAAGTTGATTGTTGACGTTTGTGCGAGTTCATGTATATTTAGAGAACCTGTTGAAGTTGCGCATATGTATTGTTTGGGAGAAGTGCGTTTTGTGTTTGGCTTTTATTCAGTGCCATTTGATAGTGTTTGTATTGTTGTCTTTTACACGTTTGCACAAGAGAGGCACGTCTGCTAACGTACGAGGCAACATTTTAGTTTCGTTTCTTTGTGTGCTTTAGGACCGTGCCTTGAGAATCCATTCATCCGTGTATGTTCAGGCTTCACTTCCGTGGCTTCTTTCCGTCTATGCATATACATCCGTGAGATACGCCATGTCTGTAACGTGCTTGTTTCATATGGCGGTTCCTCTTGACACTACGCATCCATGCCTTTGCCACCATTCTTTTGTGCGTCAGGTTGTTTGTACCCGTGCTTCGATAACTATGAGAAGCCGCAATTCCGTGTCTATACATGCTGTAATTCGGTGTCTCCTGTACGTGCATTTGTGTGTCTCAAGCGTCATGCTCGTTGTGACTCTACGTGCCTCTGGTGCCAGTCCGTGAGGGGACGCATATGTATTGTCTGGTAGAAGCGTGTTTTTTGTTTGGCTTATATTCACCACTATTTGTTTGTGTTTGTATTGTTGTGTTTTACACATTCGCACAAGAGACGCACGTCTGGTAACGTACGAGGCAACATTTCTTAGTTTCCTGTCTTTGTGTTCTTCAGGACCGCACCTCACGTGACACACGTGATGTCTCTATGTGGTGGTGTCACACGACAGTTTCTCTTCAGACTACACAGCCGTGCCTCTGCCATCACTCTTTTGTCCGTTCAGGTGGTTTGTATCCGTGCCTTGAGAACGCCAATTTGAAAGCCGTACCTGTGCGACAAAAGTCGTAATTCCGTGCCTGTATACGCTGCATTCGCTTGTCTCAGGAGACACGCTGGCTGTGACTCTACGTGCGTGTGGTGGCAGATGCCTGTCCGTGAGGGGATGCGGTGGCTGTGACTCGTCGTGCCCGTGCTTCTACACGTCCGTGCCTCTGGTCACTTTAAAACTATGGCTCTTTCACTTCTACCGTTGATTCGCTACTTGTATTTGATGTATCCTCATGTGATACACTTCACGTGTCTATGTGTCTGCGGTGTCACATGGCCGCCCCTTTTGAGAGTTTGCAACCGTGCCTCTCGAACAGAGTGTTCTTACCGATGCCTCTGCCACCTCTCTTTTTTGCATCCAGATGATATGTATGTAGAGGATTTGTATATGTGCGTCGATAATGCCAATTCGAAAACCGTGCTTGTGTGTTGGAAAAGCTGCAATTCCATGTCTATACGCAGAGGGTGTCTAGTCGTGGCTCGAGGATGTTAATTGCAAGGCTGTATTCGTGCCTTGCCAAGACGAAGCACGTGCATGTAGAGGTTGCGTTTCCGTGCCTTTGTTGCCTGCATTCACGTGTTTACGGCGAGTTGCTGCCTGTATCTCTACATGCCTGTGGAATAGACATGTATGTGCGTCATGCGCCTGCACACCCATGCCTGATAGACTCGTATGTGTGTGTTGTGCCGGCATACCCGGGCCTCACCTGAAACTAGCCTTGACTATCGATGGACAAATGTTGTGAATCTAGCTAGATGAGGCACGGATGAGTTTTGGCCTTCGAATCTAAGGCGTTCGGCTGGCTGTTTGTTTGCTTCATTGGATTTTTCCGTTGGTGTTTTTTTTTCAAAGGAGGAATTGATGACAGATGTGCCGGCTATTCGATGTGACTATTCTGTGTGTCAGTTACCGTAAAATAAAGTTAGAGGTTCCTCGATTTCTCCACGACATCAATTATTTGTGCACAGTCGTGACTTTATGAAGTGCATGGTTTTATGAGCTTCGGAAGCACAACCGTCTATTCGCTGTTCCTAGTTCGCACGTTAATGTGTATTGTAACTCAAAGGTCCCTCGCCAAGGTTAAATACTAGCCGTGTTTGTGAGGTTTTCACGTCATATTGTAGCCACAGAACATCAGACAGTTCCCAGCCTCCTCGCCACTCCCCAACCTTGTCGTAGGGTCTTAGGAATCTCCATTGGCACCTTGCTGCTCGTTGCCATGGACGACTTTTTGAACACCACCGAGTACCATTCTATAGTTGCCGATGGTAACACGAAGCTCGACGTGTGGTATACCAACGGGCCTGGTAAGGTGGAGGAGGTCATTCACTTGTATGAGGACTGGTTGCGCGAGGAGAAGCACAAGTTTGTTGGTCTCGGCATGGAGTTCACGCGAAAGGATTTTTACGGGCATAGAAAAGTCGCTGTCATGCAACTGGCTATGCGGAATCATGTTTTCCTCTATCACTTCTGCAGGGCCAGGATGGAGTGCCCTGCCTTGAAGGATTTCCTTGAGAATAGAGGTATAACTTTCTCTAGTATAGGCGTCAGGAATATTAGAGATGCTCTTTTTCAAGATTTCATCAGAATTCCAAAAGGGTACCATATCGACATCCAAGAGAAGTTTATGATCAAAGGTGGCAAAGAAAGGGACTCCATGGAGGACTTAGTAGGAGCCATCATTGACGAATCTTATTCGAAGCTGGAGTCATCTTTTCCAGAACTTCATCGTCACTACTGGGATTGGAAGCCACTTAGATTTGATCACCTGAAATATGGAGCTACTGTAAGTGAAGGTTTCATTTTCGTTAGTTTCTGCCTTTGTTGCTAGAATAGTACTTGTTTTTTGTATATTCATGTTTTAATTTGATTTTCCTTTAGGAAGGGTATGTGAGCTATGAGCTATACCGCCAGTTTCTGTCAATGAGGGACATCCTGCATTGTCGTTGTCTTCCTAATCTCAGATGGCGAGGACGTTTTTGAGGAGTAGTCCAGTTGGAAGTGCTGGCATGATGGATTGTGTGATTAATTGGTTATTTCATAGTTATTGTATGGGGTAGTATTACATAGACCGATGAATTAATTGTGGTTGTTTTATTTTGAACCGGATGGAGTTGACCAGTTTGGAAATTTAAGTTTATTTTCGTTCCATTTTATTTTCCTTGATTGGGTGCGTTCAAGAATATTGTTCTCCATGATTTGTTGCTATGAGTTGGTATAAGATGAGATGTATTAAGAGGAGCACTCAGATGTGCACTTTCGTGATTCTAGGCAACACATAGTCATTTGTTCAGGGAGGCATTGTTTTTGTTTTAGGCAAGGCACACTCTGGTCTTATTAGTTTGCTAGCTTCTTCACTGACAGGTAGGGGCTTTACTTTTCCTTTGTGTTTGTACTGTGTTTCGCACGGTTGTTTTTATATTGAATATATGGTTGTGGTTGTGTGTTTGAAATGGTTTTATGCAAAGCTTGAGTGTGTTTAAGATTCTTCAGATTTTCTCACTTTGCTGTCTATTTCAATATATGTTGTCTGTTTCAGTATATGTTCTCTGTTTTAGGCACAGTAATCCAGTGTGATACTTGCTGTGGGAGTATTGTGTTATCAACGGTTGCGTTTCTGTCTTTCTATTACTATGGTGGTACTTTGTTTTTGAAAGGCATGGCCGTGAAGGCGACCATGATTTTTCTTAAGATTTTCTCACTTTGCTGTCTGTTTCAATATATGTTGTCTGTTTCAGTATATGTTCTCTGTTTTAGGCACGGTAATCCAATGTGATACTTGCTCTGGGAGTATTGTGTTATCGACAGTCGCGTTTTTGTCTTTCTATTACTGTGGTGGTACTTTGTTTTTGAAAGGCATGGCCGTGAAGGCGACCATGGTTTTTCTTTAATTAACCGAGGAATTTTCTTCCTCTGAATGAATGTAGGATAACTACCATTTCTAAACAAAATTCGAGAGGGGAAGTGGCGGGAGGTAAGGTCCAAATTCTTTCAACCCATGGTTTAACGACGCAGACCACGCCACACGCACGGTAAGTGCACCCGATGCCACTTGCATCACCGCTCCTCGCACCTTATCGTCTCTTCTTCCCTCTTTTTCTTGTTGGAGCGCGTCATCCTCATCTCCGCGGCGCTTATAGTTACGCACACAATTCCGATGACTACGTCAACTCAAGTTCTAGAGGCGTTATCTTTCCTTTTGGTATTAAATTCGGAGAGGCACTGCATTATGTTAGTATGAGTCATTGTCATGGTTGTATGTTCTGTAATATTTGTAGTTATTCTGCTATTGAAGTCACGTCTATTTAGTTAGTGGAGGCATGTGCTATGTTATGTTGAGTCAGAGTTCTGACCGTTGTTCGCAAATGCTTTCTCTTACACGTTCGCTCGGAAAGGCACGTCTACGATGTTACTCAAAGGCATGGTCGTGCCTTTCCTTCAAAACGTCTGCTTTCACTTATTTGCTGAGAGAGACTCGTCGTTGAAACTTGTGAGGTCACGGACATTTTACAGTTGGAGGCACGGTCGTTCTTCTGTTTTGGTAATTTTTCAGTTTAGTCGTCTATCACAGAGGATGGTTCTTCTTTCGTTAACTTGAGTTACGGTCGTGCTTCCATGACTCATTTGGCTTGGGGAGGGACCAGTGTTAAGCTGTAGAGAGGGGACGGTCCTGTGTTAGCTGGTGGCGCACTTGTGTGTGTCAGCTTAGTTGTCCATGGTTAGAGAGGCACGTTCTACGTGGATAAGAGGCACGACAGTGCCTCTGTGATCCGGATTGCTGGAGGTGAGTCATTTAGCTCCTTCGTCAGATGCTTACGAATTGATAGTGTTTTTCTGCTGTGTTTCAATTGTTTCTTTTATTATGTCTTATTGAAGTGAGTGGTGTTCTAGTGCAAAGGAAGTGATATGTTGAATATCATGTTTAGAACTTTTGGAAAAAATATGATTCTTATTTGTAAATGTTTGTTGTTCAGGAATTTAAGACTTGACCATTTGAACGCACAGCTGTGTTTAACGGGATCCATAGCAGATATCTTGGACGGACACAAAAATAGGTGAAACATTGTTGTGATTACATATGAGTCGATATGGCTGGCTGAAACAATGTTCGGATGGCTCCAGTTAAATTTAGGCAAATTTAAGCAGTAGTCATCTTCTTCCAACTCTTCTTCTTTCACGTCGGATATTGTACTTGTCGAGGACGATGCTCAGTGCCTCAAATACATGGCCTGTGTTGTAGTTGGATGCTATCATTTTGTAAGTTAGTTGTTCTCTCATCGGTTTCACATGGATCTGTAAACACATAACCATGCAAATTAATAAAATTTATTGCAAAACTTAATGTTCAGCTGGCTTGGATGAACGTATGTTGATGTGTTGTCAATGAGAGTGAACTTACATTATTGATAAAAAATGAATTGTTATTCATGTTAATGAGCGGCATCAAATGCATGGTGTAAATAGCACTGTCATCCCTGAAAATTGAGAGCATTAATGCCTGTGATTAGAAGGTGAACAGTAGTTATGGGATGTGTAGTGGAACAAAAAGATGCATGGTTTAAATGAGGTAGAGCTACAGTTAAAATAAACTTACTCTCTGTCTGAGTTACATACACTCTGCACAGGTTTGACATGAAAGGAGGCCATGGTGTGAGGATAGTTGTTGTAAGCAGAATGGTAAGCTCTCTTGAAGTTTTCGATTACAATGTCCGAGTGTTCCTTTATACCGTCGCAATTGATGTAAGGACACAAAATTTCGAAGCAACGCATTGCAAGATTCATGATGATGAGGTAGATAAAATGTGGATCCTTTCTCACAGGTATTAAGACCTAAAACAATTGACAGGGAATAATATCATTGTAACAAGAAAAACTTGTAGAATCAAAGACGAACACTGGCCAGATAGAGTGAGTAGGGTGAACTCATGATGTTACATTTGTTGGGCAGTCTGTACCCAATAGTTTTTTCCACAATATGTTCCTTGAGTAGTTCTGTGCTTGCTCCTAGAACTTTAAATTTGTCCTGCAGAAAATTGTAGCTGTGTCACTCAGTGTGGTAGTAGTAGTAACTGTGGTTTATTATTATTATTTATGAGAAGCAAGAACTTACAGAAGCGTCCATGTACATTATATGCTTGTGCACAAATGCTGGTGTTGCGTAGAATTGTTCTTTCATCAGCAACCCTGAGTAAGCATCGACCATGAATGAGTGGATATATCTGTATACCTTCATTGACAAACCTAAAGTTCGATGATCGGCCCAACGTCGATCGACGGAGAATATCCTCTTGCTGTAAAAAAACAAATGAATTTTAAATCGTAAGATTTTCGTTTTAAAGATAAGATGAAACTATTTGCATTATTAAACGAAGGGACCAAAACTTTACTGTAACAGGAACAACGAATTCATTACCTATCATTTTGCTTGATACCTGGCGTATTGTCGACGATTGTTTCATACACTTCTTTCTCCTCATTTGTGGAATCTCTTATTTCCAAAAGTTGGCAGTGATCTTGATGGTCATTTCCTTGGTCAGTGAATCGAGTCTGTTCTAGCTCATAATGATGTTGGTGAGGCTGGAAGACATGACCACTGGAGTTCAATTGACCATTACTAATTTGCAGACGACCCTCATTATAATTGTTGTTTCTTTGGAACATTAGGCGTTGTGGTTGGTGCTGCATGTGCAGTTCTAATGTTCTGACAGTTGGATTACCAGTTGAGCTTGAAGGAATATATGTTGGAAAATGCTGGAGAGGATGGTAGGAACACTGCATGCTGTTGAACTGTTGTTGCAAGGCATTGTAACTTTGCCCATTAGACCTGCCTCTGTGTGGTTGCTGATTGTTCTGCTCTTGAGGTTGGTGTTGTTGGCACCGTGTAGTGCTATTATTCTGAGCATCATTGTGTTGGGGGTAGTGGGGATCACGGACATTGGTTTGTTGTTGGTACTGCTTGTGAGTTTGGTTGTTCATCGCATATGGTGAGCGCTGGCTTTTGTTTGAACCGTCGTTATTCTGAGCACCTGGATGTCGGTAGAAGTGGTTTTTGATACTAGGAGCTGGTTGGTTGTAGTGCTGGGACAAGGGAGTTGCTGGTAAACTTTGGGATAAGACAGATTGAGTTAAACTTGTAGAGTATGATGTATCAAAGGCCTGTGTGGGGTGGCTACCGCCTGACATTGATCCTGATCTGCTGGGTATAAGTGGCTCCGGATAGTTAGACAAGGAAGATCTAGCTGAGGAGCTTGAATTATTGGCCAAGTGTGAGACAGTATCAGGTTGGCATTCTTGTGATGCTAATTGGTTATGAAAGGGTTGTTTCTTTTTTTTGTTCAATGACTCTGTCAAGTTGTTCATAGATAGATGGGTCAGACCATATTTGATCATCATCAATGAATCCACAACCAATGAGGCTTCTGTGGTTGTCAGCTTGTAGAGATTGGTTGTTTGCAGTTTCTGTTGAATTATGTGGAGGCTCCAGTATCCTAACTCTTTTCATAGGAGGTGATGTACTCTTGTTACCTGGATCTTCTGACTGCTTTAAGGACCTCTTGTGAGGTGCCATTTGTTTTTCCGGTTCTGGCGAATGTGCGCTTGTGGTAATAGGGACGTTTTCTATGGGATCAATAGGTGGTTGCTTCGTACACTGTTCATGTTCTTCTGCAATGTTATTGTCTTCTGCATTGACAGATGGTGCAGCAACCAGTGGAGCATCACTAGTGGATGGAATTGTTTTTCCTGTTTCCAGTACTGAGCCAGAACCGCTGGCAGAATCAGTGGGGACTTCTATTGTAGGAGGAAGAGAGGAAGTAGCTCTTGTGCGTTCTGTTTCAGCAATGTTCTTCTCGTCACTCAAAGTTGAAACAAGATGGACCTTATCCTCCTGTAGCGAAGAAGAACGTTGTCCAGTGACATTGTTTGATTTTTGTGCAGGCTGGGATATAGTGAGGCTTTTTGTGTTGGTTGAAGAGTTGTTGTGAGCGCTGTCAGATCCGCTGGACCGTGCAGTAGCTGGTGACGTTTTCCCAACGTGATAAACAGGTGCTCCAAGTGTATCTGCTGAGATTGGATTAGTCAGTAATTGTTTGTCAATCGCCGAGTGCGAGGCTGATGTTTCTGTTGCAGTAGGTTTTGCTGTTTCCTCTAAGAGTTTTTCCAGTGGGCTTGTCAGAGAGTTGTGGTCTGCGGATCCTCCTGCAGAATTTTGGGTTTCAATCGATACAGAACACTCAGATGAATTTTCACCTGTCATTATAATTGCCCCGCTCTCCAGCATCTCGGATGTTGACACAAATGGCTCATGGACCGGCAAGCCATCAAGGCAGTTGTGCAGATGGTTATGTACTTTGTCCAGATGAATCTTGGCTTGTTCATCAATGTCCACTTTGTTGTGGTCGATCCTGTTCACTTCCAGTAGCAACTTAATTTGGGTTGATGATTTTAGGTGTGAAGATAGACGAATTTGGGACTGCTCTTTGTCGTACGGATTCTGGGATTCTGGGTCAGGGGTATTGCAGCAACCCTTTAAATTTTCCAGGGAGTATGATGTGGCATGAAGGACACTGGTTGAGCCACTACTGGAAGAACTTTGACTGCTTGTCGTGCTAGAACTTGGAAGCATAGAATATGTTGAAGGGAGTGATGAAAAAGTTTGTTTTTCATTTGAGTTGTCCTATTGCAAGTTACAATAAATGCCCTGGTCTCTGGTCTTGGTTTCTTTAGCACTAAGATCCCTACCAAGTGAAAGGAGCTTCTCCAATTTCTGCTCGAGAACTGGTTGAAACCGCGAGAAAAGTTCTGTGTACATTTCATTGATAACTTTGTCAATTTTCATCTTGGCCTGGAATTGAAAGAAAAACCATTAGATATTATTAACACCGATAATGAAAATAAGTTATTAATACCAAAAATTAAAAATATCTTGTGAACTACTGTACGTTGTGTCAATAATTGCAGAAAGGGCATGGAATAATGTGCGCAGAAGGACACATGGTGTGCTGCGGGAAGCGCGGCTAACAAAGTCCATGAATCATGGTGATCACATTCCTTGAAAGAGCGCAGTCGGCCTACCTTACAAAGCATGGTTGATCTCCCGTCGTAGGGAAACAGTGTTAGAATTAACACAAAGGCACAACTGACGTACTATAGGAAGCACTTCTTTGTTTAACACAAAGGCACAGTTAACGTACTATAGGAAGCACTTGTAGTTTTAACACAAAAAGCACGGATGACGTACTATAGGGAGCACTTCTATATTTAATACAAAGGCACAGTTAACGTTCTATAGGAAGTACCTGTATTTTTAACCGAAAAGCACAGGTAACATACTACATGGATCACTTCTATATTTAACGCAAAGGCACAGCTAACGTATTGTAGGAAGCACTGTTAGTTTTAACGCAAAAGCACGGGTAACGTAATATATGAAAGCACTTCTTGTTTTAACACAAAAGCACAGCTAACGTACTATACAAAGCACTGTTAGTTTTAACGCAAAGGCACGGCTAACGTATTATAGGAAGCACTTCTAGTTTTAACACCAAAACACAGCTAGCGTACTATAGGAGGCACTTGTATATCTAACACAAATGCGCAGTTAACGTAGTATAGGAAGCACTTTTATATTTAACACAGAAGCATGGCTAACGTATTATAGGAAGCAGTTCTGGATTTAACACAAAAGCACAGATAACGTCCTATGGTAAGCACTTCTGGTTTTAACATAAAGACACAACTAAGGTACTATAGGAAGCACTTTTACATTTAACACAAAAGCACATCTAACATACTATAGGAAGCACTTCTGTTTTTAACACAAAGGCATAGCTAACCTCCTATAGGAAGCACTTCTGGTTTTAACAGAAAAGCACATCTAACGTAGTATAGGAAGCACTTCTATATTTAACACAAAAGTACGGCTAACGTCCTATATGAAGCACTTCTGGTTTTAACATAAAGGCACGGCTAAGGTACTACAGGAAGCACTTTTATATCGAACACAAAAGCACAACTAACGTACTATAGGAAGCACTTCTGTTTTTAATACAAAAGCACATCTAACGTCCTATAGGAAGAACTTCTGGTTTTAACACAAAAGCACAACTAACGTAGTATAGGAAACTGTCTGGATGAACATAATATGATATGTATCTGTTTCATAAAAACTTAGGGAACATCATTTCAAACATAAAATCATGTGCAGAAGCTGGAAATCACTTATGGAACAAAGTTTTTCTTGAGGCACAAATTCTTCTATGTAGGCTTCTAGTCTGGGACTCATTTGGAAAAATGGCGCCTGAAAGCCAGGCGGTGGTTGGAAAGGTGTGCGCCTAATGTCTTTCAGCTGTCATGTGGAAGGAAAAAATTACAGTCAAGTTAAGTTAATGTATGGCAGCTAAGTCATTATGTTGAGTCGAAAAGTTCGCCAAAGGAAAATGATGAAAAGTTGACTTACCGTGTGTTTCCCAAAAATTCCGTCCTCCGTTGATAGGCTGTCTATGTTAGCTAATTCTTAACGGCCTCTGTGTCCCATATGACAAGTCTTGCAGGAGTGTTAGGTTCCAGGTCCATAATCTTCGTATCCAGGTACTCAAAATACGTTATCTGCAAGTGAGGAAGAGGTAAAATTTAATCATGTTCTTGTATCTGTTTGTGGGTATAAAGAAGTGTACAAGTTAGTGAACGAACCACTGGTATCAGGAGGCAGCCACACAGGGCGCCTGTGAATCCTTTGTCCTTGAAGGTCTGGAGTGATGTCACCAGTTTCTTTGTGACAGCATTGGACCAATCATATGATGATATGTTACTTGCTGGTCCTTCTAGAGCGGCTAAATAGTCGGGGCTAACGCAGTCATATGTCGTTGGGCATAGAAATACCGCTGTTGCAAACATCACGAAAACCCGTTGAAACACTTCTCCTGTCAGCTCTAGGGTTATTAGATCAGTTAACTCTTTGATGTTTGGAGCATGCCCAGCACACCGAGTTTCATACTTAACCTGACATCTGAAAGCTTCTGAGCATTTTCTAGGGATAATGTGCCCGCCCAGTGGAATTCCTAAGATTCGGTGCACGGTGTACGAGTTGATAAGGAATCTGTATCCACTAGGCAGTATGAAACACCTGGAAGGGCAATCGAAATAGCGGACAAGCCAGCGAACGAAACACCTTGGAAGCTCGCGATAGCACAGATCTAGTAGGTACCCAAAACCAATATCTGTGACTAGCTGTTTTTGTGGTTCTATTAGCTTTTCACAGACAGAAATGAATTTCTGGAAACTAAGTTTTGTGCTGAACTCTTCTTCGTATTCACCCATTGCAGCAGCTCTGCGGATAGAGATAAGAAATGACCTTTAGCAAATTTATTGTTTAACCACATGCTTTTTCTGGCAGAAGCTTACATATAAACACCGAGTCGGCAGAATAGAGATAAATATTTAAGTCGTGATTAAAAATGCAGCTAGAATGAGAGGCATTGATTTCCAAAGAAATTTCAACGACACACGCGAGATGCATGATAAAAACACCTACTTCGAGGCAGCAAGCCGCTTCTTTGTCTTGTACTCTTCAACAAGCTTTTTGTGTGTTGCATGTTTTAACTTGATCCTTAGTCTCTCTGTCTCTAGTTGGTCATGAACCATGAAATCTTGGGTGACAATCTCCGTGCCATCGACAGACTGAGACTGAGCCTCCGACAGCTGTGGGGTGGAATCCATCTCATCAAACTCTACATAAGAGGTCATGAGACGTCATCGTTACCAGGTCAGCTATGTAAGACAGTTGTTAGCAGTCCATGTGAGACTATCATCAAGAGGCTGGTTAGCTAAGACGGGTTCTAACTCTGAGTTAGTAACTGCTTTGCAAAAACAGACGTAAATCCTTTGGATATCTGCTATAGATTGCGGATCTATACAAATTATTTGGCCTGTCTCTAGTTGGTTAGCTAAGACGAGTGCTTAAGTTTTGCATGGCTGGAGATATAACTCAAGTTAGCAAAACCACGGCGCAAGCATGCAGTTTGCATGGTTAAAGTGAGGTTAGCTGAGTCCCAATTTTAAATCCGTAACCCCTCTGCGGTTAAGATGGCGCAACGGTTTGAGCACGGACCAGCTAAAGATAATTGGATGCGGAACCGATATTCAAATCGCGCCCCACCTGCTGTGTTGCGCACATGCGGTGTGTACGCATCCCGTGGAATTGCTAGCACCGGTACTTTTTTTGTTCAAACGTTGAATCGGTGGAATAATCATGGCGATAATGCAATGGATTACTTGAATAGGAGATCCACGGCGAGTGAGATGAAGGAGACCGATAATTTTTTAGTGACGAGCGAACTCTACGGAGGGATCAGGATTGGCTTTCCTTTGGAGAGCTCGCCTATCGCCACCGATGCTAGATGGAGAGAGATCTGGAACTCATCTATGGACGACCCCACAAGTTAGTCAAATACTTGGAGGAACTATTTGAGAGCCCACATGTCAGTATGAACTTGAAGTCCACCTACCACATTTTCACACCTCAGATGGAGGTACTCCTGTAGGACTCATATAAGGCCGACCCCACAAGTTAGTGAGAGACTTAGAGGAATTAGTAACTAAGAGCCCACTTGTCAGTGTCGTGGACGGTCAAGTGAAGTCGACCTACCACATCTCCTCATGCCCAAAAAACATGCCCATCTTTCGTGCGTCGCAAAACTCACCCCACCTATCAGGTTATTCTTCTCCTGCACGCAAAAAAACAAAGTAGCCTCTCTCTTTCTTTCTCTCTCTCCCCCTCTCTCTTTCTCTTTTCTCTCTCTCCAAGATTCAAAATCATTGAAGGGGATCGCTGACAAACTGCAGTGAAGCAGACCCCCCCCCCCCCACAATTTAGAAAGGTGTGACTTCCGAACAGTCAGCGCATAAGATTCGGCAATCAAAGGTTAGTAAAAAATTTATCAACGCACCTTTTGCGTGGCGATTCCTGATACACGAGATTCAATTCGTTAATGAATTTGTTGTGGTCGGGATTCATAGAATAAGACTGTTTAGTTTTACACTGTAGCTTTGATTTGATTTTTTTTGTTTTGTATCCTCTCGTCCTTGCAATACGAGGTTGTTACTTTTGTTAGGTTTCATGGTTATCTTTGTGTTAAGTGTTGCACAAGCAAATTAGCATGAGAGGATCTCACTTTGGTTGAGGTTGTAGTTTAGTGAAAAATTAATATATGTATATATTTATATTTGTTATTTACATAGGACTAAAAATATATCTCTCTTGATAACGACTTCGAAAAGTTTCAACACTGATACTGCAGGTTTATAACCTTTATATTTTTTACGTCTCTTTTTCGGGGCAGATGTTCAGGAGTGCGTCATCTGGTCAGGACAACAGGGACGGTCGGTCTTTGAACGACATCAGCAAGGATTATGGGAGGCAGGTAATAGTAAGGCAATTGAACATTAGTGTTTGGTCTTTTATTCCTGGGACGTTTGCTGTCAAGGTGTCACCACTGAGAACACCAAATAGTAGATCATTAAAAACTACAAAAATGATTTATATATCCTGGATGAATGCTGTAATATCTGTTTATCATGTGCATCTACTTTGCAGTTGAGTATCGAGAGGTGGAAGAAAAAAAATTACTACAAAACGAGAAGAAGATCAAGGATGCAGATGCTGTCAAACACGCACATGCCATGCAGGCCGGAATAATTGGAGTCAAGACTGAGATACAAGTTCTTGGCAAACGCCCCAACCAGGAGCATGGTGTGCAACAGACACCTACCAAGAGGAGAATTCTAAGCAGCAGAGACTCCTCTAAGCAGATTGTCCAGGTAACGACGAAAATATCAAATGCTGGTTTTAACATATGTGGAAGCTTTGGTCGCACGTGCGTCTAATTATTTTTTTGGTTTGAAGGCATAGATGCCCACAAAGGCGCAGAGCGGGCATTGTGACGGCCCAGCATTTGTAGGCGGTCATAATGAAGAGGTGCAGGGCAACAGAATTTCCTTTGATGCAAGCAGAAGGATCATTGGCAACAAAAGCATTGGTGTTCAAGGATTCGGTACGGTTTGCACAAGCAAGAAGAGCCTAACGACAAAATCAAACATAGGAGCAATAAGCTCTACCATACAACAGAATCAGAAAGCAATACATGTGACAGCATATATGAACGTGCAACAACATTTAAAGCAAATGTATAATTTTTTTGTGAGCAATTTTTTCTTTGTTTTCGTCTGGTATATTTAAATTGTAGTATCTTCCACACGCAGGTGTACGAGGAAGGAAGCAAGTATCATGGTAGTCCACGAATTGATGAAAACATAAGGCAAGGTCCTTTGAAAGGATCACCTGTGGCGTTCAACATGAGGGGTCCTTCCAAAGGATCTCCGATGGCATTCAAAATTGTCAGCAAAATCACCAATGCACGGAGGTTGTCGCCAAGATTTGCTGGACAAGAGAGGCATGGGAAAACAAAGGTGACGTCGGAACTATGCTTTTCAATTCAACACACAAACAGTTTTATGGGAGAACAGGGTAAAGTGGAGAACAGGAGGACGGCTGTCCATGTTGTACGGCTGTATGTGTAGTTGTTCTTTTATATAGGATGTTGTTGTGCGTCTCCAGTTGTATGGGGTAAACAGAAGCACATCTGTGCCTCTTTGTGCAGATGTGTGTCTAGCATGGTGGCATTCGTGATGTGAACAATGCCTCTGGTGTACTGCTTATACTCGTTGAAGAGGCACGGGTCTGGTTTTGGTATACCAGATGAGCCCTGATGAGTCATATAAATCTTTTGTTTAGAAATTAAAAAAATGCATATGCTGCTCTGGATATCTAATTCTGTTTCTTGCCATGTGTTCAGGATTTGGCGGAGGGGATAACAGACGAGGGAATGAAATGTCATAGTTCTCCATCCATTTCGAAGGAAACGCAACGTTCATAGCAGCAAGTAGCGTACAGTGCCAGCACGGATTGCATGGTAGAAGCAGCACAGTCCCTTGGTTGCTCGAGTGCCGGAGAAACAGGGAGCAGCATTGCACAATCCAACATTGGAGAGGCAGACTCATTTATGGATTTGGTTGTGGCATGCAGAAACGATTCTGCTGCGCGTGACAAACAACAGAGCAGCAGCAGCTCCGCTGTAAGTGGACCTGTGGCTGGTGATGAGACTGATGTCGTCAGAAGTGAATGCGATCATACGAATGAAGACACGGTGGACAGAATCATCATGGCGCCGCCGACCATTATAGAGAAAGAAATGGATGATGTTTAAAGATTTCATATACCCAACGATTCAGGAGGTCATCGAAGTGGTCGAACCAGAAGGTGGTATGATATTCGGATCATTAGATGAGTGCTTTTTCTTTTTCTATAGATATGCTAGAAAGGTTGGCTTTGCTGCCAAACGATCAACGAGCAGAAGATCGACATATGATCAGCAGCTTGACAAGCAGGTTTTTCAGTGCACCAAGGAAGGGCAGAATAAAACAACTGAGAGACATGTTAAGGAGAGAAGGAGCAACTGCTTGATCCGGACAAGCTACCCAGTCCAAATAACAGCCAAGAGGGATACAGATAGGAGGAAATGGTATCTGAAGAACGTGCATCTAGAGCACAACCACGAGCTTCACCCATCTGATTGGATGCTGAAATTCATGAGATGCTATAAGAAGATGACACCTCAGGAGAAATTCTTTATACAAGTGCTGCAGAAGGCGAGGTTAGAACCAAGGAAGGTTATGCAGATTTTTGCTGCCATGGGGAAATCGAGGCAAGAAATTATGTTCGTCACGATTGACATAAGCAACATTGCATGCCGGGAGAGGGCTGGAGAGCACGGCACTGATATCACAGACAGCATGAAACTGTTTGCTGATATGCAGAGGCGGAGGCCGGGATTCCACCATGTGGAAGAGACAGAGAACAATGTAGTGCGCAGCCTGTTCTGGACAGACTCCCTGTGTAAGATGAATTATGACCTATATGGAGATTTCGTGTCTTTTGACACCACATTCTCTACGAATATATATGGCTTGCCATTTGCACCAATTATAGGTGTCGACAACCACGGGTCGACCGTCCTATTTGGGGTAGGCCTTTTGAAGGATGAGAAAATAGGGTCATTCAAGTGGCTCCTAAGCACGTTTGTCGAGGCAATGGGAGGTAAAGAGCCGAAATACATAATACCATACCAGGACCAGGCGATGAAGACTGCAATAAAAGAAGCTCTTCCGAGGACGAGGCACAGGTTCTGCTGGTGGCATATTAGGAAGAACCTGAAGGAAAATAACGCAGTAGTGTTTGCGCAGCACCCAGGGATGTCTGATGATATATTTCGAATCGTCAAAAACTCACTAGATCAAGACGAGTTTGAGCGTGCCTGGAAAGCAGCAATTTCTTTGCACAAGGCGGAAGGCAACAAACATTTGAACACGCTATGGGAACTCCAAACTTTTTGGGTGCCGACCTACTTCAAGGACTGTTTCTATCCTTTCTTGTCAACAACCACTCGCAGTGAGAGCACGAATTCTATGTGGAAGAATTACGTCGACCACTCGGACACTATAAAAAGGTTTGTTGAAGCGTATCACACGATTCAGTAAAATTGCCTCGCCATGCTTGACAAGAAAAGATACCGAACAGAAGAGAAGGCGCCATCACTAGAGACGGGTTTTCCGATTGAAAGACAAGCAAGTCAAGTATACACGAATGAAATTTTCAGGAAATTCCAGTTGGAGCTACGGAACCGGACTTACTTCAAGTGCTCTGATCTGGCAAAGGGGAGGCAGTATTTAAAAAAAAGATTATTTATCCTGTAGATAAAGTGTGGAGACCTTATCCCGGCAAGGAATTTGATAGGTCTGAGTTCAGGGTAGACGTGGATGAGCAAAAAGAAATATACAGTTGCAGCTGCAAGAAAATGAGTAGGGATGGCATTCAGTGCTGCCATGTGCTTAAGGTGATGGACCAAACAGGCATGGTTGATCAACTTCCAAAATCCTTTGTCATCCCCAGATGGACCAGGAATCTATCAGAGAGTCTAAAAGTTCTGTCTACAAGTCAAGGTGATAGCATGAGCATACAAGACGATGAACTATGAGATCTGGCCTCGCTTACGCTGAGTTGTCAGATATCTGTTCAAATGCATGCAGAAAAGAGAAGGCACACCTTGTGCTGCGTGAGTGTACGGTAGACATGAAAATAAAAGTCATGGCGGCACTTGCCGAGGAACCAGACACATACATTCTTGTCGAAACTCTCAAGAACCCTCCCATGAGTGGCTCAAAGGGTACGAAAAAAGGAGATCGAATCAAAGCTGGTTCTGAGAAGAAAGGAAAAGGCTTCAAAGCCGCAACCAAGTGCGACCGTTATCGAGAAAAGGGTCACAGGAAAACAAACTGTCCGGATAACCCAGAAGTGCAAGAGAGGATGAGGATTGAAGAGGAAAAGAGGAAATCGCAGCTGGAGAAGAGGGCAAGGTCAATCAAATGGCCGACAACACCGACAACACCATCGAGGACATAAAATGGCTCAGGACAATGCACTCCAAGCCCAGGGGGAAGACGTCAGACACCAGCAATTCCAACAACCCCACTGACAGCAGGGAGCATTTACCAAAGTCTTGCATCTACGCCAGAATCAAACATGACACAAGCCAGGCACACAGAATGCGTGCAGGGAAGCCCGGGACAAGGCACGGAATCTACGCAGTCCATTTCCAGAAAGGAAAGGTCTGAGTGGAGACTTTTTGGTACCGGAGAACAGTACGAATAGAAAAATTAAAAGGTAATAATGCAGCTTAAACAGGACGTGAGGAAAAAATAATGATGACTGCAATCTTTCACTTTATTTTTATGTATGAATATTAATTTTACAGGTAAATAGGTTGAATAGCTACGCAGAAGGGTCGGTTTGCACAAGGGTCGGGAAGGAAGTATGGATCGTTGAACATTCAAAAACAAGGCCGCACGTGGAGCGATGCAATAGCAAGAAATTGGTTGGGATTGTTTATTTTCTTGTGCTGTGGTTATAAGAACGGGTTGTAAGTTAATTTGCTACAGTTATAGAAACAAAAAAAATTTAAATAAGAACGCCTTTTGCTTCTTTTTGTTTTTTTACTCCGCGGATGAAAATATCAGAGGCACAGGTTTCCTTGTTATTTTCCGCAGCCGCCTCGGTTTTTGCACGTGGATGTCGTAAGCATACAAGCATGCTTCTCTGCTGCGTGGCAGAGAGATAAAATTAACCTAAGGGCACAGGCAGCCACGGCCATGCCACTGGTGAGTGTTCAACCGTGACTCTCATGGTTGCATGGTCACGCCCGCCGTTATGGAACGAATACGTTTTTAAGCACAGAATCTGGGTTGTGCTCCTAGGGCTGCATAACCGTGGCTTTCGTGGTAACTGTGCCTCGCCTGTTCTAACGCTTGTTCTTCTGTTATGAATGCATGACTGTAAGTAGTTCAAATAACCGTGCTTGCGATGCGTGTCCAACCGTGCCTCATGTGCCTTCACGCGGTGCTTCTGTGATGCAAAGTTTTCAAACACAATGGGTCACGGTTGTGGTTGCGTTTCTGTTTTTACAAATGGATATAGTGCCTGGTAGTAGGTTCACGACGTTTGCTGTTGCTACTAAGGCACGTGGAATCATGGCCGTGCCTGTGTGTGGCATGTAGAATAGTGCTTTACAATGCCGAAGGCAGGACTGTGTGTCTCGTTCTTGAAAAGCCATGGTTCTGCCATCACTTCATTCACTTGGTTTTGTCTGCGTTTTAGCAGAATCATCTACAAAGCAGAGGCACGGCCTTGAATCTTCTAGTGACTTAATTGTCACGCGCACGTTTGCTTTCCGCAATTAACGCACAAATGTGACTCCACGTAAAACACAAGCATGCCTCCCTGAGCAGCTTTACCTTGCCACTCCTGGTTATAGATCAATGGATGCATTTGAGCACAAAGAGACATGAAGGTGACCTCTGACTTGAAACACCGACAAACTTGACGGTTCGTGCATTTGAGTTAAAATCTTACAACAAAAACAATTGTAACATGGACTGTTGTCCGTTTCTATTAGGTTTCCATAATAATTGCACAATCGTGACTCCGGGTAAGAATAAACCATGCCTCTTCACCGACTCATTGTGAATACAATTAGAAAACCTCTGTGCGTGACTCTATGTAATTAGAAGACCTTTGAGGGCTGTATGCCCATGCTTGTGACCCTTGAAACTAAAACACAGAGTAAACGCCTGTGCCTCCATGCTGTATGTACGTGCTTATGCCTGTACAAGGAAATACAGTTTTATAAATAGGGTCTCTCGTATAGGCCATTCTGTGCCTCACAGAGTAAACGCCCGTGGCTGTGCGTAAGACTAAGGTTAGCATGACTCTATGTAATTCCACAGACCATGCCTCTAGGCGCTTCATTCCCGTGCCTGTGATAATTGTGATCCCGTGTAAAATGCAAGCATTCCTCTCTAGGCCTCCATACCGTGCCTCTCCTGGTTTTAGAGTCAATGGAGTTATCTGGAACACAAAGAGACACGAACGTAGACACGAACTGTTGTACAGGCCTGTGTGGCATGTAGAACAGTGCGTCACAATGCCAAAGGCAGGACCGTGTGTCTAGTACGTGACATTGCCAAGCCGTACCGTGTGTCTGGTACGTGACAAGCCGCGACAGGAGCGTTTCAGCAGAATCATTTGCAAAGCAGAGGCACGGCCTTGAATCTTCTATTGACTTAAATGTGAACGTGTCTGTGGGAAATTTTGCTACTTGTAGAGGCAAGATGACTGTAGAACCGTGCTTCCGGCGTCAAACAGATTCTTCTATTGAATGTGTGCCGTAAATAATTAATACACGGAGGGGCACGCCCCATGCCTGGTCTGCGTGTGCAACAGTGCATCTCCTACCTTGAAAGCCGTGGTTCTATTTAATGTTTCAAGCAGTCACCTACCATTGAGTTGCTACGAGTAGTACCTAACCCGGGCCCCTCTGTCAGAAAGAAAAATAGAAGAAGTAATTAATCTGGACCCCTCCGCTCCCCGTCGTGGGTATTTAAGGCGTCTCGTGGATTGACAGGCTGTAATCCATTTCTCCAGATCCACCTCGGTGAGCACTGGTCGTGGGCGGCGCCACCCCAGCAACGAAGGTGGAGATGGAAAGCGCTGCTCGTAGCATCAAGAGGTCGAGAGTGGCGCCACCGGCAACGCCCCTTTTTGGTGGTGTGCTGGTCGTCGGAGGGGACGGAAGCAGCGACCGTGCTCCCTCCCGATCCGATGAGGAAGAAGAGGGATGTCGTGTGGACCGCATCAGCGATCTCGTCGGTGGTGTCCTAGGTGAGATCATTTCTCGTCATGCCATCAAGGATGGCATCCGTACTCGAATCCTCGCTCATTGCTGGCGTCCTTTGTGGCCCATTGCTCCTCTGAATCTTGACTGCCGCGAGATCTCTGACACTCGTCTTTTTAACGATGGTGAAAAAGTTCATATCGAGACCATATCTCATCTGTGCGCCTTCACCAATCAGCCCGTTCGTAAATGCTATTACGGAACGCGGCTCTGTCGAAATCCTGTTGTCAGTCTTCCGGAATCCATTCTGTCCGGTCATGCTGGCTTGGTTAGACGCCTCTCTATTCCGGCATGCTACCTACAGTGCAGGCCCTCCACCATTGATGCATGGCTCCGATCCTGGATTTTGAACAATATCCAGGTTCTTGAGTTCTATTATCTCTTCCCAGAATTTCTGACGCAAGAGGTAACTCTATTGGATCTATGCACTTCAACTACGCCCTCGGCACCGGAGTCCGTGTTTCAGTTTTCCTCCTCTCTCCACACCCTCGGCTTTGCTCTTTGCCAAATAGCAGACAATTACGTAGGGACGCTTAAGCTACCACTGGTGAAAAGACTCTCGCTTGTGGAGGTTGATATATCAGACGCGTCGCTGCAAAGCATAATCCACTCTAGTTGCCCTCCACTTGAGTCTCTCCTGCTTGTTTGCAATAGAGGAGGTCATCGTGTCACAATAAACTCGTCTAACCTTGTAAGCATTGACATTTGTTGTCCACACAGGGAACTCATTGTTGAGGATGCCCGTTCGCTTCGACGGTTGATTGTTGATTGTCTGGTTGACGACTGTTCGATAACCATTGTCTCTACACCTAAACTGGAGACGTTGGGTGAATTCGTGTTTGTGTCTCCCTTGAAGCGTCTTGAGGTACTGAGTTTCCTTAATACTGGAACAGAGCTGTACTTGTTTCGATGTTTGTTCTATTAATTTGATGGTCTTTGTTGTATTCTTCATGCAGAGTCAGAACTTGGAGGTAACCGCTGTCTCTGCGTCTGAACCGTATCCATGTCGTCTAACGTGTCTTGAGGTATTGAGTTTTTATGATACTTCCAGCTTAACTTTATTTGCGAGGAAACAAGTTTTATTTCATCCAACCTTTATGCTATTAGTTTTGTGATCCATCTTCTGTTATTTTTCATCAAGGGTGTTAAGGCAGTTAGTCTGACAACAATGCGTCAATCTGTCAAGACCTTGCTTATCTACATTGATTATAAGGTGGACATTGTCGTTGATTTGCTGCAATGCTTTCCAAAA
Organism: Triticum monococcum; assembly: GCA_034509565.1. Taxonomy (NCBI): domain Eukaryota; kingdom Viridiplantae; phylum Streptophyta; class Magnoliopsida; order Poales; family Poaceae; genus Triticum; species Triticum monococcum. The sequence continues at coordinate 609,558,519 of CM067842.1, forward strand.
CTGGAGAACTTGTTTGTCGAGGTGATGATCTTCAGAAATTTGCATTCTGTAGTACTCGTTCCTTTTTGAAATGCTAGTCTTAATTTTGACTAAAATTGGTGCTCCCGTACCTACACATGATTTATTGTTGGATACATCCACATATAGACAAGTCTATGTCTAACTTCTTGTTACGGAGGTGGTAGTACTAATTGTTGCATTTGGTTTTTTGATGGTCTGTATCTATTTTTATAGACTCTAAGTATTTTCAACCTATCATTTATATTTTAGGGATCATTGATTTCTCATGGTGAAAAAAACAAATGGCGTCGTAAGTACCGGCAGTTTCTCAAACATCACGACTTTTGTCTGAAGACAGTATCGCTGGAAGATTATGTTCGCTCTAGGAGTTATGTTGAATTTGTGATGTTTTTTGTTCTTAGTGCAAAGGATCTGGAGACCATGACCATTAAGTTTACCTCCCATCCCACAGAGTTCACGGGAGTATTTTACGAAAAGCAACAAAGGGTTCTGGAGTGGGATAGAAGGGCTTCTAAACGTGCACGTCTTAGATCATCATCAAGTTGCAGCCACACGCATCTGCATTTAAGAAAGAGGAGTCTTGAATACCTGGATTTGATGGTTCCGTTTAGGTGTGGATGCTGAAATCAGGCCTTGTGTTAGTTGACCAGGTGTATGGAGTTATTTGTTGTTGCGTTCTTTTGAGCTTGGGTTTTATGTAAACTTCATAAGACTATCGTTGTAGTCTTTGCACCGTGTGTAGGCTTGTCTGTTTTTGTGTTGCGTGTAGTCATGAAGGAAATGTTTGGTTCTGCGACTTTGTACGGCCGAAGGACCGTAAAATGCTGTGGCACCAAGGTTAAGAGACATAAAGTAGATTTAATGTTTCAGTGGAGAGATGCATGCTGCATGTGTAAGAGTGCTGTCTTGTATGTACGACGGTGCCTGTCTCATATATGTACCTGTATCACTGTCCATGCTTTTGACCTTGTGCTGACATTATGATTAAAATTATCTGCTTGAATAACGTGCCTTTCACAGCCACCCTACTGTGCGCGTAGAAAAGGAGCAACGCCAGCTGATAAAGTGCTTTTTCTACTACTAGATGTGCGGCCATCGTTGCATGACTTTCATGCGTTTGACAGTGGCTCTTTGGTACAGAACCGTGTTGCAGAGAGTTCTTGCCCGTGCTTTTAAGGACAGTGTCTCTTGGATCGGTCATTGATTGCCTCACAAAGTAAACAGTGAGGGTTCACATCTGAATCCAATTCTGTTATGTTTCTGTAGTAAGCGCACGAACGTGACTCTGCCAAATACTCAAGTATGCCTCCATGGGCTTCTCGTTCGTGCCTCTCCGTCTAAACGAGTCGACAGAATCATTCGGAAAACAGACACAATCATACATGACTCTATATAATACCACGTGATGCCTTTGTGGATTTGATGCCCGTGTCTACGACCCTTATCACTAAAATACAGAAAGTCACAAACGCACATAACCGTGGCTGCAGAGACTTTATCAGGAAAGAAGCGTGATGCAATTCAGTACGGAACCGTGTCTGTATCGACTTCACGTCTGCGCTTTTAAATACAAGGAAATAAGCTTTTAAAATGAGTGTCTCTCATATAGGCAATTCTGTGCTTCATAGAGTAAACGCGCGTGGCTGTGCGTAAGACAAAGGTTCAGTTCCGTGGGCTAGACGCCCGTGCATCTTTGTCTGATCGAGTCTTGCAGGCGAGCATGAACCTGTGTAATACCATCGACCATGCACAATAAACACATGATTGTGACCCTGCCTAATATTAAAGTATGCCTTCATGGGCTGCTCGTCCGTGCTTCTCCATCTGAACGAGTCTACTGAATCATTCGGAACACAAACACAAGTGAACATGACTCTATTCAATAGCACACGATGCCTTTGTGGATTCGACGCCCGTGACTGTGACCCTAATTACTGAAAAACACTGAAACAGAAAGATTGCAAGACCATGCTTTTAAAAAACGCGCAACAGCAATGACATCTGCAATTTTGTCCCTGCACTGTGCCAAACCGTACCTCATGTGCATAATCGTGCTTGCGATGCGTGTCCAACTGTACTTCATGTGCCTTCACGCGGTGCTTCTGTGATGCAAAGATTTCAAACACAACGGGTCACGGTTGTGTTTGCGTTTCTGTTTTATAAATGCATATAGTGCTAGTGCTTGGCAGTAGGTTTCCGCCGTTTCCTGTGAAAGAATTACGTCTTTACGTGCTACTGAAGCACGTGGAATCACGGGCGTGCCTGCGTGGCATGTAGAACAGTGCTCGTCGTATCACTTCACGACCGTTGTGTGGTTCATGTCAAACCGTGTGTTTGCCATGGTCATGCCTGTGTGACAGGTAGAACAGTGCGTCTCGAATCACTTTTCTACAAAATCATTATCGTCCGTGTGTTTGCTGACAAACCGTGGTTCACTGAATCATTCGGAACACAAATGCTAGCACAAACGAGCATGACTCTATATAATACCACACGATGCCTTTGCGGATTTGACGCCCTTTCCTGTGACCCTTATCACTGAAACACAGAAAGTCACAAATGTACATAGCCATGGATGTAGAGACTTGAAGCCCTTTTAGTTAATGAAATGTACGGCATGAGCAAAAGACCGTTTAGCCATCTACCAAAATACCGAGTTCGCTGTTGGTAAGGTTATAGATTGAGCAAAAAAGGTACAGGCATTGTTTCAGCACACTACGTAAATTCCAAACTGGAAAGTGGCGGGAACATCTAATTCCAGCACTGTTTTCAGCACTTACGAATGAATGGATCCTTTAAATCCAGGTGCTCAACACATGCGTGCCTTAGATCCAAGTTCACGTGGTTGCAACTTGGCGACAACCTAAGGCAAGCATGTTTAGAAGCCTTTTTGTCCCACTGAAGCACGTCTTGTTGCTTTTTGTAGAATTCCTCCGTGAAGTGTTCCTGAAGAAGAAACTTGATCCTCATAGTCTGCAGCTGTGCTGCGTTGAGAATAAAGAATGTTGCAAATCGAATGCTTTTGTCGCGTTGAACATAGCTTTCCAGCGTCAGTGACTTAAAAGGAACGTCATGATGGTGCTTGCAAGAACAGTCGTTCGCAAGAGTTTCTTCATTAGAGGTTATTTCCTGAATAAACATGAATATTTGAAATGGTTAATCTCGATAAAGAGTGATTCTGCTGGAAGGAATAAGTCTGTAACCTCTGTTGTAATAAAAGCTTTCTTTTTAGTTTTGTACTAATACTCGTCCATGATTATATACACCTTTGTCCATTACATACAAGTTTTCCTTTTGTTGAATGGAGTTCTGCACCATGCATGGTATGTGTTTTACAATTTGTGTGAGAAGCATCACCTCGATATACAAGTTTTCCAAGCTTCGGAAGTGTTCCACCAAGGAAAAGACTTCGTGCAGGTCATAATCCATGCTGATAGACAATGTCTTGATGGAATGAACCGCTGTAGATGTGCTGACTGTCGGCAAACACTTCATGTAGATTAAAACATAATATTAGTAGAGTAAAGGTTGAATTGCATGGAACTTGTTCATACCAAATGAATGGAGGTGAAAGTATTGTTGAAAGTCAGTACCTGAAGAATTATATGGTCATTTGTGATGCCGGATTCACAGAATTTTTTTGATAATTTGCCCATGACCTGTAGTTTAGGTGTAGAGGTAATAACTACCCGCAACTTTTTGCAATCACCATCATAAAGCAATCGTTGAAGTGACGAGGCATCTTCTATAACAATTTTACCATAGTAACCAGAAATGCCGATGCTTATAAGGTTAGGTGAGTTTATTCTGATGGAATGGTGCCTAACTGTCCAAACAAGCAGCAGAGACTCAAGTGTAGGAGAAGTAGAGCTGATGATGCTTTGTAATGATACGTCTGATATATCAACATCGACTAGCGAGAGTCTCCTGAGCAGTGGTAGTTTAAGCACCCATGCATAATTGTCTGGTAACTTGCAAAGAGAAAAGGCGATGGTTTGGAGAGAGGAGGAAATCTGAGGGTTTAATGCTATTGGTGATGGCATGAGTGAAGGGCATGAGAATGGCTCTATGTCATGTTGTCTCAAGCATGGTGGGAACAGGTAGTAAAACTCGAGCACCTGTAGATTGTTCAGTCTTGGGGATCGAAGCCAGTCGTCGACCGTGGAGTGCCTGCAGTCGAGGTAGGACGCCGGAATGCACAGGCGGCGAACTGCACTCTGACACCCGGAGAGGATGGCCTCTGGAAGGTACGAATCATCATAGGGATTATCTTCACCGAAATGTTCTCCTCTAAAAAAAGTTCCAGTGTAGGTTACGCGGACGAGTTCCTCCGGTGTGGCAGAGTTCGCGGTGACCAACTCGAAATGTACTTGATCTAGAGGGTTAAAAGACGTGGGACAGGGATCTCACGGCAGTCCAGATTCAGAGGAGCGGCACGCCAAACAGGGCGCCACCGACGTGCGAGGATTTGAGTGCGAGCACCTTCCTTAGTGGACAGGCGGGATATGACCTCACCGAGGAAGGCGTCCGGGAGGTTGCTGATGCGGTCGGGACCAGACTGATCTTCTTGATTGTCGGATCCGGTAGGCGCACCCTCGCCGCTTCCAGCCGCTACCGCCAAACCACCAGATGAAGGGGTCGCCAATCACGCGAGCCTCGCCCTCTTGGTGCTCGGGGCACCGGAGTAGACCTCCATCTCCGTCTCCATTGCTGGGATCGCGCTGCCTGCGAGCGCCGCTATCTTTGGCGTGGATCTGGACAGTCCAAGAAAGAGGGTGTGGCTAGGGTTTCGAGACGCCGTCCGTCCGCCTTAAATAACCACGAGCCAGACCGGGGTCACCGGAGGAGACGTCCGTCGGACCCTTGGGTTTCTGTGGCGGCGCCACGTGGTGTTCACACCCGAAAACATGGAGACGCCCGTCAAAACGTTGTGTTTCCGCAATCAACGAACGAACATGGCTCCTCACAGAACATAAGCATGCCTCCATCGCCATCCCGACCGTGCCTGTCCTGGTAATATAGTCAATGGATGCATTTGGAACACAAAGAGACACCAAGGTGACTCTGGATAATTACAGGTCATGCGTTTGTTTGTTTGACAACCGTGCCTGTGACCTGAAACATTGACACACAAAAAGTCGTATTCGTGCGTAAAGGATCGTGAATCAAGGATGAGGCGGCTGCTGCGGGTTTCCGCTATAAACGCACGAACGTGATCCCATGTAAATACAAGGAAATAAGCTTTTAAAAACAACGTCTCTTTTATAGGCTAACCCGTGCCTCGCAGAGTAAACGTCCGTGGCTGTGCGCCATAGGTTCATCTCCGTGGGCTAAACGCACGTGCATCTTCCTTTGATAGAGTCGCAGTCTAGCGTGACTCATTGTAATACCACTGACCATGCCTTTGAGCGCTTCATGCCCGTGCCTGTGACCGGAACACTGAATTAAGGATGAGGCGGCTGCTGCGGGTTTCCGCTATAAACGCACGAACGTGATCCCATGTAAAGCATAACCATGCCTGTATGGGCTTCATGGCGGCGCCTGTGCTCGCGGACAGTTCAATGGATTCATTTGGAACACGTAGACAAACTAACGTGATTCTACACAATGGCAAGCCGTGACTTTCTGGGACTCACGGCCGTGCGAGCAATATACCAGACCAGCGTCTCTCGAATAAGCTATTCCATGCCTCACAAAGTAAACAGTGGGTGTCCTCATCTGAACCAATTCCGCTGGTTCTGCGCAATTAGAAAACGAACGTGGCTGTGCGTAAGACAAAGATTTGCCTCTGTGGGCTTAACGACTGTGCTTCTTCATCTGATCGAGTGGAAGGAATCATTCGGAACACAAAGACAGGCGAGCGTGACTCTATATAATACAATACCATGACTTTGACGACTGTACTCCCGTGCCTGTGAACCTTAACACTATGACACATACATCGACAAACCTCCACGCTTCTATCGAATAATATACGTAACATCAAGAAAAAAGCATGACCCAACTGAGTACGCAATTGTGTTTGTAGAGAGTTCATATCTCTTGAACTTTTATTAACAAGAGTTCGTGTCTGTAATACAACCGACCATGCCTTTGAGCGTTTTATGCTCGTGCCTGTGACCCTTAACACTAAACGCCCGTGCGTGTCCATCAGTCGCTGGCTAGCGTGACTCTATGTAATACCACCGACTATGCCTTCCTGTAACCCGAAACACTGATCAAAGAAAGGAAGGAATGTCCGCGCCTTCATGTGTGCACAAGACATGACTCTAGTTGGTTCAAAAACGTTGGTTGCAGAGACTTCATGTCCGTGCTTTTAAAAACAACGTCTCTAGAACTGGCCATTACGTTAATGTTCATCTGTAGCCATAAAGTTGGAATGAACGTGACCCAGGAAAGTAAAACACACTTGTTATCAAAGTTACTGACGGCACAAGGTAACGGAAGACAAAATAAGAAACTTTTAATGCACTGCTTAACAGCTTCAGGTACGAGGATCAGGGTTGCTGCTGTCTACTTAGTCCGGCGTGACTTCTTTTTTGGTTGCTCGGCGCGAAGTTCCTCGATCTGTTTCTTCATAACGTATGATTGTAGCTTCAGCTCGTCGTGCTGAAGTTCGAGCTGCGCCTTCTCACGCATCAAAAGTGCAATGACGGCATTGTTCTCTTCGCCCAACTTCATTGATATCTTCAGGAAGTCTTCCATAGCATTGAACAGGTTCTTCATCTGGTCAAAGGAGAAGATGTCAGATTGATGGCAGGACGCACCCTCATGAATATCAGGACGAGGCTCACCACAATGATACATGTTTCATAACTAAATCAAGTAGCCGAAAGAAAGAAAAAACGAATGAAGCCGAAGCAGAGCAAACTCACAGATGAGGAACCCTCACCAGCCGAGATCTTTTCCTACGACTGGACATGGTGCTCTAGAGGAGTCTCCTTCTAGACAGCCGTGGCTGAGAGTGTCAGGATAGAGAACTGCAAGAGGGGTGGATGGCCTGGAGGCGCACAAAAGTACGAAGGGTATGTGGCTAGGGTTTCGAGACTCCGTCTAGCTTATTCACGTTTCACAACTAAACCAAGTTGCCGAAGGAAATAAAAAAACAAATGAAGCGGAAGCAGAGTGAACTTACAGATGAGGAGCCCTTGTCAGCCTGGATCTCCTGCAGTGTCTAGACACTGGGTTCCACAGTAGTCTCCTCCTGACCAGCCATGGCGAAGAGGACGAGGATAGAGAGCACCAAGAGGAATGAATGGCCTGGCGGCGGGCAGAGGATGGAAGAGTATGTGGCTAGGGTTTTGAAACTCCATTCGTCCGCCATAAATAGCCGGAGCCTAGCCTCGGGCGACGAGCCAGAGCGACGTCACCGGAGTTGTCGTCCGTCGGACCCTTGGGTTTCCGTGGCGGCGCCACGTGGAGTTCACACCCGAGTAGGTGGAGACGTGTAACGCCTCGAGACCGATGTGCCAGGTGTCCGCCAGTTATTCGCTGTTGTTGCCTTGTCATTTGCTTGCGTGTGCATCTTATCATGTCTTCATGTGCATTGCATCATCATGTTTTCAACACTTGCATCCGTCCGGGTTTTCCCAGATTCCTTCCGTTGTCCGTTCTGAGCCCAGACACACTTGCACGCGCCCGCGGCATGTCCGAAATATTATTTTATAAGTGGCTGGAAAATGTTCTTGGAATGGGATGAGAGTTGACTTGTAACGCCCTCGATGCGGCTATATCTCCCACTTGTCGAAGCATGACTTAGAGGCATAAACACATTGAAAGCAATGTCGCAAGTGAGGCAATCTTCACACAACCCATGTAATACAATAGGGGAAAAGGTACATAGTTGGCTTACAATTGCCACTTCACACAATTACATGAATAAAGCATTACATCATCCAAATACAATCAAGGCCCGACTATGGAACCAAAATAAAAGAAGAACCCCAAAAGCAACAAAGGTCCCCGATCGACCCCAACTGGGCTCCACTACTGATCAGCTAGAACGAAACAACACAAAGGACAAGATCTTCATCGAGCTCCTCCTGAGCTTGGTAGCATCATCTGCACGGAATCATCGGCACCTGCAAACTGGTTTTGGAAGTATCTGTGAGTCACGGGGACTCAGCAATCTCGCACCCTCGCAATCAAGACTATTCAAGCTTATGGGTAAGGTAAAAGGTATGAGGTGGAGCTGCAGCAAGCGACTAGCATATATGGTGGCTAACATACGCAGATGAGAGCGAGAAGAGAAGGCAAAGCACGGTCGACAAAAGTATGATCAAGAAGTGATCCTGGACTACCTACGTCAAGCATAACTCCAACAACCGTGTTCACTTCCCGGACTCCGCCGAAAAGAGACCATCGCGGTTACACACGCGATTGATTCATTTTAATTAAGGTCAACTTCAGGTTTTCTACAACCGGACATTAACAAATTCCCATCTGCCCATAACCGCGGGCACGGCTTTCGAAAGTTCAAATCCCTGCAGGGGAGTCCCAACTTAGCCCATCATAAGCTCTCACGACCAACGAAGGAATAGACCTCCACCCGAGACATTCCGATCAGACTCGGTATCCCGGTACAACAAGACATTTCGACAAGGTAAAACTAAACCAGCAACACCGCCCGAATGTGCCGACAAATCCCGATAGGAGCTGCACATATCTCTTTCTCAGGGCACACTCAGATGAGCGCTCCATACGACTAAAACCAAACCTCGATTTTCCCCGAGGGGGTGCTGCACAGGACTCTAGTTTGGACCAACACTTAGAGGAGCACTGGCCCAGGGGGGTAAAATAACGATGACCCATGAGCCGGCCGACTCAAGGGAAAGAAAAGGCTAGGTGGCGAATGGTAAAACCAATGTTGGGCATTGCTGGAAGAGCTTTACTTAAGGCAAACTGTCAAGGGGTTCCCATTATAGCCCAACCGCGTAAGGGACGCAAAATCCGGGAACATAACACCGATATGACGGAAACTAGGGCGGCAAGAGTGGAACAAAACACCAGGCATAAGGCCGAGCCTTCCACCCTTTACCAAGTATATAGATGCATTAATTAAATAAGATATATTGTGATATCCCAACAAGTAAACATGTTCCAACATGGAACAACATCTCCATGTTCCAACAAGGAACAAACTTCAATCTTCACCTGCAACTAACAACGCTATAAGAGGGACTGAGCGAAGCGGTAACATAACCAATCAACGGTTTGCTAGGACAAGGTGGGTTAGAGGCTTGGTTCAACAATATGGGAGGCATGATAAGCAAGTGGTAGGTATCATAGCATAGGCATAGCAAAAGAGCCAGCATCTAAGCAAGCAAAGATAGAAGTGATTTCGATGGTATGGTCATCTTGCCTGAAATCCCGCAAGGAAGAAGAACGAGTCCATGAAGAAGACAAACAGGCGTAGATGAACGGATCCTCACATACACGACGTTATCGGAACTAAACGAGAAGCAACATTGGAATGGAGCAAACAACATAATAAACAACCATCACATAATCATGGCATGATGCAGAATCGAGTATGATGCATGTCCGGTTTAATGAAGCATGGCATGACAAAGTGCACAAACAATCCTACAAATTAAGTGGAGCTCAATATGCAACGGAGTTGCATATTGAAGAAAACACCACATGACTTATTTAGTTCTCTCTCGTTTAGGTACTCAACAATATTAAATGTTGTTAAACATGGCAAGAGGGTGAAGCAAATGTAAACTACCTATCTAGTCAAGGTTAAATGAGGCCAGAAGCAACGAACAACAAATCCGGAAACTCCTCATGTGCATATATTAGGTTAGGTCCTGTTCTGCCCTAAACCATATTTTTGGGTTGTTTAACATGCAAAACAATGTCACCATGATAAACTAGGCAAAATTCTACCCCATTTACATATAAAGATTATTAAAATCGGAGCTACGGTTATTTTGTTACAAATTAAAGCATTTTAACATGGCATAGGAGTAAATTTAACCAAATATCATTTTAAATATTTTAAACATGGATGAAAATGACATATTATGAAACTATATGAAATTCTAAGCATTTTTCATATATAAGTTATTTTAATCCGATGCACGGTTCATGAGTTATTAAATGCATGAACTCTATGGACTTTTCTGCAAAACAACCGTCTCAGGAATAATAGCTAAATTCGTTCCACGGGAAAAAAACTAGGATTCGGGCCGCATCTAAGATCTGGCCGAACAGGAGGTTAGTAACAGGGGCGCTGGGGTGTGCCTCACCCATGGGCCAGGCCCAGTTTGCGGAGAGGGAGAGGCCAAGGCAGGCCTCCTTGCCAGCAGCAGGCCGGCTGGGAGCTGGGCTTCGCGCGCGGTTGGAGGAGAGGCAGCCAAGGTGCGCGCTGGGTCTTGGCGCTGGCAGGTCAACGCGAGGCGGCTGTGGCGTTCGTCCTCGTTCACGAAGCAGGGGATGCAGGTGTCGATGGCTGCGGACGGCGTGGAGGCGAACGGATCCGGGCGGAGCCTCACCGGAATGAAGCAGGAGCGGCGGCATGGGACGCGGAGGAGGGTCACCGCGGCGGGCGCGACGCTGGAGAGGTAGCAGGCTTGGCGCGGCAGGAGGCGGGGCCCCGGGCTGACAGGGCGCCGACGCGGTCAACGCAGGCACACGATGACGACGCAACGCCGGCGACATAAACTTGGCGCGAGGCAAGGGACTTGGGCAAGGGACGTGGTCGTGCTGGTCACGCCAGACCAGAGCGACGACGGCGACCTTCGGTGGGGAAGAGGCTGATGGTGGCCAGGGTCACCGGAGTGGTGACCGGACGGCGCGACGGCTCCCACGGCGGCTGCTGTTGCCTGAAGAAAGAGAGGACTGAGAGAATTGAGAGAAGAACAGGGGAATGAGAACTGAGAGAGAGACCGTGGGGAAGTAGAAGGGCGCGAGGGGTCCCTGGAGGAGGAGGTCACGGGGTCGGGGACGATGGATCCGTCCGTTCCCGAGGTGGATCCAGCGCGAAACGGCGGCTGGTGATGCCGGAACCTCCCTGGATGCCATGGCCGACTCGCTAGGAGGTCTCTGCGAGGAGAGGTTGTTTGTGAATTTGGAGGGGATCATGGGATACTCGAGGGAGCTAGCTGGTTGGGTGAGAAGGGGATCTGGGAGGATCCCGATGAGAGAGTGGCGGTGGGTGAGGAAAAAGAGGGAGTTGGTCTAGGGTTAGGCTAATATATATAGCGAGTAGGATAGGTTAGGGGCTATCTTGTTCCTCCTATCGTAATCGGACGACCGCGAATAAAATAGCTAGGGAGTCCAAATAAGAAAACGATGACGTTTTGTAGACGTTTGGGGATGATCCGGACACAACGGTGGCGATAGTCCGGGTCGGGTTCGGGACAATTTTTGGACGCGCGCGCAAGGGGTCGGTTGGAACTTGTGGGCTGTGTAGAAGGGCTTGAGCTGAGAGAAGAGAAGAGAGAGAGACCCGGTGACTGTTTTCGGAGACCGAAAACGTCCGACGTTAGACCGGCTATAATGCCGCTATAGTTAATCGTTTGGGCGTCAAACGAACTCCGAATGTGATGAAACTTGACAGGTGGTCTATCTACACTATAATAAGACCACATGTCAACTCTCATCCCATTCCGAGAACATTTTCCGACCACTTATAAAATAATATTTCGGACATGCCGCGGGCGCGTGCAAGTGTGTCTGGGCTCAGAACGGACAACGGAAGGAATCTGGGAAAACCCGGAGGGATGCAAGTTTTGAAAACATGATGATGCAATGCACATGATGACATGATAAGATGCACACGCAAGCAAATGACAAGGCAACAACAGCGAATAACTGGCGGACACCTGGCACATCGGTCTCGGGGCGTTACAACACTCCACCACTACGAGAGGATCTCGTCCCGAGATCTAGGATGGCACCGGAGGGAAACGGAAGAGGAAGAGAAGAGGTAAAACTAAGTTGCTTCTTTGATGAATGAGTGAAACCAAAGAACCTTGCGAGGTTGAACAAATTCGAGACAGAATACAACGAAGGTGAACAAGGTCAAAAACACTCCTTTAGAAAAGAGGAACAAAGAACATTGCGAAAAAACCTTGAGGTTGAAGGGCAAGATAAATATTGAAACCACTCCGGTTAAAACAAGATAGAAAAGGATTAATAATGATATAATTTGGACAACACTCCGACTGAAAAGAAAAGGAATTGAATAAGAACTTGATAAGACGAGAAGATACTTGGTGAAATCAACAACACACTGCCTCCGGAACTATTGAAAGAATGGCACAAGGGGGTAAGAACGATTTTAGACAGCACTCCGGTTGAGAAAGGATGTAAAACTTGATAAGATGAGAGAACTGGCATGAAAACACAACATTCCGGTCGAATGGATAAGCAAAGGAAAGAACATGATCCTGACGAAACAAGAAGATGAGTTGAAGAGAGCAACATCACAATGACTCCGTAAGAAGGAAATAGATGATAGATAAATGAAAAAGAAGGAATTGAGAAGAAAATGACAACTTCTGCCACCAATGATCTTGGAAGGCACCCTTCCAAGAAGGTTAAAACGTAGTTGTTGGGAAAGACCAACAACAAAACGAATAAGTTTGTAGTGGGCTTTTGGAAAAAAAACATCTCAAAACTATGAGGTGAAATTTTGCCACTAACGGAACCAATAGATTGGATTGATATCAGCAAGGAGACGGGAAACTATTTCACCGGAAGGATAAATGAAAAGCTTGGGTCATATATGGGCACCATAAATAGCAACAATCCCTAGGGAAGGCTTTAGGTGAAATATAACCCAAGATAACTCCAAAGACGAGATTGATGGATTTAAAATATCTCAATCTTGACAACATGTGAATCATGAAAACATGAACTCAAATTATCAAGAATGACATAATACCACCTCCAATGATAAGGAAGAAAGAATTGCACCCCGGATTACAAGATGAAGAATGCTTGAGCTTCTGTGAAAAGAATCTTGATGAACGCTTCGAGAACGGATTAAGTCCTTGATGAACCACCATGTAGAACCTTCATGACGAACTCCGGTAACAAAAGAATGATCAAACGGAAAGGAAGATGAGAAGAGTAAGGTTGAAGCCTTGCAATGATTAGATGAAGCTTAGCAATGAGATAACGAGAAAACTTGGCACTCCAGTAAAGAAACATGAACAAATGGAAACAAGAATTTGATGAGCCTCCGGAATAGGGAATTAACCACTTGGATAAAACAAGAATTAGAATTACATTATGCTTATCCTTCACCAATTAAATTGATGACAATCAATGGATTCGACATATTACTTATTCTCATAGAAAAGATTAAGATAGATATAGCGCCAACTTGAGAAGGTCTTCAAAGAACCACCGGTAGAATTTGGAAAACAACGAATGAGTTGATATGATAACCATGGACTAGAATCTTGAGCAAACCACCGTAAGAATTGGAAATGAACGAAGAGAAGATAAAGAAACACCGGGAAGAATTATAAAATGAATGAAGATGCTTGAGAGAATTTATATATGAGAGAACGAAGAGATGACGAGCTGACTAGAGAACACTTGAACGATGCACCGGTAAGATTTGGAGAATGATATCGTAAAGCTGAGAATGAATAAATCTTAGATGGTGGGCTCCGGATAATCAAACTGAACAGAATCTTGAATTGCTCCGGATAGGTGAAAATAATTCTCACAATACAAAAACAACTATGAGAGGATGGCAACAAGCTAGAATCACGAATCTTGAAGAGAATGGAGCAAGATATGGAGGAAAAACTCTTCTTCGGTCTTCAAATGTTGAGAATGACGACGAGAAACACCACCAAGAATTATTGAGACACTTGGAATGATTAAAAGAGGAGAGGTTAAGCCAAATATGAAAAGAATTTGAAAGATCTTGTAGAAAAACATATGACAGATGATGAATCATTCTTACGTCAAACTTTGAAAAGAAATTTGAGGATATCTCCGGGAAATAAGAAGAGTCAGGTAAGATCCTGGGAAAAGACCTGTGGGTTAGGGCCCACTCAACAGAAAACACCGTTGAAATGATTTAAAAGAGAGGTTGCACCGGTTGAATAAATGACTTGAATGAGATAACAACCTGGAAAGATCTTGAACGAATGCAGAGTGGAAAACACGAATCTTCGAGATATCTTGAACGGATTGATAATTAAAACGTGAACCTTCTGAGATATCTTCAGCACTCCGAAACAAATGAATAGCGAGAAGTGAATTATTATGAGGTGCACCGGCATGAGAAGGCATTTGAAATAAGGAAAAGAATATGATCAAACACCGAAAGCTTGAATTGGTTCCACCGGAGAAGAAAACGAGTGATGAGAGACAAACTTGAAGCTCCATTAGAATCCTTATGAGAATCGCCGGATAAGAATACTGATAGAAAAGAATGGAGAGACTTCACAGCAATAAGAAGGGTACTCGATTAAGAGATCTAAATCCTTAGATAAAAACAAAGGGAGGGAGGGTGGGAAAAACAAAGACAATTTGGAATGGATGGAACGAACACCGTTGAGAAATTTAGAATTGATCTTGCGGATGTTGAAATGATCGGATCCACTTGAAGAGAAGCACATCGGTGAAAAGGATTGACATGACAAACTCGATGATCAAGAAGGATTGGTATCCACATAGAAATATGAGAACACTGTTTAGGAAAGGTATGGAATCAACATTTGACTTCGAAGAAACTCGAATACCACAACTCAAAACAAAACAAAGGATTGGCTTGCAGAATAAGCCAGAACAAATATATGATAGAGATTTCGTCCGAAGTTTTTGTGGTGGGGCCTACACGGGCTCGATCGTACAGCACCATCATGCACAAGGCAGTGCACATGACATACGAAGCATCCCCGAGTCGGCATAGCCAAGGACTCTTTAAGACACAGCGAGACCACTATAAAACCAACCGTGAATAGGTGGACCACTAGATGTCGAACCCCAATTTCATATCATACATCTGTTGGAAAGATATCCTAAGAGCTACTTGAATTACCACTTATAAACTCCCGAAACTTTCCCGGTTATGCAATCAGGTGTTGGGGATACAGGGGAAGCATAATATCTCACCCAAACTAGCAAATCCTACATCCAGCTGTATCCATCCTTCAACACATAACCAAGAAACCTTCGGAAATCATCTACTTCAACCTTCGAAAAGCATCCATTATTCAAGTTATGGCGATACTCCCAAACTCCCGCCCCAGTACTGGGTGGCGTCGAGGTTATCTCACCAACGAACTGCATAAAAGAGATTTTCGATGTCGGCGTACTAAACTCAGGTATTCCAGAACTGCAACGATAAAATTATGACGACAACACCTCAGAGCTCAACTCCCCGGGACACTTCCACAAAACCCCTGACAGGAGGCACCAAGACAATGTTCTCATCACAAAACCATCGGAACGATTCCAAGATACCCGTGTGATCCTAAATTTTTTTTAGTGAAATTTGAGATGAGAAGAGTCAAAACTCTATGTCAGGATGCCTTACCAGAGCGATGAGGAGACTGGGAAGTAAAAAGAATTCCTAAACTCTCCGATATATAATTCCTAAATGACTCAAAACATTTTTCTAGACACAACTCGGCCGCTAAAAACGATCAATCAGTGGGGGCTCCTAAGGTCGGGGAAGGCTCTGATTACCAACTTGTAACGCCCTCGATGCGGCTATATCTCCCACTTGTCGAAGCACGACTTAGAGGCATAACCGCATTGAAAGCAATGTCGCAAGTGAGGCAATCTTCACACAACCCATGTAATACAATAGGGGAAAAGGTACATAGTTGGCTTACAATCGCCACTTCACACAATTACATGAATAAAGCATTACATCATCCAAATACAATCAAGGCCCGACTACGGAACCAAAATAAAAGAAGAACCCCAAAAGCGACAAAGGTCCCCGATCGACCCCAACTGGGCTCCACTACTGATCAGCTAGAATGAAACAACACAAAGGACAAGATCTTCATCGAGCTCCTCCTGAGCTTGGTAGCGTCATCTGCACGGACTCATCGGCACCTGCAAACTGGTTTTGGAAGTATCTGTGAGTCACGGGGACTTAGCAATCTCGCACCCTCGCGATCAAGACTATTTAAGCTTATGGGTAAGGTAAAAGGTATGAGGTGGAGCTGCAGCAAGCGACTAGCATATATGGTGGCTAACATACGCAAATGAGAGCGAGAAGAGAAGGCAAAGCATGGTCGATAAAAGTATGATCAAGAAGTGATCCTGGACTACCTACGTCAAGCATAACTCCAACAACCGTGTTCACTTACCAGACTCCGCCAGAAAGAGACCATCACGGTTACACACGCGGTTGATTCATTTTAATTAAGGTCAACTTCAGGTTTTCTACAACCGGACATTAACAAATTCCCATCTGCCCATAACCGCGGGCATGGCTTTCGAAAGTTCAAATCCCTGCAGGGGAGTCCCAACTTAGCCCATCACAAGCTCTCACGGTCAACGAAGGAATAGACCTCCACCCGAGACATACCGATCAGACTCGGTATCCCGGTACAACAAGACATTTCGACAGGGTAAAACTAAACCAGCAACACCGCCCGAATGTGCCGACAAATCCCGATAGGAGCTGCACATATCTCTTTCTCAGGGCACACTCAGATGAGCGCTCCATACAACTAAAACCAAACCTCGGTTTTCCCCGAGGGGGCGCTGCATAGGACTCTAGTTTGGACAAACACTCAGAGGAGCACTGGCCCGGGGGGGGGGGCAAAATAACGATGACCCTTGAGCCGGCCGACTCAAGGGAAAGAAAAGGCTAGGTGGCGAATGGTAAAACCAATGTTGGGCATTGCTGGAAGAGCTTTACTTAAGGCGAACTGTCAAGGGGTTCCCATTATAGCCCAACCGCGTAAGGGACGCAAAATCCGGGAACATAACACCGATATGACGGAAACTAGGGCGGCAAGAGTGGAACAAAACACCAGGCATAAGGCCGAGCCTTCCATCCTTTACCAAGTATATAGATGCATTAATTAAATAAGATATATTGTGATATCCCAACAAGTAAACATGTTCCAACAAGGAACAACATCTCCATCTTCCAACAAGGAACAAACTTCAATCTTCACCTGCAACTAACAACGCTATAAGAGGGGCTGAGCGAAGCGGTAACATAGCCAATCAACGGTTTGCTAGGACAAGGTGGGTTAGAGGCTTGGTTCAACAATATGGGAGGCATGATAAGCAAGTGGTAGGTATCATAGCATAGGCATAGCAAAAGAGCGAGCATCTAAGCAAGCAAAGATAGAAGTGATTTCGATGGTATGGTCATCTTGCCTGAAATCCCGCAAGGAAGAAGAACGAGTCCATGAAGAAGACAAACGGGCGTAGACGAACGGATCCTCACATACACGACGTTATCGGAACTCACCCGAGAAGCAACATCGGAATGGAGCAAACAACATAATAAACAACCATCACATAATCATGGCATGATGCAGAATCGAGTATGATGCATGTCCGGTTTAATGAAGCATGGCATGACAAAGTGCACAAACAATCCTACAAATTAAGTGGAGCTCAATATGCAACGGAGTTGCATATTGAAGAAAACACCACATGACTTATTTAGTTCTCTCTCGTTTAGGTACTCAACAATATTAAATGTTGTTAAACATGGCAAGAGGGTGAAGCAAATGTAAACTACCTATCTAGTCAAGGTTAAATGAGGCCGGAAGCAACGAACAACAAATCCGGAAACTCCTCATGAGCATATATTAGGTTAGGTCCTGTTCTGCCCTAAACCATATTTTTGGGTTGTTTAACATGCAAAAGAATGTCACCATGATAAACTAGGCAAAATTCTACCCCATTTACATATAAAGATTATTAAAATCGGAGCTACGGTTATTTAGTTACAAATTAAAGCATTTTAACATGGCATAGGAGTAAATTTAACCAAACATCATTTTAAATATTTTAAACATGGATGAAAATGACATATTATGAAACTATATGAAATTCTAAGCATTTTTCATATATAAGTTATTTTAATCCGATGCACGGTTCATGAGTTATTAAATGCATGAACTCTAGGGACTTTTCTGCAAAACAACCGTCTCAAGAATAATAGCTAAATTCGTTCCACGGGAAAAAAACTAGGATTAGGGCCGCATCTAAGATCTGGCCCAACAGGAGGTTAGTAACACGGGCGCTGGGGTGTGCCTCACCCATGGGCCAGTTTGCGGAGAGGGAGAGGCCAAGGCACGCCTCCTTGCCAGCAGCAGGCCGGCTGGGAGCTGGGCTTCGCGCGCGGCTGGAGGAGAGGCAGCCCAGGCGCGCGCTGGGTCTTGGTGCTGGCAGGTCAATGCGAGGCGGCTGTGGCGTTCGTCCTCGTTCACGAAGCAGGGGATGCAGGTGTCGATGGCTGCGGACGGCGTGGAGGCGAATGGATCCGGGCGGAGCCTCACCGGAATGAAGCAGGAGCGGCGGTGCGGGACGCAGAGGAGGGTCACCGCGGCGGGCGCGACGCTGGAGAGGTAGCAGGCTTGGCGTGGCAGGAGGCGGGGCCCCGGGCTGACACGGCGCCGACGCGGTCAACGCAGGCACACGATGACGACGCAACGCCGGCGACAGAAACTTGGCACGAGGCGAGGGACTTGGGCGAGGGACGTGGTCGTGCTGGTCACGCCGGACCAGAGCGACGGCGGCGACCTTCGGTGGGGAAGAGGATGATGGTGGCCGGGGTCACCGGAGTGGTGATCGGACGGCGCGATGGCTCCCACGGCGGCTGCTGTTGCCTGAAGAAAGAGAGGACTGAGATAATGGAGAGAAGAACAGGGGAATGAGAACTGAGAGAGAGACCGCGGGGAAGTAGAAGGGCGCGAGGGGTCCCTAGAGGAGGAGGTCACGGGGTCGGGGACGATGGATCCGTCCGTTCCCGAGGTGGATCCGGCGCGAAACGGCGGCTGCTGATGCCGGAACCTCCCTGGATGCCATGGCCGACTCACTAGGAGGTCTTTGCGAGGAGAGGTTGTTTGCGAATTTGGAGGGGATCGAGGGATACTCGAAGGAGCTAGCTGGTTGGGTGAGAAGGGGATCTGGGAGGATCCCGATGAGAGAGTGGCGGCGGGTGAGGAAAAAGAGGGAGTTGGTCTAGGGTTAGGCTAATATATATAGCGAGTAGGATAAGTTAGGGGCTATCTCGTCCCTCCGATCATAATCGGATGACCGCGAATAAAATAGCTAGGGAGTCTAAATAAGAAAACGATGACGTTTTGTAGACGTTTGGGGATGATCCGGACACAATGGTGGCGACAGTCCGGGTCGGGTTCGGGACAATATTTGGACGCGCGCGCGAGGGGTCGGTTGGAACTTGTGGGCTGTGCAGAAGGGCTCGAGCTGAGAGAAGAGAAGAGAAGAGAGAGACCCGGTGACTGTTTTCGGAGACCGGAAACGTCCGACGTTAGACCGGCTATAATGCCGCTATAGTTAATCGTTTGGGCGTCAAACGAACTCCGAATGCGATGAAACTTGACAGGCGGTCTATCTACACTATAATAAGACCACACGTCAACTCTCATCCCATTCCGAGAACATTTTCCGGCCACTTATAAAATAATATTTCGGACATGCCGCGGGCGCGTGCAAGTGTGTCTGGGCTCAGAACGGACAACGGAAGGAATCTGGGAAAACCCGAACGGATGCAAGTTTTGAAAACATGATGATGCAATGCACATGATGACATGATAAGATGCACACACAAGCAAATGACAAGGCAACAACAGCGAATAACTGGTGGACACCTGGCACATCGGTCTCGGGGCGTTACAAGACGCCCGTTGAAACGTTGTGTTTCCACAATCAACGCAAGAATGTGGCTCCGCGTAAAACACACGCATGCCTCCCTCGACATCCCAACCGTTCCTGTCCTGGTAATATAGTCAACGGATGCATTTGGAACACAAGACACGAAGGTGACTCTGGATAATTACATGACATGCAATTTGTGGGCCCGGGTTAAGTACTACATGTAGCAAGTCAGCAGGGCTCATGTTAAATACTTAACTCCTGACTTAATCTGGACCCGTATTTAAGTCGTTTCTTGGATGGACAGGCTAGTCCATTTCTCCAGATCTACCATATGTCCAAATCCACGCCACAGATAGCGGCGCTGGCAGGCGGCGCGATCCCAGCAATGGAGACGGAGATGGAGGTCTACTCCGGTGCCCCGAGCGCTAAGAGGGCAAGGCTCGCGGGATCGGCGACCCCTTCCTCTGGTGGTTTGGCGGTAGCGGCTGGAAGCGGCGAGGGTGCGCCTACCGGATCCGAGGATCAAGAAGAGCAGTTTGGTCCCGATCGCATCAGCGATCTCCTGGACGCCATCCTCGGTGAGGTGATCTCCCGTCTGTCCACTAAGGAAGGCGTTCGCACTCAAATGCTCGCATGTCGATGGCATCCTTTATGGCGCGCCGCTCCTCAGAATCTCGACTGCAGTGAGATCCCTGTCCCACGTCTTTTTAAGCCCCTAGAAACAGTTCATATCGACGTATTGTCCAGGCTCCCCAATAAGGATGTCATTCGCATTAGATATTTTGGAACTCGGTGTAGTTTTCAACCTGACGTTGATGGTTCGTGCCTTCCGGAAGCCATCCTCTCCGGTGATGGTGGCACAGTTCATCGTCTCTGCATTCTGGCGTGCTACCTCCACTGCAGACCCTCTACAGTTGACGCCTGGCTTCGATCCCCAAGACTGAAGAATCTCTAGTTTCTCGAGTTCTATTACATGTTCCCAGGTTTTGTTGGAAAAACCATCACACTACCACACGAAATCTCTTCGTCTCCACCCTCACCGCTGACTTCCACGCTGCTGTTTTCCTCCTCACTGCACACCGTCACATTTGCTCTTTGCTAGATACCTGACAAGTATGCACGATCATTTAAACTTCCACTCCTCAAGAGGCTTTCGTTTTTGGAAGTTGATATATCAGATGTCTCACTTCAAAGCATAGTCAGCCATGGTTGCCCTGCCCTCCAGTGGCTCCTGCTTGTTTGCAATAACTTGGACCACTGCATCATAATAAACTCAGGCAAAGTTGAAGTCATCCGTATCCTTTGTGAGAATGGTGAACTCGTTGTTGAGGATCCACCCTCACTTAAACGATTGATTCACGATATTCAGAGCTGGCACTTGCAGATAACTGTCTTTCATGCACCTAAGCTTGAGTGTTTGGGTAATTTTTATGAAGGATTTCCTAAATCCAAGATTGTTTTTGGCTCTACAGTTATCGAGGTGCTCACCTTTTGCACTATACTCTTTACTTGCATTCCTTGCAGTGTCGAAGTTTCATGTCACGCGACCTTTTATCCAGCTAATTTTATGATTTGTGCTTGTCGTAGGCTTTGTCTGTAGTCAGCCTATCAATGGCGGTTCAATCTATGAAGACCCTGCTTATCCACATGTCATTAAATCTGAACAAGGTTGTTGCCTTGATGCGATGCTTTCCTAGCCTAGAGAACCTGTTTATCGAGGTAACGATTTCCAGAGACATTGAAAGCACATACAATGCACAACGTACTACATTTGAGGCCTCTACCTCCTTTTGTACTCCTCGAGTATTCTCACTCTTCATGCATTTTCAGGGAGGAGTATGCCGCGAGGAAGGTGTAACAAATAAGTGGCGCCACAAGCACCGGGTGTTTCTGAAACAGCATGACATTCGCCTGAAGACAGTAACGCTAGAAAAATATGTTCACTGCAACAAAAACATTGAATTTGCAAAGTTCTTTGTTCGGAACGCAAAGGAGTTAGAGACTATGAGGCTCAAATTTATCTACCCCCCAGAGAACATCACTGAAGGATTTTATGAACATCAAGAAGAGGTGCTTCAATGGGGCAACAAGGCTTCTAGACGTGCTCGTCTTATATTGTCAGGGTATTGTAGGCATATGAACTTGGATTTAAAAGTACACATCTGGACAAACCAGTGTCCAATCATGGATTTGCCGGATCCATTGACCTGTGGATGTTGAACACGGTTATCCGGCTGTCAGAGATAGGTGTTGTTGCGTGCTTTCCAGTTTGGACTTTTAGCTTGTACTTTATCCATTGTCTGTAAGGTTGTCAGGAACTTATTTTTGTGATCTTCAACCGTCAAGCAACTTACAGGCTCAAAAAACTATCAAGTTTTCATGTTTTTGTGCACCATCTGTATGTTTGGATTTCCTTTTGTGAATAGAGCGAGCGACTAAAATCATCTGGAATACGCAGTCACGTGTGATGTTACGGCCCTGCCTCTCCAAATAACTCGTTAGGTAAGGTATTTTGCAATATGGAGGCGGGCGTGCCTCTTGTACCTGTAAGACTGTGCGTTTGTTATCACTACACGACACTTTCTTTGTGCATGTCCGTGACTCTGTGGTGAACGTTTTGGGTGGAAACACGCTTCCCACTCTAGAACATAGTGTCTTGTAGAAACATGATAGTGTTGTTTCTGTGAATCAAGACGTGCTTGTCATGGAACCGCTGTGCTTGTGCTTTGCTTAAAAGCGTCACCATCCATCTTCTACTCCGATCCAAGTATCTGGCCATCAGTGCAAGAGCGAGACGGTGAGAGATCGGCGATGGAGGCGATTCAGGTGATCACCGTACGTCTTATCGAGGTGTTCAGGGAGAGCAACCCGCAGCCCAACGCGCTGTAGCCCCTCCAGGGTCTGCTGGCGTCCGCCACGGCGCATTCCTTCTTCGATGCCAGCTTCGCCGCCTGGCTCAAGGGTGCACTGGAAGACTTCATTCACAAGTTCAGCTTCGCCAACAGCAAGGTGAAGGACCTGACTGCTCGCCTCCATTCCATGCGTCGCCTCCGTAAAGACCAAGCCTCCGCCTCGGCTTCCGCGACCCGGCTCGCCGGCCTCCATGGGAACGATCTCTTTCGCGCGCTGATGGCCCTGCAGCTCCTGGTCGGGACGCCGCCGGAGGAACACCTGGAGGTCGCTCTCGCCGCGCAGCGCCTCAACATGCATGATGACATCGACAAGTTCAGCCAGATCTACGGACAGATTGTTCACGAGGACAGCTGCAGCGCCGTCCACGAGTCGAGCATGGCGGCCTACTTCGACCACAGGCAAACTCTGGCAAAGCTCGTTCAGGAGCACATCCACCTCGCCGACGCCACCCCCATTTCTCGTCCAACCTCTGGACCATCAGGGGCACAAGCCCGGGCGCCTTGATTAGGTCGTTGCCTTGGCTCTCTGTTCATTTGCTGCAAGCCACATCCCACATGCTTGTAGGCAAGTTCTATATACTTATGCTAGCTACTACTACTTTTGAGTTTCCAGTGACCCAATCGATCTATCATGATCAGGACTTCTATTTATTGTGTGTGCTCTACTATGAATTTGACTCTAATATCGTATGCCTGTCGTTAATTTCCATTGTTAATTAATACCATCGGTCGTTTAGTATTACCAACTTAGTTTATCTCTTGTAGTCCACTTTTTATGCATCTCTCTGTATGCATGCGCATGTATAGCCTATTTCATTTGTGGTGATGTTAATCTACATGCCTCCTCGTGCCTCTTGTACCTGTAAGACTGTGCATCTGTTATCACAGCACAACACTTCCTCTGTGTATGTCCATGACCCTGCGGTGAACGTTTGGGTGGAAACATGGTGCACAGCCTAGAACATAGCGTCCTGTAGAATCACGACAGTGCCGTTTATGCAAATTGAGACGTGCTTGTCGTGGAACCATTGTGCTTGTGCTTTGTTTAAAAGTGTGCCGTCGCTATCTTTTAAATACAAGGAAATATAGATAGCCACGAACGTGTACGCCTTTTATATTGAATAATATATGTAACATCAAGAAAGAAGCATGACGCAACTTAATACAGAAGCATGTCCGTAGGGAGTTCACGTCCGTGCTTTTAAATACAAGGAAAATAAGATTTTAAAAACAGCGCCCCTCGCATAGGCCATTCCGTGCCTCACAGAGAAAACGTCTGTGGTTGTGTGTAAGACAAAGGTTCAAAAATAGCGTCTCCCTAATCTGCCACTCATTGCCTCACAAAGTAAACAACGAGTGTTCATATCAGAACCCAGTTCTATTCGGTTTGCGCAACAAACGCATGAATGTGACTCTCTCTAATACTAAAGTATGCCTCGATGGGTTTCTCACCCGTTCCTCTCTGTCTAAACGAGTCGACAAAATAATTTGGAAAACAGACAGAAGCGAACATGACTCTATGTTATACCACATGATGCCTTTGCGTAAGACAGAGGTTCGGCTCTGTGGGCGAAACGCCTGTGCATCTCCGTCTGATAGAGTCACGGGCTAGCGTGAGTCTATGTAATAATACTATCGACCATGCCTTTGAGCACTTCATGCCCTGCCTGTGTCCAGCTTGAGCTTGTCATAACGTATGTTTCGTACTGAAGGGCGAGCTTCGCCTTCGCCTTCTCATCAATAGGATTGATGGAAGTCTCAAATAAAGCAACAACACCAAGCATCCAACAACAAGTCAAGACAGTTTCAAGTTGAAGGAAGTCTCAAATAACCGCTGGGGCAACAGCAAAACAAGCCCGAAACATAACAAGTTCATTTCAATAGGTATGGTAATACACGGCAAGTACTTGGAAACAAGAGCTAACATACCAAGTTCATTTCACATCGAAACATGGCCCAGCCAGTTCTAAATGAGGTTCATGGTGATCATCATCCTCAAGTCACGGCGACGGGTGTTTGCAACAGTGAGTAGGATGCCCTGACCTACCCGAAGATTCTTGCCATGAAGGAACTTCTTCCACCCCGCCCGGTTGAAGACAGTGCGACCGTCCGTGTCCACTGCGTAGGCACAGGTGGTGATGGAGCCCGTTTTGGTAAGGCGTAGTCCAGCAGCCATGCCTTCTTCATGCGTCTCGATGCCACAACTAACAGATAACCTCTTAGGTAATTTCTGAAAACAGTTGGTATGATATATGAGCATGTCACATGCAATTATCAGCAAATCATACACTTGAAGACACGTATATCATTGGATTCAACACTGAGCATATATATCATCGCATCACTACACTAGACGCTAATCATCAAATTACTATAGTAATTAAGCATACCATTAGTTTACTACGTACACTAACCACATCATCGCATATTACTACACTACATAAGGATATATCACAGTACTACAACATGCATATCATATCAACTAGTACACTTATTAAGCATGCATATCGTGTAATTACCATAGTAAGTAACATACCATGATATGTTGTTTAACATTTGTCCTTGTGAGGCATGTCACGAATGGCATCCCGACGTAGTCTTCACGTAGCGGAAGCATGTCCCAGAGGTTGCACGTTTCATCGCCGCTCAGCTTCAGTCTTTGGGCATAGAGTGCTTCATCAAGTGGGTTCTCATCATCATTGAATCCTCACCATCGTCCTCCTCATGAACTTCATCCTCACTATCGGAAATCAAATTCAAATAGATAACAGAAATCTTGGGCCTTTCTGCTCTGAAGGAGAAGCTGATCAATTCACCCCCACTAAGACGCAAGCGGGTGATGAAGTGATCCCATTCATCTCCTCCAATCTGGGTTATCGTTCGCCCCTTATCGACCTGCATAGTGTACGGCCCCCCAAGAGCGTCGAAGGTCACGGTGTCTCCGATGAGCTCTTTGAATTCCAATCTCACATTGCAAGGGACGATCTGTGCAAGATAAAAACAAATAACAAACACAATGCATTAGTGGAAATAGAAATAAAAAAACAAAATTAATGAACTGTCGGAAGGTTAATATAAATTGTTACCGCTGCAAAATCAAAAGTAGGCTGGAAGTAGATGCCGAACAGCGTGGCAGTACAAAGGCTGGTCCGGCACCGTGACTTGCATAGTCGACACGGTGCTTCCTCCATTCTACAAAGAACATATTGAACTCTAAGTTGAATTGTACGCTACCATAGTACAATACACGGTGCTTCCTCCCTTTTCCCTGGTACGGCTCAGATCCTACACTACGACATCCATCAATCTAACAAAGAACCATCATATCTATCAACAAATCATCTATCGCATGTATCAAATAAAATTTCTGGATTAGATCTGCGCCCGGAGGGAGACGCATGTGGTTTGGGAAGGGAATAAGATTCGCGAGGGGGGTGAGGGGAGATCTCACCTACTTGCCGTAGTTGGTGGCGGCCACGCAGATCGGGCGACGAAGAGATGCGTGGTCGGGAGCTGGCGGCGGCGGCGCTAGTCGAGAAGGGGAGGAAGAATTTGAAAATGATGTGGAGTACTAGGTGCACTTAGCCAAATGTGGTACATGTGGTGGCGCGTTTGTGTGGATGACGAGGGGACCCTAGGTGTCGGTACCCATAGAATTTTTTTTGGCATTTCCAACTGCCTCACGAGTATTCGAACCAATTCGGCTGATGCAGTGTGTTCAGCCAAACCAATTTGAATTTACTTAAGCCATTTATCCAGACACAAACACACGAAAAAAAGCATGCACCGAGGTTGTCCTCCATGTGTGGCATAAGTGGTCCTGTGAAGCTGCAACTAGGACCAATGTTGATATATGTTGTTATTAGCTAGGGTACCAACACTATTTATTGAGGAGACGCCCGTCGGACGACTGGGTTTACTGAGCAACGGCATGTGGCGTTCACAGCCGAATCTGAGGAGACACCCATCGAAGCGTTGGGTTTCCCCAATAAAGGCATGAATGTCATGCAACGAAAACAATTCTAACACGGACAGTCGCCCGAACCTATTAGGTTTCTGCAATAAACGCATAAACGTGACTCTGAGGAAGAACAAACTATGCCTCCGAGGGTTGGATGTCCATCCCTCTCCTTTTGACCGAGCCCACCGACTTATTAGAATACAATCAGAAAACCCTTGTGCGTGACTCTATATAATAGCACGCCATGCCTTTGAGGGCTGTATGTCTGTGCTTGTGACCCTTGACACTGAAACACAGACAGCCAGGAACGTCGACGCCTTTATCAAGAAAGAAGCATGACACAATTCAGTTCGGAACCGTGTCTGTATGGACCGCATGTCCTTGCTCTTAAATACAAGGAAAGCGTCTCTTTTATAGGCTAATCCGTGCCTCGCAGAGTAAACGTCCGTGGCTGTGCGTCATAGGTTCATCTCCGTGGGCTAAACGCACGTGCATCTTCCTCTGATAGAGTCGCAGTCTAGCGTGACTCATTGTAATACCGCTGACCATGCCTTTGAGCGCTTCATGCCCGTGCGTGTGACCAGAACACTGAATCAAGGATGAGGCGGCTTGTAGGATCGAAAGTATGTCTAGAGGGGGGGGGGGTGATGAGACTACTTGACCAAATAAAAACTTAACCTTTTCCCAATTTTAGTTCTTGGCAGTTTTTAGCTATCTTAGGACAAGTCAAGCAATCATTACACAATTCAAGCAAGCATGCAAAGAGTGTATTGGCAGCAGAAAGTAAAGCATGCAACTTGCAAGAATATAAAGGGAAGGGTTTGGAGAATTCAAACGCTATTGGAGACACGGATGTTTTTCCCGTGGTTCGGATAGGTGGTGCTATCCTACATCCACGTTGATGGAGACTTCAACCCACGAAGGGTAACGGTTGCGCGAGTCCACGGAGGGCTCCACCCACGAAGGGTCCACGGAGAAGCAACCTTGTCTATCCCACCATGGCCATTGCCCACGAAGGACTTGCCTCACTAGCGGTAGATCTTCACGAAGTAGGCGATCTCCTTGCCCTTACAAACTCCTTGGTTCAACTCCACAATCTTGTCGGAGCCTCCCAAGTGACATCTAGCCAATCTAGGAGACACCACTCTCCAAGAAGTAACAAATGGTGTGTTGATGATGAACTCCTTGCTCTTGTGCTTCAAATGATAGTCTCCCCAACACTCAACTCTCTCTCATATGATTTGAATCTGGTGGAAAGAAGATTTGAGTGGAAAGCAACTTGGGAAAGGCTAGAGATCAAGATTCATATGGTAGGAATGGAATGTCTTGGTCTCAACACATGAGTAGGTGGTTCTCTCTTAGAACATATGAGTTGGAATGATGTATGTGTTCTGATGGCTCTCTTCTTAAGTGAAGAGGAGGTGGAGGGGTATTTATAGCCTCCACACAAAATCCAACTGTTACACACAATTTACCAATCTCGGTGGGACCGAATCAGAAAACTTGGTTGGACCGAAATGGTAAACCTAGTGACCGTTAGGAATTTCGGTGGGACTGACATGCAACTCGGTAGGACCGATTCGGTTAGGGTTTGGGCATAACATAATCTCGGTGAGACCGGTTGCACAAACTCGGTGAGACCGAGTTTGGCAATAAGCTAACCAGAGAGTTGGTCAGGCAAACTCGGTGGGACCGACTTGCTCTTTCGGTGAGACCGAAAAGTTACAAGAAGGAAACATAGAGTTTACCTTGCATTCTTGGTGGGACCGATTCGCTCTTTCGGTGAGACCGAAAAGTTACGAAAGGGAAACAGAGAGTTTGCAAGCCCATCTCGGTGAGACCGAGATCCTTATCGGTAGGACCGACTTGCTAGGGTTTGGCAGTGGCAAATGACAAGTGAAACTCGGTGGCGCCGGAATGAAAGAATCGGTATGACCGAGTTTGGCTTAGGGTTTAGGTCATTTATGGATATGGGAAAGTAGCTGAGGATTTTGGAGCATATCATTAAGCACATAAAGCAAGAGGCTCATTAAGCAACACCTCATCCCTCCTTGATAGTATTGGCTTTTCCTAAAGACTCAATGTGATCTTGGATCACTAAAACATAAAATGAAGAGTCTTGAACTTTTGAGCTTGAGCCAATTCTTTGTCCTTAGCATTTTGAGGGTTCCACTTTCACATCCAAGCCATGCCAATCATTGAGCTTTCCTGAAATAATCATCTTGAAATAGCATTAGCTCAATGAGCTATATGTTGTTATGAATTACCAAAACCACCTAGGGATAGTTGCACTTTCAATCTCCCCCTTTTTGGTAATTGATGACAACATATAGATCAAAGCTTCGACAAATGATAATAAGCATGAAATATATCGTCGCTTTGAGAAGTATGTGACAAATAAGAGCTCCCCCTAAATTTGTGCATATTTAAAATTTGCTTTGGACTGCAAATGCACAAGGAGTTAGAATCATGGGTTACTCTTCCATGTCACATACATCTTGGTGGAGCGCTAAAAAATGATAAGATTGAAATACATGCACTCATCACCAAGAATAGTGAATGATCACAAACGATAGATAGAATGATAATATTTAAGCAAGCATTAAGCAAACATTAAGTGTAGCTTATGATCAAACACATGATCATCGATGTCTCACAAACATAAGGGCATTGTATCTCACACTCAAGCAAACAAAGTTCGAAAAACCACCAAATAAACAAGAGAGAATAAAAGCAACACTCTCTCTCGAAGCCTATGATCTATACATTTTCTCCCCCTTTGGCAACAAGTTACCAAAAAGTTCCTAGAAAATGCATAGTGCTAAGTCGACGCTCAGGCTTGATCTTCAGGTGGTGGTGGAGTCCGGAGCACTCCAAGGACGAAGACTTCGGTAGAAGTGGTCGGAGTCGAGGCTGAAGTGGATGCTGGAGCTGGTGGAACTGAGGCTGTGGCTGGCGCAGACGTTGTGGCTCTGGTGTCAGCAACTGGCAATGCAGACGACCTCGGACCTCGTGGCACCCTCGCAAAAGCATCAGTCGTGGTCCTGCCTCTCCTCTCATTCATGTCCTCCTGAAGCTGCTCCACGGCGGTCTGTATATCTGTCACCTTGATATCCATGTCATAGAACCTCTGTTCCATGATCCTCTCTAGGCTTGCCTGGTTCTGAGTCAGGGTGGCAAGTCCTTGCTCAATACGCAGGGTGGACGCAATCAGGTAACCAAGCTGCTCTTGTTTGGTTTTCAGGAAGTAATCAGATGCCTCCACTTGAGTAGGCATCCTAGCAGCTTTCTCCTTCTTCGCCTTCTCCTTCTGAGCTTGTGCATGGACAGATGATGGCTCATTCTCAGTCATGACCACTTGGTTATCCTCGAAATCTGGACGGATGGGCAGATGTTCCTTATCCAAGAGGTATATGCCCGTGCCCATCTTGGAGTTGATGAGCTCCTGAATCTGTGGGGCATATCCACAGCTCCTCTTCTGGTCTGCTGCTGTCCTCTTGATTGTTTCCACTATGAGACTCATGACTTTGAATTTTTGGGGCACGTCAAAAACATGAAGCAAATTGATCGCGTGACCTCTGATCATCTTGTGATCTCCAGACTTGGGCACAAGAGTGTGCCTA
The DNA here is from genome assembly GCA_034509565.1 of Triticum monococcum. Taxonomy (NCBI): domain Eukaryota; kingdom Viridiplantae; phylum Streptophyta; class Magnoliopsida; order Poales; family Poaceae; genus Triticum; species Triticum monococcum. Next base: position 609,588,839 of record CM067842.1, read on the forward strand.
AGGATCCAATTGATCGTAGGCAATCCTAAAAGAAGATAGTGCACTGAGCCAAACTTGAACGTGTCAAGTGCTTCATTCGGAATCTCCTTGTACATGTTGGACATGGTGTTGTGGTCCATCTTCTTCTTGGCATAAATGTACAAGTCATCTGCTTGCTCCTCTGGGGCATTGATCAACCTCGCCCATTCCTCAACAGTGGATTGGTACCTTGTACCCTCTGACATCCAAGTGATCCTGCCATCTGGATAAAAGTGTGCTGTGGAGTAGAATTGCATGATTAGCTCCTCATTCCACTTTGTGAGCTTCTGCCCAACAAAGTTTGCCACTCCACACACACTGAAACTGTCATGTACTCCAGGGTAGTGTTCCTCATTCTCCTTTATGTAGGTCCAGTCGACCCATCTCATGTCACACACAATTGGCTTCTTGTCAAGCAAAACAGTCTCATAGAAATCCTGCTGCTCCTTGGTATGAAATCAGTAGTCCACTGCAGTCCTTCTCCTAGAAGCATACGGATCTGCTTCTCTCCACTTCCTCAGCCCTGAATCTCTCCTGAGCTTCATGTCCTCAGCCACAGGATGAGCATCGTTGTGGTCTGGGATCTTGGGCTTGAGCTTCCTAAGGACATGCTCTTCTTCTTCTTCCTCTGCAACTTCAGGCACTGGGGCCTTGTTCTTCTTAGTGGCTACGATGCTTCTGGTGTTTCTCTTTGGTGCACTCTTAGGCTTAGATGCAGCCTTGGGCTTGGATGCAACTGTCCCTGACCTTATGGCATCTCCCATAAGTTTGGCTGCCTTGGGTGCTGGTGCAGCAACCTCTTCTTCTTCCTCCTCCTCATCTACCATGATGGAGGCCTTCCTAAGCACTCTGGCCACAGTCTTCTTCACTCGTTCTTTCCTCTTTTTTCCCTCAGCAGCAATGGGCTCAATGGGAGCAGGCTTCACAGTTGAAGCCCTAGCCTTTGACATGGGCTGCCTGCCTGCTGGCCTTTTGATTTTCAGGCCTGGCTTTGTGCCTGCTGCTGGCTCAGCTCTCTTTGATGTGGCCTCTTCCTCTGCCACATAGTCCTCATCTTCAGAATCTGAGGTTCTCTTCTTCCTTTGACGTGTGGCAGCTTTAGGCAGGTTGCTGGGTGTGCTCCTGCTGCCATCATCTGAGGAACTTGAGGGGCTAGTACCCTCACTCAACTGTACTTGCTGCTCTGACAAGTTCTGGCTGTCACTCTGGTCTGACATGATGCAAACTGACTGCTGACCCTGTGAATAGATTATAGATGAGATAGAGTGGATGAGCATCACAAAATGCAGAGATTTTTGCAAAAGAATAATTCAAAAACTTAGTTTTAGGTTCCCACTGAGATCATCTCGGATCTACCGATTTTCAAACTCGGTGACACCGAAGCAGTGTTGGCACAAGAACTAGTGAACTCGGTCAGACCGAGTCACAGTTCGGTGGCACCGAGACTGCTAGGGTTTCACAGAGTTCCAAAATTGGTCACACCGATAAGTAATGCTCGGTCAGACCGAGTTTTACTTGTGCAATGGCATAAGCCAAATCGGTGGGATCGAGTTTTTCAACTCGGTGGGTCCGAGATGGTTTCGGCGGAAACCTAACCCTAAAATTTTCGAATTAAACCTAATCTACGAGTTCACTGACTGGATAGGAGTTTATCAAACGTGGCAAGAATCATGATGATCACAATGTGCTAGGAATTGGATTGAAGAATAGCACAAAGATCGAGTCCATACCCTAGTTCGGTGGAGACTCGCTATGGCGGCAACGGCGGGGCAGAAATTCCGTTGACGGCGATGGAGACCAGCGACTTGAGGCTGGTGGCGGCGAGGAGGACGATTCGGAGACCCAGGAGGCAGAGCGAGCTATGCGCGGGCGAAGAGGTCTCGGAGAAATTTCCAAAATTCTGCCCGTCACAATATATAGCCCGACCCTATCGGTGTGACCGAGTGGAACAACTCGGTGGCACCGAGATGCAAAACTGTATACAGTTATTGCAACTCGGTGTGACCGAGTGGTTCAAATCGGTTGCACCGAGATCGAAAACCTAGATCAACTTAATGATCTCGGTAGGACCGAAAGTATGGTATCGGTCAGACCGAGAATCACAAAGAGGTTTTGGAAGTTTAAGTCTATGACGAATCGGGGACTACGAGCGCTCCTCACACAGAGTGGTTCGAATCTGACTTGATCAAGTTTTGTGATGCAGCATGAATAGAGTTTGAGACGAGAAAAGCATAGATAGCTAGAGGAGGTTCTTAGGCATTCTTGTCCATCCACTTGGCAAAAGAAGATAAAGCCAAACAATCAAAACAACAAGTGGATGTCCTCGAATGAGTAAAATATGCACCAACATGCTCACACAATAAGATGGCAAATGAAATATGTGGCAAAGCATACACAAACAATTCTAGCATATATCAAGCAATTTGCGATGATTGGGTCATCTATATATGAGTATATTGACTTAGGAGTCAAGTGAGAACACTTGATCGTAGGTCATACTCATCGTTTAAGCTCAAGTGGGGTTACCACTTTTACATAAAGCATTGTTGTATTCACATCTTTAGAGTTGCTTTAGCTCAAGTCTTAGAGTAAAGCTCCCCCTAGATGTGATATCCCCCCGAAGAGGGATGAACTAACCTTGGGTTTTGTCGATGATGACTTCATGTAGATGTTGAAGATGTGGATGCTCAGTGTTGATGTAGATCACTTGGAGCTATCCATTTGAGTGAATTGCACTTTCAATACCTACATGGGTTAGTCCCACAAGGAACAAACAAGGATATCCATAGACATAGAGTGATGCATATACAAGATGATGTCCATGAAAACTTTAGGTTACCTTGTCCCTTGTCTTACCAACAAGAGGGTTTGTGACTCCTTGAACTAGTGCATGATGTGGAAGTTGATTGCACTTGTTCTTGCCAAAATGATGAGAATGAAATATGTTGGCGGAGTCACCCTCAAGAACTCTCTAGTTCTTCTTCTTTTGGATCCACACCATCTTGATGGGAATCCTTGGAGTTGTAGTCGTACTTGATGAAGTGGAACTTGACGTGGTCTTGGGAATCCACTTGACTAAGGTCTTAGGAGCTTCTTCAAATGCATCAATCTCCTCTTGAAGCTTGTCCTTGCCTTTTTGCTTGTAGTCTTGTGGTGGAAGATCATCTTGAGCTTGTGTCCCCTTGAAAGAAGTGTCATACTTCTCTTGCTGAGGAACAAACTTTGTCTTGGGGTATTGATCTTCTTCCCATTCAACTCCATTGGCATTGAACTTTCGTTCAAAACCAACACCTTGATTCTTCCGGTGCATTCCTTGATTGCGCAGAATTTCCTCGAATTGCTTACTCCCGGCAAGGCTCTTGTACACTCCTTTCTCTATGATTCCCTTCAATAAGCTATTTTCTTGCTCAAGTGTAACTTGGCTAAGAGAATCATTAGTGGAATCAAGAGAACTACTAGAAGCAACAATATTGGATTTAGCATGATCATTGTTACTACTAGAGGAAGAATCTTTCTTGTTCTTGTTACTAGACTTGACTTGAGGCATGTAAGTGGATAATAGTAAACGCTTGGCAATGTAAGAAGAACTTTTCTTGCGGAGATCATCATTGATTGCCTTTAAGAACTCATGCTCTTGCTCAAGATTGAGCTTTTCAAAGCGTAATTTCTCATGAGCTCTTAAAAGTTCTCGATGATCTTCGAAGATAGTTTCATGAGCTAACTTAAGAGTGTTTAGTTCTTTAGTTAGAGCCTCAATCTTCTCCTTATCATTGTCATTCGTTTTAGCATGATTAATTGATGTTTAATCATAGTACTCATCACTAGAGTTGTCAACAAGCAAGTCATCATCACCTAACAAGTCATCTTCATCACTATTAAAGTCAACGTACTTGGGGTGTGTTACCTTAGGACCTTTGGCCATAAAGCATCTACCAATTCCTTCATTTGGTGAGTCAAATATGTCGTAGGAGTTGGTTGACACAAGTGCTAGACCGGCAACACCTTCATCTTGAGTATCTTCGGAGTCGGAGTGATAACTTCTCTCGGAGTGGCTGTCGGAGTCGGATACCCATTCACCAACATGAGCTTGATGTCTTCGTTTTGTGTAGCTCCTTGATGATTTTTTCCTTCCTTTCCGAATCCTTGCCTCTCCGTGAGTATCTCCGTTCATAGCGATCATCTCTACTCCTTCTCTCTCTTGGTGGTGATTCTTTGCTTCTTCTTTTTGGAGAATCTTCTCTTCTCTTGTAGGGAGCCGTACACTCATTGGAATAGTGTCCGGGTCTTCCACAATTGTAGCAGTTTCGCTCTTGACTAGAAGATCTCTTGTCATTGTAGGACCTTGACTTGAAGCTTCTATCTTTGCTTCTACTCTTGTAGAACTTGTTGAAGTTCTTCACCATTAAGCTCAATTCTTCATTGAAGGTTTGCTTTTCACTTGATGATGTGGGGACTTCACATGAGGCTTTGTAGGCACCACCTGATTTGTTGTGAAGTTCCTCTTTATCCTTGAGTGACATCTCATGAGAAACAATCCTTCCAATCACTTCCGTTGGCTTGAGATCTTTGTAATTGGGCATCATTTGAATCAATGTGCACACGGTGTCATATTTCCCATCCAAGGCTCTTAGGATCTTCTTGATGATGAATCTATCGGTCATCTCTTCACTTCCTAAGCCGGCAATCTCATTTGTGATGAGAGCAAGCCTAGAGTAGATTTCGGCGACACCTTCACCATCCTTCATCTTGAACTTGTCAAGTTGACTTTGGAGCACATCCAACTTGGATTCCTTGACGGAGTCGGTACCTTCGTGCATATCAATCAAAGTGTCCCAAATTTCCTTTGCATTCTCAAGGCGGCTGATTTTGTTGAATTCTTCGGGGCACAATCCATTGAAGAGAATATCACAAGCTTGAGCATTGTATTGCAACATCTTCAACTCATCCGCGGTAGCTTCACGGTTTGGTTCCCTCCCATCGAAGAACTCACCTTGCAAGCCAACGCAAACAATAGCCCATACGGCGGGGTTATGTCCAAGAATATGCATTTTCATTTTATGCTTCCAACTAGCAAAATTAGTACCATCAAACTAAGGAACTCTACGGTGATAGTTTCCCTCGCTAGACGCCATACTCTCCTAGGTTGTGAAACCAAGGCTATGACCACCAAAAGCTATGGAGATCAAGGCAAATGGAGACCAAAGCTCTGATACCACTTGTAGGATCGAAAGTATGTCTAGAGGGGGGTGATTAGACTACTTGACCAAATAAAAACTTAACCTTTTCCCAATTTTAGTTCTTGGCAGTTTTTAGCTATCTTAGGACAAGTCAAGCAATCATTACACAATTCAAGCAAGCATGCAAAGAGCGTATTAGCAGCGGAAAGTAAAGCATGCAACTTGCAAGAATATAAAGGGAAGGGTTTGGAGAATTCAAACGCTATTGGAGACACATATGTTTTTCCCGTGGTTCGGATAGGTGGTGCTATCGTACATCCACGTTGATGGAGACTTCAACCCACGAAGGGTAACGGTTGCGCGAGTCCACGGAGGGCTCCACCCACGAAGGGTCCACGGAGAAGCAACCTTGTCTATCCCACCATGGCCATCGCCCACGAAGGACTTGCCTCACTAGCGGTAGATCTTCACAAAGTAGGCGATCTCCTTGCCCTTACAAACTCCTTGGTTCAACTCCACAATCTTGTCGGAGCCTCCCAAGTGACATCTAGCCAATCTAGGAGACACCACTCTCCAAGAAGTAACAAATGGTGTGTTGATGATGAACTCCTTGCTCTTGTGCTTCAAATGATAGTCTCCCCAACACTCAACTCTCTCTCATATGATTTGAATCTGGTGGAAAGAAGATTTGAGTGGAAAGCAACTTGGGGAAGGCTAGAGATCAAGATTCATATGGTTGGAATGGAATATCTTGGTCTCAACACATGAGTAGGTGGTTCTCTCTCAGAACATATGAGTTGGAATGATGTATGTGTTCTGATGGCTCTCTTCTTAAGTGAAGAGGAGGTGGAGGGGTATTTATAGCCTCCACACAAAGTCCAACCGTTACACACAATTTACCAATCTCGGTGGGACCGAATCAGAAAACTCGGTTGGACCGAAATGGTAAACCTAGTGACCGTTAGGAATTTCGGTGGGACTGACATGCAACTCGGTAGGACCGATTCGGTTAGGGTTTGGGCATAACGTAATCTCGGTGAGACCGGTTGCACAAACTCGGTGAGACCGAGTTTGGCAATAAGCTAACCAGAGAGTTGGTCAGGCAAACTCGGTGGGACCGACTTGCTCTTTCGGTGAGACCGAAAAGTTACAAGAAGGAAACATAGAGTTTACCTTGCATTCTCGGTGGGACCGATTCGCTCTTTCGGTGAGACCAAAAAGTTATGAAAGGGAAACAGAGAGTTTGCAAGCCCATCTCAGTGAGACCGAGATCCTTATCGGTAGGACCGACTTGCTAGGGTTTGGCAGTGGCAAATGGCAAGTGAAACTCGGTGGCGCCGGAATGAAAGAATCGGTATGACCGAGTTTGGCTTAGGGTTTAGGTCATTTGTGGATATGGGAAAGTAGCTGAGGATTTTGGAGCATATCATTAAGCACATAAAGCAATAGGCTCATTAAGCAACACCTCATCCCTCCTTGATAGTATTGGCTTTTCCTAAAGACTCAATGTGATCTTGGATCACTAAAACATAAAATGAAGAGTCTTGAACTTTTGAGCTTGAGCCAATTCTTTGTCCTTAGCATTTTGAGGGTTCCACTTTCACATCCAAGCCATGCCAATCATTGAGCTTTCCTAAAATAATCATCTTGAAATAGCATTAGCTCAATGAGCTATATGTTGTTATGAATTTCCACAACCACCTAGGGATGGTTGCACTTTCACGGATGTTGCGGGTTTCCGCTATAAACGCACGAACGTGATCCCATGTAAAGCATAACCATGCCTGTCTGGGCTTCATGGCGGGGCCTATGCTCGCGGACAGTTCAACGGATTCATTTGGAACACGTAGACAAACTAACATGATTCTACACAATGGCAGGCTGTAACTTTCTGGGACTCACGACCGTGCGAGCAATATACCAGACCAGCGTCTCTCGAACACGCCATTCCGTGCCTCACAAAGTAAACAATGGGTGTCCTCATCTGAACCAATTCCGCTGGTTCTGCGCAATTAGAAAACGAACGTGGCTGTGCGTAAGACAAAGCTTTGCCTCTGTGGGCTTAATGACCAGGCTTCTTCATCTGATCGAGTGGACGGAATCATTCGGAACACAAAGACAGGCGAGCGTGACTCTATATAATACAATACCATGACTTTGAAGACTATACTCGCGTGCCTGTGAACCTTAACACTATGACACATACATCGACAAACCTCTGCGCTTTTATCGAATAATATATGTAATAGCAAGAAAAAAGCGTGACCCAACTGAGTACGCAATTGTGTTCGTAGAGAGTTCATATCTTGTGAACTTTTATTTACAAGAGTTCGTGTCCGTAATACAACCGACCATGCCTTTGAGCATTTTATGCTCGTGCCTGTGACCCTTAACACTAAACGTCCGTGCGTCTCCGTCAGTCGCAGGCTAGCGTGATTCTATGTAATACCACCGACTATGCCTTCTTGTAACCCGAAACACTGATCAAAGAAAGGCAGGAATGTCGGCGCCTTCATGTGTGCACAAGACATTACTCTAGTTGGTTCAAAAACTTTGGCTGCAGAGACTTCACGTCCGTGATTTTAAAAACAATGTCTCTAGAACTGGCCATTACGTTAATGTTCATCTATAGCCATAAACTTGGAATGAACGTGACCCAGGAAAGTAAAACACACTTGTTATCAAAGTTACTGACGGCACGAGGTAACGGAAAACAAAATAAGAAACTTTTAGTGCACTGCTTAACAGCTTCAAATACGAGGATCAGGGTCGCTGCTGTCTACTTAGTCCGACAAGACTTCTTTTTTGGTTGCTCGGCACGAAGTTCCTCGATCTATTTCTTCATAATGTATGATTCCAGCTTCAGCTTATCGCGCTGATGTTCGAGCTGCGCCTTCTCATGCATCAGAAGTGCAATGATGGCTTTGTTCTCTTCGTCCAACTTTATTGATATCTTCAGGAAGTCTTCCACAACATTGAACAGGTTCTTCATCTGGTCAAAGGAGAAGATATCAGATTGATGGCAGGACACACCCTTGTGAACATCAGGATGAAATTCACCACAATGATACATGTTTCATAACTAAATCAAGTAGCCAAAAGAAAGAAAAAATGAATGAAGACGAAGCAGAGCGAACTCACAGATGAGGAACCCTCGCCAGCCGAGATCTTTTCCTGCGACTGGACATGGTGCTCTAGAGGAGTCTCCTTCTGCATAGTCGTGGCTGAAAGTGTCAAGATAGAGAACAACAAGAGGAGTGGATGGCCTGGAGGCGCACAAAAGGACGAAGGGGATGTGGCTAGGGTTTCGAGACTCCGTCTGGCTTATTCACGTTTCATAACTAAACCAAGTAGCCGAAGGAAAGAAAAAACGAATGAAGCGGAAGCAGAGTGAACTTACAGATGAGGAGCCCTTGTCAGCCTGGATCTCCTGCAGTGTCTGGACACTGGGTTCCGCAGTAGTCTCCTCCTAACCAGCCATGGCGGAGAGGGTGAGGATAGAGAGCACCAAGAGGAATGAATGGCCTGGCGGCGGGCAGATGATGGAAGAGTATGTGGCTAGGGTTTTGAAACTCCATCCGTCCGCCATAAATAGCCGAAGCCTGGCCTCGGGCGACGAGCCAGAGCGACGTCACCGGAGGAGACGTCCGTCGGACCCTTGGGTTTCCGCGGCGGCGCCACGTGGAGTTCACACCCGAGTAGGTGGAGATGCCCGTCGAAACGTTGTGTTTCTGCAATCGACACACGAACGTGGCTCCGCGTAAAACACATGCATGCCTCCCTCGACATCCCGACCGTGCCTGTCCTGGTAATATAGTCAACGGGTGCATTTGGGACACAAAGAGACACCAAGGTGACTCTGGATAATTACAGGTCATGCGTTTGTGGGCTTGACAAATGTGCATGTGCCTCATCCTCATTCTGTTTTCTGAGATCTTCTCCTCCTCCTATCTTAAGCCCTTGTGTTTTTTGTACGTGTGCAGTGAAGACCTAAGCTAAGTGTCTATCTCGTGTTCGGTTTTTGCAGTAAACGCTCGAACGTGACTCTGCCAAATACTAAAGTATGCCTCCATGGGCTTCTTGTCCGTGCCTCTCTGTTTAAACGACTCGACGGAATCACTTGGAAAACAGACACAAGCAAACATGACACTATATAATACCACATGATGCCTTTGTGTACTTAATGCCCATGTCTATGACCCTTATCACTGAAATACAGAAAGTCACAAACGCACATAACCGTGGCTGCAGAGACTTCAAGCCCGTCCAGCTAATGAAATGTATGGTTTGCGCAATAAACACATGAACGTGACTCTGCCTAATACTAAAGTATGCCTCCATGGGCTTCTCCTCATGCCTCTTCCAGATCCACCTCACCGAACACTAGTCGTAGGCGGTGCCACCGCAGCAATGGAGGTGGAGATGGAATGCGCTGCCCGTAGTACTAAGAGGTCCAGAGTGGCTCCGCCGGCGACGCCGCCTTCTCGTGGTGTGCTTGTCGTCGGAGTGGAAGGAAGCGGTGACCATGCTCCCTCTCAATCCGTGAGCATGACTCCATGTAATACCATCGACCATGCCTTTGAGTGTTTTATGCCCGTGCCTCTGACCCCTAACACTGAAACATAGACAGCCACGATGTCCATGCCTTTATCGAACAATATACGTAACATCAAGAAAGAAGCATGACGCAACTTAATACGGAACCGTGTTCATAGGGAGTTCACGTCCATGCTTTTAAATCGAAGGAAATAAACTTTTAAAAACAGGCTATCTCACATAGGTCATTCCATGCCTCACAGATTAAATGCCACCGACCATGCCTTTGAGCGTTTAATGCCCGTGCCTGTGACCCGAAACACCAAAACAAAGAAATGCATGAACGTCCATGCCTTCATGAGTGCACAAGGCATGACTGTATTAGGAGCGTGCGAGCACCGGTTCTTTTATTTAAAACTGACGCGTGTTGAATACCTGGATTTGACGGACCCATTCAGATGTGACTGCTGAACACAGAGCTGGAGTAAGTTGTCCAAGCTTGTAGGGTAACATGTTGTTGCCCCCTTTTGAACGTGTGTTTCGTCTGAACATGAACAGACAACCCTTGTAATATTTTGTACCGTCTGTAAGCTTGCCATAAAAATCCTTGATTATAAAGTGTTGTAACTGTGCAAACAAAAGTGTTGTAACTGTGCAAACGTCAATGTTTCAGTGGAAAGATTCTGAGTATTTTACCATCACGACACTGACTCTTTCTTAGTATAGTACGATGTTCCCACTGATAATGAAATCATCAGTGAGAACCTTTCCAATACCGAAGCAAGTCCGTGATTGGTAGGCCAATAAAACCGTGTGTCTCGTGACATGACGGCTGTTCTTCATGTTAAGGTCAGACTTTGTCTAGAAACTTCACAACCGTGGTTTTCTAACTGAGTATTAAGAAGGTTGGTACACGTGCATGTAGAGCCCTTAGTTCGGCGCCTTCTGCTCACACTTTTCTGCACCCAGATATGGTTTATGCTGAGTCAGGGACTTTTCTGTGTCTACGTGCCTCCATAGCTGACAAAAGCCGTGGCTGTTAGGTGCCCGTGGAGCCAGACGCCCGCGGGTCCAGAGAGCTCACAACGGTGCCTCTCCAGCAGAGCATTCTCACCCATGCCTCTGCCACCACACTTTTGTGCATCCATTGGGCTGACACTCGTGCCTAAGAGGCTTCATTTCCGCGCCTCTGGTGTTTCAATACACGTGCCTAAGAGGCTTCATTTTGGTGGCAGAGGCAAACACTTGCCGTGACCCTTGTGATTGCAGAGAATACACAGTCGTGCCTCCATAGCTGAGTATTCTGATCCATGCCTCTGCCATCGAAATTTTGTGTATTCAGAGGGTTGACGATCGTATGTGTCTGTAGAGGCTAGACTTCGATGCCTCCGAAGCCTGCACCCTTGTGCCCCATGTGCCACGAGCCGTGGCTTTTACGTTCCGCTGGAGACACACTGCCGTGGATCCAGAGACTTCACAAACGTGTCTTTTCACCTGAGTGTTTGTAGGCATGCCTCTGGCACCACACTTTTGTGCATCCAGGGAGTTGATAGCTGGCTCTGTGGAGGCTTCAACGAGGTCCGTGCTTGTACAGACTGCAATTAGATGCCTCCACCACCTGCACGCATGTGCCTCAGATGAGATTTGCCCCTGTGTCATGGCGCCACACCCCCGTGTCTCTACAGACCGCGCAACCGTGTGTTTCTAACTGAGTATTCGGACACATGCCTCCCCCATGAAACTTATGTGTATCTGGACAATTGATACCCGTGCCTCGTGAAGACGCACGTCTGTCTACACCGTGACTATTCCACCACGTCTGTCGAAATCTTCTAGATTAGGTACGTATATATATTGTCGTCTTTATGGATCATAAAACCCTAACCCTTTTCCCAGATCCACCGCACAGAGACCTGCAACGGAGGCGGCACAAGCTTGGCAATGGAGATGAAGAAGCGTGCCTCTAGCAACAAGAAGACGAGGTTCGCCGATGTACCCATGCCCTCTAAGCTCGTTAAGAGGAGCGGCTATGGCTCGCCCATTGGATCTGAGAACCATGTTGAGTCTGGTACGGACCGCATCAGCGATCTTCCTGACGCCATCCTCGGCGAGATCATCTCTCGTCTGCCCATAAAGGAAGGCATGCGCACACAAGTGCTCGCATCTCGGTGGCGCCGCATATGGCGCACCGCACCACTCGATCTCGACTTTCGTGTGATCCTTGATACTCATTCTACCAGATCTCTGGAAAAAAACTGTTGCCAAATCATCCGCGTTCTCTCGAGCAAGCAAATCGTCCTGGAAACATACGTCGGAACTCACTGCCAACATCTTTGTTGCAACTGCCGTGGAGAATCTGTCGCAGATGGCTTCAGTCTTCCTGTATCTATCCTCTCCGATCACAAGGGCCCGATTCGCCGCCTCTGCATCCCGACAAGCTACCTCCAGTGTGAACCTTGTGGCGTCGATGAGTTGTTCCTGACTCGGAATCTGGAGCAACTCCAGGTTTTAGAGTTCTATCATATATTCCCAAAGTTCTTCTACCCAGTGACCAGGCAAGCACGCAGAATCCCTTCTTCTATGCCGTCGCCACCGGCATCCATCTCGAGATTTCGCTCGTCTCTCCACACCATCACCTTCGCCATGTGCAAACTAGAAGACAATCTTGTGGAAATGCTTTGCCTCCCACTGCTCAGGAGACTTTCGCTGGTGGAGGTTTATATATCGGATGTCTCCTTGGAGAAGTTCATCTACCACGGTTGCCTTGCCCTGCAGTGCCTGTTGCTTGTTTGCAACAAGAAATTCTGTTGTCTACGAATAAAGTCAGCTAGGCTTGTAAGCATTGGCATTCGTTCCGACGGAGGAAAACTGACCATTGAGGATGTGCCTTCCCTCCGGAGACTGCTACATGATTCTGTAGATGCACAACTACAGATAACAGTTTTGTCCGCACTTGTGCTAGACACACTGGGAAAAATTTCTGAATTACCCAGCGAAACACATATCGTCATTAGGACTACAGTTATTCAGGTACTTCCTCTGCACGTTACTTTGACCTGCGTTATTCAAAAGCACTTGAGATTCGCATCCACAACCTAATAATATAACGTTATGTGCTCAATGAAGGGTCTCTGCATAAGTAGCCTACACGCGGTGCTGTATTCCGTCAAGACCTTGTTTATCTCACAGACATGCTTTAACCTGGATGAGATTGTTGACTTGCTGCGATGCTTTCAATGCTTGCAAAACTTGTTTATCGACGTGATGATTTCACACAAGTTGAAAGCCCACGCAAAATATGCATAATATACTGGCACTAACTCTTAACTTTACTCTTCTCGTGTGTTTAGGGGGGAGGATGGGATCAAAGAGGTATAACAAATGAATGGCGCCAAAAGCAGCGGGTGTTTCCCAATAATCACGACATTTGTTTGAGGACATTAATGCTGGAAGACTATGATGTCATAGATGCAAACACTGAATTCGTGACATTGTTTATTCTCAATGCTAGGATGCTACTGACCATCAGGCTTAAGTTTGGCCTGCGCAGAAATTTCACTCGTGAATTTTACAAATGGCAAGAAGAGGTACTGCAGATGGACAAAAGGGCTTCTAATTGCGCAGAGCTTAAATTAACAACAAATTGCGAGCACATGCACATGGACTTAAAAAACACAGGTGTTGAATATCTGGATTTGCCAGATCCATTCAACTGTGGATGCTGAAAAATAGGTCTGAAGATATGTACATGCTATATTGAATGAGTGCATTGTGTAAACATGGTCAAGCAATTATGTACATGCTTTCTGTTTTCAATATCTATCATATGTTTCTGGACCCTATGATAAAAGAAATCAGCTCACACATATGCTCAAAAATCAAACTACTATCCTCTTGTTTATCTCAGTTGCTTGGCATGAAATTCTGTCTTTTAAAGGCAACATGCGTCCACTACAAACCTGCAACTGCTCCAACTGCGCCTCTCCGAAGGACGTCCGTGCACCCCACGGGAAACGAACGTGCATCAAGAGGTTGTGAAAATCATATGTCTGTGTGAACATGTCTCTGAAAACATTTGGAATGTTGTGATAATGACTTAAGGTCAGCAACGAACCTTCAATCACTTTTTTAGATGCTGGGTTTTCGTTTCTCATTATCGTATTGAATAAAACTGATGCCCCTTTTAATTGCAGACATCGTGTCCCTCCAAGAGACCGTGTCAGAAATGAACATTTCAGAAAATAGTAGCATGGTATTTTGCATCATTTAAACATACACCCGTGCCTCTCTCAATGAACAAGCAACTTAAAGTGTTACGAAAACTGAGGCACTTCACTGCATTCTCTCCTTGGATAACCGTGCGCACCGTGGCTTCACTCCACTGTCCCTCGGAGTGGCCGTGTCATGCGAAAACAACTAGGAGAACACAACTAGGAATGGCCATGTCATGCGAAAACAACTAGGAGAACACAACTAGCAATGGCCGTGTCATGCGAAATCAACTAGGAGAACACATATAGGAATGTCCATGTCATTCGAAAACAACTAGGAGAACAGAAAAGACGTCTGTACGTCGTCCGCACGTACATTTAGAATACAGAGGCCTTTCTGTGCGTCTCATTCTTATCCTTACACGACGATGCGCACCGTGGCTTCACGTCCTTGTCTCTCAGAGAGACTGTACTAGGGAAAAATACTTCGGAAAACAGAAGCATGGTTGTGCGTCATGGACGTGCACAACCTGTCTTAGTGAACGCCCCACTGAGAAAATTTCAAAAACAGAAACAAAACTGTGCCTTATATGCATGTAAGTCTGTGCGTGTTGGGGCCGTCCGTGTGTGCCTCTATGCTCCTATAATAAGCCTATAGCCCCATGCCAGTGAGCAGGCGCGTATTATAACTGTCTGGTCTGCTTTGTGCCAACCCAGACCGCCCACTCCCACTCACCCGCTGTAGCGTTCATCGTCTCTTCTCTCTCGATTCTCCCTCTAGATCCAGGGTTAGTACATTTTCTCTTAATTTCTATGTGAATTTTTCGCTCCGATCAGTTTTCCTCCCGGTTGGTTTCGTCTCTCCGTGATTGAAAGCGACGCATCTGCGCTGTTATGCTAGGAATTGCCTGGAAATTCATTGTGATCTAGACCAAATCAATGCATTACAAGGCCGAACCTGTATAGGACACGTGCCTCTTAGGGGTGGGGTTGATTTGAAGTCGGCGTTTGTGCTTGAGAACGCTACGAGCTGCAGCGACCTGCGGCGTCCAAGTCATAGGTGAGCGATGAACTTCGTCGAGGGAGGTTGGTAGTTTAAATTGCCGGAAGTCCAAGTCACAGGTGAGCGATTAACGTTGATAGATCACCCATTTCAAATACCACCTAGCCACACATGTTCCGGTGGTTGGCGTCGGCGACGGTGGCGTATGGTCGCGGATGACGTTATTGCTGGGTGCAGCTCTGACCAATTTACATATAATTTTAATGTTACAAACACTCCATTGAGATGCCTAATGATAGACTGTTGTTTCTCCTTTTTGTCTGTCTTGTCTTGAAATATACATTTGCTAAAGCTGCTTTTAAAACCAAGCAGCAAAAATCCTTTTTAGGAAATTGCTTGTGAATGACTATTTATGTAAAAATGCTGGTTTAGCCGAATAGTTTTTCAAGATAATGAAATTCTCCTTGTGTTGAGAATTTCATATAAACGTTTTTTGCAACGTATTACAGGGGAAACCATGCGTTGTGATATATGTACCAACTTCAGTTGCTCCGGACTAGAGTCAGGCGTTCTTCACAGCGCGATAACAGTGCATCTTCCTCGATGCTTCAAGACATGCATGGTAAGGAGAAATGTTTGCCACCCCATGCTGCCCATCAGTTACTACCAACTAGTGGTTCTTTCTGATGAAGGAAATAAAAGTTTCTGCCATATTGTTTGAATGGAATGCCTACATTTAAGCATTTAATGATATGTTTTCAATTTTTGATGTACCTTGTTTTATCAAATAGCAACCTGTTGAAAGCAATTGGTACATATATGATAAGCGCTATCTGTCTTGGTTATACATGCCTGGTAAGATTTTTTTCTTGCGCAGTATGTGCCATGCTACTGCGGGCAGCAAGTCACTTCTTCAATCTATCGGTGGAAAGAGGAAGCATTCCAAGGAGAAGGAAAACAAAGAAATCCAGTACTGATCACCAACGAGGATCTGTCATATGAGATCTACATCACCGATGAACCTAACCGGTCTAAAATTCATGGACCTGGCTGGGAAAAGTTAATTAGTGACTACGATCTTCATTATCGAGATCTAATCATCATAAACCTAGATACTGGGAGTCTGTCCATTGACATAGATCTGAGACTCAGTGATTCCCGAGGAGGTCACAGGCCCCTCCCCAAACCATCACTAGGTAAGTGCACAAACTTCCATCCTGTTTGATGACATACTTATAGTCAAAGTTATTTTGAAAACATTTTATGCAATTCTGTTGATTATCATCCCAACTTGATCACATGCATTGAATTTAACCATTCATTTTAAACTTAAATACCGAGTTCATCTATTTAAACAAATTTGTTTGAAATTGAGTTATTTTGTTCCATGCAGCTCTTGATTTTCTAAATGACTCGGAGAGGGAGTACATTGGGAAAATAGTGTTCGGTTGAGGCATTAACCTCTCATACAGACAATTAGGATAGATGATATACCATGTGTTTGAGTCTGACGACTTCCCCACCATACCCTTTGTGCAGCGTCTAAACATCACCAATGTCATAAATGGTCATATGGTTAGTCATTTAATATTTGTTTTGATCCACTGCCATTGTTTTGTTTTCTATTTTTGATGTTTTATGTCCTTGTACATTAATTTTATCTACTAATATCGGTACAATCTGCAGAGAATCCCGTCTGCCGTTGTGAGGCTTCTAAAGGTGAACCTGGGATATCTACCTCAAAACGGTGGTATCAGCCTAACAGAGATGTATGATGCAATAGACATGAGCACAACGTACTCCATACGAGCTGACGACAGAATGGAAGTGACCGGTTTTTTAGATTTTGCTCGGGAAGCTCAGCTAAAGGCTGGTTCAATTGTCCTTGTCACAATTGAAAAGCGGTGGCCAACATTGGGAAACATGAAGCTACTGCGGATGATAATCAACAACCTTTCCTGATAGAGTGTTGCCGGTGGCTATACTTCCTAGTTCAGTAGTTTATGTCTGTCTTTTGAACAGCCTGTACACATCAGTTTTGTTATTTAGTTATGTCATGGTATGTAACTGAGCATATAATTACGTCCAAGAGGACGGTGATGAAAGTTCCCTGTCAAAGAAGGTGAAACACTTACGTGGGTTAGTTTATTTATCTCTGATAATAATAAAGAGATTCGCTGAATAATAATGGAGGATGAATGGCTGTGGTGAAGTATGTTTCAGAATAGTTTAGTGACGTTGCTAGCTCCGCACGTCAGTAGTATACATATTTTTCACTACGGTGCTCCGCAGAATAGCGTCATGCCAAGTAATTTGTTGCGATGAGCTCAAGCATACACCTCTGTCAACCGCACAACACTATGCCTCAGTCACCTTAAACATCCATGACTTCACATAGATTCATGTCCATGCCTCACGTAGCACTGTACCTATGCCTCTAGCTGTGCTACTCGATGTATGAGTGCGTTTCGCAGCAGCATGCCTACGCCCCTCGTTTCTTCTTGTTGTTTCTGCCCATCTCGTACTTGCAACTATTTCAGGCATGACCGTGCCTGTTGAGTCGACACATTCATGACTCTCATGTCCGTGCCTCTGCAAGAATAATGACGGTGCTTGTAAGAGTGCAGCATTACAGGTGATACATTCAAGACACATTAGGGACCACCTTGCCACTATTTCAGACATGACCATGCCTGTTCCGTCATCACATTCATGCCTCTCAAAGTTAATTGAAAAACATTCTGGAAAAACAATAAACGGACGCCTATTTTCAATCCTCACGTCACGTACATTCGACGTTCATTCTTTCGTCACAAGAGTAATTGCCCTGCCTCTGCCACAGAACATATAAGTGTAAAATGATTATTCCTACACTTGTAAAACCCGGAATGCCCCGGATAAATGTCGAATCACACCTTGCAGCAAAACCATGCAAGGCCGGTGCTTCTCAGGAACACATCTGTGGTTTTTTGCGCATGTAGTTGAGTGCATGGCTATTTGTTCATGCACGTGCCTCACGTCGCAGCATAGCACGAATTGACGTCCGTGAACCACGTAACTTCATTTCCGTGACTAACGTAGCGTCGTATCTATGCCTCTACTTAAACCTCTTGTTGTATAAGTGCTTCTTGCAGCTGCATATCCACGCCTGTCATTGCTTCTGGTTCTTTCTGTCCATCTCGTAGCGTCAGCTGCAACAGTACCTCTGAAGAAACACAGCACTGCTCCTACCAGCGAATGTATCACTGAAAACAGTTGCCACTCCCAATGAATGTACCACGCCCGTGTGTCTGATAGTTAAACCAGCCACTTCAAGCATGCTTCTCTTGGTCAGAGACTTGTGCCTCTACATACTGCCCCGACATGCCTCACGAGATAATTTGTAAAAGTTAACATTTGACAGCAAACTACGTAAGACAACGAACATCTTCCCGACTTGCTGGATATACGACGGTTGCTAAAAACATAACTGCTGATTTTATTTTTAATTTTTATAATGAAAAACCACGATCAAAAACTCGGGATGTGCACAACCGCACCACCAGGGAGATGAAACCACGATCCAGAAGCCACGATGTGCACAACCGCATCGACAGTGAGATCGTGCACTCCTTTGCGGCTTCCCCGCCCTTAAATTTAGACTTCCGCCGCGGCCTTCTTACACACAAACAACAGAAATCACCATTGCGCTCCCACTCATTGTTCCCCACGAAAAACCAGGTTGCAGAAGGACCAACTGCTCCAGGCCATGGGATTCATCAAGGAATTCATGGAGGTGCAGGCCCACGGCAACACCAAGTTGCACGTGATCCACACCAACGACTTACACAAGGCGGCGACCACCATCGAGCAGTACGAGCGACACCTCGAATTCGAGCGCCACAAGATCGTCGGGGTTGATGTGGAGTACACCAACGACGTTGGCGAAGATCAGAAACCAGCCCTCGTCCAGCTCTCCGTCGGCAAGGATCATCCGGTGTTTCTCTTCCAACTGAGCGCCACCGACAAGAACTGCACTAGGTTCGACAACTTCCTCGCCGACCCCAGATACACGTTTGCTGGCTTCTCCATCGACGGCGACATAGAGATGCTCGGGCGCGTCGGACTAGAGATCGCCCACTTCATCGACATCCAGAAGGAATGGAGGGTGCCTACAGCTACCAAGCGTCTGGACTCCCTTGGGGATGTCTTAGGCATCATTGTCCACGACTACTACAACAGCATGAAGAAGAAGCTCACCAACACAGAGCACCAGTGTTGGGTGCGCATGCCCCTGTCCATGAGGCACATTGAGTACGTAGCAAAAGATGCTTACGCTGTGTACGAGATATGGAGCCATCTCACCATCATCAAGGAAGGCCTCTGCCGGGCAAAACTCGAGAAGGAGCAGACCAGGAAGCGCGCAAGGTGCTCGGGCGACTACGACTACTGAAGCAGGTGGTCCCGACCAAGAAAAGTAACTAGAAGATTGCTCATGCCATTCTAGATTTCCCGTTAGATTTGCTTTCTCTCAAGACTGCCGTTTGCTTCTTCTAAATTTATATTTGCTTGTGTCGCAGTTAACCTTGCAGTTTGCTTATAATTTACATATCTACTGAACAAGTTTATTTCCAGTGCAATGTTGCAGTTTTCTATTATTAGAATATATTGGCGTGAACTGAAAAATATAAACACAGTACAGATAACCTTGTAATTGTGCTTCCAGTTTACATATCTTCTGAACAAGTTCATTTCCAGTGTAATGTTGCAGTTTCCTATTATTAGAATATATTGGCGTGAACTGAAAAATATAAACACAATACACATACTATATGATTAGCGTAACGCACAGAGCAGGTACACATAGCAATCCACAAAAATGACGAGCATGCAACGCACTAGTACTGTCGGTGTACAAAAAGAGGGGTACACTTTTTGTACCCCTATAACTGTGCACGGGCAGTCTGAGCCACGGGCACCACCACACTGAGCAAGGCAAGGGAGGTGAGCCAAGGTAAGGCCGAAGCTCGAGAGAAGCAGAACGACGCCAAGACCAAGCCCACAATGAGCAAAGGAGACGAAGCGGACTCCCCCCGGCAAGATCCTTGCTGGGAGGCGGTTTTAGCAAACCCGGCAAGACCCTTGCCGTGCCAGCTCGCCCTACACCTACGGAGTGACTCACCCTTGAGTCCACTGCCCCCATGGGGCAAGGATTCGGGAGACATCCCCGTGGTGGCATGCAGGTCTTTGTGAAGACATTCAAGATCAGATACACCCTTTAGAAGATGATGATCCTTGGCAGGATCCCAGCCAAGGAGGACCACAAGGCCCCCAGCAAGAGCCTTGCCGGGGATGACAGCAGGCGCCACGACAAGACCCTTGCCGGGGCCCTTGCCAAGAACACCCGTAGGGCCACCATCAGGCCCACGCCAGTCAAACCTCCATAGCCGTTCGCATGCAGCTGCCGACCCAACCAGCTGGGCAGGCACCTGCGTGGCGGCATGCGGATCTTCGTGGAGACCCACCACTGCGCCACCTCAGCTGCCTGCCTGCCTACATGGCACCGCGGGCGCCGCTGGCCAGGGCGCGTGTCAACACGAGAGGGGGCGGCGACGGACGAGACATGACTCTCCCCCGTCCCCGATAAAGCAAGGACACCTAGGCAAGACACATTAAATGCGCCTTATCATGTAATGTGAGGGATAACCTCACATCACTGTACCCTTTCCACCTCCTGTGTGCCATTGTGGCAACCCCTTTCCTATAAAAGGAGGCCCGAGGCGACCAGGAGGAGGATTAGGCTTTTTGGAGCTCCTCACGCCCCATAGCTAGCTCAAGAACATAGATATACAATCCACCAAAGCAGGAGTAGGGTTTTACGCATCCTCGCGGCCCGAACCTGGATAAACGAACCGTGTGCTATCTGTTTGATCCGCTCTTCTCACGACCCCGCGCCCCGCAACCGTCGTAGGGATTCTTGTGATCCCATAGGTGTCGTTCCCACCAACATCTTTGGCGCGCCAGGTAGGGGGCGCAGTTGTGAGAATCGGCTCTAGCAATCAGCTCAGCACTCCTTCGTCTTCGTGGCTCTTGGAGAAGGACGGAGGCTGGAAGATCAGTGCTCGAGTGACTACAAACAGAAGCTAAGTTGCACTGAACCCTTATTTGTTCAATCCTTTTTATATGAGGTTATTCCCCCTGGAGATGTCACGCCTTCGTATGAGAAACCTGCACGCCAGGGGGCTCTCCCACGATCGGCAACGCCCTTGCCCTGTTTCGAGTCCGCTCAACAGCTCAAGCGGCTGCGTCGAGAATGGCAGAGTAACCTTCTGCGACCAACAACGCTGTCGATTCTGACTCGAGTCAAGCTCGACAGTTCGAGCGGCTGCGTTCGGGACGGAAAGGTGGCTTGTCCGGCAGCACGCGTACCCAGCAGGCCCATGGGGATCCGTCCCCAAAACGCCGCTCGGGGCTTCCGCGCCGGCGAGCCTACCCAATCGGCGTAGGGAGCGCATACAAAGAGGAATTGAACGGGGAAATAACATGCATGGAATTAAAAGTACTACAAAGTTATATTACATCACATCATTGCTGCGGTTCTAACTAAAGATGAAATTTGTCTTGGTCGTGAACCTACAGCGGCGGTGAAGAATGGGATGCCTAATCCCGGCGCTGGCCTTCCACCCTCTTGATTTCGTCGATGCTGCTGATGACGGGCTTGATGTGCTCCTTGAGCACCGTGAGGTCAACACCCTCCGGCAAGCTATCCATCATGGCACCGAAGTCGTGGTCGGGATTCCAGTACGCCATCTTGGTGAGGACCTTGGTTATGACCCCCTGGCAAAGTCACCGAGCTTCCCCGGCCAACGTGGCCGCTCGGTGGGAGTGAAGATAAGCCAAGGCTCCGAGGACGCCCTCGAAGAACAGGGTCAACTTGGTGTTGACGGTCCCGCTGCACTCAGGGGCGTACCTCACGTTTGGCATCCCCATGGTGGCCAACTGCGAGGTGACCCTGCCGGCGACCTCTTCCAGACGGCTGATCCATCTGTTCTCGCCCGCCACATAATCCTGGTGGGAGGCGGCCTTGTTCGCCCGCAGCTGCTTCTCCTCCTCCAGGCTACTGGTCAAGGTCTCCTCCCGAGCCCTGCTCTCCGACAACATCTTCTCAAGATCCTCCAACTTCAGCTTGAGATCTCTGACGGAGTTTTGCGCTTCGGAGAGCTCCCCAGCCCTGCTGATGACCGCTCCTTGCGCCTCCACCAAGGCGCTGTTGAGCGTGCTCTTCTCGTTGGACAGCTTGAGGGCCCGCTCCTTCAGCTCGTCATGCGCCACCTCCAACTCCCTTACCTTGTCGGCATGGGCAAGAGCCTGGGCATCGAGTGCCTCCTTGTGCCTCTGCTCCAGCTCGCGAGTCCACCACGCGACAAGGGCCTCGAGCTCCTCATCCTTGCCATGGAGTGCTGCGGCAAGCTTCGCCTCACGAGCGGTGAGGTCCTCTTCCTGGGAATCCAGTGCGGCTTGATGCTGGTTCCGGACGGCCTCAGCCGCGGCAGCCAAGTTCGCCGCCTGTTCCTGGGCCTTCTCGATGTCAGCCATCTTCATGGTGAGCTCGACGTTGCGCTTGGCCAATTCCTCCTGAAGGGCCCTCTGCTCCTCGCGAGTCTGGTGGAACCAGGTCTACGTCTCGGCAACGCGCGCCTTGAAATCCACCTCCGCCTGGTCCATCGTTGCCATCCTGGACTTAACCTTGTCCAGACGGACACGGTAGAGCACCTGGAGTTTTCGGAAGTTGGCCCCCATAGCACGGAAAAGCTGCTCTTCTGGAGGACCATCACCGCCAACGCCCGGCTCACCGACAACCTCAAGCCCGGTGGCGGCAAGCACCTCGCCGTCAAAGACTTCCCCTTCGGCGGGCGCCCGGGAACTTTACGCCCCTGGGAGGTTGACGAAAAGATCGTCGCCCACCTTCAGATACCTGCCGGGGCCCGAGGTTGAGGAGGAGGGAGGCTGATCATCAACCGCCTCTTCCTCGGTGGTGGCCTTGCTGGCTTCCCGGGTAGGCCCACCGTTGGCACCCTTGGCAGAAGCCTCCCCGGTCGCCTTGGTGGCCCCCGCTGCGGTGTCCTCGGCAGCATCCTTGGCGGCCTCATCAGCGGCGACCTCGGCAGCGTCCTTGGCGGCCTCCTCAGCAATGTTCCCAGCAACGGTATCCACGTCCTCCATACCTATTGGAGGAGGGTCCTGGTAGTAATGGGAGCATGGAAGCCAAGAAAAGAATAAGGGAAAAATAGAGACGAAGGATAGGCGACTCACCAGTGCCAGGCTGTGAAGCAGAAGTCCCCTCTCCGCCAGCATTTGGCGCTGTGGTAGAGCCACCAACGCCCAAGTTCCCCTCTTCCTCCATGGGTGTGGGCTCCGTGCCTGATGCCCTTGCCGGGGACGCCCCCCACGGCGGCGTAGTCGATGGGGGTGGTGTGTTAGTAGTAGCCCTCTGTCGCTCCTCCTGCTACCGCTCCCCTCCTGCAAACCCGGCAAGGTCAGCATCATAGCATCGAGTGCCTACCACATGTCGAGTAAGAAGAGGGTGACGAACTTACGCTGGGGGCTGCGCCGGGGGCTGCTGTCCGGGCTGCTCAGCACCACCAGTGGTGTCTTTGAAGCCCCAGCCGGGGGCTGGCTGCTCGCCGAGGTCCTCTCCCTCTTCACCCTCTGGGCCAATGTCTCTGCCTCCCTACGGAAGCAAAAATGGATCAAGACAAGCGACCCAATTTGAGGAAATGGAAATGACAGTAAGGAATGGAGAACTTACTCGTCATCCATCTCCTCCTCTTCCACTAGTTTCCTTTTCCTCTTCGGGCTGAGAGGCTCGAGATCAAAAGGGAGCTCCACATCATCATCCGAGTCAACGCCTGCCGGAGGAGGCGAAGGAGGCGGCGGGGTTTGTGCGCGCCCGGATGAGGAAGGGGCTGTCACCTTCTTCTTCTCAGCGGCCTTCATTAGCCTCTTCGCTGCCGTGGTCCTCGTGTGGCGCCCGGACCCCTCCAGGGTCAATTGAGGCCGCGTAGCCCTACCGGGCCGGACCGGCTCGCCGGAGCCAGACTGCCGCAGGACTCGCCCTCTTCCCCTGGCTGTTGTCGAGCCCACCGCCACGCCCTCCTCCTCTGACGACTCGTAGGCCGCGTCCTCGACAAGCGGAGCTCCGGTGTCGGCGCTGCTGGCCTCCTCGGTGGCCGCCGCCCACAGGGTGAACTGCTCCTCCTCCGCGGCCGTTGCGGCCTTGTCCTCCACGCCCCCGGCGCTGCCGGCCTCCATGGCAAGCTGTGCCTCCCTTGCCCTGGTGGCGATGTAGTCCAGCTCCGTCTGGGTGGTGTCCATGACAAACCACCGCTCGGCGTCAGCATTGACGTACACCTCGATCAAGGTGTCGAAGAATTGCTGCACATCTGCGTTCGACGGCTCCCTCCAGCTCCGGACAGGGCCGTGCGCATTGTAGTCCGGCATCATGGTGATGATCTCGGACTGCGTGAATTATTGCACAACGGGACCACCCCCGCTGGCAACTTGAAGAACGGCCCCTTGACGCCCTTGCCGACCTTTACGGCAACCCTTGCGGCCTTGCCGGTCCGCTCGACTTCGCCGTCGCGACCCACATCTAGCTAAAAGAGCCGCTGGCAGAAGTGGGCATGTGCCATCACCGTGAAGTTGTGGTCGAGGCCAGGGCGGAGCCGCATAATGTCAGCCAGATTCGCGAAAAGCCAGGCTGGCTCCCCTTATTGTGCAACGGGGCGATCCGACGGCGAATAAAGTCCGCCCCGATCATCTCAAGGGTGAGCCCAGCCCGAGTCAGCCGAAGAATCCTGGTGGTGGCGATAGTAAGCCTCCCATCGGTGGCGTTGACATCACCCCAATCGCTGCCGCGGACCGGTGGCACACGGCGGACCTTGCAGAATTCCGGCGGGTCTTCGTCTTCAATCCAGCACCACCGGTCACGCCATTCTTCCCACCTCTCCTTCACGGCACCGTCCGGGTACGCATCCTTGGATCTTGGGATCCAGGTGACGCAACCAGAGACGACACCTCCCGTTTGGATTCGAGGATAGAAATAATGGCGGAAGAGCGCCGTGTTGGGCTGCACCCCGGCAAAGCCCTCGCAAAGATGCGCAAAGAAAGACATACACGCCACCGCATTCGGAGTAAAATCCAAGAGGAGAAAACCAAAGGGGTACCGATTTGGAGAAAGGGGGCATAACCCGCAAGAAAAGTAATCAACGAAGAAGGGGTATTGATTTGGGGCACGATCAGCGCAAGCGGCAGGAATGACGCGCGTCGCCGGGTGTCCCGAATCCTCTCCCCCCGTCTTCACTCCCCATAGGGGCTTGAAAGATGCCCGGAGCTCATGAACATCAACCGTCGAGGGGAAGAAAAAGGCGGACTTCGTCTTGTCCCCCAACAGCACGCTCTCCGGCGGCTCCACGGTCCCATAGCCCTTAGCCACCCCCTTGCCCTTGGCAAATTTGGGCGCCATGGTGGCCGAGAAGTCTAGAGGGTTGAGGAAAGGGGGTGGCAAAGCAGCAGCGACGGGCGACAGCGAAAGCTTAGGAAGGAAGGAAGAGAGGGAACGACGGCTCTGAGACTGGAAATGGCACGAGGGAAGAGGAGAAAGTGAGCAGCGCGCCCACGATTATTCCTTCTTATGGGGGAAAAACGCGGGCCGCCTCCTTTCACATTAACTGTGATGTGACGCATACACATGGGAAGCAACCCCACGCATGCCGCCCACGTCACACACGCCTCCCCATGCCGTGCCATGCGCGGGAAGTGTGGGAAGTGCAGCGCGCGAAGAGACTTACCGCGGTAAAAACCGCCACGCCTGCCCGCGCACCGTTTTTGGGCCTAGCCCAACGACGCGATTACGCTTACGTGTGGCCCAGGCCCGGTGATGAAGCTATGTACCTGGGGTAGGGGCACGGACCCGTCCTAAAGAGCCCTACCCTAGGACATCCCTAGAAGAAGTCACCTTTCAATCAAGTTGAAGGTATCCCACTCGACGGGTTCAAGACACTCGACCAAGAAGTTATCACTCGACCATGAAGCCACCACTCGACTGACAGAAGACCTAAAGTCACTCCGCATGCAAACGGTCGGCTATTAAGTAGTCTTTATGGTCATTATAACACTTTATTAGGGGCGTCACTAGTAACGCCCCACCTTTAATGTACCTTAAACCCTGCATTACTGAGGGCAGGAGAGGGCCGGTGAACTCTATATAAGCCACCCCCTCCTCAGTATGAAGGGTTCGCACCCCTGTCATTTACACACGCATAATTCAATCGACCACCTCCGGGCACCGAGACGTAGGGCTGTTACTTCCTCCAAGAAGGGCCTGAACTTGTAAACCTTGCGTGCTTACAACTTCCCAATAGCTAAGGTCTAGCCTCTTCATACTCACCCCCCTACCTCACTGTCAGACTTAGAACCACGACAGTTGGCGCCCACCGTGGGGCATTAGTCTTAGCGCCTAATTGGAGAAGTTGCGATTTTTCCGATCCATTTGATCATGTTTTCCTGCGGAGCTTTGGCAGAGGGCCGCGAGATCCGTCTCGGCGCGCTCACCTTCATCGCCGACGACTCTGCCTGGCTCCAGGAGGCGCCGCTCGACATTGACGTGCTCCCCGTCCGCGGTGCGACGCACTTCCGCGCGTGCGTTCGTGGCGTCCTCCTGCGGCAGCTGTCGACCCCATATCGGTCGACTCCCGTGTCATATCCCCGCCCCGTCTCCCATCAGTGCAAGCGCTCAGGTCGGTCGAGACTCCAGCGGTGGGTGAGGCATGCCGTGGCCCGTCAGTCGGCGGCCCCACAAGTCGGGGCAATCGAGCCCGATGAATCCCTCTGCGGCCTGTTCGATCTGTCGACTGGCTCCGCGGAGACCGCATCCGAGTGCGATAGCAGCGACCCTTTGGCGGAGGTTCTGGCGGTCGAGGGGACACACAGTCCTCCTGGATTCCATCGCGCTGATGGTGGTGCGGATAGAGGCGATCCGTTGCATCCCCACGACGAATACCTCCCCGAACCTCTTATGTCATTACAGCGAGAGGAGCTTCGCCGTCGGAACATGGACGCGCTCCACACTCCTATTGTTGGAGAAACCCCCGAGGCCCGGGCCTTGGAGGACGCGTGCTTGGCTAATCTGGCCGAGCGCACTCGACTGGAGAATCTACAGCGAGCACTCGACGAGCGAGCGCGTCAGCGGGCTCCCGAGTCCAGTCGACGACAGCAAGCTCCCGAACTCCAGTTCAGAATTTGGCTGCCGCGACCCGCATAGCAGAGTCAATACAGCCCTCCCAGTCAGAGGCTGGCAGAGGATTGTTGCAGATTAGAGCATTGCTCCGAGCGGCGGGAAATCAGAATTCCGCCGTCTCTCAGTCGCGGGACGGGATCCACAGTCGATCCGTTGCAACAGAAACAGTCCAGTCGGCTCACAGCCCGAGATCGCCCCCGAGGCGTGAGGGACGCGGGGACCGGCACGATCAGTACAGGAGGAATGAACGGTATGATCACCGACCCGACCGTGATGATAGACGTCGAGTGCCATCCCCTCCCCCGAGGAGTGGATCATATGCACTCCGACATCGAGATGACAGGCGCCCCCATAATGTTGGGCAGAGGATCCCAGTCGACCCCAGGGACCCAGGCTTTGACGCGAGATCCATCCTCGTTCAAGGTTTGGTGGACAGGAACAGGGCTCATCGAGAGGGCCACAACAGAGATACGCCCACCGGTAGCAGAGCGCATGCTTCGGGGCCTGAATGTTTCAGTCGAGCCATCAGGGCCGCGGTGATCCCTCCCAACTTCAGGCTGGCGACTGGAGTTAGCAAGTTCACCGGAGAATCCAAGCCCGACACATGGCTCGAAGATTACCGAGTGGCTGTGCAGATTGGCGGCGGCAATGATGAGGTGGCCATGAAGCATTTACCTCTCATATTGGAAGTCTCAGCCAGGGCATGGCTGAATCAGTTGGCACCCAGCAACATTTACACTTGGGAGGACCTCGCCTGAGTGTTTATCACAACCTTTGAAGGAACGTGCAAGCGCCCTGCAGGCCTTACAGAGTTGCGGTCTTGCGTGCAGAAGCCGAATGAAACACTGAGAGAATACATCCAGAGGTGGATCACACTGCACCACTCGGTCGAGAACGTGCCAGACCATCAAGCAGTTTGCCCTTTCAAGGAAGGCGTCAAATACAGAGAGTTGAATCTGAAGTTTGGTCGGACTGGAGAGATGTCCCTGAATCGGATGATGGAGATTGCCACCAAGTACGCTAACGGTGAAGACGAGGACCGACTCCGAAGTGGCAAACTCAAATCAGTCGCCCAAGAAACCGGAGGAAACTCCAGTCGGAAGCAGAAGTGGAAGGCCGAGCCGGCCGCCCCTGGGGAGGCCCTGGCTGTGGCCCAAGGAAACTTCAAGGGAAAATTCAAGGGCACATGGAAGCCCAAGAAGGTTAAGGATCAGGATGGGAATGATGTTTTGGACCTGCCATGTCACATCCACACCAAGAAAGATGAAGAGGTAAATTTTATTTTCCCAAAGCATACCACTCGACAGTGGCGGCTCCTGATTCAGCAGTTTCAGGGCAAGCAGCCCAAGGATAAGGAAAAGGAACCAGACAGAGTTGAGGACAAGGATGATAGTGACGATGGATACCCCCAAGTCAATTCCACCTTGATGATTTTTGCTGATGTCGAAAGCAAAAGTCGATTGAAAGTCATTAACCGTGAGGTAAACATGGTCGGTCCGGCGATGCCAAGTTACCTGAAGTGGTCTCAAACCGCCATCACATTCGACCAGTCTGATCACCCGACGCACATTGCCACCCTAGGGAGGCAAGCTTTGGTGGTCGACCCAGTCGTCGAAGGCACTCGACTGAACAAAGTTCTGATGGATGGCGGCAGCGGTCTCAACATACTGTATGCTGAAACTTTGAAAGGAATGGGCATTCCGATGTCCAGGCTCAGCACCAGTAACATGAGCTTCCACGGAGTCATTCCTGGGAAGAAAGCCGAGTCGCTCGGCCAGATTGCTCTCGATGTGGTTTTCGGTGATTCAAAGAATTACCGCAAGGAAAAGTTGACATTTGAAGTTGTGGACTTCCAGAGTGCTTATCACGCCATTTTGGGTAGGCCAGCTTACGCACGCTTCATGGCTCGACCATGTTACGTGTATCTTAAATTAAAGATGCCTGGCCCCAAAGGTGTGATCACTGTTATGGGCAACCGGAATAAAGCAGAAGAATGTTTTCAGAAGGGATCAAAGATCGCTAATGCTCAGATGGCAGTGGTCGAGCTGAAAGAATACCAGAAGACTGCCGATCCGAGTGAATTGCTGCGAGCTAAGAAGCCTGCCTCCGAGTCAGCTTTTCAGTCGGCTGGTGAAACAAAGACAGTCCACATTCACCCGACCGACCCCGACGCTGCTCCGACTCACATCTCGACGACGCTCGACTCCAAATAGGAAGAAGCGCTCGTCCATCTCCTCCGTGAGAACTGGGACATCTTCGCATGGAAACCCTCTGACATGCCTGGAGTTCCCAGGGGGCTGGCTGAGCACCGTCTACGAGTCGACCCAAAATTCAAGCCCGTGAAGGAACATCTTCGACGGTCCGCTGTCCAGAAGAAGCAAGCCATTGGCGAGGAGGTGGCTCGGCTCTTAGCAGCGGAGTTCATCCGAGAGATTTACCACTCCGAGTGGCTCGTCAATGTCGTCATGGTCCCCAAGAAGGACAAGTCACTCCGCATGTGCATTGATTTCAAACATATCAATCGGGCCTGCCCGAAAGATCATTTTCCTCTCCCTCGCATCGACCAAATAGTCGACTCAACCGCGGGGTGCGAGAGATTGTCTTTTCTAGATGCCTATTCCGGGTACCATCAGATCCGTCTGTACGGGCCCGACGAGATCAAAACGGCTTTCATCACTCCATTCGGATGCTTCTGTTACGTCACCATGCCGTTCAGCCTCAAGAACGCCGGAGCCACATTCATGAGAATGATTCAGAAGTGTTTACTCACTCAAATCAGTCGGAATGTGGAGGCATACACGGATGATATTGTGGTCAAGTCCTGGAAAGGTTCCAACCTACGGGCTGACCTTGCTGAAACCTTTGCCAACCTCAGGAGGTATGATATCAAGCTCAATCCATCAAAATGCACTTTCGGGGTTCCAGGTGGAAAGTTACTCGGTTTTCTCGTTTCCGAACGAGGGATCGACGCCAATCCTGAAAAAATTGGCACCATACTCCGGATGAAGCGTCCTGTACGCGTGCACGATGTCCAAAAGCTTACAGGCTGCTTGGCCGCCTTAAGTCGATTCATTTCTCGACTCAGTGAAAAGGCGTTGCCTCTTTACCGACTGATGAAGAAGTCTGACAAGTTCGAGTGGACTCCCGAAGCTGATGCAGCATTTGCAGAGCTCAAAGCTCTGCTCTCCACCCAGCCGGTGCTAGCTGCCCCAATCAGCAAAGAGCCTCTGCTGCTTCACATTGCAGCCATAGGACAAGTTGTCAGTACAGTACTTACGGTCGAGCGAGAAGAGGAGGAAAAGGCCTTCAAAGTTCAACACCCAGTATATTATGTGTCTGAAGTTTTGACCCCTTCAAAACAAAGATACCATCACTACCAGAAGCTTGTATATGGGATTTATATGACCACGAAGAAAGTTGCACATTACTTCTCTGACCACTCCATTACAGTCGTCAGCGACGCCCCACTATCAGAGATCCTACATAACAGAGACGCAACCGGTCAAGTGGCCAAGTGGGCGATTGAACTCCTTCCTTTAGATATCAAGTTTGAAGCAAAGAAGGCTATCAAGTCCCAAGCAATCGTGGATTTCATCGCCGAGTGGATTGAACAGCATCTTCCGACTCAAGTTCACTCGGAACACTGGACTATGTTCTTCGATGGATCCAAGATGCTGAATGGTTCGGGCGCGGGAGTAGTCCTAGTCTCCTCCCGAGGAGATAAGCTCAGATATGTTCTCCAGATTCACTTTGATTCCTCCAATAACGAAGCAGAGTATGAGGCACTTTTGTATGGATTGCGCATGGCCATTTCACTTGGCGTCCGTCGCCTCATGGTCTATGGCGACTCAGATTTGGTGGTTAATCAAGTGATGAAGGAGTGGGACGTCAGGAGTCTAGCAATGACTGGGTATTGCAATGCAGTGCGAAAGCTAGAGAAGAAGTTCGAGGGGTTAGAACTCCATCACATCCCTGACTAAAAAATCAGGCAGCCGACGATTTGGCAAAGATAGGCTCCAAGAGAGAAGCCATACCCAGCAACGTGTTCTTGGAACACATTCACTCACCGTCAGTCTAAGAGGATCCTTTCACAGAAGAGCCCCCGCAGCCGAAAAGTGCCACAGATCCGACTGAAGTTGAAGTACCTGCAGTGGTCGACCTAATCATGGAAGTCTTGGCAATCATCCCTGACTGGACCATACCGTACATCGCGTATATCCTAAGGAAAGAACTCCCAGAAGACGAGGAGGAGGCTCGACAGATCGTCCGCCGATCCAAAGCCTTCACAGTCATAAGGGGACAGCTGTATAGAGAGAGCGTGACTGGAGTCGGCCAGAAATGCATAACACCAGAAGAGGGTCAGATAATCCTTAATGATATCCACTCGGGGACCTGTGGTCACCATGCGTCCTCTCGGACCATTGTGGCTAAAGCATACGGAGCTGGATTTTACTGGCCAAGAGCAAATGAGATGGCAAAAGAGATAGTCGACAAATGTGAAGGGTGCCAGTTCTACTCCAACATGTCACACAAGCCTGCATCAGCCCTAAAGACCATTCCACTCGTCTGGCCCTTTGCCGTTTGGGGATTGGACATGGTCGGTCCACTAAGAACGGGCAGGAGTGGATTCACTCATGTGCTTGTGGCAGTCGACAAATTTACTAAATGGATCGAAGCTAAGCCCATCAAGAACCTCGACGCTGGCACTGCTATCAGTTTCGTCAGAGGGTTAACCTTCAGATATGGAGTCCCGCATAGCATCATCACTGATAACGGGTCAAACTTTGATTCGGATGAGTTCAAAGCTTTTTGCGCCTCTCAAGGCACACGAGTCGACTACGCATCGGTCGCTCATCCCTAGTCGAATGGACAGGCTGAGAGAGCGAATGGTCTGATTCTCAAAGGGCTAAAGCCTCGATTGATGCGCGATCTCAAGCACGTGGCAGGCGCTTGGGTCGATGAGCTTCCGCCAGTTCTGTGGGGATTAAGGACCACCCCTAACCGGTCGACTGGAAGAACTCCATTCTTTCTGGTTTATGGAGCCGAAGCAGTCCTGCCGAGTGATCTTCTTCATAATGCACCCCGAGTCGAACTTTTCATCGAAGATGAAGCAGAGCAGGCCCGGCAAGACGCAGTCGACCTCTTAGAAGAAGAAAGGGAGATGGCCATGATCAGATCCACCATTTATCAGCAAGACTTGCGCCGTTTTCACGCCCGGAACGTGAAAAGTCAAGCCTTCCAAGAAGGAGATCTGGTCCTCCGAGTGGATCAACAGAAGCCACACAAACTTGCTCCTACTTGGGAAGGCCCCTTCATAGTCACCAGAGTCCTCCACAATGGAGCATACCACCTCTACAATGTCGATCGCCAGATCAACGAGCCACGAGCTTGGAACGCGGAACTGCTCCGCCCCTTTTACACCTGAGTTCTCCCTTAGATGAGATGTAATAAGAAAAAATAATTTCTACAGTTCATTTTTATCAAAGACAAGAGTGTTCCAATAACGGCTGTCACTTTGTTTGCATACAAAACCCCCAGCGGGTGACTTGGCTGCGAATCCGTTTTGCCTAAGTTTGAAAAATCCTACCGACTGGAGAGCGATCCTCCCACTCGGGGGCTTAGCTGCAGTCCAGTACTCGCCTAAGTTCTCCCACTCGGAAACTTAGCTGCAGTCAAGCACTCGCCTAAGTTTGAAAAATCCTACCGAGTGGAGAGCGATCCTCCCACTCGGGGGCTTAGCTGCAGTCCAGTACTCGCCTAAGTTCTCCCACTCGGAAACTTAGCTGCAGTCAAGCACTCGCCTAAGTTTGAAAAATCCTACCAAGTGGAGAGCGATCCTCCCACTCGGGGGCTTAGCTGCAGTCCAGTACTCGCCTAAGTTCTCCCACTCGGAAACTTAGCTGCAGACAAGCACTTGCCTAAGTTTGAAAAATCCTACCGAGTGGAGAGCGATCCTCCCACTCGGGGGCTTAGCTGCAGTCCAGTACTTGCCTAAGTTCTCCCACTCGGAAACTTAGCTACAGTCAAGCATTCGCCTAAGTTTGAAAAATCCTACCGAGCGGAGAGCGATCCTCCCACTCGGGGGCTTAGCTGCAGTCCAGTACTCGCCTAAGTAATCCCACTCGGAAACTTAGCTGCAGTCAAGCACTAGCCTAAGTTTGAAAAAATCCTACCGAGCGGAGAGCGATCCTCCCACTCGGGGGCTTAGCTGCAGTCCAGTACTCGCCTAAGTTCTCCCACTCGGAAACTTAGCTGCAGTCAAGCACTCGCCTAAGTTTGAAAAAATCCTACCGAGCGGAGAGCAATCCACCCACTCGGGGGCTTAGCTGCAGTACAGTACTCGCCTAAGTTTTCCCACTCTGAAACTTAGCTGCGGTCAAGCACTCGCCTAAGTTTGAAAAAACCCTACTGAGTGGAGAGCAAATCTCGCACTCGGGGACTTAGCTGCAGTCCGGCACTCGTCTAAATACAAGACCAAAGTCCCACACGACAGATCAAAACCTTGAAGATATTCAGCAAAGAAATCAAGTTCGGATAAAGCCTAATAGGCCCCAGGCCTCAAATCAAAGTACTCGAGCCCTCGGCTCGGCAGAGTTTAAAAGGTTACAAATCCACTCGGCATTCCGAGGCAAATTCAAGAAGAAGCATAAAAGTTTTTCACTCCTCAGGTGGAGGACTGGCAGGGGCGACGAACCCATCCAGGTCGATTCCATCCGCAATACGAGTGGCAGCAGCAATAAAGGTCTCCATGAAGTCTTGAAAGCTGTGCCTCTTGGTATTGGCGACTTGGATGGCGGCCAGCTTCTCTTCTCGCGCCTCCTTGCAATGGATGCAGACTAAAGATAGAGCCACATCAGCGCCGCACCGAGCAGAAGACTTCTTCCACTCCTGCACTGGATCGGGGATTCTGTCAAGTCGAGTCATCAGAGACTCGAGATCATTCTGGAGCGTAGACTCTGGCCAAAGTGTCGGGTCGATCCGCGACATGGCAACCTTCAGCCGAGCCAAGTAATCCACGGCGCCATCGATACAAGATTCCAGTCGGAGCAGATTCATGGCAGCATCATCATTCACTGGAGAATTGATTGGGTCCAAACCCGTTTCAATTCGCCCGGTCTCCTCTTCAAAGTTCTGACAAAACTCTGCATACAAGACCCAAGGATAAGCCAATTCTCACAAACTGAGTCGACACAAAAGAAAACTAGTCGGAATTGAATGCGCACCTTCGAGCTTGGTGTACAACGTCTTGGCGAGACTCCTCAAGTAGCTCTCTAGGTCGTCCCTCCTGCGAGCGACGCCTTCCATCTGCTCGCTCAGGGTGAGGTGCTCCTTCTTCCAACGCGAGCACTCCCTGTTGGCTTCATTCAGAGCGGTCTTCAGCCTAGTATTCTCATCTTCTATCTGGCTGACCGAAGCCAGCTTCTGTTCAGCCAGGGCAATCTTGTCATCAGCCTCCTTGTGGGCAGCAGCCAAGTCCTGATCCTTCTTCGCCAGGGCCTTGCTCAGTTCTCCTGCAAAGAAACGATGATTGGTTCAGAAACAGCAGAAGGATACTCAAGCCTAAAGACAAAACCAGTCGACAAAGTCGTCTTACCAGCAACGCCATCTCTGACCTTCTGCAGCTCTGTTCTGGCCAGCTCCAGATCAAGGTTCAGTTGAATACGTTGCTTCTCCAACTCAGTGTAGCGAGATGCAAGTTCATAGGATTTCTGCAAAAGGAAAAATCAGTCGACAGACATCCAAGATAAGTTTCTTCCGAGTAATTGAGGGAAAAAGGTGACATTTCTAAGACTACAGCTGAATCAAAAACATTCGACAGTAGTCTCGGGGACTACACCCAGTGGGTGCACTTAGCATGCCCCCACTGGTTCAAAAAAACACAGAGCGAAAAGTCGACTGTCCGCAGTCGACCAGATCCAGATCCATTCGACATGGCCTGATCGGACCAAGAAAAGGAACACAGGTACAGAAACACAATGTAAAAGACTACAGTTGACTGCCAGCAGTCCACCGTAGTCTCGGGGACTACACCCAGTGGGTGCACTCGGCGTGCCCCCACTGGTCCAAGAAGGAGTAAACACACCCAGTGGGTGTACAGATACAAAGATCTTCAAAAAAAGAGAGGGAGAAAGACTCTTCAAATAATCAAGTATCAAGTCGACTGACCTGGGCGTTGCTCTGAAGCGCCGAACTTGCGTCATAGGCTGCCTGGCTGGCCTCCCGAGCTTTCTTCACCTGCTCCATCATGACCCCCGCCTGGCGTATAGCCTCCTTCGCAGCAGCCGCTTCGTCCTGAGGGGCAGGGTATGCGACAAAAAGCAAAGTCGGATCTGCAGTCGACGCCGAAGGCTGCGCACTCGACAGGGGATTGGCAAAAGTTACAGAGGCCCGAGGGGCGTCGCCACCATCCTCAGCCACGGTCTCAGGCGCCGGAGTTGGCTGGGGAGTCTTGTCAGCCGACAACCTCTTGGTCCTCCTCATCCGGGAGGTCGATAACAAGAGGAGGGGATGCAAGGGAAACTTTCAATCGACCAAAATCGCAAGAAATGACCACTCGACTCGAAAACAGGACGTCAGTAAACGTACTTGGGTTGGAGGTAGCTGCGTCCCCCATCTCTTGGTCGTCGTCCTTGGCGGAGACTTCGGAGGTAGCAGCGCTGCAAATTTCGAAAAGTCAGTTGATTGGCTCAATGAATCGACCAAGGATCCGCCCACGGTCGACAAAGGAAAAACAAGATTTTTTACCCGGAAATGATAGGGACGGTTATCTTCATCTTGGGCAGAGTCTTGGGCGGCTTGGACAGCGTCGTGCGTGGTTGCTTGGGGACCTTCCCAGTCGGTGTTGGAGAAGAAGTCCGAGGGCGTTTTGACGACGGCCCAACGGAGGCAGTCGCCTTGCCACGTTCCTGCGCCGGGTCCTGTGCGAGCTTGGATCGCCTCTCCGGGCGGGGGGGGGGGGGTTCGACCTCCTCCTCCTCTTCGCTGGAGAAGACGTCATCACCTCCCTCTCCTTCACCATCAGACTCCCACTCGCCTTGGTCATCCCCGCTCTCGCCTCCGCTCCCTTCTCCTTCCTCAGTCGACCCCTGTGCCCCATTTGGCGTCGAGTACATCTCGGTGGTCGCCTGGAAAACAGTGGACAAAACGAAAGTCAATCGACCTACTCAAAAGAAGACCAACGCAGAAAACAAAGATTTTAGTTGGGAGCATAAAGACACACCTGGTCGACCTCATACGAATTGTCGAGTGGAATGACCCTCCTGGCTCCTCGGGGGTTGTCCTTGTTCCCCGTGATGCTTGACAGCCACCCCTCCAACATCTCGTCGGTGACCTCCTCCGGGTGGATCCGAGTGGTGTCCTCGAGGCCAGAGTACAGCCACATCGGGTGGTCACGAGCCTGGAGCGGTTGGATTCGCCTCTTGAGGAAGACTTCCAGCAGATCCATCCCCGTCACGCCCTCGCGGACAAGTTCAACCACTCGACCCGCCAGTACCTTGACCTGGGCCTTTTCTTCAGGCGTCACCTTTAGAGAAGCAGGCTTTTCGGCTCGGTCGAGAGAGAAAGGTGGGAGCCCAGTCGACTGCCCTGGAGTCGCCTGATCCTGACAGTAGAACCAAGTCGCCTGCCAACCTCGGACTGACTCCGGGAAAGTAATGGATGGGAAACAACTCTTCCCCCTCGTCTAGATCGCCAAGCCCCCACATAGCTGGATCACTTGTGTCTTCTCATCACTCGACTTGGCCTTCTTCACCGACTGAGAGCGACAGGTGAAAATGTGCTTGAAAAGCCCCTAGTGTGGGCGGCAACCCAGGAACGCCTCACACATAGAAATGAAAGCGGCAAGATAGACTATGGAGTTTGGGGTAAAGTGATGGAGCTGCGCTCCAAAGAAGTTCAAAAAGTTTCGGAAGAAAGAATGGGGCGGCAGAGAAAACCCTCGGTCGATGTGAGTGGCCAGAAGCACGCACTCACCGTCGCGAGGTTGGGGCTCGATTTCTCCCCCCGGACGACGCGCAGCTTTGTGGGGAATGGCTGCCCCCTCCACCATGTCATCGAGATCCTCCTGCCGGAGCACCGATGGCATCCAGTCGCCCTGGATCCAACCCTTGGGCAGGGCCATCCCGGAGGAGGATCCGCCGCGCGCAGACTTCTTCCCCTTCCCCGCCACTGCCGCCTTCTTCGTGCGCTCCAGAGCGGTTGTCTTGCCCTTCACCATCGTCGCCGGCGAGATCTTGAACTGGTTTGCGGTGGTTGGGCAAGAGCGAAGGAAGCGGAGGAGATTGTGAAGAAAGAGAGGAAGAAGGAGAA
The DNA here is from genome assembly GCA_034509565.1 of Triticum monococcum. Lineage (NCBI taxonomy): Eukaryota > Viridiplantae > Streptophyta > Magnoliopsida > Poales > Poaceae > Triticum > Triticum monococcum. The sequence goes on from CM067842.1 coordinate 609,626,369, forward strand.
GAGAGGAGCACGCGCACTGTTGGGAGACTCCGAGCCGGCAACTTATAAGGGGCCACTTCTGAGTGACTGACCAGTAGGCCCAGGCTATCCAGTCAAATCCCGCGGCAGGCGCGCGCGCAGTACGTGGCGAAAAAAGGCGATGCGGAGATCGAGGAGCCTTCGCATTGTCACTTCCGATTACTGCGGCCGCCCCCGTTCCGCGCGCTTCCCAAAAAATCCGAATCCCGTGATATCCGCTGGCTGTAGAACGATTCGTCACAACAGAAAATCCCGCGTGCACCGGCGCTCGGTACGTCACAGGTAAAGGAATCCACTCGACGAAAGGCCTGGAACAGATCAGGGCGACTAAAAGAAGTTGATGACGTCATCCGTGACGGTCGACCCAGAATGAAGCACTCATATGACCCGAAGAATCAGTCGGAAAGGTCACTACCCCTTTTTTCCACTCTAGCCTCAATCCGTTCGGGGGCTAATGATGAAGCTATGTACCTGGGGTAGGGGCATGAACCCGTCCTAAAGAGCCCTACCCTAGGACATCCCTAGAAGAAGTCAACTTTCAATCAAGTTGAAGGTATCCCACTCGACGGGTTCAAGACACTCGACCAAGAAGTTATCACTCGACCATGAAGCCACCACTCGACTGACAGAAGACCTAAAGTCACTCCGCATGCAAACGGTCGTCTATTAAGTAGTCTTTATGGTCATTATAACACTTTATTAGGGGCGTTACCAGTAACGCCCCACCTTTAATGTACCTTAAACCCTGCATTACTGAGGGCAGGAGAGGGCCGGCGAACTCTATATAAGCCACCCCCCTCCTCGGTATGAAGGGTTCGCACCCCTGTCATTTACACACGCATAATTCAATCGACCGCCTCCGGGCACCGAGACGTAGGGCTGTTACTTCCTCCGAGAAGGGCCTGAACTCATAAACCTTGCGTGCTTACAACTTCCCAATAGCTAAGGTCTAGCCTCTTCATACACACCCCCCTACCTCACTGTCAGACTTAGAACCACGACACCCGGGGGCTCCTGTCGGTGTACAAAAAGAGGGGTATGCTTTTTGTACCCCTATAACTGTGCACGGGCAGTCTGAGCCACAGGCACCACCACACTGAGCAAGGCAAGGGAGGTGAGCCAAGGTAAGGCCAAAGCTCGAGAGAAGCAGAACGACGCCAAGACCAAGCCCACAAAGAGCAAAGGAGATGAAGCGGACTCCCCCCGGCAAGATCCTTGGCGGGAGGTGGTTTTAGCAAACCCGACAAGACCCTTGCCGTGGCAGCTCGCCCCACACCTACGAAGTGAGTCACCCTTGAGTCCACTACCCCCATGGGGCAAGGATTCGGGAGACATCCCCGTGGTGGCATCCAGGTCTTTGTGAAGACATTCAAGATCAGATACACTCTTTAGAAGATGATGATCCTTGGCGGGATCCCAGCCAAGGAGGACCACAAGGCCCCCGGCAAGAGCCTTGCCGGGGATGACAGCAGGCGCCACGGCAAGGCCCTTGCCAAGAACACCCGTAGGGCCACCATCAGGCCCACGCCAGTCAAACCTCCACAGTCGTTCGCATGCAGCTGCCGACCCAACCAGCCGGGCAGGCACCTGCGTGGCGGCATGCGGATCTTCGTGGAGACCCACCACTGCGCCACCTCAGCTGCCTGCCTGCCTACATGGCACCGCGGGCGCCGCTTGCAGGGCGCGTGTCGACACGAGAGGGGGCGGCGACGGATGAGACAAGACTCTCCCCCGTCCCCGATAAAGCAAGGACACATGGGCAAGACGCATTAAATGCGCCTTGTCATGTAATGCGAGGGATAACCTCACATCACCATACCCTTTCCACCTCCTGTGTGCCACTGTGGCAACCCCTTTCCTATAAAAGGAGGCCCGAGGCGACTAGGAGGAGGATTCGGCTTTTTGGAGCTCCTCACGCCCCATAGCTAGCTCCGGAACACAGATATACAATCCACCAAAGTAGGAGTAGGGTTTTACGCATCCTCGCGGCCCGAACCTGGATAAACGAACCTTGTGCTATCTGTTTGATCCGCTCTTCTCATGACCCCGCGCCCCGCAACCGTAGTAGGGATTCTTGTGATCCCATAGGTGTCGTTCCCACCGACAAGTACCTTTGTGGATGCAGCGTCGAAATGCAAGGACAACAATTACAGAATGCTACTAAAAGCGGTGCACAATGTTCTAACAAACCAGTGCACACACAAATATTAATATTCGTTCGTATGGAACACTTTGGGAAAACATTTTGAATACAGAGGTAGTTAGGTGTTTATTCTCCTTTGAAAACACTGCTTATGCCCGTGATCCTCATAGAAGAACACTACAGAGGCACGGTTGTCCGTCAATAACACCAACTAGCTACTTAAAAAACGCACGAAGGCTCTTCGGTGCCTCCACTCCTATGGAGTCCGTGCGTTACGTCGAGCCGCTGGCACTAAACGTGATGTCACCGAAAATGCAGAGGCAGAAGCGTGCCTTACGGCCAGCTTCCGACGTATCAGGTCTATGAAGATTTACTTCCTTCTTAACATTGCAGGTGACTATCGCAAAGGCATAGGCTCCACCATTCACCTCCGTGCCTTGGCAAGCATGACGACCATGCTTGAAACTGTAAAGCGTATAGGACACCTTAGGGACGACCTTGCACAGGTACTTCAGTGCACGAATATTTGTTTGTGCCCGTGCCTCACAGAGCACCATAGCACGAATAGACGTCGGTGAAATCACATAGCTTCAACTCCGTGCATCACGTAGCATCGTATCCGTGCCTCTTGTTTCGCCTCTAGCTGTATGAGTGCTTCTTGCAGCTGCATGACGATGCCTTTCGTTGCTTCTCATTCTTCCTGACCATCTCGTAGCGTCAACTGCAACACGGACACATAACAGTGCCTCTGAAGAAACACAACACTGCTCCTACCAGCGATTGTATCACTGAAAACAATTGCCACTCCGAATAAATGTACCACGCCCCTGTGTCTGATAATTAAAGCTGCCATTTGAAGCATGTTTCTCTTGGTCAGAGACTTGTGCCTCTACAATACATACTGCCCCTGCATGCCTCACGAGATTGTAAAAAGTTAACATTTGATAGCAAACTACGAAAGACAACGATCATCTCCACGACTTGCTGGAGATACGACATTTTTATAAATACAACTGCTGATTTTATTTTTATTTTTTATAAAGAAAACCCACGATCCAGAACCCACGATGTGCACAACCGCGTCGACAGTGAGATCATGCACTCCTTTGCCACTTCCCCGCCCTTAAATTTAGACTCCCGCCGCGGCCTTCTCACACACAAAGAACAGAAATCGCCATTGCTCTCCCACTCATTGTTCTCCACGAAAAATATGATTACAGGAGGACCAACTGCTCCAAGCAATGGGATTCACCAGGGAATTCATGGAGGTGCAGGACCATGCCAACACAAAGTTGCACGTGATCCACACCAACGACTTGCACAAGGCGGCGACCACCATTGAGCAGTCCGAGCGACACCTCTAGTTCGAGCACCACAAGATCGTCGGAGTTGATGTGAAGTACACCAACGACCATGGCGAAGATCAGAAACCCGCCCTAGTCCAGCTCTCCATCGGCAAGGATCATCCGGTGCTGCTCTTCCAACTGAGCACGGCCGACAAGAACAACACCAAGTTCGACAACTTCCTCGCGGACCCCAGGTACACGTTTGTTGGCTTCTCCATCGACGACGACATAGAGATGCTCAGTCGCGTCGGACTGGAGATTGCCCACTACGTCAACATCCAGAAGGAATGGAGGGTGCCTACAGCTACCAAGCCTGTGGACTCCCTTGGGGACGTCTCAGTCATCCTTGTCCATGACGTAGAGCTCACCAACGCAGAGCACCAGCGCTGGGCGTCCATGCCCCTGTCCATGAGGCACATTGAGTACGCGGCAAAGGACTCTTACGCTGCGTACGAGATATGGAGCCGCCTCAGCATCATCCAGGAAGGGCTTCGCCGGGAAAAACTCGACAAGGAGCAGACCAGGAAGTGCGCTAGGTCCTGTGGCGACTACGACTACTGAAGCAGATGCTCCCGACAAACAAAATTATCTAGAACATTCTAGATTTCTCATTAGATTTGCTTTCGCTCAAGACTGCCTTTTGCTTGTTATAAATTTAGGTTTGCTAGTGTCGCAGTTAACCTTGTAGTTTGCTTGCAGTTTACATGTCTTTTGCACAAGTTTATTTCCAGTGCACCACAATAGGCACTTACGTGCCTACGTGCCTCTAATACCAAGGGTACCATGCGTAACTTGGATTCACGACATTTTACGCAACATTCTAGACGTCAACCAAAAGATTCACCTTCTTTTTGATATGTTCATTAATGAGGCCTAATGCCTTTGAAAACACATGGAGCTCATAGTCCATGCCCCCCACAATGAAAATGTGTCAGTGAAAGCTTCTTTAAAGCAGAGGCACACCTTCACGTCCTTGCATAACGATCATTTTCGCGTCTGTACCTCCCTTGAAATCACGTCTCCGTGACTCCAGTTAGTTACGTGCATGCCTCTATGTCGGGTAACACCGTACCTCTCTCGGGCGTAACATGTTAAGAAGGTTGCTCAGAACAAAAACGTGATGTCAACGAAAACGCAGAGGCAGGAGCGTGCCTTACAGCCAGCTTCCGACGTATCGCAGACGTGAAGATTTGCTTCCTCCTTAATATAGGACGTGACTATCGCAGACGCAAATGCTCCATCCTTCACCTCCATGCCTCAACAAGAACGACGATCGTGCTTGTAACAGTAAAGTGTATAGATGATACCTTAAGGAGACATTAGGGACCACCTTGCACCTATTTCATACGTGACCGTGCCCGTTCCGTCGGCACATTCATGCCTCTCACAAAAGTAATTGCCATGCCTCTGCTACACAACATATAAGTGAAAAACAATTCTTTCTACACTTATAAAACCCCGAATGTCCTGGATAAATGTCGAATCCCATCTTGCGGTAAAACCATGCAAGACAGTGCTTCTCAGAAGCACATGTGTGGCTTTTTTGTGCATGTTGTTGAGTGCCACTCTAGAATCTAACCATGTTGAAACCATAATCAAATCTAACCACACTGAAATCTCTAGAATCAAATATGTGCCCTAGTGGAGACATTTATTTTGTACTTGAAACTGCAATCTATAATAAAACAATATAGTGTAATAAAACATACGCCTTCCGAGCCAAATATGGTACTTAAAACTGCAATTTGAAATAAAACATACACCTTCCATCACAAATTAATTCGCTCAATGCTATACTCACATTGTACTGCAAAGTTGACACATTTATTTTGGACGGCGTAGTACTACTACTTAGGAACAAAACACGATTGTTTCACACAGAGACGAAACTGTCTCCGTTTTGACAATGACGATTGCTTGACATTGTTCAACCTTTACAGACACATAAAACATGAAAAGCATAAAAAGCATGGAAAAGCAAACATCTACCAACAAAACTACACTACTCCCGGTCGTCGGAGATGTCCACTATCTCCATTGTGACATCGACGTCGTTGGCCTCCGCCTCCTGCTCCGCATCCAGCTCATCGAAGAGCACATCGATCTTCGCCTGCTCTTCCCGGAGGAAGCGCCGGTTGGACTCCACATACGCCTCATCTTGGATGGACTCCAGGATAGCGGTCTGCTCCGCCATCAAGGTTGATTCACCAAGATAGAACTCCGCCTCATCTTCCTAGTCCATGCGTTCCTCGTCGTCCTCGTCATCCTCGTCCAAGCCTTCCTCGACGTCCTCGTCATCTCCCTCCTCGTCATCCTCGTTGTCCTCGTCCATGCCTTCCTCGTCATCCTCGCCCAAGCCTTCCTCGACGTCCTCGTCATCCTCGTCCACGTCTTCCTCGTCGTCCTCGTCCACACCTTCCTCGTCGTCCTCCTCATCCTCGTCCATGCCTTCCTCGTCGTCCTCGTCCACATCTTCCTCGTCGTCCTCCTCATCCTTGTCCATGCCTTACTTGTCATCCTCGTCATCCTCCTCCATGCCTTCCTCGTCATCCTCGTCCACGCCTTCCACGTCGTCTTCCTCATCCTTGTCACCCCCCTCCTCTTCCTCCATCACATCTCCCCCAACTGGATCAACTCCCTACATGAGCTCCGACGGATCCCCCTCCACTTCCTCCACCTTCCCAATCTCCTCTGGCCCCGGCGAGTCCGGAGACATGCCTGCTGCGACTCGAGCGGCGCGCCTCGAACGGATGTCCTCCTGCAACTGACAGCGACGCTCGGGAGTAAGCATCGCATAAGTAGTTATCTTGTGACGAACCATGGCGGGGAACGTCACAGGCGAAAAGAGGAAGATGGGGGATTTCCTAAGATTGCTGGTGAAAGAGGGAGAAGCAGGATGATGTCTAGTGGTGGCGGACGCTGCTCGGCTTAAATAACTGCTTCTTGACCCCGGGAGACGGAAGGGTGACACGCGGCGTTCGCTTCACCGACGGATGAGATGGCCGTCGGTCCTTTTGGATTCCACAGCGCGGACACATGGCGTTCACTCTCTTAAATACCTCCACCTCCTTCAGAACAGCGTCACCGGAGGAAACGCATGTCGGACCCTTGGGTTTCCGGAGAGGCGTTCACACCGAATACGAGTGAACGCCACGAATGTGATTCCATGTAACGCATATAGTTGTGTCTTTCAGTGCGAATGATTCAATAGAGTCATTTAGAACACCAAGACAAACTAACGTCACTCTACACAATGCGACGCCGTGCCTTCCTGGGACCCATAGCCATGCAAAGAATATACCACACCAGCGTCTCTCGAATAAGCCATTCCCTGCATCACAGAGTACACAGTGGGTATTCACAACTGAACCAATTCCGCTGGGTCTCCCCAATTAAAGAACCTTTGTGCGCTGAATGGCGGTGCCTCTCCGTCTGATCGAGTTGACGGAACAATTCGGAACACAAACGCACGCAACCGTGACTCTATATTATAGGGCAGCATGCCTTTTACCGCTTCACGCCCGTGCCTGTGACCCTTAACAATGCCACGTATGTCCACGCCATCATCAGTGCACAAGTCATGTCGATACCTGATACAGAACCTTAGCTGTAGTCACTTAACGCCCGTCCTCCTAATAAAAGAAGAGCCACGAAACTCAGCACAGAGCCGTGGCTTTTAAAAATAAGGATATTACGCTTTTAAACACCTCGACTCTCGAACCGGTCACTTGCAAAGTAAACATTTAGCATTAACACCTAAACCCATTTTGCTTTGTTTCAACAATAAACTTACGAAATGTGACTCTCTGACATACCCAACCATGCCCTGATGGCATTCATGTCCGTGCCTATTGTACTGAAATAGTCAACGGAATCATTTCGAACACAAATACAGGCGAACGAGACTCTACATAAAACCACGCCATTTGGAACACCAAGACAAACTAACGTCACTCTGCACAATAAAACGCCGTGCCTTCCTGAGACCCATGACCGTGTGAAGAATATACCACACCAGCGTCTCTCGAATAGGCTATTCGGTGCCTCACAGAGTAAACAGTGGGTGTTCACATCTGAAACAATTCCGGTGGGTATCCCCATTTAAAGAAAGAACCTGACGGTGCCTTTGTGCACTGAACGCCCGTGCCTCTCCGTCTGATCAAGTCGTCGGAATGATTGAGAACTCAAACACACAGGAAAGTGACTCTATATTATACGGTAGCATGCCTTTTAGCGCTTCACGCCCGTGCCTGTGATCCTTAACACTGCCACGAACGTCCACACCATCAACAGTGCACAAGTCATCATCCGCAGCTATATTCACTTCACGTCCGTGCTTCTAATAAACGAAGTGCGACATAACTCAGTACAGAATCGTGGCTTTTAAAAACAAGGAACTTACGCTTTTAAACAACTCGACTCTCAAATCTCACAAAGCAAACAGCTAGCGTTAACATCTAAACCCATTCTGCCTTCTTTCCATGATAAACGTACAAACGTGACTATGCAAAAGACGAAACCATGCCCCCATGGGATTCACCTGCGTACGTGCCTATTTTTCTGAACGAGTCAACGGAATCATTTCGAACACAAATACAGGCGAACGTGACTCTATATGAAACCACACCATGAATTTGTGGGGTGCAAGGCCGTGTCCGTGACCCGAAACACTGCAACACACAAAAGCCACGAACGTACACGCCTACATCAGTACGCAAGTCATTACAATACTAGGTTCACAACCGTGGCTGCAGACACTTCACGTCCCGTGCATCATAAGTAACAGCGCCTAATTACCATGATACTCGAAACCAAAATACATTTTGTTAGCAAGGTAGCTGACACCAAAATTTCACAAGACAAGGTAACAAACTCCACTCCACTTCTTAACAACGACAGACGCACACAACAGCCAGGGACGCTGTTGTATACCTAGTCCCCACCAACCTTCTTGTTGCTTTGCTCCCGGCGCAGTTCATCAATCTCCTCCTTCAGCGCCTTCATATTCTCGTCATGTCGCTTCACAGCTGCTGCCGATTCCTGCAACGACCGGATGTGCTCTCTAAGGAGATTTTTCTTCACAGCAGTAATTTCTATGATCCTGGCATTTGCCTTGTCCAAATCTTCTCTTGTTTCCTCGCAAAGCTTCTTCCACGCGTAGGTGATCTCCAGTAGTTGCTCGTACGTCTTGTCAGCCTTTGGAAGTGAAACCAAAGTATTCATCTCATCGACCAGGTTATTGTGTGTAACTAACAAGGACCTCACAACACTTGCCGTCGCCGCCCCGCTCACCATTCCCTTCTCTTTCGAGCCACATCTGCTCCCCAATTCTACAGAAGGGGACTTCTGTTCAAGACCATGACGCAGACTAACCCTACCTCCAACTGACTGTAAATCAGTATCAGCAAAACACACCCACATCAAATTAGGAGTCAGCAGAAACACACCCACATCAAATTAGGACTTCTGATCAAGTCGACGGAAGCACTTGGAACAGAAACACAGGGGAACGTGACTCTATATCATACGGCACCATGCCTCTTTGAGCTTCACGCCGTGCCTCTGACCCTTAACACTGCCATGAACGTCCACGCCATCGTCACTGCATCGGTCATGTCGCTACCTAGAACAGAACCGTGGCAGTAGTCAGTTAACGCCCGTGCTTCTAATAAAAGAAGCATCACGCAACTCAGTACAGATCCGTGGCTTCTAAAAACAAGGAACTTACGCTTTTAAACAACTCGACTCTCGAGTCGGCCACTCACAAAGTAAACAGCTACCGTTAACATTTAAACCCATTCCGCTTTCTTTCCAAGATAAACGTACGAACGTGACTATGCGAAAGACGAAACCATGCCCCCACAGGATTCACTTGCGTACGTGCCTATTCGAATAGGCCAATCCGTGCCTCACAGAGTAAACACTGAGAGCTCACATCTGAACCAACTCTGGTGGTTCCCCAGAATTAGAAATCCTTTCTGGACTGAACGCCTGTGCATGTCCGTCTGATGGAGTTGACGGAACAATTCGGAACACAAACAGACGAGACCGTGACTCTATATTATAGGGTTGTATGCCTTTTAGCGCTTCACGCCCGTGCCTGTGACCCTGAACACTGCCACGAACGTCCACGCCATCGACAGTGCACAAGTCATCATCCGCGGCTATATTCACTTCATGTCCGTGCTTCTAATAAACGAAGCGCGACGTAACTCAGTAAAGAACCGTGTCTTTTAAAAACAAGGAACTTACGCTTTTAAACAACTCAACTCTCGAATCTCACAAAGCAAATAGCTAGCGTTAAAATCTAAACCCATTCTGCTTTCTTTCCATCATAAACGTATGAACGTGACTATGCAAAAGACCTGAACACTGCCACGAACGTCCACGCCATCGACAGTGCACAAGTCATCATCCGCGGCTATATTCACTTCATGTCCGTGCTTCTAATAAACGAAGCGCGACGTAACTCAGTAAAGAACCGTGGCTTTTAAAAACAAGGAACTTACGCTTTTAAACAACTCAACTCTCGAATCTCACAAAGCAAACAGCTAGCGTTAAAATCTAAACCCATTCTGCTTTCTTTCCATCATAAACGTATGAACATGACTATGCAAAATATGAAACCATTCCCCTGTGGGATTCACCAGAGTACGTGCCTATTTTTCTCAACGAGTCGACAGAAACATTTCGAACTCAAATATAGGCGAACGTGACTCTATATAAAACCACACCATGAATCTGTGGGATGCAAGGCCGTGTCTGTGACCCGAAACACTGCAACACAGTAATGTCACGAACATACATGCCTTCATCAGTACACAAGTCATTACAATAATAGGTTAACAACCGTAGATGCAGAGACTTCACGTCCCGTGTATCATAAGTAATGGCGCCTAATTACAATGATACTCGAATCCAAAATACATTTTGTTTGCAAGGTAGCTGACAATGCAATTTCACAAGTAAAGGTAAGAAACTACACTCCACTGCTTAAGAACACCAGACGCACACAACAGCCAGGGATGCACCTGTATACCTAGTCCCCAACGATCTTGTTGCTGGTTTGCTCCCGGCGCAGTTCATAAATCTCCTTCTTCAGCGCCTTCACATCCTCGTCATGTCGCTTCGCAGCTGCAACTGATTCCTGCAACGACCGGACATGCTTTTCAAGGAGATTGTTCTTCTCAACCGTAATTTCTACGATCCTGGCATTCGCCTTCTTCAAATCTTCCCTTACTTCCTGGAAGAGCTCCTGCCACCGGTGGATGATCTCCACAAGCTCGTCACACGTTTTGTTAGCCTCTGCAAATGAAACAATGCGCACCATTCCCGTCGCCGCTCCTCTCACCACTCCCATCTCTTTCGAGCCACAGCTGCTCCCCAATTCTACAGCAAGGGACTTCTGTTCAAGACCATGACACAGACTAACCCTACCTCCAACTAACTGTAAATCAGTATCAGCAAGACAGACCCACATCAAATTAGGAGTGAACTGACCATAATAATTGATGTTTCACAAACTAAATCAAAGCAGCCGAAAGAAACAAAAAACCGAATAAAGGAGAAGCAGAAACAGGGTGAACTTACAGACGAGGAGCCCTCACAAGCCTGGATCTCCTCCCGCGACAGGGCACGACGGTCCGGAATAGTCTCCTTCTGGCCAGCCATGGCGGAGATGGTCAGTGAATAATGATGAGCAACATGAGTGGAAGGCCTGGCGGCGAACGAAGCGAGGAGTGGAATGTGGCTACGGTTTCGACACTCCGTCCGTCCGCCTTAAATAGCCAGAGCCTAGTCTCGGGTGACGAGCCAGAACGGCATCACCGGAGGAGACGCCCGTTGCACCGTTAGGTTTCTGGAGCGGAGCCACGTGGCGTTCACTCCCGAGGTACGAAGAGACGGCCGTCAAACCGTTGGGTTTCCGCCATAAACGCACGAATGTGACTATTGGTAAATCATAACCATGCCTCTTCGTGATGCATGGATGTGCCTGCCGTTGCGAACGGTTCAACGGAATCATTTGGAACACGAAAACAACATAACGTGACTCCTCACAATACCACGCCGTCACTTCCTCGGACCTACCACCGTGTAAAGAATACACCACAACAGCTTCACTCGAACAAGCCATTCCGTGCCTCACTGAGTAAACAGTGAGTGTTCACACCTGAACCCTTTCCGCTGGGTTTTCATCTGATCGAGTCAGCGGAATTATTCGGAACGCAATCACAGACGAGCGTGACTCTATATAACACCACACCATGCCCATGCCTCTCCATCTAATCGAGTCCACGCCTTTATCGAGTAATATACGAAACATCAAGAAAGAAGCGTGACTGTGCTTTTGAAAACAAGGAAACAAGCTTTTAACAACAGAGTCAATAGTAAGTGTTGGCGTCTCAACCCATTCCGCTGGGTTAAAGAAACGAACGTGATTGTGCGTAATGCAAAGCTATGGCTCCGTGAGCTCACCTGCCGTGCATCTGCTTCGGATCGAGTCGACAGAAGCACTTGGAACAGAAACACAGGGGAACGTGACTCTATATCATACGACACCATGCCTCGTAGAGTTTCACGCCCGTGCCTGTGACCCTTAAAACTGCCACGAACGGCCACACAATCGTCAGTGCACAGGTCATGCCGCTACCTGGAATAGAACCGTGGCTGTAGTCACTTCACGCCCGTGCTTCTAATAAAAGAAGCGCGATGCAACTCAGTACAGAACCGTGGATTTTAAAAAGAAGGAACTTGCACTTTTAAACAACTCTAATCTCGAATCGGCCACTCACAAAGTAAATAGCTAGCGTTAACATCTAAACCCATTCTGCTTTCTTTCCATGATAAACGTACGAACGTGACTATGCGAAAGACGAAACCATGCCCCCATGGGATTCACCTGCGTACGTGCCTATTCGAATAGGCCAGTCCGTGCTTCACAGAGTAAACAATGGGTACTCACATCTGAACCAATTCCTCTGGGTCTCACCAATTAAAGAACCTTTGTGTGTTGAACGCCCGTGCATCTCCGTCTGATGGAGTTGACGGAACAATTCGGAACACAAACACACGATAGCGTGACTCTATATTGTAGGGCAGCATGCCTTTTAGCGCTTCACGCCCGTGCCTACGACCCTTAACACTGCCACGAACATCCACACCATCGTTAGTGCACATTTCATGTTGCTACCTGGAACAGAACCGTGGCTATAGTCACTTCACGTCTGTGCTTCTAATAAAAGAAGCGCCACACAACTCAGCACATAGCCGTGGCTTCTAAAAACAAGGAACTCTTACCCTTTTCAGTGGGTTTCCGCAATTAAAGAAACAAATGTGACTGTGAGTAAGACCAAACGATGCCTTTCCGCTGGGTTTACATCTGACCGAGTCAATGGAATTATTCCGAACGCAAACACAGATGAGCGTGACTCCATATAAGAAAATACCATGCCCGTGCCTCTCCATCTAATCGAGTCCACGCCTTTATCGAATAATATACGAAACATCAAGAAAGAAGCGTGACTGTGCCTTTGAAAATGAGCAAACAAACTTTTAACAACAGAGTCAATAGTTAGTGTTGGCATCTCAACCCATTCCCTGGTCTAAAGAAACGAACGTGACTGTGTGTAATGCAAAGCTATGCCTATGTAGGCTCACCGACCGTGCATCTCCTTCTGATCGAGTCGACGGAAGCACTTGGAACAGAAACACAGGGGAATGTGACTCTATATCATACGACACCATGCCTCTTTGAGCTTCACGCCCATGCCTCTGACCCTTAACGCTGCCACGAACGTCCATGCCATCGTCAATGCACAGGTCATGTCGCTACCTGGAACAAAACCGTGGTTGTAGTCACTTCACGCCCGTGCTTCTTATAAAAGAAGCGCGATGCAACTCAGTATAGAGCCGTGGCTTCTAAAAACAAGGAACTTACGCTTTTAAACTACTCTACTCTCGAATCGGCCACTCACAAAGTAAACAACTAGCGTTAACATCTAAACCCATTCTGCTTTCTTTCCATGATAATCGTACGAACATGACTATGCGAAAGACGAAACCATGCCCCCATGGGATTCACCTGCGTACGTGCCTATTCGAATTTGCCAGTCCGTGCTTCACAGAGTAAACAGTGGGTATTCACATCTGAACCAATTCCGCTAGGTCTCCCCAATTAAAGAACCTTTGTGTGTTGAACGCCCGTGCATCTCCGTCTGATGGAGTTGATGGAACAATTCGGAACACAAACACACGAGAGCGTGACTCTATTTTGTAGGGCAGCATGCCTTTTAGCGCTTCACGCCCGTGCCTGTGACCCTTAGCACTGCCACGAACGTCCACGCCATCGTCAATGCATAGGTCATGTTGCTACCTGGAACAAAACCGTGGCTGTAGTCACTTCACGCCCGTGCTTCTAATAAAAGAAGCACCACGCAACTCAGCACAGCGCCGCGGCTTTTAAAAACAAGGACCGTGCCTGTGACCCTTAACAGAACCACGCCCGTGCCTGTGACCCTTAACAGAACCATGAATGTCCATGCCATTGCCAGTACACAACTCATGTCACTAACTGGTACAGAACCGACGCTGTATTCACTTCACGACCGACGCTAACAAGCGACATCCATGCCCAGAGCCTACTCATCTACATGTACCAAAGAACGAAACAACACGACGACAATGCAATGCATAAATGCTTTACAGGTTCATGTAAGTACAAAAGGCCACATGCCCCAACACAACGAAAAAACATACGCTTCAAGCTCTCTACCTACACTCCAGCAACGTTCTTGATCGGCTGGTGGGCGAGCGCATCCTCAATCTGCTTCTTCGTCGCCTCATGACCTTCCTTCACAGCAACATACGAATCCTCAACCAGGCTCTTGTACTTGATGAGAACCTCAGCATTCTCATCCATAAGCTACTCCACTTCGCCCGACAGATTCTGCAGCAATGCATGGCTCTGCTCATACAGATTCTTCCAGCGGGCGGCCTCCTGATCCTTCTGGTGGAGCTCTTTGAGAAGCTTCTCATTCTCATACAAAGATCGAAATATGAGACCAGTGGACTTCTCCACAGAGGCATTGCTCTGCCGCACCAATTTCTCCAGTCGAGCGATGAACTGCTGCTGCTTAATTAGCTCATCGAGCACGTCGTTGTTGGCTAAGGAATTCGGTACTGCCATCTTGCTGAGATCGTCTCCATGGTGAATGCGCTTGTGGGAGGATTCGCCTCCACGCGAGAGATCGTTCGACACCTGGGCAACGGGGCAAGATATCCCTACCGCCGCTACAGCGTAGCGGCGGGACCTCTCCCTTCTTTCCACGGCCTTGGTCCTTGCTGCGTGGTTGCTTGAACATCCAGAACCCCTCTTACCTGCCATGGCGCAAGCAAGGAGCTACAAGCTAGGAAGTGGGGCCTGACTCTGGAGAATTGTGGACGCAGAATGTTCCATGAGTAGGTACCTTTTTATAACACATGCACACCGGTCAGACGGTCAAACAGAGTAACCAACGCCTTGAATTCTCACAATCTCTCTTAAATACCTCAAACTCTGGACGCCTGGGAAACACAAGTACTATCATTTCCTCTCCCCGTGCGTTCGTCCACACTACAACCACCCAACTTCTTTCAAATGGTCCGTACATATTCAATAAAAACATCTCAAACACAGTTAACTTACTGTATACGTCTGACTGTATTCTAGAGAAATTACTGTCGAATTCATACTACTATACATTGCCATTTTTTTTGAATTGATATTTATATCAAAATCTTACTATATCCGCGAATTAACTTGCACGCTTCTCGAGGCAACACCTTAGTGAAAACATCCGTAACACACGCAGGCATGAACGTGACGCTCTTTAATAACAAACAGTGCCTCCCGGCAACACACAACCGCAACTATCCCTAAAAAAAGGAACGAGTCGACAAGGAAAACATTTCCATAGAAAGCGTCAGTAGTCTGCCTGTGGCATTAGCAACACAGTGCCAACTCGGCTTCACTTCCACGCACCTCACAGTGACTCGCTAGAGAAATTGCATGTAACACACGCATGGACAAACGCGACTCTCGCTAATAACAATACTTGCCCCCGCCGTTTTCACATCTAAGAGAACGAGCGAGCGGAATCATTCGGAAATATCTAAAGCATACAACCGTGGTAACTTGACTCTGACCAATGCGTTAACATGCTTCCCATGAGTTCATGTCCATGCCTCTCCAAATGAACTAGCGAGTGGAATCGTTTGGAACACAAAGAACCATGCAACGTGACTCTCTCTAATAACAAACAGTGCCTCCCTGGAACGCACCACCGCAACTCTCCACAAAAAGGAAGGAAAACATTTCCATACACAGCGCCAGTAGTGTGCCTGTTGCATTGGCAACATAGTGCCAACTCGGATTCACTTCCACGGACCTCACAGTGACTCGCCAAAGAAAATAAAAGTAACACACGCGTGGACAAACGTGACTCTAGCTAATAACAATACTTGCCCCCGCCGTTTTCACATCCATTCCTCTCCAAGAGAACGAGCGAGCGAAATCATTTGGAAATACCAAAAGCATACAACCGTGGTATCTTGACTCTAACCAATGCGTTAAAATGCTTCCCATGAGTTCATGTCCATGCCTCTCCAAATGAACTGGCGAGCAGAATCGTTTGGAACACAAAAAACCATGAACGTAACTCTGAGTAACGCCAAACCATGCCCCTGTGGATCACACAAAAACACTAAAATCAAAAAAGATGCTAACATCCCACCGACTAACAGTTAAGATGGCAAGCAAAACACAAGTTCATGGATGAACACAGAAAGTTTCACCAATCTTGATGTCCAAACAGACGCAGGCACGTCATAGAAAACGTCTGCAACACGCGCAGGCACGAACGTGACTCTGGGTGACACCAAACCATGCCCACGTCAATGTCACCACACTAAAATAAAAAAACGCTCCGCATCGAAGCCAACAGAAAGTTACACCAATATTGATGTGAAACCGGACGGTCGAAGATTCGCGATGGTTGGACCATTCCCCTCTCTCCCTCCACTCCTTTCTTCCTTTTGCTTTCGCACCAAAAATCTTGAACACTTCACCAGTTCCCCTCTCTCGAACACCCTGCTCTCTCCTTCTTCCCGCATTGTCCAATCCAGCAGACCAACCAAAAATCCAAATCGTGTTCGCCTCACACACCAGCCGCCATCCACTTCGAGATATAGACAGTCGGTGGGTGCCCATGAAAGCATAAAAAACCTCTCCTAGCGGCGGCGGCGACTGACGGCTATGACCCCTGCTCGCGGCGGAGGTACCAACAGAGAGCAAGGAGAAAAAGCAGCAGATGGATGCGACGAATCCCTCACAAGCAATCGAAGGTAAAAAAAATACTAATCCATTACATTCCATTACCATAGTTCGATCAAAACGGTTTCCCCCCTTTTTCGGACATGAACCCTAACCGCCACACAAAACCGCATTTCCAAAAAGTCTATTTAGACTCTTGTAGCAAAACTAAAATATGGTAGACACGCGTGCAATAGGATGCTACCACTATCCGCCACAGAAATCTAATCGCAAGATATTTGACTAAAACGTATTGTGCATGCCAGAACTATCTAGGACACCGCTCTAGATTCAAACCATGAGAGCATCCTTAAATTCAAAACCTGCTATTTACAGAAGATTCTATATATCCGTTGATTGTATCTGTTTCAAATTATGTGCCTCTCTCATATCAACATCCGTGCTCCAATAATAGATCTAGATGTGTGCTTATAGCGTGAAACAATCTGTGCCTCTCCGGCAGTGCCGTTTTTTGTGTCCACAGGATGCATCTCCTCTTTTTGCTGTGAAGTTAAATTTTGCTTCTACTGCTGCTAACACCTGGGCATTTTTACGCAGCAAGGAATGGTAATAAGGAAAACAGGGTACCTGCAGAACATCCTGCCATGCAGCAAGGTACTATAAACTATGTAGCAGCAGCAGTAAGTTAACCACTTACGCCCACACAATCTTGGGAACTACACTTTCATGAAATTTTTCACACACTACGTGTATCATTATTCATTCAAGAACATTTTATCTTACCCTCTAAACCTTACAATTATATTTACAGAATATCATTTGTAGTGTTTTTTTCAATATAAAGAAGACCTCCCTTCACTGATATGAAATTGACAGCAGCCATATTGCTCACCACCTGACCCTAATTTCCATCACTCATTGGCCAAACCAAGAGTTAGAAAGAAAACTTGATATAACAAGAAAACAATGGATTGATCACCTTTTTAGCTCAGGAAATGAAAGAAAAGGGCTATCTTATCAATCTATGTAGATTAAGTTTCAGATTTTTTTTGTGCAGTCATGGAAGACATGGTTTGAAAACTATATCCCATTTATTTCGATTTTGCTACGTAATCCTTTTGTTACATAATCATCATGCAGGTGACGGATGTGCAGGAGAAGATATTGAAACGATTTTGTCTGAACTTAACAGTGCATATCCAGAAAAACCACTCATCTCTCCGGACCCGTCAGAAAAAAGAGCGAAGCAGAACATGGACAACGAAGCACCGGAGCAAGTGCCAGCACCAACTTCGAGCAGGGAGCTAGAAAAAGACAGGCCATCAGAAACCAAGACTGCCGTTCCTCCTAGAACAAAAAGACAAAAGACAAAGGACAAAACTCAACTCATCAGCGACAGTGCTACCTTGCAGCAGCAGCAGCCAAGACCTCTAATGGTGCTCCTGCCAGCAGTTACAGGGGTCGAAATGAACTAACTAAAAACAAAAAGAAAAATAAAAGACAGCAGTTGGAAGAAGGCGAGGATGATGCCAGCAAAGAGTCAGAGCATGATGCTGCCGACGACGACGATGGCACAAAACATGATGATGACCACTTTCGTGCAAAGGGCGATGACGCTGCAGGGGACAATGGTGGCGCCGCAGAGGACAGCAACAATGATGTAAAACACATTTTCTCTACAGATTTTTCCTACCGCTTTACACCCATGAAAACCAAACCATCCTCTATAACAAAACACTCTTTTTCTGCACAGGGAAAACCAAGACAGAAGCGGACAAAGAGGATAAAGACAAGTGGAAAAGAATTGGCAACACCAACGGATAATGAACATGAGGCAACAACAAATAAGGACAAATGCGAAATCAAGGCAGGAGCAGCATTTGATCGGGTCAATAGAGCATGGAAATTACTAAAAGAATATCACTGGCAAGATGTTAGGACGGACGGGTTTGGAAGCATAGAGGAATGCCAAATAAAGCGCCCCATCTGCAAACCGCTTGCAGCACACATCTACGACAACCTGGACATAGTAAGCATGACAATAACATTCGATGACGCTGATCAGCTGAAAGTAATCAAGATTACCAGGGAAGCTATACACAAGGTGTTTGGATACCCAAACGGGATGGAAAAGTCAGCACCAAGGCTAGAGAAGAACCCAGCTTCAGTGAAAGAACTGATCAAAGAACTTGGCCTCAAGAAAATGGATTTTCATCACAACGATCAGTTTAGTGAACTACAAAACTTGGTGAAAGTGGATCACGAACAATCAAACAGGAAATCAGTTAAAATATTTTTCCTTATTTTTTTCCACAACGTTGTTTGTGGAACAACCTCCCCTACCTTCAGCAAACAAGCCATTATGGTCAAGGACTTGGACTATCCAAAAATGGCAAAGATGGATTTCTGTGAGGTAATCGTCGAAAGTATTAAGGAAGGAGCCAAGACATGGAAGAAGCACAGGTTGTTGCCTCAGGAAGAAAAGAACAAAAAGCAGCTCAATGGTTTGGCACAGGGACCAGTAATAATGTACCTCGACTCCCTGCTGCTACCGACCGACACAATAGAAGTGCGCAAGATTGCAAAGACAATGGACAAGAGATCATTACCGCGAGCAAACCACCTAATAGAGAGTGACCTAAATAAAATAGCTATAGTAGACATGAAAAATGACGGAAAAGCACGACCAGATGACTATGAATTTGGCAAGATAAAGGTATAGCCCTATTGAATATATATGCATTATACCTTATAAAAATGGTTTCTAGTCTAACCAACTCCATTCTGCCGAAACAATGCAGACATGGAAAGGAACAGAAGAGAGGATCTTCTATGCCAGCACAGCAACTCCTTCGCATACATTGTAGATGATACCAGCACAACAGCAGGAGCACCAGCAGACGACCAAGCTACTACCACCACCAACCAAGTGCCGGGATAAAGCACATGTCAGCACGAGTGGAAGCAAGGAATCAGTCACAGGCACAAGCACAGGATCATATGAAATATTCGCAAGGATAGAAGAAACGTTGAAACAAGCACTCGACGAAACAAAACAAATACCGAGAATAAAGACCAGGGCTGGACACCAATGCAGCGAACAAGAGGAGGAATTAGATGAAAACATGAAGAACTCAGTGGTGCAACAAACAATGGCCCTGATTGATTCTCTCAAACAACTTAGAAAAATTCAGGACATTGTTTGCATAGTGAGCTTACCAGAAGATCCGTCGCCGAAGTTGCAGGATGGAGCAGACGCAGGAGTCACAACTGCACTTGTACATGGCAACCACACGAAAGAAGTCACAGCCACAGCAGAACCAGGAGCGAGGAGAAAAAGGAAGAAGGAAGAAGAAGACCAACAAAACAAGCATGAAAGGAAGAAAAGAATAACAAAATCAAGAACGCAGACCTCGAGAATTAGCCAGAGGGAGACAAAAGAACATAACAAGGTGCAAAAAGAGCAAAGAAAAGAGCATGTATCAACCAATACAGCAAGTGCTAAAGGACAACAAAAACAAGGTAGAAAAGTAGCTGCAGAAGCAGAGAATCAAGATGAAAAACAGGTAAATGAGAACAAATACATCATCCATGTAACTCAAAAGCGATGATTTCAAACTTGAACTTCAAAAATATGTCTTCAGTTCTGTCAGGGACACGACAAGAGAACGCCACCGAAACATAAAGGCCAACAGCAGCATGTCGTCAAGAACATCGAGCAAGAGGATGGAAGCAATAGCACAAGAAACCCAACAACAGATGATGTTCCCTCAAAAGCATCAACAGGAGCAGTACAAGAGACAAACAGGATCGGAGGCAGCAAAGAAGTGAGTATAAAAAATTAGTCTCTTCTTTCTAAAAAGTCTCTTCTCTCTAAACTAGAAACGGTCTTGAGTTAGCTGACAAATCTGCAACAAAATATAAACTCAGTCGGACAAGTATCATATCAACGCTCCCGCAAACGAGGCACGGGCTGATCTAGCATCGACCGTTAACAGCACGGCACAAAAATAAGAAGAAAACAACAAAGAAGAGGTAAAACTTCCAAACCCATCTCGCCCAAATGCCATCAACTCATATTGTTTCATCTATCAGCTATTACAAGCACAGCAAAGAGAAGAGGATGCCCATGCAAAATAGAAAGTTGATATAGAACAGCTCTCCAGCACAAGAGCATTTCAGATGACCGATACAGGGGAGAAAGCCTCAGAGACTGCACCAGGTGACACACACAAGGCTGGTATACAAAGCAAAGAAAAAGTGGACGCAGAAACGGATATCCCAACCACCAGCGCAAAGGTAAAATTCAACAGGAGCCATTTTTCCAAAATTTATAAGAGATGTACTGCCCAGCACAACCTGTCGCAGTAACACAAGAATTACAAGCAATGAATGAACCATGCTTTTCCTTTTTTCATGAAACGCAGGAAACAAACGAGGACGGTCATCCCGAAGAAGAGCAAGCGGTACAAACAGAACAAACCAAAAAACAAGGGCAAATGGCGACTAAAATGGTACCTAGTACGCCGACCAAATAGAAGTCGTCACGTGATAAATACAACGGAGAAGACATGCCACCAGCATCGAAGACCAACGAGGTAAAGCTACACGCACCTGCTCCTACAACATTAAAAAAAAGTTATGCATGCACAGATGAAGTCCAAACTTCATTTACATTTTTTGACTGAACAGAAGAAAGTAACAAATGAAGCAGAAGATGTGCCTCAAGAAGCGATAGAAATTGCTGCTACCGCTCAACAATGTACAAAAACTCCAGAAGACAGAGAAGAAGCGACATGAACGGCAAAAGAGAGATTGAATGTAGAGGTCAACCTACAAAACCTCTTTCTATAGCATATAAAAAGACAGACACATTTTAATTACTTTTTTGCATTCCGACAGATGTAAGAAACAGAGGAGAGCACCAATATTCAAGACCAACAAACCCAACAACACAAGGGAATGGAACAATCAGAAGATGTTGTTCGAACAACGGACATCGTAACCGCCGTAGACCAAGCCAGAAAACCTCCGTTGTCCGAGCAAGAAATAACAGGGATGTCAATGTCGATGCAAAAGACTGAAAAGGTGAAGTGAGATAACCTGCTTTTAAGGAAATTAGATATCTAAGTGAACAAAACACAAATGCAATCTCATTTACCTACCTCTATGTATCAATAGCCACAAGAAAAAAATGACGACACCACGAGAGAACAAAACGAAAAAGATCCAGAGGAGCTCCAAAAACCTCCACTCAAAGAAGAAAAGCTCGAAGAGGCAGCACCGGCGGAAACGGCTGAAAAGGTGAAGCTACAAAAAAACGTTCAAAGACACACTTAAACATTTGAGTATTTTTCTTAGGGAACGGACACTAAACTACAATGAAAATAATTAGCATATTTAATTATTTTTTAACCACGCTTTTACACGACAACGCAGAAACCTCAACAAGACACGCACGCAGAAACAAGCAAAGAAGCAAAGGGCCATGGTGCATTGGAAGACCATGCAGCAAACATTCCAGAGAGAGAGTCAGACAACAACAAGAAAAAGGCCGCACCATCAGACAAGAAACATTGTTTTGTAAAAGATGTTGCCGCCCCAAACAAGACGGTAAGCCAGTACGGCACTCAAACAGAACATGAACCATTGATCATACAAAACCTGTCCATCGAAGAAGACACAAAAGATGAAGGGATCGAACGCCTGTACAACAACGTCATGACAGCGAATGAGGACAAAGGGTAAGTTCATGTTACCACCAACGAATTATATTCCTCCAATGATTTTCTCCCTTAAAGATTTTACATGTATACCTGTAAATATATATACAGAGATATTTATAAATACATTTTATATGTGTGTGTGTGTGTGTTGCAGGCACGAGATTTTTATAAATACAGAGACATCAACAGTAACGGTGAGCCTCATGGCGGAAAGCTTCAAGTCTGGAAAGCCAGTGCGCAACGAAACCATGGCAGTCATGCTACATATGTTGAAAAAGCAATTCAGGGGCACAAAGAGAAAGATTCTATCAACGTACAACACCATAAGTAAACCTCAAGTTTCAACAAATGAATATCACTATATCGATCAATCAACCTTTCTATACAATTGAATTTACAAACCTCTTTTATGCACACGTGACAAAAAAAGCAGGCATCAATACGCATGGCCAACCACGAAGATCCATTGGAGCTGAAAAATAAAAACGAAGCACACGTCAGAGACAAGCAATGCCTAAAAGGCTTAAAAGATTCCTTGATCAGGAAGAAGGAGAGCAACTACAAGATTTCGACATAGTAAGCACATCTCATGTTACAGATAAGAAATACAATCTCGACACTACAATTCCGACTAACGATCAAAAAATCATGACTAAATTCAAGAAGGATCCCTTACTTATTTATTTTCCATTTTGCAGTTCTTTCTACCAGTTTGCATAGGCGGGTCTGTTCAAGAAGGAGCTGTGAGTATGGGCCACTACTTCGTTGTTACAATAAACATGAAAAAAGAGCGCTTCGAACTCCTTGACTCTTTAGCAGTTGAACATAAAGGAACAGTGGATTACTTCAACACAGTAACAAACAGAGTAAAGAGGATATGGAAGCAAGTAAGCAAATTGCTCCAGCTGTCTCCAAGTAGTATTTACCATTTCGAAAAGGTCAAAATGCAGGTGCCACTTCAGGGAGCAACGTAAGCACTACAAACCTTTCTCATTTTCCTTACTCACTGTAACAATCAAACTATTAATTCAATACATAAAAAACATAGGACGTTAGGACAACTTCACCTAAACTGCCCAACCATCTTTGGACAACGACAATAACCAATCATCCTTCTACCTGCAGACTCGGTTGTGCGTTCTACATGTTCATGAACGCAAAGCACTACACCGACGGTGGAGAAACAGTGTACCTAACAAAAGAACAAGTCCCGGGGTTGAGGAAGAAAATTCTATATCAAATAATCAGCCAATACAGAGATACGGCCGCACTATCATTAATCAACTACACCAAAGGTTTCTCTTTCTCAAGACAACAAAGTAAAATTCTACTTATATAATTTTCAGAGACACACCAATAATTTTTTATTTTTTATTTTAACAGATATGCTGAATTCTGAGGTCGATATGGAAGAGAGTGAAATGGAACGAATACATTGTGACATAATTCAAGAAGAGATTCCTCCAACTCCCGAGCACATTGGGACAAGCGCTCAAGAGATACAAGTTATTGACATTAATGACACAAGTAGCGATGAGGAGAAAGAAGATTATCATGTGAGCAGCAAGGATACCACCAAAGCGTCTGAAGAAACACTCACGAAAGAACAAGCCCAGACAGATGCTGGTTTACAGAGGGAACAACACGCGCAGCCAGACACTGATTTACAAAAGGAAGACGAAAGGAAAGATCCACCGATAGAACCAGGCAGACCACCCCCAGATAAAAAGATAGAACACATATCATGCTCTCCTTTAGAAGGTGATAACAGGACAAAGAGCGTACCAACTCACCAACAAGAGCTTTCCAAACAGAACAAGAACCCTGTTGACGAAGATCACAAACCAGGAACATCACCTGTGGTGAAACATGCACGGGAAGAAAAAAGCAGATAGAGAAGGATTTAACAGAAAAGATACTTGAATAGAGGAAATGCGATGCTGCAATCTTAGTACAACCGAGCATCAAAAACAACAGCACACAAAAGGAATCACCAACACCTAGGCAGCCTAACAAGCAAGCGCAGTTAGGTCACGACAAGAAAAAGGCAAGGCATCTTCCAAGAGTACAGACAAGATCCCCAAAACCCTCAACGATTCAATCATCAGAGATCAACTCAGCAAACATAATCTCAATTAAGAGGCCATTCAAACGACCAAGCAAGGAACCTAGGAAAGTCAAGGTTCCATCACTTGTTCCAGGAAATTTCATTTACAGAGAAAAGGCCATGCAACTCTATAGATATCTGATGAGCCGACAAGGACAGAGAGAATGCGCAGGGTAAGCAGATTCTCCTAGTTCCATGGAAACAACTACAGAGAGCTACAGATTCTCTAACATCCAACTAACAATTCACCCACCTACTTCCAAACCCTCCTTGCAGACAAGTGCTATATAAATATAAAAGCTCAAACCGAGAAGACTGCATTTCAGCAAAATCCTTCATGGAACAAGCAGGAAAAGGAGAAACACAGATGGAGGGCTCCATGCTAAACGCATTACTGGAGGAATGGGTAGAACAAAAACAGTTCAACCCAGATGACACAACTATACTCCCTGCAGGTTTCGCAAATGTATGCATACCTCACACACAAAAAAACCACCGCCATTACTACGATAGAATATTTAACTAAAATCACACACTCTCTTTCTTGAAGCTAGTGCTCGGTCTCAATTATGACAACGGAGAGCTATCAGAATTCAATGAGGATGAAGCACTAAAAGGATTTGAACTCCTCGTGGGAGGTAAAGACATCCTCCATTCGAAGATGGTAAGCTCAGTATTATTACTTAGCACATGACCTATTCTCTTTGAGCTTTCAACAATAAAATGAAATTCAATTTTTACATCAACAATGATCTCCGCTCTCAACATAGATCATGATACCTCACCACACAAAAAACACTACACGCTCTATGTTGTGAACAAGTTCAGAGATAGCATCGACATCCTTGACTCACTGAACTACGTAAACTACGGTGATTTGTCTTGGAGTCAACACCATGTGCATCGAGAAGAACTGGTACGTACTTTGTGTACATTGATTTCATCTTTTCCTCATGATAGTATGATACTCTTACTTTCCTCAATGCCGCACCCAAACAACAAAACCATAATCCAATAACAGATGAGAAGGATGTCTTTGCTGATGAACAAGCACCACGGAATAAAACACAATAATGAACCAGACTGGGAAAGGATAGCAGAAAGGCCTCATAGGGTCTGCACACCAAAGCAAGAAGGAACACAATGCAGTCACTTCACAGCCCAATTTGCGAAATACTATAATGGGAAAGAACTGGTCAAGGACAGAGAGGATTTTCATGTAAGTTACCACTACATACATGTCAAATGACTTGATTTCTTTATTACCGTAATTAGTTTATTAACAATTCTGAACAACACGTAACTATAAACCATACAATTTCACATGCCTGCAGCCCAGCAAGGTCGACGCCGAATGGAAACCGGAGTACGTATACACACTCGTATTCGGTAAAACCAACCAAATAAAGGACCATCAACTTCCTGGAAAACTCAAAGATTACAAACCAGAAACTGCAAACCTTTTTTCACCCATGAAAGGTAATATAACTATTTTCATTTTACCATCAGTCAACATTACTGGAGCTTCAAATATTTCTTTTAGAAACAACATCCATAATTTTTATCTGCTTTGATAGAGCGAGACGTAAAAAACCAGCATCAGTCAGAGAGCAGCAAGAAATACCCGCAACACCGGCATTCGTTTCTACACGTGGATAAGGCAAACAAGCTCTACAACATAGTCATGAGTGACACATGGCAGGATGAATTTAAAAGGTAACTGCAAAGAACCTTAAATTCCTGTTTATCAAAAGGAAGTACTTGGTTAATGACTTTCTCAACAAAAATTTCCCCGAATGTAAGCAGAGAAGTAGTATTCTCAAGAGATCAGCCAAAGACAACTTTTACTGGATCAAAGCTAAAGGAAATATTTGGGCCTGCAAACAAGAAAAATCTTCAAGGAATGGAAAAGAAGGTGCTCGATGAGTTAGCAGAAGCATGGGAAAGCAGCAACCAAACTATACATAAAAGACATAGACTATTATTAGGCCCAAGCTTTGCGGAGGTAAATTTCAAAAAAAAATCACAGTGATCATATGAACTCATCATTTTCGAACTATTGTTTAATCTCTTGGTACCAATATATTTTTTCTAACTCGTTTTTATCGTTTTTTATTTGTTGCATGCAGCATATTCTGGGTTTAAAGGATAAAAGAAAATCTATGAAGGATTTCAGAGTTGATTTCACACGAGAAAAAGATGCCTTTGTTCATTTGTTCCTTAAGAAATGTCAATCAGAGAAGCTCAAAACAGCAAAAATGGTAATAGCATTTTCCATACAACAAAATAAAAATAAGCATTTCAAAACAGAATACTATATTCTAAACTCTCCTCTAACAATAAAACTTTTGTACCACATGTATTCATGCCATTTGAAAAGGAAGACCATTACACACTATTGGTGCTCGACAGATATAAAAGGAAGCTTCAAATCATCGAACCTGAAGAAACCTCTCTTGAAGAATTGAGAAGACAAGAATACCTGAAAAATTAACATGGTCGACACATGCATGATGGCAAACTAATGAAGCAGATTGCTATAATGGAAAACAATGAAGCCATCAAAGAAAAGGACCATCGCAAATACCACAACCATAAAGACAAAGTGGTAAGAATTGTAAATAATGCCATCTTTCAGTTTTACAAATTACACTACATGTATCTCTAAAAACAAAAACAAAATGCAATTCCCAGGTTCCCAGGTTTAAAGAAGTATACGAAATATTACTGGGTGAAAAATTCAAAAAGGAAAATACAAAATGGGGTGTTGAAGTTTTACAGGGCATTCCAAAGGTGAACAAAGGTGAAACCCCGTTTGTTGTTCCAAGGTTCGCGCATCTCTTTGATGGCAACCACTTCGTCGAAGAGATTGATAATTTCGACGTAAGTTTTCGCTTAAAACTCGTAATAAATCTTCTAGGTATCATACAACTGCATGACCTAATACTGATGTGTTTTTTCTCCTTTTTTCACTGACCTTTTTGTAGGATGGCACGGAACAATGGAAAGCACAACAACTATGCAAGCTAGTATTTAGCGATCAGAATACTATCGAACCCAGCAAATGGGCGGTGAGATTAGAGAGATCTACGACGACATCACGCAATAAAAAGTTGTTGATAAGCGAACGAGCCTAGCTCCATCGAAACACCAGAAGACGGTTTAACCGCACATCATACTGTAATAATGAAGCAACATACTATTTTTATTGATGTAGTTCCTTGATTCTTCAGTAATCAAGCATTCGAACACAAGCCGATGTCAATGCCAACTATCAATCCAGGCGGTTGATGACCATGCCCCATAAACTACCCAAGTCCGTCCCTAGGCATACGTACGTCACGTCGACACGCCGTGACTGTACATACTACTCACGCGTGACCACCGATGACTTTGATGTTTCACAAACATTCCCCTTTCTGAAACCGTGTGCTGCCGAATGCCACCAACCTACAGAATGAGTCTGGCGGGAGTACAAACATGACTCTCTAAATGAGTATTCAAACAAATGCATGTGGTCCCACCAACTCGCGCCATTAGAGAGCTCACACCTGTGCATCCACAATGGTGCCTTCCTACCTCAGTACTAGCAAGAAAGCCTCTCCGACCACACCACCATGCATCAAGAGGGTCAAGAGCCAGTAATGCCTCTCAAAGGCCCACAACATTCCATGCCCGTGATGCCAGACACGCGTGACTTTCTAGAGGCTTCACAACTGTGACTCCTTAACTTCTTATTCGGAAGCATGCCTCTGGTATCACACTTCCGTGCCTCTTGGGTCTTCACCTCCATGCCTTTCGTGACTACATCTACGTGCCTAACGTGTCACGCCACGAGAATCTTACATGGACACGGTACCACGCCCATGTCTCTTCACAAACATCAGAACAGTGCATCTCTAACTGAGCATTCCAACACATACCTCTCAGACCACACTATTGTGCACCCACAACATTGATACCCGTGCATCGAGAAGTCGCAATCCCGTGCCTTGCGTACCTGGATACAGGTGCCTCTCTCACATGACACTTGCCATGACTCTTACATGCCCCATGACGCGCACAACCTTGACTCACTTCCAAACCGTGACCCTGTAACTATGTATTCGGAGCTCAGCTCTACTACCCCATCCACGTGCCTCCGGTCCCTGTAGTAACACATGCCGGTGACTCTAGAGACTGCAAACCTGTGCCTCTCTAACTGCGTATTTCGACCCATACCACACCTACCACTCCTCAACAAGCCGCGCTTGTGTAAACAACTAAAGTGTACTCAGCGCAAAAAGACTGCTTTGCATTTTGTTGTTTTTAGAGTAAAAAGCAACATTACTACTTCAAAATCACATGATTGCTGAATAAACATAGTACTTAGCAAGCTAAATAATTTGCTCAATCACATTAGCAAACTACAACTTGACATAAGGAAACTTGTTTAACCTGATACAGATGACATTACAAACTCCTTTGTTCTAATAGAATTAAACTACGAACCTGATACAATAGAAAGGACAAGCATAAACACAAGCAACTCCACGACCAGTTTTCTATGTTTTTGTCGTCACTAGTACCCGTAGTAAGGATCGTCATAATTCTTCTCTGCCTCTTTTGCACTCTCCAGACCTTCTCTGATGTTTTCAATTCTCTTCCACGACTCGTAGGTTGCGTACGCATCTATCGCTGCATACTCAATGAGGTAATTTGGCAGTGGGCTGATCCCCCACAGTTTATGGTCTTCAACTCTATCAATCTTATCCTTCATCTGTTTGTAGAATGGGTGGATCACGCTACCTGCAACATGAGCCAAAGAGTGGTACCTCTTTCTTCCCTTGAAAGGGACTCTCCATTTGCGCTGGATGTCGATGTACTTGTCGGGGTTGATCTCCAAACCAGAACTTCGCAGCATCTCTTTGTCACCTTCAATACTGAAGCCGGCAAAGGTGTAGAACCTGTCCTCCTTCAGGAACGGGCACAGGCTCTTGGGCCTGCAGGGGGATGGCACATTTAAGGTGGATTCATCAAGTATCGATCAAGTACATGCTTATTTTTATTTTTGGAATTTACACTTGAACCAATTACCTATCTACTTCTTAGCCACGTTAACAGATCAATTCAAGAAACTGAATACACTAGAAGAGAAAGTACGCTAGAACATCAAGTTCAGAAAATAATCTCATACATCAAACCCATAAATTAATCTAGTGCATCAAATACATAAACTGATCTAGTGAGTAAAGTTCAAAATCTATTGTGCTGCATCTACTTCAGAAACTTCACTGATACATCAAGTCAATAAACCAATCTAATCAAATTTCCGGATGAAATGATAATTAAACAGAAGCATGGAGAGGTTGAAACTGTAGGATGGTTCACCATTTTGTTGCCGCTGCGATGTGATATACCAAACAGAGTTCCTCCACACATAACTGTAGAACCGCTGCCCTCTGCGGAGGTTGGTCCTCCCTGGTATACTCGACATCAACGCCGATGTACTGAGGGTACAAGCCGCAGACCCTCTTCAGGATCCTGCTAATCATCTTGTCGGCTTCCTCAGGATTGCTGGTGCATACGACATCGAGCTTTTCCTTGCCGTGGATGTCAACCTCCTTGAGGTTCACTTTGTAGACATGCTTCTGACCGGGAACCCGAACGTCGTCGACCTCTGTGCTCTGGTCGGACGTCTCACCATGGGGACGCTTGGCAGATGGTTCCTCCGCCATTACGCTCCTCCAGCGATGGCCGCCATCACACAGAGATTGTGAGGAGATGCTAGTTGAGATGGAACGGCAAAAATGTTTTCGGAATTGAGCGGCTATGGAAGCGCAGTTACCCTTTTATACCAAGGTCTGGGTCGTGGAGGAGGCGGTTGGATGCGGCCTCGTCGTGGTAGAGAGGGCCGAAGACATGCGCTCGCCGTTGCTATGCGTCAAGGCAACCGCCGAGTGGCAACCCTCGCGGTTGGCAAGAAAAAGCAACCGTCAAATCGTCCGATTAAGCACGTAACAAATGTTATTGCTCGCACCTTTCCCGGCGCACACCGCAACTACCACAGAACCAATGCTGCACAGACTTCACACATGTGGACCCACAACAGATACTCTCTGAGTACTATTCGCACCAATGCCTCTACTACCAAACTTCCCGTGGCGACACACGTTCGTAACTCTAAAGACTTCACAACCGTGACTTTCTGAGTAAGTCTTCAGATGCATGCCCCTGCCACCACATATTTGTGCATCCACAGAGTTGATACCAGTGCCTCTAAAATAACAACGTCGGTGCCTGTAGAACCTGGTGTTCCGTGCCTCACACGTCTACTAAGATGCTATAGCAAAAAAAAACTAGGCGACACAAATCTTGATACTAAAATCAGACCGTCGAAGATTACATACGGTTCCGTCATTTCCATTTATCTCACATCCACTACTCTCTTCCTTCATCTCTTCCACAGCAAAATCTTGAAACATTCCACACTGACACAAGATCTCCTCATAGGTTCATTACACCAAATTCCAAGTAGAGTTCCCCTCACAAAACAACCGCCACCACGCTTCGCCAACCACCCTCCCACTTCAAGATACACACTGTCAAACGGTGCGCCCAACAACACAAAGTACGCACTAGACGACGACGAAGCAAGGACTTCAACACCGCTGGCGGAGATCACAAAAAAACGAACAGACAGAATCGACCGATGGAAGCGAGAAGCCGAACACAAGCAATCAAATGTAAATAACTATCTATCCCATTACATTCCATTCTACATGGATAACAACCCTATCCACCAGAAAAAACAGAGTTTTGCACTATCCAAAATCAACTTGTCTCAAAATTGAAGTACCGTACACACGACAATTAATAGAAAAGATACTGCTCTCGGCTACGGAATTTTCACCACACGAAATGTGCTTAAAAGTACTACATCTGCCACTTCACTAACTATAATACCTCAAACGATCCAAATACTTTGAGCATACTAAGAACTCAAACTTGGTAATTACACCAGATTTTCTCTGCCCGTTGTCCCTTGATTGTAACTATTTTCAAGTTAAGTGCCTCGTGTCCGTCACAGCAGTGTTTTTTACTTCAGTGCCCCCTGTACCAGAATCCGTGCCTCCTGTACACTCTAAGCCCTGCCTCATGTGCGTACAACCACGTGCCTCGCATGACACTTGTCATGAGTCCTACGGGGCCTGTCGTGCCACACCCACCTCACATTCACAACCTTGGTTCTGTAACCAAGTAGTCGGACCCATGCCTCTGCCGCCACACGTTTGTGCATCCAGAGAGTGAACACCCGTGACTTAAGAAAACACACGTACCTGCCTGTTATGGATTCACCTTTTCTGCCTTCCAAGCCTGTTCCAACGTGCCTTGGTCGCTCCCAAGACTTCACAACCATGCCTCTTTGACCAAGCATTCTAACACTCGGACCCATGCCTCTGCAGCCACACGTTTGTGCATCCATAGAGTGCACACCCGAGACTTGAGAAAACACACGTACGTGCCTTTGTCGCTCCCAAGACTTCACAATCATGCCTCTTTAACCGAGCATTCTAACGCTCGGACCCATGCCTCTGCAGCCACACGTTTGTGCATCCATAGAGTGCACACCCGTGACTTGAGAAAACACACGTACGTGCCTTTGTCGCTCCCGAGACTTCACAACCATGCATCTTTAACCGAGCATTCTAACACATGCCTCTCAAACCACACTCTTGTACTACATCCACAGGATTGATACCCGTGCCTCAAGAAGCAGCATGTCCATGGCTGCGTTGGCTTCATTTCCGTGCATCCACTGCTTAAATCCACGTGCCTCACACAACACTGGCCTGTTGTGCCTGCGTCAACGTGCCTGTAGAACCTGCACTTCAGTGCCTCGTGTGCCTGCATCCACATGCCTGTAGAAAGGCTCCACTTCAGCACTACCACATGACTTCACAAACGTGGTGCCTTCACTTCTTTGCCTACACATACATGCACCCACGTGCCTCATGTGGCACTCGCCCAGACTCTTACGTGTCCCGTAACGCCACACCCACGTGACTTCACGAACATTGTTCTGTAACCGAGTAGTCGGACCCATGCCTCTCCCGCCACACATTTGTGCATCCAGGGAGTACACACCCATGACTTGAGAAAACACACGTACGTGCCAGTTGTCGATTCACCTTTTCTACATTCCGTGCCTGAACCAACATGCCTCACATGCCTAACGAAACATGCACCGTGACTCTTACATGGTCCCACTACCACGCCTGTGTCGCTCCCGAGACTTCACAACCATGCCTCTTTAACCGAGCATTCTAACACATGCCTCTGCCACTGCACTCTTGTACTACATCCACAGGGTTGGTACCCGTGCCTTGAGAAGCAGCTTGTCCGTGCCTGTATTAGCTGCATTTCCATGCCTCCGCTGCTTACATCCACGTGCCTCATACGACACTGGCCTGGCCCGTGGTTATCTAACTGCCTGTAGAACCCACACTTCCGTGTCTCCCGTGCTTCCCTCTGGAAGTGCCTGTAGAACCCACACTTCCATGCCTCCTGTGCCTGCATCCATGTGCCTGTAGAACCTGCACTTATGTGCCTCGTGTGCCTGCATCCAAATGCCTGTATAGAGGCTCCACTTCAGAACTAACAGTCTCAACACTAAAAAAATACTATAGCACAAAAAAACCAAGCCAAGCATAACGAATCTTGATGCCCAAACTGACGGCTGAAGATTAGAGAAGGTTCGATGGTTTCCATCTCTCCCTCCTTCTTCTATTACCTTGCTTCCCCTTCCGCAAAGTAAATCTCGAAACCTTCATCACTCCCGCATGCTCTCCTCCTTCCTTCGGCACACAAACACAAACTCGAAATCGAGTTCGCGTCACCGGACAACCGCCACCGCGTTCACCAACCACACTCAAATCCAACAAACAAACAGCCACACTCTGCCCACGACAACACCAATAACCCCGCCGCCTGCGGCGACCGACGGCGAGGACTTCAACAGCGGCGGCGGAAATCGCAACAAAAAAGGAGCAACGACACAATAAGCGGATGAAAGCGAAGAACACAACACAAGCAACTGAAGGTAATTATCATTCTATCCCACTCCATTCCACCAGGTATATCATAGTGATTTTTCAACTTCCAGGAATAGCAACCCTAGCCACCGCTACCAAGGAGTTTTCTAATAACCTAAATGAATTTGCCTATCAAATTGAACTAGCGCAGAGATGAGATTTAATAGAAATGCTACTGCTCTCCGCCCTGGGATTTTCGCCATACGATTTGTGCTCAAAAGTAAAAAACCTGAAACATCAGTAACTAGAATACGTCCATAGATCCAAACCCCGCAAGCATCCTGAGAGGCCTAAACTGATAACCGTACGAGAGTTTCTACATCCCTTGTCCGGTCAATGTAACCATTTTTCAAATTAAGTGCCTCTACTGTGAAATACCGTGAACAAAGAATAGATGTACCCTGTGCTTCTATGGTAAAACAACCCGTGCCTCTCTATCCATGCAAATTTGTTTTCACACCACGCAGTTTTTTTCCTGTGACACTCGACTCTGCTTCTAACATCTGCCCATTTTTATGCAGCAATGACAAATCCACACGAAGAACCTGAAACGAGGCAAAATACTGACGAAGACCTTGCTGAAGAGCATGCAAATCAGCAAGCTCCTGTCAAAGGTTTGAGCAAAAAGTCTCCACTGTCCATCTACAAAAAACAATATTGAGAGTTATTAATAACTTAACTGCTATCCTTGACAATAATAACTTAACTATGTCTACAAATAAAACTACCTGCCACTTTTTATATATAACTTTATAGAAAACATAAAAAATGTTCGCACACTATCTTATTTTTAATTCAAAAACAGTTTAACTTACCCAATAAATCTTTAACTATCATTGATGATATTCCTCCAATTATGAAATATCACTTGCAGTGCATTTTTGTCTCAGAAAATGCTTCACCCTAACTTCACTACCCCAACTGCACTCATAACCTTAATTAATATTTTCTTCCATCCCCTGATTAGCTCAATCGGTAACAATAGTAATAACCTATCTTAACCCAAGAAAATAAAACTAAAAATCCCCTTTGGGAGCTTCACATTTCTTATGCATAATCATGAAAGACATATATTTTAAATGTGTATCAACTATTTTCGGACAAAAAGAACATCATTTTTTGTTACCTGGTCATTATACAAGACACAAAGACGGTGATATTCATAGCACAGAAACAAGCAGCATGACTCCTCATTCATCAGAAAAGGACACAAAACAAAACATGAGGAACAAACCACCTGCAGAAGAAATGATAACTTACACCAGGCTCAACAAGAATAAACATCCAGCAACGTGCAAAAAAAGAGGAAATCATATACAAGCATTGTTTTTACTCCTGGAGAAAAAAGGCAAAAGCAAAACGACAATGTTGAAACCAACATCGACACTAGTACCTTGCAGAATCAGCCATTACCTCTAATGATACTCCCGCCAATAGCACCAACCGCCACGAAGAAACAAGCTGAACGCAAGAAGAAGAACAAACGACGAAGGGGAGAAAAAGAACAAGACGATACCAACATCAAAGGTTCAGATACCAATGATGACGACGATGACAGGGAACATGATGCAGATTTCATTCCTAGAGACGGCGATGATGCCGACGAGCATGACACCGACGCAGAACATGACGACGATGTAAAAACACACTTATGTACTAATTTTGAATACCACTACTAAGGACTCAGGATCTAAGGTTCCTTTCTAATGAAAACCTTTCATTTTCTCTTCTGAAACAGAACAAATCAGGACAAAAGGACAGAAAAAGAACAAAGACAAGCGGAAAAGAATTGGCAGCACCAACAGTTGACGAAGAACAGCAAGAAACAGACGAAGAGAAATGCCAAATCAAGGCAGGGGCAACATTCGCTCATGTCCAGAAAGCATGGAATTTACTTAAAGACCATCACAAGGAAGATATTAGGACGGCAGGACTTGGCAGCATAGAGAACTGCAAAATAACGGGCTCCATCTGCAGACCACTTGCAGCACACATCTACGACAACTTGGACATAGAACGCATGACAATAACCTTCGGTGATGGTACCGAAGACAAGAAACTCAAGATTACCAAGGAAGCTATACACAAGGTGTTTGGTTACCCAAACGGCACAGAAAAGTCAGCACCAAGGCCAGCGAAGAACCCAATTTCAATGAAAAAACTGATGTCAGACCTTGGCTTCAAACATACAGATTTCAGGCCAAAAGAACTGTTCACGGAGCCAAATAAATTGGTGGAACTAGATGAAGAACAGTGAAACAGGAAATCAGTTAAAATATTT
The DNA here is from genome assembly GCA_034509565.1 of Triticum monococcum. Classification (NCBI taxonomy): domain Eukaryota; kingdom Viridiplantae; phylum Streptophyta; class Magnoliopsida; order Poales; family Poaceae; genus Triticum; species Triticum monococcum. The sequence continues at coordinate 609,662,373 of CM067842.1, forward strand.
TTCCTTATTTTTTTCCACAACGTTGTCTGTGGGTCAAGCGCCGCTATCTTCGCCCGACAAGCTATAATGGTTGAGTACATGGACTATCCAGAGATGGAAAAGATGGATTTCTGTGAGGTAATCGTCGAATGTATTAAGGAAGGAGCCAAGACATGGCAGAAACACAGAGATTTGACTCAGGAAGAAAAGAACAAAAAGCATGTCAATGGTTTGTCACAGGGGCCAGTAATCATGTACCTCGACTCCCTGCTGCTGCCAACCAACACAAAAGAAATTCGGAAGATTGCAAAGACAATGGACAAGACCTCATTACCACGAGCAAACCATCACAAAGAGAGTGACCTAGCGAAAATAGCTAGAGCAGACATGAAAAGGGACGGAAAAGCACGACCAAATGACTATGAATTTGGCAAAATACAGGTATAGCTATATTCTACATAAATCAATCCTTCCCTGTTTCAAAACGGTTTCCATTCTAATTAACTACATTCCACCAAAACGATGCAGACATGGAAAGGAACAACAGAGAGGATCTTCTATGCCAACATAGCATCAACTTCGTCTTCAATACGGCAGATAGCAGGAGAACATCGCAAACAACAGCAACACCAGAACACGACCAAACTGCTACCACCTCCACCCAAACGCTGGCGGGAACCACGTGTCGGCACCAGTGGAAGCAGGGAACCAAACAAAAGCATCAGCACAGGAGCAGAAGAAAAATTCCAAAGGATAAACAAATTGTTGCAAAAAGTACTCCATGAAGCAGATCAGATACCCTCAGTAACCACCAGGGCTGAAAACCAATGCAACAAAAAGGAAAAAATACTGGATGAAAAGAACAAGAACCTAGTCGTGCAACAAACAATTGCCCTGATGGATTCATTGGAACAAGTCAGACAGTTTCAGGACATAGTTTACACAAGGTACCTCACAGACAGTGCGACCCTGCAGACACTAGAGCAAGCAGATCTAGCAACCTCAAGTAGACTAGCCGATGCCAACCACACGAATGAAATCGTAGCCACAACAGAACCAAGAGAAAGGAGAAAAAAAGAAAGAAGAAGATGACGAAGAGAGGAAGAGAAGAGAAAAATCAAGGGACATAGGCATTGACAAGAACAAGATAAAGCGGCAAAAACAGGTAAGTAAATACTAATGCATGGTGCCATGCGCACACTAAAGCAAACCCCTATTTTCATACCTAAACTGGAAAGAACTGCCTCAATGCTTTGAGGAACGTACCAATAGCACACCAGGCCAAGATGAACTCCAATGGCAGGATGGTTTCAACAACCCCAAAAACACGAATGAACACAACAAACAAAGCAACCTCACAGTAGACAATGCTACAACAACAACTACCCCAACACAAGAACAAGATACGATTGACGTCAGAACCTGTGAAGAGGTCAGTAGGAACATCCATTTTTCCTTTCAAAACCGGATAGAGTTATAAGTGAACTGACAAACCTCCAACAAAATTTAGGCTCAGCTGAAGAACAATCAAGTCAGAAGCCCAGCCAAACAAATGCAAGAGCCTAACCCACAATCAACCATTAGCATAACAAACGACAAAGAGGAAGAAAACAACGAAGAGGAGGTAAACTTCCATACCCCACTATTACCAACACCGAAAATGAAGGAAATATGCCCTAGAGGCAATAATAAAGTTATTATTTATTTCCTTATTTCATGATAAAGGTTTATTATTCATGCTAGAATTGTATTAACCGGAAACATAATACATGTGTGAATACATAGACAAACAAAGTGTCACTAGTATGCCTCTACTTGACTAGCTCGTTAATCAAAGATGGTTATGTTTCCTAACCATGGACAAAGAGTTTTCATTTGATTAAACGGGATCACATCATTAGTTGAATGATCTGATTGACATGACCCATTCCATTAGCTTAGCACCCGATCGTTTAGTATGTTGCTATTGCTTTCTTCATGACTTATACATGTTCCTATGACTATGAGATTATGTAACTCCCGTGTGCCGGAGGAACACTTTGTGTGCTACCAAACGTCACAGCGTAACTGGGTGATTATAAAGGTGCTCTACAGGTGTCTCCAAAGGTACATGTTGGGTTGACGTATTTCGAGATTAGGATTTTTCACTCCGATCGTCGAAGAGGTATCTCTGGGCCCTCTCGGTAATGCACATCACTTAAGCCTTGCAAGCAATGCAACTAATGAGTTAGTTGCGAGATGATGTATTACGGAACGAGTAAAGAGACTTGCCGGTAACGAGATTGAACTAGGTATTGGATACCAACGATCGAATCTCGGGCAAGTAACATACCGATGACAAAGGGAACAACATATGTTGTTATGCGGCCTGACCGATAAAGATCTTCGTAGAATATGTAGGAGCCAATATGGGCATCCAGGTCCCGCTATTGGTTATTGACCAGAGACATGTCTCGGTCATGTCTACATTGTTCTCGAACCCGTAGGGTCCGCACGCTTAAGGTTTCGATGACAGTTATATTATGAGTTTATACATTTTGATGTACCGAAGGTTGTTCGAAGTCCCGGATGTGATCACGGACATGACGAGGAGTCTTGAAATGGTCGAGACATAAGGATTGATATATTGGAAGCCTATGTTTGGATATCAGAAGTGTTCCGGGTGAAATCGGGATTTTACCGGAGTACCGGGAGGTTACCGGAACCCCCCGGGAGCTATATGGGCCTTAGTGGGCCTTAGTGGAAAAGAGAAGAGGGGGCCTAAGATGGGCCGCGCGCCCCTCCCCTCCCTTGGTCCGAATAGGACAAGGAGAGGGGGCCGGCCCCCTTTCTCTTTCCCCCCCTCTGCGAATCCTATTCCAACTAGGATTGGGGGGGGGGGGATCCTACTCCCAGAGGGAGTAGGACTCCTCCTGGCGCGCCACCTCTAGGCCGGCCGCACCCCCCCCCCCTTGAACCTTTATATACGGAGGGAGGGGCACCCCAGAGACACACAAGTTGATCCACGTGATCATATTCTTAGCCGTGTGCGGCGCCCCCTGCCACCATAGTCCTCGATAATATTGTAGCGGTGCTTAGGCGAAGCCCTGCGACAGTAGTACATCAAGATCGTCACCATGCCGTCGTGCTGACGGAACTCTTCCCCGACACTTTGCTGCATCGGAGTCCGGGGATCGTCATCGAGCTGAACGTGTGCTAAAACTCGGAGGTGCCGTAGTTTCGGTGCTTGATCGGTCGGGCCGTGAAGACGTACGACTACATCAACCAAACGCTTCCGTTATCGATCTACAAGGGTACGTAGATCACACTCTCCCCTCTCGTTGCTATGCATCACCATGATCTTGCGTGTGCGTAGGAATTTTTTTGAAATTACTACGTTCCCCAACAGTGGCATCCGTGCCTAGGTTTTCTGTGTTGATGTTATATGCACGAGTAGAACACAAGTGAGTTGTGGGCGATATGAGTCATACTGCTTACCAGCATGTCATCCTTTGGTTCGGTGGTATTGTTGGATGAAGCGGACCGGACCGACATTACGCATACGCTTACGCGAGACCGGTTCTCCCGACGTGCTTTGCACATAGGTGGCTTGCGGGTGACAGTTTCTCCAACTTTAGTTGAACCGAGTGTGGCTATGCCCGGTCCTTGCGAAGGTTAAAACAACACCAACTTGACAAACTATCGTTGTGGTTTTGATGCGTAGGTAAGATTGGTTCTTGCTTAAGCCCGTAGCAGCCACGTAAAACTTGCAACAACAAAGTAGAGTACGTCTAACTTGTTTTTGCAGGGCATGTTGTGATGTGATATGGTCAAGACATGATGCTGAATTTTAGTGTATGAGATGATCATGTTTTGTAACCGAGTTATCGGCAATTGGTAGGGGCCATATGGTTGTCGCTTTATTGTATGCAATGCAATCGCGCTGTAATGCTTTACTTTATCACTAAGCAGTAGCGATAGTCATGGAAGCATAAGATTGGCGAGACGACAACGATGCTACGATGGAGATCAAGGTGTCGCGCCGGTGACGATGGTGATCATGACGGTGCTTCGGAGATGGAGATCACAGGCACAAGATGATTATGGCCATATCATATCACTTATATTGATTGCATGTGATGTTTATCTTTTATGCATCTTATTTTGCTTTGATTGACGGTAGCATTATAAGATGATCTCTCACTAAATTATCAAGAAGTGTTCTCCCTGAGTATGCACCGTTGCGAAAGTTATTCGTGCTGAGACACCACGTGATGATCGGGTGTGATAGGCTCTACGTTCAAATACAATGGGTGCAAAATAGTTGCACACGCGGAATACTCAGGTTATACTTGACGAGCCAAGCATATGCAGATATGGCCTCGGAACACGGAGACTGAAAGGTTGAGCGTGAATCATATAGTAGATATGATCAACATAGTGATGTTCACCAATGAAACTACTCCATCTCACGTGATGATCGGACATGGTTTAGTTGATTTGGATCACGTGATCACTTAGAGGATTAGAGGGATGTCTATCTAAGTGGGAGTTCTTTAAGTAATTTGATTAATTGAACTTAAATTTATCATGAACTTAGTACCTGATAGTATCTTGCCTATGTATGTTTGATTGTAGATAGATGGCCTGTGCTGTTGTTCCGTTGAATTTTAATGCGTTCCTTGAGAAAGCAAAGCTGAAAGATGATGGTAGCAATTACACGGACTAGGTCCGTAACTTGAGGATTATCCTCATTGCTGCACAGAAGAATTACGTCCTGGAAGCACTGCTGGGTGCCAGGCCTGCTGCTGGAGCAACACCAGATGTTATGAACATCTGGCAGAGCAAAGCTGATGACTACTCGATAGTTCAGTGTGCCATGCTTTACGGCTTAGAATCAGGACTTCAACGACGTTTTGAACGTCATGGAGCATATGAGATGTTCAAGGAGTTGAAGTTAATATTTCAAGCAAATGCCCGAATTGAGAGATATGAAGTCTCCAATAAGTTCTATAGCTGCAAGATGGAGGAGAACAGTTCTGTCAGTGAACATATACTCAAAATGTCTGGGTATAATAATCACTTGATCCAGATGGGTGTTAATCTTCCAGGTGATTGCGTCATTGACAGAATTCTCCAATCACTTCCACCAAGCAACAAGAGCTTCGTGATGAACTATAATATGCAAGGGATGAATAAGACTATTCCCGAGCTCTTCGCAATGCTGAAAGCTGCGGAGGTAGAAATCAAAAAGGAGCATCAAGTGTTGATGGTCAACAAGACCACTAGTTTCAAGAAAAAGGGCAAAGGGAAGAAGAAGGGGAACTTCAAGAAGAACAGCAAGCAAGTTGGTGCTCAAGAGAAGAAACCCAAGTATGGACCTAAGCCTGAAACTGAGTGCTTTTACTGCAAGCAGACTAGTCACTGGAAGCGGAACTGCCCCAAGTATTTGGTGGATAAGAAGGATGGCAAGGTGAACAAAGGTATATGTGATATACATGTTATTGATGTGTAGCTTACTAATGTTCGCAGTAGCACCTGGGTATTTGATACTGGTTCTGTTGCTAATATTTGCAACTCGAAACAGGGACTACGGATTAAGCGAAGATTGGCTAAGGACGAGGTGACGATGCGTGTGGGAAATAGTTCCAAAGTCAATGTGATCGCGGTCGGCACGCTACCTCTACATCTACCTTCGAGATTAGTATTAGACCTAAATAATTGTTATTTGGTGCCAGCGTTGAGCATGAACATTATATCTGGATCTTGTTTAATGCGAGACGGTTATTCATTTAAATCGGAGAATAATGGTTGTTCTATTTATATGAGTAATATCTTTTATGGTCATGCACCCTTGAAGAGTGGTCTATTCTTATTGAATCTCGATAGTAGTGACACACATATTCATAATGTTGAAGCCAAAAGATGCAGAGTTGATAATGATGGCGCAACTTATTTGTGGCACTGCCGTTTAGGTCATATCGGTGTAAAGCGCATGAAGAAACTCCATACTGATGGATTTTTGGAACCACTTGATTATGAATCACTTGGTACTTGCGAACCATGCCTCATGGGCAAGATGACCAAAACACCGTTCTCCGGTACCATGGGGAGAGAAACAGATTTGTTGGAAATCATACATACAGATGTATGTGGTCTGATGAATATTGAGGCTCATGGCGGATATCGTTATTTTCTCACCTTCACAGATGACTTAAGCAGATATGGGTATATCTACTTAATTAAACATAAGTCTGAAACATTTGAAAAGTTCAAAGAATTTCAGAGTGAAGTTGAAAATCATCGTAACAAGAAAATAAAATTTCTACGATCTGATCATGGAGGAGAATATTTGAGTTATGAGTTTGGTGTACATTTGAAACAATGCGGAATAGTTTCGCAACTCACGCCACCCGAAACACCACAGCGTAATGGTCTATCCGAACGTCGTAATCGTACTTTACTAGATATGGTGCGATCTATGATGTCTCTTACTAATTTACCGCTATCGTTTTGGGGTTATGCTTTAGAGACGGCCGCATTCATGTTAAATAGGGCACCATCAAAATCCATTGAGACGACGCCTTATGAACTATGGTTTGGCAAGAAACCAAAGTTGTCGTTTCTGAAAGTTTGGGGCTGCGATGCTTATGTGAAAAAGCTTCAACCTGATAAGCTCGAACCCAAATCGGAGAAATGTGTCTTCATAGGATATCCAAAGGAAACTATTGGATACACCTTCTATCACAGATCCGAAGGCAAGACTTTTGTTGCTAAATTCGGAAATTTTCTAGAGAAGGAGTTTCTCTCGAAAGATGTGAGTGGGAGGAAAGTAGAACTTGATGAGGTAACTGTACCTGCTCCCTTAATGGAAAGTAGTACATCACAGAAAACTGTTTCTGCGACACCTACACCAATTAGTGAGGAAGCTAATGATAATGATCATGAAACTTCAGGACAAGATACTACTGAACCTCATAGATCAACCAGAGTGAGATCCGCGCCAGAGTGGTACGGTAATCCTGTTCTAGAAATCATGCTGCTAGATCATGATGAACCTACGAACTATGAAGAAGCGATGGTGAGCCCAGATTCCGCAAAATGGCTTGAAGCCATGAAATCTGAGATGGGTTCCATGTATGAGAACAAAGTATGGACTTTGGTTGACTTGCCCGATGATCGGCAAGCAATTGAGAATAAATGGATCTTCAAGAAGAAGACTGACGCTGACGGTAATATTACTATCTACAAAGCTCGACTTGTCGCAAAAGGTTTTCGACAAGTTCAAGGGGTTGACTACGATGAGACCTTCTCACCCATAGCGATGCTTAAGTCTGTCCGAATCATGTTAGCAATTGCCGCATTTTATGATTATGAAATTTGGCAGATGGATGTCAAAACTGCATTCCTGAATGGATTTCTGGAAGAAGAGTTGTATATGATGTAACCGGAAGGTTTTGTCGATCCGAAGGGAGCTAACAAAGTGTGCAAGCTCCAGCGATCCATTTATGGACTGGTGCAAGCCTCTCGGAGTTGGAATAAACACTTTGATAGTGTGATCAAAGCATTTGGTTTTATACAGACTTTCGGAGAAGCCTGTATTTACAAGAAAGTGAGTGGGAGCTCTGTAGCATTTCGGATATTATATGTGGATGACATATTACTGATTGGAAATGATATAGAATTTCTGGATAGCATAAAGGGATACTTGAATATGAGTTTTTCAATGAAAGACCTCGGTGAAGCTGCTTACATATTAGGCATAAAGATCTATAGAGATAGATCAAGACGTTTAATTGGACTTTCACAAAGCACATACCTTGACAAGATTTTGAAGAAGTTCAAAATGGATCAAGAAAAGAAAGGGTTCTTGCCTGTGTTACAAGGTGTGAAGTTGAGTCAGACTCAATGCCCGACCACTGCAGAAGATAGAGAGAAAATGAAAGATGTTCCCTATGCTTCAACCATAGGCTCTATCATGTATGCAATGCTGTGTACCAGACCTGATGTGTGCCTTGCTATAAGTTTAGCAGGGAGGTACCAAAGTAATCCAGGAGTGGATCACTGGACAGCGGTCGAGAACATCCTGAAATACCTGAAAAGGACTAAGGATATGTTTCTCATATATGGAGGTGACAAAGAGCTCATCATAAACGGTTACGTTGATGCAAGCTTTGACACTGATCCGGACGATGCTAAATCGCAAACCGGATACGTGTTTACATTAAACGGTGGAGCTGTCAGTTGGTGCAGTTCTAAACAAAGCGTCGTGGCGGGATCTACATGTGAAGCGGAGTACATAGCTGCTTCGGAAGCAGCAAATGAAGGAGTCTGGATGAAGGAGTTCATATCCGATCTAGGTGTCATAACTAGTACATCGGGTCCAATGAAAATCTTTTGTGACAACACTGGTGCAATTGCCTTAGCAAAGGAATCCAGATTTCACAAGAGAACCAAACACATCAAGAGACGCTTCAATTCCATCCGGGATCTAGTCCAGGTGGGAGACATAGAGATTTGCAAGATACATACGGAGCTGAATGTAGCAGACCCGTTGACTAAGCCTCTTCCACGAGCAAAACATGATCAGCACCAAAGCTCCATGGGTGTTAGAATCATTACTGTGTAATCTAGATTATTGACTCTAGTGCAAGTGGGAGACTGAAGGAAATATGCCCTAGAGGCAATAATAAAGTTATTATTTATTTCCTTATATCATGATAAAGGTTTATTATTCATGCTAGAATTGTATTAACCGGAAACATAATACATGTGTGAATACATAGACAAACAAAGTGTCACTAGTATGCCTCTACTTGACTAGCTCGTTAATCAAAGATGGTTATGTTTCCTAACCATGGACAAAGAGTTGTTATTTGATTAAACAGGATCACATCATTAGTTGAATGATCTGATTGACATGACCCATTCCATTAGCTTAGCACCCGATCGTTTAGTATGTTGCTATTGCTTTCTTCATGACTTATACATGTTCCTATGACTATGAGATTATGTAACTCCCGTGTGCCGGAGGAACACTTTGCGTGCTACCAAACTTCACAACGTAACTGGGTGATTATAAAGGTGCTCTATAGGTGTCTCCAAAGGTACATGTTGGGTTGACGTATTTCGAGATTAGGATTTGTCACTCCGATCGTCGGAGAGGTATCTCTGGGCCCTATCGGTAATGCACATCACTTAAGCCTTGCAAGCAATGCAACTAATGAGTTAGTTGCGAGATGATGTATTACGGAACGAGTAAAGAGACTTGCCGGTAACGAGATTGAACTAGGTATTGGATACCGACGATCGAATCTCGGGCAAGTAACATACCGATGACAAAGGGAACAACGTATGTTGTTATGCGGTCTGACCGATAAAGATCTTCATAGAATATGTAGGAGCCAATATGGGCATCCAGGTCCCGCTATTGGTTATTGACCGCAGACATGTCTCGGTCATGTCTACATTGTTCTCGAACCCATAGGGTCCGCACGCTTAAGGTTTCGATGACTGTTATATTATGAGTTTATACATTTTGATGTACCGATGGTTGTTCGGAGTCTCGGATGTGATCACGGACATGACGAGGAGTCTCGAAATGGTCGAGACATAAAGATTGATATATTGGAAGCCTATGTTTGGATATCGGAAGTGTTTCGGGTGAAATCGGGATTTTACCGGAGTACCGGGAGGTTACCGGAACCCCTCGGGAGCTATATGGGCCTTAGTGGGCCTTAGTGGAAAAGAGAAGAGGCAGCCTAAGATGGGCCGCGCGCCCCTCCCCTCCCTTGGTCCGAATAGGACAAGGAGAGGGGGCCGGCCCCCTTTCTCTCCCCCCCCCCTCCGCGAATCCTATTCCAACTAAGATTGGGGGGATCCTACTCCCAGAGGGAGTAGGACTCCTCCTGGCGCGCCACCTCTAGGCCGGCCGCACCCCCCCCCCCTTGAACCTTTATATACGGAGGCAGGGGCACCCCAGAGACACACAAGTTGATCCACGTGATCATATTCTTAGCCGTGTGCGGCGCCCCCTGGCACCATAGTCCTCGATAATATTGTAGCGGTGCTTAGGCGAAGCCCTGCGACAGTAGTACATCAAGATCGTCACCACGCCGTCGTGCTGGCGGAACTCTTCCCCGACACTTTGCTGGACCGGAGTCCGGGGATCGTCATCGAGTTGAACGTGTGCTAAAACTCGGAGGTGCCGTAGTTTCGGTGCTTGATCGGTCGGGCCATGAAGACGTACGACTACATCAACCAAACGCTTCCATTGTCGATCTACAAGGGTACGTAGATCACACTCTCCCCTCTCATTGCTATGCATCACCATGATCTTGCGTGTGCGTAGGAATTTTTTTGAAATTACTACGTTCCCCAACAGAAAACTCATAAATGGCAGGAAAGAAAGTGAACTGCAAACTCATATTGTTTGATCTCCAGGTACCACAAACACTGCAAGACCAAGAGACAACCTGTGATGAAATTGAACCCCATAGTGAACCTCAAACAGACGAAGGGGGCACACAACAGGAACCTTGTGTACAAGAGATTTCCAGCGCCACAACATTGCAGATCACCATTGCGAGTACAAAGGAGAAACCACAAGACATCCCAGCAGATGAGAAACAAGAGATTGTTAACCTGACAAAGAAACAGTAGATGCATGCACAAATAACCCAGTCATCAACTTGGAGGTATAAATTAAACAACAACAACCACTTTTCAAAATATTTTTATGATGCTCAACTACCTAATACACCCCGCCACGTCAACACAAATATTATAAGGGATGTCTCACCATTTTCTTTGAACAAATGCAGGAAACAAACGAGTACGCTGATCTCGAAGATCAACAACTTCAAACAACAACCTCTGAAGAGGTTGAAGAGGTGAGGTTACAAAGCTCAGACACAAATGAAGTTCAATCTATAATTTCAATTTTTATTAAACAGGAAGAGGAAGCAAGCAAAAGCACTGTCATAGACATTCAACAGGAAAAACTAGAGGACAACACAAGACAAGGAGAAGTCGTAATACAAGGAGTAGACAGTCCTGCAACTCCAAAGATAGAGGTCTTATAAAAAAATTGTAACTGAAACAGTCAGAAATGCATCCATTTCTTAAAAAAAATTGTGATGGTGCTGACACAAGAAGCTCAAGAAACCATCAACAATCAAGACCATCAAACACAACCAGGGGAGCCCAATGAAGAACCCAAACATGTTCTTCAAATGATAGACAATAATGCCACTGAAGACCAAGCCACAAAAAAATCACTGACCGAACAACAGGTACAAGAGACAGCGGCGGCGTCAACGACTGAAAAGGTAAACTTACGAAACCTGCAACTATGAAATTCTAAAACTGTTGCGTGCAGAATAAAATAAACTTCAACCTAACACATTTGTACTCACTCCAATGGACTCTCACTTTGCTGCCTCTATGTTTGAACAGCTGCAAGAAAAAAACAAGGTCAGTGACGATGAACAGCAAAATAAAGAGCAAGAAAAGGACCCAAAACCACCACTGAACGAAGAATCAGCAGTAACAACAACAAATACAGAGGTGAAAACACATAACACCAATTCATGAACTTATAGTTGAAAAACACGCATTTGACATTTCACTACTTTCCTGCATAGCAGAGATAGGAGACCAATGAGCAAAAGGAGGACACTAAAGAAGGGCAATATGTTCTTCAAAAGGCAGCCATCAACGTAACAGAAGACCAAGCCCAAAAAATTCACTCATCGAAAAACACACAGCAAAGACGGCAGCAACAACAACGACTGAAAAGGTAAAGTTACAAATGTTGGTCCTATCAAAGTATAAAATAGCTATGTGAAACCTCAAATGCACTGCCACTTAGCCACCTCTGTGTTTCAAAAGCTACAAGAAAAAAATGAAGGCACTGGCGATGACCTACAAAAGAAAGAAGAAGAAGATGCCCAAAAACCTCCACTCAATGAAGAACAAGCACAACATTCAGCAGCAACGATTGAGGAGGTAAAGTTACATAAGCTGATTCTACGAAAATATAAAGTAGTTCCATGAGAACTAAAATGCACTCAAACTTAGCAACCTTTATGACTGAAGAGCTGCAAGACAAAAAACATGATAGTGACGATGAACACCAAAACAAAGAACAGGAGGATACCCAAGAAACTACAATCGACGAAGAACGGGTAGAATAGTCAACATCGCCAACGACAGCTCAACAGGTGAAGTTGCACAAAAATATTTCCACAACATTACATGACTTAATCACAATCAAAAAAGCTCAAACAAGGCACCAAACAATTCGTTGTTTTCCCATAACATCTGCTATAATTGAAATAAAGTAGCAAGTTAAATTCTTTCAATGCTTTTTCAATGATAACGCAGAAACACGAAGAAGGCGACCACAGACATACAAGCAATGAAGCAGACACACACATTGTTCCAGAGAAAGAAGAAGAAACCATCGAAGAAAACCCTACACCGTCAAACGATGCCAATTCCCCTGGCAGAGAGGTCAGTGCCAACCAGGTCGAGGCTAAAAAACAAGACGGAAAAGACCAACAGCAAGACACGATGGTTGACAAGGAAAAACATGATACTAAGAAAGACACAGATGACTCATATGAAGATGCAGAAAAAACTGAACAAAAGGGTACAATGGAAAAAGAAGAACAAAATATGCCGCAACAAGCAGAAGGAGAACAAGAAAAGAACAACACTAGACAGCACATATCTTCTAGCATCGAAGCAGGCAAGACAATATAAACTTAATTGCTATCTTGTCATCTTGTGACTTGGAGTTATTTATATTAAATTCAAAATCATCGCAGCCACAGTGGAGAAAGGGGACAAAGATAGTGATTTCATCAACAAAGCCCTCGAAGACCTGTACAACGTTGTATGCAAGCCGTGGACACAGAGAGAAATGTAAGTTCATGAAACTAACACAAAACACGTTATTACACACAATCATTTTGATTGCATCATTTGTAAACTAAAACATTTTTATAAATATACTTTGCAGGGATGAGCTTTTCATTACAACGAACAAGTTTGATGTCAATCTAGGCCATGTCACCGAAAGTTTCAAGGTTGGTAATTCAGTACGCACCGAAGCAATCGAGCCCATGCTAACAATCTTGATAAAACAACTAAATGGCACAGGGAGAAAGATTCTGTCGTTAAGCAACACTGTAAGTAAAGATCACAGCAAAAGAATCACGTTTAAAACAATATATATGACTTTATAACTGAACTTACAAATTCCCTTTGTCTACCCGTGACAAAACAAGCATCACTCGATAAAGGAAGCCGACGACGAAGATCCAATGTGCTACAGAAATAATCATCAAGAACACATTAGAAAAAAATTACTACCTGCCAGGCTTACATCATTTTTCAACATGCAACAAGAAGAAAAACTGCAAGATTATAACATGGTAAGCATATCAGCTTGCATATATGTTATGAAAGGTTATCTTTTTATTTTATGTTTCTAAATATAAGAAGATTTCCAAATATTTTATTTTTATTTTTTGTTTTGCAGTTCCTTCTACCATGTTCGTTGCACGGATTTAAGCAAGACGAAAATACAAGTCATTACTTCACCATTACAGTTAACATGCAAAAACAGCGCTTTGAACTCCTTGACTCTTCAACTGCATATCCAGGCACAATAGAATTCTTCAACAATGTAACAAGCAAATTAATGAAAATATGGAAGCACATAAGCACAGAGCTACAGCTTTCACAAAAAAGCATCGACCATTTCAAGAGGGTCAAACTGCAGGTGCCAATTCAAGGAGAAGACACGTAAGCACTTGCAACATTTCACTTCTTTCTTTTTTTCAACGAAAGATTCAATACTACAATTACTGAAATGAAGTTGTTCTTTCGTGTTTTCGATGCAACAATTACCACTACCATTGCTCCAACACTTCTCTTCTTTCCGTTTCTTGAATGCAACAATCTTACTAGTACCATTCCTCTACATGCAGAATGGACTGCGCATTCTATATGTACATGAACCTGAAGCACTACTGCAATGATGGAACAGTAGCAAACTTAGAGCCAAAACAAGTACTAGAGTTGAGGAAAAAAATTCTATATCAACTAATCAGTCAACACAGAGGGAATACCAAACTGTCATTAATTAGGTGTACAACAGGTTAGTCTTTTCAGAAACTAATCCTTACAATTTGGTCACACTAGAAGAAGTAATATTCTTTTTTTTATTTTTTTATTCTAACAGATATGCTGAAGTATGAAGTTCATATGGGAGACAAAGAAATGCAACAGACAGAATGTTGTGTACAAGAAGAGTTTCCGCCAAATCCCAAGCCAAAAGAACATGAAGTTATTGATATATCTAGTAAACACAAAGAGGTTATGGATGTCAGCAGACACGCCGTCGCCCAAGAATCTTGCACAGACCACGAAGAAAAGGATCCACCAATAGAACCAGATCAACCACCACCAGACGACAAGATACCACACCACTCTGAAGAGCAAACAGACGAGCAAAATATCAACAGCAATACCCCGAGCACAGATCAACTTGAACAAACAGGCACTGATTTAAAAGAGGATCACACAAGCAACGACGCACCAAATACACAACAGGTTTCCGAGCAGAAGAAACAACCTGCTCTTCTTCAAGAAGAAACAGGCTCGACAAGCAATCAGCAAGGCATCTACAGCACCATCTCTCTAGATTTCCTAAAACCCAAAACAATGGAAAAGCAGGACGAAGTTGCTGAATTTCTTTCAAGCCTTAACCCGCTCCAACTAGAGGTATACAACGAGCATGTAAAGACATGCATTGAATTCGATGTAATCAAAACATGGATGAATCAATATGAAAGCTATGAATTCAACAAAAATCTCACGCCGTATCTGACAATCTTGCAGCAAGAATCAAGAGAGCATTCAATGCCTCAATCATCTGAGAACAGCTCAGACAAGAAAATCTCGGTCAAGAAGAGACCGGTAAAGCCTTCAACAAGGCTGCATGGGAAAATTCCTACTTTCGTCCCAGGAGATTTCAAATTTATGGACAAAGCCAGAGCACTTCATGAATACCTATTCAGCAAAGAAGGACAGGACGAATATCGAGAGTAAGTACTTTCTCTTATCACTACAAAAAACAAAGAAATGTTGCCCCTTTTTAAACCAACCTAACCAATGTATAAACTTTTTCTACTTGCAGTCTAAACCTATATATTAGCTTGAAGCGACCCGATTGGATTACAGGAAAACAAATGATGGAACAGCTACGGAAAGGAGATCAAGGACAGATGGAGGGATCCATAGCAAATGCATTATTCGAAGAATGGACACTGCAGCAACAATACAACACAACCGATAAAGCAATACTTCCCGTAGAATTTGCAAACGTATAAAGTCCAATTTGACAAAAACAATTGCATCATTTCAGTTATTACAAAAGATTGTGCTAAAAACTAGAAAAAAAATTGGTTGCAGATCGTGCTCGGTGTTAAAATTGGAGAAGGAGGACTAGCAGAATTCAATGAGGATGAAGCATTGAAAAAGTTTGCACCCCTTGTAATAGGGAAGGAACTTTTAAAGAAAAAGCTGGTAAGTTAATAGAAATATACAAACATAATTCATTTTTCCTACAGATTGCACATTTACATGTCATTTAATTCTCCTGACAAGAATGAACTTTAACTCACTCCGACTCCAAACACCGCAGATTATGATACCTCACAACACAAATAAACACTACACACTGTACGTGCTCAACAAGTACACGAGCTCCATCGACATACTTGACACACTGAATTACAGAGTCGGAGGTGGAAAAAAACATGGAAAACACACCATAAGGATCACCCAGAACTGGTACGTCAATTCAACCTTGTTTTCTATTTGGTTTTACAATTCCTACATTCCCTTGTTTAATGCCAAAACCCAACAATAACACCAAACCGTAATCACAGATTAAAAGGATGCATGCACACATGAAGAAGCATTACGGCGAAGTGGAGCTACGAGCCAACGGCGAACCGAACTGGTCGAGGAGAGCAGAAACACCTAACAGAGTTTACGTGCCAAAACAGCAGGGTACCCAATGCGGACACTTCATGGTTCAATTTGCAAAATACTGGAATGACATTGATCTCATAAAAGAAGAGGAGGATTTCGATGTAAGTGAATAGTTTGAGAGCATCAATTTTAATTTTTACAAGCAGCACTACTTGAATACTTCAATTATCTCATGAAAGAACAAATAGAAGAATATCCAATGACCTCCATGCAGCAAAGCAACGTTGATGCCGAGTGGAAACCAGAGTTCCTTTTTACAGCCATATTTGGTGAAACAAACCAAGTAAAGTACGAGGAACTACCTGGAAGAATCAAAAATTCAAACCAAAAACTTCAAAGTTCTTTTCCACCAACAAAGGTAAGAAAATAATTTCTACTTATCTTTTTTTCGTAATAACCAACCCATCCCATGGTTCACCAATGTCTTTCGTATCAGTAGAGCTTACATATCACATACCTGCTTCCGCTGAGAGAAACAGATGAAACTAAAAGGGACAAAAGACAAAGCACCAGACTATACCCAAAACATTCTCATTGCTTCCAACACACAACGGAGGCGTCCAACCTCTTCCATCTAGTCATGAGCGATAGCTGGCAGGAGGAATACAAAAAGTGAGTTGTTTTCTATTGCACCTCAAAATAGTCGCACGGAGGCTAAAAATAATGTAAAAATCTGTTTCTCACTGACCGTGACCTCCAAAATTATTTAATCTCCCTGTCGCAGCAAAACTATATTTAGACGCATCCGTAGGGACAGTGAAAGCACGCAACTAACTGGAGCCCAACTGAAGGCAGTATTTGGTCCAAGACCAGCACAAACGAACATACCACATCATATGGAAAAGAGGGTCCTCGATGACATAGCAGAAATCTGGGAAAGTAGACAAGATTCAAAACAGAGTGACAGAGTAATATTAGGCCCAAACTTTGCAGAGGTAAAATTTTAAAAAGCAAAATCTTGTCTATATTGCAACAACTACTCTTTTTATATTGTTACACAGCTTTTTTCTAATAGTTTTTTTCATCGTAATTATTGTTTGCAGCATATATTGGATTTAAAGCATCACAAAACTGGTATTAAAAAATTTAAGACTGAATTGCTAAAAAGAAAGAATCAGCCGGTTCCCATGTATCTCAAGAAAAATCAACAGAAAAAGCTCTCAATAGCAAACATGGTAACAACCCTCCCCCCCCCCCCCCCTCAATCCTATTCCAACTAGGACTCTCAAGGGGGAAAGGAGAGAGAGGGGGGCCGGCCCCTTCTCCTAGTCCTACTAGGACTTGGGGAAGGGGGGGGCGCGCGGCCAGCTGTGGGCTGCCCCTTTTCTCTTTTCCACTAAGGCCCAATAGGCCCATTAGCCTCCCGGGGGGTTCCGGTAACCCTCCCGGTATTCCGGTAAAATCCCGATTTCACCCGGAACACTTCCGGTGTCCAAACATAGGCTTCCAATATATCAATCTTTATGTCTCGACCATTTCGAGACTCCTCGTCATGTCCGTGATCACATCCGGGACTCCGAACAACCTTCGGTACATCAAAATGCATAAACTCATAATAACTGTCATCGTAACGTTAAGCGTGCGGACCCTACGGTTCGAGAACAATGTAGACATGACCGAGACATGTCTCCGGTCAATAACCAATAGCGCGACCTGGATGCCCATATTGGCTCCTACATATTCTACGAAGATCTTTATCGGTCAGACCGCATAACAACATACGTTGTTCCCTTTGTCATTGGTATGTTACTTGCCCGAGATTCGATCGTCGGTATCCAATACCTAGTTCAATCTCGTTACTGGCAAGTCTCTTTACTCGTTCCGTAATACATCATCTCATAACCAACATCATAGTTATTATGCTTGCAAGGCTTATGTGATGTGTATTACCGAGAGGGCCCAGAGATACCTCTCCGACAATCAGAGTGACAAACCCTAATCTCGAAATACGCCAACCCAACATCTACCATTGGAGACACCTGTAGTACTCCTTTATAATCACCCAGTAACGTTGTAACGTTTGGTAGTACCCAAAGTGTTCCTCCGGTAAACGGGAGTTGCATAATCTCATAGTTATAGGAACATGTATAAGTCATGAAGAAAGCAATAGCAACATACTAAACGATCGGGTGCTAAGCTAATGGAATGGGTCATGTCAATCAGATCATTCAACTAATGATGTGACCTCGTTAATCAAATAACAACTCTTTGTTCATGGTTAGGAAACATAACCATCTTTGATTAACGAGCTAGTCAAGTAGAGGCATACTAGTGACACTCTGTTGGTCTATGTATTCACACATGTATTATGTTTCCGGTTAATACAATTCTAGCATGAATAATAAACATTTATCATGATATAAGGAAATAAATAATAACTTTATTATTGCCTCTAGGGCATATTTCCTTCAGTCTCCCACTTGCACTAGAGTCAATAATCTAGATTACACAGTAATGATTCTAAAACCCATGGAGCTTTGGTGCTGATCATGTTTTGCTCGTGGAAGAGGCTTAGTCAACGGGTCTGCAACATTCAGATCCGTATGTATCTTGCAAATCTCTATGTCTCCCACCTGGACTAAATCCCGGATGGAGTTGAAGCGTCTTTTGATGTGTTTGGTCCGTTTGTGAAATCTGGATTCCTTTGCCAAAGCAATTGCACCAGTATTGTCACAAACGATTTTCATTGGACCCGATGCACTAGGTATGACACCTAGATCGGATATGAACTCCTTCATCCAGACTCCTTCGTTCGCTGCTTCCGAAGCAGCTATGTACTCCGCTTCACATATAGATCCCGCTACGACGCTTTGTTTAGAACTGCACCAACTGACAGCTCCACCGTTTAAAGTAAACACGTATCCGGTTTGCGATTTAGAATCGTCCGGATCAGTGTCAAAGCTTGCATCAACGTAACCTCTTACGGTGAGCTCTTTGTCACCTCCATATACGAGAAACATATCCTTAGTCCTTTTCAGGTATTTCAGGATGTTCTTGACCGCTGTCCAGTGATCCACTCCTGGATTACTTTGGTAACTCCCTGCTAAACTTATAGCAAGGCACACATCAGGTCTGGTACACAACATTGCATACATGATAGAGCCTATGGCTGAAGCATAGGGAACATCTTTCATTTTCTCTCTATCTTCTGCAGTGGTCGGGCATTGAGTCTGACTCAACTTCACACCTTGTAACATAGGCAAGAACCCTTTCTTTGCTTGATCCATTTTGAACTTCTTCAAAATCTTGTCAAGGTATGTGCTTTGTGAAAGTCCAATTAAGTGTTTTGATCTATCTCTATAGATCTTTATGCCTAATATGTAAGCAGCTTCCCCGAGGTCTTTCATCGAAAAACTTTTATTCAAGTATCCCTTTATGCTATCCAGAAATTCTATATCATTTCCAATCAGCAATATGTCATCCACATATAATATCAGAAATGCTACAGAGCTCCCACTCACTTTCTTGTAAATACAGGCTTCTCCAAAAGTCTGTATAAAACCAAATGCTTTGATCACACTATCAAAGCGTTTATTCCAGCTCCGAGATGCTTGCGCCAGTCCATAAATGGATCGCTGGAGTTTGCATACTTTGTTAGCTCCCTTTGGATCGACAAAACCTTCTGGTTGCATCATATACAACTCTTCTTCCAGAAATCCATTCAGGAATGCAGTTTTGACATCCATCTGCCATATTTCATAATCATAAAATGCGGCAATTGCTAACATGATTCTGACGGATTTAAGCATCGCTACGGGTGAGAAGGTCTCATCGTAGTCAACCCCTTGAACTTGTCGAAAACATTTTGCGACAAGTCGAGCTTTATAGACAGTAATATTACCGTCAGCGTCAGTCTTTTTCTTGAAGATCCATTTATTCTCAATTGCTTGCCGATCATCGGGCAAGTCAACCAAAGTCCATACTTTGTTCTCATACATGGATCCCATCTCAGATTTCATGGCCTCAAGCCACTTTGCGGAATCTGGGCTCACCATCGCTTCTTCATAGTTCGTAGGTTCATCATGATCTAGCAGCATGACTTCCAGAACTGGATTACCGTACCACTCTGGTGCGGATCTCACTTTGGTTGATCTACGTGGTTCAGTAGTATCTTGCCCTGAAGTTTCATGATCATCATCATTAGCTTCCTCACTAATTGGTATAGGTATCGCAGAAACAGTTTTCTGTGATGTACTATTTTCCAATAAGGGAGCAGGTACAGTTACCTCGTCAAGTTCTACTTTCCTCCCACTCACTTCTTTCGAGAGAAACTCCTTCTCTAGAAATGATCCATTCTTAGCAACGAATGTCTTGCCCTCGGATCTGTGATAGAAGGTATACCCAACAATTTCCTTTGGGTATCCTATGAAGACACATTTCTCCGCTTTGGGTTCGAGCTTATCAGGTTGAAGCTTTTTCACATAAGCATCGCAGCCCCAAACTTTAAGAAACGACAACTTTGGTTTCTTGCCAAACCATAGTTCATAAGGCGTCGTCTCAATGGATTTTGATGGTGCCCTATTTAACGTGAATGCAGCCGTCTCTAAAGCATAACCCCAAAACGATAGCGGTAAATCGGTAAGAGACATCATAGATCGCACCATATCTAGTAAAGTACGATTACGATGTTCGGACACACCATTACGCTGTGGTGTTCCGGGTGGCGTGAGTTGCGAAACTATTCCACAATTTTTCAAATGTATACCAAACTCGTAACTCAAATATTCTCCTCCACGATCAGATCGTAGAAACTTTATTTTCTTGTTACGATGATTTTCAACTTCACTCTGAAATTCCTTGAACTTCTCAAATGTTTCAGACTTATGTTTCATTAAGTAGATATACCCATATCTGCTTAAATCATCTATGAAGGTGAGAAAATAACGATATCCGCCACGAGCTTCAATATTCATTGGACCACATACATCGGTATGTATGATCTCCAATAAATCTGTTGCTCTCTCCATAGTACCAGAGAACGGTGTTTTAGTCATCTTCCCTATGAGGCACGGTTCGCAAGTACCAAGTGATTCATAATCAAGTGGTTCCAAAAGCCCATCAGTATGGAGTTTCTTCATGCGTTTTACACCGATATGACCTAAACGGCAGTGCCACAAATAAGTTGCACTATCATTATCAACTCTGCATCTTTTGGCTTCTACATTATGAATATGTGTATCACTACTATCGAGATTCAATAAGAATAGACCACTCTTCAAAGGTGCATGACCATAAAAGATATTACTCATATAAATAGAACAACCATTATTCTCTGATTTAAATGAATAACCGTCTCGCATCAAACAAGATCCAGATATAATTTTCATGCTCAACGCTGGCACCAAATAACAATTATTTAGGTCTAATATTAATCCCGAAGGTAGATGTGGAGGTAGCGTGCCGACCGCGATCACATCGACTTTGGAACCGTTTCCCACGCGCATCGTCACCTCGTCCTTTGCTAGCATCCGCTTATTCCGTAGTCCCTGTTTCGAGTTGCAAATATTAGCAACAGAACCAGTATCAAATACCCAAGTGCTACTGCGAGCTCTAGTAAGGTACACATCAATAACATGTATATCACATATACCTTTGTTCACCTTGCCATCCTTCTTATCCGCCAAATACTTGGGGCAGTTCCGCTTCCAGTGACCAGTCTGCTTGCAGTAGAAGCACTCAGTTTCAGGCTTAGGTCCAGACTTGGGTTTCTTCTCCTGAGCAGCAACTTGCTTGCTGTTCTTCTTGAAGTTTCCCTTCTTCTTCCCTTTGCCCTTTTTCTTGAAACTAGTGGTTTTGCTAACCATCAACACTTGATGCTCCTTCTTGATTTCTACCTCCGCAGCTTTCAGCATTGCGAAGAGCTCGGGAATAGTCTTGTTCATCCCTTGCATATTATAGTTCATCACGAAGCTCTTGTAGCTTGGTGGCAGTGATTGGAGAATTCTGTCAATGACGCTATCATCTGGAAGATTAACTCCCATCTGAATCAAGTGATTATTATACCCAGACATTTTGAGTATATGCTCACTGACAGAACTGTTCTCCTCCATCTTGCAGCTATAGAACTTATTGGAGACTTCATATCTCTCAATTCGGGCATTTGCTTGAAATATTAACTTCAACTCTTGGAATTTCTCATATGCTCCATGACGTTCAAAACGTTGTTGAAGTCCCGATTCTAGGCCGTAAAGCATGGCACACTGAACTATCGAGTAGTCATCAGCTTTGCTCTGCCAGACGTTCATAACATCTGGCGTTGCTCCAGCAGCAGGCCTGGCACCCAGCGGTGCTTCCAGGACGTAATTCTTCTGTGCAGCAATGAGGATAATCCTCAAGTTACGGACCCAGTCCGTGTAATTGCTACCATCTTCTTTCAACTTTGCTTTCTCAAGGAACGCATTAAAATTCAACGGAACAACAGCACGAGCCATCTATCTACAATCAACATAAACAAGCAAGATACTATCAGGTACTAAGTTCATGATAAGTTTAAGTTCAGTTAATCAAATTACTTAGGAACTCCCACTTAGATAGACATCCCTCTAATCCTCTAAGTGATCACGTGATCCAAATCAACTAAACCATAACCGATCATCACGTGAGATGGAGTAGTTTTCAATGGTGAACATCGTCATGTTGATAAAATCTACTATATGATTCACGCTCGACCTTTCGGTCTCTGTGTTCCGAGGCCATATCTGCATATGCTAGGCTCGTCAAGTTTAACCTGAGTATTTTGCGTGTGCAAAACTGGCTTGCACCCGTTGTAGATGGACGTAGAGCTTATCACACCCGATCATCACGTGGTGTCTGGGCACGACGAACTTTGGCAACGGTGCATACTCAGGGAGAACACTTCTTGATAATTTAGTGAGAGATCATCTTATAATGCTACCGTCAATCAAAGCAAGATAAGATGCATAAAAGGATAAACATCACATGCAATCAATATAAGTGATATGATATGGCCATCATCATCTTGTGCTTGTGATCTCCATCTCCGAAGCATCGTCATGATCACCATCGTCACCGGCGCGACACCTTGATCTCCATCGTAGCATCGTTGTCGTCTCGCCAATCTTATGCTTCCACGGCTATCACTACCGCTTAGTAATAAAGTAAAGCATTACATTGCGATTGCATTGCATACAATAAAGCGACAACCATATGGCTCCTACCAGTTGCTGATAACTTGGTTACAAAACATGATCATCTCATACAACAAAATCAGCATCATGCCTTGACCATATCACATCACAACATGCCCTGCAAAAACAAGTTAGACGTCCTCTACTTTGTTGTTGCAAGTTTTACGTGGCTGCTACGGGCTTAAGTAAGAACACATCTCACCTACGCATCAAAACCACAACGATAGTTTGTCAAATAGACTCCGTTTTAACCTTCTCAAGGACCGGGCGTAGCCACACTTGGTTCAACTAAAGTTGGAGAGACAGTCTTCCGCAAGCCATCTGTGTGCATAGCACGTCGAGGGAACCGGTCTCGCGTAAGAGTACGCGTAAGGTTGGTCCGGATCGTCTCGTCCAACAATACCGCCGAACCAAAGTATGACATGCTGGTAGGCAGTATGACTTGTATCGCCCACAACTCACTTGTGTTCTACTCGTGCAAATAACATCAAACCATAAAACCTAGGCTCGGATGCCACTGTTGGGGAACGTAGTAATTTCGAAAATTTTCCTACGCACACGCAAGATCATGGTGATGCATAGCAACGAGAGGGGAGAGTGTTGTCTACGTACCAACGCAGACCGACTGCGGAAGCGATCACACAACGTAGAGGAAGTAGTCGTATGTCTTCTTCCCGATCCGACCGATCCAAGCACCGTTACTCCGGCACCTCCGAGTTCTTAGCACACGTACAGCTCGATGACGATCCTCGGGCTCCGATCTAGCAAAGCGTCGAGGAAGAGTTCCGTCAGCACAACGGCGTGGTGACGATCTTGATGTACTACCGACGCAGGGCTTCGCCTAAGCTCTACAACGATATGACCGAGGTGGAATTTGGTGGCAGGGGGCACCGCACACGGCTAAGGAACGATCAACAATGATCAACTTGTGTGTCTATGGGGTGCCCCCTGCCCCCGTATATAAAGGAGCAGGGGGAGGGGGTTCGGCCGGCTAGGGAGAGGGCGCGGGAGGAGTCCTACTCCTACCGGGAGTAGGACTCCCCCCCTCAATCCTATTCCAACTAGGACTCTCAAGGGGGAAAGGAGAGAGAGGGGGGCCGGCCCCTTCTCCTAGTCCTACTAGGACTTGGGGAAGGGGGGGGGGGGCGCGGCCAGCTGTGAGCTGCCCCTTTTCTCTTTTCCACTAAGGCCCAATAGGCCCATTAGCCTCCCGGGGGGTTCCGGTAACCCTCCCGGTATTCCGGTAAAATCCCGATTTCACCCGGAACACTTCCGGTGTCCAAACATAGGCTTCCAATATATCAATCTTTATGTCTCGACCATTTCGAGACTCCTCGTCATGTCCGTGATCACATCCGGGACTCCGAACAACCTTCGGTACATCAAAATGCATAAACTCATAATAACTATCATCGTAACGTTAAGCGTGCGGACCCTACGGTTCGAGAACAATGTAGACATGACCGAGACATGTCTCTGGTCAATAACCAATAGCGGGACCTGGATGCCCATATTGGTATATTCTACGAAGATCTTTATCGGTCAGACCGCATAACAACATACGTTGTTCCCTTTGCCATCGGTATGTTACTTGCCCGAGATTCGATCGTCGGTATCCAATACCTAGTTCAATCTCGTTACGGGCAAGTCTCTTTACTCGTTCCGTAATACATCATCTCATAACTAACATCTTAGTTATTATGCTTGCAAGGCTTATGTGATGTGTATTACCGAGAGGGCCCAGAGATACCTCTCCGACAATCGGAGTGACAAACCCTAATCTCGAAATACGCCAACCCAACATCTACCATTGGAGACACCTGTAGTACTCCTTTATAATCACCCAGTAACGTTGTGACGTTTGGTAGTACCCAAAGTGTTCCTCCGGTAAACGGGAGTTGCATAATCTCATAGTTATAGGAACATGTATAAGTCATGAAGAAAGCAATAGCAACATACTAAACGATCGGGTGCTAAGCTAATGGAATGGGTCATGTCAATCAGATCATTCAACTAATGATGTGACCTCGTTAATCAAATAACAACTCTTTGTTCATGGTTAGGAAACATAACCATCTTTGATTAACGAGCTAGTCAAGTAGAGGCATACTAGTGACACACTATTGGTCTATGTATTCACACATGTATTATGTTTCCGGTTAATACAATTCTAGCATGAATAATAAACATTTATCATGATATAAGGAAATAAATAATAACTTTATTATTGCCTCTAGGGCATATTTCCTTCAGTATTTTGTATGCAGATATTCATTCCAATGGAGAAGGATGACCGCTATGTACTATATGTGCTGGACAAATACAAAAACAGAGTTCACATTATTGATCCTCGAGAAACGACTCCAGAGGAATTTGAGAAAGAAAATATAGATGTAGATGAATTGGAGGAAAATTAAGCAAATCGAGTTCTTCAGGAAAATGAAGATGCTGCAGAAGAAAGAGAAAGACAATTTGAGGAATATCATGTTCATAAGTTGGCAATCGTAAGCATTTATACATAACAATTTTTTCAGTTTTACAAGTTGCAATATAAAAACAATTAATTAAAAAATGCAATATTCCCAGGTACCTAGGTTTAAAGAAGTCTTCAACACCATACTAGGACAAACAATGACTCCCATGCGTACAAGATGGCAGATTCATACCGTACAAGATGTTCAAGTGGTAGAAAAGGGAGAATCAACATTTGCTGTTTTAAAACTTGCATTCATCTACAATGGTGAAGAGTTTGTCCAAGACCAAGAAGATTTGACAGTAACTTTATATAGATTCACTTATAAACAACTTATATGCACAAACTCTAATAATATACTTCTCTTCTTGGCAAAATTTCACAGGATGAGGTCGAAGATTGGAGGGTAGAGGCAATGTACATTCTCTTAAGTAGTGAGATGAATCAAGTCAAAGCTAGTGAAATGGGTGACGAGATTAGCAAGATCTTGAGCAAAAATGAAGACTAAAACTTTTTGATTTAGCCCGTGAGGCTAATTATCTAGACGTGACAAAAAAATTGTCAATAACTCACATTTCTATGTAATGTAGTTAGAAATTGCGTGTTCATGTTGAAAAGAGAAGTATTTCGACAACAATGCCTCTTACATCACCAGAGAATGCCAGTAAACTATAAACAACAATGCCTCTTCTTATTTATACGACAACACTGACTCCCAAAATGAACCATTACGCATGACTCTGGGGACCACCCTCCCGTGCATCCAGAGGTGATAAGGCTTTTGTGCCACCAAACCCTGGGTCACCATGCACCCCGGCAATGTCCACACACACACATACCATTACTCGTGACTCTAGAAACCACCCTCCAGTACCTCCAGAGCTGGAGACCACCCTCCCGTGGCTCCAGAGAAAACAAGGCCTTTGTGCCACCAAACCCTGGGTCACCATGCCTCCGGGCAATATCCACACACACACACACATACCATTACGCGTGACTCTGAAAACCACCCTCCCGTGCCTCTAGAGCTGGATACCACCCTCCCATGGCTCCAGAGAAGACAAGGCCTTTGTACCACCAGACCATAGGTCACCATGCCTCCGGGCAATATCCACACACACACACACATACCATTACGCGTGACTCTGAAAACCACCCTCCCGTGCCTCCAGAGCTGGAGACCACCCTCCCGTGGCTCCAGAGATGAAATGGCCTTTGTGCCACCAAACCCTGGGTCACCATGCCTCCGGGCAATATACACACACACTCATAGCCTTACGCGTGACTCTGGAGACCACCCTCCCATGGCTCCAGAGCTTAAATGGCCTTTGTGTCACCAAACCCTGGGTCACCATGCCTCCGGGCAATATCCACAGACACACACATACCATTACGCGTGACTCTGAAAACTACCCTCCCGTGCCTCCAGAGCTGGAGACCACCCTCCCGTAGTTCCAGAGATGAAATGGCCTTTGTGCCACCAAACCCTGGGTCACCATGCCTCCGGGCAATATCCACAGACACACACATACCATTACGCGTGACTCTGAAAACCACCCTCCCGTGCCTCCAGAGCTGGAGACCACCCTCCCGTGGCTCCAAAGATGAAATGGCCTTTGTGCCACCAAACCCTGGGTCACCATGCCTCCGGGAAATATATACACACACACACACTCATAGCCTTACGCGTGACTCTGGAGACCACCCTCCCGTGGCTCCAGAGATGAAATGGCCTTTGTGCCACCAAACCCTGGTCACCATGCCTTCGGGCAATATCCACACACAAACATACCAAGAACGCCTCAACCATAACTAGCTCCTACACACATGTGACTTCACATGCTTCAAACCCATGCCTCCGCAGGCAACATACCAATGCCTTCGTAGTATACACACATGTGAATGCACGCACAAACCTAGCTCATAAATAGACGTGACTGCAATTACTTCAAACCCGTGCCTTCGGCACAACGTTCAGCACAAACTTCAGCACATGCTTCAAACACATGATTCAAACCCGTGCCTTCAGCACAACCTGCTATATAAAAATTAAGAAGCAGGTTCCCTTGCGCCGGAGGCGCCGTGCCACACTTAGACCTACACACACTTCGACCTATGCCCCCCTTCAAGATGTTTATGAAAATTAAACGAGCCGAAGGCGAGCCAGAGGTTCCCTCGCGCCGGAGGCGCCGTGTCACACGCCGCATGACCAACGCGCCGCACGACCAACACACACTTCGACCTATGCCCCCTTCAAGATGTTTATGAAAATTAAACGAGTCGAAGGCGAGCCGGAGGTTCCCTCACGCCAGAGGCGCCGTGTCACACGCCGCACGACCAACGCGCCGCATGACCAACACACACTTCGACCAACACACACTTTGACCTATGCCCCCCTTCAAGATGTTTATGAAAATTAAACAAGTCGAAGGCGAGCCGGAGGTTCCCTCGCGCCGGAGGCGCCGTTTCACACGCCGCACGACCAACACACACTTCGACCTATGCCCCCCTTCAAGATGTTTATGAAAATTAAACGAGCCGAAGGCGAGCCGGAGGTTCCCTTGCGCCAGAGGCGCCATGTCACACGCCGCACGACTAACGCGCCGCACGACCAACACACACTTCGACCTATGCCCCCCTTCAAGATGTTTATGAAAATTAAATGATTATCAAATGTCACATGATGCGTACAACGTGATTGAATGATTCTGCAGACTGCTTTTTTCATTAAAAAGTTGCTTTTTTTCTTTACTTGAAAGGTGACATCTGATAGTGTTGGTAGTCCTCGCCCATAACTACCCCATAAATCTCCATTACCCGGAAATATAATGGGAACAAAAAGGGAAACGAGAAAGGGAAAAAGGGAACCAACCGCGTGAACCGATATTTTTTTGTGTTTTCGTGTAGAAAGGGAAAACGGAAAATTCACGTAGTTCGAGGGTCAAACTGCAAAACGCAGCAAACCACAAACCGGAAAGGGAAAATCGGGAACCAACCACGCAACTGGTTTTCCTTTGCGGGAGCGCTCCACATGCGACACTTGTCACGCGCGTAGCGCTCCCGAACCGCTCGTTATGAGCACTCCGAAGGAGCGCTTGTTAACTAGTTGCTCCCGCAAACCACGGGGCGGAAACCCTGATCTCCTCCCGGGCCATCTTTTGAGGAAGGAAATTCTTCATATTACAGGTGACTACCTTTAACCCAGAAGAAAAGAAGAACGCTGCGACATGCATGTCTGAGAATCTTTGTTGACGATTATATGCATAGTAGTAGACCAGAAAAGTTTAAAAATGTACCTGAATGCACTGTGTGTTACTCGCCGCCGCCATGGATGCTCGCAGCTTACCAGCGACACAGAGCGATAAATACGAGTGCGCTACCGGAAACTAGTACGAAAAGAACGTACCATTCCTCCAGCTTATCAGGCCGCGCACGGTATGACTCCGAGCAGCATTCAGCAGGACAAGCGCGACCCCGACTAGAAAACGACATCTTTATTATTAATAAAATGTTCTTTAAAAGAGCGTATATTAATATCGCGGAGATGCCAATTATACACAGCTTCTACACCAACAAAATATCACAAACGACATCCAAGATACACACGGCCTGAAAGAAAAAGGAAGAAGAATGGGAAAAAAGACCCTGCCACAGTAATCAAGTCCTCGTAGCAGCAACCCAACAGAAACTACCGCCAAAGACAACACCCTGTTGGGGAACGATGCAGAAAAAAAAACAAAAATTCTCTACATTTCACCAAGATCTATCTATGGAGTCATCTAGCAACAAGAGGGGAGTGCATCTACATACCCTTGTAGATCGCGAGCGGAAGCGTTCAAGAGAACGGGGATGAAGGAGTCGTACTCGTCGTGATCCAAATCACCGGAGATCCTAGCGCCGAACGGACGGCACCTCCGCGTTCAACACACGTACGGTCAGCGTGACGTCTCCTCCTTCTTGATCCAGCAAGGGGAAAGGAGAGGTTGATGAAGATCCAGCAGCACGACGGCGTGGTGGTGGATGCAGCAGTCACCGCAGCAGGGCTTCGCCATTCTCCTGCGAGAGGGAGAGGTGTAGCAGGGGAGAGGGAGGCGCCAAGGCTTCAGGGTGCGGCTGCCCCTCCCTCCCCCCCTTTATATAGGCCCCCTGGGGGGCGCCGGCCCTGGAGATTGAATCTCCCAAGGGGGGCGGCGGCCAGGGGGTGGAGTACCCCCCAAGGCAAGTGGGACGCCCCCCCACCCTAGGGTTTCCAACCCTAGGCGCAGGGGGTGGGCCAGGGGGGGCGCACCAGCCCACTATGGGCTGGTTCCGCTCCCCACTTCAGCCCACGGGGCCCTCCGGGATGGGTGGCCCCACCCAGTGGACCCCCAGGACCCATCCGGTGGTCCCGGTACAATACCGGTGACCCCCGAATCCTTCCCGATGGCCAAAACTGCACTTCCTATATATAATTCTTCACCTCCGGACCATTCCGGAACTCCTCGTGACGTCCGAGATCTCATCCGGGACTCCGAACAACTTTCGGATTACTGCATACTCATATCTCTACAACCCTAGCGTCACCGAACCTTAAGTGTGTAGACCCTACGGGTTCGGGAGACATGCAGACATGACCGAGACGTCTCTCCGGCCAATAACCAATAGAGGGATCTGGATACCCATGTTGGCTCCCACATACTCCTCGATGATCTCATCGGATGAACCACGATGTCGAGGATTCAATCAATCCGTATACAATTCCCTTTGTCAATCGGTACGTTACTTGCCCGAGACTCGATCGTCGGTATCCCAATACCTCGTTCAATCTCGTTACTGGCAAGTCACTTTACTCATACTGTAATGCATGATCCCGTGATCAACCACTTGATCACTTTGAGCTCATTGTGATGTTGCATTACCGAGTGGGCCTAGAGATACCTCTCCGTCATACGGAGTGACAAATCCCAGTCTCGATTCGTGCCAACCCAAGAGACACTTTCGGAGATACCTGTAATGTACCTTTATAGTCACCCAGTTACGTTGTGACATTTGGTACACCCAAAGCACTCCTACGGTATCCGGGAGTTACACGATCTCATGGTCTAAGGAAAAGATACTTGACATTGGAAAAACTCTAGCAAACGAACTATACGATCTTGTGCTATGTTTAGGATTGGGTCTTGTCCATCACATCATTCTCCTAATGATGTGATCTCATTATCAATGACATCCAACCTCAGTAGTCAGGAAACCATGACTATCTGTTGATCAATGAGCTAGTCAACTAGAGGCTTACTAGGGACATGTTGGTGTCTATGTATTTACACATGTATTACGATTTCCGGATAACACAATTATAGCATGAATAAAAGACAATCATCATGAACAAGAAAATATAATAATAATCCTTTTATTATTGCCTCTAGGGCATATTTCCAACAGTCTCCCACTTGCACTAGAGTCAATAATCTAGTTACATTGTGATGAATCGAACACCCATAGAGTTCTGGTGTTGATCATGTTTTGCCCTAGGGAGAGGTTTAGTCCACGGATCTGCGACATTCAGATCCGTATGTACTTTACAAATATCTATGTCTCCATCTTGAACATTTTCACAAATGGAGTTGAAGCGACGCTTGATGTGCCTGGTCTTCTTGTGAAACCGGGGCTCCTTGGCAAGTGCAATAGCTCCAGTGTTGTCACAGAAGAGTTTGATCGGCCCCGACGCATTGGGTATGAATCCTAGGTCGGTGATGAACTCCTTCACCCAAATTGCTTCATGCGCTGCCTCCGAGGCTGCCATGTACTCTGCTTCACATGTAGATCCTGCCATGACGCTCTACTTGCAGCTGCACCAGCTTACTGCTCCACCATTCAACATATACATGTATCCGGTTTGTGACTTAGAGTCATCCAGATCTGTGTCGAAGCTAGCGTCGACGTAACCCTTTACGACGAGCTCTTCATCACCTCCATAAACAAGAAACATGTCCTTAGTCCTTTTCAGGTACTTCAGGATATTCTTGACCGCTGCCCAGTGTTCCTTGCCGGGATTACTTTGGTACCTTCCTACCAAACTTACGGCAAGGTTTACATCAGGTCTGGTGCACAGCATGGCATACATAATAGACCCTATGGCTGAGGCATAGGGGATGACACTCATCTCTTCTATATTTTCTGTCGTGGTCGGACATTGAGCTGAGCTCAATTTCACACCTTGCAACATAGGCAAGAACCCCTTCTTAGACTGATCCATATTGAACTTCTTTAATATCTTATCAAGGTATGTGCTTTGTGAAAGACCTATGAGGCGTCTTGATCTATCTCTATAGATCTTGATGCCTAATATATAAGCAGCTTCTCCAAGGTCCTTCATTGAAAAACTCTTATTCAAGTAGGCCTTAATGCTGTCCAAAAGTTCTATGTCATTTCCCATCAAAAGTATGTCATCTACATATAATATGACAAATGCTACAGAGCTCCCACTCACTTTCTTGTAAACGCAGGCTTCTCCATAAGTATGCATAAACCCAAACACTTTGATCATCTCATCAAAGTGAATGTTCCAACTCCGAGATGCTTGCACCAGCCCATAAATCGAGCGTTGGAGCTTGCACACCTTGTCAGCATTCTTAGGATCGACAAAACCTTCCGGCTGCATCATATACATTTCTTCCTTAAGGAAACCATTAAGGAATGCCGTTTTGACGTCCATTTGCCATATCTCATAATCATAGAATGCGGCAATTGCTAACATGATTCGGACGGACTTCAGCTTCGCTACGGGTGAGAAAGTCTCATCGTAGTCAACCCCTTGAACTTGTCGATAACCCTTAACGACAAGCCTAGCTTTATAGATGGTCACATTACCATCCGCGTCTGTCTTCTTCTTAAAGATCCATTTATTTTCTATGGCTCGCCGATCATCGGGCAAGTCAGTCAAAGTCCATACTTCGTTTTCATACATGGATCCTATCTCGGATTTCATGGCTTCCAGCCATTTGTCGGAATCCGGGCCCGCCATCGCTTCTTCATAGTTCGAAGGTTCACCGTTGTCTAACAACATGATTTCCAAGACAGGGTTGCCGTACCACTCTGGTGCGGAACGTGTCCTTGTGGACCTACGAAGTTCAGAAGCAACTTGATCTGAAGTTTCATGATCATCATCATTAACTTCCTCTCTAGTCGGTGCAGGCACCTCAGGAACATTTTCTTGAGTTGCGCCACTTTCCGGTTTAGGAGGTAATACTTCATCAAGTTCTACTTTCCTCCCACTTACTTCTTTCGAGAGAAACTCTTTCTCTAGACAGGATCCATTCTTGGCAACAAAGATCTTGCCTTCGGATCTGAGGTAGAAGGTATACCCAATAGTTTCTTTAGGGTATCCTATGAAGACGCATTTTTCCGATTTGGGTTCGAGCTTTTCAGGTTGAAGTTTCTTATAAGCATCGCATCCCCAAACTTTTTTAGAAATGACAACTTAGGTTTCTTCCCAAACCATAATTCATACGGTGTCGTCTCAACGGATTTCGACGGAGCCCTATTTAAAGTGAATGCGGCAGTCTCTAAAGCATAGCCCCAAAATGATAGTTGTAAATCGGTAAGAGACATCATAGATCGCACCATATCTAATAGAGTGCGATTACGACGTTCGGACACACCATTACGCTGAGGTGTTCCAAGCGGCATGAGTTGTGAAACTGTTCCACATTTTCTTAAGTGTGTGCCAAATTCGTGACTCAAGTATTCTCCCCCACGATCTGATCGC
The DNA here is from genome assembly GCA_034509565.1 of Triticum monococcum. Lineage (NCBI taxonomy): Eukaryota > Viridiplantae > Streptophyta > Magnoliopsida > Poales > Poaceae > Triticum > Triticum monococcum. Next base: position 609,695,770 of record CM067842.1, read on the forward strand.
AAGAACTTGATTTTCCTGTCACGTTGATTCTCAACCTCACTCTGAAATTCCTTGAACTTTTCAAAGGTCTCAGACTTGTGTTTCATTAAATAGACATACCCATATCTACTCAAGTCATCAGTGAGGGTGAGAACATAACGATAGCCACCGCGAGCCTCAACATTCATTGGACCGCACACATCAGTATGTATGATTTCCAATAAGTTGGTTGCTCGCTCCATTGTTCCTGAGAACGGAGTCTTGGTCATTTTACCCATGAGGCATGGTTCGCACGTGTCAAATGATTCGTAATCAAGAGACTCCAAAAGTCCATCTGCATGGAGCTTCTTCATGCATTTGACACCTATGTGACCAAGGCGGCAGTGCCACAAGTATGTGGGACTATCATTATCAACCTTACATCTTTTGGTATTCACACTATGAATATGTGTAGCATTACGCTTGAGATTCATTAAGAATAAACCATTCACCATCGGAGCATGACCATAAAACATATCTCTCATATAAATAGAACAACCATTATTCTCGGATTTAAATGAGTAGCCATCTCGAATCAAACGAGATCCTGATACAATGTTCATGCTCAAAGCTGGCACTAAATAACAATTATTGAGGTTTAAAACTAACCCCATAGGTAAATGTAGAGGTAGCGTGCCGACAGCGATCACATCGACCTTGGAACCATTCCCGACGCGCATCGTCACCTCGTCCTTCGCCAGTCTCCGCTTATTCCGCAGCTCCTGCTTTGAGTTACAAATGTGAGCAACTGCACCGGTATCAAATACCCAGGAGCTACTACGAGTACTGGTAAGGTATACAGCAATTACATGTATATCACATACACCTTTCGTGATGCCGGCCTTCTTGTTCGCTAAGTATTTGGGGCAGTTCCGCTTCAAGTGACTGCTTCCCTTGCAATAAAAGCACTCAGTCTCGGGCTTGGGTCCATTCTTTGGCTTCTTCCCGGCAGCTTGCTTACCGGGCGCGGCAACTCCCTTGTCGTCCTTCTTGAAGTTCTTCTTACCCTTGCCTTTCTTGAACTTAGTGGTTTTATTCACCATCAACACTTGATGTTCCTTTTTGACTTCTACCTCTGCTGATTTCAGCATTGCAAATACTTCAGGAATGGTCTTTTCCATCCCCTGCATATTGAAGTTCATCACAAAGCTCTTGTAGCTTGGTGGAAGCGACTGAAGGATTCTGTCAATGACCGCGTCATCCGGGAGATTAACTCCCAGCTGAGTCAAGCGGTTATGTAACCCAGACATAGTGAGTATGTGTTCACTGACAGAACTGTTTTCCTCCATCTTACAGCTGAAGAACTTGTCGGAGACTTCATATCTCTCGACCCGGGCATGAGCTTGAAAAACCATTTTCAGCTCTTCGAACATCTCATATGCTCCGTGTCTCTCAAAACGCTTTTGGAGCCCCGGTTCTAAGCTGTAAAGCATGCCGCACTGAACGAGGGAGTAATCATCAGTACGTTTCTGCCAAGCGTTCATAACGTCTTGTTCTGCAGGGAGAGCAGGTGCTTCACCTAGCAGTGCTTGTAGGACATAATCTTTCTTGGCAGCTATGAGGATGATCCTCAGGTTCCGGACCCAGTCCGTATAGTTGCTGCCATCGTCTTTCAGCTTGGTTTTCTCTAGGAGCGCGTTGAAGTTGAGGATAACATTGGCCATTTGATCTACAAGACATGTTGTAAAGATTTTAGACGAAGTTCATGATAATTAAGTTCATCTAATTTTTTTAATGAACTCCCACTCAGATAGACATCCCTCCAGTCATCTAAGTATAACATGATCCGAGTCAACTAGGCCGTGTCCGATCATCACGTGAGACGGACTAGTCAACATCGGTGAACATCTTCATGTTGATCGTATCTTCTATACAACTCATGCTCGACCTTTCGGTCTTCTATGTTCCGAGGCCATGTCTGTACATGCTAGGATCGTCAAGTCAACCTAAGTGTTTGCATGTGTAAATCTGTCTTACACCCGTTGTATGTGAACATTGGAATCTATCACACCCGATCATCACGTGGTGCTTCGAAACAACGAACTGTCGCAACGGCGCACAGTTAGGGGGAACATTTTCTTGAAATTATTATGAGGGATCATCTTATTTACTACCATCGTTCTAAGTAAACAAGATGCAAAAACATGATAAACATCGCATGCAATCAAATAATAGTGACATGATATGGCCAATATCATATAGCTCCTTTGATTTCCATCTTGGGGCTCCATGATCATCTTGTCACCGGCATGACACCATGATCTCCATCATCGTGTCTCCATGAAGTTGCTCACCAACTATTACTTCTACTACTATGGCTAACATGTTTAGCAATAAAGTAAAGTAATTTACATGGCGTTTCTCAATGACACGCAGGTCATACAAAAATAAAGACAACTCCTATGGCTCCTGCCGGTTGTCATACTCATCGACATGCAAGTCGTGATTCCTATTACAAGAACATGATCTCATACATCACATATATCATTCATCACAACTTTGGCCATATCACATCACAAAACACTTGCTGCAAAAACAAGTTAGACGTCCTCTAATTGTTGTTGCAAGTTTTACGTGGCTGCAAGAGGGTTCTAGCAAGAACGTTTTCTTACCTACGTTAAAGCCACGCCATGATTTGTCAACTTCTATTTACCCTTCATAAGGACCCTTTTCGTCGAATCTGCTCCAACTAAAGTGGGAGAGACAGACACCCACCAGCCACCTTATGCAACTAGCGCATGTCAGTCGGTGGAACCGGTCTCACGTAAGCGTACGTGTAAGGTTGGTCCGGGCCGCTTCATTCCACAATACCGCTGAAGCAAAATAAGACTAGTAGCGGCAAGAAAGTTGACAACATCTACGCCCACAACAAATTGTGTTCTACTCGTGCAAAGAGAACTACGCATAGACCTAGCCCATGATGCCACTGTTGGGGAACGATGCAGAAAACAAAAAAAATTCTCTATGTTTCACCAAGATCTATCTATGGAGTCATCTAGCAACGAGAGGGGAATGCATCTACATACCCTTGTAGATCGCGAGCGGAAGCGTTCAAGAGAACGGGGATGAAGGAGTCGTACTCGTCGTGATCCAAATCACCAGAGATCCAAGCGCCGAACGGACGTCACCTCCGCGTTCAACACACGTACGGTCAGCGTGACGTCTCCTCCTTCTTGATCCAGCAAGGGGAAAGGAGAGGTTGATGAAGATCCAGCAGCACGACGGCGTGGTGGTGGATGCAGCAGTCACCGCAGCAGGGCTTCGCCGTTCTTCTGCGAGAGGGAGAGGTGTAGCAGGGGAGAGGGAGGCGCCAAGGCTTCAGGGTGCGGCTGCCCCTCCCTACCCCCTTTATATAGGCCCCCTGGGGGGCGCCGGCACTGGAGATTGAATCTCCCAAGGGGGCGGCGGCCAGGGGGGTGGAGTAACCCCCAAGGCAAGTGGGGCGCCCCCCCACCCTAGGGTTTCCAACCCTAGGCGTAGGGGGTGGGCCAAGGGGGGCGCACCAGCCCACTATGGGCTGGTTCCGCTCCCCACTTCAGCCCATGAGGCCCTCCAGGATGGGTGGCCCCACCCGGTGGACCCCCGGGACCCATCCGGTGGTCCCGGTACAATACCGGTGACCCCCGAATCCTTCCCGATGGCCAAAACTGCACTTCCTATATATAATTCTTCACCTCCGGACCATTCCGGAACTCCTCGTGATGTCCGGGATCTCATCCGGGACTCCGAACAACTTTCGGATTATTGCATACTCATATCTCTACAACCCTAGCGTCACCGAACCTTAAGTGTGTAGACCCTACGGGTTCGGGAGACATGCAGACATGACCGAGACGTCTCTCCGGCCAATAACCAACAGCGGGATCTGGATACCCATGTTGGCTCCCACATACTCCTCGATGATCTCATCGGGTGAACCACGATGTCGAGGATTCAATCAATCCATATACAGTTCCCTTTGTCAATCGGTACGTTACTTGCCCGAGACTCGATCGTCGGTATCCCAATACCTCGTTCAGTCTCGTTACCGGCAAGTCACTTTACTCGTACCGTAATGCATGATCCCGTGATCAACCACTTGATCACTTTGAGCTCATTGTGATGATGCATTACCGAGTGGGCCCAGAGATACCTCTCCGTCATACGGAGTGACAAATCCCAGTCTCGATTCGTGCCAACCCAACAGACACTTTCGGAGATACCTGTAATGTACCTTTATAGTCACCCAGTTACGTTGTGACGTTTGGTACACCCAAAGCACTCCTACGGTATCCGGGAGTTACACGATCTCATGGTCTAAGGAAAAGATACTTGACATTGGAAAAACTCTAGCAAACGAACTATACGATCTGGTGCTATGTTTAGGATTGGGTCTTGTCCATCACATCATTCTCCTAATGACGTGATCTCATTATCAATGACATCCAATGTCCATAGTCAGGAAACCATGACTATCTGTTGATCAACGAGCTAGTCAACTAGAGGCTTACTAGAGACATGTTGGTGTCTATCTATTCACACATGTATTACGATTTCCGGATAACACAATTATAGCATGAATAAAAGACAATCATCATGAACAAGGAAATATAATAATAATCCTTTTATTATTGCCTCTAGGGCATATTTCCAACACACCCGGAATATAAAAAGGTTCTCCAAAGGCCACACCTCCAAGGAGGGAAACAGTGCACAAGCATCATCATCGTTTGATCGAAGATCTTAGGTTTTTATCCTGAAGAAAGTATGAGCTCTCAAAACAATTCCTTCATTAAGGCCATTGCCACACACAACCAATGATGATCAGACCTTACGTTTTTACCTTGAAAATCAACACTCGGCACTTGAGAAGCGCTACCAAACTTGAATTCCTCTAGTGCTACCGCCCCCACTGGCCAAGGTTGCTACTGCAAATCATCAAACACCAGGCTCACAGTTACCAATTCCAAATTGGATCACCGGCCCCCGTGAAGCAAAATCTTCAGCACCTCGGAGGTCTCCGCCAACACTGGTCCTCAAATCTTAGCTACCATGACCTTCTCCACCGCAGTATAGACCATGGAAATCGAGATGCCGACATGTCTCATGGTTTCAACAATCAGCGAAGCTTCGCGCCGCACCATCATGAAGCCACGCAGGCAGATATGTGTGCGCACGACCGGACTCCATCCTATCCAGATATCCAGGAGCTTCATAAGCCAAACCGAGAAGATCTCTGGCAGAAGATCTGGAACACATCTGATGGCCAGATCGAAGAGGAGCAGACATGTGAACGTTGCCCTGATGCGAGAAGAATGCTAGGACCACCACCATTAATATGAAGACTCGCAAGCCCACACACCGCGAGTCACGACCCAGCATGAACGGCAGAAGAGGAGACGACAGCCTAGCTTGCAACTGCATGTCGTCGCCGGTGTGTCCAAGGCCACAACCTGCTTACCCCGTAGCACAAGCCTTGACTGGATCCCCATGGCCAGATCGGATCCATCGCCCAGATCGGATCCAGCCTAGATCAAGACCCGACGATCCAGCTCGCACGCTGAAGACCGCCGCTGCGGCAGCGCCCCACCTCCCCCTCGACACCACTCCGCCTGGATCCTCAGGCACCGGCCAAGATGGTCGCGTCGCCCCATGCCCTGAAACAGCGCCCCACCTCCTCCCGTGTGACGCTGCGGAGGAAACACCTCCCCTGCCCATTCCATTATATTAATAAAATGTATCCTAGCAGAAGTAGTTTAGCCATCAAGACACATTTGTATATGGAAAATACTTCAAATCAGAGGGGGCTGATTTTACTGGACCCGTCTGCCACGCGCTAAGCCATCGGATCGCCTAATCACAATTTCTGATAGGGTGAGGGGTCCCCATGGCATATGGTATGATTCCTTTGCTTCTTCTTTTTTTGCGATGGGATTCCTTTGATTGTTGGCCGAACAAATGCAATTAGTTACAAAGTCTTTGCATGTGTGTTTCTTTTTTGGAAATGAAGCCGTGCCCCCGGCCTCTGCATCATGATGATGCATGCAGCCATCTTATTAAACAATCTACGAAGTATCACAAAGTCTTAAAAGTATTACAGCTCGCAAGCGGAGCAAATCAAATAAGTAAAAGAGAAATACATGCTAACAATCATCACCGGTACGGTAGTATGAAGGATAAGCTCCCTAGACTCCTATCCTTTTATGTGACCGCCATCCGAACCGGTTGAATATAGCCCGTGCTACCATCTCCCATTGGTTGCACCCAGTAACCAATGGCTCCCAGGAGTCCATAGGAGTGAGTAAGGACCACGTACGGATCCATGTGATAGCTCTAAAGATGACTTTTAGTTGACTCGACATCTTGAAGCATGGCCTCCCTCTTGGCGTGCGCTAACTGTAGTTCATCTGCATCCAGCTGTCCCTGGATCCCGTTGCAAACACACCTGCCAGTCGTGACCGGATCCATAATCCCACCGAAAGCAACAACCTCCTCCGTCGTCCTCTCTCGGGGTGAGTGCTCTCCGCTCCGAAGCCCTTCCCTAGTTGCCGGTGAAGAAGGGTAGGCGCGATCGAGCGGGTAACACCCACCGAAGTGGGAGAAGGAGACTGTGGAGCCACCTGCTCGACAGTCTCATTCCCCTCCAAACTGTCAGCATGGTGTGGAGACGATATCAGAGAGGAAGCGCTGCGGGCCTCCTGCATGCGCTCCTGACCATGCTGCCCGGAGCTGCCCTGCGGTGAGTGCACACCGCAGGCCTCCCACCCGCACACCTCCACCTGATGGCCAGAGGCCGCCGCGGGTGAGCTGGGGATGTGGGCCTCCTGCCTGCGTCCCCCCCCCACAAACCGTCGGTGTACCGCTGCTCGGTGCGACCTGCGACCCGGAATCATGCCTCTGAGATATAGGCGAACCAATAGTAGGGAGTATGACTGGCGGTAACTTGAGCTCCTCTGGATCATCCGCCTCAACTAGGTTACTCCATAACCGGCTAGGTGCAGATCTCGCCCCAAAGGAACCAAACCGAAGGGTGTTCATCGGTGTCGTGGAAGATGACGCCTCCTTGACAGGAGCCGCCTTATCTGTCTACAAAGTCGGCCCCTTCGCCTACTCCCGTGGAGTGCTCTTAGGCCCCTTATCCTCGTTCCTGGGGGCTCCATCTCCCTCAGTTGTGTCCATATCATGATGCTCATCTCCCTCCTGAGGTATGGGTGTGTCCTCAATCTCAATCTCGAGCACATATGTGACCCCGGCATGCGTCCACCAGACTACATCCGACACGAACTCTAGACTGACCACACTGACAAGTAACCTCGCAGCTCCAAGTGCATGAGTGAAAGACATGTCAACCTGTTATGTCTTACCAATTATCGAACCCAAGCTCCAAGCAACCAAGAACTGATTTATATATTTGCGTGGTGCACCATAAAAACGTACCCAGACCTTCTCTAACCGTGTACCCTCGGGCTCCTTCTCCTTCCACTCATCAAAAGCCATGATAATATTCGTACTCTATACCCTGCACATTCCAAACTTAAGGATATGCAATTGGTCCTCCTTAGTGGGAAAGTCAACCTTCTAAGTCTGGTTGTCCAACTTTACAAGGTCCCACTGGTAGTTGCCAGGTACTAGGTCCCTCAACTGTCGTACAATCTGTGCCTCTGTCAACACCCCATTAGTAACCTTGACAACTGCAGGGAAAGTGTTGTCCATCACATGCGTCATAAGTGCCACATCAGGTGACTCAAAAAACATTAGCTCTTGACAGAAAACCCCATAAATGTTCACCACCGGCTTGGGGCCTGAAAGAAGCAGGCAATCACCGGACACATGCTACGATCTGCAATAATAGTCACATAACTCTGTGGTACACTCTGCGACAAAATGTCCCAGCTCACCACGTCTGTAGCATGGTAACTTCTTCTTCTTAATAGCCCACTTTGATAAATTTTCACCATCCCGCTTGTCTGAAGTCTTGTCGGGACCTCCGTCACCGACCTTACCATCCCCGGTGGTCGTCACCGGAATGTTGACCGCAGCCAACGCCCGTACTGTCTCCACCACCACCTCGGGAAGGGGAAGCGAGGTCGGCTGCACCGTAGCAACGGGCTTGGCTTCAGCCATCGTGACCATAGTAGCAGGTGGTGCTGGTGGCCGCGGTGGGGGCGGGCGTCGTCCCCCTCCTCTCGCACCACAGAATCCACGGTGGCTCCCCCGGTTATACTGGTTGTTAGGGTCGGCCACCCCCTTGATGAAGTTGCCGGGAGGTCCTTGATAACCCACAAGTATAGGGGATCGCAACAGTTTTCGAGGGTAGAGTGTTCAACCAAAATTTATTGATTCGACACAAGGGGAGCCAAAGAATATTCTCAAGTATTAGCAACTGAGTTGTCAATTCAACCACATGTGGAAACTTAATATCTGCAGCAAAGTGCTTAGTAGCAAAGTAATATGATAGTAGTGGTAGCTGTGGCAAAAGGTAATGGTAGCAAAAGTAATATTTTTGGGTTTTGTAGTGATTGTAACAGTAACATAGGAAAAGTAAATAAGCGAAGAACAATATAGGAAAAGCTCGTAGGCATTGGGTCGGTGATGGAGAATTATGCCGGATGCGATCGATCATGTAACAGTCATAACCTAGGGTGACATAGAACTAGCTCCAGTTCATCAATGTAATGTAGGCATGTATTCCGAATATAGTCATACGTGCTTATGGAAAAGAACTTGCATGACATCTTTTGTCCTACCCTCCCGTGGCAGCGGGGTCCTATTGGAAACTAAGGGATATTAAGGCATCCTTTTAATAGAGTACCAGACCAAAGCATTAACACATAGTGAATAAATAAACTCCTCAAACTACGGTCATCACCGGTAAGTATCCCGATTATTGTCACTTCAGGGTTAACGGATCATAACACATAATAGGTGACTATAGACTTGCAAGATAGGATCAAGAACTCTCATATATTGATGAAAACATAATAGGTTCATATCTGAAATCATGGCACTCGGGCCCTAGTGACAAGCATTAAGCATAGCAAAGTCATAGCAACATCAATCTCAGAACATAGTGGATACTAGGGATCAAACCCAAACAAAACTAACTCGATTACATGATAACTATTATCCAACCCATCACCGTCCAGCAAGCCTATGATGGAATTACTCACGCACGGCGGTGAGCATCATGAAATTGGTGATGGAGGAAGGTTGATGATGACGATGGCGACGGATCCCCTCTTCGGAGCCCCGAACGAACTCCAGATCGGCCCTCCCGAGAGAGTTTAGGGCTTGGCGGTGGCTCCGTATCGTAAAACACGATGAATCCTTCTCTCTAGTTTTTTCTCCCCGAAAGTGAATATATGGAGTCAAGGTTGAGGTCGGTGGAGCGTTAGGGGGCCCACGAGGCAAGGGGGCGCGCCCCCACCCTCGTGGACAGGTGGTGGCCCCCCTGACGTGGATCTTTCTTCCAGTATTTTTTATATATTCCAAAATAATTCTCCGTTGATTTTCAGGTCATTCCGAGAACTTTTATTTTTGCACAAAAATAACACCATGACAATTCTGCTGAAAACAGCGTCAGTCCGAGTTAGTTCCATTCAAATCATGCAAGTTAGAGTCCAAAACAAGGGCAAAAGTGTTTGGAAAAGTAGATACGACGGAGACGTATCAACTCCCCCAAGCTTAAACCTTTGCTGGTCCTCAAGCAATTCAGTTGATAAACTGAAAGTGATAAACAAAAACTTTTACAAACTCTTTTTTCTCTTGTTGTTTGATACGTCGCCAACGTATTTTATAATTTTTGATTGATCCATGATATTATTGGGCTTTATTATCCACTTTTATACTATTTTTGGGAATAACCTATTATCCGGAGGCCCAGCCCAGAATTGCTGTTTTTTTTTGCCTATTTTAGGGTTTCGAAGAAAAGGAATATCAAACGGAGTCTAAACGGAATGAAACCTTTGAGAACGTGATTTTTGGAACGAACAAGATCCATGAGACTTGGACCCTACGTCAAGCAACCAACAAGGAGGCCACAAGGTAGGGGGCACGCCTACCCCCCCCAGGCGCACCCTCCACCCTCGTGGGGCCCCTATTGCTCCACCGACGTACTTCTTCCTCCTATATATACCTACGTACCCCCAAACGATCAGATACGGAGCCAAAACCCTAATTCCACCGTCGTAACTTCCTGTATCCACGAGATCCCATCTTGGGGCCTGTTCCGGAGCTCTGCAAGAGGGGGCATCGATCACGGAGGGCTTCTACATCGACACCATAGCCTCTCCGATGAAGTGTGAGTAGTTTACCTCAGACCTTCGGGTCCATAGTTATTAGCTAGATGGCTTCTTCTCTCTTTTTGGATCTCAATACAAAGTTCCCCCCCTCTCTTGTGGAGATCTATTCGATGTAACCTTCTTTTGCGGTGTGTTTGTTGAGACCGATGAATTGTGGGTTTATGATCAAGTTTATCTATGAACAATATTTGAATCTTCTCTGAATTCTTTTCTGTATGATTGGTTATCTTCGCAAGTCTCTTCGAATTATCAGTTTGGTTTGGCCTACTAGATTGATCTTTCTTGCAATGGGAGAAGTGCTTGGCTTTGGGTTCAATCTTGCGGTGTCCTTTCCCAGTGACAGTAGGGGCAGCAAGGCACGTATTGTATTGTTGCCATCAAGGATAACAAGATGGGGTTTTCCTCATATTGCATGAGTTTATCCCTCTACATCATGTCATCTTTCTTAAGGCGTTACTCTGTTCTTATGAACTTAATACTCTCGATGCATGCTGGATAGCCATCGATGTGTGGAGTAATAGTAGTAGATGCAAGCAGGAGTCGGTCTACTTGTCTCGGACGTGATGCCTATATACATGATCATACCTAGATATTCTCACAACTATGCTCAATTCTGTCAATTGCTCAACAGTAATTTGTTCACCCATCGTAAAATACCTATGCTCTTGAGAGAAGCCACTAGTGAAACCTATAGCCCCTAGGTCAATCTTCATCATATTAAATCTTCCAATACTTTGCTTTTTTACTTTGCTTTTATTTTACTTTGCATCTTTATCATAAAAATACCAAAAATATTAGATTATCATATCTATCAGATCTCACTCTCGTAAGTGACCGTGTAGGGATTGACAACCCCTTATCGCGTTGGTTGCGAGGATTTATTTGTTTTGTGTAGGTGCGAGGGACTGGCGCGTAGCCTCCTACTGGATTGATACCTTGGTTCTCAAAAACTGAGGGAAATACTTACGCTACTTTGCTGCACCACCCTTTCCTCTTCAAGGGAAAACCAACGCAAATGCTCAAGAGGTAGCAAGAAGGATTTCTGGCGCCGTTGCCGGGGAGGTCTACGCAAAAGTCAACATACCAAGTACCCATCACAAACCCTTATCTCCCGCATTACATTATTTGCCATTTGCCTCTCGTTTTCCTCTCCCCCACTTCACCCCTGCCGTTTTATTTGCCCTCTCTCTCTCTATCCTCCCCCTCTTTCTCTCTTTGCCTCTTTTTGCCCGTTTCTTGTTTGCTTGTGTGTTGGATTGCTTGCTTGTCACGATGGCTCAAGATAACACTAAATTGTGTGACTTTACCAATACCAATAACAATGATTTTATTAGCACTCCGATTGCTCCTCTTACCAATGTTGAATCTTGCAAAATTAATGTTGCCTTGCTGAATCTTGTCATGAAAGATCCGTTTTCCGGCCTTCCTAGTGAAGATGCCGCTACCCATCTAAATAGCTTTGTTGATTTGTGTGATATGCAAAAGAAGAAAGATGTGGACAATGATATTGTTAAATTGAAGCTATTTCCTTTTTCGCTTAGAGATCGTGCTAAAGCTTGGTTTTCATCTTTGCCTAAAAATAGTATTGATTCGCGGAATAAGTGCAAAGATGCTTTTATCTCTAAGTATTTTCCTCCCGCTAAATCATCTCTCTTAGAAACGATATTATGAATTTTAAGAAACTTGATTATGAACATGTTGCACAAGCTTGGGAGAGGATGAAATTAATGATACGTAATTGCCCAACACATGGTTTAAATTTGCGGATGATTATACAAAAATTTTATGTCGGATTGAATTTTGCTTCTAGAAATCTTTTAGATTCGACCGCAGGAGGCACTTTTATGGAAATCACTTTGGGAGAAGCTACTAAACTCCTAGATAATATTATGGTTAATTATTCTCAATGGCACACTGAAAGATCTACTAATAAGAAAGTGCATGCGATAGAAGAAATTAATGTTTTGAGTGGAAATATGGATGAACTTATGAAATTATTTGCTAATAAAAGTGTTTCTTCTGATCCTAATGATATGCATTTGTCTACTTTGATTGAGAATAATAATGAATCTATGGATGTGAATTTTGTTGGTAGGAACAATTTTGGTAACAATGCATATAGAGGAAACTTTAATCCTAGGCCTTATCCTAGTAATTCCTCTAATAATTATGGTAATTCCTACAACAATTCTTATGCAAATTATAATGATATGCCCTCTGATTTTGAATCTAATATTAAAGAATTTATTACTTCGCAAAAGAATTTCAATGCTTTGATTGAAGAAAAATTGCTTAAGATTGATGAGTTGGCTAGGAACGTTGATAGAATTTCTCTTGATGTTGATTCTTTGAAACTTGGATCTACTCCACCTAAGCATGATATCAATGAGTCTCTCAAAGCCATGAGAATTTCCATTGATGAGTGCAAAGAAAGAACCGCTAGGATGCGTGCTAAGAAAGATTCCTTTATAAGAGCGTGTTCTTCTAGTTTCCATGATAATAAAGATGAAGATCTAAAAGTTATTGATGTGTCCCCTATTAAATCTTTGTTTTGTAATATGAATCTTGATAATGATGGGACTGAATATGATCCACCTTTACCTAGAAGGTGTTCCAAAAATTCGGAGTTTTTAGATCTTGATGCTAAATTTGATAAAAGTGGGATTGAAGAGATCAGAACTCTTGATGATAATGAACCTACTATTTTGGATTTCAAGGAATTTAATTATGATAATTGCTCTTTGATATATTGTATTTCCTTGTTGCAATCTGTGCTAAATTCTCCTCATGCTTATAGTCAAAATAAAGCTTTTACCAAACATATCGTTGATGCTTTGATGCAATCTTATGAAGAAAAACTTGAGTTGGAAGTTTCTATCCCTAGAAAACTTTATGATGAGTGGGAACCAACTATTAAAATTAAAATTAAAGATCATGAATGCTATGCTTTGTGTGATTTGGGTGCTAGAGTGTTTCCACGATTCCAAAGACTTTGTGTGATTTGTAATGTTTCCGTGATTTTGATGATTGCTCTTTAAACTTGCACCTTGCAGATTCCACTATTAAGAAACCTATGGGAAGAATCAATGATGTTCTTATTGTTTCAAATAGGAACTATGTGCCCATAGATTTTATTGTTCTTGACATAGATTGCAATCCTTCATGTCCTATTATTCTTGGTAGACCTTTCCTTAGAACGATTGGTGCAATTATTGATATGAAAGAAGGAAATATTAGATTCCAATTTCCGTTAAGGAAAGGCATGGAACACTTTCCTAGAAAGAAAATTAAATTACCTAATTAATCTATTATGAGACCCACTTATGGATTTCCTACCAAAGATGGCAATACCTAGATCTATCCTTGCTTTGTATGCCTAGCCAGGGGCGTTAAACGATAGCGCTTGTTGGGAGGCAACCCAATTTTATTTTTATTCCTTGCTTTTTGATCCTGTTTAGTAATAAATAATTTATCTAGCCTATGTTTTTTTTGTGATTTCTTGTGTTTAATTAGTGTTTGTGCCAAGTAGAACCGTTGGGAAGACTTGGGGAAAGTCTTGTTAATCTTGCTGTAAAAAACAGAAACTTTAGCGTTCACGAGAACTGCTTCCATTTTTATTTGTAAAGTGCTATTTAGTTAACTCTTTTTTCAGATGATTAATAGATAAATTCCTCACGTCCATCAATTTATTTTAGAATTTTTGGGGTTCCAGATCTCGCGCTAGCTACAGATTACTACAGACTATTCTGTTTTTGACAGATTCTGTTTTACGTGTGTTGTTTGCTTATTTTGATGAATCTATGGCTAGTAAAATAGTTTATAAAGCATAGAGAAGTTGGAATACAGTAGGTTTAACACCAATATAAATAAATAATGAGTTCATTACAGTACCTTGAAGTGGTATTTTGTTTTCTTTCGCTAAAGGAGCTCACGAGATTTTCTACTTTAAGTTTTGTGTTGTGAAGTTTTCAAGTTTTGGGTATAGATTTGATGGATTATGGAACAAGGAGTGGCAAGAGCCTAAGTTTGGGGATGCCCATGGCACCCCCAATATAATCTAAGGACACCTAAAATCCAAAGCTTGGGCATGCCCCGGAAGGCATCCCCTCTTTCGTCTACTTCTATCGGTAACTTTACTTGGAGCTATATTTTTATTCACCACATGATATGTGTTTTGCTTGGAGCGTATTGTATGATTTGAGTCTTTGTTTTTAGTTTACCACAATCATCTTTGCTGTACACACCTTTTGAGAAAGACACACATGATTCGGAAATTATTAGAATACTCTATGTGCTTCACTTATATCTTTTGAGTTATATAGTTTTGCTCTAGTACTTCACTTATATCTTTTGAGTTATATAGTTTTGCTCCAGTACTTCACTTATTTTTTTAGAGCGTGTCGGTGGATTTGTTTTATAGAAACTACTGATCTCTCATGCTTCACTTATATTATTTTGAGAGTCTTAAATAGCATGGTAATTTGCTTAAATAATCATAATATGCTAGGTATACAAGATTAATAATAAAATTCTCTTATGAGTGTGTTGAATACTATGAAAAGTTTGATACTTGATAATTGTTTTGAGATATGGAGATGGTGATATTAAAGTTGTGCTAGTTGAGTAGTTGTGAATTTGAGAAATACTTGTGTTAAAGTTTGTGATTCCCGTAGCATGCACGTATGGTGAACCGTTATGTGATGAAGTCGGAGCACGATTTATTTATCGATTGTCTTCCTTATGAGTGGCAGTCGGGGACGAGCGATGGTCTTTTCCTACCAATCTATCCCCCTAGGAGCATGCGCGTAATACTTTGCTTTGATAACTTGTAGATTCTTGCAATAAGTATATGAGTTCTTTATGACTAATGTTGAGTCCATGGATTATATGCACTCTCACCCTTCCACCATTGCTAGCCTCTCTAATACCGTGCACCATTCGCCGGTATCATACACCCACCATATAGCTTCCTCAAAATAGCCACCATACCTACCTATTATGGCATTTCCATAGCCATTCCGAGATATATTGCCATGTAACTTTCCACCATTTCGTTTACTATGACACACTCCATCATTGTCATATTGCTTTGCATGATCATGTAGTTGACATTGTATTTGTGGCAAAGACACCATTCATAATTATTTCATACATGTCATTCATGCATCATTTCATATCCCGGTACACCGCCGGAGGCATTCATATAGAGTCATATCTTGTTCTAAGTATCGGGTTGTAATTCTTGAGTTGTAAGAAAATAAAAGTGTGATGATCATCATTATTAGAGCATTGTCCCAAGTGAGGAAAGGATGATGGATATTATGATTCCCCCATAAGTCGGGATGAGGCTCCGGACGAAAAAAAGAGGCCATAAAAAAGGGAGAGAAAAGGCCCAAATAAAAAAATGAGAGAAAAAGAGAGAAGGGACAATGTTACTATCCTTTTACCACACTTGTGCTTCAAAGTAGCACCATGATCTTCATAGTATAGAGTCTCCTTTGTTATCACTTTCATATACTAGTGGGAATTTTTAATTATAGAACTTGGCTTGCATATTCCAAAGATGGGCTTCCTCAAAATGCCCTAGGTCTTCGTGAGCAAGCAAGTTGGATGCACACCCACTTAGTCTCTTTTTGAGCTTTCATATACTTATAGCTCTAGTGCATCCGTTGCATGGCAATCCCTACTCACTCACATTGATATCCATTGATGGGCATCTCCATAGCCCGTTGATATGCCTAGTTGATGTGAGACTATGTTCTCCCTTTTTGTCTTCTCCACAACCACCACTCTATTCCACCTAAAGTGCTATGTCCACGGCTCACACTCATGTATTGCGTGAAGATTGAAAAAGTTTTGAGAATGTCAAAAGTATGAAACAATTGCTTGGCTTGTCATCGGGGTTGTGCATGATTTAAATACTTTGTGTGGTGAAGATAGAGCATAGCCAGACTATATGATTTTGTAGGGATAACTTTCTTTGGCGATGTTATTTTGAGAAGACATAATTGCTTATTTAGTATGCTTGAAGTATTATTATTTTTATGTCAATATTAAACTTTTGTATTGAATATTTCGGATCTGAATATTCATACCACAATTGAGAAGAATTACATTGAAATTATGCCAAGTAGCATTCCACATCAAGAATTCTGTTTTTATCATTTACCTACTCAAGGACGAGCGGGAATTAAGCTTGGGGATGCTTGATGCGTCTCCAACGTATCTATAATTTTTGATTGCTCCATGCTATATTATCTTCTGTTTTGGACATTATTGGGCTTTATTACCACTTTTATACTATTTTTGGGACTAACCTATTAACCGGAGGCCCACCCTAGAATTGCTGTTTTTTTGCCTATTTTAGGGTTTCGAAAAAAAGGAATATCAAACTGAGTCCAAATGGAATAAAACCTTCGGAACGTGATTTTTGGAACGAACAAGATCCAGGAGACTTGGACTCTACGTCAAGCAACCAACGGGGAGGCCACGAGGTAGGGGGGCGCGCCTACCCTCCCAAGCATGCCCTCCACCCTCATGGGCCCCCTGTTGCTCAACCGATGTACTTCTTCCTCCTATATATACCTACGTACCCCCAAACGATCAGATACAGAGCCAAAACCCTAATTCCATCGCCGTAACTTCCTGTATCCACGAGATCCCATCTTGGGGCCTGTTCCGGAGCTCCGCCAGAGGGGGCATCGATCACGGAGGGCTTCTACATCAACACCATAGCCTCTCCGATGAAGTGTGAGTAGTTTACCTCAAACCTTCGGGTCCATAGTTATTAGCTAGATGGCTTCTTCTCTCTTTTTGGATCTCAATACAAAGTTCTCCCCCTCTGTTGTGGAGATCTATTCGATGTAATCTTCTTTTGTGGTGTGTTTGTTGAGACCGGTGAATTGTGGGTTTATGATCAAGTTTATCTATGAACAATATTTAAATCATCTCTAAATTCTTTTATGTATGATTGGTTATCTTTGCAAGTCTCTTCGAATTATCAGTTTGGTTTGGCCTACTATATTGATCTTTCTTGCAATGGGAGAAGTGCTTGGCTTTGGGTTCAATCTTGCGGTGTCCTTTCCCAGTGACAGTAGGGGCAGCAAGGCACGTATTATATTGTTGCCATGGAGGATAACAAGATGGGGTTTTCATCATAGTGCATGAGTTTATCCCTCTATATCATGTCATCTTGCTTAAGGCGTTACTCTGTTCTTATGAACTTAATACTCTAGATGCATGCTGGATAGCGGTCGATGTGTGGAGTAATAGTAGTAGATGCAGGCAGGAGTCGGTCTACTTGTCTCAGACGTGATGCCTATATACATGATCATACCTAGATGCAGGCAGGAGTCGGTCTTCTGTCAATTGCTCAACAGTAATTTGTTCACCCATCGTAAAATACCTATGCTCTTGAGAGAAGCCACTAGTGAAACCTATGGCCCCCGGGTCTATCTTCATCATATTAAATCTTCCAATACTTTGCTTTTTACTTTGATTTTATTTTACTTTGCATCTTTATCATAAAAATACCAAAAATAGTATCTTATCATATCTATCAGATGTCACTCTCGTAAGTGACCGTGTAGGGATTGACAACCCCTTATCGCGTTGGTTGCGAGGATTTATTTGTTTTGTGTAGGTGCGAGGGACTGGCGCGTAGCCTCCTACTGGATTGATACCTTGGTTCTCAAAAACTGAGGGAAATACTTACGCTACTTTGTTGCACCACCCTTTCCTCTTCAAGGGAAAACCAACACAAGTGCTCAAGAGGTAGCATTGTTGTAAATATGTAAAGTCAGCATTCAAGTTTTCAGCAAAGATTATGAACTAACCATATTCACAATAACACTTAGGTCTCATATTTACTCATATCAATGGCATAATCAACTAGCGAGCAATAATAATAAATCTCGGATGACGACACTTTCTCAAAACAATCATAATATGATATAACAAGATGGTATCTTGCTAGACCTTTCTGAGACAGCAAAACATAAATGCATAGCACCTTTAAAGATCAAGGGCTGACTAGACATTGTAATTCATGGTAAAAGAGATCCATTTAAGTCATACTTAGTGTAAACTAACAGTAATGGATGCAAATGACAGCGGTGCTCTCCAACTAGTGCTTTTTAATAAGAGGATGATGACTCAGCATAAAAGTAAATAGATAGGCCCTTCGCAGAGGGAAGCATGGATTTGTAGAGGTGCCAGAGCTCGGTTTTGAAATAGATATGAATAATATTTTGAGCGGTATACATTCATTGTCAACATAACAACCGAGAGATCTCGATATCTTCCATGCTACACACATTATAGGCGGTTCCCAAACAGAATGGTCAAGTTTATACGCCCCCTCCACCAACAAGCATCAATCCATGGCTTGCTCGAAACAACAAGCGCCTCCAACTAACAAGAGTCCCGGGGGAGTTTTCTTTGCAGTTATTTTGATTTGATTTGCATAAAGCATGGGACTGGGCATCCCGGTGACCAGCCATTTTCTCGTGAGTGAGGAGCGGAGTCCATGCCTCTTGAGAATAACCCACTTGGCATGGAAGATACAGACAACCCTAGTTGATACATGAGCTATTCGAGCATACAAAACAGAATGATTATTTGAAGGTTTAGAGTTTGGCACATACAAATTTACTTGGAACGGCAGGTAGATACCGTATATAGGTAGGTATGGTGGACTCATATGGGAATAACTTTGGGGTTTATGGAATTGGATGCACAAGCAGTATGCCCGCTTAGTACAAGTGAAGGGTAGCAAAAGACTGGGAAGCGACTAGCTAGAGAGCGACAACAGTCATGAACATGCATTAAAATTAATCACACCGAATGCAAGCATGAGTAGGATATAATGTACCATGAACATAAATATCGTAGAGGCTATGTTGATTTTGTTTCAACTACATGCGTGAACATGTGCCAAGTCAAGCCACTCAAATCGTTCAAAAGAGGATACCACCCTATCATACCACATCACAACCATTTTAATAGCATGTTGGCACACAAGATAAACCATTATAAGCTCCTAGCTAATTAAGCATGGCATAAGCAACTATAATCTCTAATTTTCATTGCAAACATGTTTATTCATAATAGGCTGAATCAGGAATGATAAACTAATCATATTTACAAAAACAAGAGAGGTCGAGTTCATACCAGCTTTTCTCATCTCAATAAGTTCATCATATAATCATCATTATTGCCTTTCACTTGCACGACCGAATAGTGTGGATAATAATAATAGTGCACGTGCATTGGACTAAGCTGGAATCTGCAAGCATTCAATTCAAGAGAGAAGACAAGGTAATATGGGCTCTTTGTTAGATCAACAATAATGTGATACGTCTCCAACGTATCTATAATTTTTGATTGCTCCATGGTATATTATCTACTGTTTTGAATGTTTATGGGCTTTATTATACACTTTTATATCATTTTTGGGACTAACCTATTAACCCAGAGCCCAGTGCCAGTTTCTATTTTTACCCTGTTTTAGGGTTTCGAAGAAAAGGAACATAAAACGGAGTCCAATTGACCTGAAACTTCACGAAACTCATTTTTGGAAGGAAAGAAGCCCAGAAGACTTGGAGTGCACATCGGGGGATCTATGAGGAGGCCACGAGGCAGGGGGCGCGCCCTCCACCCTCATGGGCCCCTCATGGGCCCCCTGACGTACTTCTTCCGCCTATATATCTCCATATACGCTAAAAACATCGGGGAGCACAATAGATCGGGAGTTCCGCCGCCAGAAGCCTCCCTAGCCACCGAAAGCCAATCTAGACCCGTTCCGGCACCCTGCCGGAGGGGGAATCCTTCTCCGGTGGCCATCTTCATCATCCCGGTGCTCTCCTTGATGAGTAGGGAGTAGTTCTCCCTCGGGGCTGAGGGTATGTATCAGTAGCTATGTGTTTGATCTCTCTCTCTCTCTCGTGTTCTTGATTTGGCACGATCTTGATGTATCGTGAGCTTTGCTATTATAGTTGGATATTATGTTTCTCCTCCCCCTCTTCTTTGTTGTAATGAATTGAGTTTCCCCTTTGAAGTAATCTTATCGGATTGAGTCTTTAAAGATTTGAGAACACTTGATGTATGTCTTGTCGTGCGTATCTGTGGTGACAATGGGATGCCACGTGATTCACTTGATGTATGTTTTGGTGATCAAATTGTGGGTTCCGCCCATGAACTTATGCATAGGGGTTGGCACACATTTTCGCTGTGATTCTCCGGTAGAAAATTTGGGGCACTCTTTGAGGTCCTTTGTGTTGGTTGAATAGATGAATCTGAGATTGTGTGATGCATATCGTATAATCATACCCACAGATACTTGAGGTGACATTGGAGTATCTAGGTGACATTAGGGTTTTGGTTGATTTATGTCTTAAGGTGTTATTCTAGTACGAACTCTAGGGCTGTTTGTGACACTTATAGGAATAGCCCAACGGATTGATTGGAAAGAATAACTTTGAGGTGGTTTTGTACCCTACCATGATCTCTTTGTTCGTTCTCCGCTATTAGTGACTTTGGAGTGACTCTTGGTTGCATGTTGAGGGATAGTTATGTGATCCAGTTATGTTAGTATTGTTGAGGGAACTTACACTAGCGAAAGTATGAACCCTAGGCCTTATTTCCTAGCATTGCAATACCGTTTTTGCTCACTTTTATCACTTGCTACCTTGCTGCTTTTATTATTTCAGATTACAAATACCTTTATCTACTATCCATATACCACTTGTATCACCATCTCTTCGCCGAACTAGTGCACCTATACAATTTACCATTGTATTGGGTATGTTGGGGACACAAGAGACTCTTTGTTATTTGGTTGAAGGGTTGCTTGAGAGAGACCATCTTCATCCTACGCCTCCTATGGATTGATAAACCTTAGGTCATCCACTTGAGGGAAATTTGCTACTGTCCTACAAACCTCCACACTTGGAGGCCCAACAACGTCTACAAGAAGAAGGTTGTGTAGTAGACATGAAGCTCTTTTCTGGCGCCGTTGCCGGGGAGGTGAGTGCTTGAAGGTATATCTTTAGATCTTGCAATCGAGTCTTTTAGTTTCTTGTTTTATCACTAGTTTAGTTTATAAAAGAAAACTATAAAAAAATGGAATTGAGTTTGTCTCATACGCTTCACCTTTTTAATATCTTTCCTGAGTATGATGGAAAGGATAATTGTGCTCAAGTACTAGAAGAAGAAATCTATAAAATGTTTGGCACTAAATATTTGAATGATGAGCATGATTGCAATGTTTTTAGTATGAATTCCTTGAATATCCATGATGCTAATGATATGCAAAGCCACAAGCTTGGGGAAGCTATGTTTGATGAAGATGATATTTTTTGTCCCCCAAGTTTTGTTGAGCAAATTTATTATGATGAAAGCATGCCTCCTATCTATGATGATTATTGTGATGACACGTATGCTTTAAAGAATAATGATAACCATGAAACTTGTCATCTTGATCTTAATTTTCAATCACATGATAGTTATTTTGTTGAGTTTGCTCCCACTATTATTCATGAGAAGAATTTTGCTTATGTGGAGAGTAGTAAAATTTCTATGCAAGTAGATCATGAAAAGAATGCTTTAGGTACAGGTTATATTGTTGAATTCATTCATGATTCTACTAAAAATTGTTATGAGGGAGGAATATATGCTTGTAGGAATTGCAATAATACCAAGTTTCCTCTCTATGTGCTTAAAATCTTGAAGTCTTGCTTGGTTTACCTTCCTATGCTAATTGATTATTGTTCCCATAAGTTGTTTGCTCACAAAATCCCTATGCATAGGAAGTGGGTTAGACTTAAATTTGCTAGTCATATTCTTCATGATGCTCTCTTTATGTTTCAATTCTTATCTTTTATGTGAGCATCGTTGAAATCATCATGCCTAGCTAGGGGCGTTAAACGATAGCGCTTGTTGGGAGGCAACCCAACTTTATTTTTGTTCCTTGATTTTTGTTCCTGTTTAGTAATAAATAATTCATCTAGACTCTGTTTAGATGTGGTTTTATCCTTTTAATTAGTGTTTGTGCCAAGTAGAACCTTTGGGAAGACTTGGGTGAAGTCTTTATGATCATGCTGTAAAAAACAGAAACTTTAGCGCTCACGAGAATTGCTGCCATTTTTATCTGGAGAGTGCTATTTAGTTAATTCTTTTTGTAGATGATTAATAGATAAATTCCTCAGGTCCATCAATTTATTTGAGAATTTTATGAGTTCCAGAAGTATACGTTTGATCCAGATTACTACAGACTTTTCTGTTTTTGACAGATTCTGTTTTTCATGTGCTGTTTACTTATTTTGATGAATCTATGAGTAGTATCGGAGGGTATGAACCATAGAGAAGTTGGAATACAGTAGTTTTAACACCAATATAAATAAATAATTAGTTCATTACAGTACCTTGAAGTGGTGATTTATTTTCTTATACTAACGGAACTTACGAGTTTTCTGTTAAGTTTTGTGTTGTGAAGTTTTCAAGTTTTGGGTAAGGATTCGATGGACTATGGAATAAGGAGTGGAAAGAGCCTAAGCTTGGGGATTCCCAAGGAATCCCAAGGTAATTGTCGGTGTACTAAAGTAGGGGTACCTTAGTATCCCGAACTTGTGCACGGGCAGTCGCAGCATCCCGCGGCAAGGCTTGCCGGGTGACCGCCAAGATCCTCCGTGGTTCCTTTGGAGCCATTCAAGAACAAAGTATCCAAGGCCCCGGCAAGAGGAGCTTGCCGGGAAGGAGACAAGACCCCGGCAAGAGGAGCTTGCCGGGAAGGCCAACCAAGGCATCTCAAGGAACTTGCCGCAACACCCCACGCGACCCGGCAAGGCCCGGTGAGCGACAAGCTCCCGGACGTGACAAGACATCGACCGCGGCAAGGCACTTGCCGCGGCAAGCTTCCACTCTGTACCTGCGCTCCAGCACATTCACCAACGTGTCACTCTGGGACCCTTCTAGAGCGTACGTGGCGGGAAGCTGTGCAGCCAGAGGTACACGATGGCAAGCGGCGCTGACAAGATTGCCATCGTGGCAAGCAGTGGCGTCCCAGGCGATCCCTTTCTGCACCGTCTAGGCGATGCAGACAGGCATTTAATGCCTTTGTCCCCTGCCGTCAGGGTTAGGTATGATGCACTGTAGTAGGCGGCGGTGCCACCGCCACGCCTTTTCCATTTTTACCCTCATCTATGTTGCCACCTGTCGGTGACCCCTTAAACATATAAAAGGAGGCCCATGTGCAACGGAGAGAGGGTCGGCCAACAGAACGCACTCACGCTCGGTCTAGCTAGTTGCTGATGTGTACTTTAGCAATCAGCAATCCCGAGCAAGAAATGAATACAACCACAAAGCAGGAGTAGGGTTTTACGCATCCGTGTGGCCCGAACCTGGGTAAACCTATCGTGTCGCTCGTGCGCTTCGCCTCGATCTGCTCTTCGTGCTCTCTCCGCCCCCTGCCGAACCAAAAGGGACTCGGTCCGCCGATCCCATAGGTGTCCGTGGGGATCAGCACCCCCGACATCTTTGGCGCGCCAGGTAGGGGTGCGTCGAGGTTGTGCGAACCTGATCCGGCGTTCGCACGAGCTTAATCTTCATCGTCTTCATCGACATGCCGCTGAAGAAGAAGGCTTCGGAGGCGGCTGCTCCGTCCGCGCCAAACCCACCATCGCCGGAGCGAACGGCTGGTAGGGTAGACGCCGGCGGAAGAACGGGCGTCGACGAGGGAGCTCACGGTGCTGCCAGGTCCAAGAACAAGACTGCGCTGCACATCGGCGGCGTGGTCGGCTCCCACAACGACCGGGCGCACTCCAAGACCTCGGCGTCCGTACACACACCGCGCCCATCCCAGGAGATGCGGGACCAGCAGCATCATGGTACTCATGGTACCATACGTTCACTGGGCCAAGATCAAGCTGGTGGATCCCGGAGTGCTCAAGACCAGCATGCCCGCCAACATGCTGGCGCGAGCGGGGCACGGTCGCCCGGACGAGATACTGCTCCTTCTAACGTAGTTAGAAGTCCGAGCATATCCCGCTCCTCGCACCGTTCGCCGCCGCTGCCCGCCACTCCGGCAGAAGCTTTGGCACGAGCTCAACTGCTCCTAGACTACCCTCCAGCAGCAGACAAGATCGACGACTGGAGGGCCACCATTCAGAGTCTCATCGGCTTCGCCAACGGCGACAATCCACGGCAGCCGAGTACTTCGCTGCCGCGGCAAGTCAGCCAGGCACGAACCGGTGGCGACAAGACCGGTGGAGGTGCAACCACTGTGCACTCTCCGCCCCGAAGGCCAAGATCGCCGACTCGCCGGATCCACCACGACAGCGACTCCACCGCGTCATCAAATCCGCGAGCTCGTCGCGATCAGCGCCAAGTTCTTCACGAACGACAGCAAGAAGACGCTCGTACTCGCATCAAGCGCCGAAGAGAAGCGCGGCGTCAATCAGACCTGCGCGTTGGGCCCTCTGTCGACATGCATGCGCCAGGGGAACCAGGCGACTTGCCGTACGCGGTAGGTTGCCCTGTGTTTACCCGTGAGCTGCGGCAAGTCCAGTGGCCCAGCCATAAGCATTTCAAGCCAGACATACCGGAGAAGTACGACGGCAAGTCGCACCCGTCGGAGTTCCTCAGCATCTACACCATCGCGGTGCAAGCTGCCGGGGGGCGAGACGACAAGGTCCTTTCCAACTACTTCCCGTTGGTGCTCAAGCCCGACGTCAGGTCCTGGCTCATGCACTTGCCGGACAACTCCATATCCTCTTGGGCGGATCTGTGCCATCAGTTTGTCGGCGCCTTTACAGGCGGCCACAAGCCTCATGGCCAAGAGAGTGACCTCCACCTGCTTGCCCAGAAGGAAGGAGAGCCCCTGCGCAAGTACATTCAGAGATTCAGCCGTGTACAGCGCAACATCCCAGATATCCACCCTGCCGCGGTCATCAGCGCGTTCCATCAGAACATGCGTAACCGCAGGATGCGGGAGGAGATGGCGATGTGCAGGATCAGAGACGCCAGCGAGCTGTATGCCCTGGCCGATAAGTGTGCACGTGCTGAGGAAGGGAGGAAACTCCCCGGAGAGACTACAGGAGCAGGAGGATCTGATAGCGAGGATGCTGCCCCGGCAAAGAAAAACCGGCGGCGGAACAATAGGAAGAAGAAAGGCAAAGATGTGCTAGTCATTGAGCAGTCCGGCAACGATGGTGGCGCCAAGCAAGCCAAAGTTGGTAGCTCCGGCAAGGAGGTTGCCGCTTGCACCAACTGCCAGGCTGTGGCGGCCGCCGACAAGCAGGACGGCACCGACAAGCAGTACTGCAAAATCCACCGCACCAAGGGCCATGACCTCCAGAGCTACAAGAAAGTCGAGCAGCTTGTCTAGCAGCAGAAAGCTGAATACGAGCGGCGCGACAAGGAGAGGGCCCAAGGAGGCGCTGGAGAAGCCGGAAAGAAGCGTGCTAGCCGGGGAGGACGTCGCGGCAAGGCCAAGCAGCGGCAAGGAGACAGACCTCCCCGCGGCCGCGACAAGGATGAAGACGACGACGATGACGAAGACATGGATGATGTCGAGACCAGTGAGCAGGAGTTTCAGAAAGCCACAGAAGTCTTGTGCGTTGACGGCGGTGCTTCTCTGCATACTTCCCACCGCCAACTCAAGCAGTGGGCGCGGGAAGTCAATGCGGCAGAACCACTTGTCGAATCGCGCAAGCTTCTGAAATGGTCCAGCACGCCTATCATCTTTGATAGTGAGGACCAGCCTGATCGCACAACTGCGGTTGGGTGCTTGCCGTTGTTGGTTTCACCAACTATCCGCAACCTCAAGGTCACTAAGATGCTAGTTGACGGCGGGGCCGGCTTGAACCTGATCTCCTCCGCTGTGCTCCAGAAACTCCAAATCCCTGACAGCGAGCTCGAAGAGACCGGCACATTTCAAGGAATTAACCCGGGAAGGAGCAAGCCGAAGGGGAAGGTCACGTTGCCGGTAACATTTGGCAGCGAGATGAACTTCAGGACTGAGAGGGTCACCTTTGACGTTGCCGATTTTCCATTGCCTTACAATGGGATACTTGGCCGTCCACCACTCACCAAGTTCATGGCAGCCTCTCACTACGCATACAACATGCTCAAGATGCCAGGCCCGATAAGCGTCATCTCTGTCCCTGGCGACAAGAAGGATGCTCTTATCTGTGCCGACAAGATCTACCAGGAAGCGGCAGCCGCTACAGATCGCAAGTCACTTGCCACTGAAGCTCCTAGGGGGAAGAAGAAGACCAAGACCGGCAAGAGCTCTGATGCCCACTCCGGCAAGCGCACCTCTTCGGAGTGCTGCGCTACCATCGAGGACGCACCATCGAGCTCCACCGGCAAGTGTAAGAAGGCAATGGCAGCTCCGCCACATACTAAGAAGGTGTCTGCCAAGGAGGACGGCACTGGTGGTACCTTCACCATCAGTGCCATGCTCGATCCTAAATAGGAAAGCGCGCTCATTGCTTTCCTGCGGGCGAACGTCGACGTGTTTGCATGGCAACCGTCTGACATCCCCGGTGTTCCCAGGAAAGCAATTGAGCACCATCTTGCCATTTGTCCTCATGCGCGGCCCGTCAAGCAGAAGGTCAGGAAGCAGGCAGTGGAGCGCCAAGAGTTCATCGCAGAAGAAATCAAGAAATTGGAAGCAGCAGGCCTTGTCAGAGGAGTGCTCCATCCCACCTGGTTGGCCAATCCTGTAGTCGTGCGCAAGGCAAATGGAAAATGGAGGGTTTGTATTGACTTTACTAATGTTAATAAAGCTTGTCCCAAAGACCCATTTCCCTTGCCGCGCATTGACCAGATTGTTGACTCCACGGTCGGATGTGACTTGCTTTCATTTCTTGACGCATACTCAGGATACCATCAAATCTTCATGGCAGAAGAAGATGAGGAGAAAACCGCATTCATTACTCCATGTGGCACGTACTGTTTCATACGGATGCCTTTTGGATTAAAGAATGCTGGTTCAACATTTGCAAGAGTAGTCCATGTCGCTCTGGAGCCACAAATACACAGAAATGTAGAAGCTTACATGGATGACATAGTGGTCAAGAGCAAGGACAGGGCAACTCTGATTCAAGATTTAGAAGAAACCTTTGCAAATCTGCGCAAGATCAACCTCAAGCTCAACCCCGAGAAGTGTGTGTTTGGAGTCCCTTCCGGCAAGCTTCTCGGGTTCTTTGTGTCTCAGCGGGGAATTGAAGCCAATCCCAACAAGATCAAGGCCATTGAGCAGATTGAAGCACCAAAGCGCGTCAAGGATGTACGAAAACTTGCCGGTTGCGTGGCTGCTCTCAGCAGGTTTATCTCTCGGTCTGCTGAGCGCGCCCTGCCGTTTTTCAAAATTTTGAAAAAGGCTGGTCCAATGAAATGGACTCCGGAAGCGGAGGCTGCGCTGCAGGACTTGAAGAGATACCTATCCTCCACTCCAACACTTGTCGCACCTAAGCCACAAGAGAAGTTGCTGCTGTATATAGAGGCAACCAATCAAGTGGTTAGTGCTGCGTTAGTGGCAGAGAGGGAGGCAGATGATGAGCCAGCAACCATGGCAAGCGCATCCAGTGACAAGCAGGGGGCTTCCCCGACAAGCTCTGGTCCCGACAAGGATGGATCTGCGCAGGTGCGCGAGGAGATACAGAAGAGAATGGTGCAGCGCCTAGTTTACTTTGTCAGTTCCCTTCTGCAGGGGGCTAGGTCAAGGTAGTCTGGTGTGCAGAAGTTACTTTTCGGCCTTCTCATGGCCTCGAGAAAGCTGCGCCATTACTTCCAAGCACATGAGATCACGGTTGTCACTCGCTTTCCGCTAAAGAGGATACTACAGAATCCAGAAGCGACAGGCAGGATTGTCGAGTGGGCGCTGGAACTGTCAAGCTTTGGCCTCAAGTTTGAGAGCACTTCAACTATCCAAAGCAGAGCATTGGCAGAATTCATAGCAGAGTGGACGCCAACACCAGATGAAGAAATTCCAGAAACGAGCATCCCCGTCAAGGAAGCAAGTAAAGAGTGGCTCATGTACTTTGACGGTGCCTTCTCGCTGCAAGGCGCCGGTGCTGGTGTGCTGCATGTCGCACCCACCGGTGAGCACCTCAAGTACGTAGTCCATATGCACTTCCCCAAGGAGCAAGCGACAAACAATACTGCAGAGTATGAAGGCTTGCTTGCCGGTCTCAGGATCGCGGTAGACCTTGGGATCAAGAAGCTCATTGTCAGGGGTGACTCGTAGCTTGTCGTCCGCCAAGTAAACAAGAATTATCAGAGTCCATTGATGGAAGCCTACGTTGACGAAGTGATAAAGCTAGACGAGCACTTTGACGGCCTACAAATGGAGCATGTCCCAAGAGCTCAGAACGACATTGCCGATGGCCTGTCAAAGTGCGCCGCACTTAAGTTACCTGTGGAACCAGGGATCTTTGTGCTCAAGCTGACTCAACCGTCCGTAACACCATTGACTGGACAGAGCAAGAAGAGGAAGTTGATTTCTGGCGACTATTTTCCGGCAGAGCTTCCCGAATCCGCCGCCAAGAAGGTCCCCAAGATCAACACCAAGAGTGCTGAGGAGCAGTTTGCTCCGGCAAGCCCCAGGGTTTGATCCGTTGAAGCAGACGCTCCCGACAAGTTTTGCTCCGGCAAGCTTGCCGGGGAACGTCAAGCTCCGGAGAGCCGCAGGCTCTTGCCGTAGAAGCGGGTGTTCCCACAGCAGCAAATATGCCTTTAGTCCTTGTTGTCGAGCCACAAGCTCCAACATGGGCGCAGCAGATTGTCCTTTTCCTTCAGACAGGAGAACTTCCCGAAGAGCAAGAAGAAGCGGAAAGAGTAGCCCGGCAGTCAAGTATGTACCAGTTTGTCGGCAGCATACTGTACAGAAGAAGGCTCAACGGTGTGAAATTGAAGTGTATTCCCCGGGAAGATGGACAAAAGCTGTTGGCAGAAATACATGGAGGCATATGTGGTCACCACATTGGCGCAAGAGCACTTGTCGGCAAAGCATTCTGGCAAGGTTTCTTCTGGCCGACAGCCCTCCAGGATGCAACTGCACAAGTAACCAAGTGTGAAGCGTGCCAGTTCCATTCCAAGCAGATACACCAGCCAGCTCAAGCTCTCCAGACAATCCCTTTATCCTGGCCATTTTCGGTCTGGGGGCTTGATATCCTCGGCCCTTTCCCCCGAGCAGTCGGGGGCTTTGAGTACTTGTACGTCGCAATCGACAAGTTCACAAAGTGGCCGGAAGTGGAACCAGTGAGGAAGGTGACAGCACAGTCAGCAGTCAAGTTCTTCAGGTCGATTGTTTGCCGTTTCGGGATCCCTAACAGGATAATCACCGACGACGGTACGCAATTTACGAGCCGCACCTTCATGCAGTACGTCCAAGATCTTGGCGCCAAGGTCTGCTTCGCTTCTATTGCTCACTCGAGAAGCAACGGTCAAGCAGAGAGGGCAAATGCTGAAGTGCTGCGTGGGCTCAAGACCAGAACTTTCGACAGGCTGCACAAGTGCGGAAGAAACTGGATCGAGCAGTTGTCGGTGGTTCTTTGGTCGATCAGGACGACGCCAAATCGAGCCACTGGCCAGACACCTTTCGCTCTAGTATATGGAGCAGAGGCAGTTCTCCCCACGGAACTCGAATACGGGTCGCCTCGAGTGCTTGCTTACGATGAGCTTGAGCAAGAGCAGCTGCGACAAGACGACGCGCTGCTCCTTGAGGAAGACCGTCTTCAGGCTGCTGTGTGAGCTGCTCGCTACCAGCAAGCTTTGCGCCGCTACCATAGCCGCAAAGTTAATGCCAGAAGTCTCAAGGAAGGCAACCTTGTTCTTCGGCGCGTTCAGTCTGCCAAGAATTCCAACAAGTTGACGCCGAAGTGGGAAGGCCCTTACCGGGTGAAACGAGTCACTAGGCCTGGCGCAGTCCGCCTGGAGACCGAAGATGGCATCCCAGTGAGCAACTCCTGGAATATTGAACATCTTCGCAAGTTTTACCCGTAGGGCGCGGTTGCCGGAACCTGTTCCGGCAACCACCTTTTGTACAAGTCTTGCCGCTGTTGCATGTAATCCTTTGTACAAAGCCGGGCGTAGATCCCGTGCATAAAGCTTATGTGCTCCGCACACCTTGTCGATTTCATGCTTTTTATTATTTGCATGTGTTATCTGACACTTTGTGCAGCACTTACCCCCGGTAAGCAATAACGAGCCATAAGGCTCCATATCTTTATTTTCTCCTCTTTCTTTTTTCTCAAGGAAAGGAAGGTTCCCTCGCGCACAAGTTTGCCGGGGGGAAAGGAGAAGATACGGTATGGACCATGCGTCGTTCAAGAAGGTTTCGCCTTGCCGGGAAGCAAACAATAGAAAAGATAAGTTGCCAAAGTTTGAGCAATCAGATTCCTTTAAAATTTTAAGTTATTTTCCTTGAACGACCGTGCTTTGTATGGAAAACCTGTGCGCGGAGGAACCAACTCGTAGCTAGTTGCACCCTTACTGTTGTTTCGAGTCCGCTCAACAACTTAAGTGAGCTGCGACTAGCTGCAGAAGGTTTCTTGTCGGCTGCGGCACCGCCAGCAGGCTGCTGACGTTCCGCACTCAGTGCTCGCGGCAAAGGTGCCTGCGCCGGCAAGTTCCCTAAAAGCGTAGGGTAAAAACATACAAAGGAAGGAATCAAGTAAAGGAAATAACATTGCAATCATTGCATAGGATAAAGTTATATTACAGAATAGCTTGTCGCGGCTCTAATAAATTGTTCTCATGACATGACCAGAAGCGACAAGAAAAGAAGAAAATGGGCGGCCTAGTCTACGCGATCGCCCTCGACCCTCTTGATCCCGCTCACCCTGTCCACAATGGGTGCGACAAGGGTCTTGAGCGCCTCCAGATCAGCATCCGGCGGCAAGGACCTGAGGACGTTGGTGAGGTTGAGGCCCGGATTGCGGAACGCCACCTTCATCAGCACCTTCTGAAGAGCTCCCGTGCAGATCTTGCGCGACTCGTCGGCAAGCTGCTTCGGGATCCCTTCCCGGAGTCACCGGAGTGCCGTCGCCACGCCCTTGAAAAATGAAATGAGCTTGGTGCTGGGTTGGAGGTTCTCGTCGGAGGAATACCCGAGATCCTCCATTCCCAGTTGCGCCAGCTCCTTGTCGATGTCAGCGGCAACATCCACGAGCCCCTCCATCCAGTGCTCCACATTCTCCCGGAATGTGCTCTGGGCGGCGGCGGCGCTCGCCAGCAGCGCCTTGCCGGCCTTGACTTCCTCCTTCAGGGCCGTCTCCTGCTCCTTGGCGCTGTCCAGTGTCTTGGTCAAAGTGGCCAGCTTCGACTCAAGATCCGCATTGGAATCCTTGGCGGCGTCAAGCTCATTGCCCTTCTCGACGAGATGGCCCTGCAGCTCCGAGTAGCTGTTGGCGTCCTTCTCTCGCTCAAGCTTGAGCGCGGCAAGCTCGTCGCCGCTCGCCTTGAGATCCGCCTCCAGCTGCGCCACCTTCGTCTCCAGCTCCTTCTTGGCGTCCTCGGCAGCTGCGGCAGCGTCTTCTGCTTGCTTGAGGGCTCCGCCAACTGTTCTCTTGCGCGCGGCAAGCTCCTCCTCGTGGCTGTCGAGATCGACTTTCCGCTGCACCAGCTCGCCTTCTTGCACGGACAGCTTCTCAGCGGCAAGCCTTTGCTGCTCTTTGACTTCAGCTTTTTCAAGGAGGAAGGCCCTCTGCTCCTCGGCAAGCTGCTCCCGCTCCACTGTCAAGGACCGAAGAGCTTCTTGATTTTGACTCCGGAGCTCCTCCGTGCGCTTCTCAATATCGACTCCCGCCTTGGCGACAAGCGCTTCACGGGATTCCAGCTTGGCTTGCCGGGCGCAGTAGAGTGACACCAGCTTCTGCAGCAGCCGCTCCTCCTCAGGCTCGCCGCTGCTGCTGCTTGGCGCGTCAACAAGCGCCAGCCCGGCGGAGGCAAGCACTTCTCTGTCGAAGATCTCTCCCTCGACCGGCGCCCTGGAGCTTGACGCCCAGGGGAGGTTGATGAAGATGTCGTCGCCGGCCTTCAAGTAGATGCCAGGCTGAGGCTCTTCGGAGCCTAGCGCTGCGGCAGCGGCGGAGGGATCGGCGGTCGGTGCAGCGCCTGGCGCTCCTGCGGCCTCCGGGTCGTCAGTGCGATCGCCAGATCCCCCGCCTGCTTCTGCAGCGGCAGCCCTGGCAGCCTCTTCGCCAGCGGGCTCGTCAGCGCCGGCTGCTTCCTCGGCGGCAGCAGCGTCTTCGGCGGGACCCTCGGTCTCCATCGGCTCCGGAGCAGATGGATCTGACAGCCGGAAAAAGGGGAGAAGATTCAAGCAAAAAATCCAAGAAAGAAGAAGAAGATCAAAAGAAGAAGAAGCCAAGGGAAGTTTTGGAGCAAGGAGAGTACCTGTGCCAGGTTCTGCACTCGTGGTCTCCGCCGCCGGGGGGCCGCTGGTGCTGTCCCTTGCTGGAGACCCCTCCCTTGCCGGAGACGTCTCCCTTACCGGAGAGCTCTCCCTTGCCGGGGACCTCTCCCTTGCCGGAGGACTCTCCCTTGGCGCCTCGGGGGCGGCCTCCAGGAGTTCCTGGTGAAGCTGCTCTGCTTCTGCACAAGTCAACAAACAGATATCAGCAAAGCAAGAATCTTCATGCGCGCCCAACAGCGGAAAGCAAACAAGATACTTACGCTGGGGGCTGCTCTGAAGATTAGTT
This sequence comes from Triticum monococcum, assembly GCA_034509565.1. Classification (NCBI taxonomy): domain Eukaryota; kingdom Viridiplantae; phylum Streptophyta; class Magnoliopsida; order Poales; family Poaceae; genus Triticum; species Triticum monococcum. The sequence continues at coordinate 609,728,774 of CM067842.1, forward strand.
GCCAGGTCCGACAAGGTTGTCTCGGGCGCGTCCCATGCTGACACGGTGGGTTCATCCTTGATGACAATCACCGGGGCCTTGGCCCTCTTCGCTGCTCTCTAGGCCAGAGTCCTGAAAAGAAATGGGATCAGATTGAAGCAAGTGAGATACAAAACAGCAAGAATTGAAGAACTGCAAGTACAATAAGAGAAACTTACTCTTCTTCTTCTTCCTCGTCGGAGCTGAACGCGGAGAAGTCGAAATCCGGCTCGCGTCCGGCGTGGGAAGGTGGAGGAGTAGGTTCCCTTGGCCGCTTGGCGGGAACTGAAGCAGTGGTCCGGGAGGACCCTACTCCAGTTGCCGCAGCAGCATGAGGCGCTCCCGCGGCAACAGTGCTTGCCGCGGTGGAGCATGTCGCGCGGCGCGGCGACTGTCGGCTCGCCTGCCGCCTCGCCACGTCCCCGACCTTGCGAAGACGCCTCCTTGGTGGAGATGGAGGCTCTGCTTGCGGCGAGCTATCTGAAGATGAGGAGGAGGAGGAGTTGATATCCAACGAGCCGCTCGTGTCCTCGGCGGGCTCGCTCGGCTCGACGTCACGCCCGGCAAGCTATTTCTTGCCGGCAAGCTCCTCTTGCCCGGCAAGTTCTTTCTTGCCGGCAAGATCCTCCCGCTCGGCACGGCTTGCCGCCTCTGCCTCCTCCATGGTGAATCCGAACTCGCCTGCCGCTGCGGCTGCTGCCGCCTCTTCCAGCCTGGTGGCAATGCGCTTCAACTCCTCCTCGGTGGTATCGCGAGTGAGGCCATCCTTCTCGTCGGGGCGGATCGGCACTTCTACCAAGTTGTCAAAGAACTGCTGCATGACGTCATCTGCAGGCTCTTGCCAAGTTGGCACAAGTCCATGCGACTCGCACAACGGCATCATTGCCCTGATGCGGTCGAGCGCAGAGTTGTTGTACAATGGGACGATGCCCTGCGGCAACCTAAAAACTTCGGGATGATCTGGATCATACTTGAACAGCTCCTGAAGCATTGCATTCAGCTCCAAAATGATGAAGTTGTAGTTGAGGCCCGGGCGAAGCCTCATGATATCCGCCACGTTCTTGAACTCCCAGGCGGGCCTCCTCCGTTCCTGCAGGGGGGCGATGCGGCGGCGAAGGAAGTCTGCGCCAACGGCGCCTACAGTGAGTCCGGCAAGCCTGAGGCATTGGATCCTGGTGACGGCAATCCTCAGCCTGCTGTCTTCCAGGGCCACGTCGCTCCAGTCGCTGTCGCGTGCTGTTGCTACTTGGCGCCGGGCGGTAAATGGCTGCGGGTTCTCCTCTATGATCCAGCACCAATCTGCTCTCCACTCCTCCCACTAGCCATGGAACTCGCCCTCCAGATAAGAATCTTTCTTGCCGGCCCTTGAGATCCAAGCGATTCCGCTGGATAGAGGCTCTCCTCTCTCTACTCGGGGCATGAAGAAATGGTGGAAAAGAGCTACGTTTGGGTGGACTCCGACAAAGTTTTCGCAAAGGTGTGCGAAAACTGCCATGGTCAGGACGGCGTTGGGGGTGAAATCAAGGAGGTAGAGACCGTAGGTGTTCATGATGTCGCAAAAGAATTCAAAGAAGGGCGGGCAGAGCCCGCAGTAGAAGAATACGGCGAAGAAGGGATATCCGTGCGGAGCCATCTTATGAGAAGTAGCTGGGAGTACCTTGGTGCTCGGATGTGCCCGCGTCTCCGTCGACCAGAAGAGGTAGTAGTACTCCCTTAGCTCCTTCGCAGCAAGCTTGGGGGGGGAGATGGCCCGCTCCTTCCGCAGTGCCGCGAGCCGCTGCGCCTCGGTCGACTTCACAGCCTTCCCCTTGTCGGCTTTCGGAGCCATGGCGGAAGTGGTGGAGGAGGTCGACGGCGTTGGTGGTGCTGGTGGCGATGGGGGGGCAGGGCGCTGCTCTCTTGCTACTTTGGGAAGATGGAGGCGGGGCGGGTGCTTCTGAGATTGGAGAGGAAAGGGGGCGAGTGGGCGCACTACCCCTGCTTCACCTTGCTTATAAAGGGGGAAGTGGCGGACGTTCCACCTTTCCTAATAAAGAAACTGCCCACGATCTCTCCCACGACGCCGCGTTCGACGCGTGCCGTTCGGGGAGGGCGCGGTGGATGCGGAGTAAGATACGGCGTAACCTAGGCCTCGCATGCCCGTGCCCTGTTTTGGGCCTAGCCCAACAGCGCTCGGCACCGTGTATGGCCCAGGCCCGGGGGCTCCTGTCGGTGTACTAAAGTAGGGGTACCTTAGTATCCCGAACTTGTGCACGAGCAGTCGCAGCATCCCGCGGCAAGGCTTGCCGGGTGACCGCCAAGATCCTCCGTGGTTCCTTTGCAGCCATTCAAGAACAAAGTATACAAGGCCCCGGCAAGAGGAGCTTGCCGGGAAGGATACAAGACCCCGGCAAGAGGAGCTTGCCGGGAAGGCCAACCAAGGCATCTCAAGGAACTTGCCGCAACACCCCACGCGACCCGGCAAGGCCCGGTGAGCGACAAGCTCCCGGACGCGACAAGACATCGACCGCGGCAAGGCACTTGCCGCGGCAAGCTTCCACTCTGTACCTGCGCTCCAGCACATTCACCAACGTGTCACTCTGGGACCCTTCCAGAGCGTACGTGGCGGGAAGCTGTGCAGCCAGAGGTACACGCTGGCAAGCGGCGCTGACAAGATTGCCATCGTGGCAAGCAGTGGCATCCCAGGCAGTCCCTTTCTGCACCGTCTAGGAGACGCAGACAGGCATTTAATGCCTTTGTCCCCTGCCGTCAGGGTTAGGTATGATGCACTGTAGTAGGCGGCGGTGCCACCGCCATGCCTTTTCCATTTTTACCCTCATCTATGTTGCCACCTGTCAGTGACCCCTTAAACATATAAAAGGAGGCCCATGTGCAACGGAGAGAGGGTCGGCCAATAGAACGCACTCACGCTCGGTCTAGCTAGCTGCTGATGTGTACTGTAGCAATCAGCGCTCCCGAGCAAGAAATCAATACAACCACAAAGCAGGAGTAGGGTTTTACGCATCCGTGCGGCCCGAACCTGGGTAAACCGATCGTGTCGCTCGTGCGCTTCGCCTCGATCTGCTCTTCGTGCTCTCTCCGCCTCCTGCCGAACCAAAAGGGACTCGGTCCGCCGATCCCATAGGTGTCCGTGGGGATCAGCACCCCCGACAGTAATATTCAAGGACAACCAAGAGCCTAAGCTTGGGGATGCCCCGGAAGGCATCCCCTCTTTCGTCTTCGTTCATCGGTAACTTTACTTGGAGCTATATTTTTATTCGCCACATGATATGTGTTTTGCTTGGAGCGTCAATTTATTTTGTTAGGATTTTCTTGCTGTTATTTATAAAAATGTTTTGCATCTTTTATTTCAATAAAAGTGGCATTGATAGCCTTTAGTATGCCTATGTTACAAGTATACGTGTTGCTGTTTGAAAACAGAAAGTTTACCGCTGTTGCAATAATTCCCTAGAAAAGTCAGAACGTGATAAAATGTTGAAACCTTTTGCATATTAATCTTTGATAAATTTACTACAGTGGGAATTTTCTTTCATAATTTTTGGAGCTAGGTAAGTATGGATGTTTCAGCATTCTTTACAGACTATCCTGTTTAGGCAGATTGCTGTTATGTTTGCATTGTTTGCATATGTTTGCTTCCTTAATGATTCTATTTGAGGATAGGACTATTAAATATGCAGAGGCATTTAATATGCAATGTTGAATAATAATTTTAGTGATTTTCTACAGTAGAGTATGATAAGGTTTTTGCAATGGTTTATACTAAATTATCTCACGAGTCCTTGTTGAGTTTTGTGTGGATGAAGCTTTTGAGATTTAGGGAGACCGTGATATGAGAGGAATTAAGGAGAGACAAAAGCTCAATCTTGAGGATGCCCAAGGCATCCCAAGATAATATTTCAAGAAGTCTCAAGCATCTAAGCTTGGGGATGCCCCGGTTGGCATCCCATCTTTCTTCTTCAACAACTATCGGTTAGTTTCGGTTGATCATAAGTTTTTGCTTCTTCACATGATGTTTGCCATTCTTAGAATGTCATTTTATTTTTATTTGCTTGCTGTTTGAATAAAATACCAAGATCTTAAATTCTTAAATGTCAGAGAGTCTTCACATAGTTGCATAATTATTCAACTACTCATTGATCTTCACTTATATCTTTCGGAGTAGTTTGTTGTTTCCTCTAGTACTTCACTTATATCTTTTATAGCACGTGGTAGTTTTATTTTGAAGAAATAGATGAACTCTCATGCTTCACTTAGATTATTTTGAGATTCTTAAATAGCATGGTAATTTGCTTAAAATCCTAATATGCTAGGTATTGAAGATTAGTAAAATTTTCTTATGAGTGTTTTGAATACTAAGAGAAGTTTGAGCTTGATGATTCTTTAGAGATATGGAGGTAATAATATCAAGGTCGTGCTAGTTGAGTAGTTGTGAATTTGAGAAATTCTTGTGTTGAAGTTTGCAAGTCCCTTAGCATGCATGTATGGTAAACGTTATGTAACAAATTTGAAACATGAGGTGTTATTTGATTGTCTTCCTTATGAGTGGCGGTCGGGGACGAGTGATGGTCTTTTCCTACCAATCTATCCCCCTAGGAGCATGCGCGTAGTGCCGAGGTTTTTGATGACTTGTAGATTTTTGCAATAAGTATGTGAGTTCTTTATGACTAATGTTGAGTCCATGGATTATACGCACTCTCACCCTTCCATCATTGCTAGCCTCTTCGGTACTGTGCATTGCCCTTTCTCACATTGAGAGTTGGTGCAAACTTCGCCGGTGCATCCAAACCCCGTGATATGATACGCTCTGTCACACATAAACATCCTTATATCTTCCTCAAAACAGCCACTAGTGTAGGTACGAGGTGACTCGCGCGTGGTCTCCTACTGGATTGATACCTTGGTTCACAAAAACTGAGGGAAATACTTACGTTGCTTTGCTGCCTCACCTTTCCTCTTCAAGGGAAAACCAACGCATGCTCAAGAGGTAGAAATAAGGATTTTTGGCGTCGTTGCCAGGGAGATCTATGCCAAGTGAAGACATACCAAGTACCCATCACAACTCTTATCCTTCGCATTACAGTATTTGCCATTTGCCTCTCGTTTTCCTCTCCCGTACTTCACCCTTGCCGTTTTATTCGCCCTCTCTTTCTAGTCGCCTCTTTTCTGCTTGCTTCGTTGTTATGGCTAGTCATTTATCTACTCCTTTGTATCCTGAGAATGAAGTTCTTAATTTTAAACAAAGGGAGGGAGAAAATCTAAAAGATGCTTGGTACAGAATTTGCAATGTGCAAAATAGATCTACTAGGAAGCAATCTACTTCCGTTCTTCTTTGCAATTTTTATGTGGGCATCACTCCTTGGAATATATATATTCTTGATACCATTACCGGAGGAAATTTCTTGGGTAGCCATACTTTTGATTCTTATAATGCTATGATAGATTTGTTTGGCCCACCACCTCTTTTGTTTAATGGAACTATTTTAACTTTGGAACACATGATGCAACGGCTTGAAATTATTGAAAATAGAGTTGCCACCTTAGAGTTGATTGAAAATTTGGAAAGAAAGATCCATAACCAAATTACCCAATACGGATCTAAGGTAGGAGTTGCTCTTAAATTTGTTAAAGAAAAGGAACCTATGGTTAATGAAAAGATAGATCAAGATTCCACTAGAATTGATAAAATTGAGGATATTATTACCAACCTAGGGTCTGCCTTCTCTTCCATGAAAAATACTCCTTCTAATGCTAAGGTTGCCAAATTCATGTATGTTCCTAAAAATAAGGGTGAAACTTCTAGTAAAGGAAATGCGGACCTCAAATCCATAAGTGTTCACCCCAACTTTCTCACTATCCTTAAGGAATCTTTTGCTACAAATGATTTTCTCGATTTCGTGCCTAGGAGTTTGATAATTAATAAAAATAAAGAAACTCCTAGGAGTTATAGGTGTCTTATTGAAGAATTGACTACCAAAGATGATAATACCTAGATCTATCCTTGCTTTTATGCCTAGCTAGGGGCGTTAAACGATAGCGCTTGTTGGGAGGCAACCCAATTTTATTTTTATTCCTTGATTTTTATTCCTGTTTAGTAATAATTTATCTAGCCTCTGTTTTGGTTGTCTTTTTTGTGTTTAATTAGTGTTTGTACCAAGTAGAACCGTTGGGAAGACTTGGGGAAAGTCTTTTTGATCTTACTCTAAAAAACAGAAACTTTAGCGCTCACGAGAATTGCTCCCATTTTTTATTGGAGAGTGATATTTAGTTAATTATTTTTTCAGATGATTAATAGATAAATTCCTAACGTCCAGCAATTTATTTTAGAATTTGTGGGGTTCCAGAAGTATTCGAAACCTACATATTACTACAGATTGTTCTGTTTTTGACAGATTCTGTTTTTCGTGTGTTGTTTGCTTATTTTGATGAATCTATGGCTAGTAATAGAGTTTATGAATCATAGAAAAGTTGGAATACAGTAGGTTTAACATCAATATAAATAAATAATGGGTTCATTACAGTACCTCGAAGTGGTGGTTTGTTTTATTTTACTAACGGAGCTCACGAAGATTTTCTTTCAAGTTTTGTGTTGTGAAGTTTTCAAGTTTTGGGTAAAGATTTGATGGATTATGGAACAAGGAGTGGCAAGAGCCTAAGCTTGGGGATGCCCAAGGCACCCCAAGGTAAAATCCAAGGACAACCAAAAGCCTAAGCTTGGGGATGCCCCGGAAGGAATCCCCTCTTTCGTCTTCGTCCATCGGTAACTTTACTTGGAGCTATATTTTTATTCGCCACATGATATGTGTTTTTATTGGAGCGTCTTGTATGATTTGAGTCATTGATTTTTAGTTTACCACAATCATCCTTGTCGTACACACCTTTTGGGAGAGACACACATGAATTGGAATTTATTAGAATACTCTATGTGCTTCACTTATATCTTTTGAGTTGGATAATTTTTGCTCTAGTGCTTCGCTTATATCTTTTAGAGCACGGCGGTGGTTCTATTTTATAGAAATAATTGATCTATCATGCTTCACTTATATCATTTTGAGATTCCTTTAGAACAGCATGGTAATTCACTTTGGTTATAAATTTTAAATGCTAAGAGAAGTTGGGTGCTTGATAGATTGTTTTGAGATATAAATGTGGTAATATTAGAGGTGTGCTAGTTGAGTAATTGTGAAATTGATGAATACTTGTGTTGAAGTTGGAAAGTCCCGTAGCATGCACGTATGGTAAACGTTATGTGACAAATTTGAAGCATGGGGTGTTCTTTGATTGCTTTCCTTATGAGTGGCGGTCGGGGACGAGCGATGGTCTTTTCCTACCAATCTATCCCCCTAGGAGCATGCGTGTAGTGCTTGGTTTTGATGACTTGTAGATTTTTTGCAATAAGTATGTGAGTTCTTTATGACTAATGTCGAGTCCATGGATTATACGCACTCTCACCCTTCCATCATTACTAGCCTCTTCGGTACCGTGCATTGCTCTTTCTCACCTTGAGAGTTGGTGCAAACTTCGCCGGTGCATCCAAACCCCGTGATATGATACGCTCTATCACACATAAGCCTCCTTATACCTTCCTCAAAACAGCCACCATACCTACCTATTATGGCATTTCCATAGCCATTCTGAGATATATTGCCATGCAACTTTCCACCATTCCATTTATTATGACACGCATCATCATTGTCATATTGCTTTGCATGATCATGTAGTTGACATCGTATTTGTGGCAAGGCCACCATGCTTAATTTTTTATACATGTCACTCTTGATTCATCGCAATCCCGGTACACCGCCGGAGGCATTCACATAGAGTCATATTTTGTTCTAAGTATCGAGTTGTAATTCTTGAGTTGTAAGAAAATAAAAGTGTGATGATCATCATTAGAGCATTGTCCCATGTGAGGAATGGATGATGGAGACTATGATTCCCCCACAAGTCAGCATGAGACTCCGGACAAAAAATAAAATAAATAAAAAGAGAAAATAGGCCAAAAAAAGAAAGAAGGCCCAAATAAAAAAATAAAGAGAAAAAACTAATGAGAGAAAAAGAGAGAAGGGACAATGTTACTATCCTTTTTCCGCACTTGTGCTTCAAAGTAGCGCCATGATCTTCATGATAGAGAGTCTCTTATTTTTTTCACTTTCATATACTAGTGGGAATTTTTCATTATAGAACTTGGCTTGTATATTCCAACAATGGGCTTCCTCAAATGCCCTAGGTCTTCGTGAGCAAGCGAGTTGGATGCACACCCAGTTAGTTTCTTTGATGAGCTTTCATATATTTATAGCTCTAGTGCATCCGTTGCATGGCAATCCCTACTCCTTGCATTGACATCAATCGGTGGGCATCTCCATAGCCCATTGATTAGCCACATCAATGTGAGACTTTCTCCCTTTTTGTCTTCTCACACAACCTCAATCATGATATTCTATTCCACCCATAGTGCTATGTCCATGGCTCATGCTCATATATTGCATAAAAGTTGAAAGAGTTTGAAAAGGCTAAGTATGAAACAATTGCTTGCAAGGTTGTCAAAATCGTGATTTTGAATCGGATCGGAGCCTCAATGGTAGGATCGCAAATCGTAGAATCTTCACTATCAGGATCGTAGAAACGTAGATTCTAAGAACTAAAATCGTAGAATCATAGGGGTTAGTTTGGATCGTAAAGTCATAGAATCGTATAACAGAATCGCGATTCTGACAACCTTGATGCTTGTCATCGGGGTTGTGCATGATGAGAGCATTTTGTGTGACAAAAATGGAGCATGGCCAAACTATATGACTTTGTAGGGATAAGTTTTCTTTGGCTATGGTATTTTCATAAGACATAATTTCTTGATTAGCATACTTGGAGTATTACTATTTTTATGTCAACAATAAACTTTTATCTTGAATCTTTCGGATCTGAACATTCATGCCACAATATAGAAAAATACTTTGGAGAATATTCTAGAAAGCATTCCACATCAAAAATTCTGTTTTTATCATTTACCTCCTCGAGGACGAGCAGGAATCAAGCTTGGGGATGCTGATACGACTCCAACGTATCTATAATTTTTGATTGTTCCATGCTATTATATTATCAGTTTTGGATGTTAATGGGCTTTATTTTACACTTTTATATTATTTTTGGGACTAACCTATTAACCGGAGGCCCAGCCCAAATTGCTCTTTTTTTGCCTATTTTAGTGTTCCGCAGAAAAGGATTATCAAACGGAGTCCAAACGGAATGAAACCTTCGGGGGCGTGATTTTTGGAACAAACGTGATCCGGAGGACTTGGAGTGGATGTCAAGCAATCAACGAGGAGGCCATGAGGCAGGGGGCGCGCCCTCCCCCTCGTGGGCCCCTCGTTGCTCAACCGACCTACTTCTTCCTCCTATATATGTTCACATACCTCGAAAACATCCAGGAGCACCACGAAACCCTATTCCAGCCGCCGCAACCTTCTGTACCCAAGAGATCCCATCTTGGGGCCTTTTCCAGAGCTCCACCGGAGGGGGCATTGATCACGGAGGGCCTCTACATCAACTCCATGGCCCCTCTGATGATGTGTGAGTAGTTTACCTCAGACCTTCGGGTCCATAGTTATTAGCTAGATGGCTTCTTCTCTCTCTTTGGATCTCAATACAAAGTTCTCCTCGATTCTCTTAGAGATCTATTCGATGTAATATTCTTTTGTGGTGTGTTTGTCGAGATCCCATTAATTGTGGGTTTATGATCAAGTCTATCTATGAACAATTTTTGAATCATCTCTGAATTATTTTATGTATGATTGGTTATCTTTGCAAGTCTCTTCGAATTATCAGTTTGGTTTGGCCTACTAGATTGATCTTTCTTGCAATGGGAGAAGTTCTTAGCTTTGGGTTCAATCTTGCGGTGCTCGATCCCAGTGACAGAAAGGGAAACGACACGTATTGTATTGTTGCCATCGAGGATAAAAAGATGGGGTTTATATCATATTGCATGACCTTATCCCTCTACATCATGTCATCTTGCTTAAAGTGTTACTCTGTTCTTATGAACTTAATACTCTAGATGCATGCTGGATAGCGGTCGATGTGTGGAGTAATAGTAGTAGATGCAGGCAGGAGTCGGTCTACTTGTCTCGGACGTGATGCCTATATACATGATCATACCTAGATATTCTCATAATTATTCGCTTTTCTATCAATTGCTCGACAGTAATTTGTTCACCCACCGTAATACTTATGCTATCTTGAGAGAAGCCACTAGTGAAACCTATGGCCCCCGGGTCTATTCTCCATCATACAAGTTTCCAACCTATTTTATTCTGCAATCTTTACTTTCAATCTATATCATAAAAATACCAAAAATATTTATCTTATTATTATTATCTCTATCAGATCTCACTCTTGCAAGTGGCCGTGAAGGGATTGACAACCCCTTTATCGCGTTGGTTGCGAGGTTCTTATTTGTTTGTGTAGGTACGAGGTGAATCGCGCGTGATCTCCTACTGGATTGATACCTTGGTTCTGAAAAACTGAGGGAAATACTTACGCTGATTTGTTGCATCACCCTTTCCTCTTCAAGGGAAAACCAACGCATGCTCAAGAGGTGGCAGTGACATCCCTCGAACTCTAGATCCAGCTGAGGCCGAGGGAGAGCTTCGTCAGCACGACGGCGTGGTGACGTTGATGATGAAGTTACCGATGCAGGGCTTCGCCTAAGCACTACGACAATATGACCGAGGTGGAAACCCGTGGAGGGGGCACCGCACACGGCTAAGAGATCAACTTGTGTGTCTATGGGGTGCCCCCCTCCCCCGTATATCAAGGAGTGGAGGAGGGGGCCGGCCGGCCTCATAGGGCGCACCCCAAGGGGGGATTCCTACTCCTACTAGGAGTAGGTTCCCCCCTTTCCTTGTCCAACTAGGAGGGGGAAGGAAAGTGAAGAGGGGAAGAAGGAAAGGGGGACGGCCCCCCTCCCCAATTCAGATTGGGCTTGGGGGGCGTGCCCCTCCTCTTGTATGCCTCCTCTCTCTTCCACTAAAGCCCATGAAGGCCCATTAAACCCCCGGGGAGTTCCGGCAACCCCCCAGTACTTCGAAAAGTGCCCGAACCTATCCGAAACCTTTCCGGTGTCCAAACATAACCTTCCAATATATCAATCTTCATGTCTCGACCATTTCGAGACTCCTCGTCATGTCCATGATCACATCCGGGACTCCGAACAACCTTCAGTACATCAAATCACATAACTCACAATACATATCTTCATCGAACGTTAAGCGTGCGGACCCTACGGGTTCGAGAACTATGTAGACATGACCGAGACTCATCTCCGGTCAATAACCAATAGTGGAACCTGGATGCACATATTGGTTCCTACATATTCTACGAAGATCTTTATCGGTCAAACCGCATAACAACATACGTTGTTCACTTTGTCATCGGTATGTTACTTGCCCGAGATTCGGTTGTTGGTATCATCATACCTAGTTCAATCTCTTTACCGGTAAGTCTCTTTACTCGTTCCATAATGCAACATCCCGTAACTAACTCATTAGTCACATTGCTTGCAAGGCTTATAGTGATGTGCATTACTGAGAGGGCCCAGAGATACCTCTCCGACAATTGGAGTGACAAATCCTAATCTTGATCTATGCCAACTCAACAAACACCATCGGAGACACCTGTAGAGCATCTTTATAAATACCATCGAAGGGTTTAAGTTAGTTTTCGAGTCTAATAAATTAGAAATATGGACTCTTTGTTGGAAAAGGTTATGAGAGCGGAGGGATGTTCCGCCTTTCCCTCGCAGATTATTGTAATGAAGTCGTGAACCATATTCATTCAAGTGTTAATGAATCTAAAGTTTGGCATTCACGTCTTTGTCACATTAGTTTTGGTGTTATGACGTGACTAGCTAAGTTGGGTTTAATCCCGAGTTTCACTTTAGCCAAAGGTTCTCAGTGCCTTTCATGTGTGCAAGCTAAGCAACCTCGCAAGCCTCACAAGGCTACGGAGGAGAGACACTTGGCACCAGTAGAACTCATACACTCTGGTCTTTGTGAGATGAATGGTGTGTTGACTAAAGGTGGAAAGAAATACTTCATGACATTAATAGATGATTCCACTAGATATTGCTAGGTGTATCTATCAAATACTAAAAACAAGGCTCTACACTGCTTTAAAATGTATAAGGCAGAAGTTGAGAATCAACTTGAAAAGAAAATTAAACGAGTCCTGTCAGATCGTGGTGGAGAGTACTTCTCGAGTGAGTTTGATTCCTTTTGTGCAGAACACGACATTATTCATGAGAGGACGCCTCCCTATTCACCCCAGTCAAACGGGGTTGCCGAGCGGAAAAACCGTACTCTAACTGATTTGGTTAATGCCATGTTAGATACATCGGGTTTATCCAAGGCATGGTGGGGGAGGCTATATTGACGACATGTCATGTCCTGAATAAAGTTCCAACAAAGGATAATGAGATCACTCCCTATGAGAAATGGGTGAAGAGAAGGACAACACTCTCTACTTGCGTACTTGGGGCTGTTTGGCAAAAGTCAATGTGCTGATCCCCAAAAAGCGTAAACTTGGACCCAAGGCTGTGGACTGCGTTAATTTGGGCTATGCTAAGAACAGTGTTGGCTATAGATTTCTAGTAGTGAAATCTAAGGTACCTGACTAGAAGGTCGGTACAATTATGGAGTCTAAGGATGCTACATTCTTGGAGGATATTTTTCCTATGAGAGATATGCAAAGCACTTCTAGACAGGAATCTGATGAGACTCCTAAGCCTGCCATTCCTATGGAATATTATGAATGAACACATGATGAAAATCCTTAGGAGGATGACGAGGAAACCCTTGGTAGGCGCAAGAGACAAAGGACTGCAAAGACCTTTGGTGATGATTTCTTCGTGTACCTCGTGGATGATACTCCCACTTATATTTCAGAAGCGTATGCCTCTCCAGAAGCTGACTACTGGAAGGATGCGGTCCGTAGCGAGATGGATTCCACCATGGCTAACGGGACATGGGAGATCACTGACCGTCCCTATGGTTGCAAACCACTAGGATGTAAGTGGGTGTTCAAAAAGAAGCTTAGGCCCGATGGTACGATTGAAAAGTACAAGGCTAGACTTGTGGCCAAGGGCTATGACCAGAAAGAAGAGGAAGATTTCTTCGATACTTATTCACATGTCGCTAGACTGACCACCATTCGAGTATTACTCTCATTGGCGGCCTCGCATGGTCTTCTCGTCCATCAAATGGATGTTAAGACGACTTTTTTGAATGGAGAGCTAAACGAGGAAATTTACATGCAACAGCCAGATGGTTTTGTGATAGATGGTCAGGAAAGAAAGGTGTGTAGTTTTCTCAAATCTTTATATGGCCTGAAGCAAGCACCTAAACAATGGCATGATAAGTTCAGTACAACTCTAACATCTGTTGGTTTCGTTGTTAATGAGGCTGGCAAATGTGTATACTATCGCCATGGTGGGGGCGAAGGAGTTATGCGGTGCTTGTATGTTGATGACATACTGATATTCGGAACAAACCTCAAAGTCATTGAGGAGGTCAAGTCGTTTCTATCTCAACTTTGAGATGAAAGACCTTGGTGTGGCTGATGTTATCTTGAACATCAAGCTAATGAGAGATAATGAGGGTGGGATCACACTTCTGCAATCCCACTATGTTGAGAAGGTGTTGAGTCGTTTTGGATATTCGGATTGTACACCATCTCAAACACCATATGATCCTAGCGTGTTGATTTGAAAGTCCAAAGGCACGGCTAAAGATCAATTGAGATACTCTCAAATCATTGGTTCACTAATGTACCTAGCAAGACGAGGCCTGACATCGCGTTTGCTGTGAGCAAATTAAGACGGTTTGTTTCCAAACCGGGTGATGTACATTGGCATGCTATTGAAAGAGTTAAGCGCTATTTGAAAGGTACTATGAACTATGGACTTCACTATATTAGAGACCCATCGGTACTTGAAGTGTATAGAGATGCGAATTGGATATCTGATGCTGATGAGGTGAAGGCCACAACTCGGTATATGTTTACTCTTGGAGGTGGCGCTGTTTCCTGGAAGTCTTGCAAGAAAACGATCTTAACGAGTGAGGGAGTCCTGGATTAGGGGGTGTTCGGGTAGCCAGACTATACCTTCAGCCGGATTCCTGGACTATGAAGATACAAGATTGAAGACTTCGTCCCGTGTCCGGATGGGACTTTCCTTGGCGTGGAAGGCAAGCTTGGCGATGCGGATATTCAAGATCTCCTACCAATGTAACTGACTCTCTGTAACCCTAACCCTATCCGGTGTCTATATAAACCATAGGGTTTTAGTCCGTAGGACAACTTCATCAACTCCATAGACAACAATCATACCATAGGCTAGCTTCTAGGGTTTAGCCTCCTTGATCTCGTGGTAGATCTACTCTTGTACTACCCATATCATCAATATTAATCAAGCAGGACGTAGGGTTTTACCTCCATCAAGAGGGCCCGAACCTGGGTAAAACATCGTGTTCCCTGCCTCCTGTTACCATCCGGCCTAGACGCACAGTTCGGGACCCCCTACCCGAGATCCGCCGGTTTTGACACCGACATTGGTGCTTTCATTGAGAGTTCCTCTGTGCCGTCGCAATCAGGAAGGATCCCTTCTCCCATCTTCAAAGATGGCGCCGTGGCTAAGGGAGCCTTGGCTGTTGGCCAAACCCTTCGGCTAGGTGGTTTCCTCATGACCTCCTGTTCGGCTGTTGCGCCGATGGTGACCTCTCGGGTCATCAAAAGCAATCTACATGTCAGCTCAGAGCTCGTCGAGTAGTTAGATCCAATGGAGCTCTCTTCTGTAAACGAGCTCTTGGATCTCATCGCCGCCCTGGGGGTCGCCACGGATTACGACCAGGTTGGGCTTAAACCCGATCTAAGAGAAATTAACTCTCCCCAAGTCACCCACCACATTGCCGTGGTAGAGGCGCGGTACGGCGACCCTTCATCTATTTTAAGGACTAGTTACGTCTGAATTCCCGATCCCTCCAAGCCGGATACCCGCGGAGGGGAGGATGTAACTCAAGACCTGAGCTTAGAATCAGGCAACGGGCCGGATTCGTTGGATAACGTCCAGGAATCCGAACTTCGGAATTCGGAAACTCTTCGGCCTCCGAATCTTGGATTGGGTGAGGTTTCAGATTCAACAACACCCACCCACCTGAACATAAGCGATCTCTCCCGAGTCAGGCAGAGGCCCGACGAAACAGTACATCATTACTGGGCCAGATTCCTCCTGGTTATGAACTGGATAAGAGATTACCGCGAGGGAGACGCGATATCAGTCTTCTGCAGTAATTGCACAGACGAGGGAATCCTTAACGCCGTAAGTCGTCGTGATATTACACGCTTCGCTGACTTGGCGTCCATAGTACAAAAATACTGTGCGATGGAAAGCGCCTGGAAAACCGAACCGAAATTTTGTGATAATCCGGCCTTGAATAGTAATCCCATCCGAACTAAGAGGGTGCATCATCATAAGACACCCGGGATAAATAGCAAAAAGCCAAAACCCTCTGCAGGGCATGGAACCATACTGGAAAGGTGGCTCAATGGACCCTGTAGAATTCATAGTACAGAGGACGCCACACCAACTCACAGCCTTAGAGCATGTTGGATACTCCGGCAGGTAGCCAAAATTGGTGAGGACCTCTTAAATCGGGAGGCCGCAGAAAGCCAGCCCGAGGACACCAGTACTGTTCTCACAGTCTTCGAGACTTTCGCATCAAACAATATGCGAAAAAGAACACTCCGCAACCTCGCCGAAGTCTATCAAGTTGCAACAATAAATCCATGGAGCGACACTGCCATTACTTTCAACGCAAGTGATGAACCTAGATTCCAAACAGCCCGAGCTCCAGCCGCATTGGTCCTCAGTCCCATAGTGGACGGCTTTCGCCTTACTAAGGTGCTCATGGATGGAGGCAAAGAACTAAACCTCATTTATGAGGAGACCCTGCAAAAAATGGAAATAGACTGGAACCGCGTCGAGCGAAGCAGCACAACCTTTAGAGGAATAATCCCCAGTCGGGAAGCGCGCTGCACGGGAAAAATCACACTAGATGTGGTGTTCGGCACGCCGGATAATTACAGGTCTGAAGAAATCACGTTCCAGGTGGCCCCGTTTAAAAGCGAACATCACGCCTTACTAGGGCAGGAAGCATTCACAATCTTCCAAGCAATACCCCATTACGGGTACATGAAGCTCAAGATGCCCGGGCCGAATGGAATTATCACTCTAGCTAGTGATCCGGACATAGGACTCCGCGCCGAAAACAAAACGGCCGCATTATCCCTTGAGGCACTATCCGAAGCCTTAGCGGCCGAGGAACTGACAGCGCTACGCTCCACGGTTAACAGGGATGATGTGATACTCGACAAAAGATCTAAATCCACATCCTTCAAGCCAGCAGACGAAATAATCAAATTCCAGGTCCATCCAATGGACCCCAATAAAACAGCTTCCATCGGGGCATGATTGAACCCTGATGTAGACGCCGCACTGCGAGAGTTCCTACGAGAGAACTGGGACATCTTCGCCTGTCACCCTTTAGACATGTGAGCGATCCCACGCAGGCTAGCCGAACACAGCTTAAACATCCAAAAAGGATTTAAACCTGTCAAACAAGCCCTTCGGCGTTTTTCCGAACCCAAGAGACAGGCTATGGGAGAGGAGCTAGCCAAGCTATTGGAGGCCGGATTCATTAGAGACACAAAACATCCGGACTGGCTAGCAAACCTGGTGATGGTACCAAAGAAGGACAAATCCTGGCGCCTGTGTGTTGATTTCAAAGACCTTAACAAAGCTTGCCCAAAGGATCCCTTCCCCCTCCCCCGTATCGATCAAATTATCGATGCCACCGCAGGACACGATTCGTTGTGCTTCCTCGACACATACTCCGGTTACCATTAAATCAAGATGGCAGAATCAGACCAAGCTGCAACAGCATTCATCACACCATACGGCCCATTCTGCTTCAACACAATGCCCTTCGGGCTGAAAAACGCCGGCGCAACATATCAGCGCATGATCCAGACATGTCTGGCAAACCAAATCGGCAAAACAGTGGAGGCGTACATGGACGATGTGGTCGTCAAATCAAGACATGTCGAATCTATAGTAGACGACTTGAAGCTTACATTCGATAACCTCCGAAAATATGACATCAAGCTCAATCCGGAAAAATGTGTCTTCGGCGTTCCAGCCGGAAAGCTCTTGGGCTTCATTGTATCCAGTAGAGGAATTGAAGCAAATCCAGCCAAGATCTGAGCTTTGTCACAACTGGATGTCCCAAAGGACCTTAAACAAATACAAAAATTAACCGGATGCGTGGCGGCTTTAAGCCGCTTCATCTCCCGCTTGGGAGAAAAGGCACTACCCCTCTATCGCCTCCTTCGGCGCACCGAACACTTCGAGTGGACGGATGCCACCACGGCCGGACTTGGTGAAATAAAAGCCATATTGGCAACAAACCCAGTCCTGGCCGCGCCAAACACCGGCGAGCCAATGTTATTGTACATCGCAACAACACACCAAGTTGTCAGCGCAGTGCTCGTTGTCGAGTGGGAAACGGACGGACACAAATTCCCCCTTCAAAGGTCGGTCTACTACGTGTCCACTGTCCTCACTCCATGCAAATCACGGTACCCGCATTACCAAAAGATTGCATACGCGGTATTCATGGCATCCCGGAAGCTACAACGCTACTTTCAAGAGTGTTCCATAACAGTAGCCTCGGAAGTACCACTCAACGATATTATCAACAACCACGATGCAACGGGCCGGATTGCAAAATGGGCCATCGAGCTTCTCCCGTTCGATATAACTTATAAACCACGGCGAGCTATTAAATCGCAAGTTTTGGCCGACTTCGTCGCAGAATGGACGGAGGCCGAGCTCCCTAAAGAGTACGGCACATATTCAAACTGGATCATGCACTTCGACGGCTCCAAAATGTTGGCCGGACTGGGGGCTGGCGTCGTCTTGACGTCCCCCATAGGAGACACGGTCCAATATGTGCTCCAGATCATGTACACGGATTCCAACAACGCAGCCGAATATGAGGCCCTCCTACATGGCCTCCGGATAGCAGTATCCATGGGTATCCAGCGCCTAGGGGTACGCGGGGATTCAAACCTCACGATATCCCAAATAAATGGAGACTTCGACGCCAAGGACCCAAAAATGGCAGCTTACCGCAACACCGTCCTAAAAATATCAGCTCGGTTCGAAGGGCTGAAGTTTCACCATATAGCCCGAGAAAACAATCAAGCGGCGGACGTCCTAGCACGCATCGGAGCAAAACACGATGCAGTCCCCCCAACATCTTTTTGGAAAGATTGTTCAAGCCATCCGTAGCATGGGAGGGGGAACCTGCAAACAACAGCCCGAACCCAGCCGCACCACTCGACGCCGAACAATCTGACACAATTGGAGGCTCTGCCAACAAAATTACACCTTCAGCCCACGTAATAATGGCGGTTATCGCCCCGTGGATAGAACCATTCCTAGCCTACCTTATTAGGCAGGAACTCCCGGAGGACCAAAACGAGGCCTGCTGCATAGTGCGGCGATCTAAAGCCTACAGAGTCCATGAGGGAGAGCTTTATAAGAAAAGCACTACCGAAGTCCTTCAAAGGTGCATCTCCGAAGAGGAAGGGCGGAACCTTCTGGCTAAAATTCATGCCGGACTCGGTGGTCACCACGCCGCCGCTCGGTCCCTTGTTAGCAAGGCTTTCCGTACAGGCTTTTATTGGCCGACGGCCCGGGCAGACGCTCAGGACCTAGTCCAACGATGCGCTGGTTGTCAACTTTTCGCCAACCAAAGCCATATGCCACCCACCGCACTCCGAACTATACCCATCACCTGGCCTTTTGCGGTCTGGGGGCTTGACATGGTCGGACCCCTCAAAGGTGGAACCCATAAGAAAAAATACTTACTGGTCATGGTGGATAAGTTCACCAAATGGATAGAAGCCAAGCCTGTTAAAACGGCCGAATCCGGACTTGTGATAGACTTCATATCCGGGGTTGTACACCGTTATGGCGTCCCCCACAGCATCATAACCGATAACGGTACAAACTTTACCGCCGACGAGGTAAAACTCTGGTGCAAAAACATGGGCATCAAGCTTGATTATGCCTCAGTCTATCACCCACAAACCAACGGCCAGGTCGAATGTGCAAATGGTCTTATCATGAGCGGCATTAAACCCAGACTAGTGTAGTCCCTCAAGGAATCTAACACGCACTGGGTAGAGGAGCTCGACTCTGTGCTATGGGGGCTGCGGACCACGCCAAATCGCACCACCGGATACACACCATTTTTTATGGTGTACGGCGCAGAAGCAGTTTTGCCCTGCGACATAATTCATGACTCACCTAGAGTGCGCATGTACGAAGAAAGAGAAGCCGAGCTCGATCGGCAGGACAACTTGGATGCCTTGGAGGAGGAGCGTGACGTGGCAAAAGCCCATTCCGCATTTTATCAACAGCATGCCCGAAGATATCAAAGCAGAGAGGTACGGGCCAAAAATTACAATGTTGGCGAACTAGTTATGTGCCTGTCGGATAAGAAAAAGGACAAACTCAAGCCCAAGTGGGAAGGTCCATTCATAATCGACCAAGTCCTGACTGGTGGGGCGTACCGCTTGCGAGATGCGTCGAACAACCGACTCAAGCCGAACCCGTGGAACGCCGCCCGTCTCCGAAGATTCTATGCCTAGCGCCGGACTCTGTGTTCGTCTCCTTCCTCTGTCCATTCCTTTTTGAATTTTTCTATCTTACATTTCTCTCCTTCCCATTCTTTCTCCTATAGCCCTTAAAGGCTCATATAGTGACGCGCCACTCGCGCTCATTAAACCCGGGGGCTTCTTTAACAGAAGCTTATTTATACGGGCTTCACGCCCAACACATGCGTCAAACTTCCGCATGTACCTTTTTCTTCACCATTATATGCATCGATATGACTTAAGTTTTGGCCAAGCTGGGTTGCCTGGCTCCTGTGCTTACCCCTACGTTCCCGATTGTTCGGCTAGGCGGTAAAGGGAGCACCTCTGTGATTGTTACTGCCGGGTCAGCCGGACGTGTACCTCAAACTGGGTGAAGCCGAAAGCTAGCGTTCTTAAGGGAATATTCGGTCGGTGAAATAAAAGATGAACTTTTTTTACTCATTTTATGTGCCCCCAGATGCTTTTTCTGCGTCTCTTCACGCAGTCCGGACATGCACATTAGGGCATGCCTCCCAGCGAAAGGAACCCCTAACGGAACTATTCTATCTAGAAGATGTTTCTTACTAACCATGTAATATAACACAACTAGTTGGGCACTTGTCTGATAAAGCACTGATGACCCCTACGCCTGGTCTCCACGCATACCCCGGTTCTTATATAACCGCTAGGGTATTCGGACACACTCCGGACCGTCAGGTCCCGAGGTTGAAGCGAAAAGGTCGGCAACGACAAACGATCTACAATCCGGCTAGAAGGCATTACACATGTCAATTCAAAATTACACAGTCATTCCGACTGATTGTATTCCTCTTCTATACCATCTAACAGGCTGTCTAATTTACAGTCCTGCTGGGAATACTTCGCAGCCAACTCTACTTGGCCGTACACTAGGCTTATAGGGATCTCCTTCCCGTCAGGCCCCACTGGTCCGACCTCGGCCATGTGGTTTGGGTCAGACTTCGTAAAACGGGTCTTCACCATGCCCCAGGCCTCCCTAGCGCCTTGTCGGTAGGCTGATATCTTCCACAACCGGAAGCACCGCCGAGCTCCCTTCAGCTTCTCCGCAAGCTCTCCAAGGCCCTCGGGCACGGAGTGGGCAGGCCATAAGGCTCGGGCAACACCTCGCATTGCCTGCCGAATTCGCTCATGCAGTTGCAAGAGTTTGGGAAGAAGGTCACCCGTAGAACCGGGCATCTCCTCTGCAGGATGACCTGTGAGCATACCTACAGATATTACTCTGTTAGTCGACTTCCTCGCCGAACTTTTTTCCAAAGTTCGTTCAAGCACTTACTAAATATGCCGCGTCGAAGCCGATGATTCTCCTTCGTAGAGTCCGACAGCTGGCCACGAACATCTTTAAGTTTGACGTCCAGCTTGGTGTTGGCATCCTGAAGATCATTCTTCTCCAGCCTCACCCTTGTTGTTTGTCCGGATCTAGTCTGGCGCCATCTGCAATATGATCTGTCAGATTTGCACCCACACCGCACAATACTAATCTTTCGAGGTGTATCTTACCTGAGGGGGTCTCTTTGGGCTCCCCCACTGCGGTTAGTGCGGCCTCTAGTTGGGCCTTGCACTTTTTCAGCTCCTGGGACAGTACAATATTCTTCTCTGTAAGAACATGCACATTAAATGATCCTTAAATCAGTTTCTCTAACTGCTTCAAGTCTCGGGGGCTACTGGCATATATATATATTTAACCAAAATTTTCTTACCCGTATGTCTTTTACATACTGCTCCGTGGCTCTGGCTAAACCACTTTGAGCAGCACGGAGGTACGCATCTCCCAAATTAAAGGCATCTAAAGCCTCTTGGGAGAAACAACCGTCGCGTAGAACGGTCCGGCAACGCCTGTGGTTCATGGCACTCTCCACTTCGGAATTTGTGGCAGACAACCTGTCCTCATCCTCTGTCGAAGGAGCGTCCGGTGCGCGCCTTGCGCTCGCCTTCGCTTCCTGGCCAGACGTTCGAGCCTGGCTGGTGGAGGCACGATTGGCAACCTCTTCGGATGTAGTCCGGCGAGGTCTCTTCGTTCTAAAGATAGCACGAACATTAATATGCCCTGACAGAATAACTCCAGGGAAACAGAGGGCGCGCTATACCTTTGCGCCGGCATCTCAGTCCGGACTACATTCCTTTTTGCCCCACGGGGCCCTGCGACCCCTCGTTGGCTAGCCGCCGCAGGTTCGGCCTCTTGCCTCAGAAATCTCCCCTGCAAAACACGGTTGTCGTTAGAAACACTGGAATACATGAGAATGGAATCTCTTTCAAGGGAACGGGACTCCGGTTTCCTTCACCTGGGAGGCCAGAATTAACCCTGGGTAATCCGCCATAATGGCCACCAAGGTATCGTCCTTGCTTAGCTGATAGAACACCCCGTCAATAAGCTACACCGATATGTCCGGATCTTCTTTGGAGTCCGGATTGAGGGACCGTTCTGGGTCCTCGGGCTGTGGAGGATGGCTGTTTATATCCTTTACCTCTTGTCGCAGTTCCTGCGTTGAAATCATTAGACTACCTATCTAACCGTGGGAATATAAAGCAAATGGGCAAGCGCAATTGTTCACTTACCCAACTTGAGGAATTGTACATACTGAATTCGGCCTGCAGATTGACGCGGAGGAATTCCTCCTTTTCTCCCTTGTACAAGGAGGATAAGATCTTTACTAAGGCGGCGGCTGAGGCCGGCCCCTTACGACCGTAACGGGTGGCGTCATCCTCCCCGTTGAAATCCCACATGGGGTGGCCTCTATATTGAAGCGGCTGCACCCCCCACATAATGCATGCGGCCATGACACCAATCATGGTTAGTCCGGAATGAGCCAACAGTCTTATCTGGCCCATTAGGTAAAGGATGTCTCTGTCGCTTTCTCTCCGAGAGCTCCGTGGACGCCAGCTCAAGCGTTTCTTCAACGGGGCATTATTGAACTCCGGAAGACCGGCCCGGATAGGGTCCAGTAGCGGGACGTCATCCATATAAAACCATTTCGAAGGCCAGTCCTCGGACGCCTTCTTTGGGGTTCCGGATAGGTATCCGGTCCCGGCGATGCGCCATATTTCGGCTCCGCCCACTTGATAGATAGACCCCTATTGAGAACGGGGCACCAGGCAGAATAACCTCTTCCACAGCGCGAAATGAGCCTCAACGCCTAAGAATAGCTCGCAAAGGGCGACGAAACCCGCGATATGTAATATGGAAGCGGGCGTGAGATTGTGCAGCTGGAGACCGTAAAACTTCAGAAGCCCGCGGAGAAATGGATGAATTGGAAATCCCAGTCCCCTTATAAGATAGGGGACGAGGCACACCCGCTCTCCTTTAGAAGGATTGGGGGTGCTCTCCGCCTGTTTTCCGCCATTATAGGTGGCGAGACCGGCTCGGACCGGGACCATGTATGCCGAGGGAAGGAATCCCTTGGCCTGAAGCGACACTAACTCGCTGTGCGGGATGGTGCAACTCTCCCAGTCCTCGGGTTTGGGACCGGAGGGGCGAGGGGAGGAGCTGCGACGGCCGGACATGTTGGAATGGACCTTTGCTGGAAGCGCTCTGATGATAACTCGCGGAGAGGAGAAGATGTGGTTTGAACCTGAATTCCCATCCAGTTAAATAGGCGGCTCATTTATATGACTAGGGGTGTGGATGTAAAAACGCCCCGGCTTTTTGCATTCGTTTGACACGTGGAAGACGGCCATTATTGGGCATAGAAGCCAAGGAGCGCAACATTTACAAGAAACCAGACTTTATTCAACAGGTACACGGAATTTGGAGGAGAACCCGCCTTGCAATGCCGAAGACAATCTGTGCGCCAGACTCATCGTCATTGAAGCCTGGTTCGGGGGCTACTGAGGGAGTCCTGGATTAGGGGGTGTTCGGGTAGCCGGACTATACCTTCAGCCGGACTCCTGGACTATGAAGATACAAGATTGAAGACTTCGTCCCGTGTCCGGATGGGACTTTCCTTGCCGTGGAAGGCAAGATTGGCGATGCGGATATTCAAGATCTCCTACCAATGTAACCGACTCTATGTAACCCTAACCCTATCCGGTGTCTATATAAACCATAGGGTTTTAGTCCGTAGGACAACTTCATCAACTCCATAGACAACAATCATACCATAGGCTAGCTTCTAGGGTTTAGCCTCCTTGATCTCGTGGTAGATCTACTCTTGTACTACCCATATCATCAATATTAATCAAGCAGGACGTAGGGTTTTACCTCCATCAAGAGGGCCCGAACCTGGGTAAAACATCGTGTTCCCTGCCTCCTGTTACCATCCGGCCTAGACGCACAGTTCGGGACCCCCTACCCGAGATCCGCCGGTTTTGACACCGACAACGAGATTGATACATCTCCAACATATCTACTTTTTCTCACGCTTTTCCTCTTGTTTTGGACTCTAATTTGCATGATTTGAATGAAACTAACCCCGGACTGACGTTGTTTTTAGCAGAACTACCATGATGTTGTTTTTGTGCAGAAATAAAAGTTCTTGGAATGGAACGAAACTTTGCGAGGATGTTTTATATCAGTAATAAGAATTTCTGGAGCCAAGACCCACCAGAGAGGGGCCCCTGGGTGGGCACAACCCACCAGGGCACCCCCCTCTCCTGGCACGTCCAGGTGGGTTGCACCCACCTGGTGGCCCCGCTGATGACCCCCTTTATACTATAAAATCACATAATTCCAGAAAAAATCAGGGAGAAAGAATTATCGCAATCCATGTTACGGAGCCGCCGCCAAGCCCTGTTCTTCCTTGGCAGGGCAGATCTGGAGTCCGTTTGGGGCTTCGGAGAGGGGGATCTTCGTTCTTCATCATCACCAACCCTTCTCTATCGCCAATTCCATGATGCTCCCCACCGGGAGTGAGTAATTCTGTTGTAGGCTCACTGAGGAGTTGGATGAGAATCATCATGCAATCGAGTTAGTTTTGTTAGGGCTTGATCCCTAGTATCCACTATGTTCTTAGATTGATGTTGCTATGACTTTGCTATGCTTAATGCTTGTCACTTTGGGCTCGGTGCCATGATTTCAGATCTGAACCGTTTATGAATTCATCATTATATCCATGTTTTAGATCCGATCTTGCAAGTTATACTCACCTACTACGGTTATGATCCGACAACCACGGAGTGACAACAACCGGGCTCACTCTCGGTGGTGACTGTAGTTTGAGGAGTTCAAATATTCACTATGTGTTAATGCTTTGTTCCGGTTCTCTATTAAAAGGAGGCCTTAATATCCCTTAGTTTCCAATATGGACCCCGCTGCCACGGGAGGGTAGGACAAAAGATGTCATGCAAGTTCTTTTAATAAAGCACGTATGACTATTTATGAAATACATGCCTACATTATATCGATGAACTAGAGCTAGTGACGTATTGCCCTAGGTTATAACTATCACATGATGAATATCATCCAACAAGTCACTGATCCACTGCCTATGAATTTATCCTTATTGATCTTGCTGCGTTACTATTGCTATCATCACTATTACACATGCTACAAACTACGGCTACCACTGTTACTGTTACCGTTGCTGCTGTCACTATCATCAAAATTATCAAACTACTTTGCTACTGATCACTTTTCTGTAGATAATTAATCTCCAGGTGTGGTTGAATTGACAACTCAGCCTCTAATACCTTCAAATATTCTTTGGCTCCCCTTGTGTCGAATCTATAAATTTGGGTTGAATACTCTACCCTCGAAAACTGTTGCGACCCCCTATACTTGTGGGTTATCGAGACCTTTTTCTAGCACCGTTGCCGGGGAGCATAGCTTTATTTGTTGAGTCACTTGGGATTATTATCATATTATCACTATGAAGAATCTGAAGGATCCAAAGAATAAGATATTTCCCTCAAGGACGAGGGAAGGTAAGGAACTGCCATCCAGTTCTGCTTTAGATTCACCTTCTGTTATGAGTAAACTTGCAACACCACCACATGCTATTAATTCTGATATGTCGCAAGTTATTGATGATGCTACTTCTACTATGAATGATGCTTATGATGATGCTAGTACCTTGCTATAATGATGATGTGCCACTTGGTGAATTTCTTGTTAAACAAATTGCTAGAGTTATACAACATGATGTTGTTGAATATGATGATGAGCTTGAAACTGAAACACCTGCCAGAACTAGCCTTCCTAGATATGAATTGCCTAAGGTACCGGAAGGTTATGTTATGAGTGAAGAAGCAACTAGAGATATTCTTGCTTGCAATGATAGAGATGATCTAGAGAAATTACTACACAAGTATAAAGAAAAATCTCTGAATGCTAGAATGAAGTGTGATCCTAATTTTGCTACTTCATCTATATTTATTGATGATAAGGATTATGAATTCTCTGTCGACCCAGAGTTAATTACTCTGGTTGAATCTGATCCTTTCCATGGTTATGAAACTGAAACTATTGTGGCACATCTTACTAAGTTGAATGATATAGCCACCCTTTTTACTCATGATGAGAAAACTCGCTATTAATTTATTCTCAAATTATTTTCTTTCTCATTAAAGGGTGATGCTAAAGCTTGGTACAATACTCTTGCTCCTGGTTGTGTGCGTAGTCCCAAGGATATGATTTATTACTTCTCTGAAAAAATATTTTCCTGCTCATATGAAACAAGCTGCCTTACAGGGAATATTTAACTTTGCTCAAACTAAAGAAGAGAGTCTCCCACAAGCTTGGGGGAGGCTTTGCCAGCTACTTAATGCTTTGCCTGATCATCCTCTTAAGAAAAATTAAATACTTGATATCTTCTATAATGGACTAATCGATGCTTCTAGGGACTTCCTGGATAGTTATGTTGGTTGTGTTTTCAGGGAACGAACTATTGCTCAAGATGAAAAATTATTGAATAACATATTGGAAAATTATGATGATTGGACTATTCCTTAACCACCGCCTAAACCCAGTCCGAAGAAGAGGGGTATATTATATCTCAGTCCCAAAGATATGCAAGAGGCAAAGAAATATATGAAGTAAAAAGGTATTAAAGCTGAGGATGTTAAAAATTTACCTCCTATTGAAGAAATACATAGGCTTAATATGCCACCAATGCCTAAGGTGGTAGAGGTAAATTATCTTATGAAGTTTAGTGATAATGACAATACGCATCCTAGTCAATGCCTTTATGAGTTTGAAAACTACATTAGAAAATAAGACCACTTTAATGCAAATGTTATGAAATAATTGAAATATAATTCTGATATGATTGCTCGCTTGAGTTACTTGTTATTTAGAATCTCAAATGATGTTAGAGGTGTTGGAAAACATGCTTCTATGGTTCAAACTCAATTAGAACAAGTTGCTAAATCTCAAAAAGAAGTGCTTGATGAAATGAATCATAATATCCATGACTTTGCTATTAGAGTTGCAACTAGAGGAGGTAAAATGACCCAGGAACCACTTTATCCTGAGGGACACCCGAAAAGAATTGAACAAGATTCACAAAGAGCTAACACTAGTGCACCTAGTCCTTCTAGAAAGAAAAAGAAAATGAAAAATGATAGGACTTTGCACACTTCTAGTGAACCTGAAATAGAAAAACCTCCTGATAATGAAAATGAAGTTTCTATCTCTAATGTTGAAACTCAATCTGGTAGTGAACACTCACCTAATGATAATAAAAAGATAATGAGGTTCATGAAGACTCTCAACCAAACAATGATAAAGAACCAGATAATGATGTTGACATAGAACCACCTGTTGATCTTGATAACCCACAAGCTAAGAATAAAAGATATGACAAAAGAGACTTCATTGCTAGAAAACACGGAAAAGAAAGAGAACTGTGGGTTCAAAAACCTATGCCTTTTCCACCCAAGTGAACTAAAAAGAATGATGATGAAGAATTTGAACGCTTTGCTGAAATGCTGAGGCCAGTCTTTTTGCGTACTCGCTTGACTGATATCTTGAAAATGCCTCCTTATGCAAAATATATGAAAGCCATCATCACAAATAAGAGAAAAATACCGGAAGCTGAAATCTCCACTATGCTTGCTAATTATACTTTTAAAGATGGAGTACCTAAAAAACTTGGAGATCCAGGAATACCAACTATATCTTGCTATATCAAAAAGAATTATGTGAAAACTGCTTTGTGTGATTTAGGAGTTGGTGTTAGTGTTATGCCTTTCTCTTTATATAAAAGACTTGATTTGAATAAACTCACACCTACTGAAATATCTTTGCAAATGGCTGACAAATCAACTGCCATGCCTATCGGTATCTGTGAGGATGTGCCCGTTTTTGCTGCTAATGTTACAATTTTAACTGACTTTGTTATACTTGAGATGCCCGAGGATGACAACATGTCAATTATCCTTGGTAGACCCTTCCTGTATATTGTAGGAGCTGTTATTGATTGCAATAAAAGCAAGGTCACTTTTCATATTAATGGCAATGAGCATACGGTGCACTTTCCGAAGAAACAATTCCAAGTGAATGGTATTAATGTTATTGAAAAATCTTTGACAATCACTATTTGATGTTTTCAAATACATGTACCTACTGTAAAAAAGAAATATGAAATACTTATTGTTGGGGAAATGCATGTCCCCATTGAGGTAACTTAGTGACTTACGAAAGTTCTTCAGTTTCATGCTAATCGAAAGTGGTTGTTAATAAGACTTGATCAACCTTATTAATGGATCATTTTTTAACGGTATGAGGTTGATGAATTTAGTAAGCACTACTTTCCGCCCCTACTTTTTATTCTCTATTTTTATTAGTTAAATAAAATAAAATGCTATGTTTTGCCTATTTTCTGAATTTCCCGTGCAATAAAAAAATGACCCAAAAATAAAAGTTCTCAGAATGCCCTGAAAATTTAATACGAATTTTCTGAATATTTGAGAATTTTCGGTGCAATAAACATCAGAGGGAGGTGCACCAGGTGGGCACAACCCACCTGGGCATGCCAGCACCCCCATGCGTGCCCTGGTGGGTTGTGGTCCCCACGTGGCCCCCCTCACTTACCTCTTCATACCATATCATCACTTACCTCCAGAAAAAAAATCCCCACTACTCTCTCTCCTATGTTCTTGAGCTCAAACCCGCGGATTTTGATATCTTTGCTCGAAGCTCCGTTTCCGAAATTGTTTTAGGGGATTGTTGCTTGGTATGTGACTCCATCATTTGTCCAATTAGTTTTTGTTTTTGTGGCTTATACTTTGAATAATTAGCTACTCTTGGTGCTGCTGTAGATGTGCTTGCATGTTGAATTCATAGTGTTCTAAGTAGTTTGAATGCTTGCTATGGCCTCTATGTATCCCTATGAGTAGTTGCTATCAATCTTACAAAGTTTTGTTGACAAATTTTTGTCACTTCAATTTTTTTTATTTTCAGAAAATTGTACGCGGACATGAATATCTTCAGGAAGTTTGGTTCTAAGAAGAACTCCAAGGGTGTTATTGGGGAGTCTTCTGACACTGATCTCCACCCCTGGAGGTTGGCGGAGGTACGGCCATGCGAATGGTCGCACACCCCATTCCTGCAGGAGGCTGGGATTCTTGAGGAGTTCACGCAACATATTGCTAACACTGGCCTCACCAACTTCATCACAGATGAGTGTGACCAGCACCAAATCCTCACAAACATCTTTGTTCAGAACTTTACTTTCTTGCCTAGGAATAATCCTCCTGAAGTGAGCTTTGATTTATATGCTAAAAACCATCATATACCACTTACTGAGTTTTGTGACATATGCTTGATCCCGTCTGATGGGAGCTTGGCTGAGCCTAGGCCGGCCGAGTTTGAGGCCTTTTATCGCACTATGACAGTGGGTGATGAGAGAGGAGTGTCAGCCATCACTGCCGCTGGCTTACATTTTCCCGTTGTTCGTTACTTTGCACTTTTTATTGCCAAATGATTGCTTGCTAGGGAGAAGGTGGGTGCACTTAGTTCACCAGACCTTGCTGTTTTACGTCGTGCATTAGAGGTCGACAACACTTATAGCTAGGGAGCTATTGTGGCTTGTAGCCTCCATCTTAATAAAACTCAGGGCAAAATACATGGTGGGATTTATGCTACTCGTTTGGCGGTTCACTTCAAGGTTGAGATGCGCCCTCATGATTTCCCTCTTACCATAGTTTACCTAGACCGTGCAGCCATGGACCACCACCATTTCACTGATAACGAATCCCCTCACATCCCTATTCCGTATAACCTAGTTTTTGGTGTGAGGACTCATGATGTTATTCCATTGCCTGCTCCTTCTTTGTTTGATTCGATTGCCATCGGAAGATATAGGATTATGCCTGCAGACATCATCAACTACCGAAACGCTCAGGCCACTGCTGAGGCAGCACACCAGGCATCTCCGCAGTGGGACCAGTGGATGCCCGCTCCTCAGGATCCCTACTACCATCCATGCTACTGATTTACTACCAACTTAGGCCAAAAGCCTAAACTTGGGGGAATACGTGTCTCTCACCGACTTTATATTCATGTTCACATATCATTCCATTTGTTGGTGTTCACACTTTTTCATTGTATCATCCATGCTTAGATTTATTTTCTTGCTTTCTTCTTGTGTGTTTGAAAAACTTCAAAAAAAGAAAAAAAATTAGTTGTAGTTAATTTACTTTCTATGCATGCTTAGTAGTAGTACTAAAAAGGAGATCCAAAAAGATTTCCCTATTGTCTTCTTTTGCTTTTTGGGAGCTTTCCCGTGTAAATAGTTTTTCTCGTTTTTGTTTTTCCCTTATGTGCTTGCTAAAGAAAACCAAAAACCCCAAAAATATTTCACTGTGTTTCTCTGAATTTCTTTTATTTTTATTCGAGTTGTACCGAGGAGAAGAGCACGATGATAATGTTGAGTGGCTCTCATATGAATAATTGTTGAACTAATAAAGAGCCCATTTTACCTTGTCTTCTCGTGTTGAATAAAATGTTTGTAGATTCCAGCTTAGTCCATGGTACTCTTGGACTATTATTATTTTCATATCATTCTGTCGTGCAAGTGAAAGGCAATAATGACGACATTCGATGAACTGCCCGTGTCAAAGAGAAACTAGTATGAACTCGACTTGTCCTGTCTGTGTAAATATGTTTAACCTAGTGCCCATGATTCAGCCCATTATGATTAAACATGTTTGCAATGACAATTAGAGATTATAGTTTCTCATGCCATGCATAAGTAGCTGGGAGTTAATAATGATTTATCTTGGATATCAACATAGTGTTAAAATGATTATGATGTAGTATGATGATATGGTATCCTCCTCTGAATGTTCAAGTGGCTTGACTTGGTACATGTTCATGCATGTAGTTGAATCAAAACCAACATAGCCTCTATAATGTTTATCTTCATGGTGTTCATATCCTACTCATGCTAGTGTCCAATGTTACTTACGCATAATGCATGGTTATGATCATTGTTGCTCTCTAGTTGGCCGCTTCTCAATCCTAATTGCTAGCCTTCGCCTGTACTGAGTGGGGATTCTGCTTGTACATCAAAAACCTTGAACCAAAATTATTCCAGATGAGTCCACCATACCTACCTATATACGGTATTACCCTGCCGTCCTAAGTAAATTTGCATGTGCCACCTCTAAAAACTTCTAAAAATTTATCCGTTTTGTGTGCCTGGATCGTTCATGGAATCACAGGAGGTGGTCGATATCTTCCGTGCTAAGCGGGATATTCTCAGGTCAGGTGTTTATTCACTCGCCATCGCATGAGAAAATGGGTGGTAATAGGGATGCCCAGTCCCAAACTACAAAATACAAAAATAGTTCATCTCTTAAATAATCAAACAAAAACTCCCAGTGAAGTCAAAACCTTTACTTTTACCGCTTGGGAACCACCACTAGCGTGCTTAGCATGGAAGATGTTGATAACTGATGGTCGCGAAGTGAATAAGAAGGGTGCATGTCTCAAAATATCATTTATGTAGCGACCAGACCTCAAACGGTCCAATCTCTATGCTTCGGTGTCATCCCTGGATCAGTAATGCTGACAGCACACAGTACTTGAAGGATTTATAATACAGTAGAAATCACACACTTATTACATCGAATGTCTCAAAAGAGAACTTATTACAATAAATATGGCTTAAGGCCATCTAATAACGATAACAACGGAAGGCTTGGAAGATAAGTAAGTCCATCAACTCCAATGGCATCACTGAATATAGAACCACGACCTAAAAACACCTTAATCGTCGTCTGAAAAGTCTGCAACATTAGCGTTGCAGCCCGAAACGGGTCAGCACATGGAATATGCTGGCAATGTAACACATAGAGAGTAATGGAATGAAACAGCTATTCTATATGCATATTTGGCTGGTGGAAAGTTCTATGGTTACAGTTTTGCATAAAGCCAATTTTTCCCTACTGCAAAGGAATAAATTTATTTAACTATCATGGTGGTTGTTAAACATTGATAATGGTTGATAGCATTCTCAATCCCAATTAAGCATCATCATTAAACAAACCCAACAAAATTAAATTTTAGAGTAACATGTTGAGATTCACATGATAATCCAGGTACTAGATACTCAAGATGTCCATAACCGGGGACACGACTAACCATGATTAGTTTATACACTCTGTAGAGGTTTGCGCACTTTTCCCCCACAAGACTCGATCGCCTCCGTTTGGTTTCTCGCACTACATGGTGTTTGAGAAGACGGATGACCGAGACATAGTCTTTCAGAAGCGCTAGCACCTTACGATGGATAGACCGTTACACCTACTTTCCCCTACATCTGCTAGTCTACCACTGTAAGAGTTCGCTGTGACGCCCGGATAATCAAGCTACAGTAACCCTCTAGTAATGATGCCACGTCACCTCGATCATTGTTGATAATCTCGAGTTAGTTCAGAACCGATCCAAATTCAAATTTGAATTAAAGTCAAAACAATTAAAGTTTTCAAAAGTCAAAACTAAATTGTTCCTAATGTGTCAAATAATCCATAATAAATGTTGGTGCAGAAATCATCTTTTAATAAAATACTTAAATGCACTAAACAAATTAAAACAGTATAAAACTATAATTTAAATGCTCTTAAATTAATAAACAAATACAAACTACTTTAATTAATGTGCCAAGTTAATTGTGGTAATGGAAAATTTAGTAACACTAATTTAGAGACTCTTATTGTGTTTTACTTAAACTAAAGCAATTAAGAATTAAAAAAAAACAGAAAAGGAAACAAACAAAAAAAAAGAGAGCAGAACCCCCCCCCCCCCCCCACTGGACCAGCTGGCCCAGCTGTTAGCCAGGCCGGCCCAACTGGCCCAACCGGCCACCCCACTCCCCCCCATAACCCCCACCCCTGGGCAAACCCTAGCCCAACCACCCCACACGACCCCCCCCCCACTCTCCCTCGTCTGCCCCCACCTCTCGATCCCGATCTGGATCGGGATGGGGGGATCGAACCCGGCTCCGCCCCCTTCGCCCTTCGCCGCCCACCGTCGCCCGGAGCACAGCCTCGACCACGCCGCCCCGCCTCTGGCGCCGTTGGACCGCATCACCGACGTCAGAGCGCCACCCCCACTCGGACCTCGCCGTCGTCCTCCCCTGCGTCGCGACGTCCCCGGCTTCCTCCCCGCGCTCCATTGCCCTTTCCCTGCACCCCGCCGTGAGCTCCCATCTCCTCCTCTCTCCCTCGCGCGCCCGCGGCCTCCTCACCGCGGCTTCGCTGGCCACCGCTGTGTCCGGCGCTTGCCCGCCATTGTTGCTGCCCGCGACCACCCGCGCCCGCCCGCACGCTGCGCTCGCTGCCTGCCCATGCGCCGGGCTCGCGCCCACCAGCTTGCACGCGCTCCGGCCGCAGCCTCGCTCACCGCGGCCTTGCCGCGCCCGCGCCTTCCCACGCCCTGCTCCGTCGTGCTGCTCTGCTGCCGCGGCTCTACTCCGCTCCACCAGCGCCGCCGCCGCCCGTGCAGCCGCCCGCCTGCGCTGCGCCTAGCGCCGCCGACCATCTGCGCTGCCGCCCCCCCTCGACCGCAGCCCTCCCCTGCGCCCGCACCTCGCGTCGGCCTCCCCCACTGCCCCGCGTGGCCTCCCGCGCGCTGCTGCGCTCGCCGCCGCCACCTTTGGCCGATGCCCTCGCCCGCACTGCTCCGGCCGGTGGCGCCCCGGCCAAACCTCACCGGCGCGCTACCCCTCCCACCGTCCGGCGGGCCGCGCCTGGACCGTCTCCGGCGCCCAGCGCCCACGTCCGTTCGGGCGATGCCCACGCTCGCACCGCCCTGCGCCCGTTGAGGCCATGGCCCTATGACAGTGGGCCCCATGCCCTGGAACGTTAAAAAAAAAGAAGAAAAAAAAAATTTAAAAAAAAATAAATAATAAATAAAAGTAATAAAAAGAATAAAAATAATAATTAATTCATAAATAATTAAATTAATTAATTAATTATTTAAGTTAATTAATCATGTTTAATTAATCTAATTAACTAGTTAGCTTAATTAAATAGTCATTAGTTTAACTAAGACCTAATTAACCTAAACAGTGTATGACAGGTGGGTCCCACTGGACCCACATGTCAGTTTGACTCAGTCAACTCTGTTGACTGCTGACGTCAGCATGACATCATGCTGATGTCATTAATTTATTTTCGAATTAATTTAAATAATTAATTAAATTCCAGAAATTAATAAAATCTTTAGAAAATCATATCTTTTAATCCGTAACTCGGATTAAAATAATTTCAACATGAAAGTTGCTCAGAACGACGAGATGATTCTGGATACGCAACCCGTTCGTCCGCCACACCTCCCTAACCTATCGAACTCGCAACTTTCCCCCTCCGGTCCTCTGCCCGAAAACGCAAAACACCGGGGATACTTTCCCGGATGTCATCCCCCTTCACCGGTATCACCTACTACTGCGTTAGGGCACCTCTAACGCCGTTACTTGTCATGTCATGCATCACTATGCATATGCTTGCTTAAATATTTATTGTTTCTCCCCCCTCTTCTCTCGATAGACACCGAGACCGACGCCGCTGCTACCCAGTACGACTACGGTGTTGACGACCCCTCTCTCTTGCCAGAGCAACCAGGCAAGCCCCCCCCTTTGATCACCAGATATCGCCTACTCTTCTCTATACTGCTTGCATTAGAGTAGTGTAGCATGTTACTGCTTTCAGTTAATCCTATACTGCTGCATAGCCTGCCCTTGCTACTACTGTTGATACCTTTACCTGCTATCCTAAATGCTTAGTATAGGATGCTAGTTTATCATCAGTGGCCCTACATTCTTGTCCGTCTGCCAGGCTATACTATCGGGCCGTGATCACTCGGGAGGTGATCACGGGTATATACTATACTTTAAACATGATACATGTGGTGAACAAAGTCGGGTTGGCTCGAGGAGTACCCGCGAGTGATTCACGGATTGGGGGCTGAAAGGACCTTTGTCCCGACGGCCCTCTGTGTGGATCTTTGTGGCGGAGCGGCAGGGCAGGTTCCGACCACCTAGGAGAGAGGTGGGCCTGGCCCTGTTCGGCGTTCGCGGACACTTAACACGCTTAACGAGATCTGGGTATTTGATCTGAGTCTGGCCTTTTGGTCTATACGCACTAACCATCTACGCGGGAGTAGTTATGGGTATCCCGGCGTCGTGGTATCAGCCGAAGCCTTCGTGACGTCAGCGACTGAGTGGCGCGCGCCGGATTGGACTGGAAAGCCACTAGGCTAGGTCTGCTTCCGGCCGCGTACGCAACGTGCAGGTGTGCAAAGGGCGATGGGCCCAGACCCCTGCGCCATAGGATTTAGACCGGCGTGCTGACCTCTCTGTTGTGCCTAGGTAGGGCTGCGACGTGTTGATCTTCCGAGGCCGGGCATGACCCAGGAAAGTGTGTCCGGCCAAATGGGATCGAGCGTGTTGGGGTATGTGGTGCACCCCTGCAGGGAAGTTTATCTATTCGAATAGCCGTGTCCCTCGGTAAAAGGACGACCCGGAGTTGTATCTTGACCTTATGACAACTAGAACCGGATACTTAATAAAACACACCCTTCCAAGTGCCAGATGCAACCGGTGATCGCTCTCTCACAGGGCGACGAGGGGAGGATCATCGGTTAGGATTATGCTATGCGATGCTACTTGGAGGACTTCAGTCTACTCTCTTCTACATGCTGCAAGACGGAGGCTGCTAGAAGCGTAGTCTTCGAAAGGACTAGCTATCCCCCTCTTATTCCGGCTTTCTGCAGTTCAGTCCACTTATAATAGCCTTATCCCAGTTGATACCAATGCATACATATGTAGTGTAGCTCCTTGCTTGCGAGTACTTTGGATGAGTACTCACGGTTGCTTTCTCCCTCTTTTCCCCCTACCCCTTCTACCTGGTTGTCGCAACCAGATGTTGGAGCCCAGGATCCAGACGCCACCGTCGACGACGACTCCTACTACACCGGAGGTGCCTACTACTACGTGCTGCCCGCTGACGACGACCAGGAGTAGTTTAGGAGGATCCCAGGCAGGAGGCCTGCGCCTCTTTCGATCTGTATCCCAGTTTGTGCTAGCCTTCTTAAGGTAGACTTGTTTAACTTATGTCTGTACTCAGATATTGTTGCTTCCGCTGACTCGTCTATGATCGAGCTCTTGTATTCGAGCCTTCGAGGCCCCTGGCTTGTAATATGATGCTTGTATGACTTATTTTATTTGTAGAGTCGTGTTGTGATATCTTCCCGTGAGTCCCTGATCTTGTTCGTACACGTTTGCGTGTATGATTAGTGTACGATTAAATCGGGGGCGTCACAAGTTGGTATCAGAGCCGACTGCCTGTAGGAATCCCCCTTCCACACTTCTTGGCCGAAGTCGAGTCTAGACATTGCAAAACTTTTTACTAACCTGGCTGTGTGCCTTACGGGCCCACGTCGCCATCGGGTGATACTAGGATCTTTTATTCCCCGCCTTTACTCTGGGACCCTGATCTCTCTTCTATTCGGGTTAAATGGTTTTGCTAACTCTGACTCTAGGATCTCGTAAATACTTTCTCCCGGAGAGCCCCTTCATTCCAGATGATGGCCTGCTTCACCGGAAGATTCCGAAGATACTCTTTGCTGTTCCTCTCGAGACTTTGTGCCCATCACTTTTGCTATTCCCGACCACCGATAAATCCTTATGGATAACTACTTACACTTGCCATTCATACGATCATCCCCCATTGATCTTGTTATTACAAGATACCCCGAAGTCTTCTCTATTGTTCCGAGAATACTTTGTGCCTACTGCCTAGC
This sequence comes from Triticum monococcum, assembly GCA_034509565.1. NCBI lineage: Eukaryota > Viridiplantae > Streptophyta > Magnoliopsida > Poales > Poaceae > Triticum > Triticum monococcum. Next base: position 609,765,759 of record CM067842.1, read on the forward strand.
AGTTCCTTGCCACATGAATACCCCTTCAATTAGATCCTCGCACTTGTCGAGTATCCACTCATCCCCAGTTGTTCATGTGTTTCACAATGGTCTTCGAAATACTATTCGATCCTCCAAAATCCTTAGTAGCTTATTGCTCTGCAATACTTGCCTGCTTGCATTATGGATGCTTTCCATATGCCTGGCGATATTCGTTAGTATCCTTAGACATCGTCTTTTGATCCTATTGATTCAACTTGAGTGCGAATGCACGCAATCATCAATTGATCCTTTGAAATTATCTTTCCGGCTCAGACGTTATTTTAAAACATGAGCTGGATCTCGACCAATCAAATTGCTGTCGATTGTACCCTTAAGGCTATTCAACTTATCCATCCCTGATCAGAGCATTGCTTCTGATCCCTTGTCTTGGAATTGATAATTCCTTTGCATTTGAGCCTTGAATTAGTCAGTTGTTTCTAAAGTCTGATCTCCTTGCATTGATTCTCCCTCTGGTTGAGTACCGATGCTCGCACCAGATTCCTTGAGAACCACCAGATCATTTGCGGGATTTTATCCGACAACGTCCTTCATATTCAATAAGTCTGTGAGCCTTTCCTCGGATACATAATACCTTTGGTAAATTGTATCCTCTGCTTTCTCAAAACATGCTCTACTATCGAGCTGGTGTTATTTATTATTGAAATTTGTGGTATATACTCCTAAGATGCCCTGATGGGTTGAACATATGCCTTCTCTAAACTGTGTGAACTCGAAAGTTTTCACGAGTCATACTCTTCTGGTATTTTGCTAGTTAAAATTTCTATACTACAGCTTCATCAAAAGCGAGAAGTAAAATGAAAGGTTATGCATGGAAGAATTGGGAGTCGACCTTGAGCCTTTGCGTTCATGCCCATGGACCCGATGTGAAACTTATCATCGAAGCTTCTTGTAAATGATATTAGTTCCCTTGGTATAAGTTCATCTAATATCTGGGATCCGGCCTTTTACAATCGTTGTTCCGACCATGTTCTCTTTTAAATACCATTTTCGATGCAAGTGTAAGCACTTGTCTCATGTGGATCAATACCTCGGTCCAACCTCTACTTTGATCCGTCTTCGAGTATTACCCCCTGGTATCTCGAGATTATCTTGAAACTGCATAACTTCTTATGAGTTCTTCATCAAGTACTACATTCTCACTGATTACAGTTTTCATGGGCTCTAAGTTATTAAACACTCAAAGACACCGATAACTGAACCGAGTCTGCCCTACGGTTCAGCAACTCTTGATAATCTTCTTTAAGTCCGAGTTTGTACTCGATCATGTCGTTCCTAGTCTGATCGGCTATATCATTATCGTGCTAAATTTTAACTGTGCTACCTGGTCCTTATTCCCGGAGCACAACTTTCGATGATGAGCTAAGCTTACGTCGATCTTCCTCGTCATATCAATTCACCTTGAACAACAAGCTTGATTTCAAGTTTGTGCCCTACCCATGGTTCCAATAACCTTCCGCTTCATCATTCCTTTGATTTGATGTTGTCACTGATTGATTACATCTTGAAATCTCTCGACCAATGTGCCGTGAAGATCATCAACCTTATGAGGTCTTCCTGGATATCAATTGAATTCATGATGAGAAATACCATCCTTGCCCCCGATGAATTGTATTATCATCGGCCACTTTATTGCCTTCCCTCCAACACAAACTTATTCGTGTTTTGAGTTATACCTTGAGATCCTTGCAATACAGCATTTGTTCTTCTTTACCTTGGAATGTTACCACCTTTTATGTCAGGAATGTCGTGGTAATTTTACCACCTCTTGAGAATTCTTGATATAGTAATATCTCTCGCCTTTTGCGTTCATTTCTTGGTCTCCGTATTGTTTCTAACCGGAATACCGACTAATGGTCTGTGTTGTGCAAATTCTAAACTTCTAGCAACCCTATTGCTTGAAGTTATTGGTCTACAGTTCCATTCTAAGTCGATTGATTATTGAATCATCATTCAAACATTGATCGTGCTACCTAGTCCAGATTCCTGGTTGCACCCTTCTATCATTGTTCAGTTGTGTATGTTTCCCTCGAGCATACTTCATTATGACATTTGATTCGACAAATGATATTTCCTTGTTCACATAATTGTGGAAATCAATCCTTTGGAAATCTCGATGATTTGTTGATAAGCCTATCAGCCACCTCCTCATCCTCTCCTTGGTATACTGATGACCTCTTATTTCAGAGCTCACTTACATAGATCACTTCTGAGAAACTCACAATGTCATCTCGTCAAATTGTGTGGCACCTTTTCTTCTCAGGCATCCCGAGTCTAAGGTATCCTGACACCCATCAAATCTGAAACTCAGTCAGATATGATGGTTGGAACATATTTCCAAGAGTTATAACGTTGGTCTTTAGATGACCCGGTAAGGTGGTATCATACCTAGCCCACCTGGCCGGAGGCCCTATTGTTATATTTCCCTTTTAGCAATACTATCATTCTTCCATGAGGAAACTGTAAGACTTATTCTACAAGTTATTCCTAATGGATCCTTTTTTTTTAAGTCTGGTTTTCACCTGTTGACCATGTCAGCGCTATCTCGAAGCATGTCTATGGTACTTCGATTTTCAATAAGAACATTTGAAGCACCATGCTAAATGTTTCTTGTTGAAATTACCCAAACACCGTTGTATGGGTAATGTCATGAAATTTGTCTCTCCTACCTAAAAGAGTCTTCTACCTTCTATCCGGTCTTGGATATCATACTCTGCTTGTCCTTGGGAAGAATATACCCCTGAAATATGTGTTTAATCACATTTTCCTTTCCATTCTTCTGTTTAATCTAAGAATCACACTTTCCTTTCCATTGTTCTGTTTAACCTTCTTGAGGTTTATATGATCTAAGCAGTAATACGTCACTGCTTTTATAAGCACCTCGGCGTACAACTCTGTCAGTAAGACCCTGTTACTATTGTTGTTGACATTCCGGTAACCACCGATGAACGAGAACTTTGCCTATTGGTCCGCCTCGTTTCAACGAGCAGGAAAATGGTTCTCTTCGTCCCTCACCCTTGGTACCTACGTTGTTGCCGACATAATCGACAGGCCACCCTCTGACATACCTTGCTTGCAAGATCACGCAAGATGTCTCCGCCCTTCCTACTTTTAACCCACATGGTGGGCCCATAACCCACAGTACCACAGGATCAAAACCTGACTCTCCTATACACCCTGTTGCCAAAGTTATTCCTAGGGCTTGACTTCCAATGTAATTTGCGAGCCACCTTCCTGGTGATCAATTCTGGTATTGGACACAATACTTATTCCCGTTGCTCTGAACCCCATTCACACTCTGTAACAGGCAATGAACGATTGCCTATCCGCTTGAAACTTCTTATTGCACCGTCTTACTTTGCTCTCGATGTGTTTCATTTGTTCAACTCGCGAGGTACTCTTATGCTCATTCATGGGGTAAACCCCAGATGATTTCCCCTGATAGCATTCTCTCGATGTCGGGCTGCCCCTTATCCTTTCGTAAGTACGATGGAGTTCCCGAAGAAATGATGACAAGTTTATCATGATGCGTTGGAATAAAGAAATGAAGACATCAATATAATGGGTCGACCACCTCGAGAAGAGCAACCAAGGCCGAGAAGATTCGTTAGGATTTCGTAACCAGACCTTTCCCCCTTAGTACACCTCTTAAATCTCGGGACGAGATTTCTTGTAGTGGAGGAGAATTGTGACGCCCGGATAATCAAGCTACAGTAACCCTCTAGTAATGATGCCACGTCACCTCGATCATTGTTGATAATCTCGAGTTAGTTCAGAACCGATCCAAATTCAAATTTGAATTAAAGTCAAAACAATTAAAGTTTTCAAAAGTCAAAACTAAATTGTTCCTAATGTGTCAAATAATCCATAATAAATGTTGGTGCAGAAATCATCTTTTAATAAAATACTTAAATGCACTAAACAAATTAAAACAGTATAAAACTATAATTTAAATGCTCTTAAATTAATAAACAAATACAAACTACTTTAATTAATGTGCCAAGTTAATTGTGGTAATGGAAAATTTAGTAACACTAATTTAGAGACTCTTATTGTGTTTTACTTAAACTAAAGCAATTAAGAATTAAAAAAAAACAGAAAAGGAAACAAACAAAAAAAAAGAGAGCAGAACCCCCCCCCCCCCCCACTGGACCAGCTGGCCCAGCTGTTAGCCAGGCCGGCCCAACTGGCCCAACCGGCCACCCCACTCCCCCCCATAACCCCCACCCCTGGGCAAACCCTAGCCCAACCACCCCACACGACCCCCCCCCCCCACTCTCCCTCGTCTGCCCCCACCTCTCGATCCCGATCTGGATCGGGATGGGGGGATCGAACCCGGCTCCGCCCCCTTCGCCCTTCGCCGCCCACCGTCGCCCGGAGCACAGCCTCGACCACGCCGCCCCGCCTCTGGCGCCGTTGGACCGCATCACCGACGTCAGAGCGCCACCCCCACTCGGACCTCGCCGTCGTCCTCCCCTGCGTCGCGACGTCCCCGGCTTCCTCCCCGCGCTCCATTGCCCTTTCCCTGCACCCCGCCGTGAGCTCCCATCTCCTCCTCTCTCCCTCGCGCGCCCGCGGCCTCCTCACCGCGGCTTCGCTGGCCACCGCTGTGTCCGGCGCTTGCCCGCCATTGTTGCTGCCCGCGACCACCCGCGCCCGCCCGCACGCTGCGCTCGCTGCCTGCCCATGCGCCGGGCTCGCGCCCACCAGCTTGCACGCGCTCCGGCCGCAGCCTCGCTCACCGCGGCCTTGCCGCGCCCGCGCCTTCCCACGCCCTGCTCCGTCGTGCTGCTCTGCTGCCGCGGCTCTACTCCGCTCCACCAGCGCCGCCGCCGCCCGTGCAGCCGCCCGCCTGCGCTGCGCCTAGCGCCGCCGACCATCTGCGCTGCCGCCCCCCCTCGACCGCAGCCCTCCCCTGCGCCCGCACCTCGCGTCGGCCTCCCCCACTGCCCCGCGTGGCCTCCCGCGCGCTGCTGCGCTCGCCGCCGCCACCTTTGGCCGATGCCCTCGCCCGCACTGCTCCGGCCGGTGGCGCCCCGGCCAAACCTCACCGGCGCGCTACCCCTCCCACCGTCCGGCGGGCCGCGCCTGGACCGTCTCCGGCGCCCAGCGCCCACGTCCGTTCGGGCGATGCCCACGCTCGCACCGCCCTGCGCCCGTTGAGGCCATGGCCCTATGACAGTGGGCCCCATGCCCTGGAACGTTAAAAAAAAAGAAGAAAAAAAAAATTTAAAAAAAAATAAATAATAAATAAAAGTAATAAAAAGAATAAAAATAATAATTAATTCATAAATAATTAAATTAATTAATTAATTATTTAAGTTAATTAATCATGTTTAATTAATCTAATTAACTAGTTAGCTTAATTAAATAGTCATTAGTTTAACTAAGACCTAATTAACCTAAACAGTGTATGACAGGTGGGTCCCACTGGACCCACATGTCAGTTTGACTCAGTCAACTCTGTTGACTGCTGACGTCAGCATGACATCATGCTGATGTCATTAATTTATTTTCGAATTAATTTAAATAATTAATTAAATTCCAGAAATTAATAAAATCTTTAGAAAATCATATCTTTTAATCCGTAACTCGGATTAAAATAATTTCAACATGAAAGTTGCTCAGAACGACGAGATGATTCTGGATACGCAACCCGTTCGTCCGCCACACCTCCCTAACCTATCGAACTCGCAACTTTCCCCCTCCGGTCCTCTGCCCGAAAACGCAAAACACCGGGGATACTTTCCCGGATGTCATCCCCCTTCACCGGTATCACCTACTACTGCGTTAGGGCACCTCTAACGCCGTTACTTGTCATGTCATGCATCACTATGCATATGCTTGCTTAAATATTTATTGTTTCTCCCCCCTCTTCTCTCGATAGACACCGAGACCGACGCCGCTGCTACCCAGTACGACTACGGTGTTGACGACCCCTCTCTCTTGCCAGAGCAACCAGGCAAGCCCCCCCCTTTGATCACCAGATATCGCCTACTCTTCTCTATACTGCTTGCATTAGAGTAGTGTAGCATGTTACTGCTTTCAGTTAATCCTATACTGCTGCATAGCCTGCCCTTGCTACTACTGTTGATACCTTTACCTGCTATCCTAAATGCTTAGTATAGGATGCTAGTTTATCATCAGTGGCCCTACATTCTTGTCCGTCTGCCAGGCTATACTATCGGGCCGTGATCACTCGGGAGGTGATCACGGGTATATACTATACTTTAAACATGATACATGTGGTGAACAAAGTCGGGTTGGCTCGAGGAGTACCCGCGAGTGATTCACGGATTGGGGGCTGAAAGGACCTTTGTCCCGACGGCCCTCTGTGTGGATCTTTGTGGCGGAGCGGCAGGGCAGGTTCCGACCACCTAGGAGAGAGGTGGGCCTGGCCCTGTTCGGCGTTCGCGGACACTTAACACGCTTAACGAGATCTGGGTATTTGATCTGAGTCTGGCCTTTTGGTCTATACGCACTAACCATCTACGCGGGAGTAGTTATGGGTATCCCGGCGTCGTGGTATCAGCCGAAGCCTTCGTGACGTCAGCGACTGAGTGGCGCGCGCCGGATTGGACTGGAAAGCCACTAGGCTAGGTCTGCTTCCGGCCGCGTACGCAACGTGCAGGTGTGCAAAGGGCGATGGGCCCAGACCCCTGCGCCATAGGATTTAGACCGGCGTGCTGACCTCTCTGTTGTGCCTAGGTAGGGCTGCGACGTGTTGATCTTCCGAGGCCGGGCATGACCCAGGAAAGTGTGTCCGGCCAAATGGGATCGAGCGTGTTGGGGTATGTGGTGCACCCCTGCAGGGAAGTTTATCTATTCGAATAGCCGTGTCCCTCGGTAAAAGGACGACCCGGAGTTGTATCTTGACCTTATGACAACTAGAACCGGATACTTAATAAAACACACCCTTCCAAGTGCCAGATGCAACCGGTGATCGCTCTCTCACAGGGCGACGAGGGGAGGATCATCGGTTAGGATTATGCTATGCGATGCTACTTGGAGGACTTCAGTCTACTCTCTTCTACATGCTGCAAGACGGAGGCTGCTAGAAGCGTAGTCTTCGAAAGGACTAGCTATCCCCCTCTTATTCCGGCTTTCTGCAGTTCAGTCCACTTATAATAGCCTTATCCCAGTTGATACCAATGCATACATATGTAGTGTAGCTCCTTGCTTGCGAGTACTTTGGATGAGTACTCACGGTTGCTTTCTCCCTCTTTTCCCCCTACCCCTTCTACCTGGTTGTCGCAACCAGATGTTGGAGCCCAGGATCCAGACGCCACCGTCGACGACGACTCCTACTACACCGGAGGTGCCTACTACTACGTGCTGCCCGCTGACGACGACCAGGAGTAGTTTAGGAGGATCCCAGGCAGGAGGCCTGCGCCTCTTTCGATCTGTATCCCAGTTTGTGCTAGCCTTCTTAAGGTAGACTTGTTTAACTTATGTCTGTACTCAGATATTGTTGCTTCCGCTGACTCGTCTATGATCGAGCTCTTGTATTCGAGCCTTCGAGGCCCCTGGCTTGTAATATGATGCTTGTATGACTTATTTTATTTGTAGAGTCGTGTTGTGATATCTTCCCGTGAGTCCCTGATCTTGTTCGTACACGTTTGCGTGTATGATTAGTGTACGATTAAATCGGGGGCGTCACATTCGCACAACTTAATCAACTATGCTAGAGCCCATAATAGCTTGTGGATGCACACGGAAGTTTCTAGCATGAATAATCTCATGATCCCTTTGAGCCTGGGTGGCGGTCCAAAAGAAAACAGGCAATCCTGGAATACCCAGGTACCTCAATCCACCCAGATGTGTGTTTAAGTTGCCACCTTAAATAAACCATTAATTAACAATCTCACATCTGTCATGGATACTCTCACCCAATCCACGTCTACTAGCATAGCATGGCATAATGAGCAAATGTAGAAGTAACTCCCAAAGGTTTGATAATAAACAGGTAATAGGTACTACCTCAACTATTTCCCAAACCCACAATTTAATTAGATCCTAATTATGCAATGTGTAAGGATTGATCTAATGCAATAAAACTGGGTGGTGGGAAAGCATGATCAAAGTGTTACTTGCCTTGCTGATGATCAGGGAAACCTAGCGATTCGAAGTAGCAAGCGGCACACTCCGGGTACTCTATCGCAAACAAACAAGCATACAATAAGTACTCACTAATGCACGGGTAAACTCAAATAAGAGATCTAACCAGAAAGTTCAACTTAAGAACTCCGGTTGGCAAAAAGAATCAAAACGAACGAAGCAACGAAAGACAAACGGCAAAAGAAACAGGCTTCATTTACTATTATGGATCTAGGGCAATTTTTACACTGAAAAAACTTGTTTAAGTTGGTTAAACGGAAAAAGGGTTTCGAGACGAAACTCTAGGCGCTTGAATCGCCTGATTCCGATAAACGAGCGAAAAGTTAGACTAAAAGGAAAATCGGATTAGAAATCGCGATCAGAAAAATCGTGGATTTAATCCGAGAAAAAGAAAAATGATGAACGTTCGTTAAAACGAACGAACGGACGAACGTTCGCTATTTAAATAAACCAGAAAAACCAATCTTGAAAAACGCGCATTTTTCCTAAATTCAAATAAAATAGCAAGTAAAACCAAAATAAATCTTAATTGAATTTTTTGTTAAATCCTCAATATTTTCTTTATTTTGGGAAAGTCATTTTATTCCCTCTCTCATATTTTTGTAATAGAAATAATTGAAGATAAAATAAATAAAATCAAAAGATCCTATTTTCAAAATTTGGGACAGCTCAAATATGAAAATAACGAAATCCCCAACTCTCTCCGAGGGTACTTGAGTTGCGTAAAATTTCTAGGATCAATCAAAATGCAATAAATATGATATGCAATGATGATCTAGTGTATAATATTCCAAATTGAAAATTTGGGATGTTACAAACCTACCCCCCTTAAGATGAATCTCGCCCTCGAGATTTGGGTTGGCTAGAAAATAGGTGAGGGTGGTCTTTCAGCAATTCTTCCTCTCGTTCCCAGGTGGCTTCATCTTCCATGTGGTGGCTCCACTAAACCTTGCAAAACTTGATAACCTTGCTGCGGGTGACTCGACTGGCATATTCTAGAATCTTAACTAGTTTCTCCTCATAGGTCAAATCACTATCCAACTGAATCGCTTCCAGTGGTACCGTATCTCTCAGCGGTATGTCAGCCATCTCTGCGTGGCACTTCTTCAACTGGGATACATGGAACACGTCGTGAACTCCCGACAATCCTTCGGGCAATTCCAACTTGTAGGCTACTTCTCCCATACTCTCCAAAACTTTGTATGGGCCTACAAAACGTGGCGCTAATTTTCCCTTAACTCCAAAGCGCTTAACTCCTCGAAGTGGTGATACTCGAAGATAAACTCAGTCTCCGGCTTCGTAAACTGTCTCCTTGCGTTTAGAATCGGCATAACTCTTCTGCCTGGATTGAGATACCTTTAGCCTGTCGTGAATTAATTTCACTTTCTGTTCAGATTCCTTTATCAGATCCGGTCCAAACAACTGGCGGTCTCCAACTTCATCCCAGGACAATGGGGTCCTGCACCTCCTTCCGTACAAGGCTTCAAAAGGGGCCATCTTCAAACTGGATTGATAGCTGTTGTTGTAAGAGAACTCTACATACGGCAAATTCTCGTCCCAGCTAGATCCGTAGTCTAGCGCACAAGCTCTTAGCATATCCTCCAAAATCTGATTGACTCTCTCAGTCTGTCCATTTGTCTGCGGGTGAAAAGCTGTGCTAAACTCCAGTCTGGTTCCCAAACTCTCATGTAACTGATTCTAGAACTTTGAGGTAAACTGGGTCCCTCTATCTGATACAATGCTCCTTGGAACTCCATGCAGACATACGATCCTGGTCATGTATATCTTTGCCAACTTTGCACGGGTATAGGTAGTCTTCACTGGAATGAAATGAGCTACCTTTGTCAAACGATCGACTACAACCGATATGTAACACCCTCAATGCGACTATATCTCCCACGTGTCGAGGCACGACTTAGAGGCATAATCGCATTGAAGGCATATGTCGCAAGTTAGGCAATCTTCACAACATCCCATGTAATATAGATAATAAAAGTTGAGAAAACATAGTTGGCTTACACTCGCCACGTCAATCAAGTACATAAATAGCATTACATCATTCAAACACTCATGGCCCGACTACGGCGCCAAAATAAAAGATAACCCAACATGCGACACGGTCCCGATCACCCCAACTGGACACCACTACTGAGCATCAGGAAAAGAAACATAGTATCGCTGAGAGTCCTCGTCGAACTCCCAGTTGAGCTCAAGCGCGCCATCTAGAGCTGTATCATTAGGCCCTGCATCCGGTGTAATAGTAATCTGTGAGCCACAGGGACTCAGCAATCTCGCACCCTCGCGATCAAGACTATTTAAGCTTATAGGAAAGGCAAGGTAAATATATGTGGAGCTGCAGCAAGCGACTAGCATATATGGTGGCTATCCTGTTCGCAAAAGAGAGCAAGAAGAGGAGGCAAAGCGCGAGCGAGTAATCTAGAGAACAACCTGCGCAAGCATTACTCCAACACCGTGTCCACTTCCCGGGCTCCGCCGAGAAGAGGCCATCACGGTAACTCACACCGTTGATTCATTTTAATTAAGTTAAGGTTCAAGTTATCTACAACCGGACATTAACAAATTCCCATCTGCCCATAACCGTGGGCACGGCTTTCGAAAGTTCAAATCCCTGCATGGGAGTCCCAACTTAGCCCATGACAAGCTCTCACGGTCAACGAAGGAATAGACCTCCTCCCGAGACGTTCCGATCAAACTCGGTACCTCGGTTCTTCAAGACACTTCGATAGGTTAAAACAAGACCAGCAACACCGCCCGAATGTGCCGACAAATCCCGATAGGAGCTGCACATATCTCACTCTCAGGGCACACTCAGATGAGCGCTCCATACAACTAAAACCAAACCTCGAGTTTCCCTGAGGGGGCGCTGCACAGGACTCTAGTTTGGACCAACACTCAGAGGAGCACTGGCCCGGGGGGTTTAAAATAAGATGACCCTCGAGCTCCGGAAACCCAAGGGAAAAAGAGGCTAGGTGGCAAATGGTAAAACCAAGGTTGGGCATTGCTGGAAAAGCTTTAATCAAGGCGAAACATCAAGGGGTTCCCATTATAACCCAACCGCGTAAGGAACGCAAAATCCGGGAACATAACACCGATATGACGGAAACTAGGGTGGCAAGAGTGGAACAAAACACTAGGCGAGAGGCCGAGCCTTCCACCCTTTACCAAGTATATAGATGCATTAAGATAACATGGCAATATAATGATATCCCAACAAGTAAATAATGTCCCAACAAGGAACTGTCTCCAATCTTCACCTGCAACTAGCAACGCTATAAGAGGGGCTGAGCAAAGCGGTAACATAGCCAATCAACGGTTTGCTAGGACATGGTGGGTTAGAGGTTTGACATGGCAATTTGGGAGGCTTGAAGGCAAGTGGTAGGCATCGTAGCATGGCATAGCAAAAGAGCGAGCATCTAGCAAAGCAAAGATAGTAGTGATTTCGAGGGTATGATCATCTTGCCTGCAAAGTTGTCAGAGTTGACTGGATCCAAGAAAGCAAACTCAACGGGCTCCTCGTTAGCGAACTCGTCTCCCGGCTCTACCCAAACAAGACAAACAAGCAACAAGGACACAATCAACCACATGCAAGGATCAAGCAATATGATGCAAAGATGGTATGCTATGCGGGATGGGATATGTGATGCATATGCAAGATTTGACAAAGAATGCATGAACCTGGCCTCAACTTGGAACACCAAGTGTACCACTAGAAAGATGAGATGAAATCGCTTGAAAACGATATAAATATCACCGGAATCGGAGTTACGGTTTGGAAATGGCAAGCGATTCAAATATGGCACCGGTCTGCGATTTACAGCAAGTAGCCATCTAAATGCAATGAGATGAACATGCTACGGCACTCAAACATGGCATCAAAATACATGTCAGGGATGCATTCAAGATTCTTAACAAAAGTCTAGCACTGAGCTACGGCCAATTCTTCCATTAACAGGTTCAAACAAGCATGGCAAAAATGCATATGGTAAACAGATTTCAGACTTAGTGAAATTAACACTTGTCTGGAATTTCAGATCAGATAGCACTCTTCGGAGCAACAAAAATATAAGCTACAGGACCTGAACATGACAAAGTAAAGCATGGCATGGAGCTACTCAAAGAGCTTAACAAAAGTCCCTTAGTGACCTTGAGCCAAAAGGGATCAGAAAATACATTTGCAAGCATGTGAACATGGCAAAAACATAATCAGTTTCCAGACTTGGTGAAAACTGGCACATGCTGAAACATAACTCAAGTAGGCATGTTTACGAGCTCGATGCACTCACTACGGAGCAAGTCATGACAATCTAAGCATACATCCATCAAGAATACATAAAATGCAAGCTAGACATGGCAAGAACAAAAGCATAGCATGCACGGATCAACTACAACATCCTCGGCAAAATCGCTAACAAGTAGACAATCTGCCCAGATTCATGAAGTAGCAAAAGTAGAGCTCGATTGACTCAAGCTAGGGTGATCCATAATTGCAAACAAAGACATGGATGGATAGAGCACTACAAGATTAACAAAACATCCTTACTGATCATCCTCAAAAGAGGCACGGATCACTAGGAAACAACATGAACATATGGCAACATGAGATAAACAGGTCAAGGACTTAGTGGAAATGCTAAGTCCCTAAAATCAGCATTACCAAGTGCCTCACTTTGCAAGCTTGTGCTAGTCACCACACACATCACAAAAATACATGGGTTGCACCTTTGGAAAGATGACAAAACCCTTAACAAAATATATGTAGAGCTCATGGGCACATCATGCACACAATAATCATGGCAAAAATGACAAATGTCCAAATGGAGTAGCAGATCTGACAAATATCTCAAGTAGCCTCCTTCTAACAGCATTTCGGGCATCAGGATGAACTCAACTGAAAATGATGCAATGGAATGAAATGATGTACTCTTTGAGACGAACAATTTGATATGCTATGTGTCCAAAACGGATCTACGGATGCGGAGATATCACAGGTCAAATTATGCAAAAAATACTGAGATTAGGGTTTCGGGGAAAATGGGTCAACCGGATCCAGATCTGGAGTTCGTCGGCACGGATCCCTAGGTTCAACATCGCCGAAGAGGACGCCGGTGGCCGGACGTCTCGCTAGGGAGGGCGCTGGCGTGGCGGAGGATGGCGCAGGGCGGCGCCGTGGCGTGGGGCGGCGGAGTCGGCGACCGCGCGTGGGGCGGCGGCGAGGCCCGGCCGCGTCGGGTGGTGGCCGGCGCGGAGCTTAGCGCCGGCGAGACAGTGTGGCGGCACCGCGAGCAGCTCCGGCGTCGGGGCGGCGCACCTAGAGCGAGGAGGCGGGAGGAGGATCCGGGCCGCGGGGGGCCTCCCGCGGGCTCGGGCGGGCCGGCGCGGCGGCGGCGATGTGGGTGCCCGCCCGGGACACGTGGCACGGTGTGGTTGGTCGGTGGCGGCGAGCGGACACGTCCGCTCCGTCCGGACGTGTCCGGCGGCGGCGGAGGAGATATTTTTAGGGTTTCGGACGAGGGAGATCCGGATTTCGGGGAAGGGGTCTATATATTGGCATAGAGGGAGATAGGAGAGTCCAAATGAGGTGCGGTTTTCGGCCACGCGATCGTGATCGAACGCTCTAGATGATGGAGAGGGTTTTGGTGGGTTTTGGGCCAAATTGGGGGGGTGTTGGGCTGCAACACACACGAGGCCTATTCGGTCCCTCGGTTAACCGTTGGAGTATCAAACGAAGTCAAAATGGTACGAAACTTGACAGGCGGTCTACCGGTAGTAAACCAAGGTCGCTTGGCAAGTCTCGGTCCAATCCGGAAATGTTTAAACCCCACACACGAAAGAAAGGTAGAAATGACCCCCGGAGGAGAACGAAGCGCCGGAATGCAAAACGGACAACGGGGAAAATGCTCGGATGCATGAGATGAACACGGATGCAAATACAATGCACATGATGACATGATATGAGATGCATGACAACGATAACAACACACGGAGACAAAGACCCAAACCCGAGAAAATAAAATAACTTAACGCCGGAAATGGCAAGAGTTGGAGTACATATTGGGTAAATCATATCCGGGGTGTTACAAGACTCCACCACTGCGAAAGGATCTCGTCCCGAGATCTAGGACTGAAAGAACGCCGAGTACTCAGAACAGAGGTGATCCTCGCGTTCCCAGGTAGCTTCACGGTCGGAATGGTGTGACCACTTGACTTTGAGGAATTTGATTGACTTGTTGCGAGTCTTGCGTTTAGTCTCTTCAAGAATAGCAACGGGGTGCTCACGATAAGAGAGATCTTCTTGGAGCTCAATGTCCTCGAAGTTGGCGGTGCGGTCAGGAGTCTTGAAGCACTTTCGGAGCTGAGAGACATGGAACACATCATGAACATTTGCAAAGTTTGAAGGAAGCTCGAGTTGATAGGCGAGGTCGCCTCTCTTGCTGACAATCTTGAAAGGTCCCACGTATCTGGGGGCAAGCTTCCCTTTGATACCGAAGCGATGAGTACCTTTCATAGGAGAGACGCGGAGGTGAACATGATCTCCGATCTCGAAAGCCAAATCACGGTGCTTACTGTCATAGTAGCTCTTCTGACGGGATTGGGCTTCTTTGAGGTTATCTCGAATGACTTTACACATTTCCTCTGCCTCTGTGATTAAGTCATTTCCCAAAAGCTGTCGTTCACCGGTTTCGGACCAGTTGAGAGGGGTACGGCACTTCCTGCCATACAGAATTTCAAATGGGGCCTTGCCCGAACTTGCTTGAAAACTGTTGTTGTAGGAGAATTCAGCATAAGGAAGACAATCCTCCCACTTCATGCCGAAGGAGATCACACAAGCCCTGAGCATATCTTCAAGAATCTGGTTGACACGCTCGACTTGACCGCTAGTTTGAGGATGGAAAGCTGTGCTGAAGCGGATGTTGGTGCCCATGGCCTTCTGAAAAGAATCCCAAAACTTGGAGGTAAAGATGCTACCATGGTCTGAAGAGATCACTTGAGGAATACCGTGCAGAGAGACAATTCAAGAGGTATAGAGTTCCGCCAATTGAGCTGCAATGATTGACTCTTTGATAGGCAGAAAGTGAGCCACTTTAGTGAGTTTGTCGATGACAACGAATATAGCATCATTGCCACGCTTGGACTTTGGAAACCCAGTCACGAAGTCCATCTCAATGTGGTCAAACTTCCATTCTGGAATGGCAAGAGGTTGGAGGAGACCAGCTGGCCTTTGCTGTTCTGCCTTCACTCTTCTGCAGACATCACACTCATTCACGAACTGAGCAATCTCGCGCTTCATTCGAGTCCACCAATAAGCCTGCTTGAGGTCCTGATACATCTTCGTGCTCCCAGGGTGGATGGAGAGGAGAGAATTGTGAGCCTCGTTCATGATCACTTTACGAAGTTCATCTTTGGGCACAACAATACGATCCTCGAAGAAGAGAGTATCCTTGTCATCAAGGCGATAGCACTTGTACTTGGGTTGGCTCTTGGCAATCCCAATCTTCACCTTTTTCACCATAGCATCAAGAAGCTGGGCTTGGCTAATCTGGTCTTCCAAGATAGGAGAGACTTGAAGGTTGGCGAGGAAACCTTGAGGAACAACTTGCAGATTAAGTTTGCGTAAAGCTTCACAAAGCTCGGGTTGATAAGGCTTGAGAATCAGACTATTGCAGTAAGCCTTCCTGCTCAATGCATCAGCAATCACATTGGCCTTGCCTGGAGTATACTCGATACTCGGATTATACTCTTGAATCATTTCGACCCGTCGAGTTTGCCTGAGGTTGAGATTAGGCTGAGTGAAGATGTACTTGAGACTCTTGTGATCAGTGAAAATGTCCACTTTTCTTCCCAATAAGAGATGTCTCCAGCTCAAAAGAGCATGCACAACTGCCGCCAACTCAAGATCATGAGTGGGGTAGTTCTTCTCATTGGGCTTTAACTGGCGAGAGGTATAAGCCACAACTTTCTTCTCTTGCATCAACACTGCGCCGAGACCTTGGAGAGAGGCATCACAAAAGACCTCGTACGACTTGGATTCATTAGGCGGAGTCAGAACTGGAGCAGTGATCAATTTCTCTTTCAACGTGTTGAAAGCAATGTCACACTCCGGAGACCAAACGTACTTGACGTGCTTCTGGAGAAGATTTGAGAGAGGCTTCGCGATCTTAGAAAAGTTTTCAACGAATCTTCGACAGTAGCTTGCGAGACCGAGGAAGCTACGGAGTTGCTTCACGTTCTGAGGAGGTTCCCAATTCACAATTGCAGACACCTTCTCAGGATTCACGGCAATGCCCTTGGCAGAGATGATATGACCAAGATAAAGAACCTCATCAAGCCAAAATTCGCACTTGGAGAACTTGGCGTAGAACTGGTGTTCCCTCAGCTTGTCGAGTACCAAACGCAAGTGCTTGGCATGATCTTCCTTGTTCTTCGAGAAAACCAGAATGTCATCGAGATAGACCAAAATGAAGTCATTGGTGTAGGTGTTGAAGATGAAGTTCATCATGCGAGAGAACGTCGGAGGAGCGTTGACGAGGCCAAAAGACATGACAGTGTATTCGTATGACCCATAGCTTGTCCTGAAAGCCATCTTGGGAATATCTTGCTCACGAATTCGAATCTGATGATAACCCATACGGAGATGAAGCTTGGAGAATACTTGGGCACATTTGAGTTGTTCGAACAGCTCGTTTATGTTGGGAAGTGGGTATTTTTTCTTGATGGTCTTCTTGTTCAATGGACGGTAATCAACACAAAGTCCGTCCGTTCCATCCTTCTTCTTCACAAAAAGAACACCACAACCCCACGGAGAAGAACTAGGCCGGATGAGACCCATTCTTTCTTGAACATCGAGTTGCTTCTTTAGCTCCTTCAACTCTTCAGGTCTGAGCTTGTAAGGACGCTTGCACACAGGTTCCGTGCCAGGCTCAAGATCAATGACGAATTCAACTGGCCGGTGCGGAGGCATTCCTGGAAGCTCTTCTGGAAAGACGTCTTGATATTCGCAAACAACTGGAATCTACGAGATAGCATCCAGTTCACCCTTCTCATTGAGAGAAAACAGACGGATAGTGTTATCCCGAGCGGCAAAGACAATTACATCCTCAGACGAATGAGTCAATTGAATCTTCCTGGCTGCACAATCAAGATGCGCCTTGTTCTTAGAAAGCCAATCCATCCCGAGAATAAGATCAATATCCGAGTTACCAAGAACAATTGGGGAAGAAAGGAACTTGTAGTCGCCCAAGGTGATAGTAACCTCCGGAACGCAGGTGTTAGCTATCATCTGCTTGCCCGGTGACACAATTTTCAAGGAACTTTGTAGATACTGATAATCGCACTCATACTTTGATGCAAAAGGTTTGGAAATGAAACAATGCAATGCACCAGTGTCAAAAAGAACTTTAGCTGGAATATCATTAACAGGAAGGTTACCCATGATGACATCTGACGAGTCCTCTGCCTGAGCTGCGTTCATCAAGTTGACCTTGGCGTGCTTGGGGTTATGCTTGACCACAACTGTACTTGCCGATCTGACAGGAGGAGGAGGAAGAAGACGCCTCCGGTTGAAACACTTGTTGGCATAGTGACCCTTCTATTGGAACTTGTTGCACGTGACCTCTGAAAGCGGACGGTGGTACGAAGCACTCAATCTCGGAGCTTGAGACGAAGTCTTGTTCTGAAAGCCAAGGTTGGGTGCGTGGGAAGATCCACTACCACCTTTAATCTTCTGATATGGCTGACGGAACGGAGGAGGAGGAAGCCAATACTTCTGCTGCTTGGCCACTTGAGTAGAGGAAGAAGGAGTAGCATCTCTGACTCGCTTCTTGGAAGCATCACACCTCAGTTGAGCGGCCTCTTGCTTCAGTGCCATGTTGTAGAACTCGTCGTACCTCAAGGGCTCAAAGAGAATAAGAGCTAGCTGAATTTCTTCTCTGAGACCACCCCTGAACTGGTATATCATCCTCTTCTCATCAGGGACGTCCTGCTTGGCAAAGCGGGCGAGCTTCTGGAACAACTTGTTGTAGTCATAGACAGACAAAGAGCCTTGCTTCAGGTTGCGGAATTCCTCACGCTTGCTTTCAGTCACACTCTGAGGGATATGATGAGCTCGGAAATCTTGACGGAATTCATCCCAGGTAATCACACGTCCTCCTCTGGAATCCTTGTACTGCTGGAACCACTCTGCGGCTTGGTCTTTGAGTTGGAAGGAAGCGAACTTGACAAAGTCCTCAGGCCTGATGTTACTGCACTCGAAATGCTTGCACAGATCCACGAGCCAATCGTCAGCATCAGTAGCCTCAACACAATTGCTGAAAGTCTTTGGCCCATTAGCAAGGAACTGGTTGAGTGTAGCAAAGTGATTCTGATTGTTGCCTTGGTTCCCTTGGTTGCCTTGATTCGCTTGATTGCGCTCTTGAAGAATTTGCATGATCAACTGCTTGTTTGCATTGGTTGCGGCCATCACAGCTTGCCATGCCTCCGGAGGAGTTGGAGGTGGTGGCGGATCTTGATTCTGATTCTGATTGGTGCTCTTAGCGGGAGCCATCCTGAAGAGGTTGACCACCGTTAGCACATAGATAGATAAAATGAAGCTGAATCCAACAGAATGAAAATTGCAACATATAGTCTTCACATCCGAACAAAATGAACGAATGCATTCCTCTTGAATTGGTCACATATCCATAAATTGAGAAGCCACTTAGAATTTAGGTAGAGAAATAAATCAACAAGGTATGGATCAAGAACGAATAATCGGTTAGAAATCCCAATCTCAAACCAATATCCGTGGAAGAAGAACTAGAGCTACAAGAATTCCCACCTATGAAACTCCTGAACCTTTCCGGTTATGCAATCAGGTGTTGGGGATACAGGGGAAGCATAATATCTCACCCAAATCTAGCAAATCCTACATCCATCTGTATCCATCCTTCAACACATAACCGAGAAAACTTCGGAAACCATCTACCTCAACCTTCGAAAAGCATCCCTTATACAAGTTATGGCGATACTCCCGAACTTCCGCCCCAGTACTGGGTGGCGTCGAGGTTATCTCACCAACGAACTGCATAAAAGAGATTTTCGATGTTGGCGTACTAAAGTCAGGTATTCCAGAACTGCAACGATAAAATTATGATGACAACACCTCAGAGCTCAACTCCTCGGGACACTTCCACAAAACCCCTGACAGGAGGCACCAAGACAATGTTCTCGTCATAAAACCATCGGAACGATTCCAAGATACCCGCGTGACCCTAAATTTTTTTGTGAAATTAGAGAAGAGAAGAGTCAAAACTCTACGTCAGGATGCATTACCAGAGCGATGAGGAGACTGGGAAGTAAAAAGAATTCCTAAACTCTCCGATATATAATTCCTAGATGACTCAAAACATTTTTCTAGACACAACTCGACCGCTAAAAACGATCAAGCAATGGGGCTCCTAAGGTCGGGGAAGGCTTTGATACCAACTTGTAACACCCTCGATGCGACTATATCTCCCACGTGTCGAGGCATGACTTAGAGGCATAATCGCATTGAAGGCATATGTCGCAAGTTAGGCAATCTTCACAACATCCCATGTAATATAGATAATAAAAGGGGAGAAAACATAGTTGGCTTACACTCGCCACGTCAATCAAGTACATAAATAGCATTACATCATTCAAACACTCATGGCCCAACTACGGCGCCAAAATAAAAGATAACCCAACATGCGACACGGTCCCGATCACCCCAACTGGACACCACTAATGATCATCAGGAAAAGAAACATAGTATTGCTAAGAGTCCTTGTCGAACTCCCACTTGAGATCAAGCGCGCCATCTGGAGCTGTATCATCAGGCCCTGCATCCGGTGTAATAGTAATCTGTGAGCCACAGGGACTCAGCAATCTCGCACCCTCGCGATCAAGACTATTTAAGCTTATAGGAAAGGCAAGGTAAATATATGTGGAGCTGCAGCAAGCGACTAGCATATATGGTGGCTATCCTGTTTGCAAAAGAGAGCGAGAAGAGGAGGCAAAGCGCGAGCGAGTAATCTAGAGAACAACCTGCGCAAGCATTACTCCAACACCGTGTCCACTTCCTGGACTCCGCCGAGAAGAGGCCATCACGGTAACTCACACCGTTGATTCATTTTAATTAAGTTAAGGTTCAAGTTATCTACAACCGGACATTAACAAATTCCCATCTGCCCATAACCGTGGGCACGGCTTTTGAAAGTTCAAATCCCTGCAGGGGAGTCCCAACTTAGCCCATGACAATCTCTCACGGTCAACGAAGGAATAGACCTCCTCCCGAGACGTTCTGATCAAACTCAGTACCTCGGTTGTTCAAGACACTTCGACAGGTTAAAACAAGACCAGCAACACCGCCCGAATGTGCCGACAAATCCCGATAGGATATGCACATATCTCGTTCTCAGGGCACACTCAGATGAGCGCTCCATACAACTAAAACCAAACCTCGAGTTTCCCGGAGGGGGCGCTGCACAGGACTCTAGTTTGGACCAACACTCAGAGGAGCACTGGCCCGGGGGGTTTAAAATAAGATGACCCTCGGGCTCCGGAAACCCAAGGGAAAAAGAGGCTAGGTGGCAAATGGTAAAGCCAAGGTTGGGCATTGCTGGAAAAGCTTTAATCAAGGCGAAACATCAAGGGGTTCCCATTATAACCCAACCGCGTAAGGAACGCAAAATCCGGGAACATAACACCGATATGACAGAAACTAGGGCGGCAAGAGTGGAACAAAACACTAGGCGAGAGGCCGAGCCTTCCACCCTTTACCAAGTATATAGATGCATTAAGATAACATGGCAATATAATGATATCCCAACAAGTAAATAATGTCCCAACAAGGAACGGTCTCCAATCTTCACCTGCAACTAGCAACGCTATAAGAGGGGCTGAGCAAAGCGGTAACATAGCCAATCAACGGTTTGCTAGGACATGGTGGGTTAGAGGTTTGACATGGCAATTTGGGAGGCTTCAAGGCAAGTGGTAGGCATCATAGCATGGCATAGAAAAAGAGCGAGCATCTAGCAAAGCAAAGATAGTAGTGATTTCGAGGGTATGATCATCTTGCCTGCAAAGTTGTCAGAGTTGATTGGATCCTCGAAAGCAAACTCAACGGGCTCCTCGTTAGCGAACTCGTCTCCCAGCTCTACCCAAACAAGACAAACAAGCAACAAGGACACAATCAACCACGTGCAAGGATCAAGCAATATGATGCAAAGATGGTATGCTATGCGGAATGCGATATGTGATGCATATGCAAGATTTGACAAAGAATGCATGAACCTGGCCTCAACTTTGAACACCAAGTGTACCACTGGAAAGATGAGATGAATCTCTTGAAAACGATATAAAGATCACCGGAGTCGGAGTTACGGTTTGGAAATGGCAAGCGATTCAAATATGGCGCCGGTCTGCGATTTACAGCAAGTAGCCATCTAAATGCAATGAGATGAACATGCTACGGCACTCAAACATGGCATCAAAATACATGTCAGGGATGCATTCAAGATGCTTAACAAAAGTCTAGCACTGAGCTACGGCCAATTCATCCATTAACAGGTTCAAACAAGCATGGCAAAAATGCATATGGTAAACAGATTTCAGACTTAGTGAAATTAACACTTGTCTGGAATTTCAGATCAGATAGCACTCTTCGGAGCAACAAAAATATAAGCTACAGGACCTGAACATGACAAAGTAAAGCATGGCATGGAGCTACTCAAAGAGCTTAACAAAAGTCCCTTAGTGACCTTGAGCCAAAAGGGATCAGAAAATACATTTGCAAGCATGTGAACATGGCAAAAACATAATCAGTTTCCAGACTTGGTGAAAACTGGCACATGCTGAAACATAACTCAAGTAGGCATGTTTACGAGCTCGATGCACTCACTACGGAGCAAGTCATGACAATCTAAGCATACATCCATCAAGAATACATAAAATGCAAGCTAGACATGGCAAGAACAAAAGCATAGCATGCACGGATCAACTACAACATCCTCGGCAAAATCGCTAACAAGTAGACAATCTGCCCAGATTCACGAAGTAGCAAAAGTAGAGCTCGGTTGACTCAAGCTAGGGTGCTCCATGATTGCAAACAAAGACATGGATGGATAGAGCACTACAAGATTAACAAAATATCCTTACTGATCATCCTCAAAAGAGGCACGGATCACTAGGAAACAACATGAACATATGGCAACATGAGATAAACAGGTCAAGGACTTAGTGAAAATGCTAGGTCCCTAAAATCAGCATTACCAAGTGCCTCACTTTGCAAGCTTGTGCTAGTCACCATACACATCACAAAAATACATGGGTTGCACCTCTAGAAAAATGACAAAACCCTTAACAAATCATATGTAGAGCTCATGGGCATATCATGCACACAATAATCATGGCAAAATGACAAATGTCCAAATGGAGTAGCAGATCTGACAAATATCTCAAGTAGCCTCCTTCTAACAGCATTTCGGGCATCAAGATGAACTCAAAAGAAAATGATGCAATGGAATGAAATGATGTACTCTCTGAGACGAACAATTTGATATGCTATATGTCCAAAACGGATCTACAGATGCGGAGATATCATAGGTCAAAGTATGCAAAAAAATACTGAGATTAGGGTTTCGGGGAAAATGGGTCAACCGGATCCAGATCTGGAGTTCGTCGGCACGGATCCCTAGGTTCAACGTCGCCGGAGAGGACGCCGGTGGCCGGACGTCTAGCCAGGGAGGGCGCTGGCGTGGAGGAGGATGGCGCGGGGCGGTGCCGTGGCGTGGGGCGGCGGAGTCGGCGACCGCGCGTGGGGCGGCGGCGAGGCCCGGCCGCGTCGGGTGGTGGCCGGCGCGGAGCTTAGCGCCGGCGAGACGGCGTGGCGGCGCCGCGAGCAGCTCCGACATCGGGGCGGCGCGCCTGGAGCGAGGAGGCGGCAGGAGGATCCGGGCTGCGGGGGGCCTCCCGCGGGCTCGGGCGGGCCGGCGCGGCGGCGGCGATGTGGGCGCCCGCCCGAGACACGTGGCACAGCGTGGTTGGTCGGTGGCGGCGAGCGGACTCGTCCGCTCCGTCCGGACGTGTCCGGCGGCGGCGGAGGAGATATTTTTAGGGTTTCGGACAAGGGAGATCCGGATTTCGGGGAAGGGGTCTATATATTGGCATAGAGGGAGCTAGGAGAGTCCAAATGAGGTGCCGTTTTCGGCCACGCGATCGTGATCGAACGCTCTAGATGATGGAGAGGGTTTTGGTGGGTTTTGGGCCAAATTGGGGGGTGTTGGGCTGCAACACACATGAGGCCTATTCGGTCCCTCAGTTAACCGTTGGCGTATCAAACGAAGTCCAAATGGTACGAAACTTGACAGGCGGTCTACCGGTAGTAAACCAAGGCCGCTTGGCAAGTCTCGGTCCAATCCAGAAATGTTTAAACCCCACACACGAAAGAAAGGTAGAAATGACCCCCGGAGGAGAACGAAGCGCCGGAATGCAAAACGGACAACGGGGAAAATGCTCGGATGCATGAGATGAACACGTATGCAAATGCAATGCACATGATGACATGATATGAGATGCATGACAACGATAACAACACACGGAGACAAAGACCCGAACCCGAGAAAATAAAATAACTTGACGCCGGAAACGGCAAGAGTTGGAGTACAAATTGGGTAAATCATATCCGGGGTGTTACACCATATCGAGTCATAGCCTGAACGTGTTTTGGGAAATCCTGTAATAAAACCCTTGCCTAGCTTATCCCACTTCCATTCGGGTATCAGCAATGGTTGTAGCAATCCGGCTAGCTTCTGATGCTCTGCCTTCACTCTCTGACATACATCACAAACTGCTACATACTCCGCAATATCCTTCTTCATTCCCGTCCACCAGAAAATATCCTTCAAATCCAAATACATCTTGGTATTTCCTGGGTGAATCGAATATGGTGAATCATGGGCCTCTTGTAAAATTAACTTCCTGATCTCCGAATCATTTGGCACATAAACACGGTCTTCAAACCATAAGGTATCGTGCTCATCCTCAAGAAATCCCTTAGCTTTTCCTTTGCTCATTTTCTCCTTAATAGAAGCAATCTCCTTGTCAGTCCTTTGAGCTTCTCTGATCTTATCCATTAAAGTAGACTGAATCTCCAATGTTGCTACATAGCCTCTCGGGACTATTTCTAAACAAAGCTCTCGAAGATTTTCGGCTAACTCCCTTGGTAAATCTCCCGTCATTAAGGTGTTGACGTGGCTCTTACGGCTCAACGCGTCAGCTACTACGTTAGCCTTTCCGGGGTGATAATGCAATTTCATATCATAATCCTTGATGAGCTCCAACCATCTCCTTTGTCTGAGATTCAACTCCTTCTGTGTGAAAATATACTTCAAACTCTTATGATCCGTGTACACCTCGCAATGGTTTCCAATCAGAAAATGTCCCCAAGTCTTCAATGCATGCACTATGGCTACTAACTCCAAATCATGTGTAGCATAATTCAACTCATGAGGCTTAAGCTATCGTGAGGCATATGAGACAACTCTTCCTTCCTGCATAAGCACTGCTCCAAGTCCTCGTCGTGAAGCGTCACAATACACCTCATAATCCTTGGTCTAATCCGGTAAAATCAACACTGGTGAGGTAACCAAACGTTTCTTCAACTCCTGAAAACTAGCCTCACATTCCTCAGTCCATATGAACTTGGTATCCTTCTTCAACAACTCCGTCATAGGCTTCGCAATCTTTGAGAAATTCTCAATAAACCTCCGGTAGTATCCTGCGAGTCCAAGAAAACTCCGGATCTCTCCAACTGTGGTTGGTGCTTCTCACTTGGTCACGGTATCAACTTTAGTGGGATCTACTGCTATACCTTCTCCGGATATAACGTGTCCGAGAAATCCAACTTCTTTCAACCAAAACTCACATTTGCTAAACTTGGCATATAATTGATGTTCTCTGAGCTTTCCAAGAACCAAACGCAAATGCTCCTTATGCTCCTCTTCATTCTTCGAGTAAACCAGGATATCATCAATGAACACTACGAGAACTTATCCAAGAACTCCATAAACACTTTGTTCATCATGTTCATAAAATATGCAGGTGCATTAGTCAGACCAAATGACATAACGGTATACCTGGTGGTAAAAGTTGTCTTGGGTATATCATGTTCCCGAATCTTCAACTGGTGGTATCTTGATCGCAGATCGATCTTGGAAAATACCTTAGCTCCTTGCAATCGATCAAACAGATCATTGATCATCGGTAGTGGGTATTTGTTCTTGATGGTTACTTCATTCAAACTTCGATAATCAACAACCATCCTTAGCGATCCATCCTTCTTCTCCACTAGATGTACTGGCGATCCCCAAGGTGAAGAACTTGGGCGAATGTATCCTTTATCCAATAACTCCTTAATTTGCTTCTTAATTTCTACCAAATCCTTTGCAGGCATCCTATATGGTCTTTTTGATATTGGCCCTGTGCCTGGCAAAAGCTCAATCAGAAACTCAATATCTCTATCCGATGGCATGCCTGGCAATTCTTCTGGAAATACATCAAGGAAATCCTTCACTACTGGTACTTCCTCCTGCACAACTCCTGTTAAACAATTTGCTTGAGTCCTCTTTGGCACATGTCGGGATACATACTTGATCCTTCTCCCTTCTGGGATGGTAAGCAAGATTGACTTACTGGCGCAATCGATGTTTCCTCCATACATCGACAACCAATCCATACCCAGAATTACATCCAAACCTTGTGATTCCAATATTATCAAATCTAAGGGAAACACATGCCTACCTATACTTAATGGCACTTGAAAACATCCTTGGCTAGCCATATACTCCGCTCCTGGTGAGCTTACTAGCATAGGTGTTCTAAGAAATTTGGTGGGCGGGTTATACTTATCCACAAATCCCCTTGATATGTATGAATGCGATGCACCAGTATCAAAAAGAACGAGTGCAGTAAATGACTTAACCAAAAACTTACCGATTACTGCATCCGGCTGCTCTTTAACCTCCTCCACGTTAACGTGGTTCACCTGTCCCCTGTTGAAAGGGTTCGGCTTCTTCCCAGAGCTTCCATTGCCATTTCCATTCTGTGATTCAGGATATTCATTCGCATAATGTCCGGTCTTCTGGCACTTAAAACAAGTGACTTGGCTCAGGTCTCTCTTGGCTGGGGTTGATGGGTTGGTGCGGTTCTGGCCATTGCTTCCTCCATTCCCATTACCATTCTTGGGGCCATTATGATTGTGCGAGCTACCTCCTCCATGGGTATGTTGAAAATGTCCTCCCAGTCTAGGGGTAAAACGTGGCTTCTGCTGAGCTCCTGAAGTGTGCTTCCCTTGTCCATACTTCCTCTTGCGATTCTCAATTTGCTGCTGCTTCCCTTCAATCATAAGAGCATGATCTACCAACTCCTGGTAGTTGTTGAAGGTGGCTACCATCAACTGCATGCTCAACTCATTATTCAGTCCTTCCAAAAACTTCTCCTGCTTAGCTGCATCCGTAGCAACATCATCTGGGGCATAACGTGCTAATTTACTAAAGTCCTCCACATACTGGTCAACTGTCCGTCCTCCTTGGCGCAAGTTGGGAAACTCTCACTTCTTCATGGCCATAGCTCCTGCTGAAACATGGGCAGTTCGAAAAGCCTGCTGAAACTGGTCCCATGTGATAGTATCGACAGGGAAAGTGGCTGTAAAATTCTCCCACCATGATGTTGCGGGTCCTTCAAGCTGATGTGCGGCAAACTTCACCTTCTTCGCATCCGTGCATCCTATTATGGTCAATTCTCTAGCTGTCTTGCGGAGCCAATCATCTGCTACTATCGGCTCGGTGCTACTAGAAAACACTGGTGGATTCAGCCTAAGAAAATGGGCTAAGTGATCAACAGGTGGTGGTGGTGGTGGGTTGTTGTTGTTGCCTTGATTCTGATTCTGGACTAGTAACTGCATCAATGTGTTCTGCTGCTGGATCAACTGGGTGAGCTC
The DNA here is from genome assembly GCA_034509565.1 of Triticum monococcum. Lineage (NCBI taxonomy): Eukaryota > Viridiplantae > Streptophyta > Magnoliopsida > Poales > Poaceae > Triticum > Triticum monococcum. Next base: position 609,792,931 of record CM067842.1, read on the forward strand.
CGGTGGGAAAGTAAATCCGGGGTCACGTCTCGGAGGCATCTGAGGGTTTAGAAAAGATGAGATTTAAGAATAGAGGGGGTCTAAAGAGAAAACACTACCCAAATGCACATGAGGCAAAAACAAACAATTCACTTCATTCAATCAATCAAACAAGGGCATACAATCGATCTAACTATCGCAAAAGTGCTCGGACTACTATATTTACATGGTAGACTACTACTACTGAAGAGGTGGTCTATTAGAAATATTCTTCGATTGCAGACTCCATGATATCTGCTCCAGCTTCATCAACGTAGTCATCATCGCTATCATCTGGATCCGAGTCGGTGTCGTCGATGATGATGTAGTCTTCCGGGTGAATCTCCTTGGGTTCTTCGTCTTCTTCTACCGGTGTAGGGCCTCCCATAAATATTCCGATCTTCTTGATCAGATCGTCATTCTTCTCCACTAATACTTCGATTTCCTCTTCATAATCTTCACGTGTAGCCTTGAGTTCTTCCTCCAGTTCCTTGATTCTTGTCTTTGCCTTCTTTAGGTCTATCATGTCGGCGCACATCTGGTTCTCCTATCGTCGAATGTGCTGGTTTAACTCTTGGATAAAAGCTGCAACTGATCTATCCTTCCTAGTACTGATCATCTCCCAGTGCTCATCTCGGCGCCCACAAATCTGGTAGATAGTATCCTTAAGATCATTGCGGTAGACTTCTCCAATGCGTCCCATGGCGATGTGAGCTGCCATGCTCTTTCCTAGACTCCAAGTTGGTGCATCAAAAGAAAACTCTATAGGCTCAGTGACTGGCATGAACATCCTTCCTGGAACTTGAACTTGAATCATCTAGCGCTCTTCATCAGGGAAAGTGGCGTTGTAGGTGCCGGTGAAGCTTGGTACTCCTATGTTCAGGTATCTAGTGACTTCCTTCAAGTGACGTCCAAAGGGTGTATCTTCATCCGGTTGCGTGAACTTGTTCATTGCATCCGCCATCATAAAAGAATAGAAAAGATGAGGAGTCAGAAAAGAGAAGAGAGTGAGTAGTGATCTAGGTCTTTAGCTTAGTGGTTGTGTCCTACAGTCAGCGTGTGCTCTGATACCATCTTGTAGCGACCAGACCTCAAACGGTCCAATCTCTGTGCTCCGGTGTCATCCTTGGATCAGTAATGCTGACACCATACAGTACTTGAAGGATTTATAACAGAGTAGCAATCACACACTTATTACATCGAATGTCTCAAAAGAGAGCTTATTACAATAAATATGGCTTAAGGCCATCTAATAACGATAACAGCGGAAGGCTTGGAGGATAAGTGAGTCCATCAACTCCAACGGCATCACTGAGTATAGAACCACGACCTAAAAACACCTTAATCGTCGTCTGAAAAGTCTGCAACATTAACGTTGCAGCCCGAAACGGGTCAGCACATGGAATATGCAGGCAATATAACACATAGAGAATAATGGAATGAAACAGCTATTCTATATGCATATTTGGCTGGTGGAAAGCTCTATGGTTACAGTTTTGTGTAAAGCCAATTTTTCCCTACTGCAAAGAAATAAATTTATTTAACTATCATGGTGGTTGTTAAACATTGAGAATGGTTGACAGCATTCTCAATCCCAATTAAGCATCATCATTAAACAAACCCAACAAAATTAAATTTTAGAGTAACATGTTGAGATTCACATGATAATCCAGGTACTAGATACTCAAGATGTCCATAACCGGGGACACGGCTAACCATGATTAGTTTATACACTCTGTAGAGGTTTGCGCACTTTTCCCCACAAGACTCGATCGCCTCCGTTTGGTTTCTCGCACTACATGGTGTTTGAGAAGACGGATGACCGAGACATAGTCTTTCAGAAGCTAGCACCTTACGATGGGTAGACCGTTACACCTACTTTACCCTACATCTGCTAGTCTACCACTGTAAGAGTTCGCACGACTTAATCAACTATGCTAGAGCCCATAATAGCTTGTGGCTGCACACGGAAATTTTTAGCATGAATAATCTCATGATCCCTTTGAGCCTGGGTGGCGGTCCAAAAGAAAACAGGCAATCCTGGAATACCCAGGTACCTCAATCCACCCAGATGTGTGTTTAAGTTGCCACCTTAAATAAACCATTAATTAACAATCTCACATCTGTCATGGATACTCTCACCCAATCCACGTCTACTAGCATAGCATGGCATAATGAGCAAACGTAAAAGTAACTCCCAAAGGTTTGATAATAAACAGGTAATAAGTACTACCTCAACTATTTCCCAAACCCACAATTTAATTAGATCCTAATTATGCAATGTGTAAGGATTGATCTAATGCAATAAAACTGGGTAGTGGGAAAGCATGATAAAGTGTTACTTGCCTTGCTGATGATCCGGGAAACCTAGCGATTCAAAGTAGCAAGCGGCACACTCCGGGTACTCTATCACAAACAAACAAGCATACAATAAGTACTCACTAATGCACGGGTAAAACTCAAATAAGAGATCTAACCAGAAAGTTCAACTTAAGAACTCCGGTTGGCAAAAAGAATCAAAACAAACGAAGCAACGAAAGACAAACGGTAAAAGAAACATGCTTCGTTTACTATTATGGATCTAGGGCAATTTTTATAGTGGCAAAAACTTTTTTAAGTTGGTTAGACGGAAAAAGGGTTTCGAGACGAAACTCCAGGCGCTTGAATCGCCTGATTCCGATAAACGAGCGAAAAGTTAGACTAAAAAGAAAATCGGATCAGAAATCGCGATCAGAAAAATCGCGGATTTAATCCGAGAAAAAGAAAAACGATGAACGTTCGTTAAAACGAACGAACGGACGAATGCTCGCTATTTAAATAAACCGGAAAAACCGATCTATTTAAAAGAAAACCGAAACTAAAAAAACTAACAAAACCGTCAGAAAACCGAACGGTTTTTCGAGAAAGACTGGGGCGAAAAGAAAAAAAACTACCTCCAACGGTCCGGCGAACGGCGGCGCGGGGGCGGCGGGGCGGCGCGGGCGCGAGGCGGCGGTGGGGCGGCGGGGCGGCGCGGCGGCGGCGCGGGGCTAGGGCGGCTAGGGTTTGGGGGGTCCAGCTGGGCCTCCCCGGCTTATAAAGCCGGACGGGCCTAGTGTCCGGGTCGGACACCGCTTGTAGGTCGGTTGCATTTTTTTTCTTAAATAGTTACGCTTAGAAAAAAACAAAAGGAATACTAAACGGACTCCAAAAATCTCGAAATAAATTTTCCCCGGCTTCTAAAATCAAGCCGCACAGGATGAACATTTATTTGGGGCCTAATTGCAATTTTGAAAAACGCGCATTTTTCCTAAATTCAAATAAAATAGCAAATAAAACCAAAATAAAATCTTAATTGATTTTTTATTAAATCCTCAATATTTTCTTTATTTTGGGAAAGTCATTTTATTCCCTCTCTCATATTTTTGTAATAGAAATAATTGTAGATAAAATAAATAAAATCAAAAGATCCTATTTTCAAATTTTGAGACAACTCAAATATGAAAATAACGAAATCCCCAACTCTCTCCGAGGGTCCTTGAGTGGCGTAAAATTTCTAGGATCAACCAAAATGCAATAAATATGATATGCAATGATGATCTAGTGTATAACATTCCAAATTGAAAATTTGGGATGTTACAATTTATCTCTGTTTTAAAAAACTGAGCTCTGTCACCTCTGCAAATCACTGCTTCCCTCTGCGAAGGGACTTTTTATTTACTTTTATATTGTGTCATCACCTTCTAAAAAACAAGCGCCAGAAACTGAGTAGAGCACAGCTGTCATGATTTATGCATTGTGTGTAGCTAATGTTGGGTACAATCATGACTGGATCTTTTCTATCATGAATTACAATGTTTAGTCGCTGTTTGAACTTTGGAGGTGCTCTGCATTTATGTTTTGCGGTCTCAGAAAGGGCTAGCGAGATACCATTATTGTCATATTATATCATAGTTGTTTTGACAACATGTTGTTATTTGAGATATCTTATTATTGCTCGCTAGCTGATTATGTCATTGATATGATTCATTATAATTTTTAAGAGTTATTGTCGACATGGTTAGTTATAATGTTGGCTGAAAACCTGGGTGTTGTTTAAGCTTATTTATGCAAACAAGAGCAAAAGAGTTCGTAAAACTTTTCTTTCTCACTTTCAGTTTATCAACTGAATTGCTTGAGGACAAGCAAAAGTTTAAGCTTGGGGGAGTTGATACGTCTCCAACGTATCTACTTTTTCTCACGCCTTTTCTCTTGTTTTGGACTCTAATTTGCATAATTTGAATGAAACTAACCCCAGACTGACACTGTTTTCAGCAGAACTACCATGGTGTTATTTTGTGCAGAAATAAAAGTTCTCGGTATGGAACGAAACTTTGTGAGGATTTTTTATATCAATAATAAGAATTTTTGGAGCCAAGACCCACCAGAGAGGGGCCCCTGGGTGAGCACAACCCACCAGGGCGCACCCCCTCTCCTTGCGCGCCCGGGTGGGTTGTACCCACCTGGTGGCCCCGCTAATGACCCCCCTGATACTATAAATCACATATTTCTAGAAAAAAATCAGGGAGAAAGAATTATTGTGATCCATGAGACGGAGCGGCCGCCAAGCCCTGCTCTTCCTCGGGAGGGTAGATCTGGAGTCCGTTTGGGGCTCCGGAGAGGGGGGGTCTTCGTTCTTCGTCATCACCAACCCTTCTCCATCGCCAATTCCATGATGCTCCCCACTGGGAGTGATTAATTCCTTTGTAGGCTCGCTGGTCGGTGAGGAGTTGGATGAGATTCATCATGTAATCGAGTTAGTTTTGTTAGGGCTTGATCCCTAGTATCCACTATGTTCTTAGATTGATGTTGCTATGACTTTGCTATGCTTAATGCTTGTCACTTTGGGCTCGGGTGCCATGATTTCAGATCTGAACCGTTTATGAATTCATCATTATATCCATGTTTTAGATCCGATCTTGCAAGTTATAGTCACTTACTATGGTTATGATCCGACAACCCCGGAGTGACAACAACCGGGCCCACTCTCGGTGATGACCGTAGTTTGAGGAGCTCATGTATTCACTATGTGTTAATGCTTTGTTCCGGTTCTCTATTAAAAGCAGGCCTTAATATCCCTTAGTTTCTGATATGGACCCCGCTGCCATGGGAGGGTAGGACAAAAGATGTCATGCAAGTTCTTTTAATAAAGCATGTATGACTATTTACGCAATACATGCCTACGTTATATCGATGAACTGGAGCTAGTGTTGTATCGCCCTAGGTTATAACTGTCATATGATGAATATTATCCAACAAGTCACCGATCCAATGCCTACGAATTTATCCTTATTGATGTTGCTGCGTTACTATTGCTATCATCACTGTTACACATGCTACAAACTACTGCTTTCACTATTACTGTTACCGTTGCTGCTGTCACTATTATCAAAACTATCAAACTACTTTGCTACTGGTCACTTTTCTACAGATAATTAATCTCCAGGTGTGTTTGAATTGACAACTCAGCTACTAATACCTTCAAATATTCTTTGGCTCCCATTGTGTCGAATCTATAAATTTGGGTTGAATACTCTACCCTCGAAAACTGTTGTGATCCCCTATACTTGTGGGTTATCAGAGATCGACAATAGAAGCAGAATTAACAGCATTAGACACATATGGTGTTGAAGCAGGATGGCTTCGAGATCTTTTGATGGTCTTGCCATTGGTTGATAAACCAGTTCCGGCTATCCTTATGAACTGTGATAATCAGACTGTCATCACCAAGGTGAAGAGTTCAAAGGACAACATGAAGTCCAACAAACACATAAGAATGAGATTAAAAGCTGTCAAAAAATTAAGAAACTCCAGAGTGATAGCGTTGGACTATGTCCATACGGTTAAGAATCTGGCAGATCCCTTTACGAAAGGGCTATCACGTGTTGTGATAGATAATGCATCGAGGGAGATGGGTATGAGACCCACATGAGTTGCCATGGTGGTAACCCAACCTATGTGATCGGAGATCCCGTGAAGTAGGACCTGGGAAAACAAGTCAGTGGTGAACTGAGGAGAGTAACTATACTAACCCAGTCCGTTGGAGATGCAATACTCTCAATACTGTATGGTAGGATGACTATCGTCTTAATGTGTTTCGAAGCTTATGCAAGCAAGATGCTATCCTACAGAGCGATCTTTGAAGGAACACACCTATGTGAGCCTGACTGCTGGTCACAGCCTATGAGATTGGGGTGATCTCTAGTAAGCTCATGAATAGGCCAGGAGTGTGACTTATATGCTCCACCCGAGGGGTCAGCCTTCAGCAGCCCAGTACTAGTAAGACGTGTGGTGAAGCTTCTTAATGCAAAACTGACAATTCAAGGCTTAGTCCATTATTCAGTTGTGGAGGAGTGTAGCTGCTTGCTCTAGGTGAAGTTCAACCTTAACAGGTCTTCACTAAAACACTGGTATATTGAAACATCAATTGGAACAGAGGACACAATGGGCCCCCGAGATCTGGTGGGGGATTGCTGAAATATAGGATGGGCTTTAGGCCCATCTAGCAATTTATGAAAAATCTCTAAGGGACCATGTGGGTTTATTGGCACTAGGTGTAGTGTGAAGTTTAGTCCCACCCCGCTAGTGGAGAAGGAGTTGGACCTCTTTATAAGAGATTGTCTTCCACATGTTATTGGAGCTTGAGAATAGAAGAGCCCCCCCCCCCCCCCCCCCCGCGCGCTCCTCCTCCGTCGCCCGCCTCGCCACGACGCGCCGCGGGTTGCGGGATTGAGCCGAGCCGAGCTCACACCTACGCGCTTATTTTTGCCAGTCACTAACGGAGAGTTTCTGACAGCTGGGCCACGATCTGAGACGTTGGATCGTGGGCTGTCACGGACTCGGACGTGGGTCGAGCCCACGTCTCTCCACGCGGCTGCGCCTATATAAGTCTGTGGTGTCTCCCAATCCTAGCAGACATGAACAGATCACATCTGCTCACGCGCACGCCCACCATCATTTCTTTCTTGCTGCTGCCGCTGGTGACTCCATCCCGTCCACCGCGTACACAGTCGACGAGAGAGCAGGTCTCTGAAACCCCATCCCTCCGGTTCCTGTACGGGAGAGGGATGAATAGGTTTTTGGGAAGCGACTACGTGACTACTCGTTGTTCGTCTACTTCATCTACATCTGTGTCGCCCTCATCATCACCATGTCTACCGACGCTGAACGTGCCGCCGCCGAGAAGCTCGAGGCCGATAGGAAGGCCGCCAAGGACACCGCTGCTGCCGCCATCGCCACAGCGGCCTCTGCATGGCCTACTGGAGGGTATAACTCCTTTATCCCGCTCCTTATGTTTTCTGTTTTAGCCATGCTAGCGGTATACGTAGATCTGTCTGCAATTAGCGTAGTATGTGCTTGCATGATTGAATATCAGTATGCGATTATTTTTGTCAATGCCATGTTACTGATTTACTCATGGATTAAGTTAATCGAAAAATTGCCTATTTATTCAACAAGGACGGCATCCCGCTCGCCGCAAGCCGCTACAAGGTCGGACCACCGAGTGCTAAATGGTTAGCACGACATTGCAACAAAGCCGGTTTCTCAACTTGTGTCATGCTGCAAAGGGGTTTCGCAACATGTGTTGTGCTGCAAAGAGACTTCACAACATGTGTCACACTGCAAAGGGGTTTCACAACATGCGTCGCGCTGGAAAGGGGTTTCGCAACATGCACTGTTTTGCAGAGACTTCACAACATGTGTCATGCTGCAAAGGGGTTTCGCAACATGTGTCGTGCTGCAAAGGGGTTTCACAACATGCACCATGTTTCAAAAGGGAGCCATGATGGGATTCTGGATGGCTTCATAACATGTGGTGCGTTGCAAAGGGGCTTGGCAACATGATTGATGTTGCAAAATGGAGCCCATAGCTAGACGGCTCGATGGCTTCGCAGCATGCATTGTGTTGCGAAAAGGCTTCACAACGTGCATCGTGTTGCAAAGGGAAGCCTATACGGCCACTCGAACGTGACGCTATATGTATGCTAGACGCAAAGTGGGGTATAAATCTATATTTTAGAGTCCCGTGCAAACCAATTCTTTCATCACTTCTTATTTGATGGACTTGAGAGCTTTGCCAAAACCACCAACAGTTAGCTTGCTGGTGGGGGCTGTTCAGCAATAGGTAGTACAACCTTTGGGGAGGGTCCATCCACTTTGCAAGGCTGGTTGCCTCCGCCGGAACACCACCTGAAAATAAATGTTGATGGCGCCATCGACAAACATGGTCACAGGGAGTAGCGGCGGCGGTTTGTAGAGATGGCTCTGGACTATTTTTGGGATCTTCATTAATTGTGTATGCTGGCATTATGGAACGATCGTTACTAGAAGCGTTTGCATGCCGAGAGGCAATGGCTCTAGCAGAAGACTTGGGAGCACACATGATTCACACTGCTTCGGTTTGTGAGGGAGTTGTGAACGACGTAAAGCAAGGATCTCGTGGTCTTCATGGAGCTATTATTCAAGCTGTTATTGCTGGGAAGGAAGCTTTCATTTCATGTAATTTTCTTCACGAACGCATAAATTTAATTTCGAAGCTCATAATCTCGAGAAATTTTGTTGTAATCTAGGTGTAGGGAGACATATCTAGGTGGGCATCCCCCATGACCACAACCTTGTACCGATGAACATTGTTGAGAATGAATAAAAGCAGGCGAGATTTCTAAAAAAAATCTTAGTCAAATAAGACTTGGTTAAGTCTCAGTCTATGCTATATGCCTATATTCGTGAGTTCTAATTGATGGCTCTATAATTTACGCATTTTTAGAGCTCATTTGTTGCATGTTCTCTTCATATATTATGTCCCATTAAACCAAATAGTTGTCCATTATGCATGATTACCAGTATTTACACTTATCCTTGTGAGCATTGCACATTTAGTATTTGTGTTTTGTTTTATTAGTTCTCTTTTTTTTCTTGTGTCCACAGGTGTTTTGGAGCAACCTACGACCAAGCACGATGAAAGGTCCAAGGATCCAGTACCAGACTTATGTTTCCAAGAGTGAAAGAAGTCGTTTTTTTTCAAATTTCTCAAAACCAAGATCTAATTACAGAAATGGATTGGGGTCATTCATACGAATCCAACGAGCCCAAGAACATCAAATTCTGAGTTTGTATGAAGAAATGGTGGCCGGTTTACTGAAGAGGGACAAAACAAAAGTGTGAAAGACGGCGTACCATACGAGTATGGCTGGTCATATGGAATGATGTCAGGCCCGAAAGGTGCCTCTCCAGACAAGATTCTTCACTAATTTTGTCCCTAATTGTTCCCACGAGATCCTTGTCTCATAAAGAATGGTTTGGGAGAGGATAATGCTCCTCTAGAGCCCTTGGATGGAGGAGGAGGATCTATATCAACAGAGGAGACCCAAGAAGGCCTCTTAAATAAACACCTCCAACCCTAGCCTGCACACTAAGCCATCATCATCCACCACCTGTCGGGTCAGCCGCTGGGAGGCTCTCCCTCTTGGGGGAGGCCTCTTCCTCCAACACTATGTTGCGCAAGGAGTAGGGGGCGCCATCTATCTCCATCACCATCGTCACCGGGCACAGGTCTTGGCTAGGCCGTGCGCGCCGGAGACATCTCCCTCCCCATCTCCATCTTCAAACCTGTAATTTGTAAGATTGAGCATGTTGATTACACCAATGAATCATTCCTCTTTGCGTGTCTATTCATCTATGTTTGAGTGATTAATCTGGTTCTAGGTTGAGGTATGATCTTGTATGTAAAACTAGTCTTTGTGGCATGATCTAGTATTTACTCGTGTTGCATGTAATGTTGGGAGATGTCCTTTCTTGTGATCTTGTTATCACATGCATGTATACTTGTACTAGTATTCCGCTACCACTAGGAAAGCCCTCTAGTACTAGTTAGACCAAAGCCTAGACACCGCCTTTCGCTCTATTCAATCCTACAGTTACAAATCCCCTTCTTGTAGTTTAGTAAAACCCTTTTATTATCCCTTTCCTAGCAACCGATAGAATAGACTATTTCTAGACTATGGTTTGGTTGGGCACGCGCTACATAGACAACGTAGTTGTGGGGTTGGTAGTGTCTTTCTATTGGCTCCCTAGGGGATTTGACACTTACATATCATGAAATGCAACATCCCTGTGCCCTTGAAAATCACCAAGCTTTTCTGGTGCCATTGTCGGAGAGCATAGCGTTGGTCATTGCCTTCTCACTCACATACGTTTTGTTTTGTTACTTGTTATTTATCTTTTAGTTTTTCCCCTTTAATCAAAAAACAAAAAGAAATTGCTTATCATGTCTTCTGAGATGAGTATTCAGGAAATATTGCAACAATGGACTAGATATGATACAAGTCTATCATGTTTGGCTACTAAAGAATAAAAGGTTGTACACCAAGAAGAATCAACAACCCCCAATATTGATGCTACGATGCAAGAATTGGTAAGACTGCTTGAAATATGTAAACGCCAAACTAACTTGCAGGAAAATGATGGGAACAACAAAGAACAACCTACCTTGGATGAACAAGTGTGCACAGAAGAAGAAGAGAGAGCAGCAAGGAAGAGGAAGAGGAGGAATGGATCGATCACCCGTCCAAATCTCCCACCTCTGACGGTAACTTTTTGCACACACTCAATCAATTTCTTGACAAGGCAACCCTTCAAAAGTGCATGATTGATATGCATACTAGAGAATTACTAGACTTATTAAACACATGTGGATATATGTTATTGTAGGACCCGTGGGAACCAGGCTACCACGAGCCGGCAACCTAGGGTTTAACTATGCCCTCCGTGGCGTAGGCGGCTCCATGGATAAACCTTCAAGGAAACTAATCCCGGGAAGGCTTAGAAAATGCACGCCCCCAAGGTCCCTAGAGGCCTCTCTACTACCTTGTAGAGGTCCTCTCGGGGATCATAAATCCTACGGACAACGCTCATGGTCCCATCTATCTTTCTTCTGCTACACGCAACGGCGACCGCGGGGTGGTACAGCGGGAACCGTTCATGGGCTGGGCTTGAGCAAAGATTTCTTCCCTCACACGGTCATCCACGGTAGTCGCGAGCGCTCCCCTCCCCTGCGTGTTGATGCAGAGCTGGTACTCTGGCACTAATCACACTGTATGAAGAAGTAACCAAAAGGTTTCCACAGGGTAATACGCTGCCCCGCGAAGCCATCATGACCGCGTGTACAAGCATGCAATGTGCGCCGTGATGGTATGAGCTAGGGCCAGCCTACTCAATATAATATTCGACCCATGAGCGCCTCCGTGAGGGCCCCCGATAGGCAGTATAAATAAGGAAGGTCGTGGCCTCGAGTGAGGGGCCAATCAATTCGCAACACAAGTCACACATTGTAACCACACACCATATGAAATAAATAGCAAATGCAGGAGTAGGGTATTACATCAACAGGGTGACCTGAACCTGGGCACTTCTTGTGTGTTCTACCTTCTGTTCTTCCTTCCTCCGATCGATCATGACCTAGGAAGCTAGGCGTACTTACTTCACAATACTTCCCACTGGACAGAAACTTGAGGAAACTCTTGAGAAATATTGGATAGATAAAATGAGCACAATTAGGTGTAGGTAAGTTATATAGGTATTAGAAGATTCTGGTAAATTTTTAGTAATTATGGAGCAACATAAAATATGGTTGCTTCACAAACTAAAAGTATGACCAGGAACTAGGATCGATAATGGCAAAGCAGAGATGATGCGGAAGTGCAACACTTGAAATTGAATCGCAATAGCCCGCTTTTCCCGTGCTACCATTGATGGCCAGAAATATTAGAAGTACAGTATTTGAGAGTTGGAGATAAATACGACTTTATTAGACAAAATAGGTGTAAACAACTTTTCTTGTACTCCGACTCTCCGTGTCTCTCCCCTTTTATGTATTCTATATATAAATCTCCACGAGGGTAAGCGCTTCTACATATTCCAGCTGGTTTTATACAACTTTCGGACAGAGCCACCCATCGTGACTATCATATCATGGCGGCGACAAGTAGCGAAGCCGTGCAGCAGGACGATAGGCTGGGCAAGCTGCCCGACGACATCCTTGTTTCCATCCTAGAGCGTCTGGACGACCTACGATTCGCCGTGAGAAGCAGCATCTTAAGCAAGCGGTGGCGACACCTTCCCGGCATGATCCCTGACATCGATTTGGACGTCTGGTCCTTCGTCAAGCACGACCATGATGAGGATAGACGCAACACGGGGTTGCCACAGGCAGTGGAGAGCGTGCTGGCACACCAGAGCCGGCACAGCATCGACCGCCTCGCCGTGCACTTCTTCTTGACGGACGACTCCGCCCGCATCTTGCGCGCCGTCGACGACGCCGTGTCGAGCGGGAGGCGCCAGGTGACCTTCCTGGCGCTCTCGATGCTCGGGGAGAAGCCCGGCGTGCTCTGCGACGCGGGCGACATGCTCAGGCACGCGGCGCGCCTCCTGCCGTCCCTCGCCGCGTACCCGGGCGCGTTCGCCTGCCTCGCCGACCTGCACCTGGAGAGCGTTAGGCTGGGCGAGTCCGATGTCCCCCGCCTGCTGGGCGCCTGCGGCAAGCTGGAGCGCCTCGCTCTGCACAACTGCGACTCCGGCTTGCGGACGGTGCTGCGGCTGGAGCACCCGCGGCTCCGCGAGCTCGACGCCTTCTATTGCGGCTGCGAGGCGGTCGAGCTGAGGTCGCTCCCGAGGCTTGAGCGCGTGACCTGCACCCTGTGGATGCAGTCGAAGAATCTACCCCCGCTTCTATTCGGCAAGGTTCCAGGGCTCGAGGCCGTGACATTCACTAACGCTGCCATGCATGGCAACAGGGCTCTCGGATTTGGGGAGTTGGTTGGAGACGCTGCTGCGACCATCCGTGAACTAGTGCTTAACTTCCTAAATGGAAGGGTGAGTTGTTGCTGATGTGTACTATGTGTGTTCCATAGTACAACCTCCGTCCCAAAACAAGTGTCGTGATTTTACTTCAAATTTGAACATAAAACGAGTAATTTTTGCAAGGGTTGATCTGTGTTTTCTTATACGTTTTATTTTGTGCAGGTTTGGATCCAACCTCAGGAGCCGGTTCCTCTCATGCAGAATTTGAGGCATGCTAGCTTTCACAATATTAGAGAACAATGCGACCTCACCTGGACAATGCTCATTTTGAAATCTGCACCCCACTTGAAGACTCTTGGTGTTACGGTAATTCACATTTGAACTAAAACTATGACACCTATTTTTGGATAGGAGGGAGTATATACTTGTTGAAACAGCAACAGTTGGGAGCACTTATCCGTCAGTTGCCTTAAAAGGTTTTATGGATCGGTGGATTTTTCACATACTACTCATCTTTCTCGCTTAGTGGACTCGCCATCCAGCCCCTGCTTAACTGCCTGCCACCGCCGCCTGGCAGCCATGAGCCACCTCCTCCACCGTGTTGTAGTAGCCCCCAACCACCCCCTAACCCTAAGCCCGGCTCTTCTCCGACGTCGTCGACTCGTCGAGCTCCCCTGAACCCCGCACGCGTCAACCATCTTCCTCTCCTCCGCTCGTAGCGCCGCGGCCTCACCGTCTCAGGCTAGGGCGCAAGGTGCATGAGTAATCAACTCATCCAAGTACCATTTCCATGCAACTGATTTTAGCATATCCAGTAATAGCTTCACTTGGAATCTTTTTGACGAATCTAGTTGGTGCTTTGCTTTTGCATGTTTCATTTAGAATCTCATATTTGTTTTGATTTCCATAAATGTACAATTGAATTTCTTGATTTGATAATTGTTCTATACATTCGACACTTTTATTTATTGACCACAAATTTGATGCGTGTTACACGCAGGTATCGGACCATAGCTGTGGTGACACAGACCCAGTGGACGCTGAGACCATAAGGCAATCATTTTCCCAAGAAGATATTATACAGTGGCAACCTTCTGATTTCAAGCATTGCGACTTGTCTATGCTCGTCATTCAAGGTTTTCAAGTCCAAGAAAAATTCATGAAGTACATAAAACGTCTCATGAAAGTGGCAACAAATTTGGAAAAGATGTGTTTGTTGCGCGATGAATGCAAGAACTGTGGATTTTACCGATCTGGAGGATATCCGCGGACAGATAAGGAGAGGGACTCAACGAGAAGACAGATTAACCACGGAAGATGCGCCCCGATCAAAGTGACTTTTTGATCATATACGTTTTGTGTAGCTTTTTTTTGCAAATGCATGTTAAATGAGAACCATACATGGGAGGGCCCTTTTGGCTCTTGGGTGCATATGCTCCCTAATGAACAATAAATTCAAAATAAATAGTAAATAAAATTTAAAAATTCTAATTTCTTTTGTAGATGTTCTTGTTAGTGTAAGTGTGCTTGCCAATTTTCATAAGAAAAAGGATGACGATGCTTTGTAGATGAAAAAAAAAAGTGTAACATTTTGAGGTTACATTTGTTGTTTGACTTGTTTTTTTACACGGATCAACATACTTAAGCTTTGCTCCTAAAAATTTGCAGGTAGCGCTTTGGTGTGACAATGATCACATCTATTTTTTTTTTGTTTTTTTTTTACATTTGAAAAAACATTTTTGATGGGCAGGAGCATATGCTCCCAAGAGCCAAATTGGATTTCCCACCATACATTGGCTGGATTGTTAGGGGTTGTTGTAAAACCAGCCCACAAACTTTGGCACTTTTTTATCTGATTAAAGAGGAAATATCATGTCATTGCGGGGGAATTCCTATCAATAGAGAGCTCCATGGTTACTTCGTCAATCTTGAAGCTTATCGACACCAATTTTCAGTTGCAATAGATCATTGAACAGTCGTAACACGAATGATAGGATGATTATATTCACGAGAATTCACTTTATCATGTACAACAAAATAATATTCGCAGGAATGTTAGACTATTACTTGGATCTCAAGTTAACTAAGAGTCCTAGTCGTTTTGTAATATCCTTAGTTGGTTTGTAACCTCCTATATAAACTCATGTATGCGGCTGCAATTATCAAGAAACATAGTTCTATTCAATCTTACATGGTATTAGATATTCGGTCCTAGGGTATGGCTCCGCCGCCCAAACCTCCTCCGCCGCCACCGCCCGGCTACTTCGACCGTCGGGCCGCCATCCTCGCCAAAGCTGCCGTTGTCTCCTCTTTTTCCACCCCTCCTCTAGCACCACCGCTGCCTCCCGCAATTTCCTTTACCGGTAAAATCGCCGATGTTAGCCCCTATATACCTATAACCCTTGATCTCAATTCCCACAACTACTACCATTGGCGCCACCTCTTCGACGTCCACCTTGGGCGATGCAATCTCCGTTCCCACGTCGCCTCTGGCTCTGTTCCACGGCCTCACGATCCACAATGGGTCAAGGATGATCTTGCCATCATCCAATGGATTTACATGCACGTCTCCACCGAGATTTTCAATCTTGTCTTCCGTGATGCTGCCACTACCGCCGATCTCTGGGCGGCCCTCCGACAGCTCTTCCAGGACAACGTTGATGCTCGCACCAACATCCTCCACACCGAGCTCAGGAACACGGTGCAAGGAGATACTTCTCTCAGCGTCTACTACCAACGACTCAAGGTCATCTCCGATGAACTTCGTGAACTTGGTGATCTAGTTGAAGACCGGCAGCTCATCAACATCCTCCTCATCGGGCTCAGCGAGCAATTCGACAAGCAAGTCTCCTTCACCCCCATGATGTGGTCACCTCCGTCCTTCACCGAAGTGCGCTCCATGCTATAGTGGGTCGATCGCGCCCAATCCAACAAGGATGCTCTCCCTCAGCTCTTCACCGCCATTCCTCGTGCTCCACCACCACTTCCGCCACCATCCTCACCTGCGGTGCCACCTCCAGGCTGGCGTCCCAGCCCCAACTATCGAGACAAGGACCCCATCTATAGGCCGCCTACGACACGCTCGACGCCTCCTCCGCCACCACCGAGTACACGCGTTGTGCCGGCTGCCAACGCTCCTCCTGCAGCTCCAACCTGCCATCCTTCGCATCATCCCTGGACAGGGCTCGTCCAAGCGTGGCCCATACCCTAGTTTTCCCTGTCTCCTCTCGGTGCTCCACCTGCATATACCGGCGCTTGGCAACCCGACGTTTGTCCACATACTAGTGCCCCTGGGATTCTCACACCCCGATAGCCGACGCACGCATACAATGCTGCTCTGACTTATGCTTCTTATGGCGCTCCATCACCCTCCTACGCCGACGGAGGCTACTTCTACACGCCAATGTCGGCTCTCCTGCCTTCACCATCGTATCCGTCGGCTATGCTGTCTACACCATCATACCAGCCAACCTTGCTGCCTACACCGACCTCAACTACAACACCGAGCTGGGATCAAGCTGCTTTTCTACAGGCCATGAACAATTTTGTCTCTCAAGGCAACTCAGGTACGGATTAGATCTTTGATTCTGGTGCTTCCAGTCATATGTCTGCATCAAGTACTTTTATGTCCTCTTGTACTCCACCTTCTTTCCAATCTATCACTCTTGGTGATGGTTCCACTATTCCAATTTATTGTGTTGGTCAGGCTCAACTTCCCTCTCCCGGTAAACCACTTCTTCTTCATGATGTCCTTATTGCTCCAGCTCTCATCAAAAATTTACTTTATGTTCGCAAATTCACTTGTGATAATTTAGTTTCTGTAGAATTTGACCCTTTTGGCTTATCTGTGAAGGACTATCAGACCAAGGCCGAGATCGCACGCTTCAATAGCTCTGATGACTTATACTCTCTCCATGGTGTTTCTGCCGCAGCACCTCCAACATCCATGATGGTGTCCGTTGATCACTGGCATCAGCGTTTAGGACATCCCAACCCTGCTGTTTTAGCTTCTGTTCTTCGTGAATTTTCCATACCTTGTAATAGAGATTCTCACGATTCCTCTTTTTGTGAGTCTTGTCAATTAGGCAAACATGTGTGTCTTCCTTTTAGTTCATCTAGCTCTTCTAGCACTTATCCTTTCGAATTAATACATTGTGATCTATGGACACCACCAACTGCAAGTGTTTCTGGCTTTAAATACTATCTTGTTATACTAGACGATTTTACACACTTTGCCTGGACCTTTCCTCTTCACAACAAATCCGATGTCCACACCCTTTTTCTCAATTTTGAGTGATATGTTTCTGTTCACTTCTTTCTCCCTATTCGCTTTATCCAGTGTGACAACAGTCGTGAATTTGATAATCTTAAAAAGCGTACTTTCTTCCTACAACATGGCATTCTTCTTTGTTTTTCTTGTCCCTATACCTCTCCCCAAAATGGCGAAGCAGAACGGTCTCTTCGTACCCTCAACGATTTTGTTCGCACCCTTCTTATTCAATCCTCCATGCCACCAAAATTTTGGGGAGAAGCTCTCCACACCGCTACCTTTCTTCTTAATATTTGCCCTTCCAAAGCCAACCCAAATACCACTCCCTATTTCTCCCTTTTCTTGTGTTATCCCAACTATTCCAACATTCGTGTTTTTGGTAGTCTCTGCTTTTTGAATACCTCCACTACCTATACCAACAAACTCTCTTCCCGATCTGTCATGTGTGTCCTATTAGGTTTTTCTGATGAACACAAAGGATATCAATGTCTCGACCTGAACATCGGATGGGTACTTGTGTCTCGGCACATTACCATTGCCGAGCACATCTTTCCTTTTGCTCAACGCAATGATCCCACCACCACCATTAACCCCTCAGCCAAACCCTCTCCTTGACGTACCCCCTTCCCTTTCTATGCTCCTCTCACGACGAGTCCCCCTACCACCAAACCTCCTGCACCAGCACTTTCTACTCCACCTACCGACGATCAAAATAATGTCGCCTCACCACCGCCTCCCTCTTCACCAGCACCAGCACTCAATCCTCCATCACCCCCTCTCATGTCTGCATCTTTCGTTGTGCCAGACACTTCTCCTCCTTCTCCACTACCAGCGCATGTTGTTCCAACACTCCCACCTACTAATGATCACACTATGCGCACTAGATCCAAGTCTGGTTTCTGTCAACCCGTCAACCGTCTAAACCTTCACATCACCCTGACTCTCTCTCAAGTTCCCAAATCCTACAAATCTGCTCTCCTAGATCCCAACTGGGTTGTTGCTATGCAAGAAGAATATATTGCACTTATTGAGAACAATACATGATAGCTTGTTCCTCGCCGTTTCCACACAAACATTATCTCTGGCAAATGGGCTTTTCCGCTAGAAGTTTCGCTCTGGTGGTAGCCCTTCCCGCTATAAAGCCCGTTGGGTATGTTGTGGTTATTCTTATCAGCATGGGATTGATTACGACGAAACATTCTCTCCTGTTGTTAAACCAAGCACTATTCGCACCGTTCTTAATATTATTGTCTCCTCTTCATTGACCATTCACCAATTAGATATCAAAAATGCTTTCCTTCATGGTTCTCTCCAAGATACTATGTATTGTCAACAACATCTTGGTTTTGAAAATCCTTCTTGTCCCAATCACGCATGTCTTCTCCAAAAATCTTTATACGGTCTCAAACAAGCTCCTAGAGCATGGTTTCAGCGTTTCTCCTCCTTCATTCAAACAATAGGCTTTATTCCTTATCTTTCTGACACATCTCTCTTTGTCTACCATCACAATTCTGAAATTGCCTACTTACTCCTCTATGTTGATGATATCATTCTCACTGCATCCTCTCAAGACTTTTTCAACCGTAATATTACTCAACTTTGCTCTGAGTTCTCTATGACCGATCTTGGTCTTCTTCATCACTTCTTGGGTATTATTGTTCTTCGTGATTCTTCTGGTCTTTTTCTTTCCCAATGGCAATACATTCTTGATCTTCTCAATTGTGCAGGTATGCTTGACTGTCAATCTTCTTGCACCCCTGTCGACACTAGTTTCAAACTCTCTGCTGCTAGCGAACCATTCCCCAATACTATTCTTTATCATAGACTCACTTGTGCTCTCCAATATCTTACCATCACTCGTCCTGAAATCTCTTTTGCTGTCCAGCAAGCCTATCTCTACATGCATGATCCTCGTCTTCCTCACTATAATCACGTCAAACGTATTCTTAGGTATTTGAAAGGTACTCTTGATCATGGTCTCCACATCAATAATGAAGGAAATATGCCCTAGAGCAATAATAAAGTTATTATTTATTTCCTTATATCATGATAAATGTTTATTATTCATGCTAGAATTGTATTAACCGGAAACATAATACATGTGTGAATACATAGACAAACAGAGTGTCACTAGTATGCCTCTACTTGACTAGCTCGTTAATCAAAGATGGTTATGTTTCCTAACCATGGACAAAGAGTTGTTATTTGATTAACGAGATCACATCATTAGTTGAATGATCTGATTGACATGACCCATTCCATTAGCTTAGCACTCGATCGTTTAGTATGTTGCTATTGCTTTCTTCATGACTTATACATGTTCCTATGACTATGAGATTATGTAACTCCCGTTTACCGGAGGAACACTTTGGGTGCTACCAAACGTCACAACGTAACTGGGTGATTATAAAGGAGCATCACAGGTGTCTCCAAAGGTAGATGTTGGGTTGGCGTATTTCGAGATTAGGATTTGTCACTCCGATTGTCGGAGAGGTATCTCTGGGCCCTCTCGGTAATACACATCACTTAAGCCTTGCAAGCATTGCAACTAATGAGTTAGTTGCGAGATGATGTATTACAGAACGAGTAAAGAGACTTGCCGGTAACGAGATTGAACTAGGTATTGGATACCGACGATCGAATCTCGGGCAAGTAACATACCGATGACAAAGGGAACAACGTATGTTGTTATGCGGTCTGACCGATAAAGATCTTCGTAGAATATGTAGGAGCCAATATGGGCATCCAGGTCCTGCTATTGGTTATTGACCGGAGATGTGTCTCAGTCATGTCTACATTGTTCTCGAACCGTAGGGTCCGCACGCTTAACGTTATGATGACAGTTATTATGAGTTTATGCATTTTGATGTACCGAAGTTAGTTCGGAGTCCCGGATGTGATCACGGACATGACGAGGAGTCTCGAAATGGTCGAGACATAAAGATTGATATATTGGATGACTATATTCGGACACCGGAAGTGTTCCGGGTGATTTCGGAGAAAACCGGAGAGCCGGAGGGTTACCGGAACCCTACCGGGAGAAGTAATGGGCCATATGGGCTTTAGTGGAGAGAGAGAAGGGCTGCCAGAGGTGGGCCGCGCGCCACCTCCTCCCTGGTCCGAATTGGACTAGGGGAGGGGGGCGGCGCCCCCCCCCCCCCCCCCCCCCTTCCTTCTCCCACTCCACCTCTTTCCCCCTCCTAGTAGGAGTCCTACTCCTACTAGGAGGAGGACTCCTCCTTGGCGTGCCACACCTGGCCGGCCGGCCTCCTCCCCTTGATCCTTTATATACGGGGGCAGGGGGCACCTCAAGACACACAAGTTGATCATTGAGATCGTTCCTTTGCCGTGTGCGGTGCCCCCTGCCACCATATTCCACCTCGATCATATCGTTGTAGTGCTTAGGCGAAGCCCTGTGTCGGTAGAACATCAAGATCGTCACCACGCCGTCGTGCTGACGGAACTCCTCCCCGAAGCTTTGCTGGATCGGAGCCCGGGGATCGTCATCAAGCTGTACGTGTGCTAAGAACTCGGAGGTGCCGGAGTAACGGTGCTTGGATCGGTCGGATCGGGAAGAAGACGTACGACTACTTCCTCTACGTTGTGTCAACGCTTCTGTTGCGATCTACAAGGGTACGTAGATCATACTCTCCCCCTCGTTGCTATGCATCACCATGATCTTGCGTGTGCGTAGGAATTTTTTTGAAATTACTACGTTCCCCAACAAATAATTCTTCTCCTACTTCTCTCACCGCGTATTCTGATGCAGACCGGGCTGGTTGTCCAGACACTCGACGATCTACATCCGGTTTGTGTGTTTTTCTTGGTAACAATTTCATTTCTTTGTCCTCGAAAGGACAGATAACGATTTCCCGCTCGTCCGCTGAAGCTGAGTACATGTAGTGGCACATGCTGTTGCTGATACTATTTGGCTCCGTCAGTTGCTCTTAGAGTTACATCGACCAATTGAACAGGCTACCATTGTTTATTGTGATAACATCTCAGGTGTCTACATGTCTGGGAATCCAGTTCAACATCGACGAACTAAACACATCGAGATTGACATTGATTTTGTTCGCGAGAAGGTGGCTCTCGGACAAGTTCGGGTCCTTCACGTTCCTACTACAACTCAATTTGCTGACATATTTACAAAAGGCCTTG
Organism: Triticum monococcum; assembly: GCA_034509565.1. Taxonomy (NCBI): domain Eukaryota; kingdom Viridiplantae; phylum Streptophyta; class Magnoliopsida; order Poales; family Poaceae; genus Triticum; species Triticum monococcum. The sequence goes on from CM067842.1 coordinate 609,814,196, forward strand.
CTACTGCACCATTTCAAGACATTCGATTCAGTCTCAACATCGTCGAGCCTCCCGTTGATACTGCGAGGGGATGTTAGACTATTACTTGGATCTCAAGTTAACTAAGAGTCCTAGTTGTTTTGCAATAGCCTTAGTCGGTTTGTAACCTCCTATATAAACTCATGTATGCAGCTGCAATTATCAAGAAACATAGTTCTATTCAATCTTACAAGGAATTTTGGCAACAAAACATGGATTCATGAGCCTGCCCAGTTTTGATTATTCCTATCTTGAGCAAATAAGAAAGATTAATCAAGAAATCTAAAGGACCCTGATAAACCCCGAACGTTATCTAAAACGATGGCAACATATAATAGAATCCAAAAGGTCTGATTTACATATAATTACATCAGCTTAAGGAACTGCCATTCTAGTCTATATGAAGCGCATTATGCTGAGATAGAACTTTATGCAAGGTATTAGAGCATCTACAACCACAATTGGCATATTCGAGCCCCTATATGCCTGCGGTCTGGATGTGCCCGCTGACAATGACCGGGCAGTCTCCATTTATCTATGTCCAAAGCCGTAATACCCATGCCCGCATCCAAATCCATACAATGCATGGAACAATGTAAAAAGACGTAGATCAACATCACAAATGAGTTCATCAGACAGAGAAATATAGATTTGGATGTCCCGGATGTCGGGCATACAAGAGCTATATATCTACTATCAATAGGGTAGATGTATAAATCTATGATTTGCCAAATTCTGTATATAGTGAGATAGTAACAACAAGAATTAATGTAAAATTTGGAGAATATCAAGGAGCATTGTATATGGCTTATTTTTCTCTTGGCTAATTCTAACAATATTTCTCTTATCATGGATAAGATTTAGCCCTTCAGTACATCACCATGATTTTTTCCATGAAAGACAAAATCATGCTTATTACTTATAGTTGACTACTCCCTCCGTCCTATGATGTAAGGCCAAGTCCAACGCACGACCCCATCTGGACGTCTATTTTGTCCGGATTTGGTTTGTTTGGGTCAGCAAAACGGACGCCCATGTCTGGTTTGGGCCGTCTGTGGGTCTGTGCACCCAATGCACGGCCGCATCCCAAACATTTGTCCGTGTTGGACTCAAAAATTCAAAAAAAAAAAGCTTTGCAAAATAGCTTAAAACATAAAAATTAATTAAACAGTCCACGTAGTCTTCGTCACGGCCCGCACATAGTACTTATATGTTTAATTTAAAAAACATAAAAAGGGTAGATCAAATTTGGCCAGGTCGCAATAGCCCGCTTTTCCCGTGCTACCATTGATGGCCAGAAATATTAGAAGTACAGTATTTGAGAGTTGGAGATAAATACGACTTTATTAGACAAAATAGGTGTAAACAACTTTTCTTGTACTCCGACTCTCCGTGTCTCTCCCCTTTTATGTATTCTATATATAAATCTCCACGAGGGTAAGCGCTTCTACATATTCCAGCTGGTTTTATACAACTTTCGGACAGAGCCACCCATCGTGACTATCATATCATGGCGGCGACAAGTAGCGAAGCCGTGCAGCAGGACGATAGGCTGGGCAAGCTGCCCGACGACATCCTTGTTTCCATCCTAGAGCGTCTGGACGACCTACGATTCGCCGTGAGAAGCAGCATCTTAAGCAAGCGGTGGCGACACCTTCCCGGCATGATCCCTGACATCGATTTGGACGTCTGGTCCTTCGTCAAGCACGACCATGATGAGGATAGACGCAACACGGGGTTGCCACAGGCAGTGGAGAGCGTGCTGGCACACCAGAGCCGGCACAGCATCGACCGCCTCGCCGTGCACTTCTTCTTGACGGACGACTCCGCCCGCATCTTGCGCGCCGTCGACGACGCCGTGTCGAGCGGGAGGCGCCAGGTGACCTTCCTGGCGCTCTCGATGCTCGGGGAGAAGCCCGGCGTGCTCTGCGACGCGGGCGACATGCTCAGGCACGCGGCGCGCCTCCTGCCGTCCCTCGCCGCGTACCCGGGCGCGTTCGCCTGCCTCGCCGACCTGCACCTGGAGAGCGTTAGGCTGGGCGAGTCCGATGTCCCCCGCCTGCTGGGCGCCTGCGGCAAGCTGGAGCGCCTCGCTCTGCACAACTGCGACTCCGGCTTGCGGACGGTGCTGCGGCTGGAGCACCCGCGGCTCCGCGAGCTCGACGCCTTCTATTGCGGCTGCGAGGCGGTCGAGCTGAGGTCGCTCCCGAGGCTTGAGCGCGTGACCTGCACCCTGTGGATGCAGTCGAAGAATCTACCCCCGCTTCTATTCGGCAAGGTTCCAGGGCTCGAGGCCGTGACATTCACTAACGCTGCCATGCATGGCAACAGGGCTCTCGGATTTGGGGAGTTGGTTGGAGACGCTGCTGCGACCATCCGTGAACTAGTGCTTAACTTCCTAAATGGAAGGGTGAGTTGTTGCTGATGTGTACTATGTGTGTTCCATAGTACAACCTCCGTCCCAAAACAAGTGTCGTGATTTTACTTCAAATTTGAACATAAAACGAGTAATTTTTGCAAGGGTTGATCTGTGTTTTCTTATACGTTTTATTTTGTGCAGGTTTGGATCCAACCTCAGGAGCCGGTTCCTCTCATGCAGAATTTGAGGCATGCTAGCTTTCACAATATTAGAGAACAATGCGACCTCACCTGGACAATGCTCATTTTGAAATCTGCACCCCACTTGAAGACTCTTGGTGTTACGGTAATTCACATTTGAACTAAAACTATGACACCTATTTTTGGATAGGAGGGAGTATATACTTGTTGAAACAGCAACAGTTGGGAGCACTTATCCGTCAGTTGCCTTAAAAGGTTTTATGGATCGGTGGATTTTTCACATACTACTCATCTTTCTCGCTTAGTGGACTCGCCATCCAGCCCCTGCTTAACTGCCTGCCACCGCCGCCTGGCAGCCATGAGCCACCTCCTCCACCGTGTTGTAGTAGCCCCCAACCACCCCCTAACCCTAAGCCCGGCTCTTCTCCGACGTCGTCGACTCGTCGAGCTCCCCTGAACCCCGCACGCGTCAACCATCTTCCTCTCCTCCGCTCGTAGCGCCGCGGCCTCACCGTCTCAGGCTAGGGCGCAAGGTGCATGAGTAATCAACTCATCCAAGTACCATTTCCATGCAACTGATTTTAGCATATCCAGTAATAGCTTCACTTGGAATCTTTTTGACGAATCTAGTTGGTGCTTTGCTTTTGCATGTTTCATTTAGAATCTCATATTTGTTTTGATTTCCATAAATGTACAATTGAATTTCTTGATTTGATAATTGTTCTATACATTCGACACTTTTATTTATTGACCACAAATTTGATGCGTGTTACACGCAGGTATCGGACCATAGCTGTGGTGACACAGACCCAGTGGACGCTGAGACCATAAGGCAATCATTTTCCCAAGAAGATATTATACAGTGGCAACCTTCTGATTTCAAGCATTGCGACTTGTCTATGCTCGTCATTCAAGGTTTTCAAGTCCAAGAAAAATTCATGAAGTACATAAAACGTCTCATGAAAGTGGCAACAAATTTGGAAAAGATGTGTTTGTTGCGCGATGAATGCAAGAACTGTGGATTTTACCGATCTGGAGGATATCCGCGGACAGATAAGGAGAGGGACTCAACGAGAAGACAGATTAACCACGGAAGATGCGCCCCGATCAAAGTGACTTTTTGATCATATACGTTTTGTGTAGCTTTTTTTTGCAAATGCATGTTAAATGAGAACCATACATGGGAGGGCCCTTTTGGCTCTTGGGTGCATATGCTCCCTAATGAACAATAAATTCAAAATAAATAGTAAATAAAATTTAAAAATTCTAATTTCTTTTGTAGATGTTCTTGTTAGTGTAAGTGTGCTTGCCAATTTTCATAAGAAAAAGGATGACGATGCTTTGTAGATGAAAAAAAAAAGTGTAACATTTTGAGGTTACATTTGTTGTTTGACTTGTTTTTTTACACGGATCAACATACTTAAGCTTTGCTCCTAAAAATTTGCAGGTAGCGCTTTGGTGTGACAATGATCACATCTATTTTTTTTTTGTTTTTTTTTTACATTTGAAAAAACATTTTTGATGGGCAGGAGCATATGCTCCCAAGAGCCAAATTGGATTTCCCACCATACATTGGCTGGATTGTTAGGGGTTGTTGTAAAACCAGCCCACAAACTTTGGCACTTTTTTATCTGATTAAAGAGGAAATATCATGTCATTGCGGGGGAATTCCTATCAATAGAGAGCTCCATGGTTACTTCGTCAATCTTGAAGCTTATCGACACCAATTTTCAGTTGCAATAGATCATTGAACAGTCGTAACACGAATGATAGGATGATTATATTCACGAGAATTCACTTTATCATGTACAACAAAATAATATTCGCAGGAATGTTAGACTATTACTTGGATCTCAAGTTAACTAAGAGTCCTAGTCGTTTTGTAATATCCTTAGTTGGTTTGTAACCTCCTATATAAACTCATGTATGCGGCTGCAATTATCAAGAAACATAGTTCTATTCAATCTTACATGGTATTAGATATTCGGTCCTAGGGTATGGCTCCGCCGCCCAAACCTCCTCCGCCGCCACCGCCCGGCTACTTCGACCGTCGGGCCGCCATCCTCGCCAAAGCTGCCGTTGTCTCCTCTTTTTCCACCCCTCCTCTAGCACCACCGCTGCCTCCCGCAATTTCCTTTACCGGTAAAATCGCCGATGTTAGCCCCTATATACCTATAACCCTTGATCTCAATTCCCACAACTACTACCATTGGCGCCACCTCTTCGACGTCCACCTTGGGCGATGCAATCTCCGTTCCCACGTCGCCTCTGGCTCTGTTCCACGGCCTCACGATCCACAATGGGTCAAGGATGATCTTGCCATCATCCAATGGATTTACATGCACGTCTCCACCGAGATTTTCAATCTTGTCTTCCGTGATGCTGCCACTACCGCCGATCTCTGGGCGGCCCTCCGACAGCTCTTCCAGGACAACGTTGATGCTCGCACCAACATCCTCCACACCGAGCTCAGGAACACGGTGCAAGGAGATACTTCTCTCAGCGTCTACTACCAACGACTCAAGGTCATCTCCGATGAACTTCGTGAACTTGGTGATCTAGTTGAAGACCGGCAGCTCATCAACATCCTCCTCATCGGGCTCAGCGAGCAATTCGACAAGCAAGTCTCCTTCACCCCCATGATGTGGTCACCTCCGTCCTTCACCGAAGTGCGCTCCATGCTATAGTGGGTCGATCGCGCCCAATCCAACAAGGATGCTCTCCCTCAGCTCTTCACCGCCATTCCTCGTGCTCCACCACCACTTCCGCCACCATCCTCACCTGCGGTGCCACCTCCAGGCTGGCGTCCCAGCCCCAACTATCGCGACAAGGACCCCATCTATAGGCCGCCTACGACACGCTCGACGCCTCCTCCGCCACCACCGAGTACACGCGTTGTGCCGGCTGCCAACGCTCCTCCTGCAGCTCCAACCTGCCATCCTTCGCATCATCCCTGGACAGGGCTCGTCCAAGCGTGGCCCATACCCTAGTTTTCCCTGTCTCCTCTCGGTGCTCCACCTGCATATACCGGCGCTTGGCAACCCGACGTTTGTCCACATACTAGTGCCCCTGGGATTCTCACACCCCGATAGCCGACGCACGCATACAATGCTGCTCTGACTTATGCTTCTTATGGCGCTCCATCACCCTCCTACGCCGACGGAGGCTACTTCTACACGCCAATGTCGGCTCTCCTGCCTTCACCATCGTATCCGTCGGCTATGCTGTCTACACCATCATACCAGCCAACCTTGCTGCCTACACCGACCTCAACTACAACACCGAGCTGGGATCAAGCTGCTTTTCTACAGGCCATGAACAATTTTGTCTCTCAAGGCAACTCAGGTACGGATTAGATCTTTGATTCTGGTGCTTCCAGTCATATGTCTGCATCAAGTACTTTTATGTCCTCTTGTACTCCACCTTCTTTCCAATCTATCACTCTTGGTGATGGTTCCACTATTCCAATTTATTGTGTTGGTCAGGCTCAACTTCCCTCTCCCGGTAAACCACTTCTTCTTCATGATGTCCTTATTGCTCCAGCTCTCATCAAAAATTTACTTTATGTTCGCAAATTCACTTGTGATAATTTAGTTTCTGTAGAATTTGACCCTTTTGGCTTATCTGTGAAGGACTATCAGACCAAGGCCGAGATCGCACGCTTCAATAGCTCTGATGACTTATACTCTCTCCATGGTGTTTCTGCCGCAGCACCTCCAACATCCATGATGGTGTCCGTTGATCACTGGCATCAGCGTTTAGGACATCCCAACCCTGCTGTTTTAGCTTCTGTTCTTCGTGAATTTTCCATACCTTGTAATAGAGATTCTCACGATTCCTCTTTTTGTGAGTCTTGTCAATTAGGCAAACATGTGTGTCTTCCTTTTAGTTCATCTAGCTCTTCTAGCACTTATCCTTTCGAATTAATACATTGTGATCTATGGACACCACCAACTGCAAGTGTTTCTGGCTTTAAATACTATCTTGTTATACTAGACGATTTTACACACTTTGCCTGGACCTTTCCTCTTCACAACAAATCCGATGTCCACACCCTTTTTCTCAATTTTGAGTGATATGTTTCTGTTCACTTCTTTCTCCCTATTCGCTTTATCCAGTGTGACAACAGTCGTGAATTTGATAATCTTAAAAAGCGTACTTTCTTCCTACAACATGGCATTCTTCTTTGTTTTTCTTGTCCCTATACCTCTCCCCAAAATGGCGAAGCAGAACGGTCTCTTCGTACCCTCAACGATTTTGTTCGCACCCTTCTTATTCAATCCTCCATGCCACCAAAATTTTGGGGAGAAGCTCTCCACACCGCTACCTTTCTTCTTAATATTTGCCCTTCCAAAGCCAACCCAAATACCACTCCCTATTTCTCCCTTTTCTTGTGTTATCCCAACTATTCCAACATTCGTGTTTTTGGTAGTCTCTGCTTTTTGAATACCTCCACTACCTATACCAACAAACTCTCTTCCCGATCTGTCATGTGTGTCCTATTAGGTTTTTCTGATGAACACAAAGGATATCAATGTCTCGACCTGAACATCGGATGGGTACTTGTGTCTCGGCACATTACCATTGCCGAGCACATCTTTCCTTTTGCTCAACGCAATGATCCCACCACCACCATTAACCCCTCAGCCAAACCCTCTCCTTGACGTACCCCCTTCCCTTTCTATGCTCCTCTCACGACGAGTCCCCCTACCACCAAACCTCCTGCACCAGCACTTTCTACTCCACCTACCGACGATCAAAATAATGTCGCCTCACCACCGCCTCCCTCTTCACCAGCACCAGCACTCAATCCTCCATCACCCCCTCTCATGTCTGCATCTTTCGTTGTGCCAGACACTTCTCCTCCTTCTCCACTACCAGCGCATGTTGTTCCAACACTCCCACCTACTAATGATCACACTATGCGCACTAGATCCAAGTCTGGTTTCTGTCAACCCGTCAACCGTCTAAACCTTCACATCACCCTGACTCTCTCTCAAGTTCCCAAATCCTACAAATCTGCTCTCCTAGATCCCAACTGGGTTGTTGCTATGCAAGAAGAATATATTGCACTTATTGAGAACAATACATGATAGCTTGTTCCTCGCCGTTTCCACACAAACATTATCTCTGGCAAATGGGCTTTTCCGCTAGAAGTTTCGCTCTGGTGGTAGCCCTTCCCGCTATAAAGCCCGTTGGGTATGTTGTGGTTATTCTTATCAGCATGGGATTGATTACGACGAAACATTCTCTCCTGTTGTTAAACCAAGCACTATTCGCACCGTTCTTAATATTATTGTCTCCTCTTCATTGACCATTCACCAATTAGATATCAAAAATGCTTTCCTTCATGGTTCTCTCCAAGATACTATGTATTGTCAACAACATCTTGGTTTTGAAAATCCTTCTTGTCCCAATCACGCATGTCTTCTCCAAAAATCTTTATACGGTCTCAAACAAGCTCCTAGAGCATGGTTTCAGCGTTTCTCCTCCTTCATTCAAACAATAGGCTTTATTCCTTATCTTTCTGACACATCTCTCTTTGTCTACCATCACAATTCTGAAATTGCCTACTTACTCCTCTATGTTGATGATATCATTCTCACTGCATCCTCTCAAGACTTTTTCAACCGTAATATTACTCAACTTTGCTCTGAGTTCTCTATGACCGATCTTGGTCTTCTTCATCACTTCTTGGGTATTATTGTTCTTCGTGATTCTTCTGGTCTTTTTCTTTCCCAATGGCAATACATTCTTGATCTTCTCAATTGTGCAGGTATGCTTGACTGTCAATCTTCTTGCACCCCTGTCGACACTAGTTTCAAACTCTCTGCTGCTAGCGAACCATTCCCCAATACTATTCTTTATCATAGACTCACTTGTGCTCTCCAATATCTTACCATCACTCGTCCTGAAATCTCTTTTGCTGTCCAGCAAGCCTATCTCTACATGCATGATCCTCGTCTTCCTCACTATAATCACGTCAAACGTATTCTTAGGTATTTGAAAGGTACTCTTGATCATGGTCTCCACATCAATAATGAAGGAAATATGCCCTAGAGCAATAATAAAGTTATTATTTATTTCCTTATATCATGATAAATGTTTATTATTCATGCTAGAATTGTATTAACCGGAAACATAATACATGTGTGAATACATAGACAAACAGAGTGTCACTAGTATGCCTCTACTTGACTAGCTCGTTAATCAAAGATGGTTATGTTTCCTAACCATGGACAAAGAGTTGTTATTTGATTAACGAGATCACATCATTAGTTGAATGATCTGATTGACATGACCCATTCCATTAGCTTAGCACTCGATCGTTTAGTATGTTGCTATTGCTTTCTTCATGACTTATACATGTTCCTATGACTATGAGATTATGTAACTCCCGTTTACCGGAGGAACACTTTGGGTGCTACCAAACGTCACAACGTAACTGGGTGATTATAAAGGAGCATCACAGGTGTCTCCAAAGGTAGATGTTGGGTTGGCGTATTTCGAGATTAGGATTTGTCACTCCGATTGTCGGAGAGGTATCTCTGGGCCCTCTCGGTAATACACATCACTTAAGCCTTGCAAGCATTGCAACTAATGAGTTAGTTGCGAGATGATGTATTACAGAACGAGTAAAGAGACTTGCCGGTAACGAGATTGAACTAGGTATTGGATACCGACGATCGAATCTCGGGCAAGTAACATACCGATGACAAAGGGAACAACGTATGTTGTTATGCGGTCTGACCGATAAAGATCTTCGTAGAATATGTAGGAGCCAATATGGGCATCCAGGTCCTGCTATTGGTTATTGACCGGAGATGTGTCTCAGTCATGTCTACATTGTTCTCGAACCGTAGGGTCCGCACGCTTAACGTTATGATGACAGTTATTATGAGTTTATGCATTTTGATGTACCGAAGTTAGTTCGGAGTCCCGGATGTGATCACGGACATGACGAGGAGTCTCGAAATGGTCGAGACATAAAGATTGATATATTGGATGACTATATTCGGACACCGGAAGTGTTCCGGGTGATTTCGGAGAAAACCGGAGAGCCGGAGGGTTACCGGAACCCTACCGGGAGAAGTAATGGGCCATATGGGCTTTAGTGGAGAGAGAGAAGGGCTGCCAGAGGTGGGCCGCGCGCCACCTCCTCCCTGGTCCGAATTGGACTAGGGGAGGGGGGCGGCGCCCCCCCCCCCCTTCCTTCTCCCACTCCACCTCTTTCCCCCTCCTAGTAGGAGTCCTACTCCTACTAGGAGGAGGACTCCTCCTTGGCGTGCCACACCTGGCCGGCCGGCCTCCTCCCCTTGATCCTTTATATACGGGGGCAGGGGGCACCTCAAGACACACAAGTTGATCATTGAGATCGTTCCTTTGCCGTGTGCGGTGCCCCCTGCCACCATATTCCACCTCGATCATATCGTTGTAGTGCTTAGGCGAAGCCCTGTGTCGGTAGAACATCAAGATCGTCACCACGCCGTCGTGCTGACGGAACTCCTCCCCGAAGCTTTGCTGGATCGGAGCCCGGGGATCGTCATCAAGCTGTACGTGTGCTAAGAACTCGGAGGTGCCGGAGTAACGGTGCTTGGATCGGTCGGATCGGGAAGAAGACGTACGACTACTTCCTCTACGTTGTGTCAACGCTTCTGTTGCGATCTACAAGGGTACGTAGATCATACTCTCCCCCTCGTTGCTATGCATCACCATGATCTTGCGTGTGCGTAGGAATTTTTTTGAAATTACTACGTTCCCCAACAAATAATTCTTCTCCTACTTCTCTCACCGCGTATTCTGATGCAGACCGGGCTGGTTGTCCAGACACTCGACGATCTACATCCGGTTTGTGTGTTTTTCTTGGTAACAATTTCATTTCTTTGTCCTCGAAAGGACAGATAACGATTTCCCGCTCGTCCGCTGAAGCTGAGTACATGTAGTGGCACATGCTGTTGCTGATACTATTTGGCTCCGTCAGTTGCTCTTAGAGTTACATCGACCAATTGAACAGGCTACCATTGTTTATTGTGATAACATCTCAGGTGTCTACATGTCTGGGAATCCAGTTCAACATCGACGAACTAAACACATCGAGATTGACATTGATTTTGTTCGCGAGAAGGTGGCTCTCGGACAAGTTCGGGTCCTTCACGTTCCTACTACAACTCAATTTGCTGACATATTTACAAAAGGCCTTGCTACTGCACCATTTCAAGACATTCGATTCAGTCTCAACATCGTCGAGCCTCCCGTTGATACTGCGAGGGGATGTTAGACTATTACTTGGATCTCAAGTTAACTAAGAGTCCTAGTTGTTTTGCAATAGCCTTAGTCGGTTTGTAACCTCCTATATAAACTCATGTATGCAGCTGCAATTATCAAGAAACATAGTTCTATTCAATCTTACAAGGAATTTTGGCAACAAAACATGGATTCATGAGCCTGCCCAGTTTTGATTATTCCTATCTTGAGCAAATAAGAAAGATTAATCAAGAAATCTAAAGGACCCTGATAAACCCCGAACGTTATCTAAAACGATGGCAACATATAATAGAATCCAAAAGGTCTGATTTACATATAATTACATCAGCTTAAGGAACTGCCATTCTAGTCTATATGAAGCGCATTATGCTGAGATAGAACTTTATGCAAGGTATTAGAGCATCTACAACCACAATTGGCATATTCGAGCCCCTATATGCCTGCGGTCTGGATGTGCCCGCTGACAATGACCGGGCAGTCTCCATTTATCTATGTCCAAAGCCGTAATACCCATGCCCGCATCCAAATCCATACAATGCATGGAACAATGTAAAAAGACGTAGATCAACATCACAAATGAGTTCATCAGACAGAGAAATATAGATTTGGATGTCCCGGATGTCGGGCATACAAGAGCTATATATCTACTATCAATAGGGTAGATGTATAAATCTATGATTTGCCAAATTCTGTATATAGTGAGATAGTAACAACAAGAATTAATGTAAAATTTGGAGAATATCAAGGAGCATTGTATATGGCTTATTTTTCTCTTGGCTAATTCTAACAATATTTCTCTTATCATGGATAAGATTTAGCCCTTCAGTACATCACCATGATTTTTTCCATGAAAGACAAAATCATGCTTATTACTTATAGTTGACTACTCCCTCCGTCCTATGATGTAAGGCCAAGTCCAACGCACGACCCCATCTGGACGTCTATTTTGTCCGGATTTGGTTTGTTTGGGTCAGCAAAACGGACGCCCATGTCTGGTTTGGGCCGTCTGTGGGTCTGTGCACCCAATGCACGGCCGCATCCCAAACATTTGTCCGTGTTGGACTCAAAAATTCAAAAAAAAAAAGCTTTGCAAAATAGCTTAAAACATAAAAATTAATTAAACAGTCCACGTAGTCTTCGTCACGGCCCGCACATAGTACTTATATGTTTAATTTAAAAAACATAAAAAGGGTAGATCAAATTTGGCCAGGTCGCAATAGCCCGCTTTTCCCGTGCTACCATTGATGGCCAGAAATATTAGAAGTACAGTATTTGAGAGTTGGAGATAAATACGACTTTATTAGACAAAATAGGTGTAAACAACTTTTCTTGTACTCCGACTCTCCGTGTCTCTCCCCTTTTATGTATTCTATATATAAATCTCCACGAGGGTAAGCGCTTCTACATATTCCAGCTGGTTTTATACAACTTTCGGACAGAGCCACCCATCGTGACTATCATATCATGGCGGCGACAAGTAGCGAAGCCGTGCAGCAGGACGATAGGCTGGGCAAGCTGCCCGACGACATCCTTGTTTCCATCCTAGAGCGTCTGGACGACCTACGATTCGCCGTGAGAAGCAGCATCTTAAGCAAGCGGTGGCGACACCTTCCCGGCATGATCCCTGACATCGATTTGGACGTCTGGTCCTTCGTCAAGCACGACCATGATGAGGATAGACGCAACACGGGGTTGCCACAGGCAGTGGAGAGCGTGCTGGCACACCAGAGCCGGCACAGCATCGACCGCCTCGCCGTGCACTTCTTCTTGACGGACGACTCCGCCCGCATCTTGCGCGCCGTCGACGACGCCGTGTCGAGCGGGAGGCGCCAGGTGACCTTCCTGGCGCTCTCGATGCTCGGGGAGAAGCCCGGCGTGCTCTGCGACGCGGGCGACATGCTCAGGCACGCGGCGCGCCTCCTGCCGTCCCTCGCCGCGTACCCGGGCGCGTTCGCCTGCCTCGCCGACCTGCACCTGGAGAGCGTTAGGCTGGGCGAGTCCGATGTCCCCCGCCTGCTGGGCGCCTGCGGCAAGCTGGAGCGCCTCGCTCTGCACAACTGCGACTCCGGCTTGCGGACGGTGCTGCGGCTGGAGCACCCGCGGCTCCGCGAGCTCGACGCCTTCTATTGCGGCTGCGAGGCGGTCGAGCTGAGGTCGCTCCCGAGGCTTGAGCGCGTGACCTGCACCCTGTGGATGCAGTCGAAGAATCTACCCCCGCTTCTATTCGGCAAGGTTCCAGGGCTCGAGGCCGTGACATTCACTAACGCTGCCATGCATGGCAACAGGGCTCTCGGATTTGGGGAGTTGGTTGGAGACGCTGCTGCGACCATCCGTGAACTAGTGCTTAACTTCCTAAATGGAAGGGTGAGTTGTTGCTGATGTGTACTATGTGTGTTCCATAGTACAACCTCCGTCCCAAAACAAGTGTCGTGATTTTACTTCAAATTTGAACATAAAACGAGTAATTTTTGCAAGGGTTGATCTGTGTTTTCTTATACGTTTTATTTTGTGCAGGTTTGGATCCAACCTCAGGAGCCGGTTCCTCTCATGCAGAATTTGAGGCATGCTAGCTTTCACAATATTAGAGAACAATGCCGGTTCCAGAAGCGCATCACGGTGGCCGGCGGTGAGCGAGGTGGGGCGGCACGGCTAGGGTTTGGTGTCGGGCATGGAGGGAGCAATGAAGTGGGGACGGTGTGGGGAAGTGGAAGTGGACTGCCCAGTCCACGGCTTAAAAAGGACGCGACAGGGGTGGTTGGGGGGCTGACCAGCGGACCCGTCCACTCGTGTGGATTAAATGGGGTCGGTGGTAGGTAGTTGGATGGCCGACACGTGGGCCTGAGGCGGACGGCGAGTGGACGCATGCGCTTACGTTCTGTGTCCGTTTGACTACAAAGCCGGATCAAAATTGCGCCCATGATGGATCGAGACAGATCAAAAACGGACATTTTTTGCGTATGCGGTCGCGTCTTGGGCCGTGTTGTCTTTCCGTTTGGGGCTTTGGGCCAAAATGGACACACCCGGACCGGATGGGGTCGTGCTTTGGAGGTTGCCTAAGTGTAGTGTCAAAAAAACATTTTATATTATGGGACGGAGGGAGTAATATTTTGTTAGGGGAAATATCAGGTGCTCCCATCCTTAGGGTGCTCCCATGCTCCAATATAAAAAAATCAATTTTAAATGTTTCAAAAAAATCTAAAAAAAATGTGAATGCTCATAAGGAATGTGACTACAACTCCTAACAATTTCAGGTCCAAACACTAAATGCAAATTGAGAAACAAAAATGTGAAATTTATCATGAATAGTGTCAAAAAGAAAAGGCAACAGTTGACACTATCCACATCTGAATTTTTCTTTTTTGTTTCTCATTGTACATTTTGAGTTTGGACCTGAAATTTTTAGGGGTTGTAGTCACACTCCTTGTGAGCATTCATATATTTTTTAGAATTTTTGAAACATTTAAAATTGATGTTTTGAAATTGGAGCATGGGGACACTAGTGCAGAACCGGGCAATAGCATCGGTTTGTAAGGCCCTTTAGTGCCGGTTCACGAACCGGCACTAAAGTTTCGGCACTAAAGCCCCCCCCCCTTTAGTACCGGTTCAGCACGAACCAGTGCTAAAGGGGAACCACGTGGCACGAGCCAGCTCCGGGGGCCGGGAGCCCTTTAGTAGCGGTTGGTAACACCAACCGGTACTAAATGGTTGTGGGTTTTTGTTTTATTTTGTATTTTTCAATTAAATTTGTGTTATCAATTTAATTTAGGATTGTTTTACGTTATAATGAGTTGTAGTCGTCATCATCATCATCGCATATTAATAAATAAATAAACTCTAGCTAGCTAAAAATCATCGTAGTCGTCTAATTACCACTATTTAATCATCATAGTCATTACCGCTAGCTATCTAATCATCATCAACGCTGGCTAGCTTAAAGAGGAATCATTCACTTTGTAACAGAAGCAAACATATCATCAAGTTCAACATAATCATCAGCAACATCGAAGTTCAGGACATGGACATGAGACAAGTACTAATTAAGAGCATGAACTAGTAGCTACTGATCCTGCTGCTCCCTCTCAGGTAGAATAGCATAGAACATGTATAGCTCTCCCGATTCATCATACTGGAGCATGCAGATGAATCTGTCTCCTAATCTTGGGTTGCGCTTCTCCTTACTGCCCCCTAGTACTTCTCTGCGATCGTTAACAATTTTGCTCCAATCTTTCACTATTAAGCATTCTTCGCTTTCAGATATCCTGAATGCACTCATGTGCAATTTAGGAAATCTTGGTCGTAAGCTAACCATTGACATGCGACCTTTTGTCTCGATCCACTGAGGCACAACTGTCATCGGAAGTCCCTGTTGAACAACATCGTATAGTAATTAATATACTAAGCAATGAAAGTTTAGCTTCAAAAATAATGTATGCAAAAGATGCACTAATTAAGGACAAATATTTAAAATCTTATCATCTTTTGATTATAGATGTGACCGTAGTTCAATACAATCACCATTGGTCGCACGTTTTGAGTACTAACATTTCTAAGTTTAGGAAAAAAATGTCTTGACAGTATTAAGATCCTCAAGCCATGAAACATAATGACTTATCTCCTCGCAGTTTAGTTGAGCCCCGGGGCAGTAGTAGGTCCTGTCTACCAAGCGCGGGACATGTTTGCTTGAACCGAAATAAGCTGACAATACAAATTAGTTGTCAACTATTTATTAATAAACTGTATGAAAGACATAAACATATGCATGCATGGTTGAGAAAAACTCACCAAATGGTAGAACTGGAGGCGTTTGCACATCGACCCAGATGTTTATATTACCTTCAATATCATCTTCCAGACGAATATCAAAGGTGATAACCATATCAGGCTCAAATGCATAAGCCTTGCATAGTGCTTGCCAAGTTTTGCATTCAAAATGGGTGTATGTGTCTCCATTATATAGTTTGACGTTGAAAGTATACACATGCTCCGTCTTCAAGTAAACTCTCTTTACCTCCATACCATCTATAGCACTAAAACCTATCTTATCCAAAATAAAAATTCTTGCATAGCAGGGGATGCGCTAGTAGAATAGTGAAAATTTAAAATTATAAGTTGAAGCAAATGAAGCATAAATTTTGCATTTAAATAATAATTGACAAAGTGACTTACTGTATCAACTTCGAATGTCTCATCCAGCTTGATGTTGAAGCGCTTACCATCAACAAGGAAATTTTGGTCGCACAGGCCGCGATGGTCTTCACAGTGTTCGCACATAATAAAATCTTTTTCGTTGTCAGATGACATTTCCTATGTTCATATAGGTGAAACATTAAACACCTATATCTAGCCAAATATATATTTATCTAACATTTGACATTAATATATCTAACTATATATTCAATTGACATTACTATATATTTAACTTTTCTATCTAATTCATCTAACATTCGACATTAATCTAACATTTATATAAACTCAAAATATATAAAAAATTAAATAAACAGAAAAACTCATTAACAAATAATATTTTAATTAGATCATCAAATCTCATATACCTAAATTTTCTTACTAAAAATAAACTAGTTATATTAATTATTCAACTAGTTCTAATCTCATATACCTAAATTCATCTAACATTCGACATTAATCTAACATTCGATCATCTAATTAACTTTTCTAAAAAACAGAAAATAAGTAAAGAAAATGTGTGTGTGTGTATGTGTGTGTATGCATGTGTGTGTATATATACGTATGTGTGTGTACGTATGTGTGTATGTGTGTGTATGCATGTGTGTGTGTGGTATATGTGTGTGTGCGGCCCCGTACGCCGCCGCCCCGTACGTACGAGCGGGGGCGCCGGCGTACGGGGCGGGGGCGCCGGTGTGTGTGTGTATGTGTGTGTATGTATGTGTGTGTATGTGTGTGCGGGAGCGAGAGAGACGTACGGACGCGGCGATGACGACGGACGGCGGCGGCGCCGTTCGGGGCGGCAGCGCGAGACGACGACGACGACGGGCGGCGGCGGGGACAGCGACGATGACGACGGACGACGGGATCGAGCGGCGCGCGCGGCGGAGGTTGGAGACGAAGTGGGGAGATGAAACTGAAATTTTCGTAAATGCTATATATATAGGATGGGCCTTTAGTACCGGTTCGTGGCTCCAACCGGTACTAAAGGCCCATTTTCGCCAGGCCAAGCGGCGGGAAACGAAGGCCTTTAGTACCGGTTGGAGCCACCAACCGGTACTAAAGGCCTTGCGCTGCCACCCCAAAGTTTAGTCCCACCTCGCCCGGCGAAGGGCAGCCGCATGGTTTATAAACCCAGCCGCGGCTACCTCTTCGAACTCCTTTATATAGCAGGCTTCTGGGCCTAATTAATTAGGGCGCGCTGCCCTGTGAGTCTGCTGGCCCTTCTGGGCCTGCATTTGCACACCCTAGGTCTGGCAGACCGACAGGGCAGTGCGCCAACAAATTTTTTATATAGTTTTTTCTTTTATTTATTTTTGAGTAGTTTTTTATATAGTTTTTTTAATTTCACGGTCATTTAGCTCTCTAAACAATTAGGTAAATGACCGAAAAACAACAAATGATGTCAGAACATGTTGGAAATTGATGACGTCGCTTTAAATGCTGCATACTGAACACAAGATAGTTTGGTTAAATTGCATTACTTGTAAGTCCAGTTAACATGGATGCTTATGATGCAAGAGCAACAGCAAAAGTGAAAATTTGGCACAAATAGGTAGTTGTGTAACTAAAATAGGTAGGAGGAGAGATAGCTCTTATGTCACAAAAAAGAAGTTGTATCAAACCTTTTATGTCGGATCTAGAACAAACCAATCGGTATCGCCATCATACAGCCCTACCGTGGCTCGTGATGCATATATATGCATATCAAATGCACGGTTGGGCGTATGATGGCGAATCCGAATGATTTGTATTCAGTCGATGAATTGGTAGATGTATGCAGTCGATGAACTGGTAGACGTATGTAGTCGATGAACTGAAAGACTTATGCAGGGAAGGCGAGAGGTGGGCTATATATAGGGTCGTCTAGCTCACAAAGTGATTGTGGTAGTTTTCATCCAACGACTCACATGAGCTAGGAAGAAACACACCCTATGATTCTACGATTTTGGGGCCATAGCCTGACCGCCAAGGTTGTTAGAATCGCGATTCTGTTATACGATTCTACGACTTTACGATCCAAACTAACCCCTATGATTCTACGATTTTAGTTCTTAGAATCTACGACTTTACGATCCTGATAGTGAAGATCCTATGATTTGCGATCCAACCATCAAAGCTCCGATCCGATTCAAAATCACGATTCTGACAACCTTGCTGACCGCAGGCTGACACAGCCTCTTTAGTACCGGTTCGTGGCATGAACCGGTACTAAAGGTTCGCCACAAATCAGTACTATTGATCGCCGCCACGAACCAGCACTAATGCACACATTAGTGCCGGCTCTAATTCAAACCGGCACTAATGTGCTTCACGTTTGACCCTTTTTCTACTAGTGGGAGCACCCTAAGGTGGGAGCAATATTTTCCCTATTTTGTTATCCTACAGGATTGACTTGCTTTTGTTGTATGACCAGCAAAATGTTTCCACACTAAAGACTTGGGTATTGTTCATAATGCAGTTGCTTGTCGTGGCGCATGAGAAGATGAAGGAACTCAGCTGATGTCTCATTGTCATGTACAAACTCATGCATTTGTTCATTCCAGTTTGCCATTTGGTGCCAAACTGTGAAAAATTGTTGCGAGATGATTGAAACTGTGGTAAATTCCGTTCTTCCTTGCATGTGATATTTGAACCAGAGAAGTTTCATCGTGTTAGAAATTTGAAACCGTGATACATTTTATTCTGTGTCAAATTTTACTCTTTCCTGCTGTGACCAACAATGACATTAGTCAGAACACTGAAACTGGGCGTGGAGTGGAGTCAGCAGCTGATGACCCCAACATGTCCCAGTTTTGAACGTGCAGCCAGCAATCGACTTTGAAGGAGTGAAGAGATTCCGAACGGGCTCTAAGTCAGGGAGGAGTAGGAATTTGGAAAGGCGAAAATAGGTTCTGAATCTGAACCTAGTTCAAGTTGGATATCTCTTTCAGTGAGCCCGGCCTTCTGGTCACAACGCCGGCCGGCTTCATCTCTGGACTCTGCTTGGTTTCCTGTTTGACTACCAGCGGGAGAGGACTAGCGCAACGGCAAGGCACTCGAGAGAAACCAAGCGTACATGGTGGTATGAGAGGATGCGGACACATTGATCGTGGCTCCGGCTGCAGGATTTGGACTACAGCGGCTAGCCATCAATCGATCGCATCATCAACTTTGGAGTTGGAGCAGCACATCCCAGACCCAGAAACGGGAAACAGTATCAGGCAGGTGCGGCTCTCAAGATGTCACAAGCAACAGCAAGATAGGGAAACGACTGATTAAGCAGCACGAATGGCAATCTGTAATACAGTACTACTCCTGCTACTACTACCCAATAATAACATGTTCCAGTTCGATAGCATAATCTCAAAAGCAAACGGTGATTAGTTCACAGTTACTGAACCGATACTGAATATGGGGAGACTGATGCATTAAGCCCGAGGACGATCACTGCTGAACTTGGCCGCCTGGGCCACTGCGGCACGCCTGCGCCATGGCGTGAGCGCGAAGGGCCGGGTTTGCGTGTGGCTGGTACACGAGAGCAGGGGTGGCCGCGGGGACGCCGCGAACACGGGAACCTGCATCATATACTATCACAGTTAGAGTTAGGAGTAGTTACTGGCGTTGAGGAGTGGAGTGGTGTGTTCAACTTCATACCAGCCGCTCGGGCACGAAGGATCTTGTAGTAGGTGTTGAAGGAGCCGAACCTATGGTCGACGCCGTACGATTCAACATCCTGCTACATATGAATCCGCGTCATACATTATTTAACATGCAAATAGCTCCCATCATGCATTTTTTTAATCAATCATGCACGGATCCTTATAAAAAGTGTCCAGAGATCAATGGTGTCGAGCGTAGGTTCGGCTGAACCATGGTTCCGTATAACATTTACGCGAATTCGCGACGAATGGCCCATCGCATGATCTCCTCGTGGTCTTGCTCGGGCATCCCGTCGACCAGCACGTCGCGGTAGCTGCACACAGAAAATCGACCTCAGCAACAATGCAGTCAAGCAGCTGCATAGTTGATTTCAGTTACCAACCTGCGAGGGGGTTGCTCCTGATCCATCGCGGAAGCTGATGCCTTGAACACCAGGGCTCCTTTCTGCAACAACACATACATATGACCTTGTTGTCAGCAACATAATCTCCGTTCAGTTCTCACAAATGCACCTCGAAATGCAGAAGGAGAAACAGGACGATTGGGACAAAATCAAACACAAGACAGAATCACCGAACAGAAGAAACAGAGGCGATGGGGATGGCTTCGGTCTCCCTTCACCATGGACGAACAACAGGCAACACCAAGCCGAGAGATCACCGCTGTTGTCTCTTTGGTTGCTGTTGTTCCAAACGAAACGAAAAGGAACCAAAACGAAACAGATCAGCGAGAAGGAAAAACCCTCGTCCAAATCACCAAAAATCGACACCGGCCGGACTCTCAAGAAAGAGGCGATGGGATAGCTCCGGTCTGGCTTCACTACGGGACATGGGGTGCCTTTGGTTGCTGTTGTTCGCATCTGCGCTGCTCCAAAACGAAACGAGAAAAACTAGCAAGAGGAAACGAGATGCGGAAGAGGGGAACAGATTTCTCCTGGGTTCTTTTAGCCTTCTTCTTCATCCTCCACAAGAAACCCACGACATGCCCTCTGCCGAGTGCCGAGGCCAGGCCATCCTTGCGCTCTGCCGAGTGCCGAGGCCAGGCCATGGTTAGTTAGCGTGATAGTTTGGACCAGGGACTGGTGCAGACGACCAAACGCGTGCTTCTTTTCCTCAGCTGCAACCAAACGCAATCTGAGATGCAGAAACTGCTCTACTACTAGTAATTCTTTAGGGCATCTCCAGCCACCCCCCCCCCAGGAAGGCCTTCCCAGGCGTTTTTTTAGGCCGGCGCCGAAAAAATGGCCCAGTCGCGTTCCAGGAGCCCGATTTTCGCCGGCTTGGGCCGAAAACAGCGCCGGCGGACCCAGGCCGAACCCGGCGCGCTGGGGGCGCCCGGGGGCGCCGGGACGAACTGTTTTGGCGCGAAACAGCCGCGGGCCCGCCGCGTCAGCGACTCTACCCTCTTCTCGCCCCTTCGTCGTCCTCATCGCCTCGTTTCCCGCGTCGAATCAATGCCAAAGCTGCCGTGCTGGTTAGCCTGCGCCATTGGTACTCACGGGCGGCGCAGTGAAGGCCGGATGACGCGCGTCCCTCACCCTCCCTCGCCCGCCACGCGTGCTCACGGCGGCTCGCACACGAGGCGGCGCCTCGGGCTATATAAGACGCGCCCCAGCGCACTCGGCGACTCGTGCTCTCTCGTCGTCGTCGTTCCTCCCTCTCCTCTCTCGCCGTCGTCGTTCCTCCCTCTCCTCTCTCTCGCCGTCTCCAGAACCCATGGCCGAGCGCTTCCCAGGCGACGGCGCGGCGGCGAACGGCTTCGGCCGCCGCCATCTCCACGAGAACGAGGCTCGCCTTCTTTTTGAGGCCGAGTACCCGGTCCCGCCGGACATGCGGGTGCCCGGGGCTTGGAGGATCAGCGCCGGCGGCGTGCCGGTGCCACCACCACCCACCGGGGCGGCGCGGCGTGCGGAGATCGCACGCATCCGCGCGTCCCTGCCGCGGGCGGCGAGGGAGGGGCCACGGTACGTCCCCGACAGCCCGCTCTGGGAACCCTACTTCCGCCGCCGTCACGGCGAGCAGCTCGAGGCCACCAACGGCGTCGTGCCCTCCGGCAGGCTCAACTCCAATGGCGGGCGCCGGTGGTGGGGCGTGCCCGGGCGCACGTTGGAGGCCGTCCTCGAGTACATCAAGGGCGGCAACACGCCGCGCGTCGAGTACCCCGCTCCCCCGTCCTTCTCACGCCGCCGGGGAAGCTCCTGGACCCCGAGGCGCATGGAGACCGGGGGGTCCTCCTCCTCGTCCGGCGGCTCGCCCTGCCTCCGCCCCGTCAAGCCGGAGCCCCAGGACACGCCGGTCAGCGCGCGCACCCGCAGCTCCGGCGTCCGCATCGGCGCCAACGCCTCCCCACCCACCGGCCGCTTCGTCCTCGTCGAGCCCAAGCCGGAGCCCGACCTCCCGCCGGAGTACGAGGAGATAGCCCGGCGCGGCATCTCCGACGAGGACGCCCTGCGGTGGGCGCGGGACGACTACCTCCGTGATGAGATGGTCCGGCAGCGCCGGGCCCTGGAGGACATCGCCGCCCGCAAGCGTGGGCGTGAGGACGAGCACGGTGTCGTGGTCCTCGACAGCGACGACGACGACGACGACGCCCCCGGACCGTCCAACCCGCCGCGCCAACCGGGGGAGGGATGCAGCAGGGACGGCGGAGGCGCAGGCGGGGGCGGCGACGACGACGACAACTACACGCGGTTCTACAGCCTCCTCGGCATGTAAACCGCGTGGGCGGGCGGCGATGCGGGCGGCGAGGGAGACGGCGGGGGTAGCCCGCGCAAGTTTTTTTCTTTTTTTGTAAAATATGTTTAAGTTTGAACGAACTCGCCGATGTTTGCGTTAAATTTCAGTCGTGTTTGCGCCGTATTTGAATTTTTTTAAAACACGTGGGCGCCGCGATTGGGGGGCATCACGCCCCCAGTGCGCGGTTTTGCGCCGGCGCGTCCTAGGGGCGATTTTTTGCCCCTCCTGGGAGGCCAACGACTGGAGATGCCCTTAAGGATGGCTGGTGTACCACTACTCGCTTGAAACTACGTGCGTGGTTTGCTTTGTGAAAACAAAATGGTTACCCGTGTACTACTACTCGAAACTACGACATGCATTTACTCGCGCACACAAGGTAATAATATGGTACTAGTAATAGTAGGTGATTATGTAAAAGAAAGCTAGACATTTTGTTCAACTATAATTCAAAACAAATCTCACGGATTACATACAGTCTACATGTTGATCTGCTTGTTGTGTGCACGTTATGTTCCGCTGTGAAAAATAATTGCGAGAAAACTTTCAATCTTTTCAATCACTAAAAACAATAGGAAAATAACAAAAATTACGTATATGTCATAGACCACTAGCGACGATTACAAGTATTGAAGCAAGCTCAAGGCGCACCATCGTCATCACCCTTCACTCACCGGAGCCAGTCTTGGGGGAGAGAGACATCGTGCTAAGACCCATAGAACTAACACACCAAACCAGCAACCGTCGGTAATGAAGAGAGGTATAGATTGAAAGAATCTAATCTGTAGACATAGGAACGGAGACAAACAAAGATTGGATCTAAACAGATCCACCGAAGACTGCCACTGAATCCTACGAGATACACCGGAGACATTACCTCACACGCCCTCCGACGATGCTAGACGCATCACTGGATTGGGAGCTAGGCGGGGAGAACCTTATTCCATCTTTAGGGAGCCGCCACCGCCTTGTCTTCCTTAGCAAGACACGTACCCTAAACGAACTCATGAGAACACCAAAAAAACAGAGCAAGATCCCTACCAAGTACGGAGTAGGTCATCTAATAACGGCTTTGTGACACGTATGTTTCTTTTGGGGGTAGATCAGCTGACTACTCTGGTGGTCTTAGCACATATTTTCTCCGTGACATAATGTAGTGTCTACAGAATTTTTTGGAAAATCAAAATACATAAACATTGATCAGGTTTATAGAAAAAATAGCCACATTTGAAATATTAAATAATATCATTGTTTTTTTGGGTGATGGGACATTTTTTTATATTGTGTTTATTTGATACTTTTTATGTTGCCATTTCACTCAATATATTTGGTCTAAGTTTACAATGTTTGATTTTTGGATAAATCTATATGCATTACATTATGGAAGAAATGTAATGATAACATTCATCAGCAAGGTTTGGCCTCGCAAATAGGACTCGGAATTGATGTGAGATACGGGCAAGGTCTGCGAATGTACCGAGCGTGGATTCCAGGCAAGCAAAACCTCCTTGAACATCCCTACACATCCTAAGCTTCTCCCTTATTCACGCACTAGTATAATGATGTTGTAGTGAGTTTGGATGCATATTCTCATGCGTAACCTGAATACTGTCACTTGATATTGCCCTTATATAAATTTCCACTCCTAGCATGCCATGTTTTCTCCTGCTAATGTCTTGTTTAGCGTGTGCGCTGTAGTTTGCATGCTAAGGGTGTTGCTCGAGTCATGTTATATCATGGCGTTGTTTCTAATGGGTAGTGGTTAACTTGCCTCTGTTACACTCTTTTATTTAATTGTTATGTCATGATGTGAAATGGGGTGGTAAATCAGGAAGGTTATGGTGGGAGGCCATGCATGGTTTTGCATCGCTATTTTGTTCCACTTGGGCCGACTAGGACCCGGGTTCTTGGGACCTTGATCTGAGATGAGCGCTAACCACATGTGGGAGTCTTTATGCCCCCCCCCCCCCCACCGAGTACTCGAAACTTCAGACCTTTTCCAAGGGTCACAAGCTGCTTTTTCATTTGGTGCATACACATATAACATGTCCAGTCGGTATGGGTGACGCAATTATGGATGATATTAGTACTCTTTTACCATTAGGAGGATTCACCTGATGGTTGTCACACATATCATAGTGGAGCTATAAGGGGTTATTCCCTAGTTTGGGGCTAGGGCCACCTTGGAACATGGTGTAAACGATTGGGTCCGACCCAAAGCTGCGGTCGGACTCTCAATTCGGGTTAAATTCAATCGGGTACCTTCCTAGACTTGGATGTAGCGTAGGGGAGTGTCATGTGTTGGAAATATGCCCTAGAGGCAATAATAAATTAGTTATTATTATATTTCCTTGTTCATTATAATCATTTATTGTCCATGCTAGAATTGTATTGATAGGAAACTCAGATACATGTGTGGATACATAGACAACACCATGTCCCTAGTAAGCCTCTAGTTGACTAGCTCGTTGATCAATAGATGGTTACGGTTTCCTGACCATGGACATTGGATGTCGTTGATAACGGGATCACATCATTAGGAGAATGATGTGATGGACAAGACCCAATCCTAAGCCAAGCACAAGATCGTGTAGTTCGTATGCTAAAGCTTTTCTAATGTCAAGTATCATTTCCTTAGACCATGAGATTGTGCAACTCCCGGATACCGTATGAATGCTTTCGGTGTACCAAACGTCACAACGTAACTGGGTGGCTATAAAGGTGCACTACGGGTATCTCCGAAAGTGTCTGTTGAGTTGGCACGAATCGAGATTGGGATTTGTCACTCCGTGTAACGGAGAGATATCTCTGGGCCCACTCGGTAGGACATCATCATAATGTGCACAATGTGACCAAGGAGTTGATCACGGGATGATGTGTTATGGAACGAGTAAAGAGACTTGCCGGTAACGAGATTGAACGAGGTATCGGGATACCGACGATCGAATCTCGGGCAAGTATCGTACCGATTGACAAAGGGAATTGAATACGGGATTGATTGAATCCTCGACATCGTGGTTCATCCGATGAGATCATCATGGATCATGTGGGAGCCAACATGGGTATCCAGATCCCGCTGTTGGTTATTGACCGGAGAGTCATCTCGGTCATGTTTGCATGTCTCCCGAACCCGTAGGGTCTACACACTTAAGGTTCGGTGACGCTAGGGTTGTAGAGATATTAGTATGCGGTAACCCGAAAGTTGTTCGGAGTCCCGGATGAGATCCCGGACGTCACGAGGAGTTCCGGAATGGTCCGGAGGTGAAGATTTATATATAGGAAGTCCAGTTTCAGCCATCGGGAAAGTTTCGTGGGTAATCGGTATTGTACCGGGACCACCGGAAGGGTCCCGGGGGTCCACCGGGTGGGGCCACCTATCCAGGAGGGCCCCATGGGCTGAAGTGGGAGGGGAACCAGCCCCTGGTGGGCTGGTACGCCCCCCATGAGCCTCCCCCTGCGCCTAGGGTTGGAAACCCTAGGGGTGGGGGCGCCCCACCTGACTTGGGGGCAAGTCCCCCCCCCCTTGGCCGCCGCCCCCTTGGAGATTGGATCTCCTAGGGCCGGCGCCCCCCTAGGGGCCCTATATATAGTGGGGGGAGGGAGGGCAGCCGCACCCAAGTCCCTGGCGCCTCCCTCTCCCTCCGTGACACCTCTCCCTCTCATTGGTGCTTGGCGAAGCCCTGCCGAGATCCCGCTGCTTCCACCACCACGTCGTCGTGCTGCTGGATCTCCATCAACCTCTCCTTCCCCTTGTTGGATCAAGAAGGAGGATACGTCTTCCCAACCGTACGTGTGTTGAACGCGGAGGTGCCGTTCGTTCGGCACTTGGTCATCGGTGATTTGGATCACGACGAGTACGACTCCATCAACCCCGTTCTCTTGAACGCTTCCGCTCGCGATCTACAAGGGTATGTAGATGCACTCCCCTTTCCCTCGTTGCTAGATGACTCCATAGATTGATCTTGGTGATGCGTAGAAAATTTTAAAATTCTGCTACATTCCCCAACAGTGGCATCATGAGCTAGGTCTATGCGTAGATTCTATGCATGAGTAGAACACAAAGTAGTTGTGGGCGATGATTTGTTCAATTTGCTTGCCATTACTGGTCTTATCTTGATTCGGTGGCATTGTGGGATGAAGCGGCCCGGACCGACCTTACACGTACTCTTACGTGAGACAGGTTCCATCGACTGACATGCACTTGATGCATAAGGTGGCTAGCGGGTGTCTGTCTCTCCCACTTTAGTCGGATCAGATTCGATGAAAAGGGTCCTTATGAAGGGTAAATAGCAATTGGCATATCACCGTTGTGGTTTTGCGTAGGTAAGAAACGTTCTTGCTAGAAACCCATAGCAGCCACGTAAAACATGCAACAACAATTAGAGGACGTCTAACTTGTTTTTGCAGGGTATGCTATGTGATGTGATATGGCCAAAAGGATGTGATGAATGATATATGTGATGTATGAGATTGATCATGTTCTTGTAATAGGAATCACGACTTGCATGTCGATGAGTATGACAACCGACAGTAGCCATAGGAGTTGTCTTAATTTATTTATGACCTGCATGTCAATGAAAATGCCATGTAATTACTTTCCTTTATTGCTAACCATTAGCCATAGTAGTAGAAGTAATAGTTGGTGAGGCAACTTCATGAAGACACAATGATGGAGATCATGGTGTCATGCCGGTGACGAAGGTGATCATGCCGCGCCTCGAAGATGGAGATCAAAAGGCGCAAGATGATATTGGCCATATCATGTCACTTTATGATTTGCATGTGATGTTTGTCATGTTTACATCTTATTTGCTTAGAACGACGGTACCATAAATAAGATGATCCCTCGCAATAATTTCAAGAAAGTGTTCCCCCTAACTGTGCACCGTTGCGAAGGTTCGTTGTTTCGAAGCATCACGTGATGATCGGGTGTGATAGATTCTAACGTTCGCATACAATGGGTGTAAGCCAGATTTACACATGCGAAACACTTAGGTTGACTTGACGAGTCTAGCATGTACAGACATGGCCTCGGAACACGGAAGACCGAAAGGTCGAACATGAGTCGTATAGTGGATACGATCAACATGAAGATGTTCACCGATGATGACTAGTCCGTCTCACGTGATGATGGGACACGGCCTAGTTGACTCGGATCATGTATCACTTAGATGACTAGAGGGATGTCTATCTAAGTGGGAGTTCATTGAATAATTTGATTAGATGAACTTAATTATCATGAACATAGTCAAAAGGATTTTGCAAATTATGTCGTAGCTTACGGTTTAGTTTTATTTTTTAAGATATGTTCCTAGAGAAAATTTAGTTGAAAGTTGATAGTAGCAATTATGCGGACTGGGTCCATAAACTGAGGATTGTCTTCATTGCTGCGCAGAAGGATTATGTCCTTAATGCACCGCTCAGTGAGCTGAACCTCAAGCGTCGGTTGTGGATGTTGCGAACATCTGACATACACGTTTTGATGACTACATGATAGTTCAGTGCGTAATGCTAAATGGTTTAGAATTGAGGCACCAAAGACGTTTTTGAAACATCGCAGAACATATGAGATGTTCCAAGGACTGAAATTGGGATTTCAGGCTAGTGCCCACGTCAAGAGGTATGAGACCTCTGAAAAGTTTCCTAAGCCTGCAAACTAAGGAGAAAAGCTCAATCGTTGAGCATGTGCTCAGATTGTCTGAGTACTACAATCGCTTGAATCGAGTGGGAGTTAATCTTCCAGATGAGATAGTGATAGTTCTCCATAGTCACTGCCACCAAGCTATTAGAGCTTAGTGATGAACTATAACATATCAGGGATAGACATGATGATCCTTGAGCAATTTGCGATGTTTGACACCGCGAAAGTAGAAATCAAATAGGAGCATTGTCACAGCCCTAGAATTTGGTTGCAGATAGTGGCATTGCATCCATGCATCATGTCTAAAGTTATGTGAATTTGAAATGGGGATTGACTCAAACCCTAGCACCTAAAGAGAAATCAAATAGGTTCAACTAAAATAAATTCCAAGAACCCAAAATGGTCTTAGAAAAATGTTCATGATTTTTGGAAATGCTGGAAACAGCAACCAGAGGTGATGCACATTTTTCCTAGCCATCTTGGATTTTACCTCAAGACATACTGTATTTGAATTGGAGCATTTAAATACCATTAATATTTTTAAATGCCCCAACAATTCTGGAATTAGTTGAGGGCCTCTGGAATAACTATTTTAGTGCCCATAACTATTTTCAGAATTTTTAAAAGTGATTTGGTTTGAAAAACCAAATTAAAACAAAATGCAAAAAAATAGAAAAACAAAAACAATTAGTAAAAAAACAGAAGAGGTAAAACAGAGCAGAACTTACCTCCGCCTACCTGCGCGGCCTGCTACTGTTGCCGGCCCAGCTGTGCAGCCCAGCCCACCTGGCCTTCTGCCAGTCATCTCCTAGCTCCTGCCAGGAGGACGACGTCGTGTCGCCCGCGCACGCACCTGAGGTTTCCACCTCCTGCTTCGTGCTGACGGCCTCCCCTTCGAGCCTGTCCGCGCCTGGAGACGCCCAGCACCCCCTCGCCCACTCCCCCGCCTCTCTGGCCTCTCCCCATCGCTCTGGCTCTCTCTCCGCAGCCGCCCGAGCACACCCGCAGCGCGCAGCTCACCGCCGCCGTGCCTAGTGGCCTCCCCTCGCCTCCCCGCTTGTCTGGAAGCTCCACACTCGTCGCGTACATCGTCTCCCTCAACACACATGACGCCGGGAGCCCTACAGTAACGCCATCGTCGTCGTCTTCACCGACGGGCACCGAAGATCGCCGGCTCTGATTCACCGTCTCCAAGCCGTCCCCAAGCCGTCTGAGATGCTCAACGACTTAGCTATGAGGACTCCTTCATTTTCCCCCTCCTCTCCTGCTCGTTCCCGCGCCGTAGCAGTCGTCCCCGCAAGCACCGAGCTCCGGCCATCGCCATGGCCGACAAACCTCGCGCCCCGAAGCTCTTCCGCTTGCTCCAGTAGCTCCCGCGTGCTCGCCGGGTCCCCAGGATCCCGATGCGCCCCTCTGCGCTCTGGCTAACGCGCCGCAGCCTCGCGCATGACCGAACCCGAGCTCTGGCCTTCGTCAAAGCTCGTCGTCGCCGCCGCTAAAGCCAGCCTCCGCACCTGCCGCATCCACCACTTGATGCGTCACGTCGCCCTGAGTACGTAGAGCCTAGCCACGCTTGCTCTCGTCGCCGGAGATGGCCGGACGGGGAGCGCCGCTGCGTCTCGCTTAGCACCGGCGACTAATTGCCGTTTAGATGACATGGTGTCATTAGTTTAGAGTTAAGCATGTGCTTAATTAGCCCCCCCCCCCCAACACAGTCACTGACACGCCGGCCCCGTAGATATTTAGCCCCGGTTTAATATCCACTTAACACTGAGTCTGTGACATGCAGGCCCCGCAGATCAGGTTTGACCAGGACCGGGTCAGTTGACCGCTGATGTCACACTGATGCCAGGCTGACGTAGTAATATATTTTCTGGATTTAAAATAACCAGGAAAAATCCAGAAAATGACTTAAAATTCAATAAATCATAGAAATTCAACCGTAACTCCAAATGAAATAATTTATATATGAAAAATTATCAGAAAAATCCAATCTATCCATTTATGCTACTTTCATGCATGATCAACCAACTTATACCCATTGTATAAGTGAAAACATGATAATGTCATTTTAAATGCTAAATATGGAGTTTGCATATGAACCCTTGGTCCATATGGACTTCATTTAAATTGTTGCTAGATGCATTAGTGCAAATCATAACATTATTGCCATGTCACATTCATGCATCATATTGTTGCATTGCATTGATTGTGTTTCCTCTCTATTGCCGGTGTTTGTCCCCTCTCAATAGACGACGTTCCGACGATTTGATCGATGACACCGATGAAGAACTATACTATCTTCAGAAGTGACAGGCAAGCAAAACCCCCTTGTTCATTCCGATACGATCCCACTCTCTCGCTCCTGCTCTCTTTTACTGCATAGGACAACACCGTTTGAACTGTTACATGCTGCGGTAGCTGAACCCCTTTCCTCTACATGACCTGTCATTGCCACAGTAAATAGATGAAACCCACTAGCATGAGTAGGAATTGTTTGAGCCCTGATGTGCCTACTCATTCATGCTTGTTTTTCATGCCTGCTACTGCTTAGAGTTGAGTCCGGTCTGATTCATCGGGAATGAATTGGAACGTGGTGAACATGTCCTGCCGTTGAGAGCTAAGTGTGTGAACACGATTTGGTAAAGGTAGCGGTGAGAGGCCATGTAGGAGTACATGGTGGGTTGTCTCATTGCATCCGTCCTCAGGAACTGAGTCCTGTGTTTGTGATCCATGAACAGTTACTACCACACATTGGGTTCCGGTAACTCGGCCCCTCTCGGCTTATTAATCAACTCGATCTCTGTCCAGGAGTTGCAACTAGTTTCTGGTGTTTGTAGGTAGTGTTAGTAGTCTACCAAGTGGCACCCGGTACAGGTGGGCTTGGGACAGATTAGGCACAGTGGCACGGTGTACCAAGTGGCACCCGGCTGGTGGGCTTGGGAACCCTGCACACATCGTTTGGGGCCGTGAGCGACACCCCGGCCGGATCTCCTTGCGGATGGAACCCGAATAGGCGATAAACCTGGACGAGAGACTTGTTGGTTAGTCAGGTCGTGGCCGACTCCCTCGCCCGGCTTCCGCTTGAAGGTTGCCGAGGTACATGACGTGTACAGGGCGATAAGTGGCGAGAGCGTGTGTGAAGAAGTACACCCATGCATGGTTATCATCATCTATTCGAATAGCCGGATTTCTCGGATATGGAAACTTGGACCCCTTGCATAGTTCATAGACAAGTGAAAGTGGATACTCTAAAATGCGCAAGATAAGTGTGAGTGCTATGGATGGCGTTCTCACAGGGAGACGGGAGCAGATCCATAGTGGTGTATTGGTATGGTGAATTTGTGGACTCGTGTGCGCCACCTCAAAAGAGTTACTTGCAGTCATAGTTCAGGTTAGCCACTGAGTCAAAGCTGGCTTGCTGCAGTTAAACTCCACCACCCTTTTATTGATACCGATGCATATGTAGTTAATTCTGATGTAAATCTTGCTGGGTACATTTGTACTCACGTTTGCTTAATTTATGTTTTACGGAGAGACTTCAGTCTCGCTAGTAGTTCCACGTGGACTTCGACGTTTAGCTTGTTACCTCAGCTACGATCTTGTGCCCTCGGCAGGATCTGGTAGATAGTCGGGCTTCTCAGCCTTTTTCATTTATAGATGTCTGTACTCAGACATGTTAAGCTTCCGCATGTGCTTGAATTGTATGCTATGTTTGTTGGGTCATGAGACCCATGTTTGTAATATCTCACTCCTCGGAGCCTAATGAATAAATACTTGAGTTGTAGAGTTATGTTGTGATGCCATGTTGTATTTACACATATCGAGCATATTGTGTGTATGATTGAAATGCTTGGTATGTGTGGGATCCGACAATCCAGTTGTTTATCCTTGGCAGCCTCTCTTATGGGGGAATGTAGTCTAGTGCTTCCATGAGCCATAGTAGTCCGCTACAGCCCGGTTCACCGGAGTCCTGCTAGCCCAGCACTACTGCTCCGGAACACTTGAGTGGCCGGCATGTGATTCACTTCGTTCCTGTGTTTGTCCCTTCGGGGAAATGTCACGCAGTGACATCCGGAGTCCTGCCTAGCCTGCTATAGCCCGGTTCACCAGAGTCCTGTTAGCCCAGTGCTACAGCCCGGATTCGCACGCTGCTGACCGACATGCTCGATGTTGATTCATGTATGCCTGTCCCCGTAAGTTAGTGCCACTTTGGGTTCACGACTAGTCATGTCGGCCCGGGTTCTCTATCATATGGATGCTAGCGACACTATCATATACGTGAGCCAAAAGGCGCAAATGATCCTGGCCATGGTAAGGCGACACCCGTGGGAATACCGTGCGTGAGGCCGCAAAGTGATATGAGGTGTTACCGGCTAGATCGATGTGACTTGGAATCGGGGTCTTGACAAGCATCAATTGTTGATGGTTAGTAAAACCACTAGTTTCAAGAAGGGCAAGGGCAAGAAAGGGATACTTCATGAAACGACAAATCAGTTGTTGCTCTAGTGAACAAACCCAAAGTTGAACCCAAGCCCGAGACTAAGTGCTTCTGTAATAAGGGGAACGGTCACTGAAGCAGAACCACCCTAGATACTTGGTAGATGAGAAGGCTGGCAAGGTTGAAAGAAGTATGTATTGGACATACATTCGATTAAATGTGTACTTTACTAGTACTCCTAGTAGCAGCAGGGTATTAGATACCGGTTCGGTTGCTAAGTGTTAGTAACTCGAAATAAAAGGCTAAGGAATAAACAGAGACTAGCTGAAGGTGAGATGACGATATGTGTTGGAAGTGTTTCCAAGGTTGATGTGATCAAACATCGCACGCTCCCTCTACCATCAGGATTGGTGTTAAACCGAAATAATTGTTATTTGGTGTTTGCGTTGAACATATACATGATTGGATTATGTTTATCGCAATATGGTTATTCATTTAAGGAGAATAATGGTTACTCTATTTATTTGAATAATACCTTCAATGGTCTTGCACCTAAAATGAATGGTTCATTGAATCTCGATCGTAGCGATACACATGTTCATGCCAAAAGATAGTAATGATAGTACCACATACTTGTGGCACTGCCATTTGAGTCATATTGGTATAAAAACGCATGAAGAAGCTCCATGTTGATGGATCTTTGGACTCACTCGTTTTCGAAAAGATTGAGACATGCGAACCATGTCTATTGGTAGATATGCATGAAGAAACTCCATGCAAATGGATCGTTTGGACTCACTTGATTTTGAATCACTTGAGACATGCAAATCATACCACATGGGCAAGATGACTGAAAGGCCTCATTTTCAGTAAGATGGAACAAGAAAGCGACTTGTTGGAAGTATTACATTTTGATGTGTGCAGTCCAATGAGTGCTAAGGCACGTAGTGGATATCGTTATGTTCTTGCTTCACAGATGATTTGAGTAGATGCTGAGTATATTTACTTGATGAAACACAAGTCTGAATTATTGAAAGGTTCAAGTAATTGCAGAGTGAAGTTGAAGATCGTCGTGAGAAGATGATAAAATGTCTATTATATGATCATAGAGATGAATATCTGAGTTACGAGTTTGGCACACAATTAAGACATTGTGGAAATTGTTTCACAACTAATACCACCTGGACCACCATAGTGTGATGGTGTGTCCGAACATCATAACTGCACCCTATTGGATATGGTGCATACCATGATGTCTCTTGTCGAATTACCACTATCGTTTATGGGTTAGGCATTAGAGACAACCGCATTCACTTTAAATAGGGCACCACACAATTCCGTTGAGACGACACCGTATGAACTATAGGTTTAGAGAAACCTAGGCTGTCGTTTCTTAAAAGTTTGGGGTTGCGATGCCTATGTGAAAAAGTTTCAGGATGATAAGCTCGAACCCAAAGCGGATAAATGCATCTTCATAGAATACCCAAAAATAGTTGGGTATACCTCCTATTTCAGATCCGGAAGCAAAAGTGATTGTTTCGAGAAACGGGTCCTTTCTCGAGGAAAAGTTTCTCTCGAAAGAATTGAGTGGGAGGATGGTGGAGACTTGATGAGGTTACTGAACCGTCACTTCAACTGGTGTGTAGCAGGGCACAGGAAGTTGTTCCTGTGGCACCTACACAAATTGAAATGGAAGCTTATGATAGTGATCATAAAACTTCAGATCAAGTCACTACCAAACCTCATAGGTTGACAAGGATGTGTACTACTTCAGAGTGGTACGTAATCCTATCTTGGAAGTCATGTTGCTAGACAACAATGAACCTACGAGCTATGGAGAAGCGATGGTGGGCCCGGATTTCGATGAATGGCTCGAGGCCATAAAATCCGAGAGAGGATCCATGTATAAAACAAAGTATAGACTTTGAAAGAACTACTTGATGGTCGTAAGGCTGTTAGGTGCAGATGGATTTTAAAAGGAAGACATACAATGATGGTAAGTGTCACCATTAAGAAAGCTCGACTTGTCGTTTCCCGACAAGTTCAAGGAGTTGACTATGATGAGACTTTCTCATTCGTAGCGATGCTAAGAGTCTGTTGGAATTATGTTAGCGGTTACTGCATTATTTATGAAATCTTGCAGAAAGGATGTCAAAACATTGTTTCCTCGACGTTTTTCTTGAGGAAAGGTTGTATGTGATACAACCAGAAGGTGTTGTCAATCCTGAAAGATGCTGACAAGTATGCAAAGCTCCAGCAATCCTTCTAAGGACTGGAGTAAGTATCTCGGAGTTGGAATGTACGCTTTGATGAGATGATCAAAGATTTTGGGTTTATACAAAGTTTATGAGAAACTTGTATTTCCAAAGAAGTGAGTGGGAGCACTATAGAATTTTTGATGAGTATATGTTGTTAACATATTGTTGATCAGAAATGATGTAGAATTTCTAGAAAGCATACAGGGTTATTTGAAAAGTGTTTTCAATGGAAAACCTGGATTAAGCTACTTGAACATTGAGCATCAAGATCTATAAGGATAGATCAAAATCGCTTAATAGTACTTTCAAACGAACACATACCATGACAAAATTTTTTGAAGGAGTTCAAAAATAGATCGGCAAAGAAGGAGTTCTTGGCTGTGTTATAAGGTATGAGTATTGAGTAAAACTCAAGACCTGACCACGGCAGAATAGAGAGAAAGGACAAAGGTCGTCCCCTATGCTTTAGACGTAGGCTCTAAAGTATGCAATGTTGTGTACCGCACCTGAAGCGTGCTAAGCCTTGAGTCAGTCAAGGGGTACAAGTGTGATCTAGGAATGGATCATAGGACAACGGTCAAGGTTATCCTTAGTAACTAGTGGACTAAGGAATTTTCTCGATTATGGAGGTGGTAAAAGAGTTCGTCATAAAGGGTTACGTCGATGCAATCTTTGACACTAATCTGGATGATTCTGAGTAGTAAACCGGATTCGTATAGTAGAACCGTTATTTGGAATAGCTCCAAAAGAGCGTGGTAGTTGCATCTACAAGATGACATAGAGATTTGTAAAGCACACACGGATCTGAAAGGTTCAGACCCGTTGACTATAACATCTCTCACAAGCATAACATGATCAAACCCAGAACTCATTGAGTGTTAATCACATGGTAATGTGAACTAGATTATTGACTCTAGTAAACTCTTTGGGTGTTAGTCACATGGGGATGTGACCTTGAGTGTTAATCACATAGCAATGTGAATTGGATTATTGACTCTGGTGCAAGTGGGAGACTGTTGGAAATATGCCCAGAGGCAATAATAAATTAGTTATTATTATATTTCCTTGTTCATGATAATCGTTTATTATCCATTCTAGAATTGTATTGATAGGAAACTCGGATACATGTGTGGATACATAGACAACACCATGTCCCTAGTAAGCCTCTAGTTGACTAGCTCGTTGATCAATAGATGGTTACGGTTTCCTGACCATGGACATTGGATGTCGTTGATAACGGGATCACATCATTAGGAGAATGATGTGATGGACAAGACCCAATCCTAAGCCTAGCACAAGATCGTGTAGTTCGTATGCTAAAGCTTTTCTAATGTCAAGTATCATTTCCTTAGACCATGAGATTGTGCAACTCCCGGATACCGTATGAATGCTTTGGGTGTACCAAACATCACAACGTAACTGGGTGGCTATAAAGGTGCACTACGGGTATCTCCGAAAGTGTCTGTTGGGTTGGCACGAATCCAGACTGGGATTTGTCACTCCCTGTAACGGAGAGGTATCTCTGGGCCCACTCGGTAGGACATCATCATAATGTGCACAATGTGACCAAGGAGTTGATCACGGGATGATGTGTTACGAAACGAGTAAAGAGACTTGCCGGTAACGAGATTGAACGAGGTATCGGGATACCGATGATCGAATCTCGGGCAAGTATCGTACGGATTGACAAAGGGAATTGAATACGGGATTGATTGAATCCTCGACATCGTGGTTCATCCGATGAGATCATCGTGGAGCATGTGGGAGCCAACATGGGTATCCAGATCCCGCTGTTGGTTATTGACCGGAGAGTCGTCTAGGTCATGTCTGCATGTCTCCCGAACCCGTAGGGTCTACACACTTAAGGTTCAGTGACGCTAGGGTTGTAGAGATATTAGTATGCGGTAACCCGAAAGTTGTTCGGAGTCCCGGATGAGATCCCGGACGTCACGAGGAGTTCCGGAATGGTTCGGAGGTGAAAATTTATATATAGGAAGTCCAGTTTCGGCCATCGGGAAAGTTTCGGGGGTAATCGGTATTGTATCGGGACCACCGGAAGGGTCCCGGGGGTCCACCGGGTGGGGCCACCTATCCCGGAGGGCCCCATGGGCTGAAGTGGGAGGGGAACGAGCCCCTGGTGGGCTGGTGTGCCCCCCATGGGCCTCCCCCTGCGCCTAGGGTTGGAAGCCCTAGGGGTGGGGGCGCCCCACCTGACTTGGGGGTAAGTCCCCCCCCCTTGGTCGCTGCCCCCCTTGGAGATTGGATCTCCTAGGGCCGGCGCCCCCCTAGGGGCCCTATATATAGTGGGGGGAGGGTGGGCAGCTGCACCCAAGTCCCTGGCGCCTCCCTCTCCCTCCGTGACACCTCTCCCTCTTGTTGGTGCTTGGCGAAGCCCTGCCGAGATCCCGCTGCTTCCACCACCACGTCGTCGTGCTGCTGGATCTCCATCAACCTCTCCTTCCCATTGCTGGATCAAGAAGGAGGAGACGTCTTCCCAACCGTACGTGTGTTGAATGTGGAGGTGTCGTCCATCCGGCACTTGGTCATCGGTGATTTGGATCACGACGAGTACGACTCCATCAACCCCGTTCTCTTGAACGCTTCCGCTCGCGATCTACAAGGGTATATAGATGCACTCCCCTTTCCCTCGTTGCTAGATGACTCCATAGATTGATCTTGGTGATGCGTAGAAAATTTTAAAATTCTGCTACGTTCCCCAACATCATGTTCATCTGCCTCTGTCCGTTCATTCATCTAATGTGTCAATAACTGGCCTATGACAAGAGACAGGCGAAACATGCAAAGGGTACATTGGTATTGTCGTGGACTTACCACGGCAGATGCCCTAGCAAAAGGACTTAGGTGTGGAGCCATCACAACTAGGTTAGCTTGAAGGGGTTAAATGAGACAAAGGACACATGGAGTTTACCTAGGTTCGGCCCCTCTCAACGAGGTAAAGCCTACTCTTGCTTTAGGTTGTATTGTTTGGGTTTCGATTACCAGGGAGCGAATACGCTTGACCTAGTTCTCGATTGATTGTTACTTGAGTTAACCCACCGTCGGGTCACCCCTTTATATACACAGGTTGATGCCCGGCGGCTTACAGAGTCCGGCCGGCTCATACAAGACGTGTCCAGCTCGGTATCTAATTAAACTTGCCTTACAATACAAGTTAAAGATATGGTGGCTCACATCCGTGGGCCTTAAGTCGTCCCCGGGTCTTGGGCCTTCATTAAACTTTCTTTATGAACCGCCATCTTCATATCTTCTTGGGCCTCTTCATCTTAAGCCGCTAGTGGCATGACTCGGCCCCTCATGGACGGGTCATACCCAGTAGTTATATCCCCAACATTAGGCCCCACGTTGATTTGAACTTGTTCACATCAATCTTCATTTCTTGACTTAGCTGAATCTTCACCGTGAACTCTGTACTTATTCATTGTAACCTGCCATGACGTCACATCTCAGCATCGTGTTAACCCGCCATGACATCATCTCACATTAATTATGCACAAGGCCCAGAACCTCTCAACGAAGATTTTTTAATGAACCTCACGAAAATTGAGGCGTCCGTATAGCCACCTAATCGTTCTTTTGGCCTCCTTGATTTCCGCACATACCATTTATCCATCTCCTTATACATAGGGACAAGGGCCCTTTTCATTTTTTCACTGTTTCCCCTCGTCTCCGTCTTCCT
This sequence comes from Triticum monococcum, assembly GCA_034509565.1. NCBI lineage: Eukaryota > Viridiplantae > Streptophyta > Magnoliopsida > Poales > Poaceae > Triticum > Triticum monococcum. The sequence goes on from CM067842.1 coordinate 609,852,633, forward strand.
CCTCGCAACGCCCCTGCGCGCCCAAGCTTCACCGCTGTTGGCCTTCGTCAACTGCCTCAACTCCGGTCGCTGCATCAACCTGAACGAACCAAAGCACCGCGATGCACCTCCGCTGTCCAACAACATCAGTAAGTACTCCTCCTCCCACATAGCAGATCTCCATTAGGGTTTGCCCAGTTCGTCGGAGTTCTTCTCTGTTCTTCTTTTCCTTCTTTAGATCGCGTAGTTGAATCTGAACATGATATTGAAGATGCGCGGTAGTAGCTTAGCATCCCTTTTCCAATCGCAGTAGATACTTTTTCTGTGTAAGATCCATCTGAACACATGAGTTCTTCCAGTGCCTTCACTTTAGATCTAGAATTTATTTTATTTTCTGAACTTTTGCAGATCCAAAATCGTAGCATCAATCTGTGGAATCTGTTTGTCCATTACTTAGCGAAATTTCAGATCAGTCACACTACGACCATACGGGCGGCTTATATGATAAACCACAACCCGCCATATAGCATTGGTATGTCCATTTTGCATCATGCTTTTATGTTGATATTTAATGCATTATGGGTTGTTATTACACATTATATCACGTTACTTATGGCTATTCTCCCTTATTTTACAAGGTTTAAATGAAGAGGGAGAATGCCGGTAGCTGGAATTCTGAGCCGTCTCGATGATGTCGATGCAGGTGTACTGCTCAGGCTCCGACTCGCCGATCTTGCCGATGAAGACATGGATTCCGCCGAAGGGGACCCGGTACCCGTACTCAATTGAGTCGGCCTCGGGGTCCTTGTTGGGAACGTAGTAATTTCAAAAAAAAATCCTACGCACATGCAAGATCATGGTGATGCATAGCAACGAGAGGGGAGAGTGTTGTCTACGTACCCTCGTAGACCGGAAGCGGAAGCGTTAGCACAACGCAGTTGATGTAGTCGTACGTCTTCACGGCCCGATAGATCAAGCACCGAAACTACGGCACCTCCGAGTTCTAGCACACGTTCAGCTCGATGACAATCCCCGGACTCCGATCCAGCAAAGTGTCGGGGAAGAGTTCCGTCAGCACGACGGCGTGGTGACGATCTTGATGTTCTACCGTCGTAGGGCTTCGCCTAAGCACCGCTACAATATTATCGAGGATTATGGTGGAGGGGGGCACCGCACACGGCTAAGAGAACGATCACGAAGATCAACTTGTGTCTATGGGGTGCCCCTTGGCCATGTATATAAAGGAGTGGAGGAGGGGGGAGAGGGCCGGCCCCTATGGCGCGCCCTGGAGGAGTCCTACTCCCACCGGGAGTAGGATTCCCCCCTTCCAAGTAGTAGGAGTAGGAGTCAAGGCAAGGGAAGGGAGAAGAGAAGGAAGGAGGGGGTGCAGCCCCTCCCCCTAGTCCAATTCAGAATAGGCCTTGGGGGCGCCCAACCTCTCCTCTCTCTTTCCCCTAAAGCCCAATAAGGCCCATATACTCCCCGGTGAATTCCCGTAACTCTCCGGTACTCCGAAAAATACCCGAATCACTCGGAACCTTTCCTATGTCCGAATATAGTCGTCCAATATATTGATCTTTATGTCTCGACCATTTCGAGACTCCTCGTCATGTCCCCGATCTCATCCGGGACTCTGAACTCCTTCGGTACATCAAAACTCATAAACTCATAATATAACTGTCATCGAAACCTTAAGCGTGCGGACCCTACGGGTTCGAGAACAATGTAGACATGACCGAGACACGTCTCCGGTCAATAACCAATAGTGGAACCTGGATGCTCATATTGGCTCCCACATATTCTACGAAGATCTTTATCGGTCAGACCGCATAACAACATACGTTGTTCCCTTTGTCATCGGTATGTTACTTGCCCAAGATTCGATCATCGGTATCTCAATACCTAGTTCAATCTCGTTACCGGCAAGTCTCTTTACTCGTTCCGTAATACATCATCCTGCAACTAACTCATTAGTTGCAATGCTTGCAAGGCTTAAGTGATGTGCATTACCGACAGGGCCCAGAGATACCTCTCCGACAATCGGAGTGACAAATCCTAATCTCGAAATACGCCAACCCAACAAGTACCTTCGGAGACATCTGTAGAGCACCTTTATAATCACCCAGTTACGTTATGACGTTTGGTGGCACACAAAGTGTTCCTCCGGTAAACGGGAGTTGCATAATCTCATAGTTGTAGGAACATGTATAAGTCATGAAGAAAGCAATAGCAACAAACTAAACGATCAAGTGCTATGCTAACGGAATGGGTCAAGTCAATCACATCATTCTCCTAATGATGTGATCCCGTTAATCAAATGACAACTCATGTCTATGGTTAGGAAACATAACCATCTTTGATCAACGAGCTAGTCAAGTAGAGGCATACTAGTGACACTCTGTTTGTCTATGTATTCACACATGTATTATGTTTTCGGTTAATACAATTCTAGCATGAATAATAAACATTTATCATGATATAAGGAAATAAATAATAACTTTATTATTGCCTCTAGGGCATATTTCCTTCAGCCTCCCACTTGCACTAGAGTCAATAATCTAGTTCACATCGCCATGTGATTTAACATCAATAGTTCACATCACCATGTGATTAACACCCATAGTTCACATTGACATGTGACCAACACCCAAAGGGTTTACTAGAGTCAATAATCTAGTTCACATCGCTATGTGATTAACACCCAAAGAGTACTGAGGTGTGATCATGTTTTGCTTGTGAGAGAAGTTTAGTCAACGGGTCTGCCACATTCAGATCTGTAAGTATTTTGCAAATTTCTATGTCAACAATGCTCTGCATGGAGCTACTCTAGCTAATTGCTCCCACTTTCAATATGTATCCAGATTGAGACTTAGAGTCATCTGGATCAGTGTCAAAACTTGCATCGACGTAACCCTTTACGATGAACCATTTGTCACTTCCATAATCGAGAAACATATCCTTATTCCACTAAGGATAATTTTGACCAATGTCCAGTGATCTACTCCTAGATCACTATTGTACTCCCTTTCCAAACTCAGGGCAGGGTATACAATAGGTCTGGTACACATCATGGCATACTTTATAGAACCTATGGCTGAGGCATAGGGAATGACTTTCATTCTCTCTCTATCTTCTTCCGTGGTCGGGTTTTGAGTCTTACTCAACTTCACACCTTTGTAACACAGGCAAGAAATCCTTCTTTGACTGTTCCATTTTGAACTACTTCAAAATCTTGTCAAGGTATGTATTCATTGAAAAAACTTATCAAGCGTATTGATCTATCTCTATAGATCTTGATGCTCAATATGTAAGGAGCTTCACCGAGGTCTTTCTTTGAAAAACTCCTTTCAAACATTCCTTTATGCTTTGCAGAATAATTCTACATTATATCCGATCAACAATATGTCTTTCACATATACTTATCAGAAATGCTGTAGTGCTCCCACTCACTTTCTTGTAAATACAGGCTTCACCGCAAGTCTGTATAAAACTATATGCTTTAATCAACTTATCAAAGCGTATATTCCAACTCCGAGATGCTTGCACCAGTCCATAGATGGATCGCTGGAGCTTGCATATTTTGTTAGTACCTTTAGGACTGACAAAATCTTATGGTTGCATCATATACAACTCTTCTTTAATAAATCCATTAAGGAATGCAGTTTTGTTTATCCATTTGCCAGATTTCATAAAATGCGGCAATTGCTAACATGATTCGGACAGACTTAAGCATAGATACGAGTGAGAAACTCTCATTGTAGTCAACACCTTGAACTTGTCGAAAACCTTTTTGTGACAATTCTAGCTTTGTAGATAGTAACACTACTATCAGCGTCCGTCTTCCTCTTGAAGATCCATTTAATCTCAATGGATCGCCGATCATTGGGCAAGTCAATCAAAGTCCATACTTTGTTCTCATACATGGATCTCATCTCAGATTTCATGGCCTCAAGCCATTTCGCGGAATCTGGGCTCATCATCGCTTCCTCATAGTTCGTAGGCTCGTCATGGTCAAGTAACATGACCTCCAGAACAGGATTACCGTACCACTCTGGTGCGGATCTCACTCTGGTTTACCTACGAGGTTCGGTAGTAACTTGATCTGAAGTTACATGATCATCATCATTAGCTTCCTCACTAATCGGTGTAGTAGTCAGAGGAACAGATTTCTGTGATGAACTACTTTCCAATAAGGGAGCAGGTACAGTTACCTCATCAAGTTCTACTTTCCTCCCACTCACTTCTTTCGAGAGAAACTCCTTCTCTAGAAAGGATCCATTCTCAGCAACGAATATATTGCCTTCGGATCTGTGATAGAAGGTGTACCCAACATTTTCTTTTGGGTATCCTATGAAGACGCACTTCTCTGATTTGGGTTAGAGCTTATCAGGTTGAAACTTTTTCACATAAGCATTGCAACCTCAAACTTTAAGAAACGACAGCTTAGGTTTCTTGCCAAACCATAGTTCATACGGTGTCGTCTCAATGGATTTAGATGGTGCCCTATTTAACATGAATGTAGCTGTCTCTAATGCATAACCCCAAAACGATAGTGGTAAATCTGTAAGAGACATCATAGATCGCACCATATCAAGTAAAGTACGATTACGACGTTCGGACACACCATTACACTGTGGTGTTCCAGGTGGCGTGAGTAGTGAAACTATTTCACATTGTTTTAACTGAAGGCCAAACTCATAACTCAAATATTTTACTTCTGCGATCATATTGTAGAAACTTTTATTTTTGTTACGATGATTCTCCACTTCACTCTGAAATTCTTTGAAATTTTCAAATATTTCAGACTTGTGTCATCAAGTAGATATACTCATATATGCTCAAATCATCTGTGAAGATCAGAAAATAATGATACCTGCTACGAGCTTCAATATTCATCGGTCCACATACATCAGTATGCATGATTTCCAACAAATCTGTTACTTGCTGCATTGTTCTGGAGAACGGAGTCTTAGTCATCTTGCCCATGAGGCATGGTTCGTAAGCATCAAGTTATTCATAATCAAGTTATTCCAAAAGTCCATCAGCATGGAGTTTCTTCATGCGCTTTACACCAATATGACCTAAACGGTAGTGCCACAAATAAGTTGCACTATCACTATTAACTTTGCATCTTTTGGTTTCAATATTATGAATATGTGTATCACTACGATCGAGATCCAACGAACCATTTTCATTAGGTGTGTAACCATATATGTAAATAGAACAACAATCTATTCTCTTACTTAAATGAATAACCGTATTGCAATAAACATGATCAAATCATATTCATGCTCAATGCAAACATCAAATAACACTTATTTAGATTTAACACTAATCCCGAAAGTATAGGGAGTGTGCGATGATGATCATATCAATCTTGGAACCACTTCCAACACACATCGTCACTTCACCCTTAACTAGTCTCTATTCATTCTGCAACTCCCGTTTCGAGTTACTACTCTTAGCAACTGAACTAGTATCAAATACTGAGGGGTTGCTATAAACACTAGTAAAGTACACATCAATAGCATGTATATCAAATATACCTATGTTCACTTTGCCAACCTTCTTATCCGCCAATTACTTGGGGTAGTTCTGCTTCCAGTGACCAATCCCTTTGCAGTAGAAGCACTCAGTTTCAGTCTTAGGTCCAGACTTGGGTTTTTCACTTGAGCAGCAACTTGCTTGCCGTTCTTCTTGAAGTTCCCCTTTCTGCCCTTTGTCCCTTTACTTGAAACTAGTGGCTTTGTTTACCATCAACACTTGATGCTTTTCTTGATTTCTACCTTCGTAGATTTCAGCATCATGAAGAGCATGGGAATCGTTTCTGTTATCCCTTGCATATTATAGTTCATCATGAAGTTCTACTAACTTGGTGATGGTGACTAGAGAATTCTGTCAATCACTATTTTATCTGGAAGATTAACTCCCACTTGATTCAAGCAATTGTAGTACCCAGACAATCTGAGCACTTGCTCACTGCTTGAGCTATTCTCCTCCATCTTTTAGCTATAGAACTTGTTGGAGACTTCATATCTCTTAACTCATGTATTTGCTTGAAATATTAATTTCAACTACTGGAACATCTCATATGGTCCATGACGTTCAAAACGTCTTTGAAATCCCGATTCTAAGTTGTTTAAGCATGGTGCACTAAACTGTCAAGTAGTCATCATATTGAGCTAGCCAAACGTTCATAACGTCTGCATCTGCTCCTGCAATAGGTTTGTCACCTAGCGGTGCATCAAGGACATAATTATTCTGTGCAGCAATGAGGATAATCCTCAGATCACAGATCCAATCCGCATCATTGCTACTAACATCTTTCAACTTAGTTTTCTCTAGGAACATATCAAAAAATAAAACAGGGGAGCTAAACGCGAGCTATTGATCTACAACATAGATATGCTAATACTACCAGGACTAAGTTCATGATAAATTTAAGTTCAATTAATCATATTACTCAAGAACTCCCACTTAGATAGACATCCCTCTAATCCTCTAAGTGATCACGTGATCCAAATCAACTAAACCATGTCCGATCATCACGTGAGATGGAGTAGTTTCAATGGTGAACATCAATATGTTGATCATATCTACTATATGATTCACGCTCGACCTTTCGGTCTCCGTGTTCCGAGGCCATATCTGTTATATGCTAGGCTCGTCAAGTTAAACCTGAGTATTCCGCGTGTGCAACTGTTTTGCACCCGTTGTATTTGAACGTAGAGCCTATCACACCCGATCATCACATGGTGTCTCGGCACGAAGAACTTTCGCAACGGTGCATACTTAGGGAGAACAGTTATACTTTGATAATTTAGTGGGGAATCATCTTATAATGCTACCGTCAATCAAAGCAAGATAAGATGCATAAAAGATAAACATCACATGCAATCAATATAAGTGATGTGATATGGCCATCATCATCTTGTGCTTGTGATCTCCATCTCCGAAGCACCTTCATGATCACCATCGTCACCGGCCCGACACCTTGATCACCATCGTAGCATCGTTGTCGTCTCGCCAATCTTATGCTTCCACAACTATCGCTACTGCTTAGTGATAAAGTAAAGCATTACAGCGCAATTGCATTGCATACAATAAAGGACAACCATATGGCTCCTGCCAGTTGCCGATAACTCGGTTAAAAAACATGATCATCTCATACAATAAAATTAAGCATCATATCTTGACCATATCACATCACAACATGCCCTGCAAAAACAAGTTAGACGTCCTCTACTTTGTTATTGCAAGTTTTACGTGGCTGCTACGGGCTTAGCAAGAACCGTTCTTACCTACGCATCAAAACCACAACGATAGTTTGTCAAGTTGGTGCTGTTTTAACCTTCGCAAGGACCGGGCGTAGCCACACTTGGTTCAACTAAAGTTGGAGAAACTGACACCCGCCAGCCACCTGTGTGCAAAGCACGTCGGTAGAACCAGTCTTGCGTAAGCGTACGCGTAATATAGGTTCGGGACGCTTCATCCAACAATACCACCGAACCAAAGTATGACATGCTGGTAAGCATTATGACTTATATCGCCCACAACTCACTTGTGTTCTACTCGTGCACAACATCAACGCATAAAACCTAGGCTCAGATGCCACTGTTGGGAACGTAGTAATTTCAAAAAAATTCCTACGCACACGCAAGATCATGGTGATGCATGGCAACAAGAGGGGAGAGTGTTGTCTACGTACCCTCGTAGACCGGAAGCGGAAGCGTTAGCACAACGCGGTTGATGTAGTCGTACGTCTTCACGGCCCGACCGATCAAGCACCGAAACTACGGCACCTCCGAGTTCTAGCACACGTTCAGCTCGATGACGATCCCCTGACTCCGATCCAGAAAAGTGTCGGGGAAGAGTTCCGTCAGCACGACGGCGTGGTGATGATCTTGATGTTCTACCATCGCAGGGCTTCGCCTAAGCACCGCTATAATATTATCGAGGATTATGGTGGAGGGGGGCACCGCACACGGCTAAGAGAACGATCACAAAGATCAACTTGTGTCTATGGGGTGCCCCTTGGCCACGTATATAAAGGAGTGGAGGAGGGGGGAGAGGGCCGGCCCCTATGGCGCGCCCTGGAGGAGTCCTACTCCCACCGGGAGTAGGATTCCCCCCCCCCCTTCCAAGTAGTAGGAGTAGGAGTCAAGGCAAGGGAAGGGAGAAGAGAAGGAAGGAGGGGCGCAACCCCTCCCCCTAGTCCAATTCGGACTAGGCCTTGGGGGGCGCCCAACCTCTCCTCTCTCTTTCCCCTAAAGCCCAATAAGGCCCATATACTCCCCGGTGAATTCCCGTAACTCTCCGGTACTCCGAAAAATACCCGAATCACTCGGAACCTTTCCGATGTTCGAATATAGTTGTCCAATATATCGATCTTTACATCTCGACCATTTCGAGACTCCTCGTCATGTCCACGATCTCATCCGGGACTCCAAACTCCTTCGGTACATCAAAACTCATAAACTCATAATATAACTGTCATCGAAACCTTAAGCGTGCGGACCCTACGGGTTCGAGAACAATGTAGACATGACCAAGACACATCTCCAGTCAATAACCAATAGCGGAACCAGGATGCTCCTATTGGCTCCCACATATTCTACAAAAATCTTTATCGGTCAGACCGCATAACAACATACGTTGTTCCCTTTGTCATCGGTATGTTACTTGCCCGAGATTCGGTCGTCGGTATCTCAATACCTAGTTCAATCTCGTTACCGGCAAGTCTCTTTACTCGTTCCGTCATACATCATCCTGCAACTAACTCATTAGTTACATTGCTTGCAAGGCTTAAGTGATGTGCATTATCGAGAGGGCCCGGAGATACCTCTCCGACAATCGGAGTGACAAATCCTAATCTCGAAATACGCCAACCCAACAAGTACCTTCGTAGACACCTGTAGAGCACCTTTATAATCACCCAGTTACGTTGTGACGTTTGGTGGCACACAAAGTGTTCCTCTGGTAAACGGGAGTTGCATAATCTCATAGTCATAGGAACATGTATAAGTCATGAAGAAAGCAATAGCAACAAACTAAAGGATCAAGTACTATGCTAACGGAATGGGTCAAGTCAATCACATCATTCTCCTAATGATGTGATCCCGTTAATCAAATGACAACTCATGTCTATGGTTAGGAAACATAACCATCTTTGATCAACGAGCTAGTCAAGTAGAGGCATACTAGTGACACTCTGTTTGTCTATGTATTCACACATGTATTATGTTTCCGGTTAATACAATTCTAGCATGAATAATAAACATTTATCATGATATAAGGAAATAAATAATAACTTTATTATTGCCTCTAGGGCATATTTCCTTCAGTCCTAGCCAACGTCTTCGATGTAGAGCTTGCCGCGATGACTCTTGGTCATCCGGCCCATGGCGTATCCCTTAATCCCTGCGAAGTTGCTCTTCAAGAACTCGAAACCACCGTGCACTGGCCCCACGGTGGGTGCCAACTGTCATGGACTTAACACGACAGATGCCCTAGCAAAAGGACTTAGGTGTGGAGCCATCGCAACTAGGTTAGTTTGAAGGGGTTAAACGGGACAAATGACACAGGGAGTTTACCCAGGTTCGGCCCCTCTCAACGAGGTAAAGCCTACTCATGTTTTAGGTTGTATTGCTTGGGTTTCGATTACCAGGGAGCGAATACGCTTGACCTAATTCTCGATTGACTGTTACTTGGGTTAACCTGCCACCGGGTCACCACTTTATATACACAGATTGATGCCCGGCGGCTTACAGAGTCCCGGACGGCTCATACAAGATGTGTCCGGCTCGGTATCTAATTAAACTTGCCTTACAATACAATTTAAAGATATGGCGGCTCACACCCGTGGGCCTTAAGTCGTCCCCAGGTCTTGGGCCTTCAACAAGCTTGCTTTATGAACCGCCATCTTCATATCTTCTTGGGCCTCTTCATCTTAAGCCGCCAATGGCATGACCCGGCCCCTCCTGGGCGGGTCATACCTAGTAGTTATATCCCCAACAGGTACACCCCCTTGCATGGTTAAATATATTCGAATAGTTGTGTCTGTGGTTATGGATGACTTGGAGCTGATCATAGCGGAACTCCAACCACGGTCTCTAAAACTTGCCCACCCTTAATGCAAGCTGGTGTTATGTTTGATGGCAGGCATAGATGGTTCTTATATAATGTTTTCCCTCATGTGCTCTATTTCCTTGTCTCTTATGGATGAGAGTTGTAGTGTGTCACTATAGAATGCTTAGTGCTTGTTGTCGCTCAACCCTAGATGTATCCACTTATTCGAGAATGATGCATATGTAGTGTAGATCGGATGCAAGTCTTGCATAGCATGTCACGTACTCCTTGCTTTATTTGTTTTCCTTTTCCTTGGAATTGTTGCAAATGAAGTAGTAGCATTTCGGGAACATGTTTATTGATGAATGATGTTAGCTAGTTATCCCACATGTAGTGGCCTAGGCAAGGATGTGCACGCCCTTTGCTTTTATTTGAAGTCTTCTTAAGGTAATTTGTATCATTTACCTGTCTAAGGTATTTTGCTTTCGTCGTATGAGTGATATCTTGTTCAAAAGACCCTTGTTGTATTAATTCATTAAATTTGACTCTCAAGATTTTTTATATACTAGGTGATTTCCCCGCACATTGCAATGGGAATTAAAGATTAATTTCAAATGAATTATGAACGAAATATCGATCTAAATTTGCTTTTAATGTAGACATTTTCTGTACTTGTATTATGTGTGAACAAAGAGTATGCATGTGGTTTGCATGAGCTGAATAAATAGTGCTAGTGGATGCTTATGTAGTGCACTTGATGAGGTTGAGGGCTGCATGTTGAGAGAATTAGAGGTAGTGGGGATCAATTTTCTAGGTATATATATAGGATATATGTTCTTGTTACAGATTTCTCTTTGATTTGTGTTGTGATATCGACCGTTCCATCCACATGGCGTGCATGTTCTATGTATACGTTGTGTGAAGGCGACAACTTAGGATCGATATGATGCAGAGGCTAGTGGAGGTTGCTAGATCTGCATAGGACCGGTCCCGCGGTGCTACGAGTTTCATCTAAACGATTTCAACCACAAGTTTCATCTGAATGGTGCGATCTTCTTCCTATCTTTTGGGAAGAAGCAACAACCCTTCTTCAGTATCACTTTATCAACACTACTCGCCACACTTCCCCTTTCTTCATTCTCTTTTTTTCTCTACCCCCATTGTTGGTGGGTATATAAATTTTCCTGAGATTGTTGGTAGGTATTTAATGATTGTTGCACCATTGGCCTCCTTCTCCCCTTACTCCTACTAACACCATCTCTCAGCTGGAGGGTGTAGTTTTTACTCTCTAACATTGGTAACTCTCTTATCGCCGCTTCCTCTTCTCCAGGGTTGCGGTGCATCTTGGTTACAACAATGCATTATATAATGTGTGGTCGGTTGTTGCGTAAGATGCATGCACGACCATTCACGCCATATATACCCAAGAAATACATTTAGAGAAAAAACACTCAGATTCTTTGTTCTCTGATATCGTATCTTTGAAAACTAAGGGCCTTTTTGGGAGTGCTTCATCTCCTGCCAACTCCGCGGCCAGAGCTGGATCGAACATCCTAACTCTTGGAGTTGAGAACAAGAAGTTAGAGGTTTTTGCAATACAAATACGAATGAGTCGGGGAAGCTGCTATGTTCATGTTATGAGAAGTCGAAGGATAGAGTTGATGAACTTTACACGATATTGCCACTACTAACTGGCGAGCATACCGGTTTGCTCAAAAGAACAACCCATAGACATACATGCCCGTTCTTCGGCTAACCATAGTGCCACTCGGAGGTGAAGGAAATATGCCCTAGAGGCAATAATAAAGTTATTAGTTATTTCCTTATATCATGATAAATGTTTATTATTCATGCTAGAATTGTATTAACCGGAAACATAATACATGTCTGAATACATAGACAAAAACAAAGAGTCACTAGTATGCCTCTACTTGACTAGCTCGTTAATCAAAGATGGTTATGTTTCCTAACCATAGACATGAGTTGTCATTTGATTAACGGGATCACATCATTAGGAGAATGATGTGATTGACTTTACCCATTCTGTAGCTTAACACTTGATCGTTTAGTTTGTTGCTATTGCTTTCTTCATAACTTATACATGTTCCTATGACTATGAGATTATGCAACTCCCATTTACCGGAGGAACACTTTGTGTGCTACCAAACGTCACAACGTAACTGGGTGATTATAAAGGTGCTCTACAGGTTTCTCCGAAGGTACTTGTTGGGTTGGCGTATTTCGAGATTAGGATTTGTCACTCCGATTGTCGGAGAGGTATCTCCGGGCCCTCTCGGTAATGCACATCACTCAAGCCTTGCAAGCATTGCAACTAATAAGTTAGTTGCAGGATGATGTATTACGGAACGAGTAAAGAGACTTGCCAGTAACGAGATTGAACTAGGTATTGAGATACCGACGATCGGATCTCGGGCAAGTAACATACCGATGACAAAGGGAACAACGTATGTTGTTATGCGGTCTGACCGATAAAGATCTTCATAGAATATGTAGGAGCCAATATGAGCATCCAGGTTCCGCTATTGGTTATTGACCGGAGACGTGTCTCGGCCATGTCTACATAGTTCTCGAACCCATAGGGTCCGCACGCTTAAAGTTCGGTGACGATCGTAATTAGGGTTTTTGTGTTTTGATGTACCGAAGGTTGTTCGGAGTCCCGGATGTGATCACGGACATGACAAGGGGTCTCGAAATGGTCGAGACATAAAGATTGATATATTGGAAGCCTATATTTGGATATCGGAAATGTTTCGGGTGAAATCGGAATTTTATCGGAGTACCGGGGGTTACCGGACCCCCCCCCCGGGGGGGGGGGGTATTGGGCCTACATGGGCCATAAGGGAGAAGAGGAGGGTCGGCCAGGGCAGGCCGCGCGCCCCCTCCCCCCTAGTCCGAATAGGACAAGGAAGGGGGGGGGGGCAGCGCCCCCCTTTCCTCTTTCTCCCTTCCTCCTTCCTTCTCCAACAAGGCAAGAGGGGGGAGTCCTACTCCCGGTTGGAGTAGGACTCCTCCAGGCGCACCCATAGGGCCGGCCGCACCTCCCCCTCTCCCTCCTTTATATACTGAGGCAAGGGGCACCCCATGACACACAAGTTGATCCTCGTGATCGTTCCTTAGCCGTGTGCGGTGCCCCCTTCCACCATATTCCACCTCGGTCATATCATAGCGGTGCTTAGGCGAAGCCCTGCGTCGGTAGAACATCATCACCGTCATCACGCCATCGTGCTGACGAAACTCTCCCTCAACATTTTGCTTGATCGGAACTCGAGGGACGTCACCGAGTTGAACGTGTGCAGAACTCGGAGGTGCCGTACGTCCGGTACTTGGATCGGTCGGATCGAGAAGACGTACGACTACTTCCTCTACGTTGTGTCAACACTTCCGTTGCCGGTCTACGAGGGTACGTAGACAACACTCTCCCCTCTCGTTGCTATGCATCACCATGATCTTGCGTGTGCGTAGGAAAATTTTGAAATTACTACGTTCCCCAACAGTGGTATCAGAGCCTAGGTTTTATGCGTTGATGTTGTGCATGAGTAGAACACAAGTGAGTTGTGGGCGATATAAGTCATACTGCTTACCAGCATGTCATACTTTGGTTCAGCGGTATTGTTGGATGAAGAGGCCCGGACCGACATTACGCGTACGCTTACGCGAGACTGGTTCTACCGACGTGCTTTGCACACAGGTGGCTCGCGGGTGTCAGTTTCTCCAACTTTAGTTGAACCAAGTGTGGCTACGCCTGGTCCTTGCGAAGGTTAAAACAGCATCAACTTGACAAACTATCGTTGTGGTTTTGATGCGTAGGTAAGAACGGTTCTTGCTAAGCCCGTAGCAGCCACGTAAAACTTGCAACAACAAAGTAGAGGACGTCTAACTTGTTTTTGCAGGGCATGTTGTGATGTGATATGGTCAAGACATGATGCTAAATTTTATTGTATGAGATGATCATGTTTTGTAACCGAGTTATCGGCAACTGGCAGGAGCCATATGGTTGTCGCTTTATTGTATGCAATGCAATTGCGTTGTAATGCTTTACTTTATCACTAAGCGGGAGCGATAGTCGTGGAAGCATAAGATTGGCGAGACGACAACGATGCTATGATGATGATCAAGGTGTCGCGCCGGTGACGATGGTGATCATGAAGGTGCTTCGGAGATGGAGATCACAAGCACAAGATGATGATGGCCATATCATATCACTTATATTGATTGCATGTGATGTTTATCTTTTATGCATCTTATCTTGCTTTGATTGACGGTAGCATTATAAGATGATCCCCCACTAAATTATCAAAGTATAAGTGTTCTCCCTGAGTATGCACCATTGCGAAAGTTCTTCGTGCTGAGACACCACGTGATGATCGGGTGTGATAGGCTCTACGTTCAAATACAACGGGTGCAAAACAGTTGCACACGCGGAATACTCAGGTTTAACTTGACGAGCCTAGCATATAACAGACATGGCCTCGGAACACGGAGACCGAAAGGTCGAGCGTGAATCATATAGTAGATATGATCAACATATTGATGTTCACCATTGATACTACTCCATCTCACATGATGATCGGACATGGTTTAGTTGATTTGGATCATGTGATCACTTAGAGGATTAGAGGGATATCTTTCTAAGTGGGAGTTCTTAAGTAATATGATTAATTGAACTTAAATTTATCATGAACTTAGTACCTGATAGTATCTTGCTTGTCTATGTTTGATTGTAGATAGATGGCTCGTGTTGTTGTTCCGTTGATTTTTAATGCGTTCCTTGAGAAAGAGAAGTTGAAAGATGATGGTAGCAATTACACGGACTGGGTTCATAACTTGAGGATTATCCTCATTGCTGCATAGAAGAATTACGTCCTGGAAGCACCGCTAAGTGCCAAGCCTGCTGCAGGAGCGACACCAGATGTTATGAACGTCTGCCAGAGCAAAGCTGATGACTACTCGATAGTTCAGTGTGCCATGCTTTACGTCTTAGAACCGGGTCTTCAACGATGTTTTGAACGTCATGGAGCATATGAGATGTTCCAGGAGTTGAAGTTAATATTTCAAGCAAATGCCCGGATTGAGAGATATGAAGTCTCCAATAAGTTCTATAGCTGCAAGATGGAGGAGAATAGTTCTGTCAATGAACATATACTCAAAATGTCTGGGTATCATAATCACTTGACTCAACTGGGGGTTAATCTTCCTGTTGATAGTGTCATTGACAGAGTTCTTCAATCACTACCACCAAGCTACAAAAGCTTCGTGATGAACTATAATATGCAAGGGATGAATAAAACTATTCCTGAGCTCTTCGCGATGCTAAAAGCCGCGGAGGTAGAAATCAAGAAGAAGCATCAAGTGTTGATGGTCAATAAGACCACCAGTTTCAAGAAAAAGGGCAAAGGGAAGAAGAAAGGGAACTTCAAGAAGAACAGCAAACAAGTTGCTGCTTAGGAGAAGAAACCCAAGTCTGGACCTAAGCCTGAGACTGAGTGCTTCTACTGCAAGCTGACTGGTCACTGGAAGCGGAACTGCCCCAAGTATTTGGCGGATAAGAAGGATGGCAAAGTAAACAAAGGTATATGTGATATACATGTTATTGATGTGTACCTTACTAATGCTCACAGTAGCACCTGGGTATTTGATACTGGTTCTGTTGCTAACATTTGCAACTCGAAACAGGGGCTACGGATTAAGCGAAGATTGGCTAAGGACGAGGTGACGATGCGCGTGGGAAATGGTTCCAACATCGATGTGATCGCGGTCGGCACGCTACCTCTACATCTACCTTCGAGATTAGTATTAGACCTAAATAATTGTTATTTGGTCCCAGCGTTGAGCATGAACATTATATCTGGATCTTGTTTGATGCGAGACGGTTATTCATTTAAATCAGAGAATAATGGTTGTTCTATTTATATGAGTAATATCTTTTATGGTCATGCACCCTTGAAGAGTGGTCTATTTTTGATGAATCTCGATAGTAGTGATACACATATTCATAATGTTGAAATCAAAAGATGCAGAGTTGATAATGATAGTGCAACTTATTTGTGGCACTGCCGTTTAGGTCATATCGGTGTAAAGCGCATGAAGAAACTCCATACTGATGGACTTTTGGAACTACTTGATTATGAATCACTTGGTACTTGCGAACCATGCCTCATGGGTAAGATGACCAAAACACCGTTCTCCGGTACTATGGAGAGAGCAACGGATTTGTTGGAAATCATATATACAGATGTATGTGGTTCAATAAATGTTGAGGCTCATGGCGGATATCGTTATTTTCTCACCTTCACAGATGATTTAAGAAAATATGGGTATATCTACTTAATGAAACATAAGTCTGAAACATTTGAAAAGTTCAAAGAATTTCAGAGTGAAGTTGAAAATCATCGTAACAAGAAAATAAAGTTTCTACGATCTGATCGTGGAGGAGAATATTTGAGTTACGAGTTTGGTCTACATTTGAAACAATGCGGAATAGTTTCACAACTCACGCCACCCGGAACACCACAGCGTAATGGTGTGTCCGAACGTCGTAATAGTACTTTATTAGATATGGTGCGATCTATGATGTCTCTTACTGATTTACCGTTATCGTTTTGGGGTTATGCTTTAGAGACGGCTGCATTCACGTTAAATAGGACACCATCGAAATCCGTTGAGACGACGCCTTATGAACTGTGGTTTGGCAAAAAACCAAAGTTGTCGTTTCTGAAAGTTTGGGGCTGCGATGCTTATGTGAAAAAGCTTCAACCTGATAAGCTCAAACCCAAATCGGAGAAATGTGTCTTCATAGGATACCCAAAGGAGACTGTTGGGTACACCTATCACAGATCCGAAGGCAAAACTTTTGTTGCTAAATTCGGAGTTTTTCTAGAGAAGGAGTTTCTCTCTAAAGAAGTGAGTGGGAGAAAAGTAGAACTTGATGAGGTAATTGTACCTTCTCCCTTATTGGAAAGTAGTGCATCACAGAAACCGGTTTCTGTGACACCTACACCAATTAGTGATGAAGCTAATGATAATGATCATGAAACTTCAGATCAAGTTACTACCGAACCTCGTAGATCAACCAGAGTAAGATCCGCATCAGAGTGGTACGGTAATCCTGTTCTGGAAGTCATGCTACTAGATCATGATGAACCTACGAACTATGAAGAAGCGATGGTGAGCCCAGATTCCGCAAAATGGCTAGAAGCCATGAAATCTGAGATGGGATCCATGTATGAGAATAAAGTGTGGACTTTGGTTGACTTGCCCGTTGATCGGCAAGCAATTGAGAATAAATGGATCTTCAAGAAGAAGACTGACGCTGACGGTAATGTTACTGTCTACAAAGCTCGACTTGTTGCAAAAGGTTTTCGACAAGTTCAAGGGATTGACTACGATAAGACCTTCTCACCCGTAGCGATGCTTAAGTCTGTCTGAATCATGTTAGCAATTGCCGTATTTTATGATTACGAAATTTGGCAAATGGATGTCAAAACTGCATTCCTGAATGGATTTCTAGAAGAAGAGTTGTATATGATGCAACCAGAAGGGTTTGTCGATCCAAAGGGAGATAACAAAGTGTGCAAGCTCCAGCGATCCATTTATGGACTGGTGCAAGCCTCTCGGAGTTGGAATAAACGCTTTGATAGTGTAATCAAAGCATTTGGTTTTGTACAGACTTTTGGAGAAGCCTGTATTTATAAGAAAGTGAGTGGGAGCTCTGTAGCATTTCTGATATTATATGTGGATGACATATTATTGATTGGAAATGATATAGAATTTCTGGATAGCATAAAGGGATACTTGAATAAGAGTTTTTCAATGAAAGACCTCGGTGAAGCTGCTTACATATTGGGCATTAAGATCTATAGAGATAGATCAAGACGCTTAATTGGACTTTCACAAAGCACATACCTTGACAAGGTTTTGAAGAAGTTCAAAATAGATCAAGCAAAGAAAGGGTTCTTGCCTGTGTTACAAGGTGTGAAGTTGAGTAAGACTCAATGTCCGACCACCACAGAAGATAGAGAGAAAATGAAAGATATTCCCTATGCTTCAGCCATAGGCTCTATCATGTATGCAATGCTGTGTACCAGACCTGATGTGTGCCTTGCTATAAGTCTAGCAGGGAGGTACCAAAGTAATCCAGGAGTCGATCACTGGACAGCGGTCAAGAACATCCTGAAATACCTGAAAAGGACTAAGGATATGTTTCTCGTATATGGAGGTGACAAAGAGCTCATCGTAAATGGTTACGTTGATGCAAGCTTTGACACTGATCCAGACGATTCTAAATCGCAAACCGGATACGTGTTTTTACTGAACGATGGAGCTGTCAGTTGGTGCAGTTCTAAACAAAGCGTCGTGGCGGGATCTACATGTGAAGCGGAGTACATAGGTGCTTCGGAAGCAGCAAATGAAGGAGTCTGGATGAAGGAGTTCATATCCGATCTAGGTGTCATACCTAGTGCATCGGGTCCAATGAAAATCTTTTGTAACAATACTGGTGCAATTGCCTTGGCGAAGGAATCTAGATTTCACAAGAGAACCAAACACATCAAGAGACGCTTCAATTCCATTCGGGATTTAGTCCAAATGGGAGACATAAAAATTTGCAAGTTACATACAGATGTGAATGTTGCAGACCCGCTGACTAAGCCTGTTCCACGAGCAAAACATGATCAGCACCAAGGTTCCATGGGTGTTAGAATCATTACTGTGTAATCTAGATTATTGACTCTAGTGCAAGTGGGAGACTGAAGGAAATATGCCCTAAAGGCAATAATAAAGTTATTATTTATTTCCTTATATCATGATAAATGTTTATTATTCATGCTAGAATTGTATTAACCGAAAACATAATACATGTGTGAATACATAGACAAAAACAAAGAGTCACTAGTATGCCTCTACTTGACTAGCTCGTTAATCAAAGATGGTTATGTTTCCTAACCATAGACACGAGTTGTCATTTGATTAACGGGATCACATCATTAGGAGAATGATGTGATTGACTTGACCCATTCCGTTAGCTTAGCACTTGATCGTTTAGTTTGTTGCTATTGCTTTCTTCATAACTTATACATGTTCCTATGACTATGAGATTATGCAACTCCCGTTTACCGGAGGAACACTTTGTGTGCTACCAAACGTCACAACGTAACTGGGTGATTATAAAGGTGCTCTACAGGTGTCTCCGAAGGTACTTGTTGGGTTGGCGTATTTCGAGATTAGGATTTGTCACTCCGATTGTCGGAGAGGTATCTCCGGGCCCTCTCGGTAATGCACATCACTCAAGCCTTGCAACCATTGCAACTAATAAGTTAGTTGCAGGATGATGTATTACGGAACGAGTAAAGAGACTTGCCAGTAACGATATTGAACTAGGTATTGAGATACCGACGATCGAATCTCGGGCAAGTAACATACTGATGACAAAGGGAACAACGTATGTTGTCATGCGGTCTGACTGATAAAGATCTTCGTAGAATATGTAGGAGCCAATATGAGCATCCAGGTTCCGCTATTGGTTATTGACCAGAGACGTGTCTCGGTCATGTCTACATAGTTCTCGAACCCGTAGGGTCCGCACGCTTAAAGTTTGGTGACGATCGTAATTAGGGTTTTTGTGTTTTGATGTACCGAAGGTTGTTCGGAGTCCCGGATGTGATCACGGACATGACGAGGGGTCTCGAAATGGTCGAGACATAAAGATTGATATATTGGAAGCCTATATTTGGATATCAGAAACGTTCCGGGTGAAATCAGGATTTTACCTGAGTACCAGGGGGTTACCGGAACCCTCGGGGGTTATTGGGCCTACATGGGCCATAAGGGAGAAGAAGAGGGCCGGCCAGGGCAGGCCGTGCGCCCCCTCCCCCTAGTCCGAATAGGACAAGGAAGGGGGGCGCCCCCCTTTCCTCTTTCTCCCTTCCTCCTTCCTTCTCCAACAAGGCAAGAGGGGGGAGTCCTACTCCCGGTTGGAGTAGGACTCCTCCAGGCGCACCCATAGGGTCGGCCGCACCTCCCCCTCTCCCTCCTTTATATACTGAGGCAAGGTGCACCCCATGACGCACAAGTTGATCCTCATGATCGTTCCTTAGTCGTGTGCGGTGCCCCCTTCCACCATATTCCACCTCGGTCATATCGTAGCGGTGCTTAGGCGAAGCCCTGCGTCGGTAGAACATCATCACCGTCATCACGCCGTCGTGCTGACGAAACTCTCCCTCAACGTTTTGCTGGATCGGAACTCGAGGGACGTCACCGAGTTGAACGTGTGCAGAACTCGGAGGTGTCGTACGTTCGGTACTTGGATCGGTCGGATCGGGAAGACGTACGACTACTTCCTCTATGTTGTGTCAATGCTTCCATTGCCGGTCTACGAGGGTACGTAGACAACACTCTCCCCTCTCGTTGCTATGCATCACCATGATCTTGCGTGTGCGTAGGAAAATTTTGAAATTACTACGTTCCCCAACAGGAGGAGCCCGCGTTATGTCATGGCGCCAGCACGATGGAGCTTGTCAGCACGCCTCCCTCATCCCCATCGTCCTCTCTCTCACCAACCAAATTGTGCCTCTACCTCTATCACCCTTGTTCGGACTCCGCCGACATTAGGTCGACCATGTCCTCAACAACCCCTGATTGAGCTATGTCGGGATCGGGACAACCTCCTCCTCTAACGCCCTGGCCTGACAGCCCTAACAATCGTCTTTTACATGGGTCACTGCTGGAGAAGTTAAGCTATCATAGGAAGCCAAAGCCGACTCACTGAAACAAACCGTGAACTCCGTTTTTTTCTTAGTGGAAGCTAGCGATGGGCTGGCGGCTGGGGAGTTAGGGAGTTGCCGGCTGGGGAGCACTCCTGAACAGGTCCCCGAATAGCTACATTTTTATGTTTGAAGTTTAAGAGGATTCATTTTCTTCAAGGAACCGACGGGGGCACTACCTTTTCATTTAGACGAACGAAATATAACTACGATAGAGTGACTCATTTCGGCAATGAGTTGGAAACCCAATAGCTAAAAATCCGAGGCCAACAAAATACCCAATACTCTCGCTCGATTGGGGGTCCCTTAGGCCATCTTCCTCAGTCTAATATCCCGCAGGGCCAACATGGCCACCTCTATGTAGGTCATGCGAGTTCCGTTGAAGATGCACCAGTTCGGCTCCTTCCAAATGTTTCACAACGTGTAAAAGAGACCCCCACTCCGGTAGTACCATGCATGCATTTGGGCCTCAGCAAGCATTCTGCTCCACTAGGCCACAAGGCTTTTGGTGGGGCCCATCCCGCCACCTGTGAAATTCTCCTCGGTCCAAACCTGAATGCAGGTAGCCACCACAATGGAGAAAGGGGTGGTCCTTGCACATGTGCACTGTTGCTTTCAGTGCACTAAGGCAAATGTGACATATCGGGTCAAGCGGACAACCCTGAGCCGCAAGCATATGCACGGTGATGATGCATCCACACAACATAAGTTAGGCGAACATTTTGCACTTTGGCTCCACGCGGACCTTGCAAAGCATGGTCGCGTCGAACTTCTGGTGAGAGCCGAGGAATTGCACCGTATAAGCCGAGGGCGTCGAATATACACCATTAGCCATCTCACTTCTAAGTGACGGTGCCATCTCAGTCAGGTTCTAAAGCGATATCAGCAAGCATCCCAGAGGTGAATGAATTGCCAAAGTTGTTCGACGCTGCTCATCTGTGCAAGCCCCCTGACCCATGTCTCATCACGAAGCTCCATGAAGACCGCCCTCCGCTTCCATCTTGTAGAGCTCAGGGGCGAGGCGGTGGAGGGCATCCGGCTTCGTCCAGACTTCGAGCCAAAGTTTCTCTTTAGTTTCCTATGATAATCGAAGTCGAGGCTTGGAATAGCTCCGTCATCTGGAGCAGTAGAAGTGATGAGATAGATTTTGATCAGAGTGACCTCGGCAGCCTGAAAAATGTTACTCTTTCCATCTAAATTAATTGTCGCGGCTCTAGTATCTCGCAAAAAATTAAATATTGCAGCTTTAGTACAACCTTAATTCTTGTTCCAGTCCGGAAGCTCGGCCGGATGCATTTCATGGTCAGCCGATGGGTTCGTGTGGGTCGTGCCGTGGCGCGGCATGCATGTTGGCACGGTAACCGCGAGCCCAAGCCAGAAGCCAGCATCGCGCCGTCGTTGTTCGAGTCGAATGGCCACGGGGTCCGACCGCACGCACACACCGAGAGAAGCCAAGCCACGACCAAACCAGCCAAGCCCACCTCGCGATTTTCTCCTGCTCTTCTCCTGCCCACGGCGTGCCCCCTTTCCCCTCACTTTGGACTTTGGAGCTTTCGCGCTTCGCCTCCTTCCCGTTCCCCGGTCCCCCGCGCGCTCCGCTCTCGGCTGCGGCCGCGGCCGCCAGGCGATGCAGCTGGACGACTCCGACGGCGCCCTCGGCTCGTGGGCCCGCTTCTGCGCTCTTTCCGGCGAGCTCGTCGGCGGCGCCGGCGACCTCTCCGTCGGCCCGCGCCTCAAGCCCATCGTGGCGGACCTCTGCGCCCGCGGCCTCGCCACGCTCGTCCGCGACTACTTCCTCCACAACCTCGAGGTCTGCGACTCCCGTTCCTCTCTCCCTCCTTCACACCCGCACTTCATACTGCTCTGTGCTGCTACTTCCGAGTCGGACGGGCTGGGAACTTAGGATACACATTGCGTCGCGTGCTGGGTGTTTGCGAGAATGCCTGTGCCGAATCGCAGAGGGTGCACCGTGGGAGTACGGGGTTGGGATCAAAGCCCCCCCCCCCCCCCCCCCACCCCCACCCCCGCGTGTGTTTGTGTAAATGCCCGTGTGAAATTCCGGAGTGCAATCAGCGTTGGGATGCGGGATTTCTGGATGAACTAGCTTGCCTGCCTCCCGTTCTTCTCTTGGTATAAGAACGGTGGTTGCTGCTCTTAGCGTCTTAGGCCCGCTCTTCAGCATCTAGTTGACAGTTATGACCGGAATCGTTACTGCAAATGTGTCACTGGTTAAGATAGGCTGTTTTAGCAATGTGAAGTTTCACGAGCTGGGCCAGCTTCATGTTTAACCTTGTCGCTCGTGATTCCATTGATGGAATCAGGAGCTATGCTTCTTGAATCAAGATATAAAACTGTACATGTAGCGAGTCAGGGATTTGTTCAAGTTGTACATGTGGTCCTGGTTGAATTCGAATCATGCTTGAACATTAACAAATTAGTCATCTCCGTTCCCTCAAACGCTCAACTCTGTTAATTTTTAGTGTCATAACTCAAGCAACCTGAAAAGTTTCTTAGCTGTATATTGCTAATCTGAGGTGACTTTGAAAACTGTTGGTGCCATTTCCATTTTCTGGGAACCCTCCCTGTGGCATCAGAGGAGTTTCTTGTGGGGTTATACCACCAAATGCAAAAACCAGCAGTGTAATAGTGTGTACAATTGGAGTAGCTGCAGTGGCTGATTTGATTTACATATTTTCTTTAGCTTTCTGAAGTTTTCAGTTTCTTGTTCCATTAGTTGGCAAATGTAGATAAACGAGCTTGTATATCCTAAATAAGCTATAGCCAGTGAGGCCATAAACCTTGAAGCTTGAGCTATCTCATATTATGCACTATGGCACGATGAATTACTGAGACTAACACTTGCTTCCAGTAGTATTTATTAAGACTCACTGCTTCTGACTTCATTTCTGTCATCTGTCTATGAGGTAGTCAACCCATCTTCTATATGTCCATAATGCAGTTAAGAGGAAGAGGTAGCTAAAATACAGGGGTAAGGTAGGTTGTATACTCGATTGTCCCTGTAGAATAAGAGTATTTTTGCCATACTGATTAGGCAGATATTGGTCTAGTTACCTCTGTAGTTGAGTTAGTAATGAGTAGCAGACACCCAGTCTAATCTTAGTTGATGACTTGATGCTAGCCTCTTTGCTGAATTTCTCAACTTGCTCTAGTACATTGTTTCTGTTAGTATGGATATTTAATTTAACTTCACTTGTTAACCCGCCCCTGTGCAGGAAGCATTTAGAAACAATGCGGTCAAGATGTTCTGGCAGAAATTTCATCCTTATAGCAGTTCTTCTGCAGTAGAAAGAATTAAATTCTGTGTAAGTTGTGGAAAACCTAATTATTGTTTGTTCAAGGCCTTTGTTTACAATTTTCAATTTTCTTCAGATTTGGAGTCTATCTGTATCATAATTTGCTTACACAATCAGGATGCATAATGATAAGTATGTTGACTCAACAAGGAAAATAGATAGATTATACTTGAAGCTCATTTGTGCAAAGCAAATACTAAAGAGGATATGCTGAGAAGTGAATATATTTACTACTACCTTCGTCCCAAATTATTTGATGTTCTAGCTTTGCCCTAACTCCTAAGTCAAACTTCTCTATATCTGACCAAATATATAGAAAAATGTGCTAATATATACAACAGCAAATATATTTTATGATGAATCTAAGGAAACTAATTCAGTATTGTAGATTTTGATATTTATTTATCTAAACATGGCCAAATTTAAAGAAGTTTGACTTAGGACAAAGCTAGAATTTCAAATAATTTGGACCCGAGGGAGTAGGTACCAGTCAAAAAAATGATAAAATGGTTACAAAATACGGAATAGGATAAACTGATATTGATATAACCCAGCTTGACCTTGAATTTTTTTTTTTTGCGGGTGAATTTGCATGTGTTGTTTTGAAGTGATATGCGCCATCAGATTACCTTACTGTAGCATGGACATGGATAATGTACCAAATGTTGATGTGTTAATCTCAATAGAACTAACATCAGTATTCAGTAGGTTCAATTTGAGACACCTTCTTTCATCCAGTTAAAGATATTTTAGACATGATCACTTAACACCTTGTTTTATTTCTTTAGGATTTTTAAGTAACATAATCTCTGAAATCATGCATTCCAGGTTCAGGAAAGCTGGCCTGAGGATGTCTTGAGTGCAGCACTAGAGGACATATGCTTGGAAAAGAGTTACCAGGAAAAATGTGTCCTAGTTCTAGCTCATGCTTTACAATCATACGAGGAAAAGGCACAAAACAGAAAGCTCAAAGCAGTTGAGTGTAGTTCCAGCTTAATGCCTAGGTACCAATTAATGGTATCTTCTGTACTTCTGACAACCCTGCCCTTGAGCTTTCCTGGTTAGCAACCTTTCCTTCTCCGTTTTATGAGAAGATAAGTTTTTTTTTCTTGTGTTTGACACGAATCGGTGTTCTTTTGGATACAATTCCATTAATGAACCTTAGGGCATGGATTTTGAGTTAGGCTTTGCAATAATGAAAATCAACAAAACACAGAGAGTGTTATATTTTCTGTTCTGTGTTGAGGCACTAGTTATTGGCACCTTCAGTTCCTGTGATGGCATTGCCTGGTTTACCGCTGTGCTTTTGATCAGGAAAAGTCATGTTCGCTCATGCTTGACATTTTACAGAGATTCTAAATGTCTATTTCAAGAAGAAACTGGAAGAACTAAATACCATGGTGGATGCATCTGATGAGAACGACCAACTTGCTAGTCATGCACTTTTTGGACGGAGCAATGTTTCTGCTTGGGATTCTAAAATGGACATTGATAGTCAAGAAACAGTTATTTCAGAAAGTTGCACTTTGGTTAAGAACATTGGAAAAGTTGTTCGTGATTTTAGATGTCTTGGTTTTACATCTATGACCGAAGATTCTTATTCCTCTGCAATAATCTGGCTTTTAAAGGTCCATACGCCCTTCTGTGCCTAGCACCTACTCCATCTCTTATTCTGGCAGAGATGCCATTGAATTTCTGGCAGTAACCTTGTCTTAATTTTTCTCACCTGCAGTCTAAAGTTTATGAACTAGCTGGTGATGATTACAGAATCCCTGTCCTTGGGAGTGTCAAGAAGTGGATTCAAGTACGTGTTCATATCACCATTTTGTTAAGTTTATCCATTTATAAGCACGAATATTTACCATGTCCTTTCTTCTTTTTGTATCACATGCCTTTGTATTATGCTCAGCCAACTTAAGTAATTGAGCTTGCTGAGGTTAAATTATTCTTTGTATGCTCAGTCTGTTATGCTCAATCTTCAGACTGGAACAGGAATGCATTGTTTATGTAATAGAGCTGTCACTGCAGTGCACCTGTCATGGTCCAGGTTGTACTTCAGAACATCTTTGCTAATGTTACTGCAGTTCTTTGATATCTATTTTTAGACCAATTCTTTAGCATGTCAGGTTAGCAGATAGAGATTTTGTTATATTGTTATAACTATTATGGGCTTATTGAATCTAGCTTATGGTTATATAGTGTCCATACATGCTGACGCTGGCATGCCACATACCTCTTCAGCTTTTACACGTAACAATGTTAAGGAAACTTTTGGGGTCTTGTCAAGCTATTCCGTTTTCAATTTATATACCTCTCCCCTAGATGATGCTTACTTCTGGAGCTTGTGCTGACTAACTTTTGGTCTTGTCAGGTTGTTCCTCTTCAGTTTTTGCATGCTCTTTTGACATATCTGGGGGACTCTGTTGACTATGACAGTGGATTATCTGGTCTGAAATCGCCCTTAGCCTCACGCCCTTCTTCCTTCCCAGGGATCGGTGTTCCTTCTGAAGCACTTCTGAGGTGGCACATGCGCCTTGAATATTTTGCTTATGAAACCTTGCAGGACCTAAGAATTGGCAAACTTTTTGAAATTATAGTAGATTACCCTGAGAGGTATGCCATTTTTCTCTATGTCATGATGTTAAACATTTAAATAACACTGAGATCTAAATATTGATATATATGCTTGAATACTTTTCTCACTTCTGAAAATGTAGTTTTTGGTTATTTGATCTATCCAACTTCTATAATGTCTTAATACCAATCATTGCCACTGTCCCTGTATCCTTGCAGCCTATCCTCATTTAGCCGAAGTGCAATATAGTTAGAACTTATATATCATGATGTAGGTCATCTAGTTATCGCTTCACTGATGTGTATTTGATGATCTTAATTTCCTTTCATGTGTCATGCTCTTCTTCCTCTCTCCTCGTTTGCATGCTTAGGTGTTAATAAAGTATGTTGACACGGTCATATCAAATATCTGATTCTATTTTATGAATTACTTTCATGTCTCATGGCACATTGACCTCATTCTCTTGTTACTTTGCGTGCGTTCTTAACTTGTGCAATATTTAACATCTGGATACTTTTTGGGGCATGAATGTAGTTCTCCCGCTATTGAAGACCTAAAGCAGTGTTTAGAGTACACGGGTCAACACTCTAAGCTCGTTGACTCATTTATCTCATCACTGAGATATCGCTTGCTTACTGCTGGTGCCTCAACTAATGACATATTGCACCAGTATGTTTCCACAATCAAGGCCTTGCGGTCGATTGACCCCACTGGTGTATTCTTGGAAGCAGTTGGTGAACCAATTAGGGATTATCTGAGAGGTAGAAAAGACACTATTAAATGCATAGTGACAATGCTAACTGATGGATCTGGAGGAAACACAAGTGGGGGAAATGCTGGTGATAATCTTCTTGAAGAATTGAACAGGGATGCTGAAAACCAGGAAAATGCTGACTATGATGATCATACAAACATTGATGAGAAGCAAGCTTGGTTGAATTCTGAAAGGTATGATTTATTCATTACATTCGCCATAACGCCTGTTATTCCTTAATCCCTTAAGAAAATCTGCTTTTCTAAGATCAAGAACCGTGGTTCCAACTTCTACAGCTGGGAGCCTGATCCTGTTGAAGCAGATCCATTGAAAGGCAGCAGGAGTAGGAGGAAAATTGATATACTTGGACTGATGGTCAGTATAATTGGCTCAAAGGACCAATTGGTCAACGAATATCGTGTAATGCTGGCTGAAAAGCTGCTAAGCAAATCTGATTTTGATATAGATTCTGATATCCGCACGCTGGAGCTCCTTAAGGTTAAGACTGACTTTTGTATTAAACCATACTTAGTAATGTTCTAAAAACATTTGATTGGACTGCATGTGATGCATCATGCCTTCGTTGTAACCTTTAATTTCTCATGATTATGTTGTTTTGGCAGATTCATTTCGGTGAGAGCAGCATGCAGAAGTGTGAGATTATGCTCAATGACTTGATTGACTCGAAGAGAACCAACTCAAATATTAAAACATCATTATTAAATGCACCTGGAACTGGTACCATTCAAATACTGCATGTTGCTTCAGAAACCATCAACTATCACTGCACCTGCATTTGAACCCTTATTTTTTCTATGGTAGTTGCTGGGCAAGAGGAGGCAGAAATTTCTCATGATGTTCTTGATGCTACAATAATTTCTTCCAACTTTTGGCCACCGATTCAGGTATTGCCAGTAAGCTTTTTATCTAAATCATGGTGGTACCCCCTCCCTTTTCATGCCGTGGATTGCTAATGACTCATGCATTTCAATTAATAACATGCTATATCGATTGTGAGACAGTTGAGCCAGGAGCGTAAATTGGTGTCTGTATTGATTGACGTGCTATCCTGCTGTACAAAGATATATGCACCAACACTAACAAGTAATTTGTTTTGTTGTAAAAAAAGTAATTTGTTTCAGAACTGTTTATGTCATCAAATCTTCGTACTAACTTTCTGTCAGTGTCTGCCATCTTCAAATCTTGGTTGTCTCGTACATACAACAATTCCTAAGATTCAGTTTCTGTCACCACTTTTTTTTAATATCTGTTATTTCCAACATAAAAACTTCCCTCCTTTTGGGTGCGAGGGCACACAGAATTGAAGATGAATTCCTCACCAATGCATGTGGTTATTTGTAGTTAATCTGATGTTATGTGTTAGTTGATTTTAATAATATGCTTAGTAAGAATTATGGTTTGCTTACTGAAGGGTTGAACCGTGAGCTTTTGCTGTTTGATCACCCTCTTGATTCACTAAACCTCTATATCTGCCGCAAATGTAGACAGAAGATCTCGCAGTTCCTGCTTCAGTTGATAAACTGCTGTCTGATTTTGCACAAAGATTCCATCAGATAAAAACTCCACGGAAGCTATTGTGGAAGAAAAATCTTGGAACGGTCAAGGTTTGATATCAAATTTGAAGTTGACGGGTATATGTGGGTAACCATGAAGACTGAAGAAATATCTCTTACGAGCTCTCTTTTCATTTCCAGTTGGAACTGCAATTTGAGGACAGAAGTATGCAGTTTACTGTAGTACCTGTGCAGGCTGCAATCATAATGCGGTTTCAAGAGAAACCAAGGTAATATCAATTGTCTTCCTGCATATCTCTTGTGTTCCCATCTGACTAAAGGCATCAAATATTTTCAGCTGGACTTCAAAGGCACTTGCTACCGAAATCGGCATACCTGTAGACTCTCTCAACAGAAGAATAGGTTTCTGGACAAGCAAGGTGTGTCACAAATGTATTATGAAGTCAAAATACTTTTATTGTTTATGTGACGCTGTTACTACCTTTTGAACTCCTTTACTCATCCACGATCGTCAATATCAGTGTTAAGATTGCTTTATGCTAAAAAACTGTTAACACTGTTATTCCTGACATTACTAACAATGAAATGGTACTCTGAATCCTTTTAAGTATGATTTTTTAATGTTTGCGCCTCTGTAAGATGGACTAGATTGTTGATAGTCTTTGGATCAGTGTTCTGCACAAATCGTAGTCTTTTTTTGATTGGAGTAGAAACATATATGGAGTATATGATACTCTAAACATGACCTGGTACTACATTTCTGTACAAATGGTTCCCTAGCAAAGTTCTCAACTATGTCCTGCTTCATAAGCACATCTAAGCATTTCACACTATGTTATAGGGGGTCCTGACTGAATCGGTGGGACCAGATGCCGATGATCACATCTTCACAATTGTTGATAGCATGTCTGATGTCAACAAAAACAGCATCGTGAACGAAAGCTGCGAAGCGTTTCAAATGAATGAGGACGAAGGTGAAAGTTCTGTTGCATCCGTTGAGGAACAGCTTAAGAAAGAAATGACAGTCTATGAGGTTTGACTCCTTGCAACTTCATATTTCTTTTTCTCTAATGCTCAACATACCTGTTTATCCACTCCCCATTTCTTTGTTCTCTGTGATCTTACCATCATTTTACTCGTCATTATGCACTGCAGAAATTCATCATAGGAATGTTAACCAATTTCGGCAATATGACACTGGACAAAATACATAACACTTTGAAGGTAGACACAAAATTTTAAAATCTCGTCCACTTCCTGTTTCTACTATTAACATATTTTCTACTCATCGGTTTCTTCTAATATTATTTGATTAACATAGTTTCTACTAATTGGTTTCTTCTAATATTATTTGTTCCAGATGTTCTGTGCCGAGCCATCGTATGATAAATCACTGCAGCAATTGCAGAGTTTTCTTTCGGGTCTAGTATCAGATGAAAAGCTTGAAATGAGAGATGGATTGTACTTGCTAAAAAAGTAACTGTTACGTAGGGTGACACATTATGCTGTTAGATTAAGGATGACAGGCAGTCAATCCAGTATGTATTCCTTTCTGGCAAAATCACTCCAATCAAATATATTCAATTATTCTTGTGCCAGAAACCATAACCTCCACGATACCCGCACCCGAAAAAACAATGATACTCACTGCCGATGAAATAGCTGCTACAGAGTGTGACGTGGGACTACTCCTGTAATATTCATTACTCCCATAACTTCTCAACAAACTGGACAGCAGTTTGGCGCGTACATACCCTGCGGGTAAGGGAAATGTGGAGCACATCCCCCTTTCTCAAATAACTAAATCGTCCTGTGTATTCGGAAGGGGTATTCGGCAAAGGAGTTACGTACGTCGCATGGATTACACCATTCTGCTAAAAGGTGTAATACACCGCTATAACTCAAGTCTGAAGAGGGCAAACACAAAATTTTCAAAATAACTACTAAGGTTACAAATACATTACACTTAACCCATCAAGTAATACACTTAACATCATGATCACAATGGATTTTTCTAGTTGCAATACAAGTGCCGTTTGATGCTGAAATACACTATGCCAAACATTTGACCATGTAAGGCCCCTCAAGTTCATAGCCCAGCTTGCGGTAGTAGTGGCGGGTTCCAACTCCTGAGATTACGGCCAGTTTCTTTGATCGGTGCTCCTTACCAGCAATTCTCTCTGCTTCTTCCATCAGGAGCGTCCCATACCCCTGAAAATAGGTGATGGATGGAACAAATGTTAGCCAGCTGAAACAATCTAGGAGCAGAGCCACGGTAAATATCTGAATAATTAACTAAGAGAGGGTAGCCAACAATTACACCATGACAAAATCCTAAGTGTGAACATGTTTAGCAAGTATT
This sequence comes from Triticum monococcum, assembly GCA_034509565.1. Classification (NCBI taxonomy): domain Eukaryota; kingdom Viridiplantae; phylum Streptophyta; class Magnoliopsida; order Poales; family Poaceae; genus Triticum; species Triticum monococcum. The sequence goes on from CM067842.1 coordinate 609,883,998, forward strand.
CATTCAGACATTCGGTAACTGTGCACTACTATTCTGAGCACAGCATGTATTCCAAGTATGATCATCTGAGCTCTGAGGGCAACTACAACACATAGCTGTTTGAGTAAGAGATTAACCTGGTGTTGCAGTTTCTCTGCATCACGACCATGCACAGGGACTGCTGTTCCGTAGACATGAAGTTCGCGGACAATTGAACACCTCCCTACGAGTTCAGGGCCTGTAACATTGCGGCCACATTTACGCAGGCGCAACAGGCCAATAAGGATATCCTGTAGGATTTAGGAAAAGAAAATTGAGAATAATGTTACACAAGATCGAAAGGATAAGAGACCCAATGATAAACTATATGCACACCACAAGCAGAACACTATACTCCATGCACCAGTAGCAATCTAAGGAGCACAACATACAAGCAGAACAGAGTAAGATTTTCTTGGTACAAGTGAAACCAACAAGGCAAATAACTACGTGGAAAAGTTCATAAAAAATTCCCACCCATGTAAAAGGAAATTGCATAAACCATAGCATTGGAAAAGATATGCCTATTCAGGAATGCAGCACAAACCATAGCATATTTTCACATCCCAACTGTGAAATGAATAGGCTGACAAGCTGTTGAGTACCTGTCGTGTATCCTCATACGAGAGAAAGGTCTCCCAGCCGTCATTTGCGGCATAATCACGCCTGACAAGCTCTACTTCATCAGGCCTGATCTTGTGATGGATATCCTGTGTGGAGATGCACAACGAGAACAATGAGGACACATCCTTAATCAATTATAAGCACATGGCAGTGACTTCACAGAACCCCATATTTACCTGAATTCCAGCTTCACGGGTTCTGACATCTCTGCATTTCAAGCCCAAGTCTTCCATTCGAGCCAAAGCAAGCTCACGCAGGTTACCTTTCTCGACACCAGAAGTAACAAGAGGCATAGGGATATCTCTCTGGACCCGATAGACTCGCGTCCATGGTGGTACCATCGACAGAATCCTTGCTACAATATCCACTAGCAGCTCTGGTGGGTAGTTTCTATACCTGCAACACAACAAATGTCACCTGTATATAAGTTCTCAATTCTCGCTCTAAAGCTTTCGAGAACCAAAAGACTGATCATAAGATCAAGCAGGAAATAAAATATCAAGCGCTGGATAAATATAGTACCTTCCAGTTTTCCATAGCTCATAAAGACCAGTTCCACGAATAACAAGAGTTGGATAGATCTTTAGACCATCTGCTCGGAATGCTGGATTTTCAAAAAATTCTCTGAAACTTTCCATATCTCTCTCAACTCCAACATTAGGTAAGTCTGGCATCATGTGTGCAACCACCTATCAACAGGTAAATCATCATGTATTAGGACAACTGCGCAAGTCATAACTCAAGCTAGAAGACACCTCATTTTCTCAAATGAACAACCGTTCAAGCAACAAGGAAATTAATTCAACGACAGGAATTAGAGGGCCGGTGAGCAACAACCTTAAAACCAGCATCTTTTGCTAAAGAAAAACAATCAGCAACAGCAGCTACAGTGTGGCCTCTGTTTGTGTCACGTGCAACATCCTCATATGTACTCTGAACACCAATTTCTAAGCGGGTACATCCATAAGATAGCATTTGCCGCAAATGAGGCCCCAGGCAATAATCAGGTCTCCTGGAATAAAAAGACTAATTAGATGTTTTTTCATGGGAAAAATAACAGGGGATTTTCAAATGCAACCAAGAAGCATGGACATATGTCGAGTGACCCTTACGTCTCAATTGTCATACCGATACATTTGACAGCACTATGTTCTGAATAACAAACTGCCTCCTCAACATTAGCAGAAGTATGCCCCGATAAAGCATCATGGAGATTTCTGATGAAATAGTCGCGATAATCAGCAGGTAAAGACATGAAAGTCCCACCCATCAAAATGAACTCGACCTGCAAAAGAGTACATTTGAATTACTTTGCATATAGAATGCATCAAGTATAAGTAGATTGAGCATGAGAGCACTCAAATCAAGATGAAATAGTTTCTTGGGCTAGGGACAAACCTTATCTGCACTATGTCCAAGCCTTTTGAGCTGATCTATCCTGCTTCTGGCCTGCACATATGGATTGTACCTACAATTGCAAATTCAGATCAGTAAATAAATCTTCAAAAGCATATCTACAAAGCAGTCAAAATGATAATAGTACTTGTATGGCTACATCACTCAACAAACCCTGTGGCTATTAGATTTTCATGTGCAGAGATAAAATAGATCACCAGTGAAACCTTGTTCGCACTAATTAACAGTCCAATGAGACACAATTTTCAGTCACATAGGAAGGATTCAATTGCAATGCAAACTGAAGCATGCATTTTGTATTTCTAACAATGTGTTAACAGCATTAGTAGTAGTAAATCACCTTGCCCGGATAGCGCGCATGCTGGTGGGCTCGTATCCAGTGTAGGACTGGGTGCTGTACTCGAAGTCGGAGTCGGGGCCTCCCGGGCAGTAGACGCAGATGTTCCCCGTGGTGGCGATGTGGGGGCACCGGTGCGGCTTGGACATCACGGCGACCACCGCGATGCCCGAGGCCGTGCGCACGGGCTTGGCGCGCAGGCGGGGCAGCAGCGCCGCGCGGTCCGCCTCCGGCACGGCGGCGATCATCTCCACCAGCTTGGGCGCGCGGGCGAGCCCGTAGCGGCGGCACGCGGCCGACTTGAGCGCGTTGAGGTCCACGTCCTCCCCGCGGCGCGACAGCTCGCCCATCTCCGACACGATCTCCGCGATGGCCCGCACCCTCCCCTCCTCCTCGGAGAGCCCCGCGGGCAGCACCACGCCCCCGCGCCCCGGCGTCGGCTTCCGGCGGCGCGGCTGGTCGGCCGCGGCCGCGGCTACGGCGGCGGCCATCGGGAAGGGTTTCGGCGAAGGGTTTTTTTTGGCCTCGGAGGGACGAAACTGGAGTTGGGCTCGGTCGGTGTCTGGCCTTTGCCTTCTCTACCGGCCGGTTCGACCCTTCTCCGCCCAGGACAGCCGTCAGATCGCGAACGAACGGTGCCGATTAATACACGTCGAACCAGAATGTAAACTAGTATAGGCCAGTAATTAAATTCTTCTGCTCACGGGAAAATCCTTCCTCCTCTGCTCTGCTCTGCTCTCTCCCCCCATCTCTTGCGGCAAAAGCAAAGCGCGGCGAGGCGAGGCGAGGCGAGCGTGCGGCGGCGAGATGGACGGCGGCGGCGAGGAAGGGAAGCAGCAGCCGCAGCTGGTGCTGGCGCACAAGCTGTTTCTCCTCTCGCAGCCAGACGTGGACGACCTCGCCAAGGTCGGCCTCCGCGATGACGTCCTCACCGCAGTGAAATCCGATGGTACCAAACCCCGCCTCCTCCTCGAATCTGCTTCCTCAGCCGTGGGTCGGTTTAGGGTGGTCTGATTCGATCCGATGCGCTTGTTTTTTCCAGACATGGCGGCGCTGTACGAGTCGCTGGCGGCCGACGGCGTGCTGGAGATGGACGCGGCGCTGCTCGCGGAGATGCGCGGCCGGATCGAGGAGGAGACCAAGAAGTTCGACGAGAAGTGAGTGGATCTCTCCGGCCTACCCTTTTTCATGCTCGAATTTCAGGCTACTTTCTAGGGTTTCAAATACTCCTGCCGTCGATACATCTAACATAGTTTGACCACTCCATATAGATTATCTGATAATTTAGCCCTTAGAAACCCACAGTGTTACGAGCTCTAGACTGTGATTGTGCAATTCTTCATTTGTTCTTGATGCTCCTGTTGTTTCTCAGCATTATAATAACTAGTACTAACTAGTATTCGCCCTTCCAATATTGCCAAATTTGGATGTCTTAAAAACTATTAGTACTACCAAATTTCTTTTTCCTATATTATTGATATAGTTTGTCTAATTCACATCTAGATGTTTTCTAAGGATGTCATCTAAGCTCCCACAAATAAGGCAGCAACAAGGAACAAAAAAAAAGCTGGGACAAAAAAACATAGACCACAAACATAGTGGACATCAGGCTATGTCACATCTAGATGTGTCCTAGACAGACCCTGATTGATATCATGAGATATGAAGGGCATACTAAAATGTGCTGGTTTAAGGTTACTGATGGACAACCATCTAGATCAGTAGTGGAACAGCAGCTGATAGTAAATAGAGAATTGATGTGTGCACAAACAAATTACTGGTCTCCAGAAAGGTCTGCAGTTTAAGCAGTCAGAAATTTTTCTGCAAAGATTGAAAATGTGCACTCTTGTTATCTAGACTCTGAACTTGTGAAGCGTATCGCTTCTTTTTCCCACCTTCTGTTTCATCTGAATCTGCATTATGTTGGTTTTGTTCTTGGCTTCTACTGCTTAATATCATTCAACTATCTATGCATAAAGGATCGCGGATGCTGAAGAGAATTTGGGTGAGAGTGAAGTGCGTGAAGCCCATCTAGCCAAATCCTTGTACTTCATAAGGGTTGGCGAGAAGGCATGTCTACATATCTAATGTCTTCCACCGTGTTAGGTTTTCGTTATATGTTTTAGATATTTTCTTCTGACCTAAATATCCAAAATTTCAGGAAAAAGCGCTGGAGCAGCTTAAAGTTACTGAAGGCAAAACTGTAGCTGTGGGGCAGAAGATGGATCTTGTTTTCTACACTTTACAGATTGGCCTTTTCCATATGGACTTTGATCTCATCTCAAAGTCCGTTGACAAGGCCAAAATGTAAGTATGAAGTCTTGTAGTTTAGCTATTTGCTACTGTACTTGTTTTGCATTATGATGTGTAATACTGAGCAACCTCCTTTCCTGATCGAAGCTTGTTTGAAGAGGGTGGTGATTGGGAGAGGAAGAACAGATTGAAAGTGTACGAAGGCTTGTACTGCATGGCCACTAGAAATTTCAAGAAGGCTACTAGCTTATTTTTGGATTCCGTTTCAACTTTCACAACTTATGAGTTGTTCCCCTATGATACCTTCATCTTTTACACGGTCCTTACAAGTGTTATCACATTGGACCGCGTATCACTGAAACAAAAGGTATGTATTCATCTTTTCTCCTTCAAGTGTGCTTGTTTAACTTGAATGTGGATAGAATACCTATTTTAACAATAATGTTGACAGGTTGTAGACGCACCTGAGATCCTGGCTGTAATTGGCAAAGTACCTCACCTCTCGGAGTTTCTCAATTCCCTCTACGATTGCCAGTACAAGTCATTTTTTGTGGCATTCTGTAAGTGAAGGATCACTTTACCCTGTCATATTCTTGTGTTTATTCTGATGAGCAGTAATGCTTGTTTGGCTGTTCTGGTGGGGTTAGCTCTTTGGGTTTGTCATATCTGGTTCATGTTTGTTTTCAGCTGGCCTGACGGAGCAGATCAAGTTAGACCGATACTTGCAACCACATTTCCGCTACTTCATGCGTGAAGTGCGCACTGTTGTCTATTCACAGTTCCTTGAGTCATACAAGAGTGTGACGATGGAAGCAATGGCTGCCTCATTTGGTGTGACAGTTGATTTCATAGACCAGTAAGAATTTTTGTTGATGTTATTACTCTTGCATGTCATGCATCATCTCCTGGTGCTGATACTGTGTATGTCTGTATGATATAATTGATGTGGCTAACCTTTTTTCTCCCAACACAGGGAATTGTCGCGCTTTATTGCTGCTGGTAAACTTCACTGCAAGATTGATAAGGTTGCTGGTGTCCTGGAGACGAACCGACCAGATGCACGTAATGCCTTCTACCAGTCGACCATCAAGCAAGGAGACTTCCTGCTGAATCGCATACAGAAGCTGTCGCGAGTCATTGACCTGTAGGCTTTCTTTGTGAGGTTTGGAGCAGCTCCTTGGACAACCCTACCTTACTCAAGCTTCCCTTACAAGACTTTGCTTTGGCTCCTGCGGAGTACTGGCAGTATTGCATTTTGCGTTTCAAATCGGTCAAAGGGAAAGAGGGGTAGGTTTTTTCTTTTCAATCTGAGGATTTGACTTGTAATCTAACTATATGGGTCGAGGGAATTGCAGACCATTGTTTGTAGATGGTTGTTTCCACGATGAATTCGTCCATTTTTTATTACAATTTTATGACCAGCGTTTTACCTTTCTTAGAAAACGAGCATAATTGGCAACAAATACTTTGTGCTAACTTTTTCTAAAAAAAATGCACAACTTTACTGCACCAGCAAAAAGTGAGGAACGCAAGATTGCACGAAGGTTTCTACTCCCTTCGTTCCCAAATACTTGTCTTTCTAGACATTTCAAATGGTTACAACATACGGATGTATGTAGCCATGTTACAGTGTAGATTCACTTATTTTACTTCGTATGTAGTCATTTGTTGAAATATCTAGAAAGACAAATATTTAAGAACGGAGGGAGTATTTGGCATTCCTCTTTCATGATTCCCTCTCACAACCCATTCCAATATATATCCGACGTTCCCTGAAGGAGGTATAGGAACAGACGAATGTTTTCATTCGCTCAGAAAAAAACATTTCAGTGAACGCTTCAGAATTGCCAAGTGAAACTGATGAATCATGCAGCTGAATAAAAAAATTGTCACGTTCTACATAAAAATTGCCCCATGTTGTGTAAAAAATCTCAGAAAAATGCCTTGCTGCATGAGAATAATTGTCATGCGTTTTAAAGGATTTGTCATGATGCAAACATCGAGAATTGCCAGCCTAAAAAAAGGAAAATGGTAAGAATTACCAGGATTTGCATGTAGTAGTTGGAAAAAAATGTCATGCTACATCAACGACTGCCATCAGCTCATAGTTCACATGGAGAGGGCGGGATCGAACGTGCCTGAGGATCACTTCTACTCCCTCCATTCCTAATTTTTTAGAGATTTCACTATAAAGACATTCGAATGTATATAGACACCTTTCAGAGTATAAGTTCACTCATTTTGCTCCGTATATAGTCTATAATGAAATTTCTAAAATGACTTATATTTAGGAACGAAGGTCCTTCCTAAATATAGCCTCTGTTCCTAAATACAAGTCTTTGCTGACATTTCACTATGGACCGCATACGGATGTATATAGATATATTTTAGAATGTAGATTCACTCATTTATAAATTTTACTCCATATGTAGTCCATTATGGAATCTTCACAAAGACTTATATTTAGGAACATATTTAGGAACAGAGGGACTGAGGGAGTATAACATTAGTGTTCCAACAATCTATTTGGTTGTAAGCCAAACAAAACACAATGCTAGCTCATACAAGGGCAATAACAAAATGATCATTGTCATTTAAGTAAACCACCCAAGAGCATATCCTCAACAAAACCTGACGCTGTTTATTGGTCTATACGATAATCCTGACCCATGCCACGACACATGCCAAATATCACAGAAACTCTCATGTATGCATACCTTTTGATCATGCAGTCCTCACGAAACCAAATACACCCTACCCAGGGGAAGTCAACTCACCAACCAAGAAGAAAAAAGAAAAATCCAACACTACAACCACAGCCCAAGTTCCAGAGAATCAGTCGCGCATCATTCAAAGGATCGCGCGATCGCGGTCGCTATGGGTATATTCTATTGACTGGATTTGCCGTTGGGTATACCCGAGGGGCTGCTCTCGCCGCCCATTTCCTCCAGGCGCTTCCACAGCGCTTCCCGCTTCGAACTGGACTCCTCCTGCTTGAGCTCGTCGTCGTCGAACTTCTGCATGCACTCTCCGAAAAACGCGGAATCATGATCGGTGAAGATCTTGCGCACATTCAGCGTCAGGCTCCGGACAGCTTGGTTCCAGTGACCCCGGGCGTTTCTCTCGAGCGCGGGAAAGATGATGGGTAGTATCACCTTGTAATTCTGCTTGATTAAGTTCTCAATGTGGTCGTTGTTCCATAGAAACAGTGCTCGCTCTGCCACCTAGAAACAGATAAGAAGAAATGTGGAAGTTAAGCTATATGTTTTTGCTGAATATTCTTTACACTGTTTCATGCGCTACAGTTTAACAAACAAGTTTAGTTTATAGATCCCCTACCTATGGGTGTAGCTACAGAAACATTCAGTAAGATACAAACTGCCGCAGTAACCACACAGCTAGGCAAAAAAACAAACTAACTAACATGAACTATGAAAACCTCTCTATGTTTTAGAGGAGGACAGTAATTAAAGGTACAGGCTATTTAGATCATGAGAACCCTGTGGCACACCACAGAATAATTCATTAAGAGCATGATAGCAGATGGAAAGGAAATCATAAATCCAAACTGTAAAAACTGTGTAACACCTGTATCCTAGAAAATGTGCAAGACCTGTTTCAGACATGACTCCAGCAAGGATTGACTGTCATCAAATACATATAGGTTTTAACTATCCAAAACTAATGAACATGGTGTTTTCCATTAAAATGGTACTTTCAGAAGACACCACATGATAAGTTCCAACTCAAAAGAGCAGAAAAAGGAAATTTAATGAAATAGTAAAAGATATTTTTCAAGCAGCATGTAAATTGAACTGACGCAGGTTGATTAGTATGATTATCATGGATGCATCAGATCATTTTCTGGAAGGGTTTCATGCAAGATAACAAAAGTTGCAGTAATGTCAAGAAGAAAATGAATAAATTAGTGATAAGAAGTTGATAGCCTCTAGCAAAGTGTTCTCTTCCTGGTACCAATAAACAAATGCTCAGAAGTGGATCAAGGAAACATATTCTCTATATTTCTTTTACAATACAGAATTACAGATTAGCATATTTTCAAAACAACCAAAGTCCCATTTGCATAGTTTAGCCAAAAAAACACCCTTGTGATGCACAGAGAGCGTAGTAAACATCCAAGGCATGCAAAGGTTGCCCATGTAAATCTTTTTCATAACCAGGGAAGAAAACTATAAAATAAATCTATTGAAGACATCAATGTTGATATACAGATGAACGACAAGTCAACAGAATCATAAACTTAAGGCAGTGAAGGGCATATATGGACTATGACCAGAACCAATAAAGATCAGTAAAGTAGAAATGATGCAAACTTAAGTATACGTCTGGTGAGATTTAACCTGGAAGTGCGAGCTGTTCATGCTACTGGCAATCTGACGGAAGAGCGGAACCATGCATCTTTGGAACTCTGCAAGCTGTGTTGCCTCTAGAACCTCTTCTAGCTCACCCAAGAACATCACCTCCTTTGAGCTGTTGGTTATAGGCCAATACTTGAGCAAGCCCCTAATAACAGTGTCAGCAAGTTTGCAATCCTTCTCAACAAACTGTGTGATGCAATACGATAGCTGCTGATGGTACATTGCCACACACTTTGGCTTATGAAGTGGGATCAGTGCACGGAGAAGGAACAATTTGTGCTCCTCTTTAAGTGGCAGGGCAAAACCATTAATTATACTGCCCAAGATCTCCAGCAGCTCTGCAATACCATTATGCTTTTCCGTTTCAAATATAAATCTGTAGAAGATGTTGTTGATTGCTTTCCTGATGAATGGGCGATGCACCATGAATTTACCATATATTCGATGGAGTATTGTCTTGAGATAGTCCCTTTCCCTGGGGTCTTCAGAGTCAAAAAGATCTAGTAGCTTGAGAATGAAGGAATGGTCTATGTATCTCTTGGCCAGCTTTGCGTCTGTCTCTTGCGACGCTACAAATCTCAAGAAAACCTCATAAACAATCTGCAGGTGTGACCATGCTGGATCCATGAGAGGCTCTTCTTCCTCCATATCAACTCCTTCGATGGCCTTGTTCTCACGAGGAGTGGGATTCGAGCTCCGGAACAAGTTAATTGCAACCATCTTGCTGATCTCCAACATGATGACCTCCGAGAACTTGCCATTTGCAGAAGTGACATAATCAACAAGCTCCATAAGCGTCTGCCGCTTCATTTCCTTCTCCTTCAGGTTCTTGGTCGGATCAGCGAAGTCGTACACCGCACAGCACAGGGTGGCCTTTTTAACAAACAGATTCTGCTTCTCCGAGACTGGCACGTCCTTGAACACCGGCAGCGGCTCGTTGGAGTGATACACCACAGCCCCATTCATCGCCGGAGTAGAAGCGGAGCCAGCTGGTGGCAGGTGCTCCCCATTTCCTGCTCTCTTATTCCCACCAGGCTCCACACTCCTTGCAACGCTGTAAGAGTTGGACGGCTCGTTGCCGTTGGCCGTGGCAGCATCCCGGCCATCGCCGGCCTTCCCTGTCTTCTTGGGCAGCCTGCCAAGGATCTGTTTAATCATCTTCTCCTACCACAGACAACCTATGAGCACGACAAAACCCTAGCAGTATCCCAGCACAGCAAATCAGCAGCAGGAACAGAGAGGGATCTAGGCAAACCCTCACAGCTCCTGAACTCACCACCCAACAGGCAACAGCACAAGAAAGATCTCCTCCAAGCAGCCGCCGGGCAGCAGACAAACCCTGGCACCACGGACCCGAGCCGCCGGGACGGCCAGATCACTGGGACCAATACGGATCAGGCCTCGTCCAGGAGGCGCTCCACCAGGCGGACGCCGGCAGATCAGGCGACGCCCCCATCGCCACACCCTCCCTCCACCTTGCAGAATAAATAAATACGGAATCTTTCGGCTCCACCGGCCGCCAAATCCAGGATCCAAGAACCGGCGGCGGAGGACGGGAGTGGCGAGATTGAGGGCGAAGGGAAGGGGGAGAGGGAACCTTTTGTTGGGGTGGCTGGAGCCGGAGGGGGAGCTGTGCTTGTGCTTGCTTTCCCCCGGCCTTCCTCTGGATTTGAGAGGGGTCGAGGTCCCCAAAAGCGGCAAAAGGGGGAAGAAGAAGGGGGACGGAGACGGAGGAGTAGGAGGAGTAGAAAGTTTGTGCCGGGCGGAGAGCGTGGGAGTCGGAGAGCAACAAAGGGCAAGCAAATCCAGACAGCGAGCCAGCCAAGGGAGACTGGGGGCAGAGTATTTTACCCCAACTGGCTGGCAGCTGGGTGAGTGCAATTAATTGCCTTGTTCTTGCCTGATTTTGCCCTCGCCGGGAAGTGGGAGCCTTCCTGGGTGCTGGCGCAAGAGTAGAACGCCTTTATTTTATTTTTTTCCTTTTTAGATGATTTTTTCGTTTATTATAAGGGCTAATTTAATCGTGGTTTTGAGTCCATGGTGTTTTAGTATGATGTACCTCTACTACTAGTTCCAAATAGTACTAACTAGCAGTGCACCGAGCACGAGCTACAAAAGTCCACTGAATTTGGATAAAGAAATCAGATCGAGATGATCTTAAGGAAAGGGAAAGAAATCACCCCGGGGGTAAGCCGGAGGAGGCCACGTCACCGGTACTACCCGGCACCGATTCAAAGGCAAAGGCAGGATGGCTCGTCTCCTGCGTGTGTCCGTACTGCCTATGCGCATCTTCTTGCACAGGACCGGGGACTACTCCTGTCATCGTTTCAGCACAAACCAACCCAGTCCCCAAAAATGAATAGGTTTGTTCAAGGCATCTCCAATGAACCCATAAATTTCCTCTCGCATCCTTCCATGGACAAAGAGACCAATCGGCGGACATGGATGCGGGAGACCGACATCCAACTTGCATACATTTCAAACTCTTTTTCAACAAATCGGATGAAATTCATGCAAACAAGACGGAATTCATATAAACATGACGGATTCAATACAAACCAGACGAAAACAATTACATTTTGAACATATTTTCAACTAAAAAGGTAAAACTATGTGCGGCACGCCGCTAACTGGACTGTCAGGAGCCCCGGAGGTATATTCTTCCCCCGTATCTCCCCAGTGTCCGTTTGCGCCGCTCATCAGAGCGGCAAAGAGGGTGCTTCAGCCGGAGGGGAAGGGTGCTTCCGTGGACTTCAGGCGAGTGCCTAGGATGGTCTGAGATAAAGGAGCGCGTGGTCTTCCTGGGACCCAAGCGGCGGCGGCCTTCCATGTTCTACTTCTTCTCGATGATGGCGGCGGGCTCGGACGTGCGGGCTGCCTCCTTGTCCACATGCACATCCAACTTCTTTCTCTACGCGCGTCGATGACGGATGGTGTAACGCCCTCGATGCGGCTATATCTCCTACGTGTCGAAGCACGACTTAAAAGGCATAACCGCATTGAAAGCAATGTCGCAAGTGAGGTAATCTTCACACAACCCATGTAATACATAAGGGAAAGAGATACATAGTTGGCTTACAATCGCCACTTCACACAATTACATGAATAAAGCATTACATCATCCAGATACACACAAGGGCCGACTACGGCACCAAAATAAAAGAAGACTACCCCAAATGCTACACAGATCCCCGATCGACCCTAACTTGGCTCCACTACTGATCAACTGGAAAACGGAACAACATAAAGAACACGATCTTCATAGAGCTCCTCCTTGAGCTTGGTTGCGTCACCTGCAAGCTATCATCGGCACCTGCAAGCTGGTTTTGGAAGTATCTGTGAGTCACGGGGACTCAGCAATCTCACACCCTCGCGACCAAGACTATTTAAGCTTATAGGAAGGGTAAAAGGTATAAGGTGGAGCTGCAGCAAGCTACTAGCATATATGGTGGCTAACATATTCGCAAAAGAGAGCGAGAAGAGAAGGCAAGGCACGATCGATGAACTATGATCAAGAAGTGATCCTAGAACAACCTACGTCAAGCATAACTCCAACACCGTGTTCACTTCCCGGACCCCGCCGAGAAGAGACCGTCACGGTAACACACGCGGTTGATGTATTTTAATTAAGGTCAACTTCAGGTTTTCTACAACCAGACATTAACAAATTCCCATCTGCCCATAACCGCGGGCACGGCTTTCGAAAGTTCAAATCCCTGCAGGGGTGTCCCAACTTAGCCCATCACAAGCTCTCACGGTCAACGAAGGATATTCCTTCTAGTGGGAAGACCCGATCAGACTCGGAATCCCGGTTACAAGACATTTCGACAATGGAAAACAAGACCAGCAAAGCCACCCAGATGTGCCGACAAATCCCGATAGGAGCTGCACATATCTCGTTCTCAGGGCACATTGGATGAGCCAGGCGTCGGGTAAGCTAGCCCAGGGTTGCCCCTGGTAGCCTCGGACATCGCTCAGTTGGACCAACACTTAGAGAAGCACTGGCCCCGGGGGTTAAAATAAAGATGACCCTTGAGCCGGCCGACTCAAGGGAAAGAAAAGGCTAGGTGGCAAATGGTAAAACCAATGTTGGGCCTTGCTGGAGGAGTTTTATTCAAGGCGAACTGTCAAGGGGTTCCCATTATAACCCAACCGCGTAAGGAACGCAAAATCCGGGAACATAACACCGATATGACGGAAACTAGGGCGGCAAGAGTGGAACAAAACACCAGGCATAAGGCCGAGCCTTCCACCCTTTACCAAGTATATAGATGCATTAATTAGATAAGAGATATTATGATATCCCAACAAGTAAACATGTTCCAACAAGGAACAACATCTCCATGTTCCAACAAGGAACAAACTTTAATCTTCACCTGCAACTAACAACGCTATAAGAGGGGCTGAGCAAAGCGGTAACATAGCCAAACAACGGTTTGCTAGGACAAGGTGGGTTAGAGGCTTGGTTTCACAATATGGGAGGCATGATAAGCAAGTGGTAGGTATCGCAGCATAGGCATAGCAAAAGAGCGAGCAACTAGCAAGCAAAGATAGAAGTAATTTCGAGGGTATGGTCATCTTGCCTGAAATCCCGCAAGGAAGAAGAACGAGTCCATGAAGAAGACAAACAGACGTAGTCGAACGGGTCCTCACAAACACGACATTACCGGAACCAACCCGAAGAAGCAACACCGGAAAGAAGCAAACAACATAGTAAACAACCACCACATAAGCATGACATGATGCACAACCAAGTATGATGCATGTCCGGTTTAATATGCATGGCATGGCAAAGAGCACAAGCAATCCTACAAATTAAATGGAGCTCCACATGACTTATTTAGTTCTCTCTCGTTTAGGTACTCAACAATATTAAATGTTGTTAAACATAGCAAGAGGAGAAGCATAATAAAACTACCTAATTAGGCAAGTTTAAATGAGGCCGGAACAACAAACAACAATTCCGGTAGATCCCCATATGCATTTATCAATTTGGTGCAACAATAATTTTTAAACACTTTAATTGTTGTTATCATGATGCGGATGACATGAACAAATTTATGCAAGGTTTTATGACAAGGTTGTCAAGAGCATATTATGAAGCATTTGTCATCGAGGCGGAAACGGAAGGGGTGCCACGGCAATGATAACGAAAGCGGTGCCATGGCAACGATAACGAAAGCGGTGCCACGGCAACGTCCCGGTTCCAGTAACTCGATTGAGATACCGATGCAAAGGAGAAGTGTGCGGATGCGTGCAACAGATGGTGGGGCGTTCCCGGATTCCGGGTGTCCCATGAGTCGACGACGGTGACAAGGAAAAAGAGGGGCAACATGCACCGACAATTCGGGCATGGCGCAAGCTCGAGCATCTCATACATCACACATGCATTCGTTCACGGGCGGCGTCTCAAGGGTTATACCTTCGAAGCGTGTGTTATCGGAGGGGGTTCGAGTCGGCGTAGAGGAAGTAGTGGAAGTAGACGTTCTCGGACATCGAGGGAAGTAGTGGTTCACGCGACAATAGTCGAAGTAGTCGTTCTCGCACGCTCTAGGGTCGAGGGTAGAGGTTCTCATGATCTCGGCAACGGTAGTGGTACATGTTTATCGTCGCACGAGTTTCCGTAGACGTTCGTGTCATCGATGTCGAGGTACTTGGGGTCTTCGGACTTTCCGGTCCCATTCTTGCGACGGTAGTCATTCACGTTCGTTTCGGAGAGGTACTTGATGACTCCAAACCCTTCGCGGTCGACGGTAGTTGAACTTGATGCTTGTGGTGCACATGTCTTCATCAACGGTAGTAGTACAAGGTCGTCGTGGGAAGTGGTCGTACTCGCGAACTTGTCGAAAACAGGGTCTCGGTCGTCGGTATAGGTACTTGGTGAAATCCACGGGTGTCAGTAGTTGTACATGGTCTTCGCGTTGTATTCTAACTTGGCGATTCCAAAACGTTCATCGGTAGTGGAACTTGGCGGTCTCGACGGTCGTCGTGGTACTTGTCGAAAGGAATCCACCGAGGCGGTCTTGTGTCCCTGGATTGAGTGGCCTTGGCAACGACAAAAGGGGCAGCATCACGTAGCATGCTTGGCGAGGGGCTACAAGTGAGAGGCCATGGCAGCGGCAAGACGAGCAGCAGCAACACGAGTCACGGACAGAGGAGAAGGTTGAAGAAGAATTTGGACAAGCGGTAAATTTTCTTGGACTCACAACAATATTTTTGGTCTGAGAAAATTAGAAGTGGCAAGATTGAATGATAAGAATTCAAACTCATTTGAATTTAATTCAAATGGGTTTGAACTAGGACGAGGTTTTAGGAGTGCCCAAAAATGTTGAGATTTTTGGTAAAGCTCCGGAAAGTGAAGAAATAATTTAGGGCAAAGTTTGGAGACCAAACTTGAAGCAGAAAAGACACGGAATTATTTTGCAAGTGTGTTTATGGGTGAATCCAAATTATTGGAATATTTAATATAGCTCTCTAAATATCGAGAGAATATGTTGTAAAGAGAATCACCATGTGAATTCCCTCGGTTTAAATGGATCAAAGATCCATGCCATTTATTTAGTTGAGATGCAAAAAGACTTATGACATGATGACATGATGCAATGCACATGATGCAACGAACCAAAACGAAACACCCGACAACACCCGGAAACATGGAAGGCATCTGAAGCTCCGGTCTTGGGGCGTTACAGATGGCGCGGTCACAGGCACTAGATGCGGCGATGCCCGTGCCACCGTCCTCCTTGCCATGCCGGTGTGGAGCAACTCACCACTCCTCATTGAGTTGGCCTAGAGCGGCAGCGAGTTGCTGAACCACACGACAGCTTAGGGCGGCAACTTGCTCTGTCGGGTAAGGTGCAGAAGGTGGAGCAGTGAGCTGCGTTGCTCATATCCGGCAGGCTCGGCGGGCCACCCAACCGACTTGTATGCCGGAGAATTGCTCTTCGAAAGCCGTCAGAAGAGTGGTGAAGGAGGAGATGGGGGAGCGGCGGAGAGGTGAGATTCTTGTGCGGCGTCTAGCCTTGTTTAAATAGAGG
This sequence comes from Triticum monococcum, assembly GCA_034509565.1. NCBI lineage: Eukaryota > Viridiplantae > Streptophyta > Magnoliopsida > Poales > Poaceae > Triticum > Triticum monococcum. Next base: position 609,900,062 of record CM067842.1, read on the forward strand.
GCGGGCGGGAGGAGCTCACTCGGTGTTGCGTTTAATGTTGGCCCCCCTCATGAACGAACGTGTGGTTGGAGTAGGTTTCTCGGCTTCCATGTGGGTTTAATGGAGACATATGAATGCGGCAAGGAGGCGTGTTCAGCCAGACGTGCAGCGGGCGTCGCCCTTGGCTGGCTCGCCCCTTCAATGACGGAGGCAGTGAGAGGTCGCCTCCGCCTTGAGCCGCATTCAATGCAGAGCGACATTAATGCAAGCAGCTGGCGCCGGGCGGGAACGCACGCATGCGAGGAAGGAGGGTTTTTGGTGGGCCAGGACGGTCAGAGTCGGTCTTGAGGTCGGTCCAGACTCCCGCAAACCTCCCCATGTTTGTCTCCGGTTTGCGGGAGAAATCGTGCCCGGACTGTTCCACGAAGCGATGCATGTCAGCATTGGATGACTTCCACCGTCCGAACAGCACGGCCCGAACTGTTGCAGGAGGTTTACGGTTCCGCTTTGAGATGCCCTTAGGTAACAATCAAAGGGACGGGTATCAAGTCACTTGTGTTGGGGAATGTAGTATTTCAAAAAAAATCCTACGATCACGCAAGATCTATCTAGGAGATGCATAGCAACGAGAGGGGAGAGTGTGTCCACGTACCCTCGTAGACCGAAAGTGGAAGCGTTATGTTAACGCGGTTGATGTAGTCGAACGTCTTCACGATCCAACCGATCCAAGTACCGAACGTACGACACCTCTGTGTTCAGCACACATTCAGCACGATGACGTCCCTCGAGCTCTTGATCCAGTAGAGGGTCAAGACAGAGTTTCGTCAGCACGACGGTGTGGCGACGGTGTTGGTGATGTGATCCGCGCAGGGCTTCGCCTAAGCACTACGGCAATATGACCGAGGTGGTAAACTGTGGAGGGGGACACCGCACACGGCTAAGGGACAATTGATGTGCCTCCCGCCCCCATATATAAAGGAGGAGAGGGAGGAGGCCGGCGACCATGAGGGGGCACGCCAAGTCCTATTCCAAGGGGGAAGGAGGGAAGGAGAGGGAGAGGGAGAGGAAAGAGGGGGCCGCGCCCCCTCCACCTAGTCCAATTCGGACTCCCTTGGGGGGGGGGGGCGCCACCCTGCGGGCTGCCCTCTCCTACTCCCTTACGGCCCATTAAGGCCCATAACTTCCCCAGGGGGTTCCGGTAACCCCTCGGTTCCCCGATAAATATCCGAAATGTCCCGAAACCTTTTTGTGTCCGAATACCTTCGTCCAATATATCAATCTTTACCTCTCGACCATTTCGAGACTCCTCGTCATGTACGTGATCTCATCCGGGACTCAGAACAAACTTCGGTCACCAAAACACATAACTCATAATACAAATCATCATTGAACGTTAAGCATGCAGACCCTACGGGTTCGAGAACTATCTAGACATGACTGAGACACATCTCCGGTCAATAACCAATAGCGAAACCTGGATGCTCATACTGGCTCCTACATATTCTACGAATATCTTTATCGGTCAAACCGCATAACAACATACATTATTCCCTTTGTCATCGGTATGTTACTTGCCCGAGATTCGATCGTCGGTATCTTCATACCTAGTTCAATCCCGTTACCGACAAGTCTCTTTACTCGTTCAGTATGTTGGGGAATGTAGTAACTTCAAAAAAAATCCTACGCATACGCAAGATCATGGTGATGCATAGCAACGAGAGGGGAGAGTATCGTCCATGTACCCTCATAGACCGTAAGCGGAAGCGTTATGAGAACGCGGTTGATGGAGTCGTACGTCTTCACGGTCTGACCGATCCAAGTACCGAACGCACGGCACCTCCGAGTTCAGCACACATTCAGCTCGATGACGTCCCATGAACTCCGATCCAGCAGAGCTTCGCGGGAGAGTTCCGTCAACACGACGGCGTGATGACGGTGATGATGTTGCTACCAACGCAGTGCTTCGCCTAAGCACCACTACGATATGATCGAGGTGGATTATGGTGGAGGGGGGCACCGCACACGGCTTGGAACAATCAAATTGTGTGTCTTTGGGTGCCCCCCCGCCCTGTATATAAAGGAGCAAGGGGGGAGGCCGGCCGGCCTTGGTGCGCCCCAAGGAGAGGAGGAATCCTCCTCCTAGTAGGAGTAGGATTCATCCTTTCCTAGTCCTACTAGGAAGGGGGAAGGGGGAAGGGAAGAGAGGGAGAGGGAGAGGGAAAGAGGGGTCGCGCCCCCTTCCCCTAGTCCAATTCGTACTCCTCATGGGAGGGGGCGCGCCACCTCCTGGGCTGCAGTCCTCTCTCTCCCCTCAGGTCCACTAAGGCCCAATACTTCCTCGGGGGTTTCCGGTAACCCCTCCGGCACTCCGGTTTTCTCCAAAACCATCCGGAACACTTCCGGTGTCCGAATATAGCCGTCCAATATATCAATATTTACGTCTCGACCATTTTGAGACTCCTCGTCATGTTCGTGATCACATCCGGGACTCTAAACTACCTTCGGTATATCAAAACATATAAACTCATATTACCGATCGTCATCGAACTTTAAGCGTGCGGACCCTACAGGTTCAAGAACTATGTAGACATGACCGAGACTCGTCTCCGGTCAATAACCAATAGCGGAACCTGGATGCTCATATTGGTTCCTACATATTCTATGAAGATCTTTATCGGTCAAACCGCATAACAACATACGTTGTTCCTTTTGTCATCGGTATGTTACTTGCTCGAGATTCGATCGTCGGTATCCTCATACCTAGTTCAATCTCGTTACCGGCAAGTCTCTTCACTCGTTTCGTAATACATCATCCCACAACTAACTCACTAGTCACAATGCTTGCAAGGCTTATAGTGATGTGTATTACCAAGAGGGCCCAAAGATACCTCTCCGACAATCGGAGTGACAAATCCTTATCTCGATCTATGCCAACTCAACAAGCACCATTGGAGACACCTGTAGAGCACCTTTATAATCACCCAGTTACGTTGTGACGTTTGGTAGCACACAAAGTGTTCCTCTGGTACTCGGGAGTTGCATAATCTCATAGTCATAGGAACATGTATAAGTCATGAAGAAAGCAATAGCAACAAACTAAACGATCATCGTGCTAAGATAACGGATGGGTCAAGTTAATCACATCATTCTCCAATGATGTGATCACGTTAATCAAATGACAACTCATGTCTATGGCTAGGAAACTTAACCATCTTTGATTCAACGAGCTAGTCAAGTAGAGGCATACTAGTGACACTCTATTTGTCTATGTATTCACACATGTACTAAGTTTCCGGTTAATACAATTCTAGCATGAATAATAAACGTTTATCATGATATAAGGAAATAAATAATAACTTTATTATTGCCTCTAGGGCATATTTCCTTCAGTCTCCCACTTGCACTAGAGTCAATAATCTAGTTCACATCTTTATGTGATTAGTTCACATCTCCATGTGACTAATACCCAAAGGTTTTACTACAGTCAACAATCGAGTTCACATCGCTATGTGATTAACACCCGCAGAGTGATCATGTTTTGCTTGTGAGAGAAGTTTAGTCTACGAGTCCGCCATATTCAGATCCGTATGTATTTTGCAAATTTCTATGTCAACAATGCTCTGCACGGAGCTACTCTAGCTAATTGCTTCCACTTTCAATATGTATCTAGATCGAGACTTAGAGTCATCCAGATCGGTGTCAAAGCTTGCATCGACGTAACTCTTTACGACGAACTCTTTGTCACCTCCATAACCGAGAAACATTTCCTTATTCCACTAAGGATATTTTTGACCGCTCTCCAGTGATCAACTCCTAGATCACTATTGTACTCCCTTGCTAAACTCAGTGTAGGGTATACAGTAGATCTAGTACACATCATGGCATACTTTATAGAACCTATGGCTGAGGCATAGGGAATGACTTTCATTCTCTTTCTATTTTCTGCAGTGGTCGGGCTTTGAGTCTTACTCAATTTCGCACCTTGCAACACAGGCAAGAACTCTTTCTTTGACTGTTCTATTTTGAACTACATCAAAATCTTGTCAAGGTATGTACTCATTGAAAAAATTTATCAAGCGTTTTGATCTATCTCTATAGATCTTGATGCTCAATATGTAAGCAGCTTTACCGAGGCCTTTCTTTGAAAAACTCATTTCAAACTCTCCTTTATGCTTTCCAGAAAATTCTACATCATTTCTGATCAACAATATGTCTTTCACATATACTTATCAGAAAATTGTAGTGCTCCCTAATACATCCATTTTGCATCATGCTTTTATATCGATATTTATTGCATTATGGGCTGTTATTACACATTATGTCACAATACTTATGCCTATTCTCTCTTATTTTACAAGGTTTACATGAAGAAGGGGAATGCCAGCAGCTGGGATTCTGGGCTGGAAAAGGAGAAAATATTAGAGACCTATTCTGCACAACTCCAAAAGTCCTGAAACTTCACGGGAGTCATTTTTTGAATTAATGAAAAATACTGAGCGGAGAAAGTTCCAGAGGGGGCCCACACCCTGGACACAAGGGTGGGGGGCGCGCCCCCTGCCTCGTGGGCCCCCTGGTGGCCCTCAGATGCCCATCTCCTGCTATATGAGGTCTTTCGTCCGAGAAAAAATAATAAGCAAGCTCATGGGACGAAACTCCGCCGCCACGAGGCGGAACCTTGGCGGAACCAATCTAGGGCTCCAGCAGAGCTATTCTGTCGGGGAAACTTCCCTTCGGGAGGGGGAAATCATCACCGTCATCATCACCAACGGTCCTCTCATCAGGAGGGGGTCAATCTCCATCAACATCTTCACTAGCACATTCTCATCTCAAACCCTAGTTCATCTCTTGTATCCAATCTTTGTATCCAAACCTCAGATTGGTACATGTGGGTTGCTAGTAGTGTTGATTACTCCTTGTAGTTGATGCTAGTTGGTTTACTTGGTGGAAGATCACATGTTTAGCTCCATTATGCATATTAATACCCCTTTGATTATGAACATGAATATGCTTTGTGATTAGTTACATTTGTTCCTGAGGACATGGGAGAAGTCTTGCTATAAGTAGTCATGTGAATTTGGTATTCGTTCGATATTTTGATGAGATGTATGTTGTCATCCCTCTAGTGGTGTCATGTGAACGTCGACTACATGACACTTCACCATTGTTTGGGCCTAGAGGGAGGCATTGGGAAGTAATAAGTAGATGATGGGTTGCTAGAGTGACAGAAGTTTAAACCCTAGTTTATGCGTTGCTTCGTAAGGGGCTGATTTGGATCCATATGTTTCATGCTATGGTTAGGTTTACCTTAATACTTCTGTTGTAGTTGCGGATGCTTGCAATGGAGGTTAATCATAAGTGGGATGCTTGTCCAAGTAAGGATGGTACCCAAGCACCGGTCCACCCACATATCAAATTATCAAAGTACCGAACGCAAATCATATGAACGTGATGAAAACTAGCTTGACGATAATTCCCATGTGTCCTTGGGAGCGCTTTACTTCATATAAGAGTTTGTCCAGGCTTGTCCTTTGCTATAAAAAGGATTGGGCCATCTTGCTGCACCTTATTTACTTTTATTACTTGCTACTCGTTACAAATTACCTTATCACAAAACTATCTGTTACCGACAATTTCAGTGCTTGCAGAGAATACCTTACTGAAAACTGCTTATCATTTCCTTCTGCTCCTCGTTGGGTTCGACACTCTTACTTATCGAAAAGGCTACCATAGATCCCCTACACTTGTGGGTCATCAAGACTTTTTTCTGGCGCCATTGCCGGGGAGTGAAGCGCCTTTGTTAGGTGGAATTTGGTAAGGAAAAATTTATATAGTGTGCTGAAATTTACTTACTATGGAACATAATCCTTTGAGGGGCTTGTTCGGGGTATCTTCACCCCGACCAGTAGAGCAAAGAGTTGCTCCTCAACCTACTGAACCTACTGAAAATGTTTACTTTGAAATTCCTTCGGGTATGATAGAGAAACTGCTAGCTAATCCTTTTGCAGTAGATGGAACATTGCATCCTGATTTACACTTAATCTATGTGGATGAAGTTTGTGGATTATTTAAGCTTGCAGGTATGCCCGAGGATGTTATCAAGAAGAAGGTCTTCCCTTTATCTTTGAAGGGAGAGGCATTGACATGGTATAGGCTATGTGATGATATGAGATCATGGGACTACAAGCGATTGAAATTGGAATTTCATCAGAAGTTTTATCCTATGCATCTTGTTCACCGTGATCGTAATTATATATATATATATATATATATATATATATATATATATATAAAATTTTTGGCCTCGCGAAGGAGAAAGCATCGCTCAAGCTTGGGGAGGCTTAAGTCAATGTTATATTCATGCCCCAATCATGAGCTCTCAAGAGAAATGATCACTAAAAATTTTTATGCTCGGCTTTCTCTCAGTAATTGCTCCATGCTCGATACTTCTTGTACTGGATCTTTTATGATGAAGACTATTGAATTCAAATGGGATTTACTGGAAATAATTAAACGCAACTCTGAAGATTGGGACCTCGATGAAGGTAAGGAGTCAGGTATAACACCTAAGTTTGATTGTGTTAAATCTTTTATGGATACCGGTGCTTTCTGTGAATTTAGCACTAAATATGGACTTGACTCTGAGATAGTAGCTTCTTTCTATGAATCCTTTGCTACTCATGTTGATCTCCCTAAGGAGAAGTGGTTCAAATATAATCCTCCCATTGAAGTAAAAGTAGTTGAACCTATTAAAGTTGAAGAAAAGACTATCACTTATGATGATCCTGTTGTTCCTGCTACTTATATTGAGAAACCACCTTTCCCTGTTAGAATACATAATCATGCTAAAGCTTCAACTATGGTCAATAAAAGTAATATTAAGACACCTAAACCCCCTGAGCAGATTAAAGTTGAACCTAGTATTGCTATGGTTAAAGATCTCTTGGTCAATAATATTGATGGGCATGTTATTTACTTCTGCAATGAAGCTGCTAGAATTGCTCGACCTGATGCTAAAAATAAACATAGACCTGTTGTAGGCATGCCTATTATTTCTGTTAAAATAGGAGATCATTGTTATCATGGCTTATGTGATATGGGTGCTAGTGCAAGTGCAATACCTCATTCCTTATACGAATAAATTATGCATGATATTGCACCTGCTGAGATACAAGATATCGATGTTACCATTAAACTTGCCAATAGAGATACTATTTCACCGATTGGGATTGTTAGAGATGTTGAAGTCTTGTGTGGGAAAGTTAAATACCTTGCTGATTTTCTTGTTCTCGGTTCCCCACAAGATGACTTTTGTCCCATTATATTCGGTAGACCCTTCTTGAATACTGCTAATGCTAAGATAGACTGCAATAAGCATATTGTTTCCGTTGGTTTAGGTGATATGTCTCATGAGTTTAATTTTGCTAAATTTCGTAGACAACCCCATGATAAAGAATTGCCTAGTAAAGATAAAATTATTGGTCTTGCTTCTATTGTTGTGCCTCCTACTGATCCTTTAGAACAATATTTGCTAGACCACGAAAACAATATGTTCATGAATAAAGAAGGGAAATAGATGAAGTATTATTTAAACAGGGACCTATTCTGAAACACAACTTGCCTGTTGAAATCTTAGGGGATCCTCCTCCACCCAAGGGTGATCCTGTGTTTGAGCTTAAACCATTGCCTGACACTCTTAAATATGCTTATCTTGATGAAAAGAAGATATATCATGTTATTATTAGTGCTAACGTTCCAGAGCACAAAGAAGAGAGATTATTGAAAACTCTGAAGAAGCACCGTGCTACTATTGGATATACTCTTGATGATCTTAAGGGCATTAGTCCCACTCTATCAACACAAAATAAATTTGGAGAAAGATGCCAAACCAGTTATTGATCACCAACGACGGCTAAATCCTAAGATGAAAGAAGTGGTCAGAAAGGCAATATTAAAGCTCCTTGAGGCAGGTATAATTTATCCCGTTGCTGATAGTCAGTGGGTAAGTCCTGTTCATTGTGTCCCTAAGAAGGGAGGTATTACTGTTGTTCCTAATGATAAAGATGAATTGATTCCGCAAAGAATTATTACAGGTTATAGGATGGTAATTGATTTCCACAAATTAAATAAAGCTACTAAAAAGGATCATTACCCTTTGCCTTTTATTGATCAAATGCTAGAAAGATTATCCAAACATACACATTTTTGCTTTCTAGATGGTTACTCTGGTTTCTCTCAAATACATGTGTCAGATGATGATCAAGAAAAGACTACTTTTACTTGCCCTTTCGGTACCTTTGCTTATAGACGTATGCCTTTTGGTTTATGTAATGCACCTGCTACCTTTCAAAGATGCATGATGGCTATATTCTCTGACTTTTGTGAAAAGATTTGTGAAGTTTTCATGGATGATTTCTCTGTTTACGGATCCTCTTTTGATGATTGCTTGAGCAACCTTAACCGAGTTTTGCAGAGGTGTGAAGAAACTAACCTTGTCTTGAATTGGGAGAAGTGCCACTTTATGGTTAATGAAGGTATTGCTTGGGGCATAAAATTTCTGAAAGAGGTATTGAAGTTGACAAAGCTAAGGTTGATGCTATTGGAAAGATGTCGTGTCCCAATGACATCAAAGGTATAAGAAGTTTCCTTGGTCATGCCATTTTTATAGGAGGTTCATTAAGGACTTCTCAAAAATTTCCCGGCCTCTGTCGAACCTATTACAAAAAGATATTCCTTTTGTCTTTGATGATGATTGTGTAGAAGCATTTGAAATACTTAAGAAAGCTTTAGTTTCTGCACCTATTGTTCAACCTCCTGATTGGAATTTACCATTTGAAATTATGTGTGATGCTAGTGATTGTGCTGTAGGGGCTGTTCTAGGACAAAAAGTTGATAAGAAATTAAATGTTATTCAATATGCTAGTAAAACTGTAGACAATGCCCCAGAGAAATTATGTTACTACTGAAAAGGAATTCTTAGCAGATGTATTTGCTTGTGATAAGTTCAGACCTTATATTGTTGATTCTAAAGTAACTATTCACATTGATTATGCTGCTATTAAATATCTTATGGAAAAGAAAGATGCTAAACCTAGACTTATTAGATGGGTTCTCCTGCTACAAGAATTTGATTTGCATATTATTGATAGAAAGGGAGATGAGAACCTCGTTGCAGACAAGTTGTCTAGGTTAGAGAATGTTCTTAATGACCCACTACCTATTGATGATAGCTTTCCTGATGAACAATTAAATGTCATAAATGCTTCTCGTACTGCTCCATGGTATGCTGATTATGCTAATTACATTGTTGCTAAATTTATACCACCTAGTTTCACATACCAGCAAAAGAAAAAGTTTTTCTATGATTTAAGACATTACTTTTGGGATGACCCACATCTTTATAAAGAAGGAGTAGATGGTGTTATTAGAAGTTGTGTACCTGAGCATGAACAGGAACAGATCCTACGCAAGTGTCACTCTGAGGCTTATGGAGGACACCACGCTGGAGATAGAACTACACACAAGGTATTGCAATCCGGTTTTTATTGGCCTACTCTCTTCAAGGATGCCCGTAAGTTTGTCTTATCTTGTGATGAATGTCAAAGAATTGGTAATACTAGTAGCCGTCAAGAAATGCCTATGAATTATTCACTTGTTATTGAACCATTTGATGTTTGGGGCTTTGATTATATGGGACCTTTTCCTTCCTCTAATGGGTATACACATATTTTAGTTGCTGTTGATTACGTTACTAAATGGGTAGAAGCTATTCCAACTAGTAGTGTTGATCATAACACCTCTATTAAGATGCTTAAAGAAGTTATTTTTCCGAGGTTTGTAGTCCCTAGATATTTAATGACTGATGGTGGTTCACATTTTATCCATGGTGCCTTTTGTAAAATGCTTGCTAAGTATGATGTTAATCATAGAATTGCATCTCCATATCACCTGCAGTCTAGTGGTCAAGTAGAATTGAGTAACAGAGAGCTTAAATTAATTTTGCAAAAGACTGTTAATAGATCTAGAAAGAATTGGTTCAAGAAAATTGATGATGCATTATGGGCTTATAGAACTGCATACAAAAATCCTATGGGTATGTCTCCGTATAAAATGGTTTATGGTAAAGCATGTCACTTACCTCTTGAATTAGAACATAAGGCATATTGGGCTATTAACATTAGCTCACTTGATGAATGGAGAACCCAGGCTTATGAAAATGCCAAGCTGTTTAAAGAAGAAGTTAAAAGATGGCATGACAAAAGGATACCAAAGTGTGAGTTTAATGTAGGTGATTATGTATTGCTATACAAATCTCGTTTAAGATTTTTTGCAGGCAAACTTCTCTCTAAATGGGAAGGTCCTTACGTTATCAAGGAGGTCTATCGTTCTGGTGCCATAAAAACCAACAACTTCGAAGGCACAAATCCGTGGGTGGTGAACGGTCAAAGAATCAAACATTATATCCCAGGTAATCCTATAAATGTTGAAACTAATGTTATTGAGACCGTGACCCCGAAGGAATACACAAGGGACACTTTCCAGAACGTTTCAGACTCTGAAAAGGAATAGGTACATGGTACGATAAGTAAACCGACCCCAAAACAGTTCTAATGGCAATTTTTCTCCATTTTGGAATATTTAAGAAAATAGGAAAATAAGAAGCAGACCGGAAAGGACACGAGGTTTCCACAAGGGTGGAGGGTGCGCCCCTGCCTTGTGGGCACCTCGTGTGCTCTCCAGACTCCGTTTTCTTGCATGATACTTCTTTTGGTCGGTAAAAATTCACTATATAATCTCCCGAAGGTTTTGACCACCGTATCACGCAAATATCTCTTGTCTTTGTTTCGAGCTATTTTTCTGACAGATCTAGGTCGCCATGTCGTCTTCAAGTGCCCCAAGGACAAGTTCTTCGAGAAGGTCATCAGCCCCTACCTCGCGGAGGTGCTGCAACACCCTCAAACCATTGAGATGTGTGATGGGTTGTTGCACATCCGCGATGTTGAGGGACCAAGGAGGACTGGAAGCACGGAGACAAGGCTCGAGGCATTGGAGCAACAAGTTTTCAAGTGTCAGGAGATGGTGGAGCGTGGACTCCACTCCAATCACATAATGACCATGGAGTTCACCACCAACAACAAGCTGGACGCCAAGGACATTGGGGAGGCCATCTTCAAGCTTCACGAGAAAATCGAGCGCCTCCAGGCCCAGATCTATGACCTGCAAAACCAAAACTGTGAGTATGAATATAGATTGAAGATGATGAGTTTGGCTGCAGATTTGAGGATCCCGAGACTCGATCATCCTTCTATGATGGTGAGCCTATGCCTTGGAAGATGGACGACAAGCCTACATCATCAACAACTCCATCTCCTTCACCAACAAAAGAGATATAATCACATGGGTATGGGCACTCCCCTTGGCAACTGCCAAGCTTGGGGGAGTGCCCCGGTATCGTATCACCATCACTTTTATCTTTATCGTTTTTCCTAGTTCGATCCTTTTGATAATATCTTGATCAAGTAGAATAAAGTTTTAGTACGATCTAGTTGTGAGTTTTGCTTTATGATCTTCTTATGTAATCGAGTCCGTGAGCTATATATAATAAAGATTAGTGTTGAGTCAAGGGCTTGATTATTTTGCTATGATCTTGAGGGAATAAAATAAAAGAGAAGAAATAAAAAGAAATAAAGAGATCATATGGATCTTATGGAGAGTAATGAGCTCACATATAAAGAGTATGATGAATAAAAGTTGTTGAGAGTTGACAAACATAGTTTTGGTCATCGTTGCAATTAATAGGAAGTAATAAAGAAAGAGAGGTTCACATATAAATATACTATCTTGGACATCTTTTATAATTGTGAGCACTCATTAAAATATGACATGCTAAAGAGTTAACGTTGGCAAGGAAGACAACGTAATGGGTTATGTTTTCTTTCATCTAAGATAAATTATATTGTCATGGATCATCCAACATGTTGAGCTTGCCTTTCCCTCTCATGCTAGCCAATTTCTTTGCACCAAGTAGAGATACTACTTGTGCTTCCAAATATCCCTAAACCCAGTTTTGCCATGAGAGTCCACCATACCTACCTATGGATTGAGTAAGATCCTTCAAGTAAGTTGTCATCGGTGCAAGCAATAAAAATTGCTCTCTAAATATGTATGACTTATTAATGTGGAGAAAATAAGCTTTATACAATCTTGTGATGTGGAAAAAATAAAAGCGATGGACTGCATAATAAAGGTCCACATCACAAGTGGCAATATAAAGTGACGTTCTTTTGCATTAAGATTTCGTGCATCCAACCGTAAAAGCGCATGACAACCTCTACTTCCCTCTGCGAAGGGCCTATCTTTTATTCTTGTCTTATACTTCATGCAAAGAGTCATGGTGATATTCACCTTTCCTTTTTATATTTTATCCTTCGGCAAGCACAATGTGTTGGAAAGATCCTGATATATATAGCTAATTGGATGTGAGTTTTCGTGAACTATTATTGTTGACATTACCCTTGAGGTAAAATGCTGGGAGGCAAAACTATAAGCCCCTATCTTTCTCTGTGTCCGATTAAAACTTCATAACCATAAATATCGCGTGAGTATTAGCAATTATGAAAGACTAAATGATAGTTGAGTATGTGGACTTGCTGAAAAGCTCTTATATTGACTATTTCCTATGTTATGATAAATTGCAATTGCCTCAATGACTGAGATTAGAGTTTGTTGGTTCTCAATGAAGTTTATGATTCATACTTGAAATTGTGATTGAATTGTTACTCTAGCATAAGAGATCATATGACAATATATATACATGTTGCTGTTTTAAGAATGATCATGATGCCCTCATGTCCATATTTTATTTTATCGACACCTCTATCTCCAAACATGTGGACATATTTTTCGATTTCGGCTTTCGCTTGAGGACAAGCGAGGTCTAAGCTTGGGGGAGTTGATACGTCCATTTTGCATCATGCTTTCATATCGATATTTATTGCATTATGGGTTATTATTACACATTATGTCACAAAACTTATGCCTATTCTCTCTTATTTTACAATGTTTACATGAAGAGGGGGAATGCCGGCAGCTGGGATTCTGGGCTGGAAAAGGAGCAAATATTAGAGACCTATTCTGCATAGCTCCAAAAGTCCTGAAACTTCACGAGAGTCATTTTTGGAATTAATGAAAAATACCGAGTGTAGAAAGTTCCAGAGGGGGCCCACACCCTGGCCACGAGGGTGGGGGGGCGCGCCCTACCCCCTGGGCACGCCCCCTGCCTCGTGGGCCCCCTGGTGGCCCTCCGATGCCCATCTTCTGCTATATGAGGTCTTTCGTCCGAGAAAAAATAATAAGAAAGCTCACAGGACGAAACTCCGCCGCCACGAGGCGGAACCTTGGCGGAACCAATCTAGGGCTCCGACAGAGCTGTTCTGCCAGGGAAACTTCCCTCTGGGAGGGGGAAATCATCACCGTCGTCATCACCAACGATCCTCTCATCGGGAGGGGGTCAATCTCCATCAACATCTTCACCAGCACATTCTCATCTCAAACCCTAGTTCATCTCTTGTATCCAATCTTTGTATCCAAACCTCAGATTGGTACCTGTGGGTTGCTAGTAGTGTTGATTACTCCTTGTAGTTGATGCTAGTTGGTTTACTTGGTGGAAGATCATATGTTCAGATCCATTATGCAAATTAATACCCCTCTGATTATGAACATGAATATGCTTTGTGAGTAGTTATGTTTGTTCCTGAGGACATGGGAGAAGTCTTGCTATAAGTAGTCATGTGAATTTGGTATTCGTTCAATATTTTGATGAGATGTATGTTGTCATCCCTCTAGTGGTGTCATGTGAACGTCGACTACATGACACTTCACCATTATTTGGTCCTAGAGGGAGGCATTGGGAAGTAATAAGTAGATGATGGGTTGCTAGAGTGACAGAAGCTTAAACCCTAGTTTATGCGTTGCTTCGTAAGGGGCTGATTTGGATCCATATATTTCATGCTATGGTTAGGTTTACCTTAATACTTTTGTTGTAGTTGCGGATGATTGCAATGGGGGTTAATCATAAGTGGGATGCTTGTCCAAGTAAGGACAGTACCCAAGGACCGGTCCACCCACATATCAAATTATCAAAGTACCGAACGCGAATCATATGAACATGATGAAAACTAGCTTGACGATAATTCCCATGTGTCCTTGGGAGCGCTTTACTTCATATAAGAGTTTGTCCAGGCTTGTCCTTTGCTATAAAAAGGATTGGGTCATCTTGCTGCACCTTATTTACTTTTATTACTTGCTACTCGTTACAAATTACCTTATCACAAAACTATCTATTACCGACAATTTCAGTGCTTGCAAAGAATACCTTACTGAAAACTACTTGTCATTTCCTTCTGCTCCTCGTTGGGTTCGACACTCTTACTTATCGAAAAGGCTACGATAAATCCCCTACACCTGTGGGACATCACTCCCACTCACTTTCTTGTAAATACAGGCTTCACCGCAAGTCTGTATAAATCTATATGCTTTGATCAACTCATCAAAGCGTATATTCCAACTCCGAGATGCTTTGCACCAGTCCATGGATGAATCGCTGGAGATTGCACATTTTGTTAGCACCTTTAGGATCGACAAAACTTTCTGGTTGCGTCATATACAACTCTTCTTTAAGAAATCCATTTAGGAATGCAGTTTTGACACCCATTTGTCAGATTTCACAAAATGCGGCAACTGCTAACATGATTCGAACAGACTTTTAAGCATCGATACGAGTGAGAAACTCTCATCGTAGTCAACATCTTGAACTTGTCGAAAACATTTTTGCGACAATTCGAGCTTTGTAGATAGTAACACTACTATCAGCTTCCGTCTTCCTCTTGAAGATCCATTTATTCTCAATGACTCATCGATCATTGGGCAAGTCAATCAAAGTCCATACTTTGTTCTCGTACATGGATCCCATCTTAGATTTCATGGCCTCAAGCCATTTTGCGGAATCTAGGCTCATCACCACTTCCTCATACTTCGTAGGTTTCTCATGGTCAAGTAACATGACCTCCGGAACAGGATTACCGTACCACTCTGGTGCGGATCTCACTCTAGTTGACCTACGAGGTTCGGTAGTAACTTGATCCAAAGCTTCATGATCATCATCATTAACTTCCTCACTAATTGGTGTAAGCATCACTTGAACTGATTTCAGTGAAGAAATACTTTCCAATTCGGGAGAAGGTACAATTATCACGTCAACTTCTACCTTCCTCTCACTCACTTCTTTCGAGAGAAACTCCTTCTCCAGAAAGGATCCATTCTTAGCAATGAATGTCTTGACTTCGGATCTGTGATAGAAGGTGTACCCAAAAGTTTATTTTAGGTATCCTATGAAGACGCACTTTTCTGATTTGGGTTTGAGCTTACCAGGCTGAAACTTTTTCACATAAGCATCACAACCCCAAACTTTAAGAAACGACAACTTTGGTTTCTTACCAAACCAAAGTTCATATGGTGTCGTCTCAACGGATTTAGATGGTGCCCTACTTAACGTGAATGTAGCCGTCTCTAATGCATAACCCCAAAACGATAGTGGTAAATCGGTAAGAGACATCATAGATTGCACTATATCCAATAAAGTACGGTTATGATGTTCAGACACACCATTATGCTGTGGTGTTCCAGGTGGCATGAATTTGTGGAACTATTCCACATTGTTTTAGTTGAAGACCAAACTCATAACTCAAATATTCGTCTCCGCGATCAGATCATAGAAACTTTATTTTCTTGTTATGATGATTTCCACTTCACTCTGAAATTCTTTGAACTTTTCAAATGTTTCAGACTTATGTTTCATCAAGTAGATATACCCATATCTGCTCACATCATCTGTGAAGGTCAGAAAATAATGATACCCACCGCGAGCCTCAACACTCATCAGACCGCATACATCAGAATGTATTATTTCCAATAAATTAGTTGCCCACTCCATTGTTCCGGAGAACGGAGTCTTAGTCATCTTGCCCATGAGGCATGGATCGCAAGCATCAAGTGATTCCAAAAGCCCATCAGCATGGATTTTCTTCATGCGCTTTACACCAATATGACCTAAACGACAGTGCCACAAATAAGTTCACTATGATTATTAACTTTACATCTTTTGGCTTCAATATTATGAATATGTGTATCACTACGATAGAGATTCAATAAACCATTCACCTTGGGTGTATGACCATTGAAGGTTTTATTCATGTAAACAGAACAACAATTATTTTCTGACTTTAAATGAATAACCGTATTGCAATAAACATGATCATATCATATTCATGCTTAACGCAAACACCAAATAACATTTATTTAGGTTCAACACTAATCCCGAAAGTATAGGGAGTGTGCGATGATGATCATATTAATCTTGGAACCACTTCCAACACACATCGTCACTTCACCCTTAACTAGTCTCTGTTCATTCTGCAACTCCCGTTTCGAGTTACTAATCTTAGCAACTGAACTAGTATCAAATACGGAGGGGTTGCTATAAAAACTAGAAAAGTACACATCAATAACATGTATATCAAATATACCTTTGTTCACTTCGCCATCCTTCTTATCCGCCAAATACTTGGGGTAATTCCGCTTCCAGTGACCAGTTCCTTTGCAGTAGAAGCACTCAGTATCAGGCTTAGGTCTAGACTTGGGTTTCTTCACTTGAGCAGCAACTTGCTTGTCGTTCTTCTTGAAGTTCCCCTTCTTCCCTTTGCCCTTTTCTTGAAACTAGTGGTCTTGTCAACCATCAACACTTGATGCTTTTCTTGATTTCTACCTTTGTCGATTTCAGCATCATGAAGAGCTTGGGAATCATTTCCGTTATCCCTTGCATATTATAGTTCATCACGAAGTTCTAGTAACTTGGTGATAGTGACTAGAGAACTCTGTCAATCACTATCTTATCTGGAAGATTAACTCCCACTTGATTCAAGTGATTGTAGTACTCAGACATTCTGAGCACATGCTCACTAGCTGAGCTATTCTCCTCCATCTTGTAGGCAAAGTGCTTGTCAAAGGCCGCATACCTTTCGACATGGGCATGAGTCTGAAATACTAATTTCAACTCTTGGAACATCTCATATGCTCCGTGGCGTTCAAAACGTCTTTGAAATCCCGGTTCTAAGTCGTAAAGCATGGTGCACCAAACTATGAAGTAGTCATCATACCGAGCTTTGCCAAACGTTCATAACGTCTGCATCTACTCCTACAATAGGTCCGTCACCTAGCGGTGCATCAAGGACATAATTCTTCTGTGCAACAATGAGCATAATTCTCAGATCACGGACCCAGGACTAAGATATGCAAAAACTACCAGGACTAAGTTCAATTAATCATATTACTTAAGAACTCCCACTTAGATAGACATCCCTCTAGTCATCTAATCGATCACGTGATCCAAATCAACAAAACCATGTCCGATCATCACGTGAGATGGAGTAGTTTTCAATGGTGAAGATCACTATGTTGATCATATCTACTATATGATTCACGCTCGACCTTTCGGTCTCTAGTGTTCCGAGTCCATATCTGCATATGCTAGGCTCGTCAAGTTTAACCCAAGTATTCTGCATGTGCAAAACTGGCTTGCACCCGTTGTATGTGAACGTAGAGCTTATCACACCCGATCATCACGTGGTGTCTCGGCACGACGAACTTTCGCAATGGTGCATACTCAGGGAGAACACTTATACCTTGAAATTTAGTGAGAGATCATCTTATAATGCTATCGTCGATCTAAGAAAAATAAGATGCATAAAGGATAAACATCAAATGCAATCAATATACATGATATGATATGGCCATCATCATCTTGTGCCCGTGATCTCCATCTCCAAAGCACCGTCATGATCAGCATCGTCACTGGCTTGACACCTTGATCTCCATCGAAGTATCATTGTCGTCACATCAACTATTGCCTCCACGACTATCACTTAGTGATAAAGTAAAGCAATTACATGGCGATTGCATTTCATACAATAAAGCGACAACCATATGGCTCCTGCCAGTTGACGATAACTGTGTTACAAAACACGATCATCTCATACAATAAAATTTAGCATCATGTCTTGACCATATCACATCACAACATGCCCTGCAAAAACAAGTTAGACATCCTCTACATTGTTGTTGCAAGTTTTACATGGCTGCTACGGGCTGAGCAAGAACCGTTCTTACCTACGCATCAAAAACCACAACGCAGTATAGTGATTGCTTTTTGATCTTCAGAAAGAACCCTGTTCATTGAATTCGATTCAACTAAAGCTGGAGAAACAGACACCCACTAGCCACATGTGTGCGAAGCACGTCGGTAGAACCAGTCTCGCGTAAGCGTACGCGTAATGTCGGTCTGGGCCGCTTCATCCAACAATGCCGCTGAATCAAGAATCAACTAGTGACGACAAGCAATATGTATATACCCACGCCCACAACTCCTTTGTGTTCTACTCGTGCATATAACATCTACGCATAAACCTGGCTCGGATGCCACTGTTTGAGACCGTAGTAATTTCAAAAAATTCCTACGCATATGCAAGATCATGGTGATGCATAGCAACAAGAGGGGGGAGTATCGTCCACGTACCCTCGTAGACCGTAAGCGGAAGCGTTATGAGAACGCGGTTGATGTAGTCGTACGTCTTCACGATTCGACCGATCCAAGTACCGAACGCACGGCACCTCCGAGTTCAGCACACGTTCAGCTCGATGACGTCCCATGAACTCCGATCCAGCAGAGCTTCGTGGGAGAGTTCCGTCAACACGACAGCATGATGATGGTGATGATGTTGCTACCGACGCAGGGCTTCGCCTAAGCACCGCTACAATATGATCGAGGTGGATTATGGTGGAGGGGGGCACCGCACACGGCTTGGGACAATCAACTTGTGTGTCTTTGGGTGCCCCCCCCCCCCTATATAAAGGAGCAAGGGGGAGGCAGGCCGGCCTTGGTGCGCCCCAAGGAGAGGAGGAATCCTCCTCCTAGTAGGTGTAGGATTCATCCTTTCCTAGTCCTACTAGGAAGGGGGGAGGAAAGAGAGGGAGAGGGAGAGGGAGAGGGAAAGAGGGGCCGCGCCCCTTCTCCTAGTCCAATTCGGACTCCTCATGGGAGGGGGCGTGCCACCTCTTGGCCTGCAGCCCTCTCTCCCCCCTCAGGCCCACTAAGGCCCAATACTTCCCTGGGGGTTTCCAGTAACCCCTTTGTCACTCCGGTTTTCTCCGAAACCATCCGGAACACTTCCGGTGTCCGAATATAGTCGTCTAATATATCAATCTTTACATCTCGACCATTTCGAGACTCCTCGTCATGTCCGTGATCACATCCGGGACTCGGAACTACCTTCGGTACATCGATACATATAAACTCATATTACCGATCGTCACCATACTTTAAGCGTGCGGACCCTACGGGTTCGAGAACTATGTAGACATGAGCGAGACTCGTCTCTGGTCAATAACAAATAGCGGAACCTAGATGCTCATATTGGTTCCTACATATTCTACGAAGATCTTTATCGGTCAAACCGCATAACAACATACATTGTTCCTTTTGTCATCGGTATGTTACTTGCCCGAGATTCGATCGTCGATATCCTCATACCTAGTTCAATCTCTTTATCGGCAAGTCTCTTCACTCGTTTCGTAATACATCATCCCGCAACTAACTCATTAGTCACAATGCTTGCAAGGCTTATAGTGATGTGTTTTACCGAGAGGGCCCAGAGATACCTCTCCGACAATCAGAGTGACAAATCCTAATCTCGTTCTATGCCAACTCAACAAGCACCATTGGAGACACCTGTAGAGCACCTTTATAATTACCCAGTTATGTTGTGACATTTGGTAGCACAGAAAGTGTTCCTTCGGTACTCGGGAGTTGCATAATCTCATAGTCATAGGAACATGTATAAGTCATGAAGAAAGCAATAACAACAAACTAAAGAATCATCGTGCTAAGCTAACGGATGGGTCAAGTCAATCACATCATTCTCCAATGATGTGATCCCATTAATCAAATGACAACTCATGTCTATGGCTAGGAAACGTAACCATCTTTGATTCAACGAGCTAGTCAAGTAGAGGCATACTAGTGACACTCTGTTTGTCTATGTATTCACACATGTACTAAGTTTCCGGTTAATACAATTCTAGCATGAATAATAAACATTTATCATGATATAAGGAAATAAATAATAACTTTATTATTGCCTCTAGGGCATATTTCCTTCACCGTAATGCATCATCCCGCAACTAACTCATTAGTCACATTGCTTGCAAAGCTTATAGTGATGTGCATTACCGAGAGGGCCCAGAGATACCTCTCCGATACTCGGAGTGACAAATCCTAATCTCGATCTATGCCAAGTCAACAAACACCGTCAGAGACACCTGTAGAGCATCTTTATAATCACCCAGTTATGTCGTGACGTTTGATAGCACATAGTGTTCCTCTCGTATTCGGGAGTTGCATACTCTCATAGTGAGAGGAATATGTATAAGTCATGAAGAAAGCAATAGCAATAAAACTAAACAATCATTATGCTAAGCTAACGGATGGGTCTTGTCCATCACATCATTCTCTAATGACATGATCCCGTTGATCAAATGACAACACATGTCTATGGTCAGGAAACTCAATCATTTTTATTAATGAGCTAGTCAAGTAGAGGCATACTAGGGACACTCTGTTTGTCTATGTATTCACACATGTACAAAGTTTCTAGTTAATGCAATTCTAGCATGAATAATAAGCATTTATTATGATATAAGGAAATATAAATAACAACTTTATTATTGCCTCTATGGCATATTTCCTTCAGTCTCCCACTTGCACTAGAGTCAATAATCTAGATTACATAGTAATGATTCTAACACCCATGGAGTCTTCGTGTTGATCATGTTTTGCTCGTAAGAAAGGCTTACACAGCGGGTATGCAACATTCAGATCCGCATGTATCTTGCAAATATCTATGTCTCCCTCCTTGACTTGATCGCGGATGGAATTGAAGCGTCTCTTGATGTGTTTGGTTCTCTTGTGAAATCTGGATTCCTTCGCCAAGGCAATTGCTCTAGTATTGTCACAAAAGATTTTCATTGGACCTGATGCACTAGGTATTACACCTAGATCGGATATGAACTCCTTCATCCAGACTCCTTAATTTGTTGCTTCTGAAGCAGTTATGTATTCCGCTTCACACGTAGATCCCGCCACGACGCTCTGCTTGGAACTGCACCAACTGACAGCTCCACCATTCAATATAAATACGTATCCGGTTTTTGACTTAGAGTCATCCGAATCAGTGTCAAAGCTTGCATCGACGTAACCATTTAGGACAAGCTCTTTGTCACCTTCATAAACGAGAAACATATCCTTAGTCCTTTTTAGGTATTTCAGGATGTTCTTGACCGCTGTCCAGTGATCCACTCCTGGATTACTTTGGTACCTCCCTGCTAAACTTATAGCAAGTCACACATCAGGTCTGGTACACAACTTTGCATACATGATGTAACATCCCAAATTTTCAATTTGGAATGTTATACATTAGATCATCATTGCATATCATGTTTTATTGCATTATGGCTTGATTCTAGAAATTCTACGCAACTCAAGGACCCACGGAGAGAGTTGGGAATTTCGTTATTTTCATATTTGAGTTTTCTCAAATTTTGAAAGAGGATCGTTTGATTTTAATTATTTTCTTTTCGAATATTTCTATTATATAAATAAAAGAGAGAGGATAAAATGACTTCCTCAAAATAAAGAAATATTGGATATTTAATATTAAAATCAAATAAGATTTTTATTCGGAGTTTTATTGCTATTTTATTTCAATTAGGAAAAATTGCATTTTTCAAAATTACATTAGAGTCACAAATAAATGTTCACCTTGTCTGGTAGATTTTTAGAGGACGGGGAAAATTTATTTCAGAATTTTTGGAGTCCGTTTAGTATTTCTTTTCTTTGTTTTTCTGTGCGGATTTTTTTTTAAAAAGGAAACCGACTCCGGGCCGTACCCGAGTGGGACTCCGCCCGGGGGGCTTTATAAGCCGGGGCACCGCAGCCCACCGCAGCCCAAACTCGCACCCCGCCGGATCCGCTGCCGCCGCAAGCCGCCGCCGCCGCCTCATCTCGCCGTCGCCGCCGCTGCCGCCGCCCGCCGCCACCGCCGCTGTTTGCCGAACCTCACCGGAGGTAGGCGTCGTCGCCGCCTTGGTTTTCGTGATAAAACCGATCGGTTTTTTCGAAACCCTAGATCCGTTTTTTAGATCCGGTTCAGTTTTTTTGGTTTAGTTATTTAGCGGACGTTCGTCCGTACGTTCGTTTTAACGAACAATTTTCGTCCATTAGTCATAGACAGCGAACGTTCGTTTGTTAGCCTGTTTGTCAGTTTTTCTTTTTCTCGTATTTTTCGTGATTATTTTCGATCGTGATTACTGATCCGATTTTTGTTTTAGTTTATCTTTTCGCTCGTTTATCGGAATCAGGCGATTCAAGCGCCTAGAGTTTCGTCTCGAAGCCCTCTTTCTGTTTAACCAACTTAAACAAGTTTTTGCTACTGTAAAAGTTGACTTTAGTCTAGTTTAGTAATCGGAGCTTGTTTCTTTCGCAGTTTGAGTTTCGTTGCTTCGTTTGATTTGATTCTTTTTGCAAACCGGAGTTCTTAAGTTGAACTTTCTGGTTAGATCTTCTTATTTGAGTTTTACCTGTGCTTCTTGCTTGATTGCTTATTGTATGCTTGTTTGATTGCGATAGAGTATCCAGAGTGCGAAGCGTGCTACTACGAGTGTCTAGGTTTCACGGATCATCAGCAAGGCAAGTAACACTTTGATCATACCTCTTTGCTACCCAATTTTTATTGCATTAGATCAACTCTCAAACAATTGCATGGTTAGGATCTGAATAAATTGTGGGTTGGGAAGTAGATGAGGTAGTACCTATTGACCTGTTTTATTATCAAACACTGGGAGTTACTTCTACATTGCTTATATTGTTGCTATGCTAGTAGACGTGGTTTGGGTTTGAGTGTATCCATGACAGATGTGAGTTGTTAATTAATGGTTAACTTAAGGTGGCAACCTTAATACACATCTGGGTGGATTGAGGCACCTGGGGAACCCAGTGATTGCCTGTATTTTTTGGAAATCCCGGGGTACCGTGTGATTTTCCTATGGACTGCCACCCAGGCTCAAAGGGATCATAAGATTATTCATGCTGGAAACTTCCGTGTGCAGCCACATGCCATTATGGGCTCTAGCATAGTTGAGTAAGTTGTTGGAAACCTTTCCATGATGGGCTTGCAGATGTAGGAGATTGTAGGTGTACCGACCTATCTATCGGTTAAGGGGACCTCTTCGGAAAGACTGTGTCTCGGTCATCCGTTTCTCAAACATTATGTAGTGCGAGAAATCCAACAAAGGAGATCGAGTCTTGTGGGTAAAAGTGCACAAACGTCTGCAGAGTGTACAAACTAATCATGGTTAGCCGTGTCCCCGGTTATGGACATCTTGAGTATCTAGTTCTTGGATTATCATGTGGATCTCATCACTCTTAAATATAATTTGATTGGGTTATTAATTACTTTTAATTGGGATTGAGATGGGGTTTACCATTCTCAATAAATTTTTTTCAACAAACTTTGTAGTTAAATAAAATATATTCCTTTGCAGTAGGGAAAAATTGGCTTTTCGCAAAACCTATTAACCATACAGCCTCCACCAGCCATATGTGCATTTAGTGATAGCTTTATTATGTTCATTACTCTCTTCTGTTACACTCCCAGCATATTCCATGTGCTGACCCGTTTTCGGGCTGCAACGTATTATGTTGCAGACTTTTTAGACGACGAGTAAGGTGCCTTAGGTCCTGGTCTTTCACTCAGTGATGCCGTTGGAGTTGATGGACTCACTTTATCTTCCAAGCCTTCCGCTGTTATCATATTAGATGGCCTTAAGCCATATTTATTGTAATAAGTTCTCTTTTGAGACATTCAATGTAATAAGTGTGTGATTGCTACTCTGTTATAAATCCTCAAGTAATGTGCGTGTCAACATTACCGATCCAGGGATGACACTGATGCACAGAGATCAGACTGTTTGAGGTCTGGTCGCTACAAGATGGTATCAGAGCACATGCTGACTGTAGGACACGACCACTAAGCTAAAGCCCTAGATCACTTCTCTCTCCTCATTTCTGACTCCTCTCCCTTTTCTACTCTTTAGGATGGCGGACGCAAGGAACAAGTTTGCACAACCGGATGAAGAAGCACCTCTTGGACGACACTTGAAGGAAGTCACTAAGTACCTGAACATTGGAATACCAAGCTTCACCGGGACTTACAACGCCACTTTACCAGAAGAGGAGCGCTAGATGATTCAAGTTCAAGTTCCAGGAAGGACATTTACGCCAGTCACTAAGCCCATAGAGTTTTCCTTTGATGCACCAACCTGGAGTCTAGGAAAGAGTATGGCAGCCTACATCACCATGGGACGCATTGGAGGAGTTTACCATAAGGAGCTTAAGGATACTATCTACTAGATTTGTGGGCGCCGAGATGAGCAATGGGAGATGATCAGCACCAGGAAGGATAGATCCATTGCAGCTTTCATCGAGGAGTTAAACCAGCATATTCGCCGCCAGGAGAATCAGATGTGCGCAGGCATGATAGATCTGAAGAAGGCAATGACAAGGATCACGGAGCTGGAAGAAGAATCAAGGCTACTTGCGAAGATTATGAGGAGGAAATCGTCGTACTAGTGGAGAAGAATGATGACGTGACAATGAAGCTGGGAGTATTCATGGGAGACCCCGCGCCAGGAGGAGAAGACGGCAAACCCAAGGAGATTCGTTCTAAAGACTACATCATCATCGATGACACCGACTCGGACCCCGACGATAGCGATGATGACTATGTTGATGAAGCTGGAGCAGATATCATGGAGTCTTCGACTGATCAATTTTTCTAGTCGACCACGAAAACAGTAGTAGTATTCCACCATGTATATAGTATAGTCCGAGCACTTTTGTAATGATAGTTCTAGACCGATTGTATGCCTTGCTTGATTGATTGAGTGATGTGATTGTGGTTGTATCATGTGCATATGGGTAGTGTTTTCTCACTAGACCTCATTCTATTCTATTCTCTTCCCTCTAAACCCTCAGATGCTTCTGAGATGTGACCCCGAATTCACCTTTCCACCGGAGCTCATTTAGTTGATCCAGCAGCAGAATACCTTGATGCAGTTGTTAGTTCAGAACCAAGGCAACAACAACAACAACCCACCACCACCACCACCCCCAATTGACAACTTAGCCCGTTTTCTGAGGTTGCAGCCACCGGTGTTTTCCAGTAGCACCAAGCCAATAGTTGCAGATGATTGGCTCCGTAGGATTGGAAGGGAGTTAACCACTGCAGGATGCACAGATGCTGAGAAGGTGCATTTTGCCTCACACCAATTGGATGGACCAGCATCCTCATGGTGGGAGAATTACACTGTCACCTATCCTATAGCCACTGTTACATGGGACTAGTTCCAGCAGGCCTTTCGCACTGCCCATGTATCAACAGGAGCTATGGCCATGAAGAAGCGTGAGTTTCGCAACTTACGCCAAGGAGGATGCACAGTTGGCCAGTATGTTGATGACATTAGTAAGCTAGCACGTTATGCCCCAGATGACGTCGCTACAGATGCAACTAAGCAGGAGAAGTTCCTAGAAGGACTGAATGATGAGCTAAGCATGCAGTTGATGGTGGCAAATTTCAATAACTACCAGGAGTTAGTAGATAGAGCTCTCATGATTGAAGGGAAGCAGTAGTAGATTGATAACCGCAAGAGGAAGTATGGACAGGGGAAGTATAATTCTGGAGCTCAGCAGAGACCCTGTTTTACCCCGAACTCGGGAGGACCCCTTCAGCATAACCATGGAGGTAACAATCACCCTGGAGGGAGTTCGCACAACCATAGTGGCTCCAAGAACGTGAATGGTAACGGAGGAAGCAACGGACAGAACCTTTCCAACCCAGCAACGCCCGCCAAGAAAGATCTAAGCCACGTTACGTGCTACAAGTGCCAGAAGACCGGACATTACACTAATGAATGTCCTGAAGCGAAGAATGGAAACGGCAATGGACACTCTGGGAAGAAGCCCAACCCTTTCAATAGGGGACAAGTGAACCACATTAACATGGAGGAGATTGAAGCCCGGCCGGATGCAGTAATAGGTAAGTTTTTGGTTAAGTCATTTACTGCAGTCGTTCTTTTCGATACCGGTGCATCGCATTCATACATATCAAGGGGATTTGTGGATAAGTATAAGTTGCCCACTAGAGTTCTTAAGACAACCATGCTAGTAACCTCACCTGGAGCCAAGTATATGACAAGCAGTGGATGTTTTCAGTTGCCATTAACCATAGGTAGTCATGTTTTCCCTTCTGACTTGATAATTTTGGAGTCGCAAGGTTTGCATGTGATTCTGGGTATGGATTGGCTATCGATGTATGGAGGAAACATCGATTGCGCCAGTAAGTCAATTTTGCTCACCACCCCAGAAGGATCAAGTATGTATCCCGGCATGTGCCAATTAGGACTCAAGTAAATTCCTTATCAGGAGTTGTACAGGAGGAAGTACCAGTGGTGAAGGATTTCCCAGATGGATTTCCCGAAGAGTTGTCAGGCATGCCACTGGATAGAGACATCGAGTTCTTGATTGAGCTTTTGCCAGACACAGGGCCAATATCTAAGAGACCGTACAGGATGCCTGCATAGGATTTAGAGGAAATTAAGAAGCACATTAAGGAGTTACTGGATAAAGGATATATTCGCCCAAGCTCGTCACCTTGGGGATTGCCAATACTTCTAGTGGAGAAGAAGGATGGATCGTTAAGGATGGTTGTTGATTATCGAGGATAGAATGAGGTGACGATCAAGAACAAGTACCCACTGCTTATGATCAATGATTTGTTTGATCAGCTGCAAGGAGCTAAGGTGTTTTGCAAGATCGATCTGCGATCAGGGTACCACCAACTGAAGATTCGAGAGCAGGATATACCTAAGATACCTTTTACCATAAGGTACGGGCTATATGAGCATACTGTTATGTCATTTGGCCTGACTAAGGCACCTGCCTATTTTATGAGCATGATGAACAAGGTGTTTATGGAGTTTTTGGATAAGTTCGTTGTGGTGTTCATAGATGATATTTTGGTCTACTTGAAGAATGAAGAGGAGCATAAGGAGCATTTGCGTTTGGTACTTGGGAAGCTTAGAGAACATTAGCTATACGCCAAGTTCAGCAAGTGCGAGTTTTGGTTGAAGGAGGTTGGATTCCTTGGACATGTTATATCCGGAGAAGGAGTAGTGGTAGACCCCACCAAAGTTGTCACTGTGACAAATTGGGAGGCACCCACGTCAGTTGGAGAAATTCAGAGTTTTCTTGGACTCGCAGGATACTATCGGAGGTTCATTGAGAATTTCTCGAAGATTGCAAAGCCTATGACTGAGTTGTTGAAGAAGGACACCAAGTTCAAATGGACTGAGCTATGTGAGGCTAGTTTTCAGGAGTTGAAGAAACGCTTGGTTACATCACCAGTGTTGATCCTGCTAGATAAATGCAAGGAATATGAAGTGTATTGCGATGCTTCTCGTTGAGGACTTGGAGCAGTGTGTAACACCCACAATGCGGCTATATCTCCCACGTGTCGGGGCACGACTTAGAGGCATAACCGCATGGTAGGCATGTCGCAAGAGGGGTAATCTTTACACATCCCATGTACTGAATAAGAAAGGGATAAAGAGTTGGCTTACAATAGCCACTTCACACCAATACAAGTTAAACATACATCATCTAGAATACAATCAAGGTCCGACTACGGAACCAAAATAAAAGGAAGACAACCCCAATTGCTAAATCCCGATCGTCCCAACTGGGCTCCACTACTGATCAACCGGAAAGACACAAAACAACGAACAAGATCTTCATCGAGCTCCCATTTGAGCTCGCTTACGCCACCCACACTAGTATCATCGGCACCGGCAACTGTTTGGAAGTATCTGTGAGTCACAAGGACCCAACAATCTCACACCCACGAGATCAAGACTATTTAAGCTTATGGGTAGGAAAGGGTAGTGAGGTGGAGCTGCAGCAAGCACTAGCATATATGGTGGCTAACATACGCAAATAAGAGCGAGAAGAGAAGCAAAGCAATGGCCGTGAAGCTAGAAGTGATCAAGAAGTGATCCTGAAACTACTTATGTTCAAGCATAACACAAGAACCGTGTTCACTTCCCGGACTCCGCCGAAAAGAGACCATCACGGCTACACACGCTGTTGATTCATTTTAATTAAGTTAAGTGCCAAGTTCTCTACAACCGAATATTAACAAATTCCCATCTACCCATAACCGCGGGCACGGCTTTCGAAAGTTCAAAACCCTGCAGGGGTGTCCCAACTTAGCCCATCACAAGCTCTCACGGTCAACGAAGGATATTCCTTCTCCCAGGAAGACCCGATCAGACTCAGAATCATGGTTACAAGACATTTCGACAATGGTAAAACAAGACCAGCAAAGCCACCCGATGTGCCGACAACCCCGATAGGACTCGCACGTATCTCGTTCTCAGGGCAACACCGGATGAGACTAGCTATGAGTAAAACCAAACCTCAAGTTTCCCCGAGGTGGTCCCGCAGGTAGCTCGGTTCGGACCAACACTTAGACAAGCACTGGCCCGGGGGGTTAAAATAAAGATGACCCTCGGGAGCGCGACTCCCAAGGGAAAAGTATAGGTGGTGGTGAGGCAAATGGTAAAACCAAGGTTGGGCCTTGCTGGAGGAGTTTTATTCAAAGCAAACTGTCAAGGGGTCCCCATAACACCCAATCGTGTAAGGAACGCAAAATCAAGGAACATAACACCGATATGACGAAAACTAGGGCGACAAGAGTGGAACAAAACACCAGGCATAAGGCCGAGCCTTCCACCCTTTACCAAGTATATAGATGCATTAAATTAAATACGAGATATTGTGATATCCCAACATGACCATGTTCCAACATGGAACAAACTTCAGCTTCACCTGCAACTAGCAACACTATAAGAGGGGCTGAGCAAAGCGGTAACATAGCCAAACAACGGTTTGCTAGGAAGGTGGGTTAGAGGCTTAACATGACAATATGGGAGGTATGATATAGCAAGTGGTAGGTATCGCGGCATAGCAATAGAGCGAACAACTAGCAAGCAAAGATAGAAGTGATTTCGAGGGTATGGTCATCTTGCCCGAGATCCCACAAGGAAGAAGAACGAGTCCATGAAGAAGACAAATGGACGTAGTCGAATGGATCCTCACAAATGCAACGTTATCAGAACTAACCCGAAGAAGCAACACCGAAAGAAGCAAACAATCATGGTAAACAACCATCACATAATCATGGCATGATGCACAACCAAGTATGATGCATGTCCGGTTTAATGAAGCATGGCATGGCAAAGTGCACAAGCAATCCTACAAATTAAGTGGAGCTCAATATGCAACGAGTTGCATATTGACGGAACACCATGTGAATTATTTAGTTCTCTCTCGTTTAGGTACCCAACAATATTAAATGTTGTTAAACATGGCAAGAGGTGGAGCATAGTAAAACTACCTATCTAGGCAAGTTTAAATGAGGCTGGAACAACAAGCAACAAGTCCGGAAAATCCTCATGTGCTTATTTATGGATTTGGTACTGTTCTGCCCTAAACCATATTTTAGAGTTTATAAACATACAAGATGAGTGCACCATGTTAAACTAGGCATTTTTCTACCCCATTTACATATAAAGTTTGTTAGGTTTGGAGCTACGGTTATTTAGTTATGAATTAAATCATTTTAACATGGCAATAAGGAAAATAAACACAAAAAACATTTTAAACATGGTTGAAAGTTGGATATTATGAAACTAGACAAAATTCTAAGCATTTCACATATAAAGCTTGTTTTAATCCGATGCATCATTTGTGAGTTATTATATGCATGTTGTGCAAGGGGTTTTCTGTAAATCTGTTTTCTCTGGAAATTAGACAGATTCACAGATCCTAGAAAAAACGTCAATGGGCTGAATCTGGGTAGACTGAGCGCTCACCATGGGCCAAGGCGCGCTGGTGCAGAGGCTGGGCCAGGGCTGACTGGGCCGCGCGGGGACGAGGAAGGAGTTGGGCCTTGCTGGCGCTGGAAGTGGCCCAGACGCGCGAGGCGGGGAGGCTACGGGCGCGGTCAATGCTCAGATGACATTGTTGCTGCTCGCTCCTAAGGACATGGCGAGGCGGCGGCTGCAACACCCTGGAGGTGGGCTTGGCGGGCGACGGCGGATCTGGTCCATGGGCCATGGATCTGGCCGGAGACGGGAGAGGGGGGTGCGGCCATGGAACTCCAAGTGGCGGCGCCATGGTTCCCTGTGAGAGAAACAGGACGAGGGAGGTGGTCAGGGAGAGCTTCAGCGAAAAAGAAAAAAGGAAGGGAGCAGGGGCGACGCTCATCTGCTCTTGGACTAGGTCGCCGACAGCACGACAGCAGGTCTGGCACAAGACGAGGCGGCGAAGGCCTGGACGAGGAGGCCGCGGACGAAGGACGACGACGGTTTGAGGTGCGTGGGACGCCCGTGCAGAGGAGCTTGAGCATCAGGCGCGCGAGAGGACCGGTGAGGTGGCGCCCCGATGGTCGTGCTCGCGAGGGCAAGGCAGAGGAGGCTGCGGGTGCGTGGAGGTCGAGCAGAGGAGCCTGACGGGACTGGATCGATGGGTGGATCAGGGAAGGTGGTAGGCTCGATGGGGAAAACAAGGAAGGAGGAGGCGGCTTCGGTGGATCGGGCAGGGGAGATCCCGAGGGGGATTTGAAGTGGCGGCGCGCAGGAGGATGGATGGGACAAGTGGCCTAAAAACTAGGGTTCGGTCTGATTTATATAGTGAGTGGGTTAGGTTAGGGGCTACTCCGGTCCCTCCGATTTAGATCGGACGTGATAACCCACAAGTATATGGGATCACAACAGTTTTCGAGGGTAAAGTATTCAACCCAAATTTATTGATTCGACACAAGGGGAGCCAAAGAATACTCTCAAGTGTTAGCAGCTGAGTTGTCAATTCAACCACACCTGGAAACTTAGTATCTGCAGCAAAGTATTTAGTAGCAAAGTAATATGATACTGGTGATAATGGTAACAAAAGGTAACAACAGTAAAAGTAATGTTTTTGGTATTTTGTAGTGATGACAACAATAGCAACAGGAAAGTAAATAAGCGAAGAACAATATATGGAAAGCTCGTAGGCAATTGATCAGTGATGGAGAATTATGCCGGATGCGGTTCATGTAACAGTTGTCGGATTTCGGGTTCCGGCAGACCCTTGAGGTTCGAACACTGGGGTGCGCGCGGAGATCTCTCCCCTATCGATCTACGTCCAATCTCCTCGCGTGGTTTGAGCTGTAAACAACGAACAACACAAGGGACACAAGGTTTATACTGGTTCGGGCCATCGTTGTGGTGTAATACCCTTCTCCAGTGTGTGGTGTGGTGGATTGCCTTTGGGGCTGATGATGAACAGTACAAGGGAAGAACAGCCTCGCGAGAGGTGTTCTTGAGCTGGTGCGATGAACTGCTTGGGCGAGTTCAGTCGCCTCTCTCTCTCTTTCTCTATCTCTCTTTTTCGGTCCCTTCTTCTCTCTCTTCCACTCTGTGGTGGCTAGCTCTATTTATAGATGCCCTGGGTCTCTCCCCAAATAATGAGCGGGAAGGGCGCCAACAATTGGCCATTTTGAAGGGGAACACCTAGTACAAGTTATCCTGACCAAAGGTGGTCTTCGGCTGCCAAAAGCGCTGGTGATGACACCGTCTTGGGCTCCACAGTGGCCTCCGTCCTGCCGCTCTACTGGTCTTGCTCTCGTTGCACCAAAATGGTAACCTTTGCCCGGTGCCTTGGCCTGTGCTTGCCCCCTTTGCACCAAAGGGGAAACAAGGATACTGCGCAGGCCGGCGCCTGCCCGGCGCCCGCCTGGTCTCGATCGTCATGGCTTGCGTCATGGGCTCCTCGCGAGGTACCCCTGCCTTGATCTCTCTGCCTCCTTGCGAGCCTGCCTAATGAGGCTGCCTCTGAGGAAGCTTCCGGTCGTCCGCCCCGTGAGGCTCGGCCCCTCGCGAGGGTCTTGAGCTTGAGCTGATGAAGATGGGCTACGTTGGGCCCCCACTTGGGCCACACCGCAGGCCGCAGGCAGGCAAGTCTGGGGACCCCCGTTCCTAGAACGCCGATAGTAGGCCCCGGGCCCAAGGCGCGTCCGGGCTTGGCCTAGCAGGGAAGCGAAGGGGCAAGCGCGAAGCGCCGCGGGCTCTAACAGCCTGCGGCCTTGGGCGCCGCATGGCGATTGATTGGATGTGGGCGTCTACGCTTCCCATGACGCTTCGGCGACTGCCCATCTGACAAAAGAGGTGCCTGGGCCAGACTTACTTGCTTTGTTCTCGTTCACCTCGCCCCAGATCCCCTTTCTCGCTCTCCTCCTTCTTGCTTTTGAAATCCTCCAGATCTGTCTCAATCCTTCTCGCCCGGCACGCCATGGCGCCTCGCAAGTCCCTGACCGAGGCCTGGTACTCGCCGGCCCTGGATTCCCCGAACTTGCCGGAGAAGAACCTCGCCCTCACGTGCCTGATGACGGTGGCGTAGGGTAGCAAGGGGTGACTGTGCTCAAGGCCGGCTCCGACCAGCCTAAAAGCAGGCGGAGCACCTTCTATCCGCTTTTTGTGAGCGCCATCGTCGCCGGTCTGGTGCCTCCTTTCTCTGAGTTCTTCTTTGCTGTTCTCTGCCAGTACAACTTGCAGGTTCTGCATCTCCACCCCAACTCTGTTCTTCTCCTAGCGATTTTTGCTTACTACTGTGAGGCTCATGTCGGGGTAAAGCCCTCGGTGGCCTTGTTGCGCCACTATTTTTCCCTTCGGGTTTCTGGTGGCCATGTCTCCGTATGTGCAAGCTTCATCGCATACTCCAATTCCAATGATATCTCGAAGCTTGGGAAGAGAATCGAAGGCTTCCGGAGCAAGTGGGTCATGGTGGACGTCGGGCGCCTCCACCCCGTCTGGTGTTGCCTATGGGGCAGCCCAAGGCTGTCGACGCGTGGTCCCGCACGGAGCTCGCCGACCCCTGTGCGAGGGCGGTGCTGAAGAGGATGAACGCGGACCTAAGGCCGAGCAACTTGGGGACGACGAAGCTGACTAGAGCCACGCTCCTAAGGGAGTTCTTGGAGCACCGGGTGGCTCCACTCCAGGAGCACTCGCTCCCATTGTGGAGGCTTGGGGAAGCGGACGCCGCCTTGCGCCTAAGCTCTGAGGCCCTGACCGATGAGAATCTGGTCGCAGCCCTCCATTCTTTGGTTGGGGGAGATGTGGCGAAGCCGGTGGGCGCCCCCGTCCCCCTGTTCCTTCGTGACGACTGGGAGCAGGTGGTGAACGCCATGCCCACCTTTAATGGTGATGGGCCGGTGCCCGCGGAAGCTCCCGAGGGTCTTGTGGCGTTGGCGATGGTGAACGTGTCCTCCGACAGCTCCAGCGAGAGCGAGGGGGAAGAAGAGGCGGAGGAAGAAGAGTTTGACTCTGAGGCGACTGGCGAGGAGTCGAGGGAGTCTTTCCCTCGGCGCAGGTCCCAGGTCCTCCGCTCCATGCCGGACGACGACGAGGCCGGTGCCATGCGAGGAGGGGAGGAATCTCCCTTGGTCGTGAGGAAGAGCAAGTCGGGGCTGGTTCCCCCAGGGTCTGCTTTGGTCCCTGAGCGATCCGAGGCCAGCTCCAGCCCTCCTGACGTGCCTTCTGCTTCCGGGCCTCCCGAGGCTGACCCCAGCTGCAGGCTCTCGGGCTTCAAGTTTGGCCGGAGGTTGCTTGGGCCCGCAAGCGACGACCAATAAGTGCTCGATTCGTGCTTTGCTTGGTTTCTGCCACCGAGGCTTGACGTCCATATTCTTTTGTCAGGCTGGCGCCTGCGGCGAAGAGGTTGAAAGGGGCTTCTGCGGCCCCGCTTGGGGCGAGTCCACCTGCCGGGATGGCGCCTTCGTCCACTGAGGGGAAAGACGGCGCGGCTCGCGCCTCCCCTGCCCGGTCGTCCTCGCGAGGTCGACCGGGACGCCTCGGCGAGGAGTCAGCCCCCATGGCTCCGCTGACCCTGGAGTCGATTGCGCTTGATGCTGTAGCCGGGGCAGCCAAGGCCCAGGGGGTTCCTTCCTGCCAGGCCGTGATCACGCTGCCGTCTTCTTCGCCTGCTCCGCCGGTTCCCGCTTCTTCTGTTCCCTCTGCCGCCGTCCTGGACCAGGTCGCTAGCGAACTGAGCCAGCTGCGGGAGGATCTTCTTAGCACGGACCCTCGCCTAGCGGCCGGGCGCCTGGAGTTAGCTTCTGGCTGGGCCCGTTCCGCTGCCTCCGTCCGAGCAGCGCTGAGCCAGGCCGTGGCGGCCTCCGAGGGGGAGAAGCAGGCCGCCAACCAAGCCAAGGCCGCTCGCGATGCTGCCTTGGGTGACACCGAGGCTGCCAAGGCTCGCTGCGAGGCGTTGGAGACCGAGCTACAAGGCCTGCGCAACGAGCTTGCCAAGGAGGTCCACAGCCGCCAGGAGAGAGAGAAGGAGATGAAGGCTCAGGAGGCTGCCGTCAAGGACCGGGACGTCAAGCTTGATGACCGCCACAGCCAGTTGGAGACGCTGGAGCGGTCGCTAAAGGCGGAGAGGACCGAGCTGGATGCCAAGGCGAAGGTCCTGGCGGAGGATCGGGTGGCCTTCACAAAGATGGAGAAGAGGGCTCGCGCCGCGCTGAAGACGCTTTACGAGAGCGGCTTGGAGGAGCCACTGGCCGGTGCGAAGGACGGCCCTGCCAAGCTGCTCCCCTTCCTGGTCCTTGCGCTTGAAGATGTCATAGACGGCCTTGGCCCCACGGCCGAGGCCGAGGCGCGTGCCGTGTCTTCTACGATGCTGACGCATGTCCTCAGCCATGTCTACCCGCGCGACCCCGACTTCGACTTCGATAGCATGCTGGAACCCGTGAGCGGCGACCTTGCCGCTGCTGCCGCTAAGGCCGTGAAAGGCCGAGCCGAAGCTCTACTGGGGAGGTTCCGCGCCTTCAGCGTCTTGCCCGGGCGCGGTGCCACCAGCTCCACGACCCCAGGAGGCGGGGTGGCCCAGCGCGACTCCACCACAGGCGGCGGCGCCAATGGAGAGTGATCCCTTCACGGCTTCTGTCCTGCTTTTATTCCTGCAACATGCACCATGCCTCGCAGAGGCGTTTAAACTTGTGTTTGACGTCGTGAAACAATCTATGGCTTGTAATATTTTCTTTGAATTTCCTGGAATTTTTATTGTTCTCCCCTACTTGCTCGCGCTCTACGTCGGCAGGGCCCGGCCTCGCGCGTACCTCACCCAGCATTAGCCCCGACCGGAAACCAGGACGGGACTAAGGAGTGAGGGGCTACGTGGAAAGTTAGGCTCCTGAGTCGCGATGCTCAGGAGTTCCCCTTGACGCACAAGCAACAAGTAGAAAAGGGGGGAACGAGGAGTGGATTGATCATTCTGCGTCGACAGGGCCCGGCCCCGCGCATACCTCACCCAGCGTTAGCCCCGACCGGAAACCAGGACGGGACTAAGAAGTGAGGGGCTACGAGCAAGTTAGGCTCCTGAGTCACGATGCTCAGGAGTCCCCCTTGATGTTCAAACGGGTTTCCATACCTTGGCTCCGCTCAAGGAGGGGCGCGTGACGACCAGGTCCGAGGGACCTGGCTGGGTGGCGTGTGCTCGGGCGAGGCCCGTGCATAGCCCCCGTGTCCAGCCCCGTCGCGCGGCACTCCTAAGGGGAGGCGTTGCGATGGTGCCGGATGCTGAGCTCTGGGCTCCCTGAGGTTAGTACGACCGTAGGCCGCCCTCAGTTGTTTATCACCAGTGCGGAGCATAGCGCTTCCGTATGTGTACGAGCATAGCCGCTCCTCGGTAGTGTCGTCAGCTAGCGCAAAGCATGGTGCTTCCACTGGTACGTGGGAGGGGGCTCCCCTCCGGGAGGAGCCCCCGGGGCGTGTACAACCCTGCCCTGACACGTGGCCGGCATGGTAGGGCTAGGAGAGGTGTATCTGGGCACTTATGAGCCAGCGCGGGACTCACGAGGCCCTACCTCGAGGCGGGTTGCGCCTGGCTCTGGGCCTTTATCAATGGTGTGTTCCTGCAGGGTGGTTAGAATGCAAATGCTCTACGTCCTCAGGTCCCGGCCCTTGAGCTAGCTCAGCCGCCGCTGGTATGACAGGTCGCGATGCCGTGGGTCAAGGCCAGGGGGTGAGGGCTGGAGAGCCACTAGGAGCCCATGAGTCGCGATGCTCAGGTACCCCCCTTTTAACATGCAAGTGCTTTGCATGAAGGCGGAGAAGTCCGCGATAAGCAACATGTGAAAATTAAGCGCGAACGAGCAAATTCATTTTAAGTAAACGCGGGAAAAGCAAACGCTGCTGGGCCAACAAGGTAAGTAAAGAGCATAAGCAAAACGGATACATGCCGTAGGGACGGACCCACGCAGCCTAGGAATGATGCGGCCCTGTGGGCGCTCCCAGCTAAGAATGGAGCTTAGAAAGGTGTCACCTGGTGCCGTTGAAGAAGGAGTGATGTTGAAGAAGCGTGCGATGTGCGATGAAGACGTTGATCCTCACGAGCCCCCAGGCCCAGGAGCCTCGGGAGGCTCTGGGGGCACTGGTGGGTCTTCGAGAGCCATCTCCATCTTCGCCAGGACCGCATGATGCCTGACCTCCTGAGCCTCCAGAATGCTCCTCAGCAGGCGCTGATGAGCGGCGACCGCATTCGGCAGGCCGAAAAGCATGCGAATGTAGCTGTGAGGTGGACCCTCGCAACGCCCCACGCGTGAAGGCCAGAGGCGCTCCTGAGACGCGGCTCGGTTGAGCCCTGACACGTCGATGCAGATGCGCAGCCCACCATCCTCGCCTGGATGTGGGGCTATGGTGGGCAAGCGGCGGCTGCCGCGCATGACTCTCGACTCCTGTAGCTCATGGGTGTTTCTTGCGATGAACTCCTAAGGGTTTGGTCTTCCTTGCCTTGTATCTTCCTGAGGGAAACGTACCTAGAAGCACCCCTCCAAGTGGTGCCCGAGCGCCTCCCTCGCGACCTTGGCAAAGTCGGTGGCTCTCCAAGAAAGAGCCCCTGAGCCCTACTTGAGGAGGGCGCCGGGTGCGCCTTCCTATGCGAGAGAGGGTGGCGCTCCCTGATTGGGCGCAAATCCTAACGCAACACCTCTGGAGGTGCCTGCCTCCTTATGGCTTGGGTCAGGCGAAACCTTCTTCTTCTTAAGGGTCGCCTCGGGAAGCCTTCCATTTCTGCGGTCCGGGTCTTCGATTGCCGCGGCTTGGAATGCGCGCTCAAGTGAACACACTGCGTCCCTTTCTTCACAGGGTATGGTGATGACTCCACCGCTTCCTGGCATCTTGAGGACATTGTACCCATGGTGAGTCACTGCCATGAACTTGGCCAGGGCTGGGTACCCGAGGATGGCGTTGTATGGCAGACGGATGTGAGCTCGGTGCGGTAGTTGTTGCGCTGTCCGAAGGTGACTGGAAGGCGAACCTGTCCTATGGGAACAGTGGAACCATCAGTGACTCCTGAGAAGGGCTTGGTTGGCTGAAGCTGATCGTACGATGCTTGGAGGTTGTCGAACGTCTCAACGGACAAGACATTGAGTCCTGCTCCGCCGTCAATGAGGGTCCTGGTGACCTGCACGTTGCTGATGACTGGGGAGCAAAGCATTGGGAGGACTCCGGCCGTTGCCGCGCACTTGAGCTGATCCGCTGAGCTGAACGTGATAGTGCACGCAGACCACCTGAGAGGGCACGTGGCCTCAAGCTTGGGGAGGACTGCATTCACCTCGTGAGTAAACTGCTTGAAAATGTGCTGTGAGGCTGGGGCCTGCGCGCCACCCAAGATGCAAGCGATTGCGCGCGGCTCTTGGAAGCCCCCAACCCCATCGTCTTGATGTTGGTCTTTGGTCCTCCTCGGCGGTGGCGGCAGAGGAGGAAGGCCTGCGTTGCCGTACGGGCGATCCTCACGAGGCTGATCTCTCCAGGCTCCCTCGCGAGGCTGGTCCTGCCAGCGATCCTCGCGAGGTCAGTCACGCCACCCTTGCCGAGGGCCATGGTCTTCCCATCGTCCGCCACCTCTTCCTCCTCCTCGGCCATAGCCCCTGTCATTGCAATCGGGGCGCCGACCGATACGTCCATCTCTCACGGCCCTGAGCTCTTGACATTCGTTGGTGTTGTGGGTGTGCAGGTCGTGGTACACGCAGTACCGGCTGCCCTTGGATGACTCAGGCTGATCCCTGCCTCGCTTGGTGTCTGGCTCCGCTGCAAGCATGATAGCCCCCTTGCGCTTCACATCCTTGGCCTTGGGGTTTCTTCTCTTCTGGGTCGGCAGCCGGGAGTTCGAGGAGGGAAAGGCGCCCTTCCTCAGCCCTGGCGCACTTGGTCGCCAAGTTGAACAGCTCAAAGGATGTGCACATGTCTTCATGGACTGCTAGCTCCTCCTTCATGTTAATGTCGCGTACGCCATCGGAGAAGGCCGTGACGATGGCTTCTTCAGTCACCTTGGGGATCTTGAGTCGAGCGTTGTTGAAGCGCTGGATGTATTTCTGTAGGGTTTCCCCTTGCTGCTGCTTGATGTGGCGCAGATCGCTCATGGCCGGGGGCCGGTCGCGAGTGCCCTGGAAGTTGGCGATGAAGCGAGTGCGCATCTTGTCCCAGGAGGAGATTGTGCCAGGAGCCAGGTTCAGGAGCCAGGTGTGGGCCCCGTCCTTGAGCGCCATGGGAAACCAGTTCGCCATGACCCTTTCGTCTCCGTTGGCGGCTTCGATGCATAGCTCATAGAGCTGTAGGAACTCCGTGGGGTCCGTCGTGCCATCATAGCGAGGGGGCAGGTCAGGCTTGAATTTGCCTGGCCATGCGACGCCGCGTAGCTCGGGGTGAGGGCGCGGCAGCCTGCCGTGGCCGCCGGTGCCTTTTGCTGGTGTTGGGCTTGTTCCTGGGGATTACCGCGCGCCGCCACTTGGTGCAGCGCGGGGTCTTGGCGTGGAGGTGCAGGGACGCGATCTTGGCGCGCCGGCGCTGGGAGCGCGCGAGCACCTTCTTGGGGACGAGGGATCTCTTGGCAGCTCCTTTCTTGCTGCGTAGGCGCCGGACGCGGAGGGTCTCGCCCTGGGGCTGCGCGCCTTGGTACCAGGGTGCCTTCTTGGGGAGGAGGTGGTGGAGGCACCTCCTAATCCCTGCCTCCTGCGCGGAATGGAGGGCGAGGCAGCAAGAGGGACGGCAGGGGGGAGCCCCCTGCGGTGCTGACGAGCTCGGTGATGCGGGCGAGCCAGTCCTCGTAGAGGTCGTCGATGGGGCGGTAGTGCAAGAGCTCTCTTGCCAGGAGCAGCGCGGCGTGCGTGTCCGTGGGGGCGCGGCGGGCGTGGGACGACGAAGCGGCTGGAGTCAGCGACGGTGTGGCGGTGCGGCCCTCCCGCCGCACCGAAGGATGCTGGGAGGAGGCATGCTGCTCGTTCCCCGCCGGGCCGGTGGCGGCGTTGGCGGCAGTCGACGGGGAACGACGAGGACGTCCGCCGATGGGCGCCGTCTGGGCGACGCGGGTGGCGAGAGCAGCCCGGCGCTCGGCGCGAGCCCGACGAGCGTCAGCCATGGACACGACGGAAGATCGTACGCGTACAGCGGAAGAAAGATTTCGGCGCACCCCTACCTGGCGCGCCAAATGTCGGATTTCGGGTTCCGGCAGACCCTTGAGGTTCGAACAATGGGGTGCGCGCGGAGATCTCTCCCCTACCGATGTACGTCCAATCTCCTCACGTGATTTGAGCTGGAAACAACGAACAACACAAGGGACACAAGGTTTATACTGGTTCAGGCCACCATTGTGGTGTAATACCCTACTCCAGTGTGTGGTGTGGTGGATTGCCTCTGGGGCTGATGATGAACAGTACAAGGGAAGAACAGCCTCGCGAGAGGTGTTCTTGAGCTGGTGCGATGAACTGCTTGGGCGAGTTCAATCGCCTCTCTCTCTTTCTCTATCTCTCTTTTTGGTCCCTTCTTCTCTCTCTTCCACTCTGTGGTGGCTAGCTCTATTTATAGAGGCCCTGGGCCTCTCCCCAAATAATGAGCGGGAAGGGCGCCAACAATTGGCCATTTTGAAGGGGAACACTAGTACAAGTTATCCTGACCAAAGGTGGTCTTCGGCTGCCAAAAGCACTGGTGATGACGCAGTCTTGGGCTCCACGGTGACCTCCGTCCTGCCGCTCTGCTGGTCTTGGTCTCGTTGCACCAGAATGGTAACCTTTGCCCGGTGCCTTGGCCTGTGCTTGCCCCCTTTTCACCAAAGGGGAAACAAGGACACCGCGCAGGCCGGCGCCCACCTGGTCTCGATCGTCATGGCTTGCGTCACGGGCTCCTCGCGAGGTACCCCTGCCTCGATCTCTCCGCCTCCTCACGAGCCTGCCTGATGAGGCTGCCTCTGAGGAAGCTTCCGGTCGTCCGCCCCGCGAGGCTTGGCCCCTCGCGAGGGTCTTGAGCTTGAGCTGACGAAGATGGGCCGCGCTGGGCCCCCCACTTGGGCCACGCTGCAGGCAGGCAAGTCTGGGGACCCCCATTCCCAGAACGCCGACAACAGTCATAACCTAGGGTGACACAGAACTAGCTCCAGTTCATTGATATAATGTAGGCATGTATTCCAACATAGTCATACATGCTTATGGAAAAGAACTTGCATGACATCTTTTGTCCTACCCTCCCGTGGCAGCGGGGTGTTGGGGAACGTAGTAATTTCAAAAAATTTCCTACGCACACGCAAGATCATGGTAATGCATAGCAACGAGGGGAGAGTGTGATCTACGTACCCTAGTAGATCGACAACGGAAGCGTTTGGTTGATGTAGTCGTACATCTTCACGGCCCGACCGATCAAGCACCGAAACTACGGCACCTCCGAGTTTTAGCACACGTTCAGCTCGATGACGATCCCCGGATTCTGATCCAGCAAAGTGTCGGGGAAGAGTTCCGTCAGCACGACGGCGTGGTGACGATCTTGATGTACTACTGTCGCAGGGCTTCGCCTAAGCACCGCTACAATATTATCGAGGACTATGGTGGCAGGGGGCGCCGCACACGGCTAAGAATAAGATCACGTGGATCAACTTGTGTGTCTCTGGGGTTCCCCTGCCTCCGTATATAAAGGATCAAGGGAGGGGGGGTGCGGCCGGCCTAGGAGAGGCGCGCCAGGAGGAGTCCTACTCCCTCTGGGAGTAGGATTCCCCCCAATCCTAGTTGGAATAGGATTCGCGGAGGGGGAAAAGAGAGAGGGGGGCCGACCCCCTCTCCTTGTCCTATTCGGACCAAGGGAGGGGAGGGGCGCGCGGACCATCTTGGGCTGCCCCTTCTCTTTTCCACTAAAGCCCACTAAGGCCCATATAGCTCTCGGGGGGTTCCGGTAACCTCCCGATACTCCGGTAAAATCCCGATTTCACCCGGAACACTTCCGATATCCAAACATAGGCTTCCAATATATCAATCTTTATGTCTCGACCATTTCGAGACTCCTCGTCATGTCCGTGATTACATCCGGGACTCCGAACAACCTTCGGTACATCAAAACGTATAAACTCATAATATAACTGTCATCGAAACCTTAAGCGTGCGGACCCTACGGGTTCGAGAACAATGTAGACATGACTGAGACACGTCTCCGGTCAATAACCAATAGCGGGACCTGGATGCCCATATTGGCTCCTACATATTCTACGAAGATCTTTATCGGTCAGACCGCATAACAACATACGTTGTTCCCTTTGTCATCTTATTAGTTGCATTGCTTGCAAGGCTTAAGTGATGTGCATTACCGAGAGGGCCCAGAGATACCTCTCCGACAATCGGAGTGACAAATCCTAATCTCGAAATACGCCAACCCAACAAGTACCTTCGGAGACACCTGTAGAGCACCTTTATAATCACCCAGTTACGTTGTGACGTTTGGTAGCACACAAAGTGTTCCTCTGGTAAACGGGAGTTGCATAATCTCATAGTCATAGGAACATGTATAAGTCATGAAGAAAGCAATAGCAACATACTAAACGGTCTTGTGCTAAGCTAACGGAATGGGTCATGTCAATCAGATCATTCATATAATGATGTGATCCCATTAATCAAATAACAACTCTTTGTCTATGGTTAGGAAACATAACCATCTTTGATTAATGAGCTAGTCAAGTAGAGGCATACTAGTGACACTCTATTTGTCTATGTATTCACACATGTATTATGTTTCCAGTTAATACAATTCTAGCATGAATAATAAACATTTATCATGAAATAAGGAAATAAATAATAACTTTATTATTGCCTCTAGGGCATATTTCCTTCAGCCTCCCACTTGCACTAGAGTCAATAATCTAGTTCACATCGCCATGTGATTTAACAACAATAGTTCACATCACCATGTGATTAACACCCATAGGTCACATCGTCATGTGACCAACACTCAAAGGGTTTACTAGAGTCAGTAATCTAGTTCACATATCTATGTGATTAACACCTAGAGAGTACTAAGATGTGATCATGTTTTGCTTGTGAGATAATTTTAGTCAACGGGTCTGTCACATTCAGATCGGTAAGTATTTTGCAAGTTCTATGTCTACAATGCTCTGCATGGAGCTACTCTAGCTAATTGCTCCCACTTTCAATATGTATCCAGATTGAGACTTCGAGTCATCTGGATCAGTGTCAAAACTTGCATCAACGTAACCCTTTACGACGAACCTTTTGTCACCTCCATAATTGAGAAACATATCCTTATTCCACTAAGGATAATTTTGACCGCTGTCCAGTGATCTACTCCTAGATCACTATTGTACTCCCTTGCCAAAATCAATGTAGGGTATACAATAGATCTGGTACACAACATGGCATACTTTATAGAACCTATGGCCAAGGCATAGGGAATGACTTTCATTCTCTTTCTATCTTTTGTCGTGGTCGTGTTTTGAGTCTTACTCAATTTCACACCTTGTAACACAGGCAAGAACTCTTTCTTTGACTGTTCCATTTTGAACTACTTCAAAATCTTGTCAAGGTATGTACTCATTGAAAAAACTTATCAAGCGTTTTGATCTATCTCTATAGATCTTGATGCTCAATATGTAAGTAGCTTCACCGAGGTCTTTCTTTGAAAAACTCCTTTCAAATACTTTTTTATGCTTTGTAGAATAATTCTACATTATTTCTGATCAACAATATGTCATTCACACATACTTATCAGAAATGCTGTAGTGCTCCCACTCACTTTCTTGTAAATACAGGCTTCACCGCAAGTCTGTATAAAACTATATGCTTTGATCAACTTATCAAAGCTTGTATTCCAACTCCGAGATGCTTGCACCAGTCCATAGATGAATCGCTGGAGCTTGAATATTTTGTTAGCACCTTTAGGATTGACAAAACCTTTTGGTTGCATCATA
Organism: Triticum monococcum; assembly: GCA_034509565.1. NCBI lineage: Eukaryota > Viridiplantae > Streptophyta > Magnoliopsida > Poales > Poaceae > Triticum > Triticum monococcum. Next base: position 609,943,593 of record CM067842.1, read on the forward strand.
TACAACTCTTCTTTAATAAATCCATTAAGGAATGCAGTTTTGTTTATCCATTTGCAAAATTTCATAATCATAAAATGCGGCAATTGCTAACATGATTCGGACAGACTTAAGCATCACTACGGGTGAGAAGGTCTCATCATAGTCAACTCCTTGAACTTGTCGAAAACCTTTTGCGACAAGTCGAGCTTTGTAGACAGTAATATTACCGTCAGCGTCAGTCTTCTTCTTGAAGATCCATTTATTCTCAATTGCTTGCCGATCATCGGGCAAGTCAACCAAAGTCCATACTTTGTTCTCATACATGGATCCCATCTCAGATTTCATGGCTTCAAGCCATTTTACGGAATCTGGGCTCACCATCGCTTCTTCATAGTTCGTAGGTTCATCATGATCTAGCAGCATGATTTCCAGAACAGGATTACCGTACCACTCTGGCGCGGATCTCACTCTGGTTGATCTACGAGGTTCACTAGTATCTTGTCCTGAAGTTTCATGATCAGTATCATTAGCTTCCTCACTAATTGGGGTAGGTGTCGCAGAAACAGTTTTCTGTGATGTACTACTTTCCAATAAGTGAGTAGGTACAGTTACCTCATCAAGTTCTACTTTCCTCCCACTCACATCTTTCGAGAGAAACTCCTTCTCCAGAAAGTTTCCGAATTTAGCAACAAAAGTCTTGCCTTCAGATCTGTGATAGAAGGTGTACCCAATAGTTTCCTTTGGATATCCTATGAAGACACATTTTTTCGATTTGGGTTTGAGCTTATCAGGTTGAAGCTTTTTCACATAAGCATCGCAGCCCCAAACTTTCAGAAAAGACAACTTTGGTTTCTTGCCAAACCATAGTTCATAAGGCGTCGTCTCAACGGATTTTGATGGTGCCCTATTTAACGTGAATGTGGCCGTCTCTAAAGCATAACCCCAAAATGATAGCGGTAAATCAGTAAGAGACATCATAGATCGCACCATATCTAGTAAAGTACGATTACGACGTTCGGACACACCATTACGCTGTGGTGTTCCGGGTGGCGTGAGTTGCGAAACTATTCCGCATTGTTTCAAATGTACACCAAACTCGTAACTCAAATATTCTCCTCCACAATCAGATCGTAGAAACTTTATTTTCTTGTTACGATGATTTTCAACTTCATTCTGAAATTATTTGAACTTTTCAAATGTTTCAGACTTATGTTTCATTAAGTAGATATACCCATATCTGCTTAAGTCATCTATGAAGGTGAGAAAATAACGATATCCGCCACGAGCCTCAATATTCATTGGACCACATACATCTGTATGTATGATTTCCAAAAAATCTGTTGCTCTCTCCATAGTACCGGAGAACGGTGTTTTAGTCATCTTGCCCATGAGGCATGGTTCGCAAGTACTAAGTGATTCATAATCAAGTGGTTTTAAAAGTCCATCAGTATGGAGTTTCTTCATGCGCTTTACACCGATATGACCTAAACGGCAGTGCCACAAATAAGTTGCACCATCATTATCAACTCTGCATCTTTTGGCTTCAACATTATGAATATGTGTGTCACCACTATCGAGATTCAATAAAATAGACCACTCTTCAAGGGTGCATGACCATAAAAGATATTACTCATATAAATAGAACAACCATTATTCTCTGATTTAAATGAATAACCGTCTCGCATCAAACAAGATCCAGATATAATGTTCATGCCCAACGCTGGCACCAAATAACAATTATTTAGGTCTAATACTAATCCCGAAGGTAGATGTAGAGGTAGCGTGCCGACCGCGATCACATCGCCTTTGGAACCGTTTCCCACGCGCATCGTCACCTCGTCCTTAGCCAATCTTCGCTTAATCCGTAGTCCCTGTTTCGAGTTGCAAATATTAGCAACAGAACCAATATCAAATACCCAGGTGCTACTGCGAGCATTAGTAAGGTACACATCAATAACATGTATATCACATATACCTTTGTTCACCTTGCCATCCTTCTTATCCGCCAAATACTTGGGGCAGTTCCGCTTCCAGTGACCAGTCTGCTTGCAGTAGAAGCACTCAGTTTGAGGCTTAGGTCCAGACTTGGGTTTCTTCTCTTGAGCAGAACTTGCTTGCTGTTATTCTTGAAGTTCCCCTTCTTCCCTTTGCCCTTTTTCTTGAAACTAGTGGTCTTGTTGACCATCAACACTTGATGCTCCTTTTTGATTTCTACCTCCGCAGCTTTCAGCATTGCGAAGAGCTCGGGAATAGTCTTATTCATCCCTTGCATATTATAGTTCATCACGAAGCTCTTGTAGCTTGGTGGCAGTGATTGGAGAATTCTGTCAATGACGCAATCATCTGGAAGATTAACTCCCATCTGAATCAAGTGATTATTATACCCAGACATTTTGAGTATATGCTCACTGACAGAACTATTCTCCTCCATCTTGCAGCTATAGAACTTATTGGAGACTTCATATCTCTCAATCCGAGCATTTGCTTGAAATATTAACTTCAACTCCTGGAACTCTCATATGCTCCATGACATTCAAAACATCGTTGAAGTCCCGATTCTAAGCCGTAAAGCATGGCACACTGAACTATCGAGTAGTCATCAGCTTTGCTCTGCCAAACGTTCATAACATCTGGTGTTGCTCCTGCAGCAGGCCTGGCACCCGGCGGTGCTTCCAGGACGCAATTCTTCTGTGCAGCAATGAGGATAATCCTCAAGTTACGGACCCAGTCCGTGTAATTGCTACCATCATATTTCAACTTTGCTTTCTCAAGGAACGCATTAAAATTCAATGGAACAATAGCACGGGCCATCTATCTACAATCAAACATACATGAGCAAGATACTATCAGGTACTAAGTTCATGATAAATTTAAGTTCAATTAGTCAAATTACTTAAAGAACTCCCACTTAGATAGACATCCCTCTAATCCTCTAAGTGATCACGTGATCCAAATCAACTAAACCATGTCCGATCATCACGTGAGATGGAGTAGTTTCATTGGTGAACATCACTATGTTGATCATATCTACTATATGATTCACGCTCGACCTTTCGGTCTCCGTGTTCTGAGGCCATATCTGTATATGCTTGGCTCGTCAAGTATAACTTGAGTATTCCACGTGTGCAACTGTTTTGCACCCGTTGTATTTGAACGTAGAGCCTATCACACCCGATCATCACGTGGTGTCTCAGCACGAAGAACTTTCGCAACGGTGCATACTCAGGGAGAACACTTCTTGATAATTTAGTGAGAGATCATCTTATAATGCTACCGTCAATCAAAGCAAGATAAGATGCATAAAAGATAAACATCACATGCAATCAATATAAGTGATATGATATGGCCATCATCATCTTGTGCCTGTGATCTCCATCTCCGAAGAACCGTCATGATCACCATCGTCACCGACGCGACACCTTGATCTCCATCGCAGCATCGTTGTCGTCTCGCCACTTTTATGCTTCCACGACTATCGCTACCGCTTAGTGATAAAGTAAAGTATTAGAGCGCGATTGCATTGCATACAATAAAGCGACAACTATATGGCTCCTGCCAGTTACCGATAACTCGGTTACAAAACATGATTATCTCATACAATAAAATTTAGCATCATGTCTTGACCATATCACATCACAACATGCCCTGCAAAAACAAGTTAGACGTCCTCTACTTTGTTTGTTGCAAGTTTTACGTGGCTGCTACGGGCTTAAGCAAGAACCAATCTTACCTATGCATCAAAACCACAGCGATAGTTTGTCAAGTTGGTGCTGTTTTAACCTTCGCAAGGACCGGGCGCAGCCACACTCGGTTCAACTAAAGTTGGAGAAACTGTCACCCGCAAGCCACCGATGTGCAAAGCACGTCGGGAGAACCGGTCTCGCGTAAGCGTACACGTAATGTTGGTCTGGGCCGCTTCGTCCAACAATACCGCCGAACCAAAGTATGACATGCTGGTAAGCAGTATGACTTATATCGCCCACAACTCACTTGTGTTCTACTCGTGCACATAACATCAAACCATAAAACCTAGGCTCTGATACCACTGTTGGGGAACGTAGTAATTTCAAAAAATTTCCTACGCACACGCAAGATCATGGTGATGCATAGCAACGAGGGGAGAGTGTGATCTACGTACCCTAGTAGATCGACAACGGAAGCGTTTGGTTGATGTAGTCGTACGTCTTCACGGCCCGACCGATCAAGCACCGAAACTTCGACACCTCCGAGTTTTAGCACATGTTCAGCTTGATGACGATCCCCGGACTCCGATCTAGCAAAGTATCGGGGAAGAGTTCCGTCAGCACGACGGCGTGGTGACAATCTTGATGTACTACTGTCGCAGGGCTTCGCCTAAGCACCGCTACAATATTATCGAGGACTATGGTGGCAGGGGGCGCCGCACACGGCTAAGAATAAGATCACGTGGATCAACTTGTGTGTCTCTGGGGTTCCCCTGCCTCCGTATATAAAGGATCAGGGGGGGGGGGTGCGGCCGGCCTAGGAGAGGCGCGCTAGGAGGAGTCCTACTCCCTCTGGGAGTAGGATTCCCCCCCAATCCTAGTTGGAATAGGATTCGCGGAGGGGGGAAAAGAGAGAGGGGGGCCGGCCCCCTTTCCTTGTCCTATTCGGACCAAGGGAGGGGAGGGGCGCGCGGCCCATCTTGGGCCGCCCCTTCTCTTTTCCACTAAAGCCCACTAAGGCCCATATAGCTCCCGGGGGGTTCCGGTAACCTCCCGGTACTCCGGTAAAATCCCGATTTCACCCGGAACACTTCCGATATCCAAACATAGGCTTCCAATATATCAATCTTTATGTCTCGACCATTTCGAGACTCCTCGTCATGTCCGTGATCACATCCGGGTCTCCGAACAACCTTCGGTACATCAAAACATATAAACTCATAATATAACTGTCATCGAAACCTTAAGCGTGCGGACCCTACGGGTTCGAGAACAATGTAGACATGACCGAGACACATCTCCGGTCAATAACCAATAGCGGGACCTGGATGCCCATATTGGCTCCTACATATTCTACGAAGATCTTTATCAGTCAGACCGCATAACAACATACGTTGTTCCCTTTGTCATCGGTATGTTACTTGCCCGAGATTCGATCGTCGGTATCCAATACCTAGTTAAATCTCGTTACCGGCAAGTCTCTTTACTCGTTCCGTAATACATCATCTCACAACTAACTTATTAGTTGCATTGCTTGCAAGGTTTAAGTGATGTGCATTACCGAGAGGGCCCAGAGATACCTCTCCGACAATCGGAGTGACAAATCCTAATCTTGAAATACGCCAACCCAACAAGTACCTTCGGAGACACCTGTAGAGCACCTTTATAATCACCCAGTTACGTTGTGACGTTTGGTAGCACACAAAGTGTTCCTCGGGTAAACGGGAGTTGCATAATGTCATAGTCATAGGAACATGTATAAGTCATGAAAAAAGCAATAGCAACATACTAAACGGTCTTGTGCTAAGCTAACGGAATGGGTCATGTCAATCAGATCATTCATCTAATGATGTGATCCCATTAATCAAATAACAACTCTTTGTCTATGGTTAGGAAACATAACCATCTTTGATTAATGAGCTAGTCAAGTAGAGGCATACTAGTGACACTCTGTTTGTCTATGTATTCACACATGCATTATGTTTCTGGTTAATACAATTCTAGCATGAATAATAAACATTTATCATGAAATAAGGAAATAAATAATAACTTTATTATTGCCTCTAGGGCATATTTCCTTCACGGGGTCCTTACGGAAACTAAGGGATATTAAGGCCTCCTTTTAATAGAGTACCGGAACAAAGCATTAACACATAGTGAATACATGAACTCCTCAAACTACGGTCATCACCGGTAATTATCCCGATTATTGTTACTTCGGGGTTAACGGATCATAACACATAATAGGTGACTATAGACTTGCAAGATAGGATCAAGAACACTCATATATTGATGAAAACATAATAGGTTTAGATCTGAAATCATGGCACTCGGGCCCTAGTGACAAGCATTAAGCATAGAAAGTCATAGCAACATCAATCTCAGAACATAGTGGACACTAGGGATCAAACCCTAACAAAACTAACTTGATTACATGATAGATCCCATCCAACCCCTCACCGTCCAGTAAGCCTACGATGGAATTACTCACGCACGGCGGTGAGCATCATGAAATTGGTGATGGAGGATGGTTGACGATGACGATGGCGACGGATTCCCCTCTCCGGAGCACCGAACGGACTCTAGATCAGCCCTCCCGAGAGGTTTTAAGGCTTGGCGGCGGCTCCGTATCGTAAAACGCGATGATTTCTTCTCTCTGATTTTTTTCTCCCCGAAACTCAATATATGGAGTTGGAGTCGGAGAGGCAACATGGGGCCCATGAGGCAGGGGGCGTGCCCCCACCCTCATGGAGAGGTGGTGGGCCCCCTGGCCTTCATCTTTTGCAGGTATTTTTCTTATTTTCTGAAAAGTGGCTCCGTGAAGTTTCAGGTCATTCCGAGAACGTTTTCTCCTGCACATAAATAACACCATGGTAATTCTGCTGAAAACAGTGTCAGTCCGGGTTAGTTCCATTCAAATCATGCAAGTTAGAGTCCAAAACAAGGGCAAAAGTGTTTGGTAAAGTAGATACGTTGGAGATGTATCAGGACGCTCGAGGTAAAAAAGGCTAGGGAGACCAAAAAGAAAAACGGAGATGTTTTATAGACGTTTGGGGATGATCCGGACCCAACGGTGACGACTGCCCGGGTCGGGTTCGGGACAACTTTCGGACGCGTGCGAGGGGCCGATGCAGAGTGCAAGGAGGGGTTTCAGGGCCTGGTGGTTGGTAGTGGGCCGTGTAGAAAGCCTTGGGCTGAGAGAAGAGAAGAGAGAGAGACCCGGGAGCAGTTTCCAGAGATCGAAACCTATGATTTGACTGACTATATTATCGCTCTAGTTATCCATTGGGGCGTCAAACAGACTCCGAATGCGATGAAATTTGGCAGGCGGCCTACCTACTCTATAATAAGACCGGACACCAACTTCCGTCCCATTCCGAGAACATTTTCCGGCCACTTATGAAGTAATATTTCGGACGTGTCGCGGGCGCGTGCAAGTGTGGTTGGGCTTAGAACGGACAACGGAGAGAACAGGGAGACCTGGACGGATGCAAGTTTTGAAAAACATGATGATGCAATGCATATGATGACAAGGCAAGATGCAACACGCAAGCAAACGACATGGCAAGACAACGAATAACTGGAAGACACCTGGCGCATCGGCCTCGGGGCGTCACACAGTGCTTATGTAAGAAGGAAGAGTTGTTTCCTATGCCTCACGACAACTTAAACCCCATGAGTTAAATTATGCCACACATGATTTGGAGTTAGCAGCCGTAGTACATGCGTTGAAAACTTGGAGACATTTTCTCATCGGAAACCATTGTGAAGTATACACAGATCACAAGAGTTTGAAGTATATCTTCACACAGAAGGAGTTGAATCTCAGACAAAGGAGATGGTTGGAACTCATTAAGGATTATGATATGACGTTGCATTATCATCCCGGAAAGGCTAATGTAGTAGTCGATGCATTGAGCCGCAAGAGTCATGTCAACACACTCATGACCGGAGAGTTACCTAAGGAGTTAGCAGAAGTCCTTCGTGAGCTATGTTTGGAAATAGTTCCGAGAGGTTATGTAGCAGCTTTGGAGATTCAGTCTACTTTGATGGATAAGATCAGAGAAGCTCAGATGACGGACAAGGAGATTGCCGAGATAAAGGAAAGGATGAGCAAAGGAAAAGCCAAGGGATTTCGTGAGGATGAGCACGATACCTTATGGTTTGAGGACCGCGTATATGTGCCAAATGATCAGGAGATCAAGAAGCTAATTTTACAGGAGGCCCATGATTCGCCATATTCAATTCACCTAGGAAATACCAAGATGTATCAGGATTTGAAGGATAGTTTCTAGTGGACCGGAATGAAGAAGGATATTGCGGAGTATGTAGCAGTTTGTGATGTATGTCAGAGAGTGAAGGCAGAGCATCAGAAGCCAGCAAGATTGCTACAGCCATTGCCGATACCCGAATGGAAGTGGAATAAGCTAGGCATGGATTTTATCACGGGATTACCCAGGACTCGTTCAGGCTATGACTCAATATGGGTTGTAGTCGATCGTTTGACGAAAGTAGCTCATTTCATCCCAGTGAAGACCACTTACACCAGTGCTAAGTTGGCAAAGATATACATGACCAGGATCGTATGTTTGCATGGAGTTCCAAGGAACACTGTATCAGATAGATGAACCCAGTTTACCTCGAAATTTTGGAATCAGTTGCATGAAACTTTGGGAACCAGGCTAGAGTTCAGTACAGCTTTTCACCTGCAGACGGATGGACAGACCAAGAGAGTCAATCAAATTTTGGAGGACATGTTGAGAGCTTGTGCACTAGATTATGGATCTAGTTGGGACGATAATTTGCCTCATGCAGAGTTTTCTTACAACAGCTATTATCAAGCCAGTTTAAAGATGGCCCCTTTCGAAGCATTGTACGGAAGGAGGTGCAGGACACCATTGTTGTGGGATGAAGTTGGAGACTGACAATTGTTTGGACCAGATTTGATTAAAGAGTCTGAAGAGAAGGTTAAACTGATTCGCGATAGACTCAAGGTAGCCCAGTCCCGGCAGAAGAGTTACGCGGATTCTAAATGCAAGGAGACAGTTTACGAAGTCGGAGACAGAGTGTATCTTCGTGTATCACCACTTCGAGGAGTGAAGCACTTTGGAGTTAAGGGAAAGTTAGCACCACGTTTTGTGGGACCATACAAAGTTTTCGAACATATGGGAGAAGTTGCTTACAAGCTGGAATTGCCCGAAGGGTTGTCAGGAGTTCACGATGTGTTCCACGTTTCCCAGTTGAAGAAGTGCCATGCAGAGATGGCCGATATCCCTCTGAGAGATACCGTGCCACTGGAAGCAATACCGTTAGATAGCGATTTGACCTACGAGGAGAAGACAATCAAGATTCTTGATTTTGCCAGCCGAGTCACATGCAGCAAAGTTATCAAGTTTTGCAAGGTTCAGTGGAGTCACCATACCGATGATGAAGCCACCTGGAAACGAAAGGAAGACCTACGGAAAGATCACCCTCACCTATTTTCTAGCCAACCCGAATCTCGAGGGCGAGATTCATCTTAAGGGGGTAGGTTTGTAACATCCCAAATTTTCAATTTAGAATGTTATACGTTAGATCATCATTACATATCATGTTTTATTGCATTTTGGCTTGATCCTAAAAATTCTACGCAACTCAAGGACCCACGGAGAGAGTTGGGAATTTTGTTATTTTCATATTTGAGTTTTCTCAAATTTTAAAAGAGGATAGTTTGATTTTAATTATTTTCTCTTCGAATATTTCTTTTATAAAAATAAAAGAGAGAGGATAAAATGACTTCCTCAAAATAAAGAAATATTGGAGATTTAATATTAAAATAAAATAAGATTTTTATTCGGAGTTTTATTTCTATTTTATTTGAATTAGGAAAAATTGCGTTTTTCAAAATTGCATTAGAGTCCCAAATAAATGTTCATCGTGTCCGGTAGATTTTTAGAGAACAGGGAAAATTTATTTCAGGATTTTTAGAGTCCGTTTAGTATTTCTTTTCTTTGTTTTTCTGTGCAGAATATTTTTTTTTAAAAAAGGAAACCGACTCCGGGTCGTACCCAAGCGGGACTCCGCCCGGGGGGCTTTATAAGACGGGGCACCGCAGCCCACCGCAGCCCAAACCCGCGCCCCGCCGCCCGAACCCTAGCCCCGCCCGATCCGCCGCCGCCACCAGCGCCGCCGCCGCCTTGTCTCGCCGCCGCCGCCCGCCGCCCACCGCTGCCGCCGCCGTTCGCCGAACCTCGCTGGAGGTAGTCGCCACCGCTGCCTCGGTTTTCGCGAGAAAACCGATCGGTTTTTTTGAAACCCTAGATCTTTTTTTAGATCCAGTTCGTTTTTTTCGGTTTAGTTATTTAGCGGACGTTCGTCCGTACGTTCGTTTTAACGAACGATTTTCGTTCGTTAGTCACAGACAGCGAACGTTCATTCGTTATCCTGTTTGTCAGTTTTTCTTTTTCTCAGATTTTTTGCGATTATTTTCGATCGTGATTTCTGATCCAATTTTCGTTTTAGTTTATCTTTTCGCTCGTTTATCGGAATCAGGCGATTCAAGAGCCTAGAGTTTCATCTTGAAGCCCTCTTTCTGTTTCACCAACTTAAACAAGTTTTTGCTATTGTAAAAATTGACTTTCGTCTAGTTTAGTAATCGGAGCTTGTTTCTTTCGCAGTTTGAGTTTCGTTGCTTCGTTTGATTTGATTCTTTTTGCAAACCGGAGTTCTTAAGTTGAACTTTCTGGTTAGATCTTCTCATTTGAGTTTTACCCGTGCTGCTTGCTTGATTGCTTATTGTATGCTTGTTTGATTGCGATAGAGTACCCGGAGTGCAAAGCGTGCTACTACGAGTCTCTAGGTTTCACGGATCATCAGCAAGGCAAGTAACACTTTGATCATACCTCTTTACTACCCAGTTTTTATTGCATTAGTTCAACCCTCAAACAATTGCATGGTTAGGATCTGAATAAATTGTGGGTTGGGAAGTAGATGAGGTAGTACCTATTCAACTGTTTTATTATCAAACCCTGGGAGTTACTTCTACGTTGCTTATATTGTTGCTATGCTAGTAGACATGGTTTGGGTTTGAGTGTATCCATGACATATGTGAGTTGTTAATTAATGGTTAACTTAAGGTGGCAACTTTAATACACATCTGGGTGGATTGAGGCACTTGGGGAACCCAGTGATTGCCTATATTTTTTTGGAAATCCCGGGGTACCGTGTGATTTTCCTATGGACTGCCACCCAGGCTCAAAGGGATCATAAGATTATTCATGCTGGAAACTTCCGTGTGCGGCCACATGCCATTATGGGCTCTGGCATAGTTGAGTAAGTTGTGGGAAACCTTTCCATGATGGGCTAGCAGATGTAGGGGATTGTAGGTGTACCGGCCTATCTATCGATTAAGGGGACCTCTTCGGAAAGACTGTGTCTCGGTCATCTGTTTCTCAAACATTATGTAGTGCGAGAAATCCAACGGAGGAGATCGAGTCTTGTGGGGAAAAGTGCACAAACCTCTATAGAGTGTACAAACTAATCATGGTTAGCCGTGTCCCCGGTTATGGACAGCTTGAGTATCTAGTTCTTGGATTATCATGTGGATCTCATCACTCTTAAATATAATTTGATTGGGTTATTAATTACTTTTAATTGGGATTGAGATGGGGTTTACCATTCTTAATATTTTTTTTCAACAAACTTTGTAGTTAAATAAAATATATTCCTTTGCAGTAGGGAAAAATTGGCGTTTCGCAAAACCTATTAACTATACAGCCTCGACCAGCCATATATGCATGCAGTGATAGCTTTATTATGTTCATTACTCTCTTGTGTTACACTGCCAGCATATTCCATGTGTTGACCCGTTTTCGGGCTGCAACGTATTATGTTGCAGACTTTTTAGACGACGAGTAAGGTGCCTTAGGTCGTGGTCTTTCACTCAGTGATGCCGTTGGAGTTGACGGACTCACTTTATCTTCCAAGCCTTCCGCTATTATCGTATTAGATGGCCTTAAGCCATATTTATTGTAATAAGTTCTCTTTTGAGACATTCGATGTAATAAGTGTGTGATTGCTACTCTATTATAAATCCTCAAGTACTGTGCATGTGTGTATTACCGATCCAGGGATGACATTGATGCACAAAGATCAGACTGTTTGAGGTCTGGTCGCTACACATGATAGAACCTATGGCTGAGGCATAAGGAATGACTTTCATTTTCTCTCTATCTTCTGCAGTGGTCGGGCATTGAGTCTGCCTCAACTCCACACCTTGTAACCCAGGCAAGAACCCTTTCTTTGACTGATTCATTTTGAACTTATTCAAAACTTTATCAATGTATGTGCTTTGTGAAAGTCCAACTAAGAGTCTTGATCTATCTCTATAGATCTTGATGCCCAATATATAAGCACCTTCACCAAGGTCTTTCATTGAAAAATTCTTATTCAAAAGTATCCTGTTATGCTATCCAGAAATTCTATATTATTTCCAATCAACAATGTGTAATCCACATATAATATTAGAAATGCTACAAAGCTCCCACTCACTTTCTTGTAAATACAGGCTTCTCCAAAAGTCTGTATAAAACTATATGCTTTGATCACACTATCAAAGCGTATATTCCAACTCCGAGAGGCTTGCATCAGTCCATAAATGGAACGCTGGAGCTTGCACACTTTGTTAGCACCTTTAGGATCGACAAAACCTTCTGGTTGCATCATATACAACTCTTCTTTATGATATCCATTTAGGGATGTAGTTTTGACATCCATTTGTCAAATTTCATAATCATAAAATGCGACAATTGCTAACATGATTCGGACAGACTTAAGCATCGCTACAGGTGAGAAGGTCTGATCGTAGTCAACTCCTTGAACTTTCCAAAAACCTTTCGCAACAACTCGAGCTTTGTAGACAGTAACATTACCATTAGCGCCAGTCTTCTTCTTGAAGATCCATTTATTCTCTATGGCTTGCCGATCCTCGGGCAAGTCAACCAAAGTCCACACTTTGTTCTTATACATGGATCCCATCTCAGATTTCATGGCCTCAAGCCATTTTGTGGAATCTGGGCTCATCATCGCTTCCTCAGAGTTCGTAGGTTCGTCATGGTCTAGTAACATGACTTCCAGAACAAGATTAACATACCACTCTGGTGCGGATCGTACTCTGGTTGACCTACGAGGTTCGGTAGTAACTTGATCTGAAGTTTCATGATCATCATCATTAACTTCCTCACTAATTGGTGTAGGAATCACTAGAACTGATTTCTGTGATGAACTACTTTCCAATTCGGGAGAAGGTATAATTACCTCATCAAGTTCTACTTTCCTCCCACTCACTTCTTTTGAGAGAAACTCCTTCTCTGGAAATGATCCATTCTTAGCAATGAATATATTGCCTTTAGATCTGCGATAGAAGGTGTACCCAACAGTCTCCTTTGGGTATCCTATGAAGACACATTGCTCTGATTTGGGTTCGAGCCTATGACGTTGAAGCTTTTTCACATAAGCATCGCAGCCCTAAACTTTAAGAAATGATAGTTTAGGTTTCTTGCCAAACCACAGTTCATATGGCATTGTCTCAACGGATTTAGATGGTGCCCTATTTAACGTGAATGCAGCAGTCTATAAAGCATAACCCCAAAATGACAGTGGTAAATCGGTAAGAGACATCATATATCACACCATATCTAATAAAGTATGGTTACGATGTTCAGACACACCATTACGATGTGGTGTTCCAGGTGGCGTGAGTTGTGAAACTATTCCACATTGTTTCAAATGAAGACCAAACTCATAACTCAAATATTCACCTCCACGATCAGATCGCAGAAACTTTATTTTCTTGTTATGATGATTTTCCACTCCACTCTGATTTTTTTGAACTTTTCAAATGTTTCAGATTTCTGTTTCATTAAGTTGATATACCCATATCTGCTCAAATCATCTAGGAAAGTCAGAAAATAACGATACCCGCTGCAAGCCTCAACACTCATTGGATCGCATACATCAGTATGTATTATTTCCAATAAGTCAGTTGCTTGCTCCATTGTTCCGGAGAACGGAGTTTTAGTCATCTTGCCCATGAAGCATGGTTCGCAAGCACCAAGTGATTCATAATCAAGTGATTCCAAAAGTCCATCAGCATGGAGTTTCTTCATGCGCTTTATACCAATATGACCTAAACGGCAGTGCCACAAATAAGTTGCATTATCATTATTAACTTTGCATCTTTTGACTTCAATATTATGAATATGTGTATCACTACAATCGAGATTCAACAAAAATAGACCACTCATCAAGGGTGCATGACCATAAAAGATATTACTCATATAAATAGAACAACCATTATTCTTTGATTTAAATGAATAATCGTCTCGCGTTAAACAAGATCCAGATATAATGTTCATGCTCAACGCTGGCACCAAATAACAATTATTTAGGTCTAAAACTAATCCCGACAGTAGATGTAGAGGTAGCGTGCTGACGGTGATCACATCGACTTTGGAACCATTTCCCACGTGTATCGTCACCTCGTCCTTAGCCAATCTTCTTTTAATCCGTAGCCCCTGTTTTGAGTTGCAAATATGAGCAACAGAACCAGTATCAAATACCCAGGCGCTACTACGAGCATTAGTATGGTACACATCAATAACATGTATATCAAATATACCTTTCACTTTGCCATCCTTCTTATCCGCCAAATACTTGGGGCAGTTCCGCTTCCACTGACCAGTCCCTTTACAGTAGAAGCACTCAGTTTCAGGCTTAGGTCCAAACTTGGGCTTCTTCCCTTGAGCAGCAACCGGCTTGCTGTTCTTCTTGAAGGTCTTCTTCTTCCCTTTGCCCTTTTTATTGAAACTAGTGGTCTTGTTAACCATCAACACTTGATGCTCCTTCTTGATTTCTACCTCTGCAGCCTTTAGCATTGTGAAGAGCTCGGGAATTGTCTTTTCGATCCCTTGCATATTATAGTTCATCACGAAGCCTTTATAGCTTGGTGGCAATTATTGAACAACTCTGTCTATGACACTATCATCAGGAATATTAACTCCCAGCTGAGTCAAGTGGTTATGGTATCCAGACATTTTGAGTATGTGTTCACTGACAAAACTATTCTCCTCCATTTTGGAGCTGTAGAACTTGTTGGAGACTTCATATATCTCAACTCGGGCATTTGCTTGAAATATTAACTTCAACTCCTGGAACATCTCATATGCTCCATGATGTTCAAAATGTCTTTGAAGTCCCGATTCTAGCCGTAAAGCATGGCACACTGAACTATCAAGTAGTCACCAGCTTTCCTCTGGCAGGCATTCATAACGTCCGGAGTTGCTCCTACAGTGGGTCTTGCACCTAGCGGTGCTTCCAGGACATAATTCTTCTGTGCAGCAATGAGGATAATCCTCAAGTTACGGACTCGGTCCGTGTATTTGCTACCATCATCTTTCAACTTAGCTTTCTCTAGGAACGCATTAAAATTCAAGGGAACGGTAGCACGGACCATTGATCTACAACAACATAGATATGCAAAAACTATCAAGTACTATGTTCATGATAAATTAAAGTTCAGTTAATCATATTACTAAAGAACTCCCACTTAGATAGACATCCCTCTAGTCATCTAAATGATCACGTGATCCATATCAACTAAACCATGTCCGATCATCACATGAGATGGAGTAGTTTTCAATGGTGAACATCACTATGTTGATCATATCTACTATATGATTCACGTTCGACCTTTCGGTCTCAGTGTTCCGAGGCCATATCTGCATATGCTAGGCTCGTCAAGTTTAACCCGAGTATTCTGCACGTGCAAAATTGGCTTGCACCCGGTGTATGTGAACATAGAGCTTATCACACCCGATCATGACGTGGTGTCTCGGCACGACGAACTGTAGCAACGGTGCATACTCAGGGAGAACACTTATACCTTGAAATTTAGTGAGGGTTCATCTTATAATGCTACCGCCGTACTAAGCAAAATAAGATGCATAAAAGATAAACATCACATGCAATAAAAATATGTGACATGATATGGCCATCATCATCTTGTGCCTTTGATCTCCTTCTTCAAAGCACCGTCACGATCTCCATCGTCACCGGCTTGACACCTTGATCTCCATCGTAGCATCGTTGTTGTCTCGCCAACTATTGCTTATACGATTATCGCTACCGCTTAGTGATTAAGTAAAGCAATTACATGGCGATTGCATTTCATACAATAAAGCGACAACCATAAGGCCCCTGCCAGTTGCTGATAACTTCTACAAAACATGATCATCTCATTCAACAATTTATATCTCATCACGTCTTGACCATATCACATCACAACATGCCCTGCAAAAACAAGTTAGACATCCTCTACTTTGTTGTTGCAAGTTTTACATGGCTGCTATGGGCTGAGCAAGAACCGTTCTTACCTACGCATCAGCACCATAATGATTTTTCGTCAAGTGTGCTGTTTTAACCTTCAACAAGGATCGGCCGTAGTCAAACTCGATTCAACTAAAGTTGGAGAAACAGACACCCGCCAGCCACCTGTGTGCGAAGCACGTCGGTAGAACCAATCTCATGAATGCGGTCATGTAATGTCGGTCCGGGCCGCTTCATCCAACAATACCGCCGAATCAAAGTAAGACTTTGGTGGTAAGCAGTATGACTAACATCGCCCATAACTCTTTTGTGTTCTACTCATGCATATCATCTATGCATATACCTGGCTCGAATGCCACTGTTGGGGAACGTAGTATTTCAAAAGAAAATCCTACGACCACGCAAGATTTATCTAGGAGATGCATAGCAATGAGAGGGGAGAGTGTTTCCACTTACCCTCGTAGACCAAAAGCGGAAGCGTTATGTTAATGCGGTTGATGTAGTCGAACGTCTTCATGATCCAACCGATCCAAGTACCGAATGTATGGCACCTCTGTGTTCAGCACACGTTCAGCATGATGACGTCCCTCGAGCTCTTGATCCAGTAGAGGGTCGAGGGAGAGTTCCGTCAGCACAACGGCATGGCGACGGTGTTGGTGATGTGATCCGCGCAGGGCTTCGCCTAAGCACTACGACAATATGACCGAGGTGGTAAACTGTGGAGGGGGGCACCACACACGGCTAAGGGACAATTGATGTGCCTTCAGGGTGCCCCCACCCCCGTATATAAAGGAGGAGAGGGAGGAGGCCGGCGGCCATGAGGGGGCGCGCCAAGGGGGAGTCCCACTAGGATTCCCAGTCCTAGTTGGACTACCTTTCCTATTCCAAGGGGGAAAGGAGGGAAGGAGAGGGAGAGGGAGAGGAAAGAGGGGGCCGCGCCCCTCCCCCTAGTCCAATTTGGCCGCGCCCCTTCCCTGATAAATATCTGAAATGTCCCAAAACCTTTCCGGTGTCCGAATACCTTCATCCAATATATCATTCTTTACCTCTCAACCATTTTGAGACTCCTCGTCATCTCCATGATCTCATCTGGGACTTGAAACAAACTTCGGTCACCAAAACACATAACTCATAATACAAATCGTGATCGAACGTTAAGCATGCGGACCCTACGGGCTCGAGAACTATGTAGACATGACCGAGACACATCTCCAGTCAATAACCAATAGCGGAACCTGGATGCTCATATTGGCTCCTACGTATTCTACAAAGATCTTTATCGGTCAAACCGCATAACAACATACGTTATTCCCTTTGTCATCGGTATGTTACTTGCCCAAGATTCGATCGTCGGTATCTTCATACCTAGTTCAATCTCGTTATCGGCAAGTCTCATTAATCGTTTTGTAATGCATCATCCCGGAACTAACTCATTAGTCACATTGCTCGCAAGGCTTATAGTGATGTGCATTACTGAGAGGCCCGGAGATACCTCTCCGATACTCGGAGTGACAAATCCTAATCTCGATCTATTCCAACTCAACAAACACCATTGGAGATTGATACGTCTCCAACGTATCTATAATTCTTGATTGTTCCATGCTATTATATTATCTGTTTTGGATGTTTATGGGATTTATTATACACTTTTATATTATTTTTGGGACTAACCTATTAACCCAGAGCCCAGTGCCAGTTTCTGTTTTTTCCTTGTTTTAGAGTATCACAGAAAAGGAAAACCAAACGGTGTCCAATTGACCTGAAACTTCACGGAACTTATTTCCGGACCAGAAGAAGCCCACGGAGTATCGGAGTTGGACCAGGAGAGTCCCGGGCTGCCCACGAGGGTGGGGGGCGCGCCCACCTTGGAACACCCCGGATGTAATTTACCTTATATGTATCCCAACTCTTGCCGTTTTCGGCACTAAGTTATTTTATTTCCTCGTTGTCGGGTTTTTGTCTCCGTGTGTTGTTGTCTTTGTCATGCATCTCATATCATGTTAGCATGTGCATTGCATTTGCATACGTGTTTGTCTCATGCATCCGAGCATTTTCCCCGTTGCCCGTTTTGCATTCTGGCGCTCCTATGTCACCCGGTGGTCCTTTCAACCTCTTTTTCGTGTGCAGGTGTTAAACGTTTTCAGTTTGGACCGATACTTGTCATGCGGCCTTGGGTTACTACCGGTAGACCGCCTGTCAAGTTTCGCGCCATTTGGACCTCGTTTGATACTCCAAGGGTTAACCGAGGGACCGAAAAGGCCTCGTGTGTGTTGCAGCCCAACACCCCTCCAAACTGGCCCAAAACCCACCTAAACCTCTCCCATTATCTAGAGGGTTCGATCACGATCGCGTGGCCGAAAACCGCACTCCATTTGGAGCTCCCTAGCTCCTCCTACCTCCATATAAAGGCCTCTCCCCAAAATTTCCGAATCCAGAACCACCCTAACCCTAGTCCATCTTCCCCGTCGTGAGCCGGACATGTCCGCCGCACCGGACACCGCGTCTGCCGACGCCCGCAGCCACTGGGGGCCCGACACGTGGCACCGCTGGCCTCCACCGCGCCGCGGCCCGCCCGGCCTGCGGAGGGCCCCCGAGGGCCCGAGTTCGCCACCGCTTGCCTTCGCGCCCGCGCCGCTCGGATCTGTCCTGCGCCGCCGCGCCGCACCCTCGCCACCTCGTCGCCAGCGCAGACCTCCGCCGCCCTTCGCCGCCCTGGGCCGGCGTCGCTCTGCTCCACCTTGGCCTGCCTCGTCACCGGCAAGAGGCGCCGTGCCGCCTCCCATCTTCGGGGTAGCTCCGGCTCCTTCCACCCATCTTCGGCCAGCCGCGCCCCTCTCTCCGGCGTACAGGAGCTCGGATGAACTCCTGCGACCTCGGCAAGTCCGACCACCGGGGCACCATTTCCGTTGATCCTCGTAGTACGTGCAAGATCTGGATCTAGATCTCAGACAATCTCCTCGGTTGACTTCTCCCCGAAACCCTAGCTTTTTAGCATTTTTCCGCATGCCATAACTCTGCATCCGTAGCTCCGATTTGTTCATGTAGCATATCAAAATGTTCGTCTCGACAAGTACATCATTTCATCTCATTGCATCATTTTCATTTGAGCTCATCTTGATGCCCGAAATGCTGTTGGAAGCGGGCTATGTGATGAATTTGTCAGATCTATTTCAGCAAATGGCCTTTTGTCATTTTTGCCATGATTAATGTGTGCATGCTATGATCCTGAGCTCTACATGTGTTTTGTAGAATGCCATGTCATCTTTACAGGGGTTTATGCCATGTATTTTTGTGATATTTGTGGTGACTAGCACAAGCATGCAAAGTAGCGTAATTGTTGATGCTGATTTAAGGGACTTAGAATTTCACTAAGTCCTTGTCCTGCTATTGTTTTTATGCCATATGTTCATGTTGTTTCCTAGTGATCCTTGCCTCTTTTGAGGATGATCAGTAAGGATGTTTTGTTAATATTTTTGTGCTATATCCATCCATGTCTTTGTTTGCATTTATGGAGCACCCTAACTTGAGGAAATCGAGCTCTACTTTTGCTATAAAATGATCCTGGCAGATTGTTGACATGTTTAGCCATTTTGCCGAGGATGTTGCTATTGATCCTTGCATGCTATGTTGGTGTTCTTGCCATTTCTAGCTTCTATGCCATGTATTCTTGATGGGTGTATGCTTAGATTGTCATGCCATGCTTTGTAGTGAGTGCATCGAGTCGTAAACATGCCTACTCGTTAACTGTTTTGCATGCTCCAGTTTTTCACCAAGTCTGAATCTGTTTATGTTTTTGCCATGTTCACATGCTTGCAATTGCATTTTCCGATCCCTTTTGACTCAAGGTCACTAAGGGACTTTTGTTAAGTGCTTTTAGTAGCTTCATGCCATGCCTTGCTTTGCCATGATATGTTCTTGTAGCATATAGTTATCATGCTCTAAAGTTTGCTTCCCGATGATAAATTCCAAACTTGTGTTAATTTCACCAAGTCTGAAACCTGTTATCATTTGCACTTTTGCCATGTTTGCTTGATCCTGTTAATGGGTGAATTGGCCATAGCTCAGTGTTCATCTTTTGTCAAGCATTATGAGTGGATCCCTGCCATGTATTTTGTTGCTATTTTTGAGTGCTGTAGCATATTTATCTTGATGCATTTAGATGGCTATTTGCTGATTATCGCAGATCGGTGCCATATTTGTTTTGCTTGCCATTTCCAAACCGTGCATCCGATTTCGGTGATCTTTATATCGATTTCAACCGAAATCAACTCCCCTTTCCAGTGGCACTCTTGGATTTCCAAGTTGAGGCTAGGTTCCATCATTCCTTTGCAAATCTTGCATATGCATCACATATCGCATCCCGCATATCATACCATGTTTGCATCATGTTGCTTGAGCATTGCACATGGTTGATTGTGCTCCTTTTGCTTGTTGTTCTTGTTTTGGTAGAGCCGGGATATGAGTTCGTGAACGAGGATCCCATTGGGTTCACTTACGAGGATCAAGGCAACTCTAAAAACTTTGCAGGCAAGATGACCATACCCTCGAAATCACTTCTATCTTTGCTTGCTAGATGTTCGCTCTTTTGCTATGCCTATGCTATGATACCTACCACTTGCTTATCATGCCTCCCAAATTTCCATGTCAAACCTCTAACCCACCTTGTCCTAGCAAACCGTTGTTTGTGTTGGATTTCGGGTTCCGGCAGACCCTTAAGGTTCGAACACTGGGGTGCGCGCAGAAATCTCGCCTTCAACCTCTCCGTCTCGATGGGATCTAAACTACTAAAAGAGCTGCACGAAAGACACAATATTTATACTGGTTCGGGCCACCGATGTGGTGTAATACCCTACTCCAGTGCGTGGTGGATGGATTGCCTCTTGGGGCTGGTGTGGATGAACAATACAAGGAAGAACAGCCTCGCGAGGGTCTATTCTTGGTTGTGGTGATGAACTGCTATGAAGAGTTCAGTCACCTTTCTCTATCTTTCTCTCTCAGATCCCGGACCGAACAACCAGGAATCGAACCCCTTGCTATGTGGGTGGCTAGTCCTATTTATAGAGGCCCTGGTCCTCTCCCCAAATATTGAGCGGGAAGGGATCCAACAATGGCGGGCTAATTTGAAGGGGGACAGCGAGTACATCTATCCTGACAAAAGCAGTCTTCGCCTGCCAAAGGCTCTGGTGATGACGCCCCGCTGGGCTCCATGGTGACCTCCGTCTCGTAGTCCTCCTGGTCTTGGTCTCATTGCACCGAAGTGGCAACCTTTGCCTGATGCCTCGGTACTGCGCGGATACGCTTTCCCCCTTTGCACCAAAGAGGAAAGAGGACGCTGCATGCACTGGCACCCGCCTGGTGCCCCGTGTCGTCATGGCTTGCCTCATGGGCACCTCGCGAGGCACCCCGCCTTGAACTCTCCGCCTCCTCGCGAGCCAGCCTGACAAGGCTGTGCCTGAGGATGCGCCGTGTCGTCCGCCTCGTAAGGCTTGGCCCCTCGCGAGGGTCTTGAGCCTCGTGTTGATGAAGATGGCCCGCGCTGGGCCCCCACTTGAGCCACGCCGCAGGCCGCAGGCAGGCAAGTCTGGGGACCCCCGTTCCCAGAACGCCGACAGTAGCCCCCGGGCCCAAGGCGCGCATGGACTTGGCCGTGCCGAGACACGAAAGGGCAAGGGCGAAGCGCCGCGGGCCCCAACAGCCTGCGGCCTTGGACGCCGCGTGGCGGTTGATTGGACGTGGGTGCCTTAGCAACCACGCGGGTTGACAAGGGAGAGGCATCTTCCCAGACTTCGCCCTTGCTTTCTCCGGTTGCTGCTCAGATCCCCTTTCTTGCGCCTCCCCTTCCTTCCTCCAAACTTCCAGATCTACTCCGGTTGCACGACCTAGGAAGCCATGGCGCCTCGCAAGCCTCCGGCCGAAGCTTGGTATTCCCCTGCTCTGGACCCGTCGACTGTGTCCAAGGCCACCTTTGCCCGGCTGTGCCGGATGGCGGCGGCGCAGGGTGTCGTCAGGACGGAGGTGTTCAAGGTCGGCTCCGCCTCCCCTGAAGGTCGAGGGAGCACCCATTACCCTTTCTTTGTGAGCGCCATCGCAGCGGGCTTGGTGCCTCCCTTCTCCGAGTTCTTCTTATCTGTCCTCCGCCATTACAACTTGCTGGCTCTGCATCTCCACCCCAACTCTGTCCTTCTCCTGGCGGTCTTCGCTTACTACTGCGAGGCCCACGTAGGGGTGCAGCCCTCGGTGGCCTTGCTGTGCCACTACTTCTACCTCCGGACTACTGGCAGTTCTCCTTCCGCGTGCGCGAGCTTCGTCGCGCATGGCAGCACCATTGCCATCTCGAGTCCCGGGAAGAGGGCTGATGGCTTCCGGAGCAAGTGGGTCTTGGTTGACATGGGGTGCGTCCACCCTCGGCTGATCCCGCCCACGGAGCAGGCCGTGAGCGCTAGTAACTGGGGACGGGCGGAGCTTGCAGATTCCCGCGCAAAGCCGGTGTTGGAGAAGATGGATGCGGACTTGAGGCCAGCCAACATGGCGACGACGAAGTTGACTGGTGCGTCACTGTTGAGGGAGTTCTTGGAGCAGCAGCTGGCTCCGCTCCGGCAGTACTCTTCTCCGATGTGGAGGCCTCATCTGAGCCCCGGGCCTGTGGACGAAGAGGACGTGAACGCGGTTCTTCAATCTCTGGTCGGGGGCACGGTGGCCAAGTTGGAGGGCGCTCCCGAGCCCTTGTTTCTTCGCAGCGACTGGAAGCAGGTGGTGAAGTCCATGCCCGTTTTCAACGGGGTCGGGCTCGTGCCCGTGGCGCCTTCTAAAGGACTGGTGGACGTGCCCTCCGATGACTCCAGCGAGGAGGAGGACGAAGAGGAGCGGGGAGAGGGGCCCGACTCCGGGGCGACTGACGGAGAGTCGAGGGCTCCCCTCCCTCGGCGCTCGCCCCGTACTCTTCGCCTGTCGCCGAGCGATGATGATGATGATGATGATGACGATGACGATGTGCTGGGTAGCGGGAGCTCGCCCCCGATCCCGAAGAAGGATAGGACCGGGATGGTCCCCCGCGGGCCTGCCCCTACCCCGGGGCAGTCCGCTGCCGCGCCTTCTGCTCCCAAGGTCGACCCTTCCAGCCGGCTGTTTGGCTTGAAGTTGGGGCGAAAGCTGCCCGAGCTCACCGGCGATGACCCGTAAGCGCTTGATCCTTGTTCTCTTGTTTCTCATTCTGCCGACGAGGCTTGATGATTGCTTCTCTTGAGTAGGCGGGCGCCCATGGCGAAGAAACCGAAGCGGGCTCCTGAGGCTCCATCCGCGGCAGCGCCCCCGTCTGTGAAAGGGGGCGATCGCAGTGCGCGGGCTTCTCCTGGTCGGTCGCCCTCAGGAGGTCTGGCCATGCTGGCGGGGGCGAGCTCAGCCCCCATGGCCCAGGTGACTCCTGAAGTGTCCTCATCTGGCGCCACTGCCACGGCTGGGGAGACGCAGCGAACGCTGGCTCGGGATTCGGCGGCCTTGCCGCCGCCACCTTCTCCTCCCGTTTTGCTGGCCACTGCTCCCTCAGCTCCTCCTGTCGTCCTGGAGCGCGCCGAGGCTCCTCCGTCTTGGAGCATGCTGCTGCTGAACTGGACCGGCTGCGTCAGGACCTTCTCGGCGCCGACCCTCGCCTGGTGGCCGGGCATCTGGAACTAGCTTCAGGGTGGATTCGCTCTGATGCTTCGATCCGGGCGGCACTGGTTCAGGCCTCGATGGCCTGCGACGAGGAGAAGCGGGCCGTCCTTGAGGCGAAGATTGCTTGTGACGCAGCCCTGGGGGAAGCGGTCAAGGCCTGCGACCACCGCAAGGCACTGGAGGACGAGCTGCAAGGCCTGCAGGGCCAACTTGCGGAGGAGGTTCACCTTCGCCAAGAGCAGGAGAAGGGGGCGAAGGCGCGTGAGGCGGCGCTCGAGGACTCGGAGGCCAAGCTCAAGAAGCGCCACGAGCGTCTAGGCGTGTGGAAGAAAGAGCTGGAGGCGACGAAGACCGAGCTGGACGCCAAGGCTCAGGTCCTTGCCGAAGATCGCGTGGCCTTCGCGGACATGGAGAAGGACGCCCGCGCTTCGCTGAAGATGCTTTACGAGAGCGGCTTGGACAACCCGCTAGCTGGTGACGAGGATGGCCCCGCCAAGCTGCTTCCCTTCCTAGTCAAGGCTCTTGGGGACGTCGTCCTTGGCATCGGCCCCGCGGCCGAGGCCGAGGCGCATGTCCTGTCTTCTGCCGCGCTGACATGGGTCTTCGCCCATGTCTACCTCCGCGATCCCAACACCGACCTCGACGCCCTGTTGGAACCAGTGAGCGGCGAGGGTGCTGCTGCCGCTGTCAAAGCCGTGAAGGGGCGCGCGGAGGCGCTGCTGGAGAAGTTCCGGGCCTTCAGCACCAGGCCGAAGCAAGGCGCTGCCGACCCTGCTGTTCCACAAGGCGAAACCAGCGCCGACGAGTGACTCCGTCCCACCCTTGCTCTTCTTTAGGTTCCTGCACATGCATCACGCCTCGGGGAGGCATTTAAACTTGCGTTTGGCATTGAGATTGACAGTATGGACTGTAATATTTTCTTTTAAGTTCCTTGAATTTTATGCTTTTCTTCCCTACTTGCTTGTGTTCTGTGCTGGCAGAGCCCGGCCCCGCGCATGCCCCACCCAGCATTAGCCCCGACCGGAAACCAGGACGGGACCAAAGGAGTGAGGGGCCATGTGACAAGTTAGGCTCCTGAGTCGCGATGCTCAGGAGTCCCCCTTGGCGCGCGAACAACAAGTAGGGAAGCATGATGTAGGCGTGTCTTCCGTTCTACGTCTGCAGAGCCCGACTCCGCACGTACCTCACCCAGCATAGCCTTTCGAAACTAAGGAGTGAGGGGCTACGGAGCCAGTTAGGCCCCTGAGTCGCGATGCTCAGGAGTCCCCCTTGACGCGCGAACAACGGGTGATGAGGCGAGATGTAAGCGTGGCTACCGTTCTACGTCTGCAGAGCCCGGCCCCATGCGTACCTCACCCAGCATAGCCTTTCGGAACTAAGGAGTGAGGGGCTACGGGACCAGTTAGGCTCCTGAGTCGCAATGCTCAGGAGTCCCCCTTGACGCGCAAACGGCCTTCATACCTTGGCTCCGCTCGGGGAGAGACGCGCGACGAACCAGGCCCGAGGGGCCTGGCTGGGCGGCGTACGTCTGGGCATGACCCAGCCGTAGCCCCCGTGCCCAGCCCCCTCGCGCGGCGCTCCCGAGGGGAGGCGTTGCAATGGGGCCAGCCACTGAGCTCTGGGCTCCCTGAGGTTAATGCGGCCCGGTGGCCACCCTCAGTTGTTTATCACCAGCGCGGAGCATAGCGCTTCCATATGTCTACGGGCATAGCCGCTCCTCGGCAGTGTCGTCAGCCAGCGCGGAGCATGGTGCTTCCACTAGTACGTGGGAGGGGGCTCCCCTTCGGGAGGAGCCCCCGGGGCGTATACAGCCCCGCCCTGCACGTGACTGGCACGGTAGGGCTAGGTGAGGTGTGTCTGGGCACCCGTGAGCCAGCGCGGGACTCACGAGGCCCTACCTCTGGGCGGGTTGCGCCCGGCACTGGGCCGTATCTTGGAATGTGTCCCTGCAAAATTTGGTTAGATGCCGGTACTCTACGTCCTCGGGTCCCGGCCCTCGAGCTTGTCTCAGCCGTCGCTGGTATGCCAGGTCGCGATGCCATGGACAAGGCCAGAGGGTGAGGGCTGGAGAGCCAGTAAGAGCCCTGAGTCGCGATGCTGAGGCACCCCCCTTTAACGTGCAAGTGGCCGACATGGGAAGAGAAGATGCCGCGGACGGGCACCATGCAGCTAAGCGTGATAGGCAATGCATAGTTGGAAATAAACGCTAGGGGGATACACGCCGCTGGGTCTGGCCCAAACGGCTTGGGGATGATGCAGCCCGAGGGGCGACCCCAACAAGGCAAACTAACGACGGAAAGGTAAATGCAGATACATGCCGCGGGGACGGACCCACGCGGCCTGGGAGTGATGCAACCCTAGGAGGGTGCTCCCAGCTGAGAACGGAACTTGAAAGATGTCACCTGAGGATGTCGTCGGTGTAGTGGCGTTGGTGCAGCAGACTTGACGGGCTGCAGAAGCCGATCCTCACGAGCCCCCCAGGCCCCGGGGCCTCGGGAGGCTCCGGAGGCGCTGGTGACTCCTCGCGAGCTGCCTCCATCTCCGCCAAGGCCGCGGAACGCCTGTCTTCCTGAGCCTCCACGATGCCCCTCATGAGGCACTGGTACGCCGCAGCCATGCTCGGCAGGCCGTAAGGCATGCAAACATAGCTGTGGGGTGGACCTCCACAGCGCCCCACTTGCGCGGGCCAGAGGCGCTCCATTGTGGCGATCTGATTGAGCGCTGGTACGTCGACGCAGACGCGCAGCCCACCATCCTCGCCTGGATGTGGGGCCACGGCTGGCAAGCGGCGGCAACCTCTCATGATCCTTGTCTCCTATAGCTCTTGAATGGCCTCGTCAACGAACTCTTGCTGGTCTAATCTTCCTCGTCTGGCTCCCTCTCGAGGGAAACGTGCTGCGAAGCACGCCTCCACAAGGTGCCCAAGCACCTCCCTCGTGACCCTGGCTAGGTCGGTGGCCATCCAGGTGAGAGCCCCCGAGCCCTGCCTGAGGAGGGCGCCGGGCGCGCTTTCCTATGCGATGGATGGAGGGCCCTCCTGAGGAGGCTCGGGCCCTGAGAGGCCTGGCTCCTGAGGGGCTGAGCCTGATGACGTCTTCTTCTTCTTGGGGATGGTCTTAGGAAGCCTCCTGCTTCGGCGATGTGGGTCTTCTAGCGACGCGGCCTGAAAGGCTCGCTCCAGCGAACACACTGCATCTCTCTCTTCACAGGGCACCGTGATGACGCCGCCACTTCCTGGCATCTTGAGGACGTTGTAGCCATGGTGGGTCACGGCCATGAACTTGGCCAGCGCTGGGTACCCGAGGATGGCGTTGTATGACAGGCGGATGTGGGCGACGTCGAAGTCGATGAGCTTGGTGCGGTAGTTGCTGCGGGCTCCGAAGGTGACAGGGAGGCGGACCTGCCCGATCGGGACTGTGGAACCGTCGGTGATCCCGGAGAAAGGCCTGGTTAGCTGAAGCTGGTCATAGGGCACTTGGAGGTTGTTGAATGTTTCCACGGACAGGACGTTGAGCCCTGCCCCGCCATCGATGAGGGTCTTGGTGACTAGCACGTTGCTGATGACTGGGGAGCAGAGCATCGGGAGGACTCCTGTAGTGGCCGCGCACTTGAGCTGGTCTGCCGAGCTGAACGTGATGGGGCACGCCGACCACCTGAGGGGGTGCATTGCTTCGAGCTTGGGGAGAACTGCATTCACTTCGCGGGCAAACTGCTTGAAGATACGTTGGGAGGCTGGGGCTTGAGCTCCGCCCAGGATGCAGGCGATCGTGCGCGGCTCCTGGAAGCCCCCAGCCCCCTCGTCTTGATGGCGGTCTTCGTTCCTTCTTGGTGGAGGCGGCATCGGAGGTAGGCCTGCGTTGCCATTTGGGCGGTCCTCACGAGGTTGGTCTCTCCAGTCCCCCTCACGAGGCAGGTCCCGCCAGCGGTCCTCGCGAGGCTGGTCGCGCCACCCTGGGCGCGGGCCGCGATCTTCCCAGCGTCCTGGGTTTCTTCCTCCTCCCCGGCCGTAGCCCCGGTCAGCACGGTCAGGGCGACGGCCGATCCTTCCTTCTCGCACAGCGTGGAGCTCTTAACATTCGTTGGTGTTGTGGGTGTGGAGGTCATGGTACACACAGTACTGGCTGCCTCTGGAGGGTTCGGGCAGATCCTTGCCCCGCTTGGTGTCTGGTTCTGCCGCGAGTACGGCAGCCCCCTTGCGCTTCGCGTCCTTGGCTTTGGGCTTCTTCTCTTCTGGGTCCGCGTCAGGCAGCACGAGGAGGGAGAGACGTACCTCCTCAGCCCTGGCGCACTTGTTCGCCAAGTGGAAAAGCTCCAGGGAGGTGCAGAGGTCTTCGTGCATCGCCAGCTCCTCCTTCATCTTGACGTCACACACGCCGTCAGAGAAGGCGGAGATGATGGCCTCCTCGGACACCTTGGGGATCTTGAGGCGCGCGCTGTTGAAGCGCTGGATGTACTTTTGTAGGGTCTCTCCGGGTTGTTGCTTGATGCGGCGCATGTCGCTCACGGCGGGCGGCCGGTCGCGAGTACCTTGGAAGTTGGCGATGAAGCGGGCGCGCATCTGGTCCCAGGAAGAGATCGTTCCTGGAGCCAGATTCAGGAGCCAGGTGCGCGCCCCTTCCTTCAGCGCCATGGGGAACTAGTTAGCCATGACCTTTTCGTCCCTGTTGGCAGCCTCGATACCCAGCTCATAGAGCTGGAGGAATTCCGCGGGGTCAGTTGTGCCGTCGTAGCGAGGAGGCAGGTCGGGCTTGAACTTGCCGGGCCACGCGACGCTGCGCAGCTCAGTGGTGTAGGCGTGGTAGCCCGCGGTGGCCATGAAAGGCCTCGGTTGGTGGAGAACTTGGTCTTGAGGGTCCCCACGCGCTGCAGCTAGGAGCAGGGCGGGGTCTTGATGCGCCGGAGCTGGAGCAGGGTCGCGGTGTGCCGGAGCAGGGAGCGCCCTGGCAGCCCCTTGCGGGCGAGGAACTTCTTGGCAGCTTCGCTCTTGCTGCGCTGGCGCCTGACGGAGCGGGCTCCGCCCAGGGACAAGGCGCCTTCGAGCCATGGCATCTTCTTGGAGGGGAGGCGGCTGGTGCGCCTCTGGAGCTTCGTTGCCCGCGTGGGGCGGAGTGCGGCGCAGAGGGATGGACGGCGCGGAAGAGCCCCCTGCGGCGCGGACAAGCTCGTCGACGCAGTCGAGCCATTCTTCGTAGACGTCGTTGACGGGACGGTAGCGCAGGAGCTCGTTTGCTGCGAGGAGCGTAGCTCGAGCCTCCAATGGTGCGCGGAGCACGCGGGACGAAGAGCCAGCTGGTGCGAGTGACGGAGTGGCGGTGCGGCCGTCTTGCCGCATGGACGGGTGCTGAGACGATGCCTGCAGCTCGCCCCCCGCCGGGCTGGTGGTGGCGTTGACGGCGGGCAACGGGGAACGACGAGGACGCCCACCGACGGGGGCCGTCTGGCCGACGCGAGAAGCGATGGCGGCCCGGCGCTCGGCGCGGGCCCGACGAGCGTCTCACATGGATGCGACGGTCGGAGGAGAGCGGAGCGGTGGGAGACGAATACCGGCGCACCCTACCTGGCGCGCCAAATGTCCTATTTCGGGTTCCGGCAGACCCTTAAGGTTCGAACACTGGGGTGCGGGCGGAAATCTCGCCTTCAACCTCTCCATCTCGATGGGATCTAAACTACTAAAAGAGCTGCACAAAAGACACAAGATTTATACTGGTTCGGGCCACCGATGTGGTGTAATACCCTACTCCAGTGCGTGGTGGATGGATTGCCTCCTGGGGCTCGTGTGGATGAACAATACAAGGAAGAACAGCCTCCCGAGGGTCTATTCTTGGCTGTGGTGATGAACTGCTATGAAGAGTTCAGTCACCTTTCTCTCTCTTTCTCTCTCAGATCCCGGACCGAACAACCAGGAATCGAACCCCTTGCTATGTGGGTGGCCAGTCCTATTTATAGAGGCCCTGGTCCTCTCCCCAAATATTGAGCGGGAAGGGATCCAACAATGGCGGGCTAATTTAAAGGGGGATAGCGAGTACATCTATCCTGACAAAAGCAGTCTTCGCCTGCCAAAGGCTCTGGTGATGACGCCGCGCTGGGCTCCATGGTGACCTCCGTCTCGTAGTCCTCCTGGTCTTGGTCTCGTTGCACCGAAGTGGCAACCTTTGCCTGATGCCTCGGTACTCCGCGGATACGCTTGCCCCCTTTGCACCAAAGAGGAAAGAGGGACGCTGCGTGCACTGGCACCCGCCTGGTGCCCCGTGTCGTCATGGCTTGCGTCATGGGCACCTCGCGAGGTACCCCGCCTTGAACTCTCCGCCTCCTCGCGAGCCAGCCTGACGAGGCTGTGCCTGAGGATGCGCCGTGTCGTCCGCCTCGCGAGGCTTGGCCCCTCACGAGGGTCTTGAGCCTCGTGTTGATGAAGATGGGCCGCGCTGGGCCCCCACTTGAGCCACGCCGCAGGTCGCAGGCAGGCAAGTCTGGGGACCCCCGTTCCCAGAACACCGACAGTTTGGCTATGTTACCGCTTTGCTCAGCCCCTCTTATAGGGTTGCTAGTTGCTGGTGAAGATTGGAGATAGTTCCTTGCTGGAACTTGTTTATTGTTGGGATATCACCATATTATATTGTTTATCTTAATGCACCTATATACTTGGTAAAGGGTGGAAGGCTCGGCCTTATGCCTAGTGTTTTGTTCCACTCTTGCCGCCCTAGTTTCCATCATATCGGTGTTATGTTCCCGGATTTTGCGTTCCTTACATGGTTGGGTTATAATGGGAACCCCTTGACAGTTCGCCTTGAATAAAACTCCTCCAGCAATGCTCAACCTTGGTTTTACCATTTGCCACCTAGCCTCTTTTTCCCTTGGGTTTCCGGAGCCCAAGGGTCATCTTTATTTAAACCCCCCGTGTTGGCGTTCTGGGAACGGGGGTCCCCAGACTTGCCTGCCTGTGGCCTGCGGCGTGGCTCAAATGAGGGCCCGACACGGCCCATCTTCATCAACACAAGACTCAAGACCCTCGCGAGGGGCCAAGCCTCGCGGGGCGGACGACACGGCGCATCCTCAGGCGCAGCCTCCTCAGACTGGCTCGCGAGGAGGCAGAGAAATCAAGGCGGGGTACCTCGCGAGGTGCCCATGACGCAAGCCATGACGACTCAGGGCGCCAGGCGGGCGCCAGCGCGTGCAGCGTCCTTCTTTCCTCTTTGGTGCAAGGGGGGCAAGCGCAGCCGCGGAGTACCGAGGCGTCAGGCAAAGGTTGCCATTTTGGTGCAACGAGACCAAGACCAGGAGGACTACGAGACGGAGGTCACCATGGAGCCCAGCACGGCGTCACCGCAGAGCCTTTCATAGGCGAAGACCAACTTTAGTTAGGATAAGTGTACTAGTTGTTCCCCTTCGAATTGGCCAATTGTTGGCGCCCTTCCCGTTCAATATTTGGGAAGAGGCCCAGGGCCTTTGCCTATAAATAGGACCAGCCACCCGCATAGCAAGGGGGTTTTTTTGGCGGTTGGTTCATTTGGCTAGCAAGCAGAGAGAGTGAGTAAGAGAGAGAGAGAAGGGTGACTGAACTCCTCCTAGCAGTTCATCGCCCCAGCCAAGAACAGACCCCTCGCGAGGCTGTTCTTCCTTGTATCGTTCATCATCATCAGCCCCAAGAGGCAATCCACCCACCACACACTGGAGTAGGGTATTACACCACAACGGTGGCTCGAACCAGTATAAACTTTGTGTCTCTCGTGCAGTTCTTTTAGTAGTTTAGATATTTGTGAGACGGGGAGGTAGAAGGCGTGATCTCCGCGCGCACCCTAGTGTTAGAACCTTAAGGGTCTGCCGGAACCCGTGATCTGACATTTGGCGCGCTAGGTAGGGGTGCGCCGGAATCTGTCCTCCACCACTCTGTTCTCCTCCGACCGTCGCGTCCATGTTCGACGCTCGTCGGGCCCGCGCCGAGCGCCGGGCCGCCATCGCTTCTCGCGTCACCCAGACGGTCCCCATCGGTGGGCGCCCTCGTCGTTCCCCGTCGCCCGCCGTCAACGCCGCCACCGGCCCGGCGGGGGGCGAGGAGCAAGCGTCGTCTCAGCATCCATCCGTGTGCCAAGATGGCCGCACTGCTACTCCATCGCTCGCACCAGCTGGCTCTTCGTCCCGCGCGTTCCGCGCACCCATGGAGGCTCGAGCTGCGCTCCTCGCGGCAAACGAGCTCCTGCGCTACCGCCCCGTCGACGACGTCTACGAAGAGTGGCTCGACCGCGTCGCCGAGCTTGTCCGCGCCGCAGGGGGCTCTTCCGCGCCGTCCGTTCCTCTGCGCCACACCCCGCCCCGCGCGGGCAACGAAGCTCCAGAGGCGCACCAGACGCCTCCTCTCCAAGAAGATGCCATGGCTCCAAGGCGCGTGGCCCCTGGGCGGAACCCGCTTCGTCAGGTGCCAGCGCAGCAAGAACGGAGCTGCCAAGAAGTCCCTCGCCCGCAAGGAGCTGCCCGGGCGCTCCCTGCTCCGGCACACCGCGACCCTGCTCCAGCTCCGGCACGCCCGGACCCCGCTCTGCTCCTAGCTGCAGCGCATGGGGACCCTCAAGACCAAGCTCTCCACCAGCCGAAGCCTTTCGTGGCCACCGCCGGCTGCCGCGCCTACACCACCGAGCTGCGCAGCGTCGCGTGGCCCGGCAAGTTCAAGCCAGACCTGCCTCCTCACTACGACGGCACAACTGACCCCGCAGAGTTCCTCCAGCTCTATGAGCTGGGCATCGAGGCTGCCAGCGGGGATGAAAAGGTCATGGCGAACTGGTTCCCCATGGCGCTCAAGGAAGGAGCTCGAACCTGGCTCATGAATCTGGCTCCGGGCACGATCTCCTCCTGGATCCAGATGCGCACCCGCTTCATCGCCAACTTCCAAGGTACTCGCGACCGGCCACCCGGCGTGAGCGACATGCGCCACATCAAGCAACAACCCGGAGAGACCCTGCAAAAGTACATCCAGCGCTTCAACAGTGCGCGCCTCAAGATCCCCAAGGTGTCCGAGGAAGCCATCATCTCGGCCTTCTCCGATGGCGTGCACGACGTTAAGATGAAGGAGGAGCTGGCGATGCATGAAGACCTCTGCACCTCCCTGGAGCTATTCAACTTGGCGAACAAGTGCGCCAGGGCTGAGGAGGGACGTCTCTCCCTCCTCGAGCTGCATGCCGCGGACCCAGAAGAGAAGAAGCCCAAGGCCAAGGACGTGAAGCGCAAGGGGGCTGCCGTACTCGCCGCAGAACCAGACACCAAGCGGGGCAAGGATCTGCCCGAACCCTCCAGGGGCAGCCGGTACTGTGTGTACCACAACCTCCACACCCACAACACCAACGAATGTCAGGAACTCCGCGCCCTGCGAGAAGGAAGGATCGGCCATCGCCCTGACCGTGCTGACCGAGGCTACGGCCGAGGAGGAGGAAGAAACCCTGGACGCTGGGAAGATCGCGGCCCGCGCCAGGGGTGGCGCAACCAACCTCGCGAGGACCGCTGGCGGGACATGCGTCGCGAGGGAGACTGGAGGGATCAGCCTCGTGAGGATCGCCCTCATGGCAACGCAGGCCTACCTCCGCTGCCGCCTCAGCCAAGGAGGAACGAAGACCGCCATCAAGACGAGGGGGATGGGGCTTCCAAGAGCCACGCGCAATCGCCTGCATCCTGGGCGGAGCTCAAGCCCCAGCCTCTCAACGTATCTTCAAGCAGTTTGCCCGCGAAGTGAATGCAGCTCTCCCCAAGCTCGAAGCAACGCGCCCCCTCAGGTGGTCGGCGTGCGCCATCATGTTCAGCTCAGCGGACCAGCTCAAGTGCGCGGCCACGACCGGAGTCCTCCCGATGCTTTGCTCCCCAGTCATCAGCAACGTGCTGGTCACCAAGACCCTCAGCGACGGAGGGGCGGGGCTCAACGTCCTGTCCGTGGAAACATTCAACAATCTCCAAGTACCCTATGACCAGCTTCAGCCAACCAAGCCCTTCTCCGGAGTCATCGACGGCTCCACGGTCCCGATTGGGCAGGTCTGCCTCCCTGTCACCTTCGGGGCACGCAACAACTACCGCACCGAGCTCATCGACTTCGACATCGCCCACATCCGCCTGCCGTACAACGCCATCCTCGGGTACGCAGCGCTGGCCAAGTTCATGGCCGTGACTCACCCCGGCTACAACGTCCTCAAGATGCCAGGAAGTGGCGGCGTCATCACGGTGCCCTGTGAAGAGAAGGATGCAGTGTGTTCCCTGGAGCGAGCCTATCAGGCCGCGTCGCTTGAAGACCCAGATCGCGGAAGCAGGAGGCTTCCTGAGACCACCCCCAAGAAGAAGAAGACATCGTCAGGCTCAGCCCCTCAAGAGTCAGGCCCTTCAGAGCCCGTGTCTGCCCAGGGGGACCTCCCTTCCATCGCATAGGAAAGCGCGCCCGGCGCCCTCCTCAGGCAGGGCTCGGGGGCTCTAACCTGGAGGGCCACCGACCTAGCCAGGGTCACGAGGGAGGCGCTTGGGCACCATGTGGAGGCGTGCTTCGAAGCACATTTCCCTCGAGAAGGAGCCAGGCAAGGAAGGTCAGACCAGCAGGAGTTCGTTAACAAGGCCATTCAAGAACTACAGGAGTCAAGGATCATGAGAGGTTGCCGCCGTCTACCAGCTGTGGCCCCACATCTAGGCGAGGATGGTGGGCTGCGCGTCTGCGTCGACGTACCAGGGCTCAATCAGATCGCCACGACGGAGCGTCTCTGGCCCTCGCAAGTGGGGCGCTGCGGGGGTCCACCCCACAGCTATGTTCGCATGCCTTATGGCCTGCCGAGCATGGCCGCGGTGCACCAGCGCCTCATGAGGGGCATCATGGAGGCTTAGGAAGACAGGCGTTCCGCGGCCTTGGCGGAGATGAAGACAGCTAGCGAGGAGTCACCAGTGCCTCCGGAGCCTCCCGAGGCCCCGGGGCCTGGGGGCTCATGAGGATCAGCTTCCGCAGCCCACTGAGTCTGCTGCACCAACGCCACTTCGCCGATGACATCCTTAGGTGACATCTTTCAAGCTTCATTCCCAGCTGGGAGCACCCTCCCAGGGTTGCATCACTCCCAGGCCGCGTGGGTCCGTCCCTGCGGCATGTATCCCCTTTTATTTTTGGTCGTTAGTTTGCCTTGATGGGGGCGCCCCTCGGGCAGCATCATCCCCAAGCCGCTCGGGCTAGGCCCAGCGGCATGTATCTCCCTCGCGTTTATTTCCAACTATGCATTCGCCTATCACGCTTGATTGCTTGATGCCTGTCCGTGGCATCCTTTCTTCTCCATGTCGGCCACTTGCACGTTAAAGGGGGGGGGGGGGTGCCTGAGCATCACGACTCAGGGCTCTTACTGGCTCTCCAGCCCTCACCCTCTGGCCTTGTCCACGGCATCGTGACCTGGCATACTAGCGATGGCTGAGACAAGCTCGAGGGCCGGGACCCGAGGACATAGAGTACCGGCATCTAACCAAATTTTGCAGGGACACATCTCAAGATACGGCCCAGTGCCAGGCGCAACCCGCCTAGAGGTAGGGCCTCATGAGTCCCGCGCTGGCTCACGGGTGCCCTGATACACCTCACCTCCCCCAACCAGCGAGCTCTTGAGCGACTAATGATTGACTGATGACTGCCATGGCAACCCCATCTTCTCTCTGTGATGAATCTGTAGGATCCTTGGAGGGAACTGCGCTAGCCAAGGCCCTCATGGAGTTCCCTTCACCCTCGCCTGCGCAAACCGCTTGCACGTTAAAGGGGGGGTGCTTGAGCATCGTGACTCAGGGCTCCTACTGGCTCTCCAACCCTCACCCTCTGGCCTTGACCACGACATCGCGACCTGGCATACCAGCGACGGCTGAGACCAGCTCGAGGGCCGGGACCCAAGGACGTAGAGCAGAAAGGGGAGCAGAGGCGAGGGAGAAGGGGCGCGTGAGGACCTCGCCGAGCAACTCCGTCCCAACTACCCCACGAACCCGACGATGCGTTGGGGGCGATCCCCGATCCTCAAGATAAGTCACCATCCAAAGCACTGGCTACCGTGGCACTACCCCCGCACCTAAAGCAATTCCGTACTAGCAATGTTGCTTCCCTTTCTCACCAAGCGACGGCTGCTTGGGCGCCAAAGGGGACCTCCTAAGCATCGCGACTCAGGGGCTCTTACCGGACCCCGGGTCGCTCACCTCCTGGCCTTGACCATGGCATCACGACCTGGCATACCAGCGACGGCTGACACCGCCTTGGGACTGGGACCTGTCGACGTAGAGTACCAAGCCCTCGCGAGGTTCGAAAGGGAGAACTAAGCTAAGACGAAATCAGCAACTCACACAGCTCTGCGGCAAAGGTTATGTATTAACAAACGGGACTACATGCACCTTACAAGCCCCCGTGGGGCGCATTTTGATTCTTCGCAGGGAACGGATCCTAAGGGGTGCTAACTACACGAGCTCCTGCAAAAGATGCCATCAT
The DNA here is from genome assembly GCA_034509565.1 of Triticum monococcum. Classification (NCBI taxonomy): domain Eukaryota; kingdom Viridiplantae; phylum Streptophyta; class Magnoliopsida; order Poales; family Poaceae; genus Triticum; species Triticum monococcum. The sequence continues at coordinate 609,979,719 of CM067842.1, forward strand.
CAACAGTGGGCCGTCAGGCGCCGGCGCCAACCCCATCTAGATCAGGGTCGGAGTCATTGGACCCTCCGGCGCCTCCGCCAAGGGAGGGGTCGACGGGCCTAGCCCTCACCAGGGCAAGGTCCTGGCCACCTCTCCCGGAGCAACACTCCAGCCGGCGCCCGTTTGCGTCGAAGACCTTGAAGAACATCATCGCAGCGCCATCGTACTCCAAGTGGACCGCGAAGACGCCCCTTTCCCTGCAAACCCGGGCGATCTCTCTCCAGCCGCGGGACATGTAGACGTCGCCCGGGGCAGCGACCATGACCTCTGCTTCGGTCGCGAGGGCGCTGCAGCCGGCGTGCTGCAGCCAGAGCTCCAGGGGCCCTCCTGGAGGGATGATGGAGGCGAAGAAGGGAGGTAGACGGATCCAGGACTGGAGCGGAATGGCGACGTGGAGCATGAACTCTTGGGAGGAGCCCTCGGCATGGACTCCAGGAGGAATAACCCACGCCTTCACGACCCGACGGCGCCTACGACGGTGCCGACCACGGAGATCGGCGTCGACACCTTTGGGGCCCTCGATGTGGGCATACAAGGGAAGTGGGAACCCCGGCGGAGCCCGCTCGCACCAGGGCCTCGGGACCGCCTGATGGTCTTCCTCACCCCGGCTGCAAAGGGCGAGCCGTTTCTTCGGCGGGAGCGGGTCTGGCCCCTCTCAAGGAGCCTCTCCCTTCTCCGCTGCAGAGAACCGGCGGATCGGAGCCATCGCAGAAGGACGGAGCAAGGATCAAGAAGAAGGAGAAGCCAGGAGGAATGGACTGGAAGGGCACGCACAGCTTCGTAATTATAGCCGGCGAAGACCAACCGCCGGCCTCCACGATCATAGGTAATCATGACACGATTTGCATGCAGGGACTTGTCCACCTCATGCGATCACCGAGGCGTCATGGGGAAGTGGAGACGCCCACGTCCCATCAACCACCACACAGCGCCCAAGGCCGCAGGCTGTTAGGGCCCGCGGCGCTTCACCCTTGCCCTTTCGCCTCTCAGCACGGCCAAGTCCATGCGCACCTTGGGCCCGGGGGCTACTGTCGGTGTTTTGGGAATGGGGGTCCCCAGACTTGCCTGCCTGCGGCCTGCGGCGTGGCTCAAATGGGGGCCCGGCGCGGCCCATCTTCATCAACACAAGACTCAAGACCCTCGCGAGGGGCCAAGCCTCGCGGGGCGGACGACACGGTGCATCCTCAGGCGCAGCCTCCTCAGACTGGCTCGCGAGGAGGCGGAGAAATCAAGGCGGGGTACCTCGCGAGGTGCCCATGATGCAAGCCATGACGACTCAGGGCGCCAGGCGGGCGCCAGCGCGTGTAGCGTCCTTCTTTCCTCTTTGGTGCAAGGGGGGCAAGCGCAGCCGTGGAGTACTGAGGCGTCAGGCAAAGGTTGCCATTTCGGTGCAACGAGACCAAGACCAGGAGGACTACGAGACGGAGGTCACCATGGAGCCCAGCACGGCGTCACCGCAGAGCCTTTCGCAGGCGAAGACCAACTTTAGTCAGGATAAGTGTACTAGATGTTCCCCTTAGAATTGGCCAATTGTTGGTGCCCTTCCCGCTCAATATTTGGGAAGAGGCCCAGGGCCTTTGCCTATAAATAGGACCAGCCACCCGCATAGCAACGGGGTTTTTTTGGCGGTTGGTTCGTTCGGCTAGCAAGCAGAGAGAGTGAGTGAGAGAGAGAAGGGTGACTGAACTCCTCCTAACGGTTCATCGCCCCAGCCAAGAACAGACCCTCGCGAGGCTGTTCTTCCTTGTATCGTTCATCATCATCAGCCCCAAGAGGCAATCCACCCACCACACACTGGAGTAGGGTATTACACCACAACGGTGGCCCAAACTAGTATAAACCTTGTGTCTCTCATGCAGTTCTTTTAGTAGTTTAGATCTTTGTGAGACGGGGAGGTAGAAGGCGTGATCTCTGCACGCACCCCAGTGTTCGAACCTTAAGGGTCTGCCAGAACCCGTGATCCGACACCCCGGGCCAGTGCTCCTCTGAGTGTTGGTCCAAACTAGAGCCCCTTGCAGCGCCACCCCGGGGAAACTCGAGGGATGGTTTTAGTTGTACGGATTGCTTATCCGAGTGTGCCCTAAGAACTAGATATGTGCAGTTCCTATCGGGATTTGTCGGCACATTCGGGCGGTGTTGCTGGACTTGTTAACCATTGTCGAGGATGTCTTGTAACCGGGATGCCGAGTCTGATCGGATTGTCTTGGGAGAAGGAATATCCTTCATTGACCGTGAGAGCTTGTGATGGGCTAAGTTGGGACTCCCATGCAGGGATTTGAACTTTCGAAAGCTGTGCCCGTGGTTATGGGCAGATGGGAATTTGTTAATGTCCGGCTGTAGATAACATGAAACTCAACTTAATTAAAATGCACCAACTGCGTGTGTAACCGTGATGGTCTCTTCTTGGTGGAGTCCGGGAAGTGAACACGGTGTTGGAGTAATGCTTGACGTAGGTTGTTCCAAGATCACTTCTTGATCATAGTTGTTCGACCGTGCTTTTGCTTTCTCTTCTGGCTCTCATTTGCATATGTTAGCCACCATATATGCTAGTCGCTTCCTGCATCTCCACATCATACCATTACCTTACCTATAAGCTTAAATAGTCTTGATCGCGAGGGTGTGAGATTGCTGAGTCCCCGTGACTCACAGATTCCTTCCTAAACCAGATGCAGGGCCCGATGATACCGCTCCAGACGATGCGCTTGAGCTCAAGTGGGAGTTCGATGAAGTCTCTCGTCGTTACTATGTGTCTTTCCCAGATGATCATTAGTGGTGCCCAGTTGGGGCGATCGGGGACTTTGTCGCATTTGGGGGTTGATCTTTATTTTGGTACCGTAGTCGGACCCTGAGTGTATTGGATGAATGTAATGTCTTATTTATGTATTTGTGTGACGTGGCGAGTGTAAGCCAACTATGTACCTTTCCCCTTTACTTGTTACATGGCTTGTTGTGAGGATACCTCACTTGCGACATTGCTTTCAATGCGGTTATGCCTCTAAGTCGTGCTTCGACACGTAGGAGATATAGCCGCATCAAGGGCGTTACACACCCCCCTGGGCGCGCCCCCTGCCTCGTGGACAGCCCGGAGGTCCACCGATGTACTTCTTCCTCCCATATATACCCATATACCCTAAAAACTTCGGAGAGGAGAATAGATCAGGAGTTCCGCCGCCAGAGCCTCTGTAGCCACCGAAAGCCAATCTAGACCCATTCCAGCAACCTGCGAGAGGGGGCAACCCATCTCCGGTGGCTATCTTCATCATCCCAGTGCTCTCCATGACGAGGAGGGAGTAGTTCTCCCTCGGGGCTGAGGGTATGTACCAGTAGCTATGTGTTTGATCTCTCTCTCTCTCTCGTGTTCTTGATTTGGCACGATCTTGATGTATCGCGAGCTTTGCTATTATAGTTGGATCTTATGTTTCTTGTCCCCCTCTACTCTCTTGTAATGGATTGAGTTTTCCCTTTGAAGTTATCTTATCAGATTGAGTCTTTAATGATTTGAGAACACTTGATGTATGTCTTGCCGTGTGTATCTGTGGTGACAATGGGATATCACCTGATTCACTTGATGTATGTTTTGGTGATCAACTTGCGGGTTCCTCCCATGAACCTATGCATAGGGGTTGGCACACATTTTCGTCGTGATTCCCCGGTAGAAACTTTGGGGCACTCTTTGAGGTTCCATGTGTTGGTTGAATAGATGAATCTGAGATCGTGTGATGCATATCGTATAATCATACCCACGAATACTTGAGGTGACATCGGAGTATCTAGGTGACATTAGGGTTTTGGTTGATTTGTGTCTTAAGGTGTTATTCTAGTACGAACTCTAGGGCTATTTGTGACACTTATAGGAATAGCCCAACGGATTGATTGGAAAGAATGACTTTGAGGTGGTTTCGTACCCTACCATAACTCTTCGTTTGTTCTCCGCTATTAGTGACTTTGGAGTGAGTCTTTGTTGCATGTTGAGGGATAGTTATGTGATCCAATTATGTTATTATTGTTGAGAGAACTTGCACTAGTGAAAGTATGAACAACCCTAGGCCTTGTTTCAATGCATTGCAATACCATTTGTGCTCACTTTTATCATTAGTTACCTTGCTGTTTTTATATTTTCCGATTACAAAAACCTTTATCTACCATCCATATACCACTTGTATCACCATCTCTTCACCGAACTAGTGCACCTATACAATTTACCATTGAATTGGGTGTGTTGGGGACACAAGAGACTCTTTGTTATTTGGTTGCAGGGTTGCTTGAGAGAGACCATCTTCATCCTATGCCTCCTACGGATTGATAAACCTTAGGTCATCCACTTGAGGGAAATTTGCTACTGTCCTACAAACCTCTACACTTGGAGGCCCAACAACGTCTAAAAGAAGAAGGTTGTGCAGTGGACATCTGAGATACCTGTAGAGCATCTTTATAATCACCCAGTTACGTTGTGACATTTGATAGCGCACAAAGTGTTCCTCTGGTATTTGGGAGTTGCATAATCTCATAGTCAGAGGAATAAGTATAAGTCATGAAGAAATCAATAGCAATAAAACTAAACAATCATTATGCTAAGCTAACGGATGGGTCTTGTCCATCACATCATTCTCTAATGACGTGATCCCATTGATCAAATGACAACACATGTCTATGGTCAGCAAACTCAACCATTTTTTATTAACGAGCTAGTCAAGTAGAGGCATACTAGGGACACTCTGTTTGTCTATGTATTCACACATGTACTAAGTTTCCGGTTAATACAATTCTAGCATGAATAATAAACATTTATCACGATATAAGGAAATATAAATAACAACTTTACTATTGCCTTTAGGGCATATTTGCTTCAACTTGCCCGAGGCAAGTCACACTTTAACTTACGGCTATGCATCAGCCACTCAAACACCGTCCAACGGATATCAGTATTTCAAAGTACAAACGCCCCACACTTGATGCTCGGTCCATCCAGCATAGCACGAGCAATGTTATACATACGAAGAGTTTTGTTCGGTTTTACGTATGATTGAAAGTAAGAGGAAATATGGCCCCCACCCTTACTGAAAATGGGGGGAGGGAGAATGGGTGAAGGAAAGTTACATAAAATTGTACCTAACTGCCCGGAGGTGTAGAATTATTTGCACAACATAGCCAAAACAAACATCACTTTTTTGAATTCATTGAGAAGTACAAGTATTAGCATTTTTCAGTCAATTAACACTATGAGAAGTTAGTTAAGAATTAGAAAACAATTTTGTTCAGCTTGTTTGCGTTATACAAATAGCATTTTTACTGAATGCAAGTGATCAACTTTTTTCAGTTAGTTAGGGCATCTCCAACATGAACTCTCAAATCGCCCACATCCATCCGCCGACTGGTCGGGATATCGGTGAAGTGCGCCCGCACCTCGCCCATGGTGAGCTCAGCGGCAATCTAACTTGTATCCGGTTGGCTCGGCGGGCCTGCTGTCTGGACGAATGCTTGCTATTTCATGGGTCCGTGTTGAAGACACACTAACTGATTGAGAAATGCTAATCACTTGCATTCAGCATACAATTTTAGTTGTATAACGCAAATATGTTGAATGCCTTTTGTATTCTACTGACTGAAAAATTTCTAATTAGTTGTATTTTCTAATGACCGAGATAAACCGTTGTTTGGGTTTGGATGTGCTGCGCTGGATGGACCGAGCATCAAGTGTGGGGTGTTTGCGTGTTGGAAGCCTATTGTCCGTTGGATGGCGTCTGAGTGGCTGATGCCTAGCTGCAAGTTGCAGTGTGACTTGACATGGGTAAGTCACCTGATCTCTGTCCGGCAGTCAGGCTTTAGTGAATACTCACACCTTGGTTGATTGCCCTCGGTTTAGGTTATGTTAGCAGTAGTGTGCTGTGGATGGAATCACGTGGGAAAAATCAGAAAACTGGCCCTTTGGCCAAAGTTCAGCAAAAAATGGCCCTCTTTTGAAAATATTTCATAAAATGGTCCTAACCGCATGACGCCCACACCTGGGGTGCCATGCCAATATACATAACGCCCTGGTCAAGGGCGCCATACCTGTCAGCGGTGACTTGCCACGTTGGCAGGGCATGGCACCATGGCGCCCCTGCCTAGGGTGCCATGCTCATGGACATAACGCCCCTGCCCAGGGCGCCATGCCCCTTGGTTAACAAAACATAGTGCACCCCTGTTTTTCCCTCCACAAACCCTCACTTTTCCCCTTCTCCACCCCGGCCTCCCCACTCAAGCCCGTCCCTAATACTCAGAAAATTTCGTGGATTGGAGCTCCAAATCGGTGATTTATCCTTCCCTTCGACCCCTCAAGGTATTCGCCATCATTCCTCCTATTTTCTTGGTTGAAATCTCCATATTGTGGGGATTTTGGGAAACCCTAGTGATGAAGCTATGTACCTAGGGTAGGGGTCATAGGCCTGTCCTAGACACCCTCCCCTAGGACATCACCCTAAAGTCAGAAGCATTCAAGGGATACCATCATCCACTCGACCAGAAACATTCCACTCGGAAGACCCTATGTCACCCGACCATAGCAATGATCACTCGACAAACAGAAGATCGAAATCCACTCTAAAAAGCAACGGTCGGGCATTTACCCTGTAGACTTGATGGTCATTTATGTCACTTTATTACTAGCGTTACCAGAAACGCCCCATCTTTATGTATCTCAAACCCTTTGTAACTGAGGGTGGGAGGGGTCTGGCGAACTTTATATAAGCCACCCCCTCCTCAGGGACAAGGGTTCGCACCCCGTGTAATACCACACTCATATAATCCAGTCGACCGCCTCCAGGCACCAAGATATAGGGCTTTTACTTCCACCATGAAGGGCCTAAACTCGTAAATCTTGTGTGTACAACTTCACCATAGCTGGGATCTTGCCTCCTCATACCTACCCCCATTATACTGTCAGTCTTAGAACCACGACAGTTGGCGCCCACCTTGGGGCAGGTGTCTTAGCGACTTTTTGGTGAAGTTGCGATTTTTCCCAACTCCCATCATCATGGTTTCCGGTGGTGGATTGGCGGAGGGCCGCGAGATCCGTCTCGGTGCGCTCGTCTTTGTTGCCGACGACTCCGCCTGGCTTCAGGAAGCTCCCCTTATGCCAAGGCGCTCCCCGTCCACGGGGTGGCGCCCTTTCGCACGTGCGCTCGCGGCGTCCTTCTCCGGCAGCCGTCGACCCAGTATCGGTCGGCTCCCATGGTGTCTTCGCTTCCCGCTGTTCATCGGCGCAAGCAATCCGGTCGGTCGCAACTTCAGCGGTGGGTGAAACACGCGGTGGCCCGCTAGTCGGCCACCCCATAAGTCGCGAAAATCGAGCCCGATGAAACTCTCTACGGCCTGTTCGACCTGTCAACTGGCTTCCTCGAGACCGCAATCGAATGCGACAGTAGTGATCCTGCGGCTGAAGTCTTGATGGTCGACGGACCACATAGTCCTCTTGGCTTCCGCCGCGATGACGGCGGCGATGGTGGTGGCGATCCGTCATGCGCTCACGAGGAATACCGCCCCGAGCCTCTTTCTTTGCAGCAGAGAGAAGAGCTTCGCCGCTGCAACATGGATGCACTTCACACGCCCATCGTTGGGGAAACCTCCAAGGCCCGGGCCTTGGAGGAGGCGCGCATGGCCAACTTGGCTGAGCGCACTCGACTGGAGGACCTTCAGCGTGCACTCGACTAGCGTGCACGGCAACGGATCCCTGAGTCCAGTCGACGCCAACTTTTTCCGCCTCAACCTCAGGTATACCGCACTCTAATTCAAAATCTCATGGCTGCAGCCCATATAGCCGAGTCAATCCAGCCTTCCTAGTCGGAGGCTGGCAGAGGTTTGATGCAGATCCAGGCCTTACTCCGAGCAGCAGGAGAGCAGAACACAATAGTGTCTTAGTCGCGGAATAGGATTCATAGCAGATCTGTGATGGCAGATACAGTTCAGTCGGCCCACAACCCAAGATCGCCCCGCGACGTGAGGGATGTGGATACTGGCAGGATCAGTACAGAAACCACGAACAGTACGCTCACTGACTCAGTCGTGATGACTGTCGACGAGTGCCCACACCTCCTCCAAGGAGTGGATCATATGTGCCTCGGCAATATGATGACAGACGCCCTCGCAGTGGTGAGAGAATAATACCAGCCGACCCAAGAGGGCCAAGCTTTGATGCGAGATCTATTCTGGTTCAAGCTCTAGTTGACAGGAACAGAGCACACAGGGAGGGCCTTGACAGAGATCACCTGACTGGTAGCAAAGTTCATGTTTCAGGCTTAGAGTGTTTCAGCAGAGCCATCAGAGCCGCAGTGATTCCTCCCAACTTCAGGTTGGCGACTGGAGTCAGCAAGTTCACTGGTTAGTCTAAGCCTGACACTTGGCTTGAAGATTACCGAGTGGCTGTACATATCGGTGGCGGCAATGATGAAGTGGCCATGAAGCATCTTCCTCTGATGTTAGAAGGTTCAGCCAGAGCATGGTTGACTCAGTTAGCGCCAGGCAGTATATTCAGTTGGGAAGAACTTGCCCGAGTGTTTGTTAAAACTTTTGTGGGTACTTGCAAGCGGCCAGCAGGGTTAACGAAATTGCAGCATTGCATGCAAAAACCGAGTGAGACTCTGAGAGATTACATTCAGAGATGGACCACTTTACATCACATAATGGAAAATGTGTCCCACCATCAAGAAGTTTGCGCATTCAAGGAAGGCGTCAAAAATCAGGAGTTGGTCCTGAAATTCGGTCGGGCAAGAGATATGTCTCTGACTCGGATGATGGAAATAGCCACTCGGTATGCTAACAGAGAAGAGGAAGATCGACCGCAGTGGGAAGAGCAAACCAGTCGGTCAAGACACCAGTGGAGGCAATTCCAATCGGAAACAAAAGCGTAAAGCTGAACCTGCAGGACCTGGTGAAACTGCGGCACTGATTCAAGAAAAGTTTAAAGGGAAACCTAAGGGGCCCTAGACCCCCAAGAAAGTAAAAGATGCAGCCAGTAATGATGTGATGGATTTGCCATGTCACATTCACACCAAGAAAGATGAAGAAGGCAATCTTATTTATCCTAAGCATACCGCTCGACAGTCTAGGGTTCTGATCGAGCAATTCCGAGAGAAATAGCCTAATGAGAAGGAAAAAGAATCCGACAAGGATGAAGAGAAAGAGGAATATGATGGTTTTCCCAATGTCAATTCCACCCTAATGATTTTTGCTGATGTTGAAAGCAAAAGTCGACTGAAATTGATCAACAGAGAAGTGAATATGGTTGCTCCGGCAACAACAACATATGTGAAGTGGTCACAACCAGCTATCACATTCGACCAGTCTAACCACCCTTCTCGCATAGCCACACCAGGGAGGCAAGCATTGGTGGTCGGCCCAATTGTTGGCGGTACTCGATTGACAAAAGTGTTGATGGATGGTGGTAGTGGTCTGAATATTCTTTATGCTGAAACCTTGAAACGGATGGGCATTCCGATGTCCAAACTTAGTGAGAGCAACATGAGCTTTCACGGCGTCATCCCTGGCAAGAAGGTTGAATCACTCGGCCAGATAACCTTAGACGTGGTTTTCGGTGATTCAAAGAATTACCGTAAGGAAAAGTTGACATTTGAAGCAGTGGATTTCTAGAGTGCTTATCATGCTATTCTGGGGAGGCCTGCATATGCGCGTTTTATGGCTCGACCATATTACGTGTATCTCAAGCTGAAATGCCTGGTCCCAAAGGAGTGATCATGATCACTGGAAATCGGTAGAAGGTAGAAGAATGCTTCCAGAAGGGTTCTAAAATTGCCGATGCACAAATGGCAGCAGTCGAAATGCAAGAGTATCAGAAAAATGCAGATCTGAGTGATATGCTGCAAGCAAATAAGCCTGCCACAGATTCTGCATTTGAGTCGTCCGGAGAAACGAAACCGATTCATATTCACCCGACCGATCCTAATGCTGCTCCTACTCATATCTCAACATCACTCGACAACAGATAGGAAGAAGCGCTCATCCAATTCCTCCATGAGAACTGGGACATCTTTGCATGGAAACCTTCTGACATGTCGGGTGTACCCAGGGGACTGGTTGAGCATCGTTTGTGAGTCGACCCAAAAGTGAAGTCAGTCAAGGAACATCTTAGACGGTCTGCCGTACAGAAGAGAAAAGCAATTGGCGAGGAAGTGGCTCGGCTCCTAGCAGCTGAGTTCATCCAAGAGATTTACCACTCCGAGTGGCTTGCCAATGTGGTCATGCTCCCCAAGAAGGACGATTCACTTCGTATGTGCATTGACTTCAAGCATATCAATCGGGCCTGCCCGAAAGATCATTTTCCTCTCCCCTGTATCGACCAAATCGTCAACGCTTGCGGGGTGTGAGCGTTTGTCTTTTCTAGACGCATATTCCGGGTATCATCAGATCCGACTGTATGGACCCGATGAGATAAAAACAGCTTTCATCACTCCATTCGGGTGCTTTTGTTATGTCACCATGCCATTCGGTCTCAAGAACGCTGGTGCAACATTTATGAGGATGATTCAGAAGTGCCTGCTCACTCAAATCAGTCGGAATGTGGAAGCATATATGGATGACATTGTGGTCAAGTCGCGTAAAGGTTCCGACCTGCTGGCTGACCTCGCTGAAACCTTTGCCAACCTCAGAAGGTATGATATCAAGCTTAATCCGCCGAAATGCACATTCGGAGTTCCAGGAGGAAAGTTACTCGGTTTCCTCGTTTCCGAACGAGGGATTGATGCCAACCCAGAGAAAGTTGGAGCCATACTCCGGATGAAACACCCTGTGCGTGTGTATGACGTTCAGAAACTTACTGGTTGTTTGGCCGCCTTAAGTCGATTCATCTCTCACCTCGGTGAAAAGGCATTGCCTCTTTATCGACTGATGAAGAAATCTGATAAGTTCCAGTGGACTCCTGTAATGCCCTCGATGCGGCTATATCTCCGACGTGTCGAAGCACGACTTAGAGGCATAACCGCATAGAAAGCAATGTCGCAAGTGAGGTAATCTTCACACTGTTGGAAATATGCCCTAGAGGCAATAATAAAATGGTTATTATTGTATTTCCTTGTTCATGATAATTGTCTATTGTTCATGCTATAATTGTATTAACCAGAAACCGTAATACATGTGTGAATACATAGACCACAACATGTCCCTAGTAAGCCTCTAGTTGACTAGCTCGTTGATCAATAGATGGTCATGGTTTCCTGACCATGGACATTGGATGTCATTGATAACGAGATCACATCATTAGGAGAATGATGTGATGGACAAGACCCAATCCTGAGCCTAGCACAGGATCATGTAGTTCGTATGCTAAAGCTTTTCTAATGTCAAGTATCATTTCCTTAGACCATGAGATTGTGCAACTCCCGGATACCGTAGGAATGCTTTGGGTGTACCAAACGTCACAACGTAACTGGGTGTCTATAAAGGTGCACTGTGGGTATCTCTGAAAGTGTTTGTTGGGTTGGCACGAATCGAGACTGGGATTTGTCACTCCGTGTAAACGGAGAGGTATCTCTGGGCCCACTCGGTAGGACATCATTATAATTGGAAAATGTGACCAAGGAGTTGATCACGGGATGATGTGTTACATTACGAGTAAAGAGACTTGCCGGTAACGATATTGAATAAGGTATCGGGATACCGATGATCGAATCTCGGGCAAGTACTATACCAGTAGACAAAGGGAATTGTATACGGGATTGATTGAATCCTTGACATCGTGGTTCATCCGATGAGATCATCATGGAACATGTAGGAGCAAACATGGGTATCCAGATCCTGCTGTTGGTTATTGGCCGGAGAGTTGTCTCGGTCATGTCTACATGGTTCTCGAACCCGTAGGGTCTACACACTTAAGGTTCGATGACGCTAGGGTTATAGGGAAAGTATGTACGTGGTTACCGAATGTTGTTCGGAGTCTCGGATGAGATCCCGGACGTCACGAGGAGTCCTGGAATGGTCCGTAGGTAAAGATTCATATATGGGAAGTCCCGTTTTGGTCACCGGAAAAGTTTCGGGTGCTATCGGTAACGTACTGGGACCACCGGGAGGGTCCCAGGGGTCCACCAGGTGGGGCCACCAGCCCCAGAAGGCTGCGTGGGCCAAGTGTGGGAGGGGACCAGCCCCAGGTAGGCTGGTGCGACACCCACCAAGGCCCAAGGCGCATGGAGAGCGGGAGGGGGCAAACCCTAGGTCTAGATGGGCCTTAAGGCCCACCCTAGGGCGCCCCCTCTCTCCCTCTCCCCTCTGGCCGCCACCCTAGATGGGATCTAGGGCTGCCGCCCCCCTTGGGGAGGAACCCTAGAGTGGGCGCAGCCCCTCCCCTCCCCCTATATATACTTGAGGTCTGGGGCTGCCCAACACATGATTTGATCTCTCTCTTGGCACAGCTGTAACGCCCTCGATGCGGCTATATCTCCCACGTGTTGAAGCACGACTTAGAGGCATAACCGCATTGAAAGCAATGTCGCAAGTGAGGTAATCTTCACACAACCCATGTAATATATAAGGGAAAAGAGATACATAGTTGGCTTACAATTGCCACTTCACACAATTACAAGAATAAAGCATTACATCAACCAGATACAATCAAGGTTCGACTACGGAACCAAAATAAAAGAAGACTACCCCAAATGCTACACAGATCCCCGATCGCCCCGACTGGGCTCCACTACTGATCAACTAGAACGAAACAACACAAAGGACAAGATCTTCATCGAGCTCCTCCTTGAGCTTGATTGCGTCATCTGCACGGACTCATCAGCACCTGCAAACTGGTTTTGGAAGTATCTGTGAGCCACGGGGACTCAGCAATCTCGCACCCTCGCGATCAAGACTATTTAAGCTTATGGGTAAGGTAAAGGTATGAGGTGGAGCTGCAGCAAGCGACTAGCATAGATGGTGGCTAAACATACGCAAATGAGAGCGAGAAGAGAAGGCAAAGCACGGTCGATAAAAGTATGATCAAGAAGTGATCCTAGAACAACCTACGTCAAGCATAACTCCAACACCGTCTTCACTTCCCGGACTCCACCGAAAAGAGACCACCACGGCTACACACGCGGTTGATGCATTTTAATTAAGGTCAACTTCAGGTTTTCTACAACCGGACATTAACAAATTCCCATCTGCCCATAACCGCGGGCACGACTTTCGAAAGTTCAAAACCCTGCAGGGGTGTCCCAACTTAGCCCATCACAAGCTCTCACGGTCAACGAAGGATATACCTTCTCCAGAGACATTCCGATCAGACTCGGCATCCCGGTTCTTCAAGACAACTTCGACAATGGTAAAACAAATCCAGCAACACCGCCCGAATGTGCCGACAAATCCCGATAGGAGCTGCACATATCTCGTTCTCAGGGCACACTCAGATGAGCAGTTCGTACAACTAAAACCAGCCCTCGAGTTTCCCCGAGGTGGCGCTGCAAGGGGCACTAGTTTGGACCAACACTCAAAGGAGCACTAGCCCGGGGGGGGGGGTTAAAATAATGATGACCCTTGGGCGTGCGACCCCCAAGGGAAAAGAAAAGGCTAGGTGGCGAATGGTAAAACCAATGTTGGGCATTGCTGGAAGAGTTTTATTCAAGGCGAACTGTCAAGGGGTTCCCATTATTACCCAACCGCGTAAGCAACGCAAAATCCGGGAACATAACACCGATATGATGGAAACTAGGGCGACAAGAGTGGAACAAAACACCAGGCATAAGGCCGAGCCTTCCGCCCTTTACCAAGTATATAGATGCATTAATTAAATAAGATATATTGTGATATCCCAACAAGTAAACATGTTCCAATAAGGAAGAACATCTCCATGTTCCAACAAGGAAGAAACTTCAATCTTCACCTGCAACTAACAACGCTATAAGAGGGGCTGGGCAAAGCGGTAACATAGCCAAACAACGGTTTGCTAGGACAAGGTGGGTTAGAGGCTTGGCTCAACAATATGGGAGGCATGATAAACAAGTGGTAGGTATCACAGCATAGGCATAGCAAAAGAGCGAGCAACTAGCAAGCAAAGATAGAAGTGATTTCGAGGGTATGGTCATCTTGCCTGAGATCCCGCAAGGAAGAAGAACGAGTCCATGAAGAAGACAAACGAACGTAGACAAATGGGTCCTCACAAACACGACATTACCGGAACCAACCCGAAGAAGCAAACACCGGAAAGAAGCACACAACATAGTAAACAAACCACACATTAACATGATATGATATGCGGGATGCGGTATGCGATGCATATGCATGATTTGCAAAGGAATGATTGAACCTGGCCTCAACTTGGAAATCCAAGAGTGCCACTGGAAAGAGGAGATGATTTCAGTTGAAATCGATATAAAGATCACCGGAATCGGATGCACGGTTTGGAAATGGCAAGCAATTCAAATATGGCACCGGTGTGCGATAAATAGCAAGTAGCCATTTAATGCATCAAGATAATTAAGCTACTGCACCCAAACATGGCAACAAAATACATGGCAGGGATCCATTCATGATGCTTGACAAAAGATGAACACTGAGCTATGGCTAATTCATCCATTAACAGGTTCAAACAAGCATGGCAAAAGTGCAATTGGTAAACAGGTTTCAGACTTAGTGAAATTAACACAAGCCTGGAATTTCAGATCAGGTAGCACACTTTGGAGCATGAAAACTATATGCTACATGAACTTAACATGGCAAAGCAAGACATGTCATGGAGCTACTCAAAGAGCTTAACAAAAGTCCCGTAGTGACCTTGAGCCAAAAGGGATCAGAAAATACAATTGCAAGCATGTGAACATGGCAAAAACATAATCAGATCATAGACTTAGTGAAAAACTGGAGCATGCAAATATGATAGCACGTAGGCATGCTCACGAGCTCGATGCACTCACTACAGAGCAAGGCATGACAAACTAAGCATACACCCATTAAGAATACACATTATATCAGCTAGACATGGCAAGAACAACAACATAGCATGCACGGATCAACAACAACATCCTCGGCAAAATCGCTAACAAGTAGACAATCTGCCCAGATTCACGAAATAGCAAAAGTAGAGCTCGATTAACTCAAGCTAGGGTGCTCCATAATTGCAAACAAAGACATGGATGGATAGAGCACTACAAGATTAACAAATCATCCTTACTGATCATCCTCAAAAGAGGCACGGATCACTAGGGAACAGCATGAACATATGGCATATTGATAAAAAAACAGATCAAGGACTTAGTGGAATTGCTAAGTCCCTGAAATCAGCATTAACGAATGCACCACTTTGCAAGCTTGTGCTAGTCACCACACACATCACAAAAATACATGGATGGCACCTCTGGAAAGATGGCAAAGCATATAACAAAACTCATGTAGAGCTCAGGGCATATCATGCACACATTAATCATGGCAAAAATGACAAATAGCTATTTGATGTAGCAGATCTGACAATTAGCTCAAATAGCACTCTTCCAACGGCATTTCGGGCATTAATATGAACTCAAATAAAAATGATGCAATGAGATGAAATGATGTACTCTTTGAGATGAACATTTTGATATGCTAAATGCCCAAAACGGAGCTACGGATGCAAAGTTACGACATGATGAACATGGCCATATGAAACTGGGAATCTCGAGGACTTAGTAGAAATTCGCAGACAGGAAAAAAAATATGGTGAGCGTTGGATACTAAAGTATGCTCAGGGTGAGGCTTAGCAGGACGCTCACCAAGTGGGCTCGGCCCAGGATGACGGAGGACGAGGCGGGCCGGAGGTGGGGTCGCTAGGCCAGGGAGGGTGGGCTGGACTCGGGCTCCGCGAGGACGTCGTCCTCCTCCCAATCTCGCCTGGATCGGGGAGGCAGGAGGCAGCGGGCGGCGGCCGGCGTTGTCACGGCGGCGCGAGGACGGAAGTGGCCGGGGCGAGACGGAGGCGGCGGGATCCGGCCGGCCGGCACCCAATCCGGGCGGTGCAGGTGGCGGGGATGGCCGGGAGGTGCGGAAGGCACGTGCACGGAGAGGCGACGGCGGCCAGAGTCCGAGGCGCTGGCGAGGATCGCCGGCGTCAGGGAGGCGCGGCGGCCGGTGATGGGGCGCGTGGCGGCGCGCGGTTCGTGAGGCGGCGGGGCACGCGCGGGAGACCGCGGGTAGGCGGCGGCGGCGAGATGGGCCCGCGCGGGCCCGATCTGGGCTCCGCGGGCCGCGCGGTGGAGACGGCGGCGATCGCTCACATGGCGGGCGCGGAATGGCTGCGACGGGCGGCGCGATTTTCGTCCGTCCGGGACGGACATGTCCGGCGGGCGAGAGGGGAAGAGAAATAGGGTTTGACCGCGAATTTTGGAGGGGATCACATATTTATAGGTAGAGGGAGCTAGGAGAGTCCAAATGAGGTGCGGTTTTTAGCCACGCAATCATGATCGAACGGCCGAGATGATGGAGGAGGTTTAAGTGGGTTTTGGGCCACTTTGGAGGGGTGTTGGGCTGCAACACACATGAGGCCTTCTCGGTCCCTCGGTTAACCGTTCGAGTTTCAAATGAAGTCCAAATGGTACGAAACTTGACAGGCGGTCTACCGGTAGTAAACCAAGGCCACTTGGCAAGTCTCGGTCCAATCCGGAAATGTTTAATCCCCACACATGAAAGAAAGGTAGAAATGACCACCGCAGGAGATAGGAGCGCCGGAATGCAAAACGGACAACAGGGAAAATGCTCGGATGCATGAGACGAACACGTATGCAAATGAAATGCACATGATGAAACGATATTCAATGCATGGCACGCAATCGATGACATGGCAACAACAGCGAATAACAGGAAGACACGTGGCACATGGGTCTCGGGGCGTTACAGCAGCCTTACCCCTCTCCCTCCTCGTCTCTCGTAGTGCTTGGCGAAGCCCTGCTAGAGTGCCACGCTCCTCCACCACCACCATGGCATTGTGCTACTGCTGGACGGAGTCTTCCCCAAGCTCCCCTTCTCCCCTTGCTGGATCAAGGCGTGGGAGACGTCACTGGGCTGTACGTGTGTTGAACACGGAGGCGCCGTTGTTCGGCGCTAAGATCGGAATCGACCGTGATCTGAATCGCTGTGTGTACGACTCCACCAACCGCGTTCTTGTAATGCTTCCACATTGCAATCTTCAAGGGTATGAAGATGCACTCCTCTCTCTCTCGTTGCTAGTCTCTCCATAGATTGATCTTGGTGACACATAGGAAATTTTTTGAATTTCTGCTATGATCCCCAACAGTGGCATCATGAGCTAGGTCTATGCGTAGATTCTATGCACGAGTAGAACACAAAGTAGTTGTGGGCGATGATTTGTTCAATTTGCTTGCGGTTACTAGTCTTATCTTGATTAAGTGGCATTGTGGGATGAAGCGGCCTGGACCGACCTTACACGTACGCTTACGTGAGACTGGTTCCACCGACTGACATGCACGAGTTGCATAAGGTGGCTAGCGGGTGTCTGTCTCTCCCACTTTAGTCGGATCAGATTCGATGAAAAGGGTCCTTATGAAGGGTAAATAGAAATTGGCATATCACAATGTGGTTTTGGCGTAGGTAAGAAACGTTCTTGCTAGAAACCTATAGCAGCCACGTAAAAACTTGCAACAACAATTAGAGAACGTCTAACTTGTTTTTGCAGCATTTGCTATGTGATGTGATATGGCCAAAAGGATGTGATGAATGAAATATGTGATGTATGAGATTGATCATGTTCTTGTAGTAGGAATCACGACTTGCATGTCGATGAGTATGACAACCGGCAGGAGCCATAGGAGTTGTCTTAATTTATTTATGACCTACGTGTCAATGAAAATTCCATGTAATTACTTTACTTTATAGCTAACCGTTAGCCATAGTAGTAGAAGTGGTAGTTGGCGAGGCAACTTCATGAAGACACGATGATGGAGATCATGATGATGGAGATCATGGAGTCATGCCGGTGACGATGGTGTTCATGCCGCGCCTCAAAGATGGAGATCAAAGGCGCAAGATGATATTGGCCATATCATGTCACTTTATGATTTGCATGTGATGTTTGTCATGTTTACATCTTATTTGCTTAGAACAACGGTAGCATAAATAAGATGATCCCTCACTAAAATTTCAAGAAAGTGTTCCCCCTAACTGTGCACCGTCGCTAAGGTCCGTTGTTCCGAAGCACCACGTGATGATCGGGTGTGATAGGTTCTAACGTTCGCATACAACGGGTGTAAGCCAGATTTACACACGCAATACACTTAGGTTAACTTGACGAGCCTAGCATGTATAGACATGGCCTCGGAACACGGAAGACCGAAATGTCGAACATGAGTCGTATAGTGGAAACGATCAACATGAAGATGTTCACCGATGATGACTAGTCCGTCTCACGTGATGATCGGACACAGCCTAGTTGACTCGGATCATGTATCACTTATATGACTAGAGGGATGTCTATCTAAGAGGGAGTTCATTGAATAACTTGATTAGATGAACTTAATTATCATGAACATAGTCAAAAGGTCTTTGCAAATTGTAAGTGCATCTAGTGCCACCCCTAGTTGGTTTTGGAGTATTGACGACAAACTTGGTTGAGGGACTAATGTGTTTGTGAGAATTACAGGATAACACAGGTAGTAGTCCCTCATTGATTTGGTTTATCTACCGGAGGTGATGTAATGCCCCAGATATAACTTTCCCAATTTGTACTCCAACTCTTGCCGTTTCCGGCATTAAGTTATATTTATTTCTCGGGTTCGGGTCTTTGTCTCCGTGTGTTGTTTTCGTTTTCATGCATCTCATATCATGTCATCACGTGCATTGCATTTGCATACATGTTCATCTCATGCATTCGAGCATTTTCCCCGTTGTCCGTTTTGCATTCCGGCGCTTCGTTCTCCTCCGGTGGCCAAATCTAGCTTTCTTTCGTGTGTGGGGATTAAACATTTCCGGATTGGACCGATACTTACCATGCGGCCTTGGTTTACTACCGGTAGACCGCCTGTCAAGTTTCGGGGCATTTGGACTTCGTTTGATACTCCAACGGTTAACCGAGGGACCGAAAAGGCCCCGTGTGTGTTGCAGCCCTACACCCCTCCAGTTTGGCCCAAAACCCACCAAACTCTGCTCCATGTCCTAGAGCGTTCGATCACGATCGCGTGGCCGAAAACCGCACCTTATTTGGACTCTCCTAGCTCCCTCTATGCCTATATAAAGACCCCCTCCGAATCCGGATCTTCCTCTCCCCCGAAACCCTAATTTCCTCCTCCGCCGCCGCGGGACACGTTCGGACGGACCGGACGCGTCCGCTCCGCCGCCCGCAGCCACTCTGGAGCCGCCACGTGGCACGCCTGCCCACCACCGCCGCCGGCCCGGGAGGCCCAAGAGGGGCCCCCGCGAGCCCGATCCGCCGCCGCCCTTCGTCCCGCGCTCCGCCGCCCTCGTCTCCACGCCCGGTGGCCGGCGCCGCCGCGGGCGACCTCGCCTCCCGCCGGAGCCCGCACCGGCCGCCCCCGGCCGCCTGTCGCCCACCTCGCCACCAACGCCGCCCGCCGCCGTGACCATGCCCCAACGCCGGCGGAGCTCGCCGCGGGGACCCTCCGGTGCCCACGCCCATCTCCGGCGAGGCCCCCGGCCCCATCGCCCGGAGCCCCGGCGCTGTACACCACCGGCGACGAGCTCTCCTCCGTCGACCTTCGCGCGGATACAATGCTCTGCTACAGTACACGAACCCTAGATCTGGGTTGACTTTCCCTCTTTCCCCCGTATTTTTTGTGCTAACTTTGACCGATGATATCTCCGCATCCGTAGCTCCGTTTTGGACATATGACATATCAAAATGTTCATCTCGTCATGTACATCATTTCATTCCATTGCATCATTTGCATTTGAGTTCATCTTGATGCCCAAAATGCTGTTAGAAGGAGGCTTCGTGAGGTAAATTGCAGATCCGTTAGTTCATCGTAGACTTTTGTCATTTTTGCCATGATTATTGTGTGCATGATATTCTTGTGAGTCTTTGGGATAAATTGTTAAGCATTTTGTCTTCTTTCCAGAGGTGCCACCCATGCATTTTTAGGATGTGTATGGTGACTTGTGCAAGCTTGCAAAGAGAGGCACCTGAGAATTCTGTTTTCAAGGACTTAGTGAATTTCACAAAGTCTGGGTTATTTTAGTTCATGATGCCATATGTTCAGCTTGTTTCCTAGTGATTCGTGCCTCTTTTGAGGATGATCAGTAAGGGAGTTTTGATATTCATGTTAATCTCTATCTATCCATGTCTTTGTTTGCATATGTGGAGTGCTCTAGCTTGAGTCAATCGAGCTCTACTTTTGCTTCGTGGTAAATCTGGGCAGATCGTCAACTTGTTTGCGATTTTGCCGATGCTATTGTTAGTGATCCGTGCATGCTATGCCATTGTTCTTGCCATGTCTAGCTAGAATTTTGTGCCTTCTTTATGGATATATGCTTGCCTTGCCATGACTTGCTCTATAGTGAGTGCATCGAGCTCGTTTACATGCCTTCGTGAGTTATAATTTCAGCATGTCTCAGTTTTCACAAAGTCTGAAAACTGATTGTGTTTCATCTATGTTCGTGTGCTCGTTAGAGTATTTTGTGAACCCTTTTGGCCCCAGGTCACTTTGGGTGTTTTGTTAAGCTTGTTGAGTAGCTCCATGCCATGTTCTTACTTGTCATGTTCAGGTTATGTATCATGTTGTTTTGCTACTCCGAATAGAGCATCGTGGTCTGAAATTTCAGACTAGTGTTAATTTCACAAAGTCTGAAATATGTTTTGCTTATTCATTTTTGCCATGCTTGTTTGAACCTCATAATGGATGAATTTGGCCGTGGCTCAGTGCTAGTGATTTGTTAAGCATCTTGTATACATCCCTGCCATGTATTTTGTTGTCATGATTGGTGGCTGTAGCATGTTCATTTCGTTGCGTTTAGGAGCCTATTTGCTGTAAATCGCAGATCGGTTCATTTCGTAAAACGCTTGCCATTTCCAAACCGTAGCTCCGATTCCTATGATCTTTATATCGTTTTCAAGGGATTTCATCCCCTCTATCCAGTGGCACACTTGGTTTCCCAAGTTGAGGCCAGGTTCAGGAATTTTCTGTCACATCTTGCATTTTGCATCCCGCATCGCATCCCGCATAGCATACCATCATTGCATCTTATTGCTTGAGTTTGCACGTGGTTGATTGTATACTTGTTGCTTCTTTGTGTTGTTGGGTAGAGCCGGGAGACGAGTTCGCTAATGAGGAGCCCGCTGAGTTTGCTTGTGAGGATCCAGTCAACTCTGACATCTGTGCAGGCAAGATGATCATACCCTCGAAATCACTACTATCTTTGCTATGCTAGTTTGCTCGCTCTTTTGCTATGCCAATGCTTCGATGCCTACCACTTGCTTGTCAGCCTCCCAATTGCCATGTTGAACCTCTAACCCACCATGTCCTAGCAAACCGTTGATTGGCTATGTTACCGCTTTGCTCAGCCCCCTTCTTATAGCGTTGCTAGTTGCAGGTGAAGATTGGAGCCGTTCCTTGTTGGGACATTTATTTACTTGTTGGGATATCATTATATTGCCATGTTATCTTAATGCATCTATATACTTGGTAAAGGGTGGAAGGCTCGGCCTCTCGCCTAGTGTTTTGTTCCACTCTTGCCGCCCTAGTTTCCGTCATATCGGTGTTATGTTCCCGGATTGTTGCTTCCCTTACGCGGTTGGGCTATAATGGGAACCCCTTGATAGTTCGCCTTGATTAAAGCTTTTCCAGCCATGCCCAACATTGGTTTTACCATTTGCCACCTACCCCCTTTTCCCTTGGGTTTCCGGAGCCCGAGGGTCATCTTTATTTTAGCCCCCCACGGGCCAGTGCTCCTCTGAGTGTTGGTCCGAACTAGAGTCCTGTGCAGCGCCCCCTCGGGGAAACTCGAGGTTTGGTTTTAGTTGTATGGAGCGCTCATCTGAGTGTGCCCTGAGAAAGAGATATGTGCAGCTCCTATCGGGATTTGTCGGCACATTCGGGCGGTGTTGCTGGTCTTGTTTTAACCTGTCGAATCATCTTGTTGTACCGAGATACCGAGTCTGATCGGTGTGTCTTAGGTGGAGGTCTATTCCTTCGTTGACCGTGAGAGCTTGTTATGGGCTAAGTTGGGACCCCCTGCAGGGATTGATCTTTCGAAAGCCGTGCCCGCGGTTATGGGCAGATGGGAATTTGTTAATGTCCGGTTGTAGATAACTTGAACCTTAATTAATTAAAATGAATCAACTGAGTGTGTTGCCGTGATGGCGTCTTCTCGGCGGAGTCCGGAAAGCGGACACGGTGTTGGAGTTATGTTTGCGCAGGTTGCTCTCTAGTTTTCCGCTCGTGCTTTGCCTCCTCTTCTCGCTCTCTTTTGCGCATAAGTTAGCCACCATATATGCTAGTCGCTTGCTGCAGCTCCACTCACATTTACCCCTATTCTACCAATTAAGCTTAAATAGTCTTGATCGCGAGGGTGCTAGATTGCTGAGTCCCTGTGGCTCACAGATTACTATTACACCAGATGCAGGGACAGATGATACAACTCTAGATGGCGCGATTGAGCTCAAGTGGGAGTACGACGAGGATTCTCAGCGTTACTATGTGTCTTTTCCTGATGATCAGTAGTGGTGCCCAGTTGGGGTGATCGGGACCTATGTCACTTGTTGGGTTATCTTTTATTTTGGCGCCGTGTCGGGCCATGAGTGTTTGGATGATGTATGTTATTTATGTACTTTGATGTGACGTGGCGAGTGTAAGCCAACTATGTACCTCCCCTTTATATTATTTATGTACATGGGATGTGTGATGATTTCCTAACTTGCGACATTGCTTTCAATGCGGTTATGCCTCTAAGTCGTGCCTTGACACGTGGGAGATATAGCCGCATCGAGGGCATTACAAGTTGGTAATCAGAGCCTTCCCCGACCTTAGGAGCCCCCATTGCTTGATCGTTTTTAGCAGCCGAGTTGTGTCTAGAAAAATGTTTTGAGTCATTTAGGAATTATATATCGGAGAGCTTAGGAATTCTTTTTACTTCCCAGTCTCCTCATCGCTCTGGTAAGGCATCCTGACATAGAGTTTTGACTCTTCTCTTCTCAAATTTCACTAAAAAAAATTTAGGATCACACGAGTATCTTGGATTTGTTCCGATGGCTTATGATGAGAATACTGTCTTGGTGCCACCTGTCAGGGGTTTAGTGGAAGTGTCCCGGGGAGTTGAGCTCTAAGGTGTTGTCATCATAATTTTATCGTTGCAATTCTGGAATACTTGAGATATGTTCGTCGACATCGAAAATCTCCTTTATGCAGTTCGTTGGTGAGATAACCTCGACGCCACCCAGTACTGGGGCGGGAGTTCGGGAGTATCGCCATAACTTGTATAATGGATGCTTTTCGAAGGTTGAGGTAGATGGTTTCCGAAGGTTTCTTGGTTATGTGTTGAAGGATGGATACAGCTGGATGTAGGTATTGCTAGTTTGGGTGAGATATTATGCTTCCCCTGTATCCCCAACACCTGATTGCATAACCGAAAAGTTTCGGGAGTTTCATAGGTGGGAATTCAAGTAGCTCTTAGGATATCCTTCCGACAGATGTATGATATGAAATTGTGGTTCGATGTCTAGTGGTTCGCCTATTCACGGTCGATTTTACAGTGATCTCGTTGTGTCTTAAAGAGTCCTTGGCTATGCTGACTCGAGGACGCTTCATATGTCATGTGCACTGCCTTGTACATGATGGTGTTGTACGATCGAGCCCGTGTAGGTCCCACCACGAAAACTTCGGACGAAATCTCTATCATATGTTTGTTCCGGCTTATTCCGCAAGCCAATCCTTGGTTTTATTTTGAGTTGTGGTATTCGAGTTTCTTCGAAGTCATATGTTGACTCCATCCCTCGTTGATTTACCTCTTCTACCTAATTCTTCGTGGCTTCGTAATTTAGGAATATGTGACCACTTCAAGAGAAGTGCATTCGTTCATTTTGTTCGGATGTGAAGACTTTATGTTGCAATTTTCATTCCGTTGGATTCAGCTTCAATATTTGTCTATTTGTGTGCTAATCATGGTCAACCTCTTCAGGATGGCTCCTCCAACGCGCACGATTCCGAATCCTGATCCGCCACCACCTCCACCTCCTCCGGAGGCTTGGCAAGCTGTGATGGCCGCAACCAATGCAAATACACAGTTGATCATGCAAATCCTCCAAGAGCGCAATCAAGGCAGTCAAGGGAATCAAGGCAACAATTAGAACCATTTTGCTACTCTGAACCAGTTCCTTGCAAATGGTCCAAAGACATTCAGCAATTGTGTTGAGGCAACCGATGCTGACGATTGGCTAGTGGATCTGGGCAAGCATTTTGAATGCAACAACGTCAGGCCTGAAGATTTCGTCAAGTTCGCTTCTTTCCAGCTCAAAGATCTGGCTGCAGAGTGGTTCCAACAGTACAAGGATTCCAGAGGTGGACGTTTGATCACTTGGGATGATTTCCGTCGTGATTTCCAAGCTCATCACATCCCTCAGAGTGTGACTGAAAGCAAACGTGAGGAATTCCGCAATCTGAAGCAAGGCTCTTTGTCTGTCTATGACTACAACAAGTTGTTCCAGAAGCTCGCCCGTTTTGCCAAGCAGGATGTTCCTGATGAGAAGAGCATGATATATCAGTTCAGGGGTGGTCTCCATGAAGAAATTCAGCTCGCTCTTGTCCTTTTTGAGCCGTAGAGGTACGATGAGTTCTACAACATGGCACTAAAGCAAGAGGCTGCTCAGTTGAGGTGTGATGCTTCCAGGAAGCGAGTCAGAGACACTACGCCTTCTTCCTCTACTCAAGTGGCCAAGCAGCAGAAGTATTGGCTTCCTCCTCCTCCGTTCCGTCAGCCGTATCAGCAGAAGAGCAAAGGTGGCAGTAGTTCTTCCCACCCACCCAACCCAGGCTTTCAGAACAAGACTTTGTCTCAAGCTCCAAGATCGAGTGCTCCGTACCACCGTCCGCTTTCAGAGGTCACGTGCAACAAGTGCCAACAGAAGGGTCACTACGCCAACAAGTGTTTCAACCAAAGGCGTCTTCCTCCTCCTCCTGTCAGATTGGCAAGTACAGCAGTGGTCAAGCATAACCCCAAGTCCGCGAAGGTCAACTTGATGAACGCAGCTCAGGCAGAGGATTCGTCAGATGTCATCATGGGTAACCTTCCTGTTAACGATATTCCTGCAAAAGTTCTTTTTGACACGGGTGCATCGCATTGTTTCATTTCCAAACCTTTTGCATCAAAGTATGAGTGCGATTATCAGTATCTGCAAAGTGCCTTGCAAATTGTGTCACCGGGCAAGCAGATGACAGCTAACACCTGCGTTCCGGAGGTTACTATCACTTTGGGCGACTACAAGTTCCTTTCTTCCCCAATTGTTCTTGGTGATTCCGATATTGATCTTATTCTTGGGATGGACTGGCTCTCTAAGCACAAGGCTCACCTCGATTGTGCAGCCAGGCAGATTCAACTGACTCATTCGTCTGAGGATGTAATTGTCTTTGCTGCTCGGGATAATACCATCCGGTTGTTTTCTCTCAATGAGAAGGGTGAATTGGATGCTATTTCGCAGATTCTGGTTGTTTGTGAGTATCAAGACGTCTTCCCAGAAGAGCTCCCAGGAATGCCTCCGCATCGGCCCGTTGAATTTGTTATTGAACTTGAGCCCGGTACGGAACCTATGTGCAAACGTCCCTACAAGCTCGGCCCTGAAGAGTTGAAGGAGTTGAAGAAACAACTCGATGTTCAAGAAAGAATGGGTCTCATTCGGCCTAGTACTTCTCCGTGGGGTTGTGGCGTTCTTTTTGTGAAGAAGAAGGATGGAACGGACCGACTTCGTGTTGATTACCGTCCATTGAACAAGAAGACCATCAAGAACAAATACCCACTTCCCAACATCAATGAGCGTTTGAACAACTCAAGGGTGCCCAAGTATTCTCCAAGCTTGATCTCCGTATGGGTTATCATCAGATTCGAATCCGTGAGCAAGATATTCCCAAGATGGCCTTCAGGACAAGCTATGGGTCATATGAATACACTGTCATGTCTTTTGGCCTCGCCAACGCTCCTCCGATGTTCTCTCGCATGATGAACTTCATCTTCAACCCCTACACCAATGACTTCGTTCTGGTCTATCTCGACGACATTCTGGTTTTCTCGAAGAACAAGGAAGATCATGCCAAGCACTTGCGTTTGGTTCTTGACAAGCTCAGGGAACATCAGTTCTACGCCAAGTTCTCCAAGTGTGAATTTTGGCTCGATGAGGTGCTTTATCTTAGTCATATCATCTCTGCCAAGGGCATTGCCGTGAATCCTGACAAGCTGTCTGCAATTGTTAATTGGGAACCTCCTCAGAACGTGAAGCAACTCCGTAGCTTCCTCGGTCTCGCAAGCTACTGCCGAAGATTCGTTGAAAACTTTTCTAAGATCGCGAAGCCTCTCTCAAATCTTCTTCAGAAGCACGTCAAGTATGTTTGGTCTCCGGAGTGTGATATTGCTTTCAACACTTTGAAAGAGAAATTGATCACTGCTCCAGTTCTGACTCCGCCTGATGAAACCAAGCCGTACGAGGTCTTTTGTGATGCCTCTCTC
Organism: Triticum monococcum; assembly: GCA_034509565.1. Classification (NCBI taxonomy): domain Eukaryota; kingdom Viridiplantae; phylum Streptophyta; class Magnoliopsida; order Poales; family Poaceae; genus Triticum; species Triticum monococcum. The sequence continues at coordinate 610,006,371 of CM067842.1, forward strand.
CAAGGTCTCGGTGCTGTACTGATGCAAGAGAAGAAAGTTGTTTCTTATACCTCTCGCCAGTTGAAGCCTAATGATAAGAACTAACCCACTCATGATCTCGAGTTGGCGGCAGTTGTGCATGCTTTGTTGACTTGGAGACATCTTCTCTTGGGAAGGAAAGTGGATATTTTCACTGATCACAAGAGTCTCAAGTACATCTTCACTCAGCCTAATCTCAACCTCAGGCAGACTCGATGGGTCGAAATGATTCGAGAGTACAATCCGAGTATCGAGTATACTCCAGGCAAGGCCAATGTGATTGCTGACGCTTTGAGAAGAAAAGCATATTGCAACAGTCTGAATCTGAAGCCTTATCAACCCGAGCTTTGTGAAGCTTTTCGCAAACTTAATCTGCAAATTGTTCCTCAAGGTTTCCTCGCCAACCTTCAAGTCTCTCCTACCTTGGAAGACCAAATTCGCCAAGCCCAGCTTCTTGATGCTATGGTGAAAAAGGTGAAGATTGGTATCGCAAAGAGTCAGTCCAAGTACAAGTGCTACCGCCTTGATGACAAGGACACTCTCTTCTTCAAGGATCGAATTGTGGTACCCAAAGGTGACCTCTGTAAAGTGATCATGAACGAGGCTCACAACTCTCTCCTCTCCATCCACCCTGGGAGCACGAAGATGTATCAGGATCTGAAGCAAACTTATTGGTGGACTCGAATGAAGCGCGAGATCGCTCAATTCGTGAATGAATGTGATGTCTGCAGAAGAGTGAAGGCAGAACACCAAAGGCCAGCAGGTCTCCTCCAACCTCTTGCCATTCCAGAATGGAAGTTTGACCACATTGAAATGGACTTCATGACTTGGTTTCCAAAGTCCAAGCGTGGCAATGATGCTATATTCGTTGTCATCGACAAGCTCACCAAAGTGGCTCACTTTCTGCCTATCAAAGAGTGAATCACCGCAGCTCAATTGGCGGAACTCTATACCTCTCGAATTGTCTCTCTGCACGGTATTCCTCAAGTGATATCTTCAGACCGTGGGAGCATCTTTACCTCCAAGTTTTGGGATTCTTTTTAGAAGGCCATGGGCACCAACATTCGCTTCAGCACTGCTTTCCATCCTCAAACAAGCGGTCAAGTCGAGCGTGTCAACCAGATTCTTGAAGATATGCTCAGGGCTTCTGTTATCTCCTTTGGCATGAAGTGGGAGGATTGTCTTCCTTATGCTGAATTCTCATACAACAACAGCTTTCAAGCAAGTTCGGGCAAGGCCCCATTTGAAATTCTGTATGGTAGGAAGTGCCGTACACCTCTCAACTGGTCTGAAACCAGTGAACGTCAGCTGCTGGGTAATGACCTAATCATAGAGGCACAAGAAATGTGCAAGGTCATTCGTGATAACCTCAAAGCAGCCCAATCCCGCCAGAAGAGCTACTATGATAGTAAGCATCGTGATTTGGCTTTTGAGATCGGAGATCATGTTTACCTCCGCGTCTCTCCTATGAAAGGGACTCGTCCCTTCAGTATCAAAGGGAAGCTTGCCCCCAGATATAACTATCAGTCCTAGATCTCGGGACGAGATCTTTTCGTAGTGGTGGAGTGTTGTAACGCCCCAGATATAACTTTCCCAATTTTTACTCCAACTCTTGCCGTTTCTGGCATTAAGTTATATTTATTTCTCGATTTCGGGTCTTTGTCTCCGTGTGTTGTTTTCGTTTTCATGCATCTCATATCATGTCATCACGTGCATTGCATTTGCATACCTGTTCATCTCATGCATTCGAGCATTTTCCCCGTTGTCCGTTTTGCATTCCGGCGCTTCGTTCTCCTCCGGTGGCCAAATCTAGCTTTCTTTCGTGTGTGGGGATTAAACATTTCTGGATTGGACCGAGACTTGCCATGCGGCCTTGGTTTACTACCGGTAGACCGCCTGTCAAGTTTCGGGGCATTTGGACTTCGTTTGATACTCCAACGGTTAACCGAGGGACCGAAAAGGCCTCGTGTGTGTTGCAGCCCAACACCCCTCCAATTTGGCCCAAAACCCACCAAACTCTGCTCCATGTCCTAGAGCGTTCGATCACGATCGCGTGGCCGAAAACCGCACCTCATTTGGACTCTCCTAGCTCCCTCTATGCCTATATAAAGACCCCCTCCGAATCCGGATCTTCCTCTCCCCCGAAACCCTAATTTCCTCCTCCGCCGCCGCCGGACACGTCCGGACGGACCGGACGCGTCCGCTCCGCCGCCCGCAGCCACTCCGGAGCCGCCACGTGGCACGCCTGCCCACCGCCGCCACCGGCCCGGGAGGCCCAAGAGGGGCCCCCGCAAGCCCTTCGTCCCGCGCTCCGCCGCCCTCGTCTCCACGCCCGGTGGCCGGCGCCGCCGCGGGCGACCTCGCCTCCCGCCGGAGCCCGCACTGTTCGCCCCCGGCCGCCTGTCACCCACCTCGCCACCAACGCCGCCCGCCGCCGCGACCACGCCCCAACGCCGGCAGAGCTCGCCGCGGGGACCGTCCGGTGCCCACGCCCATCTCCGGCGAGGCCCCCGGCCCCATCGCCCGGAGCCCCGGCGCTCTACCCCGCCGACGACGAGCTCTCCTCCGTCGACCTTCGCGCTGCTACAGTGCTCTGCTACAGTACACGAACCCTAGATCTGGGTTGACTTTCCCTCTTTCCCCCGTATTTTTTGTGCTAACTTTGACCGATGATATCTCCGCATCCGTAGCTCCGTTTCGGACATATGATATATCAAAATGTTCATCTCGTCATGTACATCATTTCATTCCATTGCATCATTTGCATTTGAGTTCATCTTGATGCCCAAAATGCTGTTAGAAGGAGGCTTTGTGAGTCAAATTGCAGATCCATTAGTTCATCATAGACTTTTGTCATTTTTGCCATGATTATTGTGTGCATGATATTCCTGTGAGTCTTTGGGATGAATTGTTAAGCATTTTGTCTTCTTTCCAGAGGTGTCACCCATGCATTTTTAGGATGTGTGTGGTGACTTGTGCAAGCTTGCAAAGAGAGGCACCTGAGAATTCTGTTTTCAGGGACTTAGTGAATTTCACAAAGTCTGGGTTATTTTAGTTCATGATGCCATGTGTTCAGCTTGTTTCCTAGTGATCCGTGCCTCTTTTGAGGATGATCAGTAAGGGAGTTTTGATATTCATGTTATTCTCTATCCATCCATGTCTTTGTTTGCATATGTGGAGTGCTCTAGCTTGAGTCAATCGAGCTCTACTTTTGCTTCGTGGTAAATCTGGGCAGATCGTCAACTTGTTTGCGATTTTGCCGATGCTATTGTTAGTGATCCGTGCATGCTATGCCATTGTTCTTGCCATGTCTAGCTAGCATTTTGTGCCTTCTTTATGGATATATGCTTGCCTTGCCATGACTTGCTCTGTAGTGAGTGTATCGAGCTCGGTTACCTTCGTGAGTTATAATTTCAGCATGTCTCAGTTTTCACTAAGTCTGAAAACTGATTGTGTTTCATCTATGTTCGTGTGCTCGTTAGAGTATTTTGTGAACCCTTTTGGCCCCAGGTCACATTGGGTGTTTTGTTAAGCTTGTTGAGTAGCTCCATGCCATGTTCTTACTTGTCATGTTCAGGTTATGTATCATGTTGTTTTGCTGCTCCGAAGAGAGCATCGTGGTCTGAAATTTTAGACTAGTGTTAATTTCACAAAGTCTGAAATCTGTTTTGCTTATTCGTTTTTGCCATGCTTGTTTGAACCTCATAATGGATGAATTTGTCCGTGGCTCAGTGCTAGTGATTTGTTAAGCATCTTGTATACATCCCTGCCATGTATTTTGTTGTCATGTTTGGTGGCTGTAGCATGTTCATTTCGTTGCGTTTAGGAGCCTACTAGCTGTAAATCGCAGATCGGTTTATTTCGTAAAACGCTTGCCATTTCCAAACCGTAGCTCCGATTCCTATGATCTTTATATCGTTTTCAAGGGATTTCATCCCCTCTATCCAGTGGCACACTTGGTTTCCCAAGTTGAGGCCAGGTTCAGGCATTTCCTGTCACGTCTTGCATTTTGCATCCCGCATCGCAACCCGCATAGCATACCATCATTGCATCTTATTGCTTGAGTTTGCACGTGGTTGATTGTATCCTTGTTGCTTGTTTGTGTTGTTGGGTAGAGCCGGGAGACGAGTTTGCTAACGAGGAGCCCCCTGAGTTTGCTTGTGAGGATCCAGTCAACTCTGACATCTGTGCAGGCAAGATGATCATACCCTCGAAATCACTACTATCTTTGCTATGCTAGTTTGCTCGCTCTTTTGCTATGCCAATGCTTCGATGCCTACCACTTGCTTGTCAGCCTCCCAATTGCCATGTTGAACCTCTAACCCACCATGTCCTAGCAAACCGTTGATTGGCTATGTTACCGCTTTTCTCAGCCCCCTTCTTATAGCGTTGCTAGTTGCAGGTGAAGATTGGAGCCGTTCCTTGTTGGGACATTTATTTACTTGTTGGGATATCATTATATTGCCATGTTATCTTAATGCATCTATATACTTGGTAAAGGGTGGAAGGCTCGGCCTCTCGCCTAGTGTTTTGTTCCACTCTTGCCGCCCTAGTTTCCGTCATATCGGTGTTATGTTCCCGGATTGTTGCGTCCCTTACGCGGTTGATGATGAAGCTATATACCTAGGGTGGGGGCACGGACCCGTCCTAAAGAGCCCTACCCTAAGACATCCCTAGAAGAAGTCACCTTTCAATCAACTTGAAGGTATCCCACTCGACAGGTTCAAGACACTCGACCAAGAAGTTATCACTCGACCATGAAGCCAACCACTCGACTGCCAGAAGACCTAAAGTCACTCCGCATGCAAACGGTCGGCTATTAAGTAGTCTTTATGGTCATTATAGCACTTTATTAGGGGCGTTACCAGTAACGCCCCACCTTAAATGTACCTTAAACCCTGCATTACTGAGGGCAGGAGAGGGCCGGCGAACTCTATATAAGCCACCCCCCTCCTCAGTATGAGGGGTTTGCACCCTTGTCATCTACACACGCATAATCCAATCGACCGCCTCCGGGCACCGAGACGTAGGGCTGTTACTTCCTCCGAGAAGGGCCTGAACTCGTAAACCTTGCGTGCTTACAACTTCCCAATAGCTAAGGTCTAGCCTCTTCATACACACCCCCCTACCTCACTGTCAGACTTAGAACCACGATAGTTGGCGCCCACCATGGGGCATTAGTCTTAGCGCCTAATTGGAGAAGTTGCGATTTTTCCGATCCATTTGACCATGTTTTCCTGCGGAGCTTTGGCAGAGGGCCGCGAGATCCGTCTCGGCGAGCTCACCTTCATCGTCGACGACTCCGCCTGGCTCCAGGAGGCGCCGCTCGACATTGACGCGCTCCCCGTCCGCGGTGCGACGCACTTCCGCGCGTGTGTTCGTGGCGTTCTCCTGCGGCAGCCGTCGACCCCATATCGGTCGACTCCCATGTCATCTCCCCGCCCCGTCTCCCACCAGCGCAAGCGCTCAGGTCGGTCGAGACTCCAGCGGTGGGTGAGGCACGCCGTGGCCCGCCAGTTGGCGGCCCCACAAGTCGCGGCAATCGAGCCCGATGAATCCCATTGCGGCCTGTTCGATCTGTCAACTGGCTCCGCGGAGACCGCATCCGAGTGCGATAGCAGCGACCCTTTGGCTGAGGTTCTGGCGGTCGAGGGGACACACAGTCCTCCCAGATTCCATCGCGCTGATGGTGGTGCGGATAGATGCGATCCGTCGCATTCCCACGACGAATACCTCCCCGAACCTCTTACGTCATTGCAACGAGAGGAGCTTCGCCGCCGGAACATGGACGCGCTCCACACTCCTATTGTTGGAGAAACCCCCGAGGCCCGGGCCTTGGAGGACGCACGCTTGGCTAATCTGGCCGAGCGCACTCGACTGGAAAATCTACAGCGAGCACTCGACGAGCGAGCGCGTGAGCGGGCTCCCGAGTCCAGTCGACGACAGCAAGCTCCCGAATCCAGTCGACGTCAGCTCTTCCCACCGCCACAGGTATATCGAACTCCAGTTCAGAATTTGGCTGCCGCGGCCCGCATAGCAGAGTCAATCCAGCCCTCCTAGTCGGAGGCTGGCAGAGGATTGTTGCAGATCAGAGCATTGCTCCGAGCGGTGGGAAATCAGAATTCCGTCGTCTCTCAGTCGCAGGACAGGATCCACAGTCGATCCGTTGCAACAAAAACAGTCCAGTCGGCTCACAGCCCGAGATCGCCCCCGAGGCGTGAGGGACGTGGGGACCGGCACGATCAGTACAGGAGGAATGAGCAGTATGATCGCCGACCCGACCGTGATGATAGACGTCGAGTGCCTTCCCCTCCCCCGAGGAGTGGGTCATATGCACCCCGACATCGAGATGACACGCGCCCCCATAATGTTGGGCAGAGGATCCCAGTCGACCCCAGAGACCCAGGCTTTGACGCGAGATCCATCCTCGTTCAAGGTTTGGTGGACAGGAACAGGGCTCATCGAGAGGGCCACAACAGAGATACGCCCACCGGCAGCAGAGCGCATGCTTCGGGGCCTGAATGTTTCAGTCGAGCCATCAGGGCCGCGGTGATCCCTCCCAACTTCAGGCTGGCGACTGGAGTCAGCAAGTTCACCGGTGAATCCAAGCCCGACACATGGCTCGAAGATTACCGAGTGGCTGTGCAGATTGGCCGTGGCAATGATGAGGTGGCCATGAAGCATTTACCTCTCATGTTGGAAGGCTCAGCCAGGGCATGGCTGAATCAGTTGGCACCCAGCAACATTTACACTTGGGAGGACCTCGCTCGAGTGTTTATCACAACCTTCGAAGGAACGTGCAAGCGCCCTGCAGGCCTTACAGAGTTGCGGTTTTGCGTGCAGAAGCCGAATGAAACACTGAGAGAATACATTCAGAGGTGGATCACACTGCACCACTCGGTCGAGAACGTGCCAGACCATCAAGCGGTTTGCGCTTTCAAGGAAGGCGTCAAATACAGAGAGTTGAATCTGAAGTTTGGTCGAACTGGAGAGATGTCCCTGAATCGGATGATGGAGATTGCCACCAAGTACGCTAATGGTGAAGACGAGGACCGACTCCGAAGTGGCAAACTCAAATCAGTCGCCCAAGAAACCAGAGGAAACTCCAGTCGGAAGCAGAAGCGGAAGGCCGAGCCAGCCGCCCCTGGGGAGGCCCTGGCCGTGGCCCAGGGGAACTTCAAGGGGAAACCCAAGGGCACATGAAAGCCCAAGAAAGTTAAGGATCAGGATGGGAATGATGTTTTGGACTTGCCATGTCACATCCACACCAAGAAAGATGAAGAGGGAAATTTTATTTTCCCAAAGCATACCACTCGACAGTGCCAGCTCCTGATCCAGCAGTTTCAGGGAAAGCAGCCCAAGGATAAGGAAAAGGAACCAGACAGAGTTGAGGACAAGGATGATAGTGACGATGGATACCCCCAAGTCAATTCCACCTTGATGATTTTTGCTGATGTCGAAAGCAAAAGTCGACTGAAAGTCATTAACCGTGAGGTGAACATGGTTGCTCCGGCAACGCCAAGTTACCTGAAGTGGTCTCAGACCGCCACCACATTCGACCAGTCTGATCACCCGACGCACATTGCCACCCCAGGGAGGCAAGCTTTGGTGGTCGACCCGGTTGTCGAAGGCACTCGACTGACCAAAGTTCTGATGGATGGTGGCAGTGGCCTCAACATACTATATGCTGAAACATTGAAAGGAATGGGCATTCCGATGTCCAGGCTCAGCACCAGTAACATGAGCTTCCACGGAGTCATTCCTGGGAAGAAAGCCGAGTCACTCGGCCAGATTGCTCTCGATGTGGTTTTTGGTGATTCAAAGAATTACCGCAAGGAAAAATTGACATTTGAAGTTGTGGACTTCCAGAGTACTTATCACGCCATTTTGGGCAGGCCAGCTTACGCACGCTTCATGGCTCGACCATGTTACGTGTATCTTAAATTAAAGATGCCTGGCCCCAAAGGTGTGATCACTGTTACGGGCAACCGGAAGAAAGCAGAAGAGTGTTTTCATAAGGGTTCAAAGATCGCTGACGCTCAGATGGCAGTGGTCGAGCTGAAAGAATACCAGAAGACTGCCGATCCGAGTGAATTGTTGCGAGCTAAGAAGCCTGCCTCCGAGTCAGCTTTTCAGTTGGCTGGTGAAACAAAGACAGTCCACATTCACCCGACCGACCCTGACGCTGCTCCAACGCACATCTCGACGACGCTTGACTCCAAATAGGAAGAAGCGCTCGTCCAGCTCCTCCGTGAGAACTGGGACATCTTCGCATGGAAACCCTCTGACATGCCTGGAGTTCCCAGGGGGCTGGCTGAGCACCGTCTGCGAGTCGACCCGAAATTCAAGCCCGTGAAGGAACATCTTCGACGGTCCGCCGTCCAAAAGAAGCAAGCCATTGGCGAGGAGGTGGCTCGGCTCTTAGCAGCTGAGTTCATCCGAGAGATTTACCACTCCGAGTGGCTCGCCAATGTCGTCATGGTCCCCAAGAAGGACAAGTCACTCCGCATGTGCATTGATTTCAAACATATCAATCGGGCCTGCCCGAAAGATCATTTTCCTCTCCCTCGCATCGACCAAATAGTCGACTCAACTGCGGGGTGCGAGAGATTGTCTTTTCTAGATGCCTATTCCGGGTACCATCGGATCCGTCTGTATGGGCCCGACGAGATCAAAACGGCTTTCATCACTCCATTCGGATGCTTCTGTTATGTCACCATGCCGTTCGGCCTCAAGAACGCCGGAGCCACATTCATGAGAATGATTCAGAAGTGTTTACTCACTCAAATCAGTCGGAATGTGGAGGCATACATGGATGATATTGTGGTCAAGTCCCGGAAAGGTTCCGACCTACGGGCTGACCTTGCTGAAACCTTTGCCAACCTCAGGAGGTATGATATCAAGCTCAATCCATCAAAGTGCACTTTCGGGGTTCCAGGTGGAAAGTTACTTGGTTTTCTCGTTTCCGAACGAGGGATCGACGCCAACCCTGAAAAAATTGGCACCATACTCCGGATGAAGTGTCCTGTACGCGTGCACGATGTCCAAAAGCTTACAGGCTGCTTGGCCGCCTTAAGTCGATTCATTTCTCGACTCGGTGAAAAGGCGTTGCCTCTTTACCGACTGATGAAGAAGTCTGACAAGTTCGAGTGGACTCCCGAAGCTGATGCAGCGTTTGCAGAGCTCAAAGCTCTGCTCTCCACCCGGCCGATGCTAGCTGCCCCAATCAGCAAAGAGCCTCTGCTGCTTTACATTGCAGCCACAGGACAAGTTGTCAGTACAGTACTTATGGTCGAGCGAGAAGAGGAAGGAAAGGCCTTCAAAGTTCAACGCCCAGTATATTATGTGTCTGAAGTTTTGACCCCTTCAAAACAAAGATACCCTCACTACCAGAAGCTTGTATATGGGATTTATATGACCACGAAGAAAGTTGCACATTACTTCTCTGACCACTCCATTACAGTCGTCAGCGACGCCCCACTATCAGAGATCCTGCATAACAAAGACGCAACCGGTCGAGTGGCCAAGTGGGCGATTGAACTCCTTCCCTTAGATATCAAGTTTGAAGAAAACAAGGCTATCAAGTCTCAAGCAATCGCGGATTTCATCGCCGAGTGGATTGAACAGCAACTTCCGACTCAAGTCCACTCGGAACACTGGACTATGTTCTTCGATGGATCCAAGATGCTGAATGGTTCGGGCGCGGGAGTAGTCCTAGTCTCCCCCCGAGGAGATAAGCTCAGATATGTTCTCCAGATTCACTTTGATTCCTCCAATAATGAAGCAGAGTATGAGGCACTTTTGTATGGGTTGCGCATGGCCATATCACTCGGCGTCCGTCGCCTCATGGTCTATGGCGATTCAGATTTGGTGGTTAGTCAAGTGATGAAGGAGTGGGACGTCAGGAGTCCGGCAATGACTGGGTATTTGCAATGCAGTGCGAAAGCTAGAGAAGAAGTTCGAGGGGTTAGAACTCCATCACATCCCCCGACTGAAAAATCAGGCAGCTGACGATTTGGCAAAGATAGGCTCCAAGAGAGAAGCCATTCCCAGCAACGTGTTCTTGGAACACATTCACTCACCGTCAGTCCAAGAGGATCCTTTCACAGAAGAGCCCCCGCAGCCGAAAAGTGCCACAGATCCGACTGAAGTTGAAGTACCTGCAGTGGTCGACCTAATCATGGAAGTCTTGGCAATCACCCCTGATTGGACAATACCGTACATCGCGTATATCCTAAGGAAAGAACTCCCGGAAGACGAGGAGGAGGCTCGACAGATCGTCCGCCGATCCAAGGCCTTCACAGTCATAAGGGGACAGCTGTATAGAGAGAGCGCGACTGGAGTCGGCCAGAAATGCATAACACCAGAAGAGGGTCAGATAATCCTTAATGATATCCACTTGGGGACCTGTGGTCACCATGTGTCCTCTCGGACTATTGTGGCTAAAGCATACCGAGCTGGATTTTACTGGCCAAGAGCAAATGAGATGGCAAAAGAGATAGTCGACAAGTGTGAAGGGTGCCAGTTCTACTCCAACATGTCACACAAGCCTGCATCAGCCCTGAAGACCATTCCACTCGTCTGGCCCTTTGCCGTTTGGGGATTGGACATGGTCGGTCCACTAAGAACGGGCAGGAGTGGATTCACTCATGTGCTTGTGGCAGTCGACAAATTTACCAAATGGATCGAAGCTAAGCCCATCAAGAACCTCGATGCTTGCACTGCTATCAGTTTCATCAGAGGGTTAACATTCAGATATGGAGTCCCGCGTAGCGTCACCACTGATAACGGGTCAAACTTTGATTCGGACAAGTTCAGAGCTTTTTGTGCCTCTCAAGGCACTCGAGTCGACTATGCATCGGTCGCCCATCCCCAGTCGAATGGACAGGCTGAGAGAGCGAATGGTCTGATTCTCAAAGGGCTAAAGCCTTGATTGATGCGCGATCTCAAGCACGCGGCAGGCGCTTGGGTAGACGAGCTTCCGTCGGTTCTGTGGGGATTAAGGACCACCCCTAACCGGTCGACTGGAAGAACTCCATTCTTTCTGGTTTATGGAGCCGAAGCAGTCCTGCAGAGTGATCTTCTTCATAATGCACCCCGAGTCGAACTTTACACCGAAGATGAAGCAGAACAGGCCCGGCAAGATGCAGTCGACCTCTTAGAAGAAGAAAGGGAGATGGCTATGATCAGATCAACCATTTATTAGCAAGACTTGCGCCGTTTTCACGCCCGGAATGTGAAAAGTCGAGCCTTCCAAGAAGGAGATCTGGTCCTCCGAGTGGATCAACGGAAGCCACACAAACTTGCTCCTACTTGGGAAGGCCCCTTCATAGTCACCAGAGTCCTCCACAATGGAGCATACCACCTCTACAATGTCGATCGCCAGATCGACGAGCCACGAGCTTGGAACGCGGAACTGCTCCGCCCCTTTTACACCTGAGTTCTCCCTTAGATGAGATGTAATAAGAAAAAAAATAATTTCTACAGTTCATTTCTATCAAAGACAAGAGTGTTCCAATAATGGTTGTCACTTTGTTTGCATACAAAACCCCCAGCGGGTGACTTGGCTGCGAATCCGTTTCGCCTAAGTTTGAAAAATCCTACCGAGTGGAGAGCAATCCTCCCACTCGGGGGCTTAGCTGCAGTCGAGTACTCGCCTAAGTTCACCCACTCGGAAACTTAGCTGCAGTCAAGCACTCGCCTAAGTTTGAAAAATCCTACCAAGTGGAGAGCGATCCTCCCACTCGGGGGCTTAGCTACAGTCCAGTACTCGCCTAAGTTCTCCCACTCGGAAACTTAGCTGCAGTCAAGCACTCGCCTAAGTTTGAAAAATCCTACCGAGTGGAGAGCGATCCTCCCACTCGGGGGCTTAGCTGCAGTCGAGTACTCGCCTAAGTTCTCCCACTCGGAAACTTAGCTGCAGTCAAGCACTCGCCTAAGTTTGAAAAATCCTACCGAGTGGAGAGCGATCCTCCCACTCGGGGGCTTAGCTGCAGTCCAGTACTCGCCTAAGTTCTCCCACTCGGAAACTTAGCTGCAGTCAAGCACTCGCCTAAGTTTGAAAAATCCTACCGAGCGGAGAGCGATCCTCCCACTCGGGGGCTTAGCTGCAGTCCAGTACTCGCCTAAGTTCTCCCACTCGGAAACTTAGCTGCAGTCAAGCACTCGCCTAAGTTTGAAAATCCTACTGAGTGGAGAGCGATCCTCCCACTGGGGGGCTTAGCTGCAGTCCAGTACTCGCCTAAGTTCTACCACTCGGAAACTTAGCTGCAGTCAAGCACTCGCCTAAGTTTGAAAAAATCCTATCGAGTGGAGAGCAATCCTCCCACTCGGGGGCTTAGCTGCAGTCCAGTACTCGCCTAAGTTCTCCCACTCGGAAACTTAGCTGCAGTCAAGCACTCGCCTAAGTTTGAAAAAATCCTACCGAGTGGAGAGCAAACCTCCCACTCGGGGGCTTAGCTGCAGTCCAATACTCGCCTAAGTTCTCCCACTCGGAAACTTAGCTGTGGTCAAGAACTCGCCTAAGTTTGAAAAAACCCTACCGAGTGGAGAGCAAATCTCGCACTCGGGGACTTAGCTGCAGTCCGGCACTCGTCTAAATACAAGACCAAAGTCCCACATGACAGATCAAAACCACGAAGATATTCAGCAAGAAATCAAGTTCGGATAAAGCCTAAAAGGCCCCAGGCCTCAAATCAAAGTACTCGAGCCCTCGGCTCGGCAGAGTTTAAACGGTTACAAATCCACTCGGCATTCCGAGGCAAATTCAAGAAGAAGCATAAAAGTTTTTCACTCCTCAGGTGGAGGACTGGCAGGGGCGACGAACTCATCCAGGTCAATTCCATCCACAATAGGAGTGGCAGCAGCAATAAAGGTCTCCATGAAGTCTTGAAAGTTGTGCCTCTTGGTATTGGCGACTTGGATGGCGGCCAGCTTCTCTTCTCGCGCCTCCTTGCAATGGACGCGGACTAATGATAGAGCCACATCAGCGCCGCACCGAGCAGAAGACTTCTTCCACTCCTGCACTCGGTCAGGGATACTGTCAAGTCGAGTCATCGGAGACTCGAGATCATTCGGGAGCGTAGACTCTGGCCAAAGTGTCGGGTCGATCCGCGACATGGCAACCTTCAGCCGAGCCAAGTAATCCACGGCGCCATCGATACGAGATTCCAGTCGGAGCAGATTCATGGCAGCGTCATCACTCACCGGAGAATTGATTGGGTCCAAACCTGTTTCAATCCGCCCAGTCTCCTCTTCAAAGTTCTGGCAAAACTCTGCATACACGACCCAAGGATAAGTCAATTCTCACAAACTGAGTCGACACAAAAGAAAACCAGTCAGATTTGAATGCGCACCTTCGAGCTTGGTGTACAACGTCTTGGCGAGGCTCCTCAAGTAGCTCTCCAGGTCGTCCCTCCTGCGAGCGAAGCCTTCCATCTGCTCGCTCAGGGTGAGGTGCTCCTTCTTCCAACGCGAGCACTCCCTGTTGGCTTCATTCAGAGCGGTCTTCAGCCTAGTATTCTCATCTTCTATCTGGCTGACCGAAGCCAGCTTCTGTTCAGCCAGAGCAATCTTGTCGTCAGCCTCCTTGTGGGCAGCAGCCAAGTCCCGATCCTTCTTCGCCAGGGCCTCGCTCAGTTCTCCTGCAAAGAAACGATGATTGGTTCAGAAACAGCAGAAGGGTACTCAAGCCTAAAGACAAAACCAGTCGACAAAGTTGTCTTACCAGCAACGCCATCTCTGACCTTCTGCAGCTCTGTTCTGGCCAGCTCCAGATCAAGGTTCAGTTGAATACGTTGCTTCTCCAACTCAGTGTAGCAAGATGCAAGTTCACAGGATTTCTGCAAAAGGAAAAATCAGTCGACAGACATCCAAGATAAGTTGCTTCCGAGTAACTGAGGAAAAAAGGTGACATTTCTAAGACTACAGTTGAATCAAAAACATTCGACAGTAGTCTCGGGGACTACACCCAGTGGGTGAACTTAGCGTGCCCCCACTGGTTCAAAAAAACACACAGAGCAAAAAGTCGACTGTCTGCGGTCAAGCGGACCCAGATCCATTTGACACGACCTGACCAGACCAAGAAAAGGAATACAGATACAGAAACACAATGTAAAGACTACAGTCGACTGCCAGCAGTCCACCATAGTCTCGGGGACTACACCCAGTGGGTGCACTCAGTGTGCCCCCGCTAGTCCAAGAAGGGGAAAACACACCCACTAGGTGTACAGATACAAAGATCTTCAAAAAAAGGGGGAGAAAGACTCTTCAAATGATCAAGTATCAAGTCGACTGACCTGGACGTTGCTCTGAAGCGCCGAACTTGCGTCATAGGCTGCCTGGCTGGCCTCCCGAGCCTTCTTCACCTGCTCCATCATGACCCCCGCCTGGCGTATAGCCTCCTTCGCAGCAGCCACTTCGTCCTCAGGGACAGGGTATGCGACAAAAAGCGAAGTTGGATCTGCAGTCGACGCCGAAGGCTGCGCACTCGACAGGGGGTTGGCAAAAGTCACAGAAGCCCGAGGGGCGTCGCCACCATCCCGAGCCACGGTCTCAGGTGCCGGAGTAGGCTGGGGAGTCCTGTCAGCCGACGACCTCTTGGTCCTCCTCATCCTCAGCGGTTCGTTGTCGTCGTCATCCGGGAGGTCGATAACATGAGGAGAGGCTGCAAGGGAAACTTTCAATCGACCAAAATTGTAAGAAATGACCACTCGACTCGAAAACAGGACGTCAGTAAACGTACCTGGGTTGGAGGTAACTGCGTCCCCCATCTCTTGGTCGTCGTCCTTGGCAGAGACTTCAGAGGTAGCAGCACTGCAAATTTCGAAAAGTCAGTTGATTAGCTCAATGAATCGACCAAGGATCCGCCCACGGTCGACGAAGGAAAAACAAGATTTATTACTCGGAAATGATAGGGACGGCTATCTTCATCTTGGGCAGAGTCTTGGGCGGCTTGGACAGCATCGTGCGTGGTTGCTTGGGGACCTTCCCAGTCGGTGTTGGAGAAGAAGTCCGAGGGCGTTTTGATGACGGCCCAACGGAGGCAGTCGCCTTGCCACGTTCCTGCGCCGGGTCGTGTGCGAGGTTGGATCGCCTCTCCGGGCGGGGGGGGGGGGGTTCAACCTCCTCCTCCTCCTCTTCGCTGGAGAAGACGTCATCGCCTCCCTCTCCTTCACCATGAGACTCCCATTCGCCTTGGTCATCCCCGCTCTCGCCTCCGCTCCCTTCTCCTTCCTCAGTCGACCCCTGTGCCCCATTGGGCGTCGAGTACATCTCGGTGGTCGCCTGGAAAGCAGCAGACAAAACGAAAGTCAATCGACCTACTCAAAAGAAGACCAACGCAGAAAACGAAGATTTCAGTCGAGAGCATAAAGACACACCTGGTCGACCTCATACGAACTGTCGAGTGGAATGACCCTCCTGGCTCCTCGGGGGTTGTCCTTGTTCCCCGTGATGCTTGACAGCCACCCCTCCAACATCTCATCGGTGACCTCCTCCGGGTGGATCCGAGTGGTGTCCTCGAGGCCAGAGTACAGCCACATCGGGTGGTCACGAGCCTGGAGCGGTTGAATTCGCCTCTTGAGGAAGACTTCCAGCAGATCCATTCCCGTCACGCCCTCGCGGACAAGTTCAACCACTCGACCCGCCAGTACCTTGACCTGGGCTTTTTCTTTAGGTGTCACCTTCAGAGAAGCAGGCTTTTCGGCTCGGTCGAGAGAGAAAGGTGGGAGCCCAGTCGACTGCCCTGGAGTCGCCTGATCCTGGCAGTAGAACCAAGTCGCCTGCCAGCCTCGGACTGACTCCGGGAAAGTAATGGATGGGAAACAGCTCTTCCCCCTCGTCTAGATCGCCAAGCCCCCACACAGCTGGATCACTTGTGTCTTCTCATCACTCGACTTGGCCTTCTTGACCGACTGAGAGCGACAAGTGAAAATGTGCTTGAAAAGCCCCTAGTGTGGGCGGCAACCCAGGAACGCCTCACACATAGAAATGAAAGCGGCAAGATAGACTATGGAGTTTGGAGTAAAGTGATGGAGCTGCGCTCCAAAGAAGTTCAAGAAGTTTCGGAAGAAGGTA
The DNA here is from genome assembly GCA_034509565.1 of Triticum monococcum. NCBI lineage: Eukaryota > Viridiplantae > Streptophyta > Magnoliopsida > Poales > Poaceae > Triticum > Triticum monococcum. The sequence goes on from CM067842.1 coordinate 610,022,466, forward strand.
TGGGGCGGCAGAGAAAACCCTCGGTCGATGTGAGTGGCCAGAAGCAGGCACTCACCGTCGCGAGGTTGGGGCTCGATCTCTCCCCCCGGAAGACGCGCGGCTTTGTGAGGAATGGCTCCCCCCTCAACCATGTCGTCGAGATCCTCCTGCCGGAGCACCGATGGCATCCAGTCGCCCTGGATCCAACCTTTGGGCAGGGCCGTGCTGGAGGAAGATCCGCCGCGCGCAGACTTCTTCCCCTTCCCCGCCGCCGCCTTATTCGCACGCTCCAGAGCGGTTGTCTTGCCCTTCACCATCGTCGCCGGCGAGATCTTGAACTGGTTTTCGGTGGTTGGGCGAGAGCGAAGGCAGCGGAGGAGGTTACGAAGAAAGAGAGGAAGAAGGAGAAGAGAAGAGCACGCGCACTGTTGGAGGACTCTGAGCCGGCAACTTATAAGGGGCCGCTTCCGAGTGGCTGACGAGTAGGCCCAGGCTATCCAGTCAAATCCCGCGGCAGGCGCGCGCGCAGTACGTGGCGAAAAAGGCGGCGCGGAGATCGAGGAGCCTTCGCATTGTCACTTCCGATTACTGCGGCCGCCCCCGTTCCGCGCGCTTCCCAAAAAATCCGAATCCCGTGATATCCGCTGGCTGCAGAACGATTCGTCCAAACAGAAAATCCCGCGCGCACCAGCGCTCAGTACGTCACAGGTAAAGGGATCCACTCGACGAAAGGCCTGGAACGGATCAAGGCGACTGAAAGAAGTTGATGACGTCATCCGTGACGGTCGACCCAGAACGAAGCACTCATATGACCCGAAGAATCAGTCGGAAAGGTCACTAACCCTTTTTCCACTCTAGCCTCAATCCGTTCGGGGGCTAATGATGAAGCTATATACCTAGGGTAGGGGCACGGAACCGTCCTAAAGAGCCCTACCCTAGGACATCCCTAGAAGAAGTCACCTTTCAATCAACTTGAAGGTATCCCACTCGACAGGTTCAAGACACTCGACCAAGAAGTTATCACTCGACCATGAAGCCAACCACTCGACTGCCAGAAGACCTAAAGTCACTCCGCATGCAAACGGTCGGCTATTAAGTAGTCTTTATGGTCATTATAGCACTTTATTAGGGGCGTTACCAGTAACGCCCCACCTTAAATGTACCTTAAACCCTGCATTACTGAGGGCAGGAGAGGGCCGGTGAACTCTATATAAGCCACCCCCCTCCTCAGTATGAGGGGTTCGCACCCTTGTCATCTACACACGCATAATCCAATCGACCGCCTCCGGGCACCGAGACGTAGGGCTGTTACTTCCTCCGAGAAGGGCTTGAACTCGTAAACCTTGCGTGCTTACAACTTCCCAATAGCTAAGGTCTAGCCTCTTCATACACACCCCCTACCTCACTGTCAGACTTAGAACCACGACAGTTGGCGCCCACCGTGGGGCATTAGTCTTAGCGCCTAATTGGAGAAGTTGCGATTTTTTCGATCCATTTGACCATGTTTTCCTGTGGAGCTTTGGCAGAGGGCCGCGAGATCCGTCTCGGCGCGCTCACCTTCATCGCCGACGACTCCGCCTGGCTCCAGGAGGCGCCGCTCGACATTGACGCGCTCCCCGTCCGCGGTGCGACGCACTTCCGTGCGTGTGTTCGTGGCGTCCTCCTACGGCAGCCGTCGACCCCATATCGGTCGACTCCCGTGTCATCTCCCCGCCCCGTCTCCCACCAGCGCAAGCGCTCAGGTCGGTCGAGACTCCAGCGGTGGGTGAGGCACGCCGTGGCCCGCCAGTCGGCCGCCCCACAAGTCGCGGCAATCGAGCCCGATGAATCCCTCTGCGGCTTGTTCGATCTGTCGACTGGCTCCGCGGAGACCGCATCCGAGTGCGATAGCAGCGACCCTTCGGCTGAGGTTCTGGCGGTCGAGGGGACACATAGTCCTCCCGGATTCCATCGCGCTAATGGTGGTGCGGATAGAGGCGATCCGTCGCATTCCCACGACGAATACCTCCCCGAACCTCTTACGTCATTGCAGCGAGAGGAGCTTCACCGCCGGAACATGGACGCGCTCCACACTCCTATTGTTGGAGAAACCCCCAAGGCCCGGGCCTTGGAGGACACGCGCTTGGCTAATCTGGCCGAGCGCACTCGACTGGAAAATCTACAGCGAGCACTCGACGAGCGAGCGCGTCAGCGGGCTCCCGAGTCCAGTCGACGACAGCAAGCTCCCGAATCCAGTCGACGTCAGCTCTTCCCACCACCGCAGGTATATCGAACTCCAGTTCAGAATTTGGCTGCCGCGGCCCGCATAGCAGAGTCAATCCAGCCCTCCTAGTCGGAGGCTGGCAGAGGATTGTTGCAGATCAGAGCATTTCTCCGAGCGGCGGGAAATCAGAATTCCGTCGTCTCTCAGTCGCGGGACAGGATCCACAGTTGATCCGTTGCAACAGAAACAGTCCAGTCGGCTCATAGCCCGAGATCGCCCCCGAGGCGTGAGGGACGTGGGGACCGGCACGATCAGTACAGGAGGAATGAGCAGTATGATCACCGACCCGACCGTGATGATAGACGTCGAGTGCCTTCCCCTCCCCCGTGGAGTGGGTCATATGCACCCCGACATCGAGATGACAGGCGCCCCCATAATGTTGGGCAGAGGATCCCGGTCGACCCCAGAGACCCAGGCTTTGAGGCAAGATCCATCCTCGTTCAAGGTTTGGTGGACAGGAACAGGGCTCATCGAGAGGGCCACAACAGAGATACGCCCACCGGCAGCAGAGCGCATGCTTCGGGGCCTGAATGTTTCAGTCGAGCCATCAGGGCCGCGGTGATCCCTCCCAACTTCAAGCTGGCGACTGGAGTCAGCAAGTTCACCGGTGAATCCAAGCCGACACATGGCTCGAAGATTACCGAGTGGCTGTGCAGATTGGCGGCGGCAATGATGAGGTGGCCATGAAGCATTTACCTCTCATGTTGGAAGGCTCAGCCAGGGCGTGGCTGAATCAGTTGGCACCCAGCAGCATTTACACTTGGGAGGACCTCGCCCGAGTGTTTATCACAACCTTCGAAGGAACATGCAAGCGCCCTGCAGGCCTTACAGAGTTGCGGTCTTGCGTGCAGAAGCCGAATGAAACACTGAGAGAATACATCCATAGGTGGATCACACTGCACCACTCGGTCGAGAACGTGCCAGACCATCAAGCGGTTTGTGCTTTCAAGGAAGGCGTCAAATACAGAGAGTTGAATCTGAAGTTTGGTCGAACTGGAGAGATGTCCCTGAATCGGATGATGGAGATTGCCACCAAGTACGTTAATGTCCGGTTGTAGATAACTTGAACCTTAATTAATTAAAATGAATCAACTGAGTGTGTTGCCGTGATGGCCTCTTCTCGGCGGAGTCCGGGAAGCGGACACGGTGTTGGAGTTATGTTTGTGCAGGTTGCTCTCTAGTTTTCCGCTCGTGCTTTGCCTCCTCTTCTCGCTCTCTTTTGCGCATAAGTTAGCCACCATATATGCTGGTCGCTTGCTGCAGCTCCACTCACATTTACCCCTTTTCTACCTATTAAGCTTAAATAGTCTTGATCGCGAGGGTGCGAGATTGCTGAGTCCCTGTGGCTCACAGATTACAATTACACCAGATGTAGGGACAGATGATACAGCTCCAGATGGCGCGCTTGAGCTCAAGTGGGAGTACAACGAGGATTCTCAGCGTTACTATGTGTCTTTTCCTGATGATCAGTAGTGGTGCCCAGTTGGGGTGATCGGGACCTATGTCGTTTGTTGGGTTATCTTTTATTTTGGCGCCGTAGTCGGGCCATGAGTGTTTGGATGATGTACGTTATTTATGTACTTTGATGTGACGTGGCGAGTGTAAGCCAACTATGTACCCCCCTTTATATTATTTATGTACATGGGAAGTGTGATGATTTCCTAACTTGCGACATTGCTTTCAATGCGGTTATGCCTCTATGTCGTGCCTCGACACGTGGGAGATATAGCCGCATCGAGGGCGTTACAGGTGACCCCTAAAAATGTATGAAGACATTGAAGACAATGGTGGTATGTGAAGATATTCACATTGAAGACTATGACAAGAGAAGACATTGCGTGAAGACTATGGGGTGCGAAGACTTAGTTGTTTCATTGTCTCCTTTTCTTCTTTGTTGAGTCATAGGAACCACCGTACTGTTAAGTGGGGTCCAAGTGAACAAAGTCAGAGTGACTGAAGTGATGCTCAACCAAAATCCTATGTCTTCGAGCGAAGACAATGAGAGCAAATCTTATCTAGAGCTGGATGAGTCAGCTTTGCTTGTAGCCCAAGTAAAGTTGCCGTGGGTGTTTGAAATCTGACCGTTGGAACACGTGTCAGTTCCTTAGTGACCCAGGGTCATTTCGGACAAATCAGGTCGGGTTGCCTAGTGGCTATAAATAGCCCACCCCCTACAACCATAAACGGTTGGCTGCTCAGAGTTAGTGTACGGCTTTTGTCGTTTGAGAGCAACCCACCTTGAAGCCTTTGAGAGAGAATTCCTGGCGAGGATAAAGCCCTAACCACCCAGAGCCAAAGAGTGTTAGGCATCACTGAAGTCTTCCTGTCTGTGTGATCTGAAGACTTATTACACTTGAGGACTGTGAATCCTCCATCCGGTTAGGCGTCGCGTTCTAAGCATCCAAGAGTCATTGTGGATCGCCGGTGAACGAAGTCTGTGAAGGTTTGGGAGTCTACCTTGAAGGCTTACCAAAGTGATTGGGCAAGGACTGGGTGTCCTTAGCTCAAGGGGAATAAGGTGAAGACACAGTCTTCTGAGTTGAATCTCAGCCTCCCTAACCAGACGTACAGTTGTCACAGCAACTGGAACTGGTCCAACAAATCATTGTCTTCAACGAGTCACTGGTTTCATCCTTCCCATTCCTTTACTTACTATTGGCCCTGGTGAAGTCATCGTATGATTGTATTATCTTTCGTCTTCACTGAGTAATTGATTGTTTTGATTTCCTTCACACTATCTTCCTACGTGATCTATACTGCCTAGCTGCTATTAGTCATTGTGCTTTCACTTCATTGAATACTTGACTATGCTTGCTTAGTGCAGTCTACCTTCCGCTGCATGGTAATAGGTTTATTTCTATCGTTTGTCTTTGAAACTTCCATGTTTTGAAGACTTTCATAAAAATCGCCTATTCACGCCCCTCTAGTCGATCACTAGCACTTTCAATTGGTATCAGAGCTAGGTACTCCCTTGTTATGTGTGATTCGGTTTAACCACCTGGAGTTTTAGCTATGTCTACTGCAGGGATAATTAAAGTCTCCGCTGCGTGCCCCGTCTTCGATGGAACTGAATATCCCTACTGGAAGAATAAGATGCGCATGCATCTTGAAGCCATTGATGTCGACCTCTGGTATGTCGTCAAGAATGGCGTTCCCAAGGCTGGTGAAGGTGTCACCACTGTTGATGTCAAGAAGTTCGTTCAACTGGATTCCACTGCCAAGAACATCATCTGTGGTCGTCTGACCAAAGTACAGTATGGCCGTGTGAGTGCTCTGGAAACATCCAAGCAAGTCTGGGACTAGCTATCCAAGGTCAACAAAGGCGTCTCAACCCAGAGAGATCAAAGAATCAGTGTCCTTCGCAACCTCTTCAACCGCTTCAAGAGAAACGACAATGAGAATGTCCAGCTCACGTTTGACCACCTCACTGACATCACAAATGAGCTTCGAGCTCTCAGCGCTACTAAGATCACCAAGCATGAAATCATCAAGACACTCCTGAGATCACTTGACACCTCGTTTGACACCCTAGCCCTGATGATTCAAGAACGTCCTGACTTCAAGACACTCAATCCGTCTGACATACTTAAAAGACTCAACACACATGAGTTTCAGCTTTCTAATAAAAGAGACATCTACGGTCCCAACTATGAGCGAACTCATGCCTTGAAGACAAAAGTTGTTTCCTGATCTGATGAAGAATCTGACTGCAGTTCTGATGATCCTGAAGACAATGGAAGGGAGCTTGCTATGCTTGTGAAGAAGTTCCAGAGATTCACCAAGAAGAAAGACTTTAGAAAGTCTTCACGATCCAGCTCAAGAAACGATGAAGCTTCTGGTCATGACTATAAGAAATGAACATGCCACAAGTGCAAGAAACCTGGTCACTACATCTCTGAGTGTCCGAAGTGGGACAATGAGAACAACAAGAAGAAGAAGAGCAAGGAGTATGATTCTGACGACAAGAAGAAGAAATACTCAAAGTCTTCTTCCAAGTCTTCCTCAAAGTCTTCATCACACAAGAAGAGCTCATCTGGCAAGGCCCGCGCATTTGTCAGCAAGGAAATGGATTCAGAGGAGGAGTCTGCTTCTGAGGAGGCAGAGGTGGAGTCTGAGGAGGAGTTCGATTCTGGCATTGCAAGTCTGGCTACAGCCTACGTTGCCAAGTCCATCTTCAACACTGAAGACAATGACTCCGTCACCAACACCGATGCTAATGACAAGGACAACTCCACTCCCACCTACTGCTTCATGGCACGCGGTGCCAAGGTAAACTCACGCGCCACTCACTATCAAACATCAAGTGAAGATGACTCTGATTGTGGTTCCAAACCCAGCTACAAAACACTTGCTAAAATTGCAACTGAACAACAGAAAGCTATGGAACATATTCAAAAACTATTAGACAAAAGCGATGACCTGTTAGACGCTGAAATGACTCGATCTCAGTCCTTAATTGAAGACATAAAAAATCTTCATGTTAAGTATGAGGAACTTGAAAGTCGTCATGAAACGCTCTCAACAACTCATGAAAAGCTTTCCTATGATTATCTTCAAAGGAAGCAAGATCTTGAGAAATTGAGAGCGGCTCATGAAGATCTTCAAAAGGAAAACGAGTCACTTCGCGCCAAACAGATCAGTTCTGCTCAGGAAGGATTTGAACCACCATGTCTTAAATGCATTGAGCGTGATAACGCTACTTCTGTTGCTGAATGTTCTACTGCTGCTACTGTTGCAATATCTTCAACTGCTGATGTGGTAACTAACCCCTCTGCTGAGGATGCCACTGCTATGGCTGATGAGAATGCTAGGTTGAAGACATTGCTTGAAACAGGGATGTTCAAAAGTCTCAAAGGGCATCAAACACTATGTGATGTCCTCAAAAGGCAGATCCTGAACCAAAACCCTAGGAAAGAGGGTGTTGGGTTCGAAAGGAAAATGAATGCTGATGGCTCTTACTGGAAACCTGAGCAGTACCCCAAAACCACATGGGTTGCCGCAAAGGAACCTTCAGCGGATCCATCCACCCTATCTGGCTTCACTTGTGCTAATCCCATTCTTATTGATTAATCCTTTGATGCAAACTACAAACTGTTTAAGAATCAGAATGGTGAAGTGTTTGCTAGGTATATTGGTACTAACTGCAGGAATGGGTCGCCTATGAAGAAAGTCTGGGTGCCGAAAAGTTGTTGGGAGAATCTTCCTGTGAATGTCGTCATGACACCACACATGAAGAAGACAAACCCCAGACCACATGCTTCAGACGGTCCAAAGGCTTCATACTGACAGAGGACTCACCCGAGTCGCACTAACGTAAATGTTTTGCAGGGAAACCTTACTCAGGCCTATGAATATGAGCGCGTTTCATCAAACCGCCATTTTCATAAGACCAAGAACTACTCTGCTTATTCTTATGAGTACTATTGTCCACCTGCAAGACTTTTTGCTATGGCTCCAAAGCCAAAGTTCTCAGATGATGTACTTAGACTCATTGCTTCGAAGCCACCCTTGAAGAAGTGGGTGGCTAAGAAAGCTTAACTCTCTTTTGCAGGGAAAGTTCGCCAGCCGAAAACCAAAATCGTCTGAAGCTATTGCTGGGGACCTTAAACATCTTGTAGGGCGCAAGATCAAATGCCCAAATTGTCTTATTATGTATTTTGTTCCTGAGTCGCTTGCTACTTGCCCTATCAGTCCTAACCTTGATCTAAGCTTTCATAATCCACTTGCTCGTCAAATGTTTATGCTGAACAATTCTCTTCGTGAAGCCTATCCCCCTAACTGCACTGTAGGGTACGACAACAGCTGCTTCAGAATGGATTATTGATAGTGGGCGTACTAATCACATGACTGGCAAGCGAAGTCTTCTTATGGACTCAACCTTACGTCCATCTGACAAAAGTCACATCACATTTGCTGACACTAGTAAAAGCAAGGTATTGGGTCTAGGTAGAGTTGCAATCTCAAGGGATCAACACATGGATAAAGTCATGCTTGTTGAATCCCTTGGTTTCAACTTAATGTCTGTCTCAATGTTTTGCGATTTAAACATGATTGTGATGTTTGGAAAATATCGTTGCCTTGTTCTAATGTAATCTGACAAGTCTCTAGTTTTTGAAGGGTATCGGAAAGATGATTTGTACATGGTAGATTTCTCAGCAAGACCACAACTTGTCGTATGTCTTCTAGCAAAAGCTTCAGAATGCTGACTCTGGCATCGGAGGCTAGGGCATGCTGGCATGAGGAACTTGCACACTCTTGCAAGAAATAAGCATGTCATAGGCATCGAGGGCATCAAGTTCAAGAAGGATCACTTATGCGGTGCCTGTGAAGCAGGAAAGATGACAAGGGCCAAGCATCCCTCGAAGACAATCATGACAACGACTCAACCCTTCAAACTGCTCCACATGGACCTTTTCGGTCCCACTCATTACTCAACTCTTACTACTACTGCTTGTCTCTATGGCTTTGTCATTGTTGATGATTATTCAAGATATACTTGGGTGCATATAATCCTCTACAAGACTGAAGTGCAGGATGTCTTCAGACGCTTCGCCAATCGAGCCATGAACAACTATGGCGTCAAGATAAAGCACATCAGAAGTGACAATGGCACTGAATTCAAGAACACTGTCCTAGATACGTATCTTGATACTTTGGGCATCACACATGAATTCTCACCTCCATACACGCCGTAGCAGAATGGCGTCGTGGAACGCAAGAACAGAACACTTATTGAGATGGCTCGGACAATGCTTGATGAATACAAGACTCCAAGAAAATTCTGGCCTGAAGCCATTGATACTGCATGCCATATCATCAACCGTGTTTATCTTCACAAGCTTCTCAACAAGACATCCTATGAGCTCCTTACTGGCAAGAAGCCAAATGTCAGTTACTTCAGAGTATTTGGTGCCAGGTGCTGGATCAAGGATCCACACCACACTTCAAAATTTGCACCGAAAGCACATGAAGGTTTTATGCTTGGATATGGAAAGTATTCGCACTCCTACAGAGTCTTCAATCTCTTTCACTATAAAGTGGTTGAAACTGTGGATGTGCGGTTCGATGAGACTAACGGCTCGCAAAGAGAGCACCTTCCAAATGTGCTAGATGAAGTTCCATCCAGTGAATCAATCAAACTTATGGGAACTGGAGAAATCATACCATCTGAAGCTCAGCCTGAAGAGGAACTTATCATCTCCGCACCTGATCAACCTAAAGACAATGCTCAGCCTAAAGACAATCCTTCTAACAATGACAATGATCAGCAAGAGCAAAATCTTCGTCCTGTACATCCTCGTGTTGCAAATGAAGTACAGATTGAGAGAATAATTGATAGCATCAATGCACCAGGTCCACTCACTCGTTCAAGGGCAACACAGCTAGCAAATTTCTGTGGGCACTTCGCATTCGTCTCAATATCTGAACCCAAGAAAGTTGACGAAGCCTTCATGGAACCTGAATGGATTCAAGCTATGCAACAAGAGCTTCAACAGTTTGAGCTGAATAATGTATGGGAACTGGTTAAGCGTCCTGATCCTCGTAATCACAATATAATAGGCACTAAATGGATATATCACAACAAGCAAGATGAGCATGGTCAAGTTGTCAGAAACAAAGCTCGTCTCGTTGCTCAAGGATACACTCAAGTTGAAGGGATTGACTTCGATGAAACATTTGCTCCTGTGGCTAGGCTTGAAGCCATACGCATATTGTTGGCCTATGCAAATCATCATAACATTCTTCTGTATCAAATGGATGTGAAGAGTGCTTTTCTCAATGGCAAGATTGAAGAAGTGTATGTTGCATAACCGCCTGGCTTTGAAGATCCAAAACATCCTGACATGGTGTACAAGCTCAACAAGGTATTGTATGGCCTCAAACAAGCCCCTCGGGCTTGGTATGACACACTCAAAGACTTCCTGAAGAGCAAAGGCTTCAAACCTGGTTCCCTCGACCCCACTCTCTTCACGAAGACATATGATGGTGAACTATTTGTTTGCCAAATATATGTGGATGACATTATCTTCGGCTGCACCAATCAGAAATACAGTGAAGAGTTTGGATATATGATGCAAGAGCAATATCAGATGTCCATGATGGGTGAGCTGAAGTTCTTCCTTGGTCTTCAAATACGTCAGCAACGCAACGACATCTTTATATCTCAAGAGAAATACCTCAAAGATTTCCTGAAGAAATTTGGGATGCAAGATTGCAAAGGCTTCACGACGCCAATGCCAGCCAAACATCATCTGGGTCCCGACGACAATGGTAAAGAGTTCGATCAAAAGGTATACCGCTCCATGATTGGTTCCTTGCTTTGTTTATGTGCATCTAGGCCAGATATCATGCTTAGTATTTGCATGTGTGCCCGGTTCCAAGCGGCACCAAAGGAATCGCATCACTTGGCTGTGAAGCGAATTCTCAGGTATTTGGCTCACACCCCAACACTAGGATTATGGTATCCAAAGGGCTCAGAGTTTGATCTAGTTGGATTCTCGGATGCTGATTATGCTGGTGACAAGGTGGATCACAAGTCTACAGCAGGCACATGTCATTTTCTGGGACGATCACTTGTATGTTGGTCTTCAAAGAAGCAGAACTGTGTATCTCTCTCCACTGTTGAATCTGAATACATTGCTGCTGGATCTTGCTGCGCTCAGCTTCTATGGATGAAGCAAACACTCAAATACTATGGCATTCATCTGAAGCAAGTGCCACTCTACTGCGACAACGAAAGCGCCATCAAGATTGCCAATAACCTAGTTCAGCACTCGAAGACAAAGGACATTGAAATTCGTCATCACTTTCTCAGAAATCATGTTATGAAGGAAGATATTGATATCATACACGTCAACACTAAAGAGCAGTTGGCAGATATCTTCACCAAGCCCTTGGATGAGAAGAGGTTTTGCAAGTTACGGTGTGAGCTAAATATCTTGGAATCCTCAAATGTCCTGTGATCAGGCACACATCCTAACACTTAAGCATGTTGATGACATAGATGTGCAACACACGAAGTAAAGTATATCTTCAATCAATGAAGACTTACATTCTGAGTGTAAATACATTAACGTGGAATTTGACTTCGGAGCGCCATGATAATTGTGCGACGTGTCTGGGTCTAATACTTCCTATACGGTGGGTAACGCCACCACCAAATTCTTCTGTTTGAAGTGTTTTACTAATGGCGTTACATTTGCTATGTCTTCACATTTGGTTTGTCTTCAATTTCAACTTGTCTTCATGATTATCTTCACTATGTTGATTTGATTGTCTTCTGATATATACATATTAGTGTTCTGTCCTCCACAGCATTCACTTATAGCTACGTCTTCCTTGTTGAATCCTTTGAACTAAACAAATGTGATCGGACCCTAATCTCTCTGTGCTTTCTATCTCAAACTCTATCTGTCCAAATCATATGCATTCTATTGAAACTGTCGAATGTCTTCTCTGCGTCCTTGTCAACAGAAGATACAGAGACAAACATTAAGTCTGTTTCAAATGCACTATCCTTATATGCCTGAAATCCGAAGAAGCCGGAACGACCATCCGACAGTTCGGGCGGGCGTGGGAACGTGGGAAAACTCCGAGTATGTTGCATGCTTGCCACGTGTCCCTCAGATGTGAACCACCAGGGGCACCTGCGTAATTACGTTGTGTCGCATACTTCCTTATAAATACATGTCCCTTGCGGTCAAGAAAACCTTCATCCACCTCTCCACCTTGTCAAAACCCTAGCACCACTACTATCTCTCGATGACGCCGGCGACGAAGCGCTTAGCTGCCGCGACTTCACCGACGCCGTCCTCACGCTGGCCACGGTCATCGTCCTCTCCGCCGTCGTCGTAGGTGTCCTCCGTCGCCAAGTTAGGGCACGGTGGATTGAACTGCTCGGTCTCCTACTCTTCCCATCTAACAGTTCATCGTGTGGTAAATAAAACTCTCTTTTTACCATCTTTTTGATCCTAAAAGATTCATCTTGTTTACCGAAAGTGGTTTCTGCCTACTCAATGTTAGATCTATCATGTCTGCATCTCATATAATGCCTAGTATATTCACTTAAGCTTCATAACGAGTTAGATTCCTCACTTGTACCTATTCCTGGATTCGTACAAATCTGGAACCAACTTCAAACACATAAGTGAATGTCTTCGCACCATGATGTCAATGTCTTCAAACTGATTTATCTTCAAAATCTTCTGAGAATGCATATGACCTCTCCCCTTCCCTTGCATGTCTAATGCTGTCACAGGTACATGTCTGTGGGAGAATCCCTTTGTTCTCATAGTTTGCATTCGTTTGTAGAATTCTTACAGCATCACATTAACTCTCCCAGAGCCAATTCCTATTTGACCAGCAAGCGGAAGCCTTTGAAGCCTTTGAACGTGTTGAAGCCATTCAATTTGATGTTCATCGCTATAGAGAAACCAGCAAGGAAGGGTGACAGACAGCGTCGAGGGGGGACATCAAGAGATCTGCCTGATGACCTCTCAAAGCTGTACAAGACAGATCCAGAAGAGGATTACAATCACCACAAGACACGAATCCAATGGATTCGAAGATATTGGGCCGAACAATGGTTTAAATACAAGTTTGTGACCCAGGAGTATGCTGTGAAGCATGCCATCAAGAGTCCTTGGGGTGACATTCTCTTCCGAAGCCTTCCACCCAAGACCAGAGCTGAAGCTATTGCTCAGGGTTTCTATCCCTGTATGGTCCGTGGACCACAACCTAAAAATGCCGACCCATCATCACTGCTCTGGTGTCGTGATGATAATCTCTTCAAGCGCAACTTCCAGCATGCAAAGGCATCGGCCAAGGAAAACAAGAAGTCATTGGGACTAGACCTCAACCCTGGTCCTTCTGGTCCCTGGGCTGACGGCACATGCGATGCTGAACCCAATATCATCGGACCTTTCTACAACCTTGATGGCCTTATCACTCACATTTCTGTTCAACGTGCCAAAGTGGATCATTCTGATGATGATGCCGACACTGATGAAGCCCCAGCTCCTACTCCAAAGCCGCAGAAGCAAAAGAAGGCTAAAGCTTCAAAGTCAGCTGCTCCTCCAAAAGCTTCACGTGCGAAGCCACTGGCTACTGCACCTCCTGAAGACAGTGTGCAGTCTGAAGATCTATCACGTATCTCCAAGAAGACGGAGATGAAAAATAATACTGATCAGGCATTGACCCCTGCTGCCATTCTGCGAGACGAACACATTGATCTGTTCAGTGATGAGGATCTTGAAGATGACGCTCTTGAGCAACTGATTAAGAGCAAGGAAGAAGCATAAATCTTCAATGATTTGCCTCTCTTTCACGTGGCAATCATCCACAACTTCATTGATGAGTGGTTTGAAACCCCCAATCTCAGCTTTGACGATCTGCAACTTCCAATTGGCCTCAGCGTCTCTTTCAATGGCGCCATTGCTTCTGAGCTAGCTCTAGCTCAGCGCATCGTTGAACAGAAGCACAAGATCGAATATGAGAAAGCTCAGTTCAAGAAGCACATGGCAAAGCTCAGCGTGCAAGATGTCAAAAACTTCAAGGTTATGCTGCACGAGCTCAAGGAAGATTTTCTCAAGAAACGAGAAGAAGCTAAAGGTTCTCGTGAGCGCATGAAGAGTCTGGCTGACAAGTGCGTGCAAGCCTACAATGAAGCTGAGAAGCGCAAGGCTCTTGGGCGTCCTAGCATTGACCCCAGAATGGTTGCAAAGAAGAAGAAGCCATCGACTGACAAATCTGCACCTTCAAGGCGTGAAGAACCTCACATTGTCTTCCCAAGCAGCATGTCCGGCTCGAAGCCAAAGGTCAAGTCAACCATTTCATAACTGAAGAAGACAAGGGCTGCCGAGGCTGAAGCCAGAAAGAGGAAAAATCATGAAGCTTCTGATGTCGCTCCCTCCAAGAAGAAGCGCAAAACCAAGAAAGATCGGGCTACTCCCACAGAGCCCCTTGTTGTCGAGCCCATCTCGGTTGCTCGTCCTGACACTTCGCATCAAGAACGATGGATGGTAGTTCATGAGCCTGCTTCCACAGAGACTCCTGAAGCTGAAGACATTCCAGCAGTTGACCCCACCGCTGCTGAACACACTTGGTCACCATGACAATGTTGAAGATGATGTAGTTCTTCCTCAGATCGAGCACAACTTGGTATCATCGCCTGTTCTCACAAACAGTGAACTCATCAGCATTGGTTGTCCTCTGATGCCAATTGCTCAGGATGCATCATGGGCTGATCACCCACAACAACAAGACACCCCGAGTACTCCCCAACAACAAGTCACCCCACCGGTGCAAGAAGAAGAAGATGACTTTGAGGCCCAGCCAACTCCATCTCCACAGGCGTCGCCAGCGTTATGCAGGCTTCGCAAAGGACCAAGGACCCAAGTCCCTCTTTCGAGCGTTCCAGAAGAAGAAGTGCTCCACCAATCTGTTGCACGTCAGGTGTTCCCAGTAGCCACTCCTACTGTGAATGTCTCCGAGTCTGAAGCTAAAGTTGCTGAAGACAATCCGGCTACATCAGCCGAAGAACGTGTCCCTACTCCCCCATCACTGAAGAAGTTGTTCTTAAAGTGAACGTGTCGGTGCCCGACCCTCCAGCTCCTCAAGTGGAGGTTGAGAATCCTGAGGCTGCCACCACTAACACCACTGAAGCCAATGACGTAGTCATGGCTGAAGACAATGTGGAGCCTGCACCAAACACTGTGCCAGAAGCCAATGAAGCCAATGATGCACCTGCAACAGATGTGCAGCCTGACGCCTCTGTTGATACCACTGCTCCTGTTCCGCCACCAAGGCCACATACTATCAAGCAAGCATACAACTATGGCCAGCTTATCACTGTAAAATGGCCTCTTCTTGTTCCTCCACCTGCTGCTGGTCCCCAATTTGACTATCATGTTGAGCGCAGACCTCAGGTTCAGAAGCCAATGCCAAGGCTGCCTAGGTTTCCAGGCATTGCATCTGCACTCGGATCATTCGATATCAATGGCTTCAAAGCACACAACACCTTCTTTGATAGTGCCAAGAACCCCTACTCTAAGGCAAGAACATCTTCTGATCGGTTCTGGAGCTATCAGTAGCGCAGTTATTAGTCATGCATCTTATACAATCATGGTCACATTTTTCCACATATGCGTCTTGACACTAAAGCCATAACTGGTCTACCCTGTTTGGAAGAAGCGCTGGATTGCTTCAGAGAGTCTGGCTTGTTGCAGTTCGTCACTGACAAGGAGCACTGGAACGAAGAATTGCTGCTCCAATTCTATACCACTCTTCATATTCGTGGCTACAACAGGGATCCGAAGACTTGGGTCCTTGAGTGGATGACAGGCAATTTTCATCATGAAGCCAAAGCCTTTGATGTCATTGAGCTCACTGGCCTGCCCACTCCAGGTGATCTTTATGAACCTGGTTGTCAGCTTCATGGTGCTGCTATGGAAAGCATTTTTCACAAGCCTGAACCCAACATGAGTCAGATGCTTAGCATGATGAAGCCTTTGCCTCCCGATGCTGAATATCCTAAGGCGTTCTATGTTGAAGACCTTGAGTATCTGCCACGTACTATCTATCACATTATAAGACGAACTCTCTGGCCCATCAAAGGACATTCTCCACATGCAAAGCTTGAAGGTGCAATGAAGACTTTGGTCTTCCATATTCTTCACGGCAAAAGCTTCAATGCACAAGACTTTTTCATTCGCCAACTTGCTGCATCAGGATCTGATCTCTTTGGCTTGAAGTTTTACGCTCCATGGATTATGCGTCTGATCAAACTACAGTCAGCTGTCACCTATCAGCCCTCTGCTCGCAATCATCTGATTTTCCTGCCTGACGTTGATATGTCAGTTGAAGCCATCTGGCCACAGCCTGCCAAGGAGCCCCTTTGTAACGCCCCGAGACCATTGTGCCAGTTGTCTCCCAGTTATTCGCCGTCGTTGCCATGTCGTCTGCTTGCGTGTTGCATCGTGTCATGTCATCATTTGCTTTGCATCATCATGTTTTTAAAAACTTGCATCCGTCCGGGTTCTCCGAGTTCTCTCCGTTGTCCGTTCTGAGCCCAACCACACTTGCACGTGCCCGCGGCATGTCCAAAATATTATTTTATAAGTGACCGGAAAATGTTCTCGGAATGGGATGAGAGTTGGCGTGCGGTCTTCTTATAGTGTAGGTAGACCGCCTGCCAAGTTTCATCGCAATCGGAGTTTGTTTGACGCCCCAATGATTAACTATAGCGGCATTATAGCCGGGCACACGTCGGACGTTTTCGGTCTCCGGAAACAGTCGCCGGGCCTCCCTCTCTTCTCTTCTCTCAGCTCGAGACCGTCTACACATCTCACTACCTACTGCCAGGTCCAATCTGACCTC
Organism: Triticum monococcum; assembly: GCA_034509565.1. NCBI lineage: Eukaryota > Viridiplantae > Streptophyta > Magnoliopsida > Poales > Poaceae > Triticum > Triticum monococcum. Next base: position 610,039,084 of record CM067842.1, read on the forward strand.
TCTCGTCAGCCCGCGGCCCTCCTCGCGCGCGCGTCCGAAAATTGTCCCGAACCCGACCCGGTGAGTCATCACCGTTGGGTCCGGATCATCCCCAAACGTCTACAAAACATCACCGTTTCTTTATTTGAATTTCCTAGTCTATTTTTCTCGACCGCTCAATTTTAATTGGAGGAACGGATTAGCCCCTAAACTCTTCCTCTTTCCTTATATATACTCCCTACTCTAAATCTAGACCAAACCCTAAAATCTAGGAGTCTTGTCCCTGCCGTCGCCACACTCAAATCCCCATCGGGGTCTCACCCGAGCCAACCACCCACACCCCAGATCCCCTCCTCTCGATCCAGAGCATCAGCGGCAGTCCCGAGCGCCAAGCCCCTCCAGGATGGATCGGGAGCAGTGCTGCCGTTCGCTCGTCGCCGGCGGCCTCAACCACCAGGACGCCACCGCCAGAGCACCAGGAGGACCGCCACATCCCTCCCTGTTCCCTGCTCGTCCTTCTCCTTTCCCTGCCTCTCCCTCACATTTTCTCTCACTCACAGGAACACCATGGTAGGCCCTCGCCCTCGAGCTCCAATGGGATCCGTGCTCCTGGGTCCCCTGCTTCGACCACCTCCTGGAGCTTGACCATGCGCGCCCTCAAGCCCCTACCACGGGCACCCACGCAGGCAGCCGCAGTTCCTGCGTCTCCGGTGAGTCGGCGACCACGAGAGACATCCATGGCCACCCCTTGGTGCTTCGCATCGCGCCCGACCATCATCCCCAATGCCGGCGAGCTCCTGTTGCATCACCGTCACCCGTACGGGACCTCGTCTGCGTCCCCTGCCTCACGCCTCGTCGCCGGGAGTTCTCGCCAAGTCCGACTTCCATCGGCCACAGTCCAGCCACTCCCAGTCCACATGGCCCCCGTTCGCACCATCCCAAGCCGGACCTCGCCGGTGAGACCCCGCCGTCGCACGTCCCCGTCTCTCCCTCTTTGCTTTCTCGGAACCTCTCTCTCTCTCTTTTCTTCAGTCCACGGCAGCAGTCGCTGCATCCTCTCGCCGGTGAGACGAGCAGGTGAGCCGCGCGCCCCTACCACCTTCCCTACGCCCGGATCCGCCGACGTGCCGCCCCGGAGCCCCGCGTCCAAGTCCCGCGCCCCCATGGCCTCGCTGCAGCTCGGCGCCGCCGCAAGTCCACGTCGTCGACGGCCTCTGCTTCCCCTACAACAGATCGAGCGCCTCGCCCGCTTGCGTTGACTTTGCCTGGGCTGGCCTCGCCTCGGCCTGCATCGGCTCCCGCTGGATCTCCACCTCGCCCACGCCTGGGCCTCCTTGCACAAGGCCCAGCGAGCCTCCTCAGTCTGCAGCGACCGACCCAGCCGCCCACCGCATCTAGTCCAGCACCGAACCGGGCCTTGGCCCATATTTGCAGGGCACAGCCTCTCTCCTGTGTTCGTTTGGGCTAGGTAGTTTCGGCCCGTGACTATTTTTTTCCGTGCTGCGATTTGTCTAATTTCCTAGAGTTTTGCCAGTTTTATAGTATAGCCCCTAAACATCATGCATTTTATAACTCCCCAACCGTGCATCGGATTAAAACAAACTTAATATGAAACTTGCTTAGTTTTTCATCTAGTTTAATAATTTGTCGTTTCATCCATGTTTAAAATATTTAAAATGTTGTTTGTTTAAATTTGCTCCTATGCCATGTTAAAATGCTTTAATTCATAACTAAATAATTGTAACTCTGAATTTAATAAACTTTATATGTAAATAGGGTAGAATTTTGCCTGGTTTGACATGGCGGCATCATCTTGCATGTTTAGCAACCCTAAAATTGTGTTTAGGGCAGAACAGTACCAAACCTAATATATGCACATGAGGAGTTTCCGGACTTGTTGTTTTGTTGTTTCGGCCTCATTTAAATTTGCCTAGATAGATAGTTTCATTATGCTTCACCTCTTGCCATGCTAACAACATTTAATATTGTTGAGTACATAAACAAGATTGAACTAAATAAGTCATGTGGTGTTTCATCAATATGCAACGGAGTTGCATATTGAGCTCCACTTAATTTGTAGGATTGTTTTGTGCATTTTGCCATGCCATGTTTCATTAAACCGGACATGCATCATACTTCGTTGTGCATCATGCCATGTTTATGTGGTTATTGTTTACTATGTTGTTTGCTTTCTTTCTGGTGTACTTCTCGGTAATCCGGTAACGTTGCGTTTGTGAGGATCCGTTCGACTTCGTCCGTTTGTCTTCTTCATGGACTCGTTCTTCTTCCTTGCGGGATTTCAGGCAAGATGACCATACCCTCGAAATCACTTCTACCTTTGCTTGCTTAGTTGCTCGCTCTTTTGCTATGCCTATGCTGCGATACCTACCACTTGCTTATCATGCCTCCCATATTGTTGAACCAAGCCTCTAACCCACCTTGTCCTAGCAAACCGTTGTTTGGCTATGTTACCGCTTTGCTCAGCCCCTCTTATAGCGTTGTTAGTTGCAGGTGAAGATTGAAGTTTGTACCTTGTTGGTACATGGTTATGTTGTTCCTTGTTGGAACATGGTTACTTGGGATGTCACAATATATCTTATTTAATTAATGCATCTATATACTTGGTAAAGGGTAGAAGGCTCGGCCTTATGCCTGGTGTTATGTTCCCGGATTTTGCGTTCATTACGCGGTTGGGTAATAATGGGAACCCCTTGACAAATCGCCTTGAATAAAACTCTTCCAGTAATGCCCAACCTTGGTTTTACCATTCGCCACCTAGCCTCTTTTTCCCTTGGGTTCTACGGACTCAAGGGTCGTCTTTATTTAAACCCCCCTGGGCCAGTGCTCCTTTGAGTGTTGGTCCAAACTAGAGTCCTGTGCAGCGCCCCCTCGGGGAAAATCGAGGTTTGGTTTTAGTTGTATGGAGCGCTCATCTGAGTGTGCCCTGAGAACGAGATATGTGCAGCTCCTATCGGGATTTGTCGGCACATTCGGGCGGTGTTGCTGGATTTGTTTTAACTTGTCGAAGTTGTCTTGTAGAACCGGGATACCGAGTCTGATCGGAATGTCTCGGGAGAAGGTATATCCTTCGTTGACCGTGAGAGCTTGTCATGGGCTAAGTTGGGACTCCCCTGTAGGGATTTGAACTTTCAAAAGTCGTGCCCGCGGTTATGGGCAGATGGGAATTTGTTAATGTCCGGTTGTAGAAAACCTGAAGTTGATCTTAATTAAAATACATCAACCGCGTGTGTAACCGTGATGGTCTCTTTCCGGCGGAGTCCGGGAAGTGAACACGGTGTTGAAGTTATGCTTGACGTAGGTTGTTCTAGGATCACTTCTTGATCATAGTGTTCGACCGTGCTTTTGCCTTCTCTTCTCGCTCTCTTTTGCGAATAGGTTAGCCACTATATATGCTAGTCGCTTGCTGCAGCTTCACATCATACCTTTACCTTACCCATAAGCTTAAATAGTCTTGATCGCAAGGGAGTGAGATTGCTGAGTCCCCGTGACTCATAGATACTTCCAAAACCAGTTTGCAGGTGCCGATGAGATCGTGCAGATGATGCAACCAAGCTCAGGAGGAGCTCGATGAAGATCTTGTCCTTTGTGTTGTTTCGTTCTAGTTGATCAGTAGTGGAGCCCAGTTGGGGTCGATCAGGGATCTGTGTAGCATTTGGGGTAGTCTTCTTTCATTTTGGTTCCGTAGTCGGACCTTGATTGTATCTGGTTGATGTAATGCTTTATTCATGTATTTGTGTGAAGTGGCGATTGTAAGCCAGCTATGTATCTCTTTCCCTTGTGTATTACATGGGTTGTGTGAGGATTACCTCACTTGCGACATTGCTTTCAATGCAGTTATGCCTCTAAGTCGTGCTTCGACACGTGGGAGATATAGCCGCATCGAGGGTGTTACACCGTTAGTCTTCAAAATGCTGATAATCAAAGCTTCTCACAATACATTGAAGGAGTCCCAGCAGTCACTCATGTTTATCCTCTGGCTGGTACTACCCGTGCACCTCATCGTGCCCTCACTGAAGCCACTGAAAGCACCATTGCACAACGGCCTAAGAAGCGATCTCGTGTTCCCAATGACCGAGAGCTTCTGGTTGCCCTTCATCAGAAACAGGATAAGCATCATGACTGGCTGAAGTGCCAAATGAAAAGCCTCTTGGTGGACGTAAACAGGATTCACAACCTTGCCACCAAGAATGCCTTTGTCGCCCATGAAACTTGTCGGCATACATGGAAAGGGCTGACGCTTATGTGTTCTAAAGATGATCTTCAAGATGATGGCTTCTCTGAACGCTTCAAGTTTGACTCAACACCTCCGAGAAGGACTGTGTTGCAGCGTACTCCGTCTCTTGAAGACTCTGAGTTCTCCTCCTCTGCTGGAACTGTGAATGCATGTGTCATCGATGATGAAGACGATGCTACTTCACCACCTTCAGCACGAATCAACACTGCACCAAGTTCGTCTGCACTGCCAACCAACACCGACGACCCTGCTGCTTCACCAACTCCTCATGGGAACGAGTAGGTGCTCTATGTCATCAAACCTTTTTGGTCCTTACTGAGAAAAGGGAGAGAAGCATATGATTTTGATAGTCCTCAAGCGGGTCCATATGGGCGGTGGTTTTATATTTTGCCTAGTGTTTACACTCTTGCTTTTTGATACATTTGGTTCTTTGAGTTGTAACACTTAAACTCGATGGTCGTGTGCTACTTATTTGCTATTCTGTGATGCGATGATAAATTCCGCATGTGCGATGATAACTTCCGCACTTAGGTCATTCTGCAGACGTCCATTTTTCATTATGCATGTCATTATCTTCACATACTTTTCATGCATGATGAATTATCGTCATAAGTTGAAGAGGATCTCCACAAGTACAACCTGCCATGTGCATTTGCATTCCAAAAGCAAATTACTTATATGCACATCTTCAGGGGGAGCCTTTGCCACTTATGAAGACAATACCTAAATCCTTTACATTTCACATACTTTTATCCCCGTTGAAAACTTCAACCAGTTTGTCATCAATCACCAAAAAGGGGGAGATTGTAAGTGCATCTAGTGCCACCCCTAGTTGGTTTTGGAGTATTGACGACAAACCTGGTTGAGGGACTAATGTGTTTGTGAGAATTACAGGATAACACAGGTAGTAGTCCCTCATTGATTCGGTTTATCTACCGGAGATGACCCCTAAAAATGTATGAAGACAATGGTGGTATGTGAAGATATTCACATTGAAGACTATGACAAGAGAAGACATTGCGTGAAGACTATGGGGCGCGAAGACTTAGTTGTTTCGTTGTCTCCTTTTCTTCTTTGTTGAGTCTTAGGAACGACCGTACTGTTAAGTGGGGTCCAAGTGAACAAAGTCAGAGTGACTGAAGTGATGCTCAACCAAAATCCTATGTCTTCGAGCGAAGACAATGAGAGCAAATCTTATCCAGAGCTGGATGAGTCAGCTTTGCTTGTAGCCCAAGTGAAGTTGCCGCGTGTGTTTGAAATCTGACCATTGGAACATGTGTCAGTTCCTTAGTGACCCAGGGTCATTTCGGACAAATCAGGTCAGGTTGCCTAGTGGCTATAAATAGCCCACCCCCTACAACCATAAACGGTTGGCTGCTCAGAGTTAGTGTACAGCTTTTGTCGTTTGAGAGCAACCCACCTCGAAGCCTTTGAGAGAGAATTCCTTGCGAGGATAAGCCCTAACCACCCAGAGCCAAAGAGTGTTAGGCATCACTGAAGTCTTCCTGTCTGTGTGATCTGAAGACTTATTACACTTGAGGATTGTGAATCCTCCAGCCGGTTAGGCATCGCGTTCTGAGCATCCAAGAGTCATTGTGGATCACCGGTGAACAAAGTCTGTGAAGGTTTGGGAGTCTACCTTGAAGACTTACCAGAGTGATTGGGCGAGGACTGGGTGTCCTTAGCTCAAGGGGAATAAGGTGAAGACGCGGTCTTCCGAGTTGAATCTCAGCCTCCCTAACCAGACGTACAGTTGTCACAGCAACTGGAACTGGTCCAACAACTCATTGTCTTCAATGAGTCACTGGTTTCATCCTTCCCATTCCTTTACTTACTGTTGGCCCTGGTGAAGTCATTGTATGATTGCATTATCTTTTGTCTTCACTGAGTAACTGATTGTTCTGATTGGCTTCACACTATCTTCCTACCTGATCTATACTGCCTAGCTGCTATTAGTCATTGTGCTTTCACTTCATTGAATACTTGACTATGGCTTGCTTAGTGTAGTCTACCTTCTGCTGCATGGTAATAGGTTTATTTCTATCGTTTGTCTTTGAAACTTCCATGTTTTGAAGACTTTCATAAAAATCGCCTATTCACCCCCCCCCCTCTAGTCGATCACTAGCACTTTCACAAATTATGTCGTAGCTCACGCTTTGGTTCTACTGTTTTAGATATGTTACTAGAGAAAATTTAGTTGAGAGTTGACAGTAGCAACTATGCGGACTGGGTCCGTAAACTGAGGATTGTCCTCATTGCTGCACAGAAGGGTTATGTCCTTAATGCACCGCCCAGTGTGCTGATCCTCGAGCCTCGTCTGTAGATGTTGGGAAATATCTGACATACACGTTTTGATGACTACGTGATAGTTCAGTGCATAATGCTAACGGTTTAGAATTGTGGCACCAAAGACGGTTTTTGCAACGTCGCAGAACATTTGAGATGTTCCAAAGACTGAAATTGGGATTTCAGACTAGTGCCCACGTCAAGAGGTATGAGACCTCTGACAAGTTTCTTAAGCCTGCAAACTAAGGGATAAAAGCTCAATCGTTGAGCATGTGCTCAGATTGTCTGGGTACTACAATCGCTTGAATCGAGTGGGAGTTAATCTTCCAGATGAGATAGTGATGATTCTCCATAGTCACTGCCACCAAGCTATTGGAGCTTCATGATGAACTATGACATATCAGGGATAGACATGATGATCCTTGAGCAACTCGTGATGTTTGACACCGCGAAAGTAGAAATCAAGTAGGAGCATCAATTGTTGATGGTTAAACCACTAGTTTCAAGAAGGGCAAGGGAAAGAAGGGATACTTCATGAGACGGCAAATCAGTTGCTGCTCTAGTGAAGAAACCCAAGGTTGAACCAAACCCGAGACTAAGTGCTTCTGTAATGAGGGAACGGTCACTGAAGCAGAAATATCCTAGATACTTGGTAGATGAGAAGGCTTGCATGGTCGACAGAAGTATTTTAGAAATACGTTATATTAATGTGTTCTTTACTAGTACTCCTAGTAGCATCAGGGTATTAAAATACCGGTTCAGTTGCTAAGTGTTAGTAACTCGAAATAAAAAGCTACGGAATAAACGGAGACTAGCTGAAGGTGAGATGACGATAAGTGTTGGAAGTGTTTCCAAGGTTGATATGATCAAGCATCGCATGCTCCCTCTACCATCGAGATTGGTGTTAAACCTAAATAATTGTTGTTTGGTGTTTGCGTTGAGCATAGACATGATTGGATTATGTTTATCACAATACGGTTATTCATTTAAGGAGAATAATGCTTACTCTGTTTATTTGAATAATACCTTCAATGGTCTTGCACCTAAAATGAATGGTTCATTGAATCTCGATCATAGTGATACACATGTTCATGCCAAAAGATATAAGATAGTAATGATAGTACCACCTACTCGTGGCACTGCTATTTGAGTCATATTGGTATAAAAACGCATGAAGAAGCTCCATGTTGATGGATCTTTGGACTCACTCATTTTGAAAAGATTGAGACATGTGAACCATGTCTATTGGTAGATATGCATGAAGAAACTCCATGCAGATGGATCGTTTGGACTCACTTGATTTTGAATCACTTGAGACATGCAAATCATACCACATGGGCAAGATGACTGAAAGGCCTCGTTTTTAGTAAGATGGAACATGAAAGCAACTTGTTGGAAATAATACATTTTGATGTGTGCGGTCCAATGAGTGCTGAGGCACGTAGTGGATATCGTTATGTTCTTACTTCACAGATGATTTGAGTAGATGCTGAGTATATTTACTTGATGAAACACAAGTCTGAATTATTGAAAGGTTTAAGTAATTTCAGAGTGAAGTTGAAGATCGTCGTGAGAAGATGACAAAATGTCTATGATATGATCATAGAGATGAATATCTGAGTTACGAGTTTGGCACACAATTAAGACATTGTGGAAATTGTTTCACAACTAATACCGCCTGGACCACCATAGTGTGATGGTGTGTCCAGACATCACAACTGCACCCTATTGGATATGGTGCATACCATGATGTCTCTTATCGAATTACCACTATCGTTTATTGGTTAGGCATTAGAGACAACCGCATTCACTTTAAATAGGGCACCACACAATTCCGTTGAGACGACACCGTACGAACTATGGTTTAGAGAAACCTAAGCTGTCGTTTCTTAAAAGTTTGGGGCTGCAATGCTTATGTGAAAAAGTTTCAGGCTGATAAGCTCGAACCCAAAGCGGATAAATGCATCTTCATAGAATACCCAAAAAATAGTTGGGTATACCTCCTATTTCAGACCCGAAAGCAAAACTGATTGTTTCTAGAAACGGGTCCTTTCTCGAGGAAAAGTTTCTCTCGAAAGAATTGAGCGGGAGGATGGTGGAGACTTGATGAGGTTATTGAACCGTCACTTCAACTAGTGTGTAGCAGGGCACAGGAAGTTGTTCCTGTGGCACCTACACCAATTGAAGTGGAAGCTTATGATAGTGATCATGAAACTTCGGATCAAGTCACTACCAACCCTCATAGGTCGACAAGGATGTGTAGTACTTCAGAGTGGTACGTAATCCTGTCTTGCAAGTCATGTTGCTAGACAACAATGAACCTACGAGCTATGGAGAAGCGATGGTGGGCCCGGATTCCAACGAATGGCTCGAGGCCATAAAATCTGAGAGAGGATCCATGTATAAAATAAAGTATAGACTTTGAAAGAACTACTTGATGGTCGTAAGGCTGTTGGGTGCAGATGGGTTTTAAAAGGAAGACAGACAATGATGGTAAGTGTCACCATTAATAAAGCTTGACTTGTCGTTAAGATGTTTCCCGACAAGTTCAAGGAGTTGACTATGATGAGACTTTCTCACTCGTGGCGATGCTAAGAGTCTGTTGGAATTATGTTAGCAGTTACTGCATTATTTATGAAATCTTGCAGATAGGATGTCAAAACATTGTTTCCTCGACATTTTTCTTGAGGAAAGGTTGTATGTGATACAACCAGAAAGTTTTGTCAATCCTGAAAGATGCTGACATGTATGCAAAGCTCCAGCAATCCTTCTAAGGACTGGAGTAAGCATCTCGGAGTTGGAATGTACGCTTTGATGAGATGATCAAAGATTTTGGGTTTATACAAAGTTTATGAGAAACTTGTATTTCCAAACAAGTGAGTGGGAGCACTATAGAATTTTTGATGAGTATATGTTGTTGACATATTGTTGATCAAAAATGATGTAGAATTTCTGGAAAGCATGCAGGGTTATTAGAAAAGTGTTTTTCGATGGAAAACCTGGATTAAGCTACTTGAACATTGAGCATCAAGATCTATAAGGATAGATCAAAAACGCTTAATAGTACTTTCAAATGAATACATACCGTGACAAGATTTTGAAGGAGTTCAAAATAGATCAGCAAAGAAGGAGTTCTTGGTTGTGTTACAAGGTGTGAGTATTGAGTAAGACTCAAGACCTAACCACTGCAGAAGAGAGAGAAAGGATGAAGGTCGTGCACTATGCTTTAGACGTAGGCTCTGTAGTATCCTATGCTATGTACTGCACCTGAAGTGTGCCTTGCCATGAGTCAGTCAAGGGGTACAAGAGTGATCCAGGAATGGATCACATGACAGCGGTCGAACTTATCCTTAGTAACTAGTTGACTAAGGAATTTTCTCGATTATGGAGGTGGTAAAAGAGTTTGTCTTAAAGGGTTACGTCGATGCAAACTTTGACACTAATCCGGATGACTCTGAGGAGTAAACCGGATTCGTATAGTAGAGCAGTTATTTGGAATAGCTCCAAGTAGCACGTCGTAGCTGCATCTACAAGATGACATAGAGATTTGTAAAGCACACATGGATCTGAAAGGTTCAGACCCATTGACGGATAAACCTCTCTCACAAGCAAGATATGAACACACCCCGTGGGTGTTGGATTCACTACAATTACATAGTGATGTGAACTAGATTATTGACTCTAGTGCAAGTGGGAGACTATTGGAAATATGCCCTAGAGGCAATAATAAAATGGTTATTATTGTATTTCCTTGTTCATGATAATTGTCTATTGTTCATGCTATAATTGTATTAACCGGAAACCGTAATACATGTGTGAATACATAGACCACAACATGTCCCTAGCAAGCCTCTAGTTGACTAGCTCGTTGATCAATAGATGGTCATGGTTTCCTCACCAAGGACATTGGATGTCATTGATAATGGGATCACATCATTAGGAGAATGATGTGATGGACAAGACCCAATCCTAAGCCTAGCACAAGATCGTGTAGTTCGTATGCTAAAGCTTTTCTAATGTCAAGTACCATTTCCTTAGACCATGAGATTGTGCAACTCCCAGATACCGTAGGAATGCTTTAGGTGTACCAAACGTCACAACGTAACTGGGTGGCTATAAAGGTGCACTGCGGGTATCTCCGAAAGTGTCTGTTGGGTTGGCACGAATCGAGACTGGGATTTGCCACTCCGAGTAAACGGAGAGGTATCTCTAGGCCCACTCGATAGGACATCATTATAATGTGCACAATGTGACCAAGGAGTTGATCACGGGATGATGTCTTACGGAACGAGTAAAGAGACTTGTCGGTAACGAGATTGAACAAGGTATCAGGATACCGACGATCGAATCTCGGGCAAGTACTATACCGGTAGACAAAGGGAATTGTATACGGGATTGATTGAATCTTTGACATCGTGGTTCATCTGGTGAAATCATCGTGGAACATGTGGGAGCCAACATGGGTATCCAGATCCCGCTGTTGGTTATTGGCCGGAGAGTTGTCTTGGTCATGTCTACATGGTTCCCGAACCCATAGGGTCTACACACTTAAGATTCGATGACGCTAGGGTTATAGGGAAAGTATGTACGTGGTTACTGAATGTTGTTCAGAGTCCCGGATGAGATCCCGCACGTCACGAGGAGTTCCGGAATGGTCCGTAGGTAAAGATTTATATATGGGAAGTCCCGTTTTGGTCACCGGAAAAGTTTCGGGTGCTATCGGTAACGTACCGGGACCACCGGGAGGGTCCCGCACTACAAAAAAAAAGACACATCCGTGACATTTTGGGCCGAACGAATTTTTTTTCTGTCATACATATGACACTTCTATGATGATAATTGTGACAAAACCCGGTATCATCATAGATGTGGTGGGCTCCTACTTCTATGACAAAAAATCATGACAGAAAATGGGCTTTTCGTCCTGGGCGGGCCGGAGATGCAGCTGCATGACATTCTTTGGGCCGTCCATGACGGAAAAAACCATGGTAGAAGCGAGGGGGGGAATTTCGGGGAGTTCCCGGTTATGGTGGGAGGTCGGGGGCCGAGCGATGCGTGTTTCTCTCGTACACGTATGCGCGTGTGTGCGAGGCGTTGGCTCTAACTGAACCCGAGCGAGGCGTTGGGCTCTAACTGAACCCGAGCGATTGCACTACAGGCTACGTGTTACTGAACCCGAGGGATCGATCGATGGCTGTTAACTGAACCCCATCGAGCGATTCCTTGGCTACTGCTGCTAACTAAAGCCGATCGATGGGATGAACAGTGAGTGTTGCCGGGGGGTGGATGAACAGTGAGCGGTGGCGTTGCCACTGGATGAACAGGACCCCATGGTGTGGTGGAGGGCTGGATGAACAGTAGACGGTGGAGGGGTGCCCGTGGAGGGGTGGATGAACAGGACCCCATGGTGTGGAGGGCGGGATGAACAGTAGACGGTGGAGGGGTGCCCGTGGAGGGGTGGTTGAACAGGACCCCGTGGTGTGGAGGGCTGGATGAACAGTAGACGGTGGAGGGGTTGTTGAACAGTAGCCGGTGGAGTAGCGCGCGGTGGAGGCTGGATGAACAGGAGCCCGTGGAGGCTGGAGGAGGTCGACGGTGGATGAACAGTAGCTCGTGGAGGCTAGAGGGGGTCCTCTACTTTGTTGTTGCAATTTTTACATGGCTGCTACGGGCTTAAGCAAGAACCAATCTTACCTACGCATCAAAACCACAACGATAGTTTGTCAAGTTGGTGTTGTTTTAACCTTCGCAAGGACTGGGCGTAGCCACACTTGGTTCAACTAAAGTTGGAGAAACTGACACCCGCTAGCCACCTTTGTGCAAAGCACGTGGGGAGAACCGGTCTCGCGTAAGCGTACGCGTAATGTTGGTACGGGCCGCTTCGTCCAACAATACCGCCGAACCAAAGTATGACATGCTGGTAAGCAGTATGACTTATATCGCCCACAACTCACTTGTGTTCTACTCGTGCATATAACATTAACACATAAAACCTAGGCTCGGATGCCACTGTTGGGTAACGTAGTAATTTCAAAAAAATTCCTACGCACACGCAAGATCATGGTGATGCATAGCAACGAGAGGGGAGAGTGTTGTCTACGTACCCTCATAGACCGGCAACGGAAGTGTTGACACAGCGTAGAGGAAGTAGTCGTACGTCTTCCCGATCCAACCGATCCAAGCACCGAATGTATGGCACCTCCGAGTTCTAGCACACGTTCAGCTCGATGATGATCCCCGGACTCTGATCCAGCAAAGTTTCGGGGAAGAGTTCCGTCAGCACGACGGCGTGGTGACGATCTTGATGTTCAACTGTCGCAGCGCTTTGCCTAAGCACCACTACAATATTATCGAGGATTATGGTGGAAGGGGGCACCGCACACGGCTAAGAAAACGATCATGTGGATCAACTTGTGTGTCTAGGGGTGCCCCTGCCCCCGTATATAAAGGAGCAAGGGGAGGAGGCCGGCCGGCCCTATGGCGCACCAAGGAGGAGTCCTTCTCCTAGTAGGAGTAGGACTCCTACTAGGAGGGGGAAGGAAGTGGGGAGGGAGAAGGAAAGGGGGGCGCCGCCCCCCTCTCCTAGTCCAATTCGGACCAAGGGGGGAGGAGGCGCGCGGCCCACCTTGGCTGCCCTTCTCTCTCTCCACTAAGGCCCATATGGCCCATTACTTCTCCCGGGGGGTTCCGGTAACCCTCCGGCTCTCCGGTTTTCTCCAAAATCACCCAGAACACTTCCGGTGTCCGAATATAGCCGTCCAATATATCAATCTTTATGTCTCGACCATTTCGAGACTCCTCGTCATGTCCGTCATCGAAACCTTAAGCGTGCGGACCCTACGGGTTCGAGAACAATGTAGACATGACCGAGACACGTCTCCGGTCAATAACCAATAGCGGGATCTGGATGCCCATATTGGCTCCTACATATTCTACAAAGATCTTTTATCGGTCAGACCGCATAACAACATACGTTGTTCCCTTTGTCATCGGTATGTTACTTGCCCGAGATTTGATCGTCGGTATCCAATACCTAGTTCAATCTTGTTACTAGCAAGTCTCTTTACTCGTTCCGTAATACATCATCCCGCAACTAACTCATTAGTTGCAATGCTTGCAAGGCTTATGTGATGTGCATTACCGACAGGGCCCAGAGATACCTCTCCGACAATCGGAGTGACAAATCCTAATCTCGAAATACGCCAACCCAACATTTACCTTTGTAGACACCTTTAGAGCTCCTTTATAATCACCCAGTTACGTTGTGACGTTTGGTAGCACACAAAGTGTTCCTCCGGCAAACGGGAGTTGCATAATCTCATAGTCATAGGAACATGTATAGGTCATGAAGAAAGCAATAGCAACATACTAAACGATCGGGTCCTAAGCTAGTGGAATGGGTCATGTCAATCACATCATTCTCCTAATAATGTGATCCCGTCAATCAAATGACAACACATGTCTATGGTTAGGAAACATAACCATCTTTGATTAACGAGCTAGTCAAGTAGAGGCATACTAGTGACGTTTAGTTTGTCTATGTATTCACACAAGTATTATGTTTCCGGATAATACAATTGTTGCATGAATAATAAACATTTATCATGATATAAGGAAATAAATAATAACTTTATTATTGCCTCTAGGGCATATTTCCTTCAGTCTCCCACTTGCACTAGAGTCAATAATCTAGATTACATAGTAATGATTCTAACACCCATGGAGCTTATAGAACTTATTGGAGACTTATTGGAGACTTCATATCTCTCAATCCGGGCATTTGCTTGAAATATTAACTTCAACTCCTGGAACATCTCATATGCTCCATGACATTCAAAACGTCGTTGAAGTCCCGATTCTAAGCCGTAAAGCATGGCACACTGAACTATCGAGTAGTCATCAGCTTTGCTCTGCCAGACGTTCATAACATCTGGTGTTGCTCCAGCAGCAGGCCTGGCACCCAGCGGTGCTTCCAGGACGTAATTCTTCTGTGCAGCAATGAGGATAATCCTCAAGTTACGGACCCAGTCCGTGTAATTGCTACCATCATCTTTCAACTTTGCTTTCTCAAGGAACACATTAAAATTCAACGGAACAACAGCTCGGGCCATCTATCTACAATCAAACATAAACAAGCAAGATACTATTAGGTACTAAGTTCATGATAAATTTAGGTTCAATTAATCATATTACTAAAGAACTCCCACTTAGATAGACATCCCTCTAATCCTCTAAGTTATTACGTGATCCAAATCAACTAAACCATGTCCGATCATCACATGAGATGGAGTAGTTTCATTGGTGAACATCACTATGTTGATCATATCTACTATATGATTCACGCTCGACCTTTCGGTCTCCGTGTTCCGAGGCCATATCGGTATATGCTTGGCTCGTCAAGTATAACCTGAGTATTCCGCGTGTGCAAATGTTTTGCACCCATTGTATTTGAACGTAGAGCCTATCACACCAGATCATCACGTGGTGTCTTAGCATGAAGAACTTTCGCAATGGTGCATACTTAGGGAGAACACTTCTTGATAATTAGTGAGAGGTCATCTTAAAATGCTACCGTCAAACAAAGCAAGATAAGATGCATAAAAGATAGACAACACATGCAATCAATATAAGTGATATGATATGGCCATCATCATCTTGTGCTTGTGATCTCCATCTTCGAAGCACCGTCATGATCACCATCGTCACCGGCGCGACACCTTGATCACCATCGTAGCATCGTTGTCGTCTCGCCAAACTTATGCTTCCACTACTATCGCTACCGCTTAGTGATAAAGTAAAGCATTACAGCGCAATTGCATTGCATACAATAAAGCGACAACCATATGGCTCCTGCTAGTTGCCGATAACTTGGTTACAAAACATGATCATCTCATACAATAAAATTTAGCATCATGTCTTGACCATATCACATCACAACATGCCCTGCAAAAACAAGTTAGACGTCCTCTACTTTGTTGTTGCAAGTTTTACGTGGCTGCTACGGGCTTAAGCAAGAACCAATCTTACCTACGCATCAAAACCACAACGATAGTTTGTCAAGTTGGTGTTGTTTTAACCTTCGCAAGAACCGGGCGTAGCCACACTTGGTTCAACTAAAGTTGGAGAAACTGACACCCGCTAGCCACCTTTGTGCAAAGCACGTCGGGACAACCGGTCTCGCGTAAGCGTACGCGTAATGTTGGCCCGGGCCGCTTCGCCCAACAATACCGCCGAACCAAAGTATGACATGCTGGTAAGCAGTATGACTTATATTGCCCACAACTCACTTGTGTTCTACTCGTGCATATAACATCAACACATAAAACCTAGGCTCGGATGCCACTGTTGGGTAACGTAGTAATTTCAAAAAAATTCCTACGCACACGCAAGATCATGGTGATGCATAGCAACGAGAGGGGAGAGTGTTGTCTACGTACCCTCGTAGACCGTCAACGGAAGTGTTGACACAACATAGAGCAAGTAGTCGTACATCTTCCCGATCCGAGCGATCCAAGCACCGAACGTACGGCACCTCCGAGTTCTAGCACACGTTCAGCTCGATGACGATCCCTGGACTCCGATCCAGCAAAGTGTCGGGGAAGAGTTCCGTCAGCACGACGGCGTGGTGACGATCTTGATGTTCAACTATCGCAGGGCTTCGCCTAAGCACCACTACAATATTATCGAGGATTATGGTGGAAGGGGGCACCGCACAAGGCTAAGAAAATGATCACGTGGATCAACTTGTGTGTCTAGGGGTGCCCCCTGCCCCCGTATATAAAGGAGCAAGGGAAGGAGGCCGGCCGGCCCTATGGCGCACCAAGGAGGAGTCCTTCTCCTAGTAGGAGTAGGACTCCTACTAGGAGGGGGAAGGAAGTGGGGAGGGACAAGGAAAGGGGGGCGCCGCCCCCCCTCTCCTAGTCCAATTCGGACCAAGGGGGGAGGAGGCGCGCGGCCCACCCTGGATGCCCTTCTCTCTCTCCACTAAGGCCCATATGGCCCATTACTTCTCCCCGGGGGGGGGGGGGG
The DNA here is from genome assembly GCA_034509565.1 of Triticum monococcum. NCBI lineage: Eukaryota > Viridiplantae > Streptophyta > Magnoliopsida > Poales > Poaceae > Triticum > Triticum monococcum. Next base: position 610,055,633 of record CM067842.1, read on the forward strand.
GGGGTCCGGTAACCCCCCGGCTCTCCGGTTTTCTCCGAAATCACCTGGAACACTTCCGGTGTCCAAATATAGCCGTCCAATATATCAATCTTTATGTATCGACCATTTCGAGACTCCTCGTCATGTCCGTGATCACATCCGGGACTCCGAACTAACTTTGGTACATCAAAACTCATAAACTCATAATATAACTGTCATCGAAACCTTAAGCGTGCGGACCCTACGGGTTCGAGAACAATGTAGACATGGCCGAGACATGTCTCCGGTCAATAACCAATAGCGGAACCTGGATGCTCATATTGGCTCCCACATATTCTACGAAGATCTTTATCGGTCAGGCCGCATAACAACATATGTTGTTCCCTTTGTCATCGGTATGTTACTTGCCCGAGATTCGATCGTGGGTATCTCAATACCTAGTTCAATCTCGTTACTGACAAGTCTCTTTACTCGTTTCGTAATACATCATCTCGCAACTAACTTATTAGTTGCAATGCTTGCAAGGCTTATGTGATGTGCATTACCAAGAGGGCCCAGAGATACCTCTTCGACAATCGGAGTGACAAATCCTAATCTCGAAATACGCCAACCCAACATTTACCTTTGGAGACACCTGTAGAGCTCCTTTATAATCACCCAGTTACATTGTGACGTTTGGTAGCAAACAAAGTGTTCCTTCGGCAAACGGGAGTTGCATAATCTCATAGTCATAGGAACATGTATAAGTCATGAAGAAAGCAATAGCAACATACTAAACGGTTGGGTGCAAAGCTATTGGAATGGGTCATGTCAATCACATCATTCTCCTAATAATGTGATCCCGTCAATCAAATGACAACACATGTCTATGGTTAGGAAACATAACCGTCTTTGATTAACGAGCTAGTCAAGTAGAGGCATACTAGTGACGTTTAGTTTGTCTACGTATTCGCACAAGTATTATGTTTCCGGATAATACAATTCTAGCATGAATAATAAACATTTATCTTCATATAAGGAAATAAATAATAACTTTATTATTGCCTCTAGGGCATATTTCCTTCAGACCACGCATTCCGTTCCGACCCATGAACACGACGAAGACGCTGTTTCTCCGTTCCGACCCAGCCATGTACACGAGCCCTCGCCGTACGTATGCGCGAGTAGGCATTCGAGACCCCGCCCATATGTACACATACATGGCCGTATTTTCTTTCTTGCACCCTGGCCGCTGTACGTACGTGTACATGCTACGTGCGCGCCTCTACTACGACAGGTGCGCGCCTCTACATCGACCAGTATGTACGAACACGTTCGCGACCAGAATGTCAACGCTACATACGCTTTGACCAGGTAGGTCCCGACTGTCTGTCACTTCCTTGCCTGCGAAGATGTAGCTGGTGGGTCCCAGCAGTCAGGGGGGCGAAATACGGTGGCCCGTCCGGTGGGTCCCCGCTGTCAGGTGGAGGAATAATTATTTTGCACGTAATAAGGAGGCACTTCCTTGCTGCAGCCATGGACCCAGCTGTCAGCCTCTCCACGTACAGTCCACGTCCGATGGAAGCCGTTCCTTGACCACGTTGACCACGCCACGCCGAGAGCACCAGGGCGGTGGACGACGGCGAGGCCTAGGAAGGGGACGACGCGGAGCCGGGGAAGACGCGGCAGTGGATGCCCACACGTAGAGGAGTACGAGGGCACTGGTTCGCTGCGGTGTGAGGTTGCCGTCGCCGCCGAGTAACAGGGGTGTGGGTGAGTAGAGGGATGGCCTGGCCAGCGGTGGGAGTAGTAGGGCGGTGAGGCCTCCACCGCATCGCAGCCAGCCACGGGAGGCAAGAGCACGAGGCACGACCGACGTTGGTTTGGGCGGCTGGAGCAAGAAGACCAGAGGTTGAAGAAGCACGATGGCCGTTGGATGGACATCGTACGGTCACTCGATCTAGAATCGTGCATATTGACTAAGTTGACAAAGCCCTCCATCTCGGTCAACTTAGTAGGCCCACAAGTCAGCCTGCCACTATACTGGGTCCCAGCTAACAGTGGGAGTATTCATTTTTTGTGTGCGTAATAAGGAGGCACTTCCTTGCGTGCGAAGATATGGCTGGTGGGTCCGAGATGTCAGCGGTGGTAACATTTTTTTGCGAAATACAGAGGCCCTTTCGATGGGTCCCAGATGTCAGGTGGAGGAATCATTATTTTGCGCGTAATAAGGAGGCATTTCCTTGTGTGCGGCCATGGACCCAGCTGTCGGCCTCTCCACCTAAAGTCCACTTCAGATGCATGTCGGTCATTGACCAGGCCGCGCCGAGAGCACCAGGGCGGTGGACGACAGCGAGGCCTAGGAAGGGAACGACATGGAGGCAGGGAAGACTCAACAGTTGTTTCCCACGCGGAGGGGAGTATGACTGTACGAGGGTTTACTGGTTCGTCTGCCGTCGCCAGAGAATAACAGCAGGTGTGGTTGAGTAGAGGGATGGCTAGGCCAGCGACGGGAGTACAGTGGGGCAGTGAGGCCTGCGCGGCAGCAGAGCCGGCCGCGGGGAGGAGGGAGCAGGCAGTCCCGTCGGCGCCTGTTTGAGCGGCTGGAGCAGGAAGAGCATAGATTGAAGAAGCACGACGGCCATCCAACAGTCACTGCTTGTGCGTCAACCTTTTTTTTAGGAAAGCCTCAAATCTGTGGGAAACAGCATACAACCCATCTGCCATTATTTCTAATAATTTACAGCCCATTTGCTAATTATTAAGTTTTTTTTGGAGCCCATATTCTTTTTGTTAGCATTATAGCCCATATTGTGGCCACAGTTAAAAAATTATACGAAATTTTGCATATTTCGGTGCGGACCGAACTGCTTTTAATCCCGAAATTTTGACTCACATTCAAACTGATTTTAAAAATAAATGTATATCAATATAAAATCCAACAAATTCTCCACGCATAAAAATTAATGTAATTTCCAATCTCGAGATGAAAAAAAGATATTTGAAACTAATTGCCGGTTTGATGTGTTTTAAAAATGTACAGCCCATTTCTCATTACTGATGGGCCATTTTCTTGGCCAGCCGAATGAAAGCTCTCCTCCTCGTCTTGAAAGATTGGTAGCCCAACAGGCCTGACAAAGCGACTTACTTGGCAAATCACAAAAAAAAACCAGGCTGTGGTCGTGGACCCAGCTGTCAGCCTCTCCACGTACAGTACTCTTCCGATGGAATGTCGTTGACCACGTTGACCACGCCACGCCGAGAGCACCAAGGCGGTGGACGACGGCGACGCCTAAAGGGGACGACGCGGAGCCGGGGAAGACGCGGCAGTGGATGCCCACGCGGAGAGGAGTACGAGGGTTCACTGGTTCGGCTGTGGTGTGAGGCTGCCGTCGCCGCAGGGCCTGGCTAGCGCTGGGAGTAGTAGGGGGCGATGAGGCCTCATCGGCAGCACAGCCGGCCACTGGAGGCAGGAGCAGGCGGTCTCCCCGGCGCTGGTTTGGGCGGCTGGTGCAAGAAAAGCAGCGATTGAAGAAGCAGCAGGACCGTTCGATTCAAATCCAACGGTTACTGCTGCTAGAATCGTTTGTTGACTAAGTTGACAAGCTCTGCGTACGCATCAACTTAGTAGGCCCACATGTTAGCCTCCCAACCAGTGTGCCCCAGATGTCAGTGGGAGGAATCATTTTTTCGCGTAATAAGGAGGCGGTTGATTGCGTGCGGCCAGGCCAGCAGAGGGAGTAGGAGGGCCGGGGAAGCCTGTGCGGCATCACAGCGGGCCACAAGAGGAGGGAGCAGGCAGTCCCGCCGGCGCTAGTTTAGGCGGCTGGAGCAGGAAGATCAGAGATTAAAGAAGCACTTTGGCCGTTGGATGGACATCCAACACTAACTGCTGCTAGAATTATGTGTTCACTGACAAAGCCTTTCGTAAACAAGTCAGCCTCGAAATCCATGGCGTTTACAGCCCATTTGCTATTATTTTTATATTTTTTACTCATTTTCTAATTCATATGGAATTTATTGCTGCCTGTTTTCCATTTTTAGATTTGCTGGCCATTTTTTGGTCAGTACCAGGGTCAAAAAATTAACTAAATATGTGGGAAATTTTGAAAATTCGCAAATTTTTGCTGGGGAAAGAAATATTCTTAATCCAAAAATTAATAGCCATAGTAAAACAAATTTAAAAATAAATTAGTACTATGTCATGTTAAATCCAATGAGTACGTATAAGATATCAGTGAAGAACAAAAACAAAAAAAGACACTTATATCCCATTTGCTATAATTTTTTTGGAATTTTCAACCCCTTTTGATATTACTTTTAACAGACATTTTCCCAAAGAACTGGTGCATGAGCATTTAGCTTTATTTATTTATTTACTCATTTATGTTTAGGGGACCATGAGCATGTACCTGGGCCGGATTCATGTGAGAGCCTCCCTTCCAGTTAATTATGGGCTTCTCTATTGGGCCTTCATCAGTGGGCTGCATGTTATCAACAAGTAGAAAATGTGTTCCGAGTTTCAAAAAAAATTGTGTTCCGTACGATAAATGGTATGCGCTACGTACGGTACGGGGCACTAAAGGATCGAACCGTGCAACGACTTTCAAAACATTGTGTTTGGCGTTCTAACAACACATTTATTCAACCAACAGACGAAATATACTACTGATTGTACATTGAAAACAACAGCAGCAGCAAGCAGATGAAATATACTACTGATTCTACACGTCCGCTTAGTAGGCCCACAAGTCAGTCACCAAATCTGACGGGTCCCAGCTGTCAATGGGATGAATAATTTTTTTCGCAAAACAAGGAGGCACTTCCTTCCGTGCGAAGATACAGCCGGTGGGTCCCAGCTGTCAGGTGGAGGAAACATTTTTTCAGCTTAATAAGGAGGAACTTTCCTTGCGTGCGACCATGGACCTTGTGGGTCCCAGCCGTCAGGCTCTCCACGTAAAGTCCTCTTCCGATGACTCTTGTTTGTTGACCAGGCCGCATCGAACGCAGCGAGGCGGTGGACGACGGCGAGGCCCCGGACGGGAACGACTCAGAGATGGGAAACATGGCAGTGGAGTCGCAGATTGAGAGGAGGAGAAGGGTTATAACTGGTTTTGTTGCGGCGTGGGGCTGTAGTCTGTGGAGAATAACAGGAGGTGTCGAGGGGTGGAGGGATAGCCTGGCCGGCGGTGGGGTAGCGCTTCGCAGCATTGCATGCTAAGCAGAGCCGCTAGCCGCCGGAGGCCGGACCAGGCGGTCCCGGCGACACTGGAGGAAGAAGACGAGAGATTGAAGGTGCATGCCGGCCGTTGGATATAAATCCAATGGCTGTGGATGACACAATCATTTGTTACCAAGTTGACAACGCCTTGCGTAGGCTTCGACCTATTGGCCCACATGTCAGCCTGCAAAAAATGTGGCATATATTTAACCCATGTTTTCTAGAATGTACAGTCCATTTGCTGGGCTGGGTGAACAAATAATTTGGCGTCAATCAGGCCCATTTATATTTTCTAAGAAATCCCAGCCCATTTGCACTTCCTTGAAATACACGTATTAGGTGGGCTCGTTATATATACGTATAATGTTATGTTAGAAGGAGCAATTAATATCAAAGAATAAACCGGAGAGGCACATTTTTATATATATAATTAAGAAATTAGCGAATTATTGCTCAAAATAAAAATGAGAGCGTTATTATTAAATTGGTCCTTAAAATCTTCGCAATCACCAGGATTTTCCTTGCGTGTGAGTCAAAAACAACCAGGATTTTCCTTGCCTGTGAGTCAAAAACAACCAGGATTTTCCTTGCCTGTGAGCCAAAAACAACCAGGATTTTCCTTGCCAACTTCTGTTAAACATTTACTTTTATAAGTTGGAATGTTTTTATAATGTATATATAAGTCTCTATAAAATATACGATAATAGTAATAATATAAATATATATAATGTGGTTAGAAGGGAAAACATAAATTGGACACGGCATTACTTTTATAAGAGACCTGTGTTTTATACCCCACAGTAGGCATACTAACAAGTTCACACACAAATACAACAGAAAAGGTAAACATTCATATCAAACACAAATTCACAGGACACGTTCATATCCATAGCCAACATTCACAATCAACAACTCAAAAGATTCATGTATACACAAGCTCAGCATATCTATGCATCCAAATCATTGATAGATCACACGACAATATTCATACATAATTTACAAAAAGATTCAGATATACACATGTTCAGTATGTTTATGCATCCAAATGATTGAGATCACATCCAATATGATCCATGGACGAACTTTAATTACCTAGGGTATGGACTGGTAAATGGTGTTCAATCGGAGGTACTTCATGCTAAAATTAGTTCTTGTACGAGTAAACTTTCAAGTACATAAGAGGCAGCACAGACAATCGGAAGTTGGCTTGTAGGTTTATCCTCAAATAGTGGCCTCATGCCGAGGGAGGTTTGAGCAACTTGGCCACTACTTTCATCCAACCAGTTTACTAGCTCATCTTGGTCCTGTATCTCGCCAAAATTCTACATTGTAGACGAGAAAGGAGGCGGTTGAGAAAATGAACCACCCAAATTTTTTGTGCAGTTCAACTGAAATGGAGCATCCTTTGCGTGCAGACTGATTAAGTGCCAGATGAATATAAGCGTCAACCAACTTGTCTGGAATCTTTAGACTCCATGCCATATAGTTCGCTACCATATGTGCTGATAACCAACAGGCACAAGTTGGGACCAAAGACTGGACTGCGTTTTTCTGGGCTATGCACCAAGCAATATTTTTGGCGTTCACTCTCCTAACACTTGGAGTTTGACAGTTGGTTAACGCCGGTTGATACTCAAATGAATATAGGCACTTCTTGTCAACATCTGATCATTTTGTGCAGTTCTACTAAAATCACCCGATGTAATGATTTGCCTGCGAGTTCAGGCTCCAAATTACTCCTTTATGAAATTGGCAAACAGTAGCACAATACCAAATTACCAATACATATGACAGGCACAATAATCAGGATAAAGACTAGTACCAACCTGTGTGAGGTAGCATATCAATTACTATTTCCTTTGACTGGAAGCCGAGATAAGCCAAGCGACTGACAACAAAGGAAGAAAGCATGCGGAGTTTAGCGACTGATAGGAAAGGACGGAAGCTGTCGAGGCCATGAAGCACCCAAAGTTTTTGTGCAGTTCCACCAAAATCGAACATCCCTGTTGGCACATATATTCAGAGAGTGAGATTACTGTAATAGTGGGACTAGTTTATGAAACATACACTAACAAATAGAAGCACCCTCATTATCTTAATGGGTAAAGTTAGCAACATAGTAGTCTTGCTTAAAGAGAGGTATTAGTTTATTTAATCAGTGCCAATTAGCTCAACTCAACACTCAAAGCATTTCCATTTATCATAGGTTGCAAAACTTTAACATGCAAAGATAAAGGAGTTTCTCATGACAGTAGCACGATACAAATAGAGATGACAGCAAACTAATGTGGATGAAGGCCTTAGGCCCGTACCAACCTAAGAAAAAAAGCTTATTCATGTAGTCCCATAAGAGATGATAAAGCACTCACTAGAATCACACAATAGTATATATTTTTGTGCACTTCAAATGTATGGTTGAAATCACTCTTGTCTACCAGTGCTGAGATTATATCGAAAGATTATCAAGAACTTCCAGCAGAGTTAAAGCACTAGCTGGGATACAATTCATTGTATTGTCTTGTGTAGTTCTATTTAATGTATGATTGGCACAACATGATCCCTGTTTGCACAAGTAGGAACAAGGTGAAGCCTTCAGTAGCTTAGTGAGAAAGGATAGGAAGACATTAGCATATTACTCAACCAGTAGCATCAAATTCATGATGGACAATACGCAAAACATTGCCTCATTGAACCAATGGAAATAAATTGACATGCAAAACAATAGCACTATTATGTCATGACACTAATAATATTCCCTCCCTGCTCCACCACATGATTCACCTCCATAGACAAACATACACACGTACATGATTCAGCATAGGGTCCTACTAAAGATTTGTTTAACTCCACAGGAAAATTAGGCAGTAATAAATTAGTGGTACTTAAGTACTCCTAATTAATTAAGTGAGACAGCAAAAGTGGAAGGGCTCCCTGGAGGATCATCTCACATGTAAGGTAGTCGTTGCTGGAGCCCTTGAATGGCCTCGACTTGAGGCCTCTGGCTTCAGCAAGATCGCCTTGGCACTGTTTATTCTTCTTCTTCTTCCTCTTCATGCTCTATTTCTCTTTCTCCTCACTAGTTGGTGAAACCAAGTACATGATTGGCCTTCTAATTCAGAATTGGTTTTGTCAGTGAGGGAGTACAAGTGTACTAGTAAAAACAGCATTATTTTCTCATGGCAGTCGGAAAATAGAGATGAACACATGCATTAAATATCATTCTTACCTAAAGGAAGGTTTTGGCGCCAATATGGATGATGAGGATTGGAACACAGATCTCCCTTTGTGCAGTTCCACCAAAATGAACCAACTGTTCCATTCTGACATTCCAGTTAAACAGCACAAAAGTCACTTCTTTTAAGAAGAGTTTTGTGCAGTGCACCAAAAGGTCACAACAGCAACCAGGTGAATTGGATATCCCTGTTTGCACAAAAAGGCACAGAGGAAACAGTCAGAGTCTCAAACAATTACAGCCAAAAACATTTGGCTAAACTTGTCATGGCTTATAACAGAGGCATGGCTTCATTTTTACCAGGGACATTAGATTAAGAACAGCTAAGGCTGCGTTCAGTTCACAGGTTTGGTGCAGGATTTTCGTAGGAACATATTCCTACGGTATTCTTTCCCATCCAACCGTTTGGAACACGGGAAAGGTGAATAGTGTTTCATAGGAAAGCTAGTCTGGTAGTACTGATTCCATATGATTAGAAACATCCACGCGCTGCTTATTTTTTGGGCGGAAGCCCGAGGCAGGCGCTCGCTGCCATATGTTAGACAGGTTGTTGCGTTGTGTTGCCAGAATAAAAAAATCAACCTATGTGTGGTACGTGAGGTGAGGACAAGAGTAGTCACTGTGCAACTGAATAAACAAATAGCATCTCATACTGCCAAGCATGCTACTCTAAAAAAACAAATCTGTACATTTCGTAGTCCATCCGAACACATTCTCTTGAGAGTTTCCTCCGGTTCGTTGTTCCATAGTTTTATACCTACATTCCTTTCCTATTCCTCTATTTTCATCAAGACCTATATTTTCTGCCCCTTTATTCCGAACGGAGCCTAAATATTTCGCATAAGGGCATGGGACAGTGGGTGCACCAGCAGTCCAACACCATGTACGTAAATAGGGGCATAAAGTGGTGATTCATAGTTTGTTGCCCCGAGAAACAAACATCCAAGAAACATATCTGGGTTGGTCCCATTTTTGTTCACTCTAGCCACCTACTCCTATGTGTGGATAGCAAATCTAGTCCTGGTCATACCACTATGTACAGCGTTACCCCTGTATTTCCCTTTTCGACCAAGAGACCGGTTGGATGACCAGTCTGTACTAGTTTCACCCCCTTTCCTTCATGTTTGTACCAAGTCTGATGTACATACTAAATTCCCCCACCCCCACTTTATTTCTTGTTTGAACCAAGTAGTACAAGATTCGACTCCATGAAGTAGCTTTACCTCTAACAATAGAAGAAAAAAAATATGTGACGTTGGACCATCCGATCGAGAGGGGCTGAGAGGTAGAAAATGATGCACATGCAGCGACGTAGCAAGCTAGGGAAGTAGAGCAAAGGAGGTTTCGAACGAAGATATACCTGAAGGTCGTCGGGATGTGGATAGGTGGGCGACGAGAGGCCGGATCCGCCCACAGGCAACGACGAAGGGATCAGAGGACCTCCCGCGCCGGCGCTCGGCCAGAGATAACAGTGCGGCCGGTAGTGGGTCTCCTCCCTCGCTGTCGACGGCGGCCTAAACGCTGCCCCTCCTCCCCTTCACCGACGGAGGGGGATACATCCGGATCTGTAACCAACGGTGAGGATAGAAAGCCAGTGTTTTTTGAAGGAAGAAAGACAGTGTTACTACCCCTATCTTGTTTAGATCTGGAGAGGACGAGAGTGTGTGAATAGAGCAACCCTAGCAAGCAAGGGCGTAGGCTCCAGCCTATATATACGTAGTGAGCAACCCTAGCAAGCAAGCAACCCCTATCTTCATCAACTGGTACAAGACCGAGAAATTTGATTACTACAACGCCCTCTCCCTCACGGACTGAGCTCCGGTGCCTTAACTGCACCTGCCTTTGGCTGCATGACAGGAGGGCCAACCACATGTTGGGCCCGCCTGTCATAGACGCAAAGGCAGGAGTAGTAACTAGAAGCTTTCGCTACACGCTATCCCTCCCGCACGAGGTGGACAGACATGCAGCAGTGGATTCGATATTGTAGAAGTAGGAGTAACATCATTGTTCGTCTTCTCGAAGAGGCGAAGAGCCAAGCGCAACCCGAACGTGGCAGTTGCGAATGCTCGCGTGGTGTGGTTCCTTGGAGTACTAGCTAGGCTCTTGCATGAGACAAAATTGCTATTGTTTAACAATTAAACTCCATTATCCATTGTTGATACTCATTCTACATAGGTCCATGCGCTTAGCACCGTTTCCTCCTGGGGTCACCAATGTTTATTTGCTAATTAATAGCATTGCATGCAATGAACTAGCCATTGCAAGTCATTAAAAGCATGCACACCTCTCATCTCTTATTGGTTGATATGTCAAGAAACAAGAAACAAGGTAGAAGTTAATGCACCGCGCCTAAGTGTTTTGGGACTACGTATTTGGTTTTCATAAGATGACTTACACACCTAGACGGAGGGAGTAGTATAGCCCTGTAAACCGGAAAGGAGTATTTGCCTTTCTAGAAATTTCAACAAGTGACTAGACTACACCATGTGCAGTACTCCCTCCCTTCCGGTTTATAGGGCTCAAATCGCAAATCTCATGAACCAAGGCATTTTGCGATTGGAGAAATGCATCTCGTACTATACAAAACTACCCTAATTAAAGGCATGCATTAATTATGTAGTTCTCTTGTTTTCCTCTCCGCCTTGGTCGCGGTGCACAATATTGAGCACTCCTACTCCCTCCTTTCCGGTTTATAGGGCTTATCTCAAAATCTTAGTTTTTTCATTTTATAAGGCTCAATTTGGTTGTTCCCCATCACAAGTTCAGATTCCAAGGTGCATTAAATAATTACATGCAGGTATTAAGAGAAAATTGACCAATGCATGTACTTTATGCATGCATGCATTGCAATTAATACATTGGTAAACATACATTTTTGAAGAAAACAAGATCATTAATTGGGTGCTTTTGCAAATTACAAAAAGGATTCCACCACTCACCATCTACCTTGGTTGGTGAAATTTTTGAATTGAGCCCTATAAACCAGAAAGGAGGGAGTATATGACTAGTCGCTCTATCTACATGCGGGACATTTCAAAGCATCCAGGCTCGCGTGCCATCCACCAAATCACAGCAAGGTGCTACAGTCGAGACTCACCTGTCACCCCAGTCTGGCCGTCATGACCCATCATATCACAAAACACACACCTTTACCAGCAGTGCTAAGGTGGCCTCCAAGTTGGACTGGACGAAGCAACCATCATTTCACTAGAACGCTCGTTCAAACCCTTTCTTCCCTTTCTTGAAGAAAACCTCACTACAGGCTACTCACTTCCGCCATTTTTCTTCTGTACCAACGAAGGAAAGGTGGGCGAATCAGTTATGCTGCTATATTTTCATTCCAAGAATCTTCTTTTTGCGAAGTACCGACCGATTCTCACATCCCATTATTTTACTGTTTTCATTGCGATTGTGGTTTCCTTTCGATTGCTTTTTGTTTGTCAGTTCATTGATGGATCCTGGAGCACAAGGCAAAGACTTGCCGACGGACAACCCACTGGAGACAACGATCTCCACGAAGCGAGCACCGACCAACGAGTTGACCATGTTGGCGGGCCAACCCATGGAGACGAAGAACTCCAAGAAACAAGCACTGGCCCAAGAGTTGAGGACGTTGGCGGACGAACTCCTCAAAGAAAGTTGGAAGAACAGCAAGGCCCCACCATGCCTATCCCAGGAACTCTGATTGCCACCTATGTCAGGCTCAAGACCGAGTTTGAGGAGATAGTCGTCGTTGAGAAGCATTATTCCCCTGGCAAGGTGATGGCCCCCATCGAGGACAAGGAGATGGCCCCCGGAGGGATGAGATCCCCCGGTGAGCTGCACAAGGTAAAAAATAATGGATTATTACCATAGTTGTGGTTTTTGATTATTTGCAATGTGCTTGCTAATATGTTAGGGTTGTGCAGGTGCCGGTGGACGTCCTTGATGATTCCGATGTCGTGGCCCGTCCTGTTGGCATCGCCCCGGAGATCGATTCCGATGCCGCTGTCCATCCTGTGGACATCGCCCCAGAGATCGATTCCGATGTCGCGGTCAGTCCTGCGGACATCACCCCAGAAATCGATTCCCATGCCGCTGTCCATGCTGTGGTCATTGCCCGAGAGATCGATGACAAGAAATAGTTGGTCGCGCTAATCCTTCAGGGTAGTTTGCATTGCCCTGTGTTTAATTACCAGAAAGATGTGTGTTATCAAACCATCTTAGGGCTAGTGCACTGTCTTGTGTGGGCGGATCTTGCTACTTTTGTTTGATAGTGAATCATGCGAACCCTCTCTGAGTTATGGAAACAGATGTATCATCACCAGCTTTTGATGTAATATATGGCATGATTAGATGTAAGTTTGAACTGTTTATCATATCAGCAGCCAGCAGGGCTTGTTTGATGATTCTTGGTGTTAGTAGGCTAGCTACTGTGCGAGCTATAGTACTTGCAAAACACTCACCAAAGAGAAACGTTGGGGCTGATGAGCTCATGGTACGCTTATACTTATCCCTTGTCGATTGACCAATAGCCCTAGCTCCTAAAATTGTAGGCTTAGCGATCGATGACCTAGGTGTGCTAGTTTGTCCTAGTGGGTTTCAGTGATATGACGTGCAACACAAAATCATAGCAGTGCAGAGATGTACTCCCTCCGTTCCAAAATAGATAACCTAGGCAGGCTAGTTTGGCCTAGTGGGTTTCAGTGATATGACGTGGTACAGTGCCGTCCAGTCTTCGCGTGTGGTAGCAGTATTGCGGGTACAGTAAGTTTTCTTGAAGAAGCGGAATTCAACGAAGTCATGATGGTTCCTTCGTCCGAACAACTTACAGTGGGAAAGGTTGGGCCTGTGATACGACTGGGGTAGACCAGGATAATTTTGTGCATGGCAGGTGGACCAGGATGGTCGATGTCCCACATGTCGGCAAATGAAAGTATTCTTTCCGATATAGGGGGCGAGCAATGAGTATTCATTGTTTATTTTTGATGAAAGCTATTGTCTCCACTGTTACGACGGAGGAGTGTGAAACACGGCAGCCCAGTGAACTTGGCATGTGCACCACTCCCTCCTTCCTCATGTAATGCCCAGGTTACAGCTTTTTCTCACTTTCTCTCTATCTATTTCCTCTCAAATGTTTTTACCTTTCTTTTTTTAAGACACAATTGTTTTTATGCCTTTTTTAGAATTATTTTTTTATACCTAGGAGCACGTGTAGAGACGGGCTCTTGCAGAGCCCACTCCTTGACTTTGTCAATGCCTCTCTCTCCTCCACATAAGGAGTACTACTTGCTATGCATGCATGCGGCGAGCAGCTGGCGTCTTGAGGGGCCAGGGCGGTGAGAGCGGGCTCCGGAAGCGGTCCGGACTCTAGCATAATTTTGGTTTTTATAGTATTTCTTTCTCCATTGACAGGTAGGCCCGCGTAGATAGATAAAGAACACGAGCTAATGAGGCGCATGCGGACTGTTTGACTGGTCAACCAGACAAATACGGAGCTATACGCTGAGACAGTGGCCGTATAATCACCATATCTCGTATACAATGACCAAAGTGAGCTACCAAGACAAGTTCGATGACCGCCAATGCATTTTACTCGGTAATAAATGACCAGGATTGAAGGGGAATCCAAATTTGCTTCGTCCTCTATCCTTGAGCTCTTGACAAACCAATGCACTATACGGTTGTCCGGCCACTCCACCCCAGAGCTCTCACCAAGCGTCGTTCATGCCACCGCGCCGCACACTAACCAGTAAGGCAGCGATGGCATCCCGCCGCGCCGAGTTCCTCGCCGCCCATGACCGCACACAAAATGGTAGGGAAGCGATGGCATCCCGCCGTGCCGAGTTCATCGCCGCTCGCGACGTCACAACTATGTGGGAGGAATTTGAAGATGCCAAGGCCGAATGGGCGATAGAGCAAGAGGCGGCCAAAGCCGCACAGAGGGAGCGGAAAAGTCAGAAAGCACTCAAGAAAAGAGAGGCCTGCCGCCGCAAGAAAGAAAAGGGCGCACGCGCTGCTACGGAGAGGTCGGCGGAGATCCAAGCACGGTGGGGTGTCGCCGACAAAGGCGGGAAGGAGAACGCCGGCGTCTGGCCAGCATATGAGAAGTAGTAGTACTAGTAGTTAGTGTCTGTGTGTGTGTGTCGGAGTACGAGCATGTACCAGTACTACTAGTTACTACTGTAGTTTTTAGAGCAAATTACCAGTACATTAGCCTAGACTAAATGGAAAAATTCCTATCCTAAGCATCAAATGGCATCTCTTTCGCTATAGGAATTGAGATGCATGTCATCTCACTTCCTAAGATTTTCATATTCCTATCCTATGAATGAAAGGAGGCCTCTGTTGTAGTAACTACTGTAGCTAGCAGTACTGCTAGTACAGTAGTTTTCTTGAAGAAGCGGAATTCAACAAAGTCATGATGGTTCCTTCGTCCAAGCAACTTCAAAGTGGGAAGTGGGCCTGTGATTTGACGGCTCATTAGTCATTGTTACTGCGGCGCGATGACCTGGGTGACTCCCTTGGAGTTCTGCGTGCATGGCAAGTGGACCAGGATGGTCGACGTCCCACATGTTGGCGAACGGAGTAGTATTCTTTCCGATATTGAGGTATAGTATCACTGCTGATTGGTTCGCAAAAAAATAGTATCACTGCTGATTTATAATTAATTTTTATTTCTGATGAATGCTAGCGTTTCAACTCTTACGACGAAGGGTGCCAAACACGGCACGTGCTGGATGTCCCACATGTCAGCGGAAGGAGTGGGACATGAACAGTGTGGTAGAGCCCAGCGTAAAAAAACAGCGTGGTAGAGCGTCTCCACTTCTTCCACTTCTAGGTCGGAGACCACACGTAGTAGTACTTAGTGGTATGAACGATACAAAGTGCGACCTGGAGACAAAGACACGTTTTCCACAAAAAAATGGAGACAAAGACACGTCTAGTTGGAAGGTCTCAGGGCATACACGTAAACAAATATAAAAGTTAATATGTGCCTCCAACTAATATAGTAGTGGTAGAGTACTTAGGCATGTACTCCATAACATCACCGTGCATTGCACGTACAACATTTAGTGGTAGTACGTAGTAAGATACAAATGCCACCCAAGAGTTCCCTTCTCGACCTACTTTTGGGTGTTTGGTAGAGTGTATGGAGGATGCATGAGTCCACACTAGTTTAGCACAAATACACTAGAAGCATGCATGAAGAGAGCATGCATGAAGAGGGGTGTTGAGTTGAGCATGCCTGAAGAGGGAACAACTATGTTGAGACGAGAAAGCAACCAAACACACCCTATATGCCACGCATGTTCATACGATTTGTGCCTTTCTACTTCACTTACTGCGCTACATTACTCAGGTTCGTACGTCCACTCCTGGGTACATGTTCGTCTCGTAGTTCCAGTCCCACGTGTTCTTCATATAGATGGAACGATCCTTGCATAACACGTGCACCTTGATGCTAGATGTCTCGCGTGTTGGCAAAAGGATGAACAAAGTTCACGTAAAAAATAGAGTGGAAGAACATAGATTCCGAACGACCGAGAAGGAGCAAGGAACCTCGTGGTGGAGCATCTGCACTCATAATATTTAATATTATTCAGCGATATAAAATTAACCAATCATCTCCACAGTGGACTGGAAGAGTACGAAACACGGCAGCCAAGTGTAGTTACATCATACTAGTACATGGCTAACCCACGCTATCACCATATTTCTTGGCTTCCGTGTGACACCTATCTCTAGTAATCCAGCAGCATGTATCGCTTCTCCCTCCTCGTCTCTATCAAAGTGCGGCGGACTGGCATTTTTGCTGTCTATTGAGGTCGGCTAACTATCACATGTTAGCGACATGCCAGGAGCATTCTAAAAAAATTCCTTTCACATTCCGTTTTCAAAAAGAAAAAAATCCTTTCATGTACGAATTTGCCTGTATGCTTTGAGCAACTTGCATGTCCTATACTGCTCCTATTTGATACTCTAACTTAGCTAGAGGTTAGACTAACTCATGACTAACCCTGAACTAACTATAGCCAAAGAGGTGTTTGGGTGACAGGGTTAGATTGACAATAAATGCACTTCATGGATAGAGAAAAGTTATTTTTCAGTGGTCCCAATGAGAACTATCTCCAGTTTAAACCCTCATGGGTGTGATAGTTTTTTTTGGTGGGTTTGGTGCAACTTGCTCCAATTTAAAACCTCACGCTTGGATAGTTTAGGGTTGTTTGAGCCCCAACTAGCTCAAACTAACTCTAACCCATGGATCCAAACAGGGCCTATGGCCAGTCTCGACACGGAGCAGTCGCGTGCACCGAGAAGCGGCGCTCTCTCGGCCGTCGCGCCACTTCAAAGCCGGCGCCAGTGAGAGGTCGCCTCCGCTCTAGCCGGGCATTAATGCGACACTGACGCTCCAGGGCGACGCTGACCGTTTCACGCGGGAAGCGCGCGCTACCAAGGGAGTATAGTTCTGAGCCGTTTCAGGTGTAGTACTGGTAGTTTGCAAAACTACTCAATTATTGCACTCGGTTTCCTAGGAAATTGTGGTAAAAAAACGTTACTCCACAGCCCGCTTCCCTTCTCCTTCCTGTTCCACCGCCCACGCACGTCCACGGGAAGCGACCAGTCAACCCTTATATAGGAGTGCTAGCACAAAAAGATGCATGCATGGCCACTAAAATTTCCATATTAAAGTGCCGCTCCGGCGGGAGTATGGCGTATGTTGTTACCTTCGGCCGGCCCATGGCTACCGGGCGAGGGTGACCAGAGAAGAGGCGGCAGGAGGGGAATGAATGCAGCTAATGTTTGGGTTCGCCTTCCGGCTTAAATAAATGCGCAGCATCACGTGTACCCGCGGGTGCACAAATTGTAACATACGTGTCTGCTTAAGTGGGCGTCACGTAACTGGTGTGTGTGTGAGAGAGAGAGAGATTCTGAGAGACAGAGTGCGTGTGTGCGACTCTACTCTTCGGACATGTACTCAACCTTTTGCATCAGGATATAAGTATAATGGTATTTACTTTAGCTAGTGATTTACGTGGCCATGTTAACGTGGTTGTGTCAAAAAAATGTCACTTCCTGCTCGTGATTTGCGTTATATAATTACAAGCAAGATTCTCGTGCATTGCATGGAACATCAATATGCATTTTTTACAGAACACCTGTTGTGATTGACCCATGCAGGAGTAATCCCATGTGTAAAAACTAATGATATCTCTAGAATTTTATCGGAAAACTCGTATCTCGAGAATGTCATCGAAAAAAAATGAAAGATGAGAGATAAGGCGAGGAGGAGTGGAGCGTGGTGGTGACTGGTAGTCAGAATGGGCGGAGGCATGGGGATGGACGGCGCTGGCAGGCGGCAGCGGCCACCATGCATGCTAGATTGTTCCAGAGACTTATTCCTTTTTTAATTGCTGAGCAATGAGGTTGTGGGAGATAATGATGTGGAGACAGGTGCGGGTATCTTTTGTAAAATTATCATAGTTTCCTTTCTATCCTCAGATATAGATCATACGGTCTGTATTACAAGATGGCAGGCACACCATCACCACCAACTCGTTTTTTATAAGGGTACAGAGGATAAGTTTGCTGACTGCTAAAGTAAAGTGGAATTTGTCCATGTTATGCAAGTAGATAAAGCTGATTGTTCATCATACGGGTAAGGTTGGATGAAGGGTGGTAGGAACAAATGCTCCGCCTAGAGCATGTGTGTGTGAGATGGAGTCTTAGTGTGTGTGTGTGGGGGGGTGTGTGTGTGTGAGAGAGAGAGAGATAGATGGAGTCTTAGTTTGTGTGTGTGTGTGAGAGAAAGGGAGAGAGATGGAGTCTTAGTGTGTGGGGGCGTGCTTGCGTGTGTGTGTGTGTGTGTGTGTGTGAGAGAGAGAGAGAGAGAGAGATGGAGTCTTAGTGTGTGTGTGTTAGGGGGCACGTGCGTGTGTGTGTGTGTGTGTGTCGCAGGGTCCTCTGTGGCGGATGTAATTTAAGTGTCCATGGCTTTCATCATAGAGAGGTGATGTGTATGGTAGAGGCCACCAACGATGGGGTGCGAGAGAGAAAATGCCCGTAGAGAGGGAAGAGAAGGTGTGTGCGCGTGAGGAGTTGACTTCTAGAGAACGTGTTTGTTCGAGAGACACCGAGGAAGACTACTATATATCAATGGTGCATGTAGGCGGGAATTAAACTAGTGGATGGTATTATTGGTTTCAGGGATATAGGGGAAGAGTGAGAGGCGGGGGGTAGCTAGAAGGAGATTGTTAAGTGTGAGTGTGTGTTTTACCCATCCAGGCGGAAGTTATGTGCACAAAAGAGGAGAACGATTCGATGTGGCATTAGGATTGAGGGTAATTAACTACGTATGGAGACATAGAGACCTTGAACGTGCATGTGTGAGAGGTATACATGTATACGTGGGATGTGTGTGTGTGCGCGCGCGCATGATCGAGATAACAGAAAGAAGACATAAGTCATAAGATCAACGGCATGGGAGAGACGGATCGGTATGACAATATGCATGTATGTGAGAATGCATGGAAGAAGTCCCGACAATTGAGCATATGTTTTTCTCTTTAAGAGATAGTGGTGTGGGCTGGAGCATGCATCTATGGCGAGCAGAGGGAGTGAGGTGCAACGATTGTGCAAAAGAGACCAACCTATAAATGCATATGTATGGAGAGACATATATAGTGTGGGTGATAGGAAGCAAGACTCCGTGCGAGAAAGAAATGTTGACGGAGAAACTACATATAGATACAGAGATGGAGATGCTAGCTAGAGGGACATCCGCTAGTTTGGGTGTTGGAGATGACCATCGGGTGGTTCAAAGGGTGAAGTTATATATGTGTGTGAGAGGGCACTTGACTGCATGTAGAGAGAAACATATGTAGTGTGCGTGATAGGAATCAAGAGTGAGGGCGAGAAACAAGGTTGATGGAGAAACAGATAAATAGAAAGATAAAGATGCTAGCTACTGTGTGTTAGAGATAGGAGTATAGTGGATCAGAAGGCTGGGTAATGTGTGTGGGTGTGAGAGAGATAGAGAGAGGGTGCGTGTGAGTCGCATACAAACAGATATCAGAGAGAAATGAGATCCAGAGAGACGGAGTTTTGTGTCTGCGAGAGAGAAAGATATTTCACAACGAGAGTGATAGCTACAGAGACATATGAGGGAACGCAATATATCTCTAGGGAGAGAGGGTGTGTGTGAGCGACATACAAGAGAACAATGGAGAAATATGAGACCCTGGGAGACAGAGTTTGTGTTTTGTGTGTGAGAAAGAGATATTGAAGAGGAAGAGTTATAGGTTCTCATATCTAAGGAGCGAAAGACATCTCTGTATGAGGGGTGTGCGAGTGGCACACATGGGAATAGTAGAGAGAAATGAGACCCCGGGAGACAAAGTTTTGTGTTTGTATGAGAGAAAGAGATTCCACATGGAGAATCATAGTTAGAGACACATAGCAGGGAGCGAGATATACTTAGAGAGAGATAGAGTGATGAAGGTCGAGGGAGAGAGTACCGTCAGTGTGTTATGAAGATAAAATATTATTGTCGACATACAGGTAGCACGAGAGATACCTGAGAGACGATGAACGCGTATAGGTCCAGAGAGATAGTCCTATATAAGCATGAGTGATAGCTATATGAGACGAATATCTGGATTAAAGGGGATTCAAATATTTAAACTGGAGATCACGACATCGATAATATCATAACGCAAATTGGTGTATCAAACATGCATATTCATTTGAATTTGGGCACACGTGTAATGTTATATAGTTTATCAATATTGGTGATCCATAGATTCTTCAATTACAAACAATGCATGGTTTATATGCAATTAATGTCTAAACGGGATTACACTATATGTTGCATGTGTGAAACACATTATACATGTTTGAGAAGTAAAAAGAACCCCGCATGAAACACACATTAATTGGAGACGGTTAGCGAGGAATGCATACATTGGATTTCAACATAAAGTGGGTTCAAATATTTGAAAATCCAAATTGATGGATACAACCTTATGAATCTGAGATCATGCCATTTGTAAACCATATTTATGTATAAATGGTGTTGTGCTTTTGGAAGTATATATAAAAAAATGATGTATATAGAATGTAATTCCAATTGAAAATGGATCCCGCCTGAAAAAAAATAGAATATAAACGGGATTCGAATTGAGTTGGCACGGTAAACATGCACTCTGCAAAATTTGAACGAAGCGGGGAAAGTCGCAGTAGCCACCCGAAACCAAAATCTGCGGGATGGAAATAACTACTGCCTATCCCTGCCACGCAAAGCCTATATGCTGCATTTCTATAGGTTTCGATAGGGGTAGGTTTGTAATTTCACCCCAAACGTGACGTGACCGCCTCTCACCCAGATTCATACACGGTGGGCGCCAAAACACAGTGTGTCCTCGGCCGAAATCGACTCCCTCCCCGATTCATATTCATACACGGTGGGCACCAAAAACAAACTCTCGTCGGCAAATATTCGGTGTATGCGAGATTACCGTCCTATCCCCAACCGACTAGTGTTGCTGTGATGTAGTAGAAATTTGAAACGGGGGCTAAGTTTGTAAATTTCCTCGCATTTGAGACAAGCGCGCCCTGAATACGTGGTTCCCCCTTCCTCTCTACCTCTCTTTTCCCCATTTGTACTCCGTGGGCGCCAAAACACCCTCTCCACCCCACCCTCCTCCGTCCGCCGCCGTCTGCCACCCCATCCACCGCCGTCCTCCTCCACCATGCCGGAGCTAATACACCGACGCCGCCGTCCATTACGAGAGATCAACCTCTCTCATCCACGGCTTTGGACCGGGATCCTTGCATCCCGTCCTCTCGCTTCATCCCCGCCGTCATCCACCTTGCCCGCGCCGCTCCTACGACCGTCTCGTCCACCGCGCCCCGCCGCCACCGTCTACCCTCCTAGATCTGCTTCCACGCTGCTGATAGCCATCGCTACCGCAGCACCGTCAAATTCTCAGCAGATGCGTACACAGCGCCGCACCAGAGGCGGTACTCTTTCGTATCTGCTCAACTAATTTAACGCAGCAAGAAAATAGATCGCCACTGCTTTACTTTGATTTCTTGTCTTGGTTGCGAAGTTGCCTTTGTCCGATTTGCACCTTCAGATCCGCCATGGCACGCTCAACACCATACTCGCAATGCTCATGGTTTTCCCCTTTTATATTCCACACTAGTTAAATCACAGTAGACTAAATTTCAAAATTGGGTCAGTTGATTTTTCAGAGCTCGCCGGAGTTCGCCGGTGCGATCGAAGGGGCTCGGGTGGGGATGGTGGTTTTGGGGGGGCGGTGGTGGGGCCTCGTCGAACAAAGAAAACTCGACGCGAGTGGGGGAGGGGGTGGGGGTGGGGGTGGCGGAGGAACACAGGTGGTTTGGTCGGTGGTTCGGCCGGCGGCCCGTGCGGTGTTCTGTATGGGAAGCACAGTATGTTCCTTGTCAGGAAGGGGAGCAGGGACATCTGCAGTCTAACAGCTGATAGAGCTGGCATGTACGTGATCGATAGGCTTTCAATTACTAGCGGCAATACAACACCGTAATTTCCAGCCGGTTCCACTTTCCCGATTTATATATCCTGGTTATGGTGTACCCCTGTTATGTACACTATGATCTGCCTAGTTGTTGTGTGCTCTTGTTATCATGGTTTGGCAATAAACTCTCTATACATTATATTATGAACCTATCAACTGCCAGCTATCCTTACTTCTGGAGCCTATTTTTGTGTGTACTTGTGCCAGATTATATAAATGCACGCACCATATTACAGCACACATGAGCTCTCTCATCAGAATCCAGTGATAGCACACAAGTGTTTACAGGGGTGCCCCTATATTAGAATATCATCTGCATTACAAATATAATCTCACAACTATTTATATTTTCATGGTTCTCAGATATCCTACGCAATTACAGTGAATATCAGAATCCGCGCATCAGAAGAATATTGTGGAACACTGCAATGACTTACAAAATTGGCACCAAGGCATTAATGCCATTCTGGAAGCAATGAAACTCGTACGCTCCCCACCTGTTGATTCTTGTTCAGAATACCATCCTAATGACTATTCTAACCTCGAGGAGTCAAAGGCAGATGGCCTGTCCTGTTCATCCATCAAGGTGCCTGTTCTAATTTGGCAAGGTTTTATTGATTGTGCGTATCTTGCATATGTTGTCTTGCATTTCTTCTACTTTTTTGCACCGCCATCTGCTTAGTTTACTCATCATATATGTCGAGATGCCATGCCCATCCATTATCAATACATATTCCATCTGTCATCGTACCATGTTTTTCCACTCAGATGCTTACATTAGTGTAGAATATATCCAGTGCCGATGTTTTTATCAATTGTTCGCTCCAAATTATCTGATTTGTATGAATGGTTACATTAGTGTAGAATATATCCAATGCCAATGTTTTTTTAGCTCTGCATTGTTCTTGTAAGTACATGTTGTCCTTTATCAGTGTACTTATAATGACATGTAGGTGTTCATGTACCATCACTCTGCAGCTTATTTTCCTTTGCCCTCCATTTTCTACACATCAGATCTATATTTACTCTTACCATAAGGTTGGTACTGAAGAAGTTTAGCTGTGCATTGCTCTTGGCTGTACCTTTTGCCTGTATCGTTGCACTTACATTTATAGCTACTTGGTTATGTAGCATCACTCTTCATCTTATCTTAAATATTCTCCATTTTTTTCATATATTATCACATATATATTTACTCTTAACAAAATGTAGAATAAAGGCAATGCTTTTGAAGAAGATTCTGTGGTAAACTTCTTGAATTGCCCCCCCCCCCCCATCAGCATGGACAAGGCCTTTATAGAGCCTGTCTTCACCAATAATGTAAGTTTGTCCATCTCAAGCCTTCAAACTTTGATGTATATATTTGGTTAGGCATGACTGCAACAGCTGTTTATTTTTGGTGTTTGCATCAAATTGCTTGTTTAAAGTTTATTATATGTAGTTCATAAACAAAAGTTCGTCCTTTCTCAATTTAAGTTTTCAATTGTACAACCAAGTTCCTTCTTCATACCATGTAAATTAAACTATACAGAGCAAGTGATCTTCTTTTGCATTGCATGTATGCTTCTGTTCTTCATCTGTAATCCAGTGGTGTGGCGAACCTACCCACTACAGCACAATGTCATATTCTGCAATGTCTTAACTATGAACAATGTCATATCATTCTACTATTATTTAAACCATATCTTTATTTGCCAATCTGAAATGGTATAAATTGACAACACACTAACCATTGATACTTATGAGTTCTTGGTCTGTAATCCAGTGGTGTCGTGAAGCTGACAACTCCTTCACAATGTCATTTCCTGCCATGTCTTGACCTGAACAATACCATATTGTGTTAATACAAATTTAAACTTTGTCACTTTATTTGTCAGTAAGAATGTGATGAATTGTCAGCACTGATACTTTTATGTGCAAAACCTGTCATCTGTCTGCTTGTTTATCTTTCAAAGTGAGGAAGATATAAGTGTTGAACAAGCGCAGTCTCATCATCTTGCTCAGCTGCTTGCGCTGCAGCTCCCCAGCAGGGCTAACCTTTCTTGAACTCTATTTAAGTGATGTCGGTTTGTATATTATTTTGTCGGCGTGTTTATTTGCACTGGTGGCGATCTTTGATGCCCAGTGTATCTAATCTGCTGTCTGCTTGTGCTTTATTATCATAGTGGCGAACTTTGATGCCCAGTGGATGTAATATGCCATAATTTCTTTATTGTATAGTATAAGTTTTTCTTATTCACGATACTGCAGTTATTTTACTATATATATATCCTGTCTTCGCAGTAAATCGGCCAAACCGTAAAATTACGGTACATAATCGGGCCGTCATGCAATCACAATGTAGGTTGGGCCTGAAACGTGCCGATCGGCTCACGGGCCGGCAGCAGTCCGAAATGAACCCCGACCCATGATTGTGCGAATCAAATCACGGGCTTTTAACAGGCCAAAAAATTGTCTCGGTCCTTGTTTGGCCCAATCAGATATCGGTTGCGAGCAGGCCGGATGCAAACCGGGCCGTAGTTAGGCCCGACTATATGACGGGCTTTTAACAGGCTGAAATTAATATAGGGCCAAAATGTTAAACGGGGCCTTAACAGGCCAAAACTAATATCAAGCCGAATTACTAAGTGGGCCTTTAGCAAGTGGGCCCAAAAGCATAGTGTCCAGTTGACGGGCCGAATCTGATACGGGCCATAATTGAGCCCAAAGCCTCTTAAAGGGCCGGACCTGATCTGGGCTGTAATTTGGCCCAAAACGTGGTAGGCCTTTAACGGGCCGGATCTCATATGGGCCACTATTAGGCCCGGAGCGTGGCAGGCCATTAATGGACCGGATCAAATATGGGTCGGCATTTGGCCCAAAACATGGCAGGCAGTTAATGGCTCGGCCTACTAGGGTCCACAAAATCTTGTGGGCCTACAGCTGCGTCGGCCCGTTAATGTCGGCGAAATCTCATGGGCCTTTAGCTGTGCCGGCCCATTATGACCCGCAAGAATCTTGTGGGCTTTACTTGGGCCGGCCCATTATGGCACAAAAAAAATCTTGTGGGCCTTTACCTGGGTCGGCCCATTATGGCCCGCAAAATATTGTGGGCCTTTAGCTGGGCCAGCCCATTATGGTCCGCAAAATCTCGTGGGCCTTTAGCTGGGCCAGCCCATTATGGTCCGCAAAATCTTGCGGGCCTTCAGTTGGGCCGGCCCATTTAAACTTGATGGGTCGGTCCACGTGTCAACATATCATAGGCGCGTCTCGCCCATTGGATGAGTTGACATGTGTCTCCTCCAGCCAATGATGATTTTACACGTGGAAATCCCCATTGGTCGGGGCTATTAAGGGGTTATCGGATCCAAAACCCGACCCGATAGCTTAACGGTGTTTCGTTACGGTGGATGCCATGTGTCGGTCACCCTTGACGAAAGCACTTCTGTGACGCGCCATTTATTGTCATGGAAGTGGACACTTTCGTGATGATAATTTTGGTAATGTCATGGAACATTTCTACGACAGCACAGGTATGA
Source organism: Triticum monococcum (assembly GCA_034509565.1). Classification (NCBI taxonomy): domain Eukaryota; kingdom Viridiplantae; phylum Streptophyta; class Magnoliopsida; order Poales; family Poaceae; genus Triticum; species Triticum monococcum. The sequence continues at coordinate 610,081,103 of CM067842.1, forward strand.
CTATCTTGATTCTGTCATAAATTTGTCATGGATGTACATGTATGACAAAAAAACGACCTACTGTGACAAACACGTATCATCACGGAAGTGTATTTCTTTTGTAGTGCCGGGGGTCCACCAGGTGGGGCCACCAGCCCTAGAAGACTGCGTGGGCCAAGTGTGGGAGGGGACCAACCCCAGGTAGGCCGGGGCGCCCCCCCACCAAGGCCCAAGGCGCAGGGAGAGTGGGAGGAGGCAAACCCTAGGTCCAGATGGGCCTTAAGGCCCACCCTAGGGCGCCCCCCTCTCTCCCTCTCCCCTCTGGCCGCCACCCTAGATGGGATCTAGGGCTGCCCCCCCCCCCCCTTGGGGAGGGAACCCTAGAGTGGGCGCGGCCCCTCCCCTCCCCCTATATATACTTGAGGTATAGGGCTGCCCAACACATGATTTGATCTCTCTCTTGGCGCAGCCCGACCCCTCTCCCTCCTCGTCTCTCGTAGTGCTTGGCGAAGCCCTGCTAGAGTGCCACGCTCCTCCACCACCACCATGCCGTCGTGCTCCTGCTGGACGGAGTCTTCCCCAACCTCTCCTTCTCCCCTTGCTGGATCAAGGCATGGGAGACGTCACCGGGCTGTACGTGTGTTGAACGCGGAGACGCCGTTGTTCGGCGCTTAGATCGGAATCGACCACGATCTGAATCGCTGCATGTACGACTCCACCAACCGCGTTCTTGTAACGCTTCCGCATTGCGATCTTCAAGGGTATGAAGATGCACTCCTCTCTCTCGTTGCTAGTCTCTCCATAGATTGATCTTGGTGACACGTAGGAAATTTTTTGAATTTCTGCTACGATCCCCAACACACACAACCCATGTAATACATAAGGGAAAGAGATATATAGTTGGCTTACACTCGCCACTTCACACAATACATGAATATATCATTACATCATCCAGATACACACAAGGTCTGACTACGGAACCCAAAATAAAAGAAGACTACCCCAAATGCTACACAGATCCCCGATCGTCCCAACTGGGCTCCACTACTAATCAACTGGAAACGGAACAACACAATGAACAAAGTCTTCATCGAGCTCCTCCTTGAGATCGGTTGTGTCACCTGCACGGTTTCATCGGCACCTGCAAACTGGTTTTGGAAGTATCTATGAGTCACGGGGACTCAGCAATCTCACACCCTCGTGATCAAGGCTATTTAAGCTTATAGGTAGGGAAAGGTATGAGGTGGAGCTGCAGCAAACGTCTAGCATATATGGTGGCTAACATACGCAAATGAGAGCGATAAGAGAAGGCAAAGGCACGATCGATGAACTATGATCAAGAAGTGATCCTAGAACAACCTACGGCAAACATAACTCCAACACTATGTTCACTTCCCGGACTCTGCCGAGAAGAGACCCTCACGGCTACACACGCGGTTGGTGCATTTTAATTAAGTTAAGTTTCAGGTTCTCTACAACCGGACATTAACAAATTCCCATCTACCCATAACCGCGGGCACGGCTTTCGAAAGTTCAAAACCGGGCAGGGGTGTCCCAACTTAGCCCATCACAAGCTCTCACGGTCAATGAAGGATATTCCTTCTCCCAAGACAATCCGATCAGACTCGGCATCCCGGTTACAAGACATCCTCGACAATTGTAAAACAAGTCCAGCAAAGCCGCCCGAATGTGCCGACAAATCCCGATAGGAGCTGCACATATCTCATTCTCAGGGCACACTCAGATGAGACTAGCTACGAGTAAAGCCAACCCTCAAGTTTCCCTGAGGTGGCCCCGCAGGCAGCTCAGTTCGGACCAACACTTAGAGGAGCACTGGCCCGGCGGGGTTAAAATAAAGATGACCCTCGGGAGCGCGACTCCCAAGGGAAAAGTAGGTGGTGGTGAGGCAAATGGTAAAACCAAGGTTGGGCCTTGCTGGAGGAGTTTTATTCAAAGCGAACTGTCAAGGGGTTCCCATTATAACCCAACCGTGTAAGGAACGCAAAATCCGGGAACATAACACCGATATGACGGAAACTAGGGTGGCAAGAGTGGAACAAAACACCAGGCATAAGGCCGAGCCTTCCACCCTTTACAAAGTATATAGATGCATTAATTAAATAAGAGATATTGTGATATGCCAACAAAATATCCATGTTCCAATGAGGAACAACTCCAATCTTCACCTGCAACTAACAACGCTGTAAGAGGGGCTGAGCAAAGCGGTAACATAGCCAAACAACGGTTTGCTAGGACAAGGTGGGTTAGAGGCTTGACATGGCAATATGGGAGGCATGATAAAGCATGTGGTAGGTATCGCAGCATAGGCATAGCAAAAGAGCGAGCATCTAGCAAGCAAAGATAGAAGTGATTTCGAGGGTATGGTCATCTTGCCTGAAATCCCGCAAGGAAGAAGAACGAGTCCATGAAGAAGACAAACGGACGTAGATAAATGGTTCCTCACAAACGCGATGTTATCGGAACCAACCCGAAGAAGCAACACCGGAAAGAAGCACACAACATAGTAAACAACCATCACAAAATCATGGCATGATGCACATCCAAGTATGATGCATGTCCGGTTTAATGAGGCATGGCATGGCAATATGCACAAGCAACCCTACAAATTAAGTGGAGCTCAATATGCAACTCCATTGCATATTGACGAAACACCACGTGACTTATTTAGTTCGATCTTGTTTATGTGCTCAACGGTATTAAATGTTGATTAACATGGCAAGGGATGAAGCAAATGAAAAGTACCTATCTAGGCAAGTTTAAATGAGGCCGGAACAACAAGCAACAAGTCCGGAAAATCCCCATGAGCATAATTATGGATTTGGTATTGTTCTACCCTAAACCATATTTTATAGTTGTTAAACATGCAAGGCAATGACACCATGTTATTCTAGGCAATTTTCCACCCCGTTTACATATAAAATTTGTTAGGTTTGGAGCTACGGTTATTTAGTTATGAAATAAAGCATTTTAACATGACATAGGAGCAAATTTAATCAAACAGTAGTTTAAACATTTTAACCATGGATGAAAATGACATATTATGAAACTAGATGCAATTCTAAGCATTTTTCATATATAAGTTATTTGCAAAAGATGCACGGTTGAGAAGTTATTAAATGCATGAAGTCTAGGGGTTTTCTGCAAAAACCGCTGTCGCTGGAAAAATACTAAAAACGCAGATCTGAAGAAAAAAACAGGAACTGGGCCGAAACAGGGGCCGGCCCAACAATGCACAGGGGCAGGGCTGCTCACCAGGCCTCATGGGCCGGCTCGATGAGGAGTCTGGAAGAGGCGTTGGGCCTACGCGCTGCAGTCCATCGATGATAAGTCAACGGGGAAGGAACGGGCAAGCGGGCACCTCGCCCTATTCTCGTCAGAAAGCAGAGCCACGGCAGGGACTCGACGACGGTAGCGTGACGAGGGACTTGTGCGGGCGAGGGCGAGCAGGAACCGGCCGGATCCGAGGCTAGGTGGCGTTGGAGCTCCGTTCTGAGGGCAACCCACGGCAGATCGACGCGCAGACGAGGCGGGGCTCACCGTCTTCGACAGTCATAACAACGGCAGCAGCAGGGGAGCAGGCGATCAACGGGGCGGTCTCCTCACTTGCTCGAACTGGAGCAGGGGAGGTAGAGGCTAGCGACCCGAGCAGGGGCGGTCTCCGGCTTGTGCCCACCGGACCCGGCGACGACGGCACGGGGACATAGAGCTTGGCTCGGGCTTCAGCAAAGACGCGGGGTCGCGGAGGAGACCGTTAGGAGGAAGAGCATCTCAGTGGCTCTTGGGGTTGAGCTCGCGCACGAGGCCCTCGAGCACGAGGAGCTGGGTACGCTGCAGGCTTGGGGAGGCACCGGAGAATCGATCGAATGAGGCCATGGCGCTCCCTGTGAATCAGCAACACGAAGAGAGGGAGTGGTCAGCGGAGAGAAGAACCAGCGGAAGGAATGGAAAGGAAAAGGAGGGGCGCTCATCTCTCTAACTCAAGGTTCGGTCGCTGGCGACAGACGGGAACGGCGGCTCCATGGGTCTCGGGGACGAGCTCGCCTCGATCTGGATCGGGGCCAGCTGCGGGGCACGGGGCGTTGGGGAAAACTGGGGTGCAAGGGAGGCCGTTGGATCAATGATCTGACGGCCAGGGATGGTGGAGGCTGCAAGATTGGATGCATGGTGGGTGCGAGCTGGCGGCGGGAGGATCCCGAGGTGGATCTGGTCTGGCGGCGGGGTGGAGGGATTTTAGGTAGTTGGTTTAGGGTTTGTCCAAATAGGCATGTGGGTGGACTATTTATATAGGGAAGGGAGAGAGTTTGGACCTTCCGATCGAAAACGGATGGACGAGAATAAATAGACTAGGGAGTCCAATAAATAAAACGATGATATTTTTGTAGATGTATCGGACCCAGCGGTAACGACTATCCGGGTCGGGTTCGGGACAACTTTCGGACGCGTGCGAGGGGTTCGATGCACTGTGCAGAGAGGGTTTCGGGGCCTGGCGGTTGATAGCGGACTGTGCAGACCGCTTTGGGCTGAGAGAAGAGACGAGAGAGAGACCCGACGACTGTTTCCGGAGACCGAAAACGTCCGACGATTTGACCGACTATATTGTCGCTATAGTTATCCGTTGGGGCATCAAACGAACTCCGAAAGCGATGAAACTTGACAAGCGGTCTGTCTACACTATAATAAGACCACACATCAACTCTCATCCCATTCCGAGAACATTTTCCAGCCACTTATAAAATACTATTTCGGACATGCCACGGGTGCGTGCAAGTGTGACTGGGCTCAGAACGGACAACGGAAGGAACGAGGAGATCCGGATGGATGCAAGTTTTGAACAACATGATGATGCAATGCACATGATGACATGACAAAATGCAACACGCAAGCAAAAGACATGGCAACAACAGCGAATAACTAGAAGACACCTGGCGCATCGGTCTCGGGGCGTCACAACACTCCACCACTATGAGAGGATCTCGTCCCGAGACCTAGGATGGCACCGGAGAGAAACGGAAAAGGAAGAGAAGAGGTAAAACTAAGTTGCTTCTTTGACAAACAAGTGATATCAAAGAACCTTGAAAAGGTTAAGCCATTTCGAGAAAAGAATACAACGGAGATGAACGAAGTTGAAAACACTCCGTTAGAAAGAGAGGGACAAGGAAGAACAACTTCGGACAGCACTACGATTAAAAAGAAAAGGAATTGAATAAGAACTTGATAAGATGAGAAGACACTTGATGAAATCACAACATACAGCCTCCGGAACTATTGAATGAATGGAACAAGGGGTAAGAAAGATCTCAGACAGCACTCCGGTTGAAAAGAGATGCAAGGCTTGATAAGGCGAAAAGAACTTGCGCAAAAGGGCACAACACTCTGGTTAAATGGATAGGCATGAAAAGAACATAATCTTTGACAAAATGAGATGATGGGCTGAAAAGAGCAACATCACAATACCTCCGGAACAAAAGAATAGAAGATAGATAATTGAAATAGGAGGATGGAGAAGAAAATGCCAACTTCTGCCACAAAAGAGCTTGAAAAGGCATCTTTAGGAGAAGGGTCGAACGGAGTTGTTGGAAACCCAACAACAAAAAGATATACTTGAGGTGGGCTTATGGAAAATATCTCGAAATCTTGAGGTGAAATTCTGCCACTCACGGAAAAACAATAGTTGGCTTGATATCAAGTAGGAGACGAGAAACTTATTCACCGGAAGGATAAAAGACGAACTTGGGTCCTTTATGAGCACCATAAATAGCAACAATCCTTAGGGAAGGCCTTAGGTGAAATATAACCCAAGATAACTCCAACGAAGAGGTTGATGGATTTAAAATATCTCATTCTTAACAACATGTGAATCATGAAACATGAACTCAAATTATCAAGAATGACATAATACCACCTCCAATGATACGGACGAAAGAATTGCACTTTGGAATGCGAGATGAAGAATGCTTGAGCTCCTTAAAAAGAATCTCGATGAACACTTCGAGAATGAATTAAATCCTTGATGAAACATCATGTAGAACCACCATGAAGAACTTCGGTAAACAAAGGAATGATCAAACGAAAGGAAAGAGAAGTTGAAAACACAAGGTGAATCCTTGTAACGATTTAGATGAATCCCCGTGGTGATATAATTGAGAGGTTGGAACTCCGGGAAAAAGAGAAGATGAACAATTGACAACGAGAATTAGTCAATGTGAACAAACTCCGGAGGAACGAATCCATCATTTGGATGAAGCAAGAATAAGAATTATGTTATGCGTATCCTTCACGAATTTAGATAGATGACAAACAACGGATTTGGCATACTACTTATTCTCGTAGAAAAGACTAAGAGAGAGATATAGCGCAAACTTGAGAAGATTCTCAACGAACCACCGGTAGAATTTGGAAAGAACGAATGAATCGATATGACACCAAGGAAGAGAACTCTTGAACGAACCACCGTAAGAATTGAAAATGAACGAAGAAAAGAGATGAATCACCAGTAAGAATTAGAGAACGAATGAAGATACTTGAGATAATCTAGATGCAAGTGAACGAAGAGATCCCGAACTGATTAGAGAAAAAAATTCTATGCACCGATAAGATTGGAGAATGAGAGCTGAAAGTTGAGAATGAATAAACCTAAATTGACGGACTCCGGATAATCAAACTGAGAAGACTCTTGAATTGCTTCGGATGGGTGAAAAGAATTCCGACAATTGAAAACAATTATGAGAGGATGGCCTCGAACTAGAACCACGAGTCTTGAAGAGAATATAGCAAGATTTAGAGGAAACTCTTCTTCGGCCTTCAAAATTTGAGAATGACAACGAGAAACACCACCGTGAATTGTTGAGATACTCCGGGATGAAAATTAGAAAGGTTGAACCAATGATGAAAAGAATTTGAAAGATCTTGTTGAAAGGCATTTGACTGATGAAAATTCATTCTTACGTCAAACTTTAGAAAAGAATTTGAGAAGCTCCAGAAAAATAAGAAGAGTCAGGTAAGATCCTGGGAAAAGACCTGTGGGTTAGGGCCCACTCAAGAGAAACACCGTTGAAAAGATTTAAAGAGGGAGATTGCACCGGTTGAATTAAAATGGCTTGAATGAGATAAGAACCTCGGAATAGGTTTGAACGGATCTTGAAGGAAAAGACAAGCCTTCCGAGATATCTGTAGCACTCCAGAATAATTGAATAGCGAGAAATGAATGAATATGATGTGCACCGGCATGACAAGGTATTTGAAACGAGTAAAAATAGATATGATCCACACCAAAAACTTGAATTAAAACCACCAGAGAAGAAAGAGAACAAATAGTGATGGACTTGTAGAGCATCTTCATGAGAATCACCGGATAAGAGCATTGACTGAAAGGAATGGAGAGATTTCATATCCATAAAATGGATAACGAACTAAGAAATCCGAGTCCTTGAAGAAAAAGGGGTGGGTGGGTGGGTAAACAAAGGCAACTTGGAACGAATGAAGCACACACCGTTGAGAAGAACTGATAATTGATCTTGCTAATGTTGAAGTGATCGGATCCACTTGAAGAGAGACTGAGGGAGTCCTGGATTAGGGGGTCTACGGACAACCGGACTATATCCTTTGGCCGGACTGTTGGACTATGAAGATACAAGATTGAAGACTTCGTCTCGTGTCTGGATGGGACTCTACTTGGCGTGGAAGGCAAGCTAGGCAATACGGATATGTGTATCTCCTCTTTTGTAACCGACCTTGTGTAACCCTAACCTCTCCGGTGTCTATATAAACCGGAGGATTTTAGTCCGTAGGACAACATACAATCATACCATAGGCTAGCTTCTAGGGTTTAGCCTCTCTGATCTCGTGGTAGATCTACTCTTGTACTACCCATATCATCAATATTAATCAAGCAGGACGTAGGGTTTTACCTCCATCAAGAGGGCCCGAACCTGGGTAAAACATTGTGTCCCCTGCCTCCTGTTACCATCCGCCTTAGACGCACAGTTCAGGACCCCCTACCCGAGATCCGCCGGTTTTGACACCGACATTGGTGCTTTCATTGAGAGTTCCTCTGTGTCGTCCCTGTTAGGCTTGATGGCTCCTACTATCATCGATAGCGATGCGGTCCAGGGTGAGACTTCTCTCCCCGGACAGATCTTCGTGTTCGGCGGCTTCGCACTGCGGGCCAATTCGCTTGGCCATCTGGAGCAGATTGAAAGTTACGCCCCTGGCCACCAGGTCAGGTTTGGGGGATTTACCTCCATCAAGAGGGCTCGAACCTGGGTAAAACATCGTGTTCCTTGCCTCCTGTTACCATCCGGCCTAGACGCACAGTTCGGGACCCCCTACCCGAGATCCGCCGGTTTTGACACCGATAGTACTCATCGTGACCGCGTGACGCACAAGGCAGAGGCTCGAATCCGTCGAATATCAAGTCTCCACGGATTCGAGCCTCTGCCTTGTGCGTCACGCGGTCACGATGAGTACTATCGGTGTCAAAACCGGCGGATCTCGGGTAGGGGGTCCCGAACTGTGCGTCTAGGCCGGATGGTAACAGGAGGCAAGGAACACGATGTTTTACCCAGGTTCGAGCCCTCTTGATGGAGGTAAAACCCTACGTCCTGCTTGATTAATATTGATGATATGGGTAATACAAGAGTAGATCTACCACGAGATCAAGGAGGCTAAACCCTAGAAGCTAGCCTATGGTATGATTGTTGTATGATGAAGTTGTCCTACGGACTAAAACCCTCCGGTTTATATAGACACCGGAGAGGGTTAGGGTTACACAAAGTCGGTTACAATGGTAGGAGATCGTGAATATCCGCATCGCCAAGCTTGTCTTCCACGCCAAGGAAAGTCCCATCCGGACACGGGACAAAGTCTTCAATCTTGTATCTTCATAGTCCTGGAGTCCGGCTGAAGGTATAGTCCGGCTACCCGAACACCCCCTAATCCAGGACTCCCTCAGTAGCCCCTGAACCAGGCTTCAATGACGACGAGTCCGGCGCATAGATTGTCTCCGGCATTGCAATGCGAGTTCCTCCTCCAAATTGTTCATAAAAGTTTGTAAACACCAAAAGTAGTGTCCGGCTCTGCAAAATAAGTTTCCAGGCATTGCCACAGAGAGAATAACATTAACACAAATCTAATCTGTTGACGTATTCCGCAGCGTGACATCACACTACGGCCAAGCCTCTATTCGAATCGTTTTCACTTTTCCACCTCGGCGTGTTTTGCGAGGCGGTTTCCTTGGCACGTCTTGTCAAAGAAGAGATCGTGTCCCCCATTTACAGGATTCTCATCAATACGGACGTGGGTAACCCAACCGCGCCATTTATCACGGCGCTGGGCAAGCGAGTTTTACTAGGCTGGTGGGGACGCACAGTCGCATCCGCCCATATAAGGGGATAAGGATCCACCTTTTTACCTACACCTTCTTCTTCCTCTGCCCATCCATCTTCTGCGCACCCGAGCTCCAGCGCCCAAGCCCGCACTTCCTACCTCAACCTTCTCCGACAATGTCTGGAGCGGGAGGCAAGTGGATGGTCTCCTCCGTTACAGAGAGCCATGTCAAAAAGCTAAGGAAGGCCGGATACCTGTCCAAAGACATCGCGCACCGGCTTCCTGAGGAGGGGCAGCTTCTCCCCACCCCAAGGCCCCATGAGAGGGTAGTATTTCTTCCCCACTTCCTCCGCGGACTGGGTTTTCCTCTCCACCCATTCGTCCACGGGCTCATGTTCTACTATGGCCTAGATTTCCACGATCTGGCCCCGAACTTCATCCTCAATATCTCGGCGTTTATCGTCGTGTGCGAGGCTTTCCTCTGCATCCGCCCCCATTTCGGCCTTTGGCTCAAGACCTTCAGCGTCAAGCCAAAGGTGGTGTGCGGCAACCAGGCGGAGTGCGGAGGTGCCATGGTGGGCAAAATAGCCAACGTCCTATGGCTCGAGGGCTCCTTTGTGGAGACCTTGAAGGGGTGGCAGTCAGGGTGGTTTTACATCACCGAGCCACGCGATTCGAAGTGGATCGCAGCCCCTGAATTTCGATCCGGACCACCTACGCGGCTCACGTCCTGGAAGGAGACGGGCTTGTCGTGGGGTGACGAAGAAGAGGTGACCGGACTGCAAAAATGCATCCAGTCCCTGGTGAACAAGCAGCTCAGGCTTGCCAACATAGTCCAGGTCATGCTCGTCCGCCGGATCCTTCCGTGTCAAGAACGGGACTTCAATATGTGGGAGTTCAACCCGGCGGAGCACCGGACTCTGAGCAGGCTCTTCGACACGACGTACGAAGGTGCCTGGAAGGAGCTAACCAAAGGCGCCGAGGCTCCCGCATCCGCCTCCGAGGACCGCGGATTCAGCTCGCAGCGTCCTACTGGCGAGGTAAAATATTTTTCATCTTTTACAAGATGTTAAGTTTCTTTATAGTTTGACTCTATGCGGGATCTAAACTCCCTCACCTTTGACAGGATTGGCAGGCGCAGTCCGGACTGATTAACTGTCCGGCTCCCTTGCCCGAAGACCCAGCCCCTGCTCTCCTAGTGAAGCTGCTGGTTCCGGCACCTTATGTGGTGCCGGAGAAGAAGGCCAAGAAGAAGAAGGCCACGGGGACTCGAAAGAGTTCCCGGCATATGGTGGCGTCGGACTCATCGTCCGACGAGTCCAAGATGCACTCCTCCTGTGAAGACAAGGAGGAGGAAGAAGAGACCTCTCCCCCTCCAGCGGGGGGAGGAAAGAAGAGGAAGGCCACCCCAGTAGGGGAGGCCGAAGGGTCCAAGAAGAGGAAAACCCCTCCGCCGGACTACGCTCCCGACGCCGACGAGGACAAAGAGGAGTGGCCAGACAGGACCAAGCGTCCGGCGAAATCGTAAGTGTTCGGATACCAGAATAACTCATGATATTCCTTTTGTTGCGCAGCTTCCCCTAATGTTGAATATCATCATGCAGCCCGCCCAAGGACGGGCTCGACGAGTCGTCGAGCGGCTCCTTGGATTCCTCGGACGTGAATTCAGTTCCGCCCGCTGCCTCCCCCTGCGCTGCGGATGACGCCGAAGTGGCGTCGCGACGAGCTCCGGGGCAAGAGGAGGTGGTCCAGGAGGAACTGCGAGGCGACCTCCCGGACTCCAGGAGTAAAGGGGACAAGACCCCCCAGGGCTCCAAGTCCGGCTTTAAGCCGGACACCGCGCCGGAATCATCAACGGTTTCGGACCGCGGCAGTCGAACTCCTGCCAAAAGGAGCAAGCCTATTGAGCCGGCGTCCTCCGTCCAACCGGAGGTGCCGGACAATCTGCTGGAGGTGCTTAAGGGCGCCTCCATTGATGAGGAGCACCGTACCATCATGAGTACGGTGGTCCAGAAGGTTCAGTCCGCCAAAAGCGGACTGACTGAAGCTTGTGCTAGCCTTCTAACAGGCTTCAAGGTAAGTAAAAAATATATAAAAATATCACCGCATAGACAGTAGCCCCTGATGCTCTATTTGGCGTTCGGAAAGAAAAGCCGAATAGAGGATCTATTATATATCGCAGGAGTCTAACTAAAAAGGAGTCAATATACGTGTGCAGGCTTCGCTGCTGGCCACCGCCGCACTGACTGCGGAGGTGGGTGCCCTAAAGCAGGGACTCGAGCGGACCGAGCAAGAGCTCGGCCTTGCCAAACGGCAGCTCGAGGAGAAAGAAGTTAAGAGATACCTTATAGAAAAAATGCCTATAAGAAGACGTAATTGCAAAAAGTGACAGGAGTACCCTGCTTATTGTAGGGGCCACAACTGAGGTGGCGACCCTCAAGCAGGCGATGTCCGAAGCCGAGAAGAAAGCGGCCACAGAGCGTACCGAGCAGGAGAAATTTGAGGCGCAGGTCGGCGGGGTGCAGCAAGAGCTTCAGGCTCTCATGAAAAAACATGAGACTTCGGAGCTCGACTCGAAGACGCGAGCGTCCGAGCTTGCTGCGGCCCTTAAAACTGCCGAATCTGCCAAGGCCGAAGCCCAGAAGGCCCTCCAGGAATTGGATGCGGTGAAAAAGATAGCAGCGGGTAAGGCATTCCCTATGCAAAGCAGACATATAAAAGTAAGCTACTTGTTACTTACCCGAATCCAAAGCTCTCCAGGGGCATTCGCAGATCTTCCCCGAAGCGTATCCGATGCCGCCGCATTCTACCGAGCCGAGGAAGGTAGCTCGACGGAGAAGGTGTTCTGGTCTCAGTATGCTGAGGCCGGACACCCTGTGCCCTTGAGCAACCAGCTGAAGCAGCTGGTCGAGCTCCACAAGGTGGCCGAACAAGCCCTGAAGGGCTTCATAGTTCGGCTGTGGCCTGGAGAGGCCCTGCCTGGGAGCTACTTCGGACTAGTGCGGCGGCTGGTGGAGGCTTGTCCAAGGCTCGAGGTCATCAAGCGCTCCGTCTGCATCGAAGGTGCCCGTAGGCCCCTTGCCCGTGCAAAGGTGCACTGGGGTAAGCTGGACGGTGAGAAGCTTGTGAGGGACGGGCCGCCGCCGGGGAAGGAGCATCGCAAGCCCGAGAACTATTACAAGGATGTTCTGGCTGGTGCCCGCCTTATGGCGGATGAATGTACCAAAGATGTAATTTTTGAATGAACTCGCTTGTGTTATCCTGTGCACTGAAAACTTGTTCATATGTGCTAAGAAATGCTTGTTGAATTTAAAATATTACTTTCTGTGCGGCCGTTTATCAAAAAATTGAGAGATGGCCAGTCGTCGGCTTCTGCCCCCATGCCACTAGTGCTGGGGTGTTCGGGATAAACCTGAGCGCTCTTTTTCCCATGAGTGGATCCGTCGAGGGAGGCGCTCAGCACAACGAACAAGGCAATCGGACTATAATGCTTGAACACTCTCACTTAGCCATAGAACTCTATAATTTTAAATTTCGGCGAAGCCCCTAGTATTCGGAAGACCGAGTTCGGGGCGCTATCCACGCCTTGGCCGGACAAAGCCGGTTCCTCGCTCGAAGCGGCATAAGTTTTAAGGACTCGAAAAACCTCTCGAACAACGACCGGTCTCTCGCCTCATCATGACAGTCAGTTTTAGCTTTCTCTACCGAGGTGCTCAGCCTAGCTTAACTGGGGCACAATCGCAGTAGTTGTCCTAGTGCTACCTTAGCCGATATAGCGGAACGTAAGGCACCAAAACATAGGAGCCGGGCAAACCCAACTATTGACCCAAATCATGATTCGGAGCCGATGCATATAGTGCTATAAGTTCGGGGTGCCGCACTTGTGAAAGTGTACGGACTTCTCATGCCATATTGATGGGTACTGAAGCCCCTGGCATGTTTTTGCCATACCACAATGTACGGATGCAACATGTTATAAACATATATATAAAAAGAGGATAATGCAAAAAATAGACAGAAAGCTATGCATTGTTTATAGAAAGGCTGCTATAAAAGCGGAACGATACAAATAGTGCGATAAGCAAAGGAAATTGGACTATTTAACATGTCCTGGCCAGGGGCAGGCCGCGGAATTGTATTAAAATAGGTATACTGCTCACAATAGAGACCACCTGGGAGTTCCATAATGCGGTGTGGCTTGTCTGCTTTCCTGGATCTTGTATCGTTTGTGCGGCAGTTGAATTGCCGAATGGGTCATCCGAAGTATGGAGTCCTGAGAGAAGAAAAAGAATCCGGCAGCCCCTGGTGTGGTTTAAGCCGTATTTCAGGCGTGCCATGATAGTGCCCCTTCCCCTGTGCCCATGGTATTTCAAGAGCGTAGTTATGTACGCGAAGCACTAGTTTCGCTATATCGCGAGGGCTAGGGTTGGGGCCGCATTGCTATGCTAGCTCAGAACGTGCCAGGCGGTCTTGTTGTAGGGTACTCTGGGCGCGCTTGACAGTGTCCGGCTTTTTGAAAGCCGAGCTGGAGAACTGCTTGGAGAGGCTGCTTTGTACTTCTGCTGCGAGCGCTGCCGTGTGCTCCTCCGTTCGGAGGGAGCGTTCAGTGTTCCCATTGACCGTGATTACTCCTCTAGGGCCTGGCATCTTGAGCTTGAGGTATGCATAGTGCGGTACCGCATTGAATTTTGCGAATGCGGTTCGCCCGAGTAGTGCGTGATAGTCACTACAGAACGGGACTATGTCGAAGATTAACTCCTCGCTTCGGAAGTTATCCGGAGATCCGAAGACCACTTCCAGTGTGACTGAGCCTGTATAGTTGGCTTCTACACCTGGTATGACGCCTTTAAAGGTCGTTTTGGTGGGCTTGATCCTCGAGGGATCTATGCCCATTTTTTGCATTGTATCCTGGTAAAGCAGGTTCAGGCTGCTACCGCCGTCCATGAGGACTCTTGTGAGATGAAATCCGTCGATGATTGGATATAGAACCAATGCGGCGAAGCCGCCGTGATGGATGCTAGTGGGGTGGTCCCTTTGATCAAAGGTGATCGGATAGGAGGGCCATGGGTTGAACTTTGGGGCAACTGGCTCCATCGCATATACGTCCCGTAACGCATGCTTCCGCTGTCTCTTGGGGATGTGGGTTGCGTATATCATGTTCACCGTCCGCACTTGCAGGGGAATCCCTTCTGTCCATTGTTGTTCGGCGACCTGGGCTCCTCCTCGTTGTCGCTATGCAGCCCCTTGTCTTTGTTTTCGGTTCTTAACTTGCCTGCCTGCTTGAACACCCAACAATCCCTGTTGGTGTGATTGGCTGGCTTTTCGGGGGTGCCATGTATCTGGCATAAGAGGTTGAGTATTCGGTCCAAACTGGACGGGCCCTGAGTATTTCTTTTGAATGGATTTTTCCGCTGACCGGATTTATAGCCTCGGAATACGGCATTAACTGTCGTATCCTCGTTGCTATCACTGTTAACGCGGCGCTTTTGTTTGTTCCGACGCGACCTGTTGCTTTTGTCCTTGGTATTCGAATTACCAGGGTTCTTGGTTAAATTGTTGCTACGAGCTAGCCAGCTGTCTTCTCCCGCGCAAAAGCGGGTCATGAGTGTCATGAGGGCTGCCATAGATTTCGGATTTTCCTGTCCCAGGTGCCGGGCAAGCCACTCGTCACGGATATTATGCTTGAAGGCCGCTAAGGCCTCTGCGTCAGGACAATCGACTATCTGGTTTTTCTTTGTTAGGAACCGTGTCCAGAATTGCCTGGCCGATTCCTCTGGCTGCTGAATTATGTGGCTTAGGTCATTGGCGTCCGGTGGTCGCACATAAGTGCCCTGGAAGTTATCAAGGAATGCAGCTTCTAGGTCCTCCCAAGAACCAATTTGAGTCTGCTGGCAAGTTGTTAAGCCAATGCCGGGCCGGTCCCTTAAGTTTGAGTGGGAGGTATTTGATGGCGTGTAGATCATCACCGCGGGCCATGTGGATATCAAGGAGATAATCCTCGATCCATACCGTAGGATCTGTTGTTCCATCGTAAGATTCGATGTTTACAGGTTTGAAGCTCTCAGGAATTTTATGATCCATTACTTCATCTGTGAAGCATAGTGGGTGTGCGGCGCCTCTGTATTGGGCTATATCACGACGCAGCTCGAAGGAGCTTTGTCTGTCGAGTTCAGCCCGGCCGGATTTATTGCATCCGGAGTGACGATCACCATCACGTGCCATGGGGCGCCTGCGTGATTCGTAGATCGATCTTGTTTGCCTTGCCTTGTCCTCCAGTACGTCGCGCAGGTCGAGCGCATTTTCCCGTGCCTTAGTATGCTTGACGCGGTGTCGGGGCATGGCTTGAGTGGAGGGCCAAGGGGCCTCTCTGTCGCGGCCGCGAGGTGGCCGGTCGGCCATGTCGTGCGCTGGTGATGTAGGTGCTTCCTCCTCTAATCGGGGTAGCAGCCTGTGCTTTGGGTAACTCTTGGAGGGGCGTTCGAGTTCATACTCTTCGGCCGCAAGGACTTCAGTCCATCTGTCTGCTAGCAAATCCTGATTAGCTCTAAGCTGTTGCTGCTTTTTCTTGGGGCTGCTTGCCGTGGCCATAAGCCTGCGTTTAAAACGCTCTTGTTCAGCGAGATCCTCTGGCACGACGAACTCGTCGTCGTCGAGGCTTGCCTCGTCTTCGGAGGGAGGCGTATAATTATCGTCCTCAACCTCTTGGTCCACCGCCCTCTCATGAGGGCTGGCTTCTCTGTCCTCCTGTGCTGAATCTTGTTGGAGGGGGTGTTCTTCGGCGCTATCCGGAGTAGTATTATCTCCCATGCTGAAATCACCGTTTTTGCTTTGGCGGGATTAAGAGCGGCGCCGCTGACGCCGGCGCTTGGGCTGTTTCTTAGAGGTATCGTCCCCTGTTGTTCCATCGCCATCTCCATCCTTTGGAGTGTCCATCATATATATGTCATATGACGAGGTGGCCTTCCAGCGCCCTACAGGTGCTGGTTCTTGTTCGTCTTCTGCATTGTCGTCCATGCCGTCGATGTCTTCGGAGTCTAAGTCAAGCATGTCGGTTAAGTCGTCGACAGTGGCTATGAAGTGGGTGGTGGGTGGGTTTTGAATTTCCTCATCGTCTGTATCCCAACCTTGCTGACCGTAGTCCGGCCAGGGCTCTCTTGATAAAGAGAGTGACTTTAGAGAATTAAGGATGTCGCCGAAGGGCGAGTGCTGAAAGATGTCTGCGGCAGTGAATTGCATTATCGGTGCCCAATCGGATTCGGTTGGCAGGGGCACGGGGGGCTCGGAGTTCGGAGAGGAATCCGACTCCTCGGAGTCACGGGCCATGCGGAGTGTGGGGCTGGAGTTTGGCTCGATCGCCTCTGAGATCGTAGCCCCTGAGGCAGCGTCCAACCGTTGATCCTCGATCGCGCAGTGGGCTCCGAATCAATGGTCGGAACCGATGCGTGTGCAGCCTCCAAGGCGCTGTTCGGCGGCAGAGCTATATCATGCCCATCGAGACAGTGTGGCGTGCTTGGCTGTGGCTCGAATCCGTCGAAGATCAAGTCCCCGCGGATGTCAGCTGTGTAGTTTAGGCTTCCAAACCTGACCTGATGGCCAGGGGCGTAGCTTTCGATCTGCTCAAGGTGGCCAAACGAATTGGCGCGTAGTGCGAAGCCGCCGAAGATGAAGATCTGTCCGGGGAGAAAAGTCTCACCCTGGACTGTATCGTTGTTGATGATCGAAGGAGCCATCGGGCCTAAAAGCGACGACACAAAGGAACTCTCAATGAAAGCACCAATGTCGGTGTCAAAACCGGCGGATCTTGGGTAGGGGGTCCCGAACTGTGCGTCTAGGTCGGATGGTAACATGAGGCAAGGAACACGATGTTTTACCCAGGTTCGGGCCCTCTTGATGGAGGTAAAACCCTACGTCATGCTTGATTAATATTGATGATATGGGTAATACAAGAGTAGATCTACCACGAGATCAAGGAGGCTAAACCCTAGAAGCTAGCCTATGGTATGATTGTTGTATGATGGAGTTGTCCTACGGACTAAAACCCTCTGGTTTATATAGACACCGGAGAGTGTTAGGGTTACACAAAGTCGGTTACAATGGTAGGAGATCATGAATATCCGCATCACCAAGCTTGCCTTCCACGCCAAGGAAAGTCCCATCCAGACACGGGACAAAGTCTTCAATCTTGTATCTTCATAGTCCTGGAGTCCGGCTGAAGGTATAGTCCGGCTACCCGAACACCCCCTAATCCAGGACTCACTCAAGTACGATTTAGCTCTACCATCAGACAATGTTCAGGAGATCGCACAGGCAGCCGCTCCGACCCTCAATTCGGAGCCTGTTGCGCCGTCCATGGACGGGTGGATGGACCCCGCCACGGAGGCCTTACCCTAAGTGGCGATCGAGCCAAACATCAACCTTACCTTCCACGAGAGCCGTGTTGTTAAACTGCCAGATCCTTCTCTTGCCACGGACTCCGAGCCACCTGCGCCCGTTCCTATCGAATCCGATTGGGCGCCGATCATGGAGTTTACCTCCGCGGATATTTTTCAGCACTCGCACTTTGGCGACATACTGAACTCATTAAGGTCTCTCTCCTTGTCAGGAGGATCCTGGCCGAACTATGTCCGGCAGAACTGGGAGGCAGACGACGAAGAAATTCGCGGCCCACCCACCACCCACTTAGTAGCCACTGTCGACGAATTAACCGACATGCTCGACTTCGACTCCGAAGACATCGACGGTATGGACGACGATGCGGGAGACGAAGAGGAACCACTGCCCACAGGGCACTAGACAGCCACCTCATCATATGATATATACATGGTGGATACACCCAAAGAAGGCAGTGGCGACGAGATAACGGAGGATGACCCCTCCAAGAAGCAACCCAAGGGCCGATGTCAACGGCACCGCTCTAAGTCCCGCCAAAGAAAAAGTGGTGATACCCGCACAGGAGATAATAACACTCCGGATAGTGCCGAAGACAACAACAATCCCCTCCAGCAAGATTTAGAGCAGGAGGATGGAAGAGCCAGCCCTCCTGAGAGAGCGGCAGATGGAGAGGCGGAGGATGATAATTACATGCCCCCCTCCTAAGATGAGGCAAGCCTCGGCGACGATGAATTAGTCGTACCAGAGGATCCCATCGAACAAGAGCGCTTCAAACGCCGGCTTATAGCCACGGCAAATAGCCTTAAGAAAAAGCAGCAGCAGCTTCAAGCTGATCAAGATCTGCTAGCTCACAGATGGACTGAAGTCCTCGCGGCCGAGGAATATAAACTCGAGCGCACCTCCAAGAGTTACCCAAAATGCAGGTTGCTACCCCGATTGGAGGAAGAAGCGTATGACGCTGCTGATCGCCCACCTCGTGGCCGCGATAGAGAGGCATTCTAGCCAAAAACTCAGCCTGCACCCCGACGCCATTCAAAGAAAAAGGCATGGGGAGATACACCAGACCTGCGAGACATATTGGAGGACAAAGCAAAGCATGCAAGATCGATCTATGGATCACGTGGACATGCCACTATGCGAGACGATAAACGTCACGCCGGATACAGTAAAAGTAAATCCGGCCGGGCCGAACACAGCGGGCAAGACCCATTCGAGCTGCGTCGCGATATAGCCCAATACAGAGGCACCGCACACCCCTTATGCTTCACAGAAAAAGTAATGGATAATCAAATCCCAGAAGGTTTCAAACCCGTAAATATTGAATCATACGACAGCACAACAGATCCCGCAGTGTGGATTGAGGATTTCCTCCTCCACATCCACATGGCCTGCGGTGATGACTTACACGCCATCAAATACCTCCCACTAAAGCTCAAGGGACCAGCGCGGCATTGGCTTAACAGCTTACCAGCAGAGTCCATTAGCTGTTGGGAAGATCTGGAAGCCGCATTCCTCGACAACTTTCAGGGCACTTATGTGCGGCCACCAGATGCCGATGACTTGAGCCACATAATTCAGCAGCCAGAAGAATCGGCCAGGCAATTCTAGACTCGGTTCCTAACAAAGAAAAATCAAATCATCGACTGTCCGGATGTAGAGGCCCTAGCGGCTTTCAAACACAACATCCGCGACAAATGGCTAGCCCGGCACCTTGGTCAAGAAAAGCCGAAATCTATGGCAGCCCTCACAACACTCATGACCCGCTTTTGTGCGGGAGAAGACAGCTGCCTGGCTTGCAGTAATAACATATCAAAGGACCATGGTACTTCAGATACCAAGGACGGCAATAGCAGGTCACGTTGCAACAAACATAAGCGCCGCATTAACAGCGATAATACCGAAGATACGGCAGTCAATGCCGGATTCAAAGGCTCTAAACCCGGTCAGCGGAAAAATCCATTCAAACAAAGTATGCCGGGTCCGTCCAGCTTGGACCGTATACTCGATCGCTCATGTCAAATACACGGCACCCCAGAAAAGCCAGCCAATCACACCAACAGGGATTGTTGGGTGTTCAAGTAGGCTGGCAAGTTAATTGCCGAAAACAAGGACAAGGGGCCACATAGCGATGACGAGGAGGAGCCCCGGCAGCCACACTCCGAAGGACAGAAGAGGTTTCCCCCACAAGTGCGGACGGTGAACATGGTATATGCAACCCACATCCCCAAGAGGGAGTGGAAGCGTGCGCTCAGGGACGTATATGCGTTGGAGCCAGTCGCCCCAAAGTTCAACCCATGGTCCTCCTATCCAATCACTTTCGATCGCAGGGACCATCCCACTAGTATTCATCATGGCGGATTTGCCGCACTGGTTCTGGACCCAATCATTGTCGGATTTCACCTCACTCGAGTCCTTATGGATGGCGGCAGCAGCCTGAACCTGCTTTATCAGGACACAGTGCACAAAATGGGTATATACCCCTCAAGGATCAAACCCACAAAAACGACCTTTAAGGGCGTCATTCCAGGCGTAGAGGCCCATTGCATAGGCTCAATTACACTAGAAGTGGTCTTCGGATCCCTGGATAACTTCCGAAGCGAAGAGTTAATCTTCGATATAGTCCCATTCCGTAGTGGTTATCATGCACTGCTCGGGTGAACCGCATTTGCGACATTCAATGTGGTACCGCATTATGCGTACCTCAAGCTCAAGATGCCAGGACCTCGCGGGGTTATTACAGTAAATGGAAACACAGAGCGCTCTCTCCGAACGGAGGAGCACACCGCGGCCCTCGCAGCAGAAGCGCAAAGCAGCCTCTCAAGGCAATCCACCAGTTCGGCGTTTCAAGACTCGGACACCTTCAAGCGCGCGCGGAGCAATCGGCAACTAGACCGCCCGGCGCGATATGAGCTCGCGTAGCAATGCGGCCCTCACCCCAGTCCCAGTCGAACGGCGAAACTCGTGCCACGCGTACATAATTACGCATTAAAAATACCATGGGCACAGGTGGGGAGGGGGGAACAACTATGGCACACCCCAAGATGCGGCTTAAATCGCACTAGGGGCTTCTCGTTTGGTTATTTTTCTCTTTTTCAGGACATTAATCTCTAGAAACCCTGTCCGACAGCACTATTGCTGAACACATGATGCAGCAACCAAGGAGGCAGAAAGCTACGTCACACCACAGAATTCCCAGGTGGAGTACAATAACGAGCGAAATATTTGGTTTAATACTGTACCTCAGCTTACCCTTGGAAAGGGACATAGTCCTACTCTTTTCTTATCGCACCATCTGTATCATTCTCCTTTAACGCACCTTTTTGAATAAACAACGCATAACATTATGACTATTATTGCAATTCTTGTTATATATATATATATATACATGTGTGTGTGTGTGTGTTCATCAATGACGCCTTGCAACCGTACACTTTGGTACGGCCAATACACCAGGGGCTTACGTACCCCACAATATGGTGCGAAAAGTCCGAACACTTTCACAAGTGCGGCACCCCGAACTTATAGCATTATATGCATCAGCTCCGAATCATGTCTTTGGTCAAATGTTGGGTTTGCCCGGCTCCTATGTTTTGGTACCTTACGTTCCGCTCTATCGGATAAGGTAGCTCTAGGAGAACTACTGCGATTGTGCCCTGGTTCTGCTGGGCTAAGCACCTCAGTAGAGAAAGCTAAAACTGACTGTCATGATAAGGCGAGAGACTGGTCGCTGTTCGGCGAGGTTTTCGAGTCCCTAAAGACTTATGCCGCTTAGAGCGAGGGGCCGGCCCAGTCCAGCTTAAAGGCGTGTATCGCGCCCCGAATTCGGCCTTCCAAATACCAGGGGCTTCGCCGAAATTTAAAATTATAGAATTTTATGGCTAAGTGAGAGTGATAAAGCATTATTGGTCCGGTTGCCTTGTTCGTTGTGCTGAGCACCTCCCTCGAAGGACCCAAACATGGGAACAAGAGTCCTCAGGTTTATCCCGAACACCCCAGCACTCGTGGCATGGGGGCCAAAGCCGAGGACTAGCCATATCTTAGATTGGATAAACAGCCAAACAGAAGGTAATATTTTAAATTCAAACAAGCGTTGCATAGCGCATATGAAACAAGTTTTCATCATACAGGATCACACGAGCAAGTTCACTCAAATATTACATCCTTTGAACATTCATCTGCTACAAGACGGGCACCCTTCAGGACACCCTTATAATAAATTTCGGGGGTGCGATGCTCCTTGCCCTGCGGTGGTCCTTCCTTGATCAGCTTCACGGCGTCTAGCTTGGCCCATTGCACATTCACACGGGCGAAAGCCCGGCGTGCACCTTCGATGCAGACAGACCGCTTGACGACCTCCAGCCGTGGGCAGGCGTCCACAAGCCGCCTCACCAGGCCGAAGTAGCTGTTCGGAAGGGCGTCGCCAGGCCACAGCCGGACTATAAAGCCCTTCATGGCCTGTTCAGCCGCTTTATGTAGCTCGACCAGCTGCTTCAGCTGGTCGCTCATGGGCACCGGGTGTTCGATCCCAGTATATTGAGACCAGAACAGCTTCTCCGTTGGGCTCCCCTCCTTGGCCTGGTAAAGCTGTGCGGCATCCGACACGCTACGGGGCAAATCTGTGAATGCTCCTGGAGAGCTCCGGAGTCGGGTAAGTAACAGGTAATTTACTCTCACATGCTTGCTTTGCATATAGAATGCCTTACCCGCCGCTATCTTCCTCATCGCATCAATCTCCTGGAGGGCCTTCTGCGCTTCGGCCTTGGCACTCTTTGCACTTTCACGGGCGGCGGCAAGCTCGGACTCTCGCGTCTTCGAGTCACGCTCCAACGCCTCATGCTTCGACACGAGAGCTTGGAGCACTTGCTGCACTTCGCCCACCCATGCTTCTTGCCTTTCCCGCTCGGTCCGCTCCTTGACCACCTTGTCTTCGGCCTCGGTTAGCGCTTGCTTCAGGGTCGCCACCTCGGTCGTGGCCCCTGGCAAATATACGATGATCCTGTCATTTTGGAATCGCGTCTTCTTTTATATATACAAAGACAGGGTATTACTTACCCTTGTTCTCCTTGAGCTGCCTCTTGGCAAGGCCGAGCTCTTTCTTGGACCCCTCGAGGTCCTGCTTCAGTGTGGCGACCTCCGCAGTCAGTGCGGCTGAGGCCAGCAGCGAAGCTTGCATACGCATATTGACATACTTATATTAGACTCCTGCGACGTTGTTTGATCCTCTGTTCGGCTTTTCTTTGTGAACACCGAACAAAGCATCAGGGGCTACTATCTATGCGGTAATATTTTTCCTATATT
Source organism: Triticum monococcum (assembly GCA_034509565.1). NCBI lineage: Eukaryota > Viridiplantae > Streptophyta > Magnoliopsida > Poales > Poaceae > Triticum > Triticum monococcum. Next base: position 610,104,116 of record CM067842.1, read on the forward strand.
TTAACACTTACCTCAAAGCCTGTTAGAAGGCTGGCACAGGCTGCAGTCAATCCGCTCTTGGCGGACTGAACCTTCTGGACCACCGCACTCATAATAGTGCGGTGCTCCTCGTCGATGGAAGCACCGCGAAGCACTCCCAACAGATTGTCTAGTGCCTCTGGATGGACAGAGGTCACCAGCATAGGTGTCTTGCCCCTCTTGGAAGGAGGTTGCCTGCCCGAATCCGGAACCGCTGGAGGTTCCGGCGCGGTGTTCGGCTGAGGGCCGAACTCGGAGCCCTCGGGGGCCTTGTCCCCTCTGCTCCTGGAGTCCGGAAGGTCGCCTTGAGGCGCCTCCGGGGCTGTCTCCCCTCAATCCGGTGCCTCTTGAGACAATACCTCGGCATCGTCGGAGGGCAAGGGGAGGTGGCGGTCGGAAGTGGATCGCTATCCATATCCGACGAGCCCAGGGAGCCGTCCGATGATACATCGATACTGGCTCGTGGCGGCCTGCATAATCATATTCGGCGTTAGGGGAAGCAGTGCGCAAAAGGATACTATGAGTTACTCTGGTGTCCGAATACTTACGACCTCCCCAGGGGCTTGGCCCTGGGCAACCACTTGTCTTCGCCTTCGGTGGTGGCGGTGGAGCTGTCCGAAAGGAGAGTCCTTCCCTTCTTGGACCCTTCGCCCCCCCCCCCCCCTAGTTGGGGCGGCCTTTCTTTTCTTGTCTCCCCCAACTAAAGGGTGAGCATCTTCTTCTTCCTCCTCGTCTTCGGGGGAGGAGTGTGCCGCAGAGTCATCAGACGATGAGTCTGATAACACCTGGCATCAGGAACTCTTCCGGGTTCCCTTGGCCTTCTTGGTCTTCTCTGGCACCTTGTAAGGAGCCAGAGTCAGCATCTCCGTCAGGAGAGCATTTGCTGGACCTTCGGGCAAGGTAGCCAGACAGTCGATCTGTCCGGCCATCCTGCCAGTCCTGTCAAAGGAACGGGAGCTTAGATCCCGCATAGAGTCGAACTATGAAAAACAAGTATCCTGTAGGAGGTAAAACAGCTTACCGCGCTGGCTTGGCGCTTCGCGCAGAATCCGCGATCCTCGATACTAGGAGGAGGAACCTCGGCACCCTTGAATAGCACCTTCCAGGCATCCTCGTGTGTCGTATCGAAGAGCCTGTTCAGACGGGCGAAACTAAGCGTCCCCACTAGCCTGGTAAAACTCGCTTATCCCCCAAGCGCCGTAATCGATGGCGCGGTTGGGTTACCCACACCCGTATTGATGAGAATCCCGTGATAAGGGGACACGATCTCTACTTTTACAAGACGTGTCAAAAAACTGCCTCGCGTTATGTGCGGGGCTAGTTAAAGGAAAAGGTTCGAATAATCGCCGGGCCATGACATAATGTCGTGTTGCCAAAACAAGTCAGCAAATTAGATTTGCGAAAATATTATTCTCTCTGCGGTGGTGTGTGGAGCTTATTTTGCAGGGTCGGACACTATCCTTGTATTCAAATTCTTCCGTAATGTATTCGGAGGAGGAACCCGCCTTGCAATGCCGAAGACAATACTGTGCGCCAGACTCATCGTCATTGAAAGCCTGGTTCAGGGGCTACTGAGGGAGTCCTAGATTAGGGGGTCTCCGGACAACCGGACTATATCCTTTGGCCGGACTGTTGGACTATGAAGATACAAGATTTAAGACTTCGCCTCGTGTCCGGATGGGACTCTACTTGGCGTGGAAGGCAAGCTAGGCAATATGGATATGTGTATCTCCTCTTATGTAACCGACCTTGTGTAACCCTAACCTCTCCGGTGTCTATATAAACCGGAGGATTTTAGTCCGTAGGACAACATACAATCATACCATAGGCTAGCTTCTAGGGTTTAGCCTCTCTGATCTCGTGGTAGATCTACTCTTGTACTACCCATATCATCAATATTAATCAAGCAGGACGTAGGGTTTTACCTCCATCAAGAGGGCCCGAACCTGGGTAAAACATTGTGTCCCCTGCCTCCTGTTACCATCCGCCTTAGACGCACAGTTCGGGACCCCCTACCCGAGATCCGCCGGTTTTGACACCGATAGAGACACACCGGTTGAAAAAGGATTGACATGACAATCTTGATTATCATGAAGGATTGGTATTCACATGGGAGTATGAGAACACTGTCTAGGAGAGGTATGGAATCAACATTTGACATTGAAGCAACTCGAATACCACAAGTGAAAACAAAACAAAGGATTGGCTTGCAAAATAAGCCGGAACAAACATATGATTGAGATTTTGTCCGAAGTTTTCCTAGTGGGGCCTACACGGGCTCGATCGTACAGCACCATCATGCACAAGGCGGTGCACATGACATATGAAGCGTCCCCGAGTCAGCATAGCCAAGGACTCTTTAAGACACAATGAGACCACTGTAAAACCAACCGTGGATAGGCGGACCACTAGAAGTCGAACCCCAATTTCATATCATACATCTGTCGGAAAGATATCCTAGGAGCTACTTGAATTCCCACTTATAAACTCCCGAAACTTTCCGGTTATGCAATCAGGTGTTGGGGATACAGGGGAAGCATAATATCTCACCCAAAACTAGCAAATCCTACATCCAGCTGTATCCATCCTTCAACACATAACCAAGAAACCTTCGGAAATCGTTTACCTCAACCTACGAAAAGCATCTGTTATACGAGTTATGGCAATACTCCCGAACTCCCACCCCAGTACTGGGTGGCGTCGAGGTTATCTCACCAACAACTGCATAAAAGAGATTTTCGATGTCGGCAAAAAATCAGGTATTCCAGAACTGCAACGATAAAATTGTGCCGACAACACCTCGGAGCTCAACTCCCCGGGACACTGCCACAACCCCTAAATGTCAGGAGGCACCAAGAACAATGATCTCGTCACAAAACCATCGGAATGATTCCAAGATACCCGCGTGGTCCTAAAAAAATTTAGTGAAATTTGAGAAGAGAAGAGTCAAAACTCTACTTCAGGATGCCTCACCAGAGCGACGAAGGGACTGAGGAGTAAAAAGAATCCTACTCTCCGATATATATAATCCTAAATGACTCAAAACATTTTTTTCTAGACTCAACAACGCTAGCGATTTGATCAAGCAGGGGGCTCCTAAGGTCGGGGAAGGCTCTGATTACCTACTTGTAGCGCCCTCGATGTGTCTATATCTCCCACGTGTCGAAGCACGACTTAGAGGCATAACCGCATAGAAAGCAATGTCGCAAGTGAGGTAATCTTCACACAACCCATGTAATACATAAGGGAAAGAGATACATAGTTGGCTTACACTCGCCACTTCACACAATACATGAATATAACATTACATCATCCAGATACACACAAGGACCGACTATGGAACCCAAAATAAAAGAAGACTACCCCAAATGCTACACAGATCCCCGATCGTCCCAACTGGGCTCCACTACTGATCAACTGGAAATGGAACAACACAAGGAACAAAGTCTTCATCGAGCTCCTCCTTGAGCTCGGTTGTGTCACCTGCACGGTTTCATCGGCACCTGCAAACTAGTTTCGGAAGTATCTGTGAGTCACGGGGACTCATCAATCTCACACCCTCGCGATCAAGACTATTTAAGCTTATAGGTAGGGAAAGGTATGAGGTGGAGCTGCAGCAAGCGTCTAGCATATATGGTGGCTAACATACGCAAATGAGAGCAAGAAGAGAAGGCAAAGGCACGATCGATGAACTATGATCAAGAAGTGATCCTAGAACAACCTACGTCAAACATAACTCCAACACCGTGTTCACTTCCCAGACTCCGCCGAGAAGAGACCCTCACGGCTACACACGCGATTGGTGCATTTTAATTAAGTTAAGTTTCAGGTTCTCTACAAGCGGACATTAACAAATTCCCATCTGCTCATAACCACGGGCACGGCTTTCGAAAGTTCAAAACCCTGCAGGGGTGTCCCAACTTAGCCCATCACAAGCTCTCACGGTCAACAAAGGATATTCCTTCTCCCAAGACAATCCGATCAGACTCGGCATCCCGGTTACAAGACATCCTCGACAATGGTAAAACAAGTCCAGCAAAGCCGCCCGAATGTGCCGACAAATCCCGATAGGAGCTGCACATATCTCGTTCTCAGGGCACACTCAGATGAGACTAGCTACGAGTAAAGCCAACCCTCAAGTTTCCCCGAGGTGGCCCCGCAGGCAGCTCAGTTCGGACCAACACTCAGAGGAGCACTGGCCCGGGGGGTTAAAATAAAGATGACCCTCGGGAGTGCGACTCCCAAGGGAAAAGTAGGTGCTGGTGAGGCAAATGGTAAAACCAAGGTTGGGCCTTGCTGGAGGAGTTTTATTCAAAGCAAACTGTCAAGGGGTTCCCATTATAACCCAACTGTGTAAGGAACGCAAAATCCGGGAACATAACACCGATATGACGGAAACTAGGGCGGCAAGAGTGGAACAAAACACCAGGCATAAGGCCGAGCCTTCCACCCTTTACAAAGTATATAGATGCATTAATTAAATAAGAGATATTTTGATATGCCAACAAAATATCCATGTTCCAACGAGGAACAACTCCAATCTTCACCTGCAACTAACAACGCTATAAGAGGGGCTGAGCAAAGCGGTAACATAGCCAAACAACAGTTTGCTAGGACAAGGTGGGTTAAAGGCTTAACATGGCAATATGGGAGGCATGATAAAGCATGTGGTAGGTATCGCAGCATAGGCATAGCAAAAGAGCGAGCATCTAGCAAGCAAAGATAGAAGTGATTTCGAGAGTATGGTCATCTTCCCTGAAATCCCGCAAGAAAGAAGAACGAGTCCATGAAGAAGACAAACGGACGTAGACGAACGGCTCCTCACAAATGCGATGTTATCGGAACCAACCCGAAGAAGCAACACCAGAAAGAAGCACACAACGTAGTAAACAACCATCACAAAATCATGGCATGATGCACATCCAAGTATGATGCATGTCTGGTTTAATGAGGCATGGCATGGCAATATGCACAAGCAACCCTACAAATTAAGTGGATCTCAATATGCAACTCCGTTGCATATTAACGAAACACCACGTGACTTATTTAGTTCGATCTTGTTTATGTACTCAACAGTATTAAATGTTGATTAACATGGAAAGGGGTGAAGCAAATGAAAACTACCTATCTAGGCAAGTTTAAATGAGGCCGGAACAACAAGCAACAAGTCCGGAAAATCCCCATGAGCATAATTATGGATTTGGTATTGTTCTGCCCTAAACCATATTTTATATTTGTTAAACATGCAAGTTAATGTCACCATGTTATTCTAGGCATTTTTCCACCCCGTTTACATATAAAATTTGTTAGGTTTGGAGCTACGTTTATTTAGTTATGAAATAAAGCATTTTGACATGACATAGGAGCAAATTTAATCAAACAGCAGTTTAAACATTTTAACCATGGATGAAAATGACATATTATGAAACTAGATGCAATTCTAAGCATTTTTCATATATAAGTTATTTGTAAAAGATGCACGGTTTTGAAGTTATTAAATGCATGAAGTCTAGGGGGTTTTCTGCAAAAACCGCTGTCTCTGGAAAAATACTAAAAACGCAGATCTGAAAAAAAACAGGATCTGGGCCGAAACAGGGGCCGTCCCAACAATGCACAGGGGCGGGGCTGCTCACCAGGCCTCATGGGCCGGCTCGATGAGGAGGCTGGAAGAGGCGCTGGGCCTACGCGCTGCAGTCCATCGATGATAAGTCAACGGGGAAGGAACGGGCGAGCGGGCAAGCGGGCACCTCGCCCTGTTCTCATCAAAAAGCAGAGCCACGGCAGGGACTCGACGATGGTGGCACGACGAGGGACTTGTGCGGGCGAGGGCGAGCAGGAACCGGCCGGATCCGAGGCTAGGTGGCGGTGGAGCTCCATTCTGAGGGCAGCCCGTGGCAGATCGACGCGCAGACGAGGTGGGGCTCGCCGTCTTCGACAGTCATAACAACGGCAGCAGCAGGGGAGCAGGCGATCAACGGGGTGGTCTCCTCGCTCGCTCAAACTAGAGCAGGGGAGGTAGAGGCTAGCGACACGAGCAGGGGCGGTCTCCGGCCTGTGCCCACCGGACCCGGCGACGACGGCGCGGGGATGAAGAGCTTGTCTCGGTCTTCGGCAAAGACGCGGTGTCGCGGAGGAGACCGGTGGGAGGAAGAGCATCTCAGGGGCTCTCGGGGTTGAGCTCGCGCACGAGGAGCTGGGTACGTTGCAGGCTCGGGGAGGCACTGGAGAATCGATCGAAGGAGGCCATGGCGCTCCCTGTGAATCAGCAACACGAAGAGAGGGCGTGGTCAGTGGAGAGAAGAACCAGGGGAAGGAATGGAAAGGAAAAGAAGGGGCGCTCATCTCTCTAACTAAAGGTTCGGTCGCCAGCGACAGACGGGAACAGCGGCTCCATGGGGCTCGGGGACGAGCTCGCCTTGATCTGGATCGGGGCCAGCTGCGGGGCACTGGGCGTTGGGGAAAACTAGGGCGCAAGGGAAGCCATTGGATCAATGATCTGACGGCCAGGGATGGTGGAGACTGCAGGATTGGATGCATGGTGGGTGCAAGCTGGCGGCAGGAGGATCCCGAGGTGGATCTGGTCTGGCGGCGGGGTGGAGGGATTTTAGGGAGTTGGTCTAGGGTTTGTCCAAATAGGCATGTGGGTGGACTATTTATATAGGGAAGGGAGAGAGTTTGGACCTTCTGATCGAAAACCGACGAACGAGAATAAATAGACTAGGGAGTCCAATAAATGAAACGATGATATTTTGTTGATGTTTGGGGATGTTCCGGACCCAGCGGTAACGACTGTCCGGGTCGGGTTTGGGACAACTTTCGGACGCGCGCGATGGGTTCAATGCACTGTGTGGAGAGGGTTTCGGGGCCTGGTGGTTGATAGCGGACTGTGCAGACCGCTTTGGGCTGATAGAAGAGACGAGAAAGAGAGACCCGGCAACTGTTTCCGGAGACCGAAAACGTCCGACGATTTGACCGACTATATTGTCGCTATAGTTATCCGTTGGGGCATCAAACGAACTCCGAAAGCGATGAAACTTGACATGTGGTCTATCTACACTATAATAAGACCACACGTCAACTCTCATCCCATTCCAAGAAAATTTTCCGGCCACTTATAAAATACTATTTCGGACATGCCACGGGCGCGTGCAAGTGTGACTGGGCTCAGAACGGACAACGGAAGGAACGAGAAGATCCGGACGGATGCAAGTTTTGAAAAACATGATGATGCAATGCACATGATGACATGACAAAATGCAACACGCAAGCAAAAGACATGGCAACAACAGCGAATAACTGGAAGACACCTGGCGCATCGGTCTCAGGGTGACACAACTCCTGAAGCTGATGCAGCGTTTGCAGAACTCAAAACCCTGCTTTCCACCCAGCCGGTGCTCGCTGCTCCAATCAGCAAAGAGCCTTTACTGCTTTATATTGCAGCCACTGGACAAGTTGTCAGTACAGTACTTACGGTTGAGCTGGAAGAAGGAAAAACTTATAAAGTTCAGCGTCCAGTGTACTATATTTCCGAAGTCTTGACTCCATCCAAGCAAAGATATCCTCATTATCAGAAGCTTGTTTATGGGATTTACATGACCACGAAGAAGGTTGCACATTATTTCTCTGATCACTCCATTACAGTCGTCAGCGACGCACCATTGTCAGAAATTCTGAACAGCAAAGATGCAACTAGTCGAGTGGCAAAGTGAGCGATTGAACTCCTTCCCTTGGATATCAAGTTCGAGGCAAAGAAAGCTATCAAGTCCCAGGCAATAGCAGATTTCCTCGCCGAGTGGGTCGAGCAGCAACAACCGACTCAGATTCACTCGGAGCATTGGACCATGTTCTTTGATGGATCCAAGATGTTGAATGGTTCTGGTGCTGGGGTGGTATTAGTATCCCCTCGGGGAGACAGACTCAGCTATGTTCTTCAGATCCATTTTGATTCATACAACAACGAAGCTGAATATGAAGCACTTCTGTACGAGTTGCGTATGGCCGTTTCACTTGGCGTCCGTCGCCTAATGGTCTACGGCGACTCAGATTTGGTGGTTAATCAAGTAATGAAGGAGTGGGACATCAAAAGCCCGGCTATGACTGGTTATTGTAATGCAGTGAGAAAGTTAGAGAAGAAGTTTGAGGGGTTAGAGCTCCATCATATACCCCGACTGAAAAATCAAGCAGCTGATGATTTGGCAAAGATAGGCTCCAAGCATGAGCCTATTCCCAGTAATGTGTTCTTGGAGCATCTCCACATGTCATCCGTCCAAGAGGATCCCTTCATGGAGGCGCCGCCACAACCTAAGAGTCCTACTGATCCGACTGAAGTTGAAGTCCCAGCCATGGTCGACTTGGTCATGGAAGTTTTGGTCGTCATACCCGATTGGACAGTGTCGTACATCACGTATATTCTCAGGAAAGAGCTTCCAGAGGATGAATAAGAGGCTCGTCGGATTGTCCGTCGATCTAAAGCTTTCACAGTAGTGGGTGGACTGCTTTACATAGAAAGTGTTACCGGAGTTGCTCAGAAGTGCATAACACCAGAAGAAGGTTGAGTGATCCTCAACGACATCCACTCGGGGACCTGTGTTCACCATGCGTCCTCTCGGACCATTGTGGCCAAAGCATACCGAGCGGGATTTTATTGGCCATGAGCAAATGAAATGGCAAAAGACCTAGTCGACAGATGTGAAGGTTGCCAGTTCTACTCCAACATGTCTCACAAGCCTGCATCAACCCTGCAGACCATTCCACTCGTCTAGCCCTTTGCTGTTTGGGGATTAGATATGGTGGGACCTTTGAGGACTGGCAGAAGTGGCTTCACCCATGTGCTCGTAGCAGTCGACAAGTTCACCAAATGGATTGAAGTCAAGCCTATTAAAAACCTTGAAGCAAGTACCGCTGTCAGCTTCATCAGAGAGTTAACATTCAGATATGGTGTCCCGCATAGCATCATCATGGATAATGGGTCAAACTTCGATTCTAATGAGTTCAGAGCCTTTTGCGCTTCCCAAGGCACTCGGGTCGACTATGCTTTAGTCGGTCATCCCCAGTCGAATGGACAAGCTGAAAGAGCGAACGGATTGATTCTCAAAGGACTGAAACCCCGGTTGATGTGTGACCACAAGCATGCAGCGGGCGCTTGGGTCGATGAACTTCCATCAGTACTTTGGGGATTGAGAACAACTCCTAATCGGTCGACTGGCCGAACTCCATTCTTCTTAGTCTATGGGGCTGAAGCTGTGCTGCCGAGTGACTTACTTCATAACGCCCCGCGAGTGGAACTCTTCTCAGAAGCTAAAGCAGAACAAGCCCTTCAGGATGTTGTTAACCTTCTGGAAGAAGAAAGAGAGATGGCGCTGATCCGGTCGACCATCTATCAGCAAGACCTACGTCGATTCCATGCCAAAAACGTGAGAGGTTGAGCATTTCAAGAGGGAGACCTGGTTCTTCGAGTGAATCAGCAGAAACCGCACAAGCTCCCTCCTCCTTGGGAAGGTCCCTTCATCATCACCAAAGTACTTCACAACGGGGCTTATCGCCTCTACAATGTGTAGCACAATAAAGACGAGCCACGCGCTTGGAATGCGGAGCTGCGCCGCCCCTTTTATACTTAAGCATTCAGATTGTTGTGATGTAATAAGAAATACATTCTAGTTCGATTATCAAAGACACAGTTTCACAGATGATTGTTATTCCTTTTTAAGTGTTCTAAATCCCCTAGTGGGTGCCTTAGTTGCAAATCTGCTTCGCCTAAGTTTCAAAAAATCAAATCCTACCGAGTGATGAGCAAGTCTCTCACTTGGAGGCTTAGCTGCGAATCCGTTTCGCCTAAGTTTAAAAATCCTACCGAGTGATGAGCAAGTCTCTCACTCAGAGGCTTAGCTGCAGTCCAGTACTTGCCTAAGTTTGTAAAATCCTACCGAGTGGTGAGCAAGTCTCTCACTCGGGGGCTTAGCTGCAGTCCAGTACTCACCTAAGTTTAAAAAATCCTACCGAGTGGTGAGCAAGTCTCTCACTCGGGGGCTTAGCTGGAGTACAGTACTTGCCTAAGTTTAAAAAATCCTACCGAGTGGTGAGCAAGTCTCTCACTCGGAGGCTTAGCTGCAGTCCAGTACTCGCCTAAGTTTAAAAAATCCTACCGAGTGGTGAGCAACCCTCCCACTCGGGGGCTTAGCTGCAGTTCAATACTCGCCTAAGTTTAAAAAATCCTACCGAGTGGTGAGCAAGTCTCTCACTCGGAGGCTTAGCTGTAGTTCAATACTAGCCTAAGTTTAAAAAATCCTACCGAGTGGTGAGAAAGTCCCTCACTCGGAGGCTTAGCTGCAGTCCAGTACTCGCCTAAGTTTGTAAAATCCTACCGAGTGGTGAGAAAGTCTCTCACTCTGAGGCTTAGCTGCAGTCCAGTACTCGCCTAAGTTTAAAAAATCCTACTGAGTAGTGAGCAACCCTCCCACTCGAGGGCTTAGCTGCAGTTCAATACTCGCCTAAGTTTAAAAAATCCTACCGAGTGGTGAGCAAGTCTCTCACTCGGGGGCTTAGCTATAGTCCAGTACTCGTCTAAGTTTAAAAAATCCTACCGAGTGGTGAGCAACCCTCCCACTCGGGGGCTTAGCTGCAGTTCAATACTCGCCTAAGTTTAAAAAATCCTACCAAGTGGTGAGCAAGTCTCTCACTCGGAGGCTTAGCTGCAGTCCAGTACTCGCCTAAATCTTAAGGCTCGCTCCACCCTTACTCATAAGGGCGGCGAGGTGCAGGTCGACCACGATCTATCCTCGGAGCTTCGCTACAAATACAACGGCTGCTCCATCCTTACCCGTAAGGGCAGCGAGGTGCGGGTCGACCACGATCTGTCCTCGGAGCTTCGACACAAATACAACGTCCGCTCCATCCTTATCCGTAAGGGTGGCGGGGTGCAGGTTGACCACAATATGCCCATGATTCACTCGACTGAGCTGCATCAAAAAGTCAATAGCAACTCAAACTGCAAGAAACAAGTTATGCGCAAAGAGTCAAAAGATTCAAAAGCAACCAAAGTTCAGATAAAATCCTAAGGTTCCAAAACACGAATTAAAGTACTCGGGCATCAGGCCCGAAGGAGTTTAATGGTTACAAAATCACTCGGCATTCCGAGGCAAATTTAAGGTGAGGCATAAAGTTTGTTCACTCCGCAGGAGGAGGGCTTGCAAGCTCGACGAACTCGTCCAGATCAATTCCGTCAGCAATCCGAGTGGCAGCAGCAATGAGGGTTTCCATGAAGGATCGGAAGTCATGCCTTTTGGTATTGGCAACCTTGATCGCTACCAGCTTCTCTTCTCGGGCTTCCTTGTAGTGGACACGAACCAGCGACAGAGCCACGTCAGCACCGCATCGGGCAGAAGACTTCTTCCATTCTTGCACTCGACCAGGGACCTCATTGAGTCAAGTCATCAGGGACTCGAGGTCATTTTGAAGCATTGCCCTTGGCCAGAGTGTTGTATCGATGCGCGACACCACCACCTTCTGGCGAGCAAGATAGCTCGTAACACTAGCAACACGGGATTCTAGTTGAAGCACGTTCATAGCAGCAGCATCACCGATGGGAGAAAGGACGGGGTCCAGACATGTCTCGACCTGCCCAGTCTCTTCTTCAAAGTTTTGGCAGAATTCTCCAAACACAAAGAAATAATGAGTTGACGAATGCCTGGTGAATCGACAATAGTTAAACAGTCGAGCAAAGGGAAATACCTTCGAGCATAAGGAATAGCTTTTTGACAAGTGCCCCCAGATAAGCCTCCAGGTCATTTCTCTTACGAGAAATGCCTTCGATCTTCTCGTTCAAAGCAACTTTGTCCTTCTTCAGACGGGTCGCTTCTTTGTTGGCCTCGGTGAGGGATGCCTTTAGTTTGGCGTTGTCTTCCTCCAGTGCTCTGACTGAAGCCAGCTTCTTGTCGGCAAGTGCGGTATTCTCCTTAGCCTCCTTCTGTGCAGCTGCAAGGTCAAGATCCTTTTGCGCCAAGGCTTGCTTCATTTTCTCTGAAGAATGTGCATTCGGGTCAAGGGGAGGAACGAACAGATAACTTGAGGGATAGTCAAGATAAACAGTCAACAGGTCATTACCTTCCGTACCAGCTACTTCGTCTTGAGCCTTTTTCAAGTTTTGATTGGCCAACTCCAAATCAAGGTTGATTTGCCTCTGCTTTTCCTCGAATTCGGCAAACTTGGAGATAAGCTCACAAGATTTCTACAGTCGGCAAAAGGTACATCAGTAAACAAGATCAAAGATCAGTCGCTTCCGAGTGAACAGAGCTCTAAGACTACCACAGAATCAAAACATTCTAAAGTAGTCTCGGGGACTACACCCAGTGGGTGCACTTAGCGTGCCCCCACTGGTTCGGGTTCCACTCGACATGGTCCGACTAGACTGAGTGGAAGAGTAAAAAGAAGAGAGAAGAAGACCGAGGTTATTTTTTGAAGTCAACAAAAGACATTCTCAGACCCCAACCGACTACCCGCAGTCGACTGTGGTCTCGGGGACTACACCCAGTGGGTGCACTTAGCGTGCCCCCACTGGTTCGGATTCCACTCGACATGGTCCGCCCAGACCGAGTGGAAGAGTGAAACAATAAACACATTTTTTGACACAACCTAGTCAACTCAACTGGGAAAGCTACTCGACATAAATTCAAACACCCAGTGGGTGTGCAGATGCGAAGTGCAGAATAACAGGAGGATGCACAAAGAAAAGTTTTCAGGTAGCATATCCTAACAGAACAAGTAACAATATAAGAATTCAGTCGGAAGCCAACTTACCTAGACATTGGCTCGAAGGGCTGCACTGGCGTCATAAGCAGCCTGACTGTTTTCATGCACCACCTTAACTCGCTCCATAATTATGCCAGCTTGGCGAATGGCTTCTGCAGCGGCGCCTGCCTGGTCTTCTGGAACATGATGAGTAGTGAAGAATGGGGTTGGCGGTTCAGTCACGGCAGCTTGAAGTTCCGAGGCATGAGGCTGGAGAGTTGAAGCAAACACTGGTGCAGTCGACGATGTGGGGCATTCACTTGATACCGGAACAACGAAAGTAACAGAAGCCCGAGTCACATCTTTAGGCTGTTGAATCACTAGCTCTGCCTCCGGCACCAATTGGGATGTCTTGCTAGTTAATGCCTTCTTACTCCTCCTGGGCCTCAGCGGCACGTCCTCATCGTCATCCAGAAGATCAATGACATGGGGAGGAGCTGCAAAAAGAATTAGTCGTCAGAATTCAGTCGGTCAACAAAATGGCTGAGAAAGCGAAGGCAAGTTTGCAAAAGTCATACCCGGGTTAGAAGTGACCGTGTCTTCTACGTCCTCATCACCATCCCTGTAAGCAGAAGTCCCAGAAGTAGCAGCTCTGCAAGTTTCAAGATTCACTCGGACAAATGAGAAAGAGAGTTGACAACATAAATCCTCGATTCAAAAGTGGAGACAAGACACTTACACAAAAGCGACAGGGACGTCAATATTGATCTTGGGCAGGGTCTTCCGAGGCTTTGGTTCTGTAACCTTTTGCTGCTTCGGGGCCTTCTCAGTCAGCATAGGGGAAGAGGTCTGAGTGCGCTTGGAAGTCTGTCCGGTCAGCCTAGCTACTTCTCCACAGACACTCACTGGGTCATGCTTATGTTTGGAACGTTTTTCGGTGCGAGGCGGTGACTCGACTTCCTCACCACTGCTCGAGTCCTTGCTTTCCCCCTCCTCTTCTCCTCCATCAAATTGTCAATCCATGCTTTCGCCTCCGCTTTCCTCTCCATCTTGGTGCTACTCTTGCTCCCCGTTCGGCATTGAGTACGTCTCCGTATAAACCTGCAAAATAGAAGAGATGACCAGAGGAAAGTCGACTCAATAAGCAATAGCAAGTCAGTATGAAAAACACTCGGAGATAAGAGACAGACCTTGTCTAGTTGGTTGTTGGTGTCGAATGGTAAAACTCTTCGGGGCCCCCCGGGGTTGTCCTTGTTCCCTGTCATGCTTTGCACCCACTGTGCCACTGTCTTCTCATCAACGTCCTCCAGATGGATCCGAGTGGAATCTTCAATTCCCGAGTACATCCACATGGAGTGGTCACAGGCTTGGAGAGGTTGAATACGTCGACTAAGGAATACCTCGAGCAGATCCATGCCAGTCACTCCTTCATGAATCAGCTAAACTAGTCGCTCCATCAACATGGACACCTCCACCTTCTCTACTGGATTCACTCTCAAAGAAGTGGGTTTCTGGACGCATGCCAAAGAAAAGGGGGGAGACCTGTCGAATGACCTGGGGTCGGCTTGTCTTTGCAATAAAACCAAGTCGACTGCCACCCTATAACCGAGTCGGGAAGAGTCATCGCAGGAAAAGCACTCTTTCCCCTCATCTGGATACCTAAGCCCCCACACATCTGGATCACCTGGGTTCTCTCGTCACTCGGATTGGCCTTTTTCACAGTTTGCGAGTGGCACATGAAGATGTGCTTAAATAAGCCCAGTGTGATCGAAAACCCAAGAAATTCTCACACAAGGAGACATAAGCCGCAAGGTACGTGATCGTATTGGGGGAGAAATGGTGGAGTTGAGCTCCAAAGAAGTTCAAGAATGCTCGGAAAAAAGGGGTGTGGAGGCAAAGAAAAACCACGGTCGACGTGAGTGGCGAGCAAGACGCACTCACCCTCCTGAGGCTGCGGCTCAGATTCATCCCTCGGAAGCCTCCAGGAATCATGCTCGATCAGCCCACTCTCGACCAGGTCTTGCAGATCATCCAGCACGAGCGTGGATTGGATCCAGTCGCCCTGGACGCAGCCGCGCGACAGAGCAGATCTTGACGACGACCCGCCCCGGCTCGTCTTCCCTTTTGCTTTCTTTGTCGCTTTCTTCGCACGCTCCAGAGCGGCGGTCTTGTCCTTCCCCATTACAGCGGAATGGGCTCGAGGTGGGCGGCGGCGCCGAGAGTGGGGACGGGAGCAATGGAGAAACAGAGGAGAAAGAAGGAAAAATAAAGGCGTACTGTGCAAATCCCCCAGCCTGACGTCTTATATGGAGTCATTTCCGAGTGACTGACGACTGGGCCCGGGCAATCGTGTCAAATCCCGCAACTGTCGCCCGCTCGGTACGTGGCGAAAAAGGTGGCACGGTGATTGAGGCGCCCCTGCCTAATCCATCCCGTTTACTGCGGCCTCCTTTGTCCCGCGCGCTTCCCAAAATTTCGAATCCTGTAAGATCTGGGAACTGTAGAGCAACCTGTCAGACTAAAGATTTCTTTCATATCAACGCTCGGAACTTACCAGCAAAAGTTCATTCGACAAACTAAGAATGGATCAAGGCGACTGAAAAAGGAGTTGAAGCCATCATGTCGTTCATTGATCCTAACAAGACACTTCCGAAGCATAAAAATTGAGTCGGAAGTATTTTCAACTCCTTCTCCACTCGAACCCTGAACCATTCGGGGGCTAATGATGAAGCTATGTACCTAGGGTAGGGTCATAGGCCTGTCCTAGACACCCTCCCCTAGGACATCACCCTAAAGTCAGAAGCATTCAAGGGATACCATCATCCACTCGACCAGAAGCATTCCACTCGGAAGACCCTATGTCACTCGACCATAGCAATGATCACTCGACAGACAGAAGATCGAAAGCCACTCTGAAAAGAAATGGTCGGGCGTTTACCCTGTAGACTTAATGGTCATTTATGTCACTTTATTACTAGCGTTACAAGAAATGCCCCATCTTTATGTACCTTAAACCCTTTGTAACTAAGGGCGGGAGGGGTCTGGCAAACTCTATATAAGCCACCCCCCTCCTCATGGACAAGGGTTCGCACCCCCTGTAATACCACACTCATATAATCCAGTAGACCGCCTCCGGGCACTGAGACGTAGGGCTTTTACTTCCACCGTGAAGGGCCTGAACTCGTAAATCTTGTGTACAACTTCACCATAGCTGGGATCTTGCCTCCTCATACCTACGCCCCATTCTAGTGTCAGTCTTAGAACCACGACACCTAGGTCACCCAATTTTGCTATTTTTGTTGATGCATTTTGGTGTTTATGATTCTAGATGGCGAGGATTGTCAATGTGCATCATGTGGACTTTGTCTCCTTTGAGAAGGGAGATGCGGAGTATGGTGAACCGAAGAAGAAGCCGGTAGTGATGGTGTTTCCCACAAGTCCTAGCCTTGAGGAGGTTGTGGTTGAGCTTCGAAGAAGGTTGAATTGGATGGAAGAAAGCGATGGAGTAGACTTAATCGGAAGGTATAATGTTGGGTATGGGCAACATATTCGTTGGAAGATAATGCCTCTTGATTCCGAGTTTCATTGGGAAGCATATAAAGAGAGTGTGTTGGCCTCACAAGATAAATCATTTGAGTTATTTGCCACAAAGGTTGTTCGTGCTCGGTTGCACATTGATTTGAATCGGTGTGCATCTTCATATGATGTTAGAAGCCCAGTTCGAGATTCAACACATGTCACTCCGGATGTGCATGACACAACAATGAGCCAACCTCCAATGACCCAACCTTTCAACCCCGTTGGGAATGACCAAGTTGATAATGAAGACTTGCACATGGATGGTGGTGAGCTTGAGGGTGATGAATCAGAGGCTTATCTTCATGACCATTATGTTGGCGATGTTGAGGCAAATTGCATGCAAGTGGACATGGACCATGAGATTCCATACAATAGGTCATATGCGTGGGACTCGGAGGATGAAGGCCCAGATGAAGAAATAGATGAGGATGGTTTGACGGCCAAAGAAGCCAATGCTTTCAAGAAGGTAATAGGCCGTAGTCACAAGACATCGTTGTTCCGTGATCTAAGCCTAGCCGATAAGGCGATTGTTGATGGTGGCACAAGTAAAATTCTTGCACCAAGGTTAACTTCAAAGCGAGATACCAAAGCAAGTGTGTATGGTGTTAGTGAAGGAACAATCTTTGAAAGCTTGGTAGAACTTCAAAATTGGGCCAAGGACTACGCGGTTAAGTTCCACCGGCCATTCTTTGTGGAGAAGTCAAACTCCAAAGTGTGTTATGTGGTGAAATGTGAGGAACACAAGAATCATTGCCCTTGGGTTATCCGTGCAAGATGTGTCAAAGGCGGACCACAATGGAAGATTACAAGTTCCGTGTTTCACCATCGATGTAGTGGCAAGGATATTGATGATGCTAATGTAAAGGATGATCACCGTCAATTGACCTCCAAATTCATTGCATATCGATTTTCATCCTCCATAAAGATACTCCCCACATATCCCATTCGGGCGTTGGAGATGGTGAAGGAGGTTTTGGGGTACGAGGTGAAGTATGGGAAGGCATGGAAGGCCAAGCAAGCTGCCTTTGAGATATTGTATGGTGGTTGGGAAGAATCATACAACCGCCTCGCGATGGTGTTGAAAGCAATGGCGGAAGAAAATCCATGGCGTCATGCTGGCAACAGGCTATTTACTGATTCTGTTGCTGGAGTTTTGCTCGCTATTTGCTGAGTACCGCTGCTGCTACTGGAGTTTTGTTGATGCTTCAAGAACACTAAGTGGAAGAGAACCATCACAAATGCATCAAGTTTCATAGTTCACCACAAATGCATCAAGTCTCATACATAGTTCACCACAAATGCATCAAGTCTCATACATAGTTCACCACAAAGTTTCCTACATAGTTCAAGACAAATGCATCATTTCCTTCCTCTCCTCCTCTTAGCCGGTGCATCATCCTTCTCCTTCACTAAGCGCCATCTTCTCTGCAGCGGCACCTCCACCACCACCTCCTCCTCCTCTGAAGCGGCCTCGATCACCGAGGCCTTACGTGCCTTCCTGTCATATTTGTGTGGAGTATACTTTCCACGCCTTTGACTAGGCTGGAGTGCATCGGGCATCTGCGAGGTGTTGATCTCATCATGCATCTGTTCATCGCCCTCCTCCCCCTCGCCATCAACCGAGTCGTCGAGTGGGTGTTCTGTGGCACTTGATGATGATCTCGACCTCGACGTAGAAGGCATGGCGACATCGATGGAGTGGCAGCCTAGTAGAGCACCCAGGCCACGTGCCCAAGGCTTTCTCCGCTGTGAAATCAACATGTCAAATTAAGGAGATAAACATTAACAAGTGTGTATGGAAATCAATTTACGACGTGTCATACCTCAACAAAAGCTTTTAGCTTGTTGTACGCTTCTTCACCTGGAGGTTACTTGAGTGCCTCGCTAGCGTTGTTCACATACTTCGAGAGCTCGGATTTCTATTCAAAATGACAAAATAAATCATGTTCTGTTCAATGTCTCTTATGGTTCCAACTAGAGATAACGGTAACTTACCACAAAGCGGACAACGGGCGCTGATTCATACCGTCTACCATCTCTTATAAGTTTGTTGTACTGCATGTTGGCCATCCGGTCGAACCCCGGATTGGGTTCATGCAATATGTCATTTGGATCAAATGTCGGCGGGTTTATTTGAGTACGAGTAACGGAACGAAACCACACGAGATAGTGGTTGAATGTTTCTGTATCGAAAGCCCGCGGGGGAGGCTTAGAACTAGGTTCACGCAATGAGAGCTCAATCTTATTGATCTTGTGCTTGAACTCCTGGATATACATGGCATCCTCACGATTCCACTGTTGGAAATATGCCCTAGAGGCAATAATAAAAGCATTATTATTCTATTTCCTTGTTCATGGTAATTGTCTTTATTCATGCTATAATTGTGTTATCCGGAAATCGTAATACATGTGTGAATAACAGACACCAACATGTCCCTAGTAAGCCTCTAGTTGACTAGCTCGTTAATCAACAGATAGTCATGGTTTCCTGGCTATGGACATAAGATGTCATTGATAACGAGATCACATCATTAGGAGAATGATGTGATGGACAAGACCCAATCCTAAACATAGCATAAAGATCGTATAGTTCGTTTGCTAGAGTTTTGCAATGTCAAGTATCTTTTCCTTAGACCATGAGATCGTGTAACTCCCGGATACCGTAGGAGTGCTTTGGGTGTACCAAACGTCACAACGTAACTGGGTGACTATAAAGGTATACTACGGGTATCTCCGAAAGTGTCTGTTGGGTTGACACGGATCAAGACTGGGATTTGTCACTCCGTATGACGGAGAGGTATCACTGGGCTCACTCGGTAATGCATCATCATAATGAGCTCAAAGTGACCAAGTGTCTGGTCACGGGATCATGCATTACGGTACGAGTAAAGTGACTTGCCGGTGACGAGATTGAACGAGGTATTGGGATACCGACGATCGAATCTCGGGCAAGTAATATATCGATTGACAAAGGGAATTGCATACGGGGTTGATTGAATCCTCGACATCGTGGTTCATCCGATGAGATCATCGTGGAGCATGTGGGAGCCAACATGGGTATCCAGATCCCGCTGTTGGTTATTGACCGGAGAGTCGTCTCGGTCATGTCTGCTTGTCTCCCGAACCCGTAGGGTCTACACACTTAAGGTTCGGTGATGCTAGGGTTGTGAAGATAAGTATATGCAGTAACCCGAATGTTGTTCGGGGTCCCGGATGAGATCCAGGACGTCACAAGGATTTCCGGAATGGTCCGGAGGTAAAGAATTATATATAGGATGTGCAGTTTCGGCCATCGGGACAAGTTTCGGGGTACCCGGTATTGTACCGGGACCACCGGAAGGGTCCCGGGGGTCCACCGGGTGGGGCCACCTATCCCGGAGGGCCCCATGGGCTGAAATAGGAGGGAACCCAGCCCATAGTGGGCTGGGGCGCCAGCCCCTAGGGGGCCCATGCGGCTAGGGCTAAGGGGAAACCCTAGAGGGGGCGCCCCCTTGCCTTGGGGAGCAAGCCCCACCCTAGGCCGCCGCCCCCCCTAGTAGATTCCATCTACTAGGGCCGCCGCCCCCCCCCATGGCACCCCTATATATAGTGGGGGAGAGGAGGGACTTGACACACCAGCCCCTGGCGCCTCCCTCTCTCCCCGTTACGTCTCTCTTCCTCGTAGTATAGGCGAAGCCCTGCTACTGCGACGCCCTGCATCCACCACCATGCCGTCGTGCTGCTGGATCTTCATCAACCTCTCCTTCCCCCTTGCTGGATCAAGAAGGAGGAGACGTCTCCCGTCCCGTACGTGTGTTGAACGCGGAGGTGCCATCCGTTCGGCGCTGGTCATCGGTGATTTGGATCACGTTGTGTACGACTACATCATCCCCGTTCGTTGAACGCTTCCGCACGCGATCTACAAAGGTATGTAGATGCATCTCGTGACTCGTTGCTAGATGAACTCCTAGATGATCTTGGTGAAACGAGTAGGAAAATTTTTGTTTTCTGCAATGTTCTCCAACAGTGGCATCATGAGCTAGGTCTATGCGTAGTTCTTCTTGCGCGAGTAGAACACAATTTGTTGTGGGCGTGGATTTGTCAACTTTCTTGCCGCTACTAGTCTTTTCTTGCTTCAGCGGTATTGTGGGATGAAGCGGCCTGGACCAACCTTACACGTACGCTTACGTGAGACCGGTTCCACCGACTAACATGCACTAGTTGCATAAGGTGGTTGGTGGGTGTCTGTCTCTCCTACTTTAGTTGGAGCGGATTTGATGAACAGGGTCCTTATGAAGGGTAAATAGAAGTTGACAAATCACGTTGTGGCTTTCACGTAGGTAAGAAAACGTTCTTGCTAGAACCCTAATTCAGCCACGTAAAACTTGCAACAACAATTAGAGGACGTCTAACTTGTTTTTGCAGCAAGTGATTGTGATATGATATGGCCAAAGTTGTGATGAATGATGAATGATCTATATGTGATGTATGAGATGTTCATGTTATTGTAATAGGAATCACGACTTGCATGTCGATGAGTATGACAACCGGCAGGAGCCATAGGAGTTGTCTTTATTCTTTTATATGACCTGCGTGTCATTGAGAAACGCCATGTAAATTACTTTGCTTCATTGCTAAACACGTTAGCCATAGTAGTAGAAGTAATAATTGGCGAGCAACTTCATGGAGACACGATGATGAAGATCATGATGATGGAGATCATGGTGTCAAGCCGGTGACAAGACGATCATGGAGCCCCAAGATGGAGATCAAAGGAGCTATGTGATAATGGCCATATCATGTCACGTTTATTATTTGATTGCATGTGATGTTTATCATGTTTTGCATCTTGTTTACTTAGAACGGCGGTAGTAAATAAGATGATCCCTCATAACAATTTCAAGAAGTGTTCTCCCCTAACTGTGCACCGTTGCTAAAGTTTGTCGTTTCGAAGCACCACGTGATGATCGGGTGTGATAGATTCTTACGTTCACATACAACGGGTGTAAGACAGTTTTACACATGCAAAACACTTAGGGTTAACTTGACGAGCCTAGCATGTGCATAGACATGGCATCGGAACACAGAAGACCGAAAGGTCGAGCATGAGTCGTATAGAAGATGCGATCAACATGAAGATGTTCACCGACGTTGACTAGTCCGTCTCACGTGATGATCGGACACGGCCTAGTTAACTAGGATCATGTAATACTTAGATGACTAGAGGGATGTCTAATCTAAGTGGGAGTTCATTATAATTTGATTGGATGAACTTTATTTTCATGAACATTAGTCTAAAATATTTTACAATATGTCTTGTAGATCAAATGGCCCACGTAGTCCTCAACTTCAACGCGTTCCTAGAGAAAACCAAGCTGAAAGACGATGGCAGCAACTATACGGACTGGGTCCGGAACCTGAGGATCATCCTCATAGCTGCCAAGAAAGATTATGTCCTACAAGCACCGCTGGGTGACGCACCTGTCCTCCCTGCTGAACAAGACGTTATGAACACTTGGCAGGCACGTACCGATGACTACTCCCTCGTTCAGTGCGGTATGCTTTACAGTTTAGAACCGGGGCTCCAAAAGCGTTTTGAGAGACATGGAGCATATGAGATGTTCGAAGAGCTGAAAATGGTTTTCCAAGCTCATGCCCGGGTCGAGAGATATGAGGTCTCCGACAAGTTCTTCAGCTGTAAGATGGAGGAAAACAGTTCTGTCAGTGAGCACATACTCACGATGTCTGGATTACATAACCGCTTGACTCAGCTGGGAGTTAATCTCCCGGATGATGCGGTCATTGACAGAATCCTCCAGTCGCTTCCACCGAGCTACAAGAGCTTTGTGATGAACTTCAATATGCAGGGGATGGAAAAGACCATTCCTGAAGTATTTGCTATGCTGAAATCAGCAGAGGTAGAAGTCAAGAAGGAACATCAAGTGTTGATGGTCAATAAAACCACTAAGTTCAAGAAGGGCAAGGGTAAGAAAGCCTTCAAGAAGGACGGCAAGGAGGTTGCCGCGCCCGGCAAGCAAGCTGCCGGGAAGAAGCCAAAGAATGGACCCAAGCCCGAGACTGAGTGTTTTTATTGCAAGGGAAGCGGTCACTGGAAGCGGAATTACCCCAAGTACTTAGCAGACAAGAAGGCCGGCAAAACAAAAGGTATATGTGATATACATGTAATTGATGTGTACCTTACCAGTAATTGTAGTAGCTCTTGGGTATTTGATACCGGTGCAGTTGCTCACATTTGTAACTCACAGCAGGAACTACGGAATAGGCGAAGACTGGCAAAGGACGAGGTGACGATGCGCGTCGGGAATGGTTCCAAAGTCGATGTGATCGCCGTCGGCACGCTGCCTCTTCATTTACCTACGGGATTAGTTTTAAACCTCAATAATTGTTATTTAGTGCCAGCTTTGAGCATGAACATTGTATCGGGATCTCGTTTAATTCGAGATGGCTACTCATTTAAATCCGAGAATAATGGTTGTTCCATTTATATGAGAGATATGTTTTATGATCATGCTCCTATGGTGAATGGTTTATTCTTTATGAATCTCGAACGTAATGCTACGCATGTTCATAGTGTGAGTACCAAAAGATGTAAGGTTGATAATGATAGTCCCACATACTTGTGGCACTGCCGCCTTGGTCACATAGGTGTCAAACGCATGAAGAAGCTCCATGCAGATGGACTTTTAGAGTCTCTTGATTATGAATCATTTGACACGTGCGAACCATGCCTTATGGGTAAAATGACCAAGACTCCGTTCTCAGGAACAATGGAGCGAGCAACCAACTTATTGGAAATCATACATACTGATGTGTGCGGTCCAATGAGTGTTGAGGCTCGCGGCGGCTATCGTTATGTTCTCACTCTCACTGATGATTTGAGTAGATATGGATATATTTACTTAATGAAACACAAGTCTGAAACCTTTGAAAAGTTCAAGGAATTTCAGAGTGAGGTTGAGAATCAACGTGACAGGAAAATCAAGTTTCTACGATCAGATCGTGGAGGAGAATACTTGAGTCACGAATTTGGCACACACTTAAGAAAATGTGGAATAGTTTCACAGCTCACGCCGCCTGGAACACCTCAGCGTAACGGTGTGTCCGAACGTCGTAATCGCACTCTATTAGATATGGTGCGGTCTATGATGTCTCTTGCCGATTTACCACTATCTTTTTGGGGCTATGCTTTAGAGACTGCTGCATTCACTTTAAATAGGGCTCCGTCAAAATCCGTTGAGACGACACCGTTTGAATTATGGTTTGGAAAGAAACCTAAGTTGTCGTTTCTGAAAGTTTGGGGATGCGATGCTTATGTCAAGAAACTTCAACCTGAAAAGCTCGAACCCAAGTCGGAAAAATGCGTCTTCATAGGATACCCAAAAGAAACTATTGGGTATACCTTCTACCTCAGATCCGAAGGCAAGATCTTTGTTGCCAAGAATGGATCCTTTCTAGAGAAAGAGTTTCTCTCGAAAGAAGTAAGTGGGAGGAAAATAGAACTTGATGAAGTATTACCTCTTGAACCGGAAAAAGGCGCAACTCAAGAAAATGTTCCTGAGGTGCCTACACCGACTGGAGAGGAAGTTAATGATGATGATCATGAAACTTCTGATCAAGTTACTACTGAAATTCGAAGGTCCACAAGGACACGTTCCGCACCAGAGTGGTACGGCAACCCTGTCTTGGAAATCATGTTGTTAGACAACGGTGAACCTTCGAACTATGAAGAAGCGATGGCGGGCCCAGATTCCGACAAATGGCTAGAAGCCATGAAATCCGAGATAGGATTCATGTATGAAAACGGAGTATGGACTTTGACTGACTTGCCCATTGAACGGCGAGCCATAGAGAATAAATGGATCTTTAAGAAGAAGACAGACGCGGATGGTAATGTGACCATCTATAAAGCTCGGCTTGTCGCTAAAGGTTATCGACAAGTTCAAGGGGTTGACTACGATGAGACTTTCTCACCGGTAGCGAAGCTAAAGTCCGTCCGAATCATGTTAGCAATTGCCGCGTTTTACAATTATGAAATATGGCAAATGGACGTCAAAACGGCATTCCTTAATGGTTTCCTTAAGGAAGAATTGTATATGATGCAGCCGGAAGGTTTTGTCGATCCTAAGAATGCTGACAAAGTGTGCAAGCTCCAACGCTCGATTTATGGGCTGGTGCAAGCATCTCGGAGTTGGAACATTCGCTTTGATGAGATGATCAAAGCGTTTGGGTTTACGCAGACTTATGGAGAAGCCTGTGTTTACAAGAAAGTGAGTGGGAGCTCTGTAGCATTTCTCATATTATATGTAGATGACATACTTTTGATGGGAAATGATATAGAACTTTTGGACAGCATCAAGGCCTACTTGAATAAGAGTTTTTCAATGAAGGACCTTGGAGAAGCTGCTTATATATTAGGCATCAAGATCTATAGAGATAGATCGAGACGCCTCATAGGTCTTTCACAAAGCACATACCTTGATAAGATATTGAAGAAGTTCAATATGGATCAATCTAAGAAGGGGTTCTTGCCTGTGTTACAAGGTATGAAATTGAGCTCGGCTCAAAGTCCGACCACGGCAGAAGAAATAGAAGAGATGAGTGTCATCCCCTATGCCTCAGCCATAGGTTCTATTATGTATGCCATGCTGTGTACCAGACCTGATGTAAACCTTGCCGTAAGTTTGGTAGGAAGGTACCAAAGTAATCCCGGCAAGGAACACTAGACAGCGGTCAAGAATATCCTGAAGTACCTGAAAAGGACTAAGGAGATGTTTCTCGTTTATGGAGGTGACGAAGAGCTCGTCGTAAAGGGTTACGTCGACGCTAGCTTCGACACAGATCTGGATGACTCAAAGTCACAAACCGGATACGTGTATATTTTGAATGGTGGGGCAGTAAGCTGGTGCAGTTGCAAGCAGAGCGTCGTGGCGGGATCTACATGTGAAGCAGAGTACATGGCAGCCTCGGAGGCAGCACATGAAGCAATCTGGGTGAAGGAGTTCATCACCGACCTCGGAGTCATACCCAATGCGTCGGGGCTGATCAAGCTCTTCTGTGACAACACTGGAGCTATTGCACTTGCCAAGGAGCCCAGGTTTCACAAGAAGACAAGGCATATCAAGCGTCGCTTCAACTCCATTCATGAAAATGTTCAGGATGGAGACATAGATATTTGTAAAGTACATACGGACCTGAATGTAGCAGATCCGTTGACTAAACCTCTCCCTAGGGCAAAACATGATCAACACCAAAATTCCATGGGTGTTCGATTCATCACAATGTAACTAGATTATTGACTCTAGTGCAAGTGGGAGACTGTTGGAAATATGCCCTAGAGGCAATAATAAAAGCATTATTATTATATTTCCTTGTTCATGGTAATTGTCTTTATTCATGCTATAATTGTGTTATCCGGAAATCGTAATACATGTGTGAATAACAGACACCAACATGTCCCTAGTAAGCCTCTAGTTGACTAGCTCGTTAATCAACAGATAGTCATGGTTTCCTGGCTATGGACATAAGATGTCATTGATAACGAGATCACATCATTAGGAGAATGATGTGATGGACAAGACCCAATCCTAAACATAGCATAAAGATCGTATAGTTCGTTTGCTAGAGTTTTGCAATGTCAAGTATCTTTTCCTTAGACCATGAGATCGTGTAACTCCCGGATACCGTAGGAGTGCTTTGGGTGTACCAAACGTCACAACGTAACTGGGTGACTATAAAGGTATACTACGGGTATCTCCGAAAGTGTCTGTTGGGTTGACACGGATCAAGACTGGGATTTGTCACTCCGTATGACGGAGAGGTATCACTGGGCCCACTCGGTAATGCATCATCATAATGAGCTCAAAGTGACCAAGTGTCTGGTCACGGGATCATGCATTACGGTACGAGTAAAGTGACTTGCCGGTGACGAGATTGAACGAGGTATTGGGATACCGACGATCGAATCTCGGGCAAGTAATATATCGATTGACAAAGGGAATTGCATACGGGGTTGATTGAATCCTCGACATCGTGGTTCATCCGATAAGATCATCGTGGAGCATGTGGGAGCCAACATGGGTATCCAGATCCCGCTGTTGGTTATTGACCGGAGAGTCGTCTCGGTCATGTCTGCTTGTCTCCCGAACCCGTAGGGTCTACACACTTAAGGTTCGGTGACGCTAGGGTTGTGAAGATAAGTATATGCAGTAACCCGAATGTTGTTCAGGGTCCCGGATGAGATCCAGGACGTCACGAGGAGTTCCGGAATGGTCCGGAGGTAAAGAATTATATATAGGATGTGCAGTTTCGGCCATCGGGACAAGTTTCGGGGTACCCGGTATTGTACCGGGACCACCGGAAGGGTCCCGGGGGTCCACCGGGTGGGGCCACCTATCCCGGAGGGCCCCATGGGCTGAAATAGGAGGGAACCCAGCCCATAGTGGGCTGGGGTGCCAGCCCCTAGGGGGCCCATGCGGCTAGGGCTAAGGGGAAACCCTAGAGGGGGCGCCCCCCTTGCCTTGGGGAGCAAGCCCCACCCTAGGCCGCCGCCCCCCTAGTAGATTCCATCTACTAGGGCCGGCGCCCCCCCCCCATGGCACCCCTATATATAGTGGGGGAGAGGAGGGACTTGACACACCAACCCCTGGCGCCTCCCTCTCTCCCCGTTACGTCTCTCTTCCTCGTAGTATAGGCGAAGCCCTGCTACTGCGACGCCCTGCATCCACCACCACGCCGTCGTGCTGCTGGATCTTCGTCAACCTCTCCTTCCCCCTTGCTGGATCAATAAGGAGGAGACGTATCCCGTCCCGTACGTGTGTTGAACGCGGAGGTGCCGTCCGTTCGGCGCTGGTCATCGGTGATTTGGATCACGTTGTGTACGACTACATCATCCCCGTTCGTTGAACGCTTCCGCACGCGATCTACAAAGGTATGTAGATGCATCTCGTGACTCGTTGCTAGATGAACTCCTAGATGATCTTGGTGAAACGAGTAGGAAATTTTTTGTTTTCCGCAACGTTCTCCAACATCCACTTCTTTATACTCTTTTGCTTCATCTTGTCCAGGCTGCTTATTCAAATTCATCATGTTCGTTAGTAGCGTGAAACAATGAAAAGAATATCTTCAAGTAGTATTAAGCATTTACCTATGCAAATGTATCGAAGTGTCCTTGTACTTTGGCGGGGTCTCCTGATATAAGCCAAACTGTGTCATAACCCGTTGTGGCTGATGAAACTCAACGGCATAGTAACAAATCAATGGGCAACGCATCCGCCATAGGTTTGCTTCTTCATAACACTTTCGGTTCAATCTGAAAGTGAGACTTCTGCCAATATTGCCCGCCGTTACGTATGGCTCCTAGGTCACATATAGCGTCAAATAATAAAATAGATGGTTACTATGATTTTTGGAAAACCGAAGGGGCAACACAGTCAACAAACTAACCTGCTCCGGGGTCATGATGTCGAGCTCGTTGCAAAAGTGAAAATACATGGTCTTTGAATTGCCAACAAAATCTTCAACCTTGTCCCACTTATACGCCCATGTAGGCATACGATCTGGGTCACCATGATCATCCCATGGCTCATAACCAAGACCCGCGGGCATTAGCCGCCCAACTGGCAAGCGTTCCCAACTCCAGACCGACAAGAGAAGCATGGGACCACCGATATTGGCTTCCTTTGCCTTCGCGGTGTTCTTTGGATCCACGCCCCTACGGCAAGCCTCGTCCAACTACACAAAAATTGTAGATATGTCAGTAACCATATAAAATATCTACATTGTTAAGATACTATGCAAAACTAGTTACATGTCGATACAAATAAGTTAGTGCCGCCGTACCCCAACTCAATCCATGTTCCCACCCAACAAACAACTTTAACCACATAAAGGAAGCATTCACGCCTGTGCCATCCGAGAAAAGAGTTCGGCTGATTACATACCACAAGTATGCCCTACAATACTGTTGCACCGTTTCATCATCAACATCATCCGGGCACTTCCTAAAGTTCTCAGCAATCCAATGATAACTTGCACCGGCGGACTTCCCTTGCACCCCGGCTCCTTCCCAATGAGTCCCACCATAGTCTCACGCCATCCCTTTGAATCTGTGCTAAAACAAATAGGCTCTCCTTTGATAGGAAGTCCAGTGATCATTGTAACATCATGCAAAGTCACCGTCATCTCTCCAGCAAAGAAGTGGAAAGTATGTGTCTCAGGGCGCCATCGGTCAACTAGTGTCGTGATCGCACAAGGATTCATCTTCGGCATCGAACGAGACACGAGTGAGACAAATGGGAGAAGCCCAGTCTTCCGGATGTACTCCGTGCATCGCTCGTCATATTCCATCTTCTCATGAACCGCACCAGACCTCAAGTGAAGCTGATCAAAGACCCTTCTTTCATCTGCCATGAACCGTGCACGATGAAGTAGATCGTATGATGGATGGATAAGAGAAGCCATCCTACAAAATGACAATGTACATCGTAAGCTTCCTTTTCATTTGTAAATATCCAGAGTAATGGAAATATAAACATACATACAGGTGCAAATATCCATATCCATACAACGAAGGGATACATACAACTACAAATCAATACCTAAGCCGAATCATCCATACAAGTGAATATGCATACACACATTTGCACACAACCTTCTATTCTCTATGTCAAATTTGCTACCAAATACATAAAAACTAAAAAACCTACTATAAGTACCAAATACTAATCATACCATACATATCCCTACCCATACATTTCTAATACAAACGCAAATATCAACAAATTTTTAAAAAGGGGATGAACTAGGGTTTCTACACATGGGATGAATGCAACAAAATTAACCAATAAAAAGAGGAGAAAGTTGGGGGATTACCTAAAGAATTAGGAGGGGAAGAAGATCCACCGGTTTTCCCCTTCAATCTGTCCTTCTTGGTCGTGGATTTGGAGGAGGGAAGGGAGGGGCGGCGGGTTGGGCGATGAGACAGAGACGAGTATGTGTCTCTCTCTGTAGCGAATTGCGGCGGCAGGGGCAATTTCATCGAAGGAGCATGGCGCCCCCATCCAGGGCGTCATGGTCAAGCCCATAGTGACCCCGCCCCTGGGGCGTCATGCAACCACAGATGGGCCCAGGCTACCGACGTGGCTGGTCAGCGCCGCGATATGGCACCCTTGACAGGGGCGTTATGATGTGTAGCATGATGCCTCGGCTGCGAGCGCCATGTGGAAAGAGCCATTTTGTGAAATATTTTGAAAAAAGGTTCATTTTGTGCTGAACTTTGGCCGATGGATCAGTTTGTGATTTTTCACGAATCACGTGAGGTTAGCTAGCAAAAAACGAGCAGTAGCAGTATTGAATACACTCAGCCCACCCAACTCACCCCGTCGGCGCTAGCTAGGCATAGTAATTAACTACTCCTTCGTTCTTTGAATAGCAGTACTGGTGGTTGGATCTGGGTGTTTGTTTCCAGGGATTTTTTTATGTAGGGAATAGAAAACGTCTCTTTTAAAGACTTTTTTACCCAACGGAAGAGACTTTATAGGAACTAAACTAGTCATTTGGAACTAAATGAAAAAGACTTTCAAGGAGAGTCTTTTGGAGATTTTTTGGAACTTTTCCAACAATGTCCCTCCATGCACCTATTAGTCCGCCACCCCATGGTGTTGTTTGATTGTTATTTTTCTATATATTAGAGACAACATGGTCATTTAATAACCTTTAGGAAAAAACTAAAGACTTTTTAGTTTTTAAAAACAAACAGAAAAAGATTTTTTAGTTAGGACTAGAAAAAGTCCTAGACTAGAGAACCACATGTTCTATTTTCAGCTGGGGATGGAACGTGTGCGTGCGTGCGGGCTGCGTGCGCGTGTCCGCCGCCCAGCCAGGGGCGTGGGCGCGCGATGGAATGGACCAGCGGCGCCACGCTACGCCACCGCTGCTGGGTGGGCAGTGCGTGCGGCGGTGGACCACGCCGGTCGGGCTATGACCTCGTGCGTTTGATGATCCATAGCATAATGGGAGATGATTTGTGTGCTTGTACGTGTCAGTGTGCGAATGAGTGCACGGGTCTGGTCAGCGTGTGCTCCTCCCTCTACTCCGGTACCTTTTTATCCGTGTCGAAAATTCATGAGCTCTCCGGTCGGTGTCAGCAGCATGATCGTCTCCGACTGCGACACGAGGTTCGCTCATTCGGTTTGAAAGATTTCATAACATAAGAATCAGGATTAGTATAAGAATTTTATAGGATGGTACTTGTTATTCTAAGGAATTGACTCGCCTTATTTCTACACGTAAAATGAGTTTTGAGTGGATGTGTAATTTTCTCAAAAACACAAGAAATAAATAGTATTCCTACAAAATTCATGTACACATTTCCTACAAACCGAACGCATCTATAGAAAATTTTCCTTCGGCATCCTTGTTCCTATGGGTTTTCTACGAAAATCCTCCAAACCGAATAGACCCTTACAGGATTGTTGGTGTCCTCAATTTCCGTCAGGAAATCGTCTTGCTTGTGGTTTTTGCTAGTGTTGTTGCCTATGGTTTCCGATCTTGCCATGTCTGAGCTCTTGCACCGCGGTAGAGTGCGGGCCCGTGACTTGCCGTTGACGTGATCGACCATCGGCTCCGTCGACCTTACTCTATCTGATTGAGACATGTGTTTCATTCGTGTCCTTCTTTCTACATGACTATACCTTAGCCATATGCTTTGCCGTGTTCGCCCATGTTTAATAGGCAGCGATGAAAATATTTAAAAAATTTAAGCTATAGGCCCTGTTTGGTTCGGATGTGGATTTCTAAAAGTATCTGTGAAAAATCTGCTGTGGGAAAACAACTGTGGAAAATCTGATGTGGAAAAACAGTTGTGGAAAATCTGATGTGAAAAAGATGTAGATCATTTGGCAAACCAGCCGATACAGCTTTTTCAGATTTTGGCCCGCAACGGAACCAGATTTTGGAAAGCACGTCCCGAGCTGCTTCCGTTTTTGGTTCAGATTTTGGCAGCGGATTTCTGGAATCGGATTCTGCTGGGTTCGCCCTTTGGTTCAGATTCTGCTACGCGGCAGCGGAATCCGTCGATAAAAGTTAAACCAAACAGGGACATAATGAGGGTTAGTAAATTATGCATGGTCTAAATTATTGTGCATAGTTATAGCATTGAGGCATATTTTTGCTTTTGAAAATTGAATATCAAGCAAGGGAAATCAAATGACAGGTGGCACACAATTTCAAACACATCAAGAGCAACTCTAGCATAGTCGTCGTATTCACAACCTTCATGATACATATAGATTGCGGTTCATAATGTTTTGGAGGCTCGGACGATTGTGCGCCAGAATGCGGTCTTCATATTTTTCCTGTTGTTTTCTTTCTACACTATTAACAACAACTTATATCAAACAAATTAATGATTCAACAAATATTATCACAAACTATAAATCCAAATACAACAAATAACCCAAATTAACAAGCAATTCAGATGCAACAAATAAATTGTTCAAGAAAAAATAAAAGAAATTTAAACACACACCTCCCAGTTTGCTGCCAATGATACACAATGAGATGCTCATGATGAGAGCCATGGTCTTCAATCTTTCGGCGGACCTTAAGAAATGCTTGAATGTTGTTTGTATGCCTATGAGGCTCGACGATTGCGCCAATATTTTCATAGTCGATGAGGCTTGACCATGGCAGAGGCAGAAATGATTTTTTACTTATGGCAAAATTTATGAAGAAGCAAACCATGTATGCATAATGCAATTATGCAAGAGCTCGCTAGAATACTAAGATATATATTTAACAAGTACAACCAAAATCCAAAACTAACTATTAGTTTCAATAATACGGGCTCCATGGAATATTCGAGCTTATTTTAGGCAACCGCAACAAAAATCTGATTCAATATTCGAAGTACAATTTCATTTTTGTGGGGGATATTGAATTTCTGTTCCAATTCTAAATTAACTTTAGACGAGTTGGCTGGCTAGATTGTGTGTTCGTGTTTTGATTCATCTGTAGGGTGTACTCGCAGGCCCACTTGCGGATGCATAAAGCCCACCAGCAAGTCAACAATCACTCAAGCCCAACACACCAGAATCATATAGATTTGAATTAAGATGTGCATGTACTTGTACTAGTAGGTTTTTTGACGGAATTTTTTAGGTACGGCAGCCACCAAGGCTTGCCAGATAGCTAGCACTGCCCTTGATCCTCGATGATCATATTATAGGATCACACAACATGTCATAATGCTTCCCAAGATATCTTTGTTCCAGAAACAAGCATGCCCTCAAGATAGTTGAAAACCTTGCTTGCAGGCTTGTAACACTCCAAATGCCCCCTCAATGTTCTTCCTCTGAGCTTTCCGCGCCTTGGCGAAATGCTCAAGTTTCATGGTCTCATGATTAGAAATTGTGTTTACAAATATTGACCAAGATGGATAGATGCGAGATAGTGGCCTTGGGCATACCGACAGTCATTCACTGTGAAGTTGCAAAGGTAGAGAAGTACCAACAACTAGCTTTGCAAACACATGAGATCTCTGCAACGCATTGATATCATTGTGGGATTCAAGCAACCTAAAGTAGCAATGCCAAATCCACAATTCTTCAGAGGTAACAACTTCGAAAATTATTGTTGGATCATGGCAATGCCCGGTGATTTGGTCATGCCAAGCTGCAAAGCAATTCTTCCACCTCAAGTGCATACAATCAACACTCCCTAGCATTTCACGGCAACCGTTTGCTTCATGCATCGCTAGAAGCCTGACAGTGTCCTCGACATTGGGTGCTTGTGGATACCATTCTCCATAAACTCTCACTACAGTTTCAGCGAACATTTCCATTCATTTTATGATTGTAGCTTCGGCTATTTAAAGATACCCATCCAATTCATATGTAGGGTCGCCATATGCAATCATCGAAGTGTCGCGATCACCTTCTGATAAGAGGACAAATCTAGGAGACCGACGCCATTTCTCTGATGCTGGAAGAAAGGTTCATTGGCTTCCATGTCATTGGAAATTTGACGGAATAGCCATTCTTCATGTGGAAACCTCATCGGAACACATAAGGCGGCAAGGTATGATCCGGCAAAAGTATCCTGCATCAGCTTCTCGTGGCCTTCGATTATGTTTTGGTGAATTTTCGCACAACCAACTTTCGATCACGCACGCTTCCTCTTCATTACAATTGAAAGTGCATGTTATCCCCATGCCTTTTCGCTGGTTGCATAGTCATTCGCCACCTTCATGAGTTGTGAGTAAGCGAGAGCGGCCGTCGCATGAAGATTGCAGACCGAATTGTGTATGAACTTGGGCGCTTCGATGTTGTTAGTGTCACTGCGGACCTCACACATGGAGGCTGCGAGGGTGGCCTTCATAGCGCGGGGATGGAGTCGCGATTGTCGACGGCGCTCGTTTGCCATGGTTTTCATCCAATGATCCTGTTGTGCTATGACATGTCCTTTTCCTTTTGGAGCCATGGGTGAGCATCCATAGTGGCTTGCCGCATGGCCTCCATGGCACTCATAGTTGGATCTTCCCCTATTAGAGGTGTGCTAAGTAACCGCATTGCGGCCTTTGTATCCACGGGTGAAGGGGCTATTGGTGCAACAAACCCCGAAGCCCAGGCGTTGAGGGTCATGAATCCCGGGGGTCCAGTACCCAAAGTGATGAACCCGAGAGGACCCCCTCCTTGAGGGGTCGAAGTAGGAGGGATTAGACCCAGAGTAGGAAGACACCTATAGGAGCGACCCTGCTAGGGTTAATGATTACCGGCATAGCATTGGGCGCAGAAGCACGGTTGGTATTGTTGTTGAGCCCCTGTTTTACAACTCACATGGGGCTGTCATGAGGACCTGCTCCATGGTGATGGCCTAGGGAGGGTCCTCATCTTCGTTATCAGTTGTTGAGGGAGAGCTTGCGGAGCCATCCTCGTCCTCCGAGTGTTATCCATCCCAGATGCAATCTTCTGGCTCATGATCGACAGTGGGCAGTTGGTGCACACCATAGCAATCATATGGGATGTCTGGTTGGGTTGGAGGAGTGTTGCATTATCGTTCCAACGCCTCAGCTTCACAGAGCACGGTTGTGTCGTCGGTCCTAATCGCTAGAGTTGATGCGAATGATAGTGGTGCTCTCGGCCGAAGGCTGAAGCTGGGGTTGAAGGCATGCTTCAGAGCCGCATCCAAAGCTTGGAGATGTGATGGGACACGAAGCCTAATGTTGTCGTAGCGGTCGATGATGAACACAACGTGCCGAAGAAGAGGGTTCAGGCGGCGCGCTAGTGTAGAGTTGCCCTGCCTCATCCGCGATGAAGGTGTGAGAGCCAAAGATGAAGCTCTCACCCGATGCAAACTTGTCGGGCATGACTAAAGATCTGATCTGGGTTCGGCCTACGACCGGTGCAACCTTCCGACTGGCATGCCAACCAACGGTACCGAAAGCCGACAATGGCCTCGGTAGGCTGGAGAGCACGTCGAAAGTCCAGGGGGAATTGCATACGAGGAATTTACCCAGGTTCGGGCCCTCATGGTAGAGGCAATACTCTACTTGTCGGGGATATACCCCACGGTATGACCCGGCCAGAATCATGACCCGGCCGGGCTTGACGACTCACCAGAGATCTGGCTGGAGTTTGGTGACTCACTGGCGATCCACCCGGACATGGTGGTTTACGTGTAACCCGCCTGGACATTGTGACTCACCGGAGACCCGGCGGGCGAATTAGACGGATGACAAGACCCAAGGCCCAGCAGGCCGGCTTATATTCTGGTGGGCCGGCTTAAGAGAAAAGGGATGACGAATATTTCCTTTACGAGGAAGCAAGACCCGGACTTGTATTCAATTTGTGAGAAAGGATAGACTAGTCCTAGTCCTACTAGGACTCCACATGTAACCCACCCCTTCAAAATATATAAAGAGGGGCAGAGCTCCTCAAAAGAGGGACAAGCAACAGAAACAAGAGGGGCAGGGCTCCTCAAAAGAGGGACAAGCAACAGAAACAATCTCTAGGGCTAGACACAAAGGGGGAGCCGGCTTATCGGCGACTCTCTCATGAGCATAATGAGATCTAGCCACAAACAACATGTAGGGCTATTATCGGATGATGTTTCCCGCGGCCCGAAGCTGTCTAAATCCTTGTCTTACATTGCGTCTTTCGATTTCGCTCAACCCTTCTCAAGCTAATACAAAGATGCGTTGGTCTCACGACTAAGTCCTCACACTAGGATATCTGCCGTGACAATTCCACGACAGTTGGCGCTCACTGTGGAGCCTGCGCACGATGATGTTGAATTCTTGGAGGGATCTCTTTCAAGGATCAAGGAATTCACAATTTTTCGGATGAAGAAAGGATCTACATCATCAATGAGCAGTCGGAGAAATTAGGGTTGCAGCGTCCCGTGAGCCGCCGCCGATATGACCTGACGATCCATCAATCCGAAGCAAGATCGTTTTTCTTCGGCGCAGTCAGACGTTATCGAGACCGACAAATATTTTTAGTGCTGAGTCGATTCATACACAGCAGCGGAGGTCTGCAGTCAATCTGCCAAAACTACCGGCGCGTCTACATCAAGCCGTCAAGTTGCCAAGTCGCCGAGACAATTAATTTTTGCTATCGTGTACTGTTCAATGACCCGGGGGCGTCAACTCGTAGCTGCTAGTGCTACTCCTATCACGAATACTACTTGGAGACTTGTATTTGCTCACGTGAGCTCTCAATCAAACAAAAAAAAAATGGTTTACGGACTCGACTTCTGCGGCCATGGCCCGTCTCGACCTGACTTCGCCCCGTCTTGATGGCTGCATCGCCTGCAGTCGCGGCGCCGCCTCAGCGTGCCTCCGCTCCAAGTAACCCCAGCTGCCGACTGGCTGTCGTTGCGGTCGAGCCACCTCCGTCGGTCACCGTTTTCGCCTAGTTGGCCGCCCCTCCTCACTCTGAGCCACCTTGGGCCGCTGGATTCTTCCGTCGCGGATCGCCTTTGCCGGCCGTCTTCAAGTCGGCAACGTCAAGCCGCCTCGTGCTGCGGCCACGACTGCCATGCTTCAAGTCGCGGCGAATCGCCGGATTGCCTCCGCCTTCAGAGCTGTCTGCCGGAACTGTTGCCATCGCCGAGAGCCCCGCGGTCTCTTTCTGTATTCAACCCGGATTGGCCTCTCCTGCCTCTGCTTTACTTCGCGCCCGCACGTGTGCGCACAGCCGTCCGGCTCGCCTCTGTTGCTACCTGCTCTGAGCCGCCACTGCTGAATCGCCGGATCGCTCGTCCGCCGGGTGGCCACAGCCCCTCTCACCCCGTGTCGAGCTGCCGCGGCTGAACCGCACTGCGGACTTACTTCCGCAGCAGTCGCGCCTGCAGCTGCCGCAGCGACCCGCCGCGCCTTGAGCCGCCCCGCTACTGTGGTCTTGATCCACCGCCGCATTTTAAGTCGCCGTTTTACCTCTCCGGCGTCCTTCTGTTGCAGCTCGCGTGCACCAAGCTGCCGGGCTTAAGCCGCAGTTCCGGGTCACTTTCCACGCACCCGTGACGCCCGGGCCGGCTGTTTTCGCTGTTTCTGTCATTGCCTAGGCCGCCTACCTTCCGCGTTGAGAGCCGTCCGAGTGGCTTCGTGATGAGCCGCGACGGGTGACGGATCATCCCCAGCCTGTTTTCTCACTGACAATTCAGACGTGGGCCAAGTTGCGCTCGGTACTGAACTAGTAGTATTCAAGCATACTCACCTGTATGGAGAATAGCTCAAGTGAAAAAAGATGTGCCTCAAAAACGTGGTGGAATCTGTCCCAGAAACTGACAGAATGGCTTCGAGTGTTTCCGGCTTTATTCTACAAACAAATGAGAACAAGAAAGGAAGGGCTTGGAAGTAACCTTGGATAGAATTTGTGCTGAAGCCTGGGAAGTTTTTACGCAAGGGATACACGATTTTTTCTGAGACAGAGCCGCGGCCACCTGAGAGCTGCCGCTGTGGCACACCCTGATCGCTTCCATGTCCTTTTGTTAGGACCCGCGGCCCTCGTCGCGGTTATGCCCCAGATCGCCGGTTTTCGCCGGGACTATATTGAGTCATCGGCTTATTTAAGCCGTTTCTGTCGCCATAAACGAATCATACGTCATCCGAATAAATTAGATGATATCCATTTAAGTTTATTTTCTTAATACATATTGTTTTTATAAAAGAACAATTACCTGGTGTTATAATATTTTTGCAGGACTATTATTCCTTAAAAAGGTGTCGCAAATATTATTTTTGCACTAGCGCTCGTCTTGCATAAGTTGCCACCCTCATTACATCAACACACACGACCGACTCATTGTCCATGTCCATGGTCGACGTACATGTGTCTGTGCCGTTCCCAACGCCGCGGCCAACTCTCCCGCCCGCACCGGCTTACAACACCACGGACGACTCGTCCGTCTGTTCTCGCGGCCGATTCACGCGTCCACGCCGGCTTACGAGGAGGACAACTTGCCCGACTGCACCGGCTTACAACGCCGCGACCGACTCATCTGTCTACTCCCGCGGCCGACTCGCTTGTGATTGATTTCAGCTTCACCATGGTGATCATCAACTCTGCAGTGGATAATTTTTGGCTTAACATATCAGGTGATATCCATCCAGATAGAGGCACGCCAACATCTTTTGGCACAGATGGTCGTCGTTACTCAACGGACTCCCGCATCGGCTTACAACGCCGTGGCCGTCTCTCGCGACCACACTGGCTTACAATGCAGTGGTCGTCTCTCGCGACCGCGCCGGTTTACAATGCCGCGGCCGACTCTCCCGTCCACACCGGTTTAAAACACCGCGGCCGACAAATCTGTCAGCACCCGCGGCCGGCTCGGCCGTGATTGATTTCAGTTTCACCAT
Source organism: Triticum monococcum (assembly GCA_034509565.1). Taxonomy (NCBI): domain Eukaryota; kingdom Viridiplantae; phylum Streptophyta; class Magnoliopsida; order Poales; family Poaceae; genus Triticum; species Triticum monococcum. The sequence goes on from CM067842.1 coordinate 610,142,295, forward strand.
AGTGTTCATCAACTCCGCGGTGATAATTGTTGACCTGACACATCAGGTGAAATCCATCCAGCATATTTTTATATATTATATATTGCTTTCTTTAAAAGAACAATTACTCCGGTTTGTAAATTGTCCCATGCAGGATTCAAACCGGTCTATATCACGGTTAATTATGAAGAATCTCAAGACAACTCCTCAAGTCGCCTTGAGACTCGGGGGCTATGATGACATGACTCAGTAAATGATTGCCAGTTTAAGGCAGATTCAATAACCCCGGGTCATTGGAAGAAACAATAGCCCGGCCCCGGAGGCTACTGTCTTTTTGACGAATATTTAAAGGCCATCAGGAAATTTCCGGCTTAAAAGGAAGGATTCTGGTTCAAGGTAAACCTGTTTCCCACAAAGCTTGAAGCTCTCAAACCCGGTTTAAAGTTCCGGTTCAAAAAGAATTAATCTCTTGCAAGTTCGAGTTCTCAGACAAATTAATGGTTGCCAAAGAGAACTTGCTGCCATGATGCGCGATTCAAACATGGGTATCCTGCCTTATGGCTTATCTTATTATGGTCACTTGGGGGCTTCCTGCTCATCGAGCATAGCTGTCGGTACCCTCTTGATCAGCATGATGCCAGAATTTATATGGTCACTTGGGGGCTTCCTATTCAAACATAGGTCGTATTCGAACCAAAGAGAACATAGCTGTCGTAACCCTTTTGATCGGCGCAAAGCCAAACTCACTAGGGGGATTCTTGATCGTATTCGAAGCATAGCTTAACCCCTTTTGGGTCCGACTTGGATCGTATTCGAATCAGGGTCGTTAAAAACCTCTCAAGGTCATTTGGGGGCTTCCTGTTCAAACATAGGTCGTATTCGAACCAAAGAGAACATAGCTATCGCTACCCTCTTGATCGACGCATCGCCAAAGCCACTGGGGGCTACATGATCGTATTCGAATCCTAGCTTAACCCCTTTGGAACAGTTTACTGATCGTATTCGAATCAGAAACCTTGAGTTTTATTTGGTTTAAGTTTTGCAAGCAATCTTTTGGGTTTTGATACTTTTTGCTCATATGTGAAGCATATAAGTGTGGTTTCGTTTAAACCCGGCTTGGCTTTGGACGATAAGTCGCCAACATGTGGCAATCATCATATATTTGAAAGTATTGGCCTCTAAGGATTGGGTTATCACCCTTACTGCACGTGTCATGTAAACCGGCAGTACAAATTAAATATCACAATGGTTATATGTGGGATATTATGATCCGCCCTACAGTAAACCGCCAGGGGACCTTGTGATCTACTTATGTGCAGGATAAGACTACATTTGAGTAGTGACCCGCCATGGCTTTTGACGTTAAGTCGCCAGGGCATATGTTGTTTAAACTCTGCAGGATTTATAGAGCTATGACTTACATAAATGATTAAGTTCTAGCCCATCATCAAAGATTGAAATTGGTGTCTCAAAAGGGTTATCAATTTTTTGATTTTCTCAAAGGCTATAAGCCGCCGGGTTATAAAAATTCTGGTTCACAATGGAGGCATATTAAATCGCCATCGGCCAAGAGCCGCCGGGTATTTAAACTCCGGATTTACTTCTCAACAGATAAGGTACTCAAAGTCGCTTTGGCGCAATGGCTATTATTTTATCAATGGATATGATTTATTCTACAATGGAAAGAATAGTCCCGAGTTGCTGCAGGCTTACAACCCGGCACTTGGGGGCTACATTATTCAGTTTGAGATTATATCACATATGCAAGTCCCATGTCACTGCCAGCATGCACGATGGCACTTGGGGGCTAATGCAAAGACAATTTTACTGGCCTTATTGAAGACCTGACTCATCACATCATGATGAGTCGGCCCTTGGGGGCTACTAATTGCTCCTGTCAACAATTCAAGGTACACAAGTTTTATTCCATTATATTGAAGGGTCCACTACTCAGTTGGTAAAGTACAAAGCTCTTAACCTTGTGGACGTGGTTACATCATATGATGTTCTTTTCAAAAGAAGTATATATAAAGTCCCAGCTCAATATTATCTTACTTAGTCGGCCCTTGGGGGCTACACGTTGTTGTTCAAGTCTATATGATCATATTTATAAAGTCCCTCCTCATTATTGCATAATGACCCGGCCCTTGGGGGCTACACTGGTTGTAGTTTTTTATGAGTATAAGGCAATTACAAGTCGCAGGTTGCTGCAAGCATGACAACCCGGCACTTGGGGGCTACATATATGGAGTATTCAGTCTTTACTAGTGACTAAGATGAACAACATGGATTTCTTCAAAGTGGCAGTATTTATATTGAAGCAAGTCTTAAGTCATCACTTTGTTTCTGCTCAAGACTTGGGGGCTACAGGTAATATGGATATAAGGGAGAAAAAAATCTTCAAATTCTTAGTTCTGAGTAAACTAGATTGACCCGGCGTCACCAATAACTATGACCCGGCGTCGGCAACAATTATGACTCGATGCTATCAATATTTACAAACCGGATATTTTGGCTATGATAAACCGACAAGTTCTACAAGCTCGCTGAAAGTCAGATGAGTTTTTTTTTCAAGACAAATATTTTTTAAGCCGACGCTTTGGAAGCCGATTCAAGTGGATTATTTATTACAATATTTCTCTATAAGATACCAATGTCTGCAGATTGGTTCTGAAGCTGGCCTATTGACCCGGATTTCTCAAAAGAAGTATCTGGATTTTTGCATTGACAAGGTTTGGACATATCTGTTAAAAGAGATTTGCTATAAGATCTTTGAGTATGCATCCAGGAGGAAATGACAAGGGCTTAAAGATAGTCAGGTACCGGTTCATAAAAATATTTAACCCAGAGCACAACCTATCAAGTTTGTTCTTGTATTTATTTTACAGGATTAGTTTAACATGGATAAATCCAAATTAAACTGGGGGCTAATGTCGAGGATATACCCCACGGTATGACCCGGCCGGAATCATGACCCGGCCGGGCTTGGCGACTCACCAGAGATCTGGCTGGAGCTTGGTGACTCACTGGCGATCCACCCGGACATGGCGGTTTACATGTAACCCGCCTGGACATTGTGACTCACTAGAGACCCGGCGGGCGGATCAGACGGACGACAAGACCCAAGGCCCAGCGGGCCGGCTTATACTCTGGTGGGCCGGCTTAAGAGAAAAGGGATGACGAATATTTCCTTTACGGGGATGCAAGATCCGGACTTGTATTCAATTTATGAGAAATGATAGACTAGTCCTAGTCCTATTAGGACTCCACATGTAACCCGCACCTTCAAAATATATAAGAAGGGGCATGGCTCCCCAAAAGAGGGACATGCAACAGAAACAATCTCTAGGGCTAGACACAAAGGGGGAGCCGGCTTATCGGCGACTCTCTCATGAGCATAATGAGATCTAACCACAAACAACATGTAGGGTTATTACCGGATGATGTTTCCCGGGGCCCGAAGCTGTCTAAATCCTTGTCTTACATTGCGTCTCTCGATTTCGCTCAACCCCTCTCAAGCTACTACAAAGATGCGTTGGCCTCACGACTAAGTCCTCACACTAGAACATCTGCCGTAACAATTCCATGACACTACTCCTACCTTGCTTTGATTAATGGTGTGAAACACCTGGTGTAGGGGGTACAAGTATGAGGTGATGACCGCTACTAAGACGATGACAATGATGTTAGATGGCTTTCAAAGTACAACCAATCCTGTATGACGCCCGCGTGCATCATATAGGCGCAGCATCGCTGAAGCGAGAAGCAAGATAGCTCGGCCCATTTGACGCACGCATTGTGTTCTCGCTTTGTTTTTTGTTTTCTGATTTTTTTTGTGTTTTTTGGTTTTGGTTTTCTATTTCAATTTATTATTCGTTTTCATTTTTATTTTTTTAGATCTGTTTTCTACATTTTTTTATAGTTTTGCAATATATATGGTGAATATTGAATATATTTTTCAAATACAAACTGATTTTTCAAGTATATGAACATTTTTTCAAACACACACTAAAGATTTTTATACATGTTATGGAAAATTTGGTTAGATACACTGAGCTTTTCTCAATATACGATGAACTTTTGTTAATTACATGATTAACATTTTTTTAATATACAATCAATTTTTTTAGACATTGAACTTTTTATATAAACACATGTTGAACATTCTCGAAAATTTATTTTTATTTAGAATATGTTTTTAAATAATTAGCTACTAGAAAAACAATAGCTAGTTATTTGGGTGAAAAATTGAAGGAAAAGAAACCCGGTCGTGGGGCAGGTTGGGCAGGCCCAATTGTCATGGCTTGAGCAAAGCCGCATCTACTCGACGCACGTGGGCGATGACTTGGAGCTCTCTCGAACTACCTACTGGGTTCGCGTTATAAAGTAGGATGACGCCTAGGGTTTACAAGTTTCCTAACAGACCTTGAGCCTTGATCGGTAGAGGGGCCCTTGGTTTGCACGCTAAGATGAAGAACCTTCGAGAAGTCGTGCCTCCTATTAGGCGAAGGGCCCTCACCGTGACTTGGCTCTCTGGACCCTGAGGTTGGCCCATTGCGGGCCTCCCGGGCGATGGGCCTCCCTCAATATAAAATAAAAATCGATTTTCTACTCACTCATTCCCCGAAAGGGTGGCGTAAAGTTCGAAGCAATTTTTCTCAAAAAATTCAACTAACGGCCTTTCACCAGAGGACTAACCTAGCGAACACCCTCCCGGTCGTCACATGAATCTTGGAGCAGAACCTACAACCTCCTTTCTTTTGAGGTGCAATCTGCAACCTCCTGTGTGTGCCCGAACGCCCATAGCCACTAGGCTTGCTGGGCCTTTGTGAACCACTTGTGTTTAAAATGCCACATGTATTTTTCAATCCAAAAAATCTTGTTTTTTTATTTTCTCACATGGCGGTTTGATTTTTTATAGCATGACATTTTCTAAGAGGATGGCTTTTTTTATTAATGAGAGATGGCACTTAACAGAGAATGAAAGTGCATCGAGGACCGAATCGAAAAGAAACTGAGTTGCTGGAAGGGCAAGCTCATGTCATACGGAGGCCGATTAATTCTGATAAACTCGGTTCTCACGAGTATGCCTATGTTTCTTTTGTCGTTCTTCCAACTCCCAATTGGAGTTAGGAAAAGACAGGAGTTCTATAGATCACATTTCTTCTGGCAGAGCGATGAACTAAAAAGAAAATACCGACTTGCCAAATGGGATATCATTTGTCGACCGAAAGACCAAGGGGGTCTTGGTATTGAGAATCTTGAGGTTAAAAACAGATGTCTTCTCTGCAAGTGGCTGTGGAAGTTATCGGTAGAGACTAATGGCACTTGGGCGCAGATCCTTCGTAGCAAGTATCTTCATTCCAAAACTTTGTCCCAGGTGACAGCAAGGCCGACTGACTCACCATTTTGGAAAGGGCTTATGAATGTCAAATTAACCTTGTTTAATAGGACAAAGTTCATTCCTGGCAATGGCGCTAGCACGCGATTTGTTGGGGAACGTAGTAATTTCAAAAAAATTCCTACGCACACGGAAGATCATGGTGATGGATAGCAACAAGAGAGGAGAGTGTTGTCTACGTACCCTCGTAGACCGACAACGGAAGCGTTGACACAACGTAGAGGAAGTAGTCGTACGTCTTCCCGATCCAACCGATCCAAGTACCGAACGTACGGCACCTCCGAGTTCTGCACACGTTCAACTCGGTGACGTCCCTCGAGCTCTGATCCAGCCGAGTGTTGAGGGAGAGTTTCGTCAGCACGATGGCGTGATGACAGTGATGATGTTCTACCGACGCAGGGCTTCGCCTAAGTACCGCTACGATATGACCGAGGTGGAATATGGCGGAAGGGGGCACCGCACACGACTAAGGAACGATCACGAAGATCAACTTGTGTGTCATGGGGTGCCCCCTTGCCCCCGTATATAGAGGAGGGAGAGGGGGAGGTGCGGCTGGCCCTAGGGGTGCGCCTGGAGGAGTCCTACTCCCACCGGGAGTAGGACTCCCCCCTCTTGCCTTGTTGGAGACGGAAAGGGGAAGGGGGAAAGAGGAAAGGGGCGCGCCGCCCCCCTTCCTTGTCCTATTCGAACTAGGGGGGAGGGGGCGCGCGGCCTGCCCTGGCCGGCCCTCCTCTTCTCCCTTAGGGCCCATGTAGGCCCATTAACCCCCCCCCCCCGGGGGGGGGTGTTCCGGTAACCCCCGGTACTCCGGTAAAATCCCGATTTCTCCCGGAACGTTTCCGATATCCAAATATAGGCTTCCAATATATCAATCTTTATGTATCGGCCATTTCGAGACTCCTCGTCATGTCCGTATCACATCCGGGACTCCGAACAACCTTCGGTACATAAAAACACAAAAACCCTAATTACGATCGTCACCAAACTTTAAGCGTGCGGACCCTACGGGTTCGAGAACTATGTAGACATGACCGAGACACGTCTCCGGTCAATAACCAATAGCGGAACCTGGATGCTCATATTGGCTCCTACATATTCTACGAAGATCTTTATCGGTCAGACCGCATAACAACATACGTTGTTCCCTTTGTCATCGGTATGTTACTTGCCCGAGATTCGATCGTCGGTATCTCAATACCTAGTTCAATCTCGTTACCGGCAAGTCTCTTTACTCGTTCCGTAATACATCATCCCGCAACTAACTTATTAGTTGCAATGCTTGCAAGGCTTGAGTGATGTGCATTACCGAGAGGGCCCAGAGATACCTCTCCGACAATCGGAATGACAAATCCTAATCTCGAAATACGCCAACCCAACAAGTACCTTTGGAGACACCTGTAGAGCACCTTTATAATCACCCAGTTACGTTGTGACGTTTGGTAGCACACAAAGTGTTTCTCTAGTAAACGGCAGTTGCATAATCTCATAGTCATAGGAACATGTATAAGTTATGAAGAAAGCAATAGCAACAAACTAAACAATCAAGTGCTAAGCTAACGGAATGGGTCAAGTCAATCACATCATTCTTCTAATGATGTGATCCCATTAATCAAATGACAACTCATGTCTATGGCTAGGAAACATAACCATCTTTGATCAACGAGCTAGTCAAGTAGAGGCATACTAGTGACACTCTGTTTGTCTATGTATTCACACATGTATTATGTTTCCTGTTAATACAATTCTAGCATGAATAATAAACATTTATCATGATATAAGGAATTAAATAATAACTTTTATTATTGCCTCTAGGGCATATTTCCTTCAGTCTCCCACTTGCACTAGAGTCAATAATCTAGATTACACTGTAATGATTCTAACACCCATGGAGCCTTGGTGCTGATCATGTTTTGCTCGTGGAAGAGGCTTAGTCAGTGGGTCTGCAACATTCAGATCTGTATGTATCTTGCACATTTCTATGTCTCCCACTTGGACTAAATCCCGAATGGAATTGAAGCGTCTCTTGATGTGCTTGGTTCTCTTGTGAAATCTGGATTCCTTTGCCAAGGCAATTGCACCAGTATTGTCACAAAATATTTTCATTGGACCCGATGCACTAGGTATGACACCTAGATCGGATATGAACTCCTTCATCCAGACTCCTTCATTTGCTACTTCCGAAGCAGCTATGTACTCCGCTTCACATGTAGATCCGGCCATGACGCTTTGTTTAGAACTTCACCAACTGACAACTCCACGTTCAATGTAAACACGTATCCGGTTTGCGATTTAGAATCGTCTGGATCAGTGTCAAAGCTTGCATCAACGTAACCATTTACGATGAGCTCTTTGTCACCTCCATATACGAGAAACATATCCTCAGTCCTTTTCAGGTACTTCAGGATGTTCTTGACCGCTGTCCAGTGATCCACTCCTGGATTACTTTGGTACCTCCCTGCTAGACGTATAGCAAGGCACACATCAGGTCTGGTACACAGCATTGCATACATGATAGAGCCTATGGCTGAAGCATAGGGAACATCTTTCATTTTCTCTCTATCTTCTGCGGTGGTTGGACATTGAGTCTTACTCAACTTCACACCTTGTAACACAGGCAAGAACCCTTTCTTTGCTTGATCCATTTTGAACTTCTTCAAAATTTTGTCAAGGTATGTGCTTTGTGAAAGTCCAATTAAGCGTCTTGATCTATCTCTATAGATCTTAATGCCCAATATGTAAGCAGCTTCACCGAGGTCTTTCATTGAAAAACTCTTATTCAAGTATCCCTTTATGCTATCCAGAAATTCTATATTATTTCCAATCAATAATATGTCATCCACATATGATATCAAAAATGCTACAGAGCTCCCACTCACTTTCTTGTAAATACAGGCTTCTCCAAAAGTCTGTATAAAACCAAATGCTTTGATCACACTATCAAAGCGTTTATTCCAACTCCGAGAGGCTTGCACCAGTTCATAAATGGATCGCTGGAGCTTGCACACTTTGTTAGCCCCCTTTGGATCGACAAAACCTTCTGGTTGCATCATATACAACTCTTCTTCCAGAAATCCATTCAGGAATGCAGTTTTGACATCCATCTGCCAAATTTCATAATCGTAAAATGCGGCAATCGCTAACATGATTCGGATAGACTTAAGCATCGCTACGGGTGAGAAGGTCTAATCGTAGTCAATCCCTTGAACTTGTCGAAAACCTTTCACAACAAGTCGAGCTTTGTAGACAGTAACATTACCGTCAGCGTCAGTCTTCTTCTTGAAGATCCATTTATTCTGAATTGCTTGCCGATCAACGGGCAAGTCAACCAAAGTCCACACTTTGTTCTCATACATGGATCCCATCTCAGATTTCATGGCTTCTAGCCATTTTGCGGAATCTGGGCTCACCATCGCTTCAGTTCATAAGTTCATCATGATCTAGTAGCATGACTTCCAGAACAGGATTACCGTACCACTCTGGTGCGGATCTTACTCTAGTTGATCTACGAGGTTCGGTAGTAACTTGATCTGAAGTTTCATGATCATTATCATTAGCTTCCTCACTAATTGGTATAGGTGTCACAGAAACCGGTTTCTGTGATGTTTACTTTCCAATAAGGGAGCAGGTACAATTACCTCATCTAGTTCTACTTTCCTCCCACTCACTTTTTTCGAGAGAAACTCCTTCTCTAGAAAAACTCCGAATTTAGCAACAAAAGTCTTGCCATCAGATCTGTGATAGAAGGTGTACCCAACAGTCTCCTTTGGGTATCCTATGAAGACACATTTCTCCGATTTGGGTTTGAGCTTATCAGGTTGAAGCTTTTTCACATAAGCATCGCAGCCCCAAACTTTCAGAAACGACAACTTTGGTTTCTTTCCAAACCACAGTTCATAAGGCGTCGTCTCAACGGATTTTGATGGTGCCCTATTTAACGTGAATGCGGCCGTCTCTAAAGCATAACCCCAAAACGATAGCTGTAAATTTGTAAGAGACATCATAGATCGCACCATATCTAGTAAAGTATGATTACGGCGTTCGGACACACCATTATGTTGTGGTGTTCCGGGTGGCGTGAGTTGCGAAACTATTCCTCTTTGTTTCAAATGTAGACCAAACTTGTAACTCAAATATTCTCCTCCATGATCAGATCGTAGAAACTTTATTTTCTTGTTATGATGATTTTCAACTTCACTCTGAAATTCTTTGAACTTTTCAAATGTTTCAGACTTATGCTTCATTAAGTAGATATACCCATATCTGCTTAAATCATCTGTGAAGGTGAGAAAATAACAATATCCGCCACGAGCCTCAACATTCATTGGTCCACATACATCTGTATGTATGATTTTCAACAAATCTGTTGCTCTCTCCATAGTACCGGAGAACGGCGTTTTAGTCATCTTGCCCATGAGGCACGGTTCGCAAGTACCAAGTGGTTCATAACCAAGTGGTTCCAAAAGTCCATCAGTATGGAGTTTCTTCATGCGCTTTACACCGATATGACCTAAACGGCAGTGCCACAAATAAGTTGCACTATCATTATCAACTCTGCATCTTTTGGTTTCAACATTATGAATATGTGTATCACTACTATCGAGATTCATCAAAAATAGACCACTCTTCAAGGGTGCATGACCATAAAAGCTATTACTCATATAAATAGAACAACCATTATTCTCTGATTTAAATGAATAATCGTCTCGCATCAAACAAGATCCAGATATAATGTTCATGCTCAACGCTGGCACCAAATAAAAATTATTTAGGTCTAATACTAATCCCGAAGGTAGGTGTAGAGGTAGCGTGCCGACCGCGATCACATCGACTTTGGAACCATTTCCCACGCGCATCATCACCTCGTCCTTAGCCAATCTTCGCTTAATCCGTAGCCCCTGTTTCAAGTTGCAAATCTTAGCAACAGAACAAGTATCAAATACCCAGGTGCTACTGCGAGCATTAGTAAGGTACACATCAATAACATGTATATCACATATACCTTTGTTCACTTTGCCATCCTTCTTATCCGCCAAATACTTGGGGCAGTTCCGCTTCTAGTGACCAGTTTGCTTGCAGTAGAAACACTCAGTCTCAGGCTTAGGTCCAGACTTGGGTTTCTTCTCCTGAGCAGCAACTTGTTTGCTGTTCTTCTTGAAGTTCCCCTTCTTCTTCCCTTTGCCCTTTTTCTTGAAACTGGTGGTCTTATTGACCATCAACACTTGATGCTCCTTCTTGATTTCTACCTCCGTGGCTTTTAGCATCGCGAAGAGCTCGGGAATAGTCTTATTCATCCCTTGCATATTATAGTTCATCATGAAGGTTTTGTAGCTTGGTGGAAGTGATTGAAAAACTCTGTCAATGACACTATCAACAGGAAGATTAACTCCCAGTTGAGTCAAGTGATTATGATACCCAGACATTTTGAGTATATGTTCACTGACAGAACTATTCTCCTCCATCTTGCAGCTATAGAACTTATTGGAGACTTCATATCTCTCAATCCGGGCATTTGCTTGAAATATTAACTTCAACTCCTGAAACATCTCATATGCTCCATGACGTTCAAAACGTCGTTGAAGACCCGGTTCTAAGCCATAAAGCATGGCACACTGAACTATCGAGTAGTCATCAGCTTTGCTCTGCCAGACATTCATAACATCTAGTGTTGCTCCTATAGTAGGCTTGGCACTTAGCGGTGCTTCCAGAACGTAATTCTTCTGTACAACAATGAGGATAATCCTCAAGTTACGGACCCAGTCCGTGTAATTGCTACCATCATCTTTCAATTTTTCTTTCTCAAGGAACACATTAAAATTCAACGGAACAACAGCACGGGCCATCTATCTACAATCAAACATAAACACGCAAGATACTATTAGGTACTAAGTTCATGATAAATTTAAGTTTAATTAATCATATTACTTAAGAACTCCCACTTAGAAAGATATCCCTTTGATCCTCTAAGTGATCACGTGATCCAAATCAACTAAACCATGTCCGATCATCACTTGAGATGGAGTAGTATCAATGGTGAACATCACTATGTTGATCATATCTACTATATGATTCACGCTCGACCTTTCGGTCTCTGTGTTCCAAGGCCATATCTGTTATATGCTAGGCTCGTCAAGTTTAACCTGAGTATTCCGCGTGTGCAACTGTTTTGCACCCGTTGTATTTGAACGTAGATCCTATCACACCCGATCATCACGTGGTGTCTCAGCACGAAGAACTTTCGCAACGGTGCATACTCGGGGAGAACACTTACTTTGATAATTTAGTGAGGGATCATCTTATAATGCTACCGTCAATCAAAGCAAGATAAGATGCATAAAAGATAAAAATCACATGCAATCAATATATGTGATATGATATGGCCATCATCATCTTGTACTTGTGATCTCCATCTCCGAAGTACCGTCATGATCACCATCGTCACCGGCGCGACACCTTGATCTCCATCGTAGCATTGTTGTCGTCTCGCCAATCTTATGCTTCCACGACTATCGCTACTGCTTAGTGATAAAGTAAAGCATTACAACGCGATTGCATTGCATACAATAAAGCGACAACCATATGGCTCCTGCCAGTTGCCGATAACTCGGTTACAAAACATGATCATCTCATACAATAAAATTTAGCATCATGTCTTGACCATATCACATCACAACATGCCCTACAAAAACAAGTTAGACGTCCTCTACTTTGTTGTTGCAAGTTTTACGTGGCTGCTACGGGCTTAGCAAGAACCGTTCTTACATACGCATCAAAACCACAATGATAGTTTGTCAAGTTGGTGTTGTTTTAACCTTCGCAAGGACCGGGCGTAGCCACACTCGGTTCAACTAAAGTTGGAGAAACTGACACCCGCCAGCCACCTGTCACTACAGGAATTAGCTACTTTGCCGTCAGCCATGGCGGACGTCAAAGGCATGGATGGCTGACGGCAAAGGTCTTTGCCGTCCGCCGCGGATGGCAAAAGGTGACAGCAAAGTAAGGTTCGGCAAAGAGGTACTTTGCCGTCTGCTTCGGGCGGCTGACGGCAAAGGAGCCTTTGCCATCAGCAGCGGACGGCAAAGAGTGCAGACGGCAATAAGTGTGCTGTTACTCCGTTAGGTGGCTAACGGCAGGCCTTTGCCGTCCGCCGCTGACGGCAAACATCGGAAGGCCTTTGCCGTCCGCCGTGTGATGTCAGCCAACATCACTACACTGCAGGCCTTTGCCGTCCGCCGCTGTAGGCAAAGGTTTTGCTCTTTGCCATCCGCCGCGGATGGCAAAGCCTTTGCCGTCAGCCACTGTAGGCAAACTGACCAAATTGGTCAGCCTCCCAGGAAGCACAGCTGTCTGCCACGTGGCCTCTTTGCCGTCCGCTGCTGATGGCAAAGAGCTCTTTGCCGTCGGTGGCAGACGGCAAAGAGCCTGCATATTGGCTCTTTTTTCTGTTTTTTTGAATCCAACAATTTTCAGAGCAAATATATATGACATATATAGATATATTTCCATATCAGATATCCAGCACATAAGTTTCATATCACATAAGTTTCATCCATACATATTGTTCATACATAAGCAAGTTCCATCCATATACATATTACAATGCAAAGTTTCATCAAGATAGGAAGTTCCATCATAGCAAGCTAGATACAATGCAAAGTTTCATGAAAGGAAAAGCAAGCACTCCATCATAGCAAGCTAGGTTCCATGAAGTGAATGAAATCTGCAAAATGGTAAATAAGAAAGTTAGAAATAGGTGACTAGAACAAGAAGAAGACTAGAACAAGAAGTATATGTCATTTATGAGCTAACTTAGTTGAAATGGATCATATATGAGCTAACTAAGTTGAAATGGTTTGTTTATGAGCTAACTTAGTTAAAATGGATCATTTATGAGCTAACTTAGTTGAAATGGGTCATTTATGAGCTAACTAAGGTGAAGGGCATCGTTTTTGAGCTAACTAAGGTGAAATGAATAGTTTTTGAGCTAACTAAGGTGAAATGGATCATTTATGAGCTAACTTAGGTGAAATGGATCATTTATGAGCTAACTTACTTGGAATGGGTCGTTTATGAGCTAACTAAGGTGAAATGGATCTTTTTGAGCTAACTAAGGTGAAATGGATTGTTTTTGAGCTAACTTAGGTGAAATGGATCATTTATGAGCTAACTTAGTTGAAATGGATCATTTATGAGCTAACTAAGGTCAAATGGATCGTTTTTGAGCTAACTAAGGTGAAATGGATCGTTTTTTAGCTAACTTAGGTGAAATGGATCATTTATGAGCTAACTAAGGTGTTTTTGAGCTAACTAAGGTGAAAGGGATCTTTTTTGAGCAAACTTAGGTGAAATGGATCATTTAAGAGCTAATTTAGGTGAAATGGATCGTTTTTAGCTAACTTAGGTGAAATGGATCATTTATGAGCTAACTAAGGTGTTTTTGAGCTAACTAAGGTGAAATGGATCTTTTTTGAGCAAACTTAGGTGAAATGGATCATTTAAGAGCTAATTTAGATGAAATGGATCGTTTTTAGCTAACTTAGATGAAATGGATCATTTAGGAGCTACTATAGGTAAATTGGGTCATTTTAGAGCTAACTTGGATAAACTGGATCATTTATAAGCTAACCTAGGTAAGATGGGTCATTTTGGAGCTAACCTAAGTGAAATGGGTCATTTTGGAGCTAACCTAGGTGAAATGGGTCATTTTAAAGCTAACGTAGGTAAAATGGATCATTTAGGAGCTAATATACGTAAAATGGGTCATTTTAGAGCTAACTTGGATAAATTGGATCACTTATAAGCTAACTAAGGTAAAATGAGTCATTTTAGAGCTAACTTAGGTAAAATGAATTGTTTATGAGCTAACTAAGTTAATTATGCAATTTTTGACATAAGTAAGCTAAGTACATATCGTTTTAGAGCTAACTTAGGTAGAATGGATGGTTTATGAGGTCAGTAAGCTTATTAAGTCATTTTGGAGGAAAAGAAGCTAACTCTAGGTCATTATGGTAAGCATATTGGAGGAAATAAAGCTAAGTCTAGGTCTTTATGCATTTGTTAAGCAAAACACTAGAGAAACTTACCGTGATCACGGAGGTGTAGGACCGGGCTGGCTCGCGCCAGTAGCTGAAGAAGGAGCGGGCTGGCTCTCGCCGGTAGCTGGAGAAGGATCGTGCGATGCGTTTCTGGAGTTAAGCTGCACCAAAGATCATTTCCAATGTCTCGTCAGCATTATGACACTCAAATGTTAAGACTAGCAAGTAATGTCCATTCAAATTAAACTCACCGTGCTCCCAGGAGCAATCACTGGCATCGGCGGAGCGGTCTGACCGGACTTCTCGCACACAGACTGCACATTTGGTTTTCACAACAGAGTCATACTAGTTAGTAATGAGACTCAAATGTTAAGACTAGCAAGTAATCTGCACAAGAAACTTACCACAAGGAGCTCGTACATGGCCCTTGCCTGCATGTCATTCCGTGCCCTCTCCTCCTCCAACATCTTTGTCGTCCTCTCCTCCAACTCCCGCCGCCTCTCCGCCGCCTCCACTAGAAGTTTCTCCGTTCTATCTCTCTCACTCTGTATAGCAGCCTACAACACCACTCACATGACCATTTGTAATCATTGATGGAAGCGCACACAATGTAATGGAGAAAGATAGTTGAGTACGTATAACTAACCTTAAAGGCGAGTTGGACTGGCCGTTCACGAGGCCTTATCTCAGGAGCGGAGCTCGACTGGCGCGCCTTGATCTCCGGGAGAGTGCTAGGACAACGGATAAGTCCATCTCCCATGGCTATGGAGCCATGGGACCTCCCGCCACCAGATATCATCAGCAGCTCTGTATCAATGGGACCCTGGCTCGGGTTAAAGTCCCCCCCTTTCCTCGCCTTCCCCTGATCTCTATATTGCACGAGCTTGTCGTTGGCGGAGATGTTGGTGAAGCTCTTTGGATCATCGAGGTCAGACGGAGAGAATGCCTTGACTTTCTTGTAAGGGCCAGTGTGGGCCATGGCATACAGGTCGTACACCTCTGGCACCTTATCCGCCTTATTGTAGCGTGCCTGAAAGAGAGAAACAAAGTAAATTAGTAATTAAAGGGCTAAAGCTAGCATGATGAATGAATTGCATGAATCATGAAGCAAACCACATACCCAGTTCCGCCCGTACTGAAATAAGTTGGAGCTGCCTTGGTGGTGTGGCACACCTTCCATTTGGGCACGTTTGTCCTTGGCCTCTTTGTGGGTGGCCAGCCATTCTTCTGAGCACCACGCATTGACCAACACCTCCCAACAATCCATCCGATCCGCACACCATCTCGGAGGGGCCTAAGTTAGCAAATAGAAACTTGAACGCTAAGGCTATGAATTACTAAATGATGGAAGTAAGTACAAGGCCTTAAGAATTACCTTCATGTACTTCTCCTTACTCAAGAACTTATCGCGGCACTCCTGCTTGGGCTTCTTGATACCACGCCCGGCGTAGTAGTCTCGAACAGCCTGCACCCGAACCTCATGCCGTAAGTTCTGAAGTAGGCGCTTGCACTCCTTGTGGATAACATGATCCGCCTCCTCCTCGTATCCCTCCTCACACCTGTAGAATGTCTGCAATCAAATGAGACAATATTGATTAGTACAATTAATAACTAGCTAGTTGAAGATTTTTAATTGTGTAAAGGAGCAATTACCCAGAACTTTCTGATCACGACGTCTGCCCTCGTCTTGCACAAGACACCGTCGATAATCTCACCCGGCGGGGCCGGGGCAGCCAAGTAGTGCTCCCAAGTCAATCCAACCTATCAAAGCGTATATTCCCACTCCGAGATGCTTGCACCAGTCCATAGATGGATCGCTGGAGTTTACATATTTTGTTAGCACCTTTAGGATTGACAAAACCTTCTGGTTGAATCGTATACAACTCTTCTTTAGTAAATCCATTAAGGAATGCAGTTTTGTTTATCCATTTGCCAGATTTCATAAAATGCGGCAATTGCTAACATGATTCAGACAGACTTTAAGCATAGATACGAGTGAGAAAATCTCATCGTAGTCAACACCTTGAACTTGTCGAAAACCTTTTGCGACAATTCTAGCTTTGTAGATAGTAACACTACTATCAGCGTCCGTCTTCCTCTTGAAGATCCATTTATTTTCTATGGCTTGCCGATCATCGGACAAATCCATCAAAGTCCATACTTTGTTCTCATACATGGATCATATCTCAGATTTCATGGCTTCAAGCCACTTTGCGGAATCTGGGCTCACCATCGCTTCTTCATAGTTCGTAGGTTCATCATGATCTAGCAGCATGCCTTCCAGAATTGGATTACCGTACCATTCTGGCGCGGATCTTGCTCTGGTTGATCTACGAGGTTCAGTAGTATCTTGTTCTGAAGTTTCATGATTATTATCATTAGCTTCCTCACTTATTGGTGTAGGTGTTGCAGAAATAGTTTTCTGTGATGTACTACTTTCCAATAAGGGAGCGGGTACAGTTACCTCGTCAAGTTCTACTTTCCTCCCACTCACTTCTTTCGAGAGAAACTCCTTCTCTAGAAAGGATCCATTATAAGCAACGAATGTCTTGCCTTAGGATCTGTGATAGAAGGTGTACCCAACAGTCTCCTTTGGGTATCCTATGAAGACATATTTCTCCGATTTGGGTTTGAGCTTATAAGGATGAAACTTTTTCTCATAAGCATCGCAACCCCAAACTTCAAGAAATGACACCTTTGGTTTCTTGCCAAACCATAGTTCATAAGGCGTCGTCTCGACGGATATAGATGGTGCCCCTTTTTAACATGAATGCAGATGTCTCTAATGCATGACCCCAAAAAACGATAGTGGTAAATCGGTAAGAAACATCATAGATTGCACTATATCCAATAAAGTACGGTTATGACGTTCGGACACACCATTATGCTGTGGTGTTCCAAGTGGCATGAGTAGTGAAACTATTTCACAATGTTTTAACTGAAGACCAAACTCGTAGCTCAAATACTCTTTTCCACGATCAGATCGTAGAAACTTTATTTTCTTGTTACGATGATTTTCCACTTCACTCTGAAATTATATGAACTTTTCAAATGTATCAGACTTCTATTTCATTAAGTAGATATACTTATATCTGCTCAAATCATCTGTGAAGATCAGAAAATAATGATACCTATCACGAGCCTCAATATTCATCGGACCACATACATCAGTATGTATGATTTCCAACAAATCTGTTGCTCGCTCCATTGTTCCGAAGAATAGAGTCTTAGTCATCTTGCCCATGAGGCATGGTTCGCAAGCATCAACTGATTCATAATCAAGTGATTCCAAAAGCCCATCAGCATGGAGTTTCTTCATGCGCTTTACACCAATATGACCTAAACGGCAGTGCTACAAATAAGTTGCACTGTCATTATTAACTTTGCATCTTTTGGTTTCAATATTATGATTATGTGTATCTCTACGATCGAGATCCAACGAACTATTTTCATTGGGTGTGTAACCATATAAGGTTTTATTCATGTAAACAGAACAACAATTTATTCTCTTACTTAAATGAATAACCGTATTACAATAAACATGATCAAATCATATTCATGCTCAACGCAAACACCAAATAACACTTATTTAGGTTCAACACTAATCCCGAAATTATGGAGAGTGTGCGATGATGATCATATCAATCTTGGAACCACTTCCAACACACATCGTCACTTCACCCTTAACTAGTCTCTGTTTATTCTGCAACTCCCGTTTCGAGTTACTAATCTTAGCAACTGAACTAGTATCAAATACTGAGGGTTTTCTATAAACACTAGTAAAGTACACATCAATAACATGTATATCAAATATACTTATGTTCACTTTGCCATCCTTCTTATCCGCCAATCACTTGGGATAGTTCCGTTTCCAGTGACCAGCCCCTTTGCAGTAGAAGCACTCAGTCTCAGGCTTAGGTCCAGACTTGGGCTTCTTCACTTGAGCAACAACTTGCTTGCTGTTCTTTTTGAAGTTCCCCTTCTTCCCTCTGCCCTTTTCTTGAAACTAGTGGTCTTGTCTACTATCAACACTTGATGTTTTTCTTGATTTCTACCTTCATCGATTTCATCATCATGAAAAGCTCGGGAGTCATTTTCATCATCCCTTGCATACTATAGTTCATCACAAAGTTCTACTAACTTGGTCATGGTGACTAGAGAATTCTGTCAATCACTATCTTATCTGGAAGATTAACTCCCACTTGATTCAAGCGATTGTAGTACCCAGACAATCTGGGCACATGCTCACTAGTTGAGCGATTCTCCTCCATCTTTTAGCTCTAGAACTTGTTGGAGACTTCATATCTCTCAACTCGGATATTTTGCTTGAAATATTAACTTCAACTCCTGGAACATCTCATATGTTCCATGACGTTCAAAATGTCTTTGAAGTCCCGATTCTAAGCCATTAAGCATGGTGCACTAAACTATCAAGTAGTCATCATATTGAGCTAGCCAAACGTTCATAACGTCTGCATCTGCTCCTGCAATAGGTCTGTCACCTAGCGGTGCATCAAGGACATAATTCTTCTGTGCAGCAATGAGGATAAACCTCAGGTCACGGATCCAATCCGCATCATTGCTACTAACATCTTTCAACACAATTTTCTCTAGGAACATATCAAAAATAAACACAGGGAAGCAACAACGCGAGCTATTGATCTACAACATAATTTGCAAAATACTACCAGGACTAAGTTCATGATAAATTTAAGTTCAATTTAATCATATTACTTAAGAACTCCCACTTAGATGGACATCCCTCTAATCCTCTAAGTGATCATGTGATCCAAATCAACTAAACCATGTACGATCATCACGTGAGATGGAGCAGTTTCATTGGTGAACATCACTATGTTGATCATATCTACTATATGATTCACGCTCGACCTTTCGGTCTCCGTGTTCCGAGGCCATATCTGTATATGCTTGGCTCGTCAAGTATAACCAGAGTATTCCGCGTGTGCAACTGTTTTGCACCCATTGTATTTGAACGTAGAGCCTATCACACCCGATCATCACGTGGTGTCTCAACACGAAGAACTTTCGCAACGGTGCATACTCAGGGAGAACACTTCTTGATAATTAGTGAGAGATCATCTTAAAATGCTACCGTCAAACTAAGCAAAATAAGATGTATAAAAGATAAACATCATATGCAATCAAAATATGTGACATGATATGGCCATCATCATCTTACTTCTTTGATCTCCATCTCCAAGGTACTGTCATGATCTATATCGTCACCGGCATGACACCATGATCTCCATCATCTTGATCTATATCAATGTGTCGTCACGTGGTCGTCTCGCCAAATATTGCTCTTGCAACTATTGCTACCGCATAGCGATAAAGTAAAGCAATTATTTGGCGCTTGCATCTTATGCAATAAAGAGACAACCATAAGGCTTTTGCCAGTTGCCGATAATTTCAACAAAACATGATCATCTCATACAACAACTTATATCTCATCACGTTTTGACCATATCACATCACAACATGCCCTGCAAAAACAAGTTAGACGTCCTCTACTTTGTTGTTGCAAATTTTACGTGGCTGCTACGGGCTTAAGCAAGAACTCATCTCACCTACGCATCAAAACCACAACGATAGTTTGTCAAATAGACTCCGTTTTAACCTTCGCAAGGACCGGGCGTAGCCACACTCGGTTCAACTAAAGTTGGAGAAACAGTCACCCGCAAGTCACCTATGTGCAAAGCACGTCGGGGAAACCGGTCTCGCGTAAGCATACGCGTAATGTCGGTCTGGGCCACTTCATCCAACAATACCGCCGAACCAAAGTATGACTTATGTCGCCCACAACTCACTTGTGTTCTACTCGTGCATATAACATCAAACCATAAAACCTAGGCTCTGATGCCACTGTTGGGGAACGTAGTAATTTCAAAAAAAATCGTACGCACACGCAAGATCATGGTGATGCATAGCAACGAGAGGGGAGAGTGTTGTCTACGTACCAATGCAGACCGACTGCGGAAGCGATCACACAACGTAGAGGAAGTAGTCGTACGTCTTCCCGATCCGACCGATCCAAGCACCGTTACTCCGGCATCTCCGAGTTCTTAGCACACGTTCAGCTCGATGACGATCCTCGGGCTCCGATCCAGCAAAGCGTTGAGGAATAGTTCCGTCAGCACGACGGCGTGGTGACGATCTTGATGTATTACCGACGCAGGGCTTCGCCTAAGCACTGCAACAATATGATCGAGGTGGAATTTGGTGGCAGGGGGCACCGCACACGGCTAAGGAACGATCACCAAGGATCAACTTGTGTGTCTATGGGGTGCCCCCTGCCCCCGTATATAAAGGAGCAAGGGAGGAGGGGCGGCCGGCCTAGGAGTTGGCGCGCTAAGGGGAGTCCTACTCCCACCGGGAGTAGGACTCCTTCTTTCCTAGTCCAACTAGGAGAAGGGGGGAAAGGAGGGAAGTGGAGAAGGAAGGGAGAGGTGGGCCGCGCCCCAAATCCCTTGTCCAATTCGGACTGTACTTGGGAGGGGCGCGCGCCACCTCCTGGCTCCTTCCCACTAAAGCCTATTAAGGCCCAATACTCTTCCCCATATTCCCGTAACTCCCCGGTACCTCCGAAAATACCCAAATCACTCGGAACCTTTCCGATGTCCGAATATATTCGTCCAATATATCGATCTTTACATCTCGACCATTTCGAGACTCCTCGTCATGTCCCCGATCTCATCCGGGACTCCGAACTCCTTCGGTACATCAAAACTCATAAACTCATAATATAACTGTCATCGAAACCTTAAGTGTGCGGACCCTACGGTTCGAGAACAATGTAGACATGACCGAGACACGTCTCCGGTCAATAACCAATAGCGGGACCTGGATTCCCATATTGGCTCCTACATATTCTACGAAGATCTTTATCGGTCAGACCGCATAACAACATACGTTGTTCCCTTTGTCATCGGTATGTTACTTGCCCGAGATTCGATCATCGGTATCCAATACCTAGTTCAATCTCGTTACCGGCAAGTCTCTTTACTCGTTCTGTAATACATCATCCCGCAACTAACTTATTAGTTGCAATGCTTGCAAGGCTTAAGTGATGTGCATTATCGAGAGGGCCCTGAGATACCTCTCCGACAATCGGAGTGACAAATCCTATTCTCGAAATACGCCAACCCAACATCTACCTTTGGAGACACCTGTAATGCTCCTTTATAATCACCCAGTTACGTTGTGACGTTTGGTAGCACCCAAAGTGTTCCTCCGGCAAACGGGAGTTGCATAATCTCATTGTCATAGGAACATGTATAAGTCATGAAGAAAGCAATAGCAACATACTAAACGATCGGGTGCTAAGCTAATGGAATGGGTCATGTCAATCAGATCATTCAACTAATGATGTGACCTCGTTAATCAAATAACAACTCTTTTGTCCATGGTTAGGAAACATAACCATCTTTGATTAACGAGCTAGTCAAGTAGAGGCATACTAGTGACACTCTGTTTGTCTATGTATTCACACATGTATTATGTTTCCGGTTAATACAATTCTAGCATGAATAATAAACATTTATCATGATATAAGGAAATAAATAATAACTTTATTATTGCCTCTAGGGCATATTTCCTTCACTAATCCCACTCGTGTATGTGTAGATTGGGTTCATTTTCCCATCCTATGCTCCGGATCCGACGCAAAATTTCGGCAGCACCTCCCCGCTGTTCTCCTGATACACGTCTCTGCAATAAACAGAGAGGATGTGTACCCGGAGAACAACAGGGGAGGCACTGACGAAATATATGCGTCGGATCCGGAGCAAAGCATATGGGAAAACGAACCCAATCTACACATACTCGGGCTGTCCATGGATAGCGTTGGACAATTCGAAAGAATCAAGGTTATAAATATGCAAATGCATGCATATTTATAACTATGACGCTTTCGAACGGGAGACACATATTGGTTACGCATACTGATGATTCAAGACACATATATAGCTAGCTATCAAGTTTCATCTGAATAGATCAAATAATTAATGGGGGAGGAGGACTTGTCATTTATGCTCACCCACGAACGAAGGGGCAGAGCTCGTCAAACGCACGGTGAGGTCGTCGAACACCAAACCTCGCAGCGATGAAACAACTGCACATTTAAAACTACACGATCAACACAATTATATATGATGTTTTTCATAACAAAATCGAAAAATATATGACCTAACTAATAATTCACAAATATATGACCCCGTCGGCCTCTGGAAGGCCAAAGAACACCTTTTCGGGAGGTGTCGGTGGTCGGGGTGTCCTGTCGGTGTCGGGGTGCCGTGTCGGGGTCGGGGTGCTGTTTCGGGGTCGGGGGGTCGGGGTGTCGTGTCGATGTCGGGGTAGTGTCGTGTCGGTGTCTGGGTGTTGTTTCGGGGTCGGGGTGTGGTGTCGGGGTCAGGGTGTCGGGTCAGGCTCGGGGTCGGGGTGTCGAGTCAGGCTCGGGGGGTCGGGGTGTCGGGGTCGGGGTCGGGGTCGGGGTGTCGGGGTCGGGGTCTCGGGGTTGGGGTCGGGGTCTCGGGGTCGGGGTGTCGTGTCGGGGTGCCGGGTCGGGGTCTGGGTACCGTGTCGTGTCGGTTTTTTTCCTTTTCTTCTTCTTCTTCCTCTTCTTCCTTTTCTTCCTTTTCTTCCTTCTTCTTCTTCTTCTTCTTCCTCCTTTCCTTTTTCCTCTTCTTCTTCTTCTCCTCCTCTCCTCTTTTTTCTTCTTCTTCTTCTTCTTCTTCTTCTTCCTCTTCTTCTTTTTTCTTCTCCTCCTCCTCTTCTTCTTCTTCTTCTCCTCTCCTCTTTTTCTCTTCTTCTTCTTTCCTAAAACTAAACCTAAAACTAAAAAAATAGAAAAAGGAAAAAACTAAATCTAAACCTAAAACTAAACCTATAAACCTAAAACTAATCCTAAAACTAAAACTAAATCTAAACTAAACATAAACCTAAAACTAAAAAAACAGAAAAAGGAAAAAAAGGAAGCAGAGACTCACCTGGGTGGAGGAGGGGGGCGGTGCGGCCTGGGGCGGCGGAGGAGGGGGGCGGGGCGGCCTGGGGCGGCGGAGGAGGGGGGCGGGGCGGCGGCGCCGGGCTCGGCCGGGGCGGCGGGGCGCGGAGGTGCCGGGGCGCCGGGGCGTGGCGGCGCCCAGACGGCAAGGCGGCGGGGGCGACGGGGCGGCGGCGGGGTGGTGGGGTGACGGGGCGGGGGGCGCTGGGGCGGCGGCGTGGTGGTGCGACGGGGCGGTGGCGAGAGTAACTGGTGGGAGAGAAAGAGAGAGAGAGAGAGGGGGTGTGGGGCGCGGCCGTTAACATTACGTGGGGCCCTCCCTCTTTACCGTCCGCCACCCTTTGCCGCCCGCCTTCTTGCTCTTTGTCGTCCGCGAGCGGACGGCAAAGAGGGGGGCCGTTAGTTTTTTTTGCAACTCGTCAGTGGGGCCCCTCCCTCTTTGCCGTCCGCTAGCCGACGGCAAAGAATCTTTGCCGTCCGCTATCGGACGGCAAAGAATTGGCTGATGGCAAATTTGGTCTTTGCCATCAGCCAGTTCTTTGTCGTCTGCTTTTTGGAAGCTGGTGGCAAAGAGCTTATTTGACATCTGCTAGCGGACGGCAAAGAACTGGCAGATGGCAAAGTAGCTGATTCCAGTAGTGTGTGTGCAAAGCACGTCGGTAGAACTAGTCTCGCATAAGCGTACGCGTAATGTCGGTCTAGGCCGCTTCATCCAACAATACCGCCGAACAAAAGTATGACATGCTGGTAAGTAGTATGACTTATATCGCCCACAACTCACTTGTGTTCTACTCGTGCATAACATCAACGCATAAAACCTGGCTCTGATACCACTATTGGGGAACGTAGTAATTTTAAAAAAATTCCTACGCACACGCAAGATCATGGTGATGGATAGCAATGAGAGAGGAGAGTGTTGTCTACGTACCCTCGTAGACCGACAACGGAAGCGTTGACACAATGTAGAGGAAGTAGTCGTATGTCTTCCCGATCCGACCGATCCAAGTACCGAACGTACGGCACCTCCGAGTTCTGCACACGTTCAACTCGGTGACGTCCCTCGAGCTCCGATCCAGCCGAGTGTTGAGGGAGAGTTTCGCCAGCACAACGGCATGATGATGGTGATGATGTTCTACCGACGCAGGGCTTCGCCTAAGCACCGCTACGATATGACTGAGGTGGAATATGGTGGAAGGGGGCACCGCACACGGCTAAGGAACGATCACGAAGATCAACTTGTGTGTCATGGGGTGCCCCCTTGCCCCCGTATATAAAGGAGGGAGAGGGGGAGGTGCGGCCGGCCCTAGGGGTGCGCCTGGAGGAGTCCTACTCCCACGTAGGACTCCCCCCTCTTGCCTTGTTGGAGAAGGAAAGGGGAAGGGGGAAAGAGGAAAGGGGGCGCCCCCCTTCCTTGTCCTATTCGGACTAGGGGGAGGGGGTGCGCGGCCTGCCCTGGTCGGCCCTCCTCTTCTCCCTTAGGGCCATGTAGGCCCATTAACCCCCCCCCCCCCGGGGGGGGGGGGTTCCAGTAACCCCCGGTACTCCGGTAAAATCCCAATTTCTCCCGGAACGTTTCCGATATCCAAATATAGGCTTACAATATATCAATCTTTATGTCTCGGCCATTTCGAGACTCCTCGTCATGTCCGTGATCACATACGGGACTCCGAACAACCTTCGGTACATCAAAACACAAAAACCCTAATTACGATCGTCACCGAACTTTAAGCGTGCGGACCCTACGGGTTCGAGAACTATATAGACATGACCGAGACACGTCTCCGGTCAATAACCAATAGCGGAACCTGGATGCTCATATTGGCTCCTACATATTCTACGAATATCTTTATCGGCCAGACCGCATAACAACATACGTTGTTCCCTTTGTCATCGGTATGTTACTTGCCCGAGATTCGATCGTCGGTATCTCAATACCTAGTTCAATCTCGTTACCAGCAAGTCTCTTTACTCGTTCCGTAATACATCATCCCGCAACTAACTTATTAGTTGCAATGCTTGCAAGGCTTGAGTGATGTGCATTACTGAGAGGGCCCAGAGATACCTCTCCGACAATCGGAGTGACAAATCCTAATATGAAAATATGCCAACCCAACAAGTACCTTTGGAGACACCTGTAGAGCACCTTTATAATCACCCAGTTACGTTGTGACGTTTGGTAGCACACAAAGTGTTCCTCCGGTAAATGGGAGTTGCATAATCTCATAGTCATAGGAACATGTATAAGTTATGAAGAAAGCAATAGCAACAAACTAAACGATCAAGTGCTAAGCTAACGGAATGGGTCAAGTCAATCACATCATTCTCCTAATGATGTGATCCCGTTAACCAAATGACAACTCATGTCTATGGCTAGGAAACATAACTATCTTTGATCAACGAGCTAGTCAAGTAGAGGCATACTAGTGACACTCTGTTTGTCTATGTATTCACACATGTATTATGTTTCCGGTTAATACAATTCTAGCATGAATAATAAACATTTATCATGATATAAGGAAATAAATAATAAGTTTTATTATTGCCTCTAGGGCATATTTCCTTCACGATTCTGGGAGGATACTTGGCTCGGAGAGACCCCCCTTGCCATCCAATACCCGTCTCTATATCGTATTGTTCAACGACGTGAGGCATTCGTTGCAACAGTACTTCAGTCAACCCCCCTTAATATGCAGTTGAGAAGGACGCTAATTGGCAACTGTTGGGAAGAATGGCTCCATCTAGTAGGTAGACTAATGGAGGTTCAGCTTTCTCAACAGCCCGATAAATTACGCTGGAAACTTACTAGGTCTGAAGAGTTTACAGTTAAATCACTGTATGTTGATGTTATCAATTCAAGCTCGATTCCTAGTTCCAAACATGTTTGGGCTGTCAATGTTCCTTTAAAGATCAAAGTGTTTATGTGGTTTGTCCATAAACAAGTAACTTTAACCAAGGACAATTTGGCAAAGTGTAATTGGACAGGACCTACTAGGTGTAGCTTTTGTGATCGGGATGAAATTATCAAACACTTTTTTCTTGACTGCCCGTTAGCCAAAGTTCTCTGGCGGACAGTCCATATTGCTTTTAACATCACTCCACCGAGTTCTATCAACACGTTATTTGGAACGTGGCTTAACTGGATAGGGCCCGAAATAGCGAGGCACATTCGTGTAGGAGTTTGTGCTTTACTATGGGCAGTCTGGAACTGCAGAAATGATTTGGTTTTTAACAGAACAACAAATATTCATTTTTTGCAGGTTATTTTCCGAGCCACTGCGTTGATCCGTATGTGGTCGCTACTCACTTTGACGGAGGCCAGGGAGCGTTTGGTTACTGGATCTATCCGCTGGGAGATGGTAACACGGGATATCTTCAACTGGTTTGGATGACGGTCATGTAATATGATAGGCAATTAGTTTACCTATCTTTCTTATGCCAGCCGGTTGTGGCTTTTTGTGGCGACTATGGTCTTCGCCTTTTTTGGCTCTCGGTGAGCATTCCTTTTTTTTTCGTTTTTGTGACTTTAAGACCTTGTTGAACCTTCTTATCTATTTAATAAGTTGGTCGTATGCATCGCTCCGATGCAGAGGCCGGGGAGTCCCCCCTTTTTGAAAAAAAATATTTTTATTTTTAATGACATGGCTGTTTTATTTCTAAGTGCATGACATTTTTTTAGGAGGATGACATTTCTATTTTTAGTGGCATGGCGGTTTTATTTCTAAGTGCATGGCATTCTTATTAATGAGATATCACATTTGTTTTTTTTAATGGCATGATAATTTTATTTCTATGTGCACAACATTTTTCTAAAAATAGCATGTTCGCTGGTGGATTGACCAACCAGCGAACAAAACGATCGATGGAGTCTCATCAGAATTTTTCGATGTTTTTTTTTCTGAATTTCCTGTTCATCCTGAGCTCAAATGACCTCGAGAGTAGAAGGCGACTCTCGTGTATATTGGTGCTATGCTGGTCATACTGGGGAGTAACTTAGACTAGTTGTAACGCCCTCGATGCGGCTATATATCCTACGTGTCGAAGCACGACTTAGAGACATAACCACATTGAAAGCATTGTCGTTACTAAGGTAATCTTCACAACAACCCATGTAAATAGATAATAGGGGAAAGAGGTACATAGTTGGCTTACACTCGCCACGTCACACAAATACATGAATAACATTACAATCATCCTATTCACTCATGGCCCGACTACGGTACCAAAATAAAAGATCAACCCCAACATGCGACACGGTCCCCGATCGCCCGAACTGGGCACCACTACTGATCATCTGGGAAAGACACATAGTAACGGCGAGAGTCTTCGTCGAACTCCCACTTGAGCTCAAGCGCATCGTCTGGTACGGTATCATCGGTCCCTGCATCTGGTTTGGAAGTAATCTGTGAGTCACGGGGACTCAGCAATCTCGCACCCTCGCGATCAAGACTATTTAAGCTTATAGGTAAGGCAAGGTAATATGTGGAGCTGCAGCAAGCGACTAGCATAAAAGGTGGCTATCCTGTTCGCAAAAGAGAGCAAGAAGAGAAGGCAAAGCACGAACGAAGAACTATGATCAAGAAGTGATCCTAGAACAACCTACGTCAAGCATTACTCCAACACCGTGTTCACTTCCCGGACTCCGCCGAGAAGAGACCATCACGGTTACACACGCGGTTGATTCATTTTAATTAGGTTAAGTTTCATGTTCTCTACAACCGGACATTAACAAATTCCCATCTGCCCATAACCGCGGGCACGGCTTTCGAAAGTTCAAATCCCTGCAGGGGAGTCCCAACTTAGCCCATCACAAGCTCTCACGGTCAACGAAGGATATTCCTTCTAGCGGGAAGACCCGATCAGGCTCGGAATCCCAGTTACAAGACATCCTCGACAATGGTAAAACTAAACCAGCAACACCGCCCGAATGTGCCGACAAATCCCGATAGGACCTGCACATATCTCGTTCTCAGGGCACATCAGATTGTCCAAGGTTCCGGTAGGCCAGCCCAGAGTTGCCCCTGGTGGCCACCGGTAGCTGACAGGTTGGACCAACACTCAGAGGAGCACTCGCCCGGGGGTTTAAATAAAGATGACCCTTGAGTCCGCGAAACCCAAGGGAAAAAGATGCTAGGTGGCAAATGGTAAAACCAAAGTTGGGCATTGCTGGAAGAGTTTTATTCAAGGCGAACTGTGGGGGGTTCCCATTATAACCCAACCGCGTAAGGAACGCAAAATCCGGGAACATAACACCGATATGACGGAAACTAGGGCGGCAATAGTGGAACAAAACACTAGGCAAAAGGCCGAGCCTTCCACCCTTTACCAAGTATATAGATGCATTAAGACAACAAGATAATATGGTGATATCCCAACAATAAACAATGTTCCAACAAGGAACGATCTCCAATCTTCACCTGCAACTAGCAACGCTATAAGAGGGGCTGAGCAAAGCGGTAACATAGCCAATCAACGGTTTGCTAGGACATGGTGGGTTAGAGGTTTGACATGGCAATTTGGGAGGCATGATAAGCAAGTGGTAGGCATCGTAGCATAGGCATAGCAAAAGAGCGAGCAACTAGCAAGCAAAGATAGAAGTGATTTCGAGGGTATGATCATCTTGCCTGCAAAGTTGTCAGAGTTGACTTGATCCTCGTAAGCAAACTCAACGGGCTCCTCGTTAGCGAACTCGTCTCCTAGCTCTACCCAAACAAGACAAAAAAGCAAAAGGAACACAATCAACCACGTGCAATGCTCAAACAACATGATGCAAACATGGTATGCTATGCGGGATGCGGTATGGGATGCATATGCAAGGTTTGACAAGGAATGATTGAACATGGTGAAAGGATCGTTATGGTTGACTAGAGGGGGGGGGGGGTGAATAGGCAACTACCAATTTTTATCTTTTCTTTACCAAATTAAACTTTGCATCAAAGTAAGTTGTCTAGATGTGCAACTAGATTAACAACCTATATGATGCAACAACAACGAGCACACAAGCAAGCAAGGGGATAAACACTAAAGAGCTTGCACAAGTAAGAGGTAAGAAATAACCAAGAGTGGATCCGGTGAAGACGAGGATGTGTTACCGAAGTTCCTTCCTTTTGAAGGGAAGTACGTCTCCGTTGGAGCGGTGTGGAGGCACAATGCTCCCCAAGAAGCCACTAGGGCCACCGTATTCTCCTCACGCCCTCACACAATGCGAGATGCCGTGATTCCACTATTGGTGCCCTTGAAGGTGGCAACCGAACCTTTACAAACAAGGTTGGGGCAAACTCCACAACTTAATTGGAGGCTCCCAACAAGACCATGAAGCTTCACCACAATGGAATATGGCTCCGAGGTGACCTCAACTGTCTAGGGTGCTCAAACACCCAAGAGTAACAAGATCCGCTAAGGATGAGTGAGGGAATCAAAAATCTCTTGGTGGAAGTGTAGATCGGTGCCTTCTCAACCACTCCCGAGCAAATCAACAAGTTTGATTGACTAGGGGGATAGATCGGGCAAGAAGAAGCTTGGGGTATTCAATGGAGCTTGAGCAATAAATGGTGCTTGGGCAATAATGAAGGTTGGGGGAAGAGGTGAGGCAAAGAGGGAGGAGAAGGAGCCCTTTTATAGTGGGGGAAACAAGTCAACCGTTACCCCCCACTCAGCCCCGCAGAGCGCGGTACTGCCGCCCTCAAGCGGTACTACCGCTCCCCCTCAGCGGTACTGCCGCGCCAGAAGAGAAGGGCTGGGGCTGGGGCCCAGGGCGGTACTACCGCGGAGGCAGAGCGGTACTACCGCTCACAAGCAGCACTACCGCCACTACTGCCGCAGCTAGTATCGCAAAACCCAACACGAGAAAATGCGCGCATGAATCGAAGCGGAAGGAGCACAAAGCCACAGCGGTACTGCGGCGGAGCCCAGCAAGCGGTACTACCGCTCCGAGGAGCGGTACTACCGCTACAAACGCAGTGACAGGACGGTAGGAGCACAGAACCGCAGAGGTACTGCTGCTGAGGCCACCAAGCGGTACTACCGCGCCGGGGAGCGGTACTACCGCTCCGGGTAGCGGTACTACCACTCCGGGGAGCGGTACTGCCGCTTAGTGAGTCTCAGCCGTACTACCGCTGTGGCCCGCGGTACTACCGCTGGGTCCTGGACAAGCAGAAGAAGGAAGAAAAGAAAGGCCCCATAGGTGCGGAAAGAAACGGAGGGTGTGATGAGAACGTGTACGTGTTGATTCCACCCAAGCCATACCGAAGCGGACCCCCTCTTGATAGTACAGTGACTACTACGAAACTTAGTCCACCAACAAAGTCACGGAATAGACTATACCGTCTTGAGTAGAGCGCCGAGGGGAAATAATCGTTCCGTGCCGAAGAATGAATATCTGAAAGCACTCAAAGCACATGATTAGTCCGCAAATGCATTGTCATCAATCACCAAAACACCGTAGGGATAAATAAGCCCTTACACATGGCCTCAACTTGGAAATCCAACAGTGCCACTGGAAAGGTGAGGTGATTTCGGTTGAAATCGATATAAAGATCACCGAAATCGGATGCACGGTTTGGAAATGGCAAGCAAAACAAATATGGTATCGGACTGCGATAATTAGCAAGTAGCCATCTAAATGCATCAAGATAAATATGCTACAGCACTCAAACATGACAAACAAATACATGGCAGGGATCCACTCATGATGCTTGACAAAAGATGAACACTGAGCTACGGCTAATTCATCTATTAACAGGTTCAAACAAGCATGGCAAAAATGCAAACGATAACAGGTTTCAAACTTAGTGAAATTAACACAAGTCTAGAATTTAATATCAGGAAGCACACTTTGGAGCATAAAAACTACATGCTACAGGAACTTAACATGGCAAAGCAAGGCATGGTATGAAGCTACTCAAAGTACTTAACAAAAGTCCCTTAGTGACCTTGAGCCAAAAGGGATCAGAAAATACAATTGCAAACATGTGAACATGGCAAAAACATAATCAGATTACAGACTTAGTGAAAAACTGGAGCATGCAAATCTGTTAACGAGTAGACATGTTTACGAGCTCGATGCACTCACTATAGAGCATGGCATGACAAACTAAGCATACACCCATCAAGAATACATGGCATAGAAGCTAGACATGGCAAGAACAACAACATAGCATGCACGGATCATAGCAACATCCTCGGCAAAATCGCTATAAAGTCAACAATCTGCCAGGAATCACGAAATAGCAAACGTAGAGCTCGATTGACTCAAGCTAGGGTTCTCCATAAATGCAAACAAAGACATGGATGGATAGAGCACCACAATGTTAACAAATCATCCTTACTGATCATCCTCAAAAGAGGCACGGATCACTAGGAAACAACATGAACATATGGCATAATGACCAAATCAGGACAAGGACTTGGAGAAATTCCAAGTCCCTGAAATCAGCATTACCGATTGCACTACTTTGCAAGCTTGTGCTAGTCGCCACACATGTCATAAAAATATATGGTAAGCACCTCTGTAAAGATGGCATGGCATATAACAAAACACATGTAGAGCTCAGGAGCATATCATGCACACATTAATCATGGCAAAAATGACAAATATCTATTTGGTGAAACCGATCTGACAATTATATCACATAGCCCTCTTCCAACAGCATTTCGGGCATCAAGATGAACTCAAATGAAAATGATGCAATGAGATTTAATGATGTACTCTCTGATGCGAACATTTTGATATGCTACACGCACAAATCGGAGCTACGGATGCAGAGTTATAGCATGCCAAAGTTTGCAAATAATCTAGGGTTAGGGGATGAGAGTCAACCCTCTCAGATCCAGATCTGGATCCAACCGGTACTGTAGCAGGGCGCGGGAAACAAGGATCGACGGCGACATCGGGGAAAAAGAAGCAGCGGCCGGCGGGGACGGCGAGATCGCCGGAGCGGGATCCGGCCAAAGCTGCGGTGGCCGGGGTCGGAGACGCGCGGCGAGGCTGGGCGGCGAGGCGGTGAGGATGGGGCGGCGACCACCGGGCGGCAGGCGGCGGAGGCAGCCGGCGTTGGCGCGGCGGCGGTGGTCGTGGTCGGCCATGGCGGCGGAGGGCGGTGGAGCTCCTAGGCTCGGGTGGCGGAGCGCCTCGGCGGCGGCGACAGGCGCGCGGGGTCGGGCGCTCGGGCCCCTGCGCGGCTCGGGCGGGCCGGCCCCGGGCCGGGCGGGCCGCGGCGGCGGTGAACTGGGGACCAGGTGTGACGCCCGGATAATTAAACTACAGTAACCCTTTGCTAATGATGCCACGTCACCTCGATTATAGTTGCTAATCTCGAGTTAGTTCGAAACCGATTCAAATTTAAATTCAAAATCAGGCAAACAATAAACATTTTCAAATATTAAAACTAAAATGATCGGAGTGAACCAAATACTGCATAGGTAATTGTGGTGAAGAAGCAACATTTTTATAAAGTGTTTAAATGCTCTAATATAAATAAAATAGTAGCAAACACAATTAGTTAAATGCTTTTACTAATTAATAAAATATCGAACTAAATTATTTGGGGACTAGACTTCTGGTGGCAGTGCAGCTTATTGCATAGTATTTATGTGTTAAGGGTCCACTTTTACAAAAGTCATTTGGATCAAGTTTTAAATGGAAAACAACAGCTAATTAAAATAAAACAGAAAAAACAAAAAAATGAAACAACTCCCCCCGACCGGGCCTTGGCCTAGTTAGCCGTGTGGCCGAGCGGCCTGTCGGCCCAGCCCACCCCGCTGGCCTATATGGCCTCGCACTTGACCGACACGCCCCCACTCGCCCCCCACGTCTCCCTCGCTTCCCCCCACCCACTCGCTCGCTTTCTCCCCCCGATCTGGATCGAGATCGGGGCAGGGAACCGAATCCACCGCGTCGACCACACCGCTCGTTCCTTCCTCGCGATCCGCCGCCGCCGCACACCATCACCTCCTCATCCCCGCCGACTAGCTCCATGGCTGGATCGACCAAGGCAGCCCCGACGCCGCGCCCCGACCCCGTCGCCGCTAGGCCCCGGTGAGGCCTTGTCCGCCCTCGCTCCGATCCCCTCTGCTCCGGTCGCCGTAGGCCACCCCCACCGCCCGTGCCGCGCTCACCCCCTTCGTAGCCGCCTCCGTGCCCATGCACCGTCCACCCCGTGCGTGCCCCGGGGGTCCGTAGCCCGTGCTCCCCGCGCCGTCGCCCGCTACCGTCCCTGCTCCGCCGTGGCCGCCCCTCCTGTGCTAGCCGCTGCTGCTGCTCTCTAGCGCCTTGCCCGCGCGGCCCCGCTTCACGCGCTCGCCATGCTCGGGCCTCGCCCGCGGGCGCGTGACCGTTGCCGACCGCTCGGCATGCTCCCGCAACTACTCTGCTCCGTTGCGCCGCTGCCTCTGCTTCTTCTGTTGCCGCTGCGACCAACCGCGCCCCCGCTCACCTCCGTGCGTGCCCGCCGCTGAGCCACGCTGGTCGCTCGCCGGCGCCTTACTAGTCCCGCCCCTGGCCTGAGCAAGCGGCCTAACGGGTGGGCGCCCGTCGCCCGTAACCGCACCGCTGGTGCCCGCGCCCGCTAAGGCCACGAGCCACTGGACAACGGGGCCCAGCCCCTGGAACGTTTTAATAAAAAAAGAATAAGAAAAGAATAATAAATAAAAATATTAACTAATTAATTATGTAACTAATTAACTTAATTAATCTTGATTAGAGTAATATAATAACTAATTAAACTAATTAATCTGTTTTAATTAATCTCAGTCAATGACAGTGGGACCCACGCGTTAGTTGGACCAAGTCAACCGACTGTTGATTGCTGACATCACCCTGATGTCATGCTGACATCATAATGGCATTTCCTAATTAAATTAATTCTGATAATTCTAAAAATAACTTAAAACTTTGAAAAATAATATAAAATAAACCGTAACTCGGATGGAAAACCCTTGTACATGAAAGTTGCTCAGAACGACGAGACGAATCCAGATACGCAACCCGTTCGTTCGCCATGCATCCCTAGCTTACCGAACATGCAACTTTCCTCCTTCGGTTCATCTGTCCGAAAACGCGAAACACCGGAAATACTTTCGCGGATGTTTCCCCGGTACCACCTCTTACCGCGTTAGGGCATCCCTAGCACCGCTACTTGTCATGTCATGCATCATCATGCATTTGTTTGCATTATATTTATTGTTTTTTCCCCTCTTCTCTCGCTAGACACCGAGACCGACGCCGCTGCTACCCAATACGACTACGGTGTTGACGACCCCTCTCTCTTGCCAGAGCAACCAGGCAAGCCCCCTCCCCCTTGATCACCAGATATCGCCTATTCTTCTCTCTACTGCTTGCATTAGAGTAGTGTAGCATGTTACTGCTTTTTGTTATCCTATCCTGATGCATAGCCTGTCCTTGCTACTACTGTTGTTACCTTTACCTGCAATCCTAAATGCTTAGTATAGGATGCTAGTGTTTCATCAGTAGCCCTACACTCTTATCCGTCTGCCATGCTATACTACTGGGCCGTGATCACGGGCATATGATATATACTTATACTGTTACATTACTATTGATACTGTTCGGAGATGGGGGCTGAAGGGGCAGGTGGCTCCATCCAGGTAGTGATGGGCCTGAGTTCCCGACGGCCCCCGACTGTTACTTTGAGGCAGAGCGACATGGCGGGTTGAGACCACCTAGGAGAGAGGTGGGCCTGGCCCTGGTCGGCGTTCGCAGATACTTAACACGCTTAACGAGATCTTAGTATTTGATCTGAGTCTGGCTACTGGCCTATACGCACTAACCATCTACGCGGGGACAGTTATGGGCACTCAACGTCGTGGTATCAGCCAAAGCCTTCGTGACGTCAGCGACTGAGCGGCGCGCGCCGGGTTGGACCGCGTAACGCAACTTCCTTTGTAATGGAGGTTGTTAGGTCTGCTCTCCGGCTGCGTTCACAACATGCAGGTGTGCAAAGGGCGATGGGCCCAGACCCCTGCGTCATAGGGTTTAGACCGGCGTGCTGACCTCTCTGTTGTGTCTAGGTAGGGTTGCGACGTGTTGATCTTCCGAGGCCGGGCATGACCCAGGAAAGTGTGTCCGGCCAAATGGGATCGAGCATGTTGGGATATGTGGTGCACCCCTGCAGGGAAGTTAATCTATTCGAATAGCCGTGATCTTCGGTAACAGGACGACTTGGAGTTGTACCTTGACCTTATGACAACTAGAACTGGATACTTAATAAAACACACCCTTTCAAGTGCCAGATACAACCGGTGATCGCTCTCTCACAGGGCGACGAGGGGAGGATCATCGGTTAGGTTTATGCTATGCGATGCTACTTGGAGGACTTCAGTCTACTCTTTTCTACATGCTGCAAGATGGAGGTTACCAGAAGCGTAGTCTTTGATAGGACTAGCTATCCCTCTCTTATTCCGGCATTCTGCAGTTCAGTCCACATATGATACCCTTCCATTTGATACCAACGCATACATATGTAGTGTAGCTCCTTGCTTGCGAGTACTTTGGATGAGTACTCATGGTTGCTTTGCTCCCTCTTTTCCCCTTTCCTATATCCGATTGCTGCAACCAGACGTTGGAGTCCAGGAGTCAGACGCCACCGTTGATGACGACTACTACTACTCGGGAGGTGCCTACTACTACATGCAGCCCGCGACGACGATCAGGAGTAGTTTAGGTGGATCCCAGGCACGAGGCCTGCGCCTCTTTCGATCTGTATCCCAGTTTGTGCTAGTCTTCTTAAGGCAAACTTGTTTAACTTATATCTGTACTCAGATATTGTTGCTTCCGCTGACTCGTCTATGATCGAGCTCTTGTATTCGAGCCCTCGAGGCCCCTGGCTTGTAATATGATGCTTGTATGACTTATTTTATTTGTAGAGTTGTGTTGTGATATCTTCCCGTGAGTCCCTGATCTTGATCGTACACATTTGCATGTATGATTAGTGTACGGTCAAATCGGGGGCGTCACATCGGGGAAGCGGCGAATGGGAGGAGGCCACATGGCGGCGGACGGGCAGGTCGGACGTGTCCGTCCGGACTGAAATCTGTCCAGCGGCGCGGTGGGGAAAAAGGACTAGGGTTTTGCCCGAAAATTTCGGGGAGTGGCCTTTAAATAGAGGTAGAGGAGGCTAGCAAGCTCCGAATGGAGTGCGGTTTTCGGCCACGCGATCGTGATCGAACGCTCTAGACGATGGAGAGGGTTTTGGTGGGTTTTGGGCCAAATTGGAAGGGTGTTGGGCTGCAACACAAACGAGGCCTTCTCGGTCCCTCGGTTAACTGTTGGAGTATCAAACGAAGTCCAAATGGCATGAAACTTGACAGGCGGTCTACCGGTAGTAAACCAAGGTCGCATGACAAGTCTCGGTCCAATCCGGAAATGTTTAACCCCCGCACACGAAAAGAGGTAGAAAGGGGCACCGGAGGAGATAGGAGCGCCGGAATGCAAAACGGACAACGGGGAAAATGCTCGGATGCATGAGACGAACACGTATGCAAATGCAATGCACCTGATGACATGATATGAGATGCATGAAAAAGGCAACAACACACGAAGACAAAAACCCGAACCCGAGGAAATAAAATAACTTAGTGCCGAAAACGACAAGAGTTGGGATACATATAAGGTAAATTACATCCGGGGTGTTACAACACTCCACCACTACGAAAGGATCTCGTCCCGAGATCTAGGACTGGAAAAACGTCGGGTACTCAGAACGGAGGTGATCCTCGCGTTCCTAGGTGGCTTCATGGTCGGAATGGTGTGACCACTTGACTTTGAGGAATTTGATTGATTTATTGCGAGTCTTGCGCTCAGTTTCTTCAAGAATAGCAACTGGGTGCTCATGATAAGAGAGGTCTTCTTAGAGGTTAATGTCTTCGAAGTTGACGGTGCGGTCAGGGGTCTTGAAGCACTTGCGGAGCTGAGAGACATGGAACACGTCGTGCACGTTTGCAAAGTTTGAAGGAAGCTCGAGTTGATAGGCGAGATCGCCTCTCTTGCTGACGATCTTGAAAGGACCCACGTATCTAGGGGCAAGCTTCCCTTTGATACCGAAGCGACGAGTACCTTTCATTGGAGAGACGCGGAGGTAAACATGGTCTCCGATCTCGAAAGCCAAATCACGATGCTTACCATCATAGTAGCTCTTCTGGCGCGATTGCGCTGCTTTGAGGTTATCTCGAATGACTTTGCACATTTCCTCTGCCTCTGTGATTAAGTCATTTCCGAGAAGTTGACGTTCACCGGTCTCCGACCAGTTAAGAGGAGTACGACACTTCCTGCCATAGAGAATTTCAAATGGGGCCTTGCCCGAACTTGCTTGAAAACTG
Source organism: Triticum monococcum (assembly GCA_034509565.1). Taxonomy (NCBI): domain Eukaryota; kingdom Viridiplantae; phylum Streptophyta; class Magnoliopsida; order Poales; family Poaceae; genus Triticum; species Triticum monococcum. The sequence goes on from CM067842.1 coordinate 610,180,057, forward strand.
TTGTTGTAGGAGAACTCGGCATATGGAAGACAATCTTCCCACTTCATACCGAAGGAGATAACGCAAGCCCTGAGCATATCTTCAAGAATTTGATTGACACGCTCGACTTGACCGCTAGTTTGAGGATGAAAAGCTGTGCTGAAACGGATGTTGGTGCCCATGGCCTTCTGAAAAGAATCCCAAAACTTGGAGGTAAAGATGCTGCCACGGTCTGAAGAGATCAACTGTGGAATGCCGTGCAGAGAGACAATCCGAGAGGTATACAACTCCGCCAATTGAGTTGCAGTGATAGACTCTTTGATAGGCAGAAAGTGAGTCACTTTAGTGAGTTTGTCGATGACAACGAATATAGCATCATTGCCACGCTTGGACTTTGGAAACCCCGTCACGAAGTCCATCTCAATGTGGTCAAACTTCCATTCTAGAATGGCAAGAGGTTGGAGGAGACCAGCTGGTCATTGGTGTTCTGCCTTCACTCTTCTGCAGACATCACATTCATTCACGAACTGAGCAATCTCTCGCTTTATTCGAGTCCACCAATAAGCCTGCTTGAGGTCCTGGTACATCTTCGTACTCCCAGGGTGGATGGAGAGGAGTGAATTGTGAGCCTCGTTCATAATGACTTTACGAAGGTCACCTTTAGGCGCAACAATGCGATCCTCGAAGAAGAGAGTATCCTTGTCATCAAGGCGATAGCACTTGTACTTGGGTTGACTCTTGGCAATCCCAATCTTCATCTTCTTCACCATAGCATCAAGAAGTTGAGCCTCGCGAATCTGATCTTCCAAAGTAGGAGAGACTTGAAGGTTGGCGAGGAAACCTTGAGGAACAACTTGTAGATTTAGTTTGCGGAAAGCTTCACAAAGCTCGGGTTGGTAGGGCTTGAGAATCAGGCTGTTGCAGTAAGCCTTCCTGCTCAATGCGTCAGCAATCACATTGGCCTTGCCTGGAGTATATTCGATGCTCGGATTATACTCTTGAATCATTTCGACCCAACGAGTCTGCCTGAGGTTGAGATTAGGCTGAGTGAAGATGTACTTGAGACTCTTGTGGTCAGTGAAGATGTCCACTTTTCTTCCCAATAAGAGATGTCTCCAAGTCAAAAGAGCATGCACAACTGCCGCCAACTCGAGGTCATGAGTGGGGTAATTCTTCTCGTTGGGCTTCAACTGGCGAGAGGTATAAGCCACAACTTTCTTCTCTTGCATCAACACTGCACCAAGGCCTTGAAGAGCGGCATCGCAGAAGACCTCGAACGGTTTGGATTCATCAGGAGGAGTCAGAACTGGAGCAGTGACCAATTTCTCTTTCAAAGTGTTGAAAGCGATGTCACATTCCGGAGACCAAACGTACTTGATGTGCTTCTGGAGAAGGTTTGAAAGAGGCTTCACGATCTTTGAAAAGTTCTCAACGAACCTTCGACAGTAGCTTGCGAGACCAAGGAAGCTGCGGAGTTGCTCCACGTTCTGAGGTGGTTCCCAATTCACAATTGCAGACACCTTCTCAGGATTAACCGCTATGCCCTTGGCAGAGATGATATGCCCAAGATAGAGAACCTCATCGAGCCAAAACTCGCACTATGAGAACTTGGCGTAGAACTGATGTTCTCTGAGCTTATCAAGCACCAAACGAAAGTGCTTGGCATGATCTTCCTTGTTCTTCGAAAAGACCAGAATGACATCGAGGTAGACCAAGACGAAGTCATTTGTGTAGGCGTTGAAGATGAAGTTCATCATGCGAGAGAAAGTCGGAGGAGCGTTGACGAGGCCAAAAGACATGACAGTGTATTCATATGAACCATAGCTTGTTCTGAAAGCCACCTTGGGAATATCGTGCTCACGGATACGGATCTGGTGATAGCCCATACGGAGATCAAGCTTGGAGAAAACTTGAGCACCTTTGAGTTGTTCGAACAGCTCGTTGATGTTGGGAAGTGGGTACTTGTTTTTTATAGTCTTCTTGTTCAATGGACGGTAGTCAACACAAAGTCGGTCCATTCCATTCTTCTTCTTCACAAAAAGAAGTCCACAACCCCACGGAGAAGAACTAGGTCGGATGAGACCCATTCGCTCTTGAATATCGAGTTGCTTCTTCAGCTCCTTCAACTCTTTAGGTCCAAGCTTGTAAGGACGTTTCCAAACAGGTTCCGTGCCAGGCTCAAGATCGATGACGAATTCAACTGGCCGGTGCGGAGGCATTCCTGGAAGCTCTTCTAGAAAGACGTCTTGATATTCGCAAATGACTGGAATTTGAGAGATGGCATCCAGTTCACCCTTCTCATTGAGAGAAAACAGACGGATGGTATCATCACGAGCGGCAAAGACAATTACATCCTCAAACGAATGAGTCAATTGAATCTGCTTGGCTGCACAATCAAGCCGAGCCTTGTGCTTAGAAAGCCAATCCATTCCGAGAATAAGATCAATATCCGAGTCACCAAGAACCGTAGGACAAGACAGAAACTTGTAGTCACCCAAAGTGATAGTAACATTCGGAACAATGGAGTTAGCATTCATGCGCCTACCGGGAGAGACAACTGCTATCGGTCTAGGCAAAACTTGCAAAGCCAACTCATGCTTAGATGCAAAAGGTCTTGAGATGAAACAATGTGATGCACCAGTGTCAAAAAGAACTTTAGCTGGAATATTGTTAACAGGAAGGTTACCCATGATGGCATCTGACGAATCCTCTGCCTGAGCTGCATTCATCAAGTTGACCTTGGCGTGCTTGGGGTTATGCTTGACCACAGCTGTACTTGCCGATCTCACAGGAGGAGGAGGGAGACGCCTCTGATTGAAGCATTTGTTGGCATAGTGACCCTTTTGTTGGCACTTGTTGCACGTGACCTCTGAAAGCGGACGGTGATACGGAGCACTTAATCTTGGAGCTTGAGACGAAGTCTTGTTCTGAAAGCCAGGGTTGGGTGGGTGGGAAGATCCACTGCCACCTTTGCTCTTCTGCTGATAAGGCTGACGGAACGGAGGAGGAAACCAAAACTTCTGCTGCTTAGCCACTTGAGTTGAGTAAGGAGTAGCATCTCTGACTCGCTTCTTTGAAGCATCGCACTTCAGTTGAGTAGTCCCTTGCTTCATTGCCATGTTGTAAAACTCATCGTACCTCTTGGGCTCAAAGAGAACGAGAACTAGCTGAATTTCTTCTCTGAGACCACCCCTAAACTGGTATATCATGCTCTTCTCGTCAGGGACGTCTTGCTTAGCAAAACGGGCGAGCTTCTAAAACATCTTGTTGTACTCGTAGACAGACATAGAGCCTTGCTTCAGGTTGCGGAATTCCTCACGCTTGCTTTCAACCACGCTCTGAGGAATATGATGAGCTTTGAAGTCTTGACAGAATTCATCCCAGGTAATCACACGGCCTCCTCTGGAATCTTTCTACTGCTGAAACCATTCTGCAGCTTGGTCTTTGAGTTGGAAGGAAGCGAACTTGACAAAGTCCTTAGGCCTGACGTTACTGCACTCGAAATGCTTGCATATGTCCACAAGCCAATCATCAGCGTCTGTTGCCTCAACACAATTGCTGAAGGTCTTTGGCTGGTTAGCAAGGAACTGGTTGAGTGTAGCAAAGTGATTCTGATTGTTGCCTTGGCCCTGGTTCCCTTGGTTGCGCTCTTGAAGAAGTTGCATGATCAGCTGCGTGTTTGCATTGGTAGCGGCCATCACAGCTTGCCATGCCTTCGGAGGTGGAGGTGGTGGTGGCGGATCAGGATTCGGAGTCGTGCGCGTTGGAGGAGCCATCCTGAAGAGGTTGACATCCATTAGCACATTGACAAACAAATATCGAAGCTGAATCAAACGGGGTGAAATTGCAACATAAAGTCTTCACATCCGAACGAAATGAACGAATGCATTCCAGTTGAAATGGTCACATATCCATAAATTGAGAAGCCACTTAGAATTGAGGTAGAAGAATAAAACCAACAGGGTACGGAACAAGAACGAATACTCGGTAAGGATAACCTAATCTCAAACCAAATATCCGTGGAAGAAGAACTAGAGCTACAAGAATTCCCACCTATGAAACTCCCGAACCTTTCCGGTCATGCAATCAGGTGTTGGGGATATAGCGGAAGCATAATATCTCACCCAATTCTAGCAAATCCTACATCCAGCTGTATCCATCCTTCAACACATAACTGAGAAAAACTTCGGAAATCGTTTACCTCAACCTTCGAAAAGCATCCGTTATACAAGTTATGGCAATACTCCCGAACTCCCGCCCCAGTACTGGGTGGCGTCGAGGTTATCTCACCAACAACTGCATAAAAGAGATTTTCGATGTCGGCGAAACTAAACTCAGGTATTCTAGAACTGGAATGATAAAATTGTGACGACAACACCTCGGAGCTCGACTCTCCGGGACACTGCCACCACCCCTAAATGACAGGAGGCACCAAGAACAATGTTCTCGTCACAAATCGATTGGAACGATTCCAAGATACCCGCGTGATCCTATAAAAAATTTAGTGAAATTTGAAAAGAGAAGAGTCAAAACTCTACGTCAGGAAGCCTTACCAGAGCGACGAAGGGACTGGGGAGTAAAAAGAATTCCTAACACTCCGATATATATAATCCTAAATGACTCAAAACATTTTTCTAGACTCAACAACGCCAGCTATTCGATCAAGCAGGGGGGCTCCTAAGGTCGGGGAAGGCTCTGATTACCAACTTGTAACGCCCTCGATGCGGCTATATCTCCTACGTGTCGAAGCACGACTTAGAGGCATAACCGCATTGAAAGCAATGTCGCAAGTAAGGTAATCTTCACAACAACCCATGTAAATAGATAATAGGGGAAAGAGGTACATAGTTGGCTTACACTCGCCACGTCACACAAGTACATGAATAACATTACAATCATCCCATTCACTCATGGTCCGACTATGGTACCAAAATAAAAGATCAACCCCAACATGCGACACGGTCCCCGATCGCCCCAACTGGGCACCACTACTGATCATCTGGGCAAGACATATAGTAACGGCGAGAGTCTTCGTCGAACTCCCACTTGAGCTCAAGCCCATCGTCTGGTACGGTATCATCAGTCCCTGCATCTGGTTTGGAAGTAATCTGTGAGTCACGGGGACTCAGCAATCTCGCACCCTCGCGATCAAGACTATTTAAGCTTATAGGTAAGGCAAGGTAATATGTGGAGCTGCAGCAAGCGACTAGCATAAAAGGTGGCTATCCTGTTCGCAAAAGAGAGCGAGAAGAGAAGGCAAAGCACGAACGAAGAACTATGATCAAGAAGTGATCCTAGAACAACCTACATCAAGCATTACTCCAACACCGTGTTCACTTCCCGGACTTCGCCGAGAAGAGACCATCACGGTTACACACGCGGTTGATTCCTTTTAATTAGGTTAAGTTTCATGTTCTCTACAACCGGACATTAACAAATTCCTATCTGCCCATAACCGCGGGCACGGCTTTTGAAAGTTCAAATCCCTGCAGGGGAGTCCCAACTTAGCCCATCACAAGCTCTCATGGTCAACGAAGGATATTCCTTCTAGCGGGAAGACCCGATCGGGCTCGGAATCCCGGTTACAAGACATCCTCGACAATAGTAAAACTAAACCAGCAACACCGCCCGAATGTGCCGACAAATCCCAATAGGACCTGCACATATCTCGTTCTCAGGGCACATCGGATTGTCCAAGGTTCCGGTAGGCCAGCCCAGAGTTGCCCCTGGTGGTCACCGGTAGCTGACAGGTTGGACCAACACTCAGAGGAGCACTGGCCCGGGGGTTTAAATAAAGATGACCCTTGAGTCCGCGGAACCCAAGGGAAAAAGATGCTAGGTGGCAAATGGTAAACCAAAGTTGGGCATTGCTGGAAGAGTTTTATTCAAGGCGAACTGTCAAGGGGTTCCCATTATAACCCAACCGCGTAAGGAACGCAAAATCCGGGAACATAACACCGATACGACGGAAACTAGGGCGGCAAGAGTGGAACAAAACACTAGGCAAAAGGCCGAGCCTTCCACCCTTTACCAAGTATATAGATGCATTAAGACAACAAGATAATATGGTGATATCCCAACAATAAACAATGTTCCAACAAGGAATGATCTCCAATATTCACCTGCAACTAGCAACGCTATAAGAGGGGCTGAGCAAAGCGGTAACATAGCCAATCAACGGTTTGCTAGGACATGGTGGGTTAGAGGTTTGACATGGCAATTTGGGAGGCATAATAAGCAAGTGGTAGGCATCATAGCATAGGCATAGCAAAAGAGCAAGCAACTAGCAAGCAAAGATAGAAGTGATTTCGAGGGTATGATCATCTTGCCTGCAAAGTTGTCAGAGTTGACTTGATCCTCGTAAGCAAACTCAACGGGCTCCTCGTTAGTGAACTCGTCTCCCAGATCTACCCAAACAAGAGAAACAAGCAAAAGGAACACAATCAACCACGTGCAATGCTCAAACAACATGATGCGAACATGGTATGGGATGTGGTATGGGATGCATATGCAAGGTTTGACAAGGAATGATTGAACCTGGCCTCAACATGGAAATCCAAGAGTGCCACTGGAAAGCTGAGGTGATTTCGGTTGAAATCAATATAAAGATCACTGGAATCGGATGCACAGTTTGGAAATGGCAAGCAAAACAAATATGGCACTGGTCTGCGATAATCAGCAAGTAGCCATCTAAATGCATCAAGATAAATATGCTACAGCACTCAAACATGACAACAAAATACATGGCAGGGATCCACTCATGATGCTTGACAAAAGATGAACACTGATCTACGGCTAATTCATCTATTAACAGGTTCAAACAAGCATGGCAAAAATGCAAACGATAACAGGTTTCAGACTTAGTGAAATTAACACAAGTCTGGAATTTAACATCAGGAAGCACACTTTGGAGCATAAAAACTACATGCTACATGAACTTAACATGGCAAAGCAAGGCATGGCATGAAGCTACTCAAAGCACTTAACAAAAGTCCCTTAGTGACCTTGAGCCAAAAGGGATCAGAAAATACAATTGAAAACATGTGAACATGGCAAAAACATAATCAGATTACAGACTTGGTGAAAAACTGGAGCATGCTAATCTGTTAACGAGTAGGCATGTTTACGAGCTCGATGCACTCACTACAGAGCATGGCATGACAAACTAAGCATACACCCATCAAGAATACATGGCATAGAAGCTAGACATGGCAAGAACAACAACATAGCATGCACGGATCAATAGCAACATCCTCAGCAAAATCACTAACAAGTCAATAATCTGCCAGGAATCACGAAATAGCAAAAGTAGAGCTCGATTGACTCAAGCTAGGTTGCTCCATAACTGCAAACAAAGACATGGATGGATAGATCACCACAATATTAACAGATCATCCTTACTAGTCATCCTCAAAAGAGGCACGGATGACTAGGAAATAACATGAACATATGGCATAATGACCAAATCAGGACAAGGACTTAGAGAAATTCTAAGTCCCTGAAATCAGCATTACCGATTGCACTACTTTGCAAGCTTGTGCTAGTCACCACACATATCAGAAAAATACATTGTAAGCATCTCTGTAAAGATGGCATGGCATATAACAAAACACATGTAGAGCTCAGGAGTATATCATGCACACATTAATCATGGCAAAAATGACAAATATCTATTTGATGAAATCAGATCTGACAATTATATCACATAGCCCTCTTTCAACAGCATTTCGGGCATCAAGATGAGCTCAAATGAAAATGATGCGATGAGATAAAATGATGTACTCTCTGAGGCGAACATTTTGATATGCTACACGCACAAATTGGAGCTACGGATGCAGAGTTATAGCATGCCAAAGTTTGCAAATAATCTAGGGTTAGGGGATGAAAGTCAACCCTCTCAGATCCAGATCTGGATCCAACCGGTATTGTAGTAGGGTGCGGAAAACGAGGATCAACGGCGACGTCGGGGAAGAAGAAGCAGTGGCCGGCGGGGACGGCGAGGTCGCCGGAGCGGGATCCGACCGAAGCTGTGGTGGCCGGGGTCGGAGACGCGCGGCGAGGCGGTGAGGACGGGGCGGCGACCATCGGGCGGCAGGCGGCGGAGGCAGCCGGCGTTGGCGCGGCGACGGTGGTCGTGGTCGGCCACGGCGACAGAGCTCCCAGGCTCGGGCGACTGAGCGCCTCGTCGGCGGCGACAGGCGCGCGGGGTCGGGCGCTTGGGCCCCTTCGCGGCTCGGGCGGGCCGGCCCCGGGCCGGGCGGGCCGCGGCGGCGGTGAACTGGGGACCGGGGAATCGGCGAATGGGAGGAGGCCACGTGGCGGTGGACGGGCAGGTCGGACGTGTCCATCCGGACTGAAATCTGTCCGGCGGCGCGGTGGGGAAAAAGGACTAGGGTTTTGCCCGAAAATTTCGGGGAGTGGCCTTTAAATAGAGGTAGAGGAGGCTAGGAAGCTCCAAATGGAGTGCGGTTTTCGGCCACGCGATCGTGATCGAACGCTCTAGACGATGGAGAGGGTTTTGGTGGGTTTTGGGCCAAATTGGAAGGGTGTTGGGCTGCAACACAAACGAGGCCTTCTCGGTCCCTCGGTTAACCGTTGGAGTATCAAACGAAGTCCAAATGGCACGAAACTTGACAGGCGGTCTACCGGTAGTAAACCAAGGCCGCATGACAAGTCTCGGTCCAATCCGGAAATGTTTAACCCCCACACAGGAAAAGAGGTAGAAAGGGGCACCGGAGGAGATAGGAGCGCCGGAATGCAAAATGGACAACGGGGAAAATGCTCGGATGCATGAGACGAACACGTATGCAAATGCAATGCACCTGATGACATGATATGATATGCACGAAAAAGGCAACAACACACGAAGACAAAAACCCGAACCCGAGGAAATAAAATAACTTAGTGCCGGAAACGACAAGAGTTGGGATACATATAAGGTAAATTACATCCGGGGTGTTACACTAGTGTCATGCATATGACACTAGTTTAAGTTACTACATTTATAGTGCAAAGTAACATAATAGTAATGTCATAGATTGCTCTATTTATTTGCTCATAGATTCAACATTTCTTGGGAAGCATGATGTGATGGTAACATAACATGTTACTCAAAACACCTCTCTCCTCATTAACTAGGTGCCACATAAGCAAACTTGTTTTGGGATGCGTTATGTTACTAGCTAAGTTACTCCCACTATGAGGCTGGTTGTAATGGGAAGTATCATATACTAGTATCATGCATATGATATTAGTGTATGATACTACCTCCCTAATGCATAGTATCATATATTAGTATCATGTAGTACTATAGTTATTTCCATGCATGACACAAAGTAGTATAGCATTTATTATGATACGGTATCATAATATGATACTCCATTCTCTCTTTCTTCATTTAATGCTATGACACCTCATCAAAATTGCCTAGTTGGCATGCATGATACTAGCTATGATACTGAAGAGAAACAAGAAAGATTGAAGTAAAAGGATTGATTTCATTGATAGTGACTGCAGGTACTTATATGTCCCGAGCCATCGTGTTTACATGCCGGTTACAAGGTTCACGTCGTTTTGGAAAGACACGACGCTGGTTTGAAAAGACATGACGATGGTTCGCTATCCACTGCGTCTGGACAACGTCAGGATTCTAACCACCGATTAGAATATTCCAAGGAATCTGCTAATCGCCTAATTAGCCTAATACTAATAGATTCCTAACACTCCCCCTTGGACAGCGCTGTTTTAATCTTCAGTGTCTTGAGAATCTACATATATCTTGAGTATCAAAAATCTTGCGTCTTCTTGATAGTTCTTGATCTTGTAATTTTGAGAATCTTTAATCTCGTTCTATTTATGTCCCTGTAGGAAATATAATAGATAGAAATTTGATATATCGTTAGTATATTTAATCACTTATTAAAACCACATGAGAAATCCGTTGGAAAGCTCATAAGTTTAGTTCTAGGAAATTTCTCCCCGTGAACATTGCAAATTTCGTAGTCGTTTGATACCAATGCCATGAATGCATTTTTGAAATGCTGCTCCCGGTAAAGACTTACTGAACAAATCCGCAAGATTGTTACAGGATTTTATTTGCAAAATATCAATCTCTCCATCTTTCTGTAATTCATGAGGAAAAAATAGTTTTGGAGAGATATGTTTTGTGATATTACTTTTAATATATCCCATATGCATTTGAGCAACACATGCAACATTATCTTCATAGATAATGGTTGGTGATTGTAATGAACCAATACCGCATGATGTCTGAATATGATTTATTACTCTGCGGAGCCATACACATTCTCGTGAGGCTTCGAATAATGCAATTATTTCAGAGTGATTAGTGGAGGTAGCTACTAAGGCCTCTTTTGGTTCATAGGATAGGATTATCATAAGAATAAGAATCTTGTAGGAAATGAGATGACATGTATCTCAAATCCTATGAGTAGGAATAGGAAACAATATGTTATTTGGTTGACACCAAAGGAATTTTTCTATTGAGTCTAGGCTCTTTTTTATTTTCCTATGAAATGTGAAGGATAGGAAACAATCCTATGTAGGAATAGAAATCCATTCCTATGAACCAAAGGGCTCTAAAGGAAAAATCCTATAAGAATCCTATCCTCTAGAATTTCTATGAAATTTCTCTAAACCAAAGGAGGCCTAAAGATCTTGGTTTTTTCTATCGGAAAAATCAAGATATGACCCTGATTGGTTATTGTGATGCTGGATATCTTTCTGGTCCCCATAATGTCAGGTCACAAACAGGGTTTGTATTTTTATACGGTGGAACCGCTATTTCATGGAATTCTACAAAACAGACTTGATAGTGACTGCAGGTACTTATATGTCCTGAGCCGTCGTGTTTGCATGCCGGTTACAAGGTTCGCGTCGTTTTGGAAAGACATGGCGCTGGTTTGAAAAGACATGACGATGGTTCGCTATCCACTGCGTCTGGACAACGCCAGGATTCTAATCACCGGTTAGAATATTCCAAGAAATCTGCTAATCGCCTAATTAGCCTAATACTAATAGATTCCTAACAGATACTACTATTACTACCGAGGATGGCTAACACGCGCGCGCGCGTCGCAACGCTCGGTTTCAGACCAGGTAGGCTTTCCTCTTAAGTATGTGCGCAACGAGTTGAATTTCCTTTTTAACTAACCAGAGTGGCAGAGATTGAGGACACGCCGGCCCTCCACCCCCCGTTGAAATCAGGGGGGCGAGAGAGATTAGGGAAAGTGGTGGGCCCGTGCTTGCATGTGTGGCTAAATTCACGGAGCAGAGAGAACGTGCTGGACCAGGGTGCTTGCATGCAACTGAGAAAGAAAATTTTGGTGGGTCCAGGCGCTCACGGGACTGCTACGATTCCTTGCATGCATCATCACGCTGGGCACAAGGTAGGACCCACTAATAATGACCCTGATAGTTTAGAAATGGAAAATAGAAGGAGATACGCCGCTGTCTGTCGCGCGTCGCAACGCGCGAGCGCGAAGGAGTGATTTCGATTACTACCAGCCTGACTAGCCTTCTAGAGTGTCCTGTAGAATAAATGCAGAGGCGGTGGAAAGAGAGAAGAAAGAAAATAAATTACTAATTATGTGAATATAATAAGGCATTCGGCTGGAGGTAGTGTGCTGCCGAGTTTATTGCTGTACCCGTTGTGCTCTTCTCTCTCCACCTATATATTCTCTGCGCGTGCGGTGCGGGGGATCGAGCTTCGCGCGTCAGACTAGACTAGAGAGATTATAGGAGGCCAGATCACTCGTTATCTTATCCATGCATGATCGTGTGCGCGCAGAGGAATAGGTCATGCAGTCAGTTGGTTGAAGGAGCAAGTCGTACGGCCGGCGTCATGCATAACTAAGAGCCGGGCGCGCGGCTAGTTCAATTTATCGAAGGCATTGTACGTGAAAGCGAAACAACCGAGAGAGATACAGCTGAGAGAACCAGCTCCTACTACAACTTAATCGATCTAGTGCTCCGGTCAACAATGGCGCTCCGGCGGCGGCTCCACGTGCCCCTCTTCTTCCTCCTCCTCCTGGCCGTCGCTTTCCTGGCGTCGCCCGCCGTCGGCCTCCCTCCCGGCGGCTGCTACGAGACGGCGACGAAGGTGTCCAGGCGGTGCTCGGGGGAGTTCATCAAGGCGCTCTTCTCCGACGACTTGCACGGGGTCAGCCGTAAATGCTGCGATGAGCTGACCTGCGTCCGCGAGCAGTCGTGCTTCAGCGTGCTCCTGTGGTACTGCCCGCCCGAGGCGTGGGCGCACTGTTACGGTGGTAAAGCGGCCGCCGGGGTGTCATTACAAGGGAGCCCCTGAGCACCGGCCGCAGTCAATCCCGACGGCGCGATGTCTACGGTCGACGGGCACCAACAATTGGGTGACGTGCGCATAAAATAAACCAATTAGGTGACGTGGCGTGCGTGCACCGGAGAACGTTGTGCGCGCGTGCTTCGTTGCGATTCTGTTTCTGCGTGCGTAATGTTTTTAGATCACGCGTGTGTCGTGTTTCCACTTGATATTTGCTTCTGTAATTGGGCATAGCACTAGCCGGTCATTTTAGAGTCGTGCAATTGCATTTCTTTCGTACCACTTTTTGTCTATGAATTTTTGTTTTTAGAAATGAATTCTAAGATTAAACATGTTTATTATACTCCCTCCAATCGCAGGAAGTAATTGTTTTTGTACCACAAAGAAGCGAGTTGGTAATAACCTCATAGAAGTAACGAGAGGTCAAATATAAAAATATCTAACTACCATTCGTCTCTCCTCAGGGAAGACGGCTAAGGTACCTGCCTCCTGTTGATGGCGTCGTGGATCTATCACGTCTCTAGTGATCTTAGAGCCATGAGGCATGGTTGGATCCCGGCCTTTACCGGCGGGAGGGTTTCAATTTTAGGTGTATCTTCGAATTTTGTTAGGATTTGCATTCTGCTCAAGAAGGCAAGATGACAATGGCTCTCTGGAGATGGAATAAGGTTCTTTATGCCTAGCCCCCATCTTGGTGGTGCGTCTAGCATCAACGGAGGGCATGTGAAGGAGTATCTTTGTCAAATCTCGCGGGATTTGGTCGGTGGTTGTCTGAAAGATCGTGGATGTCGCCTAGAGGGGGGGGGGGTGTGAATAGGCGTTTTAAAATAATTACGGTTTAGGCTTGAACAAATGCGTAATAAACCTATCGGTTAATTTGTCAAGCACAAAACCTAAAACAACTAGGCTCACCTATGTGCACCAACAACTTATGCTAAGCAAGATAAGCAACTATGTGATAGCAAGATATTTGACAAGAAACAATATGGCTATCACAAAGTAAAGTGCATAAGTAAAGGGGCTCGGGTAAGAGATAACCGAGGCACGCGGAGACGACGATGTATCCCGAAGTTCACACCCTTGCGGATGCTAATCTCCGTTTGGAGCGGTGTGGAGGCACAACGCTCCCCAAGAAGCCACTAGGGCCACCGTAATCTCCTCACGCCCTCGCACAATGCAAGATGCCGTGATTCCACTAAGGGACCCTTGAGGGCGGTCACCGAACCCGTACAAATGGCAACCCTTGGGGGCGGTCACCGAACCCATACACTTTGGCAACCCTTGGGGGCGGTCACCGGTACCCGTCAAATTGCTCGGGGCGATCTCCACAACCTAATTGGAGACCCCGACGCTTGCCCGGAGCTTTACACCACAATGATTGAGCTCCGAACACCAACAACCGTCTAGGGCGCCCAAGCACCCAAGAGGAACAAGCTCAAGGGCACCAAGCACCCAAGAGTAATAAGCTTCTCAACTTGTAACTTCCACGTATCACGTGGAGAACTCAAACCGATGCACCAAATGCAATGGCAAGGGCACATGGAGTGCCCAAGTCCTTCTCTCTCAAATCCCACCGAAGCAACTAATGCTAGGGAGGAAAATGAGAGGAAGAGCAAGAAGGAGAACACCAAGAACTCCAAGATCTAGATCCAAGGGGTTCCCCTCACATAGAGGAGGAAGTGATTGGTGGAAATGTGGATCTAGATCTCCTCTCTCTTTTTCCTCAAAAACTAGCAAGAATCCATGGAGGGATTGAGAGTTAGCAAGCTCGAAGAAGGTCAACAATGGGGGAAGAACACGAGCTCAAAGGGTTGAGGTTCAACGGGGAAGAAGACCCCCTTTTATAGGAGGGGGAAAATCCAACCGTTATCCCCCACTCAGCCCCGCAGAGAGCGGTACTGCCGCGGAGGCAGAGCGGTACTACCGCCCTTAAGCGGTACTACCGCTCCTCCTCAGCTGTACTGTCGCGCCAGAAGAGAAGTGCTGGGGCTGGAACCCAGAGCGGTACTACCGCGGAGGAAGGGCGGTACTACCGCGGAGGAAGGGCGGTAGTACCGCTCACAAGCAGCACTACCGCCACTACTACCGCAGTAAGTACCGCAAAACCCGACACGAGAAAATGCGCACTCGAATCGAAGCGGAAGGAGCACGAAGCCACAGCGGTACTGCGGCTGAGCCCAGCAAGCGGTACTACCGCTCCGAGGAGCGGTACTACCGCTTAGTGGACTGCAGCCGTACTACCGCACCAACCAATCAAGCGGTACTACCGCTCCGAGGAGCGGTACTGCCGCTTAGTGAGCCTCAGCGGTACTACCGCTGTGGCCCGCGGTACTACCGCTGGGTCCAGGACAAAAACCACACTCCAGAAACCCAGAACTGCCATAACTTCTGCATATGAGCTCCGAATTGAGCAAACTCAAGCTTGTTGAACACAAGACGACGAGTAGCATCAAAACAGCGACTGGTTATAGTAAGAAGAGGCAGGGGAGGTATGCCAACAAATAGAGGAGTGAAACCTCCAACCGAGAAGAACCGGCAAAACCTCCAACATCGAAAACATCATAGAAGATGCATGCGAACTCCGTTTTCGATGAACTCAAGCTTGTCATCAAGATGACCATAAGCTCTAAGACTCTCAAAGAGAACCAAACAAGAACCAAGAAAGATGATGCAAGGATGCAATGGTTTGAGCTCTCAGCGAACGATATGGTCAAGCTACTCATTGAGAGCCCCCCTTGATAGTACGGCAATCGATCCTATAACCCGGTCTCCCAACTACCATCATGAGACCGGTAAAATAGAAAACCTACCAAGGGCAAACCTTTGCCTTGCACATGGTCCACTTGAGCTAGATGATGACGATCTTGACTCCCTCAAGTTGGACCACCTTTCTTGATTGTGTTGGCTCGATGAAGACTAGTTGATTGCTCCCCCATACTCCACTATGGGTGAGCCTTTCTTCCGCACATCTTCATGAGTCCATTGTCACCACAATGGACGGCAAGCTTCAAGCATTTGATCTCTTCGTGATGCTCCACTTGAACTTGCACACCGCAACCTTTCTTGATTGTGTTGAGTCGATGAAGACTAGTTGATTGCTCCCCCATACTCTACTATGGGTGAGCTACTTTTCCGCACATCTTCACAAGTCCATTGACACCATAAAGGACGGCAAGCTTCAAGCATTTGATCTCTTCGTGATACTCCACTTGAACTTGCACACCGCAACCTAACCCCACAAAGAACTCTCACAAAGACCATGGGTTAGTACATCAAGCGTAATTGACAATGCTTACCATACCATGGGATCACTTGATCCCTCTCGGTACATCTTCTACGCTTTGTGGGTTGATCAACTTGATTCACTCTTTAACTTAGTCTTGATCAACCTCTCACAAGACCAATCTTTAGGTAATTCCTTGAATAGCACCTTGGTCGACACAAACTCTCCTTGAAACCAACACATCTACTCCAAGAAAAGCCTATGGACAAAACCTTCAAATATAACTCAAGGCAACCATTAGTCCATAGAGATTGTCATCAATTACCAAAACCAAACATGGGGGCACCGCATGTTCTTTCATTGTCTTTTATGAATATGTTTGGATCAGGTCTTTGTTCATCTATATTCGTGTGTTTTCAAGTTGGATCTTTCTGATCTACGCTTCTCTTCATCGGCGGCGGCTGCTATTCTGGTGCGCTGGTCCTGGGGCCTTAGTATGTCAACTTCCCGATTGTCTACTACAACAAGTTTTGTACAGCTCCGGTGAGCGAGGGGCGATGGCGGCGGCGCGTTTTTGACTCGCTTCAGTGCTTGTAGTCGTCGTTACTTGGCCTACGTATCTAGATGTATTTTTATTACTTCTCATGTTTATTGTAGTGTCATGATTGAAGATGAATAGATCAGAAGTTTCTAAAAAAAAGTCAAATATACCCAATTTTTATAATTTTTTGAATGGAACCTTGTTAAAGGGACGGGCGCTCAAATAATTTCATAAAGGGCAAAAATACAGAGTGTGTGCACGGTTAGAAAGATTCAGATCCCACGACACCCACAACTCCAACCCTAGCCGCCGCCTCGGTCCCCCTCCTCTTCCCCGTCCGGCGGCCTCGCCCATCTCCTTTTCTTTTTCTTAGTTTTTTGTTTTCCAGACGATGTCGACAAGGTGTGGCGACTTTGGTATCTTCTTTCGTGTTGTTTTGCGGCAGTAGAACATAAAGGCACGCGTTGCGACGCCCATCTTAATGAAAGAATTATTTAAATATGTAAAAAGTCTAAAAGCCTTTAGTTTTAAGGGGGAAATAAAGAATTGCTATAGTAAATCAGTGTGGATAGTGCGGCATATTGGTTCAAGCTCTAGGTATAGGTTGGAAAATCAAAGGGTGACAATTCCATCATAAAAGTTTGTTTACGTATGACATCTGCTAAGATGTTTGAATAGGTGGTGGAGCGTGTCTGATTTTTTTTAATGAAGCAAGCAATAGAGAAGCATGAGCTAATTCAGTAACTACTCCCTCCGTCCGGTGAAGAGTGAACATCTAGAGATTTTAGGACAAATTATGGAGTCAAGTAAAAAATGCATTGGAAAATGGCAAGCCAACATCTCTCTCCTCTTTAATTAACCAACACCCAATGAGCTAAGTGCATGTAGAAATTAAGAAGACCATGTGTAGATGGTTATTGGTCTTGATTACCGTGTGATGAGAGAGAAGTATTTTTTCCTACTTTAAAGTGCATTGGAAAGATAGATGTATACTCTTTTATGGACAAATTTTGAAGCCAAACGCACACTCTTTACCGGACAGAGGGAGTACCATTGAAAAGGCATGAACGGTTACTGTATCGCCATCCCTAACATTTAACCACTCATTAGTCCAATAACTTCTGGAGAATTCTAGCAGATATAAAAATGCATATATTCAATTTTTTGTGCACTCAACTTATTAAATAGCTGATGCAGCTAGCAGAACATACCTCAATGTTCCTAGCATAGGCTCCATTATCATCTAAAGTGCAGCTGAAATTATAGAACTGATAATTATTTTCATATGCCGGTTTTGGGCTCTAGCCGAGTCGGACGAGGACGACGCGGACGACGACGGGGATGCGACCCAGGCGGATTCTCCGCCTTCGCCGACGCCCTCCGATCTCATTTGTGAATTTTTTCATTCAGGTTATGACGAAGATGAAGTGGCAACGACGATCGACCGTGTTTTGCCATCGGACGATCCGACACGGATTGGACTTCACGCGGGCGAAAAGAAAGAGATGATCCGACGCGTAGTTCATCGGAGAACGGCGGCGACGGCGCTCAGACCTTGGAAGGGTCCCCTACCTAAGGTGAGTCTTCCAAATCTTACGCTTTTCGATTTGATTAGGCCGGAGTCGTGGATTACTGTTAAGAAAAGGAAGAATGCGAAGCGGATGGGCGTTCGTCCGGCGTCGGCGGCGACCGTGATGCCCGTTCCGACGATCAGGATCTCTGAGATGCGATCGCAGCGTTTGGACGACTTGCTGGGCAGCGTTGGGCCGGTTCGGAGGGAGCCGGGTCCGCGAGGAGATGGGCCAGAGTCAGATGGGTATGTGGCCCAGTCTGTACCGGACCTTACCCTTCCTCGTAGCGTCTCCCCATGCACGTACACGATCGATCTTTCTTCCCATCGTGCGCCGTCATCTGCTGGTGCTAGGGTTCCTAGGCGCGGGACTCGCGGCTTCCCGGCGTGTGGTTCTGGTCGGGCAAGGAGGATCCGACCTCTTGAGAACATGGCCGGCCGCGGGACTGCGGCGCCGCCAGCCAAAAAGAGCACCCGCATTGCTCAGGCAGGTCGGGGCGGGGCTACACCGCCTCCGGCGGCGGGTGCTGGGCGTGGTGCCCTGGTGCCGCCTGGCCAGAGACTGCCAGCGGGCGGGGTTCCGTCCCAGGGTACCCAAGGCCGTGGCAGTGGCCACTCGGGCGCTCGGCCGCCGGGGCAGGTGCCCTTGCAAGCTGCGGCCGGAAGGGGCGGACTGACGCCTCCGGCGCCGGGTGCGGCCACCACGGTGCAGCCGGCCGCAGGTCGGGGTGTGCCTCGGCCTCAGGCGCTGGGCGGGGCTGTTGTGGCTGCTACAGGCCGGGGCGGTACGGCCCTTGGTGCTGTGCCAACGCCTGTCGGCGGTCAGCCTCGTGCCGCGCCTCCGCCTCACCTCGTCACGAGGCCTGCTCAGAACCGTTCGGGACCGGCGCAGACAAGGCAGAATTCGAGCACTAGAGAGTCATATGATCCGCCCCGGGGCCAGTGGGGGGACGATGGTTATGATGTGTATGGAGATGGACAACATCGTGGTTCCTCATCCACGGGAGGCGGGCGTGGTTATGCCTGGCAGAGTGAAGGGTCTGCGGAGAGACCGTTTCTCGGCCCTTCAGGTGGTTTTGTCGAGGGGGCCTCAGGCCCGGACCACCGCCAGAGAGGAGGCTATCGTGGCCATCGTGGTGGCCGGGGTGGGGGTCATGGGAGATTTCGTCGACCGCCTCGGGCAGTAGATCCTGCGACGTCTACAGTGGAGCCCGACCAGGCCTCTGCTGACCTACCTCCCCAAGCGATGGAGGTGGTGAATGCCTTGGCCAGTGACGAGGTTCCTGAGGCTGGGAAGGTGGCTGAGGATACCGACAGGCCCGATGTGGAGAGGGCGTCCAAGTACGCGCGCAAGGAGAAGATGCTTTGCTACCGTTGTGGGGAAAAGGGACACTTTATTGCTGAGTGCGTGGCTGAGCTGTGTGTCACGTGTGGCAAGCCGGCTCATGCATCGGGGGAGTGCCCGTTTTTGCGTGACCAGACTCCGTCGCTGACTGTGTATGGAGTTTACTGTGCCGAGCTCATGTTTTTTGAATCACCGGTTGGGCGAGAGATTCCGGAGGAGACCCCGAGCCTGACTACCGGGGTAGTCAAAGTTACCCAGGGAGAGGTCACAGAGGCTCAGATAGTGCGGAGGCTTCAGGAGTTGGCTCCGGGGGACTTTCGGTGGGAGCTAGTGGTTCTCGAGGATAAGGTCTATAAGGTCGACTTCCCCACGGTGGATGACCTGAAGCGGTTGTTGAGCTTTGGTTTATGTCGAGTCCCTGGCACTTCGTGCATTCTGGAGTTCCACGAGTGGAAGAAGGTTGTAACGCCCCGAGACCGATGTGCCAGGTGTCGTGCAGTTATTCGATGTTGTTGCGTTGTCTTTTGCTTGCGTGTTGCATTCATCATTGCATCATGTGCATTGCATCATGTCTTTTCTTTTCTTACTCAACTAAATAAATTGTATGGATCTTCGATCCATTTAAATCGAGGGAAGGATGACTTCTCTTTATAATATATCCTCCCGATACTAGTGGAGCTATTATAAAATAATCCATTCTTTGGAATCACCATAACACACTTGCAAAATCCCAATGCCTTTTATTATTTCAATTCTTGGCCTCTAACTTTGCCATATATCTTTTCGTCATTTTCCGGAGCTCCACCTAAATTCTTAACATTTTTGGACACACCTAAAGTTTAGACTCCATTCAAACTCCTTCGGGGCAAGTTAAATAATTTTGGATTTAACTTCCCCTATTTTGTTGGAACCATTTTTGTTGGGTTGGAAATATTCCATAAAGCCTTACAAATAGGTCCCACCACGAAAACTTCGGACGAAATCTCTATCATATGTTTGTTCCGACTTATTTTGCAAGCCAATCCTTTTGTTTTTGTTTTGAGTTGTGGTATTCGAGTTGCTTCAAAGTCAAGAGTTGATTCCATACCTTTCCTAAGCGGTGTTCTCATATTTTGATGTGAATACCAATCCTTCATGATAATCGAGATTGTCATGTTAATTCGTTTCAACCGGTGTGTCTCTCCTCAAGTGGATCCGTTCACTTCAACATTTGCAAGATCAATTATCACTTCATCTCAACGGTGTTTGTTTCATCCGTCTCCAAGTTGCCTTTGTTTTTCCCACCCTCCCTCCCTTTGTTTTTTCCAAGGATTCAGTTTTCCTAATCAACTATCCATCTTATTCATGTGAAGCCTCTTCTTTCTTTTCAATCAATGTTCTTACCCGGTGATGCTCATGAAGATTTTAACGGAGTTTCTAGTTCACCATTATTCATTCTTTTTCTTCTCCGGTGGATTCAAATCAAGCTTTCGATCATATTCTTTTCTGTACTTCTATTGTTTTTTCTTTTGACGGTGCACCTCATAATGATTCACTTCTCGCTATTCATTTATTCTAGAGTGCTCAAGATATCTCAAGATTCGTGTTTTCCACGCTGCATTCGTTCTAGCTCTTTCGAGATTGGTATCTCATTCAAGTCATTTAATTCAACCGGTGCATTCTCTCTTTTAAATCATTCTACGGAGTTTCTTTTGAGTGGGCCCTAACCCACATGTCTATTCCCAGGATCTTACCTGACTCTTTTTATTTCCGGAGTTATAATCAAATTCTTTTCGAAGTTTGACGTGAGAATGATTTATCATCAGTCAAATGCTTTCTCCAAGATCTGTCAAATTCTTTTCATCGTTGGCTCAACTTTTCCATTCTTCATTCCGGTGTGCCTCAATAATTCTTGATGGTGTTTATCATCGTCATTATCATATTTTGAAGACCGAAGAAGAGTTTCTTTCAAATCTTACCCCATTCTCTGCCATCCTCTCATAATTGTTTGATTGTGAGAATCCTTTTATCCATCGGAGCAATTCAAGAGCCTTTTCAGTTTGATTCTCCGAGGGCCATCATTTCGGGATTATTCATTCTAGCTTTCAGCTCTCATCCTCTAAATCTTACCGGTGCTTCGTTCAAGTGATCTTTAATCGGCTCGTGTTCTCTTCGTTCTCATGTATCTAAATCCTCTCAAGCATCTTCGTTCATTTTATAATTCTTCCCGGTGTTTCTTTATCTTCTCGTCGTTCATTTCCAATTCTTACGGTGGTTTGCTCAAGATTCTAGTCCATGGTTATCATATCAACTCATTCGTTGTTTTTCCAAATTCTACCGGTGGTTCTTTGAAGACCTTCTCAAGTTGCGCTATATCTCTCTTAATCTTTTCTATGAGAATAAGTAGTATGCCAAATCCATTGCTTGTCATCAATTTAATTGGTGAAGGTTACGCATAATGTAATTCTTATTCTTGTTACATCCAAATGATTTAATTCCTGTTTTCCGGAGTGGCTCATCATACTTATTCTTGGTTTCAAGTACTCATCTTTCTTTTTGGGAGTTCCAAGCTCTCTCAATTATTTTATCACGAAAATCTCTATCTAAATCATTGCGAGGCTTCAATCTTATTCTTTCCATCAGTCAATTATTTTGGATCATTCTTTTATTACCGGAGTTCTTCATGAAGGTTCTACATAATGGTTCATCAAGGATTTAATTCCTTCTCAAAGTTTTCATCGAGATTCTTTTAAGAAGCTCAAGCTTTCTTCATATTGTAATCCGGAGTGCGTTCTTTCTACCATATTATTGGAGGTGGTATTATGCCATTCTTGATAATTTGAGTTCATGTTTCATGATTCACAGGTTGTCGAGAATGAGGTATTGTAAATCCATCAATCTCGTCATTGGAGTTACCTTGGGTTATATTTCACCTAAAGCCTTCCCTAAGGACTGTCGCTATCTATGGTGTTTATTAATGACCCAAGTTCTTCGTCTATCCTCCCGGTGAAATAATTTCTCGTCTCCTTGTTATTATCAATACAAGTCTTTTCCCGCGAGTGGCAGGTTGTCACCTCATAATTTGAGATGTATTCCATAAGACCATATCAACCTTATTCTTTTCGTTGGTGGTTTTCCAACAACCCCGTTAAACCCTTCTTCTAAAGATGCCTTGCCAAACTCTTTCATGGCAGAAGTTGGCATCTTCTTCTTCATTCTCCTATTTCAATTATCTATCTTCTATTCTTTTGTTCCGGAGGCATTGTGATGTTGCCTTCTTCAACCATCATCTCGCGTCATCAAAGATCATGTTCTTCTCTTGGCTTATCCATTTAACCGGAGTTTTGGGTCCTTTTGCTCAAGCTCTTTCATTTTACCAAGTTTTTCATCTCTTTTAAACTGGAGTGCTGTCTGAGATCTTTCTTACCCCTTGTTCCATTCATTCAATAGTTCCGGTGGCAGTGTGTTGTGATTTCATCAAGTATCTTCTCATCTTATCAAGACCTTATTCAATTCTTTTCTTTCCAACCGAAGTGCTGCCTGAATTTGTTCTTCCTCGTTCCTCTTTTCTAACGGAGTGTTTTCGACCTTGTTCTCCTTCGTTCTATTCTTTTCTCGAATTTGTTCAACCTCTTCAAGGTTCTTTGGTTTCACTCGTTTGTCAAAGAAGCAACTTAGTTTACCTCTTCTCTTTCTCTTTCGTTTTCTCCTCCGGCGCCATTCTAGATCTCGGGATGAGATCCTCTCGTAGTGGTGGAGTGTTGTAACGCCCCGAGACCGATGTGCCAGGTGTCGTGCAGTTATTCGATGTTGTTGCGTTGTCTTTTGCTTGCGTGTTGCATTCATCATTGCATCATGTGCATTGCATCATGTCTTTTCTTTTCTTACTCAACTAAATAAATTGTATGGATCTTCGATCCATTTAAATCGAGGGAAGGATGACTTCTCTTTATAATATATCCTCCCGATACTAGTGGAGCTATTATAAAATAATCCATTCTTTGGAATCACCATAACACACTTGCAAAATCCCAATGCCTTTTATTATTTCAATTCTTGGCCTCTAACTTTGCCATATATCTTTTCGTCATTTTCCGGAGCTCCACCTAAATTCTTAACATTTTTGGACACACCTAAAGTTTAGACTCCATTCAAACTCCTTCGGGGCAAGTTAAATAATTTTGGATTTAACTTCCCCTATTTTGTTGGAACCATTTTTGTTGGGTTGGAAATATTCCATAAAGCCTTACAAATATGTCCCACCATTTTTATTCTTGATCATGGCCTCTTCTTCTAATTCTTTAACTCTCTTTTTTTTCTCTTCTCTGTTAAAGAGAGGGGGAGAGAGAGAGAGCAGAGAGCCCAACTGGGTCTCCCTAGGCCACTCTCTCGCCAGCCCACCTAGGCCTCTCGCAGCGAGGCAGCAGACCTCCCGCGCCGGCCCATAGGCCCATCTAACCCTAACCCTAGCGCCAGGGGAGGCCTCCCACCGATCCCCTCTCCCTCCGCCGCCAGAGAGCTTTAGCTCGTCCCCATCTCCCTCTCGTTCGACCCCCTCTCTTTCCTTCTTGCATCGCTCCTCCCTCCTCTCGATCCCTCTCCTTCTCCCCGCGCCTCCTCCATCTGCCGAGCACCACAGCGCCGCCGCGGCCCTGCCGGTCCAGAGAACCGCGCCTCCGTCCCTGCCATGGGTAGCCGCGTCTGTTTCTTCGTCGCCACCGGCAGGAGCAGGAGCCCCTTGACCTTCGCCGTCGTCCTGCCTACTCCGAGGACCTCCCGCGCCGCCTCTCCTCTGGTTTCTCCTCATCGCCGTCTTCTGCACCCCGGCCACCCTCGGCATCGCTTCGCCCGTCACCGGCCACCGATGCCCTCGCCGGAGCTTCTGCGAGCTACGACGCGCCCCTTCTCCTCCTCCGTCTGGTGCCTGCGCAGCCAGCGCCAGGGACCTGCAGGCCGCCGAGTCCAGCGCCAGCCGGCGCCCCTTCGCTCTTTTGCTTTGGCCAGAGACGTCCATGGCCTGACGCCCACCTCTGTTGCTTCGTCGCCAGCCTCCTATCCGCGAGATCCGTCGATGCCGGCCTCAAGAACCCACTGTTGCTTCCTGCCGCTGACCACTACCATCGTTTCCTTGCTGCTGCCACCCGGGGTCCTTTTCGTTTTGTTCATTTCAGACCATCAAGACCGGCAAGACCCAGACTCGAAACGTCAAGTACATCTACAAACCAGAAGAACTCGGATGCATCAAGTCCCTGAGGAGACCCGTTTTTCGTCAAGTTCGACTACATTGTGACGCGTCAAGTACCTCTACCGCCTTCTTCGGAATCCCAAGGATGCTATGTACCTCGACACCCAGTGCCTAGAACTACTACCGACGCTGAAGACCCATGAACAAAAACCGTCAAGTTCGACTACCGTCGACCCCAAGTGACTCGGATTCGTCAAGTCCTTCTACGAAAACGTGTACCACTACCGTCATGAGTACCTCTAACGTCGTCGTGTACCCCCTACTTCAACTACCGTCGACGTGGATCCGACAAGTTTGCAAGAACAACTACTTCCAAACGAGAACGACTACTTCCACTACCGTCGTCGCGAGAACGCCTACTTCCCTCTACGAACTTGGTCCGTTCCGACAATGCACACTTCGAAGGTATAACCGCCGAGAACGACCGTCCGTGGGTGAATGCTTGCGATGTATGAGTTGAACCGTGTGTTGCTCCGTGTCCGAGTTGCCCGTTGCACGAAGCCCCTCTTTTGTCTTGCCGCCGTCATGTGGGAACCCGGAATCCGGGAGCACCCCATCTTTTTGCATGACACACTCGCACCCACTTCCTTTTGCACCGGTATCCCCATGAGCTACCGGATCATCAAATTGTTGCCGCGGCATCATTTCCGTTTCGTTATCGTGGCACCCTTTTTCATTTCCGCCACGATGACAAATGCTTCATAATATGATCTTGTCAACTTTTAATAATAATTGCTTAAAACTTGCATATGTCATCCGCATCATGATAACAACAATTTAAATGTTTAAATTGATGTTTGGTTAAATTTGCTTAAATGCCATGTTAAAATGCTTTAATTCATAACTATTCAACCGTAGCTCCGAATTAAATAAACTTTATATGTAAATGGGGTAGAATTTTGCCTAGTTTATCGTGGTGACATTGTCTTGCATGTTTGATATCTATAAAATATGGTTTAGGGCAGAACAGGACCAAACCTTAAATTATGCATATGAGGATTTTCCGGAATTGTTGTTCGTTGCTTCCGGCCTCATTTAAACTTGCCTAGATAGGTAGTTTTGTTGTGCTTCACCTCTTGCCATGTTAATCAACATTTAATATTGTTGGGGTACATAACCGAGAGAGAACTAAATAATTGATGTGGTGTTCCGTCAATATGCAACTCGTTTCATATTGAGCTCCACTTAATTTGTAGGATTGTTGTGCATTTTGCCATGCCATGTTTCTTTAAACCGGACATGCATCATTCTTGTTTGCGCATCATGCCATGTCTATGTGGTGGTTGTTTACTATGTTGTTTGCTCTTTTCTGGTGTTTGCTTCTTCGGGTTGATTCCGGTAACGTTGCGTTTGTGAGGATCCGTTCGACTTCGTCTGTTTGTCTTCTTCATGGACTCGTTCTTCTTCCTTGCGGGATTTCAGGCAAGATGATCATACCCTCGAAATCACTACTATCTTTGCTATGCTAGTTTGCTCGCTCTTTTGCTATGCCAATGCTACGATGCCTACCACTTGCTTGTCAGCCTCCCAAATTGCCATGTTCAGCCTCTAACCCACCAATGTCCTAGTGTAACGCCCCATATGTAACCTTCCCGAATTGTACTCCAACTCATGCCGTTTCCGGCATTAAGTTATATTTAATTCTCGGGTTCGGGTCTTTGTCTCCGTGTGTTGTTTTCGTTTTCGTGCATCTCATATCATGGCATCACATGCATTGCATTTGCATACATGTTCGTCTCATGCATTCGAGCATTTTCCCCGTTGTCCGTTTTGCATTCCGGCGCTTCGTTCTCCTTCGGTGGCCATTTCTAGCTTTCTTTCGTGTGTGGGGATTAAACATTTCCGAATTGGGCCGAGACTTGCCATGCGGCCTTGGTTTACTACCGGTAGACCGCCTGTCAAGTTTCGGGTCATTTGGACTTTGTTTGATACTCCAACGGTTAACCGAGGGACCGAAAAGGCATCGTGTGTGTGCAGCCCAACACCCCTCCATTTTGGCCCAAAACCCACCAAACTCTGCTCCATCGTCTCGGTCGTTTGATCACGATCGTGTGGGCGAAAACCGCACCTCATTTGGACTCTCCTAGTTCCACTTATGCCTATTTAAACACCCCCCATTTCGGATCTCGTCTTCCTCCCCGTCCTCCTCCTAAAAAAAACCTCCCCGCACCGACGGACACGTCCGCCCCCAGCCAGACGCGTCCGCCGCCGCGCCCCTCGGCCAACCGCCGCCTGCCACGTGGGCACCGCTGCCGCCGCCGTCTCGGCCCGGGAGGCCCAGGAGGGGCCCCCGCGAGCCCGCAGACTCCCCGCGCCTCCCTCCGCGTCGCGCCGCCGCCCTCCCCGGCTCCGGCCACCGGCGCCGCCGCCCGCCTCTACACCGCTCCTCGCCAGCCGCCGCGGGCACCATCGCCGCCGCCTCGCCTCGCCTCGCGCGCCGCCCGAGAGGCCTCGGCATCCGAGCCCTCCGGTGACGTCCGCCGTCCCGCCGCCGCCTCCCGCGCCAGCGTGCGCCGCCAAGACCGCTCCGGCCGCCTCGGATCCAAGCCCCGGCGAGCTCCTCCCGGCCATCCTAGTCGTGCGCGCCGGATGAACAGTGTCGGTCTGCTACAGTGATTCCAGATCTGGATCGGTTGACCTCTCCCCCGAAACCCTAATTCCGTAATTTTTTATGCCACCTTTGACCTGCCATATCTTTGCATCCGTGGCTCCGATTTGGGCATATGATATATCAAAATCTTCGTCTCGACGAGTACATCATTTCGTTCCATTGCATCATTTGCATTTGATGTCATCTTGGTGCCCAAAATGCTGTTGGAAGGAGGCATCATGAGTTAAATTGCAGATCCGTTAGTTCATCATGCACTTTTGTCATTTTTGCCATGTTTAATCCGTGCATGATATGCCTGTGCCCCTTTGGGATGAATTGTTAAGCATGTTGTCTTCTTTCCAGAGGTGCCTCCCATGCATTTTTAGGATGTGTATGTTGTCTTGTGCAAGCTTGCGAAGTAGGGTACCTGAGTTTACTGATTTCAGGGACTTAGTGAAAATCACAAAGTCTGGGATGTTTTAGTTCACGATGCTATATGTCCAGCTTGTTTCCTAGTGATCCGTGCCTCTTTTGAGGATGATCAGTAAGAGTGATTTGTTATGCTTGTTGTGCTTAATCCACCCATGTCTTTACTTGTTATGTTGGAGCACCCTAGGTTGACTCAATCGAGCTCAACTTTTGCATAGTTGTTGTTTTGGGCAGATCGTGAACTCTTTTGCGGTTTTGCCGGAGCTATTGCTAGTGATCCATGCATGCTATGCCATTGTTCTTGCCATGTCTAGCTAGAATTTGGTGCCTTATTAATGGATATATGCTTGCCTTGCCATGACTTGCACCGTAGGGAGAGCATCGAGCTCGTTTACATGCCTCCGTGAGTTACATTTCAGCATGTCCCAGTTTTCACTAAGTCTGAAAACTGATTGTGTTTCATCGATGTTCGTGTGCTCGGTAGAGTATTTTGTGAACCCTTTTGGCCCCAGGTCATTTTGGGTGTTTTGTTAAGCTTGGTGAGTAGCTCCATGCCATGCTCTTACTTGCCATGTTCAGGTTTTGCTTCATGTTGTTTTGCTGCTCCGAAGAGAGCATCGTGGTCTGAAATTTCAGACTAGCGTTAATTTCGCTAAGTCTGAAATCTGTTTTGCTTATTCAGTTTTGCCATGCTTGTTTGAAGCCCTTAATGGATGAATTTGCCTATGCCTCAGTCCTGGTGATTTGTTAAGCTTCTTGAGTACATCACTGCCATGCAATTTGTTTTCATGTTGGGTGGCTGTAGCATGTTCATTTCGTTGAATTTAGGAGCCTACTTGCTGTAAATCGCAGATCGGTTCGTTTAGTAAAACGCTTGCCATTTCCAAACCGTAGCTCCGATTGCCATGATCTTTATATCGTTTTCAGGGGATTTCTTCCCCTCTATCCAGTGGCACACTTGGTTTTCCAAGTTGAGGCCAGGTTCATGCATTTCCTGTTACATCTTGCATTTTGCATCCCGCATCGCATCCCGCATAGCATATCATCTTTGCATGTTATTGGTTGCCCTTGCACGTGGTTGATTGTATCCTTGTTGCTTGTTTGTGTTGTTGGGTAGAGCCAGGAGATGAGTTCGCTAATGAGGAGCCCGTTGAGTTTGCTTTTGAGGATCCAGTCAACTCTGACAACTGTGCAGGCAAGATGATCACACCCTTGAAATCACTACTATCTTTGCTATGCTAGTTTGCTCGCTCTTTTGCTTTGCCAATGCTATGATGCCTACCACTTGCTTGTCAGCCTCCCAATTGCCATGATTGAGCCTCTAACCCACCTTTGTCCTAGCAAACCATTGATTGGCTATGTTACCGCTTTGCTCAAGCCCCTTCTTATAGCGTTGCTAGTTGCAGGTGAAGATTGGAGCCGTTCCTTGTTGGAACATTTATTTACTTGTTGGGATTGTTGGGGAACGCAGTAATTTCAAAAAATTTCCTACGCACACGCAAGATCATGGTGATGCACAGCAACGAGAGGGGAGAGTGTTGTCTACGTACCAATGCAGACCGACTGCGGAAGCGATCACACAACGTAGAGGAAGTAGTCGTACGTCTTCTTCCCGATCCGACCGATCCAAGCACCATTACTCCGGCACCTCCGAGTTCTTAGCACACGTTCAGCTCGATGACGTTCCTCGGGCTCCGATCCAGCAAAGCGTCGAGGAAGAGTTCCGTCAGCACGACGGCGTGATGACGATCTTGATGTACTACCGACGCAGGGCTTCGCCTAAGCACTACAACGGTACGATCGAGGTGGAATTTGGTGGCAGGGGGCACCGCACACGGCTAAGGAACGATCTCAAGGATCAAGTTGTGTGTCTTGGGGTGCCCCCTGCCCCCGTATATAAAGGTTGGAGGAGGGGGGCCGGCCGGCCAAGGGAGGGGAGGCGCAGGGGAGTCCTACTCCCACCAGGAGTAGGACTCCTCCCCCCAATCCTAATCCAATTAGGACTCCCGGGGGGGAAAAGAGAGAGAAGGGGGGCCGGCCCCTTATCCTATTCCTAATAGGACTTGGGGAAGGGGGGCACCGGCCAGCTTGGGCCTTTTCCCTTTTTCTCTTTTTTCCACTAAGGCCCAATAGGCCCATTAGTCTCCCGGGGGGTTCCGGTAACCCTCCCGGTATTCCGGTAAAATCCCGATTTCACCCGGAACACTTCCGATGTCCAAACATAGGCTTCCAATATATCAATCTTTACGTCTCGACCATTTCGAGACTCCTCGTCATGTCCGTGATCTCATCCGGGACTCCGAACAACCTTCGGTACATCAAAATGCATAAACTCATAATAACTGTCATCGTAATGTTAAGCGTGCGGAACCTACGGTTCGAGAACAATGTAGACATGACCGAGACATGTCTCCGGTCAATAACCAATAGCGGGACCTGGATGCCCATATTGGCTCCTACATATTCTACGAAGATCTTTATCGGTCAGACCGCATAACAACATACGTTGTTCCCTTTGTCATCGGTATGTTACTTGCCCGAGATTCGATCGTCGGTATCCAATACCTAGTTCAATCTCGTTACCGGCAAGTCCCTTTACTCGTTCCGTAATACATCATCTCACAACTAACTTATTAGTTGCAGTGCTTGCAAGGCTTATGTGATGTGCATTACCGAGAGGGCCCAGAGATACCTCTCCGACAATCGGAGTGACAAACCCTAATCTCGAAATACGTCAACCCAACATCTACCATTGGAGACACCTGTAGTACTCCTTTATAATCACCCAGTTACGTTGTGACGTTTGGTAGTACCCAAAGTGTTCCTCCGGTAAACGGGAGTTGCATAATCTCATAGTTATAGGAACATGTATAAGTCATGAAGAAAGCAATAGCAACATACTAAACGATCGGGTGCTAAGCTAATGGAATGGGTCATGTCAATCAGATCATTCTACTAATGATGTGACCTCGTTAATCAAATAACAACTCCTTGTTCATGGTTAGGAAACATAACCATCTTTAATTAACGAGCTAGTCAAGTAGAGGCATACTAGTGACACTCTGTTGGTCTATGTATTCACACATGTATTATGTTTCCGGTTAATACAATTCTAGCATGAATAATAAACATTTATCATGATATAAGGAAATAAATAATAACTTTATTATTGCCTCTAGGGCATATTTCCTTCAGTCTCCCACTTGCACTAGAGTCAATAATCTAGATTACACAGTAATGATTCTAACACCCATGGAGCCTTGGTGCTGATCATGTTTTGCTCGTGGAAGAGGCTTAGTCAATGGGTCTGCAACATTCAGATCCGTATGTATCTTGCAAATCTCTATGTCTCCCACCTGGACTAGATCCCGGATGGAGTTGAAGCGTCTCTTGATGTGTTTAGTTCTTTTGTGAAATCTGGATTCCTTTGCCAAGGCAATTGCACCAGTATTGTCACAGAAGATTTTCATTGGACCCGATGCACTAGGTATGACACCTAGATCGGATATGAACTCCTTCATCCAGACTCCTTCGTTCGCTGCTTCAGAAGCAGCTATGTACTCCGCTTCACATGTAGATCCCGCTACGACGCTTTGTTTAGAACTGCACCAACTGACAGCTCCACCGTTTAAAGTAAACACGTATCCGGTTTGCGATTTAGAATCGTCCGGATCAGTGTCAAAGCTTGCATCAACGTAACCTCTTACGGTGAGCTCTTTGTCACCTCCATATACGAGAAACATATCCTTAGTCCTTTTCAGGTATTTCAGGATGTTCTTGACCGCTGTCCAGTGATCCATTCCAGGATTACTTTGGTACCTCCCTGCTAAACTTATAGCAAGGCACACATCAGGTCTGGTACACAGCATTGCATACATGATAGAGCCTATGGCTGAAGCATAGGGAACATCTTTCATTTTCTCTCTATCTTCTGCAGTGGTCGGGCATTGAGTCTTACTCAATTTCATACCTTGTAACGCAGGCAAGAACCCTTTCTTTGCTTGATCCATTTTGAATTTCTTCAAAATCTTGTCCAGGTATGTGCTTTGTGAAAGTCCAATTAAGCGTCTTGATCTATAGATCTTTATGCCTAATATGTAAGCAGCTTCCCCGAGGTCTTTCATCGAAAAACTTTTATTCAAGTATCCCTTTATGCTATCCAGAAATTCTATATCATTTCCAATTACCAATATGTCATCCACATATAATATCAGAAATGCTACAGAGCTCCCACTCACTTTCTTGTAAATACAGGCTTCTCCAAAAGTCTGTATAAAGCCAAATGCTTTGATCACACTATCAAAGCGTTTATTCCAACTCCGAGATGCTTGCACCAGTCCATAAATGGATCGCTGGAGTTTGCATACTTTGTTAGCTCCTTTTGGATCGACAAAACCTTCTGGTTGTACCATATACAACTCTTCTTCCAGAAATCCATTCAGGAATGCAGTTTTGACATCCATCTGCCATATTTCATAATCATAAAATGCGGCAATTGCTAACATAATTCTGACGGACTTAAGCATCGCTACGGGTGAGAAAGTCTCATCGTAGTCAACCCCTTGAACTTGTCGAAAACCTTTTGCGACAAGTCGAGCTTTATAGACAGTAACATTACCGTTAGCGTCAGTCTTTTTCTTGAAGATCCATTTATTCTCAATTGCTTGCCGATCATCGGGCAAGTCAACCAAAGTCCATACTTTGTTTTCATACATGGATCCCATCTCAGATTTCATGGCCTCAAGCCACTTTGCGGAATCTGGGCTCACCATCGCTTCTTCATAGTTCGTAGGTTCATCATGATCTAGCATCATGACTTCCAGAACTGGATTACCGTACCACTCTGGTGCGGATCTCACTCTGGTTGATCTACGTGGTTCAGCAGTATCTTGTTCTGAAGCTTCATGATCATCATCATTAGCTTCCTCACTGATTGGCATAGGTGTCGCAGAAACAGTTTTCTGTGATGTACTATTTTCCAATAAGGGAGCAGGTATAGTTACCTCGTCAAGTTCTACTTTCCTCCCACTCACTTCTTTCGAGAGAAACTCCTTCTCTAGAAATGATCCATTCTTAGCAACGAATGTCTTGCCTTCGGATCTGTGATAGAAGGTATACCCAACAGTTTCCTTTGGGTATCCTATGAAGACACATTTCTCCGCTTTGGGTTCGAGCTTATCAGGTTGAAGCTTTTTCACATAAGCATCGCAGCCCCAAACTTTAAGAAATGACAACTTTGGTTTCTTGCCAAACCATAGTTCATAAGGCGTCGTCTCAACGGATTTTGATGGTGCCCTATTTAACGTGGATGCGGCCGTCTCTAAAGCATAACCCCAAAACGATAGCGGTAAATCAGTAAGAGACATCATGGATCGCACCATATCTAGTAAAGTGCGATTACGACGTTCGGACACACCATTACGCTGTGGTGTTCCGGGTGGCGTGAGTTGCGAAACTATTCCACAATTTTTCAAATGTATACCAAACTCGTAACTCAAATATTCTCCTCCACGATTAGATCGTAGAAACTTTATTTTCTTGTTACGATGATTTTCAACTTCACTCTGAAATTCTTTGAACCTTTCAAATGTTTCAGACTTATGTTTCATTAAGTAGATATACCCATATCTGCTTAAATCATCTGTGAAGGTGAGAAAATAACGATATCCGCCTCAAGCCTCAATATTCATCGGACCACATACATCGGTATGTATGATTTCCAACAAATCTATTGCTCTCTCCATAGTACCGGAGAACGGTGTTTTAGTCATCTTGCCTATGAGGCACGGTTCGCAAGTACCAAGTGATTCATAATCAAGTGGTTCCAAAAGCCCATCAGTATGGAGTTTCTTCATGCGCTTTACACCGATATGACCTAAACGGCAGTGCCACAAATAAGTTGCACTATCATTATGAACTTTGCATCTTTTGGCTTCTACATTATGAATATGTGTATTACTATCTTCGAGATTCAACAAGAATAGACCACTCTTCAAAGGTGCATGACCATAAAAGATATTATTCATATAAATAGAACAACCATTATTCTCTGATTTAAATGAATAACCGTCTCGCATTAAACAAGATCCAAATAACAATTATTTAGGTCTAATATTAATCCTGAAGGTAGATGTAGAGGTAGCGTGCCGACCGCGATCACATCGACTTTGGAACCGTTTCCCACGCGCATCGTCACCTCGTCGTTTGCTAGCGTCCGCTTATTCTGTAGTCCCTGTTTCGAGTTGCAAATATTAGCAACAGAACCAGTATCAAATACCGAGGTGCTACTGCGAGCTCTAGTAAGGTACACATCAATAACATGTATATCACATATACCTTTGCTCACTTTGCCATCCTTCTTATCCGCCAAATACTTGGGGCAGTTCCGCTTCCAGTGACCAGTCTGCTTGCAGTAGAAGCACTCAGTTTCAGGCTTAGGTCCAGACTTGGGTTTCTTCTCCTGAGCAGCAACTTGCTTGCTGTTCTTCTTGAAGTTTCCCTTCTTCTTCCCTTTGCCCTTTTTCTTGAAACTAGTGGTTTTGCTAACCATCAACACTTGATGTTCCTTCTTGATTTCTACCTCCGCAGCTTTCAGCATTGCGAAGAGCTCGGGAATAGTCTTGTTCATCCCTTGCATATTATAGTTCATCACGAAGCTCTTGTAGCTTGGTGGTAGTGATTGGAGAATTCTGTCAATGACGCAATCATCTGGAAGATTAACTCCCATCTGAATCAAGTGATTATTATACCCAGACATTTTGAGTATATGCTCACTGACAGAACTGTTCTCCTCCATCTTACAGCTATAGAACTTATTGGAGACTTCATATCTCTCAATTCGGGCATTTGCTTGAAATATTAACTTCAACTCCTGGAACATCTCATATGCTCCATGACGTTCAAAACATCGTTGAAGTCCCGATTCTAAGCCGTAAAGCATGGCACACTGAACTATCGAGTAGTCATCAGCTTTGCTCTGCCAGACGTTCATAACATCTGGCGTTGCTCCAGCAGCAGGCCTGTCACCCAGCGGTGCTTCCAGGACGTAATTCTTCTGTGTAGCAATGAGGATAATCCTCAGGTTACTGACCCAGTCCGTGTAATTGCTACCATCATCTTTCAACTTTGCTTTCTCAAGGAACGCATTGAAATTCAACGGAACAATAGCACGAGCCATCTATCTACAAGCAACATAAACAAGCAAGATACTATCAGGTACTAAGTTCATGATAAGTTTAAGTTCAGTTAATCAAATTACTTAGGAACTCCCACTTAGATAGACATCCCTCTAATCCTCTAAGTGATCACGTGATCCAAATCAACTAAACCATAACCGATCATCACGTGAGATGGAGTAGTTTTCAATGGTGAACATCGTCATGTTGATCATATCTACTATATGATTCACGCTCGACCTTTCGGTCTCTGTGTTCCGAGGCCATATCTGCATATGCTAGGCTCGTCAAGTTTAACCTGAGTATTCTGTGTGTGCAAAACTGGCTTGCACCCGTTGTAGATGGACGTAGAGCTTATCACACCCGATCATCACGTGGTGTCTGGGCACGACGAACTTTGGCAACGGTGCATACTCAGGGAGAACACTTCTTGATAATTTAGTGAGAGATCATCTTATAATGCTACCGTCAATCAAAGCAAGATAAGATGCATAAAAGGATAAACATCACATGCAATCAATATAAGTGATTTGATATGGCCATCATCATCTTGTGCTTGTGATCTCCATCTCCGAAGCACCATCATGATCACCATCGTCACCGGCGCGACACCTTGATCTCCATCGTAGCATCGTTGTCGTCTCGCCAATCTTATGCTTCCATGACTATTACTACCATTTAGTAATCTAGTAAAGCATTACATCGCGATTGCATTGCGTACAATAAAGCGACAACCATATGGCTCCTGCCAGTTGCCGATAACTTAGTTACAAAACATGATCATCTCATACAATAAAATCAGCATCATGCCTTGACCATATCACATCACAACATACCCTGCAAAAACAAGTTAGACGTCCTCTACTTTGTTGTTGCAAGTTTTACGTGGCTGCTACGGGCTTAAGTAAGAACTCATCTCACCTACGCATCAAAACCAGAACGATAGTTCGTCAAATAGACTCCGTTTTAACCTTCTCAAGGACCGGGCGTAGTCACACTTGGTTCAACTAAAGTTGGAGAGACAGTCTTCCGCAAGCCATCTATGTGCAAAGCACGTCGAGGGAACCGGTCTCGCGTAAGAGTACGCGTAAGGTTGGTCCGGATTGTCTCACCCAACAATACCGCCGAACCAAAGTATGACATGCTGGTAGGCAGTATGACTTGTATCGCCCACAACTCACTTGTGGTCTACTCGTGCATATAACATCAAACCATAAAACCTAGGCTCGGATGCCACTGTTGGGGAACGCAGTAATTTCAAAAAAATTCCTACGCACACGCAAGATCATGGTGATGCACAGCAACGAGAGGGGAGAGTGTTGTCTACGTACCAACGCAGACCGACTGCGGAAGCGATCACACAACGTAGAGGAAGTAGTCGTACGTCTTCTTCCCGATCCGACCGATCCAAGCACCGTTACTCCGGCACCTCCGAGTTCTTAGCACACGTTCAGCTCGATGACGTTCCTCGGGCTCCGATCCAGCAAAGCGTCGAGGAAGAGTTCTGTCAGCACGACGGCGTGATGACGATCTTGATGTACTACCGACGCAGGGCTTCGCCTAAGCACTACAACGGTACGATCGAGGTGAATTTGGTGGCAGGGGGCACCGCACACGGCTAAGGAATGATCTCAAGGATCAAGTTGTGTGTCTTGGGGTGCCCCCTGCCCCCGTATATAAAGGTTGGAGGAGGGGGGCCGGCCGGCCAAGGGAGGGGAGGCGCAGGGGAGTCCTACTCCCACCGGGAGTAGGACTCCTCCCCCCAATCCTAATCCAATTAGGACTCCCGGGGGGGAAAAGAGAGAGAAGGGGGGCCGGCCCCTTATCCTATTCCTAATAGGACTTGGGGAAGGGGGGCGCCGGCCAGCTTGGGCCTTTTCCCTTTTTCTCTTTTTTCCACTAAGGCCCAATAGGCCCATTAGTCTCCCGGGGGGTTCCGGTAACCCTCCCGGTATTCCGGTAAAATCCCGATTTCACCCGGAACACTTCCGATGTCCAAACATAGGCTTCCAATATATCAATCTTTACGTCTCGACCATTTCGAGACTCCTCGTCATGTCCGTGATCTCATCCGGGACAACGAACAACCTTCGGTACATCAAAATGCATAAACTCATAATAACTGTCATCGTAACGTTAAGTGTGCGGACCCTACGGTTCGAGAACAATGTAGACATGACCGAGACATGTCTCCGGTCAATAACCAATAGCGGGACCTGGATGCCCATATTGGCTCCTACATATTCTACGAAGATCTTTATCGGTCAGACCGCATAACAACATACGTTGTTCCCTTTGTCATCGGTATGTTACTTGCCCGAGATTCGATCGTCGGTATCCAATACCTAGTTCAATTTCGTTACCGGCAAGTCTCTTTACTCGTTCCGTAATACATCATCTCACAACTAACTTATTAGTTGCAGTGCTTGCAAGGCTTATGTGATGTGCATTACCGAGAGGGCCCAGAGATACCTCTCCGACAATCGGAGTGACAAACCCTAATCTCGAAATACGCCAACCCAACATCTACCATTGGAGACACCTGTAGTACTCCTTTATAATCACCCAGTTACGTTGTGACATTTGGTAGTACCCAAAGTGTTCCTCCGGTAAACGGGAGTTGCATACTCTCATAGTTATAGGAACATGTATAAGTCATGAAGAAAGCAATAGCAACATACTAAACGATCGGGTGCTAAGCTAATGGAATGGGTCATGTCAATCAGATCATTCTACTAATGATGTGACCTCGTTAATCAAATAACAACTCCTTGTTCATGGTTAGGAAACATAACCATCTTTGATTAACGAGGTAGTCAAGTAGAGGCATACTAGTGACACTCTGTTGGTCTATGTATTCACACATGTATTATGTTTCCGGTTAATACAATTCTAGCATGAATAATAAACATTTATCATGATATAAGGAAATAAATAATAACTTTATTATTGCCTCTATGGCATATTTCCTTCAGGGATATCATTATATTGCTATGTTATCTTTATTCATCTATATACTTGGTAAAGGGTGGAAGGCTCGGCCTCTCGCCTAGTGTTTTGTTCCACTCTTGCCGCCCTAGTTTCCGTCATATCGGTGTTATGTTCCCGGATTGTTGCGTCCCTTACGCGGTTGGGCTATAATGGGAACCCCTTGATAGTTCGCCTTGATTAAAGCTTTTCCAGCAATGCCCAACATTGGTTTTACCATTTGCCACCTAGCCTCTTTTTCCCTTGGGTTTCCGGAGCCCGAGGGTCATCTTTATTTTAGCCCCCCATGGGCCAGTGCTCCTCTGAGTGTTGGTCCGAAATGAGCTGCCTGCGGGGCCACCTCGGGGAAACTTGAGGGTTGGTTTTACTCATAGCTAGTCTCATCTGAGTGTGCCCTGAGAAAGAGATATGTGCAGCTCCTATCGGGATTTGTCGGCACATTCGGGCGGTGTTGCTGGACTAGTTTTGACCTGTCGAATCATCTTGTTGTACCGGGATACCGAGTCTGATCGGTGGGTCCTGGGTGGAGGTCTATTCCTTCGTTGACCGTAAGAGCTTGTTATGGGCTAAATTGTGTTGAAAGATGTTAGTAGCAATGATGCGGATTGGATCCGTGATCTGAGGTTTATCCTCATTGCTGCACAGAAGAATTATGTCCTTGATGCACCGCTAGGTGACAGACCTATTGCAGGAGCAGATGCAGACGTTATGAACGTTTGGCTAGCTCAATATGATGACTATTTGATAGTTTAGTGCACCATACTTAACAGCTTAGAATCGGGACTTCAAAGACGTTTTGAACGTCATGGACCATATGAGATGTTCCAGGAGTTGAAGTTAATATTTCAAGCAAATACCCGAGTTGAGAGATATGAAGTCTCCAACAAGTTCTATAGCTAAAAGATGGAGGAGAATCGCTCAACTAGTGAGCATGTGCTCAGATTGTCTGGGTACTACAATCGCTTGAATCAAGTGGGAGTTAATCTTCCAGATAAGATAGTGATTGACAGAATTCTCTAGTTACCATCACTAAGTTAGTAGAACTTCGTGATGAACTATAATATGCAAGGGATAACGGAGACAACTCCCAAGCTCTTCGTGTTGCTGAAATCAACGAAGGTAGAAATCAAAGAAAAACATCAAGTGTTGATGGTTGACAAGACCACTAGTTTCAAGAAAAAGGGCAAAGGAAAGAAGGGGAACTTCAAAAAGAACGGCAAGCAAGTTGCTGCTCAAGTGAAGAAGCCCAAGTCTGATCCTAAGCCTGAGACTAAGTGCTTCTACTGCAAAGGGACTGGTCACTGGAAGCGGAACTACCCCAAGTGATTGGCGGATAAGAAGGATGGCAAAGTGAACATAAGTATATTTGATATACATGTTATTGATGTGTACTTTACTAGTGTTTATAGCAAATCCTTAGTATTTGATGCTATTTCAATTGCTAAGAGTAGTAACTCGAAACGGGAGTTGCAGAATGAACAGATACTAGTTAAGGGTGAAGTGACGATGTGTGTTGGAAGTGGTTCCAAGATTGATATGATCATCATCGCACACTCCCTATACTTTCGGGATTAGTGTTGAACCTAAATAAGTGTTATTTGGTTTTTGCGTTGAGCATGAATATGATTTGATCATGTTTATTGCAACACGGTTATTCATTAAAGTCAGAGAATAATTGTTCTTCTGTTTACATGAATAAAACCTTCGATGGTCATACACCCAATGAAACAAGATTCGTTGGATCTCGATCGTAGTGATACACATATCCATAATATTGAAACCAAAAGACGCAAAGTTAATAATGATAGTGCAACTTATTTGTGGCACTGCCGTTTAGGTCATATTGGTATAAAGCACATGAAGAAACTCCATGCTGATGGGCTTTCGGAATCAGTTGATTATGAATCACTTGATGCTTGCGAACCATGCCTTTTGGGCAAGATGACTAAAATGCCATTCTCCGGAACAATGGAGCGAGCAACAGATTTGTTGGAAATCATACATACTGATGTATGTGGTCCGATGAATATTGAGGCTCACGACAGGTATCATTATTTTCTGATCTTCACAGATGATTTGAGCAGATATGAGTATATCTACTTGATGAAACATAAGTCTGAAACATTTGAAAAGTTCAAAGAATTTCAGAGTGAAGTGAAAAATCATCGTGACAAGAAAATAAAGTTTCTACGATCTGATCGCGGAGACAAATATTTGAGTTACGAGTTTGGTCTTCAGTTAAAAACAATGTGAAATAGTTTCACTACTCACGCCATCTGGAACACCACAATGTAATGGTGTGTCCGGACGTCACAACCGTACTTTATTAGATATGGTGCAATCTATGATGTCTCTTGCCGATTTACCACTATCGTTTTGGGGTTATGCATTAGAGACAGCTGCATTCACGTTAAATAGGGCACCATCTAAATCCGTTGAGACGACACTATATGAACTATGGTTTAACAAGAAACCAAAGTTGTCGTTTCTTAAAAGTTTGGGGTTGTGATGCTTATGTGAAAAAAAAGTTTCATCCTGATAAGCTCAAACTCAAATCGGAGAAGTGCGTCTTCATAGGATATCCAAAGGAAACTATTGGATACACCTTCTATCACAGATCCGAAGGCAAGACTTTTGTTGCTAAAATTTGGAAACTTTCTGGAGAAGGAGTTTCTCTCGAAAGAAGTGAGTGGGAGGAAAGTAGAACTTGACGAGGTAACTTTACCTGCTCCCTTATTGGAAAGTAGTACATCACAGAAAACTGTTTCTGTGACACCTACACCAGTTAGTGAGGAAGCTAATGATGATGATCATGAAACTTCAGAACAAGATACTACAGAACCTCGTAGATCAACCAGAGTAAGATCCGCGCCAGAGTGGTACGGTAATCCTTTTCTGGAAGTCATGCTACTAGATCATGATGAACCTACGAACTATGAGGAAGCGATGATGAGCCCAGATTCCGCGAAATGGTTTGAGGCCATGAAATCTGAGATATGATCCATGTATGAGAACAAAGTATGGACTTTGATGGATTTGCCCGATGATCGGCAAACCATAGAAAATAAATGGATCTTCAAGAAAAAGACCGACGCTGACGGTAATATTACTGTCTATAAAGCTCGACTTATCGCAAAAGGTTTTCGACAAGTTCAAGGGGTTGACTACGATGAGACCTTCTCACCCGTAGCGATGCTTAAGTCCGTCAGAATCATGTTAGCAATTGCCGCATTTTATGATTATGAAATATGGCAGATGGATGTCAAAACTGCATTCCTGAATGGATTTCTGGAAGAAGAGTTGTATATGATGCAACCAGAAGGTTTTGTCAATCCGAAAGGTGCTAACAAAATGTGCAAGCTCCAGCGATCCATCTGTGGACTGGTGCAAGCATCTCGGAGTTGGAATATACGCTTTGATGAGTTGATCAAAGCATATAGTTTTATACAGACTTGCGGTGAAAGCCTGTATTTACAAGAAAGTGAGTGGGAGCACTACAGCATTTCTGATAAGTATATGTGAATGACATATTGTTGATCGGAAATAATGTAGAATTATTCTGTAAAGCATAAAGGAGTGTTTGAAAGGAGTTTTTCAAAGAAAGACTTCGGTGAAGCTGCTTACATATTGAGCTTCAAGATCTATAGAGATAGATCAAGACGCTTGATAAGTTTTTTCAAAGAGTACATACCTTGACAAGATTTTGAAGTAGTTCAAAATGGAGCAGCGAAAGAAAGAGTTCTTGCCTGTATTACAAGGTGTGAAGTTGAGTAAGACTCAAAACCCGACCACGGCAGAAGATAGAAAGAGAATGAAAGTCATTCCCTATGCCTTGACCATAGGTGCTATAAAGTATGTCATGCTGTATACCAGATCTATTGTATACCCTGCACTGATTTGGCAAGGGAGTACAATAGTGATCTAGGAGTAGATCACTGGACAACGGTCAGAATTATCCTTAGTGAAATAAGGATATGTTTCTCGATTATGGACGTGATAAAAAGGTTCGTCATAAAGGGTTACGCCGATGCAAGTTTTGACACTAATCTAGATGACTCTAAGTCTCGGTCTAGATACATATTGAAAGTGGGAGCAATTAGCTAGAGTAGCTCCATGCAGAGCATTGTTGACATAGAAATTTGCAAAATACATGTGGATCTGAATGTGGC
The DNA here is from genome assembly GCA_034509565.1 of Triticum monococcum. NCBI lineage: Eukaryota > Viridiplantae > Streptophyta > Magnoliopsida > Poales > Poaceae > Triticum > Triticum monococcum. The sequence goes on from CM067842.1 coordinate 610,221,609, forward strand.
AGACCCGTTGACTAAGATTCTCTCACAAGCAAAACATGATCACACCTTAGTACTCTTTGGGTGTAAATCACATAGCGATGTGAACTAGATTACTGAATCTAGTAAACCCTTTGGGTGTTGGTCACATGGCGATGTGAACTATGGGTGTTAATCACATGATGATGTGAACTATTGATGTTAATCACATGGTGATGTGATCTAGATTATTGACTCTAGTGCAAGTGGGAGACTGAAGGAAATATGCCCTAGAGGCAATAATAAAGTTATTATTTATTTCCTTATATCATGATAAATGTTTATTATTCATGCTAGAATTGTTTTAACCAGAAACATAATACATGTGTGAATACATAGACAAATAGAGTGTCACTAGTATGCCTCTACTTGACTAGCTCGTTAATCAAAGATGGTTATGTTTCCTAACCATGAACAAAGAGTTGTTATTTGATTAACGAGGTCACATCATTAGTTGAATGATCTGATTGACATGACCCATTCCATTAGCTTAGCACCCGATCGTTTAGTATGTTGCTATTGCTTTCTTCATGACTTATACATGTTCCTATAACTATGAGATTATGCAACTCCCGTTTACCGGAGGAACACTTTGGGTACTACCAAACATCACAACGTAACTGGGTGATTATAAAGGAGTACTACAGGTGTCTCCAATGGTGGATGTTGGGTTGGCGTATTTCGAGATTAGGGTTTGTCACTCCGATTGTCGGAGAGGTATCTCTGGGCCCTCTCGGTAATACACATCACATAAGCCTTGCAAGCATAATAACTAAGATGTTAGTTATGAGATGATGTATTACGGAACGAGTAAAGAGACTTGCCAGTAACGAGATTGAACTAGGTATTGGATACCGACGATCGAATCTCGGGCAAGTAACATACCGATGACAAAAGGAACAACGTATGTTGTTATGCGGTCTGACCGATAAAGATCTTCGTAGAATATGTAGGAGCCAATATGGGCATCCAGGTCCCGCTATTGGTTATTGACCGGAGACATGTCTCGGTCATGTCTACATTGTTCTCGAACCATAGGGTCCGCACGCTTAACGTTACGATGACAGTTATTATGAGTTTATGCATTTTGATGTGCCGAAGGTTGTTCGGAGTCCCGGATGTGATCACGGACATGACGAGGAGTCTCAAAATGGTCGAGACATAAAGATTGATATATTGGAAGCCTATGTTTGGACACCGGAAGTGTTCCGGGTGAAATCGGGATTTTACCGGAATACCGGGAGGGTTACCGGAACCCCCCGGGAGGCAAATGGGCCTATCGGGCCTTAGTGGAAAAGTGAAAAGGGGCTGACCACAAGGGCTGCGCGCCTCCCCCCTTCCCTAGTCCTATTAGGACTAGGAGAAGGGGCCGGCCCCCCTCTCTTCTCTCTTCTCTTTGGAGAGTCCTATTAGGAATAGGATTGGGGGGAAGTCCTACTCCCGGTAGGAGTAGGACTCCTCCTGCGCCTCTCTCCCTAGCCGGCCGAACCCCTCCCCCTGCTCCTTTATATACAGGGCAGGGGCACCCCATAGACACACAAGTTGATCATTGTTGATCGTTCCTTAGCCGTGTGCGGTGCCCCCTGCCACCAAATTCCACCTCGGTCATATCGTTGTAGAGCTTAGGCGAAGCCCTGCGTCGGTAGTATATCAAGATCGTCACCACGCCGTTGTGCTGACGGAACTCTTCCTCGATGCTTTGCTGGATCGGAGCCCGAGGATCGTCATCGAGCTGAACGTGTGCTAAGAACTCGGAGGTGCCGGAGTAACGGTGCTTGGATCGGTCGGATCAGGAAGAAGACGTACGACTACTTCCTCTACGTTGTGAGATCGCTTCCGCAGTCGGTCTGCGTTGGTACGTAGACAATACTCTCCCCCTCGTTGCTATGCATCACCATGATCTTGCGTGTGCGTAGGAAATTTTTCGAAATTACTACGTTCCCCAACATGCGGGGCCACCTCGGGGAAACTTGAGGGTTGGTTTTACTCGTAGCTAGTCTCATCTGAGTGTGCCCTGAGAAAGAGATATGTGCAGCTCCTATCGGGATTTGTCGGCACATTCGGGCGGTGTTGCTGGACTAGTTTTGACCTGTCGAATCATCTTGTTGTACCGGGATACCGAGTCTGATTGGTGGGTCCTGGGTGGAGGTCTATTCCTTCATTGACCGTGAGAGCTTGTTATGGGCTAAGTTGGGACCCCCCCTGCAGGGATTGATCTTTCGAAAGCCGTGCCCGCGGTTATGGGCAGATGGGAATTTGTTAATGTCCGGTTGTAGATAACTTGAACCTTAAATAATTAAAATGAATCAACTGAGTGTGTTGCCGTGATGGCCTCTTCTCGGCGGAGTCCGGGAAGTGGACACGGCATTGGAGTTATGTTTGCGTAGGCTGCTATATATTGTTTCCACACGTGCTTTGCCTCCTCTTCTCGCTCTACTTTGCGAATAAGTTAGCCACCATATATGCTAGTCGCTTGCTGCAGCTCCACTTTACATTACCCCTTTCCTACCTATTAAGCTTAAATAGTCTTGATCGCGAGGGTGCGAGATTGCTGAGTCCTTTGTGGCTCACAGATTACTATTACACCAGATGCAGGGACCGACGATACTTCTCCGGATGGCGCGCTCGAGCTGAAGTGGGAGTACGACGAGGACTCTCAGCGTTACTATGTGTCGTTTCCTGATGATCAGTAGGGATGCCTATTTCGGGGTTAGATCCAGGACCTAGTCGCTTGTTGGGGGTCTTTTCTATTTTGGCGCCATAGTCGGGCCATGAGTGATTGTATGATGGATGTTATTTATGTACTTTGATGTGACGTGGCGAGTGTAAGCCAACTATGCTATTATTCCCCTTTATGTTATATATGTACTTGGGTTGTGTAATGATTCCCGACTTGCGACATTGCTTTCAATGCGCCTATGTCTCTAAGTCGTGCCTCGACACGTGGGAGACATAGCCGCATCGAGGGCGTTACACCTAGCAAACCGTTGATTGGCTATGTTACCGCTTTGCTCAGCCCCTCTTATAGCGTTGTTAGTTGCAGGTGAAGATCGAAGTTTGTTCCTTGTTGGAACATGGAGATCGTTCCTTGTTGGAACATTGGTTACATGTTGGGATATCACAATATATCTTATTTAATTAATGCATCTAAATACTTGGTAAAGGGTGGAAGGCTCGGCCTTATGCCTGGTGTTTTGTTCCACTCTTGCCGCCCTAGTTTCCGTCATATCGGTGTTATGTTCCCGGATTTTGCGTTCCTCACGCGGTTGGGCTATAATGGGAACCCCTTGACAGTTCGCCTTAAGTAAAGCTTTTCCAGCAATGCCCAACATTGGTTTTACCATTTGCCACCTAGCCTTTTCTTTTCCCTTGGGAGTCGCGCTCCTGAGGGTCATCATTATTTTAACCCCCCCGGGCCAGTGCTCCTCTGAGTGTTGGTCCACCTGTCAGCTGCCGGTGGCCACCAGGGGCAACTTTGGGCTGGCTTGCCCATACCTAGGACAATCTGAGTGTGCCCTGAGAAAGAGATATGTGCAGCTCCTATCGGGATTTGTCGGCACATTCGGGCGGTGTTGCTGGTTTAGTTTTACCCTGTCGAAATGTCTTGTTGTACCGGGATACCGAGTCTGATCGGAACGCCTCAGGTGGAGGTCTATTCCTTCGTTGACCGTGAGAGCTTGTCATGGGCTAAGTTGGGACACCCCTGCAAGGATTTGAACTTTCGAAAGCCGTGCCCGCGGTTATGGGCAGATGGGAATTTGTTAACGTCGGGTTGTAGAAAACCTGAAGTTGACCTTAATAAAATGAATCAACTGCGTGTGTAACCGTGATGGTCTCTTTCCGGCGGAGTCCGGGAAGTGAACACGGTTGTTGGAGTTATGCTTGACGTAGGTAGTCCAGGATCACTTCTTGATCATACTTTTATTGACCGTGCTTTGCCTTCTCTTCTTGCTCTCTTTTGCGAATAGGTTAGCCACCATATATGCTAGTCGCTTGCTGCAGCTCCACCTCATACCTTTTACCTTACCCATAAGCTTAAATAGTCTTGATCGCGAGGGTGCGAGATTGCTGAGTCCCCGTGGCTCACAGATACTTCCAAAACCAGCTTGCAGGTGCCGATGAGACCGTGCAGATGACGCAACCAAACTCAGGAGGAGCTCGTTGAAGATCTTGTCCTTTGTGTTGTTCCGTTCTAGTTGATCAGTAGTGGAGCCTAGTTGGGGTCGATCGGGGACCTTTGTCGCATTTGGGGTTCTTCTTTTATTTTGGTTCCGTAGTCGGACCATGAGTGTATTTGGTTGATGTACTGCTTTATTCATGTAATTGTGTGAAGTGGCGATTGTAAGCCAACTATGTATCTCTTATTCCTTATTATATTACATGGGTTGTGTGAAGATTACCTCACTTGCGACATATGCCTTCAATGCGATTATGCCTCTAAGTCGTGCCTCGACACGTGGGAGATATAGTCGCATCGGCGGTGTTACAAAGGTGGAGCCTAAGGGAAAGCCGCTTACACATGTCTGGTTGAAGTTTGTAGGGGCCCCGTCTAAGCCTTTGCAGGATGTTCGAGTGGTGGCCAGTTTGGGTACGTTGGTTGGGAAGACGGAGAGAGTTGATATGGCTTTTACTCGGGCTAATGGGGTGGCCCGGCTTCTGGTCAGTGTTCTGGATATTGAGTTCGTGCCTGATGTGGTCAACTGGACCTATAGGGGCGAGGTGTTCCCGCTCGATGTTGAGTTTGAGGACACTGATCTGTTTGCAGATGCGGCAAATGGGAATGATGTTGATATGCATGAGGGTGATGGCGATGCGGGCGCCAATGGGACACAGACTGATGAGTCCGCACGAGAGGGGTCTAACGCTTCTCACCCAGATGCTCAGTTGCCCGGGGATGGGACCGGGGTTGAGCCGGCTACATCGCCATCGGTGCCTAGGACCTCGTTGCGGTTTGGGTCCTTTGAGCCAGCATCAGCGCCGTCTAGGCTTTGGAGTGACCGGGTTGACTCCGATGATTTTTTTGAGCGCACGCTTCCTTTGTTGGAGCTGGAGGGGGCTGCCGGTTCTGGTCGCTTGGTGAGGGCCTCATCGGTCACGACTCTGGATGGAGATGGGGTGGGGGAGCCGGAGGTCGCCTCTCCCTCCCCTCCTCCTATTGTGGTCGAGGCTCCGGTGCGGATGGATACCTGTGAGCTGGTGTTGGAGGGAGGGGGGCCGGGGCAGGAGGCCTTGACGTCTCCCCTCCAGGGCCCGACGCCGGTGACGTCGGTCCCGTTGGGGTCGGCCAGCGCTGGGGGAGGGAGCCCGAGGCAGGTGGCCTCGGCTCCTGCTACTCCGGTGGTGGCGGCGACTCCTGCGCTATCTTCGGCGTTGGGGAAGGGGCTAGGGCAGGAGGCCCTGGTTCATCCTTCCGCCACGGAGGTCTGGAGGACCGCCCCTCCTTCTGCATTGGCGGCTGGGGTGGGTGGAGGGCGTGGGCTGGCGGCCCCCGTTACCCCCTCCCAGTTCGCACCGGTGACACAGGACCCTGGCATGGGGCACCCATCTACAGGGCTTGGGAGCCCGCAGCCGCCTCCTCTGGTAACCTCGGTTGCCCCTTTGAGGGATTCAGCGCCAGGTTTTACTAGGGAGGAGGTTGTTGCTTTTGGCGGGATCCCGGACCCTGCCTCGACGGGGAGACGGACGAGCGCTCGTATCCACGAGCTCCCGGAGGTGGATGACATGCAGCAGCGGTGCGCTATGAGGGCGGCCAAGATTCACGAGGTTGCATCATCTTCTGGTATGTCCGTCAACGTTTCTAACTCTCTATTGCATTTTTCTAATGAGGAGATTATAAATAATGCAAACCAGTTAGGAGTTTCACTAGGGGCCATGGATATTGAGATAAATAATTCGGTCAATGATCTGTTAGATTTAGAGGCGGAACGTGTCTTAGAGACCATTCGTAATCTGGCAGCAGTTAAACCGATGAATGATGAAGAGATAAATGCGTTAGGGGTTAGAGTGCTAGATAGTCTGTGTGCGGATCTAGCACCTCCAAATCAGGTGGGTGAGGATGATGATGTACCCATCGAGATTGACGCTGATAATTTAAGTCAACCCGGTTATGAGGACCGGGAGGCAGAGCCTAGTAAACCAAAACGTAAGTGGAAACGGAAGATTTATCCTGATTCCGCGGTTCGTAGGAGTGCTAGGATTCGTATTACTAAAAAATTCCATGATGAAATATGAGAGGAATCTTTTGGAATAGCAGAGGTCTGAAGGACTTGGCTAAAAGAAGGTTCCTTGCCGAGGCAGCTTTAGAGCAGAAGTTAGATTTTGTCGCTCTATCGGAGACTGGTAGAGAAAACTTTGCGCCCCAGTTTCTTTCTTCTCTTGTGGGTGGTATTGATTTTGATTGGCATTGCCTCCCTCCGCGAGGTAGATCGGGTGGTATCTTACTCGGTGTGAGATGCGATTCACTTCAAGTCCGAAGTGTAGTGATGGGTGACTTCGCGGTAAAGTTTCGAGTCAGGTCCAAGATAGATGGTTTTAACTGGGCTTTGGTGGCGGTTTATGGTGCCGCACAGCCCGAGCTTAAACCAGAGTTTCTGGCGGCCTTGTTCGAATCTGTGGGTCAGAACAGCTTCCAATTTTAGTTGGAGGTGATTTCAATATCATCAGAAGGAGAGAGGAGAAGAACAATGATAACTTTGACGGCAGGTGGTCGTTTATGGTCAATACCATTATTGAAAGCTTGGATCTGAGGGAGATTGAGCTTTCTGGTAGAAAGTTTACCTGGGCTAACACTCTGCCAAATCCGACTTATGAAAAACTCGATCGAGTTCTTGCAAGCGTGGAGTGGGAACAAAAGTTCCCTCTAGTTACGGTGCAAGCTCTCTCGAGGGGAATTTCCGATCACACTCCCCTGTTCGTGGACTCGGGGGAGCCGAACCACGTGGGTAACAAGAACACCTTCTCTTTCGAGATGTCATGGTTCGAACGCGAGGGGTTCTTGGATTTGATTGCCAGGGAATGGGCTAGAGGTGCAGGAGGTGCGACTGCGATTGAGCGTTGGCAGAATAAGATTAGGCATTTGAGAAGGTTCGTACGGGGATGGGCTAAGCACCTCAGTGGTGTGTATAAGATGGAAAAGGATAGACTCCTTTCTCTTATTCAGGCCCTGGACATAAAGGCCGAATCCATTATTTTACTGCCTGCTGAGCGTCAGGTTAAAAATGAGGCGGAAAAGAGGTTGAAAGAACTGCTCCGCGAAGAAGAATTGAAGTGGGCTTTGCATGCTAAAGTGCGCAAAGTGGTCCAAGGGGACGCAAATACTCGATTCTTCCATTTGATAGCTAATGGGAAGCACAGAAAGAAGCGCATATTTCAGCTTGAACAAGATGAGGGCACTATTTTACGACAAGACAACCTAAAAACATATATTACCGAGTATTACAAGCAGTTATTTGGACCCCCGGAGGATAATTGTGTGTCCCTCGATGAGTCTAGGACTGAGGATGTGCCTCAGCTAACGGCTGCCGAAAATGATATTCTGGTTGCCCCGTTCTCAGAGAAGGAAGTGTTTGATGCCATTGCACAGATGAAAAACAATAAGGCTCCTGGTCCGGATGGATTCCCGGCCGAGTTCTATAAAAAGTGCTGGCACATTATTAAGGGGGATTTGCTACCTATGTTCAATGACTTGTTCTCTGGACAGCTTCATTTATTTCACTTGAATTTTGGAACTATCACATTGCTTCCTAAGAAAACGGATGCTGTGAGAATTGAGCAATTGAGGCCAATATGCCTCCTTAATGTTAGTTTCAAAATTTTCACCAAGGTAGGGACTAATAGGCTCACACAGATTGCGCATTCTGTGGTGCAGCAGTCCCAAACTGCTTTCATGCCGGACAGAAACATCCTGGAAGGGGTGGTTGTCTTGCATGAAACGCTCCATGAAATCCATTCCAAAAAATTAGATGGAGTAATTTTTAAGGTGAATTTCGAGAAAGCGTACGATAAGATCAAATGGCCATTTCTCCAACAGTCATTGCGTATGAAAGGTTTTGATGAAGCCTGGCACCGATAGGTTGAATCATTTACGCAAAAAGGTAGTGTGGGAATTAAAGTTAATGATGACATAGGTCATTACTTCCAGACACATAAAGGCCTAAGACAAGGAGATCCGATGTCCCCTATCCTGTTTAACATTGTGGTGGATATGTTAGCAATTTTGATAGGAAGGGCAAAGGAAAATGGTCAGGTAGGTGGATTGATACCTCATCTCGTTGATGGAGGTGTATCCATCCTTCAGTACGCAGATGATACAATTATCTTCATGGAGCATGACTTGCCCAAGGCGAGAAATATGAAGCTTGTGTTATGCCTTTTTGAACAATTGACCTGGTTAAAGATTAACTTTCATAAGAGCGAGCTGTTCTGTTTTGGTAGAGCTAAAGACGAACAGGAGGCTTATAGGCAATTGTTCGGGTGTGAGTTGGGAGAGTTGCCCTTCTCTTACCTGGGGATTCCAATCCACCATCGTAGGCTCACAAACAAAGAGTGGAAGAGCATCGAGGACCGATTTGAGAAGAAACTGAGTTGTTGGAAGGGTAAGCTCATGTCATACGGAGGCCGATTAATCCTGATTAATTCGGTGCTCACGAGCATGCCTATGTTTCTCCTATCGTTCTTTGAGGTCCCAGTTGGTGTTAGGAAGAGACTGGACTTCTACCGATCGCGTTTCTTTTGGCAGGGTGATGAGCTTAAACGAAAATATCGGCTTGCTAAATGGGATATCATCTGTAGACCGAAAGACCAAGGGGGTCTCGGTATTGAGAATCTAGAAATTAAGAATAGATGCCTTCTTAGCAAGTGGTTGTGGAAGCTCTCAACGGAGAATGATGCCATGTGGGCTCAAATCCTTCGTGCCAAGTACCTCCAGACAAAAACCTTGTCCCAGGTCTCAGTTAGGCCGACTGATTCACCCTTCTGGAAAGGTTTGATGAAAGTCAAACAAGCTTTCTTTAATAGGATGAGGTTTGCTATTGGAAACGGCTCTAGTACACGTTTCTGGGAGGATACTTGGCTCGGTAATACACCTTTAGCCATCCAATATCCGTCTTTGTACCGTATTGTTCAGCGACGTGAAGTGTTCGTCGCCTCGGTTTTTCAATCTATCTCCCTTAATATTCAGTTCCGACGGACGCTAGCGGGCAATCATTGGGAAGAATGGCTCCATTTAGTCAGGAGACTGATGGAGGTCCAACTATCTCAACAACCCGATGAATTACGCTGGAAATTGACTAGGTCTGGAGCATTCACTGTTAAATCAATGTACATTGATGTCATTAATTCGAACTCCATTCCTACCTCTAAGCATGTTTGGGTTGTCAAAGTTCCTTTGAAAATAAAAGTGTTTATGTGGTTTGTCCATAAACAAGTTATTCTAACAAAGGACAATTTGATAAAGCGTAATTGGACAGGACCTACTAGGTGTAGTTTCTGTGATCGGGATGAGACAATCAAACATCTCTTTTTTTGATTGCCCGTTGGCCAAAGTACTTTGGCAGACGGTCCACATTGCTTTTAATATCACTCCACCCAATTCTGTTAACGCGTTATTTGGGACATGGCTCAATGGGATTGAGTCTGACTTAGCGAGACACATTCGGGTTGGAGTTTGTGCTTTGATGTGGACTATTTAGAATTGCAGAAATGATTTGGTTTTTAACAGAATATCACGTATACATTTTTTGCAGGTTATATTCCGCACTACGGCTCTGATCCGCTCCTGGTCGCTACTCACCCAGACGGAGGGCAGGGAGCATTTGGTTACTGGGTCTTTCCGATGGGAGATGGTAGCTCGGGATATCTTCAACCGGTTTGGATGGCGGTCATGTAATAGGATAGACATGTCGTTTACCTATCTAGTTTCAGCCAGCCGGTTGTGGCATTTATTCATGGCTAGTGGGTGTTTCTAGCCCCCTTTGGCTCTGTGTGAGCTTTTTTCCTTTCTTTTATTATTACTTTTGAAGACCTTGGTACCTTGTTGGCACTGCGTTATTTGGTTAATAAGATGGCCGTATGCATCTTTCTGATGCAGAGGCCGGGGATTTCCCCTTTTCGAAAAAAAAGTTGCACATTGTTAGTTTTACTCAACGCTGCAACTGTATCTTAGACGTCCAACTTTGGTTATAGTGAATCGAGCATCGTTTTAAATCATCTAACTCTAGAAAGGCTCCTGCACCATCACACATACAAGTAACTCAGAAAATATTTTGCTTAATCAGAAGAAGAATGACCTGATATTGATAAAGCATAGAAAACGAGCGGTGCAACTTGATAAAAAATTGTTTTCTTTAATCAGAAGAGAAGTCAAAAGCTGGTTGCAGCTTGGGTCACAGTAATAGTTGAAGCTCTACAATTAGATGGATAAAATGGGATTTGAACATGAACACAATGTACTTACGTGAGCCAAAGATAACTTACTGAGGATCAATATTCTGGGAAGAGGGAGGAAACACGCATCCGTAGCTCTTACAATAGACACACTTTGTTTTGTGCAAACTTATATCATTCATTATTCATTGACCAATCTGCAGCTGCATAGTTAACTGATGAGTGATATTTGAAGTACAGAAACAACATGTTTTTGGTACATAGTACATGTAGCTGAAATATATGTCCGCAGAAATGTCTTCATATCTGATTAACAACAACCAAATCGAAAATAAGATGGCAACATCAGAAACCTGCGGTTGGTTGTGAGCAGAGAAGATTAACAGTGTTAGAGTATTTAGGAGGGATAATTACCTGAGGTTAATGGTGAAACTGTCATCGTATTTTTTTCACATCACACCAGACAATTCATCAATCAATTCAAGTGCGAAGGTCAAAGAGCCATTCAACGGAAAAGGAGCAAATGTTATATAGTCCAAGTTGTAGAATTCCTGATTCACTTATCAAGCGTGTATCAGCCAGTAGGGTATCATGTTGCAGGTCGGTTGAGTGAGGGCTCCATCCATAACAGATATAGCTAGCGCACAGGATCTCCCTTCTGCGAACAAAAAGACAAAACTGCCGGGTCGGGCGTTGATTCGCCGTTGCTATCAGTCGGTCTACTCGTGCCTGCTGCTTACTTTCTCGGAGGCCTCAGTATGCTTGCGGCAACAGGGTAATTGGCCATGGTCAGCAAGCCACCGTAAAATTCTTGAGCTCCGCCGCCGCTGGACGCCAAAATAGGGGGCTGGTAGTGCCGCTGGGCGCCCAGAGCATATGCAAGCTCGATGGTTGCGAGCTTGGTGGTTAGCTTGCGCCGTCTCCGCTGTTGTAGCCTCGCGATCATGGATACCGCAGAAAAGAAAAGGATGATGACGCGAGCGGAGGAGAGTATTTGTAGGCAGAAACTGCCATTCGTTAGAGCTAGAAGAAGTGGAAACGCAAGGTCGAACATCTTCTGCGCCATTAAGCTTGAACCTTGAAGAAACTGATGCGGCGCCATCAAGCTTGAACCTTGAAGAAACTGCTGCGGTGCCATCATGGCCTTCCCCACGCCGCCACTCCGCCTCCCAACCTGTCGTCGTCGCTCCGCCTTGCTAGTAGACCGAGCCTGATTCGCCTGGTTAGAAGGAACTGGGCTTAAGATAAAGGCCCGATCTTCTGTCCCCCTCACGACCATGCGGCCCAGTTCATTAGAAAGCTCCAAAATTGATCAGCGGAGCAGCGGCCCTTTTGAAGTTGGCCCGGCTGGCTCGCACGGGCCTGACGAGGCAAACGAGAGGTCAGGGTACATCAGTCAAATCGCTGAGAGGGGTCGTAGGTCGCTCTGTTATACTGTTTTTAATGGCCCGGTTTCTCCAACCGCCCGAACTGATGATGATGGAGTGCAAGCCTGTTCTTCATGGGGTGTTGCTCTTGCCGATGTTGCTTCAATGATTTATAGATCTCATCTGAAGGGGCAAGTAACAAATACGGCCTTCAAAGCCTCACAAGTAACTAATACAACCTTCAAAGCCTGGTATGGCGAGGGTGTTTCTGTTGGGGAACGTAGCAATTTCAAAAATTTCCTATGCACGTGCAAGATCATGGTGATGCATAGCAACGAGAGGGGAGAGTGTTGTCTACGTATCCTCGTAGACCGGCAACGGAAGCGTTGACACAACGTAGAGGAAGTAGTCGTAGGTCTTCCCGATCCGACCGATCCAAGTACCGAACGTACGGTACCTCCGAGTTCTGCACACGTTCAACTCGGTGACGTCCCTCGAGCTCCGATCCAGCAAAGTGTTGAGGGAGAGTTTCGTCAGCACGACGGCGTGATGACGGTGATGATGTTCTACCGACGCAGGGCTTCGCCTAAACACTGCTACGATATGACCGAGGTGGAATATGGTGGAAGGGGGCACCGCACACGGCTAAGGAACGATCACAAAGATCAACTTGTGTGTCATGGGGTGCCCCTTGCCCCCGTATATAAAGGAGGGAGAGGGGGAGGTGCGGCCGGCCCAAGGGGTGCGCCTGGAGGAGTCCTACTCCCACCGGGAGTAGGACTCCCCCCTCTTGCCTTGTTGGAAAAGGAAGGGGGAAGGGAGAAAGAGGAAAGGGGGGCGCCGCCCCCCCCCCTTCCTTGTCCTATTCGGACTAGGGGGGGAGGGGCGCGCGGCCTGCCCTGGCTGGCCCTCCTCTTCTATTGGAAATATGCCCTAGAGGCAATAATAAAATGATTATTATTATATTTCCTTGTTCATGATAATTGTCTATTATTAATGCTATAATTGTGTTATCCAGAAATCGTAATACATGTGTGAATACATAGACCACAACACGTCCGTAGTAGGCCTCTAGTTGACTAGCTCGTTGATCAAAAGATAGTCATGGTTTCCTGACTATGGACATTGGATGTCATTGATAACGGGATCACATCATTAGGAGAATGATGTGATGGACAAGACCCAATCCTAAGCATAGCTCAAAGATCGTGTAGTTCGTTTGTTATAGCTTTTCCGAATGTCAAGTATCATTTCCTTAGACCATGAGATTGTGCAACTCCCGGATACCGTAGGAGTGCTTTGGGTGTGCCAAAGGTCACAACGTAACTGGGTGACTATAAAGGTACACTACGGGTATCTCCAAAAGTGTCTGTTGGGTTCGCACGAATCGAGACTGAGATTTGTCACTCCGTATGACGGAGAGGTATCTCTGGGCCCACTCGGTAATGCATCATCATAATGACCTCAATGTGACCAAGTGGTTGATCACAGGATTATGCATTACGGTACGAGTAAAGTGACTTGCCGGCAACGAGATTGAACGAGGTATTGGGATACCGACGATCGAGTCTCGCGCAAGTAACGTACCGATTGACAAAGGGAATTGTATACGGGATTGATTGAATCCTCGACATCGTGGTTCATCCGATGAGATCATCGAGGAGCATGTGGGAGCCAACATGGGTATCCAGATCCCGCTATTGGTTATTGACCGAAGAGTCGTCTCCGTCATGTCTGCGTGTCTCTCGAACCCGTAGGGTCTACACACTTAAGGTTCGGTGACGCTAGGGTTGTTGAGACATTAGTATACGGTAACCCGAAAGTTGTTCGGAGTCCCGGATGAGATCCCGGACGTCACGAGGAGTTCCGGAATGGTCCGGAGGTGAAGATTTATATATGGAAAGTCAAGTTTCGGCCATCGGGAAAGCTTCGGGGGTAATCAGTATTGTACCGGGACCACCGGAAGGGTCCCGGGGGTCCACCGGGTGGGGCCACCTATCCCGGAGGGCCCCATGGGCTGAAGTGGGAGGGGAACCAGCCCCTAGTGGGCTGGTGCGCCCCCATTGGGCCTCCCCCTGCGCCTAGGGTTGGAAACCCTAGGGGTGGGGGCGCCCCACTTGGCTTGGGGGGCACTCCACCCCCCTTGCCCCCCCCCCTTGGAGATTGCATCTCCTAGGGCCGGCGCCCCCTAGGGGTCCTATATATAGTGGGGGAGGGAGGGCAGCCGCACCCTAGCCCCTGGCGCCTCCCTCTCCCTCCCGTGACACCTCTCCCTCTCGCTGAGCTTGGCGAAGCCCTGCCGAGATCGCCATTGCTTCCACCACCACGTCGTCGTGCTGCTGGATCTCCATCAACCTCTCCTTCCCCCTTGCTGGATTAAGAAGGAGGAGATGTCTTCCCAACCGTATGTGTGTTGAACGCGGAGGTGCCGTCCGTTCGGCGCTAGGTCATCGGTGTTTGGATCACGACGAGTACGACTCCATCAACCCCGTTCTCTTGAACGCTTCCGCTCGCGATCTACAAGGGTATGTAGATGCACTCCCCTCTCCCTCGTTGCTAGATGACTCCATAGATTGATCTTGGTGATGCGTAGAAAATTTTAAAATTCTGCTATGTTCCCCAATAGTGGCATCATGAGCTAGGTCTATGCGTAGTTTCTATGCACGAGTAGAACACAAAGCAGTTGTGGGTGTCGATATTGTCAATTCGCTTGCCGTTACTAGTCTTATCTTGATTCGGTGGCATCGTGGGATAAAGCGGCTCGGACCGACCTTACACGTACGCTTACTTGAGACTGGTTCCACCGACTGACATGCACTAGTTGCATAAGGTGGCTGGCGGGTGTATGTCTCTCCCACTTTAGTCCGATCAGATTCGATGAAAAGGGTCCTTATGAAGGGTAAATAGAAATTGGCATATCACGTTGTGGTTTTGGCATAGGTAAGAAACGTTCTTGCTAGAAACCTATAGCAGCCACGTAAAAACTTGCAACAACAATTAGAGGACATCTAACTTGTTTTTGCAGCATGTGCCGTGTGATGTGATATGGCCAAAAGGATGTGATGAATGATATATGTGATGTATGAGATTGATCATGTTCTTGTAATAGGAATCACGACTTGCATGTCGATGAGTATGACAACCGGCAGGAGCCATAGGAGTTGTCTTAATTTATTTATGACCTGCGTGTCAACATAAACGTCATGTAATTACTTACTTTATTGCTAAAGCGTTAGCCATAGTAGTAGAAGTAATAGATGACGAGACAACTTCAAGAAGACACTGAAAGGATCAATATGGTTGACTAGAGGGGGGGGGGGTGAATAGGCAACTACCAATTTTTAACTTTTCTTAATCAAATTAAACTTTGCATAAAAGTAGGTTGTCTAGATGTGCAACTAGGTGAGCAACCTATATGATGCAATACCAACAAGCAAACAAGCAAGCAAGAGAAGTAACACTAAAGAGCTTGCACGAGTAAAGGTAAGAGATAACCAAGAGTGGATCCGGTGAAGACGAGGATGTGTTACCGAAGTTCCTTCCCTTTGAAGGGAAGTACGTCTCCGTTGGAGCGATGTGGAGGCACGATGCTCCCCAAGAAGCCACTAGGGCCACCGTATTCTCCTCACGCCCTCACACAATGCGAGATGTCGGGATTCCACTATTGGTGCCCTTGAAGGCGACGACCGAACCTTTACAAACAAGGTTGGGGCAATCTCCACAACTTAATCGGAGGCTCCCAACAAAACCACGAAGCTTCACCACAATGGACTATGGCTCCGTGGTGACCTCAACCGTCTAGGGTGCTCAAACACCCAAGAGTAACAAGATCCGCTAGGGATGAGTGAGGGAATCAAAACTCCCTTGGTGGAAGTGTAGATCGGGGCCTTCTCAACCACTCCCGAGCAAATCAACAAGTTTGATTGGCTAGAGAGATAGATCGGGTGAAAATGGAGCTTAGAGCATTTAATGGAGCTTGAGCAATAAATGGAGCTTGGGGGAGGAAGAGGTAGGTGAAAGAGAAGAAGGGGACTCCCTTTTATAGTAGGGGCAACAATCCAACAGTTGCCCCCCACCAACCAGCCCCGCACAAGGCGGTACTACCGCTGAGAGGGGGCGGTACTACCGCCAGGTCAGCGGTACTGCCGCGCCAGCCAGCGGCACTGCCGCACAGAGGAGACTAGTAGGGAAAAGGACCCCATGCGGTACTACCGCGGTGGTAGGGCGGTACTACCTCTCCTGGAATGGTACTACCGCCTTTACAACCGCAACTAGTGCCGCAAAACCCGACACGAGAAAAAGACCCCTCGAGTCGAGGCGGTAGGAGCCACACAGCGCAGCGGTACTATGGCAGCGGGGTCACGAGCGGTACTACCGCCGTGGAGCGGTACTGCCGCTTGTGACCCTTCGGCCGTACTACCGCTGGTAGTGCGGTACTACCATTGGGGCACAGAAGAGAGAGAGAGAATCTCTCCAAAGAGGCTGAGGACGAGGCGGAGGTGCCAGGCACCCTAGCGGTACTACTATTGTGGAGCCACGGGCGGTACTACCGTGGTGGAGCGGTACTGCCGCTTGTGGCTCCTCAGCGGTACTACCGCTGGGTTGCGCGGTACTACCGCTTGGACCCAGACAGGACAATGAAGAGAGGAGAGAGATCTACAAAGGAATGGAAAAGCTCGGAGGGTGAGAAGCTGATGTGTACATGTTGATTCCACCCATGGAATACCCCAATGGACCCCCTCTTGATAGTACGGTGCCCTCTACGCAATTAGTCCACCGGGAAAGAAACGAAAGAGCTACACCTTCTTGAAATACACTCCGAGGGGAAGGAAATGTCTCGTGCCAGGGGAGAATCTGTGAATTATTCAAAGCACAAGATTAGTCCACAAACATATTGTCATCAATCACCAAAACTACCTTGAGAGAGATATGCCATAACAATCTCCCCCTTTTTGGTGGATTGATGACAACTAGGGATTTGCGCAAGGAAAAGAAATAAAAGAAGAAAACTCTGAACTACAAAATATAGACGGGCTCCCCAGAATGTGTGCACCTAGATAGTGGAGCATTCGGAGCAAGACACACACATTCGGATCAACACTCCCCATATATTTTATAGTCCAACAATACTAAGCACAAGATATATGAGAGAAGATAATAAAACATGACAAGCATGCATCTCATAATAGACTACAGTACTGAATAGACATAAGTAATAAGGTAGCGATAGGGAGCATATGTCTCACACCATATGTCTAGAACTTAGGTCTCACAGGCACCAAACCAAACCAAAAAAAGACACCGAGAGATCACACAAGAAACCACAAGACGACTCAAAGCACGGCAATAACACAAATCCCTACACTCTCTCCCCCTTTAGCAGCGAGACACCAAAAAGGGCAAAGAGTGACGCTACGACTCCAGGTGATGGGAAAATGAAGATCTCGAACATCACATCTCTGCATCTTCATCGTGGGTCGAAAACTACTCGGCATCGGAGTCGGTCCAATGGCAATGCTGATGAATCCAGTCCTCCTCTTCAGTGATCTGACCCTTAGACCCACTGGCAACTGTCGCTCCCATCTGACGCATGAGCTCCTTGTGGCGCGTCCTGGCATGCTTCTCCGCCACATGAGTCATGTACTGACCATGAGACTCCATGCAGAAAAGCTTCTTCATCTTATGTTTAAGCTTCTGTGCCCACGACGGTTCTGTACTAGAGGACCCAAAGTCCTCCTCATGATCATCAGTAGCAGCCCCACCCTCGGTCCCCATGGCAGCAGCAGCAGACGGACCCCCTGTGGCAGCAGCAGCAGACGGACTCCCTGGGTGAGGCACTGGGGTGGTCCAATTGTCCTTCTTCCTCAGACGCTTGATCTCATGAGAAACCAAGTCTCCAGTCTCTAGCAACACTCTGGGATAGGTCTGTGCCCAGGCCCTCTCAATGAGCCTCATGATGAATGGACCATATATAGGGCACTTGCGCTCAGACACGGCAGAGAGAAGTTCAGACCACATGACATGAGAAATATCCAGGCTCTCTCCAGTGCTTGCTTCCTTCTCATGCTGACACAAAAGGAGTATGTCCACGAGGTAAGAGTGGACCATATCCAGATTCCCAATCCGAGGGAAGAGAGTCTCACGGAAGATGCGATGAAGAATGTCCAGATACGGAGACAGCTCATAGGTCTTCTTCTCAGTTACTGGGTGAACTTTCAAAGTGCAGTAGGGCCAAAGGGCTTGCTTGTGGGTGGACATAGCATTGCGGTGAGGGCGGAAACCGACAGGAGTCTCAAGCCCGTTATCCACCACATCAAGTAACTCCATGAAAACCTTCCACTTGACGGAAAGCAGCTTGCCATTGGTCATCCATGTTAGAGTCCTGTCGACATCCGTCCCAAGATGGACGGTGGCATAGAATTGAACCACCAAATCTGCATCGAAATCCTTGTTGAATTGCATGATCCTGAGAATGTTCAGCTGAGTGCACATCTGAAGGGCTTCGCCAAAGTACTCCGGGTCCTTCTCCATAGCATCAGTGTCAATGGAGCGAACATCAACAAAGAGATTCTTCTTGGCCTTGATCACATCAAAGTAGATGGCAAACTGAAAACGGTTCCAGAACAGGCGGTTGACCAAAGTGGGTTCTTGGTCCACCGCATAAGGGTTGCGGCGCCGCTTCTCCCAAAACTCCATGTTGGTCATCTCAGTCACAGTCTTCCCTTTTGGCTTGTTGGCAGATTACTTCGTGTGCTGAGTAGGTGGAGGAACACTTGCAGAAGCGCTTGCTGGAGGCGGTTGGGTGCTCGAGGAACCACCGGCTGGCTCAGAGGTGCAGTAGCGCTTTGATGTTGCACGCCCGGGGTTGATACGGCGAGCTTGATGCTCAGAATGGTCATCACCTGGAGCCAACACAAGAACACGCAAAACAACCAGAAAGAACGAGCATAAGCCAACAAACACAACAAAAATGATCAAGGTAAAGCAGGAATATGATGGAATTTGACATGCCGCGGTAGTACCGTGACATGTCCGCGGTAGTACCGCCTCAAGCGGTAGTACCTCCCCAAAGAGAGTGGTAGTACCGCCCCAAAGAGAGCGGTAGTACCGCTCCATCGAGAGCAGTACTACTGCTTGAGGCGAAGAAACAACAGTTTCCTACCGCACGAGGCGGAGAAACAGCGGTTTCCTACTACCGTGGTCAGATCTGGCACTACCGGCCTACCAAATTCAAAAATATTCCTACCAAACTCTAATCGAGATAGTCTAGTTGCCTTCTCCAACCAACTCAAGCCTAGATTTAGCCAAAAATCTAGAGTGAAGGAAATATGCCCTAGAGACAATAATAAAGTTATTATTTATTTCCTTATATCATGATAAATGTTTATTATTCATGCTAGAATTGTATTAACTGGAAACATAATACATGTGTGAATACATAGACAAACAGAGTGTCACTAGTATGCCTCTACTTGACTAGCTCGTTAATCAAAGATGGTTATGTTTCCTAACCATGAACAAAGAGTTGTTATTTGATTAATGGGATCACATCATTAGATGAATGATCTGATTGACATGACCCATTCCATTAGCTTAGCACCCGATCGTTTAGTATGTTGCTATTGCTTTCTTCATGACTTTTACATGTTCCTATGACTATGGGATTATGCAACTCCCGTTTGCCGGAGGAACACTTTGGGTGCTACCAAACGTCACAACCTAACTGGGTGATTGTAAAGGAGTACTACAGGTGTCTCCAAAGGTAGATGGTGGGTTGGCGTATTTCGAGATTAGGATTTGTCACTCCGATTGTCGGAGAGGTATCTCTGGGCCCTCTCGGTAATGCACATCACTTAAAGCTTTGCAAGCATTGCAACTAATGAGTTAGTTGCGGGATGTTGTATTACGGAACGAGTAAAGAGACTTGCCGGTAACGAGATTGAACTAGGTATTGGATACCGACGATTGAATCTCGGGCAAGTAACATACAGATGACAAAGGGAACAACGTATGTTGTTATGCGGTCTGACCGATAAAGATCTTCGTAGAATATGTAGGAGCCAATATGGGCATCCAGGTCCCGCTATTGGTTATTGACCGGAGACGTGTGTCGGTCATGTCTACATTGTTCTCGAACCGTAGGGTCCGCACGCTTAAGGTTTCGATGACAGTTATATTATGAGTTTATGAGTTTTGATGTACCGAAGGAGTTCGGAGTCCCGGATGAGATCGGGCACATGACGAGGAGTCTCGAAATGGTCGAGACGTAAAGATTGATATATTGGACGACTATATTCGGACATCGGAAAGGTTCCGAGTGATTCGGGTATTTTTCGGAGTACCGGGTAGTTACGGGAGAAGTAATGGGCCTTGATGGGCTTTAGTGGGAAGAGGAAAAAGGCTGCTACGCCCCCCCTCCCCTCTAGTCCGAATTGGACTAGGGAAAAGGGGGCCGGCCACCTTTCCTACTCCTCCACTTCCTTCTCCCTTCCTCCCCTCTTGGTGGACTCCTACTAGGACTTGGAGTCCTAGTAGGACTCCACACCTGGCGCGCCTAGCCTTGGCCGGCCTCCTCCTCCTCCATCCTTTATATACAGGGACACGGGGCACCCCATGGACACACAAGTTGATCCATGTGATTGTTCCTTAGCCGTGTGCGGTGCCCCCTGCCACCATATTCCACCTCGGTCGTATTGTAGCGGTGCTTAGGCGAAGCCCTGCGACAGTAGAACATCAAGATCGTCACCACGCCATCGTGCTGGCGGAACTCCTCCCCGAAGCTTTGCTGGATCGGAGCCCGGGGATCGTCATCGAGCTGTACGTGTGCTAAGAACTCGGAGGTGCCGGAGTAACGGTGCTTGGATCGGTCGGATCGGGAAGAAGACGTACGACTAGTTCCTCTACGTTGTGTCAACGCTTCCGTTGCGATCTACAAGGGTACATAGATCATGCTCTCCCCTCGTTGCTATGCATCACCATGATCTTGCGTATGCGTAGGAAAATTTTTGAAATTACTACGTTCCCCAACAGGATCTACATGTGAAGCGGAGTACATGGCAGCCTCGGAGGCAGCACAAGAAGCAATCTGGGTGAAGGAGTTCATTACCGACCTAGGAGTCATACCCAATGCGTCGGGCCCGATGACTCTCTTCTGTGACAACACTGGAGCTATTGCCCTTGCCAAGGAGCCCAGGTTTCACAGGAAGACCAGGCATATCAAGCGTCGCTTCAACTCCATTCGTGAAAGTGTTCAAAATGGAGACATAGATATTTGTAAAGTACATACGGACCTGAATGTGGCATATCCGTTGACTAAACCTCTCCCTAGAGCAAAACATGATCAACACCAGAACTGTATGGGTGTTCGATTCATCACAATGTAACTAGATTATTGACTCTAGTGCAAGTGGGAGACTATTGGAAATATGCCCTAGAGGCAATAATAAAATGATTATTATCATATTTCCTTGTTCATGATAATTTTCTATTGTTCATGCTATAATTGTGTTATCCGGAAATCGTAATACATGTGTGAATAAATAGACCACAACACCTCCCTAGTGAGCCTCTAGTTGACTAGCTCGTTGATCGAAAGATAGTCATGGTTTCCTGACTATGGACATTGGATGTCATTGATAACGGGATCACATCATTAGGAGAATGATGTGATGGACAAGACCCAATCCTAAGCATAGTTCAAAGATCGTGTAGTTCGTTTGCTATAGCTTTTCCGAATGTCAAGTATCATTTCCTTAGACCATGAGATTGTGCAACTCCCGGATACCGTAGGAGTGCTTTGGGTGTGCCAAACGTCACAACGTAACTGGGTGACTATAAAGTACACTACGGGTATCTTTGAAAGTGTCTATTGGGTTGGCACGAATCGAGACTGGGATTTGTCACTCCGTATGACGGAGAGGTATCTCTGGGCCCACTCGGTAATGCATCATCATAATGAGCTCAATGTGACCAAGTGGTTGATCACGGGATCATGCATTACGGTACGAGTAAAGTGACTTGCCGGCAACGAGATTGAACGAGGTATTGGGATACTAACGATCGAGTCTCAGGCAAGTAACATACCGATTGACAAAGCGAATTGTATACGGGATTGATTGAATCCTCGACATCATGGTTCATCCGATGAGATCATCGAGGAGCATGTGGGAGCCAACATGGGTATCCAGATCCCTCTATTGGTTATTGACCGGAGAGTCGTCTCGGTCATGTCTGCGTGTCTCCCGAACCCGTAGGGTCTACACACTTAAGGTTCAGTGACACTAGGGTTGTTGAGATATTAGTATACGGTAACCCAAATGTTGTTCGGAGTCCCGGATGAGATCTTGTACGTCACGAGGAGTTCCGGAATGGCCCGGAGGTGAAGATTTATATATAGGAAGTCAAGTTTCGGCCATCGGGAAAGTTTCGGGGGTAATCGGTATTGTACTGGGACCACCGGAAGGGTCCCGGGGGTCCATCGGATGGGGCCACCTATCCCAGAGGGCCCCATGGGCTGAAGTGGGAGGGGAACCAGCCCCTAGTGGGCTGGTGCGCCCCCCTTGGGCCTCCCCCTGCGCCTAGGGTTGGAAACCCTAGGGGTGGGGGCGCCCCACTTGGCTTGGGGGGCACTTCACCCCCCTTGGCCGCCGCCCCCCTTGGAGATTGCATCTCCTAGGGCGGGCGCTCCCCTAGGGGTCCTATATATAGTGGGGGGAGGGAGGGCAGCCGCACCATTGCCCCTGGCGCCTCCCTCTCCCTCCTGTGACACCTCTCCCTCTCGCTGAGCTTGGCGAAGCCCTGCCGATTTCGCCGTTGCTTCCACCACCACGCCGTCGTGCTGCTGGATCTCCATCAACCTCTCCTTCCCCCTTGCTGGATCAAGAAGGAGGAGACGTCTTCCCAACCGTACATGTGTTGAACGCGGAGGTGCCGTCCGTTCGGCGCTAGGTCATCGGTGATTTGGATCACGACGAGTACGACTCCATCAACCCCGTTCTCTTGAACGCTTCAGCTCGCGATCTACAAGGGTATGTAGATGCACTCCCCTCAACCTCGTTGCTAGATGACTCCATAGATTGATCTTGGTGATGCGTAGAAAATTTTAAAATTCTGCTACGTTCCCCAACATATTCTCCCTTAGGGCCCATGTAGGCCCAGTAACCCCCGGGGGGGTCCGGTAACCTCCCGGTACTCCCGTAAAATCCCGATTTCACCCAGAATGTTTCCGATATCCAAATATAGGCTTCCAATATATCAATCTTTATGTATCAACCATTTCGAGACTCCTCGTCATGTCCATGATCACATTCGGGACACCGAACAACCTTTGGTACATCAAAACACAAAAACCCTAATTACGATCGTCACCGAACTTTAAGCGTGCGGACCCTACGGCTTCGAGAACTATGTAGACATGATCGAGACACGTCTCCGGTCAATAACCAATAGCGGAACCTGGATGCTCATATTGGCTCCTACATATTCTACGAAGATCTTTATCGGTCAGACCGCATAACAATATACGTTGTTCCCTTTGTCATCGGTATGTTACTTGCCCGAGATTTGATCGTCGATATCTCAATACCTAGTTCAATCTCGTTGCCGGCAAGTCTCTTTACTCGTTCCGTAATACATCATCCCGCTACTAACTTATTAGTTGCAATGCTTGCAAGGCTTGAGTGATGTGCATTACCGAGAGGGCGCAGAGATACCTCTCCGACAATCGGAGTGACAAATCCTAATCTCCAAATACGCCAACCCAACAAATACCTTCGGAGACACCTGTAGAGTACCTTTATAATCACCCAGTTACGTTGTGACGTTTGGTAGCACACAAAGTGTTCCTCCGGTAAATGGGAGTTGCATAATCTCATAGTCGTAGGAACATATATAAGTTATGAAGAATGCAATAGCAACAAACTAAACGATCAAGTGCTAAGCTAATGGAATGGGTCAAGTCAGTCACATCATTGTCCTAATGATGTGATCCCGTTAACCAAATAACAACTCATGTCTATGGTTAGGAAACACAACCATCTTTGATCAATGAGCTAGTCAAATAGAGGCATACTAGTGACACTCTGTTTGTCTATGTATTTGAAGGAAATATGCCCTAGAGGCAATAATAAAGTTATTATTTATTTCCTTATATCATGATAAATGTTAATTATTCATGCTAGAATTGTATTAACCGGAAACATAATACATGTGTGAATACATAGACAAACAGAGTGTCACTAGTATGCCTCTACTTGACTAGCTCGTTAATCAAAGATGGTTATGTTTCCTAACCATGAACAAAGAGTTGTTATTTGATTAACGAGGTCACATCATTAGTTGAATGATCTGATTGACATGACCCATTCCATTAGCTTAGCACCCGATCGTTTAGTATGTTGCTATTGCTTTCTTCATGACTTATACATGTTCCTATGACTATGAGATTATGCAACTCCCGTTTGCTGGAGGAACACTTTGGGTGCTACCAAACGTCACAACGTAACTGGGTGATTATAAAGGAGTACTACAGGTGTTTCCAATGGTAGATGTTAGGTTGGCGTATTTCGAGAATAGGATTTGTCACTCCGATTGTCGGAGAGGTATCTCTGGGCCCTCTCGGTAATACACATCACATAAGCCTTGCAAGCATTATAACTAAGATGTTAGTTGTGAGATGATGTATTACGGAACGAGTAAAGAGACTTGCCGGTAACAAGATTGAACTAGGTATTGGATACCGACGATCGAATCTCGGGCAAGTAACATACCGATGACAAAGGGAACAACGTATGTTGTTATGCGGTCTGACCGATAAAGATCTTCGTAGAATATGTAGGAGCCAATATGGGCATCCAGGTCCCGCTATTGGTTATTGACCGGAGACGTGTCTCGGTCATGTCTACATTGTTCTCAAACCGTAGGGTCCGCACGTTTAATGTTACGATGACAGTTATTATGAGTTTATGCATTTTGATGTACCGAAGGTTGATCGGAGTCCCGGATGTGATCACGGACATGACGAGGAGTCTCGAAATGGTCGAGACATAAAGATTGATATATTAGAGGCCTATATTTGGATATCGGAAGTGTTCCGGGTGAAATCGGGATTTTACCGGATTACCGGGAGGTTACCGCGCCCTCTCCCTGGCCGGCGCACCCCTCCCCCTTGGATCCTTTATATACGGGGGCACGGGGCACCTCTAGACACACAAGTTGATCCTTGGTGATCGTTCCTTAGCCGTGTGCGGTGCCCCCTGCCACCAAATTCCACCTCGATCATATTGTTGCAGTGCTTAGGCGAAGCCCTGCGTCGGTAGTACATCAAGATTGTCACCACGCCGTCGTGCTGACGGAACTCTTCCTCGACGCTTTGCTGGATCGGAGCCCAAGGATCATCATCGAGCTGAACGTGTGCTAAGAACTCGGAGGTGCCGGAGTAACGGTGCTTGGATCGGTCGGATCGGGAAGACGTACGACTACTTCCTCTACGTTGTGTGATCGCTTCCGCAGTCGGTCTGCGTTGGTACGTAGACAACACTCTCCCCTCTCGTTGCTGTGCATCACCATGATCTTGCGTGTGCGTAGGAATTTTTTTGAAATTACTACGTTCCCCAACAGTGGCATCCGAGCCTAGGTTTTATGGTTTGATGTTATTTGCACGAGTAGAACACAAGTGAGTTGTGGGCGATACAAGTCATACTGCCTACCAGCATGTCATACTTTGGTTCGGCGGTATTGTTGGATGAGACGACCCGGACCAACCTTACGCATACGCTTACGCGAGACCGGTTCCCTCGACGTGCTTTGCACATAGATGGCTTGCGGGCGACTGTCTCTCCAACTTTAGTTGAACCGAGTGTGGCTACGCCCGGTCCTTGAGAAGATTGAAACGGAGTCTATTTGACAAACTATCGTTGTGGTTTTGATGCGTAGGTGAGATTGGTTCTTGCTTAAACCCGTAGCAGCCACGTAAAACTTGCAACAACAAAGTAGAGGACGTCTAACTTGTTTTTGCAGGGCATGTTGTGATGTGATATGGTCAAGGCATGATGCTAAATTTTATTGTATGAGATGATCATGTTTTGTAACCGAGTTATCGGCAACTGGCAGGAGCCATATGGTTGTCGCTTTATTGTATGCAATGCAATCGCGATGTAATGCTTTACTTTATTACTAAGCGATAGTGATAGTCGTGGAAGCATAAGATTAGCGAGACGACAACGATGCTACGATGGAGATCAAGGTGTCGCGCCGGTGACGATGGTTATCATGACGGTGCTTCGGAGATGGAGATCACAAGCACAAGATGATGATGGCCATATCATATCACTTATATTGATTGCATGTGATGTTTATCCTTTTATGCATCTTATCTTGCTTTGATTGACGGTAGCATTATAAGATGATCTCTCACTAAATTATCAAGAAGTGTTCTCCCTGAGTATGCACCGTTGCCAAAGTTCGTCGTGCCCAGACACCACGTGATGATCGGGTGTGATAAGCTCTACGTCCATCTACAACGGGTGCAAGCCAGTTTTGCACACGCAGAATACTCAGGTTAAACTTGACGAGCCTAGCATATGCAGATATGGCCTCAGAACACAGAGACCGAAAGGTCGAGCGTGAATCATATAGTAGATATGATCAACATAACGATGTTCACCATTGAAAACTACTCCATCTCACGTGATGATCGGTTATGGTTTAGTTGATTTGGATCACGTGATCACTTAGAGGATTAGAGGGATGTCAATCTAAGTGGGAGTTCTTAAGTAATTTGATTAACTGAACTTAAACTTATCATGAACTTAGTACCTGATAGTATCTTGCTTGTTTATGTTGATTGTAGATAGATGGCTCGTGTTGTTGTTCCGTTGAATTTTAATGCGTTCCTTGAGAAAGCAAAGTTGAAAGATGATGGTAGCAATTACACGGATTGGGTCCGTAACTTGAGGATTATCCTCATTGCTGCTCAGAAGAATTACGTCCTGGAAGCACCGCTGGGTGCCAGGCCTGCTCTGGAGCAACACCAGATGTTATGAACGTCTGGCAGAGCAAAGCTGATGACTACTCGATAGTTCAGTGTGCCATGCTTTACGGCTTAGAATCGGGATGATAATCACTTGATTCAGATGGGAGTTAATCTTCCAGATGATTGCATCATTGACAGAATTCTCCAATCACTGCCACCAAGCTACAAGAGCTTCGTGATGAACTATAATATGCAAGGGATGAAGAAGACTATTCCCGAGCTCTTCGCAATGCTGAAAGCTGCGGAGGTAGAAATCAAAAAGGAGCATCAAGTGTTGATGGTTAACAAGACCACTAGTTTCAAGAAAAAGGGCAAAGGGAAGAAGAAGGGGAACTTCAAGAAGAACGGCAAGCAAGTTGCTGCTCAGGAGAAGAAGCCCAAGTCTGGACCTAAGCCTGAAACTGAGTGCTTCTACTGCAAGCAGACTGGTCACTGGAAGCGGAACTGCCCCAAGTATTTGGCGGATAAGAAGGATGGCAAGGTGAACAAAGGTATATGTGATATACATGTTATTGATGTGTACCTTACTAGAGCTCGCAGTAGCACCTGGGTATTTGATACTGGTTCTGTTGCTAATATTTGCAACTCGAAACAGGGACTACGGATTAAGCGAACACTGGCAAAGGACGAGGTGACGATGCGCGTGGGAAACGGTTTCAAAGTTGATGTGATCGCGGTCGGCACGCTACCTCTACATCTACCTTCGGGATTAATATTAGACCTAAATAATTGTTATTTGGTGCCAGCGTTAAGCATGAACATTATATCTGGATCTTGTTTGATGCGAGACGGTTATTCATTTAAATCAGAGAATAATGGTTGTTCTATTTATATGAGTAATATCTTTTATGGTCATGCACCTTTGAAGAGTGGTCTATTTTTGATGAATCTCGATAGTAGTAATACACATATTCATAATGTTGAAGCCAAAAGATGCAGAGTTGATAATGATAGTGCAACTTATTTGTGGCACTGCCGTTTAGGTCATATCGGTGTAAAGCGCATGAAGAAACTCCATACTGATGGGCTTTTGGAACCACTTGATTATGAATCACTTGGTACTTGAGAACCGTGCCTCATAGGCAAGATGACTAAAACACCGTTCTCCAGTACTATGGAGAGAGCAACAGATTTGTTGGAAATCATACATACCGATGTATGTGGTCCGATGAATATTGAGGCTCGTGGCGGATATCGTGATTTTCTCACTTTCACAGATGATTTAAGCAGATATGGATATATCTACTTAATGAAACATAAGTCTGAAACATTTGAAAAGTTCAAAGAATTTCAAAGTGAAGTTGAAAATAATCGTAACAAGAAAATAAAGTTTCTACGATCTAATCGTGGAGGAGAATATTTGAATTACGAGTTTGGTGTACATTTGAAAAATTGTGGAATAGTTTCGCAACTCACGCCACCCGGAACACCACAGCGTAATGGTGTGTCCGAACGTCGTAATCGTACTTTACTAGATATGGTGCGATCTATGATGTCTCTTACTGACTTACCGCTATCGTTTTGGGGTTATGCTTTAGAGACGGCCGCATTCACGTTAAATAGGGCACCATCAAAATCCGTTGAGACGACGCCTTATGAACTATGGTTTGGCAAGAAACCAAAGTTGTCGTTTCTTAAAGTTTGGGGCTGCGATGCTTATGTGAAAAAGCTTCAACCTGACAAGCTCGAACCCAAAGCGGAGAAATGTGTCTTCATAGGATACCCAAAGGAGACTGTTGGGTACACCTTCTATCACAGATCCGAAGGCAAGACATTCGTTGCTAAGAATGGATCATTTCTAGAGAAGGAGTTTCTCTCGAAAGAAGTGAGTGGGAGGAAAGTAGAACTTGACGAGGTAACTGTACCTGCTCCCTTATTGGAAAATAGTACATCACAGAAAACTGTTTCTGCGACACCTATACCAATTAGTGAGGAAGCTAATGATGATGATCATGAAACTTCAGGACAAGATACTACTGAACCTCGTAGATCAACCAGAGTGAGATCCGCACCAGAGTGGTACGGTAATCCAATTCTGGAAGTCATGCTACTAGATCATGATGAACCTACGAACTATGAAGAAGCGATGGTGAGCCCAGATTCCGCAAAGTGGCTTGAAGCCATGAAATCTGAGATGGGATCCATGTATGAGAACAAAGTATGGACTTTGGTTGACTTGCTCGATGATCGGCAAGCAATTGAGAATAAATGGATCTTCAAGAAAAAGACTGACGCTGACGGTAATATTACTGTCTATAAAGCTCGACTTGTCGCAAAAGATTTTCGACAAGTTCAAGGGGTTGACTACGATGAGACCTTCTCACCAGTAGCGATGCTTAAGTCTGTCAGAATCATGTTAGCAATTGCCGCATTTTATGATTATGAAATTTGGCAGATGGATGTCAAAACTGCATTCCTAAATGGATTTCTGGAAGAAGAGTTGTATATGATGCAGCCAGAAGGTTTTGTCGATCCAAAGGGAGCTAACAAAGTGTGCAAGCTCCAGCGATCCATTTATGGACTGGTGCAAGCCTCTCGGAGTTGGAATAAACGCTTTGATAGTGTGATCAAAGCATTTGGTTTTATACAGACTTTTGGAGAAGCCTGTATTTACAAGAAAGTGTGTGGGAGCTCTGTAGCATTTCTGATATTATATGTGGATGACATATTGCTGATTGGAAATAATATAGAATTTCTGGATAGCATAAAGGGATACTTGAATAAAAGTTTTTCGATGAAAGACCTCGGGGAAGCTGCTTACATATTAGGCATAAAGATCTATAGAGATAGATCAAGACGCTTAATTGGACTTTCACAAAGCACATACCTTGACAAAATTTTGAAGAAGATCAAAATGGATCAAGCAAAGAAAGGGTTCTTGCCTGTGTTACAAGGTGTGAAGTTGAGTCAGACTCAATGCCCGACCACTGCAGAAGATAGAGAGAAAATGAAAGATGTTCCCTATGCTTCAGCCATAGGCTCTATCATGTATGCAATGCTGTGTACCAGACCTGATGTGTGCCTTGCTATAAGTTTAGCAGGGAGGTACCAAAGTAATCCAGAAGTGGATCACTGGACAGCGGTCAAGAACATCCTGAAATACCTAAAAAGGACTAAGGATATGTTTCTCGTGTATGGAGGTGACAAAGAGCTCACCGTAAGAGGTTACGTTGATGCAAGCTTTGACACTGATCCGGACGATTCTAAATCGCAAACCGGATACGTGTTTACATTAAACAGTGGAGTTGTCAATTGGTGCAGTTCTAAACAAAGTGTCGTAGCGGGATCTACATGTGAAGCGGAGTACATAGCTGCTACGGAAGCAGCGAACGAAGGAGTCTGGATGAAGGAGTTCATATCCGATCTAGGTGTCATACCTAGTGCATCGGGTCCAATGAAAATCTTTTGTGACAATACTGGTGCAATTGCCTTAGCAAAGGAATCTAGATTTCACAAAAGGACCAAACACATCAAGAGACGCTTCAACTCCATCCGGGATATAGTCCAGGTGGGAGACATAGAGATTTGCAAGATACATACGGATCTGAATGTTGCAGACCCATTGACTAAGCCTCTTCCATGAGCAAAACATGATCAGCACCAAGGCTCCATGGGTGTTAGAATCATTACTGTGTAATCTAGATTATTGACTCTAGTGCAAGTGAGAGACTGAAGGAAATATGCCCTAGAGGCAATAATAAAGTTATTATTTATTTCCTTATATCATGATAAATGTTTATTATTCATGCTAGAATTGTATTAACCGGAAACATAATACATGTGTGAATACATAGACAAACAGCGTGTCAGTAGTATGCCTCTACTTGACTAGCTCGTTAATCAAAGATGGTTATGTTTCCTAACCATGAACAAAGAGTTGTTATTTGATTAACGAGGTCACATCATTAGTTGAATGATCTGATTGACATGACCCATTCCATTAGCTTAGCACCCGATCGTTTAGTATGTTGCTATTGCTTTCTTCATGACTTATACATGTTCCTATGACTATGAGATTATGCAACTCCCGTTTGCCGGAGGAACACTTTGGGTGCTACCAAACATCACAACGTAACTGGGTGATTATAAAGGAGTACTACAGGTGTTTCCAATGGTAGATGTTGGGTTGGCGTATTTTGAGAATAGGATTTGTCACTCCGATTGTCGGAGAGGTATCTCTGGGCCCTCTCGGTAATACACATCACATAAGCCTTGAAAGCATTATAACTAAGATGTTAGTTGTGAGATGATGTATTACGGAACGAGTAAAGAGACTTGCCGGTAACGAGATTGAACTAGGTATTGGATACCGACGATCGAATCTCGGGCAAGTAACATACCGATGACAAAGGGAACAACGTATGTTGTTATGCGGTCTGACCGATAAAGATCTTCGTAGAATATGTAGGAGCCAATATGGGCATCCAGGTCCCGCTGTTGGTTATTGACCGGAGACGTGTCTCGGTCATGTCTACATTGTTCTCGAACCGTAGGGTCCGCACGCTTAACGTTACGATGACAGTTATTATGAGTTTATGCATTTTGATGTACCGAAGGTTGTTCGGAGTCCCGGATGTGATCACGGACATGACGAGGAGTCTCGAAATGGTCGAGACATAAAGATTGATATATTGGAAGCCTATATTTGGATATCGGAAGTGTTCCGGGTGAAATCGGGATTTTACCGGATTACCGTGAGGTTACCGGAACCCCCCGGGAGCCATATGGGCCTTCATGGGCCTTAGTGGAAAGGAGAAAAGGGGCAGCCCATAGATGGCCGCGCGCCTCCCTTCCCTTAGTCCTATTAGGACTAGGAGAAGGGGCCGGGCCCCCCTCTCTCTCTCTTTCCCCCTTGGGAATCCTAGTTGGAATAGGATTGAGGGGGGGAGTCCTACTCCCGGTAGGAGCAGGACTCCTCCTGCACCCTCTCCCTGGCCGGCGCACCCCTCCCCCTTGGATCCTTTATATACGGGGGCAGGGGGCACCTCTAGACACACAAGTTGATCCTTGGTGATCGTTCCTTAGCCGTGTGCGGTACCCCCTGCCACCAAATTCCACCTCGATCATATTGTTGCAATGCTTAGGCGAAGCCCTGCATCGGTAGTACATCAAGATTGTCACCACGCCGTCGTGCTGACGGAACTCTTCCGCGATGCTTTGCTGGATCGGAGCCCGAGGATCGTCATCGAGCTGAACGTGTGCTAAGAACTCGGAGGTGCCGGAGTAACGGTGCTTGGATCGGTCGGATCGGGAAGACGTACGACTACTTCCTCTACGTTGTGTGATCGCTTCCGCAGTCGGTCTGCGTTGGTGCGTAGACAACACTCTCCCCTCTCGTTGTTGTGCATCACCATGATCTTGCGTGTGCGTAGGAATTTTTTTGAAATTACTACGTTCCCCAACAGTATTCACACATGTATTATGTTTCCGGTTAATACAATTCTAGCATGAATAATAAACATTTATCATGATACAAGGAAATAAATAATAACTTTATTATTGCCTCTAGGGCATATTTCCTTCAGTCTCCTACTTGCACTAGAGTCAATAATCTAGATTACACAGTAATGATTCAAAATCCCATGGAGCCTTGGTGCTGATCATGTTTTGCTCGTGGAAGAGGCTTAGTCAGCGGGTCTGCAACATTCAAATCCGTATGTATCTTGCAAATTTCTATGTCTCCCACTTGGACTAAATCCCGAATGGAATTGAAGCGTCTCTTGATGTGCTTGGTTCTCTTGTGAAATCTGGATTCCTTTGCCAAGGCAATTGCACCAGTATTGTCACAAAAGATTTTCATTGGACCAGATGCACTAGGTATGACACCTAGATCGGATATGAACTCCTTCATCCAGACTCCTTCATTTGTTGCTTCCGAAGCAGCTATGTACTCCGCTTCACATGTAGATCCCGCCATGACGCTTTGTTTAGAACTGCACCAACTGACAACTCCACTGTTTAATGTAAACACGTATCCGATTTGCGATTTGGAATCGTCCGGATCAGTGTCAAAGCTTTCATCAACGTAACCATTTACGATGAGCTCTTTGTCACCTCCATATACGAGAAACATATCCTTAGTTCTTTTCAGGTACTTCAGGATGTTCTTGACCGCTGTCCAGTGATCCACTCCTGGATTACTTTGGTACCTCCCTGCTAGACTTATAGCAAGGCACACATCAGGTCTGGTACACAGCATTGCATACATGATAGAGCCTATGGCTGAAGCACAAGGAACATCTTTCATTTTCTCTCTATCTTCTGAAGTGGTCGGACATTGAGTCTTACTCAACTTCACACCTTGTAACACAGGCAAGAACCCTTTCTTTGCTTGATCCATTTTGAACTTCTTCAAAACTTTGTCAAGGTATGTGCTTTGTGAAAGTCCAATTAAGCGTCTTGATCTATCTCTATAGATCTTAATGCCCAATATGTAAGCAGCTTCACCGAGGTCTTTCATTGCAAAACTCTTATTCAAGTATCCCTTTATGCTATCCAGAAGTTCTATATTATTTCCAATAAATAATATGTCATCCACATATAATATCAGAAATGCTACAAAGCTCCCACTCACTTTCTTGTAAATACAGGCTTCTCCAAAAGTCTGTATAAAACCAAATGCTTTGATCACACTATCAAAGCGTTTATTCCAACTCCGAGAGGCTTGCACCAGTCCATAAATGGATCGCTGGAGCTTGCACACTTTGTTAGCCCCCTTTGGATCGACAAAACCTTCTGGTTGCATCATATACAACTCTTCTTCCATAAATCCATTCAGGAATGCAGTTTTGACATCCATTTGCCAAATTTCATAATCATAAAATGCGGCAATTGCTAACATGATTCGGACAGACTTAAGCATCGCTACGGGTGAGAAGGTCTCATCGTAGTCAATCCCTTGAACTTGTCGAAAACCTTTCACAACAAGTCGAGCTTTGTAGACAGTAACATTACCATCAGCGTTAGTCTTCTTCTTGAAGATCCATTTATTCTCTATTGCTTGCCGATTAACGGGCAAGTCAACCAAAGTCCACACTTTTCTCATACATGGATCCCATCTCAGATTTCATGGCTTCTAGCCATTTTGCGGAATCTGGGCTCACCATCGTTTCTTCATAGTTCGTAGGTTCATCATGATCTAGTAGCATGACTTCCAGAACAGGATTACCGTACCACTCTGGGGCGGATCTTACTCTGGTTGATCTACGAGGTTCGGTAGTAACTTGATCTGAAGTTTCATGATCATTATCATTAGCTTCCTCACTAATTGGTGTAGGTGTCACAGAAACCGGTTTCTGTGATGTACTACTTTCCAATAAGGGAGCAGGTACAGTTACCTCATCAAGTTCTACTTTTCTCCCACTCACTTCTTTTGAGAGAAACTCCTTCTCTAGAAAAACTCCGAATTTCGCAACAAAAGTCTTGCCTTCGGATCTGTGATAGAAGGTGTACCCAACAGTCTCCTTTGGGTATCCTATGAAGACACATTTCTCCGATTTGGGTTCGAGCTTATCAGGTTGAAGCTTTTTCACATAAGCATCGCAGCCCCAAACTTTAAGAAACGACAACTTTGGTTTCTTGCCAAACCATAGTTCATAAGGCGTCGTCTCAACAGATTTTGATGGTGCCCTATTTAACGTGAATGCGGCCGTCTCTAAAGCATAACCCCAAAACGATAGCGATAAATCAGTAAGAGACATCATAGATCGCACCATATCTAGTAAAGTACGATTACGACGTTCGGACACACCATTACGCTGTGGTGTTCCGGGTGGCGTGAGTTGCGAAACTATTCCGCATTGTTTCAAATGTAGACCAAACTCGTAACTAAATATTCTCCTCCATGATCAGATCGTAGAAACTTTATTTTCTTGTTACGATGATTTTCAACTTCACTCTGAAATTCTTTGAACTTTTCAAATGTTTCAGACTTATGTTTCATTAAGTAGATATACCCATATCTGCTTAAATCATCTGTGAAGGTGAGAAAATAACGATATCCGCCACGAGCCTCAACCTTCATTGGACCACATACATCTGTATGTATGATTTCCAACAAATCCATTGCTCTCTCCATAGTACCAGAGAACGGTGTTTTAGTCATCTTACCCATGAGGCACGGTTCGCAAGTACCAAGTGATTCATAATCAAGTGGTTCCAAAAGTCCATCAGTATGGAGTTTCTTCATGTGCTTTACACCGATATGACCTAAACGGCAGTGGCACAAATAAGTTGCACTATCATTATCAACTCTGCATCTTTTGATTTCAACATTATGAATATGTGTATCACTACTATCGAGATTCATCAAAAATAGACCACTCTTCAAGGGTGCATGACCATAAAAGATATTACTCATATAAATAGAACAACCATTATTCTCTGATTTAAATGAATAACCATCTCGCATCAAACAAGATCCAGATATAATGTTCATGCTCAACGCTGGCACCAAATAACTATTATTTAGGTCTAATACTAATCCCGAAGGTAGATGTAGAGGTAGCGTGTCGACCGCGATCACATCGACTTTGGAACCATTTCCCACGCGCATCATCACCTCGTCCTTAGCCAATCTTCGCTTAATCTGTAGCCCCTGTTTCGAGTTGCAAATGTTAGCAACAGAACCAGTATCAAATACCCAGGTGCTACTGCGAGCATTAGTAAGGTACACATCAATAACATGTATATCACATATACCTTTGTTCACTTTGCTATCCATCTTATCCGCTAAATACTTGGGGCAGTTCCGCTTCCAGTGACCAGTCTACTTGCAGTAGAAACAGTCAATCTCAGGCTTAGGTCCAGACTTGGGTTTCTTCTCCTGAGCAGCAACTTGTTTGCTGTTCTTCTTGAAGTTCCCTTTCTTCTTCCCTTTGCCCTTTTTCTTGAAACTGGTGGTCTTATTGACCATCAACACTTGATGCTCCTTCTTGATTTCTACCTCCGTGGCTTTTAGCATTGCGAAGAGCTTGGGAATAGTCTTATTCATCCCTTGCATATTATAGTTCATCATGAAGCTTTTGTAGCTTGGTGGCAGTGATTGAAGAACTCTGTCAATGACACTATCAACAGGAAGATTAACCCCCCAATTGAGTCAAGTGATTATGATACCCAGACATTTTGAGTATATGTTCACTGACAGAACTATTCTCCTCCATCTTGCAGCTATAGAACTTATTGGAGACTTCATATCTCTCAATCTGGGCATTTGCTTGAAATATTAACTTCAACTCCTGGAATATCTCATATGCTCCATGACGTTCAAAACGTCGTTGAAGACCCGGTTCTAAGCCGTAAAGCATGGCACACTGAACTATCGAGTAGTCATCAGCTTTGCTCTGCCAGACGTTCATAACATCTGGTGTTGCTCCTGCAGCAGGCTTTGCACTTAGCGGTCCTTCCAGGACGTAATTCTTCTGTGCAGCAATGAGGATAATCCTCAAGTTACGGACCCAGTCCGTGTAATTACTACCATCATCTTTCAACTTTGCTTTCTCAAGGAACGCATTAAAATTCAACGGAACAACAGCACGAGCCATCTATCTACAATCAAACATAGACAACCAAGGTACTATCAGGTACTAAGTTCATGATAAATTTAAGTTCAATTAATCATATTACTTAAGAACTCCCACTTAGAAAGATATCCCTCTAATCCTCTAAGTGATCACGTGATCCAAATCAACTAAACCATGTCCGGTCATCACGTGAGATGGAGTAGTATCAATGGTGAACATCAATATGTTGATCATATATACTATATGATTCATGCTCGACCTTTCGGTATCCGTGTTCCGAGGCCATATCATTTATATGCTAGGCTCGTCAAGTTTGACCTGAGTATTCCGCGTGTGCAATTGTTTTACACCCGTTGTATTTGAACGTAGAGCCTATCACACCCGATCATCACGTGGTGTCTCAGCACGAAGAACTTTCGCAACGGTGCATACTCAGGGAGAACACTTATACTTTGATAATTTAGTGAGGGATCACCTTATAATGCTACCGTCAATCAAAGCAAGATAAGATGCATAAAAGATAAATATCACATGCAATCAATATAAGTGATATGATATGGCCATCATCATCTTGTACTTGTGATCTCCATCTCTGAAGTACCGTCTGTTGGAAATATGCCCTAGAGGCAATAATAAAATGGTTATTATTATATTTCCTTGTTCATGATAATTGTCTATTGTTCATGCTATAATTGTGTTATCCGGAAATCGTAATACATGTGTGAATACATAGACCACAACACGTCCCTAGTGAGCCTCTAGTTGACTAGCTCGTTGATCAAAAGATAGTCATGGTTTCCTGACTATGGACATTAGATGTCATTGATAACGGGATCACATCATTAGGAGAATGATGTGATGGACAAGACCTAATCCTAAGCATAGCTCAAAGATCGTGTAGTTCGTTTGCTAGAGCTTTTTCCGAATGTCAAGTACCATTTCCTTAGACCATGAGATTGTGCAACTCCCGGATACCGTAGGAGTGCTTTGGGTGTGCCAAACGTCACAACGTAACTGGGTGACTATAAAGGTGCACTGCGGGTATCTCCGAAAGTGTCTGTTGGGTTGGCACGAATCGAGACTGGGATTTGTCACTCCATATGACGGAGAGGTATCTCTGGGCCCACTCGGTAATGCATCATCATAATGAGCTCAATGTGACCACGTGGTTGATCACGGGATCATGCATTATGGTATGAGTAAAGTGACTTGCCGGTAACAAGATTGAACGAGGTATTGGGATACCGACGATCGAGTCTCGGGCGAGTAACGTACCGATTGACAAAGGGAATTGTATACGGGATTGATTGAATCCTCGACATCGTGGTTCATCCGATGAGATCATCGTGGAACATGTGGGAGCCAACATGGGTATCCATATCCCGCTGTTGGTTATTGACCAGAGAGTCGTCTCGGTCATGTTTACATGTCTCCCGAACCCGTAGGGTCTGCACGCTTAAGGTTCGGTGGCGCTAGGGTTGAAGGGATATTAGTATGCGGTAACCCGAAAGTTGTTTGGAGTCCTGGATGAGATCCCGGACGTCACGAGGAGTTCCAGAATGGTCCGGAGGTGAAGAATTATATATAGGAAGTCCAGTTTCGGCCATCAGGAAAGTTTCGGGGGTCACCGGTATTGTACCGGGACCACCGGAAGGGTCCCGGGGGTCCACCGGGTGGGGCCACCTATCCCGGAGGGCCCCATGGGCTGAAGTGGGGAAGGGAACCAGCCTCTGGTGGGCTGGTGCGCCCCTCTTTGGGCCTCCCCATGCGCCTAGGGTTGGAAACCCTAGGGGTGGGGGCGCCCCACTTGGCTTGGGGGGCAAGCCACCCCCCTTGGCCGCCGCCCCGCCTTGAGATCCAATCTCTAGGGCCGGCGCCCCCCTAGGGGCCCTATATATAGTGGGGGGGAGGGAGGGCAGCCACACCAAGTCCTTGGCCCCTCCCTCTTCCCTCGTAACACCTCTCTCTCTCTCGTTGGAGCTTGGCGAAGCCCTGCCGAGATCACCGCTTCTTCCACCACCACGCCGTCATGCTGCTGGATCTCCATCAACCTCTCCTTCCCCTTGGTGGATCAAGAAGGAGGAGACGTCTTCCCAACCGTACGTGTGTTGAACGCGGAGGGGCCGTCCGTTCGGCGCTAGGTCATCGGTGATTTAGATCACGACGAGTACGACTCCATCAATCCCGTTCTCTTGAACGCTTCCGCTCGCGATCTACAAGGGTATGTAGATGCACTCCTTTCATCTCGTTGCTAGAAGACTCCATAGATTGATCTTGGTGATGCGTAGAAAATTTTAAAATTCTGCTACGATCTCCAACAGTGGTATCAGAGCCAGGTTTATGCGTAGTTTCTATGCACGAGTAGAACACAAAGCAGTTGTGGGCGTCGATATTGTCAATTTACTTGCCGTTACTAGTCTTATCTTGATTCGGCGGCATCATGGTATGAAGCAGCCCAGACCGACCTTACACGTACGCTTACGTGAGACTGGTTCCACCGACTGACATGCACTAGTTGCATAAGGTGGCCAGCGGGTGTCTGTCTCTCCCACTTTAGTAGGATCGGATTCGATGAAAAGGGTCCTTATGAAGAGTAAATAGAAATTGGCATATCACGTTGTGGTTTTGGCGTAGGTAAGAAACGTTCTTGCTAAGGAACCTATAGCATCCACGTAAAAACTTGCAACAACAATTAGAGGATGTCTAACTTGTTTTTGCAGCATATGCCGTGTGATGTGATTTGGCCAAAAGGATGTGATGAATGATATATGTGATGTATGAGATTGATCATGTTCTTGTAATAGGAATCACGACTTGCATGTCGATGAGTATGACAACCGGTAGGAGCCATAGGAGTTGTCTTAATTTATTTATGACCTGCGTGTCAACATAAATGTCATGTAATTACTTTACTTTAATGCTAAACCGTTAGCCATAGTAGTAGAAGTAATATATGATGAGACAACTTCATGAAGACACGATGATGGGGATCATGATGATGGAGATCATGGTGTCATGGCGGTGACGATGATCATGGCGCCCCGAAGATGGAGATCAAAAGGAGCAAATGATATTGGCCATATCATGTCACTATTTGATTGCATGTGATGTTTATCATGTTTTTACATCTTATTTGCTTAGAAAGACGGTAGCTTAAATAAGATGATCCCTCACATAATTTCAAGAAAGTGTTCCCCCTAACTGTGCACCGTTGCGAAGGTTCGTTGTTTCGAAGCACAACGTGATGATCGGGTGTGATAGATTCTAACGTTCGAATACAACGGGTGTAAGCCAGATTTACACACGCAATACACTTAGGTTGACTTGACGAGCCTAGCATGTACAGACATGGCCTCGGAACACGGAAGACCGAAAGGTCAAGCATGAGTCGTATAGAAGATACGATCAACATGAAGATGTTCACCGATGTTGACTAGTCCGTCTCACGTGATGATCGGACACGGCCTAGTTGACTCGGATCATGTTTCACTTAGATGACTGGAGGGATGTCTATCTGAGTGGGAGTTCATTGAATAATTTGATTATATGAACTTAGTCTAAAATCTTTACAATGTGTCTTGTAGATCAAATGGCCCACGCTAATGTTGCCCTCAACTTCAACGCATTCCTAGAGAAAACCAAGCTGAAAGATGATGGCAGCAACTATACAGACTGGGTCCGGAACCTGCGGATCATCCTCATAGCTGTTAAGAAAGATTATGTCCTAGAAGCACCGCTAGGGGACGCACCCATCCCAGAGAACCAAGACATTATGAACGCTTGGCAGTCACGTGCTGATGATTACTCCCTCGTTCAGTGCGGCATGCTTTACAGCTTAGAACCGGGGCTCCAAAAGCGTTTTGAGCAACACGGAGCATATGAGATGTTCGAAGAGCTGAAAATGGTTTTCCAAGCTCATGCCCGGGTCGAGAGATATGAAGACTCCGACAAGTTCTTTAGTTGTAAGATGGAGGAAAATAGTTCTGTCAGTGAGCACATACTCAAAATGTCTGGGTTGCACAACCGCTTGACTCAGCTGGGAGTTAATCTCCCGGATGACGCTGTCATTGACAGAATCCTTCAGTCGCTTCCACCGAGCTACAAGAGCTTTGTGATGAACTTCAATATGCAGGGGATGGAAAAGACCATTCCTGAGGTATATTCAATGCTGAAATCAGCGGAGGTGGAGATCAAAAAGGAACATCAAGTGTTGATGGTGAATAAAACCACTAAGTTTAAGAAAGGCAAGGGTAAGAAGAACTTCAAGAAGGACGGCAAGGGGGTTGCCACGCCCGGTAAGCAAGCTACTGGGAAGAAGCCAAAGAATGGACCCAAACCCGAGACTGAGTGTTTTTATTGCAAGGGAAGTGGTCACTGGAAGCGGAACTGCCCCAAATACTTAGCGGACAATAAGACCGGCAACACTAAAGGTATATGTGATATACATGTAATTGATGTGTACCTTACCAGTACTCGTATTAGCTCCTGGGTATTTGATACCGGTGCGGTTTCTCACATTTGTAACTCAAAGCAGGAGTTGCGGAATAAGCGAAGACTGGCGAAGGACGAGGTGACGATGCGCGTCGGGAATGGTTCCAAGGTCGATGTGATCGCCGTCGGCACGCTACCTCTACATTTACCTACGAGAATAATTTTAAACCTCATTAATTGTTATTTAGTGCCAGCTTTGAGCATGAACATTGTATTAGGATCTCGTTTAATTCGAGATGGCTACTCATTTAAATCCGAGAATAATGGTTGTTCTATTTATATGAGAGATATGTTTTATGGTCATGCCCCGCTGGCGAATGGTTTATTCTTAATGAATCTCGAGCGTAATGTTACACATATTCATAGTGTGAATACCAAAAGATGTAAGGTTGATAATGATAGTCCCACATACTTGTGGCACTGCCGCCTTGGTCACATAGGTGTCAAACGCATGAAGAAGCTCCATGCAGATGGACTTTTGGAGTCTCTTGATTACGAATCATTTGACACGTGCGAACCATGCCTCATGGGTAAAATGACCAAGACTCCGTTCTCAGGAACAATGAAGCGAGCAACCAACTTATAGGAAATCATACATACTGATGTGTGCGGTCCAATGAGTGTTGAGGCTCGCGGTGGCTATCGTTATGTTCTCACCCTCACTGATGACTTGAGTAGATATGGGTATCTCTACTTAATGAAACACAAGTCTGAGACCTTTGAAAAGTTCAAGGAATTTCAGAGTAAGGTTGAGAATCAACATGACAGGAAAATCAAGTTCTTGTGATCAGATCGTGGGGGAGAATACTTGAGTCACGAATTTGGCACGCACTTAAGGAAATGTGGAATAGTTTCACAACTCACGCCGCCTGGAACACCTCAGCGTAATGGTGTGTCCGAACGTCGTAATCGCACTCTATTGGATATGGTGCGATCTATGATGTCTCTTACCGATCTACCACTGTCATTTTGGGGCTATGCTTTAGAGATTCCCGCATTCACTTTAAATAGGGCTCCATCGAAATCCGTTGAGACGACACCATATGAATTATGGTTTGGGGAAGAAACCTAAGCCGTTGTTTCTAAAAGTTTGGGGATGCGATGCTTATGTGAAGAAACTTCAACCTGAAAAGCTTGAACCCAAATCAGAAAAATGCGTCATCATAGGATACCCTAAAGAAACTATTGGGTATACCTTCTACCTCAGATCTGAAGGCAAGATCTTTGTTGCCAACAATGGATCCTTTCTAGAGAAAGAGTTTCTCTCGAAAGAAGTAAGTGGGAGGAAAGTAGAACTTGATGAAGTATTGCCTCTTGAACCGAAGAGTGGCGCAGCTCAAGAAAATGTTCCTGAGGTGCCTGCACCGACTAGAGAGGAAGTTAATGATGATGATCATGAAACTTCAGATCAAGTTGCTACTGAACTTCGTAGGTCCACAAGGACATGTTCCGCACCAGAGTGGTACGACGATCCTGTCTTGGAAATCATGTTGTTAGACAACGGTGAACCTTCGAACTATGAGGAAGTGATGGCGGTCCCAGATTCTGACAAATGGCTAGAAGCCATGAAATCCGAGATAGGATCCATGTATGAAAACGAAGTATGGACTTTGACTGACTTGCCCGATGATCGGCGAGCCATAGAAAATAAATGGATCTTTAAAAAGAAGACAAACGCAGATGGTAATGTGACCATCTACAAGGCTCGACTCGTCGCTGAGGGTTATCGACAAGTTCAAGGGGTTGACTACGATGAGACTTTCTCACCCGTAGCGAAGCTGAAGTCCATCCGAATCATGTTAGCAATTGCCACATTCTATGATTATGAGATATGGCAAATGGACGTCAAAACGGCATTCCTTAACAGCTTTCTTAAGGAAGAATTGTATATGATGCAGCCGGAAGGTTTTGTCGATCCTAAGAATGCTAACAAGGTGTGCAAGCTCCAATGCTCAGTCTATGGGCTGGTGCAAGCATCTCGGAGTTGGGACATTCGATTTGATGAGATGATCAAAGCGTTTGGGTTTACACAGACTTATGGAGAAGCCTGTGTTTACAAGAAAGTGAGTGGGAGCTCAGTAGCATTTCTCATATTATATGTGGATGACATACTATTGATGGGAAATGATATAGAGTTCTTGGAAAGCATAAAGGCCTACTTGAACAAGTGTTTTCAGTGAAGGACCTTGGAGAAGCTGCTTATATATTAGGCATCAAAATCTATAGAGATAGGTCGAGACGCCTCATTGGTCTTTCACAAAGTACGTACCTTGACAAGGTATTGAAGAAGTTCAATATGGATCAGTCCAAGAAGGGGTTCTTGCCTGTATTGCAAGGTATGCAATTGAGCACGGCTCAATGCCCAACCACGGCAGAAGATAGAGAAAAGAATGATTGTCATCCCCTATGCCTCGGCCATAGGGTCTATTATGTATGCCATGCTGTGTACCAGACCTGATGTAAACCTTGCCGTAAGTTTGGTAGGAAGGTACCAAAGTAATCCCGGCATGGAACACTGGACAGTGTCAAGAATATCCTGAAGTACCTGAAGAGGACTAAGGATATGTTTCTCGTTTATGGAGGTGACGAAGAGCTCGTCGTAAAGGGTTACATCGATGCTAGCTTCGACACATATCTGGATGACTCTAAGTCACAAACCGGATATGTGTATATTTTGAATGGTGGGGCAGTAAGCTGGTGCAGTTGCAAGCAAAGCGTTGTGGCGGGATCTACATGTGAAGCAGAGTACATGGCAGCCTCGGAGGCAGCACAAGAAGCAATCTGGGTGAAGGAGTTCATTACCAACCTAGGAGTCATTCCCAATGCGTCGGGCCCGATGACTCTCTTCTGTGACAACACTGGAGCTATTGCCCTTGCCAAGGAGCCCAGGTTTCACAGGAAGACCAGGCATATCAAGCGTCGCTTCAACTCCATTCGTGAAAGTGTTCAAAATGGAGACATAGATATTTGTAAAGTACATACGGACCTGAATGTGGCAGATCTGTTGACTAAACCTCTCCCTAGAGCAAAACATGATCAACACCAGAACTCTATGGGTGTTCGATTCATCACAATGTAACTAGATTATTGACTCTAGTGCAAGTGGGAGACTATAGGAAATATGCCCTAGAGGCAATAACAAAATGGTTATTATTATATTTCCTTGTTCATGATAATTGTCTATTGTTCATGCTATAATTGTGTTATCCGGAAATCGTAATACATATGTCAATACATAGACCACAACACGTCCCTAGTGAGCCTCTAGTTGACTAGCTCGTTGATCAAAAGATAGTCATGGTTTCCTGACTATGGATATTAGATGTCATTGATAACGGGATCACATCATTAGGAGAATGATGTGATGGACAAAACCCAATCCTAAGCATAGCTCAAAGATCGTGTAGTTCATTTGCTAGAGCTTTTTCCGAATGTCAAGTATCATTTCCTTAGACCATGAGATTGTGCAACTCCCGGATACCGTAGGAGTGCTTTGGGTGTGCCAAACGTCACAACGTAACTGGGTGACTACAAAGGTGCACTACGGGTATCTCCGAAAGTGTCTATTGGGTTGGCACGAATCGAGACTAGGATTTGTCACTCCGTATGATGGAGAGGTATCTCTGGGCCCACTTGGTAATGCATCATCATAATGAGCTCAATGTGACCAAGTGGTTGATCACGGGATCATGCATTATGGTACGAGTAAAGTGACTTGTCGGTAACGAGATTGAACGAGGTATTGGGATACCAACGATCGAGTCTCGGGCGAGTAACGTACCGATTGACAAAGGGAATTGTATACGGGATTGATTGAATCCTCGACATCGTGGTTCATCCTGTTGGGGAACGTGGTAATTTCAAAAAACTTCCTACGCACATGCAAGATCATCATGATGCATAGCAACGAGAGCGGAGAGTGTTGTCTACGTACCCTCGTAGACCGGAAGCGGAAGCGTTAGCACAACGCGGTTGATGTAGTCGTACGTCTTCACGGCCCGACCGATCAAGCACCGATACTACGGCACCTCCGAGTTCTAG
Organism: Triticum monococcum; assembly: GCA_034509565.1. NCBI lineage: Eukaryota > Viridiplantae > Streptophyta > Magnoliopsida > Poales > Poaceae > Triticum > Triticum monococcum. Next base: position 610,266,458 of record CM067842.1, read on the forward strand.
CACACGTTCAGCTCGATGATGATCCCCGGACTCCGATCCAGCAAAGTGTCGGGGAAGAGTTCCGTCAGCGCGACGGCGTGGTGACGATCTTGATGTTCTACCATCGCAGGGCTTCGCCTAAGCACCGCCACAATATTATCAAGGATTATGGTGGAGGGGGCACCACACACGGCTAAGAGAACGATCACGAAGATCAACTTGTGTGTCTAGAGGTGCCCCCCTACCCCCGTATATAAAGGAGAAACGGGGGAGGAGGCCGGCCCTAGGAGGGGCGCGCTAGGGAGTAGGATTCCTACTCCTAGTTGGAGTAGGTTTCCTCCTTTCCTAGTCCAACTAGGAGAAGGGGGGAAAGGGGGGGAGAGGGGAAGGAAGGGAGAGAGGGGCCGTGCCCTAAACCCCTTGTTCAATTCGGATTGGGCTTGGGAGGGGCGCGCGCCACCTCCTGGTCCTTCCCACTAAGGCCCATTAAGGCCCATTGCTTCTTCCTCGTATTCCCGTAACTCCCCAGTACCTCCGAAAATACCCGAATCACTCGGAACCTTTCCGATGTCCGAATATAGTCGCCCAATATATCGATCTTTATGTCTCGACCATTTCGAGACTCCTCGTCATGTCAGCGATCTCATCCGGGTCTACGAACTCCTTCGGTACATCAAAACTCATAAACTCATAATATAACTGTCATCGAAACCTTAAGCGTGCGGACCCTACGGGTTCGAGAACAATGTAGACATGACCGAGACACGTCTCCGGTCAATAACCAATAGCGGAACCTGGATGCTCATATTGGCTCCCACATATTCTACGAAGATCTTTATCGGTCAGGCCGCATAACAACATACGTTGTTCCCTTTGTCATCGGTATGTTACTTGCCCGAGATTCGATCGTCGGTATCTCAATACCTAGTTCAATCTCATTACCGGCAAGTCATTACTCGTTTCGTAATACATCATCTCGCAACTAACTCATTAGTTGCAATGCTTGCAAGGCTTATGTGATGTGCATTACCGAGAGGGCCCAGAGATACCTCTCCGACAATGGGAGTGACAAATCCTAATATCGAGATACGCCAACCCAACATGTACCTTTGGAGACACTTGTAGAGCTCCTTTATAATCACCCAGTTACATTGTGACGTTTGGTAGCACACAAAGTGTTCCTCCGGCAAACGAGAGTTGCATAATCTCATAGTCATAGGAACATGTATAAGTCATGAAGAAAGTAATAGCAACATACTAAACGATCGGGTGCTAAGCTAATGGAATGGGTCATGTCAATCACATCATTCTCCTAATGATGTGATCCCGTTAATCAAATGACAACACATGTCTATGGTTAGGAAACATAACCATCTTTGATTAACGAGCTAGTCAAGTAGAGGCATACTAGTGACACTTTGTTTGTCTATCTATTCACACATGTATTATGTTTCCGGTTAATACAATTCTAGCATGAATAATAAACATTTATCATGAAATAAGGAAATAAATAATAACTTTATTATTGGCTCTAGGGCATATTTCCTTCAGTCTCCCACTTGCACTAGAGTCAATAATCTAGATCACATCGCCATGTGATTTAACATCAATAGTTCACATCACCATGTGATTAACACCCATAGTTCACATCGTCATGTGACCAATACTTCAAAGGTTTTGCTAGAGTCAGTAATCTAGTTCACATCTATATGTGATTAACACCCAAAGAGTACTAAGGTGTGATCATGTTTTGCTTGTGAGAGAAGCTTAGTCAATAAGTCTGCCAAAATTCAAATCCGTATGTATTTTGCAAATTTCTATGTCTACAATGCTCTGCACGGAGCTACTATAGCTAATTGCTCCCACTTTCAATATGTATCCAGATTGAGACTTAGAGTCATCTAGATCAGTGTCAAAATTTGCATTGACGTAACCCTTTACGACGAACCTTTTGTCATGTCCATAATCGAGAAACGTATTCTTATTCCACTAAGGATAATTTTGACCGCTATCCAGTGATCTATTCCTAGATCACTATTGTACTCCCTTGCCAAAAACAGTGTAGGGTATACAATAGATCTGGTACACAGCACGGCATACTTTATAGAACCTATGGCCAAGGCATAGGGAATGACTTTCATTCTCTTTCTATCTTCTGTCGTGGTCAGGCTCTGAGTCTTACTCAATTTCACACCTTGTAACATAGGCAAGAACTCTTTCTTTGACTGTTCCATTTTGAACTACTTCAAAATCTTGTCAAGGTATGTACTCATTGAAAAAACTTATCAAGCGTCTTGATCTATCTCTATATATCTTGATGCTCAATATGTAAGCAGCTTCACCGAGGTCTTTCTTTGAATAACTTCTTTCAAAACACTCCTTTATGCTTTGCGGAATAATTCTACATTATTTCCGATCAACAATATGTCATTCACATATACTTATCAGAAATGCTGTAGTGCTCCCACTCACTTTCTTTGTAAATACAGGCTTCACTGCAAGTCTGTATAAAACTATATGCTTTGATCATCTCATCAAACCGCATATTCCAACTCCGAGATGCTTGTACCAGTCCATAGATGGATCGCTGGAGCTTGCACATTTTGTTAGCACCTTTAGGATTGACAAAACCTTCTGGTTGTATCATATAGAACTCTTCTTTAATAAATCCATTAAGGAATGCAGTTTTGTTTATCCATTTGCCGGATTTCATAAAATGCGGCACTTGCTAATATGATTCGGACAGACTTAAGCATAGATACGAGTGAGAACTCTCATCGCAGTCAACACCTTGAACTTGTCGAAAACCTTTTGTGACAATTCTAGCTTTGTAGATAGTAACACTACTATCAACGTCCGTCTTCCTCTTGAAGATCCATTTAATCTCAATGGCTCGCCGATTTTTGGGCAAGTCAATCAAAGTCCATACTTTGTTCTCATACATGGATCTCATCTCAGATTTCATGGCCTCAAGCCATTTCGTGGAATCTGGGCTCATCATCGCTTCCTCATAGCTTGTAGGCTCATCATGGTCAAGTAACATCACCTCCAGAACAGGATTACTGTACCACTCTGGTGTGGATCTCACTCTGGTTTACCTACGAGGTTTGGTAGTAACTTGATCTGAAGTTACATGATCATCATCATTAGCTTCCTCACTAATTGGTGTAGTAGTCACAGGAACAGATTTCTGTGATGAACTACTTTCCAATAAGGGAGCAGGTACAATTACCTCATCAAGTTCTACTTTCCTCCCACTCACTTATTTCGAGAGAAACTCCTTCTCTAGAAATGATCCATTCAAAGCAACGAATATCTTGCCTTCAGATCTGTGATAGAAGGTGTACCCAACATTTTCTTTTGGGTATCCTATGAAGACGCACTTCTCCGATTTGGGTTTGAGCTTATCAGGTTGAAACTTTTTCACATAAGCATTGCAACCTCAAACTTTAAGAAACGACAGCTTAGGTTTCTTGCCAAACCATAGTTCATACGGTGTCGTCTCAACGGATTTAGATGGTGCCCTATTTAACGTGAATGCAGCTGTCTCTAATGCATAACCCCAAAACGATAGTGGTAGATTGGTAAGAGACATCATAGATCGCACCATATCTAATAAAGTACGGTTATGACGTTCAGACACACCATTACATTGTGGTCTTCCAGGTGGCGTGAGTAGTGAAACTATTTCACATTGTTTTTAACTGAAAGCCAAACTCGTAACTCAAATACTCTTCTCTACGATTAGATCATAGAAACTTTATTTTCTTGTTACGATGATTTTCCACTTCACTCTGAAATTCTTTGAACTTTTCAAATGTTTCAGACTTATGTTTCATCAAGTAGATATACTCATATCTGCTCAAATCATCTGTGAAGATCAGAAAATAATGATACCTGTCGCGAGCCTCAATATTCATCGGACCACATACATCAATATGTATGATTTCCAGCAAATCTATTGCTCGCTCCATTGTTCTGAAGAACGGAGTCTTAGTCATCTTGCCCATGAGGCATGGTTCGCAAGCATCAACTAATTCATAATCAAGTGATTCCAAAAGCCCATCAGCATGGAGTTTCTTCATGCGCTTTACACCAATATGACCTAAACGGCAGTGCCACAAATAAGTTGCACTATCATTATTAACTTTGCATCTTTTGGTTTCAATATTATGATTATGTGTATCAGTACGATCGAGATCCAACGAACTATTTTCATTGGGTGTGTAACCATATAAGGTTTTATTCATGTAAACAGAACAACAATTTATTCTCTTACTTAAATGAATAACCGTATTACAATAAACATGATCAAATCATATTCATGCTCAACGCAAACACCAAATAACACTTATTTAGGTTCAACACTAATCCAGAAATTATAGGGAGTGTGCGATGATGATCATATCAATCTTGGAACCACTTCCAACACACATCGTCACTTCACCCTTAACTAGTCTCTGTTTATTCTGCAACTCCCGTTTCGAGTTACTAATCTTAGCAACTGAACTAGTATCAAATACTGAGGGGTTGCTATAAACACTAGTAAAGCATACATCAATAACATGTATATCAAATATACTTATGTTCACTTTGCCATCCTTCTTATCCGCCAAATACTTGGAGTAGTTCCGCTTCGAGTGACTAGTCCCTTTGCAGTAGAAGCACTTAGTCTCAGGCTTAGGATCAGGGCTTCTTCACTTGAGTAGCAACTTGCTTGCCGTTCTTCTTGAAGTTCCCCTTCTTCCATTTGCCCTTTTCTTGAAACTAGTGGTCTTGTCAACCATCAACACTTGATGCTCTTTCTTGATTTCTACCTTCGTCGATTTCAGCATCACGAAGAGCTTGGAAATTGTTTCCGTTATCCCTTGCATATTATAGTTCATCACGAAGTTGTACTAACTTGGTGATGGTGACTAGAGAATTCTGTTAATCACTATTTTATCTGGAAGATTAACTCCCACTTGATTCAAGCGATTGTAGTACCCAGACAATCTGAGCACATGCTCACTAGTTGAGCGATTCTCCTCCATCTTTTAGCTATAGAACTTGTTGGAAACTTCATATCTCTCAACTCGGGTATTTGCTTGAAATATTAACTTCAACTCCTGGAACATCTCATATGTTCCATGACGTTCAAAATGTCTTTGAACTCCCGATTCTAAGCCGTTAAGCATGGTGCACTAGACTATCAAGTAGTCATCATATTGAGCTAGCCAAATGTTCATAACGTCTGCATCTGCTCCTGCAATAGGTCTGTCACCTAGCGGTGCATCAAGGACATAATTCTTCTATGCAGCAATGAGGATAAACCTCAGATCACGGATCCAATCCGCATCATTGCTACTAACATCTTTCAACACAATTTTCTCTAGGAACATATCAAAAATAAAGGGAAGCAACAACGCGAGCTATTGATCTACAACATAGATATGCTAATACTACCAGGACTAAGTTCATGAGAAATTAACATATTACTTAAGAACTCCCACTTATATAGACATCCCTCTAATCCTCTAAGTGATCACGTGATCCAAATCAACTAAACCATGTCCGATCATCACGTGAGATGGAGTAGTTTCAATGGTGAACATCACTATGTTGATCATATCTACTATATGATTCACACTCGACCTTTCGGTCTCCATGTTCCAAGGCCATATCTGTATATGCTTGCCTCGTCAAGTATAACCTGAGTATTCCGCGTGTGCAACTGTTTTGCACCTGTTGTATTTGAACATAGAGCCTATCACACCCGATCATCACGTGGTGTCTCAGCACGAAGAACTTTCGCAATGGTGCATACTCAGGGAGAACACTTCTTGATAATTAGTGAGAGATCATCTTAAAATTCTACCGTCAAACAAAGCAAAAATAAGATGTATAAAAGATAAACATCACATGCAATCAGAATATGTGACATGATATGGTCATCATCATCTTGTGTTTTTGATCTCCATCTCCAAAGCATCGTCATGATCTCCATTGTCACCGGCATGACACCATGATCTCCATCATCTTGATCTATATCAATGTGTCGTCACATGGTTGTCTCGCCAACAATTGCTCTTGCAACTATTGCTATCGCATAGCGATAAAGTAAAGCAATTATTTGGCGCTTGCATCTTATGCAATAGAGAGATAACCATAAGGCTTTCGCCAGTTGCCGATAACTTCAACAAAACATGATCATCTCATACAACAACTTATATCTCATCACGTCTTGACCATATCACATCACAACATGCCCTGCAAAAACAAGTTAGACGTCCTCTACTTTGTTGTTGCAAGTTTTACGTGGCTGCTACGGGCTGAGCAAGAACCGTTCTTACCTACGCATCAAAACCACAACGATAGTTTGTCAAGCTGGTTCTGTTTTAACCTTCGCAAGGACCGGGCGTAGCCACACTCGGTTCAACTAAAGTTGGAGAAACTGACACCCGCCAGCCACCTGTGTGCAAAGCACGTTGGTAGAACCAGTCTCGCGTAAGCGTACGCGTAATGTCGGTCCGGGCCGCTTCATCCAACAATACCGCCGAAGCAAAGTATGACATGCTGGTAAGCAGTATGACTTATATCGCCCACAACTCACTTGTGTTCTACTTGTGCACAACATCAACGCATAAAACCTAAGCTCGGATGCCACTGTTGGGGAACGTAGTAATTTCAAAAAAAATCCTACGCACACGCAAGATCATGGTGGTGCATAGCAACGAGAGGGGAGAGTGTTATCTACATACCCTCGTAGACCGGAAACGGAAGCGTTAGCACAACGCGGTTGATGTAGTTGTACGTCTTCACGGCCCGACCGATCAAGCACCGAAACTACGGCACCTCCGAGTTCTAGCACACGTTCAGCTCGATGATGATCCCTGGACTCCGATCCAGCAAAGTTTCGGGGAAGAGTTCCGTCAGCACGACGGCGTGGTGACGATCTTGATGTTCTACCGTCGCAGGGCTTCGCCTAAGCACCGCTACAATATTATCGAGGATTATGGTGGAGGGGGCACCGCACACGGCTAAGAGAACGATCACGAAGATCAACTTGTGTGTCTAGAGGTGCCCCCTGCCCCCGTATATAAAGGAGCAAGGGGGAGGAGGCCGGCCCTAGGAGGGGCGCGCCAGGGAGTAGGATTCCTACTCCTAGTTGGAGTAGGTTTCCTCCTTTCCTAGTCCAACTAGGAGAAGGGGGGAAAGGGGGGAAGAGGGGAAGGAAGGGAGAGAGGAGCCGCGCCCCAAACCCCTTGTACAATTTGGTCTGGTCTTGGGAGGGGCGCGCGCCACCTCCTGGTCCTTCCCACTAAGGCCCATTAAGGCCCATTGCTTCTTCCTCGTATTCCCGTAACTCCCCGGTACCTCCGAAAATACCCGAATCACTCGGAACCTTTCCGATATTCGAATATAGTCGTCCAATATATTGATCTTTACGTCTCGACCATTTCGAGACTCCTCGTCATGTCCCCGATCTCATCCGGGACTCCGAACTCCTTTGGTACATCAAAACTCATAAACTCATAATATAACTGTCATCGAAACCTTAAGCGTGCAGACCCTACGGGTTCGAGAACAATGTAGACATGACCGAGACACGTCTCCGGTCAATAACCAATAGCAGAACCTGGATGCTCATATTGGCTCCCACATATTCTACGAAGATCTTTATCGGTCAGATCGCATAACAACATACGTTGTTCCCTTTGTCATCGGTATGTTACTTGCCCGAGATTCGATCGTCGGTATCTCAATACCTAGTTCAATCTCGTTACCGGCAAGTCTCTTTACTCGTTTCATAATACATCATCTCGCAATTAACTCATTAGTTGCAATGCTTGCAAGGCTTATGTGATGTGCATTACCGAGAGGGCCCAGAGATACCTCTCCGACAATCGGAGTGACAAATCCTAATCTCGAAATACGCCAACCCAACATGTACCTTTGGAGACACCTGTAGAGCTCCTTTATAATCACCCAGTTACGTTGTGACGTTTGGTAGCACACAAAGTGTTCCTTCGGCAAACGGGAGTTGCATAATCTCATAGTCATAGGAACATGTATAAGTCATGAAGAAAGCAATAGCAACATACTAAACGATTGGGTGCTAAGCTAATGGAATGGGTCATGTCAATCACATCATTCTCCTAATGATGTGATCTCGTTAATCAAATGACAACACATGTCTATGGTTAGGAAACATAACCATCTTCGATTAACGAGCTAGTCAAGTAGAGGCATACTAGTGACACTTTGTTTGTCTATGTATTCACACATGTATTATGTTTCCGGATAATACAATTCTAGCATGAATAATAAACATTTATCATGAAATAAGGAAATAAATAATAACTTTATTATTGCCTCTAGGGCATATTTCCTTCACATCCGATGAGATCATCGTGGAACATGTGGGAGCCAACATGGGTATCCAGATCCCGCTGTTGGTTATTGACCGAAGAGTCGTCTCGGTCATGTCTACTTGTCTCCCGAACCCGTAGGGTCTACACGCTTAAGGTTCGGTGACGCTAGGGTTGAAGGGATATTAGTATGCGGTAACCTGAAAGTTGTTCGGAGTCCCGGACGTCACGAGGAGTTCCGGAATGGTCCGGAGGTGAAGAATTATACATAGGAAGTCCAGTTTCGGCCATCGGGAAAGTTTCGGGGGTCACCGGTATTGTACCGGGACCACTAGAAGGGTCCAGGGGGTCCACCGGGTGGGGCCACCTATCCCGGATGGCCCCATGGGCTGAAGTGGGGAAGGGAACCAGCCTCTGGTGGGCTGGTGTGCCCCCCTTTGGGCCTCCCCCCGCGCCTAGGGTTGGAAACCCTAGGGGTGGGGGCGCCCCACTTGGCTTGGGGGGCAAGCCACCCCCGTTGGCCGCCCCCCCCCCTTGAGATCCAATCTCTAGGGCCGGCACCCCCCTAGGGGCCCTATATATAGTGGTGGGGAGGGAGGGCAGCCACACCAAGTCCCTGGCCCCTCCCTCTTCCATCGTAACACCTCTCTCTCTCTCATTAGAGCTTGGCGAAGCCCTGCCAAGATCACCGCTGCTTCCACCACCACGCCGTCGTGCTGCTGGATCTCCATCAACCTCTCCTTCCCCTTGGTGGATCAATAAGGAGGAGACGTGTTCCCAACCGTACGTGTGTTGAACGCGGAGGGGCCATCCGTTCAGCGCTAGGTCATCGGTGATTTGGATCACGACGAGTACGACTCCATCAACCCCGTTCTCTTGAGCGCTTCCGCTCGCGATCTACAAGGGTATGTAGATGCACTCCTTTCCTCTCGTTGCTAGAATACTCCATAGATTGATCTTGGTGATGTGTAGAAAATTTTAAAATTCTGCTACGATCCCCAACACCGTCATGATAACCATCGTCACTGGCGCGACACCTTGATCTCCATCGTAGCATCGTTGTCGTCTCGCCAAACTTATGCTTCCACGACTAGCGCTACCGCTTAGTGATAAAGTAAAGCATTACACCGCGATTGCATTGCATACAATAAAGCGACAACCATATGGCTCCTGCCAGTTGCCGATAACTCGGTCACAAAACATGATCATCTCATACAATAAAATTTAGCATCATGTCTTGACCATATCACATCACAACATGCCCTGCAAAAACAAGTTAGACGTCTTCTACTTTTTGTTGCAACTTTTACGTCGCTGCTACGGGCTTAGCAAAAACCGTTCTTACCTACGCATCAAAACCACAACGATAGTTTGTCAAGTTGATGATGTTTTAACCTTCGCACTGACCGTGCATAGCCACACTTGGTTCAACTAAAGTTGGAGAAACTGACACCCGCCAGCCACCTGTGTGCAAAGCGCGTCGGTAGAACCAGTCTCGCATAAGCGTACGCGTAATGTCAGTCCGGGCCGCTTCATCCAACAATACCGCCGAACCAAAGTATGACATGCTGGTAAGCAGTATGACTTATATCGCCCACAACTCCCTTGTGTTCTACTCGTGCATAACATCAACGCATAAAACCTGGCTCGAATGCCACTGTTGGGGAACGTATCAATTTCAAAAATTTCCTACGCACACGCAAGATCATGGTGATGCATAGCAACGAGAGGGGAGAGTGTTGTCTACGTACCCTCATAGACCGGCAACGGAAGCGTTGACACAACGTAGAGGAAGTAGTCGTACGTCTTCCCGATCCGACCGATCCAAGTGCCGAACGTACGCAACTCCGAGTTCTGCACACGTTCAACTCGGTGACGTCCCTCGAGCTCCGATCCAGCAAAGTGTTGAGGGAGAATTTCGTCAGCACGACGGCGTGATGACGGTGATGATGTTCTACCGACACAGGGCTTCGCCTAAATACTGCTACGATATGACCGAGGTGGAACATGGTGGAAGGGGGCACCGCACACGGCTAAGGAACGATCACAAAGATCAACTTGTGTGTCATGGGGTGCCCCCTTGCCCCGTATATAAAGGAGGGAGAGGGGGAGGTGCGGCCGGCCCAAGGGGTGCGCCTGGAGGAGTCCTACTCCCATCGGGAGTAGGACTCCCCCCCTCTTGCCTTGTTGGAAAAGGAAGGGGGAAGGGAGAAAGAGGAAATGGGGGCGCCCCCCCCCCCTTCCTTGTCCTATTCGGACTAGGGGGAGGGGGCGCGCGGCCTGCCCTGGCCGGCCCTCCTCTTCTCCCTTAGGGCCCATGTAGGCCCAATAACCCCCGGGGGGGTTCCGGTAACCCCCCGATACTCCGGTAAAGTCCCGATTTCACCCGGAACGTTTCCGATATCCAAATATAGGCTTCCAATATATCAATCTTTATGTCTCGACCATTTCGAGACTCCTCGTCGTGTCCGTGATCACATCCGGGACACTGAACAACCTTCGGTACATCAAAACACAAAAACCCTAATTACGATCGTCACCGAACTTTAAGCGTGCGGACCCTACGGGTTCGAGAACTATGTAGACATGACCGAGACACGTCTCCAGTCAATAACCAATAGCGGAACCTAGATGCTCATATTGGCTCCTACATATTCTACGAAGATCTTTATCGGTCAGACCGCATAACAATATACGTTGTCCCCTTTGTCATCGGTATGTTACTTGCCCGAGATTCGATCGTCGGTATCTCAATACCTAGTTCAATCTCGTTATCGGCAAGTCTCTTTACTCATTCCGTAATACATCATTCCGCAACTAACTTATTAGTTGCAATGCTTGCAAGTCTTGAGTGATGTGCATTACCAAGAGGGCCCAGAGATACCTCTCCGACAATTGGAGTGACAAATCCTAATCTCGAAATACGCCAACCCAACAAATACCTTCGGAGACACCCGTAGAGTACCTTTATAATCACCCAGTTACGTTGTGACGTTTGGTAGCACACAAAGTGTTCCTTCGGCAAACGGGAGTTGCATAATCTCATAGTCATAGGAACATATATAAGTTATGAAGAAAGCAATAGCAACAAACTAAACGATCAAGTGCTAAGCTAATGGAATGGGTCAAGTCAATCACATCATTCTCCTAATGATGTGATCCCGTTAACCAAATAACAACTCATGTCTATGGTTAGGAAACATAACCATCTTTGATCAACGAGCTAGTCAAATAGAGGCATACTAGTGACACTCTGTTTGTCTATGTATTCACACATGTATTATGTTTTCGGTTAATACAATTCTAGCATGAATAATAAACATTTATCATGATACAAGGAAATAAATAATAACTTTATTATTGCCTCTAGGGCATATTTCCTTCTGTTTCCACGTATCCCTTGCCTTTATTGTTGGTTCACTGCAATTTTCAATCTTCGGTGGGCGGCTTTTAATCGAAGGAAGAAGACGAGTTGTATAATTTTTAATGTAATTTTATTTTCTACTAGTCGTTCTACATCCAGTTGTCTATCCATTGTACTGGATTTTGTTTTTCTTCATATTAATCAGATCTAAGATGCCTTTTAGGTGCCTTTATTCAAAAAATAACATACAAAGCGATCTGGTTAATCAGCGAAACTAGGCTAAAAACCACAACGAAAATGATAAAAGAAATAAAAATGACTACGCCCACACCGGGCTATTAAGAACTCCACCACCTAGGGATTATGAGCGGGTTCTTCGTTGAAGACCCCTTTAAGAAGGAGACATGACACCAATCGAGTTCGTCACTGCAGGCATCGAATCCCCGTGGAAGATTCAAGCTTTTGCCTAGAACCACCCATGACGCCCCCACCAAACCTTGGTTGAGGATCCAACCACATCAATCAGTCCCCATGAAAACCTCAAAACCAAACGGTCCCAATCTGGCGGAGGAGAATCACTCTTCAACAATGCCTCCAAGGAGGGGAAAGTTACCCCCAAGCGCCATCATTGCAGGCATCGACCCTTGCCAGAGGCGCAAGCCTCTCCACCTAAGGATCCCCTGGGAGGGGAGCACTGCCATAAACAACCAGTAATACAAGCCTCGCAGTCGCATTGGCGAACCTGAACCACATGGATCGGGGAACACCACCACTTCAACTTCGACACCATGAAGTTCAGTAAAGGCCAACAACCAGACATCGTCGGCGAGCCACCGCTAGGATGTGTTTGGTTATAGGGACATATTAGGTTGGCCATGGGTATTCCCATCCAAGTGGCTAGCGATAGTCACTTTTTTTGTTTGGTTTGTGGGTGAGGTCGTTAGCCCGTGTTTTATTTGGTTTGAAGGATAAACCATAGTTAGGGATATCCATTCGAGTGTTTGGTTTGAGGGATGAGTAATGGATAGGGGTTGTGGTGACCTTTTTGTTCGAGGTGGTGAGATTACCCCTTAATTTGTTATTTGTTAATATGAGGCAATCAATTATGATATGTACAATAATAACCCAAAAATGTAACTAAATTTTGACATCATGCATGCCCAAACAAACTCATTAATAGTACAAGCCAAACTTTAACTTCAATACATATCATAGTTCACCATTTTCACATACATAGTTCAACATTTTCAAAGGAGAGGGGGGGGGGGGGGGTTGTAGCTCCTACTTCCTTGTCGCATTTTCCCTTTGAGCTGTTGTAGCACAAAATTGATTAAAGAATCAGTATTTTGGGAAGATAATTATGGGAAGAAACACACACGTCAGTACAACACGCACACACAAGCACATCATGTGCACACCGCACACCCACACACATTGCTGGCAAGCCCGACAGGCACGCTCGACCGGAGAGAACCGCCTCCTTCCACAGGGCTCTGGCGGCTATTTGCAACACTCACCTCTGCTTGTCGCTGCCATCACCTCTGCTTGGTTGTAGCTCCAATCGGAGACATGGTAGAGAAAGGATGTGGCACGATAAGTAAGAAGGTAAGAAAGGACAGATCCATGCAATCACGGATTCACCTCCATCGCCACGCTTCAGTTAGCTTCCACCGCCGCCCGCCGTCACGGGAGAAAGAATAAAGATGGAACTCAGTTTGGGCATAAAACCTGGTACTCGAAAGTCGAACACGAAAAAACTAAACCCAAAAAACCCAAACACATTCTCGAGTAGCCGTTTTGAAACCCCAGATTTTACTCAGAAAATTCAGGTCTACAGCCACGCACCTCGACCTACCCGAAGTAATAGGAGCCTAGTAAAAAAATCTTCCCAAAGGTCCAAACATCCCAGCCTAGCCAAAATGCCCCCACGTAAAAAAAATTCCAATTTCCTGCTTCCTACCAGGTTCGGTCATTCCCGACCTCGACCCGACCCCAGTTTCCATCTCCCAGCCTCCACAGGCAACACCACCACCAGTCCATGACGCAACCACCACCTCCATGCCTCCCACGCAGTGGCCATTGACCGCCACAACGCCTTGCAACGCGAAGCCTTCTGCTCTCGCGGGTCCCAGTGCACTGCTGCTCTACCTAGCCACTGTGTCGCCTACAACCAGACGTTGCGCGCCACCTGGAACCATGTGCCGCTCGCCTCGTCCTAGGCCAGCTTGCACCCCGTGGATGAGCTCCAGCGACGACAAAAGCCTCCATCTTCTCCGATGCGACACCACAACCAAACCATGTTCTCATTCGACATTTCCACATCTAGAGCCAATGTTTTTCTCACCATGCCATATTTCGGGTAATCAAGGCTACCCGAACCAAATTTTCGGGCACCCGAATTGTTGGGTAGCTATTTTTTTTAGGATTTTTTGGGTGTTAATTTTGGAAACCTGAATTTTTTTTACCCAACCTGATTGTTTGGGTAAAGTTGAACGCCCAGGCTAAGATAGAGGAGGAAGGGATAGGGTTGACTTTTTGTGGGAGTTGAACGAAATAAAAGGGCCGTGTAAAAACATTTCGTGGGTTGCCTTTATGTTGTATGCAACCGATGCCTATTTGTGTGAGATTTTCACGGCTAGGCGGAGCCTCCTTTTAAAAGGATATTCCTAGCATCCATGTAGCTCTACTCTTTCCCACCCATGAACCAAACAACTAGCGTTTAGACAAAAAAAAGGGCTACCCTCGTCTCGGGGTGGGATAGCCCAACAACCAAACGCACCAAATCAAAGAACCCTCATTTCCATTCCTCTAATTTACCTATACTTTCCTTTCAAAATAAAACGCAAATGAATCATAAGAGAAAAAAATTCATAAGAATCTAACCCTACAAATGAAACGATCAACATAGTTTTTTTTCCTCTTTAAATTAAACAACCCTCGCTTCCTGCACACCAACAATTGAATATTATTCAATAGTTTCCATTCCTCTGATTTATCTATACTTAAACGCAAATGAATCCTAAGAGAAAAAATCCAAAAAAAAATCTAACCCTACAAATGAAACGATCAACACAGGTTTTTTCCTCTTTAATTTAAATTAAAAAACCCTCACTTCCAGCACACCAGCAATTGAATATTATTCAATAGTTTCCATTTCTATGATTTACCTATATTTTCCTTTCTCGCTCCGATGTTTTACACCATTCATATAATATATTTTACCCGCGTTCCAAACAGGACCCAGGGCCACTTCTTTGTGGCCCCCACATATCTTCCAATAAAATCCGGCAAAAGGAAAACGATATCTTCCACGAAAAGATTCACCCCTCGCCCGGGACCCGGGTGTCAGACTCCGCAGCTCGGCCGCGCCCCCCACCGTGCCACACAGACCAGTATAAAAGGGACTACGGTCACGCGCCTGCATGCACCAGCACCAGTACCTTTACCAGACCCGACCCGACCTGCAGCCGAGGCCCCACCTGACCTCCCCCCCGCGGTGCCCCGTCACGAAGCCGGTTCCCTGACGGTGCCACGAGGGCCGTGTCCGACCCCGATGGAAGCAGAGTACCCCCAAATAAACCCTCTCCTCCTCTGCTCCAGGCGCCGGAAAAGGGTGGAGGACGAGGGAGGGCTCGAGCTGCTGCTGTCCATGGATCTCGACGAGGAGGAGACGCGCCCGGAGCAGCAGGCGCCGCCCCGGGTTCCGGTACATCTCCCCTCCCTACCTCCCTCTCGGGTCTCCGTCTCTTGGGTTTCTTGGGCGAGTTCTTTGGCGGGGTGGAGTTCTTGGAGGGATGGGTACGGTGAAGGCCGCGCGATCTTGGGTGGGGGGCGGAGTTCTTGGCGGCGGGATGGGCGGCGTAAAGCGAGGATTTGCGCCTGGGATCGGGCGGTGGGCGCGCTCTTTCCGGATTCTTTGCGTCGGGGGTTAGCATCTTAGCGGGGCGTTCTTGGCTGGAAAGGGCGCCGAGATGGTGCGCTGGTTCGTGGGCATTGGTGCGTTGTGCTAGAGATTGCAGTTCTTGATGCTTCTTTACCTGCCAACTTTGTGTATGGAGGAGTGATTCCATACTTGTACAGCCGCATGGTGGGTGATTGGGGAATCCGCCTGGCTGGATGTATGCCTTGCGGAAGACGAGTTCTTTGACCTAGGTTTTAATCCATGGGTTCTTTCAAGTGAGGGTTCGTCTTTATTGCTGTTGGCAGCACGAGGTTTCAAGGGGGAAATAGGCTCTGTAGATCTGTTAAGGTCCAAAAAGATTTTGTAGATCCCAGCAAATGAAGTGCCTGTTATTGTTTCTTTGTGTGAGATTGCTGGCAACATACTTGAAACTGAAGGATTAACATTTTACCGCGGCATGCTGTAGCCTCTATGGTTTGCATTTGAGAGATTCTGTCTGTATGAACATTGATGGCCATGACAAGTTTAGGGGCCATCTGTAGCTTCGTCTACGTGAAGCTCTTTATGTTCTTACAATGCCTTGGTCGTGCTAGGCATATATGGTTATCGGTTGATTGGCAGAAAAGCAGTACTGTATCTTGGGACAAGTTTGGAGGGAGGCTGCCAGGTGCTCTGCAAAACACCGTAATGGCTGAAACCTACATGCTGTCAACTTGTTATTGACAACATCAATACTCTTTTGCTTGCCCTGTGATAGATGCTCAATTATTCGTAATTGTGTGCCCTCTGGTGTCAAATATAATCGAAAGCTGTCTTTGAACTTCAGAAAGACATCTGTGGCTTCATTTCGAATACATTTTTGTGCCGTATTTTTTCTCATATTGATCCTTTTTCGAATAAGCACCCATGAGTCTGTAGACTTTTCTGCTCAGGCGGTTGGTTTATACTTTGTGTCCAAATCATCGATAGGTTGATAATTATATGAAGTGTAAAACAATCAGTCGTAGCACTTGTATTCATCTGCCCATGAAAGACTGTTCTTCTTTGGTCAGAACCTCTGTGTTATGATTTTCCATGAATAGAAAAGTAAAACGTAAAATGAAGTCTGACAACTACATTTTCTTCAAAATCACAGGACAAGCTGAAAGCAGTGTCACAAGAGCTTGGACATGAGATCCGGATATTTACAAGCACAACATTTGAGCTAATGACTAGCAAATTGGCCAAGGCAGATCAGGGTAAATCCTTTTACTTGCTTTTGCTTTACTCAATTCTATTTATGTGTCTTTATGGTAATTGCATTGTGACATGAAAGCATGATTCATGCAGAGGAAGACGATGACTTCTATGAGCTTCAGCCTAGTGATTATTACAAGTTGATTTCAAATAGGCTTGCAGGTTACTTAAATACTCTCTTAATATTGTCTGGGAACATTTACATTTATTACTTAAACATCCTACTTGGCATTGTCCAAGCTTTCTAATTTCTTAACTGTAACCATGTTTAAAATTTGACACCTTGCAGAACAATCGAAAGTTCTGAAGACTCGTAAAATAAGGGAAGCAGAACTTGCTGCTCAACGAGCAAGGCTAACAAAGGTAGGAAGGAATATGATGCACTATGCTACTGTTTAATTATTATGATTATGTAGGAGTGGCATACCCCTTGTACTAATACTACTTTTCATCTTCTAGCTCATTGTATTTTGCTTATTGATTTTATCTAGCCTTATATTAACAGTACCTCCGGACATGTTCTAAGGGAAAATGTGTTATGTAGAATAAATATATCTGCAAAGTCTAGCTGCTGGCATGTGAAATCCTATGAAGAAATACTTGCACATAGTTTGGATTGTTTATATTTTCAAAAGTAGCTTCTTTTGCCTTTTCTTATTAATTCAGTATTACTAATTTAGTAGTAGACAGTTCCCTGTCTCATACTCATTTAATTGGTTTATTTTGTTCATCCCTCTCTGAATCTAGTTTCAAGGCAAATTCCATTTTGTTGCTAACCTTCTTAACTGTAGGCAGTGGCGAGGGTTCGATTCCCTGATGGTTACATTCTTGAGGCTGAGTTCCATCCATCAGAAACGGTACATAGTCTGGTGGATCTTCTCATGAAAGTAATTGCTAGACCAGACCTGCCATTCTATCTTTGTAAGTTCCACTTATCTTTTCAGATGATGTAGAGTTTGACAAGTAATATTTTTCCTCTCCTTTCCTGTTCACCAGTTCCTTTTATTTCACCCTGGTTCGGTTAAGATTGGCTCAGTGTTACCAATGATAAAACATTTGTGTACGAGTAGCAAATGTATATGTTGACAATCATGACAAACAGGAAAACAACTAGTGTCCTATAAATAGTTTGATGGTCTAGCATCATGTGAACAAAATTTCAGTGCTCTGAGCAAAGGGTTTTACATATTTTTATTAATGGATTGTTATGAAGTGCTATAAATTAATCAAAACAGTTTGGTATGCAACTATTCACATCACTGACTTGTTGAGCTCCTAAGTACCCAAATGTGGAAGTGCTCTGATTGTGTGGTCTTTTGACAAGCTTGGTCACATTATCATTTTCTGATTGTCCAAATTGTTGTCAGCTTGATGTTGCATGTTTTAGATACAATATCTGTCCTGGAACCCATATTCCATATTACCTTTGCTTGAACTTGTAGAAGTCTGAGGATCCTCTAGTATCCATCCATTGAACTTTTTCAGTTTTCACTTGGGATTTTCATAGATCATCTGTGATCGTGTATTAGAGATGTACCAGTTACAACTTCTTAATATCATTTTTATTGACTCCACAACAGACACAGTTCCTCCAAAGAAGCGAATAATGGACACCTCGCAGGACTTCTACACAATTGGCTTTGTTCCTGGAGCTAATGTCTTCTTTTCTTATGATCTTCCAGAAGGTATGTATTATCTTAAAAACTAGCATCATGACGAGGAAATAAGCAATATTTACTTCTTAGCTTGATTTTTATATTTATTTTTGCGTGTCTTGACAAAAATGCATAAAGTTGTGTTTCTGGTGCATTCGAAGACATGTTCATGATTACTTATTCTATTTCAGCATTTGACTCTTGTTAGTCATATGCATATGCATGAGCTTGCCATCGGGCATCGAATAGCTCAATTCATTCTTGTTAATGTTAAAATCAATGTTTCTCTTTCTCGAGATATCAACATGTTTTAACATTAACAATGTTAAAATCAAACTCCTCCAACCAACGCCCCTGCAAACAGGAAGGCCAACCCTTGATATCAACATGTTTTTAGAGGTATTCATGTGTGTTTGGCATGCAGGGTCGGAGTTAAATACAGATGCTGTAAAATCCGGACCATATCTCCGTGAAGAAATTCGAACTTTGGATGGACTGTCACTTGAGTCGGAACCTTCTGACCGACCTGATGATTCAAAGACAAATTCTGATTCAGCTCATCAGTCTTATGCATTCCAATCTGATTCTGCACCACCACCAGCAGCAAATAAGAAATCAGCCAAACCAAAGTGGTTCAAAAGGTACGGTTGCTTCTAGTGTCTTAGTGTTAGGAAAGATCATTTGAATTTTGTTCATAATTGATCAGCTTTGTTACTGTTGTTGATAATAACCAACCATTTCTTGAGTTTTGTGCTGAATTAAATGAAATCATCATTTCATTGCTGACTTGTCCCTTTGTAGAGTTTTTTTCATGGAGAAGCTAACAAACTATCCCAACAACAGTCTTAACTGTGAGGATAGCCCATTAATATCAAAAAAATCATCTCTGGATAGTATTAACAACCGAGCAATGAGCTAGTTTTAGGAGCTCACCAAATTATCTGCAGAATGATAGCTCTCCAAGTAGCATTTTACTTGCTAATTACACAGATGTGAAAGTAGCTAGTTGCAGGTTGATATGTGTTGACACAATATGCCAGAAGAATATTCTCTGTTGCCTGCTTGCACCTTTTTTTCCCGCTGGAGCATTCTTTCTTTTATGCTAGATAATGACAGTCTATCTAACCTTTTGCAGGTGAGAGCGTCAGTAGTGCACCACCAGCGCGCAATAGCACTTGAGTGATCAGATTTCATGGTTCAACGACTTCAGCCATGCCGCCGTAGTAGGAGAATTCATCCTGTGTTGCATAGGAGTTATCGAACCGTCGGAATTAGATCTCGTATGTTCCTGTGGTAGCATGTAAATTTGGCGTGTCAAACTGCTTTGTGGGTGTGTATTGGTTGCCCACCTCTCAGATATGTGTAAAAGGCCCAATAGAAACGGGAGGAAATGACAGGGCCCGTGTTGTTTACACTTTACTGCATGAGTGATACCCAGTAGCATCTTCATGGGAAGATGGCTTGAGTTGACCGGAAAATTACCAATAAAGCATGTTGGCTTCAAACTTGAGTTACTTTGCATTATGTTATCCCGTTTGCGAGGGATGATGTCATCGCTTTGTTTTGCTTTTCTGGAGCAAATTTTTATGTTCATTCAGTGGGCAAATGGTAAAGATTAGGAGTAAATCGCAAAGTGATTTTCAATGGCTAGTGGCCGTGGGCATGGGGCGGCAAGATGGTGCTGAGTGGATGCATTTGATGGGAAGGTCTCCGTTTGTGATACTAAAATATGTGCATAATCGCAGCCTCACAGGCTTAGTTTAGTCTGAGATTGTGTAGTGTATTTGCTAAATAAAATATGTCCCTCGTTTGGCTAAGGGACACATGGGGCTGCGATGCTAAGGGCCTGTTTGGTTCCAATAAGTCACCTGACTTAGTCAGGTGACTTAAAATCAGTGATTTATAAATCACACCTGTTTAGTTGCTACCTGACTTCTAAGTCATCTGAATACGTCTTCGCACCTTATTTTTTTATGTAAAGGTGGTGGGACCCGTGTAAAAAAGGATGACTTATAAGTTTTAAGTTGGGGTAGAGCAACTTATGACTTATAAGTTGGGGTGACTTATAAATTGGGTCCGTTTGACAAAATAAATCACTTTTTGTACTTTTTGACTTATAAGTTGATGATTTATTTGGAACCAAACAAGACCTAAAGCTTCACGTGGCTGCTTTGCCAATGTCCCCGTCGCCGGATGCTTCTGCTCCATTTGCACTTCTATTCTCTCTCTGCATGGTTATTTGTATTCCCAAGTGACATGCTGAGGTTGGCGCGATCCGATCTGATACACATGTGATGTGGCTGGTTCATCTCCGTTGACTTGCAGCTTAGTTCGCTGACGCACGTAAAAAGGTCTTCAGTCCCAGGGTGACCCTTGTGAGCTCTGGAGCTGGGCATTCTTGACCATGACCCGGAAACAAATGTTTTCCGGAAGTAAAAGGTTATTACATGGGCCTCATGTTGTAACACATCTCGGAGCTGACTGTGATATGCCGCGCAGAAAGAAAGAAAGAAAGAAAGCGGTGTGTAGACGATGTCTGAACCTTGGACCGGCACTGACTCCACGGCTTTGCTGTTTCTCTTTCTCGAGTATGAAATGAAAAGAAACAAGGGTTGGCCTTCCTGTTTGCAGGGGCGTTGGTTGGAGGAGTACGAAGATAGCCGCCGGACAGACCACACCGACTCCTCCTCCGTTCCGTGGCTTTCCCTTTACCCGGTCCTAGTCAAACGCGTGGGCCGCCTCCACGTACCGGTTTTCCACCTCACATCGACCGCGTCGGCAAACTCCACGACGCTTTTTGGACTCGAGCTAGAAACAAATCCACCCACTTTTCCCAATTCAAAACCACTGTCAATGAAAAGGAACCGTCTAATTCTACAGCAGGTTTCTTCACTTTCCCTGGAGCAATTTCCCGTCTTTTTTTTTCCCGAGAGCAATATACTTACTGGTGCAGTGCTGCCTGATCTGGGGTTCAGGCTTCAGAAACGGACATAACAACCACGTGTTCGCCCCCACTCTTCGTCCCGGGAATACTTTGCGCGGCAGATGACTGGATAGGAGGAGGAGCATGTGCGAGTGCGACCCATTGGTTGGCCCTAGACAACGAGGCAGACCAGTACCACTCTTCTCTCTCAGCCAAACCCTGATCGGATCCTTCTATTCTATATTTCTATGGTGTTGATCGAGGACGCACACGTCTGACCGAGAAAGAGAAATTATATTTCAGCTCAAGTGCACACGTGACCCGTGCGAACCTCGCTTTGCATTTCCGATCTAATCTGTCCATCCACAACCATTATTTGCAGCAACTTGACAGACGTCATCACGCTACGTGTCGCGAGTGGTTGCGTCGTCCCATCATCGAAGCGGATGATGGCAAGCAAGCAACCCCTCATCTGATCGCCGCAGTTCGTAGGAGCAATCCGATCGGAAAGCTACCGCTCGGCTCGAGCGCAATGCAAATTTCAACATGAGGGTCTATTTCCGTACGAGAGATAATAACAGCTCGGCACATTCTAGTTCATAAAGAAATGACTTTTATGGTACAAGAAGCTAAAACTTCAAACAGTACACGGAACACTTGGGAGTCAGATGTTTGATTTCTCTTCACTTATTATAATATTTCTAACTTTTTTGAGTCAGATGTACTACTGTGGTTTCAGTCTGTATGTAATCTACATTAAAATATTCAAAACATCTTATAATAACGAACAAAGGTAGTTTTTTCGTAGCAGTACTATGGTTTGATGAATTTTATATAAGTTGCAGTTTGGAGACCGGCATACTGCGCCACCATCCACGACGAACTAGTAATCGTTTCCCTTCAACCCCATAAAAATCTGCCAAAACATACCAACTAGTCAAAATCATTAGGCTCCGGCGTTAATGTGCGGTTGCTCTCTGGATTACCAAGTCGTTGTGATGAACAGTGATCTTGTGTCCGGCCTCCAGGACACCGCACGTGAAGAAACGTCCTTGTTTCAGCCGCTGGCATACTGTTCATGTGCAACCACAAGTCTGGAGAAGAACTTCTCTCGCACAAAGAAACGATTTTTTTTCAAAACTATGTTATTTTTTGTAGTAATTTCGAAAACTATAGGACATAATGCAAAAAAACCAAAACTAGTAGCCCGTCAGCCATTCTTTGGCCGAAGTAGTACTTTTCGGCCACAGCTAGGCCGAAATAATACTTTTCGGCCACAACTAGTCCGAAGTTGTACTTTTCGGCCACACTTAAACCAAAATAGACTTTTTGGTCAAGTCTAGGCCAAAAGTCTCTTTTTGGTCAACCCTAGGCCGGAGTTGCATGGCTCATGCTGAATTGTATTTTGTCGCCGCCCGTTTCCCGCCCACCCCTTCCCGCCTTATTTTCCCGCCAATCCGTTCCCGCCTTATTTTCCCGCCAATCCGTTCCCGCCTTATTTTCTCGCCAATCCCTTCCCGCCATCCCTTTCCCGCCATACCGCAGTTATTCTTTCCCGCCAATGCCTTCCCGCCATCCCTTTCCCGCCATACCGCAGTTATTCTTTCCCGCCATTTTCTCCTCTGTATCTATAAAAACCCCTTCAGGCGGAGGTGGATAAGCATTCCAGTGTAGTGTAGTCGAGATGTCCCATTATCCATTCGATCGTAGTTTTCACCCTGAGATGAGCAGCACTCTGCTGCGTCTAGCTACCGATTTCAGGATGGACAATAGGATAGTTCCATGGGACGAACTCACCGGTAGTGACACCATAATGAATGAGTTGGCTCACCAGCTACGTAGGTCTGGGTGGCCTGAAAGGACCTATGAGGAGGTACGTCAAGAACTTCTTAGGTTGCATGAAAGGTGAAAGAAGGTGGTGGAGCCGAAGAGTGAAACTTTCAGAAGGACCGCAGAAAAGCATCCATTTTTATGGACTGAGGAGAGCGAGGACGACGGTGATATCTTCATGCCGTCGCTTCCGGGTTCTGCATCGTCCAAAGGAAAGAGTTCTGCATCCGCGAAGGGCAAGAGTTCTGTATCGACCAAGGGCAAGAGTTCTGCATCGACGAAGGGCAAGAGGAGCGCATCGTCGAAGGGCAAGAGGGCTGCATCAACGGAGGATGACGACGATGACTTCATGTAGTATGTAAGATGTATTCCAGTTGTACCGTTTCATTCAGATGTATTTGCATTATTAGTTTGTATTGTATTATTGTAGGGCATTATGTTCTATCTGAATTTCATTTTGTAGTATGTAAGATGTATTGCACAAGTTCAGCCGCACCGTTTAACAGATGTACTTGTATCTTAATTACCGGTTGTAGTCTATTTGGAAATGTAACTGAAATAAGAATGCGAATTAATAGTAATATGTCTCTCGCATACATAAAACAATATATGTCTTTCCTGATCACATAGAAGCAAGTGCGATAGTAACACATACATGAAGCATGTCTCATACATAAATACTGACACACAGCTGTGAATAGTCTGAAACTAACATAGATAATGAGTCATACATAGATAGATAAGCATATCACTGCGGGGGACGACGACGAGTCTGGGTCTTCCTCGGGCGAGGACCCGAAGGCGATAAGCGCTGAGGCGGTGGACGATGCTCGCGATAACCACGACCATAGTTAACCTCGTCTGTCACGGTCTGTGTCTCCTGCGTCGGTGGTGGTGGTGGAGTGTGAAACACTGTCTGCGAGAAGCCATAAATGTTTGTAGCTTGGTCATCATCCTCGCGGTCGCCCTCAAAGTACGAAGCACCACCACTAAGGATCGGTGACTGCTCTGAATGCATGAACGGTTGCGACTGGTTGCCGCCTGCGGTAAAGTAAAATTGATACAAATGCATGAACGAAGCACCACCAATAAGCATCAGTGACTGCTGAGAATGCAAGAACGATTACTACACTGTTGAAAAGAATATAGTGAGTAGTGTTACCTAGATTCATCTGCTGATGCCAGTAAGCGCTCCCTAGCTGTGAAGGAGGTGGCTCATGCCAGGAAGAGCTCCCTGGCTGTGAAGGAGGTGGCTCATGCCAGGAAGAGCTCCCTGGCTGTGAAGGAGGTGGCTCATGCCAGGAAGATCTCCCTGACTGTGAAGGAGGTGGCTCATGCCAGGAAGATCTCCTTGGCTGTGAAGGAGGTGGCTCATGCCAGGAAGATCTCCCTGGCTGTGAAGGAGGAGGTTCTGCACGGTGCACAGAGGGTCGTGGTTCTGAACGATGCACAGAGGGTCGTGGTTCTGAATGTTGTACAGAGGGACGTGGCCGACGATGTGCTGGAGGAGGAAGTGCAACATCCGAAGTCCGTCTACACGTAACAGCTGCGTAAATCCCGCGTAGCTTGTCATCAAGACGCCTCAACCATGAGACGCCCTCTCGCGGTGGGATAGTTTCTCCCCTCTGAAAGCGCCGCATTAAAGCGGAAACCTCCTCTCGCGCCTGTACTGTAGGCGCCATCTCTCCCCAAGGAAAGTGAAATGTATGTGTTTCTGGTCTCCATCTATCTACTAAGCAGGTAAGGAGTGACTTGTCGTAAGAGAAACGTCTCACTTGCCTCTTGTGTAACTGCAATGGTTCGCCTGCCTCATCTAAGTCCGAACCATCAATCCACTCATCCAATGTACCCTCAACCAGCCGTGCCAAGGGTAGAAGTCCAGCCCAACTTAACCTACAAAATAAAGAGATTGTTAGCGGTTATGAAAAGTATGTCAAACATAGTAAGTCATTATATGGTCTCCATTATATGCACACATACCTATCAACCCATGAATCGTGTATCAGCCAGTTAGTCTTTGGGGTACGAGTGACCAACACGTCTAAGTTGTTGCCCGCTTCCGTAAGGGCGCCCCGGTGCTTTCTATCGATGTTACCATTAAGCAACGGATACAAAGACATATCTGCAATTCAAACAACAAATCTCAGGTGCAAATAAAACATAGTATGACATATTACAAATTATAACATAGTCCTGACATATTAAATATTAAAACATAATCCTGACATATTACATATTAAAACATAGTCCTGACATATTACAAATTAAAACATAGTCCTGACATATTACATATTAAAACCCACTACGGCATATTATATAGCTTATGAGTTATTTCTTCCTCGTCTGCCCCTTCGGCCTTGACTGCCACGACCACGTCCGCCTCTTGCTCCTGTTGTCGCAGCCGTCGATGTGGAAGCACTCGTCGATGCAGAAGCACCATCTTTGTTCAGGTCGGGACAATATTTCATCCTATGCCCATAAGCCGCGCATAACAAACATTGTCTGGTTGCTCCACCAGCTTCAGACTGGTCCATATCGTTCCGGATGCGACGGGCCTTTCGTCTGCCCCTACTTGTTCGCGGAAGGTCTGGATGCGGGATGTATACTCTCTCACCGTCGTTTACCTTGTTGAAATTGCCGACGACTCTAAACCCTGTCATCTCGCCGGTCCAGGTGTTGAGCACTGCCTCTTTTAAATAGTATGGGGACACGAAGGATATAGCATCCAACTGAATCTGGCCACAGGCAGCCAACACATGAGAGCAAGGTAGGTGCAGCAACTTCGGTTTGTTGCATGTACACTCACACACTGGATAAAATTCCGTTCCAATTTTTACCTCGTGTGTCTTCACCTCATTTCCAGAACCAAAACCATCGGTAGGAAGCTGAACCTCATACCTCCTTTCTTGATTCCCTATGAGTCTGACACTGTGCTTCTTTGCTTTCTCTATCTTCTTTGCCATGTATTCCATGACACGGCTACAATAAGGTGTGTTCTGATTATCTTCAATATGCTTCTTTGCTAACTCGTGCCTTTCTCTGAAATATCTCAAAGTGCCATGGAATACAGCCTCCACAATAGCTGTGAGTGGCAATGCTCTATTCCCTCTCAGCACAAAGTTATACACCTCTGCAAGATTGGTTGCCATGTGGCCATACCTAGCTCCATGTGTGTCATGCAGCAAAGACCAATTCATTGGAGGCTCTTTCTCTATCCACTCAAAAAAATTCTTTATTGCCCTTCCCTTCTTTCTCTTAGTATTAGGAGGGTCAATTGCTGGCAAGTCACAAAGACCAACTGGCTCCTCTAGTTCCGCGATGAGTGCTGCTAATTTAACCTGATCTTCTTCCATTTTCTTCCTTGCACGGACCTGCTTCTTAGTAAACTCATCTAGTTTTGACCAAATAAATTCGTATTTCCGCTGCTGGCTCTGCTTGCATAATTTTTTGAACAAGTTCATCAACCGTTTGTTCTTGAACTGTGAGAAAAAATTAGCCCCAAGATGGCGCATGCACCACCGGCTCTGCAAGTCCCTCCAAGGTGTTGGTTCGTCATCTGCTGGATTCCGAAGTGTCTTCACGGCCTTCAATATACCAGCATGTCTGTCATGAATGACACACACGTTTGGTCGGTCCTTCACAATGGCAATTTTCACTTGACGGAAGAACCAAACCCAGCTGAGAAAGTTCTCACCCTCCACAAATGCCATGGCAAGTGGGATGATTTGATTGTTCCCGTCCACACCAATAGCAGTCAGGATTTGCCCTCTATACTGACCGGTCAGGAATGCACCATCCACAAACATAACAAGAGGACAATGCCGGAAAGCTTTGATGCACATAGCAAATGAGAAGAACACTCGTTTCAACACCTTGAAATCTGGTATACTCAGCAACCTCATGTGTTGTACGTTCACATAAGTGCCGGGATTCCTCTCCTTCAGTATGCCCAGGAGACGGACAACATTATCATATGAGTCGAAGAACGTCCTAAACCTTTCCTCCATAGCCTTCTGCTTAGCCCTCCAAGCCTTCCCATAAGGAATGACATAATTCCATCTGACCTTCACTGTTGTCTGGATGTGTTTTGCTTCCATATCTTTCTTCTCTACTATCTCAGTATACATGAGTTGCGCAATGAGACTTGAAGTTAGGTTCGGATGCTTCACCAGCAGGTTCGTCCTCACACAATTATGTGGGACGACAATGGTGACAACCCAGTGGATGTCATACTTCGGCACGTGACCGTGCACCTTCCCAGGACAACCTGTTACAACACATTTCACGGTATAGTTTGTTGGACTTGATATGTGTGTCTTGAAAACCCTCTGCGTAGACATAGCCCACTTTATCACCGCATACTTCAATTTTTTCTTTGTATCAAACATAGCCCCTATTTGTACTTGGTTCAGATTATACTGCCATGGAGTCTCATGGCCATCGTTCACCGTAAGGCCGGTGGATATGTCCTGCTCCCATGCAGAAGGAATCGGTACCTCAACTTCATCCTCAGAATTTTCAGAATCCAGTTCCTCCACCAATCCATCCTCGTCCTCTTCCTCCATCACCCTCTGCATTTCATCCCCTTCCTCATCCCCATCAGCAAAACCAGAAACAGCTAATATTATCGACTGGCTACTCTGCCCAGTATCAGGACCACAAACATTGTGTGGCACATAGTCTGACTCTTTCTCCGGTTGGCTAGCATCCACATCTTGTGGCTGTGACCCGGATAAAACAATCTCGTTAGCCACTTCACTGCCTTGGCCGGGTTCATACCCCCTGTGAAGTTGTACGGTATTCTCCTCCTTCGGCACAGGTTGCACAAGTGCATATGGGTGGATTCTTCGGTCTCGGCAGCGTCTTAACAGGGACAACCAATGCTGGCTCCTATCTACCGGCATCAACTCCCACT
Organism: Triticum monococcum; assembly: GCA_034509565.1. NCBI lineage: Eukaryota > Viridiplantae > Streptophyta > Magnoliopsida > Poales > Poaceae > Triticum > Triticum monococcum. The sequence continues at coordinate 610,294,612 of CM067842.1, forward strand.
TGACATTTCTACAAGATTTGGTCCACAATGCATGAATACTGACGGAACATACTTCAGGATCCAGACCGAAACTAGTTGTCAACCAGTACTTCAACTGTCTAATGTCCAGTCTGTCCGGGTCAGCTAGTGTCATGACGCCATTTTTAAACTCGCTAAGATCAACCCCCAACTCATTATATCGAACATTACCAGCGCCGTAGTAAACATTCAGATTTACTGATTCAGACATTTTCACCTGTCAGACATTGCCATCTTCTCATTAGTCATAACGAACTATGCGCTAAAATGCCTCCAAAAATATATTAACACTAAAATTCACAATATGACTTATATACACTAACTAAACTATATTAATCACAATATACACTAATATTATCCGCTACACGAACTATGCGTTAAAATGCCTCCACAAATATATTAACACTAAAATTCACAATATACACTAATATTATCTGCTACACGAACTATGCGCTAAAATGCCTCCAAAAATATATTAACACTAAAATTCACGATATACACTAATATTATCCGCTACACGAACTATGCGCTAATATTTATATAATATTTGTGACGACGTGATTATACCTTCGAAGTGTGTGTCCGCTTCTTGCTTCTCTCTTTGACTCAGCGGCACCGGCCACCTCGTGAAGTACTTGCACCACCGGAGAACGACAACGCCGCCCCCGACGACCGGAGGTTCAACTCCGGTCAACCCCCAACCTGCTCCTCCTCCTCACCACCTCCTCCTCCATAGCAGCTGCTCCTCCTCACCACCACCTCCTTCCCAACCACACCTTCTCCACCCCACCATGGCTCCTCCCTTCAAACGCAGAAAAAACTATCCCATACCCAAAAAAAACACCGTAGGCTGTTGGAGATTGGTATGATCTATCTATTCTGTGTCTTGGATGTGAAAATGGGTGCAAAGTGGTGGAGATCGGCGCGGGCTTCTGAGGTTACAGAGAAGAACGAGAGAGAGAGAGAGAGGAGGGAACAGGCTGCGAGCAGCGAGAGGAAGGGGACGGGCGCCTTATCCCGAACTCTTCGGCCAAGCCCTGGCCGAAAAGGTCTTCGGCCGCCCGCTGGCCGAAAAGAGCCCACTTCGGCCGCGCGTGGGCCGAAGCTACGATTTTCGGCCGGCCCGCCACCGACACCATCTCTTCGGCCCAGCCGAGCGTTACTTCGGCCGAAGCCTGGACGAAAAGTCCATTTCGGCCAAACCCGGGCCGAAAACAACCTCTTCGGCCAGCGCGAGACCGAACGGGTCATAGTTTTGATTTTTTCGCGTTTAGTGCTATAGTTTCCGAATTTGCTGCACAAAAAGTTATAGTTTTGAAAAAAAATCCAAAGAAACATCATTCCGAAGAACAAGCAAGCAAGGCATCTCCAACGTGGCATGGACATATTTTACCATCCAACATAGTATCTTATCGGTCTTTAGATGTGTTTCAATGCTGGAGACACATGACTGGACGGGGCTAGACGACTGTGCATCACATTCATACCGGCTCCCGCAGGGGCGGATCCAGAACACAAATGTCCCGGTGTCCACGTGTACATCATATATACAAGGATGGACACTAAGCAATAATACCCTCTGTAAAGTAATATAAGACTTTTTAGATCACTATCTTGTACTCCCTCTGTCCAAAAATATTTATCATCAAAATGGACAAAAGAGGATGTATCTAGAACTAAAATACATCTAGATACATCCCTTTTTATTCATTTTAATGACAAGTATTTCCGGACGGAGGGAGTATTACTTTACAGAGGGAGTATATATAAATAACACACCCAACAACACAAATTATATGGCAACAAGATTTTTTACCAAAATAAATTGTTCACTTCCACTTGAAATACTAATTGATTATGTAAATTTGAACAATTAAGCATAAGAACTCCAAACAATGAAAACAAATATGATCAGATGACGACATATGTCAATATATCCTGAATGTGATGGGCTAGTTATATCATCTTATGCCAAGGTCTTCATTTTTTTTAAAAACATTTCCATAAATTCTCCTATGATTAATTATTATTGTATTAGTAAAAATGTACGAGTTACATTATTTGTGTTTGCATATGCAAGAATAGAAACAAAATAAACAAAACGTATTGATTGAATGATACGATTAGGGACCTAAACTTACTCGACATTGTGCCTCATTGCTGTCACAAAAATAATCCTCCCCTAGTTATATATGAATCGCAGCGAATTGTCCCCAAATACCTTCAAATTTTAAGACCCTAGCCTTACAATTAGAAAAACAGAAAAAAAATGAAATTCTTACACATAGTTGAATAGAGATTTCAGATTTGAGAGAGATCAGCAATTACCAAGTGCTGAGTTGAGAGTTGAGACCTACCTCGAATTTCCAACAATCCCTGAATGGGGCGAGGGTAGAGGTGGCCGGCTAGCGATGCTTGAACAACGGCAGCTCGGCGGAGCGGCGGCTGGCCGCGCGACGGAGAAGGGCTGAGAACGGCGGCGCTGTGAGGGTTGAAGCGCAGAAGCCAAGCAGACGAGCAACCAAACAGGCGCACCTACAGGTAGGGTACAGCCGTATGGGGATCAATAGTTTTTTTTCAACACGCGCATGTACAGGACCAGGGATCGATTAATTTATAGCTAGGCTGCACTGCCTCACCTGTGTTTGTCTGGGCTGGCCGGTGTCCAGGTCCAATAATTACCGGTGTCCAGCCCAAAAATCAGGACTATGTATAAGGTAAGCACATACTTTACCCAGTGCCAGTGACACCGGAAGCGATAACGTGGCTCCGCCCCTCCGCTCCCGTCCGTCCGCTTGCTGACATTAAACTCACGTGAAAACTAAGAAAGTCACTCTGATGTTCGCATTGACACACCACGCCGCGTGTCGTGGCCGATTTCCGCTATTAAAATGTTGTCTCCTTGCCCGACACGACCAACACCAACGCACCACGTCCGCCATTAGGGGTGGAAAGTGGTAGCAGATAATCTGAAATATCCGATATTCGTATTCGAGAAAATGCCTATTCGTATCCGAAACATCCGCATCCGAATCAAAATGGAAATGGAAATAGAAATTATCCGTATCCAAATTTATTAAACAAATAAAAAAATAAAATATGGTAGGAGATTTTGACACAAATATGGATATGGAAGTGGATATATCCGTATCCGAATAAGATTATGGGAGGTAATTTTTAAAATCCTAAGCTCAATATTCCAATTATCCAACATAAAATCCAAATAAGTGGTCAAATTTTACTCTTTATATGATTAAACTTATAAATTATTATGCATTACAATAGTATTTATTCATAAACCTATTTATCATTGACTTATTGTATGTCACAAGTTGATTATTTTAGGTCACATAGAAATCGACTAATCTACTTAAGCAATATGTTGATAATATTCGTATCCGTTCCGAATCAAGAAAATATCCGATACATATCCGTATTTGAATAATATCCGAGTCGCATCCGTATCCGATAACATCCGTATTCGGATTCGTATTCGTTTTGAAAATATGAAAATGGAAGTGGTAAGAGCACTATCCGATCCGCATCCGATCCGTTTCCACCCCTATCCGCCATGACCGCGAGATCTAGAGCTATGTGAGAGAGCCTCTCGACGATGGAGAAATATGAGTTGGTCGGCATTGTGACCGGCTCGCAGACCCGTCATGCACGACGGACTAAGGCAAGCTTGTCAGCTAGCTCAGCGGAGGTCAGGGACGAGGACCAGACGATGGAGGAGGCGTCCGACGACGAGCCAGCACCCCTGCACTTGGACGTCATCATGGCGGAAGAGCAGTAGGCGCCGCATGTGACGGTGTTCTGGCAGGTGCGGGATGGGAGGCGCTACAACCTACAGTTCATCGACGAGGACCGACTAAAGGGAAAATCGTCGGCGAGCAGCCCAACAACGATGCCGTCACAGCCATGGCCTTGGAGGATCCGGGCTTCCTGAATGAACAACGGGCGCTGTACCAGTCCATGCATATCGTCTGTGAGATCCGTTGTGAGCGATGGTGTCTGCGCGTCCTGCGGGCGGAGAGAGATGCCCTATTCACGAAGATCAATGTGGAGCAGACGGAGAGGAGGCGCAGACGTCGCCAGCTCCATGATGTTCGTGAATCCACCGCGGTTCGCGACCCTCCGTCATGACCACGAGTCCAACACGTCCATGTTTGACTTGTCGACAAGGCGGACTCTGGAGAGTAGGACATGGGAGCCACCATGGCTTGGGTTCTAGGAAGGGCACTTCTATTCTTTCCCTCCCGCGACTTCACTTCCCAGGGCTCACGTCTGATGGGTGAGTTTGCTGGACGCGGGTAAGACATGACCTAGGACACGGACTCCCCCACGGCCATCGATCACTCAAACTATGTTAAAAAAGACTCATCCGCTTTTGTTTGGTTGAAATATGTTAAAAATCATCAGGTTTGCATGATATTTGTTCGATTTGTTCATATTTGCTTCAAAATGCATGACCATGTTTGGATGGACGGCTGCCATATCATTGTCCGCAGACAAATACAATGTCCGTTTTGAGGGTACACGTTGGATATGCCCTAAGTATACGAGCCTGCTAATGTGGCCTCATTTACACAGGAAGTGACAATTCACTAGACTATATGGAAGAGGTGAAGGAGTGGTTGATAAGTCAATCTTATCTTAATTTAGAGAAGACAATAAAAATGATGTATAATTGGTTATTTTCTAGTCTTATCTCTAATGATAAGATATCCCTAATAGTATGTGGTGAGACATATTGTTGTTAAGAGATTATCTTTTGATTAAAAGAAAGCAAACCTTTTATTATGGTTCCTCTTTCCTCCATCTTAATTATCATTTATCTTATGGGACACTTCTAAAATAACATCATTGCACATGCCCTGATAACATTCTTTTTATCACTTGTATATAGTATCATTTTTTATGTGAATGTTATTTGCAAACATTTTCGCTAGTGACACATCATAACTAGCAAGCACAGAGTTTATACTTTTTTTTGTGAAAAAGGACCCATGCAGGCAAACAAATTTAAACTTGGGATCGATCATCTAACATACTACATGATGCCCCGCATTACCACGGGGATTGTTTGCAATATATTACAATGAGATTTGGTTATATGAATATGAATATTTGGACTAATAATATAATAACTTAAACTAAAAAGTATATATGATTATTGCATAATTAATTAATTATAGAATATTTATTAAATATGAGCAGCATAATATAATTAAATATTTGAGTCCTTTGCTAGTTTGCCTGCAGGGTTGCAGGTTGAGGTGGCATCTATATGTGAAATTGCATAATTATAAAATATTTATTGAATATGGGTAGCATAGTATAATTAAAAAATCGAGTCTTTTCACATGGTTGCATATTGAGGTGGATCTTTTTCCATAAATTAATGCATGTTGAGGTGGTATAATTGCATGTTAAGATAATATGTTAGTGGAGATCAACTATTTAGGTATATAGGATGCGGTGAGAAAATGCATATTGCATTGGAGGTTAAATGATTATGAACTTTTTTTAAATACAAAATTGGTACGGATTCATGTGTCTTGAAAAATTACCAATGAAACAGCCCCAAAAGGAAATCATATACAAATAGAGAGGATTAAGACAAAAATAAGTCCGAATAGCCTTTTATAAATGACCAAGGTGCATAGCATGATTTGCTTTATATAACGACAACAATAACGCGCATTAACGTTCCTTCACGAGGGGTCACACGAGCGAATGGATGTTCTCTCCAGCAGACTCATTTGAGCGAATGGCGCCATCAAGAAGTGTTCCCTCAAAAAACCACTCCCAGCAAATGCTCGGGAATTGTCATGCTATAGCAGATATATTTTTCATGCTATTAATAAATTTTTTACTATGTTGAAAATGATAAATTGTCATGCTAGCAAAAAAAATTCAAGAATTTTTCACGTCACAGTAGAGTAAATTGCCATGCACACCAGAGATTCACATATGGCAAAAAAGAGAGCTTGCCATCCTACAACAGGAGAAAAGTCACCACAAAAGCGCATGATTTGCCATGCTGCAAAGAGGAGAATTATCATGCTATAACATGGAGAATTGTCAGGATGTAGAAGAGAAATTGTGACACATGTCTTCAAGAATTTGCTATGTTGCATCAGAAGAAATTGCCATGGTAGACATAGAAATCACCATGACGTTAATATAGGGGAAAATGTTTCCTCGTGAAGGTCATTCCGCAAGTAGCGTCAAAAGAGCGAACAATTGTGTTTTGTCTGGTCATTCTCTCCCAACGGCCTTTCCAACGAACGCGCCTAAGATTCATGTGCTTCAATAACGGCCCATAGAGTGTTCACTAAGGTCAAATCAATAACATTTTTCATTTATACAAACATCCTTTTGCATGTGTATACTCAATTTTATTTCTTGTACACCTAGAAAAGCCGTTCACACACCACCCTTACTTCATGTAGTGTGCACCCAGATGACTGAGAATACAACACTTGAAGGAGGCAATATCTTTTGGGTGACTCTACACGTTGGTCGAATGATAACCGGATCTCATCGACTGTCTCAGCAGCCATTGGATGGTGTGCCGCCCGTCCGATCTTTCCCGCATCAGCTTGTGTGCTCCAACCTATTCACAACATGGCTTGTGTTGCCTTCAGGGATTTGCAATGAGAATCGTGTTGTGCTCCATCGAACCATTTTCTATGGTTCATGTAAAAAAAATTCTCATTGCAACTTGGTATGTGTTTCGACTACCTCTGTTGTTGCCCACCCTTTTACATCATAAGACGTGTTGCAATATTAGGCTGAGCTCCCACACACGTGTCACACGCCTCATTCTGCCCCACATCCTTTGCAACATGGGTCATGATGCAAATCCCGAGCTGAACTCCCACATGGACACGAGCCTCGCACTGCCCCCGTCCTTTTGCAACATGGGGCATATTGTAGTTTCAGGCCGAGCTCCCATGTGGACACACGGCACATGCTGCCCCCATCTTTAAAAAAGATGGCCATGTTGTAAATCCCGATCGAGCTCCCAAAGGAACACGCGTCAATGCGTCATGCACACGATGTGGTGGACCACACGACGGAAAATTAGTCAGTTGAGCGCTAGCCTTTTCCATATCCTTTGGCAAATCCTTAGGCCAACTACAACTCATAGCACCTGTCATGGGGATCAATCTGACAATAAGAAGTAGGGGTACGAACAGGGGTTGATCCTAGCTATGACACAGGTGTGACACATGAAATTTACGAGTTCGGGCCCCTCACGGTGGAGGTAACAACCCTACGTCTTGAGATCTGAGGCTATGTTTTTCTCTAGTGTTTGAGGATTACAAAGATGCGAATCCTTGTTCCTGAGCTACGGGGTGGCTAATATAGAGTGCGCCAGCTCTTTTGTCTACTCATGTTACAGATGTCATGAATGATTTTGTGGATGAAGAACATTACACATGGTAACTGACGTATTAAATGCTACTAATGCATGAGGACGTGCGCCTCTTGACACTCCATAGTCCATGTTGACTGTTCGCCTTCTCTTGCCCGAGTCGTTGTGAGGCAGCAGCCAAGTGGACTTTGGGTGTCCGAGTGGATGGATGTCATTCAAGTGAAAGTGTGTCATCCAAGTGGAGATAATCTTGGTTGGTGCCCGGATGGATTGGCGACCAAGGGGTCTTGATGTCCGGTGTTGTGGGTCCTTCATGTGGTCTGGAATGTACCGCTTATGACCCTACCTATAGCGGGTAACCCTAATAACTCCTATTCGTGTGCAAATGTCCAAACCGGACCATCCAAACACTTTTAGCCATCGAACACGGCTCACCAAATTCCTCTGGACCGGTCCGGATGTCTGAAATTCCACAAACTGGCCCCAAATTGGAAGGTGGTCTAGGGAGTCCACACGCCTACCATGTTGGGCTCCGACACCCTTTGGAGCCTACACATTTGTACAAGCCGCTCGCTATTCCTACTCAAAATCCCGACCTCTCCACCTAGATCACAGCCTCCCCACCACAATGGATCCGCAAGCGCCCATTGAGAGGTTCATGGTCCTTCTGAACCTGGAAGTGGCTATGTGTGTGTGGCTGCGCCCGCAGAACAACAGGGGTGGTGCATGAAGGAAAGGGAGAAGAGAAGAAGCTGGCGGACGCTCAAGTTGCAGGCTTGTAGCTCCTCGTGCAAAGTGGTCCGCCATGCCGATGCCGCCCGAGCAATCGCAACCCTGCCCCTAGTTCAAGCCGTTGTGCTACTACATCGTCCATCTAAACATCGAACCAAACACCCAACAATCGTCGCAACACCCCACCATGTCCGTCCACCCTCCACCATACATCATTGACCGCAACTCGGACTATGTGTTCATGGACTCACTGGCGCTTGTATTCTCGGGGTTTCCATTGGAGGAGCCATCATCCTTCGATGCTTGATCACTGTTCAGCATAATCCCTGCCCCCCAAGTTCGATGGCGTCCACCTATGAGGCAATGATGAACATGATCGACAATAGTGACAACCATGAAGACACACAAGTCGAGGACCTCTACCTGCCAATGCCAGAGAAAGAGCTGTCTCTAGACACCGAGGAGCCTAACGAGACCGAGCATCTGAATGACAACCTACTATGACCAAAATAGTGACGACCATGAAGACACACAAGTAGAGGACCTCCACCTGCCAATACCGACGGCCATGAAGACACACAAGTCGAGGACCTCTACCTGCCAATGCCGGAGAAAGAGCTGTCTCTAGACACCGAGGAGTGTGCATGATTAGTTTTATGAGCAAAATTACTATGACCCCTACAAGAACAAAGTGGTCCATACTCGCAATCCAAAGTCGCTTGCGCATCGACGAGAAATCATTCAATCGGAGGTCAACAAAGTATGATGATGTGTATTAACAACCACAAAACCAGTGCCGAAGTGGCGTGTCACTCAAGCTCATAAGTTTTCCTTTGTGTTGCTCTATGCATTGGTCCTTTGATTTGCTCAATGTTGGAACTTATTAATCATGTCACTGACTTGCTTTTCTAGCCTGGATGCGCATGCGCTTTGTACAAGAAGACGGAGAAGAAGCCCTTCATGTTGATGCATTGTTGGATGAAGTTAAATAGGCAAAACAAGTGGGCAAACCTTTCCCACTCCATTAAGACCGATGATGCCAAAGCCGATGACGATGCGGTTGATCCAACCATCGAAGGGATGCATGATACGTCTCCATCGTATCTACTTTTCCAAACACTTTTGACCTTGTTTTGGACTCTAACTTGTATGATTTGAATGGAACTAACCCGGACTGACGCTGTTTTCAGCAGAATTGCCATGGTGTTATTTTTGTGCAGAAATAAAAGTTCTCGGAATGACCCGAAAATTTACGGAGACACGTTTTGGAATTTATAAAAATATTGGCGAAAGAATCAACACCAGAGGGCTCACACCCTGTCCACGAGGGTGTAGGGCGCACCCCCTGCCTCGTGTCCCCCCAAGGCTCCACCGACGTCAACTCCAACTCTATATATTCATGTTCAGGGAGAAAAAACCCGGAGAGAAGGATTCATCGCGTTTTACGATACGGAGCCTCCGTCAAGCCCTAATCTCTCTAGGGAGGGCTGATCTGGAGTCCGTTCGTGGCTCCGAGGAGCGGAATCCGTCGCCATCGTCATCATCAACCTTCCTCCATCATCAATTTCATGATGCTCACCATCGTGCGTGAGTAATTCCATCATAGGCTTGCTGGACGGTGATGGGTTGGATGAGATTTATCATGTAATCGAGTTAGTTTTGTTAGGGTTTGATCCCTAGTATCCATTATGTTCTAAGATTGATATTGATATGACTTTGCTATGCTTAATGCTTGTCACTAGGGCCCGAGTGCCATGATTTCAGATCTAAACCTATTATGTTTTCATGAATATATGTGAGTTCTTGATCCTATTTTGCAAGTCAATAGTTACCTACTATGTGTTATGATCCGGTAACCCCGAAGTGACAATAATCGAGACCACTCCCGGTGATGACCGTAGTTTGAGGAGTTCATGTATTCACTAAGTGTTAATGCTTTGGTCCGATACTCTATTAAAAGGAGTCCTTAATATCCCTTAGTTTTCAATAGGACCCCGCTTCATTGCGGTAGTACCGCCCGGGCGGAAGTATCGCACCGAGGCCTAGTATCGCTCCTCCAGGCGGCAGAAAAAAATTTCTGCCGCGCTGGGTGCAGAAGTACCACGCGCTCCCCTCGTGGTAGTACCGTGGTAGGCCGCGGTAGTACCGTGAGCTCAAGAAAAAGTAGTTCCAACCAACCGAGAGAACATCGAAGCACTGAACCTTCAAGCGAAAGACCACACCAATGAGCTAACACACAGGACACCACAAGCACAAGCAAGAGACAACGCAGACCAAAAACGAGACACAAACTCTCCCAAGGAGAGGGCGGTGGCCGGAGCCACCTATGTTTCAGTCAATTGGTATGGCACCGCGAAGAATTATCCTTGGGCCCATGACCAAAACTCGTTTTTGAAGCACAAGTACCATAAAAAATGGCTAATGTGAAAGAGTTGATCATTTTATGCATAATGGGGGAGGGAGAGTTCATTGAGAGAACAACACTCCCCCTATGTCCATGCCTACACCTAGATTATACAACAAGTTGAGTGAGGTGGGGTGTGCAAGGGTTCAAGCAACATTGCTCGAATCAATGATATTTAGCTCATGCCTTAGCTCGCGAAATCTTGCTTCATCCAAAGGCTTCGTGAAAATATCTACGAGGTTATCATGGGTGTTGACGTAGCTGAGCTCGATCTCCCCTCACCTAATGTGATCCCGGATGAAGTGATACTGAATCTCAATATGCTTCGTCTTGAAGTGTTGCACCGGGTTGAGAGAAATCTTGATGGCACTTTCAAGTCACACCAAAGAGGCACTTTGTCACAAATGACACCGTAATCCTTTAAAGTTTGCCTCATCCATAACAGTTGTGCACAACAACTACCGGCAGCCACATACTCTGCTCCCGTGGACGAGAGAGATACGCAACTTTGCTTCTTGGAAGACCAACTCACCAAAGAGCAACCAAGAAATTGGCACCCTCCGGAAGTGGACTTCCTATCCACTTTGTCTCCCGCCCAATCCGAGTCCGAGTAACCTACAAGCTGGAAGTTTGCTCCCCTTGGGTACCATAAGCCAAAGTTTGGGGTATGAGACAAATATCGAAAGATTCTCTTGACCGCCACAAAGTGACTTTCCTTAGGTGCGGCTTGAAACCGTGCACAAATTCCCACACTCAACATGATATCCGGTCTAGATGCACAAAGGTAAAGCAAGGAGCCAATCATGGAGCGATATACCTTTTGATCCACCGCTTTACCATTAGGATCAATGTCAAGTTGGCACTTGGTGGGCATGGGAGTGGAAGCCGGCTTGACATCACTTAGCTTGAATCTCTTGAGCATGTCTTGAGTGTATTTGGCTTGGTTGATGAAGGTTCCTTCTCTCCTTTGCTTCACTTCGAACCCGAGAAAGAACTTCAACTCTCCCATGGAAGACATCTCGAACTTTGAGGTCATGAGAGCGGCAAATTCCTCATTGAAAGCTTTGTTAGGGGAACCAAAGATAATATCATCAACATATAATTGGCACACAAACAACTCCCCTTTGACCTTCTTAGTAAAAAGAGTGGGGTCGATTAGCCCAACTTCAAAACCACGATCTTGTAACAACTCGGTAAGGTGGTCATACCACACACATGGGGCTTGTTTAAGGCCATAGAGTGCCTTATCGAGTTGATACACATGATCAGGAAAGTAGGGATCCTCGAACCCGGGGGGTTGCTTGACATATACCAATTCATTAATTGGTCCATTAAGGAAAGCACTCTTCACATCCATTTGTTGTAACTTAAAGTTATGATGAGAAGCATATGCAATCAACATGCGAATGGATTCAAGATGAGCAACGGGGGAAAAGGTCTCACCGTAGTCGATACCCTCGACTTGGGAGTAGCCTTGTGCTACTAAACGAGTGAAAGCACAAGTGCTCCCTAGGTGGTTTTGGTAATTAATGACAACATATCTCTTGTTGGACTAACGTTTCTATCTAGTATGTTTCAGATAAGTTCAACAATGGAGTGGCATGGACTAAAGGTTGTGGGAAGTTCTCCAAGATGCTAAGGACAAAGGATTGGCTAAAGCTTAAAGCTCAAGACTCTTCATTTTACATTTTAGTGATCCAAGATCACATTGAGTCCATAGGAAAAGCCAATACTATCAAGGAGGGATGAGGTGTTGCTTAATGGCTTGCTTGCTCAAAGTGCTTAATGATATGCTCCAAAATCCTCAGCCACTTTCTCACTTCCATATATGTCCCACACCGAATATCCAACTCGGCCCCACTGATTCTTTCTATCCGGAGCCACCGAGTTCAGTTGACATAGCCACTGCCAGAAACCCTAATCAGTTCGATCTCACCGATGGTATCTCGGTCTCACCGAGATGGGCTTGCAAACTCTCTGTTACCTATTGCAATACTTTCGGTCCCACCGAGATATGCAATCGGCCCCACCGAGTTTGCTTGGCCAACTCTCTGTTTCGCTTATTACCAAAATCGGTCCCACCGAGTTTGAGTAATCGGTCAAACCGAGTTGTGGATTTACCCTAACCCTAGCACATCGGTCCCACCGAGTTGATCCAGTCGGTCCCACCGAAAATCTCTAACGGTCACTAGGTTTACTATTTCGGTCTGACCGAGTTTGTTGATTCGGTCCCACCGAGATTGGTAAATTGTGTGTAACGGTTGGATTTTGTGTGGAGGCTATATATACCCCTCCACCTCCTCTTCACTCGTGGAGAGAGCCATCAGAACACATCTACACTTCCAACTCATATGTTCTGAGAGAGAACCACCTACTCATGTGTTGAGACCAAGATATTCCATTCCTACCATATGAATCTTGATCTCTAGCCTTCCCCAAGTTGCTTTCCACTCAAACCTTCTTTCCACCAGATCCAAATCCTATGAGAGAGAGTTGAGTGTTGGGGAGACTATCATTTGAAGCACAAGAGCAAGGAGTTCATCATCAACACACCATTTGTTACTTCTTGGAGAGTGGTGTCTCCTAGATTGGCTAGGTGTCACTTGGGAGCCTCCGACAAGATTGTGGAGTTGAACCAAGGAGTTTGTAAGGGCAAGGAGATCGCCTACTTCATGAAGATCTACCGCTAGTGAGGCAAGTCCTTCATGGGCGATGGCCATGGTGGGATAGACAAGGTTGCTTCTTCGTGGACCCTTCGTGGGTGGAGCCCTCTGTGGACTCGCGCAACCGTTACCCTTCGTGGGTTGAAGTCTCCATCAACGTGGATGTAGGATAGCACCACCTATCCGAACCACGGGAAAAACATCCGTGTCTCCAATTGCGTTTGAATTCTCCAAACCCTTCCCTTTACATTCTTGCAAGTTGCATGCTTTACTTTCCGCTGCCTATTCACTCTTTGCATGCTTGCTTGATATGTATTGTGAATGCTGAAATTATGCCTAAACTACACTTAAACCAAAAAGGCTTAAAAATTGCAACTTTGGCATTAAGTGTCTAATCCCCCCCCTCTAGACACATCTACTTCAAGGTCCTACAAGTGGTATCAGAGCTTTGGTCTCCATTGCCTTGGTTTAATCACCATTGGAGGAAGATGGATGTGTCTACTTTAGGGAGTCTTAGACATAGAGTGCCTATTCTTGATGGAGAGTATTTTCATGAGTGGAAAAATGAGATGCTTGTAATTTTCAATCAATATCATTTGAACAAGTATATTGCTAGCCCTTGTGCACCTCATATTGATCCTTTGCATCCTACCCTAGATGAAGATATTGACATGATTCGCAATCTTAGAACTATTGAGCTCATCATTAGAGGATTGCCCAAAAATTTGATTGCTAGTTTGCCTACTCTTAATTGTGCCTATACTATATGGAAATTTCTTGAGGAACGATTTTCCGATCATTCCTTGAAAAATTTGGATGAAATTCTCCATAAATCTATTGCCTTGAGTAAGATGAACTCTAGTGATCCTAGTTTTGGTGATTGTCTATTTGAGCTTACCAATCTCAAGCATGCTAAAGGAGATGTTGGAATCATTATATCCGAAGCTATAAGAATTCATAAAGGTGACCACTTTGATGATCATTTATCTAATGAATTACCCTTTGTAGGAAATGATGAGTCACAAGATCATGGTGAACATGGATACTATGATGATGATGATGATAGTGACTTTGATCGTGATGATGCAATGAGACATTTTGGTCTTACGACAAATCTTCGGGGATATGTGTCAGGAGGAAATGAATGGGTTCTTGATAGTGGATGTACTGATCATATGACCGGAAATGAAGAGATGTTCCGTGAGCTTGCTGAAAATGACGGTCCTCGAAAATATGTCACCTTTGGTGATAATTCAAAGGGTAAAGTGGTTGGCCTTGGTAAGGTGGCCATCTCACATGATAGCTCCATTCAAAATGTCATGCTCCTTGAATCTCTCGGCTACAACTTACTTTCAGTATCTAGACTTGCTGATTTCGGTTTGAATGTCCTATTTACTGAGGTAGATTGCCAAGTATTTCGTCGAGACAATCATAAAATGGTCTTTACCGGTATGCGTAGAGGTGATCTTTACATTGCCGATTTCTCTAAAAAGGCACAACCTAAAACTTGCTTTATTGCTAAATCCTCAAAAGGTTGGTTGTGGCATAGACGACTAGGTCACGTTGGCATGCGAAACCTTGACAAGCTTATTAAAGGAAATCATATCCTTGGAGTTAACGATGTCATATTTGATAAGGATAGACTTTGCAGTGCTTGTCAAGCAGGTAAACAGGTTGGAGGAAGGCATCCCGTGAAGAACAACATGACCACAAGGAGGCCACTCGAGCTACTTCATATGGATCTTTTTGGTCCCAACGCCTACAAGAGTCTCGGTGGAAATTCTTTTGGTCTAGTTATAGTTGATGATTTTTCAAGATTTACGTGGGTGTTCTTTCTTAATGACAAGTCGCAGGTCCAGAAGATCTTCAAAAACTTTGCTAGGAAGGCCCAAAATCAGTTTGACGTGAAGATCAAGAAGGTTCGGAGTGACAACGGAACGGAGTTCAAGAACGCAAATGTGGACACCTTTCTTGACGAAGAAGGGATTTCACACGAGTTCTCGGCTACGTACACACCTCAACAAAATGGAGTTGTTGAGAGGAAGAACCGGACGCTCATCGAAATGGAAAGAACGATGCTTGATGAATACAAGACGCCGAAGCACTTTTGGGCAGAAGTGGTTGAGACAGCTTGTCATGCAACAAATCGCTTGTATCTTCACAAGCTACTCGGCAAGACGGCATACGAGCTCCTCACCGGTAACAAACCCCAAGTTGGATACTTTCGAGTATTCAGCTCAAAGTGCTACATTCTTGACAAGCATCGTCGTTCAAAGTTTGCTCCTAAATCTCATGAAGGTTTTCTACTTGGTTATGGCTCAAACTCTCACACTTACCGTGTCTACAACAATTTCACCCGAAAGGTTGAAGAGACGGTAGATGTGAAGTTTGATGAATCTAATGGCTCGCAAGTAGAGCAATTGCCAATCGATGTAGGAGACAAAGACCCTTCAGAAGCAATCCAAGACTTGTCTATTGGCAAAATTCGTCCAACGGAGGTGAAGGAGAGTACCTCGTCCGTCCAAGTGGAAGCTTCTACTTCACAACAAGGTGAACCAAGAATTGATACGGAAGCATCCACAAGTGGGACACACCAAGATGAAGAAGACAAGGAAATGCATCAAGACGAACATCAACAACCTCCTTCTCCACCACGACAAGAGAACGACAACGTCAACAATGAAGAAGGCCAAGAAGAAGAACAAGATGAAGAAGATGTTCAACAAAGACCCAAGCAAAAGCTCTCACGAGTTCGAGCAAGAATTGCCAAAGATCATCCCGTCGAGCAAATCTTCAATGATATACAAACCGGGAGAATCACTCGCTCAAAGACTCGTTTAGCTAACTTTTGTGAAAACTATTCATTCATCTCTAGCATTGAACCTATGAATGTTGAAGAAGCATTGGAAGATCCGGATTGGATAAACGCTATGCATGAAGAGCTACACAACTTTGAGAGAAACCAAGTTTGGACATTGGTTGAGAAGCCCGACAACAACCACAACATCATTGGTACCAAATGGGTGTTTCGCAACAAGCAAGATGAATATGGACAAGTGGTTCAGAACAAAGCACGTCTCGTCGCCCAAGGGTACACACAAGTCGAAGGTATGGACTATGGTGAGACATATGCTCCCGTTGCTAGACTTGAGTCCATTCGCATCTTACTTGCCTATGCTAATCACCATAATATCACCTTGTACCAAATGGACATCAAAAGTGCTTTTCTAAATGGTGAAATAGAGGAGGAAGTTTATGTCAAACAACCTCCCGGCTTTATCAATCCTAAGAAACCAAATCATGTTTACAAACTTCACAAAGCTCTTTATGGTCTTAAACAAGCTCCTAGAGCATGGTATAAATGCTTGACCAAGTTCCTTATTGCAAGTGGTTTTGAAATTGGTAAAATTGATTCTACTCTTTTTACTAAAAGGGTTAATGGAGAACTATTTGTATGCCAAATTTATGTTGATGATATCATATTTGGTTCAACTAACCCTCTCTTCAGTGAAAAGTTTGGAAAGCTAATGTCAGAGAAGTTTGAGATGTCTATGATGAGTGAACTCAAATTCTTTCTCGGTTTGCAAATCAAGCAAACTAAGGAAGGTATATTTGTCTCTCAAACGAAGTACACCAAGGACTTATTCAAGAAGTTCAATATGCAAGAATGCAAAGGTATGCCTGTTGGGGAACATAGTAATTTCAAAATTTTCCTACGCACACGCAAGATCATGGTGATGCATAGCAACGAGAGGGGAGAGTGTGATCTACATACCCTTGTAGACCGACAGCGGAAGCGTTAGCACAATGCGGTTGATGTAGTCGTACGTCTTCACGGCCCGACCGATCAAGCACCGAAACTACGGCACCTCTGAGTTCTAGCACACGTTTAGCTCGATGACTATCCCCGGACTCCGATCCAGCAAAGTGTCGGGGAAGAGTTCCGTTAGCACAACGGCGTGGTGACGATCTTGATGTACTACTGCCGCAGGGCTTCGCTTAAGCACCGCTACAATATTATCGAGGACTATGGTGGCAGGGGGCGCCGCACACGGCTAAGATTATGATCACGTGGATCAACTTGTGTCTCTAGGGTGCCCCTTGCCTCAGTATATAAAGGATGGAAGAGGAGGAGGCCGGCCAAGGCAATTGGTGCGGCCAGGATGTGGAGTCCTACTAGGACTCCAAGTCCTAGTAGGAGTCCACCAAGAGGGGAGGAAGGGAGAAGGAAGTAGAGGAGAAGGAAAGGTGGCCGGCCCCCTTTTCCCTAGTCCAATTCGAACCAGAGGGGAGGGGGGGGGGGCGCAGCAGCCCCTTGGCCCTTTCTCCTCTTCCCACTAAAGCCCATCAAGGCCCATTGCTTCTCCCGTAACTACCCGATACTCCGAAAAATACCCAAATCACTCGGAACCTTTCCGATGTCCGAATATAGTCGTCCAATATATCGATCTTTATGTCTCGACCATTTCGGGACTCCTCGTCATGTCCCCGATCTCATCCGGGACTCCGAACTCCTTCGGTACATCAAAACTCATAAACTCATAATATAACTGTCATCGAAACCTTAAGCGTGCGGACCCTATGGGTTCGAGAACAATGTAGACATGACCGAGACACGTCTCCGGTCAATAACCAATAGCGGGATCTGGATGCCCATATTGGCTCCTACATATTCTACGAAGATCTTTTATCGGTCAGACCGCATAACAACATACGTTGTTCCCTTTGTCATCGGTATGTTACTTGCCCGAGATTTGATCGTCGGTATCCAATACCTAGTTCAATCTTGTTACTAGCAAGTCTCTTTACTTGTTCCGTAATACATCATCCCGCAACTAACTCATTAGTTGCAATGCTTGCAAGGCTTAAGTGATGTGTATTACCGAGAGGGCCCAGAGATACCTCTCCGACAATCGGAGTGACAAATCCTAATCTCGAAATACGCCAACCCAACATGTACGTTTGGAGACACCTGTAGAGCTCGTTTATAATCACCCAGATACGTTGTGACGTTTGGTAGCACACAAAGTGTTCCTCCGGCAAATGGGAGTTGCATAATCTCATAGTCATAGGAACATGTATAAGTCATGAAGAAAGCAATAGCAACATACTAAACGATCGGGTGCTAAGCTAATGGAATGGGTCATGTCAATCAGATCATTCATCTAATGATGTGATCCCGTTAATCAAATAACAACTCTTTGTCCATGGTTGGGAAACATAACCATCTTTGATTAACGAGCTAGTCAAGTAGAGGCATACTAGTGACACTCTGTTTGTCTATGTATTCACACATGTATTATGTTTCCGGTTAATACAATTCTAGCATGAATAATAAAAATTTATCATGAAATAAGGAAATAAATAATAACTTTATTATTGCCTCTAGGGCATATTTCATTCCGTCTCCCACTTGCACTAGAGTCAATAATCTAGTTCACATCGTCATGTGATTTAACGGCAATAGTTCACATCACCATGTGATTAACACCCATAGTTCACATCGCCATGTGACCAACACCCAAAGGGTTTACTGGATTCAGTAATCTAGTTCACATCGCTATGTGATTAACACCCAAAGAGTACTAAGGTGTGCTCATGTTTTGCTTGTGAGAGAATCTTAGTCAACGGGTCTGCCACATTCAGATCTGCATGTATTTTGCAAATTTCTATGTCAACAATGCTCTACATGGAGCTACTCTAGCTAATTGCTCCCACTTTCAATATGTATCTAGACCGAGACTTAGAGTCATCTAGATTAGTGTCAAAACTTGCATCGGCGTAACCCTTTACGACGAACCTTTTTTCACTTCCATAATCGAGAAACATATCCTTATTCCACTAAGGATAATTTTGACTGCTGTCCAGTGATCTACTCCTAGATCACTATTGTACTCCCTTGCCAAACTCAGTGGCAGGGTATACAATAGATCTGGTACACAACATGGCATACTTTATAGAACCCATGACCAAGGCATAGGGAATGACATTCATCTTCTGCCGTGGTCGGGCTTTGAGTCTTACTCAATTTCACACCTTGTAACATAGGCAAGAAACTCTTTCTTTGACTGTTCCATTTTGAACTACTTCAAAATCTTGTCAAGGTATGTATTTATTGAAAAAACTTATCAAGCGTCTTGATCTATCTCTATAGATCTTGATGCTCAATATGTAAGCAGCTTCACCGAAGTCTTTCTTTGAAAAACTCCTTTCAAACACTCCTTTATGCTTTACAGAATAATTCTACATTATTTCCGATCAACAATATGTCATTCACATATACTTATCAGAAATGCTGTAGTGCTCCCACTCACTTTCTTGTAAATACAGGCTTCACCGCAAGTCTGTATAAAACTATATGCTTTGATCAACTTATCAAAGCGTGTATTCCAACTCTGAGATGCTTGCACCGGTCCATAGATGAATCGCTGGAGCTTGCATATTTTGTTAGCACCTTTAGGATTGACAAAACCTACTGGTTGCATCATATACAACTCTTCTTTAAGAAATCCATTAAGGAATGTAGTTTTGTTTATCCATTTGCTAGATTTCATAAAATGCGGCAATTGCTAACATGATTCGGACAGACTTAAGCATAGATACGAGTGAGAAACTCTCATCGTAGTCAACACTTTGAACTTGTCGAAAACCTTTTGCGACAATTCTAGCTTTGTAGATAGTAACACTACTATCAACGTCCGTCTTCCTCTTGAAGATCCATTTATTTTCTATGGCTTGCCGATCATCGGGCAAGTCAACCAAAGTCCATACTTTGTTTTCATACATGAATCCCATCTCAGATTTCATGGCCTCAAGCCATTTTGCGGAATCTGGGCTCATCATCGCTTCCTCATAGTTCGCAAGTTCGTCATGGTCTAGTAACATGACTTCCAGAACAGGATTACTGTACCACTCTGGTGCGGATCTCACTCTGGTTTACCTACGAGATTCGGTAGTAACTTGATCTGAAGTTTTATGATCATCATCATTAGCTTCCTCACTAATTGGTGTAGTAGTCACAGGAACAGATTTCTGTGATGAACTACTTCCCAATAAGGGAGAAGGTACAATTACCTTATCAAGTTCTACTTTCCTCCCACTCACTTCTTTCGAGAGAAACTCCTTCTCTAGAAAGGATCCATAATAAGCAACGAATGTCTTGCCTTAGGATCTGTGATAGAAGGTGTACCCAAGAGTCTCCTTTTGGGTATCCTATGAAGACATATTTCTCCGATTTGGTTTTGAGCTTATCAGGATGAAACTTTTTCAAATAAGCATCACAACCCCAAACTTTAAGAAACGACAACTTTGGTTTCTTGCTAAACCACAGTTCAGATTGTGTCGTCTCAACGGACTTAGATGGTGCCCCTTTTTTAACGTGAATGCAGTTGTCTTTAATGCATAACCTCAAAAACGATAGTGGTAAATCGGTAAGAAACATCATAGATTTGCACTATATCTAATAAAGTACGGCTATGACGTTCGGGCACACCATTATGCTGTGGTGTTCCGGGTGGCACGAATTTGTGAAACTATTCCACATTGTTTTAATTGAAGACAAAACTCGTAACTCAAATATTTGTCTTCGCGATTAGATCGTAGAAACCTTATTTTCTTGTTACGATGATTCTCCACTTCACTCTGAAATTCTTTGAACTTTTCAAATGTTTCAGACTTATGTTTCATCAAGTAGATATACTCATATCTGCTCAAATCATCTGTGAAGATCAGAAAATAATGATACCTATCGCGAGCCTCAATATTCATCGGACCACATACATCAGTATGTATGATTTCCAACAAATCTGTTGCTCGTTCCATTGTTCCGAAGAACAGAGTCTTAGTCATCTTGCCCATGAGGCATGGTTCGCAAGCATCAACTGATTCATAATCAAGTGATTCCAAAAGCCCATCAGCATGGAGTTTCTTCATGCGCTTTACACCAATATGACCTAAACGGCAGTGCTACAAATAAGTTGCACTATCATTATTAACTTTGCATCTTTTGGTTTCAATATTATGATTATGTGTATCACTATGATCGAGATCCAATGAACTATTTTCATTGGGTGTGTAACCATATAAGGTTTTATTCATGTAAACAGAACAACAATTTATTCTCTTACTTAAATGAATAACCGTATTACAATAAACATGATCAAATCATATTCATGCTCAGCGTAAACACCAAATAACACTTATTTAGGTTCAACACTAATCCCAAATTTATAGGGAGTGTGCAATGATGATCATATCAATCTTGGAACCACTTCCAACACACATCGTAACTTCACCCTTAACTAGTCTCTGTTTATTCTGCAACTCCCGTTTCGAGTTACTAATCTTAGCAACTGAACTAGTATCAAATACTGAGGGGTTGCTATTAACACTAGTAAAGTACACATCAATAACATGTATATCAAATATACTTATGTTCACTTTGCCATCCTTCTGATCTGCCAATCACTTGGGGTAGTTCCGCTTCCAGTGACCAGTCGCTTTGCAGTAGAAGCACTCAGTCTCAGGCTTAGGTCCAGACTTGGGCTTCTTCACTTGAGCAGCAACTTGCTTGCTGTTCTTTTTGAAGTTCCCCTTCTTCCCTCTACCCTTTTCTTGAAACTAGTGGTCTTGTCTACCATCAACACTTGATGTTTTTCTTGATTTCTACCTTCATCGATTTCATCATCATGAAAAGCTCGGGAGTCGTTTTCGTCATCCCTTGCATACTATAGTTCATCACGAAGTTCTACTAACTTGGTCATGGTGACTAGAGAATTCTGTCAATCACTATCTTATCTGGAAGATTAACTCCCACTTGATTCAAGCGATTGTAGTACCCAGACAATCTGAGCACATGCTCACTAGTTGAGCGATTCTCCTCCATCTTTTAGCTATAGAACTTGTTGGAGACTTCATATCTCTCAACTCGGGTATTTGCTTGAAATATTATCTTCAACTCCTGGAACATCTCATATGGTCCATGACGTTCAAAACGTCTTTGAAGTCCCGATTCTAAGCCATTAAGCATGGTGCACTAAACTATCAAGTAGTCATCATATTGAGCTAGCCAAACGTTCATAACGTCTGCATCTGCTCCTACAATTGATCTGTCACCTAGCAGTGCATCAGGGACATAATTCTTCTGTGCAGCAATGAGGATAAACCTCAGATCACGGATCCAATCCGCATCATTGCTACTAACATCTTTCAATACAATTTTCTCTAGGAACATATCAAAATAAACACAGGGAAGCAACAACGCGAGCTATTGATCTACAACCTGATTTACAAAATACTACCAGGACTAAGTTCATGATTAATTTAAGTTCAATTAATCGTATTACTTAAGAACTCCCACTTAGATAGACATCCCTCTAATCCTCTAAGTGATCTTGTGATCCAAATCAACTAAACCATGTCTGATCATCATGTGAGATGGAGTAGTTTCAATGGTGAACATCACTATGTTGATCATATCTACTATATGATTCACGCTCGACCTTTCGGTCTCCATGTTCCGAGGCCGTATCTGTATATGCTTGGCTCGTCAAGTATAACCTGAGTATTCCGCGTGTGCAACTATTTTTCACCCGTTGTATTTGAACCTAGAGCCTATCACACCCGATCATCACGTGGTGTCTCAGCACGAAGAACTTTCGCAACGGTGCATACTCAGGGAGAACACTTCTTGATAATTAGTGAGAGATCATCTTATAATGCTACCGTCAATCAAAGCAAGATAAGATGCATAAAAGATAAACATCACATGCAATCAATATAAGTGATATGATATGGCCATCATCATCTTGTGCCTGTGATCTCCATCTCCGAAGCACCGTCATGATCACCATCGTCACCGGCGCGACACCTTGATCTCCATCGCAGCATCGTTGTCGTCTCGCCACTTTTATGCTTCCACGACTATCGCTACCGCTTAGTGATAAAGTAAAGCATTATAGCGCGATTGCATTGCACACAATAAAGCGACAACCATATGGCTCCTGCCAATTGCCGATAACTCGGTTACAAAACATGATCATCTCATACAATAAAATTTAGCATCATGTCTTGGCCATATCACATCACAACATGCCCTGCAAAAGCAAGTTAGACGTCCTCAACTTTGTTGTTGCAAGTTTTACGTGGCTGCTATGGGCTTAAGCAAGAACCAATCTCACCTATGCATCAAAACCACAACGATAGTTTGTCAATTTGACTCTGTTTTAACCTTCGCAAGGACCGGACGTAGCCACACTCGGTTCAACTAAAGTTGGAGAAACAGTCACCCGCAAGCCACCTGTGTGCAAAGCACGTCGGGAGAACCGGTCTCTCGTAAGCGTACGCGTAATGTCGGTCCGGGCCGCTTCATCCAACAATACCGCCGAACCAAAGTATGACATGCTGGTAGGCAGTATGACTTATATCGCCCACAACTCACTTGTGTTCTACTCGTGCATATAACATCAAACCGTAAAACCTAGGCTCGGATGCCACTGTTGGGGAACGTAGTAATTTCAAAATTTTCCTACGCACACGCAAGATCATGGTGATGCATAGCAACGAGAGGGGAGAGTGTGATCTACGTACCCTTGTAGACCGACAGCGGAAGCGTTAGCACAACGCGGTTGATGTAGTCGTACGTCTTCACGGCCCGACCGATCAAGCACCGAAACTACGGCACCTCCGAGTTCTAGCACATGTTCAGCTCGATGACAATCCCCGGACTCCGATCCAGCAAAGTGTCGGGGAAGAGTTCCGTCAGCATAACGGCGTGGTGACGATCTTGATGTACTAATTCCGCAGGGCTTCGCCTAAGCACCGCTACAATATTATCGAGGACTATGGTGGCAGGGGGCGCCGCACACGGGTAAGATTATGATCACGTGGATCAACTTGTGTCTCTAGGGTGCCCCTTGCCTCAGTATATAAAGGATGGAGGAGGAGGAGGCCGGCCAAGGCAATTGGTGCGGCCAGGATGTGGAGTCCTACTAGGACTCCAAGTCCTAGTAATAGTCCACCAAGAGGGGAGGAAGGGAGAAGGAAGTAGAGGAGAAGGAAAGGTGGCCGGCCCCCTTTTCCCTAGTCCAATTCGGACCAGAGGGGAGGGGGGGGGGCGGAGCAGCCCCTTGGCCCTTTCTCCTCTTCCCACTAAAGCCCATCAAGGCCCATTGCTTCTCCCATAACTACCCGATACTCCGAAAAATACCCGAATCACTCGGAACCTTTCCGATGTCCGAATATGGTCATCCAATATATCGATCTTTACGTCTCGACCATTTCGAGACTCCTCGTCATGTCCTCGATCTCATCCGGGACTCCGAACTCCTTCGGTACATCAAAACTCATAAACTCATAATATAACTGTCATCGAAACCTTAAGCGTGCGGACCCTACGGGTTTGGGAACAATGTAGACATGACCGAGACACGTCTCCGGTCAATAACCAATAGCGGGACCTAGATGCCCATATTGGCTCCTGCATATTCTACGAAGATCTTTTATCGGTCAGACCGCATAACAACATACATTGTTCCCTTTGTCATCGGTATGTTACTTGCCCGAGATTCGATCATCGGTATCCAATACCTAGTTCAATCTCGTTACTGGCAAGTCTCTTTACTCGTTCCTTAATACATCATCCTGCAACTAACTCATTAATTGCAATGCTTGCAAGGCTTAAGTGATGTGCATTACCGAGAGGGCCCAGAGATACCTCTCCGACAATCGGAATGACAAATCCTAATCTCGAAATACGCCAACCCAACATGTACCTTTGGAGACACCTGTAGAGCTCCTTTATAATCACCCAGTTACGTTGTGACGTTTGGTAGCACACAAAGTGTTCCTCCGGCAAACGGGAGTTGCATAATCTCATAGTCATAGGAACATGTATAAGTCATGAAGAAAGCAATAGCAACATACTAAACGATCGGGTGCTAAGCTAATGGAATGGGTCATGTCAATCAGATCATTCATCTAATGATGTGATCCCGTTAATCAAATAACAACTCTTTGTCCATGTTTGGGAAACATAACCATCTTTGATTAACGAGCTAGTCAAGTAGAGGTATACTAGTGACACTCTATTTGTCTATGTATTCACACATGTATTATGTTTCCGGTTAATACAATTCTAGCATGAATAATAAACATTTATCATGAAATAAGGAAATAAATAATAACTTTATTATTGCCTCTAGGGCATATTTCCTTCAATGCCTACACCCATGCCTACTAGTGGACATCTTGATTTGACCAAAGATGGTGAACCGGTTGATCAAAAGGTTTATCGCTCTATGATTGGTTCCTTGTTATACCTATGTGCTTCACGTCCCGACATTATGCTAAGTGTGTGCATGTGTGCACGTTATCAAGCTGCTCCTAAAGAATGTCATCTTGAGGCCGTGAAAAGGATAGTGAGGTACTTAATTCATACACCAAACTTTGGCATTTGGTATCCTAAGAGGCCTTCTTTTGATCTTGTTGGCTATTCCGACTCGGATTATGCCGGGGACAAGGTTGATAGAAAGTCTACTTCGGGTACTTGTCAATTTCTTGGTAGATCTCTTGTGTCTTGGTCTTCCAAGAAACAAAACTCGGTATCCTTATCCACCGCCGAAGCGGAATACATTGCCGCTGGTTCATGTTGTGCTCAATTACTTTGGATGACCCAAACTCTTAAAGATTATGGGATCTATGTGAAACATGTTCCACTGCTTTGTGACAATGAAAGTGCTATCAAAATTGGTCATAATCCTGTACAACACTCTCGAACTAAGCATATTGAAGTTCGTCATCATTTCATTCGTGATCATGTTGCTAAGGGTGACATAGATCTTAAGCATGTTCGCACTGATAAGCAATTAGCGGATATATTCACTAAACCACTTGATGAGAAAGTGTTTTGCAGGTTGAGAGGAGAATTGAACATCATTGATGCTTCGAACTTGGAGTAGGAACTCCATTGGATAGATGCAAGACATGAGCTTATGACTAATCCATGATATATCTCTTATAATGACTATCTTATGTCTTGGATATATTTGTACCTTGCATGTTGTCTAACCCATGTAGGTGCTTGGTTGAATCTAATTCCATGAGATTGCGACTCACTCACATCTTGAGCAATCTCTACATCACCAAGTCTCTACACAATGGTGGTTGAAGACAAGGAAGCACAAAACCATTCAAACATATCCTTTGACAAATTCTATGTTGAGCTTCATGATTGTCATTTTTGGATACACAAGTGCTCTTCCCTGCAAGAACTAACCCATGTAGGTAGATGAACTCAAACTCCAAGTGGTGCTCCCAACTCTTGATGAGCTACATCAACCTTGAGCACCCACACAAGTTCAACTACATGAGCAAGAACCACACCACCACCCAAGGTATGTTATTCCATCTTAGAGAAGCTTTACTCCAAGACATGAGTCAAAGCAACTCAACAAGATGTGAATACATCAAGATGCTTAAACAAAAAATGGTATACCCATTTTGAGCTTAAACGATGAGTATGACCTATGATCAAGTGTTCTCACTTGACTCCTAAGTCAATATACTCTAACATAGGTGACTATGTCACCGCCCAACTCTAGATGAAGTTCTCTTGTGTTCTTTTCTGTGTTATTGCATTTGTCTCATGCATGTTTATTTTCTTTCTCTTTTAAAAAAAAACTTTATCTAGTTCCTTCAGTTTCTTCTTTTTTCTTTTTGTTTTTGTTCTGCATTTTCTGCATTCAATTCCTTGCAAATCCTTCAGGTAATTCATTACATATCTTTATGAGATCCTACATGTCTAGTGAGCTGAGGTGACAAGTGTTTTTCTCTGTGTGGACTCGGTTTCACCGACTTGTAATTTTCGGTCCAACCGAATCTTTTCGGTACCACCAAAACATGCCACTCGGTGCCACCGACTTCGCAACAGGAAAAACAGTTTGCCACTTGTTCTATATTTCTTCTGATCCAGCTCTACTCAATGAATCTTGTCCTCTACAAGCATCACAATTTTATCCATTGCTTTGTGCTGAGTCTCAAGGACCAAACCTATACGACGGATTCCAGAAAGCCCTTCTTGGAAATTGATGTCAAAGGGGGAGAGAGAGATCACATCAAAGCTCAAAAGGGAGAGAAAGTCTCAAGGACCAAACCTACAAGAGAGAAAGTATTAAGGGGGAGAAAGAGATTTCTAGGGGGAGAGAATACTCAAGGATCCCAGATGTCCCAGATGCTTGATGTTCAAGAGGAGAGATGTCACATGTCTTTTTGGGGGAAAGACATATTCATATGTGCTTATTTGCATTAAGTTCTATCCATTTGTATGTTTCAGCTCTGATTTTCTGTTCCCTATCTTCTCCCAATATCCCATGTAAGATTTAGGGGGAGCAAGACACCTAAGGGAAAGAAATCAATCAAATTCATTGCATATCTTTACTCTTGGGGACATGTTGAATCCATTGTGGTACCTTGTACTCACTCTCTACATGTCATCCCAGTCTTGGTACTCTTGTGGCTTCTTTGGTTTGCTCTGGCTAGTGGAGGTACCTGTGTTATCTAACCTTGTTTGTGCAGGTTCATTCCATCCTAAGCCAGCTAAAGACTACAAGGTAAGTGTATGCATCAAAATCATGAGTATGAGGAATTCTTGCTTGTGTACATACTGTTTGCAAGAAGGACTCATGAGCATGAAGGTATTTTCCTTGATAATCTTTTGCTCTGATGCATATGGCCAAGATACATGTAACACATTGCCTACTCTGTCATGGTTATGCTCTCACATGCCTCTATATTTCACATTTACATGAGTGCATACATGTAGGGGGAGCCTATGCTAGTTACATGTCTTTCCAAAGCTTTACTTGTTGTTCTTTATATCTTTATCTAAATCTTTGATGTATGTTGCCATCAATTACCAAAAAGGGGGAGATTGAAAGCACAAGTGCTCCCTAGGTGGTTTTGGTAATTAATGACAACATATCTCTTGTTGGACTAACGTTTCTATCTAGTATGTTTCAGATAAGTTCAACAATGGAGTGGCATGGACTAAAGGTTGTGGGAAGTTCTCCAAGATGCTAAGGACAAAGGATTGGCTAAAGCTTAAAGCTCAAGACTCTTCATTTTACATTTTAGTGATCCAAGATCACATTGAGTCCATAGGAAAAGCCAATACTATCAAGGAGGGATGAGGTGTTGCTTAATGGCTTGCTTGCTCAAAGTGCTTAATGATATGCTCCAAAATCCTCAGCCACTTTCTCACTTCCATATATGTCCCACACCAAATATCCAACTCGGCCCCACCGATTCTTTCTATCCGGAGCCACCGAGTTCAGTTGACATAGCCACTGCCAGAAACCCTAATCAGTTCGGTCTCACCGATGGGATCTCGGTCTCACCGAGATGGGCTTGCAAACTCTCTGTTACCTATTGCAATACTTCCGGTCCCACCGAGATATGCAATCGGCCCCACCGAGTTTGCTTGGCCAACTCTCTGTTTCACTTATTACCAAAATCGGTCCCATCGAGTTTGAGTAATCGGTCAAACCGAGTTGTGGATTTACCCTAACCCTAGCACATCGGTCCCACCGAGTTGATCCACTCGGTCCCACCGAAAATCTCTAATGGTCACTAGGTTTACTATTTTGGTCTGACCGAGTTTGTTGATTTGGTCCCACCGAGATTGGTAAATTGTGTGCAACGGTTGGATTTTGTGTGGAGGCTATATATACCCCTCCACCTCCTCTTCACTCGTGGAGAGAGCCATCAGAACACATCTACACTTCCAACTCATATGTTCTGAGAGAGAACCACCTACTCATGTGTTGAGACCAAGATATTCCATTCCTACCATATGAATCTTGATCTCTAGCCTTCCCCAAGTTGCTTTCCACTCAAACCTTCTTTCCACCAGATCCAAATCCTATGAGAGAGAGTTGAGTGTTGGGGAGACTATCATTTGAAGCACAAGAGCAAGGAGTTCATCATCAACACACCATTTGTTACTTCTTGGAGAGTGGTGTCTCCTAGATTGGCTAGGGGTCACTTGGGAGCCTCCAACAAGATTGTGGAGTTGAACCAAGGAGTTTGTAAGGGCAAGGAGATCGCCTACTTCGTGAAGATCTACCGCTAGTGAGGCAAGTCCTTCGTGGGCGATGGCCATGGTGGGATAGACAAGGTTGCTTCTTCGTGGACCCTTCGTGGGTGGAGCCCTCCGTGGACTCGCGCAACCGTTATCCTTCGTGGGTTGAAGTCTCCATCAACATGGATGTAGGATAGCACCACCTATCCGAACCACAGGAAAAACATCCGTGTCTCCAATTGCGTTTGAATTCTCCAAACCCTTCCCTTTACATTCTTGCAAGTTGCATGCTTTACTTTCCGCTGCCTATTCACTCTTTGCATGCTTGCTTGATATGTATTGTGAATGCTGAAATTATGCCTAAACTACACTTAAACCAAAAAGGCTTAAAAAATTGCAACTTTGGCATTAAGTGTCTAACCCCCCCCTCTAGACACATCTACTTCAAGGTCCTACAACGAGCCTTGTTGTGAATGATAATCCCATGAGCATCTTGCTTGTTCTTGAATATCCACTTGGTTCCAATGACATTGTGGTTCTCCGTTGGCCTTGGCACCAATCGCCACACTTTGTTGCGCTCGAAGTTGTTGAGTTCTTCATGCATGGCATTGAGCCAATCCGGATCCTCGAGCGCCTTATAGACCTTTTGGGGTTGAACACGAGAGACAAATGCGTGATGTTCACAATAGTTTGCTAATTTTCTATGAGTGCTTACCCCCTTTCTTAAACTTCCAAGCACATTTGTCATGAGATGCTCCTTGGTGGACAGCTTGGAAGCAATCTTGGCGGCAGGACGCTCCAATTCCTCCTCGGGGGTGAGACGAGGAGTGGTCACTTGATCATCTTGAGCGCCATCTTGAGCTTGTTCTTGATCTCGAGGAAGCTCTTGATCTTGAACTTGCTTGGAGGAGAGAACTTGACCTTGGGCATCACTTGATGTTACAACACCGTCTTGAGTTTGACCTTACCCTTGGTCTTGTTCTTGAAGTTGAGGGCGTTCACTTTGTTCTTCGAAAGCGTGTGGGTCTTGGGTTGGTGAAGGTTCCACTTCAGTGGAACATTGTCCTTCTCCTTCGGCCACAAGGGGTTCCTCAATGGGTAGGATATGACCAACACCCATTCTTCTTATGGCTTGGGGAGGAATTTCATCACCTACATCATAAGTACCACTTTGCTCCACTTGGGAGCCGTTATTCTCATCAAATTCCACGTTACACGTTTCCCCAATAAGTCCCGTGGACTTATTGAGAACACGATAAGCATGAGAGTTTGTAGCATAACCAACAAATATGCCCTCATAAGCTCTAGCCTCAAATTTAGACAAACGAACACCTTTCTTGAGAATGAAACACTTACACCCGAACACCCGGAAGTACTTGAGGTTGGGCTTGTTACCGGTGAGTATCTCATATGGAGTCTTGTTCAAGCCTTTGCGGAGGTAAAGCCGATTAGATGCATGAAACGCGGTGTTGATGGCTTCGGCCCAAAAGTTGTAGGGAGACTTGAACTCCGCCATCATGGTCCTTGTCGCATCCATCAACGCCCGGTTCTTCCTCTCCGCTACACCATTTTGTTGAGGAGTATAAGGTGCGGAATATTGATGCTTGATTCCCTCATCACTCAAAAACTCATCCAAGGTGTAGTTCTTGAACTCGGAGCCGTTGTCACTTCTTATAGTCAAGATCTTTGTATTATGTTGTCGTTGAGCTTCATTTGCAAAGTCGATGACGGTTTGTTGGGTCTCGCTCTTCCTGTTGAAGAAATATACCCAAGTGTATCTTGAATAGTCATCCACAATCACCAAGCAATACTTTCTACTGCCAAGACTATCAAAGGATGGAGGCCCTTAGAGATCCAAATGAAGGAGCCCCAAAGGCCTCTTCGAGTAGATGATAGTCGTGGGAGGGCGAGCCTTCTCGTGTAGCTTTCCTTCGATGCAAGCATGATCTTGGGCAAAACTAACATTTGTTAGTCCATGAACATGGTCCCCCTTGAGAAGACTTTGCAAAGATCTCATATTGACGTGGGCTAAACCGCGATGCCAAAGCCATCCCACGTCAACTTTAGCCATTAGGCATGTCGCGGTCTTAGTGGGTCGCTTCGAAAATTTAATCACATAGAGACCATTCTCGACATGCCCAACAAAGGCTACTTTAAGCGTCTTGCTCCACAAGAGGGCCACAGTATCAATATCAAAGAAAGTGACAAAACCTGTGAGTGCTTTTTGACGAACGGAAAGTAAATTGTATGCAAGGGTCTCAACAAGCATGACCTTCTCGATCGTAAGATCATGAGAAATGACAACTTTACCGAGTCCGAATACCTTATAGGATGAGGCTTCTCCCAACTAGACGTTGGTGGGCATGGATGGAATCTTTTGCACGTCCACCACCAAGTCCTTGCTTCCGATCATATGATTAGTAGCTCCACTATCGAGCAACCATGATCCCCCACCGGAAGCAAACGCCTACAAGAGATCAATGCTTGGTTTTAGGTACCCATTTTGTAATGGGTCCTTTGATGTTAGTAACAAGGGTATTAGGAACCGAAGTAGACCATTCAATGTACTCATAAGGAGAACCAACAAATTTGGCATAAACATGCCCATCTCTAGCACGGCACAACACATAAGAAGGGTTAAAGTCGCTGGCTTTGTTGGAAATGGAAGCGTTGCCCTTCTTGGCACCACTACCCCTCATGGAGTTCTTCTCCTTCTCCGTAGTAGCACCCTCTCCCTCCTTCACAAAGGTTTGTTTGAGGGGAGGAGGTCATTTGGCCTTGTCATTCTTCTTCTTGTTCTTGGACTCGGGCACGTACCTAATCCCTTCCTTGGTCACAACTCCCTTTTGGTTGGTCAAAGATCGTTGAGGTTCTTCTCGCCTTGTATGCAAGACACAAGACCTTTCTCAAGTTGTACCTTTAGCTTAGCGTTCTCCTCAACAAGATGCACATGCTCACAACATGAGTTACTAGCATTTGCATTATCAATTAACATCATACATGTAAAAGTGGCTTTCTCCTTGGTTAGCTTTACTTGAAGTTGATCATGAGACTCTTTGAGGCTAGCATGAGCACCCTTCAAGACCTTGTGAGCATTGTCAAGTAGATCAAACTCCTCTTTGAGTCTAGCAAGATCAACCCCAAGCTTGGCCTTCTCGGAGTTTAACACACGAGAGACAACAAGAGCATGATCAAAATCTTTCTTTAACTTAGCGTGATCGACGTTGTGTGACTCCTCAAGAACCAAACGAAGACCACGCTCTTCCTCAAGAGCATTGGAAAGATCCGAAATCTCATCGGCATAGTTAGGACTATGCCCCTCCATCTTGGAGATAGTATCTTCGTGAGCCTCGATCATGTCACTGGCTTCACCAAGTTGTTCCAAGAGAGCAACAAAATGCTTCTTGGATTTACCCTTGAGTTTACCCATAAAGGACTCAAACTCATTTTCCTCCACATTGTATCCCTCATGTTCATCGATGCAATCCTTCAAGGAAGGATTATTAATGATGGTAGTTTTGATGTTGGGGGTTACCTTGTTGGTGGTTTTAGCCATGAGGCACTTGGCAGTGATGTTCTCATTGGGTGAGTTGAAGAGAGACACTTGTGGAGTTTTTGCAATGGCTACGGAGGCCATGGCAACCGACTCACCATCTTTATCATCATCATCATCATCCTCATGGTACTCTTCTTGAACCACCAACGCCTTGTGAGGGATCTTCTTGGGGAAGTTGCTCTTGTTGGGGAAGGACTTGGCTTTGTCCTTTCGGATGAGCTTGCCACCATTGTCTTCCCTCTTCTCATACGGACATTCCGCAACAAAATGGCTCACATTGCCACAATTGTAGCAAGTCCTCACACGTTGCTTCCTCTTCGTGCCACTTGAGTTGTTCTTGTTGAAGTTTGGCCTTGAGTTCTTCTTGCTCCAAAATTGCCTTGGCCTTCAATGATAGGCATACTTTGTATCTTCGGGGTTGCTTTCCTCTTCTTCCTTTTCTTATTCTTCTTCAACACAAACCTTGGCCTTCAATGCAAGGTTGGGCTTCTTTGCCCTTTGAGAGCGAAGCACCGCATTGTCACCGGTCTTGTCCAAGATGTTCATAGCCACAAACTCATCCAACACTTCACTTGAGGTCAAGGTGTGGAAGTCGGGCCTTTGACGAATGACGGAGGACATGGCCTTGTGGTAAGGCATCATTGCTTTGAGGAATTTGCACTTGATCCAATTGTCATCCGTGTCCTTGCTCCCATGATCTTGGAGTGAGACCGCGAGTTTGGTTACTCTCTGATAAAGCCCACGAGGTTCTTCATCTTCTTTCATAGCAAACTCATCGGCTTCATCTTGCACTGCTTCATAGTTGGAGCGTTGAATGCTTGCGCTTCCCTGGTAGAGAGAGACAACACAAAGCCATGCATCTTTGGCCAAGGAGAATGGCCAAAGATGAGGTAGATCTTCGGGAGGAATTGCATCTTGGATGATGAAGAGAGCATTCTCATTGAATTGATTATCCACGGCTTCTCGAGGAGTGAAGTTGCTTGGGTCACGTGGATAGAAACCTTCTTCAATGATTCTCCAAAGATTAGTATTCACATGATTTAAATGACACTTAAAGTGATAAACCCAAGAATCAAAGTCCTCATTTTTCACAATCTTAGGGGGAGGATCGGCATGATTCAAATGAGTGGAAGGAATCGGTCCACCCTAAACAAGTGGTGGTTCCACATGGGCAAAATTGCCGGTGCCATTTTTACCACTAGAAGAAGGAGCCTTTTCACTACTAGCTTCCCCCTTGTCGGAGTTAGCATCCATCACCTTGTCGGTGGGATCACCCACTTTCAACGGTGCGGTGGATAGTTTAAGCCCTTCAATGAATTTAGTAAACATGCTTTCAACCTCGGTCGTCATGGAGGTTTTCAATGTCTCCAAGGCCACATTGAATTCCTCACGAGAGACCGCGGTTCCCCCATCGCCCGTAGACGAGATCGGATTCACACCGGAGTGTTCCTCCACACCGTCTACGATATCAACCATACTCTTCGGATGGTAAAGTCCTTAGTAAAGAGATGAGGCTCTGATACCAATTGAAAGGATCGATAGGTTGACTAGGGGGGGGGGGGGTGAATAGGAAACTAACAATTTTTAGCTTTTCTTTACCAAATTAAACTTTGCATCAAATTAGGTTGTCTAGATGTGCAACTAGGTGAGCAACTGATGACCCACAAGTATAGGGGATCTATCGTAGTCCTTTCGATAAGTAAGAGTGTCGAACCCAACGAGGAGCAGAAGGAAATGATAAGCGGTTTCTAGCAAGGTATTCTCTGCAAGTACTGAAATAAGTGGTAACAGATAGTTTTGTGATAGGATAATTTGTAACGAGCAACAAGCAACAAAAGTAAATAAGGTGCAGCAAGGTGTCCCAATCCTTTTTGTAGCAAAGGACAAGCCTGGAAAAACTCTTATATGATGTAAAGCGCTCCCAAGGACACATGGGAATATTCTCAAGCTAGTTTTCATCACGCTCATATGATTCGCGTTCGGTACTTTGATAATTTGGTATGTGGGTGGACCGGTGCTTGGGTGCTGCCCTTACTTGGACAAGCATCCCACTTATGATTAATCTCTATTGCAAGCATCCGCAAATACAACAAAAGTATTAAGGTAAACCTAACCATAGCATGAAACATATGGATCCAAATCAGCCCCTTACGAAGCAACACATAAACTAGGGTTTAAGTTTCTGTCACTCTAGCAACCCATCATCTACTTATTACTTCCCAATGCCTTCCTCTAGGCCCAATTAATGGTGAAGTGTCATGTAGTCAACGTTCACATAACGCCACTAGAGGAGAGACAACATACATCTCATCAAAATATCGAACGAATACCAAATTCACATTGAAAGGATCGATACGGTCGACTAGAGGGGGGGGGGGGTGAATAGGAGACTACAAATTTTAATCTTTCTTGTAGATTTTCAGGCTTAGCGGATAAAAGAGTTTACTAGATATGCAACTAGGTGAATGCAACCTATATGACAAGTAAGCTCCAAGAAGAAAAGCTAGGCAACAAACTACTTAGCAAGCCAACAAGCATACAACAACAAAGAAAGGTGCGGGGAAGGATTAACCACAAGTGAGACGAGGACGCGGATTTTAACCCGAAGTTCACTCTTCCTTGGGGAAGAGCTAATCTCCGGTTGGAGCGGTGTCGGAGCCAAAGCTTGCGGAATGCCACCAAAGGCTCACCGTATTCTCCTTCGAGTCACCCCCAACGGATGAGCCTCGAATCACTCGGGGTTGGTCTTGAAGGCGACCACCACACCTTTACAAACTTCTCCGGAGCACACCACAAGCAAGGAAGCTTCCGGAGGAACCTCTAACCGCCTAGGATCCCAAGCTCCAAGAGTGACAAGTCAATGGGGAAGAAATGTTGCGGGGAACGCGATTTGGTTTGGTCAAGTTGTAGATCGGGTCTTGCTCTCCCAATCCCCAAAGTTTCAACAAGTTTGGGTGGAGGGATTGAGAGTATTGAGCAAAATGGGGTGTAGCAATGGTGGAGCTCAACAAGACATTAGGGTTGGGGGTTGGAGGAGGAAGAAAGGCCTTTTTATAGTGTTCATGTGAGGGTGGGGATTTCTGCCCGTTGGACCCCGTGCGCACGGGCTAAGTCAGCCCCGTGCGCACGGGGTATCCAGACACAATCGCACCACCCCATGCGCACTGGGGTCAAAAGACCCCGTGCGCACGGGGTATCCAGAGAGTTACGCAGTACCCCGTGCGCACGGGGGTCAAAAGACCCCGTGCGCATGGGGTACCCAGAGAGTTACCCAGTACCCCGTGCGCACAGGGGTCAAAGGACCCCGTGCGCACAGGGTACCTAGTAACTTATTGTTGCAACTTTCTGAGTACCACAGCACACACACTAGGTTCACATGAGGTGTTTGGAGTGGTAAGGGTAAGAGAGTAAGGCTCGACAAAGGCATTCCCACACAACATTTATCCAAACAGACCCCTCTTAATAGTGCGGTCTTTCCTACGACTCGAAGCAAACCAAAACTAAACCTTCGAAGCGTCGAAAGACCACACCTTTGTCCTTTTTGAAATGGGGGGGGGGGGGTCGAACATATCCATCGCGGGCACTTAGAACCAATAACCTGAGATAAACTTTAGCAACCAATATTAGTTCAACTAACCACATTGTCATCACACCAAAATATAGCTTAAGTGCCATTAGCACTTTCAGTCTCCCCCTTTTTGGTGCATTGATGACAACGTGGTTAGAGCATGGCAAAGAGGATAAACAGATAGAAAGCCATGGAACAAATAATGATCATGATAGCTCCCCCTATATGTGTGCCCGAAAACAAGAATGCATCTAGTACACCCATAGGAGGTTCGACCAAGATCATTATTGATAAGTCATGAGATTCATCAAAATAAACCTATAACGGTGCCTAGATCTCATGACACACTGTGGTGAGAAAATAATGTGAGACCCAATAAGCATAAGAGGATAATAGCAAGGTTCAACAATAAAGCTAGAGTCTCACAATAACGTTAGAGGCTCACAACCACACAGACAGAAAGGAAATAAGAGTATCTCAAGCCAACTAAAACCAATCAATAGCGAGAAACACGAGGCTTGAGATCTCAACACACACACACACCCACGAACACACAACCACACGCACCACTTCTCCCCCTTTGTCATCAAGACAACAAAAAGGAGACAAATGGTGACACGAGACCCACTAGACAAGAGGAGGAGCACTCGAGGCATCATCATCATCAAAACGCCACCCGGCCATTGGGAAAGACCGAGCAGTGGCCTCACAGTCGACGTCCTCAGAACCTGGTCCGACCTCCTCACCAGCAGCAGCCCTTGCTACCTTTTGCTCACGCCGAACAAGCTTCTCCTTGTTGATTTCCTTCATCTGACGACGCTGAATCGACTGACACATCTTGAACATGTTGCTCAAGGTCTTGAACATCGACTTCTTCTCTCCCTTGGCAAAGATGGCCTCAGAGCCAATAGACTTGGCCTTACCACGAGGGATCCGTGCAGTAGAGGACATGCCTGGAGTGTAAGTAGCACGATCCTCAGGCCTAGGGTTGCACCCCTTCTTGATGGGCACATAGGGAGCAGGAGCAGCTGGGGTCCAGTTGGAGTTGCGCTTGGGAACAACAGTCTTGAAGCTAGCAATGTACTTTGCTGGACAGACAATCTCAATCAACACCTATATGAAAGGAGCATAGATCAAAGACTTGTTCTCTTGAACACACTGACGCAACTCGTAGTACATGAAATCCAGAACATCCACTTTCTTATTCTGATGAAGATACACAAAGACATCAAGCATGGAGCTCCGAATGTTATGGGAATCCCCGGCCTTTGGAGTGAGGGTATACCGCAGGATATGGCGCATGCTGTCATAGAGGGGCAAGAGGTCTTTGATTGACCCAGTGACAAACGACTTCTCTTGTTTGTAAGCAAAGGCAATCTCATCCTTAGTGCGCTGCCCACTTTCCCGAACAATGCCAAACTCATCCGAAACAGTCTCTTCATCCATGAAAGGGCAGGGAATGATCTCGGAGAACTTTGCCATAGGAGCTGAGCACTGATATGTTCCGGACATCCATGTGAGGGTGCGAGCAGAATCATTGGAGAAGTATAGAGTGGCAAAGAACTGCATCACTAGATCTTCATTATAGGGGTGGTTGAAGGTGACAAACGGAATCAGACCCAGTCGTCCAAGAGCGGAGTACACACCGGGATACAGATGATCATTGTCGCGCAAACTCTTAGTGTTGACTTGCTTGTTTGGAGCAAACTTCTTTGACTTGGTCATAAGAAGCTCATGATAGATTCTTTGCTGAAACCCATTTTTGAAACGGGGATCCATTCCCATACTCGTGGCCTTAACATACGGATGGTTCTGTCTCTCAGCCCAGATCTATGGCTTGGTCCACTTGACAAGAGGCATATTCCGGAGGTCATGCCTGCCCGGAGTGGCTTCCTCCGGACTAGACTCCTCTTCCTCTTCTTCATCACGATCATCTTCTTCACCTTCCTCACCACGATCCTCTTCTTCTTCTATCTCATCATCTTGTGAGTCATATTCTTCCTCAGATTCATCGAAAGCCTCAACAACGGGCCGCTTTGGGGCTGCACGGTGAGCACGGCCCTGACCTGTCCCAGACCCCTGACCGATGCCTTCAGACGGCTGACGACGAGCAATGGTGAAGTCCTTTGATCCTCCTTTTGCATGCTTGCCACGAAGCTCAGACCTCTTGCCAGCGGAGTCTAAAACACACACAAAAACCCAACAACACAAAGCACGAGGCACAAATGAGTACAAGTCCAAGATAAATGGCAAGGAGATAGACAAAAGTCTAGGCAATAGTTCCTGGATAGCCCGTGCGCACGGTACAGGACCGTGGGCACGGGGCCCCGTGCGCACGGGGGTCAAACACCCCGTGGACACGGGGGTCTCCCAGCGGCAGCCACTACCAGAAAGACTCCGGGAGTGGGTGCAGCAGAGGGACCAACGGATCTACGCACTAGACTTCTATCTACAAACTAGTTGAGGCCAAACGAATCTAGGGAGCAAAGAAACCCTAAAGCTAGAACAAAAGAGGGGAACTCAAGGAGATGGAACAAGAGGAGAGGACCAACCGGAGGAGGACCCCATCAGGATCCAGATCCACGGAGGAAGAACTCCGACAAGGCCCGGAGGAGCTCCGGTGAGTGGAGGCGACGGCGGCGGCGCTGGAGGCTTCCTGGGGAGTGGAGGGGGCGAATGGATGGGAATGAACCCGAGCCCCCCCACGCCCCACCTCTTCAGGACCAGAAACCGCAGACCCCATGCGCACGGGCTAAGTGAGCCCCGTGCGCACGGGCTAAGTGAGCCCCGTGCGCACGGGGGTCCCGTGCGCACGTACAGAGCCCGTGGGCACGGGGGCCCCGTGGGCACGGGGGCCCCGTGGGCACGGTACAGGTCCGTGCGCACGGGGTATTCAGAAACTTTGACATGAGTGGATCTTTAAATATAGGGCTGAGTGTATACTCTTACCCCTACTTCACAAGGCACTCGGTCTACGTTTCTGAACACACCACGAGGAAAGTCCTATCACTATGGAAAGGGTATATGTGGAGCACTTGTACCAAAAAGAAGCGAGGAGAACCAACCAAAAAAAGAAAATAAACACCACACCACACACACACGAAACAAACACGGACAAAACCCTCAAGCGAGGGCGGTGGCCGAGGCCACCATGTTTGAGTTTACTTGGTATGGCACCGCAAAGATATGAACCTTGGGCCCAAGACCAATACTCATCTTTGAAGCACAAGTACCACCTAAAGTGGCTTATGTGAAAGATTGTGTTTGTTTTAGGCACTTCTAGGATAAGATAGCTCATGAGTTGAGCTAGCTCCCCCTAGACATGTGCCTATATCTAAGCAAGATAGTACACGAGTATGTGTGTGTGAGCAAGAGTTTCATCCGAAGTTACTAATATCCACGATATTTAGCTCATGCCTTAACTCGCGGAATCTTGCTTCGTCAAGGGGCTTGGTGAAGATGTCTGCTAGTTGATTCTCGGTGTTGACATGGAGTAACTCAATGTTTCCCTTGGCCACATGATCTCTAATGAAACGATGACGAATCTCAATATGCTTGGTCTTGCTATGTTGAACCGAATTCTCGGCGATCTTGATGGCACTTTCATTGTAACACCAAAGAGGCACTTTGTCACATTTGACACCATAATCCATCAAAGTTTGCCTCATCCATAGTAATTGGGCACAACAACTTCCGGCAGCAATATACTCAGCTTTGGCTGTGGAGAGAGATATACAATTTTGCTTCTTTGAAGACCAACTTACCAACGATCTCCCTAGGAATTGACATGAGCCAGATGTGGACTTGCGATCAACCTTGTCTCCGGCCCAATCCGAATCCGAGTAACCCATTAACTCAAATGATGATCCCTTGGGATACCAAAGGCCCACGTTTGGGGTATGAACCAAATATCGAAGGATCCTTTTCACTGCCAAATAGTGGCTCTCCTTAGGAGCGGATTGAAATCTTGCACACATACACACACTCAACATAATATCTGGCCTAGATGCACAAAGGTAAAGCAAGGAACGGATCATAGAGCGATATACCTTTTGATCCACTTCTTTACCATTTGGATCAAGATGAAGTTGACCATTTGTGGCCATGGGTGTCTTCATTGGCTTGGCATCTTGCATTTTGAATCTCTTGAGCATGTCTTGGATATAACGAGATTGATTGATGAAGGTTCTGCCTCTCAATTGCTTCACTTGAAAACCGAGAAAGAACTTCAACTCTCCCATCACGCTCATCGCAAATTCCTTAGTCATAAGATTCTCAAACTCAACGTTAATAGCATGGTTAGTTGACCCAAAGATAATATCATCAACATATATTTGGCAGACAAACAACTCTCATTTTACCCTCTTCGTAAAGAGAGTGGAATCTATTACCCCAATCTGGAACCCCTTCTCGCTTAGGAATGCCGTAAGGTGATCATACCAAGCACGAGGTGCTTGTTTGAGTCCATAGAGTGCCTTATGGAGTTCATAAATGTGAGAGGGATGATCGGGGTCTTCAAAACTGGGAGGTTGCTTGACATACACCAACTCCTTAAGAGGACCATTAAGAAATGCACTCTTAACATCCATTTGATATAATTTGAAATCATGATGAGAGGCGTAAGCAAGCAATATGCGAATGGATTTGAGACGGGCAACGGGGGCAAAAGTTTCACCAAAGTCCAAACCTTCAACTTGGGTGAAACCTTGTGCCACTAACCTTGCCTTGTTCCTTATTACTTGTCCATATTCATCTTGTTTGTTCTTGAAAATCCACTTTGGTCCAATGACATTATGAAATTCCTTGGGTCTTTCCACAAGGGTCCACACTTTGTTGCATGTGAAGTTGTTGAGTTCTTCATGCATGGCATCTATCCAATCCGGATCGTCAAGGGCATCTTCCACCTTCAGGGGTTCAACACAAGAGACAAACGAGTGATGTTCACAAAAGTTTGCCAAACGTCTATGAGTAGTTACCCCCTTTTTGATGCTTCCGTAGATGTTCTCGGTGAGGTGTTGAAGACGTTTTAGCTTGGCGACCACTTTTTGCTCTTTGCGGTCAAGCTCTTCTTCACTTGGTTTTGGAGTTGATGAAGAAGCTTTCCCTTGAGATTGCTTTAGCCTTGGAGACACTCCTCTCTTTGCAACCACAGGTTCTTGCTCAGTAGGAAGTGATGACGATGAAGACACTTGTGGTTGGGGTTGATCTAGATCTTGATCATGACTTTGAGCTTGATCTTGAGCCTCAACGATTGGTTCTTCATTATTCGGAAGAGTTTGCTCTGGATCTTCCTCAGGAATATGAGGGTCTTGATCTTGTTCTTGGATAGGTTCATTACTTCCCAAGGCATCTTGTACAAGTGGTGTCGGTGATGACTTCCCTTGTGGAAAATCCTCAAGAGGGGCTCTTACTCCTTCTTCTTCTACTTGGACATGGGGTGTTTCTTGTGGGAGAATGTGGCCTATCCCCATTGTCCTTATAGCTTGTGAAGGAGCCTCATCACCTACAACACTAGGAACAATTTGCTCCATGCGGGAGCCGTTATCTTCATCAAACTCCACAGTTACCGTTTCCTCAATTCATCCGGTGGATTTATTGAGAACTCGGTAAGCATGAGAGTTTGATGCATATCCAACAAATATGCCCTCATAAGTTCTAGACTCAAATCTAGCTAACCGGTTTTTTTTGTTTAAAATGAAACACTTACAACCGAATACCCGAAAGTATTTGACGTTGGGCTTTCTCCCAATTAGGAGCTTATAAGGGGTCTTGTTCTTGAGCTTGCGAAGATAAAGCCGGTTTGAAGCATGGCACGCGGTGTTGATGGCTTCTGCCCAAAGCTTGTATGCTGATTTGTACTCATCAAGCATGGTCCTAGCCATCTCAATAAGAGTCCGATTCTTCCTCTCTGCAACACCATTTTGTTGGGGAGTATATGGTGTGGCATATTGATGCTTTATCCCCTCTTCACTCAAGAATTCATCCATTGTATAGTTTTTGAACTCGGTGCCATTGTCACTTCGGATTGCCTTGATCTCACAGTTATGTTGACGTTGAGCTTCTTTGGCAAAGTTGATGAAGGTTTCTTGAGTTTCATCTTTAGTCTTGAGAAAGAACACCCAAGTATATCTTGTGAAGTCATCAACAATGACAAGGCAAT
This sequence comes from Triticum monococcum, assembly GCA_034509565.1. Classification (NCBI taxonomy): domain Eukaryota; kingdom Viridiplantae; phylum Streptophyta; class Magnoliopsida; order Poales; family Poaceae; genus Triticum; species Triticum monococcum. Next base: position 610,337,175 of record CM067842.1, read on the forward strand.
ATCTCCTTCCTCCCAAACTATCATATGTTGGAGGCCCAAATAGATCCAAATGGACAAGCTCGAGGGGCCTCAAGGTGGTGATGATAGTCTTCACTTTATGAGCTTTTTCATGAAGCTTTCCGGCAATGCAAGCACTACAAGGATGATATTTGGCAAAAGACACATTGGTTAGTCCAAGAATGTGCTCCCCCTTTAAGAGAGCTTGTAAATTTCTCATGCCCACGTGGGCTAGCCTACGGTGCCATAGCCACCCCATGTCGGCCTTGGCCATTAGGCATGTTGCAAGATGAGTTTTCTCTTTCGAGAAATCAACCACGTAAAGGTTGTCTTCAACATGCCCAACAAAGACCACTTTGAGATTGCTCCTCTTAAAGACGGTCACATGGAATTCACCAAAATGTGAATCATATCCGGCACGAGCCAATTGAATAGTTGAAAGCAAATTGTAGTGAAGGGATTGGACAAGCATGACATTTGCAAGATATGAATCATTAGAGATTACCACCTTTCCCAAACCCAATACCTTTCCCTTGCTATTGTCACCAAAGGAGATGTTCGAAGAGGCCTTGAGAGAATCAACGAACTCCACAAGCATCTCCCTTTCTCTGGTCATATGATTGGTGCATCCACTGTCGATCACCCATTGAGTTCCGCCGGAAACATAGTCCTACAATAATCAAGCTTTGGTTATAGGTACCCATTTTGCAATGGGTCCTGGTGAGTTAGCAACAATGGTCTTGGGAACCCAAATAGTCCAAGCATAATCATCATAGTTAGTTCCAACAAATTTGGCAAAGGTATAGCCATTATCTCCTCTCATGAGAACATATGATGGATTGTTCTTGCCGGCAAAATTCTTGGGAATAGCCTTGTCCCTAATGACCTTACCATTCCCAGCACCCTTCATTTCCTTCTCCTTCTCCTTGTGCCCTTCTTGCACAAACACTTCCTTTTGGGGAGGGGAAGGAGTCGGACCGATCTTCTTGTTGTTGTTGTTCTTCTTCTTCTTGTTCTTACCACTCTTAGATGCGGGATTAAACCCAACTCCCTCCTTGGCAACACACTCCTTTTGGTTGCTCAAGAGATCATTTAGGTTTTTCCCCCCTTGGATGCATGATACAAGCCCTTTCTCAATTTGAGCTTTCAACTTCTTATTTTCCTCTTGAAGGGAGGTGCAATCATGAGCAAAGTTAGCCGTACAAGCATCATCATTTAAATCAATATGATGTACGGAAGTGAGAGCCTTAATGGTTGTAGCTTTTAATTGAGCATAAGGCTCGGTGAGAGAAATGAGGTCACCTTTGACAACCTTGGAACTAATCACAAGGAACTCATGCTCCTCAACAAGTCTTGTATGGTCAACTAGAAGTTTTTCAACTCTAACGTTAAGAGCATCTTTATTCTCAAGAGCAAGTTGCAAAGCATCGTTGGTTTTAATAAAGTCAATTTGATGAGCAGATATGGCTTCCTCAAGTGATGCTCTCATGACACTCTCTTCATTAAGTTCGTGCTCAAGGAGATCAACTCTCTCTTTTTCCTCTATAAGGAGGTTCTCAACGTTCTCAATAAAATCATCGCGTTCGGCGAGTGACTTAAGGAGATCGCCAAAACGAGCACGAGCTTCACCATGAAGAGTTTTCATGAAAGCCATTAAGGATTCCTCATCATTATCCACACCCTCCTCACACTCATCCTCCACTATCTCACATGAGACATTGGGAGTGTAGTTGTCGGGTCTCTTGGGTTTGGACTTTGTTTTTACCTCTTTGGCCATGAGGCATCGATGAGTGAATGGCTTGTCCTCGTTTGGAGAGTCGAAGAGGCCATTGGTGGAGGAGGAGGTAGTGGCATGCATGGCGAAGGCGGCCGTGCCCACTTGATCATCATCACCGTCATCTTCATCTTCAGACATGTATTCTTCATGAACAAGAGCCTTGTCATCCTTCCTCTTTGCAAACTTGGTGAACTTCCTCTTCTTAAGCACAAGCTTCTCGGACTTGTCTTCACGTCTCTCATATGGACAATCATGAACAAAGTGTCTTGGGCTATCACAATTGTAGCATTTCCTTCGTCCAAAATATCTTCCTTGAAGATTTCTTCCTTTGTTTGCCATGGTCCCGGAGTACTTCTTCACTAAGAGAGCCAAGTCTTCTGCAAAATCATTTGCCGGGCACGAGGTATCATTATCCTCCTCACATATCCCTTCACTCACTTCTTCCTCCCTTGAGGATTGGCTCATCACTTTCTTGGCCTTCAAGGCAAGATTGGAGTTCCTGGTTGCTTGAGCTATTGCAAATGTTTTCTTGGACTTGGTTTCCAAAAGAACATGGGTAGAGAAGGTGGAAACAACTTGAGCCGAAGTCAACTTGTGATAGTACGGACGTTGATGAACCATCATGACCATGGTATGTTCTGTGAGAACCATAACATCTATGAACTTGTCCTCGATGAATTCATCATTTGCCCAAGTGCACCCAAAGGTTCTCAAGTTGAGCACAAGGGACTTCAACCTTCGGTAAACCTCTTCTGCGGACTCACCCTCATTCCTCACAAAGAGATCGACTTCTTGTTTGAGCAAGGCCAACCGAGATCTTCGAATTGCTTCATCTCCTTCAAGAGCGTCCTCAAGGCAATCCCAAATTTCCTTTGCGGTTTTGAGAAGAGAAATGGAATCACTATAGTATTCATTCACAGTGTTGCGAAGCATGTTGTGTGCGGTAGCATTGAGTTGATCGTCAACTGCTTCCCTTGGAGTGAGATTCATTGGGTCCTTGGGGTTGAATCCATTGACCACAATCCACCACAATTGAGTTGAAGCACTGCGCATGTGAGACTCCATATCTAGCTTCCACTTAGCAAATGCATTAGCTTTCAAAGGGGGCGGAGGCCCAACAGGATTAATGCGGGGATGTTGCAAGGGTTGAGGAGAGTAAAAGGGTTCCACGACATTGTACCGGGGAACTTGAGTATGAGCCGGGGAAGCAAGAGGTTCTCTCGAGTCATCCGCATCCTGAACCTCATTTGGGTTAAACGAGTTTGATGCGGACGTTGATGGCTTTAGGCGAGCATCAATTTCCTCCTTGACCAAGGCATGAACCTCTTTCAACATAGAGACTTTGAGGTCTGCAAACATTGAAAGAAGATCAGCCGCGGTCAAGGGGACATTCGGGTTAGTAGTAGCGGTAGGAGCAACGACCGGAGCACCAAGTGTCTCAGTCGCGGTGGGGGGTTGGTTTTGACCATCCCCCGCAACGGGTAGGCCACCTCCCTCATTCCCTAGATCGACCATATCCTCTAAGGTTGTAAAACCTTATATTAGAGCACGAGGCTCTGATACCAATTGAAAGGATCGATACAGTCAACTAGAGGGGGGGGGGGTGAATAGGAGACTACAAATTTTAATCTTTCTTGTAGATTTTAAGGCTTAGCGGATAAAAGAGTTTACTAGATATGCAACTAGGTGAATGCAACATATATGACAAGCAAGCTCCAAGAAGAAAAGCTAGGCAACAAACTACTTAGAAAGCCAACAAGTATACAACAACAAAGAAATGTGCGGGGAAGGATTAACCACAAGTGTGACGAGGATGCGGATTTTAACCCAAAGTTCACTCTTCCTTGGGGAAGCGCTAATCTCCATTTGGAGCGGTGCCAGAGCCAAAGCTTGCGGAATTCCACCAAAGGCTCACCATATTCTCCTTCGAGTCACCCCCAACGGATGAGCCTCGAATCACTCGGGGTTGGTCTTGAAGGCGACCACCACACCTTTACAAACTTCTCCGGAGCACACCACAAGCAAGGAAGCTTCCGGAGGAACCTCTAACCGCCTAGGAGCCCAAGCTCCAAGAGTAACAAGTCAATGGGGAAGAAATGTTGCGGGGCACGTGATTTGGTTTGGTCAAGTTGTAGATCGGGTCTTGCTCTCCCAATCCCCAAAGTTTCAACAAGTTTGGGTGGAGGGATTGAGAGTATTGAGCAAAATGGGGTGTAGCAATGGTGGAGCTCAACAAGACATTAGGGTTGGGGGTTGGAGGAGGAAGACAAGCCTTTTTATAGTGTTCATGTGAGGGTGGGGATTTCTGCCCGTTGGACCCCGTGCGCACGGGCTAAGTCAGCCCCGTGCGCACGGGGTATCCAGAGACAATCGCACCACCCCGTGCGCACGGGGGTCAAAAGACCCCGTGCGCACGGGGTATCCAGAGAGTTACGCAGTACCCCGTGCGCACGGGGGTCAAAAGACCCCGTGCGCACGGGGTACCCAGAGAGTTACCCAGTACCCCGTGCGCGCGGGGGTCAAAGGACCCCGTGCGCACGGGGTACCCAGTAACTTACTGTTGCAACTTTCTGAGTACCATAGCACACACACTAGGTTCATATGAGGTGGTTGGAGTGGGAAGGGTAAGAGAGTAAGGCTCGGCAAAGGCATTCCCACACAACATTTATCCACACAGACCCCTCTTAATAGTGCGGTCTTTCCTACGACTCGAAGCAAACCAAAACTAAACCTTCGAAGCGTCGAGAGACCACGCCTTTGTCCTTTTTGAAATGGGGGGTCACACATCTCCATCGCGGGCACTTAGAACCAATAACCTGAGATAAACTTTAGCAACCGATATTAGTTCAACTAACCACATTGTCATCACACCAAAATATAGCTTAAGTGCCATTAGCACTTTCACACATGACTACTAATAGCAAGACTTCTCCCATGTCCTCAGGAACAAAAGTAACTACTCACAAAGAATAAACATGTTCATAATCAGAGGGGTATTAATGTGCATATAGGATCTGAACATATGATCTTCCACCAATTAAACCAACTAGCATCAACTACAAGGAGTAATTGACACTACTAGCAACCTACTAGCACCAATCCCGGACTTGGAGACAAGAATTGGATACAAGAGATGAACTAGGGTTTTGAGATGAGATGGTGCTGATGAAGATGTTGATGGAGATTGCCCTCTCCCGATGAGAGGAGCGTTGGTGATGACGATGGCGATGATTTCCCCCTCCGGAAGGGAAGTTTCCCCGGCAGAACAGCCCCGTCAGAACACTAGATTGGCTCCGCCAAGGTTCCGCCTCGTGGCGGCGGAGTTTCGTCCGAGAAGGTGGCTTATGATTATTTTCCCATCGAAAGAGTCCATATAGCAGAAGATGGTCACCGGAGGGCCACCAGGGGGCCCATGAGGTAGGGGGTACGCCCAGGGGGGTAGGGCGCGCCCCCACCCTCGTGGGCAGGGTGTGGCCCCCTGGTGAAGTTCTTGCGCTCAATGTTTTTTTATATATTTGGAAAACATCATCCGTGAAGTTTCAGGACTTTTGGAGCTGTGCATAATAGGTCTCTCATATTTGCTCCTTTTCCAGCCAGAATCCCAGCTGCCGGCATTCTCCCTCTTTATGTAAACCTTGTAAAATAAGAGAGAATAGGCATAAGTATTGTGACATAATGTGTAATAGCAGCCCATAATGCAATAAATATTTATATAAAAGCATGATGCAAAATGGACGTATCAACTCCCCCAAGCTTAGACCTCGCTTGTCCTCAAGCGAAAAGCCGAAATCGAAAAATATGTCCACATTTTAGAGATGAAGGTGTCGATAAAAATAAAATACGAACATGAGGGCATCATGATCATTCTTAGAGCAGCGGCTTATATAATTCTTGTCATATGATATCTTATGCTAGAGTAATAATTCAATCACAATATCAAGTATGAATCGTAAACTTCATTGAAAACTAACAAACTATAATCTCAGTCATTGAAGCAATTGCAATTTATCATAACATAGGAAAGAGTCAATGTATAAGAGCTTTTCAGCAAGTCCACATACTCAACTATCATATAATCTTTCACAATTGCTGACACTCGCGCAATACTTATGGGTATGGAGTTTTAATCGGACACAAAGAAAGATAGGGGCTTATAGTTTTTGCCTCCCAATGTTTTAGCTCAAGGGTAATGTCAACAGTAATAGTTCATGAAAACCCACATCCAATTGGCCATATATACCAGGATCTTTCCAACATATTGTGCTTGCCAAAGGATAAAATGTAAAAAGCAAGGGTGAAGATCACCATGACTCTTTTGCAGTGTGGGAGATAAAAGTAAAAGATAGGCCCTTCGCAGAGGGAAGCAGAGGTTGTCATGCGCTTTTATGGTTGGATGCACAAAATCCTAGTGCGAAAGAACGTCACTTTATATTGCCACTTGTGATATGGACCTTTATTATGTAGTCTGTCGCTTTTATTACTTCCATATCACACGATTGTATAAAGCTTATTTCTACCACACCAATCAATCATACATATTTAGAGAGCAATTTTTATTGCTTGCACCGATGACAACTTACTTGATGGATCTTACTCAATCCATAGGTAGGTATGGTGGACTCTCATGGCAAAACTGGTTTGAGGGTATTTGGAAGCACAAGTAGTATTTCTACTTGGTGCAATGAATTTGGCTAGCATGAGGGAGAATGGCAAGCTCAACATGTTGGAGGATCCAAGACAATATAATTTATCTCGGATGTAAGAAAACATAACCCATTACGTTGTCTTCCTTGTCCAATGTCAACTCTTTAGCATGTCATATTTTAATGAGTGCTCACAATCATAAAAGATGTCCAAGATAGTATATTTATATGTGAAGACCTCTCTTTCTTTATTACTTCCTATTAATTGCAACGATGACGAAAACTATGTTTGTCAACCCTCAATAACTTTTATTCATCATACTCTTTCTATGTGAGCTCATTACTCTCCATATGAGTCACATGATCTCTTTGTTTCTTTTTATTTATTTCTCTTTTCTTTTATTCACTTGGGATCATGGCAAAAATAATCAAGCCCTTGACTCAACACTAATCTTTATTATATAGCTCATGGACTCGATTACATAGAAGGATAATAAAGCAAAACTCACAACTAGATCATACTAAGAACTTTTATTGTACTAGACCAAGATATTACCAAAAGGATCGAAATAAGAAAAACGGTAAAGATAAAAGTGATGGTGATACTATACCGGGGCACTCCCCCAAGCTTGGCAGTTGCCAAGTGGAGTGCCCATACCAGATACTCAATTCTTGTTTGTTGGTGAAGAAGGTGGAGTTGTTGATCATGGAGAGTCGCACATCGAGCGTAGGAGGTCTTCTAGCTTGCGAATAATGCCCTTGAGTGCGATGATATGCTCCTTCAACAAAATATTTTCACGTGTGAGATACTTATTTTGTATACGAGCTAACTCAATCATCTTGAAAGCTTTGATTTCTGTTGGGGCAAGAAGATTGTGATCCAGTTGAAGGGTGTCCTCTGTTGCTGGAACTTGGTCCTCCATGGACTTCTTGATCCCTTCATCCTTGTTGATCTCCATAGGTTCTTCTCTCTTCAGCTCTATCTTCATTAGCCAAGCATCATTGCCCTCATGGTTGAAGGAGGAGGGAGACGACATAGTGCCTGGCCTTGAGAACCCTGACAGAAAACAACTCAAAACAAAGACAGGAGATTTTTGCGTGATACGGGAGTCAAAATCCCTGGGAGATCATATAATGAATTTTTACAGACCAAAATACATGTCGTGTAAGAAAACAGAGTCCGGAGAGCACACGAGGTGCCCACGAGGTAGGGGGGGCACGCCCAGGGGGTAGGGCGCGCCCTCCACCCTCGTGGGGCCCTCGTGTCCTTTCCGGACTGCTGCTTATTTTTCTATTTTTCTAAATATTCCAAAACGGAGAAATATTGCCTTAAAAACTGTTTTGGAGTCGGTTTACTTACCTTACCACATACCTATTCCTTTTCGGAGTCTGAAACATTCCGGAAAGTGTCCTTTATGTATTCCTCCGGGGTTACGGTTTCAATAACGTTGGTTTCAACATTTATGGGATTACCTGAGATATAGTGACCGTTAACCACCTTCAGATTTGTGCCTTCGAAGTTGTTGATTTTTATGGCACCGGAATGGTAGACCTCCTCGATAACGTAAGGACCCCCCCATTTAGAGAGAAGTTTTCCTGCAAAAAATCTTAAACGAGAGTTGTATAGAAATACATAATCACCTACGTTAAACTCACGCTTTTGTATCCTTTTGTCATGCCATCTTTTAACCTTTTCTTTAAACAACTTGGCATTTTCATAGGCTTGAGTTCTCCATTCATCAAGTGAGCTAATATCAAATAACCCATTCTCACCGGCAAGTTTAAAATCGTAATTAAGTTCTTTAATAGCCCAATAAGCCTTGTGTTCTAGTTCTAGAGGTAAGTGACATGCTTTTCCATAGACCATTTTATATGGAGACATACCCATAGGATTTTTATATGCAGTTCTATAGTCCCATAATGCATCATCAAGTTTCTTGGACCAATTATTTCTGGACGTATTAACAGTCTTTTGCAAAATTAATTTGAGTTCTCTATTGCTCAATTCTACTTGACCACTAGACTGAGGGTGATAAGGAGATGCAATTCTATGATTAACATCATATTTAGCAAGCATTTTATGGAAAGCACCATGAATAAAATGTGAACCACCATCAGTCATTAAATATCTAGGGACTCCAAACCTTGGAAAAATAACTTCTTTAAGCATTTTAATAGAAGTGTTATGATCAACACTACTAGTTGGAATAGCTTCTACCCATTTAGTAACGTAATCAACTGCAACTAAAATATGTGTATAACCATTAGAGGAAGGAAAAGGTCCCATATAGTCAAGCCCCTGTAAGTGCATCTAGTGCCACCCCTAGTTGGTTTTGGAGTATTGACGACAAACCTAGTTGAGGGACTAATGTGTTTGTGAGAATTGCAGGATAACACAGGTAGAAGTCCCTCATTGATTCAGTTTTCCTACCAGAGATGACCCCTAAAAATGTATGAAGACATTGAAGTCAAAGGTGGTATGTGAATACATTCACCTTGAAGACTATGACAAGAGAAGACATCGCATGAAGACTATGGAGCGCGAAGACTTAGATCTTTCGTAGTTCTTTTTCTTCTTTGTTGAGTCATAGGAACCACCGTACTGTTAAGTGGGGTCCGAGAGAACCAGTCAGAATGACTGAAGTGATGCTTAACCAAAATCCTATGTCTTTTCGAGTGAAGACTATGAGAGCGAATCTTGTCCAGAGTTGGACAAGTCAGCTTTGCTTGTAGCCCAAGTAAAGTTGCCGTGTGTGTTTGAAATCTGACCGTTGGAACACGTGTCAGTTCCTTAGTGACCCAGGGTCATTTCGGACAAATCAGGTCAGGTTGCCTAGTGGCTATAAATATCCCACCCCCTACAACCATAAACGGTTGGCTGCTCAGAGTTAAAGTACGGCTGTTGTCGTTTGAGAGCCACCCACCTCGAAGCCTTTGAGAGAGAATTCCTTGCGAGGATAAAGTCCTAACCACCCAGAGCCAAAGAGTGTTAGGCATCACTTAAGTTGTCCTGTCTATGTGATCTGAAGACTTATTACACTTGAGGACTGTGAATCCTCCAGCCGGTTAGGCGTCGCGTTCTGAGCATCCAAGAGTCATTGTGGATCGCCCCTGAACGAAGTCTGTGAAGGTTTGGGAGTCTACCTTGAAGACTTACTAGAGTGATTGAGCGAGGTCTGCGTGACCTTAGCTCAAGGGGAATACGGTGAGGACTAAGGGTTCTGAGCTGCGTGTTCAGGACTGGGTGTCCGGGACTGTGTGTCCTCAGGTTTAAATACCTGGCCGCCCTAACCAGACGTATAGTTGTCACAGCAACTGGAACTGGTCCAACAAATCATTGTCTTCAACGAGTCACTGGTTTCATCCTTCCCTTCCCTTTACTTACTGTTGGTCCTTGTGAAGTCATTGCATGATTGCGTTATCTTTTGTCTTCACTGAGACTGCTTGTTCTGATTGGCTTCACAATATCTTCCTACCTGATCCTTACTGCCTAGCTGCTATTAGTCATTGTGCTTTCACTTCTTTGGTTACTTGACTAAGGTTTGCCTAGTGTAGTCTACCTTCCGCTGCGTGGTAATAGGTTTACTTCTATCGTTTGTCTTTGAAACTTCCATGTTTTGAAGACTTTCCTAAAAATCGCCTATTCACCCCCTCTAGTCGATCACTAGCACTTTCAATTGGTATTAGAGCAAGGTACTCCCTTGTTTTGTGTGATTCGGTTTAACCACCTGGAGTTTTAGCTATGTCGACTGCAGGGATAATTAAAGTCTCCGCTGCGTGCCCCGTCTTCGACGGAACTGAATATCCCTACTGGAAGAATAAGATGCTCATGCATCTTGAAGCCATTGATGTCGACCTATGGTATGTCGTCAAGAACGGCGTTCCCAAGGCTGGAGAAGGTGTCACTACTGCTGATGTCAAGAAGTTCGTTCAACTGGACTCTACTGCCAAGAATATCATCTGTGGTCATCTAACCAAAGGACAGTATGGCCGTGTGAGTGCTTTGGAGACTTCCAAGCTAGTCTGGGACTGGCTCTCCAAGGTCAACGAAGGCGTCTCCACCCAGAGAGATCAGAGAATCAGTGTCCTTTGCAACCTCTTCAACCACTTCAAGAGAAATGATAATGAGAATGTCCAGCTCACATTTGATCGACTCACTGACATCACAAATGAGCTTCAAGCCCTCGGCGCCACTGAGATCACCAAGCATGAAGTTGTCAAGACACTCCTGAGATCACTAGACAGTTCGTTTGACACCCTAGCCCTGATGATTCAAGAATGCCCTGATTTCAAGACACTCGATCCGTCTGACATACTTGAGAGGCTCAACACACACGAGTTTCAGTTTTCTGAGAAAAGAGACATCTACGGTCCCAGCTATGGGCGAACTCGTGCCTTGAAGGCAAAAGTTGTCTCCTCATCTGAAGAAGAATCTGACAGCAGTTCTGATGATCCTGAATACATTGGAAAGGAGCTTGCTATGCTTGTGAAGAAGTTCCAAAAATTCACCAAGAAGAAAGGGTTCAGAAAGTCTTCACGATCAAGCTCAAGGAATGATGAAGCTTCTGCTCATGACTAGAAGAAGAGAACATGTCACAAGTGAAAGAAACCTGGCCACTACATCTGTGAGCGTCCACAGTGGGACAATGAGAACAAGAAGAAGAAGAAGAAGAAGAAGAAGAAGAAGAAGAAGAGCAAGGAGTATGACTCTGACGACAAGAAGAAGAAGAAGAAATAATCAAAGTCTTCTTCCAAGTCTTCCTCAAAGTCTTCATCACACAAGAAGAGCTCATCTGGCAAGGCACGTGCGTTTGTTGGCAAGGAAATGGATTCTGAGGAGGAGTCTACTTCTGAGGAGGCGGAGGTGGAGTCTGAGGAGGAGTTCGATTCTGGCGTTGCGAGCCTGGCTACAACATACGTTGCCAAGTCCATCTTCAACACTGAAGACAATGACTTCATCACCGACACCGATGCAAATGACAAGGACTACTCCGCTCCTTCCTACTACTTCATGGCACGCGGTGCCAAGGTAAACACACGCACTACTCACTATCAAACATCTAGTGATGATGAATCTGATTGTGATTCCAAACCTAGCTACAAAACACTTGCTAAAATTGCAACTGAACAACAGAAAGCTATGGAACACATTCAAAAACTTTTAGACAAAAGCGATGATCTGTTAGACGCTAAAATGACTCGATCTCAGTCCTTAATTGAAGACATAAAAAATCTTCACGTTAAGTATGAGGAACTTGAAAGTCGTCATGAAACGCTCTCAACAACTCATGAAAGGCTTTCCTATGATTATCTTCAAAGGAAGCAAGATCTTGAGAAATTGAGAGCGGCTCATGAAGATCTTCAAAAGGAAAACGAGTCACTTCGCGCCAAACAGATCAGTTCAGCTCAGGAAGGATTTGAACCACCATGTCTTAAATGCATTGAGCGTGATAACGCTACTTCTGTTGATGAATGTTCTACTGCTGCTACTGTTGCAATATCTTCACCTGTTGATGTGGTAACTAACCCCTCTGCTGAGGGTACCACTTCTATTGCTGATGAGAATGGTAGGTTGAAGACCCTGCTTGAAATAGGGATGTACAAAAGTCTCAAAGGGCATCAGACACTATGTGATGTCCTCAAAAGGTAGATCCTGAACCGAAACCCTAGGAAAGAGGGTGTTGGGTTCGAAAGGAAAATGAATGCCGATGGCTCTTACTGGAAACCTGAGCAGTACCCCAAAACCACATGGGTTGCTGCAAAGGAACCTTCAGCGGATCCATCCACCCTATCTGGCTTCACTTGTGCTAATCCCATTGTTATTGATGAATCCTTTGATGTAAACTACAAACTATTTAAGAATCAGAATGGTGAAGTGTTCGCTAGGTATATTGGTACTAATTGCAAGAATGGACCGTCTATGAAGAAGATCTGGGTGCCAAAAAGGTGTTTGGAGAATCTTCCTGTGAATGTCATCATGACACCACAGGTGAAGAAGACAAACCCCAGACCACAGGCTTCATACGGTCCAAAGGCTTCATACAGACAAAGGACTCACCGGAGTCGCACTAACGCAAATGTTTTGCAGGGAAGCCATACTCAGGCCTATGAATATGAGCGCGGTTCATCAAACCGCCATGTTCATAAGACCAAGAACTATTCTGCTTATTCTTATGAGTACTATTGTCCACCTGCAAGACTTTTTGCTAGGGCTCCAAAGCCAAAGTTCTTAGATGCTGCGCTTAGACTCATTGCTTCAAAGCCACCCTTGAAGATGTGGGTGGCTAAGAAAGCTTAACTCTCTTTTGCAGGGAAAGGTCTCCAGCAGAAAACCAAAATCGTCTGACGCTATTGTTGGGGACCTTAAACATCTTGTAGGGCTCAAGATCAAATGCCCAAATGGTCTTATTATGTACTTTGTTCCTGAGTCGCTTGCTGCTTGCCCCATCAGTTCGAATCTCGATCTAAGTTTTCATAATCCACTGGCTCGTCAAATGTTTTTGCTTCACAATTCTCTTCGTGAAGCCTATCCCCCTAACTGCACTGTAGGGTACGACACCAGCGACTTCAGAATGGATTATTGATAGTGGGTGTACCAATCACATGACTGGCAAGCGAAGCCTTCTAATGTCTCAACCTTACGTCCATCCGACAAAAGTCACATCACATTTGCTGACATAGGTAAAAGTAAGGTATTGGGTCTAGGTAGAGTTGCAATCTCAAAGGATCAACACATGGATAAAGTCGTGCTTGTTGAATCCCTTGGTTTCAACTTAATGTCTGTCTCAATGCTTTGCGATTTAAACATGATTGTGATGTTTGGAAAATATCGTTGCCTTGTTCTAATGGAATCTGACAAGTCTCTAGTGTTTGAAGGGTATCGGAAAGATGATTTGTACATGGTAGATTTCTCAGCAGGACCACAACTTGCCGTATGCCTTCTAGCAAAAGCTTCAGAATGCTGGCTCTGGCATCGGAGGCTAGGGCATGCTGGCATGAGAAACCTGCACACCCTTGCAAAGAAGAAGCATGTCATAGGCATCGAGGGCGTCAAGTTCAAGAAAGACCACTTATGCGGTGCCCGTGAAGCAGGAAAGATGAAGAGGGCCAAGCATCCCTCGAAGACAATCATGACGACGACTCGACCCTTCGAACTGCTCCACATGGATCTTTTCGGTCCCACTCATTACTCAACTCTTACTACTACTGCTTGTCTCTATGGCTTTGTCATTGTTGATGATTATTCTAGATATACTTGGGTGCATATAATCCTCTACAAGACTGAAGTGCAGGATGTCTTCAAATGCTTCGCCAATCGAGCAATGAACAACTATGGCGCCAAGATAAAACACATTAGAAGTGACAATGGCACTGAATTCAAGAACACTGGCCTGGATACATATCTTGATACTTTGGGCATCACACATGAATTCTCAGCTCCATACACGCCACAGCAGAATGGCGTCGTCGAACGCAAGAACAGAACACTTATTGAGATGGCCCGAACGATGCCTGATGAATACAAGACTCCAAGAAAGTTCTGGCCTGAAGCCATTGATACTGCATGCCATACAATCAACCGTGTTTATCTTCACAAGCTTCTGAACAAGACATCCTATGAGCTCCTTACTGGCAAGAAGCCAAATGTCAGTTACTTCAGACTATTTGGCCCCAGGTGCTGGATCAAGGATCCACATCACACTTCAAAATTTGCACCAAAAGCACATGAGGATTTTATGCTTGGATATGGAAAGGATTCGCACTCCTATTGAGTCTTCAACCTTTTTCACTATAAAGTGGTAGAAATAGTGGATGTGCGGTTTGATGAGACGAACGGCTCACAAAGAGAGCACCTGCCAAATGTGCTAGATGAAGTTCCATCTAGTGAATCAATCAAACTTATGGGAACTGGAGAAATCATACCGTATGAAGCTCAGCCTGAAGAGGAACTTATCATCTCTGCACCTGATCAACCTGAAGACAATGCTCAACCTGAAGACAATCCCTCTAACGATGACAATGATCAGCAAGAGCAAAATCTTCGTCCTGTACATCCTCGTGTTGCAAATGAAGTACAGATTGAGAGAATAATTGATAGCATCAATGCACCAGGTCCACTCACTCGTTCAATGGCAAGATTTAAGAAGAGGTGTATGTTGCACAACCGCCTGGTTTTGAAGATCCAAAACATCCTGACATGGTGTACAAGCTCAACAAGGCACTGTATGGCCTCAAACAAGCCCCTCGGGCTTGGTATGACACACTCAAATACTTCCTGAAGAGCAAAGGCTTCACACCTGGTTCCCTCGACCCCACTCTCTTCACGAAGACATATGATGGTGAACTGTTTGTGTGCCAAATATATGTGGATGACATTATCTTCGGCTGCACCAATCAGAAATACACTGACGAGTTTGGATATATGATGCAAGAGCAATATCAGATGTCCATGATGGGTGAGCTGAAGTTCTTCCTTGGTCTTCAAATACGTCAGCAATGCGACGGCATCTTCATATTTCAAGAGAAGTATCTCAAAGATTGCCTGAAGAAATTTGGGATGCAAGACTACAAAGGTTTCATGACTCCAATGCCAGCCAAACATCATCTGGGTCCCGACGACAATGGTAAAGAGTTTGATCAAAAGGTATACCGCTCCATGATTGGGTCTTTACTTTATTTATGTGCATCTAGGCCAGATATTATGCTTAGTGTTTGCATGTGTGCTCGGTTCCAAGCGGCACCAAAGGAATCGCATCACTTAGCTGTGAAGCGAATTCTTCGATATTTGGCTCACACCCCAACATTAGGATTATGGTATCCCAAGGGCTCAGAGTTTGATCTGGTTGGATTCTCGGATGCTGATTATGCTGGTGACAAAGTGGATCGCAAGTCTACATCAGGCACATGTCATTTTCTGGGACGATCACTTGTGTGTTGGTCTTCAAAGAAGGAGAACTGTGTATCTCTCTCCACTGCTGAATCTGAATACATTGCTGCTGGATCTTGCTGCGCGCAGCTTCTATGGATGAAGCAAACACTCAAAGACTATGGCATTCATCTGAAGCAAGTGCCACTCTATTGAGACAACGAAAGCGCCATCAAGATTGCCAACAACCCAGTTCAACACTCGAAGACAAAGCACATTGAAATTCGTCGTCACTTTCTCAGAGATCATGTTGTGAAGGAAGACATTGATATCATACACGTCAACACTGAAGAGCAATTGGCAGATATCTTCACCAAGCCCTTGGATGAGAAGAGGTTTTGCAAGTTACGGTGTGAGCTAAATATCTTGGAATCCTCAAATGTCATGTGATCAGGCACACATCCTAACACTTATGCATATTGATGACTTAGATGTGCAACACACGAAGTAAAGTATATCTTCAATCAATGAAGACATACATTCTAAGTGTGAATACATTAATGTGGAATTTGACTTCGGAGCGCCACGATAATTGTGCGCCGTGTCTGGGTCTAATACTTCCTATACGGTGGGTAATGCCACCACCAAATTTTTATGTTTGAAGTGTTTCACTCATGGCGTTACGTTTGGTATGTCTTCACATTTGGTTTGGCTTCAATCTCAACTTGTCTTCATGATTATCTTCACGATGTTGATTTGACTGCTTTAGTTATATATACATATATATACTAGTGTTCTGTCCTCTACAGCATTCACTTATAGCTATGTCTTCTTGCTGAATCTTTTGAACTAAGTGAATGTGATCGGACCCTAACCTCTCTGTGCTTTCTATCTCAAACTCTATCTCTCCAAATCATATGCATTCTCTTGAAACTGTCAAATGTCTTCTCTGCGTGCTTGTCAGCAGAAGATACAGAGACAAACATTAAGTCCGCTTTCAATGCTAATTCCTTCACCTGAAACCGGAGAAGTGGGAACGACCACCCGACAATCCAGGCGTGCGTGGGAACGTGGAACATCCTCCAATATGTTGCATGATGGCCAGGTGTCCTTCAGATGTGAATCGCCAGGGGCACCTATGTAATAACATTGTGCCATCCCTGTCCCTATAAATACACGCCTCACCACAGTCATTATCCTTTCTTCCACTCTCGCATGAACCCTAGTGCCACCGCTAGCCCTCGACGACGCCGGCGACGAAGCGCTTAGCTGCGGCGACCTTTCCGACGCCGTCTTCACGCAGGCCGCGGACATCGTCTTCTCCGCCGTCGCCATAGGCGTCATCCGTCGCCAAGTTAGGGCACGGACGATCGAACTACTCGGCCTCATCTCCCTCTCCGTCTAGCAGTTCTTCGTGTGGTAAATAAAACTTCCTTTTTACGGCCCCTTTGATCCTATAGATTCATCACTTTCTGCCACAAGAAGTTTCTATTCACACAAGATGGATCTACTTCATACTGCATCTCATAACATGCATAGTATGTTCACTTATGCTTCACAAAGTAGTTAGATTCCTCACTTGTATTGATCCATGGATTCGTACAAATCTGGAACTAACTCTTTATCTATGAGTGAATGTCTTCTAAACTGATTTATCTTCAAATCTTCTGAGAATGCATATGACCTCTTGCCCTTCCCTCGCACCTTAATGCTGTCACAGGTACATGTCCGTGGGAGAATCCCTTGGTTCTCATAGTCTGCATTCATTTGCAAAATTCTTACAGCATCATATAAATTCTCCCGAAGCCAGTTCCTGTTTGTCCAGCAAGCGAAAGCCTTTGAAGCCTTTGAACGTGTTGAAGCCATTCAGTTTAAAGTTCATGGCTGTAGAGAAACCAGCAAGGAAGGGTGGCAGAAAGCGTCGAGGTGAAACATCAAGAGATCTGCCCGATGACCTCTCAGAGCTGTACAAGACAGATCCAGAAGAGGATTACAATCACCGCAAGACACGAATCCAATGGATTCGACGATATTGGGTAGAACAGTGGTTCAAGTACAGGTTTGTGACCAAGGAGTAT
Organism: Triticum monococcum; assembly: GCA_034509565.1. NCBI lineage: Eukaryota > Viridiplantae > Streptophyta > Magnoliopsida > Poales > Poaceae > Triticum > Triticum monococcum. The sequence continues at coordinate 610,354,536 of CM067842.1, forward strand.
GCTGAGAAGAATGCCATCAAGTGATCGTGGGAAGACATCCTATACAGAAATCTTCAACCCAGGTCCAGAGATGAAGCCATTGAACAAGGATTCTATCCCTGCATGGTCCGTAGACCACAGCCTGCGGATGCTGACCCATCGTCATTACTATGGTGTCGTGACGATAATCTGTTCAAGCGCAACTTCCAGTTTGCCCAGAATTCAGCGAAGCAGAACAAGAAGTCATTGGGACTAGACTTCAACCCTGGTCCCTCTGCTCCCCGTGCCGATCGCACCCGCGAAGCTGAACCCAATCTTGTTGGGCCCTTCTACAACGTGGAAGGTCTTATCACTCACATCATGGTTCAAGGGACAGACGTGGATGAGCCTGCAGATGACGCTGAATCTGATGAAGCTCCTGCATCGCCGAAGCCTAAGAAGAATCCTAAAGCTTCAAAGCCTGCCTCAGCACCAAAAATCTCACGAGCGAAGCCACTGGATGCTACACCTCCCGAAGACAGTGTGCAGTCTAAAGATTTGTCACGCATATCAAAGCCTTCGAAAGTAAAGATGGCTTTGCAACACACCAGCCAAGAACTGACTGCTGCTGCTATTCTGCGCAACGACGCTATTGATCTGTCCAGCGATGAAGATCTTGCAGATGACGCTCTTGAGCAACTGATCAAGAGCAAAGAAGAAGTAGAAATCTTCAATGATTTGCCTCTCTTTGACGTGGAAATCATCCACAACTTCATTGATGAGTGGTTTGACACGCCCAACCTCAGCTTTGAAGATCTGCAACTTCCAATTGGCCTCAGTGTCGCCTTCCATGGAGCCATTGCTTCAGAGCTAGCTATAGCTCAGCGCATCGTTGAACTGAAGCAAAAGATCGATTTTGAGAAAGCTCAGTTCAAGAAGCACATGGCCAAGCTCAGCGTGCAAGAGGTCAAGAATGTCAAGATCATGCTGCACGAGCTCAAAGAAGCCTTTCTCAAGAAGCATGAAGAAGCTCAAGGTTCTCGTGAGCGCATGAAGAGCCCGTCTGACAAGTGTGTGCATGCCTACAATGAGGCTGAGAAGCGCAAGGCCCTTGGTTGTCCTGGCATCGATCCTAGGATGGCTGCCAAGCAGAAGAAGAAGCCAGCTATGGCCGAACCCGAAGCACCAAGGCAGGAAGCACATCCCATTGTCTTCCCAGCCAGTATGACTGGCTTGAAGCCAAAGGTCAGGTCAACCGCTTCAGAACTGAAGAAGACAAGGACTGCTGAGGCTGAAGCGAGAAAGAGGAAACGTCCTGAAGCCTCTGCTGCTGCTCCCTCCAAGAAGAAGCGCAAGACCAAGAAGGATCGGGCTGCTCCCACAAAGCCCTTAGTTGTTGAACCTATCTCCATGGTTCGCCCTGCCGCTGAACATCAAGAGCGTCAACTGACTGTCCATGAGCCTGCTTCCACAGAGGCTCATGAAGTTGAAGATATTCCAATAGCTGATCACACCTCTGCTGAAAACATTGGTCACCACGATAATGTTGAAGATGATGTAGTTCTTCCTCTGATCGAGCACCAACATGTATCATCGCCTGTGCTTACGCACAGCGAACTCATTAGTATTGGTCGCCCTCTGACGCCAATTGCTCAGGATGCATCATGGGCTGATCACCCACAACAACAAGTCACACCACCCCGGCAAGAAGAAGAAGAAGACTTTGAGGCCCAGCCAACTCCATCTCCAATGGCATCGCCAGCATTACGCAGGCTTCGCAAAGGACCAAGGTCTCAAGTCCCTCTTTCGAGCATTCCAGAAGGAGAAGTGCCCCACCAATCTGTTGCACGTCAAGTGTTTCCAGATGCCACTCCTACTGTGAATGTCTCTGAGTCTGAGGCCAAAGCTACTGAAGATATTCCGGCTGCATCAGCCGATGACACACAAGGAGAAGAACGTGTCCCTACTCCCTTCACTACTGAAGAAGCTGTTCTCAACGAGAACATGTCTATGCCCGACCCTCCAGCTCATTAAGTGGAGGTTGAAAATCTTGAGGCTGCCACCACCAAAACAAATGAAGCCAATGACGTTGTCATGGCTGAAGCCAATGTGGAGCCTGCACCAATGCCAGAAGTCAGCGAAGCCAATGATGCTACTGCTCCTGTTCCTGCGCCTGCTGCTAGTCCTTAGTTTGACTATCATGTTGAGCACAGGCCTTAGGTACAGAAACCAATGCCAAGGTTGTCCAGGTTTCCAGGTCCTGCGTCAGCACCTAGATCCTTCAATGTCAACGGCTTCAAAGCAGACAACACCTTCTTCAATAGATCCAAGAACCCCTACTCAAGGGAACGAATATTTTCTGATCGGTTCTGGAGCTATCCGCAGCGAAGCTATTACTCATGCATTCTGTACAATCAAGGTCGCATCTTCCCACATATGCGTCTTGACACCGAAGCAATAGCTGGTCTGCCCTGCTTGGAAGAAGCTCTGGATTGCTTCAAAGAGGTTGGATTGTTGCCTTTCGTCACCGACCAAGAGCACTGGAACGAAGAGTTGCTGCTCCAATTCTATGCCACTCTTCACATTCGTGGCTACAATAGAGACCCGAAGACTTGGGTCCTTGAGTGGATGACCGGAAATGTCCATCACGAAGCTAAAGCCTTTGATATCATTGAGCTCACTCGTCTACCCACTCCTGGAGATCTCTATGAACCTGGCTTTCAGCTGCACAGTGAAGCTATGGAGAGCATCTTTCAGAAGCCTGAACCGAACATGAGTCAGATGCTTAGTATGATGAAGCCTTTGCCTCCAGATGCTGCATATCCTAAGGAGTTCTTTGTTGAAGACCTTGAGTATCTGCCACGCACTATCTATCACATTATAAGGCGAACTCTCTGGCCCATCAAAGGACATTCTCCACATGCAAAGCTGGAAGGTGCAATGAAGACTTTGGTCTTCTATATTCTTCATGGCAAATGCTTCAATGCACAAGACTTCTTCATTCGCCAACTTGCAGCATCAGGATCTGATCTTTTTGGCTTGAAGTTCTACGCTCCATGGATAATGCGGCTGATCAAATTCCACTCAGCTATTTCATATCAGTCCTCTGCTCGCAATCATCGGATCTTCCTGCCTGATGTGGATATGTCCGTTGAAGCCATCTATCCAGAGCCTGCCAAGGAGCTGCTTAGTCTTTAGAATGCTGAGCATCAAAGTTTCTCTCAGAACATTGAAGGAGTTGAAGCAGTCACTCGTGTTTATCCTCTGGCTGGTACTACACGTGCACCTCATCGTGCCCTCACTGAAGCCACTGAAAGCACTATTGCCCAACGGCCCAAGAAGCGATCTCGTGTTCTCAATGACCGAGAGCTTCTGGTAGCCCTTCATCAGAAACAGGATAGGCATCATGACTAGCTGAAACGCCAAATGCAAAGCCTCTTGGTGGATGTTAACCGCATTCGCTATCTTCCCACCAAGAATGCCTTTGTTGCCCATGAAACCTGTCGGCATACATGGAAAGGGCTGACGCTTATGTGCTCTGAGGATGATCTTCACGAGGATGGCTTCTCTAAACATTTCAAGTTTGACTCCACACCTCCCCGAAGGACTGTGCTGCGACGAACTCCGTCTCTTGAAGACTCTGTGTTCTCTTTCTTCGCGGCAACTGTGAATGCCAGAGTGATCGAGGACGAAGACGATGCTACTTCACCACCCCCTACTTCAGCACGCATCGACACTGCCCCGAGCTCGTCTGCACCGCCTAACAACACCGACGACCTTGCTACTTCACCTACTCCTCATGGGAACGAGTAGATGCTCTATGTCTTCAAACCTTTTTGGTCCTTACTGACAAAAGGGGGAGAAGCATATGAGTTTGATAGTCTTCAAGCGGGTCCATATGGGCAGTTATCTTATGTTTTTCCTAGTGTTTACAACTCATGTTTTGATACATTTGGTTCTTTGAGTTGTAACACTTAAACTCGATGGTCGTTTGCTACTTATTTGCTATTCTGTGATGCGATGACAAATTCCACATGTGCGACGATAAATTCCGCACTTAGATCATTTGCAAACATCCATTTTGCATTATGCATGTCATTATCTTCACATACTTTCCATGCATGATGAATTTTCATCATAAGTTGAAGAGGATCTCCACAAGTACAACCTGCCATGTGCATTTGCATTCCAGAAGCAAATTACTTATATGTGAAGGAAATATGCCCTAGAGGCAATAATAAAGTTATTATTTATTTCCTTATATCATGATAAATGTTTATTATTCATGCTAGAATTGTATTAACCGGAAACATAATACATGTGTGAATACATAGACAAACAGAGTGTCACTAGTATGCCTCTACTTGACTAGCTCGTTAATCAAAGATGGTTATGTTTCCTAACCATGAACAAAGAGTTGTTATTTGATTAACGAGGTCACATCATTAGTTGAATGATCTGATTGACATGACCCATTCCATTAGCTTAGCACCCGATCGTTTAGTATGTTGCTATTGCTTTCTTCATGACTTATACATGTTCCTATAACTATGAGATTATGCAACTCCCGTTTACCGGAGGAACACTTTGGGTACTACCAAACGTCACAACATAACTGGGTGATTATAAAGGAGTACTACAGGTGTCTCCAATGGTAGATGTTGGGTTGGCGTATTTTGAGATTAGGGTTTGTCACTCCGATTGTCGAAGAGGTATCTCTGGGCCCTCTCGGTAATGCACATCACATAAGCCTTGCAAGCACTGCAACTAATATGTTAGTTGTGAGATGATGTATTACGGAACGAGTAAAGAGACTTGCCGGTAACGAGATTGAACTAGGTATTGGATACCGATGATCGAATCTCGGGCAAGTAACATACCGATGACAAAGGGAACAACGTATGTTGTTATGCGGTCTGACCGATAAAAGATCTTCGTAGAATATGTAGGAGCCAATATGGGCATCCAGGTCCCGCTATTGGTTATTGACCGGAGACGTGTCTCGGTCATGTCTACATTGTTCTCGAACCGTAGGGTCCGCACGCTTAACGTTACGATGACAGTTATTATGAGTTTATGCATTTTGATGTACCGAAGGTTGTTCGGAGTCCCGGATGAGATCACGGACATGACGAGGAGTCTCAAAATGGTCGAGACGTAAAGATTAATATATTGGAAGCCTATGTTTGGACATCGGAAGTGTTCCGGGTGAAATCGGGATTTTACCGGATTACCGGGAGGGTTACCGGAACCCCCCGGGAGCCAAATGGGCCAACATGGGCCTTAGTGGAAAGGTGAGAAGGCAGCCCACATAGGTCTGCGCCTCCCCCCGTCTCCCTAGTCCTATTAGGACTAGGAGAGGGGCCGGCCACCTCTCTCTCTCTCCCCTTTGAAGGATTCCTAGTTGGACTAGGATTGGAGGGGGGAGTCCTACTCCCGGTAGGAGTAGGACTCCTCCTGCGCCTCCCTCCTTTGGCCGGCCAGCTCCCTCCCCTCCAACCTTTATATACGGGGGCAGGGGACACCCCAAGACACACAACTTGATCCTTGAGATCGTTCCTTAGCCGTGTGCGGTGCCCCCTGCCACCAAATTCCACCTCGATCATACCGTTACAGTGCTTAGGCGAAGCCCTGCGTCGGTAGTACATCAAGATCGTCACCACGCCATCGTGCTGACGGAACTCTTCCTCGACGCTTTGCTGGATCGGAGCCCGAGGAACGTCATCGAGCTGAACGTGTGCTAAGAACTCGGAGGTGCCGGAGTAATGGTGCTTGGATCGGTCGGATCGGGAAGAAGACGTACGACTACTTCCTCTACGTTGTGTGATCGCTTCCGCAGTCGGTCTGCGTTGGTACGTAGACAACACTCTCCCCTCTCGTTGCTGTGCATCACCATGATCTTGCGTGTGCGTAGGAAAATTTTCGAAATTACTGCGTTCCCCAACAGTGGCATCCGAGCCTAGGTTTTATGGTTTGATGTTATATGCACGAGTAGAACACAAGTGAGTTGTGGGCGATACAAGTCATACTGCCTACGAGCGTGTCATACTTTGGTTCGGCGGTATTGTTGGTTGAGACGATCCGGACCAACCTTACGCGTACTCTTACGCGAGACCGGTTCCCTCGACGTGCTTTGCACATAGATGGCTTGCGGAAGACTGTCTCTCCAACTTTAGTTGAACCAAGTGTGACTACGCCCGGTCCTTGAGAAGGTTAAAACGGAGTCTATTTGACGAACTATCGTTGTGGTTTTGATGCGTAGGTGAGATGAGTTCTTACTTAAGCCCGTAGCAGCCACGTAAAACTTGCAACAACAAAGTAGAGGACGTCTAACTTGTTTTTGCAGGGTATGTTGTGATGTGATATGGTCAAGACATGATGCTGATTTTATTGTATGAGATGATCATGTTTTGTAACTAAGTTATCGGCAACTGGCAGGAGCCATATGGTTGTCGCTTTATTGTATGCAATGCAATCGCGATGTAATGCTTTACTAGATTACTAAACGGTAGTAATAGTCGTGGAAGCATAAGATTGGCGAGACGACAACGATGCTACGATGGAGATCAAGGTGTCGCGCCGGTGACGATGGTGATCATGACGGTGCTTCGGAGATGGAGATCACAAAGCACAAGATGATGATGGCCATATCATATCACTTATATTGATTGCATGTGATGTTTATCCTTTTATGCATCTTATCTTGCTTTGATTGACGGTAGCATTATAAGATGATCTCTCACTAAATTATCAAGAAGTGTTCTCCCTGAGTATGCACCGTTGCAAAAGTTCTTCGTGCTGAGACACCACGTGATGATCGGGTGTGATAGGCTCTACGTTCAAATACAACGGGTGCAAAACAGTTGCACACGCGGAATACTCAGGTTATACTTGACGAGCCAAGCATATACAGATATGGCCTCGGAACACGGAGACCGAAAGGTCGAGCGTGAATCATATAGTAGACATGATCAACATATTGATGTTCACCATTGAAAACTACTCCATTTCACGTGATGATCGGTTATGGTTTAGTTGATTTGGATCACGTGATCACTTAGAAGATTAGAGGGATGTCTATCTAAGTGGGAGTTCTTAAGTAAATTAACTGAACTTAAATTTATCATGAACTTAGTCCTGGTAGTATTTTGCAAATCATGTTGTAGATCAATAGCTCACGTAGTTGCTTCCCTGTGTTTATTTTGATATGTTCCTAGAGAAAATTGTGTTGAAAGATGTTAGTAGCAATGATGTGGATTGGATCCGTGATCTGAGGTTTATCCTCATTGCTGCATAGAAGAATTGTGTCCTTGATGCACCGCTAGGTGACAAACCTATTGCAGGAGCAGATGCGGACATTATGAACGTTTGGCTAGCTCAATATGATGACTACTTGATAGTTTTGTGCACCATGCTTAATGGCTTAGAATCGGGACTTCAAAAGACGTTTTGAACGTCATGGACCATATGAGATGTTCCAGGAGTTGAAGTTAATATTTCAAGCAAATACCCGAGTTGAGAAATATGAAGTCTCCAACAAGTTCTATAGCTAAAAGATGGAGGAGAATCGCTCAACTAGTGAGCATATGCTCAGATTGTCTGGGTACTACAATCGCTTGAATCAAGTGGGAGTTAATCTTCCAGATAAGATAGTGATTGACAGAATTCTCTAGTCACCATCACCAAGTTAGTAGAACTTCGTGATGAACTATGATATGCGAGGGATAACGGAAACAACTCCCAAGCTCTTCGTGATGCAAAAATCAACGAAGGTAGAAATCAAGAAAAACATCAAGTGTTGATGGTTGACAAGACCACTAGTTTCAAGAAAAGGGGCAAAGAAAAGAAAGGGGAACTTCAAGAAGAACGGCAAGCAAGTTGCTGCTCAAGTGAAGAAGCCCAAGTCTGATCCTAAGCCTGAGACTAAGTGCTTCTACTGCAAAGGGACTGGTCACTGGAAGCGGAACTACCCCAAGTGATTGGCGGATAAGAAGGATGGCAAAGTGAACATAAGTATATTTGATATACATGTTATTGATGTGTACTTTACTAGTGTTTATAGCAAAACCCTCAGTATTTGATACTAGTTCAGTTGCTAAGATTAGTAACTCGAAACGGGAGTTGCAGAATAAACAGAGACTAGTTAAGGGTGAAGTGACGATGTGTGTTGGAAGTGGTTCCAAGATTGATATGATCATCATCGCATACTCCCCTATACTTTCGGGATTAGTGTTGAACTTAAATAAGTGTTATTTGGTTTTTGCGTTAAGCATGAATATGATTTGATCATGTTTATTGCAAAACGGTTATTCATTAAAGTAAGAGAATAAATTGTTGTTCTGTTTACATGAATAAAACCTAATATGGTTACACACCCAATGAAAATAGTTCATTGGATCTCGATCTTAATAATACACATATTCATAATATTGAAACCAAAAGATGCAAAGTTAATAATGATAGTGCAACTTATTTGTGGCACTGCTGTTTAGGTCATATTGGTGTAAAGCGCATGAAGAAACTCCATGCTGATGGGCTTTTGGAATCACTTGATTATGAATCAGTTGATGCTTACGAACCATGCCTCATGTGCAAGATGACTAAGACTCTGTTCTTCGGAACAATGGAGCGAGCAACAGATTTGTTGGAAATCATACATACTGATGTATGTGGTCCGATGAATATTGAGGCTCGCGACAGGTATCATTATTTTCTGATCTTCGCAGATGATTTGAGCAGATATGAGTATATCTACTTGATGAAACATAAGTCTGAAACATTTGAAAAGTTCAAAGAATTTCAGAGTGAAGTGGAAAATCATCGTGACAAGAAAATACAAGTTTCTACGATATGATCGCAGAGGTAAAATATTTGAGTTACGAGTTTGGTCTTCAATTGAAACAATGTGAAATAGTTTCACAAAATCATGCCATATGGAACACCACAGCATAATGGTGTGTCCTAACGTCATAACCGTACTTTATTGGATATAGTGCAATCTATGATGTATCTTACCGATCTACCACTATCGTTTTGGGGTTATGCATTAGAGACAGCTGCATTCACGTTAAATAGGGCACCATCTAAATCCGTTGAGACGACACCGTGTGAACGATGGTTTGGCAAGAAACCTAAGCTGTCGTTTCTTAAAGTTTGGGGTTGTGATGCTTATATGAAAAGGTTTCATCCTAGTAAGCTCAAACCCAAATCGGAGAAATATGTCTTCATAGGATACCCAAAGGAGACTATTGGGTACACCTTCTATCACAAATCCGACGGCAAGACTTTTGTTGCTAAATTCGGAGTTTTTCTAGAGAAGGAGTTTCTCTCGAAAGAAGTGAGTGGGAGGAAAGTAGAACTTGACGAGGTAACTGTACCTACTCCCTTATTGGAAAATAGTACATCACAGAAAACTGTTTCTGCGACACCTATACCAATCAGTGAGGAAGCTAATGATGATGATCATGAAACTTCAGGGCAAGATGCTACTGAACCATGTAGATCAACCAGAGTGAGATCCGCACCAGAGTGGTACGGTAATCCAGTTCTGGAAGTCATGCTACTAGATCATGATGAACCTACGAACTATGAAGAAGCGATGGTGAGCCCAGATTCCGCAAAGTGGCTTGAAACCATGAAATCTGAGATGGGATCCATGTATGAGAACAAAGTTTGGACTTTGGTTGACTTGCCCGTTGATCGGCAAGCCATAGAAAATAAATGGATCTTCAAGAGGAAGACGGACGCTGATAGTAGTGTTACTATCTACAAAGCTAGAATTGTCGCAAAAGGTTTTCGACAAGTTCAAGGTGTTGACTACGATGAGATTTTCTCAATCGTATCTATGCTTAAGTCTGTCCGAATCATGTTAGGAATTGCCGCATTTTATGAAATCTGGCAAATGGATAAACAAAACTGCATTCCTTAATGGATTTATTAAAGAAGAGTTGTATGTGATGCAACTAGAAGGTTTTGTCAATCCAAAAGGTGCTAACAAAAATGTGCAAGCACCAGCGATCCATCTGTGGACTGGTGCAAGCATCTCGGAGTTGGAATATACGCTTTGATAAGTTGATCAAAGCATATAGTTTTATACAGACTTGCGGTGAAGCCTGTATTTACAAGAAAGTGAGTGGGAGCACTACAGCATTTCTGATAAGTATATGTGAATGACATATTGTTGATCGGAAATAATGTAGAATTATTCTGTAAAGCATAAAGGAGTGTTTGAAAGGAGTTTTTCAAAGAAAGACTTCGGTGAAGCTGCTTACATATTGAGCTTCAAGATCTATAGAGATAGATCAAAGACGCTTGATAAGTTCTTTCAATGAGTACATACCTTGACAAAGATTTTGAAGTAGTTCAAAATGGAGCAGTCAAAGAAAGAGTTCTTGCCTGTATTATAAGGTGTAAAGTTGAGTAAGACTCAAAGCCCGACCACGGCAGAAGATAGAAAGAGAATGAAAGTCATTCCCTATGCCTTGGCCATAGGTTCTATAAAGTATGTCATGCTGTATACCAGATCTATTGTATACCCTGCACTGATTTGGCAAGGGAGTACAATAGTGATCTAGGAGTAGATCACTGGACAGCGGTCAGAATTATCCTTAGTGAAATAAGGATATGTTTCTCGATTATGGACGTGATAAAAAGGTTCGTCGTAAAGGGTTACGCCGATGCAAGTTTTGACACTAATCTAGATGACTCTAAGTCTCGGTCTAGATACATATTGAAAGTGGGAGCAATTAGCTAGAGTAGCTCCGTGTAGAGCATTGTAGACATAGAACTTGCAAAATACTTACCGATCTGAATGTGACAGACCCGTCGACTAAAATTATCTCACAAGCAAAACATGATCACACCTTGGTACTCTTTGGGTGTTAATCACATAGAGATGTGAACTAGATTATTGACTCTAGTAAACCCTTTGAGTGTTGGTCACATGACGATGTGAACTATGGGTGTTAATCACATGGTGATGTGAACTATTGCTGTTAAATCACATGGCGATGTGAAACTAGATTATTGACTCTAGTGCAAGTGGGAGACTGAAGGAAATATGCCCTAGAGGCAATAATAAAGTTATTATTTATTTCCTTATATCATGATAAATGTTTATTATTCATGCTAGAATTGTATTAACCGGAAACATAATACATGTGTGAATACATAGACAAACAGAGTGTCACTAGTATGCCTCTACTTGACTAGCTCGTTAATCAAAGATGGTTATGTTTCCTAACCATGAACAAAGAGTTGTTATTTGATTAACGAGGTCACATCATTAGTTGAATGATCTGATTGACATGACCCATTCCATTAGCTTAGCACCCGATCGTTTAGTATGTTGCTATTGCTTTCTTCATGACTTATACATGTTCCTATAACTATGAGATTATGCAACTCCCGTTTACCGGAGGAACACTTTGGGTACTACCAAACGTCACAACATAACTGGGTGATTATAAAGGAGTACTACAGGTGTCTCCAATGGTAGATGTTGGGTTGGCGTATTTCGAGATTAGGGTTTGTCACTCCGATTGTCGGAGAGGTATCTCTGGGCCCTCTCGGTAATGCACATCACATAAGCCTTGCAAGCACTGCAACTAATATGTTAGTTGTGAGATGATGTATTACGGAACGAGTAAAGAGACTTGCCGGTAACGAGATTGAACTAGGTATTGGATACCGACAATCGAATCTCGGGCAAGTAACATACCGATGACAAAGGGAACAACGTATGTTGTTATGCGGTCTGACCGATAAAAGATCTTCATAGAATATGTAGGAGCCAATATGGGCATCCAGGTCCCGCTATTGGTTATTGACCGGAGACGTGTCTCGGTCATGTCTACATTGTTCTCGAACCGTAGGGTCCGCACGCTTAACGTTACGATGACAGTTATTATGAGTTTATGCATTTTGATGTACCGAAGGTTGTTCGGAGTCCCGGATGAGATCACGGACATGAAGAGGAGTCTCGAAATGGTCGAGACATAAAGATTGATATATTGGAAGCCTATGTTTGGACATCGGAAGTGTTCCGGGTGAAATCGGGATTTTACCGGATTACCGGGAGGGTTACCGGAACCCCCCGGGAGCCAAATGGGCCAACATGGGCCTTAGTGGAAAGGTGAGAAGGCAGCCCACATAGGGCTGCGCCTCCCCCCCTCTCCCTAGTCCTATTAGGACTAGGAGAGGGGCCGGCCACCTCTCTCTCTCTCCCCTTTGAAGGATTCCTAGTTGGACTAGGATTGGAGGGGGGAGTCCTACTCCCGGTAGGAGTAGGACTCCTCCTGCGCCTCCCTCCTTTGGCCGGCCAGCTCCCTCCCCTCCAACCTTTATATACGGGGGCAGGGGACACCCCAAGACACACAACTTGATCCTTGAGATCGTTCCTTAGCCGTGTGCGGTGCCCCCTGCCACCAAATTCCACCTCGATCATACCGTTACAGTGCTTAGGCGAAGCCCTGCGTCGGTAGTACATCAAGATCGTCACCACGCCATCGTGCTGACGGAACTCTTGCTTGACGCTTTGCTGGATCGGAGCCCGAGGAACGTCATCGAGCTGAACGTGTGCTAAGAACTCGGAGGTGCCGGAGTAACGGTGCTTGGATCGGTCGGATCGGGAAGAAGACGTACGACTACTTCCTCTATGTTGTGTGATCGCTTCCGCAGTCGGTCTGCGTTGGTACATAGACAACACTCTCCCCTCTCGTTGCTGTGCATCACCATGATCTTGCGTGTGCGTAGGAAAATTTTCGAAATTACTGCGTTCCCCAACAATATGCACATCTTCAGGGAGAGCCCTTGCAACTTATGAAGACAATTCCCTATCCTTTACAATTTCGCATATTATATTCCCCGTTGAAAACTTCAACTAGTTTGTCATCAATCACCAAAAGGGGGAGATTGTAAGTGCATCTAGTGCCACCCCTAGTTGGTTTTGGAGTATTGACGACAAACCTAGTTGAGGGACTAATGTGTTTGTGAGAATTGCAGGATAACACAGGTAGAAGTCCCTCATTGATTAAGTTTTCCTACCAGAGATGACCCCTAAAAATGTATGAAGGCATTGAAGTCAAAGGTGGTATGTGAAGACATTCACCTTGAAGACTATGACAAGAGAAGGCATCGCATGAAGACTATGGAGCGCGAAGACTTAGATCTTTCGTAGTTCTTTTTCTTCTTTGTTGAGTCATAGGAACCACCGTACTGTTAAGTGGGGTCCGAGAGAACCAGCCAGAATGACTGAAGTGATGCTTAACCAAAATCCTATGTCTTCGAGTGGAGACTATGATAGCGAATCTTGTCCACAGTTGCACAAGTCAGCTTTGCTTGTAGCCCAAGTAAAGTTGCCATGTGTGTTTGAAATCTGACCATTGGAACACGTGTCAGTTCCTTAGTGACCCAGGGTCATTTCGGACAAATCAGGTCGGGTTGCCTAGTGGCTATAAATAGCCCACCCCTTACAACCATAAACGGTTGGCTGCTCAGAGTTAAAGTACGGCTGTTGTCGTTTGAGAGCCACCCACCTCGAAGCCTTTGAGGGAGAATTCCTTGTGAGGATAAAGTCCTAACCACCCAGAGCCAAAGAGTGTTAGGCATCACTTAAGTCGTCCTGTCTGTGTGATCTGAAGACTTATTACACTTGAGGACTGTGAATCCTCCAGCCGGTTAGGCGTCGCGTTCTGAGCATCCAAGAGTCATTGTGGATCGCCCCTGAACGAAGTCTGTGAAGGTTTGGGAGTCTATCTTGAAGACTTACTAGAGTGATTGAGCGAGGTGTGCGTGACCTTAGCTCAAGGGGAATACGGTGAGGACTAAGGGTTCTGAGCTGCGTGTTCAGGACTGGGTGTCCGGGACTGTGTGTCCTCAGGTTTAAATACCTGGCCGCCCTAACCAGACGTATAGTTGTCACAGCAACTGGAACTGGTCCAACAAATCATTGTCTTCAACGAGTCACTGGTTTCATACTTCCCTTCCCTTTACTTATTGTTGGCCCTTGTGAAGTCATTGCATGATTGCATTATCTTTTGTCTTCACTGAGTGACTGCTTGTTTTGATTGGCTTCACAATATCTTCCTACCTGATCCTTACTGCCTAGCTGCTATTAGTCATTGTGCTTTCACTTCTTTGGTTACTTGACTAAGGTTTGCCTAGTGTAGTCTACCTTCCGCTGCGTGGTAATAGGTTTACTTCTATCGTTTGTATTCAAAACTTCCATGTTTTGAAGACTTTCCTAAAAATCGCCTATTCACCCCCCTCTAGTCGATCACTAGCACTTTCAGCCCCAAACATCAAATGGTTCAATAACAAGTGAATAATTCATAGGCATTTATTGACATCTACTAATATTACCAATTCTTTGACATTCATCACAAGATAAGACAAACTTACGGGCATCCTTGAAGAGACTAGGCCAATAAAAACCAGATTGCAGTACCTTATGTGCAGCCCTATCTCCAACATGGTGTCCTCCATATGCTTTGGAGTGACACTTGCGTTGGATCTGTTCCTGTTCATGCTCAGGTACACAACGTCTAATAACACCATCTACTCCTTCTTTATAAAGGTATGGGTCATCCCAAAAGTAATGCCTCAAAATCAGAAAAGAACTTTTTCTTTTGCTGGTATGTGAAACTAGGTGGTATAAACTTAGCAACAATGTAATTAGCATAATCAGCATACCATGGAGCAGTATGAGAAGTATTTATGACCTTTAATTGCTCATCAGGAAAGCTATCATCAATAGGTAGTGGGTCATCAAGCACATTTTCTAACCTAGACAAGTTGTCTACAATAGGGTTCTCAGCTCCTTTTCTATCAACAATATGCAAATCAAATTCTTGTAGCAAGAGAACCCATCTAATAATTCTAGGTTTAGCATCTTTCTTTTTCATAAGATATTTAATAGCAGCATGATCAGTGTGAATAGTTACTTTAGAATCAACAATATAAGGCCTAAACTTATCACAAGCAAATACAACTGCTAAGAATTCTTTTTCAGTAGTAGCATAATTTCTTTGAGCATTGTCTAGAGTTTTACTAGCATATTGGATAACATTTAGTTTCTTATCAACTCTTTGTCCTAGAACAGCACCTACAGCATAATCACTAGCATCACACATGATTTCAAAGGGTGAATTCCAATCAGGTGGCTGAACAATAGGTGCAGAGACCAATGCTTTCTTAAGTATTTCAAATGCTTCTACACAATCATCATAAAAGACAAATGGTATATCTTTTTGTAATAAATTAGTTAGAGGCCGAGAGATTTTTGAGAAGTCCTTAATGAACCTCATATAAAAACCGGCATGACCACGGAAACTTCTTATACCTTTGATGTCCTTGGGACATGGCATCTTTTCAATAGCATCAACCTTGGCTTTATCAACTTAAATACCTCTTTCAGAAACTTTATGCCCCAAGACAATACCTTCATTAACCATAAAGTGACACTTTTCCCAATTCAAGACAAGATTAGTTTCTTCACATCTCCGCAAAACTCGATCAAGGTTGCTCAAGCAATCATCAAAAGAAGATCCATAGACGGAAAAGTCATCCATGAAAACCTCACAAATCTTTTTACAAAAGTCAGAGAATATAGCCATCATGCATCTTTCAAAGGTAGCAGGTGCATTACATAAACCAAAAGGCATACGTCTATAAGCAAAAGTACCAAAAGGGCATGTAAAAGTAGTCTTTGATTGATCCTTGGCTGACACATGTATTTGAGAGAAACCAGAATAACCATCTAGAAAGCAAAAATGTGTATGTTTGGATAATCTTTCTAGCATTTGATCGATAAAAGGTAAGGGGTAATGATCTTTTTTAGTAGCCTTATTTAATTTGCGGAAATCAATTACCATCCTATAACCAGTAATAATTCTTTGAGGGATCAATTCATCTTTATCATTAGGAACAATAGTAATACCTCCCTTTTTAGGGACACAATGGACAGGACTTACCCACTGACTATCAACAACGGGATAAATTATACCTGCCTCAAGGAGCTTTAGTATCTCCTTTCTTACCACTTCTTTCATTTTAGGATTCAAACGGCATTGATGATCACGAACTGGTTTAGCATCTTCTTCCAAATTAATTTTATGTTGACATAGAGTGGGACTAATGCCCTTAAGATCATCAAGAGTATACCCAATAGCAGCACGGTGCTTCTTCATAGTCTTTAATAATCTCTCTTCTTCATGTTCTGAAAGGTTAGCACTAATAATAACAGGGTATCACTACAAAAAAATACACTTCCGTGATGATACATGTTTGTCATAGTAGGTCCCGTTTTCTGTCATGCATGTACATCCATGAAAAATTTATGACAGAATCAAGATAGTCATACATGTGTTGTCGTAGAAGTGTTGACATTACCAAAATTATCATCGCGGAAGTGTCCACTTCCATGATGATAAATCGCGCGTCACAGAAGTGCTTTCGTCAAGGGTGACCGACACGTGGCATCCACCATAACGGAACGCCATTAAGCTATCGGGTCGGGTTTTGGATCCGATAACCCGTTAACAGCCCCGACCAATGGGGATTTTCCACGTGTAAAATCATCATTGGCTGGAGGAAACATGTGTCGGCTCATCGCTGGGACAGGTGTCATCCACTCATTGGACAGAAGGCGCCTATGATACGTCGACACATGGCACGACCCAACAGAGGCCCATTCCTGTGAAAAGGCCGGCCCGTTTGACTTGGTCAAAAGGTGGCGGGCTGGCCCATGGAAAGCCTGTTAACGGCCTGCTTTGCATATAGCCCATTTACAGCCTGCTAACCCAAGGCCCATTACGCCCTATTCGAATTAGGCCTAGTAGCGTCATCTGGGCCATCCAATATGATTCCAGCCCGTTTTCACTTCTGGCCCATGACGTCCTTCGGCCCATATGAGGCCCTATGTAACTCTTGGCCTATTAACGGCCCGCGGTGAAACTGGCCCATAATGAACAGTGTATCACTTTACACCCATTAACGGCCCGTGGTGAAAATGGCCCGTAAAGAACAGTGTATCACTTTATACCCATTAACAGTCCGTTATTCCATTGGGCCGTTTCTAACCCATGTTATCTTTTGGCCTTCTCAGAGCCCATTTATTCTTGGGCTATTTTCCAGCATTCTTTTACTTATGGCCCGTTACTGTCATTTTTTGCTTGTGGGCCAAATTCAGCCCGTGGTTACAGTCGGCCCGTTTGTGGTCCGTTAATACGTCGGGCCATTTTCATAGCGTCATCAAATACGGCCTATTAATGATGGCCCGTTATGGTTGGCCCATGAACGGACGATTCCAACTCTAGCCCGTTTACGGCCAGAATGCGGTCTGTTTGGCCCATGTTTGGCTAATCGATCATACGACCCGTATAAGGCCCATTGATGATACGGCCCGTAGAAGGCCCATTGTTTCTACGGCCCGTAGAAGGCCCATTGTTTCTACGGCCCGTAGAAGGCCCATTGTTTCTACGGCCCGTAGAAGGCCCATTGTTTCTACGGCCCATAGAAGGCCCACTGTTTCTACGGCCCATAGAAGGCCCACTGTTTATACGGCCCGTAGAAGGCCCATTATTTCCACGCCCCGTAGGAGGCCCAGTGTCACTACAGTAAATATTAGCCCATGGTTATTGTGGCCTAGTTTTAAAAATAGGTTATTGCAGCCACTAGCAAACCACAGAAAAAGAACTGCACTGACTACAAGCAAACAAATAAACAAGACAACAAGGTAATAAATAAGCAAGCAACTTACACTAGGCTATCACGGCTATTACACATATTACATCCACTGGGCATCAAAGTTCGCCACCAGTGCAAATATAGGGAACACAACAGCATATAAACGCCACTGCAAAACAAGTCCAGAACTGAAACCACTTCAGAAGAGCTCAAGAAACAATATCCGGGGTACCCATAATACTGGCAAGATGCTTATCAAGCTTATTAACTTTCTCTTGTTTGGCGCTTAAGTCCTCCAGCGCTTGCTGTTACACCAGAAAGTATGCATCTGAACTCTGCAGGGACTTCCTTAGTCCTTCAGCTTCCTGTTGCATAACATCTGATCGTTGTCTTTCAACTTGAAGTTGAGACTCAAGAAGCCGAACTGATTCAGGCAACGAGTTCGAAGAGCTGGTGCCAGCAGTGGTAGCCAGTAACTCAAACACTACATCAAGACATGACTTTGGGGTTGTCTTAGTGTCTTCAATATAGTTTTTATCAGCTTTCTTGGAGACCAACAGGGATGTCTCACTATCTTGAACCTTATCTGCATTACTTCCTTTACCATTGCATAACAGGGTACTCTTCTCCAATATTTTATCCGCGTTCTAAAAGAGAAACAAACAAACACATCTCAGGTTTACAATGTAGTATATGAAACTCATTTTGGTAACCCAGTTCAGTAGTAAGGTGGACAGGATAACATCATGAAACAAACATATATCTATGTAGTATGGTCACTGTATGGTTTATATCATTCTAGTTTATGTTGCCAAATCAAGATAGATACAGTTCGAATCATATCTATTTAAGACAAAGCAGCATAGACAGAATATAAGTGTGGGAAACTACACAGCAATAACAACACTTGTAATGTGCATGGCATGAGAACATAACTGTTTATTCAATAGAAACTGAAATCAACATAGAGCAAGTTACAACAGCAAACAGCCAAACACGTTGAAGAAACAGGTTTAAAACATACCTATTGCGCCATTGGAGTTTCAATTGCATCCTTCAAATTTAAAATTAGTTGGTATCAGTAAATACAGTGATGCAAGAGCAAAGTAGTATGAACCATAGCTACGGAACCTGACCTGAGAACAATTCTTCTTCTGCTTTAAGCATTGACTTCGGGTTCGGGGTGGTGGTCCTTGTGATTTTGGCACTACAGTTGCCTTACTAACTGCTCGTGTTTGGGTGCTTTGTGGTGGAGACGGTGCTGTGTCAACGGGAACTGGGTGTCTATCTGCTAGGGTTGGGGTTAGAAGGGGTGTAGCTGGTTCTCTGTCCATCTGGGTAGGGGTACAATCTACATGTGTGTGGGTTATGTGTGGTGGGGCTAGTTCTTGGGCAAGTACAACCGTGGTTCTATCTGCATCGATAGGTAGCACGATCTTTTCTGAAGACCGTGTTTTTACTCCCACAGATATTGCCATCACTCCCTCCAATTGAAATGGCTGATAAACAAGAAAAGTAATTGAATGTACAGACATTGTAAGATAGACAGGTGCAATGGATAGTAGGGAAGAAAATAGGGCATGAAATAATTCACATTTATGTTGTCTAAGCAAACAGAATAGCAAGACATAATTTCACATATATGATGGCTAATTAAACAGGATAGCATGACACAATTTCACATGTATGATGGCTAACTAAACAGGATAGAATGACATACTTCAAAATATGATGACTATGTAAACAGGATGACATGCTATAACTATACGATGTGTCTATTAAAGTGGTTGGCATGCCATAAATCACAAACATGCCATCGATAGAAACTTGATGGCATGATATAATTCATGGATAGAATGACATAATTTAAAATATGATGACTATGTAAACATGATGAGATGATCTAACTATATTATGTCTTTAGAAAATGGGTTGGCATGCCATAATTCAGATACATGCTGTCTATGTAAACATCATGGCATGACATAATTCAAATATATGATTTATATACTAAGGAAGTGAGCAGAGGGCAATCGCATATATGATGTGTCAACTAAGGAGATGGCATTCAATATTGTGTATATGATGTAAAAACTAAGCATTGCAATACAACATATGCATTATATGAGTAATATAACCCTGCCAAGTTTGAGCATACACCTCAGGGGGAAAATAGGACTGGTCATCTGCCTCTGAATCCTCCTCTGAAGAGCTATTTGTAACCAGCAAGATATCTGCTTCAGCAGGTAGCATTGTCTGCTCTGAAGACCTTGTTTTCGCTCCAGATTTCTCCATCACCAATTCAAATGGCTGATGCATAGGAAGAGCAGTTGAATATACAAACATTGTCGACAAAAGCAATGAGAAATACAAAAAAAGGACGACATGATATAATTCACATATATGACGCTTGCCTAAACAGCATGGCATTGCATAATTCACATACATAGTGCCTTGCAACAAGATAACATTGCATAATTCACATATATAATGTCTTGCAACAAGATGGCATTGCATAATTCACATGTATGGTAATTAGATACTAAACAGGTGGCATTCATACAAAGCATGTCTAAACTAAGCAAATGACACAGCAATGCAAGATACCATACGCATGATATGAGCAACATAACCCTACCAAGTTAGGGCATGCACCTTGGGGGGGGGAATATGACTGGTCATCTGTCTCTAAATCCTCCTCTGAGGAGCTATCGGTAACCAGCAAGACATGTGCTTCGTCAGATAGCATTGTCTGCTCTGAAGACCTTGTTTCCACTCCAGATTTTTTCATGACCGTGCCGAATGGCTGCTGCATAGGAAGAGTAGTTGAATGTACTAAAATTGTTGACAAATTTAACACATAATAAAAAAATGATGGCATGATATAATTCACATATAAGATGACTGGCTAACCAGGGTGGCATTGCAAAATTCACATATATGATGCCTGGCTAGACAAGATGGCATTGCATGATTCACATATACGATAAAGAAACTAAACAGATGGCATTGACACAAAGCATGTGTCGGCGTTCTGGGAACGGGGGTCCCCAGACTTGCCTGCCTGCGTCCTGCGGCGTGGCTCAAAGGGGGGCCCAGCACGGCCCATCTTTATCAACACAGACCCAAGACCCTCGCGAGGGGCCAAGCCTCGTGGGGCGGACGACACGGAGCTTCCCTAGGCACGGCCTCATAAGGCTGGCTCGCGAGGAGGCGGAGAGATCAAGGCGGGGTACCTCACGAGGTGCCCATGACGCAAGCCATGACGACCAAGGGTGCCAGGCGGGCGCCAGCTCGCGCAGTGTCCTCCTTTCCTCTTTGGTGCAAAGGGAGCAAGCGCAGGCGAGAGCATCAAGCAAAGGCACCCGTTTCGGTGCAACGAGACCAAGACTAGTCCAACGGCAGGGAGGAAGTCATTGTGGAGCCCAAGCCAGCGTCACCACCAGAGCCTTTGGCAGGCGAGGACCAACTTTAGTCAGGATAAGTGTACCAGATGTTCCCCTTCAAAATGGCCAATTGTTGGCGCCCTTCCCGCTCAATATTTGGGAAGAGGCCCAGGGCCTTTGCCTATAAATAGGACTAGCCACCCGCAGGGTAGAAGGGAGTTGGAGATCGATCAGAGAGAGGTCGATAGGAAAATCAGAGAGAGAGAGAGAGAAGAGAGAGAGAGAGAAGGGTGACTGAACTCCTCCTAGCAGTTCATCCCCTCAGCCAAGAACAGACCCTCGCGAGGCTGTTCTTCCTTGTATTGCTCATCATCATCAGCCCAAGAGGCAATTCACCATACCACACACTGGAGTAGGGTATTATACCACAACGGTGGCCCGAACCAGTATAAACCCTGTGTCTCTTGTGCTGTTCTTTCCATAGCTTAGATCTTAGCGAGGCGGAGGGGTGCAGGTAGGTAGAAGGCGAAATCTCCGCGCGCACCCCAGTGTTCGAACCTCAAGGGTCTGCCGGAACCCCAAATCCGACATTTGGCGCGCCAGGTAGGGGTACACCGGAGTTTTCCCTTCCGCCACCGCGACGACCTGCCCCGCGATGAGTAGCGCATCGCCCGCTCCGGCCACCGGCGCCAGCGCGGGGGCCAGTGGGCTCCGAGCCCTGGCCCCAGCCCTACAACAGGTACGGTGGCTAGACAAGTTCAAGCCAACGACGCCGCCGCGCTACAGCGGCGCGACTGATCCGCTGGCCTTCTTACTGGCGTACGAGGAGGCCATCCTCAAAGCTGGAGGTGATGATAGGGTCATGGCCAACTGGCTTCCAATGGCCCTCACCGGCGCTCCGCGCGCATGGCTGCTCCACCTGCCGGCAGCCTCTATGGCCTCTTGGGAAGAACTCCGCAGCCTCTTCCTCACCCACCACGCTGCACCAACACCCCCGGTCGTCGCGGCCCTCTTGGGCAGCTCGCAGGCGCCGCCTACAAGTCACCACGTCAAGCCGTTCATCTGCCGGGTCAGCGTCGCTTCCACGCGGCAGGGGGCTCCCCCGGACCGGGCGGCGCCCAAGGCCGGCCTGACCTTCAGCTCGGAGGACCACCCCTCCAACTCGGCCTGCTCGGGTGCGCTCCCCATGCTGTGCACCCCCACCATCTGCCAGGTGCCCGTCACCAGAACTCTCATCGATGGCGGTGCGGGCCTCAGCGTGCTCTCGATTGAGGCCTTCAACCTCCTCTGCATACCCCTGGAACGGCTGCAACCCAGCCGGCCCTTCTCAGGCATTGGGGGTGGATCATCCAGCTCCTTGGGACAGATCCGGCTCCCAGTAACCTTCGGCACCTACAACAATTTCCGCACGGAGCTGGTCGACTTCGACATCGCCCCCATCGGCCTCCCCTACAACGCCATCCTCCGCTACCCAGTGCTGGCCTAGTTCATGGCCACGACGCACCCGGCGTACAACCTCATGAAGATGCCCGGGAGTAGCGGCGTCCTCATCATGCACGGGGACACTGGAGACGCGCTGCGAGTGCTCAAGCTCGCCTTCAAGACGGCGACGTCGGCACAGCCCGCCGACTCAGAGACCCCCGAGCCCAAGGGGGCTGCACCCGCCAAGAAGAAACAGTTGTTCACCCAAGACAAGGCAGAAACCAAGCAGATACCCGTCGATGAGGACGGGTCCACCAATGCCACTTTCACCATAGGCGCCAACCTCGAGCCCAAGCAGGAGGAGGCCCTGGTCAGGCTCCTGCGCGCAAACAAGAAGGTATTCGCTTGGGAGCCTGTCCAGTTGGCGGGGATCCCTAGGAGCGTAATCGAGCATCACCTCAACGTGTGCCCCAACGTGCGCCCTGTGAAGCAGAAGGCCAGGCGGCAGTCCATAGAAAAGCAGGCCTTCATCGTCCAAGAGACCCGCAAACTAGAAGCCGCTGGGGTCATTCGCGAGGTCCAATACCCGGATTGGTTGGCCAACCTTGTCATTATGCCAAAGAAGGGAGGGAAGGAGGGCATGTGTGTCGACTTCACCAACCTCAACAAGGCATGCCCACAAGATCCGTTCCCGCTCCCCCGCATCGACCAGATCGTCGATTCCACCGCAGAATGCGACCTGCTATGCTTCTTGGATGCCTTCTCTGGGTATCACCAGATCAAGATGGCGGTAGAAGACATCGAAAAGGCAGCCTTCCTAACCCCGTGTGGGGTGTACTACTACACATGCATGCCATTCGGGCTACGTAACGCAGGGGCGACCTTTCAGCGGTTGATGCACATCACCTTGGGCCCGCAGCTCGGGAAGAATGTTGAGGCTTACGTCGATGACATTGTGGTGAAGTCTCGGGAGGCCAGGACCCAGATACAAGACCTGGAGGAAACCTTCGCGAGCCTCAACGCAGTGAACCTGCGGCTCAACCCAGAGAAGTGTGTGTTCGGAGTCCCCTTGGGCAAGCTCTTGGGTTTCCTCGTGTCCCACCGAGGCATCGAGGCTAACCCGGAAAAGGTCAAGGCAGTCGAGGACATGAGCCTGCCAAAGACCCTCAGAGAAACGCAGAAGCTCACTGGGCGCGTGACCGCGCTAGGGTGCTTCATCTCCAAGTTGGGGGAGCGAGTGCTGCCTTTGTTCCAGCTAATGAAGAAAAAGGGGCCCTTTGAATGGACTGAAGAGGCCGACAAGGC
The DNA here is from genome assembly GCA_034509565.1 of Triticum monococcum. NCBI lineage: Eukaryota > Viridiplantae > Streptophyta > Magnoliopsida > Poales > Poaceae > Triticum > Triticum monococcum. The sequence continues at coordinate 610,378,292 of CM067842.1, forward strand.
ATTCCAGGATCTCAAGAGATACCTGGCCAGCCCTCCGGTCATGGTGGCTCCGCACCCGCAAGAGCCCCTGGTGCTTTACCTCGCCGCCACTCCCTACTCCACCAGTGCAGCCCTGGTGGCGGTTAGGGAGGAGTGTCGAATCAAAACCACAGCAGCAGCCCGGGACAAGGCAAAACAGGAACAAGGAAGGCCCACAGAAACCGCCACCGCGGCTAAGGAGGATCAGCCGCTGCAGAGGAGTGCACCAGAGGCAGAAGAGGCCCCTCTCCCAGATAGCCATCCTCAGGAGGCCTCATCGCCTCAGGAGGTGCCATGGTCTCCGGAGGGCGCCACCAGCACTGACGCACCCAACCTCGTTGAGCACCCAGTGTACTTCGTCAGCACGGTGTTGCGGGACGCGAGGGCATGGTACCCCATGCCTCAGAAGCTCCTCCTCGCGCTACTGGTAGCCTCGCGCAAGCTGCGACACTATTTTCAGGGTCACCCCATCAAGGCCGTCTCGGTATACCCACTGGAGATAGTGCTCAGGAGCCCTAACTCAGCTGGGAGGGTCGCCGAGTGGAACATAGAACTGCAAGCGTTTCAGCTCGAATTCAGCATGACCAGAGTCATCAAGGGAGCAACATTAGCGGATTTTGTGGCAGAATGGACGGAGGCACCAGGCCTCAAGGCCGACGAGGATCGGTCCCTCTCCCTGGGAAGCGAGGCGCCAGAAGGCTGGGTCATGTACTTCGATGGGGCGTTCTCTAGGGATGGCGCTGGGGCTGGGGCGGTGCTTATATCGCCCACTCAGGACAAGCTCTACTACGTTGTATAGCTATGTTTCCAGCAAGGTGAAAAGGTCTCCAACAACATAGCGGAGTATGAAGGTTTAATAGCGGGCTTGAAGGCCGCAGCTGCCCTAGGGGTGAAACGCCTCACCATCAAGGGCGATTCGCAGCTCCTTGTCAATTTCTCCAACAAGGTGTACGAGCCGAAAGATGAGCACATGGAAGCCTACCTTGCGGAGGTCCGCTGGATGGAGAAGCGGTTCTGGGGGTTGGAGTTACAGCATGTGCCCCGTGGCACCAATTAGGAGGCCAGCGACATCGCCAAACAGGCGTCCAGGCAATTACCTCAGGAGCCTGGCGTCTTCAAGGAGCGGCTCTTCAAGCCCTCAGCCCTGCCGTCATTGTCAAACACGGCTCAACCTCGGGAGGAGCTCCCCCAGGCACCTGCCTCAGGAGCCCCGGTCTGTGGCCCGGCCTCAGGAGCATGCCTGCTCCTGACGATGGAATCTCAGGAGGGGTGTTGGATCATGGAGCTCCAGAGTTACTTAACACAAGGGACCCTGCCGGAGAAGGAGGAGGAAGCGGAGCGTGTGGCACGGCAGGCCATGGCATACTGCATCAAGGATGGAGAGCTCTACCGGAAGCGACCAAACGATGTATCCCTGCGCTGCATCTCCAGGGAGCAAGGAAAGGAACTGTTGGAAGATATACACGGCGGAGACTATGGACATCATTCATCATCACAGACCCTCATCGGCAAGGCGTTCTGCAGTGGGTTTTATTGGCCCACCATAGTCAATGACGCCGTCGAACTAGTGAAAGCTTGTGAGGCCTACCAGTTCCACGCCAAGCAGATCCATCAGCCGGCAGGAGGCCTGCAGACTATACCCCTTTCATGGCCATTCGCAGTCTGGGGGCTGGACATCCTGGACCCGTTTCCTCGGGCGCCAGGGGGCTACCGCTACCTCTACGTCGCCGTGGAAAAGTTCACCAAGTGGGCTGAAGTAGAGGCCGTCCGCACCATCCCCGCGGGTTCTGCGGTCAAGTTCATCAGGGGCATCGTGAGCCGGTTCGGGGTGCCGAACCGCATCATCACAGACAACGGTTCGCAGTTCACTAGTAACCTCTTCAAAACATACTGTGCTAACCTTGGAACGCAGATATGCTATGCTTCGGTGGCGCACCCCCGAAGCAACGGCCAGGCCGAGCGAGCCAATGCAGAGGTCCTGAGGGGCCTCAAGACCAGGACGTTCAAGAAGAAGCTGGAGGCCTGCGGCAGAGGTTGGTACGACGAGCTTCAGTCCGTGTTGTGGTCCATCCGCACAACCGCGACCAAGCCGACTGGGGAGACCTCGTTCTTCCTGGTCTATGGAGCCGAAGCGGTCCTCCCTCACGAGGTCAGACGTCGCGCTGCGCGGGTCCTGGCGTTCGACGAGGCGCAGCAGGATGCCATGCGGGGGATGGACCTCGTGCTAGGGGAGGAACGTCGCCGAGAAGCCGCGCTGCGAGCGGCGAGGTACCAACAAGCACTGCGGCGATATCACTGCCGCAACATCCGCCCCAGAACTCTCGAGGTAGGAGACCTTGTGCTCAGGCGGGTTCTCTCTAGGGAGGGACTGCACAAGCTCTCTCCCATGTGGGAGGGCCCGTTCAAGGTTGTTCACGTTTCCAGGCCCGGCTCCACGCGCTTGGAGACTCAGGAGGGGGTGCTGGTCCAGAACGCATGGAACATCCAGCACCTCCGGAGGTTCTACCCCTAAAAAGGCTCAGAGCCTGTGAAGAAGGCGAATGCCTGTGAAGCTGTCGCATTTTGGAAAAGGCCCAGAGCCTGTGAAGAAGGTGAATGCCTGTGAAGCTGTCGCGTTTCGGAAAAGGCCCAGAGCCTGTGAAGAAGGCGAATGCCTGTGAAGCTGTCGCGTTTCGGAAAAGGCCCATAGCCTGTGAAGAAGGTGAATGCCTGTGAAGCTGTCGCGTTTCGGAAAAGGCCCAGAGCCTGTGAAGAAGGCGAATGCCTGTGAAGCTGTCATATTTCGGAAAAGGCCCAGAGCCTGTGAAGCTGTTGTGTTTTGGAAAAGGCCCAGAGCCTGTGAAGAAGGCGAATGCCTGTGAAGCTGTCGCGTTTTGGAAAGGGCCCGGAGCCTGTGAAGAGGGCAAATGCCCGTGAAGCCTGCTTCCCCCAAGAAAGGCCCGGAGCCTGTGAAGAAGGCCAACGCCTGTGAAGCTCGCCGCACATGACACTCTCACGTAATAATGAGTTGGGGCTGTACACACCCCGGAGTCTCAGGAGCGCCGACCTCAGGCCCTGGGGCTCCCTCCCACGCCCAGTGGCAGCACTTAGCTCCGCACTGGTGAGAAGACGTCGAAGACTAGATTAGGTGCCGGACGCGGCTTTTTCATTTGCTTTCCGCAGTTGGCTTGTTCATTCTCATTTGAAGTTTTGTTGAAGCTGTTGCAGTCTTTGGCTTTTGGTTCTTTGACTTTTCACTCTCCTGCCTCGATTTCTCTTATGCAAGGCCTCGCGAGGGGGGCAGCCGAGCGCCCTCGCGAGTGTTCCTGTCCTAGTCGTTCAAAGGTTTCGCGACCTGGGTCCATTACAGGAGCACCCCTCCAGTTCGTGCCCCACGGGCACCGCGACACGAACACAGGGCCTGGGTCGGTCGCCCCCCACGGCTGGGGCCGGGAACTATCCACGCGCGGGCACGTAGCCGGAAGGCACGATAACTGAAGCAAGGCGATGATTAACAGCAATAACCCAAACATGCCCCCGCGGGGCTCCATGCTACTGTCTTTTTACGCAGGAAAAAGGAAAAGGAAGAACAAATCAAGCGCAACTCGCCTCACACCGGCCTGCAGGGAAGACTCGAGCTGCCTCCGGGGCTCAGGCAGACTCCCTCTCGCGCTTCACCGAGGCGCGACGGCCGGCAGACACGCTACCACCTCCCAAGCAGGTACAACGGCGTGGAGGCTGACCGCGGCCACCGCTAGAAGAGTCGCCGCCTGAAGAAGAACCGGTGAAGCTTGGGGAACCCTGAGCGCCGCCAATCACGCGAGCGTTGTCCTCTCCATCATCGTCTGGGCTGGTTTCCCGGCCGCGGTCGTCATCCTCAGGGAAGCACCCTGCGCGGCGACCATCTTCCCCAAACACCCTCACGTAGAGGGTGGCATCGCCATCAAACTTGAAGTGCAGGGTGCACCGACGGCTCACGCCACGCGCGCGGGCAAACGTTTGCCAACCGCGGTCGAGGCCAGGCTCCCGGCTGCGGAGACCTCCAGTGAAGCCCATGAGGCCCGGTTGCAGCAGCCGTCTGCGTGAAGCTAGAGGCCGCCCGGGGCGCTGGCCGAGAGCTCGTCGAGGAGGAAGCAAGGAAGTTGAAGCCGGGTGCTAGTCGGCTCCGCCGACCACACAACGAACTCCGACAGCACCTCTGCAGCGCGAAAGCGCGGCCTAGGGGAATGCACGACCGAAGCGCGCCCCCCGGCCGCAGCAGTCCGCTCGTCACCATGCTGGAAATTGTCTCCATGGCCGCGGGGAGCTGCCGTGGTGGCCATAGGATGTTTGCGAGGGTGCCCTCGGCCGCGCTTGGGCGGGGGAGAGGCAGGCTCAACCTGGCGAGCCTCCCCCTTCTCTGCGGCCGAGAACCTCCTCGACGGGGCCATGAAGAAGAAGGAGAAGCAAGGGGGGATGAACTGGAAGGGCGCGCGCTAATCCGTACTTATAGCCGGCAAGGGCCAACCGTCGGCCCCCACGATCGCAGGTAATCATGACCCGCTTTGCATGCTAGGACTTGTCCAATCCGTGCAGTTGCTGAGGTGCCGTGGGGAAGTGGAGACGCCCACGTCCAATCAACCGCCACGCGGCACCCAAGGCCACAGGCTGTTAGGGCCCGCGGCGCTTCGCCATTGCCCTTTCACCCTCTTGCACGGCCAAGTCCGGGCGCGCCTTGGGCCCGGGGGCTACTGTCGGCGTTCTGGGAACGGGGGTCCCCAGACTTGCCTGCCTGCGGCCTGCGGCGTGGCTCAAAGGGGGGCCTAGCACGGCCCATCTTCATCAACACAGACCCAAGACCCTCGCGAGGGGCCAAGCCTCGCGGGGCGGACGACACAGAGCTTCCCCAGGCACGGCCTCATCAGGCTGGCTCGCGAGGAGGCGGAGAGATCAAGGTGGGGTACCTCACGAGGTGCCCGTGACGCAAGCAATGACGACCAAGGGTGCCAGGCGGGTGCCAGCTCGCGCAGTGTCCTCCTTTCCTCTTTGGTGCAAAGGGAGTAAGCGCAGGCGAGAGCATCAAGCAAAGGCACCCGTTTCGGTGCAACAAGACCAAGACCAGTCCAACGGCAGGGAGGAAGTCATTGTGGAGCCCAAGCCAGCGTCACCACCAGAGCCTTTGGCAGGCGAGGACCAACTTTAGTCAGGATAAGTGTACCAGATGTTCCCCTTCAAAATGGACAATTGTTGGCGCCCTTCCCGCTCAATATTTGGGAAGAGGCCCAGGGCCTTTGCCTATAAATAGGACTAGCCACCCCCAGGGTAGAGGGGGTTAGAGATTGATCAGAGAGAGGTCGAGAGGAAAATCAGAGAGAGAATCGAGAAGATAGATAGAGAGAGAGAAGGGTGACTGAACTCCTCTTAGCAGTTCATCCCCTCAGCCAAGAACAGACCCTTGCGAGGCTGTTCTTCCTTGTATTGCTCATCATCATCATCCCAAGAGGCAATCCACCACACCACACACTGGAGTAGGGTATTACACCACAATGGTGGCCCGAACCAGTATAAACCCTGTGTCTCTTGTGTTGTTCTTTCCATAGCTTAGATCTTAGCGAGGCGGAGGGTTGCAGGTAGGTAGCGAAATCTCCGCGTGCACCCCAGTGTTCGAACCTCAAGGGTCTGTCGGAACCCGAAATCCGACAGCATGTCTAAACTAAGCAGATGACATCTTTAATGTATACAGTAAGCAATGCAAGGCACGATATGCATGATATTACCAACATCAGCATGCCAAGTTAGAGCGAAGACCTCATGGGGTAAATAGGAGTGGTCTTCTCCTTCTGAATCCCCCTCAGAACAGTTATCTTCCTCTTGATTACAATCCGAAATGGGTGGAGGGGGGCTGCCTTTGCACCCACCATGGAACGATGTCTGCATGAAAATTTATTGCCACGCAAGGCTTGTCTCTTTTGCTCTACATGATCAGTTCCATTGTGTACAATAACTGGCATGCATAGGAATAAAACATAGTGAGATTATGTAAGGAGTGCATGCACAAATCCAGAGTGATGGCAGCAAAATGTGGATAGACCCAAAACCAATGATAGCAGGCAGATAACAGCTTTAGTTAAAAAATACAGATAATGGCTCCTTTAATGTTTGTTTACACCCAACATGAAACTCATAGTAGACACTGGAGATTAACCATATAGTAGACAGATAGTACTGATTGCTGCCCCAATATGTACCCCACAACCATTTAAAAACTCAAGCTTCAGCATTAGTTTGGACATGACTCGGAGTCTAATAGGTGAACATGACGATAATGTAGCATGTCATCATATTAAGCGACGCATAACGTAAGCAGACACGGAAGAGTGCGACCTCTCTTGCGGACCCGTGTAGTCCTCAAGGTCATCTGCTCAGTTGATGATGGTAATGCAGTTGTCTTGGCTGCCGGCGGCGGGGAAGAAGATCTAAGGCATCGAAAGACAGTGTGGAGAGCGGATCCCTGCCATGGTGAACCCTTCCGTCGTTAGAGGAGCTGAGCTGGGCTGGAACACAGCGCTGCAGGAGCAGGACAAACCACACAAGGTTTTCTTTGACACATATCTGTAACAGAAATAATTGAGTAAGGGCTTGTTTGAATTTGAGGATTCTAACATGCAGGGATAGGAAATAGACATGAATAGGATAGGAATGCACGTGCAAAATAGAGAATTTAAAAACACAGGATTTCTGCCAATCTGGGTGTTTGATTCACAACAATTGGAAGATCACAAGATGCAAAAAAGCATGGTGAGATTAAGTCAAACCACAAGAAAATGTACGGTTATAATGCTATTATGCCATTATCTCTTAGTTTTGTGCTTGATGAATAGGAATATGAAAAGGAGGAGAAGTGGAAATTAGAATTCCTACGGTTTTTCTTTCAAGGAGACACTAAAGGAACAAATCCTACAGTTTTCCTTTGCTCCATTCCTTTGCACCAAATTCATGAAAAGTAGTACCATAGGAAACTTTCCAATTCCAATGTTTTTCATTCACTTTTCCTTTCAAGCACTGGCGATTCTAGTAGGCAGGCTTGAGCAAGGAAAATCCTACACTAAAAAAATGTTTTTGTGCTACTTCTATTACTTTGGACCCAGGCCACTGCCATACTAGCTCAACTCCCAGGCCCATCGACAAATGCACAGCTCAAACGCGCAGAGATAAACAATGATGGCGTTCAAGAGAGTCCATCACAGATAGCTAAGTTGCCTGGTACCTCGCTGCTTGTCATATAGTAGGATAAAATAATCGTATTTCCCGTTACTATGAGTGCTCGTGGACAATATATATAACATGTAGAGTAAAAAAGAGATGCAACAAGTGTACAACCTCTTTGGCAAAGCCATGTCGATCTCAGCATGATTGGGTTGGCCGGTGAGGATGCTCCGGCTGACTGGGCTGTCGGAGGAGGGGAAGAATATCTTAGGCGTCTGGAGATGGAGCCCGAGGTAGTGCTCCGCTGTGATGGAGGGTTTCGTCGTTGGAGCAGCTCCGGTGAGTTGTACGACGCCGAGGCTGAAGCAGGACAAGAGAGACAGCAAACAATGTTAACCTGAGTGGAATTCTAATAGCATCTCCAATACATGATGTAAAATACATAACCACAAAGTGCTAGATGTAAAATACATTAGCCACTCATCTCTGAACTTAACTGTCGAAACTGAATTTAACTGTCGAAACTGAACTTAACTGACGAAACTAAACTTAACCGTCGAAACTGAATTTTGCTATCGAAACTGAATTTTGCTGTCGAAACTGAACGCACTAGCAATGTGAGGCTACACGTCGGTCGACTGACTTCTTCATCTCTGGTCAGTCGATTTTGCAGCCGTTGGATACGAAATCAAGGGCCTGCGGTTCATCTTCAACCTCCACCTCCCTAAGCCAGCCAAACAGCACCCCCCCGCCGCTCGCGGCTTGCAGTGCGCCGCCCCGCCCGCCCCGAAAACACTCCCCGCCGCCGGTCCGCCGCCGCCCCGGCCATCCCTCTAGGCCCCCTCGTGCTGAGCTGTTTCTCTAGCGATCCCCACGCCAACGCCCCGCCACCGCCGGCGACCACCGCCCCCATCCTGAACCCTAAGATAGATAGTGGGGTACCTCTCCGGTGAGCCCCCCTCCCCGCTGCGGCTGGTTCTTCCTTCACCCGGGTGAGCCCCCCCCCTGAAAATCGACTGACCCAAAAGTCGATTCAGTCGACTGAAGTGTAGCTAAATCAGAGCAGCAGCGCGAGCAAGAGCAATAGCAAGAGCAGACCAGGCAGGGGACCGAGAGCAAGAGCAGAGCAGCAGCGCGAGCGAGTGCTAAAGCAGCAGCAGCTCCTACTGATGTGGATGTCGCCTCCGAGGGAGTGACGCCGTGGAGGAAATGGCCGGCGACGCCGCCGTGGATGGAGCCATGCCGTGTCGGCTCGGGACCGAGCGCTGACAGCACCGTGAGATCGAATCAAGAAGAAAATGCGGCGATTAGTGTACAACCTCTTTGGTGGCACCGATTAGGCCGCAGCTTCATCCGAGGAAATGGTGATGATGATGCTCTTCCGGTGGTGCAGGTGAATACGGCGGTGTGGGAATGGAGGTGGCGCGAAAGACGAGGGGAACGTCGGGACAGCTCCTTGGAGGTGGAGGACGGGGTGGCTGAACCGACGGGACGACAAGATCGACGATGGATCCTCATCCGGTATGGTGGATGAGGGACGTCGAGGTGTTGCTGTGGACGACGTCGTCGGGGAAGAGGCTTCGGCTGGGTGGCGGATGGAGCAGGGTGTGGGGTTTTGTCGCGGGTTTTTGCGGCCTCGGTGTACGAATGGGTGGTCGGATGGGATGGCAGTGGGGAACCATGGCATAGAGATGCGCTTGTCCTAAATGTGGGGTAAGTTACGAAATTACCCCCACTGATTTGAGGCGGTTCTTTCGGTTCAGGGGTACCACGGGCATTTCGCGTGTCAGGATTTCACAGGAGGTGGGAGTTTTCGTGCGCGTTGTAATTTCGGAATAGCAAGGCGCGGGTTGAGATGGAGGGAGTTGTTGGAGCACAACGAGACAAAGATATATCTTAAATATTTCGGGCTAACAAGGCGTGGGGTGAAGAGGCGGGAGTTTCGCAACATGATAGACAGAGACGCTAGCTTGAATTTTCGGCATAACAAGGCACAGCTTGAAATTTCGGAAGAACAATCTTAACGTGTACCCAAAAAATAGACAATTTGCACCTGAACACGCACAACACACACACAAACACCATTTAGACTAGAGTAAGGCACGCGTGCATTGCACGCATGAGATTTGGCAACCAAATTATGGATAAATACCACATTATAGCATGCAAGCTTTGAGTCATATATGCATGATGTAGATGTTCGTTTAATTCTTATAGTTCATTTCAATCAAAATCATCTAGTTTTTATAAGAAAGCTAATCTATTTTAAGATTCATGGAATTGTGCGTCGTAAGACATAAAGTAAAAACAAATAATGGCAAATCATGTAGAAAAACATTTGGGCAATTTTGATATGGAAGATTCTAGAACAAATAAGAAGTGCTTGTGTTTTGATGTTTGTGCATTATGCTTAAGTTCAACCATGGAGTCTTCTAGATTATACATGTGGCGAAATCTGGTGGAATCTAGATGATATCCAACGACCATTAGTGTTCAAATTTGCCATCTTTGGACCATCGGATTCGCCTCATCCAACGACCATCTTTGAAAGTTAAAGTTACCTGCACACAATATAAATATATATATAAATATATATAGGGGTATAGATATAGATATGTGATGCGAAAGCCGCCCATCTTCTCCAATTAGAATAGTGTGTCCATGCATGGATGCGACGTGGCCAAATGATGTCTACCATCGGTATCTCAAATCTAAATCAGTCTGACCTTGTTCAATGTGTATACATTACAACATGCTCGTTTCCAAACCACACCGCACAGATCTCCGTTATATTCATGCATGCATGGGTTTCAAACATCAGGATCTCTTATTCAAATATTTGAATTCAACTTTACATTGATTATGACCTCACCTATTCTTTTACACCCACACAATAGTCTTCTCTTTATAATTGTACCACTAACTTTCTCTCATGCATGCATGCACACACACTACCAGTCAGCATTATCCATCGCACACATGCAATCTTTTTCTTCAGGTCGGTCTCCCATGAAGGCACACACCCATACACATCCCCCTCTCCATCATATCGGGTATTCTTTATCTCTCACGCGTGCATGTGCAACGATCGATGTTCCTCTATGTATGTGTGTATATAGCTAGTTCTTTCATAGTTTTCCACACAAACCAATTAGTCAATATATCCAGTGAGGTCTCACCCTCTTTCCCATGTCCACATTGATCAATCTATACCTCTCTATATAGGATTAACATATATAGCTAATACACCCACATTAATTATATATCCAACGTCCCCCTCTCATCATCCATGCCTTCCACTTCATCTCTCATACGCGTGCACAATGGCGAAGACAGGGGCAGTAAGGGCCCTGCCCCTCCCCCCTAACATCACTATATATCGAGGCTAACAAGAATGTGATCATTAGACAATTGCTGCTAAAAATGGTTTAAGTTCATGAATTGACCCTCCTCGTAAAGGATTAGCAATGCTTGGCCCCCTAGCTCATTTATTTTTCATGGCTCCGCCACTGCGCGCAACAGCGCACGTGTTCGCCTCCTCTCTCTAAATATCGATCTCGCCCTTGTCCATTCCTTCATAGTCTCCCTCCACTCGGCCCCTTGCACCATCTTCTAGCCCCCCACCGGATTTTGCCACATGTACAATCTAGCAGACTCCATGGTTGAACTTAAGCATAATGCACAAACCTCAAAACAACAGTGGTTCTCTTTTGTTCTAGAATCTTCCGTATCATAACTGCCCAAACTTTTTTTCTAGTTGAATTGCCATCACTTGCTTTTACTTTATGCTTTACAACGCACAATTTCATGAATCATAAAATAGATTAAGGGCTTCTTTGATTCAAAGGATTCTCAAAGGAATTTTGGAGGATTCTAATCATTAGGAATTTTTCCTATCTTGGCTGTTTGATTCGTAGGATTGTAAACCATAGGAATTTTTCCATATGATTCATTTGCACTAGATTTCATAGGAAACATCCCATCCACTCAAACCTCTTTGAAAGAATTCTGCGTTTTTTCTATGAACAATCAAACACTCGTACAATCCTGTAGGATTCAAGACGACATTCCACTATAATCCCATGTTTTTCCTATTCCCGCATTCTTAGCTTTTTTTTATAAAAACTAATTGATTTCGAATGAGATGAACTATAAGAATTAAACGAAGGGCTACATCAGGCATATATATGACTCAGAGCTTACATGCTATAGTGTGGTATTTATTCATAATTTGGTTGCAAAATCTGATGCGTGCAATGCATGTGTACCTTACTAGTACTTCGAGTATGTGCAAAACACGTAAATTAGAATACCAATGGCACGCTACACAGTGTCTCTCTTACAGTTCATGAAGCCACGTGGCACATGTGGAGGCATTGTCACGACCTCCTTGCGTGGATTGATCACAGTGACGTGCTGCTGGTTCCAGAAGAATGTACTTGTCCTCCCAGAGCCATATTGGCGGTACATGCACGAAGCAAAGATGTGCATGCACGCCACGCAAGCACTCATTCCCTCGCACGCACACGCGGGTACACGGGCGGACGCAATTTTGTACCAAGATCCACCCCATGTGATAATTTGACGCGTGTAAAGTCGTTCACTTCATTGATGGTCAATTAATACAGTGCATGCAAATTGAGTGGACGTGAGGGCGGAAGAAAGACATTATTACTCCACTGCGCGCATGCGAGTAGTTAAATCGTGGGTTGCTAGTAGTACTTCCATTGGTCTCCTTCGTATTTTGTGCCAAATTTGGACAGTAATATAATATTTACGCATTTGAGCAGTGTACTACTTGAAATTTATGTTCCGCTAAACTCATTGGGAGCTGTTTCGGGCCTCGAAATCAAAACCATCAATTAATCTTTACCTTGTTCCCATCACATTCGAAAGCCTGCTCACACCTACTAGTACGTACCAAACCTGAACGTGTTCCCACTATGCATGTATTAGTACTAGTGCTAGTACTTAGGTTATAAAAAGGGGAACTACCTAACCGAAAATTACTCTACCTTTCCTCCTCATAAGTGCTTCTTCTTCGTCCGTCGTTGCCATGGCCGGTGAGCAGAGCTCTAGGTCGAGAACTACTCGTAACAAGGGAGCGACAACCAAGGTTGCGAAAAAAGAGGGCTCGCCGCCTCGCAGAGACCTCGAAAGATCTCTCACGGGCAGGCGATGGCTCCCAGGAGCGCCCTAGCCGCGGAGGCGAACATGCCGAGCCGGCGGAGCTGGAGTCGTTATCCCTCGACGGCATGCCCGATCAGCTCAATAAGCACCTCAATAAGCAGAAGGAGTTCATCCAAGGCTTGATGGAGTTGCTGAAGGAGAGCCTCGATGACATTCCCGCTGAGCTCAATCAGCAGGGGGAGTTGACCGCCGGCTTGGTGATGCTGCTGAAGAAGAGCATTGCCTCAGAGAAGAAGGCGACCGGCGAAATCCTGCGACTTCAAGAGGACAAGGTGAAGCTCTGCCACGAGATCGACCTGTTGAAGGAGAAGAACGCCGGCTGGAAGAAGCTGCATGAGAATAGTAGTTCCTCGATGAAGATGTTGCAGGCCCTCATCATGGAACAGAAGGAGGCGTTGGCGAAGCTCCGCATCGAGCACCCGGCTGCTGTCAAGGTACGTAATGCGACCATGGAACAGATGATGAAGGCTCGTGTCGAGAAATCCTGCGTCATGGAAAGAATGAAGAAGATGGCGGAGGAGACGCGCAAGGAGATGGAGGTCGTGGAGGAGATGAAGAAGCGGTTACGACTCCGCGGCGAATTAGATCATTTGGGGTGATAATCTTCCTTCTTCTTTTGCTCTTGTGTTTCATCTTTTGCTTCGGGTGTTTCGCTGCACGTTTCACATTCTCTGCGAGGCATGAATAGAACAATGGTTTTTTTGAGGGAATGAATAGAACAATGCTAACAATGAGATGACTAGCAAATTAGATCAATTTTTATCGCCATATGGTACCGGGCTGCCGTGTTTCGTGCTCCTCCATCACAGTACTACTCCAGTGGAAAACTTGAGTATACCACATGGTTCTTTGCTCCTCCTCGATCAGGTCATCGGCGCATTTATACGAGCAGTCAAATCACAAGGCCCCGCCTTCCAGCAGTAATGAGCCGTCAAATCACAAAGGCCCTCGCCTCTCGTGAAACCGACCAAGCTAGACTGCCCCGCTGAGGGAGTCCTGGATTAGGGGTATCCGGACATCCGGACTATATCCTTTGGCCGGACTGTTGGACTATGAAGATACAAGATTGAAGACTTCATCTCATGTCCGGATGGGACTCTACTAGGCGTGGAAGGCAAGCTAGGCAATACAGATATGTATATCTCCTCCTTTGTAACTGACCTTGTGTAACCCTAGCCCCCTCCGTGTCTATATAAACCGGAGGGTTTTAGTCCATAGGACAACATACAACCATACCATAGGCTAGCTTCTAGGGTTTAGCCTCTCCGATCTCGTGGTAGATCAACTCTTGTAATACTCATATCATCAAGAATAAATCAAGCAGGACGTAGGGTTTTACCTCCATCAAGAGGGCCCGAACCTGGGTAAGACATCGTGTCCCCTGCCTCCTGTTACCATCCGCCTTAGATGCTAAGTTTGGGACCCCCTACCCGAGACCCGCCGGTTTTGACACTGACATTGGTGCTTTCATTGAGAGTTCCTCTGTTTCGTCGCCGTTAGGCTTGATGGCTCATACGATCATCGATAGTGATGCGGTCCAGGGTGCGACTTTTCTCCCCGGACAGATCTTTGTGTTCGGTGGCTTCGCACTGCTGGCCAACTCGCTTGGCCATCTGGAGCAGATCGAAAGTTACGCCCCTGGCCACCAGGTCAGGTTTGGAAGCTTAAACTACACGGCCGATATCCGCGGAGACTTGATCTTCGACGGATTCGAGCCCCTGCCTTGTGCGCCACGCAGTCACGATGAGTACGATTTAGCTCTACCATCGGACCGCATTCAGGAGATCGCATCGGTAGCCGCTTCGACCCTCAGTTCGGAGCCAGTTTCGCCATCCGTGGACGGGTGGATAGACCCCATCACGGAGGCCGTATCGTCTACGGCGATCGAGCTGAATATCGACCTTACCCTTCAGGAGAGTCGTATTGCCAAACTGCCGGATCCTTCTCCGGCCACGGAATCCAAACCGCCTGCGCCCGTTCCTATCGAATCTGATTGGGCGCCGATCATGGAGTTTACCTCCGCGGATATTTTTTAGCACTCTCCTTTGGCGACATACTGAACTCATTAAGGTCTCTTTCCTTGTCAGAGGGATCCTGGTCGAACTACGTCCGGCAGGATTGGGATGCAAATGACGAAGAAATTCGCCGCCCACCCACCACCCAATTAGTAGCCTCCGTCAATGACTTAACCGCAATGCTCGACTTCGACTCCGAAGACATCGACGGTATGGACGACGATGCGGGAGTCAAAGAGGAACCACTGCCCACAGGGCACTGGACAGCCACCTCATCATACGATATATACATGGTGGACACACCCAAAGAAGGCAATGGCGATGAGACAACGGAGGATGACCCCTCCAAGAAGCAACCCAAGTGCCGGCGTTAGCGGCGCCTCTCTAAGTCCCGCCAAGGCAAAAGTGGTGATACCGGCACCGGAGATAATAGCACTCCGGACAGTGCCGAAGACAACAACAATCCCCTCCAGCAAGATTTAGAGCAGGAGGATGGAGGAGCCAGCCCTCCTAAGAGAGCGGCAGACGAAGAGGCGGAGGATGATAATTACATGCCCCCTCCGAAGACGAGGCAAGCCTCGACGATGACGAATTCGCCGTGCCAGAGGATCCCGTCGAACAAGAGCGCTTGAAGCACAGGCTTATAGCCACGGCAAATAGCCTTAAGAGAAAGAAGCAGCAGCTTCAAGCTGATCAAGATCTGCTAGCTGACAGATGGACTGAAGTCTTGGTGGCCGAAGAGTATAAACTTGAACTTCCCTCCAAGAGTTACCCAAAATGCAGGTTGCTACCCCGACTGGAGGAGGAAGCACCAAAACCTACATCCCCTGCGTATGACGCGGCTGATCGGCCACCTCGTGGCCGTGATAGAGAGACATTCTAGCCAAAAGCTCAGCCCGCACCCCGACGTCATCCAAATAAAAAGGCATGGGGAAATACGCCAGATCTGCGAGATGTATTGGAGGACAAAGCAAAACATGCAAGATCGATCTACAGATCACGAGGGCGCACCACTATGCGAGACGATAATCGTCACACCGGATACAGTAAAAATAAGTCCAGCCGGGCCGAACACAGCGGGCAAGACTCATTCGAGCTGCGTCGTGATATAGCCCAGTACAGAGGTGCCGCACACCCCTTATGCTTCACAGACAAAGTAATGGATCATCAAATCCCAGAGGGTTTCAAACCCGGAAATATAGAATCATACGACGGCACAACAGATCTTGCGGTATAGATCGAGGATTTCCTCCTGCACATCCACATGGCCCGTGGTGATGACCTACACGCCATCAAATACCTCCCACTCAAACTCAAAGGACCAGCTCGGCATTGGCTCAACAGCTTGCCAGCAGAGTCCATTGGTTGTTGGGAAGATCACGAAGCCGCATTCCTTGACAACTTTCAGGGCACTTACGTGCGACCACCAGATGCCGATGACTTGAGCCACATAATTCAGCAGCCAGAGGAATCGGCCAGGCAATTCTGGACACGGTTCCTAATGAAGAAAAATCAAATTGTCGATTGTCCGGATGCAGAGGCCCTAGCAGCTTTCAAGCACAACATCCGTGATGAATGGCTTGCCCGGCACCTTGGCTAGGAAAAACCGAAATCTATGGCAGCCCTCACGACACTCATGACCCGCTTTTGCGCGGGAGAAGACAGCTGGCTGGCTCCCAGTAATAACATATCGAAGAACCATGGTACTTCGGATACCAAGGACGGCAATGGTAGGTCACGTCGCAACAAGCATAAGCGCCACATTAACAGCGACAATACCGAGGATACGACAGTCAATGCCGGATTCAAAGGCTCTAAACCCGGTCAGCGAAAAATGCCACTCAAGAGAAGCACTCCGGGACTGTCCAATCTGGACCGTATACTCGATCGCTCGTGTCAAATACACGGCACCCCCGACAAGCCAGCCAATCAAACCAACAGGGATTGTTGGGTGTTCAAGCAGGCTGGCAAGCTAAATGCCGAAAATAAAGATAAGGGGTCACATAGTGATGAGGAGGAGGAGCCACTGCAGCCGAACACCGGAGGACAGAAGAGGTTCCCCCACAAGTGCGGACGATGAACATGATATACGCAACCCACATCCCTAAGAGGGAGTGGAAGCGTGCACTTAGGGACGTATATGCGTTGGAGCCAGTCGCCCCAAAGTTCAACCCATGGTCTTCCTGTCCGATCACCTTCGATCGTAGGGACCACCCCACTAGTATCCATCATGGCGGATTCGCCGCATTGGTCGTTGACCAAATCATTGACGGATTTCACCTCACTCGAGTCCTAATGGACGGCGGCAGCAGCCTGAACCTGCTTTATCAGGACACAGTGCGCAAAATGGGTATAGACCCCTCAAGGATCAAACCCACTAAAACGACCTTTAAAGGCATCATACCAGGTGTAGAGGCCCGTTGCACAGGCTCAGTCACACTGGAAGTGGTCTTTGGATCTCCGGATAACTTCCGAAGCGAAGAGTTAATCTTCGACATTGTCCCGTTCTGCAGTGGCTACCATGCACTGCTCGGGCGAACCACATTTGCAAGACTCAATGCGGTACCGCATTATGCATATCTCAAGCTCAAGATGCCAGGACCTCGGGGGGTCATCACAGTCAATGGGAACACACAGCGCTCTCTCCGCACGGAGGAGCACACTGCGGCCCTCGCAGCAGAAGCGCAATGCAGCCTCTTAAGGCAATCCACTAGTTCGGCGATTAAGGACCCGGACAACTTCAAGCGCGCCCAGAGTAATCGGCAACTGGACCGCCTGGCACGTCCCAAGCTCGCATAGCAATGCGGCCCCCACCCCGGACCCAGCCAAATGGCAAAATCCACGTCACGCGTACATAATTACGCATTAAAAATACCATGGGCATAGGCGGCGAAGGGGGCACGACGGCGGCACGCCCCAAGTCGCGGCTTAAACCACACTAGGGGCTTCCCGCTTTGTTATTTTTCTCTTTCAGGACTTTAATCTCTGGAAACCCTGTCCGGCAGCGTGATTACCGAACACATGATGCAGCAACCAAGGATGCAGAAAGCTACATCACACCATGGAACTCCCAGGTGGATTACGATAACGAGTGGAATATTTGCTTTAATACTATTCCTCAGCTTGCCCTTGGAAGGGACATGTCAAACAGTCCTACTTTTTGCTTCTCGCACTAATTGTATCATTCTGCTTTAACGCACCTTTTTGAATACAAAATGCATAGCATTAAGACTATTATTGCAGTCTTCCTTATATATATATATATATATATGTTCATTCATGACATCCAGCACCCGTACACTCTAGTATGGCCAATACGTTACGGGCTTAAGCATACCCCATAATACGGAGTGAGAAGTCCGAACACTTTCGACAGTGCGGCACCCCGAACTTATAGCATTATATGCATCAGCTTTGAATCATGTCTTGGGTCAATAGTTGGGTTTGCCCGGCTCCCATGTTTTGGTACCTTATGTTCCGCTATATCGGCTAAGGTAGCACTAGGAGAACTACTGCGATTGTGCCCTGGTTCTGCTGGGCTAAGCACCTCAGTAGAGAAAGCTAAAACTGACTGTCATGATAAGGCGAGAGACTGGTCGCTGTTCGAGAGGTTTCGAGTCCCTAAAGGCTTATGCCGCTTAGAGCGAGGAGTCGTCCCTATCCGGCCTAAGGCGTGTATCGCGCCCCGAATTCGGCCTTCCGAATACTAGGGGCTTCGCCGAAATTTAAAATTATAGAATTCTATGGCTAAGTGAGAGTGATAACGCATTATAGTCTGATTGCCTTGTTCGTTGTGCTGAGCACCTCCCTCGAAGGACCCAACAATGGGAACAAGAGTGCTCAGGTTTATCCCGAACACCCCAGCACTCGTGGCATGGGGGCAGAAGCCGACGACTAGCCATCTCTCAGATTTGATAAACACCCGAATAGAAGGTAATATTTTCAATTCAAACAAGCGTTGCATAGTGCATATGAACAAGTTTTCATAAATACAGGATTACACGAGCGAGTTTACTCGAATATTATATCTTTCGTACACTCGTCCGCTACGAGACGAGCACCCTTCAGGACACCCTCATAGTACATCTCGGGGTGGCGATGCTCCTTGCCCTCCGGCGGCCCTTCCTTAATCAGCTTCACGGCGTCCAGCTTGGCCCATTGCACCTTCACACGGGCGAAAGCCCGGCGTGCACCTTCGATGCAGACGGGCCGCTTGATGACTTCCAACCGTGGGCTGGCATCCACAAGCCGCCTCACCAGGCCGAAGTAGCTGTTGGGAAGGGCGTCGCCAGGCCACATCCGGACTATAAAGCCCTTCATGGCCTATTTGGCTGCCTTGTGCAGCTCGACCAGTTGCTTCAGCTGGTCGCTCAGAGGCATCGGGCGTTCGGTCCCAGTATACTGAGACCAGAACAACTTCTCCGTTGAGCTTCCCTCCTTGGCCTGGTAAAACTGTGTGGCATCCGACACACTGCGGGGCAAATCTGCGAATGCTCCTGGAGAGCTCCGGATTCGGCTAAGTAACAGGTAATTTACTTTCACATGCTTGCTTTGCATATAGAATGCCTTACCCGCCGCTATCTTCTTCATCGCATCAGTCTCCTGGAGGGCCTTTTGGGCTTTGGCCTTGGCATTCTTTGCACTTTCAAGGGCGGTGGGAAGCTCAGACTCTCGCGTCTTCAAGTCCAGCTCCAAAGCCTCGTGCTTCGTCACGACAGCGTGGAGCTCTCGCTGCACCTCGCCCACCCGTGCCTCATGCCTTTCCCGCTCGGTGCGCTCCTTGGCCGCTTTGTTTTCGGCCTCGGATAGCGCTTGCTTCAGGGTTGCCACCTCAGTCGTGGCCCCTGGCAAAATTACGATGATCCTGTCATTTTGCAATCGCATTATTTATATATATATATATGCATAGACTAGGTACTACTTACCTTTGTTCTCCTCGAGCTGCCTCTTGGCGAGGCCGAGCTCATGCTTGGACCCTTCGAGGTCCTGCTTCAATGCGGCGACCTCGGCAGTCAGTGCGGCAGACGCCAGCAGCGAAGCCTGCATACGCATATTGACATACTTATATTAGACTCCTGCAATATTGTTTGATCGTCCGTTCGGCTTTTCTTTGTGAACACCGAACAGAGCATCAGGGGCTACTGTCTATGCGGTAATATTTTCCCCATATTTCAAAAACTTACCTCAAAGCCTGTTAGAAGGCTAGCACATGCTTCAGTCAGTCCGCTCTTGGCGGACTGAACCTTCTGGACCACCGCACTCATAATAGTGCGGAGCTCTTCGTCGATGGAAGCGCTGCGAAGCGCTCCCAGCAGACTGTCCAGTGCCTCTGGGTGGACAGAGGTCACCGGCACAGGCATCTTGCCCCTTTTGGAAGGAGGCAGCCTGCCTGAGTCCGGAACCACTGGAGGTTTCGGCGCGGTGTTCGGCTGAGGGCCGAACTCGGAGCCCTTGGGAGCCTTGCTCCCTCTTCTCTCGGAATCTGGAAGGTCGTCTTGAGGCGCCTCCGGGACTGTCTCCCCTCGACCCGGTGCCTCTTGAGACAATACCTCAGCATTGTCTATAGGGCAAGGGGAGGTGGCGGTCGGAAGTGGATCGCTATCCATATCCGACGAGCCCAGGGAGCCATCCGAAGATACGTCGATACGGGCTCGTGGCGGTCAGCATAATCATAATTTGGCCTTAGGAGAAGCAGTGTGACAAAGGTATGCTATGAGTTATTCTGGCATCCGAATACTTACGACTTCACCAGGGGCTTGGACCTGAGCAGCCACTCGTCTTCGCCTTCGACGGCGGTGGTGGAGTAGTCCGGAAGGAGAGTCCTTCCCTTCTTGGACCCTTCGCCCCCCCTCCCCCCCGGTTGGGGCGGCCTTCCATTTCTTGTCTCCCCCGACTGGAGGGGGAGCATCTTCATCTTCCTCCTCGTCTTCGGGGGAGGAGTGCATCACAGAGTTATCGGACGATGAGTCCGATAACACCTGGCGTCAGGAACTCTTTCTGGTTCCCTTGGCCTTCTTGGTCTTCTCCGGCACCTTGTAAGGAGCCAGAGTCAGCATCTCCGTCAGAAGAGCGTCCGCAGTGTCTTCGGGCAGAGGGGCCGGACAGTTAATCTGCCCCGACGTCTCCACCCAGTCGTGTCAAAGGCATCACTACAAAAAAATACACTTCCGGGATGATACGTGTTGGTCATAGTAGGTCGCTTTTTTGTCATGCATGTACATCCATGACAAATTTATGACAGAATCAAGATAGTCATACCTGTGCTGTCGTAGAAGTGTTCCATGACATTACCAAAATTATCATCATGGAAGTGTCCACTTCCATGACGATAAATCGCGCGTCACAGAAGTACTTTCGTCAAGGGTGACCGACACGTGACATCCACCGTAACGGAACGCCGTTAAGCTATCGGGTCGGGTTTTGGATCTGATAACCCGTTAACAGCCCCGACCAATGGGGATTTTCCACGTGTAAAATCATCATTGGCTAGAGGAAACACATGTCGGCTCATCGTCGGGACATATCTCAACCACTCACTGGACAGAAGGCGCCTATGATACGTCGACATGTGGCACGGCCCAACAAGTTTAAATGGGCCGGCCCAACTAAAGGACCACAAGATTTTGCGGACCATAATGGGCCGGCCCAGCTAAAGGCCCATGAGATTTTGCGGACCATAATGGGCTGGCCCAGCTAAAGCCCACAAGATTTCACGGGCCATAATGGGCCGGCCCAGGTAAAGGCCCACAAGATTTTTGTGTGCCCTAATAGGCCGGCCCAGGTAAAGGCCCACAAAATTCTTGCGGATCATAAAGGGCCGGCCTAGCTAAAGGCCCACGAGATTTCGCTGACATTAATGGGCTAGCCCAACTGTAGGCCCACAAGATTTTGAGGACCCTAGTAGGCCGGCCCCTTAACTGGTTGCCATGTTTTGGGCCAAATGCCGGCCCATATTTGATACGGTCTATTAATGGCCTGCCACACTCCGGGCCTAATAGTGGCCCATATGAGATCCGGCCCGTTAAAAGCCTATCACGTTCTGGGCCAAATTACGGCCAAGATCAGGTCCATCCCTTTAAGAGGTTTTGGGCCTAATTATGGCCCATATCAGATTCGACCCGTCAACTGGACACTATGCTTTTGGGCCTTGTCGGTGTTCTGGGAACAGGGGTCCCCAGACTTGCCTGCCTGCGGCCTGCGGCGTGGCTCAAGCGAGGCCCAGCGGCCCATCTTCATCAGCTCAAGCTCAAAGACCCTCGCGAGGGGCCAAGCCTCGTGGGCTGGACGACAGGAAGCTTCCTGAGAGGCAGCCTCATCAGGCAGGCTCGCGAGGAGGCAGAGAGATCAAGGGAGGGGTACCTCGCGAGGAACCCGTGACGCAAGCCATGACGATCGAGACCAGGCGGGCGCTGGCCTGCGCAGTGTCCTTGTTTCCCCTTTGCTGCAAAGGGGGCAAGCACAGGCCAAGGCGTCAGGCAAAGGTTACCATTCCGGTGCAACGAGACCAAGACCAGCCGGACGGCAGGACGAAGGTCACCGTGGAGCCCAAGACGGCGTCATCGCCAGTGCTTTTGGCAGCCGAAGACCACCTTTGGTCAGGATAACTTGTACTAGATGTTCCCCTTCGAAATGGCCAATTGTTCGCGCCCTTCCCGCTCATTATTTGGGGAGAGGCCCATGGCCTCTATAAATAGAGCTAGCCACCATAGAGTAGAGGGAGACCCCCGGAGAGATCTGGTAGAACCCTAGCAGAGAGAGAGAGAGGCGACTGAACTCACCCTAGCAGTTCATCGCACCAGCTCAAGAACACCTCTCGTGAGGCTGTTCTTCCCTTGTACTGTCCATCATCAGCCCAGAGGCAATCCACCACACCACACACTTGAGTAGGGTATTACACCACAACGGTGGCCCGAACCAGTATAAACATCGTGTCTCTTATGTTGTTCATCATTTTCATCTTAGTTCGCATGAGAGGATCGGACGTAGATCGGTAGGGGAGAGATCTCCGCGCGCACCCCAGTATTCAAACCTCAAGGGTCTGCCGGAACCCGAAACCCGACATTCTGCTGTTCGTTTGTGATCTTCCGTCGTGTCCATGGCTGACGCTCGTCGGGCTCACACCGAGCGCCGGGCTTCTCACGCTGCTCGCATCGCCCAGACAGCGCCCGTCAGCGGCCCCCTCGTCGTTCCCCGTCGCCCGCCGCCGACGCGGCCACCGGCCCGGCGGGGAACAAGCAGCAGGCCTCGTCTCAGCACCCCTCGTTGCGGCGGGATGGCCGCACCGCCACCACATCGCTGACTCCAGCTGGCTCGTCGTCCCACGCCCGTCACGCACCCATGGACGCGCACGCCTCATTGCTCTTGGGGCGGGAGCTCCTGCACTATCGCCCCGTCGACGACCTCTACGAGGACTGGCTTGCCAGCATCACCGAGCTCGTCAGTGCCGTAGGGGGCTCCCCCTTGCGGTCCCTCTCGCTGCCTCGCCCCCCGTCCCATGCACGGGGCGAGGATCAGGAGGCGCCTCTGCCGCCTCCTCCCCAAGAAGGTGCCTTGGCTCCAAGGCGCGCAACCCCAGGGCGAGACCCTCCACGTCCGGTGCCAGCGCAGCAAGAAGGGAGCTGCCAAGAGATCCCACGTCCTCGGGAAGGTGCTCGCGTGCTCCCAGCGCCGGCGCGCCCTAGCGCCTCCATGACAAAACCCCGCGCTGCTCCCAGTGGCGGCGCATGGTGACCCGCAAGAACGAGTCCAGCACCAGCAAAGGGCGCCGGTGGCCACGGCGGGCTGCCTCGCCTTCACCCCCGAGCTGCGCGGCGTCGCATGGCCAGGCAAGTTCAAGCCTGACCACCCTCCCCGCTACGATGGCACAACGGACCCCACGGAGTTCCTGCAGCTCTACGAGCTGGGCGTCGTAGCCGACAACGGAGACGAGAAGGTCATGGCAAATTGGTTCCCCATGGTCCTCAAGGACGGCGCCCGCACCTGGCTCCTAAACCTGGCTCCCGGCACGATATCCTCCTGGAGCAAGATGCGCACCCGCTTCATCGCCAACTTCCAGGGCACTCGCGACCGGCCCCTGGCCGTGAGTGACCTGTGCCGCATGAAGCAATAGCCAGGAGAAACCCTGCAGAAGTACATCCAGCGCTTCAACTACGCTCGCCTCAAGATCCCCAAGGTGACTGAAGAAGTCATCATCTCAGCCTTCTCCGATGACGTGCGCGACGTCAAGATGAAGGAAGAGCTAGCAATCCATGAAGACCTGTGCACATCCTTGGAGCTGTTCAACTTGGCAACCAATTGCGCCAGGGATGAGGAAGGGCGTCTCTCCCTTCTCGAGCTCCCGGCAGCCGACCCGGAAGAAAAGAAGCTCAAGGCCAAGGACGTGAAGCGCAAGGGGGTTGCCGTGCTAGCAGCAGAACTGGACACCAAGCGAGGTAGGGATCAGCCTGATTCATCTAAGGGCGGACGGTACTGCGTGTACCACGACCTCCACACCCACAACACCAATGAATGTCAAGAGCTTAGAGCTGTGCGAGATGGGCGAATCGGCCGACACCCAGAGCGCAGCGACAGGGGCTATGGCCGAGGAGGAGGAAGAAGCGGTGGACAATGGGAAGACCGTGACCTTCGCCAGGGATGGCGTGACCGCCCTCGCGAGGACCACTAGCAGGACCAGCCTCGTAAGTGAGGCTGGAGGGACCAGCCTTGCGAGGATCGTCCCCACGGCAATGCAGGCCTCCCTCCTCTGCCGCCTCCATCGAGGAGGAACAAAGACCAACACCAAGACGATGGGGCTGGGGTTTCCAAGAGTCGTCTGCAATTGCTTGCATCCCGGGCGGCGCCCAGGCCCCAGCCTCACAGCGCATCTTCAAGCAGTTTGCTCGCGAGGTGAATGCAGTCCTTCCCAAGCTTGAGCCCACGCGCCCTCTCAGGTGGTCTTCGTGCGCGATCACATTCAGTTCCGCAGACCAGCTCAAGTGTGCGGCAACGGCCGGAGTCCTCCCGATGCTTTGCTCCCCAGTCATCAGCAATGTGCAGGTCACCAGGACCCTCATCGATGGCGGAGCAGGACTCAACGTCTTGTCCGTCAAGACGTTCGACAATCTCCAAGTGCCATACGACCAGCTTCAGCCGACCAAGCCTTTCTCAGGAGTCACCGATGGTTCCACTGTTCCAATTGGGCAGGTTCGCCTTCCGGTCACCTTCGGGCAACGCAACAGCTACCGCACCGAGCTCATCGACTTCGAAGTCGCTCACATCCGCCTGCCGTACAATGCCATCCTCGGGTACCCAGCCCTAGCCAAGTTTATGGCAGTGACTCACCATGGTTACAATGTCCTCAAGATGCTAGGAAGCGGTGGAGTCATCACCGTACCCTGTGAAGAAAGGGACGCAGTGTGCTCGCTCGAGCGTGCGTTCCAAGCCGCAGCAATCGAAGACCCAGATCACAGGAGCGGGGGGCCTCCCGAGGCGACCCTCAAGAAGAAGAAGACCTCACCTGGCCAGAGCCACAAGGAAGCAGGCACCTCCGGAGGTATTGCGTCAGGATTCGCGCCCGATCAGGGGGCGCCGCCCTCTCGCACATAGGAAGGCGCGCCTGGTGCCCTCCTCAGGCAGGGCTCGGGGGCTCTCTCTAGGAGAGCCACCGACCTTGCCAAGGTCGCGGGGGAGGCGCTCGGGCACCACTTGGAGGGGTGCTTTCAGGAACGCTGCCCTTAGAAAGGTACAAGTCATAGGAGACCAAACCCTCAGGAGTTCATCGCAAGGAACACCCAAGAGCTACAAGAGTCCAGAGTCATGCGCGGCAGCCGCCGCTTACCTGCCTGGCCCCACATCCAGGCGAGGATGGAGGACTGCGCATCTGCGTCGACGTACCAGGGCTCAATCGAGCTGCGTCCCAGGAGCGCCTATGGCCTTCGGCTATAGGGCGCTGCGTGGGACCACCCCACAACTACGTTCGCATGCCCTTCCGCCTGCCGAGCGCGGTCGCCGCACATCAGCACCTGTTGAGGAGCATTCTGGAGGCTCAGGAGGTCTGGCATCGCGTGGTCCTGGCAGAGGTGGCGATGGTCCCCGAAGACCTGCACGTGCCACCAGAGCCTTCCGAGGCCCCTGGGCCTGGGGGCTCATGAGGGCCGACATCTTCACCGCGCATCGCTCACTTCCTCAGCATCACTTCATCTTCAACAACACCAGGTGGCATCTTTCAGAGTTCTGCTTTCAGCTGCGAGCGCCCACAGGGCTGCACCATTCCCAAGCCGCGTGGGTCCGTCCCCGTGGCATGTATCCATGTTGTTTATGCTCTTTATTTACCTTGTTGGGGGTGCCCCTTGGGCTGCATCATCCCCACGCCGCTCGGGCCAGACCCAGCGGCAGTTGCTTTTCCAGCATTTACCCTAGGATGAAGTTGTTCTTTCATGCTTAATCTGATTCCCATAATTATCACCTACTGCTTGTCATCGTGCAAAGTGATTGCATGTTAAAAGGGGGGCGCCTGAGCATCCCGACTCATGGGCTCTTACTGGCTCTCCAGCCCTCACCCCGTGGCCTTGACCCACGGCATCGCGACCTGTCATACCAGCGACGGCTGAGCTCGCTCGGGGGCCGGGACCTGAGGACGTAGAACATTTGCATTCTAACAACCCTGCAGGAACACACCAATTGATAAAGGCCCAGAGCCGGGCGCAACCCGCCTCGAGGTAGGGCCTCATGAGTCCCGCACTGGCTCACGGGTGCCCATATACACCTCTCCTAGCCCTACCGTGCCGACCACGTGTCAGGGCGGGACTGTACACGCCCCAGGGGCTCCTCCCGAAGGGGAGCCCCCTCCCACGCACCAGTGGAAGCACCATGCTCCATGCTGGCTGACGACACTGTCGAGGAGCGGCTATGCCCGTACACATACGAAAGCACTATGCTCCGCACTGGTGATAAACAACTGAGGGCGGCCCATGGCCGTACCAACCTCAGGGAGCCCAGGGCTCAGTGTCCGGCACCATCGCAATGCCTCACCTCGGGAGTGCCGCGCGAGGGGGCTGGACACGGGGGCTACGCCCGGGCCTCGCCCGAGCGCATGCCACCCAGCCAGGTCCCCTGGACCTGGTCGTCACGCGCCACTCCCCAAGCGGAGCCAAGGTACGAAACCCGTTTGAGCGTCTACGGGGACTCCTGAGAATCGTGACTAAGGAGCCTAACTTGCCACGTAGCCCCCTCACTCCTTAGTCACGTCCTTGGTTTCCGGTCGGGGCTAACACTGGGTGAGGTACGCGCGGGGCCGGGCCCTGCCGACGTAGAACGATCAATCCACTCCTCGCTCCCCGCTTCCCTACTTGTTGCTCGCGCGTCAAGGGGGACTCCTGAGCATCTCGACTCAGGAGCCTAACTTGCTACGTAGCCCCTCATTCCTTAGTCCCATCCTTGGTTTCCGGTCGGGGTTAACGCTGGGTGAGGTACGTGCGGGGCCGGGCCCTGCCGACGTAGAGCGTAAACAAGTAGGAGAGGAAAATGCAAATTCCGGGAAATTCAAAGCAAATATTACAAGCCATAAGATTGTTCCACAACGCCAAACACAAGTTTTAACGCCTCCGCGAGGCACGGTGCATCTGCAGGAATAAAGCAGGATGGAAGTCGCGAAGGAATCACTCCCTCATCTCTGGGGGCCTTTCCCTTCTCCTCAGCTGAAAACCGGCGGATCAGTGCCATTGGCGCAAGAAGAAGCAATGATGAGGAAGAAGAAGAGGATGAGTGACGGAAAGGGGTGAACCGGCGAAGCTCACGCGGCCCCGTACTTATAGCCGGGGAAGGCCAACCGCCGAGCACCATGACCTCAGGTAATCATGACCCATATCTTTGCATGTAGGGACTTGTCAAGTCGTGCAGTTGCCGAGGTGTCGTGGGAAGTGCAGACTCCCATGCCCAATCAACCGCCATGCGGCGCCCAAGGCCGCATGCTGTTAGGGCCCGTGACACTTCGCGCTTGGCCCTTCGCTTCTCTGCTAAGCCAAGCCCGCGCGGGCCTTGGGCCCGGGGGCTACTGTCGGCGTTTTGGGAACGGGGGTCCCCAGACTTGCCTGCCTGTGGCCTGCGGCATGGCTCAAGCGGGGCCCAGCGCGGCCCATCTTCATCAGCTCAAGCTCAAAGACCCTCGCGAGGGGCCAAGCCTCGCGGGGCGGACGACAGGAAGCTTCCTTAGAGGCAGCCTCATCAGGCAGGCTCGTGAGGAGGCGGAGAGATCAAGGCAGGGGTACCTCGCGAGGAACCCGTAACGCAAGCCATGATGATGGAGACCAGGTGGGCGTCGGCCTGCGCAGTGTCCTTGTTTCCCCTTTGGTGCAAAGGGGGAAAGCACAGGCCAAGGCATCAGGCAAAGGTTACCATTCCGGTGCAACGAGACCAAGACCAGCCGGACGGCAGGACGGAGGTCACCGTGGAGCCCAAGACGGCGTCATCGCCAGTGCTTTTGGCAGCCGAAGACCACCTTTGGTCATGATAACTTGTACTGGATGGTCCCCTTCGAAATGGCCAATTGTTGGCGCCCTTCCCTCTCATTATTTGGGGAGAGGCCCAGGGCCTCTATAAATAGAGCTAGCCACCACAGAGTAGAGGGAGACCCCCGGAGATATCTGGTAGAACCCTAGCAGAGAGAGAGAGAGGGAGAGAGGCGACTGAACTCACCCTAGTAGTTCATCGCACCAGCTCAAGAACACCTCTCGCGAGGTTGTTCTTCACTTGTACTATCCATCATTAGCCCAGAGGCAATCCACCACACCACACAAGGGAGTAGGGTATTACACCACAACAGTGGCCCGAACCAGTATAAACATCGTGTCTCTTGTGTTGTTCATCATTTTCATCTTAGTTCGCATGAGAGGATCGGACGTAGATCAGTAGGGGAGAGATCTCCGCGCGCACCCCAGTGTTCGAACCTCAAGGGTCTGCCGGAACCCAAAACCCGACAGGCCCACTTGCTAAAGGCCCACTTAGTAATTCGGCCTGATATTAGTTTTGGCCTAATAAGGGCCCGTTTCACATTTCGGCCCTATATTAATTTCAGCCTGTTAAAAGCCCGTCATATAGTTGGGCCTAACTACGGCCCGGTTTGCATCCGGCCTGCTCGCAGCCGATATCTGATTGGGCCAATCAAGGACCGAGACAATTTTTCAGCCTGTTAAAAGTCTGTGATTTGATTCGCACAATCATGGGCCGGGGTTCATTTCGGGCTGCTGCCGGCCCGTGAGTTGATCGACACGTTTCAGGCCCAACCTACATCGTGATTGCATGACGGCCCGATTATGTACCGTAATTTTATGGTTTGGCCGGTTTACTGCGAAGACATGATATGTATACATTAAAATAACTGCAGCATCGTGAATAAGAAAAAACCTATACTATACAATAAAGAAATTACGGCATATTACATCTACTGGGCATCAAAGTTCGCCACTATGATAATAAAGCACAAGCAGACAGCAGATTACATACACTAGGCATCAAAGATCGCCACCAGTGCAAATAAACACGCCGACAAAATAATATACAAAACCGACAGCACTTCAATAGAGTTCAAGAAAGGTTAGCCCTGCTAGGGAGCTGCAGCGCAAGCAGCTGAGCAAGATGATGAGACTGCGCTTGTTCAACACTTATATCTTCCTCACTCTGAAAGATAAACAAGAAGACACAGTTTAAATTTGCATTAACACAATATGGTATTGTTCAGGTCAAGACATGGCAGGAAATGACATTGTGAAGGAGTTGGCAGCTTCACGACACCACAGGATTACAGATCAAGAACTCATAAGTATCAATGGTTAGTGTGCTGTCAATTTATACCATTTCAGATTGGCAAATAAAGAGACAGTTTAAATAATAGTAGAATGATATGACATTTTTCATAGTTAAGACATTGCAGAAGATGACATTGTGTTGTAGTGGGTAGGTTCACAACACCACTGGATTACAGATGAAGAACAGAAGCATACATGCAGTGCAAAATAAGATCACTTGCTCTGTATAGTTTAATTTACATGGTATGAAGAAGGAACTTGGTTGTACAACTGAAAACTTAAATTGAGAAAGGACGAACTTTTGTTTATGAACTACATATAATAAACTTTAAACAAGCAATTTGATGCAAACGCCAAAAAAAATAGTTGTTGCAGTCATGCCTAACCAAATATTCACAACAAAGTTTGAAGGCTTGAGATGGACAAACTTACATTATTGGTGAAGACAGGCTCTATAAAGGCCTTGTCCATGCTGATGGGGGGGGGCAATTCAAGAAGTTTACCACAGAATCTTCTTCAAAAGCATTGCCTTTATTCTACATTTTGTTAAGAGTAAATATAGATGTGATAATATACGAAAAAATGGAGAATATTTAAGATAAGATGAAGAGTGATGCTACATAACCAAGTAGCTATAAATGTAAGTGCAGCGTACAGGCAAAAGGTACAGCCAAGAGCAATGCACAACTAAACTTCTTCAGTAGCAACCTTATGGTAAGAGTAAATATAGATCTGATGTATAGAAAATGGAGGGCAAAGGAAAATAAGCTGCAGAGTAATGGTACATGAACAACTACCTGTCATTATAAGTACACTGATAAAGGACATCATGTACTTACAAGAACACTGTAGAGCTAAAAAAACATTGGCATTGGATATATTCTACACTAATGACCATTCATACAGATCAGATAATTTGGAGCGAACAATTCATAAGCAAGCTATCATGCATACTGTTGTCACATAATGAACCAGGTATGTATGCAAGTACAGTGATACATGACAACAGGTACTAACAAGAGCAAAGCAGCGGGCAGCATATTTGCGATATCCTGTCGTTCTTGTCAAACCGGAATTCTTCTTCGAGCAGATTTCCTGCAAAAAAGATCCGTAAGGCACATGCAGAAAAGTAGAAGTTCAAATTGTCATGTGATTTCATAGACAGTACCTCATCCTGGGAACGAGACCAGTGCATAACAAGGTTTTTCCATTCAATGTATTCTAAATTTATCACATGAGACTTCACCGGAAATTCGTTTATAGACTTGCCATCAAAGTGTGATTTCCTCAGGTAACACCGATACTGCTACAATGCTTCCTTGAAAAGCACAAGCAAGCTTTGCTCGTCATGACTATCCAGATTGACCCTCGCCTAGTTACAACAATGTAATGTAAATCATTGATGTGTTCAATCAGCAGAAAACAGGAAAATAATAGCCATGAATAATAGCACTTACACGTAAGTTGGGCAGGAAGATGTGAAAATGGTGTTTGTCTTCACAATAATCTTCCCATGATGGGAATATATGCACATAGTCCCTAACAACATTGAAAGCATTGTCTTTTAAACTGGGAATAAATGGAATGGGGTTCCAATCTGCAGGAATTGGCCGTCTCTGTAGTTGGGATAGATCTTCGGCCGGTGGACTTGCTGTACTTTTTGCTGGAGTGGGATTTTTCTGTGGTACGACTCGTGCTATGGCAAATGAAATCGGTATACCTTTTGATGGAGTGCAGGTCCTGTATGGTGGGGCCAGTGGTGTGGCCAGTGAAGTATGGGTATAGTCTGCTGGAGTCGGTCCTACGTTTTGTGTCACTGGTTGTACAGCCAATATAAGTGGGGTGCTGTCTGATTTCTCCGGCACCACCACGTTTTTCAAGGACTTTGCTAGTGCTCCTTCAGGTTCGGCAATCACCATCTTCCTTTTTGATATCTGATGCACAAGAACATCATTTGAGTGGAAAAACATGGTATGATGACAGATGGAATATGTATTGATAACGGATGGGCATGGCATCTCGACATATATGATGAGTAAACTAAGTAGATGGTGGTGCAACAAAGTAGAAGAAATGCAAGACAACATATGCAAGATACCCACAATCAATAAAACATTGCCAAATTAGAACAGGCACCTTGATGGGTGAATAGGACAGGCCATCTGCCTTTGACTCCTCGAGGTTAGAATAGTCATTAGGATCATATTCTGAACAAGAATCAACAGGTGGGGAGCGTATGAGTTTCATTGCATTCAGAATGGCACTCAATGCCTTGGTGCCAATTTTGTAAGTCATTGCAGTGTTTAAGTTCAAGAGTGGACTGCTGCTAGTGCGACACAAAGCAGCTACACAGATCATAGTGTATATAACGGGAAAACCTTAAGCATCAGAGTAAAATCAGCAAAGTGGAACTTGCTGGAATATATGTGCTAGTATTTCCGGTACGGCTAGAAAGGCTTCGGATACCAGCTCTCTTCAAGTGAAGGTGCGGTACTGTTAATATCAATGTAACTCTCAAAGGCGACACAACTCCCCGCATTTCCTTGCTATTCTTATAGGATTCAAGAGGGAAGGCCACTACAAATCCTATTCCTATGTTTACAAGATCCTACGAATCAAAGAGGCTCAAAGTGTCCATCACAACCGACCGTATAGACCTCTACACTGCAAATGTCCCTGCTCATCTTCAGTACAAGGAACATACTGTACTACTATCATACTCCCTCCGTTCCAAAATATAAGTCTTGGTAGAGATTTCCACCATGGATCACATACAGATGTATCCAGGTACATTTTAGAGTGTAGATTCACTCATTTTGCTCCATATGTAGTCCAGGGTGGAATCTATACAAAGACTTGTATTTAGGAACGAAGAGAGTACATATTAAAGAAGAACGGAAGAGGAACATGGTAAAGAAGAGCAAGCAAATTTTGGATAATAAAATGTTGGTTGCGTAATGCCCACACATGATGAACCAGAGCGCATTAAGAATGCAACTCTTAGCTGTCTCTCGACCATTTCAGGTGGTCGGATGAATATCCTACATCTCCTCACCCTTCTTCTTCCTCGTCTCTGATTCTTCCCATACAGAACACCGCACGGGCCGCCGGCCGGACCACCGGCCCCCACCGCCTATGTTCCTCCGCCACCCCCACCCCCACCCGCGTCGAGTTTTCTTCGTTCGGTGAGGCCCCACAACCACCCGAGCCCCTTCAATCGCACCGGCGAACTCCGGCGAGCTCTGAAAAATCGACTGACCCAATTTTGAAATTTAGTCTGCTGTGATTTAACTAGTGTGGAATATAAAAGGGGAAAACCAAAAGCATTGCGAGTATGGTGTTGCGCGTGCCATGGCGGATCTGAAGGTGCAAACCGGACAAAGGCAACTTCGCAACCAAGACAAGAAATCAGAGTAAAGCAGTGGCGATCTATTTTCTTGCTGCAATAAATAAGTTGAGCAGATACGAAAAAGTACCGGCTCTGGTGCGGCGCCGTGTACGCATCTACTGAGAATTTGACGGTGCTGCGGTAGCGTGTAACGCCCTTGATGCGACTATATCTCCCACGTGTCGAGGCACGACTTAGAGACATAGGTGCATTGAAAGCAATGTCGCAAGTCGGGAAATCATCACACAACCCATGTACATATATAATATAAAGGGGAATAACATAGTTGGCTTACACTCGCCACGTCACATCAAAGTACATAAATAACATCCATCATACAGTCACTCATGGCCCGACTACGGCGCCAAAATAGAAAAGACCCCCAACATGCGACAAGGCCCTGAATCTAACCCCGAATAGGCACCACTACTGATCATCAGGAAAAGACACATAGTAACGCTGAGAGTCCTCGTCATACTCCCACTTCAGCTCGAGCGCGCCATCTGGAGCGGTATCGTCTGTCCCTGCATCTGGTGTAATAGTAATCTGTGAGCCACAGGGACTCAGCAATCTCGCACCCTCGCGATCAAGACTATTTAAGCTTAATAGGTAGGAAAGGGGGTAATGTATAAGTGGAGCTGCAGCAAGCGACTAGCATATATGGTGGCTAACTTACTCGCAAAAGAGAGCGAGAAGAGGAGGCAAAGCACGAGCGGAAAACTAGAGAGCAGCCTGCGCAAACATAACACCAACGTCGTGTCCACTTCCCGGACTCCGCCGAGAAGAGGCCATCACGGCAACACACTCAGTTGATTCATTTTAATTAATTAAGGTTCAAGTTATCTACAACCGAACATTATCAAATTCCCATCTGCCCATAACCGCGGGCACGGCTTTCGAAAGATCAATCCCTGCAGGGGGGTCCCAACTTAGCCCATAACAAGCTCTCACGATCAACGGAGGAATAGACCTCCACCCAAGACACACCGATCAGACTCGGTATACCGGTACAACAAGATGATTCGACAGGTCAAAACTAGTCTAGCAACACCGCCCGAATGTGCCGACAAATCCTGATAGGAGCTGCACATATCTCTTTCTCAGGGCACACTCAGATTGTCCAAACTTCCGGTAGGCCAGCCCAGAGTTGCCCTTGGTGGCCACCGGTGGCTGACGTTCCGGACCAACACTCAGAGGAGCACTGGCCCGTGGGGGCTAAAATAAAGATGACCCTCGGGCTCCGGAAACCCAAGGGAAAAAGGGGTAGGTGGCAAATGGTAAAACCAATGTTGGGCATTGCTGGAAAAGCTTTAATCAAGGCGAACTATCAAGGGGTTCCCATTATAGCCCAACCGCGTAAGGGACGCAACAATCCGGGAACATAACACCGATATGATGGAAACTAGGGCGGAAAGAGTGGAACAAAACACTAGGCGAGAGGCCAAGCCTTCCACCCTTTACCAAGTGTATAGATGAATTAAGATAACATAGCAATATAATGATATCTCAACAAGTAAATAAATGTTCCAACAAGGAACGGCTCCAATCTTCACCTGCAACTAACAATGCTATAAGAAGGGGCTGAGCAAAGCGGTAACATAGCCAATCGATGGTTTGCTAGGACAAAGGGGGGGGGGGTTAGAGGCTCAATCATGGCAATTGGGAGGCTGACAAGCAAGTGGTAGGCACCGTAGCATTGGCAAAGCAAAAGAGCGAGCAAAGTAGCATAGCAAAGATAGTAGTGATTTCGAGGGTATGATCATCTTGCCTGCACAGTTGTCAGAGTTGACTGGATCCTCAAAAGCAAACTCAACGGGCTCCTCGTTAGCGAACTCGTCTCCCGGCTCTACCCAACAACACAAAAAAGCCATAAGGATACAATCAACCACGTGCAAGGGCA
The DNA here is from genome assembly GCA_034509565.1 of Triticum monococcum. Taxonomy (NCBI): domain Eukaryota; kingdom Viridiplantae; phylum Streptophyta; class Magnoliopsida; order Poales; family Poaceae; genus Triticum; species Triticum monococcum. Next base: position 610,412,747 of record CM067842.1, read on the forward strand.
ACCAAAAATATGCAAAGATGATATGCTATGCGGGATGCGATGCGGAATGCAAAATGCAAGACGTGACAGGAAATGCATGAACCTGGCCTCAACTTGGAAAACCAAGTGTGCCACTGGATAGAGGGGAAGAAATCCCCTGAAAACGATATAAAGATCAAGGCAATCGGAGCTACGGTTTGGAAATGGCAAGCGATTTACGAAACGAACCGATCTGCGATTTACAGCAAGTAGGCTCCTAAATGCAACGATATGAACATGCTACAGCCACCAAACATGAAAACAAACTGCATGGTAGTGATGTACTCAAGAAGCTTAACAAATCTCTAGGACTGAGGCATAGGCAAATTCACCCATTAAGGGGCTCAAACAAGCATGGCAAAACTGAATAAGTAAAAGAGATTTCAGACTTAGCGAAATTAACGCTAGTCTGAAATTTCAGACCACGATGCTCTCTTCGGAGCAGCAAAACAACTTGAAGCATAACCTGAATATGGCAAGTAAGAGCATCGCATGGAGCTACTCAACAAGCTCAACAAAACACCCAAAATGACCTGGGGCCAAATGGGTTCACAAAATACTCTAACAAGCACACGAACATCGATGAAACACAATCAGTTTTCAGACTTAGTGAAAACTGGGACATGCTGAAATTATAACTCACGGAGGCATGTAAACAAGCTCGATGCTCTCACTACAGTGCAAGTCATGGCAAGGCAAGCATATATCCATTAAGAAGGCACAAAATGCTAGCTAGACATGGCAAGAACAATGGCATAGCATGCATGGATCACTGGCAATAGCTCCGGCAAAATCGCAAAAGAGTTCACGATCTGCCCAACTTAACAACTATGCAAAAGTTGAGCTCGATTGAGTCAACCTAGGGTGCTCCAACATAACAAGTAAAGACATGGATTGATTAAGCACAACAAGCATAACAAATCACTCTTACTGATCATCCTCAAAAGAAGCACGGATCACTAGGAAACAAGCTGGACATATAGCATCGTGAACTAAAACATCCCAGACTTAGTGATTTTCACTAAGTCCCTGAAATCAGCAAACTCAGGTACCCTACTTTGCAAGCTTGCACAGGACAACACACACATCTTAAAAATGCATGGGAGGCACCTCTGGAAAGAAGACAACATGCTTAACAATTCATCCCAAAGGGGCACAGGCATATCATGCACACAACAATCATGGCAAAAAATGACAAAAGTCAATGTAGGGCTAACGGATCTGCAATTTAACTCATGATGCCTCCTTCCAACAGCATTTTAGGCACCAAGATGACCTCAAATGCAAATGATGCAATGGAATGAAATGATGTACTCGTCGAGACGAAGATTTTGATATATCATATGCCCAAAACGGAGCCACGGATGCAAAGATATGATGCGTCAAAGTTTGCATAAAAATCTGGGGGAGGAGAAAAAGTCAACCTAGGGTTAGGGTTCACTGTTCCAGATCCGATCGGGGCGCGGCGGCCGAGGCGGGATCCCGGCGACGATGGCGGTGGCGGCCGGGCTTGCCGGAGCCGGGGAGGCGAGGGGCGGCCGGCGAGGATGCGGCGGCCGGGGGCGGCGAGCGGCGCCGGCGGGCACGGACGCCGAGGTGGCCGCGGGGCGGCGCGGGCGGCGGATCGGAGCGGCGAGGGGCGGCCGGCGAGCTGGCGCAGCGGCGGCCGGCAATGGCGGGCGCGGTGGCCGGCGACTGCTCCGGCCACCGGAGCGGAGGACGGCGGCGGCGGGGAGGCGCGGATCCGGGCGGCGGCGGCTCGGGCCTCGGGGGCTCTCCCCGGGCCGAGCGGGCTGGAGCGGCGGCGCGGGCTGGAGCGCCACGTGGCGGCCTGCGGTTGGGGCGGCGGCGCTGTCCGGCCGAGGCGGACAATGTCCGGCCGGCGTGGGGATCCGGGATCTCTTTTTTAGGGTTTCGAGGAAGGGGGAGATCCAAAACGGAGGGGGGTGTTTAAATAGGCATAGAGGAAGCTAGGAGAGTCCAAATGAGGTGCGGTTTTCGCCCACACGATCGTGATCGAACGACCGAGACGATGGAGCAGAGTTTGGTGGGTTTGGGGCCAAATTGGAGGGGTGTTGGGCTGCAACACACACGAGGCCTTCTCGGTCCCTCGGTTAACCGTTGGAGTATCAAACGAAGTCCAAATGACCCGAAACTTGACAGGCGGTCTACCGGTAGTAAACCAAGGCCGCATGGCAAGTCTCGGTCCAATCCGGAAATGTTTAATCCCTACACACGAAAGAAAGCTAGAAATGGCCACCGGAGGAGAACGAAGCGCCGGAATGCAAAACGGACAACGGGGAAAATGCTCGAATGCATGAGATGAACATGTATGCAAATGCAATGCACGTGATGACATGATATGAGATGCACGAAAACAAAAACAACACACGGAGACAAAGACCCGAACCCGCGGAATAAATATAACTTAATGCCGGAAACGGCAAGAGCTGGAGTACAATTGGGAAAGTTACCTATGGGGCGTTACATAGCGATGGCTGTCGGCGGCATGGAAGCAGATCTAGGAGGGTAGACGGTGGCGGCGGGGCGCGATGGACTAGGTGGTCGTAGGAGCGGCGCCGGCAAGGTGGACGACGGCGGGGATGAAGCGAGAGGACGGGATGCAAGGATCCCGGTCCGAAGCCGTGGATGAGAGAGGTCGATCTCTTGTAATGGACGGCGGCGTCGGGGTATCAGCTCCGGCATGGTGGAGGAGGACGGCGGTGGATGGGGTGGCGGACGGCGGCGGACGGAGGAGGGTGGGGTGGAGAGAGTGTTTTGGCGCCCACGGAGTACGAATGGGGAAAAGGGAGGTAGAGAGGAAGGGGGAACCATGTATTCAGGGCGGGCTTGTCTCAAATGTGAGGAAATTTACAAACTTAGCCCCCGTTTCAAATTTCTACTACATCACAGCAACACTAGTCGGTTGGGGATAGGACGGTAATCTCGCATACACCGAATATTTGCTGACGAGAGTTTGTTTTTGGCGCCCACCGTGTATGAATATGAATCGGGGAGGGAGTCGATTTCGGCCAAGGACACACTGTGTTTTGGCGCCCACCGTGTATGAATCCGGGTGAGAGGTGGTTACGTCACGTTTGGGTGAAACTACAAACCTACCCCTATCGAAACCTATAGAAATCCAGCATATAGGCTTTGCGTGGCAGGGATAGGCAGTAGTGATTTCCATCTTGCAGATTTTGGTTTTGGGCGGTTACTATGACTTTCCCCGCTTCATTCAAATTTTGCAGAGTGCACGTTTACCGTGCCAACTCAACTCGAATCCCGTTTGTATTCTATTTTTTTCCGGGCGGGATCCATTTTCAATTGGAATTACATTCTATATACATCATTATATATATATATATATATACTTTCAAAAGAACAACAAAGAATTCTGCTCCTTTATATGTATAATATGATTTACAAATACAACGATCTCGAAATCTTAAGGTTGAATTCGAAAAAATTTAACCAAATTATGTTCTACTAAAATGTATGGATCAGTAATATCTACATATTAAATAACATAGATGTGTGTGAATTCATATGAGTATGCATGTTTGATAGATCAATTTTGGTTCGAGTATGGATTACATGTATCATCATCTCGAATTCAAATATTTGTATCCCTTTTTTGTTCACTCCTTTCATGCCCATCTCTCTCGCATGCATGCTCCTTCAGGTAGCTATCACTCTCTTTTCTCCAGCTCACCCGCATGCTCACTTCATGTTGCTCCTATCCTCGCAAACATGGTCTCTTGACGTCTCCCTTGAGAAGTGTCACACTCTCCCTATCATTATAAATTACACAGTTTTAATTATCTCTCACGTCTCTACTGTTCTCTGGTATCACTCAGTACCTAAGCTTTGTTTTTCACCGCCAAACACACAGTCTCCACTCGTCTTTCACTATGTCTTTCTCTCTATGGGATTCTCTCACACACCCTATATGTCTCTACATATGACTCATACCACTAAAATTACTCTCTCTATCTCTCCTGTAGACACAACATTTGTTGCGATCTCCTTTTCGTCTCCATCCCAGACTGACATTATTCATTTGTTTACTGATCAGACAACCCCGACTACCGTCTCCTCTCTCTCTCACACAGACACACACGCACAACTCCTACCACTAAAATGTGAATGGAAACGAGATTTTGTTATACCCAAACAAAAAAGGACTAGAGGGAGTGATTGCTCTGACACGGACGCGACCTCTCATAGCGCAGGCATTGAACCGGCGCGCCGGCCAAGAGGGCCACACTCGCTGCAGGCCCGGCTGAGCACGCCTCCTCGCCGCATGCAACCAGCTTAAGACTGTTGTAACATACCAAATTTTCAATTTGGAATGTTATACACTAGATCATCATTGCATATCATATTTTATTGCATTTTGGTTGATCCTAGAAAATTCTACGCAAGTCAAGGACCTTCAGAGAGAGTTGGGGATTTCGTTATTTTCATATTTGAGTTTTCTCAAATTTTGAAAATAGGATCATTTGATTTTATTTATTTTATCTTCAATTATTTCTATTATAAAAATATGAGAGAGGGAATAAAATGACTTTCCCAAAATAAATAAATATTGAGGATTTAATAAAAAATCAAATAAGGTTTTATTTTGGTTTTATTTGCTATTTTATTTGAATTTAGGAAAAATGCGTGTTTTTTCAAAATTGCATTCAGGCCCCAAATAAATGTTCATCCTGTGCGGCTTGATTTTAGAAGTCGGGGAAAATTTATTTTTGGATTTTTGGAGTCCGTTTAGTATTCCTCTTTTTTCTGAGCGTAACTTTAAAAAAACGCGCAACCGACGTACCGGGCCGTGTCCGACCTGGACACCCGGCCCGGCCGGCTTTCAATAGCCGGGAGGCCCAGCCGCCACCCCCACCGAAACCCTAGCCGCCTCTAGCCTGCCGCCGCCGCCGCCGGAGGTAGATCTCGCCGCTGGTCTTTTTTTTAAACCGATCAGTTTTCCGTCGGTTCGTTCGGTTTTTTTAGTTTCATTTTTTTAAATAGATTGGTTTTCCGGTTTATTTAATTAGCGAGCGTTCGCTCGTTCGTTCGTTTTAACGAATGCGTTCATCGTTTAGGTCCAGATAACAAACGTTCGTTCGTTAATCTATTCGTCTTTTTTCTTTTTCTCGAATTAAATCCGTGATTTTTCTGATCGAGATTTCTGATCCGATTTTCGTTCTAGATTAACTTTTTGCTCGTTTATCGGAATCAGGCGATTCAAGCGCCTGGAGTTTCGTCTCGATACCCTCTTTCCATTTAACCAACTTAAACAAGTTTTTGCCACTGTAAAAAATTGCCCTAGATCCAGAATAGTAAACGAAGCATGTTTCTTTTGCCGTTTGTCTTTATTGTTTCGTTCGATTTGATTATTTTTGCTAACCGGAGTTCTTAAGTTGAACTTTCTGGTTAGATCTCTTATTCGAGTTTTACATGTGCATTAGATTAGTACTTATTGTATGCTTGTTTGTTTGCGATAGAGTACCTGGAGTGCGCCGCTTGCTACTTCGAATCGCTAGGTTTTGCGGATCATCAGCAAGGCAAGTAACACTTTGATCATACCTCCTACTACCCAGTTTTATTGCATTAGATCAATCCTCACACATTGCATGATTAGGACCTCATTAAATTGTGGGTTTGGGAAGTAGTTGAGGTAGAACCTATTACCTGTTTATTATCAAACCTTCGGGAGTTACTTCTACGTTGCTTATTATGCTATGCTATGCTAGTAGACATGGATTGGGTGAGTGTATCCATGACAGATGTGAGATGGTTAAATTAATGGTTTATCTAAGGTGGCAAGCTAAACACACATCTGGGTGGATTGAGACACCTGGGTATTCCAGCGATTGCCTATTTTCTTTTGGACCGCCACCCAGGCTCAAAGGGATCATGAGATTATTCATGCTAGAAACTTCCGTGTGCAGCCACAACCTACTATGGGCTCTAGCATAGTTGACTAAGTCATGCGAACTCTTATAGTGGTAGACTAGCAGATGTAGGGGATGTAGGTTGGTACGGTCTACCCGATCATAAGGTGCTAGCGCTTCTGAAAGACTATGTCTCGGTCATCCATTTCTCAAACACCATGTAGTGCGAGAATCCCAATGGAGGAGATCGAGTCTTGTGGGGAAAAGTGCTCAAACCTCTGCAGAGTGTATAAACTAATCATGGTTAGCCGTGTCCCCGGTTATGGACATCTTGAGTATCTAGTACTTGGATTATCATGTGAATTCATCATGTTATTCTAAAATTAATTTTGTTGGGTTTTTTTAATGATGATGCTTAATTGGGATTGAGAATGCTGTCAACCATTCTCAATGTTTAACAACTACCATGATAGTTAAACAAAATTTTATTCCTTTGCAGTAGGAAAAAATTGGCTTTATGCAAAAACTGTAACCATAGAGCTTTCCACCAGCCAAATATGCATATAGAATAGCCTTATTCTTTTATCATTCTCTATGTGTTACATTGCCAGCATATTCCATGTGCTGACCCATTTTGGGCTGCAACGTTAATGTTGCAGACTTTTCAAACAACGAGTAAGGTTTTTTAGGTTGTGGTTCTATACTCAGTGATGCCGTTGGAGTTGATGGACTCACTTATCTTCCAAGCCTTCCGGTGTTATCATTATTAGATGGCCTTAAGCTATATTTATTGTAATAAGTTCTCTTTTGAGACACTCGATATAATAAGTGTGTGATTGCTACTTTGTTATAAATCCTTCAAGTACTGTGTGGTGTCAGCATTACTGATCCAGGGATGACACCTGAGCACAGAGATTGGACCGTTTGAGGTCTGGTCGCTATAAGATGGTATCAGAGCACAGGCTGACTGTAGGACACGACCACTAAGATAAAGACCTAGATCACTACTCACTCTCTTCTCTTTCTGACTTCTCATCTTTTCTACTCTTTTAGGATGGCGGATGAAAGGAACAAGTTCACGCAACCGGATGAAGATACACCCTTTGGACGTCACTTGAAGGAAGTCACTAAATACCTGAACATAGGAGTACCAAGCTTCACCGAAACCTACAACACCACTCTACCTGAAGAAGAGCGCTAGATGATTCAAGTTCAAGTTCCAGGAAGGACGTTCATGCCATTCACTGAGCCCATAGAGTTTTCTTTTGATGCACCAACATGGAGTCTAGGAAAGAGCATGGCAGCTCACATCGCCATGGGACGCATTGGAGAAGTTTACCGCAATGATCTCAAGGATACTATCTACCAGATTTGTGGACGCCGACACTGGGAGATGATATGCACCAAGAACGATAGATCAATTGCAGCTTTTATCCAGGAGTTAAACCAACACATTCGACGTCAGGAGAACCGGATGTGTGCCGACATGATAGATCTGAAGAAGGCAAGAACAAGAATTAAGGAACTAGAAGAAGAACTCAAGGCTACACGTGAAGATATGAGGAGGAAATCGAAGTATTAGTAGAGAAGAATGACGATCTGATCAAGAAGATCGGAATATTTATGGGAGGCCCTACGCCGGTAGAAGAAGACGAAGAACCCAAGGAAATTTGCCCGGAAGACTACATCATCATCGACGACACCGACTCGGATCCAGATGATAGCGATGATGACTATGTTGATGAAGCTGGAGTAGATATCATGGAGTCTGCAACCAAAGAATATTTCTAGTAGACCACCCCATCAGTAGTAGTAGTCCACCATGTAAATATAGTAGTCCGAGCACTTTTACGATAGATAGATCGATTGTATGCCCTTGTTTCATTGATTGAATGAAGTGAATTGTTTGCTTTTGCCTCATGTGCATATGGGTAGTGTTTCTCTTTAGACCCCCTCTATTCTTAAATCTCATCTTTTCTAAACCCTCAGATGCCTCCGAGATGTGACCCCGGATTTACCTTCCCACCGGAGCTCACCTAGATGATCCAGTAGCAGAACACATTGATGCAGTTGCTAGTCCAGAATCAGAATCAGGGGAACAACAACAACAACAACAACAACAACAACAACAACAACAACCCACCACCACCACCACCACCTGTTGATCACTTAGCCCGTTTTCTTAGGCTGAATCCGCTGGTGTTTTCCAGTAGCACCGAGCCGATAGTAGCAGATGATTGGCTTCGCAAGACAGCAAGGGAGTTGACCACAACAGGATGCACAGATGCAGAAAAGGTGAAGTTTGCCGCACATTAGCTTGAAGGACTGGCAGCATCATGGTGGGAAAATTTCACAGCCACTTTCCCTGTCGACACTATCACGTGGGACCAGTTTCAGCAGGCTTTTCGTACTGCCCATGTTTCAGCAGGAGCTATGGCCATGAAGAAGCGAGAGTTTCGCAACTTGCGCCAAGGAGGACAGACAGTTGGCCAGTATGTGGAGGACTTTAGTAAGCTAGCACGTTATGCCCCAGATGACGTTGCTACGGATGCAGCTAAGCAGGAGAAGTTTCTGGAAGGACTGAATGATGAGTTGAGCATGCAGTTGATGGTAGAAACCTTCAACAACTACCAGGAGTTGGTAGATCATGCTCTCATGATTGAAGGGAAGCAGCAGCAGATTGAGAATCACAAGAGGAAGTATGGACAAGGGAAGTACAATACAGGAGCTCAGCAGAAGCCACGTTTTACCCCTAGACTGGGAGGACATTTTCAGCATACCCATGGAGGAGGTAGCTCGCACAATCACAATGGCACCAAAAATGGTAATGGCAATGGAGTAAGCAATGGCCAGAACCGCACCAACCCATCGACCCCAGCCAAGAGAGACCTGAGCCAAGTCACTTGCTTTAAGTGCCAGAAGACCGGACATTATGCCAATGAATGTCCTGAATCCCAGAATGGAAATGGCAATGGAAGCTCTGGGAAGAAGCCAAACCCTTTCAACAGGGGACATGTGAACCACGTTAACGTGGAGGAGGTTGAAGAGCAGTCGGATGCAGTAATCGGTAAGTTTTTGGTTAAGTCATTTACTGCACTCATTCTTTTCGATACTGGTGCATCGCATTCATACATATCAAGGGGATTTGTGGATAAGTATAAACTACCAACCCAAGCCCTTAGATCACCCATGTTAGTAACCTCGCCTGGAGCAGAGTATATGGCTAGTCTATGGTGTGATCGGTTACCATTAAGGATTGGTAACTACGTTTTTCCCTCAGACCTAATAGTATTGGAATCTCAAGGGTTGGATGTGATATTAGGCATGGATTGGTTATCAAAGTATGAAGGGAATATTGAATGTGCCAGTAAGTCAATTTTTCTTACCACGCTAGAAGGGAGAAGGATCAAGTATGTATCCCGGCATGTGCCGAAAAGGACTCAAGTAAATTGTTTAACAGGAATTGTGCAGGAGGAAGTACCAGTGGTGAAAGATTTCCCTGATGTATTTCCAGAAGAATTGCCAGGCATGCCACCAGATAGAGATATTGAGTTTTTGATTAAGCTTTTGCTAGGCACAGGACCAATATCTAAGAGACCATATAGGATGCCCGCAAAGGATTTGGTGGAGATTAAGAAGCAGATTAAGGAGTTACTGGATAAAGGTTATATTCGCCCAAGTTCTTCACCTTGGGGATCGCCAGTACTTCTAGTGGAGAAGAAGGATGGATCGTTAAGGATGGTTGTTGATTATCGAGGATTGAATGAAGTAACCATCAAGAACAAGTACCCACTACCGATGATCAATGATCTGTTTGATCGATTGCTAGGAGCTAAGGTATTTTCCAAGATCGATCGGCGATCAGGATACCACCAGTTGAAGATTCGAGAACAGGATATACCTAAGACGGCTTTTACCACCAAGTATGGGCTGTACGAGTATACCGTTATGTCATCTGGTCTGGCTAACGCACCTACATATTTTATGAACATGATGAACAAAGTGTTTATGGTGTTTTTGGATAAGTTCGTCGTAGTGTTCATTGATGATATCCTGGTTTACTCGAAGAATGAAGAGGAGCATAAGGAGCATTTGCGTTTAGTTCTTGGAAAGCTCAGAGAACATCAATTATATGACAAGTTTAGCAAATGTGAGTTTTGGTTGAAGGAAGTTGGATTTCTCGGACACATTATATCTGGAGAAGGTATAGCAGTAGATCCCACTAAGGTTGACACCGTGACAAATTGGGAAGCCCCAACAACAGTTGGAGAGATCCAGAGTTTTCTTGGACTCGCAGGATACTACCGGAGGTTTATTGAGAATTTCTCAAAGATTGCGAAGCCTATGACGGAGTTGTTGAAGAAGGATACCAAGTTCATATGGACTGAGGATTGTGAGACTAGTTTCCAGGAGTTGAAGAAACGTTTGGTTACCTCACCAGTGTTGATTTTGCCAGATCAGACCAAGGATTATGAGGTGTATTGCGACGCTTCATGTCGAGGACTTGGAGCAGTGCTTATGCAGGAAGGAAGAGTTGTTTCATATGCCTCACGACAGCTTAAGCCTCATGAGTTAAATTATGCTATGCATGATTTGGAGTTAGCAGCCGTAGTGCATGCATTGAAAACCTGGAGACACTTTCTCATTGGAAACCATTGTGAGGTGTACACGGATCACAAGAGTTTGAAGTATATTTTCACGCAGAAGGAGTTGAATCTCAAGCAAAGGAGATGGTTGGAGCTCATCAAGGATTATGATATGAGATTGCATTATCACCCCGGAAAGGCTACCATAGTAGCTGACGTGTTGAGTCGTAAAAGCCATGTCAACACCTTAATGACGGGAGATTTACCAAGGGAGTTAGCAGAAAATCTTTGTGAGCTATGTTTGGAAATAGTTCCGAGAGGCTATGTAACAGCATTGGAGATTCAGTCTACTTTGATGGATAAGATCAGAGACGCCCAGAAGACTGACAAGGAGATTGCCTCTATAAAGGAGAAAATGAGCAAAGGAAAAGCTAAGGGATTTCGTGAAGATGAGCACGATACCTTATGGTTTGAAGACCGTGTTTATGTGCCTAATGATTTGGAGATCAGGAAGTTAATTTTACAAGAGGCCCATGATTCACCTATTTGATTCACCCAGGAAATACCAAGATGTATCTGGATTTGAAGTATATTTTCTGGTGGACCGGAATGAAGAAGGATATTGCGGAGTATGTAGCAGTTTGTGATGTATGTCAGAGAGTAAAGGCAGAGCATCAGAAGCCAGCAGGATTGCTACAGCCATTCCAATACCCGAATGGAAGTGGGATAAGTTAGGCATGGATTTTATTATAGGTTTACCCAGGACTCGTTCAGGCTATGATTCGATTTGGGTTGTAGTCGATCGTTTGACAAAGGTAGCTCATTTCATTCCAGTAAAGACTACCTATACCAGTGCAAAGTTGGCAAAGATATACATGACCAGAATCGTATGTCTGCATGGAGTTCCAAGGAGCATTGTATCAGATAGAGGAACCCAATTCACCTCAAAGTTCTGGAATCAATTGCATGAAACTTTGGGTACCAGACTGGAGTTTAGTACAGCTTTCCATCCGCAGACAGATGGAGAGACTGAGAGAGTCAACCAGATTTTGGAGGATATGCTGAGAGCTTGTGCGCTAGATTATGGATCTAGTTGGGACGAGAATTTGCCATATGCATAGTTCTCTTACAACAACAGTTATCAATCCAGTTTGAAGATGGCCCCTTTTGAAGCCTTGTACGGAAGGAGGTGCAGGACCCCATTGTCGTGGGATGAAGTTGGAGACCGCTAGTTGTTTGGACCGAATCTGATTAAGGAGTCTGAACAGAAAGTGAAATTGATTCGCGATAGGCTCAAGGTAGCTCAATCCAGGCAGAAGAGCTACGCGGATTCTAAATGCAAGGAGACAGTTTATGAAGTCGGAGACCGAGTTTATCTTCGAGTATCTCCACTTCGAGGAGTTAAGCGCTTCGGAGTTAAGGGAAAGTTAGCGCCACGTTTTGTGGGACCATACAAAGTTTTGGAGCGTATGGGAGAAGTTGCTTACAAGTTGGAGTTGCCTGAAGGATTGTCAGGAGTTCACGACATGTTCCACATTTCCCAGTTGAAAAAGTGCCACGCAGAGATGGCTGATATACCATTGAGAGATACAGTGCCACTGGAAGCAATTCAGTTGGAAAGTGATTTGACCTATGAGGAGAAACCAGTTAAGATTCTAGAGTATGCCAGTCGAGTCACCCGCAGCAAGGTTATCAAGTTTTGCAAAGCTCAGTGGAGCCACCACACGGAGGATGAAGCCACCTGGGAGCGAGAGGAAGAATTGCTGAAGGACCACCCTCATCTATTTTCTAGCCAACCCAAATCTCGAGGGCGAGATTCATCTTAAGGGGGGTAGGTTTGTAACATCCCAAATTTTCAATTTGGAATGTTATACACTAGATCATCATTGCATATCATATTTTATTGCATTTTGGTTGATCCTAGAAAATTCTACGCAACTCAAGGACCTTCACAGAGAGTTGGGGATTTCGTTATTTTCACATTTAAGTTTTCTCAAATTTCGAAAATAGGATCATTTGATTTTATTTATTTTATCTTCAATTATTTCTATTATCAAAATATGAGAGAGGGATTAAAATGACTTTCCCAAAATAAAGAAATATTGAGGATTTAATAAAAAATCAAATAAGATTTTATTTTGGTTTTATTTGCTATTTTATTTGAATTTAAGAAAATGTGCGTTTTTCAAAATTGCATTTAGGCCCCAAATAAATGTTCATCCTGTGCGGCTTGATTTTAGAAGCCGGGAAAAATTTATATCGGGATTTTTGGAGTCCGTTTAGTATTCCTTTTGTTTTTTCTGAGCGTAACTTTTAAGAAAAACGCGCAACCGACGTAACGGGCCGTGTCCGACGTGGACAGCCGGCCCGGCCGGATTTAAATAGCCGGGAGGCCCAGCCGCCACCCCCACCGAAACCCTAGCCGCCTCTAGCCCGCCGCCGCCGCCCTAGCGTGCCGCCGCCCCGCCGCCCGCGACGCCTCCGCCGCCGGAGGTAGATCTCGCCGCCGGTCTTTTTTTTAAACCAATCGGTTTTCCGTCGGTTTGTTCAGTTTTTTTAGTTTCGGTTTTTTAAATAGATCGGTTTTCCGGTTTATTTAATTAGCGAGCGTTCGCTCGTTCGTTCATTTTAACGAACGCGTTCACCGTTTACGTCCAGATAACGAACATTCGTTCGTTAATCTGTTCGTCGTTTTTCTTTTTCTTGGATTAAATCCGCGATTTTTCTGATCGTGATTTCTGATCCAATTTTCGTTTTAGTTTAACTTTTCGCTCGTTTATCAGAATCAGGCGATTCAAGCGCCTGGAGTTTTGTCTTGAAACCCTCTTTACGTTTAACCAATGCAAACAAGTTTTTGCCACTCTAAAAAATTGCTCTAGATCCAAAATAGTAAACGAAGCCTGTTTCTTTTGCCGTTTGTCTTTCTTGTTTCGTTTGATTTGATTCTTTTTGCCAACCGGAGTTCTTAAGTCGAACTTTCTGGTTAGATCTCTTATTCGAGTTTTACCTGTGCATTAGATTAGTACTTATTGTATGCTTGTTTGTTTGCGATAGAGTACCTGGAGTGCGCCTCTTGCTACTTCGAATCGCTAGGTTTTGCGGATCATCAGCAAGGCAAGTAACACTTTGATCATACCTCCTACTACCCAGGTTTATTGCATTAGATCAATCCTCACACATTGCATGATTAGGACATAATTAAATTGTGGGTTTTGGGAAGTAGTTGAGGTAGAACCTATTACCTGTTTATTATCAAACCTTTGGGAGTTACTTCTACGTTGCTTATTATGCTATGCTATGCTAGTAGACGTGGATTGGGTGAGTGTATCCATGACAGATGTGAGATGGTTAAATTAATGGTTTATCTAAGGTGGCAACCTAAACACACATCTGGGTGGATTGAGGCACCTAGGTATTCCAGCGATTGCCTGTTTTCTTTTGGACCGCCACCCAGGCTCAAAGGGATCATGAGATTATTCATGCTAGAAACTTCCGTGTGCAGCCACAAGCTACTATGGGCTCTAGCATGGTTGACTAAGTCGTGCGAACTCTTACAGTGGTATACTAGCAGATGTAGGGGATGTAGGTTGGTACGGTCTACCCGATCGTAAGGTGCTAGCGCTTCTGAAAGACTATGTCTCGGTCATCCGTTTCTCGAACACCATGTAGTGCGAGATTCCCAACGGAGGAGATCAAGTCTTGTGGGGAAAGGTGTGCAAACCTTGGCAGAGTGTATAAACTAATCATGGTTAGCCGTGTCCCCGGTTATGGACATCTTGAGTATCTAGTACTTGCATTATCATGTGAATCTCATCATGTTACTCTAAAATTAATTTTTTGGTTTTCTTAATGATGATGCTTAATTGGGATTGAGAATGTTGTCTACCATTCTCAATGTTTAACAACTACCATGATAGTTAAACAAAATTTTATTCCTTTGCAGTAGGGAAAAATTGGCTTTACGCAAAAACTATAACCATAGAGCATTCCACCAGCCAAATATGCATATAGAATAACCTTATTCTTTTATTATTCTCTATGTGTTACATTGCCAGCATATTCCATGTGCTGACCCATTTCGGGCTGCAACGTTAATGTTGCAGACTTTTCAGACAACGAGTAAGGTGTTTTAGGTCGTGGTTCTATACTCAGTGATGCCGTTGGAGTTGATGGACTCACTTATCTTCCAAGCCTTCCGTTGTTATTGTTATTAGATGGCCTTAAGCCATATTTATTGTAATAAGTTCTCTTTTGAGACAATCGATGTAATAAGTATGTGATTGCTACTCTGTTATAAATCCTTCAAGTACTGTGTGGTGTCAGCATTACTGATCCAGGGATGACACCTGAGCACAGAGATTGGACCGTTTGAGGTCTGGTCGCTACAATTGCCGTGCCTGCCTTCATTGAATCCGCGCGTGTGCCGGCAACACGTCCTTCCGCGAGCCGGCATGCATTTTAGAACACAAAAAATGACTAAAATATAATTAATTTATGCATGGTCTTGACTTGTTGTGCTCGCACAGGTAGCAGGAACTAGTAGAGGATTTTCTTTATTTATAACTCTCCTCACATTTTTTTGGCTTTGAAGTGAATCATGGTTGTGGACATTATGTATGAATGTGCGGATATCTGTGAACATGAGTTTCATGTGGAAGTTGAACTTGGAATGTCGGGCTTGCGCGTGAACTATACCATGTGCAATGCTTCGTCTGTTATTGTTTGGAAAGTAATTGCTGTTATTACATGAACCAAAAAACATTTTGTGCCACATCAGTAGATGCACGGACATCACAACAGGCATGCTGACTGGATAAACATTTGAACCTAGCTATTATGAATGAAATTTTGTATTGACAACAATTTTAGATTGCAGGAGACGCCTAGCCTGCTCTGCCTCTGCTAGCTTATTTCTGGCTTCTTCCATCTCTTCTTTGGCTTGGGTGAAGAGAGCATCTGATTGCTCTTTTCGCTTCTTTAGGAACTCGGCTACATTCTCAAGGGCACGCTTTCTTTCAGCCTTTACTAATGCACACGAGGACACGAACAGCTGACGACTCCACCTAGCTTGTGTCTAATCCAGCATCATTAGGGAACTGGCACCTTGTGTGTAATCCAGCCTCACTTTGGAAACATGATCTCGAGGTTGACCATACTTCCCTCCTCGCGGGAACTGCATCCTAACATGAAGTTACTTCTTTTTTAGATCAATACTCAGAGCAACCTAGATCCATTTAGTAGAATCCAGATAAACAGAACTCGGAGAAGTGAATTCAAAAGGAAAAAATAAATAAAAACATACTATGAGGTGAGAACACCCACTTCCTACATCAAGCTAAAAATGAAAGCATTAGGATGATTAAGACTCTTCTATTACACATCGAAGAACACCACGCTTATGAGAAACAGAAACTACAACATATACACATCGAAGAACTCGAGGCTACATGAAAGTAATTGAAAGGGTGTTACTTACCAAAGCTCGTTTTACAGGTTCGGTGCAGCTCCTCTTTAACTTGCCACGCTCCTTGAAGATGTCCCAAATATCCCGTGTTTGATCTTCATTGCTCCTCTGCATGTTCGCACTCGTGGTTTTAAAATCTCAACATGGCAAGAAAAATATACTACTAGTAATATCACGCATCTTGTGGGCAACATTAAAGCACTCGTCTGCCATGTTAGAGCATCTCCAACAAGATAAACTACTCATACAAATGCATCTTGATGCGTGCAACGCATGGGCATTTTGCTAGTTCTAAAAACCTTTCCATCATTTGCCACACTACTAGTTGCGGATGAAAAACCTACCCAAGCACAGCGCGATACAGGAGCGATGCACAATTACAAGCTGATATTCTGTTGGACAATGGAGGCTATAACCAATTACTTTTACGGGAACAATAGCACCCAGGAAATTTGAAGGGTAGGTATGAACAAAATTGGAACTGCACATGTACTGCTAAGTGATTCAATACACACATTACCAATCGAGGAGGAGAACGATGGTCGCGGCGGCCTCTATGAGTCATGGTCGGCAACGGGAGTCAGTTCATTGTCCACGACGGTGGTACTTCTGCGCTTGGCGTCGGCTTCCGGGAAGCAGATACGAGACCGTGGAAGACGATGCCAGGGAAGAGGCTCCGTGTACGACGACGACGGTGGACCGGCTCCAGTGCGGCGTACGAGGTCATCGATGAGGCAGATGCGCTGCGGTGGACGAGTGTGCCGATGTAAAGGGGAGGAGCACGAAGGCTGCAGTGCCGTGGAGAAGTCTATTTTGCGGTGGGGACAGAAATTGAGGAGTATTCAGGTGTACTACTCTGGGTGCCGAGGTGGGGTTAGCTGGGTAGGGTGAACCTGAAGTTACAAAAACAGCCCCCTACCAAGCGTCATCCGTAGGCCTGTTCCGAAGGCTATGATGGTAACTTCCCACTGCTCGAATCAGGGTCGGGGGAGATTTTCCCACCGACCTCAAAATTTTGTGACACTGGACTCCCCGTGTGGCGTGTTGAGTGATTCGGCTAAGCAACTAGCGAGTAGTAGTAGTAAACTCTGCATATTAGGTTTGACCGAAGTCAAACTTCCTAAAGTTTGACCAAGTTTATAGAAAAATATAAACATTTACCATAACAAATATGTATGATGTGAAAGTACATTCAATAATGAATCTAATGGTATTTATTTGTTATTGTATATGTTAATATTTTTTGTTATAAGCTTTCTGAGAGTCTACAAAACTTGACTTTGACCAATGCTAATACGCGGACTTAAATAAAAACGGAGGGAGTACACATTTGTTTTCTTAGTTTGTAGTGAACTAATCATTTGTTGAAATTGTGAAATAAATATATTAGGCTATTGACTTCGAATGTAATGGTCTATACAATTCAATAGTTACAATCATTGTCGAATCCCAAGATGTATACAAGGTCTATAGTACTTCACAACATGCTCAAACTCACATAATCCCAGTCAAATGAGAATCTAAATGCATTTCATAGTTATTACTTTGTAGGATGCAACAAGAACAACCATAACTCTACATCAGCCATTATAGAAGCAACATTTTGACATATCCCAATGTGTGAATGAAACGTGCAGAGAGAGCTTTTGAACATGGAGCAGATAGGGCTGGAAAGATTGTATGTATGTGGATGAGAGAGTAGGAGACAAACCTAACGAGACAGAGAGAGAGAGAAAGAGAGAGGAAGAAGTTAGGTCTGTGAGAAAGATGCATACATGTAATATACATGAGATGCGTGTGCATCTAGATTCTGTATATGTGGAAGGAGAAGAGACAACATGTTTGATGAGAGAGCAGGAAAAACATGGACGAGAGGGGAAGGATCTCGTGGGTTGAGGGATTGACAATTTTGTGTGGGGGAGAGAAGGATTGGTAATTTTGTGCAAGAGAGAGAGAGGGTGGGGGGAGGAGTCAGTCAGCCGTCGTCACATCACCCTGCTTCCAAATGACCCCGCATTCTCTAGCGCGGTGTGGTCTCCGTCTTCGATCTGCTCGTTGCTCTATTTGAAGATTGAGGTGTTGTGCATGTTGGGGTGCAAAGAAGCACAAGCGAGAGTGGTCGCCGTATAACCTTGGATGGGGATGAATTGTGTGCTCGGGGGAGTGTGTGTGTGTGTTGTGCTGCGTGTCTGTGTGTGTGTCAGATATTGAGAGAAAACCAACCTAAGGAGAGAAATGGGTATTCACGAAGAGATTGTGCGGGCCTTGAGGTGGGCAGGGGTCGGGTGAGGATGTAAAAATGTGCGCGTTGATGCGTGTGTTGCATGCGACCGTGCGAGGGACGGACGAATCGAGAGAGATGGTTGTTGTGTTACGGATGCTCCTCTCTCTGTCTCTCCCTCCCTCCCTCTCTCTCTCTCTCTCGCACACACACACAAGTATACTAGAAGACCATTCTCTCATGTATACACAACGTATCGGCATCTGTCTATGTCTCAGTCATGCACGATCATTTGCACATTCACACCTCTCTATGTCTGTATCACACGCACACCGTCTCCACATTGCCCTTCCGCCACAACACACATATGGACACATACACACGTTCTCTCTCAGTCACACACACAAAATCAATATTAAAAAAAGCTAGGGCGCACCTAAAACGTCCAAATCCAAATAAACATGAACTGGAGCTAAATTCAAATATATGGAAATATTGCAGCGTCAAGAACTTTCACAGGAAAAAAAGTTGAGTAATATTCGAGGATTGTTTTCACACACACAAAAAGGTTCGGTGGATGTCCTTCGAGCGTGACATGGTGACGCACCATTCGATTGACCACGCGGCCGCGGTTCATGCGCTTGCACAAGATTCCGTATCGTGGCCATGGTACTAAGGCTAGTCACAATGGGCAAGAACATAAGGTAGTAACTAATAAAAGCGCTGCCTAAGTCTAATGTTTACGTGTACTAGTACGGTTTTCTTTTAAGTTTGACCAACCTTATGTATAAAACTAAAGTAAGCTCCCACACGCGCACTCATCAATATGCCGCCGCCGCCATTGCGCATGCCGGCACCCGCCTGCTCCGGCCAACAATTTCTCGCCCATCACCGCCGTGTCGCCGCCATCCCTGTGCCATGAAGCCGAAGGCTTGCCCGCTCATGTCGTCTGCAGTCCCTCCTCGTGATGCCGCCGCGCTGCCAAGCACGCGAGCAGCTGGTGGAGCCGCGTCTATGCACGCAGTGTACGAAGAGGAGGACGAGCGCGTGGTCCAGCACGCCGGCGAGGAGGAACTAGCGTGTCATTGTCGTCTCTGCCGCGTGGAGGAGGCGCGCATGGTGGCTGTCGCGGCGGAAGCCGGTCGCGCGCGCGTCAAGCCCACAAACCGGGTGCGGACGCAGAATCTACCTTCGAGACCTTGAATGCCACGTGGATCCTGCAATATGAAGGAGCAATTTGGGTCATTCGACTCATGTGAGCCGTTTGATGCAACATGGATGGCTAGAAGGTCTTCTTCCACCTCTTCTGCCGTCTTCTTCCTTCGCTCTGTCGAACTTCTTTCACAAATCGACTGACCCAAATTATACTACTAGTACGAACGTATTAAGTACAGTAGGAACACGAAGATACGAGTAGTAGTACCAACTGCAAGAAGAACAGTAGTAAGACATAGTACTAGTACTACTGTACGTACTAAAGAGTTCAGATAACAAGAAAGAACATAAACATAGTTCTGCTGGTGCCTCAGCACAACACACCCTTGAAAATAAACTAATAAGCAACTAGTCCGCTTGACACTGCAGTAGAACCAGCATGAGCGACGACACTGCCACCTACTTGGAGTCCGAGTCCACGTCCTCGACTTCATCCTCATCCCTCTTCCTCTTTGCCGACGCTTCTTTGCTTGAACCGGACACTGGGCTCTGCTTCTTCATCCAACCCTTGTAGATATTTAAACAAAGGTAGGCATCCATTGCTGCGTACAGGATGTGATCTTCATCTAATGTCTTCGACTCCCATGCATGATGAAACTCGTGATGAGGTTTCTTCAGTTTAGCGTACGAAGGATCAATCATGGCTGCTGCTAGGGTCAGCATTGAAGGTTGAGAGGAGGACACCAGGCTTGCCTTCTGGAGATCGAAGGGCTGGCCTACAACAAGACCTATCCGACGCAGGACGTCACTATCGTTCTTAAAGCCTACAGTAACGAATTTCACTCTTTTGTCCTTGAGGAAGTTCTTAAAATCCTGGCACTCAACGTCGGCATGGCATATGTGGTAGACCAAGCAAACATTATGTACACAAACCTGGATCACGGCGGGCTTCTTCCTCTCTTCGTCCTTTAGATCCTTCTCTCGTCCTAGGACTGTGGTGTACTCAACATCTAGCCCAGCGACCCACTCATCCATTGAACTGTAGAACATGCGTAGGAAGCGAACAAGCCATGCTTTCACCGTCTCGGATCCACGTGTGTAGATGACGATGAACTGATCGCCGGTGATGGCTCTAACCTGGTACTCGGCGGTGAGCATGGAGATTTGGGAGGCCATGGATTTTGGAGGAGGGTTAGGAGAAGTTGAACTATTGTACCCTGCAAAAAAACTGGGAGCGAACTAATGTGAAAGGAAGGGACGACTGGGAGCGAATTGTTGTAAGGTAGAAGACGGGGAGGAGTCGGGCGTGCGAATGGCGTGGGGTTGCTGGCTTGCCCGGTGCATAAACGGCTGCAAGCCCCCAAAGAGTTCTCGAGAACTATGCAGGGCCCACTAGATGTTATGTCTACTAGACTCATATCGTAGGCCTGACGGTATAGCTTCTGCCTATTTGCATGCCATGCCGGCGCGTGGATGTAACTTCACTTAATTCTGTCAAACGTCGCGCCTCCCACGACCTTCGCCTCCCTCGCACGGTTGCGCCCTTTGAGGCTTCGACCGGCTATAAATGAGCAATTTTTTGCCTTTTTTAGACAAGCAATTTTTTTGCCTACTCCGCATGCATGATACTCCCGTCAACCGTTTGTAAAGTGTTTGACCAAATTTATACTTTTTTTGAACACCACCTTATATTAATTAACCAGCCACACCAGTACATTCATTCGATACAATATTCACCACACAGGGCAGTACATTATTTATAAGAATGCCATCTAATCTATTGTCAAAGCTATACTTAGCGATTAAGTGTGCCACCTTATTGGCCGAATGGCTAATCTTTGACAATTGAAGATTGTTGATCAACTTTGAGATGCTCAGCGCTTTCATCTTCAGGTCACGCATAGCAGACCTGTCAACGCTTTGACAGGCATCAATGAAATACCACGACCAAATTTATACTAAAAATATCAATATCTACAGTACTCCCAAAACACTTAGGCGCGGTGCATTAACTTCTACCCCATTTCTTGTTTCTTGACATATCAACCAATAGGGGATGTGGGTGTGCATGCTTTTAATGACTTGAGACTACCAAACACGACATGCAGTGGTTAGTTCATTGCATGCAATGCTATTAATTAGCAAATAAACATTAATATATCTCGTTTTCCCCTCCTCCTTGGTCACAGTGGACAATCTAAGATGACTTGCTCACCTAGACGGAGGGAGTACTGATTATAATGAGTACTCCCTCCTTCCATCTATATAGGGCCTAATGCATTTTTCAAGACCGTCTTTGACTATTGATAAAATTAATACTACATGACATGCATAATGTGAAAATTATATCGTTGAGAGCTCCTTTCACATACGAATTTCATGATGTGCTTTGTGTAAGTTGCATGTCATATATTATTGCTGTAACATTTGGTCAAAGTTAGCCTCGGAACATGCATTAGGCCCTATATAGATGGAAGGAGTGAGTATAAGAACTACATTTTACAATGAGTGTAAAAATATTGATTTGACATTGTGAATGTTGACACATTGTGGAATAGTTTTTGAAGTCTGCAAAAGTACTCAACTAGTGTTGTCGTTCTCCACAAAAAAATGTGTTTACCAATGCATGCATGAACTCTAGTTACTCTAACCCCACTCTCTTCTTTAATTCTTTGCCACATCAGCATGTTTGTTATTCCCGTGTGCATGATACCAGCTAAGATACCACCATTATGGCCAGCCTTAATCATCGCATGCAATAATTTAGTGCACCTTGAAATATGAACATGTGTGGGGCGTGTTTGTTTTTAATGACTTGAGACTATACCTAGCCCGGCATGCAAGATGACTTATTATGCACCGTTCCCCATACCTGCAGGAAGCCCGTTCGTCTCCAAATTTTTTCCTCTCCATGTGTGGAAACAATATGCCTGCCAAACTCTCCTTCTCCCTCCGGCGGTCCCACCACTCCACCCCGTGTGAAAAAATCTGCATGCATGACTCTCCTCCCCCCACGCTCGTCGAATCTGTTGTGACCAGCAATATTTCCACCCCTTCGCTCCCCCATAATTTACTCCAACAAATATGCCCACGTAGCTGTTACTTAACTGCAGGTGCATTCGGTCACTGACATATGGGCCCAACAGGGGTCTGGCCCACATGTCAGTGATGCAACTGGACCGGCAGTTAAGTCAGTGCAGCTCAGTCCATATCTTACATAGGTGTGCCATTGCTCGCTATAAATATTGCGCCTCCCACGACATCGCTATCTCCTCCCCCTCACGTTGACGTTCATCGCTATCTCCTCCCCCTCCCTCTCACGTCGACCACCATGGCATCGCCCCTCCCAAGCCCTAGGAGCCCCTCGCTGTACCACGCGGACGATCACGCGTCACCGTTCCGTTCCTCGCCGCCACTAGTCGAGGAGGACGCCTCGGTGTTCCGCTCCTCGCCGCTACGCGCCGCGTCGCCATTCCGTTCCTCGCCGCCACTAGTCGAGGAGGACGCCTCGGCGTTCCGCTCCTGGCCGCGACGTGTCGAGGTGGACGCGTCGGTGTTCCCAATCTCGCCAGCACGCGCGCCGGAGGACGCGTCGGCTCCCCGCTACGAGGAGAACGTTGCGCCGCCTGCCGAGCCCCCCAGCCTTGAGGAGCTTTGGAAAGAAATGGATGTCGCCTTGTGGGAGGCTTTGCCTCCAGCAGAGCGCGCCAAAATAGAGGCGGAGAAGAAGGCCGAGGAAGAGAAGCACACCGCGGAACAAGCTGCCTGGGAGGCCTATGTCGCGTTCGAGAGAGTCAGGCAATTGGCTCTTTGGCAGAAGGTTCGTGCGAGGGCCGTGAGGGTGGCGGAGGACGCCCGTGCCGACGCCCTGAGTGCAGTCGGGCCTAAGCGCCTCATCTACGCTTGGCGGTACATGGACCGGGTTCACGCTTCTAGCGAGGAGGAGTACCTGTTGGCGCCGGATCACCACACCGGTGAGATCACGCTCGCCCGCCGGCAAGCTGCCAATCAGCACCTCGCGAGTTGCGAGGCTGAGGAAGAGGCGGTGTGTCGGCGTGCTGGGAAACGGCCGCGCACCAGGGCACTCGTGGCGCGCCGCAAGTGCTCCTGCAAGCGCCGTGGCTTCTAGGAAGAGTATAATTTTTGTTTCGTAAGGCGATCTCATTAGTTTTGGGACGCAAATGATAAATCCCGAATGTTCAGGAATTTTTAGCGTCCTTAATTAAGTATGTAAAAGGGAAAGTTTGGAAACCTTGTGTATTCGTACGCATTTTGCAAGTACGTGCATATAGCACAAACTTTACTATATACTATCGCAGGAAAAGAATTCTATGAGACCAGGTCTCTCATCCTGATGGATGACACATGGCATTCACAAATCACAAAGCATCCCCCACCCCCCACTTAAAATCAGGGGGAGAGATTAGATGCTTTGTGATTTGTGAATGCCACGTGTAATCCATCAAGACGGGTCTCACCTGCTAACCGTGAGACCTGGTCTCATATAATTATTTTCCACTATCGCGCTACACGTCTCTCTCGATATATGCTTGCAGACTGTGCTACTCCCTCCTCCAGGTCAATAAGTCATCTTCGGTTATGCACCGTGACCAAGAAGGAGGGAAGACTTATACACCTAGACGGAGGGGGTACTACTATTACTTATGTACGTGCAAATGCACGTTTTAACATTACGATGCGGTTTTTGTAAAAGTAGAAAAACAGCACTAGTCAAGCTTGTGAAACGATTCAATGCAAAACAAATGCAAAAATGCTCGTTTGATTGTTTACTTTTAGCTTCCTTCTCTGTGGTTATTTCTCTGTCGTACTTTGTACGGAGTATCTCACTAGTTGGAAAGGCATGCAAATTCCCAAACCGCTTCCTACACCCTGTATCTCACTGGTTGCCGGCGTTGACGTTGTCGCCCATGTCATCAAGGATGAGGTTGCCGAGGTCGGGGAAGAAGTCGTCGTTCGCAACTAATCATGTGGACTAGCATAGTAGTAGGATATAGAGTAGAAACATGAATTTTACCATGATTTCGAACAGGAAGGACAGAAACACATACGGTGCAACGGGAGCAGCGCCGTTGGCGTTGAGGTTGTCGCCCCTGTCCAAACACCACGTAGACACGGTCTTTGAGAACGGTTCGTAGTCGTTCCATGCTCGGGCATTGAAGTTTGTAACTATTTTAGATTAGAATATACTACTCCTCCGGTGCTAGTAGTAGAGCAGAGTCCTACTCTACTACTCTACTCAAGCAAGTTAGGGCATAGCATTGTAGGGACTACCAATACTGTGATCACTCAAGCAAGTTGTCTGGCATCGACATGACCCTGTGCTGCTGGTATGTGTCTCGTAAGTCAAGTGGCGTGCTATAGTCATCATCACCTATCCACTTCCCACAGCACATATTCGCTTCTCCATCTTTGTCCGCACATAATCTCATCCAATCTTCCATCCCCGCTAAGGCGCCTCCCCCCCCCCTCGTCCGAAACCCAAGCACTAACAATGGTAGAATCGAGCAGCGTCCGCCGAAAGAGTGGCTGGAATTCACTCCCCACACAGGTAATCAAGCTCATTGTTTCGCGTGTGGAAAATCTCAGTACCATGCCGCTCGCCACGTGCTCGTCGGGGCTGTACCATTTACTAAAATCCCTCAGGCCAGAGCTTTTTAAGCCAGCTCCTTGCTTGCTGATGCCGCCTGATCTTCAGAAATGGCGTGTCACGCAGCATAACGATCATAGGGTGGCGAGCATCAACCCCCTTGACTGCGATCCGATCCCCGTCAGCCTCAACCACATTAACGGTATGTACTGGGTCGGCATGAACACGTCTTGGATGGTGCTCATCGACGGTCGCGGCAGCTAGATGCTCATGGAGGTCTACACCCGGCGATTGATCCCCCTTCCTTCGATTAACACTGCACTGCTTTGGCACCGCGGCCCAGAATACTCGAAATCTTACAGTAGCCAACATGATACCAAGTTTGATTTGCTCAAGGTTGTAATCCGCCAAGTGCCCACAAGATCTGCGAATTATAAAGACTTCAGGCTAATTGCGTTCTTCAACCGCGGTCTCGCCTATCTGACAGGTCACTGCGGTAAGTGGATAAATCTGCACATCCATCGCAGGATCAAACATCCTCCATGGTTCTCTGATGCCACTGAACACAAGGGCTTCATTTACGCTATCGACTCCTTCTATGGCTGGACGTATTGCTGGCCTACTCCAGTCATCGCTACAAACGGTTGTTACGGCAGTATGTTACTTTCCTATGATATCATGATGGCTTGCTTATATTACTATGAACATTTGCTGAAAAATATTCATGCTCATAACATGTTGTTCTTAAGATTGACTAAACCAAGAGCCCTTTTTTATTTGACTCCAACTTGATATGATGTTGTAGGCCGCCTGGTGTCCCTACCCTTCCTAATCCCAGAACCTATCAAAGAAAAGCGGCATGGCAGTTGCAGGTGGTTCATGGCTCGATCAGACGACGGCGAAAGATTGATGATCGTTCGCACGTACCAGACGTGTTGTTTCGCAGAATACAATCACAGTCACTGCAAGGTCTATGAGCAGGATCCCAGCTTCTCTGGGCCTTCAGGAATTTTTGACTGGAGGCTGGTAAGTAGCCTTGGTACATGCTCTCTGCTTGTCGGACTGAATTATCCGATTAACCAGGAGATAACCGACAGCAAGGATCATGGTGGTAGCGCGGTTTCGTTCATCAGGCAAAACTATGTGTACACAGCGTACCATTCATCTCTGCATGCACCATACCTGATATGTGCCGCCACGCTCTGCAGCCCAAAGTAGGAGAGAGGGTCGCAAGTATCAGACTTCGACCTGCTGGCTGGAGTTTCCCCCGTCAGGCACCCATCTGGTTCCTGCCGTCAGCCAATCTCCGCAACTTAATAAATAGTAACATCTAACTGAGCCAGTTAGTTAGATGCGTACACTAGGTCTAGTAGGATCTTTATTTAGTTTGATGCATACACTTGTTCTTTTTTGGTAGCCCTTTTGTAATGATGGCTGATGTTTGGTTTGGAAGAGAGAGCTGCGTCTTCACTCTTCTGGCCTGCTTACTGCTTCTGTTGCACCCCCAGCCCTGGTTGTTGCTGCTGTTGTTTTCAATGTACAATCAGTAGTATATTTCGTCTATTGGTTGAATAAATGTGTTGTTAGAACGACAAACACAATGTGTTGGAAGTCGTTGCACGGTTCGATCCTTTAGTGCCCCGTACAGTACGTAGCGCATACTATTTATCGTACGGAACAACTCGGAACACATTTTCCAGTTGTTGATAACATGCAGCCCACTGATGAAGGCCCAATAGAGAAGCCCATAATTAACTTGAAGGGAGGCTCTTACATGAATCCGGCCCAGGTACATTCTCATGGTCCCCTAAACATAAATAAGTAAATAAGTAAATAAATAAAGCTAAATGCTCATGCACCAGTTCTTTGGGAAAATAGGTAGCCTAGTATTTCTTTTTGAAGAATACCCAAGCTAGGCCTATTTGTTTTCTCCGAATTACTGGGCTACAAATCTTTCAAGACGAGGAGGGATGCATTCCGGCCTGGCTTAAGAGTATGGTCAATGTCTGTTAAAAGTAATATCAAAAGGGGTTGAAAATTCCAAAAGAATTATAGCAAATGAGATATAAGTTTCTTTTTTTGTTTTTGTTCTTCACTGACATCTTATACGTATTTCATTGGATTTAAAATGACATAGTACTAATTTATTTTTAAATTTGTTTTAGTATGGCTATTAATTTTTGGATTAAGAATATTTTGTTCCCCGGCAAAAATTTGCGAATTTTCAAAATTTCCCACATATTTAGTTAATTTTTTCACCCTGGTACTGACCAGAAAATGGCCAGCAATTCTAAAAATGGAAAACGGGCTGCAATAAATTCCATATGAATTAGAAAATGAGTAAAAATTATAAAAATAATAGCAAATGGGCTGTACATGCCACAGATTTCGAGGCTAACTTGTTTACACAAGGCTTTGTCACTGAACACACGATTCTAGCAGCAGTTAGTGTTGGATGTCCATCCAACGGCCGACGTGCTTCTTCAATCTCTGATCTTCCTGCTCCAGCCGCCTAAACTAGCGCCAGCGGGACTGCCTGCTCCCTCCTCTTGTGGCCCGCTGTGTTGCCGTGCAGGCTTCCCCGGCCCACCCTACTCCCTCCGCTGGCCTGGCCGCACGCAATCAACTGCCTCCTTATTACGTGAAAAAAATGATTTCTCCCACTAACATCCGAGGCGCACCGGTTGGGAGGCTGACCTGTGGGCCTACTAAGTTGACGCATACGCAGGGCTTGTCAACTTAGTCAACAAATGGTTCTAGCAGCAGTAACCGTTGGATTTGAATCAAACGGTCTTGCTGCTTCTTCAATCGCTGCTCTTCTTGCACCAGCCGCCCAAACCAGTGCCGGGGAGACCGCCTGCTCCTGCCTCCAGTGGCCGGCTGTGCTGCCGATGAGGCCTCATCGCCCCTACTACTCCCACTACTAGCCAGGCCCTACGGCGACGGCAGCCTCACACCGCAGCCGAACCAGTGAACCCTCTCCGCGTGGGCATCCACTGCCGCGTCTTCCCCGGCTCCGCATCGTCCCCTTCCTAGGCCTCGCCGTCGTCCACCGCCTTGGTGCTCTCGGCGCGGCGTGGTCAACGTGGTCAACGACATTCCATCGGAAGAGTACTGTACGTGGAGAGGCTGACAGCTGGGTCCACGGCCATAGCCCAGTTTTTTTGTGATTTGCCAAGTAAGTCGCTTTGTCAGGCCTGTTGGGCTGCAAATCTTTCAAGACGAGGAGAGCTTTCATTCGGCTGGCCGAGAAAATGGCCCATCAGTAATGCTAACAAGAAGAATATGGGCTCCAAAAAACACCTTAATAATTAGCAAATGGGCTGTAAATTATTAGAAATAATGGCAGATGGGCTGTATGCTGTTTTCCACAGATTTGAGGCTTTCCTAAAAAATGGTTGACGCACAAGTAGTGACTGTTGGATGGCCATACAACGGCCGTCGTGCTTCTTCAATCTCTGCTCTTCCTGCTCCAGCCGCTCAAACAGGCGCCGGCGGGACTGCCTGCTCCCTCCTCCCCGCGGCCGGCTCTGCTGCCGTGCAGGCCTCACCACCCCACCGTACTCCCATCGCTGGCCTAGCCATCCCTCTACTCACCCACACCTACTGTTATTCTCCTGCGACGGCAGACGGACCAGTAAACCCTCGTACAGTCGTACTCCCCTCCGCGTGGGAAACAACTGTCGAGTCTTCCCTGCCTCCGTGTCGTTCCCTTCCTAGGCCTCGCCGTCATCCACCGCCCTGGTGCTCTCGGCGCGGCCTGGTCAACGTGGTCAACGACCGACATGCATCTGAAGTGGACTTTACGTGGAGAGGCCGACAGCTGGGTCCAGGGCCGCACGCAAGGAAATGCCTCCTTATTACGCGCAAAATACTGATTCCTCCACCTGACATCAGGGACCCACCGAAAGGGCCTCTGTATTTCACGAAAAAACGTTACCGCCGCTGACAGCTCGGACCCACCAGCTATATCTTTGCACGCAAGGAAGTGCCGCCTTATTACGCACAAAAAAATGAATACTCCCCCTGTTAGCTGGGACCCAGTATAGTAGCAGGCTGACTTGTGGGCCTACTAAGTTGACGCGGTAGGAGGGCTTTGTCAACTTAGTCAATATGCACGATTCTAGCTCCAGTGACCGTACGATGTCCATCCAACGGCCGTAGTGCTTCTTCAACCTCTAGTCTTCTTGCTCCAGCCGCCCAAACCAGCACCGGTCGTGCCTCGTGCTCCTGCCTCCCGTGGCCGGCTGCGATGCGGCGGAGGCCTCACCGCCCCCTACTACTCCCACCGCTGGCCAGGCCATCCCTCTAATCACCCACACCCCCTGTTATTCTGCGGCGACGGCAACCTCACACCGCAGCGAACCAATGAACCCTCGTACTCCTCTACGTGTGGGCATCCACTGCCGCGTCTTCCCCGGCTCCGCGTTGTCCCGTTCCTAGGCGTCGCCGTCGTCCATCGCCCTGGTGCTCTTGGTGCGGCGTGGTCAACGTGGTCAAGGAACGGCTTCCATCGGACGTGGACTATACGTGGAGAGGCTGACAGCTGGGTCCACGGCCGCAGCAAGGAAGTGCCTCCTTATTACGTGCAAAATAATTATTCCTCCACCTGACAGCGGGACCCACCGGATGGGCCACCGTATTTTGCGAAAAAAACATTTCCCCCTGACTGCTAGGACCCACCAGCTACATCTTCACATGCAAGGAAGTGCGTTCGGGCAAAAAAAACGATTTGCCCCCTAACTGCTGGGACCCATCGGCTACATCTTCGCAGGCAAGGAAGTGCCTGACAATCGGGACCCACCTGGTCGAAGCATATGTAGCGTTGTCATTCTGGTCGCGAACGTGTACGTACATACTGGTCGATGTAGAGGCGCGCACGTGTCGTAGTAGAGGTGCGCACGTGTCGTAGTAGAGGCGCGCGCGTAGCATTTACATGTACGTACAGCAGCCAGGGTGCAAGAAAGAAAATACGGCCACGTACGTGTACATACGGGCAGGGTCTTGAACGCCTACTCGCGCGTACGTATGGCCAGGGCTCATGTACATGGCTGGGTCAGAACGGAGAAACAGCGTCGATGTCGTGTTCATGGGGAGGAAACGAAATGCGTCGTGCTCATGGGGAGGCAACGGAATGCGTCGTGTTCATGGGAGGCAATGGAATGCGTCATGTTCTTCGGGAGGGCTTGGACAGAACAGGCGATGGAAACGAGGCCTGGCATACCGCAGAACGGAGGAAACGGCCTCGTGTTCGACCGGCCATGTTCGAAACGGGATCAGGTTGATCAGGAGGGGTCTGGCGTACCACAAAACGGAGGAAATGGACCTCCTACGGTCGAAACGGGGGTCCTGTTGATCGGGAGGGGTGTGGCGTACCGCAAAACGGAGGAAACAGACTTGTGTTGGAGCGCTACGGTCGAAACGGGGGTCCTGTTCATCGGGAGGGGTGGGGCGTACCGCAAAACGCGACTCCACGGGATACTGTTCATCTCCACCGTCGACCCCCTCCAGCCTCCACGAGCTACTGTTCATCCACCGTCGACCTCCTCCGGCCTCCACCTGCAACTGTTCATCCACAGGCTCCTGTTCATCCAGCCTCCACTGCGCGCTACTCCGCCGGCTACTGTTCAACCAACCCTCTCCACGGGCTCCTATTCAACCACCCCTCCACGGGCTACTGTTCATCCTGCCCTCCACCATCTACTGTTCATCCTTCCCTCCACGGGGTGGTCCTGTTCATCCTGCCCTCCACGGGGTCCTGTTCATCTAGCCCCAATCGGCTCGATCGATCGGGGTCTTGTTCATCCAGAGGCAACACCACGGGGTCCTGTTCATCCACCCCCACCGGGAACTGTTCATCCACCCCCCCTCCCCCCGCGCACAACGCTCACTATTCATCCAGAGGAAGCATCGATCGGCTTCAGTTAGCAGCAGTAGCGAAGGAATGCTCGATCGGGTTCAGTTAACACCCATCGATCAATCGCTCGGGTTCAATAACGCATAGCCTGTAGTGCAATCGCTCGGGTTCAGTTAGAGCCCAACACCTCGCTTGGGTTCAGTTAGAGCCAACGCCTCGCACACACGCACGTACGTGTATGAGAGAAATGCGCATCGCTCGACCCCGACCTCCCACCATAACCGGGAACTCCCCGAAATTTTCCTCGCCCTCGCTTCTACCACGGTTTTTCCGTCATGGACGGCCCAAAGAATGTCATGCAGCTGCGTCTCCGTCCCGCCCAGGACGAAAAGCCCATTTTCTGTCATGATTTTTTGTCATAGAAGTAGGAGCCCACCACATCTATGATGATACCGGGGTTTGTCACAATTATCGTCATAGAAGTGTCATATGTATGACAAAAAAATTTCGTTCGGCCCAAAATGTCACGGATGTGTCTTTTTTTTGTAGTGCATGGAGCTCAGACCCCGCACATGGTTAATCTAGGGGAAATAAATATCCTACCAGATGTATAGAACTCACCGAATGCGCTCAGCGCTTCGCGCTTAGCCCGCGGTCCTTGGTGAGAGAGGGAGGGACCACAGCGCCCTTGAACAGCACCTTCCAGACGTCCTTGTGCGTCGTGTCGAAGAGCTCGCTCAGAGTCTGGTGCTGGGCCGGGTCGAACTCCCACAAGTCGAAGTCCCATAGGTGGCACGGGAGGATCCGGCGGATGAGCATGACCTGGACTATGTTGACAAGCTTGAGCTTCTTGCCTGCCATATTCCGGATACATTTCTGGAGTCCGTCCAGCTCTACTAATGAACCCCAGGATAGGCCCTTCTCTTTCCAGGAGGTGAGCTGCGTGGGGATTTCAGATCGAAACTTGGGGGCAGCCACCCATTTGGCGTCGCGCGGCTCGGTGATGTAGAACCACGCTGATTGCCACCCCTTTATGGTCTCCACGAAGGAGCCTTCAAGCCATATAACGTTGGGCATCTTGCCCACCATGGCTCCACCGCATTCTTCTTGTTGGCTGCCCACCACCTTTGGCTTGATATTGAAGGTCTTTAACCACAGGCCGAAGTGGGGCCGGATGCGGAGCAAAGCCTCACACACGACGATGAACGCCGAAATGTTGAGGACGAAGTTCGGGGCCAGATCATGGAAGTCCAGCCCGTAGTAGAACATGAGACCACGGACGAATGGATGAAGGGGAAACACTAGTCCGCGGAGGAAGTGGTGGAGGAATACTACCCTCTCGTGAGGTTTAGGGGTAGGAACGATCTGCCCCGCAGCGGGCAGCCGATGTGCGATATTCGCAGCCAAAGATCCGGCTCCACGCAGCTTCTTGATGTGTCCCTTCGTAACTGAGGAAGCCATCCATTTTCCTCCCGCTCCGGACATGACTGGAGAAGGTTGAGGGGAAGGATGTGGGCTTGGGCGTTGGAGCTCGAGTGCGCAAGAATGGATGAGCAAGGAGGAAGAAGGCGTGGGTAGAAAAAGGTTAAACCTTGTCCCTTTATAAGGGCGGCCGAAACTATGCGCCCCCACTAGCCTGGTAAAACTCGCTTATCCCCAAGCTCCGTAATCGATGGCGAGGTTGGGTCACCCACGCCCGTATTGATGAGAATCCCATAATAAGGGGAACACAATCTTTGCTTTGACAAGACATGTCAAGAAACTGCCTCGGTTCGAATAATCACCGGGCCATGGCATAATGCCGTGTTGCCAAAACAAGTCAGTAGATTAGATTTGTGGAAATATTATTCTCTCTATGGTGGTATGTGGAACTTATTTTGTAGGGTCAGACACTATCCTTGTATTCAAATTCTTCTGTGGTGTATTCGGAGGAGGAACCTGTTGGGGAAAGCAATAATTTCAAAATTTTCCTACGCACACGCAAGATCATGGTGATGCACAGCAACGAGAGGGGAGAGTGTTGTCTACGTACCAACGCAGACCGACTGCGGAAGCGATCACACAACGTAGAGGAAGTAGTCGTACGTCTTCTTCCCGATCCGACCGATCCAAGCACCGTTACTCCGGCACCTCCGAGTTCTTAGCACACGTTCAGCTCGATGACGTTCCTCGGGCTCCGATCCAGCAAAGCGTCGAGGAAGAGTTTCGTCAGCACGACGGCGTGATGACGATCTTGATGTACTACCGACGCAGGGCTTCGCCTAAGCACTACAACGGTACGATCGAGGTGGAATTTGGTGGCAGGGGGCACCGCACACGGCTAAGGAACGATCTCAAGGATCAAGTTGTGTGTCTATGGGGTGCCCCCTGCCCCCGTATATAAAGGCCAGGGGCAAGGGGGTCGGCCGGCTAGGAGGGAGGCGCAGGGAGGAGTCCCACTCCTACCGGGAGTAGGACTCCTTCCCTCAAATCCTATTCCTAATAGGACTCTTCGGGAGAAAGAGAAGAGAGGGGGGCCGGCCCCTTCTCCTAGTCCTAATAGGACTAGGGAAGGGGGGTTCGGCCGGCTAGCCTGTGGGCTGCCCCTTCTCTCTTTTCCACTAAGGCCTAATAGGCCCATTTGCCTCCCGGGGGGTTCCGGTAACCCTCCCGGTAATCCGGTAAAATCCCGATTTCACCCGGAACACTTCCGGTGCCCAAACATAGGCTTCCAATATATCAATTTTTATGTCTCGACCATTTCGAGACTCCTCGTCATGTCCGTGATCTCATCCGGGACTCCGAACAACCTTCGGTACATCAAAATGCATAAACTCATAATAACTGTCATCGTAACGTTAAGCGTGCGGACCCTACGGTTCGAGAACAATGTAGACATGACCGAGACACGTCTCCGGTCAATAACCAATAGCGGGACCTGGATGCCCATATTGGCTCCTACATATTCTACGAAGATCTTTATCGGTCAGACCGCATAACAACATACGTTGTTCCCTTTGTCATCGGTATGTTACTTGCCCGAGATTCGATCGTCGGTATCCAATACCTAGTTCAATCTCGTTACCGGCAAGTCTCTTTACTCGTTCCGTAATACATCATCTCACAACTAACATATTAGTTGCAATGCTTGCAAGGCTTATGTGATGTGCATTACCGAGAGGGCCCAGAGATACCTCTCCGACAATCGGAGTGACAAACCCTAATCTCGAAATACGCCAACCCAACATCTACCATTGGAGACACCTGTAGTACTCCTTTATAATCACCCAGTTACGTTGTGACGTTTGGTAGTACCCAAAGTGTTCCTCTGGTAAACGGGAGTTGCATAATCTCATAGTTATAGGAACATGTATAAGTCATGAAGAAAGCAATAGCAACATACTAAACGATCGGGTGCTAAGCTAATGGAATGGGTCATGTCAATCAGATCATTCTACTAATGATGTGACCTCGTTAATCAAATAACAACTCCTTGTTCATGGTTAGGAAACATAACCATCTTTGATTAACGAGCTAGTCAAGTAGAGGCATACTAGTGACACTCTGTTGGTCTATGTATTCACACATGTATTATGTTTCCGGTTAATACAATTCTAGCATGAATAATAAACATTTATCATGATGTAAGGAAATAAATAATAACTTTATTATTGCCTCTAGGGCATATTTCCTTCAGTCTCCCACTTGCACTAGAGTCAATAATCTAGATTACACAGTAATGATTCTAACACCCATGGAGCCTTGGTGCTGATCATGTTTTGCTCGTGGAAGAGGCTTAGTCAACGGGTCTGCAACATTCAGATCCGTATGTATCTTGCAAATCTCTATGTCTCCCACCTCGACTAAATCCCGGATGGAGTTGAAGCGTCTCTTGATGTGTTTGGTTCTTTTGTGAAATCTGGATTCCTTTGCCAAGGCAATTGCACCAGTATTGTCACAGAAGATTTTCATTGGACCCGATGCACTAGGTATGACACCTAGATCGGATATGAACTCCTTCATCCAGACTCCTTCATTTGCTGCTTCCAAAGCAGCTATGTACTTCGCTTCACATGTAGATCCCGCTACGACGCTTTGTTTAGAACTGCACCAACTGACAGCTCCACCGTTTAAAGTAAACACGTATCCGGTTTGCGATTTAGAATCGTCCAGATCAGTGTCAAAGCTTGCATCAACGTAACCTCTTACGGTGAGCTCTTTGTCACCTCCATATACGAGAAACATATCCTTAGTCCTTTTCAGGTATTTCAGGATGTTCTTGACCGCTGTCCAGTGATCCATTCCAGGATTACTTTGGTACCTCCCTGCTAAACTTATAGCAAGGCACACATCAGGTCTGGTACACAGCATTGCATACATGATAGAGCCTATGGCTGAAGCATAGGGAACATCTTTCATTTTCTCTCTATCTTCTGCAGTGGTCGGGCATTGAGTCTTACTCAACTTCACACCTTGTAGCACAGGCAAGAACCCTTTCTTTGCTTGATCCATCTTGAACTTCTTCAAAATTTTGTCAAGGTATGTGCATTGTGAAAGTCCAATTAAGTGTTTTGATCTATCTCTATAGATCTTTATACCTAATATGTATGCAGCTTCCCCGAGGTCTTTCATCGAAAACTTTTATTCAAGTATCCCTTTATGCTATCCAGAAATTCTATATCATTTCCAATTAGCAATATGTCATCCACATATAATATCAGAAATGCTACAGAGCTCCCACTCACTTTCTTGTAAATACAGGCTTCTTCAAAAGTCTGTATAAAGCCAAATGCTTTGATCACACTATCAAAGCGTTTATTCCAACTCCAAGATGCTTGCACCAGTCCATAAATGGATCGCTGGAGTTTGCATACTTTGTTAGCTCCTTTTGGATCGACAAAACCTTCTGGTTGTACCATATACAACTCTTCTTCCAGAAATCCATTCAGGAATGCAGTTTTGACATCCATTTGCCATATTTCATAATCATAAAATGCGGCAATTGCTAACATAATTCTGACAGACTTAAGCATCGCTACGGGTGAGAAGGTCTCATCGTAGTCAACCCCTTGAACTTGTCGAAAACCTTTTGCGACAAGTCGAGATTTATAGACAGTAACATTACCGTCAGCGTCAGTCTTTTTCTTGAAGATCCATTTATTCTCAATTGCTTGCCGATCATCGGGCAAGTCAACCAAAGTCCATACTTTGTTCTCATACATGGATACCATCTCAGATTTCATGGCCTCAAGCCACTTTTCGGAATCTGGGCTCACCATCGCTTCTTCATAGTTCGTAGGTTCATCATGATCTAGCATCATGACTTCCAGAACTGGATTACCGTACCACTCTAGTGCGGATCTCACTCTGGTTGATCTACGTGGTTCAGTAGTATCTTGTTCTGAAGCTTCATGATCATCATCATTAGCTTCCTCACTGATTGGCATAGGTGTCGCAGAAACAGTTTTCTGTGATGTACTATTTTCCAATAAGGGAGCAGGTACAGTTACCTCGTCAAGTTCTACTTTCCTCCCACTCACTTCTTTCGAGAGAAACTCCTTCTCTAGAAATGATCCATTCTTAGCAACGAATGTCTTGCCTTCGGATCTGTGATAGAAGGTATACCCAACAGTTTCCTTTGGGTATCCTATGAAGACACATTTCTCCGCTTTGGGTTCGAGCTTATCAGGTTGAAGCTTTTTCACATAAGCATCGCAGCCCCAAACTTTAAGAAACGACAACTGTGGTTTCTTGCCAAACCATAGTTCATAAAGCGTCGTCTCAACAGATTTTGATGGTGCCCTATTTAACGTGAATGCGGCCGTCTCTAAAGCATAACCCCAAAACGATAGCGGTAAATCAGTAAGAGACATCATAGATCGTACCATATCTAGTAAAGTACGATTACGACGTTCGGACACACCATTACGCTGTGGTGTTCCGGGTGGCGTGAGTTGCGAAACTATTCCACAATTTTTCAAATGTACACCAAACTCGTAACTCAAATATTCTCCTCCACGATCAGATCGTAGAAATTTTATTTTCTTGTTACGATGATTTTCAACTTCACTCTGAAATTCCTTGAACTTTTCAAATGTTTCAGACTTATGTTTCATTAAGTAGATATACCCATATCTGCTTAAATCATCTGTGAAGGTGAGAAAATAACGATATCCGCCGCGAGCCTCAATATTCATCGGACCACATACATCGGTATGTATGATTTCCAACAAACCTGTTGCTCTCTCCATAGTACCGGAGAACGGTGTTTTAGTCATCTTGCCTATGAGGCACGGTTCGCAAGTACCAAGTGATTCATAATCAAGTGATTCCAAAAGCCCATCAGTATGGAGTTTCTTCATGCGCTTTACACCGATATGACCTAAACGGCAGTGCCACAAATAAGTTGCACTATCATTATTAACTTTGCATCTTTTGGCTTCTACATTATGAATATGTGTATCACTATCTTCGAGATTCAACAAGAATAGACCACTCTTCAAAGGTGCATGACCATAAAAGATATTATTCATATAAATAGAACAACCATTATTCTCTGATTTAAATGAATAACCGTCTCGCATTAAACAAGATCCAGATATAATGTTCATGCTCAACGCTGGCACCAAATAACAATTATTTAGGTCTAATATTAATCCCGAAGGTAGATGTAGAGGTAGCGTGCCGACCGCGATCACATCGACTTTGGAACCGTTTCCCACGCGCATCGTCACCTCGTCCTTTGCTAGTGTCCGCTTATTCCGTAGTCCCTGTTTCGAGTTGCAAATATTAGCAACAGAACCAGTATCAAATACCCAGGTGCTACTGCGAGCTCTAGTAAGGTACACATCAATAACATGTATATCACATATACCTTCGCTCACTTTGCCATCCTTCTTATCCGCCAAATACTTGGGGCAGTTCCGCTTCCAGTGTCCAGTCTGCTTGCAGTAGAAGCACTCAGTTTCAGGCTTAGGTCCAGACTTGGGTTTCTTCTCTTGAGCAGCAACTTGCTTGCTGTTCTTCTTGAAGTTTCCCTTCTTCTTCCCTTTACCCTTTTTCTTGAAACTAGTGGTCTTGCTAACCATCAACACTTGATGCTCCTTTTTGATTTCTACCTCCGCAGCTTTCAGCATTGCGAAGAGCTCGGGAATAGTCTTGTTCATCCCTTGCATATTATAGTTCATCACGAAGCTCTTGTAGCTTGGTGGTAGTGATTGGAGAATTCTGTCAATGACGCAATCATCTGGAAGATTAACTCCCATCTGAATCAAGTGATTATTATACCCAGACATTTTGAGTATATGCTCACTGACAGAACTGTTCTCCTCCATCTTACAGCTATAGAACTTATTGGAGACTTCATATCTCTCAATTCGGGCATTTGCTTGAAATATTAACTTCAACTCCTGGAACATCTCATATGCTCCATGACGTTCAAAACGTCATTGAAGTCCCGATTCTAAGCCGTAAAGCATGGCACACTGAACTATCGAGTAGTCATCAGCTTTGCTCTGCCAGACGTTCATAACATCTGGCGTTGCTCCAGCAGCAGGCCTGTCACCCAGTGGTGCTTCCAGGACGTAATTCTTCTGTGCAGCAATGAGGATAATCCTCAGGTTACGGACCCAGTCCGTGTAATTGCTACCATCATCTTTCAACTTTGCTTTCTCAAGGAACGCATTAAAATTCAACGGAACAATAGCACGAGCCATCTATCTACAAGCAACATAAACAAGCAAGATACTATCAGGTACTAAGTTCATGATAAGTTTAAGTTCAGTTAATCAAATTACTTAGGAACTCCCACTTAGATAGACATCCCTCTAATCCTCTAATTGATCACGTGATCCAAATCAACTAAACCATAACCGATCATCACGTGAGATGGAGTAGTTTTCAATGGTGAACATCGTCATGTTGATCATATCTACTATATGATTCACGCTCGACCTTTCGGTCTCTGTGTTCCGAGGCCATATCTGCATATGCTAGGCTCGTCAAGTTTAACCTGAGTATTCTGCGTGTGCAAAACTGGCTTGCACCCATTGTAGATGGACGTAGAGCTTATCACACCCGATCATCACGTGGTGTCTGGGCACGACGAACTTTGGCAACGGTGCATACTCAGGGAGAACACTTCTTGATAATTTAGTGAGAGATCATCTTATAATGCTACCGTCAATCAAAGCAAGATAAGATGCATAAAAGGATAAACATCACATGCAATCAATATAAGTGATATGATATGGCCATCATCATCTTGTGCTTGTGATCTCCATCTCCGAAGCACCGTCATGATCACCATCGTCACCGGCGCGACACCTTGATCTCCATCGTAGCATCGTTGTCGTCTCGCCAATCTTATGCTTCCACGACTATTACTACCATTTAGTAATCTAGTAAAGCAATACATCGCGATTGCATTGCATACAATAAAGCGACAACTATATGGCTCCTGCCAGTTGCCGATAACTTAGTTACAAAACATGATCATCTCATACAATAAAATCAGCATCATGCCTTGACCATATCACATCACAACATACCCTGCAAAAACAAGTTAGACGTCCTCAACTTTGTTGTTGCAAGTTTTACGTGGCTGCTACGGGCTTAAGTAAGAACTCATCTCACCTACGCATCAAAACCACAACGATAGTTCGTCAAATAGACTCCGTTTTAACCTTCTCAAGGACCGGGCGTAGTCACACTTGGTTCAACTAAAGTTGGAGAGACAGTCTTCCGCAAGCCATCTATGTGCAAAGCACGTCGAGGGAACCGGTCTCGCGTAAGAGTACGCGTAAGGTTGGTCCGGATCATCTCAACCAACAATACCGCCGAACCATAGTATGACATGCTGGTAGGCAGTATGACTTGTATCGCCCACAACTCACTTGTGTTCTACTCGTGCATATAACATCAAACCATAAAACCTAGGCTCGGATGCCACTGTTGGGGAACGCAGTAATTTCAAAATTTTCCTACGCACACGCAAGATCATGGTGATGCACAGCAACGAGAGGGGAGAGTGTTGTCTACGTACCAACGCAGACCGACTGCGGAAGCGATCACACAACGTAGAGGAAGTAGTCGTACGTCTTCTTCCCGATCCGACCGATCCAAGCACCGTTACTCCGGCACCTCCGGGTTCTTAGCACACGTTCAGCTCGATGACGTTCCTCGGGCTCCGATCCAGCAAAGCGTCGAGGAAGAGTTTCGTCAGCACGACGGCGTGATGACGATCTTGATGTACTACCGACGCAGGGCTTCGCCTAAGCACTACAACGGTACGATCGAGGTGGAATTTTGTGGCAGGGGGCACCGCACACGGCTAAGGAACGATCTCAAGGATCAAGTTGTGTGTCTATGGGGTGCCCCCTGCCCCCGTATATAAAGGCCAGGGGCAAGGGGGTCGGCCGGCTAGGAGGGAGGCGCAGGGAGGAGTCCCACTCCTACCGGGAGTAGGACTCCTTCCCTCAAATCCTATTCCTAATAGGACTCTTCGGGAGAAAGAGAAGAGAGGGGGGCCGGCCCCTTCTCCTAGTCCTAATAGGACTAGGGAAGGGGGGTTCGGCCGGCTAGCCTGTGGGCTGCCCCTTCTCTCTTTTCCACTAAGGCCCAATAGGCCCATTTGCCTCCCGGGGGGTTTCGGTAACCCTCCCGGTAATCCGGTAAAATCCCGATTTCACCCGGAACACTTCCGGTGCCCAAACATAGGCTTCCAATATATCAATTTTTACGTCTCGACCATTTCGAGACTCCTCGTCATGTCCGTGATCTCATCCGGGACTCCGAACAACCTTCGGTACATCAAAATGCATAAACTGATAATTACTGTCATCGTAACGTTAAGCGTGCGGACCCTACGGTTCGAGAACAATGTAGACATGACCGAGACACGTCTCCGGTCAATAACCAATAGCGGGACCTGGATGCCCATATTGGCTCCTACATATTCTACGAAGATCTTTATCGGTCAGACCGCATAACAACATACGTTGTTCCCTTTGTCATCGGTATGTTACTTGCCCGAGATTCGATCGTCGGTATCCAATACCTAGTTCAATCTCGTTACCGGCAAGCCTCTTTACTCGTTCCGTAATACATCATCTCACAACTAACTTATTAGTTGCAATGCTTGCAAGGCTTATGTGATGTGCATTACCGAGAGGGCCCAGAGATACCTCTCCGACAATCGGAGTGACAAACCCTAATCTCGAAATACGCCAACCCAACATCTACCATTGGAGACACCTGTAGTACTCCTTTATAATCACCCAGTTACGTTGTGACGTTTGGTAGTACCCAAAGTGTTCCTCCGGTAAACGGGAGTTGCATAATCTCATAGTTATAGGAACATGTATAAGTCATGAAGAAAGCAATAGCAACATACTAAACGATCGGGTGCTAAGCTAATGGAATGGGTCATGTCAATCAGATCATTCTACTAATGATGTGACCTCGTTAATCAAATAACAACTCCTTGTTCATGGTTAGGAAACATAACCATCTTTGATTAACGAGCTAGTCAAGTAGAGGCATACTAGTGACACTCTGTTGGTCTATGTATTCACACATGTATTATGTTTCCGGTTAATACAATTCTAGCATGAATAATAAACATTTATCATGATGTAAGGAAATAAATAATAACTTTATTATTGCCTCTAGGGCATATTTCCTTTAGAACCCGCCTTGCAATGCCGAAGACAATACTGCGCGCCGGACTCATCGTCATTGAAGCCTGGTTCAGGGGCTACTGAGGAAGTCCTGGATTAGGGGGTATCCGGACAAATGGACTATATCCTTTGGCCGGACTGTTGGACTATGAAGATACAAGATTGAAGACTTCGACTCATGTCTGAATGGGACTCTACTTGGCGTGGAAGGCAAGCTAGGCAATACGGATATGTATATCTCCTCCTTTGTAACCGACCTTGTGTAACCCTAGCCCCCTCCGGTGTCTATATAAACCGAAGGGTTTTAGTCCGTAGGACAACATACAATCATACCATAGGCTAGCTTCTAGGGTTTAGCCTCTTCGATCTCGTGGTAGATCAACTCTTGTAATACTCATATCATCAAGAATAAATCAAGCAGGACGTAGGATTTTACCTCCATCAAGAGGGCCCGAACCTGGGTAAAACATCGTGCCCCCTGCCTCCTGTTACCATCCGCCTTAGACGCATAGTTCGGGACCCCCTACCCGAGATCCGCCGGTTATGACACCGACACCCGCCCTCTAGCCTTTTAAAAAATGTATACTTTTGTACAGAAGTAGTATCGATGGATTGCGCCATGGAGCAAAACTTGAAAAAAAAGGTGGTACATATAGAGAGCCCTCGTCGCCAAATTATGCATATAGTACTATTAAAAAGGCTAGTCACAATAATGGTGTCCTGCACAACCCACCCCTCAAATAAAACTAAGAGGGTGCTTGGATACATTTTAGTCCCATGACTAAAAGTAGTGGGACTAAAACATGCTAGCCTCACCCATGCTTGGATCCAAATACTAAAAAGGCTAAAATCAAGTTAATGAGCATTTATTATCCTCCAAACCCTCCAATCCAGAACTCGCCTATGTTAAAGGAGAGGAGTTAAATGAGTAGAGAGAGGACTAATCCACATTTTGGTAGGGGTACCCCTGACTAAAAAAATTTAGTCTCAAGACTAGTTTTAGCCCCTCTTTAGTCAGGGGTGCGTGGAACTTTAGCCTCTTAAAGAGACTACTTTTAGTCAGAATAAAATAAGTCCCTTGGATCCAAGCAGCCTCTAAGCATCCTGGAATTCTTTGACAAAACTAAGCACCCTGAAATTCTTTGACAACTAAACTGCTGGCTATATGATGTTGGCCATATATATTGTACGTATATAATGTGAAGAAACGAGTGGTAGTACTATACCAATTAAAAGATGAAATGTAAGAAATACTAGTATGTACGTACTAAAGAGTTAAAGTAACGAGAAGAAACATAACATAGTTCTGCTGGGGGCTCAGCACAACACACCCCTCAAATTAAATTAAGCACACCTGAAATTAAACTTTGCAACTATTCTGATAGACACTGCATTAGAACCACCATGAGCAACGACACTGCCACCTTACTCGGAGTCCTCGTCCACGTCCTCGACTTCGTCCTTGTCCCTCTTCCTATTGGCCGATACTTCTTTGCTTGAACCGCACACTTGGTTGTTGCTCTTCATCCAACCCTTGTAGATATTGAAGCAAAGGTAGCCATCCATTGCAGCGCAGTGGATGTGGTCTATATCTAATACATTTCGCTACCATGCATGACGATGAAACGTGTATGGAGGTTTCTCCAGTTTACCGTACAAAGGATGAACCATGGCTCCTGCCAGGGTCAGCATTGAAGGCTGACGAGAGGACACCAGCCTTTATTCTGGAGGTCGAAGGGGTTGCCTACAACGAGACCTATCCGACGCAGGACATCCCTGTCGTTCTTAAAGTCTACAGTAATGAATTTCACTGTTTTGTCCTTGAGGAAGTTCTTAAAATCCTGGCACTCAACGTCGGCATGGCATATGTGGTAGACCAAGAAAACGTTATGTACACAAACCTGGATCACGGCGGGCTTCTTCCTCTCTTCGTCCTTTAGATCCT
Organism: Triticum monococcum; assembly: GCA_034509565.1. Lineage (NCBI taxonomy): Eukaryota > Viridiplantae > Streptophyta > Magnoliopsida > Poales > Poaceae > Triticum > Triticum monococcum. Next base: position 610,456,150 of record CM067842.1, read on the forward strand.
TCTCTGGTCCTAGGACTGTGGTGTACTCAACATCTAGCCTAGCGATCCACTCATCATCTGAGTTTTCGAACATGCGTCTGAAGTGAGAAAGGCATCCTTTCACCGTCGCGGAAGAACGGGTGTAGATGACGTCGAACTCATCGCCGGTGATGGTTCTAACCTTGTACTCACCGCCGATCGTGGAGATTTGGGACGCCATGGATTTGGGAGGAGGTTTAGGATTAGTGGAACTGCCGTAATGTGAATGGACGGGACAACTAGGAGCGAACCGCCATAGTATTGAAGGACGTGCGGGGACGAGTAGGAGCGAACTGCCAGCGTGCGAACGGCAGGGTAGTGGCTTTCCATTCTCCCATGATACGGTCTTCCGAGAGCCCTTGGATCTGAGATCGAACGGTTGCATGGCGTGATTCGGGTGAATATCCTATCCTGGAGGGTTATTCTGCAAATTTTTAGCAACTTAGCATGCGACCGTTTGATCTCAGATCCAAGGGCTGCCAGCAGCCCGTATCATGGTCGCGCCTACCACGACCGTCGCGTCGCTCGCGGTCGCGCCCTTGGAGATTAAACATGGTGCGTTAGGCTATCTGATGTTGGCATGTCATACATAGTCATCACTTAGTCACTCATACTACAACAAGGTTGGCTATAAGGTTGGCTATAAGTGTATTTTTTTACTCCTCTCTATCTCTTTCTTCGTACTCCCTCCGTCCCATAATATAAGAATGTTTTTTACACTAGTGTAGTGCCAAAAACGTTCTTATATTATGGGACATAGGGACTACTAGTATTTATCACATTTTCCTAGGAGTGAGCTCTTCCAATGAAATGGTGTTGCTAAGTTTGCTTCATTTAATTAGCTATAGACTCAAAATTGTCTTTTCACCTAGGTACACACGCTTAGCACCGTTTCTTCCTTGGGTCACCAAACTAGTCTCCCTCTTCTTGATTAACTTGCCACATCAGACTTTATGCCTATGTGGCAAGCTTAAGCACCTGTAGGAGCAAGTAAAAGTAAGTACAATAGTGCGCTTTACATGGCATTTTTGCATATGTGGAGGAAAGAGAGGCAAGGAAAAAGTGGAGAAGTGGGCTCTCATGCAAGCCAGCCTCTACTACATGGTGGAGCATTGGGAGAGGCACCTGTATGGAGGTGGTCAAGAATCGGGAGACTCACGCTGGTCGTAGCGCCGCGGTTAAAATGATAATGGCAAGTCAAATCACGAGGCCCCACCTGTCCAGCGGTCACTCGCTGTCAAATCACACAGCCCTACGTTTGCAGCAGCCTATTCCCTCGTCTTCTCGCGTCTTTGTCGAACCGACTAGGCAGAACTGCCCTGCCACCTACCACGCAGGAAAAGCCTCGCCCTCGACTTTCAAATAGTATACAATATACTAATTTTGTATCCATGGATTGCGCCCGTGCCATGGAGCAAAGCGTCTAGAAAATGGAGGAGAGACGGTGGTCTTGCAATAGAGAAGAGGGAGAGACGAGACGGTGGTTTTGGAATGGAGATGATGGAGAGGAGAGGAGGTGGTTTTGCAATGGAGAAGATCAGAAGATGGAGAGTCGAGACAGTGGTTTTGGAATGGAGATGATGGAGGGGAGAGGAGGTGGTTTTGCAATGGAGAAGAGGGAGAGGAGCGTGCGGCAGCGATTTAGGATTGGACGAGAGGGCCGGCGCGCTGTGACTGGATCAAAATCAAAATCAATTTACCCTTCAATTAAGAAAGCGACCCACATTAACTAGTCTCCCTTTTATTCTGGGTCATAATTGACCATGATTTTCACACATAAAATATATGTTATACGTTGCAAAAATAATATAATTTGAAAGTACATTCAGATAGGAACCAAACGATACAATTTTTGGTGACATGCATTCACATTTTGCTTGTCAAATACAGTACGTGCTCAAACTTTGACCCAAAATACGCAAAACAACAAAAAAAATACTTCCAAGACCAGCACCGCTCTTCCGCTCTTCTCCTCTTAAACCACCGCCGCTCCTCTCCTGTTCCAATCTAAATGCAGCGCCGCTCCTCTCCTCTTCCATTTCAAAACCACCGCCCCTCCTCTCCTGTTCCAGTCCAAAACCAGCGTCGCTCCTCTCCCATTCTAATCCAAAACCAGCGCTGCTCCTCTCCTCTTCCATTCAAAAACCACCGCCGGCGAGTGAAGGTGTTGTGGAGAAGTAGATCGATGGAGGAGTACAACCGATATGTGAGGATCACAGACGGCGACCATGTGAAGCTAGCTAGGATGTTGGAGATACAGTCTTGGTTTGACAACAAGGACCAACTAGCGGTGACGGCGACATCCATGGCCAAATATCTACAACAGAGCGAAAAGGCGGCGATACTCCCGGAGGGAGTCGTGTCGGAGTACATAGAGCTGCTCCTCTGGGCCATGGAGCAAACAGATTCACCGAATCCGATCGTGAGGGATAGGTGGTGGGAGTATCGATCCCAGATGGAGCATCCACCTGAGATTGAAGGATCGAGCATCTACAGGGTGCCGTTTGTGAGGGTGTCCTACCAGAGCGAGCCGGTGGAGTCTCTGTCGACCGACCCAACTGCAAGAGGAGAAAAGCAGTTGGCCCGACAACGCTTCCCTGCCATCGTCTCCCTCACCGTTCACATCGTCTCACGGGGCGGTTGTCTGCCGCTGAGGAATAGGAGGGGGATGCCCCCCCAGCCCAATAGTCAGGCAGGTTGTGAATTGTCAGGAGGAGCTTAGGGTTGTCAGTATTTGCAGGTTGTGAATTGTGTTTTGTGTTGTGTATTTTGAGAGTACTTTCAGATATGAATGTTTTTTGAATTTCAGATTTGCAGTATTGAGCATATGAAGTATTTTATGAATTCTAGATATCTATTTTTAGCACTTAAAAATGTAGTTTCATAGGAGTATAAAAGTGCAGACAATGTGATTCTCAGAGAAGAAACTGCAAGTTTCAGTTTCAAATAAGAAACTGCAAGTTCAGTTTCAGATAAGAAACTACAACTTTCAGAGGTAGAGCATTTATATTAACACGGCCTTTTCAAACAGGGTTAACATCATGTTGGAAGTTTTATTCATGGTCGAAAATGGAACTACCAGCCAGTTAAAATCATGCTGATCAACATTCATGCATAGCACATCTTCATTGAAGGAAATATGCCCTAGAGGCAATAATAAAGTTATTATTTATTTCCTTATATCATGATAAATGTTTATTATTCATGCTAGAATTGTATTAACCGGAAACATAATGCATGTGTGAATACATAGACAAACAGAGTGTCACTAGTATGCCTCTACTTGACTAGCTTGTTAATCAAAGATGGTTATGTTTCCTAACCATGAACAAAGAGTTGTTATTTGATTAACGAGGTCACATCATTAGTTGAATGATCTGATTGACATGACCCATTTCATTAGCTTAGCACCCGATCGTTTAGTATGTTGCTGTTGCTATTCTTCATGACTTATACATGTTCCTATGACTATGAGATTATGCAACTCCCGTTTACCGGAGGAACACTTTGGGTGCTACCAAACGTCACAACGTAACTGGGTGATTATAAAGGAGTACTACAGGTGTCTCCAAAGGTAGATGTTGGGTTGGCGTATTTCGAGATTAGGATTTGTCACTCCGAATGTCGGAGAGGTATCTCTGGGCCCTCTCGGTAATGCACATCACATAAGCCTTGCAAGCACTGCAACTAATATGTTAGTTGTGAGATGATGTATTACGGAACGAGTAAAGAGACTTGCCGGTAACGAGATTGAACTAGGTATTGGATACCGACGATCGAATCTCGGGCAGGTAACATACCGATGACAAAGGGAACAACGTATGTTGTTATGCGGTCTGACCGATAAAGATCTTCGCAGAATATGTAGGAGCCAATATGGGCATCCAGGTCCCGCTATTGGTTATTGACCGGAGACGTGTCTCAGTCATGTCTACATTGTTCTCGAACCATAGGGTCCGCACGCTTAACGTTACGATGACAGTTATTATGAGTTTATGCATTTTGATGTACTGAAGGTAGTTCGGAGTCCCGGATGTGATCACGGACATGACGAGGAGTCTCGAAATGGTCGAGACATAAAGATTGATATATTGGAAGCCTATGTTTGGACATCGGAAGTGTTCCGGGTGAAATCGGGATTTTACCGGATTACCGGGAGGGTTACCGGAACCCCCCGGGAGCCAAATGGGCCTACATGGGCCTTAGTGGAAAGGTGAGAGGGCTGCCCACAAGGGCTGCGCACCTTCCCCCTCCCCCTAGTCCTATTAGGACTAGGAGAAGGGGCCGGCCACCTCTCTCTCTCTCCCCCTTTAAGGAATCCTAGTTGGAATAGGATTGGAGGGGGGAGTCCTACTCCCGGTGGGAGTAGGACTCCTCCTGCGCCTCCAAGCTTGGCCGGCCAGCCCTCCCCCTCTCATCCTTTATATATGGGGGCAGGGGCACCTCTAGACGCACAAGTTGATCCTTGAGATCGTTCCTTAGCCGTGTGCGGTGCCCCCTGCCACCAAATTCCACCTCGATCATACCGTTGTAGTGCTTAGGCGAAGCCCTGCGTCGGTAGTACATCAAGATCGTCACCACGCCGTCGTGCTGACGGAACTCTTCCTCGACGCTTTGCTGGATTGGAGCCCGAGGATCGTCATTGAGCTGAACGTGTGCTAAGAACTCGGAGGTGCCGGAGTAACGGTGCTTGGATCGGTCGGATCGGGAAGACGTACGACTACTTCCTCTACGTTGTGTGATCGCTTCCGCAGTCGGTCTGCGTTGGTACGTAGACAACACTCTCCCCTCTCGTTGCTATGCATCACCATGATCTTGCGTGTGCGTAGGAAAATTTTGAAATTACTACGTTACCCAACATTCATATGATGCACGGTCAAAATGCCCACACAATTTCAAGTGTGCGAAACACAGAGAAAACGAGGGACGAAGTTTTGGCAAGTGTTGGACGTGGTTTTGGGCTGCCCCGTCTAGGCTTTCATTTTTAACATGTGCAGCCCACGACCTCTGATGGGAGGTCCGTAGGCCTGTTTGTATTTTCTTAGGGCCGTCATGTATCGACCGGCCTATGGACCTCCCATCCGAGGTTTTATTTTTGGCAGCCCAATTTATGTATTTTTTTGAAGAAAACGCAGAGGTCTGTTCTATTTTTCTACATAAGAATAGGAACGCCAGGTCCAACTTATGTTTCCCTTCTAACTATATTATATATATTTAAATTATTTTATATGTTGACTGTTTAGTTCACATAATTGGCAAATAGATGACCGCTCTCGCGATCCTCTTCGCCGCCGCCCCCGCCACTACCTCCACCCTCGCCGCCGCCATAGATCTCACCGCCACCCCCCGCCTCCTGACTCCGGGCGTGCCTGCCCCCCTCAGCAGGTCCGCTCGCGTGCCCCATGGAGTCGCCGTCCATATCCATGGGGGAATGGCTGGAAGACAGGCAGATGTACAAGATGCATCTCCCACAGGTCTACAAAGCCTTCCTGCGGATGCTCCAGCCGCTCAACTCCGTCCCGTCGGCGGTGCTGCGGGAGACTCGAGGGAGGAGATGGAGGGAGCGGGCGATGCGGATCCACGACAACGCTCTCTCCTGGACCCAGTGCACGCGTGAATGGAGGGAAGTAGAGGAGGAAGCTGCGAGGGAGGAAGCCGAGGAGGGACCGAATCCGTTCTCTCACTAGCGCAGGTATGCTCGGATGTGCAAGGATCATGTGGATTGGGAGCTGCTGAATCTAGCCATGCGGATCTACTTCGAAGGAGATTTCTTGGAGAAGCACAGGATGCCCCACCCTAGGGAGCCGCCGATTGCGTTCATTCGATGGGCGAAAGGAGAAGTGAATTCAGGAGATCCACGCCATGCTGCGAGATGGGAATGCTTGACTCGACTCATGCCCACCAGCACGCCACCAGAGCCAGAGCAGGTGGATCCCCTACCTTACCTCTCCCCAAACCTGCAGAAAATTGAAATTAGGCTTGCAATCTGCTTCAATTGAGCTGTCTGGTGGTTATTTCTGCTTCCTGAGACAACATCTGGCTGGAGGATGAGAAGGAACCAGGAACTCCGATGAATTTCCCCTATCACAATGGGGGGAGCACTGGTTGGGCAATGGTACGGCCCACCTCCGCCCCAAATGGGGGCACAATCTGGGCAAGGTCCCGTAATTGCCCAAGATCAATCTGCTGGTGGTTCTGACTCTCAGATCAGTGGGAAATCTCAAGGCAAGAATCAGCAAAAGAAGAGACAGGACATCTAGAAAACTGCTCCTGCCCCTGCTTCGGGCCTTATGGCATACTCTGAGTGATCTGCTACAACTGTGGGGAACCAGGGCATCATTTGGATAAATGTGTCAAGCACAAGAGTTGTTTTATCTGCAAAATGGTTACCCATAAAGTTGAGAATTGCCTTGCCAGAAGGAAAACCCACAGTTCTGCTAGATATGTTGGAAGTGCTGCTCCAGGATTAGGGTTGTACCACATAGACCCATCTGATGAAAATGCTCAGTATCATGGCTCCCTGAAGAATGTGGGGATTGTTCTGGTAGAAGCTGGTGAAGTGACCAAGCAGGAACTTGCCACTGAGTTTGCAGACATTTACAAAACCAACTGGCCCTAGCCAATCAATGCCCTAGATGAGTGGATATTCTTGGTCAAATTCCCTCCTGAAATAGATGTAGTTCAAGTTGCTAGATACCCTTGTTTTGGTCTCAAAAAAGACAATGTTGTACTCAATGTTGAAGTCTGGAAAGGCAAGATTGAGGCTGAAGAGGACCTCCAGGAAACTTGGATCAAGATCAGGAAATTGAACCCCCAAGTGGTGTGACTGGACTATGCTAGATCAAATCACTTCCACTCTGGGGATCTTACTGGATGTGGATTGACAGCATAATTTCAAGTCATTCTATGAAACTATTAGGGTCAAAATCTTATGTAAAGATCCCTCCAAAATCCCTGCTGAAAGGCTTTTTGGAGTTGGGAACAAAATCTGCAGGCTACTCATTGAGGTGGAGTCCTTAACCCCCACTGAAACTAGCACCTCCACCAACCTCTCTGCTGATACATATGTCTCTCCATCTGAAACTGGTACCAATCTTACTAAAGATGCTGAATCCAACAGGAGCTCTAGATCTGAATCAGATAAAGGGCCTGCTGCCAATTCTGGGGCCCCTAACATCAAAGGACAGTCTTTTGGCCACAATCAGATGCTTGGAGAAACTACACCCACTTCAGTCCTCAAGACACGCCTCCTTGATTCTCCATACACTCCTCAACTCAGCATCCAGGAAAAGATCTTGAATTATGTGCTTGATGAAACTGATGGATTCAACCTCCTCAGGGAAATGGAGCTCCTGGAAGATGATGATCTGATGGAATTAGAAGATTCTGTAGATCTACAAGAGGATCAAGCGGCACTTGTTGAAACAACTGAACTCCCAGACAATTTGGACTCAAAATACAACCGTGACTTCCCTGCCCTTCCTAAGGAGAAGCACCTTCCCAAATGGGGTCTTGTTCAAGCCACCAGAACCAGTGCCAGGGTAGCTGGTGATAAGAGAACCATTATTGAAAAGGCTCAACAACTCAAAGAGGTTCAGAACCTGAAAGTGCAAAAACCCCAGGGTATGAAACACACTTCCTTCTCCAACTTTAATGATCCTTCCTTCAATGCCATTGCTGCTAAGATTGGTGTACATGTTACTTCTCTTAATGATGGCATTGAATGCTCTTCCTTTATTTACCCTCACCAAAACAGATCTGAAGGCACTGTTTGTGAGAACTTTTTCCCTAGATGGTAGTTCTAGTTTAGACTGCCTTCGATAAAGTTGACATTGATTTCCTTATGAAACTCCTGGAGCTTAGAGGTTTTGGGGGTAAATGGACTAGTTGGATCCAGCAACTTACTCATGGGGGGTCTGTTGGGGTCAAGTTAAATAGCTGTGAAAGTGATTTTTTCCTTGCTGGTAAAGGCCTTAGGCAAGGTGACCCCATCTCCCCGCTTTTGTTTAATTTAGTAGTGGGCGTTCTTACTAAAATGCTGAGCAAAGCTGCTGATCATAGTTTGATTGCAGGGCTCTGTCCCGAGGTCTGCCCTGGTGGCATCATCTGCCTTCAATACACAGATGATAACATCCTTTTCTTAGACAATGACTCCACACATGCTAGCAATCTGAAAACTGTTCTAACCTGTTTTGAACAAGTCTCAGGCATGAGAATCAACTACTCTAAAAGTGAACTCATCCCTATCAACATGGATGATCAGGAGTTAGCTGACTTCCTCTCTATTCTAGTCTGTAATAAAGGTAACTTCCCCATTAAGTACCTAGGTATCCCTCTCCACTATGATAAACTGAGGAGAGAGGATATCCAACCCCTTTTGGATAAAATCATTAAAAGGATTGCTGGGTGGAGGGGCAAACTTCTCTCTTACAGAGGTAGATTGATCCTCATACAAGCTTGTTTGCCTAGCATTCCCGTGTATCTCCTCTCCTTCTTCAAGTTCCCTAAATGGGCAGTGAACCTCATCAATTCTCAGATGTCTCATTGCTTGTGGAATGATTTTGAGGGAAATAGGAAGCTACACCTTGCTAATTGGGCCCTAGTCTCTATGAAAAAATATTTTGGAGGCCTAGGCATACCTAACCTCTAAGAAATTAACATCTGTCTTCTAGGGTCTTGGATTAAAAGATTCTATGAGGAAGACCTGAAACCCTGGAAGCTTCTTATTGCCCATAAATACCTAGGAAATAAACCTAATATTTTTGTCCCTTCCTCCAACCCTAAGACCTCTAGATTCTGGAAAGGATTAAAATCTATTATACATGCTGTGAAATTTGGCTACAGATGGAACATAGGGGATGGGAGCAGAACCAGGTTCTGGGAAGATACTTGGTTTGGCACATCCCCCCTAGCAGTCCAATTTTGGCCTATTTACTCTGTCTGCAATGAGCTTAACAAAAGTGTCAATGAAGTTTGGGACGGTCAATGCCTAAAACTCTCTTTTAGAAGGAACTTTAGTGATAGTCTCATGGAACAATGGTTCCAGTTGGAGGAAATTGCCAAAAGCATTACCTTTACTACCGAGCCGGATGCCCTAATTTGGTAGCTGGACAATAAGGGGAAGTATTCCTCCAGCTCCCTCTATCATGTTATCAACTTTAGAGGGGTTCAACCCGTGTTTATCCCTGCTATCTGGAAATTGAGAGTTCCCCCTAAAATTCATGTATTTCTCTGGCTTCTCTCCAAAAACAAATTGATGACTAGGGATAACCTTAGGAAGAGACACATCATCAAACCCCTTGATTGTGTTTACTGCTTGGAACAAGAGTCTTGTTCTCACCTATTTTTTGAATGTATAGTTGCTAAACATCTCTGGGCCCACATTGAGGAATATTTCTCTAGTCAGATTGGCTCATCCTTCGAATCTGTCGCCAGATTATGGATTGCTACCAAAAAGTGCTCAGTTTTAAATACTGTTAGCTCAGCTGTCCTTTGGTGCCTCTGGAAATATAGAAATGCTATGATTTTCAGTAACACCTCCTGGATTTCCATTCTGCAGGTCTTGAGGTTGATCAAGAACATGGTGAGGAACTGGGCGATTCTCTCTTCCGGATCGGACAAGGACAAGTTGATGAGCTTCATGGAAACCCTAACAAGATCCCTCCAGAAACTGTTGGCGATCACTTGTGGCTGAACAAGGCTCGACCTGCTCTTGGGCTAGACCTGTGGGCTCGTCTCAAGATCTCTGATGAAGATGATGGGCACCTGGCGCCGAAAAAGAGGGACATCCACCATGCTACGCCTTCCAGGCCGATGTCTCCGCTTGCTTACTGGTCGCCGCAGGCTGACACGGCCCCTTTGCTGAAGACCATGAAGGCTTCGCTGGACCCTCCTTGTGTCATTTGAGTGCTCTATCCGCTCTGCCTTTGGCACCGCTCGAGTGATTTGTGTTATTCAGAGAACTTGTTCATCCACCCCCCTAGTTTGTAGCTTTTCTACCTTTGCTTTCGAACTACTCTTTGATCTGTTGTATCAGAATATGTTGTGGTTACATTCTCAGCAATGGAACCGGGGAGATGCTCCCTGTTTTTATAAAAAAATATTTTATATGTTATAATATATTATTTTTATTGTCATCATATATTTAACAGATACTTACATATGTAAGAAAACAATACCCCACATCTTATTAACTTATAAAAATAATTTCTTAACAAATAAAATCCTGGATTGTTTTGGCACGAAAATCCTAGTGATTGTGTACAAAAGCTTGGTAAGATTTAAGGACAAATGTAATAATATCACTTATTATTTAAATATATTTATAACAAAATGCTCAGCCCCTTTTTATTTTTTGATAACATTGCTGCCCAACCCAACATTATAATTAGAATCAGCCCAACAAAATCGTGTATTTCGAGAAAGTGCAAATGGCCTGTAATTTTTTAGGAAATAAAATAAATGGGCCGCATGGACGCTACATTATTTGTTCACCCGGCCCAGCTAATGGCTGTAATTCAAAAAAGGTCAAATTGACTGTAAATTCTACCGCGCAAAAAAAGACTGTAATTCTGAAAAAGGGTTGAATACGTGCCACATTTTTGGAGGCTGAAATGTGGGCCAATAGGTCGAAGCCAACGCAAGTCGTTGTCAATTTAGTCAACAAATGATTCTAACATGTTAGCCGTTGGATTTACATCCAACGACCGGCATCCATCTTCAATCTCTCGTCTTCTTCCTCCAGCGCCGCCGGGACCACCTCCCGCCTCCTAGTCCTAGCAGCTCTACTTAGCACGCTTCGCTATGAAGCGCTACTCCACCGTTGGCCAGGCCATCCCTCCACCCCTCCACACCTCTTGTTCTTCTCCACCGACTGCCAAACCACACCGCATTAGAACCAGTTAACCCTCGTACACCTCTCCGTCTGCGACTCTACTCCCGCGTCTTCCCATCTCCGGCTCGTTGCTGTCTGGGGCCTCGCCGTCGTCCACCACCTTGGATGCGCTCGGCGCGGCGTGGTCAACGTGGTCACCGAAGGACACCATCGGAAGTAGACTATGCGTGGAGAGGCTGATAGCTGGGTCCACGGCCGCACACAAGGAAATGCCTCCTTATTACGCGCAAAATAATGATTCCTCCACCTGACATCTGGGACCCACCGGAAGGGCCTCTGTATTTCGCGAAAATAACGTGCCCCCCGCTGACATGTCGGACCCACCAGCTATCTTCGCACGCAAGGAAGTGCCTCCTTATTACGCACAAAAAAATGAATATTCCCCCTGCTAGCTGAAACCCAGCATAGTGGGAGGCTGACTTGTGGGCCTACCAAGTTGACGGGGACGAAGGGCTTTGTCAACTTAGTCAATATGAACAATTCTAGCTCCTGTTACTGTACGATGTTCATCCAATGGCCATAGTGCTTCTTCAACCTATGGTCTTCTTGCTCCAGCCGCCCAAACCAGCGCCGGTCGTGCCGCGTGCTCCTACCTCCCGTGGCCGGCTGTGATGCCGCGGAGGCCTCACCGCCCCTACTACTCCCACCGCTGGCCAGGCCATCCCTCTACTCACCCACACCCCCTGTTATTCTGTGGCGACAAAAGCCTCACACCGTAGCCGAACCAGTGAACCCTCGTACTCCTCTTCGCGTGGGCATCCACTGCTGCGTCTTCCCTGGCTACGAGTCGTCCCCTTCCTAGTCCTCGCCGTCGTCCACCGCCGTGGTGCTCTCGGCGTGGCGTGGTCAACGTGGTCAAGGAACGACTTCCATCGGACGTGGACTGTACATGGAGAGGCTGACAGCTGGGTCCATGGCCGTAGCAAGGAAGTGCCTCCTTATTACGCGCAAAATAATGATTCCTCCACCTGACAGTGGGGACCCACCGGACGGGCCACCGTATTTCGTGAAAAAAATGTTTCCCCATGACTGTTGGGACCCACCAGCTACATCTTCGCACGCAAGGAAGTGCGTCCGGGCAAAAAAACGATTCGCCCCCCTGACTGCTGGGACCCACCAGCTACACCTTCGCACGCAAGGAAGTGCGTCCGGGCAAAAAACGATTCGCCCCCCTGACTGCTGGGACCCATGATGTCTACTACACAACTTTGTTCTTGTAGACGTTGTTGGGCCTCCAAGTGCAAAGGTTTGTAGGACAGTAGCAAATTTCCCTCAAGTGGATGACCTAAGGTTTATCAATCCGTAGGAGGCGTAGGATGAAGATGGTCTCTCTCAAGCAACTCTGCAACCAAATAACAAAGAGTCTCTGGTGTCCCCAACACACGACAATACAATGGTAAATTGTATAGGTGCACTAGTTCGGCGAAGAGATGGTGATACAGGTGCAATATGGATAGTAGATAATAATTTTTGTAATCTGAAATAATAAAAACAGCAAGGTAACAAGTGATAAAAGTGAGCGTAAATGGTATTGCAATGCGTGGAAACAAGGCCTAGGGTTCATACTTTCGCTAGTGTAAGTTCCCTCAACAATAATATCATAATTGGATCACATAACTATCCCTCAACATGCAACAAAGAGTCACTCCAAAGTCACTAATAGCGGAGAACGAATGAAGAGATTATGGTAGGGTACGAAACCACCTCAAAGTTATTCTTTCCAATCAATCCGTTGGGCTATTCCTATAAGTGTCACAAATAGCCCTAGAGTTCGTACTAGAATAACACCTTAAGATACAAATCAACCAAAACCCTAATGTCACCTAGATACTCCAATGTCACCTCAAGTATCCGTGGGTATGATTATACGATATGCATCACACAATCTCAGATTCATCTATTCAACCAACACAAAGGACCTCAAAGAGTGCCCCAAAGTTCTACCGGAGAATCACGACGAAAACGTGTGCCAACCCCTATGCATAGGTTCATGGGCGGAACCCGCAAGTTGGTCACCAAAACATACATCAAGCGGCACGTGGTATCCCATTGTCACCACAGATATCCACGGCAAGACATACATCAAGTGTTCTCAAATCTTTAAAGACTCTATCCAATAAGATTACTTCAAAGGGGAAACTCGATTCATTACAAGAGAGAAGAGGGGGAGGAGAAACATAAGATCCAACTATAATAGCAAAGCTCGCGATACATCAAGATCGTGCCAAATCAAGAACACGAGAGAGAGAGAGAGGTCAAACACATAGCTACTGGTACATACCCTCAGCCCCGAGGGAAAAATACTCCCTCCTCGTATGGAGAGCACTGGGATGATGAAGATGGCCACCGGAGAGGGATTGCCCCCTCCGGCAGGGTGCCGGAACGGGCCTAGATTGGTTTTCGGTGGCTACGGAGGCTTCTGGCGGCGGAACTCGCGATCTATTGTGCGTTCTGGAAGTTTTAGGTCACGTAGGTATATATGGGTGCAGGAGGTACGTCAGGGGAGCCACGGGGGCCCCACGAGGCAGGGGGCGCGCCCCCCACCCTCGTGGGCAGCTCTCGTATCTTCTGACGTGGGGTCCAAGTCCATCAGGTGTGTTTCCTTCCAAAAATAACTTCTCCAGTTGATTTCGTTCCGTTTCGACTCCGTCTGATATTCCTTTTCTTCAAAACACTGAAATAGGCATAAAACAGCAAATCTGGGTTGGGCCTCTGGTTAATAGGTTAGTCCCAAAAATAATATAAAAGTGGATAATAGAGCCCAATATTGCCCAAAACAGTAGATAATATAGCATGGAGCAATTAAAAATTATAGATACGTTGGAGATGTATCAACCCACCAGCTACATCTTCGCACGCAAGGAAGTGCTTGACTATCAGGACCCACCTGGTCAAAGCGTACGTAGCGTTGTTATTCTGGTCGTGAACATGTACGTACATATATACTGGTGGATGTAGAGGCGCACACGTGTCTTAGTAGAGGCGCGTACGTGTCGTAGTAGAGGCGCGCACATGTCGTAGTAGAGGCGCGTACGTGTCGTAGTAGAGGCGCGCACGTAGCATGTACACGTACATACAGCGGCCAGGGTGCAAGAAAGAAAATACGGCCATGTATGTGTACATATGGGCGGGGTCTCGAATGCCTACTCGCGCATACGTACGGCCAGGGCTCGTGTACATGGCTGGGTCGGAACGGAGAAACAGCGTCGTCGTCGTGTTCATGGGGAGGCAATGGAATGCGTCGTGTTCATGGGGAGGCCACGGAATGCGTCGTGTTCATCGGGAGGCAACGGAACGCATGGGAGCCAACCGGCTGGGTCAGAACGGAATGCGTGGTCGTGTTCATCGGGAGGGCTTGGACGGAACAGGCGATGGAAACGAGGCCTGGCGTACCGCAAAACGGAGGAAACGGCCTTGTGTTCGACCGGCCACGTTCGAAACGGGATCCTGTTCATCGGGAGGGGTCTAGCGTACCGCAAAACGGAGGAAACGGACCTCCTACGGTCGAAACGGGGGTCCTGTTGATCGGGAGGGGTGTGGCGTACCGCAAAACGGAGGAAACGAACCTCCTACGGTCTAAACGGGGGTCCTGTTGATCGGGAGGGGTATGGCGTACCGCAAACCGGACGAAACGGACTTGTGTTGGAGCGCTACGGTCGAAACGGGGGTCCTGTTCATCGGGAGGGGTGTGGCGTACCGCAAAACGAGACTCCACGGGATACTGTTCATCTCCACCGTCGACCTCCTCCAGCCTCCACGGGCTATTGTTCATCCAACCTCCACCGTGCGCTACTCCACCGGCTACTGTTCAACCACCCCTCCACGGGCACCCCTCCACCGTCTACTATTCATCCAGCCCTCCACACCACGGGGTCCTGTTCAACCACCCCTCCACGAGCACCCCACCACCGTCTACTGTTCATCCAGCCCTCCACCACACCACGGGGTCTTGTTCATCCAGAGCCAACGCCACCACTCACTGTTCATCCACCCCCCCCCCCCCCCCCCCCCGCTACGCTCACTGTTCATCCTAGAGGCAGCATCGATCGGCTTCAGTTAGCAGAAGTAGCGAAGGAATCGCTCGATCGGGTTCAGTTAACATCCATCGATCGATCGCTCGGGTCCAGTAATGCGTAGCCTGCAGTGCAATCGCTCGGGTTCAGTTAGATCCCAACGCCTCGCTCAGGTTCAGTTAGAGCCAACGCCTCGCAGACACGCGCGTATGTGTATGATAGAAACGCGCATCACTCGGCCCCCGACCTCCCACCATAACCGGGAACTCCCCGAAATTTCCCTCCCCCTCGCTTCTACCACGGTTTTTTCCATCATGGACGGCCCAAAGAATGTCATGCAGCTGCGTCTCCGGCCCGCCCAGGATGAAAAGCCCATTTTCTGTCATGATTTTTTGTCATAGAAGTAGGAGCCCACCACATCTATGATGATACCGGGTTTTGTCACAATTATCGTCATAGAAGTGTCATATGTATGACAGAAAAAAAATTGTTCGGCCCAAAATGTCACGAATGTGTCTTTTTTGCAGTTTATATATTTTTCTCATCAAGATAAGCATATTTAAGAGTATCAGGTAACGGTTTAAGCTCAAACACGGGATCACCCTTGGGTGGAGGAGGATCCCCTAGGATTTCAACAGGTAAATTGTTTTTCAAAATAGGTTCCTATTTAAAGAATACTTCATCTAATTTCCTTCTTTCATTCATAAACATATCATTTTCATGGTCTAGCAAATATTGTTCTAAAGGATCACTAGGAGGTACGGCAATAGAAGCAATACTAATAATTTCATCCTTACTAGGTAATTCTTCTTCACGGTGTTGTTTACTAAATTTAGAAAAATTAAATTCATGAGTCATATCATCTAAACCGACAGTAACAACATCCCTTTTGCGATCTATGGTAGCATTGACAAAAATTAAGAAGGGTCTACCAAATATAATGGGACAAAAACTATCTTGTGGAGAACGAAGAACAAGAAAATCAGCAGGATATTTAGTTTTCCCACACAAGACTTCAACATCTCTAACAATTCCCATTGGTGAAATAGTATCTCTATTAGCAAGTTTAATTGTGACATCAATATCTTCTAACTCAGCGGGTGCAATCATGCATAATTTCTTTGTATAAGTCAATAGGTATTGCACTAGCACTAGCACCCATATCACACAAGCCATGATAACAATGATCTCCTATTTTAACAGAAATAACAGGCATGCCTACCACAGGTCTAGGTTTATCTGTATCACGGGGTTTAGCAATTCTAGTAGTTTCATTACAGAAATAAATAACATGCCCATCTATATTATCAGACAAGAGATCTTTAACAATAGCAATATTAGGTTCAACTTTAACTTGCTCAGGAGGTATATATGTTTTAATATTGCTTTTACGAACCACAGTTGAAGCTTTAGCATGATCCTTTATCCTAACAGGTAAAGGCGGTTTCTCAACATAAGAAGTAGGAACAATAGGAACATTATAAGTAATAATCTTTTATTCAACTTTAATAGGTGAAGCTACTTTAACTTCTATGGGAGGATGACATTTAAACCACTTCTCCTTGGGGAGATCAACATAAGCAGCAAAAGATTCACAGAAAGAAGCTACTATCTGAGAGTCAAGTCCATATTTAGTGCTAAATTTACGAAAAATATCGGTACCCATAAATTTTTTAACACAATCAAAACTAGTTCTCATACCTGACTCCTTACCATTACCTAGGTCCTAATCTTCGGAGTTGAGTTTAATTCTTTCCAATAAATCCCATTTGAATTCAATAGTCTTCATCATAAAAGAGCCAGCACAAGAACTATCAAGCATGGTGCGATTGTTATCAGAAAGCCGAGCATACAATTTTTGAATAATCATTTCTCTTGAGAGCTCATGATTGGGGCATGAATATAACATTGATTTAAGCCTCCCCCAAGCTTGATCGATGCTTTCTCCTTCGCGAGGCCAAAAATTATATATATAATTGCGATCACAATGAACAAGATGCATAGGATAAAACTTTTGATGAAATTCCAATTTCAATCATTTATAGTTCCAAGACTCCATATCAACACATAGCCTATACCATGTCGATGCATCTCCCCTTAAAGACAAAGGGAAGACCTTCTTCTTAACAACATCTCCGGGTACACCTGCAAGCTTAAATAATCCACAAACTTCATCCACATATATTAGATGCTCATCAGGATGTTTTGTTCCATCTCCTAAAAAAGGATTAGCTAGCAGTTTTTCTACCATTCCCAAAGGAATTTCAAAGCAAGCATTTTCATTTTCAGTAGGTTCAGTAGGTTGAGGAGCAACTCTTTTCTCTACTGGTCGGGGTGAAGATACCTCGAACAAGCCCCTCAGAGGATTACTTTCCATAGTAACAAGTGAGGGAGTCCTAGATTAGGGGGTATCCGGACAGCCGGATTATATCCTTTGGCCGGACTGTTGGACTATGAAGATACAAGATTGAAGACTTCGTCCCGTGTCCGGATGGGACTCTCCTTGGCGTGGAAGGCAAGCTTGGCAATACGGATATGTAGATCTCCTTCCTTGTAACCGACTCTGTGTAACCTTAGCCTCCTCCGATGTCTATATAAACCGGAGGGTTTTAGTACGTAGGACAACATACAATCATACCATAGGCTAGCTTCTAGGGTTTAGCCTCTCCGATCTCGTGGTAGATCAACTCTTGTAATACTCATATCATCAAGAATAAATCAAGCAGGAGATAGGGTTTTACCTCCATCAAGAGGGCCCGAACCTGGGTAAAACATCATGTCCCCTGCCTCCTGTTACCACCCGCCTTAGACGCACAGTTCGGGACCCCCTACCCAAGATCCGCCAGTTTTGACACCGACATTGGTGCTTTCATTGAGAGTTCCTCTGTGTCGTCACTGTTAGGCTTGATGGCTCCTACGACCATCGATAGCGATGCAGTCCAGGGTGAGACTTTTCTCCCCGGACAGATCGTTGTGTTCGTCCGCTTCGCACTGCGGGCCAACTCGCTTGGCCATCTGGAGCAGATCAAAAGTTACGCCCCTGGCCACCAGGTCAGCTTTGGAAGCTTAAACTACATGGCCGATATCCGCGGAGACTTGATCTTCGACGGATTCGAGCCCCTGCCTTGTGCGCCGCATGGTCACGATGAGTACGATTTAGCTCTACCATCGGACCGTATTCAGGAGGTCGCATCGGCAGCCGCTCCGAGCCTCAATTCGGAGCCGGTTGCGCCATCCATGGACGGGTGGATGGACCCAGTCACGGAGGCCGTATCCTCAGTGGCGATCGAGCCGAATATCGACCTTACCCTTCACGAGAGCCGTGTTGCCAAACTGTCGGATCCTTCTCCGGCCACGGACTCCGAACCGCTGCGCCCGTTCCTGTCAAAACCGATTGGGCACTGATCATGGAGTTTACCTCCGCGAATATTTTTCAACACTCTCCCTTTGGCGACATGCTGAACTCATTAAGGTCTCTCTCCTTGTCAGGAGAGGCCTGGTCGAACTACGTCCGGCAGGATTGGGATGCGGATGACGAAGAAATTTGCCGCCCACCCACCACCCACTTAGTAGCCACTGTCAATGACTTAATCGACATGCTCGACTTCGACTCCGAAGACATTGATGGTATGGATGATGATGCGGGAGTCGAAGAGGAACCACTGCCCACAGGGCACTGGACAGCCACCTCATCATACGATATATACATGGTGGACACACGCAAAGAAGGCAATGGCGATGAGACAATTGAGGATGACCCCTCCAAGAAGCAACCCAAGTGCCGGCGTCAGCGGCGCCTCTCTAAGTCCCGCCAAGGCAAACATGGTGATACTGGCACTAGAGATAATAGCACTTCGGACAGTGCCGAAGACAACAACAATCCCCTCCAGCAAGATTTAGAGCAGGAGGATGAAGGAGCCAACCCTCCTGAGAGAGCGGCAGATGGAGAGGCGGAGGATGATAATTACATGCCTCCCTCCGAAGACGAGGCAAGCCTCGATGATGACGAATTCATCATGCCCGAGGATCCCGTCGAACAAGAGCGCTTCAAGCGCCGGCTTATAGCCACGGCAAATAGCCTTAAGAAAAAGCAGCAGCAGCTTCAAGCTGATCAAGATTTGCTAGCCGATAGATGGACTAAAGTCCTGGCGGCCGAGGAATATAAACTTGAACGCCCCTCCAAGAGTTATCCAAAGTGCAGGTTGCTACCCCGACTGGAGGAGGAAGCACCGAACCTACATCCCCGGCGTATGACGCGGCTGATCGGCCACCTCGTGGCCGCGACAGTGAAACATTCCAGCCAAAAGCTCAGCCCGCACCCTGACGCCATTCAAATAAGAAGGCATGGGGAAATACGCCAGACCTGCGAGACGTATTGGAGGACAAAGCAAAACATGCAAGATCGATCTACGGATCACGAGGGCGCGCCACTATGCGAGACGATAATCGTCACGCCGGATATAGTAAAAGTAAGTCCGGCCGGGCCGAACACAGCGGGCAAGACTCATTTGAGTTGTGTAGCGACATAGCCCGGTACAGAGGCGCCGCACACCCCCTATGCTTCACAGACAAAGTAATGGGTCATCAAATCCCAAAGGGTTTCAAACCCGTAAATATTGAATCATACGACGACACAATAGATCCTGCGGTATGGATCGAGGATTTCCTCCTGCATATCCACATGGCCCACGGTGATGATCTACACAACATTAAATACCTCCCACTCAAGCTCAAAGGACCAGCTCGGCATTGGCTCAACAGCTTGCCAGCAGAGTCCATTGGCTGTTGGGAAGATCTGGAAGCCGCATTCCACGACAACTTTCAGGGCACTTATGTCCGACCACCAGATGCCGATGACTTGAGCCACATAATTCAGCAGCCAGAAGAATCGGCCAGGCAATTCTGGACATGGTTCCTAACAAAGAAAAATCAAATCATCGACTGTACGGATGCAGAGGGCCTAGCAGCTTTCAAGCACAACATCCGCGATGAGTGGCTAGCCCGGCACCTTGGTCAGGAAAAGCTGAAATCTATGGCAGCCCTCACGACACTCATGACCCACTTTTGTGCGGGAGAAGACAGCTGGCTGGCTCGCAGTAATAACATATCAAAGAACCATGGTACTTCGGATACCAAGGACGGCAATGACAGGTCACGTCGCAACAAGCATAAGCGCCGCATTAATAGCGACAATACCGAGGATACAGCAGTCGATGCCGGATTCAAAGGCTATAAACCCGGTCAGCGGAAAAAGCCATTCAAAAGAAGCACTCCGGGCCCGTCCAATTTGGACCGTATACTCGATCGCTCGTGTCAAATACACAGCACCCCCAACAAGCCAGACAACCACACCAACAGGGATTGTTGGGTGTTCAAGCAGGCCGGCAAGTTAAATGCCGAAAATAAAGATAAGGGGTCACATAGCGATGACGAGGAGGAGCCCCGGTAGCCGAACACCGGAGGACAGAAGAGGTTCCCCCCTCAAGTGCGGACGGTGAACATGATATATGCAACCCACATCCCCAAGAGGGAACGGAAGCGTGCGCTCAAGGACGTATATGCGTTGGAGCCAGTCACCCAAAAATTCAACTCATGGTCTTCCTGTCCGATCACCTTCGACCGCAGGGACCACCCAACTAGTATCCGTCATGGCAGATTCGCCGCATTGGTCCTAGACCCAATCATTGACGGATTTCACCTCACTCGAGTCCTTATGGATGGCGGCAGCAGCCTGAACCTGCTTTATCAGGACACAATGCACAAAATGGGTATCGATCCCTCAAGGATCAAACCAACAAAAATGACCTTTAAAGGCGTCATACCAGGTGTAGAGGCCCATTGCACAGGCTCAGTAACACTGGAAGTGGTCTTCGGATCTCCGGATAACTTCCGAAGCGAAGAGTTAATCTTCGACATAGTCCCGTTCCGCAGTGGCTACCATGCACTACTCTAGCGAACCGCATTTGCAAGATTCAATGCGGTACCGCATTATGCATATCTCAAGCTCAAGATGCCAGGACCTCGGGGGGTCATCACAGTCAATGGAAACATAGAGCGCTCTCTCCGCACGGAGGAGCACACTACGGCCCTCGCAGCAGAAGTGCAAAGCAGCCTCTTAAGGCAATCCACTAG
This sequence comes from Triticum monococcum, assembly GCA_034509565.1. NCBI lineage: Eukaryota > Viridiplantae > Streptophyta > Magnoliopsida > Poales > Poaceae > Triticum > Triticum monococcum. Next base: position 610,477,207 of record CM067842.1, read on the forward strand.
TTCGGCGATTAAGGACCCGGACACCTTCAAGCGCGCCCGGAGTAATCGGCAACATGACCGCCTGGCACGTCCCGAGCTCGCATAGCAATGCGGTCCCCACCCCAGTCCCAGCCAAGCGGCGAAATCCGTGCCACGCGTACATAATTAAGCATTAAAAATATCATGGGCACAGGCGGGGAGGGGGCACGACTGCGGCATGCCCCAAGTCGCGGCTTAAACCGCACTAGGGGCTTCCCGCTTTGTTATTTTTCTCTTTCAGGACTTTAATCTCTGGAAACCCTGTCCGGCAGCATGATTGCCAAACACATGATGCAGCAACCAAGGAGGCAGAAAGCTACGTCACACCACAGAACTCCCAGGTGGATTACGATAACGAGTGAAATATTTGCTTTAATACTATTCCTCAGCTTGCCCTTGGAAGGGACATGTTAAACAGTCCCACCTTTTGCTTATCGCACTACTTGTAATATTCTGCTTTAACGCACCTTTCTGAATAAACAATGCATAGCATTAAGACTATTATTGCATTCTTCCTTTTTATATATATGTTCATTCACGACATCTAGCACCCGTACACTCTGGTACGGCCAATACGCTAGGGGCTTAAGCATACCCCATAATACGGCGTGAGAAGTCCGAACACTTTCGACAGTGCGACACCCCGAACTTATAGCATTATATGCATCAGCTCCGAATCATGTCTTGGGTCAATAGTTGGGTTTGCCCGGGTCCCATGTTTTGGTACCTTACGTTCCGCTATATCGGCTAAGGTAGCACTGGGAGAACTACTGCGATTGTGCCCAGGTTCTGCTGGGCTAAGCACCTCAATAGAGAAAGCTAAAACTGACTGTCATGATAAGGCGAGAGACTGGTCGCTGTTCGAGAGGTTTCAAGTCCCTAAAGACTTATGCCGCTTAGAGCAAGGAGTCAGCCCTGTCTGACTTAAGGCGTGTATCGCGCCCAGAATTCGGCCTTCCGAATACTAGGGGCTTCGCCGAAATTTAAAATTGTAGAATTCTATGGCTAAGTGAGAGTGATAACGCATTATAGTCCGATTGCCTTGTTCGTTGTGCTGAGCACCTCCCTCGAAGGACCCAACAATGGGAACAAGAGTGCTCAGGTTTATCCCGAACACCCCAGCACTCATGGCGTGGGAGCAGAAGTCGATGACTAGCCATCTCTCAGATTTGATAAACAGCCGAAGAAAAGGTAATGTTTTAAATTCAGACAAGCGTTGCATAGCGCATATGAACAAGTTTTCATAATACAGGATTACACGAGCAAGTTCATTCAAATATTACATCTTTTGCACACTCGTCCGCTACGAGACGGGCACCCTTTAGGACACCCTCATAGTACATCTCGGGGTGGCGATGCTCCTTGCCCCGCGGCGGCCCTTCCTTCACCAGCTTCACGGCGTCCATCTTGGCCCATTGCACCTTCACACGGGCGAAAGCCCGGCGTGCACCTTCGATGCAGACGGACCGCTTGATGACTTCCAGCCGTGGGCAGGCATCCACAAGCCGCCTCACCAGGCTGAAGTAGCTGTTGGGAAGGGCATCGCCAGGCCACATCTAGACTATAAAGCCCTTCATGGCCTGTTCGGCCGCCTTGTGGAGCTCGACCAGTTGCTTCAGCTGGTCGCTCAGAGGCATCGGGTGTTCGGTCCCAGTATACTGAGACCAGAACAACTTCTCCGTTGAGCTTCCCTCCTCGGCCTGGTAAAACTGTGCGGCATCCGATACGCTGTGGGGCAAATCTGCGAATGCTCCTGGAGAGCTCCGGATTCGGGTAAGTAACAAGTAATTTACTTTCACATGCTTGCTTTGCATATAGAATGCCTTACCCGCCGCTATCTTCTTCACCGCATCAATCTCCTGGAGGGCCTTTTGGGCTTCGGCCTTGGCACTCTTTGCACTCTCAAGGGCTATGGCAAGCTCGGACTCTCGCATCTTCAAGTCAAGCTCCAACGCCTCGTGCTTCGTCATGAGAGCATGGAGCTCTTGCTGCACCTCGCCCACCCGTGCCTCATGCCTTTCCCGCTCGGTGCGCTCCTTGGCCACTTTGTTTTCGGCCTCGGATAGTGCTTGCTTCAGGGTCGCCACCTCGGTCGTGGCCCCTGGCAAATTTACGATGATCCTGTCATTTTGCAATCGCATTCTTTTTATATATATCCATAGACTAGGTACTACTTACCTTTGTTCTCCTTGAGCTGCCTCTTGGCAAGGTCGAGCTCTTCCTTGGACCCTTCGAGGTCCTACTTCAGTGCGACAACCTCCGCAGTCCGTGCGGCAGAGGCCAGCAGCGAAGCCTGCATACGCATATAGACATACTTATATTAGACTCCTGCGATATTGTTTGATCCTTTGTTCGGCTTTTCTTTGTGAACACCGACCAGAGCATCAGGGGCTACTGTCTATGCGGTAATATTTTTCCTATATTTCAAATACTTACCTCAAAGCCTGTCAAAAGGCTGGCACAGGCTTCAGTCAGTCCGCTCTTGGCGGACTGAACCTTCTGGATCACCGCACTCATAATAGTGTGGTGCTCTTCGTTGATGGAAGCGCTGCGAAGCGCTCCCAGCAGATTGTCCGGTGCCTTTGGATGGACAGAGGTCACCGACACAGGCGTCTTGCCCCTTCTAGAAGGAGGCCGCCTGCCTGAGTCCGGAACCACTGGAGGTTCCGGCGCGGTGTCCGGATGAGGGCCAAACTCGGAGCCCTCAGGAGCCTTGCTCCCTCTACTCCCGGAATCTGGAAGGTCACCTCGAAGTGCCTCCGGGACTGTCTCCCCTCGACCCAGTGCCTCTTGAGACAATACCTTGGTGTTGTCCGTAGGGCAACACCAGGTGGCGGTCGGAAGTGGATCGCTATCCATATCCGACGAGCCTAGGGAGCCGTCCGACGATACGTCGATACAGGCTCGTGGCGGTCTGCATAATCATAATTCGGCGTTAGGAGAAACAGTGTGAAAAAAGGTATGCTATGAATTACTCCGGCATCTGAATACTTACGACTTCGCCAAGGGCTTGGCCCTGAGCAGCCACTCGTCTTCGCCTTCGACGGCAGTGGTGGAGTATTCCGGAAGGAGAGTCCTTCCCTTCTTGGACCCTTTGGCCCCCCGGTTAGGGCGGCCTTCCTTTTCTTGTCTCCCTCGACTGGAGGGGGAGCATCTTCATCTTCCTCCTCGTCTTCGGGGGAGGAGTGCGTCGCGGAGTTATCGGACGATGAGTCGGATAACACCTGGCGTCGGGAACTCTTTCGGGTTCCCTTGGCCTTCTTGGTCTTCTCCGGCACCTTGTAAGGAGCTGGAGTCAGCATCTCCGTCAGGAGAGCGTCCGCGGTGTCTTCGGGTAGAGGGGCCGGACTCTGCCCCGACGTCTCCACCCAGTCCTGTCAAAGGCATGGAGCTCAGACCCCGCACATGATTAAGCTAGGGGAAATAAAATATCCTACCGGATGTATAGAACTCACCGAATGCGCTAGGCGCTACGCGCTTAGCCCGCGGTCCTCGGTGAGAGAGGGAGGGACCTCGGCGCCCTTGAACAGCACCCTCCAGACGTCCTTATGCGTTGTGTCGAAGAGCTCGCTCAGAGTCCGGTGCTGCGCCGGGTCGAACTCCCACAAATTGAAGTCCCGTTGTTGACACGGGAGGATCCGGCGGGTGAGCATGACCTGGACTATGTTGACAAGCTTGAGCTTTTTGCTTGCCATATTCCGGATACACTTCTGGAGTCCGTCTAACTCCACCGATGAACCCCCAGGACAGGCCCTTCTCTTTCTAGGAGGTGAGCCGCGTGGGGATTCTGGATCAAAACTCGAGGGCCGCCACCCAGTTGGTGTCGCGTGGCTCGGTGATGTAGAACCACGCCGATTGCCATCCCTTTATGGTCTCCATGAAGGAGCCTTCAAGCCATATAACATCGGGCCTCTTTCCCACCATGGCTCCGCCGCATTCTGCTTGTTGGCCCCCCACCACCTTCGGCTTGATATTGAAGGTCTTCAGCCATAGGCCGAAGTGGGGTCGGATGCGGAGGAAATCCTCACACACGACGATGAATGCCGAAATGTTGAGGATGATGTTCGGGGCCAGATCATGGAAGTCCATCCCGTAGTAGAACATGAGACTGCGGACGAATGGATGGAGGGGAAACCCCAGTCCGCGGAGGAAGTGGTGGAGGAAAACTACCCTCTCGTGAGGTTCCGGGGTAGGGACGATCGGCCCCACCGCGGGCAGCCGATGCGCGATATTCGCGGCTAGGTATCCGGCCCCGCTCAGCTTTTTGATGTGTCCCTTCGTGATGGAGGACGTCATCCACTTGCCTCCTCCTCCGGACATGTTTGGAGAAGGTTGAGGAGAAGGATGTGGACTTAGGCGTTGGAGCTCGAGTGCGCAAGAATGGATGAGCAAGGAGGAAGAAGGCGTGGGTAGAAAAGGTTAAACCTTGTCCCTTTATAAGGGCGGCCGAAACTATGCGCCCCCACTAGCCCGGTAAAACTCGCTTATCCCCCAAGCGTCGTAATCGATGGCATGGTTGGGTTACCCACGCCCGTATTGATGAGAATCCCGTAATAAGGGGGACACGATCTCTACGTTGACAAGACGTGCCAGGAAACTGCATCACGTTATGTGCGGGGCTAGTTAAAGGAAACGGTTCGAATAATCACCGGGCCATGGCATAATATCATGTTCCCAAAACTTGCCAGCAGATTAGATTTGTGGAAATATTAGTCTCTCTACGGTGGTATGTGGAACTTATTTTGCAGGGTCGGACACTATCCTTGTATTCAGATTTTTCTGTGGTGTATTCGGAGGAGGAACCAGCCTTGCAATGCCGAAGACAACACTGCGCGCCGGAGTCATCGTCATTGAAGCCTGGTTCAGGGGCTACTGAGGGAGTCCTGGATTGGGGGGTCTCCGGACAGCCGGACTATATCCTTTGGCCGGACTGTTGGACTATGAAGGTACAAGATTGAAGACTTCGTCTTGTGTCCGGATGGGACTCTAGTTGGCGTGGAAGGCAAGCTAGGCAATACAGATATGTATATCTCCTCCCTTGTAACCGACCTTGTGTAACCCTAGCCCCTCCGGTGTCTATATAAACTGGAGGGTTTAGTCCATAGGACAACATACAATCATACCATACGCTAGCTTCTAGGGTTTAGCCTCTCCGATCTCGTGGTAGATCAACTCTTGTAATACTCATATCATCAAGAATAAATCAAGCAGGACGTAGGGTTTTACCTCCATCAAGAGGGCCTGAACCTGGGTAAAACATTGTGTCCCCTGCCTCCTGTTACCATCTGCCTTAGACGCACAGTTTGGGACCCCCTACCCAAGATCCGCCGGTTTTGACACCCACAACAAGTGACAGTAAATTTCAGCACGCTATATAAATTTTTCCTTACCAAATTCCACCTACCAAAGGCGCTTCATTCCCCGGCAACGGCGCCAGAAAAGAGTCTTGATGACCCACAAGTATAGGGGGTCTATCGTAGTCCTTTCGTTAAGTAAGAGTGTCGAACCCAACGAGGAATAGAAGGAAATGATAAGCGGTTTCCAGCAAGGTATTCTCTGCAAGTACTGAAATAAGTGGTAACAGATAGTTTTGTGATAGGATAATTTGTAACGAGCAACAAGTAACAAAAGTAAATAAGGTGCAGCAAGGTGGCCCAATCCTTTTTGTAGCAAAGGACAAGCTTGGACAAACTCTTATATGATGTAAAGCGCTCCCGAGGACACATGGGAATATCATCAAGCTAGTTTTCATCACACTCATATGATTCGCGTTCGGTACTTTGATAATTTGGTATGTGGGTGGACCGGTGCTTGGGTGCTGCCCTTACTTGGACAAGCATCCCACTTATGATTAACCTCTATTGCAAGCATCCGCAAATACAACAAAAGTATTAAGGTAAACCTAACCATAGCATGAAACATATGGATCCAAATCAGCCCCTTACGAAGCAACGCATAAACTAGGGTTTAAGCTTCTGTCACTCTAGCAACCCATCATCTACTTATTACTTCCCAATGCCTTCCTATAGGCCCAATTAATGGTGAAGTGTCATGTAGTCGATGTTCACATAACACCACTAGAGGAGAGACAACATACATCTTATCGAAATATCGAACGAATACCAAATTCACATGACTACTAATAGCAAGACTTCTCCCATGTCCTCAGGAACAAAAGTAACTACTCACAAAGCATAAACATGTTCATAATCAGAGGGGTATTAATGTGCATATAGGATCTGAACATATGATCTTCCACCAATTAAACCAACTAGCATCAACTACGAGGAGTAATTAACACTACTAGCAACCTACTAGCACCAATCCCGGACTTGGAGACAAGAATTGGATACAAGAGATGAACTAGGGTTTTGAGATGAGATGGTGCTGATGAAGATGTTGATGGAGATTGCCCTCTCCCGATGAGAGGAGCGTTGGTGGTGACGATGGTGATGATTTCCCCCTCCGGGAGGGAAGTTTCCCCGGCAGAACAGCCCCGTCAGAACCCTAGATTGGCTCCGCCAAGGTTCCGCCTCGTGGCGGCGGAGTTTCGTCCGAGAAGCTGGCTTATGATTATTTTCCCATCGAAAGAGTCCATATAGCAGAAGATGGTCACCGGAGGGCCACCAGGGGGCCCACGAGGTAGGGGGCGCGCCCAGGGGGGTAGGGCACGCCCCCACCCTCCTGGGTAGGGTGTGCCCCCCTGGTGAAGTTCTTGCGCTCGATGTTTTTTATATATTTGGAAAACATCATCCGTGAAGTTTCAGGACTTTTGGAGCTGTGCGGAATAGGTCTCTAATATTTGCTCCTTTTCCAGCCAGAATCCCAGCTGCCGGCATTCTCCCTCTTTATGTAAACCTTGTAAAATAAGAGAGAATAGGCATAAGTATTGTGACATAATGTGTAATAGCAGCCCATAATGCAATAAATATTGATATAAAAGCATGATGCAAAATGGACGTATCAGCAACCCATATGATGCAACAACAACGAACACACAAGCAAGCAAGAGAAGTAACGCTAAAAAGCTTGCACAAGTAAAGGTAAGAGATAACCAAGACTGGACCCGGTGAAGACGAGGATGTGTTACCGAAGTTCCTTACTTTTGAAGGGAAGTACGTCTCTGTTAGAGCAGTGTGGAGGCACAATGCTCCCCAAAAAGCCACTAGGGCCACCGTATTCTCCTCACGCCCTCACACAATGCGAGATGTCGTGATTCCACTATTGGTGCCCTTGGAGGCGGCGACCAGACCTTTACAAAAAAGGTTGGGGCTATCTCCACAACTTAATCGGAGGCTCCCAACAACACCACGAAGCTTCACCACAATGGACTATGGCTCCGTGGTGACCTCAACCGTCTAGGGTGCTCAAACACCCAAGAGTAACAAGATCCGCTAGGGATTGGTGGGGGATTCAAATTTCTCTTGGTGGAAGTGTAGATCGGGGCCTTCTCGACCAATCCCAAGCAAATCAACAAGTTTGATTGGCTAGGGAGAGAGATCGGGCGAAAACGGAGCTTAGAGCATTAATGGAGCTTGCAGGTGGAAGAGGTAGTCAACAAGAGGGAGAAGACACCCCTTGTATAGTAGAAGAACAAATCCAACCGTTATCCACCAACTCAGCCTGCGCAACACGATACTACCGTACCAGAGGCGCGGTACTACCGCGGGGCACCGTGGTACTACCTCCCATGCAGCAAAGACCTGACCAACCCAAAAAGCACTACTACAGAGGGCGGCAGTACTGCTGGTGCGGTACTACCACGCCCCCTTGTGGTACTACCGCAAGGCAGGGACTGACCAGATGTGGGAAGACACGAATATAATAAATTACATCCGTGGCTACTTCTGCTGAGTTGGAGTCGGTGCAAATACCCGATACGGTAGTACCATAAGCCAGCAGCGGTACTACCGTGCTAGGCGCGGATGAAAAAAATTCATCTGCCCCTTACTATCGCATACTTGTGGAACTAAGCCAGATACCACGGTACTACCGTGCCAGAGCGTGGTACTACCATGATGGGTGTCACCCACTAGGGAGAGGATGACAATATCTGGACTCCGGCCACAGTACTACCGCTTGCCAGGAAGCGGTACTACCGTGGGCACTTGCGGTACTGCCGCACCGGAGGATGGTACTACCGCTCTAAGGAGCAGTACTACCGCACGCCCTAGTTCAGCAAGCATGAGCAATATTTGCAAAGACAAGGAGAACATGGGATGCTCCAAAGGCTAGAAGAAAAGGAGGAACACATGAAGATGTGTACGTGATGAATCCGCCCACCCTTTCCAACGCGGACCCCCTCTTAATAGTACGGCTTCCCTACGACTCAATACCACCGAAAGGAAACGAAGATAAACGCCGTCTTCCATAGCCTTCAAGGGGGACCCAATCATCTTGTGCCTTAGTCAATATATATCTGAAATATTCGATTCACATGATTAGTCCGCAAAAGTATTGTCATCAATCACCAAAACCAACTAAGGGATAAAATGCCCTTACAGGTTCCTCAAGGAAGCAAGGACCGAGGCTCGCGATACGTGAGCCAGAGGATGAACCACCGAGGGAAGCCCAAGTGCGGCCTTGTGAATGACCGTCAGAGGAGTTTATGGTCCAGGCAGGCATCAAGGATGAATTTGACGCGTATATGCATAATGCTGATCTTGAGGACTTCGTGTCAGATAAGTGCCGGCAGTACCGCTACCTAACTGATTCCTTTGTGAGAAGGTTTAAATTTACATCCTCGCGCAATTCTCACACTGTTTTATTTGATCTTTATGATAAATCATATACTATGGAACTAGAAGATTTTAATATTGCTTGTAAACTCCCGCAGTGGGGCAATGTTAGTGAACCTCGCAAATCTGAATATAAAGACTTTCTTGCTAGTATTACTGTGGGGGAATCTAGGGAAATCACACAAGCTACCATAGGGAGCATTCATTTCCCTTCCATACATTATTTGGCTCTCTTCATTGGTAGATGCATCAACGGTAAAGATGAGGCTTGTCACATGTGCGTTCCAGATCTTAGTGTTCTCAAGAGTGCGGTATTAGGTGATAAACAATATAACTTGGGGGGCATTGTTGCACGAAGGTTGCATCTTAACGGTATAAGTGGAGATTTGTTTGGTGGAATTTATGCAACTCGTGTAGCTAATTATCTTAATATACCCATCCATGGAAATGATATGGAGTTGCCTCCTGCTTATCTGGATTATGATGCTATGGTTCGCCATCAGTTTCTTGAGAGGAACTAACAATTCCTCCAGTACCGACTAATTTTTGACAGACGGCGCACTGTCCATGTTGCCCTCCCTGCTCCTACTTTTTTTGACTTTCAGGCAAAAAGGAGATATGTTATAACTAGAGAGGAAGCGAATGAATATGAGAGGAGGACGGAGGCAGCTCGCCTCCAAGTTGTAGCTCGTCAGGCAGTAGCTGCTGCATCTCAGTACGACCCCAGCTACAACTTTGGATATCTGCCAGGCCAGCAGTGGCCATAGACCAACTTAGGCCAAAAGCCTAAGCTTGGGGGAGTATGTATTTCTCACCAACATTACATTCATGTTCACACACTCATTCTAGTTGTCGGTGCTCATACTTTTTCATTGTACTATCCATGCTAGTTTATTTTCTTTTCCAAGCCTTCTTCTTGTGTGTTTGAAAAACCTTAATAAAAACCAAAAAAATTAGTTGTAGCTTTTAGCTAGTTTACTTTCCATGCTTGTAGTAGTAGTAATTAAAAGAAAACCCAAAAATATTTCTTGTTCTTTTTTTGCTTGTTGGGAGCTTTCCCGTGTAAATAGTTTTATTTCTTTGCTTTGGGGTCGAGAGGAGAAGACCATGATGAAAATGTTGAGTGGCTCTCATATGCATTATTGTTGATCTAACCAAGATCCCATATTACCTTGTCTTCTCCCTTGTATTAAATGCTCACAGATTCCAGCTTAGTCCAATGCACATTGAAAGATCATGGATGTCGCCTAGAGGGGGGTGAATAGGCGCTTTAAAATAATTACGGTTTAGGCTTGAACAAATGCGGAATAAACCTAGCGGTTAATTTGTCAAACACAAAACCTACAACAACAAGGCTCACCTATGTGCACCAACAACTTATACTAGGCAAGATAAACAACTGTGTGATAGCAAGATATATGACAAGAAACAATATGGCTATCACAAAGTAAAGTGCATAAGTAAAGGGCTCGGGTAAGAGATAACCGAGGCACGCGGAGACGACGATGTATCCCGAAGTTCACACCCTTGCGGATGCTAATCTCCGTTTGGAGCGGTGTGGAGGAACAATGCTCCCCAAGAAGCCACTAGGGCCACCGTAATCTCCTCACGCCCTCGCACAATGCAAGATGCCGTGATTCCACTAAGGGGCCCTTGAGGGCGGTCACCGAACCCGTACAAATGGCAACCCTTGGGGGCGGTCACCGAACCCGTACACTTTGGCAACCCTTGGGGGAGGTCACCGGTACCCGTCAAATTGCTCGGGGCGATCTCCACAACCTAATTGGAGACCCCGACGCTTGCCCGGAGCTTTACACCACAATGATTGAGCTCCGAACACCACCAACCATCTAGGGCGCCCAAGCACCCAAGAGGAACAAGCTCAAAGGTACCAAGCACCCAAGAGTAATAAGCTTCTCAACTTGTAACTTCCACGTATCACGTGGAGAACTCAAACCGATGCACCAAATGCAATGGCAAGGGCACACGGAGTGCCCAAGTCCTTCTCTCTCAAATCCCACTGAAGCAACTAATGCTAGGGAGGAAAATGAGAGTAAGAACAAGAAGGAGAACACCAAGAACTCCAAGATCTAGATCCAAGGGGTTCCCCTCACCTATAGGAGAAAGTGATTGGTGGAAACGTGGATCTAGATCTCCTCTCTGTTTTCCCTCAAAAACTAGCAAGAATCCATGGAGGGATTGAGAGTTAGCAAGCTCGAAGAAGGTCAACAATGGAGGAAGAACATGAGCTCAAAGGATAATGTTCATTGGGGAAGAAGACCCCCTTTTATAGGTGGGGAAAAATCCAACCGTCATGCTCACAGCCCGCACCGAGCGGTACTACCGCTCCAAGGAGCGATACTACCGCTAGGGCGGTAGTAGCCCTTTGAAACACAACAGCGAGGAGGCAAAAAAGCCAGAAGAACCGTCGGAGCGGTAGTACCACTTGACCTCACGGTACTACTGCTAGGGGTAGCGGTACTACTGCTAAGGGTAGCGGTACTACTGCTTGCGAGCGGTACTAAAAAATTACATCCGTGCCTACCACCGCTGGACTTGTGATGAGTTTTTGGTCCTGAGCGGAAGTAGCCACGGAAGTAGCCGCGGTAGTACTGCTCCAAGCGGTAGTACCGCTCCCAAGAGCGGTAGTAAAAAATTACATCCGCTCCTGTCCGCGGTAGTACCGCTGCAGCCTTTTTAGAACACCAAAACTGACACAACTTCTGCAAACGGACTCCGAATTCGACGAAACCAAGTTTGTTGGAAAGCTAGAGACAAGGGATAACACAATCTTGATAGAAATACCAATAAGAATCAAATGAGAAAAGTCCCAAAATAAAATGGTGAGAACCCTTCCTCGGATAAGACCGGTAAAACCTCCAACACCGAAAACATCATAGAAGGCGCATGCAAACTCCGTTTTCGATGAACTCAAGCTTGTCATCAAGATGACCATAAGCTCTAAGACTCACAAAGAGAACCAAAAAAGAACCAAGAAACATGATGCAAGGATGCAATCGTTTGAGCTCTCGGCGAACGATACGATCAAGCTACTCACTTGAGAGCCCCCCTTGATAGTACGGCTATCGATCCTATAACCCGGTCTCCCAACTACCACCATGAGACCGGTAAAATATAAAACCTATCGAGGGCAAACATTTGCCTTGCACATGATCCACTTGAGCTAGATGATGATGATCTTGTCCTCCTCAAGATGGACCACCTTTCTTGATTGCGTTGGGTCGATGGAGACTAGATGATTGCTCCCCCATACTCCACTATGGATGAGCCACTCTTCGGCACATCTTCACAAGTCCATTGACACCACAATGGATGGCATGCTTCAAGCACTTGATCTCTTCGTGATTCTCCACTTGAACTTGCACACGGCAATCTTAATGACGATCACCACTTGATGTCATCCTTCCCATGGGTTGTATGATATCATCCTCTTGACGCAAGCCCATGGACACGTACCTAACCTCACATAGACTCTCACATAGACCATGGGTTAGTACACAAAGTGCAATGGACAATGCTTACCATACCATGGGATCACTTGATCCCTCTCGGTACATCTTCTACTCTTTGTGAGTTGATCAACTTGATTCACTCTTGACTTAGTCTTGATCAACCTTGAATCTTTCCAACTTTCTTTGTTTGGATGATGTCTCGAAGGTAAACATGAATGATCACACAATCTTCTTCTTCAAGACATGCTTGCAATAAGCTCAACACTCACATGACCAATCTTTGGATAATTCCTTAATAGCACCTTGGCCAACCCATAAACTCCTTGAAACCAACACATGGACTTCAAGAAATGCCTATGGAAAAATCCTTCAAATATAACTCAATGCAACCATTAGTCCATAGAGAATGTCATCAATTACCAAAACCACACATGGGGGCACCGCATGTCCTTTCACACGTGCACCATTATTGTTATCCACACCATTCGGTCGTGCAAGTGAAAGGCAATAATGACGATATATGATGGACCGACTGAGATGAGAGAAGTTGGTATGAACTCGACCTATCTAGTTTTTGTAAATATGATTAGTTCATCGTTGCTGATTCAGCCTCTTTATGAAGGAAACATGTTTGCAATGACAAGTAGAGATTATAGTTGCTCATGCCATGCTTAATTAGTTAGGAGTTTATAATGGTTTACCTTGCGTGCCAACATGCTATTAAAAATAGTTGTGATGTGGTATGATAGGGTGGTATCCTCCTTTGAACGATTCGAGTGGCCTGTTGGCACATGTTCACGCATGTAGTTGAAACAAAATCAACATAGCCTCCATGATATTTATGTTCATGGTGAATTATATCCTACTCATCCTCGCACTCAGTGTTGATTAATTTTAATGCATGTTCATGACTATTGTCGCTATCTAGTTGGTCACTTCTCAATCTTTTTCTAGCCTTCACTTGTACTAAGCGAAAATACTGCTTGTGCATCCACTTCCATAAACCCCAAAGTTATTCCATATGAGTCCATCATACCTTCCTATAGGCGGTATCTACCTGCCGTTCCAAGTAAATTTGTATGTGCCAAACTCTAAACCTTCAAATGAAATTCTGTTTTGTATGCTCGAATAGCTCATGTATCAACTAGGGCTGTCTATATCTTCCATGCTAGATGGGTTATTCTCAAGATGAGTGGACTCCGCTTATCATTCATGAGAAAATGGCTGGTAACCGGGATGCCCAGTCCCATGCTTAAATTAAAATAATTGCAAACAAAACTCCCCCAGGATTGTTGTTAGTTGGAGGCACCCGTTGCCTCGGACAAGCCATGGATTGATGTTTGTTGGTGGTGGGGGAGTATAAACTTTACTATTCTGTTTGGGAACCGCCTATAATGTGTGTAGCATGGAAGATATCGAGATCTCTTGGTTGTTATGTTGACAATGAAAGTATACCACTCAAAATATTATTCATCTCTATTCCAAAACTCGAGCTCTGGCACCTCTACAAATCTCTGCTTCCCTCTGAGAAGGGCCTATCTATTTACTTTTATGTTGAATCATCATCCTCTTATTAAAAAGCACCAGTTGGAGAGCACCGTTGTCATGTGCATGCATTACTATTAATTTACATTGAGTATGCCTATGACTGGATCTCTTTTACCATGAATTACAATGTCTAGTCAATCCTTGATCTTTAGAGGTGCTCTGCATTTATGTTTTGTGGTCTCAGAAAGGGCTAGCGAGATACCATCTTGTTATATCATATTATGATTGTTTTCAGAAAGTGTTGTCATCCAAGATTTATTATTATTGCTCGCTAGTTGATTATGCCATTGATATGAGTAAACATGAGACCTAAATGTTATTGTGAATATGGTTGGTTCATAATCTTTGCTGAAAACTTGAATGCCGGCTTTACATATTTACAACAACAAGATCAAATAGAGTTTGTAAAAGTTTTCCTTTATCACTTTCAGTTTGTCAACTGAATTGCTTGAGGACAAGCAAAGGTTTAAGCTTGGGCGAGTTCATACCTCTCCATCGTATCTACTTTTCTAAACACTTTTGACCTTGTTTTGGACTTTAACTTGCATGATTTGAACGGAACTAACCCGGACTGACGTTGTTTTCAGCACAATTGCCATGGTGTAATTTTTTTGCAGAAATAAAAGTTCTCGGAATGACCCGAAAATTTACGGAGACACATTTTGGAATTTATAAAAAATATTGGCGAAAGAATCAACACCAGAGGGCCCACACCCTGTCCACGAGGGTGCAGGGCGCGCCCCCTGCCTCGTGCCCCCCCGAGGCTCCACCGACGTCAACTCCAACTATATATATTCACATTCAGGGAGGAAAAACCCGGAGAGAAGGATTCATCGCATTTTACGATACGGAGCCGCCGCCAAGCCCTAATCTCTCTAGGGAGGGCTGATCTGTAGTCCGTTCGTGGCTCCGGAGAGGGGAATCCGTCGCCATCGTCATCATCAACCTTCCTCCATCACCAATTTCATGATGCTCACCACCGTGTGTGAGTAATTCCATCGTAGGCTTGCTGGACGGTGATGGGTTGGATGAGATTTATCATGTAATCGAGTTAGTTTTGTTAGGGTTTGATTCCTAGTATCCATTATGTTCTAAGATTGATGTTGCTATGACTTTGCTACGCTTAATGCTTGTCACTAGGGCCCGAGTGCCATGATTTCAGATCTGAACCTATTATGTTTTCATGAATATATGTGAGTTCTTGATCCTATTTTGCAAGTCAATAGTTACCTACTATGTGTTATGATCCGGTAACCCCGAAGTGACAATAATCGAGACCACTCCCGGTGATGACCGTAGTTTGAGGAGTTCATGTATTCACTAAGTGTTAATGCTTTGGTCTGGTACTCTATTAAAAGGAGGCCTTAATATCCCTTAGTTTCCAATAAGACCCCGCTGCCACGGAAGGGTAGGACAAAAGATGTCATGCAAGTTCTTTTCCATAAGCATGTATGACTATATTCGGAATACATGCCTACAATACATTGATGAACTAGAGCTAGTTCTATGTCACCCTATGTTATAACTGTTGCACGAGGAATCGCATCCGACATAATTATCCATCACTGATCCATTGCCTACGAGCTTTTCACATATTGATCTTTGCTTAGTTACTTTTCCGTTGCCACTGTTAGGATTGCTACAAAAACTACTACTGTTACTTTTGCCACCGTTACCATTACTTCCATACTACTCTGCTACTAAATACTTTACTGCAGATATTAAGTCTTTCAGGTGCGGTTTAATTGACAACTCAACTGTTAATACTTGAGAATATTCTTTGGCTCCCCCTGTGTCGAATCAATAAATTTGGGTTGAATACTCTACCCTCGAAAATTGTTGCGATCCCCTATACTTGTGGGTTATCAACGCACTGGCCCCCTGTGTGGCTAGGTCAAGGGGGAGAAAGTGTGAGACGGATAAGAAGAAGCGAGAAGAAGCGGCGACCAAGTATGACAGAGAAATTTGAGGTCATGATGGCAAATAAGGAGGCGGCTGTTAGTCGTAATGATACGAAGGTGAAAAAGATGGTGGAGAGGTTTGGCATGTTTATGGAGATGCAAAACAAGAAGATTGAGCTCGAGGAGATGAAGCTTTCTATCAAGGCTGAAGCCGAGGCACAAAAGTTGTTGTTCGTGAAGGCGGCAAAGTTTGTTCAAGGCTTTCGTGCTAACTTCATAGAGCAACATTGAGCAAGAACCTTAGTTATCCTTGAAGGATCATTAACAAGAAGCACGAAGATGAAGACCTAGGAAGTTCTCCTATCCATTCTCTGGAAGATTTGGGATTCCGGAAATGTTTATATCTTACGTAATTTAGATCACTCTAGCTCAACCACTACTAGCAATATTTATACAAACTTTGATCTTTAGGCTCACAGATTTATTGAACCGACCGACAAGGTAGTTGCCAATACCTAGCGGGCCTACCTATTTTCACGCCTTGGTGTGACCTTGTAGGATTCCTTTGGTTTGCAGGATTTCAAAAATACAAGGATAGGAAAAACACATAATAGTATAGGAATGCATGCGCAAAACATATGATTAGTAAATGTAGGACTGGGTGTCTAGTTCATAAGAATTCTAATAAACATGGTCAAATCAAAGTCAAACCGTATGGAAATGTATAGTTAGAATATTATTTTTTGTGGGGATAGTTAGAATGTTAGTATGCTACTACTAAGGATATTATTCTTGTTCTCGGTGCATGGGAATTTGAAAAAGAGGTCCAAGTGGATGTTATAATTTCGATGTTTTTTCCTTTGAATCAATGGTCGAAGAAAATTTTCCTTTGGCCCATTCTTTTGAACCAAAGGCATGAATAGTACCACTACAGAAAATTTCATATTCCAATGTTTTCCCCTCACACCAAAGGAAAAGAAGGTTGTAACTTTTTGTTGTCATTGTTGACTTGAGTGACATATTCACTCACGTATGCACCCTCTCCCCCAAGTGTTTCCTCAAAATAAACAAATAAAAGGATTTCATACATCTAAGGTTCTTGCTTGAAAATCATTTTTGTTGCTGCTGAAAGTGCATGCACACTCTTATCTCTCAGTGGTGCGTGATGACATCATACCTATGTCACCAAATGCCGCCACTACTTCTCAAGTCCGGGGATATGGTTTTTGTTCATTTCCGCTTTATACGCGGGGACCATTTGCTAATCATGATAACTTTAATCAGATCTCCAAAAGAAACTGGAAGAAGTCTGGAAGCAAGAGCCGCACAGGCTCACAAACAATTGTATTTTCTGTAAATAAATGGTGCGGTATACAGTAATCAACGGACGGGGACAATCGACAACTTTTTCCTTGCCGTTACCGCGCCTCCTTTTCACACAAGCCCTGGAAATTCCCAGTGTCAGATACACGTACCCTTCGCGGTTGGTGGCACAGCACAGAGCACGCAGCCCCGCTTCCCAGGCGGCCAGGCCGAAAGACGGGTAGGTGGTGGACCGGTGAGGCGAAAGCGGGAGGCGGCCGAGGTGACGCCGTCGTGGGTGGGTATAAATGGCGGAGCTGCCAATCCCACCAGAGTCAGCAAGGAAGGAAGGAGCCACCCCCCTCCCTCCCTCCCCACTCCCACCCACCCAGCATCTCGGCAGTAACTCTCCTCCCTCCCACGCGGCGCGCGCGCGAATCTCGATCGCCACCGGTCAGTGATCCATCTCCAACCACCGGCCGCCGCTAATTCTTCTCTCCTGTTTGCTTCCGCGAGTAGGTCCGAGGTTCCTCGATCGCTGGCGTGGCGTCGGCTCGTCGCAGTCCGTCTTGCTCTGCTACTTTCTGCCTGCCCTGTTCTGGGCGAGGATTTTCGGGAGGTTTTTGGTGGGCTGGGTCGCCGTCGCCGTCTTGTGCGCGCTTTTCTCCGGTCGTTTCCAGATTCTCTCCGCAAACCTCGCCGGGTTTCTGTCCGTGAGGTTTCTCGGCGTTGGATCTCGTAGTCGTGATGCCTAACGCGGCGATGGAGATGTTCTTGTCGCTCCTAGATTTCTCTTTCTCTTCGAGGATCTCTCCCATTAAATGGCGAGAGTTGTGGTCAAGCTTAAGCCCGGTACACTAGTATTTAGGAACTGCACGTTTTTTCTGTTTCGGATGTTTCGTCGGGCCTTCTTTCTGCCGGAAAGCGGTTTGGTGTGTTGCGATGAATCAGGGAATGTTGTTTTGGTTTCCTGTTTCAGTTCAGTTCTGCTACTAGAATTACTTACAGTTTTCACCGCAAGTAAGTTTTGCAAGATCAAACTCCGGATTCAAGCACGGGCTTATTTTCCTTGATAGCTGTTCAAATTGGACTTGGGTTGTGTACAGTAGTTGTTTTATGACTGATTTCAGCGTCTTTAAGTTGTGATCGGTGTAATCCTTAATGGTACATGTTGGTTTCTTAAATTTAGATTGGATGAGGTCCTCAAACATTGCTATGTTGATCTTGGATGCGTAATGGTTTCAGTATTCGTTACAGTTGGAGAGAAATACGATTTTGGATCTAGTCATGTGCACTTTCTGTTTCCAGCTTTTAAGGGCAACAGTAGTATAAATTGGCAATGCATCCGATAAGCCAAACAAAGCGAAACATTCATACGTTCTGCTAGCTAATTTTGTCTGATATTGAATCTTCCATTTCGACGAGTGCCATGACAATTGTTAGGCTAAGTTCAGATAATCTTACCATTTAACCATATCTTCCTCACTTGGTTAGGTGTACTGTTGAAGGAAGGAGAGAATCATCCTATTTGTCATGGCGGGAACTGACTCCTCGGCGTCATCGAGACAAAGCAGTTTTAACTCATTAGCAAAGGACCTAGAACTTCCTTTGGAGCAAGGGTGCCTCACTATCGTTGTACTTGGGGCTTCTGGAGACCTTGCCAAGAAGAAAACGTTCCCGGCACTCTACCACCTTTTTGAGCAGGTGCTGTGACAATAACTAGCTGTTCCTTATGCAGGTTGCAAAACCTATATTGTCAAAGGGAATATACATTTAGTTGAGGCATTCCAGAAAAAGTAACCAGTATTCACTTTCTTGGAATGATCTGGACACAAGTAGAGCTGTATAAGTGCAAACAGCTGTAGCCATTTTTGTTCCTGGATATGAACTAAATATTTTAGGAGTTAATTCGGACTGGTGGAAAACTATGGTTTAATCTTCTAATTATTCTACAACAACCTGTGCTAACACCATTGGCAATACATAAAATGTAGTCTTTACTTGCTTGCTATTTCTGCACAGTTTCTGTTATATAAACTGTACTCTTCAGGTTAGTTGATATATCAATTTACTCTGATTGCTATGTGTTACAGGGGTTCTTACAATCTGGTGAAGTGCATATAGTTGGGTATGCGAGAACAAATCTTTCTGATGATGGGTTGAGAGGGCGCATCCGTGCGTAAGTTTCTGATGGCTGGAATTAATTCTATGGTTGCCTAACATAGAATTTGTGTTTGTTGTGCAAAAATCCTCCTTTCTTCCCATAGTAAAACATTATTTAGAATAAGGCTCTTGGCTCTATTGTGTCCTCGAAAAAATGACTCCAGGTTTTTACATCTCGCTATTGCATTTAAACACTTCTAGCATCTTTTAAGCATATGTGCATCTGTATCTACCGCAATTCTGCGTACTAGGATGGATGTCTATCAAATTAGACTTCAATCCTGTAGTTAAGCATGGATACTGCTGATCTGTGATATGCTATATGAACTGAGATGGTGGTTTCAAACTGCCAAAGCATGTAGCTATACTCACTGAACTTCAGTCTCTCGGATGTATTCGGTGATGTTTGCTTTATAATATAAAGCTGGGGGAAACCCTTTTTCGGTGTACTCACTGAACTTCAACCATCATGTTTGCATGTCTTGATGGTATATCTTTACAAAAAATTACAGATACCTTAAAGGAGCCTCAGAGGAACATGTTTCAGAATTCTTGCAATTGGTAAGTTGTTGTATATAATCACTCATAATTCCTTGTGCAACATGCATGTCATTGTGGTAAATATGTATTGCAGATAAAATATGTCAGTGGTTCCTATGACAGTGGAGAAGGTTTTGAAAAACTGAACAAGGAAATATCAGATTATGAGATGTCAAACAACTCAGGAAGCTCCCGTAGGCTCTTTTATTTGGCATTGCCTCCATCTGTCTACCCTTCAGTGTGCAAAATGATCCGAACATATTGCATGAGTCCAGGTAAGTTTCTTTTCTATGCTTTCTCAGAAGCTTTATCTTCATCAGGACCCTTTTCGTTTGCTTTATTTATAGGGTAATAAATGCATACAATTTTGTTCAGCACTTCCAGCTGTGCAGTAGTAACGAGGACATGATCATCTGGTTTCTACCTGCTGTTCACTTCAGCTCAGAAAAAACAGAACTACATGCTACTGGCTAAATTGCACTGTTACTTTTGTCAATTTAACAAACAATAACGTTGTGTCTGCAGCCTCTCGCATTGGATGGACTAGAGTAATTGTTGAGAAGCCCTTTGGAAGGGACCTGGATTCAGCAGAAGAATTAAGTTCCCAGCTTGGGGAGCTATTCGAGGAAGATCAACTCTACAGGATTGACCACTACTTGGGAAAAGAGTTGGTCCAAAACTTGGTAATGTTTATAAATTTGCTCAGATATTTGTATTTTTTTAACATTGGGCTAATTCTTTTTGAACTAATAACATTTCACAGCTCGTGCTTCGTTTTGCAAACCGTTTGTTCTTACCACTGTGGAACCGTGACAATGTTGATAATATACAGGTATGGTTGTTTCTTGTTGTTTTCTTAGTACTTAGGAGTTAGAAGTAGGTAATTTACAAAGTTACAATTGAGGACGCAAGAAATCCGTAACCGGCAGTTACTGCACAATGCATGAATATCTTTTATGTAGGTTATTGCATACGATTTTTCTACTTATAATTTATTTTTAACTTTTTGAGTTGTTCTAAATTTAATCTAATACTGCTGACATTTATGGCTGCCACATAAATAAGTTGTGTGGCAGCTACAAAGTAGGAATTTAATAATAGCTTCAGTCTGTAACGAATCCAATATTGCAGATTGTATTCAGGGAGGACTTCGGAACTGATGGGCGTGGAGGATATTTTGATCAATATGGGTAAGTAGAGACATTACAATATATTAATAAGTTGTCTAATACAAAATTGTACCCTTTATTCTATTATATGAAATCATGCCCATGTAAGCATATTGATGTCGTAAATTATCTCATAAGCAAGGTTGATATATTTTAGATATGTCATAGGTTCTAGATTCCTAGTTGGTCCTTATTGATCAACATATTCATTTTTGTATTTGAAAGTGCGAATTGTGTATTTGGCTTTATGCTCAAATTTCGTAGAGTTCAACATGGAAAATTATTAGATTACAATTTTACAGCAACCAAAGCACTCAGTACTGAATTCTAGTAAAATGCAGTCTGCTTATATCATCCTCAACTATTGGGATTTTACCTGCATATCTTCATTATTTAGCATAGAAGTACCTAACCTCCCTCTTGTTACTGCAGAATCATCCGTGATATCATTCAGAACCATTTGTTGCAGGTAAAAACTAATAAGATTACATACGATATTATTTCGTCATTTTATTATTTGGCTTTAGTATTTAGTCTTGATTTGAGACAGTAAACACTTAATTTTTATATTACGTTTGTCCATGTAAGGCTGCAGTTGCCATGGCGGTGGATTATGATATTCCAGCTTATCCAACCAGCCTTTTACTATTTTAGTGTTTGTTTGACCAACTTATCTCTAGTTCCATGGCTATTTTTTGGCAGCAGATTATAAAATATTCAGCACAGCTTTGTTGTATTTAACATTGATGGGCACAGCTTTCATGCTGAATCATATATGGATTTGCTAATACATGATAGAACTCTTTGTAGAGTACAAATGTTCTTAGGCATTGAACAGTCCACTAATAAATTATTGCTACCTTTTGCAGGTTTTCTGTTTGGTTGCAATGGAAAAGCCTGTATCTCTTAAGCCTGAGCACATTAGAGATGAGAAAGTCAAGGTTCTTATCTCGGACCTCTACTCTCCACATGCTACTACTGTAGTGCAGCTTTGCTAGTTACAACAAACTAGTGTAGCAGAGTACACATCTTATGTTTTTCATTCTAGTTTAGTCCTAACCAAAATCAATTTCCCTTTTTTTATGTCAGGTTCTGCAATCCGTGAACCCGATAAAGGACGAAGAGGTAGTCCTTGGACAATATCAGGGCTACAAGGATGACCCTACAGTGCCAGATGACTCTAATACCCCAACGTTTGCATCTATTGTACTTAGGGTACACAATGAAAGATGGGAAGGTATGTCTTTTAACCAGCATTTCTTCTTTGACTTGATATGCCTTTGTTCTGGATCATAGTATCTTCAGTTTTGGTATTAACTCCCAAATATTCATATCCGACAGGTGTTCCTTTCATTCTTAAAGCTGGTAAAGCATTAAACTCAAGAAAAGCAGAAATTCGTGTGCAGTTCAAGGATGTTCCCGGTGACATTTTTAAATGTATGTACTCCGAAGTTAATTCATGGTGCACCGAGTTCTGTGTGCATACAAAGTCACTACCTAATCCAGTGTTTTTCAATACTAGTACAAAATATGAATGAAGTGCCCTTACATTATCTAGGCAGTAGAAAACTAGAAGAGCACCTTCATAAGTTTGATACCTCCACATCTGAAACAAGAAACTGCTATGTGAAGTTTCACTGACAGTACACAAAATAGTCAAAACTGCTCCATGCACAGAAATCCATGAAAACACACAACTGGATAAACAACACAAGAGTGTTTGGCTGTCCACTAACATAGTATATAATGCTTTACTTGTCTAAAGTTTAGTTACACTATATATCATATTTTGTAAGCTTGCCCTACCCTACCATGGCATGTTACTCGTTGTAGATTTGCTAGGGTGTAAGATTAAGATGACTCTTTGGTCACGTTTTAGGTTAGTGTCTTGTTGAATGCCTCTCCTGTTGATGCATTTTTGCTATCAATATTAGTGTGCTCTGTTTGTTGTTCTTTTTTTTTTATGTCCAAGTCAAAATTTGAGATGTAATGACTGAACTAAATTTAACATGCTGAAGGTAAGAAGCAGGGAAGAAATGAGTTTGTCATACGCCTCCAGCCATCAGAAGCCATGTACATGAAACTAACTGTAAGTCCAGCTACTTGTGTACGAGTAATGTCTCATGCTGTTTTTCTGCAGTAAAATTTTCTGACATGTTGAGCAGAACAGAACCCCTAATATAATTTATTGATTTTACGTGAATTCGTGCAGGTGAAGAAACCTGGATTGGAAATGGCTACTGAACAGAGTGAACTTGATCTGTCATATGGGATGCGTTACCAAGATGTCAAAATTCCAGAGGCATACGAGCGCCTCATTTTGGATACGTACGTACCATCCTTCCCTAATTTATGTTGCTTCTTGAAAGAGAATGTTCAGTCCTAAAATCAGTAAATCATGCATACATACAGTTTTACATACCCATGTCCTTTATAATGGTAACTTGGACTGATGGGCATACATGTTTCCACAGAATAAGAGGAGACCAGCAACACTTTGTGCGCCGAGATGAGCTGAAGGTTCGTTTCCATTCTGTCACTGACATTGTATCTGGTTGAATGGAACTCTTCTAATTTCCGTTCTGTCACTGACATCGTATCTGGTTGTTTCAGGCTGCCTGGCAGATCTTCACTCCCTTGTTGCACGACATCGACGCCGGCAAGCTGAAGGCTGTTTCATACAAGCCTGGCAGCCGAGGCCCCAAGGAAGCTGATGAACTGAGTGAGAAGGTTGGGTACATGCAGACCCACGGTTACATCTGGATACCACCCACCCTTGCATAGAGTGCCTCCCTCGATCCTTGTAGGTTTGTTTAGCTAGGAAGAGTGAAAGTATCACGGATAAAAATCTTACGAATTTTAGCTGTACTGTGGTTTACCTGGCGTTGTAATAACGGATCTGTTTGACGGAGTATACCTCACCACGGTGTGAAATAAAAAATGGAGTGTTTCAGTCATTGTTTATAAGACGGTTAGACGACCTAAGTCAAGCACCACCCGTTTTGACGCCTAAGCGAAAACGGGCATATTTCTAAGGCGTCTTTGCTGCCAGGCAGCCTGAAACAACCAGATACTCAAATATGTTTCTAAGCGGGTCCTTGGTTATATACTCGTTTGTTTGACTGTTAACTGACTTGTAGGGGCCACATGTCAGCGCCTCATCCACAGATTTTTTACGGATTAGCCCCTACAAATTTTTTTAAAAAGCAATCGAGTCCCTGGAATCATTTTAACAAAGCAATCGGGTCCTTGGATTGTCGCCGCCGCGCCTCCAAAGGGCTCTGCCCGTGGTCGCCGCTGCGCCTCCATGGGGCTCCATCCGTGGTTGCCGCTGCACGCCGCCATGGGTGGTCGCCACCGCGCGCCGCCGCCATGGGGTTCCGCCCGTGGTCACCGTGCGCCATGGGGCTTCGCCCGTGGTCGTCGCCGCGCGCCATGGGGCTCCGCCCGCGGTTGCCGCGCGTACCATGGGCGGCTTATCTCTCTTCCTTCTTCGTCACGCCTGCTCGAGGTGGGTGGAGCAGCCGAGCGGCTCGGTGTGCTTGGTCCAGGAGGCGCCGACTGGAGGTGGTGGCGGCTTGGTCGGCCTCGGCGCGGAGGCAAGGCTCGACGGGGGCGGAACAGGTGGATGCCTCGTGCTCTCTCGGAATCCGAGCGATGACCGCTCCCACCGTCGAGCGCAGGCCTGACTCGGGTGAGGGTGGCCAGGTCGGGGAGAGCTACGACAACCACCGGAATTGAGTCGCCGGTGTTGGCTGGCGACGGCTGCGCCCCGCCACCCGCGTACGGCCATGAATGTTACACCAGCCTGCCTTGGACCTCGACCTCCGTCGTCTGAGGTCGCGCGCCGGATCTAGCAAGCTCCCCCCCCCCCCCCCCCCCCCCCCCCCCCCCCCACACACACACACACACAACGAGCAACCAAGCTCTCGTCCACGACGAGCAACCGAGCTCTCCTTCCCCATCAAGCTGCACGCACACAAGATGCTCGACGAAATGAGGCAGAGAGGAAATGATTCAAAAGAGGAGGTTGAGGCTGACATGTG
This sequence comes from Triticum monococcum, assembly GCA_034509565.1. Classification (NCBI taxonomy): domain Eukaryota; kingdom Viridiplantae; phylum Streptophyta; class Magnoliopsida; order Poales; family Poaceae; genus Triticum; species Triticum monococcum. Next base: position 610,502,105 of record CM067842.1, read on the forward strand.
GACCCCATGTGTAAGCTAGGAGTCAAACAAACTTCCTATTTAGGTGCGGGCCCGACCTGTCATCATCTGGATTGATTTTAAATCACACGGCGATTTGGGTTTTTTGAAACAGCCGACCCCTGACTTGATAGTTATCAGAGAAAAAAATATTTTCGGTAGTTTTTTGGAACCTTAGCCTGTAAAGTAGTAGCTTTATGCTATTTACTCAACGCCACATGGATGTGCTACTCCTAAAGATAATTAGCCAATACCAAAACCTCCCTCACAGCCAATGCTTCCAAGGTAGTAGGATCATCATATCCCACAAAGACCACTGCCGATGCTCCCAAGAAAAGTCCCTAATGATCTCTGCATAAGGCTCCCACAACACCAGTAGGTTCGTTCCTAGTCAGCGATGCATCAACATTGATTTTGCAAAGTCCCTTTGGTGCTACCAGCCAATGATTACGCCTTATAGGCCCTGACTTGATGAATGTGGCTTTTGGTTTCTCTAGGATCTGTAACTCAGACAAGAAAGATTTTATGAACATATCAGTTGAGAAAGGACTCTGAATTATCTCCTCATGAATAGCCTTTCTTCTGGCATGCCAAACAACCCATAATGTGACTGGCATGGTGATGAATCCGACATTCGACGCATTCTTCAGTAAAGAAAAGAGCCAACCTTTTGCATCTTGATCTTGTTTGGGACAAATGTGTTCGACCACCGTCTCTGGAGCGAAATCTGACACACTTCTGGCCATAGAACAATCAAGGAGGGTATGTCTCCATGTATCCTTAGCTCCACAAAGAGGGAAAACTGGCGTTGGCAACATGTTTCAATGCCGAAGAACCTCTCTAGTAGGTATGGAATGCTTCACTAGATGCCATAGGAACATCTTGATTTTACTTGGGACGTGAATCTTCCAAAGGCAAGTCCAACAGTTATTATCATTATCATGGTTTGAGGACTCCTCTCCCTTTTTTTTGAAAGTTAGTAGGAGAACTGCTAATATTCCATTTTAGAAGGGAAAGCCGATGGCAAGGTACAAGAGATGGGACAAGGTACCAAGAAACAACCTGAAGGCAAGAAGAAAAAAGAGAAACAAAACAAAGGGTAGAAGAATGTCCTACACCCTCCATGATAGATCTTTGTCTACTCATGAGACAAACTAGCAATCTAGATTTATAACAACCTGCACTGGCAGTTCTTTCTTCTCGAAGATTTGACGGTTACGCTCACGACATATTTCCCATGAAAGAAGCAGGGTCAAGGACTTTTCGGTTGCACAATCAGGCTTGGGAAGGTTTGACGAGAGTGAAGAACACTAGTCAATAGTTGTAGCTGAAGCCTGCCAAACTGCTGATGACAGTGTCGCTATACTTTCCAACGAAGCGACAAAACTTCTCTTGTGACCGAGGACATTTCTCGAGAATGTGGTCATCCGTCTTAAAATTACGCATGCACATGGGGCAAAAATAATCGTTCTCCCAGCTCCTTAGCAGAAGGATATTTGCCATAAGAATTTTGTGAGGCACGGCGGTCCACAAGAAGAACTTGCATTTGAAGGGAGCTCGCACACGCCACATCAGATGAACAAATGGCTTGCTCACTTTTCCAACGAAAAGCATGTGGTACACAGACCTTGCCAAGTACACACCATCTGTTGAGAGCTTACAAAGATTTGTGTCCGGCGTCCCAGGCTGCAGCGTTAAGATCTCTATCCTGGAGGATAGTTTGATAAGCTCAACAAGCATTTCATCTCTGAATCCATGGGAGAGATCCCACAGCCAAGCAGAGTTTTGCATTGCGCTAAAAAATGATCTTTTCTTATCAAAATTCCAAAGAAGGCTGGGGTAAAGTCTCGCGGGCTGTACCTATTGGGGATATTCCCCATGACCAAGACTCAACCAAATGTGTGACCCGACCAGAAGCATGGCAGCTTCATGGGTCACCCTATTTTCTGGGTCATGGCAAGAAGACAAGAAGGGCCCGGAGGCCCAAGAGTGAGACCCGGCCAAATGCCAGCTCATGAAGGAACCCCGAATGGCCGACTCATAGAGAAGGCACAAGAAGTATTGTCTTAACTTGGAAGAAAAGACCCGGACTAGGATTCGACTTGTAATAGAAAATAGACTAGTTGTAGCCCTACTAGGACTCTACATGTAAGCCGGCCCATTCAACTTATATAAGGAGGGGCAAGGCACCCCAAGAGGGACAAGTCAAGATAGATAGGTTTTAGACAAGATAAAAGTAGAAGCTCTCGAGATTAGAGGTAGGGAAACATCACACTTGTAATCGAGATCATCATCAATACCAATCAAGCATGATGTAAGCTTTTACATCTACCGCGAGGGGCCGAACTTGGATAAAACACGCGTCTCTCGATTCCGACCAACCCCGTGCAAGAAATCACCTAACAGCGATGGCATCACGACTTAGTTCTCTCATGAGGACATCCGCCGTGACAAAACCGTAACAGTTGACGCCCACCATGAGGCCCATGCATGGTAGTGTTGTGCTCTTGGAGGGAGCTATTCTAGGAATCGAGATGCTCGCGATTGTCCGGATGTGTAACAACTGGTACGGAAGGATGTACATTGACTCTGAGTTCACGAGTGGAGATTAAAAAAGTTTCAGCGACAGCCTAAATCAGATAAGAGTAAAAAAGGTAATTTCGTCAACGGCAAGGCTGAAGCATTAGTTCCGTTTATAAGGGCATGTTTGGTTGCCCGTATCGAGCCCAACCAGGCCCGCGCGGGAAGGAAGAGGCCTGTTTGGTTGCCTGATTTCACTGTTGGGCCTGCATCGCATGCTTCTCAAAGCAGCCCAGAGCCTGGCTCGCTGGAAATGCTCGGATCGGCAGTTTCTCGTGAGCCAGGCTTAGTGCGGCGCGAGGTCGCACGGGCGGGTGCGACGTGAGGGTGAGGGGGATGGCGGGAGATGGAAATCTGGCGCGCCGTCCCAGCGCCAGATCTAGCTTCACCCCCTTTCACTTGCTCAGCCATAGCCACTACCCCCCTTTCTTCCCTACCGCCTCACCACCGGTGGCGGCTGTGATCTTAGAACTGCGCTAGAGGCGGCAGCGGTGGCGGAAGAGGTGCCGGTGTTTGCGGCGGATCTGGTGCTCTGCTACCTCTTGAGCACTGCGTTGGATTTTCCCGAAGAGGAGAGGATGATGCAACAAAGTAGCGTAAGTATTTCCCTCGGTTTTTGAGAACCAAGGTATCAATCCAGTAGGAGGCTACGCTCGAGTCCCTTGTACCTACACAAAAACAATAGCTCAACGCAACCAACGCGCTTAGGGGTTGTCAATCCCTTCACGGTCACTTACGAAAGTGAGATCTGATAAAGATGATAAATAATATTTTTGGTATTTTTGGTATAGAGATGCAAAGTAAAAAATAAAAGAAAAGTAAAATCAAAGTAATAATAAAGTGATGGAGATTGATATGATGAGAAAGTGATCCGGGGGCCATAGGTTTCACTAGTGGCTTCTCTCAAGAGCATAAATATTCTACGGTGGGTGAACAAATTACTGTTGAGCAATTGACAGAATTGAGCATAGTTATGAGAATATCTAGGTATGATCATGTATATAGGCATCACGTCCGAGACAAGTAGACCGAAACGATTCTGCATCTACTACTATTACTCCACTCATCGACCGCTATCCAGCATGCATCTAGAGTATTAAGTTAAAAACAGAGTAACGCCTTAAGCAAGATGACATGATGTAGAGGGATAGTTTCATGCAATATGATAAAAAAAATCATCTTGTTATCCTCGATGTAGAGGGATAGTTTCATGCAATATGATAAAAAACAGAGTAACGCCTTGCTTCCCCTTCTGTCACTGGGAAAGGACACCGCAAGATCGAACCCAAAGCTAAGCACTTCTCCCATGACAAGAAAAGCCAATCTAGTAGGCCAAACCAAACTGATAATTCGAAGAGACTTGCAAAGATAACCAATCATACATAAAAGAATTCAGAGAATATTCAAATATTATTCATAGATAGACTGGATCATAAACCCACAATTCATCGGTCTCAACAAACACACCGCAAAAAGAAGATTACATCGAATAGATCTCCACAACAGAGGGGGAGAACATTGTATCGAGATCCAAAAAGAGAGAAGAAGCCATCTAGCTACTAACTATGGACCCGTAGGTCTGAAGTAAACTACTCACACTTCATCGGAGGGGCTTGGATGATAATGTAGAAGCCCTCCGTGATCGATGCCCCCTCCGGCAGAGCTCCGGAACAGGCCCCAAGATGGGATCTCGTGGATACAGAAAGTTGCGGTGGTGGAATTAGGTTTTTTGCTCCCCTTCCGACCGTTTGCAGGTACGTGGATATATATGAGAGGAAGAAGTACATCGGTGGAGGTTCGAGGGGCCCACGAGGCAGGGGGCGCGCCCTAGGGGGGCACCCTCCACCCTCGTGGGCGTCTCGTGGCTTTCTTGACGGAGGGTCCAAGTCTCCTGGATCTTATCTGATGAGAAAATCACGTTTCCGAAGGTTTCATTCCGTTTGGACTCCGTTTGATATTCTGTTTCTCCGAAACACTGAAATAGGCAAAAAAATAGCAATTCTGGGCTGGGCCTCCGGTTAATAGGTTAGTCCCAAAAATAATATAAAAGTGGAAAATAAAGCCCAATATAGTCCAAAACAGTAGATAATATAGCATGGAGCAATAAAAAATTATAGATACGTTGGAGACGTATCAAGCATCCCCAAGCTTAATTCCTGCTCGTCCTCGAGTAGGTAAATGATAAAAACAGAATTTTTGATGCGGAGTGCTACTTGGCATAATTTTAATGTAATTCTTCTTAGTTGTGGCATGAATATTCAGATCCGAAAGATTCAAGACAAAAGTTCATATTGACATAAAAATGATAATACTTCAAGCATACTAACTAAGCAATCATGTCTTCTCAAAATAACATGGCCAAAGAAAGTTCATCCCTACAAAATCATATAGTTTAGTCATGCTCCATTTTCGTCACACAAGAATGCTCTCATCATGCACAACCCTGATGACAAGCCAAGCAATTGTTTCATACTTTAGTAATCTCAAACCTATAAACTTCCACGCAATACATGAGCACGAGCCATAGACATAGCACTATGGGTGGAATAGAATATAATGAAGGGGTTATGTGGAGAGACAAAAAAGGAGAAAGTCTCACATCAACGAGGCTAATCAATGGGCTATGGAGATGCCCACCGATTGATGTTAATGCAAGGAGTAGGGATTGTCATGCAACGGATGCACTAGAGCTATAAATATATGAAAGCTCAACAAAAGAAACTAGTGGGTGTGCATCCAACTTGCTTGCTCACGAAGACCTAGGGCACTTGAGGAGGCCCATCATTGGAATATACAAGCCAAGTTCTATAATGAAAAATTCCCACTAGTATATGAAAGTGATAACATGAGAGACTCTCTACTATGAAGATCATGGTGCTACTTTGAAGCACAAGTGTGGTAAAAGGATAGTAACATTGTCCCTTCTCTCTTTTTCTCTCATTTTTTGGGCCTTTTCTTTTTTATGGCCTTTCTCTTTTTTTTTGGGCCTTCTCTTTTTATGGCCTTCTTTTTAATTCCTCACTTGGGACAATGCTCTAATAATGATGATCATCACACTTCTATTTATTTACAACTCAATGATTACAACTCGATACTAGAACAAAGATGACTCTATATGAATGCCTCCAGCGGTGTACCGGGATATGCAATGAACCAAGAGTGACATGTATGAAAGAATTATGAACGGTGGCTTTTCCACAAATACAATGTCAACTACATGATCATGCTAAGCAACATGACAATGATGAATGTGTCATGATGAACGGAATGATGGAAAGTTGCATGGCAATATATCTCGGAATGACTATGGAAATGCCATAATAGGTGGCTGTTTTGAGGAAGATATAAGGAGGTTTATGTGTGAAAAAGCATATCATATCACGGGGTTTGGATGCACCGGCGAAGTTTGCGCCAACTCTTAATGTGAGAAAGGGCAATGCACGGTACCGAAGAGGCTAGCAAGGATGGAAGGGTGAGAGTGTGTATAATCCATGGACTCAACATTAGTCATAAAGAACTCACATACTTATTGCAAAAATCTATAAGTCATCAAAAACCTCGGCACTACGCGCATGCTCCTAGGGGGATAGATTGGTAGGAAAAGACCATCGCTCGTCCCCGACCGCCACTCATAAGGAAGACAATCAAATAACACCTCAAGTTTCAAATTTGTTGCATGACGTTTACCATACGTGCATGCTACGGGACTTGCAAACCTCAACACAAGTATTTCTCAATTTCACAACTACTCAACTAGCATGACTTTGATATTATTACCTCCATATCTCAAAACAATCATCAAGCATCAAACTTTTCCTAGTATTCAACGCACTCATAAGAAAGTTTTATTATTGATCTTGCATACCAAGCATATTAGGATTTTAAGAAAATTACCATGTTAATAAGACACTCAAAATAATCTAAGTGAAGCATGAGAGATCAATAGTTTCTATAAAATAAATCCACCACCGTGCTCTGAAAGATATAAGTGAAGCACTAGAGCAAAAACTATGTAACTCAAAAGATATAAGTGAAGCACATAGAGTATTCTAACAAATTTCAAATCATGTATGACTCTCTCAAAAGGCGTGTACATCAAGGATGATTGTGGTAGACTAACAATCAAAGATTCAAATCATAAAAGACGCTCCAAGCAAAACACATATCATGTGGTGAATACAAATATAGCTCCAAGTAAAGTTACCGATAGAAGTAGACGAAAAAGAGGGGATGCCTTCCGGGGCATCCCCAAGCTTTGGCTTTTAGGTGTCCTTAGATTATCTTGGGGGTGACATGGGCATCCCCAAGCTTAGGCTCTTGCCACTCCTTGTTCCATAATCCATCAAATCTTTACCCAAAACTTGAAAACTTCACAACACAAAACTTGTAGAAAACTCGTGAGCTCCGTTAGCGAAAGAAAACAAAAGACCACTTCAAGGTACTGTAATGAACTCACTCTTTATTTATATTGGTTTTAAACCTACTGTATTCCAACTTCTCTATGGATTATAAACTATTTTACTAGCCATAGATTCATCAGAATAAGCAAACAACACACGAAAAACAGAATCTGTCAAAAACAGAATAGTCTGTAGTAATCTATAGCTAGCGCAAGATATGGAACCCCAAAAATTCTAAAATAAATTTTTGGACTTGAGTAATTTATCTATTAATCATATTCAAAAATAATTAACTAAATAGGACTTTACAAATAAAAATGACATCAGTTCTCGTGAGCGCTAAAGTTTCTGTTTTTTACAGCAAGTTCAACAAGACTTTCCCCAAGTCTTCCCAACGGTTCTATTTGACACAAACACTAATTAAACACAAAAAACACAACCAAAACAGAGGCTAAATAATTTATTTATTACTAAACAGGAGCAAAAAAGCAAGGAATAAAAATAAAATTGGGTTGCCTCCCAACAAGTGCTATTGTTTAACGCCCCTAGCTAGGCATAACAAGCAAGAATAGATCTAGGTATTGCCATCTTTGGTAGGCAATCCATAAGTGGCTCTCATGATAGATTCATAAGGTAATTTTATTTTGTTTCTAGGGAAGTGTTCCATGCCCTTTTTAATGGAAATTGAAATCTAATATTCCCTTCCTTCATATCAATAATTGCACCAACCGTTCTAAGGAAAGGTCTACCGAGAATAATAGGGCAAGAAGGATTGCAATCTATATCAAGAACGATAAACTCTACGGGCACATAGTTCCTATTTTCAACAATGAGAACATCATTAATTATTCCCATAGGTTTCTTAATAGTGGAATCCACAAGATGTAAGTTTAGAGAGCAATCATCAAAATCATGGAAATCTAGCAAATCACACAAAGTTTTAGGAATAGTAGAGACACTAGCACCCAAATCACACAAAGCATAAAACTCATAATTTTTAATTTTAATTTTAATAGTAGGTTCCCACTCATCATAAAGTTTTCTAGGGATAGAAACTTCCAATTCAAGTTTTTCTTCATAAGATTGCATCAAGGCATCAACGATATGTTTAGTAAACGCTTTATTTTGACTATAAGCGTGAGGAGATTTTAGCACGGATTGCAATAAGGAAATACAATCAATTAAAGAGCAATTTTCATAATTAAATTCCTTGAAATCCAATATAGTGGGTTTAGCAACATCTAGGGTTTTAATTTCTTCAATCCCACTTTTATCAAATTTAGCATCAAGATCAACGAATTCCGAATTCTTAGAACGCCTTCTAGGTAAAGGTGGATCATATTCAGTCCCATCATTATCAAGATTCATATTGCAAAACAAAGATTTAATAGGGGACACATCAATAACTTTTAGATCTTCATCATTATTTTCATAGGAATCCAGTTTAGCGGCCATCTTATTGACTAAGGTAGCTTGCATATCCGAAATTTCAGCAGTTAATTTTTCAAGATGGGCAATTTGGGATCTTATACCATCAAATTCTTTAGACATATCATCGAGCTCTTTATTCATATAGTTCATGAAACTTTTTTGTTCCTTAAGCTCATTTCTAAAGAAATTATTATGCTCAAATTGCAAAACCATAAACTTCCTGATGTTGTTTTCGATCTCCTCTAACCTTTTAAGGTGAAGATCACCAAATCTAGGTAGAGTCATCGCGACAAACAAGCAATCCAACACACGAGCAAACAAAAGGCAAACGTGCAAAAGAGGCAAAAGAGAGAGAGAGAGAGAGAGAGAGAGAGAGAGAGGGAGGATAGAGAGAGGCCGAATAAAACGGCAAGGGTGAAGTGGGGGAGAGGAAAACGAGAGGCGAACGGCGAATAATGTAATGTGGGAGATAGGGATTGTGATGGGTACTTGGTATGTTGACTTTTGCGCAGACTCCCCGGCAACGGCGCCAGAAATTCTTCTTGCTACCTCTTGAGCACTGCGTTGGATTTCCCCGAAGAGGAGAGGATGATGCAGCAAAGTAGCGTAAGTATTTCCCTCAGTTTTTGAGAACCAAGGTATCAATCCAGTAGGAGGCTACGCTCGAGTCCCTCATACCTACACAAAAACAATAGCTCAACACAACCAATGCGCTTAGGGGTTATCAATCCCTTCACGATCACTTATGAAAGTGAGATCTGATAAAGATGATAAATAATATTTTTGGTATTTTTGGTATAGTGATGCAAAGTAAAAAGTAAAAGCAAAGTAAAAGCAAAGCAATAATAAAGTGATGGAGATTGATATGATGAGAAAGTGATCCGGGGGCCATAGGTTTCACTAGTGGCTTCTCTCAAGAGCATAAGTATTCTACGGTGCGTGAACAAATTACTGTTGAGCAATTGACAGAACTGAGCATAGTTATGAGAATATCTAGGTATGATCATGTATATAGGCATCACGTCCGAAACAAGTAGACCGAAACGATTCTGCATCTACTACTATTACTCCACTCATCGACCGCTATCCAGCATGCATCTAGAGTATTAAGTTAAAAACAGAGTAACGCCTTAAGCAAGATGACATGATGTAGAGGGATAGTTTCATGCAATATGATAAAAAAAACCCCATCTTGTTATCCTCGATGGCAACGATACAATATGTGCCTTGCTGCCCCTTCTGTCACTGGGAAAGGACACCGCAAGATCGAACCCAAAGCTAAGCACTTCTCCCATGGAAAGAAAAACCAATCTAGTAGGCCAAACCAAACTGATAATTCGAAGAGACTTGCAAAGATAACCAATCATACATAAAAGAATTCAGAGAAGATTCAAATATTATTCATAGATAGACTGGATCATAAACCCACAATTCATCGGTCTCAACAAACACACCGCAAAAAGAAGATTACATCGAATAGATCTCCACAACAGAGGGGGAGAACATTGTATTGAGATCCAAAAAGAGAGAAGAAGCCATCTAGCTACTAACTATGGACCTGTAGGTCTGAAGTAAACTACTCACACTTCATCGGAGGGGCTTCGATGATGATGTAGAAGCCCTCCGTGATCGATGCCCCCTCTGGCGGAGCTCCGGAACAGGCCCCAAGATGGGATCTCGTGGATACAGAAAGTTGCGGCGGTGGAATTAGGTTTTTTGCTCCCCTTCCGATCGTTTGGGGGTACGTGGATATATATGGGAGGAAGAAGTACGTCAATGGAGCTTCGAGGGGCCCACGAGGCAGGGGGCGCACCCTCCACCCTCGTGGCCACCTCGTGGCTTTCTTGACGGAGGGTCCAAGTCTCGTGGATCTTATCTTATGAGAAAATCATGTTTCCGAAGGTTTCATTCCGTTTGATATTCTATTTCTCCGAAACACTGAAATAGGCAAAAAACAACAATTCTGGGCTGGGCCTTCGGTTAATAGGTTAGTCCCAAAAATAATATAAAAGTGGAAAATAAAGCCCATTATAATCCAAAATAGTAGATAATATAGCATGGAGCAATCAAAAATCATAGATACGTTGGAGACGTATCATGCTCCCCTTGCTGTTGGCCACCGTCTGGTCGACCTTGTCTGTGCCATGGCTGCCCCTACGTCATCCTCGTCTCCGATGCCGATAAGCAGCACCCCTTCCCCCTTTGTTAGGATGGTGGTTAGGCCGTTAGGCTAGGTGTAGGATTGATTTCCCAGTGAACGAACCGTCGATGTCGACTAGGTTATGGATGCACGGATGAGGCTGATAATTCAGGTAGCTGCACGGATTAGTGTGATTCAGGCATGGGTCATGTTCATGCACCAGAGAGCTGTTCGTCGTGCTGGGAGACCTTTGATCCGCTATGGTCCATTGTTTATCCGGGAATAGGAGAGGATCCAAAATCTGAACTACATCTACAACTACAATGATGTTGAGGCTCTGTGGATGCTTCGAATGAAAAGAGCACCATTTGCCAGGCTTGTCGAGACCTTCAGGAGCAGGGGGCTGCTACAAGATAACATCAACACCAGTGTGGAAGAGCAAGTGGCCATGTTCCTCCATGTTGTTGGCTATAACCAGAGGTTCAGGATCATTCACAACACGTTCAGGAGATCAATGGAGGCCATCTCTAGGTACTTCAAGCAGGTGCTTTTTGCTATTGGGAGCTTAGAGGAGAGATGATTAGGAGACCATCTGACCAGACTCCACCCAAGATTCACGGAAGCCCAAGATGGTATCCATACTTCAAGGTGAGCATTGACAGTATACACTATTCATGGCTTGATATGCTTGTATTGTTCAAGTTGAGCACTAACACAGGCTTGTGATGCCATTTTCAGGATTGCATTGGGGCAATAGATGGTACTCATGTCACTGCCAGAGTTCCTAGGTCACAGTCTGTAGCATACAGGGGGAGGAAGCACTACACAAGCCAGAATGTGCTTGCTGCTGTTGACTTTGATCTGAAGTTCACATATGTGCTGGCTGGCTGGGAGGGGTCAGCGCATGATGCTAACATTCTCAGTGACAGCATGAGTCGACCTGATGGGATCAACATCCCCGGTGACAAGTTCTACCTTGGAGATGCTGGCTATGCATGTCGGCCGGGTATTCTTCCACCCTTCAGGAAAACCAGGTACCATCTCAATGAGTTCTCTGATAGGAACTATCCTAGGACTGCATAGGAGCTGTTTAATCTCAGACACTCCAGCCTTAGAGTAACTATTGAGAGGGCATTTGGACCTCTGAAGAATAGGTTTAAGATCCTGGATCAGAAGCCATTCCACCCATACTCCACTCAGGTTAAGCTTATTCTTGCTTGTTGCATTCTGCATAACTGGATCCTCTAGTGGGGCTTTGATGAACACGTGCTTGAGGAGGAAGAGGTCGAGCCTGGCGATGTTATTAGCTCCGGCCATGGTGTCGAGTCATTTGACAATGACACTTGGAAGAATAGAAGGTTGGAGTGGGCAGAGGCAATGTGGCTTAACAGAGGTCAGTGCAGGATTTGAAGAAAAGGAGGAGGAAGAAGAAGAAGCAGCAACAACAGAAGCAGAAGTAGAAGAAGAGGAAGAGGAAGATCTGGTAGCAGCAACACCGATGAACTATCCCCTATTTATCCAATGGCTCTTAATAATTTGAACTGTCATTTGATAGTAGTTAGGATGAACTGTCATTTGTTTAACTAGCTGGCACTACATGTTTAGATTGTGTGTGGTAAGCTCACCACTAGTTAGAAGTGGTGACAACACCTTATGCAGGTTGCAACCAAACACCATGTCATATGTGCGCCTAATGCAATACGGTCAACCAAACGCCGAGTCAAAATGGTTGTCTCATGCAACTAGGTACATGCAGGCAACCAAACTATGTGCATCTGGGGTCTTTTTGCCTGCATCCCCTCAAACCGGCTCACTAGAGCCAGGCTCGCCGAGCCAGGCTCGATTGGCAATCTAACCAAACACACCCTAAGGGTGTGTTTAGTTGAGGTCACCAGGTAGAATGTAATGGGTCGATTCCGTCCCAGGAGCCCGTTCTAGTGTTTGGTTTGTCCAAGGAAGAGGAACCCACCGGTTCCTCAGAATGACATATTCCCCTTTATGCCAAACCAAGTGATTCCTCCAAATCGAGCGGACCGCGCGGAACGGCTCGCTTGCGCGCCTCGCTCCGCTTGTCTTTGTCTCTCGTCTATCCCTTACATCTGACAGGCACCGGAGGCAGCGCCGGAAGGAGGTGAGCAGTGGCAAGCAGCAAAAGGCGGCAGTGGATCGATTCCAAGTCATGCTCCTATCCTCACCGCCGGCAGGCAACAACAGGCGCCGGCGTCCCCTCCCCTTCTTGTCGGATCCATCTAGGTCTAGCAATGGCGACGACCATCTCTGGTAGCCGGTCGTCCCTCTCCCGTTCACCTCCCCCAGGACTCGAGTGCTCGTGCGCCGTCGGACCCCGAGCCATGGCGCTGCTGCTTTCTCTTGCATGCGTCGTGCTCTTGGCCGGCCCTTGCTGCTTGTGTCCTGCACTTGCTACTGCTATTGTTGCTGTGTGCCGTGCTGCTACTGTTGTTGCCTGCCGTGCTCCTGTTGAATTTGATATTTTGTGCGCAGAATGCAGATGACAGAAACGTGATGAAATTTTGAGGCAAAGTGTTGCTGATGGCTGTTTAGTAATACAAGATCGTCCTCTTTTTGTTTTTGTTCTAAGAAGATTGCAATCACGCACCACATTGGGCGGCTGTTGTTTTTATCCACGTGCAGATTGTGCTTGAGTTTCATGTTAAGTTGCAAAGGTTCGATGCCTTGGTGATACACTGATACTAGCTGCTTTGATCTAACACTTGTTTTGGGCATATATCATCATTTAGAATTGAAAGAATTGTTGTATTGATGATTTTCTTGCCACTATATATGTGTCTTGTTCGTGTTTGACACCAAAGTTCAATATATTGTAGATAATCACAACAACACAAGTGGAGGGATGAACAAATCCATTCCATTCCATCTCTGAAACCAAACACCGAAATGTGACCATTCCATTCCATCAAATTGCTGTTGGGGAACGCAGTAATTTCAAAAAATTTCCTACGCACACGCAAGATCATGGTGATGCACAACAACGAGAGGGGAGAGTGTTGTCTACGTACCAACGCAGACCGACTGCGGAAGCGATCACACAACGTAGAGGAAGTAGTCGTACGTCTTCTTCCCGATCCAACCGATCCAAGCACCGTTACTCCGGCACCTCCGAGTTCTTAGCACACGTTCAGCTCGATGACGTTCCTCGGGCTACGATCCAGCAAAGCGTCGAGGAAGAGTTTCGTCAGCACGACGGCGTGATGACGATCTTGATGTACTACCGACGCAGGGCTTCGCCTAAGCACTACAACGATACGATCGAGGTGGAATTTGGTGGCAGGGGGCACCGCACACGGCTAAGGAACGATCTCAAGGATCAAGTTGTGTGTCTATGGGGTGCCCCCTGCCCCGTATATAAAGGCCAGGGGCAAGGGGGTCGGCCGGCTAGGAGGGAGGCGCAGGGAGGAGTCCCACTCCTACCGGGAGTAGGACTCCTTCCCCCAAATCCTATTCCTAATAGGACTCTTCGGGAGAAAGAGAAGAGAGGGGGGGCCGGCCCCTTCTCCTAGTCCTAATAGGACTAGGGAAGGGGGGTTCGGCCGGCTAGCCTGTGGGCTGCCCCTTCTCTCTTTTCCACTAAGGCCCAATAGGCCCATTTGCCTCCCGGGGGGTTCCGGTAACCCTCCCGGTAATCCGGTAAAATCCCGATTTTACCCGGAACACTTCCGGTGCCCAAACATAGGCTTCCAATATATCAATCTTTACGTATCGACCATTTCGAGACTCCTCGTCATGTCCGTGATCTCATACGGGACTCCAAACAACCTTCGGTACATCAAAATGCATAAACTCATAATAACTGTCATCGTAACGTTAAGCGTGCGGACCCTACGGTTCGAGAACAATGTAGACATGACCGAGACACGTCTCCGGTCAATAACCAATAGCGGGACCTGGATGCCCATATTGGCTCCTACATATTCTACGAAGATCTTTATCGGTCAGACCGCATAACAACATACGTTGTTCCCTTTGTCATCGGTATGTTACTTGCCCGAGATTCGATCGTCGGTATCCAATACCTAGTTCAATCTCGTTACCGGCAAGTCTCTTTACTCGTTCCGTAATACATCATCTCACAACTAACTTATTAGTTGCAATGCTTGCAAGGCTTATGTGATGTGCATTACCGAGAGGGCCCAGAGATACCTCTCCGACAATCGGAGTGACAAACCCTAATCTCGAAATACGCCAACCCAACATCTACCATTGGAGACACCTGTAGTACTCCTTTATAATCACCCAGTTACGTTGTGACGTTTGGTAGTACCCAAAGTGTTCCTCCGGTAAACGGGAGTTGCATAATCTCATAGTTATAGGAACATGTATAAGTCATGAAGAAAGCAATAGCAACATACTAAATGATCGGGTGCTAAGCTAATGGAATGGGTCATGTCAATCAGATCATTCTACTAATGATGTGACCTCGTTAATCAAATAACAACTCCTTGTTCATGGTTAGGAAACATAACCATCTTTGATTAACGAGCTAGTCAAGTAGAGGCATACTAGTAACACTCTGTTGGTCTATGTATTCACACATGTATTATGTTTCCGGTTAATACAATTCTAGCATGAATAATAAACATTTATCATGATGTAAGGAAATAAATAATAACTTTATTATTGCCTCTAGGGCATATTTCCTTCAGTCTCCCACTTGCACTAGAGTCAATAATCTAGATTACACTGTAATGATTCTAACACCCATGGAGCCTTGGTGCTGATCATGTTTTGCTCGTGGAAGAGGCTTAGTCAACGGGTCTGCAACATTCAGATCCGTATGTATCTTGCAAATCTCTATGTCTCCTACCAGGACTAAATCCCGGATGGAGTTGAAGCGTCTCTTGATGTGTTTGGTTCTTTTGTGAAATCTGGATTCCTTTGCCAAGGCAATTGCACCAGTATTGTCACAGAAGATTTTCATTGGACCCGATGCACTAGGTATGACACCTAGATCGGATATGAACTCCTTCATCCAGACTCCTTCGTTTGCTGCTTCCGAAGCAGCTATGTACTCCGCTTCACATGTAGATCCCCCTACGACGCTTTGTTTAGAACTGCACCAACTGACAGCTCCACCGTTTAAAGTAAACACGTATCTGGTTTGCGATTTAGAATCGTCCGGATCAGTGTCAAAGCTTGCATCAACGTAACCTCTTACGGTGAGCTCTTTGTCACCTCCATATACGAGAAACATATCCTTAGTCCTTTTCAGGTATTTCAGGATGTTCTTGACCGCTGTCCAGTGATCCATTCCAGGATTACTTTGGTACCTCCCTGCTAAACTTATAGCAAGGCACACATCAGGTATGGTACACAGCATTGCATACATGATAGAGCCTATGGCTGAAGCATAGGGAACATCTTTCATTTTCTCTCTATCTTCTGCAGTGGTCGGGCATTGAGTCTTACTCAACTTCACACCTTGTAGCACAGGCAAGAACCCTTTCTTTGCTTGATCCATCTTGAACTTCTTCAAAATTTTGTCAAGGTATGTGCATTGTGAAAGTCCAATTAAGCATTTTGATCTATCTCTATAGATCTTTATACCTAATATGTATGCAGCTTCCCCGAGGTCTTTCATCGAAAAAATTTTATTCAAGTATCCCTTTATGCTATCCAGAAATTCTATATCATTTCCAATTAGCAATATGTCATCCACATATAATATCAGAAATGCTACAGAG
Organism: Triticum monococcum; assembly: GCA_034509565.1. Lineage (NCBI taxonomy): Eukaryota > Viridiplantae > Streptophyta > Magnoliopsida > Poales > Poaceae > Triticum > Triticum monococcum. Next base: position 610,518,373 of record CM067842.1, read on the forward strand.
CTCCCACTCACTTTCTTGTAAATACAGGCTTCTCCAAAAGTCTGTATAAAGCCAAATGCTTTGATCACACTATCAAAGCGTTTATTCCAACTCCGAGATGCTTGCACCAGTCCATAAATGGATCGCTGGAGTTTGCATACTTTGTTAGCTCCTTTTGGATCGACAAAACCTTCTGGTTTTTACCATATACAACTCTTCTTCCAGAAATCCATTCAGGAATGCAGTTTTGACATCCATTTGCCATATTTCATAATCATAAAATGCGGCAATTGCTAACATAATTCTGACGGACTTAAGCATCGCTACGGGTGAGAAGGTCTCATCGTAGTCAACCCCTTGAACTTGTCGAAAACCTTTTGCGACAAGTCGAGCTTTATAGACAGTAACATTACCGTCAGCGTCAGTCTTTTTCTTGAAGATCCATTTATTCTCAATTGCTTGCCGATCATCGGGCAAGTCAACCAAAGTCCATACTTTGTTCTCATACATGGATCCCATCTCAGATTTCATGGCCTCAAGCCACTTTTCGGAATCTGGGCTCACCATCGCTTCTTCATAGTTCGTAGGTTCATCATGATCTAGCATCATGACTTCCAGAACTGGATTACCGTACCACTCTGGTGCGGATCTCACTCTGGTTGATCTACGTGGTTCAGTAGTATCTTGTTCTGAAGCTTCATGATCATCATCATTAGCTTCCTCACTGATTGGCATAGGTGTCGCAGAAAAAGTTTTCTGTGATGTACTATTTTCCAATAAGGGAGCAGGTACAGTTACCTCGTCAAGTTCTACTTTCCTCCCACTCACTTCTTTCGAGAGAAACTCCTTCTCTAGAAATGATCCATTCTTAGCAACGAATGTCTTGCCTTCGGATCTGTGATAGAAGGTATACCCAATAGTTTCCTTTGGGTATCCTACGAAGACATATTTCTCCGCTTTGGGTTCGAGCTTATCAGGTTGAAGCTTTTTCACATAAGCATCGCAGCCCCAAATCTTAAGAAACGACAACTTTGGTTTCTTGCCAAACCATAGTTCATAAGGCGTCGTCTCAACGGATTTTGATGGTGCCCTATTTAACGTGAATGCGGCCGTCTCTAAAGCATAACCCCAAAACGATAGCGGTAAATCAGTAAGAGACATCATAGATTGCACCATATCTAGTAAAGTACGATTACGACGTTCGGACACACCATTACGCTGTGGTGTTCCGGGTGGCGTGAGTTGCGAAACTATTCCACAATTTTTCAAATGTACACCAAACTCGTAACTCAAATATTCTCCTCCACGATCAGATCGTAGAAATTTTATTTTCTTGTTACGATGATTTTCAACTTCACTCTGAAATTCCTTGAACTTTTCAAATGTTTCAGACTTATGTTTCATTAAGTAGATATACCCATATCTGCTTAAATCATCTGTGAAGGTGAGAAAATAACGATATCCACCGCGAGCCTCAATATTCATCGGACCACATACATCGGTATGTATGATTTCCAACAAATCTGTTGCTCTCTCCATAGTACCGGAGAACGGTGTTTTAGTCATCTTGCCTATGAGGCATGGTTCGCAAGTACCAAGTGATTCATAATCAAGTGATTCCAAAAGCCCATCAGTATGGAGTTTCTTCATGCGCTTTACATCGATATGACCTAAACGGCAGTGCCACAAATAAGTTGCACCATCATTATTAACTTTGCATCTTTTGGCTTCTACATTATGAATATGTGTATCACTATCTTCGAGATTCAACAAGAATAGACCACTCTTCAAAGGTGCATGACCATAAAAGATATTATTCATATAAATAGAACAACCATTATTCTCCGATTTAAATGAATAACCGTCTCGCATTAAACAAGATCCAGATATAATGTTCATGCTCAACGCTGGCACCAAATAACAATTATTTAGGTCTAATATTAATCCCGAAGGTAGATGTAGAGGTAGCGTGCCGACCGCGATCACATCGACTTTGGAACCGTTTCCAACGCGCATCGTCACCTCGTCCTTTGCTAGTGTCCGCTTATTCCGTAGTCCCTGTTTCGAGTTGCAAATATTAGCAACAGAACCAGTATCAAATACCCAGGTGCTACTGCGAGCTCTAGTAAGGTACACATCAATAACATGTATATCACATATACCTTTGCTCACTTTGCCATCCTTCTTATCCGCCAAATACTTGGGGCAGTTCCGCTTCCAGTGTCCAGTCTGCTTGCAGTAGAAGCACTCAGTTTCAGGCTTAGGTCCAGACTTGGGTCTCTTCTCTTGAGCAGCAACTTGCTTGCTGTTCTTCTTGAAGTTTCCCTTCTTCTTCCCTTTACCCTTTTTCTTGAAACTAGTGGTCTTGCTAACCATCAACACTTGATGCTCCTTTTTGATTTCTACCTCCGCAGCTTTCAGCATTGCGAAGAGCTCGGGAATAGTCTTGTTCATCCCTTGCATATTATAGTTCATCACGAAGCTCTTGTAGCTTGGTGGTAGTGATTGGAGAATTCTGTCAATGACGCAATCATCTGGAAGATTAACTCCCATCTGAATCAAGTGATTATTATACCCAGACATTTTGAGTATATGCTCACTGACAGAACTGTTCTCCTCCATCTTACAGCTATAGAACTCATTGGAGACTTCATATCTCTCAATTCGGGCATTTGCTTGAAATATTAACTTCAACTCCTGGAACATCTCATATGCTCCATGACGTTCAAAACGTCGTTGAAGTCCCGATTCTAAGCCGTAAAGCATGGCACACTGAACTATCGAGTAGTCATCAGCTTTGCTCTGCCAGACGTTCATAACATCTGGCGTTGCTCCAGCAGCAGGCCTGTCACCCAGGCGATGCTTCCAGGACGTAATTCTTCTGTGCAGCAATGAGGATAATCCTCAGGTTACGGACCCAGTCCGTGTAATTGCTACCATCATCTTTCAACTTTGCTTTCTCAAGGAACGCATTAAAATTCAACGGAACAATAGCACGAGCCATCTATCTACAAGCAACATAAACAAGCAAGATACTATCAGGTACTAAGTTCATGATAAGTTTAAGTTCAGTTAATCAAATTACTTAGGAACTCCCACTTAGATAGACATCCCTCTAATCCTCTAAGTGATCACGTGATCCAAATCAACTAAACCATAACCGATCATCACGTGAGATGGAGTAGTTTTCAATGGTGAACATCGTCATGTTGATCATATCTACTATATGATTCACGCTCGACCTTTCGGTCTCTGTGTTCCGAGGCCATATCTGCATATGCTAGGCTCGTCAAGTTTAACCTGAGTATTCGGCGTGTGCAAAAATGGCTTGCACCCGTTGTAGATGGACGTAGAGCTTATCACACCCGATCATCACGTGGTGTCTGGGCACGACGAACTTTGGCAACGGTGCATACTCAGGGAGAACACTTCTTGATAATTTAGTGAGAGATCATCTTATAATGCTACCGTCAATCAAAGCAAGATAAGATGCATAAAAGGATAAACATCACATGCAAACAATATAAGTGATATGATATGGCCATCATCATCTTGTGCTTGTGATCTCCATCTCCGAAGCACCGTCATGATCACCATCGTCACCGGCGCGACACCTTGATCTCCATCGTAGCATCGTTGTCGTCTCGCCAATCTTATGCTTCCACGACTATTACTACCGTTTAGTAATCTAGTAAAGCATTACATCGCGATTGCATTGCATACAATAAAGCGACAACTATATGGCTCCTGCCAGTTGCCGATAACTTAGTTACAAAACATGATCATCTCATACAATAAAATCAGCATCATGCCTTGACCATATCACATCACAACATACCCTGCAAAAACAAGTTAGACGTCCTCTACTTTGTTGTTGCAAGTTTTACGTGGCTGCTACGGGCTTAAGTAAGAACTCATCTCACCTACGCATCAAAACCACAACGATAGTTCGTCAAATAGACTCCGTTTTAACCTTCTCAAGGACCGGGCGTAGTCACACTTGGTTCAACTAAAGTTGGAGAGACAGTCTTCCGCAAGCCATCTATGTGCAAAGCACGTCGAGGGAACCGGTCTCGCATAAGAGTACGCGTAAGGTTGGTCCGGATCGTCTCAACCAACAATACCGCCGAATCCAAAGTATGACATGCTGGTAGGCAGTATGACTTGTATCGCCCACAACTCACTTGTGTTCTACTCGTGCATATAACATCAAACCATAAAACCTAGGCTCGGATGCCACTGTTGAGGAACGCAGTAATTTCAAAAATTTTCCTACGCACACGCAAGATCATGGTGATGCACAGCAACGAGAGGGGAGAGTGTTGTCTACGTACCAACGCAGACCGACTGCGGAAGCGATCACACAACGTAGAGGAAGTAGTCGTATGTCTTCTTCCCGATCCAACCGATCCAAGCACCGTTACTCCGGCACCTCCGAGTTCTTAGCACACGTTCAGCTCGATGACGTTCCTCGGGCTCCGATCCAGCAAAGCGTCGAGGAAGAGTTTCGTCAGCACGACGGCGTGATGACGATCTTGATGTACTACCGACGCAGGGCTTCGCCTAAGCACTACAACGGTACGATCGAGGTGGAATTTGGTGGCAGGGGGCACCGCACACGGCTAAGGAACGATCTCAAGGATCAAGTTGTGTGTCTATGGGGTGCCCCCTGCCCCCGTATATAAAGGCCAGGGGCAAGGGGGTCGGCCGGCTAGGAGGGAGGCGCAGGGAGGAGTCCCACTCCTACCGGGAGTAGGACTCCTTCCCCCAAATCCTATTCCTAATAGGACTCTTCGGGAGAAAGAGAAGAGAGGGGGGGCCGGCCCCTTCTCCTAGTCCTAATAGGACTAGGGAAGGGGGGTTCGGCCGGCTAGCCTGTGGGCTGCCCCTTCTCTCTTTTCCACTAAGGCCCAATAGGCCCATTTGCCTCCCGGGGGGTTCCGGTAACCCTCCCGGTAATCCGGTAAAATCCCGATTTTACCCGGAACACTTCCGGTGCCCAAACATAGGCTTCCAATATATCAATCTTTACGTCTCGACCATTTCGAGACTCCTCGTCATGTCCGTGATCTCATCCGGGACTCCGAACAACCTTCGGTACATCAAAATGCATAAACTCATAATAACTGTCATCGTAACGTTAAGCGTGCGGACCCTACGGTTCGAGAACAATGTAGACATGACCGAGACACGTCTCCGGTCAATAACCAATAGCGGGACCTGGATGCCCATATTGGCTCCTACATATTCTACGAAGATCTTTATCGGTCAGACCGCATAACAACATACGTTGTTCCCTTTGTCATCGGTATGTTACTTGCCCGAGATTCGATCGTCGGTATCCAATACCTAGTTCAATCTCGTTACCGGCAAGTCTCTTTACTCGTTCCGTAATACATCATCTCACAACTAACTTATTATTTGCAATGCTTGCAAGGCTTATGTGATGTGCATTACCGAGAGGGCCCAGAGATACCTCTCCGACAATCGGAGTGACAAACCCTAATCTCGAAATACGCCAACCCAACATCTACCATTGGAGACACCTGTAGTACTCCTTTATAATCACCCAGTTACGTTGTGACGTTTGGTAGTACCCAAAGTGTTCCTCCGGTAAACGGGAGTTGCATAATCTCATAGTTATAGGAACATGTATAAGTCATGAAGAAAGCAATAGCAACATACTAAACGATCGGGTGCTAAGCTAATGGAATGGGTCATGTCAATCAGATCATTCTACTAATGATGTGACCTCGTTAATCAAATAACAACTCCTTGTTCATGGTTAGGAAACATAACCATCTTTGATTAACGAGCTAGTCAAGTAGAGGCATACTAGTGACACTCTATTGGTCTATGTATTCACACATGTATTATGTTTCCGGTTAATACAATTCTAGCATGAATAATAAACATTTATCATGATGTAAGGAAATAAATAATAACTTTATTATTGCCTCTAGGGCATATTTCCTTCAATTGCCCCTACCAAACACAAGGACGGAACCGACCCATTCCAGTGGAATGGAACCATGGCATTCCATTTCACTTTGTTCCCAAACCAAACACACCTTAAAAGGCTGGCATGTGGACGCGTTAATGGCCAGCGGTTATTGTCTCTAGGGCATATTTCCTTCAATTGCCCCTACCAAACACAAGGACGGAACCGACCCATTCCAGTGGAATGGAACCATGCCATTCCATTTCACTTTGTTCCCAAACCAAACACACCTTAAAAGGCTGGCATGTGGACGCGTTAATGGCCAGCGGTCAGTACGGCTAGTGGCGTTCGAGCCCCTGGCAGAGCGCTGGCGGCATACAAAGCCATCCAGGTCAACTCTCATCAGCCGCCGCTAAGAGGCACGCATATGGCAGGGGAATAAAAAAACTAATCTATTTCCTGATCTACCAGATGGGACGTGAGGACTCCAGCCATGAAAATTAGAGGAATAAAGAAACAATTATCATCGTATGTCATGACTCCCTAGGTTTGATGGAAAATTACTCTCATTTGGAAATCAAAGAGTACTAATACTAGTACATCGATTACTACTATGAGAGCAAGTACAATAGGTCTAGTCAGCCGGCTATAAGCAGTACCACGTCACCAAAAATCATTGCTAGAGGAGAGAGGGAAAGAAAAAGAAGGGAGCGGGTGCTCCAGCTACAGCCCGCGGCATCACGAGAAACAAGAAAAGCAACAACATGCAGCGGTGTGAGCAGGCGTTCCTTTCCCTTCCACCAATCAAGATTGTATACTTGCGTCTCTTTACATGTAGATATTAAATAGTACTAGCTAGCATACAACCAAACTATTGTATTAGTAGGCTTTTATTCATGCTTTTATATGATGTGGCGTTGGCATATAGCCAGCGGCAGGCTTTGTTCTTGACCATGCTCAGTACATCTGGGTCACTGCCAATCTTAAAACCACAAATTGTCATCTGGATTTAGCCACCGAGTTGTCATGATGCGCCATCATACCCATCACGGCTCAGGGCTCATTTGGTTGCAGGGTGGAGAAACCACGGGCGGGATGGACCCCGGGAAATCGAGCGCGACATTTGGACGCCCACGTGTGGGAGGCACCCCGGCCCTTTCCACGGCCTTTCCCTGGGTGAGAATTCCACGACGAAATAGGTCGGGAAGGAAAACCTCGGCTCGCTCTCGCGACCGAGAGGCGGCGACGCCACTCAAGCTTCTCCCTCTAGCGACCTGGAACAATGCATCTGCCTCCATCCGGTGATGACTCGCCAAACGCTAGACCTACAAGTTCCTCTGACTTCCGGCGACAACGACGGTGACGACCCGACGGCCGTACTTCTGCTTCCACCAAGATCCACTCTCCCCAAATCTCTGTCCCATCTGGCGACTAGGACGACCCGGTGTTTGTCTTCCTCCTCCTTCAGCCAAGGTTAGTCCCCTCCGCCTCCTCTTCCACCTCCTCTCCCGAGATGCTATGATGCTATATTTTGGATCTTACCTGGCATTTTTCTGAACGGGATTCCCTCTCCTCCCGCTTATCTCCAAATTCATGTGGGTGTCTCCCCGTGGTGGGAGAGGATCTCCTATGACTAGTTAAATCCCCACCGTGGGATTGCTATACCAGGATACTTTGCCCTTGTGACCAAATGAGGCTTCAGAGCATCTCCAACAGCCGCCCAACGCGCGGCGCGCTAAAAAAGTGTTTGCAGTGCGCCAATCGCCTATTTTGCGCGGCATGGAGCGCTGGTTTCAGTGGCCGCTGTATACTTTAGCGCGCGTGAGTAGCTCCAGCAAGCGCTGCAAAAATCTCTCGCACAAACAACGTATGCACTCCAAACACAACCAAGAAGATCAAACACAAACAACATAAATCAACAATAAGTAGTTCAATTTTGTTATTACAACTCAAACAATAGTTTATCTTTCAATACAACAAATAGTTCAACAATACAACATCAAACGCACAAATCATGATGCTCTTTGTCGGCCATTCCATGCCCACCACTCCTCGATGAGATCCTTTTGAAGATCATCATGCATTTCGGCGCATCGAATGGCATGATAAGAGGCAACAAAACGGGCCACCCTGTCAGCCCTCCGCCGCACTTGCACGGAATGTCCCAAGAGCTCATAGTGAGAGTAGTCTACATCTTGGCCACACTCATTCTTGACGATCATGTTGTGCATGATCACACAAGCGTGCATGATGTACCAAAGCATTTTTTGATCCCAAAATCTGTCCGGTCCTCTCACAATAGCAAATTGATCTTGCAAAATCCCAAAAGCTCTCTCCACATATTTTCTAGCCGCCGCCTGAGCATTGTGAAAATCAAGATTTTTCTTACCTTCCGGTTTTTTCAACGGCTTCACAAATATTTGCCACTTTGGGTAGATGCCATCCGCAAGATAGTAACCATAGTTGTATGTATGTACGTCCATTTGCTACAAACTGCACCGGTGGTAGTTCGCCATTTGCAATCTTATTCATCAGTGGTGACCGATTAACAACGTTGATGTCATTCAAAGATCCAGGCATTCCAAAAAAGCATGCCAAATCCAAGTCTCTTGATCGGCCACCGCTTCAAGGATTATAGTGGAACCCTTTTTTTGTCCATGGAATTGGCCATGCCATGTCTTAGGACAATTCTTCCAACTACAATGCATGCAATCTATTGAGCCAAGCATACCTGGGAAGCCGCGAGCTTTGTTCATCTCCAATAGCCTTGCGGTGTCTTCGACATTGGGAGATCTCAAATACTCCTGGCTAAACACTTCACAATTCCGACTGTGAAGCGCTTGACACACATGATGGCTTGACTCTCACCCATGGCGAAGTGATCATCAACTAGATCAGCGGGGATACCGTATGCCAACATACGCAAAGCGGTTGTCACCTTCTGAAAGGTGCTATGCTCGAGCTCTCCGGCGGCATTCCTCCTTTGCTGAAAAAACCAGTCATGGTTCGTTAGTTTCTCTGCAATGCGCCTGAACAACTTGGTGCTCATCCTAAACCAGCGCCGGAAGTACGACTCGGGGTACACGGAAGGATCCGCAAAATAGTGCCCGATCAATCTGTCGTGGGCATCAATGTTATCCCTCCAAATTTTCTGCCGACCCATAACCGAACCACCGTGCTTCGGTTTTTTATTGATGTGCATAGCTAGGATCATTGCAAGTTCCTCCTCCTCTTCAATATCAAATTCTCTTCGGAAGAATCATGACGAACTCATCTATAATGTTCAATTTAAACTAGGCTATAAAAACTACAAACAACATGCACCAAAATTCATGTAAAAAATGTGAAGTTGAAGCAATACATATCTTGCAAGTGTTTTGTTGAACACCTTGCGGGCGCCAAGCGGCAGTGGCGGCCGGGCGCTGTTCGTTGGAGGAATGCCGCGTGTGAGGGGCGGCGGCGACTAGAGGGAGACGGAGGAAGCAGCGGCGGCACGGGGATACGCCGGGGAAGCGCCGGAACAGTCGCTGGAACAAATCGAATGGCGTGGGCGGCGGCGGCCAGCGGCTGGATGGGGGTAAATGGAAGTTGCGAGTGGGCGCAGCAAATAAACGGCGGGCGATAATGTTTCGGTCCGCGCGCTGAATTACTCATGCCGCGCGTGTAGTTTTTGCGCCTCCACCGAAACGCCCGGAGCGTTAGCGTGCACAAAACCCATTAATTTTTCACCGCGGCGCTTATATAGCGCGTCCAACGAATGCTCTCAGTCTCTCCTTACACCCAACGCTGCTCCGCGCCGCCGCCTAGCTGCAGTGGTTGTCGCTCCTCTCTGGCCGGCCGCCCCATCCAAGTTCCATGCCTCTCGTGCCCACCCAGCGCGTGCTTCGCCCAGCAGTCCCTGCCGCCTAGGGCCCTCATCGCCGCCGGCTCCTTCGCAAGAAGGACTTGGTAGGGACACGCGGCAGCATGACAGGGGGTGGCGTGGTGTTTGTCCAGGGGCGGCGTGCGGCAACATACTTAAAGACGAGCAGTAGTGGTGCGTGGCTACGGCAGTCCCGATCTAAAATAACACTGCAACATGGTACAAACGTTGCATGGAGATCAATTGGACAAAGAAAAATCACTGGGACAATCCAAAGACCAGATCGACTGCTACTAGAAAAATGATCAGGTCGATCATTTCACGAGAAAAGCTCCGCCAAGACCTACAGAAAATTTCCTTGCAGCCGTTACTCACGTGGCCGTCGAATCACAAGTCATTGAATCCAGTTTTCCCTGATTGGAAGTTATCCTTGCGTACGGACGTAATCAGTTCTCTTCAGGTCAAAGGTTATTTGCTGGCCATTAAAAAAAAGGTTATTTGCTGGCCATTAAAAAAAAGGTTATTTGCTGGCGTTCTTCACTATCTCTCTTTCAATCTTTTGAGTCGCCACGACGCCCAATACAGACAGATGCATTTGTACCATCAATATAACAGAGGCCGTGCCAACATCTGCCCGCACGGCGCCGTTCGATGAATGCACATACAGGCCGCCGCCCCGGCGTTTCGGCCTACTTCAAAATAAAAAATAAAAAAAGAGGCCGGAACTCTACTTCATACACCAAACCAAGTACTCCTCACACCAATGCCAAAGGAAATTAGTACTTCCTCCGTTCCGAATTACTGGTCGCAAATATAGACGTATCTAAATGTATTTTAATTTTAGATACATCCATTTCTAAGACGAGTAATTTAAAATGGAGGAAGTAAAATACAACTAGTACTAATGGCTGTCATGCGGATCAAGATCTAGTGGATTATTACCTCACATGGAGCATCAACATTACAAGGCAAGCACAGTATTCATTGATCTGCATCAAGAAATACTAGGACAAATCTCATCAAACAGACATATGGGGCAAACGTGCACATAGATCATCGGCCGTCCAAATACATCAGGTGATATCCGTTCAGTCTATTTTATTAGCACACATTAATTTTTTGGAAACAATTAGTTTGACTTATAATATTTTTACACAGGACAACTGTTTATTACAAAAGTGGCGTGTCATTGTACCGTGAATACGGAGCTCGCACCAATATCACCATGCGCCAACGTCCGTCCATGCCGCACTGTCAGACAGACACGCGTGCAGGCCGCCGCCCCTGCGGTCTGATCTACATCAAAACACCACGGCCGACTCTTGCGTCCGCGCCGGCCTCCAACGTCGTGGCTGACTCGCGCATCCGTGCCGACTTCCAACGCCGCGGTAGACTTACGCGTTCGCGTCGGCTTACAACGCCGTGGTTGACTCTCGCGTCCGCGTCGACCTCCAATGCCGTGGCCGACTCGCGCTTCCGCGCCGGCTTACAACATCGTGGTTGACTCGCGCGTCCGCGCGTGCTTATAACACCGTGGTCGACTCGCCCGTCCGCGTCAGCTTTCAACGCCACGGCTGATTCTCACGTTTGCGCCGGCCTCCAACACGACGGCCGACTCGCGCTTATGCGTCGTCTTATAACGGCAAGGCCAACTCGCGTGTCCACGCCGGTTTCCAATGCATAGTCGACTCTCGCACCCGCGCCGGCCTCCAACGCCGTAGCCGACTTGCGAGTCCGTGCCATTTTCTAATGCCACGGTCAATTCACACGTCCAAGCTAGCTTTAAACACCGTGGCCGACTCTCACGTCTACGTCAACACACCGGAGCCGCGCCCGTCCACATGAGCTGCTCAATGGACGCGCGTAGGCCGCCGCCCCTGTGGCCCGCTTTACTCAAGGAGCAAATAAATATATTATCAGCCTCTACGTGCACCGTGTTGCTCAACGGACAGGCGCACTAGCCACTGCCCTTATGGTTCAATCAATTTCAACAAACCGCCGGTTCAAACCATCCGCCGGGTTATGATTAAAGGAATAATGCCAGCTTATCTGGACACCAGGTGTTTTGTAGTAGGAACATTGTCTCATGTATATTCTATGTTGAGCTTACACTCGTATAATGAGGTGCTATATAAACGGTTTTAATCCCTTTCCGCAACGGTGTTTTGAATCGCCGCCAAATGAGTAACTGCGATAGGGGGTCCTTCCCACATGATTCAGAAACCGTCGGGGGTAGTGAGCCTTAATGCATATAGTTGTCCCTATAAAACTGTTTCTGATATCTCAAATATCCCAAACGCTTCATATTTACTACTTGTTTGTGCTCGCATTGCCATCACAGTTGGAGTTCTGTGGTTTTACCTAAAATCAGGCGCAGTCCAGGCACATTCCACGCACGGGAGTTTTCCAGGCACGTACCAAACTGGCTCTACGTTTACGATGCCTAGCACATCGCAAACAGTTCATGATTGTAAACCGTGTACGATAGGTCGACAATCACACACATTTAGTTTTCCTGCACCGTTTGTGATATTGTCTGACATCACACACACTTTGCAAACGACAACTATGTGCATGGTTACACACGTTTCCTCTCCGTGAACCGTGTCGGATTATGATATATGTCACACACGCTGTGCTTTATAGACCATGTGCGCCGTAATGACCAGCAGACCGTAATTTCATGCTAATTTAATTGTTTCTATTTAAAGTTGTACCTAATTTAAATTTGAAAGTAGGCTATAACTTTATTATCCATCATGTTCAAACAACCAATGCATTATTCGATTCACAGGTACATATGTTCAAGAATTACAAAAGCACCAAATAAAGAATGATGAACTAGGTTTCTATACTTGTACTATTATAGATGGTAAAGAAAGAGGCGAGAGGCATTCTGGTTGTTGAACAAGGTGAAGCGGAATGACCCTATTGTGCTCTCCTGGATGCAGAACGCACGCACGACTCTAGTCCAACCCCTTGAGATGGCCGGCCGCCAATCATGTAGTTTCAGAGGTAGGGTAAATTGCTTCAGGATCCACTGTAAAGGAAAAAGATTTAGACATTGCCGTCTAACACAACTCATAACATGCAGTAAAAAGAAGGCTACATAGTTCTTACTTACCATCATGCAGTTCACTATTGTCTTGCATAAAGTGTAAACAAATAGTTCGATTGACATCTTTTGACCCATTTTAATAACAATCTTTATCAGTTTCCTCACTTGATGCTGGTTCATGAATATCTCATTGCCCCATACACAGAAAGGGTTGAAGTGTGGATCTTTGGCAATGACATATGTACCTAAAATCACCAAGTTAATATTAGAAGCTAAACAACAATTGCAAAGTGATGTAGTACAACACTTCCTCCATCCCATTATATATGGTCTTATTACATGTATATCTAGACAGACATCATCAAAACATTAAGGTAACACTCTTCCTTGTAGCTATGTAGCCTGAGATTGCATATTTAGTCATTCAGTACAATGCATGTTGCTATGTAGTCTCAGATATGTTAAATATGACCCTAGTTAACCTATTGATAAATGGGTTACAGATATATTCAGTGAAATGTCCGATTCGACAATTAATCCGTTATCAGCCCCAGGCTATATGGTACCGGCTACCGATATCCGGAACAGTGAGTATATATAAGTAGTGCGATGAAACTAACCTCGGTGGTAAACAACACCTACTACTACTACTACTACTACTACTACTACTACTACTACTACTACTACTACTACTACTACTACTACTACTACTACTACTACTACTACATTTGGACTCTCCTAGCTCCACTTATGCCTATAAATAGCCCCTCCATTTTCGGATCTCTCCTCCCCCTTGAAACCCTAGTTCAAAAAAAACATCTCCGCGCTGAGCCGGACACGTCCGACCAGGCCGGACACTTCGCCGCCGCCAATCCCGCCTTGCCACGTGGGCACCGCCGCCGCCCCGGCCCGGGAGGCCCGGTTCGGGCCCCCGCGAGCCCGAGGTCTCCGCCGCCTCGCGCCGCCACTCCGCCGCCCTCGCCCTCGCGTCCGGTGGCCGGACCACCGCGCCATCCTCTCTGGCCGCCGCGGGCCACCTCGTCGGACCACCGCCGCCGCGGACCTCCGCCACCACGTCGCCCGAGCCGCCGCCTCCACGCGACGCCGCCGCCTCCACGCACGTCGCCGGCGCCGCTCCTTCCTCCGCCCGGCAAGTCCGGCCGGCGAGCCTCCCCCCACGAGCTCCAAGTCCGGCGACCCGATCCCTCCGGTGAACAGGAACTCCGACGATCTCCTCATGAAGCGTGCAGATCTCAGATCCAAAATCCTCTCGGTTGACTTTCGCTCCCGAACCCTTATTTTTTGTGCATACTTTGACCGGTGATATCTCCGCATCCGTAGCTCCGTTTTGGACATTTAGTATATCAAAATGTTCGCCTCCACGAGTACATCATTTCATTCCATTGCATCATTTGCATTTGAGTTCATCTTGATGCCCGAAATGCTGCTAGAAGGAGGCTTCGTGAGATATTTGTCAGATCTGCTAGTTCATCTTAGACTTTTGTCATTTTTGCCATGATTGTTGTGTGCATGATATGCCTGTGAGTCCTTCATATGATTTGTTAAGCATTTTGTCTTCTTTCCAGAGGTGCAACCCATGCATTTTTAGGTTGTGTGTGGTGACTTGTGCAAGCTTGCAAAGTGAGGCACTTGGTAGATCTGTTTTCAGGGACTTAATGGATTTCACTAAGTCTGGGATTGTTTAATTCATGATGCCATATGTTCAGCTTGTTTCCTAGTGATCCGTGCTTCTTTTCAGGATGATCAGCAAAGGAGTTTTTTTAATCTTGTTATGCTCTATCCATCCATATTTTTGTTTGCACATGTGGAGTACCCTAGCTTGAGTCAATCGAGCTCTACTTTTGCTTCGTGGTAAATTTGGGCAGATTGTCAACTTGTTTGCGATTTTGCCGATGCTATTGTAGTGGATCCGTGCATGCCATGCCATTGTTCCTGCCATGTATAGCTAGCATTTTGTGCCTTCTTAAAGGATGTATGCTTGCCTTGCCATGACTTGCACCGTAGTGAGTGCATCGAGCTCGTTTACATGCCTTCGTGAGTTACATTTCAGCATGTCTCAGATTTCACTAAGTCTGAGAACTGATTGTGTTTGAGCTATGTTCGTGAGCTTTTTAATATATTTTGTGAACCCTTTTGGCCCCATGCCACTTTGGATCTTTTGTTAAGCTTGTTGAGTAGCTCCATGCCATGTTCTTACTTTTCATAATCAGGTCATGTATCATGTTGTTTTGCTGCTTCGAAGAGAGCTTCGTGATCTGAAATTCCAGACTAGTGTTAATTTCACAAAGTCTGAAACCTGTTATGCATTTGCGTTTTTGCCATGCTTGTTTGAACCTCCTAATGGATGAATTGGCCGTGGCTCAGTGCTAGTGTTTTGTTAAGAATCTTGTGTGCATCCCTACCATGTATTTTGTTGTCATGTTTGGTGGCTGTAGCATGTTTATTTCATTGCATTTAGATGCCTACTTGCTGTAAATCGCAGACCGGTGTCATTCTTAAAACGCTTGTCATTTCCAAACCGTAACTCCGATTCCGGCGTTCTTTATATCGTTTTCAAGCGATTTCATCCCATCTTTCCAGTGGCACACTTGGTTTTCCATGTTGAGGCCAGGTTCATGCATTTCCTGTCACATCTTGCATTTTGCATCCCGCATCGCATCCCGCATAGCATACCATCTTTGCATCTTATTGTTTGAGTTTGCAGGTGGTTGATTGTATCCTTGTTGCTTGTTTGTGTTGTTTGGGTAGAGCCAGGAGACGAGTTCGCTAACGAGGAGCCCGTTGAGTTTGCTTTTGAGGATCTAGACAACTCTGACAGCTTTGCAGGCAAGATGATCATACCCTCGAAATCACTACTATCTTTGCTATGCTAGTTTGCTCGCTCTTTTGCTATGCCATTGCTACGATGCCTACCACTTGCTTGTCAGCCTCCCAATTGCCATGTCAAACCTCTAACCCACCATTGTCCTAGCAAACCGTTGTTTGGCTATGTTATCGCTTTGCCCAACCCCTCTTATAGCGTTGTTAGTTGCAGGTGAAGATTGGAGACCGTTCCTTGTTGGAACATTTATTTACTTGTTGGGATATCATTATATTGCCATGTTATCTTAATGCATCTATATACTTGGTAAAGGGTGGAAGGCTCGGCCTCTCGCCTAGTGTTTTGTTCCACTCTTGCCGCCCGAGTTTCCATCATATCGGTGGTATGTTCCTGGATTTTGCGTCCCTTACGCGGTTGGGCTATAATGGGAACCCCTTGATAGTTCGCCTTGATTAAAGCTTTACCAGCAATGCCCAACATTGGTTTTACCATTTGCCCCCTAGCCTCTTTTTCCCTTGGGTTTCCGGAGCCCGAGGGTCATCTTATTTTAACCCCCCCGGGCCAGTGCTCCTCTGAGTGTTGGTCCAACCGAGAAATGTCCGGGGCTACCAGGGGCAACTCTGGGCTGGCCTACCCGACGTCTTGCTCATCTAGTGTGCCCTGAGAACGAGATATGTGCAGCTCCTATCGGGATTTGTCGGCACATCTGGGTGGTGTTGTTGGTCTTGTTTTAACCTATCAAAGTGTCTTGTTGTACCGGGATACCGAGTCTGATCGGTGTGTCTTGGGTGGAGGTCTATTCCTTCGTTGACCGCGAGAGCTTGTTATGGGCTAAGTTGGGACCCCCCCTGCAGGGATTGAACTTTTGAAAGCCGTGCCCGCGGTTATGGACAGATGGGAATTTGTTAATGTCCGGTTGTAGATAACTTGAACCTTAATTAATTAAAATGAATCAACTGAGTGTGTTGCCATGATGGCCTCTTCTCGGCAGAGTCCGGGAAGTGGACACGGTGTTGGAGTTATGTTTGCGCAGGTTGCTCTCTAGTTTCTCGCTCGCGCCTTGCCTCCTCTTCTCGCTCTCTTTTGCGAATAAGTTAGCCACCATACATGCTAGTCGCTTGCTGTATCTCCACTCATACATTTACCCCATCCTACCTATTAAGCTTAAATAATCTTGATTGTGAGGGTGCAAGATTGCTGAGTCCCTGTGGCTCATAGATTACTATTACACCAGATGTAGGGACAGATGATACAGCTCCAGATGGCGCGCTTGAGCTCAAGTGGGAGTACGACGAGGATTCTCAGTGTTACTATGTTTCTTTTCCTGATGATCAGTAGTGGTGCCCAGTTGGGGTGATCGGGACCTATGTCGCTTGTTGGGTTGTCTTTTATTTTGGCGCCGTAGTCAGGCCATGAGTGTTTGGATGATGTATGTTATTTATGTACTTTGATGTGACGTGCCGAGTGTAAGCCAACTATGTATCTCCCATTTTATTCTTTATATTACATGGGATGTTGTGATGATTGCCTAACTTGCGACATTGCTTTCAATGCGGTTATGTCTCTAAGTCATGCCTCGACACATGGGAGCTATAGCCGCATCGAGGGCGTTACAAGTTGGTAATCAGAGCCTTCCCCGACCTTAGGAGCCCCCACTGATTGATCGTTTTTAGCAGCCGAGTTGTGTCTAGAAAAAATGTTGTGAGTCATTTAGGAATCATATATCGGAGAGTTAGGAATTCTTTTTACTTCCCAGTCTCCTCATCGCTCTGGTAAGCCATCCTGACGTAGAGTTTTGACTCTTCTCTTCTCAAATTTCACTAAATTTTTTTTAGGATTACGCGAGTATCTTGGAATCGTTTCGATGGTTTTATGATGAGAACATTGTCTTGGTGCCTCCTGTCAGGGGTTTAGTGGAAGTGTCCCGGGGAGTTGAGCTCTGAGGTGTTGTCATCATAATTTTATCGTTGCAATTCTGGAATACTTGAGATATGTTTGCCGACATCGAAAATCTCTTTTATGCAGTTCATTGGTGAGATAACCTCGACGCCACCCAGTACTGCGGCGGGAGTTCGGGAGTATCGCCATAACTTGTATAACGGATGCTTTTCGAAGGTCGAGGTAGATGGTTTCCGAAGGTTTCTTGGTTATGTGTTGAAGGATGGATACAGCTGGATGTAGGATTTGCTAGTTTGGGTGAGATATTATGCTTCCCCTGTATCCCCAACACCTGATTGCATAACTGGAAAGTTTCGAGAGTTTCATAGGTGGGAATTCTTGTAGCTCTAGCTCTTCTTCCACGGATATTGGTTTGAGATTGGGGTTTCTTACCGATTATTCGTTCTTGATCCGTACCTTGTTGTTTTACTTCGTCTACCTTCATTCTACGTGGCTTCGCAATTTAGGGATATGTGACCACTTCAAGAGATATGCATTCGTTCATTGTGTTCGGATGTGAAGACTTTATGTTGCAATTTTAATTCCGTTGGATTCAGCTTCAATATTTTGTCTATCAATGTGCTAATGGTGGTCAACCTCTTCAGGATGGCTCCTCCAACGCGCATGACTCCGAATCCTGATCCGCCACCACCTCCGGAGGCTTGGCAAGCTGTGATGGCCGCAACCAATGCAAACACACAGTTGATCATGCAAATCCTCCAAGAGCGCAATCAAGGCAGTCAAGGGAATCAAGGCAACAATCAGAATCATTTTGCTACACTGGACCAATTCCTTGCTAATGGGCCGAAGATGTTCAGCAATTGTGTTGAGGCAACCGATGCTGACGATTGGCTGGTGGATCTGTGTAAGCATTTTGAATGCAGCAACGTCAGGCCTGAAGATTTCGTCAAGTTCGCTTCCTTCCAACTCAAAGATCAGGCTGCAGAGTGGTTCCAGCAGTACAAGGATTCCAGAGGTGGACGTTTGATCACTTGGGATGATTTCCGTCAAGATTTCCGAGCTCATCACATCCCTTAGAGTGTGACTGAAAGTAAACGTGAGGAATTCCGCAACCTGAAGCAAGGCTCTTTGTCTGTCTATGACTACAACAAGTTGTTCCAGAAGCTCGCCCGCTTTGCCAAGCAGGACGTACCTGATGAGAAGAGTATGATATACCAGTTCAGGGGTGGTCTCAGAGAAGAAATTCAGCTCGCTCTTGTCCTCTTTGAGCCGTTGAGGTACGATGAGTTCTACAACATGGTACTGAAGCAAGAGGCCGCTCAGTTGAGGTGTGATGCTTCCAAGAAGCGAGTCAGAGATGCTACTCCTTCTTCCTCTACTCAAGTGGCCAAGCAGCAGAAGTATTGGCTTCCTCCTCCTCCGTTCCGTCAGCCGTATCAGCAAAAGAGCAAAGGTGGCAGTGGTTCTTCCCACCCACCCAACCCCGGCTTTCAGAACAAGACTTCGTCTCAAGCTCTAAGATCGAGTGCTCCGTACCACCGACCGCTTTCAGAGGTCACGTGCAACAAGTGCCAACAGAAGGGTCATTATGCCAACAAGTGTTTCAACCAGAGGCGTCTTCCTCCTCCTCCTCCTGTGAGATCGGCAAGTACAACTGTGGTCAAGCATAAGTCCAAGTCCGCCAAGGTCAACTTGCTGAATGCAGCTCAGGCAGAGGACTCACCAGATGTGATCATGGGCAACCTTCCTGTTAATGACATTCCCGCAAGAGTTCTTTTTGACACTGGTGCATCTTTATCATTTTTATCGAAGCCTTTTGCATCCATGCATGATGTGCATACTATTGATTTGCCTAAGCCGATAGCGGTCTCGTCTCCGGGTTTGTTCATGAAGACCAAAATGATGGCTCCGGATGTTACTATCACGTTGGGCGACTACAAGTTCCTTTCTTCCCCAATGGTTCTTGGTAATTCGGATATCGATCTTATTCTTGGGATGGATTGGCTCTCTAAGCACAAGGCTCAGCTTGATTGTGCAGCCAGGCAGATTCAACTGACTCATTCGTCTGAGGATGTCATTGTCTTTGCCGCTCGAGATGATACAATCCGGTTGTTTTCTCTCAATGAGAAGGGTGAATTGGATGCTATTTCGCAAATTCTAGTTGTTTGCGAGTATCAAGACGTCTTCCCAGAAGAGCTCCCAGGAATGCCTCCGCACCGGCCCGTTGAATTTGTTATTGATCTTGAGCCGGGTACGGAGCCTGTGTGCAAACGCCCTTACAAGCTCGGACCTGAAGAGTTAAAGGAGCTGAAGAAACAACTCGATATTCAAGAAAGAATGGGTCTCATTCGGCCTAGTTCTTCTCCGTGGGGTTGTGGTGTTCTTTTTGTGAAGAAGAAGGATGGGACAGACCGACTTTGTGTTGATTACCGTCCACTGAACAAGAAGACCATCAAGAACAAATACCCACTCCCCAACATCAATGAGCTGTTCGAACAACTCAAGGGTGCCAAAGTATTCTCCAAGCTTGATCTCCGTATGGGTTATCATCAGATTCGTATCCGTGAGAAAGATATTCCCAAGACGGCTTTCAGGACAAGCTATGGGTCATATGAATACACTGTCATGTCTTTTGGCCTCGTCAACGCTCCTTCGACGTTCTCTCGCATGATGAACTTCATCTTCAACCCCTACACCAATGACTTCGTTTTGGTCTATCTCGACGACATTCTGGTTTTCTCGAAGAACAAGGAAGATCATGCCAAGCACTTGCGTTTGGTTCTTGATAAGCTGAGGGAACATCAGTTCTACGCCAAGTTCTCCAAGTGTGAATTTTGGCTCGATAAGGTTCTTTATCTTGGTCATATCATCTCTGCCAAGGGCATTGCCGTGAATCCTGAGAAGGTGTCTGCAATTGTTAATTGGGAACCTCCTCAGAACGTGAAGCAACTCCGTAGCTTCCTCGGTCTCGCAAGCTACTACCGAAGATTTGTTGAAAACTTTTCTAAGATCGCGAAGCCTCTCTCAAATCTTCTTCAGAAGCACGCCAAGTACGTTTGGTCTCCGGAGTGTGATATTGCTTTCAACACTTTGAAAGAGAAGTTGATCACTGCTCCAGTTCTGACTCCATCGGATGAATCCAAGCCGTACGAGGTCTTTTGTGATGCCTCTCTCCAAGGTCTCGGTGCAGTACTGATGCAAGAGAAGAAAGTTGTTGCTTATACCTCTCGCCAGTTGAAGCCTAATGAAAAGAACTACCCCACTCATGATCTCGAGTTGGCGGCAGTTGTGCATGCTCTGTTGACTTGGAGACACCTTCTATTGGGAAGAAAAGTGGATATTTTCACTGATCACAAGAGTCTCAAGTACATCTTCACTCAGCCTAATCTCAACCTCAGGCAAACTCGATGGGTCGAAATGATTCAAGAGTATAATCCGAGTATTGAGTATACTCCAGGCAAGGCCAATGTGATCGCTGACGCTTTGAGCAGGAAAGCGTATTGCAACAGTCTGATTCTCAAGCCTTATCAACCCGAGCTTTGTGAAGCTTTCCGCAAACTTAATCTGCAAGTTGTTCCTCAAGGTTTCCTCACCAACCTTCAAGTCTCTCCTACCTTGGAAGACCAGATTCGCCAAGCCCAGCTTCTTGATGCTACGGTGAAAAAGGTGAAGATTGGGATTGCCAAGAGTCAGTCCAAGTACAAGTGCTACCGCCTTGATGACAAGGACACTCTCTTCTTCGAGGATTGAATTGTTGTACCCAAAGGTGAACTTCGTAAAGTGATCATGAACGAGGCTCACAACTCTCTCCTCTCCATCCACCCTGGGAGCAAGAAGATGTATCAGGATCTGAAGCAAACTTATTGGTGGACTCGAATGAAGCGCGAGATCGCTCAATTCGTGAATGAATGTGATGTCTGCAGAAGAGTGAAGGCAGAACACCAAAGGCCAGCAGGTCTCCTCCAACCTCTTGCCATTCCAGAATGGAAGTTTGACCACATTGAGATGGACTTCGTGACTGGGTTTCCAAAGTCCAAGCGTGACAATGATGCTATATTTGTTGTCATCGACAAGCTCACCAAAGTGGCTCATTTTCTGCCTATCAAAGAGTCGATCACTGCAGCTCAATTGGCGGAACTCTACACCTCTCGAATTGTCTCTCTGCACGGTATTCCTCAAGTGATATCTTCAGACCGTGGTAGCATCTTTACCTCCAAGTTTTGGGATTCTTTTCAGAAGGCCATGGGTACCAACATCCGCTTCAGCACAGCTTTCCATCCTCAAACAAGCGGTCAAGTCGAGCGTGTCAACCAGATTCTTGAAGATATGCTCAGGGCTTGTGTGATCTCCTTTGGCATGAAGTGGGAGGATTGTCTTCCTTATGCTGAATTCTCATACAACAACAGTTTTCAAGCAAGTTCGGGCAAGGCACCATTTGAAATTCTGTATGGTAGAAAATGCCATACCCCTCTCAACTGGTCTGAAACCGGTGAACGTCAGCTGCTGGGTAATGACTTAATCACAGAGGCAGAAGAAATGTGCAAGGTCATTCGTGATAACCTCAAAGCAGCCCAATCCCGCCAGAAGAGCTACTATGATAGTAAGCACCGTGATTTGGCTTTCGATATCGGAGATCATGTTTACCTCTGCGTCTCTCCTATGAAAGGGACTCGTCGCTTCGGTATCAAAGGGAAGCTTGCCCCCAGATACGTCGGGCCTTTCAAGATTGTCAGCAAGAGAGGCGACCTCGCCTATCAACTCGAGCTTCTGTCAAACTTTGCAAATGTTCATGATGTGTTCCATGTCTCTCAGCTTCGAAAGTGCTTCAAGACGCCTGACCGCACCGTCAACTTCGAGGACATTGAGCTCCAAGAAGATCTCTCCTATCGTGAGCACCCAGTTGCAATCCTTGAAGAGACTGAACGCAGGACTCGCAACAAGTCAATCAAATTTCTCAAAGTAAAGTGGTCACACCATTCCGACCGTGAAGCTACCTGGGAACGCAAGGATCACCTCCATTCTGAGTACCCGGAGTTCTTTCAGTCCTAGATCTCGGGACGAGATCTTTTCGTAGTGGTGGAGTGTTGTAACGCCCCAGATATAACTTTCCCAATTTGTACTCCAACTCTTGCCGTTTCCGGCGTTAAGTTATATTTATTTCTCGGGTTCAGGTCTTTGTCTCCGTGTGTTGTTTTCGTTGTCATGCATCTCATATCATGTCATCATGTGCATTGCATTTACTTACATGTTCATCTCATGCATTCGAGCATTTTCCCCGTTGTCCGTTTTGCATTCCGGCGCTTCGTTCTCCTCCGGTGGTCATTTCTACCTTTCTTTCGTGTGTGGGGATTAAACATTTCCGGATTGGACCGAGACTTGTCATGCGGCCTTGGTTTACTACCGGTAGACCGCCTGTCAAGTTTCGTACCATTTGGACTTCGTTTGATACTCCAACGGTTAACCGAGGGACCGAAAAGGCCTCGTGTGTGCTGCAGCCCAACACCCCTCCAATTTGTCCCAAAACCCACCAAACTTTGCTCCATCATCTAGAGCGTTCGATCACGATCCCATGGCCGAAAACCGCACCTCATTTGGACTCTCCTAGCTCCACTTATGCCTATAAATAGCCCCCTCCATTTTCGGATCTCTCCTCCCCCTCGAAACCCTAGTTCAAAAAAAACATCTCCGTGCCGAGCCGGACACGTCCGACCCGGCCGGACACTTCGCCGCCACCAATCCCGCATTGCCACGTGGGCACCGCCGCCGCCGCCGCCCTGGCCCGGGAGGCCCGGTTCGGGCCCCCGCGAGCCCGAGGTCTCCGCCGCCACTCCGCCCCCCTCGCCCTCGCGTCCGGTGGCCGGACCACCGCGCCATCCTCTCCAGCCGCCGCGGGCCACCTCGTCGGACCACCGCCGCCGCGGACCTCCGCCACCACGCCGCCCGAGCCGCCGCCTCCACACGACGCCGCCGCCGCTCCCTCCTCCGCCCGGCAAGTCCGACCGGCGAGCCTCCCCCCACGAGCTCCAAGTCCGGTGACCCGATCCCTCCGGTGAACAGGAAATCCGGCGATCTCCTCGTGAAGCGTGTAGATCTCAGATCCAAAATCCTCTCGGTTGACTTTCGCTCCCGAACCCTAATTTTTTGTGCATACTTTGACCGGTGATATCTCCGCATCCGTAGCTCCGTTTTGGACATTTAGTATATCAAAATGTTCGCCTCGACGAGTACATCATTTCATTCCATTGCATTTGAGTTCATCTTGATGCCCGAAATGCTGCTAGAAGGAGGCTTCGTGAGATATTTGTCAGATCTGCTAGTTCATCTTAGACTTTTGTCATTTTTGCCATGATTGTTGTGTGCATGATATGCCTGTGAGTCCTGCATATGATTTGTTAAGCATTTTGTCTTCTTTCAAGAGGTGCAACCCATGCATTTTTAGGTTGTGTGTGGTGACTTGTGCAAGCTTGCAAAGTGAGGCACTTGGTAGATCTGTTTTCAGGGACTTAGTGGATTTCACTAAGTCTGGGATTGTTTAGTTCATGATGCCATATGTTCAGCTTGTTTCCTAGTGACCCGTGCCTCTTTTCAGGATGATCAGTAAAGGAGTTTTGTTAATCTTGTTATGCTCTATCCATCCATGTCTTTGTTTGCACATGTGGAGTACCCTAGCTTGAGTCAATCGAGCTCTAATTTTGCTTCGTGGTAAATTTGGGCAGATCGTCAACTTGTTTGCGATTTTGCCGATGCTATTGTAGTGGATCCGTGCATTCCATGCCATTGTTCCTGCCATGTCTAGCTAGTATTTTGTGCCTTCTTAAAGGATGTATGCTTGCCTTGCCATGACTTGCACCGTAGTGAGTGCATCGAGCTCGTTTACATGCCTTCGTGAGTTACATTTCAGGATGTCTCAGATTTCACTAAGTCTGAGAACTGATTGTGTTTGAGCTATGTTCGTGAGCTTGTTAATATATTTTGTGAACCCTTTTGGACCTAGGCCACTTTGGGTCTTTTGTTAAGCTTGTTGAGTAGCTCCATGCCATGTTCTTACTTTTCATAATCAGGTCATGTATCATGTTGTTTTGCTGCTCTGAAGAGAGCTTCGTGATCTGAAATTCCAGACTAGTGTTAATTTCACTAAGTCTGAAACCTGTTATGCATTTGCGTTTTTGCCATGCTTGTTTGAACCTCCTAATGGATGAATTGGCCGTGGCTCAGTGCTAGTGTTTTGTTAAGAATCTTGTGTGCATCCCTGCCATGTATTTTGTTGTCATGTTTGGTGGCTGTAGCATGTTCATTTCATTGCATTTAGATGCCTACTTGCTGTAAATCGCAGACGGGTGTCATTCTTAAAACGCTTGTCATTTCCAAACCGTAACTCCGATTCCGGCGTTCTTTATATCGTTTTCAAGCGATTTCATCCCATTGTTCCAGTGGCACACTTGGTTTTCCAAGTTGAGGCCAGGTTCATGCATTTCCTGTCACATCTTGCATTTTCCATCCCACATTGCATCCCGCATAGCATACCATCTTTGCATCTTATTGTTTGAGTTTGCACGTGGTTGATTGTATCCTTGTTGCTTGTTTGTGTTGTTTGGGTAGAGCCGGGAGACGAGTTCGCTAACGAGGAGCCCGTTGAGTTTGCTTTTGAGGATCCAGTCAACTCTGACAGCTTTGCAGGCAAGATGATCATACCCTCGAAATCACTACTATCTTTGCTATGCTAGTTTGCTCGCTCTTTTGCAATGCCATTGCTACGATGCCTACCACTTGCTTGTCAGCCTCCCAATTGCCATGTCAAACCTCTAACCCACCATTGTCCTAGCAAACCGTTGTTTGGCTATGTTACCATTTTGCTCAGCCCCTCTTATAGCGTTGTTAGTTGCAGGTGAAGATTGGAGACCGTTCCTTGTTGGAACATTTATTTACTTGTTGGGATATCCTTATATTGCCATGTTATCTTAATGCATCTATGTACTTGGTAAAGGGTGGAAGGCTCGACCTCTCGCCTAGTGTTTTGTTCCACTCTTGCCGCCCTAGTTTCCGTCATATCGGTGTTATGTTCCCGGATTTTGCGTCCCTTACGTGGTTGGGCTATAATGGGAACCCCTTGATAGTTCGCCTTGATTAAAGCTTTACCAGCAATGCCCAACATTGGTTTTACCATTTGCCACCTAGCCTCTTTTTCCCTTGGGTTTTCGGAGCCCGAGGGTCATCTTATTTTAACCCCCCCGGGCCAGTGCTCCTCTGAGTGTTGGTCCAACCGAGCAATGTCCGGGGCTACCAGGGGCAACTCTGGGCTGGCCTACCCGACGTCTTGCTCATCCGGTGTGCCCTAAGAACGAGATATGTGCAGCTCATATCGGGATTTGTCGGCACATCTGGGTGGTGTTGCTGGTCTTGTTTTAACCTGTCGAAGTGTCTTGTTGTACCGGGATACCGAGTCTGATCGGTGTGTCTTGGGTGGAGGTCTATTCCTTCGTTGACCGCGAGAGCTTGTTATGGGCTAAGTTGGGACCCCCCCTGCAAGGATTGAACTTTCGAAAGCCGTGCCTGCGGTTATGGGCAGATGGGAATTTGTTAATGTCTGGTTGTAGATAACTTGAACCTTAATTAATTAAAATGAATCAACTGAGTGTGTTGCCGTGATGGCCTCTTCTCGGCGGAGTCCGGGAAGTGGACACGGTGTTGGAGTTATGTTTGCGCAGGTTGCTCTCTAGTTTCTCGCTCGCGCCTTGCCTCCTCTTCTCGCTCTCTTTTGCGAATAAGTTAGCCACCATACATGCTAGTCGCTTGCTGCAGCTCCACTCATACATTTACCCCATCCTACCTATTAAGCTTAAATAGTCTTGATCGCGAGGGTGCGAGATTGCTGAGTCCCTGTGGCTCACAGATTACTATTACACCAGATGCAGGGACAGATGATACAGCTCCAGATGGCGCGCTTGAGCTCAAGTGGGAGTACGACGAGGATTCTCAGCGTTACTATGTTTCTTTTCCTGATGATCAGTAGTGGTGCCCAGTTGGGGTGATCGGGACCTATGTCGCTTGTTGGGTTGTCTTTTATTTTGGCACCGTAGTCGGGCCATGAGTGTGTGGATGATGTATGTTATTTATGTACTTTGATGTGACGTGGCGAGTGTAAGCCAACTATGTATCTCCCCTTTTATTCTTTATATTACATGGGATGTTGTGATGATTGCCTAACTTGCGACATTGCTTTCAATGCGGTTATGTCTCTAAGTCGTGCCTCGACACGTGGGAGCTATAGCCGCATCGAGGGCGTTACACTCTCGGTGTATATTGATATAGATGGACTATTTCGATGGTGTGCATGTCTTTGGAACAAAGTAGTAGTGTGGGTCCGCTTGACTATAAGGAACTATTTATCCGCATAGCTTTCTCTACTACTTCTTCCAGTGATCGGTATGCAATGCATGTGTCTGTAGACATGACAACTTGTCCATGGAAGTTCAACTACGGCGACCATCACGTTTCATCCAGTGCCACTCGCGATTCCCACGACGCCGCTCTAACCCATGTCGCCACGTCCCCCGACGTGCGCCTCACCCCTCTCGGACGCACCGCCCTACTGCCTTTGTGTGCATGACATGTGGGCCACCTAAAATGTGTCAAGCATCAAGTTTCTACCACAGCCACATGCGATTCCCACGATGCCGCTCGAACCCATGACACCACACGTCCCCGACCTGCGGCTCACCCCTCTCGGCCCCACTGCCCCTCTGCCTTCGGGAGCATTACATGTGGACCAGTCACCTATCGGGTCCACATGTTATTGACTCAAAGGCAGGTGTAGTAAGGCACTGAAGCTCAGTCCCGAGGGCCCTAAGAGGGAAATGTAACTCCCGCGCCAAGTCTTGTGGTGCTACCGCTGCACGAACTCATGCCAAACTCGAGATTTTTTTCTTTGCTATACATGCACGCAACGATTTAATGGACATTGTAATCTCAACATGTGATGGGGAGCTCTAAATTTGAATTTGAAACTTATAAAACAAAAAGATTCAAAACAAATAAACTGGGAGAGAGGGAGTATATCGTAGGATGTGTCCCATACGAAATAAGTCCCCTGGTTTGTCACCGCGAAGATGCAGTTAGAAAGGGGCACATCGTCTTCATACTCGTACGACAACAAATCGGCTACAAACAGCATGGTCCGCCTTTGAACGCCATGTGCAAGGTTCGTGCTATCTTATTCAATCTCACCATGGTTCCATCGTACCAATTCATGTGGTGGCCCGTTGCATGGCTGATCCCAATGTTGGAAAAAGGTTCTACGAGAACGGTGTCACTGTTGTAAATGTTGTGCAAATTGATGTTGGTACCCTCCCATACATATGCAAGCCAATCTCCACTCGCACCGAGCCTAACGTGTGAAACAGTGGGCAGGGGAAGAATTAGGAAATGGACATGAAAGTAGTCTTTAGAATGCATTTACTATGTGATCAAACTCATGTTACGTGGTCATCGGAGGAAATCTGAGTGCCCCTCAATGTCGGCATCTCAAGGGGCGTCAACTTGCAACTACGGCCACGCCACGTTTGAGAGACCCCCAAGGAAACATCCTCATGCGTTCCATGGAACATCAAGATGCATTTGTATGAGTAGTTTATCTTGTGAGAGAAAAGGATGAACGAGGGAAGGCCTCTAGAGATAGAGATAGACACCACTACTACCAATGTGCTGGCCCGTGCGTTGCAATGGATCCAAAGTAGTAGAGTAACACTTGTTCACGTGCTTGAAATATAAACACTCTAGTTTTGATATACATGTGTCAGCAGACATGACAGCTTGTCCATGGAAGTTGAACCATGGCGACCATCACGTTTCTTGTTTCTACCACTGCCACACCCACATGCGATTCCGACGACGCCGCTCCAACCCATGACACGACGTCCCTTGATGTGGACATGGATCCTTTGACGTGGCTATCACTGCCTTGCCCTGCCTTTCCTT
Source organism: Triticum monococcum (assembly GCA_034509565.1). NCBI lineage: Eukaryota > Viridiplantae > Streptophyta > Magnoliopsida > Poales > Poaceae > Triticum > Triticum monococcum. Next base: position 610,546,928 of record CM067842.1, read on the forward strand.
CGCTGACAGGTGGGACCCACGCTTGGGGGTCCCACATGTCAGTGACAGAATGGTAGGATTGTTCACGTCAGGGGATCCTCATCCCCCCGACGTGCGCCTCATCCCTCTCGGCCCCACCACTCCTCTACCTTTGTGTCCATGACATGCGGGCCAGCTGAACTGCGGCGACCATCAACTTCCTACCACAACCACACCCGATTGGACGCGGTTTGCCTGCTTTGCTGCTGTGCTCCAATCCGTACACCATCGAATTTTCATCCAGCGGCTGTGACACATAATGGTGGAGGGGGGCACCGCACACGGCTAAGAGAACTATCACGAAGATCAACGTGTGTGTCTAGAGGTGCCCCCTGCCCCCGTATATAAAGGAGCAAGGGGGGAGGCCGGCCGGCCCTTGGGCGCGCCAAGGAGGAGGAGTCCTCCTCCTAGTAGGAGTAGGACTCCCCTCTTTCATACTCCTACTACCAGGTGATTAACACCCATAGTTCACATCGACATGTGACCAACACCCAAAGGGTTTACTAGAGTCAATAATCTAGTTCACATCGCTATGTGATTACCAACCAAAGAGTACTAAGGTGTGATCATGTTTTGCTTGTGAGAGAAGTTTAGTCAACGGGTCTGCCACATTCAGATCTGTAAGTATTTTGCAAACTTCTATGTCAACAATGCTCTGCACAGAGCTACTCTAGCCAATTGCTCCCACTTTCAATATGTATCCATATTGAGATTTAGAGTCATCTGGACCAGTGTCAAAATTTGCATCGACGTAACCCTTTACGACGAACCTTTTGTCACCTCCATAATCGAGAAACATATCCTTATTCCACTAAGGATAATTTTGACCAATGTCTAGTGATCTACTCCTAGATCACTATTGTACTCCCTTGCCAAACACAGGGCAGGGTATACAATAGGTCTGGTACACAGCATGGCATACTTTATAGAACCTATGGCTAAGGCATAGGGAATGACTTTCATTCTCTCTCTATCTTCTGCCATGGCCGGGTTTTGAGTCTTACTCAGTTTCACACCTTGTAACATAGGCAATAACTTTTTCGTTGACTGTTTCATTTTGAACTACTTGAAAATCTTGTCAAGGTATGTACTCATTGAAACACTTATCAAGCATCTTGATCTATCTCTATAGATCTTGATGCTCAATATGTAAGCAGCTTCACCAAGGTTTTTCTTTGAAAAACTCCTTTCAAACATTCTTTTATGCTTTGTAGAATAATTCTACATTATCTTCGATCAACAATATGTCATTCACATATACTTATCAGAAATGTTGTAGTGCTCCCACTCACTTTCTTGTAAATACAGGCTTCACCGCAAGTCTGTATAAAACTATATGCTTTGATCAACTTATCAAAGCGCATATTCCAACTCCGAGATGCTTGCACCAGTCCATAGATGGATCGCTGGAGCTTGCATATTTTGTTAGCATCTTTAGGATTGACAAAACCTTCTGGTTGCATCATATACAACTCTTCTTTAATAAATCCATTAAGGAATGTAGTTTTGTTTATCCATTTGCCAGATTTCATAAAATGCGGCAATTGCTAACATGATTCGGACAGACTTAAGCATAGATACGAGTGAGAAACTCCCATCGTAGTCAACACCTTGAACTTGTCGAAAACCTTTTTGCGAAAATTCTAGCATTTGTAGATAGTGACACTACTATCAACGTCCGTCTTCCTCTTGAAGATCCATTTCATATCAATGGCTCGCCGATCAATGGGCAAGTCAATCAAAGTCCATACTTTGTTCTCATACATGGATCTCATCTCAGATTTCATGGCCTCAAGCCATTTCGCGGAATCTGGGCTCATCATTGCTTCCTCATAGTTCGTAGGCTCGTCATGGTCAAGTAACATGACCCCCAGAACAGGATTACCGTACCACTCTGGTGCGGATCTCACTCTGGTTTACCTACGAGGTTCGGTAGTAACTTGATCTGAAGTTACATGATCATCATCATTAGCTTCCTCACTAATTGGTGTAGTAATCACAGGAACAGATTTCTGTGATGAACTACTTTCCAATAAGGGAGCAGGTACAGTTACCTCATCAAGTTCTACTTTCCTCCCACTCACTTCTTTCGAGAGAAACTCCTTTTCTAGAAAGGATCCATTCAAAGCAACAAATATATTGCCTTCGGATCTGTGATAGAAGGTGTACCCAACATTTTCTTTTGGGTATCCTATGAAGACGCACTTCTCTGATTTGGGTTAGAGCTTATCAGGTTGAAACTTTTTCACATAAGCATTGCAACCTCAAACTTTAAGAAATGACAGCTTAGGTTTCTTGCCAAACCATAGTTCATACGGTGTCGTCTCAACGGATTTAGATGGTGCCCTATTTAACGTGAATGCAGCTGTCTCTAATGCATAACCCCAAAATGATAGTGGTAGATCGGTAAGAGACATCATAGATCGCACCATATCTAATAAAGTACGGTTATGACGTTCGGACACACCATTATGCTGTGGTGTTCCAGGTGGCGTGAGTAGTGAAACTATTTCACATTGTTTTTAACTGAAGGCCAAACTTGTAACTCAAATATTTTACTTCTGCGATCATATCGTAGAAACTTTTATTTTTGTTACGATGATTCTCCACTTCACTCTGAAATTCTTTGAACTTTTCAAATGTTTCAGACTTGTGTTTCATCACGTAGATATACTCATATCTGCTCAAATGATCTGTGAAGATCAGAAAATAATGATACCTGCCGCGAGCTTCAATATTCATCGGACCACATACATCAGTATGCATGATTTCCAACAAATCTGTTGCTTGCTGCATTGTTCCGGAGAACGGAGTCTTAGTCATCTTGCCCATGAGGCATGGTTCGCAAGCATCAACTGATTCATAATCAAGTGATTCCAAAAGTCCATCAGCATGGAGTTTCTTCATGCGCTTTACACCAATATGACCTAAACGGCAGTGCCACAAATAAGTTGCACTATCATTATTAACTTTGCATCTTTTGGTTTCAATATTATGAATATGTGTATCACTATGATCGAGATCCAACGAACCATTTCATTGGGTGTGTAACCATATATGTAAATAGAACAACAATTTATTCTCTTACTTAAATGAATAACCGTATTGCAATAAACATGATCAAATCATATTCATGCTCAATGCAAACACCAAATAACACTTATTTAGGTTTAACACTAATCCCGAAAGTATAGGGAGTGTGCGATGATGATCATGTCAATCTTGGAACCACTTCCAACACACATCGTCACTTCACCCTTAACTAGTCTCTGTTCATTCTACAACTCCCGTTTCGAGTTACTACTCTTAGCAACTGAACCAGTATCAAATACCGAGGGGTTGCTACGAACACTAGTAAAATACACATCAATAATCTTTAGATCAAATATACCTTTGTTCACTTTGCCATCCTTCTTATCCGCCAAATACTTGGGGCAGTTCCGCTTCCAGTGACCAGTCCCTTTGCAGTAGAAGCACTTAGTCTCAGGCTTAGGATCAGACTTGGGCTTCTTCACTTGAGCAGCAACTTGCTTGCCGTTCTTCTTGAAGTTCCCCTTCTTCCCTTTGCCCTTTTATTGAAACTAGTGGTCTTGTCTACCATCAACACTTGATATTTTTCTTGATTTCTACCTTCGTCGATTTCAGTATTACGAAGAGCTTGGGAATCGTTTCCGTTATCCCTTGCATATCATAGTTCATCATGAAGTTCTACTAACTTGGTGATGGTGACTAGAGAATTCTTTCAATCACTATTTTATCTGGAAGATTAACTCCCACTTGATTCAAGCGATTGTAGTACCCAGACAATCTGAGCACATGCTCACTGCTTGAGCTATTCTCCTCCATCTTTTAGCTATAGAACTTGTTGGAGACTTCATATCTCTCAACTCGGGTATTTGCTTGAAATATTAACTTCAACTCCTGGAACATCTCATATGGTCCATGATGTTCAAAACGTCTTTGAAGTCCCGATTCTAAGCCATTTAAGCATGGTGCACTAAACTATCAAGTAGTCATCATATTGAGCTAGCCAAACGTTCATAACGTCTGTATCTGCTCCTTCAATAGGTCTGTCACCTAGCGGTGCATTAAGGACATAATTCTTTTGTGTAGCAATGAGGATAATCCTCAGATCACGGATCCAATCCGCATCATTGCTACTAACATCTTTCAACTTAATTTTCTCTAGGAACATATCAAAAATAAAACAGGGGAGCTAAACGCGAGCTATTGATCTACAACATAGATATGCTAATACTACCAGGACTAAGTTCATGATAAATTAAAGTTCAATTAATCATATTACTTAAGAACTCCCACTTAGAAAGACATCCCTCTAATCTTCTAAGTGATCACGTGATCCAAATCAACTAAACCATGTCTGATCATCACGTGAGATGGAGTAGTTTCAATGGTGAACATCACTATGTTGCTCATATCTACTATATGATTCACGCTCGACCTTTCGGTCTCCGTGTTCCGAGGCCATATCTGTTATATGCTAGGCTCGTCAAGTTTAACCTGAGTATTCCGCGTGTGCAACTGTTTTGCACCCGTTGTATTTGAACGTAGAGCCTATCACACCCGATCATCACGTGGTGTCTCAGCACGAAGAACTTTCGCAATGGTGCATACTCAGGGAGAACACTTGTACCTTGATAAATAGTGAGAGATCATCTTATAAAGCTACCATCGAACTAAGCAAAATAAGATGTATAAAAGATAAACATCACATGCAATCAGAATATGTGACATGATATGGCCATCATCATCTTGTGTTTTTGATCTCCATCTCCAAAGCATCGTCATGATCTCCATCGTCACCGGCATGAAACCATGATCTCCATCATCTTGATCTATATCAATGTGTCGTCACATGGTTGTCTCGCCAACAATTGCTTTTGCAACTATTGCTATCGCATAGCAATAAAGTAAAGCAATTATTTGGCACTTGCATCTTATGCAATAGAGAGATAACCATAAGGCTTTTGCCAGTTGCCGATAACTTCAACAAAACATGATCATCTCATACAACAACTTATATCTCATCACGTCTTGACCATATCACATCACAACATGCCCTGCAAAAATAAGTTAGACGTCCTCTACTTTGTTGTTGCAAGTTTTACGTGGCTGCTACGGGCTGAGCAAGAACCGTTCTTACCTATGCATCAAAACCACAATGATAGTTTGTCAAGTTGGTGTTGTTTTAACCTTCGCAAGGACCGGGCGTAGCCACACTCGGTTCAACTAAAGTTGGAGAAACTGACACCCGCCAGCCACCTGTGTGCAAAGCACGTCGGTAGAACCAGTCTCGCATAAGAGTACGCGTAATGTCGGTCCGGGCCGCTTCATCCAACAATACCGCCGAACCAAAGTATGACATGCTGGTAAGCAGTATGACTTATATCGCCCACAACTCACTTGTGTTCTACTCGTGCACAACATCAATGCATAAACCTAGGCTCTGATACCACTGTTGGGGAACGTAGTAATTTCAAAAAAAAAATCCTACGCACACGCAAGATCATGGTGATGCATAGCAACGAGAGGGGAGAGTGTTGTCTACGTACCCTCGCAGACCGACAGCGGAAGCGTTATGACAACGCGGTTGATGTAGTCGTACGTCTTCACGGCCCGACCGATCAAGCACCGAAACTACGGCACCTCCGAGTTCTAGCACACGTTCAGCTCGATGACGATCCCCGGACTCCGATCCAGCAAAGTGTCGGGGAAGAGTTCCGTCAGCACGATGGCGTGGTGATGATCTTGATGTTCTACCATCGCAGGGCTTCGCCTAAGCACCGCTACAATATTATCGAGGATTATGGTGGAGGGGGGCACCGCACATGGCTAAGAGAACGATCACGAAGATCAACTTGTGTGTCTAGAGGTGCCCCCTGCCCCCGTATATAAAGGAGCAAGGGGGGAGGCCGGCCGGCCCTTGGGCGCGCCAAGGAGGAGGAGTCCTCCTCCTAGTAGGAGTAGGACTCCCCTCTTTCATACTCCTAGTAGGAGGGGGAAAGGAAGGGGGAGAGGGAGAAGGAAAGGGGGGTGCCGCCCCCCTCTCCTAGTCCAATTCGGACCAGAGGGGGAGGGGGCGCGCGGCCCACCCTGGCCGCCCCTCTCTCTCTCTCTCCACTAGGGCCCATAAAGCCCATTACTTATCCCCAGGGGGGGGGGGTTCTGGTAACCCTCCGGCACTCCGGTTTTCTCCAAAATCACCCGGAACACTTCCGGTGTCCGAATATAGCCGTCCAATATATCAATCTTTATGTCTCAACCATTTCGAGACTCCTTGTCATGTCCGTGATCACATCCGGGACTCTGAACAAACTTCGGTACATCAAAATATATAAACTCATAATGAAACTGTCATCGTAACATTAAGCGTGCGGACCCTACGGGTTCGAGAACAATGTAGACATGACCGAGACATGTCTCCGGTCAATAACCAATAGCGGAACCTAGATGCTCATATTGGCTCCCACATATTCTACGAAGATCTTTATCGGTCAGACCGCATAAGAACATACTTTGTTCCCTTTGTCATCGGTATGTTACTTGCCCGAGATTCGATCGTCGGTACCTCAATACCTAGTTCAATCTCATTACCGGCAAGTCTCTTTACTCGTTTCGTAATACACCATCTTGCAACTAACTCATTAGTTGCAATGCTTGCAAGGCTTATGTGATGTGCATTACCGAGAGGGCCCAGAGATACCTCTCTGACAATCGGAGTGACAAATCCTAATCTCGAAATACGCCAACCCAACATGTACCTTTGGAGACACCTATAGAGATCCTTTATAATCACCTAGTTACATTGTGACGTTTGGTAGCACACAAAGTGTTCCTCCGGCAAACGGGAGTTGCATAATCTCATAGTCATAGGAACATGTATAAGTCATGAAGAAAGCAATAGCAACATACTAAATGATCGGATGCTAAGCTAATGGAATGGGCATGTCAATCACATCATTCTCCTAATGATATGATCCCATTAATCAAATGACAACACATGTCTATGGTTAGGAAACATAACCATCTTTGATCAACGAGCTAGTCAAGTAGAGGCATAGTAGTGACACTCTGTTTGTCTATGTATTCACACATGTATCATGTTTCCGGTTAATACAATTCTAGCATGAATAATAAACATTTATCATGATACAAGGAAATAAATAATGACTTTATTATTGCCTCTAGGGCATATTTCCTTCACCTACGTCAAGACATCAACTAGGAGGGCACGAGGTAGGGGTGCGCCTACCCCCCAGGCGTGCCCTCCACCCTCATGGGCCCCACGTTGCTCCACCGACGTACTCCTTCCTCCTATATATACCTACGTACCCCCAAACTACTAGATACGGAGCCAAAAACCTAATTCCACTGGCACAACCTTGTCTACCTGTGAGATCCCATCTTGGGGCCTGTTCCAGAGCTTCGCTCGAGGGGGCATCGATCCCGGAGGGCTTCTACATCAACACCATAGCCTCTCCGATGATATGTGAGTAGTTTACCTCATACCTTCGGGTCCATAGTTATTAGCTAGATGGCTTCTTCTCTCTTTTTGGATGTCAATACAATGTTCTCCCCCTCTCTCGTGGAGATCTATTCGATGTAATCTTCTTTTGCAGTGTGTTTGTTGAGACCGATGAATTGTGGGTTTATGATCAAGTTTATCTATGAGCAATATTTGAATATTCTCTAAATTCTTTTATGTATGATTGGTTATCTTTGCAAGTCTCTTCGAATTATCAGTTTGGTTTGGCCTACTAGATTGATCTTTGTTGCAATGGGAGAAGTGCTTAGCTTTGGGTTCAATCTTGCGGTGTCCTTTTCCGGTGACAGTAGGGGCAGCAAGGCACGTATTGTATTGTTGCCATCGAGGATAGCAAGATGGGGTTTATATCATATTGCACATCATGTCATCTTACTTAAGGCGTTACTCTGTTCTTATGAACTTAATACTCTAGATGCATGCTGGATAGCGGTCGATGTGTGGAGTAATAGTAGTAGATGCAGGCAGGAGTCGGTCTACTTGTCTCGGACGTGATGCCTATATACATGATCATACCTAGATATTCTCATAACTATGCTCAATTCTATAAATTGCTCAACAATAATTTTTTCACCCACCGTAATACTTATGCTCTTGAGCGAAGCCACTAGTGAAACCTATGGCCCTCGGGTCTATTTTCCATCATATTAATCTCCCGACAATAAGCTATTTTTGGCGCCGTTTTTATTTTTCTTTCTTTACTTTGCATCTTTATCATAAAAATACCAAAAATATTATCTTATCATATCTAGCAGATCTCACTCTCGTAAGTGACCATGAAGGGATTGACAACCCCTTTATTGCATTAGTTGCGAGGATTTATTTGTTTGTGTAGGTGCGAGGGACTCGTGCGTGGCCTCCTACTGGATTGATACCTTGGTTCTCAAAAACTGAGGGAAATACTTACGCTACTTTGATGCATCACCCTTTCCTCTTCAAGGGAAAACCAACGCAACGCTCAAGAGGTAGCAAGAAGGATTTCTAGAGCCGTTGCCAGGGAGTCTACGCAAAAGTCAACATACCAAGTACCCATCACAAACCCTTATCTCCCGCATTATTGCCATTTGCCTCTCGTTTTCCTCTCCCCCACTTAACCCTTGCCGTTTTATTTGCCCTCTCTTTTCCGTTCGCCTCTTTTTCGCTTGCTTCATGTTTGCTCGTGTGTTGGATTGCTTGCTTGTCACGATGGCTCTACCTAAATTTGATGATCTTCACCTTAAAAGGTTGGAAGAGATCGAAAGCAATGTCAGGAGTTTTATGGTCTTACAATTTGAGCATAATAATTTCTTTAGAAACGAGCTTAAGGAACAAAAAAGCTTTATGGGTTATATGAATAAAGAGCTCGATGATATGTCTAAAGAATTTGATGGTTTGAAATCTCAGATTGCTCATCTTGAGAAGTTAATAGCTGAAGTTTCAGATAAGCAGACCACCTTAGTTAATAAGTTGGCCGCTAAGCCGGAATTTTTTTATGAAAATAAAGATGAAGATCTAAAAGTTATTGATGTGTCCCCTATTAAATCTTTGTTTTGCAATATGAATCTTGATAATGATGGAACTGAATATGATCCACCTTTACCTAGAAGGCGTTCCAAAAATTCAGAGTTTTTGGATCTTGATGCTAAAATTGATAAAAGTGGGAATGAAGAGGTCAAAACTCTAGATATTAATGAACCCACTATTTTGGATTTCAAGGAATTTAATTATGATAATTTCTCTTTGATAGATTGTATTTCCTTGTTGCAATCCGTGCTAAATTCTCCTCATTCTTATAGTCAAAATAAAGCTTTTACTAAACATATCGTTGATGCTTTGATGCATTCTTATGAAGAGAAACTTGAGGTTGAAGTTTCTATCCCTAGAAAACTTTATGATGAGTGGGAACCTACTATTAAAATTAAAATTAAAAATCATGAATGCTATGATTTGTGTGATTTGGGTGCTAGTGTTTCCATGATTCCAAAAACTTAAAGCGATTTACTAGGTTTCCATGAATTTGATGATTGCTCTTTAAACTTGCACCTTACGGATTCCACTATTAAGAAACCTATGGGAAGAATTAATGATGTTCTTATTGTTGTAAATAGGAACTATGTGCCCGTAGACTTTATTGTTCTTGACATAGATCGCAATCCTTCATGTCCTATTATTCTCGGTAGACCTTTCCTTATAACGATTGGTGTAATTATTGATATGAAGGAAGGGAATATTAGATTCCAATTTCCCTTAAGGAAAGGCATAGAACACTTCCCTAGAAATAAAATAAAATTACCTTATGAATCTATTATGAGAGCCACTTATGGATTGCCTACCAAAGATGACAATACCTAGATCTATCCTTGCTTTTATGCCTAGCTAGGGGCGTTAAACGATAGCGCTTGTTGGGAGACAACCCAATTCTTTTATTTTTTTGCTTCTTGCTTCTGTTTAGGAATAAATATTTGATCGATCCTCTGGTTAGATGTCTTTTTATGTTTTAATTAGTGTTTGTGCCAAGTTTAACCTATAGGATCTTCTTGGATGATAGTTATTTGATCTTGCTGTAAATTCCAGAAACTTTCTGTTCACGAAAATAATTGTTAAAAATCACCAGAACATGATAAAATATTGATTCCAATTGCTGCTGATCAATAAAAAATTGTCTAGGTCGTCCTATTTTGGTAGATTTTGTGGAGTTCCAGAAGTTTGCGTTAGTTACAGATTACTACAGACTGTTCTGTTTTTGACGGATTCTGTTTTTCGTGTGTTGTTTGCTTATTTTGATGAATCTATGGCTAGTAAAATAGTTTATAAACCATAGAGAAGTTGGAATACAGTAGGTTTAACACCAATATAAATAAAGAATGAGTTCATTACAGTAGCTTGAAGTGGTCTTTTGTTTTCTTTCGCTAACAGAGCTCATGAGATTCTGTGCTGAGTTTTGTGTTGTGAAGTTTTCAAGTTTTGGGTGAAAGATTTGATGGATTATGGGACAAGGAGTGGCAAGAGCCTAAGATTGGGGATGCCCATGGCACCCCAATATAATCTAAGGACACCTAAAAGCCAAAGCTTGGGGATGCCCCGGAAGGCATCCCCTCTTTCGTCTACTTCCATCGGTAACTTTACTTGGAGCTATATTTTTATTCACCACATGATATGTATTTTGCTTGGAGCGTCTTGTATTATTTGAGTATTTGCTTTTTAGTTTACCACAATCATCCTTGCTGTACACACCTTTTGAGAGAGACACACATGATTCAGAATTTATTAGAATACTCTATGTGCTTCACTTATATTTTTTGAGCTATATAGTTTTGCTCTAGTGCTTCACTTATAACTTTTAGAGCACGATGGTGGATTTGTTTTATAGAAACTATTGATCTCTCATGCTTCACTTATATTATTTTGAGGATCTTAAAATAGCATGGCAATTTGCTTTAATCAATATCATGAGAAATTTGATGCTTGATAATTGTTTTGAGATATAAAGGTGGTAATATCATAGTTGTGCTAGTTGAGTAATTGTGGAATTGAAAAATACATGTGTTGGAGTTTGTGATTCCCGTAGCATGCACGTATGGTGAACCGTTATGTAACAAAGTCGGAGCATGAGGTATTTGTTGATTGTCTTCCTTTGTGTGGCGGTCGGGATCGCGCGATGGTTAACTCCTACCAACCCTTCCCCTAGGAGCATGCGTAGTAGTACTTTGCTTCGAGGGCCAATAAATTTTTGCAATAAGTATATGAGTTCTTTATGACTAATGTGAGTCCATGGATTATACACACACTTACCTTTCCGCAATTTTCTAGCCTCTTCGGTACCGTGCATTGCCCTTTCTCACCTTGAGAGTTGGTGCAAACTTCGCCGGTGCATCCAAACCCCGTGATATGATACGCTCTATCACACATAAACCTCCTTATATATTCCTCAAAACAGCCACCATACCTACCTATCATGGCATTTCCATAGCCATTCCGAGATATATTGCCACGCAACATTCCACCATTTCATTTATCATGACACGCTCCATTATTGTCATATTGCTTTGCATGATCATGTAGTTGACCTTATATTTGTGGCAAAGCCACCGTTCATAATTCTTTCATACATGTTGCTCTTGATTCATTGCATATCCCGGTACACCGCCGGAGGCATTCATATAGATTCATATTTTGTTCTAAGTATTGAGTTGTAATTCATGAGTTGTAAGTAAATAAAAGTGTGATTATCATCATTATTAGAGCATTGTACCAAGTGAGGAAAGGATGATGGAGACTATGATTCCTCCACAAGTCGGGATGAGACTCCGGACTAAAAAAAAGAGGCCATAATAAAAAAGGAAGAGAAAAGGCCCAAATAAAAAAATGAGAGAAAAAGAGAGAAGGGACAATGTTACTATCCTTTTACCACACTTGTGCTTCAAAGTAGCACCGTGATCTTCATAATAGAGAGTCTCTCATTTTGTCACTTTCATATACTAGTGGGAAATTTCATTATAGAACTTGGCTTGTATATTCCAATGATGGGCTTCCTCAAATGCCCGAGGTCTTCGTGAGCAAGCAAGTTGGATGCACACCCACTTAGTTTGTTTTTGAGCTTTCATACACTTATAGCTCTAGTGCATCTGTTGCATGGCAATGCCTACTCCTTGCATTAACATCAATTGATGGGCATATCCATAGCCCGTTGATTAGCCTTGTTGATGTGAGACTCTTTTTTGTCTTCCCACATAACCCCTACCATTATACCTTATTCCACCATAGTGCTATATCCATGGCTTGCGCTCATGTATTACGTAAGAGTTGAAAAGGCTGAAGCGCGTTAAAAGTATGAACCAATTGCTTGGCTAAAACCGGGGTCATACATGATATGAATATTTTGTGTGGGGAAGATGGAGCATAGCCAGACTATATGATTTTGTAGGGATAACTTGCTTTGGCTATGTTATTTTGATAAGACATAATTGCTTAGTTAGTATGCTTGAAGTATTATTGTTTTTATGTCAACATTAAACTTTTATCTTGAATCATATCAAATCTCAACATTCATGCCACAATAAGAAGAATTATATTGAAATTATGCTAAGTAGCATTCCACATCAAAAATTCTGTTTTTATCATTTACCTACTCGAGGACGAGCAGGAATTAAGCTTGGGGATGCTTGATACGCCTCCAACGTATCTATAATATTTGATTGTTCCATGCTATATTATATTCTGTTTTGGACATTATCCGGCTTTCTATACACTTTTATATTATTTTTGGGACTAACCTATTAACCGGAGGCCCAGCCCAGAATTGCTGTTTTTGCCTATTTCAGAGTTTCGCAGAAAAAGAATATCAAACGAAGTCCAAACGGAATGAAACCTTCAGGAACGTGATTTTCGGAACAAACGTGATCCAGAGGACTTGGACACTACATTAAGACATCAACCAGGAGGGCACGAGGTAGGGGGCGCGCCTACCCCCCTAGGCGCGCCCTCCACCCTCGTGGGCCCCACATTGCTCCACCGACGTACTCCTTCCTCCTATATATACCTACATACCCCAAACTACCAGATACGGAGCCAGAAACCTAATTCCACCACCGCAACCTTTTGTACCTGTGAGATCCCATCTTAGGGCCTGTTCCGGAGCTCCGCCGGAGGGGGCATCGATCATGGAGGGCTTCTACATCAACACCATAGCCTCTCCGATGATATGTGAGTAGTTTACCTCAGCCCTTCGGGTCCATGGTTATTAGCTAGATGACTTCTTCTCTCTTTTTGGATCTCAATACAATGTTCTCCCCCTCTCTCGTGGAGATCTATTCGATGTAATCTTATTTTGCGGTGTGTTTGTTGAGACCGATGAGTTGTGGGTTTATGATCAAGTTTATCTATGAACAATATTTGAATCTTCTCTGAATTCTTTTATGTATGATTGGTTATCTTTGCAAGTCTCTTCAAATTATCAGTTTGGTTTGGCTTACTATCTGTGAACAATACTTACACTACTTTGCTGCATCACCCTTTCCTCTTCAAGGGAAAACCAACGCAGTGCTCAAGAGGTAGCACCCGCAGGTTCATCTCGAACGAGTGAGTCGCGAACCACGCCACCACCATGAGAATGACATGTGGGCCAGCCGCATTTAAGGTCTGCATGTCATTGACTCATAGGCCGGGCACTAAGCCACTGAAGTTCGGTCCCGTGGGCCCCGAGAGGGAAATGTAACTCCTACGACAGGCCTTGTGGTGCTCCTGTAGTACGAGCTCATGCCAAACCTGGAATTTGTTTCTTACTACTACCAACTACTAGTAAGGTACACGTGCATTGCACGCATGAGATTCTGGTGGTTTGTGCATTATGCTTCTACATGTGGAGTATTCTAGATTCTACATGTGGCAAAATCTGGTGGAATGTAGATCATATCCAATGACCAATAGTGCTCGGATTTGCCATCTTTGTACCGTCGGATTGGCTTCATCCAACGACCAACTTTCAAAGTTATTCACACACTATATAGGGGTATAGATATAGATGTTTGGTTTGCAGCCTAAAGTTGCCACGCCTAAGCTTAGGCGTGCCATAATATCTTAGGCATGTGTTTGGTTCATTGCTACACTTGTGGCTTGCCACACTTTTCTAGCTACATGGTCCACATGTCATAGACTCAACTTCTTTCCAAATCTTGCCACACTTGTGGTGGCCATTTTGTTAGTCACATTTTTGTGGCAGACACAGGGGTTGTTTGGTTTTAGGCCTAGCAATGCCACACTTTATCATACAATGTTGCCAAAGATTGCCACACGTAAGGTTAGGCAATTTTGACTAACTTAGGTGAGTGTTTGGTTCAAGCCACACCTTGGGCAGGCCACACTAAGGCCCCACATGACATACACACAAAAAATGTGGCAAGGTTCCCTTAGGCTTACCAACTTGTGGCTCTCATTTTGAAGAACTAATAACGTTGCCTAAGCTTAGTTGTGGCAAAGTTAGTCATGAATTAAGTTCAACCATGGAGTCTTCTAGATTTTACATGTGGCAGAATCTGGTGGAATGTAGATGATATCCAACGGCCAGTAGTGCTTGTATTTGCCATCTTTGTACCGTCGGATTGGCTTTATCCAACGACCAACTTTCAATTTTTTTCACACACTATATTGGGGGTATAGATATAGATGTGCCGGCCCGTTGCAATGGATCCAAAGTATATCTATTTAGTGGAGTGAACTCTAAACACATTATCTATTTATTTTTCTCTAACCTTTCGTAGCCATGCAACCAAGCCACATAAGCTTCATGGGTGCCCCCACATCCTATTATTCATACTACGTTGATTGAAAAAAAGATAAATCACCCAAAACAAGATCTTCCCCTTTTTTGTTCCTACGATGCTGTGCCGTGCACGTACCTACTAGTTGTATAGTGGTAGTACTAGTTGTATAGTACAAACTTGGTACTAGTAGGAGTAGTACTAGTACGGAATGCTCCTACTCTATCAACGAGCCCCATCTGACACCAAATTTCTTGGCTTCTGTGCTACAACTAGATCTTCCCCTCGTTTCTGTTTTCCAACCCGGTGGCGGGCGGGGTGCGGTTTGCCAATAGTCGATTTTCTCAATGGCGGTCCCACATGAAAGTGACAATGCTAGGCAACATGCCTTCCCTAAGCTATGTGTCGTGCCAGACGGGCCGTGGAGTACTCCCGATTCCCGGGCGTGTGGGGGTGCGACGCGAAAGCGGCATGCCTTTTCCTTTTACTAGCAATGTGCCCGTGCGTTGCGATGGATCCAAAGTAGTAGAATAGTGGTACTTGTTCACAAACTTGAAAGAAATCACTCTTGTTTTGATATAATCCTAATATATTACTCCCTCCGTTCCTAAATATTTGTCTTTTTAGAGATTTCAAATGGACTATCACATACGGATTATATAGGCATATTTTGAAGTGTAGATTCACTCATTTTGCTCCGTATGTACTCACTTATTGAAATCTCTAGAAAGAAAAATATTTAGGAACAGAGGGAGTAATTTTCACTCAAAATATATTTCTTAGGCTATTTTGATGAGGCGAGGGAGGGATGTGGTTGGTTTCAAGATAATAAGGGGTTTTCTGCAAATTGGAGTAGAGAAGTGGTATTGTTGCAAAAATGCCACAAATTACCTCATAGACGTTAGATACAGATCTAATGGCCAGAAACGACGGATGGCAGACACACCACCATCACCAACTGAGTCTTTTATAGGATTAGGAGTAGAGAAACATGTATAAATTGTAACATTTGGTTCTGCTCCTTGGCACGATCGATAGATAGAAATAACGATTGGAAACCCTAGGGAGGGGCTATTTCTGCCAGATAAGCAGGGTACGTAGTAGCTAGGTTGGCGCATTGTCGGTTTGGTCACACGCGGTCCGACATGTTCTAGTGTTTCTAGCAAGATGCATGCGCATTGCACGAAGTTGATGGAAAAGGTAAGCACGACTTATAAATTGACGGATGGAGTACTAGTTACTGTGATGCATGTAATTAAGCAAAGGGGCCGCACATGTCGGTATTGACTGGAATGAGAATGCAACAGCACAATAAGAATTAAGGCCAAGATGATGCGATCGCAGTGGTGGTTACAGAAGGCAAGAAGAAAGATGCATCCATCAACGTACGACCTCCTCCTCCTCAACTTAGTGCGCCGGGCCACCGACCAGCGACTGAGGAGCGGTGGCTTTTGTGGCGAGGTCGAGGTGCTTCTCAGCAAAGGCATCCAAGGCTTCCAGCCAGTTGAGGAAGGCCAACGTCGTAGCGTCCTCACTGGCCTTGTAGATACCTATGTACACGATTTCCTCGTACATGTGGATGTGTAGGTCGACAAATTCTTGCAGGGCGAGGCGCCTCGCGGCGAGCGTGACCTCCAGGTGGACATTCTTCATGGCGTCGGTGAGCAGTTGCAGGGCCACCAGTGCTTGAAAGAGGTTCCGACCATGGAGGCCGATTGGGTGGCAGGCACTGAGGAGCCCGGGCGCGTGGGCTGGAGGAGTATGGCAATGTCGTCCATGAGCTTCTTGAGGACAGTGAACTTGTTGCTGGTGGCAACGATCATCTGGTCCAACTGAGAGTCATAGTTGGCGTCGACGGCGGCCATCCACCAGCCGGTCTCCAACACCGTCTGGAGACGATCCTCGGCGCCATGCCGCAGGCCGGCGTCGTGGACCATCTGGCACAATCGCTGCTGCTCGCGCGCATCTCTGCCATGGGTCTGGAGTGAGCTCTTTTGCGCTTAGTGTAGGTGCTTAAGCAAATGCTTAGGTGCGTACGATGTGGTAGATGCATTGGAATGGAGGGGTGCCTCTATATGAGGGCAAAATGCCTTGCATTCACATCGTGCAACCTCTTTTCCCGGTCCTCCTCCCATTACTTCCCGCATGCATTAATTGAAGGAGGATGCATTGGTCGTTCAACATTTCAGGAACCGCTACTCCCTCCCTCGTCTGCATTAAAGCCGTATCGGGAACTGCGCCGCCCGCTGTTAAATCGAATACTCCCTCTGTCTAGGTGAGTAAGTCATCTTACGAAAACCAAATAGTCCCAAAACACATAGGCGCGGTGCATTAACTCTCATGTTGTTTCTTATATTTTGACATAAATAGAGGAATCAACCAATAAGAGATGTGGGGTTAGTATGCTTTTAGTGACTTGAGACTATCAAACATGACATGCAGTGGTCAGTTTGTTGCACGCAATGATATTAATTACTCCCTCCATCCCATAATGTAAGACGTTTTTGACACTGTGTCAAAAAACGTCTTACATTATGGGATGGAGGGAGTAGCAAATAAACATTAAGTTCTCTCATTTTCCTCTCCACCTTGGTCACCGTGCACAATCTAAGATGACTTCCACTATGTAGGCCAAAAGCGGTGCCAAATCCACTTCTGGTTTATTTGGCCCCGATGCCCTCCATTGCCCAACCGGTGCCATAAAAAAATTTCAGGGAACCAGAGCAAGTAGCTGTTCCGGTGCCCACCCGGTGCCAAATGTAGAAAGCAATAAACAATTGGCTCATGGACCACTGCAAAGAGCTAACCAGGCTAAGGAAACTCATGTGAATAGAGCATCTGGGTCCCATTTTTTGTCAGGCTACGAATGCAACAATGTGAGACCGGTGCCTAGTAAAATCTTCAGGGCATCGCTGCCCAGCCGGTAGTATTTTAATGCATTTGGCATCGACTACATAGTGGAAGGCCACCTAGACGGAGGGAGTATACTGTACTATTTAAAAGTCGAGGGTGGGGCTTTTCCTGCGCGGTAGGTGGGGTAGTTCCGCCTAGTCGGTTCGACAGAGACGCGAGAAGATGAGGGAGTAGGCTGCTGCAAACATAGGGCTGTGTGATTTGACAGCGAGTTACTGCTGGGCAGGTGGGGCCCCATGATTTGACTTGCCATTATCATTTTAATTGCGGCGCTACGACCAGCGCGAGTCTCCCGATTCCTGACCACCTCCATACAGGTGCCTCTCCCAATGCTCCACCATGTAGAGGCTGGATCTTGCATAAGAGCCCACTTCTCCACTTTTTCCTTGCCTCTTTCCTCCACATATGCAAAAATGTCATGTAAAGAGGGCTTATAGCCCACTATTGTACTTACTTGCTCCTACAGGTGCTAAGCTTGCCACATAGGCATAAAGTCTAATGTGGCAAGTTAATTAAGAAGATAGAGACTAGTTTGGCAACCCAAGGAAGAAACGATGCTAAGCGCGTGTACCTAGGTGAAAAGACAATTTTGAGTCTATAGCTAATTAAATGAAGCAAACTTAGCAACAAAAAACTAATAAGCTCCTATGCATTGGGGACTTGATTGCTAAGCCATTTAATGCCCTTAGCACCTCATCTAAGCACCATTTCATTGGAAGAGGTCACTCCTTGGCAAATGCAATAAATACTACTGTACAAAGAAAGAGATTGAGAGAAGTAAAAAAAAAATACACTTATAGCCAACCTTATAGCTAACCTTGTTGTAGTATGAGTGACTAAGTGATGACTATGTATGACATGCCAACATCAGATAGCATAACGCACCGTGTTAAATCTCCAATGGCGCGACCGTGCGAGTGACGCGACGATCGTGGTAGGCGCGACCATGATACAGACTGCTGGCAGGCCTTGGATCTCAGATCGAACGGTCGCATCCTAAGTTGCTGAAAATTTGCAGAATAACCCTCCAGGATAGGATATTCACCCATAGGTCTAGAATCACACCATGCAACCATTCGATCTCATATCCAAGGGCTCTCGGAAGCCCGTATCATGGGAGAATGGAAAGCCACTACCCTGCCGTTCGCACGCGGGCAGGTCGCTCCTACTCGTCCCCACACGTCCTTTAATATTACGGCGGTCCGCTCCTAGTCGTCCCGTCCTTTTACATTACGACAGTTCCACTAATCCTAACCCTCCTCCCAAATCCATGGCGTCCCAAATCTCCATGATCGGTGGTGAGTACAAGGTTAGAACCATCTCCGGCGATGAGTTCGACATCATCTACACCAGTTCTTCTACGACGGTGAAAGGATGCCTTGCTCGCTTCAGATGCATGTTCGAAAACTCAAATGATGAGTGGGTCACTGGGCTAGAGGTTGAGTACACCACAATCCTGGGACGACAGAAGGATATAAAGGAGGAAGAGAGGAAGAAGCCCGCCGTGATCCAGGTTTGCATGCATGACTTATGCTTGGTCTACCACATATGCCATGCCGACGTTGAATGCCATGATTTTAAGAACTTCCTCAAGAGCGACCTAGTCAAATTCGTTACTGTAGACTTTACGAACGACAAAAGAGTCCTAGGTCGGATAGGCCTCATTGTAGGCAACCCCTTCGATCTCCAGAAGAATCGGCTGCTGCCCTCCAATGGTCAGCCTTCAATGCTGTCCCTGGCAGGAGCCATGGTTCATCCTACGTATGGTAAACTGGAGAAACCTCATTACACGTTTCATCGTCATGCATGGCAGCAGAATGTACTAGATATAGACCACATCCACTACGCTGTAATGGATGGCTACCTTTGTTTCAATATCTACAAGGGTTGGATGAAGAGCTAGAGCCAAGTGTGTGGTTCAAGCAAAGAAGTATCGGCCAAGAGGAAGAGGGACAAGGACGATGTCGAGGACGTGGATGAGGACTCCGAGTAAGGTGGCAGTGTCGTTGCTCATGGTGGTTCTAATGCATTGTCTACCGGATTAGTTGCATAGTTTAATTTCAGGTGTGCTTAGTTTAATTTGAGGGGTGTGTTGTGCTGAGCCCCCAACAGAACTATGTTATGTTTCTTCTCGTTACTTTAACTCTTCAGTACATACATACTAGTATTTCTTTAGTAGAATTTAGCACCCCATTTAAGCGTGTACTAGCTTTTTTAATAGTACTATATGCATAATTTGGCGACGAGCGCTCTCTATATGTACAACCTTTTTTTAATTTCAAGTTTTGCTCCATGGCGCAATCCATCGATACTATACTACTATACAAAAGTATACATTTTTTAAAAGGCTAGAGGGCGGGGCAGTCTAGCTTGGTCGGTTTCACGGGAGGCGAGGGCCTTTGTGATTTGATGGCTCATTACTGCTATCAAATAGAATAGTATTGTGCCGGCCGCTGCACGCCCGATTGAACACACCTCCTCGCCTCCATCAAACCCCTCCGTTAAACCCGCATGCAAACCGAGAATCCTACTCCGGTCACACGTCCATTCATGAGCGGGCCTGAATTAAATGCAACACCGGCCGAGCTCCTCCTATCCGCCCTCAGTTTAAACGAGGCCAGACGCCAGCCAAGCTCCTCCCGTCCGCCCTTAGTTTAAACGAGGCCAAACGCCGGCGAAGCTCCTACCGTCCGCCCTCTATTTACATGAGGCTAGACAGATAGCGGGCAAGAATCGCACCCCTCCGCCGCTCCCCCATCTCCTCCTTCACCATTTTCTCCACTGTTCCGATGGCTACCGAGGAGCCGTTCTCCGGCATATTACCTAACTGGGTGGCCCGCCGAGCCCTCCGGATACGGGCGAGGCCGCTCGGTGCTTCACCAACCTCGCTTGGCCCGACGAAGCCAGTTGCCGCCCCAAGTAGGCGCGTGGTTCAGTAAGGCGCCGCTCCAGTTCAGCTCGATGAGGAGTGGCGAGTTGCTCCACGCTGGAACGGCGGCGAGCACGCCGGTACGTGCGTCGTTGCTACCATGTCGTACCGCGCCACCAGTGTCTGCGGTGGCCGCGCCTCCCATGCCCGCGGCAGTGCCATGCAGGCAGAGACAGAAGCCGGGTGCATGGAGAGCGACGAGTCGGTGGCCAGCTTCTCCGTGTCCGCCACCATCATTGGGGAGAAGTAGAACACGGGAGGCCGCCGCCACTTGGGACACATGAATGCCACCGCCGAGGCGACGACTGCGCATTCAGGTGGTTTCTTTGCTGCTTCGTCTCTTTCGAGGACCTTCGTCGACCCCACAAGTGTCTGACGGACATGAGGAAGACAAAGGGATCCGCGGGCGGCCATTTAGATTATGTACTCCCTCCCTAGCTGGCGGGAAATATTTGTTCTAAGAATGGATAAATTGTATGTATCTATAACTAAAATAAGTCTAGATACATCCATTTCTAGGACAAGTATTTCCGGACGGAGGGAGTATTAATTATACTTAGTTCATGTAAATGTAATGAAACCCATCATGTTTATATGAAGATCCGGCTTTTTATATGAAATCCTTCATGCTTATATGAAATCAATCCGTGTTTGCACGAATTTCATCTGGTTGCTTAGATTTGGGAAAATGTATGCCACTGGCGTTTGATGTCGTCCTCCGCGGAAGGAAGCGGGAGGAAATTTGCTGGCTGCCATTGGAGATGCTCTTATGTTAGAAATAATAGAGTGACATCCAATCCATTTGAGTTGATTGCATGTATGATTGTCCCTCTATAAAAAGCTAATTGCATGTACAGTGTACACGTGACTTGCAGGGTGGCTACAGCTTCGTACAGAAAGTTAAAAAGAAACAAGCCCATCCTTAATCTTGTATTCTAAGTACTCTGTGGGTTCCACTGTCAGTACAGTAGCGAAAGAAGTATATATTAAATAAGTAATATATAATATTAAAATCTAAAGTTAAAGACAGAATTCGAACTCATGTCATCGTGTTGCGAGCATCTGGCGCTAACCAGTCCAGCACATTTTTGTTGTAGACCATGCTGGAGATATATATCCATGTGTACTCTTGTACTCCATCCGTTCCTAAATATTTGTCTTTTTCAGATTTCAAATGGACTACCACATACGGATGTGTATGTAGACATATTTTAGAGTGTAGATTCACTCATTTTGCTCCATATGTAGTCACTTGTTGAAATCTCTAAAAAGACAAATACTCCCTCCGTCCGGAAATACTTGTCATAAAAATGGATAAAAGGAAATGTATCTAGACGTATTTTAGTTTTAGATACATCTCTTTTTATCCATTTTGATGACAAGTATTTTCGGACGGTGGGAGTATTTAGGAACGCAGGGAGTAGAAAACAGAGTTGGTGATGATGGTGTGCGTGCCATCCTGCAATATAGGCCGTCGGATTTATATCTAACGGATAGGAAGGAAACTATGGCAATTTTGCAAAAATATACCCACACCCCTCTCCATGTTCGCAAATAAGGCCTTCCCTCGTTCATCCTTTTCTCTCACAAGATAAACTACTCATACAAATGCATCTTGATGTTCCGTGCAACGCACGGGCATCTAGCTAGTTTCTTTTAAAATAGTTACTATGATAATTGGGTTGAAATGATATATTTTATGTCTGCCCCGAATGATTTCAGATTCACTAGTAGTAACAAAGAAAAGGTTGCATTGTTAATTAACAGATAACAGGGTGAAAACTGTCACATGAGGCCGATAAAAACAAGGCACACTGGGTTCAGCGTCATCGTCACTACAGCTGTGCGCACGCGAGAAGTCTACATATCGAGGGGGCTACCGAGCGAGGCACAGAGACACAATGTTTGGAGAGAAACCAATTGACAGATTACGATCATATCAAGTTGTCACCCTTCTGCTGTCATTGTTGGGGTGGGGGGAGGGGGAGGGAGAGAAAGACGTATCGAGAGTGTGCGCGGTAGGCACAGAGGCACAACTAGCGAGTGTGTGTATGTGTGTGTGTGTGTGTTTGAAATAGGAGTAGATAGATTACTATCAAGATCGAGGTGCCACCCTACTCCTTCGGTGTCGGGTAGTGTGTGTGTGTGTGTGTGTTTGAGAGAGAAGCCAGTCGATGGATTAATATTAAGATCGAGGTGTCACCCTACTCCTTCGGTGTTGGGAAGTGTGTGTGTGTGTGTGTGGGGGGGGGGGGGGGGCGGGGGGGGGGGGCAATGACACTGACATATCTCTACTCTTATAAAAACAGAGTTGGTGATGATGGTGTGTTCCTACCATCCTGCAATATAGGCCATCTGATTTATATCCGATGGATAGGAAGGAAACTATGAAAATTTTGCAAAAAGATACCCACACCCCTCTTCGCATTTGCAAATAAGGCATTCCCTCATTCATCCTTTTCTCCCACAAGATAAACTACTCATACAAATGCATCTTGATGTTCCGTGTAATGCATGTGCATCTTGCTAGTAGGGAGAAGGAGTTTGTGTGACACATATCTGGTTATATTAAGAGATAGGTAGATAGCATTTGTGCGAGGCATACTTAAAGCATCACGAAAAATAAACAAACGGTGTGCATGCAAGTGCCGAAAAAATGAAGCGAGAAACAATGTGCGCGCGCGCGTGTGTGTGTGTGTGAGACAGAGAGCGAAACGTCAAAACAAAAGGCGCTCTGCTGGAATCCGGTTGTATGTATTCATATGGTTTCGGAACTCGAGTTAACCTTTGGCTTATGTGTGAGAGACATTATTATACTTTGAAACATTAGTGACTGTGGATGGGCGGAATTGAAGGGGTGGGCGTGTTAGACAGAGAGAGCGTGTGTGTTTCTGTGTGAGAGACTTGTAGGACGGGGTAGAAAGACGAATTCTAACCTTGATGGAGGGAGAGAAATACACGAAGTGCGCGTGTGTGATTCCGATGCCCACAGGGAAATGAGATATGTATGCGTGCGAGAGAGATTGCACAATTCATTCACGTATCATTATCTAGCGATCATGGACATGCAGCGCTTGAACATAAATCAATATCTACTTCGTATCTTGGCCAAAGGTACAATATCGATTCAAACTATAAAATTGGACACTCACATATCACATTTTTTCTATTTAAATAAACCTTTTCAGTTGTGCATGCCAAAGTTATAGTGATGTTTCTTCAGAAAACCAATGTAGCTATCATGTACATGCACCATTGTTACTCTTGCAGTCAAATTCATTAGTCTTCGATGATTTAAGGTTCTATTATGAAGTAATATATGTAATATTCATATATGAATTCAACAGGTACGCAATTTATGAAATGGAGGCTATGTAATCATATGAGGTAACACTTTTAAGTAGCGGACTACAATATCCATTTCTTTTTGTGCACCTCTACACTAACACGTCAATGCATTATGTTTAAAGTAAATAACCAATGGCACTAAATTATCTATTTACACGAGAAATACATAGGCTGAGCGTTTGATCCCTTTTTTTGTGAACGCGCCACTACACCCGTATGATTGGCCGCGCCCGTGTGAACGTCCAAGTTATCGGCGCATCATCCCGAGTTATTGTCTTTTTTCTGAGGTGGACTTCACACCAGTTATTAACAGCTGACGTGTGCCGCATGTACACGGTCTAGCATGACCTTCCCACTAGCATGGTCCAAAATTAGTTGAAACTGGATACGAACGATCCCGTGGGCGGCAAAATCTCCCGCCTGCTTCTAAACTTTCCGCCACCTTAGTGTTTAGGATGCGAAATTCCCCTTTTGTCCTTGGTGCACGGAGACCAACAGCTACAATACTGCCCTCATCTACACAATAGGTCGGGGCTGCTTTGGTAACTTCTGGTTCCCCCCACTACACGGCACCCCCATTTCCTCTCCCCTTCCCGCAAAAACGACTAACTTCACAACACCAAAGCATCTTACATCACACCGTTCGTACTTCATCGGGCTTTTTCCCCTCCCCTCTCGAAACCCTAGACCGCTCATCCACCGGCGTACCAGAGCCCATTCACTGCCAGCGGCTGTAACACCCCGGATGTAATTTACCTTATCTGTATCCCAACTCTTGCCGTTTCCGGCTCTAAGTTATATTATTTTCCTCGTTGTCGGGTTTTTGTCTCCGTGTGTTGTTGTCTTTGTCATGCATCTCATGTCATGTCATCATGTGCATTGCATTTGCATACGTGTTTCTCTCATGCATCCGAGCATTTTCCCCGTTGTCCGTTTTGCATTCCGGCGCCCCTATGTCACCCGGTGGTCCTCTCTACCTCTTTTCATGTGTGGGGGTTAAACATTTCCGAATTGGACCTAGACTTGTCATGCGGCCTTGGTTTACTACCGGTAGACCGCCTGTCTAGTTTCGTGCCATTTGGACTTCGTTTGATACTCCAACGGTTAACCGAGGGACCGAAAAGGCCTCGTATGTGTTGCAGCCCAACACCCTTCCAATTTGGCCCAAAACCCACCAAAAACCCCTCCATTATCTAGAGCTTTTGATCACGATCGTGTGGCCGCAAACCACACCTCATTTGGAGCTCCCTCGCTCCCTCTACGCCTATATAAAGAAACCCCCATTTCAATTCACAAATGAAACCCTAGGCCCCCTTCTCCTCCAGCCGCCGGATGAAATCCGGATGGCCGGACACGTCCGCTCCACCCCGCCGCACCAATCCACCGCCGACACGTGTCCCTGGGCGGGCGCCACATCGCCACTGACCGCGCCGGCCCGCAAGGCCCAGCCGCGGCCCTCCTTCGCGCGCCACCGGGCCGGCCTCCTCTCACCCCGCGCCGCCTGGGGAGCTCGAGCGCCACCTGCTCCGTCTCCTGACGCCGGCGGCGACCGCCGCTGCCGCCACTGACGCCGGCGCCGTCCGTTGCCGCCATCTGCGCCGGGCAGCGCCGCCTCGCCTTCTTCCACGCCGGCAACCGCGCCCCGGCGAGCTTCTTCTTCTTCTTCCACGCTGCCCCGGCCTCCTCCCTCACCTCTGGCGCACATGAACTCTGGCGAATAGTGTAGTCCGGCGAACCTCGTAACCCGCGCCGATCTAGATCTCAGATCTGACGGTTGACTTTTTCCTCCCGAAACTCTAATTTTTTTGCAGTCTTTGACATGCCATAACTCTGCATCCGTAGCTCCGATTCGTGCGTGTAGCATATCAAAATGTTCGTCTCGACGAGTACATCATTTCATCTCATTGCATCATTTTTATTTGAGCTAATCTTGATGCCAGAAATGCTGTTGGAAGAGGGCTATGTGATGAATTTGTCAGATCTGTTTCAGCAAATGGCATTTTGTCATTTTTGCCATGATTAATGTGTGCATGCTATGATCCTGAGCTCTACATGTGTTTTGTTATATGACATATTATCTTTACAAAGGTGCTTGCCATGTATTTTTGTGATATTTGTGGTGACTAGCACAAGCTTGCAAAGTAGCATAATCGTTGATGGTGTTTTCAGGGACTTAGAATTTCTCTAAGTCCTTGTACTGATTTTGTTGTTATGCCATATGTTCATGTTGTTTCCTAGTGATCCGTGCCTCTTTTGAGGATGACCAGTAAGTATGTTTTGTTAATATTGTGGTGCTCTACCCATCCATGTCTTTGTTTGCATTTATGGAGCAACCTAACTTGAGTTAATCGAGCTCTACTTTTGCTATAAAATGATCCTGGCAGATTGTTGACATGTTTAGCGATTTTGCCGAGGATGTTGCTATTGATCTGTGCATGCTATGATGTAGTTCTTGCCATGTCTAGCTGCTATGCCATGCCTTCTTGATGTATCTATGCTTAGTTTGTCATGCCATGCTCTGTAGGTAGTGCATCGAGCTCGTAAACATGCCTACTCGCTAACTGTTTTGCATGCTCCAGTTTTTCACTAAGTCTGAATCTGTTTGTGTTTTTGCTATGTTCACATGCTTACAATTGTATTTTCTGATCCCTTTTGCCTCAAGGTCACTAAGGGACTTTTGTTAAGTGCTTTGAGTAGCTTCATTCCATGCCTTGATTTGCCATGTTAAGTTCCTATAGCTTGTAGTTTTCATGCTCTAAAGATTGCTACCTGATGATAAATTCCAGACTTGTGTTAATTTCACTAAGTCTGAAACCTGTTATCATTTGCT
The DNA here is from genome assembly GCA_034509565.1 of Triticum monococcum. Taxonomy (NCBI): domain Eukaryota; kingdom Viridiplantae; phylum Streptophyta; class Magnoliopsida; order Poales; family Poaceae; genus Triticum; species Triticum monococcum. Next base: position 610,573,765 of record CM067842.1, read on the forward strand.
CTTTTGCCATGGTTGTTTGAACCTGTTAATGGATGAATTAGCCGTAGCTCAGTGTTTGTCTTTTGTCAAGCATCATGAGTGGATCCCTGCCACGTATTTTGTTGTCATGTTTGAGTGCTGTAGCATATTTATCTTGATGCATTTAGATGGCTACTTGCTGTTTATCGCAGACCGGTGCCATATTTGTTTTGCTTGCCATTTCCAAACCGTGCATCCGATTCCGGTGATCTTTATATCGATTTCAACCGAAATCACTTCACCTTTACAGTGACACTCTTGGATTTCCAAGTTGAGGCCAGGTTCAATCATTCCTTTCCAAATCTTGCATATGCATCAAAACCGCATCCCACATATCATACCATGTTTGCATCATGTTGCTTGAGCATTGCACGTGGTTGATTGTATTCCGTTTGCTTGTTGTTCTTGTTTGGGTAGAGCCGGGAGACGAGTTCGTGAACGAGGAGCTCGTTGAGTTCGCTTTCGAGGATCAAGGCAACTCTGAGTCCTTTGCAAGCAAGATGACCATACCCTCGAAATCACTTCTATCTTTGCTTGCTAGATGCTCGCTCTGTTGCTATGCCTATGCTACGATACCTACCACTTGCTTATCACGCCTCCCAAATTGCCATGTCAAACCTCTAACCCACCATGTCCTAGCAAACCATTGTTTGACCATGTTACCTCTTTGCTCAGCCCCTCTTATAGCGTTGCTAGTTGCAGGTGAAGATTGGAGATCGTTCCTTGTTGGAACATGTTTATTTTTGGGATATCATAATATTATATTGTTTATCTTAATGCACCTATACACTTGGTAAAGGGTGGAAGGCTCGGCCTTATGCCTGGTGTTTTGTTCCACTCTTGTCGCCCTAGTTTCCGTCATATCGGTGTTATGTTCCCGGATGTTGCGTTCCTTACACGGTTGGGTTATAATGGGAACCCCTTGACAGTTCGCCTTGAATAAAACTCCTCCAGCAATGCCCAACCTTGGTTTTACCATTTGCCACCTAGCCTCTTTTTCCCTTGGGTTTCCGGAGCCCAAGGGTCATCTTTATTTAAACCCCCCTGGGCCAGTGCTCCTCTGAGTGTTGGTCCAAACTGGGCAGCCTGCGGGGCCACCTTAGGGAAACTCGAGGGTTTGTTTTACTCATAGCTTGACCTATCTGAGTGTGCCCTGAGAACGAGATATGTGCAGCTCCTATCGGGATTTGTCGGCATATTCGGGCGGTGTTGCTGGACTTGTTTTACCATTGTCGAGGATGTCTTGTAACCGGGATGCCGAGTCTGATCGGATTTTCTTGGGAGAAGGAATATCCTTCGTTGACCGTGAGAGCTTGTGATGGGCTAAGTTGGGACTCCCATGCAGGGATTTGAACTTTCGAAAGCTGTGCCCGCGGTTATGGGGACATGGGAATTTGTTAATGTCCGGTTGTAGATAAAACGAAACTTAACTTAATTAAAATGCATCAACCGCGTGTGTTACCGTGATGGTCTCTTCTCGGCGGAGTCCGGGAAGTGAACACGGTGTTGGAGTAATGCTTGACGTAGGTTGTTCTAGGATCACTTCTTGACCATAGTTGTTCGACCGTGCTTTTGCCTTCTCTTCTCACTCCCTTTTGCGAATAGGTTAGCCACCAAATATGCTAGTCGCTTGCTGCAGCTCCACATCATACCTTGCCTCACCTATAAGCTTAAATAGTCTTGATCACGAGGGTGTGAGATTGCTGAGTCCCCGTGACTCACAGTTTACTTCCAAAACCAGATGCAGGGACCGATGATACTGCTCCAGACGATGCGCTTGAGCTCAAGTGGGAGTTCGATGAAGACTCTCGTCGTTACTATGTGTCTCTCCCAGATGATCAGTAGTGGTGCCCAGTTGGGGTGATCGGGGACTTTGTCGCATTTGGGGGTTGATCTTTATTTTGGTACCATAGTAGGACATGAGTGTATTGGATGAATGTAATGCTATTTATATATTTGTGTGACGTGGCGAGTGTAAGCCAACTATGTATTTTTTCCCCTTTATTTATATTACATGCATTGTTTGCGAAGATTACCTCACTTGTGGCATTGCTTTCAATGCGGTTATGCCTCTAAGTCGTGCTTCGACACGTAGGAGATATAGCCGCATCGAGGGCGTTACAAGTTGGTTATCAGAGCCTTCCCAACTCTTGCCGTTTCTGGCTCTAAGTTATATTATTTTCCTCGTTGTCGGGTTTTTGTCTCCGTGTGTTTTTGTCTTTGTCATGCATCTCATATCATGTCATCATGCATTGCATTTGCATACGTGTTCGTCTCATGCATCCGAGCATTTTCCCCGTTGTCCGCTTTGCATTCCGGCGCTCCTATGTCACCCGGTGGTCCTCTCTACCTCTTTTCGTGTGTGGGGGTTAAACATTTCCGGATTGGACCGTGACGTGTCAGGCGGCCTTGGTTTACTACCGGTAGACCGCCTGTCAAGTTTCGTGCCATTTGGACTTCGTTTGATACTCCAACGGTTAACCAAGGGACCGAAAAGTCCTCGTGTGTGTTGCAGCCCAACACCCTTCCAATTTGGCCCAAAACCCACGAAAACCCCTCCATCATCTAGAGCGTTCGATCACGATCGCGTGGCCGCAAACCGCACCTCATTTGGAGCTCCCTAGCTCCCTCTACGCCTATATAAACAAACCCCCATTTCAATTCGTGGATGAAACCCTAGCCCCCCTTCTCCTCCAGCCGCCGGACGAAATCCGGACGGCCGGACACGTCCGCTCCACCCCGCCGCACCAATCCGCCGCCGACACGTGTCCCTGGGCGGGCGCCATATCGCTGCCGACCGCGCCGGCCAGCAAGGCCCAGCTGCGGCCCTCCTTCGCGCGCCACCAAGCCGGCCTCCTCTCACCCCGCGCCGCCTGGGGAGCCCGAGCGCCGCCTGCTCCGCCTCCCAATGCCGGCGGCGACCGCCGCTACCACCGCTGACGCCGGCACCGTCCGCTGCCGCCATCCGCGTCGGGCACCGCCGCCTCGCCTTCTTCCATGCCGGCAACCGCGCCCCGGTGAGCTTCTTCTTCTTCTTCCATGCTGCCCCGGCCTCCTCCCTCACCTCCGGCGCACAGGAACTCCGGCGAACAGTGTAGTCCAGCGAACCTCGAACCCGCGCCGATCTGGATCTCAGATCTGACGGTTGACTTTTTCCTCCTGAAACTCTAATTTTTTTTGCAATCTTTGACATGACATAACTCTGCATCCGTAGCTCCGATTCGTGCATGTAGCATATCAAAATGTTTGCCTCGACGAGTACATAATTTCATCTCATTGCATCATTTTCATTTGAGCTCATCTTGATGCCCGAAATGCTGTTGGAAGAGGGCTATGTGATGAATTTGTCAGATCTGTTTCAGCAAATGGCATTTTGTCATTTTTGCCTTGATTAATGTGTGCATGCTATGCTCCTGAGCTCTACATGTGTTTTGTTATATGCCATGTTATCTTTACAGATGTGCTTGCTATCTATTTTTGTGATATTTGTGATGACTAGCACAAGCTTGCAAAGTAGCATAATCGTTGATGCTGTTTTCAGGGACTTATAATTTCACCCCTACATAAGGAATATCCTTCGTTGACCGTGATAGCTTGTGATGGGCTAAGTTGGGACTCCCCTGCAGGGATTTGAACTTTCGAAAGCCGTGCCCGCGGTTATGGGCAGATGGGAATTTGTTAATGTCCGGTTGTAGATAACATGAAACTTAACTTAATTAAAATGCACCAACCGCGTGTGTTACCGTGATGGTCTCTTCTCGGCGGAGTCCGGGAAGTGAACACGGTGTTGGAGTAATGCTTGACGTAGGTTGTTCTAGGATCACTTCTTGATCATAGTTGTTGGACCGTGCTTTGGCCTTCTCTTCTCGCTCTCTTTTGCGAATAGGTTAGCCACAAAATATGCTAGTCGCTTGCTGCAGCTCCACATCATACCTTGCCTCACCTATAAGCTTAAATATTCTTGATCGCGAGGGTGTGAGATTGCTGAGTCCCTGTGACTCACAGTTTACTTCCAAAACCAGATGCAGGGACCGATGATACCGCTCCATATGATGCGCTTGAGCTCAAGTGGGAGTTCGAAGAAGACTCTAGTCGTTACTATGTGTCTTTCCTAGATGATCAGTAGTGGTGTCTAGTTGGGGCGATCGGGGATTTTGTCGCATTTGGGGGTTGATCTTTATTTTGGTACCGTAGTCGGACCATGAGTGTATTGGATGAATGTAATGCTATTTATGTATTTGTGTGACGTGGCGAGTGTAAGCCAACTATGTATTTTTCCCCTTTGTTTATATTACATGGGTTGTTTGTGAAGATTACCTCACTTGCGACATTGCTTTCAATGCGGTTATGCCTCTAAGTCGTGCTTCGACACGTAGGAGATATAGCCGCATCGAGGGCGTTACAGCGGCGTCCACCTCGCCGGATATGCTTCTGTGGCTGCATCTACCACTCCCACCTCCCCTAGAAACAAGTAGACTGCTCATCCACCACTGTACCACAGCCCATTCAGTGTCGTCCTTGTCCACGGTGCCGGTTCTGCTTCGCCGGTACTCTCGTCAACCGCCGCGCATCTGTAGCGGCTCATTCGTACTCCCCACCGGAGACGCTTCGTCCACACCCCCGGAGCCGCCCCACCAACGCGCCCGTCGACGGCCTCTAATCCTCTTCGCCGACACCTTCCTCAACCCCACCGGAGCCGCTTCGCCGACACCATCATCAACCCTACCGGAGTAGCTTCGCCTATACCATTCTCAACCCTACCGGGGATGCTTTGCCAACTCACAAGTCCACGGCCTCAGATCCGCTTCCTTGCACCCTCATCCAACCTACCGGAGCAGCTTCTGATGCCCCGTCCACGGCCGCAGATCCGCATCGTCAACACCATCCTTAACCCAACCACCGGAGCAGCTTCTGATGCCCCGTCCACGGCCACAGATCCACATCGTCGACACCATCCTTAACCCAACCACCGGAGCAGCTTCACCTACGCCCTCATCCATGGCCACAGATCTGCTTCGCCCACACCGTAGTCCACCCTACCGGAGCCGCTCCACAAACACCCTCCTCAACGGTTCTAGATCTCCTTACTGGACCCCGACAGCCAGCGTAGCGTCATCACCCTTGACGTTTCTAACCTTATTCCCACCGTCTGTCAAGATGCCAAGCACCCGCCACGGCCTAGGTACTTGTCACCTTTAAACCCGTCCAGTATCACCTGCCCGATGTACTTCAAATATACTAACAGGTTGCTGTTACCTGTTATGCAGCTGGCAAAAACTACAAGGATGATGTTTCTTCTGGATCTAACAACTTGGCCAACCAAGATCCTGGACTGAGGCATTGCTATGATCTTGTAAGTGCATCTCTCTCTCTTGTATTGTTCTGTGCCTGCTAGCGTGCTTTGCTAGGATTTTCGGCCAGTAATCCCTTTGTGCAGACAATGATTTCTACTACTGGCTGCTAAATTAGATATGTAGATGTCATACATGATACTACCTCGTACCTCCATTCCTAAATATAAGTCTTTCTAGAGATTCCACTATAGGCTACATACGGAGCAAAATGAGTGAATCTACACTCGAAAATGCAGCTATATACATCTATATGTGGTCCATACCGGAATCTCTACAAAGACATATATTTAGGAACATAGGCAGTACATTACACAAAATCATAGGTGGCATGTAGGAATTCCAGTGCACTACATTAGGCTCCCTTAGAGTGCGTGCTAGTCCAGCACACAGAGTCATGGCTAGTTTATGCTACGCGCACAATCATTAATTGGTGGTTTAAATATGTGCAAGGGATATGCAATGTATTATCATGTAGAGATGTCTGAAATTAGCCATGTCAACTTGCAGATAGGGTTACACAATGAAAAAGTACACGATGTATGTGGCAATTTCATGGAACGTCGCAAAAAGGAGAGGCAGCGGTGAGCCTATATAGTGTGCTATGGTACGTCACTCCTCCATTGCAATCATTGTGACATGTTATTTGTATGTCAGTTCTATTGGCCAAGTTTCTTAGGGACAATTATTACGAGTTATCCTAAGAAATAGGCACATGTGAATATAAGCTCCATGTAATAAGCCAACCAGTTGTTTTCATTGCGTTTTCAGCTTATCCTTGGTATGATCAGTGAAAAGTCTAGATTGCATTATATTTTTTCATTTTTCTACCCATATGAAAATTAATTTGACTTGCAAACATCACAAATTGAACCCAGTGCAGCAGTTAATATGATAGGAAAACAGACCATCGCTATTTGCTCAAAATGCAAATACAAAGATACCATCTACTTGGGACAATCTACTTTGGTCAATGTTTTCCATAGAGATCCCATTGCCTAATTTATACGAAGAACGCATGACCCACATTTAAATGAAGAACAATTATTTATTGAAATTCGATGGTCCAAGCGGCTGGTTATTATCATATAGCAGCACCACCTGAAAGCATCATATAGCAGCAACAGCTCATAGCAACTCATCATACAACAGCAGGAGTGTGCAATTCATCATATACCAGCAGCTGCTCATAGCAATTCAACATATAGCAGCAGCAGGAGCAGCTCATAGCAATTCATCATATTGCAGCAGCAGGAGCAGCTCATAGCAATTCATCATATAGCAGCAGCAGGAGCAGCTCATAGCAATTCATCATATAGCATCAGCAGGAGCAGCTTATAACAACTCATCATATAACAGCAGCAGCAGCTCATAGCAACTCATCATATAGCAGCAGCTGCTCATAGCAATTCATCATATAGCAGCAGCAGCTCATAGCAATTCATCATATAGCAGTAGCAGAAGCAACTCATAGCAATGCATCATATAGCAGCAGCTGAAGCAACTCATAGCAATTCATCGTATAGTGGAACAGAATGAAAATTTGGCAAAAAATCAGAGGAGATCCTCACCTTGTTGGATGAGCTCATCCTTCAACAGCACCTCAAGGCCAGGCCTGGGAGGAGGGGAGGGGGAATAATGTGCCTTCTGCCGCAGTGTGGCATCAGCCGTAGTTGTGCAGCGCCCGCCGGAGTAGTGCGTTGGACGAACCACAGTGGAGCAGTTGCTGGAGACCATGAGAATGTGGGGCGGCGTCAGAGGGAGGGGCAGCCAGGGAGATTTTCCCCTACCCGTCGGCCATGTAGCCTAGATGGACAGAGCATCGTCGAGGACCAGGCCAGATGGGACCAGTGGCGATGGCTTGATGGAGGAACCCTAGTGCTGCAGGCAGGGGATCAAGGTAGAGGGAAAGGGGAGAGGAGATGCAAGCGGGTAGTGTAATGAACGCTTGCGTGTTTATTTTTACTTGAGGGTCTGGTGTGACACGAGCGTCAGCAGTTGCATTTTGAGTGTAATATAGGCAGACAACAGAGTCATTTCACTATTCCCCTTCCCTTCAATTTTTAGTGAGGTTCTACCCGAAACACCCCCCTCCAAAGCGAAATTAGTTAAGCTCAAGCCCATAACTCAAAAATGACTTCTTTACATCTTTTATGGCTTATTTTGACAATAAGCCCTGAAAAGGCGGAATCGAACTGGCCCTGAACCTACAATTCAATTGTGCGTGCAATGATGAATCACACATGCCTGCTATAGTGTACATTTAGGCAGCATCATACATGGCATAACCTAATACATGTGCATTCCATTGTAGAATCTGGAATATGCAATGTTTATGTTAGTTTTTACGTTGCACATGATGTTTAAATGCCCCTTAAATCTGGTTAGTCAAGTGATGGTCCTTAAGCCTCCTTCTTTGCTTCTTTTCTTGATATGTAAGATTTGCTCACACATCTGTTCAATTGCTTGTTTGCATCAGCCAACCATACTAGGACTGTTTGCTTTGATTACTTGTTGTTCTTGACCTAACACTCTAATAGAGCTTGTCAATGATTTAAACACTAAGGGCTAATGTTGTGGGGCCTTGTCTAACTCATAGGTGACATAAAGGTTTGGCTGTACACTAAAGTAGGCTCTCCAAGAGTACCTGGAGATCTAGGTCGAAGGTATACCTAGTTTTTACATAGTGAATACATAGTAAATGCTCATTTCATTGTGTGCAAGTGCAAGAGATGCGGCATGTTTCATTATGTGGTGTTGTTTTGTTATAATCTCATCCTTTTGTGTTCACAGACTAGAAAGTATGCATATTTATCTTCCAAGGAGACGAGTAACTAGTTTGTGTCACCTTGCAGAGGGGCTGCAATGAAGATAAGATCGTGGATTTCCAAGTACAAGATGTTAGGAAGGAGCCTTGTAAGAGAAGTAGGAGTTGCGCTGAGCCACTTCAACCTGTTAAGGTAAGTCACTATATCCAACTCAACAGTTCAATTCCTTGTTTGTTTCAGGCATAGTTAATTTGCTCTTTTCAATTGCTTTATTTGTCCTCAGTTAATGAGATGCCCAAAGAATGATGTCTGATGTTGGGTACTTGTATAACTATTAGTTGACATAATTAAAGGCCTTACCATTTAATTACTCCGCCGAAGTGTGCCTAAGGCTTTGAAGTCTATTAACCAACTATTATTGCATGAGGCTCACAATCTAGTTTATACTAGGCTAATGATTGCATAGTTTTGCTTGCTGTAGTATGTTTGTATGAAACCCTCTGCTGTTCATTATGCCCCCGAAGACTTTAATTGAGCTGTAGAATGGCCAACTGCTTGCTTACTTATACGCAACGTGATGTCTAAATTTGTAACTTGTCTGTGTTTTGGATTGGGCTCAACATCATGCTCTTCTGGTGAGCCAAGAGATATTTCTGTATGCAGGCTGCACAGACTACCTTTTTTATAATTTTTAAAATATCACCTACTTATGCTTCATGACGTGTAACATTATTGTTAGTCCTGTTTTGACATGTACTCCCTCCGTCCCAAAATAAGTGTCTTAACTTTCTACTAGCTCTACTACAAAGTTGTACTAGCCTTGAGACACTTATTTTGGGACAGAGGGAGTACAAAATAGTCTGTCTTGCTCGCTTCACTATTGTAACTATATTTTTCCCCTAGTCATGTGTACTTACAGAAACATTTCAGGATGAAGTGACATCAACACAAAGATCTGCGAGCAGTGCGTCATGGCCGTTACCGAATGATTATGGATTGGAATAGGAATGTGCCGATGTTCTCAAGCATCAACTAGAGATGGCAAGATAATGTGTACATGATTCTGAACGTACAATCAACAAGTTGAGACTGGACATGCAGGTATCAGATGTATGAGTCAAAAAAATGAAACAAGACACTGAGGTAACCATGAAGGAATTGGAGATTTTGCAGAATGAAATTTGTGCTATCTGAATCCGGCCAATCCTATTTTCTGAAAAGATTATAGTTCAAATGGAGTTAAGTTGATGCGCATCCATGATGTATGAGCTGTATTTGCCCAATGTATGTAATTTGCTGTTTGTGTATGCTTTATTATCACTAGTGCCGAACCATAATGCCCAGTGGGTATAATCAGCTGTAATTTCTTTATTGTATAGTGTAGGATTATTCTATGTTTCTATGCCTTGGTCTCTTTGTTGTATATTGTATGTTTTTTAGAGGTGATAATATAGAGTAGGATATTTCTTTGAATATGCTATATCGTTCAAACGGGGGCCAACTCGCCCAAACGTTGTAGTGACCATGGCCCTCCACGGGCCGTACGATCCATGGGCCATCTACGGGACGGACGATCCATGGCCTTCTATGGGCTGTCGGATCCATGGGCCGTTGGATCCATGGGCCTTCAATGGGCCGTCGGATCAATGGGCCTTCTATGTCCCGTAGGATCCATGGGCATTCTATGGGCCATCTCATATATGGGCCTTGTACGGGCCATATAATGGGCCATAAACGGGCTAGAGTGGAAATCGTACATTTTATGGGCTGACATAATGGGCCGTTAATAGGCCGTATTTGATGATGCTATGAAAATGGCCCAACAGATTAACAAGCCACAAATGGGCCGACTGTATCGACGGGCTGAATTTGGCCCACAAGCAGGAAAGCCAGTAACGGGCCGTAAGTAATCGAATGCTAGAAATGAGCCCAAGAATAAATGGGCCCTGAGAAGGCCGAAAGGTAACACGGGCTGGAAACGACCCAATGGAATAATGGGTCGCTAATGGGTATAAAGTGGTACACTGTTCATTACAGGCCGGTTTCACCACGGGCCGTTAATGGGCCAAGAGTTACAAAGGGACTCATATGGGCCGAAAGACGTCATGGGCCATACATGTGCCGGAAGTTACAACGGGCTGGAATCATATTGGATGGCCCGGATGACGTTACTGGGCCTAATACAGTTAGGCCGTAATGGGCCGTGAGTTAGCGGGCTGTAAATGGGCTATATGCGAACATGCCGTTAACAGGCTTTCTGTGAGCCGGCCCGCCACCTTTCGACCAAGTCAAATGGGCCGGCCTTTTCATAGGAATTGGCCTCTGTTGGGCCGTGCTACATGTCGACGTATCATAGGCGCCTTGTGTCCAATGAGTGGATGACATCTGTCCCAACGGTGAGCTAACACGTGTTTCCTCCGTCCAATGATTATTTTACACGTGGAAAATCCCCATTGGTCAGGGCTGTTAACGGGTTATCGGATCCAAAACCGGACCCGATAGCTTAACGGAGTTTCGTTACGGTGGATGACACGTGTCGGTGAACCTTGACGAAAGCACTTCTGTGACGCGCGATTTATCGTCATGGAAGTGGACACTTCCGTGATGATAATTTTGGTAATGTCATGGAACACTTCTACGACAACACATGTATGACTATCTTGATTCTGTCATAAAATCATCATGGATGTACATGCATGACAAAAAACGCGACCTACTATGAAAAACACGTATCATCACGGAAGTGTATTTTTTTGTAGGGAATTAACCTCTCTCTCTCTCTCTCGTTATACATTCAACTGATCGACGATGACCTCGCGGTCCCACAGAGAGAGTCACGCGTGAGTGGGTGTCATAGGAAAAAACCACCATGTGCATGTGCCCGTGTGTTATGTGATGTTTGAATACCCAATGCACAACTTTGACGTGGCACATGCTTCACAAACCGGAAACACACTACAATGCGTAGCCCCCTCACTCCAAGCTGGCGGGAGGGACTCATGTGTATGCACGTGCCCAAACTTTGATATGGAATCTCACCATGATCCACACCACACACATGCCAAGATGAATCCACCTTTTGGTCAAATGCATCTCGTTGTCTGTTGAAACTAAAAACCTTTGCGGGATAACGAATGGGCACGTCGCTGATAACTGCACGAGGGAGTGTCCGAGTGGACCACCAATGCATGCATGTGTCCCGAACATGTATGGATGAAAGGGTTGTGTAATGCTTTCAATAACCAATTCACGACTTTGATGTGGCGTATATGACTCACAAAATGAGCAATAATCCCATAAGGAGGCTCACGACTCGTAGTGACTGCCCCCCCCCACACACACATCCCACACCACCACAACCACTCTGAGGCATGTCAAAAATTTTCTGTAGTGAACATGTGACCAAAGGAGTGTCGTGTTAAAATAAAAAATAGAGATCATTCGACCGTTTTTATACATTGATTGATTTCCTAGGGATTTAATGTGCAAAACTCAAATTTGAGCTACATGTGCACCAAAATGGATTGTAAAATCATATGTGTGTCCCTGCGTGCATGTTTCCCCATGCAAGAGATTACAAAACATTGAGAATATAGATTTTGAAAATTCAGTAAATGCAAAACTTAGTTGAAATTCATGAAACGTATCGTGGTGTCATATATATGGACACCAGTAGACTATGATATTGTATTTTTTCGTCAAATTTGAGACACGTTTTGATATAATATTCTTACAAACAGGAGATTGTTAATAACTGGCAACCAATATCTCATACGGATTATTACTCAGACCGTGTGCGTAAGACCGATGCTTCGGTTAAGCAGTAAAGCGGCAGAATGAATCATCAAAAAACAAAAAATATGCGTGCTACCACACACCCCGTGTGCAGTGCCAGTAGGCGTGAGTTGACGGGACACATGCGAGCATTCCGCCGCACAGGCAGACCGGGAGGCGTGCGTGTAGGTGTATGAATTGATGGGATGCATTTTCGCTGTGCAGTGTCACCGAGAGGCATGCAAGTTGTTGCATGAAATGATGGTAGGAATGCCAGAAGTCCGCCGCGCAGGCTCACCGGGAGGCGAGAAAACCTTTGACCACCGCCCTCCTCACTCCCACTGGTCCGTATTAATGGCTCTCCCAAGCCGCCGACCATAATAGGCGGCCACACCCCAGGTCCACAGTGGTCACCAACGTCTGGACTCTGGAGTGTATGAGGATGCCGCTGAAGCGCACCATTGGAGGGAGTGGCGACGCCGGAGCTGGTGAAGCACCCGTGCAATGCGTGGAGGTGGGCATAGAGGTTGTCGTCACCGCCGATGAAGTCTCGCGCGGGCGACAGCACGACCTTGACTTGGTCGGCGCCTTCGTGCCCCCCAACCGGAGCCGGAGGTCAATAGCAACTCCGACAACGACTGCGACTCCGACGGAAAATTGGTTAGTCATCTATATACCCATTTGCGCAGCAAACATATCATGTGTTTTCTCTAGTTACTCCACCCCTCTCTAATTTTTTTGGAATACAAATCCTATGGTTATGTTCTCTCAGTCCATGAAATCAGAGTAATTAAGATCCGTTAGATGCACTTAGTGTATTGATTGTTTGAATGGTATCGTATATGTTAGTGATTAATTATTTGTTTTGTACAAATGATTTTTGCTAAAAATCCGACTAGGGTTAGCGTGCATTCTATTAATTCGTGGGCACATCTTGAGAATTGATTTTGAATGTCCTACATGTATGTTTCTGCCATTTTCTTTCTTTTAGATTGGTATGTACACAGATGAGGCTTGGGCCAGCGCTGCCGCCGGATGTAGATCTTGGACCAGGCAGCGCGGCCAGAAGCGGCCACGCCCCTGGATCTGAGGAACCAGTAGAATGTCCGGTGGACCACATCAGCGATCTCCCGAATGCTATCCTTGGGGAGGTCTTCTTCCCTCCCCCACCAAGGATGGCTGCCGCACACAAGTCCTTGCATCTCGATGGCGCACTCAGTGACGCGCCGTGCCTCTTAATCACGACTGTCGTCAGCTATCTGTCAATGATGGTTCTGAACTCCTCGGAGCCACCATCTTCTCCCACCAGGGCTTCGTTCAACGCATCTGCATCCCGGCATGCTACCTGCTGGACATACCCTACATGGTGGCCGCCTGGCTAACATCCCGTCAATTTGATAAACTCGAAAAGGGTGCACCATTCGGGGCCGCTCATGGGCTAGGGTTCCTCCCCACCTCTCCCCGCCGCCAGCCGCCCTTTCCTCCCACAGCCGCCATCCGCCGGTCATCTGCGCCCCTGTCCCGCCCCCTCTCCCTTCTCCTGACCCATCCCCTCCCCGCGTCGCCTCCCCGAGCGAGGCGACCGGGGGCTTCTCCTCGTCCTCGTCCAGCGCCTCCCTCGCCTCCCTCCTCCCGCCGCCGCCGGGCCTTGCCCGCGTGGTGCTGGTGGCGGCAGCGGGCCTGCCCTTCCCCGCGTGCTGACCATACTGCTCGGGCGGTGGTGGCCGGCGCTAGTGTGGCAATGCGGTGGTGATGCCGCACGCCACTGTGGCCCTCGACGTAGTGGCGTGGCCGTTGGTCATTGATGTCTACTACAGAACCTTCTTCTTGTAGACGTTGTTGGGCCTCCAAGTGCAGAGGTTTGTAGGATAGTAGCAAATTTCCCTCAAGTGGATGACCTAAGGTTTATCAATCCGTAGGAGGCATAGGATGAAGATGGTCTCTCTCAAGCAACCCTGCAACCAAATAACAAAGAGTCTCTTGTGTCCCCAACACACCCAATACAATGGTAAATTGTATAGGTGCACTAGTTCGGCGAAGAGATGGTGATACAAGTGCAATATGGATAGTAGATAATAGTATTTGTAATCTGAAATTATAAAAACAGCAAGGTAACTAATGATAAAAGTGAGCGTAAATGGTATTGCAATGCTAGGAAACAAGGCCTAGGGTTCATACTTTCGCTAGTGTAAGTTCCCTCAACAATAATAACATAATTGGATCATATAACTACCCTCAACATGCAACAAAGAGTCACTCCAAAGTCACTAATAGCGGAGAACAAACGAAGAGATTATGGTAGGGTATGAAACCACCTCAAAGTTATTCTTTCCAATCAATCCGTTGGGCTATTCCTATAAGTGTCACAAACAGCCCTAGAGTTCGTACTAGAATAACACCTTAAGACAAAAATCAACCAAAACCCTAATGTCACCTAGATACTCCAATGTCACCTCAACTATCCGTGGGCATGATTGTACAATATGCATCACACAATCTCAATTCATCTATTCAACCAACACAAAGGACCTCAAAGAGTGCCCCAAAGTTTCTACCGGAGAATCACGATGAAAACGTGTGCCAACCCCTATGCATAGGTTCCCAATGTCACGAAACCCGCAAGTTGATCACCAAAACATACATCAAGTGGCACGTGGTATCCCATTGTCACCACAGATATCCACGGCAAGACATACATCAGGTGTTCTCAAGTCTTTAAAGACTCAATCCGATAAGATTACTTCAAAGGGGAAACTCGATTCATTACAAGAGAGAAGAGGGGGAGGAGAAACATAAGATCCAACTATAATAGCAAAGCTCGTGATACATCAAGATCGTGCCAAATCAAGAACACGAGAGAGAGAGATCAAACACATAGCTACTGGTACATACCCTCAGCCCCGAGGGAGAACTACTCCCTCCTCGTCATGGAGAGCACCGGGATGATGAAGACGGCCACCGGAGAAGGATTCCCCCTCCGACAGGGCGCCGTAACGGGTCTAGATTGGCTTTCGATGGCTACGGTGGCTTCTGGCGGCGGAACTCCCGATCTATTGTGCGTTATGGAACTTTTAGGGCATATGGAGTTATATAGGCAGAAGAAGCACGTCAGGGGAGCCACGGGGGCCCCACGAGGCAGGGGGGCACGCCCCCCACCCTCGTGGGAAGCTCCCGTATCTTTTGACGTGGGGTCCAAGTCCATCAGGTCTGTTTCCTTCCAAAAATAACCTCTCCAGTTGATTTCGTTCCGTTTCGACTCCGTCTGATATTCCTTTTCTTCAAAACACTGAAATAGGCATAAAACAACAAATCTGGGCTGGGCCTCCGGTTAATAGGCCAGTCCCGAAAGTAATATAAAAGTGGATAATAAAGCCCAATAATGCCCAAAATAGTAGATAATATAGCATGGAGCAATCAAAAATTATAGATACGTTGGAGACGTATCAAGCATCCCCAAGCTTAATTCCTACTCATCCTCGAGTAGGTAAATGATAAAAAGATAATTTTTGATGTGGAATGCTAGTTGGCATAATTTCAGTGTAATTCTTCTTAATTGTGGTATGAATATTCAGATCCATAAGATTCAAGACAAAAGTTCATATTGACATAAAAATGATAATACTTCAAGCATACTAACTAAGCAATCATGTGTTCTCAAAATAAGCCAAATAAAGTTATCCCTACAAAATCATATATTCTGGCTATGCTCTATCTTCACCACACAAAATATTTAAATCATGCACAACCCCGATGACAAGCCAAGCAATTGTTTCATACTTTTGATGTTCTCAAACTTTTTTCAATCTTCACGCAATACATGAGCGAGAGCCATGTACATAGCTCTATAGGTGGAATAGAATGGTGGTTGTGGAGAGGAAAAAGGGGAGAAGATAGTCTCATATCGACTAGGTGTATCAACGGGCTATGGAGATGCCCATCAATAGATATCAATGTGAGTGAGTACGGATTGCCATGCACCGGATGCACTAGAGCTATAAGTGTATGAAAGCTCAAAAGAAACTAAGTGGGTGTGCATCCAACTTGCTTGCTCACGAAGACCTAGGGCATTTTGAGGAAGCCCATCATTGGAATATACAAGCCAAGTTCTATAATGAAAGATTCCCACTAGTATATGAAAGTGACAACATAGGAGACTCTCTATCATGAAGATCATGGTGCTACTTTGAAGCACAAGTGTGGTAAAAGGATAGTAGCATTGTCACCCCCTTTTTTTATTTGGCCTTTCTTTTTTATTTGGCCTTTCTCTTTTTATGGCATTTTCTCTCTTTTTTGGGACAATGCTCTATTGAATGATGATCATCACACTTCTATTTATTTACAACTCAATGATACAACTCAATACTAGAACAAATTATGACTCTATATGAATGCCTCCGGTGGTGTACCGCGATATGCAATGATGCATGAGTGACATGTATGAAAGTATTATGAATGGTGGCTTTGCCACAAATACGATGTCAACTACATGATCATGCTAAGCAATATGAAAATGATGGAGTGTGTCATAATAAACGGAACGATGCAAAGTTGCATAGCAATATATCTCGGAATGGCTATGGAAATGCCATAATAGGTAGGTATGGTGGCTGTTTTGAGGAAGGTATATGGTGGGTTTATGGTACCGGCGAAAGTTGCGCGGTACTAGAGAGGCTAGCAATGGTGGAAGGGTGAGAGTGCGTATAATCCATGGACTCAACATTAGTCATAAAGAACTCATATAATTATTGCAAAAGTCTACAAGTTATCAAAGCAAAGTACTATGCGCATGCTCCTAGAGGGATAGATTGGTAGGAAAAGACCATCGCTCGTCCCCGACCGCCACTCATAAGGAAGGCAATCAATAAATAAATCATGCTCCGACTTCATCACATAACGGTTCACCATGCGTGCATGCTACGGGAATCACAAACTTCAACACAAGTATTTATCAAATTCATAACCACTCAACTAGCATGACTCTAATATCACCATCTCCATATCTCAAAACAATTATCAAGTATCAAACTTCTCATAGTATTCAACACACTCATAAGAGAATTTTATTATTCTTGAATACCTAGCATATTAGGATTTTAAGCAAATTACCACGCTTTTTAAGACTCTCAAAATAAACTAAGTGAAGCATGCGAGTTCATCTATTTCTTCAAAATAAAACTACCACTATGCTCTAAAAGGATATAAGTGAAGCACTAGAGCAAACGACAAACTACCCCAAAAGATATAAGTGAAGATCAATGAGTAGTCGAATAATTATGCAACTATGTGAAGACTCTCTATCATTTAAGAATTTCAGATCTTGGTATTTTATTCAAACAGCATGCAAAGCAAAGTAAAATGACATTCTAAGAATAGCACACATCATGTGAAGAAGCAAAAACTTAGGATCAACCGATACTAACCGATAATTGTTGAAGAAGAAAGGTGGTATGCCCACCGGGGCATCCCCAAGCTTAGATGCTTGAGACTTCTTGAAATATTATCTTGGGATGCTTTGGCATCCCCAAGCTTGAGGTTTTGTGTCTCCTTAATTCCTCTCATATCGCGGTCTCCCTAAATCTCAAAAAGCTTCATCCACACAAAACTCAACAAGGACTCGTGAGATAGGTTAGTATAAACCATTGCCAAAACCTTATCATACTGTACTGTAGCGAATCACTAAAATTATTATTCAACATTGCATACTAAATGTGTCGGAGTAAATAGCCATGGGTAGCCTAGCCGGCTTCCCCTGGCCCATCAGAAAAAATCACGAGCCCGTCCGGCTCTCAAGAAGACTCAAGACCTGGGCCGCCTCCCCCCTAGGCGACTATCTTCCCGGCCGGCTTCGGGGGCAGCCCGCCCTTTACCCTCATGAAGAAAGCTGTGGAGGGCCGACTACGAGAAGCCGGCTACAGCAAGGCCGACTCCAAGAAGCCGGCTCCCATAAAGCAGTCAAAGCCGTACCCGCAATGTACGCGTCCACCCTGTGATGATGAAGCGGGGCGTGGCTACAGTGGAGCCTGCCACCCCCAAAACCCGGAGCACGCCTGGTACAGTGCGCCGTACGGGTGGCCACGACCCGTCCGGCGCGGCACTGTTGCCACGGCGGCTCCGACACCGTCCACGACGGGCCACCAGCGTGGCCCCCGAGGCGGTGGGCCCCTTCGGGCAGAGAGATGCCGAAGGCGGCCGCACCTCCTCCCAAGTCGGCCTGATGGAGAGCCGCCCCCCCCATAGCCGGCTCGCCACCTTCCTCGAAGGAGACGCCCATTAAGGATATAAGACATGGCGGGGCTACAGTAATCGCCCGCCAGGGCGGCGGTACTGTAGGAACGCTTACCCCGACCAAGCCTACGTCAACAGCACGGAGCAACAGTAACCAGCCACCGACCAGGCCCTGGCCTGTGGGG
Organism: Triticum monococcum; assembly: GCA_034509565.1. NCBI lineage: Eukaryota > Viridiplantae > Streptophyta > Magnoliopsida > Poales > Poaceae > Triticum > Triticum monococcum. The sequence goes on from CM067842.1 coordinate 610,592,086, forward strand.
CCTGCCTGTCGACCAGGGAGCCGGCAGCCGGCGGGGCCCACCAGTCGGCGGGCCCCAGTAGCCGGCGCAGAAGCCGGCAGGCATAGTCACAGACAGCTGGGCCCCGCGCCCAGCTGGATTACCATTGTACCCCCGGGGGGTAGGCGTATATAAACCCCCCGGTGCACCCATGCAAAGGGTTGGACTCTCAAGTTAGACCTAGACACCACACAAGGAGAGGAAGCAAGCTAGCTGAGCCCTTCTTCCTCCTTCCACCCAAAACAGCTCAAGGAGCATTGTATAGCTACTTGTTCATTTAGTAACCATGCGGAGACCCCGCAGAGCAGCAGTAGGGGTGTTATCTCCCCGGAGAGCCCTGAAGCTGGGTAAGATCCGCCAGCGTGCATGTCTTCGCCTTATCCCGTTTCCAGGCACCGGCGATGTTTTATTGTCTCCCACAATGATAAGCCACCCGTTGGCATATGTCGCACCTACCACCCGACATTTGGCGCCCACCGTGGGGCCAGGTGCACCGTCGTCCGGAGACCTGTTCTAGACGGGAACCCTTTTCCTCCCCCGCGGGCGTAGCCAGCCCGGCTCGCCCGATGGCGCTTGCCACGACGCGCTGCATGGCGTCACCAACATCTGCGCGGCGAGCAGCCTCGCCGACCTCTTCGACAAGGCCCGCATCTCCGACGAGCTTGCCTCCGATGCGGGCACCGATCACCTCGCCAACCTCCTCGGCCAGCTCCACGTCTCCAGCGAGCCCACTGCAGATTTGGAGTCGGTTGGCTCCACCGACCCGATGCCTGTCGACTCCGACACGGCATCCTACGACACCTTCCCTACCAACGTCCCGATCTACAACGACCCGCTCCCTCCGGCCGGCGATCGCGATTCTGACACTACCGAGGTGATGGTTATTGGCCATGACGGCCCGACTGACGAGGGCGCCCGCGACGCCCCGCGCGCGGCGGCCCACGACTTGTCTGCCCCCCTTCCGGCTGACGCCAACGACGAAGTACTGGAGGCGCGCCGGCGGCTAGCCTCCGTAAGACGCCTCACCGAGGCCTACCAGCGTGAAGCTGACCGCGCCGCCTTCGGCACGCCGGCTCCGGCTGGCCCAAGCCGGGCCGGTGCTGTCAGGCAACGCGGCGCCGTCATCGCCGACACGCTTGGAGTCGATCGCCCGGTCTACGCCACTCCACTCGAGAACCTGCGCACCGCCCAGGCAGCCGTAGACGAGCTGGACGGCTTGGAAGCCGAAGACCTCCCCCACGTGACGCGACATATACAACAACTAATTGACGCGGCCGCTCGGCGGCACGAGGCCGACGCCTGCGCGGGGAGCCCTCCCCCGTGCCGCGAGCACGGCGCGACTTCCCGATCGCCGACTACGAGCAACACCCGCGCACGGCGCGAGAAAGAGCCGGCTTCCAGCCGAAGCCAGACCCAAATCTCCATCGAGCGAGATGCGGACGGCCGCCCCCGAGCCATGGAATGGCGGGGCACCCCGCCTCCGCCTCGAGCTCGTGGAGAGAGATACCCCACCCCTCCTCCAGTGGCGCACCCGACTCTCAGCGGCCGGCTTGGTTGCCGCGAAGGATTCGGCGAAAACGTCGCCCGCCACCGGATCGACCGCCTGGCCAGATCCCTGGCGCTGGAAGAAGAAGACGATGTCGGCCCGCCTTGCTTTGGCCCCCGCATCCGCGACGAGCCCTTCCCCAAAGGGTTCTCGCTCCCAAGAGACACACCCAAGTACAACGGCTCGGTGAAGCCGGAAGACTGGCTGACTGACTACTCCACCGCCGTCAGCATCGCCAATGGCAACCGACGCGTTGCTGTGAAGTACGCGCCCCTCATGCTGCAAGGCACGGCACGGACTTGGCTTAACAGCCTCAAGCCTCTCAGCATCAACAGCTGGGTAGACTTCACTAAAGCCTTCGTTCGCAACTTCACCAGCACCTACAAGCGGGCTCCCAAGCCCAGACAGCTCTCCCTGTGCGTATAGGGCCCAGCCGAGTCCACTCGCAACTACCTCACACGTTGGGCCGAGCTCCTCAACTCCTGCGAAGGGGTGCATGAGGTGCAAGCCATCGAATACTTCACTACCGGGTGCTAAGAGGGCACCCTCCTCAAGCACAAGGTCCTTTGCGATGAGCCGACTACCCTCGACGAGCTCCTGAACATCGCCGACAAGTACGCCACCGCCGACTCCTCGATGAAGACCGAGCTCCGGGTGGACGCGTCTGGAAAAGTGCTCAATCGGGCGCCCCAAGCACCGGCTGGAGATTCCGGCCGACGCCAACACCAGAATGATCAGAAGCGCAAAGGCCCTGCGCCGCCTCCCGCTAGCCGGCAGGTGGCCATGGTCGAAGATACGCCACCTGAGGGGCGGCCCGCGCCCAAGAAGCCCAAGGGCGGCCGGCCGGCTTGGCAGCCGGCCTTCTCCTACGAACAAACCCTTGACGCCCCGTGCAAGTTCCATAGCGGCGCGAAGCCGTCCAACCATACGACCCGAAAGTGGAACTGGCTCGCCCGAATTTCCAAGGGCGAAGGGCTCACGCCGACTCCGCCTGCCGGCCCGCCGCCTCCGGCTTCGCGGCCCAAGGCCGCTCGGCCCGCGGTCGACGCCGTGCAGGACGAGTTCCCCGACGAGCAAGCATCTTACGTTGTCTTCACGAGCCAGCCCGAAGACCGGCGCAGCAAGCGCCGAGAGCAGCAAGAAGTCAATGTGGCCGCCGCCAACCCAGCCGGCCACATGCATTGGTCAAAGAAATCCATCAGCTGGAGACGGGTCGACCACCCAGAGGTGATGCCATCCCCCGGCTCCTACGCTTTGGTCCTGGAGGCCACCCTTGCGACGGACACGCGTGCTGCACGCTTCTCCCGCGTGCTGATCGATGGTGGAAGCGGCATCAACATCCTGTACCGTGACACCATGGAGAAGTTGGGTGTCAGGGCAAAACAGCTTGTGCCGACTCGAACGGTGTTTCACGGCATCGTACCCGGTTTGTCCTGCGCCCCCATCGGCAAGATCAAGATTGATGTACTCTTTGGGGGCAAGGATCATTTCCGCCGGAAGCAATCTGGTTCGAGGTGGTGGACCTGGAGAGCCCTTACCACGCCTTGCTTGGCCGACCCGCCTTGGCCAAGTTCATGGCGGTCCCCCACTACGCATACCTCAAGATGAAGATACCAAGCTCCAAGGGCGTCATCACCATCACCGGCGACTACAAGAAGTCCGCCTACTGCGCCACAGCCAGCAGCCGGCTGGCCGAATCCCTCGTGATTGCCGAAGAGAAGAAGACGCTGAACAGGGTCGTGGCCCTGGCCAGCAAGCAGCTAAACCAGCCCGCCGACTCCAAGGAGTATGATGCCCAAGGATCTTTCCAGCCGGCCAAGGAGACCAAGAAAATACAGCTCGACCCCGAGCACCCCGAGAGGTTTGCCGTCATTGGGGCGAGCCTGGACAGCAAATAGGAAGGCGAGCTCGTCGATTTCCTCCGTGAGAATCGGGATATCTTTGCATGGTCCCCCAAGGACATGCCGGGTGTTCCGAAGGATTTCGCCGAGCACAAATTACATGTGCGGGAGTACGCCAAACCAGTCAAGCAGCCTCTCCGCCGACTGTCAGAGGAGAAGAGAAGGATCATAGGGGAGGAGATAGCCCGACTTCTTGCAGCCGGCTTCATCATGGAAGTTTTCTTCCCCGAGTGGCTCGCGAACCCGGTTCTCGTGCTGAAAAAGAATAACAAGTGGCGCATGTGTATAGATTACACAAGCCTCAACAAAGCCTGCCCCAAAGATCCCTTCGCCCTGCCCAGAATTGACCAAGTGATAGACTCCACAGCCGGATGCGAGCTGTTGAGCTTTTTGGATGCTTATTCGGGATACCACCAGATAAAACTGAACCCGGATGACCGACTGAAGACCGCCTTCATCATGCCGTTTGGAGCCTTCTGCTACCTGACCATGACGTTTGGCTTGAGGAATGCCGGCGCCACTTTTCAGCGTTGCATGCAGAAGTGCCTCCTCACGCAGCTCGGCAAAAACGCCCACGTCTATGTGGATGATATCGTGGTGAAGACGGAGAGGCGCGGCACTCTGCTGGAAGACCTGAAGGAGACATTCGAGAACCTACGTCGGTTCCGAATCAAGCTCAACCCCGAGAAATGCGTGTTCGGAGTGCCAGCCGGCCAGCTCCTGGGCTTTCTGGTCTCCGAACGCGGCATCGAGTGCAACCCTATGAAGATCAAGGCCATCGAGAGGATGGCGGTCCCAACCAAGCTTCGAGAGATTCAGAAGTTCACCGGGTGCCTGGCCTCTCTGAACCGCTTCATCAGCCGGCTTGGAGAGAAAGCTCTCCCTCTCTACCGCCCCATGAAGAAGAGTACCCACTTTGAGTGGAATGACCAGGCCGACCAAGCTTTCCACGAGCTGAAGAAAATGCTGGCCACGCCGCCTGTCTTGGCGGCGCCGACTGAGAAAGAGCCCATGCTCCTTTATATTGCCGCCACTAGCCGGGTGGTCAGCACCGTTATTGTGGTCCAACGCCCCGAAGAAGGCCGAGCCCAGCCGGTCCAGAGGCCGGTTTATTACCTGCGCGAGGTGCTGTCCGCCTTGAAACAGAACTACCCGCACTACCAGAAGATGTGCTACGGCGTGTACTTCACCGCCAAGAAGCTGAAGCCGTACTTTCAAGAACATCCCATCACGGTCGTATGCACTGCCCCGCTGGCCGAGATCATAGGCAGTCGGGATGCATCCGGCCGGGTGGCTAAGTGGGCCATCGAGCTGGCCCCTTACACGATCTTCTACCAACCCCGCACCGCCATCAAGTCGCAAGCACTGGCCGACTTCCTCGTCGACTGGGCCGAGACCCAGTACTTGCCGCCAGCTCCCGACTCCACCCATTGGCGCATGCACTTTGACGGATCCAAAATGCGCACCGGCTTGGGAGCCGGCGTCATCCTTACCTCTCCTAAGGGCGACAAGCTCAGATACATGCTGCAGATCCACTTCGCCGCCTCCAACGATGTAGCCGAGTACGAGGCGCTCATACACGGGCTCCGGCTTGCCAAGGAACTCGGCATCCGCCAGATCCTGTGCTATGGCGACTCGGATTTGGTGGTTCAGCAATCATCTGGCGACTGGGACGCCAAGGACGCAAACATGGCAAGCTACCGCTTCCTAGTGCAGCAAATCAGTGGATACTTCGATGGATGCGAGTTCCTCCATGTACTGCGAGCCGATAACGAGCCAGCAGATGCCCTGGCCCGAATAGGCTCCACGCGGCAAGCAATACCAACCGGCGTTGCCCTACAACACCTCCTCAAGCCGTCCATCAAGCCGTCTCCGGAATCCAACTCCATCTTTGTACCGCCTAACCCCGATGGTGCCGGGTCCGGCTCGAAGAATCAAGAAGTCGGCCCGGGGACTTCAATACTCGGCTCGGGGACTGCAGTAGCCGCCTCGGGGACTACCGCACCCGGCTCGGGGACTGCAGTAGCCGGCTCGGGGACTGCGGTAGCCGACCCGGGGACGGCGGTAGCCGGCCCGGGGACTTCTTCAGCACAGCAAGCGGCGGCCGATTCCAGCACTTCATTACCCAGCCCGCCCACCCTGGTGGCTATAGCCACATTGGCGGCAGGGGAAGTCGCAGCTCCATCATGGGCCCAAACCATCCTCAACTTTTTGGTGAACCAAGATCTGTCGGCTGACAAAACCGAAGTGAGACAAGTCCAGCGTCGAGCCGGAGCATACACAATTGTCAACAGAGAACTTGTCAAGCGCAGTGTCACCGGAGTCTTACAGCGATGCATCGAGCAGGAGAAAGGCATTGCAATCCTTAGAGATATACACCAAGGAGAGTGCGGCCACCACGCCGCATCAAGATCACTTGTCGCCAAAGCTTTCCGCCACAGTTTCTTCTGGCCGACTGCTTTGGACGACGCCAAAGAGCTAGTCAAACACTGCAAAGGCTGCCAGCTTTTCAGCTCCAAGCAACACATGCCGGCTTCGGCACTCAAGACCATTCCCCTCACCTGGCCCTTTGCCGTCTGGGGACTGGATATGTGGGCCCATTCAAGACGGCGCGCGGCGGCATGACGCATTTGCTCGTCGCCGTGGACAAATTCACCAAGTGGATTGAGGCAAAGCCGATCAAGAAGCTGAATGGGCCGACTGCGGTGACTTTCATTGCAGATATAACAACCCGGTACGGCGTACCACACAGCATCATCACCGACAACGGCACGAATTTTGCCAAAGGTGCTTTGGCACGGTTCTGCGCTGCACAAGGTATCTGGCTGGACCTTGCGTCCGTCGCACACCCGCAGTCAAACAGCCAAGTGGAGCGAGCAAATGGCCTCATCCTGTCCGGCATCAAGCCCCGACTGGTCGTACCTCTGGAGCGTTCAGCCGGCTGTTGGCTCGATGAGCTGCCGGCTGTCCTATGGAGTCTGCGTACTACCCCAAACAGATCAACCGGCTTCACTCCTTTCTTCCTTGTATATGGTGCCGAGGCAGTCATCCCAACATACATCGAGTTCGACGCGCCTCGGGTAACCATGTACACGGAAGCGGAAGCCAAAGAAGCAAGAGAAGACGGCGTCGACCTGCTGGAAGAAGGCCGGCTGTTAGCCCTCAGCCGGTCTGCCATCTACCAGCAGGGTTTGAGCCGCTACCACAGCCGGAAGGTCAGGCCAAGATCCTTCCAGGAGGGCGACCTTGTGCTCCGGCTGATCCAGTGAATAGCCGGCCAGCACAAGCTCGCAGCCCCCTGGGAGGGTCCTTTCGTCGTCAGCAGAGCTCTAGGCAACGATGCCTACTACCTCATCGACACGCAGAAGCCGAAGGCACGCAAGAGAGACGACTCCGGCAAGGAGTCGGAACGACCATGGAATGCCAATCTTCTTCGGAAATTTTACAGTTAAAATGCAGTATGTATCACGTCCACTTTTGTATTAAGTACGAAACAATAGGCTCCCCGAGGAGGACTTGGGGACTGCCATCTTTTATCTTATGAATGAAAGTTATCATGCGTATGACATCGCCTGTTCATTTATTTTTGTCCGGCACCGGGTTTGACGAGTCGGCCCGGGGACTAGCCGACTAGAGTTATATTAGGAACCCTACCCGCGGTCAGACAAGTAATGTGCTGACACCCAGGCTTGGCTCTTGCCGAAGTCGCAGTTCGAAGAACCGACTGCCCGGATGGCAAGAGTCATAAGCCGGAAAGGGTGCGCACACGAAAAACGGCTAGGGACTAACGGGCTTATATAACAAAAGCCGGCTTGCCGCCTCCCGCCGACCGACTACCAGAGTAGCCAGCCGGCCGGCTTACATTCAGTCCGCTTCAAATCCAAGAAAGCTCGAGTACTTGCCTTCCCAAAGAGGGAAGGCGGCAAAGGAAAAAGCCTAAGGATAAAAAAGTGCACTTGAATGGAAGCCAACGCATGCATACAATAATATTTACACAAAGAACCTCCAGAGAGGTCAGCATCCAACATTGTTCGATACACCCCCAGTGGGTGGAATTGCGGAGACTTAAAAATTGTTCGAAAAAGCAAAAGCAGGAACAACAGGGACGGCAGATCAAGCCGGCGGGGCCGCTGACGAGCCGGGCTGGGCGGTGGAGGCGGTCGTGCCGGCTGAAGGAGCGGCTGGCTGGCTAACTTCGGCCTGATCACCACCTCCGGCAGAGGGCGCGCTCCCACATGGCTCGTTGCTGGAGGCACGGTCGGCTTGAGGGCGGTCGGTCGTCTCACCAGTCGGCTCGGCGTCTTCGCCGTCTTCTTCCTCGTCATCCTTGCCCTCGTCGCTGGAGGCAATCTCCTCGGCCGAGTCCTCGCCTTCCGCCGGGTTCAGCCTGAACCACTCCTCCGGCTGGGCGATGCCGTCATCACTGAGTTCCGGCGTGAAGACGCTGGTGTCGGTGCACTCGGTGATCGTCGAGGCGTGCTGCGCGATCGCCGGCCGCACCTCCTCCAGCTCCGCGTCGGCCTCCAACCGCCAAGTCCGCAGCTGGTCCAGGCTTAGCCCTGGGTACCATGCGCAGACGAACTCCAACGCACGCCCGGCTCCGAGACGGGCTGCTGACGCCTTCCAAGCCTCGAAGCGGTCGACTGCGACTTCTAGCTAGTCGGCGGTCCGACTTGGGGTGCGGGGAATCATCTGGCCGGGCCAGAGCGCGGCCAGCACCTGCGCCCCGGCACGTTGGAGCCGGCGGAGCATCCGATGGGCCGGCTGCAGTCGCGCTTGGATGGCAATGAGCTGCTCCGACAGTGTTCGATTTGCATCCGGCGGAATCACAACTCCAGCCTGACGGCGCGCCTCCCGATGGGCCTCGATGGCTTGGGTGGCGAGGACGGAGTGGCCGGGAAAGTATTCTGCGCAAAGTAGCAAGCACAAGTCAGAACAAAACCCCAGGCGGCCGGCGCATGGAGGAAGGGCAAGAAAGGCGGCTTACCATTGATCAGATCTTTGATTCAGCCGAAACCTTCCTCCAGCGCCTGGCGCGTCTCGGCCCAGCTCGCCGCCTTGGTCTCGAGCTCCGCCTTCAGGGCAGCCTCGCCGTCCTGCGCCTTCTGCAGGGCCGCCTTATGGCTTTCCTCCTGGTCGGCCAGTCTCTTGACCAGGCGGTTGCGCTCCTGAACCAAGTCGGCATACTCGGCGTCCCTGGCATGAAGAGCGGTCTGCACTTCGCCGAGCTCCTTCAGCAAGTCGGCATTGGCCCCTACAAGAGACAAAGAGAAAAAATCAACAAGGGAAACGTCATCAAGAAAGATCCGACCCGACTGCGCCGCAGTCGGCCCGGATCTCGGGGACTACACCCAGTGGGTGCGCTGTCGTGCCCCCACGAGAGACAGATAAGAGCGATATACTTACGTCGGCTGCTGGCCAGGTCTTCGGTCCGTCGGCTCAGCTCCCGAGCCTGGGAGTTGAAGGCGGCGGCACGAGAGTTGTGATAATCCTAAAGATCAGACAGAAAACAGAGTTAAGATAGTCGTCGGGAAAGATCCGACCCGACTGCGCTGCAGTCAGCCCGGATCTCGGGGACTACACCCAGTGGGTGCGCTAGCGCACCCCCATGGAAAAAAATCAGAGGACCAGAGCGGTCGACAAGTAAAAAACTTACCCGGATTGCGGACCGCGTCGACAGAAACTCCTTAGTAAATTGCCGCAGGAGGACGGCCTGAGCCTACAGCCAGCTCCGAACCCCTTGGGCCGCCACGTTCAGCTCGCCACTTCCTCTGCTGGGAGTCCACCCGGACGTGGCGGAACTGGCCGCCTCCAAGGCTTCTGCCATCTGGTCGGCACCCGCGGCTTGGCGCGTGTCCGGCGGGGTCATGCTCCCTCCGGCGCGCTGGCTCGCCGCCAGCTGAATTTCAAGACCGGCTCCGGCCTCGGGTGCGGCCCGGGCCGGCTCCTCCGGCACCACCGACGACTGGCCGCCTTCGCCCGCTCCGGCTGGCGCTGCCGGCGGCGTCCTCTCCGCGAAGACCTCGAAGAGCTCATCCCTCTGCACCGGCGGCTGATCGGGGGTGATCTCCTCTGCCGTGGGCAGGGGGATGTCCGGGTCCAAGGTGTGGAGGGGGATGGCGAGCAGCGGAGGCCGGCTATGCATGCCCTCCGCCTCCGTCTCCGCGGTCGCCCGCTCCGATGGAGTCTCGGCTGCCACGGCCGCTCGCTCCGTCGCCGTCCGGGCGGCCTCCCGCTCCACCGCCTCCCTCTCTTGTCGCGCCTCACAGGCGTTCTGCTCCGTGGCTTCTGCAAGATCGGTGCAGGGGTCCACGCGGCGGGGCCCTGAAGATCCAGCACCCGGCCCGACCACAGAGCCGCCTAGGCCTCGCTCGAGGGAAAGCGGCGCCTTGCTCAGAAATCGGAGAAGAGTTAGAACAAAAGAAGACAACAAAAAACAAGCACGCAAGCGGCCAAAGGGCTTACGAGGAAACCGCTGGAGGTCGCTTCACCGCCTTCTGGAAGCAGGCCGCCTTCGCCGCCGCTTCGTCTCGCTTCGTGGCCGCGGCGGAGGCCCTCGTCTTTTTTGGCCGGCTGCCGAAGAGAGGAAGCGCGGCCCGGCGCTTCGACGTTCCACCACCGGCAGCCGGCGCGGCGGACGAGCCCGCGCTGTGGCGATCGGTTGCCGGCTGGTGGCGCGGGATTTCTTCGGCGTCGGCGTCGTCCGGCCAGTCGTCAAAACTGGCCGAGAGCCCCGTGCCTCCGGGCTCGGTGACGTCCCCCGTGGCAGCGTCCTCCATGGCGGCCGCAGCCAAATCCGGGTCGTCGATGTCGTCTACCGTACGGTCCGGGGCATACTGGCGTTCGACTCCTGCCGCCCCGGATGGCGGCGGAAGAAGAGGGTTCTGATAAAAAAGAGAGGAGAAGAGCCGCCCGGTCAGAAGCCGGCAGGCACAAGCCGGCTGATGACAGAAAGAAGGACTTACCACGGGCGGAGGATGGGCGCGGGAGTACGGCGCCTTGCCGAATTGCCAGTCGTCGGTGAGCTTGAGGTTGGCGATGTAGTTCACCATGAGCGCTACCTCGGCATGGGGCATCTCCCATGTGCTCAGCCGGCAGGGGTCGAAGCGGCCGCTCATCTGGCATAATATGTGGGGCCGGCTCTGAAGGGGAAGAATCCGGCGCTCGACGAAGGCGGCCACCAAGTCGGCTCCACGCAGGCCTTCTAACTGGATCATTACCTGAAGCCGGGCGATGGAGGCGTTCCCGGCCAGAGATAAGGACTTGGACCGGAAGCCCCAAGACGGCTGCCTCCCAGTCGGCGGGCCGGCTACGTAAGCCGGCAGGTTGACGTAGTCTCCTTGCGGGGCGACGTTCTTGACGTAGAAATATGATTTCTGCCAGAGTTTGACCGATTGGATTAAAGGGATGTGCGGGAAGGGTTGTTCTCGCTTGACCTCTTCATCGTGATGAAGGCCCCGCAGGGGGCAGGCACGCCGGCGGTGACGGTGCCGAGCTTGTTTTGGAAGAGCTCCGCCCAAAGCTCCAGCTTGGGCAGCACTCCCAAGAAGCCTTCGCAGAGAGAGACGAATGACGACAACAGCATCACCACGTTGGGTGTGAGGTGATGCGGCTGGAGACGGTAGAAGTCGAGGAAGGAGCGCATGAACCCACTTGCCGGGAAGCCGAAGCCACGCAAGAAATGCGTGCGGAAGATGACGCGCTCGCCTTCCTCTGGCGCCGGCGAGATTTCCGCCTCCGGCGCCAGATGAGCCTGCACGAGGTTGGCGGCGGGCAGGCGCCGGGTCCGGCGGAGAAACTCTATGTGGTCTTCGTGGACGTTGGACCCGTCCCACGAGCTCGACAGCGCCATGGACATGGCGGCGTGGGCGGGCTATGACGGGAGGCTGCGTCAGGCGCGAAGGAAGAAGAAAGGAAAGAAGAGCAAGGAGGGACGGGGAGCGGGGGAGCGAGCAAGCCTTTGTCTCTCCCCCTCCCCCTCCTACTTGTAGGCTCGTGCGCCGGAGCCGAGGAGGCGCGGCGTGGGGGATCGTGGGGATCGATCGTGCCCATCTCCCCCACGCCCCGCGTTAATTGCGCGCCTTGAAGACACGAAGAAACGGCCGCGGGGAGGCGAGCAGTCCCCTCGGGCCACACAAGATCTGCGCCCTGGCCGAGGCCAAGGAGTGGCGGGCCCAGGCCTGCGGTGGCGTCCCATCGCGCGCGTGCGACGGCAGGACTTCTCCGCCACGTGGCCCGTCATGGGGCCCGCGGCTAGCCCGCGGGTCAACCACGGTCACATTAATAAACAAGAAAGTTCTCCGAAGTCGGCTTATGACGGTGAGGTCGGCTCCTCAGGGTATGAAAGCTGACCAAGCTTCTCGTCCCTCTATCCGCCGTGAAGCTCGCCCAGCTTCGGGGACTACTGTCGGAGTAAATAGCCATGGGTAGCCTAGCCGGCTTCCCCTGGCCCATCAGAAAAAATCACGAGCCCGTCCGGCTCTCAAGAAGACTCAAGACCTGGGCCGCCTCCCCCCTAGCCGACTAATTTCCTGGCCGGCTTCGGGGGCGGCCCGCCCTTTACCCTCATGAAGAAAGCTGTGGAGGGCCGACTACGAGAAGCCGGCTACAGCAAGGCCGACTCCAAGAAGCCGGCTCCCATAAAGCAGTCAAAGCCGTACCCGCAGTGTACGCGTCCACCCTGCGATGATGAAGCGGGGCGTGGCTACAGTGGAGCCTGCCACCCCCAAAACCCGGAGCACGCCTGGTACAGTGCGCCTTACGGGTGGCCACGACCCGTCCGGCGCGGCACTGTTGCCACGGCGGCTCCGACGCCGTCCATGACGGGCCACCAGCGTGGCCCCCGAGGCGGTGGGCCCCTTCGGGCAGAGAGATGCCGAAGGCGGCCGCACCTCCTCCCAAGTCGGCCTTATGGAGAGCCGGCCCCCCCATAGCCGGCTCGCCACCTTCCTCGAAGGAGACGCCCATTAAGGATATAAGACATGGCGGGGCTACAGTAATCGCCCGCCAGGGCGGCGGTACTGTAGCCACGCTTACCCCGACCAAGCCTGCGTCAACAGCACGGAGCAACAGTAACCAGCCACCGACCAGGCCCTGGCCTGTGGGGCCTGCCTGTCGACCAGGGAGCCGGCAGCCGGCGGGGCCCACCAGTCGGCGGGCCCCAGTAGCCGGCGCAAAAGCCGGCAGGCATAGTCACAGACAGCTAGGCCCCGCACCCAGCTGGATTACCATTGTACCCCCGGGGGGTGGGCCTATATAAACCCCCCGGTGCACCCATGCAAAGGGTTGGACTCTCAAGTTAGACCTAGACACCACACAAGGAGAGGAAGCAAGCTAGCTGAGCCCTTCTTCCTCCTTCCACCCAAAACAGCTCAAGGAGCATTGTGTAGCTACTTGTTCATTTAGTAACCATGCGGAGACCCCGCAAAGCAGCAGTAGGGGTGTTATCTCCCCGGAGAGCCCTGAAGCTGGGTAAGATCCGCCGGCGTGCATGTCTTCGCCTTATCCCGTTTCCAGGCACCGACAATGTTTTATTGCCTCCCACAATGATAAGCCACCCGTTGGCATATGTCGCACCTACCACCCGACAAAATGCCTCTGCATATTTAATTGTCCTATCCTCAAATAGAATCATTAAAGAAGCAAACATATGCAAACAATGCAAACATAACAGCAATCTGCCTAAACAGGATAGTCTGTAAAGAATGCTGCAACATCCATACTTCTCTAGGTCCAAAAATTATGAAAGAAAATTCCCACTATATTAAATTTATCATAGTTTAATATGCAAAAGGTTTCAACATTTTATCACATTCTGAATTTTCTAGGGAATTATTGCAACAGCGGTAAACTTTCTGTTTTCAAACAGCAACATGTATACTTGTAACATAGGCATAGTAAAGGCTATCAATGCCACTTTTATTGAAATAAAAGATGCAAAACATTTTTCTAAATAACATCAAGCAAATCTTAACAAAATAAATTGACGCTCCAAGCAAAACACATATCATGTGGTGAATAAAAATATAGCTCCAAGTAAAGTTACCGATGAACGAAGACGAAAGAGGGGATGCCTTCCGGGGCATCCCCAAGCTTAGGCTTTTGGTTGTCCTTGAATATTACCTTGGGGTGCCTCGGGCATCGCCAAGCTTAGGCTCTTACCACTCCTTATTCCATAGTCCATCGAATCCTTACCCAAAACTTGAAAACTTCACAACACAAAACTTAACAGAAAACTCGTAAGCTCCGTTAGTATAAGAAAACAAAAGAACACTTCAAGGTACTGTAATGAACTCATTCTTTATTTATATTGGTGTTAAACCTACTGTATTCCAACTTCTCTATGGTTTATAAACTATTTTACCAGCCATAGATTCATCAAAATAAGTAAACAACACATGAAAAACAGAATCTGTCAAAAACAGAACAGTCTGTAGTAAGCTGGATCAAACGTATACTTCTAAACTCATAAAATTCTCAAATAAATTTATGGACCTGAGGAATTTATATATTAATCATATGCAAAAATAATTAACTAAATAGCACTCTCCAAATAAAAATGGCAGCAGTTCTCGTGAGCGCTAAAGTTTCTGTTTTTGACAGCATGATCAACAAGACTTTCCCCAAGTCTTCCCAAAGGTTCTACTTGGCACAAACACTAATTAAACACATAAAACCACATATAAACAGAGGCTAGATGAATTATTTATTACTAAACAGGAACAAAAATCAAGGAACAAAAATAAAGTTGGGTTGCCTCCCAACAAGCGCTATCGTTTAACGCCCCTAACTAGGCATGATGATTTCAATGATGCTCACATAAAAGATAAGAATTGAAACATAAATAGAGCATCATGACGAATATGACTAGCACATTTAAGTCTAACATACTTCCTATGCATAGGGATTTTGTGAGCAAACAACTTATGGGAACAATAATCAACTAGCATAGGAAGGTAAAACAAGCATAACTTCAAAATTTTAAGCACATAGAGAGGAAACTTGATATTATTGCAATTCCTACAAACATATGTTCCTCCATCATAATAATTTTCAGTAGCATCATGAATGAATTCAACAAGATAACCAGCACCTAAAGCATTCTTTTCATGATCTACAAGCATAGAAATTTTAGTACTCTCCACATAAGCAAGATTCTTTTCATGAATAATAGTGGGAGCAAACTCAACAAAATAATTATCATGTGAGGCATAATCCAATTGAAAACTAAAATCATGATGAAAATTTTCATGGATATCATTATTCTTTATAGCATACAAGTCATCACAATAATCATCATAGATAGCAACTTTGTTCTCATAATCAATTGGAACCTCTTCTGAAATAGTGGATTCGTCACAAAATAAACTCATGACCTCTCCAAATCCACTTTCATCAATATAATCATCATAAATAGGAGACATGCTTTCATCATAATAAATTTGCTCATCAAAGCTTGGGGGACAAAAAATATCATCTTCATCAAACATAGCTTCCCCAAGTTTGTGGCTTCGCATGTCATTAGCATCATTGATATTCAAAGAATTCATACTAACAACATTGCAATCATGCTCATCTTTCAAATATTTAGTGCCAAACATTTTATAGATTTCTTCTTCTAGCACTTGAGCACAATTATCCTTTCCATCATACTCACAAAATATATTAAAAAGGTGAAGTGTATGAGACAAACTCAATTCCATTTTTTTATAGTTTTCTTTTATAAACTAAACTAGTGATAAAACAAGAACCTAATAGACTCAATTGCAAGATCTAAATATATACCTTCGAGCGCTAACCTCCCCGGCAACGGTGCCAGAAAAGAGCTTAGTTGACGGGGTGTGTTAGTGCCGCTTTCCTTGCCTCCCCGGCAACGGCGCCAGAAAAGAGCTTGATGTCTACTACACAACCTTCTTCTTGTAGACGTTGTTGGGCCTCCAAGTGCAGAGGTTTGTAGGACAATAGCAAATTTCCCTCAAGTGGATGACCTAAGGTTTATCAATCCGTAGGAGGCGTAGGATGAAGATGGTCTCTCTCAAGCAACCCTGCAACCAAATAACAAAGAGTCTCTTGTGTCCCCAACACACCCAATACAATGGTAAATTGTATAGGTGCACTAGTTCGGCGAAGAGATGGTGATACAAGTGCAATATGGATAGTAGATAATAGTATTTGTAATCTGAAATTATAAAAACAGCAAGGTAACTAATGATAAAAGTGAGCGTAAATGGTATTGCAATGCTAGGAAACAAGGCCTAGGGTTCATACTTTCGCTAGTGTAAGTTCCCTCAACAATAATAACATAATTGGATCATATAACTATCCCTCAACATGCAACAAAGAGTCACTCCAAAGTCACTAATAGCGGAGAACAAACGAAGAGATTATGGTAGGGTACGAAACCACCTCAAAGTTATTCTTTCCAATCAATCCGTTGGTCTATTCCTATAAGTGTCACAAACAGCCCTAGAGTTCATACTAGAATAACACCTTAAGACACAAATCAACCAAAACCCTAATGTCACCTAGATACTCCAATGTCACCTCAAGTATCCGTGGGCATGATTATACGATATGCACTACGCAATCTCAATTCATCTATTCAACCAACACAAAGGACCTCAAAGAGTGCCCCAAAGTTTCTACCGGAGAATCACGGCGAAAACGTGTGCCAACCCATATGAATA
Organism: Triticum monococcum; assembly: GCA_034509565.1. Lineage (NCBI taxonomy): Eukaryota > Viridiplantae > Streptophyta > Magnoliopsida > Poales > Poaceae > Triticum > Triticum monococcum. The sequence continues at coordinate 610,608,237 of CM067842.1, forward strand.
GGTTCCCAATGTCACGAAAACCGCAAGTTGATCACCTAAACATACATCAAGTGGCACATGGTATCCCATTGTCACCACAGATATCCACGGCAAGACATACATTAGGTGTTCTCAAGTCTTTAAAGACTCAATCCGATAAGATTACTTCAAAGGGGAAACTCGATTCATTACAAGAGAAAAGAGGGGGAGGAGAAACATAAGATCATAGCAAAGCTCGTGATACATCAAGATCTTGCCAAATCAAGAACACGAGAGAGAGAGATCAAACACATAGCTACTGGTACATACCCTCAGCCCCGAGGGAGAACTACTCCCTCCTCATCATGGAGAGCACCGGGATGATGAAGATGGCCACCGGAGAAGGATTCCCCCTCCAGCAGGGCGCCAGAACGGGTCTAGATTGGCTTTCGGTGGCTACGGAGGCTTCTGGCGGCTGAACTCCCGATCTATTGTGCGTTCTGGAACTTTTAGGGTATATGGAGTTATATAGGCAGAAGAAGCACGTCAGGGGAGCCACGGGGGCCCCACGAGGCAGGGGGCGCGCCCTAGGGGGGGGCCCCACCCTCGTGGCCAGCTCCCGTATCTTCTGACATGGGCTCCAAGTCCATCAGGTGTGTTTCCTTCCAAAAATAACTCCTCCAGTTGATTTCATTCCGTTTCGACTCCGTCTGATATTCCTTTTCTTCAAAACACTGAAATAGGCATAAAACAACAAATCTGGGTTGGGCCTCCGGTTAATAGGTTTGTTCCGAAAGTAATATAAAAGTGGATAATAAAGCCCAATAATGCCCAAAACAGTAGATAATATAGCATGGAGCAATCAAAAATTATAGATACGTTGGAGACGTATCAGTCATGGGGAGGCATGGTGGCGCTGTTGGCTGGCGGTGCCCGCCGAGGCCAGATCTGGGCCTGTTTGGGCCCATCTGGGTTGGGTTGGGCCGGTGGCATGGCGCTCGACATCGTCGCTTCCTGGTGATAGTGGTGAGACGGCGGCGGTCTACGAGCGGCAAGTACTTCGTTGTTCGGTGTGTTGCAGCGCGATGACAGGGACTGTCCGGGCCCACGTGGGCCCAGCCGGGCTGTAGGGCCCAGAAACTCCCCGTCGCCGCGTTCGGTCGGCTTCACTCTTGCGATGGAGGCGGTTCCCTCCCATTGGTCAAGTAGTGCCCGCTCTCGTGGCCGTTGTCTCGTTTCCCTCTGTAGGCCTTGTGTTGGCAGCTCCAGAGAGACGGCGAGGGTGGTCCAGTAACCGTGGTGGGCGCATGCTGGTGGGTGGCTGCATGGGTGGTGTACTATGAAGTGTCTGGAGTGGTGGTGGTGGTTGTGGATCGGGAGAAATCCCTGTCAGCCTGTCGACACTGATGCGATGATGCTTCTGGGCGCCGTCGGACCTTCCTAAGGGGCATCGGGTATATCCCTTCCCTCGTGTACCGGGGAAACCCTAGAACTTGTTCGGGCAACAGCGGCAACATCATCACATTCCTTCTTGAACGTGTTACTTGGTGCGCGGCGCTTCGGGATGCTGGGAGCATGGTGGTACTTCTTCGGAGGGTGCAGAGGTTGCCGGTCTTCCTTTCTTCGTTGATCTTATTTCTCTTTCTTCTTCTTGTTTTTCTTTCAGGCTTTTCTATGCTGCGGCCCCAGCGAGCTGGATGTATCGGGTGTTTGCTTTATAATATAATGCGGGAGGAAACCCTTTATCATAATTCGATAAACTCCAGCAGGTTGAGTTCTACCATTACTACAATGATAGGTTACCACCAAGAGCTACATCTGTGCCCTCACCACCAATGCCCATCTCATGGTTTTCCTCCTCTCTCCACACCGCCACCTTGACCCAGTGCCATCTAGCAAACAATCTGGTACAAAATGCTTCAACTCCCACTGCTGAAAAAACTTGCGCTTGTGTTGGTTGATCTGTCGGTGGCCTCACTGCACAACATCATCCGCTCCAGCTACCCTGCACTGGAGCGTTTGGTGCTTGTTTTTGGAAAAGTAATCCATATCCCTTATGTCAAAATAAAGTCGCCTCATCTTGTAAGCATTGGAATTCATTTTGAAGGACATGAGCTCATCATCGAAGATGCCCCTTCACTTCAAAGGGTGCTCCTTCATTGTTGTTATAAACCTTCGCAAATAACTGTGGTCCCCGCACCTAAACTGGAGACCTTGGGTGCAGTTCGTGATCTGTTTAAATGGTCCAAGATGGTGCTTGCCTCCACACCTATTGAGGTATTGTATATTATTCACGTACACTTTTGTAATTTGTATTTTTCATTTGTGCGCACAAGTTAAGTATCATCTTGGAGTACACTTTCAGTGCTAATATTATGTTCTATGCTCAACGAAGAGCTTGTCCATCCTATCAGTGGTGGTGGATTCTATCAAGACCTTACATATCAGTATGTGGTGTCTTGAACTCAACATCATTATTGCCTTGTGATACGTCTCCAACGTATCTATAATTTTTGATTGCTCCATGCTATATTATCTACTGTTTTGGACTATATTGGGCTTTATTTTCCACTTATATATTATTTTTGGGACTAACCTATTAACTGGAGGCCCAGCCCAGAATTGTTGTTTTTTTGCCTATTCCAGTATTTCGGAGAAATAAAATATCAAACAGAGTCCAAATGGAATAAAATCTTCGGGAACGTGATTTGCTCACCGAACGTGATCCAGGAGACTTGGACCCTGCTCCAAGGAACAAAAGAGGCGGTCACGAGGGTGGGGGCGCCCCCCCTAGGGCGCGCCCCCTGCCTCGTGGGCCCCTTGGTGCTCCACCGACGTAGTCCTTCCTCCTATATATACACACGTACCCCCAAACGATCAGAACAGGAGCCAAAAACCTAATTCCACCGCCGCAACTTTCTGTATCCACGAGATCCCATCTTGGGGCCTGTTCCGGAGCTCCACCGGAAGAGGGCCGTCATCACGGACGGCTTCTACATCATCCTAGCCCCTCCGATGAAGTGTGAGTAGTTTACCTCAGACCTTCGGGTCCATAGTTAGTAGCTAGATGGCTTCTTCTCTCTTTTTGGATCTCAATACAAAGTTCTCCCCCTCTCTTGTGGAGATCTATTCGATGTAATCTTCTTTTTGCGGTGTGTTTGTTGAGACCGATGAATTGTGGGTTTATGGTCAAGCCTATCTATGAATAATATTTGAATCTTCTCTGAATTCTTTTATGTATGATTGGTTATCTTTGCTAGTCTCTTCGAATTATCCGTGTGGTTTGGCCAACTAGATTGGTAGTTCTTGCCATGGGAGAAGTGCTTAGCTTTGGGTTCGATTTTGCGGTGTCCTTACCCGGTGACAGAAGGGGCAGCAAGGCACGTATTGTATCGTTGCCATCGAGGATAACAAGATGGGGTTTATTTCATATTGCATGAATTTATCTCTCTACATCATGTCATCTTGCTTAAGGCGTTACTCTGTTTTTAACTTAATACTCTAGATGCATGCTGGATAGCGGTCGATGAGTGGAGCAATAGTAGTAGATGCAGAATCGTTTCGATCTACTTGTCACGGACGTGATGCCTATATACATGATCATGCCTAGATATTCTCATAACTATGCTCAATTCTATCAATTGCTCAACAGTAATTTGTTCACCCACCGTAGAATACTTATGCTCTTGAGAGAAGCCACTAGTGAAACCTATGGCCCCCGGGTCTATTCTCATCATATCCATCTCCATCACTTTAATCTTGCTTTGCTTTTTTACTTTGCATCTTTATACCAAAAATACCAAAAATATTATATCTATCAGATCTCACTCTCTTAAGTGACCGTGAAGGGATTGACAACCCCTAATCGCGTTGGTTGCGAGTAGCTATCGTTTTGTGCAGGTACGAGGGACTTGAGCGTGGCCTCCTACTGGATTGATACCTTGTGTCGGCGTTCTGGGAACGGGGGTCCCCAGACTTGCCCGCCAGCGGCCTGCGGCGTAGCTCAAGTGGGGGCCCAGCGCGGCCCAACTTCATCAACACGAGTGTTAAGACCCTCGCGAGGGGCCAAGCCTCGCGAGGCGGACGACGCGGCGCATCCTCAGGCACAGCCTCGTCAGGCTGGCTCGCGAGGAGGTGGAGAGTTCAAGGCGGGGTACCTCACGAGGTGCCCATGACGCAAGCCATGACGACACGAGGCGCCAGGCGGGTGCCAGCGCGCGCAGCGTCCCTCATTCCTCTTTGGTGCAAAGGGGGCAAGCGTATCCGCGGAGTACCGAGGCATCAGGCAAAGGTTGCCACTTCGGTGCAACGAGACCAAGGCTAGGAGGACTACGAGACGGAGGTCACCATGGAGCCCAGCGCGGCGTCATCACCAGAGCCTTTGGCAGGCGAAGACTGCTTTTGTCAGGATAGATGTACTCGCTGTCCCCCTTCAAATTAGCCCGCCATTGTTGGATCCCTTCCCGCTCAATATTTGGGGAGAGGACCAGTGCCTCTATAAATAGGACTAGCCACCCACATAGCAAGGGGTTCGATTCCTGGTTGTTCGGTCCGGGATCTGAGAGAGAAAGAGAGAGAAAGGAGACTGAACTCTTCATAGCAGTCCATCTCCACAGCCAAGAACAGACCCTCGCAAGGCTGTTCTTCCTTGTATTGTTCATCCACACTAGCCCCAGGAGGCAATCCATCCACCACACACTAGAGTAGGGTATTACACCACATCGGTGGCCCGAACCAGTATAAATCTTGTGTCTTTCGTGCAGCTCTTTTAGTAGTTTAGATCCCATCGAGACGGAGAGGTTGAAGGTGAGATTTCTGCGCGCACCCCAGTGTTCGAACCTTAAGGGTCTGCTGGAACCCGAAATCCGACATTTGGCACGCCAGGTAGGGGTGCACCGGATTTCGTCTTCCACCGCTCCGCTCTCCTCCGACCGTCGCATCCATGTCTGACGCTCGTCGGGCCCGCCCCGAGCGCCGGACCGCCATCGCTTCCCGCATCGCCCAGACGGCCCCCGTCGGTGGGTGTCCTCGTCGTTCCGCGTCGCCCGCCGTCAATGCCGCCACCGGCCCAACGGGGGGGGGGGGGGGGGGGGGGGGGGGGCGAGCAGCAAGCCTTGTCTCAGCACCCGCCCGCGCGACGGAGTGACTGCACCACGGCGCCGACGCCTCCGGTCGTCGCGGCCCTCCTGGGCGGCTCGCAGGCACCGCCCACCTGTCGCCACGTCAAGCCTTTTGCCCGACGGGTTAGCACCGCTGCCGCGCAGCAGGGGGCTCCCCCGGACCGGGCGGCGAGCGAAGTCGATCTGATCTTCAGCTCGGAGGACCACCCCACCAACCCGGTCAGCTTAGGCGTGCTCCCCTTGTTGTGCACCCCACCATCTGCCAGGTGGCCGTCACCCGGACCCTCATCGATGGCGGCGCGGGCCTCAGCTTGCTTTCGGTCGAGACTTTCGACCTCTTCCGCATATCCCCGGGAGCGGCTGCGACCCAGCCGATCCTTCTCGGGCGTCGGGGGCGGATCATCTGACTCCCTGGGGCAGATCCGGCTCCCGGTGACCTTCGGCACCTACTTCAACTTCCGCACGGAGACGGTCGACTTCGACATCACCCCCATCGGCCTTCCTTACAACGCCATCCTCGGCTACCCGGCACTGTCCCAGTTCATCGCCGCCACGCACCCGGCGTACAACCTCATGAAGATGCCTGGAAGCAATGGTACCCTCACTGTGCGCGGGGACACCGGGGACGCCCTGCGAGTACTTGAGCTCGCCTTCAAGACAGCGGCGTCGGCACAGCCCACCGACGCGGAGGCCCCTGAGCCCAAGGGGGTTGCACCCGCCAAGAAGAAGCAGTTGTTTACCCAGGACAAAGCAGAAACCAAGCAGATACCCGTCGATGAGGACGGGTCCTCCAGCGCCACTTTCACCATAGGCGCCAACCTAGAGCCCGAGCAGGAGGAGGCCTTGGTCAAGTTCCTGCGCTCGAATAAGAAGGTATTTGCTTGGGACCGGATCAGCTGGCGGGGATCCCCAGAAGTGTCATCGAGCACCACCTCAACGTATGCCCAAATGTACGCCCCGTGAAGCAGAAGGCCAGGCGGCAGTCCACGGAGAAGCAGGCTTTCATTGCCCAAGAAACCCGCAAGCTAGAGGCTGCAGGGGTCATTCGCGAGGTCCGATACCCGGATTGGTTGGCCAACCCTGTCATTGTGCCCAAGAAGGGGGGGGGGGGAAAGAACGCATGTGTGTCGACTTCACCAACCTCAACAAGGCATGCTCGCAAGATCCGTTCCTGCTCCCCCGCATCGACCAGATTGTCGATTCCACTGTGGAGTGTGACCTGCTGTTCTTCCTGGACGCCTTCTCCGGGTATCACCAGATCAAGATGGCTGTGGAAGACGTTGAGAAGACCGCCTTCTTGACCCCATTCGGGGTATACTGCTATACATGCATGCCGTTCGGGCTGCATAACGCAGGGGCAACGTTTCAGCGACCGATGCACGTCACCTTGGGCCAGCAGCTCTGAAAGAATGTCGAAGCCTACGTCGATGACATAGTGGTAAAGTCTCGGGAGGCCAAGACCCTGATACAAGACCTGGAGGAGACCTTCGCGAGCCTCGACGCAGTAAACCTGCGGCTCAACCCAGAGAAATGTGTGTTTGGCGTCCCCTCGGGCAAGCTCTTGGGATTCCTCGTGTCCCATCATGGCATTGAGGCCAACCCCGAGAAGGTCAAAGCGGTCGAGGACATGAGCTCGCCAAAGACCCTCAGAGAAATGCAGAAGCTCACGGGGCACGTGACCGCGCTAGGGCGCTTCATCTCCCAACTGGGGGAGCTAGCGCTGCCTTTCTTCCAGCTGATGAAGAAGAAAGGGACCTTTGAGTGGACTGAAGAAGCAGATAAGGCGTTTCAAGATCTCAAGAGGTACCTGACCAGTCCCCCAGTCTTGGTGGCGCCATGCCCTCAGGAGCCCCTGCTACTGTACCTCGCCGCCACACCCTACTCCGCCAGCGCAGCCCTGGTGGCGGTTAGGGAGGAACGCAAAGTCAAGGCCGCAGCGGCAGCCCGGGGTGGGACAAAACGGGAACAAGGAAAGCCTGCAGGAGCCACAACCATAGCTGAGGAGGGTCAGCAGCCGAGAAATGCACCGGGGGCAGGAGAGGCCACCCGACCGTGTAGTCCACCTCCCGAGGCCGCGAAGCCTCGCGAGGCGCCCTCACCTCCCGAGGGCGCGGCAACCCCAGATGCTCCCAGTCTTGTCGAGCACCCAGTTTACTTTGTCAGCACGGTGCTACGGGATGCGAGGGCATGGTACCCAATGCCTCAGAAGCTCCTCCTCGCGCTACTGATAGCCTCGCGCAAGCTGCGTCACTACTTCCAGGCTCACGCCATCAAAGTCGTCTCGTCATACCCCCTGGAGAGGGTGCGCAGGAGCCCTAACTCAGCCGGAATGGTCGCTGAGTGGAACATAGAGCTGCAGGCGTTTCAGCTCGAGTTCAGCACAACCAGGGTCATCAAAGGAGCGCGTTGGCGGATTTTGTGGCAGAATGGACAGAGGCACCAGGCCTCAAGGCCGACGAGGATCGGTCCCTCTCCCCGGGGAGCGAGGCGCCAGAAGGCTGGGTCATGCACTTCGACGGGGCGTTCTCCAGACATGGTGCTGGGGCTGGGGCGGTGCTCATATCACCCACTCAGGACAAGCTCTACTACGCCATACAGCTCTATTTCCAGCAAGGTGAAAAGGTAACCAACAACATAGCGGAGTATGAAGGTTTGATAGCGGGCTTGAGGGCCGCGGCAGCCCTGGGGGTGAAACACCTCACCATTAAGGGCGATTCGCGGCTCCTTGTTAATTTCTCCAACAAGGTATACGTGCCGAAATATGAGCACATGGAAGCCTACCTTGCGGAGGTCCGCCGGATGGAGAAGCAGTTCTGGGGGTTGGAGTTACAGCATGTGCCCCGTGGCACCAATCAGGAGGCTGACGACATCGCCAAACGGGCGTCTAGGCGGTTACCTAAGGAGCCTGGAGTCTTCGAGGAGCAGCTCTTCAAGCCCTCAGCCTTGCCGTCGTTGTCAAACACGGCTCAGCCTCGGAAGGAGCTCCCCCAGCCACCTGCCTCAGGAGCCCCGGTCTGTGGCCCGGCCTCGGGAGCGTGCCTGCTCCTGACGATGGAACCTCACGAGGGGTGCTGGATCACGGAGCTCCGGAGCTACCTAACACAAGGGACCTTGCTGGAGAAGGAGGAGGAAGCGGAGCGTGTGGCACGGCAGGCCACGGCGTACTGCATCAAGGATGGAGAGTTCTACCGGAAGCAACCAAACGATGTATCCCTGCGCTGCATCTCCAGGGAGCAAGGAAAGGAACTGCTGGAAGACATACACGGCGGAGACTGTGGACATCATTCATCGTCATGGACCCCCGTCGGCAAGGCGTTCCGCAGTGGGTTTTATTGGCCCACCGCACTCAATGACGCCATCGAACTGGTGAAAGCTTGCGAAGCCTGCCAGTTCCACGCCAAGCAAATTCGTTAGCCGGCGGGAGGCCTACAGACTATACCCCTTTCGTGGCCATTCGCAGTCTAGGGGCTGGACATCCTGGGCCTGTTTCCCCGGGCGCCAGGGGGCTACCGCTACCTCTACATCGTCGTGGACAAGTTCACAAAGTGGGCTGAAGTGGAGGCCGTCCGCACCATCCCCGCGGGCTCCGCGGTCAAGTTCATCAGGGGCATCGTGAGCCGGTTCGGGGTGCCGAACCGCATCATCACAGACAACGGTTCGTAGTTCACCAGTAACCTCTTCAAAACATACTGTGCTAACCTTGGAACACAGATATGCTACGCTTCAGTGGCGCACCCTCGAAGCAACGGCCAGGCCGAACGAGCCAACGCAGAGGTCCTGATAGGCCTCAAGACCAGGACGTTCAAGAAGAAGCTGGAGGCCTGCGGCCGAGGTTGGTACGACGAGCTTCAATCCGTGTTGTGGTCCATCCACACCACCGCGACCAAGCCGACTGGAAAGACCCCATTCTTCCTGGTCTATGGAGCGGAGGCAGTCCTCCCTCACGAGGTCAGACGTCGCTCCGCGCGGGTCCTGGCATTCGACGAGGCGCAGCAGGACACCATGCGGGGGACGGACCTCGTGTTGGGGGAGGAATGACGATGGGAAGCCGCACTGCGGGCGGCGAGGTATCAGCAAGCGCTGCGGCGATACCACTGCCGCAACGTCCGCCCCAGGACCCTCGAGGCAGGAGACCTCGTGCTCAGGTGGGTCCTCTCCAGGGAGGGATTGCACAAGCTCTCTCCCATGTGGGAGGGCCCGTTCAAGGTTGTTCATGTTTCCAGGCCCGGCTCCGCGCGCTTGGAGACTCAGGAGGGAGTGCCGGTCCAGAATGCGTGGAACATCCAGCACCTCTGGAGGTTCTACCCCTAAGAAAGGCCCGGAGCCTGTGAAGCAAGGCGAGTGCCTATGAAGATCATCTCTTTTGGAAAGGCCCGGAGCCTGTGAAGCAAGGCGAGTGCCTGTGAAGATCATCCCTTTTGGAAAGGCCCGGAGCCTGTGAAGCCAGGCGAGTGCCTGTGAAGATCATCTCTTTTGGAAAGGCCCGGAGCCTGTGAAGCAAGGCGAGTGCCTCTGAAGATCATCTCTTTTGGAAAGGCCCGGAGCCTGTGAAGCAAGGCGAGTGCCTGTGAAGATCATCTCTTTTGGAAAGGCCCGGAGCCTGTGAAGCAAGGCGAGTGCCTGTGAAGATCATCTCTTTTGGAAAGGCCCGGAACCTGTGAAGCAAGGCGAGTGCCTGTGAAGCCCTCGCACTCAAGGAAAAGGCCCAGAGCCTGTGAAGCAAGGCCAATGCCTGTGAAGCTCGCCGCCCCATGACACTCTCACGTAATAATGAGTGGGGATGTACACGCCCCGGAGTCTCAGGAGCGCCGGCCTCAGGCCCTGGGGCTCCCTCCCACGCCCAGTGGAAGCACTTAGCTCCGCGCTGGTGAGAAGACGTCGAAGACTAGATTAGGTGCCGGACGCGTCTTTTCCATTTGCTTTCCGCAGTTGACGTGTTCGTTTGAATTTGGAGTCTTATTCGAGTTATCGCTGTTGCTGATTTATAGTTCGTCGATTTTCGCCCCTCGCTTTGGTTTCTCTCATGAACAACCTCGTGAGGGATGGTGCTCAGATGCCCTCGCGAGGGTTTCTGCCCTAGCCATAGGAGGGTTTCACGGCCCTGGCGCATTACAGGAGCACCCCTCCTAGTCCGTGCCCCTCGGGTACCACGACGCGCGCACAGGGCCTGGGTCGGTCGCCCCACTCCCCGGCAGGGGTCGAAAGCTATCTACGCACAGGCGGGAAATCAGGAAGTACAAAAATGAGATCAAGGTAATAGATGAAGCGGCAACATTCCCCAACACGCCCCAAGGGGGCTCCATGCATCTGTTCTATTTTACACAGGGAACAAAAGAGAAAGGAAAAGACGAGCCTGGCGCCGCCCCTCCCGCATCGGCCCACGGCGGCGACACAGGCTGCCTCAGGGCCTCAGGCGAACTCCCTCTCGCACCTCACCGGGGCACGACGGCGGGCGGACGAACCACCACCTCCTAGGCAAACCCGGCGGCGCGGGGGAGGACTGCTGCCATCACTTGAGGAGTCGCTTGAGGAAGAGCTGACAAAGCTAGGGGAGTCGCTGACGCCGCCGCCCGCTCGGGTGCTATCTCCATCACCATCAGAGCAGGGCCCGCGGACGCGGTCATCGTCCTCAGGGCAGCACCCCGCGCGGCGACCATCTTCCCCAAACACCCTCACGTAGAGGGTGGCGTCGCCATCGAACCTGAAGTGCAGAGTGCACCGACGCTCCAGGCCGCGGGCGCGGGCGAACGCCTGCCAGCCACGAGTGAAGGCCAAGCCCCCGTTGGCGGAGACCCCCAGCATGACCCACGAGGACCTGCTGCAGCAGCCCTCCGCCTGGAGCCAGAGGCCGCCAGGAGCACCGGCCGGGAGTTCACCAAGGAGGAAGCGAGGGAGCGGGAGCCGGGCACGAGCCGGCTGTGCCGACCAAACGACGAATTCCGGCGGTGCCTGCACGACGCGAGAGCACGGCCTAGGTGAGCGCGCAACCCGGGCGCACCCTCCGGCTGCGGCGGCTTGCCCGCCGCCGCGCTGGGAGCCCCCCCCCCCCCCATGGCCGCTGGAAGCTGCCGGGGCGCCCACCGGGTGCTTCCGAGGGCACCCGCGACCACGCTTGGGCGGGGGAGAGGCAGGACCGACCTGGAGGGCCTTCCCCTTCTCTGTGGCCGAGTACCTCCTCGATGGAGCCATCACACCAAGACGGAGCAAGAACTGAGGCGAAGGAGAGAGCAAGAAGAGATGGACTGGGCGAGCACGAGCGGTGCCGTACTTATAGCCGGCGAAGGCCAACCGCCGGTCTCCACGATCACAGGTAATCATAACACGTTCTGCATGCAGGGACTTGTCCAACTCACACGATCACCAAGGCGTCGTGGGAAGCGGAGGCGCCACGTCCAATCAACCGCCACGCGGCGTCCAAGGCCGCAGGCTGTTGGGGCCCGCGGCGCTTCGCCCTTGCCCTTTCACCTCTCGGCACGGCCAAGTCCATGCGCGCCTTGGGCCCGAGGGCTACTGTCGGTGTTCTCGGAATGGGGGTCCCCAGACTTGCCTGCCTGCGGCCTGCGGCGTGGCTCAAGTGGGGGCCCAGCGCGTCCCAACTTCATCAACACGAGGCTCAAGACCCTCGCGAGGGGCCAAGCCTCGCAAGGTGGACGACACGGTGCATCCTCAGGCACAGCCTCGTCAGGCTGGCTCGCAAGGAGGTGGAGAGTTCAAGGCGGGGTACCTCGCGAGGTGCCCATGACGCAAGCCATGACGACACGGGGCGCCAGGCCGGTGCCAGCGCGCGCAGCGTCCCTCTTTCCTCTTTGGTGCAAAGGGGGCAAGCGTATCCGCGGAGTACCGAGGCATCAGGCAAAGGTTGCCACTTCGGTGCAACGAGACCAAGGCCAGGAGGACTATGAGACGGAGGTCACCATGGAGCCCAGCGCGGCATCATCACCAGAGCCTTTGGCAGGCGAAGACTGCTTTTGTCAGGATAGATGTACTCGCTGTCCCCCTTCAAATTAGCCCGCCATTGTAGGATCCCTTCCCGCTCAATATTTGGGGAGAGGACCAGGGCCTCTATAAATAGGACTAGCCACCCACATAGCAAGGGGTTCGATTCCTGGTTGTTCGGTCCGGGATCTGAGAGAGAAAGAGAGAGAAAGGAGACTGAACTCTTCATAGCAGTCCATCTCCACAGCCAAGAACAGACCCTCGCGAGGATGTTCTTCCTTGTATTGTTCATCCACACCAGCCCCAGGAGGCAATCCATCCACCACACACTGGAGTATGGTATTACACCACATCGGTGGCCCGAACCAGTATAAATCTTGTGTCTTTCGTGCAGCTCTTTTAGTAGTTTAGATCCCATCGAGACGGAGAGGTTGAAGGTGAGATTTCCGCGTGCACCCCAGTGTTCGAACCTTAAGGGTCTGCCGAAACCCGAAATCCGACACCTAGGTTCTAAAAAACCGAGGGAAATACTTACGCTACTCTACTGCATCATCCCTTCCTCTTCGGGGAAAACCAACGCAAGCTCAAGACGTAGCAAGAAGGATTTCTGGCGCCGTTGCCGGGGAGTCTACGCAAAAAGTCAACATACCAAGTACCCATCGCAATGCCTATCTCTCGCATTACATTATTTTCCATTTCCCTCTCGTTTTCCTCTCCCCCCAATTCACCCTTGCTGTTTTATTCGCCCTCTCTCTCTATCCTCCCTCTCTATTTGCCTTTTTCCCTCGCCATGTCAAAACTCATGAATCGGAATATAGAACAACTTGCCAGAGTTATCAATGAGAACCTTAGTAATTTTGATGAAGATGATTCCAGAAATTTTCGTTACTTACTTGATGAATCTTTGAAAGATGCTTGGGGTAGGCTGTTAAAGATCCGGGCTAGCTATGTACCTCAATATCAAATTGAGGTTTACTTAAAAAGCTTTTATGTTGGGCTACCCGCTTCGTTCAAACAAGTTTTAGATTCTATTTTTGAGGGGGGTTCTCTTGAAGGGGACCCCATAGATACCTATGAGAGAATGAAAACTATATTTGGGCATCCCATTAATGAGAAAACTGAAATCACATCTCTCTTGCTTTCTTACCAAAACAAATCTACTAAAGAGATAAAAGCTAGCCTAGATGCTAATTTCCGCAACATTCTTAATATTTCTTCTACCATTAATGGACATGTACTCTGTCAAAATAGAAAGATTAATTCCATAGATAACAAGTTTGCTCTCTTTCTCTCTAAAACCAAAGATGGCAATACCTAGATCTATCCTCGCTTTTATGCCTAGCTAGGGGCGCTAAAGGATAGCGCTTGTTGGGAGGCAACCCAATTTTATTTTTATTCCTTGCTTTTTGCTCCTGCTTAGTAATAAATAATTATTTAGCCTCTGTTTTGTTTGTGTTTTTTGTGTTTAATTAGTGTTTGTGCCAAGTAGAACCGTTGGGAAGACCTGGGGAAAGTCTTGTTGAACTTGCTGTAAAAAAACAGAAACTTTAGCGCTCACGAGAACTGCTGTAATTTTTATTTGAAGAGTGCTATTTAGTTAATTATTCTTGCATATGATTAATAGGTAAATTCCTCACGTCCAGCAATTTATTTTAGAATTTTTGGGGTTCCAGATCTTGCGCTAGCTACAGATTACTACAGACTGTTCTGTTTTTGATAGATTCTGTTTTTCATGTGTTGTTTGCTTATTTTGATGAATCTATGGCTAGTAAAATAGTTATAATCCATAGAGAAGTTGGAATACAGTAGGTTAAACACCAATATAAATAAAGAATGAGTTCATTACAGTACCTTGAAGTGGTCTTTTGTTTTCTTTCGCTAACGGAGCTCACGAGTTTTCTGTTTTGAGTTTTGTGTTGTGAAGTTTTCAAGTTTTGGGTGAATTCTTTTGATGGATCATGGAACAAGGAGTGGCAAGAGCCTAAGCTTGGGGATGCCCAATGTCACCCCCAAGATAATCCAAGGACACCAAAAAGTCAAAGCTTGGGGATGCCCCGGAAGGCATCCCCTCTTTCGTCCACTTCCATCGGTAATTTACTTGGAGTTATATTTTTATTCACCAACATGATATGTGTTTTGCTTCGAGCGTCTTGTATTATTTGTGTCTTTGCGTCTTAGTATGCCACAATCATCCTTGCTGTACACACCTTTTGAGAGAGCCATACATGAATTAAAATTTGATAGAATACTCTATGTGCTTCACTTATATCTTTTGAGCTAAGTAGTTTTGCTCTATGTGCTTCACTTATATCTTTTGAGCTAAGTAATTTTGCTCTATGTGCTTCACTTATATCTTTTGAGCATTATTGAGGGAGTCCTGGATTAGGGGGTCTCCGGACAGCCGGACTATCTCCATTGGTCGGACTGTTAGACTATGAAGATACAAGATTGAAGACTTCGTCTCGTGTCCGGACGGGACTCTACTTGGCGTGGAAGGCAAGCTAGGCAATACGGATATGGATATCTACTCCTTTGTAACCGACCTTGTGTAACACTAACCCTCTCTGGTGTCTATATAAACCGAAGGGTTTTAGTCCGTAGGACAACAACCATAACATACAATCATGCCATTGGCTAGCTTCTACGGTTTAGCCTCTCTGATCTCGTGGTAGATCTACTCTTGTAATACCAATATCATCAATATTAATCAAGCAGGATGTAGGGTTTTACCTCCATCAAGAGGGCCAAAACCTGGGTAAAACATCGTGTCCCCTGCCTCCTATTACCATCCGGCCTAGACGCACAGTTCGGGACCCCCTACCCGAGATCCGCCGGTTTTGACACCAACATTGGTGCTTTCATTGAGAGTTCCTCTGTGTCGTCGCCGTTAGGCTTGATGGCTCCTACCATCATCGATAGCGATGCGGTCCAGGGCGAGACTTTTCTACCCGGGCAGATCTTCGTATTCGGCGGCTTTGCACTGCGGGCTAATTCGCTTGGCCATCTGGAGCAGATTAAAAGCTACGCCCTTGGCCGTCAGGTCAGATTTGGAAGTTTGAACTACACGGCCGACGTCCGCGGAGACTTGATCTTCGAAGGATTCGAGCCACAGCCGGGCGCGCCGCACTGTCGCGATGGGTATGACCTAGCTCTGCCGCCGAACAGTACCCCAGAGGCCACACCCGCATTAGCTCCGACCCTTAGCACGAAGCCAACTGTGCCAATCGAGGACGGGTGGTTAGACACCGCCTCAGGGGCTGCAATCTCGACGGTGATTGAGCCAAACACCAGCATAATCCTCTGCGCAGCCCGTGACTCCAAGGTGCCGGACTCTTTTCCGGACTCCGAACCATCCGCGCCCCTGCCAATTGAATCCGATTAGGCGCCGATCATGGAATTCACTGCCGCGGATATCTTTCAGCACTCACCCTTCGGCGACATTCTGAATTCACTAAGGTCTCTCTCTTTGTCAGGAGAGCCCTGGCCAGATTATGGCCAACATGATTGGGATGCGGAAGACGAAGAAATTCGACGCCCACCCACCACCCACTTCGTAGCCACTGTCGATGATTTAACCGACATGCTCGACATCGACGGTATGGACGACGATGTAGAAGACGAACATGAACCAGCGCCTATAGGGCACTGGAAAGCCACCTCGTCATATGACATATACATGGTGGATACACCCAACGAAGGCAATGGTGACGAGATAGCGGAGGATGACCCCTCCAAGAAGCAACCCAAGCGCTAATGTCAGCGGCGCCGCTCTAAGTCCCGCCAAAGCAAAAGTGGTGATACCGGCACAGGAGATAATAACACTCCGGATAGTGCGGAAGACAACAACAAACCCCTCTAGCAAGATTTAGAGCAGGAGGATGGAGGAGCCAGCTCTCCTGAGAGAGCGGCAGACGAAGATGAGGAGGATGACAATCACATGCCCCCCTTCGAAGACGAGGCAAGCCTCGGCGACGATGAATTCGCCGTACCAGAGGATCCTGTCGAACAAGAGCGCTTCAAGCGCCGGCTTATGGCCACGGCAAATAGCCTGAAGAAAAAGCAGCAGCAGCTTCAAGCTGATCAAGATCTGCTAGCTGAAAAATGGACTGAAGTCCTCGCCGCCGAGGAATATAAACTCGAGCGCCCCTCCAAGAGTTACCCAAGGCGCAGGTTACTACCCTGACTGGAGGAAGAAGCGTATGATACGGCTAATCGGCCACCTCGTGTCCGCGATAGAGAGGCATTCCAGCCAAAAGCTCAGCCTCCACCCCAACGCCACTCAAATAAAAAGGCATGGGGAGATACGCCAGACCTGCGAGACATATTGGAGGACAAGGCAAAGCATTCAAGATCAATCTATGGATCACGAGGGCGCACCACTCTACGATACGACAAACGTCACGCCGGATACAGTAAAAGCAAATCCAGCCGGGCCGAACACAGCAGGCAAGACCCATTCGAGCTGCGTCGCGATATAGCCCAATAGAGAGGCGCCGCACACCCCTTATGCTTCACAGATGAAGTAATGGAACATCAATTCCCAGAAGGTTTCAAACCTATAAATATTGAATCATACGATGGCACAACAGATCCCACAATATGGATTAAGGATTTCCTCCTCCACATCCACATGGCCCGCGGCGATGACTTACACGCCATCAAATACCTCCCACTAAAGCTCAAAGGACCAGCGCGGCATTGGCTTAATAGCTTGCCGGCGGACTCCATTAGCTGTTTGGAAGATCTGGAAGCCGCATTCCTCGACAACTTTCAGGGCACTTATGTGCGACCACCAGACGCCGATGACTTGAGCCACATAATTCAGCAGCCAGAAGAGTCAGCTAGGAAATTCTGGACTCGGTTCCTTACAAAGAAAAATCAAATCGTCGACTGTCCGGATGCGGAGGCCTTAGCTGCTTTCAAGCACAACATCCGAGACGAGTGGCTAGCCCGACACCTTGGTCAGGAAAAGTCGAAATCTATGGAAGCTCTCACGACACTCATGACCTGCTTTTGTGTGGGAGAAGACAGCTGGCTGGCTCGCAGTAATAACATATCAAAGAAACATGGTACCTCAGATACCAAGGATGACAATAGCATGTCACGTCGCAACAAGCATAAGCGCCGCATTAACAGCGAAAACACTAAGGATACGACAGTCAATGCCAGATTCAAAGGCTCTAAACCCGGTCAGCGGAAAAAGCCATTCAAACAAAGTACGCCGGGTCCGTCCAGCTTGGACCGTATACTCGATCACTCGTGTCAAATACACGGCACCCCAGACAAGCCAGCCAATCACACCAACAGGGATTGTTGGGTGTTCAAGTAGGCCGACAAGTTAATTGCCGAAAACAAGGACAAGGGGCCGCATAGCGATGACGAGGAGGAGCCCCGGCAGCCGCACACCGGAGGACAGAAGAGGTTTCCCCCGCAAGTGCGGACGGTGAATATGATATACGCAACCCACATCCCCAAGAGGGAGCGGAAGCATGCGCTCAGGGACATATATGCGCTGGAGCCAATCGCCCCAAAATTCAACCCTTGGTCCTCCTGTCTAATCACCTTCGATTGCAGGGACCATCCCACTAGTATCCGTCGTGGCAGATGCGGCACACTGGTCCTAGACACAATCATTGACAGATTTCACCTCACTCGAGTCCTTATGGATGGCGGTAGCAGCTTGAACCTCCTTTGTCAGGACACAATGCGCAAAATGGCTATAGACCCCTCAAGGATCAAACCCACAAAAACGACCTTTAAGGGCGTCATTCCAGGTGTAGAGGCCCATTGCACAGTCTCAATTACACTGGAAGTGGTCTTTGGATCCCCGGATAACTTCCGAAGTGAAGAGTTAATCTTCGATATAGTCCCATTCCGCAGTGGCTATCACGCGCTGCTCGGGCGAACCACATTTGCTAGATTCAATGCGGTACCGCATTATGCATACCTCAAGCTCCAGATGCTAGGACCTCGCGGAGTTATTACAGTCAATGGAAACACAGAGCGCTCTCTTCGAACGGAGGAGCACACCATGACCCTCGCAGCAGAAGCGCAAAGCAGCCTCTCAAGGCAATCAACCAGTTCGGTGCTTCAAAGCCCGGACACCTTCAAGCGTGCTCGGGGCAATCGACAAGTTGACCGCCTGGCGCGATCTGAGCTCGCGTAGCAATATGGCAGCCACCCCAATCCCAGCCCAACGGCGATATTCGTGCCGCGCGTACATAATTACGCATTAAAAATACCATGGGCATAGGTGGCGAGGGGGGCACAACTGTGGCACGCCCCAAAACGCAGCCTAAGACACACTAGGGGCTTCCCATGTGGTTATTTTTCTTTTGCTTTCAGGACCTTAATCTCTGGAAACACTATCCGACAACACTATTGCCGAACACATGATGGAGCAACCAAGGAGGCAGACAGCTACGTTATACCACGGAATTCCCAGGTTGATTACAGTAACGAGTGAAATATTCAATTTAATATCATTCCTCAGCTTGCCCTTGGAAGGGACATAGTCCTACTCTTTGCTTATCGCACTATCTGTATCACTCTGCTTTAACGCAATTTTTTTATAAACAATGCATGACATTACGACTATTATTGCATTTTTGTTATATATATATATATGTGTGTGTGTTCATTAATGACGCCTTGCAACCATACACTCTGGTACGGCCAATACACCAGGGGCTTACCCCACAATGCGGTGTGAAAAGTCCGAACACTTTCACAAGTGCGGCACCCCGAACTTATAGCATTATATGCATCAGCTCTGAATCATGTCTTTGGTCAAATGTTGGGTTTGCCCGGCTCCTACGTTTTGGTACCTTATGTTCCGCTATATCGGCTAAGGTAGCGCTAGGAGAACTACTGTGATTGTGCCCCGGTTCTGCCGGGCTTAGCACCTCATTAGAGAAAGCTAAAACTGACTGTCATGATAAGGCGAGAGACTGGTCGTTGTTCGTCGAGGTTTTTCGAGTCCCTAAAGACTTATGCCACTTAGGGCGAGGGGCCAGCCCTGTCTGGCTTACAGGCGTGTATCGCGCCCCGAATTCGGCCTTCCGAATATCAGGGGCTTCGCCGAAATTTAAAATTATAGAATTCTATGGCTAAGTGAGAGTGATAAAGCATTATTAGTCCGGTTACCTTGTTCGTTGTGCTGAGCACCTCCCTCGAAGGATCCAAATATGGGAACAAGAGTGCTCAGGTTTATCCTGAACACCCCAGCACTCGCGGCATGGGGGCAGAAGCCGAGGACTAGCCATCTCTCAGATTGGATAAACGGACAAACAGAAGGTAATGTTTTAAATTCACACAAGCGTTGCATAGCGCATATGAAACAAGTTTTCATCATACAAGATCACACGAGCAAGTTTACTCAAATATTACATCCTTTGAACATTCGTCCGCTACAAGACGGGCACCCTTCAGGACACCCCCATAATAAATTTCGGGGGTGCGATGCTCCTTGCCCTGTGGCGGCCCTTCCTTGATCAGCTTCACAGCGGCTAGCTTGGCCCACTGCACCTTCACACGGGCTAAAGCCTGGCGTGCACCTTCGATGCAGACGGACCGCTTGATGACCTCCAGCCGTGGGCAGGCATCCACAAGCCGCCTCACCAGGCCGAAGTAGCGGTCCGGAAGGACGGCACGAGGCCACAGCCGGACTATAAGGCCCTTCATGGCCTGTTCGGCCACCTTGTGCAGCTCGACCATCTGCTTCAGCTAGTCGCTCATTGGGACCGGATGTTCGGCCTCAGCATACTAAGACCAGAATAGCTTCTCCGTCGAGCTTCCGTCCTCGGCCTGGTAAAATTGTGCGGCATCGGACACACTGCGGGGCAAATCTGCGAATGCTCCTGAAGAGCTCCGGATCCGGGTAAGTAATCGGTAATTTACTTTTACATGCTTGCTTTTCATATAGAAAGCCTTACCCGCCGCTATCTTCTTCGTCGCGTCGATCTCCTGGAGGGCCTTCTGGGCCTCGGCCTTGTCACTCTTTGCGCTCTTGAGGGCCGCGGCAAGCTCAGACTCCCGCGTCTTTGAGTCAAGCTCCAACGCCTCGTGCTTCGCCATGAGAGCCTAGAGCTCTTGCTGCACCTCGCCCACCCGAGCCTCGTGCTTCTCTTGCTCGGTGCGCTCCTTGGCCGCTTTATCTTCGGCCTTGGTTAGCGATTGCTTCAGGGTCACCACCTCGGTCGTGGCCCCTAGCAAACATACGATGATCCTGTCATTTTGCAATCGCGTCCTCTTTTATATATATACATAAGATAGGGTATTACTTACCCTTGTTCTCCTCGAGCTGCCTCTTGGCAAGGCCGAGCTCTTTCCTGGACCCCTTGAGGTCCTGCTTCAGTACGGCGACCTCCGCAGTTAGTGCGGCGGACGCCAGCAGCGAAGCCTGCATATGCATATTGACATACTTATATTAGACTCCTGCGATATTATTTGATCCTCTGTTCGGTTTTTCTTTGTGAACACCGAACAAAGCATCAGGGGCTACTGTCTATGTGGCAATATTTCTACTATATTTTAAAACACTTACCTCGAAGCCTGTTAGAAGGCTAGCATAGGCTTCAGTCAATCCACTCTTGGCGGACTGAACCTTATGGATCACCGCACTCATGATAGCTCGGTGCTCCTCGTCGATGGAAGCTCTGCAAAGCGCTTCCAGCAGATTGTCTGGCGCCTTTGGATGGACAGAGGTCACCGGCACAGGCGTCTTGCCCCTCTTAGAAGGAGACTGTCTGCCCGAGCCTGGAACCGCTGGAGGTTCCGGGCGGTGTTCGGCTGAGGGCCGAACTCGGAGCTCTCAGGGGCCCCATCCCCTCGGCTCCCGGAGTCCGGAAGGTCGCCTTGAGGCGCCCCTGGGACTATCTCCCCTCAATCTGGTGCCTCTTGAGACAACACCTCGGCATCGTCGGCAGGATGAGGGGAGGTGGCGGTCGGGACTAGATCGCTATCCATGTCCGACAAGCCCAAGGACGGTCCGATGATACATCGGTACTGGCTCGTGGCGGCCTGCATAATTGCGTTTGGCATTAGGGAAAGCAGTGCGACAAAGGAATCCTGGAAGTTACTCTGGTATCCGAATATTCACGATCTCCCTGGGGGCTTGACCCTAGGCAACCACTCGCCTTCGCCTTCGACGGTGGCGGTGGAACTGTCCGGAAGGAGAGTCCTTCCCTTCTTGTACCCTCCGGCCTCCCCAGTTGGGGCGACCTTCCTTTTCCTGTCTCCCCCAGTCGGTGGGGGAGCATCTTATTCTTCCTCTTCCCCGTCATCAGGGGAAGAGTGCGCTGCAGAGTCATTAGACGGTGAGTCCGACGACGCCTGGCGTCGGGAACTCTTTCGGGTTCCCTTGGCCTTCTTGGTCTTCTCCGGCACCGTATAAGGGGCCGGAGTCAACATCTTCGCCAGAAGAGTGTCTGCGGGGCCTTCGGGCAAAGGAGCCGGATAGTCGATTTTTCCGGCCATCTTCTGCCAGTCCTGTCAAAGGTATGGGAGTTTAGATCCCGCATAGAGTCAATCTATATATAAAAAATAAGTATCCCGTGAAAGGTAAATCAGCTTACCGCACTGGCTTGGCGCTTCGTGCTGAATCCGCGAACCTCAGTAATAGGTGGGGGGACTTCGGCACTTTTGAGCAGCACCCTCCAGGCGTCTTCATGAGTCGTGTCGAAGAGCCTGTTCAGAGTTCGGTGCTGCGCCGGATTGAACTCCCACAAGTTGAACTCCCGTTGTTGGCACGGGAGTATCCAGTGGATGAGCATAACTTGGACTATGTTGACAAGCTTGTGCTTCTTGTCCACCATGTTTTGAATACATGTTTGGAGTCCGGTCAGCTCTTTCGACTTACCCCAGGATAGGCCCTTCTCTTTCCAGGAGGTGAGCCACGTGGGGATGCCAGATCGGAACTCGGGGGCCGCTACCCATGCAGGGTCGCACGGCTCGGTTATATAGAACCACCCCGATTGCCACCCCTTTATGGTTTCCACAAAGGAGCCCTCGAGCCATGTTATGTTGGGCATCTTGCCCACCATGGCGCCTCCGCACTCCGCCTGGCGGCTGCCCACCACCTTCGGCTTGACATTGAAGGTCTTCAGCCATAAGCCGAAGTGAGGCTTGATGCGGAGGAAGGCCTCGCACACGACGATGAACACCGAGATGTTGAGGATGAAGTTTGGGGCCAGGTCGTGGAAATCCAGGCCGTAATAAAACATGAGCCCCCGAACGGAGGGATGGAGAGGGAATCCCAGTCCGCGGAGGAAATGGTTAAGGAATACTACCCTCTCATGGGGCCTGGGGGTGGGGATGAGCTGCCCCTCATCTAGGAGCCGGTGTGCGATGTCATCGTGCAGGTATCCGACTCTCCTTAGTTTCTTGATGTCTCCCTCCGTGACGGAGGAGACCATCCACTTGCCTCCCGCTCCGGACATGATTGGAGAAGGTCGAGGTGGGAAGTGCGGACTTGGGCGCTAGAGCTCGAGTGTACGAAAACGGATGGGTAAGTTGGGAAGAAGGCGTGGATAGAAAGGTGAATCCTTATCCCTTTATATGGGCGGACGAAACTAAGCGTCCCCACTTGCCTGGTAAAACTCACTTATCCCCCAAGCACCGCAATTGATGGCGCGGTTGGGTTACCCACGCCCGTATTGATGAGAATCCCGTAATAAGGGGACACGATCTCTGCTTTGACAAGACGTGTCGAAAAACTTCCTCGCGTTATGTGCGGGGCAGGTTAAAAGAAACGGTTCGAATAATCACCGTGCCATGACGTAACGTCATGCTGCCAAAACAAGCCAGCAAATTAGATCTGCGAAAATATTATTCTCTCTATGGTGGAATGTGGAACTTATTTTGCAGGGTCGGACACTATCCTCGTTCAAATTCTTCTGTGATGTATTCAGAGAAGGAACCCGCCTTGCAATGCTGAAGACAATACCGCGCGCCGGACTCATCATCATTGAAGCCTGGTTCAGGGGCTACTAAGGGAGTCCTAGATTAGGGGGTCTCCGGATAGCCGGACTATCTCCATTGGCTAGACTGTTAGACTATGAAGATACAAGATTGAAGACTTCGTCTCGTGTCTGGATGGGACTCTACTTGGCGTGGAAGGAAAGCTAGGCAATACGGATATGGATATCTCCTCCTTTGTAACCGACCTTGTGTAACCCTAATCCTCTCCAGTGTCTATATAAACCGAAGGGTTTTAGTCCGTAGGACAACAACCATAACATACAATCATACCATAGGCTAGCTTCTACGGTTTAGCCTCTCTGATCTCGTGGTAGATCTACTCTTGTAATACCCATATCATCAATATTAATCAAGCAGGACATAGGGTTTTACCTCCATCAAGAGGGCCCGAACCTGGGTAAAACATTGTGTCCCCTGCCTCCTGTTACCATCCGGCCTAGACGCACAGTTTGGGACCCCCTACTCGAGATCCGCCGGTTTTGACATCAATAGTTATAATTTTGCTCTATGTGCTTCACTTAGATCTTTTAGAGCACAGTGGTGGATTTGTTTTAAAGAAACTATTGATCTCTCATGCTTCACTTAAATTATTTTGAGAGTCTCTTAATAGCATGGTAATTTGCTTAATAATAATATGCTTGGTATTCAAGATTTGTGAAACTTTCTTTTGAGTGTGTTGAATACTAAGAAAATATTGAAGCATGCTAATTGTTTTGAGATATGGAGGTGATAATATTAAAGTCATGCTAGTTGAGTAGTTGTGAATTTAATGAATACTTGTGTTAAAGTTTGTGATTCCCGTAGCATGCACATATGGTGAACCGTTATGTGAAGAAGTCGGGGCATGATTTATTTATTGATTGTCTTCCTTATGAGTGGCGGTCGGGGACGAGCGATGGTCTTTTCCTACCAATCTATCCCCCTAGGAGCATGCGCGCAATACTTTGCTTTGATAACTTCTAGATTTTTGCAATAAGTATATGAGTTCTTTATGACTAATGTTGAGTCCATGGATTATACACACTCTCACCCTTCCACCTTTGCTAGCCTCTCTAATACCGCGAACCTTTCGCCGGTATCATACACCTACCATATACCTTCCTCAAAACAGCCACCATACGTACCTATTATGGCATTTCCATAGCCATTCTGAGATATATTGCCATGCAACTTTCCACCATCTAGTTCATCATGACACATTCATCATTGTCATAGTGGTGAGCATGATCATGTAGTTGACATAGTATTTGCGGCAAAGCCACCGTTCATAATTTTTTCATACTTGTCACTCTTGATTCATAACATATCCCGGTATACCGCCGGAGGCATTCATATAGAGTCATACTTTGTTTTAGAATCGAGTTGTAATGATTGAGTTATAAATAAATAAAAGTGTGATGATCATCATTCAATAGAGCATTGTCCCAAAAAAAGATAAAGGCCAAAGAAAAAAAGGGAAGGCCCAAAAAAAGAGAAAATAAATAAAAAGGGGCAATGCTACTATCCTTTTACCACACTTGTGCTTCAAAGTAGCACCATGATATAGCGAGTCTCATATATTGTGCTTCAAAGTAGCATCATGTTCTTCATATAGAGAGTCTCATATGTTGTCACTTTCATATACTAGTGGGAATTTTACATTATAGAACTTGGCTTGTATATTCCAATGATGGGCTTCCTCAAATTGCCCTAGGTCTTCGTGAGCAAGCAAGTTGGATGCACACCCACTAGTTTCTTTTGTTGAGCTTTCATACATTTATAGCTCTAGTGTATCCGTTGCATGGCAATCCCTACTCACTCACATTGATATCTATTGATGGGCATCTCCATAGCCTGTTGATACGCCTAGTTGATGTGAGACTATCTTCCCCTCCTTTTTGTCTTCTCCACAACTACCATTCTATTCCACCTATAGTGCTATATCCATGGCTCACGCTCATGTATTGCGTGAAGATTGAAAAAGTTTTGAAAAAGTTAGAGTATGAAACAATTGCTTGGCTTGTCATCGGGGTTGTGTATGATTTAAATACTTTGTGTGGTGAAGATGGAGCATAGCCAGACTATATAATTTTGTAGGGATAACTTTCTTTGGCCATGTTATTTTGAGAAGACATAATTGCTTTGTTAGTATGCTTGAAGTATTATTATTTTTATGTCAATATAAACTTTTGTCTTGAATCTTTCTAATCTGAATATTCATACCACAATTAAGAAGATTTGCATTGAAATTATGCAAAGTAGCACTCCGCATCAAAAATTCTCTTTTTATCATTTACCTACTCGAGGACGAGCAGGAATTAAGCTTGGGGATGCCTAATACGTCTCCAACGTATCTATATTTTTTGATTGCTCCATGCTATATTATCTACTATTTTGGACTATATTGGGCTTTATTTTCCACTTTTATATTATTTTTGGGACTAACCTATTAACCGGAGGCCCAACCCAGAATTGTTGTTTTTTGCCTATTTCAGTGTTTCGGAGAAACAGAATATCAAACGGAGTCCAAACGGAATAAAATCTTCAGGAACGTGATTTTCTCACCGAACGTGATCCAGGAGACTTGGACCCTGCTCCAAGGAACAAAAGAGGCGGTCACGAGGGTGGGGTGGTGCCCCCTAGGTCGCGCCCCTGCCTCGTAGGCCCCTCGGTGCTCCACCGACGTAGTCCTTCCTCCTATATATACACACGTACCCCCAAATGATCAGAACAGGAGCCAAAAACCTAATTCCACCGCCGCAACTTTCTGTATCCATGAGATCCCATCTTGGGGCCTGTTCCGGAGCTCCGCCGAAAGAGGGCCGTCATCACGGAGGGCTTCTACATCATCCTAGCCCCTCCGATGAAGTGTGAGTAGTTTACCTCAAACCTTCGGGTCCATAGTTAGTAGCTAGATGACTTCTCTCTTTTTGGATCTCAATACAAAGTTCTCCCCCTCTCTTGTGGAGATCTATTCAATGTAATCTTCTTTTTGCGGTGTGTTTGTTGAGACCGATGAATTGTGGGTTTATGGTCAAGTCTATCTATGAATAATATTTGAATCTTTTCTGAATTCTTTTATGTATGATTGGTTATCTTTGCAAGTCTCTTCGAATTATCCGTGTGGTTTGGCCAACTAGATTGGTAGTTCTTGCCATGGGAGAAGTGCTTAGCTTTGGGTTCGATCTTGCGGTGTCCTTACCCAGTGATAGAAGGGGCAGCAAGGCACGTATTGTATCATTGGCATCAATGATATCAAGATGGGGTTTATTTCATATTGCATGAATTTATCTCTCTACATCATGTCATCTTGCTTAAGGCGTTACTCTATTTTTAACTTAATACTCTATATGGATGATGGATAGCGGTCGATGAGTGGAGTAATAGTAGTAGATGCAGAATTGTTTTGATCTACTTGTCATGGACGTGGTGCCTATATACATGATCATGCCTATATATTCTCATAACTATGCTCAATTCTGTCAATTGCTCAACAGTAATTTTTTCACCCACCATAGAATCCTTATGCTCTTGAGAGAAGCCACTAGTGAAACCTATGCCCCCCGGTCTATTCTCATCATATCAATCTCCATCACTTTAATCTTGCTTTGCTTTTTTACTTTGCTTTTACTTTTTACTTTGCATCTTTATACCAAAAATACCAAAAATATTATATCTATCAGATCTCACTCTCGTAAGTGACCGTGAAGGGATTGACAACCCCTAATCGTGTTGGTTGCGAGTAGCCATCGTTTTGTTCAGGTACGAGGGACTTGAGCGTGGCCTCCTACTGGATTGATACCTTGGTTCTCAAAAACTAAGGGAAATACTTACGCTACTCTGCTGCATCATCCCTTCCTCTTCGGGGAAAACGAATGCAAGCTCAAGACGTAGCACCTTGCTGCAATGCTTTCCAGTTCTGGAGAATTTGTATATAAAGGTGATGATTTCACGCACATTTAAAGCCCATATATAATGTACTATAAGCAATCATTTATCTATTGCTCTTTCAACATAATCTTTTTTAGACATTAACTGTTTTCAATCTCCATCTCTATTTAGGCACTAACACATGGAGAAAAGGTATAACCAATCGATGGTGCAAGAAGCACCGGGATTTTCTCACATCTCATGACATTCATTTGAAGACAATAACGCTGCAATGATATGCATCCAATAATGCAAACACTAGCTTTGTCACATTCTTCATGTTGAAAGCGAGGGCACTATTGTCTGTGAGGATTAAGTTTTTTGATAAGAAATTTCTCACGGCTGCAAGTGTTGAACAACATAAAAAGAAGTTTCAGGTGAACCTAACGGCTTCTTATCATGCTCGGCTTCTATTTACAGCAGCTTGTCGTCATCATGGAGCACTAAAATTTTTGTACTGGGATCTTGATTTTACGGATCAGACTGATCCATTTGATTGTGATTGCCAAAAACTTTGATTGAGTTAGATGCCATTATGCTGTTCAATCTAGATTTTGTCTAAACCTGATGAGCATATTAATCCTCATGCTTTTGTACATTTTGTAAGCTGGAGTTATATATTGTTGCCCTTTTCAACTCGGCTTTGACTCATATTTTCTTTCATACTGGGCCAATGCCTTGCCATTTCTTTAATTAAGACATAAATATTAGAAGCATTCACAACATAGGGAAAGAACATCACTCTCGCGGGATCCTTGAGATCTTTGTTCATTACAGAACCCGCAAGTTCTTAGTGCCCACTAGCACCCACAAACTTATTTTCAGCTAGCACACCAAATGGGGTATAATTCTTAATAAGAAAAGCTACATGGTAGTGACAGATTTGGATTTGTCATTTGGGACCCATTTGAAAAAAACCTATCCAGGGCGGTGCCGACTCGACAATAAACATTGAGAAACCTGGTTTTAAAATTACTGCCCATCCAAAACTCGCCTCAAAATCATGAAACTTGTCATGGTGTCATGACATGACACCAACATGCAATGGTAAAAAATTAGTCCAATTTGGGACAAGTTTTGGTATAAACTTCTTACAAATTGGAACTTTTCTCAAAAAGGCTCATGGTTCCGAGAGGGAACTTGTTACCTATGTGTGCGAAATGACATACGCTGCCTCTTCCTGCCTTGATTTATTTTACAGAGGGAACATGCAACTATAGGAGTGTCGTCCTAAAAATATGAAATTATTCAGGGTTCGTTTTGCCTTTTATACATTATTTGAGTTTTCTAGGCATTTTGGAACATACTTTGGTGTGTGCAAAGGTCATGTGTGTACTAGCCACCTATTTAATTGGATGTTCAATCTGTTTATGGAATCAAGTCCTTATAAGTTATAAGTACATATGCTATTGTTCTGTGTGCAATGACTTCACACAAGGACCATACTAGGGAACCCGTCGGTGATGATTTCATCAATTGCTGACAATTGTATACCAGCAAGCGTTTGCCCACAACACACACGGCTTATTAGCAACAATCGTCTGTGTTATTATCGCTCTTCACACACATTTCTGATTACAGACCTGTTTGCCGCGTATCACACACATCTTGTTAAATTGAACTGTTTTTGTTCTCTTGGCTGAAAGCAAATAGTTCATCCGAGTGAACCGTATGCCATATATCAGACACACCTTTATATGGCTGACCTTTTCTTTTGTGTTGCCTAATCACAAACAGTTCATCCGAGTGAACTATATGTCATATATCGCACACAACGTCATCTGGCTGCCCGTTTCTGTTGTTCCGCCTAATCACCAATAGTTTATCCGAGTGAACTGTATGCCGTACATCGCACACGCCTTCATCTAGTTGCCCATTTCTGTTGTTCTGCCTCATCGCAACAATTCATTGAACTGAACTGTATGCCTAGCTATCGGGGAAATGAAAACCTATGGGATCAGGGGCGATCCCTTCTACGGTTGGCGGGGAGAGGAGCTGCTCGAAGAGCGGGTCTAGCGATCAGCGCGAGGGATTTTTACCCAGGTTTAGGCCGCACTGGTGCATAATACCCTGGTCCTGCTTGTGTGTATATTTTGTGTTCTAGAGCTCTTGAACTAGCTGCAGTGCATACCTAGTCCAAAAAGTCCTAATCCTCTCTCAGTACACCTCATGCCTCCTTTTATATATCAAAGGGGTTGCCATAGTGGCACACAGGAGATTGAAAGCAAGCTACATTGTATATACTTATCGCTCGGCACCGTAGGACAAACACATTTAACGCGCTGCCTACGTGCCCTCTTTCTTTATCGGGGATAGCAACAAAAGCCATCCCGTCCATCGTCGCCCTTCCTTGCCTTGACACGTGCCTAGGCTGACGAGGCATGCAGTGCCATGCTGGCTAGCTAGCTGCTGTGGTGGCGCGGTGGTAGAGCCTCCACGAAGATCTGCATGCCGCCACGCAGGCGTGTGCCTAGTTGGCAAGCTGATCGTCGTACTGGAGTGGTGGTGAAGTGGCAAAACATTGTCGGGCGCGGGCCTGGTCGCGGCCCCGCAATTGTCCCTGGCAAGGCTTGCCGGGGGCCTCGCGGTCGTCCCCGACAAGGGTCTTGCCGGGGGTCTTCATCTTCTGGTCCCATGTGGACCCGCAGACTACCAATCTTCACAAAGATCTGCATGCTACTTTGCATGCGCCCTCTAAGCCTTGGCCTTGACGCTGTTGATGGTGTCAAAGCTCTCAGTCCTCAAGGGTGACGGCCTTGCTGGTGCTTCGTAGGTTGTCTCACCAAGGCTCTTGCCGGGGCCACATAGGCTGCCCCTGGCAAGGATGTTGCCGGGGGAGGCCCAGTCTGTCTTCTGCCCCTTGTTCTTTGACTTGATTGCTGTCTTGATAATCTTGTGTTTTGTCTTCTGCTGCCCTGCCAGGCTGTCGGTGTCAAAACCGGCGGATCTCAGGTAGGGGGTCCCGAACTGTGCGTCTAGGCCGGATGGTAACAGGAGACAAGGGACACGAAGTTTTACCCAGGTTCGGGCCCTCTCGATGGAGGTAAAACCCTACGTCCTGCTTGATTAATATTGATGATATGGGTAGTACAAGAGTAAATCTACCACAAGATCGAGGAGGCTAAACCCTAGAAGCTAGCCTATGGTATGGTTGTTGATGTGTACGTTGTCCTACGGACTAAAACCCTCCGGTTTATATAGACACCAGATAGGGTTAGGGTTAAATAGAGTCGGTTACAATGGTAGGAGATCTAAATATCCGTATCGCCAAGCTTGCCTTCCACGCCAAGGAAAGTCCCTCCCGGACACGGGACGAAGTCTTCAATCTTGTATCTTCATAGTCCAGGAGTCCGGCTGAAGGTATAGTCAGGCTATCCGAACACCCCCTAATACAGGACTCCCTCAGTAGCCCCTGAACCAGGCTTCAATGACGACGAGTCCGGCGCGCAGATTGTCTTCGGCATTGCAAGGCGGGTTCCTCCTCCAAGTACTTCATAGAATATTTTGAACACAAAGATAGTGTCCGGCTCTGCAAAATAAGTTTCCACATATTGCCATAGAGAGAATAATATTTACACCAATCATCAATATTGCCATATGGCCTGGATTTCCATGATCTGGCCCCGAATTTTGTCCTCAACATCTCGGTGTTTATCATCATGTGCGAGGCTTTCCTCCGCAACCGCCCCCATTTCGGCCTATGGCTCAAGACTTTCAACGTCAAGCCGAAGGTGGTGCGCGGCAACTAGGCGGAGTGCGGATACGCCATGGTGGGCAAGATGCCCAACGTCTTATGGCTCGAGGGCTCCTTTGTGGAGACCCTGAAGGGGTGGAAATCGGGGTGGTTTTACATCACCGAGCCGCACGACCCTAAGTGGGTCGCAGCCCCCAAGTTCCGGTCCGGACCCCCAACGCGGCTCACGTCCTGGAAAGAGACGGGCCTGTCGTGGGGCAGCAAAAAGGAGGTGACCGGACTACAAACATGCATCCAATCCCTGGTGGACAAGCAGCTCAGGCTCGCCAACATAGTCCAGGTTATGGTCATCCGCCTGAGCCTCCCGTGTCAACAATGGGCCTTCAATCTGTGGGAGTTCAATCCGGCGCAGCACCGAACTCTGAGCAGGCTCTTCGACATGACGTATGAAGATGCCTGGAAGGTGCTTTTCAAGGGCGCCGAGGCTCCCGCATCCGCTACCGAGGATCGCGGATTCAGTGTGCAGCGTCATGCTAGCGCGGTAAGTTTTTTGTACCTTTTACAGGGCACTAGTTTTTCATAGTTTAACTCTGTGCGGGATCTAAGCTCCCTTACCTTTGACAGGATTGGTAGGCGAAGTCCGGACGGATCGACTGTCCGGCACCTTTGCCCGAAGACCCAGCCGATGCCCACTTGGCGAAGCTGCTGGTTCCAGCACCCTATGTGGTGCCGGAGAAGAAGGCCAATAAGAAGGCCAGAGGGACTCGAAAGAGTGCCCGACGCCCGGAGGTTCCGGATTCATCATCCGACGAATCCGAGACGCACTCCTCCCACGAAGACAACGAGGAGGAAGAAGAGTCCTCTCCCCCTCCAGCGGGGGAAGGGAAGAAAAGTAAGGCCGCCCCAACTGGGGAGGCCGAAGGGTCCAAGAAGGGGAGAACCCTTCCTCCGGACTGATCCATCGACGCCGACGACGGCGAAGAGGAGTGGCTGCCCAGGGCCAAGCCCCTGGCGAAATCGTAAGTATCCGGATACCAGAGTAATTCATAGTATTCGTTTATTGCAAAGCTTTCCCTTATGTCGAATGTGCTTATGCAGCCCACCCAAAGACTGGCTCGACGCATCGTCGAGCGGCTCACTGGACTCGTCGGATGAGAACTTGCTTCCGACGGCCTCCTCCCCCCGCCCTACGGACGACACCGAAGTGTAGTCCCAACAGGTTCCAAGCCGGGGGAGGTGGTCCTGGAGGCGCCGCGAGGCGACCTCCCTGACTCCAGGAGTAAAGGGGATGAAACCCCCAGGGCTCCAAGTCCTGCCCTAGGCCGGACACCGCTCCAGAACCTTCAAAGGTTCCAGAGTCCGACAGGGGACCTCCTTCCAAGAGGAGCAAGCCCACCGTGCCAGTGACCTCCGTCCAACCGGAGGCGCCGGACAATCTGTTGGAGGCGCTCCAAGGCGGCTCTATCGACGAGGCGCACCGCACCATTATGAGTGCGGTGGTCCAGAAGGTTCAGTCTGCCAAGAGCGGACTGACAGAAGCTTGTACTAGCCTTTTAATAGGCTTTGAGGTAAGTAAAGAATGTGTAAATAATATTACCGCATAGACAGTAGCCCCTGATACTCTGTTTGGCGTTCGGGAAGAAAAGCCGAATAGAGGATCAAATAAAATTCGCAGGAGTCTAACAAAAAGGTGTCAATATGCTTGTGCAGGCTTCCCTGCTGGCGTCCGCCGCACTGACTGTGGAAGTGGACATGCTAAAGCAGAACCTCGAGCGGTCCTAGCAAGAGCTCGGGCATGCCAAGAAGCAGCTCGAGGACAATGAAGGTAAGAAATACCTTGCTTAAATATATTTAAAAAGGTGCAATTGCGAAAAATGACAGGATTATCGTGGCTATTGTAGGGGCCATGTCTGAGGTGGCGACCCTTAAGCAAGCGCTGGTCGAGGCCGAGAAGAGGGCGGCCATGGAGCGCATCGAGCGGGAGAAGTGTGAGGCCGAGGTTGGCAAGGTACGGCAAGAGCTCTAGGCTCTCATGGAAGAACATGAGAGTTTGGAGCTTGACTCAAAGACGCGAGCGTCCGAGCTTGCAGTGGCTATTGAAAATGCCAAGTCTACCAAGGCCGAATCCCAGAAGACCCTCCAGGAGTTGGATGAGGTGAAGAAGATAGCGGCGGGTAAGGCATTCTTTATGCAAAGCAAACACATAAACGTGAGTTACTTGTTACTTACCCGAATCCGGAGCTCTCCAGGAGCGTTCGCAGATCTTCCCTGGAGTGTGTCCGATGCCGCTGCATTCTATCGAGCCGAGGAGGGCAGCTTGACGAAGAAGGTGTTTTGGTCTCAGTAGGCTGAGGCCGGACACCCCGTGCCCCTGAGCGACCAACTGAAGCAACCGGTCGAGCTCCACAAGGCGGCCGAACAAGCCATGAAGGGCCTCATAGTTCGGCTGTGGCCTGGAGGGGCTCTGCCTGGGAGCTATTTCGAGCTGGTGCGGCGGCTGGTGGAGGCCTGTCCAAGGCTCGAATTCATCAAGTGCTCCATCTGCATTGAAGGTGCCCGTAGGGCCCTTGCCCGTGCTAAGGTGCACTAGGGCAAGCTGGATGCTGAGAAGCTTGTGAAGGACGGGCCACCGCCGGGGAAAGGGCATCGCAAACCTGAGAATTATTATAAGGATGTTCTGAAGGGTGCCCGCCTTGTGGCGGATGAATGTTCTATGGATGTAATTTTTGAGTAAAACTCGCTCGTTTTGTCCTATGCGCTGAAAACTTGTTCATATGCGCTAAGCACTGCTGTTTGAATTTAAAATATTACCTTCTATGCGGCTGTTTATCAATTCTGAGAGATGGCGAGTCGTCAGCTTCTGCCCCCGTGCCGCTAGTGCTGGGGTGTTCGGGGATAAACCTGAGCGCTCTTTTTCCCTTGTTTGGGTCCTTCGAGGGAGGTGCTTAGCCCAACGAACAAGGCAATCAGACTATAATGCGTGAACACTCTCACTGAGCCATAGAATTCTATAATTTTAAATTTCGGCGAAGCCCCTGGTATTCGGAAGACCGAGTTTGGGGCGCTATCCACGCCTTGGCCGGATAGAGCCGGCTCCTCGCCCTAAGCGGCATAATTCTTTTGGGAGCTTTCTCCACTGAGGTGCTCGACCCAGCTCAACTGGGGCACAATCGCAGTGGTTCTCCTAGTGCTACCTTAGCCGATATAGCGGAACGTAAGGCACCAAAACATAGGAGCTGGGCAAACCCAACTATTGACCCAAGACATGATTCGGAGCCGATGCATATAATGCTATAAGTTCGGGGTGCCGCACTTGTTAAAGTTTTCGGACTTCTCACACCATATTGAGGGGTACTAAAGCCCATGGTGTATTTTGGCCGTACCAACGTGTACGGGTGCAACATGTTGAAAGTGCAACTATCCCTAGGTGGTTTTGGTAATTCATAACAACATATAGCTCATTGAGCTAATGCTATTTCTAGATGATTATTTCAGGAAAGCTCGATGATTGTCATGGCATGGATGGGAAAGTGGAACCCTCAAAATGCTAAGGACAAAGAATTGGCTCAAGCTCAAAAGTTCAAGACTCTTCATTTTATATTTTAGTGATCCAAGATCACATTGAGTCTTTAGGAAAAGCCAATACTATCAAGGAGGGATGAGGTGTTGCTTAATGAGCCTCTTGCTTTATGTGCTTGGTGATATGCTCCAAAATCCTCAACCACTTTTCCATAGCCATAAATGACCTAAACACTAAGCCAAACTCGGTCATACCTATTCTTTCAATCTGGCGCCACCGAGTTTCACTTGTCATTTGCCACTGCCAAACCCTAGCAATTTGGTCCTACCGATAAGGATCTCGGTCTCACCGAGATGGGATTGCAAACTCTCTGTTTCCCTTTCGTAACTTTTCGGTCTCACCGAAAGAGAGAATCGGTCCCACCGAGATTGCAATGTGAACTCTCTGTTTCCTTCTTGTAACTTTTCGGTCTCACCGAAAGAGCGAGTCGGTCCCACCGAGTTTGCCTGACCAACTCTCTGGTTAGCTTATTGCCAAACTCAGTCTCACCGAGTTTGTGCAATCGGTCTCACCGAGATTACGTTATGCCCAAACCCTAACCGAATCGGTCCTACCGAGTTACATGTCAGTCCCACCGAAATTCCTAACGGTCACTAGGTTTACTATTTCGGTCCGACCGAGTTTTCTGATTCGGTCCCACCGAGATTGGTAAATTGTGTGTAACGGTTGGATTTTGTGTGGAGGCTATATATACCCCTCCACCTCCTCTTCACTCGTGGAGAGAGCCATCAGAACACATACACCATTCCAACTCATATGTTCTGAGAGAGAACCACCTACTCATGTGTTGAGACCAAGATATTCAATTCCAACCATATGAATCTTGATCTCTAGCCTTCCCCAAGTTGCTTTCCACTCAAATCTTCTTTCCACCAGATCCAAATCCTATGAGAGAGAGTTGAGTGTTGGGGAGACTATCATTTGAAGCACAAGAGCAAGGAGTTCATCATCAACACACCATTTGTTACTTCTTGGAGAGTGGTGTCTTCTAGATTGGCTAGGTGTCAATTGCGAGCCTCCGACAAGGTTGTGGAGTTGAACCAAGGAGTTTGTTAGGGCAAGGAGATCACCTACTTCGTGATCTACCGCTAGTGAGGCAAGTCCTTCGTGGGCGATGGCCATGGTGGGATAGACAAGGTTGCTTCTTCGTGGACCCTTTGTGGGTGGAGCCCTCCGTGGACTCGCGCAACCATTACCCTTCGTGGGTTGAAGTCTACATCAACGTGGATGTAGGATAGCACCACCTATCCGAACCACGGGAAAAACATCCGTGTCTCCAATTGCATTTGAATCCTCAAAACCCTTCCCTTTATATTCTTGCAAGTTGCATGCTTTACTTTCCGCTGCCAATATACTCTTTGCATGCTTGCTTGAATTGTGTGATGATTTCTTGACTTGTCCTTAGATAGTTAAAATCTGCCAAGAACTAAAATTGGGAAAAGGTTAAGTTTTTATTTGGTCAAGTAGTCTAATCACCCCCCTCTAGACATACTTTCGATCCTACAAGTGGTATAAGAGCTTTGGTCTCCATTTGCCTTGATCTCCATAGCTTTTGGCGGTCATAGCCTTGGTTTCACAACCTAGGAGAGTATGGCGTCTAGCGAGGGAAATTATCACCGTAGAGTTCCTTACTTTGATGGCACTAATTTTGCTAGTTGGAAGCATAAAATGAAAATGCATATTCTTGGACATAACCCCGTCATATGGGCTATTGTTTGTGTTGGTTTGCAAGGTGAGTTATTTGATGGGAGAGAACCAAACCGTGAAGCTACCGCGGATGAGTTGAAGATGTTGCAATACAATGCTCAAGCTTGTGATATTCTCTTCAACGGATTGTGCCTCGAAGAATTCAACAAAATCAGCCGTCTTGAGAATGCAAAGGAAATTTGGGACACTTTGATTGATATGCACGAAGGTACCGACTCCGTCAAGGAATCCAAGTTGGATGTGCTCCAAAGTCAAGTTGACAAGTTCAAGATGAAGGATGGTGAAGGTGTCGGCGAAATGTACCCTAGGCTTGCTCTCATCACAAATGAGATTGCCGTCTTAGGAAGTGAAGAGATGACCGATAGATTCATCATCAAGAAGATCCTAAGAGCCTTGGATGGGAAATATGATACCGTGTGCACATTGATTCAAATGATGCCAAATTACAAAGATCTCAAACCAACGAAAGTGATTGGAAGGATTGTTGCTCATGAGATGTCACTCAAGGATAAAGAGGAACTTCACAACAAATCAAGTGGTGCCTACAAAGCCTCATGTGAAGTCCCCACATCATCAAGTGAGAAACAAAACTTCAATGAAGAATTGAGCTTAATGGTGAAGAACTTCAACAAGTTCTACAAGAGTAGAAGCAAAGATAGAAGCTTCAAGCCAAGGTCCTACAATTACAAAAGATCTTCTAGTCGAGAGCGAAACTGCTATAATTGTGGAAGACCCGGACACTATTCCAATGAGTGTACGGCTCCCTACAAGAGAAGAGAAGATTCTCCAAAAGGAAGAAGCAAAGAATCACCACCAAGAGAGAGAAGGAGTAGAGATGATCGTTATGAACGGAGATACTCACGGAGAAGCAAGGATTCGGAAAGGAAGGAAAAATCATCAAGGAGCTACACAAAACGAAGACATCAAGCTCATGTTGGTGAATGGGTATCCGGCTCCGACTCCGACAGCCACTCCGAGAGAAGTTATCACTCCGACTCCGAAGATACTCAAGATGAAGGTGTTGCCGGTCTAGCACTTGTGTCAACCAACTCCTACGACATATTTGACTCACCAAATGAAGGAATTGGAAGATGCTTCATGGCCAAAGGTCCTAAGGTAACACACCCCGAGTATGTTGATTTTAATAGTGATGAAGATGACTTGTTAGGTGATGATGACTTGCTTGTTGACAACTCTAGTGATGAGTACTATGATGAAACATCAGTTAATCATGCTAATCAAGATAAAACGAATGACAATGATAAGGAGAAGATTGAGGCTCTAACTAAAGAACTAAACACTCTTAAGTTAGCTCATGAAACTATCTTCGAAGATCATCGAGAACTTTTTAGAGCTCATGAGAAATTACGCTTTCAAAAGCTCAATCTTGAGCAAGAGCATGAGTTCTTAAAAGCAATCAATGATGATCTCCGCAAGAAAAGTTCTACTTACATTGCCAAGCGTTTACTATTATCCACTTACATGCCTCAAGTCAAATCTAGTAACAAGAACAAGAAAGATTCTTCCTCTAGTAGTAACAATGATCATGCTAAATCCAATATTGTTGCTTCTAGTAGTTCTCTTGATTCCACTAATCATTCTCTTAGCCAAGTTACACTTGAGCAAGAAAATAGCTTATTGAAGGGGATAATAGAGAAAGGAGTGTACAAAAGCCTTGCCGAGAGTAAGCAATTCGAGGAAATTGTGCGCAAGCAAGGAATGCACCGGAAGAATCAAGGTGTTGGTTTTGAAAGAAAGTTCAATGCCAATGGAGTTGAGTGGGAACAAGATCAATACCCCAAGACAAAGTTTGTTCCTCAACAAGAGAAGTCTGATACTTCTTTCAAGGGGACACAAGCTCAAGATGATCTTCC
Source organism: Triticum monococcum (assembly GCA_034509565.1). Lineage (NCBI taxonomy): Eukaryota > Viridiplantae > Streptophyta > Magnoliopsida > Poales > Poaceae > Triticum > Triticum monococcum. The sequence goes on from CM067842.1 coordinate 610,645,995, forward strand.
ACCACAAGACTACAAGCAAAAAGGCAAGGACAAGCTTCAAGAGGAGATTGATGCATTTGAAGAAGCTCCTAAGACCTTAGTCAAGTGGATTCCCAAGACCACGTCAAGTTCCACTTCATCAAGTACGACTACAACTCCAAGGATTCCCATCAAGATGGTGTGGATCCAAAAGAAGAAGAACTAGAGAGTTCTTGAGGGTGACTCTGCCAACATATTTCGCTCTCATCATTTTGGCAAGAACAAGTGCAATCAACTTCCACATCATGCACTAGTTAAAGGAGTCACAAACCCTCTTGTTGGTAAGACAAGGGACAAGGTAACCTAAAGTTTTCATGGACATCATCTTGTGTATGCATCACTCTATGTCAATGGATATCCTTGTTTGTTTCTTGTGGGACTAACCCATGTAGGTATTGAAAGTGCAATTCACTCAAATGGATAGCTATAAGTGATCTACATCAACATTGAGCATCAACATCTTCAACATCTACATGAAGTCATCATCGACAAAACCCAAGGTTAGTTCATCCCTCTTAGGGGGGATATCACATCTAGGGGGAGCTTTACTCTAAAACTTGAGCTAAAGCAACTCTAAAGATGTGAATACAACAATGCTTTATGTAAAAGTGGTAACCCCACTTGAGCTTAAACGATGAGTATGACCTACGATCAAGTGTTCTCACTTGACTCCTAAGTCAATATACTCATATATAGATGGCCTAGTCATCGCAAATTGCTTGATAGATGCTAGAATTGGTTGTGCATGCTTTGCCACATATTTCATTTGCCATCTTATTGTGTGAGCATGTTGGTTGCATATTTTACTCATTCGAGGACATCCACTTGTTGTTTTGATTATTTGGCTTTATCTTCTTTTGCCAAGTGGATGTACAAGAATGCCTAAGAACCTCCTCTAGCTATCTATGCTTTTCTCGTCTCAAACTCTATTCATGCTGCATCACAAAATTTGATCAAGTCGGATTCGAACCACTCTGTGTGAGCAGCGCTCGGAGTCCCCGATTCGTCATAGACTTAAACTTCCAAAACCTCTTTGTGATTCTCGGTCTGACCGATACCATACTTTCGGTCCTACCGAGATCATTAAGTTGATCTAGGTTTTCGATCTCGGCGCAACCGATTTGAACCACTCGGTCACACCGAGTTGCAATAACTATGTACAGTTTTGCACCTCGGTGCCACCGAGTTGTTCCACTCGGTCACACCGACAGGGTCGGGCTATATATAGTGACGGGCAAAATTTTGGAAATTTCTCCGAAACCTCTTCGCCCGCGCATAGCTCGCTCTGCCTCCTGGCTCTCCGGATCGTCCTCCTCGCCGCCAGCCGCCTCCAGTCGCTGGTCTCCGTTACCGTCAACAGGAATTCTGCCCCGCCGTTGCCGCCGTAGCGAGTCTCCGCCGAACTAGGGTATGGACTCGATCTTTGTGCGATTCTCCAATCCGATTCCTAGCACATTGTGATCATCATGATTCTTGCCACGTTTGATAAACTCCTATGCAGTCAATGAACTCGTAGATTAGGTTTAACTCGAAAATTTTAGGGTTAGGTTTCCGCCGAAACCATCTCGGACCCACCGAGTTGAAAAACTCGGTCCCACCGATTTGGCTTATGCCATTGCACAAGTAAAACTCGGTCTGACCAAGAATTACTTATCGGTGTGACCGATTTTGGAACTCTGTGAAACCCTAGCAGTCTCGGTCCCCCCGAACTGTGATTCGGTCTGACCGAGTTCACTAGTTCTGGTGCCAAAACTGCTTCAGTGTCACCGAGTTTGAAAATCGGTAGATCCGAGATGATTTCAGTGGGAAACTAAAACTAAGTTTTTGAATTACTCTTTTGCAAAATCTCTGCACTTTGTGATGCTCATCCACTCTATCTCATCTATAATCTATTCACATGGTCTGCAGTCAGAGTTTGCATCATGTCAGACCAAAGTGACAGCCAGAACCTCTCAGAGCAGCAAGTGGTGATGAGTGAGGGCACTAGTCCCTCCAGCTCTTCAGATGATGGCAGCAGGAGCACCCCCAGAAATCGGCCTAAAGCTGCCACTAGACAAAGGAAGGAGAGAACTTCTGATTCTGAAGATGAAGATTATGTAGCAGAGGAAGAGGCCACATCAAGGAGAGTTGAGCCAGCTCAAGGCACAAAGCCAGTGCTGAAAATCAAAAGGCCAGCAGGCAGGCAGCCCATGTCTAAGGTTAGAGCTTCAACTAAGAAGCCTGCACCCACAGAGCCAGTTGCTGCTGAGGGCAAAAAGAGGAAGGAAAGGGTCAAGAAGACTGTAGCCAGAGTGCTTGGCAAGGCTTACATCATGGAAGATGAGGAGGAAGAAGAAGAGGTTGCTGCACCAGCACCCAAGGCACCCAAACTTATGGGAGATGCCATAAGGTCAGGGGAAACTACATCCAAGCCCAAGGAAGCACCCAAGGCTGCATCTAAGCCAAAGAGTGCACCAAAGAGAAACACAAGAAGCATTCCAGCCACTGAAAAGAACAAGGCCCCAGTGCCTGAAGCTGCAGAGGAAGAGGAAGAGCATGTCCTTAGGAAGCTCAAGCCCAAGATCCCAGACCACAACGATGCTCATCCTGTGGCTGAGAATATGAAGCTCAGGAAAGACTCAGGGCTGAGGAAGTGGAGAGAGACAGATCCCTATGCTACCAAAAGGAGGACTGCAGTGGACTATAGGTTTCACACCAAGGAGCAGCAGGATTTCTATGAGACAGTTTTGCTTGACAAGAAGCCAATAGTATGTGACATGAGATGGGTCGACTGGACCTACATGAAGGAAAATGAGGAACACTATCCTGGAGTGTATGACAGCTTTAGTGCGTGTGGAGTTGCAGACTTTGTTGGGCAGAAGCTTACAAAGTGGAACGAGGAGCTAATCATGCAATTCTACTCCACAGCACACTTCTACCCATATGGGGGGATCACTTGGATGTCAGAAGGTACGAGGTACCAGTCCACAGTTGCTGAATGGGCACAGCTTATCAATGCCCCCGAGGAAAATGAAGATGACTTAGATGTCTACTCCAAGAAGAAGATGGATCACAACTCTATGGCAAATATGTACAAGGAGATTCCAACAGATGATCTTGACACTCACCAGTTTGGGTCTGTGAAACACTTGCTATCAGGATTGCCTACGATCAACTAGATCCTTAGGCACACTCTTTTGCCCAAGTCTGGAGATCACAGGATGATCAGAGGTCATGCCATTAACTTGCTACATATCTTTGATGTACCTCAGAAATTCAAAGTCATGAGCCTCATAGTGGAAACAGTCAAGAGGACAGCTACCGACCAAAAGAGGAGTTGTGGGTATGCCCCACAGATTCAGGAGCTCATCAACTCAAAGATGGGCATGGGCACATACTTGTTGGATAAGGAACACCTGCCCATCCGTCCAGACTTCGAAGATAATCAAGTGATCATGACTGAGAATGAGCCATCATCTGCCCAAGCACAAGCCAAGAAGGAGAAGGCGAAGAAGGAGAAAGCTGCCAGGATGCCTACTCAAGAGGAGGCATATGAATATTTTCTAAAAACCAAACAAGAGCAGCTTGGTTACCTGATTGTGTCCACCCTGCGGATTGAGCAAGGACTAGCCGCCCTAACTCAGAACCAGGCAAGCTTAGAGAGGATCATGGAACAGAGGTTCTATGATTTGGACATCAAGGTGAGAGAGATACAGACTGCCGTGGAGCAGCTCCAGGATGACATGAATGAGAGGAGAGGCAGGACCACGACTGATGCTTTTGCCAGGGTGCCACGAGGTCCGAGGTCGTCTGCAATGCCAGTTGCTGACACCAGAGCTACCACGTCTGCGCCAGGCACAACCTCAGTTCCACCAGCTCTAGCGTCCACTTCAGCCTCAACTCCGACCACGTCTACCGAAGGCTTCGTCCTTGGAGTGCTCCGGACTCCACCACCACCTGAAGATCAAGCCTGAGCGTCGACTTAGCACTATGCATTTTCTAGGAACTTTTTGGTAACTTGTTGCCAAAGGGGGAGAAAATGTATAGATCATAGGCTTCGAGAGAGAGTGTTGCTTTTATTCTCTCTTGTTTTATTTGGTGGTTTTTCGAACTTTATTTGCTTGTGTGTGAGATACTATGTCCTTATGCCTGTGAGACATCGATGATCATGTGTTTGATCATAAGCTACACTTAATGTTTGCTTAATATTATCATTCTATCTATCTTATGTGATCACTCACTATTCTTGGTGATGAGTGCATGTACTTCTTTCTTATCATTTTGAGCACTCCATCAAGATGTATGTGACACGAAAGAGTAACCCATGACTCTAATTCCTTGTGCATTTGCAGTCCAAAGCAAATTCTAAATATGCACAAATTTAGGGGGAGCTCTTACTTGTCACATACTTCTCAAAGCGACGATGTATTTCATGATTATTATAATTTGTCGAAGCTTTGATCTATATGTTGTCATCAATTACCAAAAAGGGGGAGATTGAAAGTGCAACTATCCCTAGGTGGTTTTGGTAATTCATAACAACATATAGCTCATTGAGCTAATGCTATTTCAAGATGATTATTTCAGGAAAGCTCAATGATTGGCATGGCATGGATGTGAAAGTGGAACCCTCAAAATGCTAAGGACAAAGAATTGGCTCAAGCTCAAAAGTTCAAGATTCTTCATTTTATATTTTAGTGATCCAAGATCACACTGAGTCTTTAGGAAAATCCAATACTATCAAGGAGGGATGAGGTGTTGCTTAATGAGCCTCTTGCTTTATGTGCTTGGTGATATGCTCGAAAATCCTCAACCACTTTTCCATAGCCACAAATGACCTAAACACTAAGCCAAACTCGGTCATACCGATTCTTTCAATCCGGCGCCACCGAGTTTCACTTGTCATTTGCCACTGCCAAACCCTAGCAATTCGGTCCTACTGATAAGGATCTCGGTCTCACCGAGATGGGATTGCAAACTCTTTGTTTCCCTTTCGTAACTTTTCGGTCTCACCGAAAGAGCGAATCGATCCCACCGAGATTGCAATGTGAACTCTCTGTTTCCTTCTTGTAACTTTTCGGTCTCACCGAAAGAGCGAGTCGGTCCCACCGAGTTTGCCTGACCAACTCTCTGGTTAGCTTATTGCCAAACTCGGTCTCACCAAGTTTGTGCAATCGGTCTCACCGAGATTACGTTATGCCCAAACCCTAACCGAATCGGTCCTACCGAGTTGCATGTAAGTCCCACCGAAATTCCTAACAGTCACTAGGTTTACTATTTTGGTCCGACCGAGTTTTCTGATTCGGTCCCACCGAGATTGGTAAATTGTGTGTAACGGTTGGATTTTGTGTGGAGGCTATATATACCCCTCCACCTCCTCTTCACTCGTGGAGAGAGCCATCAGAACACATACACCATTCCAACTCATATGTTCTGAGAGAGAACCACCTACTCATGTGTTGAGACCAAGATATTCCATTCCAACCATATGAATCTTGATCTCTAGCCTTCCCCAAGTTGCTTTCCACTCAAATCTTCTTTCCACCAGATCCACATCCTATGAGAGAGAGTTGAGTGTTGGGGAGACTATCATTTGAAGCACAAGAGCAAGGAGTTCATCATCAACACACCATTTGTTACTTCTTGGAGAGTGGTGTCTCCTAGATTGGCTAGGTGTCACTTGGGAGCCTCTGACAAGATTGTGGAGTTGAACCAAGGAGTTTGTAAGGGCAAGGAGATCGCCTACTTCATGAAGATCTACCGCTAGTGAGGCAAGTCCTTCGTGGGCGATGGCCATGGTGGGATAGACAAGGTTGCTTCTTCGTGGACCCTTCGTGGGTGGAGCCCTCCGTGGACTCGCACAACCGTTACCCTTCGTGGGTTGAAGTCTCCATCAACGTGGATGTAGGATAGCACCACCTATCCGAACCACGGGAAAAACATCCGTGTCTCCAATTGCGTTTGAATCCTCAAAACCCTTCCCTTTATATTCTTGCAAGTTGCATGCTTTACTTTCCGCTGCCAATATACTCTTTGCATGCTTGCTTGAATTGTGTGATGATTGCTTGACTTGTCCTAAGATAGTTAAAATCTGCCAAGAATTAAAATTGGGAAAATGTTAAGGTTTTATTTGGTCAAGTAGTCTAATCACCCCCCCTCTAGACATACTTTCGATCCTACACATGTCATTAAGGAAGATATATAAAGAAAAAAGGTAATGCAAAAATAGACGAAAGCTATGCATTATTATTAAAAAGGGGTGCGATCAAGGCAGAACGATACAAGTAATGTGGTAAGTGGAAGGTTGGACTAGTTAACATGTTCGTTCCAGGGGCAAGCTGCGGAATAGTATGTGGAACGGGTATACTGCTCGTGATAGAGACCGCCTGGGAGTTCCATAATGCGGCATGGCTTGTCTGCTCCCCTAGTTCTTGCATCATTTGTGCAACAATTGAACTGCCGAACAGGCCTTCCGAAGGATGGAGTCCTGAAAGTAAGAGAAAATTAAAAAAAATCGGCAGCCCCTGGTACGGTTTAAGCCGTGTTTTGGGCGTGCCGTGATGGTGCCTCTCCCCATGTGCCCATGGTATCTCTAGAGCGTAGTTATGTACGCAAAGTACTGGTGTCGCCTTTTTGCGAGGGTTGGGGTTGGGGCCGCATTGCTATGCCTGCTCGGATCGTGTCAGGCGGTCTTGTTGTAGGCTACTCCAAGCGCGCTTGACGGTGACCGGTCGTTTAGTGACCGGACTGGAGAACTGCCTGGAGAGGCTACTTTGTACTTCCGCTGCAAGGGCCGCCATGTGCTCCTCCGTTCGGAGGGAGCGTTCGGTGTTCCCATTGACCGTAATTACTCCTCGAGGGCCTGGCATCTTGAGCTTAAGGTATGCGTAATGCGGTACCGCATTGAACTTAGCGAATGCGGTTCACCCGAGCAATGCGTGATAGCCACTGCGAAATGGGACTATGTCCAAGATTAACTCCTCGCTTCGGAAGTTATCCGGAGATCCGAAGACCACTTCAAGCGTGACTGAGCCTGTACAGTTGGCCTCTACACCTCGTATTACGCCTTTAAAGGTCGTTTTGGTGGGCTTAATCCTCGAGGGATCTATGCCCATTTTCCGCACTATATCCTGGTAAAGCAGGTTCAGGCTGCTGCTGCCGTCCATGAGGACTCTAGTGAGATGAAATCCGTCAATAATTGGGTCTAGAACCAATGCGGCGAATCCGCCATGACGGATGCTAGTCGGATGGTCCCTTCGATCAAAAGTGATCGGGCAGGAGGACCATGGGTTGAACTTTTGGGCGACTGGCTCTACCGCGTATACGTCCCTTAACGCGCGCTTCCGCTCCCTTTTGGGGACGTGGGTTGCGTATATCATGTTCACAGTCCGCACTTGTGGGGGAAAACCCTTCTGTCCACTGTTGTTCGGCGGCCGGGGCTCCTCGTCGTCATCATTATGCAGCCCCTTGTCTTCATTTTCGGTGTTTAACTTGCCTGCCTACTTGAACACCCAGCAATCCCTGTTGGTGTGATTGGCCGGCTTTTCGGGGGTGCCATGTATCTGGCACGAGCGGTCGAGTATTCGGTCCAAACTGGACAGGCCCCTAGGATTCCTTTTGAATGGCTTTTTCCGCTGACCGGATTTAGAGCCTCTGAATCCGGCATTAACTGTCGTATCCTCTGCATTGTTGCTGTTAATGCGGCGCTTCTGCTTGTTGCGACGCGACCTGCCACTACTATCCCTGGTGTCCGAATTACCAGGGTTCTTGGTCATATTATTGCTACGAGCAAGCCAGCTGTCTTCTCCCGCGCAAAAGCGGGTCATGAGTGTCGTGAGTGCTGCCATAGATTTCGGCTTTTTCCTGTCCAAGGTGTCGGGCCAGCCACTTGTCACGGATATTGTGCTTGAAGGCTGCTAGGGCCTCAGCGTCCGGACAGTCGACTATTTGATTTTTCTTTGTTAGGAATCATGTCCAGAATTGCCTGGCCGATTCCTATGGCTGCTTGATTACGTGACTTAGGTCATCGGCATCTGGGGGTCACACATAAGTGCCCTGGAAATTGTCGAGGAATGCGGCTTCCAGGTCCTCCCAACAACTGATTGATCCTGTTGTCAAGCTGTTAAGCCAATGTCGAGCTGGTCCTTTAAGCTTGAGTGGGAGGTATTTGATGGCGTGGAAATCATCGCCGCGGGCCATGTGGATATGAAGGAGATAATCCTCGATCCATACCGCAGGATCTGTTGTGCCATCATATGATTCGATGTTTACGGGTTTGAAACCCTCGGGGATTTGATGATCCATTATTTCGTCTGTAAAACAGAGTGGGTGTGTGGCGCCTCTGTACTGGGCTATATCATGACGTAGCTCCAATGAGCCTTGTCTACTGTGTTCGGCCCTGCCAAATTTGTGGCCGGCGTGACGGTTACCATCTCGAGCCGTGGGGCACCCACGCGATCCATAGATCGATCTAGTTTGCCTTGCCTTGTCCTCCAACATATCTCGTAAGTCCGGCGCATATTCCCGTGCCTTGGTACGGGGTGCGACTTGAGTGGAGGGCCGAGAGGCCTCTCTGTCGCGGCCACGAGGTGGCCGGTCGGCCGCATCAAGTGCTTCCTCCTCTAATTGGCGTAGCAACCTGCGCTTTGGGTAGCTCTTGGAGGGGCGTTCGAGTTTATGCTCTTCGGCCACGAGGACTTCAGTCCATCTGTCGACTAGCAAATCTTGATCAGCTTTAAGCTGTTGCTATTTTTTCCTGAGGCTTCTTGCCGTGGCTATAAGCCTGCGTTGAAAACGCTCTTGCTCGACGGGATCCTCTGGCACGACGAATTCGTCGTCGTCGAGGCTTGCCTCGTCTTCGGAGGGAGGCATATAATTATCGTCCTTGACTTCTCTGTCTGCCGCTCTCTCATGAGGGCTGGTTTCTCCATCCTCCTATGATAAATCTTGCTGGAGGGGGTTTTCTTCGGCACTTTCCGGAGTATTATTATCTCCCGTGCTGGAATTACCATATTTGTTATGGTGGGATTTTGATCGGCGCCGCTGACGCCAATGCTTAGGCTGTTTCTTGGAGGGGTCATCCTCCGCTGTTCCATCGCCATCTCCCTCTTTTGGGGTGTCCACCATGTGTATGTCATATGATGAGGTGGTTTTCCAGGGCCTGATAGGTGCTAGTTCTTCATCGTCTCCTTCATCGGCGTCCATACCGTTGATGTCTTCGGAGTCAAAGTCAAGCATGTCGGTTAAGTCGTCGACAGTGGCTACAAAGTGGGTGGTGGGTGGGCTTTGAATTTCTTCATCGTCCGAATCCCAACCTTGCTGACCGTAATCCGGCTAGGGCTCTCCTGATAAAGAGAGAGACTTCATTGACTTCAGGATATCGCTGAAAGGTGAGTGCTGAAAGATGTCCGCGGCAGTGAACTCCATAATCGGCGCCCAATCGGATTCGATTGGCAGGGGCGCGGAGGGTTTGCAGTCCGGAGAGGAGTCCAGCTCCCTGGAGTCACGAGTCTCGCGGAGTGCAGGGCTGGTGTTCGGCTCAATCTCCGTGGGGATCGCAGCCCCTGAGGCGGCGTCCAACCGCCCATCCTCGATCGGCGCAGTTGGCTCCGAAGTAAGGGTCGAAGCCGATGCGGGTGCGGCCTCCAGGGCACTGTTCGGTGGTAGAGCTAGATAATGCTCATCGGGACAGTGCGGCATGCTCGGCAGTGGCTCGAATTCATTGAAGATCAAGTCCCCGCGGATGTCAGCCGTGTAGTTTAAACTTCCAAATCTGACCTGATAGCCAGGGGCGTAGCTTTCGATCTGCTGCAGATGGCCAAGTGAATTGGCCCACAGTGCGAAGCCACCAAAGACGAAGATCTGTCCGAGGAGGAAGGTCTCACCCTGGACTGCATCGCCATTGATGATCGTAGGAGCCATCGAGCCTGACGGCGACGACAGAGAGGAACTCTCAATGAAAGCACCAATGTCGGTGTCAAAACCGGCGGATCTCGGGTAGGGGGTCCCGAACTGTGCGTCTAGGCCGGATGGTAACAGGAGACAAGGGACATGAAGTTTTACCCAGGTCCGGGCGCTCTCGATGGAGGTAAAACCCTACGTCCTGCTTGATTAATATTGATGATATGGGTAGTACAAGAGTAGATCTACCATGAGATCGAGGAGGCTAAACCCTAGAAGCTAGCCTATGGTATGGTTGTTGATGTGCACGTTGTCCTACGGACTAAAACCCTCCGGTTTATATAGACACCGGATATGGTTAGGGTTACATAGAGTCGGTTACAATGGTAGGAGATCTAAATATCCGTATCGCCAAGCTTGCCTTCCACGCCAAGGAAAGTCCCTCCCGGAGACGGGACTAAGTCTTCAATCTTGTATCTTCATAGTCCAAGAGTCAGGCTGAAGGTATAGTCCGGCTATCCGAACACCCCCTAATCTAGGACTCCCTCACAGGCCCTGCCATAGGCGTGGCTACAACTGCCCGTGCACAAGTAAGGGGTATAGAAGAGCCCATACTTTTGTACACCGATAGAAGCCCCCAGACCTGGGCCACACATATGCACAAGGCATAGTTGGGCCAGGCCTAAAGCAGTGCGCAGGCATGCATGGCAGAGACTTAACTTCCACGATCTTCTCGCCAGTTGCGCTTACCCTTGATCCGCGTTGAGTGCGTGACATGGGGGTCGTATATGGGACGGTCGTAGCATGCCTGCATCACTTCGCAATAAATGGTAAAGGGGCGGCCCTCGCCTTCCCCATAAAAATAGGAATCACAGGGGCGACACTCATTTACCCTCTGCGCCCTTCCCAATCTAGGAAACGGCGTTCCCCTCTCCTTCCTCGAGAGCAAACCAGAGCTTCTTGCCTCCGTGTTTCCGCCGCCGCACTCTCATTGCTTCCTAATCCCCCGCCTCTTCTCAGCTACCATGGCGTCCAAGGCAAGCAAAGGCAAGGGGGCGGCCAAGGCCGTCGAGGGGAAGGAGGTGCCGGATAGCGAGCTAGTGAAATTGCGGAAGAAGTTCGCCCTTTTCGTCCTGACGGTTGACGCACTAGTCTTCAGGGAAAAAAATTCAAGCCCCTGTGGGGGAGAGAGACGTCGAGGCATCCTGCCACAAAAATCATCCCTGCTTGCTTCACCAAGCCCGGGTCAGATTGATATCCTTTCTTCGTCGATTGCTTCTCCTGGGGGCTCTGCCCCCTTCCTCCGACTTCTTCAACAACATCATGCACACCTACGGCTTCCATCTTTTGGATTTTACACCGAATGCCGTGACATGCATGGCCTTCTTCTCCCATCTCTGCAAGGGCTTCGTCAGGTGCATCCCAATACGGAGCTCTTCCGCCACTACTTCGTCTCCCGCATCTAGATGGGGGGCGCCATCTCCGGCTGTGTCACTTGGATCCTAAGGGCTTAGAGCAAGGGCTTGTACCCGGAGGGTTCCATAAAGGACAAGTGGGACGAATGGCGGGGCCGATGGTGCTGGATCGAGGAGAAGGATCCGTAGGAGTTTCGCCAGGTCCGTCGGAAGCCACCGGTCTGCGGCAATGACTGGGGAAAGCTTGATGCCAACAATGAGAAGCTCATGATCGCCACCACCAGGATCCACCGTTTGACCTCAGCTGGGCTCACGCTCGAAACGATCGCGTCCGACTTCATCCGCCGCCGCATTGCTCCTCTGCACAACAAGGGGAGGCCGGCCTGGGATTTCAAGAACGCAGCCGACATCATGAGGCTTCGCCCCGGCTTGAATTACAACTTCATGGTGATCCAGCATGCGCATCTCTACCAGCGGCTCTTTCAACTCAAGGTCGACGAGACCGGCGAGGCCGAGAGGTCTGGCAAGGTGGACAAGCCATTCAAGTTGCCAGGAAGGGTTGTCCCGTTGAGCAATAACTCTTGCCTGACCGCCATCGTCGCCATGATGTCGACGTTCAGCGCGCACGGCCTCGACAGGACCTGGGTCAAGCCAGAAGCGGAGATAGTGTAGAAGTTCTTTGACAATTTGTCAGAGGGGTACATCCGTGACGAGCCGCAGCTCATCCGTCCCACTACTGAGGAAGAGATGGAGTACATCGCCACCAGGTTGGAGGAGGCGGCACTTGTCAAGGAGGCTTACAGCCTTGGCACCGTGGAGGACGAGGCCAAGGAGGCCGAAGAGGAGAGGAAGCTTGCCGAATAGGCGGAGTCTGTCCGGGGGCCCAACGGCAGCGGTGTCGGGGCTCCCCTTGTTGAAGAAACGATCGAGTAAACGGCCGAGGAGGCGTCCGAGGAGGGATTCGACGCATACGAGCCATCGGCCCCAAAGAAGAAACGGGTCCTGCGGTAGGCCGGCTCCGGCGAACCAGTCTGGCCTGAGAAGGCCACGCAGCGACAAGGGGCCCAGGCGCAACCCATGCGCCAGACGAGGCGTGCGGCCGCATCGGTAGAGAAGGAAGCCGCGGAGGCAAAGAAGGCCACTACCGCGGCAACAAAGAAGGCCATGGCCGCCGCCTCCTACTCAACCAAGAGGTCCGGGACTCCTTCTCCTCCTCCTCCCTTCACGGACGCCACCCCGGTGACTGAATTCGACCTTGGGTCTTTCAGTCCGAAGAAGAAGAGGAGGACAAAAAAAGAGGATGAGTAAGCACTTTGCCTCCCCATCCATTCTCTGATTCTTTATCTGCATTATCTTGTCTTGACTTAATCTTGTCTTCATAGGGATACGGAGATGCTAGTTCAAAGGCTGGCGAAGAGAGTCAGGGCCCCAACGGGCGACGAGCCCCCAGCAAGCACTTTACGTGCGCCGGGGATGATCTTCATCAGCTCGGATACCAGCCCCCAGCGCAGCCCCCAGCGTATGTCTGTTACTTATTTCTTGCTGGCATGCATTGGAGTATGTATCCTTTGTGCTGACCTTGCCGGGTTTGCAGGAGGAGAACAGCAGCAGGAGGAGCCACTAAGGGCCACCCCTGACACGCCGCCCTCGTCAACCATGCCAACCAGAGGGGTGTCCCCGGCAAGGGCATCCACCGATGAGCCCATGCGCATGGAGGAGGAGGTGGTGGGCACATGTGCTGGCGACCCCGTCCCGGCAATGGATGTTGCCAGGGAGGGAGACGCTCCCTCTCCACTCGTCACAAGTAAGCTGTTCACCAGTGCCCCTTGCCATCTTTGCCATGATTTTCTTTGTTTTCTACGTCTTGAACTTTGGTTTTCGCCCTGCCTCACTCTCCCTTTTGGTCTCTAGATCCTCCCCTGATGGACCAGGCGGACGTCGATGCTGTGATCAAGGAGACTGCCAAAGACACCAAGGCCGAGGCCGCCAACATTGCTGCTAAGGAGTGAGGGAGTCCTGGATTAGGGGGTCCTCGGACAACTGGACTATATCCTTTGGCCGGACTGTTGGACTATGAAGATACAAGATTGAAGACCTCGTCCCATGTCCGGATGGGACTCTCCTTGGCGTGGAAGGCAAGCTTGGCAATGCGGATATGTAGATCTCCTCCCTTGTAACTGACTTTGTGTAACCCTAGCCCCCTCCGGTGTCTATATAAACCGGAGGGGTTAGTCCGTAGGACAGAACAACAATCATACCATAGGCTAGCTTCTAGGGTTTTGCCTCTACGATCTCATGGTAGATCAACTCTTGTAATACTCATACCATCAAGATCAATCAAGCAAGAAGTAGGGTATTATCTCCATCGAGAGGGCCCGAACCTGGGTAAACATCGTGTCCCCCGCCTCTTGTTACTATCCGCCTTAGACGCACAGTTCGGGACCGCCTACCCGAGATCTGCCGGTTTTGACACCGACATTGGTGCTTTCATTGAGAGTTCCACTATTTCGTCACCGTAAGGCTAGATGGCTCCTTCGATCATCGGCAACGATGTGATCTAGGGCGAGGTTGTCCTCCCCGAACAGATCTTCGTATTCGGCGGCTTCATACTATGGGCCAACTCGCTTGGCCATCTGGAGCAGATCAAGAGCTACGCCCCTGGCCATCAGGTCAGGTTTGGAAACTTGAACTATACCGCCGATATCCGCGGAGACTTGATCTTCGACGGATTCGAGCCCATGTCAGGTGAGCAGCACAGTCATGACAGGCATGACTTAGCTCTGCCAACGTACAGTGTTCGGGAGATCCCACCTGCAGCTACTCCGCCCCTCGATCCGGAGAAAATTAGGCCATCCGAGGATGGGTGGATGGACCCCGCCACGGAGGCCGCACACTCAGCGGTGATAGAGTCGAATACTGACTTCACCCCTAATGAGACCCATGTAGCCGGACGTTTGGATTCGTCCCCGGCCACGGACTCCGAACTGGCTGCGTCCGTGCCTATCAATTCTGATTGGGCACCGATCATGGAGTTTTCCTCCGTGTATATCTTTCAGCACTCACCACTGGGCGACGTGCTAAACTCATTGAGGTCTCTGTCCTTGTCAGGAGGCCATTGGCCAAACTACTCCCTTCGTCTAGGTGTGTAAGTCATCTTATGTTGTGCACCGTGACCAAGGCGGAGAGGAAAACGAGAAAACTTAATGTCTTTTTGCTAATTAATAGCATTGCATGCAATGAACTAACCACTGCATGTCATGTTTGGTAGTCTGAAGTCGTCGAAAGCATGCATGGACCACATCTTTTATTGGTTGATATGTCACAAAACAATAAATGAGGAGGGATTTAATGTACAGTGCCTAAGTATTTTGGGATTATTTGGTTTTCGTAAGGTGACTTACACACCTAGACGGAGGGAGTATGTCCGGCTAGAATGGGATGCGGACGATGAAGAAATTTGCTGCCCACCCACCACCCACTTAGTAGCCACATCGATGATTTAATCGACATGCTCGATTTCGGCTCTGAAGACATCGACGGTATGGACGACGATGCAGGAACGAACAGGAACCACCGCCCACAGGGCACTGGACTGCCACTTCATCATATGATATATACATGGTGGACACCCCCAAAGAAAACAATGACGAGGAACGGAAGGATGTAGTGAAGGATAGCTCCCTCAAGAAGCAACCAAAGCGATGGCGTAGGCGCCGCTCCAAATCCCGCCTCATCAAGAACAGCGATAACAGTGCAAGAAAAAATAACACCCCGGTCGACTCTAGAGGAAACGACGACCACATTGACCCAGCGACAGAACATGATGAACCAGCGGACGACGAACATAGTACGGAGCTGCTGTCCGATCACGGCGACGCCGAGGATAAAGCTCATCAACCTCTCTCCCAAGAGGAAAACAGTCCAGACGACGATGCACACATCATCCCGGAAAGGCACTTGGAACAAGAGAACCTCCATAGAAGGCTTATTGCCACCGCGAGGAGTCTGAAGAAGCAGAAGCAATGGCTTAAGGCCGCGCAGAATACGCTCAACAGTAGATGGAACAAAGTGCTTGACACTGAAGAAAAGTATGGTGGCAGTCGCCACACAAAGAGCTATGCAAAGCGTAAGTTGTTGCCTGAATTCGATGATGAGGCCTTAGAGCCCACACAGTCGAAAAATAAAACGGGCGACCGGTCGGATCGACCACCTCGTGACCACGATAGGGCGGCTAACGAGGCCGTGCATAAGTCAGCACACGATCCAAGCAAGGACTTGCATCAAAAGGCCGGCGTGACCAGATCCATCTACAGATCTAGGAAGCGCGCTCCAGCGCATAATCAAAACCGAACACTACAACCGTCAGAACGCCATGACACATCCAAATACAGGGGTGTCGCGCACCCCCTATGTTTCACCGATGAGGTGCTGGATCACGAATTTCCAGAGGGATTCAAACCCGTGAACATAGAGGCGTACGACGGAACGACAGACCCTGGGGTCTGGATTGAGGACTTCATCCTCCACATCCATATAGCTCATGGAGACGATCTCCACGCCATCAAATACTTGCCCCTCAAGCTGAAAGGACCAGCTCGGCACTGGCTGAAGAGCCTCCCCAAAAATTGAATTGGCAGTTGGGACGAGCTTGAGGATGCCTTTAGGGCTAACTTTCAAGGGACCTATGCTCGACCTCCGGATGCAGACGATTTAAGTCATATAATTCAACAGCCCAGAGAGTCAGCCCGAAAGCTTTGGAACAGATTTCTCACTAAGAAGAACCAAATCGTCGACTGTCCGGATGCCGAAGCCTTAGCAGCTTTCAAACACAGCGTCTGAGACGAATGGCTCGCCAGACACCTCGGCCAAGAATAACCAAGGACAATGGCATCCCTAACAAGAATTATGACCCTCTTTTGTGCGGGCGAAGACAATTGGTTGGCCCGTAGTAGCACTAGTGACCCAGGCACATCTGAAGTCAGGTATGGTAATGGAAAACCACGACGTAGTAAAAGCAAGGGTCAAAATAACGAAGACAGCCTAGACAACACGGTGGTAAACGCCGGATTTAGGGGCTCTCGACCTGGTCAACGGAAAAAGCCTTTCAAAGGCAACAGAGATGGATCTCCAGCCTAAACAAGATTCTAGACAAATTATGTCAGATTCATGGCACCTCCGATAAACTTGCAAATCACACCCACAGAGAATGCTGGGTCTTCAAGCAGGCCGGCAAGTTAAACGCCGAACACAAGGGGAGGGAAACACCAAGTGAATACGAGGATGAGCCTCGCTAGCAAAGCACTGGGGGACAGAAAAAATTCCCACCAGAGGTCAAAACAGTGAACATGATTCACATAAAAAATACAAGAAGAAAACATGCACTCCGAGACATACGCGCCGTAGAGCCCATCACCCCTAAGTCCAACCCTTGGTCGGCCCGCCCGATCACTTTAATCATAGGGATCACCTGACGAGTATCCGACACGGAGGATTGGCTGCCTTGGTGCTAGACCCAATTATCGACGGATACCATCTCACCCAAGTCCTCATGGACGGCGGCAGTAGTCTTAATTTTATATATCAGGACACAGTCCGCAAAATGGGGATAGACCCAATGAGAATTAGCCAAAGCAATACTACCTTTAAAGGAGTAATACCAGGCCCAGAGCCCCGCTGTACGGGCTCTCTAGTATTAGAGGTTGTATTCGGTTCTCCCGACAACTTCCGAAGTGAAAAGTTAACCTTTGACATCGCTCCATTCCAAAGCGGCTATCAAGCACTACTCGGAAGAACGGCCTTTGCTCGTTTTAATGCAGTACCACATTATGCTTCTCTTAAGCTTAAGATGCCCGGTCCACGTGGCATCATCACAATTAGCGGAAATATTAAGCGTTCCTTACACGCGGAAGAACGTGTGCCGGCTTTAGCAGCCGAACACTAAACGACCTCTCCATCCAGAATAAATGATTGGTCGTCAAGACCACGGGCACGGCTAGACGAGTCCGGCGCATCAATAGCTATAACAGCTTAGATAAACCTGAGATTGGTTTGATGGATATACCCCCATATGCGGTACCAGGGGCTTCCCACATGTAAAAAGGACTACAGTTCGGCTCGACCTTACTTATCTTGAATTTTAATGGTTTATTGAGAATAACCAATTTCTCGCACGACAACTTTCACCTAAGTTCTTCTCTTTTACAGATGATAATCGTGCTACACCCTTCCAGGATACGGCACAACGGAGACACAGGTGCAGACGTGTAGGAGGGCCCCGCTCAAAGGTTTCTTTTTAGATTAAGACCCTGCGTAAACCTTTTTTGCCGTCTCTTGTTGCTTCACATCCTCCGGATACTCATAATAACCGAGAGGGATACTGACGTTATTGGCATTTCGCCACGTCAGAATAATGCACGTACCTGGAAATTCAGGGTTCAAGGGTGTTACTCAGCCCAGTATATGTTGTAAAGACCGAATACCTTAGGGAGTGTTCAGCGTCGCGAGTTTGGCCTTATATGCATCAGCTCCGAATCATGTATTTGGTCAAATGTTGGGTTTGTCTGGCTCCCGTGTTTTGCTATGTTACGTTCCGCTCTATCAGCTAAGGTGGCACTGGGAGAACTACTGCGATTGTGCCCTGGTTCATCCGGATGAGCACCTCAGTAGAGAAAGCCGAAAACTGACTGTCATGATAAAGCGTGAGACCGGTCAACCACTCGATGACTCATCGGAATCTTCGGGATTCCCCCGCATTAATGAAGGACCGGTTTCCCCGGTCATGTACGTACGCGCACCATATTCGGATAGCCGTGGAAATACCAGGGGCTATATCATAGCTCCACTGTCAAACTCCTATGGTTAAGTGAAAGTGTTAAAGCAATATAGTCTGATTGCCTCGTTCGCCGCGCTACCACCTCCTTCATGGACCAAGATGTTGGATCAAGTGTGAAGACGCGCTTTTGCAAACACCCCTGCATTATATGCATGGGGGCTGAAGCCGACAACTGCAAACTTTCAGGATATATATATACATACATAAACGACCGCACATGAGGCATAATAATACTTTCAGGCAAAAGTATGAACACAACCTTTATAATTCAAATAACATTGTTCTTACAATTGGGATACATTTCACTAGAACATGATACTCTTCGAGCACTGAGCCTCTATTAAACGAGCGCCTTCTAAGACTTCTTCAAAATAGTGCTTGGCCGATACCCGGCCTACGACCGAACTCTGGGTTGCAATAGCGGTGGCCTCCATCTCTGCCTAGTATGTCTTGACACGGGCGAGAGCCATCCGCGCACCCTCTATGCACGCCGACCTCTTCACAGCGTCGATATGCGGCACAACACCAAGGAATCGTTGCACTAAGCCAAAATAACTATTCGGCCTTGGTCCTTCCGGCCAAAGATGATCCACAACAGACCTCATGGCGAGCCCGGACAACCTATGGAGCTCGACCCACTCGGCCATTTGCTCATTTAACAACAGCAGATGCGCCGGAGCATTGAACTATGACCGGAACATCTTTTCCACTTCGTGATCTTTTTGATCTTCGGTAAACTTGGTCGCTTCAGCAGCACTTGCTGCCAAATCCAGGTACGCGTCTGCAGAACTCCATAATTGATCCAGAAGGGCACACTTAGGATCTCCGAACTTCGTCCGCAACAAAAAGGGCTTCCCAGCCGCGATATCTCTGGCTTGACATAGCTCCTCCTTTGCCGCTCTGAGTTTAGAGCGGGCTTCCTTGGCTACTACCGTGGCTTTCTCCAGGTCCACCCTCTTCGTTTGGCTTTCCTTTTCAAGAAGCTCATAACGGTCGGCGGCATCTTTCAGCTCAACAGCCATCTTGGCTATTTTCTCTTTGCTTTGGCAATGCACAGCCTATTCGGCTCTTAGCTCTTCAACCGCCTTTAGGGCGGCCGCATCACTCTTCCTGGCTTGTTCCGTGGCCCGGGCAAGTTCCGCCCGAAGGGTCTCCACGACGACAGCTCCATCTGCAGTAACAACATATTATAGATACTAGCATCATGCTCCTCTTAATACATGTTGATCATAGGAGAATACATACCTCGTGCCTCGTCAAGCCGCTTGTCTACAAGCACGATGTCGGCATCTGCCGCATCAAGTTGCCGCTTCAGTTCGGCAAACTCACCAGTCCGGCTAGCCACCGGACCCTCAACCGCCTGCATGTGAAAGCAACATGGTTATTACCTGGGACTATGATCCTCTATTTGCCGTCTTTTTTGACAGCAACCAGAGTCTCTCGGGCTACTATCTGCATAGGGCACACCTAGCGTGTGCGGTACCGTCAAAAAATATATATTACTTTGCGTACCTCAAAGCCTCTCAGCAGGATCATAAAAGCTTCATGCAACCCGCTTTCGGCGGATGAAATCCTCTCAACCACCGTACCCATTAACATACAATGCACTTCTGAGATAGCCGCTTGCTCCAGAAGATTCATCAGTGCATCTGGTTGCGCACCTGACAGTCCCGGACTCTTTCTGTTGCTCTCCTTAGGAGCCGAGTACTCCGGACTTCGGGTGGCCGAAGGGTTACCCTCTCTCCTTGGCGGATCAGGAGAAATCCTCCATGACGACACCTCAGGGTTGCCCGCTTCACGAGGCGGGGAGGCATGGGGAGGCGTTTCGCTCTCCATAATCTCCAGAAGAAGATCCCCCGAAGACAAACTCTGTCGAGAAGGGCTACGATCCGAAGTACAAGACATACATCTTGGTTATTGTTCTCAGAAATGAAGCAGGGTATATTTACTATAAAGTACTTTTATTTACTTACATCTCGGTGGAGGGCTGGTCCCCTTGTGGATACTGTGCGGTAAGGATGCCCTCCAGGGTAGGGCCCTCTGACAAAGGTTTCTTCCCTCATTTAAAAACCATTGTTTCCAAGTCTTCAGAGGCGGCCCTCTTCCTTCCTTGGGGAGAGGGAATTTTAGATTCTTCTCCCCGGTTATCCTCCTTCGCGGAGGCACTAATTCCCCCGGTTTGGATGAATAACGAGTGAGGCTCGCTTTCGGCTTCTTTGTTCCTCCCTTTATCTTCCCCTGATGGCACTTGATAAGGTGCAAGCTGAAGCATCCTGGCTAGTACAGGATCTGGTGAGCCTTTGGGAAGGGGGGCCGAACACCTGATCATCTTTGCCTTTTTTACCCAGTCCTGGTCAAAGAGCGATTTTTTAGAATGATGTTGTGATAAATAAAGAGACACCATGTTCATCCTAAGAACTACTTACTTGGGTATCTGGACGATTGCAACTCAGACCCACATCCTCGGTGGTGTCCGGACACTTTATTTGTGATCCGAAGAATAATCTGTACATCTCTTTGAGCATCATGCCGAAGAAGTGCCGAATAGTTCACGGTCCTTCTGGGTTGAACTCCCACATATGGAGAGGTCGACGTTTGCAAGGAAGGACTCGATGAATTAGCATGACTTGCATTACCTTACCAAGGCTCACATCTCTCTCGAGGAGATTCCGATGCGACTCTGCAATATTGGCACATCATTTACTAGCCCCCAGTCCAGCCCCTTGTTGATCCATGACGCCAGTTGTGGCGGGGGGGGGGGGGGGGGGGGGGGTCCGAGCGGAAGGCAGGGCGGCTACCCACTTAGTACCTCGGGGAGCTGTGATATAAAACCACTCCCGCTGCCATAACTTGGATGTCTCCGGGAAGGAACCCTTTGGCCATGGAGCATCGGCACCTTTGTTTATTATGGCACCTCCACACTCTACATGTCGCCCCTCAATCATCTTCGGCTTCACATTAAAGGTCTTGAGCCATAAGCCGAAGTGTGGGTGATGCGGAGGAAGGCTTCACACACGACGATGAACAACAAGATGTGAAGGATGGAATCCAGAGCCGGATTATGAAAATCGAGCCCGTAGTAGAACATAAGCCCTCTGACAAAGGGATCAAGACTAAAGCCTAGCCCTTAGAGGAAGTGGGAAATAAATATGACACTCTCGTTGGGTTCGGGAGTGGGGACGACCTGCCCTCGAGCAGGTAGCCTGTGCGACATTTCAGTGGTCAGATACATGGCTTCTCTTAGCTTCTTGATGTCCTCCTCTGTGACAGAGGAGGACATCCACCGACCTTGAAGGTTGGATCTTGACATGACTGAAGGTCCAAAGCGCCTAGCCTGAGCCTTGGGTGTTGGAACTTGAGGTGGGGGAAGGATTCGATTGAGTGTGAGAAGAAAAAGACATGCCTTGGCCCCTTTATAAAGAGGGTGAATATCAAGCGTCCTCCGCGTGGCCGTTTGGAACCTGCCTAAAATCTGGGAGTCATACCAACAGTCACGATTGGGTTACCCACACCCGTATTGATGAGAATCCCGTGAAAAAAGGGACACCATCTCTGCTTCGACAGGACGTGCCAATAAAACCACCTCGCAACACGTGTAGTTGCAGGCATGGGAAAAACGGTTCGTCATGACCAGGCCACATCATTATGTCACACTATGAAAAGCTGTCAGCAGATTAGATTTGTGGAAATATTATTCTCTCTACGGTGGTATGTGGACTTTGTTTTGCAGAGCCGTACACTATCCTCGTGTTCAAAATCTTCTATGGAGTATTCGGAGAAGGAACCCGCCTTGCAATGTCGAAGACAATCTGCGCGCTGGACTCATCGTCATTGAAGCCTGGTTCAGGGGCTACCGAGGGAGTCCTGAATTAGGGGGTCCTCGGACAGCCGGACTATATCCTTTGGCTGGACTATTGGACTATGAAGATACAAGATTGAAGACTTTGTCCCGTGTCCGGATGGGAATCTCCTTGGCATGGATGGCAAGCTTGGCAATACGGATATGTAGATCTCCTCCCTGGTAACCGACTCTGTGTAACCCTAGCCCCCTCCGGTGTCTATATAAACCGGAGGGTTTAGTCCGTTGGACAGAACAACAATCAAACCATAGGCTAGCTTCTAGGGTTTAGCATCTACGATCTTGTGGTAGATCAAATCTTGTAATACTCATATCATCAAGATCAATCAAGCAGGAAGTAGGGTATTACCTCCATCGAGAGGGCCCGAACCTGGGTAAACATTGTGTCCCCCGCCTCCTGTTACCATCCGCCTTAGACGCACTGTTCGGGACCCCCTACCCGAGATCCGCCGGTTTTGACACCGACAAGGAGGCCGCCAAGGGATCTGCCGAGGAGGCCGGCAAGGCCGCTGCTGAGGAGGCTGCAATGGGGCTTGCCAGGGAGGCTGGCAAGGCCGTTGGCGATGTCGGCGTTCTGGGAACGGGGGTCCCCAGACTTGCCTGCCTGCGGCCCGCAGCGTGGCTCAAAGGAGGCCCAGCATGGCCCATCTTCGTCAACGCGAGACTCAAGACCCTCGCGAGGGGCCAAGCCTCGCGGGGCGGACGACACGGCGCATCCTCAGGCGCATCCTCCTCAGGCTGGCTCGCGAGGAGGCGGAGAGATCAAGGCGGGGTACCCCGCGAGCCGACCATGACGCAAGCCATGACGACTTAGGGCGCCAGGCGGGTGCCAGCGCGCGCAGCGTCCTTCTTCCCTCTTTGGTGCAAAGGGGGCAAGCGCAGCCGCGGTGTACCGAGGCATCAGGCAAAGGTTGCCATTTCGGTGCAACAAGACCAAGACCAGGAGGACTACAAGATGGAGGTCACCGTGGAGCCTAGGACGGCGTCATCACCAGAGCTTTGCGCAGGCGAAGACTGCTTTTGTCAGGATAGTTGATACTTGTTGTCCCCCTTCCAATTAGCCCGCCATTGTTGGCTCCCTTCCCGCTCGATATTTGGGAAGAGGACCAGGGCCTCCATATATAGGACCAGCCACCCGCATAGCAAGGGGGTTGGTTCGTACGGACGGTCGACAAGTGAGAGCAAAGCAGAAAGAGTGACTGAGAGAGAGAGAAGGGTGATTGAACTCCTCCTAGCAGTTCATCACCCCAGCCAAGAACAGACCCTCGCGAGGCTGTTCTTCCTTGTATTGTTCATCATCATCAGCCCCAGGAGGCAATCCACCAACCACACACTGGAGTAGGGTATTACACCACAACGGTGGCCCGAACCAGTATAAATCTTGTGTCCCTTGTGCAGTTCTTTTAGTAGTTTACACCTTTGCGAGACGGGGAGGTGGAAGGCGTAATCTCCGCGCGCACCCTAGTGTTCGAACCTTAAGTGTCTGCCGGAACCCGAAATCCAACAGGCGAGGAGGCCGGCAAGGCCGCTGGCGAGGATGCCGCCAAGGGGCCTACCAGGGAGGCCGACAAGGCCGCTGGAGAGGATGCCGCCAAGGGGTCTGCCAGGGAGGCCGGCAAGGCCACTGGTGATGATACGTCCAAGGGGCCTGCCAGGGAGGCTGGCAAGGACGCTACCGAGGAGGCCACCACGGGGCCTGCTAGGGAGGCCGACGAGGACACCACTAGGGAGGCCGCCAAGGAGCCTGCCCGGGAGGAGGTGGTCGATGACCAATCGTCTTCCTCTTTAGCCCCTGCCTCGAGCAGGTATTCGAAGGTGGGTGACAATCTGTTCATCAGCCTCCCAGGGGCGGGAAGCACCGGTGCACCAGCCAAAGGGGAGGTGTTTGATGACGAGGTCCTCACCACTGCCGGGCTCTAGGTTGTTGATGAACCGAGCACCAGCAGCAGTAGTACCAAGGAAGATTATCTCCTCCAGGCCATCAGTGCCATCTTCCAGAAGCTCCAGGCAGTCTATCACGCCTGCCAAGACAAGGTGGACTCCAGGATGGCAGCCGTGGACAAGGCCGAGGCAGATTTTCAGGAGCGCGTTGCTCATATGCAAGTCTGGTTCGCCGAGGCTTGGGAGGATCTGAAGGCCATCCAGGTCCAGCTGGACGAGCACCAGCGAGATCTTCTACTGAAGTAGGTTGACTTTGACAAGGCCCAAGAGGTGGCAAAGGCAAAGGCTGTCAAGGACAAATCTGACCAGACGCATCGCCGCATCCTGCTTGACGCCCAAGAAGAGGACTTGGTTGCCCGTGAAGCGGCGCTTGCGACAAAGCTTCACGTCAAGGACGAAGAAGTTGAAAGTCTTGTCGTGCAACGAACCGAGCAGCTGAAACAGGAGCACAAAGAAGCACTTGATGCTCTGGCCCTGGACCATGCCAACAAGCTGAAGGAGGCCGTCGACGGGGCCGAAGCCGTAGAGGCCACCAAGAATGAGTTGGCCGGCAAGGTAGAGAAGCTGGAGATGGAGCTGGAGGAGTTGAGGAGGGAGATCTCAAGTCTGAAGAAGGACAAGGACATGACCGTCCACATTTTGGCAGATCAGCAGGTCACCATCTCCGACAAGACCATGCTGCTCTCCAATGCCAACAACTCCATCGCTGTTCTGAAGCTAAAGCTAGAGACTCTGGAGAGGACGCTTTCGGAGACCAAGGCCCGCGAAAAGATCCCGATCAAGGATCTCGCGGATGAGAGGCAGCTGCTACAGGACGCTGCCACCACCCACAACGAGCTTGTGGCTGGCACGAAGCTCTGGACCAGCCGCCTTGTGGATGTTGCGGATCACCACACAGCTATCCGCCATGGGCATACCGAGCTTCTGGTTCTCCCATGACGTGAACGTGATCGACAGTGCTAGGCTGACCCTGTTCTTCAAGCATGTCCTCGACGCCCTGAAGCTGCTCCACTCCAACAGGGCTACTTATCTGGCTGAGGAGGCCCCAAAGTGTGGGCGTCCTGGACTTGGGGGTATCCAGTCTTGCCTGCCTGCGGCCCACCACGTGGCTCTATCGACGGCCTGGTATAGCCCAGCTTCAACACCAACACCACAAGACCCTCGTGAGGGGCCAAGCCTCGCGAGGCGGACGGTGCCAAGACCCCTGAAGGAGGTGTCCTCCTCAGGAGGGCTCCTAAGGGGCGGAGAGTTCTATGTAGCTACCTCATGAGGCTTAGCTGACGTGAGCCATGACGACCAAAGCTAGGCGGGCGCCAGGAGGGCACCAGGCGGGTGCAGAGCATAGGTTTCCTCTTTGGTGCAAGGGAGGCAAGCCACAGGCGCGGAGTCCTGAGGAATCAGCCAAAGGTTTCCATTCTGGTGCAACGAGACCAAGACCGCCAGGACGGCAGGGTGGAGGTAATCAGTGAGCCCACCGCAGCGTCACAACCAGAGGCTTTTCGCAGGCGAAGACTACTTTTTTCAGGATAGACTGTACTGCTTGTCACTTTTCAAATCCCGCCATTGTGGAATCCCTTCCCGCTCATATTTGGGAAGAGGACCAAGGCCACTATATATAGGACTTAGCCCCCACCATAGAGAGGACCGAAATCAGAACAAGTAGAGCACCACACCAGCTCAAGAACACCTCACCTCCTGAGGTTTGTTCATCCTTTGTACTAGTTCATCCATAGCCCCTCGAGGCAATCCACCACACCACACTAGATTAGGGTATTACACCACAACGGTGGCCCGAACTAGTATAAATATCTGTGTCTTTGTGTCTCTGTGAGCTCTGCGCGTTAGGCTAGGGAGGATCGCGAGTAGGCAGGCTGAGCAGGTTGAGATCTTCGCACGCACCCCAGAGTTCGAACCTCTCAAAGGTTGCCAGATCCCAAAATCTGACATTTGGCGCGCCAGGTAGGGGTGCATCGGATCCTCTCTTCCATCATTTGATCCATCTCCGCTCCGACATCTCCATGGCCGACGCGCGCAGGGCTCGCGCCGAGCATCAGGCTGCACTTGCCGCCCACATTGCTCAAACGGCTCCGGCGGGTGACGGTTGTGCCCACCGCGCTCCTTCTCCGGTGGCCAACGCCGCTACGGGCCCTGCCGGCCACGAGCAGTAAGCTTCATCGCTGCACCCATCGGTGCACCATGATGGCCGTACCGCCACTCCGTCGCTGACCCCATCAGCTTCATCCTCCCATGCGCGCGGCGGCCAGGTGGACGCACAGGCCGCCCTGCTCACGGCGCGGGAGCTTCTTCACTACCGTCCGGTGGGCGATCTCTATGAGGAGTGTCTCGAGCATATCGCCGAGCTCATCAGCGTCGCGCATGGGGGCTCCGACGGGCCGGCTCGCTCGCTGCCTCAGCAACCACCAGCAGCGGGTGATGTCACGCACGGGGCTCCTCCTCCGCCTCCGGCCTAGGGCGCCATCATCGAGCCAAGGTGTATGGCTCCACGGCGCGACCCACAGCGGTCGGTGCCGGCTCGGGATGGCGTATGCTTCCAGGTGGTGCAACGTCTCCAAGGAGAAGTGCGCGTGCTTCCAGCACCCCAACACCTGGCTCGCGAGCCCCCACAGGAGGTGGCGGTGCGCATGCACCAGGACGACGTTCTACCCCCTCGACGACCTCCGGTGGCCACGGCAGGATGCCGCACGTTCACTTCGGAGCTCCGCAACGTCATCTGGCCGAGCAAGTTCAAGCCTGACCTGCCTCCACGCTACCACGGCACCGCAGACCCTGCCGAGTTCCTGCAGCTCTACGAGCTGAGCATCGAGACAGCCAACGGCGACGAGAAGATCATGGCAAACTGGTTCCCGATGGCCCTCAAGGATGGCACGCGTTCTTGGCTCCTGAACCTGACCGAGGGGTCGGTTTCTTCTTGGGAGGAGATGCGCAGCCGCTTCATCACCAACTTCCAGGGTACTCGCAACCGTCCGTCGGCCATGGGCGACCGGCATCGCGTCAAGCAGCAACCTGGAGAGACCCTGCATAAGTATATCCAGCGCTTCAACAATGCCCGCCTCAAGATTCCCAAGGTGTCTGACGAGGCCATCATCTCCGCGTTCACCGATGGTGTGCGCGATGTCAAGATGAAGGAGGAGCTAGCCATCCACGAGGACCTCTGCACCGCTCTGGAGATGTTCAACATGGAGAACAAGTGTGCGAGGGCTGAGGAGGGACGCCTTTCCCTCCGTACTTGACCCTTGGCTTCGCCGCGAAGCCAAGCCCGAGCGCACCTTGGGACCGGGGGCTGCTGTCAGCGTTCTAGGAACGGGGGTCCCCAGACTTGCCTGCCTGCGGCCCACGACGTGGCTAAGCCAGCAGGCCGTACGGCCCATCTTCATCGACAAAGCATCCAAGACCCTCGCGAGGCGAACGACACAAGACCTCCTCAAGAGTGGCCTAGTCAGGCAGGCTCACGAGGAGCGGAGATATCAAGGTGAGGCAAACCTCACGAGGCTCTCGTGACGTGAGCCATGACGACCGGCGCCAGGCGGGTGCCAGCGTGTGCAGCGTCCTTGTTTCCTCTTTGGTGCTAAGGAGGCCAGCGCAGGCGAAGAGTACCGAGGCATCAGGCAAGGGTTTCCATATCGGTGAAATGAGACCAAGACCAGAAGGACGGCAAGACGGAGGTCATCATGGAGCCCAAGAGGGCTTCACCACCAGAGCCTTTCGCAGGCGAAGACCACTTTTGTCAGGATAGCTTGTACTAGCTATCCCCCTTCAAATTTTCCCGCCGTTGTTGGCTCCCTTCCCACTCAATATTTGGGGAGAGGACCAGGGCCTATATAAATAGAGCTAGCCACCACAGTAGGGGCATCTCATCTTATCTTGATCCAATCTGATCGGGAGCCCATCAAGCACAAGAACACCTCAACCTCAGGAGGTTGTTCTTCCCTTTGTAATGTTCTTCATCAGCCCAAGAGGCAATCCACCACCACCACACTTGTCACGGCCAAGATGCGACCCTATCCTAAAGGAACTCGAAGGTCCCACCAAGGATAGAAGCGCATCTTGAAGACGCTTTTGCAAGGTGGATATCATCACATCAAACCATTACATAATAGTGGGGATACATCCAAGACATACAATGACACATGAATACCACAATACATCATATACAAGATCAACATCCGACTACGGATGAAACATAAACAGAAACTCAAACAATATCCACCCTGCTAGCCCAGGCTGCCGACCAGGAACCTATCCCTCAATCGAAGAAGAAGCAGAAGAAGAACTCCAATACAAATAAACATCGCTCTCGCGTCATGATCATCGCATAACCTGTACCTGCAACTGTTGTTGTAGCAATCTGTGAGCCACGAGGACTCATCAATCCCATTACCATGGGTATCAAGACTAGCAAAGCTTAATGGGTAAGGAAGGGGTAAAGTGGTGAGGTTGTAGCAGCGAGTAAGCAATGTATGGTGGCTAACTTACGCAAATAAGAGCGCGAAGAGAAGCAAAGCAAGCGGTCGTCAACTAGTAATGATCAAGAAGTGATCCTAAACTCCTACTTACGTCAAACATAACCCAGGGACCGTGTTCTCCTCTCGAACAACCCCGAAAAGAGACAATCACGGTTATGCACACGGTTGGTGTATTTTAGAAGAGTTTACTTCAAGTTTACAACAATCGGATATTAATAAATTCCCATTTTCCACATAACCGCGGGCACGGCTCTTGAAAGTTTATACCCTGCAGGGGTGTCCCAACTTAGCCCATGATAAGCTCTCAAGATCAACGAAGGATTTTCCTTCTCCCGGGAAGACCCGATCAGACTCAGAGTCCCGGTTACAAGACATTTCGAGAATGGTGAAACTAAACCAGCAAAGCCTCCCAGCGTGTCGACACCCTGATAGTAGCCGAGTAAAACCAGGACTCAAGTTTCCCCGAGGTGGCCTCGCAAGCTGCCCATTTCGGACCAACACTTAGAGAAGCACTGGCCTGGGGGGTTTAAAATAAAGATGACCCTCGAGATGCGCGACTCCCAAGGGAAAAAGGTAATAGGCTATTAGGAAAATGTAGTACCAAGTTTGGGCCTTGCTGGAGGAGTTTCATTCAAAGCGAACTGTCAAGGGGTCCCATAAATCACCCAACCGTGTTAGGGATGCAAAATCTGGGAACATCATACCGATATGATGGAAACTAGGGTGGCAAGAGTGGAACAAAACACCAGGCATAAGACTGAGCCTTCCACCCTTTAGCAAGTATATATATGCATTAATAATATAAGAGATATTGTGATATCCCAACATAAACATAATCCAACATGGAGCAATCTTCATCTTCACCTGCAACTAGCAACGCTATAAGAGGGGCTGAACAAAAGCGGTAACATAGCTAAGCAATGGTTTGCTAGGAACGGTGACAAAGGTTAGAGTTTCATGGCAATTTGGGAGGCTTGATAAGCAAGTGGTAGGTAACGCGGCAAAGCGATAGAACGAAGCAACTAGCATAGCAATGATAGTAGTGACATCCAAGGTGACGGTCATCTTGCCTGAAATCCCGCAAGGAAGAAGAACGAGTCCATGAAGAAGATGAAGCAACGAAGACGAACCAAACATAGACGAATGAATCCTCACGATCGCAACGAAACAAGAACTATCGAGGAGAAGCACACAACATGGTAAACACACCACACATGAACAAGGCATGATGCTCAACCAAGTATGATGCATGACAAGGCTACATGAGGCTACTCATGGCAAGAGATGATGCATAAAAGAGCAACACACCAAAGCAAGTTTAAATGAGGCCGGAAACAACATATAACAACACTGGTAAGTCATCATATGCAAATTTCGAAATTGGTCCTGATCTGAAAAAACCTTACGTTCAAGTTGTTAAACAGCAAGTTAAGATGCACCACGATGATCTACACGAAATTCTAGTCAAGTTACATATAAAGTTCATTAGATTCGGAGCTACGGCCTAGGAGATATGAGCAAAACAAGTTAAACATGGCATGGATGTAAAATGCATTCAAACATCAAACACACACCTCAAAACATGGATTCAACAAGGTAACATGAAACTACATGCAAAACTAAGCAAGTTTCATATAGAGCACACTCAAAACGGAGTAACGGATCAACACATACACACCATACAAGTATAAAGGGCATGTTGTCCAAACCAGCAACTAGGCATCTTGCAAGCATCAAAACAACATGCTACAGCACTGCAACATGAAAACAAAAGGCATGGACAAGATGTACACGTAAAGCATGACAAAACATGAACAGTGAGATATCTCCAGAAATAACTAGAACATGCTCAAAAGGACATGGCAAGATTGCAAATAATAACAGGTTCACAGACTTAGCAGAATTCACAGGACATGGCAGAAATAACATCAGGTTACGATGTTTAGAGCTATCAAACAACATGCTACAGGAACTTATCATGGCAACCAAAGGCATGGCATGAATCTACTGATTTCATAGAACAAAAGTCCCTTACTGACCATGAGCCAAAAAGACACAGAAGATATGATGGCACCCATGTAAACATAACAAGTTTCATAAACAGATTCACACAGTGTGAAAATAATAGTGCATGGCATAAACAGAATTATGAAGGCATCTTTGCAATCTCGAATCACTCATCACAAGGCATGGATGACAAGATAAGCATGGCATTAGCAAGAAGACATGTTTATGAAACTAACCATGGCAAGAACAAGCTCATAGCATGCAAGGATAAACTATAACAACCTTGGCAAAATTGATTAACATGTAAACAATCTGCCAGGAACATTTTATAGCAAAAGTAGATCAAGTTTAAGACATACTAGAGCACTCTATAATTGCAACCAGGAGCAAGGATGGATAGAGCACATCCATATGTCCAAAACATCCTTACTGAACATACTCAAAAGAGGCATGGATCTCACTGTAGCAACATGAATACATGGCATAAAAATAACAGCAGAACTTAGTGAAATTCTAAGTCCCTAAAATCAGCAACATCATGGAGGCTACTTTACAAGCTTGTAACAATCAACACATGGCATATCATGAAGAGTGGATTGCACCACAACAAACATGGCATGTAGTAGCTCATAACACATGTAGACTTCATGCTCAAAAGAAAATCACTGTCATGGTATTTCTCACGGGGGGCTTGCGAGTCGACAGATGCCACAAGGGCTTCGTGTGTGGGTAGGACTATTGCAGATAGGACCGGGAGCGGGTATGCGAATAGCACGCGCTAGTTTACCCAGGTTCGGGGCTCTTCGGAGAGATAACACCCCTACTCTTGCATGTCTGAGTATATCTGGTATATCTGGTACAGAGTCGCTCCTAGAGCTGTATCCAATTTCAGTGTCATCGGCATCTGACTTGGTAAAAGCATGCATGTGGTATGCTAGTGGCCGTGAGAGCATGTGTGCTCTTGTGGCCGTGAGTGAGTGTGTCCATCCCCTGGATGGGTGGATGGTTGCTATATAAAGCGGGAGCTAGCTTGCTACCTAAGCTAAATGGTGGTGGCGTTGGTTGTAAGCTACCTGGGGTAGCTTACAAACCAAGCTATGTAGTGGCATGGCCTAGGCACGGGGCATGTCATGCTTGTCCCCTAGGGTACTTTATAAATCAGTACCCAGGGGACTCGGTACACTGTAGATGATGGCGTCGCGATACAGCTGTCTCGTCCGCGGTACGGCTGTCCCATCGGGGTCTTGTCGGTGTCGGGTCGGGCTGCAGTCGGCAGCCGGCTGGTTGGCGCAGTCGGCAGCCGGCTGGTTGGCACAGTCGGACTGAGGGGCTTTGCTAGCCCTGATGTCTAGAAATATCATCTTGCCGTCTTCGGGGTATCCGTGTCCAATTACTCCGACAGTAGCCCCCAAGCCTCAGGGCAACTTGGCAAAGTTGGGCAGAGGTTTTTTGGCAAATGTTCATGGAAATGATCATAAAAAAGGACAAGGTTAGTCCACGCAAATATATCATATGCTTGCTTTTAGTATTGCAAGTTTTATGCGGAGGGTGCCGACTCGGTTTCATCCGAGCCCCCTTCAATCTTTTTCGTGTTCCCTCCACTCTTTGGCTTGTGCTCTTTCTTGCCAGATAGCCGCTCTGCGGTCTATGGCTGAGAGTGGGCCGCGAAGTGGGGTGTACACTACTCAGAGTCTAGGAGCAGATTCAACCGAGTAGGTATTCATAAAAGAAACGACCGGGTCGCCCGAACCGTTTTTCTTCCCGGACGTTTTTCTCATGGGTGGCCTCCAGCGTTCACTCTTGCTAGTCGGACAGCCGCTCTGCGGTCTGTGACTAAGAGTGGGCCTTTGGTACCGCGCACGGTAGTAAGCCGTCTACGGGAACTAACGTCTTAGGCCAAGCGGCCAGCCCCCGGGCCAACTCTGGCTGGCGCCGGGGCGAACAGTGATGGTACTGTAATAAAATGCGGAGACAGCCCCCAAGCATCGCTCGTGGTTGTCCATGCTTGCGTGGTGCAAAAAATATGCGGGAGAGGAGCTCACATTGATTTTCGTGTAGTCGCGGTCGTCGAAGACAGCTGGCGTGACTCGGCGCTCGCGGAGTGCGTCGGCGCACCCGCTGGGTGTAGCCTTCAAGCCTCCGGGTGCTCGAAGGGGGGTCCCGACCGGTCAGGCTCGACCAGCCAGGCGGCGAGTGTCGGCGTTCTGGGAACGGGGGTCCCAGACTTGCCTGCATGCGGCCTACGGCGTGGCTCATGTGGGGGCCCAGCGCGGCCCATCTTCATCAACACGAGGCTCAAGACCCTCGCGAGGGGCCAAGCCTCGCGAGGCGGACGACATGGCGCATCCTCAGGCACAATCTCGTCAGGCTGGCTCGCGAGGAGGCGGAGAGTTCAAGGCGGGGTACCTCGCGAGGTGCCCATGACGCAAGCCATGACGACACGGGGCGCCAGGCGGGTGCCAGCACGCGCAACGTCCCTCTTTCCTCTTTGGTGCAAAGGGGGCAAGCGTATCCGCGGAGTACCGAGGCATCAGGCAAAGGTTGCCACTCCGGTGCAACGAGACCAAGGCCAGGAGGACTACGAGACGGAGGTCACCATGGAGCCCAGCGCGGCGTCATCACGAGAGCCTTTGGCAGGCGAAGACTTCTTTTGTCAGGATAGATGTACTCGCTGTCCCCCATCAAATTAGCCCGCCATTGTTGGATCCCTTCCCGCTCAATATTTGGGGAGAGGACCAGGGCCTCTACAAATAGGACTAGCCACCCACATAGCAAGGGGGGTTCGGTTTTTGGTTGGTGGGTTCGTTCGGTTCGCAAGTAGAGAGAGAGAGAGAAAGAGAGAGAAGGAGACTGAAATCTTCATATCAGTTCATCTCCACAGCCAGGAACAGACCCTCGCGAGGCTGTTCTTCCTTGTATTGTTCATCCACACCAGCCCCCGGAGGCAATCAATCCACCACACACTGGAGTAGGGTATTACACCACATCGGTGGCCCGAACCAGTATAAATCTTGTGTCTTTCGTGCAGCTCTTTTAGTAGGTTAGATCCCATCAAGACGGAGAGGTTGAAGGTGAGATTTCCGCGTGCACCCCAGTGTTCGAACCTTAAGGGTCTGCCGGAACCCGAAATCCGACATTTGGCGCGCCAGGTAGGGGTGCGCCGGATTTCGTCTTCCACCGCTCCGCTCTCCTCCGACCGTCGCATCCATGTC
The DNA here is from genome assembly GCA_034509565.1 of Triticum monococcum. Lineage (NCBI taxonomy): Eukaryota > Viridiplantae > Streptophyta > Magnoliopsida > Poales > Poaceae > Triticum > Triticum monococcum. Next base: position 610,679,642 of record CM067842.1, read on the forward strand.
TGACGCTCGTCGGGCCCGCGCCAAGAGCCGGGCCGCCATCGCTTTCCGCATCGCCCGGACGGCCCCCGTTGGTGGGCGTCCTCGTCGTTCCCCTTCGCCTGCCGTCAACGCCGCCACTGGCCCGGCGGGGGGCGAGCAGCAGGCCTCGTCTCGGCGCCCGCCCGTGCGACGGAGTGACTGCACCACGGCGCTGACGCCTCCTGTCGTCGCGGCCCTCCTGGGCGGCTCGCAGGCGCCGCCCACCTATCGCCACGTCAAGCCTTTTGCCCGCCGGGTTAGCACCACTGCCGCGTGGCAGGGGGCTCCCCCAGACCGGGTTGCACGCGAGGTCGATCTGACCTTCAGCTCGGAGGACCACCCCACCAACCCGGTCAGCTCAGGCGCGCTCCCCTTGTTGTGCACCCCCACCATCTGCAGGTGGCCGTCACCCGAACCCTCGTCGACTGCGGCGCGGGCCTCAGCTTGCTTTCGGTCGATACTTTCGACGTCTTCCGCATACCCCGGGAGCGGCTGCGACCCAGCTGATCCTTCTCAGGCGTCGGGGGCGGATCATCCGACTCCCTGGGGCAGATCCGGCTCCCGGTGACCTTCGGCACCTACGACAACTTCCGCACGGAGATGGACGACTTCGAGATCGCCCCCATCGGCCTTCCTTACAACGCCATCCTCGGCTACCCGGCACTGGCCCAGTTCATGGCCGCCACGCACCCGGCGTACAACCTCATGAAGATGCCTGGGAGCAATGGTACCCTCACTATGCGCGGGGACACCGGGGACGCCCTGCGAGTACTCGAGCTCGCCTTCAAGACAGCGGCGTCAGCACGGGCCGCCGATGCGGAGGCCCCTGAGCCCAAGGGGGCTGCACCCGCCAAGAAGAAGCAGTTGTTCACCCAGGACAAAGCAGAAACCAAGCAGATACCCGTTGACGAGGACGGGTCCTCCAGCGCCACTTTCACCATAGGCGCTAACCTAGAGCTCGAGCAGGAGGAGGCCTTGGTCAAGTTCCTACGCTCGAATAAGAAGGTATTTGCTTGGGAGCCCGATCAGCTGGCGGGGATCCCCAGGAGCGTCATCGAGCATCACCTCAACGTGTGCCCGAATGTGCGCCCCGTGAAGCAGAAGGCCAGGCGGTAGTCCACGGAGAAGCAGGCTATCATCGCCCAAGAGACTCGCAAGCTAGAGGCCGCCGGGGTCATTCGCGAGGTCCGATACCCGGATTGGTTGGCCAACCCTGTCGTTGTGCCCAAGAAGGGGGGGGGGAAAGAACGCATGTGTGTCAACTTCACCAACCTCAACAAGGCATGCCCGCAAGATCCGTTCCCGCTCCCCCGCATCGACCAGATTGTCGATTCCACTACGGAGTGCGACCTGCTATGCTTCCTGGACGCCTTCTCCGGGTATCACCAGATCAAGATGGCAATGGAAGAAGTTGAGAAGACCGCCTTCTTGACCCCATGCGGGGTGTACTGCTATACATGCATGTCGTTCGGGCTGCGTAACGCAGGGGCAACCTTTCAGCGACTGATGCACATCACCTTGGGCCAGCAGCTCAGGAAGAATGTCGAAGCCTACGTTGATGACATTGTTGTAAAATCTCGGGAGGCCAAGACCCTGATACAAGACCTAGAGGAGACCTTCGCGAGCCCCGACGCAGTAAACCTGTGGCTCAACCCGGAGAAATGTGTGTTTGGCGTCCCCTCAGGCAAGCTCTTGGGATTCCTCGTGTCCCATCGTGGCATCGAGGCCAACCCCGAGAAGGTCAAAGCGGTCGAGGACATGAGCCCGCCAAAGACCTCAGAGAAATGCAGAAGCTCACGGGGCGCGTGACCGCGCTAGGGCGCTTCATCTCCAAACTGGGGGAGCGAGCGCTGCCTTTCTTCCAGCCGATGAAGAAGAAAGGGACCTTTGAGTGGACTGAAGAAGCAGATAAGGTGTTTCAAGATCTCAAGAGGTACCTGACCAGTCCCCCAGTCATGGTGGCGCACACCCTCAGGAGCCCCTGCTACTATACCTCGCCGCCACACCCTACTCCGCCAGCGCAGCCCTGGTGGCGGTGAGGGAGGAACACAAAGTCATGGCCGCGGCGGCAGCCCGGGGCAGGACAAAACAGGAACAAGGAAAGCCTGCAGGAGCCACAACCACAGCTGAGGAGGGTCAGCAGCCGGGAAATGCACCGGGGGCAGGAGAGGCCACCCGACCGTGTAGTCCACCTCCCAAGGCCGCGACGCCTCATGAGGCGCCCTCACCTCCCGAGGGCGCGGCAACCCCAGATGCTCCCAGTCTTGTCGAGCACCCAGTTTACTTTGTTAGCACGGTGCTACGGGACGCGAGGGCACGGTACCCAATGCCTCAGAAGCTCCTCCTCGCGCTACTGATAGCCTCGCGCAAGCTGCGTCACTACTTCCAGGCTCATCCCATCAAGGTCGTCTCGTCATACCCCTAGAGAGAGTGCTCAGGAGCCCTAACTTAGCCGGAAGGGTCGCTGAGTGGAACATAGAGCTGCAGGCATTTCAGCTCGAATTCAGGACAACCAGGGTCATCAAAGGAGCAGCGTTGGCGGATTTTGTGGCAGAATGGACTGAGGCACCAGGCCTCAAGGCCGACGAGGATCGGTCCCTCTCCTCGGGGAGCGAGGCACCAGAAGGCTGGGTCATGCACTTCGACGGGGCGTTCTCCAAACATGGTGCTGGGGCTAGGGCGGTGCTTATATCGCCCACTCAGGACAAGCTCTACTACGCCGTACAGCTCTGTTTCCAGCAAGGTGAAAAGGTCTCCAACAACATAGCGGAGTATGAAGGTCTAATAGCGGGCCTGAAGGCTGCGGCAGCCCTGGGGTTGAAGCGCCTAACCATTAAGGGTGATTCACAGCTCCTCATGAACTTCTCCAACAAGGTGTACGAGCCGAAAGACGAGCACATGGAAGCTTACCTTGCGGAGGTCCGCAGGATGGAGAAGCAGTTCTGGGGGTTGGAGTTGCAGCACGTGCCCCGTGGCACCAATCAGGAGGCCGACGACATCGCCAAACGGGTGTCCAGGCGGTTACCTCAGGAGCCTGGTGTCTTCGAGGAGCGGCTCTTCAAGCCCTCAACCTTGCCGTCGTTGTCAAACACGGCTCAACCTCAGGAGGAGCTCCCCCATCCACCTGCCTCAGGAGCCCCGGTCTGTGGCCCGGCCTCGGGAGCACGCCTACTCCTGACGATGGAACCTCAGGAGGGGTGCTGGATCACGGAGCTCCGGAGCTACCTAACACAAGGGACCTTGCCAGAGAAGGAGGAGGAAGCGGAGCGTGTGGCACGGCAGGCCACGGCGTACTGCATCAAGGATGGAGAGCTCTACCGGAAGCGACCAAACGACGTATCCCTGCGCTGCATCTCCAGGGAGCAAGGAAAGGAACTGCTGGAAGACATACACGGCAGAGACTGTGGACATCATTCATCGTCACGGACCCTCGTCGGCAAGGCGTTCCGCAGTGTGTTTTATTGGCCCACCGCACTCAATGACGCCGTCGAACTGGTGAAAGCTTGGGAGGCCTGCCAGTTCCACGCCAAGCAAATTCATCAGCCGGCGGGAGGCCTGCAGACTATACCCCTTTCGTGGCCATTCGCAGTTTGGGGGCTGGACATCCTAGGCCTGTTTCCTCGGGCGCCAGGGGGCTACCGCTACCTCTACGTCGCTGTGGACAAGTTCACCAAGTGGGCTAAAGTGGAGGCCGTCCGCACCATCCCCGCGGGCTCCACGGTCAAGTTCATCAGGGGCATCGTGAGCCGGTTCGGGGTGCCGAACCGCTTCATCACAGACAGCGGTTCACAGTTCACCAGTAACCTCTTCAAAACATACTGTGCTAACCTTGGAACGCAGATATCCTACGCTTTAGTGGCGCACCCTCGAAGCAACGGCCAGGCCGAACGAGCCAACGCAGAGGTCCTGAGAGGCCTCAAGACCAGGACGTTCAAGAAGAAGCTGGAGGCCTGCGGCCGAGGTTGGTACGACGAGCTCCAATCCGTGTTGTGGTCCATCCGCACCACCGCGACCAAGCCAACTGGAGAGACCCCATTCTTCCTGGTCTATGGAGCGGAGGCAGTCCTCCCTCACGAGGTCAGACGTCGCTCCGCGCGGGTTCTGGCAATCGACGAGGCGCAGCAGGATGCCATGCGGGGGACGGACCTCATGTTGGGGGAGGAACGACGACGGGAAGCCGCACTGCGGGCGGCGAGGTATCAGCAAGCTCTGCGGTGATACCACTGCCGCAACGTCCGCCCCAGGACCCTCGAGGTAGGAGACCTCGTGCTCAGGCGGGTCCTCTCCAGGGAGGGATTGCACAGGCTCTCTCCCATGTGGGAGGGCCCGTTCAAGGTTGTTCATGTTTCCAGGCCCGGCTCCGCGCGCTTGGAGACTCAGGAGGGAGTGCCGGTCCAGAACGCGTGGAACATCCAGCACCTCTGGAGGTTCTACCCCTAAGAAAGGCCCGGAGCCTGGGAAGCAAGGCGAGTGTCTGTGAAGATCATCTCCTTTGGAAAGGCCGGGAGCCTGTGAAGCAAGGCGAGTGCCTATGAAGATCATCTCTTTTGGAAAGGCCCGGAGCCTGTGAAGCAAGGCGAGTACCTGTGAAGATCATCTCCTTTTGAAAGGCCCGGAGCCTGTGAAGCAAGGCGAGTGCCTGTGAAGATCATCGCTTTTGGAAAGGCCCGGAGCCTGTGAAGCAAGGCGAGTGCCTGTGAAGATCATCTCTTTTGGAAAGGCCCCGAGCCTGTGAAGCAAGGCGAGTGCCTGTGAAGATCATCTCCTTTGGAAAGGCTCGGAGCCTGTGAAGCAAGGCGAATGCCTGTGAAGATCATCTCTTTTGGAAAGGCCCGGAGCCTGTGAAGCAAGGCGAGTGCCTGTGAAGATCATCCCTTTTGAAAAGGCCCAGAGCCTGTGAAGCAAGACGAGTGCCTGTGAAGATCATCTCTTTTGAAAAGGCCCAGAGCCTGTGAAGCAAGGCGAGTGCCTGTGAAGATCATCTCTTTTGGAAAGGCCCGGAGCCTGTGAAGCAAGGCGAGTGCCTGTGAAGCCCTCGCGCCCGAAGAAAAGGCCCAGAGCTAGTGAAGCAAGGCCAATGCCTGTGAAGCTCGCCGCCCCGTGACACTCTCACGTAATAATGAGTGGGGCTGTACACGCCCCGGAGTCTCAGGAGTGCCGGCCTCAGGCCCTGGGGCTCCCTCCCACGCCCAGTGGCAGCACTTAGCTCCGCGCTGGTGAGAAGACGTCGAAGACTAGATTAGGTGCCGGACGCGGCTTTTCCATTTGCTTTCCGCAGTTGACGTGTTCGTTTGCATTTGGAGTCTTATTGGAGTTATCGCTGTTGCTGGTTTATGGTTCGTCAATTTTCGCCCCTCGCTTTGGTTTCTCTCGTGAACAACCTCGCGAGGGATGGTGCTCAGACGCCCTCGCGAGGGTTTCTGCCCCAGCCACAGGAGGGTTCCACTACCCTGGTGCATTACAGGAGCACCCCTCCTAGTCCGTGCCCCTCGGGTACCACGACGCGCGCACACGGCCTGGGTCGGTCGCCCCACTCCCCGGCAGGGGTCGAAAGCTATCTACGCGCAGGCGGGAAATTAGGAAGTACAAAAATGAGATCAAGGTAATAGCTGAAGTGACAAAATTTCCCAACACGCCCCAAGGGGGCTCCATGCATCTGTTCTGTTTTGCACAGGGAACAAAAGAGAAAGGAAAAAGACGAGCATGGCACCGCCCCTCCCGCGTCGGCCCATGGCGGCGACACAGGCTGCCTCAGGGCCTCAGGAGGAGCCCCTCTCGCGCTGCACTGGGGGACAACGGCGGGCGGACGAACCACCACCTCCTAGGCAAACCCGACGACGCGGGGGAGGACTACTCCCACCACTGGAGGAGTCGCTTGAGGAAGAGCTGACGAAGCTGGGGGAGTCGCTGACGCCGCCGCCCGCTCGAGCACTATCTCCCCCATCACCATCGGAGCGGGGCCCGCAGACTCGGCCATCATCCTCAGGGCAGCACCCCGCGCGGCGACCATCTTCCCCAAACACCCTCACGTAGAGGGTGGCGTCGCCATCGAACCTGAAGTGCAGAGTGCACCGATGCTCCAGGCCACACGCGCGGGCGAACACCTGCCAGCCACGAGTAAAGGCCAAGCCCCCGCTGGCGGAGACCTCCAGCGCGACCCACGAGGACCTGCTGCAGCAGCCCTCCGCCTGGAGCCAGAGGCCGCCAGGAGCGCCGGCCGGGAGTTCTCCAAGGAGGAAGCGAGGGAGCGGGAGCCGGGCGCGAGCCGGCTCCGCCGACCAAACGACGAATTCCGGCGGCGCCTGCACGGCGCGAGAGCGCGGCCTGGGGGAGCACGCAACCCGGGCGCACCCTCCGGCTGCGGCGGCTTGCCCGCCGCCGCGGTGGGAGCCCCCCTGGCCGCTGGAAACTGCCAGGCGCCCACCGGGTGCTTCCGAGGGCGCCCGCGACCACGCTTGGGTGGGGGAGAGGCAGGACCGACCCGGAGGGCCTTCCCCTTCTCTGCGGCCGAGTGCCTCCTCGATGGAGCCATCACACCAAGACGGAGCAAGAACTGAGGCGAAGAAGAGAGCAAGAGGAGATGGACTGGACGGGCACGAGCGGTGCCGTACTTAGAGCCAACGAAGGCCAACCGCCGGTCTCCATGATCACAGGTAATCATAACACGTTCTGCATGCAGGGACTTGTCCAACTCGCACGATCACCAAGGCGTCGTGGGGAAGCGGAGGTGCCACGTCCAATCAACCGCCACGCGGCGTCTGAGGCCGCAGGCTGTTAGGCCCCGTGGCACTTCGCCCTTGCCCTTTCGCCTCTCGGCACGGCCAAGTCCATGCGCACCTTGGGCCCGGGGGCTACTATCGGGGTTCTGGGAACGGGGGACCCCAGACTTGCCTGCCTGCGACCTGCGGCGTGGCTCAAGTGGGGGCCCAGCGCGGCCCATCTTCATCAACACAAGGCTCAAGACCCTCGCGAGGGGCCAAGCCTCGTGAGGCGGACGACACGGCGCATCCTCAGGCACAGCCTCGTTAGGCTGGCTCGCGAGGAGGTGGAGAGTTCAAGGCGGGGTACCTCGCGAGGTGCCCATGACGCAAGCCATGACGACATGGGGCGCCAGGCGGGTGCCAGCGCGCGCAGCGTCCCTCTTTCCTCTTTGGTGCAAAGGGGGCAAGCGTATCCGCGGAGTACCGAGGCATCAGGCAAAGGTTGCCACTTCGGTGCAATGAGACCAAGGCCAGGAGGTCTACGAGACGGAGGTCACCATGGAGCCCAGCGCGGCGTCATCACCAGAGCCTTTGGCAAGCGAAGACTGCTTTTGTCAGGATAGATGTACTCGCTGTCCCCCTTCAAATTAGCCCGCCATTGTTGGATCCCTTCCCGCTCAATATTTGGGGAGAGGACCAGGGCCTCTATAAATAGGACTAGCCACCCACATAGCAAGGGGGGTTCGGTTTGTGGTTGGTGGGTTCGTTCGGTTCGCAAGTAGAGAGAGAGAAAGAGAGAGAAGGAGACTGAACTCTTCATATCAGTTCATCTCCACAGCCAGGAACAGACCCTCGCGAGGCTGTTCTTCCTTGTATTGTTCATCCACACCAGCCCTAGGAGGCAATCCATCCACCACACACTGGAGTAGGGTATTACACCACATCGGTGGCCCAAACCAGTATAAATCATGTGTCTTTCGTGCAGCTCTTTTAGTAGTTTAGATTCCATCGAGATGGAGAGGTTGAAGGTGAGATTTCCACGCGCACCCTAGTGTTCGAACCTTAAGGGTCTGCCGGAACCCGAATCCGACAGCGAGGCATCTTGCAGTGCCCCTTTTTCTTCTCTTCTGCCGGCTGGGGGAGCTGGACAGAACTCTTCTCTTGTCTGCAATCTTCGCGGGGGCGCGCCAGCGCACTCGCTGGGTGTAGCCCCCGAGATTCGGGTCGACTGCTGAGCAGTCGGGCCGGATCTTCCGGCAACTATCTTGTCTTCATCTTCGCGGGGGCGCGTCAGCGCACCCGCTGGGTGTAGCCCCCGAGATTCGGGCCGACTGCCGAGCAGTCGGGCCGGATCTTCCGGCAGCTACCTTGTCTTCTCTCTCTCGCGGGAGCGCGTCAGCGCACCCGTTGGGTGTAGCCCCCGAGATTCGGGCCGACTGCTGAGCAGTCGGGCCGGATCTTCCGGCAGCTACTTTGTCTTCTCTTTCTCGCGGGAGCACGTCAGCGCACCCGCTGGGTCTAGCCGCCGAGATTCGGGCCGACTGCTGAGCAGTCGGGCCAGATCTTCCGGCAGCTACGTTGTCTTCTCTTTGTCCCAGGCGGACGCACATTTCTTTTCCATCCGGCTGGGTAGTCGGACTTCTAGAAACGAGTAGTCGGCTCGCATCCAATCTCTATCTTTTTTTGCAGCAAGCCGGGTCCAACTTTTTCTCTTTTCTTTTCGCCGCAGCCTCCAACACGTAGCAGAACGAGAGGGCGCAGGGGCCGGCCTGGAGCAGCGGCCACCAGGAGGCGGAGGCGCCGCAGCCAGGCACGGGGCGGCCACCCGGAGCCGTCCGGGCCGGGGCGCGCGGAGCGGGGAGCCGAGGCCAGAACACATGGGCGTAGCGGCAGCGGACGGTCGGAGCAGCGAGCTGGCCTCCTGGAGGCAGAGCCCGCGCGGGGGCGGACTCGGCGGCCAGGTCGGAGGCGGAGCCGGCGTGGGACGGCGAGCCGGCCAGTGGGCGCACGAGAGCTGGCTGACAGACGCGGCGACCCGGCGGGCAGAGCCGGCAGCCGCGGAGGCGGTGTGGGGGAGTCGGCCACGCGGGAGGAGGTCGGAGGCAGGGGCGAGGCGGCCGCAGACCCGGCGAGACGGCCGGGTGCATCGGCGAGCCGGCCAGTGGGAGGCCGGGTGCAGGGAAGCCGGCAGGCGGCCGGGTTGGCGGGCAGAGCCGGCTTGAGGCCGGTGTTGCGAGGAAGCCGGCAGGCGACGGAGCCAGCCGTCCAGGTTGCTGGCGGAGCAGCAGAGCCGGCAGGCGGCGGAGCCAGGGGGTGGCGACCCGGCAAGGCCGCCGACACGGCAAGCCGGCCGGAGCGGGGATGCGTCGGGTCGGAAATCGGCAGGGGCGCGGGGCCGCCCAGCGGACGCGACCCAGCCATGGCGGCGGTGACCCGACCACAGCGGGGGCGGTAGCGGGGCGAGGTTGGTGGAGATGGCAACGGGGCGCAAGGCGGGGCCGGCCTGGGTGGAGAACCCGGCCGCTGGTGGAGGCGAAGCCGGCCGGCAGGGTCTAGCGCGCGGGCAAGCGGCGAGGCAGAGGCGGCCCAGCAGGCGGAGCCGGGGACTCGGCCGACGCCAGCAGAGGAGTGGTGCCGCGCGAGGGCGCGCGCAGGGGCCGGGCGCGCGGACGCCAGGGAGGGATCCGGCGGGCGGCGCAGGAGCCGGCCGGAGCCAGCCGGCGTCGGCCATGGGCGGAGGGAACCCGGCGTGGAAGGCCGGCGCGGAAGTTGGCGTCCGGAAGCACGGGGTGATGCAGCAGCCGCCCAAGGGAGACCCGGCGGCCGGGCGCAGGAGCGGCGCAGGTGGCGGGGGCCTCGCTGGGCGGGCGCCAGAGCGTGCGGGAGGCATGGGCGTCGGGGCGCTCGGGGAGGAGCGAGCCAGCGGACACGCGGCCCCGCAGTGCAACCGGGGCAGGGCGCTGGGGGAGACGCGGGACAGCGCAAGGGAGCCGGCGCGTGGAGGAAACCGAGCACGCACGGGGCAGGGCGGAGGAGCGCGCAGGCGGCCAGCCGGAGGCCGTTAGCGGCGCGGCTCAGGGTCGTAGTCGGGGAGGCCGTACGGACGGAGCCGGCCCGTGGACTGAACAGCAGGGCTGTGGGGAGGAGCCGTGGTCCAGAACGAAGCAAAACCAAGGAGGCTGGAGATGGTGGCGGAGATGGCTGGGCATGAGCGCGCGGCGAACGGAGCAGAGCGGCGCGCGGACGGCCACGGCCGACCGAAACGAGGCCCCGCGCGTGGCGCGCGTGCGGACAGATGGCCGGCATCGCAACGGTGGTGGTGACGAAGGCGGCGAGGCCGACGACGAGGACGCGCCGTCCCACGCGGCCACTCCAGGGGCGTGGTCGAAGTCGAGCCCCCGAGCGCTACCGGAGAGACGGTGCGACGCCGCAGCGGGGAAGACGAAGATGGTCCCGCCCGAAGAGAGAAATCAGCAGCAGCGTGGTAGCGTAGTAGTAGTACCGCCCCACGGTGGGCGCCAATTGTCGTGGTATTTCTCACGGGGGGCTTGCGAGTCGACAGATGCCACAAGGGCTTAGTGTGTGGGCAGGACTGCTGCAGATAGGACCAGGAGCGGGTATGCGAATAGCACGCGCTAGTTTACCCAGGTTCGGGGCTCTCCGGGGAGGTAACACTCCTACAACTGCATGTCTGAGTATATCTGGTATATCTGGTACAGAGTCGCTCCTAGAGCTGTATCCAAGCTCAGTGCCATCGGCATCTGACTTGGTAAAAGCATGCATGTGGTATGCTAGTTGCCGTGAGAGCATGTGTGCTCTAGTGGCCGTGAGTGAGTTTGTCCATCCCCTGGATGGATGGATGGTTGCTATATATAGTGGGAGCTAGCTTGCTACCTAAGCTAAATGGTGGTGGCGTTGGTTGTAAGCTACCTGGGGTAGCTTACAAACCAAGCTATGTAGTGGCATGGCCTAGGCATGGGGCATGTGATGCTTGTCCCCCAGGGTACTTTATAAATCAGTACCCAAGGGACTCGGTACACTGTAGATGATGGCATCACGGTACAGCTGTCTCGTCCGCGGTATGGCCATCTCGTTAGGGTCTTGTCGGTGTCGGGTCGGACTGCAGTCGGCAGCCGGCTGGTTAGCACAGTCGGCAGCCGGCTGGTTGGCGCAGTCGGACTAAGGGGCTTTGCTAGCCCCGATGTCTTGAAATATCATCTTTCCGTCTTCGGGGTATCCATGTCCAATTACTCCGACAATCACACAAAAAGATGTAAAAAAGACAAATGAGCAAGTTCTGTTAAGTTACAGCAGACAACATTATATAGCACTCTTGCAACGATGATTAGGGCATCAAGATGGACTCAAATGAACATATCACAATGGAATGAAATGAAGAGCATCTCATGATGAACATTTTGACATATTAGATGCAGCAAACGGAGCAACACACATTAAATTAAGGCAGGTCAAAGGTAGCACTAGAATGTTAGAAAACAGTGACTCAGCCATATCTTCACCTCACAGAAAACTGGACGGGGAGGAGTGGGATGAGGAGTTCCGGGACAGAGGCCGTGTTTGATTTGCCGGACCGGTGGATCTCGTCCAACCGGCCGGATCCGACGATGGGGCAGCGACCGGTGACGGAGGAGGCGACGGAGGTCCGGCGGGGCGCCGGCTCGAGCGGCGGCGGCTCGGGATCCCGCGGTGGAGCGCGACGACGGACGAGTGGGCGGCGACGGACGAAGCTCCGGCGGCGGCCGGAGCACGCGGCGGCGGGGTCGGGCGGCGAAGGCGGAGCACACGCGGGCGGCGGCGCGGCTGGACGGGCGACGCACGGTAGCGGGGCACAGCGGCGGCGGCGAGTGGGGCGGGAGGCGCGGGAGCTGGGCGGCGCTCTAGGGCGGCGGCGGCGCTAGGTCAGAGGCGGGGCGCGGGGAGGCTCGGGTGGCTGCCTGGGCCCGACGGGCCGCGGCTGCGGAGGAGAGAGAGGCGGGGCGTGGAGGACGAGTGGCACTTCAGGATTGGTCGTGGGGGCGGCGGCGGTGATGTGGCGCTCCGCCATTGGTCGGGCAACATGGCCGGCTGGACATGTTTGGCGCGGATGGACATGTCCGGCGGCGCGAGGAGGAAGAAGCTAGGGTTTGGACCCGGAAATTCGGAGGGAGGTGCAAATATATACGTGGAGGGAGCTAGGAGAGTCCAAATGAGGTGAGGTTTTCGGCCACTCGATCGTGATCGAACGGCCGAGAGGATGAAGGGAGTTTGGATGGGTTACTAGGCCAGTTTAGAGGGGTGTTAGGCTGCATCATAAAGAGGGCTTTACGGTTCCCCGGTTAACCATTGGAGTATCAAACGGACTCCAAATGGCACGAAACTTGACAGTACCGGTGGTGTACCAAGGCCGCTTGGAAAATCTCGGTCCATTCCGAGAATGTTTAACACCCGCTCACAAAAAGAGACAAAAAGGGGGACACCAAAGGACATAGGAGTGTCGGATTGCAAAACGGACAACGGGGAAAATGCTCGGATGCATGAGACGAACACGTATGCAATGTAATGCACATGATGACATGGCAAAATGCAACACGCAAGCAAATGACATGGCAATGACGGCGAATAATTGGCAGACACCTGGCACATTGAACTCAGGGCGTTACAACACTAGAGTAGGGTATTACACCACAACGGTGGCCTGAACCAGTATAAATCCCGTGTTTTTCTATGTTGTGAGTTAGTCGAGTTCGTCCGCGAGATCTTTGCGAGCCACGGCGTAGATCGGTAGGAGGGAAACACTTCGCGCGCACCCCATTGTTCGAACCTTAAGGGTTTGCCGGAACCCCACATGTGACATTTGGCGCGCCAGATAGGGGTGCGCCGTAGCTTTCCTCTCGTCGATCAGTCGATCTGTCGCTCCATCGTCTCCATGGCGGATGCTCGCCGTGCTTGAGCTGAGCATCGGGCTGCCCTCGCCGCCCTCATTGCTCAGACGGCTCCCGTCAGCGGGCCACCTCATCGTTCTCCGTCTCCCTCCGCCAATGCCACCGGCCCGGCGGGGAACGAGCAGCAGGCATCCTCGCTGCATCCATCGGTGCGGCAGGATGGCCACACCGCCACTCCGTCGCTGACCCCGGCCGGTTCTTTGTCTCACGCACGCCGTGCTCCCATGGAGGCGCGGGCCGTGCTCCTCACGGCGAATGAGCGCCTGCGTTACCGCCTAGTCGACGACCTCTATGAGGAGTGGCTCGATCGCGTCGCCGAGCTCGTCCGCGCCGCAGGGGTTCTCCGGTGTTGTCCCTCTCTCTCCCTCACCCTCAGCCAGCCTCGGGCGACGAGGCTCATGGCGTGCCTCGACCATCTCTGCCCCAAGACGGTGCCTTGGCACCAAGGCGCTAGGTTTCGCGGCGTGATCCACCATGCCCGATGCCCCGCGCGCGAAGAGAGAAGCTGCCAAGAAGTCCCACGGGTGCGAGAAGCTGCACCCGCGCCACCACGTCAAGACTGCGCACCGCCCACGGCGGCACCGCATAGACCTCTTCAAGACCAAGCTCCACCTCTGAAGCGGGCCCCAGCAACCACGGCCGGCTCCCGCGCCTTCACCCCCGAGTTGCGTAGCGTCGCCTGACCAGGCAAGTTCAAGTCGGATCTGCCTCCTCGCTACGACGGCACCGCCGACCCCGCGGAGTTCCTGCAGCTCTATGAGCTGAGCATCGAAGCAGCCAACGGCGATGGGGAAGTCATGGCGAACTGGTTTCCCATGGCTCTCAAGGATGGAGCCCACTCCTGGCTCCTGAACCTGCAGCATGGCTCGATCTCCTCCTGGGACAAGATGCACGACCGCTTTGTCGCCAACTTCCAAGGCACTCGCGACCGCTCGCCGGCCGCGGGTGACCTGCGCCGCATCAAGTATCAACCAGGAGAGACCCTCCAGAAGTACATCCAGCGCTTCAACAACACTCGCCTCAAGAGGTCACGGACGAGGCCATCATCTCCGCGTTCTCCGACGGCGTCCGTGACGTCAAGATGAAGGAAGAGCTCGCTATCCATGAGGAGCTGTGCACGTCTCAGGAGCTTTTCAACCCGGCGACCAAGTGCGCAAGAGCTGAGGAGGGGCGCCTCTCCCTCCTCGAGCTGCCAGCTGAGGGCACAGAGGAGAAGAAGGCCAAGGCAAAGGACGTGAAAGCAGCAGTGCTAGTAGCGGAGCCCGACACCAAGCGGGGAAGAGATCAGCCCGAGTCATCCAAGAACAGCCGACCGTTCTGCGCCTTCCACAACCTGAACACCCACAACACCAGTGACTATCAAGAGCTCAGAGACATACGAGAAGGATGCTTCAGATCGATGCCCCGAGCGTAGCGACCGGGGCTACAGCCGTGGAGGAGGACATGGAGGCGAACGCTGGGACGACCGTGGCCCGTGCCAGGAGTGGCGCGATAGGCCTCGTGAGGACCGCTGGCAGGACCATCCTCGCGAGGGCGCCTGGAGGGACCAGCCTCATGAGGATCACCCCCAAGGCAACGCTGGTCTTCCCCCGCTGCCGCCACCAAGAAGGAACGACGACCACCATCAGGACGAGGGGGCTGGGGGCTTCCAGGAGACGCGTGCAATTGCCTGCATCTTGGGCGACGCCCAGGCCCCAGCCTCTTAGCGCATCTTCAAACAGTTCGCTTGCAAGGTGAACGCGGTGCTCCCCAAGCTCGAGGCCATGCGCCTGCTCAAGTGGTCCCAATGCGCCATCACTTTCAACTCGGCAGATCAGCTCAAGTGCACGGCCACCACTGGTGCCCTCCCGATGCTGTGCTCTCCTATGATCAGCAATGTGCAAGTTACCAAGACCCTCATCGACGGCGGCGCAGGGCTCAACGTCCTGTCCGTCGGCACGTTCGACAACCTCCAAGTGCCATATGAGCAGCTCCAGCCTACCAAGCCTTTTTGAGGAGTGACCGACGGTTCCACCACACCGATAGGGCAGGTCCGCCTGCCTGTCACCTTCGGAGAGCGCAAGAACTACCACATCAAGCTCATCGACTTCGACGTCACGCACATCCGCCTGCCATACAATGCCATCCTTGGGTATCCAGCCCTGGCGAAGTTCATGGCAGTCACCCATCACGGCTACAACATCCTCAAGATGCCGGGAAGCGGCGGAATCATCACGGTCCCATGTGAATAAAGAGATGCGGTGTGCTCCATTGAGCGTGCTTTCCAAGCTGCAACAATCAACGACCCCGACAGCAGAAGTGAGGTCCCTTCGGAGGCCATCCCCAAGAAGAAGAAGCTGCGTCGTACAGGACCTCAGGAGGATGGCTTCGCATATGGAGCCTCGTCAGGGTTAGGGCCCGCTCCAGGGGCGCCTCCCTCTGTCGCATAGGAAGGCGCGTCTGGCGCCCTCCTCAGGCAGGGCTCGGAGCTCTCTTCTGGAGGGCCTCAGACCTTGCCAACCTCACGAGGGATGCGCTTGGGCACCACTTGGAGGCGTGTTTCACGACACGTTTCCCTCAGGAGAACATAGGGCAAGGAGTGCCCACCACTCAGGAGTTCATCGCGAAGACCACTCAGGAACTACAAGATGCAAGAGCCATGCGCGGCGACAGCCACTCACAAGGCGCAGCTCCCCATCCAGGTGAGGATGCCAGGCTACGAATTTGCGTCGACGTCCCAGGGCTCAATAGGGCCGCATCTCAGGAGTGTTTCTGGCCTTCGCATGTGGGCCGTTGCGAGGGCCCACCACACAGATACGTTTGCATGCCCTTCGGCTTGCCTAGCATGGCGTCAGCCTATCAGCGCAACATGCGGCGTATCCTGGCGGCTCAGGAGGCCAGGTACCACGCCGTCCTGGAAGAAATGGAGACAGTCTTTGGGGAACCTCCCGAGCCCCCAGAGCCTCCCGAGGCTTAGGGCCCTGGTGGTTCGTGAGGAGCCACTCCTTTGATGCACGCCTTCAGCTACACCAACTCTACTTTGTCTACAGAACAGGTGACATCTTCCAAGCTCATTTAGCTGGGAGCGCCCCTCGGGCTGCATTATTCCCAGGCCGCATGGGTCCGTACCTGTGGCATGTATCCCTTTTGATTATGTCTTTATCACACCTTGCTGGGGGCGCCCCTCGAGGTGCATTATCCCCAAGCTGCTCAGGACGGACCCAGTGGCATGTATCTTGCTGCATTTACACAAATTGATCTACTTTCCATGCTTAACCTGCCTACGGTTATCACCTGCTCGATCGCCACACACCGTGGGTCCATTCACCCCATGAAATTCGCTTGCACGTTAAAAGGGGGCCTCCTGAGCATCGCGACTCAGGAGCTCTTACTGGCTCTCTAGCCCTCACCCCCTGCCCTTGACCATGGCATCGCGACCTGGCATACCAGCGGCGGCTGAGCTCGCTCGAGGTTCAGGACCTGAGGACGTAGAGTGCTTGCACCTAACCACCTTGTAGGAACACACAACCACCAAGACTCAAGACCAGGTGTCGGTGTCAAAACCGGCGGATCTCGGGTAGGGGGTCCCGAACTGTGTGTCTAAGGCGGATGGTAACAGGAGGCAGGGGACATGATGTTTTACCCAGGTTCGGGCCCTCTTGATGGAGGTGAGACCCTACGTCCTGCTTGATTTATTCTTGATGATATGAGTATTACAAGAGTTGATCTACCACGAGATCGGAGAGGCTAAACCCTAGAAGCTAGCCTATGGTATGATTGTATGTTGTCCTACGGACTAAAACCCTCCGGTTTATATAGACACCAGAAAGGGCTGGGGTTACACAAGGTCGGTTACAAAGGAGGAGATATACATATCCGTATTGCCTAGCTTGCCTTCCACGCCAAGTAGAGTCCCATCCGGACACGAGACGAAGTCTTCAATCCTGTATCTTCATAGTCCAATAGTCCGGCCAAAGGATATAATCCGGCTGTCTGGATACCCCTAATCCAGGACTCCCTCAGTAGCCCCTGAACCAGGCTTCAATGACGATGAGTCCGGCGCGCAGTATTGTCTTCGGCATTGCAAGACAGGTTCCTCCTCCGAATAGACCACGGAAGAATTTGAATACAAGGATAGTGTCCGACCTTGCAAAATAAGTTCCAAGGACCACCGTAGAGAGAATAATACTTCCACAAATCTAATCTGCTGACTTGTTTTGGCAACAAGACATTGTGCCATGGCCCGGTGATTATTCGAACCGTTTCCTTTAACTAGCCCCGCACATAAAACGAGGAAGTTTTTTGAGACGTCTTGTCAAAGCAGAGATCCTGTCCCCCTTATTACAGGATTCTCATCAATACGGGCGTGGGTAACCCAACCGTTCCTAGGACTCCTAGATTTTAGGCAAGTCCCAAACGGCCACGAGGAGGACGCTTGATATTCACCCTCTTTATAAAGGGTCAAGGTTTTTACATTTTTCCTCCCGTGCTCAATCGAATCCTTCCCCCGCCTCGAGTTCTAACTCCCAAAGCCCAGGTCAGGTGCTTCAGACCTTCAATCATGTCCGGATCCAGCCTCCAGGGCCGGTGGATGCACTCCTCCGTCACGGAAGAGGATATCAAGAAGTTTAGGGAGGCAAGATACTTGACCGCGGAAGTCTCACATTGGCTGCCCGCCCGAGGGCAGGTCGTCCCTACTCCCGAACCCAACGAAGATGTCGTGTTCATCTCCCACTTCCTCCGAGGACTAGGCCTCACTCTGGATCCCTTCGTAAGGGGCTTGATGTTCTATTACGGCCTTGATTTCCATGATCTCGCCCCGGATTCCTTTCTCCACATCTCGGCATTTATTGTCATATGTGAGGCCTTCCTCCGCATTACCCCTCACTTGGCCTGTGGTTCAAGACCTTTGATGTGAAGCCGAAGATGGTCGAGGGGCAGTATGCAGCATGCGGAGGCACCCTAATAAGCAAGATTGCTGGAGCTCCGTGGCCAAAAGGTTCCTTTCCAGAGGTGTCCGGATTATGGCAAAGGGAGTGGTTCTACATCACCGCTCCCATAAGTGCCAAGTGGGTAGCTCCCCTCGCCTTTCGCTCGGGCCCTCCACCATAACCGATGTCATGGATCAGCAGGGGCTGAGCTAGGGTCCAGCCAAGGATGTGCCCATACTTCAGATCCGCATCCGGGATCTCTTCGAGGGAGATTTTAGTTTGGTTATGGTAGTGCAAGTCATGCTGGTTCGTTAAGTCCAGCTTTGCAAACGCAGGCCCCTCCGTTTATGGGAATTCAACCCAGAAGGACCGCACGCTATTCTGAATTTCCTCGGCCTGACGCATGAGGAGATGTACAAGTCGTTCTTCGGACCCCAGATAGAGTGTCCGAACACCTCCGAGGACGTGGGCCTGAGCAGCAACCAGACCGCGGCCCAAGTAAGTAACCCTCTAGCCGAACACACTGTCTTTCTTTTATCATGACATCATTCTGAAGGATCGCCCTTTGACTAGGACTGGATAGCAAAGGTGAAGATGATTCGGTGTTCGGCTCCCCTTCCTGAAGGCCTGGACAATCCGGTGCTGGAAAGGATGCTCGAGCCAGCACCTTGCCTGGTGCCCGCAAAGGAAGATGAAGGGGGGAATAAAGAGGGCCAAAGCGGGCCTCCACCTCTATCTATTCCAACCGAGGGAACGAGCACCTCCGTGAGGGAGGATAGCGAAGAGAAGGAGTCTGACATTCCTTCCCCCCGGGGGAGGAAGAGGACTACCTCTGATGATCCAGAAACCAAGGTTTCCAAACGGGAGAAGAAAACTCCACCAGAGGATCCCGTCTCGGAGGGTGCTTTTGCCGCACAAAGTTCGTGCGGGGATCATCCCTCTAACGAGTCGTAAGTGATCAAAATTTACCTTATAGTAGAGATATTCTACCTTACTTCCGAGGAAAATAACCGAAGCGTTTATCTTGCAGTTCGTATCTTAACCCTTCTCAACTGAGCTCGTCTTCAGGGGACCTTCTTCCAGAGATGATGGAGAGCGAAAAGCCTCCCCCGGACTCCCCCGCTCAAGAAGCGGGCGACCTTGAAGTGTCGTCACGGAGGGCCTCTCCAGATCCGGTGAGGCCAGAAGATAATCCCATATTCACCCGAAGTCCCCAACATCCGGTTCTTGAAGAGGGCAGACAAAAGAGTCCGGCACCGTCTGGTATGCGGTCGGACATACTGAGGGATCTGTTAAAGCGAGCGACCATCTCGGAAGAACACCGTGCATTGATGGGTATGGTGATGGAAGGGATTTTGTCCGCTGAAAGCGGGTTGCATGACGCATTTATGAGTCTACTAACAGGCTTTGAGGTACGTAAAATGATATACCTTTGTGATAGTACCGCACATTTTTAGGTGTGCCCTATGTAGATAGTAGCCCCTAAGACTCTGGTTGTCACCGAGAACGGCGCCAAAACAGAGGATCGTAGTCCCAGGTAATAACCATACCGCCTTTATGTGCAGGTAGTGGAAGCTCCGCTGGCTAGCGGACTCATGAGTTTGCTGAACTAAAGCGGCAACTGGATGCGGCGGATGCCGACATCGAGCTTGTTAACAAGCGGCTTGACGAGGCACAGGATAATCGATAGTTTCTGGTGAATGTCACATAACAAGAGCAGCGTGATGCCAGTATCTTTAATATTTTGTGACTGTGGATGGAGCTGCCACCGTGGAGACACTTCGGGCAGAACTTGCCCGAGCCAAAGAACAAGCAAGGGGTAGTAATGCGGCTGCTTTGAAGGCGGCTGAAGAGTTAAGAGCCGAGAAGGCCGCGCATCGCGAGAGCAAAGAGAAAATAGCCAAGATGGCTGTAAAGTTAAAAGGCACTGCCGACCGTTGCCAGTTCCTTGAGGAGGAAAACTGAGCGAAGGCGACGGACCTTGAAAAGGCCACGATGGCGACCAAAGACACTCGTTTTGCCATGAGAGCGAAGAAGGAGGAGCTGCGTGAAGCCTGTGACATTGTGGCTGGGAAGCCCTTTTTGCTGCGGAGGAAGTTCGGAGATCCGCGGTATGCCCCTCTGGATTGGCTGTGGAGTTCGGAAGACGCATATCTGGATTTGGCGGCGAGCGCTGTCGATGTGGCCGAATACTTCCGAGATCAAATAGATCGGGAAGTGGAGAAGCTCTTCTGGTCGTAGTTTAACGTTCCAGAGCGTCCGCTTCCATTGACCGGAAAGGCCAAAGCCGAATAGTTATTTTAGGCTCGTGCAGCAGTTCCTTGGTGCGGTGCCGCGCATCAATGCGATGAAGAGGTCAGCATGCATAGAAGGCTCACGGATGGCCCTTGCCCCTGTCAAAGCATACTGGGCGGAGATGGATGCTACCACTGTCGCGACGCAGGGTTCGGCCATAGGCCGAGTGGCTGCCGAGCACTATTTTGAAGAAGTTCTTGAGGGTGCTCGTTTGATAGAGGCCCAGTGCTCGAAGAATATTATGTTTGAGTGACATGTATTCCCATTGTAAAAACAATGTTTTATTAATTTTATCAAGGCTATATTTATACTTTTTCCCGAAAGTAGTTTGATGCCTCCTGTGCGGCCGTTTTATGTATACATGTATATAACCTGAAAGATTGGAGTCGTCGGCTTCAGCCCCCACGCATATAATGCGGGGGTGTTCGCAGAAAACGCGTAGTCACACTTAATCCAACGTCTTGGTCCTAATAAGGAGGTGATAGTGCAGCGAACTAGGCAACCGGACTATAATGCTTTAACACTTTCACTTAGCCATAGGAGTTTGATAGTGGGGCTACTATATAGCCCCGGGTGGCTCCGCACTCACCCAAGTTCGGGGTGGATACATGGCTGGCCGGGAAATGACCCTTTGTTAAGGCGGAGGAATTCTAGGATTCCGATAGGTCGTCGAGTGGTTGACCAGTCTCGCGCTATATCATGACAGTCAGTTTTCGGCTTTCTCTACTGAGGTGCTCGTCCGGATGAACCAGGGTACAATCACAGTAGTTCTCCTGGTGCCGCCTTAGCCGATAGAGCGGAACATAAGGTAGCAAAATGCAGGAGCCGGGCAAACCCAACATTTGACCCAAGACATGATTCAGATTGATGCATATAAGGCAAAACTCGCGATGTCGAACACTCCCTAAGGTATTCGGTCTTTATGGTGTAAACCGGGCCTAAACAGTGCCCTTTGTAAGAAGCCCCTAGCGTCCAGGTACGTGCATTGTTCTGACATGGCCACATGCCAAGACGCCAGCATCCTTCTCAATTGTACTGAGAATCCGAGGGATGTGTATCAACAAGAGACAGTAAAAAAGGTTGATGTAGGGTCTTAATCTAAAAAGAATCCTTGGAACGGGTCCCTGCTGCACGTCTGCGCTTGTGTCTCCGTTGTGCCGTATCCTGGACAGGTGTAGCACGATTGTCATCTGTAAAAGAGAGGAACTTAGGTGAAAAGTTGTCGTGCAAAAAGATGGGTTTAAAGAAACCATTTACAGTTCAAGATGAGTAGAAATTGCCACTTGTCTGCGCGCGTTGAGCCCCTTGTATTTGTAATAGGGATGTGGCCATCAAACATGTATGAATTTCATATAGCTGCGCCGGACTCGTCTAACTGTGTCTGTGGTCTTGACGACCTATCGAATGCTTTAGTTGGTGAGGCCGTTTTAGTGTGCGGCTGCCAAGGCAGCCGCACTCTCTTCAGCGCGCAGGGATCGCTCAATATTTCCATTTTCTGTAATGATGTGACGTGGACCGGGCATCTTAAGTGTGAGGGAAGCGTAATGCAGTATTGCATTAAAGCGGGCGAAAGCTTCGCGTCCAAGTAGTGCTTGATAGCCACTTTGGAACGGAGCAATGTGGAAGGTTAAATTTTCGCTATGGAAGTTATTGGGGAAGCCGAATATAACTTCTAGTAGAAGGGAGCCTGTGCAATGAGCCCCTAGGCCTGGCGGTACTCCTCTAAAGGTAGTATTGTTGTCGCAAATATTCGTTGGGTCTATCCCCATTTTGCGGATTGTGTCCTGATATATCAGGTTTAAGCTGCTGCCGTCGTCCATCAAGACTCGTGTGAAGTGGTATCCGTCAATTATTGGATCTAATACCAAGGCAGCCCACCCTGCGTTTTGGATACTTGCTGAGTAATCTTGATGGTTGAAGGTGATCGGTTGAGATGGCCAGTGGCAGAACTCCGCGATGATAGGCCCTTGGGCATGTTTGTTTGGGAGTGCCACTTTGCTTCTCCCTTTTATCACGTGTAACACATTTAATATTTTCACTTCTGGTGGAAATTTCTTCTGTTCCCCAGTGTTTTGCTTATGAGGCTCATCCTCGTCTTCGCTTGGTGTATCCTGCCCCTTATGTTCGGTGTTGAGCTTGCCGAACTGCTTGAAGACCCAACATTCTTTGTGGGTATGATTTGCAGGTTTATCGTGGGTGCTATGGATCTGACATATTTGGTCCAGAATTTTGTTTAAGCTAGACAGTTCATCTCTGGCGCCTTTATAGGGCGGCTTTTGCTGACCTGGCCGAGAGCTTCTGAACCCGGAATTTACCGCCGTGCTCTTCGGGCTGTCTTCTTTATTCCGGTGCTTATTATTTTTGCTGTGTCGTGATTTCCCGTTTTCATCTCTAACTTCGGATGTACTTGGGTCGCTGGTGGTGCATCAGGCTAGCCAGCTGTCCTCGCCCGCGCAAAAGCGGGTCATGAGGCTTGTTAATGCTGCCATTGTTCTCGGCTTTTCTTGGCCAAGGTGCCTGGCAAGCCATTCATCTCGGACGCTGTGCTTAAAGGCTGCCAAGGCTTCGGCGTCCGGACAGTCGACTATTTGGTTCTTTTTAGTAAGAAACATGTTCCAAAGCTTTCATGCTGATTCTCTGGGCTGTTGAGTTATATGACTTAAATCGTCCGCATCCGGTGGTCGAACATATGTCCCTTGAAAATTTACCCGAAAGGCGTCCTCGAGCTCTTCCCAGCTTCGAATGGAGCTTTCGGGGAGGCTTTTAAGCCAGTGCCGAGCTGTCCCTTTGAGCTTGAGGGGTAAGTACTTGATGGCGTGGAGATCATCTCCTCGAGCCATATGGATATGGAGGATATAGTCCTCAATCCAGACCCTAGGGTCTGTTGTTCCACCGTATGCCTCTATGTTTATGGGTTTGAATCCCTCTGGAAATTCATGGTCTGGCACCTCATCGGTGAAACATAGGGGGTGTGCGGCACCCCTGTATCTGGGTGTACCATGGTGTTCGGATGTTTGTTGTGTTGCATCGTATGCTGGAGCGCGCTTGCGTGGTCCATAAATGGATCTGGTTGCGCCGTCCTTTTGATGCGAGCCCTCGCGTGGGTCGCGTATTGGCATATGTGCGGCATTGTTTGCCACTTTATGTTGGCTGTGAGGTCGTCTATACGGCCGGATGGCCATTTTAATTTTTGGTTGCAGGGGATCTAAGGCCTCCTCATCAAATTCAGGTTGCAACTTCCGCTTCGGGTAGCTCTTGGTGTGGCGATTACTGTCGTACTTTGCTGCTATGTTGAGTACTTCACTCCATTTGATTTTGAGTGTGTCTTGTGCAGCCTTGAGCCTTTGCTTCTCTTTTTCAGACTCCTCGCCATGGCAACAAGCCTTTGGTGGGCATTATGTTACCCTTGGCGCCTATCCGGTGTGATGTCGTCTGGACTATTATCTTCGACGGGGTTGGGTTGTTCGGCTTGATTTTCCATGTTATCGTGGTTGGGCAATGGCTCACCCTGCTCTAACGCTGGGTCTATGTGATCGTTATTTCTGCCGGGGCGGGATTTGGGGCAGCGTTTATGCCGCCGCTTTGACTGCTGCTCGAGGGAACCACCCGTTTCTGTGTCCTTCCATTCCTCGTCATTATTTTCTTTGGGTGTGTCCACCATGTATACGTCATGTGATGAAGTGGGCATCCAGTGCCTTGTGGGCAGTGGTTCCTCTTTGACTCCTGCATCGTCGTCCATACCGTCGATGTCTTCGGAGTCGAAGTCGAGCGTGTCGGTTAAGTCATCGACAGTGGCTACTAAGTGGGTGGTGGGTGGGCGGCGAATTTCTTCGTCATCCGCATCCCAATCCTGCCGGACGTAGTTTGGCTAGGATCCTCCTGACAAGGAGAGAGACCTTAATGAGTTCAGTATGTCGCCGAAGGGCGAGTGCTGGAAAATATCCGCGGAGGTAAACTCCATGATCGGCGCCTAATCGGATTCGATAGGAACGGGCGCAGGTGGTTCGTAGTCCGTGGCCGGAAAAAGATCCGACAGTTTGGCAGCACGGCTCTTGTGAAGGGTAAGGTCGATATTCTGCTCCATCGCCGCTGAGGGTACGGCCTCCGTGACAGGGTCCATCCACCCATCCATGGATGATGCAACTGGCTCCAAATTGAGGCTGGGAGCAGCTGCTGGTGCGATCTCCTGAATACGGTTCAATGGTAGAGCTAAATCGTACTCATCGTGACTGCCAAAGGCTAGGGTTACACAAGGTCAGTTACAAAGGAGGAGATATACATATCCGTATTGCCTAGCTTGCCTTCCACGCCAAGTAGAGTCCCATCCGGACACGAGACGAAGTCTTCAATCCTGTATCTTCATAGTCCAATAGTCCGGTCAAAGGATATAATCCGGCTGTCCAGATACCCCTAATCGAGGACTCCCTCACCAGGCACAACCTGCCTTGAGGTAGGGCCTCATGAGTCCCGCACTGGCTCACGAGTGCCCAGATACACCTTCCATCCCTGCCGTGCAAGCCACATGCAGGGCGGGGCTGTACACGCCCTGGCGGATCTTCCCAGAGGGGTCCCCCATCCCACGCACAAGTGGAAGCACCGTGCTCCGCGCTGACAGTCGACACTGCCAAGGAGCGGCTATGCCCGTGCACAAGTGGAAGCACTATGCTCCGCCCTGGTGATAAACAACTAAGGGCGACCCCACGATCATACCAACCTCAGGGAGCCCAGAGCTCAGCGTCCAGCCTCACCACAACGCTTCCCCTCGGGAGAGCCGCGCGAGGGGGTTGGGCACGGGGGGTGCGCTCGGGTCACACCCAAGCGTACGCCACCCAACCAGGTCTCCCGGACCTGGGCGTCGCACGCCCCTCCCGAGGCCTTGGCGAGGGTAGGTATGGAAATTGTTTGCACGTCAAGGGGGACTCCTGAGCATCGCAACTCAGGAGCCTAACTGGTCACATAGCCCCTCACTCTTGGGTCTGTCCTGGTCTCCGGTCGGCCCAATGTCGGTTGAGGTATGCGCGGGGCCGGGCTTTGCCGATGTAGAACATTAATCTATCCTCGCGAACTCTCCCTATTAGCTGTTTGCGCGTCAAGGGGGACTCCTGAGCATCGCGACTCAGGAGCCTAACTGGTCACGTAGCCCCTTACTCCTTGGTTCGTCCTGGTCTCCGGTCGGCCCAATGGCGGTTGAGGTATGCATGGGGCCGGGCTCTACCGACGCAGAATGCAAAGAAAATAGGATGGAAGTCACAAAATCGCGAAGCAAATATTACAGACATATTGTCCTCACAATATCAAATGAAAAGTCTAAACGGCTTCACAAGGCCTGATGCATGGTGCAGGAACAAAACAGGAAACTAGCTGCAGGTCACCCCTGGACACCGCTGTCGCCTGCAGAAGGTGCTCCATCCCGGCTAGCGACGCCTTCACCTGCACCACCCGCTGCAGGATCAACGGCATCGCCAGACAAGGGTGATGAGGCAAAGCCGCGGAACTTCTCCAGCAGGGCCTCCACCTGATCCTGCACAGCTGCGGCGGCGGCCTCACACTTAACCTTGGCCACGGGCTCCAACGGCTCCTCAAGGCAGGCATTGGGGCCGTGAAGGTGCAAGTGGCTGAAAACGCGAGTCAATGCAGCTGAAGATAGGACGCGAGCCTCTGCCTCCGCCATAGGACCGACGCCGTCGACAACTTCCTCAAGCGCCTTCACCAAGAGAGGAAGCAACCGGGCGAGGCCGTCCTCGTTGGTGGCCAGCGACTTCTCTAGGCCGTGCTCGTAGAGCATCTTTAGCGCCTTGCGAGATCTCTTCTCGATATCGGCAAAGGCCATGCAGTCTTCAGCCAGGACTCGCGCCTTGGCATCAAGATCGGCCTCCCGCGCCTCCATCCTCTGCTCCAACTCTTCCAACCGGTTGCGCTCGGCGGCCTGCGTCTTCCCCAACTCCGCCAGCACAGCATCACGGTTCTTGACGGCGTCCTCCCGGGCCTTCAACTCCTCCTCCATCGCTTGGCAGCAGCGTGCTTCTTTGGCGTGCTTGTCGCACATGCTCTGCAACTCGTCCTCCAGCACTTGGCAGCGGTCACGGGCGGCCTTGGTGTCCTTCAGCGCCATCTCATGATCGGCTGTGGCGCTGGTGGCAATTTGCTTCTCCTTCTCGGAAGCCGCGACAGCATGGCCCAGCACCGCGCGGACCGCCAGGTTAGAGTGAAGCTAGCCAGAGGCCAGCTCCAGGCGCCCGGCCACCAGGCATGGGTCCACGCCCAGGAGGTCTGCCTTCAACTGGGTCATCTCCGAAAGAGCACGTTCCAGAACAGCAGCAGGAGCAGAAGAACCAGGGAGAGGAGGTGCAGCAGTGGGAGGACGCGACGTCGTCACTAGGGCCTGGGAGATCGCAGGTTGCGGAGCAGCTGAGACAACAGCTCCAGGCGCTGGCACTTCTGGAGCCAGCGGGGCCATGGGGGCTGATTCCACACGGCGGTGCTCCTCTTGGCCTCGCGAGGACGACCGGGCTGGGGAGATGCGGGCGCTGCTGCCTCCTTTCTCTGCGGAGGGAGGCACGGTCGTCGCGTCCTCCTTCCTCTTGTTCGCCGAAGGCGTCGGCCTGATCAACCAAGGGCGAGCATCAGGAAATGATGAGTACAAACAAGGACAAGGCGAAGCTTAAGACACTTACCGATCAAGCGCAACATACTTCCGCTTAGGGAGCTTGAAGTATCACAACCTCGAGACCTGAGGAGCAGGCGTTCGGGTTCCGGCGGCGACAGGCGGTGTGGAGGCAGAGCCAGAGCCAGCCCCATGAGGCATCGGGACGGAAGCGGCATCGCAAGGCACCAGTGACGACCTACCCCTCGTCGGGATGAGGGGCTGCTCCCTCTCCTCCTGGCGGGCATCGGCCTCGGCATCATCAGGATGGGCGTGGAGAATCTCGGCTTTGCTCAGAGGAGAAGTCTCCCCCACCTCTTCAAGAGTCTTCTCCGAGTCCACCTCCTCTTGCCCCTCCCCGCGGGACTCGTCAAAGGACACCTCCACCGGTTCCGGTGCCGCAGGGGCTCCCGGGAGCGCCGGCGACACCATCCCATGCGCGTCAAAGGTCGGTCTAGAGGCGACGAATTCCTCCCGGTCCCTGCGTTGGAACAGGGGAGCGAAGGGGCTTCGCGGCTACTCCTAGTTGTCTCCAACTATGAGACACAGGACAGTGGCCAATTCATCGTCAGGCAGGGCCCCCAGCCTTAGGCGGGTCTTGTTTCCCCCTTCTTCAAGCTCCCACAGGGGGCGCACGCGCGCCTGGAGCGGGGCAACTCGCAGCGCCAAGAACTCCCTCAGGAGCATGACCCCCGTCACCTTGGCCGCCACTACAAAAAAAAGACACATCCGTGACATTTTGGGCCGAACAATTTTTTTTCTGTCATACATATGACACTTCTATGACGATAATTGTGAAAAAACCCGGTATCATCATAGATGTGGTGGGATCCTACTTCTATGACAAAAAATCATTACAGAAAATGGGCTTTTCGTCCTAGGCGGGCTGGAGATGCAGCTGCATGACATTCTTTGGGCCGTCCATGACGGAAAAAACCGTGGTAGAAGCGAGGGGGAGGAAAATTTCGGGGAGTTCCCGGTTACGGTGGGAGGTCAGGCACCGAGCGGTCCGCGTTTCTCTCGTACATGTACGTGCATGTGTGCGAGGCATTGGCTCTAACTGAACCCGAGTGAGGCGTTGAGCTCTAACTTAACCCGAGCGAATGCACTGCAAGCTACGCGTTACTGAACCCGAGCATTCGATCGATGGCTGTTAACTGAACCAGATCGAGCGATTCCTTCGCTACTGCTGCTAACTGAAGCCGATCGATGGGATGAACAGTGAGCGTTGCGGGGCGTTTGGATGAACAGTGAGTGGTGGCATTGCCTCTGGATGAACAGGACCCCGTGGTGTGGTGGAGGGCTGGATGAACAGTAGACGGTGGAGGGGTGCCCGTGGAGGGGTGGATGAACAGGACCCCGTGGTGTGGAGGGCTGGATGAACAGTAGACGGTGGAGGGGTGGTTGAACAGGACCCCGTGGTGTGGAGGGCTGGATGAACAATAGACAGTGGAGGGGTGCCCGTGGAGGGGTGGTTGAACAGGACCCAGTGGTGTGGAGGGCTAGATGAGCAGTAGACGATGGAGGGGTGGTTGAATAGTAGCCGGTGGAGTAGCGCATGGTGGAAGCTGGATGAACAGGAGCCCATGGAGGCTGGATGAACAGGAGCCCGTGGAGGCTGGAGGAGGTCGACGGTGGAGATGAATAGTATCCCGTGGAGTCCCGTTTTGCGGTACGCCACACCCCTCGCGAGGAACAGGACCCCTGTTTCGACCGTAGCGCTCCAACACAAGTCTGTTTCCTCCGTTTTGCGGTACACCACACCCCTCCCGATCAACAGGACCCCCGTTTCGATCGTAGGAGGTCCGTTTCCTCCATTTTGTGGTACGCCAGACCCCTCCCGATGAACAGGATCCCGTTTCTAACGTGGCCGATCGAACACAAGGCCGTTTCCTCCGTTCTGCGGTACGCTAGGCCTCGTTTCCATCGCCTGTTCTGTCCAAGCCCTCCCGATGAACACGATGCATTCCGTTGCCTCCCCATGAACACGACGCATTCCGTTGCCTCCCCATGAACACGACGACAACGCTCTTTCTCCGTTCCGACCCAGCCATGTACACGAGCCCTGGCCGTACGTATGCGCGAGTAGGCGTTCGAGACCCCGCCCGTATTTACACATACGTGGCCGTATTTTCTTTCTTGCACCCTGGCCGTTGTACGTACGTGTACATGCTACATCCGCGCCTCTACTATGACACGTGCGCGCCTCTACATCGACCAGTATGTACGTACACGTTCGCGACCAGAATGACAACGCTACGTACGCTTCGACCAGGTGGGTCCCGACTGTCAGGCTCTTCCTTGCCTGCAAGGATGTAGCTGGTCGGTCCCAGCAGTCAGGGGGCTAATCGTTTTGTTTTTTTGCCCGGACGCACTTGCTTGCGTGCGAAGATGTAGCTGGTGGGTCCCAGCAGTCAGGGGAAAACGTTTTTTTTGCGAAATACAGTGGCCCGTCCGGTGGGTCCCAGCTGTCAGGTGGAGGAATCATTATTTTCTGCGTAATAAGGAGGCACTTCCTTGCTGCGGCTATGGACCCAGCTGTCAGCCTGTCCATGTACAGTCCACGTCCGATGGAATTCGTTCCTTGACCATGTTGACCATGCTGCACCGAGAGCACCAGGGCGGTGGACGACGGCGAGGCCTAGGAAGGGGACGACACGGAGGCAGGGAAGACTCGGTAGTTGTTTCCCACGCGCAAGGGAATACGACTGTACGAGGGTTTACTGGTTCGTCTGCCATCACCGGAGAATAACAGCAGGTATGGGTGAGTAGAGGGATGGCTAGGCCAGCGATGGGAGTACGATCGGGCGGTTAGGCCTGCGCGGCAGCACAGCCGGCCACGAGGAGGGAGCAGGCAGTCACGTTGGCGCTTGTTTGAGCGGCTGGAGCAGGAAGAGCAGAGTTTGAAGAAGCACGACGGCCGTTGTATGGACATCCAACAGTCAGTGCATGTGCGTCAACCTTTTTTAGGAAAGCCTCAAATCTGTGGAAAACAGCATACATCCCATTTGCCATTATTTCTAATAATTTACAGCCCATTTGCTAATTCTTAAGGTTTTTTGGAGCCCATATTCTTTTTGTTAGCATTACAGCCCATATTGTGGCCACGGTTAAAAAATTAATGAAATTTTGCATATTTCGTTGCGGTCCGAGCTGTTTTTAATCCTGAAATTTTGACTCACATTCAAACTGATTTTAAAAATAAATGTATATCAATATAAAATCCAACAAATTCACCACGCATAAAAATTAATGTAATTTAAAATCTCGAAATGAAAAAAAAGATATTTTAAACTAATTGCTAGTTTGATGTGTTTTAAAAATGTACAGCCCATTTCTCATTACTGATGGGCCATTTTCTCGGCCAGCCGAATGAAGCTCTCCTTGTCTTGAAAGATTTACAGCCCAACAGGCCTGACAAAGCGACTTACTTGGAAAATCACAAAAAAACTGGGCTATGGCCATGGACCCAGCAGTCAGGGGGCTAATCGTTTTGTTTTTTTGCCCGGACGCACTTCCTTGCGTGTGAAGATGTAGCTGGTGGGTCCCAGCAGTCATGGGAAAACGTTTTTTTCGCGAAATACAGTGGCCCGTCCGGTGGGTCCCAGCTGTCAGCCTCTCCATGTACAGTCCACGTCTGATGGAAGTCGTTCCTTGACCACATTGACCACGCTGCGCCGAGAGCACCAGGGTGGTGGACGACGGCGAGGCCTAGGAAGGGGACGACACGGAGGCAGGGAAGACTCGGCACTTGTTTCCCACGCAGAGGGGAGTACGACTTATACGAGGGTTTACTGGTTCGTCTGCCGTCGCCGGAGAATAACAGCAGGTATGGGTGAGTAGAGGGATGGCTAGGCCAGCGATAGGAGTACGATCAGGCGGTGAGGCCTGCGTGGCAGCACAGCCGGCCACAAGGAGGAGGGAGCAGGCAGTCCCGTTGGCGCTTGTTTGAGCGGCTGGAGCAGGAAGAGCAGAGATTGAAGAAGCACGACGGCTATTGGATGGACATCCAACAGTCAGTGCTTGTGCATCAACCTTTTTTAGGAAAGCCTCAAATCTGTGGAAAACAGCATACATCCCATCTGCCCTTATTTCTAATAATTTACAGCCCATTTGCTAATTCTTAAGGTTTTTTGGAGCCCATATTCTTTTTGTTAGCATTACAGCCCATATTGTGGCCACGGTTAAAAAATTAATGAAATTTGGCATATTTCGGTGCGGTCCGAACTGTTTTTAATCCCGAAATTTTGACTCACATTCAAACTAATTTTAAAAATAAATGTATATCAATATAAAATCCAACAAATTCACCACGCATAAAAATTAATGTAATTTAAAATCTCGAAATGAAAAAAAATATATTTTAAACTAATTGCCGGTTTGATGTGTTTTAAAAATGCACAGCCCATTTCCCATTACTGATGGGCCATTTTCTCGGCCAGCCGAATGAAGCTCTCCTTGTCTTGAAAGATTTGCAGCCCAACAGGCCTGACAAAGCGACTTACTTGGCAAATCACCAAAAAACTGGGTTGTGGCCGTGGACCCAGCTGTCAGCCTCTCCACGTACAGTACTCTTCCGATGGAAGTCAGACGTTGACCACATTGACCAGGCCGCGCCGAGAGCACCGAGGCGGTGGACGGCGGCGAGGCCTAGGAAGGGGACGACACGGAGCCGGGGAAGACGCGACAGTGGATGCCCACGCGGAGAGGAGTACGAGGGTTCACTGGTTCGGCTACGGCATGAGGTTGCCGTCGCCGCAGAATAACAGGGGGTGTGGGTGAGTAGAGGGATAGCATGGGCCAGCGGTGGGAGTAGTAGGGGCGGTGAGGCCTCCCCGGCATCACAGCCGGCCACTAGAGGCAGGAGCATGCGGCATGACCGGCATAGCTTTGGGCGGCTGGAGCAAGAAGAACCGAGGTTGAAGAAGCACTACGGCCGTTGGATGGACATCGTACGGTCACTGGAGCTAGAATCGTTCATATTGACTAAGTTGACAAAGCCCTCCATCCTCGTCAACTTAGTAGGCCCACAAGTGAGCCTCCCACCAGGTTGGGTCCCAGCTAGCAGGGGGAGTTTTCATTTTTCTATGCGTAATAAGGAGGCACTTCCGGTGGGTCCGAGCTGACAGCAGGGGGAACGTTTTTTCGCGAAATACTATGGTCCGTCCGGTGGGTCCCAGCAGTCAGGGGCAAACGTTTTTTTCGTGAAATACGGTGGCCCGTCCGGTGGGTCCCAGCAGTCAGGGGGGAAACGTTTTTTCCGCAAAATACTGGTGGCCCGTCCGATGGGTCCCTGGTGTCACGTGGAGGAATAATTATTTTGCACATAATAAGGAGGCACTTCCTTGCGGCTGCCGTGGACCCAGATATCAGCCTCTCCACGTACAGTACTCTTCTAACGGAAGTCGGTCATTGACCACATTGACCATGCCGCGCCGAGAGCACCACGGCGGTGGACGACGGCGAGGCCTAGGAAGGGGACGATGCGGAGCCGGGGAAGACACGACAGTGGATGCCCACGCGGAGAGGAGTACGAGGGTTCACTAGTTCGGCCACGGTGTGAGGCTGTTGTCATCGCAGAATAACAGGGGGAGTGGGTGAGTGGAGGGATGGCTTGGCCAGTGGTGGGAGTAGTATGGGGACGGTGAGGCTTCCGCGGCAGCACAGCCAGCCACGGGAGTCAGGAGCATGCGGCACGACCGGCGCTGCTTTGGGCGGCTGGGGCAAGAAGACCAGAGGTTGAAGAAGCACTACGGCCGTTGGATGGACATCATTGACCACGCCGCACCGAGAGCACCAGGGCGGTCGACGACGGCGAGGCCTACGAAGGGAACGAAATGGAGCCGGGAAGACACGACAGTGGCTGCCCACGCGGTGGAGAGTACGAGGGTTGACTGGTTCGGCTGCCATCGCCGGAAAATAACATGAGGTGTGTGTGAGTAGTGGGATAGACAGGCCAGGGATGCGAGTATCATGGGGCCGTAAGGCCTTCCCGGCAGCACTGCCGGCCACGGGAGGCGGGAGCAGGTGGTTCCGACGGCGCTGGTTTGGGCGGCTGGGGCAGGAAGATCAGAGACTGAAGAAGCACGATTGCCGTTAGATTGACACCTAATGGTCTAACGCTGGTAGAGTCGATTGTTGACTAAGTTTCTTTTTTGAGAAACCTTGTGTACGCATGAACTTAGTAGGACCACAAGTCAGCCTCCAAATCTGTGGCAGACAACATAAAGCCCATTTGCTATTTTTTATAATTTGCAGCCCATTTGCTAATTCTTAAGTAATTTATTACAACCCATTTTCTGCCCAGGACCACGGTCAAAAAGTCCAACCTTATTTTGCATATTTCGGTGGAGTCCGAACTGTTGTAATCCCGAAATGATAAACATTTTTTTAAGAACTTATTGATTTGCCTAAAAATCGTTTTGTGTTTGTAAGAAAATAAGACGTGGGACAATTTAGTTGGTTTAAGGGAAAGCCAGTGGTAACAAAATCAGCGTTGGGTGGGAAAAAACAACAAAAATAAGGATGTGAATATGAAAAGGGAATTTATGTGTTTTCAATACAATGATATGTGTATATGAACTAGTAAAACTATAGGCAGAGATTAGAAAACGGATGGAGGACATGCGTTTCAAGAGGAAAATAGAACTGGGTTGTGTGTTTGATTCAGTAAAAAAACTGCCTGTGGATGTTGTAAGACAAAATATAACTAACGCTGGCGGGCCAGAGGCCAGTAGATACCTGCTGGATCTTTGTGGCCCGTTGTTGTCATGGGCTGGGCCTGTTAAACACAAAACAACCCTGGGCAATCTACAATCCAGTTGAAACTTGCTTGACCTGAAAAAACAATATACGTGCTCAATAAACGAGAGATTTCTGCAAGTACAGACTGATAACTAGGATGCAACACGGATATTGTTTTTTAACGTGATAATAACTGCATGCACTTGTTTCGAAAAAATTGGAGAATTGGGAATTCGAACGGCGGGTGCTTATGCTACCCATCAAATAAAAATCAGGTGCCTGAAAATTCGTTTCGAAACAAATGATTCAGCTTTATATCCACGTTGACCCTCGACATGATGGTTGGAAGCAAATGCAAGTTCATACCAAAAGATCGTTAACAACAATACCTGTTGGGGAACGCAGTAATTTCAAAAAATTTCCTACGCACACGCAAGATCATGGTGATGCATAGCAACGAGGGGGAGAGTCTGATCTACGTACCCTTGTAGATCACAACGGAAGCATTGACACAACGTAGAGGAAGTAGTCGTACGTCTTCTTCCCGATCCGACCGATCCAAGCACCGTTACTCCGGCACCTCCGAGTTCTTAGCACACGTTCAGCTCGATGATGTTCCTCGGGCTCCGATCCAGCAAAGCGTCGAGGAAGAGTTCCGTCAGCACGACGGCGTGGTGACGATCTTGATGTACTACCGACGCAGGGCTTCGCCTAAGCACTGCAACGGTATGATCGAGGTGGAATTTGGTGGCAGGGGGCACCGCACACGGCTAAGGAACGATCTCAAGGATCAACTTGTGTGTCTTGGGGTGTCCCCTGCCCCCGTATATAAAGGATGAAAGGGGGGAGGCTGGCCGGCCAAAGGAGGGAGGCGCAGGAGGAGTCCTACTCCTACCGGGAGTAGGACTCCCCCCCCAATCCTATTCCAACTAGGACTCCTTGGAAAAAAGGGAGAGGAAAAGAGAGAGAGGTGGCCGGCCACCTCTCCTAGTCCTAATAGGACTAGGGGAGGGGGGGGAGGCGCGCAGCCCTCCTTGGTAGCCCCTTTCACCTTTCCACAATGGCCCATGTAGGCCCATTTGGCTCCCGGGGGGTTCCGGTAACCCTCCCGGTAATCCGGTAAAATCCCGATTTCACCCGGAACACTTCCGATGTCCAAACATAGGCTTCCAATATATCAATCTTTACGTCTCGACCATTTCGAGACTCCTCGTCATGTCCGTGATCTCATCCGGGACTCCGAACAACCTTCGGTACATCAAAATGCATAAACTCATAATAACTGTCATCGTAACGTTAAGCGTGCGGACCCTACGGTTCGAGAATATTGTAGACATGACCGAGACACATCTCCGATCAATAACCAATAGCGGGACCTGGATGCCCATATTGGCTCCTACATATTCTACAAAGATCTTTATCGGTCAGACCGCATAACAACATACGTTGTTCCCTTTGTCATCGGTATGTTACTTGCTCGAGATTCGATCATTGGTATCCGATACCTAGTTCAATCTCGTTACTGGCAAGTCTCTTTACTCGTTCCGTAATACATCATCCCGCAACTAACTCATTAGTTGCACTGCTTGCAAGGCTTAAGTGATGTGTATTACTGAGAGGACCCAGAGATACCTCTCCGACAATCGGAGTGACAAATCCTAATGTCGAAATACGCCAACCCAACATCTACCTTTGGAGCCACCTGTAGTACTCCTTTATAATCACCCAGTTACGTTGTGACGTTTGGTAGTACCCAAAGTGTTCCTCCGGCAAACGGGAGTTGCATAATCTCATAGTCATAGGAACATGTATAAGTCATGAAGAAAAGCAATAGCAACATACTAAACGATCGGGTGCTAAGCTAATGGAATGGGTCATGTCAATCAGATCATTCAACTAATGATGTGACCTCGTTAATCAAATAACAACTCTTTGTTCATGGTTAGGAAACATAACCATCTTTGATTAACGAGCTAGTCAAAGTAGAGGCATACTAGTGACACTCTGTTGGTCTATGTATTCACACATGTATTATGTTTCCGGTTAATACAATTCTAGCATGAATAATAAACATTTATCATGATATAAGGAAATAAATAATAACTTTATTATTGCCTCTAGGGCATATTTCCTTCAGTCTCCCACTTGCACTAGAGTCAATAATCTAGATTACATAGTAATGATTCTAACACCCATGGAGCCTTGGTGCTGATCATGTTTTGCTCGTGGAAGAGGCTTAGTCAAAGGGTCTGCAACATTCAGATCCGTATGTATCTTGCAAATCTCTATGTCTCCCACCTGGACTAGATCCCGGATGGAATTGAAGCGTCTCTTGATGTGTTTGGTCCTTTTGTGAAATCTGGATTCCTTTGCCAAAGCAATTGCACCAGTATTGTCACAAAAGATTTTCATTGGACCCGATGCACTAGGTATGACACCTAGATCGGATATGAACTCCTTCATCCAGACTCCTTCGTTCGCTGCTTCCGAAGCAGCTATGTATTCCGCTTCACATGTAGATCCCGCTACGACGCTTTGTTTAGAACTGCACCAACTGACAGCTCCACCGTTTAAAGTAAACACATATCCGGTTTGCGATTTAGAATCGTCCGGATCAGTGTCAAAGCTTGCATCAACGTAACCTCTTACGGTGAGCTCTTTGTCACCTCCATATACGAGAAACATATCCTTAGTCCTTTTCAGGTATTTCAGGATGTTCTTGACCGCTGTCCAGTGATCCACTCCTGCATTACTTTGGTACCTCCCTGCTATACTTATAGCAAGGCACACATCAGGTCTGGTACACAGCATTGCATACATGATAGAGCCTATGGCTGAAGCATAGGGAACATCTTTCATTTTCTCTCTATCTTCTGCAGTGGTCGGGCATTGAGTCTGACTCAACTTCAGACCTTGTAACACAGGCAAGAACCCTTTCTTTGCTTGATCCATTTTGAACTTCTTCAAAATCTTGTCAAGGTATGTGCTTTGTGAAAGTCCAATTAAGCGTCTTGATCTATCTCTATAGATCTTTATGCCTAATATGTAAGCAGCTTCACCAAGGTCTTTCATTGAAAAACTTTTATTCAAGTATCCCTTTATGCTATCCAGAAATTCTATATCATTTCCAATCAGTAATATGTCATCCACATATAATATCAGAAATGCTACAGAGCTCCCACTCACTTTCTTGTAAATACAGGCTTCTCCAAAAGTCTGTATAAAACCAAATGCTTTGATCACACTATCAAAGCGTTTATTCCAACTCCGAGATGCTTGCACCAGTCCATAAATGGATCGCTGGAGTTTGCACACTTTGTTAGCTCCGTTTGGATCGACAAAACCTTCCGGTTGCATCATATACAACTCTTCTTCCAGAAATCCATTCAGGAATGCAGTTTTTACATCCATTTGCCAAATTTCATAATCATAAAATGCGGCAATTGCTAACATGATTCTGACAGACTTAAGCATCGCTACGGGTGAGAAAGTCTCATCGTAGTCAACTCCTTGAACTTGTCGAAAACCTTTTGCGACAAGTCGAGCTTTGTAGACAGTAACATTACCATCAGCGTCAGTCTTTTTCTTAAAGATCCATTTATTCTCAATTGCTTGCCGATCATCGGGCAAGTCAACCAAAGTCCATACTTTGTTCTCATACATGGATCCCATCTCAGATTTCATGGCTTCAAGCCACTTTGCGGAATCTGGGCTCACCATCGCTTCTTCATAGTTCGTAGGTTCATCATGATCTAGTAGCATGACTTCCAGAACAGGATTACCGTACCACTCTGGTGCGGATCTTACTCTGGTTGATCTACGAGGTCCAGTAGTATCTTGATTTAAAGTTTCATGATCATCATCATTAACTTCCTCTCTTATTGGTGTAGGTCTCACAGAAACAGTTTTCTGTGATGTACTATTTCCCAATAACGGAGTAGGTACAGTTACCTCGTCAAGTTCTACTTTCCTCCCACTCACTTCTTTCGAGAGAAACTCCTTCTCAAGAAAGTTTCCGAATTTAGCAACAAAAGTCTTGCCTTCAGATCTGTGATAGAAGGTGTATCCAATAGTTTCCTTTGGATATCCTATGAAGACACATTTCTCCGATTTGGGTTCGAGCTTATCAGGTTGAAGCTTTTTCACATAAGCATCGCAGCCCCAAACTTTAAGAAACGACAACTTTGGTTTCTTGCCAAACCACAGTTCATAGGGCGTCGTCTCAACGGATTTTGATGGTGCCCTATTTAACGTGAATGCGGCCGTCTCTAAAGCA
Organism: Triticum monococcum; assembly: GCA_034509565.1. Taxonomy (NCBI): domain Eukaryota; kingdom Viridiplantae; phylum Streptophyta; class Magnoliopsida; order Poales; family Poaceae; genus Triticum; species Triticum monococcum. The sequence continues at coordinate 610,717,171 of CM067842.1, forward strand.
TAACCCCAAAACGATAGCGGTAAATCAGTAAGAGACATCATAGATCGCACCATATCTAGTAAAGTACGATTACGACGTTCGGACACACCATTACGTTGTGGTGTTCCGGGTGGCGTGAGTTGCGAAACTATTCCACAATTTTTCAAATGTACACCAAACTCGTAACTCAAATATTCTCCTCCACGATCAGATCGTAGAAACCTTATTTTCTTGTTACGATGATTTTCAACTTCACTCTGAAACTCTTTGAACTTTTCAAACGTTTCAGATTTGTGTTTCATTAAGTAGATATACCCATATCTGCTTAAATCATCTGTGAAAGTGAGAAAATAACGATATCTGCCACGAGCCTCAATATTCATCGGACCACATACATCGGTATGTATGATTTCCAACAAATCTGTTGCTCTCTCCATAGTACCGGAGAACGGTGTTTTAGTCATATTGCCCATGAGGCATGGTTCGCAAGTACCAAGTGATTCATAATCAAGTGGTTCCAAAAGCCCATCAGTATGGAGTTTCTTCATGCGCTTTACACCGATATGACCTAAACGGCAGTGCCACAAATAAGTTGCACTATCATTATCAACTCTGCATCTTTTGGCTTCAACATTATGAATATGTGTATCACTACTATCGAGATTCATCAAAAATATACCACTTTTCAAAGGTGCATGACCATAAAAGATATTACTCATATAAATAGAACAACCATTATTCTCTGATTTAAATGAATAACCGTCTCGCATTAAACAAGATCCAGATATAATGTTCATGCTCAACGCTGGCACCAAATAACAATTATTTAGGTCTAATATTAATCCCGAAGGTAGATGTAGAGGTAGCGTGCCGACCGCGATCACATCGACTTTGGAACCGTTTCCCACGCGCATCGTCACCTCGTCCTTTGCTAGTGTCCGCTTATTCTGTAGTCCCTGTTTCGAGTTGCAAATATTAGCAACAGAACCAGTATCAAATACCCAGGTGCTACTGCGAGCATTAGTAAGGTACACATCAATAACATGTATATCACATATACCTTTGTTCACCTTGCCATCCTTCTTATCCGCCAAATACTTGGGGCAGTTCCGCTTCCAGTGACCAGTCTGCTTGCAGTAGAAGCACTCAGTTTCAGGCTTAGGTCCAGACTTGGGTTTCTTCTCTTGAGCAGCAACTTGCTTGCCGTTCTTCTTGAAGTTCCCCTTCTTCTTCCCTTTGCCCTTTTTCTTGAAACTCGTGGTTTTGTTAACCATCAACACTTGATGCTCCTTCTTGATTTCTACCTCCGCAGCTTTCAGCATTGCGAAGAGCTCGGGAATAGTCTTGTTCATCCCTTGCATATTATAGTTCATCACAAAGCTCTTATAGCTTGGTGGCAGTGATTGGAGAATTCTGTCAATGACGCAATCATCCGGAAGTGTAACTCCCAATTGAATCAAGTGATTATTATGCCCAGACATTTTGAGTATATGCTCACTAACAGAACTGTTCTCCTCCATCTTGCAGCTATAGAACTTATTGGAGACTTCATATCTCTCAATCCGGGCATTTGCTTGAAATATTAACTTCAACTCCTGGAACATCTCATATGCTCCATGACGTTCAAAACGTCGTTGAAGTCCCGGTTCTAAGCCGTAAAGCATGGCACACTGAACTATTGAGTAGTCATCAGCTTTGCTCTGCCAGACGTTCATAACTTCTGGTGTTGCTCTTGCAGCAGGCCTGGCACTCAGCGGTGCTTCCAGGACGTAATTCTTCTGTGGAGCAATGAGGATAATCCTCAAGTTACGGACCCAGTCCATGTAATTGCTACCATCATCTTTCTACTTTGCTTTCTCAAGGAACGCATTAAAATTCAACGGAACAACAGCACGAGCCATCTATCTACAATCAACATAAACAAGCAAGATACTATCAGGTACTAAGTTCATGATAATTTTAAGTTCAGTTAATCAAATTTACTTAAGAACTCCCACTTAGATAGACATCCCTCTAATCCTCTAAGTGATCACGTGATCCAAATCAACTAAACCATAACCGATCATCACGTGAGATGGAGTAGTTTTCAATGGTGAACATCAATATGTTGATCATGTCTACTATATGATTCACGCTCGACCTTTCGGTCTCCGTGTTCCGAGGCCATATCTGTATATGCTTGGCTCGTCAAGTATAACCTGAGTATTCCGCGTGTGCAACTATTTTCCACCCGTTGTATTTGAACGTAGAGCCTATCACACCCGATCATCACGTGGTGTCTCAGCACGAAGAACTTTTGCAACGGTGCATACTCAGGGAGAACACTTCTTGATAATTTAGTGAGAGATCATCTTATAATGCTACCGTCAATCAAAGCAAGATAAGATGCATAAAAGGATAAACATCACATGCAATCAATATAAGTGATATGATATGGCCATCATCATCTTGTGCTTTGTGATCTCCATCTCTGAAGCACCGGCATGATCACCATCGTCACCGGCGCGACACCTTGATCTCCATCGTAGCATCGTTGTCGTCTCGCCAATCTTATGCTTCCACGACTATCACTACCGCTTAGTAATAAAGTAAAGCATTACATCGCGATTGCATTGCATACAATAAAGCGACAACCATATGGCTCCTGCCAGTTGCCGATAACTCGGTTACAAAACATGATCATCTCATACAATAAAATCAGCATCATGCCTTGACCATATCACATCACAACATGCCCTGCAAAAACAAGTTAGACGTCCTCTACTTTGTTGTTGCAAGTTTTACGTGGCTGCTACGGGCTTAAGTAAGAACTCATCTCACCTACGCATCAAAACCACAACGATAGTTCGTCAAATAGACTCTGTTTTAACCTTCTCAAGGACCGGGCGTAGCCACACTTGGTTCAACTAAAGTTCGAGAGACAGTCTTCCGCAAGCCATCTATGTGCAAAGCACGTCGAGGGAACCGGTCTCGCGTAAGAGTACGCGTAAGGTTGGTCCAGATCGTCTCGTCCAACAATACCGCCGAACCAAAGTATGACATGCTGGTAGGCAGTATGACTTGTATCCCCCACAACTCACTTGTGTTCTACTCGTGCATATAACATCAAACCATAAAAACCTGGCTCGGATGCCACTGTTGGGGAACGCAGTAATTTCAAAAAATTTCCTACGCACACGCAAGATCATGGTGATGCATAGCAACGAGGGGGAGAGTCTGATCTACATACCCTTGTAGATCGCAAGGGAAGCATTGACACAACGTAGAGGAAGTAGTCGTACGTCTTCTTCCCGATCCGACCGATCCAAGCACCGTTACTCCGGCACCTCCGAGTTCTTAGCACACGTTCAGCTCGATGACGTTCCTCGGGCTCCGATCCAGCAAAGCGTCGAGGAAGAGTTCCGTCAGCACGACGGCGTGGTGACGATCTTGATGTACTACCGACGCAGGGCTTCGCCTAAGCACTGCAACGGTATGATCGAGGTGGAATTTGGTGGCAGGGGGCACCGCACATGGCTAAGGAACGATCTCAAGGATCAACTTGTGTGTCTTGGGGTGTCCCCTGCCCCCGTATATAAAGGATGAAAGGGGGGGAGGCTGGCCGGCCAAAGGAGGGAGGCGCAGGAGGAGTCCTACTCCTACCGGGAGTAGGACTCCCCCCCCCCCCCAATCCTATTCCAACTAGGACTCCTTGGAAAAAAGGGAGAGGAAAAGAGAGAGAGGTGGCCGGCCACCTCTCCTAGTCCTAATAGGACTAGGGGAGGGGGGGAGGCGCGCAGCCCTCCTTGGCAGCCCCTTTCACCTTTCCACAATGGCCCATGTAGGCCCATTTGGCTCCCGGGGGGTTCCGGTAACCCTCCCGGTAATCCGGTAAAATCCTGATTTCACCCGGAACACTTCCGATGTCCAAACATAGGCTTCCAATATATCAATATTTACGTCTCGACCATTTCGAGACTCCTCGTCATGTCCGTGATCTCATCCGGGACTCCGAACAACCTTCGGTACATCAAAATGCATAAACTCAGAATAACTGTCATCGTAACGTTAAGCGTGCGGACCCTACGGTTCGAGAACATTGTAGACATGACCGAGACACATCTCTGGTCAATAACCAATAGCGGGCCTGGATGCCCATATTGGCTCCTACATATTCTACGAAGATCTTTATCGGTCGGACCGCATAACAACATACGTTGTTCCCTTTGTCATCGGTATGTTACTTGCTCGAGATTCGATCATTGGTATCCAATACCTAGTTCAATCTCGTTACCGGCAAGTCTCTTTACTCGTTCCGTAATACATCATCCCGCAACTAACTCATTAGTTGCACTGCTTGCAAGGCTTAAGTGATGTGTATTACCGAGAGGGCCCAGAGATACCTCTCCGACAATCGGAGTGACAAATCCTAATCTCGAAATACGCCAACCCAACATCTACCTTTGGAGCCACCTGTAGTACTCCTTTATAATCACCCAGTTATGTTGTGACGTTTGGTAGTACCCAAAGTGTTCCTCCGGCAAACGGGAGTTGCATAATCTCATAGTCATAGGAACATGTATAAGTCATGAAGAAAAGCAATAGCAACATACTGAACGATCGGGTGCTAAGCTAATGGAATGGGTCATGTCAATCAGATCATTCAACTAATGATGTGACCTCGTTAATCAAATAACAACTCTTTGTTCATGGTTAGGAAACATAACCATCTTTGATTAACGAGCTAGTCAAAGTAGAGGCATACTAGTGACACTCTGTTGGTCTATGTATTCACACATGTATTATGTTTCCGGTTAATACAATTCTAGCATGAATAATAAACATTTATCATGATATAAGGAAATAAATAATAAATGTATTATTGCCTCTAGGGCATATTTCCTTCAATACCAACTTGTGGACGACAAGGTAGTACAACTACCAATACCAAACTAACTTATAATCTTTTTACTCCTGGCCCTAGTGTTCATCTGGTAGAAAATCTTGCAGAGGACTAGCTCCCGTTCCTTCTCTTGCTCTAGGTCCCCGAGGTGGTACTGGTGCATCACCCAGTTGGTCCTTTGCTGGTCGAAGTTCTTGTTGGTGTGCAGCAGCAGAACCTTTTTTGCTGCCTGTCTCCCGGCCATTGACCATCACCGGCAAGGTATTGCCGGTATTGTGCCACATCGCGTGCATGCCGCACTCCGACTGTATCTTGCGACGCGTCCACGCGCCCGTTTTGAACGCCTTGGAATTGCACTGGAAGAAATGCTTCCTTAGGCCACTCAATGTGATACCTGCAGTATTGTGGAATATAGGTCTTAGTGTACCTAGTTGGCATTTTCATAACATCTTTGGCATGTTGCAGTCACTTGTTTCATGTTTTGTTAACTGTCAAATTGTAATTGCTTCACCAGGTCTGCGTCTAAAAAGAAAAATAGAGCTATAAACAAAGGAATATGTTTGTGCAATTAGACAGCCGATCGGTGTCTTACCTGGAAGTTTCCCAGGTTGGGTGTAACATATGCCGTGCTCGCTGTCGATGGTTGGTATGAACAAATCGATGAGAGACTGAAATCTCGCGCTGTCATCACACACTTTGGCCTCAAGGTGCTCGATCAGCTCCTGATCCGTGGGATCGAACTTGATGCCAGCTGGCAGCACGGGCCAATCCTTCTTCGACTTGCATCGGTAACTCCAGTTATATGGTACTCAATGTATGATCAATCGATTGTTCTAAGTGAATGATGAAAGATTTCGACGGATAAGTGGTACTCCAAATCTAAAGTCCAGAATACCCGCACATGCCGCCGGGATTCTTGTGTCACCTCACACGCAGCGTGTTGTCACGTCAATTCAATGTGTGGACATGATGAATAATTTGACCGACTACTAGTACTGCTACTGTACTACTTACTAGTCATTTTTAGTGTCACGATTTATACATAGGTTTAACTAACAAGTACACACTTGAAGCCTAACTGATATATATGGCTTCTACACAGCATCTCCATCATCATTATCAGTACATCCTACGCAGGTGAATTAGGATGCACTTGATCCCAGGAAGGTATCTATCCTTCAAACCAGAGGAGTGCTTCAAACTAACAACAGTACATAATATCCAACAAAAGAGGGTCGTGCTACAGCAGCAGAATACATGGCTCAGTCTAGATATCAACACGAATCAAGTTCTGCATATTTGCTGTTGGCATGAACCACATCGCCGCATGCCGGGTTTGCAAAAGCCATCCATCGCATGGAAGCTTGATGCCTTTCACACACTGAAGATTATCTGGCAACAAGCTGTGTCGACGAATCTCTCGATATGGTGATTCATTAAACCCATGGTATGATGTGTAAACACAACCCCCCCTCGCGAATGGAAGTTGCATAGCACAGTAATCATCGCCGGTGATATGATCGATGATTGGTTAGATGATCGGATAATTGAGCCCGAGGAACAAGGAGTGGTTGCCGAGGCTGTAAACCCGCCTTTAGTTGAATATGCCTGGCCCAACAGAGTTGGGATCTTTCTCGAACACGAAGCAGCCATAGCCATCAATGTCACGAACGCCCCACGCATTGTACTGCATGTGGTTTGATGTAATGGTTTGGTCAATTTGGTATGTGTGAATGAGCATCAAATGACCACCGTCAGCTGAACGAGCGATAAACCACTACCCATCGGCTGGTATGATTCCAGGTCCTGGAATCGTGAAGACCAACGCATTTGCGTCTACTGCAACAATTCAAATTGGAGACCAAAAGGACAAAAATAAACAATCATGTTCATAGTATGTGTGGAATTAAGATTATTATAACAGTGACACATATCATAGACAGAGAATTGCAATGACGTGGTCATAATCATACCCCAAGTTAAAAAAATAAGCCAATGGCTTTCATATTCTAGCAATATGTCATGGTTCAAACATCATGTAACAATGAGAGGAAAACAGCTATGACAGTGCCTACTCATATTCTACCATAGCACTTACTACTACTGTTCTCATATCAACTCTAAGCAATAACATGCGTTGTTATAAAAATCTTGTAAATGGGAGTAACATATAGCAATCATGATGTTATGCTCATAATATGCATTCTAACAATCATCAGATGCCAATTGTTCTCATATCAACTCTAACAAAAACATGTGTGGTCATAAAAATCTAGGGAATGAGAGGAACATATAGCAATGATGTGGTTACAGACATGCTATGCATTCTAAATTTGTAACAAATGAACAGGCAACAGTATTCATAAGGTAAAGATGAGATGAGATAGAACAATTACACGATGATAGATTCCACCAATATAGGTAGCCAATCTGTGCGTCGACCGCGTAAACGATGCCATCATGCACTATAGCATCAGACAGAAATGTTTCCTCAACAGGATTGATGATGAGCCATAACCATGTATGGCGACCGGATTCCAGATAGACTAATCCCTTGTTGAAAAAGGCAATGAGCATGTAATCCATGTAGTCTTCTGATGGTGTGGGCACTTTGCAGATTACAACTTTCTGCAAATAGAGGTCGAGCCAAAAGCTTGACGCGTCTCGTGCGTAGTAGGCAGGAGTGTCCGGCGGGCCGCGAGGCTTGATGGCGGCGGTATCCAACGATGGAAGGGTGATCTCTTGCCGAGTGTAGATATCCACGAGACGCCATGGACTACCGGTGTGGTGGATGAGGACGATCCAGTTGGCCTTCATGCCCGCCCAGTAGTGGCCGCGCATGAAGGACAGGTGGACAGGTAGTGGTAGCATGTCGAGGGGCACCACAACAACCTCCGTAGGATCGTCAAGTCGGTGTCTGGGCCACCTGCGATGATCGGGCATCAGCAAGCAGGGTGTCTTGAAAAGAGCCAGCCGGTTGTAGATGAGTAGACGGTACAAGGACACCGAGTATGTGGCCAGACGGACGGTGCTGAGTAGGTCCATACGACTACAGATCTGCTCCAAGAGAACATCAGGGAGGGAATTCCAATCGCGGCTCTGCATGTCAGTCGGTTCTGCCATTGGGGTTTTCGGTGCCCGCGAGCCAGCGGGGAAGTGGATTCAGGCGGGCGAGCAAAGAAGCTTCTCCTCATGTGGCCGAGCAGTGAGCGGGGGGATATGGTACGCGCGAGCTACCAAGGAAGATGGCGCGGGCAGGCGAGCAGTGAACGGGGGTAAATGGTGTGCGGCCGATGATAGGGAAGAGAGGAGGAAGAAGAAGAGAGGAGGAAGAAGAGTGGAAGACGAGGAAGAAAGTGCATTCAATCTCAATTCTACTACTCCCTCTGTCTAGGTGTGTAAGTCACCTTACGAAAACCAAATAATCCCAAAACACTTAGGCACCGTACATTAACTCCCTTCTCATTTTTTGTTTTGTGGCATATCAACCAATAAGATATGTGGGCTGTGCATGCTTTCAATGACTTGAGACTACCAAACATAACCGACTGATTTAGTAACACCAACACGCTGGTTCAGCTTATTAATTACATGTCCCATCTGCTGTAGTGTGTATTGTCGCTTCACTACGAAGACTAGTTGAATATTTCTCTCTGACCAAGATGGGGAATAAATGGATCGCGAGGACTTCCTTTCTACAGTATCCCTATGCCTCTACGCTCACTTCACTCATTTTGCTCCATACCTAGTCACTTGTTGAAATCTATAGCCAAATGGACATGTCAATGGGAGGGAGTATGCCCCATGCGTGCATGCAACATGCAACACTCACATGTACACATGGACGCACGCAACACTCACGCACCCATGCGGCACACAGCACACGACGCAACACACACACTCACGCTCAAGTGCTCAACCTACTCCCTACGTTCGTGAAAGACTGTACATTTAGAGATTTACACATTGACCAGGGCATAATTAACGCCCAAAAGTAGCAGACCTATGTGTGCATGCGACCATTGAGATAAGAAGATTAAATGAAGGCCGTTGCATGCTGTAATTAAGGATAGACATGTAGCCTATACCTACAGCACAAGTTGGTGCATTAGTCAATCAATATCGATTTAGATTAAAGGCTAAACACATTGGAAGTGTAGATGTACATCATGTAGTACACTCTTTGTTGGAAGACCGAGGGAGGACACATGCATGCACTCACATATACAGCCAAGGCGGTTCGCGCGCAAGGGTTGGACTCGTCTCATGCCTGCGTAAAGTTTTGTTTAACTGATTTCTTTGCTCTGCCAACTGACAGGTGGGACCCAGAAACCAGGTGACAATTTAACCAATCAACAAAGTGCCACGTCGACTATGTGGCCGGTCAGTAGGGTGCAATATGGTGCTCTACGATGAGCTAGTGATCGCATAATCGCCGCAAAACTATATATAGTGACCGTAAAGAGCGTACTGTTACATACGTTGATCGCCAGTGTATTTTTCTTGTTTCAAATTAAGCCATATTAATCAGAAAGGACGCAGTATGGACTACTACTAGTAGTACTAGTACTGCTTTGATGTGTCCCATCAACTCACCGAACGAGGAGAAGCTTGCTTACTACGCCTCTCCCTCGCCCACGCGCGCGGTGGTTCGTAGGACGAGGAGAGGGTTTTGACTACAGTGCCCTCTCCCTCTCCCTCGCCCTCGCCCTCGCGGTCGATGTGCAGCAGTTCAATCGGTGTCAGATTGCCTGAAGCATATTGTACTATAGTATCATCATTGTTGGACCTTCCGAAGAGGTGAAGAGCCAAGTGCAGGGTTCGCACGAGTACGAACTGTTGAACCTCTCGAAGAGGCAAAGAGCCAAGCGCAAGGTTTTATAGGAGTTGTCGTCCTAGCTAGCCAAGATAGCTCCATCCAGATGATTGTCTGCAAGGTTTGCTAGCTAGATTGGCAAGGCAGCGCGGCGTCTTGTTCACGCGCACCGTGCTAAGGCCAGCCATGTGGCTTGAGCGAAGGCCAGCGCGGCGGCTTGCTCGCTCGTGAGTCACACTCGGGCCAGCCTGCCAACCTGTGCGGAGGCCAGCGCGGCGTCCGACCCGTCCGACGGAGCGGCAGCCAACTCGCTCATCATCGGCGCCACCGACGAACACGCATCAGTACTGTTTGAAGTAATGTTCAGGAAAAATAATGATTTGAGGGGGAATAACATGATAGAAGGTCAGATGTGGGTCCCTCGTGCCAACGGTCAAACAAAATGTGTTGGTTTAAGCTGCCTCGTCAGCACGGACATGTGGGCCAACCTTTCATAAATGGGTTTAAACGAACCTAATCAGTAGGAGTACTAGGTAGTTTTTGGCGTGGACTAAGAAATTTTGGGTATGTTTTTGCTATTTTTTGTACAATAGATTCCTCCTAGGGCTGGTTGAAAGTGGTAGTTTTTTGTTAAATACTCTACATATTGTAAGTAGGAGTGAAAGTTAAGCTTTGGAAGCCAATAAGCAAGGCTAGTTACATAGTGCATATGTGTACATGATTGAAAGTAAATATCAACCATGAGTGACCAATATCTTGATGGAAAACTCGAAACTATGGAATACTAGGAAACGAAATGCATGGTTGGAAATACTAGCAATGTTCATGTCCGTTGCAACGAATCATAATTAGAATAATACTTATTCACAAACTTGGTACAAAACACTCTAATTTTTATATACATATGTCACTAGAGATATATTATGTTTCAATTAGAATATATTCCTTGGGCTGTTTTGGTGAGGTCAGGGAGGGATGTGGTTGGTTTTAAGATACTAATTATGAGTTTTTCTGCAAATTGGTAGACAAGTGGGATGTTGGTGAGAAAAGGAAACAACTTACCTCACAATCGTTAGATCTAGATCTAATGGTCAGAAACGACGGATGGCAGACACACCAGCATCACCAACTTAGTCTTGTGTAGGAGTACTAGCAAGATCCGTGCATTGCACGGAACATCAAGATGCATTTTTTATAAAACACTTGTTGTGATTGACCCTTGCGGGAGTAATCCCATGTGTAAAAACTAATGATATCTCGAGAAATATGAGATAAGGTGAAGAGGAGTGGGGTGTGGTGGTGGTTGGTGGTCCAACTGAGCGGAGGCATGGGGATTGACGACGCTGACAGAGGCCACCAGGACAGTTTGTTCGAGAGGCTTCCTTTCTTAATTGCTCAACAATGAGGTTTGTTGGAGATAAGGATGAACGAGGGAAGGCCTTGTCTGCAAATGTGGAGAGGGGTGCGGGTATCTTTTAGTTTAATTTCCATCCATCAGATATAGATCAGCCGGTCTATATTGCAAGATGGCACACGTAGCATCATCACCAACTCGGTTTTTAATAAGGGAAGAAATATAAGCATGGAGATACAAACATATTATTGATACTTGCTTCCGTAAACTAGCATCTACATTCTATTCAACACCTCGGCATGTGGGCCCTTAGCACAATGACTTCTCGACTGTGTAAAACGAAGATTTTCCCATCGCCAACAAGGAGGGGGTGACGGCGGTGTGCTTTTTGGCTTGCTCTAGTCCTAGTAGTCATACTAGGTGGTCTAAGCATGTGTAGATTTATTCTTTTTCACGTCTCATGTTCGCCGTACTGCCAGGACTGTTCATGAAGAGACAGAAAGTTATTCATGGGGAAACCCTTGTTGACCGTGTTTGCGAGAGAGAGAGAGAGAGAGAGAGAGAGAGAGAGTGCGTGTGTGATATGTTAGAGACTGAGGCAATGATAACAGATTCTTTGTGTATATGTGTGTGGAGGATAAAGAGAGACATGTACATGGGGCTTTGTGTTATGTAAGGTGGAGACACATATACATAATTAGAGAGTGAGTGTGTGAGATACACATGTAGACATGAGGAGAGATGAGGATCCAGGTAAATGGGTGTTTGTGCGTGTCTGTGTGTGTTTGTGCACGCGTTTGTCTGTGAGAGGGAGAGAGTGTACGTGGAGTAGAGAGACCACTGATGATGTAAACCTAGTATAAGGGAAGGGGGAATTGTGTGACATGTGTAGTAGCGAGATAGCACGGGTGCGGGCGGGGGGGGGGGGCAGACTATTTGGAAGAGACATCAAGTGTGTGTGGGGGAGAGGGGTGTGAGAGCGAGAGAAAGAGAGAGCTAGCGCCAGAGAGAGAGAGAGAGAGAGAGGGCGAGAGGGGTCGTTTGTGTCCATAAATGGTGTATAGATAGGGAGACAATGTTGATGTTGTCCAAAATTGGCCTATGAACGGAGACACAAGGGAAGCGAGTCATCGTGTGTGTGATAGGGACTTCATGAGAGAGCTAGAATAGATGGTGTAGAGAACAATGTGTGAAATCGAGAATGATTATACATTAGGGAGCTATGCAAAGAGTCACGACATATATGTATACAGGGAAGGAGCTGGGGCGGGTCCGCATGTGGGAGAGATATAAAGAGGAGAGTGGTGCACAACGAGACAAAGTGTGCTTGTTTGCGGTGGGGGTGGTGTGTGAGGTGAGTGCGCGAGAACCACATAACTAGGGAGATAGACGTTTGGGGGCGATGTTTTGTGTGTATGGGAAATATACACTCTACATAGTGCGTGTGCTTGGGTAAGAGAGATAGCGGGAGACCTAGAGAGTGAGGGAAGAGATGTGTGCATGCCCGAGAGACAAAGTGATAGAGACCTATGTTGGGGTCCGGACTTTACAAGAGAGAGGGGTGTTAATGTGCTCGTGTGTTGGTGTTTGGGGGAGAGAACGACTTCTGTGTGTGTGTGTGGGGGGGGGGGGGGGGTTGACTTCAGATAAAGAGTGAGGTGTCTATATTTGAGGGACTTTAGCGTAATTGAGATATTGTGCACTCATGGTTGATCAATTTGTTTCACAGTTTGTACTATGAGATAGTGATACTTTTGAACATGCGGGATATACCTTGATGTACCAGAATTACAAACCTAAGATTGGAATTTTGGAATTCGACTCCATCATTAGCTTTTGTAATTCATTTAAACGGAGGTACATTTTTTAAGCCGGGATTTCGTGATTTCAAATTCATATATCAAACCTAGAGATATACACATACGGGCATGTTCAAACTTTATAATCATCCACTTTATTCATACACATACACACTTTTGCTTTGGTCATCATATTTAGATAAACACATTTGGAATTTCATTTGAATTGGACCATATGATGGTATTTGCTTGTAGTAGATCAATGATCCATATTTGAATTGAATGGACAATCTAAGTTTCGAGTTGGAGACAATGATTTTCAGAACTTGCACATTTTTTGCGTGCAAAACAAACAAATTGTCGGCCCTGATATCATAGTCGGCCGTACGAGAGCAGAATACTTATAATTTTAGGTGCCAAAAGCTTTCAAACTTCCCACTCACATCGAAATATCACGTGCCCGAAAGTTTAGCCCTGCGATATACTGTTTTACCCCTGCCACATGAACGGAAAAGGGATGCTTTGGTAACTCCATTGTTTTCCCCTCTTTGCCCCCAACATTTTTCCCTAGAGCCCCTCCCCTTCCCCTCCCCGAGCCCCCCCAACCACGGCAAGCCGCCGAATCTAGTCCTCCGCCGTAGCAGTGGACCTCACAATCCACCAGATCTACCTTCTGCACCTTGGAACCCCCAACTACCAACTCACCACTTCACCGGAGCCGCTTCAACGACTGGCTTGTCCACCGCTCCAGATCTCCTTGACCGCCATCATGGTCCACCGCACCGGATGTGCTTAACCGGCGCCCTCGTCCACCATAGCATAGGCCCTTCACTGACTCCCTCGTCCGCCCCTTCGCTGGCCCTTCATACAAGCCCTCGTCTGCCGCAACAGATCCGCCTCACCAAAAGCACTGTACAACGCGCCTGCTGAAGCCTTCGTCCATTGCACCGGACCCGCTCCACGGACGCCATATTCAACTCCACCGGCCCTGCTTTACCGATGCCGCAGCGTCATCAGGTTATATCGATTTGTACTCCTTCATTTTTTCTCTTTATCGTGCAACTGTTCACTTACCACAGATGAGCTTTCTTGTATGTTGACAGGCGCTGCAACCGTAGGACCAGAGCTGCTTCAGCGACGGTGACAGCCGGCCCAAACTCAACCGCAACACGAGCACCATCGATGATCCTTAGCTATCAAGTATGACAACGATACCCATACGCCACCGAGAATCAGGTACTATTATCCAATGGCCGGCGCCTACATTCACTTTCCTAGCATAAGCACTACACCTTTGAATTCCTCAGGGCATCATTCAGTTTTTCATGAGATGCGTTATTCTGCTTGCACCTATAGGGCCATACTTCTGGCAGTGAACTTGTTACATGTGCTAAATTACATACCAGTGCACATATAGTTAATATGCTTTAGTTTTAGTCTGATGCCAACTATTGGTTCCATCGGACTGCTTAATGTTCTCTATGCTTAATTACACATCACCAAACTAGCATGTGGTTCCGCTACTTTTTGTTCGTTTTACCCTACATTTTCTGATGCTAGCTATTACATCACTGCTCCGAGCCTCTGTTCATTACTTGTTTGTGTGTTCTTGATCTTCCCAAGTTGCATGACTAATTTGATGCTTCTATTAATTATGGAGCTACCAACCCCATCAAGCAAAACATTTGTTCTTTTGGGGCTGGCACCTCAAACAAGCATAAAAATAGAGGGAAGCAGATATACTCCCTTCGATTCTATTTACTCTACCCATAATTCTTGACCCGCATACCAAGGAGGGCACTGGTTTAATTTTTCTGGACTAATTTGCCAATTAATTAGGGTAGAGCCGGATGGGCGGGGCACAAAAGGAAACCAGCGCTAGGAATCGGCAACGCGCAGACTAATACGAGAAAACTGAGAAAAAGTTATACGCAAAGTAAAAAGAACCGGAGGGAGTATTGTCGTGTATGCACACACCCTTCTTTCATTAGTTTAGATGAACCATTGATGATCAATTCGGACCAATGCATGCGATTATAATTAATTTTACCTAAATAGATGGTGCAGAATAAACTACAACAACTAGATTTGCAACCACGGGATGCTGACGATGTCTTCAAAGAACATTGCAACAACAGCTAGGCTTCACAACAACATATGGTAAGCCAGTGTGTTTTAGTACATGTGAAATGTTATGCGAGTGGGCTGCTTTCTTGGCTTGTGCCCTCAACGTGTAATCCTACCGAATTACAAATAGTTCAGTTGTCTGCTTTGCTGTATTGCTTGATTCGAATGCTTATTTGTTGTTACGCTATACCTGAGTTGGCCAATATGTCAGCAGTGCCTGCTATACTATCGTAAAGAAATGCATGCCTATTTCATTTGAGTCCTTAACTTTTCCTCTCAACTTCATCACATGACTGTCTTTGTAGTTTATATGAGGCCACACTGTTAAGTGCTTTCTCAGATTATTTCAACTGCTTAGATGCCTTGGCAACTTAAATATAGCGGTTGTACACTCCCTTTCAACTAGGGATGTCAACTGGGTTCGGTTTAATCCCGATTAAAGTCCACTAGTGGTATGATAGTTCAAAAGATTTTTTGTTTTTTTTGAGGAAAATGAACTAGGGAGGTAGCAAAAACTAACTAGATGGGACTGGCGGATTTCGTTTATTTGCCACTTACATCCCTAGTTTCATCTTACCATTTTAATTTATTTTCGGCTGATGCTGCTTCGAACCATTTAAATATAGTTTGCCATGCTCGGCAATAATTCGTCCGTCGTTTACCATGTAAGCTTACTGCCTAGATCATACGATAACTATCTCTTACTGATGTCCAGCGGAAACCTTTCAGGATGCCGATCACACTAGGACACAATGTACAACCCCATAATCTATTTGTGGAAGCAGTGCGCCATCCATGTTACCAGATGGTAGCAGTTCAGAGGCAACACCACCAGAGAGCAGTCTGAGCACAGATATTATAGTGCTTGAGGCTCTACTAGAGGCAGAAAGAGATGGTGTGGCTGCCATGAATGAGGTAATATTTATCTTGAGGCTCCAAATTACGGAATTAGCGGCACGCATTATGCAAGCAACCCAAGAATTGGAGGAAGTAAGAATGTTGCATTTGAAGACAGAGGAGGTCCTGCTGTTTCTGCTATCTGAAGCCCAAGATAATCCCGGTTCTTCTTTAGATACCAGTTCAAATTTTCATTAGATTATTATACTTGCATGTTGTGTCATGTCTCTGAATGGATTATGTTGCAAGACCCCCTATGTTGTCCATGTGTTGTAATGATCCGAATTTTTTAGGCGAGGTAATCCTCAGAACTTGTATGATTGACATAAGGTGGACTATTTGTCGTGTGAGCATATTGTATTGGATGAAATAACTGTTTGACTCAGAGTGTATCCAAACTACTGAATTCGAAGATCACGACATTTCTAAATCATAATCATATATAAAGGTGGAATAAATCTATGTTGTGGTTTTGAAGAAATAAATAACAAAACGTATAATTATCTGTGGATATTCGTAATTGAATACAAATTGGATTTGAATTTAGTTTGCCAGGTCCGAGGGCAAACATGAATGCTAATTCTCCCAAGTTTTGAACAAAGCGGCTAAACACCCACTATAATTTGTGGGCTGCTCGAAGCAAGTGTTTGCGAGATGGAAATTACTGTCTACCCCTGACACTTGACATCCTTAACGACAGGATTTACACTGCTGTCGATAGGGGTAGACTAGTAACTTCAATCAGACGTGACACGACGGCCTGTGAGCCCATTCAGACACGGTGGGCACCAAACGTGGGCGACAAAACACATTTGATGCAAGCTCGTCCGAAAGACATGTGTCTCTTCCTCCATTTCCCCATTCATACACGGTGGGCGGCAAAACAAACTCTCCTTGTCCGAAATCGATGTAGGCTTATATTTTAAATAGGGGTAGATGTGTAACTTCCATCAGACGTGACACAATCGCCCTACCCGTCAGCCCCGTTCATACACCGTGGGCGGCAAAACACCCTCTCCTCGCCCGAGAAAGGATCAGTTCGTAACTTTCCCCCATTTCAGAGAAGCGTGTCCCAAAGTTTGAGATCCCCTCTTCCCCTCCATTTCCACATTCATACACCGTCGGCAGCACGACAACCTCCGCACTGCAGCCATCCTCCTCCGTCCGCCACCCCATCCTCCACCTTGTCGGAGCCGCTACCCCTACCCCGTTGTCCACTGCAAGAGATGGAAGTCTCTCATCCACGGTGCTGGACCAGCATCCTTTCATCGCCTCCTCTTGCTTCATCGGCGCCATCGTCCACCTTGCCGTTGCCGCTCCTACGACCGCCTCGTCCACGGCAACAGGATATATCCCTCGACCCGACCGTCTGCCATCTAAAGTCTTCTTCCCTGCCGCCGACAGCCATCGCACCCACAACACCCTCAACGTATCAGCATAGGCCTACACGGCGTCGCAAGAGAGGTGGTACTCTTCCATATGTGCTTAACTTATTGATCTCACCAGGAAAATAGATCGTATTTTGTTTACTGTACTTTTCTTGTCCGTACCAAATCGTAGTGGCTAGTTGAAAGCAAACATTGGTTGCGAAGTAGCTTTGTCCGGTTTGCACCTTCACATCCGTCATGGCACGAGCACTATACTTGTAAAGCTTATGGTTTTCCCCCTTTATATTCACTACCATCATCGTAGGTGCTTTGTGTCGTGCTAGCACTGCTCCTCAAGACCTCAACCCAAAGCTTACGTGTTGAAATACGAATCTGATATGATGCTCATATCACTATAACAGAGATTGTTTAATTGGTCACCTAATGTTTTTATATTCGTTTCGAAAAGCATGTGCGCCACCCACTGGTCCAGCTAGTTCCACTTTCTTAATTTTTCTCTTGATGCTTAGGGTTTTCCCTTTTATCTACTCTACTATGATCTGCGTAGGTTCTTTCTGTTGTACTAGCATTACTCCACCCTTCAAGCTAAATAACACAACACTCAGAATTCGAAAGCTTAGTTGTTCAAATATGATTGTGATATGATACTGATATTAGTTAACCGACACATTTAATTGGTTAGCTAAAGGTCCCACTTGAGTTTCCAAATGCATGTCGCGACATATAGAGAGACAGCATAATTGCATTTCTTTGTCACTTGTTGACCGTACTTTCTTGTCCATACCAAATGTTAGTTGTTATTTGAAAGCAAACATCGGTTGCTAACTACCCTTTGCGCGGTTTGCAGCTTCAGATCTGCCACCCCACTGCCACGGTCAACACTGTACTCATCATGCTTATGTTTTCCCCATTTTATGATGACCACAATCAACCTACGTGGTTCGTGTCATAATAGCATTGCTCCACCCATCGAGCTAAACAAGCTTAGTTGTACAAATTCATATCTGATATTATTGCTGATATTAGTAAAACTGAGAGATGTTTAATTGGTTAGCTAAATGTTCCTACTTTAGTTTCGAAATGCATGTGAGCCACATATGGAGAGACCGGAAAGAATAGTATTTCTCTGTGCGCTCTGGTTCATCATGGGTGGCCAACTGACATTGTATTAAAAGACTTGTAATATCTTCAATCTGCTTGCAATTCTGCTCTTCTTTAAGATGATACTCTTCTCTTGCGGTCGACTGGTCAGGTCGAGTTGTTCTCCCTTAGTATATTTTGAATCTATCAGGTCAGGTCGACTTGTTCTTCTTTACTATATGTTGAAGCTATCATCTGCGAAGTGTCATCACTTCTGGAGCTCTCATATTTTGAGTAGTAGGCCACATTATATTAATGCACACAACAAATTACAGCATGCATGGCATCTTTTAAAAGAATTGTAGAGATAGCACAAAAGGGGTTTACAGGGAGGCAGTGTTGGATTAGAATCACTTCTGCATTACAAAGAAAATATCACTTGTTTTTATGTTTTCATGCATGTCAGATATTGAACATTATCAAAATAAATATGAGAATGGGCGCACGAGAGGAATATTGCAGAATGATCCACTGCCTAACAAACTTGGCATGGTGGAGGATGGCCTATCTTATTCACCCATCAAGGTGCTTGCTCTAACTTTGCAAAGTTGTATTGGTCGCACATATTTTGCTTCTGACCTCTTGCATTACTTCTACTTTGTTACACCATCTGCTTAGTTTAAGCATCATATATGAGTATATGCCATACCTATCCATTTTCTCTGTCCAATCGCCATGCGTCATCAAGTCCTCAGGCGGTTAGGGCCCGTGACACTCCGCACTTGCCCTTTGGCTTCACCTGGAACCCAAGTCGGAGTGCGCCTTGCGCCCGGGGGCGACAGTCAGCATCCTGGACTTGGGGGTATCCAGTCTGGCCTACCTGCGGCCCACCACGTGGCTCCATTGATGGCCTGGTACAACCCAGCTTCAACACCAACACCACAAGACCCTCGCGACGGGCCAAGCCTCGCGAGGCGAACGATGCCAAGACCCCTGGAGGAGGTGGCCTCCTCAGGAGGGCTCCTAAGGGGCGGAGAGTTCTATGCAACTACCTCATGAGGCTCAGCTGACTTGAGCCATGACGACCAAAGACAGGCGGGTGCCAGAGCGCATGTTTCCTCTTCGGTGCAAGGGAGGAAAGCCACAGGCACAGAGTCCCTTGGAATCAGCCAAAGGTTTCCATTCTGGTGCAACGAGATCAAGACCACCATGACGGCAGGGTGGAGGTCATCACCGAGCCCACCGCAGCGTCACGACTAGAGGCTTTTCGCAGGCGAATACTACTTTTGTCAGGATAGACTATATTGCTTGTCCCCTTTCAAATCCCGCTGTTGTGGAATCCCTTCCCGCTCATATTTGGGAAGAGGACTGTCGGTGTCAAAACCGGCAGATCTCGGGTAGGGGGTCCCGAACTGTGCGTCTAAGGCGGATGGTAACAAGAGCTAGGGGACATGATGTTTTACCCAAGTTTGGACCCTCTTGATGGAGGTAAAACCCTACGTCCTGCTTGATTTATTCTTGATAATATGAGTAGTACAAGAGTTGATCTACCACGAGATTGGAGAGGCTAAACCCTAGAAGCTAGCCTATGGTATGATTGCATGTTGTCCTACGGACTAAAATCCCCCGGTTTATATAGACACCGGAAGGGGCTAGGGTTACACAAGGTCGGTTACAAAGGAGGAGATATACATATCTGTATTGCCTAGCTTGCCTTCCACGCCAAGTAGAGTCCCATTCGGACATGGGACGAAGTCTTCAATCTCGTATCTTCATAGTTCAACAGTCCGGCCAAAGGATATAGTTCGGCTGTCCGGAGACCCCCTAATCCAGGACTCCCTCAGTAGCCCCTGAACCAGGCTTCAATGATGATGAGTCCAGCGCGCAGTGTTGTCTTTGGCATTGCAAGGCGGGTTCCTCCTCCGAATAAACCACGGAAGAATTTGAATACAAGGATAGTGTCGGACCCTACAAAATAAGTTCCACATACCACCGTAGAGAGAATAATATTACCACAAATCTAATCTGCTGACACGTTTTGGCAGCATGACATCACGCCACGGCCCGGTAATAATTTGAACCGTTTTTCTTTAACCAGCCCCGCACATAATGCGAGGCGGTTTCTTGACCCGTCTTGTCAAAGCAGAGATCATGTTCCCCTTATTATGGGATTCTCATCAATACGGACGTGGGTAACCCAACCGCGCCATCAATTATGGCGCTTGGGGGATAAGCGAGCTTTACCAGGCTAGTGGGGGCGCATAGTTTAGTTCGCCCTTATAAAGGGATAAGATCTCACCTTTTTCTACCCACGCCTTCTTCCTCCTTGCTCATCCATTCTCGCGCACCCGAGCTCCAGCACCCAAGTCCTCATCCTCCTCCTCAACTCTCGCCAAACATGTCCGGAACGGGAGGCAAGTGGATGGCCTCCTCCATCACGGAGGGGCACGTCAAAAAGTTACGTGGAGCCGGATACTTAGCCGCGGATATCGCGCAACGGCTGCCAGCTGCGGGGCAGGTCGTCCCTACCTCAGAACCTCACGAAAGGGTGGTTTTTCTCCCCCACTTCGTCCGTGGACTAGGGTTTCCCCTCCATCCATTCGTCCGTGGCCTCATGTTCTCTTATGGGCTAGACTTTCATGATCTGGCCCCGAATTTCATCCTCAACATCTCGGCGTTCATCTTCGTGTGCGAGGCTTTCCTCCGCATCAGGCCCCACTTCGGCCTGTGGCTGAAGACCTTCAATATCAAGCCGAAGGTGGTGGGCAGCCAACAAGCGGAATGCAGCGGAGACATGGTGGGAAAAATGCCCAACGTTATATGGCTCGAGGGCTCCTTCGTGGAGACCATAAAGGGGTGGCAATCGGGGTGGTTCTACATCACCGAGCCGTGTGACACCAACTGGGTGGCGGCCCCCCGAGTTTCGATCCAGAATCCCGACACGGCTCACTTCCTGGAAGGAGAAGGGCATGTCTTGGGGTTCATCTGTGGAGCTGGATGGACTCCAGAAGTGTATCCGGAAGATAAAAAGCAGGAAACTTAAGCTTGTCAACATAGTCCAGGTCATGCTCTTCCGCTGGATCCTCCCATGTCAACAATGGGATTTCAACTTATGGGAGTTCGACCCGGCCCAACACGAGACTCTAAGCGAGCTCTTCGACATGACGCATAAAGACGTCTGGAGGGTGCTGTTCAAGGGCGCCTAGGTCCCTCCTTCTCTTACCGAGGACCACGGGCTAAGCGCGAAGCGTTCTGCAAATCCGGTAAGTTCTGTACATCTGATAGGGTGTTTATTTCCAATAGCTTAACCATGTGTGGGGTCTGAGCTCCCATGCCTTTGACAGGACTGGGTGGAGACATCGGAGCAGATCAACTATTCGGCCCCTCTGTTCGAAGACCCTGCGGACGCTCTCCTGACGGAGATGCGGACTCCGGCTCCTTATGAGGTGTCAGATAAGACCAAGAAGAAGGCCAAGGGAACCCGAAAGAGTTCCCGGCGCCAGGTGGGGTCGGACTCATCGTCCAATAACTCCGAGACGCTCTCCTCCCATGAAAACGAGGAGAAGGAAGACGAAGACTCTCCCCCTCCAGCCGGGGGAGACAAGAAAAGGAAGGCCGCCGCAACCGGGGAGGCTGAAGGGTCCAAGAAGGGAAGGGCTCTCCTTCCGGACTATTGCACCACCGCCGCTGACGGCGAAGACGAGTGGCTTCTCAGGGCCAAGCCCCTGGCGAAGTCATAAGTATTCGGACACCATAGTAACTCATACATACCTTTGTCGAACTGCTTCTCCTAACGTCGAATATGATTATGCAGTCCGCCCCAAGCCCGTACCGATGTATCATCGTCAGACGGTTCCTTGGACTCGTCGGACATGAATAGTGATACACTTCCAACCGCCACCTCTCCTTGCCCTACGGACAATGCCGAGGTACTGTCTCAGGGGGCACCGAGCAGGGGGGAGACAATCCCGGAGGCGCCTCAAGGCGACCTTCCGGACTCCAGGAGCAAAGGGAGCAAGGCTCCCGGGGGCTCCAAGTTCGGCTCTCAGTCGAACACCGCGCCGGAACCTCCAGTGGTTCCGGACTCGGGCAGGTGGCCCCCTTCCAAAAGGGGCAAGATGCCCGTGCCGGTGACCTCTGTCCATCCAGAGGCACTGGACAACCTGCTGGGAGCGCTTCGCGGCGCTTCCATCAATGAAAAACACTGCACTATTATGAGTGCGGTGATGAAGAAGGTTCAGTCCGCCAAGAGCGGAGTGACTGAAGCCTGTGCCAGCCTTCTAACAGGCTTTGAGGTAAGTATTTAAAATATAGGAAAAATATTACCGCATAGACAGTAGCCCCTGATGCTCTGTTTGGTGTTGAGAAACAAAAGCCGAATAGAGCATCAAATAATATATGCAGGAGTCTAATATAAGTATGTCTGTATGCGTATGCAGGCTTCACTGCTGACCTCTGCCGCACTGACTACGGAGGTCGCCCCACTGAAGCAGGACCTTGAGGGGCCCGAGAAAGAGCTTGGCCTTGCCAAGAGGCAGCTTGAGGAGAACAAAGGTAAGTAATACCTTGTCTATATATAAAAGAAAATGTGGTTGCGAAATGACAAGATCATCATGAATGTGCCAGGGGCCATGACCGAAGTGGCGACCCTGAAGCAAGCGCTGTCCGAGGCCGAAGACAAAGCGGCCAAGGAGCGCACCAAGCGGGAAAAACAAGAGGCACAGGTGGGCGAGGTGCAGCAAGAGCTCCAGGCTCTCGTGAAGAAGCACAAGGCTTTGGAGCTTGACTCAAAGACGCGAGAGTCCGAGCTTGCCGCGGCCCTCGAGAGCACAAAGCATGCTAAGCCCGAAGCCCAAAAGGCCCTCCAGGAGATTGAGGCAATGAGGAGGATAGCGGCGGGTAAGGCATTCAATATGCAAAGAAAGCATGTGAAAGTAAATTACTTGTTACTTACCCGAGTCCGGAGCTCTCCAGGAGCATTCGCAGATTTGCCCCGCAGCGTGTCGGATGCCGTGAAATTTTACCAGGCCGAGGAGGGAAGCTCGACGGAGAAGATGTTCTGGTCTCAGTATACTGGGACTAAACACACGATGCCTATGAGCGACCAGCTAAAGCAACTGGTCAAGCTGCATAAGGAGGACGAACAAGCCATGAAGGGCTTTATAGTCTAGATGTGGCCTAGCGACTCCCTTCCCAACAGCTACTTCGGCCTAGTGAGGTGGCTTGTGGATGCCTGCCCACGGTTGGAAGTCATCAAGCGGTCCGTCTTTATAGAAGGTGCCCGCCGGGCTTTTGCCCGTGCAAAGGTGCACTGGGCCAAGATGGACGCTGAGAAGCTGGTGAAGGAGGGGCCGCCACAAGGCAACGAGCATCGCCACCCGGAAATGTATTATGAGGGTGTCCTGAAGGGTGCCCATCTTGTGGCGGACGAGTGTGCAAAAGATGTAATTTTTGAATGAACTTGCTTTTGTGATCCTGTATTATGAAAACTTGTTCATATGCGCTATGCAACGCTTGTTTGAATTTAAAATATTACCTTCCATGCGACTATTTCTCAAATCTGAGAGATGGCCAGTCGTTGGCTTCTGCCCCCATGCCACAAGTGCTGGGGTGTTCGGGATAAACCTAAGCACTCTTTTTCCCATTGTTGGGTCCTTCGAGGGAGGTTCTCAGCACAACGAATAAGGCAACATGACTATAATGATTTATCACTCTCACTTAGCCATAGAATTCTACAATTTTAAATTTTGGTGAAGCCCCTAGTATTCGGAAGGCTGAATTCGGGGCGCTATACATGCCTTAAGCCGGACAAAGCCGACTCCTCGCTCTAAGTGGCATAAGTCTTTAGGGACTCGAATCTCTCGAACAGCGACCAGCTCTCGGCTTATCATGATAGTAAGTTTTAGCTTTCTCTACTAAGGTCCTTAGCCCAGCCGAACCGGGGCACAATCGCAGTAGTTCTCCCAGTGCTACCTTAGCCGATATAGCGGAATGTAAGGTACCAAGACATGGGAGCCGGGCAAACCCAACTATTGACCCAAGACATGATTCAGAGCTGATGCATATAATGCTATAAGTTCGGGGTGCCGCACTGTCGAAAGTGTTCGGGCTTCTCACGCCGTATTATGGTGTATGCTTAAGCCCCTAGCGTATTGGTCGTACCAGAGTGTACGGGTGCTGGATGTCATGAATGAGCATATATATATATATAAAGACTGTGGGGCTG
Source organism: Triticum monococcum (assembly GCA_034509565.1). Lineage (NCBI taxonomy): Eukaryota > Viridiplantae > Streptophyta > Magnoliopsida > Poales > Poaceae > Triticum > Triticum monococcum. The sequence goes on from CM067842.1 coordinate 610,741,719, forward strand.
TTGCTCTACAGTAAATTGTCAAAAAAACACTTTCATTTGTGGATATTCGAGCTACCCGTGTCGCTTATTCCAAACTTTTTTCTTCTTCGTCCCAAAAGGTTTCATGTCAATAATACAACTCTTCTTCAATAAATCCATTAAGGAATGTAGTTTTGACATCTGTTTGCCAGATTTCATGAAATGCGGCAATTGCTAACATGATTCGGACAGACTTTAAGCATCGATATGAGTGAGAAAATCTCATCATAGTCAACACCTTGAACTTGTCGAAAACCTTTTGTGAAAATTCAACCTTTGTAGATAGTAACACTACTATCAGCGTCCGTCATCCTCTTGAAGATTCATTTATTCTCAATGGCTTGCCGATGATCGGGCAAGTCAATCAAAGTCCATACTTTGTTCTCATACATGGATCCTATCTCAAATTTCATGGCCTCAAGCCATTTATTGGAATTTGGGCTCATCGTCGCTTCCTCATAGTTCGTAGGTTCGTCATGGTCTAGTAACATGACTTCCAGAATAGGATTACCGTACCACTCTGGTGTGGAAGGTGCTCTGGTTGACTTGGGAGGTTCAGTAGTAGCTTGATCCAAAGTTTCATGATCATTATCATTAGCATCCTCTCTATTTGGTGTAGGCATCACGGGAACGGTTTTCCATGATGAGCTACTTTCCAAATCAAGAGAAGGTACAATTCCCTCATCAAGTTCTACTTTCCTCCCACTCACTTCTTTCGAGAGAAACTCCTTCTCTAGAAAGGATCCATTCTCAGCAACAAATATCTTGCGTTCTGATCTGTGATCGAAGGTGTACCCAACAGTTTCTTTTGGGTATCCTATGAAGACACACTTCTCCGATTTGGGTTCAAGCTTGTCAGGCTGAAGTTTTTTTCACATAAGCATCGCAACCCCAAACTTTAAGAAACGATAGCTTAGGTTTCTTGCCAAACCACAGTTCTTATGGTGTCTTCTCAACAGATTTAGATGGTGCCCTATTTAACGTGAATGCAGTTGTCTCTAATGTATAACCCCAAAATGATAGTGCTAAAATCGGTAAGAGACTTCATAGATTGTACCATATCTAATAAATTATGATTACGATGTTTGGACATACCATTACGCTGTGGTGTTCCAGATGGCGTGACTTGTGAAACTATTCTACATTGTTTTAAATGAAGGCCAAACTTGTAACTAGAATATTTGCATCCATGATCAAATCATAGAAACTTTATTTTCTTGTTACAATGATTCTCTACTTCACTCTGAAACTCTTTGAACTTTACAAATGTTTCAGACTTGTGGTTCAATAAGTAGATATACCCATATCTGCTCAAATCATTTGTGAATGTCAGAAAATAACGATACCCGCCGCAAGCCTCAACACTCATCGGACCGCATACATCGGTATGTATTATTTCCTTATTTTCGATAGATGAAAAAAAATCTTTTTGTGCTGTAGATTAGACAATCGACCACCTTAAAGCAAATGAACTCGATCTCAGTTTGTGTATTAGAAGGGATCTAATCCAGATCTTATAGAAAGTTAAGAATGGATATTCCCACCTGGCCCTGGAGCTATTATAGTACATCAAAATCGAACGTGCTTGATATGTCACCAAATTTTCACAAGGAAAGCTGGCAAAAAACCAAAGGTATACACCACCTTAACAAAGAGGTCAGATCAGATCCACCCGTGGCGGCTGAGAGGGTAGGAGGGGCCGAACTTTCATTCTGATTTTATTATCTTATATTCTGACATATCAGCTGATTTTACTGAAATAATAGATGATGAACATGACCTCATGAAATTCTAGGCCAAAGTGCCCGAGCATCTCATAGAAAAAGCGGTGCAGCGAGAAGTGTCGACCAAACATGCTTTATTTTTTAAAATATATTTATTGCAGACTCTCTCATGACTAGTGGCGACCCAGCCTACTTTAGGTGAATGTGTATGGGATGTTTGGTTGACTAGGGCGGACCACTCCCTCCCAGGGTGGACTACTCCCTCCTCATCATGGTGGCCGCCGTAATGATGAAGATGGCCACCGGTGATGATTTCCCCCTCCGGCGGGGTGCCGAAACAGGGTTTAGATTGGTTTTTCCTAGCTACAGAGGCTTGAGGCGGCTAAACTTCTGATCTGGGATTATTTCTGGGGGTTCTACATATATATGATTTTCAGCGTTGGAATCACAAGATGGGCCACAGGGGGCCCACAAGGTACCAAGGCGAGCTAGCCCCACCTGGTGCGTCCTGGTGCCTTGTGGGGACCTCGTGGCTCTTTTGGCCCTCCCATGAAGCTTCTGGTGCCTCCTTTCTTCCAAAAGATTCATCAAAAAAGTTTCGCTGCATTTGGAGAACTTTGATTTCTGCACAAAAATAACACCATGGTAGTTCTGCTGAAAACAGCGTCAGTCCAGGTTAGTTCCATTTAAATCATATAAAATTGCACCCAAACCATGTAAAATTGTTGTAAAATGGCATGAACACTTAATAAATTATAGATATGTTGGAGACATATCAAGCACCCCCTCATGCAACTCAATGTTTTGAGGGTGCTTCATCACCTCTAGGAGATACATGTTGATGACTTTATCATAGAACTTGATGATGACATGGCAATCTAGATATGTCAGAAAAATAGCCTGAAACAAGAGCAGATGAGAAACATGTGATACAGTGGTCAAAACATCCGAGAGTATATATAATGAATTTTTATACTTAAGAGACATGAATATGGGAAGAAAACGGGGTCGGAAAGGCACATGACGGGTCCATAAGACACCAGGGTGCACCCAAGGAGGTGGTCGCAACCTATTGCCTTGTGGGCTCATCATGGGCCCTCTGGGTTGTTTCTTAATTTTGGATTTTCTCTAATATTCCGAACCAGAGAAATTTTTTTGTGGAATTTTCGGAGTCTGATTACTTACCGTTTCACATACCTCTCCCTTTTAGGGATTCTAGGGCATTGTGGAGGTCTCTTTTTTATATTCCTCTGGTGTAATTTTTTGAATAATATTGGTTTCAACATTAATGGGTGTACCTGCAATATATAACTTGATCAATAATTTTAAATTATCATTTTTTGTATTGTTTTGTCATGCCACCTTTTAACTTTTTCTTTTAACAACTTGACATTCCCACAGGTTTGTGTTCTCGATTCATCTAAGGAACTGATGCCAAAAAGCCACTTCTCACAAGGAAGTTCGAAATCATAATTAAGTTCTTTAATTGCCCAAGAAGACGCATGTTCTAACTCAGGAGGTAAATGACATGCTTTTCCATAAATCATTCTATATGGGGGGCATACCCATAGGATTTTTAGCCAGGAGGTAGTATTTTGCTACCAACATGCCAAGCTAGTGGAATTCTTCACAGGGAAACAACATCTTGAACTTGGAAATGATCGTTTCAACGAAAACTGTCTATTTATGAGAAATGCTATGTTATGTTTTTTCTGCCCGGTGAGTAGATACGAATCGAGGTATTGATCTGTTTTGCTACCAGGAGGGGGGTTCGGGTACACGCGAGCTCTTTCTCATATAGCTAAAAAAACAAGTGATTTTGTCTTGTCAAAGTAAAATACTCGGGGCAATCTACTCATATCAAGCGGGTCTTAGCGGAGTCCAATTTATCAAAGTTTCATTCTGACCTTTATTCTGGTTAGGGGGAAGCAATAAAGGGCGAATACAGGAGTTTTATTGTCTTTCCAGGCAACTTTCCCAAGTCGTTCCACAAGAGATAAAAAGGATATAATGGTGATGAAGACAAAGCGCATAGAGCGCATACAGTTACCTTTTCATTTAATGAATTTCGTATAGAGAAGCAAGTTCTCATATCACATTTGGAGATGCTTTCCTGTTGGTTAGTGGTCCTACCCGTATCGATCCTTCTATTGAGAAGCACCATCCGGAAAATGAATTACCCACAGCTCGAGCAGAACTACTCTGAAAGTCATCTTAAGTAACTTAGGTCACCTAAAGTCACACTAGTGCCTCCATCTCAAGGAATCTATAAAAGATACCTGAAAGCCCCAAGAAGATATGGATGCGATAAACTCTCTGAGCCGAGAGGTGAAAGTTCCGGTGGTGATGGTGGGCGGGCCAGTCGATCCGTACCGATGCTTACGTTCGGCTTTGCTCCTATCTTAGCAATCCGAACTTACTATTCAAGATGGGCTCCTGGCAGGCTGGAGCCACCTACTCAATGCAATCTTCCGAATGGAATGTGTCAAGAGCGTTCTTCCTTTGGTCACTCAGGTTAAGGAAACTATTCCTATTGTACTTGAGTCGAAAGCTGTTAGCGCTGCATGCGCAAGGTTCCCGTTCACTTTGTATTACTTCCGGGCTGGCCAAGCCGACCGAACGGAGAAAACACCCGATCCGATAGTGGAAGAAGAGAAACTCGATGCAGCTGTCTGGTCATAGATCTTACCCTATGTATCTCCTGGGAACTTCGCACCCACACAATAAAGATATTGGGAATGGAGACTTCGAAGACAAAAGTGATAGTAGCAAGCAGGCTTATCAGCGGGGTAGGGGTCTTTAACTAACACAAGCCTGAGAAGGAGGCGTTCATGAATATCAATCATTAAGAAAGTTGTCCTTGTTTGTGCGTTGGGTATTACAAAGGACGGAAAGAGAAGGAAGAAGCGTTGGTCAGGGTATAACATGGGTCCCTACCAGGAAGGCCAAATTATGCTGTCTATAATTACATCGGTAGGACTTTTCCCAAAACCTATAACTGGGTGTTATAGTTGAGTGTGTTTGCTTCAACGCTTGGATTTATCCATAGCTGAGGCGAGCAAAACTCCCCTCTTTGTTGTCTCTGGCCATCTCGGGTTAGGTATGCGTTAGACACCAGAAATGGGTTGTATATGAATAAGAATTTGGACGCGTGCGGAAACATGTTCGCTCTACTTTGGCCTAGAACTGAGGGGCCGACACAAGACCTATTTCATTTCGGGGTGGACGTCTGGTTCAAACAGTTGAGGGGAAGCCAAGAGAAGACGCTATTGGCAATTAATGAAAGGGTTTTGTTTGATGCGAGTAAGTAAATTTATCGTGAAGATCTGGCCAAGCTATCGTCGGGTGGAAAGGTTATTCTTTGCCAGTAGTGCCCTCTGTAGGAAGAATCGTAAATGCTGGAGGACGCGTTCAACATGAATTGTCACTGTGGAGTGAAATCACATCTCGAATCGAGCAAGAAATGACTATTTATTTGATAATAGCGATTTATCACAAAAACAACCAAGGGTCCATCGACCCGATTGAAACTGTCTTCACTGCGTTGAATCGAAGGGAACTACTATAGAGAGTGGAATAAGCTACAAGGCATAACACTATGAGCTTTTCTTTAGATAACCTTAATCACACCAGCTTTTCCTCATGGGAGGGTAAAGGAAATAGGAATGTATGAAATCTATCCCAATAAGAAATGCGGAAGGTTTTCAACTAGAAACCTGTTATCACTCTCTTCTTCCGATCGTCCCATTAGTTTCTTGTAAGCCTGCTTCCTCCGATGATCGGTTGCAGCTAACTTCTCTCTCTTCATCTCTCTGAGTTCGCTTCTTGGTAGTAGTTACCCCTATCAGAACCTTTGTCTACTCTTCGGTATAAATACGCTGATCTGCCTGCCAGCTAAAAGTAGAGAACCACATTGTATGATCTGGGGCAACTCATTGTTATAGCAGCGATTTCTTATTCATTCAGGGCGCCCGTTCATGTGTTTTTAAAGAAAGGATACCTTGTGATTCCAGATTTCAATAGAGATTCGATTCCTCACATCTAAGGGAAGACAGACACAAATGCACAGACACATTATCCAGGGGTGTCACCGTTTGCATCGTATCAGTATCATAAGAAAAGATTGATTGTTGTGAGTGATTTTACTACCCTTCCTGACTTAGCAGGTAATGAAGCTGCTGACGAGGGAGGAAATGTCCGTTGAAAATAAAGCGAACTAGTGGGGCTTAAAAGTCACTCTTTGAATAGTTTTTCAGACCGTTAAGTTGTCAATCTTTCCAATGATGAGGCTCCAAAGTTTATTACATTTCCTGGTCTGCCGAGGAAAGCACTAGATTGATTGCTTACCGACTTTCATTCAGAGACCAACCGATCTTTTTATCAAAAGCATGGAAACTATCTAATCGAAGATAGAATTCATGCCTGTGAAAAGTAAGCAATTTCATCATTTTCCTTTGCAACACAGCTCACTCAATTGTAGAGATACCAAACAGTTTGAGTGATCGATCGACCTTGTCGCACGATGAGCCCATTCTCTCTCTTCCATCCCGCCTTCTGAACCGAACCCTGGAGAAAAACTTCTTGAACAGAACAAAGTAGCAATTCTAGAAACTTCAATTTTCCATTGATCTGGGCGTTGCTATTAAAATTGGGTCTACCCGCCCCGGCGTGACTCACACTTGACCAACCACTTCTATCTAGGAAAATACTTAGGTAGGGTCAATCTCCCTTCGGGGTTTACGCGTCCTAGTCTTAACCATTGGATCAATCAGAAGAAGAAAGGCAAAGGAATTGAAAGGTAGAGTAAGAAGCATCGCCCAGCAGAGTGATTGAGGGAGTCTTCCCCAGCCCAATGGTCTTCTTTTTGTTTTTCACTCTCCTATTTGGATTTTGGAAGAGTTCTACTACTATTTCAGTAGTTCTAAGACCCTTCCTTCCCTTTTCAAGTGCTTGCTATCCCTCTCACTCTACCCGTCCAGAGGGAGCCCTAGTTTCAGCATAATAGCCTCGTTTTGAAGCACTTGCTTCATATGGACGTACGTCGAACAAAGGAATCTTATCGGCATACCCACCTGCTGGGCGTGGTTCACTTGACCGACCAACCGACCCAATAGTAGGAGTAGGCGGCTAGCTTCTTATGTGAAGAGAACGGATGGAGAAACAGATGCGCGTAAAAACTATTCCCTTGGAAAGCTTCGTTTTCCTAACCCAACCTAAGCATAATGAGCTGGTTATTTGAGTATCGAAGCTGTCGAGTGTTCCATTATTTCGTATGTAGACCCTAGCAAAGAAGGAGAAACAGAAATGGAACTAGTCGAACATGCATAATAAGATACCGGTTTTAGGCATAACCCCGGGTAAAATAAAGTAGTAAAGGAGCCCAATCTAGCTAAAGAGGGGCTTCTCCGCCACCATAACCAACTAGCTACGTAGATGAATTATCCTTCCGTTCAGCTATCAAACCCATCCACTAGAGCTTGAACCCATGCTTGCTCAAACCATCTGTTTTCTCTTCTAACGAGCATGGCTTCCCTGTCACCTACACTAGAGACGTCTCAACAGTTTAGTTTATTCATAAGCCTAGTACACAAGGAGAGTTTAGCACGCACTAGCGGTACTGTAGTATGATCTGGTATCAGCTGTTGTCTCTCCTTGCTATTATAGTTTAGTATAGGTTGCCTCAAACTCAAACAAAAACGGGTGCACAGTTCTACTGCGTCTTATCGAATAGTGCTTTTGAGTCAAAGTGCAATCACCATTTCATGTACACCATCTTTGTCAATATCTGCAATTACCTATAGAAAGAACGTGAAAAACAACTCAAGGTCATTTACACAACGAACAGCAAAATAGGATCGATCGCAAAATCAAAGAAATCTTTCACCTCACTTCTAAGATGAGCTAGCGCTCGCATCACCTTTCGATATCCTATATTTTTTATATTCAACAAGTAGCATTTCCACGACATTATTTAGATGGATTTCACTGCCCCTCATCTACTCCTCAGCTGGGTATCTATTTCTCAATACGGTGCCTTAGTGACGGATTCTGGCATCGCATGGATCTCCTAATCAAATAGGGTCTCCCGGATAGGTCAAAATGAATGTGACACCCGTGATAGGACCACTACTGATTAAACTGAGCCCTTTAAGGAAGGTGTATATATATATGTATATATATATATATAAGAAGAATAGAGAATGCGATAATAGTCTAGTGCTATGCAATGTTTATTCAAAAAGGTGCGTTAAAGCAGAATGATACAAGTAGTGCGATAAGAAAAAAGTAGGACTATTTGACACATCCCCTCCAAGGGCAAACTGAGGAATGGTATTTAAGCAGGTATTTCACTCGTTGTCAGAGACCACCTGGGAGTTCCATGGTGCGACGTAGCTTTCTGCCTCCTTGGTTGTTGCATCGTGTGTCCGGCAACCGTACTGCCGGACGGGGTTTCCAGAGATTAAAGTCCTGAAAGAGAGAAAAATAACAAAGCGGGATGCCCCTAGTGCGGTTGAGCCACGTCTTGGGGCGTGCCGTAGTCGTGCCCCCTCCCCACCTGTGCCCATAGTATTTTTAATGCGTAATTATTTACGCGTGGCACGGATTTCGCCGTTTGGCTAGTACTGGGGTGGGGGCCGCATTGCTATGCGAGCTCGGAACGTGCCATGCGGTCTTGCTGCCGATTACTCCGGGCGCGCTTGAAGGTGTCTGGGTCTTTAATCACCGAACTGGTGGATTACCTTAAGAGGCTGCTTTCCGTTGACTGTGATGACCCCCCGAGGTACTGGCATCTTGAGCTTGAGGTATGCATAATATGGTACTGCATTGAATCTCGCAAATGCAGTTCGCCCGAGCAGTGTATGATAGCCGCTGCGGAACGGGACTATATCAAAGATTAACTCCTTGCTTCAGAAGTTATTCGGGGATCCGAAGACCACTTCCAATGTGACTGAGCCTGTGCAATGGGCCTCTACACCTGGTATGATGCCTTTGAAGGTCGTTTTTGTGGGTTTGATCCTCGAGGGGTCTATACCCATTTTGCGCATTGTGTCCTGATAAAGAAGGTTCAGGATGCTGCCGCCATCCATAAGGACTCAAGTCAGGTGAAATCCGTCAATGATTGGGTCTAGGACTAGTGCGGCGAATCCGCCATGACGGATACTAGTGGGGTGGTCCCTGCGATCGAAGGTGATCGGATAAGAGGACCATGGGTTGAACTTTGGGGCGACTGGCTCCAACGCATATACGTCCCTTAGCGCACGCTTCCGCTCCCTCTTGGGGATGTGGGTTGCGTATATCATGTTCACCGTCCACACTTGTGGGGGGAACCTCTTCTGTCCTTCGGTGTTTGGCTGTCGGGGCTCCTCCTCATCATCGCTATGTGACCCCTTATCTTCGTTTTCGGCATTTAACTTGCCGGCCTGCTTGACCACCCAACAATCCCTGTTGGTGTGGTTGGCTGGCTTGTCGTGGGTACCGTGTATTTGACACGAGTGGTCGAGTATACGGTCCAAACTGGATGGGCCCGGAGTGCTTCTTTTGAATGGCTTTTTCCGCTGACCGGGTTTAGAACCTTTGAATCCGGCATTGACTGCCGTATCCTCGGTATTGTCACTGTTAATGCGGCACTTGTGTTTGTTGCGACGTGACCTTCCATTGCCATCCTTGGTATTCGAATGTCGGATTTCGGGTTCCGGCAGACCCTTGAGGTTCGAACATTGGGGTGCGCGCGGAGATCTCTGCCCTACCGATCTACGCACAATCTCCTCGCGTGATTTGAGCTGGAAACAACAAACAACACAAGGGACACAAGGTTTATACTGGTTCGGGCCACCGTTGTGGTGTAATACCCTACTCCAGTGTGTGGTGTGGTGGATTGCCTCGGGGGCTTATGAGGATCAGTACAAAGGAAGAACAGCCTCGCGAGAGGCGTTCTTGGGCTGGTGCGATGAACTGCTAGGGTGAGTTCAGTCGCCTCTCCCTATCTCTCTGCTAGGGTTCTACCAGATTTCTAGATGTCCCCTACTCTGTGGTGGCTAGCTCTATTTATAGAGGCCCTGGGCCTCTCCCCAAATAATGAGCGGGAAGGGCACCAACAATTGGCCATTTTGAAGGGGAACATATAGTACAAGTTATCCTGACCAAAGGTGGTCTTCGGTTGTCAAAAGTACTGGTGATGACGCTTTCTTGGGCTCCACGGTGACCTTCGTCCTGCCGCTCTGCTGGTCTTGGTCTCGTTGCACCGGAATGGCAACCTTTGCCTGATGCCTTGGCCTGTGCTTGCCCCCTTTGCACCAAAGAGGAAACAAGGACACTGCGCAGGCAGGCGCCCGCCTGACCCCCGCATGGCCTCGATCGTCATGGCTTGCGTCACAGGTTCCTCGCGAGGAATCCCTGCCTTGATCTCTCCGCCTCCTCATGAGCCTGCCTGATGAGGCTGCCTCTGAGGAAGCTTCCTGTCGCCCGCCCCGCGAGGGTCTTGAGCTTGAGTTGATGAAGATGGGTCGTGCTGGGCCCCGCTTGAGCCACGCCGCAAGCCGCAGGCAGGCAAGTCTGGGGACCCCCGTTCCCAAAATGCCGACAGTAGCCCCGGGCCCAAGGCGCGCCCGGGCTTGGCCTAGCAGGAAAGAGAAGGGGCAAGCGCGAAGCTCCGTGGGCCCTATCAGCCTGCGGCCTTGGGCGCCACGTGGCAATTGATCGGACGTGGGCGACTGCGCTTCCCCATGATGCCTCGGCGACCGCACGACTTGATAAGTCCCTGCATGCAAAGAAACCGATCATGATTACCTGCGATCGTGGTGCTCGGCGGTTGGCCTCCTCCTGCTATAAGTACGGGGCCGCGCGAGCCCCTTCAGCCCGTCCCTTCTTGCTGTTCCTTTTCTTCTTCTTGGCTACTCGCCGTCCCCATGGCTCCAAAGAGGTTCTCGGCCGCGGAGAAAGGAAAGGCCCCCCAGGCTGGGCCTGGCTCCCCCCCCGGCCAAGCACGGCCGAGGCCGCCCTCGCAAGTATACCATGGTCCCCGTGGTGGCCTCCTGCGGCCATGGAGGCGGTTCCCTGCGCGGTGGTGAGCACCCGGTTGCCGACGGGGGGCATGCTGTGGGTGTGCGCCCCCTTCGGCCATGCTTTCGCTCTGCGGAGGTGCTGCCGGAGTTTGTCGTGTGGTCGGCGGACCCATCCAGCACCAGGCTCCAGCTCCCCCGTTTCTTTGTAGATGAACTGTCGGCCAGCGCCCGGTGCGGCTTCTGGCTCCAGGCAGCCGGATGCTGCAGCAGGGCCTCCTGGGCATTGCTGGAGGTCTCCGTTTCTGGGAATGGGGCTCTGACACATGACTGGCAAATGTTTGCCCATGCGCGCGGCCTGAGCCGATGGTGCACCCTGTACTTCAAGTTTGATGGCGACGCCAACCTCTACGTGAGGGTGTTCGGGGAAGACGGTCGCCGTTCCGGGTGCTGCCCTGAAGACGACGATCGCCTCCGCCTGCCCAGCCCGGGCACTGACCAGGATGAAGATGGTGACCAGCGTACAGGCGGCGGCGCTCTGGGTTCGCTGAGCTTCGGCGACCCCCGCTCAGGCAGCAGCTCCTCCAGGGGGGCCGCGACCAGCCCCCTCGCTGTCGCGCCCGCTTGGGTGAAGGTAGCGGGTCAACCCGCCGTCGCGCCCTGGTGAAGTGAGAGGGGGATCCGCCTGAGCCCCAGGAGCAGCTCGAGCCTTCGTTGTGGGTTGGCGCAGGACGAATCGCGCCCGTTTTGCTTTCTTTCTTATCCTGCGCAGAAAATAGGAAGTAATGTAGGGCCCAGCGGGGGCGTGTTAGAACTGCTGCTGTTTAACCATAACGCTATTTCCGCTATTTTTTGCGCTGTGTTTCTGCACCGCGCACCCACGTGCGGGGACTATTTTTGCTAGGTGGGGCTTGGCGTGATCCTCGCCTTCCGAGGCCGTGGCCTCCTCGTGCACTTCGTGCCCTACAAGGATCAGTAGGAGGGGTAACTTACGGTCTTAGTTGTGGGGCGATCATCCCAAGTCCTGCGCTCGTGTCGCGATGCCCGTGGGGCACGGACTGGGAGGGGTGCTCCTGCAGAGGACTCGGATAGGAAAGCTCCAAACGATCGGGGCAGAAAACACTGGCGAGGGCGCCCCGCGAACCTCCCTCATGATACTTGTGCGAGAGAAAACGAGGCTAGCGAGTGAGAAAGACAAAGAGTCACAAGCCAGGAACGTCAGCAACTCCAATAAAACTTCAAACGGGAATAAACAAGCCAACTGCAGAAAGTAAATGGGAAAGCCGCGTCCGGCACCTATTCTAGTCTTCGACGTCTTCTCACCAGCGTGGAGCTAAGTGCTGCCACTGGGCGTGGGCGGGAGCCCCCGAGGCCCGAGGGCGGTACTCCGGAGACTCTAGGGCGTGTACAGCCCCACTCATTATTACGTGAGAGTGTCACGGGCGGCGAGCTTCACAGGCATTGTCCTTCTTCATAGGCACCGGGCCTTTTCCAAAATGCAACTTCATAGGTATTCGCCTTCTTCACAGGCACCGGGCCTTTTCCAAAATGCAGCTTCACATGCATTCGCCTTCTTCACAGGCACCGGGCCTTTTCCAAAACGCAGCTTCACAGGCATTCGCCTTCTTCACAGGCACTGGGCTTTTTCCAAAATGCAGTGGCTTCACAGGCATTCGCCTTCTTCACAGGCACCGGGCCTGTTCCAAAATACAGCGGCTTCACAGGCATTCACCTTCTTCATAGGCACCGGGCCTTTCCTAGGCGCTAGGCCTCGCTCAGGGAAAGAACCTCCGGAGATGTTGAATGTTCCATGCGTTCTGGATGGGTACCCCCTCCGTGGTCTCCAAGCGCGCGGAGCCAGGCCTGGAGACATGAACAACCTTGAACGGGCCCTCCCACATGGGAGAGAGCTTGTGCACCCCTCCCTTGAGAGAACCCGTCTGAGCACGAGATCCCCTACCTCAAGAGTTATGGGGCGGATGTTGCAGCAGTGGTATTGTCGCAGCACCTGTGGATACCTTTCCACTCGCAGCGTGTCTTCTCGATGGCGTTCCTCCCCCAGTACAAGATCCGTCCCCCGCATGGTGTCCTGCTGCGTCTCGTCGAACGCCAGGACCCATGCGAGTGACACCTGACCTCGTGAGGGAGGACATCCTCTGCTCCGTAGACAAGGAAGAACGGGGTCTCGCCAGTCGGCTTGGCCGCAGTTGTGCGGGTTTACCACAGCACGGACTGGAGCTTGTCGTACCAGCCACTGCCGCAGGCCTCCAGCTTCTTCTTGAAGGTCCTGGCTTTGAGGCCCCTCAGGACCTCCGCGTTGGCCCGCTCGGCCTGGCCGTTGCTCCGGGGGTGTGCTACCGAAGCGTAGCATATTTGCGTTCCAAGGTTAGCACAGTACGTTTTGAAGAGATTACTGGTGAATTGCGAACCGTTGCCGGTGATGATGCGGTTGGGCACCCCAAATCGGCTCACAAGGCCCTTGATGAATTTGACCGCAGAGCCTGCCGGGATTGTGCGGACGGCTTCCACCTCAGCCCACTTGGTGAATTTTTTCACGGCGACGTGGAGTTAGCGATAGCCCCCTGGCGCCCGAGGAAACGGGCACAGAATGTCCAGCCCCCAAACTGCAAACGGCCATGAGAGGCGTATAGTCTATAGATCCACTGCAGGCAGATGGATCTGCTTAGCGTGAAACTGGCAGGCCTTGCAAGCCTTCACAAGCTCAACGGCGTCGTTGAGCGCCGTGGGCCAGTAGAATCCACTGTGGAACGCCTTGCCAACGAGGGTCCGCAACGACGAGTGGTGCCCGCAGTCTCCGCCGTGTATGTCCGCCAGTAGCTCCTTCCCTTGCTCTTAGGAGATGCAGCGTAGGGACATGTCATTTGGTCACTTCCTGTAGAGCTCTCCACCCCTGATGCAATAAGCTGTGGCCTGCCGTGCCACACGCTCCGCTTCCTCCTCATTCTCCGGCAGAGTCCCTTGCATCAGGTAGCTCTTGAGCTCTGGGATCCAACACCCTTCCTGAGGCTCTAACGCCAGGATCAGGCGTGCCCTTGAGGCTGGGCCGCAGACCGGGGCTCCTGAGGCAGGCGGCTGAGGGAGCTCCTCCCTTGGTTGCGCCATGCTCGATAGTGGCGGCACCGCTGAGGGTTTGAAGAGCCGCTCCTCGAAGATGCCAGGCTCCTAAGGCAGCTGCCTGGACGCCCTCTTGGCAATGTCATCGGCCTCCTAATTGGTGTCGTGAGGCACATGCTGCAACTCCAGACCCCAGAACTGTTTCTCCAACTTGCGAACCTCGGCGAGGTAGGCTTCCATGTGCTCGTCCTTTGGCTCATATATCTTGTTGGAGAAGTTGACGAGGAGCTGCGAATCGCCCTTGATGACGAGGTGCTTTACCCCTAAGGCAATTGCGGCCTTCAAGCCTACTATTAGGCCTTCGTACTCCGCTATGTTATTGGAGACCTTTTGTTCATGCTGGAAGCAGAGTTGTATGGCGTAATAGAGTTTGTCCTGGGTAGGGGACACAAGCACTGCGCCAACTCCCGCACCGTGTCGGGAGAACGCCCCATCGAAGTACACGACCCAGTCGTCCGGTGCTTCACTTCCCGAGGAAAGTGGTCGGTCTTCGCCTGCCTCGAGACCCGGCGCTTCTGCCCATTCTGCCACGAAATCTGCAAGTGCGGCTCCCTTGATAACTCCGGTCGTGCTGAATTCTAGCTGAAATGCCTCTAGCTCAATGTTCCATTTGGCGACCCTTCCAGCTGAGTTGGGGCTCCTGAGCACTCTTTCCAAGGGATATGCTGAGACGACTTTGATGGGATGTCCTTGGAAGTAGTGGCGCAGCTTGCGCGAGGCCATTAGTAGCATGAGGAGGAGTTTTTGAGGCATGGGATACCATGCCCTTGCGTCTCGTAGCACCGTGCTGACGAAGTACACGGGATGCTCGATGAGGTTGAGGGTGTTGGCGCAGCTTGCGTCCTCCAGACGTCGAGGCGTCTCTTGAGACGATGGAGCTCCCAGGGCTTGGTCACCTGAAGAGGCCTCTCTTGCTCCGGGTGCGTTCTCCTGTTGTGGCTGTTCCTTTCCGGCTGTGGTTGCAGCCTTCGCGAGGCCCTCCTGGCTCTGCTTTGCTTCAGTTCGGACGGTCAATGCGGCCTTGGCACAGCCTCCTCCCTGACTGCCACCAGGGCTGCGCTGGCGGAGTAGGGGGTGGTCGCAAGGTAGAGCACTAGGGGCTCCCGAGGACGCGGAGCTACCATCACTGGCGGACTGGTAAGGTACCTCTTGAGGTCTTGGAATGCCTTGTCGGCCTCTTCAGTCCATTCAAAGGGGCCCTTTTTCTTCATCAGCTTGAAGAAGGGCAGCGCTCGTTCCCCCAGCTTGGAGATGAAGCGCCCCAGCGCAGTCACACGCCCAGTGAGCTTCTGCATTTCTCTGAGGGTCCTCGGCGGGCTCATGTCTTCGACTGCCTTGACCTTCTTTGGGTTGGCCTCGATGCCCCTGTGGGATACGAGGAAACCCAGGAGCTTGCCCGAGGGGACTCCAAATACGCACTTCTCCGGGTTGAGCCGTAGGTCCACTTCATTGAGGCTTGCAAAGGTTTCTTCCAGGTCCTGTATCAGGGTTCTTGCCTCATGAGACTTCACCACAATGTCATCGACGTAAGCTTCAGCATTCTTCCCGAGCTGCCAGCCTAAGGCGATGTGCATCAGCCGCTGAAAGGTCGCGCCTACGTTGCGCAGCCCAAACGGCATGCACATATAGCAGTACACTCCACACGGGGTCAGGAAAGTCGTCTTCTCCACGTCTTCTACCGCCATCTTGATCTGGTGATAGCCCGAGAAGGCATCCAGGAAGCACAACAGGTCACACTCTGCGGTGGAGTCGACTATCTGGTCGATGCGGGGGAGCGGAAATGGATCCTGCGGGCAGGCCTTGTTGAGGTTGGTGAAGTCGACGCACATACACTCTTTTCCTCCCTTCTTAGGCACAACGACCGGATTAGCCAGCCAATCAGGGTAGCGGACCTCGCAAATAACCCCTGCCGCCTCTATCTTCCGGGTCTCTTGAACGATGAAAGCATGTCTCTCAGTAGACTGCCGCCTTGCCTTGTGCTTCACGGGGCGCACATTGGGGCACACGTTGAGGTGATGCTAAATTACTTCCCTTGGGACCCCTGCTAACTGATCTGGTTCCCATGCGAACACCTTCTTGTTCGCGCACAGGAAACTGATCAGGGCCTTCTCCTGCCCGGGCTCGAGGTTGGCCCCTATGGTGAAGATGGCGCCACTGGACCCATCCTCGTCGACTGGTACCTGCTTGGTTTGCGCCTTGTCTTGGGTGAACAGCTTCTTCTTTTTAGCCGGCGCAGCCCCCTTGGGCTCAAGGGTGTCGGTGCTAGTGGGCTGCGCCACCGCGGCAGCCCTGAAAACAAGACGGAGCACCTGTAGTGCATCCCTTGTGTCTCCTGACACGGTGAGGACGCCGCTGCTCCCGGGCATCTTCATGAGGTTGTACGCCGGGTGAGTCACTGCCATGAACCTAGCCAAGGCCGGATAGCCGAGGATGGCGTTGTAGGGGAGGCCAATGGGGGCGATGTCAAAGTCGATCATCTCCGTGCGGAAGTTGTCGTAGGTGCCGAAGGTCACTGGGAGGCGGATCTGTCCCAAGGAGGCGGTAGAACCGGCTCCGACGCCTGAGAAAGGCCTGCTGGGTTGGAGCCGCTCCAACGGCACGTGGAGGAGGCTGAAGGCCTCCACTGAGAGAATGTTGAGGCTGGCACCACCGTCGATGAGGGTCCTGGTGACGGCCACCTGGCAGATGGTCGGGGTGCACAGCATCGGGAGTGCGCCCGAACCAACGGGGTTGAAGGGGTGATCCTCCGAGTCGAAGGTTAGATCGGCCTCAGGCGCCACCCAGCCCGGGGGGGGCTTCTCGGCGCTTGGAGGTGGTGCTGATCCGGTGGGCGAACGGCTTGACGTGATGACTCAAGGGTGGTTCCTGGGAGCCACCCAGGAGAGCTGCGACGACGGGCGGCGCTGGTGCGGCAAAACGGGCGAGGAAGAGGTCGCGCAGCTCCTCCCAGGAGGTGACAGAGGCCGTCGGCAGGTGGAGGAGCCACGCGCGCGGGATGCCGGTGAGGGCCATGGGTAACCAGTTGGCCATCACCCGATCGTCGCCCCCGGCTCCGAGGACGGCCTCCTCGTACGCCAGCAGGAAAATCATCGGGTCCGTCGCGCCGTCGTAGCGCGGCGGCATCTCGGGCCTGAACTTGCGCGGCCATTGCACCTGTCGCAAGGTGGTGGCCAAGGCCCGGAGCCCCCTGGCCCCAGTGTCGGCATCCGTTGCCGGAGCGGGCGGCGCGTTGTCCGCCATGAGGGCGGGATGCGATGTCGGGGAAGAGCGGGTCGTCAGGAGGGAGGACTCCGGCGCACCCCTACCTGGTGCGCCAAATGTCGGATTTCGGGTTCCAATACGTCTCGCAGGTCTGGCGTATTTCCCCATGTCTTGACATTTTTATTTGAGTGGCGTCGGGGGGCGGGCTAAACTTTTGGCTGGAATGCCTCTTTGTCGCGACCACGAGGTGGCCGATCAGCCGCGTCATACGCTGGAGATGTAGGTTTTGGTGCTTCCTCCTCCAGTCGAGGTAGCAACCTGTGCTTTGGGTAACTCTTGGAGGGGCGTTCGAGTTTATATTCCTCGGCCGCAAGGACTTCGGTCCATCTGTCAGCTAGCAAATCATGATCAGCTTGAAGCGGCTGTTGCTTTTACTTATGGCTATTTGTCGTGGCTATAAGCCGGTGCTTGAAGCGCTCTTGTTTGACGGGATCCTCAGGCACGACGAATTCGTCATCGTCGAGGCTTGCCTCGTCTTCGCAGGGAGGCATGTAATTATCATCCTCCGCCTCTCCATCTGCCGCTCTCTCGGGAGGGCTGGCTTCTCCATCCTCTTGCCCTAAATCTTGCTGGAGGAGATTGTTGTCGTCTTCGGCACTGTTCGGAGTGCTATTATCTCCCGTTTTGGTGTCACCGCTTTTGCTTTGGCGAGACTTAGAGTGGCGCTGCTGACATCGGCGCTTGGGTTGCTTCTTGGAGGGGTCATCCTCCGCTGTCCCGTCGCCATTCCCTTCTTTGCGTGTGTCCACCATATATATGCCATATGACGAGGTGGCTGTCCAGTGCCCTGTGGGCAGTGGTTCTTGTTCGCCTCTTGCATCGTCATCCATGCCGTCGATGTCTTCAGAGTCGAAGTCGAGCATGTCGGTCAAATCATCGACATTGGCTACTAAGTGGGTGGTGGGTGGGCGGCGAATTTCTTCATCATCCGCATACTAATCCTGCTGGACATAGTTCGGCCAGGACTCTCCTAACAAGGAGAGAGACCTTAATGAGTTCAGTATGTCGCCGAAGGGCGAGTGCTGAAAAATATCCACGGAGGTAAACTCCATGATCGGCGCCCAGTCGGATTCGATAGGCACGGGCGTAGGCGGTTCGGAGTCCGTGGCCGGGGAAGAATCCGGTAGTTCGGCATCACGGCTCCTGTGAAGGGTAAGGTCGATACTCGGCTTGATCGCTGATGAGAGTGCGGCCTCCATGGCAAGGTCTATCCACCCATCCATGGATGGCGCAGCTGGCTCCGAATTGAGGGTCGAAGCAGTTGCCGGCGCGATCTCCTGAACACTATCCGATGGCAGAGCTAAATCATGCTCATCGTGACCGTGTGGCGCACTAGGCAGGGGCTCGAATCCGCCAAAGATCAAGTCTCCGCGGATATCAGCCATCTAGCTTAAGCTTCCAAACCTGGCCTGGTGGCCAGGGACGTAACTCTTGATCTGCTCCTGATGGCCAAGCGAGTTGGCCCGCAATGCGAAGCCGCCGACCACAAAGATCTGTTCGGGGAGAAAAGTCTCACCCTGAACTGCATTGCTATCGATGACTGAAGGAGCCATCAAGCCTAATGATGACGAAACAGAGGAACTCTCAATGAAAGCACCAATGTCGGTGTCAAAACCGGCGGATCTCGGGTAGGGGGTCCCGAACTGTGCGTCTAAGGCGGATGGTAACAGGAGGCAGGGGACATGATGTTTTACCCAGGTTCGGGCCCTCTTGATGGAGGTAAAACCCTACGTCCTGCTTGATTTATTTTTGATAATATGAGTAGTACAAGAGTTGATCTACCATGAGATCAGAGAGGCTAAACCCTAGAAGCTAGCCTATGGTATGATTGTATGCTGTCCTACGGACTAAAACCCTCCGGTTTATATAGACACCGGAAGGGGTTAGGGTTACACAAGGTCGGTTACAAAGGAGGAGATATACATATCCGTATTGCCTAGCTTGCCTTCCACGCCAAGTAGAGTGCCATCAGGACACGGGACAAAGTCTTCAATCTCGTATCTTCATAGTCCAACAGTCAGGCCAAAGGATATAGTCCGGCTGTCCGGAGACCCCCTAATCCAGGACTCCCTCAAGGACCAATGCCACTATATATAGGACTTAGCCACCACCATAGAGAGGACCGAAATCAGAACAAGTAGAACACCAGACCAGCTCAAGAACAACTCAGCTCCTGAGGCTTGTTCATCCTTTGTACTAGCTCATCGATAGCCCCTCGAGGCAATCCACCACACCACACTGGATTAGGGTATTACACCACAACGGTGGCCCGAACCAGTATAAATCTTTCTGTCTTTGTGTCTCTGTGAGCTCTGCGCGTTAGGCTAGGGAGGATCGTGAGTAGGCAGGCTAGTGTTGGGATCTACGGTAGGGTGCATCGACTGCAAATTAAAATTTCCTACACGCAGAACAACCAAGAACATGCTACGGGAACACATGCAGACCCTAGTGACAGCGCCGAAGCGATCAACCGCGTGAGTGTGTGGCACCTCCACTATATATATAGGAGTCCGTCACGGGCTCGACACTTGGGCCTCGCACGGACCCTAAAGCCCATAAGTCTACTCAACCACAATCCGAATACAGTTCGGATCACATCCGGCCAGTGTCCTCGGATCCGACTTTGTAGGTTCCTTCCCTTAAGCGTGCGACCCCTTAGGTTCAAGTCGGCTTGGTCGCAGTTCGGATCAACTCCAAACTGCACGGTTGGTAGCGGCCTCTAGCAAGGCATGCCAAACACCATGCAGACTATGAAGCTGGTTAGCGAACCTGTACATCATACTTCCATTCCTTTTGCCACACGATATATGTTGTCGAGCTCAAGGTGAGTCTTACATCCTTGTGCTAGCCCAACCTCTTTCTCATTCCAGTGATGCCGACCACAAACCAAATTATCTCATAATCCTTGTCGCATGCCCATGCTTATCCTGGTCGGATCACACGAGGGGCCCAGAGTATATCTCTCCTGGTCGGAGGGGCAAATCCCATCTTGCTCGACCATGTCTCGCAGCATGGGTCTGGACAAGCCTGAAACCTACCTTTGTAACTACCCAGTCACGGAGTAGCGTTTGGTCGGCCAAAGCAAGTCTATCACCATCCCGAGTACATGCGTCAGCTAAGGTCTTAGGACATAGAACATATGTTGTACTAGAGACTCACAGATGACATATCGCTGCGTCTCATAGTTGGGTCTGTCCGACTCGGACCTTATCTCGACTCGGATCCGACTACATCGAATCCGACCAGATCCTTCCAAGTCCATATTATCCGGTTAGCATCCAATGCTCCATGGCTAGTGAGACCAAGCCATTGACCGTGTCATATGCTAGTCTAGTTGGCTGCGCGTCCACACAGCCCTTTCGACTAGGGACCTTTTAGTACAGTCATCATACAATGCATAGTCCCACAAACAAGTCACGTACTTGCTGATACATATCATTGATAATGTCCAAGGACTATCTTTATTCATAAACACATAGGAAATATCATCATACATGATTGCCTCTAGGGCATATCTCCAACAGTCTCCCACTTGCACTAGAGTCAATCAAATAGACATCGAATGCCCATAGCTCTAATGTGCCCCTCATGCTTGGGTTGTGGAAGCGGCTTAGTCAACAGATCCGCAACATTTGCATCCGTGTGAATTTTGCATAACTCTACATCACCACTTTTTATGATCGTTCATATCAGGTGATATTTCCAATCTATGTGTCTGACCTTGTGGTGATTCCTCGGCTCCTTGGCTTGTGAGATGGCACCCGAATTATCACAATAAAGATCCAACGGTTTTACCGAGGCTGGGAAAATAGCAAGATCATCCAGAAAGTTCTGGATCCAAACACCTTCCTTTGCAACTTCACAAGCCGCAATGTATTCGGCTTCTGTAGTAGAATCGGCCACCGTATCTTGCTTGCAACTCATCCAGCTCACTGCTCCTCCGTTCATGACGTACACGAATCCAGACTGTGATCGACAATCATCTCTGTCGGTTTGGAAACTAGCATCGGTGTAACCCCTTACGACGAGCTCTTCCTCGCCTCCATAAACTAGGAACATCTCTTTAGTCCTTTTCAGGTACTTCAAAATAGTCTTTACCGCTGCCCGGTGACTCTCACCTGGGTTGGCCTGGTATCTATTTGTTAGGCTTATTGCAAAAGCAACATTGGGCCGTGTACATATCATGGCATACATGATGGATCCGATTGCCGACACATATGGAATCCTACTCATCTTCCTTCACTCATCAGATGTCGAAGGACTTTGAGTCTCTCTTAGACTTATACCATGTGAGAGTGGCAAGAACCCTTTCTTTGCCTCACTCATGTTGAACCGCTTCAAGACTTTATCTATGTACGTGCTCTCGCTTAAGCCAAGCAGCCTCCTTGATCTATCTCTATAGATCTTAATGCCTAATATGTACATTGCCTCACTAAGGTCCTTCATCGAAAACTTGCCATTCAATGACTCCTTGACCGAGTTCAACATCGAAATATCATTTCCGATCAGTAGTATGTCATCAACATACAAGATCAAAAACACTATCGAGCTCCCACTTAACTTCTTGTATAAACAAGAGTCCTCTTCGCTCTTGATGAAGCCGAAACCAGTGACGACCTCATCAAAATGAATGTTCCAGCTCCGAGATGCTTGCCTCAACCCATAAATGGATCTATTGAGCTTGCATACCTTACTAGTGCTAGTCGGATCGACAAAACCCTCGGGTTGTATCATATACACGTCCTTGGTTAAATTTCCGTGAAGGAAAGCCGTCTTGACATCCATCTACCATATCTCGTAATCGAAATATGCAGCTATAGCTAGTACGATCCTCACCGACTTCAGCATCGCTACCGGCGAGTAAGTCTCGTCGTAGTCAATTCCTTGAACTTGTCCATAACCCTTAGTGAAAAGCCGAGCTTTGTGGATCTGAACATTTCCATCCACATCGGTTTTCTTCTTAAAGACCCATTTGCATCCAATGGTCGTTACGCCAGGCGGCGGATCAACCAAGTCCCAAACATGATTCTCATCCATGAACTTTAACTCGGATCTCATGGCCTCCAGCCATGCCTTAGAATCTGGGCTCACCATCGCTTCCGCATATGTGGTCGGCTCATCGCTTTCTATCAACAATACATCGCGCACTCTGCGCAATCTTTCCAACCTCCGTGGTTCCGGTGCCGCTTCCACTACGGGTTCCCTGACTGACTCCGGTATGATCTCATCACCAGCCGTGCCGTCCCCGAGTGGTCCTCGAATTTCTTCCAGTCAGACCGTCCTCCCACTGGCCTCCTGACTGAGAAACTCTTTCTCAAGGAAAACCCCGTTCCGAACAACAAACACTTTGTTCTCTTCCCGGTTGTATAAGTTATATCCCAAGGTTTCCCTCGGATATCCCACGAATATGCATTTATTCGACTTGGGTGTAAGCTTGTCTGACATAAGTTTCTTGACAAATGCTTCACAACCCCAAATCTTTAGAAAAGACAAATTGGGGCTCTTCCCGGTCCACATCTCATGTGGTGTCTTGTCTGCGGATTTTGATGGTACCCTGTTAAGTGTGAAAGCTGCAGTTTCTAGAGCGTATCCCGAGAATGACAAGGGTGAATCTGACTTACTCATCATAGATCAAACCATGTCCAACAAGGTGCGATTCCTCCGTTCTGATACACCATTTCTCTGTGGAGTACCCGGAGGTGTGAGCTGAGGTACTATACCTCTGCTTTTCAGATGATCATCAAACTCCTGGCTCATGTACTCACCTCCACGATCGGATCATAGAAGTTTTATAGTCTTGCCGAGCTGATTCTCGACCTCGTTTTGAAACTCTTTGAACTTTTCAAAAGTCTCTGACTTGTGCCTCATCAAATAGATATAACCGTATCTACTTAAGTTGTCGGTAAAAGTCACGAAGTACTGATAACCACCTCTGGCACTTGTGCTCATTGGTCCACACACATCACTGTGTATCAGTTCCAATAGCTCGGATGCCCTCTCACAACTCTTTGCGAAAGGAGACTTAGTCATCTTGCTGAGCAAGCATGATTCGCATGTCTCGAACGACCCAAAGTCGGTCGAAGTTAGGAATCCATTGATACGTCTCCAACGTATCTACGTTTCCAAACACTTTTGCCCTTGTTTTGGACTCTAACTTGTATGATTTGAATGGAACTAACCCGGACTGACGCTGTTTTCAGCAGAATTGCCATGATGTTGTTTTATATGCAGAAAACAAAAGTTCTCGGAATGACCTGAAACTCCACGGAATATTTTACAATAAATAATAAAAAATCCTCGCCAAAGATGAAGACCAGGGGGGCCACACCCTTCTCATGAGGGTGGGGGCGCCCCCCTAGGGCGCGCCCCTTCCTCGTGGGCCCCCTGGAGACCTCCCGACTCCAACTCCAACTCTATATAACTGCTTTCGGGGAGAAAAAATTAGGGGAGAAGAAATCATCATGTTTTATGATACGGAGCCGCCGCCAAGCCCTAAAACCTCTCGGGAGGGCTGATCTGGAGTCCATTTGGGGCTCCGAAGAGGGGGATTCGTCGTGGTCGTCATCATCAACCATCCTCCATCACCAATTTCATGATGCTCACCACCGTGCGTGAGTAATTCCATCGTAGGCTTGCTGGACGGTGATGGGTTGGATGAGATTCACCATGTAATCAAGTTAGTTTTGTTAGGGTTAGATCCCTAGTATCCACTATGTTCTGAGATTGATGTTGCTATGACTTTGCTATGCTTAATGCTTGTCACTAGGGCCCGAGTGCAATGATTTCAGATTTGAACCTATTATGTTTTGATCAATGTATGAGAGTTCTAGATCCTATCTTGCAAGTCTATAGTCACCTATTATGTGTTATGATCCGTTAACCCCGAAGTGACAATAATCGGGATACTTACCGGTGATGACCGTAGTTTGAGGAGTTGATGTATTCACTATGTGCTAATGCTTTGTTCCTGTTCTCTATTGAAAGGAGGCCTTAATATCCCTTAGTTTCCATTAGGACCCCGCTGCCACGGGAGGGTCGGACAAAAGATGTCATGCAAGTTCTTTTCCATAAGCACGTATGACTATATTCGGAATACATGCCTACATTACATTGACGAATTGGAGCTAGTTCTGTGCCACCCTATGTTATGACTGTTACATGATGAACCGCATCCGGCATAATTATCCATCATTGATCCAATGCCTATGAGCTTTCCATATACTGGTTTACGCTTATTTACTTTTCCGTTGCTATTGTTACAATCACTACAAAATACCAAAAACATTACTTTGCTTTTGTTACTCTTTTGTTATCGTTACCATCACTATCATATTACTTTGCTACTAAACACTTTGCTGCAGATACAAAGTTTCCAGATATGGTTGAATTGACAACTCAGCTACTAATACTTGAGAATATTCTTTGGCTCCCCCTGTGTCGAATCAATAAATTTGGGTCGAATACTCTACCCTCGAAAGCTGTTGCGATCCCCTATACTTGTGGGTTATCAAGACTAATTTCTGGCGCCGTTGCCGGGGAGCATTGCTCTATTATTTGAGTCACTTGAGATTTATATCTGCTAGACACTATGAAGAATTTGAAAGACGCTAATACAACAATTTATCCCTCAACTACGAGGGGAGGTAATGAACTGCCATCTAGCTCTGCACTTGATTCACCCTCTGTTATGAGTAAGCTTGCGACACCTAAACCTGATTCTGCTATTCGTTCTGATATGTCGCATGTTATTGATGATGCTACTTCTGCTATACATGATACTTATGATGAAACTACCTCTATGCCTGATACTACTATGCCACTTAGTGATTTTCTCGAGGAATGAATTGCTATGGCTAGAGAGATTGAAAACATTGAATCTGATTATGAAGATGAAAGTGATGATGAAGAATCACTTGTTATTCCTGAGGGTTATTTATTTGATCAAGATGCTTCTTTAGCTATTTTAGCTTCCAAAGATAGATATGAACTCAAAAGGTTATTAGCTAAATGGAATAAGTAATCTCTAAATGCTAGGATTAGACCTGATCCTGCTTTTGCTACTTCACCTATCTGTGTTGCTGATAAGGATTATGAATTCTTTGTTGATCCTGATATAATTACTTTGGTTGAATCTGATCCTTTTCATGGCTATGAATTTGAAACTGTTGTGGCACATCTTACTAAATTAAATGATATAGCCACCCTATTAACTAATGATGAGAGATCTCGCTACTTTTATATCCTTAAAATATTTCCATTCTCATTAAAGGGTGATGCTAAGATATGGTTTAATTCTCTTGATCCTGGTTGTGTGCGTAGTCCCCAGGATATGATCTATTACTTCTCTGCTAAATATTTCCCTGCTCATAAGAAACAAGCTGCTTTAAAGGAAATATACAACTTTGTGCAAATTAAAGAAGAGAGTCTCCCACAAGCTTGGGGGAGGCTTTTCAAGTTACTTAATGCTTTGCCTGATCATCCTCTTAAGAAAAATGAAATACTTGATATCTTTTATAATGGACTAACCGATGCTTCCAGAGATTACCTGGATAGTTGTGCTAGTTCTGTTTTAAGGGAAAGAACACCGGAGGAAGCTGAAATATTATTGAATAATATGTTGACAAATGAAAATAATTGGGAACCTCCTGAGCCAGCTCCTGAGTTAGCTCCTGCTCCAATTAATGATCCTATTCCTAAACCAACTCCAAAGAAGAGGGGTATTCTATTTCTCAGTCCTGAAGATATGCAGGAGGCAAAGAAATCTATGAAAGAAAAAGGTATTAAAGCTGAAGATGTTAAGAATTTACCTCCAATTGAAGAAATACATGGTCTTAATTTACTGCCTGTCGAAGAAACATATGATCTTAATCCTTTATTTATTGAAGAACCTACAGACCCCGATAAATCGACACAGGTAGTAAAGGTAAATTCTCTCTATAGATATGATAAAGCTGAAATCCCTCCTACTAAAATTGCTAGTCAATGCTTGGATGAGTTTGGTAATTTTATGTTTAAGCAAGAAGACTTCAATGCTTATTTTGGTAGACAATTAAAACAAGATGCTGATATGATTAAATACTTGGGCGATTATATGGCTAATATTAGAGGTAAACTTGAACTTGTTAGCAAACATGCTTCTATGGTTACCACTCAAGTAGAACAAGTACTTAAACCTCAAAAAGAATTGCTCAATGAGATGAATAGTAAGAAAAATGATTATGCTGTTAAAGTGGCTACTAGAACTGGTAGAATGACTCAGGAACCTTTGTATCCTGAAGGCCACCCTAAGAGAATTGAGCAAGATTCTCAGAGAAATAAAATTGATGCACCTAGTTCTTCTAAAAGGAAGAAAAAGAAAAATGATAGAACTGTGCAAACTTCTAGTGAACCTATTGCTGAACCACCTGATAATCCAAGTGATATCTCTATGTTTGATGTTGAAACACAATCTGGTAATGAACATGAACCTAATGAAAATGTTAATGATGATGTTCATAATGATGCTCAACCTAGTAATGATAATGATGTAGAAACTGAACCTGCCATTGATCTTGATAACCCACAATATGTTGCTAGGAAACATGGTCAAGAAAGAGAGCCTTGGGTTCAGAAACCCATGCCTTTTCCTCCCAAACCATCCAAGAAAAAGGATGATGAGGATTTTGAGCGCTTTGCTGAAATGATTAGACCTATCTTTTTACGTATGCGATTAACAGATATGCTTAAAACAAATCCTAATGCTAAGTACATGAAAGATATTATTACAAATAAAAGAAAGATACCAGAAGCTGTAATTTCCACCATGCTTGCTAATTATACTTTTAAGGGTGGAATACCAAACAAACTTGGAGATCCAGGAGTACCTACTATACCATGCTCCATGTCGGTGTCAAAACCGGCGGATCTCGGGTAGGGGGTCCCGAACTGTGCGTCTAGGCGGATGGTAACAGGAGGCAGGGGACACGAAGTTTTACCCAGGTTTGGGCCCTCTTGATGGAGGTAAAACCCTACGTCCTGCTTGATTAATATTGATGATATGGGTAGTACAAGAGTAGATCTACCACAAGATCAGAGAGGCTAAACCCTAGAAGCTAGCCTATGGTATGATTGTATGTTGTCCTACGGACTAAAACCCTCCGGTTTATATAGACACCAAAGGGGGCTAGGGTTACACAAGGTCGGTTACAAAGGAGGAGATATACATATCCGTATTGCCTAGCTTGCCTTCCACGCCAAGTAGAGTCCCATCCGGACACGAGATGAAGTCTTCAATCTTGTATCTTCATAGCCCATCAGTCCGGCCAAAGGATATAGTCCGGCTGTCCGGAGACCCCCTAATCTAGGACTCCCTCAGTAGCCCCCGAACCAGGCTTCAATGACGATGAGTCCGGCGCGCAGTGTTGTCTTCGGCATTGCAAGGCGGGTTCTTCTCCAACTTTCAAGTGTTCGTAAGCAGTGTCCGGCTCCATAAATGTTGAACCTCTTGGCTTCTGTGCCCAATAAGGGCTATCTCCCATGCGTCGAATGAATACGAGGCGCTAGGGCGTTTTTACATTCGCCCCCTAGCCAGATAAATAAATTGTCTATTAAAGGGATGGGGACTCTTAGATCCGATCCATATCATCCTCCCCAGTGAGAATTCATCAGAGCGTTCTTTGGAAAGATCCATTCCAGCATGGCCAACCTCCGCAGCTCCTCCTCCCGCCCCCGTAGCCCTAAGCCCGGTTATTGGGAGAGGTGTTTAGTCCCGCACAGCCGATTAGTCAAGCTGCAGAATAAGGGATTTCTGCCTCCGTCATATATGGTGCCCGTTCGAGCCGGGCTCTCCACCTACAATGGCGGGGCGCAAGCGGAGAGCCTTCCTTGTCCCTCCATGGGATAACGGGTCTGCCTTGTTCCTTATTTACTAAGGGGACTTTGATTTCCAATTCATCTGTTCCTCCACGGGCTTTTGGAGTTCTACAGCCTCCAATTACACAATCTCACCCCTGCCTCCATTCTACATATCGCCGGCTATGTTGCTCTTTGCGAGTTGTTCCTGGACTGTGAGGCTCACTTCGAGCTGTGGAAAAGGCTATTCTGCCTTGTCCCTCGCACACATAGGGAATCACTTTGTCAAGTAGGCGGAGCCGAAATATGGCGCATCGCCAATACCGGATACCTGTCCGGTACCCCGAAGAAGTCGTCCGAAGACTGGCCTTCAGAATGGTTTTATATGGAGGACGTCCCCCTTCCGGACCCTGTTCGGCGGGGTCTACCTGAGTTCAACAATGCTCCTCTGAAGAAGTGCCGAAGTTGGTGCCCACGAAGCCCCCAGGCGGAAGACAACAGAGAAGTCCTCTATCTGATGAACTAGATCAAAGCACTGGCTCGATTGGGATTGACTATAATTGAGGTTATGTCGATTTGCATAATGCGGGAAGTGCAGCCACTTCAATATCGTGGGCATCCCTTGTGGTGTTATAACGGGGCGAATGATGCCACCCGCTGCGGGCGTAAGGGTCCGGATAATGCTGCCGCTCTAGTGAAGATTCTATCCGAACTTGTTCAAGGGTGAGGAAGAGGAGTTCACCCGCATCAAGCCACGGGATGGATTCTCCATGTACAATCCTCCAAGCTGGGTAAGTTATATCTCCCTGCTCCCATTTTTCCCGCATTCTTTGTCGTAAGTATTCATCTTGCCACTTTGCGCCAGGAACTGTGAAAAGCCATAAAGGAGGTCGGCAGCCCTTCTCCACAACCAGAGGACCCTGACCAGGCCCTCGACTCCGGACTCGAAGAAGATTCGGTTATATCCGTGGAGCTGATAGACCGGCAGTTCTATCAGTTAAGTTGCGATGATGCCATGGTGGCTGAGGGAGTCCTGGATTAGGGGGTGTTCGGGTAGCCGGACTCCAGGACTATGAAGATACAAGATTGAAGACTACGTCCCGTGTCCGGATGGGACTTTCCTTGGCGTGGAAGGCAAGCTTGGTGATGCAGATATTCAAGATCTCCTACCATTGTAACCGACTCTATGTAACCCTAACCCTACCCGGTGTCTATATAAACCGGAGGGTTTTAGTCCATAGGACAACTTCATCAACTCCATAGACAACAATCATACCATAGGCTAGCTTCTAGGGTTTAGCCTTCTTGATCTTGTGGTAGATCTACTCTTGTACTACCCATATCATCAATATTAATCAAGCAGGACGTAGGGTTTTACCTCCATCAAGAGGGCCCGAACCTGGGTAAAACATCGTGTTCCCTGCCTCCTGTTACCATCCGGCCTAGACGCACAGTTCGGGACCCCCTACCCGAGATCTGCCGGTTTTGACACCGACATTGGTGCTTTCATTGAGAGTTCCACTGTGTCGTCGCCGTTAGGTCCGATGGCTCCGTTGATCATCAACAATGATGCGGTCTAGGGTGAGACTTTTCTCCCCGAACAGATCTTCATCTTCGGCGGCTTCGCTCTGCGGGCCAATTCTCTTGGCCACTTGGAGCAGATCGAAAGCTATGCCCCTGGCCATCAAGTCAGGTTTGGAAGCTCAAACTACACGGCTGACATCCGCGGAGACTTGACCTTCGACGGGTTCGAGCCACGGCCAAGCGCGCCGCACTATCTCGAGGGGCATGATCTAGCTGTGCCTCCGGGCAGTGTCCTGGAGGCCGCTCACGCATTGGTTCCGACCTCTAACTCGGAGCCTATTGCGCCAATCGAGGACGAGCGGTTGGACGCCACCTCGGGGACTGCGATCTCAAAGGCGATCGAGCCGAACGCTAGCCCCGCACTCTGCATGACCCGTGACTCCGAGGATCCGGACTCCTCCCCGGACTCCGAACCCCCCGCGCCCCTGCCGATCGAATCCAATTGGGCGCCGATAATGGAGTTCACCGCCGCTGTCACACCCTAGCTAGTCTATGCATTAGAGTGTGCATCATGTTCACTTTCATCAGAAACTTGAAATGGGGAAGGTAGAACCCCTAGCACCACCCCCCCTAAAATCAACTAGGGTTTACTAAAAATAATTTCAATGAACCTGAAATGCCTTTCTAAGATGTTCACCCTCTTTGCCTTGGGTTAGAACCTCTAGGAAAATAGGTGCACATTTTTCTAGGTCAATAGAAGGTCATTGATTTAAATCATAAATATTTGAATTTGGGCATTTAAATGCTATAAAATAATTCAAATGCTCAAATAATTCTGTAAATAAATGTTTGCTGTTAGGAATAATCCCAACAGAGCCCACAATTATTTCTAGGATTTTAGAAAGTGCCTAGGTATTTTAAATAAAGCCCTAAAGCTACAGAAAAATAGAAAAGGAAACAAAAATCAAAAAAGGGAGAGGGAGAAGGCCACCTGGGCCTTACCTGGCGCCACCCACCAGGCCCAGCTCCTGTTCTGGCCCAACCTACCAGGGGCTCCCCGGTCTTCTTCCTCCTTCGACAGTAGGCAGAGGGCGTGTGCCCGCGGCGCGCCGGCACGCGCGCGCCACCTCCACCCTGCCTGCCTGCGTCCTCGACGCTCTGGACGTCCCCAACGACGCCACGCACCCCTGGAACCCCCTCGCTCACTCTCTCATCCCCATCCCCTCGCCTGTCTCTCTCCCTCTAGTTCAACGGAGCGCAGCCGCAGCCGCACCGCCGACGTAGCCATGGCCACCGTGCTCCCCTCGCCTCCCCACCTTGTCTGCAAGCTCCGCCATCGTCCGCCGCTTCGCTCCACCCTGGCCCCAAGCGCTGGGACGGCCTGCATCGCCGACTGCTTCATCTTCTTCCTCCTCGGGTCGCCGGAGATCCCCTCGCCGCCTCGCTTCGCTCCGGTGCTTCCCCGGGCACGCTGGGCTTCTCTGCGAGTTCACCGTGAGCTACTCCGTCGATCCCCACCTTCCCCTTGCTCGTTTGTGCCATGTAGCTCCGTTTTCCACCGCGGCCGAAGCTCGCCGGCGCCGTGCCTCGTCGCCGTCATGGCCAGGGCCACCGTGGCTTGAAGCCGGGCACACCATCGTGCTCAGCGCAGTCCCAGGAGCCTAACGCACCACTCCCCGTGCTTCGCCGTGCCCCGTAGCGTCGGATTCAACCACGCCCGAACTCCGGCGACCGCCAAGGTCGTCGCCGGCGTCGATTCCGGCCACCTCGCGCCCTCCGACTGCCACCGCTGGATGCGCACGAGCCCCAGCTCGCCGTAGAACCCAACCACGTCGCAATTGGTGCCCTGTGGGCGATTTCCGCAGCGCGCCACCGCATCTGGCCTCGCCGGTGGCTAAACGCCGGCAGGTTTTGACCCGCTGACCGGCGAGGTTGACCTGCTGACGTGGGTTGACCTCCCCCCTCTCTCACACCGACATGCGGGCCCCGCTAACTAATTACCCTGTTAGTGCTAACTAAATAGGTTAGTTTAATTAGTATAGTCACTGACTAGTGGGCCCTGCCAGTTAATTAGGCTAACTAAACGTAGTTAGTGCACAGAGACACTGACCAGTGGGCCCCGCCAGTCAGGTTTGACCTGGCTGGCGCCTTTGACCTGCTGACGTCACCCTGACGCATTGTTGACACAGTAATTGTTTTTCTGGAATTATTTTTATTCAGGAAATTCCAGAAAATAGTTCAAACTTCAAAAATTCATAGAAATTCAACCATAGCTCCAAATGAGATAATTTATATATGAAAAATTATCAGAAAAATTCAATCTATCCATTTGTAATGGTTTCATGCATGACAAAACAAGTTTACCTTGCTGTTTAAGCAGAATAAGGTAATGCACTATAAATGCCATGTTTAATGAGCTAATATTTGAATCTTTGATTCAAATGAGTTCATCCCTTCCTATTTTAGCTTGCATTAGGCCAAGACCCAATCATATTGCCATGTCATAGCATGCATCATATTGTTGCATATCGTCATGTGTTGATTGTGTTCCGGTGTGTTCTTCATGGTAGGTTCTGCCTCCGAGGATATTCACGAGTATCCAACTGAAGGGCAGTATCCCGTTACCACTCCATCAGGCAAGCAACCATTGATAATTCCGATACAAACCCATGTTCTTGCCTCTGCTCTTGTTTACTGCATTAAGACAACGCGATTCAAACTGCTGTGTGCTACAGTAGTTGAACCCTTATCCTCTGCATGACCTGTCATTGCCACAGTAACTAGATGAAACCCACTAGCATGTGTAGGAGTTGATTGAGCCATGTATGTGATTCCTACCTTGCTATGCCTGCTATGCTTAGAGTTGTGTCAGGTCTGGTTCATCTGGGTGATGGGCTAGAGTGAAATGCTTATGTCGGTAATATGAGGGATGTGTTGAACATTTTTTGGTAAAGGTATCGATGAGAGGCCATGTAGGAGTACATGGTGGGTTGTTTCATTGAGGCCGTCCATAAGAACTGAGATCTGTATGTGTGATTTAAGATGCAGTTACTACCGTACATTGGGCCCGAAACCAATGGACCCTCTCGACTTCTTAGTCACCCTAGTACTCTGTCCAGGAGTTGCAATTAGTTTCTGGTGTTTGTAGGTTATGTGTTGGTGGCCGTGCATAGCGCTGACCCTAGGGGTGGGCTATGTTGCGGTAGATACACCGTGGCCGGGTGTACCGAGTCACCCGTTTGGTGTCTCGAGAACCCTGTTCACATCGTTCGGGGCCGTATGTGGAAACCTCGGCCGGACTCCCTGCGGATGGAACCTAGATAGGCGATAAACCTGGACTAGGGACTTAGGTGTTTAGCTAGGCCGTGGCCGACACCCTCGCTGGGCTTCCGCTTGAAGGTTGCCGAGTACATGCCGTGTAGACGGCGGTAAGCGGTGAAAGCGTGTATGAAGAAGTACACCCCTGCAGGGTATAAAACTATTCGAATAGCCGCGTCCGCGGTGAAGGACTACCTGGTTGCCTATACAGTTCATAGACAAGTTAATGGATACTACTAAAAGACGCAAGATAAGTGTGAGTACCGAGGATGGCCCTCTCGCATGATGACGAGGGAGGATCCCTGGTGGAGTATTGTGTTGGTGAGTAGTGGACTCGTGTGCGAAAAATATTTTACTAGAGAGGTTCCGTAGGATAGCTTAGCCAAGAGTCAAAGCTGGCTTGCTGCATAACCCCACCACCTTCTTGAGAATAAGCATGTATAGTAGGTTCTGATGTAAGACTTGCTGAGTACCCTTGTACTCATGTTTGCTTATTTATTGTTTTCAGACGACAACACTGCCCCCTCCGATGGGTTTTATGTAGACCTTGACGTCGACGAGTGACTAGCCACCCAGGTGGTGATCCCGGCCATGGAGGGCCCTATGTAGATAGACAGGCTTCGAGAAGCCTTCTTTCTTTCTAGAGTCTGTACTCAGACTAGTTGCTTCCGCATGTGCTTGTATGATTGTATGACTTGAGTGTCGGGTCATGTGACCCCTATCTGTATGAACATGTTATGTATGGCTCTCTAGAGCCTTTAAATAAAGTACTTGAGTTGTAGAGTTTTGTTGTGATGCCATGTTGTATGTACTCATATCGAGCATATTGTGTGTATGATTGAAATGCTTGGTATGAGTAGGATCCGACAATCTAGTTGTTTATCCTTGGCAGCCTTTCTTATGGGGAAATGTAGTCTAGTGTTCCTCGAGCCATAGTAGTCCACTATAGCCCGGTTCACCGGAGTCCTGTTAGCCCAGCACTACTGTTCAGGACACTTGACTGGCCCGCATGTGTTTCACTTCGTCCCTATGTTTGTCCCTTCGGGGAAATGTCACGCGGTGACTTCCGGAGTCCTGCCTAGCCTGCTACAGCCCGGGATCCCCGGAGTCCTGTTAGCCCAGTGCTACAGCCCGGAATCACTCGTTGATGACCGACATGTTCGATGTGATTCATGTATGCCTGTCTCCATAGGTCTATGCCGCTTTGGGTTCATGACTAGCCATGTCGGCCCGGGTTCTCCGTCATATGGATGCTAGCGACACTATCATATACGTGAGCCAAAAGGCGCAAACGGTCCTGGGCCATGGTAAGGCAACACCCGTGGGATACCGTGCGTGAGGCCGCAAAGTGATATGAGGTGTTACCGGCTAGATCGATGTGGCTTGGAATCGGGGTCCTGACAGCCGCAGACATCTTTCAACACTCGCCTTTTGGCATCATCATGAATTCTCTTAAGTCTCTCTCTTTATCAGGAGAGCCCTGGCCGGATTACGGTCAGCAAGGATGGGATACGGACGACGAAGAAATTCCAAGCCCACCCACCACCCACTTGGTAGCCACTGTCGACAATTTAAACGACGTGCTCAACTTCGACTCCGCAGACATCGACAGTATGGATGATGATG
The DNA here is from genome assembly GCA_034509565.1 of Triticum monococcum. Lineage (NCBI taxonomy): Eukaryota > Viridiplantae > Streptophyta > Magnoliopsida > Poales > Poaceae > Triticum > Triticum monococcum. The sequence continues at coordinate 610,776,154 of CM067842.1, forward strand.
CAGGAGATACCGACGAACCAACGCCCATAGGGCATTGGACAGCCACCTCATCTCATGATGTGTACATGGTGGATACCCCTAAAGGAAGCGACAATGAGGAAAAAGGGGAGGGAACGGGAGATCGACCCCCTGAAAAGCAATCAAAGCGTCGGCGTAAACGCCGACCCAAGCCCCGCCTCGATAAGAACCCAGCCATAGAGCAGGACGAGCCGGTAGACGATGAGCAGGCCTTAGAGCAACCGTCTGAACAGGGCAATACGGATAGAGAAACCGAACGCCCCTCCTCCGGCGAAAACGGCATTCCGGACGACCTCACACCGAAAAAACATATGGAACAGAAGAATCTCCATGAGAGGCTCGTTGCAACTGCACGCAGCCTAAAAAAGCAGAAGCGGAAGCTAAAAACAACAGAAGATGCACTCCGGATTAGATGGAGCAAAGTAATCAATACCGCAGATAAATACGGCGACAGTCGCCGCACTAAAAGCTATCCGAAAAGAAAGCTACTGCCTGAATTCGACGAAGAGGCCCTAGAGCCCTCGCATTCAAAAAATGAGGAAGCCACACAGTCGGATAGACGACCCCATAAAGCAGCAAGCGGCACCGCACTCAAATCGGCATGCGACCCACTTAAGGATTCGCATCATGGCCCAGTCAGGTCCATTTATGGGCCAAGAAAGCAAGCTCTCGTAAGCAATGCTATGAAGCCATCATCAGAATCCGGCACACCCAAATACAGGGGCGCCGTACACCCTCTATGTTTCACCGATGAGGTCCTGGACCATGAATTTCCATAGGGGTTCAAACCCGTAAACATAGAGGCATACGATGGAACAACAGACCCTAGAGTCTGGATAGAGGATTATATCCTCCACATACACATGGCTAGAGGAAATGACCTCCATGCCATAAAATATTTACCCCTTAAGCTTAAAGGGCCAGCCCGGCATTGGCTTAAAAGCCTTCCCGAAAACACAATTGGAAGCTGGGAAGAGCTCGAGGACGCTTTCCGAGCAAACTTTCAAGGGACCTATGTCCGCCCTCCGGATGCAAACGATCTTAGTCACATAACTCAACAACCCGGAGAATCAGCTCGGCAGTTCTGGAATAGATTCCTCACTAAAAAGAATCAGATAGTCGACTATCCGGATGCCGAAGCCTTAGCGGCTTTCAGGCATAACGTCCGAGACGAATGGCTCGCCAGACACCTCGGCCAAGAAAAGCCGAGAACAATGGCCGCACTAACAAACCTCATGACCCGCTTTTGTGCAGGGGAGGACAGCTGGTTGGCAAGGTGCAGCCCCAGCGACCCAAGTACATCCAAAACTAGGGATGGAAACGGAAAACCATGATGCAACAAGGACCGTCGCCGGACTAAGGACAAAAGTCCGAAGAGCACGGCAGTCAATGCCAGATTCAAAGGCTCACGACAAAATTAGGAAAAATCGCCCCCCCCCAGGATAACAGGGACGATCCATCCAACCTAAATAAAATCCTGGACAGGATATGTCAAATACACAGTACTCCCGAGAAGCCTGCTAACCATACCCACAGAGACTGTTGGGTTTTCAAACAATCCGGCAGACTCAATGCCGAACACAAGGGGCTCGACATACCAAGCGAAGACGAGGACGAACCCCAAAAGCAGAGTACCAGGAAACAAAAGTACTTCCCACAGGAAGTAAAAACAGTGAACTCACTTCACATAACAAAATGTGAGGCGCCCATAAAGGTACGCACCACACGGCCCATCCCCAAAGGGTCCGGCCACTGGTTGTCAAAACCAATCATCTTCGATCAGCTAGATTATTCTAGAAATATGAAGAATGCAGGCTGGACTACCTTGATACTCGATCCAATAATTGGCGGACTCCAGTTTTCAAATGTCCTTATGGACGGCGGCAGTGGACTAAACCTGATATATCAGGATACAACCCAGCACTTGAGGATAAACCCAGCAAGAATCCGCCGCAGCAAAACCTCCTTTCAAGGGGTAATACCTGGTCCGGACACCCGTTGTATGGGTTTTCTCCGGCTCAAAGTCATATTCGGCTCTACCGATAACTTCCACCGCCAAAAGCTGACCTTCCATATCGTCCCGTTCTCAAGTCGCTATCAAGCACTACTGGGACGCGAAGCTTTTGCTCGCTTTAACGCAATACCGCATTATGCATCTCTTACGCTTAAGATGCCCGGTCCATGAGGCATCATCTCTTCGAAGGGGAAGCACTAAAGTGTGCCCCCCCCCCCCCAAGTGGAGGACTGTGCGGCCGCCTTGACAGCCCCACAGCAAAATGGCCTCACCGGCCAAAAAACTTCAAAATAGGTCATTAAAGACCACGAACGCGGATAGACGAGTTCGGTACAAAATCATCATTGATGCAGGCTTAGTGGCCATATACCCCCGCGCTAGGGGCTCCATGCATATATCGGCACGACCCGTTTTCAACTCAGTTCCTCTCTTTCACAAATGAACGTCGTGCGGCGCCCGTCCAGGATACGGCACAACAGAGACACAGGCGCAGACGTGCACTAGGGACCCGTCCTAAAGGATTCTTTTTAGATTAAGACCCTACGTAAACCTTTTTTAATGTCTCTTGTTGCTACACATCCCCTGGTTTTTTCTGTTATAACCAAGGAGGAGGCTGGCGTCTTGGCATTTGGCCACGTCAGAATTTTCGCACGTACCTGGACACTAGGGGCTTCTTTTTTTAATAATAAAGAGTGTTGTTTCGCCCGCACTCACAAAGAACGAATACCTTAGGGAGTGTTCGGCGTCGCGAGTTTTGGCATTATATGCATCAACTCCGAATCATGTCTTTGGTCAAATGTTGGGTTGCCCGGCTCCTGAGTTCGGCTACCTTACGTTCCGCTCCTGAGAACTACTGCGATTGTGCCCCGGTTCGGCCGGGTGAGCACCTCAGTAGAGAATGCCGAAAACTGACTGTCATGATGTAGCGTGAGACTGGTCAGCCACTCGATGACCTATCAGAATCTATCGGATTCCTCCGTTTTAACAAAGGGCCATTTCCCGGTCAGGCACATACGCGCCCCGAACTCGGATGAGCACAGTCGCCACCAAGGAGCTACCTAAATAGTCTCACTATCAAGCTCCTATGGCTAAGTGAAAGTGTTAAAGCATTATAGTCCGGTTGCCTGGCCCGCTGCGCTATCACCTCCTTTGTAGGACCAAGACGTTGGGTTAAGTGTGAAAATGCATCTTCTGCGAGCACCCCCGCACTATGTGCGTGGGGGCTGAAGCCAACGACTGCCATCTTTCAGATTATATATATATATATATATATATATATATATATATATATATATATATATATTGAAACGGCCGCATAGGAGGTGTTCCCAATACTTGAAGGCACAAGTATAAAAAGGCCACTACAATTTATCAAAATATTAGTTTATAATTACATATGCTATCATAACATAGCATCTTTTGAGCACTGCGTCTCTATTACACGAGCGCCTTCAAGGACTTCCTGAAAATAGTGCTTGGAGGGTACTCGGCTTTTGTCCGAATCTCGGGATGCAACAACGGTGGTCTCCATCTCCGCCCAGTATGTCTTAACACGGGCAAGAGCCATCCGTGCGCCCTCTATGCATGCTGACCTCTTCATTGCATTTATACGCGGCACTGCGTCAAGGAATTGCTGCACCAAGTTTAAATAACTCTTCGGCTCCGATCTCCCCGGCCACAGATAACCCATGACGTACTTCATGGCGAGTCCGGATAACCTATTTAGTTCGGCCCATTGAGCCAAACGATCGTCCATTGCCAGTGGACGCTTTAGATTGTGAAACTGCGACCAGAAAAGATTTTCCACTTCGCGATCCTTCTGATCTCGAAAGTGTTCAGTCGCATCAGCAGCACTCGCTGCCAAGTCCAGATAGGTATCCTCCACACTCCACATTCGGTCCAACGGAGCAAACTTCGGATCGCAAAATTTCCTTCGCAGCATAAAGGGCTTTCCAGCCGCAATCTGTTCGGCCTGACGCAGCTCCTCCTTCGCAGCTCTCATCGCAGAGCGCGCGTCCTTGGCATTGGCAGCGGCCTTCTCTAAGTCCGTCTGTTTCGCCTGGTCTTCTTTTTCAAGAAATCTGCAACGGTCTGTAGCACTTTTTAACTTTTCGGCCATCTCGGCCATCTCTTCCTTGCTTCGGCAATGGGCAGCCAGTTCGGCTCTCAGCTCTTCAAGGGCTTTCTTGGCGGCTCCATCCCTTTCTCTGGCTTGTTCTTAAGCTCGGGCAAGTTCTGCCCTAAGACTCTCCACGGCAGCCGCACCATCTGCGTCAAGCACACACATTGTAAGACAAAGGCCTCAAACTGTTCTTACCTCATGCCGCCTGGCGAATTGCATACCTTGAGCCTCCTCAAGCCGCTTGTTGACAAGCGCGATGTCGGCTTCTACCACATCTAGTTGCCGCTTTAGTCCGGCAAAATCGTCAGTTCGGCTCGATTCCGGACACCCTGCCGCCTGCATTCAAAGGCGACATCTTAGACCTGGGATTATGATCCTCCGCGCGCCGTCATTTCTTGACGACGCGCAGAGTCTCAGGGGCTACTATCTACACAGGGCGCATCTTATTCATGCGCAACTACCAAAAGTGTACATTATCTAAATGTACCTCAAAACCCGTCAGTAAACTTTTGACGGCCTCATGCAGTCCGCTCTCTGCGGATGAGATCCTTTTAATCACCGTGCCCATCAATGCACGGTGCTCCCCTGAGATACAAGCTCGCCCCAGCAGAATCTTTAGCTCCTCCGACCGAGCACCAGACGATGTCGGGCTCGTCCCATGACCTCTCTCGAAGGCCGGACGCGGAGAACCTCGGGGGGCCACATAGCCATCTTTCGCCCCTGCCGGATTCGGAGAAACTCTCCGCGATGACACCTCAGGGTCGCCCGCCTCGCTAGGCGGCACGGCAGGGGGAGGCGTCCCGCTCTCCATCATCTCCGGAAGAAGATCCCCCGAAGACGAGCTCTGCTGAGAAGGGCTGAGGTCTGAACTACAAGGTAAAAGTTTGGTTAATCTTCTCAGACATAAATCAAGGATTTCCCTCATCCCTCAAAAGGAAAATCTTTCTCTACTTACGGCTCGCTGGAGGGCTGATCCCCTTGAGGGCGTAGTCCGGTCGAGGAACTCCCTGGTGTCGGACCCTCTGACGAGGATTTTCACCCCCGCTTCGCAGCCATGGTTTCCGGGTCGTCAGAGGCGGCTCTCTTCTTCCCCTTAGGAGAGGAATCGTCGGTTCCTCCCGTCGGAGCAGCCTCCTTCGAGGAGGCCATAGCTTCCTTGTCCTCCCCCTCCGAAGGCATTATCTCCAGCATCCTGACTAGCACGGGATCCGGCCTGGTTTCAGGAAGGGGAGCCGGACACCTGATCAGCTTTGCCTTCGCTATCCACTCCTCCTTAAAAGGATGGCTCTTTTAGGGGCAAGTTTATGGCAATTATATGGATAGAAGGTCTGGGCACAAGGTTGCTTACTTGAGTATCCAGGCGATTGCGGCTTAGGCCTGCGTCCTCGGTCGAATCCGGACACATATCTTGTGATCCGAAGAACAGTTTATACATCTCCGCGGGCGTTGCACCCATGAAGTTCTGGAGACCTCGCGGTCCCTCTGGATTAAATTCCCACAGGCGAAGGGGGAGACGTTTACCGGGCAATATTTGGCGAATTAGCGTGACCTGCGTCACCTTGAGCAGGCTGAGGTCTCCTTCCAAGAGATCTTTAATGCGGCCCTGTAACAAGGGCACGTCTTTGGGCAAACCCCAATCCAACCCTCTGTTGACCCATGACGCCAGACGTGGTGGGGGACCTGAGCGAAAAGCAGGAGGCGCCACCCATTTGGTGCTCCGGGGAGCGGTGATATAAAACCACTCTTGTTGCCACAAGCCTAGCTCCTCTTCAAAAGAACCCTCGGGCCATGGAGCATCAGCATTTTTGCTTATAACAGCGCCTCCGCACTCTGCATGCCATCCCTCGATCATCTTCGGTTCCACTTTGAAGGTTTTGAGCCATAGTCCGAAGTGAGGGTTAACATGGAGGAACGCTTCGCACACAACCATAAACGAGGAGATATGGAGGATGGACTCCGGAGCTAAGTCGTGGAATTCCAGCCCGTAATAAAACAGCAGCCCCCTCACAAAGGGATCCATTGGGAAGCCCAACCCCCGAAGGAAGTGAGACATGAACACCACGCTCTCACCGGGCTGGGGACTGCGGATGACCTGCCCTTGAGCAGGCAACCTATGCCAAATTTCGCCAGTCAGGAACTTAGCCTCTCTCAACTTTAGCACGTCCTCCTCCGTGACGGAGGAGGGCATCCATCGGCCTTGAAGGTCGGAACCGGACATTGTCGAAGGTCCAAGGCGCCCGGAATCTGGAGCCTAGGGTGTTGGAACTCGAGGCGACGGGCGAACTTGTTGGAGAAATGATAAGGCCCTGGTCTCTTTATAAGAGGCTGAATACCAGGAGCCCTCCCCGTAACTGTTAGGGATTCACCTTTAATCGAGAAAACATGCTAACGGGCTCGATTGGGTTACCCACGTCCGTATTGATGAGAATCCTGTAATAGGGGGGTACACGATCTCGGCTTTGACAAGACGTGCCAAGGAAACCGCCTCGCAAAACACGCTGAGGTGAAAAGGTAAAAACGATTCGAGTTCAGGACTTGGCCGTAGTGTGATGGCGCATTGCGGAGTACATCAGCAGATTGGATTTGTGTTAATATTATTCTCTCTATGGCAATATGTGGAAACTTATTTTGCAGAGCCGGACACTACTCTTGGTGTTAACAATCTTCTATGAAGGACTTGGAGGAGGAACCCGCCTTGCAATGCCGAAGACAATTTGCGCGCCGGACTCATCGTCATTGAAGCCTGGTTCAGGGGCTACTGAGGGAGTCCTGGATTAGGGGGTTTTCGGGTAGCCGGACTATACCTTCAGCCAGATTCCAGGACTATGAAGATACAAGATTGAAGACTACGTCCCGTGTCCGGATGGGACTTTCCTTGGCGTGGAAGGCAAGCTTGGCGATGCGGATATTCAAGATTTCCTACCATTGTAACCGACTCTATGTAACCCTAACCCTACCCGGTGTCTATATAAACCGGAGGGTTTTAGTCCGTAGGACAACTTCATCAACTCCATAGACAATAATCATACCATAGGTTAGCTTCTAGGGTTTAGCCTTCTTGATCTCGTGGTAGATCTACTCTTGTACTACCCATATCATCAATATTAATCAAGCAGGGCGTAGGGTTTTACCTCCATCAAGAGGGCCCGAACCTGGGTAGAACATCGTGTTCCCTGCCTCCTGTTACCATCCAGCCTAGACGCACAGTTCGGGACCCCCTACCCGAGATCTGCCGGTTTTGACACCGAAAGTGGCCATTACGGTCGACTATCCCGGACTGCTCCCTACATCGCACGTAAGAAAAAGTCAAAAAATCCCAACTCCAAAACTAGGATCCCCTTTTAGACACTTCACCCACCATATACACATGGCATTTTACAGGGAAGGCATTTGGGACGCCCTGCCAAGCCCATGGCAACACGCCAACAGGAGGCACCGAGGCCGGGTAGGCTAAAAAGGAAGGCGGTCAGGACGGAGACGCCGGCGCAAAGGTATAACAAACCCTGCTCCATGGTTGTCATCTTTCTTGAAATATAATGACGCCCACGTTTCTTTAATAGAAAAAACGCTCGCCGGAATATGTCCGGCGATGTTACTAATCATGCTTCCACCAGTCGGGCGCCAGGACCAGACATAGAGGCCGAAGCCGATATGGGGCAGGTGCCGGATAATCCCTCTATGGAGGATGCGGATAGGTTATCCGCTACTAACTCAGAAGTGGAAAGCGCCATGAACCATAGGCGCTGCCGGGCCTACTCCGGGACGTTTGTTTCTCACTAGAGGCATTTGATGCCTTTAATTCCGGAGAGGCGTACCTCTGTGTTGCTCAAGATGGCCTAGCCAGAGCCACTGATCAATATGTAAAGGATGTATGGGTAAGTGAATCTTACGATTCATATGTATCCGTAGCCCCTGAGACTTGAAACAGTTAGCAGAACTGATTTAAGGATCATCTTAATTGTGCAGGTTCTTACAGAGAAGAATACTAGGCTAACACAGGAGCTAGAGGAATGCAAGACCCAACTACGGGCTGCTGTGGACGCATTGCAGGAACCGAAAAAGTCACCTGCTGGTAACATTTATTTTAAAGAGTGATGGTTACCATATAATGTGCGGCATGGCTGCAGATCTAACAACAGATGTTGCAGATGAATCCGGAGAAAATCTGGAGGACCAGCATGTTATGCGATAGCTAGAGGCTGGCAAATGCATGCTGACTGAGGTTAGGCGGGAGAAAAACAATCTCCAAGACGCCAATATTAACCTGAGCGTGGAACTAAAAGACGTTCGGGGCCAGCTTGCCGACTCCGAGAAGGAGCATAAGCAGCTTTGGTGCGGCATTTTTAGTAAGTGCTTGAACGAATCCTTTTAAAGGAATTCGGCGAAGAAGCCGACTAACAGCGTTATGTCTGTAGGTATGCTGACGGGTCGTCCTGCGAAGGAAATGCCCGGGTCTGTGGGTGATCTTCTATCCGAGCTGTCACATCTGCGCGAACAAGTTCGGCAGGTGATGCAAGGTGTTGCCTAGGCTTTGTGGCCATCTGTCTCCCTGCCAGAGGGCGTTGCAGAGCTTACGGAGAAGCTCAAGGGAGCACGGTGGCGCCTCCGATTATGGAAGATATCGGCCTGCTGACAAGGTGCCAGAGAGGCCTGGGCCATGGTGAAGACTCAGTATACCAAGGCAGACCCAAATCACATGGCCGAGGTCGGACCTGTGGGGCCAGACGGAAAAGAGATCCCCGCTAGCTTAGTTTATGGGCAAGTAGAATTAGCCGCAAAGTATTCCGAACAGGATTGTAAGCTAGACCGCCTGTTGGATGGTATAGAGGAGGAGTTTAGTCAGTCTGCATGACTATGTAATTAAAGTGACATGTATAATGCCTTCTATCCAGATTGTAGATCATTTGTCGTTGCGGACCTTTTCGCTTCAACCTCCGGGCCCGATAGTCCGGAGTGAATCCGAATACCCGCTCAGTTATATAAGAACCGGGGTATGCGTGGAGACCAGGCGTAGGGGTCATTAGTGCTTTATTAGACAAGTGCCCAACTAGTTATGTTATATTACATGGGTAGTAAGAAACATCTTCTAGGGAGAATAGTTCCGTTAAGGGTTCCTTTCCCTGGGTAAGCATGCCCTAAAGTGCATTTCGGGACTGCGATAAGAAACGCAGAAAAAGCATCTGGGGGCAGATATGGACAATAAATAAAAAATCATCTTTTGTTCACTGACCGAATATTCCCTTAAGAACGCTAGCTTTCGGCTTCACCCAGTCTGAGGTACACATCCGGCTGACCCGGCAGTAACAATCGCAGAGGTGCTTCCCTTATGCCCTAGCTGAATTAACGGGAACATAGGGCATAAATACAAGAGCCAGGCAACCCAGCTTGGCCAAAACATAAGTCATATTGATGCATATAATGGTGAAAAAAGGTACATGCGGAAGTATAACACATGTGTTGGGCGTGAGGCCCAGATAAATAATTTAAGCTTCTGTGAATGAAGCCCCCGGGTATGGAGAGTGCGGCTAGCGCATCTGTAATGTACAAGTGAGGCACAAGGTGACCCTTGAAGGCCTGGAGAAATAATAAGAGAAAGAAAGAAATGGAAACAAGACATATGATGTATATGCGGAAAATGGACAAAGGGAGGGGACTAACATAGAGTTTGGTGCTAGGCGTAGAATCTTCGGAGCCTGGCCGCGTTCCATGGGTTCGGCTCGAGTCGACTAGTCGATGCATCCCGCAGTCGGTATGCTCCACCGGTCAGAACTTGGCCAATAAGGAAGGGACCTTCCCATTTGGGCTCGAGCTTGTTCTTTTTCTTATCCGGCAGGCGTAGAACTAGTTCGCCAACGTTATAACTTTTGGCTCGTACTTCTCTGCTTTGGTATCTGCGAGCCTGTTGCTGATAAAATGTGGAACGGGCTTTGGCTACGTCGCGCTCCTCCTCCAAGGTGTCTAGACTGTCCTGCAGATCGAGCTCGACTTCTCTTTCTTCGTACATGCGCACTCGAGGTGAGTCATGAATTATGTCACGGGGCAAGACTGCCTCTGCGCAGTAGACCATAAAAATGGTGTATATCCGGTACTACGATTCGGCGTGGTCCGCAGCCCCCAGAGTACGGAGTCGAGCTCCTCTACCCAGTGCGTGTCAGACTCTGTTAAGGAACGCACTAATCTGGGTTTAATGCCGCTCATTATAAGACCGTTTGCTCGCTCGACTTGACCGTTGGTTTGTGGGTGATAGACTGAAGCGTAATCGAGCTTGATGCCCATTTTGCTGCACCAGAGTTTTAGCTCGTCAGCCGTGAAGTTCATGCCATTGTCAGTGATGATGCTGTGGGGACACCATAACGGTGTACAACCCCGGATATGAAGTCTATCACCGGTCCGGATTCAGCTGTTTTAACAGGTTTGGCCTCTATCCATTTGATGAATTTATCCACCATGACCAGTAAGTATTTTTTCTTGTGGGTTCCCCCTTTAAGGGGTCCAACCATGTCAAGCCCCCAGACTGCAAAGGGCCATGTAATTGGGACTGTTTGGAGGGCGGTGGGTGGCATGTGGCTTTGATTTGCAAAGAGCTGGCAACTAGCGCAACGTTGGACCAAGTCCTGTTTGTCTGTCCGGGCTATTGGCCAATAGAATCCTGTGCGGAAGGCCTTGCTTACAAGAGCCCGGGCTGCGGTGTGATGACCGCCGAGTCCAGCGTGAATTTCTACCAAAAGATTCCGCCCTTCCTCTTCGGAGATGCACGTTTGAAGGACTCCGGTAGTGCTTTTTTGTGCAATTCTCCCTCATGGACCCTGTAGGCCTTGGATCGCCGTACTATGCAGCGTGCCTTATTTTGGTCCTCTCGAAGTTCCTGTCTAGTTAAGTAGGCCAGGGATGGTTCTGTCCACGGGGCAATAATGGCCATTATTACGTGGGCTGAAGGTGTTATTTCGGTGGCAAAGCCTCCGATTGTGTCAGAGTATTCGGTATCGGGCATTTTGGCCGGGTCCGGACTATTGTTACCGGTGTCTCCTTCCCATACTATGGATGGCTTGAACATCCTTTCCAGAAATATGTTGGGGGACCATATCGCATTTTGCGCCGATGCGGGCTAGGACATCCGTCGCCTGAGTGTTTTCTCAAGCCACATGGTGAAATTCGAGCCCCTCGAACCAAGCTGACATTTTTAGGATGGCATTTCAATAGGCCGCCATTTTCGGATCCTTGGCGTCAAAGTCTCCATTTATTTGGGATATTGCGAGGTTTGAATCCCCACGCACCTCCAGGCGTTGAATGCCCATGGAGACTGCCATCCGAAGACCATGCAACGGAGCTTCGTATTCGGCTGCATTGTTGGAGTCTGTATACAATATTTGCAATACGTACTGAACGGTATCCCGGGTTGGGGATGTCAGGACGATGCCAGCCCCTAGACCGGCCAGTATTTTAGAACCATCGAAGTGCATGATCCAGTTGGAGTATGCGTCGTACTCTTTAGGGAGTTCGGCCTCCATCCATTCAGCGACGAAGTCGGCCAATACTTGCAATTTAATGGCTCGTCCGGGTTTGTATGCTATGTCGAATAGGAGGAGCTCAATGGCCCATTTGGCAATCTGGCCTGCAGCGTCACGATTGTTTATAATATCATTAAGTGGCACTTCCGAGGCTACCGTGATCGAACACTCTTGAAAGTAGTGTCGTAGCTTCCGGGACACCATGAATACCGCATAGGCTATCTTTTGATAATGTGGGTACCGTGATTTGCATGGAGTGAGGACAGTGTATACATAGTATACCGGCTTTTGAAGAGGGAATTTATGTCCAGCGGCTTCTCGTTCGACGACGAGCACTGCGCTTACAACTTGATGTGTTGCCGCAATGTACAATAGCATTGGTTCACCAATGTTTGGTGCGGCCAGGATTGGGTTGGTTGCTAAAATGGCCTTTATTTCTTCCAATCCGGCTGTGGCAGCGTCCGTCCACTCGTAGTGTTCGTTGCGCCGAAGAAGGCGATAAAGGGGTAAAGCTTTTTCTCCTAAGCGGGAGATAAAGCAGCTTAGAGCCGCCACGCATCCAGTTAACTTCTGGATTTTTTTAGGTCTTTTGGTGTAGCCAACTGTGACAAAGCTCGGATTTTGGCTGGATTAGCTTCGATACCTCTACTGGAGACAATGAAACCCAGGAGCTTTCCGGCTGGTACACCGAAAACGCATTTTCTGGATTAAGCTTGATGTTGTATGTTCGGAGGTTGTCGAATGTGAGCCTCAAGTCGTCTATCAAAGAGTCGACATGTTTGGTTTTAACAACCACATCGTCAACGTATGCCTCTACTATTTTGCCGATTTTCTTCTCTAGACATGTCTGAATCATGCACTGATATGTTGCGCCGGCGCTCTTGAGCCCAAAAGGCATTGTGTTAAAACAGAAGGGACTGTATGGTGTGATGAATGCCGTTGCGGCTGGGTCAGACTCCGCCATCTTGATTTGGTGGTAACCGGAGTATGCGTCGAGGAAACACAATGACTCGTGTCCTGCGGTAGCATCAATGATTTGATCGATGCGTGGGAGGGGGAAGGGATCCTTTGGGCAAGCTTTATTGAGGTCTTTGAAATCGACACAAAGGCGCCAGGATTTGTCCTTCTTTGGTACCATCACCAGGTTTGCTAGCCAGTCCGAGTGTTTTATTTCTTTGATGAATCCGGACTCCAATAACTTGGCTAGTTCCTCTCCCATGGCCTTTTTCCTAGGTTCGGAGAAACGCCGAAGAGCTTGCTTGACCGGCTTGAATCCCTTTAGGATATTCAGGCTATGCTCAGCCAGCCTGCGTGGGATTCCTGGCATGTCTGAGGGATGTCAGGTGAATATGTCCCAGTTCTAGCGCAGGAACTCTCGTAGTGCGGCGTCCACAGCGGGGCTTAGTTGTGCCTCGATGGAGGTTTTTTTGGTAGGGTCCATTGGGTGGACTTGGAATTTAACTATTTCATCCGCTCGTTTAAAAGAGGTGGACTTGGATCTCTTGTCGAGTATCACGTCGTCCCTGTCCATTGTGGAGCGTAGCGTGGTTAATTCCTCGGCCGAGAGGGCTTTAGATAATGCCTCGAGGGCCAATGCGGCTGTTTTGTTTTCGGCGCGGAGTGCTGTGTCCGGATCACTGGCGAGAGTGATGATTCCGTTAGGCCTAGGCATTTTGAGCTTCATGTACCCGTAATGGGGTATGGCTTGGAAGATTGTGAATGCCTCCCATCCTAAAAGAGCGTGATAACCACTGCTGAACGGGGCCACTTGGAATGTAATTTCTTCGGACCTGTAATTATCCGGCATGCCGAATACCACATCTAGTGTGATTTTCCCAGCACAGCGTGCTTCCCGACTGGGGATGATTCCTCTAAAGGTTGTGCTACTTTGCTCAATGCGAGTCCAGTCTATTTCCATCTTTTGAAGAGTTTCCTCATAGATGGGGTTTAATCCGCTGCCGCCGTCCATGAGTACTTTGGTGAGTCGAAAGCCGTCCACGATTGGACTGAGGACCAGTGCGGCTGGTGCTCGGGCTGTTCGGAATTTAGGTTCGTCACTGGCATTGAAGGTAATGGCCGTATCACTCTATGGATTTATTGCTGCTACGTGGCAGATTCCGGCCATGCTACGGAGTGTTCGCTTGTGTCTATTATTTGACGCGAAGGTCTCAAAGACCGTTAACACCGTATTGTGATCCACGGGATGGTGCTCTGTGGTATTTGGGAGAAGTAGATCCTCACCACTTTTGGCCACCTGCCGGAGTATCCAACATGCTCTAAGGCTGTGCGTTGGTATTGTATCCGTTGTACTATGAATTTTGCAGGGTCCGTTGAGCCATCCTTCTAATACGGTTCCATACCCTGTAGAGGGTTTTTTCTTTTTGGTAGTTGACCCGGGTGTATTGTGATAATGCACCTTTTTGTTTCGGACTGGGTTTGTATTTAGGGCCGGATTATCCCAAAAGTTTATTTCGGTTTTCCAGGCACTTTCCATCGCACAGTACTTTCATACTATGGACGCCAAGTCAGCGAAGCGTGTTATCTCACGGCGATTTATGGCGTTAAGGATTCCCTTGTCCGTGCAATTATTGCAGAAAAATAGGATTGCGTCTTCCTCATGATAGTCCTTAACCTTGTTCATCGCAAGGAGGAATCTGGCCCAATAGTGATGTACTGTTTCCAGGGGCTCTTGCCTGATGTGGGAAAGATCGCTTATGTTTGGGTGGGTGGGTGGAATTGAATCCGAACCCTCACCTGATCTGGGATCCAGGGGCCGAGTAATTCCAATTTTGGAAGTTTCGGTTCCGGGGTGTGACCCGATAATCCTGGCCCGCTGCCTGACTCTAAGTTCAGGGATTGGATGTTGTCCTCCCGCGAACGGGCGTCCGGCTCAGCGAGCTCGGGAATTCAAACATAGTTGGTCCTCAAGATGGAGGAAAGGTCGCCGCATTGTTCCTCCACCACTGCAATATGATGAGTGACCGGTGGAGAGTTAATCTCCCTTTGATCAGGTTTAAGCCCAATCCGATCATAGTCCGTAGCGACTCCTAAGGCGGCGATGCGATCTAAGAGCTCGTTTAAGCAGGCGAGCTCCATTGGATCCATCTGTTTGGCGAGTGCTGATTTGACGTGGCTATTTTCGATGACCCAAGAAGTCATCATCGGCACAGCGGCCGAACAGGCGGTCATGATGAAACCGCCTAGCCGGAGAGTTTGGCCAACAGCCAAAGCTCCCTCGACTGTAGTACCGTCTTTAAAGACGAGACGAGACATCCTTCCTTCTGGCGACGGCACAGAGGAACTCTCAATGAAAGCACCAATGTCGGTGTCAAAACTGGTGGATCTCGGGTAGGGGTCCCGAACTATGCGTCTAGGCGGATGGTAACAGGAGGCAGGGGACACGAAGTTTTACCCAGGTTCGGGCCCTCTTGATGGAGGTAAAACCCTACGTCCTGCTTGATTAATATTGATGATATGGGTAGTACAAGATTAGATCTACCACGAGATCAGAGAGGCTAAACCCTAGAAGCTAGCCTATGGTATGATTGTATGTCATCCTACGGACTAAAACCCTCCGGTTTATATAGACATCGAAGGGGGCTAGGGTTACACAAGGTCGGTTACAAAGGAGGAGATATACATATCCGTATTGCCTAGCTTGCCTTCCACGCCAAGTAGAGTCCCATCCGGACACGAGACGAAGTCTTAAATCTTGTATCTTCATAGCCAATCAGTCTGGCCAAAGGATATAGTCCGGCTGTCCGGAGACCCCCTAATCCAGGACTCCTCACTCCATTAAAAGAAACTATGTTAAAACTGCTTTATGTGATCTTGGAGCCCGTGTTAGTGTTATGCCTCTCTCTTTATATCGTAGACTTGACTTGAATAAGTTGACACCTACTAAAATATCTTTGCAAATGGCTGATAAATCAACTGCTATACCTGTCGGTATTTGTGAGGATGTGCCTGTTGTGGTTGCAAACGTTACTATTTTAACGGACTTTGTTATTCTTGATATTCCCGAGGACGATAGTATGTCTATTATTCTTGGAAGACCTTTTCTTAATACTGCAGGGGCTGTTATTGATTGCACTAAAGGCAATGTCACTTTTCATGTTAATGGTAATGAGCATACGGTACACTTTCCGAGGAAACAACCTCAAGTTCATAGTATCAATTCTATCGGAAAAATTCCATCGATTATATTTGGAGGTTTTGAATTTCCTCTTCCTACTGTCAAGAAGAAATATGGTATACTTATTATTGGGGATGTGCATATCCCCGTTGAGGTAACCTAGTGTTATTCGAAATTTCTCCGGTTTCATTTTAATCGGAATGAGTTTGTTAACAAGACTTGATCAACCTTGTTAGTGGATTCATTTTGATGATCATGAGATGGATGAAACTAGAAGCACAACCTTCTGTACCCTCTCTATACTTTCTGTTATTTAGTTGAAATAAAGTAAAAATAAATAATTTTCTATATGTTATTTGATTATTTGTGCAATATAAAAATACCTCGAAAATAAAAGTTCTCCAAATGCCCTAAAAATGAAATATGATTTTTTCTATAATATTTGAGGATTTATGGAACAAAGAACACACCAGGGGGGGCAACCACCTTGCCATGAGGTTGGAGGGCGTGCCCACCCCCCTAGGGTGCACCCCCTGCCTCGTGGGCCCACGGTGGCCCTCCTCCACTTATTCTTTCAGCCACACACTTCATCCTCCTCCCCCAAACACGAAAACCAACTCAAGCACGAGTTCCAGCCCTCTTTGCTGCCATTTTCGATCTCCTTGCTCAAAGCACCTCTCACAAAACTGCTTGGGGAGATTGTTCCTTGGTATGTGACTCCTCCATTGGTCCAATTAGTTTTTGTTCTAGTGCTTTATTAATTGCAAATTTTTGCTGCTTAGGTGACCCTATTCTTGAGCTTGCATGTCAAATTTATATGGTCAAAAGTAGTTTTGATGCATGATATAGGCTCTAGGCACTTGTAGGAGTAGTTGCTATCAATATTATTGAGTTTGGTTTACTTTTATTTTGAAGTTACTAAAAAATTTCAGAATTTTTCAGAGGAAGAAATATGATTAGGAAAATCTTCCAAGGTGGTTCTTCAAGGAAGCAAGGACCCAGGCTTGCAAGGTGTGATGCTGACGAAGAGCCACCAAGAGACGCTCCAGTGCGTCCTTGTGAGTGGCCTTCCGGAAAATTTTATGGATCGAGCGGGAATTAAAGAAGAATTTAACGCATATTTGTGTAATGCTGGTCTTGAGGACTTTGAGGCAGACAAATGCCCCCAGTATCATGATCTCACAAGCTCTTTTGTGAGGAGGTTTGAGTATTCATCTTCGCGTAACTCTCCTTCAGTCATGTTTGATCTTTATGACAAATCTTATACCATGGACTTAGAGGATTTCACTTTTGCTTGCAAACTTCCACAATGGGGTAGTATTAGAGATCCCCCTAAATCTGAATCTAGAAACTTTCTTGCTAGTATAACTGTAGGGGAATCTAGAGATATAACGCAAGCTACCATACGGAACATTCACTTTCCTGCTATACATTATTTTGCTCTCTTCATAGGTAGGTGCATAAATGCTAAGGATGAAGCATGTCACATGTGTGTCCCTGACCTTAGCATTCTCAGGAGTGCTGTGTCAGGAGACCAATCTTATCATATGGGAGCCATTGTAGCTCATAGGTTGCGTCATAATAGACATAATGGAGATTTCTTTGGAGGAATTTATGCAACCCGCTTAGCTAAATTTATTGAGATAGACATTCGTGAAGGAGACATGGAGTTGCCTCCTGCTTATTTAGGTTTTGATTCTATGGTTTCCCATCATTTTATTGAGAGGAATGAATCACCTCTCTAGTACCGACTAATCTTTGACAGATGATGTGCTATCCATATTACTCTCCCTGCTCCTGCTTTCTTTGATTATCAGGCAAGAGGACGATATACTATTACCAGAGAGGAGGCAGATGAGTACGAGAGGAGAGCGGAGGCCGCTCATCGCCACACTGCAGCTCGGGAGGCGATAGCTGCTGCATCATAGTACGACCCCAACAACTATTATTATGGATATCAGCCAGGCCAGCCATGGCCATAGACCAACTTAGGCCAAAAGCCTAAGCTTAGGGGAGTACGTATTTCTCACCGACATTACATTTATGTTCACACACACTCATTGCTAGATGTCGGTGCTCATACTTTTTCATTGTATCATCCATGCTAGTTTATTTCCTTTTATGCTTTCTTCTTGTGTGTTTAATAAACCTTAAGAAAGACCCAAAAAAAGAGTTGTAGCTTTTAATTAATTTACTTTCCATGCTTGTAGTAGTAATTAAAAAGAAAACCCAAAAATATTTCCTGTTCTTCTTTTGCTTGTTGGGAGCTTTCCTGTGTAAATAGTTTTATTTCTTTTCTTTGGGGTCAGTAGGAGAAGACCATGATTAAATTGTTGAAGTGCCTCTTATATGATTTAGTGTTGATTTAACCAAGAGCCCATATTGCTTTGTCTTCCTGTTTATTGAATGCTCGTAGATTCCAGCTTAGTCCAATGCACGTGCACTCTTATTATTATTCACATCGTTCGGCCGTGCAAGTGAAAGAAATTATGATGATATATGATGGACTGGCTGAGATGAGAAAAGCTTGTCAGCGTTCTGGGAACGGGGGTCCCCAGACTTGCCTGCCTGCGGCCTGCGGCGTGGCTCAAAGGGGGGCCAGCATGGCCCATCTTCACCAACATAGACCCAAGACCCTCGCGAGGGGCCAAGCCTCACGGGGCGGACGACACGGAGCTTCCTCAGGCACGGCCTCATCAGGCTGGCTCGCGAGGAGGCGGAGAGATCAAGGCGCGGTACCTCACGAGGTGCCCGTGACGCAAGCCATGACGACTCAGGGCGCCAGGCGGGTGCCAGCCCACGCAGCGTCCTCCTTTCCTCTTTGGTGCAAAGGGGGCAAGCGCAGCCGCGGAGTACCGAGGCATCAGGCAAAGGTTGCCATTTCGGTGCAACAAGACCAAGACCAGGAGGACTGCAAGACGGAGGTCACCGTGGAGCCCAAGATGGCGTCACCGCCAGAGCTTTGTGCAGGCGAAGAATACTTTTGCCAGGATAGCTGGTACCGGTTGTCCCCTTTCAAATTAGCCCGCCATTGTTGGCTCCCTTCCCGCTTGATATTTGGGAAGAGGACCAGGGCCTCTATAAATAGGACCAGCCACCCACCGAAGAAGGGAGGGTTTTTCGGAGAAGCAGCCAGAGAGAGAGAGGGAAGGGTGACTAAACTCTTCCCAGCAGTTCATCCCCCCAGCCAAGAACAGACCCTCGCGAGGCAGTTCTTCCTTGTATTGTTCATCATCATCAGCCCAAGAGGCAATCCACCACACCACACACTGGAGTAGGGTATTACACCACAACGGTGGCCCGAACCAGTATAAACCCTGTGTCTCTCGTGTTGTTCTTTCCATAGCTTAGATCTTAGCAAGGCGGAGGGGTGCAGGTAGGTAGGAGGCGAAATCTCCGCGCGCACCCCAGTGTTCGAACCTCAAGGGTCTGCCGAAACCCGAAATCCGACATTTGGCGCGCCAGGTAGGGGTGCGCCAGAATCCACCTTCTACCGCTTCGTGCCCCGTCGCGTCGTCATCACCATGTCCGGCGACCAAGAGGGCAACCCAGATCCATGGGCGGCGTGGCCCGCCCGCGCAGAGCCGCTCGCCTCGGGCGACCCAGTGCCCCAGGCAGCTCGCGGCCCGCAGGGCGCTGTGGGCCGCGGGCGATGCGGACAGGCTTCGACAGCTCTCACACCGCGGCAGGCGCGGTCGGCGGCAAGGGCCTCCAATCACGCCGCGACCACGACACCATACACCCGCCGGGAGCAGGCGAACTCGATGGCCGCGCTCACGGTGGCCCGAGAGCTGCGGCAGTGCAGACTGCTGGAGGGCGGCCGCGACGTGCTGCTGGAGCGGGTGGCAGAGCTCCTGGGCTTCGCCGCCTCAGGGGCTCACCCCTTCTGCACCCAGCTCCCATCTCAAGCCCAGGGCGGCCCGCGCGGGGGCTCCGCGCGCGCCCGCGGGCTCCAAGGCTACTCCAACACCAGCGAGGCTGTCAGCACCGGACCGACGGCGGTGCTGCCCCCGCTCCCGGTCCGTGAAGAAGGACTCGACGCGACCCGCGGCCCCAGTGGACAGCCGCGCTGCCACCCCACGGTAGGCGCGTCAGGCAGGACCGCGTGGCACGCAGAGCACTACAGCGTGGCCTTCGGGATGACGGCGCGAGAGGAATACGTGCCCCTCATGATGGACCAAGGACACCCACACGAGGGTGAACAAGGCTCGCTCCTCAGCCCAAGCTGGGGGACGAGGCGCCAGGAGCTGAGCCCTTCCCGGAGTCCCGGGACGGTCCCGCTGGGCACGCTGGAGGCAACGATTATCGGGTAGCGCTAATTCTTCAGCAGGCATACGCTAACCATGGATTGCAGGAGGTGCAGGTTGCCACAGCGAGCAGCTGCCCCGCTCCCACAGTCTCCTACCCCTCGGGAGGAGGACGCAGGGGGCTGCAGGAGGGGGGCCGGGATCCGACATCACCACCACGGCGTTCGGAACAAGGTGTCCTCAGGAGGTAGGCCCTCCACCGGGGAGGTGCCTCAGGGCCTGCCCCCGGCGGAGGACCCGTGGTCGTCGGGGGAACCGCTGGCGACTGCTCTACCCCATCAGCGGCGTCCTGGTTTCTGGTCGTCGTCGATGGCACTAGAGTGTGGCGCAAGGCGGGGCCCTCATCTGGCGATATGAAGCAAGGCCGGTACCCGTGAAGAAGGCCCAGTGCCTGTGAAGCTCTCCGCCCCATGACACTCTCACGTAATAATGAGTGGGGCTGTACACGCCCCGGAATCTCAGGGGTGCCGGCATCAGGCCCTAGGGCTCCCTCCCACGCCCAGTGGCAGCACTTAGCTCCGCGCTGGTGAGAAGACGTCCAAGACTAGATTAGGTGTCGGACGCGGCCTTTTGTCTGCTTTCGTTGCTTTTCCCTTTGGTTGTCGCTTTCCTCCGCTGGATTCAAGTTGGATTCGAATTTGAGATTTGCGTGTGTTCGGGGAAAGGGGTGCTTAGTCTCGTTCGAGCAATTTCTCGCGTTTTGGTTACCTCTTCGCCTCAGCTGCCTCCCCTCATGAGCCCCTCGCGAGCCGGGTCAGGCCTAGCTTGCGTGCAGCCCAGACTGCCGCCACCGTGTCCTCTCGGGAGGGTGTTTTACTGCAGATCCTACGAATTTAATTAGGGGACACTCAGGACACCACGGCCTCCCACGGGCTACCTCGGGGCCAGCACGGGACCAAGGTAAACTAGCCGACCAGTGCGTCGCTTAAGCCAGCCGCTTGGCGCGGGCGCATGGGCAAAGTAGCTTCTACTGATACGATAAACACAAGTTTTACATGAGGGGCTCCCCTTCCAAAATGCTCTCACAGCCATCAGGCCAAAACCTGAGTTCTATTCATGCAGGGTAAGGAAGCAGGAACGATGCACAATCAGTCGGATGAATCCCCCAATGCATCCTCAGGAGCACCACCCGAGCCGTTGCTGGCGTCGCTGAACTCTCCATCGCTGCCCGCTTCGCCGCCAGCGGAGTCAGGGTCGTTCACCGCGCCGCCCTCGTCGGCAGCCACAATCACGCCGTCGTTGTCCGAAGCAAAGGCCCTGATAAGAGCATCCACATTGCCTTCCACCCAGTGCGCCAGATCGCCTCGGACGGCCTGGGGGACTGGGGCGATGGCGGCATCGAAATCGAAGTGGGGGTCCATGTTTCGGAGATGGCTGAAGACGCGAGAAAAGGCGCGCCCGAGCAGGGCACGGCTCCTCTCCTCCATCAACCTGTCAGCCCTGACCGACCGCGCCTCCAGCTGCGTCACCACATAAGTGAAGAACTGAAGATTGCCGGCGTAGTTGACTGCATGCGGCTCGCCAACGGCCACCTCGCAGATGTTGCCCAAGGCTGCGTTGGCCCTCTCCCGGAGCGTGGTGAGCATGGGACCATGCTCATGCTCCAGGATCCGCCGCTGACGTATCTCGTCCGCATTTTGGCGTGCGACGGCCTCAGCCTCCTCCACCGGCTGGTGAAGAAGGAGCACCTCGGCCTGGGAGGTGGTTAACTCACCTTGCGCCACCTCAAGGGCGGCCCGGAAGGCGTCGGCCCGCCGCGTCGCCTCCTCCAACTTGGCCCTCAAGGCAGCAGTCCTGCCTTCAGCCTCGTCCCGGATCAACCCTAGCTTCTCTTCGAACTCGTGCTCGAGGTTCAAATGCGTCATCGCCACCCGACGTCCGACCTCCTCCAGGACACGGGCTTCCTGTGCGGCGACATCATCCTCCGCCTGTGTCACCAAGCGCTCCCTCGTCTCCAGGCGCTCATACTCGCGGGTACGTTTGGCGGCTTCTAGCGTCAGCGCCTCCTCATGCTTCTAGAGCTCTGCTGAGTCGCCAGAGGCCACCTTCATCGACGCGAGGGCTGCCTCGCGCAGCTCCACCTGCTCCTCCAATGAGTGCCACCAGGCCAGGAGCTCCCGAGCCCGCTCTTCCGCCGCCTTTCGTCGCCGGTCGGCTTCTCGGGCCTCCTCTGCAGCCCAAGACCGGGCCTCTCGAGAGGCCACCAGCGACGCCTGGGCCTTTGCATTGTCAAGATCGCACTGACGGCACGCAAGGGCGATGGCGCCCTCCAGCTCGCGCCTCTCTGCATCCAAGCACAGGCCCTCGGCCTCAAGGCGCGCGTCTTCATCAGCAAGCTCCTCGCCAAGCAGGCTCACCGCGTCAGCCGCCCTTCGAAGGAATCCTTGGCGGAGAGCGCGACGCTCCCGAGCGTGCTCGAGCATGTCTTCCGCACCATCATCTGCCCCAAGCAAGCGCCGGGAGCCACGAATTAGCAATCCCCCTCTAGGCCGGGGGCTGGGGGCTGGCACCCTCGCGACGGTCGGGCACGCCACGCCAGAAGCCCGGCCTGGAGCTAGCCCATCCCCGGGTAAAGAGCGTAGGGAGCGCCTCAGCCAATCGCAGTCCACGACCAGGCGAGAAGCCCACGGCAGGCTGGCTATGCCACGAGAAGGCCCGCGAAGGGGGACCACGAGGTGCGCGGGGCCATGGTACGCCTCGGGATGGTTCGTCTCTTCGATCGCCCTCACCACAAGGGCTCCGCTGCTCGGAGCGCTCGAGGACGATGGAGGGGGCAAAGCCAAGGGGGACGGCTCCTCAGCCGTCTCCGCAAGCTCGGCGGGAAGGGGCCGGCGGAGCAAGGGTCAGTAAAAGTAACAAAAGGATCGGGAGCTGGGAAAGGAGGAGGCTTACTCATCAGTGGCGAAGTACTTCCTACGCTTCAGCAGGCGACAAGGGTAATCGTCGCCCAGGGCCTCCCTTCTCTTCCGGAGAGCCTCAAAGTCCACGCGGAAGTGGCCCAAGAGTTGGGCACATGGATCAACCTGCGACGAAGACGGAGCGTCAAGGCGATCTGCGACAGGGGCGACTGCCTGATGTGCGCTGCCAATCGCCTCCCCAAGAGAAGCAGTTGGAGCATCAGGGGCCCCAGTCGCAGGCACTGAGGGCCGCTGCTCGTCACCCTCAGCCTTAGCGAAACGGGGCCCAAGAGCTGCTCCCTCATGAGCATCGCCCGACGCTGTCACCCTGCATGGAGCCCCCTCGGCCTCTGGCACCTCATGCCTCCCCGCTCCGCCGCTTGAGGAAGAGTCGCCTTGGCCGACCGGAAGGGCAGTCACCATCACTGGGTTCTCGCGAGGTCCCTGGAGGCCGGCAGGGCGCAGCCCCCACTCATCAAAGACAGGCATCTGCTTCACAAAATCGCCCCTGCTCTGGCAGAGGTACAGCAAGGCCCCTCCCTGCTGGACGCTGCCGGGGTTGGGGTCCCCAGTCAGGGTCAAGAGCACCGTCCTCAGCACCTCAGGAGACAGGTCCTCTTCCTGGAGCCTCATACAATCCTCGCGCCCACTGAAGGCCCACATCCGGCAAGAGTGGCATTGGAGAGGAGCAACGCGGCGTAGCAGGAACTCCTTCACCACCTTGGGCGCTGTCACGCCAAGCGACCTCAAGAACGCGAAGCGGTGCCAGATGAAGACGAGCCGGGGGCTCTCAAGCGTCTCCTGGCCCCAGCCCGAATTGGGGACAGCAGGCGAGGTTGGCTCCGATAGCAGGGGGCTAGGCACTCCTGCGTCCACATACAGCCACCGCTCGCGGAACCCAACCGCAGGCAGGGGGAGCTTGAAGTCAATCCCAGAGGCCGCTGTCTCTGACGCGGCAACGAAGCTCACGCACGCCCAGCATTGGGTAGGGTCGACAAGGCACAGCGAGAAGAAGTGGTGCAGCAAGGCAACCGAAGGAAGGATGCCCACCATAGCCTCGCAAACAAAGGCGAAGACCGAAAGGAGGGTGATGGATTCAGGACCCAGATGCATCATGTGGATCTGACAGTGGGAAAGCACGGCGTTGAAGAAATCAGAAAAGGGAGGAACCAGACCCGCCCACAGGGCGTCGGCGAAATACGGGACCTCAGTGACTATCCTGTCGTTGGAGAAGTGGGACGCGGGCCAGGCCGTCGTCCTCCCGCATTCGTTGAAGATGGTGGCCAGTGCCGAGCTGACCTTGCCCAAGCCCTCGGCGGGGGCCGCCAACGGCGGTGGGCAAGGCGGAGACACGGGTTTCTTCCCTCTTCCCTTCTTCGTCAGAGCCATGGCGATGGGAAGGGGGGGAAGGTTCGAGATTGGGTTAAAAACAGAAGCCGGAGTTCGAACGAAGGAAGGACGGAGGGCGTTCGAGCAACAGAAGGGGGAACGGTTGTGTACGACTACAAGTCCGCCTAGCGTGGCGCAAAGCAAGGAGGGCGTGGGGGAACAATGCCGCCCACGTCCAATCAACCGCCACGCGGTGCCCAAGGCCGCAGGCTGTTAGGGCCCGCGGCGCTTAGCTCTTGCCCTTCCGCCTCCCTGCACGGCCAAGCCCGGGCGCGCCTTGGGCCCGGGGGCTACTGTCGGCGTTCTGGGAACGGGGGTCCCCAGACTTGCCTGCCTGCGGCCTGCGGCGTGGCTCAAAGGGGGCCCAGCACGGCCCATCTTCACCAACACAGACCCAAGACCCTCGCGAGGGGCCAAGCCTCGCGGGGCAGAAGACACGGAGCTTCCTCAGGCACGACCTCATCAGGCTGGCTCGCGAGGAGGCGGAGAGATCAAGGCGGGGTACCTCACGAGGTGCCCGTGATGCAAGCGATGACGACTCAGGGCGCCAGGCGGGTGCCAGCCTGCGCAGCGTCCTCCTTTCCTCTTTGGTGCAAAGGGAGCAAGCGTAGCCGCAGAGTACCGAGGCATCAGGCAAAGGTTGCCATTTCGGTGCAACAAGACCAAGACCAGGAGGACTGCAAGACGGAGGTCACCGTGGAGCCCAAGATGGCGTCACCGCCAGAGCTTTGTGCAGGCGAAGACTACTTTTGTTAGGATAGCTGGTACCAGCTGTCCCCTTTCAAATTAGCCCACCATTGTTGGCTCCCTTCCCGCTCGATATTTGGGAAGAGGACCAGGGCCTCTATAAATAGGACCAGCCACCCACCGAAGAAGGGAGGGTTTTTCGGAGAAGCAGCCAGAGAGAGAGAGGGAAGGGTGAGTGAACTCTTCCCAGCAGTTCATCCCCCCAGCCAAGAATAGACCCTCGCGAGGCAGTTCTTCCTTGTATTGTTCATCATCATCAGCCCAAGAGGCAATCCACCACACCACACACTAGAGGAGGGTATTACACCACAACGGTGGCCCGAACCAGTATAAACCCTGTGTCTCTCGTGTTGTTCTTTCCATAGCTTAGATCTTAGCGAGGCGGAGGGGTGCAGGTAGGTAGGAGGCGAAATCTCCGCGCGCACCCCAGTGTTCAAACCTCAAGGGTCTGTCGGAACCTAAAATCCGACAAAGCTGGTATGAACTCGACCTCTTTTATTTTTGTGAATATGATGAGTTCATCGTTCTTGATTCAGCTTGTTATGAATAAACATGTTTGCAATGACAATTAGAGATCATAGTTGCTTGTGCCATGCTTGATTGGCTATGAGTTATAATGGTTTACCTTGCGTGCCAACATGCTATTAAAATGGTTATGATGTGGTATGATAGGGTGGTATCCTCCTTTGAATGATTTGAGTGACTTGGCTTGGCACATGTTCACACATGTAGTTGAAACAAATCAACATAGCCTTCACGATATTTATGTTCATGGTGGATTATATCCTACTCATGCTTGCATCCAATGTTTATTAATTTTAATGCATGTACATGGCTGTTGTCGCTCTCTAGTTGGTCGCTTCCCAGTCTTTTGCTAGCCTTCACCTGTACTAAGCGGGAATACTGCTTGTGCATCCAATCCATTAAACCCCAAAGTTAATCCAGATGAGTCCACTATACCTTCCTATATGTGGTATCTACCTGCCGTTCCAAGTAAATTTGTATGCGCCAAACTCTAAACCTTCAAATAAATATCCTGTTTTGTATGCTCGAATAGCTCATGTATCAACTAGGGCTGTCTATATCTTCCATGTTAGGCGGGTTATTCTCAAGAGGAGTGGAGTCCGCTCCTCACTCACGAGATAAATGGCTGGTCACCGGGATGCCCAGTCCCATGCTTTATGCAAACTAAATCAAAATAATTGCAAACAAAACTCCCCCTGGGACCTGATGTATGTTGGAGGCACTCGTTGTTTTGAGCAAGCCATGGATTGATGTTTGTTGGTGGAGGAGGAGTATAAACTTTACCATTCTGTTTGGGAACCGCCTATAATATGTGTAGCATGGAAGATATCGCCATCTCTTGGTTGTTATGTTGACAATGAAAGTATACCGCTCAAAATGTTATTCACCTCTATTTCAAAACCGATCTCTGGCACCTCTACAAATCCCTGCTTCCCTCTGCGAAGGGCCTATCTATTTACTTTTATGTTGAGTCATCACCCTCTTATTAAAAAGCACTAGCTGGAGAGCATAGCTGTCATTTGCATTCATTATTGTTAGTTTACATTGGGTGTGACTATGACTGGATCTCTTTTACCATGAATTACAATGTCTAGTCAGTCCTTGATCTTTAAAGGTGCTCTGCATTTATGTTTTGCGGTCTCAGAAAGGGCTAGCGAGATACCATCTTGTTATATCATATTATTATTGTTTTGAGAAAGTGTTGTCATCCGAGTTTTATTATTATGGCTCGCTAGTTGATTATGCTATTGATATGAATAAACATGAGACCTGAGAATTATTACAAATGTGGTTAGTTATAATCTTTGCTGAAAACTTGAACGCTAGCTTCACATATTTACAACAACAAGAGAAATCAGAGTTTGTAAAAGTTTTTCTTTATTTCTTTCAGTTTGTCAACTGAATTGCTTGAGGACAAGCAAGGGTTTAAGCTTGGGGGATTTGGCACGTCTCCAACGTATCTAATTTTCTAAACACTTTTGCCCTTGTCTTGGACTCTAACTTGTATGATTTGAATGGAACTAACCCGGACTGACGTTGTTTTCAGCAGAATTGCCATGATGTTGTTTTATATGTAGAAAACAAAAGTTCTCGGAATGACCTGAAACTCCACGGAATATCTTACAATAAATAATAAAAAATCCTCGCCAAAGATGAAGACCAGGGGGCCCACACCCTTCTCACGAGGGTGGGGGGCGCCCCCCCTAGGGCGCGCCCCCTTCCTTGTGGGCCCCCTGGAGACCTCCCGACTCCAACTCCAACTCTATAAAACTGCTTTCGGGGAGAAAAAATAGGGGAAAAGAAATCATTGCATTTTACGATACGGAGCCGCCACCAAGCCCTAAAACCTCTTAGGAGGGCTAATCTGGAGTCCGTTCGGGGCTCCGGAGAGGGGGATTTGCCGTCGTCGTCGTCATCAACCATCCTCCATCACCAATTTCATGATGCTCACCACCGTGCGTGAGTAATTCCATTGTAGGCTTGTTGGATGGTGATGGGTTGGATGAGATTCACCATGTAATCGAGTTAGTTTTGTTAGGGTTTGATCCCTAGTATTCGCTATGTTCTGAGATTGATGTTGCTATGACTTTGCTATGCTTAATGCTTGTCACTATTTCAGATCTGAACCTATTATGGTTTCATCAATGTATGAGAGTTCTAGATCCTATCTTGCAAGTTTATAGTCACCTATTATGTGTTATGATCTGTTAACCCCGAAGTGACAATAATCGGGACACTTACCGATGATGACCGTAGTTTGAGGAGTTCATTTATTCACTATGTGCTAATGCTTTCTTCCGGTTCTCTATTAAAAGGAGGCCTTAATATCCCTTAGTTTCCATTAGGACCCCGCTTCCATGGGAGGGTAGGACAAAAGATGTCATGCAAGTTCTTTTCCATAAGCATGTATGACTATATTCGGAATACATGCCTACATTACATTGACGAATTGGAGCTAGTTCTGTGTCACCCTATGTTATGACTGTTACATGATGAACCGCATCCGGCATAATTATCCATCATTGATCCAATGCCTATGAGCTTTCCATATACTGGTTTACCCTTATTTACTTTTCCGTTGCTATTGTTACAATCACTACAAAATACCAAAAACATTACTTTGCTTTCGTTACTCTTTTGTTATCCTTACCATCACTATCATATTACTTTCCTACTAAACACTTTACTGCAGATACTAAGTTTCTAGGTGTGGTCGAATTGACAACTCAGCGGCTAATACTTGAGAATATTCTTTGGCTCCCCTTGTGTCGAATCAATAAATTTGGGTTGAATACTCTACCCTCAAAAGCTGTTGCGATCCCCTATACTTGTGGGTTATCAAGACTAATTTCTGGCGCCGTTGCCGGGGAGCATAGCTCTATTCTTTGAGTCACTTGGGATTTATATCTGCTGGACACTATGAAGAATTTGAAAGACACTAATACAA
Organism: Triticum monococcum; assembly: GCA_034509565.1. Lineage (NCBI taxonomy): Eukaryota > Viridiplantae > Streptophyta > Magnoliopsida > Poales > Poaceae > Triticum > Triticum monococcum. The sequence goes on from CM067842.1 coordinate 610,804,763, forward strand.
CAATTTATCCCTCAACTACGAGGGGAGGTAAGGAACTGCCATCTAGCTCTGCACTTGATTCACCTTCTGTTATCAGTAAGCTTGCGACACCTAAACCTGCTTCTGCTATTCGTTCTGATATGAGGCATGTTATTGATGATGCTACTTCTGCTATACATGATACTTATGATGAAACTATCTCTATGCCTGATACTACTATGCCACTTAGTGATTTTCTCGAGGAACGAAAACATTGAATCTGATTATGAAGATGAAAGTGATGATGAAGAATCACTTTTATTCATGAGGGTTATTTATTTGATCAAGATGCTTTTTTAGCTATTTTAGCTTGCAAAGATAGATATGAACTCAAAAGGTTATTAGCTAAATGGAATAAGCAATCTCTAAATGCTAGGATGAGACCTGATCCTGCTTTTGCTACTTCACCTATCTGTGTTGCTGATAAGGATTATGAATTCTCTGTTGATCCTGATATAATTACTTTGGTTGAATCCGATCCTTTTCATGGCTATGAATCTGAAACTGTTGTGGCACATCTTACTAAATTAAATGATATAGCCACCCTGTTCACTAATGATGAGAGATCTCGCTACTTTTATATCCTTAAAATATTTTCGTTCTCCTTAAAGGGTGATGCTAAGATATGGTTTAATTCTCTTGATCCTGGTTGTGTGCGTAGTCCCCAGCATATGATCTATTACTTCTCTGCTAAATATTTCCCTGCTCATAAGAAACAAGCTGCTTTAAAGGAAATATACAACTTTGTGCAAATTAAATAAGAGAGTCTCCCACAAGCTTGGGGGAGGCTTCTCAAGTTACTTAATGCTTTGCCTGATCATCCTCTTAAGAAAAATGAAATACTTGATATCTTTTTTAATGGACTAACCGATGCTTCCAGAGATTACCTGTATAGTTGTGTTGCCTCTCTTTTCAGGGAAAGAACTCCGGATGAATCTGAAATCTTATTGAATAATATGTTGACAAATGAAAATAATTGGGCACCTCCTGAGCCAGCTCCTGATCTAGCTCCTGCTCCAATTAATGATCCTATACCTAAACCAACTCCAAAGAAGAGGGGTATTCTATTTCTCAGTCCCGAAGATATGCAAGAGGCAAAGAAATCTATGAAAGAAAAAGGTATTAAAGCTGAAGATGTTAAGAATTTACCTCCTATTGAAGAAATACATTGTCTTAATTTACCGCTTGTCGAAGAAACATATGATCTTAATCCTTTATTTGTTGAAGAACCTCCAGACCCCGATAACCCGACACAGGTAGTAAAGGTAAATTCTCTCTATAGATATGATAAAGCTGAAATCCCTCCTACTAAAATTGCTAGTCAATGCTTGGATGAGTTTGATAATTTTATGTTTAAGCAAGAAGGCTTCAATGCCTATTTTGGTAGACAATTAAAACAAGATGCTGATATGATTAAATACTTGGGCAATTATATGGCTAATATTAGAGGTAAACTTAAATTTGTTAGCAAACATGCTTCTATGGTAACCACTCAAGTAGAACAAGTACTTAAAGCTCAAAAAGAATTGCTCAATGAGATGAATAGTAAGAAAAATGATTATGATGTTAAAGTGGCTACTAGAACTGGTAGAATGACTCAGGAACCTTTGTATCCTGAAGGCCTCCCTAAGAGAATTGAGCAAGATTCTCAAAGAAATAAAATTGATGCACCTAGTTCTTCTAAAAGGAAGAAAAAGAAAAATGATAGAACTGTGGAAACTTCTAGTGAACCTATTGCTAAACCACCTGATAATCCAAATGATATCTCTATGTTTGATGCTGAAACACAATCTGGTAATGAACATGAACCTAATGAAAATGTTAATGATGATGTTCATAATGATGCTCAGCCTAGTAATGATAATGATGTAGAAATTGAACCTGTTGTTGATCTTGATAACCCACAATCAAAGAATCAACGTTATGATAAGAAAGACTTTGTTGCTAGGAAACATGGTAAAGAAAGAGAGCCTTGGGTTCAGAAACCCATGCCTTTTCCTCCCAAACCATCCAAGAAAAAGGATTAGACCTATCTTTTTACGTATGCGATTAACTGATATGCTTAAAACAAATCCTTATGCTAAGTACATGAAAGATATTATTACAAATAAAGGAAAGATACCAGAAGCTGAAATTTCCACCATGCTTGCTAATTATACTGTTAAGGGTGGAATACCAAAGAAACTTGGAGATCCGGGAGTACCTACTATACCATGTTCCATTAAAAGAAACTATGTTAAAACTGCTTTATGTGATCTTGGAGCCGGTGTTAGTATTATGCCTCTCTCTTTATATCGTAGACTTGACTTGAATAAGTTGACTCCTACTGAAATATCTTTGCAAATGGCTGATAAATCAACTGCTACACCTGTCGGTATTTGTGAGGATGTGCCTGTTGTGGTTGCAAACGTTACTATTTTAACGGACTTTGTTATTCTTGATATTCCCGAGGACGATAGTATGTCAATTATTCTTGGAAGACCTTTTCTTAATACTGCAGGGGCTGTTATTGATTGCACTAAAGGCAATGTCACTTTTCATGTTAATGGTAATGAGCATGCGGTACACTTTCCGAGGAAACAACCTCAAGTTCATAGTATCAATTCTATCGGAAAAATTCCATCGATTATATTTGGAGGTTTTGAATTTCCTCTTCCTACTGTCAAGAAGAAATATGATATACTTATTATTGGGGATGTGCATATCCCCATTGAGGTAACCTACTGTTATTCAAAATTTCTCCGGTTTCATGTTAATCGGAATGAGTTTGTTAACAAGACTTGATCAACCTTGTTAGTGGATTCCTTTTGATGATCATGAGATGGATGAAACTAGAAGCACAACCTTATGTACCCTCTCTATACTTTCTGTTATTTAGTTGAAATAAATTAAAAATACATAATTTTTTGTCTGTTATCTGATTATCTGTGCAATATAAAAATACCTCGAAAACAAAAGTTCTCCAAATGCCCTGAAAATTAAATATGATTTTTTCTAGAATATTTGAGGATTTATGGAACAAAGAACACACCAAGGGGGCCAACCACCTTGCCGCGAGGGTGGAGGGCGCGCCCACCCCCCTAGGGCATGCTCCCCTGCCTCGTGGGCCCACGGTGGCCCTCCTCCATTTATTCTGTCAGCCACACACTTCATCTTCCTCCCCCAAACACGAAAAACCAACTCAAGCACGAGTTCCAGCCCTCTTTGCTGCCGTTTTCGATCTCCTTGCTCAAAGCACCTCTCACAAAACTGCTTGGGAGATTGTTCTTTGGTATGTGACTCCTCCATTGGTCCAATTATGTAGGGGGTGACTGATCCCCACGGACACCTATGGGACCACGGCGGACCGAGGCCCCTTTCGGTTCGGCAGGGGCGGAGAGTGCGCGAAGAGCAGATCGAGGCGAAGCGCATGAGCGATGCGATCGGTTTACCCAGGTTCGGGCCGCACGGATGTGTAAAACCCTACTCCTGCTTTGGTTTGTATTTGTGTTCTTGCTCGAGAGCGATGAATGCTACAGTACACTTGGATGGCTAGCAAGACCGAGCGTGAGAATGGTCGATCCCCCCCTTTCCCTGTTGCGCATGGGCCTCCTTTTATATGTCAAAGGGGTCACCGACAGGTGGCAACAGAGATGAGGGTAAAGAGGTAAAAGAGGTGGTGGTTGGCGCCACCGCTTACTACAGTTGTATCATACCTAACCCTGACGGCAGGGGACAAAGGCATTAAATGCCTGTCTGTGTCTCCTACACGGTGCGGAAAGGGGCCGTCAGGGGCGCCACCGTTTGCCACGATGGCTATCTTGTCAGCGCCTGCATGCCACCGCATGCCCTTGGCTGCACAGCCCCCCGCCACGTACGCCAGGAACGGTCCCAGAGCGACACGTTGGTGGGTGAGCTGGAGCGCGGGCTGCGGAGTAGTAGCTTGCCGCGGCAAGCGCCTTGCCGCGGATGTTGTCTTGTCGCGTCCGGGAGCTTGTCGCTCACCGGGTCTTGCCGGGACGCGCAGCGCGTCGCAGCAAGCTTCTTGAGATGCCTTGGTTGGTCTTCCCGGCAAGCTCCTCTTGCCGGGGTCTTTATGCTTCAAGTGGCCTTCCCGGCAATCTCCTCTTGCCGGGGCCTTGCGCCTTGGCTCGAATACTTTGTTCTTGAATGGCTCCAAAGGAACCACGGAGGACCTTGGCGGTCACCCGGCAAGCCTTGCCGCGGGGTGCTGCGACTGCCCGTGCACAAGTTCGGGATACTAAGGTACCCCTACTTTAGTACACCGACAGGAGCCCCCGGGCCTGGGCCATACACGGTGCCGAGCGCTGTTGGGCCAGGCCCAAAACAGTGCATGGGCACGCGTGGCCTGGGTCACGCCGTATCTGACTCCGCATTCACCGCACCCTCCCCAAGCGGCACGCGTCGAACACGGCGTCCTACGTGACGTGGGCGGCATGCGCGGGGCTAAGCCCCGCGTGCATGCGTCACATCGTGGTAAAGGGGACGGTTCGCGCCCCCCCCCATAAACGAAGGGAGGCGTGGAGGCGTGGTTCATTTACTGGACGGGGCCGATGCGCGGTTTTAGAGGCGTCCACTCCCCACGATCACGGGGTGGGGAGAGGTCGCCTCATCTGTCGCCTTGGTTCTGCACGCCTGCCACGCGGCTCCCATGCGCTTGGTGTCGCGGACGGTGGAGGCGGGAGACTGGGCCGTCGCGGGTCGAGGCAGCGGGTCGGCCCCAGCTCCCTGCTCTTCCCGTGTCTTGATTCGCTGAGCGGGGCGGCCGAGCCCCCACCTCGCTCCTTTATAAAGAGCGGGAGGGGAGGACGGAAGCCCGCATTCTCTCATCTCCTCCTTCCTTCAGCATCTGCTCCCCTTTCTCTCACTCGCCATGGAGAAAGGGAACCCTGGTCCTTCATCGGTGGCGGCGAGGGTCGCCGCCAGACAGCGCATCCCTCCCTCCCCCGCACCCGTGGTGGCGGAGCCAGCCGTAAGGGGAAGAGGGAGGGGGCGAGGTCGTGGACGAGGTCGAGGATGAGGTCGAGGCGCTCGGGGAAGAGGTGGACGGGGCGGCGTGCCGGCTTCGCCTCCGCCGGCGGTTCCTCTTCCCACGGCGGTCCATATTGGGGACGACCCTTGTGAGTTCTTCGTCAGGCTGCGCCGGGCGCCTCGTCGTCGCCTCCGACTCCGAGCTCCATTTGCGAGCGCTATGGAGTTGGACCCGCCCGAGACACTGAGACTGCACATGAGGGGCTGTGGGATCAGCGGCACGCGAGTCCGCGTTGAATTCCTAGCCCCTAATGTGATGTATCTTGGTCGAGGGTGGAAGACGTTCGCCGTATCCACAGCCTGATGGAGGGGTTCACCCTCCATTTTAAGTTGATGGAGGGCGATCTCCTCTCTGTCAAGGTCTTCGGGTGCTTCGGCACTTGGGCAAGGTGCTGCGTGGACAGCTCCTCCGATAGCGAAGGCTCCTCCTCGAGCGAGAGTGATGAGGACGAGAGCGACAGCGACAACAAGGGTAGCGGGCGGCAGGATGACGGGTCCGACTAGGTGTCGGGCGCCGCTCCGTGCAGCACCGGCGACCCCATCATCCGTGTCGCCGGCTCCTTGAACTCCCCGGGGTCGTCTCCTTGGGCGGCTGGCGTAGGGAGGCTGCGGAAGAGGAAGAGGGCTGGCGGCAAGGCCGTCAAGTCGGAGTACGAGGGCGTGGTGCCCTCGACAGTGCGCTGACGTCCTGCCGCCTCGTCTTCGAGCCCCGCTTCCGGCACCGCCATCACCGTCCAGCCTTCGGACGGGCCTCGGGATGTTCTCTTGGTGTCTTCTGGCACCCGTAGCTCGCCTAGGCGCCCCTTTTGCCCTTTTCGCCTCCTTGACCTACCTCCTGAAGAGAGGGACAAGAAAGCGATTACGGGCATCTTATCTTTTTAATTTGTAAGCCTTCGGGCCTTAGTTGCATTTAAAACTTGTAATCCTCTCTTTCATGTTTTTCATCCTCTATGGACTGTACCTGAGTGGAATGCTTTTTAATGAAAAGGTGATGCTTGCCGGGTCATTTGTCTAGCGGGTAGAACCCACGTCAAGGAGCAAATCCTTGGTATCTTTCAGACAGACACTTCTTATCCCGGCAACAGGCCCTGCCGTCTTCCCACGTCGCTCGACCTTTCTCACGCTTTTGACCGAGGCAGGGACGAGGTGGGTGCGGGCCCCTCGTTTCATCCCTTTACTGCCGCGACTACGACCAAACTTGGCCCCAGGAACGAGCCCCAGGGCCTAGAGTTAAGGGAGCACGGTAGTTTTCAGGAAGAAACGAGGTTTTGTATTCCCCAGTCCATAAGAGAATGCATGATGAGGGATGAAAGACTTATCTGAGATTGCAGCCCCCGGCAACTCTGGCTTGCCGTGGGTGAATCTTGGTACTTGCAGCCCCCGGCAACACTGGCTTGCCGGGGTCCAGATGCCGGTACGTCCTTCTTCTCCTTTTCGTCCTCAAGCGGTCCGGCCAGGATATGCGAGCCCTGCGAACCAAGGGAAACGAAAGAAAGGCAAAGGGATGCACACTCGACCTCTAAGCTAGGGGTTAGCCGCTGTTAAGCACTATCAACCCTAACCAAGGACGAGACTCGATCTAGCATGCATGCTATAACTCAGGGCGCCAGCGCTTCATTTACTTGTGCTCAGGGTCTGCGCCTGGCTTTATACGAAGGATTACATGCAACAGCGGCAAGACTTGTACAAAAGGGTGGTTGCCGGACAGGGTCCGACAACCGCGCCTTACGGGTAAAACTTACGAAGATGCTCAACATTCCAGGAGTTGCTCACCGGAATGCCATCTTCGGTCTCAAGGCGGACAGCGCCAGGCCTAGTGACTCGTTTCACCCGGTAAGGGCCTTCCCACTTCGGCGTCAACTTGTTGGAATTCTTGGCGGACTGAACGCGCCGAAGAACAAGGTCGCCTTCCTCGAAGCTTATGGCTTTAACTTTGCGGCTATGGTAGCGACGCAAAGCTTGCTGGTAGCGAGCAGCTCGTACAGCAGCCTGAAGACGATCTTCCTCAAGGAGCAGCGCGTCATCTTCACGCAGCTGCTCTTGCTCAAACTCATCATAAGCGAGCACTCGAGGTGACCCGTATACGAGTTCCATGGGGATAACTGCTTCTGCTCCATAGACTAGAGCAAAGGGTGTCTGGCTAGTGGCTCGATTTGGCGTCGTCCTGATCGACCAAAGAACCACCGGCAGCTCCTCGATCCAGTTTCTTCCGCACTTGTGCAGCCTGTCGAAAGTTCTGGTCTTGAGCCCGCGCAACACTTCAGCATTTGCCCTCTCCGCTTGACCGTTGCTTCTCGGGTGAGCAACAGAAGCGAAACAGACCTTGGCGCCAAGATCTTGGACGTACTGCATGAAGGTGCAGCTCGTAAATTGCGTACCGTTGTCAGTGATTATCCTGTTAGGGATCCCGAAACGGCAAACAATCGACGTGAAAAACTTGACTGCTGACTATGCTGTCACCTTCCTCACTGGTTCCACTTCCGGCCACTTTGTGAACTTGTCGATTGCGACGTACAAGTACTCAAAGCCCCCGACAGCTCGGGGAAAGGGGCCGAGGATGTCGAGCCCCCAGACCAAAAATGGCCGGGATAAAGGGATCGTCTGGAGAGCTTGAGCTGGCTGGTGTATCTGCTTGGAATGGAACTGGCACGCTCCACACTTGCTTACTTGTGCAGTTGCATCCTGGAGGGCTGTCGGCGAGAAGAAACCTTGCCAGAATGCTTTCCCGACAAGGGCTCTTGCGCCAATGTGGTGACCACATATGCCTCCATGTATCTCTGCCAACAGCTTCTGTCCATCTTCCCGGGGAATACACTTCAATTTCAGACCGTTGAGTCTTCTTCTGCACAGTGTGTTATCGACAAACTGGTACATACTAGACTGCCGGGCTACTCTTTCCGCTTCTTCTGGCTCTTCGGGAAGTTCTCCTGTCTAAAGGAAACGGACAATCTGTTGCGCCCATGTTGGAGCCTGTGGCTCGACAACAAGGACTAAAGGCGTGTCTGCTGCTGCGGGAACGTCCGCTTCTACGGCAAGAGCCTGCGGCTCTACCGGAGCTTGACGTTCCCCGGCAAGCTTGCCAGAGCAGAACTTGCCAGGAGTGTCTGCTTCAATGGAACAAAACCTGGGCCTTGCCGGAGCAGACTGCTCCTCAGCATTCTTGGTGTTGATCTTGGGGACTTTCTTGGCGGTGGCCTCGGGAAGCTCTGCCAGAAAATAGTCGCCAGAAACCAACTTCCTTTTCTTGCTCTGTCCAGTTGGTGGTGTTACGGACGGCTGAGTCAGCTTGAGCACAAAAATCCCTGGTTCCACAGGTAATTTAAGTGCAGCGCACTTTGACAGGCCATCGGCAATGTCAGTCTGAGCTCTTGGGATGTGCTCCACCTGCAGGCCGTCAAAGTGCTCTTCTAGCTTTCTCACTTCGTCAACATAAGCTTCCATTAAGGGACTCTGGTAATTCTTGTTTACTTGGCGGACAACAAGCTGCGAGTCACCCCTGACTATGAGCTTCTTAATCCCAAGTTCTGCCGCGATCCTGAGACTGGCAAGCAAGCCTTCATCCTCTACAGTATTGTTTGTCTCTTGCTCCTTGGAAAAGTGCATCTGGACTATGTACTTGAGGTGCTCTCCGGTGGGTGCGACAAGCAGCACGCCGGCACTGGCGCCTTGCAGCGAGAAGGCACCGTCAAAGTACATAAGCCACTCTTTGTTTGTTTCCTTGGCGGGGATGCTCGTCTCCGGAATTTCTTCGTCTGGAGTTGGCATCCACTCTGCTATGAACTCTGCCAATGCTCTGCTTTGGATTGTTGATGTACTCTCAAATTTGAGGCCGAAGCTTGACAGTTCCAGTGCCCACTCAACAATCCTGCCTGTTGCTTCTGGATTTTGCAATATCCTCATCAGCGGAAAGCGAGTGACAACCGTGATTTCATGTGCTTGGAAGTAATGGCGTAGCTTTCTCGAGGCCATGAGAAGGCCGAAAAGCAACTTCTGCACACCAGAGTACCTTGACCTAGCCCCTTGCAAAAGGGAACTGACAAAGTAAACTGGGCATTGCACCATCTTCTTCTGCATCTCCTCTTGCATCTGTGCAGATCCATGCTTGTTGGGACCAGAGCTTGTCGGGGAAGCCCCCTGCTTGTCGCTGGATGTGCTTGCCACGGTTGCTGGCTCGTCATCTGCCTCCCTCTCCGCTACTAACGCAGCACTAACCACTTGATTGGTTGCCGCTATATACAGCAGCAACTTCTCTTGCGGCTTAGGTGCGACAAGTGTTGGAGTGGAGGACAGGTATCTCTTCAGGTCCTGCAGCGCAGCCTCCGCTTCCGGAGTCCATTTCATTGGACCTGCTTTTTTCAAGATTTTGAAAAACGACAGGGCGCGCTCAGCAGACCGAGAAATAAACCTGCTGAGAGCAGCCACGCAACCGGCAAGCTTCCGCACATCCTTGACGCGCTTTGGTGCTTTGATCTGCTCAATGGCCTTGATCTTGTTGGGATTGGCTTCAATTCCCCGCTGAGACACAAAGAACCCGAGAAGCTTGCTGAAAGGGACTCCAAACACACACTTCTCGGGGTTGAGCTTGAGGTTGATCTTGCGCAGATTTGCAAAAGTCTCTTCTAAATCTTGGATCAGAGTTGCCCTGTCCTTGCTCTTGACCACTATATCATCCATGTAGGCCTCTACATTTCTGTGTATCTGTGGCTTCAAAGCGACATGGACTACTCTGGCAAATGTTGAACCAGCATTCTTTAATCCGAAAGGCATCCGTACGAAACAGTACGTGCCACATGGAGTAATGAAAGCGGTTTTCTCCTCATCCTCTTCTGCCATGAAGATCTGATGGTATCCTGAATATGCGTCAAGAAATGAAAGCAAATCACATCCGGCTGTGGAGTCAACAATCTGGTCAATGTGCGGCAAGGGAAATGGGTCTTTGGGACAAGCTTTATTAACATCAGTAAAGTCAATACAAAGCCTACATTTTCCATTTGCCTTGCGCATGACTACAGGATTGGCTAGCCACGTGGGATGGAGCACTCCTCTGACAAGGCCCGCTGCTTCCAACTTCTTGATTTCTTTTGCTATGAATTCTTGGCGCTCCACTGCTTGTTTCCTGACCTTCTGCTTGACGGGCTGCGCATGAGGACAAACGGCAAGGTGGTGCTCAATTACTTTCCTGGGAACACCGGGGATATCAGACAGTTGCCATGCAAACACGTCGACATTCGCCCGCAGGAAAGTAACGAGTGCGCTTTCCTATTTAGGGTCAAGCGTGGCACTGATGGTGAAGGTACCACCAGTGCCGTCCTCCTTGGCGGACACCTTCTTGGTATGTTGTGGAGCTGCCATAGCTTTCTTACATTTGCCGGTGGAGCTCGATGGTGCGCCCTCGATGGCAGCGCAGCACTCCGAGGAGGTGCGCTTGCCGAAGTGGGCATCAGAGCTCTTGCCGGATTTGGTCTTCTTCTTCCCCCCGGGAGCTTCAGCGGCAAGTGTGTTGCGATCTGCCGCAGCTGCTGCTTCCCGGTAGATCTTGTCGGCGCAGATAAGGGCATCCTTCTTGTCGCCAGGGACAGAGATGACACTTATCGGGCCTGGCATCTTGAGCATGTTATATGCATAATGAGAGGCTGCCATGAACTTGGCAAGCGCTGGACGGCCAAGTATGCCATTGTAGGGAAATGGGAAATCGGCAACGTCAAAAGTGACCCTCTCAGTCCTGAAGTTCATTTCGCTGCCAAATGTCACCGGCAACGTGAACTTCCCTTTCGGCTTGCTCCTTCCCGGGTTAATTCCTTGGAACGTACCGGTCTCTTCGAGCTCGCTGTCTGGGATCTGGAGTTTCTGGAGCACAGCGGAGGAGATCAGATTTAAGCCGGCCCCGCCGTCAACTAGCATCTTGCTGACCTTGAGGTTGCGTATACTTGGTGAAACCAACAGCGGCAAGCACCCGACCGCAGTTATGCGGTCAGGGTGATCCTCAATGTCAAAGATGATAGGCGTGCTGGACCATTTCAAAAGTTTGCGTGATTCAACAGGTGGCTCTGCCGCATTAACTTCCCGCGCCCACTGTTTAAGTTGGCGGTGGGAAGTATGCAGATAAGTGCCGCCGTCGACACACAAAACTTCTGTAGCTTTCTGAAACTCCTGCTCACTGTTCTCAACATCATCCATGTCCTCGTCGTCATCTTCGTCTTCATCCTTGTCGCGGCCGCAGGGAGGTCTGTCTCCTTGCCGCTGCTTGGCCTTGCCGCGGCGTCCTCCCCGGCCAGGGCGCTTCTTGCCGGCCTCTCCACCGCCTCCTTGGGCTCTCTCCTTGTCGCGCCGCTCGTACTCAGCTTTTTGTTGCTGGACAAGCTGCTCGACCTTCTTGCAGCTCTGGAGATCATGGCCCTTGGTGTGGTGGATCTTGCAGTACTGTTTGTCGGAGCCGTCCTGCTTGTCGGTGGCCGCCACAGCTTGGCAGTTGGTGCACGCGGCAACCTCCTTGCCGGAGCTGCCAACTATGGCTTGCTTGGCGCCACCGTCGTTGCCGGACTGCTCAACGACTAGTACCTCTTTGCCTTTCTTCTTCCTGTTGCGCCTCCGTTTCCTAAGAGGAAGGCCGTAGGTTCGTCCCCTACCTGGCGCACCAAAGATGTCGGGGGTGACTGATCCCCACGGACACCTATGGGACCACGGCGGACCGAGGCCCCTTTCGGTTCGGCAGGGGGCGGAGAGTGCGCGACGAGAAGATCGAGGCGAAGCGCACAAGCGACGTGATCGGTTTACCCAGGTTCGAGCCGCATGGATGCGTAAAACCCTACTCCTGCTTTGGTTTGTATTTGTGTTCTTGCTCGAGAGCGATGAATGCTACAGTACACTTGGATGGCTAGCAAGACCGAGCGTGAGAATGGTCGATCCCCCCCTTTCCCTGTTGCGCATGGGCCTCCTTTTATATGTCAAAGGGGTCACCGACAGGTGGCAACAGACATGAGGGTAAAAAGGTAAAAGAGGTGGTGGTTGGCGCCACCGCTTACTACAGTTGTATCATACCTAACCCTGACGGCAGGGGACAAAGGCATTAAATGCCTGTCTGTGTCGCCTGGACGGTGCGGAAAGGGGCCGTCAGGGGCGCCACCGTTTGCCACGATGGCTATCTTGTCAGCGCCTGCTTGCCACCGCATGCCCCTGGCTGCACAGCCCCCCGCCACGTACGCCAGGAACGGTCCCAGAGCGACACGTTGGTGGGTGAGCTAGAGCGCGGGCTGCGGAGTAGTAGCTTGCCGTTTCAAGCGCCTTGCCGCGAATGTTGTCTTGTCGCGTCCGGGAGCTTGTCGCTCACCGGGTCTTGCCGGGACGCGCAGCGCGTGGCAGCAAGCTTCTCGAGATGCCTTGGTTGGTCTTCCCGGCAAGCTCCTCTTGTTGGGGTCTTTATGCTTCGAGTGGCCTTCCCGGCAAGCTCCTCTTGCCGGGGCCTTGCGCCTTGGCTCGAATACTTTGTTCTTGAATGGCTCCAAAGGAACCATGGAGGACCTTGGCGGTCACCCGGCAAGCCTTGCCACGGGGTGCTGCGACTGCCCGTGCACAAGTTCGGGATACTAAGGTACCCCTACTTTAGTACACCGACAAATTAGTTTTTGTTCTAGTGCTTTATTCATTGCAAATTTTTGCTGCTTAGGTGACCCTGTTCTTGAGCTTGCATGTCAAATTTATATGGTCAAAAGTAGTTTTGATGCATGATATAGGCTCTAGGCACTTGTAGGAGTAGTTGCTATCAATATTATTGAGTTTGGTTTACTTTTATTTTGAAGTTACTAAAAAAATTCAGAATTTTTCGGAGGAAGAAATATGTTTAGGAAAATGTTCCAAGGTGGTTCTTCAAGGAAGCAAGGACCCAGGCTTGCAATGCGTGATGCTGGCGAAGAGCCACCAGGAGACGCTCCAGTGCGTCCTTGTGAGTGGCCTTCCGAAAATTTTATGGATCGAGCGGGAATTAAAGAAGAATTTAACGCATATTTGTGTAATGCCGGTCTTGAGAACTTTGAGGCAGACAAATGCCCCTAGTATCATGATCTCACAAGCTCTTTTGTGAGGAGGTTTGAGTATTCATCTTCGCGTAATTCTCCTTCAGTCATTTTTGATCTTTATGACAAATCTTATACCATGGACTTAGAGGATTTCACTTTTTCTTGCAAACTTCCACAATGGGGTAGTGTTAGAGATCCCCCTAAATCTGAATTTAGAATATTTCTTGCTAGTATAATTGTAGGGGAATCTAGAGATATAGCGCAAGCTACCATAGGGAGCATTCACTATCCTGCTATACATTATTTTGTTCTCTTTATAGGTAGGTGCATAAATGCTAAGGATGAAGCATGTCACATGTGTGTCCCTGACCTTAGCATTCCCAGGAGTGCTGTGTCAGGAGACCAATCTTATCATATGGGAGCCATTGTAGCTCGTAGGTTGCATCATAATAGACATAATGGAGATTTATGTTTCACTGTTAACCCCGATGGAGGATAACCGACCGGTAGGGGTAGATCGTGTCAGGACCTCATCGATCCCAATCAACAGAAAACGTAGCCACATCGATCCCCATGTGCAGTTGATCTCATCAACCGTGCACACAGCCAATTTTATCAATGACAACAGATCTCATCTATTGCCTCCACATATCTAATATGCATATGATCTGAATCCAAATCCTATAGCAGAGGCTTTGATACCACTGTTGGGATCTACGGTAGGGTGCGTCGACTACAAATTAAAATTTCCTACGCGCAGAACAACCAAGAACATGCTACAGGAGATGGATCACAGTTTGTTACCACTAGACGCGCGGTGCCTTGCAGCGGAAGAAGAGTTGGGGCAGTGTGTCCGCATGGATCGTCTCCTCCTCATCTAATCACCCTCATACAACCGTTGGTCGGTTCCCACGTACAGGTTCACCAGAGCGGCCCAAGTGCACCACCTCTAACGGTATTTGTGCGTGCAGGAGGAACGTCGTGCGGCGGACTTCTAGGTCCGATCACACAACCGGCGGTGAGTGGAGGTGTCTATTCGCAACACATGCAGACCCCAGTGACAGCGCCGAAGCGATCAACCACGTGAGTGTGCGGCACCTCCACTATATATATAGGCGTCCGTCACTGGCTCAACACTTGGGCCTCGCATGGACCCTAAAGCCCATAAGTCTACTCGGCCACAATCCGAATACAGTTCGGATCACGTCCGACCAGTGTCCTCGAATCCGACTTCATAGGTTCCTTCCCTTAAGTGCGCGACCCTTAGGTTCAAGTCGGCTTGGTCGCAGTTCGGATCAACTCCGAACTGCACGGTTGGTAGCTGCCTCTAGCAAGGCATGCCGAACACCAAGTAGACTATGAAGCTGGTTAGCGAACATGTACATCATACTTCCATTCCTTTTGCCACACGATATATGTTGTTGAGCTCAAGGCGAGTCTGTCATCCATGTGCTAGCCCAACCTCTTTCTCGTTCCAGTGATGCCGACCACAAACCGTATTATCTCGTAATCCTTGTCGCATGGCCATGCTTATCCTGGTCGGATCACACGAGCGGCCTAGAGTATATCTCTCCTGGTCGGAGGGGCAAATCCCATCTTGCTCGACCATGTCTCGCAACATGGGTCTGGACAAGCCTGAAACCTACCTTTGTAACTACCCAGTCACGGAGTAGCGTTTGGTTGGCCCAAAGCAAGTCTGTCACCATCCCGAGTACATGCATCAGCTCAGGTCTTAGGACATAGAACATATGTTGTACTAGAGACTCACAAATGACATGTCGCTGCATCTCATAGTTGGGTCTGTCCGACTCGGACCTTATCTCGACTCGGATCCGACTACGTCAAATCCGACCAGATCCTTCCAAGTCCATATTATCCGGTTAGCATCCAATGCTCCATGGCTAGTGAGACCAAGACATCGACCGTGTCATATGCTAGTCTAGTTGGCTGCGCGTCCACACAGCCCTTTCGACTCGGGACCTTTTAGGACAGTCATCATACAATGCATAGTCCCACAAACAAGTCACGTACTTGCTGATACACATCATTGATAATGTCCAAGGACTATCTTTATTCATAAACACATAGGAAATATCATCATACATGATTGCCTCTAGGGCATATCTCCAACAGCTGGGCAGGTTGAGATCTTCGCATGCACCCCAGAGTTGGAACCTCTCAAGGGTTGCTGGATCCCGAAATCCGACATAAAGTTTTGCCGGGGTGCCCTAACCAAGGTGCTCACCAAGGTGGCGTACTGGAACCCCAGCATCGATTTCGCCAACGCGCTTGAGAGCTTGCCGGGGGTGTGGACCTCCAGGCGCTCGAGAAGCGCATCGAGCCCATCATTAGCTGCGTTGGCGGAGTCAAGAGACTGGAGGGCCAGCGCCGGGATTAGCTTCTCCATTCCTTGTTGCCACTGCGAGTTCGCACCCAAGACAATTTTATCTTAAGTTAGAACCGCGGCAATCACTGATGTAATATAACTTTTAGTGTGCTTTAAATTGAATGCATGTTATTTCCCTGTTCGATCTCTCTTTGTACGTGTTGCACCCTACGCTTAGTTGGATAGGGTTGCCGGCGTGTTAACCCTTGCCGTGGGCGCTTTGAGGAACGAATCCTTAGCAGCCTCCTTGGGGGTGTTTCTCACTACAAATAAAATACACTTCCGTGATACTACGTGTTTGTCACAATAGGTCGCGTTTTCTGTCATGCATGTACATCCATGAAGATTTTATGACAGAATCAAGATAGCCATACCTGTGCTGTCGTAGAAGTGTTCCATGACATTACCAAACTTATCATCACGAAAGTGTCCACTCCCATGACGATAAATCATGCGTCACAGAAGTGCTTTCGTCAAGGGTGACCGACACGTGGCATCCACCGTAACGGAACGTAGTTAAGCTATCGGGTCAGGTTTTGGCTCCGATAACCCGTTAACAGCCCTGACCAATGGGGATTTTCCACGTGTAAAATCATCATTGGCTGGAGGAGACACGTGTCAGGTCCGCGTTGGCACAGGGGTCACTCATCCAATGGGCGAGGCGCGCCTATGATATGTTGACACGTGGACCAGCCCATCAAGTTTAAATGGGCCGGCCCAACTGAAGGCCCACAAGATTTTGTGGACCATAATGGGTCGGCCCAGCTAAAGGCCCACGAGATTTTGCGGACCATAATGGGCTGGCCCAGCTAAAGGCCCACAAGATTTTGCAAGCCATAATGGGCCGGCCTAGTAAAGGCCCACAAGATTTTTTGTGTGCCATAATGGGCCGGCCCAGGTAAAGGCCCACAAGATTCTTGCGGATCATAATGGGCCGGCCCAGCCAAAGGCCCACGAGATTTCGCCGACATTAATGGGCTAGCCCAGCTGTAGGCCCACAAGATTTTGAGGACCCTAGTAGGCCGGCCCATTAACTAGCTGCCATGTTCTGGGCCAAATGCCGACCCATATTAGATCTGGTCCATTAATGGCCTGCCACGCTCCGGGCCTAATAGTGGCCCATATGAGATCTGGCCCGTTAAAAGCCTACCACGTTCTGGGCCAAATTATGTCCCAGATCAGGTCCGACCCTTTAAGAGGCTTTGGGCTCAATTATGGCCCATATCAGATTCGGCCCGTCAACTGGACACTATGCTTTTGGGCCCACTTGCTAAAGGCCCACTTAGTAATTCGGCCTGATATTAGTTTTGGCATGTTAAGGTCTCGTTTAACATTTTGGCCCTATATTAATTTCAGCCTGTTAAAAGCCCGTCATATAGTTGGGCCTAACTACGGCCCGGTTTGCATCCGGCCTGCTCGCAGCCGATATCTGATTGGGCCAAACAAGGACCGAGACAATTTTGGCCTGTTAAAAGCCCATGATTTGATTCGCACAATCATGGGCCGGGGTTCATTTCAGGCTGCTGCCGGACCGTGAGCTGTTCGGCACATTCAGGCCCAACCTACATCGTGATTGCATGACAGCCCGATTATGTACCATAATTTTACGGTTTGGCCGGTTTACTGCTAAGACAGGATATATATACAGTAAAATAACTACAGCATCGTCAATAAGAAAAAACCGAGACTATACAATAAAGAAATTACGGTATATTACATCCACTGGGCATCAAAGTTCGCCACTATGATAATAAAGCACAAGAAGACAACATATTACATACACTGGGCATCAAGGATCTCCACCAGTGCAAATAAACATGCCGACAAAATAATATACAAAACCGACAGCACTTCAATAGAGTTCAAGAAAGGTTAGCCCTGCTGAGGAGCTGCAGCGCAAGCAGCTGAGCAAGATGATGAGACTGCGCTTGTTCAACACTTATATCTTCCTCACTCTGAAAGATAAACAAGCAGACAGGTAACATGTTTTGCACATAAAAGTATCAGTGCTGCAATTCATCACATTTCTTACTGACGAATAAAGTGACACAGTTTAAAATTACATTAACACAATATGGTATTGTTCAGGTCAAGACATGGAAGGAAATGACATTGTGGAGGAGTTGGCAGCTTCACGACACCACTGGATTACAGATCAAGAACTCATAAGTATCAATGGTTAGTGTGCTGTCAATTTATACCATTTCAGATTGGCAAATAAAGAGACGGTTTAAATAATAGTAGAATGATATGACATTGTTCATAGTTAAGACATTGCAGAATATGACATTGTGTTGTAGTGGGTAGGTTCACCACACCACTGGATTACAGATGAAGAATAGAAGCATACATGCAGTGCAAAACAAGATCACTTGCTCTGTATAGTTTAATTTACATGGTATGAAGAAGGAACTTGGTTGTACAACTGAAAACTTAAATTGAGAAAGGACAAACTTTTGCTTATGAACTACATAATAAACTTTAAACAAGCAATTTGATGCAAACACCAAAAATAAACAGATGTTGCAGTCATGCCTAACCAAATATATACAACAAAGTTTGAAGGCTTGAGATGGACAAACTTACATTATTGGTGAAGACACGCTCTATAAAGGCCTTGTACATGCTGATGGGGGGGGGGATTCAAGAACTTTACCACAGAATCTTCTTCAAAAGCATTGTCTTTATTCTACATTTTGTTAAGAGTAAATATAGATGTGATAATATACGAAAAAATGGAGAATATTTAAGATAAGATGAAGAGTGATGCTACATAACCAAGTAGCTATAAATGTACGTAAGTGCAGCGATACAGGCAAAAGGTACAGCTAATAGCAATTCACAGCTAAACTTCTTCAGTACCAACCTTATGGTAAGAGTAAATATAGATCTGATGTGTAGAAAATGGAGGGCAAAGGAAAATAAGCTGCAGAGTGATGGTACATGAACAACTACTTGTCATTATAAGTACACTGATAAAGGACAGCATGTACTTACAAGAACAATGCAGAGCTAAAAAAACATTGGCATTGGATATATTCTACACTAATGTAACCATTCATATAGATCATATAATTTGGAGCGAACAATTGATAAAAAGCTATCATGCATACTGCTATCACATAATGAACCAGGTATGTATGCAAGTACAGTGACACAGGACAACAGGTACTAACAAGAGCAAAGCAGTGGGCAACATATTTGCGATATCATGTCGTTCTTGTCACACCGGAATTCTTCTTTGAGCAGATTTCCTGCAAAAAAGATCCGTAAGGCACATGGGGAAAGTATAAGTTCAAATTGTCATGTGATTTCATAGACAGTACCTCATCCTGGGAACGAGACCAGTGCATAACAAGGTTTTTCCATTCAATGTCTTCTAAATTTAGTACCGGAGACTTCACCAAAAATTTGTTTATAGACTTGCCATCAAAGTGTGATTTCCTCAGGTAACACCGATACTGCTGCAATGCTTCCTTCAAAAGCACAAGCAAGCTTTGCTCGTCATGACTATCCAGATTGACCCTCGCCTAGTTACAACAATGTAATGTAAATCATTGATGTGTTCAATCAGCAGAAAACAGGAAAATAATAACCATGAATAATAGCACTTACACGTAAGTTGGACAAGAAGATGTGAAAATGGTGTTTGTCTTCACAATAATCTTCCCATGATGGGAATATATGCACGTAGTCCCTAAAAACATTGAAAGCATTGTCTTTTAAACTGGGAATAAATGGAATGGGGTTCCAATCTGTAGGAATTGGCCGTCTCTGCAGTTGGGATAGGTCTTCGGCCGGTGGACTTGCTGTACTTTTTGCTGGAGTGGGATTTTTCTGTGGTACAACTGGTGCTATGGAAAATGAAATCGGTATACCTTTTGCTAGAGTGCAGGTCCTGTGTGGTGGGGCTAGTGGTGTGGCCAGTGAAGTATGGGTACAGTCTGCTGGAGTCGGTCCTACGTTTTGTGGCATTGGTTGTACAACCAATATAAGTGGGGTGCTGTCTGATTTCTCCGGCACCACCACGTTTTTCAAGGACTTTGCTGGTGCTCCTTCAGGTTCGGCAATCACCCTCTTCCTTTTTGATGTATGGTGCACAAGAACAGCATTTGAGTGGAAAAACATGGTATGATGACAGATGGAATATGTATTGATAATGGATGGGCATGGCATCTCGACATATATGATGAGTAAACTAAGAAGATGGCGGTGCAACAAAGTAGAAGAATGCAAGACAACATATGCAAGATACCTTCAATCAATAAAACATTGCCAAATTAGAACAGGCACCTTGATGGGTGAACAGGACAGGCCATCTGCCTTTGACTCCTCGAGGTTAGAATAGTCATTAGGATCATATTCTGAACAAGAATCAATAGGCGGGGAGCGTATGAGTTTCATTGCATCCATAATGGCACTCAATGCCTTGGTGCCAATTTTGTAAGTCATTGCAGTGTTTAGCTTCAAGAGTGGACTGCTGCTAGTGCGACATAAAGTAGCTACACAGATCATAGTGTAGATATAATGGGAAAACCTTAAGCATCAGAGTAAAATCAGCAAAGTGGAACTTGCTAGAATATATGTGCTAGTATTGCCGGTACGGCTAGAAAGGCTTCGGATACCAGCTCTCTTCAAGTGAAGGTGTGGTACTGTTAATATCAGTGTAACTCTCAAAGGCGACACAGTTCCCCGTATTTCCTTGCTATTCTTATAGGATTCAAGTGGGCAAGCCACTACAAATCCTATTCCTATGTTTACAAGATCCTACGAATCAAAGAGGCTCAAAGTGTCCATCACAACCGACCGTATAGACCTCTACACTGCAAATGTCACTGCTCATCTTCAGTACAAGGAACATATTGTACTACTATCATACTCCCTCCGTTCCAAAATATAAGTCTTGGTAGAGATTTCCACTATGGATCACATACAGATGTATCCAGATACATTTTAGAGTGTAGATTCACTCATTTTGCTCCATATGTAGTTCATGGTGGAATCTATACAAAGACTTGTATTTAGGAACGAAGAGAGTACATATTAAAGAAGAACGGAAGTGGAACATGGTAAAGAAGAGCAAGCAGATTTTGGATAATAAAATGTTGGTTGCGCAGTGCCCACACATGATGAACCAGAGCGCATTAAGAATGCAACTCCCAGCTGTCTCTCGACCATTTCGGGCGGTTGGATGAAGATCCTGCGTCTCCTAACCCTTCTTCTTCCTCGTCTTTGATTCTTCCCATACAGAACACCGCACGGGCCGTCGGCCGGACCACCGGCCCCCACCGCCTATGTTCCTCCGCCACCCCCACCCCACCCCCGCCCAACCCCCACCCACGTCGATTTTTCTTCATTCGGCGAGGCCCCACAACCACCTGAGCCCCTTCGATCGCACCGGCGAACTCCGGCGAGCTCTGAAAAATCGATTGACCCAATTTTGAAATTTAGTCTACTGTGATTTAACTAGTGTGGAATATAAAAGGGGAAAACCATAAGCATTGGGAGTATAGTGTTGAGCGTGCCATGGCGGATCTGAAGGTGCAAACCGGACAAAGGCAACTTTGCAACCAAGACAAGAAATCAGAGTAAAGCAGTGGCAATCTATTTTCTTCCTGCGATAAATAAGTTGAGCAGATACGAAAGAGTACCACCTCTGGTGCGGCGCCATGTACGCATCTGCTGAGAATTTGATGGTGCTGCGGTAGCGATGGCTGCCGGTGGTGTGGAAGCTGATCTAGGAGGGTAGATGGTGGCGGCGGGGTGCGGTGGACGAGACGTAGGAGCGGCGTCGGCAAGGTGGACGACGGCGGGGATGAAGCGAGAGGACGGGATGCAAGGATCCTGGTCCGAAGCCGTGGATGAGAGAGGTCAATCTCTTGTAATGGATGGCGGCGTCGGGGTATCAGCTCTGGCATGGTGGAGGAGGACGGCGGTGGATGGGGCGGCGGTCTACGGCGGATGGAGGAGGGTGGGGTGGAGAGGGTGTTTTGGCGCCCACGGAGTACGAATGGGGAAAAGGGAGGTAGAGAGCAAGGGGGAACCATGTATTCAGGGCACGCTTGTATCAAATGCGAGGAAATTTACAAAATTAGCCCCCATTTCAAATTTCTACTACATCACAGCAACATTAGTCGGTTGGGGATAGGACGGTAATCTCGCATACACCGAATATTTGCCGACGAGAGTTTGTTTTTGGTGCCCACCGTGTATGAATATGAATCAGGGAGGGAGTCGATTTCGGCCGAGGACACACTGTGTTTTGGCGCCCACCGTGTATGAATCCGTGTGAGAGGCATTTACGTCACGTTTGGGTGAAATTACAAACCTACCCCTATCGAAACCTATAGAAATCCAGCAGATAGGCTTTGTGTGGCAGGGATAGGCACTAGTGATTTCCATCTCGTAGATTTTGGTTTCGGGCGGTTACTGCGACTTTCCCCGCTTCGTTCAAATTTTGCAGAGTGCATGTTTACCGTCCCAACTCAATTTGATTCCCGTTTGTATTCTATTTTTTTGGGCGGGATCCATTTTCAATTGGAATTACATTCTATATACATCATTTTTTATATATACTTTCAAAAGGACAACACCATTTATACATAAATATGGTTTACAAATGGCATGATCTCAGATTCATAAGGTTGTATCCATCAATTTGGATTTTCAAATATTTGAAACCACTTTATGTTGAAATCCAATGTATGCATTCCTCGCTAACTGTCTCCAATTAATGTGTGTTTCATGCGGTTTTTTTACTTCTCAAACATGTATAATGTGTTTCACACATGCAACATATAGTGTAATCCCGTTTAGACATTAATTGCATATAAACCATGCATTGTTTGTAATTGAAGAATCTATGGAT
The DNA here is from genome assembly GCA_034509565.1 of Triticum monococcum. Lineage (NCBI taxonomy): Eukaryota > Viridiplantae > Streptophyta > Magnoliopsida > Poales > Poaceae > Triticum > Triticum monococcum. Next base: position 610,827,078 of record CM067842.1, read on the forward strand.
CGCCAATATTGATAAACCATATAACATTACACGTGTGCCCAAATTCAAATGAATATGCATGTTTGATACACCAATTTGCGTTATGATATTATCGATGTCGTGATCTCTAGTTTAGATATTTGAATCCCCTTTAATCCAGATATTCGTCTCATATAGCTATCACTCATGCTTATATAGGACTATCTCTCTGGACCTATACGCGTTCATCGTCTCTCAGGTATATCTCGTGCTACCTGTATGTCGACAATGATCTTTTATCTTCGTAACACACTTACGGTACTCTCTCCCTCGACCTTCATCACTCTATCTCTCTCTAAGTATATCTCGCTCCCTGCGTTGTGTCTCTAACTATGATTCTCCATGTGGAATCTCTTTCTCTCACACAAACACAAAACTTTGTCACCCGGGGTCTCATTTCTCTCTACTATTCCCATGTGTACCACTCGCACACCCCTCATACAGAGATGTCTTTCACTCCTTAGATATGAGAACCTATGACTCTTCCTCTTCAATATCTCTTTCTCACACACAAACACAAACTCTGTCTCCCAAGGTCTCATAGTTCTCCATTGTTCTCTTGTATGTCGCTCACATACACCCTCTCTCCCTAGAGATATCTTGCGTTCCCTCGTACACTAGTAGAAAACAGGGCTTTGGTCATAGGGCAATATTCACATTAGTCCTGGTTCAGTCACGAACCGGGACTAATGTGAGCATTGGTCCCGGTTCAGTCACTAACCGGGACTAATGTGAGCATTGGTCGCGGTTCGTGCGGCTAAGGCATTAGTCCAGGTTCACCTGAGCCCTTTAGTCCCTGTCGGATTCACGGGTTCCGACAGACCCTTAAGGTTCGAACACTGGGGTGCGCGCGGAGATCAAGCCTTCTACCTCACCGTCTCGCAAAGATCTAAACTACTAAAAGAACTGCACAAGGGACACAATATTTATACTGGTTCGGGCCACCATTGTGGTGTAATACCCTACTCCAGTGTGTGGTGGGTGGATTGCCTCTTGGGGCTGATGATGATGAACAATACAAGGAAGAACAGCCTCGCGAGGGTCTGTTCTTGGCAGGGGCGATGAACTGCTAGGAGGAGTTCAATCACCCTTCTCTCTCTCTCTCTTCCTGCAAACCGAATGAACCAACCGGACCGAACCCCTTGCTTCTGGGTTGTCCGATCCTCGATCCCCCTTCTCTGTAGGTGGCTAGTCCTATTTATAGAGGCCCTGGTCCTCTTCCCAAATATCGAGCGGGAAGGGAGCCAACAATGGTGGGCTAATTTGAAGGGGAACATCTAGTACGCTTATCCTGACTAAAGTTGGTCTTCGCCTGCGAAAGGCTCTGCGATGACGTCGTGCTCGGCTCCATGGTGACCTCCGTCTTGTAGTCCGCTTGGTCCTGGTCTCGTTGCACCGAAATGGCAACCTTTGCCTGATGCATCGGTACTCAGCGGCTGCGCTTGCCCCCTTTGCACCCAAGAGGAAAGAAGGACGCTGCGCGCGCTGGCGCCCGCCTGGCACCCTCGATTGTCATGGCTTGCGTCATGGGCACCTCGCGAGGTACCCCGCCTTGATTCCTCCGCCTCCTCGTGAGACAGCCTGAGGATGCGCCGTGTCGTCCGCCCCGCGAGGCTTGGCCCCTCGCGAGGGTCTTGAGTCTTGTGTCGATGAAGATGACTTGAGCCTTGTGTTGATGAAGATGGGCCGCACTGGGCCTCCTTTGAGCCACGCCGCAGGCCGCAGGCAGGCAAGTCTGGGGACCCCCGTTCCCAGAACACCGACAGTAGCCCCCGGGCCCAAGGCGCGCATGGACTTGGCCGTGCTAAGAGGCGAAAGGGCAAGGGCGAAGCGCCGCTGGCCCTAACAGCCTGCGGCCTTGGGCGCCGCGTGGTGGTTGATGGGACGTGGGCGACACTGTTCCCCCCACGCCCCCTTATTCTACGCCCTGTCAGGTGGACTTGTGGTTGCACACACCCGTTCCCCTTCTTGTTGCTCGAGCGTCTCCCGCTCTTCCTTCCCCCGAATGCCTGCTCCCGCCTCCAATCCAATCTCGAATCTTCCCCCTCCTTCCCATCGCCATGACTCCGACGAAGAAGGAGAAAGGGGAGAAATCCACGCCTCTGTCTTGTGCGCCGCCATCGGTGGCTCCCGCCGTTGGCCAGTCGACCGTACTCAACCAAGAGTGCCTGGGTAGGGACAGCTTGGCTCTGGCCTCCGTCTTCAACGAGTGTGGGAGGACGACGGCTTGGCCCGCGTCCCACTTCTCCATCAATAGGATAGCAACCGAGGTTCCATGTTTTACCGACGCCTTGTGGGCGGGTCTGGTTCCCCCCTTCTCCGACTTCTTCAATGTCGTGCTCTCCCATTATCAAATCCACTTGATGCATCTAAGTCCTGAGTCCATCACCCTCCTTTCGGTCTTCGCCTTCATTTGCGAAGCCATGGTGGGCATCCCTCCTTCGGTTGCCTTGCTGCGCCACTTCTTCTCGCTGCGTCTCGTCGACCCTTCCCAACGCTGGGCATGCGTGAGCTTTACTGCCGAGCCTGAGACCGAGGCCTCTGGAATTGACTTCAAACTCCCCCAGCCCGTGGTTGGGTTCCGCGAGCGGTGGTTGTACGTGGACGCAGGGGTGCCCAGCCCCCTACTATCGGAGCCGACCTCGCCTGTTGTCCCCAATTCGGGTTGGGGCCAGGAGACGCTCAAGAGCCCCCGGCTCGTCTTTGTCTGGAGCCGCTTCACGCTCCTGAGGAAGCTCGGCGTGACAGCGCCCAAAGTGGTGAAGGAGTTTCTGTTGTGCCGCGTCGCTCCCCTACAGCGCCACTCTCGCTAGATGTGGGCCTTCCGTGGGCACGAGGATAACATGAGGCTACAGGAAGAAGACCTGGCGCCCGCGGTGCTGAAGTTGACGCTCTTGACCTTGGCCGGGGACCTCAACCCTGGCAACGTCCGACAGGGAGGGGCCTTGCTGTATCTCTGTCAGAGCAGGGCCGACTTCGTGAAGCAGATGCCTGTCTTTGATGAGTGGGGACTGCGCCCCGCTGGCCTCCAGGGACCTCGCGAGAATCCAATGGTGGTGACTGCCCTTCCAACAGGCCAAGGCGGCTCCTCCTCAAGTGGCGAAGCAGGGAGGCAGGAGACGCCGGAGGCCGAGGGGGCTCCTGAGGAGATGGCAGCGCCGGGTGAAGCTCGCGAGGGGACGGCTCCTGGGACCCGTGCTGCTGCGGCTTGGCAAGCAGCCGATCCCAGTGCCCGAGGCTGGGGCCTTGGAGCCCCCAGCCGCATCTTCTGGCGAGGTGATGGGCGGCACGCGCCAGGTAGGCGCCCCTGACGTGGATCGCTCCAATGCTCCGTCCTCGCCGCAGGTTGGCCCTTGCGATCTTCTCTTGGGTCGCTTCCGCGTGGACTTTGAGGCCCTCCGGAGGAAAAGGGAGGCCCTGGGTGACGACTTCCCTTGTCGTGTGTTGAAGCGCAGGAAGTACTTCGCCACTGACGAGTAAGTCCTTTTTCTCTCTGGCTCCTGATCCTCTTGTTGCTTTCACTGATCCTTGCTCCGCAGGCCTCTTCCGGCCGAGCTCGCGGAAGTTGCAGAGGTGCCGCCTCCCTTGGCTTCGCCCCCTCTACCGTCCTCAGACACTCCGAGTAGCTCTGCCCTTGTGGTGAGGGCGTCTGAAGGGGTGGACCATCCCGAGGTGCACCGCGGCCCTTCATTCCCCGCGATTTTCCTTCGTGGACCCTCTCTTGGCATAGCCAGCCTGCCATGGGCTTCTCTTCCGGTCGCGGGCTGCGACTGGTTGAGGCGCCTCCTGCGCCCTTCATCTGGAGACGGGCTGGCCCTAGGCCGGGCTTCTGGTGCGACGCGCCTGGCCATCGCGAGGGCGCCAGCCCCCAGCCCCCAGCCCAGAGGAGGGACGATGATTCGCGTCCCCCGGCGCTTGCTTGGGGCAGATGATGGTGCGGAAGATGTGCTTGAGCGCGCCCGGGAGCGTCGCGCTCGTCGCCAAGGGTTCCTTCGAAGAGCGACCAACGCGGTGAACTTGCTTGGGAAGGAACTTGCTGACGAAGACGCGCGCCTGGAGGCCAAGGGCCTGCGCCTGGCTCCAGGGAGGCGTGAGCTGGAGGCCGCCATCGCCCTCGCGCGCCGTCAGCGGGATCTTGATGATGAAGAGGCGAAGGCATCGCTGGAGGCCTCTCAAGTGGCCCGATCCCAGGCCACCGAGGAGGCCCGGAGAGGTGAACGATGGCGAGAGGCAGCGGAGGAGCGGGCTCGCGAGCTCCTGGCCCAGTGCCACTCACTGGAGGAGCAAGCGGAGCTGCGTGACCGGGCCCTTGCGTCGATGCGGGTGGCCTTTGGCGACCCAGCCGAGCTCCAGAGGCGCGAAGAAGCGTTGACGCTGGAAGCCGCTGAACGCACTCGCGAATACGAGCTGCTGGAGACGAGGGAGCGCTTAGTGACGCAGGCGGAAGACGATGTCGCTGCATGGGAAGCGCGTGTCCTGGAGGAGGTTTGTCGTCGGGTGGCGACGGCGCGCCAAGGCCTCAAGCGTGAGTTCGAGGGGAAGCTGGGGATGATCCGGGTCGAAGCCGAGGGCAGAACTGCAGCCCTGAGGGCCCAACAGGACGAGGCAACGCGGCTGGTCGACGCCTCCCGGGCCGCCCTTGAGGCAGCGCAAAAGGAGCTGGCCGCCTCCCAGGCCGAGGTGTTCCGTCTTCGCCAGCGGATGGAAGAGGCTGAGGCCGTTGAGCATCAGAATTCCGACGAAATATGCTAGCGGCGGATCCTGGAGCACGCGCACGGCCCCATGCTCACCACGCTCAGGGTCAGGGCTAACGCAGGCTTGGGCAACATCTATGAGGTAGCCGTCGGCGAGCCGCACATGATTAACTATGCCGGCAACCTGCAGTTCTTCACCGCTGTTGTAGCGCAGCTGGAGGCTCGGTCGGTCAGGGCCGACAGGTTGGTGGAGGAGAGGAGCCGCGCCCTACTCGGGCGCGCCTTTTCCCGTGTTTTCAGCCATCTTCGGAACATGGATCCCCACTTCGACTTTGACGCCGCCATCGCCCCGGTTCCCCAGGCCGTCCGAGGCGACCTGGCGGATTGGGTGGAGAACAACGTGGATGCTCTCGTCCGGGCCTTCACTTTGGATGACGACGACGTGGTCGTGGCTGCCGACGAAGGCAGTGTGGTGGATGGCCTCGATGCCGCTGGTGGTGGTGCAGACAACGAGGGCGAATTCAGTGATGCCAGCGACAGCTCGGGAGGCACCCTCGAGGATGCGTTGGGGGATTTGTCAGACTAACCATGTACTTCTCCTGTCTTTTACCCTGCATGAATAGAACTCAGGTGTTTGGCCTGATGGTCGTGAGAGCATTTTGGGAGGGGAAGCCCCTCATATAAAAACTTGTGTCCATCATATTAGTAGTAGTCAAATTGCGCGCGTGCCTGACGGTGGGCAGGTTTACCTTTGCCCCACGCTGGCCCCAAGGCGGCCTGTAGGAGGGCGCGACGCCTTGGGTGCTCTCTGGTTGGGTCCTCAGGATGTGAGATCATCGTTGATGAAAAACTTCACAGGCGTTGGCCTTCTTCACAGGCTCCGGGCCTTCTCCTGACGCAGTGACTTCACAGGCACTCGCCTTGCTTCACAGGCTCTGGGCCTTTTTCAGAACGCGAGGGCTTCACAGGCACTCGCCTTGCTTCACAGGCTCTGGGCCTTTTCCAGAACGCGAGGGCTTCATAGGCACTCGCCTTGCTTCACAGGCTCTGGGCCTTTTCCAGAACGCAAGAGCTTCACAGGCATTCGCCTTGCTTCACAAGCACTGGGCCTTTTCCTTAGCGCGATAGCTTCACAGGCACTCGCCTTACTTCACAGGCTCTGGGCCTTTTCCTTTACGCGAGGGCTTCACAGGCACTCGCCTTGCTTCACAGGCTCTGGGCCTTTTTAAACGGGACAACCTCCGCAGGCACCCGAAAATCCTCCCGAGAGGGAGCAACAGCGGCAGTCTGGGTTGCGCACGAGCTAGGCCTGATCCGAATCGCGAGGGGCTCACGAGGGGAGGCAGCTGTGATGAAGCGGTAACCAGAACGCGATAAATGGCTCGAGCGAGAACAAGCACCCCTTTCCCGAACACACGCAAATCTCAAATTCGAATCCAACTTAAATCCAGCGGGGGAAAGCAACAGCCAAAGGGAAAGGCAACGAAAAGCAAACAAAAGGCCGCGTCCGGCACCTAATCGAGTCTTGGACATCTTCTCACCAGCGCGGAGCTAAGTGTTGTCCACTGGGCGTGGGAGGGAGCCCCAGGGCCTGAGGCCGGCACCCCTGAGACTCCGGGGTGTGTACAGCCCCACTCATTATTACGTGAGAGTGTCACGGGGCGGCGAGCTTCACAGGCACTGGGCCTTCTTCACAGGTACTGGCCTTGCTTCATATCGCCAGACGAGGGCCCCGCCTTGCGCCACACTCTAGTGCCATCAGCAACGACCGGAACCCAGGACGCCGCCCGATGGGGTAGAGCGGTCGCCAGTGGTTCCCCCGACGACCATGGGACCTCTGCTAGGGGCAGGCCCTGAGGCACCTCCCCAGCAGAGGGCCTACCTCCTGAGAACGCCTTGCTCCGAACGCCGTGGTGGTGATGTAGGATCCCGGCCCCTCTCCTGCAGCCCCCTGCGCCCTCCTCCCGAGGGGCAGGAGACTGTAGGGACGGGGCGGCTGCTTGCTGCGGTGACCTGCACCTCCTGCAATCCAAGGTTAGCATATACCTGCCGCTGAAGACTTAGCGATGCCCGATAGTTGTTGCCTCCAGCGTGGCCAGCGGGTTCGTCCCTGGGCTCCTGGAAGGGCTCAGCTTCCACTGCTTCGTCCCCCCAGCTTGGGCCGAGGAGCGAGCCTTGTCCGCTCTCATGAGGGTCACGTATTCCTCCGTCGCCGTTATCCCGAATGCCACGCCGTGATGCCCCGCATGCCACGCGGTCCCACCTATCATGCCTACTGCGGGGTGGCAGCGCGGCCGCCCTCCGGGGCCGCGGGTCGCGTCGAGTTCTTCTTCTTCGCGGGCCGGGGGCGGGGGCAGCGCCGCCGCCGGCACAGTGCTGACAGCTTCGCTGGCGTCGGAGTAGCCTTCGAGTCCGCGGGCACGTGCGGAGCCCCCGCGCGGGTCGCTCTGGGCTTGAGATGGGAGCTGGGTGGAGAAGGGGTGAGCCCCCGAGGCGGCGAAGCCCAGGAGCTCCGCCACTCACTCCAGCAGCACGTCGTGGCTGCCCTCCAGCAATCTGCACCGTAGCAGCTCTCGGGCCACCATGAGCGCGGCACTTGAATTGCCTGCTCCCGGCGGGTGTACGGCATCGTGGTTGCGGCGTGATTGGAGGCCCTTGCCGCCGACCGCGCTTGCCGCGGTGTGAGGGTTGCGGAGGCCTGTCCGCGTCGCCCGTGGCCCGCAGCGCCCTGCGGACCACGAGCTGCCTGGGGCGCTGGGCCGCCTGGGGCGGGCGGCTCCGCGTAGGTGGGCCACGCCGCCCATGGACCTTGGTTGCCCGCCTGGCCGTCGGACATGGTGATGACGATGCGACGGGAGGCGGAGCGGTAGGAAGGCAAATTCCGGCGCACCCCTACCTGGCGCGCCAAATGTCGGATTCACGGGTTTCGGCAGACCCTTAAGGTTCGAACACTGGGGTGCGCGTGGAGATCAAGCCTTCTACCTCACCGTCTCGCAAAGATCTAAACTACTAAAAGAACTGCACAAGGGACACCAGATTTATACTCGTTCGGGCCACCATTGTGGTGTAATACCCTACTCCAGTGTGTGGTGGGTGGATTGCCTCTTGGGGCTGATGATGATGAACAATACAAGGAAGAACAGCCTCGCGAGGGTCTGTTCTTGGCAGGGGTGATGAACTGCTAGGAGGAGTTCAGTCAGCCTTCTCTCTCTCTCTCTCTCTCTTCCTGCAAACCGAATGAACCAACCGGACCGAACCCCTTGCTTCTGGGTTGTCCGATCCTCGATCCCCCTTCTCTGTAGGTGGCTAGTCCTATTTATAGAGGCCCTGGTCCTCTTCCCAAATATCGAGCGGGAAGGGAGCCAACAATGGCGGGCTAATTTGAAGGGGAACATCTAGTACGCTTATCCTGACTAAAGTTGGTCTTCGCCTGCGAAAGGCTCTGCGATGACGTCGTGCTGGGCTCCATGGTGACCTCCATCTAGTAGTCCGCTTGGTCCTGGTCTCGTTGCACCGAAACGGCAACCTTTGCCTGATGCATCGGTACTCAGCGGCTGCGCTTGCCCCCTTTGCACCAAAGAGGAAAGAAGGACGCTGCGCGTGCTGGCGCCCGCCTGGCACCCTCAATCGTCATGGCTTGCGTCATGGGCACCTCGCGAGGTACCCCGCCTTGATTCCTCCGCCTCCTCGCGAGCCAGCCTGAGGAGGCTGCGCATGAGGATGCACCGTGTCGTCCGCCCCACGAGTCTTGGCCCCTCACGAGGGTCTTGAGTCTTGTGTCGATGAAGATGACTTGAGCCTTGTGTTGATGAAGATGGGCCGCACTGGGCCTCCTTTGAGCCACGCCGCAGGCAGGCAAATCTGGGGACCCCTGTTCCCAGAATGCCGACAGTCCCGGTTTGAGACACGAACCGAGACTAAAGGGTGTGATGCCCTTTAGTCCCGGTTTGTGTCTCAAACCGGGACTAAAGATTAGACCTTTAGTCCCGGTTTGAGACACGAACTGGGACTAAAGGGTGCGATGCCCTTTAGTCTCGGTTTGTGTCTCGAACCGCGACTAAAGGTCCCATTTTCAAACTCTACCCCCCCCCCCCTGTGGATCTCCTTTTTTGTTTTGAAAAAATCAAAAGAAAATGATAAAAACTTCAAAAATATAAAATCCTTCAAGAGGTAGTTATATTACTGTTGGGGAATGTAGTAATTTCAAAATTTTCCTACGCACACGCAAGATCATGGTGATGCATAGCAACGAGAGGGGAGAGTGTTTTCTACGTACCCTCGTAGACCGAAGCGGAAGCGTTGACGCAACATAGAGGAAGTAGTCGTATGTCTTCCCGATCCGACCGATCCAAGCACCGTTACTCCGGCACCTTCGAGTTCTTAGCACACGTACAGCTCGATGACGCTCCCCGGGCTCCGATCCAGCAAAGCTTCGGGGATGAGTTCCGTCAGCACGACGGCGTGGTGACGATCTTGATGTTCTACCATTGCAGGGCTTCGCCTAAGCGCTGCTACAATATGACCGAGGTGGAATATGGTGGAGGGGGGCACCGCACACGGCTAAGGAATGATCACAATGATCAACTTGTGTGTTCTAGGGTGCCCCCTTGCCCCCGTATATAAAGGAGGGAGGGGAAGGTGCGGCCGGCCCCAAGGGGTGCGCCTGGAGGAGTCCTACTCCCACCGGGAGTAGGACTCCCCCCTCTCTTGCCTTGTTGGAGAAGGAAAGGGGGAAGGAGAAGAGGAAAAGGGGGGCGCCCCCCCCCCTTCCTTGTCCTATTCGGACTAGGGGGGAGGGGGCGCGCAGCCTGCCCTGGCCAGCCCCTCTCTTCTCCCTTATGGCCCATGAAGGCCCATTAACCCCCCGGGGGGGTTCCGGTAACCCCCGGTACTCCGGCAAATTTGGACTCCCCTTCAATCCTGGTCATTTATTACCGACTTGAATGATACAAAGTGAGGATACATCTGTTTCCATAACTCGACATCAAAAGCTGGTGAGGATACATCTGTTTCCATAACTCGGAGAGGGTTCGCATGATTCACTATCAAACAAAAGTAGCAAGATCCGCCCACACAAGACAGTGCACTAGCCCTAAGATGGTTTGATAACACGCATCGTTCTGGTAATTAAACACAGGGCAATGCAAACTACCCTGAAGGATTAGCGCGACCAACTATTTCTTGTCATCGATCTCTCGGGTAATGAGCACGGCACGGACAGTGGCATGGGAATCTATTTCTAGGGCGATGCCACCAGGATGGGCCACGACATCGGAATCGATCAAGGACGTCCACCGGCACCTGCACAACCCTAACATATTAGCAAGCACATTACAAATAATCAAAAACCACAACTGTGGTAATAAGCCATTATTTTTACCTTGTGCAGCTCACCGGGGGATCTCATCCCTCCGGGGGCCATCTCCTCGTCCTCAATGGGGGCCATCACCTTGCCAGGGGAATACTGCTTCTCAAAGGTGACTATCTCCTCAAACTCGGTCTTGAGCCTCACATAGGTGGCAATCAGAGTTCCTTGGGTAGACATGGTGGGGCCCTTGCTATTCTTCCAACTTTCTTTGAGGAGTTCGTCCGCCAAAATCCTCAACTCTTTGGCCAGTGCTTGTTTCTTGGAGTTCTTCGTCTCCATGGGTTGGCCCGCCAACATGGTCAACTCGTTGGTCGGTGCTCGCTTCCTGGAGATCGCTGTCTCCAATGGGTTCTCTGCTGGCAACTCTTTGCCTAGTGCTCCAGGATCCATCAATGAACTGACAAACAAAAAGCAATCGAAAGGAAACCACAATCGCAATGAAAACAGGAAAAGAATAGGATGTGAGAATCAGTCAGTGCTTCGCAAAAAGAAGATTCTTGGAATGAAAATATAGCAGCATAACTGATTCGCCCACCTTTCCTTCATCGGTATAGAAGAAAAATGGCAGAAGTGAGTAGCCTGGAGTGAGGTTTTCTTCAAGAAAGGGAAGAACACTACAAAAAAAAGACACATCCGTGACATTTTGGGCCGAATGAAAAAAAATCTGCCATACATATGACACTTCTATGACGATAATTGTGACAAAACCTGGTATCATCATAGATGTGGTGGGCTCCTACTTCTATGACAAAAAATCATGACAGAAAATGGGCTTTTCGTCCTGGGCGGGCCGGAGACGCAGTTGCATGACATTCTTTGGGTCGTCCATAATGGAAAAAACCCATGGTAGAAGCGAGGGGGAGGAAAATTTTGGGGAGTTCCCGGTTACAGTGGGAGGTTGGGGGCTGAGCGATGCGCATTTCTCTCGTACACGTATACGCGTGTGTGCAAGGCGTTGGCTCTAACTGAACCCGAGCGAGGCGTTGGGCTCTAACTGAACCCGAGCGATTGCACTGCAGGCTACGCGTTACTAAACCCGAGCGGTCGATCGATGGATGTTAACTGAACCCGATCGAGCGATTCCTTCGCTACTGCTGCTAACTGAAGCCGATCGATGCTGCCTCTGGGATGAACAGTGAGTGTTGCGGGGGGGTGGATGAACTATCGGCGTTCTGGAAATGGGGGTCCCCAGACTTGCCTGCCTGCGGCGTGGCTCAAATGGGGGCCCAGCGCGGCCCATCTTCATCAACACGAGGCTCAAGACCCTCGCGAGGGGCCAAGCCTCGCGAGGCAAACGACGCGGCACATCCTCAGGCACAGCCTCGTCAGGCTGGCTCGCGAGGAGGCGGAGAGTTCAAGGCAGGGTACCTCGCGAGGTGCCCATGACGCAAGCCATGATGACACGGGGCACCAGGCGGGTGCCAGCGCGCGCAGCGTCCCTCTTTCCTCTTTGGTGCAAAGGGGGCAAGCGTATCCGCGAAGTACTGAGGCATCAGGCAAAGGTTTCCACTTCGGTGCAACGAGACCAGGACCAGGAGGACTACGAGACGGAGGTCACCATGGAGCCCAGCGCAGCGTCATCACCAGAGCCTTTGGCAGGCGAAGACTGCTTTTGTCAGGATAGATGTACTCGCTGTCCCCCTTCAAATTAGCCCGCCATTGTTGGATCCCTTCCCGCTCAATATTTGGGGAGAGGACCAGGGCCTCTATAAATAGGACTAGCCACCCACATAGCAAGGGGTTCGATTCCTGGTTGTTCGGTCCGGGATCTGAGAGAGAAAGAGAGAGAAAGGTGACTGAACTCTTCATAGCAGTTCATCACCACAGCCAAGAACAGACCCTCGCGAGGTTGTTCTTCCTTGTATTGTTCATCCACACCAGCCCCAGGAGGCAATCCATCCACCACACACTGGAGTAGGGTATTACAGCACATCGGTGGCCCGAACCAGTATAAATCTTGTGTCTTTCGTGCAACTCTTTTAGTAGTTTAGATCCCATCGAGACGGAGAGGTTGAAGGCGAGATTTCTGCGCGCACCCCAGTGTTCGAACCTTAAGGGTCTGCCGGAACCCGAAATCCGACATTTGGCGCGCCAAGTAGGGGTGCGCCGGAATTCATCTTCCACCGCTCCGCTCTCCTCCGACCGTCGCATCCATGTCTGGCGCTCGTCGGGCCCGCGCCGAGCGCCGGGCCGCCATCGCCTCTCGCGTTGCCCAGACGGCCCCCGTCGGTGGGCATCCTCGTCGTTCCCCGTCGCCCGCCGTCAATGCCGCCACCGGCCTAGCGGGGGGCGAGCAGTAGGCATCGTCTCAGCACCCGTCCGTGCGGCAAGACGGCCGCACCGCCACTCCATCACTCGCTCCAGCCGGTTCTTCGTCCCGCGCGCTCCGCGCACCCTTGGAGGCTTGGGCTGAGCTCCTCGCGGCAAACGAGCTCCTGCGCTACCGTCCCGTCGACGACGTCTACGAAGAATGGCTCGACCGCGTCGCCGAGCTTGTCCGCGCCGCAGGGGGCTCTTCCGCGCCGTCCGTCCCTCTGCGCCGCACTCCGCCCCGCACGGGCAACGAAGCTCCAGAGGCGCACCAGCCGCCTCCCCTCCAAGAAGATGCCATGGCTCCAAGGCGCTTGGTCCCTGGGCGGAACCCGCTCCGTCAGGCACCAGCGCAGCAAGAGCGAAGCTGCCAAGAAGTTCCTCGCCCGCAAGGGGCTGTCCAGAGCGCTCCCTGCTCCGGCACACCGCGACCCTGCTCCAGCTCAGGCACGCCAAGACCCCGCCCTGCTCCTAGCCGCAGCGCGTGGGGACCCTCAAGACCAAGCTCTCCACCAACCGAGGCCTTTCGTGGCCACCGCGGGCTGCCACGCCTACACCACTGAGCTGCGCAGCATCGCGTGGCCCGGCAAGTTCAAGCCCAACCTGCCTCCTCGCTACGACGGCACAACCGATCCCGCAGAGTTCCTCCAGCTCTATGAGCTGGGCATCGAGGCTGCCGGCGGGGATGAGAAGGTCATGGCTAACTCGTTCCCCATGGCGCTGAAGGAAGGGGCGCGAACCTGGCTCCTGAATCTGGCTCCACGCACGATCTCCTCCTGGGACCAGATGCGCGCCCGCTTCATCGCCAACTTCCAAGGTACTCACGACCGGCCGCCCGCCGTGAGCGACATGCGCCGCATCAAGCAACAACCCACAGAGACCCTGCAAAAGTACATCCAGCGCTTCAACAGCGCGCGCCTCAAGATCCCCAAGGTGTCCGAGGAGGCCATCATCTCCGCCTTCTCTGACGGCGTGCGTGACGTCAAGATGAAGGAGGAGTTGGCGATGCACGAAGACCTCTGCACCTTCCTGGAGCTGTTCAACATGGCGAACAAGTGCGCCAGGGCTGAGGAGGGACGTATCTCGCTCCTCGAGCTGCCTGCCGCGGACCCAGAAGAGAAGAAGCCCAAAGCCAAGGACGCGAAGCACAAGGGGGCTGCCGTACTCGCGGCAGAACCAGACACCAAGCAGGGCAAGGATCTGCCCGAACCCTCCAGAGGCAGCCGGTACTGTGTGTACCATGACCTCCACACCCACAACACCAACGAATGTCAAGAGCTCCGCGCCGTACGAGAAGGAAGGATCGGCCGTCGCCCTGACCGTGCTGACCGGGGCTACGGCCGAGGAGGAGGAAGAAACCCAGGGCGCTGGGAAGACCGCGGCCCGCGCCAGGGGTGGCGCGACCAGCCTCGCGAGGACCGCTGGCGGGACCTGCCGCGTGAGGGGGACTGGAGAGACCAACCTCGCGAGGATCGCCCTCATGGCAACGCAGGCCTGCCTCCGCTGCCGCCTCCACCAAGGAGGAACGAAGACCGCCATCAAGACGAGGGGGCTGGGGGCTTCCAGGAGCCGCGTGCGATCGCCTGCATCCTGGGCGGAGCTCAAGCCCCAGCCTCTCAACGTATCTTCAAGCAGTTTTCTTGCGAAGTGAATGCAGTTCTCCCCAAGCTCGAAGCAACGCGCCCCCTCAGGTGGTCGGCGTGCCCCATCACGTTCAGCTCGGCAGACCAGCTCAAGTGCGCAGCCACTACAGCAGTCCTTCCGATGCTCTGCTCCCCAGTCATCAGCAACGTGCTGGTCACCAACACCCTCATCGATGGCGGGGCAAGGCTCAATGTCCTGTCCGTGGAAACATTCAACAATCTCCAAGTGCCCTATGACCAGCTTCAGCCAACCAGGCCTTTCTCTGGGATCACCGACGGTTCCACAGTACCAATCGGGCAGGTCCGCCTCCCTATCACCTTCGGGGCCCGCAGCAACTACTGCACCGAGATCATCGACTTCGACGTCGCCCACATCCGCCTGCCGTACAACACCATCCTCGGGTACCCGGCGCTGGCCAAGTTTATGGCTGCGACTCACCACGGCTACAACGTCCTCAAGATGCCAGGAAGTGGCGGCGTCATCACGGTGCCCTATGAAGAGAAGGATGCAGTGTGTTCCCTGGAGAGAGCCTATCAGGCCGCGTCACTGGAGGACCCAGATCGCGGAAGCAGGAGGCTTCCTGAGATCACCCCCAAGAAGAAGAAGACGTCGTCAGGCTCGGCCCCTCAGGAGGCAGGCCCCTCAGGGCCCGTGTCTACCCAGGGGGACCCTCCTTCCATCGCATAGGACAGCGCGCCCGGCGCCCTCCTCAGGCAGGGCTCGGGGGCTCTCACCTGGAGGGCCACCGACCTAGTCAGGGTCACGAGGGAGGCGCTTGGGCACCATGTGGAGGCGTGCTTCGCAGCACGTTCCCCTCGAGAGGGAGCCAGGCGAGGAAGATCAGACCAGCAAGAGTTCGTTGACGAGGCCATTCAAGAGCTACAGGAGACAAGGATCATGAGAGGTTGCCGCCGCTTGCCAGCCATGGCCCCACATCCAGGCGAGGATGGTGGGCTGCGCGTCTGTGTCGACGTACCAGGGCTCAATCAGATCACCACAACGGAGCGCCTCTGGCCCTCGCAAGTGGGGCGCTGCGGAGGTCCACCCCACAGCTATGTTCGCATGCCTTACGGCCTACCGAGCATGGCTGTGGCGTACCAGCGCCTCACGAGGGGCATTATGGAGGCCCAGGAAGATAGGCGGTCTGCGGCTCTAGCGGAGGGGGAGACAGCTCGTGAGGAGTCACCAGTGCCTCCGGAGCCTCCCGAGGCCCCGGGGCCTGGGGGCTCATGAGGATCGGCTTCCGCAGCTCGCCAAGCCTGCTGCACCAACACCGCCTCGCCAACGACATCCTTAGGTGACATCTTCCAAGCCTTATCCCCAGCTGGGAGCGCCCCCCCAGGGTGCGTCACTCCCAGGCCGCGTGGGTCCGTCCCTGCGGCATGTACCTTCATTTACTTTTCGGTAGTAAGCTTGCCTTGATTGGGGGCGCCCCTCGGGCTGCATCATCCCCAAGCCGCTGGGGCCAGGCCCAGCGGCGTGTATCTCCGTCGCGTTTATTTCCAACTATGCATTTGCTTGTCATGCCTGATTGCTTGTTGCCCGTCCGCGGCATCCCTTTTTCTCCATGTCGACTACTTGCACGTCAAAGGGGGGGTGCCTGAGCATCGCGACTCAGGGCTCTTACTGGCTCTCCAGCCCTCACCCTCTGGCCTTGTCCATGGCATCGCGACCTGGCATACCAGCGACGGCTGAGACAAGCTCGAGGGCCGGAACCCGAAGAAGTAGAGTACTGGCATCTAACCAAATTTTGCAGGGACACATCTCAAGATACGGCCGGTGCCGGGCGCAACCCGCCCAGAGGTAGGGCCTCGGGAGTCCCGCGCTGGCTCATGGGTGCCCAGATACGCCTCGCCTACCTCAACCAGCAAGCTCTTGAGTGACTAACGATCGACTAATGGCCGCCGTGGCAACACCATCTTCTTTCTGTGATGACCCTGCAGGATCCCTGGAGGGAACCGCGTAAGCCGAGGCCCTCACGAGGTTTCCTTCGCCCTCGCCCGCGCAAACCGCTTGCACATTAAAGGGGGGTGCCTGAGCATCGCGACTCAGGGCTCTTACCGGCTCTCCAGCCCTCACCCTCTGGCCTTGTCCACGGCATCGCGACCTGGCATACCAGCGACGGCTGAGACAAGCTCGAGGGCCAAGACCCGAGGACGTAGAGCAGAAAGGGGAGCAGAGGCGGGGAAGAAGGGGCCTCGCGAGGACCTTGCCGAGCGTTTCCGCTCCTATCCATGCACGGACC
This sequence comes from Triticum monococcum, assembly GCA_034509565.1. Taxonomy (NCBI): domain Eukaryota; kingdom Viridiplantae; phylum Streptophyta; class Magnoliopsida; order Poales; family Poaceae; genus Triticum; species Triticum monococcum. The sequence continues at coordinate 610,843,357 of CM067842.1, forward strand.
CAGCGGCACACCTGGAACGGCCCCTGATCCTCAAGATAAGTTACCACCCACGGCACTGGCTGCTGCAGCACTACCCCCGCACCTAAAGCAACTCCGTACTAGCGATGTTGCTTCCCTTTCTCACTAAGTGATGGCTGCTTGGGCGCCAAAGGGGACCTCCTGAGCATCGCGACTCAGGGGCTCTTACCGGACCTCGGGTCGCTCACCTCCTGGCCTTGACCACGGCATCGCGACCTGGCATACCAGCGACGGCTGACACCGCCTTGGGACTGGGACCTGTCGGCGTAGAGCACCAAGCCCTCGTGAGGTGCGAAAGGGAAGGCTGAACTATAACGGAGTTAGCAGCTCGCTCGGATCCACGTCAAAAGGTCATACATATTAAAAAATAGGACTACAGACACCTTACAAGCCCCCACGGGGCGCATTCTGATTCTTCGCAGGGAGCGGATCCTAAGGGACGCTAACTACATGAGCTACTGCGGGAGACGCCATCATCAACAGTGGCCCGTCAGGCACCGGCGCCAACCCCATCCAGATCAGGGTTGGCGACGGCCTGACGCGTCCGCCCTGCTCCTGGAGCGGCGACGACTCGAGGGCTCGTAGCTGTCGTCGCTCGTCTCCGGAGTCGCGAAGCCTTCGCTGGAGCCGCTGGACCATCGGGCGCCACTGCCAAGGGGGCGGTCGACGGGCCTAGCCCTCACCAGGGCGAGGTCCTGGCCGCCTCTCTCGCGGCAGCACCCCAGCCGGCGCTTGATCGCGTCGAAGACCTTGAAGAACATCACCGCCGTGCCGTCATACTCCAGGTGGACCGTGAAGACGCCTCTTTCCCCGCAGACCCGGGCGATCTCCCTCCAGTCGTGGGACATGTGGACCGCGCCCGGTGCAGCGACCACAACCCCGGCCTCGGTCGCGGGGGCGTCGCAGTCGGTGTGCTGCAGCTGGAGCTCCAGAGGCCCCCCTGGAAGAACCATGGAGGCAAAGAAGGGAGGAAGGCGGATCCAGGACTGAAGAGGAGTGACGACGTGGAGCACGAACTCACGGGAGGAGCCCTCGGCATGGACTCCAGGAGGAACCACCCACGCCTTCATAACCCGACGGCGCCGACGACGGCGCTGACCGCGGGGATCAGCATCAACACCTCCGAGGCCCTTGATGTGGGCGTACAAGGGCAGCGGGAACCCCGGCGGAGCCCGCTCGCCCCAGGGCCTCGCCACCACCGGATCGTCCTCATCGTCCCGGCTGCAATGGGCGAGTCGCTTCTTCGGCAGGAGAGGGTCTGGCCCTTCTCGAGGAGCCTTTCCCTTCTCCGCTGCAGAGAATTGGCGAATCGGAGCCATCACACCAAGACGGAGCAAGAACTGAGGCGAAGGAGAGAGCAAGAGGAGATGGACTGGACGGGCACGAGCGGTGCCGTACTTATAGCCGGAGAAGGCCAACCGCCGGTCTCCACGATCACAGGTAATCATAACACGTTCTGCATGCAGGGACTTGTCCAACTCGCACGATCACGAAGGCATCATGGGGAAGCGGAGGCGCCATGTCCAATCAACCGCCACGCTGCGTCCAAGGCCGCAGGCTGTTGGGGCCCGCGGCGCATCGCCCTTGCCATTTCGCCTCTTGGCACGGCCAAGTCCATGCGCGCCTTGGGCCCGGGGGCTACTGTCGGCATTCTGGGAACGGGGGTCCCCAGACTTGCCTGCCTGCGGCATGGCTCAAATGGGGGCCCAGCGCGGCCCATCTTCATCAACACGAGGCTGAAGACCCTCGCGAGGGGCCAAGCCTCGCGAGGCGGACGACACGGCGCATCCTCAGGCACAGCCTCGTCAGGCTGGCTCGCGAGGAGGCGGAGAGTTCAAGGCAGGGTACCTCGCGAGGTGCCCATGACGCAAGCCATGACGACACGGGGCACCAGGCAGGTGCCAGGGCGCACAGCGTCCCTCTTTCCTCTTTGGTGCAAAGGGGGCAAGCGTATCCGCGGAGTATCGAGGCATCAGGCAAAGGTTGCCACTCCGGTGTAACGAGACCAAGACCAGGAGGACTACAAGACGGAGGTCACCATGGAGCCCAGCGCGGCGTCATCACCAGAGCCTTTGGCAGGTGAAGACTGTTTTTGTCAGGATAGATGTACTCGTTGTCCCCCTTCAAATTAGCCCGCCATTGTTGGATCCCTTCCCGCTCAATATTTGGGGAGAGGACCAGGGCCTCTATAAATAGGACTAGCCACCCACATAGCAAGGGGTTCAATTCCTGGTTGTTCGGTTCGGGATCTGAGAGAGAAAGAGAGAGAAAGGTGACTGAACTCTTCATAGCAGTTCATCACCACAGCCAAGAACAGACCCTCGCAAGGCTGTTCTTCCTTGTATTGTTCATCCACACCAGCCCAGGAGGCAATCCATCCACCACACACTGGAGTAGGGTATTACACCACATCGGTGGCCCGAACCAGTATAAATCTTGTGTCTTTCGTGAAGCTCTTTTAGTAGTTTACATCCCATCGAGACGGAGAGGTTGAAGGTGAGATTTCCGCGCGCACCCCAGTGTTCGAACCTTAAGGGTCTCCCGGAACCCGAAATCCGACATGAACAGTGAGTGATGGCGTTGCCTCTGGATAAACAGGACCCCGTGGTGTGGTGGGGGGCTGGATGAACAGTAGACAATGGAGGGGTGCCCGTGGAGGGGTGGTTGAACAGGACCCCGTGGTGTGGAGGGCTGGATGAACAGTACACGATGGAGGGTGCCCGTGGAGGGGTGGTTGAACAGTAGCCGATGGAGTAGCGCGCGGTGGAGGTTGGATGAACAGGAGCCCGTGGAGGCTGGAGGAGGTCGATGACGGAGATGAATAGTATCCCGTGGAGTCCCGTTTTGCGGTACGCCACACCCCTCCCGATTAACAGGACCCCCGTTTCGACCGTAGCGCTCCAACACAAGTCAGTTTCGTCCGTTTTGCGGTACGCCACACCCCTCCCGATCAATAGGACCCCCGTTTCGACCGTAGGAGATTCGTTTCCTCCGTTTTGCGGTACGCCAGACCCCTCCCGATCAACAGGACCCCGTTCCGAATGTAGGAGGTCCGTTTCCTCCGTTGTGCGGTACGCCATGCCTCGTTTCCATCGCCTGTTCCGTCCAAGCCCTCCCGATGAACACGGCCACGCATTCCGTTCCGACCCAGCCGGTTGGCTCCCACGCGTTCCGTTGCCTCCCGATGAACACGACGCATTCCGTTGCCTCCCCATGAACACGACGCATTCTGTTGCCTCCCCATGAACACGATGACGACGCTGTTTCTCCGTTCCGACCCAGCCATGTACACGAGCCCTGGTCGTACATATGCGCGAGTAGGCGTTCGAGACCCTGCCTGTATGTACGTACGTGGCCGTATTTTCTTTCTTGCACCCTGGCCATTGTACGTACGTGTACATACTACGTGCGCGCCTCTACTACGACACGTACGCGCCTCTACTACGACATGTGCGCGCCTCTACATCGACCAGTATATATGTACGTACACGTTCGCGACTAGAATGACAACGCTACGTACGCTTCGACCAGGTGGGTCCCGACTGTCAGGCACTTCCTTGCCTACGAAGATGTAGCTGGTGGGTCCCAGCAGTCAGGGGGGCAAATCATTTTGTTTTTTTTTTTGCCCGGACGCACTTCCTTGCGTGCGAAGATGTAGCTGCTGGGTCCCAGCAGTCAGGGGGTAATCGTTTTGTATTTTTTTGCCCGGACGCACTTCCTTGTGTGCAAAGATGTAGCTGGTGGGTCCCAGCAGTCAGGGGGTGAATCGTTTTTTTTTCGGACGCACTTCCTTGCATGCGAAGATGTAGCTGGTGGGTCCCAGCAGTCAGGGGCAAACGTTTTTTTCGCAAAATACAGTGGCTCGTCCGGTGGGTCCCAGTTGTCAGGTGGAGGAATCATTATTTTCCGTGTAATAAGGAGGCACTTCCTTGCTGCGGCCATGGACCCAGCTATCAGCCTCTCCACGTACAGTCCATGTTCGATGGAAGTCGTTCCTTGACCACATTGACCACGCCGCGCCGAGAGCACCAGGGCGGTGGACGACGGCGAGGCCTAGGAAGGGGACGACGGGGAGCCGGGGAAGATGCGGCAGTGGAAGCCCGTCCGGAGAGGAGTAAGAGGGTCCACTGGTTCGGCTGCGGTGTGAGGCTGCCGTCGCCGCAGGGCCTGGCCAGCGGTGGGAATAGTAGGGGGCGATGTGGCCTCCGCGGCAGCACAGCCGGCCACGGGAGGTAGGAGCATGCGGCACGACCGGCGCTGCTTTGGGCGGCTGGAGCAAGAAGACCACAGGTTGAAGAAGCACTACGGCCGTTGGGTGGACATCGTACGGTCAGTGGAGCTAGAATCGTTCATATTGACTAAAGTTGACAAAGGCCCCCGTCCCAGTCAACTTAGTAGGCCCACAAGTCAGCCTCCCACCATGGTGGGTCCCAGCTAGCAGGGGGCTTATTCATTTTTTGTGCGTAATAAGGAGGCACTTCCGGTGGGTCCGAGCTGACAGCGGGGGGAACGTTTTTTTCACGAAATACGTTGGCCCGTCCGGTGGGTCCCAGCAGTCAAGGTGGAAACATTTTTTCGCGAAATAAGGTGGCCCGTCTGGTGGTTCCCTGCTGTCAGGTGGAGGAATAATTATTTTGCGTGTAATAAGGAGGCACTTCCTTGCGGCTGCCTAGACCCAGCTGCCAGCCTCTCCACGTACAGTACTCTTTCGATGGAAGTCGGTCGTTGACCACGTTGACCACGCCGCGCCGAGAGCACCACGGCGGTGGTCTGGACGACGGCAAGGCCTAGGAAGGGTACACGCGAAGCCGGGGAAGACGCAGCCGTGGAAGCCCGCGCGGAGAGGAGTACGAGGGTTCACTGGTTCGGCTGCGGTGTGAGGCTGCCATCGCCGTAGAATAACAGGGGGTGTGGGTGAGTAGAGGGATGGCCTGGCCAGCGGTGGGAGTAGTACGGGGCGGTGAGGCCTCCGCGGCATCACAGCTGGCCACGGGAGGCAGGAGCACGCGACACAACCGGCGCTGCTTTGGGTGGCTGGAGCAAGAAGACCAGAGGTTGAAGAAGCACTACGGCTGTCAGATGGACATCGTCCGATCACTGCAGCTAAAATCATTTATATTGACTAAGTTGACAAAGCCCTTGGTACACGTCAACTTAGTAGGCCCACAGCTCGGATCTGGCAGAGAACATATAGCCCATTTGCGATTTGTAAGAATGTACAGCCCATTTATTAATTCTAATGGAATTTACTACAGCCCATTTACAGTTTGTTAAAAGTACAGCCCAACTTCTAGCTAGGACAACAATTAATAATTTCAAACAACCGCTCAAAACAGAATTCAAAAAAAATTCCCACATTTTGATGGGATCCGAAATATTTTTATCCGAAATTTCTAGTCAGGTTAAATATAATTTCAAAATACATTTGTATTACCTTAAAATCCAACGAAATATTGCGCGCGCAACAAGTAATGAAATTAAAATTTTCAAATTCCAAAAAATAATATATTTTTCGAACTAATTACGTGTTTGGTGCATAGTAACTGTCCAGTTATTATAATTACATCTCATTTATTATTTCTTAAAGTCCATTTTCTTGTTAAGCCTAATGCATACCTCCTAGGAAAGTTTGCAGCCCAGCAAGGCGGAGAATAACAAGTTGACCAGGATACTGTGTACAACTGTCAGCCCAGTTGCATTGCTGATGTTGAAAAAAAGGCCTGTGTAGTACAGTACAACCTAACATGGTTACTCAGCCCACATTCAGCAATGCCAGAAAGGCCCAAACAAGGCTTCTGTACAACTTTTTGAAGTCACTGAGCTCAATTAATAACTTAAGAAAAAAGTTAGATTACAGTGGAACCTAATTAAAAGCTGTCACGAGCAAATAAATAATTCAACGGGTCCCACTTGTGCGTGTGCGCATGTGTGTGTGCGTGTGTGTGTGTGTGTGTGTGTGAGAGAGAGAGAGAGATACCCATCGGTCGATGCTCGTAAATACATCTTTTAGCCATATGCATTGCTGATGCTCAGTAAAAACTTATATATTTGACACAATCATATAGAACATCATAGCACACTGAAATTGCATACAGAAATTTCACGCAGGCGGCACAATCAGGATGGGAAGCAGTGGATCGCTACGGGAAGGGCTATGTTGAAACCAACAAAGTCGTACATAACGGTTCATCATCTTTATCAATGACGGGGAAATATCTTGAATGTTGTGCAAAGAAAACAAACAAACAACACAATAAGTTCTGCTAGCACATTAAGTTGACGTACAACCCTGTCTAAAAAAAGTTCAGGTACAAAATTAGAACAGGTCACAATCAAATGTACTGGCGTATCAGTGCTTCACACCCATAGCTCGGATTTAACTAGTATCTGACAAGATTCAGTTGTTACCTCAAATTAGAGCACATTCAGGCAGCCAGCCCTGCCTCTTCTCCCAAAGAAGCAGTGGCCTCCGCCGTGTGATGGAGTAGGCCCTGTGCCATCCATCGTTCCGAGCAACATGAGGAAAGTCTGACGTTGACTCCTGTAATGGACGTCGTCGACGGACCCTGGCACCAGCGGCGGCGGCAGGACTTTGATTGATGGATTGACCACTTCTTCGACATGCACGAACACTCGATACAGGTACATCCCTAATGTGGTTCGCGGCGGCCTTGGTGGCGACGAATAGTACAACCCCGGTTCCTGCACCGGTATCTCAACGCCATCACCTTCGGTATGGTGGACGGCTTCTTCATCCATGCCATAACCGTTAGAGCCCAGCTGTCTGGAGGAACAAACATACTTACGAGCTCACCTCCAAGGTCGTTGATAAGCTTGTTCATGGACTCGCTGTTCCAAGCACGTCGAGGCATGCCGTGGAAGGTAAGCTTTGTTAAAAACTCAAGCTCAGAGGGCACCGAGCCCCATCCTGGGTGCCACCGATCAAAGCTCACCAGCGCGCCATTGCAGAACAAACGCTAGGAAGATTCGAACACACGACTGCAGTCGAAAGTTGTCCGGAACCTGACGAAGAAATCAGCCGGTGGCGGACAGACTTCGATGAGCAAGTCACTTATTTGGATGCCGTGCGCAATGCCAAGAGCTTTGACAAGGTCGTCCGGCGAGACGGGAGGCCGGTCGCCCTTGATGGTTACCATCAGCACTTTGCCGGCAAACTGGTCGTCAAGCGCCGCCATGCCACTGTTGAGTGATAGCACGCAGCGACCGAAGGCAGGACGGACCTCAGGATCTCCGGCTCAGAGATCCACGTTGACTGGCGACATGATAGTGCGCTTGAGTACAGGGAGTACAGGAGGGGGATTTGGGGGAACTGGAGTAGGAATTGAGATTCCAGAGGTGGGGTAGGGACGGGAGACTGGGAATGAAAAGGTAGCATGAATTTCGAGCACGCGCCAATATGCTCTCAGCGGGCAAGGGAACGAAACACCGGTGGCGCCCACATGTCGGCCTAAGAGTCCTTATTCTTTCTTTTTTGGAGAGCCCGGCCTTTTTTCAGGATCTTTTGAGAGCCCGGCCTGAGAGTCATAATTGACCTGTTTGGCATTGCGTTACTACTCAGCACATATTCAACGACACCTCACTGGCCCAAACAAGTGTACATCATCGAAAAGACACTGAGCTCAAATTATATAACTTGAAAAAAGGAGATATACTCTGAACACTAGAGAATGGTGATGCCCTCATTTAGCCCACCAGTAGTTCGAGACAATAAACAGTTTGAAACAACGATATATACAACATTCAAACACTGACTAGTGACTACTACTGACATAAATAGCAAGACATGATAGTTCATAAGAAGTCTTGCTACACCACCAAAACACACCCATCTGCAGCGCTCAGATTCTCGTGATCCAGACGAGAATGACATTCTAAACAGAAGCAACTATTACATAGTAAGAGTGACATAGACGAGGATGACCAAATGACAAGGAATATGCATAACAAAAGAAAGAACTACCCATCCAAAACCAGCAGCAAAGACAACAAAGTCATTCGAAGAGATGATCCAACACCATCATAATTTGCAGCCCCGCTTCAGCGACCCGTGATCCGGAGACACCAGTACTCCACCCTTTCGATGCAAGTGCCCAATTACCTATCAACCTGAAGGCTTGAACCACATCACTGCCTGTCATAATTGAGACATCCAAGGATCAAATTTAATCCGGATGCCTTTGTCATTCTCACCTTCTTTTGCCTGCAAGCTGTATCATTGACAATCAGGGGAGTTTGCTCCCGAACTCCTAGGGCTCGCCGTGTAGACACAGTTTTCCATAGCAAACAGTGCCTCTCTTCCATCAAGGTCCTTGCCAACGGTGATCTCCTGGTTAATCGGATAATTTAGTCTGAGAAACAGAGAGTGTGAACCAAGGCTGTTTACCCGCCTCCAACTAAAAAATCCTAAAGGCCCCAACAACCTGGTATCCTGCTCATAGACGTAACAACCACTGTCCGGATACTCACGTATTACACGGTGCTTGTATATAGTGGGGTTTTTGCAATATAACTTTTCCGGCTCATGTGTCCGAATGATCATCAGTCTTTTGCCGTCGTCTGATCGAGCGAGGAACTAGTTGTGCTTCCCTGTTTTTGGCAAAGGTGGTGTGATTACAAAGGGCAATAACTGTAGGGACACTGCATCATATCAAAAAGGACAGGCATTGTTAATGTAAGATCAGCATTGTTCAGAGTATGAGTAGGATAATGCAAGAAACAGCATTGATATGCCCCTGTTGGAACTGGGAGGAAAACACAGGGAAATGTATACTGGGTTCGAAAATATAGAAGTGCCATGCATGGTTATACTCATGTTATCTCGCAATCGATTCTTCACAGGAAACTACCATGTCATGCATGTTATGTAATCATGTTCTGTCCTCACAAACAAATTGTTCAAGGTAACTAACAGACCATGCATTGTTATATACTCGTGTTCTGTGGGCAAAAATTTTGTGAGGATATTATTCTAGCCATTGATTGCTGAAGCGCGAATATAGGTATGTACACATGGTAAGCATTGCTGGATTTCACTACTTCCAAATATAGAGTTCTCCATATGCACATTTACTTCCCTAATGTATGGTTAGATGAAACCAACAGTGTGGTGCATGTTTCTACATCATGAAAATGAGGAAACTAACATGGCCATTGATACACACTCATATTTAGTAGTAGTATATAGATTACTGTAAAATAAGGATAATATCCATATATTCCTAACCGTTTGATTATTCAGGGTACAAATTGGCTGTAATGACATGGTCACAATCGCATGAATTAACTCATTCCAAATATAGCTGATTTACAGCGTCTCTAATTCATTGCCATAGTTCTACTCAAATTCTACTCAAACAAGGATATGCCAATCATCACAAAAATTTCAAACAGTGTCATGGCGTCATCATTAACATGAGACGGAAACAACTTACACGCGCTGTCCCAGCAATATGTGGTGCCATCTACTTTGTCGATCGCGTAGATGATGCCATTGTTTTCAATAGCATCACAAAAGTGTGTATCAGCTTTGACGATGATCCACTGCGAGCCGACTTGTCTCCAGCTAAAGAAGGCTTCGGCGTAAAGATAGGTGAGTCCGCGGTCGAACAAGGCAATTAGCTTGAAGTCTGCGTAATTCGGATGTCGTGTGGGCACTTGCAGATTACAATCTTCTACAAAACAAGGTCCGTCCAACTGAATTAGTAATCTAGATGACTTGGACCGCGATGTTAATACTCTATATAATCCAACGAAGGAAGGATAATCTCATGGGAGGTCTGGAAGTTCACGAGCACCAACTTTTTACCGTCTTCTCTGAAGGCAGCCATCCAGTGGGAGTTCATGCCGACCCAGTACATACCTGCCAAGAAGTTTCGGGCGATGGTGATCGGATCGATGTTGAGGTAAATGATGTACAGCGACCCACTACATACCTGCAAAGAAGTTTCGGCTAATGGAGATCGGATTGAAGTCGAGGGGCATCATGCACGCCTGTGTATCATGTTGAGCCAATCTCGCAAGACCAGATAGCAGCAAGCAGGGTGTCTTGAAAAGCTTAGGCCTCGCTTCGACGATGGTCGTGTGCATGTCCCTCGAGCATGCAGCCAGCCGCAGGTCGCTCAACATATCCATACACGAACAACAGAGGTCGAGAATGTCACTGGGGAGATTGCTCCAATCGCGGCTCATATGGATGTTGCGCGGTTCGCGTTCGGCCATGGTGGAGTTGAAGGAAATATGCCCTAGAGGCAATAATAAAGTTATTATTTATTTCCTTATATCATGATAAATGTTTATTATTCATGCTAGAATTGTATTAACCGGAAAACATAATACTTGTGTGAATACATAGACAAACTAAACGTCACTAGTATGCCTCTACTTGACTAGCTCGTTAATCAAAGATGGTTATGTTTCCTAACCATAGACATGTGTTGTCATTTGATTAAGGGGATCACATCATTAGGAGAATGATGTGATTGACATGACCCATTCCATTAGCTTAGCACCCAATCATTTAGTATGTTGCTATTGCTTTCTTCATGACTTATACATGTTCCTATGACTATGAGATTATGCAACTCCCGTTTGCCGGAGGAACACTTTGTGTGCTACCAAACGTCACAACATAACTGGGTGATTATAAAGGAGCTCTACAGGTGTCTCCAAAGGTACATGTTGGGTTGGCGTATTTCGAGATTAGGATTTGTCACTCCGATTGTCGGAGAGGTATCTCTGGGCCCTCTCGGTAATGCACATTACATAAGCCTTGCAAGCATTGCAACTAATGAGTTAGTTGCGAGATGATGTATTACGAAACGAGTAAAGAGACTTGTTGGTAACGAGATTGAACTAGGTATTGAGATACCGACGATCGAATCTCGGGCAAGTAACATACCGATGACAAAGGGAACAACGTATGTTGTTATGCGGTCTGACCGATAAAGATCTTCGTAGAATATGTAGGAGCCAATGTGAGCATCCAGGTTCCGTTATTGGTTATTGACCGGAGACATGTGTCGGTCATGTCTACATTGTTCTCGAACCCATAGGGTCCGCACGCTTAACGTTACGATGACAGTTTCATTGTGAGTTTACATATTTTGATGTACCGAAGTTCGTTCGGAGTCCCGGATGTGATCACGGACATGACGAGGAGTCTCGAAATGGTCGAGACATAAAGATTGATATATTGGAAGCCTATGTTTGGACATGGAAGTGTTCCGAGTGAAAACGGCATTTTACCGGAGTACTGGGAGGTTACCGGAACCCCCCGGTAACCTAATGGGCATTAATGGGCCTAGTGGAGGAAGAGGAGAGGAGGCCTAGGGGCAGCCGCGCGCCCCTCCCCCCCCCCCAGTCTGAATTGGACGAGGAGGGGGGCGGCGCCCCCCCCCCTTTCCTTTCCCCCCTCTCTTCCTTCCCCCCCAAGTCCTAATCCAACTAGGGAAAGGGGGGAGTCCTACTCCCAGTAGGAGTAGGACTCCTCTTGCGCGCCTCCTCCCCGGGCCGGCCGCACCCCCCTGTTGGGGAACGTAGTAATTTCAAAATTTTCCTACGCACACACAAGATCATGGTGATGCATAGCAACGAGAGGGGAGAGTGTTGTCTACGTACCAACGCAGACCGACTGCGGAAGCGATCACACAACATAGAGGAAGTAGTCGTACGTCTTCTTCCCGATCCGACCGATCCAAGCACCGTTACTCCGGCACCTCCGAGTTCTTAGCACACGTTCAGCTCGATGATGATCCTCGGGCTCCGATCCAGCAAAGTGTCGAGGAAGAGTTCTGTCAGCACGACGGCGTGGTGACGATCTTGATGTACTACCGACGCAGGGCTTCGCCTAAGCTCTACAACGATATGACCGAGGTGGAATTTGGTGGCAGGGGGCACCACACACGGCTAAGGAACGATCAACAATGATCAACTTGTGTGTCTATGGGGTGCCCCCTGCCCCCGTATATAAAGGAGCAAGGGGAGGGGTTCGGCCGGCCAAGGGAGAGGGGCGCAGGAGGAGTCCTACTCCTACCGGGAGTAGGACTCCCCCCCCCCCCCAATCCTATTCCTAATAGGAATCCTCAAGGGGGAAAGAGAGAAGGGGTGGCCGGCCACCTTCCCTAGTCCTATTAAGACTAGGAAAGGGGGGAGGTGTGCAGCCCTCTATGGCAGCCCCTTTCACTTTTCCACTAAGGCCCAATAGGCCCATTTGCCTCCCGGGGGGTTCCGGTAACCCTCCCGGTATTCCGGTAAAATCCCGATTTCACCCGGAACACTTCCGATGTCCAAACATAGCCTTCCAATATATCAATCTTTACGTCTCGACCATTTCAAGACTCCTCGTCATGTCCGTGATCACATCCAGGACTCCGAACAATCCTTCGGTACATCAAAATGCATAAACTCATAATAACTGTCATCGTAACGTTAAGCGTGCGGACCCTACGGTTCGAGAACAATGTAGACATGACCGAGACACATCTCCGGTCAATAACCAATAGCGGGACCTAGATGCCCATATTGGCTTCTACATATTCTACGAAGATCTTTATCGGTCAGACCACATAACAACATACGTTGTTCCCTTTGTCATCGGTATGTTACTTGCCCGAGATTCGATCGTCGGTATCCAATACCTAGTTCAATCTCGTTACTGGCAAGTCTATTTACTCGTTCCGTAATACATCATCTCATAACTAACATCTTAGTTATTATGCTTGCAAGGCTTATGTGATGTGTATTACCGAGAGGGCCCAGAGATACCTCTCCGACAATCGGAGTGACAAACCCTAATCTCGAAATACGCCAACCCAACATTCACTATTGGAGACACCTGTAGTACTCCTTTATAATCACCCAGTTACGTTGTGACGTTTGGTAGTACCCAAAGTGTTCCTCCGGTAAACGGGAGTTGCATAATCTCATAGTTATAGGAACCTGTATAAGTCATGAAGAAAGCAATAGCAACATACTAAACGATCGGGTGCTAAGCTAATGGAATGGGTCATGTCAATCAGATCATTCAACTAATGATGTGACCTCGTTAATCAAATAACAACTCTTTGTTCATGGTTAGGAAACATAACCATCTTTGATTAACGAGCTAGTCAAGTAGAGGCATACTAGTGACACTCTGTTTGTCTATGTATTCACACATGTATTATGTTTCCGGTTAATACAATTCTAGCATGAATAATAAACATTTATCATGATATAAGGAAATAAATAATAACTTTATTATTGCCTCTAGGGCATATTTCCTTCAGTCTCCCACTTGCACTAGAGTCAATAATCTAGTTCACATCGCCATGTGATTTAACAGCAATAGTTCACATCACCATGTGATTAACACCCATAGTTCACATCATCATGTGACCAACACTCAAAGGGTTTACTAGAGTCAGTAATCTAGTTCACATATCTATGTGATTAACACCCAAAGAATACTAAGGTGTGATCATGTTTTGCTTGTGAGATAATTTTAGTCAACGGGTCTGTCACATTCAGATCCATAAGTATTTTGCAAGTTCTATGTCTACAATGCTCTACACGGAGCTACTCTAGCTAATTGCTCACACTTTCAATATGTATCCAGATTGAGACTTTAGATTCATCTGGATCAGTGTCAAAAACTTGCATCGACGTAACCCTTTACGATGAACCCTTTTTGTCACGTCCATAATCGAGAAACATATCCTTATTTCACTAAGGATAATTCTGACCGCTGTCTAGTGATCTACTCCAAGATCACTATTGTACTCCCTTGCCAAATCAGTGCAGGGTATACAATAGATCTGGTATACAGCATGACATACTTTATAGAACCTATGGCCAAGGCATAGGGAATGACTTTCATTCTCTTTCTATCTTCTGCCGTGGTCGAGCTTTGAGTCTTACTCAACTTCACACCTTATAATACAGGCAAGAACTCTTTCTTTGACTGCTCCATTCTGAACTACTTCAAAATCTTGTCAAGGTATGTACTCATTGAAAAACTTATCAAGCGTCTTGATCTATCTCTATAGATCTTGAAGCTCAATATGTAAGCAGCTTCACCGAAATCTTTCTTTGAAAAACTCCTTTCAAACACTCCTTTATGCTTTACAGAATAATTCTACATTATTTCCGATCAACAATATGTCATTCACATATACTTATCAGAAAGGTTGTAGTGCTCCCACTCACTTTCTTGTAAATACAGGCTTCACCGCAAGTCTGTATAAAACTATATGCTTTGATCAACTCATCAAAGCGTATATTCCAACTCCGAGATGCTTGCACCAGTCCACAGATGGATCGCTGGAGCTTGCACATTTTGTTAGCTCCCTTTGGATCGTCAAAACCTTCTGGTTGCATCATATACAACTCTTCTTCCAGAAATCCATTCAGGAATGCAATTTTTACATCCATCTGCCATATTTCATAATCATAAAATGCGGCAATTGCTAACATGATTCTGACGGACTTAAGCATCGCTACGGGTGAGAAGGTCTCATCGTAGTCAACCCCTTGAACTTGTCGAAAACCTTTTGCGACAAGTCGAGCTTTATAGATAGTAATATTACCGTCAGCGTCAGTCTTTTTCTTGAAGATCCATTTATTCTCAATTGCTTGCCGATCATCGGGCAAGTCAACCAAATTCCATACTTTGTTCTCATACATGGATCCCATCTCAGATTTCATGGCCTCAAGCCACTTTGCGGAATCTGGGCTCATCATCGCTTCCTCATAGTTCGTAGGTTCGTCATGGTCAAGTAACATGACCTCCAGAACAGGATTACCGTACCACTCTGGCGCGGATCTCACTCTGGTTTACCTACGAGATTCGGTAGTAACTTGATCTGAAGTTACATGATCATCATCATTAGCTTCCTCACTAATTGGTATAGGTGTCGCAGAAACAGTTTTCTGTGATGTACTATTTTCCAATAAGGGAGCAGGTACAGTTACCTCGTCAAGTTCTACTTTCCTCCCACTCACTTCTTTCGAGAGAAACTCCTTCTCTAGAAATGATCCATTCTTAGCAACGAATGTCTTGCCTTCGGATCTGTGATAGAAGGTATACCCAACAGTTTCCTTTGGGTATCCTATGAAGACACATTTCTCCGCTTTGGGTTTGAGCTTATCAGGTTGAAGTTTTTCACATAAGCATCGCAGCCCCAAACTCTAAGAAACGACAACTTTGGTTTCTTGCCAAACCATAGTTCATACAATGTCATCTCAACGGATTTAGATGGTGCCCTATTTAACGTGAATGCAGCTGTCTCTAATGCATAACCCCAAAAACGATAGTGGTAAATCGGTAGGAAACATCATAGATTGCACTATATCCAATAAAGTACGGTTATGACGTTCGGACACACCATTACACTGTGGTGTTCCATGTGGCGTGAGTAGTGAAACTATTTCACATTGTTTTTAACTGAAGGCCAAACTCGTAACCCAAATACTCCTCTCTACGATCAGATCATAGAAACTTTATTTTCTTGTGACGATGATTTTTCACTTCACTCTGAAATTCTATGAACTTTTCAAATGTATCAGACTTCTATTTCATTAAGTAGATATACCCATATCTGCTCAAATCATCTGTGAAGGTCAGAAAATAATGATACCCGCTGCAAGCCTTAAATATTCATCGGACCGCATACATCAGTATGTATGATTTCCAACAAATCTGTTGCTTGCTCCATTGTTCCGGAGAACGGCGTTTTAGTCATCTTGCCCAAAAGGCATGGTTCGCAAGCATCAAGTGATTCATAATCAAGTGATTCCGAAAGCCCATCAGCATGGAGTTTCTTCATGCGCTTTATACCAATATGACCTAAACGGCAGTGCCACAAATAAGTTGCACTATCATTATTAACTTTGCATCTTTTGGTTTCAATATTATGAATATGTGTATCACTATGATCGAGATCCAACGAACTTGTTTCATTGGGTGTATGACCATCGAAGGTTTTATTCATGTAAACAGAACAACAATTATTCTCTGACTTTAATGAATAACCGTATTGCAATAAACATGATCAAATCATATTCATGCTCAACGCAAAAACCAAATAACACTTATTTAAGTTCAACACTAATCCTGAAAGTATAGGGGAGTGTGCGAGGATGATCATATCAATCTTGGAACTACTTCCAACACACATCGTCACTTCACCCTTAACTAGTCTCTGTTTATTTTGCAACTCCTGTTTCGAGTTACTACTCTTAGCAACTGAACTCGTATCAAATACTGAGGGTTTGCTATAAACACTAGTAAAGTACACATCAATAACATGTATATCAAATATACTTATGTTCACTTTGACATCCTTCTTACCCGCCAATCACTTGGGGTAGTTCCGCTTCCAGTGACCAGTCCCTTTGCAGTAGAAGCACTTAGTCTCAGGCTTAGGATCAGACTTGGGCTTCTTCACTTGAGCAGCAACTTGCTTGCCGTTCTTCTTGAAGTTCCCCTTCTTCTCTTTGCCCTTTTCTTGAAACTAGTGGTCTTGTCAACCATCAACACTTGATGTTTTTTCTTGATTTCTACCTTCGTTGATTTCAGCATCACGAAGAGCTTGGGAGTTGTTTCCGTTATCCCTTGCATATTATAGTTCATCACGAAGTTCTACTAACTTGGTGATGGTGACTAGAGAATTCTGTCAATCACTATCTTATCTGGAAGATTAACTCCCACTTGATTCAAGTGATTGTAGTACTTAGACAATCTGGGCACATGCTCACTAGTTGAGCGATTCTCCTCCATCTTTTAGCTATAGAACTTGTTGGAGACTTCATATCTCTCAACTCGGGTATTTGCTTGAAATATTAACTTCAACTCCTGGAACATCTCATATGGTCCATGACGTTCAAAACGTCTTTGAAGTCCCGATTCTAAGCCGTTAAGCATGGTGCACTAAACTATCAAGTAGTCATCATATTGAGCTAGCCAAACGTTCATAACGTCTGCATCTGCTCCTGCAATAGGTCTGTCACCTAGCGGTGCATCAAGGACATAATTCTTCTGTGCAGCAATGAGGATAAACCTTAGATCACGGATCCAATCCGCATCATTGCTACTAACATCTTTCAACACAATTTTCTCTAGGAACATATCAAAATAAACACAGGGAAGCAACAACGCGGGCTATTGATCTACAACATGATTTGCAAAATACTACCAGGACTAAGTTCATGATAAATTTAAGTTCAATTTAATCATATTACTTAAGAACTCCCACTTAGATAGACATCCCTCTAATCCTCTAAGTGATCACGTGATCCAAATCAACTAAACCATAACCGATCATCACGTGAGATGGAGTAGTTTTCAATGGTGAACATCGTTATGTTGATCATATCTACTATATGATTCACGCTCGACCTTTCGGTCTCCGTGTTCCGAGGCCATATCTGTATATGCTAGGCTCGTCAAGTTTAACCTGAGTATTCTGTGTGTGCAAAACTGGCTTGCACCCGTTGTAGATGGACGTAGAGCTTATCACACCCGATCATCACGTGGTGTCTGGGCACGACGAACTTTGGCAACGGTGCATACTCAGGGAGAACACTTCTTGATAATTTAGTGAGAGATCATCTTATAATGCTACCGTCAATCAAAGCAAGATAAGATGCATAAAAGGATAAACATCACATGCAATCAATATAAGTGATATGATATGGCCATCATCATCTTGTGCTTGTGATCTCCATCTCCGAAGCACCGTTATGATCACCATCGTCACCGGCGCGACACCTTGATCTCCATCGTAGCATCGTTGTCGTCTCGCCAATCTTATGCTTCCATGACTATCACTACCGTTTAGTAATAAAGTAAAGCATTACTTCGCGATTGCATTGCATACAATAAAGCGACAACCATATGGCTCCTGCCAGTTGCCGATAACTTCGTTACAAAACATGATCATCTCATACAATAAAATCAGCATCATGCCTTGACCATATCACATCACAACATGCCCTGCAAAAACAAGTTAGACGTCCTCTACTTTGTTGTTGCAAGTTTTACGTGGCTGCTACGGGCTTAAGTAAGAACTCATCTCACCTACGCATCAAAACCACAACGATAGTTTGTCAAATAGACTCCGTTTTAACCTTCTCAAGGACCAGGCATAGCCACACTTGGTTCAACTAAAGTTGGAGAGACAATCTTCCGCAAGCCATCTAAGTGCAAAGCACGTCGAGGGAACCGGTCTCGCGTAAGAGTACGCGTAAGGTTGTTCCGGATCGTCTCGTCCAACAATACCGCCGAACCAAAGTATGACATGCTGGTAGGCAGTATGACTTGTATCGCCCACAACTCACTTGTGTTCTACTCGTGCAAATAAAATCAAACCATAAAACCTAGGCTCTGATACCACTGTTGGGGAACGTAGTAATTTCAAAATTTTCCTACGCACATGCAAGATCATGGTGATGCATAGCAACGAGAGGGGAGAGTGTTGTCTACGTACCAACGCAGACCGACTGCGGAAGCGATCACACAATGTAGAGGAAGTAGTCGTATGTCTTCTTCCCGATCCGACCGATCCAAGCACCGTTACTCCGGCACCTCCGAGTTCTTAGCACACGTTCAGCTCGATGATGATCCTCGGGCTCCGATCTAGCAAAGCGTCGAGGAAGAGTTCCGTCAGCACGACGGCATGGTGACGATCTTGATGTACTACCGACGCAGGGCTTCGGCTAAGCTCTACAACGATATGACCGAGGTGGAATTTGGTGGCAGGGGCACCGCACACGGCTAAGGAACGATCAACAATGATCAACTTGTGTGTCTATGGGGTGCCCCCTGCCCCCATATATAAAGGAGCAAGGGGAGGGGTTCGGCCGGCCAAGGGAGAGGGGCGCAGGAGCAGTCCTACTCCTACCGGGAGTAGGACTCCCCCCCCCCAATCCTATTCCTAATAGGAATCCTCAAGGGGGAAAGAGAGAAGGGGTGGCCGGCCACCTTCCCTAGTCCTATTAGTGTTGGGGAACGTAGTAATTTCGAAAATTTTCCTACGCACACGCAAGATCATGGTGATGCACAGCAACGAGAGGGGAGAGTGTTGTCTACGTACCAACGCAGACCGACTGCGGAAGCGATCACACAACATAGAGGAAGTAGTCGTACGTCTTCTTCCCGATCCGACCGATCCAAGCACCGTTACTCCGGCACCTCTGAGTTCTTAGCACACGTTCAGCTCGATGACGATCCTCGGGCTCCAATCCAGCAAAGCGTCGAGGAAGAGTTCCGTCAGCACAACGGCGTGGTGACGATCTTGATGTACTACCGACGCAGGGCTTCGCCTAAGCACTACAATGGTATGGTCGAGGTGGAATTTGCTGGCAGGGGGCACCGCACACGGCTAAGGAACGATCTCAAGGATCAACTTGTGTGTCTTGGGGTGTCCCCTGCCCCCGTATATAAAGGTTGGAGGGAGGGGGGCTGGCCGGCCAAAGAGAGGGAGGCGCAGGAGGAGTCCTACTCCTGCCGGGAGTAGGACTCCCCCCTCCAATCCTAGTCCAACTAGGAATCCTTTAAAGGGGAGAGAGAGAGAGAGGTGGCCGGCCCCTCTCCTAGTCCTAATAGGACTAGGGAGAGGGGGGAGGCGCAGCCCTATGTGGGCTGCCCTCTCACCTTTCCACTAAGGCCCATGTTGGCCCATTTGGCTCCCGGGGGGTTCCGGTAACCCTCCCGGTAATCCGGTAAAATCCCGATTTCACCCGGAACACTTCCGATGTCCAAACATAGGCTTCCAATATATCAATCTTTACGTCTCAACCATTTCGAGACTCCTCGTCATGTCCGTGATCTCATCCGGGACTCCGAACAACCTTCGGTACATCAAAATGCATAAACTCATAATAACTGTCATCGTAACGTTAAGCGTGCGGACCCTACGGTTCGAGAACAATGTAGACATGACCGAGACACGTCTCCGGTCAATAACCAATAGCGGGACCTGGATGCCCATATTGGCTCCTACATATTCTACGAAGATCTTTATCGGTCAGACGCATAACAACATACGTTGTTCCCTTTGTCATCGGTATGTTACTTGCCCGAGATTCGATCGTCGGTATCCAATACCTAGTTCAATCTCGTTACTGGCAAGTCTCTTTACTCGTTCCGTAATACATCATCTCATAACTAACATCTTAGTTATTATGCTTGCAAGGCTTATGTGATGTATATTACCGAGAGGGCCCAGAGATACCTCTCCGACAATCGGAGTGACAAACCCTAATCTCGAAATACGCCAACCCAACATCTACCATTGGAGACACCTGTGGTACTCCTTTATAATCACCCAGTTACGTTGTGACGTTTGGTAGTACCCAAAGTGTTCCTCCGGTAAACGGGAGTTGCATAATCTCATAGTTATAGGAACATGTATAAGTCATGAAGAAAGCAATAGCAACATACTAAACGATTGGGGTGCTAAGCTAATGGAATGGGTCATGTCAATCAGATCATTCAACTAATGATGTGACCTCGTTAATCAAATAACAACTCTTTGTTCATGGTTAGGAAACATAACCATCTTTGATTAACGAGCTAGTCAAGTAGAGGCATACTAGTGACACTCTGTTGGTCTATGTATTCACACATGTATTATGTTTCCGGTTAATACAATTCTAGCATGAATAATAAACATTTATCATGATATAAGGAAATAAATAATAACTTTATTATTGCCTCTAGGGCATATTTCCTTCAGTCTCCCACTTGCACTAGAGTCAATAATCTAGATTACACAGTAATGATTCTAACACCCATGGAGCCATGGTGCTGATCATGTTTTGCTCGTGGAAGAGGCTTAGTCAACGGGTCTGCAACATTCAGATCCGTATGTTTCTTGCAAATCTCTATGTCTCCCACCTAGACTAAATCCCGGATGGAGTTGAAGCGTCTCTTGATGTGTTTGGTTCTTTTGTGAAATCTGGATTCCTTTGCCAAGGCAATTGCACCAGTATTGTCACAGAAGATTTTCATTGGACCCGATGCACTAGGTATGACACCTAGATCGGATATGAACTCCTTCATCCAGACTCCTTCGTTCGCTGCTTCCGAAGCAGCTATGTACTCCGCTTCACATGTAGATCCCGCTACGACGCTTTGTTTAGAACTGCACCAACTGACAGCTCCACCGTTTAAAGTAAACACGTATCCGGTTTGCGATTTAGAATCGTCCGGATCAGTGTCAAAGCTTGCATCAACGTAACCTCTTACGGTGAGCTCTTTGTGACCTCCATATACGAGAAACATATCCCTAGTCCTTTTTAGGGATTTCAGGATGTTCTTGACCGCTGTCTAGTGATCCACTCCTGGATTACTTTGGTACCTCCCTGCTAAACTTATAGCAAGGCACACATCAGGTCTGGTACACAGCATTGCATACATGATAGAGCCTATGGCTGAAGCATAGGGAACATCTTTCATTTTCTCTCTATCTTCTGCATTGGTCGGGCATTGAGTCTGACTCAACTTCACACCTTGTAACACAGGCAAGAACCCTTTCTTTGCTTGATCCATTTTGAACTTCTTCAAAATCTTGTCAAGGTATGTGCTTTGTGAAAGTCCAATTAAGCGTTTTGATCTATCTCTATAGATCTTTATGCCTAATATGTAAGCAGCTTCCCCGAGGTCTTTCATCGAAAAACTTTTATTCAAGTATCCCTTTATGCTATCCAGAAATTCTATATCATTTCCAATTAGCAATATGTCATCCACATATAATATCAGAAATGCTATAGAGCTCCCACTCACTTTCTTGTAAATACAGGCTTCTCCAAAAGTCTGTATAAAACCAAATGCTTTGATCACACTATCAAAACGTTTATTCCAACTCCGAGATGCTTGCACCAGTCCATAAATGGATCGCTGGAGTTTGCACACTTTGTTAGCTCCCTTCGGATCGACAAAACCTTCTGGTTGCATCATATACAACTCTTCTTCCAGAAATCCATTCAGGAATGCAGTTTTGACATCCATTTGCCATATTTCATAATCGTAAAACGCAGCAATTGCTAACATAATTCTGACGGACGTAAGCATCGCTACGGGTGAGAAGGTCTCATCGTAGTCAACCCCTTGAACTTGTCGAAAACCTTTTGCGACAAGTCGAGCTTTATAGACAGTAATATTACCGTCAGCGTCAGTCTTTTTCTTGAAGATCCATTTATTCTCAATTGCTTGCCGATCATCGGGCAAGTCAATCAAAGTCCATACTTTGTTCTCATACATGGATCCCATCTCAGATTTCATGGCCTCAAGCCACTTTGCGGAATCTGGGCTCACCATCGCTTCTTCATAGTTCATAGGTTCATCATGATCTAGTAGCATGACTTCCAAAACTGGATTACCGTACCACTCTGGTGCGGATCTCACTCTGGTTGATCTACGTGGTTCAGTAGTATCTTGTCCTGAAGCTTCATGATCATCATCATTAGCTTCCTCACTGATTGGTATAGGTGTCGCAGAAACAGTTTTCTGTGATGTACTATTTTCCAATAAGGGAGCAGGTATAGTTACCTCGTCAAGTTCTACTTTCCTCCCACTCACTTCTTTCGAGAGAAACTCCTTCTCTAGAAATGATCCATTCTTAGCAACGAATGTCTTGCCATCGGATCTGTGATAGAAGGTATACCCAACAGTTTCCTTTGGGTATCCTATGAAGACACATTTCTCCGCTTTGGGTTCGAGCTTATCAGGTTGAAGCTTTTTCACATAAGCATCGCAGCCCCAAACTTTAAGAAATGACAACTTTGGTTTCTTGCCAAACCATAGTTCATAAGGCGTCGTCTCAACGGATTTTGATGGTGCCCTATTTAACGTGAATGCGGCCGTCTCTAAAGCATAACCCCAAAACGATAGCGGTAAATCAGTAAGAGACATCATAGATCGCACCATATCTAGTAAAGTACGATTACGACGTTCGGACACACCATTACGCAGTGGTGTTCCGGGTGGCGTGAATTGTGAAACTATTCCACAATTTTTCAAATGTACACCAAACTCGTAACTCAAATATTCTCCTCCACGATCAGATCGTAGAAACTTTATTTTCTTGTTACAATGATTTTCAACTTCACTCTGAAATTCCTTGAACTTTTCAAATGTTTCAGACTTATGTTTCATTAAGTAGATATACCCATATCTGCTTAAATCATCGGTGAAGGTGAGAAAATAACGATATCCGCCACGAGCCTCAATATTCATCGGACCACATACATCGGTATGTATGATTTCCAATAAATCTGTTGCTCTCTCCATAGTACCGGAGAACGGTGTTTTAGTCATCTTGCCTATGAGGCACGGTTCGCAAGTACCAATTGATTCATAATCAAGTGGTTCCAAAAGCCCATCAGTATGGAGTTTCTTCATGCGCTTTACACCGATATGACCTAAACGGCAGTGCCACAAATAAGTTGCACTATCATTATCAACTCTGCATCTTTTGGCTTCTACATTATGAATATGTGTATCACTACTATCGAGATTCAATAAGAATAGACCACTTTTCAAGGGTGCATGACCATAAAAGATATTACTCATATAAATAGAACAACCATTATTCTCTGATTTAAATGAATAACCGTCTCGCATCAAACAAGATCCAGATATAATGTTCATGCTCAACGCTGGCACCAAATAACAATTATTTAGGTCTAATATTAATCCTGAAGGTAGATGTAGACGTAGCATGCCGACCGCGATCACATCGACTTTGGAACCGTTTCCCACGCGCATCGTCACCTCGTCCTTTGCTAGTGTCCGCTTATTCCGTAGTCCCTGTTTCGAGTTGCAAATATTAGCAACAGAACCAGTATCAAATACCCAGGTGCTACTGCGAGCTCTAGTAAGGTACACATCAATAACATGTATATCACATATACCTTTGTTCACCTTGCCATCCTTCTTATCCGCCAAATACTTGGGGCAGTTCCGCTTCCAGTGACCAGTCTGCTTGCAGTAGAAGCACTCAGTTTCAGGCTTAGGTCCAGACTTGGGCTTCTTCTCCTGAGCAGCAACTTGCTTGCCGTTCTTGGTGATGCACAGCAACGAGAGGGGAGAGTGTTGTCTACATACCAACACAGACCGACTGCGGAAGCGATCACACAACGTAGAGGAAGTAGTCGTACGTCTTCTTCCCGATCCGACCGATCCAAGCACCGTTACTCCGGCACCTCCGAGTTCTTAGCACACGTTCAGCTCGATGACGATCCTCGGGCTCCGATCCAGCAAAGCGTCGAGGAAGAGTTCCGTCAGCACAACGGCGTGGTGACGATCTTGATGTACTACCGACGCAGGGCTTCGCCTAAGCACTACAATGGTATGATCGAGGTGGAATTTGGTGGCAGGGGCACCGCACACGGCTAAGGAACGATCTCAAGGATCAACTTGTGTGTCTTGGGGTGTCCCCTGCCCCCGTATATAAAGGTTGGAGGGAGGGGGGCTGGCCGGCCAAAGAGAGGGAGGCACAGGAGGAGTCCTACTCCTACCGGGAGTAGGACTCCCCCCTCCAATCCTAGTCCAACTAGGAATCCTTTAAAGGGGATAGAGAGAGAGGTGGCCGGCCCCTCTCCTAGTCCTAATAGGACTAGGGAGAGGAGGGAGGCGCAGCCCTATGTGGGCTGCCCTCTCACCTTTCCACTAAGGCCCATGTTGGCCCATTTGGCTCCCGGGGGGTTCCGCTAACCCTCCCGGTAATCCGGTAAAATCCCGATTTCACCCGGAACACTTCCGATGTCCAAACATAGGCTTCCAATATATCAATCTTTACGTCTCAACCATTTCGAGACTCCTCGTCATGTCCGTGATCTCATCCGGGACTCCGAACAACCTTCGGTACATCAAAATGCATAAACTCATAATAACTGTCATCGTAACGTTAAGCGTGCGGACCCTACGGTTCGAGAACAATGTAGACATGACCGAGACACGTCTCCGGTCAATAACCAATAGCGGGACCTGGATGCCCATATTGGCTCCTACATATTCTACGAAGATCTTTATCGGTCAGACCGCATAACAACATACGTTGTTCCCTTTGTCATCGGTATGTTACTTGCCCGAGATTCGATCGTCGGTATCCAATACCTAGTTCAATCTCGTTACTGGCAAGTCTCTTTACTCGTTCCGTAATACATCATCTCATAACTAACATCTTAGTTATTATGCTTGCAAGGCTTATGTGATGTATATTACCGAGAGGGCCCAGAGATACCTCTCCGACAATCGGAGTGACAAACCCTAATCTCGAAATACGCCAACCCAACATCTACCATTGGAGACACCTGTAGTACTCCTTTATAATCACCCAGTTACGTTGTGACGTTTGGTAGTACCCAAAGTGTTCCTCCGGTAAACGGGAGTTGCATAATCTCATAGTTATAGGAACATGTATAAGTCATGAAGAAAGCAATAGCAACATACTAAACGATCAGGTGCTAAGCTAATGGAATGGGTCATGTCAATCAGATCATTCAACTAATGATGTGACCTCGTTAATCAAATAACAACTCTTTGTTCATGGTTAGGAAACATAACCATCTTTGATAAACGAGCTAGTCAAGTAGAGGCATACTAGTGACACTCTGTTGGTCTATGTATTCACACATGTATTATGTTTCCGGTTAATACAATTCTAGCATGAATAATAAACATTTATCATGATATAAGGAAATAAATAATAACTTTATTATTGCCTCTAGGGCATATTTCCTTCAATTAGGACTAGGAAAGGGGGGAGGTGCGCAGCCCTCTATGGCAGCCCCTTTCACTTTTCCACTAAGGCCCAATAGTCCCATTTGACTCCCGGGGGGTTCCGGTAACCCTCCCGGTATTCCGGTAAAATCCCGATTTCACCCGGAACACTTCCGATGTCCAAACATAGCCTTCCAATATATCAATATTTACGTCTCGACCATTTCGAGACTCCTCGTCATGTCCGTGATCACATCCGGGACTCTGAACAATCCTTCGGTACATCAAAATGCATAAACTCATAATAACTGTCATCGTAACATTAAGCGTGCGGACCCTACGGTTCGAGAACAATGTAGACATGACCGAGACACATCTCCGGTCAATAACCAATAGCAGGACCTGGATGCCCATATTGGCTCCTACATATTCTATGAAGATCTTTATCGGCCAGACCGCATAACAACATACTTTGTTCCCTTTGTCATCGGTATGTTACTTGCCCGAGATTCGATCGTCGGTATCCAATACCTAGTTCAATCTCGTTACTGGCAAGTCTCTTTACTCGTTCCGTAATACATCATCTCATAACTAACATCTTAGTTATTATGCTTGCAAGGCTTATGTGATGTGTATTACCGAGAGGGCCCAGAGATACCTCTCCGACAATCGAAGTGACAAACCCTAATCTCGAAATACGCCAACCCAACATTCACCATTGGAGACACCTGTAGTACTCCTTTATAATCACCAAGTTACATTGTGACGTTTGGTAGTACCCAAAGTGTTCCTCCGGTAAACGGGAGTTGCATAATCTCATAGTTATAGGAACCTGTATAAGTCATGAAGAAAGCAATAGCAACATACTAAACGATCGGGTGCTAAGCTAATGGAATGGGTGTTGGGGAACGTAGTAATTTCGAAAATTTTCCTACGCACACGCAAGATCATGGTGATGCATAGCAACGAGGGGGAGAGTGTTGCCTATGTACCAACGCAGACCGACTGCGGAAGCGATCACACAACGTAGAGGAAG
Organism: Triticum monococcum; assembly: GCA_034509565.1. Lineage (NCBI taxonomy): Eukaryota > Viridiplantae > Streptophyta > Magnoliopsida > Poales > Poaceae > Triticum > Triticum monococcum. The sequence continues at coordinate 610,870,134 of CM067842.1, forward strand.
TAGTCGTACGTCTTCTTCCCGATCCAACCGATCCAAGCACCGTTACTTCGGCACCTCCGAGTTCTTAGCACACGTTCAGCTCGATGACGATCCTCGGGCTCCGATCCAGCAAAGTGTCGAGGAAGAGTTCCGTCAGCACAACGGCGTGGTGACGATCTTGATGTACTACCGACGCAGGGCTTCGCCTAAGCACTACAACGGTATGATCGAGGTGGAATTTGGTGGCAGGGGGCACCGCACACGGCTAAGGAACGATCTCAAGGATCAACTTGTGTGTGTTGGGGTGTCCCCTGCCCCCGTATATAAAGGATGGAGGAGGAGGAGCTGGCCGGCCAAGGTGGGAGGCGCAGGAGGAGTCCTACTCCTACCCGGAGTAGGACTCCCCCCTCCAATCCTAGTCCAACTAGGTTTCCTCAAGTGGGAAGTGAAAGAGAGAGGTGGCCGGCCCCTCTCCTAGTCCTAATAGGACTAGGGAGAGGGGGGAGGCGCAGCCCTATGTGGGCTGCCTTCTCACCTTTCCACTAAGGCCCATGTTGGCCCATTTGGCTCCCGGGGGGTTCCGGTAACCCTCCCGGTAATCCGGTAAAATCCCGATTTCACCCGGAACACTTCCGATGTCCAAACATAGGCTTCCAATATATCAATCTTTATGTCTCGACCATTTCGAGACTCCTCGTCATGTCCCCGATCTCATCCGGGACTCCGAACTGCTTCGGTACATCAATACTCATAAACTCATAATATAACTGTCATCGAAACCTTAAGCGTGCGGACCCTACGGTTCGAGAACAATGTAGACATGACCGAGACACGTCTCCGGTCAATAACCAATAGCGGGACCTGGATGCCCATATTGGTTCCTACATATTCTACGAAGATCTTTATCGGTCAGACCGCATAACAACATACGTTGTTCCCTTTGTCATCGGTATGTTACTTGCCCGAGATTCGATCGTCGGTATCCAATACCTAGTTCAATCTCGTTACTGGCAAGTCTCTTTACTCGTTCCGTAATACATCATCTCATAACTAACATCTTAGTTATTATGCTTGCAAGGCTTATGTGATGTATATTACCGAGAGGGCCCAGAGATACCTCTCCGACAATCGGAGTGACAAACCCTAATCTCGAAATACGCCAACCCAACATCTACCATTGGAGACACCTGTAGTACTCCTTTATAATCACCAGTTACGTTGTGACGTTTGGTAGTACCCAAAGTGTTCCTCCGGTAAACGGGAGTTGCATAATCTCATAGTTATAGGAACATGTATAAGTCATGAAGAAAGCAATAGCAACATACTAAACGATCGGGTGCTAATCTAATGGAATGGGTCATGTCAATCAGATCATTCAACTAATGATGTGACCTCGTTAATAAAATAACAACTCTTTGTTCATGGTTAGGAAACATAACCATCTTTGATTAACGAGCTAGTCAAGTAGAGGCATACTAGTGACACTCTGTTGGTCTATGTATTCACACATGTATTATGTTTCCGGTTAATACAATTCTAGCATGAATAATAAACATTTATCATGATATAAGGAAATAAATAATAACTTTATTATTGCCTCTAGGGCATATTTCCTTCAGTCTCCCACTTGCACTAGAGTCAATAATCTAGATTACACAGTAATGATTCTAACACCCATGGAGCCTTGGTGCTGATCATGTTTTGCTCGTGGAAGAGGCTTAGTCAACGGGTCTGCAATATTCAGATCCGTATGTATCTTGCAAATCTCTATGTATCCCACCTGGACTAAATCCCGGATGGAGTTGAAGCGTCTCTTGATGTGTTTGGTTCTTTTGTGAAATCTGGATTCCTTTGCCAAGGCAATTGCACCAGTATTGTCACAGAAGATTTTCATTGGACCCGATGCACTAGGTATGACACCTAGATCAGATATGAACTCCTTCATCCAGACTCCTTCGTTTGCTGCTTCCGAAGCAGCTATGTACTCCGCTTCACATGTAGATCCCGCTACGACGCTTTGTTTAGAACTGCACCAACTGACAGCTCCACCGTTTAAAGTAAACATGTATCCGGTTTGCGATTTAGAATCGTCCGGATCAGTGTCAAAGCTTGCATCAACGTAACCTCTTACGGTGAGCTCTTTGTCACCTCCATATACGAGAAACATATCCCTAGTCCTTTTCAGGTATTTCAGGATGTTCTTGACCGCTGTCCAGTGATCCACTCCTGGATTACTTTGGTACCTCCCTGCTAAACTTATAGCAAGGCACACATCAGGTCTGGTACACAGCATTGCATACATGATAGAGCCTATGGCTGAAGCATAGGGAACATCTTTCATTTTCTCTCTATCTTCTGCAGTGGTCGGGCATTGAGTCTGACTCAACTTCATACCTTGTAACACAGGCAAGAACCCTTTCTTTGCTTGATCCATTTTGAACTTCTTCAAAATCTTGTCAAGGTATGTGCTTTGTGAAAGTCCAATTAAGCGTTTTGATCTATCTCTATAGATCTTTATGCCTAATATGTAAGCAGCTTCCCCGAGGTCTTTCATTGAAAAACTTTTATTCAAGTATCCCTTTATGCTATCCAGAAATTCTATATCATTTCCAATCAGCAATATGTCATCCACATATAATATCAGAAATGCTACAGAGCTCCCACTCACTTTCTTGTAAATACAGGCTTCTCCAAAAGTCTGTATAAAGCCAAATGCTTTGATCACACTATCAAAGCGTTTATTCCAACTCCGAGATGCTTGCACCAGTCCATAAATGGATCGCTGGAGTTTGCACACTTTGTTAGCTCCCTTCGGATCGACAAAACCTTCTGGTTGCATCATATACAACTCTTCTTCCAGAAATCCATTCAGGAATGCTGTTTTGACATCCATTTGCCATATTTCATAATCATAAAACGCAGCAATTGCTAACATAATTCTGACGGACTTAAGCATCACCACGGGTGAGAAGGTCTCATCGTAGTCAACCCCTTGAACTTGTCGAAAACCTTTTGCGACAAGTCGAGCTTTATAGACAGTAACATTACCGTCAGCGTCAGTCTTTTTCTTGAAGATCCATTTATTCTCAATTGCTTGCCGATCATCGGGCAAGTCAACCAAAGTCCATACTTTGTTCTCATACATGGATCCCATCTCAGATTTCATGGCCTCAAGCCACTTTGCGGAATCTGGGCTCACCATCGCTTCTTCATAGTTCGTAGGTTCATCATGATCTAGTAGCATGACTTCCAGAACTGGATTACCGTACCACACTGGTGCGGATCTCACTCTGGTTGATCTACGTGGTTCAGTAGCATCTTGCCCTGAAGTTTCATGATCATCATCATTAGCTTCCTCACTGATTGGTATAGGCGTCGCAGAAACAGTTTTCTGTGATGTACTATTTTCCAATAAGGGAGCAGGTACAGTTACCTCGTCAAGTTCTACTTTCCTCCCACTCACTTCTTTCGAGAGAAACTCCTTCTCTAGAAATGATCCATTCTTAGCAACGAATGTCTTGCCGTCGGATCTGTGATAGAAGGTATACCCAACAGTTTCCTTTGGGTATCCTATGAAGACACATTTCTCCGCTTTGGGTTCGAGCTTATCAGGTTGAAGCTTTTTCACATAAGCATCGCAGCCCCAAACTTTAAGAAATGACAACTTTGGTTTCTTGCCAAACCATAGTTCATAAGGCGTCGTCTCAACGGATTTTGATGGTGCCCTATTTAACGTGAATGCGGCCGTCTCTAAAGCATAACCCCAAAACGATAGCGGTAAATCAGTAAGAGACATCATAGATCGCACCATATCTAGTAAAGTACGATTACGACGTTCGGACACACCATTACGCTGTGGTGTTCCGGGTGGCGTGAGTTGCGAAACTATTCCACAATTTTTCAAATGTATACCAAACTCGTAACTCAAATATTCTCCTCCACGATCGGATCGTAGAAACTTTATTTTCTTGTTACGATGATTTTCAACTTCACTCTGAAATTCCTTGAAATTTTCAAATGTTTCAGACTTATGTTTCATTAAGTAGATATACCCATATCTGCTTAAATCATCTGTGAAGGTGAGAAAATAATGATATCCGCCACGAGCCTCAATATTCATCGGACCACATACATCGGTATGTATGATTTCCAATAAATCTGTTGCTCTCTCCATAGTACCGGAGAACGGTGTTTTAGTCATCTTGCCTATGAGGCACGGTTCGCAAGTACCAACTGATTCATAATCAAGTGGTTCCAAAAGCCCATTAGTATGGAGTTTCTTCATGCGCTTTACACCGATATGACCTAAACGGCAGTGCCACAAATAAGTTGCACCATCATTATCAACTCTGCATCTTTTGGTTTCTACATTATGGATATGTGTATAACTACTATCGAGATTCAATAAGAATAGACCACTCTTCAAGGGTGCATGACCATAAAAGATATTACTCATATAAATAGAACAACCATTATTCTCTGATTTAAATGAATAACCGTCTCGCATCAAACAAGATCCAGATATAATGTTCATGCTCAACGCTGGCACCAAATAACAATTATTTAGGTCTAATATTAATCCCGAATGTAGATGTAGAGGTAGCGTGCCAACCGCGATCACATCGACTTTGGAACCGTTTCCCACGCGCATCGTCACCTCGTCCTTTGCTAGCGTCCTCTTATTTCGTAGTCCCTGTTTCGAGTTGCAAATATTAGCAACAAAACCAGTATCAAATACCCAGGTGCTACTGCGAGCTCTAGTAAGGTACACATCAATAACATGTATATCACATATACCTTTGTTCACCTTGCCATCCTTCTTATCCGCCAAATACTTGGGGCAGTTCCGCTTCCAGTGACCAGTCTGCTTGCAGTAGAAGCACTCAGTTTCAGGCTTAGGTCCAGACTTGGGTTTCTTCTCCTGAGCAGCAACTTGCTTGCTGTCCTTCTTGAAGTTCCCCTTCTTCTTTCCTTTGCCCTTTTTCTTGAAACCAGTGGTTTTGTTAATCATCAACACTTGATGCTCCTTCTTGATTTCTACCTCCGCAGCTTTCAGCATTGCGAAGAGCTCGGGAATAGTCTTGTTCATCCCTTGCATATTATAGTTCATCACGAAGCTCTTGTAGCTTGGTGGCAGTGATTGGAGAATTCTGTCAATGACGCAATCATCTGGAAGATTAACTCCCATCTGAATCAAGTGATTATTATACCCAGACATTTTGAGTATATGCTCACTGACAGAACTGTTCTCCTCCATCTTGCAGCTATAGAACTTATTGGAGACTTCATATCTCTCAATTCGGGCATTTGCTTGAAATATTAACTTCAACTCCTGGAACATCTCATATGCTCCATGACGTTCAAAACGTCCTTGAAGTCCCGATTCTAAGCCGTAAAGCATGGCACACTGAACTATCGAGTAGTCATCAGCTTTGCTCTGCCAGACGTTCATAACATCTGGCGTTGCTCCACCAGCAGGCCTGGCACCCAGCGGTGCTTCCAGGACGTAATTCTTCTGTGCAGCAATGAGGATAATCCTCAGGTTACGGACCCAGTCCGTGTAATTGCTACCATCATCTTTCAACTTTGCTTTCTCAAGGAACGCATTAAAATTCAACGGAACAACAGCACGAGCCATCTATCTACAATCAACATAAACAAGCAAGATACTATCAGGTACTAAGTTCATGATAAGTTTAAGTTCAGTTAATCAAATTACTTAGGAACTCCCACTTAGATAGACATCCCTCTAATCCTCTAAGTGATCACGTGATCCAAATCAACTAAACCATAACCGATCATCACGTGACATGGAGTAGTTTTCAATGGTGAACATCGTCATGTTGATCATATCTACTATATGATTCACGCTCGACCTTTCGGTCTCTGTGTTCCGAGGCCATATCTGCATATGCTAGGCTCGTCAAGTTTAACCTGAGTATTCTGCGTGTGCAAAACTGGCTTGCACCAGTTGTAGATGGACGTAGAGCTTATCACACCCGATCATCACGTGGTGTTTGGGCACGACGAACTTTGGCAACGGTGCATACTCAGGGAGAACACTTCTTGATAATTTAGTGAGAGATCATCTTATAATGCTACCGTCAATCAAAGCAAGATAAGATGCATAAAAGGATAAACATCACATGCAATCAATATAAGTGATATGATATGGCCATCATCATCTTGTGCTTGTGATCTCCATCTCCGAAGCACCGTCATGATCACCATCGTCACCGGCGCGCCACCTTGATCTCCATCGTAGCATCGTTGTCGTCTCGCCAATCTTATGCTTCCACGACTATCACTACCGCTTAGTAATAAAGTAAAGCATTACATCCCGATTGCATTGCATACAATAAAGCGACAACCATATGGCTCCTGCCAGTTGCCGATAACTCGGTTACAAAACATGATCATCTCATACAATAAAATCAGCATCATGCCTTGACCATATCACATCACAACATGCCCTGCAAAAACAAGTTAGACGTCCTCTACTTTGTTGTTGCAAGTTTTACGTGGCTGCTACGGGCTTAAGTAAGAACTCATCTCACCTACGCATCAAAACCACAACGATAGTTCGTCAAATAGACTCCGTTTTAACCTTCTCAAGGACCGGGCGTAGTCACACTTGGTTCAACTAAAGTTGGAGAGACAGTCTTCCGCAAGCCATCTATGTGCAAAGCACGTCAAGGGAACCGGTCTCGCGTAAGAGTACGCGTAAGGTTGGTCCGGATCGTCTCACCCAACAATACCGCCGAACCAAAGTATGACATGCTGGTAGGCAGTATGACTTGTATCGCCCACAACTCACTTGTGTTCTACTCGTGCAAATAACATCAAACCATAAAACCTAGGCTCGGATGCCACTGTTGGGGAACGTAGTAATTTCGAAAATTTTCCTACGCACACGCAAGATCATGGTGATGCATAGCAACGAGGGGGAGAGTGTTGTCTACGTACCAACGCAGACCGACTGCGGAAGCGATCACACAACATAGAGGAAGTAGTCGTACGTCTTCTTCCCGATCCAACCGATCCAAGCACCGTTACTCCGGCACCTCCGAGTTCTTAGCACACGTTCAGCTCGATGACGATCCTCGGGCTCCGATCTAGCAAAGCGTCGAGGAAGAGTTCCGTCAGCACAACGGCGTGGTGACGATCTTGATGTACTACCGACGCAGGGCTTCGCCTAAGCACTACAACGGTATGATCGAGGTGGAATTTGGTGGCAGGGGGCACCGCACACGGCTAAGGAACGATCTCAAGGATCAACTTGTGTGTGTTGGGGTGTCCCCTGCCCCTGTATATAAAGGATGGAGGAGGAGGAGCTGGCCGGCCAAGGTGGGAGGCGCAGGAGGAGTCCTACTCCTACCGGGAGTAAGACTCCCCCCTCCAATCCTAGTCCAACTAGGTTTCCTCAAGTGGGAAGTGAAAGAGAGAGGTGGCCGGCCCCTCTCCTAGTCCTAATAGGACTAGGGAGAGGGGGGAGGCGCAGCCCTATGTGGGCTGCCTTCTCACCTTTCCACTAAGGCCCATGTTGGCCCATTTGGCTCCCGGGGGGTTCCGGTAACCCTCCCGGTAATCCAGTAAAATCCCGATTTCACCCGGAACACTTCCGATGTCCAAACATGGGCTTCCAATATATCAATCTTTATGTCTCGACCATTTCGAGACTCCTCGTCATGTCCCCGATCTCAACCGGGACTCCGAACACCTTCGGTACATCAATACTCATAAACTCATAATATAACTGTCATCGAAACCTTAAGCGTGCGGACCCTACGGTTCGAGAACAATGTAGACATGACCGAGACACGTCTCCGGTCAATAACCAATAGCGGGACCTGGATGCCCATATTGGTTCCTACATATTCTACGAAGATCTTTATCGGTCAGACCGCATAACAACATACGTTGTTCCCTTTGTCATCGGTATGTTACTTGCCCGAGATTCGATCGTCGGTATCCAATACCTAGTTCAATCTCGTTACTGGCAAGTCTCTTTACTTGTTCCGTAATACATCATCTCATAACTAACATCTTAGTTATTATGCTTGCAAGGCTTATGTGATGTATATTACCGAGAGGGCCCAGAGATACCTCTCCGACAATCGGAGTGACAAACCCTAATCTCGAAATACGCCAACCCAACATCTACCATTGGAGACACCTGTAGTACTCCTTTATAATCACCCAGTTACGTTGTGACGTTTGGTAGTACCCAAAGTGTTCCTCCGGTAAACGGGAGTTGCATAATCTCATAGTTATAGGAACATGTATAAGTCGTGAAGAAAGCAATAGCAACATACTAAACGATTGGGTGCTAAGCTAATGGAATGAGTCATGTCAATCAGATCATTCAACTAATGATGTGACCTCGTTAATCAAATAACAACTCTTTGTTCATGGTTAGGAAACATAACCATCTTTGATTAACGAGCTAGTCAAGTAGAGGCATACTAGTGAGACTCTGTTGGTCTATGTATTCACACATGTATTATGTTTCCGGTTAATACAATTCTAGCATGAATAATAAACATTTATCATGATATAAGGAAATAAATAATAACTTTATTATTGCCTCTAGGGCATATTTCCTTCAGTGGGTCATGTCAATCAGATCATTCAACTAATGATGTGACCTCGTTAATCAAATAACAACTCTTTGTTCATGGTTAGGAAACATAACCATCTTTGATTAACGAGCTAGTCAAGTAGAGGCATACTAGTGACACTCTGTTTGTCTATGTATTCACACATGTATTATGTTTCCGGTTAATACAATTCTAGCATGAATAATAAACATTTATCATGATATAAGGAAATAAATAATAACTTTATTATTGCCTCTAGGGCATATTTCCTTCACCCCCCCCCCCCCTTGCTCCTTTATATACGGGGGCAAGGGGGCACCTCTAGACACAGAAGTTGATCCTCATGATCGTTTTCTTAGCCGTGTGCGGTGCCCCCTTCCACCATACTCCTCGACAATATTGCAGCGGTGCTTAGGCGAAGCCCTGCGACGATAGAACATCAAGATCGTCACCACGCCGTCGTGCTGACGGAACTCTTCCCCAACACTTTGCTGGATCGGAGTCCGGGGATCGTCATCGAGCTGAACGTGTGCAGAACTCGGAGGTGTCGTACGTTCGGTACTTGGATCGGTCGGATCGGGAAGACGTGCGACTATTTCCGATACGTTGTGTCAACACTTCCGTTGCCGGTCTACGAGGGTACATAGACAACACTCTCCCCTCTCGTTGCTATGCATCACCATGATCTTGCATGTGCGTAGGAAATTTTTTGAAATTACTACATTCCCCAACAGTGGCATCAGAGCCAGGTTTTATATGTTGATGTTGTGCACGAGTAGAACACAAGTGAGTTGTGGGCGATATAAGTCATACTGCTTACCAGCATGTCATACTTTGGTTCAGCGGTATTGTTGGATGAAGCGGCCCGGACCGACATTACGCGTACGCTTACGCGAGACTGGTTCTACCGACGTGCTTTGCACACGGGTGGCTAGCGGGTGTCAGTTTCTCCAACTTTAGTTGAACCGAGTGTGGCTACGCCCGGTCCTTGCGAAGGTTAAAACAGCACCAACTTGACAAACTATCGTTGTGGTTTTTGATGCGTAGGTAAGATTGGTTCTTGCTTAAGCCCGTAGCAGCCACGTAAAACTTGCAACAAACAAAGTAGAGGACGTCTAACTTGTTTTTCCAGGGCATGTTGTGAAGTGATATGGTCAAGACATGATACTAAATTTTATTGTATGAGATGATCATGTTTTGTAACCGAGTTATCGGCAACTGGCAGGAGCCATATGGTTGTCGCTTTATTGTATGCAATGCAATTGCGCTGTAATGCTTTACTTTATCACTAAGCGGTAGCGATAGTCGTGGAAGCATTAGATTGGTGAGACGACAATGATGCTACGATGGTGATCAAGATGTCGCACCGGTGACGATGGTGATCATGACGGTGCTTCAAAGATGGAGATCACAAGCACAAGATGATGATGGCCATATCATATCACTTATATTGATTGCATGTGATTTTTATCTTTTATGCATCTTATCTTGCTTTGATTGACGATAGCATTTTAAGATGATCTCTCACTAATTACCAAGAAGTGTTCTCCCTGAGTATGCACCGTTGTGAAAGTTCTTCGTGCTGAGACTCCACGTGATGATTGGGTGTGATAGGCTCTACGTTCAAATACAACGGGTGCAAAACAGTTGCACACGCGGAATACTCAGGTTATACTTGACGAGCCAAGCATATACAGATATGGCCTCGGAACACGGAGACCAAAAGGTCGAGTGTGAATCATATAGTAGATATGATCAACATAGTGATGTTCACCAATGAAACTACTCCATCTCACGTGATGATCGGACATGGTTTAGTTGATTTGGATCACGTGATCACTTATAGGATTAGAGGGATGTCTATCTAAGTGGGAGTTCTTTAGTAATATGATTAATTGAACTTAAATTTATCATGAACTTAGTACCTGATAGTATCTTGCTTGTTTATGTTTGATTGTAGATAGATGGCCCGTGTTGTTCTTCCGTTGAATTTTAATGCGTTCCTTGAGAAAGCAAAGTTGAAAGATGATGGTAGCAATTACACGGACTGGGTCCATAACTTGAGGATTATCCTCATTACTGCACAGAAGAATTACATCCTGGAAGCACCGCTGAGTGCCAGGCCTGCTGCTGGAGCAACACCAGATGTTATGAACGTCTGGCAGAGCAAAGCTGATGACTACTCGATAGTTTAGTGTGCCATGCTTTACGGCTTAGAATCGGGACTTCAACGACGTTTTGAACGTCATGGAGCATATGAGATGTTCCAGGAGTTGAAGTTAATATTTCAAGCAAATGCCCGGATTGAGAGATATGAAGTCTCCAATAAGTTCTATAGCTGCAAGATGGAGGAGAACAGTTCTGTCAGTGAGCATATACTCAAAATGTCTGGGTATAATAATCACTTGATTCAATTGGGAGTTAATCTTCCAAATGATTGCGTCATTGACAGAATTCTCCAATCACTTCCACCTAGCTACAAGAGCTTCATGATGAACTATAATATGCAAGGGATGAATAAGACAATTCCCGAGCTCTTCGCAATGCTGAAAGCTGCGGAGGTAGAAATCAAAAAGGAGCATCAAGTGTTGATGGTCAACAAGACCACTAGTTTCAAGAAAAAGGGCAAAGGGAAGAAGAAGGGGAACTTCAAAAGGAACAGCAAGCAAGTTGCTGCTCAGGAGAAGAAACCCAAATCTGGACGTAAGCCTGAAACTGAGCGCTTCTACTGCAAGCAGACTGGTCACTAGAAGCGGAACTGCCCCAAGTATTTGGCGGATAAGAAGGATGGCAAGGTGAACAAAGGTATATGTGATATACATGTTATTGATGTGTACCTTACTAATGCTCGCAGTAGCACCTGGGTATTTGATACTGGTTCTGTTGCTAACATTTGCAACTCGAAACAGGGACTACGGATTAAGCGAAGGTTGGCTAAGGACAAGGTGACGATGCGCATGGGAAATGGTTCCAAAGTCGATGTGATCGCGGTCGGCATGCTACCTCTACATCTACCTTCTGGTTTAGTATTAGACCTAAATAATTGTTATTTGGTGCCAGTGTTAAGCGTGAACATTATATCTGGATCTTGTTTGATGCGAGACGGTTATTCATTTAAATCAGAGAATAATGGTTGTTCTATTTATATGAGTAATATCTTTTATGGTCATGCACCCTTGAAGAGTGGTCTATTCTTATTAAATCTCGATAGTAGTGACACACATATTCATAATGTTGAAGTCAAAAGACGCAGAGTTGATAATGATAGTGCAACTTATTTGTGGCACTGTCGTTTAGGTCATATCGGTGTAAAGCGCATGAAGAAACTCCATACTGATGGACTTTTGGAACCACTTGATTATGAATCACTTGGTACTTGCGAACCGTGACTCATGGGCAAGATGACTAAAACACCGTTCTCCGGTACTATGGAGAGAGCAATAGATTTGTTGGAAATCATACATACAGATGTATGTGGTCCGATGAATGTTGAGGCTCATGGCGGATATCGTTATTTTCTCACATTCACAGATGACTTAAGCAGATATGGGTATATCTACTTAATGAAACATAAGTCTGAAACATTTGAAAAGTTCAAAGAATTTCAGAGTGAAGTTGAAAATCATTGTAACAAGAAAATAAAATTCCTACGATCTGATCGTGGAGGAGAATATTTGAGTTACGAGTTTGGTGTACATTTGAAACAATGCGGAATAGTTTCGCAACTCACGCCACCCGGAACACCACAGCGTAATGGTGTGTCCGAACGTCGTAATCATACTTTACTAGATATGGTGCAATCTATGATGTCTCTTACTGATTTACCACTATCATTTTGGGGTTATGCTTTAGAGACGGTCGCATTCACGTTAAATAGGGCACCATCAAAATCCGTTGAGACGACGCCTTATGAACTGTGGTTTGGCAAGAAACCAAAGTTGTCGTTTCTGAAAGTTTGGGGCTGCAATGCTTATGTGAAAAAGCTTCAACCTGATAAGCTCGAACCCAAATCAGAGAAATGTGTCTTCATAGGATATCCAAAGGAAACTATTGGATACACCTTCTATCACAGATCCGAAGGCAAGACTTTTGTTGCTAAATTCGGAAACTTTCTAGAGAAGGAGTTTCTCTCGAAAGAAGTGAGTGGGAGGAAAGTAGAACTTGATGAGGTAACTGTACCTGCTCCCTTATTGGAAAGTAGTACATCACAGAAACCAGTTTCTGTGACACCTACACCAATTAGTGAGGAAGCTAATGATGATGATCATGAAACTTCAGAACAAGATACTACTGAACCTCGTAGATCAACCAGAGTAAGATCCGCACCAGAGTGGTACGGTAATCCTGTTCTGGAAGTCATGCTACTAGATCATGATGAACCTACGAACTATGGAGAAGCGATGGTGAGCCCAGATTCCGCAAAATGGCTTGAAGCCATGAAATCTGAGATGGGATCCATGTATGAGAACAAAGTGTGGACTTTGGTTGACTTGCCCAAAGATCGGCAAGCAATTGAGAATAAATGGATCTTCAAGAAGAAGACTGACAATGACGGTAATGTTGCTGTCTACAAAGCTCGACTTGTCGCAAAAGGTTTTTGACAAGTTCAAGGGATTGACTACGATGAGACCTTCTCACCCGTAGCGATGCTTAAGTCTGTCCGAATCATGTTAGCAATTGCCGCATTTTATGATTATGAAATTTGGCAGATGGATGTCAAAACTGCATTCCTGAATGGATTTCTGGAAGAAGAGTTGTATATGATGTAACCAGAAGGTTTTGTCGATCCAAAGGGAGCGAACAAAGTGTGCAAGCTCCAGCGATCAATTTATGGACTGGTGCAAGCATCTCGGAGTTGGAATAAACGCTTTGATAGTGTGATCAAAGCATTTGGTTTTGTACAGACTTTTGGAGAAGCCTGTATTTACAAGAAAGTGAGTGGGAGCTCTGTAGCATTTCGGATATTATATGTAGATGACATATTACTAATCGGAAATGATATAGAATTTCTGGATAGCATAAAGGGATACTTGAATAAGAGTTTTTCAATGAAAGACCTCGGTGAAGCTGCTTACATATTGGGCATTAAGATCTATAGAGATAGATCAAGACACTTAATTGGACTTTCACAAAGCACATACCTTGACAAAATTTTGAAAAAGTTCAAAATGGATCAAGCAAAGAAAGGATTCTTGCCTATGTTACAAGGTGTGAAATTGAGTAAGACTCAATGTCCGACCAATGCAGAAGATAGAGAGAAAATGAAAGATGTTCCCTATGCTTCAGCCATAGGCTCTATCATGTATGCAATGCTATGTACCAGACCTGATGTGTGTCTTGCTATAAGTCTAGTAGGGAGGTACCAAAGTAATCCAGGAGTGGATCACTGGACAGCGGTCAAGAACATCCTGAAATACCTGAAAAGGACTAAGGATATGTTTCTCATATATGGAGGTGACAAAGAGCTCATCGTAAATGGTTACGTTGATGCAAGCTTTGACACTGATCCGGACGATTCTAAATCGCAAACCGGATACGTGTTTACATTAAACGGTGGAGCTGTCAGTTGGTGCAGTTCTAAACAAAGCGTTGTGGCGGGATCTACATGTGAAGCAGAGTACATAGCTGCTTCAGAAGCAGCAAACGAAGGAGTCTGGATGAAGGAGTTCATATTCGATCTAGGTGTCATACCTAGTACATCGGGTCCAATGAAAATCTTTTGTGACAATACTGGTGCAATTGCCTTGGCAAAGCAATCCAGATTTCACAAGAGAACCAAGCACATCAAAAGACGCTTCAATTCCATCCGGGATTTAGTCCAGGTGGGAGAAATAGAGATTTGCAAGATACATACGGATTTGAATGTAGCAGACCCGTTGACTAAGCCCCTTCCACGAGCAAAACATGATCAGCACCAAAGCTCCATGGGTGTTAGAATCATTACTGTGTAATCTAGATTATTGACTCTAGTGCAAGTGGGAGACTGAAGGAAATATGCCCTAGAGGCAATAATCAAGTTATTATTTATTTCCTTATATCATGATAAATGTTTATTATTCATGCTAGAATTGTATTAACCGGAAACATAATACTTGTGTGAATACATAGACAAACTAAACGTCACTAGTATGCCTCTACTTGACTAGCTCGTTAATCAAAGATGGTTATGTTTCCTAACCATAGACATGTGTTGTCATTTGATTAATGGGATCACATCATTAGGAGAATGATGTGATTGACATGACCCATTCCATTAGCTTAGCACCCCAATCGTTTAGTATGTTGCTATTGCTTTCTTCATGACTTATACATGTTCCTATGACTATGAGATTATGCAACTCCCGTTTGCCGGAGGAACACTTTGTGTGCTACCAAACGTCACAACGTAACTGGGTGATTATAAAGGAGCTCTACAGGTGTCTCCAAAGGTACATGTTGGGTTGGCGTATTTCGAGATTAGGATTTGTCACTCCGATTGTCGGAGAGGTATCTCTGGGCCCTCTCGGTGCACATCACATAAGCCTTGCAAGAATTGCAATTAATGAGTTAGTTGCGAGATGATGTATTACGAAACGAGTAAAGAGACTTGCCAGTAACGAGATTGAACTAGGTATTGAGATACCGACGATCGAATCTCGGGCAAGTAACATACCGATGACAAAGGGAACAACGTATGTTGTTATGCGGTCTGACCGATAAAGATCTTCGTAGAATATGTAGGAGCCAATATGAGCATCCAGGTTCCGCTATTGGTTATTGACCGGAGACATGTCTTGGTCATGTCTACATTGTTCTCGAACCCTTAGGGTCCGCACGCTTAACGTTACGATGACAGTTTCATTATGAGTTTACATATTTTGATGTACCGAAGTTCGTTCGGAGTCCCGGATGTGATCACGGACATGACGAGGAGTCTCGAAATGGTCGAGACATAAAGATTGATATATTGGAAGCCTATGTTTGGACATTGGAAGTGTTCCGAGTGAAAACGGCATTTTATCGGAGTACCGGGAGGTTACCGGAACCCCCTGGTAACCTAATGGGCCTAGTGGAGGAAGAGGAGAGGAGGCCTAGGGGCATCCGCGCGCCCCTCCCCCCCCCCAAGTCCGAATTGGACAAGGAGGGGGGGCGCCCCCCTTTCCTTCCCCCCCCCCCCCCTCTCTTCCTTCCCCCCCCCCCAAGTCCTAATCCAACTAGGGAAAGGGGGAGTCCTACTCCCAGTAGGAGTAGGACTCCTCTTGCGCGCCTCCTCCCAGGGCCGGCCACACCCCCCCTGCTCCTTTATATACGGGGGCAAGGGGGCACCCCTAGACACAAAAGTTGATCCTCGTGATCGTTTTCTTAGCCGTGTGCGGTGCCCCCTTCCACCATACTCCTCGATAATATTGTAGCGGTGCTTAGGCGAAGCCCTGCGATGATAGAACATCAAGATCGTCACCACGCCGTCGTGCTGACGGAACTCTTCCCCGACACTTTGCTGGATCGGAGTCCGGGGATCGTCATCGAGCTGAACGTGTGCAGAACTCGGAGGTGTCGTACGTTCGGTACTTGGATCGGTCGGATCGGGAAGACGTACGACTACTTCCTATACGTTGTGTCAACACTTCCGTTGCCGGTCTACGAGAGTGCGTAGACAACACTCTCCCCTCTCGTTGCTATGCATCACCATGATCTTGCGTGTGCGTAGGAAATTTTTTGAAATTACTACGTTCCCCAATAGGAGTTTGGAAAGGGGCTTGATTTACGGGGGAGAAGGATGTCGGTGTTGGAGCGGCTAGCGAGGGAATAGTGGTACTGGGGGAGGCGAATGAGGCGACAGTACACGGGGGCACAGTGAGATGGAGACGGAGACGGAGAAGGTGATGGGGTGTTGCTATGGGAGCGGAGAGGGATACGAGGCGAGGCGCCAATGTGCTGTACAGTGGCGGTGACAGACTGCACAGTGCACAGGGTGAGGCTGACTTTGGTAACCCGAACACGCCACCTGGACTAGTGTCAGCCGCAGGGTGTTGTCACTTCACTGTGAGGACCGGATGAATAGTATTTTGACCATCAAGTGTACCACAGTTGTACTCCCTCCGTCCTGAAATACTCGTCGAAGAAATGAATAAAAATGGAAGTATCTAGAACTAAACTACGTCTAGATACATCCATTTCTCCGACAAGTATTTTCGGACGGAGGGAGTACTACTACTACAACTAGTAGGAACATGAGTACTCCAGTATTGTATAGCGGAAATAGGTCTCCCGTGCTAGCATGCCTGTTCACTTCATCGTTCAGGTATCATCCATATTGCGAGCAGAACCAAATTCTCATGCATGCCCAATCAACGCCCTGTCGTGATGCATGCAGTGGTCATTCTGGTGCATCAAGGACGGCATGCAGATCGTTCCACACTTGAGAAGAGGAAAATGGAAAGGTAGAACGCGGCAATAGAGGAAGAGAATGCTGGCTAATGAGGCTGGGAGGGGATCGAGCAAGAAGTTAATGCTCCATGCCTAAAGGTTTTGGGAAAACCTCATTTTCATAAGGTGACTTATACTCACCTAAATAGAGGGAGTATTCCTTAACCAGAGAATGTTGTGTCTCCCACTCACGCGCTCAAAAAAAATTACGACACATTTTTTATCTGTTTGCATGCATAGGTCCCACCTATCAGGAAGGATGGGCACGTACACGAACAGGTATGACTCATCAGTCTACCCGCATAGCCTTTTTGTTTAGTCTACCTAGTCGTCTAATCAACTGCCTGCACACCACTTCTCTCATTTACTTCTCCATCAGGAACCGATTCTCCTCGGCTTCTTCACCTCCCCTTCGTCTTCATTTGCATCCAAACCCCGTACATATGCAAGCCAATCTCCACTCGCACCGAGCCTAACCTATGAAACAGTGGGCAGGGGGAGAATTAGGAAATGGACACAGAAGTAGTCTTTAGAATGCATTTACTACGTGATCAAACTCATCTCACCTGCTCATCGGAGGAAATCCGAGTGCCCCTCAATGTCGGCATCTCAAGGGGCGTCAACTTGCAACTACGGCCACGCCGCGCTGGAGAGACCCCCAAGGAAACATCCTCGTGCGTTCCACGGAACATCAAGATGCATTTGTATGAGTAGTTTATCTTGTGACAGAAAAGGATGAACGAGGGAAGGCCTCTAGAGATAGAGATGGACACTACTACTACCAATGTGTTGGCCCGTGCGTTGCAATGGATCCAAAGTTGTAGAATAATACTTGTTCAGGTGCTTGAAATATAAACATTCTAGTTTTGATATACATGTGTCAGCAGACATGACAGCTTGTCCATCGAAGTTGAACCACGGCGACCATCACGTTTCTTGTTTCTACCAGTGCCACACCCACACGTGATTCCCACGACGCCGCTCCAACCCACGGCACGACGTACCCCGACGTGGACATGGATCCTCTGACGTGGCTATCACTGCCTTGCCCTGCCTTTCCTTCACTGAAAGGTGGGACCCATGCTTATGGGTCCCACATGTCAGTGACTGAATGGTAGGATTGTTCACATCAGGGGATCCTCATCCCCCCGACGTGCCCCTCATCCCTCTCGGCCCCACCGCTCCTCTGCCTTTGTGTGCATGACATGCACGCCAGCTGAACTGCGGCGACCATCAACTTTCTACCACAGACACACCCGATTGGACGCGGTTTGCCTGCTCCGCTGCTGTGCTCTAATCCATACTCCCGCACCATCGAATTTTCATCCAGCGGCTGTGACACATTTCGTCCCGGGCATCAATCCTCAGCTGGAGTACTTATGTACTCCCTCCGGTCCTTTTTACTCTGCACATTGGATTTGCCGAAAGTCAAACTTTGCTAAGTTTGACCAAATTTATATTAGAAATTATTAGCATCTATAATATCTAATAAATATAATATGAAAATATATTCCAAGATGAATCTAATGATATTGGTGTTTTTATGTGAATGTCTATAATTTTTTATATAAACTTGGTCAAAGTTGGATGAGATTGACTTCGGACAAACCTAATATGCAGATTAAAAAGGACTGGAGGGAGTACTACAGGTAGTACCCGCCGGTGTGGCCATCTATGCCTCGTAACGCCCCGACGCCCAGCTGTGGCACCCTCGCCACGGCCATGCCACCACCGTCTGGTCATCTCGAACAAGTGAGTCGTGAACCACGCCACCACCATGAGAATGACATGTGGGCCAGCCGCATTTAAGGTCCGCATGTCATTGACTCATAGGCTGGGCACTAAGCCACTGAAGTTCGGTCCCGTGGGCCCCGAGAGGGAAATGTAACTCCCGCGGCAGGCCTTGTGGTGCTCCCGCAGTACGAGCTCGTGCCAAAACTGGAATTTGTTTCTTACTACTACCAACTACTAGTACTAGTAAGGTACACGTGCATTGCACGCATGAGATTCTGGTGGTTTGTGCATTATGCTTCTACATGTGGAGCTTTCTGGATTCTAACATGTGGCAAAATCTAGTGGAATGTAAGGTTAGGCAATTTTGGTTACATTAGGTGGGTGTTTGGTTCAAGCCACACCTTAGGCAAGCCACACTAAGGCCCCACATGACATACACACAAAAAATGTGGCAAGATTCCCTTAGGCTTGCCAACTTGTTTCTCTCGTTTTGAAGAACTAATAACTTTGCCTAAGATTAGTTGTGGCAAAGTTAGGGTATGTTTGATTCAAAGGATTTTCATAGGATCTTTGAAGGATTAGAATCCTTAGGAATTTTTCCTACGTTGGTCATTTGATTCGTAGGATTGAATCATGTAGAATATTTTCCTAAGGATTCATTTGTACTACGTTTCACAGGAATTCTAACATGCACTCCAACTTCTTGAAAGAAATCCTTTGTTTTTCATGTGACACAATCAAACAAACTCAAATCCTATAGGGATCCAATGAACATGCCATTCCAATCCTACTTTTTTCCTATTCCTGTGTTTCTGCAATCCTATGAATCAAAGAGGCCCTTAGTCGTGAATTAAGTTCAACCATGGAGTCTTCTAGATTATACATGTGGCAGAATCTGGTGGATGATATCCAACGGCCAGTAGTGCTCGGATTTGCCATCTTTGTACCGTCGGATTGGCTTCATCCAACAACCAACTTTCAAAGTTTTTCACACACTATATAGGGGGTATAGATATAGATGTGCCGGTCCGTTGCAATGGATCCAAAGTATATATATCTATTTAGTGGAGTGCACTCTAAACACATTATCTATTTATTTTTCTCTAACCTTCCGTAGCAATGCAACCAAGCCACATAAGCTTCATGGGTGCCCCCCACATGATATTATTCATACTACGTTGATTGAAAAAAAGATAAATCACCCAAAACAAGATCTTCCCGTTTTTTGTTCCTACGATGTTGTGCCGTGCACGTACCTGCTAGTTGTATAGTGGTAGTACTAGTAATATAGTATTAGGAGTACAAACTTGGTACTAGTAGGAGTAGTACTATTAAGCAATGCTCCGACTCTATCAACGAGCCCCGTCTGACACCAAATTTCTTGGCTTCCATGCTACAGCTAGATCTTCCCCTCGTTTCTGTTTTCCAACCCAGCGGCGGGCGGGGTGTCGGTTTGCTCAACGGCGGTCCCACATGAAAGTAAAAATGATAGGCAACACGCCTTCCCTAAGCTATGTGTCGTGCCGGACGGGCCGTGTTGTACTCCCGATTCCCGGGCGTGTGGGGGTGCGACGCGAATGCGGCAGGCCTTTTCCTTTTACCAGCAATGTGCCCATGCGTTGCAATGGATCCAAAGTAGTAGAATAGTAGTATTTGTTCACAAACTTGAAACAAATCACTATTGATTTGACATACTCCTAATATATTACTCCCTCCGTACCTAAATATTTGTCTTTTTTGAGATTTCAAATGGACTATCACATACGGATTATATATACATATTCTAGTGTTTCTAGCAAGATGCCCATGCGTCGCACGAAGTTGATGCAAAAGGTAAGCACAACTTATAAATTGACGGATGGAGTACTAGTTAAAGTGATGCATATAATTAAGCAAAGGGATCGCACATGTCGGTATTGACTGGAACGAGAATGCAACAGCACAATAAGAATTAAGGCCATGATGATGCGATCGCAGTGGTGGTTACAGAAGGCAAGAAGAAAGATGGATCCACGAACGTACGACCTCCTCCTCCTCAACTTAGTGCGTCGGGCCATCGACCGGCGGCTAAGGAGCGACGCCTTTTGTGGCGAGGTCGGGCTGCTTCTCGGCAAAGGCATCCAAGGCTTCCAGCCGGTTGAGGAAGGCCAATGTCGTAGCGTCCTCACTGGCCTTGTAATACCTACGTACACGATTTCCTGGTACATGTGGATGTGTAGGTCGACGAATTCTTGCAGGGCGAGGCGCCTCGCGGCGAGCGCGACCTCTAGGTGGACATTCTTCCTGGCGTCGGCGGGCAGTAGCGAGGGCCACTAGTGCTTGAAAAAGGTTCCGGCCATGGAGGCCGATTAGGGTGGCAAGCAATGAGGAGCCCAGGCGCGCGGGCTGGAGGAGTATGGCGATGTCGTCCGCGAGCTTCTTGAGGACGGTGAACTTGTTGCTGGTGGCAACAATCATCTGGTCCAACTGAGAGTCGTAGTTAGCGTCGAAGGAGGCCATCCACCTGCTGGTCTCCAACACCGTCTGGAGACGATCCTTGGTGCCATGCCGCAGGCCGGCATCGTGGACCATCTGGCGCCGCCGCTGGCCGCTCACGAGCATCGCCGCCATGGGTCTGGAGTGAGGTCTTTTGCGCTTAGTGTAGGTGCTTAGGCAAATGCTTAGGCGCGTATGATGTGGTAGATGCATTGGAATGGAGGGGCGCCTTTATATGAGGGCAATGAGGGCAAACTGCGTTGCATTCACAATGTGCAGCCTCTTTTCCCGGACCTCCTCCCATTACTTCCCTCATGCATTAATTGAAGGTGGATGCATTGGCCGTTCAACATATCGGGAACCGCTACTCCCTCCCTCGTCTACATTAAAGCCGTATTGGGAACTGCGCCGCCCGCTGTCAAATCGAATACTCCCTCCGTCTAGGTGAGTATTAAGTCATCTTACGAAAACCAAATAGTAAACACATAGGCATGGTGCATTAACTCTCACGTTGTTTCTTATTTTTTGACATAAATAGAGGAATCAACCAAGAAGAGATGTGGGGCTTGTATTCTTTTAATGACTTGAGACTATCAAACATGACATGGAGTGGTCAGTTCGTTGCACAAGAACAAATACAACCCACGTCAGCACACATGCATCTTATATAGCATCAAATCCAATGGCTATAAAAGATGAATGAGACCAAATTATATCTCATCTAGATGAGTTCTAGCAAAACTGTATTAATAATACTTAGTACTCCTATGCCATGTATCATATATTAGTATCATGTAGTACTTTATTTATTTATGAGGTATCCATATGGCACTGCACCGCCAAGAAATGAGGGTAACATCAAAATTATGGACTACTTTTTTGAGTATGTTGGTAAGGTCCGGTCATACTCACTTGTTGAAATCTCTAAAAAGACAATACTCCCTCTGTCCAGAAATACTTGTCATCAAAATGGATAAAAGGAAATGTATCTAGACGTATTTTAGTTTTAGATACATCTCTTTTTATCCATTTTGATGACAAGTATTTTCGGACGGAGGGAGTAGAAAACATAGTTGGTGATGATGGTGTGCGTGCCATCCTGCAATATAGGCCGTCGGATTTATATCTAACGGATAGGAAAGAAACTATGGCAATTTTGCAAAAATATACCCACACGTCTCTCCACGTTCACAAATAAGGCCTTCCCTCGTTCAACCTTTTCTCTCACAAGATAAACTACTCATAAAAATGCATCTTGATGTTCCGTGCAACGCACGGGCAGCTAGCTTATTTCTTTTAAAATAGTTGCTGCGATAATTGGGTTGAAGTGATATATTGTATGTCTGCCCCGAATGATTTCAGATTCACTAGTAGTGACAAAGAAAAGGTTGCCTTGTTAATTAACAGAAAATAGGGTGAAAACTATCACATGAGGCCGGTAAAAACAAGGCACACTGGGTTCAGCGTCATCGTCACTACAGTTGTGCGCGCGCGAGAAGTCTACATATCGAGGGGGCTACCGAGCGAGGCACCGAGACACAATGTTTGAGAGAGAAACCAATTGACAGATTATGATCAGATCGAGTTGTCACCCTTCTGCTATCATTGTTGGGGGGGAGGGGAGAAAGACGTATCGATAGTGTGCGCGGTAGGCACAGAGGCACAACTAGCGAGTGTGTGTGTGTGTGGGGGGGGGGTGTGTTTGAAAGAGGAGTAGATAGATTATTATCAAGATCAATGTGCCACCCTACTCCTTCAGTGCCGGGTAGTGTGTGTGTGTACGTTTGAGAGAGAAGCCAGTCGATAGATTAGTATCAAGATCGAGGTGTCACCCTACTCCTTCGGTGTTGGGAAGTGTGGGTGTGTGTGGGGGGAGGCAGTGACACTCACATATCTCTACTCTTATAAAAAGAACAGAGTTGGTGATGATGGTGTTCCTGCCATCCTGCAATATAGGCCATCCGATTTATATCCGACGGACAGGAAGGAAACTATGGCAATTTTGCAAAAAGATACCCACACCCCTCTCCGCATTTGCAAATAAGGCATTTCCTCGTTCATCCTTTTCTCCCACAAGATAAACTTCTCATACAAATGCATATTGATGTTCCGTGCAACGCATGGGCATCTTGCTAGTAGGGAGAAGGAGTTCTGTGACACATATCTAGCTATATTAAGGGATAGGTAGATAGCATATGTGTGAGAGACATTATTATAGTTTGAGACAATATTGGCTGTGGGTGGGCGGAATTAAAGGGGTGGGCGTGTTAGACATAGAGAGTGTGTGTGTTTCTGTGTGAGAGACTTGTAGGACGGGGTAGAAAGACGAATTTAACCCTGACGGAGGGAGAGAAATACACGAAGTGCGTGTGTGTGATTCTGATGCCCATAGGGAAATGAGATATGTATGCGTGTGAGAGAGATTGCACAATTCCTTCACGTATCACTATCTAGCGATCGTGGATGTGCATCGCTTGAACATAAGTCAATATCTACTTCGTATCGTGTCCAAAGGTACAATATCGATTCAACACTATAAAGATTGGACACTCACATATCACATTTTTTCTATTTAAACAAACCTTTTCAGTTGTGCATGCCAAAGTTACAGTGATGTTTCTTCAAACAACCAATGTAGCTATCATGTACATGCACCATTGTTACTCTTGCATTCAAATTCATTAGTCTTGGATGATTTAAGTTTCTATTTTGAAGTAATAGATGTAATATTCATATATGAATTCAACGGGTATGCAATTTATGAAATGGAGGCTATGTAATCATATGAGGTAACACTTTTAAGTAGCGGACTACAATATCCATTTATTTTTGTGCGCCTCTACACTAACACGTCAATGCATTATGTTTAAAGTAAATAACCAATGGCACTAAATTATCTATTTACACGAGAAATATATAGGCTGAGCGCCTGATCCCCTTTTTGTGAACGCGCCACTACACTCGTACGATTGGCCGCGCCCGTGTGAATGTCCAAGTTATCGGCGCATCATCCCGAGTTATTGTCTTTTTTCTGGGGTGGACTTCACACCAGTTATTAACTGCTGACGCGTGCCCCGTGAACACAGTCTAGCATGACCTTCCCGCTAGCACGGTCCAAAATTAGTTGAAACTGGATACGAACGATCCCGCGGGCGGCAAAATCTCCCGCCTCCTTCTAAAATTTCCGCCACCTTAGTCTTTAGCATGTGAAATCCCCCTTTTGTCCTTGGTGCACGGAGACCAACAGTTACAATACCGCCCTCATCTACATGATAGGTCGGGGCTGCTTTGGTAACTTCCGGTTCCCCCACTACACGGCACCCCCATTTCCTCTCCCCTCCCGCAAAAACGACTAACTCCACAACACCAGAGCATCTTACATCATGTCGTCCGTACTTCATCGCCCTTTCTCCCCTCCCCCCTCGAAACCCTAGACTGCTCATCCACCGGCGTACCATAGCCCATTCACTGCCAGCGGCGTCCACCTCGCCGGATCTGCTTCTCCGGCCGCATCTACCCCTCCCACCTCCCCTAGAAACAAGTAGACTGCTCATCCACCACTGTACCGCAGCCCATTCAGTGTCGGCCTTGTCCACAACGCCGGATCTGCTTCGCCAGTACTCTCGTCAACCGCCGCGCATCTGCAGCGGCTCATTCGTACTCCCCACGGGAGACACTTCATCCACACCCCCCGGAGCCGCCCCACCGACGCCCCCATCGACGGCCTCTGATCCTCTTCGCTGACACCTTCCTCAACTCTACCGGAGCCGCTTCGCCGACACCTTCCACAACCCTACCGGAGCCGCTTCGCCGACACCATCATCAACCCTACCGGAGTAGCTTCGCCTATACCATTCTCAACCCTACCGGGGCCGCTTTGCCAACTCACAAGTCCACGGCCTCAGATCCACTTCCTCGCACCCTCATCCAACCTACTGGAGCAGCTTTTGATGCCCCGTCCACGACCGCAGATCCGCATCATCGACACCACCCTTAACCCAACCATCGGAGCAGCTTCTGACGCCCGTCCACGGTTGCAGATCCGCATCGTCGACACCATCCTTAACCCAACCACCAGAGCAGCTTCTGATGCCCCGTGCACAGCCGCAGATCCGCGTCATCGACACCATCCTTAACCCAACCACCGGAGCAGCTTCACCTACGCCCTCATCCACGGCCACAGATCCGCTTCGCCCACACCGTAGTCCACCCTACCGGAGCCCGACAGCCAGCGCAGCATCATCACCCTCGACATTTCTAACCTGATTCCCACCGTCTGGAGAGATTACAAGCACCCGCCACAGCCTAGGTACTTGTCACCTTTAAACCCGTCCAGCATCACCTGCCCGATGTACTTCAAATATACTAACCGGTCGTTGTTACCTGTTATGCAGCTGGCAAAAACTACAAGGACGATGTTTCTTCTGGATCTAACAGCTTGGCCAACCAAGATCTTGGACTGAGGCATTGCTATGATCTTGTAAGCGCGTCTCTCTCTCTTGTATTGTTCTGTGCCTGCCAGCGTGCTTTGCTAGGATTTTTGACCAGTAATCCCTATGTCCAGACAATGATTTCTACTACTGGCTGCTAAATTAGATATGTAGATGTCATACATGATACTACCTCGTACCTCCGTTCCTAAATATAAGTCTTTCTAGAGATTCCACTATAGGCTACATACGGAGCAAAATGAGTGAATCTACACTCGAAAATGCATCTATATACATTTGTATGTGGTCCATACTGGAATCTCTACAAAGACATATATTTAGGAACAGGGACAGTACATTACACAAAATCATAGGTGGCATGTAGGAATTCCAGTGCACTACATTAGCCTCCCTTAGAGTGCCTGCTAGTCCAGCATACGGAGTCATGGCTAGTTTATGGTATGCACAAAATCGTTAATTGGTGGTTTAAATATGCGCAAGGGATATGCAATGTTGTATCATGTAGAGATGTCTGAAATTAGCTGTGTCAACTTGCAGATAGGGTTACACAATGAAAAAGTACAAGATGTATGTGGCAATTTCATGGAACATCGCAAAAAAAAAGGAGAGGCAGCGCTGAGCCTATACAGTGTGCTATGGTACGTCACTCCTCCATTGCAATCATCGTGACATGTTATTTGTATGCCAGTTCTATTAGCCAAGTTTCTTAGGGACAGTTATTACGAGTTATCCTAAGAAAATAAGCACCTGTGAATATAAGCTCCATGTAATAAGCCAACCAGTTCTTTTCATTGCGTTTTCAGCTTATCTTTGGTATGATCAGTGGAAAGTCTAGATTGCATTATATTTTTTTTAATTTTGCTGCCCATATGGAAATTAATTTGACTTGCAAACATCACAAATTGAACCCAGTGCAGTAATTAATATGATAGGAAAACAGACCATCACTATTTGCTCAAAATGCAAATACAAAGATACCATCTACTTGGCATAATCTACTTTGGTCAATGTTTTCCATAGGGATCCCATTGCCTAATTTAAACGAAGAACGCATGACCCACATTTAAATGAAGAACAATTATTTATTGAAATTCGATGGTCCAAGTGGCTGGTTATTATCGTATAGCAGCAGCACCTGAAAGCATCATATAGCAGCAGAAGCAGCTCATAGCAACTCATCATACAGCAGCAGCAGTCTGCAATTCATCATATACCAGCAGCAACTCATAGCAATTCATCATATAGTAGCAGCAGGAGCAGCTCATAACAATTCATCATATAGCAGCAGCAGGAGCAGCTCATAGCAATTCATCATATAGCAGCAGCAGGAGCAGCTTGTAGCAACTCATCATATAGCAGCAGTAGCAACTCATAGCAATTCATCATATAGCAGCAGCAGCAGCAGCTCAGAGCAACTCATCATACAGCAGCAGCAGCTCATACCAATTCATCATATAGCAGCAGCAGGAGCATCTCATAGCAATGCATCATATAGTAGCAGCAGAAGCAGCTCATAGCAATTCATTGTATAGTGGATCGGGATGAAAATTTGGCAAAAAATCAGAGGAGATCCTCACCTTGTTGGATGAGCTCATCCTTCAACAGCACCTCAAGGCCATGGCCTGGGAGGACGGGAGGGGAAATAAGGTGCCTTCTGCCGCAGTGTGGCATCAGCCGTAGTTGTGCAGCGCCCACCGGAGTAGTGCGTTGGACGAACCACGATGGAGCAGCTACTGGAGACCATGAGAATGAGGGGCGGCGCCAGAGGGAGGAGCAGCCAGGGAGATTTGCTCCTACCCGCCGGCCATGTAGCCTAGCTGGACATAGCATCGTCGAGGACTAGGCCAGATGGGACCAGTGGCGACGGCTCGCTGGAGGAACCCTAGTGCTGCAGGCAGGGGATTGAGGTAGAGGGAAAGGGGAGAGGAGATGCAAGCGAGCAGGGCAATGAATGCTTGCGTGTTTGTTTTTACTTGAGGGTCAGGTGTGACACGGGCGTCGGCAGTTGCATTTCGAGTGTAATATAGGCAGACAACAGAGTCATTTCAATGTTCCCCTTCCCTTCAATTTTTTAGTGAGGTTCTACCCGAAACACCCCCCCTCCAAAGCGAAATTAGTTAAGCCCAAGCCCATAACTCTTCTTTTTACATCTTTTATGGCTTATTTTGAAAATATGCCCTCAAAAGGCGGAATCGAACTGGCCCTTAACCTGCAATTCAATTGTGCGTGCAATGATGAATCACTCCTGCCTGCTGTCTGTACATTTAGGCATCATCATACATGGCATAACCTAATACATGTGCATTCCATTGTAGAATCTGGAATATGCAATGTTTATGTTAGTTCATACATTGCACATGATGTTTAAATGCCCCTTAAATCTAGTCAGTCAAGTGATGGTCTTTAAGCCTCCTTCTTTGCTTCTTTTCTTGATATGTAAGATTTGCTCACACATCTGTTCAATTGCTTGTTTGCATCAGCCAGCCATACTAGGACTGTTTGCTTTGATTACTTGCTGTTCTTGACCTAACACTCTAACAGAGCTTGTCAACGATTTAAACACTAAGTGCTGCTGTAGTGGGGCCTTGTCTAACTCATAGGTGACATAAAGGTTTGGCTATAGACTACAGTAGGCTCTCCAAGAGTACCTGGAGATCCAGTTCGAAGGTATGCCTAGTTTTTACATAGTGCAGACATAGTAAATGCTCATTTCATTATGTGCAAGTGCAAGAGATGCGGCATGTTTCATTATGTGGTGTTGTTTTGTTATAATATCATTCTTTTGTGTTCATAGACTGGAAAGTATGCATATTTATCTTCCAAGGAGACGAGTAACTAGTTTGTGTCACCTTGCAGAGGGGGTGCAATGAAGATAAGATTGAGTATTTCCAAGTACAAGATGTTAGGAAGGAGCCTTGCAAGATAAGTAGGAGCTGCGTTGAGCCTCTTCAACCTGCTAAGGTAAGTCACCGTATGCAACTCAACAGTTCAATTCCTTGTTTGTTTCAGGCATAGTTAATTTTGTCTTTTCAATTACTTTATTTGTCCTCAGTTAACGAGATGCCCAAATAATCATGCCTGATGTTCGATACTTGTATCACTATTAGTTGACATAATTAAAGGCCTTACCATTTAATTACACTGCCGAAGTGTGCCTGAAGCTTTGAAGTCTATTGACCAATTATTATTGCATGAGGCTCATAATCTAGTTTATACTACGCTAATGATTGCATAGTTTTGCTTGTTGTAGTATATTTGTATGAAACCCTCTGCTATTCATTATGCTCCCTAAGACTTTAATTGAGGCACAGAATGGCCAACTGCTTGCTTACTTATACGCAACATGCTGTCTAAATTTGTAACTTGTCTGTGTTTTCGATTGGGCCCCAACATCATGCTCCTCTGGTGAGCTAAGAGGGATTTATGTATGCAGGCTGCACAGACTATCTTTTTTATAATTTCTAAAATATCACCTGCTTATGCTTCATGACGTGTAAATTTTTTTTGAAAGTGACGTGTAACATTACTGTTAGTCCTGTTTTGCCATGTAGTACTCCCTCCGTCCTGAAATACTCGTCGAACAAATGAATAAAAATGGATGTATCTAGAACTAAAATATGTCTAGATACATCCATTTCTCCGACAAGTATTTTCGGACGGATGGAGTACAAAATAGTGTCTTGTTCGCATCACTGTTGTAACTATATTTTTGCCCTAGTCATGTGTACTTACAGAAACATTTCAGGATGAAGTGACATCAACACAAAGATCTGCGAGCAGTGCGGCATGGCCGTTACCGAATGATTATGGATTGGAATTGGAATGTGCTGATGTTCTCGAGCATCAACTAGAGGTGGCAAGACAACGTGTGCATGATTGTCAACGTATAATCAACAAGTTGAGACTGGACATGCAGGTATTAGATGCAGGAGTCAAAAAATGAAACAAGACGACTGAGGTAACCATGAAGGAATTGGAGATTTTGCAGACTGAAATTTGTGCTATCTGAATCCGGCCAATCCTATTTTCTGAAGAGATTATAGTTCAAATGGAGTTAAGTTGATGCGCGTCCATGATGTATGAGTTGTATTTGCCCATTGTATAATTTGTTGTTTGTGTATGCTTTATTATCACCTGTGTCGAACCATAATGCCCAGTGGGTATAATCGGTTGTAATTTCTTTATTGTATAGTGTAGGATTATTCTACCTTTCAATGCCTTGATCTCTTTGTTGTATAGTGTATGCTTTTTAGAGGTGATAGTATTGAGTAGGATAATTCTTTGAATATGCTATATCGTTCAAACGGGGGCCAACTCGCCCGACCATGGCCCTTCACGGGCCATCGGATCCATGGGCCTTCTACGTCTCGTAGGATCCATGGGCCTTCTATGTCTCGTAGGATCCATGGGCCTTCTACGTCTCATAGGATCCATGGGCCGCCGACTCATTTATGGGTCTTGTACGGGCCTTTAATGGGCCGTAGACGGGCCTTCAATGGAAATCGTACGTTTTATGGACTAACCATAACGGGCCGTTAATAGGTCGTATTTGGTAATGCTAGGAAAATGGCCCAACAGACTAACGGTCCACAAACGGGCCGACTGTAATGACGGGCTGAATTTGGCCCACAAGCAGAAAATGACAGTAATGGGCCGTAAGTAACCGAATGCTGCAAATGAGCCCAAGAATGAATGGGCCCTCAGAAGGCCGAAAGTTAACTTGGGCTAGAAACGGCCCAACGGAATAACGGGCTATTAATGGGTATAAAGTGATACACTATTCATTACGGGCCAGTTTCACCATGGGTCGTTAATGGGTGTAAAGTAATACACTGTTCATCATGGGCCAGTTTGAGCACATGCCGCTAATGGGCCAAGAGTTACAAAGGGCCTCATATGGGCCGAAAGACGTCATGGCTATACATGGGCCAAAAGTGAAAACGGGCCGAAATCATATTGGATGGCCCAGATGATGCTACTGGGCCTAATTCAGATAGGGTGTAACGGGCCTTGGGTTAGCGGGCTGTAAATGAGCTATATGCGAACAGGCCATTAACGGGCTTTCCATGGGCCAGCCCGCTAGCTTTTGACCAAGTCAAATGGGCCGGCCTTTTCACAGGAATGGGCCACTGTTGGGTCGTGCCACATGTCGACGTATCATAGGCGCCTTCTGTCCAGTGAGTGGATGACATCTGTCCCAACGATGAGCCGACACATGTTTCCTCTAGCCAATGATGATTTTACACGTGGAAAATCCCCATTGGTCGGGGCTATTAACGGGTTATCGGATCCAAAACCCGACCCGATAGCTTAACGACGCCGTTACGGTGGATGCCATGTGTCGGTCACCCTTGACGAAAGCACTTCTATGACGCGCGATTTATCGTCATGGAAGTGGACACTTCCGTGATGATAATTTTGGTAATGTCATGGAACACTTCTACAATAGCACAGGTATGACTATCTTGATTCTGTCATAAATTTGTCATGGATGTACATGCATGACAAAAAACACGACCTACTGTGACAAACACGTATCATCACGGATGTGTATTTTTTTGTAGTGGAAAGGGCTTGAACGAGCGTTCCGGTGAAATGATGGTTGCTTCATCCAGTCCAACTTGGAGGCCACCTTACCACTCCTGGTAAAGGTGTGGGTTTTGTGATATGACGGGTCATGACGGCCACACCGAGGTGACAGGTGAGTCTCGACTGTAGCACCTAGCTATGATTTGGTGGATGGCACACGGGCCCGGATGCTTTGAAATGTCCCGCATGTGCACCGCGACCAAGGCGGAGAGGAAAACGAGAGAACTACAAAATTAATGCATGAGTTTAATTAGGGTAGTTTTGTAAAGTATGAGATACATTCCTCCAAACGCAAAATGCCTTGGTTCATGAGATTTGAGATTTGAGCCCTATAAACCAGAAGGGAGGGAGTACTGCACACGGTGTACTCTAGTCACTTGTTGAAATCTCTAGAAAGGCAAATACTCCTTTCCGGTTTACAGGGCTATACTACTCCCTCCGTCTAGGTGTGTAAGTCATCTTACGAAAACCAAATAGTCCCAAAACACTTAGGCGCGGTGCATTAACTTCTACCTTGTTTCTTGTTTCTTGACATATCAACCAATAAGAGATGAGAGGTGTGCATGCTTTTAATGACTTGCAATGGCTAGTTCATTGCATGCAATGCTATTAATTAGCAAATAAACATTGGTGACCCCAGGAGGAAATGGTGCTAAGCGCGTGGACCTATGCAGAATGAGTATCAACCAATGGATAATGGAGTTTAATTTTTAAACAATAGCAATTTTGTCTCATGCAAGAGCCTGGCTAGTAGTCCAAGGAACCGCACCACGCGAACGTTCGGGTTGCGCTTGGCTCTTCGCCTCTTCGAGAAGATGAACAATGATGTTACTCCTACTTCTACAGTATCGAATCCACTGCTGCATGTCCGTCCACCTCGTGCGGGAGGGATAGCGTGTAGCGAAAGCTTCTACTTACTGCTCCTGCCTTTGCATCTATGACAGGTGGGCCCAACAGGTGGTTGGCCCTCCTGTCATGCAGCTAGAGGCAGGTGCAGTTAAGGCACCGGAGCTCAGTCCACGAGGGAGAGGGCGTTGTAGTTGTTGGTGTCAAAACCGGCGGATCTCGGGTAGGGGGTCCCGAACTGTGCGTCTAGGCCGGATGGTAACAGGAGGCAGGGGACACAATGTTTTACCCAGGTTCGGGCCCTCTTGATGGAGGTAAAACCCTACGTCCTACTTGATTAATATTGATGATATGGGTAGTACAAGAGTAGATCTACCACGAGATCAAGGAGGCTAAACCCTAGAAGCTAGCCTATGGTATGATTGTTGTCTATGGAGTTGACGAAGTTGTTCTACGGACTAAAACCCTCCGGTTTATATAGACACCGAATAGGGTTAGGGTTAGATAGAGTCGGTTACAATGGTAGGAGATCTTGAATATCCGCATCGCCAAGCTTGCCTTCCACGCCAAGGAAAGTCACATCCGTACACGGGACGAAGTCTTTAATCTTGTATCTTCATAGTCCTGGAGTCCGACTGAAGGTATAGTCCGGCTACCCGAACACCCCCTAATCCAGGACTCCCTCAGTAGCCCCCGAACCAGGCTTCAATGACGATGATTCCGGCGCGCAGATTGTCTTTGGCATTCCAAGGCGGGTTCTCCTCCAAATTCCGTGTACCTGTTGAATAAAGTCCGGTTTCTTGTAAATGTTGCCCTCCTTGGCTTCTACGCCCTATAATGGCCGTCTTCCACATGTCAAACGAATGCGAAAAGCCGGGGAATTTTTACATCCACACCCCTAGCCATATAAACGAGCCGCCTATTTAACTGGATGGGAATTCGGCTTCAAACCACATCTCCTCCTCTCCGCGAGTTATAATAAGAGCGCTTCCAGCAAAGGTCCATTCCAACATGTCCAGCCGTCGCAGCTCCTCCCCTCGCCACTCCGGTCCCAAACCCGGGGACTGGGAGAGTTGCACCATCCCACACAACGAGTTAGTGTCACTTCAGGCCAAGGGATTTCTTCCCCCGGCATACATGGTCCCGGTCCGAGCCGGTCTCGCCACCTACAATGGCGGAAAACAGGCGGAGAGCACCCCCAATCCTTCTAAAGGAGAGCGGGTGTGCCTCGTCCCCTATCTAATAAGGGGACTGGGATTTCCAATTCATCCATTTCTCCACGGGCTTCTGAAGTTTTACGGTCTCCAGCTGCACAATCTCACGCCCGCTTCCATATTACATATCGCGGGTTTCGTCGCCCTTTGCGAGCTATTTTTAGGCGTTGAGGCTCATTTCGCCCTGTGGAAGAGATTGTTCTGCCTGGTGCCCCGTTCTCGAGAGGGGTCTATCTATCAAGTGGGCGGAGCCGAAGTATGGCGCATCCCCGGGACCGGATACCTATCCGGAACCCCGAAGAAAGCGTCCGAGGCCTGGCCTTCGGAATGGTTTTATATGGATGACGTCCCGCTACCGGACCCTATCCGGGTCGGTCGCGCTGAGTTCAACAATGCCTCGTTGAAGAAACGCTTGAGCTGGCGTCCACGGAGCTCTCAGAGAGAAAGCGATAGAGACGTCCTCTACCTGATGGGCCGGAAAAGACTGATGGCTCATTCCGGACTAACCATAATTGGAGTCATGGCCGCATGCATTATGCGGGGGGTGCAGCCGCTTCAATATAGAGGCCACCCTATGTGGGATTTCAACGGTGAGGATGACGCCACCCGTTACGGTCCTAAGGGGCCGGACTCAGCGTCAATCCGCGTTAGTAAAGATCTTATCCTCTTTGTACAAGGGAGAAAAGGAGGAATTCCTCCGCGTCAATCCGCGGGCCGGATTCAGTATGCACGATCCTCCAAGTTGGGTAAGTGAACAATTGCGCTTGCCCGTTTGCTTTATACTCCCACGGTTAGATAGGTAATCTAATGATTTCAATGCAGCAACTACGACAGGAGGTAAAGAATATAAACAACCGTCCTCCACAGCCCGAGGACCCAGAACGGTCCCTCAATTCGGACTCCGAAGAAGATCCGGACATATCGGTGGAGCTTATTGACGGGGTGTTCTATCAACTAAGCAAGGACGATACCTTGGTGTCCATTATGGCGGATTACCCAGGGTTAATCCCGGCCTCCTAGGTGAAGGAAATCGGAGTCCCATTCCCTTGAAAGAGATTCCATTCTCGTGTATTCCGGTGTTTCTAACGACAACCGTGTTTTGTAGGGGAGATTTCCGAGGCAGGAGGCCGAACCTGCGGCGGCTAGCCAACGAGGGGTCGCAGGGCCCCATGGGGCAAAAAGGAATGTAGTCCGGACTAAGATGCCGGCGCAAAGGTATAGCACGCACTCTGTTTCCCTGGACTTATTCTGTCAGGGCATATTAACGTTCGTGCTATCTTCAGAACGAAGAGACCTCGCCGGACTACATCCGGAGAGGTTTCCAATCGCGCCTCCACCAGCCAGGCTCCAACGTCTGGCCAGGAAGCGGAGGCGAGCACAAGGCACGCACCGGACGCTCCTCCGACAGAGGATGAGGACAGGCTGTCTGCCACCAATTCTGAAGTGGAGAGTGCCATGAACCACAGGCGTCGCCGGACCGTTCTACGCGACGGTTGTTTCTCCCAAGAGGCTTTAGATGCCTTTAATTTGAGAGATGCATACCTCCATGCCGCTCAAAGTGGTTTAGCCAGAGCCACGGAGCAGTATGTAAAAGACATACGGGTAAGAAAATTTTGGTTATATATATATATATGCCAGTAGCCCCCGAGACTTGAAGCAGTTAGAGAAACTGATTTAAGGATCATTTAATATGCAGGTTCTTACAGAGAAGAATACCGTACTGTCCCAGGAGCTGGAAAAGTGCAAGGCCCAACTAGAGGCCGCACTAGCCGCAGCAGGGGAGCCCAAAGAGACCCCCTCAAGTAAGATACACCTCGAAATATTAGTATTGTGTGGTGTGGGAGCCAATCTGACAGATCATATTGCAGATGGCACCGGACTAGATCCGGGCAAACATCAACTCTTACGCCGGTTAAAGGCCGGTGAGAGTATGTTGACAAGGGTGACGCTGGAGAAGAATGATCTTCAGGATGCCAATACCAAGCTAGATGTCGAACTTAAAGACGTTCGTGGCCAGCTGTCGGACTCTACGAAGGAGAATCGGCGGCTTCGACGCGGCATTTAGTAAGTGCTTGAACGAACTTTGAAAAAAAAGTTCGGCGAGGAAGTCGACTAACAGAGTAATGTCTGTAGGTATGCTCACAGGTCGTCCTGCGGAGGAGATGCCCGGTTCTACGAGTGACCTTCTTCCCGAACTCTTGCAACTGCACGAGCGAATTCGGCAGGCAATGCGAGGTGTTGCCCAAGCCTTATGGCCTGCCCACTCCGTGCCCGAGGGCCTTGGAGAGCTTGCGGAGAAGCTGAAGGGAGCTCGGCGGCGCTTCCGGTTGTGGAAGATATCGGCCTGCCGACAAGGCGCTAGGGAGGCCTGGTCCATGGTGAAGACCCGCTTTACGAAGTCTGGCCCAAACCACATGGCCGAGGTTGGACCAGTGGGGCCTGACGGGAAGGAGATCCCTGTAAGCTTAGTGTACTGCCAAGTAGAGTTGGCCATGAAGTATTCCCAGCAGGACTGTAAATTAGACAGCCTGTTAGATGGTATAGAAGAGGAATACAATCAGTCGGAATGACTGTGTAATTTTGAATTGACATGTGTAATGCCTTCTAGCCGGATTGTAG
Organism: Triticum monococcum; assembly: GCA_034509565.1. Taxonomy (NCBI): domain Eukaryota; kingdom Viridiplantae; phylum Streptophyta; class Magnoliopsida; order Poales; family Poaceae; genus Triticum; species Triticum monococcum. The sequence goes on from CM067842.1 coordinate 610,906,047, forward strand.
ATCATTTGTCGTTGCCGACCTTTTCGCTTCAACCTCGGGACCTGACGGTCTGGAGTGTGTCCGAATACCCTAGCGGTTATATAAGAACCGGGGTATGCGTGGAGACCAGGCGTAGGGGTCATCAGTGCTTTATCAGACAAGTGCCCAACTAGTTATGTTATATTACATGGTTAGTAAGAAACATCTTCCAGAGAGAATAGTTTCGTTAAGGGTTCCTTTCGCTGGGAGGCATGCCCTAATGTGCATGTCCGGACTGCGTGAAGAGACGCAGAAAAAGCATCTGGGGGCACATAAAATGAGTAAAAAAGATCATATTTTATCTCACCGACCGAATATTCCCTTAAGAACGCTAGCTTTCGGCTTCACCCAGTCTGAGGTACACGTCCGGCTTACCCGGCAGTAACAATCACAGAGGTGCTCCCTTTACCGCCTAGCCGAACAATCGGGAACGTAGGGGTAAGCACAGGAGCCAGGCAACCCAGCTTGGCCAAAACTTAAGTCATATCGATGCATATAATGGTGAAGAAAAAGGTATATGCGGAAGTTTGACGCATGTGTTGGGCGTGAAGACCGTATAAATAAGCTTTTGTTAAAGAAGCCCCCAGGTTTAATGAGCGTGAGTGGCGCGTCACTATATGAGCCTTTAAGGGCTATAGAAGAAAGAATGGGAAGGAGAGAAATGTAAGACAGAAAAATTCAAAAAGGAATGGGCAAAGGAAGGAGACGAACACAGAGTCCGGCGCTAGGCATAGAATCTTCGGAGACGGGCGGCGTTCCACGGGTTCGGCTCGAGTCGGTTGTTCGACGCATCTCGCAAGCAGTATGCCCCACCAGTCAGGACCTGGTCAATGATGAATGGACCTTCCCACTTGGGCTTGAGTTTCTCCTTTTTCTTATCCGGCAGGCGTAGAACTAGTTCGCCAACATTGTAATTTTTGGCCCGTACCTCTCTGCTTTGATATCTTCGGGCCTGCTATTGATAAAATGTGAAACGGGCTTTTGCCACGTCCCGCTCCTCCTCCAAGGCGTCCAAGTTGTCCTGCCAATCGAGCTCGGCTTCTCTTTCTTCGTACATGCGCACTCTAGGTGAGTCATGAATTATGTCGCAGGGCAAAACTGCTTCTGCGCCGTACACCATAAAAAATGGTGTGTATCCGGTGGTGCGATTTGGCATGGTCCGCAGCCCCCATAGCACGGAGTCGAGCTCCTCTACCCAGTGCGTGTTAGATTCCTTGAGGGACCGCACTAGTCTGGGTTTAATGCCGCTTATGATAAGACCATTTGCACGTTCGACCTGGCCGTTGGTTTGTGGGTGATAGACGGAAGCATAATCAAGCTTGATGCCCATGTTTTTGCACCAGAGTTTTACCTCGTCGGCGGTAAAGTTTGTACCGTTATCGGTTATGATGCTATGGGGGACGCCGTAATGGTGTACAACCCCGGATATAAAGTCTATCACAGGTCCGGATTCGGCCGTTTTAACAGGCTTGGCTTCTATCCATTTGGTGAACTTATCCACCATGACCAGTAAGTATTTTTTCTTATGGGTTCCACCTTTGAGGGGTCCGACCATGTCAAGCCCCCAGACCGCAAAAGGCCAGGTGATGGGTATAGTTTGGAGTGCGGTGGGTGGCATATGGCTTTGGTTGGCAAAAAGTTGGCAACCAGCGCATCGTTGGACTAGGTCCTGAGCGTCTGCCCAGGCCGTCGGCCAATAAAAGCCTGTACGGAAAGCCTTGCTAACAAGGGACCGAGCAGCGGCGTGGTGACCACCGAGTCCGGCATGGATTTCAGCCAGAAGGTTCCGCCCTTCCTCTTCGGAGATGCACCTTTGAAGGACTCTAGTAGTGCTTTTCTTATAAAGCTCTCCCTCATGGACTCTGTAGGCTTTAGATCGCCGCATTATGCAGCGGGCCTCGTTTTGGTCCTCTGGGAGTTCCTGCCTAATAAGGTAGGCTAGGAATGGTTCTATCCACAGGGCGATGATCGCCATTATTACGTGGCCTGAAGGTGTGATTTCATTGGCAGAGCCTCCCATTGTGTCAGATTGTTCCGCATTAGGTGGTGCGGCTGGGTCCGGGCCGTTATTTGCGGGTTCCCCCTCCCATGCTACGGATGGCTTGAACAATCTTTCTAAAAAGATGTTGGGGGGACTGCATCGCGTTTTGCTCCGATGCGTGCCAGGACGTCCGCTGCTTGATTGTTTTCTCGGGCTAAATGGTGAAACTCCAGCCCTTCGAACCGAGCTGACATTTTTAGGACGGCGTTGCGGTAAGCTGCCATTTTTGGGTCCTTGGCGTCGAAGTCGCCATTTATTTGGGATATCGCGAGGTTCGAATCCCCGCGTACCTCTAGGCGTTGAATGCCCATGGATACTGCCATCCGGAGGCCATGTAGAAGGGCCTCGTATTCGGCTGCGTTGTTGGAGTCCGTGTACAAAATTTGGAGTACATACTGGACTGTGTCTCCTGTTGGGGACGTCAAAACGACGCCAGCCCCCAGTCCGGCCAACATTTTGGAGCCGTCGAAATGCATGATCCAGTTTGAGTATGTGCCATACTCTTTAGGGAGTTTGGCCTCCGTCCATTCTGCGACGAAGTCGGCCAAAACTTGCGATTTGATAGCTCGTCGTGGCTTATAGGTTATGTCGAACGTGAGGAGCTCGATGGCCCATTTTGCAATCCGGCCCGTTGCATCCCGGTTGTTGATTATATCGTTGAGTGGCACTTCCGAGGTTACTGTTATGGAACACTCTTGAAAGTAGTGTCGTAGCTTCCGGGATGCCATGAATACCGCGTATGCAATCTTTTGGTAATGCGGGTACCGTGATTTGCATGGAGTGAGGACAGTGGACACGTAGTAGACCGGCCTTTGAAGGGGGAATTTGTGTCCGTCCGTTTCCCGCTCGACAACGAGCACTGCGCTGACAACTTGGTGTGTTGCTGCGATGTACAATAACATTGGCTCGCCGGTGTTTGGCGCGGCCAGGACTGGGTTTGTTTCCAATATGGCTTTTATTTCACCAAGTCCGGCCGTGGCGGCATCCGTCCACTCGAAGTGTTCGGTGCGTCGAAGGAGGCGATAGAGGGGTAGTGCCTTTTCTCCCAAGCGGGAGATGAAGCGGCATAAAGCCGCCACGCATCCGGTTAATTTTTGTATTTGTTTAAGGTCCTTTGGGACATCCAATTGTGACAAAGCTCGGATCTTGGCTGGATTTGCTTCAATTCCTCTACTGGATACAATGAAGCCCAAGAGCTTTCCGGCTGGAACGTCGAAGACACATTTTTCCGGATTGAGCTTGATGTCATATTTTCGAAGGTTATCGAATGTAAGCTTCAAGTCGTCTACTAGAGATTCGACATGTCTTGATTTGACGACCACATCATCCACGTATGCCTCCACTGTTTTGCCAATTTGGTTTGCCAAACATGTCTGGATCATGCGCTGATATGTTGCGCCGGTGTTTTTCAGCCTGAAGGGCATTGTGTTGAAGCAGAATGGTCCGTATGGTGTGATGAATGCTGTTGCAGCTTGGTCTGATTCTGCCATCTTGATTTGATGGTAACCGGAGTATGCGTCGAGGAAACACAACGAATCGTGTCCTGCGGTGGCATCGATAATTTGATCGATACGGGGGAGGGGGAAGGGATCCTTTGGGCATGCCTTGTTAAGGTCTTTGAAATCGACACACAGGCGCCAGGATTTGTCCTTCTTTGGTACCATCACCAGGTTTGCTAGCCAGTCCGGATGTTTTATGTCTCTGATGAATCCGGCTTCCAATAGCTTGGCTAGCTCCTCTCCCATGGCATGTCTCTTGGGTTCGGAAAAATGCCGAAGGGCTTGTTTGACAGGTTTAAATCCTTTTTGGATATTTAAGCTGTGTTCGGCCAGCCTGCGTGGGATCCTTGGCATGTCTGAAGGGTGCCAGGCGAAGATGTCGCAGTTCTCTCGCAGGAACTCTCGCAGTGCGGCGTCTACATCGGGGTTCAATCATGCCCCGATGGAAGCTGTTTTATTGGGGTCCGTTGGATGGACCTGGAATTTGATTATTTCATCTGCTGGCTTGAAGGATGTGGATTTAGATCTTTTGTCGAGTATCACATCATCCCTGTTAACCATGGAGCGAAGCACTGTCAGTTCCTCGGCCGCTAAGGCTTCGGATAGTGCCTCAAGGGCTAATGCGGCCGTTTTGTTTTCGGCGCGGAGTGCTATGTCCGGATCACTAGCTAGAGTGATAATTCCATTCGGCCCAGGCATCTTGAGCTTCATGTACCCGTAATGGGGTATTGCTTGGAAGATTGTGAATGCTTCCCGCCCTAGTAAGGCGTGATGTCCGCTTTTAAACGAGGCCACCTGGAACGTGACTTCTTCGGACCTATAATTATCTGGCGTGCCGAACACCACATCTAGTGTGATTTTTCCTGTGCAACGCGCTTCCTGACTGGGGATTATTCCTCTAAAGGTTCTGCTGCTTCGCTCGACGCGGTTCCAGTCTATTTCCATTTTTTGAAGGGTCTCCTCATAAATGAGGTTCAGTCCGCTGCCTCCATCCATGAGCACCTTGGTAAGGCGAAAGCCATCCACTATGGGACTGAGGACCAATGCGGCTGGTGCTCGGGTTGTTCGGAATCTAGGTTCATCACTTGCGTTGAAAGTAATGGCAGTGTCGCTCCATGGATTTATTGTTGCAACTTGATAGACTTCGGCGAGGTTGCGGAGTGTTCTTTTTCGCATATTGTTTGATGCGAAAGTCTCGAAGACTGTGAGAACGGTACTAGTGTCCTCGTGCTGGCTTTTTGCGGCCTCCCGATTTAAGAGGTCCTCGCCAATTTTGGCTACCTGCCGGAGTATCCAACATGCTCTAAGGCTATGAGTTGGTGTGGCGTCCTCTGTACTATGAATTCTACAGGGTCCATCAAGCCACCTTTCCAGTACGGTTCCATGCCCTGCAAAGGGTTTTGGCTTTTTGCTATTTATCCCGGGTGTCTTATGATGATGCACCCTCTTAGTTCGGACGGGATTACTATTCAAGGCCGGATTGTCCCAAAATTTTGTTTCGGTTTTCCAGGCACTTTCCATTGCACAGTATTTTTGTACTATGGACGCCAAGTCAGCGAAGCGTGTAATATCATGACGACTTACGGCGTTAAGGATTCCCTTGTCCGTGCAATTACTGCAGAAGATTGATATCGCGTCTCCCTCGCGGTAATCTTTTATCCTGTTCATAACTAGGAGAAATCTGGCCCAGTAATGATGTACTGTTTCTCTGGGCCTCTGCCTGATTTGGGAGAGATCGCTTATGTTCGGGTGGGTGGGTGTCATTGAATCTGAAACCTCACCCAATCCAAGATTCGGAGGCTGAAGCGTTTCCGAATTCTGAAGTTTGGACTCCTGGACGTTATCCAACGAATCCGGCCCGTTGCCTGATTCTAAGCTCAGGTCTTGAGTTACATCCTCCCCTCCGCGGGTATCCGGCTTGGAGGGATCGGGAATTCAGACATAACTAGTCCTTAAAATAGATGGAGAGTCGCCGCACCGCGCCTCTACCACGGCAATGTGGTGGGTGACTTGGGGAGAGTTAATTTCTCTTAGATCGGGTTTAAGCACAACCTGGTCGTAATCCGTGGCGACCCCCAGGGCGGCGATGCGATCCAAGAGCTAGTTTACGGAAGAGAGCTCCATTGGATCTAACTGCTCAACGAGCTCCGAGCTGACGTGCAGATTGCTTTTGATGACCCGAGAGGTCACCGTCGGCGCAACAGCCGAACAGGCGGTCATGAGGAAACCACCTAGCCGGAGGGTTTGGCCAAAAGCCAAGGCTCCCTTAGCAACGGCACCGTCTTTGAAGACGGGAGAAGGCATCCTTCCTGATTGCGACGGCACAGAGGAACTCTCAATGAAAGCACCAATGTCGGTGTCAAAACCGGCGGATCTCGGGTAGGGGGTCCCGAACTGTGCGTCTAGGCCGGATGGTAACAGGAGGCAGGGGACACAATGTTTTACCCAGGTTCGGGCCCTCTTGATGGAGGTAAAACCCTACGTCCTGCTTGATTAATATTGATGATATGGGTAGTACAAGAGTAGATCTACCACGAGATCAAGGAGGCTAAACCCTAGAAGCTAGCCTATGGTATGATTGTTGTCTATGGAGTTGACGAAGTTGTTCTACGAACTAAAACCCTCCAGTTTATATAGACACTGGATAGGGTTAGGGTTACATAGAGTCGGTTACAATGGTAGGAGATCTTGAATATCCGCATCGCCAAGCTTGCCTTCCACGCCAAGGAAAGTCCCATCCGGATACGGGACGAAGTCTTTAATCTTGTATCTTCATAGTCCTGGAGTCCGGCTGAAGGTATAGTCCGGCTACCCGAACATCCCCTAATCCAGGACTCCCTCAGTAGTAATCAAATTTCTCGGTCTTGTACGAGTTGACGCGACACATCAAAGCATTGCACGCGATATAAGTCTTTTTACACATTTCAAATGGGCTACTTCGTATGTAGGAGTAGACATATTCTGCTTCGTATGTAGTCACTTGTTGAAATCTCTAAAAAGACTTATATTTGGAAACGGAGGGAGTACAATGCATGCATGCATGCCGTGACTTTCCTTTTGATACTTGCATGTGTTGATTTGATGCACCTTGCCAAATTTTGACTATAAATTTAACTAACCAAATTTTCATGCATGTCACAGAAAATTACGGGGCTGTTTGGATTGTGACTATGTTTGTCTTATGTTGCCACATTATTTTTCCCACACTTGCCTAACCTGAGTTGCTCAAATTGTTAGACACACTTTGGCTTGCCTAAGGGAATCTTGCCACAATTTTTGTGTCTATGACATGTGGGGTTCACTGCTAATGAAACAATTCTTGTCTTAGGTGTGGCTAATAAAAAAGACTTATATTTAGGAACGGATGGAGTAGAAAATATAAATAATAATGCATGTTGGGGCAACCCACGTTTCCTCTAATTTTAGCCGTGGGCTTGTTCACAATTTTTACGAGGGGGTGGTTGTTCATTTAATGGAGGGACTTGTAGTACCAGACTTGAACGATACAAAGTGCGACCTGGCACACCGTAACACCACTTGGAACAAGCGGGTAGCTATCTCAAAAAACAATCAACAACTAAAAAAACTGCGACCTGGCATGTAGTAGTACACAATTTTAAACGATTGTTTTGATGGAGTGAAAAAGGAAAACTACCCCACTACGTATATATAGGCAGGAGCCTCCGCGCTTTCTTGCTAGGGTTGCTCTATTCACACACTCTCATCCTCTCCGGATCTAAACAAGATAGGGGTAGTAACACTGTATTTATCCCTTCAAAAAACACCGGCTTTCTATCCTCACCGCTGGTTACAGATCCAGACGTATCCCCCTCCGCCGGTGAAGGGGAGGAGGGGCAGTGTTTAGGCTGTCGTTGACAGCGAGGGAGGAGACCCACTGCCGGCCGCATCGTTATCTCTGGACAAGCACCGGTGCGGGAGGTCCTCTGATCCCTTTGTCGTTGCCTGTGGGCGGATCCGGCCTCCCGCCGCCCACCTATCCACATCCCGACGACCTTCAAGTATATCTTCGTTCAAAACCACCTTAGCTCTACTTCCCTAGCTCGCTACATCGCTGCATGTGCATCATTTTATACCTCTCAGCCCCTCTCGATCGGATGGTCCAACGTCACATTTTTTTTATTCTATTGTTAGAGGTAAAGCTACTTCATGGAGTCGAATCTTGTAATCCCTCCGTCCGAAAATACTTGTCATTGAAATGGATGTATCTAGATGTATTTTAATTCTAGACACATCCATTTTGATGACAAGTAATTCCGGACAGAGGGAGTACTTGGTTCAAACAAGAAATAAAGTGGGGTGGGGGAATTTAGTATGTACATCGGACTTGGTACAAACAGGAAGGAAAGGGGGTGAAAGTAGTACAAACTAGTCATCCAACCGGTCTCTTGGTTGAAAAGGGAAATATAGGGGTAACGTTGTACACAGTGGTATGACCAGGGCTAGATTTGCTACCCACACATAGGAGTAGGTGGATAGAGTGAACAAAAATGGGACCAACCCAGATATGTTTCTTGGATGTTTGTTTCTCGGGGCAACAAACTATGAATCACCACTTTATGCCCCTGTTTACATACATGGTGCTGGACTGCTGGTGCACCCACTGTCACATGCCCTTATACCAAATATTTAGGCTCTGTTCGGAATAAAGGGGCAGAAAACATAGGTCCTGATGAAAATAGAGGAATAGGAAAGCAATGTAGGTATAAAACTATGGAACAGCGAACCGGAGGAAACTCTCAAGAGAATGTGTTCGGATGGACTACGAAATGTACAGATTTGTTTTTTTAGAGTAGCATGCTTGGCAGTATGAGATGCTATTTGTTTATTCAGCTGCACAGTGACTACTCTTGTCCTCACCTCACGTACCACACATTGGTTGATTTTTTTATTCCGGCAACACAGCACAGCAACCTGTCTAACGCATGGCAGCGAGCGCCTGCCTCGAGCTTCCGCCCAAAAAATGAGCAGCGCGTGGATGTTTCTAATCCTATGGAATCAGTACTACCAGACCAGCTTCCTATGAAACACTATTCACCTTTCTCGTGTTCCGAACGGTAGGAAGGGAAAGAATACCGTAGGAATTGTGTTCCTATGAAAATCTTGCACCAAACCTGTGAACCGAACGCAGCCTTAGCTATTCTTAATCTAATGTCCATGGTAAAAATGAAGCCATGCCACTGTTATAAGACATGAAAAGTTTAGCCAAATGTTTTTGCCTGTAATTGTTTGAGACTCCGACTGTTTCCTCTGTGCCTTTTTGTGGAAACAGGGATATCCAATTCACCTGGTTGTTGTTGTGACCTTTTGGTGCACTGCACAAAACTCTTCTTAAAAGAAGTGACTTTTGTGTTATTTAACTGGAATGTCAGAATGAAACAGTTGGTTCATTTTGGTGGAACTACACAAAGGGAGATCTGTGTTCCAATCCTCATCATCCATATTTGCGTCATAACCTTCCTTTAGGTAAGAATGATATTTAATGCATGTGTTCATCTCTATTTTCCGACTGCCATGAGAAAATAATGTTGTTTTTTACTAGTACACTTGTACTCCCTCACGGACAAAACCAATTCTGAATTAGAAGGCCAATCATGTACTTGGTTTCACCAACTGGTGAGGAGAAAGAGAAATAGAGCATGAAGAGGAAGAAGAAGAAGAAGAAGAAGAAGAAGAAACACTGCCAAGGCGATCTTGCTGAAGCCAGAGGCCTAAGTTGAGGCCATTCAAGGGCTCCGGCAACGACTACCTTACATGTGAGACGATCCTCCAGGGAGCCCTTCCACTTCTGTTGTCTCACTTAATTAATTAGGAGTACTTAAGTACCACTAATTTATTACTGCCTAATTTTCCTGTTGGAGTTAAACAAATCTTTAGTATGACCCTATGTTGAATCATGTACGTGTGTATGTTTGTCTATGGAGGTGAATCATGTGGTGGAGCAGGGAGGGAATATTATTAGTGTCATGACATAATAGTGCTATTGTTTTGCATGTCAATTTATTGCCATTGGTTTAATGAGGTAATGTTTTGCGTATTGTCCATCATGAATTTGATGCTACTATTTGAGTAATATGCTAATGTCTTCCTATCATTTCTCACTAAGCTAATGAAGGTTTCACCTTGTTCCTACTTGTGCAAACAGGGATCATGTTGTGCCAATCATATATTTTAGTGGAACTACACAAGACAATACAATGAACTGTATCCCAGCCAGTGCTTTAACTCTGCTGGAAGTTCTTGATAATCTTTCGATATAATCTCAGCACTGGTAAACAAGAGTGATTTCAACCATACATTTGAAGTGCACAAAAATATATACTATTGTGTGATTCCAGTGAGTGCTTTATCATCTCTTATGGGACTACATGAATAACTTTTTTTCTCAGGTTGGTACGGGCCTAAGGCCTTCATCCATATTAGTTCGCTATCATCTCTATTTGTATCGTGCTACTATCATGAGAAACTCCTTTATCTTTGCACATTAAAGTTTTGCAACCTATGATAAATGGCAATACTTTGAGTGTTGAGTTGAGCTAATTGGCACTGATTAAATAAACTAATGCCTCTCTTTAAGCAAGACTACTATGTTGCTAACTTTACCCATTAAGATAATGAGGGTGCTTCTATTTGTTAGTGTATGTTTCATCAACTAGTCCCACTATTGTAGTAATCTCACTCTCTCAATATATGTGCCAACAGGGATGCTCGATTTTGGTGGAACTGCACAAAAACTTTGGGTGCTTCATTGCCTCGACAGCTTCCGTCCTTTCCTGTCAGTCGCTAATCTCTGCTTGCTTTCTTCCTTTGTTGTCAGTCACTTGGCTTATCTCGGCTTCCAGTCAAAGGAAATAGTAATTGATATGCTACCTCACACAGGTTGGTACTGGTCTTTATCCTGATTATTGTGCCTGTCATATGTATTGGTAATTCACTACAAGAAATATGTCAACTAGTGACCTTCTACCAGTGACCCTGGAAGAATTGGTCATAGATCTATGACCATTTCAGACCAATTGGTCAAAAGCTGTTCGGGGGGCTCCAAACCCTAAACTATAATGACCATTTTGGTCAGAAAGGTCGTAATTTCCTTACACGAAATGGTCATAAAGCAGATAGCACTGGTCCGCTGCCTTATTTCTAGCTAATCACGACCAATATAGATGGTCATAACCTTGTAAATTGTGGTGGGTTGCCATGACTAGGTGCCACCTCATCAGTTTTGCCTATGTGTCATGTCCATGTGGCAATTTTTGCCCCAGGTTGTGAAGCAACCTATATTTCTGTCATTCCCCAAATTCCCAAAAAAAACTCATAAATTCTTTGGGTCATATCTTCGTCAAATATGTAAAAAACCTTCCTTGCCTAGTTCAAAAATAATTCAACAATATTCATTTTCCTATTCTGTTCAGAACAACACTTTGTGAAGGAAGTACCACTTTGGTATGTCCAAATAGTATCCATTTTCTACGGTGCTTTCCTATGACCAAATAACCATCCTCCACCAAATGCCAGCTCAATCCATTCATTATTTTGAGCCCAGCTTCAACATTCGTATTTATGTCCAGTGTGGTGCTTTGCAAAGCAAGTACCACCTAGGCTCCTCCTTTTGAGCTATAAATTTGTGAAGACGGTCTTCTTAGTAACTGATCATCCTCAGCCAAAACTCACGCCCATTAGCCATGTATATTTCCCGTACTGCTAATCAAACACTTGGCTGCTAATTCATGTTTGAGCATTGATCGGTCTCCTCGTGAGAATCTTATGTTGTAATTTTCTTCCTAGCACCTACCTGGGGAGTGCCCAACCCACTAGACATGCCTAGGCCGCCCAAAACACATGGCAACACCACGGTCACGCGGTGACCATGCGGCGGGCATGCGAGTTTACGCGCTCTAGAGTTCGGGCCCTCGGCCACCGCCTAAACCTCGACGTATCGCCACAAAAACATGTATTTATGATTAAATAGGTACTTATGTAACTAGAAATGATTTTTGGAAAAAATAAATAGCAAACTATGAGGCAGCTGCAGTTCAAATTTGATCCGCTTCCAACTGAATCGGCGGAAATTTGTCTTTTTCACGAGAGGTGGATCAAAACTTTTTACACCCAACCATTTTGTCAATTGTGCATTAAATATGTCCTATTATTTTAGAAAAATGATTTGGTCCAACTTTGCAACAATTATTTGGGAGGTCCTTCACAAAAAAACCTCCTTTTGGGCACTAAAAAGGAAAATGTTTTTTCGTCCAAAGAAAATGAAAAATTCTTAGGCAACATTTTTTGCCATTCCAATATGCACCCTTGTGCACAATATGAGATCATTTGAACAAACTATGCCATGAATGTGGCCATAAGATTGATCATTTGGCTTGAAAGCCATTGATCGCCACACGTGATAGCTCGTTTCTGAGAACATTTTTTTTAAATAATTGCCGTATTACAAGTTTGTTATTTTTCCAGGGAACTTGGCCGCATATAATGACACAATGCGGAGGTTTCCCAATTTTTTGATTTGTTTTTGAATTTTTTTATGCCCGCTTCAAAATGTGGTCAAAACGGCGGGAATGGCCATTCCTAGCTAGTGGTTGAATCTTGAATTTTTTTTGGTGTTTCTATGATTAAATAGATACTTATGTACCTAGAAATGATTTTTGGAAAAAATAAAAAGCAAACTACAAGGTAGCTACAGTTCAAATTTGACCCGCTTTCAACTAAATCGGTACAAATTTGTCTTTTTCACAAGAGGTGGATCAAAACTTTTTACACCCAACCATTTTGTCAATTGTGCATTAAATATGGCCTAGTATTTTATAAAATTTATTTGGTCCAATTTTGCAACAAATATGTGGTAGGTCCTTCACAAAAAAAACTCATTTCGGACACTCAAAAAATGGAAAATGAATTTTCCATGCAAAGAAAATGAAAACTCCCTTAGGAAACATTGTTTGGAATTTCCAAGATGCACCCTTGTTCACAATATGAGATCATTTGAACAAAGTATGCCATGAATGTGGCCATAAGATTGATCGTTTGGCTTGAAAGCCATGAATCTTCACGCATGATAGCTCATTTCTGAGAACACTTTTTTAAAATAATTGTCGTATTACAAGTTTATTATTTTTCCTGGAAACTTGGTCATATATGATGACACAATGCGAAGGTTTTCCAATTTTTTTATTTTTTTATCCCTGTTTCAAAATGCGGTCAAAACGGCGGGCTTGACCGTTCCTAGCTAGTGGTTGAATCTTGGAAAACTTTTGATGTTTCTCTGATTAAATAGATACTTATGTACCTAGAAATGATTTTTGGAAAAAATAAAGAGCAAACTATGAGGCAGTTGCAGTTCAAATTTGACCCGCTTCCTACTGAATCGGCGGGAATTTGTCTTTTTCACCAAAGGTGGATCAAAACTTTTGACACCCAACCATTTTGTCAATTGTGCATTAAATATGGCCTAGTATTTTAGAAAATTGATTTGGTCCAATTTTGCGACAAATATTTGGGAGGTCCTTTACAAAAAACCCTCCTTTTGGGCACTCGGAAAATGGAAAATGGTTTTTTCATCCAAAGAAAATGAAAACTTCCTTAGGCAACATTGTTTGCCATTCCAATATGCACCCTTGTGCACAATATGAGATCATTTGAACAAACTATGCCATGAATGTGGCCATAAGATTGATCATTTGGCTTAAAAGCCATTGGTCTCCACACGTGATAGCTCATTTTTAGGAACACTATTTTAAAATAATTGTCATATTACAAGTTTATTATTTTTCCTGGGAACTTGGCCACATATGATGACACAATGCAAAGGTTTCCTAATTTTTTGATTTTTTTTATTGTTTATGCCCGTTTCAAAATGCGGTCAAAACGGCGGGAATGACCGTTCCTAGCTAGTGGTTGAATCTTGATTTTTTTGGTGTTTCCCTGATTAAATAGATACTTATGTACCTAGAAATGATTTTTGGAAAAAATAAATAGCATACTACAAGGCAGCTACAGTTCAAATTTGACTCGCTTTCAACTGAATCGGCAGAAATTTTTCTTTTTCACAAGAGGTGGATCAAAACTTTTTACACCCAACCATTTTGTCAATTGTGCATTAAATATGGCCTAGTATTTTAGAAAATTGATCTGGACCAATTTTGCAACAAATATATGGTAGGTCCTTCACAAAAAAAAAACTCATTTCGAACACTCGGAAAATGGAAAATGAATTTTCCGTGCAAAGAAAATGAAAACTCCCTTAGGCAACATTGTTTGCAATTCCAAGATGCACCCTTGTGCACAATATGAGATCATTTGAATAAATTATGCCATGAATGCGGCCATAAGATTGATCGTTTGGCTTGAAAGCCATGAATCTTCACGCATGATAGCTCATTTCTGAGAACACTTTTTTAAAATAATTGCCGTATTACAAGTTTATTATTTTTCCTGAAAACTTGGTCACATATGATGACACAATGCGAAGGTTTTCCAGTTTTTTGATTTTTTTGAATTTTTTATGCCCGTTTCAAAATGCGGTCAAAACAGCGGGCTTGACCATTCCTAGCTAGTGGTTGAATCTTGGAAAACTTTTGATATTTCTCTGATTAAATAGATACTTATGTACCTAGAAATGATTTTTGGAAAAAATAAAGATCAAACTATGAGGCAGCTGCAGTTCAAATTTGACCCGCTTCCTGCTGAATCGGCGGGAATTTATCTTTTTCACCAAAGGTGGATCAAAACTTTTGACACCCAACCATTTTGTCAATTGTGCATTAAATATGGCCTGGTATTTTAGAAAATTGATTTGGTACAATTTTGCAACAAATATATGGTAGGTCCTTCACAAAAAACTCATTTCGGGCACTCAGAAAATGAAAAATGATTTAAAAGAACTCATTTCTCATAACTCTTTAAAAATATTTGTCTTATTTCAATTTGTGATTGTTCCTAAAAACTAAAGTCAAATTTCTGACACAATGAGAAGTTTTTTTTCAATTTTTCAGGTCATAATAAAATGGCTAGCATGATTTAGCACCTTACTTTTAGTCAATTACGACCAATTAAAATGGTCAAAATATCATACTTGTATACTGTGCTCTGATTGGTCCAGAGGCCTCTCACGCGGATCATGGATAAATCACCGTCGGATCCTCCTGGATCCAGCGGCCCTCACCTCACTCTCTCACGGTCTCGCCCACCCACCACAAGCTACCTCTCAAAAAAACCACCGCACACCACTCCTCTCTCTCCCCGTGCAGCGAACCCTAGCGCTCTCACCCTCTTCCTCCCTCTGGATCCACCGCCGCCGCACCCAACTCCTCCTTCTGGATCCACCGCCGCTGCCCCCAACCCCACTCCCTCCCTCTTGATCTCGACGCGCCGCCACCCCCACCCCACTCCTCCGCCGTTCCCCACACACTCTCACCGCTCGAAGACCCCCACCCTCGCGGATCCAACATGTCGGCACCCCTTCCGCCACCCCCGCCATCGCCGCCCCTTCCTCCCCCAGCCCCGACCACCCCCCTTCCGCCACCCCCGCCCGCTCCGCCTAATCCACCGCTGGCCCCGATGCCATGGCGGACGCCGATAGCAGCAGCAACCCGCTGCTCGCCGACTTCTTCTTGCCGCCCTTCAACCGCGTCGAGCCCATGCAGCTCTTTGTCTCTTCCATTCCCTCCCCGATTCTCGCCCATCCCTCGGCGTCGTCGCCGCCGCCCACCACCCCCACCCCGGCGACTCAGGTGCGTCCCTCCACTCCATCTCCTCCTCCTCACATCCCTCCCTCACTTCCTCACCTCATGTTCTATCCCTCCCAGATCCAGGATGCCATGGGCGGGATGGCCTCTTCCTCCCCCGTCAGCATGTGCCAGCATGACCGGGTCGAGATCATCGCCAACGACCAGGGCAACCGCACCACGCCCTCCTACGTCGCCTTCACCGACACCGAGCGCCTCATCGCCGACGCCGCCAAGAACGAGGTTGCCATGAACCCCACCAACACCGTCTTCGGTATGTGCCACCCTCCCTCCCGACCCGTTGTGTATCATGCGTCGTCTGTTAGATGAGATCTTCGTGGTTGCGTGCGGTCCCTGTTCTGTTCTTACGCGCACGATGTGATATGATTTGTTCTGAATAATCAGATGTGGTTGTTGCCGAATCTGTCATGCAGTGCCCTGTCTATGAGATTAATTATAGATTTATTATTGGTTCATATCTACATGTGTGTTCTCTGTTGTTTGGCATGCTGTAGTCCCCTCTTTCTGAGATTGTTCTATGTCAAATTCTCAAATTAGATCCTTAGGAATGGATGGCTTGTCAATTAAGTTAGGATGGCTTGTCAATTTAAGTTAGGATGCCACCTTATGATTGAAAATATGTTGTAGATCTGGTCTTATTTAAATTAGATGTAGCAGCTGCTGTCGATTCTGTGTTGTAGTCCCGTGTTTCTCTTATCTATCACAGAATTTTATTATTAGTTTACTAGCACAAATGCCCGTGTGTTGCAACGGGTGTAAAAAAAACACTTCCCTAACCCAATGGCTCAAGACACCCCCCCTCCCCCCAAAAATCAAGCACCTATTTTTAACAGGTGCTCTCTTTTTCATTATAATTCTCAAAAAAATATTATACATGAACAACAATAAATAAAAAAATTATTATGATTTACACATAGTATTATTTTGCAGGTGTTAAACAACTATAACATAATTTTCTCTCGAGTTACGGACAGGGTAAGACTACGCGTTCGTGGGACTATAGCGAGTGGTGGAGGACTAAAAAAACTTGAGTGCGGCAAACTCTAAAGCATAAAAGAAACTCTTTCGACACAAATTACTAAAATGCACACAAATACTTTTATCGGAAATATACAAAAATTCTTTGAAAATCACTCCATTGTCAGGTCATTTTCTCAAAGTGATACTAAAATTTGAAAACAATTATCTCTCTCATGTGTCTTCTGTTTTCCCTTCCCATTCATTTTCCTATATTGCCGAAAAATCAGAAACACTACTCGTGCTCGCCGCCAGCCTCACGCACTAGTACTATGATTCTTGGGTTTGTGCTCGTGCATGTTGAACAAAGAACAAAGCAATGCGAACTTTTGATTGATGATGATGGTTGTGGCTCAGTACATCTGATCGTGGCGATGGCCTAATAAGATCCACGGCCCAATAACACATGACACGTTGATTTCTAGCTGGTTTACTTTTTTTCCACGATCTTTTTAGCGATCAATCAACTCTATATACATATCTGTCTCAAAAGAAAAAAACTCTATGTAAAACAAATGACAGAAAATGACCTGATTTACGGGATTTATTAGGACACTTTCCTTCTTTACCAATTTATTATTACGGGCCGGCTTCTTACTTTCCCTATCAATCACGGAAATTCCTCCTTTCCTTCTTTATTTTCACAGTTTATTTCTTTACTCGTTTACTTCTTTTTCCTCCTTTACTTCTAATATTGCGGGAAAGCTTTCCTCCTTTCCTTCTTATTATCGGGAAAGCTTTCCTCCTTTCCTTCTTATTACCGGACCGGACGGGTTCCCACTTTCCTAATTTTTGTTGTGAATCACGGAAAACCCTTCGTTCCTTCTTTATTTTCAGGAAACATGAGACCCACACTTCATCTATTCTCTGGATGGCTTCCTGATACCCAAGGAAATTGAAAACATATGTAAATTGAGTAGATTGGATGTGAGAGAGCGAGGTGGGACTATTGAACAAGTCAATCAACCTCTTCTTTTACGGAAAACATAGCTAGCTTGGTTGGTTGTGCCATTATCTATCACGTGTTGGGTTTAGGGTTCGAATCCTCTCATGGTCATGCATTTTTTTTCTTCAAACAGAATAGGTGGGCCTGATTTATTGGGCCAGAGCGCACAAACGAGCTTGGTTAATTAAGTTAGGATGGCTTGTCAATTTAAGTTAGGATGCCACCTTATGATAGAAAATATGCTGTAGATCTGGTCTTATTTAAATTAGATGTAGCAGCTGCTGTCGATTCTGTGTTGTAGTCCCGTGTTTCTCTTATCTATCACAGAATTTTATTATTAGTTTATTGGCATGGCTGCTCTCTGTTTATACTGTTTGAAATGCTGTTATTTTTTGTTGTTGTTTGTTCTGCATGGTTCAGTAGTAGATCCTTCAGAATGGAGGGCTAGAATTAAGTTGGGTGGTTGAAATTATGCTGCATACAAAACTTAGTTCTACTATAGTATACTAGATTCTCAAGTTTTACATCCATCAGAAAAGACTACTTGAAAGGCTACCTTAGGATTGAAAATATTGAATCCTATTTTGTTAACATGGTTCAGTAGTGGAATCTTGAAATGTCCTGCTTCATTTCAGTAAACCATGCAGCTCGATGCAACTGAATTTTCTGTTCCTCTATTTCTGCTTGCAGCCAAACTCCCCAGACTGCAGGGTGCACAAGAAGTGAACCCAGCCGGCCGTTCTGAAGCGAACTGAGCAATCCACCCTTTATGCATCTGGGCTGCTTGCCTCATCTGACTAACTCGCTGGGATAATAATTTACTTGGTTCTTGTCGGTAGAACCTTGGTCATGTAGCCTGCATTTTCCATTTTTCGTTTTCATGTTGGTATTTGTCTGTGTCTACCATGATCCTTTCATGAGAAAAATTAGGAGTGTTATCTTGGTAACGCCACACATCCCATCTCCTTTCCCCTGCAATCTAGTCTAGTTTAAAATATCCATTTCTTTGTCTGCTCTTGTGAGCTCTTCCCATTGGGAAACTTGGCTAGCTGCCCATATCAGTTGATGAACTATACTATTATCCACTGCTTTTAATCAGCTGATGATGCATATTCAGTTTGGCTGATTTTGTTACATACATACATACATGGCTTTGTTTTGGTCAACTCAACTGTGATGCCATTGTTGCTGCTTTGTAGAACTTTTGTTTGTTTAGAGCATGCATCCTAATTGTCAATCTCGAGTCTGCACTTCTACATGTTTTTGATGTCAAACACTTATGCATGACTAATTGTTAAGTTGATACAATTTCTTTGGTAGACAAGCTTGGAAACTTAGACTACAGACTGTTAAACTGCTACTGATTTAGACTACAGAATTTTTAATCTTAGACTACTAGTTTATCTATGTTCCATATCATGGATTTGACTTGTAACATGCATTACACATGTGTTGATACAATCATATAGCTTATCTGATCAAACAATCTGTTCATGTTATCTTTACCTGCTGCTCTTATACCTTACCAAAACAAAAATAATTCTAACTAGGAGTAGTTCTTTTTGTTTAGATTCTGTATTTATTACTGTTAACATATTGTCGTGATTTACTTTTTGTACTGAATAGATGTTTCTGATATTCACAGGTTTTAGCAATCAGCCGTAGTTCTTTCATCATAGGTGCATGGTGCAACAACGGACAAGCGCTTCATGTCCAACCAAGGTACATGGTGCTCGCAATTGACGAACAGAGGGTGTTCGACGTCGGCTACACAAACCACCACTGTGAGCTCCTCCCTTTCCTCTGCTACAACCATGCTCTATTAGGATGTGGCTGAAACCATTGGATGGCCTTCTTGGATATGTTTTGCTGCTATCTAGAATTAGTACTTGTCCAATTTTTTGTTTGTTTGCTGGACATGTTATGGTTCTAGTAGATAGTTTGCTAGCTATATACCTGCTGTTGATTGATGCTCTTGTGGTTAGCATTGTACTCCTAGAATCAGATTATACTATATCTAGTGTTCTTGTGGTTCTGCGAAGATGCATCACAAACATCTGGTGTCCAGATATAAAATTGGTCTCTTAAATATCTAGGTCTTTGAAGTTGGCTGAATCTATTGCTTTATTATATATTTGGTCCATAAATCTACATTTCTCTGAAATCTCTTTCAATATTTTTTTGAAGGTCTGTACTATTCTAATGCTGGTAGCCTATGTGTTCACTCTTTTACAGGAGGTCTATGAAATTTGAAGTTCGAAGCCGGATAGCCCTACTCAGCAAAGAGTCATCTCTTTTGTTTGACTGTAATAGACTGTAAATATTATTATATTTTAATAGTAGGCATATTTCGGATGTAATAGACTATGTACAGATTGTAGTAGACTTAGTGTTAGTTGATGAACTACATTTGTAATGTTCTGTTTGAAATATTGATTATGTATGTGATTTGAAAACGTGTGGAATGGAAACCTGACCTGTGAGAGCCATTTATGAAAATAATTTGAGCACTTTTGAAATTTCTGTCAAGCGGGCCCAATGTGTGAGATGATGACAAGTGGGACTAGCTCCAAAATATAGCCCAAACAATGTTAAAAGGCCATGGGCCAGAAATAAATAAAATCCTGAATTGTTGGGCCAGACCCATGTAGCTGACCAAAATTGAAAGGGGAAAAACAATAAATAGGCTGAATTAATGGGCTCGGCCCATGTAAAATGACGAATCGGACCGGGCTGATTCTTGTGCCACATCAGCTTGCCACGCTGGATGCCTACATGGCCTGAGGAGGTTGCTAGTGACCAAAAAAATTGGTCGTGGAACCAACGACCTTTTAGAGAAGGTCAATAATTTCAGTTTACGATCGCTAGCTTTTGACCTTCTGGTTTTGGTCAAAGAAAGGTCGCAAATGAAAAACTATGACCTTTCAGAGACCAAGAGTGAGGGTCACAAGTTGACATATTTCTTGTAGTGATTTGGTATTGTGCTACTGTTTGCCGATTTCATAAAGGAGTAATTTGGAGCCTGAACTCGCAGGCAAATCATTACATTGGGTGATTTCAGTAGAACTGCACAAAATGATCAGATGGACAGGTACTTATGCTGCTGCTATGTACTCCAAAGTTCACTCATACAAGCATCGATGTTGACAAGAAGTGCCTATATTCATTCGAGTATCAACCGGCGTCAACCAATTGTCAAACTCCAAGTATTAGGAGAATGAACGCCAAAAATATTGCTTGGTGCATAGCCCAGAAAAACGCAGTCCAGTCTTTGGTCCCAACTTGTGCCTTTTGGTTATCGGCACATATGGTAGCGAACTATATGGCATGGAGTCTAAAGATTCCAGACAAGTTGGTTGACATGTATATTCATCTGTCACTTAATCAGTTTGCACGCCAAGGATGCTCCATTTCAGTTGAACTGCACAAAAAATGGGGTGGTTCATTTTCTCAACTGCCTCCTTTCTCATCTGCAATGTAGAATTTTGGCGAGATACAGGACCAAGATGAGTGAGTAAACTAGTTGGATGAAAGTAGTGGCCAAGTTGCTCAAACCTCCCTCGGCACGAGGCCACTATTTTAGGATAAACCTACCAGCAAAGTTCAGATGGTCTGTGCTGCCTCTTATGTACTCCAAAGTTTACTCGTACAAGAACTAATTTTAGCAAGAAGTACCTCTGATTGAACACCATTTACCAGTCTGTACCCTAGGTAATTAAAGTTCGTCCATGGATCATATTGGCTGTGATCTCAATCATTTGGATGCATAAACATACTGAACATGTGTATATCTGAATCTTTTTGTGAATTATGTATGAATATTGTCGTGTGATCTATCAATCATTTGGATGCATAGATATGCTGAGCTTGTGTATATATGAATCTTTTGAGTTGTTGATAGTGAATGTTGGCTATGAATATGAACGTGTCATGTGAACCTGAGTTTGATATGAATGTTTACCTTTTCTGTTGTATTTGTGTGTGAACTTGTTAGTATGCCTACTGTGGGGTATAAAACGCAGGTCTCTTATAAAAGGAATGATGTGTCCAATTTATGTTTTCCCTTCTAACCATATTATATATATTTATATTATTACTATTATCGTATATTTTATAGAGACTTATATATACATTATAAAAACATCCCAGGTGTTATTAACTTATAAAAGTAAATGTTTAACGGAAGTTGGCAAGGAAAATCCTGGTTGTTTTTGACTCACAAGCAAGGAAAATCCTGGTGATTGCGTACAAAAGCTTGCGAAGATTTTAAGGACCAATTTAATAATAATGCGCTCATTTTTATTTTGAGCAATAACTCGCTAATTTCTTAATTATATATATAAAAAATGTGCCTCTCTGGTTTATTCTTTGATATTAATTGCCCCTTCTAACATAACATTATATATATAACGGGCCCACCTAATATGTGTATTTCAAGGAAGTGCAAATGGGCTGGGATTTCTTAGAAAATATAAATGGACCTGATTGACGTGAAATTATTTGTTCACCCAGCCCAGCAAATGGACTGTACATTCTAGAAAACATGGGTTAAATATGTGCCACATTTTTGCAGGCTGACATGTGGGCCAATAGGTCGAAGCCTATGCAGGGCGTTGTCAACTTGGTCAACAAATGATTGTGTCATCCACAACCATTGGATTTATATCCAACGGCCGACATGCACCTTCAATCTCTCGTCTTCTTCCTCCAGCGTCGCCGGGACCGCCTGGTCCGGCCTCCGGCGGCTAGCGGCTCTGCTTAGCATGCCTCACTGTGAAGCGCTACCCCACCGCCGGCCAGGCTATCCTCCACCCCTCAACACCTCCTGTTATTCTCCACGGACTACAGCCCCACGCCGCAACAGCAGCAGTTATAACCCTTCTCCTCCTCTCAATCTGTGACTCCACTGTCGAGTTTTCCCATCTCTGAGTTGTTCCCGTCCAGGGCCTCGCCATCGTTCACCGCCTCGCTGTGTTCGGTGCGGCGTGGTCAACAAACGAGAGTCATCGGAAGAGGACTGTACGTGGAGAGCCTAACGGTTGGGACCCATGAGGTCCATGGTCGCACGCAAGGAAATTTCCTCCTTATTAAGGTGAAAAAATGTTTCCTCCACCTGATAGCTAGGACCCACCGGCTGTATCTTCGCACAGAAGGAAGTGCCTCCTTGTTTTGCGAAAAAAATTATTCATCCCGTTGACAGCTGGGACCCGTCAAATTTGGTGACTGACTTGTGGGCCTACTAAGCGGACGTGTACGCACGGCTTTGTCAACTTAATCAACAAATGATTCTAGCAGCTCGACCGTTGGATGTTAATCCAACAGCCGTGCTCCTTCTTCAACCTCTGTTCTTGCTCCTGTCTCCCATGGGCGGCACCGCGGCTGTGCTGCCGCGCACCCGAACCAGTGAAGTTTCCCACTCCTCTCCATCTGCGACTCCACTGCCCCGTCTTCCCCATCTCCGGGTCGTGCCAGTTTGGGTGCGCTCGGCATGGTGTGGTCAACGTGGTCAACAACCGAGAGTCATCGAAAGATGACTGTACGTGAGAGGCTGACAGTGGGGACGCACCACGCCCATGGACGCATGCATGCAACGAAACGCGGTGAGGTCAACATGGTCAAGGAACGACTTCCATTGGAAGTATACTGTACGTGGAGAGTCTCAGCTGGGTCCACGGCCGCAGCAAGTAAGTGTCTCCTTATTACGCGGAAAATAATGATTCCTCCAACTGACAGCAGGGACCCACTGGACGGGCCACCGTATTTTGTGAAAAAACGTTAATACCATTTCTGTTCATAGCGTGCCCAGATCAAGAAAGCAGCTGATGAGACCGAGACTATTCTTGAAACAACCCCGGCTGGCAAAAGTGATGGGGAAGGTGCACTTTGAGCATTCATCAAGGTTCACATCTCCTTCAAACTAGCACTTAACATGTGTTCCTACGTTCGATGTCTCATTCACTTGTACATGTTGCAGCGCCAGGGCCAAAAGTTAAGGTGGCTATCAAACCTTTTCAGTTGTCGTGACCCCGAGTATGTATCACCAGAACGGTCTAGGTCGGCGACACCATCAGATCCCGCTTCGGGCAGGGCCATGGTGATATCATTTGGAGGATGAGGATGTGGGTGTGGTCACCCAAGAGGTATGGCATGAGCATATATATCCAATTGTTGATGCATTGCTAACTATATCCTCACACACGGTTTTTCCATATGTTTTGTTGATGCATAGGTTGCTGATGATATGACCTTGGGGACGTACCAGGTTAGATCCGCATACAGGTTAAAGCCTAGGACGGGAATCAACAAGTACACACCTGAATACTTCACCAAAAGAGGCAAAAGGACGGTCGGCACCTCGCGGATGGCGGCTTTTGATGACTATTTGGATGACGATGTCGATGACGTGGAGGAACCGGACCCGGAGCGGGAGCGGGTTCCTCTTCCTAGGAAGGTGAAGAAGTTAGTTGTGACGCCCCCGATTCAACCGTACACTAATCATACATGCAAACATGTACAATCAAGATCAGGAACTCATGGGAAGATATCACAACACAACTATACAAATAAAATAAGTCATACAAGTATCATATTACAAGCCAGGGGCCTCGAGGGCTCGAATACAAGAGCTCGATCATAGACGAGTCGGCGGAAGCAACAATATCTGAGTCCAGACATAAGTTAAACAAGTTGCCTTAAGAAGGCTAGCACAAACTGGGATATAGATCGAAAGAGGTGCAGGCCTCCTGCCTGGGATCCTCCTAAACTACTCCTGGTCGTCGTCAGCGGGCTGCACGTAGTAGTAGGCACCTCCCGAGTAGTAGTACTCATCGTCGACGGTGGCATCTGGCTCCTGGGCTCCAACGTCTGGTCGCAGCAATCGAGTATAGAAAGGGGGAAAAGAGGGAGCAAAGCAATCGTGAGTACTCATCCAAAGTACTCGCAAGCAAGGAGCTACATTACGTATGTATGCATTGGTATCAAATGGAATAAGGGTATCATATGTGGACTGAACTGCAGAAAGCCGGAATAAGAGGGGGATAGCTAGTCCTTTCGAAGACTACGCTTCTGGTAACCTCCATCTTGCAGCAGGAGAAGAGAGTAGATGGTAAGTTCACCAAGTAACATCGCATAGCATAACCCTAACCGATGATCCTCCCCACGTCGCCCTGTGAGAGAGCGACCACCGGTTGTATCTGGCACTTGGAAGAGTGTGTTTTATTAAGTATCCGGTTCTGGTTGTCATAAGGTCAAGGTACAACACTAGGTCGTCCTTTTACCAAGGGACACGGCTATTCGAATACATCAACTTCCTTGCAGGGGTGCACCACATAACCCAACACGCTCGATCCTATTTGGCCGGACACACTTTCCTGGGTCATGCCCGGCCTCGGAAGACCAACACGTCGCAGCCCTACCTAGGCACAATAGAGAGGTCAGCACGCCGGTCTAAATCCTATGGCGCAGGGGTCTGGGCCTACCCCCCTTTGCACACATGCACGTTGCGAACGCGGCCGGACAGCAGACCTAGCAACCTCCATTACAAAGGAAGTTGCGTTACCCGGTCCAACCCGGCGCGCGCCGCTCAGTCGCTGACGTCACGAAGGCTTCGGATGATACCACGACGTCGAGTGCCCATAACTGTCCCCGCGTAGATGGTTAGTGCGTATAGGCTAGTAGCCAGACTCAGATCAAATACCAAGATCTCGTTAAGCCTGTTATTTTGAAATAACCGCGAACGCCGACCAGGGCCAGGCCCACCTCTCTCCTAGGTGGTCTCAACCTGCCATGTCGCTTCGCCACAAAAATCCACACAGAGGGTCATCGAGAAAGTATGTCCTTCCAGCCCCCAATTCGTGAATCAACCGCGGGTACTCCTCGAGCCAACCCGACTTTAGTCATCACATGTATCATGTATAAAGTATATAGCATATACCCGTGATCACCTCCCGAGTGATCACGGCCCGATAGTATAGCATGGCAGACGGACAAGAATGTAGGGCCACTGATGACAAACTAGCATCCTATAGTAAGCATTAGGATTGCAGGTAAAGGTAACAGTAGTAGTAGCAAGGACAAGCTATGCATTAGGATAGGATTAACGGAAAGCAGTAACATGCTACACTACTCTAATGCAAGCAGTATAGAGAAGAGTAGGCGATATCTCGTGATCAAGGGGGGGGGGCTTGCCTGGTTGCTCTGGCAAGAGAGAGGGGTCGTCAACACCGTAGTCGTACTAGGTAGCAGCGGCGTCAGTCTCGTAGTCTATCAGAGAGAAGAGGGGGAAGAAACAATGAATATAATGCAAACAGATGCATAATGATGCATGACAAGACAAGTAGCGGTGCTAGGGGTGCCCTAACGCGGTATGAGGTGGTACCGGTGAAGGGGGCAAACATCCGGGAAAATATCCCCGGTGTTTCGCGTTTTTGGACAGACGAATCAGAGGAGGAAAGTTGCGTGTTCGCTATGCTAGGGATGCGTGGTGGATGAATGGGCTGCGTATCCGAATTCGTCTCGTCGTTCTGAGCAACTTTCATGTACAAAGTTTGTCCATCCGAGTTACAGATTATTTTATATTAATTTTCAAAGTTTTAAACATTTTCTGGAATTACTGGATTTAAATTTAATTCGAAATTAAAAGGATAAAATACTATGGGTACACAGTGAGCGTACCTAGCAGCGTACGTGTGTGGCTGACAGTGGGGCCCAGCTGCTAGGTCAGCAGCTGACCGGACAACCCTTATCCATTCGAATAGTGGAGGGTGGCCCCACCTGTAATAGGCAGCGGGCTTAAAGTGAGGTTATTTTAAAAGGAGATTGATTAAAGGCATGGGGCCCATGTGTCAGGGGCACATTAACTTAACAAGGGGTTAGTTTTGTTAGGTAATTAGGAAGAGGGGCCCACTAGTTAGTGGGTGATTAGGGGGCTGTTAGCGGCTAATAGGGGATTAGCCCCTTAATTTGGGCTGGTTGGAGCCCGCTGGCAGAGGCACAAAGGCCAGCCCCAGCGTGGCTGTGCGCAGGCACGCACGAAGGCTGGACGCCATGAGCGGCCGGACCCGGTGGTGCGCCGGCGGCCAGGTCTAGCAGGCCGCGCGGGCGAGCGGGTGGCGCGGCCGGCAGGAGCTACTCCAAGCCGCGGCAAGCAGGGGGACTGGCGCGGTTGGCGCAGCCGGCAGGGGCGAACGACGGCGGCGGCGGCCAAGTAGCAGCGTGCAGAGCGGCACACAAGCGCATGGGAGGCATAGGCGTAGGGCCGTGTGCGGTCGGCGCAGCGGAGCAGTACCGGCGGGAGGCAACGGGCGGAGTGGCCGTAGCAAGCTGTAGCGTAGCCACCGCAAAGCAAAGGCAGCAGCACACGAGGGTGGCGAGCGGGCGTCGCGTGCATGGACGACGTGAGGGAGCAACGGGCAGGGGCGCGCTAGACGCGGCGGTGGCGGCGGCCGGTGCGCGCGTGCACGCGTGGGACGGCAGCAGTGGAGGGCGGCCACGGCGACGGCGTGTGGGACGCGAGCGCGGCCCTAGTGAGCATGACGACCGCGGGCACCGATGGGAGAACGGGCGGCGCGAGCGGAGGACTACGACTGGGCATGCGCAGTCGGGCGGAGCTGCAGCAAGGGGCGGATGGCGCGGCGACAAGAGCAACTATCTATGGACACAGGATCAAGCTACGAGCATAAGGGAACGTCGAGGAGCTCACCGCGGAGCACAAGATGGCTCGGTGAGCGACTTAGGAGCAGCAGAGGAAGTGGATTCGATGAGGAACTCCGGCGACCGAAGTGGGAAGAAGTCGTCGATCCCGAAGCTTGACGGCGCCCCAGCTCGATCTGGTGGCCGTAGTCGAAGTAGACGAGGCAGACGCGTCTCCTGGCGTAGTTTTAGCCGGCGGGGATGGCAGTGGCTACAACGACGACGAAGCGGTGACGGCTACGTTCGGATGCGGGTTCTAGATCGAACGAGGAAAGTGGAGATAGAATTAGGAGCTATGGTTTCGGTCGAGGGGTGCAGCGGTGTTTTGTAGGGCACCGGGGTGTGCTGGATGGCCGCCACGCACGGCATGGCACGGCCATGCCGATGGATGGCCGCCATGATCCCCCTGCCTCCTCATGTAGCGAGATTGGGGATGGCCCAAGTTGGGCTGGGCTGGTTCCTGTAGCTAGTAGGCCGTGAGTCCAAAGAGTAATTTAGTTTTTATATATTTCCACATTCTATTTTAGCCACTCTTTTGTATTTAGCCTAGATACTAAACATTTTAGTTAAAGTTGAAACTTCCCACAACATTACCTGCTGATATTTTGGTGTTGACTAAAAAGTTTGAGGTTATTTGGAAAATGTTTGAAAATAGGTTTATATTTAAATGGGCATAATAAGTGTTGCTTGTCCACATTAATTATTCATAGGGGCAATTTAAAAATCCATTTTAATGTTGGTTCCTACATGTTAAATACTTAGTGAATATTTGTAAACCCTGGAACATTTTTATTTGACAGTTTGAAGAAATAAGAATTTGACTTGTTATTTAAAATTTTGAATTGTTTTTGAACCATCGCGAGATTAATAATAGTAATCGCAGTGATGTGGCATCATTAGCAGAGATTCACTGTAGCTTAATTATCCGGCATCACAATTCTCCTCCACTATAAGAAATCTCGTCTCGAGATTTAAGAGGCAGAGTAAAGGGGCAAGGTTATGGACACGAAATTCTAGCGAGTGTTCTCGGTCTTGGTTGCTCTTCTCGAAGAGGTTCATCCAATACGTCGATGTCTTCATTTCTCTGCTTCCGGTTATCATGATGAAGTCGTCATCCTTTATTTGGGGATCCCATCATACTTCCGAAAGAATAAGGGGGGTATTCCAGAAGAACGGACCTCTGCAAGGTTGACTATCTAGTCGATAACATAATTGAAGGTGGCGTAAAGTAACTCTCGAATTGAAACTTAAGAAAATATCGAGAGCAATTTAAGAAGGTATCATGGGAAGTTTAGAGCGGGCAGGCCATCGTTCGATGCCAAAAGCAATGCGTGAAAGGGGTTCAGAGAACGGGAATAAATATTGTGCCTGATACCAGAATTGATGATTTCTCACAAGGTGGCTCGTGAGTTACATACGAGGCCATGCGCAAGGAATAACTTTGAAACAGGGATGTACAGGAGAGTTAGGTTTCAATCCTGTGAAACTGTGGGTTATGGGCCCACCATGTGGGTTAAAAATAGGAAGGCCGGTGACATTTGCACGATCATGTAAGCAAGGCATGCCAGAGGATAGTCTGTCGGTTATGTCGGCAACAACATCGGTACCAAGGGCGAGGGACGAAGAGAACCATTTTCCTGCTCGTTGAATGAGGCAGACCAATAGGCAAAGTTCTCATCGATCAGTGGTTACCGGAATGCCATCAACAAAAGCAACAGGGTCTTACTGACACAGTTGTTCACCAAGGTGTTTACATAAGCAGAAGGATATTGTTGTTTAGATCATATAGATCACAAGAAAGGTTAAACAGAACAATGGAAAGGAAAATGTGATCATCAGATTTAAACAGGTTTAAACACACATTTCAGGGGTATATCCTTCCCAAGGACAAGCCGAATATGATATCCATGACAGGATAGAAAAGAGAAAACTCTTTAGGTAAGGAGAAGAAAATTTCATGACAATACCCATACAGCGGTGTTTGGATAATTAATAATTAAAATTTATCATTGTGCTTCAAATGTTCCTGTTGAAAATCGGAGTACCACAGACATGCTTCGAGATAGCATTGACATAGTCACTGGGTAAAGATCAAATTTTGGATACACAAAGGACCCATCAGGAACAACTTATAGAATAATTCTTACAATTTCCTCATGTAAGAATGGATAACCTTGCTGAAAAGGAAACTATAACAATAGGGCCTCTGGCCAGGTGTGATAGGCATGACATCACCTTACTGGATCATAAAAGGCCAGTGTTATAACTCTTGGTAATATGTTCTAGCCCCGATTTGACCGAGTTTTTAGATCTGATTGGGATCAGGATACCTTGGACTCAGGATGCCTGTGAAGAAAGGTGCAACGCAATTTGACGAGATGACATTATAAGATTCTTAGGAAACGAACTATGGAAGCGAGTACCGATACAAAAGTTCATCATTAAACCAAGGAGAGAATGAGGAGGTGGCTGATGAACTCAGCAACAATTCATTGAGATTTCCACAATTATGTGAACAAGGAGATAATATTTGTTAGATCAAATGATATAATGATGTGTGTTCAAGGAAAACACCCAAGATTAAACATTGGTTGACAGGTGCACACGAAATATGGGCTGGGTTGCATGATCAATGTTACAATGGTGACTTAATGAACAAAAGAATTAAAATGAAACTATAGACCATTCACTTCAAAGCAATAGGGTTGCTAGAAGTTTTGAATTCGCACATCATAGTTCAATTGCCGGTATTCCGGTTAGAAACAACATGGGGACCAAGAAAGAATGGTGATGGTGAGAAGTATCACTGTAACAAGAATTCTTAAGAGGTGGGGTAATCCTCACGACATTCTTGACATAAAAGATGGTAATACTCCAAGGTAAAGAAGAACAAATGCTGGATAGCAAGGAACTCAAGGTATAACATAGAACACGAACAAGTTTGTGTTGGAGGGAAGGCAATAATGTTGGCTATGATTACACAAATCATCGAGGGGCAAGGATGGTATTTCCCATCATGAATTCGATTGATATCCTGGACGAGCTCAAAATGTTGATGATGATCACGACACAATTGTCGAGAGATTTCATGAAGGTGTAATCGATCGGCGATGACATCAAGTCAAAGGAATGATGAAGCGAAAGGTTATTGGAACCACGGGTACATCACAAACTCGGAGTCAGGCTTGTTGTACAAGGCGAAATGATAAGACGAGGAAAGTCGACGTAAGCTTAGCTCATCGTTGAAAAGTTGTGCTCCGGGAAGAAGGACCAGGTAGCACAGTTAAAAAGTTGCACGATAATGATATAGCCAATCAGACTAGGAATGACTTGAAGGATTAATAAACTCATAAGCAACGAAAATTACTTAGATTTATTAAATCAGAGTGCGGAATCGATTCACTTATCGGTGTTCTCGAGTGACTATTATCTCAGAACCCGGGGAAAATATGAAATCAATCAGAAACAGCATTAGGTGAAGACTCATAGGAAGCAACATAGTTTCTTTAATATTCTCGAGATAACGGAGGGTAATACTCGAAGGAAGATCAAAATAGAGGTCGCGGAGATGTATTGATCTATAGAAGACAAGTACTTTAACTTGCCCGAGAGAAGGAATCAAAGAATATCAATACGGTCGGAACTGTTGGAAATATGCCCTAGAGGCAATAATAAATTGATTATTATTATATTTCCTTGTTCATGATAATCATTTATTATCCATGCTAGAATTGTATTGATAGGAAACTCAGATACATGTGTGGATACATAGACAACACCATGTCCCTAGTAAGCCTCTAGTTGACTAGCTCGTTGATCAATAGATGGTTACGGTTTCCTGACCATGGACATTGGATGTCATTGATAATGGGATCACATCATTAGGAGAATAATGTGATGGACAAGACCCAATCCTAAGCCTAGCACAAGATCGTGTAGTTCGTTTGCTAAAGCTTTTCTAATGTCAAGTATCATTTCCTTAGACCATGAGATTGTGCAACTCCCGGATACCGTAGGAGTGCTTTGGGTGTGCCAAACGTCACAACGTAAATGGGTGGCTATAAAGGTACACTACAGGTATCTCCGAAAGTGTCTGTTGGGTTGGCACGAATCAAGACTGGGATTTTTCACTCCGTGTAAACGGAGAGGTATCTCTGGGCCCACTCGATAGGACATCATCATAATGTGCACAATGTGACCAAGGAGTTGATCACGGGATGATGTGTTACGGAACGAGTAAAGAGACTTGCCGGTAACGAGATTGAACAAAGTATCGGGATACCGACGATCGAATCTCGGGCAAGTATCGTACCGATAGACAAAGGGAATTGTATACGGGATTGATTAAGTCCTTGACATCGTGGTTCATCCGATGAGATCATCGTGGAGCATGTGGGAGCCAACATGGGTATCCAGATCCCGCTGTTGGTTATTGACCGGAGAACGTCTCGGTCATGTCTGCATGGTTCCCGAACCCGTAGGGTCTACACACTTAAGGTTCGATGATGCTAGGGTTATAAAGGAAGTTTGTATGTGGTTACCGAATGTTGTTCGGAGTCCTGGATAAGATCACGGACGTCACGAGGAGTTCCGGAATGGTCCGGAGGTAAAGATTTATATATGGGAAGTCCTGTTTTGGTCACCGGAAAAGTTTCGGGTTTTATCGGTAACGTACCGGGACCACCGGGAGGGTCCCGGGGATCCACCAAGTGGGGCCACAAGCCCCGGAGGCCTACATGGGCCAATAGTGGGAAGGGACCAGCCCCTAGGTGGGCTAGGGCACCTCCCACCAAGGCCCAAGGCGCCTCCAATAGGGGAAGGGGGCAAACCCTAGGGCAGATGGGCCCTAAGGCCCACCCTAGGTGCGCCTCCCCCTCTCCCCCTTATGGCCGCCACCCTAGATGGGATCTAGGGCTGCCGCACCCCTTGGGGTGGGAACCCTAGGTGGGGCCGCAGCCCTCCCTCTCCCCCTGTATATAGTGGAGGCAAAGGGGCAGCCCAACACACGATTCAATCTCCCTGTTGGCGCAGCCCTACCCCTCTCCCTCCTCGTCTCTCGTAGTGCTTGGCGAAGCCCTGCTGGAGTCCCGTGCTCCTCCACCACCACCACGCCATTGTGCTGCTGCTGGATGGAGTCTTCCTCAACCTCTCCCTCTCTCCTTGCTGGATCAAGGCATGGGAGACGTCACCGGGCTGCACGTGTGTTGAACGCGGAGGTGCCGTCCGTTCGGCACTAGGATCTCCGGTGATTTGGATCACGACGAGTATGACTCCTTCAACCCCGTTCTCTTGAACGCTTCCGCTTAGCGATCTACAAGGGTATGTAGATGCACTCTCCTTCCCCTCGTTGCTGGTTTCTCCATAGATAGATCTTGGTGACACGTAGGAAAATTTTGAATTTCTGCTACGTTCCCCAACAGTGGCATCATGAGCTAGGTCTATTGCGTAGATTCTATGCACGAGTAGAACACAAAGTAGTTGTGGGCATTGATTTTGTCAATTTACTTGCCGTTACTAGTCTTATCTTGATTCGGCGGCATCGTGGGATGAAGCGGCACGGACCGACCTTACACGTACTCTTACGTGAGACTGGTTCCACCGACTGACATGCACTAGTTGCATAAGGTGGCTAGCGGGTGTCTGTCTCTCCCACTTTAGTCGGACCGGATTCGATGAAATGGGTCCTTATGAAGGGTAAATAGCAATTGGCATATCACGTTGTGGTTTTTGCGTAGGTAAGAAACGTTCTTGCTAGAAACCCAAAGCAGCCACGTAAAACATGCAAACAACAATTAGAGGACGTCTAACTTGTTTTTGCAGGGTATTCTATGTGATGTGATATGGCCAAGAAGAATGTGATGAATGACATGTGATGTATGAGATTGATCATGTTCTTGTAATAGGAATCACGACTTGCATGTCGATGAGTATGACAACCGGCAGGAGCCATAGGAGTTGTCTTTATTTATTGTATGACCTGCGTGTCATTGAAAAACGCCATGTAATTACTTTACTTTATTGCTAACCGGTAGCCATAGTAGTAGAAGTAATAAGTTGGCGAGACAACTTCATGGAGACACGATGATGGAGATCATGGTGTCATGCCGGTGACGATGATGATCATGGAGCCCCGAAGATGGAGATCAAAAGGAGCAATATGATATTGGCCATATCATGTCACTATTTGATTGCATGTGATGTTTATCATGTTTATACATCTTATTTGCTTAGAACGACGGTAGTAAATAAGATGATCCCTCGTTAAAATTTCAAGAAAGTGTTCCCCCTAACTGTGCACTGTTGCGAAAGTTCGTCGTTTCGAAGCACCACGTGATGATCGGGTGTGATAGATTCTTACGTTCGAATACAACGGGTGTTGACGATCCTAGCATGTACAGACATGGCCTCAAAACACATGCAAAACACTTAGGTTAACTTGACGAGCCTAGCATGTACAGACATGGCCTCGGAACACAAGAGACCGAAAGGTCGAGCATGAGTCGTATGGTAGATACGATCAACATGAAGATGTTCACCGATGTTGACTAGTCCGTCTCACGTGATGATCGGGCACGGCCTAGTTGACTCGGATCATGTAATCACTTAGATGACTAGAGGG
The DNA here is from genome assembly GCA_034509565.1 of Triticum monococcum. Taxonomy (NCBI): domain Eukaryota; kingdom Viridiplantae; phylum Streptophyta; class Magnoliopsida; order Poales; family Poaceae; genus Triticum; species Triticum monococcum. Next base: position 610,939,648 of record CM067842.1, read on the forward strand.
ATGTCTATCTGAGTGGGAGTTCATAAGATGAACTTAATTATCCTGAACATAGTCAAAAAGGTCTTCGCGCTCGCGCTTCAGTTCTACTATTTAGATATGTTCCTAGAGAAAATTTAGTTGAAAGTTGATAGTAGCAATTATGCGGACTAGGTCCGTAAACTGAGGATTGTCCTCATTGCTTCATAGAAGGCTTATGTCCTTAATGCACCGCTCAGTGTGCTGAACCTCGAATGTCGTCTGTGGATGTTGCGAACATCTGACATACACATTTTGATAACTACGTGATAGTTTAGTTAAACGGTTTAGAGTTGAGGTACCAAAGATGTTTTGAAACATCGCGAAACATATGAGATGTTTCGAGGGCTGAAATTGGGATTTCAGGCTCGTGCCCACGTCAAGAGGTATAAGACCTCCGACGGTTTTCTTAGCCTGCAAACTAAGGGAGAAAAGCTCAATTGTTGAGCTTGTGCTCAGATTGTCTGAGTACAACAATCATTTGAATCGAGTGGGAGTTGATCTTCCAGATGAGATAGTGATGTTTCTCCGAAGTCATTACCACCAAGTTGCTAGAGCTTCGTGATGAACTATAATATATCAGGGACATATATGATGATCCTTGAGATATTTGTGATGTTTGACACCACAAAAGTAGAAATCAAGAAGGAGCATCAATTGTTGATGGTTGATGAAACCACTAGTTTCAAGAAGGGCAAGGGCAAGAAGGGATACTTCATGAAACGGCAATTCAGCTGCTGCTCTAGTGAAGAAACCCAAAGTTGAACCCAAGCTCGAGACTAAGTGCTTCTGTAATAAGGGGAACAGTCACTGAAGCAGAACCACCCTAGATACTTGGTAGATGAGAAGGCTGGCAAGGTCGATAGAAGTATATTGGATATACATTGTGTTAATGTGTACTTTACTAGTACTCCTAGTAGCACCATGGTATTAGATACCGGTTCGGTTGCTAAGTGTTAGTAACTCGAAACAAAAGGCTACGGAGACTAGCTAAAAGGTGAGATGACGATATGTGTTGGAAGTATTTCCAAGGTTGATCAAATATCGTACGCTCCCTCTACCATCGAGATTGGTATTAAAACCTAAATAATTGTTATTTGGTATTTGCGTTGAGCATAGACATGACTGGATTATGTCTATCGCGATACGGTTATTCATTTAAGGAGAATAATGGTTACTCTATTTATTTGAATAATACCATCCCGATCTTAGTGATACACATGTTCATGCCAAAAGATATAAGATAGTAATGATAGTACCACCTACTTGTGGCACTGCCACGTAAGTCATATCGGTGTAAAACGCATGAAGAAGCTCCATGTTGATGGATCTTTGGGCTCACTCATTTTGAAAAGTTTGAGACATGCGAACCATGTCTATTGGTGTATATGCATGAAGAAACTCCATGCAAATGGACCGTTTGGACTCACTTGATTTTGAATCACTTGAGACATGCAAATCATACCACATGGGCAAGATGACTGGAAGCCTCGTTTTCAGTAAAATGGAACTAGAAAGCAACTTGTTGGAAGTAATACATTTTGATGTGTGCAGTCCAATGAGTGTTGAGGCGTGTAGTGGATATCGTTATGTTCTTACTTCACAGATGATTTGAGTAGATGTTGAGTATATTTACTTGATGAATCACGAGTCTGAATTATTGAAAGGTTCAAGTAATTTCAGAGTGAAGTTGAAAGATCGTCGTGACAAGAGGATAAAATATCTATGATATGATCATAGAGATGAATATCTGAATTACGAGTTTGGCACAGAATTAAGACATTGTGGAAATTGTTTCACAACTAATACAGCCTGGAACACCATAGTGTGATGGTGTGTCTGAACATCATAACTGCACCCTATTGGATATGATGCATACCATGATGTCTCTTATCGAATTACCACGATAGTTTATGGGTTAGGCATTAGAGACAACCACATTCACTTTAAATAGGGCACCACGTAATTCCGATGAGATGACACCGTATGAACTATGGTTTAGAGAAACCTGAGCTATCATTTCTTAAAAGTTTGGGGCTGCGACGCTTATGTGAAAAAAATTCAGGCTGATAAACTCGAACCCAAAGCGGATAAATGCATCTTCATAGGACACCCAAAACAGTTGGGTATACCTCCTGTCTCAGATCCGAAAGCAATAAGGGGTTGTTTCTAGAATCGGGTCCTTTCTCGAGGAAAAGTTTCTCTCGAAAGAATTGAGTGGGAGGATGGTGGAGACTTGATGAGGTTATTGAACCGTCTCTTCAACTAGTGTGTGGCAGGGCACATGGAGTTGTTCCTGCGGCACCTACACCAATTGAAGTGGAAGCTTATGATAGTGATCATGAAACTTCAGATCAAGTCACTACCAAACCTCGTGGGATGACAAGGATGCGTACTACTTTAGAATGGTACGTAATCCTGTCTTGGAAGTCATGTTGCTAGACAACAATGAACCTACGAGCTATGGAGAAGCGATGATGGGCCTGGATTCCAAAATGGCTCGAGGCCATATAATCCGAGAGAGGATCCATATATGAAAACAAAGTGTAGACTTTGGAAGAACTACTTGATGGTCGTAAGGCTGTTAGGTACATATGGATTTTAAAAGGAAGACGGACAATGATGGTTAGTATCACCATTAAGAAAGCTCGACTTGTCGTTAAGATGTTTTCCGACAAGTTCAAGGAGTTGACTACGATGAGACTTTCTCAATCGTAGCGATGCTAAGAGTCTATTGGAATTATATTAGCAATTACTGCATTATTTATGAAATCTTGCAGATAGGATATCAAAACATTGTTTCCTCGACATTTTTTTCCTTGAGGGAAGCTTGTATGTGATACAACCAGAAGGTTTTGTCAATCCTGAAAGATGCTAACAAGTATGCAAAGCTCCAGCAATCCTTCTAAGGACTGGAGTAAGCATCTCGGAGTTGGAATGTATGCTTTGATGAGATGATCAAAGATTTTGGGTGTATACAAAGTTTATGAGAAACTTGTATTTCCAAAGAAGTGAGTGGGAGCACTATAGAATTTCTGATGAGTATATGTTGTTGACATATTGTTGATCAGAAATGACGTAGACTTTCTGGAAAGCATATAGGGTTATTTGGAAAGTGTTTTTCAATGGAAAGCCTGGATTAAGCTACTTGAACATTGAGCATCAAGATCTATAAGGATAGATCAAAACACTTAATGGTACTTTCAAATGAGCACATACCTTGACATGATCTTGAAGGTGTTCAAGATGGATCAGCCAAAGAAGGAGTTCTTGCCTGAGTTGTAAGGTATGAAGTCAAGACTTAAAGCTCGACCACGGCAGAAGAAAGAGGAAGGACGAAGGTCGTCCCCTATGCTTTTGTCATAGGCTCTCTACAGTATGCTATGCTGTGTACCGCACCTGAAGTGTGCCTTGCCATGAGTCAGTCAAGGGGTACAAGAGTGATCCAAGAATGGATCACAGGACAGCGGTCAAAGTTATCCTTAGTAACTAGTGGACTAAGGAATTTTCTCAATTATGGAGGTGGTGAAAGAGTTCGTCATAAAGGGTTACGCCAATGCAAACTTTGACACTAATCCAGATTATTCTGAGTAGTAAACTGGATTCGTATAGTACAACAGTCATTTGGAATAGCTCCAAATAGAACGTGGTAGCTGCATCTAGAAGATGACATAGAAATTTGCGAAGTACATACGGATCTGAATGTTTCAGACCCGTTGACTGAAACCTCTCTCACAAGCATAACATGATCAAACCCAAAACTCTTTGGGTGTTAGTCACATGGGGATGTGACCTTGAGTGTTAATCACATATCGATGTGAACTGGATTATTGACTCTAGTGCAAGTGGGAGACTGTTGGAAATATGCCCTAGAGGCAATAATAAATTGATTATTATTACATTTCGTTGTTCATGATAATCATTTATTATCCATGCTAGAATTGTATTGATAGGAAACTCAGATACATGTGTGGATACATAGACAACACCATGTCCGTAGTAAGCCTCTAGTTGACTAGCTCGTTGATCAATAGATGGTTACGGTTTCCTGACCATGGACATTGGATGTCATTGATAATGGGATCACATCATTAGGAGAATGATGTGATGGACAAGACCCAATCCTAAGCCTAGCACAAGATCGTGTAGTTCGTTTGCTAAAGCTTTTCTAATGTCAAGTATCATTTCCTTAGACCATGAGATTGTGCAACTCCCGGATATCGTAGGAGTGCTTTGGGTGTGCCAAACGTCACAACGTAACTGGGTGGATATAAAGGTACACTACAGGTATCTCCGAAAGTGTCTGTTGGGTTGGCACGAATCAAGACTGGGATTTGTCACTCTGTGTAAACGGAGAGGTATCTCTGGGCCCACTCGGTAGGACATCATCATAATGTCCACAATGTGACCAAGGAGTTGATCACGGGATGATGTGTTACGGAATGAGTAAAGAGACTTGCCGGTAACGAGATTGAACAAGGTATCAGGATACCGACGATCGAATCTCGGGCAAGTATCGTACCGATAGACAAAGGGAATTGTATACGGGATTGATTAACTCCTTGACATCGTGGTTCATCCGATGAGATCATCATGGAGCATGTGGGAGCCAACATGGGTATCCAGATCCTGCTGTTGGTTATTGACCGGAGAACGTCTCGGTCATGTCTGCATGGTTCCCGAACTCGTAGGCTCTACACACTTAAGGTTCGATGACGCTAGGGTTATAAAGGAAGTTTGTATGTGGTTACCGAATGTTGTTCGGAGTCCCGGATAAGATCCCAGACGTCACGAGGAGTTTCGGAATGGTTCGAAGGTAAAGATTTATATATGGGAAGTCCTATTTTGGTCACCAGAAAAGTTTTGGGTTTTATCGGTAACGTACCGGGACCACTGGGAGGGTCCCGGGGGTCCACCAAGTGGGGCCACAAGCCTCGGATGCCTACATGGGCCAATAGTGGGAAGGGACCAGCCCCTAGGTGGGCTAGGGCGCCTCCCACCAAGGCCCAAGGCGCCTCCAATAGGGGAAGGGGGCAAACCCTAGGGCAGATGGGCCCTAAGGCCCACCCTAGGTGCGCCTCCCCCTCTCCCCCTTGTGGCCGCCACCCTAGATGGGATCTAGGGCTGCCGCACCCCTTGGGGTGGGAACCCTAGGTGGGGGCGCAGCCCTCCCTCTCCCCCTATATATAGTGGAGGCAAAGGGGCAGCCCAACACACGATTCAATCTCCCTGTTGGCGCAGCCCTACCCCTCTTCCTCCTCGTCTCTCGTAGTGCTTGGCGAAGCCCTGCTGGAGTCCCGTGCTCCTCCACCACCACCACGCTGTTGTGCTGCTGTTGGATGGAGTCTTCCTCAACCTCTCCCTCTCTCCTTGTTGGATCAAGGCATGGGAGACGTCATCGGGTTGTACGTGTGTTGAACGTGGAGGTGCCGTCCGTTCGGCACTAGGATCTCCGGTGATTTGGATCACAATGAGTACGACTCCTTCAACCCCGTTCTCTTGAACGCTTCCGCTTAGCGATCTACAAGGGTATGTAGATGCACTCTCCTTCCCCTCGTTGCTGGTTTCTCCATAGATAGATCTTGGTGACACGTAGGAAAATTTTGAATTTCTGCTACGTTCCCCAACAGGAACCATGATTGCAAGAGACCAAATCCCAGATATAATTAGAACTTATATCAAGGGAATAATCAATTTAAGAGAAGCTTCCATGATAAGGTCTACATCATGTCCATGGGCATGAACACAAAGTTCAAGGTCGACTCCCACTTCTGCAATGCATAACCTTTCATTCACTTCTCGTTTTCGAAAAGGTTGTAGTGTTGAAATTTTATTTGGTGAAGCAACAGAAAAGTATGACTCGCGAAAACTTTCGGGTCCATACGGTTTGGGGAAGGCATAGGTTCAACCCATCGGGGCATCTTAGGAGCATATACCACAAATCTCAAGAATAATTAACACAAGCTCAATAGTATAGCATGCTTGAGAAAGCAGAGGATACAATTTACCAAAGGCATTATGTATCTGAGGAAAGGCTCTCAAGCTTATTGAATATGAAGGACATTGTCAGACAATAATCCAACAAGGGGTCTTATGGTCTACAACAGAGCTGATGCGAGTATTGGTACTCTATCAAAAGAAGAAGGAATGAAAGGGCATCGGATTATCGAAACTACTGACTAATCCAAAGCTCAAATGCAAGGGAATTATCATTTCCAAATCAGGGGATCAGAAGCCAACGCTCTCATTAAGAATGGATCAGTCGAATAGACTTAGGGGTACAATCGACGGCAATTTGATTGGTCGATAACCCGCTCATGTTTAAAATGATGTCTGAGCCGGAAGGATGAATTCTAGGATCTAATTGAGGATGGCGAGCATTCACAACATTTTGAATCAACGGACTCAAAATGATAATGACAAGGGATGCCAATAAGATTATAGACTTATGGGATTAACCATAATGCAAGCAAGTAAGAATTTCAAGAGCAATAGGCTACTCAGGATTTTCGGAAGTTCAAATAGTATTTTGAAGACTTTTGTGAAATACATGAATCAACTGGGGATGAGCAAATATCCGGTGAGTGCTAGAAATTATCCATAGTGGTATTCATGTGGCAAAGAATAGCAAGGCAGTAAGCTCAAAGGATTCTCGGAACAACGGATAGAATTTCGGGGTATCTTGTAATAACAAGATCAACTGGGAAGCATTGTATGAATGGCGAGTATATGTGGTTATCCATAGGGGTTTATCGATGAAAGGGACTTGCAAAAGCGATGCTACAAAGTCTCAAGAGAACATCGGAGAGTATCTCTGGATTCTTCTGGTGCAGCAGACGATCATCTTTAATAAGGGGCTCTCCGGGAGAAGTATTATCGAGAACCTAGAGTTAGATATTAAAAACCATTTAACCCGAATAGAAGAGAGATTAGAATCCCAGAGTATAGACGAGGAATAAAAGATCCTAATACCACCCAATGGCGACGTGGGCCCATGGGCCACACAGCCATGTTAGTAAAAGTTTTGTAAAGTCTAGACTCAACTTCGGCCAGGGAGTTGGAAAGGGGGATTCCTACAGGCAGACGGCTCTGATACCAACTTGTGACGCCCCCGATTCAACCGTACACTAATCATACACGCAAACATGTATGATCAAGATCAGGGACTCACATGAAGATATCACAACAAAACTCTACAAATAAAATAAGTCATACAAGTATCATATTACAAGCCAGGGGCCTCGAGGGCTCGAATACCAGAGCTCGATCATAGACGAGTCAGCAGAAGCAACAATATCTGAGTACATACATAAGTTAAACAAGTTGCCTTAAGAAGGCTAGCACAAACTGGGATACAGATCGAAAGAGGCGCAGGCCTCCTGCCTGGGATCCTCCTAAACTACTCATGGTCGTCGTCGGTGGGCTGCATGTAGTAGTAGGCACCTCCCGAGTAGTAGTAGTCGTCGTCGACGATGGCGTCTGGCTCCTGGGCTCCAACGTCTGGTCGCAGCAATCGAGTATAGAAAGGGGGAAAGAGGGAGCAAAGCAACCGTGAGTACTCATCCAAAGTACTCGCAAGCAAGGAGCTACATTACGTATGTATGCATTGGTATCAAATGGAATAAGGGTATCATATGTGGACTGAACTGCAGAAAGCCGGAATAAGAGGGGGATAGCTAGTCCTTTCGAAGACTACGCTTCTGGTAACCTCCATCTTGCAGCAGGAGAAGAGAGTAGATGGTAAGTTCACCAAGTAACATCGCATAGCAAAACCCTAACCGATGATCCTCCCTATGTCGCCCTGTGAGAGAGCGACCACCGGTTGTATCTGGCACTTGGAAGAGTGTGTTTTATTAAGTATACGGTTCTAGTTGTCATAAGGTCAAGGTACAACTCCGGATCGTCCTTTTACCGAGGGACACGGCTATTCGAATAGATCAACTTCCCTGCAGGGGTGCACCACATAACCCAACACGCTCGATCCCATTTGGCCGGACACACTTTCCTGGGTCATGCCCGGCCTCGGAAGACCAACACGTCGTAGCCCTACGTAGGCACAACAGAGAGGTCAGCACGCTGGTCTAAATCCTATGGCGCAGGGGTCTGGGCCCATCGCCCTTTGCACACCTGCATGTTGCGAACACGGCCGGAGAGCAGACCTAGCAACCTCCATTACAAAGGAAGTTGCGTTACGTGGTCCAACCCGGCGCGCGCCACTCAGTCGCTGACGTCACGAAGGCTTCGGATGATACCACGACGTCGAGTGCCCATAACTGTCCCCGCGTAGATGGTTAGTGTGTATAGGCCAGTAGCCAGACTCAGATCAAATACCAAGATCTCGTTAAGCGTGTTATTTTGAAATAACCGCGAATGCCGACCAGGGCCAGGCCCACCTCTCTCCTAGGTGGTCTCAACCTGCCATGTCGCTTCTCCACAAAGATCCACACAGAGGGTCGTCGGGAAAGTATGTCCTTCCAGCCCCCAATTCATGAATCAACCACGGGTACTCCTCAAGCCAACCCAACTTTAGTCATCACATGTATCATATATAAAGTATATAGCATATACCCGTGATCACGGCCCGATAGTATAGCATGGCAGACGGACAAGAATGTAGGGCCACTGATGACAAACTAGCATCCTATAGTAAGCATTAGGATTGCAGGTAAAGGTAATAGCAGTAGTAGCAAGGACAAGCTATGCATTAGGATAGGATTAACAGAAAGCAGTAACATGCTACACTACTCTAATGCAAGCAGTATAGAGAAGAGTAGGCGATATCTCGTGACCAAGGGGGGGGGCTTGCTTGGTTGCTCTGGCAAGAGAGAGGGGTCGTCAACACCGTAGTCGTACTAGGTAGCAGTGGCGTCAGTCTCGTAGTCTATCAGAGAGAAGAGGGGGAAGAAACAATGAATATAATGCAAACAGATGCATAATGATGCATGACAAGACAAGTAGAGGTGCTAGGGGTGCCCTAACGCGGTATGAGGTGGTACTGGTGAAGGGGGAAACATCCGGGAAAATATCCCCGGTGTTTCGCGTTTTCGGACAAACGAATCAGAGGAGGAAAGTTGCGTGTTCGCTATGCTAGGGATGCGTGGTGGACGAACGGGATGTGTATCCGAATTCGTCTCGTCGTTCTGAGCAACTTTCATGTACAAAGTTTTTCCATCCGAGTTACAGATTATTTTATATTAATTTTCAAAGTTTTAAACATTTTCTGGAATTACTGGATTTAAATTTAATTCGAAATTAAAAGGATAAAATACTATGGGTACACAGTGAGCGTACCCAGCAGTGTACGTGTGTGGCTGACAGTTGGGCCCAGCTGCTGAGTCAGCAGCTGACCGGTCAACCCTTATCCATTCAAATAGTGGAGGGTGGCCCCACTTGTAATAGGCAGCGGGCTTAAAGTGAGGTTATTTTAAAAGGAGATTGATTAAAGGCATGGGGCCCATGTGTCAGGGGCACATTAACTTAACAAGGGGTTAGTTTTGTTAGGTAATTAGGAAGAGGGGCCCACTAGTTAGTGGGTGATTAGGGGGCTGTTAGCGGCTAATAGGGGATTAGCCCCTTAATTTGGGCTGGTTGGGGGCCCGCTGGCAGGCACGCACGAAGGCTGGACGCCATGAGCGGCCGGACCCGGTGGTGCGCCGGCGGCCAGGTCTAGCAGGCCGCACGGGCGAGCGGGTGGCGCGGCCGGCAGGAGCTACTCCAAGCCGCGGCAAGCAGGGGGGCCGACGCGGTTGGCACAGCCGGCAGGGGCGAACGGCGGCAGCGGCGGCCAAGCAGCAGCGTGCAGAGCGGCACACAAGCGCATAGGAGGCATAGGCGCAGGGCCGTGTGCGGTCGGCGCAGCGGAGTAGTACCGGCAGGAGGCAACGGGCGGAGTGGCCGTAGCAAGCTGCAGCGTAGCCACCGCAAAGCAAAGGCAGCAGCACACGAGGGTGGGCGAGCGAGTGTCGCGCGCATGGACGACGTGAGGGAGCAACGGGCAGGGGCGCGCTGGGCGCGGCAGTGGCGGCGGCCGGTGCGCGCGTGCACGCGTGGGACGGCAGCAGCGGAGGGCGGCCACGGCGACGGCATGTGGGACGCGAGCGCGGCCCTAGTGAGCATGACGACCGCGGCCACCGGTGGGAGAACGGGCGGTGCGAGCGGAGGACTACGACAGGGCGTGCGCAGTCGGGCGGAGCTGCAGCAAGGGGCGGATGGCACGGCGACAAGAACAACTAGCTATGGACACAGGATCAAGCTACGAGCATAAGAGAAACGTCGAGGAGCTCACCGCGGAGCACAAGATGGCTCGGTGAGCGACTTAGGAGCAGCAGAGGAAGTGGATTCGATGAGGAACTCCGGCGACCGAAGTGGGAAGAAGCCGTCGATCCCCAAGCTTGACGGCGCCCCAGCTCGATCTGGTGGCCGTAGTCGAAGTAGACGAGGCAGACGCGTCTCCTGGCGAAGTTTCAGCCGGCGGGGATGGCAGTGGCTACGACAACGACGAAGCGGTGACGGCTATGTTCGGATGCGGGTTCTAGATCGAACGAGGAAAGGGGAGATAGAATTAGGAGCTAGGGTTTCGGTCGAGGGGTGCAGCAGTGTTTTGTAGGGCACCGGGGTGTGCTGGATGGCCGCCACGCACGGCATGGCATGGCCATGCTGGTGGATGGCCGCCACGATCCCCCTGCCTCCTCCTGTAGCGAGATTGGGGATGGCCCAAGTTGGGCTGGGCTGGTTCTGTAGCTAGTAGGCCGTGAGTCCAAAGAGTAATTTAGTTTTTATATATTTCCACATTCTATTTTAGCCACTCTTTTGTATTTAGCCTAGATACTAAACATTTTAGTTAAAGTTGAAACTTCCCACAACATTACCTGCTGATATTTTGGTGTTGACTAAAAAGTTTGAGGTTATTTGGAAAATGTTTGAAAATAGTTTTATATTTAAATGGGCATATTAAGTGTTGCTTGTCCACATTAATTATTCATAGGGGCAATTTAAAAATCCATTTTAATGTTGGTTCCTACATGTTAAATACTTACTGAATATTTGTAAACCCTCGAACATTTTTATTTGACAGTTTGAAGAAATAAGAATTTGACTTGTTATTTAAAATTTTGAATTGTTTTTGAACCATCACGAGATTAATAATAGTAATTGCAGTGACGTGGCATCATTAGCAGAGATTCACTGTAGCTTAATTATCTGGGCGTCACATTAGCCTGCAAGAGGGAGGGGGAGCAGCCAAAAAGTGCTCAAGGAACTAGTCATCATCCTCTATTTGTAATGTTGAACTTGAAGTGGTGGTAGCTTGTAGTAATGTGGAACTTGAAGTGGTGGTAGCTTGTAGTAATGTGGAACTTGTTATGTCGGTGAACTTGGAGTTGTGGTAACTTTATGTTGAACTTGATCCTCTTTGTATGTCTTAGTTATGTTGAACTTGGAGTGGTTGTCTTAGCAATGTTGAACTTGATCCTCTATGTTGCACTTGATCCTCTATGTTGAACTTGATCCTCTATGTTGCACTTGTTGTCTTAATAATGTTCAACTGTGACTGAAATGTGAATTTAAAGTTCCTGACTGCTTATTCTAGGAAATGTTGCACTGTGCCTGAAAATGACCAAGTATGCAAGTTACAGCCGTGCAACGCCTAGCCTGGAGGCGCCACACTGAGCAGTGCAACGCCTAGCTCCCGGGCGTTGCACTGCTCAGTGTGGCGCCTCCATGCTAGGCGTTGCAGCGGCTCTAACTTGCAAACGTTTTGTTTGCTCTCTGCTTAGCTCATCCCAGGAGTGCAACGCCTCGGGGCTAGGTGCTGCACTGTACAGTGTGACGCCTAGCGCCGAGGCGTTGCATTCCTGGGATGAGCTAAGCAGAGAGCAAACAACACCTAGCCCTGAGGCGTTGCACTCCTGGGATGAGCTAAGCAGAGAGCAAACAAAACGTTTGCAAGCTACAGCACTGTACAGTGTGACGCCTAGCGCCGAGGCGTTGCATTCCTGGGATGAGCTATCTGCTTAGCTCATCCCAGGAATGCAACGCCTCGGCGCTAGGCGTCACACTGTACAGTGCAGCGCCTAGCCCCGAGGCGTTGCACTCCTGGGATGAGCTAAGAAAAGAGCAAACACTTTGTTTGCAAGTTACAGCCGCTGCAGCGCCTAGCATGGAGGCGCCACACTGAGCAGTGCAACGCCCAGGAGTCTGAGGCGTTGCACTCCTGGGATGAGCTAAGCAGAGAGCAAACACTTTGTTTGCAAGTTACAGCCGCTGCAGCGCCTAGCATGGAGGCGCCACACTGAGCAGTGCAACGCCCTGGAGCTAGGCGTTGCACTTGTACTTAGCGAATTTTTGGCACATGCACACATATTCCGATGATGTGAAGTAGGATTGATACATAGCAAGCAAAGAACTGTGAAGACAACATATGCACAAAGTACTTCACGACACATACTAGTTCATAATACATAGTACTTCACGACACATTTAGAAACATTATAACTGTGCACTCTAGGAGGCTTCTCACGCCCTCGGGATATTGGACCATTTAGAAACATTATAACTGTGCACTCTAGGAGGCTTCTCACGCCCTCGGGATATTGGACCATTTAGAAACATTATAACTGTGCACTCTAGGAGGCTTCTCACGCCCTCAGGATATTGGACCATTTGATCTATTCTCGGGCGTTTTTTGGTCGTTGGATCAGCTTCTCTGTGAAACACTTCCCGCAGCTGGGCTTGACCCTCTGATCGCCATCTCCAGTGGGCCGCTGCTCCTGGAACAAAATCGGCGTTCTCTTATTAATTGGGGCCTTTGGGTGCGGGGGGTATGACTAAAAAATAGCGTGCGGGCCTAGCATTTGACAAAGCCCATCGAGCAACTCAACCGTTACTGGAGATGGCGATCGGTATGCTCAGAAGGAAAAAAAAACATCCAGTCCAATCTAAGAGAAAGATGGCGATCGAGCGAACGGAAGATCGCCCTCTTCATCGGCCGGACAATGTGGAGCGAAGCAATGCGGGAGAGAGGATGTGGATCTCCTCGCACACCTCGGCAACTGAAGCGGTAGAAACGTGCGAAAGGGACCGCAGAATCAGATCGATGGCCGATCTGCCGGCATTGAAGAAAGCATTCAAGTATCAGTTCATGGTAGCCTTCATAGCGGTTGATGTCCGCCACTCGCGGTGTTGATTAGTGGAGGTACGTTATTGCTTTGGCAGCCTACACCTGCTTGAGTTCGTGCGCCTGTTTAATACATATATAATTATATATCCGTCGCCCCGTGCTCTCCCGTTGTTCGGGCAGCAGAACCAAACATCTTCTCCACCAACCATGTGGCCTTCTCACTATGGGTTCTCATCATTATTTCAAGCTTCCTCTTGTGCAGATCCGTCCATGTCAATCTGGCATCCTTCTGTCTTCTCCCTCGTTTGAGATTTCTCTTGATGCGCTTTCTAATAATCTCTTGAGAGAGTATTACCATTAGGGCCTGTCAAGTGTTTGATACTACTCTACTTGTTTTGGGAGATCAAATCTGTTTTTGGACTGTCCTTCAAGTCTAGGTTACACCTTCCCCTCTGCCCCTTTTAAATCTCTCTTTGGGTTCAGGTTGATGTGAGTTGAGGTAGTTCTGATAGCAGTTGGCGTGGACCAATTAACAGGCACTACAGCTACTATTTGCTATTTCCATGCACTTTTTTTAAATAATATTAGTTACTTGATGAATCATGTGGTTATTCAGGTTATGGCTTGTGAAAGGAAAATATTGAGCGTGCTACTGAACATAAAGCAGGTGAGAATTCTCTACTATATTGACATTTACACCTAAAATAGCTTATGAACTGATTCAGGTACAGTTGAAAATTCCATGAAATGTCACCATGGGTGAGAATAGCTACTGCATAAAAAATGCACAGCCACTGAAAATGCATATACATTTGTAATGCTCAATTATTGTTACTGTAGAGTTAGCCGAGATTAGACAGTAGATTACACATTAGCAATGTGTAGCTATCTGCTCAAAGAATATTACTCCATCTGAAACTATTACTAGAAGTATATGCTTTTTCTGACAGAGGTCAAAGACATATTTTGGTCTTTAAAAAAAACATATTATGGTCATACTAATCTATTTGCATCGTATTCTTCTACATGTCATGAGACAAATGTTTTCTTTTTGCCATATAAAATTTATTTTCATTCTACTAATATGTGTTAATGTTATATGAAAATTTTAGCCTCATATGGTGCATTATTATGCCATCCTGTGTCCAGTATGTGACCGGTGATAGTTATCATCTTTTTTATTATATATTCTGAATTTCTGACTATATTGTCCATCTTGCAAATGATATTACCTGCTCTATTGGACTTTCTCTCCTGATTGTGAGCTTTACTTTTCTGTACGTGGTGCAAGGTGATCAACTGCTGATCGGTAGAAAATCTAGTTTGGATCTTAATTGACTCGTGGGAGTCACCCCTTTCCCATGATGACCTATTTTGGGCAGCCTCCTTACTTATCATATGGAGCTGCTAATACTAAATGGAAGAACTTGTGGCTACAGATCGACACGGCTCCTTGTACCACACATGTTAGTGTCATTTAATTTCCAACCTAATTAAATTCCTTCTTTAGGAATCTTCGTCCATGGATGTAATGCTCTCAACAATCGAGCAGATTGTTTATTATTTTTTGCTGTTGAAGATGGCTGTCATTCGGGTATAAACCAGTGAGGATTTCATGGGCACGCCATGCTTAAAATCAACATTTAAACTTTTTAAAATTACATGTACATGTTTGTTTTCTGCTGTTGATTGTCATCTTATTAGCAGTTTCTTTTAGTGATACTAGATTGGTGTGTATGTTTTCATAACAATCCAATTTGTATTGACCACTTACGAACTGACTGATGGTACTAATCCAGCCAAAATCAATAAAACTCATATCTCCTCTGCCAACAAATAGTTAAATACAAATAGGTAATATAAATAAATTGGGATTATGTAGGTCGCAAAAACTCCCTTCCAATACATTTATCAAGTACCCATTAAGAGTCTACATTAAAGGCACGGCCAGCAAGTCCAAACTTGAATCAACTTCCAAGTCCATCAGACACAAGAAAAATCCCAGCTCTCCTCTACTACCACATTACATTTTGCAAAAAGTTAGGTCTAAGGTAACTGAGTAATGTAACGGTCGAGTTTTTGCAAATTTAAGTTTCATTTTTCTTTTGCCCCTATGGCCCTGTATACAAATATAATACTATGTAACTGCCAAAATAGACGGGTGCGGCAACACGCACCGGCGATGATCTAGTAGTAGTTCACAACCAAATCGAGGAGGAGAGATAGTAGTTCATGACACATAGTAGTTCACAACCAAATTGAAGAGCATAGTTTAGAGGATAACACGATCATCATCCACAAGCAAGTTGAAGATGACATAGCTCTATTGCGTAGAGCAAGGCCCTTTCCCTTCTTCTTCCTCTCTTCTTCCTCTTCCTCCTCCCTTTTCCTTATGAGGTGGGCCTCCTTAACCACCCTCTCCATGAATATCTGATCCTCCCTCTCTTTTTTTCAGCTGCAATTGCCCAAAGCTTCATGGTTCCTTCTTCAAAATCCTTTTGACGCTTCTTCTGTGCCTCCTCACATTTCCTCACCAATGCTTGCTCCCTAGCGCGCATCACATTTGACGCTCTCTCTTTTGCCTTCCTCTTCTCCTCAAGCTCCTCTTCCTTCTTCTTCTTTAGCTTGGCTGCATCCTCCTCTCTAAGCTTCTTCACAGCCTTCTCCCACCATCCCGCCATCTCATCTTCACCATCCTCCTTCATTGTTGGTTTGTTGGGTTGGGAAGCCGCCATACCTACAATGAGTGAAACATAATGGTTAGTAAAGACAATAAGAACAAATGGAAGCACATGTAAAACAAGAACATATGAAAAACAAGAACATATGAAACATTATAGTTAGTGAGCAACATACGGAAATGGTCCATCGAGGTATCCAAACATTCCTCTATAACGACCTTGCCCTTGTCCATCACCACGGCCAAGTCCATCACCAAGGCCAAGACCATCACCACGGCCAAGACCATCACCACGGCCAACACCACCACCAGCAGCTCTACCACCACCACGGCCTCTTGTAAGTCCTAGTTGCCGACCTCTTTGTTGCCTAGATCCTCTTTGGCTAACACTTGGTTGGCTTGGCACTTGTTGGCTATCACTAGGTTGGCTCCCACTTGGTTGGCTTGGCACTTGTTGGCTACCACTAGGTTGGCTCCCACTTGGTTGCCTTGGCACTTGTTGGCTACCACTAGGTTGGCTCCCACTTGGTTGCCTTGGCACTTGTTGGCTACCACGTTGTTGCCTTCGCACTTGTTGGCTACCTCCTGGTTGGCTTGGCACTTGTTGGCTACCACTTGGTTGGCTCCCTTGTGTAGCTCCTTGTTGGCTAGTGCTTGCATCATTTTTCTTGAACCTTTTCCTTGGTTTCGTACATTTTCTTTTGTTGTGGCCATGACCTTTGCATTCCCCACAACAGGAGCTCTCACGAGGCTCATGGAATTGGTCGTTTCCCGCTTCACGGCGGCCACCATGGCCCCATCCGTCCATGTCGCCTCTAAGACGCTTTGTCTTACGTCTACCCCATTTAACAACCTTCAACTCCGGATCCGGCCATAGTTGAACTCCATGGTACTCTGGCCATTGTGATTGGTCAAAGTATGGGTGAAAGCGGGGAGCCCATGTTTTCTTGGCCGTCATGATTGAGAACTCCAACTCCCTCACGGTGCGTGGGTGATTGATGTCCACATTTCTAACGCGATCGGCGGTATACAAGTGTGAGCATGGGAGATGAAGCAACAATGTCCTCTCGCAAGAGCAATCACATTGTGTTAACGACACCTTGAGAGCCCGACCTCCATGTTGCCGTCCATCGTTTGTGGTTCCTCCTGGCTCTTTCACTTCGTACTTCCACTCTTCGTTGTCATATAATATAGCTTCTTCTGAGTCCACCTTCCGTGATTGAAATTCTAACCATTCATCAACCTTGGGTGGGAACTTGTACTTGTACTTGCGCGGGTTCTCACTCGCTATCTGTTCATCAGTTTCCATCAAGTACTTTAGAAAGTACGCATTCATCTTGTCAAATGTGTATGGAACTATTGCCGTCACGGGTAATCCACGTGCACCTTTGAGCACCCTATTGAAGCATTCGGCCATATTGCTTGTCATTTGACCGTATCTCCGGCCATCTTCATCAAAAGCACGTGCCCACTTGTTCCGGTGTTGAATGTGCCTATTGATAAAGTCTTGACCCCCGGGATCAAGTTTTTTGTGTGCGAGCAATTTGTTCAACAAAGTAGCGAACCGCTTCTCGAAGAAAGCGAGACAACAATCTTGAAGATCATCGGCCAACTCCTTAAGGCGACATGCCCTATAGAAGTTCGAACAAAAGTGCCTCATGCACCATCGATGGTGCAACAGAGCATGCCCGGGAATGTCAATCTCCACCGCGTTAAGAATTCCTTGATGCCGATCCGATATGACACAAATTTCCCTTTGAGCGGGTAACACCTTCGTCCTCAAAAGACGCAAAAACCACTCCCAGTTGTCATTGTTCTCCGCCTCAACCAAAGCAAATGCCAATGGCAACACCCGGTTATTGGCATCACTTGCTATCGCAATGAACAAGGTGCCCTTGTATTGTCCGGTCAAGAACGTGCCATCAATGGCGATGACCGGCCTATAGTGTTCGAAAGCACTCACACATTGCTCGAACGCCCAAAATGCACGGCCAAATACTCGAACTTTCATTCCTTCATGAACCGTTGTTTGGTGCCCATGAGGCTCGACCACATGAACCATGCCAGGGTTTGTGCCGGCCATGGCTAACAACAACCTAGGGATTCAGTTGTATACTTCCTCCCAAGTACCATACAACATCTTAAATGCGGCTTGCTTCGCCTTCCATGCCTTGCCATACTTCACCTTGTAATGAAAGATGGCTTTCACAAGGTCAATGACATGTTGGACGCTCATTGTTGGAAGTGTGGATATTGAGTTGGAGAGCCTGTAAGCGATGAACTCGGACGTGAGTTGTCTGTGGTCTTGTGACCCAATCTTGCCACCCACCCTTTTGCCTCGGCACATGTGAGTTGGCACACAACTCACCACGTGCCAAGTGGGACCTCCTTTCCATGGTCTTGCACGCACAATCCACAGACATATTTCATCTTCACATGCACATGCAACCATGTAGCGCACATTGACGTCCGAGTGCACCACCTTGTGTGGACGATAATGCGTAACCAAGTAGTTGTCGAGCCACATCTTCAATTCCAAGAGGGTTTCGAACTTAGACCCTTTAGCAATCCGGTTCTTGTCGTTTCCCAAATCACAGTGAGAGCTTGGCCTAACCCCAAGAGATATAGATTTGCCACCATCCACAACGGCTTCATCCGTGAGACTAACATCCTTGAACAATGGTGTCTTGTGATCCCGACCGAATACCTTCTCGAAAGCTTCGGCCTCGTTCACCGTGAACCCCTCCTCATCAACTTGTTCATCGGGACCTTTGTTATCCGAATCCGATACATATGCACAGGAAAAAGGGATAGAATGGTCCATTGTCTCTTGCAAATGATATTTGTCAAGATCACCCACATTGTTGTCATGGAGATCAACTTCATTGTCATCATCTGCATACTCATCATTGTCCTCTTGCAAAGCTTCATCTTGGTTGTTTGTAAACGGGCTCAATGTTGGCCTCACTTCTTGGGTCAAAAGAGGTTCAACAATTTCATCTCGCTTTAAGGGTGGGGGGCTACTAGCAACCAAAGGGGAGGGTTTCCGGCTCAAGTCCAAATGCAAACTTGAATCAACCTTCTTCGTTGCAAATAACTCAAGAGCCTTGTCAAGTGAATCGGCCACTGTTTCCTTGTATGCAACCCAACGTTGCTCCGAGTTGACACGCATTGTCTTCCAACGGATGTGCATTCCAAAACCTACATTATGCCTTCCCTCCAACTCAACGATATCACTAGGGTCCATCCAATTCAAATCTTTCCTCACTTGTTGTAAGAGCTCTGCATAGTTAGGACTACTATCAAACACCATATCAAGCTCATCCGGGTCCGGTTCAATATTGCCTTTCAAGAAGGCGTCTTTGTCCCCATGATGAACAAACACACATGTTCTTCCCATCCCTATAAGCATTCAAACAACACAACGTAACATTGCTTCCATGAGTACTAATTTAAGGATTAACACGGAATACAAACCCTAAAATATATATCAAACAACAACCCTAACCCTAACCATAACCCTAACCCTAACCATAACCCTAACAATAACCCTAACCCTAACAATAACCCTAACCCTAACCATAACCCTAGCACCAACACAAGAACACCCATAAGAATAACCCTAACATACTAACAAAGCCTAATCATAGGAAATTGGCAAACAAAGATCTCACATCTCCATGCAAATCTCTAGATCCAAACAAAACTAGGGTTTCCCCAAACTAGCATTACTTGGATCAAAACAAGGGGATCGGAGAAGATTACCTTGAGGGAGGGTTTGAC
Source organism: Triticum monococcum (assembly GCA_034509565.1). Taxonomy (NCBI): domain Eukaryota; kingdom Viridiplantae; phylum Streptophyta; class Magnoliopsida; order Poales; family Poaceae; genus Triticum; species Triticum monococcum. Next base: position 610,959,243 of record CM067842.1, read on the forward strand.
TTCGAAATCCACGGACAAATTCTTCAAATTTGCAAGATTTGGGAGAGGATTTGAGAGGGGGAGAGAGTGGGAGAGGGGGCAAAGCTCGGGTTGGGGTGTGTGGGTGGGGGACTGGGGGAGTGGGGGAGGGGGGCCAGCCCCTATCTAAGTCACAGTGTAGTGCCCGAGCGCTAGGCGCTGCACATTACATGTGTGGCGCCTAGCTCGGAGGCGTTGCACTGCTGGGTGCAGGCCCAAGGGCTGCCACGGTGGACTGGCGTGCAACGCCCCAGAGCTGGGCGTTGCACCGTACTGTGTGGCGCCTGCGTGGCGCGTGCTACACAAAAGGGTCAGGGTCGTGAAATAGTTTCACCGACAATTCATTCTGTGAATTGATTTCGTCCCGAGGTCAAAATTGTCAAATTTGCCTAGCACCCTAAGCCATACATCAGATCTAGCCCGCCGCCATGCGAGCGTCGTCGGGATCTCCTCCTATCCCGACCTCGAAGGGGGAGGGTGTGATGGAAGTTGAATCGGATCAAGATCAGGATGATTGTGATGTGATGATTGAGCCTGCCGCTGCCCTCAGGGGTCTCTATGCGATGATGGTCTCATGGTGTGACCAATTCCTTGATATTGATATTGAGGAGGGAGGGGATAGATCCGTTCCTCCCTTGTTGATGATCCACTTTGCCCGTGAGTCCCTCAAATTATTTGCTTTATTTTGCTGGGATGCGTGCGCAATCTTTCTAATCATACAGTTTCAGGTCTTTTTGAGAGAGCATGGGGAAATAATCGCCTAAATCCTCAAGCTTTAGATGACTGGTGTCCGTATCGTGCATACCTCCAGAAGTTCTGCGATCATAATGCTCCTCGTTATCATGATCCCGATGCCTGCAAGTTGGTAATTAACATCTCTAACCTACCCCGATTGCACGAAATCAAAACAAGCGGATTTGCATGTACATGTGGCCATATATCTAGTTGCTAGCTCGCGGTATGTATCATTTGGAATTCTTGATCTGCACCAACTGCAAACTAACCCATGATTTCTCTCCTTGGAAGTGTATGGATCAGGAAATTAAATTGAAGTCTGAGTGGCTGTACAAGCACACCCTTGTCCCCCATGATGAGATCAGTCTGAGTGACAATATCCAAAACTGCGCTTATGAACTTATCTGTTCCAACAGTGGTGAAGGAGATTCTTCTATTTCCATGATCGCTGCCACAGTAAGCATCTAATTTGACTAAATAAACCTGTGCGTCACTTTAAATTTAGGATTTTATACCCTGTATTTAAATTTAGGATTTTATACCTTGGGCTTACTACTATCTTTGTGCCATTTATGAAACATTGCAATGGTCCAAATTGTGTTGCGAAGGAAAGCGAGTTGATCGTTGAGAGGCTGAGCTGTCATCCCAGTCTTCTGGACCCTGAAGAATCACCCCACGAGAGCACACAGATACGGATGTTTGCCTTAAGTTGCATGAAAGGTTCTCAGGCTTGTTTTGATGCTGCTCTTCTGGTTGAAAAAGCTGCCCTGCTGGTATGTATGCAAAAAATCAAACCAAAATGTGTTATACTTCTTATTCAACTTCGTTGTAACTCATTACAAAATCATGATTTGTCAACGGCATTACAATTGAAGCTGGCTTCATGACTCGGAACCTGAGGGATAAGTATTATGACTCCAACGTATCCTACCTGAACAGATTGATCCGGCGCTTTGCCTTAGAGGTTGTAAGGCAAAAATTTGACGGATCTCTTGAACATTCTGCTCATGATGATTTTGTTGCTAGACTTGAAGAAGATGCTGAGAATCATTGCAGGTATAATCTGAGTAACATTTCTGTTGCTTTCTTGAGATAAGTTTTTTGTGTTGCTTTCTAATCATTTGAGTTGTGCTGCTGTTGTTTGCTTGGTACTAATGCTAGTATGAGTGTAAAATTGAGTGATACTGTCTTGGCTTTGTTAGCTCAGTAATACCATCTCTTACTCTACTATCTCCAGGGACAGCCTTGTAAACTCTGATCCAGCTTCTGAGGAGAAAGGAAATGTTGCATCATGTGCCTCCACATGCAGCAACGGAAACTGAGGTATGGTTGAACCCAGAAATCATTCTGATGCAAAAGGCAAACTGAATGAATGAACTATGGAACAATAAATTGAAAACAATTTCATTTGCCTCTGGATCTGAAAAAAATGACACTTGATGTTTTGAAAATAGAAGAAGCTTTGCTGAGTTCTTCTGGCTTTGTGCCATCTAGCTTTCAGTGGAAAATGCAGCTGATATATCTTGGTTCCTCGTTTGATTTTGGTTATTAAAAACCCATTTATGCTGCTTACACTGGTTCAGAATTTTTATCTTACCCACAAACAAGATTCGTTCTTAGTCTTGACAGATTTGAGTGCCCATCTGATTATAACATCATAGATTTATATCTCTTATGGGCTAAATATGTAAATTCTGTTTGTAAAAGGTTCTACTGTTTAGCTTCATTGCTATTTTTGCTGTAATCATTATTATATTCTCTGTACATCAGAACTAGCTATAAAATGTCTCTTTAAGAGAACACATTTTTGCATTCTAATTTATTTTTTATATCGGCTATGAAATATCGAAATATAACTGAGGTCACATTTTGATGCTAATTTACTTGCTGCAGGAATGGATGGTGCCATGAAGGAGAAAGGGTTAGGAAAGATGGATCGCGATTTCATTTATGCTCCCTTCCAATTGGTGTGCTGCATGAAGCGGACATGCTTTTCAAGCTATGTGTTGGGTTCAAGTTTAATTGTGTCAAACATACCTTTTACCAATCTAGCTTATATATTTGGACCAAATTCACCCCAATATTTTTGTGTTGATACCTTTATCCTCTCTTTCTCTTTCTCTTTCATATCTGTGGAAATAAGATGGGGTAGTTTTGTTTCGTGTCAACAGCTTTTACCAATCTAGCTTATATATTTTACGTTTCAAACAGCTTTTAGCCTATTTTGTTTCATGTCAACAGTCAAGACTAGCTGCTCGGCTCTGGTTAGTTTTGTTGCTTAGTTGTTTGGATTTGTATTTGGCTGGTGATTGGGAGCAGACCTGCCATCATAGGAAAGTTCAGCCTTTTCTGTATGAGAATGCCGGTACTTGTGGTGCTACTGGTGCACCGGACGCATTAGCACATTTTAAAATGTAAAAAAAAACTAGCACATTGGCACAATATCAATACGTTCTTGGAGTTAAGCTTGTAGGATGGATCAAAATGTGATTTTATTGCTTATGCCCACTTCATGACTGTTAATTCTTGTTGGAGTTCTTCATATGCACTGATACTGTGATAATACTGTTGTAGGCTGACACCTACAGCTCATCATCCCTAGGCTAACGCGTTAATCCTGTGTTGCATATGCTTCAAGGCAGCCAGTGATCCTAGTATAAATAATTAAAATTGAATAGACCAGTTTTGACATTTTGAAATTGAACTGTTTCAAAATGAGTAGTTGCCTTAATGTTTGCTTTCATGTTTTGGTGGCTTGTCTACCTTTGTTGATATTGTAGGCTGCATTCTAGGAAAAAGAACTGAAAATCATTTCTGAGCACCCAATAGCGGTTGAAACAGATCATAGTGCTTTTTTGCAGTTAAGCTCTACGATTGTTATAGGAATGAACATGTGCTTTTATTGTTTATGCCCACTCCACTACTGTTAATTCTTGTTGGGAGTTCTTCATAGGCGCGGACGAGCCCATTCTTGCGAGGACCTCTCCGTATGACAGCATCATCTGGGTTCGGCAGCATGAATCCAATTGACATGACACCAAGGTTGGACTCAGCATACACTGGTGACCAGCCAACATTGCTTTGATGAATATCCTGGCCTTCAAGGCCTAACATTTTTGGGATGCTAGGTCCGCATATGTCTATGTCAAGAAGGCCGACCTGATAGTCCATCTCAACAAGGGCAAATGAGAGCTGGGCTGAAAAAGTACTCTTCCCTACACCACCCTTGCCAGACAACACCAGCATCTTATGTTTCCCAGTATCCATTCGCTCAATGATGGCAAGCAGGTCTGAAAATGAAATGACCCAGCTTAGCATTGTCTCGCCAAGAATAAATATACTAGAGATGAAAGAACAGTAAGATATTATGGATGCAGAAACAATCGCATAAGACATGAATTGCATTTTATATGTATGTATAATCATGCTAAAGGCCAGATATGATATGTCACGTGACATAAAACAGTCAAGAGTAATGTGGCTTCTGTGTGCTTGTGGGACCTTAGGTTAAAAGTTCTTATAGCTAGGTCAAAAAATAACAGCTGGCATCACCAGTAATAGAACCGGCACACATACAGAATTAACTGAATTTGCATACATGTATGAGAATCTAAATGCAGGCATGCGGCAGTACGTTCTTCAAGTACTTTTTCCTGACATAGCACTTCTTCATGTGATCAAATTAAGTTGGGTTGACTAACCGGTACAAGATGTAACAAGAACACCCTCATCCGGTATATAAACAGTACCTGAGAGTCAGTGAAGTAACTGTAGATCTTTCAGGTATCTCATATTTTCTAGTGCATATCAGACCGCTATTTATGTACTATCTTAACTTCTTCAACATCATGGAATTCCTGGTCAGATATACCAAAATAACTTTGTACGCAGAGAAAGCATGCAAATTCGCTCACATGGTGAGTATGTGACAACCAAAGTGTAACATCTTGTGCACACGAGCTCAACAAAATTCACACACAATCGCAAAGAATAGTCACACAAGTGCAGACGATACGCTCTCTACTAAGCTCGTACTCAGCTGTAACAACAATAAAAACCTGGCCAACGGCAAGCATCGGGGCAACATGCTAGCATTAGCAAGCAAGCCACACTGACATCGCGTGGCCAACCGCACAAGGATCAGACTGGGGAAAAGTAAGGTGCAGAGGGGCAGGGTGGTGTTACCTGGGTCGGGGCCCTTGGGCGCGGTGGCGCAGATCTGCTGGTTGGGGCACCCCGGCGCAGGACTCCGCCTTCCCGGCCGCCTCCGACTGCGTCCCGGGGCAATCTGCGGCGGCGAAACACAGAAAATTCATCAGAAACGAGTCTAAAACCCTCGCAAGCGAATGGCTGGCCTTACGCTCGTTGGCGTTCTCCGGGAAGTCGCCGTCGCCGCCGTTCGCCATTGCCTCCGATCGCTTCCCCGTCCCCACTCTTCGCTGCCGCGGCGGCTGCTCCCTGCTCGTGGGACTGTTGGATAAATTCCACCTGATTCGTATACTTTTTTATGGACGCTTTTGCCCCTGCACCGAAGGAAAGGAAGGCTGGTTGTGTTCGACCCAGAGTCCCAGACCGAGACCTTTCGCTCGTCCCGTTCCGAACCCAGACAGAACCAGGTCCATCCCCAAGCGGAGACCTAGCCATGGCAGCTTCTCCGCAGGCGGCCGCCGCCGGCCGTCACACGCTGAGCCGCGGGGCCGGGCTGCCACGGCCGAGGCTTCGCTCGGCTCTACCGGCGTCGTCGCTCGCGCTCCCGCAACGCGCAGGTGAGTGAGCGACCCACCCCCGCCACTGCTCGCCCCGCTGCTCTATGGTTTCACCTCGAGAGCTTCAGAGCGTCGTGAACGACGACATGAATGCTTCTCACTCCCAAACGCGGAAATTATTTGGGAAATGCTCGCGGTAGTCCCGTTTAGTTTCAGGTTGTTTTTTTGGATTATTGTAGCTTACTGATTGTTGTTCCAAATTTGATCGTAATCGATTCACTTTGTAATGTCTGTACATGTTGGAATCTGAGTACAAGGCTCGTACAGTATCTCCCAACTAGTGGTAGATAAAAAATGGAACAAGATTGCAGGCTGTCATTTGCAGTTACCTAGAGTTTGTTTTCGTTCTAGTAGCAGCATAAGCTTTGCACCTGTCAGAAATGCTTACTTGTCCCAAGCATGTCTGCTTCCTGGAGCCAGGCAAGGAATAAGCCCTTGGTGGTTGCTTGCAAAATTCTTTCATGCTTTATCCAAGAAGCGAGGCAATCTCTTCATATAAGAGAAGCACAACACAAACTCTGTCATGTGTTACACGCACATTCATAGGTTCACCATTCTTGTGGAGCACTTCCTCTGTATGCTTTCTCAGCTCTTCCCTACTACTTATCCAAACCGCATCACAATGTTGTCTAACCGTTGAGCAGTTTCTTATTTGTTCAGGTCGCTCCTGCCGATTCCAACGGCATTTTGCTCAACATCGCGTGTGCGGTTAACTCCATCTGCATCCTTGCCGTCAAGACGAAACTTTGAAGGCTATATTCCTCGCAGCTGCTCGCGTTCATCGTTGCAGATCTACACTACCCGGTCATCACCGCTATCTCTCTCGCCATCTTCAGCCCTCATGGTGTCGGCCCAGCTTCCGCCGGCTGATGTAGCCCAGCGGTCGGAGGAGTGGTTTGCTCTGCGCAAGGATAAGCTCACCACAAGCACCTTCAGCACTGCCTTGGGTTTCTGGGCCGGCAACAGACGGTCGGAGCTTTGGAGTGAGAAGGTCTTTGGACCAACAGATATCAAGTTGGCGGATGCAGCCATGGCTGCCATGGCCTGGGGAACCAATCATGAAAGCATGGCCGTAGAGCAGTACACGAGCATCACAGGACGGTCAGTGGGTTCCCTTGGCTTCGCAGTGCATACCGAGGCTAAATTGGGGTGGCTCGGAGCTTCACCTGACGGCGTTCTTGGGTGTGACCCTGATGGTGGGATCCTGGAAGTCAAGTGCCCGTACAACAAGGGTAAGCCCGAGCTTGCTCTTCCATGGCGTATCGTGCCATACTACTACATGCCGCAGGTGCAGGGGCTGATGGAGATCATGGGCAGAGACTGGGTCGACCTCTACTGCTGGACACCCAACGGGAGCAGCCTGTTCCGAGTGCCTCGGGACCGCGCATACTGGGAGCTCATCCACGACGTCCTGCGTGAGTTCTGGTGGGGCAACGTGATGCCCTCCCGGGAGCTTGTGCTGCTGGGGAAGGAGGCCGAGGCGAGATCTTTCGAGCCGCAGCCCAAGCACCGGCTGACAAATCTAGTGATAGTTAAGAGCAGGAAACTAGCTTCTGAAGCCAAGTTGTTATGTAGGGATGTTGGTGGCCATGTAGAATTCTTCCCATGATTGTAGTTCTGGCGGTGGTTGTACACTGTATTCTGTTTATTCGTTAAATGAAATCATGAATTACTTCCAAACCATTGCATTCGCTGTCACTTGTTTTTGTATGGTTATAAAACTATGTGAGATCCTAGGTGATGTGCCCTAGGATCATTCCACATGTTCTTCAGATTCACTTGAACTAGTGAAACTAGAAAACAGGTAGCGGCGAATCAGGTGGGGGTCATCCAAAGAAATGTGCACACACAATTTGCTTCTTACATATGGAATGTAGCCATCACGCATCTTTTTCTCTCGTGAATGGTTTGATAGCTACCCTGATGATGTAACCCATGCGGTAACCGGCAATCTTGCCATGTCTTAAATGGAATCCGAGTGTTCCATATATCAAAAAAAAAGAGTAAATAACAGCCACCAAAAGGACCATTTCTGGCCAAAGTGGTCTACAAGAAACAAACAGGTTTCGCGTATGAAACAAGGGGCTAGAGGGATCACTCAAAGTGGTGAACTCTGCTTCCCTAGAAGCATGGGCTCCCTTGCTTGATCCTTCTGGCCGGTGCTATGGTCAAGTTGGCCAACACGTTCCCTCGCGCGCAAGGCAAGAAAAGCATAGCAACGCGACAGGTGCTGCTTGCTTCCGGGACATGGATTCCTGCCGGATGAGAATGTAGATTGCTACTCTCGAAAGACAGAATCAACCTACTGCTGGCCGCCTCTCAGCTCTAACGAATCCCTGCTTTGCCTTGCCTGTGGGACAAGCAAGCGAGGTAGGCGGAGTCGACATGCTTCCCAAACCGATGGAGCTCGCCTCACATTTGTTGCATGACCTCTTCACGGGCTACGTAACCCGTATGCTCTCGTTGAATATCATGATCGTCTGCACACCGCTTACATTATTGGGAGCAGAACAAGCAGAGCAAGCTTTGGATGAATCGATCTAATATCGGGCAACCTTAACAAGGGATTCCCCAAATACCCAAAATTTCATAACAAACTGCTCAGGTTTTACCAAAAGCTGCCTGCAACGACAGCCAAGGAGCAGATTGTACCATAACAGGATATGATCACAGATTCACAGCAAACTCCAACTAAACGCAACAGATGAAAAAGGATGCTTATGTAGCAACAAAATTTAAGATAGTGATAGTAATAGTTAGAAGTCATTGATTTATTTATTTCTATGAAACAAGTTACCAAGTCATACGACACGACGTATCCAGGGCAAACTATTACAATGTGACGCATATACAGATATAATATACTTGGAAGCCAAGGAATAAGTTCATCTTCAGTCTTCTTCACAGGAAGATACAGCATCAAGCAACACACCGACACCAATTTCACCCTCTACCTATACTCTTGAACTGCAAACTCCATGAAGAAACATCCCTGGAACAAGATAATAATAAAGGAAATGAGTGTCTCCTCATCACCAAACAACTAAATGTTACCAAAAGTAATGCGCCACCTACCTCATGGTCGCTGGTGAGGCTGTAATAGTGGGAACCATCCCTTTATTTCTGCTGGAATTAGTAACATCTTTTTTTGTTTTTCTTGCAAGCAAATGTACCATCTGTCAAACGACCACACACCTTCATGAATAGCAAACTATATTTTTTTTCCTTTTTTTCCCTTCATCAGTAATGCTAAGAAAGATGGCTGAATGGCTGGACATGGACTGTTGCTCCTCCATGGTCAAGGAGAAGCTATTCTTCCACTGGATAAAATAGAGACCAGATCCTTTTCCACACCAAGAGATGGTGAAGCCGGATCGCCTCGACACTTGTAGCAAAGGTAGACCAGATCAAATTTCTCTTCAAACTTCTCATTTCGTTCTAAGCACCTTCCACACTGCCGGCATCTCTTGATGCAAACCTCACATGCTCTGCACTTGCCAGATCTCTTGTCACTGCACTCCACTTCAGGGCAGTCAAAAACAAGTTTGTAACTTTGACAGATGGGGCACATCTCAATATCAAGAGCATATCCATCATTGCAATCTAATAAAAAATGATTAGAATGACGGAATCGCGGAGCCCTGTTGTGCAACTCCTGTCTCTTGTCGATGCTCAACAAGGATAATAACTCCTTGTAATCCTCTTTTGGTAAATTGAAGTTTTTGTCAATTCTGAGGCTCTTAATACCCGACACTGCTTTCATATTAAATGACTTCAGATTGGCAATAAGGCCATCCAAAGTTAACCGCGGGCAGCGCGCAATACTCAACTGTTGTAACAAGAAGGAGCAGGTTAGAATCAATCACAAAACAAAAATATTTCTGTTGAATTAAAAACGTATGACAAAAAGCATATGCAGCATAACAAGAGTTCCCCCTAAAATTGATAGGACAAGTTTTCATCATGCTGTTTCAACTTTAAACTATTGTGAGAAAGTAAAAACATATACTGATTTTTTAACTAGTTTGCCCTCTAGACAACGATCTAGCAGAATAGCATTAGCTAAAAAAATGAAACCTAACTTCGCTTTGTTGGTGCTATATGTAAACTACTAGAGAAATCATATTAAAAAAGCCATAGTGAATATTCATCACATAAAATAACTAGAGAAATCATATTTAAAAACCTTGGTGAATATTCGTCGCAGAAAATACTACCCAGATAACAAGAGCAAGAAAAACATGGTATGCTCCATATAACATCTACATTCGACTACCCAAAGTATCCTAAGGTACTGGCCCTAGCTCCATCGGAGGGAGTTGTGTCCGTACACCACCACCACCTAAGTCAAGTCATATTTAGCTCGAATTTGTGTGCATATTCTATTTTTTCTATCAGAGTATGCTAAGATAGGAAATACATTGGTGCAATTATGAACATGATACAGATTAATTTGTTGCCAAATATGATCCCAGGCCTTCGAGGAACTGAATTATTCTTAGAAATACTTGCAAAAAGTATTGTGACCATACTAACCTTTGTTAACGTCGGATTGCTTTGGAGAACAGCATTCAAACCATTGTCGGTGATATTTATGCAGTCATTTATATTTAGACACTGCAAATCACCTGGAATCTTCTGTGTCAGAAATAGAAGATCAGGATCAGAGATCTTCCCGCTCAATACCGGTTCAATGTGGATACACTTCCACGATAACTCGCTGCGGATCCACGAATGCAAAGACTTGCACACCATCTCTGTAGCTAGGATGTCACGAAGCCCAAGATAGGCAAGAGCATACATCATCCCGTCATGTGGTGCACTTCCCACATCATCAACTCCATCACAGCACACCAATGCAGCACTGCCAGAAGGAGATGGATCCTCTCCGGGTACAATTGGCCGTGAGCATGACGCTCCCACGGCATCAACTCCATCACGGCACACCAATGCAGCACTGCCAGAAGTAGATGGATCCTCTCCAGGTACAATTGGGCGTGAGCAGGACACTCCCACGGCATCAACTCCTTCACGGCACAACAATGCAGCGCTGCCAGAAGTAGATGGATCCTCTCCAGGTACAATTGGGCGTGAGCAGGACGCTCCCATGGCATCAACTCGTTCACGGCACAACAATGCAGCACTGCCAGAAGTAGATGGATCCTCTCCAGGTACAATTGAGCCTGAGCAGGACACAAGGGGAGGCAACCCTTGAGAGCAGTTGGCGCCTCCGGCCTCATAAAGGCTTCCAAACACAAAGGGCACCTCAAAAGCCTGCCTGAAGCCACCCGGGAGGCAAGATGGCCCCCGGGAGACGGCAATAGCATGATTCAGGTAAAAACTCAAGTCGGCCGCGCCACCATCATTGCTTCCAAAACGCCCTGCACCAGACATGACCGTGCGGTCGAGGCAACTGGCGATGGCTGCAGTGATGGTGTTCCCCAAGTTCATCCCGAAGGGATCCGCGGGCAATAGATCCGCAGGGTCAGGCTCGAAATCATCCCAGCGCCTGGAGTTGACCCCTGGGGACGAGAGGGGTGAGGCCTCCTCCGACCAGCATCCACACCCTCGCATCAGGGCAGAGCACTCGTCGCTCACCAAGAATGAGCACGACGGATAATTCAGCGCCATGATAACCTCCAAACTCCCCTGCGCTCCAATCCTCCTCCTCCTGCTCCTCCAACTCCTCCTCCTCCTCCCCTCTTTTTTTTGGTGTTTTTTTCTATGGAGTATGCACATGCACAAAGATAACTATAGAAGACGCAACCCTAGATCTCCCTCCCCCCAGCAAGAGAACCCTCTATTCCTGATCCGGGCCAGTCAAAAAATATCCCTAGGACCAAAAACTTCACGGAGCAATCTCGATCGCGGATCCCAAATCAATCCAATAGCGGCAGAGAAACCAGGGCAGGCAGGGGGGGCTCAATAAAAAGACGACAATCTCTACCTTCCGCCCGAATCAGAATCAGAATCACACCCCGAGCCGGAGCGGCGGCGGCGGCCCCATCAAAGGAAACGCAATCCGGGGAGAATCAGGGCCCGAATCGGAGCAATAAACACGGGACCCGAAATCCCCACCAGCACCGGCGACGGCGGCAGCCGAGATCCACGAGCCGACGGGGCGGGGGCTCTCGGGAAGGGATCGGCGGCTCTGCGGCGGACGCGGGGGGCGGACGGCTGCGAATGCGGCGGCGGTGGGGTGGGGGTGGGCGGATGACTCGACTGGGATTGTTGGGGCGGCGATGCGGGGGAGGCTGGTGGAGGACGACGGGTGGTGGTGGTGAAACCTTGATGGGAGGAGCTAGGGGGTGGGGGTTCCGGGAAAATCTCCAAGGCTCCTTCTCCCGCTTGGCCTTCCGCGCGGCGCGAGGGAGGGGGAGGGAACGGGAGGAGGAGAGGGGTTGGAGAGGAGGAGGGCGCGCGCGTGGTGGCCTGCCTGCTCTGGGGGTGGGGGCGGCCGGGCCGATCCCCTTTTCTACTTCCGGGGCGGGCGGCTCCCCGCTCTCCCTCTGGTTTGTTGCGTTCCGGTGGGGGTTTTCCTTTCTCTTGGGTGTGCGCGGGCGAGCGGGGGATCTCTTTTTCCGGGGAATATTTTCTTCCCGGGCTTTCTCTTCCCGTGCGCTGCTGTGACCGCAGCGGCCGTGCGAATTTCGCGCCGGTTGGACTCTCTCTTGGGGGGGAGGCGCGCGCGTGCGACCGTGTCCGTGCGGCCGTGGGTTGGATGGATGCCTCGTCGGTTTGGGGAAGGAATTTATCGGCTCCTTTACCGCGACCGATCTGGATCCTTCAAATTGATCGATTTCCTTCTTTAATTGGATTGGGGCTGGATTCGTTTAGGTCGTACTCTTGCATGACGGAGCAGTAGTGGTATCACTAGGAGTACAAGGTAATCCAGAGGGTGCGAAACGGAACGGGAATGGTCACGCTTTGGAAAACTTATTATCTTAGACAAATTTTTGGCCATCCCCAAGTGTGTGTAACTCTGTAGTTTTTTTTTCCTTTTCTGAAAAATTACGGAAAGGACGAGAATCACATGACTCAAAAGGAGTTTCATGCACAAAGTTTTTTTTAGGGACAGACTAATTTTGTTACGCGGGTATATTTTTTTCTTCTATTACTAGTTTTCCACACACGAATTTGGAAGAGGGTGTACTTGTTTCACCATCCCCATGTTTTCTTGATGCTCGATTTTGCTAACATTTATCCCTCGGTTTTTTTTCCGGAGATTCGGGAAATGTTTAACTTATATCGTCCGATCAAGGAATAGAGTAACAAGCAATGGTAAGTCGGTACGAGCATTACAACGATAGATGTAAGGTGAAAGCAACGCTATTAAGATTGTAATTTCTAATGAAAAAAAAACCAGTTCCACTAGCAAATACCCTGTCATGGGGCGTGGCCGCATGGTAAGGCATCGGGTTTTGGTCCCATTACTTGGAGGTTTGAATCGGTATGACTGAAATGTTAATCTGACCAGTACAGGTCGGGTGGATAGAGTGATTTAGCCGTTGGGTCATGAACATGGCATGTAATAATCACTAACTAATGCAGCTGCTATTTGCGCAATAATATCGATAATTGTTCAGCATGTGTTCCCCCATGTGCAACTACTATACCGAGATATTTGGTTTTGGTAGGATGCCCCTATGCAACCGACTGGCGGGAGTATCTAGAACTATATTAACTAATCGCTACAAACGCTTATCGGTTGATGAGCAAGCAATGCCATCGAAAAAAATAATGTTAAAAAGCCTAAAATAAATCTAAAATTTGTAACCACACGTGTCAAAAAAGCCTAGACTTGAACCCTGGTGTGGAAGTTATACCACAAGAAATCTAGCCATCTAGCCATGCTCGATTCACAAACCATAGTGTGTTAAACTACAATAAATAAAAGCTTGACGATGGAGTACGATTGAAGACTTTTCGGTTGCCATCGACAAGGTCAGGCCGGCTTCGATATGGGAGCGACAATGGCGACATGTCGGCGGCTCGTTCTGGCGACGACAACGGTCGTTTGGTGTCCATGGACCTACATGAAATTTTTATTATAGTTGGGGTGTTTTTATACTTCAGGTGAATCTTCATAATAGATTTGATCCTTTTCGTAAAAAAAAACAATACAATTGAAGACCGATTAAACATACGGACCGTAAATGTCAATGAGAGTAGCAAGTGGTTCTAGTTAAGATCACCTCCAAACAAGTGGGCGGTTCGGGATCGACCACGATCTTGAAAGCAAAAGGTACAAACCAAAGAAAATAAGGTCAGGATTTGTTCATACCAATCACTGCGACGTCAAAGTTGAAGCTTTTGTGCAGTGGTTACTCTATTGAGAGCATCATGGACGGACACATGGCTTGGAGATTTTGTGTAGTGGTTCTCCGGTGCTTGTCGTTGGTCCGAGTTGATCTTCATAGACGCGATGCAGGCAGCTGCCGGTGAATCCAAGACGACGGCCTTCTCATGTCTGATTGTGTGCCGCTACCCATCCGCCGTCTCCTCTTAGGCAATCATGGATGGGTGGTGCATTGACGAGAAAAGTTTGATCGAAGTCGTTGCTCTTCGACTGTCCGATATTGGTCGAGATGCGGCTTGTAGATCTATTTAGGGTTGGCTTCTTTATATTGTGTTTGTAGTAGTTGTGGTGGCTAATCGTTTGATTAGCTGTGGAGTTTCAACTACCAACAAGTTGTAATACTTGTTTCTGTCTTTAATAGAAAACATGGTACACCTAAGCGTACTATTAAAAAAATTGAAACTTGTGAGAAACAAATAGTGTAGTACCCGTACCGTTCATTTTCTTAGAAAAAATGCATAGTTCAAGCAAAACCTTTGGGTCTTTTGAACCGCAGTGAAACTTTCCCTTGGTTCACCGTGTGTCTTCTCCACCGGCAAGTGCCAACCGCCAAGTCTCTTTTGTGCAAACAAACATGGAGTGCTCTTCTTTCTGGTCACCCCTCACCGTCCTCGATCGTCACGCCCTACCCACTGACACGTGGGACCCGCGGCTGATGTAAGTGCGGCCAGCTTATCGCGTGCACGTAAGCGTATAGGGCCAGCCAGCCATGGGTTACGTAGCAGCGGCGAGGAAGGACGGGAGAGACCCCGCTAGAGCCAAGGCATTTGATGCACGGATGGATGGATGGATGGATGGATAGAGCCGTCGCAGACGGACGGATGGGCGCTGTCTGTTGGCCGCCACGGCGGGCCTACACGTGTAGCACGTGGCCCGCACACGTGGTGCTCTGCGTGACGGAGCGACGCCGCCGGATCGCGCCCGATCGGGCGTGCGCGTCCCGGAACCGCACGGGGATAAGCGTGACCGCGTGGGTGGTGGACTGGTTCCACGGAGCCCCTTCCTACCGCCCCGGCGCTATCGCTTTGGATTCGCTGGTTGGACTTGGATGGCTGAGCTTCTGATTCGGCCGAACTCGCAACTGGATCGAGATAGAGTCGTTGAGTCCATAAAAAATGACAGATTTTTTTTCTCTCCATCGCGCAATGGAAAATGCCGCTTGAGTTTAATAACGATTTTATTTCAGGTAGTACTACACGAGACGTACTGCCAAAAAAATGTGTTTTCTTCCAGGGAGATAAGGTGTGCGCATTAATTAACGCATTTCTTGATTAGTTGCGCGACCGTGACGTGATGTGATCGGTTGGGCAATAGTAGAGCGGGGGATTCGGGGCATTCGCGTTTGGTGGCTCCGGTTTGTCTCCGAAGGGAAAAAAGGCCGGTACCTGCCGCGGCGCAGCAATCAACCCGGCCATGAATGTGACGTCTTCTTTCCCGTTGCTTTGCCTGGTTTTCCACGGTCCATGCTCGGCAGCGGCAGCCCTGGGCCTCTCGTTCTCCTCCTCCTCTACGTGGCGTCAGGGGAGGCGCCCACACCGTGGCACCGGCAGCGTTTCAACACGCCTCCGCTCGCGGGGGCTCCTTCGCGGCGAAGCACGGGTCGCCGTCGGTCGGGCAAACGACCCGATCTGCCTTGCCTGCGCAGGGTCAGAGCGGATGGATTCCTTTTTCACTACTTGTAGCGGCTAGTTTCTTCTGTCAGCGCTTGCGTGCGCGTCGCGGGGAGCGGCACGTTGCGCGTGTCGCGGCTTGGCGGGCACGAAAGCTTCCGTCCGGTCCTCGTCCACCGGGAAAAGTCGGGCGCGGCCGTGACCGCAGCAGCACTGCTAGAGCACGCGCTCGCGTCGACGTGCCGTGCCTGGTGGCGAGCGGAGGAGGGAGGGGCGCGCGGGCGGCGAAAAGGCCACTCGTTTTGTCGCGCCATTTTCATTTTCTTTCCTGCCTGCCGAAGGAAAGCAAAAGCGGGGATTGTCTTTCGATCTGGCACTGAGTGCGTACGTGATGTTGGTTGACTCACTCGTCTGGCTTGCTTCGTACCCGAGTTGGTCTCTTCCTTCTTTTCGATGTTTCCGATGTATAGTCGGCTGGCGGTGCGCCCAGCAGTCTGACGGCCCCGATGTTTCTGATGTTTCTTCTTTCCTCGTGGACGCTAGTCAGGAACCACGCGCGGGGTAAAGGGGTAGCTCACGAGTAGATGGCCCTCTGGGTCGGGGTGCGACGTCTCGGGGAGTGGCGCGAGGATGAACAGGGAGGTTGGGCTCGGGCGCACTGGGGTCGCGCTCTGGGGCACGCCGCACTCGTGGTCACCATGCTGAAAGCATGCTGTGGGGTGCCAAGGGGTTTAAGACCTTGTCTGGGAGGTTGTTCGTTGCTGGTTTGAGCATCAGGGAGGGAGGAGAACCCCGGGCGTGCAACATGATAGTGCAAAAGTTTTCAAACTCCAAAACAACAGCAAAATGTTGGTGCTTGGCAATTGGTCATGATCATCAAGCCTGGATCTGAAGTTCCTCTCGGGTGGCTTACTTGGGATGGGGATTCAGCAAAATGCTGGTGCTTGGCAATTGGTCATCATCATCAATCCTGGATCTAAAGTTCCTCTCAGGTGTCTTATTTGGGATGGGGATTCAACCTGTAAAAATTCATATAAAAAGGATCGGTGAAAAATACACTTGTTTCACAAAGTGCCAACAAGGACATGAGGTTTTTTTGGGTGCTCTGCTCCAAACTAGAGCAAAGTCTGGGTCCAAGCTTGCTTTTATATATATATATATATATATATATATATATATATATGCTTTATATATGCATGTGGGAGTGTCTAGAAATAATTTCAGAATTTCAGCGTCACCAGAAAATATAGGTGCTTCACAATGGCATCAAATGGGCAGACTGGTTTCTGGGGGCTCCCTTAAAAATGAGATAAATCTTGGGTCATTGCTTGATGGATCTGGCAGTATATTCATAGGAGAAGGTCCATGAAGCTGCGGAAGAAGCATTCCTTCAGAATTTCAAGTGTATCCACTTAAACAAAAGAGGGTTTCAGAGGTAGAAAACGCAACGTCCACTATATACCACTAATCGTCCACCAAGTCAACAAAAACATCGTCATAAAACTAATTGGTCGTTGACACAAAACAAAGGAAATCCATGTGGAAAACTGACATGAATTGATCGTACAACAAACGTTCACCACACTATCAATTAATCAGTATCAAAGGATTGAAATTCCTTGTACGAGTTGCTATGGATGTCAGCAATAGGTCAATTCAGGCAGTTGAAACAACAGGGAGGGATAAGTTTAGCTGTGGTTCTAGGGAGCAAAACTTGACCTAACAACAAACGGCATAGCCACCAGACTCACAAAAAGTTTAGTGAGTACTGCTCCAAGGAACGCCCTAAATCCTTACTATTAAGAAGACCATCAGATAAAAGAAGGTAGAGTCAGTTCTTCAGTTCAATGAAGAAAGACACGAGCCATATAAATTGCAAACAGTTGAGTACTGAGAAGAACCAAGAGATAACAAATAAAATAAAGAAAAGTCAATTCCTCAGCCCAATACAATAGACACATGATGCAGATTAGTTGGCAAACATTTGATGATCTCAAGTTTTGCATCAGTTTGCGTAGGATTCAACCTACACAAAAAGTAATACGAGGGTTGGACTAGTGCGGATCCATCCCACCACGCTCACTCACTGCTGCTACACAGGGGGAAAAAATGCCAATGCATTGCTGACCGGTAAATCATAGCTTCAAAAGCGCTCAACATCCAGTGGCATTATCTTTCCTCAGAGAAAAGAAGAGACTATGTTACTTTCAACAACTAGTAGTCATGCATGTATCTGTTGTTCAACAGTCCACTTGCAAGAGCTGAATTCAGAACTTTGCAAAAATTAGGCCAACATTTACCGCTGCCAGAAATTAAGCACCAGATTGCACTGCTAAGTAGGAGTACTAGTAATGCAAGTAAGAAGTGGGACACACAAACCAAGTAATAATTAAGACAACAAACGGTAGTTCCACTAAAGGTGATCTTACCTAGGATCAACCTGTTTCTTACATGTTGCAAGGCAAGGCATATCCAAAATAACAAAGCAGGGGACTAGAGAATAATTAGGAGCAATTACTTAGCGAAAGCATAGCCTTGTCAGTCGGTCATCGAGATCCCCAGAGTTGAACGAAGATCTGTCGGCGCCTTATGGAATCTGTTGCAAGGCCAGCTGAGAGTCCGGGATGTTGATGGTGTACTTCAGAGATCTTCTCTACTTTTCTGTCCTTGATGTCACACTTGCAGATATGAGCGGACGAACCATGATTTTCAGTGAAGTAGATGCAGTTTGCCTCGATGCCTATGAACTTATCAGCATTGACAGCCAGACACCTCTGATGACCAATGAAAATGGCATAGTTGTTGATGGTGTCCACATCCTCCAGCTTACCTAAGTCGATGTCTGTGTTAAACATAAAGAACGATCCCTCTGTAGTCTCGACAAGCAGCATTTCTCTGCCCAAAGCCACTGGAAAACAAAGGTCCTTTTCATCTGGAGGCATCAGCGATCTGCATAAACGAGCAATCTGGGCATGCCCTATAGTGTCGGAGTAGACACCGCCCACGACTGCATTACGGAAGAAAACATAAGCTGCTTGCGGAACCTCGTGGACGACGAAACACTTATTGTGGGGATGGGCTGAGTAAATCCTGTGAGATGAGTCGCCGAACAAGGTGAGCCCGAGGGCAGAGTTGGCAAGGGAGACAGCAGCGTGTCCCACCTCGGGGGGCACAGGCGCCATGAAACGGATGACGACGCCGGTGAGAGGGTTGAGGACGCTGGCAGAGTGAGGAGGGCTTTTGTCCACCAGGACCAAGTAGCCATTGCGAGTGGTGGCTACGACGTATTGGTCGCTGAGCAGCGGGATCTTTCTATGGACGAAGCGGCCGCTGTCAGTGTTCAGCAGGAGCAGCTTCCCTTGGCTCTGGAAGTCCTCGTCGAGGACGATCCACCGGCGCGGGTGGAAGCGGGGGTCGGAGGTGTCGCTCATGGGGTCGTCGGCGGTGGCGCGCCAGCCGGGGCAAACGGCGCCGAAGTGAATGTAGCAGTCGAGGTCGTTGGTGGACAGGAGGGAGTCGCCGACGCGGCGGATGAGGTCGGGCGGAAGCGTGGACCATTTGGACCAGTCTTCCGCCGTCATGGCCGGAACCACCGGCGAGGCTTGAGGAAAACTCAGGTCTTCCTTCACCCTTTTGGCCAACGGAAGAAGAACAGAGGTGGCCAAGGGCGGCGGAACGTCACCGGGCGCGGCCGCCATTGCCGCACGCACCAGTTCTTGCAACATTAACGCGCCTCTTCTAGTCTAGTCACAAAACCCCAATGTCTGGCTCTGGTCCTCCCTTGAGAAACAAAAGACACAGATTTTTGTAAATAAAACTAAAAATTAGCACACTGTCGGTGTTAAAACCGGTGGATCTCGGGTAGGGGGGCCCAAATTGTGCGTCTAAGGCGGATGGTAACAGGAGGCAGGGGACATGATGTTTTACCCAGGTTCGGGCCCTCTTGATGAAGGTAAAACCCTACGTCATGCTTGATTGTTCTTGATAATATGAGTAGTACAAGAGTTGATCTACCACGAGATCCGAAAGGCTAAACCCTAGAAGCTAGCCTATGGTATGATTGTATGTTGTCCTACGGATTAAAACCCTCCGGTTTATATAGACACCAGAGGGGGCTAGGGTTACACAGAGTCGGTTACAAGGAAGGAGATCTACATATCCGTATTGCCAAGCTTGCCTTCCACGCCAAGGAGAGTCCCATCCGGACATGGGACGAAGTCTTCAATCTTGTATCTTCATAGTCCAACAGTCCGGCCAAAGGATATAATCCGGCTGTCCGGAGACCCCCTAATCCAGGTCTCCCTCAGTAGCCCCTGAACCAGGCTTCAATGACGATGAGTCCGGCGCATAGATTGTCTTCGGCATTGCAAGGCGGGTTCCTCCTCCGAATACTTCATAGAAGATTTTGAACATGAGGATCGTGTCCGGCTCTGCAAAATAAGTTCCACATACCACCGTAGAGGGAATAATATTTACACAAATCTAATCTGCTGACGTACCCCGTAGTGTGACATCACACCACAGCCTGGTCTTTATTCGAATCATTTTTCATAACCAATCTCAGCATGTTTCGTGAGGCGGCTTCCTTGGCACGTCTTGTCGAAGTAGATATCGTGTCCCCTTATTACGGGATTCCCATTAATACGGACGTGGGTAACCCAACCGCGCCTATTAGTAGGACTCCTAAATCTTAGGCAAGTCCCAAACGGCCACGAGGAGGACGCTTGATATTCACCCTCTTTATAAAGGGGACAAGGCCTTTTCCTCTCGATCTTAATCGAATCCGCCTCTCGCATCGAGTTCCAACACCCAAAGCTCAGGTTTAGGCGCTTCAGACCTTCAACTATGTCCGGATCCAATCTTCAAGGTCGGTGGATGCCTTCCTCCGTCACAGAGGAGGACATCAAGAAGTTGAGAGAGGCCAGATATCTGACCGCCGAAATTTCGCATCGCCTGCCCGCCCGAGGGTAGGTCGTCCCTACTCCCGAACCCAACGAGAGCATCGTGTTTGTCTCCCACTTCCTCCGAGGACTAGGCCTCGCCCTGGATCCCTTTGTTAGGGGTCTTATATTCTATTACGGGCTAGATTTTCACGATCTGGCCCCGGATTCCCTTCTTCACATCTTGACGTTTATTGTTGTATGTGAGGCCTTCCTCCGCATTACCCCTCACTTCGGCCTATGACTCAAGACCTTTAATGTGAAGCCGAAGATGATCAAGGGGCAACACGCAACGTGCGAAGGAGCTTCAATAAGCAAAATTGCTGACGCTCCATGGCCTGAGGGTTACTTCCCAGAGGTGTCCGGATTATGGCAGCGGGAGTGGTTCTACATCACAGCTCCCCGAAGTGCCAAGTGGGTAGCTGCCCCCGCCTTCCGCTCAGGCCCCCCACCACAACTGATGTCATGGATCAGCAGGGGGCTGAGCTGGGGTCCAGCCAAGGATGTGCCAATACTGCAAAGCCGCATCCGAGATCTCTTCGAGAGAGATATCAGTCTGGTTATGGTAGTGCAAGTTATGCTAGTCCGTCAAGTCCAGCCTTGCAAACGCCAGCCCCTTCGCATGTGGGAATTCAACCCGGAAGGACCGCGAGCTATCCAACATTTCCTCGGCATGACGCACGAAGAGATGTACAAATTGTTCTTCGGACCACAAATAATGTGTCCGGACATCACTGAGGACGCAGGTCTGAGCTGCAATCACCCGGATACCCAAGTAAGTAGCATCGCATCCGAACACACCATCCGTTTTATTTATAGCAACATTGCCCTAAAAAAGAAAAACCGCTCTTGGTCCAGGATTGGATAGCGAAGGCAAAGTTGATCAGGTGTCCGGCCCCCCTCCCTGAGACCTCACCAAATCCCGTGCTAACCAGGATGCTGGAGATCGCGCCTTATCAAGCACCCTCAAGAGAGGATAAAGGGGGGAACAAGGAGGCTAGCGCCTCCACGAAGGAGGAACTGATACTTCCTCTCCCTAGGGAAGGAAGAGAACCGCCTCTGAGGACCCGGAGACAATGGTCTCCAAACGGGGGAAGAAATCTCCACCGGAGGGTCCTGCCCTGGGGGATACCCTGGCCGTACTATGCCCTCAAGGGGACCAGCCCTCCACCGAGTTGTAAGTAAAAGGGTACTTAATAACGAAAATATCTTGCTCTATTTCCGAGGAAAATAATCGAAGCATTTATCTTGCAGTTCGGATCTTAACCCTTCTCAACAGAGCTCATCTTCGGGGGATCTTCTTCCGGAGATTATGGAGAGCGAAACGCCTCCCCCTGCCACACCGCCTCACGAAGCGAGCGACCCCGAGGTGTCGTCGCGGAGGGTTTCTCTTGATCCGGCAAGGCCAGAAGGTAATCCTATGGCCACCCGAAGTCCTCAGTATCCGACTCTCGAAGAGAGCAATCAAAAGAGTCCGGCACCGTCTGGTGTGCGGTCGGACATACTGAGGGATCTGCTGGAGCAAGCGGCTATCTCAGAAGAGCACCGCACGTTGATGGGTACGGTGATTGAGAAGATTTCGTCCGCCAAAAGCGGGTTGCATGAAGCCTTTATGAGTCTACTGATGGGTTTTGAGGTACGAGAAATGATGTACATTTTTGATAGTACCACACATTTTTAGATGTGCCCTGTGTAGATAGTAGCCTCTGAGACTCTGTTTGTCGTCGAAAACGGCGACAAACAGAGGATCATAGTCCTAGGTAATAACCAGACTGCCTTTATGTGCAGGTGGTGGAAGCTCCGGTGGCTAGCCGGACTGATGGGTTTGCCGAGCTAAAGCGGCAGCTGGATGCGGCAGATGTCGACATCGTGCTTGTCAACAAGCGGCTTGACGAGGCACAGGGTCAGTGATTTTTCTGGTGATCGTCACATAGTAAGAGCAGCATGATGCCAGTATCTTTAATATGTTGTGACTGCAGATGGAGCTGCCATCGTGGAGACCCTTCGGGTGGAGCTTGCCCGAGCCAAGGAGCACGCAAGGAGCAGCAATGCGGCCGCTTTAAAGGCGGCCGAGGGTTTAAGGGCCGAACAGGCCGCACATTGCGAGAGCAAAGAAAAAATTGCCAAGATGGCCGTGGAGTTAAAAGATGCTGCTGACCGTTACCGGCTTCTTGAAGAAGAAAACCGGGCGAAGGCGACGGACCTGGGGAAGGCCCAGGTGGCTGCCACGGAAGCCCGCTCCAAAATTAGAGCGACGAAGGAGGAGCTGAATCAAGTTGCGGATATCGTTTCTAGGAAGCCCTTCTTGTTGTGGACTAAGTTCGGAGATCCAAAATATGCTCCTCTAGACCGGCTATGGAGTTTTGTGGACGAGTACATGGGTTTGGCTGCAAGTGCTGCTGATGCGGCCGAGTACTTCAAGGATCAGAAAGGTCCTGAAGTGGAGAAGTTGTTTTGGTCACAGTTTCATGCTCCAGTCCGTCCGCTGTTGCTGAATGAGCGATTGACCGGTTGGGCCGAGCTCCATAGATTATCTGGACTTGCCATGAGGTCCGTTGTGGATCATCTGTGGCCAGGAGGTCCGAGGTCGAATAGCTACTTTAGCTTAGTGCAACAATTCCTTGGTGCTGTGCCACACATCGATGCTGTAAAGAGGTTGGCGTGCAGAGAGGGCTCGTGGATGGCCCTTGCCCGTGTCAAAACATACTGGGCGGAGATGTATGCCACCACTGTTGCGGCATAGGGTTCGGCCATAGGCCGAGTGGCCGCTGAGCACTACTTTGAAGAAGTTCTTGAAGGCGCTCGTTTGATAGAGGCTCAGTGCTCAAAGAATATTATGTTTAAGTGACATGTATTCCCATTGTAAGAACAATATTTTATTGAATTTATCAAGGTTGTATTTATACTTTTGCCCAAAAGTGCTATGATGCCTCCTGTGCGGCCGTTTATGTATATATGTATATAACCTGAAAGATGGCAGTCGTTGGCTTCAGCCCCCACGCATGTAATGCGGGGGTGTTCGCAGAAGACGCATGTTCACACTTTATCCAACGTCTTGGTCCATTAAGGAGGTGATAGCGCAGTGAACTAGGCAATCGGACTATAATGCTTTAAACACTTTCACTTAGCCAGAGGAGTTTGACAGTGGGGCTACTATATAGCCCCTGGTGGCTCCGCGCTCATCCGGATTCGGGGCACGTACATGCCTGGCCGGGAAACGGCCCTTCGTTAAGGCGGAGGAATCCCGAAGATTCCGCTAGGTCATCGAGTGGTTGACCAGTCTCACGCTATATCATGACAGTCAGTTTTCGGCTTTCTCTACTGAGGTGCTCGTCCGGATGAATCAGGGCACAATTGCAGTAGTTCTCCTGGTGCCGCCTTAGCCGATAGAGCGGAACATAAGGCAGCAAAACACAGGAGCCGGGCAAACCCAACATTTGACCAAAGACATGATTCGGAGCTGATGCATATAAGGCCAAACTCGCGACGCCGAACACTCCCTAAGGTATTCGGTCTTTATGATGTAAACCGGGCCTAAACAGTGCCCTTTGTAATAAGCCCCTGGTATCCAGGCACGTGCAATATTCTGACGTGGCCACATGCCAATACGTCAACATCCTTCTCAATTGTATTGAGAATCCGAGGGATGTGTATCAACAAGAGACAATAAAAAAGGTTTACGCAGGGTCTTAATCTAAAAAGAATCCTTGGAACGGGTCCCTGCTGAAGGAAATATGCCCTAGAGGCAATAATAAAGTTATTATTTATTTCCTTATATCATGATAAATGTTTATTATTCATGCTAGAATTGTATTAACCGGAAACATAATACATGTGTGAATACATAGACAAACAGAGTGTCACTAGTATGCCTCTACTAGACTAGCTCATTAATCAAAGATGGTTATGTTTCCTAACCATGAACAAAGAGTTGTTATTTGATTAACGAGGTCACATCATTAGTTGAATGATCTGATTGACATGACCCATTCCATTAGCTTAGCACCCGATCGTTTAGTATGTTGCTATTGCTTTTCTTCATGACTTATACATGTTCCTATGACTATGAGATTATGCAACTCCCGTTTACCGGAGGAACACTTTGGGTACTACCAAACGTCACAACGTAACTGGGTGATTATAAAGGAGTACTACAGGTGTCTCCAATGGTAGATGTTGGGTTGGCGTATTTCGAGAATAGGATTTGTCACTCCGATTGTGGGAGAGGTATCTCTGGGCCCTCTCGGTAATGCACATCACTTAAAGCCTTGCAAGCATTGCAACTAATGAGTTAGTTGCGGGATGTTGTATTACGGAACGAGTAAAGAGACTTGCCGGTAACGAGATTGAACTAGGTATTGGATACCGACGATCGAATCTCGGGCAAGTAACATACCGATGACAAAGGGAACAACGTATGTTGTTATGCGGTCTGACCGATAAAGATCTTCGTAGAATATGTAGGAGCCAATATGGGCATCCAGGTCCCGCTATTGGTTATTGACCGGAGACGTGTCTCGGTCATGTCTACATTGTTCTCGAACCGTAGGGTCCGCACGCTTAAGGTTTCGATGACAGTTATATTATGAGTTTATGAGTATTGATGTACCGAAGGAGTTCGGAGTCCCGGATGAGATCGGGGACATGACGAGGAGTCTCGAAATGGTCGAGACGTAAAGATCGATATATTGGACGACTATATTCGGATATCGGAAAGATTCCGAGTGATTCGGGTATTTTTCGGAGTACCGGGTAGTTACGGGAGAAGTAATGGGCCTTGATGGGCTTTAGTGGGAAGAGGAAAAGGCTGCCGCGCCCCCCCTCCCCTTTGGTCCGAATTGGACTAGGGAAGAGGGGGCCGACCACCTCTCCTTCTCCTCCTATTCCTTCTCCCTTCCTCCCCTCTTGATGGACTCCTACTAGGACTTGGAGTCCTAGTAGGACTCCCACCCTGGCCGCACCAATAGGCTTGGCCGGCCTCCTCCTCCTCCATCCTTTATATACAGGGGCAGGGGCACCCCATAGACACACAAGTTGATCCTTGAGATCGTTCCTTAGCCGTGTGCGGTGCCCCCTGCCACCAAATTCCACCTCGATCATACCGTTGTAGTGCTTAGGCGAAGCCCTGCGTCGGTAGTACATCAAGATCGTCACCACGCCGTCGTGCTGACGGAACTCTTCCTTGACGCTTTGCTGGATCGGAGCCCGAGGATCGTCATCGAGCTGAACGTGTGCTAAGAACTCGGAGGTGCCGGAGTAACGGTGCTTGGATCGGTCGGATCGGGAAGAAGACGTACGACTACTTCCTCTACGTTGTGTGATCGCTTCCGCAGTCGGTCTGCGTTGGTACGTAGACAACACTCTCCCCTCTAGTTGCTGTGCATCACCATGATCTTGCGTGTGCGTAGGAAAATTTTCGAAATTACTGCGTTCCCCAACACCTGCTGCACGTCTGCACCTGTGTCTCCGTTGTGCCGTATTCTGGACGGGTGTAGCACGATGGTCATCTGAAAAAGAGAGGAACTTAATTGAAAAGTTGTCGTGTAAAAGGTAAGTTATACTAAATAAACAATATATAGTTCAAAATGAGTAAAGTTGAGCCTAATTGCCACTTGTTTGCGCATGTTGAGCCCCTTGTATTGTAATAGGGGTATAGCCATCAAACCTGTATCAATTACATATAGCTGCACCGGACTCGTCCAACCGTGTCTGTGGTCTTAATGACCTATCAGATGCTTTAGTTTGTGAGGCCGTTTAGTGTGCGGCTACCAAGGCAGCCGCACGGTCTTCCGCGCGCAAGGAGCGCTCAATATTTCCATTTATTGTAATGATGCCACGTGGACCGGGCATCTTAAGCATGAGAGAAGCGTAATACGGTATTGCATTAAAGCGAGCGAAAGCTTTGCGTCCGAGTAGTGCTTGATAGCCACTTTGGAACGGAGCGATGTGGAACGTTAAATTTTCGGTGCGGAAGTTATCGGGAAAGCCGAATATAACCTCTAGTAGTAGGGAGCCCATGCAATGGGCTTCTGGGCCTGGCGGTACTCCTTTAAAGGTAGTATTGCTATGGCTAATTTTTGTTGGGTCTATCCCCATTTTGCGGACTGTGTCCTGATATATCAGGTTTAAACTACTGTCGCCGTCCATCAGGACTCATGTGAAGTGGTATCCGTCAATTATCGGGTCTAACACCAAGGCAGCCCATCCTGCACGCCGGATACTTGCCGAGTAATCCCGATGGTCAAAGATGATTGGTTGGGACGACCAGTGGCAGAACTCCGCGGTGATAGGCCCTTGGGCATGTGTCTCTAGGAGTGCCGCTTTGTTTCTCTCCTTTGTCACGTGTAAAACGTTTACTGTTTTGACTTCTGGTGGGAATTTCTTCTGTTCTCCAGTGCTTTGCTTGCGAGGCTCGTCCTCGTCTTTGCTTGGTGTATCCTGCCCCTTATGTTCGGCGTTGAGCTTGCCGGACTGCTTGAAGACCCAACATTCTCTATGGGTATGGTTTGCAAATTTATCGGGGGTGCTGTGGATCTGACATATTTTATCCAGAATCTTGTTTAGGCTGGACAGTTCGTCTCTGTTGCCTTTGGAGGGCAACTTTTGTTGACCTGGCCGAGAGCTTCTGAATCCGGCGTTTACCGCCGTGCTCTTCGGGCTGTCTTCTTTATTCCGACGCTTGTTTTTGCTGCGTCGTGGTTTCCTGTTTCTGTCCCTAACTTCGGATGTATTTGGGTCGCTGGTGCTGCATTGGGCTAACCAGCTGTCCTCGCCCGCGCAAAAGCGGGTCATGAGGCTTGTTAATGCTACCATTGTTCTCGGCTTTTCTTGGCCGAGGTGTCTGGCAAGCCATTCGTCTCGAACGCCGTGCTTGAAAGCTACTAAGGCTTCGGCGTCCGGACAGTCGACTATTTGGTTCTTTTTAGTGATAAACCTATTCCAAAGCTTTCGGGCTGACTCTCTGGGCTGTTGAGTTATATGACTTAAATCGCCTGCATCCAGAGGTCGGACATAGGTCCCTTGAAAATTTGCCCGAAAAGCGTCTTTGAGCTCTTCCCATCTTCCAATGGAGTTTTCGGGGAGGCTTTTAAGCCAGTGCCAAGCTGGCCCTTTGAGCTTGAGGGGTAAGTACTTGATGGCGTGGAGATCGTCTCCTCGAGCCATATGGATATGGAGAATGTAGTCCTCAATCCAGACCCCAGGGTCTGTCGTTCCGTCGTACGCCTCTATGTTTATGGTTTGAATCCCTCTGGAAATTCATGGTCCGGCACCTCACCGGTGAAACATAGGGGGTGTGCGGCACCCCTGTATTTGGGTGTACCATGGTGTTGGGATGTTTGTTGTGTTGCATTGTGTGCTGGAGCGCGCTTGTGTGGCATGTAGATGGATCTGGTTGCGCCGTCTTTTTGATGCGAGCCCTCATGTGGATCGCGTACTGGCTGATGTTGAAGGAAATATGCCCTAGAGGCAATAATAAAGTTATTATTTATTTCCTTATATCATGATAAATATTTATTATTCATGCTAGAATTGTATTAACCGGAAACATAATACATGTGTGAATACATAGACAAACAGAGTGTCACTAGTATGCCTCTACTTGACTAGCTCGTTAATCAAAGATGGTTATGTTTCCTAACCATGGACAAAGAGTGGTTATTTGATTAATGGGATCACATCATTAGATGAATGATCTGATTGACATGACCCATTTCATTAGCTTAACACCCGATCGTTTAGTATGTTGCTATTGCTTTCTTCATGACTTATACATGTTCCTATGACTATGAGATTATGCAACTCCCGTTTACCGGAGGAACACTTTGGGTACTACCAAACGTCACAACGTAACTGGGTGATTATAAAGGAGTACTACAGGTCTCTCCAAAGGTAGATGTTGGGTTGGCGTATTTCGAGATTAGGATTTGTCACTCCGATTGTCGGAGAGGTATCTCTGGGCCCTCTCGGTAATGCACATCACTTAAAGCCTTGCAAGCATTGCAACTAATGAGTTAGTTGCGGGATGTTGTATTACGGAACGAGTAAAGAGACTTGCCGGTAACAAGATTGAACTAGGTATTGGATACCGACGATCGAATCTCGGGCAAGTAACATACCGATGACAAAGGGAACAACGTATGTTGTTATGCGGTCTGACCGATAAAGATCTTCGTAGAATATGTAGGAGCCAATATGGGCATCCAGGTCCCGCTATTGGTTATTGACCGGAGACGTGTCTCGGTCATGTCTACATTGTTCTCGAACCGTAGGGTCTGCACGCTTAAGGTTTCGATGACAGTTATATTATGAGTTTATGAGTTTTGATGTACCGAAGGAGTTCGGAGTCCCGAATGAGATCGGGGACATGACGAGGAGTCTCGAAATGGTCGAGACGTAAAGATCGATATATTGGACGACTATATTCGGACATCGGAAAGGTTCCGAGTGATTCGAGTATTTTTCGGAGTACGAGGTAGTTACGGGAGAAGTAATGGGCCTTGATGGGCTTTAGTGGGAAGAGGAAAAAGGCTGCTGCGCCCCCCTCCCCTCTAGTCCGAATTGGACTAGGGAAAAGGGGGCCGGCCACCTTTCCTACTCCTCCACTTCCTTCTCCCTTCCTCCCCTCTTGGTGGACTCCTACTAGGACTTGGAGTCCTAGTAGGACTCCACACTTGGCGCGCCTAGCCTTGGCCGGCCTCCTCCTCCTCCATCCTTTATATACAGGGGCAGGGGGCACCCCATAGACACACAAGTTGATCCACGTGATCGTTCCTTAGCCGTGTGCGGTGCCCCCTGCCACCATATTCCAGCTCGGTCGTATTGTAGCGGTGCTTAGGTGAAGCCCTGCGATAGTAGAACATCAAGATCGTCACCACGCCGTCGTGCTAGCGGAACTCCTCCCCGAAGCTTTGTTGGATCGGAGCCCGGGGATCGTTATCGAGCTGTACGTGTGCTAAGAACTCGGAGGTGCCAGAGTAACGGTGCTTGGATCGGTCGGATCGGGAAGAAGACGTACGACTACTTCCTCTACGTTGTGTCAACGCTTCCGTTGCGATCTACAAGGGTACGTAGATCAGACTCTCCCCCTCGTTGCTATGCATCACCATGATCTTGCGTGTGCGTAGGATTTTTTTGAAATTACTACGTTCCCCAAGAGTGGTATCAGAGCCTAGGTTTTATGGTTTGATGTTATATGCACGAGTAGAACACAAGTGAGTTGTGGGCGATATAAGTCATACTGCCTACCAGCATGTCATACTTTGGTTCGGCGGTATTGTTGGATGAAGCGGCCCGGACCGACATTACGCGTACGCTTACGCGAGACCGGTTTCCCCGACGTGCTTTGCACACAGGTGACTTGCGGGTGACTGTTTCTCCAACTTTAGTTGAACCGAGTGTGGCTACGCCCGGTCCTTGTGAAGGTTAAAACGGAGTCTATTTGACAAACTATCGTTGTGGTTTTGATGCGTAGGTAAGATTGGTTCTTGCTAAGCCCGTAGAAGCCACATAAAATTTGCAACAACAAAGTAGAGGACGTCTAACTTGTTTTTGCAGGGCATGTTGTGATGTGATATGGTCAAAACGTGATGAGTTATAAGTTGTTGTATAAGATGATCATGTTTTGTTGAAGTTATCGGCAACTGGCAAAAGCCTTATGGTTGTCTGTCTATTGCATAAGATGCAAGCGCCCAATAATTTCTTTACTTTATCGCTATGCGATAGTAATAGTTGCAAGAGCAATAGTTGGTGAGACGACCATGTGACAACATATTGATATAGATCAAGATGATGGAGATCATGATGTCATGCCGGTGACGATGGAAATCATGACGATGCTTTGAAGATGGAGATCAAAGGCACAAGATGATGATGGCCATATCATGTCACATATTTTGATTGCATGTGATGTTTATCTTTTTATGCATCTTATCTTGCTTTGATTGACGGTAGCATTATAAGATGATCTCTCACTAAATTATCAAGAAGTGTTCTCCCTGAGTATGCACCGTTGCCAAAGTTCGTCGTGCCCAGACACCACGTGATGATCGGGTGTGATAAGCTCTACGTCCATCTACAACGGGTGCAAGCCAGTTTTGCACACGCAGAATACTCAGGTTAAACTTGACGAACCTAGCATATGCAGATATGGCCTCGGAACACGGAGACCGAAAGGTCGAGCGTGAATCATATAGTAGATATGATCAACATAACGATGTTCACCATTGAAAACTACTCCATCTCACGTGATGATCGGTTATGGTTTAGTTGATTTGGATCACGTGATCACTTAGAGGATTAGAGGGATGTCTATCTAAGTGGGAGTTCTTAAGTAATATGATTAATTGAACTTTAATTTATCATGAACTTAGTCCTGGTAGTATTAGCATATCTATGTTGAAGATCAATAGCTCGCGTTATTGCTTTCATATGTTTATTTTGATATGTTCCTAGAGAAAATTGTGTTGAAAGATGTTAGTAGCAATGATACGGATTGGATCCGTGATCTGAGGTTTATCCTCATTGCTCCACAGAAAAATTATGTCCTTGATGCACCGCTAGGTGACAGACCTATTGCAGGAGCAGATGCAGACGTTATGAACGTTTGGCTAGCTCAATATGATGACTACTTGATAGTTTAGTGCACCATGCTTAATGGCTTAGAATCGGGACTTCAAAGACGTTTTGAACATCATGGACCATATGAGATGTTCCAGGAGTTGAAGTTAATATTTCAAAGCAAATACCCGAGTTGAGAGATATGAAGTCTCGAACAAGTTCTATGGCTAAAAGATGGAGGAGAATCGCTCAACTAGTGAGCATGTGCTCAGATTGTCTGGGTACTACAATCGCTTGAATCAAGTGGGAGTTAATCTTCCAGATAAGATAGTGATTGACAGAATTCTCTAGTCACCATCACCAAGTTAGTAGAACTTCGTGATGAACTATGATATGCAAGGGATAACGGAAACGATTCCCAAGCTCTTCGTGATGCTGAAATTGATGAAGGTAGAAATCAAGAAAAACATCAAGTGTTGATGGTTGACAAGACCACTAGTTTGAAGAAAAGGGCAAAAGGGAAGAAGGGGAACTTCAAGAAGAACGGCAAGCAAGTTGCTGCTCAAGTGAAGAATCCCAAGTCTGGTCCTAAGCCTGAGACTAAGTGCTTCTACTGCAAAGGGACTGGTCACTGGAAGC
The DNA here is from genome assembly GCA_034509565.1 of Triticum monococcum. Lineage (NCBI taxonomy): Eukaryota > Viridiplantae > Streptophyta > Magnoliopsida > Poales > Poaceae > Triticum > Triticum monococcum. The sequence goes on from CM067842.1 coordinate 610,990,867, forward strand.
GGAACTGCCCCAAGTATTTGGCGGATAAGAAGGATGGCAAAGTGAACAAAAGTATATTTGATATACATGTTATTGATGTGTGCTTTACTAGTGTTTATAGCAACCCCTCAGTATTTGATATTGGTTCAGTTGCTAAGTGTAGTAACTCGAAACAGGAGTTGCAGAATAAACAGAGACTAGTTAAGGGTGAAGTGACGATGTGTGTTGGAAGTAGTTCCAAGATTGATATGATCATCATCGCACACTCCCCTATACTTTTGGGATTAGTGTTGAACTTAAATAAGTGTTATTTGGTTTTTGCGTTGAGGATGAATATGATTTGATCATGTTTATTGCAATACGGTTATTCATTAAAGTCAGAGAATAATTGTTGTTCTGTTTACATGAATAAAACCTTCGATGGTCATACACCCAATGAAACAAGTTCGTTGGATCTCGATCGTAGTGATACACATATTCATAATATTGAAACCAAAAGATGCAAAGTTAATAATGATAGTGCAACTTATTTGTGGCACTACCGTTTAGGTCATATTGGTATAAAGCGCATGAAGAAACTCCATGCTGATGGGCTTTCGGAATCACTTGATTATGAATCACTTGATGCTTGCGAACCATGCCTTTTGGGCAAGATGACTAAAACGCCGTTCTCCGGAACAATGGAGTAAGCAACAGATTTGTTGGAAATCATACATACTGATGTATGTGGTTCGATGAATATTTAAGGCTTGCAGCGGGTATCATTATTTTCTGACCTCCACAGATGATTTGAGCAGATATGGGTATATCTACTTAATGAAATAGAAGTCTGATACATTTGAAAAGTTCATATAATTTCAGAGTGAAGTGGAAAATCATCATAACAAGAAAATAAAGTTTCTACGATCTGATCATGGAAAAGAGTATTTGAGTTACGAGTTTGGTCTTCAGTTAAAACAATGTGAAATAGTTTCACTACTCACGCCACCTGGAACACCACAGCATAATGGTGTGTCCGAACGTCATAACCGTACTTTATTGGATATAGTACAATCTATGATGTTTCTTACCGATTTACCACTATCGTTTTTGGGGTCATGCATTAGAGACAGCTGCATTCACGTTAAAAAAGGGGCACCATCTATATCCGTCGAGACGACGCCTTATGAACTATGGTTTGGCAAGAAACCAAAGTTGTCGTTTCTTGAAGTTTGGGGTTGCGATGCTTATGAGAAAAAGTTTCATCCTGATAAGCTCAAACCCAAATCGGAAAAATATGTCTTCATAGAATACCCAAAGGAGACTGTTGGGTACACCTTCTATCACAGATCGTAAGGCAAGACATTCGTTGCTTATAATGGATCCTTTCTAGAGAAGGAGTTTCTCTTGAAAGAAGTAAGTGGGAGGAAAGTAGAAAACTTGATAAGGTAATTCTACCTTCTACCTTATTGGAAAGTAGTTCATCACAAAATTCTGTTCTTGTGACTACTACACCAATTAGTGAGGAAGCTAATGATGATGATCATGTAACTTCAGATCAAGTTACTACTGAATCTCGTAGGTAAACCAGAGTGAGATCCGCACCAGAGTGGTACGGTAATCCTGTTCTGGAGGTCATGTTACTTGACCATGACGAACCTACGAACTATGAGGAAGCGATGATGAGCCCAGATTCCGCGAAATGGTTTGAGGCCATGAAATCTGAGATATGATCCATGTATGAGAACAAAGTTTGGACTTTGGTTGACTTGCCCGATGATCGGCAAGCAATTGAGAATAAATGGATCTTCAAGAGGAAGACGGACGCTGATAGTAGTGTTACTATCTACAAAGCTAGAATTGTCGCAAAAGGTTTTCGACAAGTTCAAGGTGTTGACTATGATGAGAGCTTCTTACTCGTATCTATGCTTGAGTCTGTCCGAATCATGTTAGTAATTGCCGCATTTTATGAAATCTGGCAAATGGATAAACAAAACTGCATTCCTTAATGGATTTATTAAAGAAGAGTTGTATATGATGCAACAGAAGGTTTTGTCAATCCGAAAGGTGCTAACAAAATGTGCAAGCTCCAGCGATCCATCTGTGGACTGGTGCAAGCATCTCGGAGTTGGAATATACGCTTTGATGAGTTGATCAAAGCATATAGTTTTATACAGACTTGCAGTGAAGCCTGTATTTACAAGAAAGTGAGTGGGAGCACTACAACATTTCTGATAAGTATATGTGAATGACATATTGTTGATCAGAAATAATGTAGAATTATTCTGTAAAGCATAAAGGAGTGTTTGAAAGGAGTTTTTCAAAGAAAGACTTCGCTGAAGCTGCTTACATATTGAGCTTCAAGATCTATAGAGATAGATCAAGACGCTTGATAAGTTTTTTCAATGAGTACATACCTTGACAAGATTTTGAAGTAGTTCAAAATGGAGCAGTCAAAGAAAGAGTTCTTGCCTATATTATAAGGCGTGAAGTTGAGTAAGACTCAAAGCCCGACCACGGCAGAAGATAGAAAGAGAATGAAAGTCATTCCCTATGTCTTGGCCATAGGTTCTATAAAGTATGTCATGCTGTATACCAGATCTATTGTATACCCTGCACTGATTTGGCAAGGGAGTACAATAGTGATCTAGAGTAGATCACTGGACAGCGGTCAGAATTATCCTTAGTGAAATAAGGATATGTTTCTCGATTATGGACGTGATAAAAAGGTTCGTCGTAAAGGGTTACGCCGATGCAAGTTTTGACACTAATCTAGATGACTCTAAGTCTCGGTCTAGATACATATTGAAAGTGGGAGCAATTAGCTAGAGTAGCTCCATGCCGAGCATTGTTGACATAGAAATTCGCAAAATACATGTGGATCTGAATGTGGCAGACCCGTTGACTAAGATTCTCTCACAAGCAAAACATGATCACACCTTAGTACTCTTTGGGTGTTAATCACATAGCGATGTGAACTAGATTACTGAATCTAGTAAACCCTTTGGGTGTTGGTCACATAGCGATGTGAACTAGATTACTGAATCTAGTAAACCCTTTGGGTATTGGTCACATGGCGATGTGAACTATGGGTGTTAATCACATGATGATGTGAACTATCGATGTTAATCACATGGTGATGTGATCTAGATTATTGACTCTAGTGCAAGTGGGAGACTGAAGGAAATATGCCCTAGAGGCAATAATAAAGTTATTATTTATTTCCTTATATGATGATAAATATTTATTATTCATGCTAGAGTTGTATTAACCGGAAACATAATACATGTGTGAATACATAGACAAACAGAGTGTCACTAGTATGCCTCTACTTGACTAGCTCGTTAATCAAAGATGGTTATGTTTCCTAACCATGGACAAAGAGTTGTTATTTGATTAATGGGATCACATCATTAGATGAATGATCTGATTGACATGACCCATTTCATTAGCTTAACACCCGATCGTTTAGTATGTTGCTATTGCTTTCTTCATGACTTATACATGTTCTTATGACTATGAGATTATGCAACTCCCGTTTACCGGAGGAACACTTTGGGTACTACCAAACGTCACAATGTAATTGGGTGATTATAAAGGAGTACTACAGGTGTCTCCAAAGGTAGATGTTGGGTTGGCGTATTTCGAGATTAGGATTTGTCACTCCGATTGTCGGAGAGGTATCTCTGGGCCCTCTCGGTAATGCACATCACTTAAAGCCTTGCAAGCATTGCAACTAATGAGTTAGTTGCGGGATGTTGTATTACGGAACGAGTAAAGAGACTTGCCGGTAACGAGATTGAACTAGGTATTGGATACCGACGATCGAATCTCGGGCAAGTAACATACCGATGACAAAGGGAACAACGTATGTTGTTATGCGGTCTGACCAATAAAGATCTTCGTAGAATATGTAGGAGCCAATATGGGCATCCAGGTCCCGCTATTGGTTATTGACCGGAGACGTGTCTCGGTCATGTCTACATTGTTCTCGAACCGTAGGGTCCACACGCTTAAGGTTTCGATGACAGTTATATTATGAGTTTATGAGTTTTGATGTACCGAAGGAGTTCGGAGTCCCGGATGAGATCGGGGACATGACGAGGAGTCTCGAAATGGTCGAGACGTAAAGATCGATATATTGGACGACTATATTCGGACATCGGAAAGGTTCCGAGTGATTCGAGTATTTTTCGGAGTACCGGGTAGTTACGGGAGAAGTAATGGGCCTTGATGGGCTTTAGTGGGAAGAGGAAAAAGGCTGCTGCGCCCCCCTCCCCTCTAGTCCGAATTGGACTAGGGAAAAGGGGGCCGTCCACCTTTCCTACTCCTCCACTTCCTTCTCCCTTCCTCCCCTCTTGGTGGACTCCTACTAGGACTTGGAGTCCTAGTAGGACTCCACACTTGGCGCGCCTAGCCTTGGTCGGCCTCCTCCTCCTCCATCCTTTATATACAGGGGCAGGGGGCACCCCATAGACACACAAGTTGATCCACGTGATCGTTCCTTAGCCGTGTGCGGTGCCCCTGCCACCATATTCCACCTCGGCCGTATTGCAGCGGTGCTTAGGCGAAGCCCTGCGACAGTAGAACATCAAGATCGTCACCACGCCGTCGTGCTGGCGGAACTCCTCCCCGAAGCTTTGTTGGATCGGAGCCCGGGGATCGTTATCGAGCTGTACGTGTGCTAAGAACTCGGAGGTGCCGGAGTAACGGTGCTTGGATCGGTCGGATCGGGAAGAAGACGTATGACTACTTCCTCTACGTTGTGTCAACGCTTCCGTTGCGATCTACAAGGGTACGTAGATCAGACTCTCCCCCTCGTTGCTATGCATCACCATGATCTTGCGTGTGCGTAGGAATTTTTTTGAAATTACTACGTTCCCCAACAGATGTGCGGCGTCGTTTGCCGCTCTATGTTGGCTACGAGGTCATCTATCCGACCGGGTGGCCATTTTGTTTTTTGATTTCGGGGGATCTAAGGCCTCCTCATCGAATTCAGGTAGCAGCTTTCGCTTCGGGTAGCTCTTGGTGTGGCGATTACCGCCGTACTTCGCTGCAGTGTTGAGTACTTCACTCCATCTGATTCTTAGTGTGTCTTGTGCAGCCCCGAGCCTTTGCTTTTGCTTTTTTAGACTCCTCGCTGTGGCAACAAGCCTTTGATGGGTATTCTGTTGCTCCGGGTGCCTGTCCGGTGTGATGTCATCTGGACTGTTATCTTCGACGGAGTTGGTTTGTTCGGTTTGATTCTCCGTGTTGCCATGGTCGGATGATGGTCCAATGCCGTGTTTGTCGTCCGCTGGCTCACCTTGCTCTATCGCTGGGTCTATATGATCGCTATTTCTGCCGACACGGGATTTGGAGCGGCGCTTACGCCGCCGCTTTGACTGCTTCTCGAGGGAACAACCCTTCGCTGCGTCCTTCCGCTCTTCGTTATTGTTTTCTTTGGGTGCGTGCACCATGTATACATCATATGATGAAGTGGGCGTCCAGTGCCCTGTGGGCAGTGGTTCCTGTTCGTCTCCTGCATCATCGTCCATGCCGTCGATGTCTTCAGAGTCGAAGTCGAGCATGTCGGTCAAATTGTCGAGAGTGGCTCCTAAGTGGATGGTGGGTGGGCGGCGAATTTCTTCGTCATCCGCATCCCAATCCTGTCGGACATAGTTCGACCAGGACTCTCCTGACAAGGAGAGAGACTTTAATGAGTTCAGTATGTCGCCGAAGGGCAAGTGCTGAAAGATATCCGCGGAGGTGAACTCCATGATCGGCGCCCAGTCGGATTCGGTAGGCACGGGCACAGGCGGGTTGGAGTCCGTGGCCGGGGAAGAATCCGGCAGTTTGGCAGCACAGCTCTCGTGAAGGGTAAGGTCGATACTCGGCTCGATCGCCGATGAGAATGCGGCCTCCGTGGCGGGGTCTATCCACCCGTCACTGGATGGTGCAACTGGCTCCGACTTGAGGGTCGGAGCGGTCGCCGGTGCGATCTCCCGAACACTGTCCGATGGTAGAGCTAAGTCATGCTCATCGTGACCGTGCGGCGCACTCGGCAAGGGCTCGAATCCGTCGAAGATCAAGTCTCCGTGGATGTTGGCTGTGTAGTTCAAATTTCCAAAGCTGACCTGATGGCCAAGGGCGTAACTCTCGATCTGCTGCAGATGGCCAAGCGAGTTGGCCCGCAGTGCGAAGCCGCCGAATACAAAGATCTGTCCGGGGAGAAAAGTCTCACCCTGGACTGCACCGCTATCGATGATCGAAGGAGCCATCGAGCCTAATGATGACGACACAGAGGAACTCTCAATGAAAGCACCAATGTCGGTGTCAAAACCGGCGGATCTCGGGTAGGGGGTCCCGAACTGTGCGTCTAAGGTAGATGGTAACAGGAGGCAGGGGACACGATGTTTTACCCAGGTTCGGGCCCTCTTGATGGAGGTAAAACCCTACGTCCTGCTTGATTGTTCTTGATAATATGAGTAGTACAAGAGTTGATCTACGACGAGATCCGAGAGGCTAAACCCTAGAAGCTATCCTATGATATGATTGTATGTTGTCCTACGGACTAAAACCCTCCGGTTTATATAGACACCGGAGGGGGCTAGGGTTACACAGAGTCGGTTACAAGGAAGGAGATCTACATATCCGTATTGCCAAGCTTGCCTTCCACGCCAAGGAGAGTCCCATCCAGACACGGGACGAAGTCTTCAATCTTGTATCTTCATAGTCCAACAGTCCGGCCAAAGGATATAATCCGGCTGTCCGGATACCCCCTAATCCAGGACTCCCTCACACACAATCGCACATAAGGGCAGAACTGGAGCAGGATTAAGCTACCAGATCTACAGATCAGAGCGACAGTAGAGCAGAACAGATGAGATACAAACGAAATGGAGGGTCTGGCTCCGGAATGGAGAGGGGGAAGAGGGGAGAAGCCGAGAAGCAGCAGCGCGCCCAGTCCGGTCGAATTCAATGCCGTGCGTCCAAACTACTCGTACTGTACTACGGTGTCACGCTGAAATAGATGTAGACATACATAATGTCTGAATACATCTACTCCCTCCATTCCAAATTACTCGTCGCAGAAATGGATATATCTAGAACTAAAATACATCTAGATACATCCATACATACGACAAATAATTCGGAACGGAGGGAGTATTTATCTACTCCATCTGTAGTGTCAAATACGCTTTTATATTTGACAAAAGAGAGAGTATATGGGTAAGTATAATTTCAAACAAAAAAATATTATTAGTCTGGTTTTCGAAAAAGCTCAAGCAAAAATAGTACTCTCTATATCGCCAAGTAAAATATACATGTTCACTCAGGTAGATTAGGGCGATTTCAAGGCGAAGCTGCCTGGCTCTCGTAATCTCATCCATGCCTTGAGGCGTTGTGATGTATGCGGCCTGTATTGCCACTCTTTATACATGGCTATTATGCAGGAATACGCGGGGTGTCGTGTGATGTTTACTACGCAACTTTTTTCTTGTAGACGTTGTTGGGCCTCAAAGTACAGAGGTTTGTAGGACAGTAGCAAATTTCCCTCAAATGGATGACCTAAGATTTATCAATCCGCGGGAGGCGTGGGATGAAGATGGTCTCTCTCAAGCAATCCTGCAACCAAATAATAAAGAGTCTCTCATGTCCCCAACACACCCAATACAATGGTAAATTGTATAGGTGCACTAGTTCGGCGAAGAGATGGAGATACAAGTGCAATATGGATGGTAGGTATATGTTTTTGTAATCTGAAAATATAAAAACATCAAGGTAACTAATGATAAAAGTGAGCGTGAATGGCATTGCAATGCTAGTAAACAAGGCCTAAGGTTCATACTTTCACTAGTGCAAGTCCTCTCAACAATAATAACATAATTGGATCATATAACTATCTCTCAACATGCAACAAAGAGTCACTCCAAAGTCACTAATAGCAAAGAACAAACGAAGAGATCATGGTAGGGTACGAAACCACCTCAAAGTTATCCTTTCTGATCGATCTATTCAAGAGTCCGTAGTAAAATAACACGAAGCTATTCTTTCCGTTCAATCTATCATAGAGTTCGTACTAGAATAACACCTTAAGACACAAATCAACCAAAACCCTAATGTCACCTAGATACTCCAATGTCATCTCAAGTATCCGTGGGTATGATTATATGATATGCATCACACAATCTCAGGTTCATCTATTCAACCAAGACAAAGAACTTCAAAGAGTGCCCCAAAGTTTCTACCGGACAATCAAGACGAAAACATGTGCCAACCCCTATGCATAAGTTCACGAGGTCACGAAACTCGCAAGTTGATCACCAAAACATACATCAAGTGGATCACGTAATATCCCATTGTCACGATAGATAAGCACATGCAAGACATACACCAAGTGTTCTCAAATCCTTAAAGACTCAATACGATAAGATAACTTCAAAGGGAAAACTCAATTCATCACAAGAGAGTAGAGGGGGAGAAACATTATAAGATCCAACTCTGATAGCAAAGCTCGCAATACATCAAGATCATACCACCTCAAGAACACGAGAGAGAGAGAGAGAGATCAAACACATAGCTACTGGTACATACCCTCAGCCCCGAGGGTGAACTACTCCCTCCTCGTCATGGAGAGCACCGGGAGGATGAAGATGGCCACCGGAGAGGGATTCCCCCCTCCGGCAGGGTGCCGGAACGGGTTTAGATTGGTTTTCGGTGGCTACGGAGGCTTCTGGTGGTGGAACTCCTGATCTATTCTGCTCCTCGATGTTTTTAGGGTACATGGACATATATAGGCGAAAGAAGTCGGTCAAGGGAGCCATGAGGGGCCCAAGAGGGTGGGGGGCGTGCCCAAGGGGTAGGGCGCGCCTCCCTGCCTCGTGGCTTCCTTGAAGCTTCCCTGACATCTACTCCAAGTCTCCTGGATTGCTTCTGTTCCAAAAATAACTCCCCTGAAGGTTTCATTCCGTTTGGACTCCATTTGATATTCCTTTTATTCGAAACACTGAAATAGGCAAGAAAACAACAATTTGGGCTGGGCCTCCGGTTAATAGGTTAGTCCCAAAAATAATATAAAAGTATTTAGTAAAGCCCATAAACATCTAAAACAGATAATATAATAGCATGAATACTTCATAAATTATAGATACGTTGGAGACGTATCAGCATCCGCAAGCTTAATTCCTGCGCGTCCCCGAGTAGGTAAATGATAAAAGAAATAATTTATGAAGTGTGAATGCTAGCAGGTGCACAAGTTTGATCAATGATAATTTCAATCGCCTTTTCTAGCATCATTATATATCATAACAGTAGCTCAACTCATAAAACTTCTCATGATCAAGTAACAAGTTATTCACATGTTAAAGTATAGATCATAAACGTTCTTGAAAACTAACAAACCGTGTTATTAGTCATCAAACAATTACAATTCATCTTATTTTCAGGAAGGGTCTATGTCAGAGCTTTGATTCAGCAAACTTCACATACTGAACTATCATTTAGTCTTTCACAATCGCTAACACTCACGTGATATTTATAGGTTCAAAGTTTTAATCAGACACAGAGAAAGACATGGGCTTATAGATTCACAACCTTTTACCTCAAGGGTAATGTCAAAAGATAAGGTGAAGATCACCACGACTCTTGCATAAGGTATAAGACAAGATAGGCCCTTCGCAGAGGGAAGCAGAGGTTGTCATGCGCTTTTATAGTTGGATGCACAAAATCTTAATGTGAAAGAACGTCACTTTATATTGCCACTTATGATAGGGACCTTTATTATGCAGTCTGTCGCTTTTATTACTTCCACATCACAAGATCATATAAAGCTTATTTTCTCCACACTAATAGATCATACATATTTAGAGAGCAATTTTTATTGCATGCACCGATGACAACTTACTTGAAGGATCTTACTCAATCCATAGGTAGGTATGGTGGACTCTCATGGCAATACTGGTTTGAGGGATGTTTGGAAGCACAAGTAGTATCTCTACTTGGTGCAAAGAATTTGGCTAGCATGAGGGGGAAAGGCAAGCTCAGCATGTTGAATGATCCATGACAATATACTTTATTTCAGATATAAGAAAACATAACCCATTACGTTGTCTTCCTTGTCCACATCAACCTTTTAACATGTCATATTTTAATGAGTGCTCACAATTACAAAATATGTCCAAGATAGTATATTTATATGTGAAATCTCTCTTCCCTCAATATTCTTTCATGAATTGTTCAACTGACCAATACAATGTTTGCTAACCTTCAATAAATTTACCACCTCTACTTCTTATATGTGAAGTCATTACTCCCCATGGGATAAGCATATGAAACATATATAATTTCATATTTATTATATTCAATTCATTCAACCATTTACTCATAGGATATATGTGAAGCACATGAATGAATAACAAACTACTCCGAAAGATATAAGTGAAGATCAATGAGTAGTTAAATAATTATTTAGCTATGTGAAGGCTCTCCCATTTAATAATTTCAGATCTTGATATTTTATTCAAACAACAAGCAAAGCAAAAGAAAATTACATTCTAAGAATAGCAAACATCACGTGAAGAAGCAAAAACTTAGAATCCACCGATACTAACCGATAATTGTCGAAGAAGAAATGTGGGGTGCCAACGGGGCATCCCCAAGCTTAGACGCTTGAGACTTCTTGAAATATTATCTTGGGATGCCTTGGGAATCCCCAAGATTTAACTTTTGTGTCTCCTTAATTCCTCTCATATCACGGTCTCCCTAAATCTCAAAAGCTTCATCCACACAAAACTCAACAAGGACTCGTGAGATAAGTTAGTATAAACCAATGCAAAAATCTTATCATACTCTATTGTAGCAAATCACTAAAATTATTATTCAACATTGCATACTAAATGCCTCTGCATATTTAATAGTCCTATCCTCAAATAAAATCATTAAAGAAGCAAACATATGCAAACAATGCAAACATAACAGCAATCTGCCTAAACAGGACAGTATGTAAAGAACGCAGCAAGATCCATACTTCCCTACATCAAAAAATTATAAAAAAAAATCCCACTGTAGTAAATTTATCAGATCTTATTATTCAAAAGGCTTCAACATTTTATCACATTCTGAAATGTCTAGGGAATTTTTGCAACAACGGTAAACTTTCTGTTTTCAAACAGCAACATGTAGACTTGTAAAATAGGCATAGTAAAGGCTATAATGCCACTTTTATTGAAATAAAATATACAAAACATTGTTCTAAATAACAGAAATAAAATACTAACAAAATAAATTGACGCTCCAAGCAAAACACATATCATGTGGTGAATAAAAATATAGCTCCAAATAAAGTTACCGATGAACGAAGATGAAAGAGGGGATGCCTTCCGGGGCATCCCCAAGCTTAGGCTCTTGGTTGTCCTTGAATATTGCCTTGGGGTGCCTTGTTCATTCCCAAGCTTAGGCTCTTGGCACTCCTTATTCCATAGTCCATCGAATCTTTACCCAAAACTTGAAAACTTCACAACACAAAACTTAACAGAAAACTCGTAAGCTCCGTTAGTATAAGAAAATAAATCACCACTTGGGTACTGTTGTGAACTCATTCTAAATTCATATTGGTATAGTATCTACTGTATTACAACTCATCTATGGTTCATACCCTCTGATACTACTCGTAGATTCATCAAAATAAGCAAACAACACATAGAAAATAGAATCTGTCAAAAAACAGAACAGTCTGTAGTAATCTGGATCAAACGTATACTTCTGGAACCCCAAAAATTCTAAAATAAATTTCTGGACGTGAGGAATTTATCTATTAATCATCTGCAAAAATAATTAACTAAATATCGCTCCATTACAAAATGGCAGCAAATCTCGTGAGCGCTAAAGTTTCTGTTTTTTACAGCAGGATCGCAAAGACTTTCCCCAAGTCTTCCCAAAGGTTCTACTTGGCACAAACACTAATTAAAAGCATAAAACCAAATCTAAACAGAGGCTAGATGAATTATTTATTACTAAATAGGAGCAAAAAGCAAAGAACAAAAATAAAATTGGGTTGTCTCCCAACAAGCGCTATCGCTTAATGCCCCTAGCTAGACATGATGATTTCAATGATGCTCACATAAAAGATAAGAATTGAAACATAAAGAGAGCATCATGAATAATATGACTAGCACATTTAAGTCTAACCCACTTCCTATGAATAGGGATTTTGTGAGCAAACAATTTATGAGAACAATAATCAACTAGCATAGGAAGTCAAAACAAACATAACTTTAAAACTTTAAGCACATAGAGAGGAAACTTGATATTATTGCAATTCCTACAAGCATATGTTCCTCCCTCATAATAATTTTCAGTAGCATCATGAATGAATTCAACAATATAACTATCACATAAAGCATTCTTTTCATGATCTACAAGCATAGAAATTTTATTACTTTGCACATAAGCAAAATTCTTCTCATTCGGAATAGTGAGAGTATCATAAGAAACTCGAATACTATAAATTGTTTCCATATTAAAAGAGTAATGTTCAGAAAAGGGGCAATCATAATCATGACAAGTTTTATAAATATAATCATCATTACTTTTTATATCATAAGTATCATCACAATAATCATCATAAGTAGCAACTTTGTTCTCATCATAATCAATTGAAACCTCTTCCAAGATAGTGGAATCATTACTAAATAAAGTCATGACCTCTCCAAATCCACTTTCATAATTATCACAATAAGATTCAACATCCTCCAAAATAGTGGGATCATTACTTCCTAAAGTTGACACTCTTCCAAACCCACTTTCATCAATATAATCATCATAAGTAGAAGGCATGCTATCATCATAACAAATTTGCATATCAAAACTTGGGAGGCTAGAAATATCATCTTCATTAAACATAGCACCCCCAAGCTTAGGACAAACATTAATTGCAGCAAATATATTCTCAAACATGTCATTCTCATCAAACATAGCATCCCCATGCCTGGGCCTTTTCATATCATAAGCATAATCACTCTCGTCATTAATAGTATGGATAGCACCAATAGTATAGCAATTATCATCATCACAATGAGTAATAGGGGCAACATCATTTGGGAGGGATACCTTTTCACCTTTACTTCTTCGTCTTTTCTTTTTATTCTTCACATTATTTGTGGGTTCAATCCTCTTTTTGGAGCTCCTTATTGATGAGATTGGTTGAATAGAAGGCTCCTCCTCGTTACCTGATTCATCATAAGAAATAATAGGAGGATATTGGGAAGCCTCTTCTCTTTCATTAGTATTCTCTTCATCCTCTATTTGTTTTGTTTTCTTTATGTAATTGGCAATATAAGGATTTTCAATGCAATTCACCGCACAATACATAAAAAATTCTTCTAGATCAATATCGAGGAATTTCTCAAGATTATATTCTGGAATATGCTTAGTTATACGTTTCATTTCTTCATAACCCAAAAGAAAACTAAGTTCATTATGATGTGCAAGGGAAATCAAATCATCACAATTTTTGGACACGATACGATCATGAAACAATTTGCATTGGAGATTTAAATGACCATGTTCATTGCAAAATTCACAAGTATGGCGAAGAAATTTTACATTTTCAGCACAAACATCTAGCCTCTCTTGCAACCATTTGGTTTCTAAATACTTATGGCTCTTGCAAAATCTATCTTCCCTATTTGGTGTGTACTTGCAAACTCTATGCACTCCACAAAAGTTGACATGCTTATAAGAGACATTTTCATCATTACTAGTGCAATCATCATTAGTACTATGGATATTCAAGGAGTTCATACTAAAAACATTGCAATCATGCTCATCATTCAAAGATTTAGTGCCAAACATTTTAGAGACTTCTTCTTCTAGCACTTGAGCACAACATTCCTTTCGATCATTCTCACGAAAGATATTAAAAAAGATGAAGCGTATGAGGCAAACTCAATTACATTTTTTGTTCTCTTTTATAAAATAAACTAGTGATAAAGCAAGAAACAAAAAGATCTGATTGCAAGATCTAAAGATATACCTTCAAGCACTCACCTCCTCGGCAATGGCGCCAGAAAAGAGCTTGATGTCTACTATGCAACCTTCTTCTTGTAGACGTTGTTGGGCCTCCAAGTGCAGAGGTTTGTAGGACAGTAGCAAATTTCCCTCAAGTGGATGACCTAAGGTTTATCAATGCATGGGAGGCTTAGGATGAAGATGGTCTCTCTCAAGCAATCCTGCAACCAAATAACAAAGAGTCTCTTGTGTCCCCAACACACCCAATACAATGGTAAATTGTATAGGTGCACTAGTTCGGCGAAGAGATGGTGATACAAGTGCAATATGGATGGTAGATATAGTTTTTTGTAATCTGAAAATATAAAAACATCAAGGTAACTAATGATAAAAGTGAGCGTAAACGGTATTGCAATGCTAGTAAACAAGGCCTAAGGTTCATACTTTCACTAGTGCAAGTCCTCTCAACAATAATAACATAATTGGATCATATAACTATCCCTCAACATGCAACAAAGAGTCACTCCAAAGTCACTAATAGCAGAGAACAAACGAAGAGATTATGGTAGGGTACGAAACCACCTCAAAGTTATCCTTTCTGATCGATCTATTCAAGAGTCCGTAGTAAAATAACACGAAGCTATTCTTTCCGTCCAATCTATCATAGAGTTCGTACTAGAATAACACCTTAAGACACAAATCAACCAAAACCCTAATGTCACCTAGATGCTCCAATGTCACCTCAAGTATCCGTGGGTATGATTATACGATATGCATCACACAATCTCATATTCATCTATTCAACCAAGACAAAGAACTTCAAAGAGTGCCCCAAAGTTTCTACCGGAGAGTCAAGACGAAAACGTGTGCCAACCCCTATGCATAAGTTCACGAGGTCATGGAACTCGCAAGTTGATCACCAAAACATACATCAAGTGGATCACGTGATATCCCATTGTCACCATAGATAAGCACATGCAAGACATACATCAAGTGTTCTCAAATCCTTAAAGACTCAATCCGATAAGATAACTTCAAAGGGAAAACTCAATTCATCACAAGAGAGTAGAGGGGGAGAAACATCATAAGATCCAACTATAATAGCAAAGCTCGCGATACATCAAGATCATACCACCACAAGAACACGAGAGAGAGAGATCAAACACATAGCTACTGGTACATACCCTCAGCCCCAAGGGTGAACTACTCCCTCCTCGTCATGGAGAGCGTCGGGAGGATTAAGATGGCCACCGGAGAGGGGTCCCCCCCTCCGGTAGGGTGCCGGAACGGGTCTAGACTGGTTTTCGGTGGCTACGGAGGCTGCTGGCGGCGGAACTCCTGATCTATTCTGCTCCTCAATGTTTTTAGGGTACATGGACATATATAGGCGAAAGAAGTCGGCCAGGGGAGCCACGAGGGGCCCACGAGGTGGGGGCGCGCCCAGGGGGTAGGGCGCGCCTCCCTGCCTCGTGGCTTCCTTGAAGCTTCCCTGACGTCTACTCCAAGTCTCCTGGATTGCTTCCGTTCCAAAAATAACTCTCCCGAAGGTTTCATTCCGTTTGGACTCCATTTGATATTCCTTTTCTTTGGAACACTGAAATAGGCAAGAAAACAACAATTTGGGTTGGGCCACCGGTTAATAGGTTTGTCCCAAAAATAATATAAAGTGTTTAGTAAAGCGCATAAACATCTAAAACAAATAATATAATAGCATGAATACTTCATAAATTATAGATACGTTGGAGACGTATCATCGTGGGCTGTTGTGCTTGGTTTGTACATGGGTCTCCGCTAGCGTAGATTTTGCAGGAACGTGATGTGCCTCATGTGCCTTGATAGATTGGTCATCCCTTTCCTTTACCGTGCTAGACACAACCCTTTTCTCCATGGATGGGATGGAGTTCTTCCTCGAGGAGTGTGGTTTAGGGTAATCCAGTGTTAGATCTCACCCGTTTTGTCCTATCTAGATTTCAAATTCGTGTGGGAGGGAGGGTGTTTTTTTGTCTGATCCCTATTTTCATCTTGGTCGGTGACTATATAAAATAGTTTGTTCAATCGGGTTTGGTTGCATGTTCTCTTCCAGATTGGACGCTGGAGGTATCTTGGAGGAGGTAGTCGCTGGAGTGCAGGCGATCATTTTTTCTATTCCCATGTCTTGCACAGGAGAAGATGATTGGATGTCTTCTGATGCAGGCAATAGATTAAGATACACTAGGGAAAACAAAGGAGAGTTGCAACTGGGAGAAATCATAGTGGCAGAGGAGATTTTCGGCTCGTACAATGCTGGTAGTGAGTTGGTGGCCCGCTTTAGAAGACTTGACCCCTGAGAATATGAACGCTGCCACGGGCAAGGGTAATGGAGATGTAGAAGGGTGGTCATGTCACACAAGGTGCCTGCTGTATGCTAAGGTAATTAAATCCAAACAAATCAATTATTTTTTACTTTGCAATGATAGCTTGTAATGGGGATTTGGTGCTGTTCACACTCATCTGCGATGAAGTCGGTGAGGCCGGCATTAGTGGCATATTGTGTGAACTCCTGAAGGATTCCAGCCTCTTCCAGGAACGGGGTGTGTGGCCCTTCACACGGCCATACTTCCGCCAACCTCCGAGGATGAAGATCACTATCAGATGAATCCCCAATAACACCCTTGGAGTTCTTCTTAGAGCCAAACTTCCTAAAGATATTCATGGTTTTCCTCAATGGGGATATGAATGTCCCCAACAATAAGCATTTCATATTTCTTTTTGATAGTAGGTAGAGGTATTTGAAAACTTCCAATAGTGATTGTCGGAGATTTTTCAATAACATTAATACCATTCACTTTTTTTTAACATAACATTAATACCATTCACTTGGAATTGCTTCTTCGGAAAGTGCACCGTATGCTCATTACCATTGATATGAAAAGTGACCTTGCTTTTATTGCAATCAATAACAGCCCCTGCAGTATTCAAGAAGGGTCTACCAAGGATAATCGACATGTTGTCATCCTCGGGCATCTCAAGTATAACAAAGTCAGTCAAAATAGTAACATTAGCAACAACAACGGGCACATCCTCATAGATATTGATAGGTATGGCAGTTGATTTATCAGCCATTTGCAAAGATATTTCAGTATGTGTGAGTTTATTCAAATCAAGTCTTTTATATAAAGAGAAAGGCATAACACTAACACTAGCTCCTAAATCACACAAAGTAGTTTTCACATAATTCTTTTTGATGGAGCAAGGTATAGTTGGTATTCCTGGATCTCCAAGTTTTTTAGGTACTCCATCCTTAAAAGTATAATTAGCAAGCATGGTGGAGATTTCAGCTTCCAGTATTTTTCTTTTATTAGTGATGATGTCTTTTATATACTTTGCATAAGGATGCATTTTAAGGATATCAATCAAGCGAGTACGCAAAAAGACTGGCCTCAGCATTTCAGCAAAGCATTCAAATTCTTCATCATCATTCTTTTTAGTTGACTTAGGTGGAAAAGGCATAGGTTTTTGGACCCACGGTTCTCTTTCTTTACCATGTTTTCTAGCCACAAAGTCTCTTTTATCATACTTTTTATTCTTAGGTTGTGGGTTATCAAGATCAACAGGTGGTTCTATCTCAACATCATTGTCTGGTTCTTTATTATTTGGTTGAGAGTCTTCATAAACATCAGCGTTATCTTTTTCATTATCACTAGGTGAGTGTTCATTACCAGACTGAGTTTCAGCTTTCATTATCATTGCGAGGAGGTTTTTCTATTTCAGGTTCACTAGAAGCATGCAAAGTCCTATCATTTTTCTTTTTTAGAAGAAATAGGTGCACTGACGTTAGCTCTTTGTGAATATTGTTCAATTATTTTTGGGTGTCCCTCAGGATAAAGTGGTTCCTGAGTCATTTTACCTCCAATAGTTGCAACTCTAACAACAAAGTCATGTATATTATTCATTTCATCAAGCAATTCTCTTTGAGATTTAGCAACTTGTTCTAACTGAGCTTGAACCATACAAGCATGCTTTCCAACACCTCTAACATCATTTCATATTCTAAATAACAAGTCACTCAAGCGATCAATCATATATATATATATATATATATATATATATATATATATATAATTTTTGGCCTCGCGAAGGACAAAGCATCGCTCAAGCTTGGGGGAGTCTTAAGTCAATGTTATATTCATGCCCCAATCATGAGCTCTCAAGAGAAATTATTATTCAAAAATTTTATGCTCGGCTTTCTCTCAATAATCGCTCCATGCTCAATACTTCTTGTACTAGATCTTTTATGATGAAGACTATTGAATTCAAATGGGATTTATTGGAAAGAATTAAATGCAACTCTGAATATTGGGACCTCAACGAAGGTAAGGAGTCAGGTATAACACCCAAGTTTGATTGTGTTAAATCTTTTGTGGATACCGATGCCTTTCGTGAATTTAGCACTAAATATGGACTTCACTCTGAGATAGTAGCTTCTTTCTGTGAATCCTTTGCTACTCATGTTGATCTCCCTAAGGAGAAGTTCTTTAAATATAATCCTCCCATTGAAGTAAAAGTAGTTACACCTATTAAAGTTGAAAAAAAGACTATCACTTATAATGTTGATCCTGTTGTTCCTACCGCTTATATTGAGAAACCACCTTTCCCTGTTAGAATAAAGGATCATGCTAAAGCTTCAACTGTGGTTCGTAAGAGTAATAGTAGAACACCTACACCCTCTGAGCAAATTAAAGTTGAACCTAGTATTGCTATGGTTAAAGATCTCTTGGCTGATAATGTTGATGGGCATGTTATTTACTTCTGTGATGAAGCTGCTAGAATTGCTAGACCCGATACTAAAAATAAACATAGACCTGTTGTAGGCATGCCTGTTATTTCTGTTAAAATAGGAGATCATTGCTATCATGGCTTATGTGATATGGGTGCTAGTGCAAGTGCAATACCTCATTCCTATACAAAGAAATTATGCATGATACTGCACCTGCTGAGATAGAGAAAATTGATGTTACAATTAAGCTTGCCAATAGAGACACTATTTCACCAGTTGGGATTGTTAGAGATGTTGAAGTCTTGTGTGGGAAAGTTAAATATCCTGCTGATTTTCTTGTTCTTGGTTCCCCACAAAATAACTTTTGTCCCATTATATTTGGGACCCTTCTTGAATACTGTTAATGCTAGGATAGATTGCAAAAAGGATGTTGTCACTATTGGTTTGGGGGATATGTCTCATGAGTTTAATTTTGCTAAATTTCGTTGACAACCCCATGATAAAGAATCGCCTAGTAAAGATGAAATTATTGGTCTTGCTTCTATTGTCGTGCCTCCTAATGATCCCTTAGAACAATATTTGCTCGACCATGAAAATGATATGTTTATGAATGAAAGAAGGAAATAGATGAAGTATTCTTTAAATAGGGACCTATTTTGAAACACAACTTGCCTGTTGAAATCCTAGGGGATCCTCCTCCACCCAAGGGTGATCCCGTGTTTGAGCTTAAACCATTACCTGATACTCTTAAATATGCTTATCTTGATGAGCAAAAGATATATCCTATTATTATAAGTGCTAACCTTTCAGAGCATGAAGAAAAGAAATTATTGAAAACTTCGAAGAAGCACCGTGCAGCTATTGGTTATACTCTTGATGATCTTAAGGGCATTAGTCCCACTCTATGCCAACACAAAATAAAATTGGAGAAAGACGCGAAACCGGTTATTGATCACCAACGATGGTTAAATCCTAAGATGAAAGAAGTGGTAAGAAAAGAAATACTAAAGCTTCTGGAGGCAGGTATAATTTATCCCGTTGCTGATAGTCAGTGGGCAAGTCATGTCCATTGTGTCCCTAAGAGGGAGGTATTACTGTTGTTCCTAATGATAAAGATGAATTGATCCCACAAAGAATTGTTACAGGTTATAGAATGGTAATTGATTTTCACAAATTAAATAAAGCTACTAAAAAGGATCATTGCCCTTTACCTTTTATTGATCAAATGCTAGAAAGACTATCCAAACATACACATTTTTGCTTTCTAGATGGTTATTCCGGTTTCTCTCAAATACCTATGTCAGAAGAGGATCAAGAAAAGACAACTTTTACTTGCCCTTTCGGTACCTTTGCTTATAGACGTATGCCTTTTGGTTTATGCAATGCACCTGCTACCTTTCAAAGATGTATGAGTGCTATATTCTCTGACTTTTGTGAAAAGATTGTTGAGGTATTCATGGATGATTTTCCTGTATATGGTACTTCTTTTGATGATTGCTTAAGCAACCTTGATCGAGTTTTGCAGAGATGTCAAGAAACTAATCTTGTCTTGAATTGGGAGAAGTGCCACTTTATGGTTAACGAAGGTATTGTCTTGGGGCATAAAATTTCTGAAAGAGGTATTGAAGTTGATAAAGCTAAAGTTGATGCTATTGAAAAGATGCCGTGTCCTAAGGTCATTAAAGGTATAAGAAGTTTCCTTAGTCATGCCGGTTTTTATAGGAGGTTCATTAAGGACTTCTCTAAAATTTCTAGGCCTCTGACTAATCTCTTACAAAAAGATGTTCCTTTTGTCTTTGATGATGATTGTGTAGAAGCATTTCAAATACTTAAGAAAGCTTTGATTTCTGCACCTATTGTTCAGCCTCCTGATTGGAATTTACCCTTTGAAATTATGTGTGATGCTAGTGATTATGATGTAGGTGCTGTTCTAGGACAAAGAGTTGATAAGAAATTAAATGTTGTCCAATATGCTAGTAAAACTCTAGAGAGTGCCCAAAGAAATTATGCTACTACTGAAAAAGAATTTTTAGCAGTTATATTTGCTTGTGATAAGTTCAGACCTTATATTATTGATTCTAAAGTAACTGTTCACACTGATCATGCTGCTATTAAATATCTTATGGAAAAGAAAGATGCTAAACCTAGACTGATTAGATGGGTTCTCTTGCTACAAGAATTTGATTTGCATATTATTGATAGAAAGGGAGCTGAGAACCCCGTTGTAGACAACTTGTCTAGGTTAGAGAATATTCTTGATGACCCACTACCTATTGATGATAGCTTTCCTGATGAACAACTAGCTGTCATAAATGCTTCTCATACTGCTCCATGGTATGCTGATTATGCTAATTATATTGTTGCTAAATTTATACCACCTAGTTTCACATACCAGCAAAAGAAAAAGTTTTTCTATGATTTAAGACATTACTTCTGGGATGACCCACACCATTATAAAGAAGGAGTAGATGGTGTTATTAGACGTTGTGTACCTGAGCATGAACAGGAGCCGATCCTACTCAAGTGTCACTCCGAGGCTTATGAAGGACACCATGCTGGAGATAGAACTTAACATAAGGTACTTCAATTCGATTTTTATTGGCCTACTCTCTTCAAAGATTCCCGTAAGTTTGTCTTGTCCTGTGATGAACGTCAAATAATTGGTAATATTAGTAGACGTCAAGAAATGCCTATGAATTATTCACTTGTTATTGAACCATTTGATGTTTGGGTTTTTTATTATATGGGACCGTTTCCTTCCTCTAATGGGTATACACATATTTTAGTTGCTGTTGATTATGTTACTAAGTGGGTAGAATCTATTCCAACTAGTAGTGCTAATCATAACACCTCTATTAAGATGCTTAAAGAAGTTATTTTTCTGAGCTTTGGAGTCCCTAGATACTTAATGACTGATGTTGGTTCACATTTTATTCATGGTGCTTTTCGTAAAATGCTTGCTAAGTATGATGTTAATCATAGAATTGCATCTCCATATCATCCACAATCTACACTACAAAAAAATACACTTCCGTGATGATACGTGTTTGTCACAGTAGGTCATGTTTTCTATCATGCATGTACATCCATGACAAATTTATGACATAATCAAGATAGTCATACCTGTGCTGTCGTAGAAGTGTTCCATGACATTACCAAAATTATCATCACGAAAGTGTCCACTTCCATGACGATAAATCGCGCGTCATAGAAGTGCTTTCATTAAGGGTGACCGGCACGTGGCATTCACCGTAACGGAATGCCGTTAAGCTATCAGGTCCGGTTTTGGATCCGATAACCCGTTAACAGCCCAGACCAATGGGGCTTTTCCACGTGTAAAATCATCATTGGCTGGAGGAAACACGTGTTGCCTCACCGTTGGGACAGATGTCATCCACTCATTGGACATGAGGTGCCTATGATAGGTCGACACGTGGCACGGCCCAACAGTGGCCCATTCCGGTGAAAAAGGCCGACCCAGTGAAAAATAGCAGGCCGGCCCATATAAGGCCTACTTGTGTCAGGTCCATTTAAGCCCACAACCCATACAAGATGTGCCAATTCGGCCCGTCAATGACCCATTAAAGATTTGAGACCATTGCAGCCCATCGTTAGTTCGAGCCCGTTAACAGCCCACTATATATTTGGGCTCAATATTGGCCCAATGAGATTTTGGCCTGTTAACGGCCCATTCAGTGGATGGGCCAATTTTCACGATGTACATCTTTTGGCCTTTTAGCGACCCATTTAAATATTGGGCTAATTTCCGGCTCGGTGTGTCTTTCAGCCTGTTGACGGCCCATAAATCAGTTGGGCCATTTGTAGTCGGACCTGAGTTTTGCCCTTTTAGCGACCCATTTAAGTGTTGGGCCAATTTCTGGCCCGGTGTGTCTTTCAGCCTGGTGACGGCCCATATATTTATTGGGCCATTTTGTAGTCGGACCTGAGTTTTGGCCTTTTAGCGACCCATCCAAGTGTTGGGCCAATTCCAGGCCCTGTGTGCCTTTCATCCTGTTAACGGACCATAAATGAGTTGGGCCATTTGTAGTCGGACCTGAGTTTTGGCCTTTTAACGGCCCATGCCCTTCATGGTCCCATACCAGCCCGGTTTCTCTTTCGGCCTGCTAAAGGCCCACAACACAGTTGGGCCATTTACAATACGACCTGACTTTCGGCCTCTTAGCGGCCCATGCTTTTCATGGTCCGATACAAGCCCAATGTCTCTTTCGGCCTGCTAAAGGCCCGCAGTATAGTTGGGCCATATGTAGCCCGAACTTAGTAACGGCCTGTTAATGGCCCATCAAATCAATTGGGCCCGCCTGTTGCCCGCTTCGATGTCAGTCTGTTAATGACCTGGGAGTTAAGAGGGCCGACCATTAACTTTCAGCCTGGTAACGGCCCATTAACTTAATGGGCCCACTAAAGTTCGTACATGTCTTTAGGCCAAATTAGATAATTTGAGCCCATTACGACGAGCAATTATGCACAGGACCAAAACCGATCAAGCAAAGGTATGACATACAGGGAAAAATGTTGCACATCCAGCATATATTACATGAAATTACATCCACTGGGCAATCAAAGATTGATGCCAGTGCAAATAAATGAACAGAACCTAACGATCTACAATGTCACAATCTGCAACCTCAGCACGGATGACGCCCATAAGCATGTGGGCAAGTTCTTGCTGCTTTGCTACACTGTCTCTGAAAACATTGATCAGTTGTTGTGTCGCACGACTCCGCACCTCTGATTCTCCGCCATTTCCATCATTCCTTCAACCATTAATTGGTTCACAAACATACATTTTTTCTGTTGCATTCGAGACAGAGGATACTGAACAGATTTAGATGGCAATTTTGGCAGGCTTGTATTGTTGATAGTGGAGAGTGTCTCGACCACTGCATCATAACATAAATTAGGTGGGGAACCAAACATATTAATCATGAGTTATTGGCATATTACCTGGCCTAGATTTATTGGAAAGAAATAATGGGGTTGCCTTGCTGTTTTCAGAGTTTGTCTTCTTATCTTCAGCAGCCTGCACCAGATTAAGACACTAGCATTGCTATCATTGGCCAAGTCAGATAATAGGAAAGCAACATTGACACAACGAATGTTTGGGAAACTAGCCAACACCAAATTAACACAATATGGCACAACTATCATCAGCCACGTAAGGTAATACTGTCGGCGTTCTGGGAACGGGGGTCCCCAGACTTGCCTGCCTGCGGCCTGCGGTGTGGCTCAAGTGGGGGCCCAGCGCGGCCCATCTTCATCAACACGAGGCTCAAGACCCTTGTGAGGGGCCAAGCCTCGCGAGGCGGACGACACGACGCGTCCTCAGGCACAGCCTCGTCAGGCTGGCTCGCAAGGAGGCGGAGAGTTCAAGGCGGGGTACCTCACGAGGTGCCCATGGCGCAAGCCATGATGACACGGGGCACCAGGCGGGTGCCAGCGCGCGCAGCGTCCCTCTTTCCTCTTTGGTGCAAAGGGAGCAAGCGTATCAGCGGAGTACCGAGGCATCAGGCAAAGGTTGCCACTTCGGTGCAACGAGACCAAGGCCAGGAGGACTACGAGACGGAGGTCACCATGGAGCCCAGCGCAGCGTCATCACCAGAGCCTTTGGCAGGCGAAGACTGCTTTTGTCAGGATATATGTACTCGCTGTCCCCCTTCAAATTAGCCCAGCATTGTTGGATCCCTTCCCGCTCAATATTTGGGGAGAGGACCAGGGCCTCTATAAATAGGACTAGCCACCCACATAGCAAGGGGGTTGGTCGGTTCGTGGGTTCGTTCGGCCCGGGATCTGAGAGAGAGAGAGAGAGAGAGGGTGACTGAACTCTTCATAGCAGTTCATCACCACAGCCAAGAACAGACCCTCGTGAGGCTGTTCTTCCTTGTATTGTTCATCCTCACCAGCCCCAGGAGGCAATCCATCCACCACACACTGGAGTAGGGTATTACACCACATCGGTGGCCCGAACCAGTATAAATCTTGTGTCTTTTGTGCAGTTCTTTTAGTAGTTTAGATCCCATCGAGACAGAGAGGTTGAAGGTGAGATTTCCGCGCGCACCCCAGTGTTCGAACCTTAAGGGTCTGCCGGAACCTGGAATCCGACATTTGGCGCGCCAGGTAGGGGTGCGCCGGAATTCATCTTCCACCGCTCTGCCCTCCTTCGGCCGCCGCAACCATGCGCGGCGTCAGCCGGGCTCGCGCCGCCCCGGCGGCCCTCGCCAGTGGGCGCTCTCGTCGTCCCCCGCCGCCCGCCGTCAACACCGCCACCGGCTCGGCGGGTAACGAGCTACAAGCACCACCCCAGCATCCGCCTACGCGACAGAGCAACTGCACCGCGACACCGACGCCTCCGGTCGTTGCGGCCCTCCTGGGCGACTCGCAGGCGCCGCCCACAAGTCGCCACATCAAGACTTTTGCCCGCCGGGTTAGCACCGCTGCCGCGCGGCAGGGGGCTCCCTCGGACCGGGTGGCGAGCGAGGTCGATCTGACCTTCAGCTCGGAGGACCACCCCACCAACCCGGTCAGCTCAGGCGCGCTCCCCTTGTTGTGCACCCCCACCATCTGCCAGGTGGATGTCACCCGGACCCTCGTCGACGGCGGCGCGGGCCTCAGCTTGCTTTCGGTCGAGACTTTTGACCTCTTCCGCATACCCCGGGAGCGGCTGCGACCCAGCCGATCCTTCTCGGGCGTCGGGGGCAGATCATCCGACTCCCTGGGGCAGATCCGGCTCCCGATGACCTTCGGCACCTACGACAACTTCCGCACAGAGACGGTCGACTTCGACATCGCCCCCATCGGCCTTCCTTACAACGCCATCCTCGGCTACCCGGCACTGGCCCAGTTCATGGCCGCCACGCATCCGGCGTACAACCTCATGAAGATGCCCGGGAGCAATGGTACCCTCACTGTGCGCGGGGACACCGGGGACGCCCTGCGAGTACTCGAGCTCGCCTTCAAGACAGCGGCGTCGGCACGGCCCGCCAACGCAGAGGCCCCTGAGCCCAAGGGGGCTGCGCCCGCCAAGAAGAAGCAGTTGTTCACCCAGGACAAGGCAGAGACCAAGCAGATACCCGTCGACGAGGACGGGTCCTCCAGTGCCACTTTCACCATAGGCGCCAACCTTGAGCCTGAGCAGGAGGAGGCCTTGGTCAAGTTCTTGCGCGCGAATAAGAAGGTATTTGCTTGGGAGCCCGATCAGCTGGCAGGGATCCCCAGGAGCGTCATCGAGCATCACCTCAACGTGTGCCCAAATGTGCGCCCCGTGAAGCAGAAGGCCAGGAGGAAGTCCACGGAGAAGCAGGCTTTCATCGCCCAAGAGACTCGCAAACTAGAGGCCGTCGGGGTCATTCGCGAGGTCCGATACCCGGATTGGTTGGCCAACCCCGTCGTTGTGCCCAAGAAGGGGGGGGGGGGAAGAACGCATGTGTGTCGACTTCACCAACCTCAACAAGGCATGCCCGCAAGATCCGTTCCCGCTCCCCCGCATCGACCAGATTGTCGATTCCACTGCGGAGTGCGACCTGCTATGCTTCCTGGACGCCTTCTCCGGGTATCACCAGATCAAGATGGCAGTGGAAGACATTGAGAAGACTGCCTTCTTGACCCCATGCGGGGTATACTGCTATACATGCATGCCGTTCGGGCTGTGTAACGCAGGGGCAACCTTTCAGCGACTGATGCACATCACCTTGGGCCAGCAGCTCGGAAAGAATGTCGAAGCCTACGTTGATGACATTGTAGTAAAATCTCGGGAGGCCAAGACCCTGATACAAGACCTGGAGGAGACCTTCGCGAGCCTCGACGCAGTAAACCTGTGGCTCAACCCGGAGAAATGTGTGTTTGGCGTCCCCTCAAGCAAGCTCTTGGGATTCCTCGTGTCCCATCGTGGCATCGAGGCCAACCCCGAGAAGGTCAAGGCGGTCGAAGGCATGAGTCCACCAAAGACCCTCAGAGAAATGCAGAAGCTCACTGGGCGCGTGACCGCGCTAGGGCGCTTCATCTCCAAACTGGGGGAGCGAGCGCTGCCTTTCTTCCAGCTGATGAAGAGAAAGGGGCCCTTTGTGTGGACTGAAGAGGCAGATAAGGCGTTTCAAGATCTCAAGAGATACCTAACCAGTCCCCCAGTCATGGTGGCTCCGCGCCCTCAGGAGCCCCTGCTGCTGTACCTCGCCGCCACACCCTACTCCGCCAACGCAGCCCTGGTGGCGGTTAGGGAGGAGCGCCAAGTCAAGGCCGCAGCGGCAACCCGAGGCAGGACAAAACGGGAACAAGGAAAGCCTGCAGAAGCCGCAACCGCAGCTGAGGAGGGTCAGCTGCCGAGGAATGCACCGAGGGCAGGAGAGGCCGCCCGACCAGATGGTCCACCTCCCAAGGCCACGGCGCCCCGTGAGGCGCCCTTACCTCCCAAGGGCGCAGCAACCCCAGATGCTCCCAGCCTTGTCGAGCACCCAGTTTACTTTGTCAGCACGGTGCTACGGGACGTGAGGGCCCGGTACCCAATGCCTCAGAAGCTCCTCCTCGCGTTACTGGTAGCCTCGCGCAAGCTGCGTCACTACTTCCAGGCTCACCCCATCAAAGTCGTCTGGTCATACCCCCTGGAGAGGGTGCTCAGGAGCCCTAACTCAGCCGAAAGGGTCGCTGAGTGGAACATAGAGCTGCAGGCGTTTCAGCTCGAATTCAGCACAACCAGGGTCATCAAACGAGCAGCATTGGCGGATTTTGTGGCAGAATGGACAGAGGCACCAGGCCTCAAGGCCGACGAGGATCGGTCCCTCTTCCCGGGGAGCGAGGCGCCAGAAGGCTGGGTCATGCACTTTGACGGGGCGTTCTCTAGACATGGTGCCGGGGCTGGAGCGGTGCTTATATCGCCCACTTAGGACAAGCTCTACTACGCCGTACAGCTCTATTTCCAACAAGGTGAAAAGGTCTCCAACAACATAGCAGAATACGAGGGTCTAATAGCAGGCCTGAAGGCCACGGCAGCCCTGGGGGTGAAGCGCCTTACCATTAAGGGTGATTCACAGCTCCTCGTGAACTTCTCCAACAAGGTGTACAAGCCGAAAGACGAGCACATGGAAGCTTACCTTGCGGAGGTCCGCAGGATGGAGAAGCAGTTCTGGGGGTTGGAGTTGCAGCATGTGCCCCGTGGCACCAATCAGGAGGCCGACGACATCGCCAAGCGGGCATCCAGGCGGCTGCCTCAGGAGCCTGGTGTCTTCGAGGAGCGGCTCTTCAAGCCCTCAGCCTTGCCGTCGTTGTCAAACACGGCTCAACCTCGGGAGGAGCTCCCCCAGCCACCTGCCTTAGGAGCCCCGGTCTGTGGCCCTGCCTCGGGAGCACGCCTACTCCCGACGATGGAACCTCAGGAGGGGTGCTGGATCACGGAGCTCTGGAGCTACTTAACACAAGGGACCTTGCCGGAGAAGGAGGAGGAAGCAGAGCGTGTGGCACGGCAGGCCACGGCGTACTGCATCAAGGATGGAGAGCTCTACCGGAAGCGACCAAACGATGTATCCCTACGCTGCATCTCCAGGGAGCAAGGAAAGGAACTACTGGAGGACATACACGGCGGAGACTGCGGGCACCACTCATCATCGCGGACCCTCGTCGGCAAGGTGTTCCGCAATGGGTTTTATTGGCCTACCGCACTCAATGACGCCGTAGAGCTGGTGAAAGCTTGTGAGGTCTGCCAGTTCCACGCCAAGCAAATCCATTAGCCGGCCGGAGGCCTGCAGACTATACCCCTTTCATGGCCGTTCAAAGTCTGGGGGCTGGACATCCTGGGCCCGCTCCCTCGGGCGCCAGGGGGCTACCGCTACCTCTACGTCGCCGTGGACAAGTTCACCAAGTGGGCTGAAGTGGAGGCCGTCCGCACCATCCCCGCGGGCTCCGCGGTCAAGTTCATTAGGGGCATCGTGAGCCGGTTCGGGGTGCCGAACCGCATCATCACAGACAACGGTTCGCAGTTCACCAGTAACCTCTTCAAAACATACTGTGCTAACCTTGGAACGCAGATATGCTACGCTTCAGTGGCGTACCCTCAAAGCAACGGCCAGGCCGAGCGGGCCAACGCAGAGGTCCTGAGGGGCCTCAAGACCAGGACGTTCAAGAAGAAGCTGGAGGCCTGCGGCAGAGGATGGTACGACGAGCTACAGTCCGTGTTGTGGTCCATCCGCACCACCGCGACCAAACCGACCGGGGAGACCCCATTCTTCCTAGTCTACGGAGCGGAAGCAGTCCTCCCTCACGAGGTCAGATGTCAGTCCACGCGGGTCCTGGCGTTCGACGAGGCGCAGCAGGACGCCATGCGGGGGATGGACCTCGTGCTGGGGGAGGAACGTCACCGGGAGGCCGTGCTGCGAGCGGCGAGGTATCAGCAGGCGCTGCGGCAATATCACTGCCGCAACATCCGCCCTAGGAGTCTCGAGGTAGGAGACCTCGTGCTCAGGCGGGTTCTCTCTAGGGAGGGGTTGCACAAGCTCTCTCCCATGTGGGAGGGCCCGTTCAAGGTTGTTCATGTTTCCAGGCCCGGCTCCGCGTGCTTGGAGACTCAGGAGGGAGTGCCGATCCAGAATGCGTGGAACATCCAGCACCTCCGGAGGTTCTACCCCTAAAAAGGCCCGGAGCCTGTGAAGCAAGGCGAGTGCCTGTGAAGATCATCGCTTTGGAAAAAGGCCCGAAGCATGTGAAGCAAGGCGAGTGCCTATGAAGATTATCTCTTTTTGGAAAGGCCCAGAGCTTGTGAAGCAAGGCGAGTGCCTGTGAAGATCATTGCTTTGGAAAAAGGCCCGGAGCCTATGAAGCAAGGCGAGTGCCTGTGAAGATTATCTCTTTTTGGAAAGGCCCAGAGCCTGTGAAGCAAGGCGAGTGCCTGTGAAGATCATCACTTTGGAAAAAGGCCCGGAGCCTGTGAAGCAAGGCGAGTGCCTGTGAAGATTATCTCTTTTTGGAAAGGCCCAGAGCCTGTGAAGCAAGGCGAGTGCCTGTGAAGATCATCGCTTTGGAAAAAGGCGCAGAGCCTGTGAAGCAAGGCCAATGCCTGTGAAGCTCGCCGCCCCATGACACTCTCACGTAATAATGAGTGGGGTTGTACACGCCCCAGAGTCTCAGGAGCGCCGGCCTCAGGTCCTGGGGCTCCCTCCCACGCCTAGTGGCAGCACTTAGCTCCGCGCTGGTGAGAAGACGTCGAAGACTAGATTAGGTGCCGGACGCGGCTTTCCCATTTGCTTTCCGCAGTTGACGTGTTCGTTTGCATTTGGAGTCTTATTGGAGTTATCGCTGTTGCTGATTCATGGTTCGTCGATTTTCGCCCCTCGCTTTGGTTTCTCTCATGAACAACCTCGCGAGGGATGGTGCTCAGGCGCCCTCGCGAGGATTTCTGCCCTAGCCACAGGAGGGTCTCACGGCCCTGGCGCATTACAGGAGCTCCCCTCCTAGTCCGTGCCCCTCGGGTACCACGACGCGCACACAGGGCCTGGGTCGGTCGCCCCACTCCCCGGCAGGGGTCGAAAGCTATCTACGCACAGGCGGGAAATCAGGAAGTACAAAAATAAGATCAAGGTAATCGCTGAAGCGGCAACATTTCCCAACACGCCCCAAGGGGGCTCCATGCATCTATTCTGTTTTACACAAGGAACAAAAGAGAAAGGAAAAAGACGAGCCTAGCGCCGCCCCTCCCGCATCGGCCCACGGCGGTGACATAGGCTGCCCCAGGGCCTCAGGCGGACCCCCTCTCGCGCTGCGCCGGGGCACGACGGTGGGCGGACGAACCACCACCTCCTAGGCAAACCCGACGGCGCGGGGGAGGACTGTTGCCACCACTGGAGGAGTCGCTTGAGGAAGAGCTGACGAGGCTGGGGGAGTCGCTGACACCGCCGCCCGCTCGGGCGCTATCTCCCCCATCACCATCGGAGCGGGGCCCGCGGACGCGGTCATCGTCCTCAGGGCAGCACCCCGCGCGGCGACCATCTTCCCCAAACACCCTCACGTAGAGGGTGGCGTCGCCATCGAACCTGAAGTGCAGAGTGCACCGATGCTACAGGCCGTGAGCGCGGGTGAACGCCTGCCAGCCGCGAGTGAAGGCCAAGCCCCCGCTGGCGGAGACCTCCAGCGCGACCCACGAGGACCTGCTGCAGCAGCCCTCCGCCTGGAGCCAGAGGCCGTCGGGAGCGCCGGCCGGGAGTTCGCCAAGGAGGAAGCGAGGGAGCGGGAGCCGGGCGCGAGCCAGCTCCGTCGACCAAACGACGAATTTCGGCAGCGCCTGCCCGGCACGAAAGCGCGGCCTGGGGGAGCGCGCAACCCAGGCGCACCCTCCGGCTGCGGCGGCTTGGCCGCCGCCGCGCTGGGAGCCCCCCCACGGCCGCTGGGAGCTGCCGGGGCGGCCACCGGGTGCTTCCGGGGGCGCCCGCGACCATGCTTGGATGGGGGAGAGGCAGGACCGACCTGGAGGGCCTTCCCCTTCTCTGCGGCCGAGTACCTCCTCGATGGAGCCATCACACCAAGACGGAGCAAGAACTGAGGCACAGGAGAGAGCAAGAGGAGATGGACTTGACGGGCACGAGCGGTGCCGTACTTATAGCTGGCGAAGGCCAACCGCCGGTCTCCACGATCACAGGTAATCATAACACGTTCTTCATGCAGGGACTTGTCCAACTCGCACGATCACCAAGGCGTCATGGGGAAGCGGAGGCGCCACGTCCAATCAACCACCACGCGGCGTCCAAGGCCGCAGGCTGTTAGGGCCCATGGCGCTTCGCCCTTGCCCTTTCGCCTCTCGGTGCGGCCAAGTCCATGCGCGCCTTGGGCCCGGGGGCTACTGTCGGCGTTCTGGGAACGGGGGTCCCCAGACTTGCCTGCCTGCGGCCTGCGGCGTGGCTCAAGTGGGGGCCCAGCGCGGCCCATCTTCATCAACACGAGGCTCAAGACCCTCGCGAGGGGCCAAGCCTCGTGAGGCGGACGACACGGCGCGTCCTCAGGCACAGCCTTGTTAGGCTGGCTCGCGAGGAGGCGGAGAGTTCAAGGCGGGGTACCTCGCGAGGTGCCCATGACGCAAGCCATGACGACACGGGGCACCAGGCGGGTGCCAGCGCGCGTAGCGTCCCTCTTTCCTCTTTGGTGCAAAGGGAGCAAGCGTATCAGTGGAGTACCGAGGCATCAGGCAAAGGTTGCCACTTCGGTGCAACGAGACCAAGGCCAGGAGGACTACGAGACGGAGGTCACCATGGAGCCCAGCGCGGCGTCATCACAAGAGCCTTTGGCAGGCGAAGACTACTTTTGTCAGGATAGATGTACTCGCTGTCCCCCTTCAAATTAGCCCGCCATGGTTGGATCCCTTCCCGCTCAATATTTGGGGAGAGGACTAGGGCCTCTATAAATAGGACTAGCCACCCACATAGCAAGGGGGTTGGTCGGTTCATGGGTTCGTTCGGTCCGGGATCAGAGAGAGAGAGAGAGAGAGAGAGAGAGAGGGTGACTGAACTCTTCATAGCAGTTCATCAGCACAGCCAAGAACAGACCCCCACGAGGCTGTTCTTCCTTGTATTGTTCATCGTCACCAGCCCCAGGAGGCAATCCATCCACCACACACTGGAGTAGGGTATTACACCACATCGGTGGCCCGAACCAGTATAAATCTTGTGTCTTTCGTGCAGTTCTTTTAGTAGTTTAGATCCCATCGAGACGGAGAGGTTGAAGGTGAGATTTCCGCGCGCACCCCAGTGTTCGAACCTTAAGGGTATGCTGGAACCCGGAATCCGACAAATACAAAAGCAACATTGACACAATGAATGAATGGGCACCCAGAGCAGCACTACAATTCAGTAATGTGCATGATATGAGATAGTACACTCATGCAACTCAATATGCAAAACTACCAGGCAGTTTTCTTTACAAAAATCAACATTGGTGCCTTTAACATTTTGCTAAAACTAATTTTAGATCAGACAAAGGTTGGATTCACACCGATTAACAAAATACATGCTGATGTAAAAATATAGTGATATACAACAGGTACTTACATCAGCTTGGAGCACAGAGAATTCCCGCAATATATTTTCCTCGAATACAATCCCAATGAAGGAAATCTTCTATCATTTAACCTTATTTTCTAAAAGAGAGATGGGTAAGAAACATGTAGAAAATATGATCAGAATGCTATAAAATTTCATGATGCGAGGATACACACACACTTCTTAGAATGGAGTTGACATTCTTTTGCTGGACTGGAGCGGACTAGTTCTTTGGCCACTGGAATCTGCTTATTATCAGTGGGAGTTGGGTTTCTCTGTGCTGGAGCAGTATCTATGAAAAATGGAGTTGGTTTATTATCTCCTGGCATTTGGATCTTTTGCAAAGACCTGGTTTGTAACCCTTCAAATTCTAACATAGCCGTCTTCCCCTTGCATGCCTTATATAGAAGAATGGTGCTTCAATTATAAACATGCTACAACAGAGATGGAATAGGTACTGTAGAATAGAAAGGCATGCCATATTGACATGCATTCCCTCCATCCGTAAATAAATGGATGGGTCTAGGCGTATTTCAGTTCTAGATACATCCAGTTTTATCCATTTCTGCGACATGTAATCCGGACGGAGGGAGTATGATGTAAGAGCTAGGGATATGACAGGACAACACAGTAAAAAAACACTGAAAACCCACTGCAGAACCAAAGTAATCAAACCCACTGATATGCGATAGTACACTCATGCAGCTCAAGATGCAAAACTACCAGGTAGTTTTCCTTACAAAAATCAACATTGTGGCCTTTAATCATACATTTTTATACAACTAAATTTAGATCAAATAAAGGTTGAATTCACGTCGATAACAAAATACACGTTGATGTAAAAATATAGTAATATACAACAGGTACTTACATCTGCATTGGATTACAGAGAATTCCTGCAAGAATCTTTCCTCATAGACGATACCAGTGCAGAAATTCTTCTATCTGTTAAGCTTATTTTCTAAAAGAGAGATGGGCAAGAAACATGTAGAAAATATGATCACCATGCTATAAAATGTCATGATGCAAGGGATACGCACACGCTTCTTAGAATGGAGTTGACATGTTTTTGCTGGACTGGAGCGGATTAGTTCTTTGGCCACTGGAATCTGCTTATTATTAGTAGGAGTTGGGTTTCTCTGTGCTGGAGCAGTATCTATAAAAACTGGAGTTGGTTTATTATCTCCTGGTGTTTGGATCTTTTGCAAAGACCTAGTTTGTAACCCTTCAGATTCTAACATAGCCGTCTTCCCCTTGCATGCCTTGTATAGAAAAATGGTGCTTCAATCATAAAACATGCTACAACAGAGAGATGGAATAGGTACTGAATAATAGAAAGGCATGACATATTGACATATATTCCCTCCATCCGAAAAAATGGATGGGTCTAGGCGTATTTCAGTTCTAGATACATCCTTTTTTATCCATTTCGGCAACATGTAATCCGGACGGAGGGAGTATGGTGTAAGAGCTAGGGATACGACAGGACAACACAGTAAAAAAACACTAGTTGAATGTAAAACTGTATGCTAGCGGAATACGTACAGAAAAAACTAAGGCAACATACACGTGTATGATTGGGAAACTAAGATGGCATTGCAACAGAGCACTAGAACTGCACTTCAATGTAAAAAACATGGTATGGTAGACAGATGAAGTACATAATGATGAATAACAATATATAAGATATTTAGAAGCATGATGTCCAAATTAAGCAGATGGCATTGCGATAGAGTAGAATGACAGTACTTGAATTTGAAAAAATGTTATCATGAATGGAATAGGTACTGAAAAACAGGAAGGCATGACATATTTACATGCATGATTAGCATGCTAAGCACATGGCATTGCAACAGAGTAGATACACTCCAGGACATTATATCCATGTTGTACCCATATCACGGGCCAAGTTAGAGCAAGGACCTTGTGGGGTGAAGAGGATTCAACGTTTTTCTGCAAGTCTTCTGAAGAACTGCCTTTACATGTTCCATCATATTGGGTATCATTGACATCAAGTTTATTGGCCTTTACATTGCTCGGTGAGGTTCTTGTGGATATATCAGTGTGTGCAATTATATCTGACATGCATGGAAGACAACTAGTAGTTAGATTTATGTAATGAGTGCCTGTAGGAGACGACATAAATAGTAGGATTGGGGTTAACTAGCAGCAATAGGTCTCAAAAACTAAAGGGAGAACACAGATGAAAGCTACAGAATATGTATCGTTTGTACTCGAGATTAACTAGATGGCACACAAAAGTATTAAAGAACAACATAGGTAATACTAGAAGTGGTATAATACTATAATCACCAGCCTGTGGGATAGCATTGGATGATGGATGATAACTATGGAAGAGTGTTACCTAAAGAACAAGTATCTTAGCTGAACTATGGAACAACGTTAACTCCTGAACAAGACTCGTAAGAGATCAGCATGAATATACAGTGAAATGTGATAATTTATTTTCCATGCTTAGATGAATAACAAGGCAATAAATGTTGCACACAAGTAAGATGAGGGTACAACCTATCTGGCCGCCATCCATAGGAGTGAGCATCATGTGTTGACTTGTGGATGGCCCTGCAGTTTTTGTGGCTGTCCATGTCGGGCACGCGCATTCGATGCAGGGAACTATTGAGTGGGGACAATAGCGCCCTTCTGGTGTATGCTTCCCTTGTTGGAGCAGCTGCGGTGAGTCGGAAGACGGTGTGGCTGAAGATGCAGATAACACATAATGCTAAGAACGACACATCTCTTTGATCTGAAGAAATACACTAAGAGATCAATAGCAAGGTACGAGAGTGGTCACACGTCTGTTGACTGAGATTAAATTGGGGTCACACGATTTTATTTTATTTTGGTACTGTCTGATCTACGCCGGATGGCTTGATGGCCGTCTTGTGCCTCCCGGCTGACACTGTTAGGAATCTTCCCTAAAGAGCCAGCGACCAATGGCAGAGCAGCTTGCCTCCGCCGTTCGTGGCCCCGGCCAAAACCCCGCTCCCCGCCCCACCGCACTGCCGTGGTTACGCCGCCCCTGGGCCAATCCACAAAGACTCGCCGTCATCCAGATCCGGCGGCGGCAGTACCTTGAGCCCACACAACTCTAAGATAGCCATCTAAGTGCTGCTTCCGCGGCGAACTTGCGGCCTCGCACCCTTACGTTAGACACCAGCCAACCGACAACCTAGGAGCTCCGTCACCTCGAGGGGTGCTGCTTCCATTGGGAATCGATTGGCCCAGAATAAAAATTTAGACAACTAACGCCTAAATAAAGTGAGATGAGGGTGCGACCTATCTGGCGGCATGGCGCCTAAATTTAGACAACTAACGCCTAAATAAAGTGAGATGAGGGTGCGACCCAGGGAAACAACGATGTCGCAATGGTCGACGACTACGGGGAAGCAGCGCCGGGACTCTGGACGGATCCGAAGTTGGAGCCGCTCCGGCGCCGTGAACAACGGCGGGGGTGAATCGGCTCCAGTACGGTTCACGCGGCCGTCGTCGAGGCAGCTCTAGCAGCACGTAGTAAGAGGTACACGGCCTAGTGCACGACGACAAATGGACAGCGTCTCCAACATTAGGGATGAGGGCGGCTGTGAAATTGGTGCGGTGGGGGGCACCATGGAGGAGGGGTTGAGGTTTCGCGGCTCGGGAGAAGGGAGCTTCAGGGGAGAAGGTGATTTGGCGCCCACGAGGTATGAATGGGGTGGATTGGGTGGGGAGTGGAACCATGTTTTACGAACGCATTTGTCTGAAATGTGAGGGGGAGTTACAGTTCTACCCCTGCCTTTAGGCTTCTCGGCTTGGGTCTGTGTACTGAGGGTCGGGGATAGTAGAGTAACTTTGCTTCTCCCCAAATAGTGGGCGTGAGCAATTTTGGGCGAGGAGGGCGTGTTTTGAAATACAGTGGGCACGAGCGATTTCGGGCGAGGAGACGTGTTTTGAAATAGTGGGCGCGAGGTATTTCAGGCGAGGAGAGCGTGTTTTGCCGACCATGGTTTATGAATTATTCGGCACATGTCATTTCGGCCTAGGAGAAGGCGCACTTGGATGAAGTTACGAACCTACCCTCGATGCACAACGGGCCAATTAATGCGTCTCCCACATAGGACGGTAATTTCGCGTCTCCCATTTATTTGCTTTGGCGAATTCCACCGAGCAAAGGATGTTTAACGGTTCGTTCAAAATTTGGGAGAACGAGCATCCACGTCTACCTTACCAAGTCGATTCGAATCAAATTTAGAAATATTAGCTTGCTACTTCTTTTTTAGATGGACAGATGATGCTCGGGAGTAATGTGTTTTTACATGCTCGTTGCTAGCGATTTACTATATGACAAATAGTTGACCCACTCAAAAATGGGAATCAAACCCAAAATGAAATATCTCGATTCAATGAAATAGCTTGTTCACCAGGTCAAAATAGTGAACTAAATCCAAAATTGAACACCTCAATCGAATAGCATGTTGTACAATATTATAGTACTCCATGAACATGTTGAAAGTCAAATTAATGAACTTGTTTGATATACACATATATCCGTTCATGTGTGGATTGCAGACAACATGTTCTCCAATTTAAATATTTGAATGCAAGTTTATATCGAAACATGGTTTATATCAGTCTTTGATGCATAAAACACGACCTCCCCCTCCCACGGACTCCTGCTCTCTCTCTCTCGCCGACAATCTTCAATTCTGTCGCACGCATCCAACACACAAACCTTGTTGGTTCTCTCTCTTTCTATCCATCTCTCTATATCTTTGTGTGTGTGTGTGAGGGGGGGGGGGTCTTTCTAGTTCGCATGCATGTATACTCCATCTATAGGGATCTCTCACAAACTATGTATGATTCTCTAGTCCAAGCTAGATATCTTGGGTGCACTCATCATACGCACACAAATTCCTTGGCTTGTTGCCCGTAACTCTCTCACACACCACTTTGTTGTCTCGGAGCTCTTCCCCCTCTCTCTCAAACTCTTCATCTACCTGGGTCACACATACACATGCATATCTCACTCACACTCGATAGGACCATCTAAAACTCTATCTCTCTCCCTCGTTCTCTCTCCATCTCACACGCACACACACAATCTCATGCCTAGCTAGCCAAGTATGATGGTCTCTCACTCAATTGTAGGCACGCACAGTCCACCCTATATGTATATGACTAGCTAATCTTAGTCTCCATCACAAACATGTGCATGGTCTATCTCGATTTCTCTCGGGGCATATTTCTATCGTGCACGCACCTCCCTCGATCTCCCACCCATATAGTCCCCTCACGATCTCGAGGCGGTCTCTCTATCACAAACACACCCTCTCGCCCTCCCCATGCGTCCATGTTCTCCATGTGTCCCTCTCGACCTTTGTTCCTTGTTGGCCAGACCTCTATTGGACATGTGCTATAGGGGTGTCTCTCTCCGTTGCAAACGATCACACACTAGCTATCTTCGTGTATCTCCTCGCCTCGCTTTTCTATATCGGAGATGCATGCGTGATATGTTCGCCTAAGAAACGAAAAAACACACTCTTTCTCTAATTTATCGTTTGTTGTCACTTTCTCTTTCAAAACACATACTCTTTTTGCACACTTACTCATTCTCCTTCACACACACTTGATCCCTCTCGACTTAGGCACTCTCCTCGGTCCATATCATATTGATTTATTGAAAAGTCAAACATCACAAAGTTTGACCATGTACGTGGAGAAAAACAATTACATCTGGAACGACAAACATATACCATTAGATCCACCATGAGATCTAGTTTCGTATGATGTATCTTTGGTATTGAAGATATAAATAACACTTGTGTAAACCTGATCAAAGTTTCCAAAATTTGACTTCTAAAAAAATTACATGCACTGCATTATCAAGCGGATGGAATATCTCTTTCCCCCTCTCAGCTATCCGACGCACCACTCAGCCTTAACGGGGCTCCTTAATCTCTCTCAAACTTTATTTCTCCTTGGTTCACACATACACATGTCTCGCTCGCGCTATACATATAGACCCATCCAACACTCTCCCCCTTGTTCTCTCTCTATGTGACACGCACCCCCTAATAAGTACCATAATCCCTCACTCCATCATAGGCGCAAGCACCCCCCCTAAGTATGATTATCTCTCACTACCCATCAGGAACACACGTATTGTCTCCTTCCATCCATACGTCTATCTCAATATCTCTTGGGGTATCTTCTATCACGCACACACCTTGTCAGTCGATCTCCCACCCATGTAATCCCATCACGATCTCCAGGGGATCTCTCTATGAAAAACATACACTCTCTCTCCTCCCCATGTCTGCATTTTCTCTGTACGTCTCTCTCGACCTCTCTCCCTTGTTTGTCAGACCCCTCTTGGCCACGTGCTAGGGGTCTTGCTCTCTCGGTTGCAAACAACCACACACTATCTCCTCATCCTTGCTTCCGTTTTCGAAGATGCATGTGTGATATGTTTGCATAAGACACACACATTTTTTCTCGACTTTTATCGAGTGTTGTCCATGTCTCTTTCACACACGCACACACACTTTTTCACTCACTCTTTCTATTTCACTCTCTCTCACTCTCTCTCTCTCTAATTAGGGACTCTCTCACATCCATAAGCATATGGATGTTTTGAAAAGTCAAACCTCAGAAAAGTTTGACCAGGTATATGTGGAGAAAAACATTTGCATCTTGAAAGATCATTAGATTCATCACAACATGTACTTGCTTCATACTATCATTTATCTTTGGTATTGTAGATATAAGTAATCTCTTTGTAAACTTGGTCAAAGTTTCAAAAGTTTGACTTTTAAAAAAATGTTGGAACTACATTATCGAACGGAGGGAGTAGCTCTCTCTCTCTGCTATCTCTCACGGGCCTCCCCTCTCACACGAACACTATACCGACGGATTATACGCTCACTGTGTCAGCGCATAGCTCCGTATATTGTTTAGTTGACCGATCAACCAGTCCACATGCTGCCTTGTCAGCTCATGTTCTGTATCTTCGTCTGCTGGTCCATGTGGCAGTGGGTGAAAATAAGTAAACTAGAGGCCCATCTGACACGCGGTGAAGTAAACAAAATTGAAACCACTTGGGGTAGCACCCCGCACACTAGTAAACTAAGGGCGCATTGAGGACACACTTCTTCCGCGTGGAGGACGCACTCACGCACAATTCACCACTGCGCGGCGGCATGCACAGAAGGACGCACTCGCGCACACCCAGCACACAACACACACCAGCACACGTGTACACCGGTGTCGCCGCTGGTTGAGATGGACGGTAAGGCAGCCAACAAGCGGAGGTGGCTTGAGCCAAAACCGCATCCGGCGAGCCTGGACTTCATCAGCAACCTCCCCAATGACATGTTGCTCATCATCATCGGCCTCCTCCCCACCAAGTCTGCCGTGCGGACCGCCCTGCTCTCCGAGCGGTGGCGCCCCCTCTGGCACCGCGCCCCCCTCAACCTCACCGTCGACAGCTGCCTCTGCGATGGGGATTGCAAATGCATGGCCGCAGTCTCCAAGATCCTTTCATCGCACCCTGGGCCAGCCAGACGCCTTGACATCCGCATGTTTAGTGCCAACTGCAAGGTCCAACCCAAGTTCGACGAGTGGTTCTTATCCCCCGCCCTAGATCAGCTCGAGGAGCTCAGCTTTGAAGCTGGACGATGTCGCTCTCTGCCGCCGTCCACGCTCCGCCTCGCGCCAACGCTACGCCGGGCCAGCTTCAGCTCTTGCTATCTTCCCCAGATTAATGCCGCGCCCGCCCTTCTTCTCCCTCAACTCAAGTAGCTCGACCTCTTCGACGTTGTCATATCGAAGAAGGCTATGGAGCACCTGCTCTGCAGCTCTACTGCGCTTGAGTACCTTCGTCTTGAGCAGATCCACGGGTTCATTAGCCTCCATAGCGCCTCGACGAATCTCCGATGGATTTATGTGTCTTGCTGGCCCCGCAACAAGACATCAATTGGTAAGAGATCACTCAGTTGTTCCACGTTATGGTCATTGAGAATGCGCCTTTCCTTGAGAGATTGCTTGTATCGGATCTAGAAGGTCCAACAAAAATCAGGGTCATCGACGTGCTGAAATTGACAGCGTTGGTGCGCTCGTCTGCCAAATTCTCCGAACTCTTTATTGGATCCGTAATCGTTCAGGTACAACACTCATCTTCTTCTCCGTCTCCTTGAAACTCACATTTTTTAATTTCTTCTTGATGTATTTACGACCGTCTTCAAGAAAATGATTCCCACAAGCTTGACTCAGTCTATGCGCACAGTGAAGATCTTGGCAATAAAATCTATCGGCCCCAATCCGGATCAAGTTGTTGGATTCCTTACATGCTTTCCGTGCACGGAGAAGCTACTCATCAAGGTGAAACTTCTTTCCTATTAGTAAACAGTAATCACAAAGTAGCTCAAATTTTTCGTAATTTTCCCAAATTACAATGACAAGTGTACTGTTCAAAACTGCATCTACGCACTGCACCAAAAGAAATGTTTTTAGTATTTTTTCTCACGTGATCAC
Source organism: Triticum monococcum (assembly GCA_034509565.1). Taxonomy (NCBI): domain Eukaryota; kingdom Viridiplantae; phylum Streptophyta; class Magnoliopsida; order Poales; family Poaceae; genus Triticum; species Triticum monococcum. The sequence continues at coordinate 611,032,123 of CM067842.1, forward strand.
CTGCATCGTTTTGTTGTTGTACTACTATAGTAGCCTAGGCTAGTCATAGTGGAAAGTAACTTAGACTACTCCAGTAACTCTATGGTTACCCTAAGAGAAAGTACTACCTCCGTCCTAGTTTACTCTTCCTATTTTGTAGTATCAAAATTTGACCATAGATTTAACTAACAAAATGTTAATGCATGTCACTAAGAACTATATCCTTGGGTTCGTATTTGAACATAATTTCAAATGGTGTAATTTTTAGTGACATGCATTGGCATTTTCTTACGTAAATCTATGGTCAAAATTTTATACTAAATAAGAGGTAGTACAAAAGTGGGCTATAACGGCCCTCCACTATGTAGGGAAAAACACATGCCAAATTCACTTGTGATGCATTTGGCATCGATGCCCCTCCATTGCTCACCTGGTGCCCCAATCTGGATCACCTACCTTGCTCCGGTGCCAAATTAATAACTCACGCAATGAAAAAACACTTGCGTGGGAGAGAGAGAGGACTGAGGCAATAAAAAAAATACTTGTTTGGGAGAGTGAGAGGCTGGTGTAGTTGGGTTGATTGATTTGTTTATACATGTGGGTCTATGTGCACAGCGGTGTCAACTCTCTCATATCGCGAGAGCAGTGCCAAAATCTTTTGATTTGATATCGATGTGTATTATGTGGCATACTTTTGCGAAATATGGCATCAGCCACATAGTGGAAGGCAACAAATTCCCAAGCTCTTCACGTACTCCTAGGTAAATGAGAGGAAAGAGAAAGAGAGAGAGAGAGAGTGAAAAAAATATCACTAGCTAGCCACCCCTATCGTATGAGCGAATGATATTGGTACCTCTTGATGACACGACAATCTTATATAGCCAGCTGCTCTAATATGTTCTCTTCTTTTGCAGATAAAAAAAGACCCGAAAGTGAAAAAATGTGCTGCACTATAACAATCTCATCGAATGCCTTGATCTCCATCTTTTTACAGAAATTGATTTGATCGACTACCTAGGCAGCACATCTGAGATTAAATTGGCCAGGTTCTTTGTTCTGGAGGCAAGTGTGCTCAAGGTAATGAGGTTTGGCGTTCTCTGGCGCAACAATGAATGGCGTGCTGATCACCGCAAGCGTCTAAGCCTAAATGACAAAGTCTCCGCAGAAGCTGAATTTGTTTTTGAAACATCAAGTGGCCAGAGACTCGAAAACTTATTTGCCCATTAGTGACTTGTCAGGGCTGTGGATTTTAGTTTGTACGATAATGCTGCATCCACCTAAAGTAACGAAAGTTCTTACATACACTTCCTAGTAATCGCCTCTTCGTAGGTGCAACATTACTCCTAACGTTTGTAATATCAGTTTGAAACTTGTAATATTGCCGTGTCCTATTCCTGCGTTTTCAAAATCCTGCGAATCAAACAGGTCCTGAGTTGGTGATGATGTTGTGCCTGCCATCTTTCACCAATAGCCGTCGGATCTAGATCTAACGCATACAAACCAAACTTCTCCAGTTTTGCAAAAAGATGCCCGCACTTGTTCCCTATTTACAAACAACTCCTTGTCTCTCACAATCAGCCTTATCTCCCCCCCACATCTAGAAGGCCAGGGAAAAATTTGGCGCGATGGCCGCTGCCGGCACCGTCCACCCCCCAATCTTGGTGTTTCGTGCAATGCACGGGCATCTACGCACGGGAAATTATGTCGAACATGGCTAGTTGTAAGCAGGCTAGGTCTACAACCTTGATGATAGTGACTGCAGAAGGTGAGGCTGACTATGGTATGCCGAACACGGCGCCTATACTCAGGTGTCATCTTCGGCGTAGGGTCTTGTCACTTCACTGTGAGGAGCAACACGTAATAATTTGACCAACGGGTAGTATAGTGCGACTACATTGGAAGTCACCGTCTGGATTTAGTAGTACTACCACGTCCATTTGGATTTAGTATTTGACTAGCAATATCTAGTAATGCATGTCACAAAAAATGTACTACTCCCACTGTAAATAAATACATGGTGTATTGTTTTATTCCTATCGGCGAGATAACTTAATGTCTTTTTGCTACTTAATAGGATTACATGCAATGAACTAACCACTGCATGTGATGTTTGGTAGTCTGAAGTCATTGAAAGCATGCATGGGCACGGAGGGGGACACAGCTTCATTGACTTACCGCACCTGCCTTTGGGTGTATGACACGTGGGCCCAACGGGTGGCTGGCCAACCTGTCATACAACCAAAGGCAAGTGCAGTAGAGGGGCGAGGAGTAGATGGCCAACACGCACGTGAATTCAACGCAGTCTGCACTTCTCATATAAAGGCTCCCGCCAGTCCAATCTACGAAATCCTACGCACCTACGCACCCAAGGGCAAGAGTGATCACTCCAATCACAAGATCAGTTGACTAGAAGCTAGACCCATGGAGGCGATGAGCGTGAGCATCAGCCGGCTGTGCTAGATGGTCCACGACGCCAGCCTGCGGCCCGGCATGAGGAACGTCTCCAGGTAGTGCTTGAGGCCGCCAGGGCGAGGGGCCGCTTGGACGACAACTTCATCTCCTTGTTCGACGAGGTCCTCGTCGGCTTCCTCAACAAGTTCACCATCGTCAAGAAGCTCGTGGACGACCTTGACGTACGCCTCCAGCCCACGCGCCCAGGCTCTACGATGCCTGCGACGCTCAACGGCCTCTATGGTGACAACCTCTTCGATGCACTGGTGGCCCTGCGACTGCCCGCCATCGCGCCGGAGAATGTCCACCTCGAGGTCGCGCTCGCCGCGCAGCGCCTGGCCCAGCAAGACACCATCGACATAATCACCCACGTATATGCGCAAATCGTCCACAAGGACTACTACATGCAAGAGGAGGACGATAGGACACTGGCCTTCTTGGACCGCAGGGCAACCTTGGACGACATTGTTCAGAAGCACATTGAGCTTGCCGCCAACGCCGCTGCTCCTCACACGTCGGTTGGTGACCCGATGCACTAGGGCGTGAGGATGTCGTTGATGGATCTGTATGCATCTTTATCTTTCAGTCCAATCCATGTAGTAGTATATGGTACTACTAGTAATTATCTTACCTTTCGAATCAACTTCATAATTTTCCTACATACTCCATGCATGAACCGCGCCAGAACCAAACTTCTCATTACTCTAGGGAAAATCGTTATTTCTATCTATCGGCCGCGCCATGGAGCAGAACCAAATTTTACAAGTTACAAGTTCAAAAGGAAAAGCCTACCGTGTTCGTGTCGCACCCCCACACGGTTGGTCCGGCACGCTGCTCAAGGGGGAATGCGTGTTGTGTTGCATTTTCACTTACAAGTGGGACCGCAGTTGAGCAAACCGATTATCGTCAAACAGGAGGGAGAAAACAGGAGGGAGAAGAGATGTTTGTAGCTTGGACTCCAAGAAAATTGGTGTTGGATGGGACTCGTGTGGGTGGCGTGTGCCGTACTGCTAGACATGAATGCTAGTTATGGCCCATGCCACCCCACTATATCGAGGTGCTGGTTACGTAGAACAAATTTCCAGGAGTCCATGCTCAACCCTCCTCTATCTCTCTTCTCAGCTAGCCAGCAGACGCGCGGAGCCCATCGTCTGTTTGCTCATATGCGGTCCCACATGTCAGTGAAAACGCAAGAGGACCCACTGAACCTGCACATATTTCACCTCGACGTGCTGGTGATGAAAAACAAATCCAATAAAGATCTTTGGTGGCCGCTTTTGGAGTTACTCAAGAGTAGTAAGATTCTACTTACAGTTTAACCCAAGATGCACATCACGTGGCTTCAACTACCACTCTATTTTCTTGCATGACATGACCTGGATGCTGGATGTCCCATGTGTCAGCAAAAGTAGGAAGAACTCGACCAAATATTCGGTTGTGCTCTCGGATTAGACTAGTTGTGCTAATTTAAAATTTTATTGTGTAGAATGGATGCAAGTTTTGGTATTGGGAAGAAGAGTACAACGATATATTGATAGAGCGCAATTTAGTAGATGTTCTAGCACTTTTAGCTAGCATAGAGGCTAGAGATGAGACTAGTGCACTTGTTGATAGAATAGAGGCTAGGCACGTCTACTTCTTTACACTCAAGAAGAAAGAAGCACGCAGGATCGAGCCTTCGCAGATCAACAATGAATGCATCGAGAAGGCACTAATCCAACTTACAGGAGCAGTTATGGAAGTTGGATATCTTCTAAAATGTATTCTTGTGGTTCTTGTTTTTCTAGTCAAAATTTTGGTGATGTATTTCCATGTACCAAAAAATCAATGATGAAAAAAAGATATGTGTTTGCAAAGAAAAATGTACGCAGCCGGGATGCGTCCGCGCATTCGGCGCACGGCCACCGCATTCGAGAAATAGCCCGGACGCGACCCCATTGCCCTACCCAAACGGACAAAATCCAGGCAAAACGGAGGTCCGTTTGGGGCCATGCGTTGGAGTTGGCCTTACAAGTGGGACCACAGTTGAGGAAACCGACTATCGGCAAACCCCCACCTCGCCCGCCGCGCGATGGCTGAGTTAGAGAAACGATGAGGTTGAAGAGATTGTTGTAGCACGGACTCCAACAAATATGGTGTCAGATGGAAGTCATGCTGGTGGCATGTGCCGTACTCCTGGACTTGAATGCTTGTTCTGGCCCATGCCACCCTACTACTCCTACTACTTATAGTAGTAGTATCGAGGATTCGAGGTGCTGGTTACGTACATCGAACACATTAACATATGGCCCACCTCACACTGTGGCCTAATTTCCTGGAGTTTGTGCTAGGTACAATTATGTATTCGGAAAATATTTTTTCGCCTCGTCACAGCACCCACTCAGAGAAGCGACTCGAAAGCCATTCATAAATTTAGTAAGTTTATCACATGCATATCATTTTATTACATACAATAGGTCATCAACCCACAACGACAACGAGGATACATTATAAATACTAAAGTTTTCATCACACAACAAATAACAAGCAATGAAATGAACATCAACTCAACCAATCCTCGGCATTGGAAACGCTTGCTTTGAACCACAAGTGATTCTCTGGGAATGGCCAGCTATTGTCAATCTTGAGACGAACGCAGGACTGATCATCCAGGCTGAAGCGACCTACTATATCACGATCAAGGTAGGGAACCACCGCAATGTCCGACGTATAGATACAGTTGCTTCTCATAAATGGTAGTAACGTTGTGTCAACAGCAGTTGGATCGCCTTTCACCATCATTGGATAGTTTTGTCCAAGGAAGAGCGAGTTTGCTCCAAGACTATCAATACGGTACCAGGGAGAAGGTGTTGGTGCTAGCACAGTAGTATTCGTCCCGAATACCATACAACGAGTGTTGGAATAGGTCCGGAGAGTGCGACCATGGGAGACAACACCTGCTTCCTTAGTAGTAACATCAACAGTGGGCTGTATACAGACAAGAAGCAGTGATCCATCGGAAGTTGCCAAGTGCCACTGAGTATATCGGCCCTCCTCGTCCTCATCTCCCCCTTGGTTATAAAAAATTTCAAGTATAGGTAGTGGAATGTCCACAGGACCTTGGAAACACAAGAAGAAGGTTAATTAGTAGAGAAGGGAAACTTGCTAACTCGCATGCATGTGGATGAAACAATTATAATTACGGTGGAAGACAAACGTACCGAAACTACGAGGATCCAATGCAAAATCAGTGCCACGAGTGGTGGCAGCAAACACAAGACCCTCGTATTCAATTGCATCACAGTACACATCCGTGTATAGAAACTGATTTTTGAGCAATATCCATCCAGTCGAACCACGACGGATGGAAACAAACTTGTTGAAGATAGCAACAACTTGATAGTTCTTGTAATTCCAAGAGCGGTTGGGAACTCGACAAATTGCTATCTTCAGTAGACCACAGTCACCATGATCATATTTGAACGTACGTAGATCATCCGTGTGCTCAACCATAGGGCACTCGGAGATTTTTGGAAGTGGAATCCGCTGACGAGTGTACACATTCACAAGTTCCCACTCGCAATTGTACCCAATATAAACAACCCAATCTCCATTTGCGCCAGCCCAGGCCTTACCCTGAAGCGATGGCATCTTGACATCACACGTATCGTTATCAAGCGGCATCAACTTGCACAAGGCGAGGCTTCCCTCGTCCCCGCGCCAGTCAGCAGGGTCACGACAAAGAAGATAGGGGAGATCAAACCGCTCCTGGACCCTTGGGTTCCTTGTAATGATATTATTAGTTGAGTCGAGAATGTTCTTGAATGAACCTGCCATGTTAGCCGAGGTGATGACGTCGCACCGATCAATGAGTCCCCCCACCATGTCATCTTTCAGATCGGGGCAAGTATAACGGGGTCGTTTCCGGCTTATTCCCTCCATGGAGAAGACGATCGAACAATGGCAGAAAGAAGGGTGAAGGAAAATGGAGGAGGGAGGAAGAGCGTGCGACAGTAGTTCCAAATCGAGAGGGAAAGGCGAAGAGTCGATGGACGGTTGCCAGTTTGCCACGGTACACGAAGAGGCGCCCCAGCCTACATGTCCTTTTGGAAATTGTACAAAAGGACTCGCCGTCGTCTCACTCACATGTTGGAACGGGACCACATGTCAACGAAATATGGTGTGTAATTTCTCGTGCAAAATGCGATCTGGCCGCGTTGGCCCGAGGTGCCGCATTAGTTATCGACCTTTATTTTTTACATACAATCTGAGTGGATAGCTCCTGTGGTCATCACACGTGAGCGGATATATAGGTGGGCTAGGTTGGCAGGCGACAACAATCTAAGTGCTAAAAGAGTTGATCCAATGCTTGGTTTTGTGTGGATTTTCCAACTATGACCATTGGATATAGTGAATCAATGGCTTACGTTCAATGTTATTCTCATAGTACTATAGAATGGTATAGGAACGTGGAGAGATTCAGTTGATTTTATATCGCTGAATAATATAAAATATTATGAGTGCAGACGCTCCACCCTGAGGTTTGTAGCTCCTTCTCCGTCGTCAGGAATCTATGTTCTTCCACTCTTTTGTTTAATACATGAGTGTTGTTCATCCTGTTGCCGGCACGCGGGACATCTATATGCCTCCATTTTACAAAATCATACTATATGCCTCCATGACACGCGGGACATCTAGCATCAAGGTGGCATGTCATGCAAGAAAATGAAGATATGCAGTGCGTAAGTAAGTCGTGCACTTCGATGGCACCTAGTACTACGCAATATTTTTTCTCCTCGACGACACGTGAATAGTGCATGTACTCAATGACAGAGCACGAGATGGTAGCCATGGACATGGTCGGCCCTTTTTGAAGAGAGTACTAATAAATACGTAACTTTGATGTGTCCCGTCAACTCACGGAACGACGAGAAGCTTGCTTACTACGCCTTCTCCCTCGCCAACGTGTGCGCGGTGGACATGCAGTAGTTCATTTGGTGTCAGATTGCCAGAAGTAGTACCATCATTATTGTTCGACTTCCGGAAGAGGAGAAGAGCCAAGCGCAAGGTCACCTACTAACCTAGTACAGTACTACTATATCCAAAGCTGGTCCACCTTTTTAGAGCATGGTTAATTATATATAGGTGGCTCTTGCAGCGGCACATCATTTAGAGCAAGTACTCTCTTCGTAGGATCAAAGGAAGTGAAACAAAAGTTGGACTGGATGCTAGATTGCCAATTAAAACATGATTACATAGGAAAGAAATCCTATATCATTCTATCCTATGAATCAAACGACCAATGTAGGAAAATTATGAGGGGGTCTCTCCAATAGTGTTCCTCGGCTCACACCTAGCATCACGATGGTCGAACTTGGATTCATTCATCTGGTACACGTGGCATCTCAAATCTGGTACTCCAATATTAGGTTGGCTCTATGTGATGTGGCAACTTCATATACAAACCGGATGCTGGCTATACTACTACGGTACTCACACTCCAAGAAGTGACTCGAAAACCATTCATAAATTGAGTCTATGACACGCATTTCAAATGTACCATTCATTACATACAATAAGTCATCAACACACAACAACAACGATGATACATGTTGGATTATAGATTATTTCCAACAAAACATTCTAGTAAATACTGAAGTTTTCATCACACAACAAATAACAAGCAATGAAATGAACTTCAACTCAACCAATCCTCAGTGTTCGAAACGCTTGCTTTGAACCATAGGTGTTCTAGGAAGGGCCAACTATTGTCAATATGGAGAGCAACGCAGGTGTTTGACACGAGAAATAATAAAAATAACATTGGTTATTGCTTTATTATCTCTCTACGCACCAAGGGAAATAAAACATTGCGGGCGTGCCAGTGTACCGTAGTACACAAAGAAAAGTGGTACGGGAAACAAGTATTTCATTAATCTCATCGGATAAACAAAATTACAAGATCCCATAAAAAATGGTTGCGCTCCATGGCCTACTAGCGCGACTTGCCTGACTATGATGATGTGCGGTCTCCTGGTTCCCGGGGCCTCGAAAAGCTCCCGGTTAATTACTCCCGCGGGTTGCTCTGCGAGATACCTCCGATTAAGCCGTGTGGTCATCTTCGTCGTCTTCGCTTCGCGTTCTCCATGCATGATGATGATGGTGTGTGTGTGTGTGGTGCGGGCGGCAGCAAAGCCCGTGTCCTCGTCGGTACACGTGCCGCTTAAAACATGGCTTTGTGCTGGCCACGTTCGCCCTCGCCGTCGCGCCTCGTCGGTCTTGACAACGTTGATATAGTCGGTGTTGAAGTTGCATGGGTCCTGCTCAGCTCGGACTTCTTGACGATGTAGCGGCTTTGTCAGGTATGCAAGGGGTTGCCTCGCGGGAGTATTCTTATGGAGACCGGTGTCGATGTAAAACCAACGCTCGCTTGTATCGGGAATGCCGATGTGGTTGGCGCCTCGTCTCGGCTGGACGCCGAGTTTACGGCGGTCTGCCAAGGCAAAGGATGCCACCTCACATGGCCATAGAAAGGGGACCTGTACATCGGCGACAACGTGGGCCTGTATGCCGGGATCTGTTCACCAATGACCTGTGCGCCATGATGGGTGCGTCTCACTTGATTGAACGCCAAGTCTATTGCAGTCCGTTTTGTCAAGGACGCCGCCCGACGAACTCGTGAGGAGATGTTGTAGTGGTTTCGTTGCGTTGGGTGGGTGCTACACCGAAAGGGGACCCGTATGCCAGGAACGCCATGGACCTGTACATCAAGACATATATGTCGAGGACCTGTCCGCCATGGTGGGTGCCTCGTCTCGACTAAACGCCGTATTCGGTGGTTTACCGAGACAAGTAGCACGCCGAGACCTGTACGCCAAGGACCTGTTCGCCATGGTGAGTGCGCTTTCATAGGTGGGACCGGTCTCGGGCTGCATCGCGTGAGCACCGGTTCCGCCACGTCATCTCCTCCGGGAAGCAAGACACCAGACCTGTGCACCATGATCGAAACGCCGTAGACCTGTGCACCAGAGAGACCTGTTCATCATGGACTTGTCTCGGGCTACGTCGTTGCGAGCTCCGGCTCCGCCATGTCGTCTCCTCCGGGAAGAAACACACAAGACCTGTTCGGGGCGCCATGGACCTGTGCACCGATGACCTGTTCGCCGAGGACCTGTGCACCGGAGAGACCTGTTCGCCATGGACTTGTCGCGGGCTACGTCGTCGCGAGCTCTGGTTCGACCGCATCGTCTCCACCGGAAACCAAAGCGCCAGACCTGTACACCGCGGTCGGAGCGCCATGGACCTGTGCATCGGAGAGACCTGCTCACAATGGACCTGCCTCAGGCTACATCGTAGCGAGCTCCGGTTCGACCACGTCATCTCCACTGGAAACCAAAGCGCCCCACCGCGATTGGGATGCCATAGACTTGTGCACCGGAGAGACCTGTTCGCCATGGACTTGACTTGGGCTACGTCGTTGCGACCTCCGGTTCCGCCACGCCGTCTCCTCCTCGAAGCATGGTGTAAAACCTGTACGCCGGTGTCCAGTTCACCATGAACCTGTTCGTCGTGGTCATGTGCGCCGCTGACATGGTAGACCTCCAAAGGAGCTAGAGGCTGGGCTATGTTGTTGGCAAGCTCAGGCTGCTCCCGAGTCATTGTTAAACATTGTACATACGGTATAGCTATAAACTGTATATGTGTATGGCGTGCGTGTAGTTGTTGTAACAATAGATTGGGCTGTTGAGATTGCATCTTATCTAGATTGTGTCTTGGAGATCAATCCACAGCCCAACAACCTGTAAATCTTGCGGCACCTCGCCTATATTAACACGCACGCGTCCCTACCCAATGCATACGCTTTAGCCTAATCTTTCTACATGGTATACAGAGCCTCTCTCTTCCAACGCATCTAGTATGCCATCCTCCTCCTCCTCTGTCGCCATGGCCTCCCCTTCCCTCGCATCGCTTGGCCACACCATCACCAAGAAGCTCACCAGGGAGAACTTTCTGGTCTGGAAGGCACAAGTCCTGCCGCATATCAAAGCGGCAGGGATGATGGGCTACATCGACGGCTCGATCAAGGAGCCGGCCGCCACCCTCGTCTCTGAGAAGGATCTCGGGGACGGGAAGAAGGAGATCGTCACCACGCCAAACCTGCAGTACGCCATCTAGGTCACGCAGGATCAACAGGTGCTCACGTTCCTGATTGCTTCCCTCTCTCGTGACGTTCTTATGCAAGTCTCCAATCACACTACCGCTGCTACCATCTGGCAAGCTCTGTGCCAGAGTTTTTCATCGCAATCTAGGGCGCGTACCATCCAGCTTCGCTCCGCCCTGGGTAACACACGCAAGGGAGACCTCTCGGCTGCAGCTTACTTCACCAAGATGAAGGGCATCGCCGATGAACTCGCCGCTGCTGGGAATCCCCTTGGAGAGGACGACCTCGTCGACCAAATCCTCCAAGGTCTGGTGCACGAACCAGACTACAACGGCTTCGTTTCTGCCATCTCCACACGCGCTGCCACGGACCAACAGGTTGGGCTCACGGAGCTCTTCTCGCTGCTCTTGGCGGCTGAGGCCCGCATCACCGCCCAACAGGCGGCCTTCTCCCCCCACCACTCTGCCAACCTTGCGTCTCGTGGTGGTGGCCGAGGTGGTGGTCGTGGTGGCGGCGGACAGGGCGGCTACAACAACAACGGCGGCTACAACAACAACTCTGGCGGCGGTCGCGGCTGTGGAGACCGCGGTGACCGTGGTGATCGCGAGCGATGCCAGATCTGCAAGGAAGAAGGGCACGGTGCATGGCGCTGCCGAAAGCGCTACGACAAGAACTACAATAACAATGTCCGTAACCCCGCAGGAGGCGGCGGTGGTGGAAACAGTGGTGGCGGTAGAGGCAACGGCGGCGGTGGCGGCAATGGTGGCCAACACCGCGCTGCCAACGCGGCTCATTCATACGGTGTAGATACCAATTGGTATCTCGACACTGGTGCGACTGATCACCTCACTGGCGAACTGGAAAAACTGGCTGTTCGGGATCGCTACACCGGCAATGAACAGATCCACACTGCTAGTGGACAAGGTATGGATATTGCACACATTGGCCACTCGGTTTTATCTACTCCCTCCGGATCATTGAAACTAAATAATATCCTTCATGTTCCTAAATCTGAGCAAAGTCTTCTTTCTACTTATCAACTCATGAAAGATAATAACGCGTTTATTGAACTTCATCCTGAAACCTTTTCTGTCAAGGATCAGGATACCCGGAGGACCATACTTCAAAGCAAGAGTAGATGGCGCCTGTTTCCAGTCACCGGGCGGCACAGTGCTCCTCAACGGCAAGCACTTGGGGCGATCAAACCATCTACATCCCGGTGGCACAAGCGTCTAGGGCATCCTTCCCTTCCAGTTGTCTAGAAAATTGTTCGCGACTTTAATCTTCCCGTGTCCAATAAACAGGATCATCTCCTCGTATGTGATGCATGTCAGATGGCCAAAAGCCATCAGCTACCTTATCCTCGCTCAGTTAGTGAATCCAAAGCTCCTTTAGAGCTAATTTTCTCAGATGTTTGGGGTCCTGGACCCATCTTTGTAGGCAGGCAAAAATACTATGTCAGTTTTATCGATGACTTCAGCAAATTCAGTTGGATATATTTGCTTAAAAATAAATCTGATGTATTCGAGAAGTTTCATCTTTTTCAAGCCCATGTTGAACGATTGTTTAATCGCAAAATTATTGCCATGCAAATAGATTGGGGTGGTGAGTATCAAAGTCTGAATTCTTTCTTTGAGCGCATTGGCATTACTCACCACGTCTCTTGTCCTCATGCACACCAACAGAACGGATCCGCTGAGCGAAAACATCGTCACATAGTGGAAGTTGGCCTCTCCCTTTTGGCACATGCATTCATGCCCTTAAAGTTTTGGGATGAAGCTTTTCTCACGGCCGTGTATCTCATTAATCGTGTCCCCAGTCGAGTCATCAAAAACCAAACACCACTAGAATGCCTCTTTGGTACTAAACCCAATTATAGTTTCCTTCGCATCTTTGGCTGTGCCATGTGGCCAAATCTGCGCCCTTTTAACAAACACAAACTTGAGTTCCGTTCCAAGCAGTGTGCCTTTTTGGGTTATAGTACTCTTCACAAGGGATATAAATGTCTAGACATCTCTTCCGGCCGGGTTTATATTTCTCGCGATGTCGTCTTTGATGAACACGTTTTCCCTTTTGCTAGTCTTCATCCTAATGCCGGTGCACAACTTCGCAAAGAGCTGGTCTTGTTACCCTCACACCTCCTACCATCGTCTATGTTTATTCCAGGGGGAGTTGATAATAATGCTGGTCATGTGTCAATAGCTAATACTCTTGATGAGGGGTCTGCTGATAGTGTGCAGGAAACAGGACCGGTCAATCATGAAGAAATCTGTGAAAATACTCATGATTTTATGCAGCAATCAAAAAACTCCGCAGAAGATCCAGGGGCCCACTCCGATGCTGATTCTGGCGGGCGAATCCTCTCGGGATCCGGCACTACCGCGGCGTCAGGCGAATCCCCCTCGGGATCGCAGCCAGCAGGCGGGACAGGCGGTCGGCCAGGTGGGCCTGCTGCCTCCCTGTCCCCTGGTCGGGCCACTCCTGCCTCGGTGCGGGCCGGGGCCCCCTCCTCTGCGAACGAGCACAACCCACGTGGCTGTCCCGGTGCGGGGAGCGCTGGTCTGGGTGGAGCAGGCCCCTCACAGCCGCGGCCGCGTGACGGGTCGTTATCAGACCCTGCAACCAGATCTCCACAGGAGTTCCACTTGGGATCCCGTGCGGCGGAATCTGGATCCTCTGCGCACGGTGCAGCCATCTCCGACTCTGCTGCTTCTGCACCGACAAACAGGCTACAAATTTTGGCTGACCAGCCAGCACCGCCTCCTCCTCCGCGTACACATACCAGGTCCCAAAGTGGCATTGCAAAACCCAAAGTTTATAAAGATGGCTGTGTTCGGTGGGGATCTTTTTGTGCTGTAGGAGAACCAAGAACTTTGCAGGATGCTCTTGGTGACCCAAAGTGGAAGAAGGCAATGGACGAGGAGTATTCTGCCCTTATGGATAATCACACATGGCGTCTTGTTCCACCTGTCAAAGGAAGAAATGTGATTGACTGCAAGTGGGTGTACAAGATCAAGAGGAAGTCTGATGGCACTATTGACAGGTACAAGGCTCGTTTAGTTGCCAAAGGCTTCAAGCAAAGGTATGGTGTGGATTATGAAGACACCTTTAGCCCTGTGGTAAAAGCTGCTACCATCCGTTTAGTTCTTTCCATTGCAATATCTCGAAATTGGTGCATGCGTCAACTAGATGTGAAGAACGCGTTTTTGCATGGTGTTCTGGAAGAGGAAGTCTTTGAAGGAAATATGCCCTAGAGGCAATAATAAAGTTATTATTTATTTCCTTATATCATGATAAATGTTTGTTATTCATGCTAGAATTGTATTAACCGGAAACATAATACTTGTGTGAATACATAGACCAACAGAGTGTCACTAGTATGCCTCTACTTTGACTAGCTCGTTAATCAAAGATGGTTATGTTTCCTAACCATGAACAAAGAGTTGTTATTTGATTAACGAGGTCACATCATTAGTTGAATGATCTGATTGACATGACCCATTCCATTAGCTTAGCACCCGATCGTTTAGTATGTTGCTATTGCTTTTCTTCATGACTTATACATGTTCCTATGACTATGAGATTATGCAACTCCCGTTTGCGGTAGGAACACTTTGGGTACTACCAAACGTCACAACGTAACTGGGTGATTATAAAGGAGTACTACAGGTGGCTCCAAAGGTAGATGTTGGGTTGGCGTATTTCGAGATTAGGATTTGTCACTCCGATTGTCGGAGAGGTATCTCTGGGCCCTCTCGGTAATACACATCACTTAAGCCTTGCAAGCAGTGCAACTAATGAGTTAGTTGCGGGATGATGTATTACGGAACGAGTAAAGAGACTTGCCGGTAACGAGATTGAACTAGGTATCGGATACCAACGATCGAATCTCGAGCAAGTAACATACCGATGACAAAGGGAACAACGTATGTTGTTATGCGGTCTGACCGATAAAGATCTTCGTAGAATATGTAGGAGCCAATATGGGCATCCAGGTCCCGCTATTGGTTATTGACCGGAGATGTGTCTCGGTCATGTCTACAATGTTCTCGAACCGTAGGGTCCGCACGCTTAACGTTACGATGACAGTTATTATGAGTTTATGCATTTTGATGTACCGAAGGTTGTTCGGAGTCCCGGATGAGATCACGGACATGACGAGGAGTCTCGAAATGGTCGAGACGTAAAGATTGATATATTGGAAGCCTATGTTTGGACATCGGAAGTGTTCCGGGTGAAATCGGGATTTTACCGGATTACCGGGAGGGTTACCGGAACTCCCCGGGAGCCAAATGGGCCTACATGGGCCATTGTGGAAAGGTGAAAGGGGCTGCCAAGGAGGTCTGCGCGCCTCCCCCCTCCCCTAGTCCTATTAGGACTAGGAGAGGTGCCCGGCCACCTCTCTCTCTTTTCCTCTCCCTTTTTTCCAAGGAGTCCTAGTTGGAATAGGATTGGGGGGGGGGGGGAGTCCTACTCCCGGTAGGAGTAGGACTCCTCCTGCGCCTCCCTCCTTTGGCCGGCCAGCCTCCCCCTTTCATCCTTTATATACGGGGGCAGGGGACACCCCAAGACACACAAGTTGATCCTTGAGATCGTTCCTTAGCCGTGTGCGGTGCCCCCTGCCACCAAATTCCACCTTGATCGTACCGTTGCAGTGCTTAGGCGAAGCCCTGCGTCGGTAGTACATCAAGATCGTCACCACGCCGTCGTGCTGACGTAACTCTTCCTCGACGCTTTGCTGGATCGGAGCCCGAGGAACGTCATCGAGCTGAACGTGTGCTAAGAACTCGGAGGTGCCGGAGTAACGGTGCTTGGATCGGTCGGATCGGGAAGAAGACGTACGACTACTTCCTCTACGTTGTGTCAACGCTTCCGTTGCGATCTACAAGGGTACATAGATCAGACTCTCCCCCTCGTTGCTATGCATCACCATGATCTTGCGTGTGCGTAGGAAATTTTTTGAAATTACTGCGTTCCCCAATAGTGGCATCCGAGCCTAGGTTTTTATGGTTTGATGTTATATGCACGAGTAGAACACAAGTGAGTTGTGGGCGATACAAGTCATACTGCCTACCAGCATGTCATACTTTGGTTCGGCGGTATTGTTGGACGAGACGATCCGGACCAACCTTACGCGTACTCTTATGCGAGACCGGTTCCCTCGACGTGCTTTGCACATATATGGCTTGCGGAAGACTGTCTCTCCAACTTTAGTTGAACCAAGTGTGGCTACGCCCGGTCCTTGAGAAGGTTAAAACGGAGTCTATTTGACCAACTATCGTTGTGGTTTTGATGCGTAGGTGAGATGAGTTCTTACTTAAGCCCGTAGCAGCCACGTAAAACTTGCAACAACAAAGTAGAGGACGTCTAACTTGTTTTTGCAGGGCATGTTGTGATGTGATATGGTCAAGGCATGATGCTGATTTTATTGTATGAGATGATCATGTTTTGTAACCGAGTTATCGGCAACTGGCAGGAGCCATATGGTTGTCGCTTTATTGTATGCGATGCAATCGCGATGTAATGCTTTACTTTATTACTAAGCGGTAGTGATAGTCGTGGAAGCATAAGATTGGCGAGACGACAACGATGCTACGATGGAGATCAAGGTGTCGCGCCGGTGACGATGGTGATCATGACGGTGCTTCAGAGATGGAGATCACAAAGCACAAGATGATGATGGCCATATCATATCACTTATATTGATTGCATGTGATGTTTATCCTTTTATGCATCTTATCTTGCTTTGATTGACGGTAGCATTATAAGATGATCTCTCACTAAATTATCAAGAAGTGTTCTCCCTGAGTATGCACCATTGCAAAAGTTCTTCGCGCTGAGACACCACGTGATGATCGGGTGTGATAGGCTCTACGTTCAAATACAACGGGTGCAAAACAGTTGCACACGCGGAATACTCAGGTTATACTTGACGAGCCAAGCATATACAGATATGGCCTCGGAACACGGAGACCGAAAGGTCGAGCGTGAATCATATAGTAGATATGATCAACATATTGATGTTCACCATTGAAAACTACTCCATCTCACGTGATGATCGGTTATGGTTTAGTTGATTTGGATCACGTGATCACTTAGAGGATTAGAGGGATGTCTATCTAAGTGGGAGTTCTTAAGTAAATTTGATTAATTGAACTTAAAATTATCATGAACTTAGTACCTGATAGTATCTTGCTTGTTTATGTTGATTGTAGATAGATGGCTCGTGTTGTTGTTCCGTTGAATTTTAATGCGTTCCTTGAGAAAGCAAAGTTGAAAGATGATGGTAGCAATTACACGGACTGGGTCCGTAACTTGAGGATTATCCTCATTGCTGCACAGAAGAATTACGTCCTGGAAGCACCGCTGAGTGCCAGGCCTGCTGCAAGAGCAACACCAGAAGTTATGAACGTCTGGCAGAGCAAAGCTGATGACTACTCAATAGTTTAGTGTGCCATGCTTTACGGCTTAGAACCGGGACTTCAACGACGTTTTGAACGTCATGGAGCATATGAGATGTTCCAGGAGTTGAAGTTAATATTTCAAGCAAATGCCCGGATTGAGAGATATGAAGTCTCCAATAAGTTCTATAGCTGCAAGATGGAGGAGAACAGTTCTGTCAGTGAGCATATACTCAAAATGTCTGGGTATAATAATCACTTGATTCAATTGGGAGTTACACTTCCGGATGATTGCGTCATTGACAGAATTCTCCAATCACTGCCACCAAGCTATAAGAGCTTTGTGATGAACTATAATATGCAAGGGATGAACAAGACTATTCCCGAGCTCTTCGCAATGCTGAAAGCTGCGGAGGTAGAAATCAAGAAGGAGCATCAAGTGTTGATGGTTAACAAAACCACTAGTTTCAAGAAAAAGGGCAAAGGGAAGAAGAAGGGGAACTTCAAGAAGAACGGCAAGCAAGTTGCTGCTCAAGAGAAGAAACCCAAGTCTGGACCTAAGCCTGAAACTGAGTGCTGCTACTGCAAGCAGACTGGTCACTGGAAGCGGAACTGCCCCAAGTATTTGGCGGATAAGAAGGATGGCAAGGTGAACAAAGGTATATGTGATATACATGTTATTGATGTGTACCTTACTAATGCTCGCAGTAGCACCTGGGTATTTGATACTGGTTCTGTTGCTAATATTTGCAACTCGAAACAGGGACTACAGAATAAGCGGACACTAGCAAAGGACGAGGTGACGATGCGCGTGGGAAACGGTTCCAAAGTCGATGTGATCGCGGTCGGCACGCTACCTCTACATCTACCTTCGGGATTAATATTAGACCTAAATAATTGTTATTTGGTGCCAGCGTTGAGCATGAACATTATATCTGGATCTTGTTTAATGCGAGACGGTTATTCATTTAAATCAAAGAATAATGGTTGTTCTATTTATATGAGTAATATCTTTTATGGTCATGCACCTTTGAAAAGTGGTCTATTTTTGATGAATCTCGATAGTAGTGATACACATATTCATAATGTTGAAGCCAAAAGATGCAGAGTTGATAATGATAGTGCAACTTATTTGTGGCACTGCCGTTTAGGTCATATCGGTGTAAAGCGCATGAAGAAACTCCATACTGATGGGCTTTTGGAACCACTTGATTATGAATCACTTGGTACTTGCGAACCATGCCTCATGGGCAAGATGACTAAAACACCGTTCTCCGATACTATGGAGAGAGCAACAGATTTGTTGGAAATCATACATACCGATGTATGTGGTCCGATGAATATTGAGGCTCGTGGCGGATATCGTTATTTTCTCACTTTCACAGATGATTTAAGCAGATATGGGTATATCTACTTAATGAAACACAAATCTGAAACGTTTGAAAAGTTCAAAGAGTTTCAGAGTGAAGTTGAAAATCATCGTAACAAGAAAATAAGGTTTCTACGATCTGATCGTGGAGGAGAATATTTGAGTTACGAGTTTGGTGTACATTTGAAAAATTGTGGAATAGTTTCGCAACTCACGCCACCCGGAACACCACAACGTAATGGTGTGTCCGAACGTCGCAATCGTACTTTACTAGATATGGTGCGATCTATGATGTCTCTTACTGATTTACCGCTATCGTTTTGGGGTTATGCTTTAGAGACGGCCGCATTCACGTTAAATAGGGCACCATCAAAATCCGTTGAGACGACGCCTTATGAACTGTGGTTTGTCAAGAAACCAAAGTTGTCGTTTCTTAAAGTTTGGGGTTGCGATGCTTATGTGAAAAAGCTTCAACCTGATAAGCTCGAACCCAAATCGGAGAAATGTGTCTTCATAGGATATCCAAAGGAAACTATTGGATACACCTTCTATCACAGATCCGAAGGCAAGACTTTTGTTGCTAAATTCGGAAACTTTCTTGAGAAGGAGTTTCTCTCGAAAGAAGTGAGTGGGAGGAAAGTAGAACTTGACGAGGTAACTGTACCTACTCCGTTATTGGGAAATAGTACATCACAGAAAACTGTTTCTGTGAGACCTACACCAATAAGAGAGGAAGTTAATGATGATGATCATGAAACTTTAGATCAAGATACTACTGGACCTCATAGATCAACCAGAGTAAGATCCGCACCAGAGTGGTACGGTAATCCTGTTCTGGAAGTCATGCTACTAGATCATGATGAACCTACGAACTATGAAGAAGCGATGGTGAGCCCAGATTCCGCAAAGTGGCTTGAAGCCATGAAATCTGAGATGGGATCCATGTATGAGAACAAAGTATGGACTTTGGTTGACTTGCCCGATGATCGGCAAGCAATTGAGAATAAATGGATCTTTAAGAAAAAGACTGACGCTGATGGTAATGTTACTGTCTACAAAGCTCGACTTGTCGCAAAAGGTTTTCGACAAGTTCAAGGAGTTTACTACAATGAGACTTTCTCACCCGTAGCGATGCTTAAGTCTGTCAGAATCATGTTAGCAATTGCCGCATTTTATGATTATGAAATTTGGCAAATGGATGTAAAAACTTTATTCCTGAATGGATTTCTGGAAGAAGAGTTGTATATGATGCAACCGGAAGGTTTTGTCGATCCAAAGGGAGCTAACAAAGTGTGCAAACTCCAGCGATCCATTTATGGACTGGTGCAAGCATCTCGGAGTTGGAATAAACGCTTTGATAGTGTGATCAAAGCATTTGGTTTTATACAGACTTTTGGAGAAGCCTGTATTTACAAGAAAGTGAGTGGGAGCTATGTAGCATTTCTGATATTATATGTGGATGACATATTACTGATTGGAAATGATATAGAATTTCTGGATAGCATAAAGGGATACTTGAATAAAAGTTTTTCAATGAAAGACCTCGGTGAAGCTGCTTACATATTAGGCATAAAGATCTATAGAGATAGATCAAGACGCTTAATTGGACTTTCACAAAGCACATACCTTGACAAGATTTTGAAGAAGTTCAAAATGGATCAAGCAAAGAAAGGGTTCTTGCCTGTGTTACAAGGTGTGAAGTTGAGTCAGACTCAATGCCCGACCACTGCAGAAGATAGAGAGAAAATGAAAGATGTTCGCTATGCTTCAGCCATAGGCTCTATCATGTATGCAATGCTGTGTACCAGACCTGATGTGTGCCTTGCTATAAGTATAGCAGGGAGGTACCAAAGTAATCCAGGAGTGGATCACTGGACAGCGGTCAAGAACATCCTGAAATACCTGAAAAGGACTAAGGATATGTTTCTCGTATATGGAGGTGACAAAGAGCTCACCGTAAGAGGTTACGTTGATGCAAGCTTTGACACTGATCCGGATGATTCTAAATTGCAAACCGGATACGTGTTTACTTTAAACGGTGGAGCTGTCAGTTGGTGCAGTTCTAAACAAAGCGTCGTAGCGGGATCTACATGTGAAGCGGAATACATAGCTGCTTCGGAAGCAGCGAACGAAGGAGTCTGGATGAAGGAGTTCATATCCGATCTAGGTGTCATACCTAGTGCATCGGGTCCAATGAAAATCTTTTGTGACAATACTGGTGCAATTGCTTTGGCAAAGGAATCCAGATTTCACAAAAGGACCATACACATCAAGAGACGCTTCAATTCCATCTGGGATCTAGTCCAGGTGGGAGACATAGAGATTTGCAAGATACATACGGATCCGAATGTTGCAGACCCGTTGACTAAGCCTCTTCCACGAGCAAAACATGATCAGCACCAAGGCTCCATGGGTGTTAGAATCATTACTGTGTAATCTAGATTATTGACTCTAGTGCAAGTGGGAGACTGAAGGAAATATGCCCTAGAGGCAATAATAAAGTTATTATTTATTTCCTTATATCATGATAAATGTTTATTATTCATGCTAGAATTGTATTAACCGGAAACATAATACTTGTGTGAATACATAGACCAACAGAGTGTCACTAGTATGCCTCTACTTTGACTAGCTTGTTAATCAAAGATGGTTATGTTTCCTAACCATGAACAAAGAGTTGTTATTTGATTAACGAGGTCACATCATTAGTTGAATGATCTGATTGACATGACCCATTCCATTAGCTTAGCACCCGATCGTTTAGTATGTTGCTATTGCTTTTCTTCATGACTTATACATGTTCCTATGACTATGAGATTATGCAACTCCCGTTTGCCGGAGGAACACTTTGGGTACTACCAAACGTCACAACGTAACTGGGTGATTATAAAGGAGTACTACAGGTGTCTCCAATGGCAGATGTTGGGTTGGCGTATTTCGAGATTAGGGTTTGTCACTCCGATTGTCAGAGAGGTATCTCTGGGCCCTCTCGGTAATACACATCACATAAGCCTTGCAAGCACTGCAACTAAATAGTTAGTTGTGACATGATGTATTACGGAACGAGTAAAGAGACTTGCCGGTAACGAGATTGAACTAGGTATTGGATACCGACGATCGAATCTCGGGCAAGTAACATACCGATGACAAAGGGAACAACGTATGTTGTTATGCGGTCTGACCGATAAAAGATCTTCGCAGAATATGTAGGAGCCAATATGGGCATCCAGGTCCCGCTATTGGTTATTGACCGGAGACGTGTCTCGGTCATGTCTACATTGTTCTCGAACCGTAGGGTCCGCACGCTTAAGGTTACGATGACAGTTATTATGAGTTTATGCATTTTGATGTACCGAAGGTTGTTCGGAGTCCCGGATGAGATTACGGATATGACGAGGAGTCTCGAAATGGTCGAGACGTAAAGATTGGTATATTGGAAGCCTATGTTTGGACACCGGAAGCGTTCCGGGTGAAATCGGGATTTTACCGGATTACCGGGAGGGTTACCGGAACCCCCCGGGAGGCTAATGGGCCTATTGGGCCTTAGTGGAAAAGAGAAAAGAGGCAGCCCTCTAGCTGGCCGGCGCCCCCTAGAGTCCTATTAGGAATAGGACAAGGGGCCGGCCCCCCTTCTCTCTCTTTCTCCCCTTGAGTCCTAATTGGAATAGGATTGGGGGGGGGGAGTCCTACTCCCGGTGGGAGTAGGACTCCTCCTGCGCCCTCTCCCCCTAGCCGGCCGAACCCCCTCCCCCTGGCCTTTATATACGGGGGCAGGGGGCACCACAAGACACACAAGTTAATCGTTCCTTAGCCGTGTGCGGTGCCCCCTGCCACCAAATTCCACCTCGATCATACCGTTACAGTGCTTAGGCGAAGCCCTGCGTCGGTAGTACATCAAGATCGTCACCACGCCGTCGTGCTGACGGAACTCTTCCTCGACGCTTTGCTGGATCGGAGCCCGAGGAACGTCATCGAGCTGAACGTGTGCTAAGAACTCGGAGGTGCCGGAGTAACGGTGCTTGGATCGGTCGGATCGGGAAGAAGACGTACGACTACTTCCTCTACGTTGTGTGATCGCTTCCGCAGTCGGTCTGCGTTGGTACGTAGACAACACTCTCCCCTCTCGTTGCTGTGCATCACCATGATCTTGCGTGTGCGTAGGAAATTTTTTGAAATTACTGCGTTCCCCAACAGTGGCATCCGAGCCTAGGTTTTATGGTTTGATGTTATATGCACGAGTAGAACACAAGTGAGTTGTGGGCGATACAAGTCATACTGCCTACCAGCATGTCATACTTTGGTTCGGCGGTATTGTTGGTTGAGATGATCCGGACCAACCTTACGCATACTCTTATGCGAGACCGGTTCCCTCGACGTGCTTTGCACATAGATGGCTTGCGGAAGACTATCTCTCCAACTTTAGTTGAACCAAGTGTGACTACGCCCGGTCCTTGAGAAGGTTAAAACGGAGTCTATTTGACGAACTATCGTTGTGGTTTTGATGCGTAGGTGAGATGTGTTCTTACTTAAGCCCGTAGCAGCCACGTAAAACTTGCAACAACAAAGTAGAAGACGTCTAACTTGTTTTTGCAGGGCATGTTGTGATGTGATATGGTCAAGGCATGATGCTGATTTTATTGTATGAGATGATCATGTTTTGTAACCGAGTTATCGGCAACTGGCAGGAGCCATATGGTTGTCGCTTTATTGTATGCAATGCAATCGCGATGTAATGCTTTACTAGATTACTAAACGGTAGTAATAGTCGTGGAAGCATAAGATTGGCAAGACGACAACATTGCTACGATGGAGATCAAGGTGGCGCGCCGGTGACGATGGTGATCATGACGATGCTTCGGAGATGGAGATCACAAAGCACAAGATGATGATGGCCATATCATATCACTTATATTGATTGCATGTGATGTTTATCCTTTTATGCATCTTGTCTTGCTTTGATTGACGGTAGCATTATAAGATGATCTCTCACTAAATTATCAAGGAGTGTTCTCCCTGAGTATGCACCGTTGCAAAAGTTCTTCGTGCTGAGACACCACGTGATGATCGGGTGTGATAGGCTCTACGTTCAAATACAACGGGTGCAAAACAGTTGCACACGCAGAATACTCAGGTTATACTTGACGAGCCAAGCATATACAGATATGGCCTCGGAACACGGAGACCGAAAGGTCGAGCGTGAATCATATAGCAGATATGATCAACATATTGATGTTCACCATTGAAAACTACTCCATCTCACGTGATGATCGGTTATGGTTTAGTTGATTTGGATCACGTAATCACTTAGAGGATTAGAGAGATGTCTGTCTAAGTGGGAGTTCTTAAGTAAATTCACTGAACTTAAAAATTATCATGAACTTAGTACCTGATAGTATCTTGCTTGTTTATGTTGTAGATAGATGGCTCGTGCTGTTGTTCCGTTGAATTTTAATGCGTTCCTTGAGAAAGCTAAGTTGAAAGATGATGGTAGCAATTACACGGACTGGGTCCGTAACCTGAGGATTATCCTCATTGCTGCACAGAAGAATTACGTCCTGGAAGCACCGCTAAGTGCCAGGCCTGCTGCAAGAGCAACGCCAGAAGTTATGAACGTCTGGCAGAGCAAAGCTGATGACTACTCAATAGTTCAGTGTGCCATGCTTTACGGCTTAGAACCGGGACTTCAACGACGTTTTGAACGTCATGGAGCATATGAGATGTTCCAGGAGTTGAAGTTAATATTTCAAGCAAATGCCCGGATTGAGAGATATGAAGTCTCCAATAAGTTCTATAGCTGCAAGATGGAGGAGAACAGTTCTGTCAGTGAGCATATACTCAAAATGTCTGGGTATAATAATCACTTGATTCAATTGGGAGTTACACTTCCGGATGATTGCGTCATTGACAGAATTCTCCAATCACTGCCACCAAGCTACAAGAGCTTTGTGATGAACTATAATATGCAAGGGATGAACAAGACTATTCCCGAGCTCTTCGCTATGCTGAAAGCTGCGGAGGTAGAAATCAAAAAGGAGCATCAAGTGTTGATGGTTAACAAAACCACTAGTTTCAAGAAAAAGGGCAAAGGAAAGGGAACTCCAAGAAGAACGGCAAACAAGTTGCTGCTCAAGAGAAGAAACCCAAGCCTGGACCTAAGCCTGAAACTGAGTGCTTCTACTGCAAGCAGACTGGTCACTGGAAGCGGAACTGCCCCAAGTATTTGGCAGATAAGAAGGATGGCAAGGTGAACAAAGGTATATGTGATATACATGTTATTGATGTGTACCTTACTAATGCTCGCAGTAGCACCTGGGTATTTGATACTGGTTCTGTTGCTAATATTTGCAACTCGAAACAGGGACTACAGAATAAGCGGACACTAGCAAAGGACGAGGTGACGATGCGCGTGGGAAACGGTTCCAAAGTCGATGTGATCGCGGTCGGCACGCTACCTCTACATCTACCTTCGGGATTAATATTAGACCTAAATAATTGTTATTTGGGGCCAGCGTTGAGCATGAACATTATATCTGGATCTTGTTTGATGCGAGATGGTTATTCATTTAAATCAGAGAATAATGGTTGTTCTATTTATATGAGTAATATCTTTTATGGTCATGCACCCTTGTAAAGTGGTCTATTCTTATTAAATCTCGATAGTAGTAATACACATATTCATAATGTTGAAGCCAAAAGATGCAGAGTTGATAATGATAGTGCAACTTATTTGTGGCACTGCCGTTTAGGTCATATCGGTGTAAAGCGTATGAAGAAACTCCATACTGATGGGCTTTTGGAACCACTTGATTATGAATCACTTGGTGTTTGCGAACCGTGCCTCATGGGCAAGATGACTAAAACACCGTTCTCCGGCACTATGGAGAGAGCAACAGATTTATTGGAAATCATACATACCGATGTATGTGGTCCGATGAATATTGAGGCTCGTGGCGGATATCGTTATTTTCTCACCTTCACAGATGATTTAAGCAGATATGGGTATATCTACTTAATGAAACATAAGTCTGAAACATTTGAAAAGTTCAAGGAATTTCAGAGTGAAGTTGAAAATCATCGTAACAAGAAAATAAAATTCCTACGATCTGATCGTGGAGGAGAATATTTGAGTTACGAGTTTGGTGTACATTTGAAAAATTGTGGAATAGTTTCGCAACTCACGCCACCCGGAACACCACAACGTAATGGTGTGTCCGAACGTCGTAATCGTACTTTACTAGATATGGTGCGATCTATGATGTCTCTTACTGATTTACCGCTATCATTTTGGAGTTATGCTTTAGAGACGGCCGCATTCACGTTAAATAGGGCACCATCTAAATCCGTTGAGACGACGCCTTATGAACTATGGTTTGGCAAGAAACCAAAGTTGTCGTTTCTTAAAGTTTGGGGCTGCGATGCTTATGTGAAAAAGCTTCAACCTGATAAGCTCGAACCCAAATCGAAGAAGTGTGTCTTCATAGGATATCCAAAGGAAACTATTGGATACACCTTCTATCACAGATCCGAAGGCAGGACTTTTGTTGCTAAATTCGGAAACTTTCTTGAGAAGGAGTTTCTCTCGAAAGAAGTGAGTGGGAGGAAAGTAGAACTTGATGAGGTAACTATACCTACTCCATTATTGGGAAATAGTACATCACAGAAAACTGTTTCTGTGAGAACTACACCAATAAGAGAGGAAGTTAATGATGATGATCATGAAACTTTAGATCAAGATACTACTGTACCTCGTAGATCAACCAGAGCAAGATCCGCACCAGAGTGGTACGGTAATCCTGTACTGGAAGTCATGCTACTAGATCATGATGAACCTACGAACTATGAAGAAGCGATGGTGAGCCCAGATTCCGCAAAGTGGCTTGAAGCCATGAAATCTGAGATGGGATCCATGTATGAGAACAAAGTATGGACTTTGGTTGACTTGCCCGATGATCGGCGAGCAATTGAGAATAAATGGATCTTTAAGAAAAAGACTGACGCTGATGGTAATGTTACTGTCTACAAAGCTCGACTTGTCGCAAAAGGTTTTCGACAAGTTCAAGGAGTTGACTACGATGAGACTTTCTCACCCGTAGCGATGCTTAAGTCTGTCAGAATCATGTTAGCAATTGCCGCATTTTATGATTATGAAATTTGGCAAATGGATGTAAAAACCGCATTCCTGAATGGATTTCTGGAAGAAGAGTTGTATATGATGCAACCAGAAGGTTTTGTCGATCCAAAGGGAGCTAACAAAGTGTGCAAACTCCAGCGATCCATCTATGGACTGGTGCAAGCATCTCGGAGTTGGAATAAACGCTTTGATAGTGTGATCAAAGCATTTGGGTTTATACAGACTTTTGGAGAAGCCTGTATTTACAAGAAAGTGAGTGGGAGCTCTGTAGCATTTCTGATATTATATGTGGATGACATATTACTCATTGGAAATGATATAGAATTTCTGGATAGCATAAAGGGATACTTGAATAAAAGTTTTTCGATGAAAGACCTTGGGGAAGCTGCTTACATATTAGGCATAAAGATCTATAGAGATAGATCAAAACGCTTAATTGGACTTTCACAAAGCACATACCTTGACAAAATTTTGAAGAAGTTCAAAATGGATCAAGCAAAGAAAGGGTTCTTGCCTGTATTGCAAGGTGTGAAGTTGAGCCAGGCTCAATGCCCGACCACTGCAGAAGATAGAGAGAATATGAAAGATGTTCCCTATGCTTCAGCCATAGGCTCTATCATGTATGCAATGCTGTGTACCAGACCTGATGTGTGCCTTGCCATAAGTTTAGCAGGGAGGTACCAAAGTAATCCAGGGGTGGATCACTGGACAGCGGTCAAGAACATCCTGAAATACCTGAAAAGGACTAAGGATATGTTTCTCGTATATGGAAGTGACAAAGAGCTCACCGTAAGAGGTTACGTTGATGCAAGCTTTGACACTGATCCGGACGATTCTAAATCGCAAACCGGATACGTGTTTACTTTAAACGGTGGAGCTGTCAGTTGGTGCAGTTCTAAACAAAGCGTCGTAGCGGGATCTACATGTGAAGCGGAGTACATAGCTGCTTCGGAAGCAGCAAACGAAGGAGTCTGGATGAAGGAGTTCATATCCGATCTAGGTGTCATACCTAGTGCATCGGGTCCAATGAAAATCTTCTGTGACAATACTGGTGCAATTGCCTTGGCAAAGGAATCCAGATTTCACAAAAGAACCAAGCACATCAAAAGACGCTTCAACTCCATCCGGGATTTAGTCCAGGTGGGAGACATAGAGATTTGCAAGATACATACGGATCTGAATGTAGCAGACCCGTTGACTAAGCCTCTTCCACGAGCAAAACATGATCAGCACCAAGGCTCCATGGGTGTTAGAATCATTACAGTGTAATCTAGATTATTGACTCTAGTGCAAGTGGGAGACTGAAGGAAATATGCCCTAGAGGCAATAATAAAGTTATTATTTATTTCCTTGTATCATGATAAATGTTTATTATTCATGCTAGAATTGTATTAACCGGAAACATAATACATGTGTGAATACATAGACCAACAGAGTGTCACTAGTATGCCTCTACTAGACTAGCTCGTTAATCAAAGATGGTTATGTTTCCTAACCATGAACAAAGAGTTGTTATTTGATTAACGAGGTCACATCATTAGTTGAATGATCTGATTGACATGACCCATTCCATTAGCTTAGCACCCGATCGTTTAGTATGTTGCTATTGCTATCTTCATGACTTATACATGTTCCTATAACTATGAGATTATGCAACCCCCGTTTACCGGAGGAACACTTTGGGTACTACCAAACATCACAACGTAACTGGGTGATTATAAAGGAGTACTACAGGTGTCTCCAATGGCAGATGTTGGGTTGGCGTATTTCGAGATTAGGGTTTGTCACTCCGATTGTCAGAGAGGTATCTCTGGGCCCTCTCGGTAATACACATCACATAAGCCTTGCAAGCACTGCAACTAAATAGTTAGTTGTGACATGATGTATTACGGAACGAGTAAAGAGACTTGCCGGTAACGAGATTGAACTAGGTATTGGATACCGACGATCGAATCTCGGGCAAGTAACATACCGATGACAAAGGGAACAACGTATGTTGTTATGCGGTCTGACCGATAAAAGATCTTCGTAGAATATGTAGGAGCCAATATGGGCATCCAGGTCCCGCTATTGGTTATTGACCGGAGACGTGTCTCGGTCATGTCTACATTGTTCTCGAACCGTAGGGTCCGCACGCTTAAGGTTACGATGACAGTTATTATGAGTTTATGCATTTTGATGTACCGAAGGTTGTTCGGAGTCCCGGATGAGATTACGGATATGACGAGGAGTCTCGAAATGGCCGAGACGTAAAGATTGGTATATTGGAAGCCTATGTTTGGACACCGGAAGCGTTCCGGGTGAAATCGGGATTTTACCGGATTACCGGGAGGGTTACCGGAACCCCCCGGGAGGCTAATGGGCCTATTGGGCCTTAGTGGAAAAGAGAAAAGAGGCAGCCCTCTAGCTGGCCGGCGCCCCCTAGAGTCCTATTAGGAATAGGACAAGGGGCCGGCCCCCCTTCTCTCTCTTTCTCCCCTTGAGTCCTAATTGGAATAGGATTGGGGGGGGGGGGAGTCCTACTCCCGGTGGGAGTAGGACTCCTCCTGCGCCCTCTCCCCCTAGCAGGCCGAACCCCCTCCCCCTGGCCTTTATATACGGGGGCAGGGGGCACCACAAGACACACAAGTTAATCGTTCCTTAGCCGTGTGCGGTGCCCCCTGCCACCAAATTCCACCTCGATCATACCGTTACAGTGCTTAGGCGAAGCCCTGCGTCGGTAGTACATCAAGATCGTCACCACGCCGTCGTGCTGACGGAACTCTTCCTCGACGCTTTGCTGGATCGGAGCCCGAGGAACGTCATCGAGCTGAACGTGTGCTAAGAACTCGGAGGTGCCGGAGTAACGGTGCTTGGATCGGTCGGATCGGGAAGAAGACGTACGACTACTTCCTCTACGTTGTGTGATCGCTTCCGCAGTCGGTCTGCGTTGGTACGTAGACAACACTCTCCCCTCTCGTTGCTGTGCATCACCATGATCTTGCGTGTGCGTAGGAAATTTTTTGAAATTACTGCGTTCCCCAACAATTACTGCGTTCCCCAACAGTCTTCATGAGGCAACCCCCTGGGTATGAGAGCTCAGTCTCACCATGACACGTCTGCAAACTTGACAAGGCCCTGTATGGTCTGAAACAAGCACCAAGAGCCTGGTATTATCGTTTATACTCCAAACTTCGGTCTCTTGGCTTTCTTGCTTCTAAAGGAGATACCTCATTGTTTTTGTATCATAAGCATGGAGTCACTATTTTTATGCTGATATATGTTGACGATATTATCGTTACAAGCTCTTCATCAAAAGCAGTTGCAGCTCTTCTCAAGGATCTGAGTATGGATTTTGCACTTAAGGATTTGGGTGCCCTGCATTTCTTTCTTGGTATTGAGGTGAAAAATATTGCACGTGGAATTCTTTTGTCACAAGAAAAATATGTGCAAGAGATACTTCAGCGGATGGGCATGAGTGGATGCAAACCTTCGCCTACACCCCTCTCTACCTCCGAGAAGTTGTCTCTTCATGATGGAGCAATTCTCACAGCCGAAGATTCCACCAAGTACAGGAGCATTGTGGGAGCACTTCAGTACCTAACCTTGACACGGCCAGATATTGCATATGCTGTTAACAAGGTCTGTCAGTTTTTACATGCTCCTACTACTGTTCATTGGACTGCAGTAAAACGAATACTCAGATATCTTCATGGAACACAGAGTCATGGGCTTAAGCTTTGCAAGACAGACTCCATGCTTGTTAGTGCATTCTCTGATGCAGATTGGGCAGGCTGTCCTGATGACAGGAGGTCTACAGGAGGCTTTGCAGTTTTTCTTGGAGGTAACCTGGTTTCATGGAGTGCCCGTAAGCAGGCTACTGTTTCTAGGTCTAGCACAGAAGCTGAGTACAAGGCTCTAGCTAATGCCACTGCTGAAGTAATATGGATCCAAAAAATGTTGACAAAGTTGGGTGTTCCTCATCCCAAGGCAGCGTCACTATGGTGTGACAATCTGGGTGCTACATATCTATCTGCCAACCCTGTTTTCCATGCTAGGACGAAGCATATTGAGATAGATTATCACTTTGTTCGGGAACGAGTAGCCAACAAGTTGTTGAATGTTCGCTTTGTTCATACTGGTGATCAAATTGCAGATGGGTTTACCAAACCCCTTTCCTTGAGGCAGCTGGAGGCATTTCGACGCAATCTCAACTTAAATAAGTTGTGATTGAGGGGGAGTGTTAAACATTGTACATACGGTATAGCTATAAACCGTATATGTGTATGGCGTGCGTGTAGTTGTTGTAACAATAGATTGGGCTGTTGAGATTGCATCTTATCTAGATTGTGTCTTGGAGATCAATCCACAGCCCAACAACCTGTAAATCTTGCGGCACCTCGCCTATATTAACACGCACGCGTCCCTGCCCAATGCATACGCTTTAGCCTAATCTTTCTACAGTCATCTCCGTTGGGCGCGCCATCCACCGCCTCCATTGCACTTGGTAGAAGACGAGCTTCGCTTCATCCACGGCCTTCTTCGCTAGACGCATTGTCCGCCACCTCCATTGCTCCTAGTATGAGAAGAGCGTTGCTGGGATGTGTCGTCCTCTCTCTCCGTTGCACCTGTACATGAAAAAGAGGATGGGCTGCTTCCTCGCCGTCCATAGGCGTGTGTCTGAGGGTGACGCTGCGCTCCTCTGATTTCATCCACCGCCTCTGTGGAGTCACATCGTGTTCTTCTGGACGCAGCCGCCTCGGTCTCTTCTCCGGAGGCGAACAAATAAACGGTGGTTCATCCTGCGACGGTGCCGTTCCTTCACCATGAACCTGGTAAGAAAAAGACCATAGAGGGCATGTTGGCGATGGCACATGCATGCACCGCATGCCTACAGTCTCGGGTGTGTTGTTGTCGTCGTCGCCACGTCTTCGAGCTCGAACGGGTACGCTGCCGCCACCGCGTCCTCTCACCGTGAGCGCAGCCGCGGCGCATCTCTCTCGGCTGGATGTGTCTTTCTTCTGAGTGTGTATGCTGCCACTGCCGTCGCCGCCGGCACGTCCGCAGCGCGAGTTCTTCTCTTCTGCATGAGATATCTTGATCTGGTCCCTCTAGTCAGTACATCACGGCTGCCTCGTCGCTGCCGCCATGGGTGCGTCCTTTCTCCTCGACGCTACCGCCAGGGCTCGGCGAGATACCGTGCTCCCGTTCTTGTGTTGCGTTGTTGCACCTGTACCTGAAATAGAGAAACGATACACATGTACCGTAGAGGAAGCTAGATCGTCCGATCGTCATGGCACACCTCCTCATGGATGTGTTCCTTCGTGGATGCTCCGCCGTGGCTTACGTGCGTCCGCGTGCCTTGGCGCGCGTACGCTGCCATCGCCGGACAAAGCCAGGCTGTGTGCGTGCTGCCCGGCGAGCGCGCCACCGCCTGTGGTTGTGCCCCGCTGCGTGCCGCAGATGTGGTAACCTTCCTGAGTTTCCTCCTTTGCGCTTGAGTTCCTCTTTGAAGGCGATGCCGCAACTGGTGCGTCTCCTCCTAGGTCTCCCTTGATGTTCTTGCTGCGGTGCGTGAGGTGTTCGTGGCTGCCTTGGTTTCTCCCTTGTGGAGCGTGGTTGACAAAAACAAATATATATATCAAAGAAGTTAGTCAGTGGGGGCATGCGTTGCTGCCCGTTCTTCATCTCGTCGGGCGCCTGCTTGCTGTCGGCAACACGCTCCCGCTGCCGCGGACACGTTCTTCTTCTCTGCTGCCAGGATGTTTCCGAGCCGTTGCCACTGCGAGCGGCCCGCGGCAGCACACAGGCCATGCGCGCCATGCGTGCACCCCCGTTGCCGTCGGCCCGTTATGGAGTTTTGGACGTAGTCAGCACCACCTCCGGCATGGCGCGTTTTCGCCCGATCACCTCGAAGCTGCACCACGGGCGTGTCCCTCTGGGCCGGGGTCTCTTCTTGTGTTTCTACGTACCTTAGCCCCCGCCATCTTGGTGCCTGAAGTCTTGTATTTATAGGTTGGTTGGGTGCTAGGGTTGGATGGATATCCAATGCCCACGGCGCTGAGGTTTCCTTCTAATATTTTTCCTTGAAGCACAAACCTGCACAAAGAAAAGGAAATACCTCAATACATTGCCTTGTTATTTCATGTATTCCTTTCAAATATGATTCGCTTCAATTGGTTCCAAAATTTGATATCTTGCCGATTATGACTGCTCGTGTGCCAATCACTTGATTCCATGTACGTGCTTTAGATGAAAGTTGCACCCAAGCTAACACGTGCACATGTTTAACTTCCCGGCCGGCCGCATACTCGAATACATACTAGTAGAAAAAGGGTCAAACGTGAAGCACATTAGTGCCGGTTTGTATTTGAGCCGGCACTAATGTAT
Organism: Triticum monococcum; assembly: GCA_034509565.1. Classification (NCBI taxonomy): domain Eukaryota; kingdom Viridiplantae; phylum Streptophyta; class Magnoliopsida; order Poales; family Poaceae; genus Triticum; species Triticum monococcum. The sequence goes on from CM067842.1 coordinate 611,064,963, forward strand.
ACATTAGTGCCGGTTCCAACGGCTAGCCGGGCCTCCATCATTAGTACCGGTTCGTGGAGAACCTTTAGCACCGGTTTGTGCCACGAACCGGTACTAATGAGAGTGGTGACAGGATGTTGACAGAATGGGGCCCCTCCAGCCCCTTTAGTACCGGTTCATGACACGAACCGGTACTAAAGGTCGTCCTATATAAACCCTTCGTCCACCAGCACTCTGTTCTTCCCCCTTTCCCTCTCCCTCTCCTCTGTTCTTCCCTTCTTCCTCTCGGGTTCATCACAAAATTTTCCCAGAATTTGTCAAGATTTGAAGGGCCTCATCCATTCAAATGATCACAAAGGTTAGCAACTTTGTCCTTTCATCTCTCATTGCTAGATTAGCTCTTGCATTGGTTTATATAGTTATTAATTTGGGAGGATATATATATGTGCTAGTATTTGATTTATATACAATTTGAGGTCAAAAATAACACTTAGTTTGCATATGTAGTTGTGGTTTATTTAGTGCCTTCTAAATCTCCATCGTAGCCACCGTCGATCGCCCCCACCGTCCCGTTGCCGGCACCACCTTGTGGTGAGCCTCTTGTTCATGAAATTTTATATAAAAATTGATGTTTGTGTGATTTGGATATATAGTTACTCGTATAATTATCTTACCCGTACGTTGTTTGTTATACATATAGTGCCATGGTTTTGATATCCGTCCCCGTCGGCCCTAGTCCTTGTTATGATTCGGATGTGGTATGTATATTCTCTTTTAAAACTAGTTGCATTTCGTGTTTATGACAAATTATGCCCATCAAGTTGACATAGAAATTTTTTCTAGGAGGTATGTGAACCGGAAATTCCAACCGACCCTATTGCCGAGAGGTTAAATTTAGTTGAAAGAGAAAACGAGTACTTGAAAGAAAAATTGAAAAGAATTGAGGGGGAGAAGATGGAATTGGAGTTGCATGTTGCCGATGTCGTCGATGATCACAAGATCAAGATGGAGAAAATGCGCTTGAAGATTAGAAAGATTAGAAAATATGCCATCGATAGTGAGGCTTGGTATCATTATGCTGTTGGATCCATTGTTACCTTAGTTGCGATCTTGATCATATTTGTTGTTGCATTTAAATGCTTTAGCTAGAGAGTTATTTGTTTGTTGGATTTAAGTGTTGTATGAACTTTATGTATGAACTTGTATTAATTGTATGAACTTGTATTAATTTGGTCTATTTGGTGTTGTGTAATGAAGATGAGCCGTCAATGGATGTACGATGACCGATGCTCTCCTGAGTTCATTAATGCCGTGCATACTTTTCTGCTTGCGGCTGAGGCAAACAAGCGGGCGGATGGTTTTATGCCTTGTCCATGTGCTCGCTGTAAGAATGGTCACAATTACTCTACGTCAAGAACCATTCACGTCCACCTGTTTAAGTCCGGTTTCATGCCCCATTATAATGTTTGGACCAAGCACGGAGAAAGAGGGGTTATGATGGAAGACAATGAAGAAGAAGAGGACGACGACAGCTATCCTGGCCATGGGTTCCCTGAATACGATGATACAACAATGGGGGAAGAAGCTGAGCCGGTAATGCGGGAAGAAGCTGAGCCGGCAATGCGGGAAGAAGCTGAAGAAGAGGCATCAGATGAGCCCGTTGATGATCTAGGTCGGGCCATTGCCGATGCAAAGAGAAACTGCGCAAGTGATTTGGAGAAGAAGAAGTTGCAGCGCATGTTAGAGGATCACAAAAAATTGTTGTACCCGAATTGCGTAGGTGACAAGAAAAAGCTGGGCACCACACTGGATTTGCTGCAATGGAAGGCAGAGAATGGTGTATCTGACAAGGGATTTGGAAAGTTGCTGGTAATGATAAAGGATATGCTTCCAAAGGACAACGAATTGCCCGAGAGTACATACGAAGCAAAGAAGGCTGTCTGCCCTCTAGGGTTAGAGGTGCAGAAGATACATGCATGCCCTAATGATTGCATCCTCTACCGCGGTGAGTACGAGGATTTGAACGCTTGCCCGGTATGTGGTGCATTGCGCTATAAGATCTGCCGCGATGACCCTGGTGATGTCGAGGGCCGGCGCCCCAGGAAGAAGATTCCTGCCAAGGTGATGTGGTATGCTCCTATAATACCACGGTTGAAACGTTTGTTCCAAAACAAAGAGCATGCCAAGGCAATGCGATGGCAAGAGAAGACCGTAAGAAAGACGGAAAGTTGAGAGTACCCGCTGACGGGTCGCAGTGGAGAAAAATCGAAAGAAAGTACGGGAAGGAGTTTGCAGATGACGCAAGGAGCGTATGGTTTGGTCTAAGCGCAGATGGCATTAATCCTTTTGGGGAGCAGAGCAGCAACCATAGCACCTGGCCTGTGACTCTATGTTTATATAACCTTCCACCTTGGTTGTGCATGAAGCGGAAGTTCATTATGATGCCAGTGCTCATCCAAGGCCCTAAGCAACCCGGCAACGACATTGATGTGTACCTAAGGCCATTAGTTGAAGAACTCTTACAACTGTGGAATGGAACAGGTGTATGTGCGTGGGATGAGCACATGGGGGAAGAATTTGACCTAAAGGCATTGCTGTTCGTGACCATCAATGATTGGCCTGCTCTCAGTAACCTTTCAGGACAGACAAACAAGGGATACCGCGCATGCACGCACTGTTTGGACGATACCGACAGTATATATTTGGCTAATTGTAAGAAGAATGTGTACCTAGGACATCGTCGATTTCTTCCGAGCAGGCATCCCGTAAGAAAGAAAGGCAAGCATTTCAAAGGTGAGGCGGATCACCGGACGAAGCCTCGCCACCGTACTAGTGCTGATGTACATGATATGGTCAAGGATTTGAAGGTGGTCTTTGGAAAGGGTCCTGGTGGACAACCTGTTCCGAATGACACTGACGGACGCTCACCCATGTGGAAGAAGAAATCTATATTTTGGGACTTGCCCTATTGGAAAGACCTCGAGGTCCGCTCCGCAATCGATGTGATTCACGTGACGAAGAATCTTTGTGTGACCCTGCTTGGCTTCTTGGGCGTGTATGGGAAGACAAAAGATACACCTGAGGCACATGAGGACCAGCAACGTATGCACGGAAAAGACGGCATACATCAGGGTCATGCAAGCTACGCTCTTACCAAAGAAGAGAAGGAAATATTCTTTGAATGCCTGCTCAGTATTAAGGTACCGTCTGGCTTCTCGTCGAATATAAAGGGAATAATAAACATGGCAGAGAAAAAGTTCCAGAACCTAAAGTCTCATGACTGCCACGTGATTATGACGCAACTGCTTCCGGTTGCATTGAGGGGGCTTCTACCGGAAAACGTTCAATTAGCCATTGTGAAGCTATGTGCATTTCTCAATGCAATCTCTCAGAAGGTAATCGATCCAGAAATCATACCAAGGTTACAGAATGATTTGGTGCAATGTCTTGTCAGTTTCGAGTTGGTGTTCCCACCATCCTTCTTCAACATCATGACGCACGTCCTAGTTCACCTATGCGAAGAGATTAACGTTTTGGGTCCTGTATTTCTACACAATATGTTCCCCTTTGAGAGGTTCATGGGAGTCTTAAAGAAATATGTTCATAACCGTGCTAGGCCAGAAGGAAGCATCTCCAAGGGCCGTCAAAATGAGGAGGTCATTGAGTTTTGTATTGACTTTATTCCTGACCTTAAGCCGATTGGTGTTCTTGAATCGCGGCATAAGGGCAGACTGGATGGAAAAGGCACGCTAGGAGTGGAACAAATAATATGTATGGACGGACATTCTCTCACTGAAGCACACTACACAGTTCTACAGAATTCCGCCTTGGTGGCTCAGTATATGGATGAACACAAGAATTTGCTACGCTCCAAACACCCGGAGCGGTTTGATGACTGGATTACACGTGAACAAACCAGGAGTTTCGCCAGCTGGTTGCAAGCACGTACCATGCATGACACCTCTATTGAAGATGACCTGTACTTGCTGTCCCAGTTACCATCTTCGAATATAATGACTTTCAAAGGGTACGAGATAAATGGTAATACATTTTACACGATCGCCCAAGATAAGAAGAGCACCAACCAAAACAATGGTGTCCGCTTTGATGCAGAAACCAAGACGGGAAAGGAAATATATTATGGTTATATACAGGACATATGGGAACTTGACTATCGACGTGGTTTGAAGGTCCCTTTGTTTCGGTGCAAATGGGTCAATATGACACGAGGCGGGGTAACGGAAGACCCGCAGTACGGAATGACAACAGTGGACCTCAACAATCTTGCGTATGCAGACGGACCATTCGTCCTAGCCAATGATGTGGCACAGGTTTTCTATGTGAAGGACATGTCTACCAAGAAAAGAAAAAGAAAAGATAAGGAAGCGAATGCATCGTACGATGAGCCAAAGCGGCACATAGTTCTTTTTGGGAAGAGAAACATCGTGGGAGTGGATGACAAGACAGACAAGTCAGAAGATTATGAAAAGTTTGATGAAATTGCTCCATTCATAGTGAATATTGACCCGAGCATCCCGTTAAATGATGAAGATTTTCCATGGCTATGACGCAAAGGGACACACGCGAAGAAAAAGTTTCACACCCAAAGATCTGGGATGTGATCGGCTTAACTATCATCACTTTCTTCTGTGTTTCACACCCAGGAGGGAATCTCTGTAATAGTTTGGGTAGCTAGTTATGTGTTTTGGCATTTGAAACGCGAAGAAATTTTATGTGCAAGCAAATTCTTTCATGCATTTACTGATTTTTTCAGCTAAATGACCCTGAAATTGAAAAGCATTTCAAATGAACTCAGAAAAGGATGAAAGTTGGCATGGTATCATAATTTCACCCACATAGCATGTGCAAAAAAGTAGAGAGGATTACCGCAAAAACTGGATGCACCTCGTGTACAAAATGGACAATCTGTTTCGAAGTATCAGGGTTTCGGACAAAACTCATCCGTTACAAAGGCATTTCATTTTTTAAATAACTTAAGCATTACCAAATTGAATATAATGATAAAACACACTAATATTAAACATAAGAAAAAAGAATCACTGAAAAATGTATTTTTAAAGTTAAGTTATTCACAAACTAGTGATTCACACAAATTTCAAATAATTCAAAATTTAAACTATTCAAATTTAAAAACTACCGGCACAAACTGAAAGTTTCTAAAAACTTTCAAAAATATTCACAAAGAAACTCTAAATACAGAAAAAACAACTAAAAATAAATAAAACAAAATAAATAAAGCAGAAAAGAAAAAACTAAATGAAAAAAGCCCACCTACCAGGTAACAGCGGCCTGCATACGACTAGAAACCCAACCTGTGGTTGGGTCAGAATGCAGGCCCGCAAGCCCAATAGGCCCCACAGGGCATCACAGAAGAGGTAGGCCCAGAAGGCCTGCTTAAGAGAGGAGCTCGAGATAGCAGCGGCGGCGGGGCTTATAAGCAGGTGCGAGTGCCCCTCGGCTAGCGAGGTGGGACTAAACTTGTGTGCCCCTCGCCTGGCAGCATACCCCCCTTTAGTACCGGTTCGTGGCACCAACCGGTACTAAAGGGGGGGCCTTTAGTACCGGTTGGTGCCACGAACCGGTACTAAAGGGGGGGTGCTTCCCGCTGCTTGCCCTGGCCAAAACAGGCCTTTAGTACCGGCTGGAGCCACCAACTGGTACTAAAGGTGCCTTCTATATATACAGCACTTCGCAAAATTTCATTCTCCCTCTGTTTCTTCCCGATCGATCGACGCCGTCGCCGCCCCCGTCCTACGCCGCCCCCGTCGCGCGTCGTTGCCGTCGCCACCCCCATCCTCGTCGCCGCCCTCATCCCCATCGCTGCCCCATCGCCGTCGCCGCCCTCGTCTTCGTCGCCGCCCCGGGCCCGTCCCCGTCGCGCCATCCCCGCGTCGCCGCCCCGTCACGCCCCGGCCCGTCGCCGCCCCGGGCCGTCGCCTCGCCGTCATCGTCGCCCCGCTGTGAGCTCTCCCCCCTCTAACCACTCTCCCTCGCCCCCGGTGGCCACCATGGGCGCCCCCCCACCCCCCCGAGCCCATATACACACACACAAGCATGCATGATGAACACACACACACACGCACATAGAAGTTGTTGTTCTGTTTTTAGTGTTAGATGCTTAGTGTTTAATTAGTATGGAATAGCATATAGAATTTTGACATATGCAATGCTTAGTGTTAGATGCTTCGTGTTAGATGCTTAGTGTTTTTAGTGAGCCCGGATATAATTAGTGTTTAATTAGTATGGAATTTTTTTATATAATGTTGTTTTTCTGTTTTAATGGATGTATAGAAGTTGTTTTTTCCGTTTTTAGTGTTAGATGCTTAATTAGTATGAAATAGCATATAGAATTTTGACATATGCAATGATAGCATAATTAGTGTTACATTTAATTTGCATATAGTATTTGTTGTCGACGATGCCCGGCCCGCATCCTCGCCGTTGACCCGTTCGCAACGACGTCCTACTTCAGAGGACCCATGTCCGGGACTGGGCTCCGCCGGGCTGGCACTGGGAGATGCTACCTTCAGGGGCGCGACGCTTGGTGAGGAACCCGGCCCCGGGTCCCGTCGTCGACCCTCATCTCCTTTGGTGGCATTCGCGTGGGCCACTTTCGGTGCGGAGGGAGCCGGCCCCGTCGGAGGTCGTACGTCGCCGTGTCAGGGAGGAGGACAAGCACGTCCATCGCTACATGGCTGCTATGGACGTCAGGTTCTCCAATACCTGGCAGGTTCTTTGGGGAGATCACCTGAGCTATGATCCAGTGATGGTTCCTTCTCTTTGGGTGCCCACCGCCCGCACCTTAGGAACCGCGAGTGGCCTAGATTACTCTGTGGTATTCGATCTGTATTAGCTAGCTAGCTAGCTAGTGATGTATTCGATATATAATATTCGAGATGATTATATCTATTATTCGAGACGACGTATTTGAGATTAAATCTATTATTCGAGACGATGTATTCGAGATTATATCTATTATTCGAGATTATACTAAATTGTTTTATATTTCTTTTGGCATAGTTAAATAAAAGCTATGGCGGACAATACCGATAGAGAGAGAGAACAGACCATGTTCGATATCATACGCGGGCCAGATGATGATCAGAATGAAGAAGATTTTGACGGCTCCGAATTTCTAAACAACACCGGAGAGGGTGATATGATATTCGATTGCGACGACCGAGAAGATGAAGTCATGAACTACGACGAAGAACATGTTGATCCTGAAACAACAAACTCCGGCGAGGTATATATATTTATATAAGCAGGAATCTGGTGATCATCGCATGTTTTAATATAAATGAGTTGAAGATATATTAACGAATCGATCTTTCTTCTTTCAGCCATCCGGATCGAGCAAAAGGACGAAACGAGGCCCGAACAAAAAGTTGAAGGAGGGCGTAAAGTACAATATCGAGGCATTCAAACCTAATGGCGAACCATTAGCGCCTAAGAAGATTGCGGACAAGTTTGTTCGTCAGTGCGGAGTTCTTGTGAAGGACCTACTCCCGATCTCCCTTCAAGAATGGAGAAAGCCAGCAAAGCCACGTCCAGATGTTACTTTTGTCGACGAGAATAAAAAAAACTGCTTTGGGATACTCTCATGGAACATTTCACCCTACCAGATAATATCACAGAAGAAAATGTGCGGAAAGTCAAGGACGCTGCTTTTAGGAAGATGGCGATTGCATTCAAGAACCACAAGAGAATGACGTGGGAGAAGTACGTCAAGGGAGGAAGGAAGACTCCAGTATTCGAGGGGATACTAGAGAATCAAAGTGCTCATTGGGACGATTTCGTGAAATTCAAGGATTCAGAATTAGCTAAGGAACGGTCGAGAATAAACAAGGCCAATGCCGGAAAAAAGGATAAGTTCCATAAGCTGGGGCCAGGTGGCTACGCGGTGGCAATGCCAAAGTGGGATAAGTCTGAGAAAGAGATGGAGGATGCAAGTGTCACTCCGGTTACTAAGAACTGGCCCCCCAGGTGCAGGACTTGGTTCTATGCGCATGGGGGGGAGTTGGACCCGAAGACAGGCAATGTTTCGAGGAAGGCATGTCTGAACGGAGCCGACAATGCGCTACTTGTTGCAATAGAAGAGGCTCGATCGGGGGTGTTCCAGCCCAACAGAGAGAACGACGAGCTTACGCGTGCGCTGGGAAATCCTGAACACCCGGGAAGAACACGAGGCAAGGGCGCTATTCCGTGGTATGAGGGGTTTTCGGACTGGAACGCGGACTACAAAACCCGTGCGAGAAAGAAGATTGCGGAGGACAAGAAGAGGAAGATGGAGGAGGAGCAGAGGAAGCGGGACTATGAACGCCTTCAAGGCCTAGAAGCAAGTCAAGTGGAATTGGCAGCTAAATTCCAGCGGCAGCAGGAGCAGATCGACTCACTTAGCCAGCAAAGGGGGTCTCAGCAGCTGCAGCAGCTAGCGGATGATCCAGCCTTGGATACCACCGCCCCATCCATGCCAAGAAGCAGCGTGGGTTCCGCCCCGGGCGATGTAGTAGTGCTCGATAGATACCCCGTGGATGACATCACGGAGAACACTAACTGCGAGCTACACTTCAAAATGAAGAACATATCCATGAAGGTGGCGGACGCCATTGCTTTTTCAATTTCCCCCGAGGCAACCTTCCATTGCAACCCGATTCCAGCGGGCTATGCTCCTGTCTTGGTTGATGAGGTGGCGGACCAATATTCGGGGCTAGAGCTTGACATTCCTGGAGGTGACGAGGAGCACACACTCGGAGATGCCAAACATCGTATCATCCTATGGAGAAAGGATTGCATCATTTTTCAAAGGCCACTGACACCGCGTCACCCGACTCCTCGTCGAAGTACGCCACCGAGTCAGCAGACTCCCGCTCCTCCAAGTCCACCAACGCGTGAGGCCACTCCTCCTCCTCCAAGTCCGGCAAAGTGTCAGGCCACTCCTCCTCCAAGTCCGACACAGCGTCAGACGTCCACTCCTCCTCCAAGTCCGGCACAGCTTTAGGCTACTCCTCCTCGTCCAACTCAGCCCCGTCAGCCGTCTCCGCCGCCTCAGCAATCGCAGAAGAGACACCCCGCAGCTATGGTGCGTAGCGGTACGAGTCGAGGTCATAGTACAGGAAGTACAGGTGGAGGCAAGCTATATAAATATGGTCCAAACCTCAGTACTCCTCTTCCAGTGAGGGCTTACGATAGGACCGAGGAGCAAACCAATGCCATAGTGCGGGCAGAAGTCGACGCCCATTTTGGACCGAAACCGCCACCGCCGCCAAGGGAGAAAGTGCCTGTGGAAGTAGTTGACCACTTCATTCGTATGGCTCAACCACCAGCTCCTAAGCCTGTTGACTCAGACTATGAGCGCCACATCAGGAAGTTACATCGACAACGTCTACAGAAGGAGGCGAGCTCAAGCTCGAGCAAACAACAAGCAGCTGTCAAAAAATGCGGGAAAACCGTTGTCCAGCTGGGAAAACAGGCGGCACAATCGATCCCCCCGCTTGTTGTGCCGCCAACAACACGTGACAGTACGCGCGCCCAATATTATTGTGGCCAAACAGTTTACGTTTCCGAGGTGGGCGATGTGGTAATAACCCAGGAGCATATAATGCAGGCTGAAGAACTCAAGATCACTGTTGGACAACTCCTCGAGATCGAGGACATGCCTCCGATTAGAGAGGAGGAAATAAAACGGGAATTTGTCCGGGGCCAACCTTTGGTCGAGCCAGAAGATGTCAAGAAGCTCCCAACGAGAATGTATGAATTGCATTAATGGTACATGGACATTAGTAAGAGATCCGATCGAGAGTCCCTCATGGTGTATATCAAGAAGGATGATTACTACCATGAGAAAGCTGTGGCCGTTGAGTATTCTGAACTGTTTCAGTTATACAATCAAGACGCACTCGACAAATCTATCGTCAGTTGCTATTGTCTGTAAGTGATTTATTTCTGTAATTTAAGTCTCAAGCTAGCTGTAGTGATCCTTTTGATCAATCATTACGTGTAATTATCCTCACTATATTCTTTTCTATGGTATTATGCAGGATGAAGATGTATGAAATGAGAAAAGGTGGACGCTATGGCATTGGGTTCATTGACCCAAACACCATTAATGAATACACATGGAAATTAGATCCATATTATGAAAAAGAGGTAGAGGACAGCATGCTAGAGTTGTTCAAGCGCCTCAAATACAATGAAGATATACTACTTCCTTACAACTTCGAGTGAGTCACACTTTCTTGTACTACAAATTCTCTGTTTTTGCCTACTATCTAGCTACATGTTTTTGCTTACATATGCCCGCTTAATTAAGACATGCAAACGTGTGTGCATGCAGATTTCACTGGATCTTGTGTATCATTAAAGTTGACACCGGAACAGTTGAAATACTGGACTCGCTACTCACAGCAAAAGGTGACTACAACATCTTGTATGGGATAGTCAACAGGTAATTTTAATCATTATTTATAACTACATATCTCGGCCTATTTAGTTCGTCATTTCATGATATGAACTATTTAATAACCCCTTTATTCATTTTCTTTGTCGGCGGGCAGGGCTTGGGCAAGGTTCATCAGCGTCACGGAAGGCGAATGGAAACCACAGCTGAAATGGTTTCGATCCAAGGTAAGTAATTAAGTAGTACTAGCTAGCTAGCTAGCTGCCATCTCTTTAATTATCATGCTTGATTAATTATTATCTGATCAAATTAAATTCCATTCTCGTAATAAAGGCCCCGAAGCAGGCGCAGGGGACTGATCAGTGTGCATACTGTGTTTGCGAGAACATACGCATGATGGCGTCCGAAAGGAGCAGATCTCAAAGACAGAAATGGGTACGCTTGTCAGAACACTATTCACAATTTTTACACCATTATCGATATCTAGTCACACAACTAATACACATGCATATTGATCTCCTTCTTAACAGTTCAATGAGGTGCGGGACAAGCTCCTACCAACGGAGCGCGTACAAGCACTTCAAGAGGAAATAGCGGGATTTTTGCTCGACCAGGTCATAAATCCGAAGGGAGAATACTATTACCCGCTACCGCCGCCATCGACCAAGTCATGAACCACTTCCAATTGTCATCGTGCTCCGAAGGCACCAATCAGGCTAATGCCACTGGCTCCGAAGGCAACATATGCATATGTAGGAGAAATTGTATATATATAGCTATACATGTGTGTATGTGTGAATTAATATGGTGGTTTGTGAGACATGATTGATGATATATATATGATTGGTTCTACTAGAAATTCTATATATATATATATATATATATATATATATAATGTGTAGTACCGTAAAATATCAGCAAACGAAAAAGAATTAAAATGAAAAACACAAAATTAAATGAAAAAATAAATCATAAAACCAAAAACCCCCCAACATTTTAGTACCGGTTGGTGTTACCAACCGGTACTAAAGGGCTCCCGGCCCCCGGAGCTGGCTCGTGCCACGTGGTACCCCTTTAGCACCGGTTCGTGCTGAACCGGTACTAAAGAGGGGGGGGGGGCTTTAGTGCCGAAATAATAGTGCCGGTTCCTAAACCGATACTAAAGGGCCTTACGAACCGGTGTTATTGCCCGGTTTTTACTAGTCTTACATATACTGTGTACGGATACATTTGAGTATTCAAAGGAGTTCCAATACACCAGCCAGAGAGAATATCCGAGTACGTACACGCGTATACACGTAACACACTTTCGGCCACGCACTACGTGCATGGCATAGTTGCACCAGTTTTTAGTGCTTGCATGCACCCAGTACGTGAGGCAACAATCAACTAAGCATGTGCACATACCTGCACATGCACTATGAATCCATAATCACATCAAATGTAATGTAGACCAGTGTAGACCAGTATAACCCGCATTAGAACTCAATAAAAAAATCCCAAATTATTATTTTATGTAATAGTGCACAAAATATCGTCGAACAAATGCCCCCTCACCAAATAAAGTTCGAGCGCGAAGCAATCGAACTTAGTTTGGTGAAAACAATTTTTTTATTCGGCGCACCAACTAATGTGCAGCCATGCATGTCGGATTACCCTGGGAACCAGTGCCTCTGAATGCCCTCCCGGAAACGATGGTTGTATCTAGGAAATGATATGGGTCTAGTGCAGGGATGCCCATCTACACTTGTATTTTGGAGGGAGCTCGTTGGATCGTATAACATGCACGATGCCGGTCAACGAAGCAACCCTATCTCGTCTTTATTCAATGGCGAAACATCATGCCTTGTCCTGAAAATCAAAAATAAAATTTTACCAATCTCGTTGCGACCGTCTAGCTGCTACGGTGCCAGCCAACTTGAGTGGAGGGTTTCACGGATTCACGCTGGCCGCACTGGTGCGTTGCACTGCTCCCATGTTCTCGAGGTATCGGTAGGCCGTCAATAGCTCCCCTTCATTGAATGAATTGCCGCGCCATTCATGGCGAGGCAATTTTGGTGGTACGCCGGAACATCATCGGCCTTGTGGATGATTGGGGGGTTGATGATGCACCAACGCCTCATTGTTATTGGTGATGGGGTCCCGGAGTGACATCGGTGCCGCTCTCACGAGTGCATAGATGCCTTCTTCAACGCATCACACGTGTCACTCCAGACGATTAGTCGCTAGGGTGTCGTTGGCGCGACCATGAATGCATTGGTATCGCTGCACCCAAATGCCCATGGTGTAGGTTGATGTAGTGGTTCATTGTCGGAATGCCGTCGACATCATGCCATTGACGCATGGGCATCGCCACACCCAAACGCCCATGGTGTAGGTTGATGTAGTGGTTTATTGTCGGAATGTCGTCGACATCATATTGGGGCAAATTGTGTACTTGCCCCAATACCTAAGATGTTTGCTGATGAAGATGATTGATGCAAGGACGTTGCCAACGATGTCAGGAAGCACCTCTCCATGGCTGCAAAGACGTTGCCAACGATGTCGGGAAGCACCTCTCCATGGCTGCAAAAGATGTTGGAGGAGCACAACTAGGAACACCAAACGAAAACAGGCGACAAAGAGAGGAGAAAAAAAAACTTACGGGTTTTAAAATGTTGGCTTTCCCGTTATACACCAGCTATAGGCGTGATATCCAAGAAGGCTACCGAAGGACTTGTCATTGGGAACCGTCGAAAGACCTTGACGATTGCAACTCAACAACTTAAATAGCTTTGGTGTACATGTATGAAGAGGCCGTGTTTCGGGATGCTTCCGAGAGGCAACAAAAATTCATACTCTAGCCCATCATCATATTGAGGCCCCCCACAGCTCAACATGCCCCCTGCACACGCCCCATGAACCCAGAGACTTGGGTGTGGTAAGTTCAGGTTAAATGGTTTTGGGACAACAGCTTGGCGATTTTTCTTCGTGCATATTGAGGGGTGGTGAACAGCTACCTCCCGCCTTCCTTCTAGTGGGTTCCTTACTGCTTGGGACCTCTTGATTGCTTCTTGGACTGTTGGGATTTTCGTTCTTGAATTTGCTTCTTGGACTTGCGGAATTTCATCTTGATTGCTCACGTGGATGATTGATGGGCCGCGAACTTCATGGACTTGCTTTGACATTCGGCTGAACTTCTTGAGGACTCTTCTTCCAGGATTTCTTGGGGACCCACCTTGGGAAATTGGAAGGGAACTGTTCACCTCTGTGGACTAGGAAAAACCCTCTAGCACATTATCTGGGGCTTCTAGTGGCGCACCCCAGGGTTGCCATGTGACTACGCACCAAACCAACTTGTGTTGGGTCAGGCAGCCCTCCATGATCCTTTCCTATAGTCTCCCCTGGAGTGTGAGCCTCTGTGAACACGAGGCATGCCGGGAAACATGAAGCATGGGGTCTCAATACTTAGAAGTGCCCAAGTAATCATCTCCGCTGCCTCCGGAAGCATACACCTGGTACGTGTCGTGCATTGTGGGTGTAGGAGCGCTCCACCTGCAACTTGACACATTGTGCCGCCCTCCAACAAGTCCTAGGGTAGCCGAAACTTCAATCAACAGCGTAGTGCGATAGGGGAAAGCCATTTTTTTGTTGGACTTAGTCCATAAAAATTGGGGAAAACTAGATATATCCACGAAAAGCTAAGGAGAATGCATCATGGATCCGAAAGCCCACAGAAAAAGGTTTCCCCAATGAAAAACAAAAAGAGGCAACAAAAGAGGCAAAAATTTAAGAAAAATATTTTTTGAGGAACCTTCCATTGATTGGGGGCATTGGCCGGACTCCCTGATAATCGACAAGCTGGTATGCTCCCCCGTCATAGACTTGCTCAATGACGTATGGTCCTTCCCACTTTGGCTCGAAATTGCCCTTCGTCTTGTGCGTCACAGCGATGGGTTGTCTGAGCATGAGGACCAACTCGCCTTTTCAGAAGACGTGTTGCTGGACTAGCTTGTCATAAACTCTTACCATATTCTGGCGGTAAAGCCCCAAGTTCTGTAGGGTATGAAGTCGCCCCTCTTCAAGGGCGTTGAGCTCCTGAAACCGCAGTTGTACCTGTTCGTCTTGGGCGATATCATCTTAGATAGCCACCCTCAAAGAGGGTAGTTGGTCCTCAACTGGAAGGACCGCCTCACTCCCATAAATGAGAGAAAACGGGGTTGCTTGTGTTGGGGTACGGACCATAACGCGGTACGCCCACAAGGACCCAAAAAGACGGTCATGCCAATCTCTCTTATTCCTTGTCACCGTCTTCTTGAGTATCTTGCCGAGCATCTTATTGAAGGCTTCGATTGCTCCGTTAGCTTGGTGTAGATGGTGGGGATGTGGTGATGAAGTGAAAGGGAGAGCGATACGCCCATCGCTCCGGCCATGCTTAGCCATATCCCTCCGTCTTGTCATTGTCCGATGATGAAGTGGGCGGCCTTCGCCTCGTCGGTGCCCGGCCTGGTGGTGTCCGCCTTGTCGGTGTCGGACTGGATGATTTGCCTTCGCCTCGTCGGTGCCTGGCAAGATATGGGTTGCTTCATCAGGAAAAGACATGTCTGTGGAGTACAACTCCGCCTCGTCGGAGCTTGGACGATGTTGATGATGCGCATTGGCGTGGATGTTGGGGTAGATGTGGGAGATGTTGTAGCACAACAAGCGGCAACATAGGGTTGGCATGAAATAATGCAAGGCGGCTATGGACGAGCTTTGTGTCAGCGAAAGTGTAGAGATTGAGCTCCGCCTTAGTGGTGGCGTAGAAGGCGCGCCCGCCTTGGGCGAGCTCTGTGTTGGTGTACATGTTGCCCGCTTTTAGGCGAGCTCTATGTCGGCGACGGTGTAAATGTTGTTCCCGCCTTAGGAAAGCTCCTTTTCCAATGGCGTAGATGGCGACCTGCTCGGACGGTCTCCATATTATCAACGGTATGACCGGCTCTCTGACTCAGCGGCGGTGTAAATGACACCCCACCTGGGGTGAGCTTGTGCTGGCAATGGTGTAGCCAGTGTCCTCACCTTAGGCATGTTCAGCAGCACAGATTGCACGACACCTTGGGTGTGCTCCGCTTCGACGGTAGTGTAGACCGAGCCCTGCCCGGGCCAAGCTCCACGTGGACGGTAGTGTCGACCAAGCCCCGTTCACGCAAGCTCCACATCGATGCCGGTGTAGATGGTGCCTCAACGCTGATGGGCTGAGTGTCAATGGCGGTGTAGGTGTCCCGCCTTTGGCAAGCTCCATGTTGTGGGTGGTTGACGGCGCCCCGCCTCGGATGAGCTTCACGGTGGTGTAGAAGATGGCTGCCGTTAGGCGAGCTCCGTGTCGGCCACCATGCAAAAAGTACGCCGGCCTCAGGCAGGATCTGAGAACATGTAGACGGGACACGACTTTAATGTGAGCTCCATGTCGATGGTGGTGTAGAATGAGCTCCACCTTTGAGCTAGCTCCGCGTTGGTAGCAACGTAGAAGGTGCCCCATCTTCACCGAAATCTGTGTCGACGGAGGTGAAAAAGGATCCCCGCCTAGCTGAGCTTCGTGTTGACAGAGGTAGACGGCGCCCTGCCTTGGGGGTACTCCATGTCGATGAAGGTGTAGATGGCACCCCGCCTTGGGCAAGCTCTGCAATGAAGGCATTGTAGATGTCACGCCACCTTGGGCATGAGAGTTGCAAATGGCAACACTTCTAATGGAAATACATGTTGATGAAGGTGTAGATGGTGCCCCGCCTTGGGGTCACTCCATGTCGACAACGTTGATGTCGATGGAGTCCTGCCTTGGGCAAGCTCCATGTTGGTGGTGGTGTGGATTGATGAAGCTATGTACCTAGGGTAGCGGCACGGACCTGTCCAAAAGAGGCCTACCCAAGGACATCCCTAGAAGGAGTCACCTTTCAATCGACTTGAAGGTACCCACTCGACGGGTTTAAGATACTCGACCAAGAAGCTACCACTCGACAGTGAAGCCAACCACTCGACTGCCAGGAGATCTAAAGTCATTCCGCAGGCAAACGGTCGGCTATTAAGTAGTCTTTATGGTCATTATAGCACTTCATTACCAGCGTTACCAGTAACGCCCCGCATTAATGTACATTGAACCCTTGATAACGTGGGCTGGCCGGGGTCCTGGCGAACTCTATATAAGCCACCCCCACCTCAGTATCAAGGGTTCGCACCCCCGTTATTCACACGCCTATAATCCAATCGACCGCCTCCGAGCACTGAGACGTAGGGCTGTTACTTCCTCCGCGAAGGGCCCGAACTCGTACATCTTGGTGTGTTTACAACTTCCCAATAGCTGAGATCTAGCCTCTCCATACACCCCCCTACGTCACTGTCAGAGTTAGAACCACGATAGTTGGCGCCCACCGTGGGGCGGGAATCTTAGCGCTTAATTGGGGAAGTTGTGATTCTTTCGATCCCTTTGATCATGGTTTCGTGCGGAGTTTTGGTGGAGGGCCGCGAGATCCGTCTCGGCGCGCTCACATTCATCGCAGACGACTCCGCTTGGCTTCGGGAGGCTCCACTCGATATCGACGCGCTCCCCGTCCGCGGCGCGACGCATTTCCGTGCATGCGTTCGTGGCGTCCTCCTGCGGCAGCCGTCGACCCAGTATGGGTCGGCCCCCGTGTCGTCTCCCCGCTCTGTCTCCCACCGGCGCAAGCGCTCCGGTAGGTTGAGACTTCAGAGGTGGGTGAGGCATGCCGTGGCCCGCCAGTCGGCCGCCCCGCAAGTCGCGGCAATCGAGCCCGATGAATCCCTCTGCGGCCTGTTCGACTGGCTCCGCGGAGACCGCATCCGAGTGTGACAACAGCGACCCAGCGGCTGAGGTCCTGGCGGTTGATGGAGCACAGTCCACCCGGTTTCCCTCGCGCTGAGGGAGGCGCGGGTGGGGGCGACCCGTCGCATCCCCACGACGAGTATCTCCCCGAACCTCTCACGGCACTGCAGCGAGAGGAGCTTCGCCACCGGAACATAGACGCACTCCACACTCCTATCGTCGGAGAAACCCCCGAGGCCCGGGCCTTGGAGGACGCGCGCTTGGCTAACTTGGCCGAGCGCACTCGACTGGAGAATCTCCAGCGAATACTCGACGAGCAAGCGCGTCAGCGAGCTCCTGAGTCCAGTCGACGTCAGCTCTTCCCTCTGACGCAGGTATATCGAACCCCAGTTCAGAATTTGGCCGCCGCGGCCCGTATAGCAGAGTCAATTCAGCCCTCCCAGTCAGAGGCTGGCAGGGGCTTGTTGCAGATCATAGCATTGCTCCAGGCGGCGGGGAACCAGAATTCCACTGTTTCTCAGTCGCGGAATAGGATCCACAGTCGAGCTATTGCAACGGATACAGTCTAGTCGGCTCACAGCCCGAGATCGCCCCCGAGGCGTGAGGGACGTGGAGACCGGCACGATCAGTACAGAAGAAATGAGCAGTACGATCACCGATTCGATCGTGAGGATCGACGTCGAGTGCCAACCCCTCCCCTGAGGAGTGGGTCATATGCACCTCGACAGCGAGACGACAGGCGCCCTCATAGTGTTGGGCAGAGGATTCCAGTCGACCCCAGGGACCCAGGCTTTGATGCGAGATCCATCCTCGTTCAGGGTCTGGTTGACAGGAACAAAGCTCACCGAGAAGGCCACGACAGAGATGCGCCTGCCAGCAGCAGAGTGCGTGTTTCAGGGCCAGAGTGTTTCAGTCGAGCCATCAGAGCCGCAGTGATTCCTCCCAACTTCAGGCTGGCGACTGGAGTTAGCAAGTTCACCGGTGAGTCTAAGCCTGACACTTGGCTCGAAGATTACCGAGTGGCTGTATAGATTGGCGGGGGCAATGATGAGGTGGCCATGAAGCATTTGCCTCTCATGTTAGAGGGCTCGGCCAGGGCATGGTTAAATCAGTTAGCGCCCAGCAGCATCTACACCTTGGAAGACCTCTCCCGAGTGTTTGTCACAACCTTTGAGGGAACATGCAAGCGACCTGTAGGCCTTATAGAGTTGCGGTCTTGTGTGCAGAAACCGAATGAAACACGGAGGGATTACATCCAGAGGTGGATCACATTGCATCACACGGTTGAGAATGTTCCAGATCATCAAGCAGTTTGTGCCTTCAAAGAAGGCGTTAAATACAGGGAATTGAATCTGAAGTTCGGTTGGACTGGAGAGATGTCTCTGAATCGGATGATGGAGATTGCCACCAAATACGCCAATGGTGAAGTCGAAGATCGCCTCCGGAGTGGCAAGCACAAGGCAGTCGCCCAGGAAACCGGAGGCAACTCCAGTCGGAAACAGAAGCGGAAGGCCGAGCCAGCCGCTCCTGGGGAGGCTCTGGCCGTAACCCAGGGAAATTTCAAAGGAAAGGCCAAGGGCACCTGGAAGCCCAAGAAAGTCAAGGATCAAGATGGAAATGATGTTTTGGATCTGCCATGTCACATCCACACCAAGAAAGATGAAGAGGGTAATTTTATTTACCCAAAGCATACCACTCGACAGTGCCGGCTCCTGATCCAGCAGTTCCAGGGCAAGCAGCCCAAAGATAAGGAGAAAGAGCCAGACAGAGTTGAGGACAAGGATGATAGTGACGATGGGTACCCCCAAGTCAATTCCACCCTGATGATTTTTGCTGATGTCGAAAGCAAAAGTCGACTGAAAGTCATTAATCGTGAAGTGAATATGGTTGCTCTGGCAACACCCAGCTATCTGAAGTGGTCTCAGACTGCCATAACATTCGACCAGTCTGATCACCCCACGCACATTGCCACCCCTGGGAGGCAAGCTTTGGTGGTCGACCCAGTTGTCGAAGGCACTCGACTGACCAAAGTCCTGATGGATGGAGGCAGTGGCCTGAACATACTATATGTTGAAACACTGAAAGGGATGGGCATTCCGATGTCCAGGCTCAGTACCAGCAACATGAGCTTCCACGGAGTCATTCCTGGGAAGAAAGCCGAATCACTCGGCCAGATTGCTCTTGATGTGGTTTTTGGTGATTCGAAGAATTACCGCAAGGAAAAGTTGACATTCAAGGTTGTGGACTTCCAAAGTGCTTATCATGCCATTTTGGGCAGGCCAGCTTATGCACGCTTCATGGCCCGACCATGTTATGTGTATCTCAAATTTAAGATGCCTGGTCCCAAAGGTGTGATCACTGTTACAGGCAATCGGAAGAAAGCAGAAGAGTGCTTTCAGAAAGGCTTAAAGATTGCTGACGCTCAAATGGCAGTGGTTGAGCTGCAAGAGTATCAGAAGACCGCATATCCGAGTGAGTTGCTACGAGCTAAGAAGCCCGCTTCAGAGTCAGCTTTTCAGTCGACCAGTGAAACAAAGGCAGTTCACATTCACCCGACCGACCCCGAGGCTGCCCCGACTCACATCTCAAAGACGCTCGACTCCAAATAGGAAGAAGTGCTGATCCAGTTCCTCCGTGAGAACTGGGACGTCTTCGCATGGAAGCCTTCTGACATGCCTGGAATTCCCAGGGGGCTGGCTGAGCACCGTCTACGAGTCGACCCAAAGTTCAAGCCTGTGAAAGAGCATCTTCGACGGTCCGCCGTCCAGAAGAGGAAAGCTATTGGCGAAGAGGTAGCTCGGCTCTTAGCAGTGAAGTTCATCCGAGAGATTTACCTCTCCGAGTGGCTCGCCAATGTTGTCATGGTCCCCAAGAAGGACAAGTCGCTTCGCATGTGCATCGACTTTAAACATATCAATCGGGCCTGCCCGAAAGATCATTTTCCTCTCCCTCGCATCGACCAAATAGTCGACTCAACCGCGGGGTGTGAGCGATTGTCTTTTCTAGACGCTTATTCCGGGTACCATCAGATCCGTCTGTATGGACCCGATGAGATCAAAACAGCTTTCATCACTCCATTCGTGTGCTTCTGTTATGTCACCATGCCCTTCGGCCTCAAGAACGCTAGAGCCACGTTCATGAGGATGATTCAGAAGTGTTTGCTCACTCAGATCAATCGAAACGTGGAAGCATACATGGATGATATTGTGGTCAAGTCATGGAAAGGTTCCGACCTGCTGACTGACCTTGCTGAAACCTTTGCCAACCTCAGGGGGTATGATATCAAGCTTAATCCATCAAAGTGCACATTCGGAGTTCCTGGTGGAAAATTACTCGGGATTTCTCGTTTCCGAACGAGGAATCGATGCCAATCCTGAAAAAATTGGCACCATACTCCGGATGAAGCGCCCTGTGCGTGTGCATGATGTCTAGAAGCTTACAGGTTGCTTGGCCGCTCTAAGTCGATTCATTTCTCGTCTCGGTGAAAAGGTGTTGCCTCTTTACCGACTGATGAAAAAGTCTGACAAGTTCGAGTGGACTCCAGAAGCTGATGCAGTGTTTGCAGACCTCAAAGCTCTGCTCTCCACCCAGCCGGTGCTTGCTGCCCCAATCAGTAAGGAGCCTTTGCTGCTTTACATTGCAGCCACAGGACAAGTTGTCAGTACAGTACTTATGGTCGAGCAGGAAGAAGAAGGAAAGGCCTTCAGAGTTCAGCGCCCAGTATATTATGTGTCTGAAGTTTTGACACCTTCAAAGCAAAGATATCCTCATTATCAGAAGCTTGTGTACGGGATTTATATGACCACGAAGAAGGTTGCACATTACTTCTCTGACCACTCCATTATAGTCGTCAGCGGCGCCCCGTTGTCAGAGATTCTGCATAACAGAGATGCAACTGGTCGAGTGGCGAAGTGGGCGATTGAACTCCTTCCCCTAGATATCAAGTTCGAAGCAAAGAGGGCTATCAAGTCCCAAGCAATTGCAGATTTCGTCGCCGAGTGGATCGAATAGCAGCTTCCGACTCAAGTTCACTCGGAGCACTGGACCATGGTCTTCGATGGATCTAAGATGCTGAATGGTTCCGGTGCTGGGGTAGTATTGGTCTCCCCCCGAGGAGATAAGCTCAGATATGTTCTCCAGATTCACTTTGATTCCTCCAATAATGAAGCAGAATATGAAGCACTTTTGTATGGGTTGCGCATGGCCATTTCACTCGGCGTCCGTCGCCTCATGGTCTATGGCGACTCAGATTTGGTGGTTAATCAGGTGATGAAGGAGTGGGATGTCAGAAGTCCGGCAATGACTGGTTATTGCAATGCAGTAAGAAAGCTAGAAAAGAAATTCGAGGGGTTAGAGCTTCATCACATCCCCCGACTGAAAAATCAAGCAGCTGATGATCTGGCAAAGATAGGCTCCAAGAGAGAAGCCATTCCCAGCAATGTGTTTTTGGAGCACATCCGCTCGCCGTCAGTCTAGGAGGACCCTTTTACAGAAGAAGCCCCGCAACCGAAAAGTGCCACAGATCCGACTGAAGTCGAAGTCCATGCTGTGGTCAACCTAATCATGGAAGTCTTGGCAATCACTCCTGACTGGACGATATCGTACACCACGTATATCCTGAGGAAAGAACTCCCGGAGGATGAAGAAGAGGCTCGACAGATCATCCGCCGATCCAAAGCCTTCACAGTCATAAGGGGTTAGTTGTATAGAGAAAGCGCGACTGGAATCGGTCAGAAGTGCATAACACCGGAAGAGGGTCGGATAATCCTTGACGACATCCACTCGGGGACCTGTGGTCACCATGCGTCTTCTCGGACCATTGTGGCCAAAGCGTACCGAGCGGGATTTTACTGGCCAAGAGCAAATGAGATGGCAAAAGAGATAGTCGACAAGTGTGGAGGGTGCCAGTTCTATTCCAACATGTCACACAAGCCTGCATCAGCCTTGAAGACCATTCCACTCATCTGGCCCTTTGCTGTCTGGGGACTGGACATGGTTGGTCCACTGAGAACAGGCAGGAGCGGTTTCACTCATGTGCTAGTGGCAGTCGACAAGTTTACCAAATGGATCGAAGCTAAGCCCATCAAGAATCTTGATGCTTGCATTGCTATCAGTTTCGTCAGAGGGCTAACATTCAGATATGGAGTCCCGCACATCATCATCACTGACAATGGGTCAAACTTTGATTCGGACAAGTTCAGAGCTTTTTGCGCTTCTCAAGGCACGCGAGTCGACTACGCATCGGTCGCGCATCCCCAGTCGAATGGACAGGCAGAGAGGGCAAATGGTCTGATTCTTAAAGGACTAAAGCCTCGACCGATGCGTGATCTCAAGCACGCAGCAGGTGCTTGGGTCGACGAGCTTCCGTCAGTTCTGTGGGGATTGAGGACCACCCCGAACCGGTCGACTAGAAGAACTCCATTCTTTCTGGTTTATGGAGCCGAGGCAGTTCTGCCGAGTGATCTTCTTCACAACGCACCCCGAGTCGAGCTTTACACCGAAGACGAAGCAGAACAAGCCCGGCAAGACGCAGTCGACCTCCTAGAAGAAGAAAGGGAGATGGCCATGATCAGATCGACCATTTATCAGCAGGACTTGCGTCGATTCCACGCCAGGAATGTAAAGAGTCGAGCCTTCCAAGAAGGAGAATTGGTCCTCCGAGTGGATCAGCAGAAACCACACAAGCTTGCTCCTACTTGGGAAGGCCCCTTCATCGTCACCAGAGTCCTCCACAATGGAGCGTATCACCTCTACAATGTTGATCGCCAGATCGACGAGCCGCGAGCTTGGAATGCGGAACTACTCCGCCCCTTTTACACTTGAGTTCTCCCTTAGACGAGATGTAATAAGAAAAATTTCTACAGATCATTTTTATCAAAGGCAAGAGTGTTCCAATAATTGCTGTCACTTTTGTTTGCATACGAAATCCCCCAATGGGTGACTTAGCCGCGAATCCGTTTCGCCTAAGTTTGAAAAATCCTACCGAGTGGAAAGCCGGACTTCCACTCGGTGGCTTAGCTGCAGCCCAGTGCTTGCCTAAGTAGTCAAGAATCCTACCGAGTGAGAGAAATCCTCCCACTCGGGGGCTTAGCTGCAGTCCAGTACTCGCCTAAGTTCTCCCACTTAGAGACTTAGCTGCAGTCAGGCACTCGCCTAAGTTTGAAAAAATCCTACCGAGTGGAGAGCAATCCTCCCACTCGGGGGCTTAGCTGCAGTCCAGTACTCGCCTAAGTTCTCCCACTTAGAGACTTAGCTGCAGTCAGGCACTCGCCTAAGTTTGAAAAAATCCTACCGAGTGGAGAGCAATCCTCCCACTTGGGGGCTTAGCTGCAGTCCAGTACTCGCCTAAGTTCTCCCACTTAGAGACTTAGCTGCACTCATGCACTCGCCTAAGTTTGAAAAAATCCTACCGAGTGGAGAGCAATCCTCCCACTTGGGGGCTTAGCTGCAGTCCAGTACTCGCCTAAGTTCTCCCACATAGAGACTTAGCTGCAGTCAGGCACTCGCCTAAGTTTGAAAAAAATCCTACCGAGTGGAGAGCAATCCTCCCACTTGGGGGCTTAGCTGCAGTCCAGTACTCGCCTAAGTTCTCCCACTTAGAGACTTAGCTGCAGTCATGCACTCGCCTAAGTTTGAAAAAATCCTACCGAGTGGAGAGCAATCCTCCCACTTGGGGGCTTAGCTGCAGTCCAGTACTCGCCTAAGTTCTCCCACATAGAGACTTAGCTGCAGTCAGGCACTCGCCTAAGTTTGAAAAAAATCCTACCGAGTGGAGAGCAATCCTCCCACTTGGGGGCTTAGCTGCAGTCCAGTACTCGCCTAAGTTCTCCCACTTAGAGACTTAGCTGCAGTCAGGCACTCGCCTAAGTTTGAAAAAATCCTACCGAGTGGAGAGCAATCCTCCCACTTGGGGGCTTAGCTGCAGTCCAGTACTCTCCTAAATCCTCCCACTCGGAGGCTTAGCTGCAGCCAAGTGCTCGCCTAAGTGTTTTAAGATCCCACCGAGTGGAGAGCAAACCTCCCACTCGGGGGCTTAGCTGCAGCCCAGTGCTCGCCTAAGTGTTTTAAAAATCCTACCGAGTGGAGAGCAATCCTCCCACTCGGGGGCTTAGCTGCAGCCCAGTGCTCGCCTAAGTGTTTGAAAATCCTACCGAGTGGAGAGCAAACCTCCCACTCGGGGGCTTAGCTGCGGTCCAGTACTCGCCTAAGTTCTCCCACTTAGAGATTTAGCTGCAGTCAGGCACTCGCCTAAGTTTGAAAAAAATTCTACCGAGTGGAGAGCAAACCTCCCACTCGGGGGCTTAGCTGTGGCCCAACGCTCGCCTAAGTGTTTAAAAATCCTACTGAGTGAGAGCAAACCTCCCACTCGGGGGCTTAGCTGCAGCCCAGTGCTCGCCTAAGTATAGGACACAACCCAATCCGCAAGAACGGCAAGGCGCAAGTCGACTGCTACCCAATCTGCAAAAGAGTTACGCCACAAATACAAGGATATTCCGAGTGAAGATCAAGTTCCACTCGACAGATCAAACCATGAAGATATCCAACGAAGAAATCAAGTTTGGATAAAACCCAAAGGTCCCAGACCTCAGATCAAAAGTACTCGAGCCCTCGGCTCGGCAGAGTTTAACGGTTACAAATCCACTCGGCATCCCGAGGCAAATTTAAAGTGAAGCATGAAAGTTTTTCATTCCTCAGGAGGAGGACTGGAAGGGGCGACGAACTCGTCCAAGTCGATCCCGTCTGCAATACGGGTGGCAGCAGCGATGAAAGTCTCCATGAAGTCTTGAAAATTGTGCTTCCTGGTATTTGCAACTTGGATGGCGGCCAGCTTTTCTTCTCGCGCTTCCTTGCAATGGACATGGACCAGAGACAGAGCGACATCAGCACCACATCTAGCAGCAGATTTCTTCCATTCCGCCACTCGACCCGGGACTTCATTCAGTCGAGTCATCAGAGACTCGAGGTCGTTCTGAAGCGTCGTCCCGGGCCAGAGTGATGTGTCGATCCGCGGCATCGCGACCTTCAGTCAAGCAAGATAGTCAACAGCGCTGGTAACACGAGACTCCAGTCGGAGCACGTTCATGGCAGCCTCATCCTTCACGAGAGAATTGGCGGGGTCCAAGCCTGGCTCCACTCGACTGGTTTCCTCTTCGAAATTCTGGCAGAATTCTGCAAACACGGTTCAAGAGTCAGACAGTGACTCTACACAGGCTTGGTAACTGCGAGACAGTCAGGGCAGAGTAATTACCTTCGAGCATGACATACAGCTTCTTGGCGAGTCCACCGAGATAAGCTTCCAAGTCATTCTTCTTCCCCGCCAGATCACCTGCCTTGTCACGCAGAACTTCGTTGTCGTTCTTCAGTCGGGTGACCTCTTGATTGGCTACCCCGAGAGCAGTTTTCAGTTTGGAGTTCTCCTGCTCAAGAGTTACGACCGAAGCCAGTTTCTCTTCAGCAAGCCTCGTTTTGTCCAAGACCTCCTTCTATGCCTCTGCAAGATCTTGATCTTTCTTCTTCAGAGCTTCCTCCAGTTTATCTATGGCGCGTCGAGTGAAATCAGCATCAAGAATGGACAAGGAAGAAAAATCACTCGTCAAGAATGGAGAACCCCACCAGCCATACCTTTTGCTTCTTCTTGCGCCTTCTTCAAATTCTCTTGAGCAT
Source organism: Triticum monococcum (assembly GCA_034509565.1). NCBI lineage: Eukaryota > Viridiplantae > Streptophyta > Magnoliopsida > Poales > Poaceae > Triticum > Triticum monococcum. Next base: position 611,090,822 of record CM067842.1, read on the forward strand.
GCTTCAAGTTAAGGTTGAGCTGGATCTGCTGGTTCTCCAACTCAGTATAGCGAGCTACAAGTTCACAGGATTTCTGCGAAAAGAAAAATCAGCGGACAGACGTCCAAGATAAGTTGCTTCCGAGTAACTAAGAGACAATGATGGCGTTTCTAAGACTACAGCCGAATCAAAAACATTCGACAGTAGTCTCGGGGACTACACCCAGTGGGTGCACTCAGCGTGCCCCCACTGTAAAAAAAAAGAGAGAGAGAGACGACTGTCCGCAGTCGTCTGGATACAGTTCCACTCGACATGGCCTGACCAGACCGAGTGAAGAAATACAGCTACAACAACACAATATAAAGACTACAGTCGACTGCCAGCAGTCCACTGTAGTCTCTGGGACTACACCCAGTGGGTGCACTTAGCGTGCCCCCACTTGTCCAAGAATTGGTAGACACACCTAGTGGGTGTACAGATATAAAGATCTTTGGAAAAAGATTCTTCAAATAGCACATCGTAACAGGCCAAGGGTTGAGTAGACTGACCTGGACGTTACTCTGAAGAGCCGAGCTTGCGTCATAAGCTGCTTGGCTGGCCTCCCGAGCCATCTTCACTTGCTCCATCATGATCCCCGCTTGGTGTATAGCCTCTCTTGCAGCAGCCGCTTGGTCCTCAGGGGCGGGGTACGCGACAAAAAGCGAAGGCGGATTCGCAGTCGACGTCGAGGGCCACACACTCGTCAGAGGAACGGCGAAAGTCACAGAAGCCCGAGTGGTGTCGCCACCATCCCGAGCTACGGCCTCAGACGCCGGAGCAGATTGGGGGGCCTTGTCAGCCGACGCCCTCCTGTTCCTCCTCACTCTCAGCGGTTCGTTGTCGTCGTCGTCCGGGAGGTCGATAACATGAGGAGGAGCTACAAGGAAAACATTCAATCGACCAGAGTTGTAATAAATGTTCAGTCGACTCAAAACGGAACGTCAGTGATCATACCAGGGTTAGAGGTGACAGCATCCTCCATCTCTTGGTCATCGTCCTTGGCGGAGACCTCAGAAGTAGCAGCGCTGCAAGCCTCGAAAGTTAGCCAGTTGGCTCAATGAATCGACCAAGGACCCGTCCATGGTCGACAAAGGAAAGCAAGTTTTGTTATTACCCAGAAATGGTGGGGACAACCATCTTCATCTTGGGCAGAGCCTTGGGCGGCTTGGACGGCGTCGCGCGAGGGTGCTTGGGAGCCTTCCCAGTCGGCGTAGGAGAAGAGGTCCGAGGGCGTTTCGACGACTGCCCAACAGGAGCAGTCGCCTTGCCACGTTCCTGCGCTGGATCGTGTGCGAGTTTGGATCGCCTCTCCGGGCGGGGGGGTTCGGCCTCCTCCTCCGCCTCCTCTTCGCTGGAGTCGACGTCGTCGCCTCCCTCTCCCTCACCGTCGGACTCCCACTCGCCTTGATCGTCTCCGCTCTCACCTCCGCTCGCCTCCCCTTCCTCAGTTAGCTCCTGTGCCCCATTGGGCGTCGAGTACGTCTCGGTGGTCGCCTGGAAAACAACAAAACAAAAAGTCAATCGACCAACTCAAAGAAGACCAATGAAGAAAACAAGATCTCAGTTGGAAGCATGAAGGCATACCTGGTCCATGTCGTATGAGTTGTCGAGTGGAATTACCCTCCTGGCTCCTCGGTGGTTGTCTTTGTTCCCTGTGATGCTCGACAGCCACCCCTCCAGCATCTCGTCAGTAACCTCCTCCGGGTGGATCCGAGTGGTGTCGTCGAGACCCGAGTACAGCCACATCGGATGGTCACGAGCCTGGAGCGGTTGGATGCGCCTCCGGAGGAAGACCTCCAGCAGGTCCATACCAGTCACGCCCTCGCGGACGAGCTCAACCACTCGACCGGCCAGCACTTTGACTTGGGCCTTTTCTTCTAGCGTCACTTTCAGAGAAGTAGGTTTTTCAGCTCGGTCGAGAGAGAAAGGGGGAAGACCAGTCGACTGTCCTGGGGTCGCCTGGTCTCGACAGTAAAACCAGGTCGACTGCCAACCGCGGACCGACTCCGGGAAAGTGATAGAAGGAAAGCAACTCTTTCCCCTCGTCTGGATCGCCAGGCCCCCACACAGCTGGACCACCTGCGTCCTCTCGTCACTCGACTTGGCCTTCTTAACCGATTGAGAACGGCAGGTAAAGATATGCTTGAAGAGTCCCCAATGGGGGCGGCAACCCAAGAAACCCTCACACATGGAAATGAAAGCAGCAAGGTATACGATGGAGTTTGGAGTGAAGTGGTGGAGCTGCGCTCCGAAGAAGTTCAAGAAGCTCTCGAAAAAAGGATGGGGCGGCAGAGAAAACCCACGGTCGATATGGGTGGCTAGAAGCACGCACTCACCGTCGCGGGGCTGCGGCTCGATCTCTCTCCCCGGGAGACGCGTAGCTTTGTGGGGAATGACTCCCCCCTCTACCATGTCGTCGAGATCCTCTTGCCGGATCACCGACGGCATCCAATCCCCTTGGATCCAGCCCCAGGGCAGAGCAGACCATGAGGAGGATCCGCCCCGAGCAGACCTCTTCCCTTTCCCCTGCGCTGCCGCCTTCTTCGTGCGCTCGAGAGCAGATGTCTTGTCCTTCGCCATCGTCGCCGGCAAGTCTTGCACGGGCCTGCGGCGCTAGGGTGATAGCAGAGGTGGTGGAGGAACTTGCGAAGACAGAGAGGAAGAAGAAAGCGCACTAGTTAGAAACCCCGAGCCGGCGACTTATAAGAGGCTGCTCCTGAGTGGCTGACTGGTAGGCCCAGGCGATTCAGTCAAATCCCGCAGCAGACGCGCGCATGGTACGTGGCGAAAAAGGTGGCGCGGAAATCGAGGAGCTTCCGCTTTATCGCTTCCGATTACTGCGGCCGCTCCCGTCCCGCGCGCTTCCCAAAATCCAAATCCAGCGACATCCGCGGGCTGCAGAACAGCTTGTCAAAACAGAAGACCCCGCTCGCGCCGGCGCTCGGTATGTCACGGGTAAAGAAATTCACTCGACGAAAGACCTGAAATGGATCAAGGCGACTGAAAGAGGTTGATGACGTCATCCGTGACGATTGACCCAAAGCGAGGCACTCATGTAGCCCAAAGAACCAGTCGGAAAGATCCACAACTCTTTCCCCACTCTGACCTCAATCCATTTGGGGGCTAATGATGAAGCTATGTACCTAGGGTAGGGGCACGGACCTGTCCAAAAGAGCCCTACCCAAGGACATCCCTAGAAGAAGTCACCTTTCAATCGACTTGAAGGTAGCCACTCGACGGGTTTAAGACACTCGACCAAGAAGCTACCACTCGACAGTGAAGCCAACCACTCGACTGCCAGGAGATCTAAAGTCATTCCGCTGGCAAACGGTCGGCTATTAAGTAGTCTTTATGGTCATTATAGCACTTCATTACCAGTGTTACCAGTAACGCCCCGCATTAATGTACATTGAACCCTTGATAACGTGGGCTGGCCGGGGTCCTGGCGAACTCTATATAAGCCACCCCCACCTCAGTATCAAGGGTTCGCACCCCCGTTATTCACACGCCTATAATCCAATCGACCGCCTCCGAGCACCGAGACGTAGGGCTGTTACTTCCTCCGCGAAGGGCCCGAACTCGTACATCTTGGTGTGTTTACAACTTCCCAATAGCTGAGATCTAGCCTCTCCATACACACCCCCCTACATCACTGTCAGAGTTAGAACCACGACATGGATGGCGCCACACCTCGGGCGAGCTCCATATCAACAATGGTGTGGATGGCACCCCATCTTGGCCATGCCTCGTATCACCTCGGGCGAGCCCCAGTTCGACCTGCATTGACAGCCCTTCACCTGCAGAGGCCGGAGTGGCGCATGGTGTCGAGTGGATGATGGAGCCCTGTCCTCCATCACATGGAGTTGTGACCAATCTCCTCTCCTAAAAAGGGTCACATGTCATGGCGAAAGTTATTTGCCGTAGAGGGTCCCGTGGTCACCACTTTTGAGTGGGTTGAGGGTTGCTCCCACAACCTTGACTTCTTGCCATTGTTTACAACGTGAGTATGTGAAGACTGTCATTGAGGCGCTCATGTTGAGGATGATGACTTCGGGATTGGCGCATCATCCTACCTGCACCCTTGAATCCTCACCACCTTGTGTCATGCCTCACAACACAGAACGAAGAACCTTGCAATACTTCACCGTCGGTCCACCATGGTGTTGGTGTTGGTGGTTCCGAGTGTGAACCGCAGTAGAGGAGTGAAGGGATGCCGCACTTGTCTGCCCATTGGCGGTCTTAGCCCGGAAGTGTTGAGATGCCTCCACGTCTCCTTTGATGTCCGCCCTTGATGACTCCTTGAATAGTGCATGCCTCAAGCATTAGCTTGTGCTAATCCTTCCTCGCCTTGGCCGCTGCTTGCCTTTGGGCCTTCTTGGACTACATAGTTTAAAACTACGCGGGATCTTGGGCTTGGTACATGTTGACCCTGGCGGCATGCTCGATGAAGACCATAGGCGGCAATGATTCGTACTAGACCATCACCGGCTCCGATTTGCTGCCGTGGGAGAGTTCACCTGCAAGAAAGAGGCTTACGGGCGGAGATCCTTGCAGCCTGCTGTGCACATTGGGAGATTGATGAAGACGATTTTGACGACCACAATGAAGCAAAGATGGGAGGAGAACCATGTCCCACCGGGCGTGCCAATTTGTTTGACACAAGAAATAATAAAAATAACATTGGTTATTGCTTTATTATCTCTCTACGCACCAGGGGAAATAAAACATTGCGGGCGTGCCAGTGTACCGTAGTACATAAAGAAAAGTGGTACGGAAAACAAGTATTTCATTAATCTCATCGGATAAACAAAATTACAAGATCCCATAAAAAAATGGTTGCGCTCCATGGCCTACTAGCGCGGCTTGCCTGACTATGGCGATGTGCGGTCTCCTGGTTCCCGGGGCCTCGAAAAGCTCCCGGTTAATTACTCCCGCGGGTTGCTCCGCGAGATACCTCCGATTAAGCCGTGTGGTCGTCTTCGTCATCTTCGCTTCGCGTTCTCCATGCATGATGATGATGGTGTGTGTGTGTGTGGTGCGGGCAGCGGCAAAGCCCGTGTCCTTGTCAGTACACGTGCCGCTTAAAATATGGCTTTGTGCTGGCCACGTTCCCCCTCGCCGTCGCGCCTCGTCGGTCTTGACAACGTTGATATAGTCGGTGTTGAAGTTGCATGGGTCCTGCTCAGCTCGGACTTCTTGACGATGTAGCGGCTTCGTCGGGTATGCAAGGGGTTGCCTCGCGGGAGTATTCTTATGGAGACCGGTGTCGGTGTAAAACCAATGCTCGCTTGTATCGGCAATGCCGATGTGGTTGGCGCCTCGTCTCGGCTGGACGCCGAGTTTACGGCGGTCCGCCAAGGCAAAGGATGCCACCTCACATGGTCATAGAAAGGGGACCTGTACATTGGCGACAACGTGGGCCTGTATGCCGGGACCTGTTCACCAATGACCTGTGCGTCGTGATGGGTGCGTCTCACTTGAATGAACGCCAAGTCTATGGTAGTCTGTTTTGTCAAGGACGCCGCCCGAAGAACTCGTGAGGAGATGTTGTAGTGGTTTCATTGCCTTGGGTGGGTGCTACACCGAAAGGGGACCCATATGCCGGGGACGCCATGGACTTGTACATCGAGACATATATGTCGAGGACCTGTCCGCCATGGTGGGTGCCTCGTCTCGACTAAACGCCGTATTCGGTGGTTTACCGAGACAAGTAGCACGCGGAGACCTGTACGCCAAGGACCTGTTCGCCATGGTGGGTGCGCTTTCATAGATGGGACCGGTCTCGGGCTGCATCGTCGTGAGCACCGGTTCCGCCACGTCGTCTCCTCCGGGAAGCAAGACACCAGACCTGTGCACCATGATCGAAACGCCATAGACCTGTGCACCGGAGAGACCTGTTCATCATGGACTTGTCTCGGGCTACGTCGTTGTGAGCTCCGGCTCCGCCATGTCATCTCCTCCGGGAAGAAACGCACATGACTTGTTCGGGGCGCCATGGACCTGTGCACCGATGACCTGTTCGTCGAGGACCTATGCACCGGAGAGACCTGTTCGCCATGGACTTGTCGCGGGCTACATCGTCGCGAGCTCTGATTCGACCGCGTCGTCTTCACCGGAAACCAAAGCGCCAGACCTGTACACCACGGTCGGAGCACCATGGACCTGTGCATCGGAGAGACATGCTCACAATGGAGTTGTCTCGGGCTACATCGTAGCGAGCTCCGGCTCGACCACGTCGTCTCCACTGGAAACCAAAGCGCCCCACCGCGATAGGGACGCCATAGACTTGTGCAAGGGAGAGACCTGTTCGCCATGGACTTGACTTGGGCTACGTCGTTGCGACCTCCGGTTTCGCCACGCCGTCTCCTCCTGGAAGCATGGTGTAAAACCTGTATGCTGGTGTCCCGTTCACCATGAACCTGTTCGTCGCGGTCCTGTGCGCCGCTGACATGGTAGACCTCCAAAGGAGCTAGAGGCTGGGCTATGTTGTTGGCAAGCTCAGGCTGCTCCCGAGTCATCTCCGTTGGGCGCGCCATCCACCGTCTCCATTGCACTTGGTAGAAGACGAGCTTCGCTTCATCCACGGCCTTCTTCGCTAGACGCATTGTCCGCCACCTCCATTGCTCCTAGTATGAGAAGAGCGCTGCTGGGATGTGTCGTCCACTCTCTCCGTTGCACCTGTACATGAAAAAGAGGATGGGCTGCTTCCTCGCCGTCCATAGGCGTGTGTCTGAGGGTGACGCTGCGCTCCTCTGATTTCATCCACCGCCTCTGTGGAGTCACATCGTGTTCTTCTGGACGCAGCCGCCTCGGTCTCTTCTCAGGAGGCGAACAAATAAACGGTGGTTCATCCTGCGACGGTGCCGTTCCTTCACCATGAACCTGGTAAGAAAAAGACCATAGAAAAGGAACGAAGAGGGCATGTTGGCGATGGCACATGCATGCACCGCATGCCTGCAGTCTTGGGTGTGTTGTTGTCGTCGTCGCCACGTCTTCGAGCTCGAACGGGTACGCTGCCGCCACCGCGTCCTCTCACCGTGAGCTCAGCCGCGGCGCATCTCTCTCGGCTGGATGTGTCTTTCTTCTGAGTGTGTATGCTGCCACTGCCGTCGCCGCCGGCACGTCCGCAACGTGAGTTCTTCTCTTCTGCATGAGATATCTTGATCTGGTCCCTCTAGTCAGTACATCACGGCTGCCTCATCGCTGCCGCCATGGGTGCGTCCTTTCTCCTCGACGCTACCGGCAGGGCTCGGCGAGATACCGTGATCCCGTTCTTGTGTTGCGTCGTTGCACCTGTACCTGAAATAGAGAAACGATACACATGTACCGTAGAGGAAGCTAGATCGTCCGATCGCCATGGCACACCTCCTCATGGATGTGCTCCTTCGTGGATGCTCCGCCGTGGCTGACGTGCCTCCGCGTGCCTTGGCGCGCGTACGCTGCCATCGCCGGACAAAGCCAGGCTGTGTGCGTGCTGCCCGGCGAGCGCGCCACCGCCTGTGGTTGTGCCCCGTTGCGTGCCGCGGATGCGGTAACCTTCCTGAGTTTCTTCCTTTGCGCTTGAGTTCCTCTTTGAAGGCATGCCGCAACTGGTGCGTCTCCTCCTAGGTCTCCCTTGATGTTCTTGCTGCGGTGCGTGAGGTGTTCGTGGCTGCCTTGGTTTCTCCCTTGTCGAGCCTGGTTGACAAAAACAAATATATATATCAAAGAAGCTAGTCAGTGGGGGCATGCGTTGCTGCCCGTTCTTCATCTCGTCGGGCGCCTGCTTGCTGTCGGCAACACGCTCCCGCTGCCGCGGACACGGCCGTTGCCACTGCGAGCGGCCCGCGGCAGCACACAGGCCATGCGCGTCATGGAGTTTTGGACGTAGTTAGTGTCGTCGCCGGCGATCTCTCTCACTGTAGATGGACTCTCACGCTCTCTGTAACTGAAACACGATGATAAGAGATTTTTGTGCCGCCCACACTTCCTGCGGCTTTTCTATTTTTCTCCTTATTCCTTATAACTTGAGCTACATGCAGACTAAGCTAACAGCTGATCTTATAGTTCCGGCACTCCCAGCACGCACAACGTGCCATCGCACGTTGAACTGGTAGTGGCAAGTGCCCCGGGCTGCCTAGCGCACGACTCGGGCTACACACACGCACGCAGCTATGCAACATGCCCACGGCATGGACACGTACAAGAAAAGAAAAAAAAAATGCACCTAGACTGTCTATGACACGAATGAATGCTAACAAATCACCCCCTCAGTCGTGGCTTGCTCCTTTCACGTCGACGATGCCGAGCTTCTTTCTGAACTCAACGAACTTTGCACGCCCGAGCGACTTGGTCAGAAGGTCAGCAACCTGTTCCTCCGTCCTCACGTGCTGAACATTGATCCTCTTCTCCTCGACGCACTCACGTATGAAATGATAGCGAGTGTCGATGTGCTTGCTCCGGTCATGGTGAACCGGATTCTTGCACAGCGCAATCGCGGACTTGTTGTCGACGAGGAGCTTGGCCTCCATGGGTGCTTCGCCTTGGAGCTCTCCGACCAGCCGGCCGAGCCACACACCGTGGCAGGCAGTCGTACCTGCTGCAATATACTCCTCCTCACACGACGAGAGAGCCTCCGTCTTCTGTTTCTGTGATGCCCAAAGTACACAGCTGGAGCCGAAGAAGAAAACTGTGCCGGTGGTGCTCTTGCGGTCATCCGGATCACCAGCGAAGTCGCTGTCGCTGTAGCCCACCACCCGTGGACGCGACGAACCATGCCGCTCATAATGACAGCCGTACGTCACCGTGCCACTGACGTACCTCAGTATATGCCTCACAGCCGCCATGTGCAGAGCTGTTGGAGCTTCTGAAAGAACATGCGGTGCCCCCATGTTTGGTTTTGGTAATTGATGACAATCTCTATGGACTAATGGTTGCCTTGAGTTATATTTGAAGGTTTTGTCCATATGCTTTTCTTGGAGTACATGTGTTGATTTCAAGGAGAGTTTGTGTCGACCAAGGTGTTATTCAAGGAATTATCCAAAGATTGGTCATGTGAGAGTTGAGCTTATTGCAAGCATGTCTTGAAGAAGAAGATTGTGTGATCATTCATGTCTACCTCCAAGACATCATCCAAATGAAGAGAATTGGAAAGGTTCAAGGTTGATCAAGACTAAGTCAAGAGTGAATCAAGTTGATCAACTCACAAAGCGCAGAAGATGTACCGAGAGGGATCAAGTGATCCCATGGTATGGTAAGAATTGTCAATTACGCTTTGTGTACTAACCCATGGTCTTCGTGAGAGTTCTTTGTGGGGTTAGGTTGCGGTGTGCAAGTTCAAGTGGAGCACCACGAAGAGATCAAATGCTTGAAGCGTGCTATACTTTGTGGTGACAATGGACTCGTGAAGATGTGCGGAAGAAAGGCTCACCCATAGTGGAGTATGGGGGAGCAATCAACTAGTCTTCATCAAGCCAACACAATCAAGAAAGGTGGTCCAACTTGAGGGAGTCAAGATCGTCATCATCTAGCTCAAGTGGACCATGTGCAAGGCAAAGGTTTGCCCTTGGTAGGTTTTCTATTTTACCGGTCTCATGATGGTAGTTGGGAGACCGGGTTATAGGATCGATTGCCGTACTATCAAGGGGGGCCCTCGATGAGTAGCTTGATCGTATCGTTTGTTGAGAGCTCAAACCTTTGCATCCTTGCATCATCTTTCTTGGTTCTTGTTTGGTTCTCTTTGTGAGTCTTAGAGCTTATGGTCATCTTGATGACAAGCTTGAGTTCATCGAAAACGGAGTTCGCATGCATCTTCTATGATGTTTTCGATGTTGGAGGTTTTGCCGGTTCTTCTCGGTTGGAGGTTTCACTCCTCTATTTGTTGGCATACCTCCCCTGCCTCTTCTTACTATAACCAGTCGCTGTTTTGATGCTACTCGTCGTCTTGTTTCCAACAAGCTTGAGTTTGCTCAATTCGGAGTTCATATGCGGAAGTTATGGCAGTTCTGATTTTCTGGAGTGTGGTTTTTCTCCTGGACCCAGCGGTAGTACCGCGGGCCACAGCGGTAGTACCGCTGAGGCTCACTAAGCGGCAGTACCGCTCCTCGGAGCGGCAGTACCGCTTGATGGCCTCAGCAGCAGTGCCTCTGCGGATCCGTGCTCCTACCGCCTCGACACAGTGGTTGGAGCGGTAGTACGGCTGCAGTCCACTAAGCGGTAGTACCGCTCCTCGGAGCGGTAGTACCGCTTGCTGGGCTTAGCCGCAGTACCGCTGTGGCTTCGTGCTCCTTCCGCTTTGATTCGAGTGCGCTTTTTCTCGTGTCGGGTTTTGCGGTACTAGCTGCAGTAGTAGTGGCGGTAGTGCTGCTTGTGAGCGGTAGTACCGCCCTACCTCCGCGGTAGTACCGCTCTGGGTCCCAGCCCCAGCCCTTTTCTTCTGGCGCGGCAGTACCGCTGAGGGGGAGCGGTAGTACCGCTTACGAGCGGTAGTACCGCCCTGCCTCCGCGGTAGTATCGCTCTCTGCGGGGCTGAGTGGGGGTTAACGGTTTGATTTTCCCCCTCCTATAAAAGGGGGTCTTCTTCCCCGTTGAACCTCAATCCTTTGAGCTCGTGTTCTTCCCCCATTGTTGACCTTCTTCGAGCTTGCTAACTCTCAATCCCTCCATGGATTCTTGCTAGTTTTTGAGGGAAAAGAGAGAGGAGATCTAGATCCACATTTCCACCAATCACTTTCTCCTCTATGTGAGGGGAACCCCTTGGATCTAGATCTTGGAGTTCTTGGTGTTCTCTTTCTTGTTCTTCCTCTCATTTTCCTCCCTAGCATTAGTTGCTTCGGTGGGATTTGAGAGAGAAGGACTTGGGCACTCCGTGTGCCCTTGCCATTGCATTTGGTGCATCGGTTTGAGTTCTCCACGTGATACGTGGAAGTTACAAGTTGAGAAGCTTATTACTCTTGGGTGCTTGGTACCCTTGAGCTTGTTCCTCTTGGGTGCTTGGGCACCCTAGACGGTTGTTGGTGTTCGGAGCTCAATCATTGTGGTGCAAAGCTCCGGGCAAGCGTCGGGGTCTCCAATTAGGTTGTGGAGATCGCCTCGAGCAATTTGACGGGTACCGGTGACCGCCCCCAAGGGTTGCCAAAGTGTACGGGTTCGGTGACCGCCCCCAAGGGTTGCCATTTGTATGGGTTCGGTGACCGCCCTCAAGGGTCCCTTAGTGGAATCACGGCATCTTGCATTGTGCGAGAGCGTGAGGAGATTACGGTGGCCCTAGTGGCTTCTTGGGGAGCATTGTGCCTCCACACCGCTCCAAACGGAGATTAGCATCCGCAAGGGTGTGAACTTCGGGATACATCGTCGTCTCCGCGTGCCTCAGTTATCTCTTACCCGAGCCCCTTTACTTATGCACTTTACTTGGTGATAGCCATATTGTTTCTTGTCATATATCCTGCTATCACATAGTTGCTTATCTTGCTTAGCATAAGTTGTTGGTGCACATAGGTGAGCCTAGTTGTTTTAGGTTTTGTGCTTGACAAATTAACCGCTAGGTTTATTCCGCATTTGTTCAAGCCTAACCCGTAATTATTTTAAAACGCCTATTCACCCCCCCTCTAGGCGACATCCACGATCTTTCAATTGGTATCAGAGCCTCGTCTCTCTTTATAGGGCTTAACCGCCTAGAGAGTAAGGATGTCGACTAGGGGATTAGGATTCTCTGACACTCTTAGTTTCGATGGCACAAATTTTGATGTTTGGGTAATTCGCATGCTTAATCTCTTTAGGGTCATGGACCCAAATTTAGAGCGAATTGTAGATATGGGGTTTTCTCCTCCGAAGGATCCCCAAAGATTATCTTTAGAGGATGAGAAAAACTCTTATCTCAATGCTCAAGCTTCTAATGTGCTTTTCGATGCTTTGAGCAATGTAGTTATATTTCAACTCATGCCGTTCCGGGATGCTCATGAGTTGTGGACGAAGCTTCAAGATAAATATGGAGTGTCCAAGATTTGTGGGGATGATTGTTCTCCCTCCACCTCCGGTCGTATAGTCTTCTCAACTTCTTCTACTTCACCTACATGTGGTTTGCCACAAGGTAATGATATGGTGAGTAGTGTTGGTCATTGCAATGATGATAGTATGTTTATTGTGGATGATCCTTCATCACTATCTTTTGGCAATGCTTCTTCTTTGGGCTTTAACACTTCGAGCACACGAAATGTTTCACATGCTTGCGTTGATAGTCCTTGCATATCATGTAGAAATTTCTTGACTAAATCTCATGATGATATGTTTACTATGTCTTGTTGCCATGATAAAAATGCATATATGTCCTCGAATTGTTGTGCTAATAATGTAGAGGAAACCCAACACCCCATGGAACAAGATGTGGTCTTAAATGGTGCTTCAAGGGATCCTACATCATCATCTATTGCTTTTTGCCTCATGGCTAAGGCTTCAAAGGTATCTCCCACTTTGAAACCCAATATGTCTCTTGATGATGATGTTGATGCTAATGATGATGAGGATAATGATGAAGAGAATGATAATGTTGTCTCCTTAAAAATTAAGGGGGAAATAGTTTTTAAAGCTCTTCATAAAAAAAATATTGCTCGTTCCAACTTCATGGAAATCATGTCCATTGCCATTGAGGGCAAGAAGTATATTGATGAGTTGGAATCTCGTCTTGAGGAGCATGAGGTCACCATTGATAAAATGGAAGGTTATGAGCGTGATTACGCAAATGAAATTGCGGACCTCTCTCAAGCTCTTGAACTTGAACAAACCACCAAGGAATCTCTTGAGGAGACTTTTGCTCTAGAATTATCTAGAGTGAGGGAATCTCGTGATAGAGCTCTTGAGGTGGCCAATGATTTTGAAACTAAAAATGAGGAGCTTGAAGTTGCGCATGCTAAACTCCTTGAGGACTTTGAGCACCTTGAAAATGGCTCAAGGGTCATTAAGAGTGAGCTCATCAAACTCACCGAGTCTCATGCTCAACTTAAAGCTTCATATTCTAAAGAGCTTGCCAAGTTGTCTTCTCCTCTTGTTGCTAATGATGATGCTTGTGCTACTAACTCTATCTCTTGTGAAGCATCCATATTGAAGGAGAATGTTGAGCTAAGGGCTCAACTTGAGTTGCTATCTAGCAATTATGGAATGTTGGAAGAAAATCATGTAAAGCTCACAAGCTCCCATGATGATCTTCTAGTATCCCATAATGTGCTAAAGATAGCCCATGAGGCCATGCTTGCTAAGGTAACATCTAGTGAGCCTCATGTGGATACTAGCACTACTTCTAGTCAAAATGCTATATTGCCATGTGCTAGTCCTTGTAATTCATCTACTCACAATGTTGGTACATCTTGTGATGAATTGCTTTTCTTGCCTTGTTGCTCTAATGATGAAGCTTATACTTCCTCTAGTACTTGTGTTGAGACTAACCATGTAGAGGAAATCAAAGAGCTCAAGGCCCAAGTCACTTCTTTGAAGAAAGACTTGGAAAAGAGTCATGAAGGGAAATCCGCACTCAACAATATCTTGAGTGTGCAAAAATCCCCCAATGACAAAGGTGGACTTGGATTCAACTCCAATAAGAAGAAGAAGTCCAAGATGATCAAGAAGAAGGGCCAAGAACATGTCAAGAATTCGTCCAAGATTATTTGCTTCAAGTGCAAAGTAGAAGGGCATCATGTTAGATCTTGCCCATTGAAGAAGAAGCCCATTAGTGACAAGCAACAAGGGAAGCGGCCACAAGTTCACTCTCATTCTCAACCTCAAGTTGAAGAAAGGCCTCTTCCCAAGAAGACTCAAGCTAATTCTTCTCAAGTTGAGAAATCAAGTGAGAAGAAAGTGAAGAGTAGACGTTGCTACCTATGTCGCGAGAAAGGTCACCTCGCTTCTTCATGCACTAGTGGTAACTTATCCAACCCAATTATTATTGATGATGTCTATTCTCTTGGGAAGGATAAGGTTGGCAATGTGGTTGCCAAGTTTGTCGGTACTCAAAGTGGTTTGAAGCAAAGAACCATTTGGGTAGCCAAGCCTATTGTGACTAACCTCTTAGGACCCAACTTGGTTGGGGACCAACAAGCTAAAACTTGATCAATAGGTGATGTTGGAGGTCATTGGAGACTTGGTTATATCATGAAGAATTAAGGGGACTTCATCATTCTTATTGTCTCAAGCCAAGTCATTCGGATTATCAAGTTTCTATCTTATATCCAATGTTCCTCCTTGCGGTAACTCGTGCTTAAATTGTTTACATTGAAAGTTACTTGCCCCTTTGCATGTTTGGCTTTGTTCCTTACATGTGTTTGTATATGTTGTGCTTCCAACTTGTGTGTTGGTTTGCACATCATGTATGAGTGTGTCATGCGTAGAGCCTTTGTGCTTCTTCTTGTATCTTAGTTGGCTCTTGTGAGAGATTAATGTAATATCCCATTATGGGGGAGTGATGTGCTTTGTGCACCCCACAATCCTATAAATGTGTGTACATGAGGAATACCATTTAGTATTGATATTACAAGATTATCTAGTTGCTATGTGGTATGTCTTCTCATGAGAAATTCAAATTCTAAATAGTCCATTAATTATCTCTTGTTGGATCCTTTAAATTGCCTCTTGTCTATCTTTAATTGGTATCACATTATGGGGGAGTAATATGCTACGTGTATATTACTAGCCTAGAAAATGTGTACATTTGAGATATTGTCATCTAGAGTTGATATTGTAAATTATCTTGTTCCTAGGTGGCATGTTAGCTCTACAAGTTGCAATTTGCTTTTTGTTTGGTGTGAAGATGATGTCGGATATCCTTGTTATCTACCACCGGGAATTATTCCCAAATAATTCTTGTCTTTTGACAATTGGTACTCTCTTATGTGTGGTAGAAATTATTGATCATCTTTACATTGGCTTTTGCTTTTTATTTGCCCTTTCTCTTGCCAAGGCTTGTATCAACTCCCCTTGTCTTCCATACCACTTGTGGATCTTGTGTATTTCTTGACCTTGTCTAGTGTTTTCTAGATATAGTGAAAGTGATGATCCCACCTCGTGCATGTTGTATTCAAATGCAATTTCTCTCTAATGCACTAGTCTCGGGGGAGCTATCCTATTTTCTATAAAACACTCTTCTTGCGATCCTTATCAAGTGTGTGTTGGTGGAAGGCAAGCCGTTTTCGTTTTGGTACTTTGTGCCATCATGAAACTTTGTAGAGAGCTTGGTTTGTTTGGAACCATCCTCTCTTTTGGGAGTTTGATGTCTCTTCTTTGCGTATATCAATCGATATCTCATTCCTTGTTCCAAGTGATGATTTATTCATTTGGTATCTTTTCTTTCCTTGGTATTTCTCGTCTTTTGGTATCGGTTCTTGAAAGTCTTGAGCATGCATATTAACTTTGTGTAGTATCTTTGGCATGCTTTCTTTCTTTGACCTAATATATAGGGGAAACTCCACCAAGTCTCAAATTGGATGAGATGTGCATGAAATTCATTTCCTTATCTATATGCACATATGTATGTGTAGTTTGTCCTATGTGTTATTGGTTCTCTAACTCTTTGGTCCCAATGAGTTTGGGCACCATTTTGTTTGTGTTGTCGTTCTAGGAACAAGTGGAGATGCATTGGATGCTTGGCTCACTCACAAGGAAGGAGTTGTCACCATGTGCTTATTGGAGTCAAGCTAGGATGATCAATGAACTACTTTGTACCTTCGATTGGTATCTACTACATCCTTTCAATGTTATCTCGGTAACAAGTATCTTCATATACTTCATGCACACATTTCTTGCATCAACCTTGTGTAGGTTGTATCGTGGCATGTTATCCATTCTTTCTTGTGATACTTGTTTCCTTTCTCAAAGCATCTCAACGATGATCTCATGTTGCTAGTTGTGATGTCTTTGATAGTTGTGTAGTAGGAATTCGTTTGTATACAATAAGACTATATCTAGCCATGTGCTATGCTTTCAAGCAAATATCTTATTGGTATATTTATGATTTCCTTGTGGATATCTTATTCCTCGTGTTGCAACTATTTCGGGTGTACATCCTTCTTTGTAGATATGTCGTCTACCTAGAATCTTATACACTTGAGAAAAGTTGCATAACTAGTTGATATCCTTTCTTTTCGACCACCTTGTCTTTCTTATGTTATTTCTTCGGTGGCTCCGTGAAAGCTTTTGCCTTGAGTGCGTGTCTTATGTCGTTGCATCTTGATGCACTCTTGTGTGGTGAAGATTACTTTCCTCATGCTTATCTTTACGAGGCTTTTTCCATCTTAATTGGTATCCCTCGTCTTGATGAGGCTTTCATCTTCTATCTTCACCACGGGTTGTCACAAGCATAGGTTCTTTATATGCTTATTAGTAAGCTTGTGAACCCATTTGCTAGTTGTGTGTGGGAATGATAGGCCTTGTGGGAATGATAGGCCTTGCACCGTGTGCCTCATTCTTTCAAGACTTTATTGATGCTTTATGCTCATTCGTACATTAGTCTTCTCAAGTGCATTGCCTTGACTCACACACATCATTTTGGTTGAGCCCATTCTTAAGTTGCCTCTTTTACTTGTTGCTCAACCATGTGTTAGTTGCAAGTACTAGGCTTAGTTTCCTATATGCTCACTTGCACTTGTTGTAAGTTTCTATTGATTTTGGGGGAGCTATGATCCTATTTTGTGCACTTTGTATCCAAACACAAAAATTCTTGGTGTGCACAAATCATGGGGAGCTTCTCTAGGTTCTTTAGAACACTTCTTTGCTCTTATCATAATATCTTTCCTTCTTGTGGCTCGTAGGATCATTTGGCCTAGTTGCTTCAATTGGTATCTTTTGATAGCTTGCTTCAATTGGTATCTTTTGATCGCTTGATTGCTTGTGTCTCTGTCGATTATGTCTTTGTGGCATATCTTCCTTTAGCAATCTTTGGGCCTCAATATAGTTTGTCTTCCTCCAAGTATTTACCGTTGGATATGTGTATTGCATTCCACTCTCTTGTTGAGAAATACACAACTTTTGGAGGAACTCAATCTATATTGGCCTTCTAAGCTTTTCGCCCATTTTGGCAATCGATGCCAATGGGGGAGAAGTTTCAGAGAGTTTTGTGGAGGTTTCGGAGAGCTTTATGGAGAAGTCTTTAGAGTTTTCTCCTTGCTTTGATTTTGTTCCTAAGCATTTGCATCTCGTACGCATGCATTATTGATTGTTGCATTGCATGGTGATGCATAATTCCTTGTATTAAACTCTCTTGAAAGTGATTGTCATCAATTACCAAAATGGGGGAGATTGAAAGAACATGCGGTGCCCCCATGTTTGGTTTTGGTAATTGATGACAATCTCTATGGACTAATGGTTGCCTTGAGTTATATTTGAAGGTTTTGTCCATATGCTTTTCTTGGAGTACATGTGTTGATTTCAAGGAGAGTTTGTGTCGACCAAGGTGTTATTCAAGGAATTATCCAAAGATTGGTCATGTGAGAGTTGAGCTTATTGCAAGCATGTCTTGAAGAAGAAGATTGTGTGATCATTCATGTCTACCTCCAAGACATCATCCAAATGAAGAGAATTGGAAAGGTTCAAGGTTGATCAAGACTAAGTCAAGAGTGAATCAAGTTGATCAACTCACAAAGCGCAGAAGATGTACCGAGAGGGATCAAGTGATCCCATGGTATGGTAAGAATTGTCAATTACGCTTTGTGTACTAACCCATGGTCTTCGTGAGAGTTCTTTGTGGGGTTAGGTTGCGGTGTGCAAGTTCAAGTGGAGCACCACGAAGAGATCAAATGCTTGAAGCGTGCTATACTTTGTGGTGACAATGGACTCGTGAAGATGTGCGGAAGAAAGGCTCACCCATAGTGGAGTATGGGGGAGCAATCAACTAGTCTTCATCAAGCCAACACAATCAAGAAAGGTGGTCCAACTTGAGGGAGTCAAGATCGTCATCATCTAGCTCAAGTGGACCATGTGCAAGGCAAAGGTTTGCCCTTGGTAGGTTTTCTATTTTACCGGTCTCATGATGGTAGTTGGGAGACCGGGTTATAGGATCGATTGCCGTACTATCAAGGGGGGCCCTCGATGAGTAGCTTGATCGTATCGTTCGTTGAGAGCTCAAACCTTTGCATCCTTGCATCATCTTTCTTGGTTCTTGTTTGGTTCTCTTTGTGAGTCTTAGAGCTTATGGTCATCTTGATGACAAGCTTGAGTTCATCGAAAACGGAGTTCGCATGCATCTTCTATGATGTTTTCGATGTTGGAGGTTTTGCCGGTTCTTCTCGGTTGGAGGTTTCACTCCTCTATTTGTTGGCATACCTCCCCTGCCTCTTCTTACTATAACCAGTCGCTGTTTTGATGCTACTCGTCGTCTTGTTTCCAACAAGCTTGAGTTTGCTCAATTCGGAGTTCATATGCGGAAGTTATGGCAGTTCTGATTTTCTGGAGTGTGGTTTTTCTCCTGGACCCAGCGGTAGTACCGCGGGCCACAGCGGTAGTACCGCTGAGGCTCACTAAGCGGCAGTACCGCTCCTCGGAGCGGCAGTACCGCTTGATGGCCTCAGCAGCAGTGCCTCTGCGGATCCGTGCTCCTACCGCCTCGACACAGTGGTTGGAGCGGTAGTACGGCTGCAGTCCACTAAGCGGTAGTACCGCTCCTCGGAGCGGTAGTACCGCTTGCTGGGCTCAGCCGCAGTACCGCTGTGGCTTCGTGCTCCTTCCGCTTCGATTCGAGTGCGCTTTTTCTTGTGTCGGGTTTTGCGGTACTAGCTGCAGTAGTAGTGGCGGTAGTGCTGCTTGTGAGCGGTAGTACCGCCCTACCTCCGCGGTAGTACCGCTCTGGGTCCCAGCCCCAGCCCTTTTCTTCTGGCGCGGCAGTACCGCCGAGGGGGAGCGGTAGTACCGTTTACGAGCGGTAGTACCGCCCTGCCTCCGCGGTAGTACCGCTCTCTGCGGGGCTGAGTGGGGGTTAACGGTTGGATTTTCCCCCTCCTATAAAAGGGGGTCTTCTTCCCCGTTGAACCTCAATCCTTTGAGCTCGTGTTCTTCCCCCATTGTTGACCTTCTTCGAGCTTGCTAACTCTCAATCCCTCCATGGATTCTTGCTAGTTTTTGAGGGAAAAGAGAGAGGAGATCTAGATCCACATTTCCACCAATCACTTTCTCCTCTATGTGAGGGGTACCCCTTGGATCTAGATCTTGGAGTTTTGGTGTTCTCTTTCTTGTTCTTCCTCTCATTTTCCTCCCTAGCATTAGTTGCTTCGGTGGGATTTGAGAGAGAAGGACTTGGGCACTCTGTGTGCCCTTGCCATTGCATTTGGTGCATCGGTTTGAGTTCTCCACGTGATACGTGGAAGTTACAAGTTGAGAAGCTTATTACTCTTGGGTGCTTGGTACCCTTGAGCTTGTTCCTCTTGGGTGCTTGGGCGCCCTAGACGGTTGTTGGTGTTCGGAGCTCAATCATTGTGGTGCAAAGCTCCGGGCAAGCGTCGGGGTCTCCAATTAGGTTGTGGAGATCGCCTCGAGCAATTTGACGGGTACCGGTGACCGCCCCCAAGGGTTGCCAAAGTGTACGGGTTCGGTGACCGCCCCCAAGGGTTGCCATTTGTACGGGTTCGGTGACCGCCCTCAAGGGTCCCTTAGTGGAATCACGGCATCTTGCATTGTGCGAGAGCGTGAGGAGATTACGGTGGCCCTAGTGGCTTCTTGGGGAGCATTGTGCCTCCACACCGCTCCAAACGGAGATTAGCATCCGCAAGGGTGTGAACTTCGGGATACATCGTCGTCTCCGCGTGCCTCAGTTATCTCTTACCCGAGCCCCTTTACTTATGCACTTTACTTGGTGATAGCCATATTGTTTCTTGTCATATATCCTGCTATCACATAGTTGCTTATCTTGCTTAGCATAAGTTGTTGGTGCACATAGGTGAGCCTAGTTGTTTTAGGTTTTGTGCTTGACAAATTAACCGCTAGGTTTATTCCGCATTTGTTCAAGCCTAACCCGTAATTATTTTAAAACGCCTATTCACCCCCCTCTAGGCGACATCCACGATCTTTCAGCTTCCATGTAGCGGCTGACGAGTCCAACAGCGTAGCAGATGTCCGGCCGGGTATTCACCAAGTACCGCAAGCTCCCAACAATGCTCCGGTACTCAGTGGGATCGACGGCGTCGCTGCCGTCATTCTTCATCAGCTTCATCCTGTTTTCCATGGGTGTGTGGCAAGGGTTGCAACCCTCCAGGCCCGCGTACTTGACGATCTTCCGCGCGTAGCCGCTCTGGCACAAAGTGATCGCCTCCTCCGTCTGATTCACCTCGATGCCGAGGTAATATGAGAGGAGGCCCAGATCGCTCATGCTGTACACCGCCTTCATCTGGTCCTTGAACTCGACGATGTTAGACACGCGGGAGCCGGTGATGATCAAGTCATCAACGTACACCCCTACGATCAGGAAGTCGTTCTCCTTCGCCCTCCTATAGACTGTGTGCTCCAAGGGACTCCGCTCGAAGCCGAGCTCCACCAGAGAGCTGTCCAACTTCGCGTTCCATGCGCGAGGAGCTTGATGAAGCCCATACAGCGCCTTGCGCAGCTTGAGCACCATGTGCTTGTTCTTGTCGTCGATGTAGCCCGACGGCTGCCGGACATACACTTCCTCGGCAAGGTCTCCATTCAAAAACACGGACTTGACGTCCATGTGATGGACTTCCCAGTCGCCCCGAGCAGCGAGCGCGATGAGCACCCGCACAGACTCCATGCGCGCCACGGGTGCAAACACCTCATTGAAGTCCACTCCTGTTTTCTGTGAATAGCCTTTTGCAACTAAACGAGCTTTGTACTTAATCATGTTACCTTGTGGGTCTTTTTTCACCTTAAATACCCACTTTAGCCCGATCGCATGCTGTCCTTGAGGAAGATTGGTGAGCTCCCAAGTCTGGTTGCCCTCTATGCAGTTCATCTCCTCGTCCATGGCGCGCTTCCAGCACGCCTCTTCCAGCGCCAGATCGACACTGGATGGCTCCTCGGCCGCCACGAGACACAGCCCACTGTACTCCAACTCGTACGGGTCGGTGTTGTCGATCAGCTCCTCATACGTGCGGTAGCGGAGCGGCAACCCCTCGGAGTAGTAAGACTCGCCGGTGGGAGGCGTGACGAACGCCGGCTCGTTTGGTGCAGCCGGTGTACCAGGGGACTGCATACACAACTCTTCTGGTGTCGCTGGTGTCGCGCTACCGCTCCCTGCCTCGCTTGCGGGGTCTTCGTCGGAGGGTGCGGTGACCGTGTACTCCACGGTGAAAGTGCTCGGTGTAGCATGTGTCGCGCCTGCGGCAACATCAGTAGGCGCCGTCTCCCAGCTCCATGGCCCGCCCTCGTCGAAGACGACGTCGCGGGTGACGTGCAGCTTGTGCGTTGCCGGATCATAGACCTGATATGCCTTGCTGCCGTCTTCGTACCCCACAAACACCATTGGCGCCGCTCTGTCCGAGAGCTTTGTGACGCCTGGCCCGACTGAAAGTGCAACTATCCCTAGGTGGTTTTGATAATTCATAACAACATATAGCTCATTGAGCTAATGTTATTCCAAGATGATTATTTTAGGAAAGCTCAATGATTGGCATGGCATGGATGGTGAAAGTGGAACCCTCAAAATGCTAAGGACAAAGGATTGGCTCAAGCTCAAAAGCTCAAGACTCTTCATTTTATATTTTAGTAATCCAAGATCACATTGAGTCTTTAGGAAAAGCCAATACTATCAAGGAGGGATGAGGTGTTGCTTAATGAGCCTCTTGCTTCATGTGCTTAGTGATATGCTCCAAAATCCTCAACTACTTTTCCATATCCACATATGACCTAAACCCTAAGCCAAACTCGGTCCTACCGATTCTTCCTATCCGGCGCCACCGAGTTTCACTTGTCATAAGCCACTGCCAAACCCTAGCAATTCGGTTCTACCGATAGGGATCTCGGTCTCACCGAGATGGGATTGCAAACTCTCTGTTTCCCTTTCGTAACCTTTCGGTCTCACCGAAAGAGCGGATCGGTCCCACCGAGATTGCAATGTAAATTCAGTGTTTCCTTTTTGTAACTTTTCGGTCTCACCGAAAGAGCAAATCGGTCCCACCGAGTTTACCTGACCAACTCTCTGGTTAGATTATTACCAAAATCGGTCTCACCGAGTTTGTGTAATCGGTCTCACCGAGATTACGTTATGCCCTAACCCTAACAAAATCGGTCCTACCGAGTTGCATGTCAGTCCCACCGAAAATCTCTAACGGTCACTAGGTTTACTTTTCGGTCCGACCGAGTTTGTTGATTCGGTCCCACCGAGATTGGTAAATTGTGTGTAATGGTTGGATTTTGTGTGGAGGCTATATATACCCCTCCACCTCCTCTTCATTCATGGAGAGAGCCATCAGAACATATCTACACTTCCAACTCATATGTTCTGAGAGAGAACCACCTACTCATGTGTTGAGACCAAGATATTCCATTCCTACTATATGAATCTTGATCTCTAGCCTTCCCCAAGTTGCTTTCCACTCAAATCTTCTTTCCACCAGATCCAAATCCTATGAGAGAGAGTTGAGTGTTGGGGAGACTATCATTTAAAGCACAAGAGCAAGGAGTTCATCATCAACACACCATTTGTTACTTCTTGGAGAGTGGTGTCTCCTAGATTGGCTAGGTGTCACTTGGGAGCCTCCGACAAGATTGTGGAGTTGAACCAAGGAGTTTGTAAGGGCAAGGAGATCGCCTACTTCGTGAAGATCTACCGCTAGTGAGGCAAGTCCTTCGTGGACG
The DNA here is from genome assembly GCA_034509565.1 of Triticum monococcum. Taxonomy (NCBI): domain Eukaryota; kingdom Viridiplantae; phylum Streptophyta; class Magnoliopsida; order Poales; family Poaceae; genus Triticum; species Triticum monococcum. The sequence continues at coordinate 611,113,598 of CM067842.1, forward strand.
ATGGCCATGGTGGGATAGACAAGGTTGCTTCTTCGTGGACCCTTCGTGGGTGAAGCCCTCCGTGGACTCGCGCAACCGTTACCCTTCGTGGGTTGAAGTCTCCATCAACGTGGATGTAGGATAGCACCACCTATCCGAACCACGGGAAAAACATCCATGTCTCCAATTGCGTTTGAATTCTCCAAACCCTTCCCTTTACATTCTTGCAAGTTGTATGCTTTACTTTCCGCTGCCAATATACTCTTTGAATGCTTGCTTGAATTGTGTGATGATTTCTTGACTTGTCCTAAAATAGCTAAAATCCGCCAAGAACTAAAATTGGGAAAAGGTTAAGTTTTTATTTGGTCAAGTAGTCTAATCACCCCCCTCTAGACATACTTTCGATCCTACACCGACCTTCTTCACGAATGCGGTGCAGCCGAATGTGCGCAGGTAGGAGATGTCCGGCTTCCGTCCATGCCATGCCTCGTACGGTGTGACACCGCAGAGCGCATGCGTCGGCGCCCGGTTCAGAATGTGCGTGGCGGTCTTCACCGCCTCACCCCAGAAGCGCGCCGGAACCTGCATAGACTTGAGTAGGCTTCTCGCCATCTCCACCACCGTCTGGTTGCGGCGCTCCACCACTCCATTTTGCTACGGAGAGTAGGGAGCCGTCGTGTACCGTTTGATGCCGTTCTCGTCGCAGTAGCTTTTGAACTCCAGGGAGTTGAACTCGCCACCGCGATCACTCCGGAACGCCCTCAGCTTCACTTGGTGCTCCGTCTCGGCGAGCGCCTTGATCTTGCGGAAGAAGCGAAAGGCCTCGTCCTTGGTGCGCAGCATCTCGACCCACATAAACCGGCTGTAGTCGTCAACGATCAGCAAGAAGAACCGATTCCCGCTCGGTGTCGCCGGTGAGATGGGGCCACATAGGTCTCCGTGGACTAGCTCTAGCCCCTGCTCTGCGCGATATGAGGATGCGTGTGGGAACGGAGCCCTGTGCATCTTCGTGATGGCGCACCCATCACACAGCTGCCACTCCCGATCAAGCATGGGCATGCCTGTGACCATGTCTCGCGCGGCGAGGTCGTGCAGGGCACGAAAGTGCAGGTGCCCGTAGCGCGCATGCTAGCGCCACGGGGCGTCGTCCGCCTTCCCAAGGAGGCAGGCAGGGGAGGTGATCTGCAGCTGCAACTTGTACAGGCGATTGGGTGATCGCCTCACCCTCGCCAGCAACATGCGCTCGGCATCGAAGATGCACATCTCGCCGGCCTCAACCACGGTCTTGCATCCCACCTCATCAAGCTGTCCAAGACTTATAATGTTACTTTGCAATCTGGGAATCAAGTATACCTCCGTGAGGACGTGGTGTGCTTGGTTCTTGCACATGAACATGACGGAGCCTCTATCGCGGATGTCGACGGCCGACCCGTCACCAAACTTGACGGTTCCAGTGACGGTCTCGTCGATGGATGAGAACATGTTGCGGTCTCCGGTCATGTGATTACTGGCCCCTGTATCCAGGTACCACACATCAGCCGGGCTCGCCTTAGGTATCACCTTCTCCTCGTTCAGGTTGACTTGCTCGTGCGCTGGCTCGTCGGTGATCTGCACCAGCCCAGCGTGGACCACCATGAGCAGAGCCGGGTGCTCCTCGGCAGCCTGCATGAGGTTTGCCTCCTCCTTGCGCTCGCGCTTGGGCCTATAGCAATCCTGGGCTATGTGCCCCTGGATCCCACAGTTGTGGCAAGTCCCCTTGAAACGATGGCCGCCGCCCGACGAGCCCTGCCCGCCGCCGCTGGACGCGCCACCATCCTTGCTCTTGCCGCCGCGCTGGCCGTTTCCACGACCTCCGCCGCGGCCGCCTCTTCCTGATGGCTTGCTGCGGGATGACCCCTCTCCTGGGGCCTGCTGCTTAGTGCGTGCCAGCCACTCCTGGTGGGTCAGCATCAGCTGCCCGCTGGTGCGGCCGGTGCTCTCGTGGTCGAGGCGCTCCTCGACGGCCTTGAGGCGCCCTGTCAAATCCTTTATACTTAAAGTAGAGAGATCAACAAGGGTCTCAATGGACATAGCAATTTGTGCATAGCGCTGCGGCACCACACGAAGGAACTTGCGCACCGCCTTCTCCTCGGTGACCTTGCAACCGAGGACATTCAGGTTCGTGATCATGGACCCGAGCCGCATCGCGAAGTCGTCCACGGACTCGCCATCGCGAAATTCGATGGTCTCGAACTCCCGTGCTAGAGACTGCGCTTTGGCCGCGCGCACCCGGTCACCGCCGATGCGCACGGTGGTGGTCGCGTCCCACGCCGCCTTCGCCGTCAGCTTGACGGCCAGTGTCCCCACCATCTCGGGCGGCACTGCTCCAAGGATGGCCTCCAGCGCCATGCGGTCCTCGTGGAAGTCGACGTCGTCGTGCTCGACGGCGTTCCAGTAGCCACGCGCCTGCAGCTTCACTTTCATGAGCAGAGACCAGTCGTTGTAGTTCGTCTTCGTGAGCATCGGCCAACTTGTCGATCCGGACTCCCGGATCACCTTCTGCACCACAGGTGCCGCGAGCTCGCGCCCGCGCACCGTGCGGCTCAGGCCGCGCCTCAGGGGCGACCATGACGGGGAACACGACCATGGCGGCGTCTTCGACCCGGAGGCGCCCGCCTTGGCCGCATCAGCCGGCGCCTTGCTGCCGGCCGCCTTGCCGCCGGCCATGTCCGCATGATGTCAACGGGGCTCTGATGCCACTTGTTGTCGCCGGCGATCTCTCTCTCACTGAAGATGGACTCTCACGCTCTCTGTAACTGAAACACGGTGACAAGAGATTTTTGTGCCACGCACACTTCCTACGGCTTTTATGTTTTTCTCCTTATTCCTTATAACTTGAGCTACATGCAGACTAAGCTAACAGCTGATCCGATACTTCCGGCACTCCCAGCACGCACAATGTGCCATCCCACGTTGAACTGGTAGTGGCCAGTGCCCCGGGCTGCCTAGCGCACGACCCGGGCTACACACACGCAGGCAGCTATGCAACATGCCCACGGCATGGACACGTACAAGAAAAGAAAAACAAATATGCACCTAGACTGTCTATGACACGAATGAATGCTAACAGTTAGCACCACCTTCGGCATGGCGCGTTTTCGCCCGATCTCCTCGAAGCTGCACCACGGGCGTGTCCCTCTTGGCCGGGGTCTCTTCTTGTGTTTCTACGTACCTTAGCCCCCGCCATCTTGGTGCATGAAGTCTTGTATTTATAGGTTGGTTGGGTGCTAGGGTTGGATGGATATCCAATGCCCACGGCGCTGAGGTTTCCTTCTAATATTTTTCCTTGAAGCACAAACCTGCACAAAGAAAAGGAAATACCTCAATACATTGCCTTGTTATTTCATGTATTCCTTTCAAATATGATTCGCTTCAATTGGTTCCAAAATTTGATATCTTGCCGATTATGACTGCTCGCGTGCCGATCACTTGATTCCATGTACGTGCTTTAGATGAAAGTTGCACCCAAGCTAACACGTGCACATGTTTAACTTCCCGGCCGGCCGCATACTCGAATACATACATATACTGTGTACGAATACATTTGGGTATTCAGAGGAGTTCCAATACACCAGCCAGAGAGAATATCCGAGTACATACACGCGTATATACGTAACACACTTTCGGCCACGCACTACATGCATGGCATAGCTGCACCAGTTTTTAGTGCTTGCATGCACCCAATACGTGAGGCAACAATCAGCTAAGCATGTGCACATACCTGCACATGCACTATGAATCCATAATCACATCAAATGTAATGTAGACCAGTGTAGACCAGTATAACCCGCATTAGAACTCAATAAAAAAAATCCCAAATTATTATTTTATGTAATAGTGCACAAAATATCGTCGAACAGCAGGACTGATCATCCAGGCTGAGGTGGCATATATCAGGACCAGGGTAGGGAACCACTGCAATGTCTGAGGTATAGATACAGTTGCTTCTCATAAATGGTAGTAACGTAGTGTCAGCAGCAGCTGGATCGCCTTTCACCATCATAAGGAAGAGCGAGTTTTCTCCAAGACCATCAATACTGTACCAGGGGGAAGGTGTTGGCGCTTGCACACTAGTATCCATCCCGAATACCCTGTAATGGGTGTTGGAATAGGTCCGGAGAGGGCGACCATGGGAGAGAACACCTTCTACCTCGGTAGTAATAATCACAGTGCACTGTATACAGACAAGAGGTGATCCATCGGAATTAGTTGCCAGGCGCCACTGAGTATATAAGTTCTGCTCGTCCTCATGCTCGTGATCATCACCATCGTCATCTCCCCCTTGGTTATAAATTTTTTCAAGTATAAGTGGTGGAATGTTCACAGGACCTTGGAAACACAAGAAGAAAGTTAATTAGTAAAGGGAAACTTGCTAACCCGCATGCATGTGGATGAAACAATTATAATTACGATGGAAGACAAACGTACCGAAACTACGAGGATCCCATGCAAAAACAGTGCCACGAGTGGTGGCAGCAAACACAAGACCCTCGTATTGAATTGCATCACAGTACACATCTGTGTATAGAAACTGATTGTTGAGCAATATCCATCCAGTCGAACCACGAAGGACGGCAACAAGCTTGTCGAAGATAGCAACAACTTGATAGTTCTTGTAATTCCAAGAGTGGTTGGGAACTCGACAAATTGCTATCTTCAGTAGACCACAGTCACCATGATCGTATTTGAACGTACGTAGATCATCCGTGTGCTCAACCTTAGGGCACTCGGAGATTTTTGGAAGTGGAATCGCTGACGAGTGTACACATTCACAAGTTCCCACTCGCAATTGTACCCAATATAAACAACCCAATCTCCATTTGCGCCAGCCCATGCCTTACCCTGAAGCGATGGCATCTTGACATCACACGTATCGTTATCAAGCAGCATCAACTTGCTCAAGGCGAGGCCTCCGTCGCCCGTGCCCATGCGAACAGGCTTATAGCGAAGAATATAGGGGAGATCAAACCGCTCCTGGACCCTTGGGTTCCTTGTAATGATGTTATTAGTTGAGTCGAGAATGGGCTTGGACGAACCTGCCATGCTAGCCGAGTTGATGACGTCGCACCGATCAATCAGTTCCCCCACCACGTCATCATTCAGATCGGGGCAAGAATAACGGGTCCGTTTCCGGCTTGTTCCCTCCATGGAGAAGACGACCGAACAATGGCAGAAGGAAGGATGAAGGCAAATGGATGAGGGAGGAAGAGCGTGCGACAACAGTTCCAAATCGAGAGGGAAAGGCGAAGAGTCGATGGACGGTTGTGTAACGCCCTCGATGCGGCTATGTCTCCCACGTGTCGAGGCACGACTTAGAGACATAGGCGCATTGAAAGCAATGTCGCAAGTCGGGAATCATTACACAACCCAAGTACATATATAATATAAAGGGGGAATAAATATTATAGTTGGCTTACACTCGCCACGTCACATCAAAGTACATAAATAACATCCATCATACAATCACTCATGGCCCGACTACGGCGCCAGAATAGAAAAGACCCCCAACAAGCTACTAATCCCTGAATCGAACCCCGAATAGGCACCACTACTGATCATCAGGAAAAGACACATAGTATCGCTGAGAGTCCTCGTCCACTTCCACTTCAGCTCGAACGCGCCATCCGGAGGAGTATCATCGGTCCCTGCATCTGGTGTAATAGAAATCTGTGAGCCACAAAGGACTCAGCAATCTCGCACCCTCGTGATCAAGACTATTTAAGCTAAATAGGTAGGAAAGGGGTAATGTATGTGGAGCTGCAGCAAACGACTAGCATAAATGGTGGCTAACTTATTCGCAAAGGAGAGCGAGAAGAGAAGGCAAAGCACGAGCGGAAACTAAATAGAACCGACTACGCAAACATAACTCCAACGCCGTGTCCACTTCCCGGACTCCGCCGAGAAGAGGCCATCACGGCAACACACGCAGTTGATTCATTTTAATTAATTAAGTTCAAATTATCTACAACCGGACATTAACAAATTCCCATCTGCCCATAACCGCGGACACGGCTTTCGAAAGATCAATCCCTGCAGGGGGGTCCCAACTTAGCCCATAACAAGCTCTCACGGTCAACGAAGGAATAGACCTCCACCCAGGACCCACCGATCAGACTCGGTATCCCGGTACAACAAGATGATTCGACAGGTCAAAACTAGTCCAGCAACACCGCCCGAACGTGCCGACAAATCCCGATAGGAGCTGCACATATCTCTTTCTCGGGGCACACTCAGATGAATACTACGTACAACTAAAACCAACCCTCGAGTTGCCCCGAGGTGGCGCTGCAAGTGGCTCGGTTCGGACCAACACTCAGAGGAGCACTGGCCCGTGGGGGGCTAAAATAAAGATGACCCTCGGGCTCCGGAAACCCAAGGAAAAAAAAGGGGTAGGTGGCAAATGGTAAAACCAATGTTGGGCATTGCTGGAAAAGCTTTAATCGAGGCGAACTATCAAGGGGTTCCCATATAGCCCAACCGCGTAAGGGACGCAACAATCCGGGAACATAACACCGATATGACGGAAACTAGGGCGGCAAGAGTGGAACAAAACACTAGGCGTGAGGCCGAGCCTTCCACCCTTTACCAAGTATATAGATGAGTAAAAATAACATAGCAATATAATGATATCCCAACAAGTAAATAAATGTTCTAACAAGGAACGGCTCCAATCTTCACCTGCAACTAACAACGCTATAAGAAGGGCTGAGCAAAGCGGTAACATAGCCAATCAATGGTTTGTTAGGACAAAGGTGGGTTAGAGGCTCAATCATGGCAATTGGGAGGCTGACAAGCAAGTGGTAGGCATCGTAGCATTGGCAAAGCAAAAGAGCGAGCAAACTAGCATAGCAAAGATAGTAGTGATTTCAAGGGTGTGATCATCTTGCCTGCACAGTTGTCAGAATTGACTGGATCCTCAAATGCAAACTCAACGGGCTCCTCGTTAGCGAACTCGTCTCCCTGCTCTACCCAACAACACAAACAAGCAACAAGGACACAATCAACCACGTGCAAGGGCAAGCAATAATATGCAAAGATGATATGCTATGCGGGATGCAAAATGCAAGATGGAACAGGAAATGCATGAACCTGGCCTCAACTTGGAAATCCAAGTGTTCCAATGGATAGAGGGGAAGAAATCCCCTGAAAACGATATAAAGATCATGGCAATCGGACCTACGGTTTAGAAATGGCAAGCGATTTACTAAACGAACCGATCTGCGATTTATAGCAAGGAGGCTCCTAAATGTAACAAAATGAACATGCTACAGCCACCCAACATGAAAACAAATTGCATGGCAGTGATGTACTCATCAAGCTTAACAAATCATCAGGACTGAGGCATCGGCAAATTCATCCATTAAGGGCTTCAAACAAGCATGGCAAAACTGAATAAGCAAAACAGATTTCAGACTTAGTGAAATTTCAGACCACGATGCTCTCTTCGGAGCAGCAAAACAACATGAAGGAAAACCTGAACATGGCAAGTAAGAGCATGGCATGGAGCTACTCAACAAGCTTAACAAAACACCCAAAATGACCTGGGGCCAAAAGGGTTCACAAAATACTCTACCGAGCACACGAACATTGATGAAACACAATCAGTTTTCAGACTTAGTGAAAACTGGGACATGCTGAAATAATAACTCATGGAGGCATGTAAACGAGCTCGGTGCACTCACTACGGTGCAAGTCATGGCAAGGCAAGCATATACCCATTAAGAAGGCACAAAATTCTAGCTAGACATGGCAAGAACAATGGCATAGCATGCATGGATCACTAGCAATCACACCGGCAAAATCGCAAAAGAGTTCGCGATCTGCCCAAAACAGCAACTATCCAAAAGTTGAGCTCGATTGAGTCAACCTAGGGTACTCCAACATAACAAGTAAAGACATGGATGGATTAAGAAGAACAAGCATAACAAACCACTCTTACTCATAATCCTCAAAAGAGGCACGGATCACTAGGAAACAAGCCGGACATATAGCATCGTGAACTAAAACGGCCCAGACTTAGTGATTTTCACTAAGTCCCTGAAATCAGTAAACTCAGGTAGCCCTCTTCGCAAGCTTGCACAAGACAACACACACATCCCAAAAATGCATGGAAGGCACCTCTGGAAAGAAGACAACATGCTTAACAATTCATCCCAAAGGGGCACAGGCATATCATGCACGGATTAAACATGGCAAAAATGACAAAAGTGCATGTTGAACTAACGGATCTGCAATTTAACTCATGATGCCTCCTTCCAACAGCATTGTGGGCACCAAGATGACCTCAAATGCAAATAATGCAATGGAATGAAATGATGTACTCGTCGACACGAAGATTTTGACATATCATACGCCCAAATCGGAGCTACGGATGCAAAGTTATGGCAGGTCAAAGTTTGCAAAAAGATTAGGGTTCGGGGATGAAAAAGTCAACCGAGAGTCTTCCTCAGATCCAGATCCAGCACGCGGATCGAGGCATGCCAGAGCACTGTAGCAGCAGGGAGTCGCCGGAGTCCGTCGCGGGCTCGCCGGAGGAAGAGGACGTCGGGGCTCGCCGGAGTTGGCGACAGGGAGACGTGGGCGACCACCGGGTGCGGGCACCGAGGCGAGGCGGTGCCGGAGCGGCGCCGGCTGGGTGCGGCGGACGCGGCGACCGGGGCGGCGCGCGCCAGTGGCGGGCGGCGGCAGGTCGGTGTCAGAGGCGGTGGCCGGCGGAGGAGACGAGAGGCGTGGGCGACGCTGGTCCCAGGCGGCGGGCGCGGGCGACAGGCCGGGAGGGCCCCGCCTGGGCCCCGGCGGGCCGGCTCGCGGCGGCGCGGGGGAAGTGGGCGCGGTCGGCAGATGAATCAGGCGACGACATGTGGCGGCGGACGGCGGGAACGGACACGTCCGGACGGCGGGTTTTCGTCCGGCGGCGCGAGGAGAGGGAGAGGTTAGGGTTTGCCCGAGATTTTTGGAAGGGGATCTATATATAGGCATAGAGGGAGTTAGGAGAGTCCAAAAGAGGTGCGGTTTTCGCCCACACGATCGTGATCGAACGACCGAGACGATGGAGCTGAGTTTGGTGGGTTTTTGGGCCAAAATGGAAGGGTGTTGGGCTGCACACACACGAGGCCTTTTCGGTCCCTCGGTTAACCGTTGGAGTATCAAACGAAGTCCAAATGACCCGAAACTTGACAGGCGGTCTACCGGTAGTAAACCAAGGCCGCATGGCAAGTCTCGGTCCAATCCGGAAATGTTTAATCCCCACACACGAAAGAAGGCTAGAAATGGCCACCGGAGGAGAACGAAGCGCCGGAATGCAAAACGGACAACGGGGAAAATGCTCGAATGCATGAGATGAACATGTATGCAAATGCAATGCACGTGACGACATGATATGAGATGCACGAAAACAAAAACAACACACGGAGACAAAGACCCGAGCTCGAGAATTAAATATAACTTAATGCCGGAAACGGCATGAGTTGGAGTACAATTGGGGAAGGTTACATATGGGGCGTTACAACACTCCACCACTACGAAAAGATCTCGTCCCGAGATCTAGGACTGAAAGAACTCCGGGTACTCAGAACGGAGGTGATCCTCGCGTTCCCAGGTAGCTTCACGGTCGGAATGGTGTGACCACTTTACTTTGAGAAACTTGATTGACTTGTTGCGAGTTTTGCGTTCAGTCTCTTCCAGGATTGCAACTGGGTGCTCACGGTAGGAGAGATCTTCTTGGAGCTCAATGTCCTCGAAGTTGACGGTGCGCTCAGGCGTCTTGAAGCACTTTCGGAGTTGCGAGACGTGGAACACATCATGAACATTGGCAAAGGTTGCAGGAAGCTCGAGTTGATAGGCGAGGTCGCCTCTCTTGCTGACGATCTTGAAAGGCCCGACGTATCTGGAGGCAAGCTTCCCTTTGATACCGAAGCGACGAGTCCCTTTCATAGGAGATACGCGGAGGTAGACATGATCTCCGATCTCGAAGGCCAAATCACGGTGCTTGCTGTCATAATAGCTCTTCTGACGAGATTGGGCTGCTTTGAGGTTATCACGAATGACCTTGCACATTTCTTCTGCCTCTGTGATCAGGTCATTACCCAGCAGCTGACGTTCACCGGTTTCAGACCAGTTGAGAGGTGTACGGCACTTCCTACCATACAGAATTTCAAACGGGGCCTTGCCGGAACTTGCTTGGAAACTGTTGTTGTATGAGAATTCAGCATAAGGAAGGCAATCCTCCCACTTCATGCCGAAGGAGATAACACAAGCTCTGAGCATATCTTCAAGAATCTGGTTGACACGCTCGACTTGACCGCTTGTTTGAGGGTGGAAAGCAATGCTGAAGCGAATGCTGGTGCCCATCGCCTTTTGGAAAGAATCCCAAAACTTGGAGGTAAAGATGCTGCCACGGTCTGAAGATATCACTTGAGGAATACCGTGCAGAGAGACAATACGAGAGGTGTAGAGCTCCGCCAATTGAGCTGCAGTGATTGACTCTTTGATAGGCAAGAAATGAGCCACTTTGGTCAGCTTGTCGATGACAACGAATATAGCATCATTGCCACGCTTGGACTTTGGAAACCCAGTCACGAAGTCCATTTCAATGTGGTCAAACTTCCATTCTGGAATGGCGAGAGGTTGGAGGAGACCTGCTAGCCTTTGGTGTTCTGCTTTCACTCTTCTGCAGACATCACATTCATTCACGAATTGAGCGATCTCGTGCTTCATTCGAGTCCACCAATAAGTTTGTTTGAGATCTTGATACATCTTCGTGCTCCCAGGGTGGATGGAGAGGAGAGAGTTGTGAGCCTCATTCATGATCACTTTACGAAGTTCACCTTTGGGCACAACAATTCGATCCTCGAAGAAGAGAGTGTCCTTGTCATCAAGTCGGTAGCACTTGTACTTGGACTGACTCTTTGCAATACCAATCTTCACCTTTTTCACCATAGCATCAAGAAGCTGGGCTTGGCGAATCTGGTCTTCCAAGGTAGGAGAAACTTGAAGGTTGGCGAGGAAACCTTGAGGAACAACTTACAGATTAAGTTTGCGGAAGGCTTCACAAAGCTCGGGTTGATAAGGCTTGAGAATCAGACTGTTGCAATATGCTTTTCTGCTCAAAGCATCAGCAATCACATTAGCCTTTCCTGGAGTATACTCGATACTCGGATTGTACTCTTGAATCATTTCGACCCATCGAGTCTGCCTGAGGTTGAGATTAGGCTGAGTGAAGATGTACTTGAGACTCTTGTGATCAGTGAAAATGTCCACTTTCCTTCCCAAGAGAAGATGTCTCCAAGTCAACAATGCGTGCACAACTGCCGCCAACTCGAGATCATGAGTGGGGTAGTTCTTCTCATTAGGCTTCAACTGGCGAGAGGTATAAGAAACAACTTTCTTCTCTTGCATCAGTACTGCACCGAGACCTTGGAGAGAGGCATCACAAAAGACCTCGTACGGCTTGGCTTCATCAGGCGGAGTTAGAACTGGAGCAGTGATCAATTTCTCTTTCAAAGCGTTGAAAGCAACATCACACTCCGGAGACCAAACGTACTTGACGTGCTTCTGAAGAAGATTTGAGAGAGGCTTCGCGATCTTGGAGAAGTTTTCAACGAATTTTCGGCAATAACTTGCAAGACCGAGGAAGCTGCGGAGTTGCTTCACATTCTGAGGAGGTTCCCAATTAACGATTGCAGACACCTTCTCAGGATCCACAGAAATGCCCTTGGCAGAGATAATATGACCAAGATAAAGAACTTCATCGAGCCAAAACTCACACTTGGAGAACTTGGCATAGAATTGATGTTCCCTTAGCTTGTCAAGAACCAAACGCAAATGCTTGGCATGATCTTCCTTGTTCTTCGAGAAAACCAGGATATCATCGAGATAGACCAAAACAAAGTCGTTGGTGTAGGGGTTGAAGATGAAGTTCATCATGCGAGAGAACGTCGGAGGAGCATTGGCGAGGCCAAAAGACATAATAGTGTATTCATATGACCCATAGCTTGTTCTGAACGCCATCTTTGGAATATCTTGTTCACGAATGCGAATTTGATGATAACCCATACGGAGATCAAGCTTGGAGAATACTTGGGCACCCTTGAGTTGTTCGAACAGCTCATTAATGTTGGGAAGTGGGTATTTGTTCTTGATGGTCTTCTTGTTCAATGGACGATAATCAACACAAAGTCGGTCCGTTCCATCCTTCTTCTTCACAAAAAGAACACCACAACCCCACGGAGAAGTACTAGGCCGAATGAGACCCATCCTTTCTTGCACATCGAGTTGTTTCTTCAACTCCTTCAACTCTTCGGGGCCGAGCTTGTAAGGCCGTTTGCACACCGGTTCCGTACCGGGCTCAAGTTCAATAACAAATTCAACCTGCCGGTTTGGAGGCATGCCTGGGAGTTCTTCAGGGAAGACATCTTGATACTCACAAACAACCGGAATCTGTGAAATAGCACCCAATTCACCCTTCTCATTGAGAGAGAATAACCGGATGGTATTATCCCGAGCAGCAAAAACAGTGACATCTTCAGAGGAATGAGTCAGTTGAATCTGCCTGGCTGCACAATCAAGGTGAGCCTTGTATTTAGAGAGCCAGTCCATCCCAAGAATGAGGTCGATATCAGAATTACCAAGAACCACCGGAGAAGAGAGAAACTTGTAATCGCCCAATGTGATAGAAATATCCGGAACACAATTGTTAGAAGTCATTTGCTTGCCCGGAGACACAATCTTCAACGGAACAGGAATCCTTTCGGTCACAATATCATGCTTGGCCACAAATGGAGTTGAAATAAAAGAAAGCGATGCACCAGTATCAAAAAGTACTCTTGCGGGAATGTCATTGACAGGAAGATTACCCATAATCACATCTGGCGAGTCCTCTGCCTGAGCTGCATTCAGCAAGTTGACCTTGGCGGACTTGGGGTTATGCTTGACCACAGCTGTACTTGCCGATCTGACAGGAGGAGGAGGAGGAAGACGCCTCTGGTTTAAACACTTGTTGGCATAGTGACCCTTCTGTTGGCACTTGTTGCACGTGACCTCTGAAAGCGGACGGTGGTACGGAGCACTTGATCTTGGAGCTTGAGACGAAGTCTTGTTCTGAAAGCCTGGGTTGGGTGGGTGGGATGAACCACTGCCGCCTTTGCTCTTCTGCTGATACGGCTGACGGAACGGAGGAGGAGGAAGCCAATACTTATGCTGCTTGGCCACTTGCGTAGAGGACGAAGACGTAGTGTCTCTGACTCGCTTCCTGGAAGCATCACATCTGAGCTGAGCAGCCTCTTGCTTCAGTGCCATGTTGTAGAACTCATCGTATCTCAGCGGCTCGAAGAGGACAAGAGCGAGCTGAATTTCTTCACGAAGACCACCCCTGAACTGATAGATCATGCTCTTCTCATCAGGAACATCCTGCTTGGCAAAACGGGCGAGCTTCTGGAACAACTTGTTGTAGTCATAGACAGATAAAGAGCCTTGCTTCAGATTGCGGAATTCTTCACGTTTGCTTTCAGTCACACTTTGAGGAACGTGATGAGCTCGGAAATCACGACGGAAATCATCCCAAGTGATCAAACGTCCACCTCTGGAATCCCGGTACTGCTGAAACCACTCTGCGGCCTGATCCTTGAGCTGGAAAGACGCGAACTTGACGAAATCTTTAGGTCTGACGTTGCTAATTCAAAATGCTTGCCTAGATCGACTAACCAATCATCAACATCGGTAGCCTCAACGCAGTTGCTGAATGTCTTTGGACCATTTGTGAGGAACTGATTCAGAGTTGCAAACTGGTTCTGGTTGTTGCCTTGATTCGCTTGACTGCTTTGATTCCGCTCTTGGATGATTTGCATCATCAGCTGAGTATTTGCATTAGTAGCAGCCATCACAGCCTGCCATGCTTCCGGAGGAGGCGGAGGTGGCGGAGGATCTTGATTCTGGTTCTGACTGGTGCTCTTAGCGGGAGCCATCCTGAAGAGGTTGACCACCATTAGCACACAAATATAGAAATATTGAAGGTGAATCCAACGGAATGAAAATTGCAACATAAAGTCTTCACATCCGAACAATATGAACGAATGCACTTCTCTTGAAGTGGTCACATATTCCTAAATTGCGAAGCCACGAAGAATCAGGTAGAAGAGGTACATCAAGGAGGGATGGAATCAACATATGACGTCGAAGAAGAACGAATACCACAACTCGAAATAAAACCAAGGGTTGGCTTACGGAATAAGCCGGAACAAACACATGATAGAAATTTCGTCCGAAGTGTTCGTGGCAGGACCTACACGGGCTCGACCGTACAACACCATCATGTACAAGGCAGTGCACATGACATACGAAGCGTCCCCGAGTCAGCATAGCCAAGGACTCTTTAAGACACAACGAGGCCACTGTAAAATCGACCGTGAATAGGCGAACCACTAGACGTCGAACCCCAATTTCATATCACACATCTGTTGGAAAGATATCCTAAGGCTACTTGAATTCCCACCTATGAAATTCCCGAAACTTTCCGGTTATGCAATCAGGTGTTGGGGATGCAGGGGAAGCATAATATCTCACCCAAGCTAGCAAATCCTACATCCAGCTGCATCCATCCTTCAACACATAACCAAGAAACCTTCGGAAACCATCTATCTCAACCTTCGAAAAGAATCCGTTATACAAGTTATGGCGATACTCCCGAACTCCCGCCCCAGTACTGGGTGGCGTTGAGGTTATCTCACCAACGAACTGCATAAAGAAGATTTTCGATGTCACGCACATATCTCAAGTATGCCAGAATTGCAACGATAGAATTATGATGACAACACCTCAGAGCTCAACTCCCCGGGACACTTCCACTAAACCCCTGACAGGAGGCACCAAGACAGTATTCTCATCATAAGCCATCGGAACAAAACTGTGATACTAGCGTGATCCTAAATTTTTTTTAGTGAAATTTGAGAAGAGAAGAGTCAAAACTCTACGTCAGGATGCCTTACTAGAGCAATGAGGAGACTGGGAAGTAAAAAGAATTCCTAAGCTCTCCGATATATAATTCCTAAGGACTCAAAACATTTTTCTAGACACAACTCGGCTCCTAAAAACGACCAAGCAATGGGGCTCCTAAGGTCGGGGAAGGCTCTGATTACCAACTTGTAACGCCCTCGATGCGGCTATGTCTCCCACGTGTCGAGGCACGACTTAGAGACATAGGCGCATTGAAAGCAATGTCGCAAGTCGGGAATCATTACACAACCCAAGTACATATATAATATAAAGGGGGAATAAATATTACAGTTGGCTTACACTCGCCACGTCACATCAAAGTACATAAATAACATCCATCATACAATCACTCATGGCCCGACTACGGCGCCAGAATAGAAAAGACCCCCAACAAGCGACTAATCCCTGAATCGAACCCCGAATAGGCACCACTACTAATTATCAGGAAAAGACACATAGTATCGCTGAGAGTCCTCATCGTACTCCCACTTCAGCTCGAACGCGCCATCCGGAGGAGTATCATCGGTCCCTGCATCTGGTGTAATAGAAATCTGTGAGCCACAAAGGACTCAGCAATCTCGCACCCTCGCGATCAAGACTATTTAAGCTAAATAGGTAGGAAAGGGGTAATGTATGTGGAGCTGCAGCAAACGACTAGCATAAATGGTGGCTAACTTATTCGCAAAGGAGAGCGAGAAGAGAAGGCAAAGCACGAGCGGAAACTAAGTAGAGCCGACTACGCAAACATAACTCCAACGCCGTGTCCACTTCCCGGACTCCGCCGAGAAGAGGCCATCACGGCAACACACGCAGTTGATTCATTTTAATTAATTAAGTTCAAGTTATCTACAACCGGACATTAACAAATTCCCATCTTCCCATAACCGCGGACACGGCTTTCGAAAGATCAATCCCTGCAGGGGGGGTCCCAACTTAGCCCATAACAAGCTCTCACGGTCAATGAAGGAATAGACCTCCACCCAGGACCCACCGATCAGACTCGGTATCCCGGTACAACAAGATGATTCGACAGGTCAAAACTAGTCCAGCAACACCGCCCGAACGTGCCGACAAATCCCGATAGGAGCTGCACATATCTCTTTCTCGGGGCACACTCAGATGAACACTACGTACAACTAAAACCAACCCTCGAGTTGCCCCGAGGTGGCGCTGCAAGTGGCTCGGTTCGGACCAACACTCAGAGGAGCACTGGCCCGTGGGGGGCTAAAATAAAGATGACCCTCGGGCTCCGGAAACCCAAGGGAAAAAGGGGTAGGTGGCAAATGGTAAAACCAATGTTGGGCATTGCTGGAAAAGCTTTAATCAAGGCGAACTATCAAGGGGTTCCCATATAGCCCAACCGCGTAAGGGACGCAACAATCCGGGAACATAACACCGATATGACGGAAACTAGGACGGCAAGAGTGGAACAAAACACTAGGCGAGAGGCCGAGCCTTCCACACTTTACCAAGTATATAGATGAGTAAAGATAACATAGCAATATAATGATATCCCAACAAGTAAATAAATGTTCCAACAAGGAACGGCTCCAATCTTCACCTGCAACTAACAACGCTATAAGAAGGGCTGAGCAAAGCGGTAACATAGCCAATCAATGGTTTGCTAGGACAAAGGTGGGTTAGAGGCTCAATCATGGCAATTGGGAGGCTGACAAGCAAGTGGTAGGCATCGTAGCATTGG
Source organism: Triticum monococcum (assembly GCA_034509565.1). Classification (NCBI taxonomy): domain Eukaryota; kingdom Viridiplantae; phylum Streptophyta; class Magnoliopsida; order Poales; family Poaceae; genus Triticum; species Triticum monococcum. The sequence goes on from CM067842.1 coordinate 611,130,306, forward strand.
CAAAGCAAAAGAGCGAGCAAACTAGCATAGCAAAGATAGTAGTGATTTCAAGGGTGTGATCATCTTGCCTGCACAGTTGTCAGAATTGATTGGATCCTCAAAAGCAAACTCAACGGGCTCCTCGTTAGCGAACTCGTCTCCCGGCTCTACCCAACAACACAAACAAGCAACAAGGACACAATCAACCACGTGCAAGGGCAAGCAATAATATGCAAAGATGATATGCTATGCGGGATGCGATGCGGGATGCAAAATGCAAGATGGAACAGGAAATGTATGAACCTGGCCTCAACTTGGAAATCCAAGTATGCCACTGGATAGAGGGGAAGAAATCCCCTGAAAACGATATAAAGATCATGGCAATCGGAGCTACGGTTTAGAAATGGCAAGCGATTTACTAAACGAACCGATCTGCGATTTATAGCAAGTAGGCTCCTAAATGTAACAAAATGAACATGCTACAGCCACCCAACATGAAAACAAATTGCATGGCCGTGATGTACTCATCAAGCTTAACAAATCATCAGGAATGAGGCATAGGAAAATTCATCCATTAAGGGCTTCAAACAAGCATGGCAAAACTGAATAAGCAAAACAGATTTCAGACTTAGCGAAATTAACGCTAGTCTGAAATTTCAGACCACGATGCTCTCTTCGGAGCAGCAAAACAACATGAAGGAAAAACTGAACATGGCAAGTAAGAGCATGGCATGGAGATACTCAACAAGCTTAAGAAAACACCCAAAATGACCTGGGGCCAAAAGGGTTCACAAAATACTCTACCGAGCACACGAACATTGATGAAACACAATCAGTTTTCAGACTTAGTGAAAACTGGGACATGCTGAAATAATAACTCACGGAGGCATGTAAACGAGCTCGGTGCACTCACTACGTTGCAAGTCATGGCAAGGCAAGCATATATCCATTAAGAAGGCACAAAATGCTAGCTAGACATGGCAAGAACAATGGCATAGCATGCATGGATCACTAGCAATCACACCGGCAAAATCGCAAAAGAGTTCGCGATCTGCCCAAAACAGCAACTATCCAAAAGTTGAGCTCGATTGCGTCAACCTAGGTTGCTCCAACATAACAAGTAAAGACATGGATGGATTAAGCACAACAAGCATAACAAACCACTCTTACTGATCATCCTAAAAAGAGGCACGGATCTCTAGGAAACAAGCCGGACATATAGCATCGTGAACTAAAACGGCCCAGACTTAGTGATTTTCACTAAGTCCCTGAAATCAGTAAACTCAGGTAGCCCTCTTCGCAAGCTTGCACAAGACAACACACACATCCCAAAAATGCATGGAAGGCACCTCTGGAAAGAAGACAACATGCTTAACAATTCATCCCAAAGGGGCACAGGCATATCATGCACGGATTAAACATGGCAAAAATGACAAAAGTGCATGTTGAACTAACGGATCTGCAATTTAACTCATGATGCCTCCTTCCAACAGCATTTTGGGCACCAAGATGACCTCAAATGCAAATGAGGCACTGGAATGAAATGATGTACTCGTCGAGACGAAGATTTTGACATATTATACGCCCAGATCGGAGCTACGGATGCAAAGTTATGGCAGGTCAAAGTTTGCAAAAAGATTAGGGTTCGGGGATGAAAAAGTCAACCGAGAGTCTTCCTCAGATCCAGATCCAGCACGCGGATTGAGGCATGGCAGAGCACTGTAGCAGCAGGGAGTCGCCGGAGTTCGTCGCGGGCTCGCCGGAGGAAGAGGACGTCGGGGCTCGCCGGAGTTGGCGACAGGGAGACGTGGGCGACCACCGGGTGCGGGCACCGAGGCGAGGCGGTGCCGGAGCGGCGTCGGCTGAGTGCCGCGGACGCGGCGACTGGGGCGGCGCGCGCCGGTGGCGGGCGGCGGCCGGTCGGTGTCAGAGGCGGTGGCCGGCGGAGGAGACGAGAGGCGTGGGCGACGCTGGTCCCAGGCGGCGGGCGCGGGCGACAGGCCGGGAGGGCCCCGCCTGGGCCCCGGCGGACCGGCTCGCGGCGGCGCGGGGGAAGTGGGCGCGGTCGGCGGACGAATCGGGCGACGACACGTGGCGGCGGACGGCGGGAACGGACACATCCGGACGGCGGGTTTTCGTCCGGCGGCGCGAGGAGAGGGAGAGGTTAGGGTTTGCCCGAGATTTTTGGAAGGGGATCTATATATAGGCATAGAGGGAGCTAGGAGAGTCCAAAAGAGGTGCGGTTTTCGCCCACACGATCGTGATCGAACGACTGGGACGATGGAGCTGAGTTTGGTGGGTTTTTGGGCCAAAATGGAGGGGTGTTGGGCTGCACACACACGAGGCCTTTTCGGTCCCTCGGTTAACCGTTGGAGTATCAAACGAAGTCCAAATGACCCGAAACTTGACAGGCGGTCTACCGGTAGTAAACCAAGGCCGCATGGCAAGTCTCGGTCCAATCCGGAAATGTTTAATCCCCACACACGAAAGAAGGCTAGAAATGGCCACCGGAGGAGAACGAAGAGCTGGAATGCAAAACGGACAACGGGGAAAATGCTCGAATGCATGAGATGAACATGTATGCAAATGCAATGTACGTGACGACATGACATGAGATGCACGAAAACAAAAACAACACACGGAGACAAAGACCCGAACCCGAGAATTAAATATAACTTAATGCCGGAAACGGCACGAGTTGGAGTACAATTGGGGAAGGTTACATATGGGGCGTTACAGGTTGCTAGTTTGCCACAGTACACAAAGAGGCACCCCGGCCTACACGTCCTTTTGGAAATTGTACAAAAGGACTCGCCGTCGTCTCACTGACATGTTGGAACGGGACCACATGTCAATGAAACATGGTTTCTAATTTCTCATCCAAAATGCGATCTGGCCGCGTTGTCCCTAGGTGCCGCATTAGTTATCGACCTTTATTTTTTAATGGCATGCCGTTTAGTTTTGAAGCACGACTAACTGGTACTGTTTGCAGAGAAAATATAAACTGCTCTACCACTACTCCACCTCTAGTACTAGTAGTATAAAAAGATATATAGGCTAGAGCTTCAGAGCTTTCTTGCTAAGGGCTGCCCACTTGCTTCTCACACTATCACCCTCTCTCCAGATCTAAAAAAGACGGCCTCTCTCTCCCTCCTCACCAGTGGTCACAGATCCGCCGGGGAAGAAAAGAACGTGTAGCATTGACGCACTCGTCGTCGACGAGCGAGGTCATGCATTGACGACAAGGCCGTCCTCTCAGACGTAGTGCCCGCGTGGGATGGCCTCCGCCACCAAGCTTGCTGATGTAGTGCGTGCGGAGGACGATGACCATGAGCAAAGCCACTTCCCGCCGACCCTCAGGTATGCTACCTCTTTTCGAACCATACCCTTGTTCTATTGCCCCATCTGCCACGTCGCTGCATGTGGATCATTTTCCACTCCACCATCTTCCCAACTTGCTATCCTCTGCTCTACTGGTCACGTAGACGAAAACCTTAATTTGCACTATTAAAGGAAACCCTACTTCATGCAGACTAATCCATGTCTGGGTTGAATAAGGAAAGGAAGGGAGACTGTACTGTCCAAGAGAGTAGGCATCGAACCTGCATCTAGGTTGAAAAGGGGAAAATCAGTAGCTAAGGAACGAGTCTTGTGGGCGTAAACCGGCCTATCTGGGCCGGGTTAACTTCGTCGGTAGTTAACTATGTTAAAGCCCAAGAAGGAAGATGAGGGCTCAAGGCCCATAGTCGCTTCAAGGCCTGTAGCCGTAAATCGGTGAACCGGGCCCTGAGCCGGACATCTGCACCGACCTCGTCGAAACGGCTCAGCGTGCGCGATCCGCCCGGGTTAAACCGGCCATGAAGCGTGCCTTCGTGGGAGTCATCCATGGAGGAAGTTATGAGGATGGATCGGAATCTCGCGGCGAGACCGTCGTTTGTTCCGGCGACGAGTCATCAACTGGAGAAACCGAATCTCTATATCAGCTACAAGATGGCCGGATTGGGGGCTGTTCCGATGGCGACAGTATTCTGGACCCCTCTGATCTACCCAACCGAGTTGGAATATTCATGGCCGGCACACAAGCAGTGCTTCATTCTTCGACCGCTGCGGCAATAACCTCCGGTTCAGTAGCGGCGATGGCTGCCGGGCAGGAGGCTCTGTACGCCCGCCGGCTAACCCGGCGGATCAGCTCTATTTGTTTGTGCTTATGGCAGAAGCTAACCCGGTGGATCAGGACGCCCACAACGCGAAGATGGCAAAGGTGAAGGAGCAGATCACCCAGGCCAAGGCAGACCTGGCAGCTGAGAATGCTAGGATGACCGCAGAGCGGGCCGCTTTAGACGGACAAGCCTACAGGCTCATGTTGGACCAGAACACGTCGCATGAAGTCATGAAGAGGAAGTACCGATCCCATTTGCCTTCGGTTTTCGAGGCCAGAGACCTTTTCAACACCCCAGGAGCAGGAACCAGTAATCCGCTGGAGGTAAACCGGGCGGAAGCTCCTGCGACCGGCGCGCCGGTTCAGCCCCGTCGGATGGATCTGCCTCGTCAAAACACTGTTATACCTCAAGCTGTTTCAACACCTCTGGGTCACTACAACAACCCGATGGACAATCTCGTTGTCGCTGCTGCACGGCTGGAGGCCATTCCAATTAAAGGTGACTCACCGCAGGCAGTAGAGACGCGACGGGTCAAGGAGCTTCTTAGGGCAGCTTTGGTCCACCAGGAAGCATACTCATACAGCCGCGACCGGATCCACTCGACCCCTCGTCCAAGCCGGAGTTATAGCAGGAATATGGATGAACCAGCAGTGTCAAGTAATGAACGACGTGGAGCACCCCGCGGCAACAACCCGACGGGTGGTGCTGATAACGCTCAGGATGTGGTGGATCGGGCCCGAGCGCGCAGGGAGGCCGAGTTAGCCGCACTGTATCAGGCTCAGCAGGTTACGCCGGTTCGTCCAACTATCTCGGTCGAACCTGGTGTTACTTCTAGTTCTTTGGGGGTGCCTTGCCTTGTCCCCTCTTTACGCAATGTGCGCCTGCCCAAGGATTTCAAAGGCCCGCGCAAGGTACCAAATTACACGGCGGATCAACCTCCAGAAACATGGGTGGAGAGCTATGAGATGGCCATGGAGATGCTCGATGTGGATGATGCGGCATGTGCGAAATACTTCACCATGATGCTTGAAGGAACGGCCCGTACTTGGTTAAAAAGCTTACCGTCCAATTTTATTAGTTCATGGGCCCAATTACGAGCCCGGTTTATCAGTAATTTCAAGGATACATGTAAGCAGCCTATGTCGATAGTGGACTTAGCTGCTTGCATCCAGGAGGAAGGGGAATCGACGACTCATTGGGTGCACCGGGTCTCACAAGTGTTGCATTCATCAGACCGCATCAATGCTGACACTGCAGTCATCACCCTAGAAGGCAACTGACGGTTTGGGCCCCTAAAGCTGAAGTTGGGACGAATGAAGTGCCATTGCACTGACATGGGGAAGGGAAAGAAGAACAACAACTCCAAAGGTCAGCAGCATCACTCGTCAGGTAACAGTAGCGGAGGCAAGCGTAAAGCGGATGGCAACATGGACTTCGTGGCTAATACCAACGCGCAGGACAAGGGTCAGCGACGCAAGGGTAAACCGCCGACTCGCGGTGGAGCGCCTAACCCTAACCCGGACCGCTTAAATTATCTATTGAACCAGCCCTGTCCAAAGCATGGGACGAAGGAGGTGCCAGCAAACCACCTTTGGAAGGATTGCTTCATTATGCAGGAGTTCAAGAATTCTAATGCTTTTCGGTATGATCACGTCTCTGGCGGTGGCTCAGGATCCGGGCCGGGATACGGTGGAGGAAATTCCGGTTCAGGATTTAATGGTAATCCAGGCAGACATAACAATCAAAATAATCAGAACAACCAGGGTGGTTACAACCAGCAGCAGCAACAGTCGGGTTACCAGAGCAACCCAAAGCAGTTGAATAGTGGGCAGTACCATGTTTTCACCACTAGCTTGGACAAGCGAGACCGGAAGGTTCAGAGGCGGGCAGTCAAGTCTGTTGAACCGGCCATGCCCCGTTATCTACGCTGGTCTGAATAGCCAATCATATGGAGCAGAGAGGATCACCCTCCCCAGGTTGATAATCCGGGTCAGCTAGCATTGGTGGTGGCGCCTCAGGTGGGAGGTTATAAGTTCACCAAGGTACTCATGGATGGAGGGAGCAACATTAATATCTTGTACTATGAGACCTTCCGTCGTATGGGACTAACAGATAAAAATCTCGAACCGTCCAATACGGTGTTCCATGGTGTGGTACCTGGCAAGTCAGCCTATCCTGTTGGTAAGATAGCTCTGGAAGTGGCCTTTGGAGATGATCATGATTCCAGGTCGGAAACATTAACGTTTGAAGTGGTGAAAAATCCAAAGTCCATATCACGCCCTGTTTGGGCGACCGGCCTACGCCAAGTTTATGGCACGGCCCTGTTATGTGTATTTGCAGCTCAAGATGCCTGGTCACAAGGGGACAATAACGGTTCACGGAAGCCGTAAAATCGCTTTGGAGTGCGAGGAAGGATATGCGGCCTACGCAGAGTCGGTTTGTGCCACCGAAGAGCTGAAGTATTATAAGGACAATGTTGATCCAGTGGACATGACTCCATTAAAGAAGCCAACTACGGAGCATGATCCGGCCCTAAAGTTCAAATCGGCAGCTGAAACTAAGCTTGTTGACTTCGTGCCTGGCGATTCGTCCAAGCAGTTCAGCATCAGTGCCAACTTGGATCCAAAATAGGAAAGCGCGCTCATCGAGTTCATCCGTGAGAATCGGGACATTTTTGCATGGAAGCCCTCTGACATGCCAGGTGTACCGAGGCAACTCGCTGAGCACACCCTTAATGTGGATCCTAAATACAAACCGGTGAAACTGTTCCTCCGCCGGTTTAACGAAGAAAGACGCAAGGCGACTGGAGAAGAGGTAGCCAGGTTTTTAGCAGCTGGCTTTATTATTGAAGTTTTCCACCCTAAGTGGCTTGCCAATCCAGTGCTGGTCCTTAAGAAAAATGGCACCTGGCGTATGTGTGTGGATTACACAGATCTTAATAAGGTGTAACGCCCCGAGACCGATGTGCCAGGTGTCCTCTAGTTATTCGTTGTTGCTTGCGTGTCATGCATTGCATATCATGTCATCATGTGCATTGCATCATCATGTTTTCAAAACTTGCATCCGTCCCGGCCTCCTCGTTCTCTCCGTTGTCCGTTCTGAGCCCAGACACACTTGCACGCGCCCGCGGCATGTCCGAAATATTATTTTATAAGTGGCCAGAAAATGTTCTCGGAATGGGATGAAAGTTGGCGTGCGGTGTTGTTTTGTTGTTAGTAGGCCACCTGCCAAGTTTCATCGCATTTGGAGTCCGTTTGACGCCCCAACGGATAAATATAGCGGCAATAGTAGCCGGTCTAACGTCGGACGTTTTCGGTCTACGGAAACAGTCGCCGGGTCTCTCTCTTCTCTTCTCTCAGCTCGAGACCGTCTACACAGCCCACTACTCACCACCAGGTCCTACCTAACCTCTCTCGTCAGCCCGCAGCCCTCCTCGCGCGCGCGCCCGAAAGCTTCCCGGACCCGACTCGAACAGTCGTTACCGCTGTGCCCGGAACATCCCCAAACATCTACAAAACGTCACCGTTTTCTTATTTGGCCTCCTTAGCTATTTTATTCGCGACCGTCCAATTAGAAATCAGATGGACCAAATACCCCAAAACCTAATCCATTTACGTATATAAGTGGGCAACCCTAGGAATTAGGGATCCTGTCCCATCCTTCCATCGATCCAATCCATCCCCGCCGCCACTTTCCTTGTTTTCAGTGCCGAGCCAACCACAAACCAGATCGCAGCCACCTCCTGCAGCCTTCCGCGGCGCCCCATCCATTCTGGATCGAGGCAACCAGCGTCGCCCTGGCCGCCATCAGCCGCATGCTTCGCGCGCCCCTGCGCCACGAGCGTCTGAGGCCGCAGCCTCCTCCTAGTCCAGGACCACTTCACCTCGCCGGAGTCATTGCCGCCGGACTCCCAGGCCGTCCCACTCTCCTTCCTCCCCTCTCTCTTTTATTCCTCGCTCTCTCTAATTCTCCAGCCCTCTCTCTGCTGTGGGTTAACAGGAGCGATGCAAGGAGCTCGTCCATGGCGCCCAAAGCATGGAGCTCCGCTCCGTTCGCTGGATCCGTCCACCGCTGCCCTGAACTGAACCCCCACGTCTAGAACCGGAGCCCTCGCCGGAGACCACCTGCATCGTCAGCCGCCGCCCCTGCTTCCTCTCATCGGAGACAGACGAGCGCCGCGCCTGGACCCGTTGACCGCATCGCTTGCACGGGCCGGCTTCGCTCCGTGCCAGATCCGCACTGCGCCAGCCCAATCGGCCTCGCCTCCGGCCCAGGCCGCCTCCCCTTCGCCAGATCCAGCCTCCGCACCGGCCCAGCCTCCGCACCAGGCCAGCTCCAGCGCGTGGGCCGCATCCAGCCCCGAGTCCGGCCCAACTCGAGATCCGCGCCCCGCCTCAGCCTGCCTCTCCCTCCGACTGGGCCAAGGCCCAGGGTGAGCCGCCCCAGCGCCCGCCTCTATTTTTTCCCCCTGCTATTGGGCTTGCCCCAGATTCAGCCCGTCCTGTTTTTTTTTCAGCGCCTGAGATTTTTCCTAATTATCCAGAGTTTGGCAGTTTTGCAGAATAGTCCCCCTAGATCATGCATTTAATAACCCACCAATGGTGCATCGGATTAAAATGATTTATATATGAAACTTGCTTAGAATTTTGTGTAGATTAATAATATCCAACTTTCATCCAAGTTTAAAATGTCTAAAAAGTTGTTTGCATTAATTTTCTCCTATGCCATGTTAAAATGATTTAATTCATAACTAAATAACCGTAGCTCCGTTTTTAATAAACTTTATATGTAAATGAGGTAGAATTTTGCCTAGTTTATCATGGTTAACTCATCTTGCATGTTTAACAACTCTAAAATAAAGTTTAGGGCAGAACAGTACCAAACCTAATTTATGCTCATGAGGAGTTTCCGGAATTGTTGTTCGTTGCTTCCGGCCTCATTTAACCCTGACTAGATAGGTAGTTTTATTCTGCTTCACCTCTTGCCATGTTAATCAACATTTAATATTGTTGGGGTACATAAACGAGAGAGAACTAAATAATTGACGTGGTGTTTCGTTAATATGCAACTCATTGCATATTGAGCTCCATTTAATTTGTAGGATTGCTTGTGCATTTTGCCATGCCATGCTTCATTAAACCGTACATGCATCATACTCGATTGTGCATCATGCCATGTTGATGTGTTGGTTGTTTACTATGTTGTGTGCTTCTTTTCCGGTGATTGCTTCTTCGGGTTGGATCCGGTAACGTCGAGTTTGTGAGGATCCGTTCAACTTCGTCCGTTTGTCTTCTTTATGGACTCGTTCTTCTTCCTTTCAGGATCTCAGGCAAGATGATCATACCCTCGAAATCACTTCTATCTTTGCTTTGCTAGATGCTCGCTCTTTTGCTATGCCATTGCTATGATGCCTACCACTTGCTTGTTAGCCTCCCAATTGCCATGTTCAGCCTCTAACCCACCATTGTCCTAGCAAACCGTTGATTGGCTATGTTACCGCTTTGCTCAGCCCTCTTATAGCGTTGTTAGTTGCAGGTGAAGATTGAAGTTTGTTCCTTGTTGGAACATGGAGATCGTTCCTTTTTGGATCATGTTTACTTGTTGGGATATCACAATATATCTTATTTAATTAATGCTTCTATATACTTGGTAAAGGGTGGAAGGCTCGGCCTTATGCCTGGTGTTTTGTTCCACTCTTGCCGCCCTAGTTTCCGTCATATCGGTGTTATGTTCCCGGATTTTTGCGTCCCTTACGCGGTTGGGATATAATGGGAACCCCTTGACAGTTCGCCTTAAGTAAAGCTTTTCCAGCAATGCCCAACATTGGTTTTACCATTCGCCACCTAGCCTTTTCTTTTCCCTTGGGAGTCGCGCTCCTGATGGTCATCATTATTTTACCCCCCCGGGCCAGTGCTCCTCTGAGTGTTGGTCCGAACTAGATTCTTGTGCAGCGCCCCCTCGGGGAAACTCGAGGTTTGGTTTTAGTTGTATGGAGCGCTCATCTAAGTGTGCCCCGAGAAAGAGATATGTGCAGCTCCTATCGGGATCTGTCGGCACATTCGGGCGGTGTTGCCGGTTTAGTTTTACCCTGTCGAAATGTCTTGTTGTACTGGGATACAGAGTCTGATCGGAACGTCTCGGGTGGAGGTCTATTCCTTCATTGACCGTGAGAGCTTGTGATGGGCTAAGTTGGGACACCCCTGTAGGGATTTGAACTTTCGAAAGCCGTGCCCGCGGTTATGGGCAGATGGGAATTTGTTAACGTCCGGTTGTAGAAAACCTGAAGTTGACCTTAATTAAAATGAATCAACCGCGTGTGTAACCGTGATGGTCTCTTTCCGGCGGAGTCCCGGAAGTGAACACGGTTGTTGGAGTTATGCTTGACGTAGGTAGTCCAGGATCACTTCTTGATCATACTTTTACCGACCGTGCTTTGCCTTCTCTTCTCGCTCTCATTTGCGTATGTTAGCCACCATATATGCTAGCCGCTTGCTGCAGCTCCACCTCATACCTTTACCTTACCCATAAGCTTAAATAGTCTTGATCGCGAGGGTGCGAGATTGGTGAGTCCCTGTGGCTCACAGATACTTCCAAAACCAGTTTGCAGGTGCCGTTTGAGTCCGTGCAGATGACGCAACCCAGCTCAGGAGGAGCTCGTTGAAGACCTTGTTCATTTGTGTTGTTTCGTTCTAGTTGATCAGTAGTGGAGCCCAGTTGGGGTCGATCGGGGGCCTTTGTCGCATTTGGGGTTCTTCTTTTACTTTGGTTCCGTAGTCGGACCATGAGTGTATTTGATTGATGTAATGTTTATTCATGTAATTGTGTGAAGTGGCGATTGTAAGCCAACTATGTATCTCTTATTCCTTATTATATTACATGGGATGTGTGAAGATTACCTCACTTGCGACATATGCCTTCAATGCGATTATGCCTCTAAGTCGTGCCTCGACACATGGGAGATATAGTCGCATCGAGGGTGTTACAAGTTGGTAATCAGAGCCTTCCCCGACCTTAGGAGCCCCCACTGATTGATCATTTTTAGCAGCCGAGTTGTGTCTAGAAAAATGTTTTGAGTCATTTTGGAATTATATATCGGAGAGTTGAGCTCTGAGGTGTTGTCATCATAATTTTATCGTTGCAGTTCTGGAATACCTGAGTTTAGTACGCCGACATTGAAAATCTCTTTTATGCAGTTCATTGGTGAGATAACCTCGACGCCACCCAGTACTGTGGCGGGAGTTCGGGAGTATCGCCATAACTTGTATAACGGATGCTTTTCGAAGGTTGAGGTAGACGGTTTCCGAAGGTTTGTTGGTTATGTGTTGAAGGATGGATACAGCTGGATGTAGGATTTGCTAATTTGGGTGAGATATTATGCTTCCCCTGTATCCCCAACACCTGATTGCATAACCGGAAAATTTCGGGAGTTTCATAGGTGGGAATTCAAGTAGCTCTTAGGATATCTTTCCGACAGATGTATGATATGAAATTGGGGTTCGACGTCTAGTGGTTCGCCTATTCACGGTCGATTTTACAGTGGTCTCGTTGTGTCTTAAAGAGTCCTTGGCTATGCTGACTCGGGGACGCTTCGTATGTCATGTGCACTGCCTTGTACATGATGGTGCTGTACGATCGAGCCCGTGTAGGTCCCACCACGAAAACTTCGGACGAAATCTCTATCATATGTTCGTTCTGGCTTATTCTGCAAGCCAATCCTTTTGTTTTTGTTTTGAGTTGTGGTATTCGAGTTGCTTCGAAGTCAAGTATTGATTCCATACCTTTTCCTAAATGGTGTTCTCATACTCCAATGTGAATACCAATCCTTCTTGATCATCAAGATTGTTTTTGTCGATCCTTTTAACCGGTGTGCTTCTCTTCAAGTGGATCCATTCATTTTCAACATCCGCAAGATCAATTCTAAGTTCCTCAACAATGTTCGTTTCTTCCATTCCAAATTGTCTTTGTTTTTCCCACCCTCCCTCCCTTTGTTTTTCTTCAAGGAATCCGATGTCTTTTCAAGTATCCATATTATTGATGTGAAGTCTCTCCATTCTTTTCTATCAATATTGTTATCCGGTTATTCTCATGAAGATTCTAACGGAGTTTCTAGTTCATCATTCTTCATTCTTTTTCTTCTCCGGTGGAACCAATTCAAGCTTTCGGTGTTGATCATACTCTTTTCCGTATTTCAATGTTTTCTCATGCCGGTGTAATTCTTAATCGTTCACTTCTCGCTATTCAATTGTTCTGGAGTGCTCAAGATATCTCGAAGATTCGTGTTTCCACTCTACTTCGTTCAAGTTCTTTCGAGGATGTTCCCTCATTCAAGTCACTTAATTCAACCAGTGCAACCTCTCCTCTAAATCATTCCAACGGTGTTTCTTTTGAGTGGGCCCTAACCCACAGGTCTTTTCCCAGGATCTTACCTGACTCCTCTTATTTTCCCGGAGCTATCCTCAAATTTCTTTTCGAAGTTTGACGTAAGAATGAATTATCTTCAGTCTAATGTCTTTCTTCAAGATCTAACAAATTCTTTTCATCATTGGCTCAACCTCTTCATTTTGATTCTTCCAGAGTGTCTAAATAATTATTGGTGGTGTTTCTCGTCATCATTCTCAGATTTTGAAGACCGAAGAAGAGTTTTTCCTCGAAATCTATTCCGTTTTCTCAAGGATTCGTGGTTCTAGCTTACTGTCATCCTCTCATAATTGTTTCAATTGTGTCAATTCTTTTCAGCCTTCTGGAGAAATTTAAGAGTCTTCTTAGTTGTTATCCGGAGTCCATCATCTAAGATGTATTCATTCTCAGCTTTCAGCTCTCGTTCTTCAATTTTACCGGTGCTTCGTTCAAGTGATCTTTAATCGGCTCGTGATCTTTTCGTTCTCTTCTATCTAAATTCTCTCAAGCATCTTCATTCATGTGCTAATTCTTTTCGGAGTTTCTTTATCTTCTCTCCATTTTCTTTTCAATTCTCACGGTGGTTCGTTCAAGAGTTCTCGTCATTCGTTGTCATATCAATTCTTTCGTTCTTTCAAATTCCACCGGTGGTTCGTTGAAGACCTTCTCGAGTTTATGTGATATCTCTCTTAATCCTTTCTACGAGCATAAGTAGTATGCCAATTCCATTGCTTGTCATCAATTTAATTGGTGAAGGATAAGCATAATGTAATTCTTACTCTTGTTTCATCCAAGTGATTTAATTCCTTATTCCGGAGCCTCATCAAAATTCTTGATTTTCTTTTGTTCATCTTTTCTTTCCCGGAGTTCCAAGTTCTCTCAATTATTTCATCGTGAAGATCCAACTTCTATTCTTTCTCCCGGAGGTCTAGTGATGTTGCTCTTTTCACTCCTCATCTCGGTTTGTCAAGATCATGTTCAATTTCTTCCATTTACAGCCAAAGTGCTGTCCAAATTATATCAGTCTTTTTCCTTCTCTATTTTGTTTAACCGGAGTGTGGTGCCATTCTGCTCAAGTTCTTTTCGCCTTATCAAGTTCTACATCCTTTCTCAACCGGAGTGCTGTCCGAGATATTTCTTACCCTTTGTTCCATCCATTCAATAGTTCTGGAGGCAGTGTGTTGTGATTTCATCAAGTATCTTCTCATCTTATCAAGACCTTATTCAATTCTTTTCTTTCCAACCGGAGTGCTGCCCGAATTTGGTCTTCCTTGATCCCCTTCCTTAACCGGAGTGTTTTCAATTTATATCTTCCCTTCAACCTCAAGGTTTTTTGCAATGTCCTTTCTTCCTCTTTTCTAAATGGCTGTTTTTGACCTTGTTCACCTTCGTTGAATTCTGTCTCGAATGTATTCAACCTCTCAAGGTTGTGGTTTCACTCGTTTGTCAAAGAAGCAACTTAGTTTACCTCTCCTCTTTTCTCTTCCGTTGTTTTCCCTCCGGTGCCATTCTAGATCTCGGGACGAGATCCTCTCGTAGTGGTGGAGTGTTGTAACGCCCCGAGACCGATGTGCCAGGTGTCCTCCAGTTATTTGCTGTTGCTTGTGTGTCATGCATTGCATATCATGTCATCATGTGCGTTGCATCATCATGTTTTCAAAACTTGCATCCGTGCCGGCCTCCTCGTTCTCTCCGTTGTCCGTTCTGAGCCCAGACACACTTGCACGCGCCCGCGGCATGTCCGAAATATTATTTTATAAGTGGCCGGAAAATGTTCTTGGAATGGGATGAAAGTTGGCGTGCGGTGTTGCTTTGTTGTTAGTAGGCCGCCTGCCAAGTTTCGTCGCATTCGGAGTCCGTTTGACGCCCCAACGGATAAATATAGCGGCAATAGTAGCCGGTCTAATGTCGGACGTTTTCGGTCTACGGAAACAGTCGCCGGGTCTCTCTCTTCTCTTCTCTTAGCTCGAGACCGTCTACACAACCCACTACTCACCACCAGGTCCTACCTACCCTCTCTCGTCAGCCCGCGGCCCTCCTCGCGCGTGCGCCCGAAAGCTTCCCGGACCCGACTCGAACAGTCGTTACCGCTGTGCCCGGAACATCCCCAAACATCTACAAAATGTCACCGTTTTCTTATTTGGCCTCCTTAGCTATTTTATTCGCGACCATCCGATTAGAAATCGGAGGGACCAAATACCCCAAAACCTAATCCATTTACGTATATAAGTGGGCAACCCTAGGAATTAGGGATCCTGTCCCATCCTTCCATCGATCCAATCACAAACCAACGACAAACCAGATCGCAGCCACCTCCCGCAGCCTTCCGCGGCGCCTCATCCATTCTGGATCGAGGCAACCAGCGTCGCCCTGGCCTCCATCAGCCGCATGCTTCGCGCGCCCCTGCGCCACGAGCGTCTGAGGCCGCAGCCTCCTCCTCGTCCAGGACCACTTCACCTCGCCGGAGTCATTGCCGCCGGACCCCCAGGCCGTCCCACTCTCCTTCCTCCCCTCTCTCTTTTATTCCTCGCTCTCTCTAATCTCTCCAGCCCTCTCTGCTGTGGGTTAACAAGAGCGATGCAAGGAGCTCGTCCATGGCGCCCAAAGCATGGAGCTCCGCTCCGTTCGCTGGATCCGTCCACCGCTGCCCTAAAGTGAACCCCCACGTCTAGAACCGGAGCCCTCGCCGGAGACCACCTGCATCGCCAGCCGCTGCCCCTGCTTCCTCTCGTCGGAGACAGACGAGCGCCGCGCCTGGACCCGTTGACCGCATCGCTCGCACGGGCCGGCTTCGCTCCGTGCCAGATCCGCACCGTGCCAGCCCAATCGGCCTCGCCTCCGGCCCAGGCCGCCTCCCCTTCGTTAGATCCAGCCTCCGCACCAGCCCAGCCTCCGCACCAGGCCAGCTTCAGCGCGTGGGCCGCATCCAGCCCCGAGTCCGGCCCAGCTCCAGATCCGGGCTCCGCCTCAGCCTGCCTCTCCCTCCGACTGGGCCAAGGCCCAGGGTGAGCCGCCCCAACGCCTGCCTCTATTTTCCCCCCTGCTGTTGGGCTTGCCCCAGATTCAGCCCGTCCTGTTTTTTTTCAGTGCCTGAGATTTTTCCTAATTATCCAGAGTTTGGCAGTTTTGTAGAATAGTCCCCCTAGATCATGCATTTAATAACTCACCAATGGTGCATCGGATTAAAATGATTTATATATGAAACTTGCTCAGAATTTTCTGTAAATTAATAATATCCAACTTTCATCCAAGTTTAAAATGTCTAAAAAGTTTTTTGCATTAATTTTCTCCTATGCCATGTTAAAATGATTTAATTCATAACTAAATAACCGTAGCTCCGTTTTTAATAAACTTTATATGTAAATGGGGTAGAAGTTTGCCTAGTTTATCATGGTGCACTCATCTTGCATGTTTAACAACTCTAAAATAATGTTTAGGGCAGAACAGTACCAAACCTAATTTATGCTCATGAGGAGTTTCCAGAATTGTTGTTCGTTGCTTCCGGCCTCATTTAACCTTGACTAGATAGGTAGTTTTATTCTGCTTCACCTCTTGCCATGTTAATCAACATTTAATATTGTTGGGGGTACACAAATGAGAGAGAACTAAATAATTGACGTGGTGTTTCGTTAATATGCAACTCATTGCATATTGAGCTCCATTTAATTTGTAGGATTGCTTGTGCATTTTGCCATGCCATGCTTCATTAAACCGGACATGCATCGTACTCGATTGTGCATCATGCCATGTTGATGTGTTGGTTGTTTACTATGTTGTGTGCTTCTTTTCCAGTGATTGCTTCTTCGGGTTGGATCCGGTAACGTCGAGTTTGTGAGGATCTGTTCAACTTCGTCCGTTTGTCTTCTTCATGGACTCGCTCTTCTTCCTTTCGGGATCTCAGGCAAGATGATCATACCCTCGAAATCACTTCTATCTTTGCTTTGCTAGATGCTCGCTCTTTTGCTATGCCATTGCTACGATGCCTACCACTTGCTTGTCAGCCTCCCAATTGCCATGTTCAGCCTCTAACCCACCATTGTCCTAGCAAACCGTTGATTGGCTATGTTACCGCTTTGCTCAGCCCTCTTAGAGCGTTGTTAGTTGCAGGTGAAGATTGAAGTTTGTTCCTTGTTGGAACATGGAGATCGTTCCTTTTTGGATCATGTTTACTTGTTGGGATATCACAATATATCTTATTTAATTAATGCATCTATATACTTGGTAAAGGGTGGAAGGCTCGGCCTTATGCCTGGTGTTTTGTTCCACTCTTGCCGCCCTAGTTTCCATCATATCGGTGTTATGTTCCTGGATTTTTGCGTCCCTTACGCGGTTGGGCTATAATGGGAACCCCTTGACAGTTCACCTTAAGTAAAGCTTTTCCAGCAATGCCCAACATTGGTTTTACCATTCGCCACCTAGCCTTTTCTTTTCCCTTGGGAGTCGCGCTCCTGTGGGTCATCATTATTTTACCCCCCGGGCCAGTGCTTCTCTGAGTGTTGGTCCGAACTAGAGTCCTGTGCAGCGCCCCCTCGGGGAAACTCGAGGTTTGGTTTTAGTTGTATGGAGCGCTCATCTGAGTGTGCCCCGAGAAAGAGATATGTGCAGCTCCTATCGGGATTTGTCGGCCCATTCGGGCGGTGTTGCTAGTTTAGTTTTACCCTATCGAAATGTCTTGTTGTACTGGGATACCCAGTCTGATCGGAACATCTCGGGTGGAGGTCTATTCCTTCATTGACCGTGAGAGCTTGTGATGGGCTAAGTTGGGACACCCCTGCAGGGATTTGAACTTTCGAAAGCCGTGCCTGCGGTTATGGGCAAATGGGAATTTGTTAACGTCCGGTTGTAGAAAACCTAAAGTTGATCTTAATTAAAATGAATCAACCGCGTGTGTAACCGTGATGGTCTCTTTCTGGCGGAGTCCGGGAAGTGAACACGGTTGTTGGAGTTATGCTTGACGTAGGTAGTCCAGGATCACTTCTTGATCATACTTTTACCGACTGTGCTTTGCCTTCTCTTCTCGCTCTCATTTGCGTATGTTAGCCACCATATATGCTAGCCGCTTGCTGCAGCTCCACCTCATACCTTTACCTTACCCATAAGCTTAAATAGTCTTGATCACGAGGGTGCGAGATTGCTGAGTCCCTGTGGCTCACAGATACTTCCAAAACCAGTTTGCAGGTGCCGTTGAGTCCGTGCAGATGACGCAACCCAGCTCAGGAGGAGCTCGTTGAAGACCTTGTTCATTTGTGTTGTTTCGTTCTAGTTGATCAGTAGTGGAGCCCAGTTGGGGTCGATCGGGGGCCTTTGTCACATTTGGGGTTCTTCTTTTACTTTGGTTCCGTAGTCGGACCATGAGTGTATTTGATTGATGTAATGTTTATTCATGTAATTGTGTGAAGTGGCGATTGTAAGCCAACTATGTATCTCTTATTCCTTATTATATTACATGGGTTGTGTGAAGATTACCTCACTTGCGACATATGCCTTCAATGCGATTATGCCTCTAAGTCGTGCCTCGACACGTGGGAGATATAATCGCATCGAGGGTGTTACATAAGGGTTGTCCAGCAGATCCTTTTTCCCTCCCCCGTATTGATCAAATTATTGATGCTACGGCGGGTTGTGAGCGTTTTAGTTTTTTGGATGCATATTCTGGCTATCATCAGATCAAAATGGCAGTTAAGGACCAGGAGAAGACGGCATTCATAACTACCTTTGGAGCCTTCTGCTATGTGTCTATGCCCTTTGGGCTCAAGAGTGCCCAGGCAACTTATCAACGGTGTGTACAAAATTGTCTTCACAAGCAGATTGGCCGTAATGTACATGCTTACGTGGATGATATCGTGGTTAAGTCAAGGGAGAAAGAGACTTTGGTTGACGACTTGAAGGAACCCTTTGATAATCTGAGGACGTACAAGATGATGCTTAATCCGGCCAAGTGTGTCTTTGGTGTACCGGCAGGTAAGTTATTGGGTTTTCTGGTGTCCAACAGGGGAAACGAGGCTAATCCGGAGAAGATCATAGCCATCACCTCCCTGGCTAAACAGAAGTGCATCAACGATGTTCAACGCCTGGCAGGCCGGATTGCTGTGTTAAGCCGGTTTATCAACCGCCTTGGTGAGAAGGCAATCCCTTTGTATCAGATGTTGAAGAAAACGGATCAATTCGTCAGGAGTTCTGCTGCTGACAAAGCATTTGAGGACTTAAAGTGGCAATTGGCCAATCGGCCTGTGCTCGCCGCTCCCATGGACAAGGAGTTGTTGCTGCTAATGCTCGTGCGGTCAGTGTGGCTATTGTGGTGGAGCGAAAAGAGGCAGGCAAGGAGCATCTGGTTCAACGTCCGGTCTATTATATCAGCGAGGTACTCATTGAATCCAAGCAAAGGTATCTGCATTGGCAGAAGCTGCTATATGGAGTTTTTATGGCAAGCCGAAAGCTCAAGCAATACTTCCAAGGGCACCCCATTACGGTGGTCAGTTCTGCTCCCTTGGGGGATATCATCCAGAACCGGGAAGCGACTGGCCGGATTGCCAAGTGGGCTATAGAGCTTGGGCCGCACGGGTTGAAGTATGTGCCTCGGACGGCGGTTAAGTCTCAAGCCCTTATTGATTTCATCAATGATTGGACGGAACTGCAAGCACCTGAAGAAAAGCCGGATCACACATATTGGACCATCCATTTCGATGGATCCAGGCAATTGGAAGGCTCGGGGGCTGGAGTCGTATTAACTTCCCCACGAGGTGATAAGTTTTGTTATGTTCTCCGCTTAATGTTCCCTTGTACTAACAATGCAACTGAGTATGAAGCCTTGCTCCATGGTCTCCGGATGGCTAAGGAGATGAATCTAAGTCGAGTTAAGTGCTTTGGTGACTCGGACCTCATGGCTCAACAAGTATCTGACACATGGGATTCCAAGGACCCACTCATGGCAGCATATCGTCGTGAGGTGGATATTGTGGCAGGTCACTTTAAAGGCTATCAGGTGGACCACGTGGACCGACGGAAGAATGAAGCGGCGGACGCTATAAGCCGGCTAGGCTCTCAGCGTAAACCGGTCCCGCCCAATGTTTTTCTGGATGTGCTGCACAACCCGTTGGTCAAGCTCCCTGGTGAAGCGGATTTGGCTATTCCTGATCCGGAGGCTCAATTGGTGGCAGCTCTTCATATCATTCCGGATTGGACGCTTCCTTACCTGGCGTACATGAACCGGGGCGAGTTACCAGAGGATGAGACTCTGGCCCGACAGATAATTCGGCGGTCCAAGTCCATGACTATTGTCAATGGTGAGTTGCATCATTGCAGTGTATCAGGGGCGCTTCAACGCTGTGTGTCTCCTGAAGAAGGTTGTGAAATTTTGCGTGAGATCCATGAAGGAGATTGTGGTCACCACGCCGGTTCAAAGTCTTTGGTGGCTAAAGCGTTCCGCCATGGCATCTATTGGTTAACTTCTCATGCTGATGCGGAGGATCTGGTCAGACGATGTGATGGTTGCCAAAAGTTTTCAAGACGTGCTCATGTGCCGGCTCAAGAATTGAGAATGATTCCAATTACTTGGCCGTTTGCGACTTGGGGGCTGGATATGGTTGGGCCTTTCAAAAGGTCCAAAGATAAGAAGACCCACCTCCTGGTGGCGGTTGACAAGTTTACAAAGTGGGTGGAGGCAGAACCTGTTAGCAAGTGTGATGCGGCCACGATGGTTCAGTTCATCAAAAAAGTGATTTTCCGGTTTGGCTTTCCACACAGTATCATCACAGATAATGGTACCAATTTGTCCAAGGGTGCCCTAAAGGAGTTCTGCGAACGGGAGCACATCCGGCTTGATGTTTCATCAGTGGCACACCCATAGTCCAATGGTCAAGCAGAAAGGGCTAATCAAGAGATCTTGAGAGGCATCAAGCCCCGGCTTATGGTTCCTTTGCAGAGAACACCGAGTTGTTGGGTAGAAGAGTTACCATCTGTGTTGTGGAGCATCAATACTATGCCCAACAGATCAACAGGATATACACCGTTCTTCATGGTCTACGGAGCGGAGGCGGTTCTCCCCAGTGATATCCGTCATGACTCACCTCGTGTGGCGGCTTATGTTGAAGCGGACAATGAGACAGCACGGTAAGACGCTTTGGACTTGTTGGATGAAGAACGTGACATAGCAGCCGCCCGCTCGGCGATTTACCAATAGGATCTTCGTCGTTATCACAGTCGCCGAGTCAGAACCAGAACCTTTCAGGAAGGAGATTTGGTGCTTCGGCTCATCCAAGATCAGACTAATATGCATAAGCTATCCCCACCTTGGGAGGGACCTTTCGTGGTCAGCAAGAATCTGCACAACGGGTCATACTATCTGATTGATATTAGAGAGCATAAAGACTCACGTACATCAGGGGAGGAGACCAACAGGGCGTGGAACATAGCTCATCTTCGGCCTTATTATACCTGAGCCATTGGCTCTACTTATGTACATATTATGACGATGTATATATATGATTAAATATAATAAACCAGAACCTCAGCTAAAGCGGGGTATCTGTTCTTTTACATCATGTGTGGTTACACAGATTTGTTCTAAAGCGGCCTCCGGTTTACCCCTTCAGTAAGCTTTTCAAAGAATCATGTTATATCACTTGGGGGTTGGTCGTGTCCGAACCAATGCAACACCTCTTGATAGGTGAGAGCCACCAGATCACTTGGGGACTTGGTCACGTCTGAACCAGTCACGCCTCTTGATCGGCCTAAGGCCACAGAATCACTTGGGGGCTTGGTCGAACCCAAACCATTGCCATGCCTCTTGATTGGCATAAATGCCACGGTTTCATTTGGGGACCTGGCTGACTTGAACCACAGCTACACCTATCGGGAGCTTGGTCGTGTCCGACCATGGTAACGCCATCTGATCGGCTCAAATAAAGCTTCTTTTTGCAAACGGTTTTTTAATTGCCTTTGCTTCACATTTTTCTTTGATAGATATTTCTTTCTTTTTGTTGTGTTTTTTTTTAAACCGACAAAGTTTTAAGCCGGTTCAAACTGTCAATTGACGAAACACGGTCCATTTTTGATCCGGAGACTATTTGCCCAGTTTGATTTTTTATTAACATCCTATTACAGAGTAACACAGTGTTTTGTTATAACCCGGCACAGTTTACATGGTAAACCGGCATTATATATATACAGGAGCTGCTATCTCCTCCAACAGTGTGGGTTTATAAACCTCCGCTTCAAGATTGGCCAAGCCAACTTCATGCCCAACGATGGCAAGTATTATGTATCTCAAAGATTTGATCATATGCTTAAATTTCAGATATTTTGGTTTCATATATGCAGACATCATACTCCGCCTGACGGTACAATCGCGGTGGCACTTTAAGATTTTTTGTATTGCAGAAAATACTTTGGAAAGTTCATCACCCAAAGGAAGAACAAGTGGCAGTAATTATGCACGAAGGCATATCAAAATCAAGAGTATCGGCTAGCCTATTACAAGGCAACACGGTGCCCAAAATAAGATCATTGTTTTTTCGCAAAGGAGAAGCAGTTTAAAGCGGCTTCCGGTTCAAGCTTGGTCACCAGCCTGGCCTGATGGTTGTGGGTCATCCTGCGCCGCTTCAACTTCAGCTTCTCTACCCAGCGGCTGGAAATCAACAGTTGTCCAGTCGATTCCCATTAATGCTCGAAAGACAGCTTCATCATGGATCAGCAACGACGGTTCAACATCGGGAGCATAAGTATGCTTACGAATTGGAGGGATAAGATTTTCCGCTTCAGGAATTGGTGCAGCTACTCGCTTGTTTTGGTTGTCATATTGGGCTTGATAATGAGACAAGTCTGCTTCTTCAACCAATTGCCAAGCTAGCGGACGCACCTCCCGGTTTATTGCTCGTAGATCCGCTTCACTAAACTCTGACCCGTCTTCCTTCAAGCTGGGATAGCCCTGAGCCGCTTCAACAGGATCAAAATCCGGCACCCAAGCTTTTGCCCCGATTAAGGCATTGATTGCACCCGTTCGAGCAGCAGATTTCTTCAGCTCTTCAAACCGGGCAGGAAGCATTGACAGTCTCTTCAGAGTGTACTGAATCAAAGTGGGCGCTGGATTGTTGTGGGATGCAGTACAGATGATCCGCTGTGCACCAGTGTACAGTTTTTCGATCAATGTGTAGGCGGCTTTCAATTTCTTCCGCACATCTGACCCCTAGTGACCAATGCATGTCCCTGAAATATGGCAAAGGGTTAACAAACCGGCAGCTCTATAAGACGGCCGAATCAATCCAGAAATCAAACCAGCTTACCAAAGATAGCAGCGGTCATGACATGCACATGCCGCTTTATGCTGGCCAGTTCTTCCACCACCGGTTTCAGTGCAGCCTCGGCATCTTCTGCTTGTTTTCTTAAAGCGGATTTTTCAGTGGCCCAATTCGACCGCTTTTTCTTGAAGCCCTCCTTAAGCTGTTCCATGGCGCTTAAAGCGCTGGTTAATTCCTCTTTTGCTTTGGAAGTTTCAGCTTGTTGGGACTTCAGGTTTTCTTGGAGATCGGCGACTTAGTTTTCTTTTGTCTTCAGCTCAGCCTGCATACAGACAGTTATATGATTCAGCAAGCAGTGCAAGAATTGATACACCAACCACATAACAAGTTATGCACTTGGCGCTTGGGGGCTAATGCCTATTTGATCTTCATATTTCACTTGATTATAAAGTCCCAAGATCAATACAAGTATTCAACTTGTCACTTGGGGGCTAATGGCTATTTGCTCAAATAAAGATGACAATTACTTAAAGTCCCGGTTTAACTACGCTAAGTTGAACCGGCCCTTGGGGGCTACATCAGCGAATTCCGAAGTATTGAGATTTATATTAGCAAGTCCCGATTTGAATGAAGATTCTAAACCGGCCCTTGGGGGCTAGGAGACTTAACAAGATTGAAATATCCATGCAGGGGAAAGCACATGGGAGTTACCTCAAATTTCTCTTTCATCATATTCACCAGACCAGCTTCATAATCATGGCTGGTATACAGCCGGTTCAGGTAGCCAGAATGAAGATCTTGGGCATTCAGAGCAGCATAGGTCGCCAAGTCAACATTCCACTTGCCTTTGCCCATGGCAGCAAATTCTTCTTTGGCGGTATGCTTGGATAAAGCAACAGAATTGCTGGGCTCTGTACGGCCAACACCAGTAATTACAACTTCATCATCCTTAGCATCACCGGTTTGCACTGGCGCGGTCGGTTTGTCAGCAGGACGGGATGGACTGGTGGATTTCCCAAACCGAATGGGGCTTGTGGGCCGGTTGACAGGGCCTGAGGTGTCAATAGGCCTTTCTTCAGCAATAACATCGTCATCCTGCTGTGGTGGATCACTGGGTATATCTTCATGAATAGCCGCTTCAAGATCTGGTGTTTTACCCGGTTCAGGGACGGTGTCCTCCTCGGCCGCTTTATCTAGGCGAGCTTTCTTGCTCGGCCTAGGCTTGGCCCTGAAAGGAATAACAAAGTGAAATATAGCATATGTTCCAAGGTGATGTACCGGAAATATTGTGATAAGTATAGCTTACCCAAGCACCGTTTTGAGCAGTGGCAGCTGAGTAGCCGATGATTCGCCAGAGGATGAGTGGGAAGTAACCTGATAATCGGAGTCAGATGGATTAAGAGGTTGACGAAAACAGCCCGCTTTAGGACAAGCACTGACAAGCAAATTAGAGACCTTTGAATGGCGTTTCCGAACCGGACTATTCGGTAAACCGGCGGAGGTAACTACCTAGCCGCTGTGCCGGGTTGTGCGGCGAGCTTCGTGCTGTTGGGTCTTCATAAGAAATTTGGGATCCAAGTAAGCAAGAGGATGAGAAAATTTAACCTTCCGGTTTGCCTGACGGATTTTTAGTGAAGGCAAAGGGTCTGAATCGGAAGAGAGAATAATTACCTTTGCAGCATCAGCATGGCTGGCTTCGGCATCATCCTGACAAATATCATCATCAATAAGGCGCATGAAAAATAAGCCAAGTGATTCAAGCTCTACCTCAAGGTCCGGATTACCCACATCATCATCAGGGGCCGGATCAGAAGATGTAGTGGTTTTCTTCTTATGAGCAGACCGTTTCACGACTTTAGTCTTTAACTGGATTGGTCGTTCCGGTTTGTCTGCTTTTTCTGGCTTCTCTTGTGGAAGTTTCTTGCTCCAAAACGGATCATTACCCTATTTGAACAGACATTGATATTAAACAATGAATAGATATATCAATAACAGGTTCAGTAAAAGGAAAGATCAAACTCTTACAGCTGGCGGTTTGTTGGTGGCACAGAAGGGAAGCAGGCCGGTTCGAGCACAGACGTGTTCCGGTTCATTCAACATTTTATTCACAGCCTTTGTGATTTCTTCATCGGTGAGCTGGATGTTAGCATGTCGCAGTAGGTCATCAACACTGCCAGTATACTCGCACATCAAACCGGAGCGCTGACTAAGGGGCAGTATGCTCCACGATATCCAACAGCGAGCGGGGTCAACTCCTGTTAAACCATTGGCCATGAAGGCTCTGAGCTTGGATAGTTGAGGAGCGTATTTGCTTCTCTCCTTGGCAGTCAACCTTTGCGAAAAGGGGTGTGTATTGCTAAGCCACTCTGGACAAAAGCCAGGCAAAGGAATTTCACCAGCAGGGGAGGTGTCTTTGCAATAGAACCACGTTTGATTCCACTCTTTGGGGTGGCTGTGCAGTTTGGCGTGAGGGTATGTGACCTCTTTCCTTTTCTGAATCGCCACACGACCCAATTCCGTATTGGAACCGTCAGTAAACTCAGTGGGGCGGTTTAGATGGAAGCAGTCTCTGAACAACTCCACTGTGGGCTCCTCTTGAAAGAACGCCTCACAGAGTACTTGGAAGTGACACATGTTTGTAAGAGAGTTGGGGCCAATGTCTTGTGGGTGGAGTTGAAAATTGGCTAAAACGTCCCGGTAAAATTTAGAACCGGGCGGCTTAAAGCCGCGGGCTAAGTGATCTAAGAAAACGACGACCTCTCCTTTTTGAGGTATGGGAGGGCATTCTTCACTAGGGACCCTGCAATGGATGGTATTTTTGCTGCCTAAAGCGCCGATCAGGACTAAGTTGTTCAGTTCAGTCTCTGTGAAGCGAGAAGGAACCCAGTTGCACTCATATACTTGCTTGGCCATGATGAAATCTACAAAATAGGTGATTCCAGTTCAAGAATGCATTGATTAAAGTACACTGGTATGTACGATGTTAAATCGGAGACAACTCTATCTAAACCGGAGTTTTGTGAAGCAAACAACATCTGGCGGTTCAACAAGGGGACTAATGGTATATACCGGTTTGGCAATTGTTCTGCAAAGTTAAACTGCCGGATCTAAGCACTGAAACCGTTGAGATTGTGGATGGGTAAGTGTATACAAACAGATTTCACAATATTTCTCTATAGCGACGGATCTGAAGCAAATTCAGAAAAGAAGGAAAATATTCAAGGTTCAAAAAAGAGCAGTAGCGAATCAATGGGTAGAGATACAGGTAGATCTATGGTCTTGAGGCATGTAAGTGAGGGCGGATGCTAAAAACTACCGCTACACAGAGCAAAGGTTCACAGGTTCATCTAAGATCTATCATATGAGTAAGAAGCAGACGATGAACACTAAAGAACTCGGAAACCCTAGAACGGATCTACGGAGGAAAAGGTGAAGAACTCACCGGAGCCGAGGGAGAAGCGGAAGGTCGCCGCGATGCTCTGGTACAATCAGGGTGATGCAGCGGCCAAGGTTGGAGTAGAGGTCGTCGACGGCGGCGGAGCTCCGAAGCTGGACGACACGGGGAAGACGAAGCAGAAAAGCACGAAGGGGAAAAAGAAATGACCCTTCGGTCCTATTTATAAGGCAAGGGACATGTGTCAGACGCGAAAGTCAAGGGAACGTGGGTTTGGAAACGAAGCTGTCGCCTCAATTGTCGCAGACCTATTAAACAAAAAAAGGTATCATGGATAAACTTCTTTATAACAGGTGACGTCACGCCGGTTTACAACGACCAGAGAAGATGACATCACGGCGGTTCAACAAACTACAAGAAGATGAAGATTTTTGCTAAGGATTGACATGAACCTGTTCAAATCAATCTGGGGCCTAATGTTGGGGATATCACTACTGGGCGTAAACCGGCCTATCTGGGCCGGGTTAACTTCGTCAGTAGTTAACTATGTTAAAGCCCAAGAAGGCAGATGAGGGCTCAAGGCCCATAGTCAGTTCAAGGCCTGTAGCCGTACACCGGCGTTGGTATGTAACTTGTATTGTAAGTTAGGAATAAGTAGAGACCAAACCGGACACACCTATGAGCCGGTATTGGGACTCTGTGAACCGACGGGCATCACCCGTGTATATAAGGGGAAGACCCGGCGGCGGTTCAGGACAACAGACAACAACTCGAGACTTAGGCGAAGCTTGTTTGCTCCCTAGTCATCGAAACCCCATCAATTCCATCACAACTAGACGTAGGCTTTTACCTTCATCGAAGGGGCCGAACTAGTATAAACTCTCTTGCGTCCCTGTGTCCGCTTTAATCCCTTCAAGCTAACCCGTTGCGATGGCTCCACGACTAAGTCCTTTCACGAGGACATCTGCCATGACAAAACCACGACAAGTCTCGTGTATCTTGGTTGAAGAAGGGTAGAAAGGCATGACAACGCAATAGAGAATGACCAGGTCGATCGGTTTGTTGTCCTCACATAGGAAAAAGGTGGCTAAACATATCAAAAATGGGACGTAATCCACTGCCTGGATATTTGTTGCTCCGGGCAACCATACCTCCCTCACCACTCTATGCGTCCATGGAGGTACATCGTACTGGTGCGCCCACTGTCTGAATGGGCCTCCCATGCTCTTATTGTCACTTTCTTTGCTGTTAGTTTAACACCAGTAGTCAAGTCAAGCAATGCTACTGCTAAAGTGATGCCACATTTAACTAATGCCGCACTCAGTCTAATGCCACCGATAAATTTAAGCAATGCCATTTAATGTCACTGGATTATTTTAGGGTTAGCCGTTGATTGTGGATGTATTAAAGATTTTTCAGCTAAGGCATTCTAATGCTGTTGCATAGCCAGTATACCAACGATTAAACTTGTTACTACCTTCAGATTTTTGCACTGTTAATGCTTATAGATTGCATACCTCACTTTCATGAGATAAGTTAATTTTTTTGTACAGTGTCACCAAAATGCCAAGGCGCTGATGTCATTTTATTTTGGTTAAACTACACACAAAATTATGAAGACAAGAGGAAAGGTCAAGAGTGGGCACCTCCTCCTCCGGCTGTTCTCTTGATTCGTTCGATCAAGTTTTTATGTTTGATCGACCATCAAGATTGGGATAGTAATTTTTAAGGTCCCCCCCCCCCCCGAGTTTGAAATGATATTTACCTTGGAGGTACATGGTTTGCAATTTTTTATACTGTCATTAGTTAATAATGCTAGTTACCTTTAGAATTTTGTATTTGGTTTAATGCTCATGCTCAGCTAGTATACCAATGCTGAAACGTGTTACCTTTACATTTTGTATTGTTAATTCTTATAGAAATCTTCCAGTGCTAGAGTTTATTGAAATCTGTTCAGTAAAACCATTGTACTGTACCCTGTAATAAAATAAATACCGTACTGTTGCACTAGCCACTGGATTAGTGTATATTTGTAGTATCCAAAATTTCGAATGGTGTTGCATTAGAGTATGGACATAAATAAAGTGTGGCAAGCTTTCCCAGATATGTGCTCAAGAAAACTACTACCTGTTTTTGTAAATAGTAGACGTTTGTGTACTTTAAACTGAACCGCGAAAACGTCTTATATTAAGGAATAGAGGGTGTAGAGTTAACTCAAATTATCCCGGCAAAGCTAGTCACACCTTTGTTAAAATTAATGTTCATTATGTTATCGGAGGAGGTATGTAAGTTTATCTCTAATGCCTGTCGACTACATACCTGACATCATCACTGAATTGTCAAGGCGGTGATGGCATTTTATTTTAGTTGAACTGCACAAAATATGCTTAAAAGAAGAGGAAAGGTCAAGAATCGATCATTCTTTCAGAAAGAACTATATATGCCTTTATGACATCAGCCGCTGTTGCCTTATTTATTCCTTCAAATAGGTGGTTAGAAATATTCTTGCTACCCTTTCCCATTAAGAAATTGGAATGCTTATATTTGTGAGTCTATGTTTCAACTAGTGCCACTTTTATAGTAATCACACTTTCAATATCTATGTAAACAGGGATGCTCGATTTTAGTGGAACTGCACAAAAAGTCCAACTGGTTCAACATTAGGAGCATGTTTTCTTCCAGACCTTTATATCCAATTGGTGGCACTATGAGCTGTTCATTAAGAAGGTACATGGTTTGCTACTATCTTGCTACTCTTTTTGTACTGTCATTAGATATTAAATACTAGTGGTTTGCATGTGAATTTATTGGCAGGGTGGACCTACATTGGAGGTGCATGACATGATTCAATGATTGGATGCTCAATTTCGGTTGTATGGATTTCTCCTCTTCCATCACTGCGAACATGGATATCCTTGGTCTGATGAAGAATAGGCGCTATATTTCTGCTCTGCACAAGCAAATCAATTCAGTATGAAATTGTCCAGGGCAAAACATGACTGTATCAAATTGTCCAGTGCAAAACATGACAGATGCTAAGCAGAAGAGACATGTTTAAACCGAAAATACAAGGTGGGGTATATGTTTACTAGCTTCTTGATATTTGTGCAGACAGAGATGTCTGCCCATTGCTATTTGGCAAACACACAAAGTGACCGCAATTTTGGTTGAACTGCACAAGAGAATAGTATAGTCACTGCATGCACTGCCATTTGAAAATAGACACATAAAGATTGGATAGTCACTTCATGGACTGTAGAAAAGTAGTACTGTACTGTTTATTGGCCAACACTAGGTGCTTCATTGCTTTGGTCTGATTATACAATGGGCATCATTTTGCCTAAGTTAAAGTTTGTATTCCGAAAATAGTCTCGCCGTGTGATCAAGAGAAGACCAAATCATATTGCAGTGGATGTTCCTCCATCATGTGTGGTTCATTCTCATGGTTCCATCTGTTGGTGAAACCACTTACGTTTGCTAGAGGAACTGTAGACTTCATAAACAAATTTGTCTTTCAGTCTGTACTAAATGTTGGCCAAGAGAAGCATCCATGTTAGTAGGAAGAACATATGTTTTTTATAGATCTTTGCTTTTGGAGCTACATATTTGTATATGATCTGTGAATCATTGAGATGCATTAACATGTTGATCTTATGTATGGGAATCGTACTAGTTGGTTTTAGTTGTGGCTGATCTTTGCTTTTGGAGCTACATATTTGTATATGATCTTTGAATCATTGAGATGCATTAATAGTTCCTTATATCTGTTCTCTCAGTGTTTACAAGTTACTGATCGATCACTAGCCTACTAATGCGCTCCTGGCAGTTTTAGTTGCGACGCAAGATCCGAAGTGGCAGTTTTTTGAATAAAAATGCCTACCTCTGAAGAAACGGACAAGCTTCTCTGAAGAAAATGCCATGCGAATCTGAAGAAACTGCCAGCGAAAAAGTTCGGAAATGACTTATCTCCCAGCTAAAGTTCATCAACTAATGCCCTCGGTTGCGACTCGTTGCATGCTGCTCCGCGTACTGGCTGCGAGCGATTTTGAGTGCCTGCATGCAACCAGCTGTAATTAAGGCAGCTAACTGATGCGAAAAAGATGCGCTTTAATTGTTGCGGGCCTTTTAAATCCGTGGAATCATTATTGACAAGGAGGGAGATGATTCGAGTGCACTCATTTGACCGTTATGCCGGTGTGTGACCCAGCACGGACGGGACGGGACGGCACAGTCAGAATTCCAGTTTCTCTAGTTTTCCATGGCAAGCTGGTGCGTTAAGCCATGCCTGCGTAATTATGCATTGAATTCTGATGACCGTCGCGCTACCTTCCTCCTATAAGTACTGTTTCCCGGCCTTCTATGGTGGCACCGTGACCCAACTCGCCCTATCCTCATAAGCCCCCCACCGGCCCTACGTCGCTCGCCACTTATCCTCGCTCTCACCACGTCTGCCATGCCCCCGCCCGTCCACGATAGGCGAGGCCGGAGGCGGTCACCGCCGGAACTAGTCTTCGGTTTTTCACCGGAAGGAAGACGGAGGGAGGAGGCATTCTATCAGTCTTTAGATGACAATGCGGAGACCAAGGACTTGTTGGAGCTCGACCGCCTGGCGGAGGAGCAGGAGTTGTTGGAGCGCGACCGCTTGGCGGAGGAGCAACGTATCACCGATTTGCGCCGTCGGCGAGACATGGAGCAGCAGCGCACCGACGCTCTGAGTCGCGAGCAGAGCGCTCGCAACTGGGCCGACTATGTGGAGGTCGGCGCCCGGCAAATAGCCCTGGAGGCTGTCAGGCACGCACGCGTTTGCGACACCGATTTTTACTACCAGCTCGTCAAGTGGGTTTCCTGCTTAGAAGCTGAAGCTTCGGTGGACCATGCCGGCATGGAAAGGGCCAATGCACGCAAGAACGTGCCCTATCGCACCTCTGGCAAGTCCGAGGCGAGGCGGAGGACGCCGGTGCCGCCGTTTAGCTTGTACCGCAGATGGCGGCCGGCATCGTCTAGTTAGCTAAGAGTAAGTTAGTACTTGTACGCTACTAGAGTATTAGTGGGAGTAGATAGTTAACTTGGCTGTGATGGTTGTCAACGTGGAAGTTCAGTACTCTATATGTGGATCAGACCTGTTACTTTGCTTTGAATGTTGAACTTTCCGTTTGAACGTATGGAATGGGCTGTTATTTTTTAAATGGGTTGTATTTGTCCTCCACGGGTTTAGAGGCTGACTTGTGGGCCTACCAAGTTGACGCGTACACAATCAAGAGATGATTGTACGTGGCGAGGATGACAGCAGGGACCCGCCAAGGTCATGGTAGTATGCAAGCAAGTGCCTCCTTATTTCAAGCCAATAAAAAAAATGGCTCCTCCTAATGGATTTCTGACATCTGGGTCTCATGCCATTGTCAACATAGTCAATAAACGAGAGAATTGCACAACGAGCGGCTGACACCAGGGACCCAGTAGCTCGCCTAGTTATTTTTGTTTTGGGTTAATTTGATAAATGCCACTCCAAATCTGCTATTTCTGAGAAATGCCACTGCAATTTCCAGACTTTGAAAAATGCCATTTCATGCCATTTCCAGTGGCATTTTTTGAAGTCTAGAGTGGCATTTTTCAAAGTTTGCAAATTGCAGTGGCGTTTTCCAAAGTTTGCAAAAATTGCAGTGGCATTTTTCAAAGTTCGGAAATTGCAGTGGCATTTTTATGAATCGCCATAATTGGAGTGGCATTTATCTACTTTGTTTTAGAGACAGAAGCAGGGTGTCAAGTGGGCTATGCGGGGCACTCTGGCCTGTCTAGACAGCCTTCGCTTTTATGTTTACCACAGACCAGCCTAGTAGTATTTTTGCCAAGTAAGTTGCTTTGTAGGCCTGTTGGGCTGCAAATCTTTCAAGACGAGGAGAGCTTCATTTGGCTGGACGAGAAAATGGCCTATTAGTAATGAGAAATGGGCTGTACATTTTTAAAACACATCAAACCGGCAATTAGTTTCAAATTTCTTTTTTTCATTTCGAGATTTTAAATTGCATTAATTGTTATGCATGGACAATTTGTTGGATTTTATATTGATATACATTTATTTTTAAAATAAGTTTGAACGCGACTCGAAATTTCGGGATTAAAAACAGTTCAGACCGCACTGAAATATCCAAAATTTTGTATAATTTTTTAACTGTGGCCACCATATGGGTTGTAATGCTAACAGAAAGAATATGTTCTCCAAAAAAACCTTAAGAATTAGCAAATGGGCTGTAAATTATTAGAAATAATGGAAGATGGGTTTTATGTTGCTTTCCACAGATTTGAGGCTTTCCTAAAAAAAGGTTGACACACAAGCAGTGACTGTTGGATGTCCATCCAACGGCCGTCGTGCTTCTTCAATCATTGCTCTTCCTGCTCCAGCCTCTCAAACAAGCGCCGGCGGGACTGCCTGCTCCGTCCTCCCCGCGGTCGCTGTGCTACCACGCAGGCCTCACCGCCCCATCGTACTCCCATCGCCGGCCTAGCCATCCCTCTACTCACACACACCTGTTGTTATTCTCCAGCGATGGCAGACGAACCAGTAAACCCTCGTACAGTCGTACTCCCCTCCGCGTGGGAAACAACTGCCAAGTCTTCCCTGCCTCCGTGTCATTCCCTTCCTAGGCCTCGTCGTCGTCCATCGCCCTGGTGCTCTCGGCATAGCCTGGTCAACGTGGTCAACGAGCGACATGCATCTGAAGTGGACTGTACATGGAGAGGCTGACAGCTGGGTCCATGATGACCCACAAGTATAGGGGATCTATCATAGTCCTTTCGATAAGGAAGAGTGTCGAACTCAGCGAGGAGCAGAAGGAAATGATAAGCGGTTTTCAGCAAGGTATTCTTTGCAAGCACTAAAATTATAGGTAATAGATAGTTTCGTGATAAGATAATTTGTAACGAGCAACAAGTAACAAAAGTAAATAAAGTGCAGCAAGGTGGCCCAATCCTTTTTGTAGCAAAGGACAAGCCTGGACAAACTCTTATATAGAAGAAAGAGCTCCCGAGGACACATGTGAATTATCGTCAAGCTAGTTTTCATCACGTTCATATGATTCACGTTCGGTACTTTGATAATTTGATATGTGGGTCGACCGGTGCTTGGGTGATGTTCTTACTTGGACAAGCATCCCACTTATGATTAACTCCTATTGCAAGTATCCGCAACTACAAAAGAAGTTTTAAGGTAAACCTAACCATAACATGAAACATATGGATCCAAATCAGTCCCTTACGAAGCAACACATAAACTAGGGTTTAAGTTTCTGTCACTCTAGCAACCTATCATCTACTTATTACTTCCCAATGCCTTCCTCTAGGCCCAAATAATGGTGAAGTGTCATGTAGTCAATGTTCACATAACACCACTAGAGGAGAGAAAACATACATCTCATCAAAATATCGAACGAATACCAAATTCACATGATACTAATAGCAAGACTTCTCCCATGTCCTCAAGAACAAACGTAACTACTCACAAAGCATATTCATGTTCACAATCAAAGGGGTATTAATATGCATATAGGATATGAACATATGATCTTCCACCAAATAAACCGACTAGCATCAACTATAAGGAGTAATCAACACTACTAGCAACCTACAGGTACCAATCCCAGACTTAGAGATAAGAATTGGATACAAGAGATGAACTAGGGTTTGAGAGGAGATCGTGCTGGTGAAGATGTTGATGGAGATTGGGCCCCTCCTGATGAGAGGAGCGTTGGTGATGACGATGGCGATGATTTCCCTCTCCCGGAACGAAGTGTCCCCGGCATAATAGCTCCGCCAAAGCCCTAGATTGGTTCCGCCTCGTGGCGGCGGAGTCTCGTCCTGAAAGCTTGCTTACGATTTTTTCCTCAATGAAAGACTCCATTTAGCAGAAGATGGGCATCGGAGGGCCACCAGGGGGCCCACGAGGCAGGGGGGCACGCCCAGGGGGGTAGGGCGCGCCCCCACCCTCGTGGCCAGGGTGTGGGGCCCCTCTGGAACTTCTTGCGCTCAGTATTTTTTATATATTCTAAAAATAGCTTCCGTGAAGTTTCAGGACTTTTGAAGCTGTGCAGAATAGGTCTCTAATATTTGCTCCTTTTCCAGCCCAGAATCCCAGCTGCCGGCAATATCCCTCTTTATGTAAACCTTATAAAATAAGAGAGAATAAACATAAGTATTGTGACATAATGTGTAATAACAGCCCATAATGCAATAAATATCGATATAAAAGCATGATGCAAAATGGACGTATCAACTCCCCCAAGCTTAGACCTCGCTTGTCCTCAAGCGAAAGCCGAAATCGAAAAATATGTCCACATGTTTAGAGATAGAGGTGTCGATAAAAATAAAATACGGACATGAGGGCATCATGATCATTCTTAGAACAACAGCTTATATAATTATTGTGATATGATCTCTTGTGCTAGAGTAACAATTCAATCACAATTTCAAGTATGAATCATAAACTTCATTGAAAACTAACAAACTATAATCTCAGTCATTGAAGCAATTGCAATTTATCATAATATAGGAAAGAGTCAATATAAGAGCTTTTCACCAAGTCCACATACTCAACTATCATATAGTCTTTCACAATTGCTAACACTCACGCAATACTTATGGGTATGGAGTTTTAATCAGACACAGAGAAAGATAGGGGCTTATAGTTTTGCCTCCCAACGTTTTACCTCGAGGGTAATGTAAACAATAATAGTTCATGAAAACTCACATCCAATTAGCCATATACACCAGGATCCTTCCAACATATTGTGCTTGCCAAAAGATAAAATGTAAAAAGGAAAGGTGAAGATCACCATGACTCTTATGTAAGGTAGGAGATAAAAGTAAAATATAGGCCCTTCGCAGAGGGAAGCAGAGGTTGTCATGCGCTTTTATGGTTGGATGCACAAAATCTTAATGCGAAAGAATGTCACTTTAGATTGCCACTTGTGATATATACCTTATGCAGTCCATCACTTTTATTTCTTCCACATGACAAGATCGTATAAAGCTTATTTCCTCCACACCAACCATTCATACATATTTAGAGAGCAATTTCTATTGCTTGCACCGATGACAACTTACTTGAAGGATCTTACTCAATCCATAGGTAGATATGGTGGACTCTCATGGCAAAACTGGGTTTAAGGGTATTTGGAAGCACAAGTAGTATCTCTACTTGGTGCAAAGAATTTGGCTAGCATGAGGGGGAAAATCAAGCTCAACATGTTGGATGATCCATGACAATATACTTTATTTCAGATATAAGAAAACATAACCCATTACGTTGTCTTCCTTGTCCAACATCAACTCTTTAGCTTGTCATATTTTAATGAGTGCTCACAATCATAAAAGATGTCCAAGATAGTGTATTTATATGTGAAGACCTCTCTTTCTTTATTACCTCTTATTAATTGCAACGATGACCAAAACTATGTTTGTCAACTCTCAACAACTTTTATTCATCATACTCTTTATATGTGAGCTCATTACTCTCCATAAGATCCATATGATCTCTTTTATTTCTTTTTATTCTTTCATTTTCTTTTATTCACTCAAGATCATAGCAAGATAATCAAGCCCTTGACTCAACACTAATCTTTATTATATAGCTCACGGACTCGATTACATAGAGGGATCATAAAGCAAAACTCAAAACTAGATCATACCAAAAACTTTATTCTACTGGATCAAAATATTACTAAAAGGATTGAACTAAGAAAAACGATAAAGATAGAGATGTGATGGTGATACGATACCGGGGCACCTCCCCCAAGCTTGGCTGTTGCCAAGGGGAGTGCTCATACCCATGTGATTATATCTCTTTCTTCGGAGGTGGTGATGTGATATTCTTGGCGATGATGTCCCTCAGGATACGATTCTCCTCCTCGAGCTTATTGACTTGCTGCTTGAGGTCCATTATTTCCTTACGAAGCTTTCCTGTGACAGCTAAAGCTCCTTGCACCCAAGGGTGTTGCATAGCTGTAGGAGAACAAGTGACACTCTTCTTCATATTCTCATAAGAAAGAAATCTAACATTGGAAGGGATAACCGAGTTTGGAATAGTCGAGCTCTGTAGTTCCCCCATCATGAATCCAGCTTGGAAGCGAGAAGTGACTTCTTGATCCTCCTCCATGGCATCTATCCTCTTCAAATCAGCCTCCGTCTCTTCCTCCATTGCTGGCCCAAAGTGGCCAGCATCGCTGTTTGTCCTTGATCTCGATGCCGGATGAGACACCCGGCTCTCCCCGACTTACTCTTGAGAGAACATCTTGCTCTAATCTGCAGCAGCAACAGCTCGAAACACAAACAGAGGACAATTGCGTGATACAGGAGTCAAAACCTTCGGGAGATTATATAATGAATTTTTACCGACCAAAATACGTAACGAGTAAGAAAACGGAGTCCGGAGAGCGCACGAGGTGCCCATGAGGCAGGGGGCGCGGCCAGGGGGTAGAGCACGCCCTCCATCCTCGTGGAGCCCTCGTGTCCTTCCCGGACTGCTTCTTATTTTTCTATTTTTCTAAATATTCCAAAACAGAGAAAAATTGCCATCAGAACTGATTTGGAGTCGGTTTACTTACCGTACCACATACCTATTCCTTTTCGGAGTCTGAAACATTCCGGAAAGTGTCCCTTATGTATTCCTCCGGGGTTACGGTTTCAATAACATTGGTTTCAACATTTATAGGATTACCTGAGATATAATGATTGATTCTTTGACCGTTCACCACCTTCGGATTTGTGCCTCGAAGTTGTTGATTTTTATGGCACCAGAACGATAAACCTCCTCGATAACGTAAGGTCCTTCCCACTTAGAGAGAAGTTTTCCTACAAAAAATCTTAAACGAGAGTTATATAGCAATACATAATCACCTACATTAAACTCACACTTTTGTATCCTTTTGTCATGCCATCTTTTAACTTTTTCTTTAAACAATTTGGCATTCTCATAGGCTTGGGTTCTCCATTCATCAAGTGAGCTAATGTCAAATAACCTCTTCTCACCAGCAAGTTTGAAATCATAATTGAGCTCTTTAATAGCCCAATAAGCCTTATGTTCTAGTTCGAGAGGTAAGTGACATGCTTTTGCATAAACCATTTTATACGGAGACGTACCCATAGGATTTTTATATGCAGTTCTATAGGTCCGTAATGCATCATCAAGTTTCTTGGACCAATTCTTTCTAGATCTATTAACAGTCTTTTGAAAAATTATTTTGAGTTCTCTATTACTCAATTCTACTTGACCACTAGACTATGGGCGATAAGGATATGCGATTCTATGATTAACATCATACTTAGCAAGCATTTTACGGAAAGCACCATGAATAAAATGTGAACCACCATCAGTCATTAAATATCTAGGGACTCCAAACCTCGGAAAAATAACTTCCTTAAGCATCTTAATAGAGGTGTTATGATCAGCACTACTAGTTGGAATGGCTTCTACCCACTTAGTAACGTAATCAACAACAACTTAAATATGTGTATATCCATTAGAGGCAGGAAACGGTCCCATATAATCAAAGCCCCAAACATCAAATGGTTCAATAACAACTAAATAACTCATAGGCGTTTCTTGACGTCTACTAATATTACCAATTCTTTGACATTCATCACAAGATAAGACAAACTTACAGGCATCCTTGAAGAGAGTAGGCCAATAAAAACCGGATTGCAATACCTTATGTGCAGTTATATCTCCAGCGTGGTGTCCTCCATAAGCTTCGGAGTGACACTTGGGGTAGGATCTGTTCCTATTCATGCTCAGGTACACAACGTCTAATAACACCATCTACTCCTTCTTTATAGAGATGTGGGTCATCCCAAAAGTAATGCCTTAAATCATAAAAACACCTTTTCTTTTGCTGGTATGTGAAACTAGGTGGTATAAATTTAGCAACAATGTAATTAGCATAATCAGCATACCATGGAGCAGTATGAGAAGCGTTTATGACATATAATTGTTCATCAGGAAAGCTATCATCAATAGGTAGTGGGTCATCAAGAACATTTTCTAACCTAGGCAAGTTATCTGCAACGAGGTTCTCAGCTCCCTTTCTATCAATAATATGCAAATCAAATTCTTGTAGCAAGAGAACCCATCTAATAAGTCTAGGTTTAGCATCTTTCTTTTCCATAAGATATTTAATAGCAGCATGATCTGTGTGAATAGTTACTTTAGAATCAACAATATAAGGTCTAAACTTATCACAAGCAAATACAACTACTAAGAACTCTTTTTCAGTAGTAGCATAATTTCTCTGGGCATTGTCTAGAGTTTTACTAGCATATTGAATAACATTTAATTTCTTATCAACTCTTTGCCCTAGAACAACACCTACAACATAATAACTAGCATCACACATAACTTCAAAAGGTAAATTCCAATCAGGTGACTGAACAATAGATGCAGAGATCAATGCTTTCTTAAGTACTTAAAATGCTTCTACACAATCATCATCAAAGACGAATGGTATATCTTTTTGTCATAAATTAGTCAGAGGCCGAGAAATTTTTGAGAAGTCCTTAATGAACCTCCTATAAAAGCTGGCATGACCAAGGAAACATCTTATACCTATGATGTCCTTGGGACATGACATCTTTTCAATAGCATCAACTTTAGATTTATCAACTTCAATGCCCCTTTCAAAAAATTTATGCCCCAAGACAATACCTTCATTAACCATAAAGTGGCACTTCTCCCAATTCATGACAAGGTTAGTTTCTTCACATCTCTACAAAACTCGATCAAGGTTTCCTAAGCAATCATCAAAAGAGGATCCATAAACGGAGAAATCGTCCATGAAAACCTCACAAATCTTTTCACAAAAGTCAGAGAATATAGCCATCATGCATCTTTGAAAGGTAGCAGGTGCATTACATAAACCAAAAGGCATACGTCTATAAGCAAAAGTACCGAAAGGGCAAGTAAAAGTGGACTTTGATTGATCATCAGCTGACACAGGTATTTAAGAGAAACCAGAATAACCATCTAGAAAGCAAAAATGTGTATGTTTGGATAATCTTTCTAGCATTTGATCAATGAAAGGTAAGGGGTAATGATCTTTTTAAGTAGCCTTATTTAACTTGCGGAAATCAATTACCATCCTATAGCCTGTAATAATTCTTTGCGGAATCAATTCATCTTGATCATTAGGAACGACAGTAATACCTCCCTTCTTAGGAACACAATGGACAGGACTTACCCACTGACTATCAGCAACGGGATAAATTATACCTGCCTCAAGGAGCTTTAGTATTTCTTTTCTTACCACTTCTTTCATCTTAGGATTCAGCCATCGTTGATGATCAATAACTGGTTTGGTATCTTTCTCCAAATTTATTTTGTGTTGACATAGAGTGGGACTAATGCCCTTAAGATCATCAAGAGTATATCCAATAGCAGCACGGTGCTTCTTCAGAGTTTTCAATAATTTTTCTTCCTCCTTCTCTGAAAGGTTAGCACTAATAGTAACAGGATATATCTTCTTTTTATCAAGATAAGCATATTTAAGAGTATCAGGCAATGGTTTAAGCTCAAACACGGGTTCACCCTTCGGTGGAGGAGGACCCCCTAAGATTTCAACAAGCAAGTTGTGTTTCAGAATAGGTCCCTGTTTAAAGAACACTTCATCTAATTCCTTCTTTCATTCATAAACATATCATTTTCATGGTCTAGCAAATATTGTTCTAAAGGATCACTAGGAGGTACGACAATAGAAGCAAGACCAATAATTTCTCTTTACTAGGCAGTTCCTCTTCACGGTGTTGTCTACAAAATTTAGAGAAGCTAAACTTATGAGACATATCACCTAAACCAATACTAACAACATCCTTTTCGCAGTCTATCCTAGCATTAACAGTGTTTAAGAAGGGTCTACCAAATATAATGGGACAAACGCTATCTCGTGGGGAACCAAGAACAAGAAAATCAGCAGGATATTTAGTTTTCCCACACAAGACTTCAACATATCTAACAATCCCAATTGGTGAAATAGTATCTCTTTTGGCAAGTTTAATTGTGACATCAATATCTTCTATCTCAGCAGGTGCAATATCATGCATAATTTCTTTGTATAAGCCAATAGGTATTGCACTAGAACTAGCACCCATATCACACAAGCCATGATAACAATGATCTCCTATTTTAACAGAAATAACAGGCATGCCTACCACAGGTCTATGTTTATCTTTAGCACAAGGTTTAACAATTCTAGCAGTTTCATCACATAAATAAATAACATGCCCATCAATATTATCAGCCAAGAGATCCTTAACAACAGAAATATTAGGTTCAACTTTAACTTGCTCAGGAGGTGCATAGGTTCTAATATTGCTTTTACGAACCATAGTTAAAGCTTTAGCATGATCTTTTATCCTAACAGGAAAAGGTGGTTTCTCAACATAAGCAGTAGGAATAATAGGATCATTATAAGTGATAGTCTTTTCTTCAACTTTAATAGGTGCAGCTACTTTTACTTCTATGGGAGGATGATATTTAAACCACTTCTCCTTAGGGAGATCAACATGAGGAGCAAAAGATTCACATAAGGAAGCTACTATCTCAGAGTCAAGTCCATATTTAGTGCTAAATTTACGGAAAACATCGGTATCCATAAAAGATTTAACACAATCAAACTTAGGTGTCACACCTGACTCCTTACCTTCGCCGAGATCCTAATCTTTAGAGTTGCGTTTAATTCTTTCCAATAAATCCCATTTGAATTCAGTAGTCTTCATCATAAAAGAGTCAGCACAAGAAGTATCGAGCATGGTGCGATTGTTGTCAGAAAGCCGAGCATAAATTTTTTGAATAATCATTTCTCTTGAGAGCTCATGATTGGGGCATGAATATAACATTGATTTAAGCCTCCCCCAAGCTTGAGCGATGCTTTCTCCTTCGCGAGGCCAATATATATATATAGGACACCTAGGTGCCCAGGCTCCTTACCTCGTAACCATTGGATCTTAGATTGTTCCAAGAGATATGGATATTAGACACCTTCCATATATGCTTATGGACGTAATTGGTATGTTCCAATAAATGTATGATTTAGGTGCATTAATATCACGCGCTATGATAAATGTAATTGTTTCTCTTCATTTATTTCCTTGTACAAAGAATGGAACTCGTTTGAACATATATACATACAACCGTACTCCTTTCTGTGGATACGGTATGTATGCACGTGCTAATTTCATGGGTATGTGACTTTTTTGCGGGTACTTGAGAATATTGGAACGATGGTCTATACTCACAAAATTTTGGATGTGCCACAATCGAGTATATTTATTTTGGGTATATAAATTATGTGTTTCATACTTTAATTATCATCTTGGGGGTATATCATATTTACTTTTGGGTATATTATATTCATATGGGTATACCATCTTGGGGTATATCATATTCGAGGTGTATTATATTTATTTTGGGTATATCATATTTAATTTGGGTATATAAATTATGAAAATTATACCTAGGACAAATTCGGAGTATATATATTTCCAAAAATGATATTGCGGGTATATCATTTCTTTGGTACATCATGTTTATTATCATCTTGGGGATATCATATTTAATTTGAGTATATAAATTACGAATATGATACCTAGGACAAATTTTTACGACATACATGTCAAATTTATTTTGAGGTATCTAAAAACTCCTAATATTTTTGGGTATATACATTGCGTATCGTTAGTAGGTATTTGATAACTCAGGGATGTATCAGTGATTTGGAGTACGCAGACTATTTAGGTATATACATATCAGATCTATGTACATTCTCAAGATATGTCGAGGTATCTACATACTCATGATATTTCTGGGTATATTCATTACGTCAGTTAATAGGTATTTGTGATAGCCAAGGTATATCCAAAAAATTTATTTGGTATAATACCTCTGGTATGTGTATATTCTTAGTACATATAATACTATGGGTATATGTATATTTTTCATTAAGTTTAATATTTATGGTATGTTCATATTTTCATTAGATATAATAGTGTGCGTATGTGTATAATAGCCTGCATATGTTCATATTTTCACTAGACATAATGTTTGGAAATGAATTATTTCTAGTAAATCAACCTAATTAATTTATTGGAAAGCAATCATTGACCATGAAGGATAGTGGTGCATGCAAATGAAAAATGGAAAGCTATTATTTCATGAATTGCATGTCATGCACTAATAAAAACCACTTTCCATAATGGGCCTAGGTTCCCCAAACAATTTACCTATATATATATATATAATTACTATCACGATGAACAAGATGCATCGGATAAAACTTCTAATGAAATTCCAATTTCAATCGTTTGTAGTTCCATGATCCCATATCATCACATAGCCTATACCATGTCAATGCATCTCCCTTCAAAGATAAAGGGAAGACCTTTTTCTTGATAACATTATCGGGCATACCTGCAAGCTTAAATAATCCACAAACTTCATCCACATATATTAGGTGCTCATCAGGATGTAATGTTCCATCTCCGGCAAAAGGATTAGCTAGCAGTTTTTCTATCAAACCCGAAGGAATTTCAAAGTAGACATTTTCATTTTCAGTAGGTTCAGTAGGTTGAGGAGCAACTCTTTGCTCTACTGGTCGGGGTGAAGATACCCCAAACAAGCCCCTTAGAGGATTACTTTCCATAGTAACAAGTGACAGTAAATTTTAGCACACTATATAAATTTTTCCTTACCAAATTCCACCTACCAAAGGTGCTTCACTCCCCGGCAATGGCGCAGAAAAGAGTCTTGATGACCCACAAGTATAGGGGATCTATCGTAGTCCTTTCGATAAGTAAGAGTGTCGAACCCAGCGAGGAGTAGAAGGAAATGGTAAGCGGTTTCCAGCAAGGTATCCTGTGCAAGCACTGAAATTATAGGTAACAGATAGTTTTGTGATAAGATAATTTGTAACGAGCAACAAGTAGAAAAAGTAAATAAAGTGCAGCAAGGTGGACCAATCCTTTTTGTAGCAAAGGACAAGCCTGGCCAAACTCTTATATAGAAGAAACAGCTCCCGAGCACACATGGGAATTATCGTCAAGCTAGTTTTCATCACGTTCATATGATTCGCGTTCGGTACTTTGATAATTTGATATGTGGGTCGACCGGTGCTTGGGTGTTGTCCTTACTTGGACAAGAATCCCACTTATGATTAACTCCTATTGCAAGCATCCGCAACTACAAAAGAAGTATTAAGGTAAACCTAACCATAGCATGAAACATATGGATCCAAATCAGCCCCTTACGAAGCAACACATAAACTAGGGTTTAAGCTTCTGTCACTCTAGAAACCCATCATCTACTTATTACTTCCCAATGCCTTCCTCTAGGCCCAAATAATGGTTAAGTGTCATGTAGTCGACGTTCACATAACACCACTAGAGGAGATACAACATACATCTCATCAAAATATCGAACGAATACCAAATTCACATGACTACTAATAGCAAGACTTCTCCCATGTCCTCAGGAACAAACGTAACTACTCACAAAGTATATTCATGTTCATAATCAGAGGGGTATTAATATGCATATAGGATCTGAACATATGATCTTCCACCAAATAAACCGACTAGCATCAACTACATGGAGCAATCAACACTACTAGCAACCTACAGGTACCAATCCCAGAATTAGAGACAAGAATTGGATACAAGAGATGAACTAGGGTTTGAGAGGAGATGGTGCTGGTGAAGATGTTGATGGAGATTGGCCCCCTCCCGATGAGAGGAGAGTTGGTGATGACGATGGTGATGATTTCCCCCTCCCGGAGGGAAGTGTCCCAGGCAGAACAGCTCTGCCACAGCCCTAGATTGGTTCCGCCTTGTGGCGGCGGAGTCTCGTCCCGAAAGCTTGCTTATGATTTTTTCCTCGACGAAAGACCCCATATAGCAGAAGATGGGCATCGGAGGGCCACCACCCTCGTGGCCAGGGTGTGGCCCCCCTCTGGAACTTCTTGCGCTAAGTATTTTTTATATATTCTGAAAATAGCTTCTGTGACGTTTCAGGACTTTTGGAGCTATGCAGAATAGGTCTCTTTTATTTGCTCCTTTTCCAGCCAAGAATCCCAGCTGCCGGCATTCTCCCTCTTTATGTAAACCTTGTAAAATAAGAGAGAATAGGCATAAGTATTGTGACATAATGTGTAATAACAGCCCATAATGCAATAAATATCGATATAAAAGCATGATGCAAAATGGACGTATCAGTCCACGACCGCACGCAAGGAAATGCCTCCTTATTACGCGCGAAATAATGGTTCCTCCACCTGACATGTGGGACCCATCGAAAGGGCCTCTATATTTCGCGAAAAAAACGTTACCGCCGCTGACAGCTCGGACCCACCAGCTATATCTTCGCACGCAAGGAAGTGCATCCTTATTACGTAGAAAAAATGAATACTCCCCCTACTAGCTAGGACCCAGTATAGTGGGAGGATGACTTGTGGGGCTACTAAGTTGACGGGGACGGAGGGCTTTGTCAACTTAGTC
The DNA here is from genome assembly GCA_034509565.1 of Triticum monococcum. Taxonomy (NCBI): domain Eukaryota; kingdom Viridiplantae; phylum Streptophyta; class Magnoliopsida; order Poales; family Poaceae; genus Triticum; species Triticum monococcum. The sequence goes on from CM067842.1 coordinate 611,174,999, forward strand.
AATATGCATGATTCTAGCTCCAGTGACTGTACGATGTCCATCCAATGGTCGTAGTGCTTCTTCAACCTCCAGTCTTCTTGCTCCAGCCGCCCAAACCAGCACCAGTCGTGCCTCGTGCTCTTGCCTCCCGTGGCTGGCTGCAATGTGGCGGAGGCCTCACCACCCCTACTACTCCCACCGCTGGCCAGGCCATCCCTCTACTCACCCACACCCCATGTTATTCTGCGGAGACGACAGCCTCACACCGCAGCGAACTAGTGAACCCTCATACTCCTCTATGTGTGGGCATCCACTGCCGCGCCTTCCCCGGCTCCGCGTCATTCCCTTCCTAGGCCTCGCCGTCGTCCACCGCCCTGGTGCTCTCGGCACGGTGTGGTCAACATGGTCAAGGAACGACTTCCATCGGAAGAGTACTGTACGTGGAGAGGCTGACAGCTGGGTCCACGACAGCCGCAAGGAAGTGCCTCCTTATTACGCGAAAAATAATTATTCCTCCACCTGACAACAGGGACCCACCGGACGGGCCATCGTATTTGGCGAAAAAACGTTTCCCCCCTGACTGCTGGGACCCACCGGATGGGCCATCGTATTTCGCGAAAAAACATTCCCCCCGCTGTCAGCTCGGACCCACCAAAAGTGTCGCCTTATTACGCACAAAAAAATGAATACCCCCCTGCTAGTTGGGACCCACCTTGGTGGATGGCCGACTTGTGGGCCTACTAAGTTGACGGGGACAGAGTTCTTTGTCAACTTAGTCAATATGAACGATTGTAGCTCCAGTGACCGTACGATGTCCATCCAACGGCTGTAGTGCTTCTTCAACCTTTGGTCTTCTTGATCCAGCCGCCCAAAGCAGCGCCGGTCTTGCCGCATGCTCCTGCCTCCCGTGGTCGGCTATGCTGCCACGGAGGCCTCACCGCCCCTACTATTCTCACCGCTGGCCAGGCCCTACGGCGACTGCAGCCTCACACCGCAGCGAACCTGTGAACCCTCATACTCCTCTACGCGTGGGCATCAACTGCCGCGTCTTCCCCGGCTCCGCGTCGTCCCATTCCTAGGCCTCGCCGTCGTCCACCGCCCTGGTGCTCTCGGCGCGACGTGGTCAACGTGGTCAAGGAATGGGTTCCATCTGACCTGGACTGTACGTGGAGAGGCTGACAACTGGGTCCATGACCGCAGCAAGGAAGTGCCTCCTTATTACGCGCAAAATAATTATTCCTCCACCTGACAGCGGGGACCCACCGGACGGGCCATCGTATTTTGTGAAAAAACATTTCCCCCTGACTACTGGGACCCACCAGCTACATCTTTGCACTCAAGGAAGTGCGTCCGGGCAAAAAAAGCGATTCGCCCCTGACTGCTGGGACCCACCATCTACATCTTTGCACGCAAGGAAGTGCCTGACAGTCGGGACCCACCCGGTCGAAGCGTACGTAGCGTTGTCATTCTGGTCGCGAACGTGTATGTACGTACTGGTCGATGTAGAGGCGCGCACATGTCGTAGTAGAGGCGCGCACGTAGCGTGTACATGTACGTACATCGGCCAGTGTGCAAGAAAGAAAAAATACGGCCACGTACGTACATACGGGTAGGGTCTCGAATGCCTACTCACGCATATGTATGGCCAGGGCTCGTGTACATGGCTGGGTCGGAACGGAGAAACATCATCATCGTCGTGTTCATGGGGAGCCAACCGGCTGGGTCGGAACGGAATGCGTCGTCGTGTTCATCGGGAGGGCTTGGATAGAACAGCCGATGGAAACGAGGCCTGGCGTACCGCAAAACGGAGAAAACAGCCTTGTGTTCGACCGGCCACAGTCGAAACGGGATCCTGTTCATCAGGAGGGGTCTGGCGTACCGCAAAACGGAGGAAACGGACCTCCTACGGTCGAAACGGGGGTCCTGATGATCGGGAGGGGTGTGGCGTACCGCAAAACGGAGGAAACAGACTTGTGTTGGAGCGCTACGGTCGAAACAAGGGTCCTGTTCATCGGGAGGGGTGTGGCCTACCGCAAAACAGGACAACATGGGATACTGTTCATCTCCACCGTCGACCCCCTCCAGCCTCCACGGGCTACTGTTCATCCACCGTCGACCTTCGCCAGCCTCCACCTACGATAGTTCATCCACGGGCTCTTGTTCATCCAGCCTCCACCGCGCGCTACTCCACCGGCTACTATTCAACCAGCCCTCTCCACGGGCTCCTGTTCAACCACCCCTCCACGGGCTACTGTTCATCCAGCCCTCCACTGTCTACTATTCATCCTGCCCTCCACGGGGTGGTCCTGTTCATCCAGCCCTCCACGGGGTCCTGTTCATCCAGCCCCAACCGGCTCGATCGATCGGGGTCCTATTCATCCAGAGGCAACACCACGGGGTCCTGTTAATCCACCCCACCGGGAACTGTTCATCCAAAACCCCCAGCAACGCTCACTGTTCATCCAGAGGCAACACCACGGGGTCCAATTCATCCACCCCCACCGGGAACTGTTCATCCAAACCCCCCAGCAATGCTCATTGTTCATCCAGAGGCAGCATTGACCGGCTTCAGTTAGCAGCAGGAGCCATCGATCGATCGCTCAGGGTCAGTTAACAACCATCGATCAATTGCTCGGGTTCAGTAACGCGTAGCCTGCGGTGCAATCGCTCGGGTTCAGTTAGAGCCCAATGCCTCGCTCGGGTTCAGTTAGAGCCCAACACCTCGCACCCACGCACGTGCGTGTATGAGAGAAACGAGCATCGCTCGGCCCCAACCACCCACCGTAACCGGGAACACCCTGATATTTTCCTCGCCCTCGCTTCTACCACGGTTTTTCCCATCATGGGCGGCCCAAAGAATGTCATGCAGCTACGTCTCCGGCCCGCCCAGGACGAAAAGCCCATTTTCTGTCATGATTTTTTGTCATAGAAGTAGGACCCCACCACATTTATGATGATGCTAGGTTTTGTCACAATTATCATCATAGAAGTGTCATAAGTATGACAGAAAAAGTTTCCGTTTGACCCAAAATATCACGGATGTGTCTTTTTCTTTTGTAGTTCTAGTGGTCAAGTAGAGCTAAGCAATAGAGAACTTAAGTTAATTTTGCAAAAGACTGTTAATAGATCTAGAAATAATTGGTCCAAGAAACTTGATGATGCATTATGGGCTTATAGAACTGCATATAAATATCCTATGGGTATGTCTCCATATAAAATGCTTTATGGGAAAGCTTGTCACTTACCTCTCGAACTAGAACATAAGGCATATTGGGCCATTAAAGAGCTCAATTATGATTTCAAACTTTCCGGTGAGAAGAGGCTTTTTTACATTAGCTCACTTGATGAATGGAGAACCCAGGCCTATGAGAATGCCAAACTGTTTAAAGAAAAAGTTAAAATATGGCATGACAAAAGGATAAAAACGTGAGTTTAATGTAAGTGATTATGTATTGTTATACAACTCTTGTTTAAGATTTTTTATAGGAAAACTCCTCTCTAAATGGGACGGTCCTTACGTCATCAAGGAGGACTATCGTTCCGGTGCCATAAAAATCAACAACTTCGAAGGCACAAATCCGAGGGTGGTGAACGGTCAAATAATCAAACATTATATCTCAGGTAATCCCATAAATGTTGAAACTAATGTTATTGAAACCATAACCCCAGAGGAATACATAAGGGACACTTTCCAGAACGTTTCAGACTTCGAAAAGGAAGAGGTATGTGGTACGGTAAGTAAACCGACTCCAAAACAGTTCTAATAGCAATCTTTCTCCGTTTTGGAATATTTAAGAAAATAGGAAAATGAGAAGCAGTCCGGGAAGGACACGAGGCATCCACGAGGGTGGAGGGCATGCCCTACCCCCCTGGGCGTGCCCCCTACCTCGTGGGCACCTCATGTGCTCACCGGACTCCGTTTTCTTGCACGATACTTCTTTTGGTTGGTAAAAATTCATTATATAATCCACCGAAGGTTTTGATCACCGTACCAGGCAAATATCTCCTATTTTTGTTTCGAGTTGTTTTCTGCCAGGGTTGTCAAGGTCAGGCATCATGTCGTCTCCCTCCTCCAGCAATGAGGGCAATGATGCTTGGCTAATGTAGATAGAGCTGAAGAGAGAAGAACCCGGGGAGATCAACAAGGATGATGGGATCAAGAAGGCCATGGGGGATCAAGTTCCGGCAGTAGAAGATGAAGAAATCCTTCAACCTCATCACAATATCCTTACCCCAACAGAGATTCAAGCTTTCAAGATGATTGAGTTAGCTCGCATTCAAAACAAGTATCTCACAAGTGAAAATATTTTGTTGAAGGAGCATATCATCGCACTCAAGGGCATTATCCGAAAATTGGAGGATCTCCTATGCTCTATGTGCGACTATCCATCATCACCATCATCTTCTCCACCAACAAAGAAGAACTGACTATCGGGTATCAACACTCCCCTTGGCAACTGCCAAGCTTGGGGGAGGTGCCCCAGTATCGTATCACCATCACACTTTTATCTTTACCGTTTTTCTTAGTACGGTCCTTTTGGTTATATCTTGATCTAGTACAATAAAGTTTTAGTATGATCTAGTTTGAGTTTTGCTTTATGATCCTTTTATGTAATCGCGTCCGTGAGCTATATATAATAAAGATTAGTTATGAGTCAAGGGCCTAATTATCTTGCCATGATCTGGAGGGAATAAAAATAAAAGAGAATAGAAAGAATAAAAGAATTAAAGAGATCATATGGATCTTATGGAGAGTAATGACTTCACATATAGAGAGTATGATGAATAAAAGTTGCTGGGAGCTGACAAACAGAGTTTTGGTCATCATTGCAATTAATAGGAAGTAAAAAAGAAAGAGAGGTTTTCACATATAAATATACTATCTTGGACATCTTTTATGATTGTGAGCACTCATTAAAATATGACATGCTAAAAAGTTGAGGTTGGACAAGGAAGACAACGTAATGGGTTATGCTTTCTTACATTCGAAATAAATTATATTGTCATGGATCATCCAACATGTTGAGCTTGCCTTTCCCTCTCATGCTAGCCAAATTATTTGCACAAAGTAGAGATACTACTTGTGCTTCCAAATATCCTTAAACCCATTTTTGCCATGAGAGTCCACCATATCTACCTATGGATTGAGTAAGATCCTTCAAGTAAATTGTCATTGTTGCCAGCAATAAAAATTGCTCTCTAAATATGTATGATTTATTAGTGTGGAGAAAATAAGCTCTATACGATCTTTTGATGTGGTAGAAATAAAAGCGACGGACTGCATAATAAAGGTCCATATCACAAGTGGAAATATAAAGTGACGTTCTTTTGCATTAAGATTTCGTGCATCCAACCATAAAAGCACATGACAACCTCTGCTTCCCGCTGCAAAGGGCCTATCTTTTATTCTTGCCTTATACTTCATACAAGAGTCATGGTGATCTTTGTAACACCCACGATGCGACTATATCTCCCACGTGTCGAGGCACGACTTAGAGGCATAATCGCATTGAAGGCATATGTCGCAAGTCGGGAAATCATTACACATCCCATGTACATAAATAATATAAAGGGGAATAACATAGTTGGCTTACACTCGCCACGTCACATCAAAGTACATAAATAACATCCATCATACAATTCACTCATGGCCCGACTACGGCGCCAAAATAGAAAAGACCCCCAACACGCGACAAGGCCCTGAATCTAACCCCGAGTAGGCACCACTACTGATCATCAGGAAAAGACACATAGTAACGCTGAGAGTCCTCGTCGTACTCCCACTTGAGCTCGAGCGCGCCATCTGGAGCTATATCATCTGTCCCTGCATCTGGTGTAATAGTAATCAGTGAGCCACAGGGACTCAACAATCTAGCACCCTCACGATAAAAACTATTTAAGCTTAATAGGTAGGGAAGGGGTAATGTATAAGTGGAGCTGCAGCAAGCGACTAGCATATATGGTGGCTAACTTATTTGCAAAAGAGAGCGAGGAGAGGAGGCAAAGCACGAGCGAGAAACTAGAGAGCAACCTGCGCAAACATAACTCCAACACCGTGTCCACTTCCCGGACTCCGCCGAGAAGAGGCCATCACGGCAACACACTCAGTTGATTCATTTTAATTAATTAAGGTTCAAGTTATCTACAACCGGACATTAACAAATTCCCATCTGCCCATAACCGCGGGCACGGCTTTCAAAAGATCAATCCCTGCAGGGGGTCCCAACTTAGCCCATAACAAGCTCTCACGGTCAACGAAGGAATAGACCTCCACCCAGGACACACCGATCAGACTCGGTATCCCGGTACAACAAGATGATTCGACAGGTTAAAACAAGTCCAGCAACACCGCCCAAATGTGCCGACAAATCCCGATAGGAGCTACACATATCTCTTTTTCAGGGCACACTCAGATTGTCCAAACTTCTGGTAGGCCAGCCCAGAGTTGCCCCTGGTGGCCACCGGCGGCTGACGTTCCGGACCAACACTCAGAGGAGCACTGGCCCATGGGGGGGCTAAAATAAAGATGACCCTCGGGCTCCGGAAACCCAAGGGAAAAAGGGGTAGGTGGCAAATGGTAAAACCAATGTTGGGCATTGCTGGAAAAGCTTTAATCAAGGCGAACTATCAAGGGGTTCCCATTATAGCCCAACCGCGTAATGGACGCAACAATCCGGGAACATAACACCGATATGACGGAAACTAGGGCGGCAAGAGTGGAACAAAACACTAGGCGTGAGGCCGAGCCTTCCACCCTTTACCAAGTATATAGATGAATTAAGATAAAATAGCAATATAATGATATCCCAACAAGTAAATAAAGGTTCCAACAAGGAACGGCTCCAATCTTCACCTGCAACTAACAACGCTATAAGAAGGGCTGAGCAAAGCGGTAACATAGCCAATCAACGGTTTGCTAGGACAAAGGTAGGTTAGAGGCTCAATCATGGCAATTGGGAGGCTGACAAGCAAGTGGTAGGCATCGTAGCATTGGCAAAGCAAAAGAGCGAGCAAACTAGCATAGCAAAGATAGTAGTGATTTCGAGGGTATGATCATCTTGCCTGCACAGTTGTCAGAGTTGACTGGATCCTCAAAAGCAAACTCAACGGGCTCCTCATTAGAAAACTCGTTTCCCGGCTCTACCCAACAACACAAACAAGCAACAAGGATACAATCAACCACGTGCAAACTCAAGCAATAAGATGCAAATGATGGTATGCTATGCGGGATGCGATGCGGGATGCAAAATGCAAGACGTGACAGGAAATGCATGGACCTGGCCTCAACTTGTAAAACCAAGTGTGCCGCTGGATAGAGGGGAAGAAATCCCCTGAAAATGATATAAAGATCATAGGAATCGGAGCTACGGTTTGGAAATGGCAAGCGTTTTACGAAACGAACCGATCTGCGATCTACAGCAAGTAGGCTCCTAAATGCAAAGAAATGAACATGCTACAGCCACCAAACATGAAAACAAATTGCATGATAGGGACGTACACAAGATGCTTAACAAATCACTAGGACTGAGCCATAGGCAAATTCATCCATTAAGGGGTTCAAACAAGCATGGCAAAACTGAATAAGGAAAACAGATTTTAGACTTAGTGAAATTAACACTTGTCTGAAATTTCAGATCACGATGCTCTCTTCGGAGCAGCAAAACAACATGAAACATAACCTGAGCATGGCAAGTAAGAACATGGCATGGAGCTACTCAACAAGCTTAACAAAACACCCAAAGTGACCTGGGGCCAAAAGGGTTCACAAAATACTCTAACGAGCACGCGAACATAAATGAAACACAATCAGTTTTCAGACTTAGTGAAAACTGAGACATGCTGAAATCATAACTCACGGAGGCATGTAAACGAGCTCGATGCACTCACTACGGTGCAAGTCATGGCAAGGCAAGCATATATCCATAAATAAGGCACAAAATGCTAGTTAGACATGGCAAGAACAATGGCATAGCATGCATGGATCACTAACAATAGCACCGGCAAAATCGCAAAAGAGTTGACGATCTGCCCAAATACACAACTATGCAAAAGTTGAGCTCGATTGAGTAAACCTGGGTGCTCCAACATAACAAGTAAAGACATGGATGGATAGAGCATAACAAGAATAACAAACCACTCTTACTGATGATCCTCAAAAGAGGCACGGATCACTAGGAAACAAGCTGGACATATAACATCATGAACTAAAACATCCCAGACTTAGTGAAAATCACTAAGTCCCTGAAATCAGCAATCTCAGGGACCCCTCTTTGCAAGCTTGCACAAGACACCACACACATCCTAAAAATGCATGGGTGGCACCTCTGGAAAGAAGACAAAATGCTTAACAATTCATCCCAAAGGGTCACAGGCATATCATGCACACAATAATCATGGCAAAAATGACAAAAGTCAATGATGAGCTAACGGATCTGCAATTTAACTCACGATGCCTCCTTCTAACAGCATTTTGGGCATCAAGATGAACTCAAATGCAAATAATGCAATGGAATGAAATGATGTACTCGTCGAGTCGAAGATTTTGATATATCATATGTCCAAAACGGAGCTACGGATGCGGAGATATGAGCAGTCAAACATAGCATAAAAAATTAAGAGGGGAAGGGAAAGTCAACCCCAGATCTAGGGTTCGTCCGGCGCGCGAACCGAGGCAGCTGGATCTCGCCGGAACAGTGCTCGCCGGAGCTCGGGCTGGGGCGCGGCGACCGGATCCGAGGGAGGGGCGGCGAGGAGGAGGCCGGAGCGGCGGCGTGGAGGAGGAGGCGGCGGCCGGCGCTCCCGGGCGGCGAGATGAGGCGGCGAGGGGCCTCGGCCGGCGCGTCGGGGCGGCCGGGCCGGTGCGGCAGCGCGGCGGGGCACGGCGGCAGGCGGCGGAGCGCATCGTCGGCTCGGGAGGAGGCGGCGGCGGGGCGACGCGGGTGTGGGCGGCGGCGACTGGGCCCGTGGGGGCCCGCTACGGGCCTCGGCGGGCCGGGCGGCGGGGAGGTGAGGCGATGTGGGCGCCCGGGCGGATGAATCCCGGGGCGACACATGGCGGCGGACGGCGGATTCGGACACGTCCGCCCGTCCGGATTTTGTCCGGCGGCTGGGGGAGGAGGAAGATTAGGGTTTCGGGGGAGAAGAAGAGATCCGAAAATTGGAGGGGGTATATATAGGCATAGAGGGAGCTAGGGGAGTCCAAATGAGGCGCGGTTTTTGCCCACGCGATCGTGATCGAACGACCGAGACGGTGGAGCAGAGTTTGGTGGGTTTTGGTCCAAATTGGAGGGGTGTTGGGCTGCAACACACACAAGGCCTTTTTGGTCCCTCGGTTAACCGTTGGAGTATCAAACGAAGTCCAAATGACCCGAAACTTGACCTGCGGTCTACCGGTAGTAAACCAAGGCCGCATGGCAAGTCTCGGTCCAATCCGGAAATGTTTAATCCCCACACACGAAAGAAAGCTAGAAATGGCCACCGGAGGAGAACGAAGCGCCGGAATGCAAAACGGACAACGGGGAAAATGCTCGAATGCATGAGATGAACATGTATGCAAATGCAATGCACGTGATGACATGATATGAGATGCACGAAAACGAAAACAACACACGGAGACAAAGACCCGAACTCGAGAAATAAATATAACTTAATGCCGGAAACGGCAAGAGTTGGAGTACAAATTGGGAAAGTAATATCTGGGGCGTTACAACACTCCACCACTACGAAAAGATCTCGTCCCGAGATCTAGGACTGAAAGAACTCCAGGTACTCAGAACGGAGGTGATCCTCGCGTTCCTAGGTAGCTTCACGGTCGGAATGGTGTGACCACTTAACTTTGAGAAATTTGATTGACTTGTTGCGAGTCCTTTGTTCAGTCTCTTCAAGGATTGCAACTGGGTGCTCACGATAGGAGAGATCTTCTTGGAGCTCAATGTCCTTGAAGTTGACTGTGTGTTCAGGCGTCTTGAAGCACTTTCGGAGTTGGGAGACATGGAACACATCATGAACATTAGCAAAGTTTGAAGGAAGCTCGAGTTGATAGGCAAGGTCGCCTCTCTTGCTGACAATCTTGAAAGGTCCGACGTATCTAGGGGCAAGCTTCCCTTTGATACAGAAGCGACGAGACCCTTTCATAGGAGAGACGCGGAGGTAGACATGATCTCCGATCTCGAAAGCCAAATCACGGTGCTTACTATCATAGTAGCTCTTCTAGCAGGATTGGGCTGCTTTGAGGCTATCACGAATTACCTTGCACATTTCTTCTGCCTCTGTGATTAGGTCATTACCCAGCAGCTGACGTTCACCGGTTTCAGACCAGTTGAGAGGAGTACGGCACTTCCTACCATACAGAATTTCAAATGGGGCCTTGCCCGAACTTGCTTGAAAACTGTTGTTGTATGAGAATTCAACATAAGGAAGACAATCCTCCCACTTCATGCCCAAGGAGATAACACAAGCCCTGAGCATATCTTCAAGAATCTGGTTGACACGCTCGACTTGACCACTTGTTTGAGGATGGAAAGCAATGGTGAAGTGGATGTTGGTGCCCATGGCCTTCTGAAAAGAATCCCAAAACTTGGAGGTAAAGATGCTGCCACAGTCTGAAGATATCACTTGAGGAATACCGTGCAGAGAGACAATTCGAGAGGTGTAGAGTTCCGCCAATTGAGCTGCAGTGATCAACTCTTTGATAGGCAGAAAGTGAGCCACTTTGGTGAGCTTGTCGATGACAACGAATATAGCATCATTGCCACGCTTGGACTTTGGAAACCCAGTCACGAAGTCCATTTCAATGTGGTCAAACTTCCATTCTGGAATGGCAAGAGGTTGAAGGAGACCTGCTGGCCTTTGGTGTTCTGCCTTCACTCTTCTGCAGACATCACATTCATTCACGAATTGAGCGATCTCGCGCTTCATTCGAGTCCACCAATAAGTTTTCTTGAGATCCTGATACATCTTCGTGCTCCCAGGGTGGATGGAGAGGAGAGAGTTGTGAGCCTCGTTCATGATCACTTTACGAAGTTCACCTTTGGGCACAACAATTCGATCCTCGAAGAAGAGAGTGTCCTTGTCATCAAGTCGGTAGCACTTGTACTTGGACTGACTCTTTGCAATACCAATCTTCACCTTCTTCACCATAGCATCAAGAACCTGGGCTTGGCGAATCTGGTCTTCCAAGGTAGGAGAGACTTGAAGGTTGGCGAGGAAACCTTGAGGAACAATTTGCAGATTAAGTTTGCGGAAAGCTTCACAAAGCTCGGGTTGATAAGGCTTGAGAATCAGACTGTTGCAATATGCTTTTCTACTCAAAGCGTCAGCAATCACATTGGCCTTGCCTGGAGTATACTCAATACTCGGATTGTACTCTTGAATCATTTCGACCCATTGAGTCTGCCTGAGGTTGAGATTAGGCTGGGTGAAGATGTACTTGAGACTCTTGTGATCAGTGAAAATGTCCACTTTTCTTCCCAATAGAAGATGTCTCCAAGTCAACAAAGCGTGCACAACTGCCGCCAACTCGAGATCATGAGTGGGGTAGTTCTTCTCATTAGGCTTCAACTGGCGAGAGGTATAAGCAACAACTTTCTTCTCTTGCATCAGTACAACACCTAGACCTTGGAGAGAGGCATCACAAAAGACCTCGTACGGCTTGGTTTCATCAGGCGGAGTCAGAACTGGAGCAGTGATCAACTTCTCTTTCAAAGAGTTGAAAGCAATATCACACTCCGGAGACCAAACGTACTTGACGTGCTTCTGAAGAAGATTTGAGAGAGGCTTCGCGATCTTGGAAAAGTTTTCAACGAATCTTCGGCAGTAGCTTGCGAGACCGAGGAAGCTATGGAGTTGCTTCACGTTCTGAGGAGGTTCCCAATTAACAATTGCAGACACCTTCTCAGGATCCACCGAAATGCCCTTGGCAGAGATGATATGGACAAGATAAAGCACCTCATCGAGCCAAAATTCACACTTGGAGAACTTGGCGTAGAACTGATGTTCCCTGAGCTTGTCAAGAACCAAATGCAAGTGCTTGGCATGATCTTCCCTGTTCTTCGAGAAAACCAGAATGTCGTCGAGATAGACCAAAATGAAGTCATTGGTGTAGGGGTTGAAGATGAAGTTCATCATGCGAGAGAATGTCAGAGGATCGTTGGCGAGGCCAAAAGACATAACAGTGTATTCATATGACCCATAGCTTGTTCTGAACGCCGTCTTGGGAATATCTTGCTCACGAATGCGAATTTGATGATAACCCATACGAAGATCGAGCTTGGAGAATACTTGGGCACCCTTGAGTTGTTCGAACAGCTCATTGATGTTGGGAAGTGGGTATTTGTTCTTGATGGTCTTCTTGTTCAATGGACGATAATCAACACAAAGTCGGTCCGTTCCATCCTTCTTCTTCACAAAAAGAACACCACAACCCCACGGAGAAGTACTAGGCCGAATGAGACCCATTCTTTCTTGAACATCGAGTTGTTTCTTCAACTCCTTCAACTCTTCGGGGCCGAGCTTGTAGGGACGTTTGCACACAGGTTCCGTACCGGGCTCAAGTTCAATAACAAATTCAACCGGCCGGTGCGGAGGCATGCCTGGGAGTTCTTCTGCGAAGACGTCTTGATACTCACAAACAACCGGGATCTGCGAAATAGCATCCAATTCACCCTTCTCATTGAGAGAAAACAACCGGATTGTATTATCCCGAGCAGCAAAGACAATTACATCCTCAGACGAATGAGTCAGTTGAATCTGCTTGGCCGCACAATCAAGCTGAGCTTTATGTTTAGAGAGCCAGTCCATCCCAAGAATAAGATCGATATCAGAATTACCAAGAACCATTGGAGAAGCGAGGAACTGGTTCAGAGTAGCAAAATGGTTCTGATTGTTGCCTTGATTCCCTTGACTGCCTTGATTCCGCTCTTGGAGGATTTGCATGATCAACTGTGTATTTGCATTAGTTGCGGCCATCACAGCTTGCCAAGCCTCCGGAGGCGAGGAGGTGGTGGCGGATCAGGATTCAGAGTCGTGCGCGTTGGAGGAGCCATCCTGAAGAGGTTGACCACCATTAGCACACAAATAGAGAAATATTGAAGGTGAATCCAACGGAATGAAAATTGCAACATAAAGTCTTCACATCCAAACAAAATGAACGAATGCACTTCTCTTGAAGTGGTCACATATTCCTAAATTGCGAAGCCGCGAAGAATTAGGTAGAATGGGTACGTCAACGAGGGATGGAATCAACATATGACGTCGAAGAAACTCGAATACCACAACTCAAAATAAAACCAAGGGTTGACTTGTGGAATAAGCCGGAACAAATATATGATAGAAATTTCGTCCGAAGTTTTCGTGGTTGGACCTACACGGGCTCGATCGTACAGCACCATCATGTACAAGGCAGTGCACATGACATACGAAGCGTCCCCGAGTCAGCATAGCCAAGGACTCTTTAAGACACAACGAGACCACTGTAAAATCGACCGTGAATAGGCGAACCACTAGACGTCGAACCCCAATTTCATATCATACATCTGTTGGAAGGATATCCTAAGAGCTACTTGAATTCCCACCTATGAAACTCCCGAAACTTTCCGGTTATGCAATCAGGTGTTGGGGATACAGGGGAAGCATAATATCTCACCCAAGCTAGCAAATCCTACATCCAGCTGTATCCATCCTTCAACACATAACCAAGAAACCTTCGGAAACCATCTACCTCAACCTTCGAAAAGCATGCGTTATACAAGTTATGGCGATACTCCCAAACTCCCGCCCCAGTACTGGGTGGCGTCGAGGTTATCTCACCAACGAACTGCATAAAGGAGATTTTCGATGTCGCGAACATATCTCAAGTATACCAGAATTGCAACGATAAAATTATGATGACAACACCTCAGAGCTCAACTCCCCGGGACACTTCCACTAAACCCCTGACAGGAGGCACCAAGACAGTATTCTCATCATAAGCCATCGGAACAAATCCAAGATACTCGCGTGATCCTAAAAAATTTTTTTAGTGAAATTTGAGAAGAGAAGAGTCAAAACTCTACGTCAGGATGCCTTACCAGAGCGATGAGGAGACTGGGAAGTAAAAAGAATTCCTAAGCTCTCCGATATATAATTCCTAAGGACTCAAAACATTTTTCTAGACACAACTCGGCTGCTAAAAACGATCAAGCAATGGGGGCTCCTAGGGTCGGGGAAGGCTCTGATTACCAACTTGTAACACCCACGATGCGACTATATCTCCCACGTGTCGAGGCACGACTTAGAGGCATAATCGCATTGAAGGCATATGTCGCAAGTCGGGAAATCATTACACATCCCATGTACATAAATAATATAAAGGGGAATAACATAGTTGGCTTACACTCGCCACGTCACATCAAAGTACATAAATAACATCCATCATACAATTCACTCATGGCCCGACTACGGCGCCAATATAGAAAAGACCCCCAACATGCGACAAGGCTCTGAATCTAACCCCGAGTAGGAACCACTACTGATCATCAGGAAAAGACACATAGTAACGCGGAGAGTCCTCGTCGTACTCCCACTTGAGCTCGAGCGCGCCATCTGGAGCTGTATCATCTGTCCCTGCATCTGGTGTAATAGTAATCTGTGAGCTACAGGGACTCAGCAATCTCGCACCCTCGCGATCAAAACTATTTAAGCTTAATAGGTAGGGAAGGGGTAATGTATAAGTGGAGCTGCAACAAGCGACTAGCATATATGGTGGCTAACTTATTCGCAAAAGAGAGCGAGGAGAGGAGGCAAAGCACGAGCGAGAAACTAGAGAGCAACCTACGCAAACATAACTCCAACACCGTGTCCACTTCCCGGACTCCGCCGAGAAGAGGCCATCACGGCAACACACTCAGTTGATTCATTTTAATTAATTAAGGTTCAAGTTATCTACAATCGGACATTAACAAATTCCCATTTGCCCATAACCGTGGGCATGGCTTTCGAAAGATCAATCGCTGTAGGCGGGTCCCAACTTAGCCCATAACAAGCTCTCACGGTCAACGAAGGAATAGACCTCCACCCAGGACACACCGATCAGACTCGGTATCCCGGTACAACAAGATGATTCGACAGGTTAAAACAAGTCCAGCAACACCGCCCGAATGTGCCGACAAATCCCGATAGGAGCTACACATATCTCTTTTTCAGGGCACACTCAGATTGTCCAAACTTCTGGTAGGCCAGCCCAGAGTTGCCCCTGGTGGCCACCGGCGGCTGACGTTCCGGACCAACACTCAGAGGAGCACTGGCCCATGGGGGGGCTAAAATAAAGATGACCCTCGGGCTCCGGAAACCCAAGGGAAAAAGGGGTAGGTGGCAAATGGTAAAACCAATGTTGGGCATTGCTGGAAAAGCTTTAATCAAGGCGAACTATCAAGGGGTTCCCATTATAGCCCAACCGCGTAATGGACGCAACAATCCGGGAACATAACACCGATATGACGGAAACTAGGGCGGCAAGAGTGGAACAAAACACTAGGCGAGAGGCCGAGCCTTCCACCCTTTACCAAGTATATAGATGAATTAAGATAACATAGCAATATAATGATATCCCAACAAGTAAATAAAGGTTCCAACAAGGAAAGGCTCCAATCTTCACCTGCAACTAACAACGCTATAAGAAGGGCTGAGCAAAGCGGTAACATAGCCAATCAACGGTTTGCTAGGACAAAGGTAGGTTAGAGGCTCAATCATGGCAATTGGGAGGCTGACAAGCAAGTGGTAGGCATCGTAGCATTGGCAAAGCAAAAGAGCGAGCAAACTAGCATAGCAAAGATAGTAGTGATTTCGAGGGTATGATCATCTTGCCTGCACAGTTGTCAGAGTTGACTGGATCCTCAAAAGCAAACTCAAC
The DNA here is from genome assembly GCA_034509565.1 of Triticum monococcum. Classification (NCBI taxonomy): domain Eukaryota; kingdom Viridiplantae; phylum Streptophyta; class Magnoliopsida; order Poales; family Poaceae; genus Triticum; species Triticum monococcum. The sequence goes on from CM067842.1 coordinate 611,190,864, forward strand.
GGGCTCCTCGTTAGCGAACTCGTCTCCCGGCTCTACCCAACAAGACAAACAAGCAACAAGGATACAATCAACCACGTGCAAACTCAAGCAATAAGATGCAAATGATGGTATGCTATGCGGGATGCGATGCGGGATGCAAAATGCAAGAAGTGACAGGAAATGCATGGACCTGGCCTCAACTTGGAAAACCAAGTGTGCCACTGGATAGAGGGGAAGAAATCCCCTGAAAACGATATAAAGATCATAGGAATCGGAGCTACGGTTTGGAAATGGCAAGCGTTTTACGAAGCGAACCGATCTGCGATCTACAGCAAGTAGGCTCCTAAATGCAATGAAATGAACATGCTACAGCCACCAAACATGAAAACAAATTACATGACAGGGACGTACACAAGATACTTAACAAATCACTAGGACTGAGCCATAGGCAAATTCATCCATTAAGGGGTTCAAATAAGCATGGCAAAACTGAATAAGCAAAACAGATTTTAGACTTAGTGAAATTAACACTAGTCTGAAATTTCAGACCACGATGCTCTCTTCGGAGCAGCGAAACAACATGAAACATAACCTGAACATGGCAAGTAAGAACATGGCATGGAGCTACTCAACAAGCTTAACAAAACATCCAAAGTGACCTGGGGCCAAAAGGGTTCACAAAATACTCTAACGAGCACGCGAACATAGATGAAACACAATCAGTTTTCAGACTTAGTGAAAACTGAGACATGCTGAAATCATAACTCACGGAGGCATGTAAACGAGCTCGATGCACTCACTACGGTGCAATTCATGGCAAGGCAAGCATATATCCATAAAGAAGGCACAAAATGCTAGTTAGACATGGCAAGAACAATGGCATAGCATGCATGGATCACTAACAATAGCACCGGCAAAATCGCAAAAGAGTTGACGATCTGCCCAAATACACAACTATGCAAAAGTTGAGCTCGATTGAGTCAACCTAGGGTGCTCCAACATAACAAGAAAAGACATGGATGGATAGAGCATAACAAGAATAACAAACCGCTCTTACTGATCATCCTCAAAAGAGGCACGGATCACTAGGAAATAAGCTGGACATATAGCATCATGAACTAAAACATCCCAGACTTAGTGAAAATCACAAAGTCCCTGAAATCAGCAATCTCAGGTACCCCTCTTTGCAATCTTGCACAAGACACCACACACATCCTAAAAATGCATGGGTGGCACCTCTGGAAAGAAGACAAAATGCTTAACAATTCATCCCAAAGGGTCATAGGCATATCATGCACACAATAATCATGGCAAAAATGACAAAAGTCAATGATGAGCTAACGGATCTACAATTTAACTCACGATACCTCCTTCTAACAGCATTTTGGGCATCAATATGAACTCAAATGCAAATGATGCAATGGAATGAAATGATGTACTCGTCGATACGAAGATTTTGATATATCTTATGTCCAAAATGGAGCTACGGATGCGGAGATATGAGCAGTCAAACATAGCATAAAAAATTAAGAGGGGAAGGGAAAGTCAACCCCAGATCTAGGGTTCGTCCGGCGCGCGAACCGAGGCGGCCGGATCCCGGGCTGGGGCGCGGCGACCGGATCCGAGGGAGGGGCGGCGAGGAGGAGGCCGGAGCGGCGTCGTGGAGGAGGAGGCGGCGGCCGGCGCTCCCGGGCGGCGAGATGAGGCGGCGAGGGGCCTCGGCCGGCGCGTCGGGGCGGCCGGGCCGGTGCGGCAGCGCGGCGGGGCACGGTGGCAGGCGGCGGAGCGCGTCGCCGGCTCGGGAGGAGGCGGCGGGGCGACGCAGGTGCGGGCGGCGGCGACTGGGCCCGTGGGGGGCCGCTACGGGCCTCGGCGGGCCGGGCGGCGGGGAGGTGCGGCGATGTGGGCGCCCGGGAGGATGAATCCCGGGGCGACACGTGGCGGCGGACGGCGGATTTGGACACGTCCGCCCATGCGGAGTTTGTCCGGCGGCTGGGGGGAGGAAGATTAGGGTTTCGGGGGAGAAGAAGAGATCCGAAAATTGGAGGGGGTATATATAGGCATAGAGGGAGCTAGGGGAGTCCAAATGAGGTGCGGTTTTCGCCCACGCGATCGTGATCGAACGACCGAGACGATGGAGTGGAGTTTGGTGGGTTTTGTGCCAAATTGGAGGGGTGTTGGGCTGCAACACACACGAGGCCTTTTCGGTCCCTCGGTTAACCGTTGGAGTATCAAACGAAGTCCAAATGACCCGAAACTTGACAAGCGGTCTACCGGTAGTAAACCAAGGCCGCATGGCAAGTCTCGGTCCAATCCGGAAATGTTTAATCCCCACACACGAAAGAAATCTAGAAATGGCCACCGGAGGAGAACGAAGCGCCGGAATGCAAAACGGACAACGGGGAAAATGCTCGAATGCATGAGATGAACATGTATGCAAATGCAATGCATGTGATGACATGATATGAGATGCACGAAAACGAAAACAACACACGGAGACAAAGACCTGAACCCGAGAAATAAATATAACTTAATGCCGGAAACGGCAAGAGTTGGAGTACAAATTGGGAAAGTAATATCTGGGGCGTTACAATCTTCACCTTTCCTTTTTACATTTTATCCTTTGGTAAGCACTGTGTGTTGGAAAGATCCTGATACATATAGCTAATTGGATGTGAGTTTTCAAGAACTATTATTGTTGACATTACCCTTGAGGTAAAAGGTTGGGAGGCAAAACTACAAGCCCCTATCTTTCTCTGTGTCCGATTAAAACTTCATACCCATAAATATTGCGTGAGTGTTAGCAATTGTGAAAGACTAAATGATAGTTGAGTATGTGGACTTGCTGAAAAGCTCTTATATTGACTCTTTTCGACGTTATTATAAATTGCAATTGCTTCAATGACTGAGATTATAGTTTGTTAGTTTTCAATGAAGTTTCTGATTCATACTTGAAATTGTGATTGAATTGTTACTTTAGAATAAGAGATCATATCACAATAACTATATAAGCTATTGTTATAAGAATGATCATGATGCCCTCATGTCCGTATTTTATTTTTCTCGACACCTCTATCTCTAAACATGTGGACATATTTTTTGATTTCGGCTTCGCTTTAGGAGCGCTTTCCTTTATATAAGAGTTTGTCTACAAAAAGGATTGGGCCATCTTGCTGCACCTTATTTAGTTTTATTACTTGTTACCCATTACAAATTACCTTATCACAAAACTATATGTTACTAATAATTTTAGTGCTTGCAAAGAATACCTTACTGAAAACTGCTTATCATTTCCTTCTGTTCCTTGTTGGGTTCGACACTCTTACTTATCGAAAGGACTACGATAGATCCCCTATACTTGTGGGTCATCACCTACCCCCTGGGCGCGCCCCCTACCTCGTGGCCGCCTCGGAGACCCCCCTGACTTGTTCTTGACGCCAAAACCTCTTATATATACCCAAACTTCCAGAACATAACCTAGATAAGGAGTTCCGCTGCCGCAAGCCTCCGTAGCTACCGAAAACCAATCTAGACCCGTTCCGGCACCCTGCCAGAGGGGAATCCCTCTCTGGTGGCCATCTTCATCATCCTGGCGCTCTCCATGACGAGGAGGGAGTAGTTCACCCTCGGGGCTGAGGGTATGTACCAGTAGCTATGTGTTTGATCTCCCTCTCTCTCTCTCACTCCCTCTCTCTCTCTCTCGTGTTCTTGATTCAGCATGATCTTGATGTATCGCGAGCTTTGCTATTATCTCTCTTGTAATGGTTTGAGTTTTCCCTTTGAAGTTATCTTATCGGATTGAGTCTTTAAGGATTTGAGAACACTTGATGTATGTCTTCCATGTGCTTATCTATGGTGACATTGGGATATTCACGTGATCCACTTGATGTATGTTTTGGTGATCAACTTGCGGGTTCCGTGAGCTTGTGAACTTATGCATAGGGGTTGACACACGTTTTCGTCTTGACTCTCCGGTAGAAACTTTGGGGCACTCTTTGAAGTTCTTTGTGTTGGTTGAATAGATGAATCCGAGACTATGTGATGCATATCGTATAATCATACCCATGGATACTTGAGGTGACATTCGAGTATCTAGGTGACATTAGGGTTTTGGTTGATTTGTGTCTTAAGGTGTTATTCTAGTACAAACTCTAGGATAGATTGAACAGAAAGAATAACTTCGTGTTATTTTACTACGGACTCTTGAATAGATCGATCAGAAAGAATAACTTTGAGGTGGTTTCGTACCCTACAATAATCTCTTTGTTTGTTCTCCGCCATTATTGACTTTGGAGTGACTCTTTGTTGAATGTTGAGGGATAGTTATATGACCCAATTATGATATTATTGTTGAGAGAACTTGCATTAGTGAAAGTATGAACCCTAGGCCTTGTTTCCTAGCATTGCAACACCGTTTTCGCTTACTTTTATCATTAGTTACCTTGCTGTTTTTATATTTTGAGATTACAAAAACCTATATCTACCATCCATATTGCACTTGTATCACCATCTCTTCGCCGAACTAGTGCACCTATACAATTTACCATTGTATTGGGTGTGTTGGGGACACAAGAGACTCTTTGCTATTTGGTTGCGGGGTTGTTTGAGAGAGACCATCTTCATCCTACGCCTCCCACAGATTGATAAACCTTAGGTCATCCACTTGAGGGAAATTTGCTACTTTCCTACAAACCTCTAGACTTGGAGGCCCTACAACATCTACAAGAAGAAGATTGTGTAGTAGACATCAAGCTCTTTTCTGGCGCCGTTGCCGGGAGGTTAGCGCTTGAAGGTATATCTTTAGATCTTGCAATCGAATATTTTAGTTTCTTGTTTTATCACTAGTTTAGTTTATAAAAGAAAACTACAAAAAAATGGAATTGAGGGTGCCTCATATGCGTCATCTTTTTAATATCTTTCATGAAAATGATGGAAAGGAAAATTGTGCTCAAGTGTTAGAAGAAGAATGCATTAAAATGTTTGGCACTAAATATTTGAATGATGAGCATGATTGCAATGTTGTTAGTATGTATTCCTTGAATATCCATGATGCTAATGATATGCAAAGCCACAAGCTTGGGATGCTATGTTTGATGAAAATGATATTATTTGTCCCCCAAGTTTTGATGAGAAAATTTATTATGATGAAAGCATCCATCTTATCTATGATGATTATTGTGATGACACGTATGCTATAAAGAATTATGATATCCATGAAACTTGTCATCATGATTTTAACTTTCAATTGGATTATGCCTCACATGATAGTTATTTTGTTGAGTTTCCTCCCACTACTATTCATGAGAAGAAATTTGCTTATGTGGAGAGTAATAAAAATTCTATGCTTGTAGATCATGAAAAGAATGCTTTACGTGATGGTTATATTTTTTAATCCATTCATGATGCTACTGAAAATTATTATGTGGGAGGAATATATGCTTGTAGGAATTGCAATAATATCAAGTTTCCTCTCTATGTGTTGAAAATCTTGAAGTTATCCTTGTTTTACCTTCCTATGCAAGTTGATTCTTGTTCCCAGAAGTTGTTTTCTCACAAAATCCCTATGCATAGAAAGTGGGTTAGGCTTAAATGTGCTAGTCATATTCTTCATGATGCTTTATTTATGTTTCAATTCTTATCTTTTATGTGAGCATCATTGAAATCATCATGCCTAGCTAGGGGCGTTAAACAATAGCGCTTGTTGGGAGGCAACCCAATTTTATTTTTGGTTCCTTGCTTTAAAGTGGTGATTTTATTTTCTTATACTAACGGAGCTTATGAGTTTTCTGTTGTGAAGTTTTCAAGTTTTGGGTAAAGATTCGATGGACTATGGAATAAGGAGTGGCATGGACTATGGAATAAGGAGTGGCAAGAGCCTAAGCTTGGGGATTCCCAAGGCACCCCAAGGTAATATTCAAGTACAACCAAGAGCCTAAGCTTGGGGATGCCCCGGATGGCATCCCATCTTCCATCTTCGTTCATCGGTAACTTTACTTGGAGCTATATTTCTATTCACCAGATATGTGTTTTTCTTGGAGTGTCATTTTATTTTATTTTGTTTTGCTTGCAGTTTGAATAATATACCAAGATCTGAAATTCTTAAATATTAGAGAGTCTTTACATAGTTGCATAATTATTCGACTACTCATTGATCTTCACTTATATCTTTCGGAGTAGTTTGTCATTTGCTCTAGTGCTTCACTTATACCCTTTAGAGCACGGCGGTGGTTTTATTTTGAAGAAATTGTTGAATTCTCGTGCTTCACTTATATTATTTTGAGAGTCTTTAGAATAGCATGCTAGTTTGCTTTGGTTATGAAACTAGTCCTAATATGATGGGCATCCAAGATGGGTATAATAAAAACTTTCATATAGAGTGCATTGAATACTACGAGAAGTTTGATACTTGATGATTGTTTTGATAAATGAAGATGGTAATATTAGAATCATGCTAGTTGATTAGTTGTGAATTTTAGAAATAGTTGTGTTAGAGTTTGCACGTCTCGCAGCATGCACGTATGGTGAACGTTGTGTGACAAATGTGAAGCATGAGGTGTTTCTTTGAGTGTCTTCCTTATGAGTGGCGATCGGGGACGAGCGATGGTCTTTTCCTACCAATCTATCCGCCTAGGAGCATGCGCGCAATGCTTGGTTTTTGATGACTTGTATATTTTTGCAATAAGTATGTGACTTCTTTATGACTAATGTTGAGTCCATGGATTATACACACTCTCACCCTTCCATCATTGCTAGCCTCTTCGGTACCGTGCATTGCCATTTCTCACCTCGAGAGTTGGTGCAAACTTCGCCGGTGCATCCAAACCCCGTGATATGATACGCTCTATCACACATAAACCTCCTTATATGTTCCTCAAAACAGCCACCATACCTACCTATTATGGCATTTCCATAGCCATTCTGAGATATATTGCCATGCAACTTTCCACTGTTACGTTTATTATGACATGCTTCATCATCGACATATTTCCTTGCATGATCATGTAGTTAACATCGTATTTGTGGCAAAGCCACCATGTATAATTTCATAGATGTTACTCTTGATTCAGTACCCATCCCGGTACACCACCAGAGGCATTCATATAGAGTCATACTTTGTTCTAGTATAGAGTTGTAAATAAATAGAAGTGTGATGATCATCATTAATAGAGCATTGTCCCAAAAAAGGGGGGAAGGCCAAATGAAAAAGAAGAAAGGCCAAATAAAAAATATAAAAAAGAGAAAATAAAAGAAAATAAAAGGGACAATGCTACTATCCTTTTTCCACTCTCGTGCTTCAAAGTAGCACCATGGTCTTCATGATAGAGAGTCTCTTATTCTGTCACTTCCATATACTAGTGGGAATTCTCATTATAGAATTTGGCTTCTATATTCCAACAATGGGCTTCCTCAAATGCCCTAGGTCTTTGTGAGCAAGCAAGTTGGATGCACACCCACTTAGTTTCTTTTGTTGAGCTTTCATACATTTATATGTCTAGTGCATTCGTTGCATGGCAATCCCCACTCCTCGCATTGACATCAATTGATGGGCACCTCCATAGCCCGTTGATTAGCCGCGTCAATTTGAGAGTTTCTCTGTTTTTGTCTTCTCCACACAACCTCCATCATCATATTCTAGTCCACCCATAGTGATATGTCCATGGCTTGAGCTCATGTATTGCATGAAAGTTGAAAAACTTTGAGAATACTAAAGTATGAAACAATTGCTTGGCTTGTCATCAGGGTTGTGCATGATGGGAGCATTTTGTGTGACGGAAATGAAGCATGGCAAAACTATATGATTCTGTAGGGATGAGCTTTCTTTGGCTATGTTATTTTGAGAAGACATAATTGCCTGGTTAGTATGCTTGAAGTATTATTATTTTTATGACGATATTAAACTTTTGTTTTGAATCTTATGTATCTGAATATTCATGCCACAATAAAGAAAATTACTTTGAAAATTATGTTAGGTAGAATTCTACATCAAAAATTCTATTTTTATCATTTACCTACTCTAGGACGAGCAGGAATTAAGCTTGGGGATAATTGATACGTCTCCAACGTATCTATAATTATTGATTGGTCCATGCTATTATATTATCCATCTAGGATGTTTTATATGCATTTATATGCTATTTTATGTGATTTTTGGGACTAACCTATTAACCTAGAGCCCAATGCGAGTTTCTGTTTTTTCCTTGTTTTTGAGTATCGCAAAAACAGAAAACCAAACGGAGTCCAATTGACCTGAAATTTCACAGAGATTATTTTTGGACAAAAAGAAGCCCATGGAGTATCAGAGATGGGCCAGAAGAGTCCCGAGGCACCCACGAGGGTGGGGGGCGCGCCCCCTAACTCGTGGCCGCCTCGGAGACCCCCCTGACTTGTTCCCGACGCCAAAACCTCTTATATATACCCAAACTTCCAGAACATAACCTAGATCGGGAGTTTCGCCGCCACAAGCCTCCCTAGCCACCAAAAACCAATCTAGACCCATTCCAGCACCCTGCCGGAGGGGAATCCCTCTCTGGTGGCCATCTTCAACATCCCGACGCTCTCCATGACGAGGAGGGAGTAGTTCACCTTTGGGGTTGAGGGTATGTACCAATAGCTATTTGTTTGATCTCTCTCTCTCTCTCTCTCTTGATTTCTTGGTTAAGAAAATATGCCCTAGAGGCAATAATAAAGTTATTATTTATTTCCTTATATCATGATAAATGTTTATTATTCATGCTAGAATTGTATTAACCGGAAACATAATACATGTATGAATACATAGACAAACAGAGTGTCACTAGTATGCCTCTACTTGACTAGCTCGTTAATCAAAGATGGTTATGTTTCCTAACCATGGACAAAGAGTTGTTATTTGATTAATGGGATCACATCATTAGATGAATGATCTGATTGACATGACCCATTCCATTAGCTTAGCACCCGATCGTTTAGTATGTTGCTATTGCTTTCTTCATGACTTATACATGTTCCTATGACTATGAGATTATGCAACTCCCGTTTACCGGAGGAACACTTTGGGTATTACCAAACGTCACAACGTAACTGGGTGATTATAAAGGAGTACTATAGGTGTCTCCAAAGGTAGATGTTGGGTTGGCGTATTTCGAGATTACGATTTGTCACTCCGATTGTCGAAGAGGTATCTCTGGGCCCTCTCGGTAATGCACATCACTTAAAGCCTTGCAAGCATTGCAACTAATGAGTTAGTTGCAGGATGTTGTATTACGGAACGAGTAAAGAGACTTGCCGGTAACGAGATTGAACTAGGTATTGGTTACCGACGATCGAATCTCGGGCAAGTAACATACCGATGACAAAGGGAACAACGTATGTTGTTATGCGGTCTGACCGATAAAGATCTTCGTAGAATATGTAGGAGCCAATATGGGCATCCAGGTCCCGCTATTGGTTATTGACCGGAGACGTGTCTCAGTCATGTCTACATTGTTCTCGAACCATAGGGTCCGCACGCTTAAGGTTTCGATGACAGTTATATTATGAGTTTATGATTTTTGATGTACCAAAGGAGTTCGGAGTCCCGGATGAGATCGGGGACATGACGAGGAGTCTCGAAATGGTCGAGACGTAAAGATCGATATATTGGACGACTATATTCGGACATCGGAAAGGTTCCGAGTGATTCGGGTATTTTTCGGAGTACCGGGTAGTTACGGGAGAAGTACCGGGTAGTTACGACTACTTCCTCTATGTTGTGTCAACGCTTCCGTTGCGATCTACAAGGGTACGTAGATCATGCTCTCCCCTCGTTGCTATGCATCACCATGATCTTGCGTGTGCGTAGGAAATTTTTTGAAATTACTATGTTCCCCAACAGTGGTATCAGAGCCTAGGTTTTATGGTTTGATGTTATTTGCACGAGTAGAACACAAGTGAGTTGTGGGCGATACAAGTCATACTGCCTACCAGCATGTCATACTTTGGTTCGGCGGTATTGTTGGACGAGACGACCCAGACCAACCTTACGCGTACGCTTACGCGAGACCGGTTCCCTCGACGTGCTTTGCACATAGATGGCTTGCGGGCGACTGTCTCTCCAACTTTAGTTGAACCGAGTGTGGCTACGCCCGGTCCTTGAGAAGGTTAAAACGAAGTCTATTTGACAAACTATCGTTGTGGTTTTGATGCATAGGTGAGATTGGTTCTTGCTTAAGCCCGTAGCATCCACGTAAAACTTGCAACAACAAAGTAGAGGACGTCTAACTTGTTTTTGCAGGGCATGTTGTGATGTGATATGGTCAAGGCATGATGCTAAATTTTATTGTATGAGATGATCATGTTTTGTAACCGAGTTATGAGCAACTAGCAGGAGCCATATGGTTGTCGCTTTATTGTATGCAATGCAATCGCAATGTAATGCTTTACTTTATTACTAAACAGTAGTGATAGTCGTGGAAGCATAAGATTAGCAAGACGACAACGATGCTACGATGGAGATCAAGGTGTCGCGCCGGTGACGATGGTGATCATGACGGTGCTTCGGAGATGGAGATCACAAGCACAAGATGATGATGGCCATATCATATCACTTATATTGATTGCATGTGATGTTTATCCTTTTATGCATCTTATCTTGCTTTGATTGACGGTAGCATTATAAGATGATCTCTCACTAAATTATCAAGAAGTGTTCTCCCTGAGTATGCACCATTGCCAAAGTTCATCGTGCCCAGACACCATGTGATGATCGGGTGTGATAAGCTCTACGTCCATCTACAACGGGTGCAAGCCAGTTTTGCACACACAGAATACTCAGGTTAAACTTGACGAGCCTAGCATATGCAGATATGGCCTCAGAACACAGAGACCGAAAGGTCGAGCGTGAATCATATAGTAGATATGATCAACATAACGATGTTCACCATTGAAAACTACTCCATCTCACGTGATGATCGGTTATGGTTTAGTTGATTTGGATCACGTAATCACTTAGAGGATTAGAGGGATGTCTATCTAAGTGGGAGTTCTTAAGTAATTTGATTAACTGAACTTAAACTTATCATGAACTTAGTACCTGATAGTATCTTGCTTGTTTATGTTGATTGTAGATAGATGGCTCATGCTGTTGTTCCGTTGAATTTTAATGCGTTCCTTGAGAAAGCAAAGTTGAAAGATGATGGTAGCAATTACACGGACTGGGTCCGTAACTTGAGGATTATCCTCATTGCTGCTCAGAAGAATTATGTCCTGGAAGCACCGCTGGATGCCAGGCCTGCTGCTAGAGCAACACCAGATGTTATGAACGTCTGGCAGAGCAAAGCTGATGACTACTCGATAGTTCAGTGTGCCATGCTTTACGGCTTAGAATCGGGACTTCAACGACGTTTTGAACGTCATGGAGCATATGAGATGTTCCAGGAGTTGAAGTTAATATTTCAAGAAAATGCCCGGATTGAGAGATATGAAGTCTCCAATAAGTTCTATAGCTGCAAGATGGAGGAGAACAGTTATGTCAGTGAGCATACACTCAAAATGTCTGGGTATAATAATCACTTGATTCAGATGGGAGTTAATCTTCCAGATGATTGCGTCATTGACAGAATTCTCCAATCACTGCCACCAAGCTACAAGAGCTTCGTGATGAACTATAATATGCAAGGGATGAACAAGACTATTCCCGAGCTCTTCGCAATGCTAAAAGCTGCGGAGATAGAAATCAAAAAGGAGCATCAAGTGTTGATGGTTAACAAGACCACTAGTTTCAAGAAAAAGGGCAAAGGGAAGAAGAAGGGGAACTTCAAGAAGAACGGCAAGCAAGTTGCTGCTCAGGAGAAGAAGCCCAAGTCTGGACCTAAGCCTGAAACTGAGTGCTTCTACTGCAAGCAGACTGGTCACTGGTAGCGGAACTGCCCCAAGTATTTGGTGGATAAGAAGGATGGCAAGGTGAACAAAGGTATATGTGATATACATCTTATTGATGTGTACCTTACTAGAGCTCGCAGTAGCACCTGGGTATTTGATACTGGTTCTGTTGCTAATATTTGCAACTCGAAATAGGGACTACAGATTAAGCGAACACTGGCAAAGGACGAGGTGACGATGCGCGTGGGAAACGGTTCCAAAGATGATGTGATTGCGGTCGGCACGCTACCTCTACATCTACCTTCGGGATTAATATTAGTCCTAAATAATTGTTATTCGGTGCCAGCGTTAAGCATGAACATTATATCTGGATCTTGTTTGATGCGAGACGGTTATTCATTTAAATCAGAGAATAATGGTTGTTCTATTTATATGATTAATATCTTTTATGGTCATGCACCTTTGAAGAGTGGTCTATTTTTGATGAATCTCGATAGTAGTAATACACATATTCATAATGTTGAAGCCAAAAGATGCAGAGTTGATAATGATAGTGCAACTTATTTGTGGCATTGCCGTTTAGGTCATATCGGTGTAAAGCGCATGAAGAAACTCCATACTGATGGGCTTTTGGAACCACTTGATTATGAATCACTTGGTACTTGCGAACCGTGCCTCATAGGCAAGATGACTAAAACACCGTTCTCCGATACTATGGAGAGAGCAACAGATTTGTTGGAAATCATACATACCGATGTGTGTGGTCCAATGAATATTGAGGCTCGTGGCGGATATCGTTATTTTCTCACTTTCACAGATGATTTAAGCAGATACGGATATATCTACTTAATGAAACATAAGTCTGAAACATTTGAAAAGTTCAAAGAATTTCAGAGTGAAGTTGAAAATCATCGTAACAAGAAAATAAAGTTTCTACGATCTGATCATGGAGGAGAATATTTGAGTTACGAGTTTGGTGTACATTTGAAAAATTGTGGAATAGTTTCGCAACTCACGCCACCCGGAACACCACAGCGTAATGGTGTGTCCGAACATCGTAATCGTACTTTACTAGATATGGTGCGATCTATGATGTCTCTTACTGATTTACCGCTATCGTTTTGGGGTTATGCTTTAGAGACGGCCGCATTCACGTTAAATAGGGCACCATCAAAATCCGTTGAGACGACGCCTTATGAACTATGGCTTGGCAAGAAACCAAAGTTGTCGTTTCTTAAAGTTTGGGGCTGCGATGCTTATGTGAAAAAGCTTCAACCTGATAAGCTCGAACCGAAAGCGGAGAAATGTGTCTTCATAGGATACCCAAAGGAGACTGTTGGGTACACCTTCTATCACAGATCCGAAGGCAAGACATTCGTTGCTAAGAATGGATCATTTCTAGAGAAGGAGTTTCTCTCGAAAGAAGTGAGTGGGAGGAAAGTAGAACTTGACGAGGTAACTGTACCTGCTCCCTTATTGGAAAATAGTACATCACAGAAAACTGTTTCTACGACACCTATACCAATTAGTGAGGAAGCTAATGATGATGATCATGAAACTTCAGGACAAGATACTACTGAACCTCGTAGATCAACCAGAGTGAGATCCGCACCAGAGTGGTACGGTAATCCAATTCTGGAAGTCAAGCTACTAGATCATGATGAACCTATGAACTATGAAGAAGCGATGGTGAGCCCAGATTCCGCAAAGTGGCTTGAAGCCATGAAATCTGAGATGGGATCCATGTATGAGAACAATGTATGGACTTTGGTTGACTTGCCCGATGATCGGCAAGCAATTGAGAATAAATGGATCTTCAAGAAAAAGACTGACGCTGACGGTAATATTACTGTCTATAAAGCTCGACTTGTCGCAAAAGGTTTTCGACAAGTTCAAGGGGTTGACTATGATGAGACCTTCTCACCCGTAGCGATGCTTAAGTCTGTCAGAATCATGTTAGCAATTGCCGCATTTTATGATTATGAAATTTGGCAGATGGATGTCAAAACTGCATTCCTGAATGGATTTCTGGAAGAAGAGTTGTATATGATGCAACCAGAAGGTTTTGTCGATCCAAAGGGAGCTAACAAAGTGTGCAAGCTCCAGCGATCCATTTATGGACTGGTGCAAGCCTCTCGGAGTTGGAATAAACGCTTTGATAGTGTGATCAAAGCATTTGGTTTTATGCAGACTTTTGGAGAAGCTTGTATTTACAAGAAAGTGAGTGGGAGCTCTGTAGCATTTCTGATATTATATGTGGATGACATATTGCTGATTGGAAATAATATAGAATTTCTGGATAGCATAAAGGGATACTTGAATAAAAGTTTTTCGATGAAAGACCTCGGGGAAGCTTCTTACATATTAGGCATAAAGATCTATAGAGATAGATCAAGACGCTTAATTGGACTTTCACAAAGCACATACCTTGACAAGATTTTGAAGAAGTTCAAAATGGATCAAGCAAAGAAAGGGTTCTTGCCTGTGTTACAAGGTGTGAAGTTGAGTCAGACTCAATGCCCGACCATTGCAGAAGATAGAGAGAAAATGAAAGATGTTCCCTATGCTTCAGCCATAGGCTCTATCATGTATGCAATGCTGTGTACCAGACCTGATGTGTGCCTTGCTGTAAGTTTAGCAGGGAGGTACCAAAGTAATCCAAGAGTGGATCACTGGACAACGGTCAAGAACATCCTGAAATACCTGAAAAGAACTAAGGATATGTTTCTCGTGTATGGAGGTGACAAAGAGCTCACCGTAAGAGGTTACGTTGATGCAAGCTTTGACACTGATCCAGACGATTCTAAATCGCAAACCGGATATGTGTTTACTTTAAACGGTGGAGCTGTCAGTTGGTGCAGTTCTAAACAAAGCGTCGTAGCAGGATCTACATGTGAAGCGGAGTACATAGCTGCTTTGGAAGCAGCAAACGAAGGAGTCTGGATGAAGGAGTTCATATCCGATCTAGGTGTCATACCTAGTGCATCGGGTCCAATGAAAATCTTTTGTGACAATACTGGTGCAATTGCTTTGGCAAAGGAATCCAGATTTCACAAGAGGATCAAACACATCAAGAGACGCTTCAATTCCATCCGGGATCTAGTCCAGGTGGGAGACATAGAGATTTGCAAGATACATACGGATCTGAATGTTGCAGACCTGTTGACTAAGCCTCTTCCACGAGCAAAACATGATCAGCACCAAGACTCCATGGGTGTTAGAATCATTACTGTATAATCTACATTATTGACTCTAGTGCAAGTGGGAGACTGAAGGAAATATGCCCTAGAGGCAACAATAAAGTTATTATTTATTTCCTTATATCATGATAAATGTTTATTATTCATGCTAGAAGTGTATTAACAGGAAACATAATACATGTGTGAATACATAGACAAACAGAGTGTCACTAGTATGCCTTTACTTGACTAGCTCGTTAATCTAAGATGGTTATGTTTCCTAACCATGGAAACAGAGTTGTTATTTGATTAATGGGATCACATCGTTAGATGAATGATCAGATTGACATGACCCATTCCATTAGCTTCGCACCCGATCGTTTAGTATGTTGCTATTGCTTTCTTCATGACTTATACATGTTCCTATGACTATGAGATTATGCAACTCCCGTTTACCGGAGGAACACTTTGGGTACTACCAAACGTCACAACGTAACTGGGTGATTATAAAGGAGTACTACAGGTGTCTCCAAAGGTAGATGTTGGGTTGGCGTATTTCGAGATTAGGATTTGTCACTCTGATTGTCGGAGAGGTATCTCTGGGCCCTCTCGGTAATGCACATCACTTAAAGCCTTGCAAGCATTGCAACTAATGAGTTAGTTGCAGGATGTTGTATTACGGAACGAGTAAAGAGACTTTCCGGTAACGAGATTGAACTAGGTATTGGATACCGACGATCGAATCTCGGGCAAGTAACATACCGATGACAAAGGGAACAACGTATGTTGTTATGCGGTCTGACCGATAAAGATCTTCGTAGAATATGTAGGAGCCAATATGGGCATCCAGGTCCCACTATTGGTTATTGACCGGAGACATGTCTCGGTCATGTCTACATTGTTCTCGAACCATAGGGTCCGCACGCTTAAGGTTTCGATGACAGTTATATTATGAGTTTATGAGTTTTGATGTACCGAAGGAGTTCGGAGTCTTGGATGAGATCGGGGACATTATGAGGAGTCTCGAAATGGTCGAGACGTAAAGATCGATATATTGGACGACAATATTCGGACATCGGAAAGGTTCCGAGTGATTCGGGTATTTTTCGGAGTACCGGGTAGTTACGGGAGAAGTAATGGGCCTAGATGGGCTTTAGTGGGAAGAGGAAAAAGGCTGTTGCGCCCCCCCTCCCCTCTAGTCCGAATAGGACTAGGGAAAAGGGGGCCGGCCACCTTTCCTACTCCTCCACTTCCTTCTCCCTTCCTCCCCTCTTGGTGGACTCCTACTAGGACTTGGAGTCCTAGTAGGACTCCACAGCTGGCGCGCCTAGCCTTGGCCGGCCTTCTCCTCCTCCGTCCTTTATATACAGGGGCAGGGGGCACCCCATAGACACACAAGTTGATCATTGAGATCGTTCCTTAGCCGTGTGCGGTGCCCCCTGCCACCATATTCCACCTCGATCATATTGTTGTAGTGCTTAGACGAAGCCCTGCGTCGGTAGTACATCAAGATCGTCACCACGCCGTCGTGCTGACGGAACTCCTCCCCGAAGCTTTGCTGGATCGGAGCCCGGGGATCGTCATCGAGCTGTACGTGTGCTAAGAACTTGGAGGTGCCGGAGTAACGGTGCTTGGGTCGGTCGGATCGGGAAGAAGACGTACGACTACTTCCTCTACATTGTGTCAACGCTTCCGTTGCGATCTACAAGGGTACGTAGATCATGCTCTCCCCTCGTTGCTATGCATCACCATGATCTTGCGTGTGCGTAGGAATTTTTTTGAAATTACTACGTTCCCCAACACTTGGTTCGGCACGATCTTGATGTATCGCGAGCTTTGCTTTTATAGTTGGATCTGATAATGTTTCTCCCCCTCTACTCTCTTGTAATGGATTGAGTTTTCCCTTCGAAGTTATCTTATCGGATTGAGTCTTTAAGGATTTGAGAACACTTGATGTATGCCTCCCGTTCCGTCCCGGGTAGAGGATGAGGAGGGGTGAGAGAGAGAGAGAGAGAGGAGCGAGGGATGGGGTCAAGCATAGAGGATTCTGCCAGCGGTACTGCTCAGAACGGGGGCAAAGGAGGACGCTATTTTGGTTCTTTGATCCAATCCCTCCAGCAGGGTCTCCTTTGGCCGTTCCATGGGCCGATGTGCTCACATATAAATACACATCTACTCTATCGACTGAAGTCCTAGCCCAATTGTCTCTCTCATGCTTGACATTGCAGTCTTGCCGTTCTGTTAAAGTCATCGGAATCTTGCCGTTCTGCCAACCTCGTCGGAATTTCTCCATACTACTGACTTTGCCAGAATTACATTCGCCCATGCTCTAGGCACGTCATTCAAACTGGTTGAGCAATACTGATTCAAAGTTGTTTTGGTCAAACGGCTGAACTGAACCATGCTACTACAAAGTAGCCAAAAGAAGATTCAGTTTGTCTTCCTGTGAACTGAAGCTGCTAAACTGAACCATGCTACTACACAATGTTGAATACTGATTTGGACTTGAAGTTTGGCTCATAAATATGAGTATCATCATATAATTTCTGTGTGATGTTTCTAGAATATGTAATAGGTAATGTTGTTTTCGGTTTGACAGACGTGGATGATAAGTTCCAGTACCACTTTGTGTGATACAGTATTCTTTGCCTTTTGAATTAATTAATAGTCATTGCCGTACTTGAGCAGTTGAGCTTGCTTCTCAATGGTGCCCTTTCGAAACCTAAAAAGTTCCTGTTTATGGTTAATATAAATCGTGTTGTCGCTACTTTGTAAATAAATCATGCGCTTCTTAATTCTTTGTGTATGGGTTGCTGTCATGTGACGCCCCCAATTTGACCGTACACTAATCATACACGCAAACATGTACGATCAAGATCAGAGAATCACGGGAAGATATCACAACACAACTCTAAAAATAAAATAAGCCATACAAGCATCATATTACAAGCCAGGGGCCTCAAGGGCTCGAATACAAGAGCTCGATTATAGACGAGTCAGCGGAAGCAACAATATTTGAGTACAGACATAAATTAAACAAGTTGCCATAATATGGCTAGCACAGACTTGGATACAGATTGAAAGAGGCGCAGGCCTCCTGCCTAGGATCCTCCTAACTACTCCTAGCTGTCGGCGGCCTGCACATAGTAGTAGGCACCCTCGGTGTAGTAGGGGTCGAAGTCGACGGTGGCGTCTGGCTTCGGGGCTCCAGCATCTGGTTGCAACAACCGAGAAGAATGGAAAGGGGGGAAAGAGGGAGTAAAAACCCGTTAATACTCATCCAAAGTACTCACAAGCAAGGATCTACACTACATATGCAATGGTATCAATGAAATGGGTAGTATCTGTGGACTGAACTGCAGAATGCCAGAAGAAGAGGGGGGTAGCTCGTCCTATCAAAGACTACGCTTCTGGCAGCCTCCATCTTGAAGCATATAGAAGAGAGTAGCTGGTAAGTTCACCAAGTATCATCGTATAGCATAATCCTACAAGGCGATCCACCCCTCATCGCCCTGTGAGAGTGTGATCACCGGGTTGTATCTATGAAAGTGCAACTATCCCTAGGTGGTTTTGGTAATTCATAACAACATATAGCTCATTGAGCTAATGCTATTCCAAGATGATTATTTTAGGAAAGCTCAATGATTGGCATGGCATGGATGGTGAAAGTGGAACCCTCAAAATGCTAAGGACAAAGGATTGGCTCAAGCTCAAAAGCTCAAGACTCTTCATTTTATATTTTAGTGATCCAAGATCACATTGAGCCTTTAGGAAAAGCCAATACTATCAAGGAGGGGTGAGGTGTTGCTTAATAAGCCTCTTGCTTCATGTGCTTAGTGATATGCTCCAAAACCCTCAACTACTTTCCCATATCCACATTTGACCTAAACCCTAAGCCAAACTCGGCCCTACCGATTCTTTCAACCCGGCGTCACCGAGTTTCACTTGTCATAGCCATTGCCAAACCCTAGCAAATCGGTTTTACCGATAGGGATCTCGGTATCACCGAGATGGGATTGCAAACTCTTTGTTTCCCTTTTGTAACTTTTCGGTCTCACTGAAAGAGCGGATCGGTCCCACCGAGATTGCAATGTAAATTCAGTGTTTCCTTTTTGTAACTTTTTGGTCTCACCGAAAGAGCAAATCGGTCCCACCGAGTTTGCCTGACCAACTCTATGGTTAGATTATTACCAAAATTGGTCTCACCGAGTTTGTGTAACCGGTCTCACCGAGATTACGTTATGCCCTAACCCTAACAAAATCGGTCCTACCGAGTTGCATGTCAGTCCCACCAAAAATCTCTAATGGTCACTAGGTTTACTATTTTGGTTTGATCGAGTTTGTTAATTCGGTCCCACCGAGATTGGTAAATTGTGTGTAACGGTTGGATTTTGTGTGGAGGCTATATATACCCCTCCACCTCCTCTTCACTCGTGGAGAGTGCCATCAGAACACATCTACACTTCCAACTCATATGTTCTGAGAGAGAACCACCTACTCATGTCTTGAGACCAAGATATTCCATTCCTACGATATGAATCTTGATCTCTAGCCTTCCCCAAGTTGCTTTCCACTCAAATATTCTTTCCACCAGATCCAAATCCTATGAGAGAGAGTTGAGTGTTGGGGAGACTATCATTTGAAGCACAAGAGCAAGGAGTTCATCATCAACACACCATTTGTTACTTCTTGGAGAGTGGTGTCTCCTAGATTGGCTAGGTGTCACTTGGGAGCCTCCGACAAGATTGTGGAGTTGAACCAAGGAGTTTGTAAGGGCAAGGAGATCGCCTACTTCGTGAAGATCTACCGCTAGTGAGGCAAGTCCTTCGTGGGCGATGGCCATGGTGGGATAGACAAGGTTGCTTCTTCGTGGACCCTTCATGGGTGGAGCCCTCCGTGGACTCGCGCAACCATTACCCTTCGTGGGTTGAAGTCTTCATCAACGTGGATGTAGGATAGCACCACCTCTCCGAACCACGGGAAAAACATCCGTGTCTCCAATTGCGTTTGAATTCTCCAAACCCTTCCCTTTACATTCTTGCAAGTTACATGCTTTACTTTCCGCTGCCAATATACTCTTTGCATGCTTGCTTGAATTGTGTGATGATTGCTTGACTTGTCCTAAAATAGCTAAAATCTGCCAAGAACTAAAATTAGGAAAAGGTTAAGTTTTTCTTTGTCAAGTAGTCTAATCACCCCCCCTCTAGACATACTTTCGATCCTACAAGTGGTATCAGAGCTTTGGTTTCCATTTGCTTTGATTTCCATAGCTTTTGGTGGTCATAGCCTTGGTTTCACAACCTAGGAGAGTATGGCGTCTAGCGAGGGAAATTATCACCGTAGAGGTCCTTACTTCGATGGTACTAATTTTGCTAGTTGGAAGCATAAAATGAAAATGCATATTCTTGGACATAACCCCGCCGTTTGGGCTGTTGTCTGTGTTGGTTTGCAAGGTGACTTCTTTGATGGGAGAGAACCAAACCGTGAAGCTACCGCGGATGAGTTGAAGATGTTGCAATACAATGCTCAAGCTTGTGATATTCTCTTCAACGGATTGTGCCCCGAAGAATTCAACAAAATCAGCCGTCTTGAGAATGCAAAGGAAATTTGGGACACTTTGATTGATATGCACGAAGGTACCGACTCCGTCAAGGAATCCAAATTGGATGTGCTTGAAAGTCAACTTGACAAGTTCAAAATGAAGGATGGTGAAGGTGTCGCTGAAATGTACTCTAGGCTTGTTCTCATCACAAATGAGATTGCCGGCTTAGGAAGTGAAGAGATGACCGATAGATTCATCATCAAGAAGATTCTAAGAGCCTTGGATGGAAAATATGATACCATGTGCACATTGATCCAAATGATGCCCAATTACAAAGATCTCAAGCCAACGGAGGTAATTGGAAGAATTGTTTCTCATGAGATGTCACTTAAGGATAAAGAGGAACTTCACAACAAATCAAGTGGTGCCTACAAAGCCTCATGTGAAGCCCCTACATCATCAAGTGAGAAACAAAACTTCAATGAAGAACTGAGCTTAATGGTGAAGAACTTTAACAAGTTCTACAAGAGTAGAAGTAAAGATAGAAGCTCCAAGTCAAGGTCCTACAATGACAAAAGATCTTCTAGTCGAGAGCGAAACTGCTACAATTGTGGAAGACCTAGACACTATTCCAATGAGTGTACGGCTCCCTACAAGAGAAGAGAAGACTCTCCAAAAAAAGAAGCAGAAGAGAAGAATCACCACCAAGAGAGAGAAGGAGTAGAGATGATCGTTATGAACGAAGATACTCACGGTGAAGCAAGGATTCGGAAAGGAAGGAAAAATCATCAAGGAGCTACACAAAACAAAGACATCAAGCTCATGTTGGTGAATGGGTATTCGGCTCCGACTCCGACAACCACTCCGAGAGAAGTTATCACTCCGATTCCGAATATACTCAAGATGAAGGTGTTGCCGGTCTAGCACTTGTGTCAACCAACTCCTACGACATATTTGACTCACCAAATGAAGGAATTGGAAGATGCTTCATGGCCAAAGGTCCTAAGGTAATGCACCCCGAGTATGTTGATTTTAATAGTGATGAAGATGACTTGTTAGGTGATGATGATTGGCTTGTTGACAACTCTAGTGATTAATACTATGATGAAACGTCAATTAATCATGGTAATCAAGATAAAACGAATGACAATGATAAGGAGAAGATTGAGGCTCTAACTAAAGAACTAAACACTCTTAAGTTAGCTCATGAAACTATCTTCGAAGGTCATCGAGAACTTTTAAGAGCTCATGAGAAGTTACGCTTTGAAAAGCTCAATCTTGAACAAGAGCATGAGTTTTTAAAGCCAATCAATGATGATCTCCGCAAGGAAAGTTCTTCTTACATTGCCAAGCGTTTACTCTTATCCACTTACATGCCTCAAGTCAAGTCTAGTAACAAGAACAAGAAAGATTCTTCCTATAGTCGTAACAATGATCATGCTAAATCCAATATTGTTGCTTCTAGTAGTTCTCTTGATTCCACTAATGATTCTCTTAGCCAAGTTACACTTGAGCAAGAAAATAGCTTATTGAAGGGAATTATAGAGAAAGGAGTGTACAAAAGCCTTGCCGGGAGTAAGCAATTCGAGGAAATTGTGCGCAAGCAAGGAATGCACCGGAAGAATCAAGGTGTTGGTTTTGAACGAAAGTTCAATGCCAATGGAGTTGAGTGGGAAGAAGATCAATACCCCAAGACAAAGTTTGTTCCTCAACAAGAGAAGTATGATACTTCCTTCAAGGGGACACAAGCTCAAGATGATCTTCCACCACAAGACTACAAGCAAAAAGGCAAGGACAAGCTTCAAGAGGAAATTGATGCATTTGAAGACGCTCCTAAGACCTTAGTCAAGTGGATTCCCAAGACCACTTCAAGTACCACTTCATCAGGTACGACTACAACTCCAAGGATTCCCATCAAGATGGTGTGGATCCAAAAGAAGAAGAACTAGAAAGTTCTTGAGGGTGACTCCGCCAACATACTTCACTCTTATCTTTTTGGCAAGAACAAGTGCAATCAACTTCCACATATTGCACTAGTTCAAGGAGTCACAAACCCTCTTGTTGGTAAGACAAGGGACAAGGTAACCTAAAAGTTTTCATGGACATCATCTTGTGTGTGCATCACTCTATGTCTATGGATATCCTTGTTTGGTCCTTGAGGGACTAACCCATGTAGGTATTGAAAGTGCAATTCACTCAAATGGATAGCTCCAAGTGATCTACATCAACATTGAGCATCCACATCTTCAACATCTACATGAAGTCATCATCGACAAAACCCAAGGTTAGTTCATCCCTCTTAGGGGGGATATCACATCTAGGGGGAGCTTTACTCTAAGACTTGAGCTAAAGCAACTCTAAAGATGTGGACACAACAATGCTTTATGTAAAAGTGGTAACCCCACTTGAGCTTAAACGATGAGTATGACCTATGATCAAGTGTTCTCACTTGACTCCCAAGTCAATATACTCATATATAGATGACCTAGTCATCGCCAATTGCTTGATAGATGCTAGAATTGGTTGTGCATGCTTTGTCACATATTTCAATTGTCATTTTATTGTGTGAGCATGTTGGTTGCATATTTTACTCATTCGAGGACATCCACTTGTTGTTTTGATTGTTTGGTTTTGTTTCCTTTTGCCAAGTGGATGGACAAGAATGCCTAAGAACCTCCTCTAGCTATCTATCCTTTTCTCGTCTCAAACTCTATTCATGCTACATCACAAAATTTGATCTAGTCAGATTCGAACCACTCTGTGTGAGGAGCACTTGGAGTCCCCGATTCGTCATAGACTTAAACTTCCAAAACCTCTTTGTGATTCTCGGTCTGACCGATATACCACTTTCGGTCCTACCGAGATCATTAAGTTGATCTGAATTTTCGATCTCGGTGCAACTGATTTGAATCATTCGGTCACACCGAGTTGCAACAACTGTATACAGTTTTGCATCTCGGTCCCACCGAGTTGTTCCACTCGGTCACACCGACAGGGTCAGGCTATATACAGTCACGGGAAAAATTTGGAAATTTCTCCGAACCCCTTCGCCCGCGCGATAGCTCGCTCTGCCAACGTGGTCTCCGGATCGTCTCCTCGCCGCCAGCCGCCTCCAGTCGCTGGTCTCCATCACCGTCAATGGAATTCAACCCCGCCGTTGCCGCCGTAGCGAGTCTCCGCCGAACTAGGGTATGGACTCGATCTTTATGCTATCCCCAATCTGATTCCTAGCACATTGTGTTCTTAATGATTCTTGCCACGATTGAAACACTCTTATCCAGTCAATGCGTTCGTAGATTAGTTTTGATTCGAAAATTTTAGGGTTAGGTTTCCGCCGAAACCATCTCGGACCCACCGAGTTGAAAAAACTCGGTCCCACCGATTTGGCTTATGCCATTGCACAAGTGAAACTCGGTCTGACCGAGAATTACTTATCGGTGTAACCGATTTTGGAACTTTGTGAAACCCTAGCAGTCTCGGTGCCACCGAACTGTGACTCGGTCTGACCGAGTTCACTAGTTTAGGTTCCAAAACTGCTTCGGTATCACCGAGTTTAAAAATCGGTAGATCCGAGATGATTTCAGTGGGAAACTAAAACTAAGATTTTGAATCATTCTTTTGCAAAAATCTCTGCATTTTGTGATGCTCATCCACTCTACCTCATCTATAAACTCTTCACAGGGTCAGCAGTCAGCTTTTACATCATGTCTGATCAAAGTGACAGCCAGAACAGATCAGAAGAGCAGGTGCTCATGAGTGAGGGCACTAGTCCCTCCAGCTCTTCAGATGATGGCAGCAGAAGTACCCCAAGCAATTTGCCAAAAGCTGCCACCAGACAGAGGAAGAAGAGAACTTCAGATTCTGAGGATGAAGATTATGTGGCAGAGGAAGAGGAAGCCACATCAAAGAGAGTTGTGCTCAAGAAGGAATATGGCTCAGCTCAAGGCACAAAGCCAGGCTTAAAAATCAAAAAGCCAGCAGGTAGGCAGCCTATGACAAAGGCCAGAGCCTCAACTCAGATTCCTGAAAAGACTGCAACCATAGAGCCAGTTGCTGCTGAAGGAAAGAAAAGGAAGGAAAGGTTCAAGAAGACCGTAGCCAGAGTGCTTGGAAAGGCTTCCATCATGGAAGAAGAGGAAGAAGAAGAGGTTGCTGCACCAGCACCTAAGGTACCTAAGCTTATGGGTGATGCTATCAGGACAGGGGCTACTGCATCCAAGCCCAAAGAAGCACCCAAAGCTGCCTCCAAGCCCAAGTCTGCCCCAAAGGGAAATATGAGGAGCATACCTGCAACTGAGAAGAACAAGGCCCCAGTGCCTGAAGCTGCTGAAGAAGATGATGAAGAGCATGTTCTGAGAAAGCTCAAGCCCAAGATCCCAGAACACAATGATGCTCATCCTGTGGCTGAGGACATGAAGCTCAGAAGAGACTCAGGGCTGAGGAAGTGGAGAGAACAGATCCATAGCTTCAAGGAGAAGAACTGCTATTGATTATAGGTTCCACACTAAGGAACAGCAGGACTTCTATGAGACAGTTTTCTTGGACAAGAAGCCCATAGTTTGTGAGATGAGATGGGTCAAGTGGGAGTACATCAAGGAAAATGAAGTACACTACCCTGGAGTGTATGACAGCTTCAATGCTTGTGGAGTAGCAGACTTTGTTGGGCAGAAGCTCACAAAGTGGAACGAGGAACTCATTATGCAATTCTACTCCACAACACATTTCTACCCAGATGGAAAGATCACATGGATGTCTGAAGGTATGAGGTACCAATCTACTGTTGCTGAGTGGGCACAACTCATCAATGCCCTAGAGGAGCATGAGGATGACTTGGATATCTATGCCAAGAAGAAGATGTACCACAACTCTATGTCCAATATGTACAAGGAAATTCCAAACGAGGCACTTGATACTTTCAAGTTTGGGTCTGTGCATTATCTTCTGTCAGGGCTGCCAACCATTAACTGGATCCTTAGGCACACTCTGTTGCCCAAGTCAGGTGATCACAAGATGATCAGAGGCCATGCAATCAACTTGCTTCATGTATTTGATGTGCCTCAGAAATTCAAGGTCATGAGCCTCATAGTAGAAACTATCAAGAGGACTGCAGCAGATCAGAAGAGGAGTTGTGGTTATGCCCCTCAGATTCAGGAGTTAATCAACTCAAAGATGGGCACAGGCATATACTTGTTGGACAAGGAACACTTGCCTATTCATCCAGACTTTGAGGACAACCAAGTTGTGATGAATGAGAATGAACCATCATCAGTTCAAGCACAAGCAAAGAAGGAGCAGGCAAGGAAGGAGAAAGCTGCCAAGATGCCAACTCAAGAGGAGGCATCTGAGTATTTCTTGAAAACCAAACAAGAGCAGCTTGGTTACTTGATTGCATCCACACTAAGGATTGAGCAAGGACTGGCCACCCTCACTCAGAATCAGCAGAGCTTAGAGAGGATCATGGAACAAAAGTTCTATGACTTGGATGTCAAAGTAACAGAGGTTCAGTCTGAAGTGGAACATCTTCAGGATGACATGCAGGAGAGGAGAGGCAAGACTACAACTGATGCATTTGCCAGAGTGCCAAGAGCTCAGAGATCACATGCAGTGCCAGTTGCTGACACCAGAGCCACCACTTCTGCACCAGTTACAGCTTCAGTTCCACCAGCTCCAGCATCTACTTCAGCCTCAACTCCAACCACGTCTACAGAAGGCTTCGTCCTTGGAGTTCTCCGGACTCCACCACCAGAAGATCAAGCCTGAGAGTCGATCTAGCACTATGCATTTTCTAGGAACTTTTTGGTAACTTGTTGCCAAAGGGGGAGAAGAATATATAGATCATAGGCTTCGAGAGAGAGTGTGTTGCTTTTATTCTCTCTTGCTTTATTTGGTGGTTTTTCGAACTTTGTTTGCTTTTGAGTGCTTGAGATACTATGCCGTTATCTGTGAGACATTGATGATAATGTGTTTGATCATAAGCTACACTTAATGCTTGGTGAATGCTATTATCTTATCTATCTTATGTGATCATTCACTTTTCTTGGTGATGAGTGCATGTATTTCATTCTTATCATTTTAAGCGCTCCACCAAGATGTATGTGACATGGAAGAGTAACCCATGACTCTAACTCTTTGTGCATTTGCAGTCCAAAGCAAATCTTAAATATGCACAAATTTAGGGGGAGCTCTTACTTATCACATACTTCTCAAAGCGACGATATATTTCATGCTTATTATCATTTGTCAAAGCTTTGATCTATATGTTGTCATCAATTACCAAAAAGGGGGAGATTGAAAGTGCAACTCTCCCTAGGTGGTTTTGGTAATTCATAACAACATATAGCTCATTGAGCTAATGCTATTCCAAGATGATTATTTCAGGAAAGCTCAATGATTGGCATGCCATGGATGGTGAAAGTGGAACCCTCAAAATGCTAAGGACAAAGGATTGGCTCAAGCTCAAAAGCTCAAGACTCTTCATTTTATATTTTAGTGATCCAAGATCACATTGAGTCTTTAGGAAAAGCCAATACTATCAAGGAGGGGTGAGGTGTTGCTTCATGAGCCTCTTGCTTCATGTGCTCAGTGATATGCTCCAAAACCCTCAACTACTTTCCCATATCCACATTTGACCTAAACCCTAAGCCAAATTCGGCCCTACCGATTCTTTCAACCCGGTGTCACCGAGTTTCACTTGTCATAGCCATTGCCAAACCCTAGCAAATCGGTTCTACCGATAGGGATCTCGGTCTCACCGAGATGGGATTGCAAACTCTCTGTTTCCCTTTCGTAACTTTTCGGTCTCACCGAAAGAGCGGATCGGTCCCACCGAGATTGCAATGTAAATTCAGTGTTTCCTTTTTATAACTTTTTGGTCTCACCGAAAGAGCAAATCGGTCCCACCGAGTTTGCCTGACCAACTCTCTGGTTAGCTTATTACCAAAATCGGTCTCACCAAGTTTTTGTAATCGGTCTCTCCGAGATTACGTTATGGCCTAACCCTAACAAAATCGGTCCTACCGAGTTGCATGTCAGTCCCACCAAAAATCTCTAACGGTCACTAGGTTTACTATTTCGGTCTGACCAAGTTTGTTAATTCGGTCCCACCGAGATTGGTAAATTGTGTGTAACGGTTGGATTTTGTGTGGAGGCTATATATACCAATCCACCTCCTCTTCACTCGTGGAGAGAGCCATCAGAACACATCTACACTTCCAACTCATATGTTCTGAGAGAGAACCACCTACTCATGTGTTGAGACCAAGATATTCCATTCCTACGATATGAATCTTGATCTCTAGCCTTCCCCAAGTTGCTTTCCACTCAAATCTTCTTTCCACCAGATCCAAATCCTATGAGAGAGAGTTGAGTGTTGGGGAGACTATCATTTGAAGCACAAGAGCAAGGAGTTCATCATCAACACACCATTTGTTACTTCTTGGAGAGTGGTGTCTCCTAGATTGGCTAGGTGTCACTTGGGAGCCTCCGACAAGATTGTGGAGTTGAACCAAGGAGTTTGTAAGGGCAAGGAGATCGCCTGCTTCGTGAAGATCTACCGCTAGTGAGGCAAGTCCTTCGTGGGCGATGGCCATGGTGGGATAGACAAGGTTGCTTCTTCGTGGACCCTTCGTGGGTGGAGCCCTCCGTGGACTCGCGCAACCGTTACCCTTCGTGGGTTGAAGTCTCCATCAATGTGGATGTAGGATAGCACCACCTATCCGAACCACGGGAAAAACATCCGTGTCTCCAATTGCGTTTGAATTCTCCAAACCCTTCCCTTTACATTCTTGCAAGTTGCATGCTTTACTTTCCGCTGCCAATATACTCTTTGCATGCTTACTTGAATTGTGTGATGATTGCTTGACTTGTCCTAAAATAGCTAAAATCTGCCAAGAACTAAAATTGGGAAAATGTTAAGTTTTTATTTGGCCAAGTAGTCTAATCACCCCCCCTCTAGACATACTTTCGATCCTACAATCTAGCACTTGAAAGGGTGTGTTTTATTAGGTATCCGGTTCTAGTTCTCATAAGGTCAAGGTACAACTTCGGATCGTCCTTTTACCGAGGGACACGGCTATTCGAAAAGATAAACTTCCCTGCAGGGGTGCACCACATTTCCCAACAAGCTCGATCCCCTTTGGCCGGACATACTTTCCTGGGTCATGCCCGGCCTCGGAAGATCAACACATCGCAGCCCCACCTAGGCAAATAGAGAGGTCAGCACACCGGTCTAAATCCTATGCGCATAGGGGTCTGGGCTCATCGCCCGTTGCTCACCTGCACGTTGCGAACACGGCGGGAAGCAGACCTAGCCTCCCTAATACAAGAGCAGGTGTTCCAGTCCAATCCGGCGTGCGCCGCTCAGTCGCTGACGTCAAGAAGGCTTCGGCTGATACCATGACGTCGAGTGCCCATAACTGTTCCAGCATAGTTGGTTAGTGTGTTTAGGCCAATGGCCAGGCTCAGATCAAATGCTAAGATCTCGTTAAGCGCGTGTTAATTGATGTAACCGCGGACGCCGACCAGGGCCAGGCCCACCTCTCTCCTCGGTGGTCTCAACCTGCCCTATCACTCCGCCACAAAGTAACAGTCGGGAGCCGTCGTGAAACCAAGCCCACCACTACCGGGATGGAACCACCTGTCCTTTTAGCCCCCACATTCGAATCACTTGCGGGTACTCTACGAGCCGACCCGACTTTAGTCACCACATGTATCAGGTGTAATATGTATAGTATATACCCGTGATCACCTCCCGAGTGATCACGGCCCGGTAGTATAGCATGGCAGACGGACAAGAATGTAGGGCCACTGATGGAATACTAGCATCCTATACTAAGCATTTAGGATTGCAGGTAAAGGTAACAACAGTAGTAGCAAAGACAGGCTATGCATCAGGATAGGATTAACGGAAAGCAGTAACATGCTACACTACTCTAATGCAAGCAGTAGATAGAAGGAATAGGCGATATCGGGTTGATCAAGGGGGGCGGCTTGCCTGGAAGCTCTACAGACAAATACGGATCCTCAATGGTGAAGTAGTCGGTCACGGGATCAACGGCGGTCTCGGTGTCTACCGGAAAACAATTAATGGACGGGGAACACAATAAATAACAGAGCAATCAAAGCATCGCTGAGCATAACATGGTAATACACGATGCTAGGGGTGACCTAACGGACTGCTAGGTGATACCGACGAAGAGGGAAAACAACCGAAAATGTTTTCCTGGCGTTTGGCATTTTTCGAATAGACGATTCGGAGGGGAAGGTTCTGTATTTACAGTGTTAGAGGCATGTGATAGCTACATGGAAGGTGCCAACAGTTTCGTCTCGTTTTTCTGAACATTTTTCATATATAAATTATTTCGATCCGAGTTATGATTTATTTTATATGATTTTTCAAAGTTTTATTGATTTTCTGCAATTTTAGTATTTAGATTAAACCGAGGTTAATTTGATTAGTCAAAAGGGCAGGTGTGGCCCACACATCATAGCTTTAGATATTTTAATCTAACTAGTAATAATGTACGTGCAATGCACGTTTATATTAGGTAGGATATTAATTGCATCTTATATTAGATAAGATATATTTGTTGCATGTTGGTATTTGGTAAGATATCAATTACTTTTTACGTGGGAATGGTAGGATATTAATTACATGGCAGATTTTATGGGATAGCGTTGAGTCAAAATGTGTTTATAACCGATGGCAGTGGTGGGTAATTAGAGCGTTAAACATGTTTGGTGCTCAACATTGGAGCGATTTGAACCGCTAGATAGAATGATTTGACGGTCGAGATGGTTTGGACGTGCCCCTTTGGGTCTTTTTATATTAGTATAGATATATATTGATCTTTCTACCTACTAGTAGGGTCCACATGTCACATGCACTATATCTAATAACCACTAATTAGTCTAACCACCTACTCCCTCCGTCCGCAAATATGTATACATCTAGCTTTTGTTCTAAATCAATGTTTTAAAATTTTGACCAACTTTATAGAAAATAGTAGTAACATATATGACATCAAATTGGTATATTATCAAAGTACATTTGAAAACGGATCTAGTGATACTAATTTAGTGTCATAAATGCTTTTACATTTTTCTAAAATGTTGGTCAAAGTTTTAAAACATTAACTTAAGACAAAAGCTAGATGTACACATATTCATGAATGGAGGGAGTAGGTCAATTACCCCTAAACTAGCTAACTAATCTAAGGGCTTGCCTGTATGCAGCAACAACAGCATCGCAACTACGAGTAGCAGCAATTAGCAGAAAATAGCAGCGGCAGTAACTAGCATTAGCATCAGCGGCCAGCAGTAGCAAGCAACAACTAGGAGTAGCAGCAGCTAGGGACAGCAGAAGCAGTGGGCAGTGGCAGGCATCTGCAGGAGCGACGCAAGAGCAATAGCAACGGGGTGAGGCCATGGCGCACAGGCGCGCGAGACAGGAGCAGCGGTGGGACAGACCAATAGCGGCAACGGCAGCAGGGGTGCGGCGCGCGTAGGGCTTGGCCAGGGGGCGGCGAGCGGTGGCGGACCGGCCGGGCGCGGCCGGCAGCATGCGATGCAGGTGAGCGTGTGCGCGCGCGGGGCGGCATCGAGCGGCAGCAGCTTCAACAAGAAGTAGCATCAGCGCATCGTAGGGGGGAGAGAAGGAGCAGGGCGCGACCTCGGTGTCTACGGCGAACGGAGGAAGGGGAGAAGCGGGGGATCCGGTGAGGAGCTCACCTGGGAGCTTCGGAGAGGCTCTGTGAGGCTGGAGAGGGTCGGGGCGGTGCGAGGAAGACCGGCGATGGTGCCGTGACGCGGCAGCTGCGCGATGGGAGGAGTGTGCGCGGACGATGGAGCCGAGGACGGAGCGGCCCCATGGTGGTAGCTCGAGTCAGGGGTACCTCCGGCCACGAAGGCGACGAGGGCACCTCAACGGCGGCTCGGGCACGAGCGGAGTTGAAAGGGAGAGAGGTGAGCGAGGGGAAGGGACGAACGGGCGGCTAGGGTTTCAGAGGGAGGAGCGAGGGTGGTTTTATCACATCCACGGAACCGCGGAATGAACCACGCGTGTGCATCGGCGAGGCGAACGTGCGTGCTGCCTCCACGGCGATGGGGATGAACAGGAGGTTAGGGGAGATGGTGCAGTGGGCTGGACCAGCGCCTGTAGTGAGCGGGCCGCAAGTGCATAGTGCTGTCTACCTTTTTCTTTGATTTCCATTTTGTTTCTTAATTTCTTTTCCGTTTTAAGTTAGTTGGCAAAGCAAATGAATTTAGTTGCTTATGTTACCTTGCACAAAAATACTAGGTCATATTTTGCACTAGCACACAAAGTTTCAAATCATTCTGAAAGGCTGAAATATTTGTTTCAATTAAAAGGGGCCAAATTGTTTAATGCTGATCCACAATTAAATAGGATAAGGGCATTCTAATAATTAAAATAATGTTGGTTTTATTTTTATAATTGCTTTGGTATTATTTTGAATATTTTTTTTAATTATTTGAAGAAGTAATTGACTTTATTTTAAAACTTGAATTTAAACTTGATTTTTGGACAGGTGGCATTGTGGCTTAGTGAAGCACGATGGCATGGCATAATTAGCAGTGGTTCACTGTAGCTAATTATGGGGGGGGGGGGGTGTTACATGTCAAAACACTAAACTTAATTCAGTCAAGCCATCATTATAGTAGTTGTCTAATGTACGAAACTCATAACTTTGCTTGATGCATTCTTCAGGTTGAGGGTCTCATGATGGATGACGTAACATCTGTTAAAGAGGAGAATAAAGGATGGAAGATGGCATCAGAGGAGGATGCTGAAGTTGGTAGATCAATTAAGCAAGAGTTCCTCACTCATGTGCGTTTATAATCAGTTTTTCCAAATTTGTAGATAGTTTCTGGGAAGATGAATACATGTTGTTTGATTGACTGTTTGATTGAAGTCCGCTCGGTATCCCGTGGTCCAAATAATCTGTATGCGTCCTTCCTCAGGCTACACCTTCATGATTTGCGTCGTACCAGTTTGAGGGTTTCGGAGGCTTGTTGCTGATGTTGTCCTCTTTGTCGTTGTGCGCATATATGATTCTGACTCAAAGAGTAGGACTCTTTTTGTTTGAGAAAGCGCAGGAGAGCTGCGTTTCATTATCAGAGGAGAACGGCGGAAGAGCGCCAACTGTACAAAGGGCGAGCAGGGTCGCCTAAACTAAAGCGAGAGAAAAATCAAAGGCAAGAAAAAGGCCAAACAAAAAGGCCCGAAAGGCAAAACCCCTACTCTCGCGTCATCCGTTGCCTCCCTCCGGCCAGCTGCCAGGCCATGACCTCGTCTTTGATGCCTTGGAGCACCATTTGCACTGTGCGATCTGCTACTCTGAAGACTCGGCCGTTCCTCTCTTGGGAAATGGACCAGGCCACTAGCATCGCCATGGATCTAGCCCTCTTGAGGTTAGCAGCCTCCCCCGCCATGCCCAGGAGCCAGTCGGACGCGCAACTAGTCGTCGGCCAGTTCGCCGGGGCAAGCCCAGGCAGGTCGAAGGCAGTTGCGACCAAACTCCAAAGCTCTCTAGCCCATGTGCACTCCTGGAATAGGTGCACGTTCGTCTCCAAGTTTCTCCTACACAACTGACATAAATAACAATTCGGCCACTGCCGCGCCATTAGTCTGTCAGCGGTGAAGAGCCTGTTGATCGACATGAGCCACGCAAAGAATTTGATCTTAGCGGGGGCCCATGCCTTCCAAACCGCCTCCATGATTGGCGATTTTGTCGATCCCAGGAACTGCAGCCAGTACGCCGAAGCCGTGGGGAAGACTCCACTGGCAGTGGGCTTCCAGGTGAACTCATCGCGACCTTCACTTAGCTGTCTCGCGGACTTAACTTTGCTCCAGAGGCTGACGAACTCGCTGAGCTGGTCAGCCGAGATACGGCCCTGGACGTCCCGCACCCAAGCACCGGCAGTTAAGGTGCTCCGCATCGATCGCATCTTCCGACGAGATAGCTGGAAGATCGCGGGCGCAATGAGGCAAGGCGCCTCGCCCTGGAGCCAACTATCGAACCAGAAGGACGTCGCTCTCCCGTCCCGCATCTGCGCCCTAGTTGCCGCGGCAAATAGTGCCCGCTCTCGGTTGGAGCAGGGGACCGGGAGCCCAATCCATGGCCGCTCCGGGGCTACACGCTCCATCCATAGCCAGCGCAAGCGAAGTGCAACCTCGAAGCAGTTCAAATCAAGAATTCCGAGCCCGCCCAACTCCTTCGTTCTGCAAATCCCAGGCCAAGCGACCTTGCAATGTCCCCCATGACATTCCTCCTCCCCTCTCCACAGCCAAGCCCTCCTGATCTTGTCCACTTGCCGGCGCACCCAAGCTGGTGGAGTGTGTACTGACATCCAGTAGACTGTGAATGCCGATAATACCGCGTTGAGCAGCACAAGACGCCCAACAGCAGCCAAAAGCTTGTACTTCCATAGGGCCAGCCGAGCCCGCAGCTTGTCTAGGAGCGGTTGGAAGTCAACCTTGCGCAGCTTGCGAAGCGAGAGCGGGAGGCCCAGGAACTTGCAAGGGAAGGGGAACGTCGGCGCTCCCAGTGGCCAGACCACATCATCCACCTGAAACTTCTTACCATGCATCGGCAAGACGGAGCTCTTTGAGAAGTTCACCAGTAGTCCAGTGGCCTCCCCAAAAGCATGAAGCAGGTCACACAACGCCTCCACCTCGGCCCTTACGGGGTTGATGAAGATGGCCACATCATCCGCATATAGCGATGATCGAGCGGAAGGCACCCGACCACTGAGTCTCGAAAGAATACCCATGTCAACGGCCTTGGAGATCAGTTGCTGCAGCGGTTCCATTGCCAGGACAAATAGGAACGGTGATACCGGATCGCCCTGCCTGAGCCCCCGGTGATGGCGGACCGAGGGCCCAGCCACCCCGTTTATGAGCGGGCGCGACGATGCCGAAGAGAGCAACATGGAAATCCAATCGCACCATCTCTGCCCGAAACCACGCGCCTTCAACATGTCAATGAGGTAGGTCCATGATACAGTGTCGAATGCTTTTGCTATGTCCAACTTCACCAGGAGCATCGGCCTGTTAGTACGGTGAAAGTGCCTTGCCAGTCCCTGAACGAACAAGAAGTTATCCTGGATGCGACGACCCTTAATGAACGCGCTCTGCACCGGCGCAACAAGCTGATCCATCCTTTTGGCCAGCTTCGTTGCCAGCACTTTGGTGAAAAGCTTCATCACACTGTGAAGGAGGCTAATTGGCCGGTAATCCGCCATCGACACGGGCCTGTCCACCTTTGGCAGTAGCACAATGTGCTCCCCATTAACCTTTTGCAACCCGGCAGCGTTGGCACCATGAAGCTGCTTGAAGGCCGACAGCAGGTCATGTAGAATGATGCCACTAGCTGCCTTGAGGAAGGCCCCTGAGAAGCCGTCTGGCCCTGGGGCACGGTCGCCTGGCAGGTTAGCAATGACTGCTTTAATCTCGTCAGCCGAGAATGGCAACTCGAGCTCCTGCAGGTCTAATCGCGGGAGGTCCAATTCTTCCCATTGAAGACCGACGGTGTTTCCACCGCCATCCCCTGCAGCCTTCGGAAGAAATCCGCGGTGAGTTCCTCTTTGTGGCTATGCTCCGTTGCCAGCACCCCCTCCTTAGAGAGTGCCGCGATAAAGTTCTTTCTCCTTCTGGCGTTGGCCTTGGTGTGGAAGAATTTAGTGTTAGCGTCTCCTTAGAGAGTGCCCTCTGCTTAGACTTGATTCTCTCAATCACCACCAGTCCAAGAATCCTCAATTTAAGCTCCTTACGAAGGTTCACTTTGTTAGGCTCCAGCAGCCTCGACTCCTGAGCAGCATCTAGAAGCGCGACCGTGTCTTGCGCCATGAGCAATTGCATCCGGGTGTCACCAATATGCAACCTATGCCACCTCCTCAACACCTTAGCCCTGCGCTGCAACTTCTCGTTAAGCTTGGCAAGGGCCCCATGCGCGGAACATGGCTGAGCCCATGCATGCGCCACCACATCATGGAACCCCTCCAAGTGCGGCCAGAACGCCTCAAACCTAAAACACGGGCATCTTGGGAGCGCTGTGTCACAGGTGAGCAAGAGCGGGCAGTGATCGGACATTGCAGATGCAAGCAGCAGCAACCTGGAGCTGCCAAACTGCATGTTCCACTCCGGGGAGGAGAAGGCGCGGTCAAGCCAAACAAAAGTAGGCGACTGCTGCTCGTTGGACTAGGTGAACCTCCTCCCCAGCTTAATCTCGATCAGCTCGCTGGAATTTAGGGCATCCCAAAACTGCGCCATTAGTCCCAGGTTCAGGTTTGCATTGCTCTTATCCCTCGCCTCATAGATGAGGTTGAAATCCCCGATAATCAGCCACGGCCCGGCGATCAAGCCGTGGATCCTACCAAGATCAGCAAGAAAGAGGGGCTTGACCGCGTCCTCCGCCGGACCATACACGGTAGTTAGATGCCAAGTAGCCTCACCAGTCCACGGCTGGACCGAGACGATGATCGCGAAAGGTGAGATATCCACGGTCAACACTTCGAAATGGTCCTCATCCCAGGACAACAATGCACCACCTCTAGTCCCCAACACAGGAAGCACCGCCGAGCCCCTTAGCCTGGGGCCAAGCATCTCCACAGCAGCAGCTCAGCAGGGAAATTTTCTCGCTTCGTCTCTTGGATGCAAAGGATGCCGCATCTCGTCTGCTCCACAAGGCTGCGCACCCCCCCATAGACGTGCGCGGTCATTAAGCCCACACACGTTCCAGTTTAACAATGAGAAGCTACTCATTAAAAACACATAGCGAGGCCCCATTCATTAGGATACTCGATGAGCAAGCAACGCAAAGCAAATAGACTAACAGGTACAGCCGGTAAAACGATACGGGCGTCCGACGAGGTCGAAAAATCTAACATGAAGCTTACGACGTGGTCTATAGACGGCGTGGTAGCAAACACACAACACAGGCAAGCTGATCCTTTGCCAAACTAACATCAACAACAGATGGGCCCCGATCTAGCCGAGATGGTGCTCAAACCATCCCCGCTCCGTCCTCTCCAGCCAGCTCCTGGAGGTCGTCGTCTGGCAGGTTGATGCGCGCCTTAATCCTGACTTCGGCAGCTCGCGCCAGGGTGGCTGTGAGCTTGCCCAAGGGCTCCTTGAATCTGTCGACGTAGCGCGCCCACACCAGAGCATTTAACTCGCCCGGCTCGTCGATGAACCACAACTGCTTGGCCAGACCCGCTTGAGCCTTCTGTTCTTGGGTGAGCCCAACCGCCGCCTTGGCGAGGCGGGCACTGGCACGACGTTGCGTCTTGGGGGTAGGCACCATGCACGTAACCGGCACCGGCAACGTGGGACACGGCGGTGCACCCATGATGGAAGGCGGCAATATCTTGAACACCTTATTGAGGAAGGTGGTGGTGGCGTCAACCTCCAGGTCTTGCAGCTGAGCCGCGAGCTGCTCCGCTGTCATGAGACGGTCATGCTTGGCGCCGCCGTGGACATTCGACCAGCAGAGCTCGCCAACTGGGGGTTCGCTCATGTCCTGGGACGGAGCTGGGACTAGATAGCCCAGGCTGGGCCATGGCTTACGGGCCAGCTCGGCATCAAGGTCCAGCCCACCGCACCCCTCCTGGGCCGGGACTAGGCCCGCCACACCAGCCTCATCCAGCGCCTCCGTAGGGGCCAGCCCTAGGCCCAGCCCCTCCGGAGGAAAAACGCCACCATCCGCATCTTCAGGCACCGCCAACGCACCTGTCCAACTGCCCTGGTCCACTGGGTCCACGACCAGGCTCGACTACCAGCTAGACAGGGCATCTAGCTCCACCAGGAAGGCGTCATCACGCGTGAGCTCATCCCAGGCCATCTCCACCTCGTCCCGAAAGGTAGCCATGTCAGGCTCCAGGGGGAAGACAGGCCCCCCCGGCAGCACACCGGCAGGAGAAACACCAGGCTCGACAGGCACGCCTTGCAGGACGGTCAGAGACAGCAGCAGGTGCAGGTCGTTGGCCCGCGGGAGACAGGAGCGCGAAGACCCAAGCAGCACGCGGTCCACCAC
Organism: Triticum monococcum; assembly: GCA_034509565.1. Classification (NCBI taxonomy): domain Eukaryota; kingdom Viridiplantae; phylum Streptophyta; class Magnoliopsida; order Poales; family Poaceae; genus Triticum; species Triticum monococcum. The sequence continues at coordinate 611,228,453 of CM067842.1, forward strand.
CTAACGCCTCTCCCTAGAGCGGGAGCGGCTGCGCCTACCCGAGCTACCCAATGAGGGGCTGGCACTACGGCTGCGGGCCCTGGGTGACGCGCTATGACGACGCCCGTAGCGGCCGCTAGCACCACCATTGGAGTGCCTAATCGTACCACGCCCCATACCGTCAACGCGGCAGCCGAGGAGGCCACCACGCCAAGCGGCGTGCGTTCTCGCCCGACGGCCACCACTTCCTTCAGGCTCATCGTCATCGTCCCGGGGCCGATGCCGCGGCGCGACGATGCCCAGTGCTCCAAACGAAAACGGTCCCGGAGCGGCCACTCTGAGCTGGACCCCGTCGGCCGCTCCGACACCGGTGAGTAGTCCAGGGTCTCATCTAGGTGGATGAGGATCGGGAACTGCGGCCCGCGCGGCTCCTCCCCCCATGGGCAGCCCTCTGGCAGGGGAGACCACGGGCATCCACATGCCGGTCGATGATGGAGAACCCATTGGCCATTGGGATGTCATCCGGAGACCACGCCCACACCCAGGCATAGACGAGCGAGGTGTTGGAGAGGGAGGTGGTTCGGCGCTTGAGACGGTCGACCCTGCAGGAGAGGCCAATGGCGTCCTGCACGGCCTCTTTGCGCCACGCCTGCACCAGGATGCCTTCAATGGCAAGGCGACAGTAGAAGCGGGAGAGCCGCTGGTGCCCGCGCGCAACTGGAGTCCAGGGCACGATCGTGAGCGCCACCCCTCTGCAGGTGACCACCCCCGCGTCGACCGCCATGTCACGGTGGCGGGCTTGCCTGAAACGCACGAGGAAGTCCTCCGGGAGATGCTTGGAGACGTGCATCTGGTCGCAGGGGATGTCCAGGTCACGCTCGAACGCCTTGGCCACGAGCTGAGGGTTGATGTCGAGCCGCGCCTCCTTCATGGTGACCAGGACGGCCGACGAACGCAGCATGCGGGCCGCATCCTCCATGGCCTGGGTGCAGACAGTGAACGTGGTGCCGGCGCCGGGGCGCTGCGAAGCCTCAACAGGCCGGTACGCCATGGCCGTGCACTCCGGGATGGCCTACAAAACTGGGCTGGTGGAGCACGGGCGGGCGCGCGCCGGAGACAGTAGGAAGAGAGGTGGCGGTGGAGGTGGCTACTGAAGCACAACGAGCGACGGACGCAGCGGACACAGGGGCGGCAACGAGGACGGTGGTGGCAGCGGGGGTGACAGCAGCGGGGGCGACCGCAGTGGGGGCAGCGCGAGGTGGGGGATGGTGGAAGGCGGCGACTACAGCTGAGCGGAGATGGGGGGAGGCGGCAGCGTAGGGGGGCAACAAGGAGCGTGACTGGGGCGAGGCTACTTGACCCGACGGGCCTTGCAGCAAGAAGCTCGAGACCGATGGCCGAACTGCCAGCAGTCAGCACACCGGACTGGATCTCGACAGTCGGAGGCACGGTGGTGCGGGGTGAGACACCTGAGGCAGCAACCCCTGAAGCACCTTAAGAAGGCCGCTCGAAACGCAGCGGCCTCTGCTCGGGTAGCGGCGGACTGCTGGCCGCCATAACCGCGCTCCCCCGCAAGCGGTACGGACGACGCACGCCGCCGACGCCTCGAAGCGACCAAGTGCCATTTCGGGGAAGCACCAGCCTCCCGCTCGGTAGCCGCACTCACATCGACCCGCAAGCGGCCGCAGGCGGCCTCCTGCGCCCGCGAGTTAATAAGGAGGCCAGGCGGGGCGCAGATGATGGATTGTAGGCGAGGCAACATGGTCGGCGCATGAAATGAATGCTCTGGAGGGACGCACACGATAGACTTGATGCGCGTGGCTGGCGCCGGCAGTGAATGCTCTGGAGGGACGCAGATGATAGACTTGAGGCGCGGTGCAGCAGCCGGCCCATGGAGTAAATGGCCGCCCTGGCCGCCAGCCACGCTAGACTCCCCCCGCTCCAAGAGGCGGCCAGTCACGGGCGGAGCGACCGCACTGGCCCCAAGGCCAGCCACGGCGCGGGTAGAGCCGGTGGATCCGCAAGCAGATCTGGCCGAGCACGCATCAGGCGCGTCGCTCTGGGAGTGCATGGCCCGGAGCCAGGAGGCTGCCGAGTGGGCATCACCGGGAGGCGCCCAGCGCAGACCGGCGGTGAGGGACGAGGGGTGGGGGGATTGGGGGTGGCCGGCGCACCCGGAGTGGACCGCGCCGGTGAGGAGCTCATGCTTCCGCCCAACTTGTATCTTGGTTCCGATTTGAAAATGAGTGGGACTCTCTGACTCTGGCTCTTCTGTCGATATAGGTATTCACCCCGATGCTATTGCAGCTAATCTCTGTTTATGTCCTGATGCAATTCATTGACGAACACAAGTAGGAACATAGACCGGCTTCCAATCTCCATTTATTTTCATTCCTGCACTGCTATTCTATGCAAGTCATTTTAGATATTAATGTAGCATTGAATTTTTGAAAAACAAATCAGCTAACTCATCAATCCTTGCCAAATGAGTCGTTAATGCTTTCAATTTTTTGACGCAAATGAGCAGGCCCCATATTAAATAGTCTATTGCAAGAATTATATTATTCAATGAGGGATCCAGGCTTACTACACCCTGGTACGGTATCCATATCGTACTTTTGATGAGCTACACTTTTCAGGAATCTAATGTTCACGAGTCTGATGGTCACGTGTTAATTTGTTATTTAGTGTCAGTTTAGTGCAGCTTCCCTCCTGACTTGCTTCCTAGCTCCCTCCCCACATACCTACAAGCTGAGCGTGTTGCTTTGCTCTATCATTTCATCTGGAAAAGATGACACACTAATACGCACATAGAAACTTTCAGATTAGTTCGTATACATACATAATTGAATCTTCTCCGTGTAAAAACTGACGATACACAATTTGTACGAAAATCAGTGAGGGGATGAACTGCAGTCTTCCCTTACCACCCAGTAGTTTCCAATTTATTTTTGGATTTTTATTTTTTTGGCAATTATAGCACCTAATTAACAATGAAGTGAATCCATCAAGAAAATTGTTTGACCATTAATATAGAGCACCTCCGTGTCCATGTCGTCAACGTGTTGCTCCCCGACCGTGTTGTTCTTGAGATCTGCCTTGAAGATGGGGGATTGGGCCTCCAGCACACATCATTCTTTAGCATGTCCTCACGATATGATTCTATAGGAAGAGAGATCCCCCATACTTATGTTTTTAATCCCCATGGATAGTTCTATAGAAAAAATGAATATCCACTATTCATATGTGACAAGAAGTGCATGAACTTGGCTAATGTTTAGGGGCATAAACATGATCGTGTCAAAACTGCATATAAGCACCATGTTATTATGTTCTTACAGATAAAACATTCTGGTTAATGATTTCTCTTGGCTGAGGGATTTGACTGTTCCTCATTAGTACGTGTTAGAGCTATGGGTGCTGAACTCACTAGATTCCTTTTTGGTATGTCCACAGGGAGGTCGCACCTAGCCTGTTATGCAAGGTCAAAAGGAAGAACATCTCTGGTTTCACAGCCCTACAGGGGAACACATGTATTTCTACGCTCTGTCGGGTCAAGACCACTGAGTTGGTTCATGAATTCACCAAATTATGGTTGTTGGTCAGAGAGGTGCAAATACCAAACACAGGCCAAGATGTCGTCTCCTCGCGTTGGACAGTGGATGGAATGTATACATCGCGCTCAACCTATAGGGCAATGTTCTGGGGCTCATACTTGAGCACTTGCTCTCAAAATTTCTGGAAGGCTTTGGCTGGAAACAAAGTAAAAAATTATGTTGTCCCCTGTCGCTTGGGAGGATTCTGTCCGCGGACAAGCTGATGCGAAGAGGATGGCAAGGAAGCGAGATCTGTTTGATGTACGGTTCACAGAAGGAGTCGGCGAAGCATCTTCTTCTGAACATCTGTTTCGCTCACCAAGTTTGGAGGACGATTGCGGCTTGGTCTAGTTTCAAGACATTATCACCTGAAGATGGCCTCCGGGAGGGCATGGTTTACTCCTGGTAGCTAGAGATAATGGTGTGTATGCTTCCAAATGTTGATATAAGGAAGATGTTGTCCTGATCAATTCTTTCTAATGCGAGCTTTAAACAGATGATATGCTAAAAAGTCAAATTAATGTGTCTTTAGGATAGTTGAATTCATGATACTTCTAATATCTATGCAAAAATATGTGGTCGTGTGGATGCACTAGATGTGGGCAGTAGCTTGTGGAGGGTGGCCTTCAAATCCTAGAACATTCACTTGTGCTATTGCGGTTTATCTCATGAGCTAGAAGAGCTCGTTGCCTTGAGATTGATCATGTTTGAATGCATTATGATCAGGTAGACACTGTAGCCACTGTCGATGAGGACGAGAAGGGGGTACGCCATGAAAGCAAAGGGCGCTCTCTATTGAAATAGATGGGGCTAGAGGCGTGTGGTGTTTTTTCTCCCGTTGCAATGGACGGGCATGTTCGCTAGTTTCTTCAATAGGTGGTAGATTCTTAACATCTTCGGCTTTAATACCTTTTTCCTTCATAGATTTCTTTGCCTCTTGCATATCTTCAATATTGAGAAATAGAATACTCCTTTTCTTCGAAGTTAGCTTAGGAGTTGGTTCAGAAAGTGTCGGATCATTATCATTACTCAATATATTATTCAAAATAGCAATTCAGCTTGCTCAACAGTTTGTTCCCTGAAAACAGAACCATCACAACTATCCATGTGGTCTCTGGAAGCATCATTTAGTCCATTATAAAAGATATCAAGTATTTCTTTTTTATTGAGAGGATGATCAGGCAAAGCATTAAGTAATTGGACAAGCCTCCCCCAAGCTTGTGGGAGACTCTCTTCTTCAATTTGCACAAAGTTAATTATTTCCCTTAGGGCAGCTTGTTTCTTATGAGCATGGACATATTTTGCAAAAAAGTAGTAAATCATATCCTGGTGACTATGCACACAATCAGGAGCAAGAGAATTAAACCATAACTTAGCATCACCCTTTAATGGGAAAGGAAACAATTTGAGAATATAGTAATAGCGATTTTTTTCTCATGAGCAAATAGGGTGGCTATATCATTCAATTTAGTAAGATGTGCCACAAGAGTTTCAGATTCATAACCATAGAAAGGATCGGATTCAACCAAAGTAATTAACTCAGGATCGGCAAAAAATTCATAATCCTTATCAGTAACAAAGATAGGTGAAGTAGCAAACATAGGGTCATATTGCATTCGAGCATTCAAAGACTTATCTTTCAGCTTAGCTAATAGTTTCTTAAGATCATCTCTATCATTACAAGCAAGAAAGTCTCTAGAAGTTTCCTCATCCATAATATAACCCTCAGGTACAACATGCAAATCATATCTAGGGGGAGAATCATAATCTCCTATTTCAATAATATCATCAGTTTCCGTAATTTCATTCTCTCTAAACCTAGCAAGTTGTTCATCAAGAAATTCACCAAGTGGCACAGTATTTTCAAGCAGAGAAGTAGTTTCATCATAAGGATCATGCATAGCAGAAGTGGCATCATCAATAACATGCGACATATCGGAATCAATAGCAGGTGTAGGTGTCGCACGTTTACTCAAAACAGAAGGAGAATCGAGTGTAGAGCTAGATGGCAGTTCCCCACCTTCCCTCGTAGTCGAGTTAAAATCTTGGTTCTCTGATCTTTCAAATTCCTCATAGTGATCAACAGATATAAATCCCAAGTGACTCACAGAATAGAGCTATGCTCCCCGGCAATGGCACCAGAAAAAGGTCTTGATAACCCACAAGTATAGGGGATCGCAACAGTTTTCGAGGGTAGAGTATTCAACCCAAATTTACTGATTCGACACAAGGGGAGCCAAAGAATATTCTAAATAATTAGCAGCTGAGTTGTCAATTCAACCACACATGAAAGACTTGCTATCTGTAGCAAAGTATTTAGTAGCAAAGTAATATGGAAGTAACGGTAACAGTGGTAAAAGTAATAGTAGTAGTTTTGTAGAAATCGTAACAGTGGCAACGGAAAAGTAACTTAGCAAAGATCAATATGAAATGAGATCGTAGGAAATGGATCAATGATGGATAATTATGTCGGATGACATCCATCATGCAATAGTTATAACATAGGGTGACACAGAACTAGCTCCAATTCATCAATATAATGTAGGCATATATTCCGAATATAGTCATACATGCTTATGGAAAAGAACTTGCATGCCATCTTTTGTCCTACCCTCCCATGGTAGTGGGGTCCTATTAGAAACTAAGGGATATTAAGGCCTCCTTTTAACAGAGTAATGGACCAAAGCATTAGCACTTAGTGAATACATGAACTCCTCAAACTACGGTCATCACCGGTAAGTTTTCCGACTATTGTCACTCCGGGGTTGCCGGATCATAACACATAGTAGGTGACTATAACTTGCAAGATAGGATCAAGAACACAAATATATTCATGAAAACATAATAGGTTCAGATCTGAAATCATGGCACCCGGATACTAGTGACAAGCATTAGGCATAGCAAAGTCATAGGAACATCAATCTTAGAACATAGTGGATACTAGGGATCAAACCCTAACAAAACTAACTCGATTACATGGTAGATCTCATCCAACCCATCACCACCCAGCAAGCCTAAGATAGAATTACTCACACATGGCGGTGAGCATCATGAAATTGGTGATGAAGGCAGGTTGGTGATGATGATGGCGATGATTTCCCCTCTCCGGAGCCCCAAACGGACTCCAGATCTGGCCTCCTAATGAAGAACAGGGGGTGACAGCGGCTCCGTATTGTAAAATGCGATTAATCCTTCTCTATGATTTTTTATCCCCAAATGTGAATATATGGAGTTGGAGTTGAAGTCGGTGGAGCCTCGTGGGACCCACAAGGATAGAGGGCACGCCCCAGGGGGGTGGGTGTGTGAGGGAGTCCTGGACTAAGGGGTCCTCGGGCGTCCGAAATGTTGGACATGGGCCGGACTGATGGTCTATGAAGATACAAGACCGAAGACTCTCACCCGTGTCCGGATAGGACTCTCTTTGGCGTGGATGGCAAGCTTGGTGTTCGAATATGAAGATTCCTTTCTCTGTAACCAACTTTGAACAAACCCTAGTCCCCTCCGGTATCTATATAAACCAGAGGGTTTAGTCCGTAGAGGCAATCATAATCATATAGGCTAGATTTCTAGGGTTTTAGCCATTACGATCTCGTGGTAGATCAACTCTTGTAACCCCCATACTCTTCAATATTAATCAAGCATGACATAGGGTATTACCTCCATCAAGAGGGCTGATACGTCTCCAACGTGTCTATAGTTTCTTGATTTTTCCATTCTATTATATTATCTGTTTTGGATGTTAATGGGATTATTTATACTCTTTTATATTATTGTTGGGACTAACCTACTAACCCAAGGCCCAGTGAAAATTGTTGTTTTTTTGCCTATTTCAGTGTTTCGCAGAAAAGGAATATCAAACGGAATCCAAACGGAATAAAACCTTTGGGAGAGTTATTTTTGGAACAAACATGATCCATGGGACTTGGAGTGGACGTCAAGTAACCAACGAGGAGGCCACGAGGCAGGGGGAGCGCCTACCCCCTAGGTGCGCCCTCCACCCTCGTGGACCCCTCGTGGCTCCACCGACCTACTTCTTCCTCCTATATATATATATATATATATATATATATATATATATATATATATATATATATATATTCATATACCCCGAAAACATCCAGGAGCACCAAGAAACCCTATTTCCACCATCGCAACCTTCTGTACCCAAGAGATCCCATCTTGGGGCCTTTTCCGAAGCTCCGCCGGAGGGGGAATCAATCACGGAGGGCATCTACATCAACTCCATGGCCCCTCCGATGATGTGTGAGTAGTTTACCTCAGACCTTCGGGTCCATAGTTCATAGCTAGATGGCTTCTTCTCTCTCTTTGGATCTCAATACAATGTTCTCCTCGATCTTCTTGGAGATCTATTTGATGTAACTCTTTTTGCGGTGTGTTTGTCGAGATCCGATGAATTGTGGGTTTATGATCAAGTTTATCTATGAACAATATTTGATTCTTCTCTGAAATCTTTTATGTATGATTGGTTATCTTTTCAAGTCTCTTCAAATTATCAGTTTGGTTTGGCCTACTAGATTTATTTTTCCGTCCCCCTCTCTTTTCCGTTCGCCTCTTTTTTTTGTTTGCCTCTTGCTTGCTTGTGTGTTGGATTGTTTGCCGTGATGGCTTTACCTAACGGTGTTGGTCCTCACCTTAGAAGGTTGGAAGAAATTGAAAACATCAAAAGTTTTATGTCCTTGCAGTTTGAGCATAATAATTTCTTCAGAAATGAGCTTAAAGAACAAAAAAATGGGGTACATGAATAAAGAGCTTGATGATATGCGAGGGAGTCGTGGACTAAGGGGTCCTCGGGCGTCCGGCCTGTTATCTATTGGGTCGGACTGATGGGCTGTGAAGACATGAAGACCGAAGACTGTACCTGTGTTCGGATTGGACTCTCCTCACTACGAAAAAAAGACACATCCGTGACATTTTGGATCGAACGAAATTTTTTTCTGTCATACATATGACACTTCTATGACGATAATTGTGACAAACCTGGTATCATCATAGATGTGGTGGGCTCCTACTTCTATGACAAAAAATCATGACAGAAAATGGGCTTTTCGTCCTGGGTGGGTCGGAGACGCAGCTGCATGACATTCTTTGGGCCGTCCATGACGGAAAAAACCGTGGTAGAAGCGAGGGCGAGGAAAATTTCGGGGAGTTCCCGGTTATGGTGGGAGGTCGGGGGCCGAGCGATGCGCGTTTTGTCTCGTACACATACACGCGTGTGTGCGAGGCATTGGCTCTAACTGAACCCGAGCGAGGCGTTGGGCTCTAACTGAACCCGAGCGATTGCACTGCTGGCTACGCGTTACTGAACCTGAGCGATCGATCGATGGCTATTAACTGAACCTGATCGAGCGATTCCTTCGCTACTGCTGCTAACTGAAGCCGATCGATGCTGCCTCTAGATGAACAGTGAGTGTTGCGGGAGGGGGGGGGGGGTTGGATGAACAGTTCCCGATGGGGGTGAATGAACAGGACCCCGTGGTGTTGCCTCTGGATGAACATGACCCCGATCGATCGAGCCGGTTTGGGGCTGGATGAACAGGACCCCTTGGAGGGCTGGATGAACAGGACCACCCCCATGGAGGGCAGGATGAACAGTAGATGGTGGAGGGCAGGATGAACAGCAGCCTGTGGATGGGTGGTTGAACAGAAGCCCGTGGAGAGGGCTGGTTGAACAGTAGACGGTGGAGTAGCGCGCGGTGGAGGCTGGATGAACAGGAGCCCGTGGATGAATAGTCGCAGGTGGAGACTGGAGGAGGTCGACGGTGGATGAACAGTAGCTCGTGGAGGCTGGAGGGGGTCAACGGTGGAGATGAACAGTATCCCGTGGAGTCCCGTTTTGCGGTACGCCACACCCCTCCCGATGAACATGACCCCCGTTTCGTCCGTAGCGCTCCAACACAAGTCCGTTTCGTCCGTTTTGCGGTACGCCACACCCCTCCCGATCGACAGGACCCCGTTTCGACCGTAGGAGGTCCGTTTCCTCCGTTTTGCGGTACGCCAGACCCCTCCCGATAAACAGGATCCCATTTCGAACGTGGTCGGTTGAACACAAGGCCATTTCCTCTGTTTTGCGGTACGCCAGGCCTCGTTTCCATCGCCTATTCCGTCCAAGCCCTCCCGATGAACACGACCACGCATTCCGTTCCGACCCAGCTGGTTGGCTCCCATGCGTTCCGTTGCCTCCCCATGAACACGATGCATTTCGTTGCCTCCCCATGAACACGACGCATTCCGTTGCCTCCCCATGAACATGACGACGACGCTGTTTCTCCGTTCCGACCCAGCCATGTACACGAGCCCTGGCCGTACGTATGCACGAGTAGGCGTTCGGGACCCCGCCCGTATGTACACATACGTGGCCGTATTTTCTTTCTTGCACCCTGGCCGCCTCTACTACGACACGTGTGCGCCTCTACATTGACCAGTATATATGTACGCACATGTTCGCGACCAGAATGACAACGCTACGTACGCTTCGACCAGGTGGGTCCCGACTATCAGGCACTTCCTTGCGTGCGAAGATGTAGCTAGTGGGTCCCAGCAGTCAGGGGGGTGAAATACGGTGGCCCGTCCGGTGGGTCCCGCTGTTAGGTGGAGGAATAATTATTTTGCATGTAATAAGGAGGCACTTCCTTGCTGTGGCCGTGGACCCAGCTGTCAGCCTCTCCACGTACAGTCCATGTCCGATGGAAGCCGTTCCTTGACCACGTTGACCACGCCGCACCGAGAGCACCAGGGCGGTGGACGACGGCGAGGCCTAGGAAGGGGACGACGCAGAGCCGGGGAAGATGCGGCAGTGGATGCCCATGCGTAGAGGAGTACGAGGGTTCACTGGTTCACCGCGGTGTGAGGCTGCCGTCGCCGCAGAATAACAGGGGGTGTGGGTGAGTAGAGGGATGGCCTGGCCAGTGGTGGGAGTAGTACAGGGCGGTGATGTCGGCATTCTGGGAACGGGGGTCCCCAGACTTGCCTGCCTGCGGCCTGCGGCGTGGCTCAATGGAGGCCCAGCATGGCCCATCTTCATCAGCACAAGGCTCAAGACCCTCGCGAGGGGCCAAGCCTCGCGGGGCGGACGACACGGCGCATCCTCAGGCTGGCTCATGAGGAGGCGGAGAAATCAAGGCGGGGTACCTCGCGAGGTGCCCATGACGCAAGCCATGATGATCGAGGGTGCCAGGCGGGCGCCAGCACGCGCAACGTTCTTCTTTCCTCTTTGGTGCAAAGGGGGCAGGCGCAACCGCGGAGTACCGAGGCGTCAGGCAAAGGTTGCCATTTCGGTGCAATGAGACCAAGACCAGGCGGACTACGAGACGGAGGTCACCATGGAGCCCAGCACGATGTCACCACAGAGCCTTTCGCAGGCGAAGACCAACTTTAGTCAGGATAAGTGTACTAGATGTTCCCCTTCGAATTGGCCAATTGTTGGCGCCCTTCCCGCTCAATATTTGGGAAGAGACCCAGGGCCTTTGCCTATAAATAGGACCAGCCACCCGCATAGCAAAGCGGGTCGGTTCGTTCGGTTCGATCTCAACTAGACGGTCGACAAGTGAGAGAAAAGCAGAGAGAGTGAGTGAGAGAGATAGAGAAGGGTGACTGAACTCCTCCTAGCAGTTCATCGCCCCAGCCAAGAACAGACCCTCGCGAGGCTGTTCTTCCTTGTATTGTTCATCATCATCAGCCCCAAGAGGCAATCCACCCACCACACACTGGAGTAGGGTATTACACCACAATGGTGGCCCGAACCAGTATAAACCTTGTGTCTCTCGTGCAGTTCTTTCAGTAGTTTAGATCCTTGTGAGATGGGGAGGTAGAAGGCGTGATCTCCGCGCGCACCCCAGTGTTCGAACCTTAAGGGTCTGCCGGAACCCGTGATCCGACATTTTGGCACGCCAGGTAGGGGTGTGCCAGAATCTTTCCTCCACCACTCCGTTCTCCTCCGACCGTCGCGTCCATGTCCGACGCTCGTCGGGCCCGCGCCGAGCGCCGGGCTGCCATCGCTTCTTGCCTCGCCCAGACGGCCCCCGTCGGTGGGCGTCCTCGTCGTTCCCCGTCGCCCGCCGTCAACGCCGCCACCGGCCCGGCGGGGGGCGAGCAGCAAGCGTCGTCTCAGCATCCATCCGTGCGCCAAGACGGCCACACCGCTACTCCATCGCTCGCACCAGCTGGTTCTTCGTCCCGCGCGCTCCGCGCACCCTTGGAGGCTCGAGCTGCGCTCCTTGCAGCAAACGAGCTCCTGCGCTACTGCCCCGTCGACGACGTCTACGAAGTGTGGCTCGACCGCGTCGTTGAGCTTGTCCGCGCCGTCCATTCCTCTGCGCCACACTCCGCCCCGCGCGGGAAACGAAGCTCCAGAGGCGCACCAGCCGCCTCCTCTCCAAGAAGATGTCGTGGCTCCAAGGCGCCTGGCCCCTGGGCGGAACCCACTCCGTCAAGCGCCAGCGCAACAAGAACGGAGTTGCCAAGAAGTCCCTCGCCCGCAAGGAGCTGCCAGGGCGCTCCCTGCTCCGGCACGCCGCGACCCTGCTCCAGCTCCGGCACACCAAGACCTCGCTCTGCTCCTAGCTGCAGCGCGTGGGGACCCTCAAGACCAAGCTCTCCACCAGCCGAAGCCTTTCGTGGCCACCACCGGCTGCCGTGCCTACACCACTGAGCTGCGTAGCATCGCGTGGCCCGGCAAGTTCAAGCCAGACCTGCCTCCTTGCTACGATGGCACAACTGATCCCGCAGAGTTCCTCCAGCTCTGTGAGCTGGGCATCGAGGCTGCCAGCGGGGATGAAAAGGTCATGGTGAACTGGTTCCCCATGGCGCTCAAGGAAGGAGCTCGAACCTGGCTCCTGAATCTGGCTCCGGGCACGATCTCCTCCTGGGACCAGATGCGCACCCGCTTCATTGCCTACTTCCAAGGTACTCGCGACCGGCCACCCGCCGTGAGCGACATGCGCCGCATCAAGCAACAACCCGGAGAGACCCTGCAAAAGTACATCCAGCGCTTCAACAGGGCGCGCCTCAAGATCCCCAAGGTGTCCGAGGAAGCCATCATCTCGGCCTTCTCCGATGGCGTGCGCGACGTCGAGATGAAGGAGGAGCTGGCGATGCATGAAGACCTCTGCACCTCCCTAGAGTTGTTCAACTTGGCGACCAAGTGCGCCAGGGCTGAGGAGGGACGTCTCTCCCTCCTCGAGCTGCCTGCCGCGGACCCAGAAGAGAAGAAGCCCAAGGCCAAGGACGTGAAGCGCAAGGGGGCTGCCGTACTCGCCGCAGAACCAGACACCAAGCGGGGCAAGGATCTGCCCGATCGCTCCAGGGGCAGCCGGTACTGTGTGTACCACGACCTCCACACCCACAACACCAATGAGTGTCAAGAACTCCGCGCCATGCGAGAAGGAAGGATCGGGCGTCGCCCTGACCGTGCTGACCGGGGCTACGGCCGAGGAGGAGGAAGAAACCTAGGACGCTGGGAAGATCGCAGCCCGCACCAGGGTGGCGCGACCAACCTCGCGAGGACCGCTGGCGGGACCTGCCTCGCGAGACGACGCCTTATGAACTATGGCTTGGCAAGAAACCAAAGTTGTCGTTTCTTAAAGTTTGGGGCTGCGATGCTTATGTGAAAAAGCTTCAACCTGATAAGCTCGAACCCAAAGCGGAGAAATGTGTCTTCATAGGATACCCAAAGGAGACTGTTGGGTACACCTTCTATCATAGATCCGAAGGCAAGACATTCGTTGCTAAGAATGGATCATTTCTAGAGAAGGAGTTTCTCTCGAAAGAAGTTAGTGGGAGGAAAGTAGAACTTGACGAGGTAACTGTACCTGCTCCCTTATTGGAAAATAGTACATCACAGAAAACTGTTTCTGCGACACCTATACCAATTAGTGAGGAAGCTAATGATGATGATCATGAAACTTCAGGACAAGATACTACTGAAACTCGTAGATCAACCAGAGTGAGATCCGCACCAGAGTGGTACGGTAATCCAATTCTGGAAGTCATGCTACTAGATCATGATGAACCTACGAACTATGAAGAAGCGATGGTGAGCCCAGATTCCGCAAAGTGGCTTGAAGCCATGAAATCTGAGATGGGATCCATGTATGAGAACAATGTATGGACTTTGGTTGACTTGCCTGATGATCGGCAAGCAATTGAGAATAAATGGATCTTCAAGAAAAAGACTGACGCTGACGGTAATATTACTATCTATAAAGCTCGACTTGTCGCAAAAGGTTTTCGACAAGTTCAAGGGGTTGACTACGATGAGACCTTCTCACCTGTAGCGATGCTTAAGTCTGTCAGAATCATGTTAGCAATTGCCGCATTTTATGATTATGAAATTTGGCAGATGGATGTCAAAACTGCATTCCTGAATGGATTTCTGGAAGAAGAGTTGTATATGATGCAACAAGAAGGTTTTGTCGATCCAAAGGGATCTAACAAAGTGTGCAAGCTCCAGCGATCCATTTATGGACTGGTGCAAGCCTCTCGGAGTTGGAATAAACGCTTTGATAGTGTGATCAAAGCATTTGGTTTTATGCAGACTTTTGGAGAAGCTTGTATTCACAAGAAAGTGAGTGGGAGCTCTATAGCATTTCTGATATTATATGTGGATGACATATTGCTGATTGGAAATAATATAGAATTTCTAGATAGCATAAAGGGATACTTGAATAAAAGTTTTTCGATGAAAGACCTCGGGGAAGCTGCTTACATATTAGGCATAAAGATCTATAGAGATAGATCAAGACGCTTAATTGGACTTTCACAAAGCACATACCTTGACAAGATTTTGAAGAAGTTCAAAATGGATCAAGCAAAGAAAGGGTTCTTGCCTGTGTTACAAGGTGTGAAGTTGAGTCAGACTCAATGCCCGACCACTGCAGAAGATAGAGAGAAAATGAAAGATGTTCCCTATGCTTCAGCCATAGGCTCTATCATGTATGCAATGCTGTGTACCAGACCTGATGTGTGCCTTGCTGTAAGTTTAGCAGGGAGGTACCAAAGTAATCCAGGAGTGGATCACTGGACAGCGGTCAAGAACATCCTGAAATACCTGAAAAGGACTAAGGATATGTTTCTCGTGTAGGGAGGTGACAAAGATCTCACCGTAAGAGGTTACGTTGATGCAAGCTTTGACACTGATCTAGACGATTCTAAATCGCAAACCGGATACGTGTTTACTTTAAACGGTGGAGCTGTCAGTTGGTGCAGTTCTAAACAAAGCGTCGTAGCGGGATCTACATGTGAAGCGGAGTACATAGCTGCTTCGAAAGCAGCAAACGAAGGAGTCTGGATGAAGGAGTTCATATCCGATCTAGGTGTCATACCTAGTGCATCGGGTCCAATGAAAATCTTTTGTGACAATACTGGTGCAATTGCTTTGGCAAAGGAATCCAGATTTCACAAGAGGACCAAACACATCAAGAGACGCTTCAATTCCATCCGGGATCTAGTCCAGGTGGGAGACATAGAGATTTGCAAGATACATATGGATCCGAATGTTGCAGACCTGTTGACTAAGCCTCTTCCACGAGCAAAACATGATCAGCACCAAGACTCCATGGGTGTTAGAATCATTAATGTATAATCTACATTATTGACTCTAGTGCAAGTGGGAGACTGAAGGAAATATTCCCTAGAGGCAACAATAAAGTTATTATTTATTTCCTTATATCATGATAAATGGTTATTATTCATGCTATAAGTGTATTAACCGGAAACATAATACATGTGTGAATACATAGACAAATAGAGTGTCACTAGTATGCCTCTACTTGACTAGCTCGTTAATCTAAGATGGTTATGTTTCCTAACCATGGAAAAAGAGTTGTTATTTGATTAATGGGATCACATCGTTAGATGAATGATCTGATTGACATGACCCATTCCATTAGCTTAGCACCCGATCGTTTAGTATGTTGCTATTGCTTTCTTCATGACTTATACATGTTCCTATGACTATGAGATTATGCAACTCCTGTTTACCGGAGGAACACTTTGGGTACTACCAAATGTCACAACGTAACTGGGTGATTATAAAGGAGTACTACAGGTGTCTCCAAAGGTAGATGTTGGGTTGGCGTATTTCGAGATTAGGATTTGTCACTCTGATTGTCGGAGAGGTATCTCTGGGCCCTCTCGGTAATGCACATCACTTAAAGCCTTGCAAGCATTGCAACTAATGAGTTAGTTGCGGGATGTTGTATTACGGAACGAGTAAAGAGACTTGCCGGAAACGAGATTGAACTAGGTATTGGGTACCGACGATCGAATCTCGGGCAAGTAACATACCGATGACAAAGGGAACAACGTATGTTGTTATGCGGTCTGACCGATAAAGATCTTCGTAGAATATGTAGGAGCCAATATGGGCATCCAGGTCCCGCTATTGGTTATTGACCGGAGACGTGTCTCGGTCATGTCTACATTGTTCTCGAACCGTAGGGTCCGCACGCTTAAGGTTTCGATGACAGTTATATTAGGAGCCAATCATGCGCTTCTTAATTCTTTGTGTATGGGTTGCTGTCATGTGACGCCCCCAATTTGACCGTACACTAATCATACACGCAAACATGTACGATCAAGATCAGAGACTCACGTGAAGATATCACAACACAACTCTAAAAATAAAATAAGCCATACAAGCATAAAATTACAAGCCGGGGGCCTCAAGGGCTCGAATACAAGAGCTCGATTATAGACAAGTCAGCGGAAGCAACAATATCTGAGTACAGACATAAATTAAACAAGTTGCCATAATATGGCTAGCACACACTTGGATACAGATTGAAAGAGGCGCAGGCCTCCTGCCTAGGATCCTCCTAACTACTCCTAGCCGTCGGCGGCCGGCACATAGTAGTAGGCACCCTCGGTGTAGTAGGGGTCGAAGTCGACGGTGGCGTCTGGCTTCGGGGCTCCAGCATCTGGTTGCAACAACCGAGAAGAATGGAAAGGGGGGAAAGAGGGAGTAAAAACCCGTTAATACTCATCCAAAGTACTCACAAGCAAGGATCTACACTACATATGCAATGGTATCAATGAAATGGGTAGTATCTGTGGACTGAACTGCAGAATGCCAGAAGAAGAGGGGGGTAGCTCGTCCTATCGAAGACTACGCTTCTGGCAGCCTCCATCTTGAAGCATATAGAAGAGAGTAGCTGGTAAGTTCACCAACTATCATCGTATAGCATAATCCTACAAGGCGATCCACCCCTCATCGCCCTGTGAGAGAGTGATCACCGGTTTGTATCTATGAAAGTGCAACTATCCCTAGGTGGTTTTGGTAATTCATAACAACATATAGCTCATTGAGCTAATGCTATTCCAAGATGATTATTTTAGGAAAGCTCAATGATTGGCATGGCATGGATGGTGAAAGTGGAACCCTCAAAATGCTAAGGACAAAGGATTGGCTCAAGCTCAAAAGCTCAAGACTCTTCATTTTATATTTTAGTGATCCAAGATCACATTGAGTCTTTAGGAAAAGCCAATACTATCAAGGAGGGGTGAGGTGTTGCTTAATAAGCCTCTTGCTTCATGTGCTTAGTGATATGCTCCAAAACCCTCAACTACTTTCCCATATCCACATTTGACCTAAACCCTAAGCCAAACTCGGCCCTACCGATTCTTTCAACCCGGCGTCACCGAGTTTCACTTGTCATAGCCATTGCCAAACCCTAGCAAATCGGTTTTAC
Source organism: Triticum monococcum (assembly GCA_034509565.1). NCBI lineage: Eukaryota > Viridiplantae > Streptophyta > Magnoliopsida > Poales > Poaceae > Triticum > Triticum monococcum. The sequence continues at coordinate 611,245,734 of CM067842.1, forward strand.
CGATAGGGATCTCGGTCTCACCGAGATGGGATTGCAAACTCTTTGTTTCCCTTTTGTAACTTTTCGGTCTCACCGAAAGAGCGGATCGGTCCCACCGAGATTGCAATGTAAATTCAGTGTTTCCTTTTTGTAACTTTTCGGTCTCACCGAAAGAGCAAATCGGTCCCACCGAGTTTGCCTGACCAACTCTCTGGTTAGATTATTACCAAAATCGGTCTCACCGAGTTTGTGTAATCAGTCTCACCGAGATTACGTTATGCCCCAACCCTAACAAAATCGGTCCTACCGAGTTGCATGTTAGTCCCACCAAAAATCTCTAATGGTCACTAGGTTTACTATTTCGGTCTGACCGAGTTTGTTAATTCGGTCCCACCGAGATTGGTAAATTGTGTGTAACGGTTGGATTTTGTGTGGAGGCTATATATACCCCTCCACCTCCTCTTCACTCGTGGAGAGAGCCATAAGAACACATCTACACTTCCAACTCATATGTTCTGAGAGAGAACCACCTACTCATGTGTTGAGACCAAGATATTCCATTCCTACCATATGAATCTTGATCTCTAGCCTTCCCCAAGTTGCTTTCCACTCAAATATTCTTTCCACCAGATCCAAATCCTATGAGAGAGAGAGTTGAGTGTTGGGGAGACTATCATTTGAAGCACAAGAGCAAGGAGTTCATCATCAACACACCATTTGTTACTTCTTGGAGAGTGGTGTCTCCTAGATTGGCTAGGTGTCACTTGGGAGCCTCCGACAAGATTGTGGAGTTGAACCAAGGAGTTTGTAAGGGCAAGGAGATCGCCTACTTCGTGAAGATCTACCGCTAGTGAGGCAAGTCCTTCGTGGGCGATGGCCATGGTGGGATAGACAAGGTTGCTTCTTCGTGGACCCTTCATGGGTGGAGCCCTCCGTGGACTCACGCAACCGTTACCCTTCGTGGGTTGAAGTCTCCATCAACGTGGATGTAGGATAGCACCACCTATCCGAACCACGGGAAAAACATCCGTGTCTCCAATTGCGTTTGAATTCTCCAAACCCTTCCCTTTACATTCTTGCAAGTTGCATGCTTTAGTTTCCGCTGCCAATATACTCTTTGCATGCTTGCTTGAATTGTGTGATGATTGCTTGACTTGTCCTAAAATAGCTAAAATCTGCCAAGAACTAAAATTAGGAAAAGGTTAAGTTTTTCTTTGTCAAGTAGTCTAATCACCCCCCTCTAGACATACTTTCGATCCTACAAGTGGTATCAGAGCTTTCATTTCCATTTGCTTTGATTTCCATAGCTTTTGGTGGTCATAGCCTTGGTTTCACAACCTAGGAGAGTATGGCGTCTAGCGAGGGAAATTATCACCATAGAGGTCCTTACTTCGATGGTACTAATTTTGCTAGTTGGAAGCATAAAATGAAAATGCATATTCTTGGACATAACCCCGCCGTTTGGGCTGTTGTGTGTGTTGGTTTGCAAGGTGACTTCTTTGATGGGATAGAACCAAACCGTGAAGCTACCGCGGATGAGTTGAAGATGTTGTAATACAATGCTCAAGCTTGTGATATTCTCTTCAACGGATTGTGCCCCGAAGAATTCAACAAAATCAGCCGTCTTGAGAATGCAAAGGAAATTTGGGACACTTTGATTGATATGCACGAAGGTACCGACTCCGTCAAGGAATCCAAATTGGATGTGCTTCAAAGTCAACTTGACAAGTTCAAAATGAAGGATGGTGAAGGTGTCGCTGAAATGTACTCTAGGCTTGTTCTCATCACAAATGAGATTGCCGGCTTAGGAAGTGAAGAGATGACCGATAGATTCATCATCAAGAAGATTCTAAGAGCCTTGGATGGAAAATATGATACCATGTGCACATTGATCCAAATGATGCCCAATTACAAAGATCTCAAGCCAACGGAGGTAATTGGAAGAATTGTTGCTCATGAGATGTCACTTAAGGATAAAGAGGAACTTCACAACAAATCAAGTGGTGCCTACAAAGCCTCATGTGAAGCCCCTACATCATCAAGTGAGAAACAAAACTTCAATGAAGAATTGAGCTTAATGGTGAAGAACTTTAACAAGTTCTACAAGAGTAGAAGCAAAGATAGAAGCTCCAAGTCAAGGTCCTACAATGACAAAAGATCTTCTAGTCGAGAGCGAAACTGCTACAATTGTGGAAGACCGAGACACTATTCTAATGAGTGTACGGCTCCCTACAAGAGAAGAGAAGACTCTCCAAAAAGAAGAAGCAGAAGAGAAGAATCACCACCAAGAGAGAGAAGGAGTAGAGATGATCGTTATGAACGAAGATACTCACGGTGAAGCAAGGATTCGGAAAGGAAGGAAAAATCATCAAGGAGCTACACAAAACGAAGACATCAAGCTCATGTTGGTGAATGGGTATTCGGCTCCGACTCCGACAACCACTCCGAGAGAAGTTATCACTCCGATTCCGAATATACTCAAGATGAAGGTGTTGCCGGTCTAGCACTTGTGTCAACCAACTCCTATGACATATTTGACTCACCAAATGAAGGAATTGGAAGATGCTTCATGGCCAAAGGTCCTAAGGTAACGCACCCCGAGTATGTTGATTTTAATAGTGATGAAGATGACTTGTTAGGTGATGATGATTGGCTTGTTGACAACTCTAGTGATTAATACTATGATGAAACGTCAATTAATCATGGTAATCAAGATAAAACGAATGACAATGATAAGGAGAAGATTGAGGCTCTAACTAAAGAACTAAACACTCTTAAGTTAGCTCATGAAACTATCTTCGAAGGTCATCGAGAACTTTTAAGAGCTCATGAGAAGTTACGCTTTGAAAAGCTCAATCTTGAACAAGAGCATGAGTTTTTAAAGGCAATCAATGATGATCTCCGCAAGGAAAGTTCTTCTTACATTGCCAAGCGTTTACTCTTATCCACTTACATGCCTCAAGTCAAGTCTAGTAACAAGAACAAGAAAGATTCTTCCTCTAGTCATAACAATGATCATGCTAAATCCAATATTGTTGCTTCTAGTAGTTCTCTTGATTCCACTAATGATTCTCTTAGCCAAGTTACACTTGAGCAAGAAAATAGCTTATTGAAGGGAATTATAGAGAAAGGAGTGTACAAAAGCCTTGCCGGGAGTAAGCAATTCGAGGAAATTGTGCGCAAGCAAGGAATGCACCGGAAGAATCAAGGTGTTGGTTTTGAACGAAAGTGCAATGCCAATGGAGTGGAGTGGGAAGAACATCAATACCCCAAGACAAAGTTTGTTCCTCAACAAGAGAAGTATGATACTTCCTTCAAGGGGACACAAGCTCAAGATGATCTTCCACCACAAGACTACAAGCAAAAAGGCAAGGACAAGCATCAAGAGGAAATTGATGCATTTGAAGAAGCTCCTAAGACCTTAGTCAAGTGGATTCCCAAGACCACTTCAAGTTCCACTTCATCAAGTACGACTACAACTCCAAGGATTCCCATCAAGATGGTGTGGATCCAAAAGAAGAAGAACTAGAAAGTTCTTGAGGGTGACTCCGCCAACATACTTCACTCTTATCATTTTGGCAAGAACAAGTGCAATCAACTTCCACATCTTGCACTAGTTCAAGGAGTCACAAACCCTCTTGTTGGTAAGACAAGGGACAAGGTAACCTAAAAGTTTTCATGGACATCATCTTGTGTGTGCATCACTCTATGTCTATGGATATCCTTGTTTGGTCCTTGAGGGACTAACCCATGTAGGTATTGAAATTGCAATTCACTCAAATGGATAGCTCCAAGTGATCTACATCAACATTGAGCATCCACATCTTCAACATCTACATGAAGTCATCATCGACAAAACCCAAGGTTAGTTCATCCCTCTTAGGGGGGATATCACATCTAGGGGGAGCTTTACTCTAAGACTTGAGCTAAAGCAACTCTAAAGATGTGGACACAACAATGCTTTATGTAAAAGTGGTAACCCCACTTGAGCTTAAACGATGAGTATGACCTATGATCAAGTGTTCTCACTTGACTCCCAAGTCAATATACTCATATATAGATGACCTAGTCATCGCCAATTGCTTGATAGATGCTAGAATTGGTTGTGCATGCTTTGTCACATATTTCAATTGTCATTTTATTGTGTGAGCATGTTGGTTGCATATTTTACTCATTCGAGGACATCCACTTGTTGTTTTGATTGTTTGGTTTTGTTTCCTTTTGCCAAGTGGATGGACAAGAATGCCTAAGAACCTCCTCTAGCTATCTATCCTTTTCTCGTCTCAAACTCTATTCATGCTACATCACAAAATTTGATCTAGTCAGATTCGAACCACTCTGTGTGAGGAGCACTCGGAGTCCCCGATTCGTCATAGACTTAAACTTCCAAAACCTCTTTGTGATTCTCGGTCTGACCGATATACCACTTTCGGTCCTACCGAGATCATTAAGTTGATCTGAATTTTCGATCTCGGTGCAACCGATTTGAATCATTCGGTCACACCGAGTTGCAACAACTGTATACAGTTTTGCATCTCGGTCCCACCGAGTTGTTCCACTCGGTCACACTGACAGGGTCGGGCTATATACAGTCACGGGCAAAAATTTGGAAATTTCTCCGAACCCCTTCGCCCGCGCGATAGCTCGCTCTGCCAACGTGGTCTCCGGATCGTCTCCTCGCCGCCAGCCGCCTCCAGTCGCTGGTCTCCATCGCCGTCAATGGAATTCAACCCCGTCGTTGCCGCCGTAGCGAGTCTCCGCCGAACTAGGGTATGGACTCGATCTTTATGCTATCCCCAATCTGATTCCTAGCACATTGTGTTCTTAATGATTCTTGCCACGATTGAAACACTCTTATCTAGTCAATGCGTTTGTAGATTAGTTTTGATTCGAAAATTTTAGGGTTAGGTTTCCGCCGAAACCATCTTGGACCCACCGAGTTGAAAAAACTCGGTCCCACCGATTTGGCTTATGCCATTGCACAAGTGAAACTCGGTCTGACCGAGAATTACTTATTGGTGTAACCGATTTTGGAACTTTGTAAAACCCTAGCAGTCTCGGTGCCACCGAACTGTGACTCGGTCTGACCGAGTTCACTAGTTTAGGTTCCAAAACTGCTTCGGTATCACCGAGTTTAAAAATCGGTAGATCCGAGATGATTTCAGTGGGAAACTAAAACTAAGATTTTGAATCATTCTTTTGCAAAAATCTCTGCATTTTGTGTTGCTCATCCACTCTACCTCATCTATAAACTCTTCACAGGGTCAGCAGTCAGCTTTTACATCATGTCTGATCAAAGTGACAGCCAGAACAGATCAGAAGAGCAGGCGCTCATGAGTGAGGGCACTAGTCCCTCCAGCTCTTCAGATGATGGCAGCAGAAGTACCCCAAGCAATTTGCCAAAAGATGCCACCAGACAAAGGAAGAAGAGAACTTCAGATTCTGAGGATGAAGATTATGTGGCAGAGGAAGAGGAAGCCACATCAAAGAGAGTTGTGCTCAAGAAGGAATATGGCTTAGCTCAAGGCACAAAGCCAGGCTTAAAAATCAAAAGGCCAGCAGGTAGGCAGCCTATGACAAAGGCCAGAGCCTCAACTCAGATTCCTGAAAAGCCTGCAACCATAGAGCCAGTTGCTGCTGAAGGAAAGAAAAGGAGGGAAAGGGTCAAGAAGACCGTTGCCAGAGTGCTTGGAAAGGCTTCCATCATGGAAGAAGAGGAACAAGAAGAGGTTGCTGCACCAGCACCTAAGGCACCTAAGCTTATGGGTGATGCTATCAGGACAGGGGCTACTGCATCCAAGCCCAAAGAAGCACCCAAAGCTGCCTCCAATCCCAAGTCTGCCCCAAAGGGGAATATGAGGAGCATACCTGCAACTGAGAAGAACAAGGCCCCAGTGCCTGAAGCTGCTGAAGAAGATGATGAAGAGCATGTTCTGAGAAAGCTCAAGCCCAAGATCCCAGAACACAATGTTGCTCATCCTGTGGCTGAGGACATGAAGCTCAAAAGAGACTCAGGGCTGAGGAAGTGGAGAGAAGCAGATCCATATGCTTCAAGGAGAAGAACTGCTATTGATTATAGGTTCCACACTAAGGAACAACGGGACTTCTATGAGACAGTTTTCTTGGACAAGAAGCCCATAGTTTGTGAGATGAGATGGGTCAAGTGGGAGTACATCAAGGAAAATGAAGTACTCTACCCTGGAGTGTATGATAGCTTCAATGCTTGTGGAGTAGCAGACTTTGTTGGGCAGAAGCTCACAAAGTGGAACGAGGAACTCATTATGCAATTCTACTCCACAACACATTTCTACCCATATGGAAAGATCACATGGATGTCTGAAGGTATGAGGTACCAATCTACTGTTGCTGAGTGGGCACAACTCATCAATGCCCCAGAGGAGCATGAGGATGACTTGGATATCTATGCCAAGAAGAAGATGGACCACAACTCTATGTCCAATATGTACAAGGAAATTCCAAACGAGGCACTTGATACTTTCAAGTTTGGGTCTGTGCATTATCTTCTGTCAGGGCTGCGAACCATTAACTGGATCCTTAGGCACACTCTGTTGCCCAAGTCAGGTGATCACAAGATGATCAGAGGCCATGCAATCAACTTGCTTCATGTATTTGATGTGCCTCAGAAATTCAAGGTCATGAGCCTCATAGTAGAAACTATCAAGAGGACTGCAGCAGATCAGAAGAGGAGCTGTGGTTATGCCCCTCAGATTCAGGATTAATCAACTCGAAGATGGGCACAGGCATACACTTGTTGGACAAGGAACACTTGCCTATTCATCCAGACTTTGAGGACAACCAAGTTGTGATGAATGAGAATGAACCATCATCAGTTCAAGCACAAGCAAAGAAGGAGCAGGCAAGGAAGGAGAAAGCTGCCAAGATGCCAACTCAAGAGGAGGCATCTGAGTATTTCTTGAAAACCAAACAAGAGTAGCTTGGTTACTTGATTGCATCCACACTAAGGATTGAGCAAGGACTGGCCACCCTCACTCAGAATCAGCAGAGCTTAGAGAGGATCATGGAACAAAAGTTCTATGACTTGGATGTCAAAGTAACAGAGGTTCAGTCTGCAGTGGAACAACTTCAGGATGACATGCAGGAGAGGAGAGGCAAGACTACAACTGATGCATTTGCCAGAGTGCCAAGAGCTCAGAGATCACATGCAGTGCCAGTTGCTGACACCAGATCCACCACTTCTACACCAGTTACAGCTTCAGTTCCACCATCTCCAGCATCTACTTCAGCCTCAACTCCAACCACGTCTACAGAAGGCTTCGTCCTTGGAGTGCTCCGGACTCCACCACCAGAAGATCAAGCCTGAGAGTCGATATAGCACTATGCATTTTCTAGGAACTTTTTGGTAACTTGTTGCCAAAGGGGGAGAAGAATGTATAGATCATAGGCTTCGAGAGAGAGAGTGTTGCTTTTATTCTCTCTTGCTTTATTTGGTGGTTTTTCGAACTTTGTTTGCTTTTGAGTGCTTGAGATACTATGCCGTTATCTGTGAGACATTGATGATCATGTGTTTGATCATAAGCTACACTTAATGCTTGGTGAATGCTATTATCTTATCTATCTTATGTGATCATTCACTTTTCTTGGTGATGAGTGCATGTATTTCATTCTTATCATTTTAAGCGCTCCACCAAGATGTATGTGACATGGAAGAGTAACCCATGACTCTAACTCTTTGTGCATTTGCAGTCCAAAGCAAATCTTAAATATGCACAAATTTAGGGGGAGCTCTTACTTATCACATACTTCTCAAAGCGACGATATATTTCATGCTTATTATCATTGGTCAAAGCTTTGATCTATATGTTGTCATCAATTACCAACAAGGGGGAGATTGAAAGTGCAACTCTCCCTAGGTGGTTTTGGTAATTCATAACAACATATAGCTTATTGAGCTAATGCTATTCCAAGATGATTATTTCAGGAAAGCTCAATGATTGGCATGGCATGGATGCTGAAAGTGGAACCCTCAAAATGCTAAGGACAAAGGATTGGCTCAAGCTCAAAAGCTCAAGACTCTTCATTTTATATTTTAGTGATCCAAGATCACATTGAGTCTTTAGGAAAAGCCAATACTATCAAGGAGGGGTGAGGTGTTGCTTCATGAGCCTCTTGCTTCATGTGCTTAGTGATATGCTCCAAAACCCTCAACTACTTTCCCATATCCACATTTGACCTAAACCCTAAGCCAAATTTGGCCCTACCGATTCTTTCAACCCGGTGTCACCGAGTTTCACTTGTCATAGCCATTGCCAAACCCTAGCAAATCGGTTCTACCGATAGGGATCTCGGTCTCACCGAGATGGGATTGCAAACTCTCTGTTTCCCTTTCGTAACTTTTTGGTCTCACCGAAAGAGCGGATCGGTCCCACCGAGATTGCAATGTAAATTCAGTGTTTCCTTTTTGTAACTTTTCGGTCTCACCGAAAGAGAAAATCGGTCCCACCGAGTTTGCCTGACCAACTCTCTGGTTAGCTTATTACCAAAATCGGTCTCACCGAGTTTGTGTAATCGGTCTCACCGAGATTACGTTATGGCCTAACCCTAACAAAATCGGTCCTACCGAGTTGCATGTCAGTCCCACCAAAAATCTCTAACGGTCACTAGGTTTACTATTTCGGTCTGACCGAGTTTGTTAATTCGGTCCCACCGAGATTGGTAAATTGTGTGTAACGGTTGGATTTTGTGTGGAGGCTATATATACCAATCCACCTCCTCTTCACTCGTGGAGAGAGCCATCAGAACACATCTACACTTCCAACTCATATGTTCTGAGAGAGAACCACCTACTCATGTGTTGAGACCAAGATATTCCATTCCTACGATATGAATCTTGATCTCTAGCCTTCCCCAAGTTGCTTTCCACTCAAATCTTCTTTCCACCAGATCCAAATCCTATGAGAGAGAGTTGAGTGTTGGGGAGACTATCATTTGAAGCACAAGAGCAAGGAGTTCATCATCAACACACCATTTGTTACTTCTTGGAGAGTGGTGTCTCCTAGATTGGCTAGGTGTCACTTGGGAGCCTCCGACAAGATTGTGGAGTTGAACCAAGGAGTTTGTAAGGGCAAGGAGATCGCCTGCTTCGTGAAGATCTACCGCTAGTGAGGCAAGTCCTTCGTGGGCGATGGCCATGGTGGGATAGACAAGGTTGCTTCTTCGTGGACCCTTCGTGGGTGGAGCCCTCCGTGGACTCGCGCAACCGTTACCCTTCGTGGGTTGAAGTCTCCATCAATGTGGATGTAGGATAGCACCACCTATCCGAACCACGGGAAAAACATCCGTGTCTCCAATTGCGTTTGAATTCTCCAAACCCTTCCCTTTACATTCTTGCAAGTTGCATGCTTTACTTTCCGCTGCCAATATACTCTTTGCATGCTTGCTTGAATTGTGTGATGATTGCTTGACTTGTCCTAAAATAGCTAAAATCTGCCAAGAACTAAAATTGGGAAAATGCTAAGTTTTTAATTGGCCAAGTAGTCTAATCACCCCCCTCTAGACATACTTTCGATCCTACAATCTAGCACTTGAAAGGGTGTGTTTTATTAGGTATCCCGTTCTAGTTCTCATAAGGTCAAGGTACAACTTCGGATCGTCCTTTTACCGAGGGACACGGCTATTCGAATAGATAAACTTCCCTGCAGGGGTGCACCACATTTCCCAACATGCTCGATCCCCTTTCGCCGGACATACTTTCCTGGGTCATGCCCGGCCTCGGAAGATCAACACATCGCAGCCCCACCTAGGCAAATAGAGAGGTCAGCACACCGGTCTAAATCCTATGCGCATAGGGGTCTGGGCTCATCGCCCGTTGCTCACCTGCACGTTGCGAACACGGCGGGAAGCAGACCTAGCCTCCCTAATACAAGAGAAGGTGTTCCAGTCCAATCCGGCGTGCGCCGCTCAGTCGCTGACGTCAAGAAGGCTTCGGCTGATACCATGACGTCGAGTGCCCATAACTGTTCCCGCATAGTTGGTTAGTGTGTTTAGGCCAATGGCCAGGCTCAGATCAAATGCTAAGATCTCGTTAAGCGCGTGTTAATTGATGTAACCGCGGACGCCGACCAGGGCCAGGCCCACCTCTCTCCTCGGTGGTCTCAACCTGCCCTATCGCTCCGCCACAAAGTAACAATCGGGAGCCGTCGGGAACCCAAGCCCACCACTACCACCTGTCCTTTTAGCCCCCACATTCGAATCACTTGCGGGTACTCTACGAGCCGACCCGACTTTAGTCACCACATGTATCAGGTGTAATATGTATAGTATATACCCGTGATCACCTCCCGAGTGATCACGGCCCGGTAGTATAGCATGGCAGACGGACAAGAATGTAGGGCCATTGATGGAATACTAGCATCCTATACTAAGCATTTAGGATTGCAGGTAAAGGTAACAACAGTAGTAGCAAAGACAGGCTATGCATCAGGATAGGATTAACGGAAAGCAGTAACATGCTACACTACTCTAATGCAAGCAGTAGATAGAAGGAATAGGCGATATCGGGTTGATCAAGGGGGGCGACTTGCCTGGAAGCTCTACAGACAAATACGGATCCTCAATGGTGAAGTAGTCGGTCACGGGATCAACGGCGGTCTTGGTGTCTACCGGAAAACAATTAATGGAGGGGGAACACAATAAATAATAGAGCAATCAAAGCATCGCTGAGCATAACATGGTAATACACGATGCTAGGGGTGACCTAACGGAGTGCTAGGTGATACCGACGAAGAGGGAAAACAACCGAAAATGTTTTCCTGGCGTTTGGCATTTTTCGAATAGACGATTCGGAGGGGAAGGTTCTGTATTTACAGTGTTAGAGGCATGTGATAGCTACAGGGAAGGTGCCAACAGTTTCGTCTCGTTTTTCTGAACATTTTTCATATATAAATTATTTCGATCCGAGTTATGATTTATTTTATATGATTTTTCAAAGTTTTAATGATTTTCTGCAATTTTAGTATTTAGATTAAACCCAGGTTAATTTGACTAGTCAAAAGGGCTGGTGTGGCCCACACATCATAGCTTTAGATATTTTAATCTAACTAGTAATAATGTATGTGCAATGCACGTTTATATTAGGTAGGATATTAATTGCATCTTATATTAGGTAAGATATATTTGTTGCATGTTGGTATTTGGTAAGATATCAATTACTTTTTACGTGGGAATGGTAGGATATTAATTACATGGCAGATTTTATGGGATAGCGTTGAGTCAAAATGTGTTTATAACCGATGGCAGTGGTGGGTAATTAGAGCGTTAAACATGTTTGGTGCTCAACATTGGAGCGATTTGAACCGCTAGATAGAATGATTTGACGGTCGAGATGGTTTGGACGTGCCCCTTTGGGTCTTTTTATATTAGTATAGATATATATTGATCTTTCTACCTACTAGTAGGGTCCACATGTCACATGCACTATATCTAATAACCACTAATTAGCCTAACCACCTACTCCCTCCGTCCGCAAATAAGTATACATCTAGCTTTTGTTCTAAATCAATGTTTTAAAATTTTGATCAACTTTATAGAAAATAGTAGTAACATATATGACATCAAATTGGTATATTATCAAAGTACATTTCAAAACGGATCTAGTGATACTAATTTAGTGTCATAAATGCTTTTACATTTTTCTAAAAAGTTGGTCAATGTTTTAAAACATTAACTTAAGACAAAAGCTAGATGTACACTTATTCATGAACGAAGGGAGTAGGTCAATTACCCCTAAACTAGCTAACTAATCTAAGGGCTTGCCTGTATGCAGCAACAACAGCATCGCAACTACGAGTAGCAGCAATTAGCAGAAAATAGCAGCGGCAGTAACTAGCATTAGCATCAGCGGCCAGCAGTAGCAAGCAACAACTAGGAGTAGCAGCAGCTAGCGACAGCAGAAGCAGTGGGCAGTGGCAGGCATCAGCAGCAGCGACGCAAGAGCAATAGCAACGGGGTGAGGCCATGGCGCACAGGCGCGCGAGACAGGAGCAGCGGTGGGACAGACCAATAGCGGCAACGGCAGCAGGGGTGCGGCGCGCGTAGGGCTTGGCCAGGGGGCGGCGAGCGGTGGCGGACCGGCCGGGCGCGGCCGGCAGCATGCGATGCAGGTGAGCGTGTGCGCGCGCGGGGCGGCATCGAGCGGCAGCAGCTTCAACAAGAAGTAGCATCAGCGCATCGTAGGGAGGAGAGAAGGAGCAGGGCGCGACCTCGGTGTCTACGGCGAACGGAGGAAGGGGAGAAGCGGGGGATCCGGTGAGGGGCTCACCTGGGAGCTTCGGAGAGGCTCTGTGAGGCTGGAGAGGGTCGGGGCGGTGCGAGGAAGACCGGCGATGGTGCCGTGACGCGGCAGCTGCGCGATGGGAGGAGTGTGCGCGGACGATGGAGCCGAGGACGGAGCGGCCCCATGGTGGTAGCTCGAGTCAGGGGTACCTCCGGCCACGAAGGCGACGAGGGCACCTCAACGGCGGCTCGGGCAGGAGCGGAGTTGAAAGGGAGAGAGGTGAGCGAGGGGAAGGGACGAACGGGCGGCTAGGGTTTCAGAGGGAGGAGCGAGGGTGGTTTTATCACATCCACGGAACCGCGGAATGAACCACGCGTGTGCATCGGCGAGGCGAACGTGCGTGCTGCCTCCACGGCGATGGGGATGAACAGGAGGTTAGGGGAGATGGTGCAGTTGGCTGGACCAGCGCCTGTAGTGAGCGGGCCGCAAGTGCATAGTGCTCTCTACCTTTTTCTTTGATTTCCATTTTGTTTCTTAATTTCTTTTCCGTTTTAAGTTAGTTGGCAAAGCAAATGAATTTAGTTGCTTATGTTACCTTGCACAAAAATACTAGGTCATATTTTGCACTAGCACACAAAGTTTCAAATCATTCTGAAAGGCTGAAATATTTGTTTCAATTAAAAGGGGCCAAATTGTTTAATGCTGATCCACAATTAAATAGGATAAGGGCATTCTAATAATTAAAATAATGTTGGTTTTATTTTTATAATTGCTTTGGTATTATTTTGAATATTTTTTTTTAATTATTTGAAGAAGTAATTGACTTTATTTCAAATCTTGAATTTAAACTTGATTTTTGGACAGGTGGCATTGTGGCTTAGTGAAGCACGATGGCATGGCATAATTAGCAGTGGTTCACTGTAGCTAATTATGGGGGGGGGGGGGTGTTACATGTCAAAACACTAAACTTAATTCAGTCAAGCCATCATTATAGTAGTTGTCTAATGTACGAAACTCATAACTTTGCTTGATGCATTCTTCAGGTTGAGGGTCTCATGATGGATGACGTAACATCTGTTAAAGAGGAGAATAAAGGATGGAAGATGGCATCAGAGGAGGATGCTGAAGTTGGTAGATCAATTAAGCAAGAGTTCCTCACTCATGTGCGTTTATAATCAGTTTTTCCAAATTAGTAGATAGTTTCTGGGAAGATGAATACATGTTGTTTGATTGACTGTTTGATTGAAGTCCGCTCGGTATCCCGTGGTCCAAATAATCCGTATGCGTCCTTCCTCAGGCCACACCTTCATGATTTGCGTCGTACCAGTTCGAGGGTTTCGGAGGCTTGTTGCTGCTGTTGTCCTCTTTGTCGTTGTGCGCATATATGATTCTGACTCAAAGAGTAGGACTCTTTTTGTTTGAGAAAGCGCAGGAGAGCTGCGTTTCATTATCAGAGGAGAACGGCGGAAGAGCGCCAACTGTACAAAGGGCGAGCGGGGTCGCCTAAACTAAAGCGAGAGAAAAATCAAAGGCAAGAAAAAGGCCAAACAAAAAGGCCCGAAAGGCAAAACCCCTACTCTCGCGTCATCCGTTGCCTCCCTCCGGCCAGCTGCCAGGCCATGACCTCGTCTTTGATGCCTTGGAGCACCATTTGCACTGTGCGATCTGCTACTCTGAAGACTCGGCCGTTCCTCTCTTGGCAAATGGACCAGGCCACTAGCATCGCCATGGATCTAGCCCTCTTGAGGTTAGCAGCCTCCCCCGCCATGCCCAGGAGCCAGCCGGACGCGCAGCTAGTCGTCGGCTAGTTCGCCGGGGCAAGCCCAGGCAGGTCGAAGGCAGTTGCGACCAAACTCCAAAGCTCTCTAGCCCATGTGCACTCCTGGAATAGGTGCACGTTCGTCTCCAAGTTTCTCCTACACAACTGACATAAATAACAATTCGGCCACTGCCGCGCCATTAGTCTGTCAGCGGTGAAGAGCCTATTGATCGACATGAGCCACGCAAAGAATTTGATCTTAGCGGGGGCCCATGCCTTCCAAACCGCCTCCATAATTGGCGATTTTGTCCATCCCAGGAACTGCAGCCAGTACGCCGAAGCCGTGGAGAAGACTCCACTGGCAGTGGGCCTCCAGGTGAACTCATCGTGACCTTCACTGAGCTGTCTCGCAGACTTAACTTTGGTCCAGAGGCTGACGAACTCGTTGAGCTGGTCAGCCGAGATACGGCCCTGGACGTCCAGCACCCAAGCACCGGCAGTTAAGGCGCTCTGCACCGATCGCATCTTCCGACGAGATAGCTGGAAGATCGCGGGCGCATGAGGCAAGGCGCCTCGCCCTGGAGCCAACTATCGAACCAAAAGGACGTCGCTCTCTCGTCCCGCATCTGCGCCCTAGTTGCCGCGGCAAATAGTGCCCGCTCTCGGTTGGAGCAGGGGACCGGGAGCCCAATCCATGGCCGCTCCGGGGCTACACGCTCCATCCATAGCCAGCGCAAGCGAAGTGCAACCTCGAAGCAGTTCAAATCAAGAATTCCGAGCCCGCCCAACTCCTTCGTTCTGCAAATCCCAGCCCAAGCGACCTTGCAATGTCCCCCATGACATTCCTCCTCCCCTCTCCACAGCCAAGCCCTCCTGATCTTGTCCACTTGCCGGCGCACCCAAGCTGGTGGAGTGTGTACTGACATCCAGTAGACTGTGAATGCCGATAATACCGCGTTGAGCAGCACAAGACGCCCAACAGCAGCCAAAAGCTTGTACTTCCATAGGGCCAGCCGAGCCCGCAGCTTGTCTAGGAGCGGTTGGAAGTCAACCTTGCGCAGCTTGCGAAGCGAGAGCGGGAGGCCCAGGAACTTGCAAGGGAAGGGGAACGTCGGCGCTCCTAGTGGCCAGACCACATCATCCACCTGAAACTTCTTACCATGCATCGGCAAGACGGAGCTCTTTGAGAAGTTCACCAGTAGTCCAGTGGCCTCCCCAAAAGCACGAAGCAGGTCACACAATGCCTCCACCTCGGCCCTTACGGGGTTGATGAAGATGGCCACATCATCCGCATATAGCGATGATCGAGCGGAAGGCACCCGACCACTGAGTCTCGAAAGAATACCCATGTCAACGGCCTTGGAGATGAGTTGCTGCAGCGGTTCCATTGCCAGGACAAATAGGAACGGTGATACCGGATCGCCCTGCCTGAGCCCCCGGTGATGGCGGACCGAGGGCCCAGCCACCCCGTTTATGAGCGCGCGCGACGATGCCGAAGAGAGCAACATGGAAATCCAATCGCACCATCTCTTCCCGAAACCACGCGCCTTCAACATGTCAATGAGGTAGGTCCATGATACAGTGTCGAATGCTTTTGCTATGTCCAACTTCACCAGGAGCATCGGCCTGTTAGTACGGTGAAAGTGCCTTGCCAGTCCCTGAACGAACAAGAAGTTATCCTGGATGCGACGGCCCTTAATGAACGCGCTCTGCACCGGCGCAACAAGCTGATCCATCCTTTTGGCCAGCTTCGTTGCCAGCACTTTGGTGAAAAGCTTCATCACACTGTGAAGGAGGCTAATCGGCCGGTAATCCGCCATCGACACGGGCCTGTCCACCTTTGGCAGTAGCACAATGTGCGCCCCATTAACCTTTTGCAACCCGGCAGCGTTGGCACCATGAAGCTGCTGGAAGGCCGACAGCAGGTCATGCAGAATGATGCCAGTAGCTGCCTTGAAGAAGGCCCCTGAGAAGCCGTCTGGCCCTGGGGCGCGGTCGCCTGGCAGGTTAGCGATGACTGCTTTAATCTCGTCAGCCGAGAATGGCAACTCGAGCTCCTGCAGGTCTAATTGCGGGAGGTCCAATTCTTCCCATTGAAGACCGACGGTGTTTCCGCCGCCATTCCCTGCAGCCTTCAGAAGAAATCCGCGGTGAGTTCCTCTTTGTGGCTATGCTCCGTTGCCAGCACCCCCTCCTTAGAGAGTGTTGCGATAAAGTTCTTTCTCCTTCTAGCGTTGGCCTTGATGTGGAAGAATTTAGTGTTAGCGTCTCCTGCCCTGAGCCACCGAACCCTAGCCCCCTGCTTAGCCTTGATTCTCTCAATCACCACCAGTCCAAGAATCCTCAATTTAAGCTCCTTACGAAGGTTCACTTCGTTAGGCTCCAGCAGCCTCGACTCCTGAGCAGCATCTAGAAGCGCAACCGTGTCTTGCGCCATGAGCAATTGCATCCGGGTGTCACCAATATGCAACCTATGCCACCTCCTCAACGCCTTAGCCCTGCGCTGCAACTTCTTGTTAAGCTTGGCAAGGGCCCCATGCGCCGAACATGGCTGAGCCCATGCATGTGCCACCATGTCATGGAACCCCTCCAAGTGCGGCCAGAACGCCTCAAACCTAAAACACGGGCATCTTGGGAGCGCTGTGTCATAGGTGAGCAAGAGCGGGCAGTGATCGGACATTGCAGATGCAAGCAGCAGCAACCTGGAGCTGCCAAACTGCATGTTCAACTCCAGGGAGGAGAAGGCGCGGTCAAGCCAAACAAAAGTAGGCAACTGCTGCTCGTTGGACCAGGTGAACCTCCTCCCCAGCTTAATCTCGATCAGCTCGCTGGAATTTAGGGCATCGCAAAACTGCGCCATTAGTCCCAGGTTCAGGTTTGCATTGCTCTTATCCCTCGCCTCATAGATGAGGTTGAAATCCCCGATAATCAGCCACGGCCTGGCGATCAAGCCGTGGATCCTGCCAAGATCAGCAAAAAGAGGGGCTTGACCGCGTCCTCCGCCGGACCATACACGGTAGTCAGATGCCAAGTAGCCTCACCAGTCCACGGCTAGACCGAGACGATGATCGCGAAAGGTGAGATATCCACGGTCAACACTTCGAAATGGTCCTCATCCCAGGACAGCAATGCACCACCTCTAGTCCCCAACACAGGAAGCACCGCCGAGCCCCTTAGCCTGGGGCCAAGCATCTCCACAGCAGCAGCTCAGCAGGGAAATTTTCTCGCTTCGTCTCTTGGATGCAAAGGATGCCGCATCTCGTCTGCTCCACAAGGCTGCACACCCCCCATAGACGTGCGCGATCATTAAGCCCACGCACGTTCCAGTTTAACAATGAGAAGCTACTCATTAAAAACACATAGCGAGGCCCCATTCACTAGGATACTCGATGAGAAAGCAACGCAAAGCAAATAGACTAACAGGTACAGCCGGTAAAATGATACGGGCGTCCGACGAGGTCGCAAAAATCTAACATGAAGCTTACGACGCGGTCTACAGACGGCGTGGTAGCAAACACACAGCACAGGCAAGCTGATCCTTTGCCAAACTAACATCAACAACAGATGGGCCCCGATCTAGCCGAGATGGTGCTCAGACCATCCCCGCTCCATCCTCTCCAGCCAGCTCCTGGAGGTCGTCGTCTGGCAGGTTGATGCGCGCCTTGCTCCTGACTCCGGCAGCTCGCGCCAGGGTGGCTGTGAGCTTGCCCAAGGGCTCCTTGAATCTGTCGACGTAGCGCGCCCACACCTGAGCATTTAACTTGCCCGGCTCGTCGATGAACCACAACTGCTTGGCCAGACCCGCTTGAGCCTTCTGTTCTTGGGTGAGCCCAACCGCCGCCTTGGCGAGGCGGGCACTGGCACGACGCTGCGTCTTGGGGGTAGGCACCATGCACGTAACCGGCACCGGCAACGTGGGACACGGCGGTGCACCCATGATGGAAGGCAGCAATAGCTTGAACACCTTATTGAGGAAGGTGGTGGTGGCGTCAACCTCTAGGTCCTGCAGCTGAGCCGCGAGCTGCTCCGCTGTCATGAGACGGTCACGCTTGGCGCCGCCGTGGACATTCGACCAGCAGTGCTCGCCAACAGGGGGTTCGCTCACGTCCTGGGCCGGAGCTGGGACTAGATAGCCCAGGCTGGGCCATGGCTTACGGGTCAGCTCGGCATCGAGGTCCAGCCCACCGCACCCCTCCTGGGCCGGGACTAGGCCCGCCACACCAGCCTCATCCAGCGCCTCCATAGGGGCCAGCCCTAGGCCCAGCCCCTCCGGAGGAAAAACGCCACCATCCGCATCTTCAGGCACCGCCAGCGCACCCGTCCAACTGCCCTGGTCCACTGGGTCCATGACCAGGCTCGACTACCAGCTAGACAGGGCATCTAGCTCCACCAGGAAGGCGTCATCACGCGTGAGCTCATCCCAGGCCATCTCCACCTCATCCCGAAAGGTAGCCATGTCAGGCTCCAGGGGGAAGATAGGCACCCCCGGCAGCACACCGGCAGGAGAAACACCAGGCTCGACAGGCACGCCTTGCAGGACGGGCAGAGACAGCAGCAGGTGCAGGTCGTTGGCCCGTGGGAGACAGGAGTGCGGAGACCCAAGCAGCACGCGGTCCACCACCTGACGCCTCTCCCTAGAGCGGGAGCGGCTGCGCCTACCCGAGCTACCCAATGAGGGGCTGGCACTACGGCTGCGGGCCCTGGGTGACGTGCTATGACAACGCCCGTAGCGGCCGCCGGCACCACCATTGGAGTGCGTAATCGTACCACGCTCCATACCGTCAACGCGGCCGCCAAGGAGGCCACCACGCCAAGCGGCGTGCGATCTCGCCCGACGGCCACCACTTCCTTCAGGCTCATCGTCATCGTCCCGGGGCCGATGCCGCGGCATGACGACGCCCAGTGCTCCAAACGAAAACGGTCCCGGAGCGGCCACTCTGAGCTGGACCCCGGCGGCCGCTCCGACACCGGCGAGTAGTCCAGGGTCTCATCTAGGTGGATGAGGATCAGGAACTGCGGCCCGCGCGGCTCCTCCCCCCGTGGGCAGCCCTCTGGCAGGGGAGACCACGGGCATCCACATGCCGGTCGATGATGGAGAACCCATTGGCCATTGGGATGTCATCCGGAGACCACGCCCACACCCAGGCATAGACGAGCGAGGTGTTGGAGAGGGAGGTGGTTTGGCGCTCGAGACGGTCGACCCTGCATGAGAGGCCGATGGCGTCCTGCACGGCCTCTTTGCGCCACGCCTGCACCAGGATGCCTTCAATGTCAAGGCGACAGTAGAAGCGGGAGAGCCGCTGGTGCCCGCGTGCAGCTGGATTCCAGGGCACGATCATGAGCGCCACCCCTCTGCAGGTGACCACCCCCGCATCGACCGCCACGTCATGGTGGCGGGCTTGCCTGAAACGCACGAGGAAGTCCTCCGGGAGATGCTTGGAGACGTGCATCTGGTCCCAGGGGATGTCCAGGTCACGCTCGAACGCCTTGGCCACGAGCTAAGGGTTGATGTCGAGCCGCGCCTCCTTCATGGTGACCAGGACGGCCGACGCACGCAGCATGCGGGCCGCATCCTCCATGGCCTGGGTGCAGACAGTGAACGTGGTGCCGGCGCTGGGGCGCTGCGAAGCCTCAATAGGCCGGTACGCCATGGCCGTGCACTCCGGGATGGCCTGCAAAACTGGGCTGGTGGAGTGCGGGCGAGCGCGCGCCGGAGACAATAGGAAGAGAGGCGGCGGTGGAGGTGGCTACTGAAGCACAACGAGCGACGGACGCAGCGGACATAGGGGCGGCAACGAGGACGGTGGTGGCAGCGGGGGTGATAGCAACGGAGGCGACCGCAGTGGGGGCAGCGCGAGGTGGGGGATGGTGGAAGGCGGCGACTACAGCTGAGCGGAGATGGGGGGAGGCGGCAGCGTAGGGGGGCGACAAGGAGCGTGACTGGGGCGAGGCTACTTGACCCGACGGGCCTTGCAGCAAGAAGCTCGAGACCGATGGCCGAACTGCCAGCAGTCAGCACACCGGACTGGATCTCGACAGTCGGAGGCACGGTGGTGCGGGGCGAGACACCTGAGGCAGCAACCCCTGAAGCACCTTAAGAAGGCCGCTCGGCACGCAGCGGCCTCTGCTCGGGTAGCGGCGGACTGCTGGCCGCCATAACCGCGCTCCCCCGCAAGCGGTACGGACGACGCACGCCACCGACGCCTCGAAGCGACCAAGTGCCATTTCGGGGAAGCACCAGCCTCCCGCTCGGTAGCCGCACTCACATTGACCCGCAAGCGGCCGCAGGCGCCCTCCTGCGCCCGCGAGTTAATAAGGAGGCCAGGCGGGGCGCAGATGATGGATTGTAGGCGAGGCAGCATGGTCGGCGCATGAAATGAATGCTCTGGAGGGACGCACACGATAGACTTGATGCGCGTGGCTGGCACCGGCAGTGAATGCTCTGGAGGGACGCAGATGATAGACTTGAGGCGCGGCGCAGCAGCCGGCCCATGGAGTAAATGGCCGCCAGCCACGCTAGACTCCCCCCCGCTCCAAGAGGCGGCCAGTTACGGGCGGAGCGACCGCACTGGCCCCAAGGCCAGCCACGGCGCGGGTAGAGCCGGTGGATCCGCAAGCAGATCTGGCCGAGCACGCATCAGGCGCGTCGCTCTGGGAGTGCATGGCCCGGAGCCAGGAGGCCGCCGAGTGGGCATCACTGGGAGGCGCCCAGCGCAGACCGGCGGTGAGGGACGAGGGGTGGGGGGATTGGCGGTGGCCGACGCACCCGGAGTGGACCACGCCGATGAGGAGCTCATGCTTCCGCCCAACTTGTATTTTGGTTCCGATTTGAAAATGAGTAGGACTCTCTGACTCTGGCTCTTCTGTCGATATAGGTATTCACCCCGATGCTATTGCAGCTAATCTCTGTTTATGTCCTGATGCAATTCATTGACGAACACAAGTAGGAACATAGACCGGCTTCCAATCTCCATTTATTTTCATTCCTGCACTGCTATTCTATGCAAGTCATTTTAGATATTAATGTAGCATCGAATTTTTGAAAAACAAATCTGCTAACTCATCAATCCTTGCCAGATGAGTCGTTAATGCTTTCAATTTTTTGACGCAAATGAGCAGGCCCCATATTAAATAGTCTATTGCAAGAATTATATTATTCAATGAGGGATCCAGGCTTACTACACCCTGGTACGGTATCCATATCGTACTTTTGATGAGCTACACTTTTCAGGAATCTAATGTTCACGAGTCTGATGGTCTCGTGTTAATTTGTTATTTAGTGTCAGTTTAGTGCAGCTGCCCTCCTGACTTGCTTCCTAGCTCCCTCCCCACATACCTATAAGCTGAGCGTGTTGCTTTGCTCGATCATTTCATCTGGAAAAGATGACACACTAATACGCACATAGAAACTTTCATATTAGTTCGTATACTTACATGATTGAATCTTCTCCGTGTAAAAACTGACGATACACAATTTGTACGAAAATCAGTGAGGGGATGAACTGCAGTCTTCCCTTACCACCTAGTAGTTCCCAATTTATTTTTGGATTTTTATTTTTTTGGCAATTATAGCACCTAATTAACAATGAAGTGAATCCATCAAGAAATTTTTTTGACCATTAATATAGAGCACCTCCGTGTCCATGTCGTCAACGTGTTGCTCCCCGACCGTGTTGTTCTTGAGATCTGCCTTGAAGATGGGGGATTGGGCCTCCAGCACACATCATTCTTTAGCATGTCCTCACGATATGATTCTATAGGAAGAGAGATCCCCCATACTTATGTTTTTAATCCCCATGGATAGTTCTATAGAAAAAATGAATATCCACTATTCATATGTGACAAGAAGTGCATGAACTTGGCTAATGTTTAGGGGCATAAACATGATCGTGTCAAAACTGCATATAAGCACCATGTTATTATGTTCTTACAGATAAAACATTCTGGTTAATGATTTCTCTTGGCTGAGGGATTTGACTGTTCCTCATTAGTACGTGTTAGAGCTATGGGTGCTGAACTCACTAGATTCCTTTTTGGTATGTCCACAGGGAGGTCGCACCTAGCCTGTTATGCAAGGTCAAAAGGAAGAACATCTCTGGTTTCACAGCCCTACAGGGGAACACATGTATTTCTACGCTCTGTCGGGTCAAGACCACTGAGTTGGTTCATGAATTCACCAAATTATGGTTGTTGGTCAGAGAGGTGCAAATACCAAACACAGGCCAAGATGTCGTCTCCTCGCGTTGGACAGTGGATGGAATGTATACATCGCGCTCAACCTATAGGGCAATGTTCTGGGGCTCATACTTGAGCACTTGCTCTCAAAATTTCTGGAAGGCTTTGGCTGGAAACAAAGTAAAAAATTATGTTGTCCCCTGTCGCTTGGGAGGATTCTGTCCGCGGACAAGCTGATGCGAAGAGGATGGCAAGGAAGCGAGATCTGTTTGATGTACGGTTCACAGAAGGAGTCGGCGAAGCATCTTCTTCTGAACATCTGTTTCGCTCACCAAGTTTGGAGGACGATTGCGGCTTGGTCTAGTTTCAAGACATTATCACCTGAAGATGGCCTCCGGGAGGGCATGGTTTACTCCTGGTAGCTAGAGATAATGGTGTGTATGCTTCCAAATGTTGATATAAGGAAGATGTTGTCCCGATCAATTCTTTCTAATGCGAGCTTTAAACAGATGACATGCTAAAAAGTCAAATTAATGTGTCTTTAGGATAGTTGAATTCATGATACTTCTAATATCTATGCAAAAATATGTGGTCGTGTGGATGCACTAGATGTGGGCAGTAGCTTGTGGAGGGTGGCCTTCAAATCCTAGAACATTCACTTGTGCTATTGCGGTTTATCTCATGAGCTAGAAGAGCTCGTTGCCTTGAGATTGATCATGTTTGAATGCATTATGATCAGGTAGACACTGTAGCCACTGTCGATGAGGACGAGAAGGGGGTACGCCATGAAAGCAAAGGGCGCTCTCTATTGAAATAGATGGGGCTAGAGGTGTGTGGTGTTTTTTCTCCCGTTGCAATGGACGGGCATGTTCGCTAGTTTCTTCAATAGGTGGTAGATTCTTAACATCTTCGGCTTTAATACCTTTTTCCTTCATAGATTTATTTGCCTCTTGCATATCTTCAATATTGAGAAATAGAATACTCCTTTTCTTCGAAGTTAGCTTAGGAGTTGGTTCAGGAAGTGTCCGATCATTATCATTACTCAATATATTATTCAAAATAGCAATTCAGCTTGCTCAACAGTTTGTTCCCTGAAAACAGAACCATCACAACTATCCATGTGGTCTCTGGAAGCATCGTTTAGTCCATTATAAAAGATATCAAGTATTTCTTTTTTATTGAGAGGATGATCAGGCAAAGCATTAAGTAATTGGAGAAGCCTCCCCCAAGCTTGTGGGAGACTCTCTTCTTCAATTTGCACAAAGTTAATTATTTCCCTTAGGGCAGCTTGTTTCTTATGAGCATGGACATATTTTGCAAAAAAGTAATAAATCATATCCTGGTGACTATGCACCCAACCAGGAGCAAGAGAATTAAACCATAACTTAGCATCACCCTTTAATGGGAAAGGAAACAATTTGAGAATATAGTAATAGCGATTTTTTTCTCATGAGCAAATAGGGTGGCTATATCATTCAATTTAGTAAGATGTGCCACAAGAGTTTCAGATTCATAACCATAGAAAGGATCGAATTCAACCAAAGTAATTAACTCAGGATCGGCAAAAAATTCATAATCCTTATCAGTAACAAAGATAGGTGAAGTAGCAAACATAGGGTCATATTGCATTCGAGCATTCAAAGACTTTTCTTTCAGCTTAGCTAACAGTTTCTTAAGATCATCTCTATCATTACAAGCAAGAAAGTCTCTAGAAGTTTCCTCATCCATAATATAACCCTCAAGTACAACATGCAAATTATATCTAGGGGGAGAATCGTAATCTCCTATTTCAATAATATCATCAGTTTCCGTAATTTCATTCTCTCTAACCCTAGCAAGTTGTTCATCAAGAAATTCACCAAGTGGCACAGTATTGTCAAGCAGAGAAGTAGTTTCATCATAAGGATCATGCATAACAGAAGTGGCATAATCAATAACATGCGACATATCGGAATCAATAGCAGGTGTAGGTGTCGCACGTTTACTCAAAACAGAAGGAGAATCGAGTGTAGAGCTAGATGCAGTTCCCCACCTCCCCTCGTAGTCGAGGGAAAATCTTGGTTCTTTGATCTTTCAAATTCCTCATAGTGATCAACAGATATAAATCCCAAGTGACTCACACAATAGAGCTATGCTCCCCGGCAATGGCACCAGAAAAAGGTCTTGATAACCCACAAGTATAGGGGATCGCAACAGTTTTCGAGGGTAGAGTATTCAACCCAAATTTACTGATTCGACACAAGGGGAGCCAAAGAATATTCTAAATAATTGGCAGCTGAGTTGTCAATTCAACCACACATGAAAGACTTACTATCTGTAGCAAAGTATGTAGTAGCAAAGTAATATGGAAGTAACGGTAACAGTGGTAAAAGTAATAGTAGTAGTTTTGTAGAAATCGTAATAGTGGCAACGGAAAAGTAACTTAGCAAAGATCAATATGAAATGAGATCGTAGGAAATGGATCAATGATGGATAATTATGTCGGATGACATCCATCATGCAATAGTTATAACATAGGGTGACACAGAACTAGCTCCAATTCATCAATATAATGTAGGCATATATTCCGAATATAGTCATACATGCTTATGGAAAAGAACTTGCATGCCATCTTTTGTCCTACCCTCCCATGGTAGTGGGGTCCTATTGGAAACTAAGGGATATTAAGGCCTCCTTTTAACAGAGTAATGGACCAAAGCATTAGCACTTAGTGAATACATGAACTCCTCAAACTACGGTCATCACCGGTAAGTTTTCCGACTATTGTCACTCCGGGGTTGCCGGATCGTAGCACATAGTAGGTGACTATAACTTGCAAGATAGGATCAAGAACACAAATATATTCATGAAAACATAATAGGTTCAGATCTGAAATCATGGCACCCGGACCCTAGTTACAAGCATTAGGCATAGCAAAGTCATAGGAACATCAATCTTAGAACATAGTGGATACTAGGGATCAAACCCTAACAAAACTAACTCGATTACATGGTAGATCTCATCCAACCCATCACCACCCAGCAAGCCTAAGATAGAATTACTCACACATGGCGGTGAGCATCATGAAATTGGTGATGAAGGCAGGTTGGTGATGATGATGGCGATGACTTCCCCTCTCCGGAGCCCCAAACGGACTCTAGATCTGGCCTCCTAATGAAGAACAGGGGGTGACAGCGGCTCCATATCGTAAAATGCGATTAATCCTACTCTATGATTTTTTCTCCCCAAATGTGAATATATGGAGTTGGAGTTGAAGTCGGTGGAGCCTCGTGGGACCCACAAGGATAGAGGGCACGCCCCAGGGGGGTGGGTATGTGAGGGAGTCCTGGACTAAGGGGTCCTCGGGCGTCCGAAATGTTGGACATGGGCCAGACTGATGGTCTATGAAGATACAAGACCGAAGACTCTCACGCGTGTCCGGATAGGACTCTCCTTGGCGTGGATGGCAAGCTTGGTGTTCGAATATGAAGATTCCTTTCGCTGTAACCAACTTTGAACAAACCCTAGTCCCCTCCGGTATCTATATAAACCGGAGGGTTTAGTCCGTAGAGGCAATCATAATCATATAGGCTAGACTTCTAGGGTTTTAGCCATTACGATCTCATGGTAGATCAACTCTTGTAACCCCCATACTCTTCAATAT
The DNA here is from genome assembly GCA_034509565.1 of Triticum monococcum. Taxonomy (NCBI): domain Eukaryota; kingdom Viridiplantae; phylum Streptophyta; class Magnoliopsida; order Poales; family Poaceae; genus Triticum; species Triticum monococcum. The sequence goes on from CM067842.1 coordinate 611,271,543, forward strand.
TAATCAAGCATGACATAGGGTATTACCTCCATCAAGAGGGCTGATACGTCTCCAACGTGTCTATAGTTTCTTGATTTTTCCATTCTATTATATTATCTGTTTTGGATGTTAATGGGATTATTTATACTCTTTTATATTATTGTTGGGACTAACCTACTAACCCAAGGCCCAGTGAAAATTGTTGTTTTTTTGCCTATTTCAGTGTTTCGCAGAAAAGGAATATCAAACGGAATCCAAACGGAATAAAACCTTCGGGAGAGTTATTTTTGGAACAAACATGATCCATGGGACTTGGAGTGGATGTCAAGTAACCAACGAGGAGGCCACGAGGCAGGGGGAGCGCCTACCCCCTAGGTGCGCCCTCCACCCTCGTGGACCCCTCGTGGCTCCACCGACCGACTTCTTCCTCCTATATATATATATATTTATATATATATATATAGATATATATATTCATATACCCCGAAAACATCCAGGAGCACCAAGAAACCCTATTTCCACCATCGCAACCTTCTGTACCCAAGAGATCCCATCTTGGGGCCTTTTCTGAAGCTCCGCCGGAGGGGGAATCAATCACGGAGGGCCTCTACATCAACTCCATGGCCCCTCCGATGATGTGTGAGTAGTTTACCTCAGACCTTCGGGTCCATAGTTAATAGCTAGATGGCTTCTTCTCTCTCTTTGGATCTCAATACAATGTTCTCCTCGATCTTCTTGGAGATCTATTTGATGTAACTCTTTTTGCGGTGTGTTTGTCGAGATCCGATGAATTGTGGGTTTATGATCAAGTTTATCTATGAACAATATTTGATTCTTCTCTGAAATCTTTTATGTATGATTGGTTATCTTTTCAAGTCTCTTCAAATTATCAGTTTGGTTTGGCCTACTAGATTGATCTTTCTTGCAATGGGAGAAGTGCTTAGCTTTGGGTTCAATCTTGCGGTGTCCTTTCCCAATGATAGCAGGGGCACCAAGGCACGTATTGTATTGTTGCCATCGAGGATAAAAAATGGGGTTTATATCATATTGCTTGAGTTTATCCCTCTACATCATGTCATCTTGCCTAATGCGTTACTCTGTTCTTATGAACTTAATACTCTAGATGCATGTTGGATAGCGGTCGATGTGTGGAGTAATAGTAGTAGATGCAAAATCATTTCGATCTACTTGTCGTGCACGTGATGCCTATATATATGATCATGCCTAGATATTCTCACAATTATGCAGTTTCCTATCAATTGCTTGATAGTAATTTGTTCACCCACCGTAATACATATGCTATCTTGAGAGAAACCACTAGTGAAACCTATGGCCCCGGGTCTATCTTTTATCATATAAGTTTCCAATCTATTTTATTTTACAGTATTTATTTTCCAATCTATATCATAAAATACCAAAAATATTTATTTTATTATTGTTATCTCTATCAGATCTCACTCTTGTAAGTCACCGTGAAGGGATTGACAACCCCTTTATCGCGTTGGTTGCGAGGTTCTTATTTGTTTGTGTAGGTACGAGGGACTTGCGTGTAGTATCCTACTGGATTGATACCTTGGTTCTCAAAAACTGAGGGAAATACTTATGCTACTTTACTGCATCACCCTTCCTCTTCAAGGAAAAACAAACGCAGTGCTCAAGAGGTAGCAAGAAGGATTTCTGGCGCCGTTGCCGGGGAGATCTACATCAAGTCAAGACATACCAAGTACCCATCACAAACTCTTATCCCTCGCATTACATTATTTGCCATTTGCCTCTCGTTTTCCTCTCCCCCACTTCACACTTGCTATTTTATTCGCCCTCTTTTTCCGTCCCCCTCTCTTTTCCGTTCGCCTCTTTTTTTTGTTTGCCTCTTGCTTGCTTGTGTGTTGGATTGTTTGTCGTGATGGCTTTACCTAACGGTGTTGGTCCTCACCTTAGAAGGTTGGAAGAAATTGAAAACATCAAAAGTTTTATGTCCTTGCAGTTTGGGCATAATAATTTCTTCAGAAATGAGCTTAAAGAACAAAAAAATGGGGTACATGAATAAAGAGCTTGATGATATGCGAGGGAGTCGTGGACTTAGGGGTCCTCGGGCGTCCGGCCTGTTATCTATTGGGTCGGACTGATGGGCTGTGAAGACATGAAGACCGAAGACTGTACCTGTGTCCGGATTGGACTCTCCTCACTACGAAAAAAAGACACATCCGTGACATTTTGGGTCGAACGAAATTTTTTCTGTCATACATATGACACTTCTATGACGATAATTGTGACAAACCTGGTATCATCATAGATGTGGTGGGCTCCTACTTCTATGACAAAAAATCATGACAGAAAATGGGCTTTTCATCCTGGGTGGGCCGGAGACGCAGCTGCATGACATTCTTTGGGCCGTCCATGACGGAAAAAACCGTGGTAGAAGCGAGGGCGAGGAAAATTTCGGGGAGTTCCCGGTTATGGTGGGAGGTCGGGGGCCGAGCGATGCGCGTTTTGTCTCGTACACATACGCGCGTGTGTGCGAGGCGTTGGCTCTAACTGAACCCGAGCGAGGCGTTGGGCTCTAACTGAGCCCGAGCGATTGCACTGCTGGCTACGCGTTACTGAACCTGAGCGATCGCTCGATGGCTATTAACTGAACCTGATCGAGCGATTCCTTCGCTACTGCTGCTAACTGAAGCCGATCGATGCTGCCTCTAGATGAACAGTGAGCGTTGCGGGAGGGGGGGGGGTTGGATGAACAGTTCCCGATGGGGGTGAATGAACAGGACCCCGTGGTGTTGCCTCTGGATGAACATGACCCCGATCGATCGAGCCGGTTTGGGGCTGGATGAACAGGACCCCGTGGAGGGCTGGATGAACAGGACCACCCCCATGGAGGGCAGGATGAACAGTAGATGGTGGAGGGCAGGATGAACAGCAGCCTGTGGATGGGTGGTTGAACAGAAGCCCGTGGAGAGGGCTGGTTGAACAGTAGACGGTGGAGTAGCGCGCGGTGGAGGCTGGATGAACAGGAGCCCGTGGATGAATAGTCGCAGGTGGAGACTGGAGGAGGTCGACGGTGGATGAACAGTAGCTCGTGGAGGCTGGAGGGGGTCAACGGTGGAGATGAACAGTATCCAGTGGAGTCCCGTTTTGTGGTACGCCACACCCCTCCCGATGAACATGACCCCCGTTTCGTCCGTAGCGCTCCAACACAAGTCCGTTTCGTCCGTTTTGCGGTACGCCACACCCCTCCCGATCGACAGGACCCCGTTTCGACCGTAGGAGGTCCGTTTCCTCCGTTTTGCGGTACGCCAGACCCCTCCTGATGAACAGGATCCCATTTCGAACGTGGTCGGTCGAACACAAGGCCATTTCCTCTGTTTTGCGGTACGCCAGGCCTCGTTTCCATCGCCTGTTCCGTCCAAGCCCTCCCGATGAACACGACCATGCATTTCATTCCGACCCAGCTGGTTGGCTCCCACGCGTTCCGTTGCCTCCCCATGAACACGACGCATTTCATTGCCTCCCCATGAACACGACGCATTCCGTTGCCTCCCCATGAACACGACGACGACGCTGTTTCTCCATTCCGACCCAGCCATGTACACGAGCCCTGGCCGTACGTATGCACGAGTAGGCGTTCGGGACCCCGCCCATATGTACACATACGTGGCCGTATTTTCTTTCTTGCACCCTGGCCGCCTCTACTACGACACGTGTGCGCCTCTACATTGACCAGTATATATGTACGCACACGTTCGCGACCAGAATGACAACGCTACGTACTCTTCGACTAGGTGGGTCCCGACTGTCAGGCACTTCCTTGCGTGCGAAGATGTAGCTAGTGGGTCCCAGCAGTCAGGGGGCGAAATACGGTGGCCCGTTCGGTGGGTCCCGCTGTCAGGTGGAGGAATAATTATTTTGCACGTAATAAGGAGGCACTTCCTTGCTGTGGCCGTGGACCCAGCTGTCAGCCTCTCCACGTACAGTCCACGTCCGATGGAAGCCGTTCCTTGACCACGTTGACCACGCCGCACCGAGAGCACCAGGGCGGTGGATGACGGCGAGGCCTAGGAAGGGGACGACGCAGAGCCGGGGAAGATGCGGCAGTGGATGCCCATGCGTAGAGGAGTATGAGGGTTCACTGGTTCACTGCGGTGTGAGGCTGCCGTCGCCGCAGAATAACAGGGGGTGTGGGTGAGTAGAGGGATGGCCTGGCCAGCGGTGGGAGTAGTACAGGGTGGTGATGTCGGCATTCTGGGAACGGGGGTCCCCAGACTTGCCTGCCTGCGGCCTGCGGCGTGGCTCAATGGAGGCCCAGCATGGCCCATCTTCATCAACACAAGGCTCAAGACCCTCGCGAGGGGCCAAGCCTCGCGGGGCGGACGACACGGCGCATCCTTAGGCTGGCTCATGAGGAGGCGGAGAAATCAAGGCGGGGTACCTCGCGAGGTGCCCATGACGCAAGCCATGATGATCGAGGGTGCCAGGCGGGCGCCAGCACGCGCAGCGTCCTTCTTTCCTCTTTGGTGCAAAGGGGGCAGGCGCAGCCGCGGAGTACCGAGGCGTCAGGCAAAGGTTGCCATTTCGGTGCAATGAGACCAAGACCAGGCGGACTACGAGATGGAGGTCACCATGGAGCCCAGCACGACGTCACCGCAGAGCCTTTCGCAGGCGAAGACCAACTTTAGTCAGGATAAGTGTACCAGATGTTCCCCTTCGAATTGGCCAATTGTTGGCGCCCTTCCCGCTCAATATTTGGGAAGAGACCCAGGGCCTTTGCCTATAAATAGGACCAGCCACCCGCATAGCAAAGCGGGTCGGTTCGCTCGGTTCGATCTCAACTAGACGGTCGACAAGTGAGAGAAAAGCAGAGAGAGTGAGTGAGAGAGATAGAGAAGGGTGACTGAACTCCTCCTAGCAGTTCATCGCCCCAGCCAAGAACAGACCCTCGCGAGGCTGTTCTTCCTTGTATTGTTCATCATCATCAGCCCCAAGAGGCAATCCACCCACCACACACTGGAGTAGGGTATTACACCACAATGGTGGCCCGAACCAGTATAAACCTTGTGTCTCTCGTGCAGTTCTTTCAGTAGTTTAGATCCTTGTGAGACGGGGAGGTAGAAGGTGTGATCTCCGTGCGCACCCCAGTGTTCGAACCTTAAGGGTCTGCCGAAACCCGTGATCCGACATTTTGGCGCGCCAGGTAGGGGTGTGCCGGAATCTTTCCTCCACCACTCCGTTCTCCTTCGACCGCCGCGTCCATGTCCGACGCTCGTCGGGCCCGCGCCGAGCGCCGGGCTGCCATCGCTTCTTGGGTGGCCCAGACGGCCCCTGTCGGTGGGCGTCCTCGTCGTTCCCCGTCGCCCGCCGTCAACGCCGCCACCGGCCCGGCGGGGGGCGAGCAGCAAGCGTCGTCTCAGCATCCATCCGTGCGCCAAGACGGCCACACCGCTACTCCATCGCTCGCACCAGCTGGTTCTTCGTCTCGCGCGCTCCGCGCACCTTTGGAGGCTCGAGCTGCGCTCCTTGCAGCAAACGAGCTCCTGCGCTACTGCCCCGTCGACGATGTCTACGAAGTGTGGCTCGACCGCGTCGCTGAGCTTGTCCGCGCCGCAGGGGGCTCTTCCGCGCCGTCCATTCCTCTGCGCCACACCCCGCCCCGCGCGGGCAACGAAGCTCCAGAGGCGCACCAGCCGCCTCCTATCCAAGAAGATGCCATGGCTCCAAGGCGCCTGGCCCCTGGGCGGAACCCACTCCGTCAGGCGCCAGCGCAACAAGAACGGAGTTGCCAAGAAGTCCCTCGCCCGCAAGGAGCTGCCAGGGCGCTCCCTGCTCCAGCACGCCGCGACCCTGCTCCAGCTCCGGCACGCCAAGACCTCGCTCTGCTCCTAGCTGCAGCGCGTGGGGACCCTCAAGACCAAGTTCTCCACCAGCCGAAGCCTTTCGTGGCCACCACCGGCTGCCGTGCCTACACCACTGAGCTGCGTAGCGTCGCGTGGCCCGGCAAGTTCAAGCCAGACCTGCCTCCTTGCTACGACGGCGCAACTGATCCCGCAGAGTTCCTCCAGCTCTATGAGCTGGGCATCGAGGCTGCCAGCGGGGATGAAAAGGTCATGGTGAACTGGTTCCCCATGGCGCTCAAGGAAGGAGCTCGAACCTGGCTCCTGAATCTGGCTCCGGGCATGATCTCCTCCTGGGAGCAGATGCGCACCCGCTTCATTGCCTACTTCCAAGGTACTCGCGACCGGCCACCCGCCGTGAGCGACATGCGCCGCATCAAGCAACAACCCGGAGAGACCCTGCAAAAGTACATCCAGCGCTTCAACAGGGCGCGCCTCAAGATCCCCAAGGTGTCCGAGGAAGCCATCATGTCGGGCTTCTCCGATGGCGTGCGCGACATCGAGATGAAGGAGGAGCTGGCGATGCATGAAGACCTCTGCACCTCCCTAGAGTTGTTCAACTTGGCGACCAAGTGCGCCAGGGCTGAGGAGGGACGTCTCTCCCTCCTCGAGCTACCTGCCGCGGACCCAGAAGAGAAGAAGCCCAAGGCCAAGGACGTGAAGCGCAAGGGGGCTGCCGTACTCGCCGCAGAACCAGACACCAAGCGGGGCAAGGATCTGCCCGATCGCTCCAGGGGCAGCCGGTACTGTGTGTACCACGACCTCCACACCCACAACACCAATGAGTGTCAAGAACTCCGCGCCATGCGAGAAGGAAGGATCGGGCGTCGCACTGACCGTGCTGACCGGGGCTACGACCGAGGAGGATGAAGAAACCCAGGACGCTGGGAAGATCGCAGCCCGCACCAGGGGTGGCGCGACCAACCTCGCGAGGACCGCTGGCGGGACCTACCTCGCGAGGGGGACTGGAGGGATCAGCCTCATGATGATCGCCCTCATGGCAACGCAGGCCTACCTCCGCTGCCGCCTCAGCCAAGGAGGAACGAAGACCACCATCAAGACGAGGGGGCTGGGGGCTTCCAAGAGCTGCGCGCAATCGCCTGCATCCTGGGCGGAGCTCAAGCCCCAGCCTCTCAACGTGTCTTCAAGCAGTTTGCCCGCGAAGTGAATGCAGTTCTCCCCAAGCTCGAAGCAATGCGCCCCCTCAGGTGGTCGGCATGCGCCATCACGTTCAGCTCAGCAGACCAGCTCAAGTGCGCGGCCATGGCAGGAGTCCTCCCGATGCTTTGCTCCCCAGTCATCAGCAATGTGCTGGTCACTAAGACCCTCATCGATGGCGGGGCAGGGCACAACGTCCTGTCCGTGGGAACGTTCAACAACCTCCAAGTGCCATATGACCAGCTTCAGCCAACCAAGCCTTTCTCCGGAATCACCGACGGTTCCACATTCCCGATCGGGCAGGTCCGCCTCCCTGTCACCTTCGGGGCTCGCAGCAACTACCACACCGAGCTCATCGACTTCGACGTCGCCCACATCCGCCTGCCGTACAACGCCATCCTTGGATACCCAGCGCTGGCCAAGTTCATGGCCGTGACCCACCATGGCTACAACATCCTCAAGATGCCAGGAAGTGGCGGCGTCATCACGGTGCCTTGTGAAGAGAAGGATGCAGTGTGTTCCCTGGAGTGAGCCTTTCAGGCCGCGTCGCTAGAAGACCCAGATCGCAGGAGCAGGAGGCTTCCTGAGACCACCCCCAAGAAGAAGAAGACATCGTCAGGCTCAGCCCCTCAGGGGGCAGGCCCTTCAGGGCCCGTGTCAGCCCAGGGGGACCCCCCTTCCATCGCATAGGAAAGCACGCTCGGCGCCCTCCTCAGGCAGGGCTCGGGGGCTCTCACCTGGAGGGCCATCGACCTAGCCAGGGTCACGAGGGAGGCGCTTGGGCACCATGAGGAGGCGTGCTTCGAAGCATGTTTCCCTCGAGAAGGAGCCAGGCAAGGAAGGTCAGACCAGCAGGAGTTCGTTAACAAGGCCATTCAAGAACTACAGGAGTCAAGGATCATGAGAGGTTGTCGCCGTCTACTAGCTGTGGCCCCACACCCAGGCAAGGATGGTGGGTTGCGCGTCTACGTCGACGTACCAGGGCTCAATCAGATCGCCACGACGGAGCGTCTCTGGCCCTTGCAAGTGGGGTGCTGCGGGGGTCCACCCCACAGCCATGTTCGCATGCCTTACGGCCTGCCGAGCATGGCTGCGGCGTACCAGCACCTTATGAGGGGCGTCATGGAGGCTCAGGAAGACAGGCGTTTCGCGGCCTTGGCGGAGATGAAGACAGCTCGCGAGGAGTCACCAGTGCCTCCGGAGCCTCCCGAGGCCCCGGGGCCTGGGGGCTCGTGAGGATCAGCTTCCGCAGCCCACCGAGTCTGCTGCACCAACGCCACCTCGCCGACGACATCCTCAGGTGACATCTTTCAAGCTTCATTCCCAGCTGGGAGCACCCTCCCAGGGTTGCATCACTCCCAGGCCGCGTGGGTCCGTCCCTGCGGCATGTATCCCCTTTTATTTTTCGGTCAATAGTTCGCCTTGTTGGGGGCGCCCCTCGGGCTGCATCATCCCCAAGCCGCTCGGGCTAGGCCCAGCGGCGTGTATCTCCCTCGCGTTTATTTCCAGCTATGCATTGCCTATCACGCTTGATTGCTTGATGGCTGTCCGCGGCATCCCTTCTTCTCCATGTCGGCCACTTGCACGTTAAAGGGGGGGTGCCTGAGCATCGCGACTTAGGGCTCTTACTGGCTCTCTAGCCCTCACCCTCTGGCCTTGTCCACGGCATCGCGACCTGGCATACCAGCGACGGCTGAGACAAGCTCGAGGGCCGGGACCCGAGGACATAGAGTACCGGCATCTAACCAAATTTTGCAGGGACACATCTCAAGATATGGCCCAGTGCCAGGCGCAACCCGCCTAGAGGTAGGGCCTCGTGAGTCCCGCGCTGGCTCACGGGTGCCCAGATACACCTCACCTAGCCCTACCGTGCCGGCCACGTGTCAGGGCGGGGCTGTACACGCCCCGAGGGCTCCTCCCGGAGGGGAGCCCCCTCCCACGTACCAGTGGAAGCACCATGCTCCGCGCTGGCTGACGACACTGCTGAGGAGCGGCTATGCCCGTACACATACGGAAGCGCTATGCTCCGCGCTGGTGATAAACAACTGGGGGTGGCTTCCAGGCCGCATTAACCTCTGGGAGCCCAGAGCTCAGTGGCTGGCCTCATCGCAACGCCTCCCCTCGGGAGTGCCGCACGAGGGGGCCAGGCACGGGGGCTATGACTGGGTCACGCCCAGATGTACGCCGCCCAGCCAGGCCCCTCGGGCCTGGTTCGCCGCACGTCTCTCCCTAAGCGGAGCCAAGGTATGAAGGCCGTTTGCGCGTCAAGGGGGACCCCTGAGCATCGCGACTCAGGGGCCTAACTGGTCCCGTAGTCCCTCACTCCTTAGTTCCGAAAGGCTATGCTGGGTGAGGTACGCACGGGGCCGGGCTCTGCAGATGTAGAACGGTAGCCCCGCTTACATTGCACCTCATCACCCGCTGTTTGCGCGTCAAGGGGGGCTCCTGAGCATCGCGACTCAGGAGCCTAACTGGCTCCGTAGCCCCTCACTCCTTAGTTCCGAAAGGCTATGCTGGGTGAGGTACGCGCGGAGTCGGGCTCTGCAGACGTAGAACGGAAGATACACCTACATCGTGCCTCCCTACTTGTTGTTCGCACGGCAAGGGGGACTCCTGAGCATCGCGACTCAGGAGCCTAACTTGTCACGTAGCCCCTCACTCCTTTGGTCCCGTCCTGGTTTCCGGTCGGGGCTAATGCTGGGTGAGGCACGCGTGGGGCCGGGCTCTGCCGGCGTAGAACACAAGCAAGTAGGGAAGAAAAGCATAAAATTCAAGGAACTTAAAAGCAAATATTAGAACCCATACTGTCGTCTCAGTACCAAACGCAAGTTTAAATGCCTCCCCGAGGCGTGATGCATGTGCAGGAATTAAAAGAAGAACATGGATGGAACGGAGTCACTTGTCGGTGGTGAAGCTGTGCGGAGTGGCTTTGCCTCGTGGAGCAGCAGGGCCGGCAGCGCCTTGCTTTGGCTTGGTGCTGAAGGCCCGGAACTTCCACAGCAGCGCCTCCGCGCGCTCCTTCACGGCTTTGACAGCGGTGGCAGCACCCTCGCCGCTCACCGGTCCCAGCAGGCCGTCGCGGTCGTCGTTGGGATCACGAAGGTAGATGTGGGTGAAGACCCGCGTCAGCGCAGCAGAAGACAGGACGCGTGCCTCGGCCTCAGCCGTGGGGCCGATGCCAAGGGCGACGTCCCCAAGGGCCTTAACCAGGAAAGGAAGCAGCTTGGCAGGGCTGTCCCATCAACCGCCACGCGGCGCCCAAGGCCGCAGGCTGTTAGGGCCCGCGGTGCTTCGCCCTTGGCCCTTTCGCCTCTCGGCACGGCCAAGTCCATGCGCGCCTTAGGCCCGGGGGCTACTGTCGGCGTTCTGGGAAACGGGGTCCCCAGACTTGCCTGCCTGCGGCCTGCGGCGTGGCTCAAAGGAGGCCCAGCATGGCCCATCTTCATCAACACAAGGCTCAAGACCCTCGCGAGGGGCCAAGCCTCGCGGGGCGGACGACACGGCGCATCCTCAGGCGCAGCCTCCTCACGCTGGCTCGCGAGGAGGCGGAGAAATCAAGGCGGGGTACCTCGCGAGGTGCCCATGACGCAAGCCATGACGATCGAGGGTGCCAGGCGGGCGCCAGCGCGCGCAACGTCCTTCTTTCCTCTTTGGTGCAAAGGGGGCAGGCGTAGCCGCGGAGTACTGAGGCGTCAGGCAAAGGTTGCCATTTCGGTGGAACGAGACCAAGACCAGGCGGACTACGAGATGGAGGTCACCATGGATAAGTGTACTAGATGTTCCCCTTCGAATTGGCCAATTGTTGGCGCCCTTCCCGCTAAATATTTGGGAAGAGACCCAGGGCCTTTGCCTATAAATAGGACCAGCCACCCGCATAGCAAAGGGGGTCGGTTCGTTCGGTTTGATCTCAACTAGACGGTCGACAAGTGAGAGAAAAGCAGAGAGAGTGAGTGAGAGAGATAGAGAAGGGTGACTGAACTCCTCCTAGCAGTTCATCGCCCCAGCCAAGAACAGACCCTCGCGAGGCTGTTCTTCCTTGTATTGTTCATCATCATCAGCCCCAAGAGGCAATCCACCCACCACACACTGGAGTAGGGTATTACACCACAATGGTGGCCCGAACCAGTATAAACCTTGTGTCTCTCGTGCAGTTCTTTCAGTAGTTTAGATCCTTGTGAGACGGGGAGGTAGAAGGCGTGATCTCCGCGCGCACCCCAGTGTTCGAACCTTAAGGGTCTGCCGGAACCCGTGATCCGACAGGTGAGGCCTCCGCCGCATCGCAGCCGGCCACGGGAGGCAGGAGCACGAGGCACGACCGGCGCTGGTTTGGGCGGCTGGAGCAAGAAGACCAGAGGTTGAAGAAGCACTACAGCCGTTGGATGGACATCATACGGTCACTTGAGCTAGAATCATGCATATTGACTAAGTTGACAAAGCCCTCCGTCCTTGTCAACTTAGTAGGCCCACAAGTCAGCCTGCCACTATACTGGGTCCTAGCTAACAGGGGAGTATCTATTTTTTGTGCGTAATAAGGAGGCACTTCCTTGCGTGCGAAGATATAGCTGGTGGGTCCGAGCTGTCAGCGGCGGTAACGTTTTTTCGCAAAATACAGAGGCCCTTTCGGTGGGTCCCTGATGTGAGGTGGAGGAATCATTATTTTGCTCGTAATAAGGAGGCATTTCCTTGCGTGCGGCCGTGGACCCAGCTGTCGGCCTCTCCACATAAAGTCCTCTTCAGATGCATGTCGGTCGTTGACCACGTTGACCAGGCCGCGCCGAGAGCACCAGGGCGGTGGACGACGGCGAGGCCTGGGAAGGGAACGACACGGAGGCAAGGAAGACTCGACAATTGTTTCCCACGCAGAAGGGAGTACGACTGTACGAGGGTTTACTGGTTCGTCTGCCGTCGCCGGAGAATAACAGCAGGTGTGGGTGAGGAGGGATGGCTAGGCCAGTGATGGGAGTGCGGTGGGGCGGTGAGGCCTGCGCGGCAACAGAGCCGGCCGCGGGGAGGAGGGAGCAGGCAGTCCCGCCGGCGCCTGTTTGAGCGGCTGGAGCAGGAAGAGCAGAGATTGAAGAAGCACGACGGTCGTTGGATGGTCATCCAACAGTCACTTCTTGTGCGTCAACCTTTTTTAGGAAAGCCTCAAATCTGTGGAAAATAGCATACAACCCATCTGCCATTATTTCTAATAATGTACAGCCCATTTGCTAATTATTAAGGTTTTTTTGGAGCCCATATTCTTTTTGTTAGCATTACAGCCCATATTGTGGCCACGGTTAAAAAATTATACGAAATTTTGCATATTTCGGTGCGGTCCAAACTGTTTTTAATCCCGAAATTTCGACTCACATTCAAACTGATTTAAAAAAATGTATATCAATATAAAATCCAACAAATTCTCCACGCATAAAAATTAATGTAATTTCAAATCTTGAAATTAAAAAAAGATATTTGAAACTAATTGCTGGTTTGATGTATTTTAAAAATGTACAACCCATTTCTCATTACTGATGGGCCATTTTCTCGGCCAGCCGAATGAAAGCTCTCCTCGTCTTGAAAGATTTGCAGCCCAACAGGCCTGACAAAGCGACTTACTTGGCAAAACACAAAAAAACTGGGCTGTGGCCGTGGACCCAGCTGTCAGCCTCTCCACGTACAGTACTCTTCCGATGGAATGTCGTTGACCATGGTGACCACGCCGCGCCGAGAGCACCAAGGCAGTGGACGACGGCGAGGCCTAGGATGGGGACGATGTGGAGCCAGGGAAGATGCGGCAGTGGATGCCCACGCGAAGAGGAGTACTGAGGGTTCACTGGTTCGGCTGCGGTGTGAGGCTGCCGTCGCCGCAGGGCCTAGCTAGCGTTGGGAGTAGTAGGGGCGATGAGGCCTCATCGGCAGCACAGCCGGCCACTGGAGGCAGGAGCGGGCGGTCTCCCCGATGCTGGCTTGGGCGGCTGGTGCAAGAAGAGCAGCGATTGAAGAAGCAGCAGGACCGTTCGATTCAAATCCAACGGTTACTGCTGCTAGAATCGTTTGTTGACTAAGTTGACATGCCCTGCGTACGCGTCAACTTAGTAGGCCCACAGGTCAGCCTCCCAACCGGTGTGCCCTAGATGTCTGTGGGAGGAATCATTTTTCGCGTAATAAGGAGGCAGTTGATTGCGTGCGGCCAGGCCAGCGGAGGGAGTAGGGTGGGCCGGGGAAGTTTGTGCGGCATCATAGAGAGCCACAAGAGGAGGGAACAGGCAGTCCCGCCGGTGCTAGTTTAGGCGGCTGGAGCAGGAAGATCAGAGATTGAAGAAGAACGTCGGCCGTTGGATGGACATCCAACACTAACTGGTGCTAGAATCGTGTGTTCACTGACAAAGCCTTGCATAAACAAGTCAGCCTCGAAATCTCTGGTGTGTTCATCCCATTTTCTATTATTTTTATAATTTTTACTCATTTTCTAATTCATATGGAATTTATTGTAGCCTGTTTTCCACTTTTAGAATTGCTGGCCATTTTCTGGTCAGTACCAGGGTCAAAAAATTAACTAAATATGTGGGAAATTTTGAAAATTCGCAAATTTTTGCTGGGGAACGAAATATTCTTAGTCCAAAATTAATAGCCATACTAAAACAAATTTAAAAATAAATTAGTACTATGTCATGTTAAATCCAATGAAATACGTATAAGATATCAGTGAAGAACAAAAACAAAAAAAGAAACTTATATCCCATTTGCTATAAATTTTTTGGAATTTTCAACCCCTTTTGATATTACTTTTAACAGACGTTGACCATACTCTTAAGCCAGGCCGGAATGCATCCCTCCTCGTCTTGAAAGATTTGTAGCCTAGTAATTCGGAGAAAACAAATAGGCCTAGCTTGGGTATTCTTCAAAAAGAAATACTGGGCTACCTATTTTCCCAAAGAACTGGTGCATGAGCATTTAGCTTTATTTATTTACTTATTTATGTTTAGTGGACCATGAGCATGTACCTAGGCCGGATTCATGTGAGAGCTTCCCTTCCAGTTAATTATGGGCTTCTCTATTGGGCCTTCATCAGTGGGCTACATGTTATCAACAAGTGGAAAATGTGTTCCGAGTTTCAAAAAAATGTCTTCCGTACGATAAATAGTATGCACTACGTACGGTACGGGGCACTAGAGGATCGAACCGTGCAACGACTTCCAAAACATTGTGTTTGTCGTTCTAACAACACATTTATTCAACCAACAGACGAAATATACTACTAATTGTACATTGAAAACAGCAGTAGCAGCAACCAGGGCTGGGGGTGCAACTGAAGCAGTAAGCAGGCCAGAAGAGTGAAGACGCAGCTCTCTCTTCCAAACCAAACATTAGCCATCATTACAAAAGGTCTACAAAAAAAGAACAAGTGTATGCATCAAACTAAATAAAGATCTGACTACACCAAGTGTACACACCTAACTAACTGGCTCAGTTAGACGTCACTATTTATTAAGCTGTGGATATTGGCTGACGGCTAGAACCAGATGGGTGCCTGACGGGGGAAACTCCAGCCAGCAGGTCGAAGTCTGATACTTGCGACCCTCTCTCCTACTTTGGGCTGCAGAGCGTGGCGGCACATATCCGGGTATGGTGCATGCAGAGACGCATGGTACGCTGTGTACACACATTTTTTTCCTGATGAACGAAACCACGCTGCCATCATGATGCTTGCCATCAGTTATCTCCTGGTTAATCGGATAATTCAGTCCGACAAACAGAGAGCGTGTACCAAGGCTACTTACCAGCCTCCAGTCAAAAATTCCTGAAGGCCCAGAGAAGCTAGGATCCTGCTCAAAGACCTTGCAGTGACTGTGATTGTATTCCGCAAAACAACACGTCTGGTACGCGCGAACGATCATCAATCTTTCGCCGTTGTCTGATCGAGCCAGGAACCACCTGCAACTGCCATGCCGCTTTTCTTTGAAAGGTTCTGGGATTAGGAAGGGTAGGGACACCAGGCGGCCTACAACATCATATCAAGTTGGAGTCAAATAAAAAAGGGCTCTTGGTTTAGTCAATCTTAAGAACAGCATGTTATGAGCATGAATATTTTTTCAGCAAATGTTGGCAGTAATATAAGCAAGCCATCATGATATCATAAGAAAGTAACATACTGCTGTAACAGCCGTTTGTAGCGATGACTGGAGTAGGCCAGCAAAACGTCCAACCATAGAAGGAGTCGACAGCGTAAATGAAGCCCTTGTGTTCAATGGCATCAGAGAACCATGGAGGATGTATGATCCTGCGATGGACGTGCAGATTTATCCACTTACCGCAGTGAACTGTCAGATAGGCGAGACCGCGGTTGAAGAACGCAATTAGCCTGAAGTCTTTATAATCCGTAGATCTTGTGGGCACTTGGATGATTACAACCTTAACAAATCAAACTTGGTATCATGTTGCCTATTGTAAGATTCCGAGTATTCTGGGCCGCGGTGCCAAAGCAGTGCAGTGTTAATCGAAGGAAGGGGGATCAATCGCCGGGTGTAGACCTCCACGAGCATCCAGCTGCCGTGACCGTCGACGAGCACCATCCAAGACATGTTCATGCCGACCTAGTACATACTGTTAATGTAGTTGAGGCTGACGGGGATCAGATCGCAGTCAAGGGGGTTGATGCTCGCCACCCTACGATCATTATGCTGCGTGACATGTCATTTCTGAAGATCAGGCGGCATCAGCAAGCAAGGAGCTGGCTTAAAAAGCTCCGGCGAGCACGCAGTGAGCGGCATGGTATTGAGATTGTCCACACGCGAAACAATGAGCTTGATTACCTCTATGGGGAGCGAATTACAGCCACTCTTTCGGCGGACGCTGCTCGCTTCTGCCATTGTTAGTGCTTGGGTTTCGGACGAGAGGGCGAGGCGCCTTAGCGAGGATGGAAGATTGGATGAGATTATGTGCGGACAAAGATGGAGAGGCGAATATGTGCTACGTGAAGTGGACAGGTGATGATGACTACAACACGCCGCTTGACTTACGAGACACATACCAACAGCGTAGGGTCATATCGATGCCAGACAACTTGCTTGAGTGATCACAACACTGGTACTCCCTTCAATGCTATGCCCTAACTTGCTTGAGTAGAGTAGGACTCTGCTCTACTAGTAGCACCGGAGGAGTAGTATATTCTAATCTAAAATAGTTACAAATTTGAATGCCTGAGCATGGAACGACTACGAACCGTGCTTAAAGACCGTGTCTACGTGGTGTTTGGACATGGGCGACAACCTCAACGCCAACGGTGCTGCTCCCGTTGCACCGTATGTGTTTTTGTCCTTCCTATTCGAAATCGTGGTAGAATTCATGTTTCTACTCTGTATCCTACTACTATGCTAGTCCACATGATTAGTTGCGAACCACGACTTCTTCCCCAACCCCGACAACCTCATCCTCGACGACATGGGCGACAACGTTAACGCCGGCAAAAAGTGAGATACAGGGTGTAGGAAGCGGTTTGGGAATTTGCATGCCTTTCCAACCAGTGAGATACTCCGTAGAAAGTATGACAGAGAAATAACCACAGAGAAGGAAGCTAAAATTAAACAATCAAACGAGCATTTTTGCATTTTTTTTGCATTGAATCGTTTCACAAGCTTGACTAGTGCTGCTTTTCTACTTTTACAAAAACCGCATTGTAATGTTAAAACGTGCATTTGCACGTACATAAGTAATAGTAGTACTCCCTCCGTCTAGGTGTATAAGTCTTCCCTCCTTCTTGGTTACAGTGCACAACCGAAGATGACTTATTGACCTGGACGGAGGGAGTAGCACAGTCTGCAAGCATATATCAAGAGAGACGTGTAGTGCGATAGTATATAGTAAAGTTTGTGCTATATCCACGTACTTGCAAAATGCGTATGAATAGACAAGGTTTCCAAACTTTCCCTTTTACATACTTAATTAAGGACGCTAAAAATTCCTGAACGTTCGGGATTTATCATTTGCGTCCCAAAACTAATGAGATCGCCTTACGAAACAAAAATTATACTCCTCCTAAAAGCCACGACACTCGTAGGAGCAATTGCGGCGCGCCACGAGTGCCCTGGTGCGCAGCCGTTTCCCAGCGCGCCGACACGATGCCTCTTCCACAGCCTCGCAACTCGCGAGATGCTGATTGGCGGCTTGCCGGCGGGCAAGCGCGATCTCACCGGCGTGGTGATCCGGCACCAACAGGTACTCCTCCTTGCTGGAAGCGTGCACCCGGTCCACGTACCGCCAAGCGTAGATGAGGCGCTTGGGCCTGACTACACTCAGGGCGTCGGCACGGGCGTCCTCCGCCACCCTCATGGCCCTCGCACGAGCCTTCTGCCAATGAGCCAATTGCCTGACTCTCTCGGACGCGACATAGGCCTCCCAGGCAGCTTGTTCCGTGGTGTGCTTCTCTTCCTCGGCCTTCTTCTCCGCCTCTATTTTGGCGCGCTCTGCTGGAGGCAAAGCCTACCACAAGGTGACATCCATTTCTTTCCAAAGCTCCTCAAGGCTGGGGGGACTCGGCGGGCGGCGCGGTGTTCTCCTTGTAGTGGGAAGCCGACGCGTCCTCCGGCGCGCGTGCTGGCGAGATTGGGAACACCGACGCGTCCACCTCGACGCGTCGCGGCGAGGAGCGGAACACTGACGCATCCACCTCGACGCATCATGGTGAGGAGCAGAATGCCGACGCGTCCTCCTCGACTAGTGGAGGTGAGGAACGGAACGGCGACGCGTGACCGTCCGCGCGGTGCAGCGAGGGGCTCCTAGGGCTTGGGAGGGGAGATGCCACGGTGGTCGACGTGAGAGGGAAGGGGAGGAGATAGCGATGAACGTGTACGTGAGGGGGAGGAGATAGCGATGTCGTGGGAGGCGCAGTATTTATAGCAAGCAATGGCACACCTATGTAAGATATGGACTGAGCTGCACTGACTTAACTGTCGGTCCAGTTGCGTCACTGACATGTGGGCCAGACCCCTGTTGGGACCATATGTTATTGACCGAATGCACCTGCAGTTAAGTAACAACTACGTGGGCATATTTGTTGGAGTAAATTACGGGGGAGTGAAGGGCTGGAAATATTGCTGGTCACAACGGATTGGACGAGCGTGGGGGGAGGAGAGTCATGCATGCAGATTTTTTCACATGGGGTGGAGTGGTGGGACCACCGGAGGGAGAAGGAGAGTTTGGCAGGCATATTGTTTCCACACATGGAGAGGAAAAAATTTGGAGACGAACGGGCTTCCCGCAGGTATGGGGAACGATGCATAGTAAGTCATCTTGCATGCCGGGCTAGGTATAGTCTCAATTCATTAAAAACAAACACGCCCCACACATGTTCATATTTCAAGGTGCAATAAATTATTGCATGCGATGATTAAGGCTGGCCATAATGGTGGTATCTTAGCTGGTATCATGCACACTAGAATAGCAAACATGCTAATGTGGCAAAGAATTAAAGAAGAGATGGGGGTTAGAGTAACCAGAGTTCATGCATGCATTGGTAAACACATTTTTTTGTGGAGAACGACAACACTAGTTGAGTACTTTTGCACACTAAAAAAACTATTCCACAATGTGTCAACATTCACAATGTCAAATCAATATTTTTACACTCATTATAAAACATAGTTCTTATACTCCCTCCTTCCATCTATATAGGGCCTAATGCGTTTTTCGAGGCTAACTTTGACCAAATGTTAGAGCAATAATATATGACATGCAACTTACACAAAGCACATCATCAAATTCATATGTGAAAGGAGCTTTCAATGATATAATTTTCACATTATGCATGTCATGTAGTATTAATTTTATCAATAGTCAAAGGCGGTCTTGAAAAACGCATTAGGCCCTATATAAATGGAAGGAGGGAGTACTCATATAATCAGTACTCCCTCCGTCTAGGTGAGCAAGTCATCTTAGATTGTGCACTGTGACCAAGGAGGAGGGGAAAAGGAGAGATCTTAATGTTTATTTGCTAATTAATAACATTGCATGCAATGAACTAACCACTGCATGTCGTTTTTGGTAGTCTCAAGTCATTAAAAGCATGCACACGCACATCTCCTATTGGTTGATATGTCAAGAAACAAGAAACGAGGTAGAAGTTAATGCACCGCGTCTAAGTGTTTTGGGAGTATTGTAGATATTGATATTTTTAGTATAAATTTGGTCGTGGGATTTCATTTATGCGTGTCAAAGCGTTGACAGGTCTGCTATGCGTGACCGGAAGATGAAAGCGTTGAGTATCTCGAAGTTGATCAACAATCTTCAATTGTCAAAGATTAGCCGTTTGGCCAATAAGGTGGCACACTTAATCGCTGAGTATAGCTTTGACAATAGATTAGATGGTATTCTTGTAAATAACGTACCACCCTGTGTGGTGAATATTGTATCGAATGAGTGTATTGGTGTGGCTGGTTAATTAATATAAGGTGGTGTTCAAAAAAAGTATAAATTTGGTCAAACACTTTGCAAACGGTTGACGGGAGTAAAAAGGACCAGAGGGAGTATCATGCATGCGGAGTAGGCAAAAAAATTGCTTGTCTAAAAAAAGGCAAAAAAATTGCTCATTTATAGCCGGTCGAAGTCTCAAAGGGCGCGACCGCGCGAGGGAGGCGTAGGTCGTGGAAGGCGCGGTGTTTGACGGAATTAAGTGAAGTTACATCCACGCGCCGGCATGGCGTGCGAACAGGCAGAAGCTATACCGTCAGTCCTACGATATGGGTCTAGTAGACATGACATCTAGTGGGTCCCGCATAGTTCTCCAGAACTCTTTGGGGGCTTGCAACCATTTATCCACCGGGCATGCCAGCAACCCCACGCCGTTCGCATGCCCTACTCGTCCCCGTCTTCTACCTTACAACAGTTCGCTCACAGTCGTCCCGTACTTTCACATTAGTTTGCTCCCAGTTTTTTTGCGGGGTAGAACAGTTCAACTTCTCCTAACCCTCCTCCAAAATCCATGGCCTCCCAAATCTCCATGGTCTCCGCTGAGTACCAGGTTAGAGCTATCACCGGCGATCAGTTCATCGTTATGTACACACGTGGATCCGAGATGGTGAAAGCATGGCTTGCTCGCTTCCTACGCATGTTCAACAGTTGAACGGATGAGTGGGTCGCTGGGCTAGATGTTGAGTACACCACAGCCCTAGGACGAGAGAAGGATCTAAAGGATGAAGAGAGGAAGAAGCCCGCCGTGATCCAGGTTTGCGTACATAACATTTTCTTGGTCTACCACATAAGCCATCCCGACGTTGAGTGCCATGATTTTAAGGACTTCCTCAAGGACAAAAGAGTGAAATTCATTAATGTAGGCTTTAAGAACGATAGTGACGTCCTGTGTCGGTTAGGTCTCGTTGTAGGCCAGCCCTTCGATCTCCAGAAGGCAAGCCTGGTGTCCTCCTCTCAACCTTCAATGCAAACCCTGGCAGCAGCCATGATTGATCCTTCGTATGCTAAACTGAGGAAACCTCATCACGAGTTTCATCATGCATGGGAGTCGAAGACATTAGATGAAGATCACATCCTGTATGCAACAATGGATGCCTACCTTTGTTTAAATATCTGCAAGGGTTGGATGAAGAAGCAGAGCCTAGTGTCCGGTTTAAGCAAAGAAGCGTCAGGGAAGAGGAAGAGGAAGAGGGACAAGGACGAAGTCGAGGACGTGGACTCGGACTCCAAGCAGGTGGTAGTGCCGTTGCTCATGCTGGTTCTATTGCAGTGTCAAGCGGACTAGTTGCTTATTAGTTTATTTTCAAGGGTGTGTTATGCTGAGGCCCCAGCAGAACTATGTTTATGTTCTTTCTCGTTATTTGAACTCTTTAGTATGTACAGTAGTACTAGTACTATGTCTTACTACTGTTCTTCTTGCAGTTGGTACTACTGCTCGTATCTTCGTGTTCCTACTGTACTTAATACGTTCGTACTAGTAGTATAGTTTGGGTCAGTCGATTTGTGAAAGAAGTTCGACGGAGCGAAGGAAGAAGACGGCAAAAGAGGTGGAAGAAGCCCTTCTAGCCATCCATGTTGCATCAAATGGCTCACATGAGTCGACTGACCCAAATTGCTCCTTCAGATTGCAGGATCCATGTGGCATTCAAGGTCTCAAAGGTAGATTCCACGTCCGCACCCGGTTTGCGGGCTCGACGCGCGCGCGACCGGCTTTTGCCGCGACAGCCACCATGCGCGCCTCCTCCGCGCGGGCGGAGACGACAATGACATGCTAGTTCCTCCTCACTGGCGTGCTGGAGCACGCGCTCGTCCTCCTGTTCGTACGCTGCGTGCATAGACGTGGCTCCACCAGCTGCTCGCGTGCTTGGCAGCGCGGCGACATCGCGAGGACGGCGACCACACCGCGCTAGAGAATGCGGGGTCATTTGCAAGCAGGGTGATGTGACGACGGCTGACTGACTCCTCCTCCCACCCTCTCTCTCTCTCTCTTGCACAAAATTACCAATCCCTCTCTCCCCCGCACAAAATTGTCAATCCCTCAACCCACGAGATCCTTCCCCTCTCGTCCATGTTTTTCCTGCTCTCTCATCAAACATGTTGTCTCTTCTCCTTCCACGTATACAGAATCCAGATGCACACGCATCTCATGTATATTACATGTATGCATCTTTCTCACATACCTAATTTCTTCCTCTCTCTTTCTTTCTCTCTCTGTGTGTGTGTGTGTGTGTCGTTAGGTTTGTCTCCTACTCTCTCCTCCACATACATACAATCTTTCCTGCCCTATCTGCTCCATCTTCAAAAGCTCTCTCTGCACGTTTCATTCACACATTGGGATATGTCAAAATGTTGCTTCTATAATAGCTAATGTAGAGTTATGGTTGTTCTTGTTGCATCCTACAAAGTAATAACTATGAAATGCATTTAGATTCTCATTTGACTGGGATTTTGTGAGTTTGAGCATGTTGTGAAGTACTATAGACCTTGTATACATCTTTGGATTCAACAATGATTGTAACTATTGAATTGTATAGACCATTACATTTGAAGTCAATAGCCTAATATATTTATTTCACAATTTCAACAAATGATTAGTTCACTATAAACTAAGAAAACAAATGTATACTCCCTCCGTTTTTATTTAAGTCCGCGTATTAGCATTGGTCAAAGTCAAGTTTTTAAACTCTCAGAAAGCTTATAACAAAAAATATTAACATATACAATAACAAATAAATACCATTAGATTCATTATTGAATGTACTTTCACATCATACATATTTGTTATGGTAAATGTTTATATTTTTCTATAAACTTGGTCAAACTTTAGGAAGTTTGACTTTGGTCAAACCTAATATGCAGAGTTTACTACTACTACTCGCTAGTTGCTTAGCCGAATCACTCAACACGCCACACGGGGAGTCCAGTGTTACAAAATATTGAGGTCGGCGGGAAAATCTCCCGCGACCCTGATTTGAGCAGTGGGAAGTTACCATCATAGCCTTCGGAACTGGTCTACGAACGACGCTTGGTAGGGGGCTGTTTTCGTAACTTCAGGTTCACCCTACCCAGCCAACCCCACCCCGGCACCCAGAGTAGTACACCTGAATACTCCCCAATTTCTATCCCCACCGCAAAATAGACTTCTCCACGGCACCGCAGCCTTCGTGCTCCTCCCCTTTACATCGGCGCACTCGTCCACCGCAGCGCATCTACCTCATCGACGACGTCATACACCGCACTAGAGCTGGTCCACCGTCGTCGTCATACACGGAGCCTCTTCCCCGGCATCGTCTTCCATGGTCTCGGATCTGCTTCCCGGAAGCCGACGCCAAGCGCAGAAGTACCACCGTCGTGGACAATGAACTGACTCCCGTTGCCGACCATGACTCACAGAGGTCACTGCGACCATCTTCTCCTCCTCGATTGGTAATGTGTGTATTGAATCACTTAGCAGTACATGTGCAGTTCCAATTTTGTTCATACCTGCCCTTCAAATTTCCCGGGTGCTATTGTTCCCGTAAAAGTAATTGGTCATAGCCTCCATTGTCCAACAGAATATCAGCATGTAATTGTGCGTCGCTCCTGTATCACGCTATGCTTGGGTAGTTTTTTCATCTGCAACCAGTAGTGTGGCAAATGATGGAAAGGTTTTTAGAACTAGCAAAATTCCCATGCGTTGCACGCATCAAGATGCATTTGTATGAGTAGTGTATCTTGTTGGAGATGCTCTAACATGGCCGACGAGTGCTTTAATGTTGCCCAC
This sequence comes from Triticum monococcum, assembly GCA_034509565.1. Classification (NCBI taxonomy): domain Eukaryota; kingdom Viridiplantae; phylum Streptophyta; class Magnoliopsida; order Poales; family Poaceae; genus Triticum; species Triticum monococcum. The sequence goes on from CM067842.1 coordinate 611,294,775, forward strand.
AAGATGCTCGAGTATTACTAGTAGTATATTTTTCTTGCCATGTTGAGATTTTAAAACCACGAGTGCGAACATGCAGAGGAGAAATGAAGACCAAACATGGGATATTCGGGACATCTTCAAGGAGCATGGCAAGTTAAAGAGGAGCTGCACTGAACCTATAAAACGAGCTTTGGTAAGTAACACCCTTTCAATTACTTTCGTGTAGTGTCGTGTTCTTCGATGTGTATATGTTGTAGTTTCTGTTTCTCTTAAGCGTGGTGTTCTTCGATGTGTAATAAGAAGAGTCTTAATCATCCTAATGCTTTCGTTTTTAGCTTGATGTAGGAAGTGGGTGTTCTCACCTTGCAGTCTGTTTTTATTTATTTTTTTCCTTTTGAATTCACTTCTCCGAGTTCTGTTTATCTGGCTTCTACTAAATGGATCTAGGTTGCTCTGAGTATTGATCTAAAAAAGAAGTAACTTCATGTCAGGATGCAGTTCCTGCGAGGAGGGAAGTATGGTCAACCTCGAGATCATGTTTCCAAAATGAGGCTGGATTACACAAAAGGTGCCAGTTCCCTAATGATGCTGGATTAGACACAAGGTGCAAATTCCGAGATGATGCTGGATTACACACAAGCAGGTGGAGTCGTCAGCTGTTCGTGTCCTCGTGGCATTAGTAAAGGCTAAAAGAAAGCGTGCAGAAACCCTTGAGAATGTAGTTGAGTTCCTGAAGAAGCGAAAAGAGCAATCAGATACTATCTTCACCCAAGCCAAAGAAGAGATGGAAGAAGCCTGAAATAAGCTAGCAGAGGCAGAGCAGGCTAGGCGTCTCCTGCTATCTAAAACTGTTGTCAATACAAAATTTCCTTCATAATAGCTAGGTTCAAATGTTCTCCGTGCATCTACTGATGTGGCACAAAATGTTTTTTTCGGATCATGTAATAACAGCAATTACTTTCCAAACAATAACAGACGAAGCATTGGACATGGTATAGTTCACGCACAAGCCCGACATTCCAAGTTCAACTTCCACATCAAACTCATGTTCACAGATATCTGCACATTCATACATAATGTCCACAACCATGATTCACTTCAAAGCCAAAAAAAAGTGAGGAGAGTTATAAATAAAGAAAATCCTCTACTAGTTCCTGCTACCAGTGCGAGCACAAAAAGTCAAGACCATGCGAAATTAATTATATTTTAGTCATTCTTTGTGTTCTAAAATGCTTGTCGGCTCATGGAAGGACGTGTTGCCGGCACACGCGCGGATTCAATGAAGGTAGGCGGGGCAGTCTTAAGCTGGTTGCATGCGGCGAGGAGGCGTGCTCAGCCGGGCCTGCAGCGAGTGCGGCCCTCTTGGCCGGCGCGCCGGTTCAATGCCTGCGCTATGAGAGGTCGCGTCCGTGTCAGAGAAATCACTCCCTCTAGTCCTTTCTTGTTTGGGTATAACAAAATCTCATTTTCCATTCACATTTTAGTGGTAGGAGTTGTGCGTGTGTGTCTGTGAGAGAGAGAGAGGAGACGGTAGTCGGGGTTGTCTGATCGGTAAACAAATGAATAATGTCAGTCTGGGATGGAGACGAAAAGGAGACCACAACAAATGTTGTGTCTACAGGAGAGATAGAGAGAGTAATTTTAGTGGTATGAGTCATATGTAGAGACACATAGGGTGTGTGAGAGAATCCCATAGAGAGAAAGACAAAGTGAAAGACGAGTGGAGACTGTGTGTTTGGCGGTGAAAAAGAAAGCTTAGGTACCGAGTGATACCAGAGAACAGTAGAGACGTGAGAGATAATGAAAACCGTGTAATATATAATGATAGGGAGAGTGACACTTCACAAGGGAGATATCGAGAGACCATGTTTGCAAGGATAGGAGCAACATGAAGTGAGCATGCGGGTGAGTTGGAGAAAAGAGAGTGATAGCTACCTGAAGGAGCATGCATGCGAGAGAGATGGGCGTGAAAGGAGTGAACAAAAAAGGGATTCAAATATTTGAATTCGAGATGATGATACATGTAATCCATACTCGAACCAAAATTGATCTATCAAACATGCATACTCATATGAATTCACGCACATCTATGTTATTTAATATGTAGATATTACTGATCCATACATTTTAGTAGAACATAATTTGGTTAAATTTTTTCGAATTCAATCTTAAGATTTCGAGATCGTTGTATTTGTAAATCATATTATACATATAAAGGAGCAGAATTATTTGTTGTGCTTTTGAAAGTATATATAAAAAATGATGTATATAGAATGTAATTCCAATTGAAAATGGATCCCGCCCGAAAAAAGAATACAAATGGGATTCGAATTGAGTTGGCATGGTAAACGTGCAATCTGAAAAATTTGAACGAAGCGGGGAAAGTCGCAGTAACAGCCCGAAACCAAAATCTGCGAGATGGAAATCACTACTGCCTATCCCTGCCACGCAAAGCCTATATGCTGGATTTCTATAGGTTTCGATAGGGGTAGGTTTGTAATTTCACCCAAACGTGACGTAACCGCCTCTCACCCGGATTCATACACGGTGGGCACCAAAACATAGTGTGTCCTCGGCCGAAATCGACTCCCTCCCCGATTCATATTCATACACGGTGGGCGCCAAAAACAAACTCTCGTCGGCAAATATTCGGTGTATGCGAGATTACCGTCCTATCCCCAACCGACTAGTGTTGCTGTGATGTAGTAGAAATTTGAAACGGGGGCTGAGTTTGTAAATTTCCTCGCATTTGAGACAAGCGCTCCCTGAATACATGGTTTCCCCCTTCCTCTCTACCTCCCTTTTCCTCATTCGTACTCTGTGGGCGCCAAAACACCCTCTCCACCCCACCCTCCTCAGTGCGCCGCCGTCTGCCACCCCATCCACCGCCGTCCTCCTCCACCATGCCGGAGCTGATACCCCAACATCGCCGTCCATTACAAGAGATCGACCTCTCTCATCCACGGCTTTGGACCGGGATCCTTGCATCCCGTCCTCTCGCTTCATCCCCGCCGTCGTGCACCTTGCCGGCGCCGCTCCTACGACTGTCTCGTCCACCGCGCCCTGCCGCCACCGTCTACCCTCCTAGATCTACTTCCACGCTGCCGACAGCCATCGCTACCGCAGCACCGTCAAATTCTCAGTAGATGCGTACACTGCGCCGCACCAGAGGCGGTACTCTTTCGTATCTGCTCAACTTATTTATCGCAGCAAGAAAATAGATCGCCACTGCTTTACTCTGATTTCTTGTCTTGGTTGCGAAGTTGCCTTTGTCCGGTTTGCACCTTCAGATCCGCCATGGCACGCTCAACACCATACTCGCAATGCTTATGGTTTTCCCCTTTTATATTCCACACTAGTTAAATCACAGTAGACTAAATTTCAAAATTGGGTCAGTCGATTTTTCAGAGCTCGCCGGAGTTCGCCGATGCAATCGAAGGGGCTCGAGTGGTTGTGGGGCCTCGCCGAACGAAGAAAACTCGACACGGGTGGGGGTTGGGGTTGGGGTTGGGGTTGGGGTGGGGGTGGGGGTGGCGGAGGAACACAGGCGGTGGGGGCCGGTGGTCTGGCCGGCGGCCCGTGCGGTGTTCTGTATGGGAAGAATCAGAGACGAGGAAGAAGAAGGGTTAGGAGACGTAGGATCTTCATCCAACCGCCTGAAATGGTCGAGAGACAGCTAGGAGTTGCATTCTTAATGCGCTTTGGTTCATCATGTGTGGGCACTGCGCAACCAACATTTTATTATCCAAAATCTGCTTGCTCTTCTTTACCATGTTCCTCTTCCGTTCTTCTTTGATATGTACTCTCTCCATTCCTAAATACAAGTCTTTTTATAGATTCCACCATGGACTACATATGGAGCAAAATGAGTGAATCTACACTCTAAAATGTACCTGGATACATCTGTATGTGATCCATAGTGGAAATCTCTACCAAGACTTATATTTTGGAACGGAGGGAGTATGATAGTAGTACAGTATATTCCTTGTACTAAAGATGAGCAGGGACATTTGCAGTGTAGAGGTCTATACGGTCGGTTGTGATGGACACTTTGAGCCTCTTTGATTCGTAGGATCTTGTAAACATAGGAATAGGATTTGTAGTGGCCTGCCCACTTGAATCCTATAAGAATAGCAAGGAAATGCGAGGAGCTGTGTCGCCTTTGAGAGTTACATTGATATTAACAGTACCGCACCTTCACTTGAAGAGAGCTGGTATCCGAAGCCTTTCTAGCCGTACAGGCAATACTAGCACATATATTCCAGCAAGTTCCACTTTGCTGATTTTACTCTGATGCTTAAGGTTTTCCCGTTATATCTACACTATGATCTGTGTAGCTGCTTTGTGTCGCACTAGCAGCAGTCCACTCTTGAAGCTAAACACTGCAATGACTTACAAAATTGGCACCAAGGCATTTAGTGCCATTCTGGATGCAATGAAACTCATACGCTCCCCACCCGTTGATTCTTGTTCAGAATATGATCCTAATGACTATTCTAACCTCAAGGAGTCAAAGGCAGATGGCCTGTCCTGTTCACCCATCAAGGTGCCTATTCTAATTTGGCAATGTTTTATTGATTGCAGGTATCTTGCATATGTTGTATTGCATTTCTTCTACTTTGTTGAACCACCATCTGCTTAGTTTACTCATCATATATGTCGAGATGCCATGCCCATCCATTATCAATACATATTCCATCTGTCATCATACCATGTTTTTCCACTCAAATGTTGTTCTTGTGCATCAGACATCAAAAAGGAAGAGGGTGATTGCCGAACCTGAAGGAGCACCAGCAAAGTCCTTGAAAAACATGGTGGTGCTGGAGAAATCAAACATCACCCCACTTATATTGGATGTATAACCAGTGACACAAAACGTAGGCCCGACTCTAGCAGACTGTACCCATACTTCACTGGCCACACCACTAGCCCCACCACATAGGACATGCACTCTAGCAAAAGGTATACCGATTTCATTTGCCATAGCATCAGCTGTACCACAGAAAAATCCCACTCCAACAAAAAGTACACTAAGTCCACCAGCCGAAGACCTATCTGATACGTCTCCAACGTATCAATAATTTTTGATTGCTCCATGCTATATTATATACTGTTTTGGACTATATTGGGCTTTATTTTCCACTTTTTATATTATTTTTGGGACTAACCTATTAACCAAAGGCCCAGCCCAGAATTGTTGTTTTTTGCCTATTTCAGTGTTTCAAAGAAATGGAATATCAAACGGAGTCCAAACATAATGAAACCTTCGGGAATGTGATTTTCTCACCGAACGTGATCCAGGAGACTTGGACCCTACGCCAAGGCATCAGAGAGGCAGTCACGAGGGTGGGGGGTGCCCCCCCTAGGGCGTGCCCCCTGCCTCGTGGGCCCCTCGGATCTCCATCGACGTACTTCTTCCTCCTATATATACATACGTACCCCCAAACGAACAGATACGGAGCCAAAAACCAAATTCCACCGCCGCAACTTTCTGTATCCATGAGATCCCATCGTGGGGCCTGTTCTGGAGCTCCGCCGAAGAGGGCCGTCATCACGGAGGGCTTCTACATCATCATAGCCTCTCCGATGAAGTGTGAGTAGTTTACCTCAGACCTTCGGGTCCATAGTTAGTAGCTAGATGGCTTCTTCTCTCTTTTTGGATCTCAATACAAAGTTCTCCCCCTCTCTTGTGGAGATCTATTCGATGTAATCTTCCTTTTTGCGGTGTGTTTGTTGAGACCAATGAATTGTGGGTTTATGATCAAGTCTATCTATGAATAATATTTGAATCTTCTCTGAATTCTTTTATGTATGATTGTTCATCTTTGCAAGTCTCTTTGAATTATCCGTTTGGTTTGGCCAACTAGATTGGTAGTTCTTGCCATGGGAGAAGTGCTTAGCTTTGGGTTTGATCTTGCGGTGTCCTTTCCGAGTGACAGAAGGGGCAGCAAGGCACGTATTGTATCGTTGCCATTGAGGATAAAAAGATGGGGTTTATTTCATATTGCATGAATTTATCTCTCTACATCATGTCATCTTGCTTAAGGTGTTACTCTATTTTTAACTTAATACTCTAGATGCATGCTGGATAGCGGTCCATGAGTGGAGTAATAGTAGTAGATGCTGAATCGTTTCGGTCTACTTGCCACGGACGTGATGCCTATATACATGATCGTGCCTAGATATTCTAATAACTATGCTCAATTCTGTCAATTGCTCAACAGTAATTTGTTCACCCACCATAGAATACTTATGCTCTTGAGAGAAGCCACTAGTGAAACCTATGGCACCCGGGTCTATTCTCATCATATCAATCTCCATCGCTTTAATCTCGTTTTGCTTTTTACTTTGCCTTTACTTTTCACTTTGCATCTTTATACCAAAAACACCAAAAATATTATATCTATCAGATCTCACTCTCGTAAGTGACCGTGAAGGGATTGACAACCCCTAATCGCATTGGTTGGGAGTAGCTATCGTTTTGTGCAGGTACAAGGGACTTGAGCATGGCCTCCTACTGGATTGATACCTTGGTTCTCAAAAACTGAGGGAAATACTTACGCTACTCTACTGCATCATCCCTTCCTCTTCGGGGAAAACCAACACAAGCTCAAGAGGTAGCAAGAAGGATTTCTGGCGCCGTTGCTGGGGAGTCTACGCAAAAAGTCAACATACCAAGTACCCATCACAATCCCTATCTCTCGCATTACATTATTTGCCATTTGCCTCTAGTTTTCCTCTCCCCCACTTCACCCTTGCCGTTTTATTCACCCTCTCTCTCTGTCCTCCCTCTCTATTTGCCTCTTTTGCCCGTTTGCTCTTGTCAGCTCGTGTGCTAGTTTGCTTGTTTGTCGCGATGGCTCAAGATACTACCAAATTGTGTGACTTCACCAATACCAACAACAATGATTTTATTAGCACTCCGATTGCTCCTCTTACCGATGCTGAATCTTGTGAAATTAATACTGCTTTGTTGAATCTTGTTATGAAAGATCAATTCACCGGCCTTCCTAGTGAAGATCCCGCTACTCATCTGAATAGCTTCGTTGATTTATGTGATATGCAAAAGAAAAAAGATGTCGATAATGATGTCGTTAAATTGAAGCTATTTCCTTTTTCGCTTAGAGATCGTGCTAAAGCTTGGTTTTCGTCTTTGCCTAAAAATAGTATTGATTCTTGGAACAAGTGCAAAGATGCTTTTATCTCTAAGTATTTCCCTCCCGCTAAGATCATCTCTCTTAGAAACGATATTATGAACTTTAAGCAACTTGATCATGAACATGTTGCACAAGCTTGGGAGAGAATGAAATTAATGATACGTAATTTCCCTACTCATGGTTTGAATTTGTGGTTGATTATACAAAACTTTTATGCCGGATTGAATTTTGCTTCTAGAAATCTTTTAGATTTGGCCGCAGGAGGCACTTTTATGGAAATCACTTTAGGAGATGCTACTAAACTCCTATATAATATTATGGTTAATTATTCTCAATGGCATACTGAAAGATCTTCTAAGAAAAAAGTGCATGCGATAGAAGAAATCAATGTTTTGAGTGGAAAGATGGATGAACTTATGAAATTATTTGCTACTAAGAGTGTTTCTTCTGATCCTAATGATATGCCTTTGTCTACTTTGATTGATAATAACAATGAATGTATGGATGTGAATTTTGTTGGTAGGAATAATTTTGGTAACAATGCTTATAGAGGGAATTTTAATCCTAGGCCATATCATAGTAATCCTTCTAATAATTATGGGAATTCCTACAACAATTCTAATGGAAATTATAATAAGATGCCCTCTGAATTTGCGAATAGTGTTAAAGAGTTTATGAATCCACAAAATAATTTTAATGCTTTGCTTGAAGATAAATTGCTTAATGTTGATGATTTGGCTAGGAACGTTGATAGAATTTCTCTTGAGATCGATTCTTTAAAGATTAGATCTATTCCTCCTAAGTATGATATCAATGAGTGTCTCAAAGCCATGAGAATTTCCATTGATGAGTGTAAGGAAAGAACCGCTAGGATGCGTGCTTCCAAAGATGCCTTTATTAAAGCATGTTCTTCCAATTCCTATGAAAATCAAGATGAAGATCTAAAAGTTATTGATGTGTCACCTATTAAATCTTTTTTTGCAATATGAATCTTGGTGAAACTGAATATGATCTTCCTTTACCTAGAAGGCGTTCTAAAAATTCGGAGTATTTAGATCTTTATGATGAAATTGATGAAAGTGGGATTGAAAGAAATAAAAATCTAGATGTTGCTAAACCCACTATATTGGATTTCAAGGAATTTAATTATGAAATTTGTTTTTTAATTGATTGTATTTCCTTGTTGCAATCCGTGCTAAATTCTCCACATACTTATAGTCAACATAAAGCCTTCAACGAACATATTGTTGATGCCTTGATGCAATCTTATGAAGAAAAACTTGAGTTGAAAGTTTCTATCCCTAGAAAACTATATGATGAGTGGGAACCAACTATTAAAATTAAAATTAAAGATCATGAGTTTTATGCTTTGTGTGATTTGGGTGCTAGTGTCTCTACTATTCCCAAGACTTTGTGTGATTTGCTTCCGTAATTTTGATGATTGCTCTCTAAACTTGCATCTGGTGGATTCCACTATTAAGAAACCTATGGGAAGGATTAATGATGTTCTTATTGTTGCAAATAGAAACTATGTGCCCGTAGATTTCATTGTTCTTGATATAGATTGCAATCCTTCTTGCCCTATTATTCTTGGTAGACCTTTCCTTAGAACGGTTGGTGCGATTATTGATATGAAGGAAGGGAATATTAGATTTCAATTTCCATTAAAAAAGGGCATGGAAAACTTTCCTATAAAGAAAATAAATTTTCCATATGAAACTATCATGAGAGCCACTTATGGATTGCCTACCAAACATGGCAATACCTAGATCTATCCTCGCTTTTATGCCTAGCTAGGGGCGTTAAACGATAGCACTTGTTGTGAGGCAACCCAATTTTATTTTTATTCCTTGCTTTTTGCTCCTTCTTAGTAATAAATAAATTATTTATCCTCTGTTTTGTTTGTGTTTTTTTGTGTTTAATTAGTGTTTGTGCCAAGCAGAACCGTTGGGAAGACTTGGGGAAAGTCTTGTTGAACTTGCTGTAAAAAACAGAAACTTTAGCACTCACGAGAACTGCGGTCATTTCTATTTGAAGAGTTATATTTAGTTAATTATTTTTGAAGATGATTAATATATAAATTCCTCACGTCCATCAATTTATTTTAGAATTTTTGGGGTTCCAGATCTTGCGCTAGCTACAGATTACTATAGACTGTTCTGTTTTTGACAGATTCTGTTTTTTTTCGTGTGTTGTTTGCTTATTTTGATGAATCTATGGTTAGTAAAATAGTTTATAATACATATAGAAGTTGGAATACAGTTGGTTTAACACCAATATAAATAAATAATGAGTTCATTACAGTACCTTGAAGTGGTCTTTTGTTTTCTTTCGCTAACGGAGCTCACGACTTTTCTACTTTAAGTTTTGTGTTGTGAAGTTTTCAAGTTAAGGGTGAATTCTTTTGATGGATTATGGAACAAGGAGTGGCAAGAGCCTAAGCTTGGGGATGCCCATGGCACCCCCAAGATAATCCAAGGACACCAAAAAGTCAAAGCTTGGGGATGCCCCGGAAGGCATCCCCTCTTTCGTCCACTTCCATCGGTAATTTACTTGGAGCTATATTTTTATTCACCAACATGATATGTGTTTTGCTTGGAGCGTCTTGTATTATTTGTGTCTTTGTGATTTATTATGCCACAATCATCATTGCTGTACACACCTTTTGACAAAGCCATACATGAATTAAAATTTGATAGAATACTCTATGTGCTTCACTTATATCTTTTGAGCTAAGTAGTTTTGCTCTATGTGCTTCACTTATATCTTTTGAGCGTTATAATTTTGCCCTATGTGCTTCACTTAGATCTTTTAGCGCACGGTGGTGGATTTTTTTTAAAGAAACTATTGATCTCACATGCTTCACTTAAATTATTTTGAGAGTCTTAATAGCATGGCAATTTGCTTAAGAATAATATGCTTGGTATTCAAGATTTGTGAAACTTTCTTTTGAGTGTGTTAAATACTAAGAAAGGATTGAAACATGATAATTGTTTTGAGATATGGAGGTGATAATATTAAAGTCATGCTAGTTGAGTAGTTGTGAATTTAAAGAATACTTGTGTTAAAGTTTGTGATTCCCGTGGCATGCACGTATGGTGAACCGTTAAGTGATGAAGTCGGAGCATGATTTATTTATTGATTGTCTTCCTTATGAGTGGCGGTCGGGGACGAGCGATGGTCTTTTCCTACCAATCTATCCCCCTAGGAGCATGGGTGTAATACTTTGCTTTGATAACTTCTAGATTTTTGCAATAATTATATGAGTTCTTTATGACTAATGTTGAGTCCATGGATTATACGCACTCTCACCCTTCCACCTTTGCTAGCCTCTCTAATACCGCGCACCTTTCGCTGGTATCATACACCTACCATATAGCTTCCGCAAAACAGCCACCATACCTACCTATCATGGCATTTCCATAGCCATTCCGAGATATATCGCCATGCAACTTTCCACCGTTCCGTTTATCATGACACATTCATCATTGTCATATTGCATATCCCGGTACACCGCCGGATGCATTCATATAGAGTCATATTTTGTTCTAAGTATCGAGTTTTAATTGTTGAGTTGTAAGAAAAATAAAAGTGTTATGATTATCATTATTAGAGCATTGTCCCAAGTGAGGAAAGAATGATGGAGACTATGATTCCCCCATAAGTCGAGATGAGACTCCGGACGAAAAATAAATAAAAGAGGCCAAAGAAGCCCAAATAAAAAAGAGGCCATAAAAAAGAGAAAAGGCCCAAATAAAAAAAATAAAAAAATAAAAATAAAAAAATGAGAGACAAAGAGAGAAGGGACAATGTTACTATCCTTTTATCACACTTGTGCTTCAAAGTAGCACCATGATCTTCATAGTAGAGTGTCTCTCATGTTATCACTTTCATATACTAGTGGGAATTTTACATTATAGAACTTGGCATGTATATTCCAATGATGGGCTTCCTCAAATTGCCCTAGGTCTTCATGAGCAAGCAAGTTGGATGCACACCCACTTAGTTTCTTTTTGATCCTTCATATACTTATAGCTCTAGTGCATCCGTTGCATGGCAATCCCTACTCACTCACATTGATATCTATTGATGGGCATCTCCGTAGCCCATTGATACGCCTAGTTGATGTGAGACTATCTTCTCCTTTTTGTCTTCTCCACAACCACCATTCTATTCCACCTATAGTGCTATATCCATGGCTCACACTCATGTATTGCGTGAAGATTGAAAAAGTTTTGAAAAAGTTAGAGTATGAAACAATTGCTTGGCTTGTCACCGGGGTTGTGCATGATTTAAATACTTTGTGTGGTGAAGATAGAGCATAGCCAGACTATATGATTTTGTAGGGATAACTTTCTTTGGCCATGTTATTTTGAGAAGACATAATTGCTTTGTTAGTATGCTTGAAGTATTATTATTTTTATGTCAATATAAACTTTTGTCTTGAATCTTTCGAATCTGAATATTCACATCACAATTAAGAAGATTTGCATTGAAATTATGCCAAGTAGCACTCCGCATAAAAAATTCTCTTTTTATCATTTACCTACTCGAGGACGAGCAGGAATTAAGCTTGGGGATGCCTGATACGTCTCCAACGTATCTATAATTTTTGATTGCTACATGCTATATTATCTACTGTTTTGGACTATATTGGGCTCTATTTTCCACTTTTATATTATTTTTGGGAATAACCTATTAACCGGAGGCCCAGCCCAGAATTGTTGTTTTTTTTGCCTATTTCAGTGTTTCGAAGAAACGAAATATCAAACGGAGTCCAAACGGAATGAAACCTTCGGGAACGTGATTTTCTCACCGAACGTGATCCAGGAGACTTGGACCCTACGCCAAGGCATCAGAGAGGCGGTCACGAGGGTGGCGCCCCCCCCTAGGGCGGGCCCCCTGCCTCGTGGGCCCCTCGGAGCTCCACCGACGTACTTCTTCCTCCTATATATACATACGTACCCCCAAACGAACAGATACGGAGCCAAAAACCTAATTCCACCCCCGCAACTTTCTGTATCCATGAGATCCCATCTTGGGGCCTGTTCCGGAGCTCCGCTGGAGAGGGCCGTCATCACGGAGGGCTTCTACATCATCATAGCCTCTCCGATGAAGTGTGAGTAGTTTACCTCAGACCTTCGGGTCCATAGTTAGTAGCTAGATGGCTTCTTCTCTCTTTTTGGATCTCAATACAAAGTTCTCCCCCTCTCTTGTGGAGATCTATTCGATGTAATCTTCCTTTTTGCGGTGTGTTTGTTGAGACCGATGAATGGTGGGTTTATGATCCAGTCTATCTATGAATAATATTTGAATCTTCTCTGAATTCTTTTATGTATGATTGGTTATCTTTGCAAGTCTCTTCGAATTATTCGTTTGGTTTGGCCAACTAGATTGGTAGTTCTTGCCATGGGAGAAGTGCTTAGCTTTGGGTTCGATCTTGTGGTGTCCTTTCCCAGTGACAGAATGGACAGCAAGGCACGTATTGTATCATTGCCATCGAGGATAACAAGATGGGGTTTATTTCATATTGCAGGAATTTATCTCTCTACATCATGTCGTCTTGCTTAAGGCGTTACTCTATTTTTAACTTAATACTCTAGATGCATGCTGGATAGCGGACGATGAGTGGAGTAATAGTAGTAGATGCAGAATCGTTTTGGTCTAGTTGCCACGGACGTGATGCCTATATACATGATCATGCCTAGATATTCTCATAACTATGCTCAATTCTGTCAATTGCTCAACAGTAATTTGTTCACCCACCATAGAATACTTATGCTCTTGAGAGAAGCCACTAGTGAAACCTATGGCCCCCGGGTCTATTCTCATCATATCAATCTCCATCACTTTAATCTTGTTTTTCTTTTTTACTTTGCCTTTACTTTTCACTTTGCATCTTTATACCAAAAATATTATATCTATCAGATCTCACTCTCGTAAGTGACCGTGAAGGGATTGACAACCCCTAATCAAGTTGGTGGTGAGTAGCTATCGTTTTGTGCAGGTATGAGGGACTTGAGCATGGCCTCCTACTGGATTGATACCTTGGTTCTCAAAAACTGAGGGAAATACTTACGCTACTCTGCTGCATCATCCCTTCCTCTTCGGGGAAAACCAACGCAAGCTCAAGAGGTAGCAGTATCCGAACTACAGAGACGGCCAATTCCTGCAGATTGGAACCCCATTCCATTTATTCCCAGTTTAAAAGACAATGCTTTCAATGTTGTTAGGGACTACGTGCATATATTCCCATCATGGGAAGATTATTGTGAAGACAAACACCATTTTCACATCTTCATGTCCAACTTACATGTAAGTGCTATTATTCATGGCTATTATTTTCCTATTTTTTGCTAATTGAACACGTCAATGATTTACATTACATTGTTGTAACTAGGCGAGGGTCAATCTGGATAGTCATGACGAGCAAATCTTGCTTATGCTTTTCAAGGAAGCATTGCAACAGTATCGGTGTTACCTGAGGAAATCACACTTTGATGGCAAGTCTATAAACAAATTTCCGGTGAAGTCTCCTGTGCTAAATTTAGAAGACATTGAATGGAAAAACCTTGTTATGGACTGGTCTCGTTCCTAGAATGAGGTACTTTCTATGAAATCACATGACAATTTGAACTTCTACTTTTCCGCATGTGCCTTACGGATCTTTTTGCAGGAAATCTGCTCGAAGAAGAATTCTGGTTTGACAAGAACGACAGGATATCGCAAATATGCTGCCCGTTGCTTTGCTCTTGTTAGTACCTGTTGTCCTGTATCACTGTACTTGCATACATACCTAGTTCATTATGTGACAGCAGTATGCATGATAGCTTGCTTATCAATTGTTCGCTCCCAATTATCTGATCTATATGAATGGTTACATTAGTGTAGAATACATCCATTGCCAATTTTTTTAGCTCTGCATTATTCTTGTAAGTACATGATGTCCTTTATCAGTGTACTTATAATGACAGGTAGTTGTTCATGTACCATCACTCTGTAGCTTATTTTCCTTTGCCCTCCATTTTCTACACATCAGATCTATATTTACTATTACCATAAGGTTGGTATTGAAGTTTAGTTGTGCATTGCTCTTGGCTGTACCTTTTGCCTGTATCGCTGCACTTACATTTATAGCTACTTTGTTATGTAGCATCACTCTTCATCTTATCTTAAATATTCTCCATTTTTTCGTATATTATCACATCTATATTTACTCTTAACAAAATGTAGAATAAAAGCAATGCTTTTGAAGAAGATTCTGTGGTAAACTTCTTGAATTGCCCCCCGTCAGCATGGACAAGGCCTTTATAGAGCCTGTCTTCACCAATAATGTAAGTTTGTCCATCTCAAGCCTTCAAACTTTGTTGTATATATTTGGTTAGGCATGACTACGACAGTTGTGTATTTTTGGTGTTTGCATCAAATTGCTTGTTTAAAGTTTATTATATGTAGTTCATAAACAAAAGTTCGTCCTTTCTCAATTTAAGTTTTTAGTTGTACAACCAAGTTCTTCCTTCATACCATGTAAATTAAACTATACAGAGCAAGTGATCTTCGTTTGCACTACATGTATGCTTCTGTTCTTCATCTGTAATCCAGTGGTGTGGTGAACCTACCCACTACAGCACAATGTCATATTCTGCAATGTCTTAACTATGAAAAATGTCATATCATTCTACTATTATTTAAACCATCTCTTTATTTGCCAATCTGAAATGGTATAAATTGACAGCACACTAACCATTGATACTTATGAGTTCTTGATCTGTAATCCAGTGGTGTCGTGAAGCTGCCAACTCCTTCACAATGTCATTTCCTGCCATGTCTTGACCTGAACAATACCATATTGTGTTAATGCAAATTTAAAATGTGTCACTTTATTCGTCAGTAAGAAATGTGATGAATTGTCAGCACTGATACTTTTATGTGCAAAACCTGTCATCTGTGTGCTTGTTTATCTTTCGGAGTGAGGAAGATATAAGTGTTGAACAAGCGCAGTCTCATCATCTTGCTCAGCTCCTTGCGCTCCAGCTCCCCAGCAGGGCTAACCTTTCTTGAACTCTATTTAAGTGCTGTCAGTTTTGTATATTATTTTGCCGGCGTGTTTATTTGCACTGGTGGCGATCTTTGATGCCCAGTGTATGTAATCTGCTGTCTGCTTGTGCTTTATTATCATAGTGGCGAACTTTGATGCCGAGTGGATGTAATATGCCGTAATTTCTTTATTGTATAGTATAGGTTTTTTCTTATTCACGATGCTGCAGTTATTTTACTGTATATATATCCTGTCTTCGCAGTAAAGCGGCCAAACCGTAAAATTATGGTACATAATCAGGCCATCATGCAATCACGATGTAGGTTGGGCCTGAAACGTGCCGATCAGCTCACGGGCCAGTAGCAGCCCGAAATGAATCCTGGCCCATGATTGTGCGAATCAAATCACGGGCTTTTAATAGGCCGAAAAATTGTCTCGGTCCTTGTTTGGCCCAATCAGATATCGGCTGCGAGAGGCCGGATGCAAACCGGGTCGTAGTTAGGCCCAACTATATGACGAGATTTTAACAGGCTGAAATTAATATAGGGCTGAAATGTTAAACGGGCCCTTAATAGGCCAAAACTAATATCAGGCCGAATTACTAAGTGGGCCTTTAGTAAGTGGGCCCAAAAGCATAGTGTCTAGTTGACGGGCCGAATCTGATATGGGCCATAATTAGGGCCAAAACCTCTTAAAGGGCCGGACCTGATCTGGGCCGTAATTTGGCCCAGAACGTGGTAGCCTTTTAACGGGCCGGATCTCATATGGGCCACTATTAGGCTCGGAGCGTGGCAGGCCATTAATAGACCGTATCAAATATGGGCCGGCATTTGGCCCAAAACATGGCAGCCAGTTAACGGGCCGACCTACTAGGGTCCTCAAAATCTTGTGGGCCTACAGCTGGGCCGGCCCACTAATGTCGGCGAAATCTCGTGGGCCTTTAGCTGGGCCGGCCCATAGATCCGCAAGAATTTTGTGGGCCTTTACCTGGGCCGGCCTATTATGGCACACACAAATCTTGTGGGCTTTACCTGGGCCAGCCCATTATGGCCCGCGAAATCTTGTGGGCCTTTAGCTGGGCCAGCCCATTATGGTCCGCAAAATCTCGTGGGCCTTTAGCTGGACCGGCCCATTATGGTCCGCAAAATCTTGTGGGCCTTTAGTTGGGCCGGCCCATTTAAACTTGTTGGGCCGTGCCACGTGTCGACGTATCATTGGCGCCTTCTGTCCAGTGAGTGGATGACATCTGTCCCGACGATGAGCCGACACATGTTTCCTCTAGCTAATGATGATTTTACACGTCGTAAATCCCCATTGGTCGGGGCTGTTAACGGGTTATCGGATCCAAAACCCGACCCGATAGCTTAACGGCGTTCCGTTACGGTGGATGCCATGTGTCGGTCACCCTTGATGAAAGCACTTCTGTGACGCGCGATTTATCGTCATGGAAGTCGACACTTCCGTGATGATAATTTTGGTAATGTCATGGCACACTTCTACGACAGCACAGGTATGACTATTTTGATTATGTCATAAATTTGTCATGGATGTACATGCATGACAAAAAAAGCGACCTGCTGTGACAAACACGTATATCATCACGGAAGTGTATTTTTTTGTAGTGCCTTGGTGTGGAAGGCAAGCTTGGCGACCGACTATGAAGATTCCTTCTTATGTAACCGACTCTATGTAAACCCTAGATCCCCTTGGTGTCTATATAAACTGAAGGGGTTAGTCCGGAAAGGATAGATATACTCATTACCATAGTCATACAGGCTAGGCTTCTAGGGTTTAGCCATTACGATCTCATGGTAGATCAACTCTTGTAACACCCATATTCATCAATATCAATCAAGCAGGACGTAGGGTATTACCTCCATAGAGAGGGCCCGAACCAGGGTAAACATTGTGTCCCCTGTCTCCTGTTACCATCGTTCCTAGACGCACAGTTCAGGACCCCCTACCCGAGATCTGTCGTTTTTGACACCGACATTGGTGCTTTGATTGAGAGTTCCACTATGCCGTCAACAAAGGGTTCGATGGCCCCTTCAATCGTCTATAGTGACACTGTCCAAGGAGAAACCTTCCTCCCCGGACAGATTTTCGTGCTCGGCGGCTTTGTACTATGGGCCAACTCGCTTGGCCATCTGGAGCAGATCGACAGCTACGCCCCTGGCCATCAGGTCAAATTTGGAAGCTTAAACTATGTCGCGGATATCCGTAGAGACTTGATCTTCAATGGATTTGAGACCGCAGTGATCGCTCCCCCTCGCCCTGATGAACATGACTTAAATATGTCATCGGATCATATCCAGGAGATGGTCCCTATTGATGCAACGACCTTAGAACCGGAGTAGATCGTGCCATCCGAGGCCACAGAGTCCGCGGCATTGGAGCCGCACACACACTCGTCACCCTACAATATTTGTGTCAACGGAACTCCAGACTTGTCTCAGGCTATGAGTTCCAGACCGGGCATGCCTGCAGACACCGAGTTGGATCGGTTATCGATTTTCGAATTTAGCATCGTAGACATCTTCCAGCACTCCCCTTTGGGTGATGTGCTAAACTCTTTAAAGAACTTGTCCTTGGAGAAAGACTCACAACTGAACTATGTTCGGTTCGAGCCATAGGCTGATGATGGGAAATTTTGCTTCCCACCCGCCACCCACTTCATAGCCACTGTCGATGACTTAACCTACATGCCCGCTTCTGGCTCCGAAGACATTGACGGCATAAACAACGATGCCGATAAGGAGCAAGGCCAAGACCCGCCAGTCATCAGGCGTGGGACGGCCACCTCTTCATATGACGTGTACACGATCGATACACTTCAAAAGCCTCGCGGCAAGGATAAGGGAGATCCAGCTGAAACTCCTGAGACAGAGTCTAAGTTCCGGTGCCCCAAACACCGCCCCAAGTCACACCGCAGCAACGATGGCGCTGGAGAAAATAGCACTCCGGACGGTGCCGAACGCAATGAAGACCCTGTGGGAGCAATATCTGAATAGGAGGAACAGGAAAATGGGCAAGGCCAGACCGATGAACAGGCCCCGCCTAGCGACGGTTCAGAAGACGACAACTACCTTCCACTCTCCGAAGATGAGGTAAGCCTCGACGACGAAGACTTCATCATATCCGAAGAGCCCCTCGAGCAGGAGCGCTTCAAGCGCAAGCTGATAGCTACGACAAGGAGCCTGGAAAAGAGGCAGCAATAGCTTCAAGCTGACCAAGACCTACTCAATGACAGATGGACCGAAGTCCTGGTCACCGAAGAATACGGCCTTAGTGGCCTAACCAAAAGCTACCCAAAGCACATATCGCTATACCAGTCCGATGACGGGGCGTTGGAGCCCATACCATCGTCACACAATGTGGCAGGTCGTCAACAACTCTATCCGGATAAAGAGGCAACTCAAGCCGAACATCAGACCGCCCACCTCGTCGTAAAGGCAAGAACAACGCAGGTCACGATCACCCAGACAACCTGCAGAGGGACTTGGATAATAGAGTAGGAAATGTGATACCTCTCCATCGTATCTACTTTTCCAAACACTTTTGCCCTTGTTTTGGACTCTAACTTGCATGATTTGAATGGAACTAACCTGTACTGACGCTGTTTTCAGCAGAATCACCATGGTGTTATTTATGTGCAGAAACAAAAGTTCTCGGAATGACCTGAAACTTCACGGAATAACTTTCCGGAAATAATAAAAAATCCTTGCAAAAGATGAAGGCCAGGGGGCCCACCACCTGTCCATGAGGGTGGGGCGCGCCCCCTACCTCGTGGGCCCCCTGGAGCTCCTCCGACCTCAACTCCAACTCTATATATTTGGTTTCGGGGAGGAAAAAATCAGAGAGAAGGATTCATCATGTTTTACGATACGGAGCCATCGCCAAGCCCTAAAACCTCTCGAGAGGGCTGATCTAGAGTCTGTTCGGGGCTCCGGAGAGGGGAATCCGTCGCCATCGTCATCATCAACCATCCTCCATCACCAATTTCATGATGCTCACCGCCGTGCCTGAGTAATTCCATCGTAGGCTTGTTGGACGATGATGGGTTTGATGATATCTATCATGTAATCGAGTTAGTTTTGTTAGGGTTTGATCCCTAGTATCCACTATGTTCTGAGATTGATGTTGCTATGACTTTGCTATGCTTAATGCTTGTCACTAGGGCCCGAGTGCCATGATTTCAGATCTGAACCTATTATGTTTTCATCAATATATGAGAGTTCTTGATCCTATATTGCAAGTCTATAGTCACCTATTATGTGTTATGATTCGTTAACCCCGAAGTGACAATAATTGGGATACTTACCGGTGATGACCATAGTTTGAGGAGTTCATGTATTCACTATGTGCTAATGCTTTATTCTGGTACTCTATTAAAAGGAGGCCTTAATATCCCTTAGTTTCCATTAGGACCCCGCTTCCATGGGAGGGTAGGACAAAAGATGTCATGCAAGTTCTTTTCCATAAGCACGTATGACTATATTCGGAATACATGCCTACATTACATTGATGAACTGGAGCTAGTTCTGTGTCACCCTAGTTTATGATTGTTACATGATGAACCACATCCGGCATAATTCTCCATCACTGATCCATTGCCTACGAGCTTTCCATTTATTGTTCTTCGCTTATTTATTTTTCCGTTGGTATTTCTATCATCACTAGAAAATACCAAAAACATTACTTTTGCTACCGTTACCTTTTGCTACCGTTACCACTACTATCATATTACCTTGCTACTAAATACTTTGCAGCAGATATTAAGTTTCTAGGTGTGGTTGAATTGACAACTGAGCTGCTAATACTTGAGAATATTCTTTGGCTTCCCTTGTGTCGAATCAATACATTTGGGTTGAATACTCTACCCTCGAAAACTGTTGCGATGCCCTATACTTGTGGGTTATCAAGACTATTTTCTGGCGCCGTTGCCGGGGAGCATAGCTCTATTCTTTAAGTCACTTGGGATTTATATCTACTTATCATTATGAAGAACTTGAAGATCCAAGAACCAAGATTTATCCCTCAACTACGAGGGGAGGTAAGGAACTGCCATCTAGCTCTGCACTTGATTCACCTTCTGTTTTGAGTAAGCTTGCGACACCTAAACCTACTTCTGCTATTCGTTCTGATATGTCGCATGTTATTGATGATGCCACATCTGCTATACATGATACTTATGATGAAACTACTTCTATGCTTGATACTACCGTGCCACTTGGTGAATTTCTTGATGAACAACTTGCTAGGGTTAGAGAGAATGAAAATATTGAATCTGATAATATTGATGAAAGTGATGATGAAGACTCACCTGTTATTCCCGAGGGTTATGTTTTTGATAAACAAGCTTCTTTAGCTATTTTAGCTTGCAAAGATAGATATGAGCTCAAGAGGTTATTAGCTAAATGGAAGCAGCAATCTCTTAATGCTAGAATGAAACCTGACCCTGCTTTTGCTACTTCACCTATCTTTGTTACTGATAAGGATTATGAATTCTCTGTTGATCCTGATATAATTACTTTGGTTGAATCTGATCCTTTTCATGGCTATGAATCTGAAACGGCTGTGGCACATCTTACTAAATTAAATGATATAGCCACCCTGTTCACTACTGATGAGAGAACTCGTTGCTTTTATATCCTTAATATATGGTTTAATTCTCTTGATCATGGTTGTGTGCGTAGTCCCCAGAATATGACTTATTACTTCTTTGCTAAATATTTCCCTGCTCATAAGAAACAAGCTGCTTTAAGGGATATATATATATAATTTTGTGCAAATTGAAGAAGAGAGTCTCCCACAAGCTTGGGGGAGGCTTCTCAAGTTACTTAATGCTTTTCCTGATCATCCTCTTAAGAAAAATGAAATACTTGATATCTTTTATAATGGACTAACCGATGCCTCCAGAGATTACCTGGATAGTTGTGGTGGTTCTGTTTTCAGGGAAAGAGCACCGGATGAAGCTGAAATTCTATTGAATAATATGTTGACAAATGAAAATAATTGGACAACTCCTGAGCCAATTCCTGAGCCTATTCCTAAACCAACTCCGAAGAAGAGAGGTATTCTATTTCTCAGTCCGGAAGATATGCAAGAGGCAAAGAAATCTATGAAAGAAAAAGGTATTAAAGCTGAAGATGTTAAGAATTTACCTCCTATTGAAGAAATACACGGTCTTAATTTACCTCCTGTTGAAGAAACATATGATCTTAATCCACTACCTATTAAAGAAACTCGTGGTCTTGATAACCCGACACAGGTAGTAAAGGTAAATTCTCTCTATAGATATGATAAAGCTGAAATCCCATTTACTAAGTTTGCTAGCCCATGCTTAGATGAGTTTGATAAATTTATGGTTAAGCAAGAAGACTTCAATGCTTATTTTGGTAGACAATTGAAATACAATTCAAATATGCTTGAACACTTGGGTGATTATATGGCTAATGTCAAAGGTGAACTTAAACTTATTAGTAAACATGCTTCTATGGTTACCACTCAAGTAGAACAAGTACTTAAAGCTCAAAATGATTTGCTCAATGAATTGAATAGTAAGGATAATGATAATGTTGTTAGGGTTATGACTAGAGGTGGTAGAATGACTCAGGAACCTTTTGTATCCTGAAGGCCATCCTAAGAGAATTGAGCAAGATTCTCAGAGAAATAATGTAGATGCACCTAGTCCTTCTAAAAGGAAGAAAAAGAAAAATGATAGGACTTTGCATGCTTCTAGTGAACCTATTATTGAAACACCTGAGAATCCAAATGATATTTCTGTCTCTGATGCTGAAACACAATCTGGTAATGAACCTGAAACTAGTGATAATGTTAATAATAATTTTCATGATGATGCTCAACCTAGTAATGATAATGATATAGAAATTGAACCTCCTGTTGATCTTGATAACCCACAATCAAATAATCAACGTTATAATAAGAAAGACTTTGTTGCTAGGAAACACGGTAAAGAAAGAGAACCATGGGTTCAGAAACCTATGCCTTTTCCTCCCAAACCATCCAAGAAAAAGGATGATGAGGATTTTGAGCGCTTTGCTGAAATGATTAGACCTATCTTTTTGCGTATGCGATTAACCGATATGCTCAAAATGAATCCTTATGCTAAGTATATGAAAGATATTGTTACAAATAAAAGAAAGATACCGGAAGCTGAAATTTCCACCATGCTTGCTAATTATACTTTTAAGGGTGGAATACCAAAGAAACTTGGAGATCCAAGAGTACCTACTATACCATGCTCCATTAAAAGAAACTATGTTAAAACTGCTTTATGTGATCTTGGAGCCAGTGTTAGTGTTATGCCTCTCTCTTTATATCGTAGACTTGATTTGAATAAGTTGACACCTACTGAAGTATCTTTGCAAATGGCTGATAAATCAACTGCTATACCTGTCGGTATTTGTGAGGATGTGCCTATTGTAGTTGCAAACGTTACTATTTTAGCGGACTTTGTTATTCTTGATATTCCCGAGGACAATAGTATGTCTATTATTCTTGGAAGACCCTTTGTGAATACTGTAGGGGCTGTTATTGATTGCACTAAAGGCAATGTCACTTTTCATGTTAATGGTACTGAGCATACGGTATACTTTCCGAGGAAACAACCTCAAGTTCATAGTATCAACTCTATTGGAAAAATCCCATCGATTATATTTGGAGGTTTTGAATTTCCTCTTCCTACTGTCAAGAAGAAATATGATATTCTTATTATTGGGGATGTGCAGATCCCCATTGAGGTAACATAGTGGTATTCGAAATTTCTCCGGTTCCATGTTATTCGGAATGAGTCTGTTAAAAAGACTTGATCAACCTTGTTAGTGGATTCCTTTTAACGAGCATGAGATGGATGAAACTAGAAGGCACAACCTTATGTACCCTCCTTTTACTTTCTGTTATTTATATAAAATAAAATAAAAATAGTGTTTCCTGTCTGTTATCTGATTATCCGTGCAATATAAAAATACCCCGAAAAAAAAGTTCTCCAAATGCCCTAAAATTTAAATATGATTTTTCTAGAATATTTGAGAATATTTGGCACTGAGAACACAGTAGGGGGGGGGGTCATCCACCTAGCCACGAGGGTGGAGGGCGCGCCCTACCACCCTGGGCACGCCCCCCTGCCTCGTGGGCCCATGGTGGCCCTCCTCCACTTATTCCTGCACCCACACACTCCTTCCTCCCACAAACACGAATATCCAGCTCAAGCACGAGTTCTAGCTCATTTTGCTGCCATTTTCGATCTCCTTTCTCAAAGCACCTCTCACGAAACTGCTTGGGGAGATTGTTCCTTTGTATGTGACTCCTCCATTGGTCCAATTAGTTTTTGTTCCAGTTCTTTATTCATTGCAAATTTATGCTGCCTAGATGACCATGTTCTTGAGCTTGCATGTCAAATTTATATGGTCAAAAGTAGTTTTGATGCATGATATAGGCTCTAGGCACTTGTAGGAGTAGTTGCTATCAATATTATTGAGTTTGGTTTACTTTTATTTTGAAGTTACTAAAAATTTCAGAATTTTTCAGAAAACAATGAAGAGACTTTTGAGGGGCTCATCGAGCCGAAGCTCGAAGGAAAAGGCACAGAAGCCCAAATAATCTTCCTCGCACCGCGGAGGTTCGGTCGTGTGAATGGCCTTCTGATGATTTCTTGAGAGCAGCCGGGATTTATGAAGATTTTTATGAATTGGCTGAGAATGCAGGCCTCACCGCCTTCCTCCAGGACCAATGCGACCAGTATCTCTTACTCACAAATATCTTTGTGAAAAACTTTAATTTCCATTCTAGGAGCTCACCACCTACGGTGGAGTTTTATTTATATGATGAGCACAAGGAGATGTCACTTTATGATTTTTGTCGGGTCTGTTTGGTCCCTTTCGAGGGAACGACAGAGGAACCACACCGCAACGATGTGGATGGGTTTATTTATACCATCACTGTAGGGGAAACGAGGAAGGTTTCTGATGCATGAGTCACTAGCATACATTTTCCTGTTTTACACTATTTTGCAATATTTGCTAGTCGTTGCTTAATTGGTCGCGGAAACTGTGGAAACCTTACTGTTCCTGATATTATTTTTTTTCCATGGTTCATTCAATGATAACTCTGTTAGCATGGGCGGTATTATTGCTAAACGGTTAAGTCTGAACCGTAGAAAGGGCCCCATCTTTGGAGGCATCTATGATTCACGCCTAGCTGCACATTTTAACATACCTATTAGGCATTATGAGAAGGAAGAAAAATTGCTGCCTCGTGTTTACTTAGATTATAAGAGTATGATAGCACACGATTTTATTGTTAAGAATAGGGAAGGGGAGCTTAAATACAAATTGTTCTTTGATAAACATCATCCTGAGACTATTACCCTGCCTGCTCCTTCCTTGTTTGATTTATCTGCAGGCCAGTACCTTGTTCCGTTAGAGGCTATTCACGCCTATCAGAATCCTACATCAGCCACAGAACCAGAGCCGGTACCACAAGTTGATCCTCCACGATAGTCTAATTACCATTGGGATCTAGAAATGATTGCCAACCAGTGGGAGTCAGAGTCTTCTTCATCTCAGTACGACCCCAACTATTATTATGGATATCCGCCAGGCTAGCCGTGGCCATAGACCAACTTAGGCCAAAAGCCTAAGCTTGGGGGAGTACGTATTTCTCACCGACATTATATTCATGTTCACACACTCATTGCTAGATGTCGGTGCTCATACTTTTTCATTGTATTATCCATGCTAGCTTATTTCCTTTTTATGCTTTCTTCTTGTGTGTTTGATTAACCTTAAGAAAAACAAAAAAAATAGCTGTAGCTTTTAATTAGTTTACTTTCCATGCATTTAGTAGTAACTAAAAAGAAAACCCAAAAAGATTTCATGTTCTTCTTTTGCTTGTTGGGAGCTTTCCCGTGTAAATAGTTTTATTTCTTTTCTTTTCTTTGGGGTCGATAGGAGAAGACCATAATTAAATTATTGAAGTAGCTCTTGTATGCATTATTGTTGATCTGACAAAAGAGCCCATATTGCCTTGTCTTCTCCTGTTTATTGAATGCTTGCAGATTCCAGCTTAGTCCAATGCACCTGCACCATTATTATTATTCACATCGTTCGGTCGTGCAATTGAAAGGCAATTATGACGATATATGATGGACTGACTGAGATGAGAAAAGCTGGTATGAACTCGACCTCTTTTGTTTTTGTAAATATGATTAGTTCATCGTTCCTGATTCAGCCTCTTATGAATAAACATGTTTGCAATGACAACTAGAGATCATAGTTTCTTGTTCCATGCTTAATTAGCTAGGAGCTTATAATGGTTTACCTTGCATGCCAACATGCTATTAAAATGGTTGTGATGTGGTATGATAGGGTGGTATCCTCCTCTGAATGTTTTAAGTGACTTGACTTAGCGCATGTTCACGCATCTAGTTGAAACAAAATAAACATAGCCTTCATGATATTTATGTTCATGGTGGATTATATCCTACTCATGCTTGCATTCGGTGTTGATTAATTTTAATGCATGTTCATGACTGTTGTCGCTCTCTAGCTGGTCGCTTCCCAGTCTTTTGCTAGCCTTCACCTGTACTAAGTGGGAATGCTCCTTGTGCATCCAACTCCATAAACCCCAAAGTTATTCCATATGAGTCCACCATACCTACCTATATACAGTATCTACCTGTCGTTCCAAGTAAATTTGTATGTGCCAAACTCTAAACCTTCAAATAAATATCCTGTTTTTTATGCTCGAATAGCTCATGTATCAACTAGGGCTGTCAGTATCTTCCATGTTAGGCGGGTTATTCTCAAGAGGAGTGGACTCAGCTCCTCACTCACGAGAAAATGGCTGGTCACCGGGATGCCCAGTCCCATGCTTTATGCAAACAATCAAAACAATTGCAAAAAAACTCCCCTTGGGACTCTTGTTAGTTGGAGGCACTCGTTGTTTCGAGCAAGCCATGGATTGATGCTTGTTGGTGGAAGGGGGAGTATAAACTTTACCATTCTGTTTGGGAACCGCTTATAATGTGTGTAGCATGGAAGATATTGCCATCTCTTGGTTGTTATGTTGACAATGAAAGTATACCGCTCAAAATATTATTCACCTCTATTTCAAAACCGAGCTCTCGCACCTCTACAAATCCCTGCTTCCCTCTGCGAAAGGCCTATCTATTTACTTTCATGTTGAGTCATCATCTTCTTATTAAAAAGCACCAGTTGGAGAGCACCGCTGTCATTTGCATTCATTACTATTAGTTTACATTGAGTATGACTTGACTAGATCTCTTTTACCATGAATTACAATGTCTAGTCAGTCCTTGATCTTTAAAGGTGCTCTGCATTTATGTTTTGCGGTCTCAGAAAGGGCTAGCGAGATACCATCTTGTTATATCATATTATGATTGTTTTGAGAAAGTGTTGTCATCCGAGATTTATTATTATTGCTCGCTAGTTGATTATACAATTGATATGAGTAAACTTGAGACCTAAGCGTTATTGTGAATGTGGTTAGTCATAATCTTTGCTGAAAACTCGAATGCTGGCTTTACATATTTACAACAACAAGAGCAAATAGAGTTTGTAAAAGTTTTTCTTTATCACTTTCAGTTTATCAACTGAATTGCTTGAGGACAAGCAAAGGTTTAAGCTTGGGGGAGTTGATACGTCTCCGTCGTATCTACTTTTCCAAACACTTTTGCCCTTGTTTTGGACTCTAACTTGCATGATTTTAATGGAACTAACCCGGACTGACGCTGTTTTCAGCAGAATTACCATGGTGTTATTTATGTGCAGAAACAGAAGTTCTCGGAATGACCTGAAACTTCATGGAACAACTTCTCAAAAATAATAAAAAATCCTTGCAAAAGATGAAGGCCAGGGGGGCCACCACCTTTCCACGAGGGTGGGGGCACGCCTGCCCCCCTAGGGCGCGCCCCCAACCTCGTGGCCCCCCTGGAGCTCCACCGACCTCAACTCCAACTCTATATATTTGGTTTCGGGGAGGAAAAAATCAGAGAGAAGGATTCATCACGTTTTACGATGCAAAGCCGTCGCCAAGCCCTAAAACCTCTTGGGAGGGCTGATCTGGAGTTCGTTCGGGGCTCCGGAGAGGGGAATCCGTCGCCATCGTCATCATCAACCATCCTCCATCACCAATTTCATGATGCTCACTGCCGTGCGTGAGTAATTCCATCATAGGCTTGCTGGACGGTGATGGGTTGGATGATATCTATCATGTAATCGAGTTAGTTTTGTTAGGGTTTGATCCCTAGTATCCACTATGTTCTATGATTGATGTTGTTATGACTTTGCTATGCTTAATGCTTGTCACTAGGGCCCGAGTGCCATGATTTCAGATCTGAACCTATTATGTTTTCATCAATATATGAGAGTTCTTGATCCTATATTGCAAGTCTATAGTCACCTATTATGTGTTATGATCTGTTAACCCCGAAGTGACAATAATCGGGATACTTACCGGTGATGACCATAGTTTGAGGAGTTCATGTATTCACTATGTGCTAATGCTTTGTTCCAGTACTCTATTAAAAGGAGGCCTTAATATCCCTTAGTTTCCATTAGGACCCCGCTACCACGGGAGGGCAGGACAAAAGATGTCATGTAAGTTCTTTTCCATAAGCACGTATGACTATATTCGGAATACATGCCTACATTTCATTGATGAACTCGAGCTAGTTCTGTGTCACCCTAGGTTATGATTGTTACATGATGAACCACATCCGGCATAATTCTCCATCACTGATCCATTGCCTATGAGATTTCCATATATTGTTCTTCGCTTATTTATTTTTCCATTGCTATTGCTATCGTCACTACAAAATACCAAAAACATTACTTTTGCTACCGTTACCTTTTGCTACCATTACCACTACTGTCATATTACCTTGCTACTAAATACTTTGCTGCAGATATTAAGTTTCCAGGTGTGGTTGAATTGACAACTCAGCTGCTAATACTTGAGAATATTCTTTGGCTCCCCTTGTGTCGAATCAATAAATTTGGGTTGATTACTCTACCCTCGAAAACTGTTGCGATCCCCTATACTTGTGGGTTATCAAAACGCAAGACCAATCTATGGATCACGAAAGCATGCTTTGACACGCGACGATGGCTACCTACTCGGACATGTCACACCTCGCCACGACTGAGCCGAAAACCGCAGGGGAACTCCTTCGGAGTTATGACGCGGTGTGGCCCAACATAGAGGTGCCGCACACCCGCTTTGCTTCACTGATGAAGTAATGGATCATGAATTCCCCGAAGGATTAAAACCCGTTAATATTGAATCATACGATGGGACAACCGATCCCGCGGTATGGATAGAGGATTCCATCCTCCACATCCATATGGCCCGTGGGGACGATCTCCACGCCGTTAAATACCTCCCGCTAAAACTAAAAGGACCAGCCTGGTACTGGTTAAACAGCCTTCCTAAAAACTCCATAGGCAGTTGGGAGGACTTGGAAGAGGTCTTCCTCAATAACTTCCGAGGAAGACATGTCCGGCCACTGGATGCCGATGACCTAAGTCACATTGTCCAATAACCCGGAGAATCAGCTAGGGAGCTCTGGACTCGGTTCTTAGTCAAAAAGAACCAAATCGTCGACTTCCAGACGCGGAAGCCCTCGCGGCTTTCAGACACAGCATCCGAGACGAATGGCTTGCACGCCACCTCGGCCAAGAAGGACCTAAATCCATGACAGCCTCACTGCTCTGATGACCCGCTCTTGCGCGGGAGAAGACAGCTGGCTCGCTCGTAGAAGCAATAGCGCCAGCAACCAGGGCACCTCCGGAATCCGAGACGGCAACGGCAAGCCACGAGGAAGCAAAAACAACAGTCGCAATGATAATGAAAGATCGGGCGACACAGCGGTCAACGCCGGATTCATCAACCCCAAGCCCGGTCAGCGGAAGAAGCCATTCAAGGCGAATCGAGACGAACCATCCAACCTGGATAGGATATTGGATCGACCCTGCCAGATTCATGGCCACATCGATAAACCAGCTAATCATACCAACAGAAACTGCTCGGTCTTTAAATAGGTCGACAAGCTCAACACCGAACACAGGGGGAAGAGGCCGCCAAGCGACAGGGATAACGGAAAGGTTCACCAACGAAACACCGGGGGTCAGAAGCAGCCTCCATCTGAGGATCAATTACTCCTAGAACGGAAATAGCAACCCGGCCTCCGCCACCCACTCCGTACACCTACAAAGTTTGTACCACGCATACATCATTACGCACTCAAGATACCATGGGCATTGGCGGAAGCACAATACAGACAAGCCTACAAGCACTCGAGTAACCTTTTTTATAATTATTTATTTTCTTTTTATTTCTTCCTTCGATATCCTTTAAAACAGGCGACGAACTGGATAAACATCAGAAACTGGCTCTATCGGAGTTCAGATCCGTACACTCAGCCAAGGGGTCATTTCCATCTAGGATTCCCCCCACCGAGGACTAGCGGCACAGACGTGCGACAGGAGGTCCAAAATAACTTTTTGTAGACGGCACTCTCTATTTATCGAGTCTGTACTATGCATGTTCCTCCGCCTCCAACCCCGAGCATGTCAAATAGCCGGGAGGATGGTGTCGGGGGACTAATCCACGAACACCTATGGGACCGGCGGACCGAGCCCCTTTCGATTTGGCAAGGGGGGCGGAGATCGCACGAAGAGCTGATCAAGGCGAAGCACATGAGCAGTTTACCCAGGTTCAGGACGCACAGATGCGTAAAACCCTACTCCTGCTTTGTGGTTTGTATTGAGTTCTTGCTCGGGAGCGCTGAGTGCTACAGTACACACCAGCAGCTAACGAGACCGAGCGTGAGTGTTCTCTTCGACCGACCTCCCTCTCTACGTTGCGCATGGGCCTCCTTTTATATGCTCAAGGGGTCACCGACAGGTGGCAACGTAGAGGAGGGTAAAAATGGAAAGATGTTGCGGTTAGTACAGCCACCTGCTATAGTGTATCATACCTAACCCTAACGGCAGGGGACAAGGGCATTAAATGCCTGTCTGCGTCGCCCGAACAGTGCAAAAGGGACCGTCAGGGATGCCACCGCTCGCCACGATGGCAATCTTGTCAGCGCCGCTTGCCATAGTACACCAACAGGAGCCCCCGGGCCTGAGCCATACACGGTGCCGAGCGCTGTTGGGCCAGGCCCAAAACAGGGCACGGGCACGCGCGGCCTGGGTTACGCCGTATCTCTCCCCGTATCCACCGCGCCCTCCCCGAACGGCACGCTTTGAATGCGGCGTCGTGGGAGAGATCGTGGGTGGTTTCTTTATTTGGAAAGGCGGAACGTCCACCCCCTCCCTCTTTATAAGCGAGGGGAAACAGGGGTAGTGCGCCCATTCGCCGGTTGCTATTCCAGTCTTCGAAACCTCCGCCGCTCCTCCGTCTTCCCAAAGATGAAAAGAGAGCAGCGCTCTGCCCCCTATCGCCACCAGCACCACCAATGCCGTCGACCTCCTCCACCACTTCCGCCATGGCTCCGAAAGCCGACAAGGGGAAGGTTGTGAAGTCGACCGAGGCGCAGCGGGTTGCGGCGCTGCGAAAGGAGCGGGCAATCTTCCCACCCAAGCTCGCCGCGAGGGAGCTGAGGGAGTATTACTACCTCTTCTGGTCGACGGAGACGCGAGCGCATCCGTGCATGAAGGTACTTCCAGCCGCCGCATGGAAAATGGCTCCAAACAGATATCCTTTCTTCGCCGTGTTCTTCTACTGCGGGCGGTGCCCGCCTTTCTCGGAGTTTTTCTGCGATATCATGAACACCTACGGGTTCCGCCTCCTTGACTTCACCCCCAATGCTATTCTGACCATGGCAGTTTTCGCACATCTCTGTGAAAACTTTGTCGGAGTCTATCCAAATGTAGCCCTTTTTCGCCACTTCTTTATGCCCCGAGTAGAGAGAGGAGAGCCTTTATCCGGCGGAATCACCTGGATCTCGAGGGCCGGCAAGAAGGACGCTTATCTGGAGGGAGAGTTCCGCGGCAAATGGGAGGAATTGAGAGCAGACTGGTGCTGGATTGTCGAGGAGAACCCGCAGCCGTTTACCGCCCAGCGCCACGCCCCAGCAGCACGCGGCAGCGATTGGAGCAATGTGGCGTCGGAAGACGATAGGCTGAAGATTGCCGTCACCCGGATCCAAAGCCTCAGGCTTGCCGGGCTCACTATAGGCGCCGTTGGCGCAGATTTTCTTCGTCGCCGCATCGCCCCCTTGCAGGAACAGAGGAGACCCGCCTAGGAATTCAAGAATGCGGCGGATATCATGAGGCTGCGTCCGGGCCTCAATTACAACTTCACTGTTCTGGGGCTTAACGCGATGCTCCAGGAGCTGTTCAAGTACGACCCAGAGCATCCTGAAGTGTTCAGGTTGCCGAAGGGTGTCATTCCGCTGTGCAACAACTCCGCACTCGACCGCATCCGTGCAATGATGCCGCTGTGTGATTTGCATGGAATTGTCCCAACTTGGCAAGAGCCTGCAGATGACGTCGTGCAGGAGTTCTTTGACGGCTTGGTAGAAGTGCCGGTCCGCTCCGACGAAAAGAAAGGCCTCACTCGCGACACCACCGATGCGGAGATGAAACGCATCACCACCAGGCTGGAAGAGGCGGCAGCAGCCACAGTTGCGGGCGAGTTTGGATTCACCATGGAGGAGGCAGAGGCAGCAGAGGCGGCAAGCCGTGTCGAGCGAGAGGAGCTTGCCGGCAAGAAAGAGCTTGCCGGCAAGAAAGAGCTTGCCGGGTGTGATGCCGAGTCGAGCGAGCCCGCCGAGGATACGAGCGGCTCGTTGGAGATCAACTCCTCTTCCTCTTCATCCTCAGACAGCTCGCCGCAAGCAGAGCCCCCAGCTCCACCAAGAAGGCGTCTCCGCAAGCCCGGGGATGTAGTGGGGCGGCGGGCGAGTCTACAGTCGCCGCGCCGCACGACACGCTCCACCGCGGCAAGCACAGTTGCCGCGGGAGCACCTCACGCTGCTGCGGCAACTGGAGCGGGGTCCACCCGGATCACCGCTTCTGCTCCTGCCGCCTCTCACGCGGCGGCGGCAGCCGGAGCGGGGTCGTCTCGGACCACCGCCACTGTTCCCGCCAAGCGGCCAAGGGAATCTACTTCTCCGCCTCCTCGCGCCGGACGTGAGCCAGAATTCGACTTCTCCGCGTTCAGCTCCGACGAGGAAGAAGAAGAGTAGGATTCTCTTGTTGTACTTGTAGTTCTTCAATTCTTGCTGTTTTGTCTTGTATCTCATTTTCTTTACTCTGAACCTATTCCTTTTTAGGACTCTGGCCCAGAGAGCAGCAAAGAGAGCCAAGGCCCCGGTGATTATCATCGAGGACGAACCCACCGCGACAGCAGGGGATGCGTCCGAGACAACCTTATGGGACCCGGCAACTGTTCTCCAGAGCAGCCCCCAGCGTAAGTATATGGTTCGCTTTCCGCTGTTAGGCGCGCATGGATACTCTTGCTTTGCTGACACCTGACTGTTGGTTTGTGTAGGAGCAGAGCAGCCCTACCAGGAGCGCCCAGAAGCCGCCCCCGAAATGCCAAGGGAGAGTCCTCCGGCAAGGGAGAGGTCTCCGACAAGGGAGAGTTCTCCGGCAAGGGAGAGTTCTCCGGCAAGGGATAAGTCTCCGGCAAGGGAGAGTTCACCGGCAAGGGACAGCACCAGCGGCCCCCCGGCGGTGGAGACCACGACTGCAGAACCCGGTGTAGGTAATCATCTCGCTTCAAAACTTCCCTTGGGTTCTTCTTCTTTTGATCTTCTTTTTTGGATATTTGCTTGACTCTTCTCCCTTTTCCGGCTGTCAGATCCATCTGCTGCGGAGCCGATGGAGACTGAGGTTGCCGCCAACAACGCCGCTGCCGCCGAGGAAGTAGCCGGCGCAGAGGCCGCCAAAGCTGCCACCGCAGAAGCAGGCGGGGGATCTGGCGATCGCACTGACAGCCCTGAGGCCGCAGGAGCGCCAGGCGCTACGCCGACCGCCGATCCCTCCGCCGCTGCCGCAGCGTCAGGCTCCGAAGAGCCCCAGCCAGGCGTCTATTTGAAGGTCGGGGATGGCATCTTCATCAACCTCCCCTGGGTGTCAAGCTCTAGGGCGCCGGTCGAAGGAGAGAGCTTTGACGGAGAGGTGCTCGCCTCCGCTGGGCTGGCGCTGGTTGACGCGCCGAGCAGCAGCAGCAGCGAGCCTGAGGAGGAGCGGTTGCTGCGGAAGCTGGTGTCGCTCTACCGTGCCCGGCAAGCCAAGCTGGAATCCCGCGAGGCGCTTGTCGCAAAGGCGGGAGTGGACATCGAAAGGCGCGCGAAGGAGCTCCGGGGTCACAACCAGGAAGCTCTCCGGTCCCTGGCAGAGGAGCGGGCGCAACTTGCCGAGGAGCCGAAGGCCTTCCTCCTCGAGCGGGCTGAAGTCGAAGAGCAACAGTGGCTTGCCGCTGAAAAGCTGTCTGCACAGGAGGGCGAGCTGGTGCAGCGGAAGGTCAACCTTGACAGCCACGAGGAGGAGCTTGCCGCGCGTGAGCGAACATTCGGCGGAGCCCTCAAGCAAGTAGAGGATGCTGCCGCAGCTGCCGAGGCCGCCAAGAAGGAGCTGGAGACGAGGGTGGCGCAGCTGGAGGCCGATCTCAAGGCGGGCGGTGATGAGCTTGCCGTGCTCAAGCGTGAGCGGGAGAAGGACGCCTACAGCCACTCAGAGCTGCAGGCCCGTCTCGCCGAGAAGGGCAAGGAGCTTAGCGCCGCCAAGGACTGCAATGCAGATCTTGAGTTGAAGCTGACCACTTTGACCAAGACGCTGGACGGCGCCAGGGAGCAGGAGACGGCCTTGAAGGAGGAGGTCAAGGCCGGCAAGGCGCTGCTGGCGAGTGCTGCTGCCGCCCAGAATGCTTTTAGGGAGAATGTGGAGCACTGGACGGAGGGTCTTGTGAATGTCGCAGACATTGACAGGGAGCTAGCGCAGCTGGGAATGGAGGATCGCGGGTATCCCTCCGACTAGAACCTCCAACCTAGTGGCAAGCTCACCTTGTTCTTCAAAGGCGTGGCGACGGCCCTCCAGCGACTCCGTGAGAGGATCCCAAAGCAGCTGGCCGACGAGTCGCGCAAGATCTGCGCGGGAGCTCTTCAAAAGGTGCTGGTGAAGGTGGCCTTCCGCAACCCAGGCCTCAACCTCACCAACGTCCTCAAGACCCTGCCGCCGGATGCTGATCTGGAGGCGCTCAAGACCCTTGTCGCACCCATTGTGGACAAGGTGAGCGGGATCAAGAGGGTTGAGGGCGATCGCGTAGACTAGGCCGCCCGTCCTTCTTTTCTTGTCACTGCTGGTCATGTTATGAGAACAATCTGTTAGAACCGCGACAAGCTACCTTGTAATATAACTCTATTTCGGGTAATGATTGCCATGTTATTTCCTTTACTTGATTCCTTCCTTTGTATGTTTTTGCCCTGCGCTTTTAGGGAACTTGCCGGCGCAGGCACCTTAGCCGCGAGCGCTGAGTGCGGGACGTCAGCAGCCTGCTGGTGGTGCCGCTACCGACAAGAAACCTTGTCGCAACTAGTCGCAGCTCACTTAAGTTGTTGAGCGGACTCGAAACAAAGTAAGGGCGCAACTAGCTACGAGTTGGTTCCTCCGCGCACAGGTTTTCCATACAAAGCACGGTCTTTCAAGGAAGATAACTTAAAAATTTAAAAAATCTGATTGCTCGAACTTTGGCAACTTAGCTTTTCTATCGTTTGCTTCCCGGCAAGGTGAAACTTTCTTGAACAACGCCTGGTCCATACCATATCTTCTCCTTTCCCCCTCGGCAAACTTCTGTGCGAGGGAACCTTCCTTTCCTTGAGAAAAAAAAGAAAGAGGAGAAAATAAAGATAGGGAGCCTTATGGCTCGTTGTTGCTTACCGGGGGTAGGTGCTGCACAAAGTGTCAGATAACACATGCAAAAAATAAAAAGCATGAAATTGACAAGATGTGCGGAGCACATGAGCTTTATGCACGGGACCTGCGCCCGGCTTTGTACAAAGGATTACATGCAACAGCGGCAAGACTTGTACAAAAGGTAGTTGCCGGAACGAGTTCCGGCAACTGCGCCTTACGGGTAAAACTTACGAAGATGCTCAATGTTCCAGGAGGTGCTCACTGGAATGCCATCTTCGGTCTCAAGGCGGACAGCGCCAGGCCTAGTGACTCGTTTCACCCAGTAAGGGCCTTCCCACTTCGGCGTCAACTTGTTGGAATTCTTGGCGGACTGAACACGCCGAAGAACAAGGTCGCCTTCCTCGAGACTTCTGGCGTTAACTTTGCGGCTATGGTAGCGGCGCAAAGCTTGCTGGTAGCGAGCAGCTCGTACAACAGCTTGAAGACGATCTTCCTCGAGGAGCAGCGCGTCATCTTGTCGCAGCTGCTCTTGCTCAAGCTCATCATAAGCGAGCACTCGAGGTGACCCATATACGAGTTCCGTGGGGAGAACTGCCTCTGCTCCATAGACTAGAGCGAATGGTGTCTGTCCAGTGGCTCGATTTGGCGTCGTCCTGATCGACCAAAGAACCACCGGCAGCTCCTCAATCCAGTTCCTTCCGCACTTGTGCAGCCTGTCGAAAGTCCTGGTCTTGAGCCCACGCAGCACTTCAGTATTTGCCCTCTCCGCTTGACCGTTGCTTCTCGGGTGAGCAACAGAAGCGAAGCAGACCTTGGCGCCAAGATCTTAGACGTACTGCATGAAGGTGCGGCTCGTGAATTGCGTACCGTTGTCGGTGATTACCCTATTAGGGATCCCGAAGCGGCAAACAATTGACCTGAAGAACTTGACTGCTGACTGTGCTATCACCTTCCTCACTGCTTCCACTTTCGGCCACTTTGTGAACTTGTCAATTGCAACGTACAAGTACTCAAAGCCCCCGACTGCTTGGGGAAAGGGGCCGAGGATGTCGAGCCCCAGTCCGAAAATGGCCAGGATAAAGGGATCGTCTGGAGAGCTTGAGCTGGCTGGTGTATCTGCTTGGAATGGAACTGGCATGCTTCACACTTGGTTACTTGTGCAGTTGCATCCTGGAGGGCTGTCGGCCAAAAGAAACCTTGCCTGAATGCTTTGCCGGCAAGTGCTCTTGCACCAATGTGGTGACCACATATGCCTCCATGTATCTCTGCCAACAGCTTTTGTCCATCTTCCCGATGAATACACTTCAATTTCACACCAATGAGTCTTCTTCTGTACAGTGTGTTATCGACAAACTGGTACATACTTGACTGGCGGGCTACTGTTTCCGCTTTCTTCTTGCTCTTCGGGAAGTTCTCCTATCTGAAGGAAACAGACAATCTGCTATGCCCATCCTGGAGCTTGTGGCTCGACAACAAGGACTAAAGGCACATCTGCTGTTGTGGGAACATCCGCTTCTACGGCGAGAAGTTGCGGCTCGGCCGGAGCTTGACGTTCCCCGGCAAGTTTGCCGGAGCAAAACTTGTCGGGAGCCTCTGCTTCAACGGAACAAACCCTAGGGCTTGTCGGAGCATACTGCTCCTCAGCATTCTTGGTGTTGATCTTGGGGACCTTCTTGGCGACGGCTTCGGGAAGCTCTGCCGGAAAATAGTCACCAGAAATCAACTTCCTCTTCTTGCTCTGTCCAGTTGATGGCGTTACGGACGGTCGAGTCAGCTTATGCACAAAGATCCCTGGTTCCACAGGTAACTTAAGTGCGGCGCACTTTGATAGGCCATCGGCAATGTCGTTCTGAGCTCTTGGGACATGCTCCATCTGTATGCCGACGAAGTGCTCTTCTAGCTTTCTCACTTCGTCAACGTAGGTTTGCATCAACGGACTCTAATAACTCTTGTTCACTTGGCGTAGGACAAGCTGCGAGTCACCCCTGATAATGAGCTTCTTGATCCCAAGGTCTGCCGCGATCCTAAGACCGGCAAGCAAGCCTTCATACTCTGCAGTATTGTTTGTTGCTTGCTCCTTGGGAAAGTGCATCTGGACTACGTACTTGAGGTGCTCTCCGGTGGATGCGACAAGCAGCACACCAGCGTCGGCGCCTTGCGGCGAGAAGGCACCATCAAAGTACATCAGCCACTCTTTGCTTGTTTCCTCGACGGGGATGCTCGTTTCTAGAATTTCTTCATCTGGTGTTGGCGTCCACTCTGCTATGAATTCTGCAAATGCTCTGCTTTGGATAGTTGAAGTACTCTCAAACTTGAGGCCAAAGCTTGACAGTTCCAGTGCCCACTCAACAATCCTGCCAGTTGCTACTGGATTCTGTAGTATCTTCTTCAGCGGAAAACGAGTGACAACTGTGATCTCATGTGCTTGGAAGTAATGGCGCAGCTTTCTTGAGGCCATGAGAAGGCCGAAAAGCAATTTCTGCACACCAGAGTACCTTGACCTAGCCCCCTGCAGAAGGGAACTGACAAAGTAAACTGGGCGCTGCACCATTCTCCTCTGTATCTCCTCGCGTGCCTGCGCAGATCCATCTTTGCCGGGGCCAGAGCTTGTCGGGGAAGCCCCCTGCTTGTCGCTAGATGCGCCTGCCGTGGTTGCTGGCTCGTCATCTGCCTCCCTCTCTGCTACTAACGCAGCACTAACCACTTGATTGGTTGCCGCTATATACAGCAGCAACTTCTCTTGTGGCGGAGGTGCGACAAGTGTTGGAGTGGAGGACAGGTATCTCTTCAAGTCCTGCAGCGCAGCCTCCGCTTCCGGAGTCCATTTCATTGGACCTGCCTTTTTCAATATTTTGAAAAATGGCAGGGCGCGCTTAGCAAACCTAGAGATAAACCTGCGGAGAGCAGCCACGCAACCGGCAAGTCTTCGTACATCTTTGACGCGCTTTGGTGCTTCAATCTGCTCAATGGCCTTGATCTTGTCGGGATTGGCTTCAATTCCCCGTTGAGACACGAAGAACCCGAGAAGCTTGCCGGAGGGGACTCCGAACACACACTTCTCGGGGTTGAGCTTGAGGTTGATCTTGCGCAGATTTGCAAAGGTCTCGTCTAAATCTTGAATCAGGGTTGCCTTGTCCTTGCTCTTGACCACTATGTCATCCATGCAGGCTTCCACATTTCTGTGTATTTGTGGCTCAAGAGCGACATGGACTACCCTTGCAAATGTTGAACCAACATTCTTTAAACCGAAAGGCATCTGTATGAAATAGTACGTGTCACATGGAGTGATGAATGCGGTCTTCTCCTCATCCTCTTCTGCCATGAATATTTGATGGTATCCTGAGTATGCGTCAAGAAATGAAAGCAAGTCACATCCGGCCGTGGAGTCAACAATCTGGTCAATGCGCGGCAAGGGAAATGGGTCTTTGGGACAAGCTTTATTAACATCGGTAAAGTCGATGCAAAGCCTCCATTTCCCGTTTGCCTTGCGCACGACTACAGGATTGGCCAACCACGTAGGATGGAGCACTCCTCTGACAAGGCCTACTGCTTCCAATTTCTTGATCTCTTCTGCGATGAATTCTTGGCGCTCCACTGCTTGTTTTCTGACCTTCTGCTTGACGGGCCGCGCATGAGGACAAACGGCAAGATGGTGCTCAATTACTTTCCTGGGAACACGAGGGATGTCAGACGGTTGCCATGCAAACACATCGACGTTCGCCCGCAGGAAAGTAATGAGCGCGCTTTCCTATTTAGGGTCAAGAGTGGCACTGATGGTGAAGGTACCACCAGTGCCGTCCTCCTTGGCGGACACCTTCTTGGTCTCTGGCGGAGCCGCCATTACCTTCTTACGCTTGCCGGTGGAGCTCGATGGTGCGTCCTCGATGGTAGCGCAGCACTCCGAAGAGGTGCGCTTGCCGGAGTGGGCATCAGAACTCTTGCCAGACTTGGTCTTCTTCTTCCCTCCGGGAGCTTCAACAGCAGGTGATTTGCGATCTGTTGCGCCTGCCGCTTCCCGGTAGATCTTGTCGGTGCAGATAAGAGCATCCTTCTTGTCGCCAGGGACAGAGATGACGCTTATCGGGCCTGGCATCTTCAGCATGTTGTATGCGTAGTGAGAGGCTGCCATGAACTTGGCGAGTGCTGGACGACCGAGTATCCCATTGTAAGGCAATGGAAAATCGGCAACATCAAAAGTGACCCTCTCAGTCCTGAAGTTCAACTCGCTGCCAAATGTTACTGGCAACGTGACCTTCCCCTTCGGCTGGCTCCTTCCCGGGTTGATTCCTTGGAATGTGCCGGTCTCTTCGAGCTCGCTGTCAGGGATCTGGAGTTTCTGGAGTACAACGGAGGAGATCAGGTTCAAGCCGGCCCCACCGTCAACTAGCATCTTAGTGACCTTGAGGTTGTGGATAGTTGGTGAAACCAACATCGGCAAGCACCCGATTGCAGTTGTGCAATCAGGGTGGTCCTCAATATCAAAGATGATAGGCGTGGTGGACCATTTTAGAAGCTTGCGTGACTCGACAGGTGGTTTCGCCGCATTGACTTCCCGCACCCACTGCTTGAGTTGGCGGTGCGAAGTATGCAGAGAAGCACCACCGTCAACGCACAAGACCTTTGTGGCTTTCTAGAACTCCTGCTCACTAGTCTCGACATCATCCATGTCTTCGTCATCGTCGTCATCTTCATCCTTGTCGTGGCCGCAGGGAGGTTTGTCTCCTTGCCGCTACTTGGCCTTGCCGTGGCGTCCTCCCCGGCCGGCGCGCTTCTTGCCGGATTCTCCAGCGCCTCCTTGGGCCCTCTCCTTTTTGCGTCGCTCGTATTCAGCCTTCTGCTGCGGGACAAGCTGTTCGACCTTCTTGCAGCTCTGGAGGTCATGGCCCTTGGTGCGGTGGATCTTGCAGCACTGCTTGTCGGTGCCGTCCTGCTTGTCGGCGACCGCCACAGCCTGGCAGTTGGTGCATGCGGCAATCTCCTTGCCGGAGCTACCAGCTTTGGCTTTCTTGGCGCCACCTCCGTTGTCGGACTGCTCAATGACTAGCACATCTTTGCCTTTCTTCTTCCTATTGTTCCACCGCCGGTTTTTCTTTGCCGGGCAGCATCCTTGCTGTTAGATCCTCCTGCTCCTGTATTCTCTCCGGGGAGTTTCCTCCCTTCCTCAGCACGTGCACACTTGTCGGCCAGGGCATACAGCTCACTGACGTCTCTGATCTTGCACATCGCCATCTCCTCCCGCATCCCGCGGTTACGCATGTTCTGATGGAATGCGCTGATGACCGCGACAGGGTGGACATCTGGGATGTTGTGTTGTACACGGCTGAATCTCTGAATGTACTTACGCAGGGGCTCTCCTTCCTTCTGGGCGAGCAGGTGAAGGTCACTCTCTTGGCCATGAGGTTTGTGGCCGCCTGTAAAGGCGCCGACAAACTGATGGCATAGGTCTGCCCAGGAGGATATGGAGTTGTCCGGCAAATGTATGAGCCAGGACCTGACGTTGGGCTTGAGCACCAGCGGGAAGTAGTTGGCAAGGATCTTGTCGTCCCGCCCCCCGGCAGCTTGCACCGCAATGGTGTATATGCTGAGGAACTCCGACGGATGCGACTTGCCGTTGTACTTCTCTGGTACGTCTGGCTTGAAATTCTTCTTGCTGGGCCACTGGACTTGCCGCAGCTCACGAGTAAACGCAGGGCAACCTACCGCGTATGGCAAGTCGCCTGGTTCCCCTGGCGCATGCATGTCGACAGAGGGCCCAGCGCACTGGTGTGATTGACGCCACGCTTCTCTTCGGCGCTCGATGCGAGTACGAGCGTCTTCTTGCTGTCATTCGTGAAGAACTTGGCGCTGATCGCGACGAGCTCGAGGATCTAATGACGCGGTGGAGTCGCTGTCGGGGTGGATCTGGCGAGTCGGCGATCTTGGCCTTCGGGGCGGAGAGTGCACGGTGGTTGCACCCCCACCGGTCTTGTCGCCACCGGCTCGTGCCTGGCTGACTTGCCGCGGCTGCGAAGTACTCGGCTGCCGTGGAATGTCGCCGTTGGCAAAGCCGATGAGACTCTGAATGGTGGCCCTCCAATCGTCGATCTTGTCTGCCGCGGGAGGGTAGTCTAGGAGCAGTTGAGCTCGCGCCAAAGCTTCTGCTGAAGTGGCGGGTGCTGTCGGCGAACGGTGTGAGGAGCAGGATATGCTCGGACTTCTAACTATGTTAGAAGGAGTAGTATCTCGTCCAGGCAACCGTGCCCCGCTTGTGCCAGCATGTTGGCGTGCATGCTGGTCTTGAGCACTCCGAGATCCACCAGCTCGATCTTGGTCCAGCAAACGTATGGTACCGTGAGTATCATGACGCTACCGGTCCCGCGCCTCCTGGGATGGGCGCGGTGCATGTACGGACGCCGAGGTCTTGGAGTGCGCCCGGTCGTTGTGGGAGCCGACTGCGCCGCCGATGGGCAGCGCAGCCTTGTCCTTGGACCTGGCAGCACCGTGAGCTCCCTCGTCGATGCCCGTTCTTCCGCCGGCGTCTACCCCACCAGCCGTTTGCTCCGACGATGGTGGGTTCGGCGCGGACGGAGCAGCCGCCTCTGAAGCCTTCTTTTTCGGCGGCATGTCGATGAAGACGATGAAGATTTAGCTCGTGCGAACGCCGGATCAGGTTCACACAACCTCGACGCTCCCCCTACCTGGCGGGGGACTAATCCACAAACACCTATGGGACCGGCGGACCGAGCCCCTTTCGATTCGGCAAGGGGGCGGAGATCGCACGAAGAGCAGATCGAGGCGAAGCACACGAGCAGTTTACCCAGGTTCGGGCCGCACGGATGTGTAAAACCCTACTCCTGCTTTGTGGTTTGTATTGAGTTCTTGCTCGGGAGCGCTGAGTGCTATAGTACACACCAGCAGCTAACGAGACCGAGCGTGAGTGTTCTCTTCGACCGACCTCCCTCTCTACGTTGCGCATGGGCCTCCTTTTATATGCTCAAGGGGTCACCGACAGGTGGCAACGTAGAGGAGGGTAAAAATGGAAATATGTTGCGGTTGGTACAGCCGCCTGCTACAGTGTATCATACCTCACCATGACGGCAGGGGACAAGGGCATTAAATGCCTGTCTGCGTCGGCCAAACAGTGCAAAAGGGACCGTCAGGGACGCCACCGCTCGCCACGATGGCAATCTTGTCAGCACCGCTTGCCACCATGTACCGCTGGCTGCACAGCCTCCCGCCACGTACGCCTGGAAGGGTCCCAGAGCGACACGTTGGTGGATGTGCTGGAGCGTAGGTATAGAGTGGAGGCTTCCCGCGGCAAGCGCCTTGTCGCGGTCGTTCTCTTGTCGCGTCCGGGAGCTTGTCGCTCACCGGGCCTTGCCGGGATGCGTGGCGCGTCGTGGCAAGTTCCTTGAGATGCCTTGGTTGGCCTTCCCGGCAAGCTCCTCTTTCCAGGGTCTTGTCTCCTTGGCTTGGATACTTTGTTCTTGAATGGCTCCAAAGGAACCACGGAGGACCTTGGCGGTCACCCGGCAAGCCTTGCCGTGGGATGCTGCGACTGCCCGTGCACAAGTTCGGGATACTAGGGTACCCCTACTCTAGTACACCGACAGGCGCTGAGTGCTACAGTACACACCAGCAGCTAACGAGACCGAGTGTGAGTGTTCTCTTCGACCGACCTCCCTCTCTATGTTGCGCATGGGCCTCCTTTTATATGCTCAAGGAGCCACTGACAGGTGGCAACGTAGAGGAGGGTAAAAATGGAAAGATGTTGCGGTTGGTACAGCCGCCTGCTATAGTGTATCATACCTAACCCTGACGGCAGGGGACAAGGGAATTAAATGCTTGTCTGCGTCGCCCAAATAGTGCAAAAGGGACCGTCAGGGATGCCACCGCTCGCCACGATGGCAATCTTGTTAGCGCCGCTTGCCACCGTGTACCGCTGGCTGCACAGCCTCCCGCCACGTACGCCTGGAAGGGTCCCAGAGCAACACGCTGGTGGATGTGCTGGAGCGTAGGTATAGAGTGGAGGCTTGACGCGGCAAGCGCCTTGCCGCGGTCGTTGTCTTGTCGCGTCCGGGAGCTTGTCGCTCACCGGGCCTTGCCGGGACGCGTGGCGCGTCGCGGCAAGTTCCTTGAGATGCCTTGGTTGGCCTTCCCGGCAAGCTCCTCTTCCTGGGGTCTTATCTCCTTGGCTTGGATACTTTGTTCTTGAATGGCTCCAAAGGAACCACGGAGGACCTTGGCGGTCACCCGGCAAGCCTTGCCGCGGGATGCTGCGACTGCCCGTGCACAAGTTCGGGATACTAGGGTACCCCTACTCTAGTACACCGACAGATGGCTTATATATATATATATATATATTTATATATATATAGGGTGGGTCTATTCTCATAACACCCCTTAAGACCTTATTCTCATAACAAAAACCTTATTCTGATAACACCTCCCACCACTAATTCCACCATGATCCGAAAACAAAAAGAGTCAACGCACCTACCCCTCTTGTCCCACGTTCTGTTCGTGCCCGATCCCCTCTTTCCCACCTTCTTCCTCCTACACAACCTCCTCCCACCTCCCCTCCACCTTCCACTGCCAGCGACGCCAGGGCGTCATGCCTCCGATGCCAGAGCCTTGCCGCCGCCTGCAATCTCTTCTGCCCTGCCAACCCCCACCCCGGAGCGACACGCGCGCGGCTCCCCCGTGACTGGCGACCTTCCCCCGCCAGCGCCGCCCTCACCCGTTCCACTTTCTTTCCCCGCCGGCGCCGCCCTCCCCCAATCCACCTTCTTCCCTCGCCGGTGCCGCTCTCCCACGATCCATCTTCTTCCCCTTCCCCAGGTATCACCGAACTTCCCCTCGCCTCGATCTGCAGTGACACGGACGACCGGCAGTAGGGCGCGCCGCCCTCCCCCAATCCACCAGCAGTCCCACCCCATCTCCATCTCCACCGGCAGCCGCACCCCATCCGCACCGGATCGAGCCCTCTTATGCAGTTCATGTCGCCCCATGGATCGAGATCGAGTCCTGCTCCAACTGCGGCTGTCTCGTCGTGCGGTGGTTGGGACTGCCGGTGACGAACACCTAGATCCACCACTACCTAGCCCCCTCCAAG
The DNA here is from genome assembly GCA_034509565.1 of Triticum monococcum. NCBI lineage: Eukaryota > Viridiplantae > Streptophyta > Magnoliopsida > Poales > Poaceae > Triticum > Triticum monococcum. The sequence goes on from CM067842.1 coordinate 611,338,953, forward strand.
CTCCCTCCTCCCCTACATCACAAGAGGGGCGCGACGTTCCCTCTACATCCTGTGGGATACTCCTATTCTCTGCTCGCCATGATAGACGAGGAACATGGGGAATCGACACCCATCTTCAACTCACTTTTATCAATTTTTGGTTTGTTGCAAGCGACCCCGATTCGTTCCATGTGTCTTCTTTGCAGTTCACTGTTTTTCTTTTTTTTCAGGCGACCCTGATTCATTCAACGCTAGCTGTCTGGTCGGAGCTCCTCCACTGTTCACCTCCTCCTCTGCATCCCCTGCAGTTTGCTCCGGTGGTTAATGATGATGCATTGGCAGCGGGCAGATGTAGTGTGGCAGGGCAACGCATGTAGTGTGGTAGCGCCGCACATGCAGTGCGGTGCTCACGGCCATGCGTGGCAGCTACGGTTGGCCGCGCGAGCCACTCCCCGGGACTTGATTGCTTTCTTTATTTTTTTGGTTGAGGGAAGTTCCACAAAATTTAGTTTGCGGCAACATGGTTCGGTACACAATGCAGTTCGCTGGCGCGGGCGGCATTTTTGTCTTTTATTTGTATAGAAAAATGTGCGGCGCTAATGCTGATGAAAAAATGAAACATGAAAAAATGCACTTTCAGAAGGTTTGGTGCAGTGCAAAATCCACTACGAATTTGGAACATCAAAGAAAAATGCTAATGCTGATGGTGCGACCTCTAAGGTTGGCGATAAAGGAGGAGCGGGAGTTTGTCGTGGATGCGAACTGCAATGGTGCCCATCCATCCTGTAACCGCAAGGACCCCTTTGTGGTTCACTTGGTGATCCAAAAACAAAAACACATCAGAAAGCAGCTCACTTCTCAACACTTCTCAACGCGCGTAAAAAATTAATTAGTACGAAAAAAAGACAAATAGCAAATCATGAGGTTCACTTTTGGTAGTGTTTCCGCTTCACTTTCGGGAGTGTTGCGGTCCACTTTCCTTCGAAAAAAAAGTTGGAAAAAAGTAAACAAAACCCCTCTGAGAAAAATCTACGTCCAACAAGAGAAATCATGAAGTTCACTTCATTGTCTGATGCAGTGCGTTCTTCAGTTTGAAGCAGTGCGCTTTCTGTCCGATGCAGTGCAGGCGTCGATTTTGTTGTCGTGAAAAACAAAGTTTCCGCCTTTTTGTAATTTCAAAACTGCTCTTAAACCGCAAGGACCCCTTTGTGGTTCACTTGGTGATCCAAAAACAAAAACACATCAAAAAAGCAGCTCACTTCTCAACGCGCGTAAAAAATTAATTAGTACGAAAAAAAGACAAACAGCAAATCATGAGGTTCACTTTTGGTAGTGTTCCGCTTCACTTTCGGGAGTGTTGCGGTCCACTTTCCTTCAAAAAAAAAGTTGGAAAAAAGTAAACAAAACTCCTCTGAGAAAAATCTACGTCCAACAAGAGAAATCATGAAGTTCACTTCATTGTCTGATGCAGTGTGTTCTTCATTTTGAAGCAGTGCGCTTTCTGTCCGATGCAGTGCAGGCGTCGATTTTGTTGTCGCGAAAAACAGAGTTTCCTCGTTCTTGTAATTTCAAAACTGCTCTTAAACCGTAATGAATTAGAGTGAGTGTTCTATAAGAAAAAGTAGCGTCTCGACAATATCTTTCCAACAGTGTATCAGTTGGATCATTTCGACCAACGTTTTGTAAAAATTTCACGAAAAAACGGCCGCTGCCCTTCGTAGTCATACGCACGATTTTCAAATTTAACTAAAAACCGTAAGGAATCTCAAAAACATTCCAACATATGAAAGTTGCGTTTCGTTCGTAGCTTTCCAACGGTATATTAGACGCCTTGTTTCGACAAACGGTTAGGAAACTGGAGTGTAAACAGTACCGAAAAATTAAAAAAATTCAAAAAACACAATTCCGCGATTTAGTAAATTCAAAACTGCTCTTAAACCGTAGCGAATTAGAAAAAATAATAGATATGAAAAAGATGCGCGCCGACGATATCTTTCCAACGGTGTATCATATGTTTCATTCCGACGAGCGGTTTAGAAAAAAAGAAAAAAAACGCTCGCTGCCATTCGTTGTGAGCCGCACGATTTTCGAAACTGCTCTTAAACTATGATGAATTTTGAAAAGTGTTCAACATGGCGAAATTGCGTCTACTCCATAGTTTTTTAACGGTGTATTACACGCATAATTCTGATAAACGGTTAAAAAACTAGAGCAAAAAAGGTACCGAAAAAACCACACGTACAGTTTTTTCAAACATGAAGTTCGTTGGTCTGTGTGGTGCAGTGCGCTTAGCTTTCCAATGCAGTATTACAATGCAGTTCGGAAGTGTTATGAGAATATTATTCTCATAATGTTATGAGAATAGACCGGCTGTATGTATATATATATATATATATATATATATATATATATATATATCTTAAGTAATCATTGGGATATCACTCGGTTCCCATTAAAACTAATCACCCGCATTGTTTCCCCAACAAATATGGCTCCCACGATTGTTTCACAGAAACACCTTAGTATAACCTGCCAGGGGCTGGGTGTGGGAGCAAATGAGTTGCTAGTAAAAGTCTGAACAACTATACAGCATACTTCAGCATCGCAAGTTTGGCCTTATATGCATCAGCTCCAAATCATTGTCTTGGGTCAATAGTTGGGTTGCCCGGTGTCGGTGTCAAAACCGGCGGATCTCGGGTAGGGGGTCCAGAACTGTGCGTCTAAGGTGGATGGTAACAGGAGGCAGGGGACACGATGTTTACCCAGGTTCGGGCCCTTTTGATGGAGGTAAAACCCTACGTCCTGCTTGATTATTCTTGATGATATGAGTATTACAAGAGTTGATCTACCACGAGATCAGAGAGGCTAAACCCTAGAAGCTAGCCTATGGTATGATTGTATGTTGTCCTATGGACTGAAACCCTCCGCTTTATATAGACACTGGAGGGGGCTGGGTTACACAAGGTCGGTTACAAAGGAGGAGATATACATATCCGTATTGCCTAGCTTGCCTTCCACGCCAAGTAGAGTCCCATCAGGACACGGGACGAAGTCTTCAATCTTGTACCTTCATAGTCCAACAGTCCGGCCAAAGGATATAGTCCGGCTGTCCGGAGACCTCCTAATCCAGGACTCCCTCGGTAGCCCCTGAACTAGGCTTCAATGATGATGAGTCCGGCGCACAGTGTTGTTTTCGGCATTGCAAGGCGGGTTCCTCCTCCAAATACACCACGGAAGAGTTTGAATACAATGATAGTGTCCGACCCTGCAAAATAAGTTCCACATACCACCGTAGAGAGAATAATATTTCCACAAATCTAATCTGCTGATATGTTTTGACAGCATGACATCGCGCCATGGCCCGGTCATTATTTGAACCCTTTTTCTTTAACCAGCCATGCACATAATGCGAGGCGGTTTCTTGACACGTCTTGTCAAAGCAGAGATCGTGTTCCCCTTATCACGGAATTCTCATCAATACAAACGTGGCTAACCCAACCGTGCCTGTTGGTATGACTCATAGATCTTAGGTAAGTCTCAAAACGGCCACGAGGAGGACGCCTGATATTCACCCTCTTTATAAAGAGGACAAGGCTTTTTCTTTTTTCCCTCCTGGGCTCAATCGAATCCTTCCCCAGCCTCGGGTTCTAACACCCAAAGCTCAGGTCAGGTGCTTCGGACCTTCAATCATGTCCCGATCCAGCCTTCAAGGCCGGTGGATGCCTTCCTCCGTCACGGAGGAGGACATCAAGAAGTTGAGGGAGGCCAGATATCTGACCGCCGAAATTTCGCATAGGCTGCCCGCCCGAGGGTAGGTCATCCCTACTCTCGAACCCAACGAGAGCGTTGTATTCGTCTCCCACTTCCTCCGAGGACTAGGCCTCGCTCTGGATCCCTTTGTTAGGGGTCTTATGTTCTATTACGGGCTGGATTTTCATGATCTGGCCCCGGATTCCCTTCTTCACATCTCGTTATTCATTTTCATATGTGAGGCCTTCCTCCGCATTACCCCTCACTTCGGCCTGTGGCTCAAGACCTTTGATGTGAAGCCGAAGATGGTTGAGGGGCAGTATGCAGCGTACGGAGGTGCTTTAATAAGCAAAATTGCTGACAATCCATGGCCAAAGGGTTCCTTTCCAGAGGTGTCCGGATTGTGGCAGCAGGAGTCGTTTTACATCACAGCTCCCCGAAGTGCCAAATGGGTAGCTGCCCCCACCTTTCGCTCGGGCCCCCCACCACAACTGATGTCATGGATCAGCCGGGGGCTGAGCTGGGGTACAGCCAAGGAAGTGCCAATACTGCAGAGCCGTATCCGAGATCTCTTCAAGGGAGATTTCAGTCTGGTTATGGTAATGCAAGTTATGCTGGTTCGTCGAGTCCAGCCTTGCAAACGTTGACCCCTCCGCATGTGGGAATTCAACCCGGAAGGACCGCACACTATTCAGCATTTCCTCGGCATGACGCACGAGGAGATGTACAAATCGTTCTTCGGACCCCAAATAGAGTGTCCGGACACCATCGAGGACGTGGGCCTAAGATGCAACCGCCCCGCTACCCAAGTAAGTAATCCCATGGCCGAACACACTGTCCTTTTATTTATCATGACATCCTTCTGAAGAATCGCTCTTGGACCAGGACTGGATAACAAAGGCGAAGATGATCCAGTGTTCGGCCCCCCCTTCCTGAGGGCTTGGACAATCCGGTGCTGGAAAAGATGCTCGAGCCAGCACCTTGTCTAGTGCCCTCAAAGGAAGATGAAGGGGGAATAAAGAGGGCGAAAGCGGGCCTCCTTCGCTACCTATTCCAACCAAGGGAATGAGTGCCTCTGCGAGGGAGGATAACACAGGGGAAGAATATGACATTCTCTCCCCCGGGGAAGGAAGAGGACTACCTCGGAAGATCCGGAAACTAAGGTTTCCAAACGGGAGAATAAATCTCCGCCAGAGGGTCCTGCCTCGGAGGGTATTCTTGCCGCACAATGTCCGCGCAGGGATCAGCCCTCTACCGAGCTGTAAGTAATCAAAAAGTACTTAATAGTGAAGATGTCCTACCTTACTTCTGAAGACAATAACTGATGCTTATAAATTGTAGTCCGGATCACATCCCTTCTCGACAGAGTTCATCTTCGGGGGATCTTCTTCCGGAGATGATGGAGAGAGAAACGCCTCCTGGGACTCCCCAACTCAAGAAGTGGGCGACCTTGAAGTGTCGTTGCGAAGGGTATCTCCGGATCCACTAAGGCCAGAGGAGAATCCTTTGGCTGCTCGGAATCCCCAGTATCCGGCTCCTAAGGAGAGCGACAACAAGGGTCCGTACGGTGTGCGGTCGAACGCGCTGAAGGATCTTCTGGGGCAAGCTGCCGTCTCGGAAGCGCATCGTACGCTAATGGGTACGGTAATTGAAAGGATTTCATCTGCTGAAAGCGGTTTGCATGAAGCTTTTATGAGTCTGCTGAAAGGCTTCGAGGTACGTGAAATAATGTATGCTTTTAACAGTACCGCATATGTTAGGTATGCCCATGCAGATAGTAGCCCCTGAGACTCTGGTTGTCGTCGAGAATGGCAGCAAACAGAGGATCATAGTTGTGACTCCCTCGATGCGGCTATATCTCCCACGTGTCGAAGCACGACTTAGAGGCATAACGACATTGGAAGCAATGTCGCAAGTGAGGTAATCTTCACACAACCCATGTAATACATAAGGGAAAGAGATACATAGTTGGCTTACAATCGCCACTTCACACAATTACATGAATAAAGCATTACATCATCCAGATACAATCAAGGTCCGACTACAGAACCAAAATAAAAGAAGAACCCCAAATGCGACAAGGTCCCCGATCGACCCCAACTGGGCTCCACTATTGATCAACTAGAACGAAACAACACAAAGGACAAGATCTTCATCGAGCTCCTCCTTGAGCTTGGTTGCGTCATCTGCAAGGACTCATCGGCACCTGCAAGCTGGTTTTGGAAGTAACTGTGAGTCACGGGACTCAGCAATCTCGCACCCTCGCGATCAAGACTATTTAATCTTATGGGTAAGGTAAAGGTATGCGGTGGAGCTGCAGCAAGCGACTAGCATATAAGGTGGCTAACATACGCAAATGAGAGCGAGAAGAGAAGGCAAAAGCACGGTCGAGAAACTATGATCAAGAAGTGATCCTATAGCAACCTACGCCAATCATAACTCCAACACCGTGTTCACATCTCGGACTCCGCCGGAAAGAGACCATCACGGTTACACACGTGGTTGATGTATTTTAATTAAGGTCAACTTCAGGTTTTCTACAACCGGACATTAACAAATTCCCATCTGCCATAACCGTGGGCACGGCTTTCGAAAGCTCAAATCCCTGCAGGGGTGTCCCAACTTAGCCCATGGCAAGCTCTCACGGTCAACGAAGGATATACCTTCTAGCGGGAAGACCCTATCAGACTCGGAATCCCGGTTACAAGACATTTCGACAATGGTAAAACAAGACCAGCAAAGCCGCCTGATACGCCGGCAAATCCCAATAGGAGTTGCACATATCTCATTCTCAGGGCGCACCGGATAGGTCAAGCTACGAGTAAAACCAACCCTCGAGTTGCCCCGAGGTGGCCCCGCAGGCTGCCCGTTTCGGACCAACACTCAGAGGAGCACTGGCCCGGGGGGGTTTAAAATAAAGATGACCCTCGGGCTCGCGAAAACCCAAGGGAAGTTTATAGGTTGTTAGTGCAAATGGTAAAACCAAGGTTGGGCCTTGCTGGAGGAGTTTTATTCAAGGCGAACTTTCAAGGGGTTCCCATTATTACCCAACCGCGTAAGGAATGCAAAATCCGGGAACATAACACCGATATGACAGAAACTAGGGCGGCAAGAGTGGAACAAAACACCAGGCATAAGGCCGAGCCTTCCACCCTTTACCAAGTATATAGATGCATTAATTAAATAAGATATATTGTGATATCCCAACAAGTAAACATGTTCCAAACAAGGAACAACATCTCCATGTTCCAACAAGGAACAAACTTCAATCTTCACCTGCAACTAACAACGCTATAAGAGGGGCTGAGCAAAGAGGTAACATAGACAAACAACGGTTTGCTAGGACAAGGTGGGTTAGAGGCTTGGTTCAACAATATAGGAGGCATGATAAGCACGGGGTAGGTATCGCAGCATAGGGATAGCAAAAGAGCGAGCATCTAGCAAGCAAAGATAGAAGTGATTTCGAGGGTATGGTCATCTTGCCAGAAATCCCGCAAGGTAGAAGAACGAGTCCATGAAGAACACAAATGGACGTAGTCGAATGGGTCCTCACAAACGCGATGTTACCGGAACGAACCCAAAGAAGCAAACACCGGAAAGAAGCAAACAACATAGTAAACAACCAACACATGAACATGGTATGATATGCGGGATGCGGTATGCGATGCATATGCATGATTTGACAAGGAATTATTGAACCTGGCCTCATCTTGGAAAACCAAGAGTGCCACTGGAAAGGTGGGGTGATTTCGGTTGAAATCGATATAAAGATCACCGGAATCAGATGCATGGTTTGGAAATGGCAAGCAAAACAAATATGGCACCGGTCTGCGATAAACAGCAAGTAGCCATCTAGAAGCATCAAGATAATTATGCTGCAGCACTCAAACATGGCAACAAAATACATGGCAGGGATCCACTCATGATGCTTGACAAAAGATGAACACTGAGCTAGGGCGAATTCATTCATTAACAAGTTCAAACAAGCATGGCAAAAGTTCAATTGGTAAACAGATTTCAGACTTAGTGAAATTAACACAAGCCTGGAATTTCAGATCGGGTAGCACACTTTGGAGCAAGAAAATAATATGCTACAGGAACTTAACATGGAAAAGTAAGGCATGGCATGGAGATACTCAAAGAGCTTAACAAAAGTCTCTTAGTGACCTTGAGCCAAAAGGGATCAGAAAATACAATTGCCAGCATGTGAACATGGCAAAAACTTCAACAGATCACAGACTTAGTGAAAAACTGGAGCATGCAAATCAGATATCAAGTAGGCATGTTTACGAGCTCGATGCACTCACTACGGAGCAAGGCATGACAAACTAAGCATACACCCATCAAGAATACACATTATACAAGCTAGACATGGCAAGAACAACAACATAGCATGCACGAATCAATAACAACATCCTCGGCAAAATCGCTAACAAGTAAACAATCTGCCAGGATTCACGATATAGCAAAAGTAGAGCTCGATTAACTCAAGCTAGGGTGCTCCATAATTACAAGTAAAGACATGGATGGATAGAGCACCACAAGATTAACAAAACATCCTTACTGATCATCCTCAAAAGAGGCACGGATCACTAGGAAACAACATGAACATATGGCATATTGATAAAAACAAATCAAGGACTTCGTGAGATTTCTATGTCCCTGAAATCAGCATTAATGAATGCACTACTTTGCAAGCTTGTGCTAGTCACCACCCATATCACAAAAATACATGGCAAGCACCTCTGTAAAGATGGCAAAGCATATTACAAAACACATGTAGAGCTCAGGGGCATATCATGTACACATTAAACATGGCAAAAAATGACAAATAGCTATTTAGTGCAGCAGATCTGACAATTAACTCAAATAGCACTCTTCCAACAGCATTTCGGGCATCAAGATGAGCTGAAATGAAAATGATGCAATGAGATGAAATGATGTACTCTCTGAGGCGAACATATTGATATGCTACACGCCCAAAACGGAGCTACGGATGCGGAGTTACGACATGATGAACAGAGGCATATGAATCTGGAAATTTCGGGAACTTCGAAGAAATTACCACTCCAAGAAAGTCAACGGGACCGGACGAAGCGGGATGGCGAGATCCGGATCGGGAGGTGCCGTTTGGTTCGAGGGAGTGGTGGATCTCATCCCACTCCTCGGATCCGGCCGGACTTCGAACTCCGGCGAGGCGAGGGCGAGAAAGGACGGCGGTGGGGCGGCGCTTGCGCCAGCGATGCGGTGGCGGGAGACGGCAGCGGTCGACGCCGGTGAACGGAGGCGGTGGCCGGGCGGCGTGCCGCGGCGGACGACGTCGGCCGGCGAGCTCGGGCGGCGCGGCGTTGCGCGGTGGCGGCGGAGCAAGGCGCGGAGGCGGAGAAGCAGCGGCGCGGCGGCGGAGATCCGGTGGCGCGGAGCAACTCCAGCGACCGAGCGCAAAGAAGACGACGGGCGGACGGCGCGGCTCGGTCGGGAGGGCGGCGCGGCGGATCCGGGCCGGGCGGGCCAGATCTGGGCACCACGGGCCCGCACGGTGGAGGGAGCGATGGCGGCGACGTGGCCGGCTGTGATTGGCTGCGGCGGGCGGCGCTGCTGACGTGGCGACATCTGATTCGTCGGAGTGGCCGGACATGTCCGACAGCGCGGGACGAAATGTCTGGCGGCGCGCGGAGGAGTTTTAGGGTTTCATCTGCACGAGTTTCGGAGTGGAACACACACACATTTATATATAGGTAGAGGGAGCTAGGAGAGTCCAAATGAGGTGCGGTTTTCAGCCACACGATCGTGATCGAATGACCGAGATGATGGAGGAGGTTTTGGTGGGTTTTGGGCCAAACTGGAAGGGTGTTGGGCTGCAACACACACAAGGCCTTTTCGCTCCCTCGGTTAACCGTTGGAGCATCAAACGAAGTCCAAATGGTACGAAACTTGACAGGCGGTCTACCAGTAGTAAAGCAAGGCCGCTTGGCAAGTCTCGGTCCAATCCGGGAATGTTTAACACCCGCACACGAAAAAGAGGTAGAAAGGGACACCGGGTGACATAGGAGCGCCGGATTGCAAAACGGACAACGGAGAAAATGCTCGGATGCATGAGACTAACATGTATGCAAATGAAATGCACCTGATGACATGATATGCAATGCATGACACGCAAGCAATGACAAGGCAACAATAGAGAGTAACTGGACGACACATGGCACATCGGTCTCGGGGTGTTACAACACTCCACCAGTATGAGAGGATCTCGTCCCGAGATCTAGAATGGCACCGGAGGGACAACGGAAAAGAAAGAGAAGAGGTAAAACTAATTTGCTTCTTTGACCAACGAGTGAAACCATGAACCTTGAAAAGGTTAAGTCATTTTGAGAAAAGAATACAACGGAGATGACGAAGTTGAAAACACTCCGTTAGAAAAGAGGGACAAGGAAGAACAAATTCGGGCAGCACTCCAGTTGAAAAGTGGTGGAAGACTTGATAAAGCGAAAAGAACTTGAGAAATAGGGCACAACACTCCAGTTAAATGGATAAGCAAGAAAAGAACAAGGTCCTGACAAGAACAAGAAGAAGGGTTGAAAAGAGCAACAACACAATGCCTCCGAAACAAAAGTAAGAATGGAATGGAATGAACGAAGGGGAACACGATCTTGAGAGAGCACACTTACAACAAATGCTAGATCGGAGTTGTTGGAAAACCAACAATGAAAAGAATAAGCTTGATATGGTCTTATAGAATACATCTCAAAATTATGAGGTGACAACCTGCCACTCACGGAAAAAGAATTGGATTGATAAGAATAAGGAGACGTGAAAATATATCGCACCGGAAAGGATAAATGAAGAACTTGGATCATTTATAAGCGCCATAATAGCAACAATCCTTAGGGAAGGCTTTAGGTGAACAATTACCCTAGATAACTCCAATGGCGAGATTGATGGATTTAAAATACCTCATTCTTAATAACATGTGAATCATGAACTCATATTATCAAGAATGATGTGAAACTACCTCCAATAATACAGGAGAAAGAATTGCACTCCGGATAGCAAGATGAAGAATGCTTGAGCTCCTTAGAAAAGAATCTCGATGAACACTTCGAGAAGGAATATAAATCCTTGATGAACCATCATGTAGAACCTTCATTAAGAACTCCGGTAACAAAAGGATGATCAACCGGAAGGAAAGAGAGGTTGAAAAACACAAGTTGAAACCTTGCAATGATTAGATGGACCTTCGCGATGATATAATTGCGAGATGTAGGAACTCCGGGAAAATAAAAGATGAAACAATTGAGATCAAGAATTTTGATGAACCTCCGGAATAAGGAATTAATCTCTTGGATGAAACAATAATAAGAATTACATTATGCTTATCCTTCACCAATTCAAATTGATGACATTCAATGGATTTTGGCATACTACTTATTCTCGTAGAATGGATTAAGATAGATATAGCACAAACTTGGGAAGATCTTCAACGAACCACCGTAAGAATTGAAACAACGAATAAATTGATATGATAAATGAAGGAAGAAGAGTCTTGAGCAAACCACCGTAAGAATTAAAAATGAACAAAGAAAAAGATAAGGAAGACACCGGGAAGAATTTAGTAATTGAATGAAGATGCTTGAGAGAATTTAGATACATGAGAACAAAGAGATCACGAGCTGATAAGAGAATACTTGAATGTGATGCACCGGTATGATTTGGAGAACGAGAGCTGAAAGCTAGAATGAATAATTATGAGATGATGGGCTCCGAAGAATCAAACTGAAAAAGACTCCTGAATTGCTCCGGATGGATGAAAAGAATTCTCACAATCGAAAATAATTATGAGAGGATGGCAACAAGCTAGAATCACGAATCTTGAAGAGAATGGGGCAAGATTGAGAGAAAAATCTTCGTCGGTCTTCCAATCTGAGAATGACACGAGAAACACCACCATGAATTATTTAGACGCTCCGGAAGAATCAAAAGCGAAGAGATTGAGCCAACGATGAAAGAATTTAACCGATCTTGGAGAAAGGCATTTGACTGATGATGAATCATTCTTACATCAAACTTTGAAAAGAATTTGGGAGTAACTCCGGGAAAAATTAGAAGAGTCAGGTAAGATCCTGGGAAAAGACCTGTGGGTTAGGGCCCACTGAAAAGATACACCGTAGAACGATTTTGAAAAGGGATTGCATCGGTTGATATAAAAGGCTTGAATGAGATAACATCCGCGAAAGATCTCAAACGAAAGCAAAGTGGAAACATGAATCTTCGAGATATCTGAGCACTCCGGAACAAATGATTAGTTAGAAATGGATGATTAAGAGGTGCACCGACAAGGAAAACATTTGAAACGAGTTAAAGGATATGATCAACACCAAAAGCTTGAATTGACTCCACCAAAGAAGAAAAGGAATGAGGAATGATGAACTAGAAGCTCCGTTAGAATCTTCATGAGAAACAACGGGTAAGAACATTGACGGAAAAGAATGGAAACACTACACATCAATAAGATGGATACTTGATTAAGAAATCTTATTCCTCGAAGAAAGAGGGTGGGAGGGTGGGAAAACAAAGGCAACTTGGAGACGGATGAAACAAACACCTTTGAGAAGAACTGATAATTGATCTTACGAATGTTGAAGTGATCGGATCCACTTGAAGAGAGACACACCGGTTAACAGGATTGACATGACAGACTCGATGATCGTGAAGGATTAGTATTCACATCGGAGTATGAGAACACCATTTGGGGAAGGTATGGAATCAACATTTTCCTTCGAAGCAACTCGAATACCACAACTCAAAACAAAACAAAGGATTGGCTTGCAGAATAAGCCGGAACAAACATATGATAGAGATTTCGTCCGAAGTTTTTGTGGTGGGGCCTACACAGGCTCGATCGTACAACACCATCATGTACAAGGCAGTGCACATGACATATGAAGCGTCCTCGAGTCGGCATAGCCAAGGACTCTTTAAGACACAACGAGACCACTGTAAAACCGACCGTGAATAGGCGGACCACTAGACGTCAAACCCCAATTTCATATCATACATCTATCGGAAAGATATCCTACGAGCTACTAGAATTCCCACTTATAAACTCCCGAAATTTCCTGGTTATGCAATCAGGTGTTGGGGATACAGGGGAAGCATAATATGTCACCCAAAACTAGCAAATCCTATATCCAGCTGTATCCATCCTTCAACACATAACCAAGAAACCTTCGGAAATCGTCTACCTCAACCTTCGAAAAGCATCCGTTATACAAGTTATGGCAATACTCCCGAACTCCCGCCCCAGTACTGGGTGGCGTCGAGGTTATCTCACCAACAACTACATAAAAGAGATTTTTGATGTTGGCGAAACTAAACTCAGGTATTCCAGAACTGCAACGATAAAATTGTGATGACAACACCTCGGAGCTCAACTCCCCGGGACACTGCCACAACCCCTAAATGACAGGAGGCACCAAGAACAATGTTCTCGTCAAAAATCGATCGGAACGATTCCAAGATACCCACGTGATCCTAAAAAAAATTTAGTGAAATTTGAGAAGAGAAGAGTCAAAACTCTATGTCAGGATGCCTTACCAGAGCGATGAAGGGACTGGGGAGTAAAAATAATTCCTAAACTCTCCGATATATAATTCCTAAATGACTCAAAACATTTTTCTATACTCAACAACGTCCGATAATTCGATCAAGCAATGGGGCTCCTAAGGTCGGGGAAGGCTCTGATTACCAACTTGTGATGCCCTCGATGCGGCTATATCTCCCATGTGTCGAAGCATGACTTAGATGCATAACCGCATTCAAAGCAATGTCGCAAGTGAGGTAATCTTCACACAACCCATGTAATACATAAGGGAAAGAGATACATAGTTGGCTTACAATCGCCACTTCACACAATTACATGAATAAAGCATTACATCATCCAGATACAATCAAGGTCCGACTACGGAACCAAAATAAAAGAAGAACCCCAAATGCGACAAGGTCCCCGATCGACCCCAACTGGGCTCCACTACTGATCAACTAGAACGAAACAACACAAAGGACAAGATCTTCATCTCTTAATCGAGCTCCTCCTTGAGCTTGGTTGCGTCATCTGCAAGGACTCATCGGCACCTGCAAGCTGGTTTTGGAAGTAACTGTGAGTCATGGGGACTCAGCAATCTCGCACCCTCGCGATCAAGACTATTTAAGCTTATGGGTAAGGTAAAGGTATGCGGTGGAGCTGCAGCAAGCGACTAGCATATAAGGTGGCTAACATATGCAAATGAGAGCGAGAAGAGAAGGCAATAGCACGGTCGAGAAACTATGATCAAGAAGTGATCCTATAGCAACCTACGCCAAGCATAACTCCAACACCGTGTTCACTTCTCGGACTCCGCCGGAAAGAGACCATCACGGTTACACACGTGGTTGATGTATTTTAATTAAGGTCAACTTCAGGTTTTCACAACCGGACATTAACAAATTACCATCTTCCCATAACCGCGGGCACGGCTTTCGAAAGTTCAAATCCCTGCAGGGGTGTCCCAACTTAGCCCATGACAAGCTCTCACGGTCAACGAAGGATTTACCTTCTAACGGGAAGCCCGATCAGACTCGGAATCCCGGTTACAAGACATTTCGACAATGGTAAAACAAGACCAGCAAAGCCGCCCGATACGCCGACAAATCCCGATAGGAGCTGCACATATCTCGTTCTCAGGGCACACCGGATAGGTCAAGCTACGAGTAAAACCAACCCTCGAGTTGCCCCGAGGTGGCCCCGCAGGCTGCCCGTTTCGGACCAACACTCAGAGGAGCACTGGCCCGGGGGGGTTTAAAATAAAGATGACCCTCGGGCTCGCGAAAACCCAAGGGAAGGTTATAGGTTGTTAGTGCAAATGGTAAAACCAAGGTTGGGCCTTGCTGGAGGAGTTTTATTCAAGGCGAACTTTCAAGGGGTTCCCATTATTACCCAACCGCGTAAGGAACGCAAAATCCGGGAACATAACACCGATATGACGGAAACTAGGGTGGCAAGAGTGGAACAAAACACCAGGCATAAGGCCGAGCCTTCCACCCTTTACCAAGTATATAGATGCATTAATTAAATAAGATATATTGTGATATCCCAACAAGGAAACATGTTCCAAACAAGGAACAACATCTCCATGTTCCAACAAGGAACAAACTTCAATCTTCACCTGCAACTAACAACGCTATAAGAGGGGCTGAGCAAAGCGGTAACATAGACAAACACCAGTTTGCTAGGACAAGGTGGGTTAGAGGCTTGGTTCAACAATATAGGAGGCAAGATAAGCACGTGGTAGGTATCGCAGCATAGGCATAGCAAAAGAGCGAGCATCTAGCAAGCAAAGATAGAAGTGATTTCGAGGGTATGGTCATCTTGCCTGAAATCCCGCAAGGAAGAAGAACGAGTCCATGAAGAAGACAAACGGACGTAGTCGAATGGGTATTCACAAACACGACGTTACTGGAACCAACCCGAAGAAGCAAACACCGGAAAGAACCACACAACATAGTAAACAACCAACACATGAACATGGTATGATATGCGGGATGCGGTATGCGATGCATATGCATGATTTGAAAAGGAATGATTGAACTTGGCCTAAACTTGGAAAACCAAGAGTGCCACTGGAAAGGTGGGGTGATTTCGGTTGAAATTGATATAAAGATCACCGGAATCGGATGCACAGTTTGGAAATGGCAAGCAAAACAAATATGGCACCGGTCTGCGATAAACAACAAGTAGCCATCTAGAAGCATCAAGATAATTATGCTACAGCACTCAAACATGGCAACAAAATACATGGCAGGGATCCACTCATGATGCTTGACAAAAGATGAACACTGAGCTACGGCCAATTCATTCATTAACAGGTTCAAACAAGCATGGCAAAAGTGCAATTGGTAAATAGATTTCAAACTTAGTGAACACAAGCCTGGAATTTCAGATCAGGTAGCACACTTTGGAGCAAGAAAAATATAAGCTACAGGAACTTAACATGGCAAAGTAAGGCATGGCATGGAGCTACTCAAAGAGCTTAACAAAAGTCTATTAGTGACCTTGAGCCAAAAGGGATCAGAAAATACAATTGCAAGCATGTGAACATGGCAAAAACTTAAACAGATCACAGACTTAGTGAAAAACTGTTGCATGCAAATCAGATATCAAGTAGGCATGTTTACGAGCTCGATGCACTCACTACGGAGCAAGGCATGACAAACTAAGCATACACCCATCAAGAATACACATTATACAACCTAGACATGGCAAGAACAACAACATAGCATGCACGAATCAACAACAACATCCTCGGCAAAATCGCTAACAAGTAAACAATTTGCCAGGATTCATGATATAGCAAAAGTAGAGCTCGATTGACACAAGCTAGGGTGCTCTATAATTACAAGCAAAGACATGGATGGATAGAGCACCACAAGATTAACAAAACATCCTTACTGATCATCCTCAAAAGAGGCACGGATCACTAGGAAACAACATGAACATATGGCATATTGATAAAAACAGATCAAGGACTTAGTGAGATTTCTACGTCCCTGAAATCAGCATTAATGAATGCACTACTTTACAAGCTTGTGCTAGTCACCACCCATATCACAAAAATACATGGCAAGCACCTCTGTAAAGATGGCAAAGCATATTACAAAACACATGTAGAGCTCAGGGGCATATCATGCACACATTAAACATGGCAAAAAATGACAAATAGCTATTTAGTGCAGCAGATCTGACAATTAACTCAAATAGCACTCTTCCAACAGCATTTCGGGCATCAAGATGAGCTGAAATGAAAATGATGCAATGAGATGAAATGATGTACTCTCTGAGGCGAACATTTTGATTTGCTACACGCCCAAAACGGAGCTACGGATGGGGAGTTACGACATGATGAACAGAGCCATATGAATCTAGAAATTTCGGGGACTTCGAAGAAATTACCACTCCAAGAAAGTCAACGGGACCGGACGAAGCGGGATGGTGAGATCCGGATCGGGAGGGGCCGTTTGGTTCGAGGGAGTGGTGGATCTCATCCCACTCCCCGGATTCGGCCGGACTTCGAACTCCGGCGAGGCGAGGGCGAGAAAGGATGACGGCAGGGCGGCGCTTGCGCCGGCGATGCAGTGGCGGGAGACAGCGGTGGTCGACGTCGGCAAACGGAGGCGGTGGACGGGCGGCATGCCACGGCGGACGACGTCGGCCGGCGAGCTCGGGCAGCGCGGCGTTGCGCGGTGGCGGCGGAGCAAGGCGCGGCGGCGGAGATCCGGTGGCGCTGTCAGGACCCCGATCCTAAGTCACACCTATCTAGCATGTAACACATCATATCACTTTGCGGCCTCACGCACGGTATTCCCACGGGTGCCACCTTACCTGGCCCGGGACCATTCGTGCCTTTTGGCTCACGTATATGATAGTGTCGCTAGCATCCATATGACAGAGAACCCGGGCCGACATGGCTAGTCGTGAACCCAAGGGGCACTAACCTATGGGGACAGGCATACATGATTCACGTCGAGCGTGTCGGTCAGCAGCGTGTGAGTCCGGCCTGTAGCATTGGGCTAACAGGACTCCGGTAACCCGGGCTGTAGCAGGCTAGGCAGGACTCCGGATGTCACCGCATGACATTTCCCCGAAGGGACACACACAGGAACGAAGTGAAACACATGCCGGCTAGTCAAGTGTCCTGAGCAGTAGTGTTGGGCTAGCAAGACTACGGTGAACCGGGCTGTAGCGGACTACTATGGCTCAAGGAGGCACTAGACTACATTTCCCCATAAGAGAGGCTGCCAAGGATAAACAACTAGATTGTCGGATCCCACACATACCAAGCATTTCAATCATACACACAATATGCTCGATATGTGTAAATACAACATGGCATCACAACAAGACTCTACGACTCAAGTATTTATTCATTAGGCTCCGAGGAGCGAGATATTACAAACATGGGTCTCATGACCCAACAATCATAGCATACAAGTCAAAGCACATGCGGAAGCTTAACATGTCTGAGTACAGACATCTACAAATGGGAAAAGGCTAAGAAGCCTGACTATCTACCAGATCCTGCCAAGGGCACAAGATCGTAGCTGAGGTATCAAGCTAAACATCGAAGTCCACGCGGATCTAATAGCGAGACCGAAATCTCTCTGCAAAACATAAATTAAGCAAACATGAGTACAAAGGTACTCACCAAGACTTACATCAGAACTAAACTACATATGCATCGGTATCAACAAGGGGGTGGTGGAGTTTAACTGCAGCAAGCCAGCTTTGACTTGGTGGCTATCTGAACTACGACTGCAAGGAATTCTTTTGAGGTGGCGCACACGAGTCCACATATTCACCATTCAATACACCACTATGGATCCGCTCTCGTCTCCCTACGAGAAGGCCATCCATAGCACTCACACTTATCTTGCGAGTTTTAGAGTATCCACTTTCACTTGTCTATGAACTGTTATAGGCAACCCAGAAGTCCTTTACCGCGGACACCGCTATTCGAATAGATCATTTATAACCCTGCAGGGGTGTACTTCGTCACACATGTTTCCACCACTTAGCGTCTGCACACGACATGTGCTCGGTAGACTTCAAGCGAAAGCCGACTGTCGGGTGGTAGGAGCGACATATGCCAATGGGTGGCTTATCATTGCGAGGGCCAATAGAACATCGCCGGTGCCTGGAAACGGGATGAGGCGAAGACATGCATGCCGGCGAATCTTACCCAGCTTCAGGGCTCTCCGGGGAGATAACACCCCTACTGCTGCTCTGCGGGGTCTCCGCATGGTTACTAAGTGAACAAGTAGCTACAATGCTCCTTGAGCTGTTTTGGGTGGAAGGAGGAAGAAGGGCTCGGCTCAGCCTGCTTCCTCTCCTTGTGTAGTGTCTAGGTCTAGAATGAGAGTCCAACCCTTTGCATGGGTGCACCGGGGGGTTTATATAGGCCTACCCCCCGGGGGTACAATGGTAATCCGACTGGGCACGGGGCCCAGCTGTCTGTGACTACGCTCGCCGGCTTCTGTGCCGGCTTCTGGGGCCCGCTGGCTGGTGGGTCCCGCCGGCTGCCGGCTCCTGGGTCGACAGGCCGGCCCCACCGGCCAGGGCCTGGTCGGCGGCTGGTTACTGTTACTCCGTGTTGTTGACGCAGGCTTGGTCGGGGTGAGCGTGGCTACAGTAACGCCGCCTTGGCGGGCGATTACTGTAGCCCCGCCGCATCTTGTCTCCTTAATGGGCGTCTCCTTCAGGAGGGTGGCAGGCCGGCTATGAGAAGCCGTCCCTCTATCTTGCCGGCTTGAGAGGAGGTGCGGCCGCCTTCGGCATCTCTCTCCCCGAAGGGGCCCACCGCCTTGGGGCCACGCTGGCGGCCCGTCGTGGACGGCGTCAGAGCCGCCGTGGCTATAGTGCCGCGCCGGGCGGGCCGCGGCTGCCCACACGAGGCGCTGTACCAGGCGTGCTCCGGGTTTTGGGGGCGGCAGGCTCCACTGTAGCCACGCCCCTGCTTCATCATCACAGAGTGGACGCGTACATTGCGGGTACGGCATTGACTGCTTTATGGGAGCCGGCCTGGCTGCAGCCGGCCTTGTCGTGGCCGGCCTCTCATAGCCGGCCCCCATGGCGTTCTTCATGAGGGTAAAGGGCGGGCCGCCCCCGAAACCGGCTAGGAAGGTAGTCGGCTAGGGGGGAGGCGGCCCAGGTCTTGAGTCTTCTTATGAGCCGGACGGGCTCATAATTTTTTCTGAGGGGCCAGGGGAAGCCGGCTGGGCTACCCATGGCTATTTACCCCGACAGTAGTCCCCGAAGCCGGGCGAGCTTCACGGCGGACGGAAGGACGGGAAGCTTGGCCGGCTTCATACCCTGAGGGGCCGACCTCGCCGTCGCAGCCGACTTCGGAGCACTTTTTGGTTTATTAAGGTGACCGTGGTCGACCCGCGGGCTGGCCACGGGCCCCACGACGAGCCACGTGGCGGAGAAGTCCTGCCATCGCACGCGCGCGATAGGACGCCGCCGCAGGCCCGGGCCCACCACTCCCTGGCCTCGGCCCGGGCGCAGATCTTCTGTGCCCCGAGGGGACTGCTCGCCTCCCCGCGGCCGTTTCTTCGCGTCATCAAGACGCGTAATTAACGCGGGTGTGGGGGGAGATGGGCACGATCGATCCCCACGATCCCCCACGCCGCGCCTCCTCGGCTCTGGCGCACGAGCCTACAAGTAGGGGGGAGAGGGGGAGAGACAAAGGCTCGTTCGCTCCACCGCTCCCCATCCCTCCTTGCTCCTCTTCTTCTCCTTCTTCTTCCTCGTGCCCGACGCAGTCTCGCGCCGCAGCCCGCTCACGCCGCCATGTCTCTGGCGCTGTCAAGCTCGTGGGACGGGTCCAACGTCCACGAGGACCACATTGAATTCCTCCGCCAGACCCGCCGCCTGCCCGCCGCCAACCTTGTGCAGGTTCGTCTGGCGCCGGAGACGGAGGTCTCGCCGGCGCCGGAGGAAGGCGAGCGCGTCGTCTTCCGCACGCACTTCTTGCGTGGCTTCGGCTTCCCGGCGAGCAGCTTCATGCGGTCCTTCCTCAAATTCTACAACCTCCAGCCGCATCACGTCACGCCCAACACGGTGATGCAGCTGTCGGCCTTCGTTTCCCTCTGTGAAGGTTTCTTGGGGGTGCTGCCGACGCTGGAGCTCTGGGCGGAGCTCTTCCAGAACAAGCTCGGCACCGTCTCCGCCGGCGTGCCGGCTCCCTGCGGGGCCTTCATCGTGATGAAGAGAGCAAGCGACGACAACCCCTTCCCTCACATCCCTCTAATCTAGTGTGTCAAACTCTGGCAGAAATCCTACTTCTACGTCAAGAACGTCGCCCCGCACGGCGACTACGTCAATCTGCCGGCTTACGTAGCCGGCCCGCCGGCTGGGAGGCGGCCGTCTTGGGGTTACCGGTCTAAGTCCTTGTCTCCGGCCGGGAACGCCTCCATCGCCCGGCTTCGGGTGATGATCCAGTCGGAAGGTCTGCGCGCAGCCGACCTGGTAGCCGCCTTCGTCGAGCGCCGGATTCTCCCCCTTCAAAGCCGGCCCCACATGATGTGCCAGATGAGCGGCCGGTTCGACCCTTACCGGCTGAGCACATGGGAGATGCCCCATGCCGAGGTGGCTCTTATGGTGAACTACATCTTCAACCTGAAGCTCACCGACGAATGGCAATTCGGCAAGGCGCCGTACTCTCGCGCCCATCCTCCGCCTGTGGTAAGTCCTTCTTCTTGTCGTCGGCCGGCTTGAGTCAGCCGGCTTCTGACCAGGTGGCTCTTCTCTTTTTTTATTAGAACCCTCTCCTTCCGCCGCCAGCCGGGGCGGCAGGAGTCGAACGCGAGTATGCCCCGGACCGCACGATGGATGACCTCGACGACCCGGACCTGGCCGCAGTCGCCATGGAGGACGCCGCCACGGGGGACGTCGCCGAGCCCGGAGGCACAGGGCTCTCGGCCAGTTTCGACGACTGGCCGGACGATTTCAACGCCGAAGAAATCCCGCGCCACCAGCCGGCAACCGACCGCCACAGCGCGGGCTCGTCCGCCGCGCCGGCCGCCGGTGGTGGAAAGGGGAAACGCCGGGCCGCGCTCCCACTCTTCAGAAGCCGGCCGAAGAAGACAAGGGCCTCCGCAGCGGCCACGAAGCGTGACGAGGCGGCGGCGAAGGCGGCCCACTTCCGGAAGGCGGTGAAGAAGCCTCCGTCAGTTTCTGCGTAAGCCCTCTGGCCGCTTACATGCTTGTTATTTTGAAGTCTTCCTTTGCTTTAATTCTTCTCTGATTTCTTGAGCAGGGCGCCGCTCTCCCTCGAGCGAGGCCCAGGCGGCTCCGTGGTTGGGCCGGGTGCTGGATCTTCAGGGTCCCGCCGCGTGGACCCCCGCGCCGATCTTGCAGAGGCCACGGAGCGAAACGCTCGCGAGGCGCGTCGAGAGAGGGAGGAGGCGGAGCGGGAGGCCGCCCGGATGGCGGTGGGGCGAGCGAGCGCGGCGGCCGAGACTCCGTCGGAGCGGGCGGCCGCGGAGACGGAGGCGGAGGGCGCACGTAGCCGGCCTCCGCTGCACGCCATCCCCCTCCAAACCTTGGATCCGGACATCCCTCTGCCCACGGCGGAGGAGATCACCCCCGAGCAGCCGCCAGTGCAGAGGGACGAACTCTTCGAGGTCTTCGCGGAGAGGACGCCGCCGGCAGCGCCAGCCGGAGCGGGCGAAGGCGGCCAGTCATCGGCAGTGCCGGAGGAGCCGGCCCGGGCCGCACCCGAGGCCGGAGCCGGTCTTGAGATCGAGCTGGCGGCGGGCCAGCACGCCGGAGGGAGCACGGCCCCGCCGGACACGCGCCGAGCCGCGGGTGCCGGCCAGACGGCAGACGCCTTGGATGCGGCCCGCTCCGCCACGTCCCGGTGGACTCCCAGCGGAGGAAGCGGCGAGCTGAACGCCGCGGCCCAAGGGGTTCGGAGCCGGCTGGAGGCACAGGCCGGCCTCCTGAGGCAATTCACTCAGGAGTTTCTGTCGACGCGGTCTGCAATCCGGGTAAGTCTTTACTGGTTGACCGTTCTGGTCCTCTGAATTTTTTTCGTGGGGGCGCGCTAGCGCACCCACTGGGTGTAGTCCCCGAGATCCGGGCCGACTGCAGCGCAGTCGGGTCGGATCTTACTCGACGACTATCTTGACTGTTTTTTCTGATTTCTAGGATTATCACAATTCTCGTGCCGCCGCCTTCAACTCCCAGGCTCGGGAGCTGAGCCGGAGGACCAAAGACCTGGCCAGTAGCCGGCGTAAGTGTATTGTCTTTATTGGTTTCTCGTGGGGGCGCGACAGCGCACCCACTGGGTGTAGTCCCCGAGATTCGGGCCGACTGCAGCGCAGTCGGGTCGGATCTTCCTTGACGACTTTTCCCTTGCTGACTTTTCTCTTTGTCTTTTGCTCGCGCAGAGGCCAACACCGACTTGCGGAGGGAACTCGGCGAAGTGCAGGCCGCTCTTCGTGCCAGGGACGCCGAGTACGCTGACTTGGTTCAGGAGCGCGACCGCCTGGCCAAGAAACTGGTCGACCAGGAGGAAAGCCATAAGGCGGCCCTGCAAAAGGCGCAGGACGGCGAGGCTGCCCTGAAGGCGGAGTTCGAGACCAGGGAGGCGGGCTGGGCCGAGACGCGCCAGGCGCTAGAAGAAGGCTTCGGCCGGATCGAGGATCTTATTGATGGTAGGCCGTCTTTCTTGCCCTTCTTCCATCTGCCGGCCGCCTGCGGTTTTGTTTTGACTTGTGTTTGCTGTCTTGCGCAGAGTACTTTCCCGGACAATCCGTCCTCGCCGCCCAAGCCATCGAGGCTTACCGCGAGGCGCGCCGTCAGGCCGGAGTCGTGATTCTGCCAGATGCGAATCGGACGCTGTCGGAGCAGCTCATCGCCATCCAGGCGCGGCTGCAGCCGGCCCATCGGCTGCTCCGCCGGCTCCAACGTGCCGGGGCGACGGTGCTTGCCGCGCTCTAGCCCGGCCAGACGATTCCCCGCACCCCAAGCCGGACGGCCGACTGGCTAGAAGTCGCAGTCGGCCGCCTCGAGGCTTGGAAGGCGTACGCAGCCCGTCTTGGAGCCGGGCGTGTGCTGGAGTTCGTCCGCGCGTGGTACCCAGGGCTAAGCCTGGACCAGCTGCGGACTTGGCAGTCGGAAGCCGACGCGGAGCTGGAGGAGGTGTGGCCGGCGATTGCGCAACGCGCCTCGACGATCGCCGAGTGCACCGACACCAGTGTCTTCGCGCCGGAGCTCAACGATGATGGCGCCGCCCAGCCGGAGGAGTGGTTCGGGCTGAACCCGACGGACGGCGAAGACTCGGCCGAGGAGATCGCCTCCAGCGACGAGGGCGAGGACGACGAGGAGGAAGACGGCGAAGACGCCGAGCCGACTGGTGAGACGGCCGACCGCCCTCAAGCCGATTGTGCCTCCAGCAAGGAGCCACGCGGGAGCGCGCCCTCTGCCGGAGGCGATGATCAAGCCGAGGTTGGCCAGCCGGCCGCTCCTCCAGCCGGCACGACTGCTTCCACCGCCCAGCCTGGCTCGTCAGCGGCCCCGCCGGCTTGATCTGCCGTTCCTATTGTCCCTGTTTTGCTTTTTCGAACAATTTTAAGTTTCTGCAATTCCACTCGCTGGGGGTGTATCGAACAATGTTGGATGTCGACCTCTCTGGAGGTCCTTTGTGTAAATATTAATATATGCATGTGTTGGCTTTCATTCAAGTGCACTTTTTTGTCCTTAGGCTCTTTCCTTTGCCGCCTTCCCTCTTTGGGAAGGCAAGTACTCAAGCTTTCTTGGATTTGAAGCGGACTGAATGTAAGCCGGCCGGCCGGCTACTCTGGTAGTTGGTCGGCGGGAGGCAGGAAGCCGGCCTTTTGTTATATATGAGCCTGTTTAGTCCCTAGCCGTTTTTCGTGTGCGCACCCTTTCCGGCTTGTGACTCTTGCCAGCCGGGCAGTCGGTTCTTCGAGCTGTGATTTTGGCAAGAGCCAAGCCTGGGTGTCGGCACATTACTTGTCTGACTGCGGGTAGGGCTCCTAATATAACTCCAGTCGGCTAGTCCCCGGGCCGACTTGTCAAACCCAGTAACGGGCAAAATAAATGAACAGGTGATATCATACGCATGATAACTTTCATTCATAAAATAAAGGATGGCAGTCCCCGAGTCTTTCTCGGGGAGCCTACTGTTTCATACTTAATACAAAAGTGGGCATAATACATACTGCATTTTAACTGTAAAACTTCCGAAGAAGATTTGCATTCCATGGTCGCTCCGACTCCTTGCCGGAGTCGTCTCTCTTGCGTGCCTTCGGCTTCTGCGCGTCGATGAGGTAGTAGGCATCGTTGCTCAAGGCTCTGCTGACGATGAAGGGGCCTTCCCAGGGGGCTGCGAGCTTGTGCTGGCCGGCTGTTCGCTGGATCAGCCGGAGCACAAGGTCGCCCTCCTGGAAGGATCTTGGTCGGACCCTCCGGCTGTGGTAGCGGCGCAAACCCTGCTGGTAGATGGCAGACCGGCTGAGGGCTAACAACCGGCCTTCTTCCAGCAGGTCGACACCGTCTTCTCTTGCTTCTTTGGCCTCAGCTTCCGTGTACATGGTTACCCGAGGCGAGTCGAACTCGATATCTGTTGGGATGATTGCCTCGGCACCATATACAAGGAAGAAGGGAGTGAAGCCGGTTGATCTGTTGGGGGTAGTACGCAGACTCCATAGGACAGCCGGCAGCTCATCGAGCCAACAGCCGGCTGAACGCTCCAGAGGTACGACCAGTCGGGGCTTGATGCCGGACAAAATGAGGCCATTTGCCCGGTCCACTTGGCCGTTTGACTGCGGGTGGGCGACTGACGCAAGGTCCAGCCGGATACCTTGCGCAGCGCAGAACCGTGCCAAGGCACCTTTGGCAAAGTTCGTGCCGTTGTCGATGATGATGCTGTGCGGTATGCCGTACCGGGTTGTTATATCTGCAATGAAAGTCACTGCAGTCGGCCCATTCAGCTTCTTGATCGGCTTCGCCTCGATCCACTTGGTGAACTTGTCGACGGCGACGAGCAAATGTGTCATGCTGCCGCGCGCCGTCTTGAATGGGCCTACCATATCCAATCCCCAGACGGCAAAGGGCCAGGTGATGGGAATGGTCTTGAGTGCCGAAGCCGGCATATGTTGCTGTGAGTTGAAAAGCTGGCAGCCTTTGTAGTGTTTGACTAGCTCTTTGGCGTCGTCCAAAGCAGTCGGCCAGAAGAAGCCGTGGCGGAAGGCTTTGGCGACAAGTGATCTTGATGCGGCGTGGTGGCCGCACTCTCCCTGGTGTATATCCCTGAGGATCGCGATGCCTTTCTCCTGCTCGACGCATCGCTGCAAGACTCCGGTGGCGCTGCGCTTGACAAGCTCTCTATTGACGATTGTGTATGCTCCAGCCCGGCGCTGGACTTGTCTTGCTTCGTTTTTGTCAGCCGGCAGATCTTGGTTCACCAAAAAGTTGCGGATGGTGTGGGCCCATGATGGAGCGGCAACTTCCTCTACTACCAATGTGGCTAGAGCCACCAGGGTGGGCGGGCTGGGTAATGCAGTGCTGGAGTCGGCCGCCGCTTGCTGTGCTGAAGAAGTCCCCGGGCCGGCTACCGCAGTCCCCGGGCCGGGTGCGGCAGTCCCCGAGCCAAATATTGAAGTCCCCGGGCCGGCTGCTTGATTCTTCGAGCCGGACCCGGCCTCCTCGGGGTTAGGCGGCATGAAGATGGAGTCGGATTCCGGAGACGGGTTGATTGATGGCTTGAGGAGGCGCTGCAGGGCGACACCGGTTGGTATTGCTTGCCGCGTGGAGCCTATTCGGGCCAGAACATCTGCTGGCTCGTTGTCGGCTCGCGGTACATGAAGGAATTCACACCCGTCGAAGTATCCGCTGATTTGCTGCACTAGGAAGCGGTAGCTCGCCATGTTTGCATCCTTGGCGTCCCAGTCACCGGAAGATTGCTGCACCACCAAATCCGAGTCGCCATAGCACAGGATCCGGCGGATGCCAAGTTCCTTGGCAAGCCGGAGCCCGTGTATGAGCACTTCGTACTCGGCTACGTTGTTGGAGGCGGCGAAGTGGATCTGTAGCGTGTATCTGAGCTTGTCGCCCTTTGGAGAGGTAAGGACGACACCGGCTCCCAAGCCGGTGCGCATCTTTGATCCATCAAAGTGCATGCGCCAATGGGTGGAGTCGGGCGCTGGTGGTAAGTACTGGGTCTCGGCCCAGTCGATGAGGAAGTTGGCCAGCGCTTGCGTCTTGATGGCGGTGCGGGGTTGGTAGAAGATCGTGTAGGGGGCCAGCTCGATGGCCCATTTAGCCACCCGGCCGGATGCATCCCAGCTGCCTATGATCTCGGCCAGTGGGGCAGTGCATACGACCGTGATGGGATGCTCTTGAAAGTACGGCTTCAGCTTCTTGGCGGCGAAGTACACGCCATAGCACATCTTCTGATAGTGCGGGTAATTTTGTTTCGAGGCGGACAGCACCTCGCTCAGGTAATAAACCGGCCTCTCGACCGGCTAGGCTCGGCCTTCTTCGGGGCGTTCGACCACAATGACGGTGCTGACCACCCGGCTAGTGGCGGCAATATATAGGAGCATGGGCTCCTTCTCAGTCGGTGCCGCCAAGACAGGCGGCGTGGACAGCATTTTCTTCAGCTCGCGGAAAGCTTGGTCGGCCTGGTCATTCCACTCAAAGTGAGTGCTCTTCTTCATGAGGCGGTAGAGGGGGAGAGCTTTTTCTCCAAGCCGGCTGATGAAGCGGTTCAGAGAGGCCAGGCACCCGGTGAACTTCTGAATCTCTCTGAGCTTGGTTTGGACTGCCATCCTCTCGATGGCCTTGATCTTCACAGGGTTGCACTCTATGCCGCATTCGGAGACCAGAAAGCCTAGGAGCTGGCCGGCTGGTACTCCGAACAGGCATTTCTCTGGGTTGAGCTTGATCCGGAACTGGCGCAGGTTCTCGAATGTCTCCTTCAAGTCCTCCAGCAGAGTGCCATGCTTCTCCGTCTTCACCACAACATCATCCACGTAGACGTGGGCGTTCTTGCCGAGCTGCGTGAGGAGGCACTTCTGCATGCAATGCTGAAAAGTGGCGCCAGCATTCCTCAAGCCGAACGTCATAGTCAGGTAGCAGAAGGCTCCAAACGGCGTGATGAAGGCAGTCTTCAGTTGGTCATCCGGGTTCAGCTTTATCTGTTGGTATCCCGAGTAGGCATCCAAAAAGCTCAACAGCTCGCATCCGGCTGTGGAGTCTATCACTTGATCAATCCTGGGCAGAGCGAAGGGATCTTTTGGGCAGGCTTTGTTGAGGCTTGTGTAATCTATACACATGCGCCACTTGTTATTCTTTTTCAGCACGAGAACCGGGTTCGCGAGCCACTCGGGGAAGAAAACTTCCATGATGAAGCCGGCTGCGAGAAGCCGGGCTATCTCCTCCCCTACGATCCTTCTCTTCTCCTCTGACAGTCGGCGGAGGGGCTGCTTGACTGGTTTAGCATCCTCCCGCACGTGCAATTTGTGCTCGGCGAAATCCTTCGGGACACCCGGCATGTCCTTGGGGGACCATGCAAAGATATCCCGATTCTCACGGAGGAAATCGACGAGCTCGCCTTCCTATTTGCTATACAGGCTCGCCCCAATGACGGCAAACCTCTCGGGGTGCTCGGGGTCGAGCTGTATCTTCTTGGTCTCCTTGGCCGGCTGGAAAGATCCTTGGGCATCATACTCCTTGGAGTCGGCGGGTTGGTTTAGCTGCTTGCAGGCGAGGGCCACGACCCTGTCCAGCGTCTTCTTCTCTGTGGCGATCACGAGGGATTCGGCCAGCCGGCTACTGGCCGCGGCGCAGTCGGCGGACTTCTTGTAGTCGCCGGCGATGGTGATGACACCCTTGGAGCTTGGTATCTTCATCTTGAGGTAAGCGTAGTGGGGGACCGCCATAAACTTGGCCAAGGCGGGTCGGCCAAGCAAGGCATGGTAAGGGCTCTCCAGGTCCACCACCTCGAACCAGATTGCCTCCCGGCGGAAATGATCCTTACCCCCAAAGAGTACGTTGATCTTGATCTTGCCGATGGGGGCACAGGACAAACCGGGTACGATGCCGTGGAACACCGTTCGAGTCGGCGCAAGCTGCTTTGCCTTGACACCCAGCTTCTCCATGGTGTCGCGGTACAGGATGTTGATGCTGCTCCCACCGTCAATCAGCACGTGGGCGAAGCGTGCGGCGCGCGTATCCGTTGCAAGGGTGGCCTCCAGGACCAATGCGTAGGAGCCGGGGGACGGCATCACCTCTGGGTGGTCGGCCCGGCTCCAACTGATGGGTTTCTCTGACCAGTGCATGTGGCCGGCTGGGCTGGTGGCGGCCACATTGACTTCTTGTTGCTCTCGGCGTTTGCTGCGCCGGTCTTCGGGCTGGCTCGTGAAGACGACATAAGATGCTTGCTCATCGGGGAACTCATCCGGCACGGCGTCGAGCACAGGCCGGGCGGCCTTGGGCGGCGGAGCCGGCAGGCGGAGTCGGCGTGAGCCCTTCGCCCTTGGAGATTCAGGCGAGCCAGTTGCATTTGCGGGTCGTGTGGTTGGACGGCTTCGCGCCGCTGTGGAACTTACACGGGGCATCAAGGGTTTGCTCGTAGGAAAAAGCCGGCTGCCAAGCCGGCCGGCCGCCCTTGGGCTTGTTGGGTGCGGGCCGCCCCTCAGGCGGCGCATCTTCGACCGTGGCCACCTGCCGGCTAGCGGGAGGCGGCGCAGGGACCTTGCGCTTCTGATCGTTCTGGTGTTGGCGTCGGCCACCGTCTCCAGCCGGCGCTTGGGGCGCCGGATTGAGCACTTTTCCGGACGCGTCCACCCGGAGCTCGGTCTTCATTGAGGAGTCGGCGGTGGCGTACTTGTCAGCGATGTTCAGGAGCTTGTCGAGGGTAGTCGGCTCATCGCAGAGAAGCTTGTGCTTGAGGAGGGTGCCCTCTCGGCACCCGGCAGTGAAGTATTCGATGGCCTGCACGTCGTGCACCCCTTCGCAGGAATTGCGGAGCTCGGCCCAACGCGTGAGGTAGTCGCGAGTGGACTCGGTTGGGCCCTGTATGCATAGGGAGAGCTGTCTGGGCTTGGGAGCCCGCTTGTAGGTGCTGGTGAAGTTGCGAACGAAGGCTTCAGTGAAATCCACCCAGCTGTTGATGCTGAGGGGCTTGAGCCTATTAAGCCAAGTCCGTGCCGTGCCTTGTAGCATGAGGGGCATGTACTTTACGGCAATGCGCCGGTTGCCATTGGCGATGCTGACGGCTGTGGAGTAGTCGGTCAGCCAGTCTTCCGGCTTCACCGAGCCGTTGTACTTGGGTGTGTCTCTTGGGAGCGAGAACCCTTTGGGGAAGGGCTCGTCACGGATGCGGGGGCCAAAGCAAGGAGGGCCGACATCGTCCTCTTCTTCTAGCGCCAGGGATCGGGTCAAGCGGTCGATCCGGTGGCGGGCGTCGTTTTCGCCGACTCCCTCGCGGCGACCAAGCCGGCCGCTGAGAGTCGGGTGAGCCACTAGAGGCGGGGTGGGATATCTCTCTCCGCGAGCTCGAGGCGGAGGCGGGGTGCCCCACCATTCCCTGGCTCGGGGGCGGCCGTCCGCGTCTCGCTCGATGGAGATTTGGGTCCGGCTTCGGCTGGAAGCCGGCTCTTTCTCGCGCCGCGCGCGGGTGTTGCTTGTAGTCGGCGACCGGGAAGTCGCGCCATGGTCGCGGCGCGGGGGAGGGCTCCCCGCGCAGGCGTCGGCTTCGTGTCGTCGTGCAGCCGCATCGATCAGTTGTTGGATGCGCCGCGTCATGTGGGGGAGGTCTTCGGCTTCCAAGCCGTCTAGCTCGTCTACGGCCGCCTGGGCGGCGCGCAGGTTCTCGAGCGGGGTGGCGTAGACCAGGCGATCCACTCCAAGTGTGTCGGCGATGGCGGCGCCGCGTTGCCTGACAACGCCAGCCCGGCTTGGGCCAGCCGGAGCCGGCGTGCCGAAGGCAGCGCGGTCAACTTCGCGTTGGTAGGCCTCAGTGAGGCGTCTCACGGAGGCTAGCCGCCGGCCCTCCGCGAGGAGGGCGAGGCGGCGTGCCTCCAGAACTTCATCGCTGGCGTCAGCCGGCTGGGGGGCGGACAAGTCGTGGGTCGCCGTGCGTGGGGCGTCGCGGGCGCCCTTGTCAGTCGGGCCGTCGAGGCCGATAACCAACACCTCGGGAGCGTCAGAGTCGCGATCGCCAGCCGGAGGGAGCGGGTCGTTGTAGACCTTGACGTTGGTGGGGAAGGTATCGTAGGATGCGGTGTCGGAGTCGACAGGCATCGGGTCGGTGGAGCCAACCGACTCCAAATCCGCAGCGGGCTCGCTGGAGACGTGGAGCTGGCCGAGGAGGTTGGCGAGGTGATCAGTGCCCGCATCGGAGGCAAGCTCGTCGGAGATGCGGGCCCTGTCGAGGAGGTCGGCGAGGCCGCTTGCCGCGCAGATGTTGGTGATGCCATGCAGCGCGTCGCGGCAAGCGCCATCGAGCGAGCCGGGCTGGCTACGCTCGCGGAGAAGGAAAAGGGTTCCCGTCCAGAACAGGTCTCCGGACGACGGTGCACCAGGCCCCATGGTGGGCGCCAAATGTCGGGTGGTAGGAGCGACATATGCCAATGGGTGGCTTATCATTGCGGGGGGCAATAGAACATCGCCGGTGCCTGGAAACGGGATGAGGCGAAGACATGCACGCCGGCGAATCTTACCCAGCTTCAGGGCTCTCCGGGGAGATAACACCCCTACTGCTGCTCTGCGGGGTCTCCGCATGGTTACTAAGTGAACAAGTAGCTACAATGCTCCTTGAGCTGTTTTGGGTGGAAGGAGGAAGAAGGGCTCGGCTCAGCCTGCTTCCTCTCCTTGTGTAGTGTCTAGGTCTAGAATGAGAGTCCAACCCTTTGCATGGGTGCACCGAGGGGTTTATATAGGCCTACCCCCCGGGGGTACAATGGTAATCCGACTAGGCGCGGGGCCCAGCTGTCTGTGACTACGCTCGCCGGCTTCTGCGCTGGCTTCTGGGGCCCGCCGGCTAGTGGGTCCCGCCGGCTGCCAGCTCCTGGGTCGACAGGCCGGCCCCACCGGCCAGGGCCTGGTCGGCGGCTGTTTACTGTTACTCCGTGTTGTTGACGCAGGCTTGGTCGGGGTGAGCGTGGCTACAGTAACGCCGCCTTGGCGGGCGATTACTGTAGCCCCACCGCATCTTGTCTCCTTAAAGGGTGTCTCCTTCGAGGAGGGTGGCAGGCCGGCTATGAGAAGCCGGCCCTCTATCTTGCCGGCTTGAGAGGAGGTGTTGCCGCCTTCGGCATCTCTCTGCCCGAAGGGGCCCACCGCCTCGGGGGCCACGCTGGCGGCCCGTCGTG
The DNA here is from genome assembly GCA_034509565.1 of Triticum monococcum. Taxonomy (NCBI): domain Eukaryota; kingdom Viridiplantae; phylum Streptophyta; class Magnoliopsida; order Poales; family Poaceae; genus Triticum; species Triticum monococcum. Next base: position 611,370,621 of record CM067842.1, read on the forward strand.
GATGGCGTCAGAGCCGCCGTGGCTACAGTGCCGCGCCGGGCGGGCCGCGGCTGCCCGCACGACGCGCTGTACCAGGCGTGCTCCGGGTTTTGGGGGTGGCAGGCTCCACTGTAGCCACGCCCCTGCTTTATGATCGCAGAGTGGACGCGTACATTGCGGGTACGGCGTTGACTGCTTTATGGGAGCCGGCCTGGCTGCAGCCGGCCTTGTCGTGGCCGGCCTCTCGTAGCCGGCCTTGCCGTAGCCGGCCCCCCATGGCGTTCTTCATGAGGGTAAAGGGCGGGCCGCCCTCGAAGCCGGCTAGGAAGGTAGTCGGCTAGGGGGAGGCGGCCCAGGTCTTGAGTCTTCTTATGAGCCGGACGGGCTCATAATTTTTTCTGAGGGTCCAGGGGAAGCCGGCTGGGCTACCCCATGGCTATTTACCACGACACCGATGTGGGTGTAGACCACGACCTGACTAACCACACAAGTCTCTAGTCCAGGTTTATCGCCTATTCAGGTTCCATCCTCAAGGAAATCCGACCGGGGTGTCCTCAACGGCCCCAAATGATGTGTACAGGGTCCCGAGACGCCAAACGGGCGCCCGTCATACCCGGCCACAGTGTATCTACCGCATCATAGCCCACCCCTAGGGTCAGCGCTATGCACGGCCGCCAACACATGTCCTACAAACACCAGAAACTAGTTTCAACTCTTGGACAGAGGCGAGAGGGGTCAGTAAGTCGAGCGGGGTCATATTTCAGGCCCCAATGTGTGGTAGTAGCTGTTTCATGGATCACAAACACAGAGCTTAGTTCCTGAGGACGGTTTCATTGAGACAACCCACCATGTACTCCTACATGGCCTCTCACTGCTACCTTTACCAAAATGTGTTCACACACTTAGCTCACACACAGTAGGACATGTTTACACACCTCCGATCCATCCCCGATGAATCAGACCTGACTCAACTCTAAGCAGTAGCAGGCATGACAAACAAGCATGAATGAGTAGGCACATCAAGGCTCAAACAACTCCTACTCATTCTAGTGGGTTTCATCTATTTACTATGGCAACGACAGGTCATGCAGAGGATAAGGGGTTCAACTACCGCAACAAGTAACAGATGAATCGTTGTTGTCCTAATGCAGTAAAAGAGAGCAGGAGCGAGAGAGTGGGATTGTATCGGAATGAACAAGGGGGTTTTGCTTGCCTGGCACTTCTGAAGATAATATAACTCTTCATCAGTGTCATCGATCCCATCGTCGAAACCACGTCTATCGAAAAGGGACAAATACCGGCAACAGAGAAAGAAACACAATCAATGCAATGCACAATATGATGTATGATCATGACATGTCAATATGCTATGGTTTGAGCTAATGTAACTAGCAACATGTTAAATGGAGTTGGTTTGAACCCTAGGTTCAAATTCAAACTCCATATGTGAGAGTTTAAATTCCATTTATATGAATTGGCCTAAACAGCAGCCATAAGTTGTTCTAACATGCATGAAAATGCCATAAACAGATTCCTTGAATTTTTCTGATAATTTTTCATATATAATTTATTTCATTTGGAGTTACGGTTGATTTTCTATGATTTTTAGAAGTTTTGGGCATTTTCTAGAATTTCCTGATTTATTTTAAAACAGAAATTAATTACTGCGTCAGCATGACATCGTCATGACGTCAGCAGGTCAAAGGCGTCGACCAGGTCAAACCTGACGTGTGGGGTCCACACGTCAGTGACACAGTCAGCTAACTAAGTTAGTTAGCCCTAACTAACTTGGCTGGGCCCACTGGTCAGCGACTAACCCAGCTAACCTAACTAGCTAATTAGCGCTAACTAAAGTAATTAGTCGGGTGGGGCCCGTGAGTCAGTGAGAGAGAGGGGGAGGTCAAACCGGGCAGTGGGGTCAACCCACTCCAGTCAATGGGTCAGCGGTCGCCGGCGTTTAGCCGCCGGCGACGACAGAGACGGCGGGGCAGCTCGGAAATGCCTTATAGGGCACCATTTTGAGCGTGGTTTGTTGTGTTCGAACGCACGCAGTAGCACGCGTCGAACGGTGGTGGTTTCCTGGCCTGGGGTGGCCGGGGTTAACGGCGGCGAGGTCATCCGCGGTGGCCGGAGTTCGGGCGACCACGGGTAAGCGGCTCCAGTGAGCAAACACGCAAACTAAAGCGCGGGCAAGGCACTACGTGATGCGGCGGTGTCATTTGGCACGTTGGCGCGACCAAATGGCCATCGGAGCGGCGCCGGCGACGAGCCCGAACTACATTGAGCTAGGTCAGTAGGGAGTCGGCAGTTTGAGCTTGAAATAATGGCGGGGAGGAGGGGGATTCGGAGCAGGAGCTCACTGGGGTCACGTAGAGCAGCTCAGTGGGCTTTGGGACGGGTTGGTGACGGCGTGCGGTCGCCGGCGATCTCGGCGGACCGAGGAAGAAGACAGAGCTGATGGCGGCGTTGTAGAGGCTCCCGCGTGGCGTGGCTCGGTGAGGAGGAAGACGGGGTCGAGGCGGAGCGTCTGAGCGCATCGGCGAGGCGAGGGAGTGGCTGTGGCCACGGCGGTGCGCGTCGGTGGCGACGACGGCGTTCTCGGGCGGCTGTGAGAACAAAACAGAGGAGATGGAGGGATCCAGGGAGAGTGAGAGAGGGTCGAGGGGCTGCGTGGCGCTCGTCTAGAGGGGTCGGGGAAGCAGGAGGTGGCCAGGGCAGGGTGGAGGTGGCGCACGCGTGCCGGCGCGCCGCGGGCACACGCCCTCTGCCTACTGGCGCGAGGAGGAAGGCGACAGGAGAGGGGGCCAGGTGGGCTGGGCCGGCTTCAGGTAGGTGGCCAGGTACAGTGCCCTCTCTCTCTGCTTTTTTTCTAATTCTGTTCTTTTTCTATTTTGCAGGTTTGTTTTGAATTTGGTTTTGAAACCAATTCAGTTTTGTTGCTTCTGAAAATATTTTTTTAGAAGCTAAAAGAATTAAACCAAAGCTCCACAAAAATATTTCAGAATTATTGGACCTATATTTATTTAATAGTAAATATAAATCCAATTCAAATAGCTATTGATTTAATTCAAATGCCCAAAATAAATGTTTCTGAGACACTAAGATTATTGGTTTGGATTTTACCCCTTGCCAAATTTCCAGAGAATAACAGGAACATTTTCTTGGACTTATTTGAAGCAATTTTATCTTGATCATTTTTAAAGGGATTCTGAGGCTTCGAAAATTCCTCAATTCAAATTTCATTTGAATTTAAACATGATGCAACCACCAAGCTAGTCCAAGGCCAAAGTAGGGCTAGGGATGTGACAGCTCACCCCCACTAAACAAGAATCTCGGCCCGAGATTCAAGACGTGAGGTAAGAAGATAGAGGGAACACCAATAAAGAATCTTCACGATCCGATTGCCCTTCTCGAAGATGTTGATTTATTTCGTCATCTTGATCTTGATGTCTTTGCTTTCGGGATCTTCATCCAGCATGATGATGGCAGAAAGAAATTCTACAGAGATCGATCTCCTCGGAGATCGAGCACTCAAGATCAACTCATGGAGTGAGATATAAAACATCTCGTGAGCTGAGACACGAAACACACAACAGGGGTGATGGAAAGAAGCGGATGATAAAGGTTCAAATTTGGTAGGCAACAATTCCACGCTTAAGTAGGATGATGCATGGTTTCAAAGTAGCGAGGAGATAATTGCCATGATACCATAACGAGACATCTTAAGGAAAGTGACTCGCAGAAATATTCCCTTAAGTGGCAAAAAGAATTACTTTTGATTCAGAGATCGTTGAAACTCTTCATACCAGCTTAAAGCAATTTACAATTGATCGTTTGAGATAGCTTGAAGAGATGGCATACTTGGACTAGGATGGATGATGTGGACTACCTTGTTGAAGACAATGCAATGGATGATTTGCTTATCATCGGAAATGGATGGGACCTATGGTAAGTCCACTTTTGAAGATGATCATGAACAACAACTACTGAGGTGCAGGCTGGAAACAAAATGCAAATGTTGGGAATGATTCTAGTAACTAGGGAGAAGGTTCGCCGGCAAAGGTGATTCCACCAATTGGATGGCTATCAAACAACTGTGAGGACGGAGGCAGATTCCAGTTAACGACAACATCAGAACCTAGTGCCTGAGCGTGCTCTCAAGAACTTGAGCATTTCCGTATTCATCAAGGTTCTGCCAATATCCGTGTCAAGGATCCTGGCAACACAACATGCTACCATGATGAATAATGGTGGAAGATGCAGATGCAAAGGAAGATAACACCTTCTCGGATTTCACCTTAGCGAGGACAAGGAAACAAAATCTGGATGATCGACCGAGAGACATATAGCACTCCGCTTCTAATGTTCTCCTTGATGTGCTAGGATAACCCATTTATTGATACGGTTTGGTATCTAGGACATCAAGTAAAGGTCGGACTTCGGAAGCTCAAGAATCCGTAAGGATTAACTACAGAGGTAAATCCTAGGAAATGCTCATGGGAAGGTGGCCAAATTTCTTCAATCGAGATACTACAATAATAGGTCTTCCGGCTGGATGTGTTGACCACGACATCCACTTTACCTGTTATCGGGAGACCAATATTATAGTTCTTGGAAAATGCTCCAACCATCATATCTGCCTGAGATTCAGATCTGGTTGGTGACGGGATATTCTAGACTCATCGAGTCTAGAAAGGAAAATGAAGGTTTGCAACACAAATCGACGAGACGACGTTGCGAGATTCTCGGGGGAATGAACTACGGTAGTAAGCTCCAAAACATGAGCCGGTTCTGCTACAAGCATGTGAACACGTTGTCCTAGACAAGCATGGTCACCTGGTAGTCTTAAAATGAAGCACTACCGAGTTCAGGGGGAACCATCAATGAGGATATCGAAGTCCTTACATAAGTCATGATTCTTAAGAAGGAACTTCTTCTCCTTGAACAAATCAATTAGTGGCTTGGTGTGCTAGGGATACGTATAGAATGTAGATGATCAGTCTATCAAACCATAGAATACTTCGCACATGCATGACTTACTTGGGATGATTCCAGAGGAAGCAAAAACAAACTTTCTCGAATTCACGGCGGCAACTTACATCAGATGCACATGAATTAGAGGAAGTCACATCTTTCAACCGGACATATGCTTCATGATCAGGACATGAGGGCAATGCCTATAAAGTTTCCAACACTAGCTGGATGTTCAACACAATCATGGAGGGGACAAAATGCCGCTGACGGGCTCAACAGCAACTCATCGAAATTTCCATATCACTGGACTTCCACCACTATGAGAACAATGTGATAGTATTGGTTAGACCAAAGATATAATGGTGTATGCTCGAGGGACAATCGCAAGTAAGACAACATTACGAACATCGTTGGGTCTGATTTGATTTGACGATAGCCCACACTCAAATCAAGGTTTGGACAAGATAATAGATCCAACAACCGATCACGAGGACCAATTGGTGAAGATATCATCTTTCTTCAACACACGCACAAACACAAAGATATCCCTTAACAAGAACTAAGTCAGACAAGCTTTTATCTTCCAACTCTCTAACTTGTTGTTAAGCTTAACCAACTAGCTCAGGGGTATCCAACACAGATTCTTGGAGAATGGGTGTTGGAGGAAAACCAACATGTTCACGAACTCAACATAGCGGTCAGGTGTCAACCAGATAACACTTCCGAGAAGATAATCAGAACATCACGAACCACTAATATGATACTAAGTTCGAGATCAATCTTGCTTTTCAGGGCAAGACGATATGATCGATAGAGCAAGGGTTTGGCAAAATCCTAACTTGTTGATCGAAGAGTGCACCAGGAGATAAGGACTAGGTAGCACAATCTATCTTAGAATGATGATTCAATAACCAACATGCTAAGAAAGAGAATATTGTCCATTAACTACCAAGCAACGGAGTTGCTAGGGGTATTGATTTCACACATCACGACTCACTTGCCGGCATTCCGGTTACAATAACATGAGAACCGAGGAATGAATAATGATGGAGAGAATATCACTACGTCAAGAATTCATGACAGATGCTGCATTTCCTATGACAATCCTGACATAAAGGGGGTCATACTCCGAGGTAGAACAGAACAAAAGCTGGATTGGCATTTTGATCTACGGAATACAACCACTTTGACCCAATCCTGGATACGGATGAGGTACTGGAGTTTGTTTCTCCTAGCCATTCCTAAAATAGAACGGCTTGACGGACCACAAGAATAATAGGCATCGATGAACACGATCGCACACATACTCTTGACTATCAATTGATAGATGAAGATCGGAGTATAACTGAAGAGGGACAACTCAAGGGGACATATATCTTTCTGAGTTGTGGATGCATAGATTAATATGTCGAACCAAGTTCGACAGGTTTCTTCCAAATAACCCATGCAGAAGAAGAAGGACTGGCAGACTCACAATTATGGATGGAGAACTCCTCAAGAGTACTCTGATTGTGAGCTTTTGGTTCAAAGAACTTCTGCCTTAATGGTTCATGGTATTTGGAAGAAGGAAATACCACGGACCTCGAGGACTATCGCAAAGGTTACTAATATCCTAAAGGAACTAGCAAATACTAACAACATGAGGTAAGTAGGGTGAATCTTGGGTTCAAAACCCAGGAGTAGAATGCCTACTACTAAGTGGCATCACGGTATGCTTTTGAGAAAGGTGGCCAGAATCATCACGCTGGGAACACAAAACATGGCTAGATTACAAGGTGATCCCCTAAGACACCTAGGGTCATAATAATAACTCCAACATATATGTCGAGGCAATGGAGTACCTCAACTCAGCAATTAGTGTGATTAATCCGGCCCAAAAGGATCATTGGAAACTAGAAGAAGGGATTTGCAAATGCATCAGACTTTTTAGAAACCTGGGATGACTCGGACAGCATAACGGCTGTAAATGCTCAAAAAGTTTTGAGACATCCTGTAAATTGGTGGCATAACCACTTAGTAGCACAATATCAAGGTTCCGAGACCAAATATGAACACACGGAAGTAGTAGTAACTGAACAAAGGCTTGAATACATCAATCCTACAAGTCTATAACATAGCCACTCGTCATCCTGATAGATAGATGTGAAGGGCTAGTTCTTAATCCCCGTAGAAAGGAAGAGGATGACTCAGATCAGAAGGCCATGAGGTATAAGGAGTAAAAAGAGCCTTACGTTTCCTCCCACAATCAATTCCCTTATATAACTAAAGCATTTCTAGACACAACTTCGACCAGTTTGGCTTGGTAATCCTATAGGCAGTCAGGCTCTGATACCAAAGCTATAAGGACCCCGATCCTAAGTCACACTGATCTAGCATGTAACACATCATATCACTTTGCGGCCTCACGCACGGTATTCCCATGGGTGCCACCTTACCTGGCCCGGGACCGTTTGCGCCTTTTGGCTCACGTATATGATAGTGTCGCTAGCATCCATATGACAGAGAACCCGGGCCGACATGGCTAGTCCTGAACCCAAGCGGCACTAACCTATGGGGACAGGCATACATGATTCACATCGAGCGTGTCGGTCAGCAGCGTGTGAATCCCGCATGTAGCACTGGGCTAACAGGACTCCGGTAACCCGGGCTGTAGCAGGCTAGGCAGGACTCCGGATGTCACCGCATGACATTTCCCCGAAGGGACAGACATAGGAACGAAGTGAAACACATGCCGGCCAGTCAAGTGTCCTGAGCAGTAGTGCTGGGCTAGCAGGACTCCGGTGAACCGGGCTGTAGCGGACTACTATGGCTCAAGGAGGCACTAGACTACATTTCCCCATAAGAGAGGCTGCCAAGGATAAACAACTAGATTGTCGGATCCCACACATACCAAGCATTTCAATCATACACACAATATGCTCGATATGTGTAAATACAACATGGCATCACAACAAGACTCTACGACTCAAGTATTTATTCATTAGGCTCCGAGGAGCGAGATATTACAAACATGGGTCTCATGACCCAACAATCATAGCATACAAGTCAAAGCACATGCGGAAGCTTAACATGTCTGAGTACAGACATCTACAAATGGGAAAAGGCTAAGAAGCCTAAATATCTACCAGATCCTGCCGAGGGCACAAGATCGTAGCTGAGGTATCAAGCTAAACGTCGAAGTCCACGCGGATCTACTAGCGATACCGAAATCTATCTACAAAACATAAATTAAGCAAACATGAGTACAAAGGTACTCAGCAAGACTTACATCAGAACTAAACTACATATGCATCGGTATCAACAAGGGGGGTGGTGGAGTTTAATTGCAGCAAGCCAGCTTTGACTCGGTGGCTATCTGAACTACGACTGCAAGCAATTCTTTTGAGGTGGCGCACACGAGTCCACATATTCACCATTCAATACACCACTATGGATCCGCTCTCGTCTCCCTAGGAGAAGGCCATCCATAGCACTCACACTTATCTTGCGAGTTTTAGAGTATCCACTTTCACTTGTCTATGAACTGTTATAGGCAACCCAGAAGTCCTTTACCGCGGACACGGCTATTCGAATAGATCGTTTATAACCCTGCAGGGGTGTACTTCGTCACACATGGTTCCACCACTTAGCGTCTGCACACGACATGTGCTCGGTAGACTTCAAGCGAAAGCCGACGTGGGTGTAGACCACGACCTGACTAACCACACAAGTCTCTAGTCCAGGTTTATCGCCTATTCAGGTTCCATCCGCAAGGAAATCCGGCCGGGGTGTCCTCAACGGCGCCAAACGATGTGTACAGGGTCCCGAGACGCCAAACGGGCGCCCGGCATACCCGGCCATAGTGTATCTACCGCATCATAGCCCACCCCTAGGGTCAGCGCTACGCACGGCCGCCAACACATGTCCTACAAACACCAGAAACTAGTTGCAACTCCTGGACAAAGGCGAGAGGGGTCAGTAAGTCGAGCGGGGTAGCTATTTCAGGGCCCAATGTGTGGTAGTAGCTATTTCATGGATCACAAACACAGAGCTCAGTTCCTGAGGACGGTTTCAATGAGACAACCCACCATGTACTCCTACATGGCCTCTCACCGCTACCTATACCAAAAGGTGTTCACACACTTAGCTCACACACGGTAGGACATGTTTACACACCTCCAATCCATCCCCGATGAATCAGACCTGACTCAACTCTAAGCAATAGCAGGCATGACAAACAAGCATGAATGAGTAGGCACATCAGGGCTCAAACAACTTGTCGGGGTAAATAGCCATGGGTAGCCCAGCCGGCTTCCCCTGGTCCCTCAGAAAAAATTATGAGCCCATCCGGCTCATAAGAAGACTCAAGACCTGGGCCGCCTCCCCCCCAGCCGACTACCTTCCTAGCCGGCTTCGGGGGCGGCCCGCCCTTTACCCTCATGAGGAAAGCCGTGGAGGGCCGGCTACGTCGAGGCCGGCTACAGCCAGGCCGACTCCCATAAAGCAGTCGACGCCGTACCCGCAATGTACGCGTCCACTCAGCGATGATGAAGCGGGGCGTGGCAACAGTGGAGCCTGCCACCCCCGAAACCCGGAGCACGCCTGGTACGGCGCGCCGTGCGGGCAGCCACGGCCCGCCCGGCGCGGCACTGTAGCCATGGTGGCTCTGACGCCATCCACGATGGGCCGCCAGCGTGGCCCCCGAGGCGGTGGGCCCCTTCGGGCAGAGAGATGCCGAAGGCGGCCGCACCCCCTCTCAAGCCGGCAAGACAGAGGGCCGGCTTGGCGTAGCCGGCCTGCCGCCTTCCTCGAAGGAGACGCCCACTAAGGAGACAATGTGCGGCGGGGCTACAGTAATCGCCCGCCAGGGCGGCGTTGCTGTAGCCATGCTTACCCCGACCACGCCTGCGCCGACTAACACGGAGCAACAGTAACCAGCCGCCGACCAGACCCTGGCCCGTGGGGCCGGCCTGTCGACCCAGGAGCCGGCAGTCGGCGGGACCCACCAGCCGGCGGGCCCCAGAAGCCGGCGGAGAAGCCGGCGAGCATAGCCACAGACAGCTGGGCCCAGCGCCTAGTCGGATTACCATTGTACCCCCGGGGGGTAGGCCTATATAAACCCCCCGGTGCACCCATGCAAAGGGTGGAACTCTCTCTCTAGACTTAGACGCATACAGGGAGAAGAAGCAGGCTGAGCTAAGCCCTTCTTCCTCCTTCCACCCAAAACAGCTCAAGGAGCATTGTAGCCACCTGTGAACTTAGTAACCATGCGGAGACCCCGCAGAGCAGCAGTAGGGGTGTTATCTCCCCGGAGAGCCCCGAAGCTGGGTAAGATTCGCCGGCGTGCATGCCTACGCCTCATCCCGTTTCCAGGCACCGGCGACGTTCTTTTGGCCCCCGCAATGATAAGCCACCCGTTGGCATATGTCGATCCTACCACCCGACATTTGGCGCCCACCGTGGGGCCAGGTGCACCGTCGTCCGGAGACTTGTTCTGGATGGGAACTCTTTTCCACCCTCGCGGGCGCAGCCAGCCTGGCTCGCCCGATGGCGCATGCCGCGACGCGCTGCACGGCGTCGCCGACGTCTGCGCGGCTAGCGGCCTCGCCAACCTCTTCGACAAGGCCCGCATCCCCGACGAGCTCGCCTCCGATGCGGGCACAGATCACCTAGCCAACCTCCTCAGCCAGCTCCACGTCTCCAGCGAGCCCGCTGCGGACTTGGTGTCGGTTGGCTCCACCGACCCGATGCCCGTCGACTCCGACGCAGCATCCTACGACACCTTCCCCACCAACGTCACGGTCTACAACGACCCGCTCCCTCCGGCTGGAGATCGCGATTCTGACGCCCCCGAGGTGATGGTTATCGGCCTCGACGGCCCGACCGACGAGGGCGGCCGCGACTCCCCGTGCGCGGCAGCCCAAGACTTGTCCGTCCCCCTTCCGGCTGACGCCAGCGACGAAGTTCTGGAGGCACGCCGCCTCGCTCTCCTCGCGGAGGGCCGGCGGCTGGCCTCCGTAAGACGCCTCACCGAGGCCTACCAGCGCGAAGCTGATCGCGCCGCCTTCGGCACGCCGGCTCCGGATGGACCTAGCCGGGCCGGCGCCGTCAGGCAACGCGGCGCCGTCATCGCCGACACGCTCGGCGTGGATCGCCCGGTCTATGCCACCCCGCTCGAGAACCTGCGCGCCGCCCAGGCGGCCGTCGACGAGCTAGACGGCTTGGAAGCCGAAGATCTCCCCCATATGACGCGGCGCATCCAGCAGCTAATCGACGCGGCCGCACGACGGCACGAGGCCGACGCCTGCGTGGGAAGCCCGCCCCCGCGCCGCGAACACGGCGCGACCTCCCGGTCACCGACTACCAGCTACACCCGCGCGCGGCACGAGAAAGAGCCGACTCCCAGCCGAAGCCGGACCCAAGTCTCCATCGAGCGAGACGCGGACGGCCGCCCCCGAGCCATGGAATGGCGGGGCACCCCGCCTCCGCCTCGAACCCGCGGAGAAAGATATCCTACCCCGCCTCCCGTGTCTCACCCGACTCTCAGCGGCCGGCTGGGTCGCCGGGAGGGAATCGGCGAAAACGACGCCCGCCACCGGATCGACCGTTTGGCCCGATCTCTGGCGCTGGAAGAAGAAGATGATGTCGGCCCGCCTTGCTTCGGCCCCCGCATCCGCGATGAGCCCTTCCCCAAAGGGTTCTCGCTCCCAAGAGACACGCCTAAGTACAACGGCTCGGTGAAGCCGGAAGACTGGCTGACCGACTACTCCACGGCCGTCAGCATCGCCAATGGCAACCGGCGCGTTGCCGTAAAATACGTGCCCCTCATGCTGCAGGGCACGGCGCGGACGTGGCTTAACAGCCTTAAGCCGCTCAGCATCAACAGCTGGGTAGACTTCACTGAAGCCTTCGTTCGCAACTTCACCAGCACCTACAAGCGGGCCCCCAAGCCCAGACAGCTCTCCCTGTGTGTACAGGGCCCAGCCGAGTCCACTCGCGACTACCTGACGCGCTGGGCCGAGCTCCGCAACTCCTGTGAGGGGGTGCACGAGGTGCAAGCCATCGAATACTTCACCGCCGGGTGCCGAGAGGGCACCCTCCTCAAGCACAAGCTTCTCTGCGATGAGCTGACTACCCTCGACGAGCTCCTAAACATCGCCGACAAGTACGCCACCGCCGACTCCTCGATGAAGACCGAGCTCCGGGTGGACGCATCCGGAAAGGTACTCAATCCGGCACCCAAAGCGCCGGCTGGAGACGGCGGCCGACGCCAACACCAGAGCGATCAAAAACGCAAGGGCCCTGCGCCGCCTCCCGCCAGCCGGCAGGTGGCCACGGTCGAAGATGCGTCGCCTGAAGGGTGGCCTACGCCCAAGAAGCCAAAGGGCGGTCGGCCGGCTTGGCAGCCGGCCTTCTCCTACGAGCAAACCCTTGATGCCCCGTGCAAATTCCATAGCGGCGCAAAGCCGTCCAACCACACGACCCGCAAATGCAACAGGCTCACCCGCATCTCGAAGGGCGAAGGGCTCATGCCGACTCCGTCTGCTGGCCCGCCGCCGCCGGCTCCGCCGCCCAAAGCCGCCCGGCCCGCGGTCGACGCCGTGCAGGACGAGTTCCCCGACGAGCAAGCGTCTTATGTCATCTTCACGAGCCAGCCGGAAGACCGGCGCAGCAAGCGCCGAGAGCAACAGGAGGTCAACATGGCCGCCACCGGCCCAGCCGGCCACATGCACTGGTCGGAGAAACTCATCAGCTGGAGCCGGGCCGACCACCCAGAGGTGATGCCCTCCCCCGGCTCCTACGCATTGGTCCTGGAGGCCACCCTCGCAACGGATACGCGCGCCGCGCGCTTCTCCCGCGTACTGATCGACGGCGGAAGCAGCATCAACATCCTGTACCGCGACACCATGGAGAAGCTGGGCGTCAAGGCCAAGCAACTTGCGCCGACTCGAACGGTGTTCCACGGCATCGTACCCGGACTGTCCTGCGCCCCCATCGGCAAGCTCAAGATCGATGTACTCTTTGGGGGCAAGGATCATTTTCGCCGAGAAGCAATCTGGTTCGAGATGGTGGACCTGGATAGCCCTTATCATGCCTTGCTTGGCCGACCCGCCTTGGCCAAGTTCATGGCGGTCCCCCACTATGCTTACCTCAAGATGAAGATACCAAGCTCCAAGGGCGTCATCACCATCGCCGGCGACTACAAGAGGTCCGCCGACTGCGCCGCGGCCAGCAGCCGGCTGGCCGAATCCCTTGTGATCGCGGTCGAGAGGAAGACGCTGGACCGGGTCGTGGCCCTGGCCAGCAAGCAGTTAAACCAACCCGCCGACTCCAAGGAGTATGATGCCCAAGGATCTTTCCAGCCGGCCAAGGAGACCAAGAAGATACAGCTCGACCCCGAGCACCCCGAGAGGTTCGTCGTCATTGGGGCGAGCCTAGATAGCAAATAGGAAGGCGAGCTCGCCGATTTCCTCCGTGAGAATCGGGATATCTTTGCATGGTCCCCCAAAGACATGCCGGGTGTTCCGAAGGATTTCGCCGAGCACAAATCGCACGTGTGGGAGGATGCCAAACCAGTCAAACAGCCCCTCCGCCGACTGTCAGAAGAGAAGAGAAGGATCGTAGGGGAGGAGATAGCCCGGCTCCTTGCAGCCGGCTTCATCATGGAAGTTTTCTTCCCCGAATGGCTCGCGAACCCAGTTCTCGTGCTGAAGAAGAATAACAAGTGGCGCATGTGTATAGATTACACGAGCCTCAACAAAGCCTGCCCAAAGGATCCCTTCGCCCTGCCCAGGATTGATCAAGTAATAGACTCCACAGCCGGATGCGAGCTGTTGAGCTTTTTGGACGCCTACTCGGGGTACCACCAGATCAAGCTGAACCCGGATGACCAGCTGAAGACCGCCTTCATCACGCCGTTTGGGGCCTTCTGCTACCTGACCATGACGTTCGGCCTGAGGAATGCCGGCGCCACGTTTCAGCGTTGCATGCAGAAGTGCCTCCTCACGCAGCTCGGCAAGAACGCCCACGTTTACGTGGATGATGTTGTGGTGAAGACGGAGAAGCGTGGCACCCTGCTGGAAGACTTGAAGGAAACATTCGAGAACCTGCGCCGGTTCCGAATCAAGCTCAACCCAGAGAAATGCGTGTTCGGAGTGCCAGCCGGCCAGCTCCTAGGCTTCCTGGTCTATGAACGCGGCATAGAGTGCAACCCTGTGAAGATCAAAGCCATCGAGAGGATGGCGGTCCCAACCAAGCTTAGAGAGATCCAGAAGTTCACCGGGTGCCTGGCCTCCCTTAACCGCTTCATCAGTCGGCTCGGAGAAAAGGCTCTCCCCCTCTACCGCCTCATGAAGAAGAGCACTCACTTCGAGTGGAACGACCAGGCCGACCAAGCTTTCCACGAGCTGAAGAAAATGTTGTCCACGCTGCCTGTCCTGGCGGCACCGACTGAGAAGGAGCCCATGCTCCTATATATTGCCGCCACCAGCCGGGTGGTCAGCACCGTCATTGTGGTCGAACGCCCCGAAGAAGGCCGCGCCCAGCCGGTGCAGAGACCGGTCTATTACCTGAGCGAGGTGCTGTCCACCTCAAAACAAAATTACCCGCACTATCAGAAGATGTGCTATGGTGTGTACTTCGCCGCCAAGAAGCTGAAGCCGTACTTTCAAGAGCACCCCATCACGGTCTTATGCACTGCCCCGCTTGCCGACATCATAGGCAGCCGGGACGCATCCGGCCGGGTGGCCAAATGGGCCATCGAGCTGGCCCCCTACACCATCTTCTACCAACCCCGCACCGCCATCAAGACGCAAGCGTTGGCCGACTTCCTCGTCGACTGGGCCGAAACCCAGTACTTACCGCCGGCGCCCGACTCCACCCATTGGTGCATGCACTTTGACGGATCAAAGATGCGCACCGGCTTGGGAGCCGGCGTCGTCCTTACTTCTCCAAAGGGCGACAAGCTCAAATACACGCTACAGATCCACTTCGCCGCCTCCAACAACGTAGCCGAGTACGAGGCGCTCATACACGGGCTCCGGCTGGCCAAGGAGCTTGGTATTCGCCGGATCCTGTGCTATGGCGACTCGGATTTGGTGGTGCAGCAGTCTTCTGGCGACTGGGACGCCAAGGACGCGAATATGGCGAGCTACCGTTTCCTAGTACAGCAAATCAGCGGATACTTCGACGGATGCGAGTTCCTCCACGTGCCGCGGGCCGACAACGAGCCAGCTGACGCCCTGGCCCGAATAGGCTCCACGCGGCAAGCAATACCAGCCGGCGTCGCCCTGCAGCGCCTCCTCAAGCCTTCAATCAAGCCGTCTCCGGAGTCCGACTCCATTTTTGTGCCGCCTAATCCCGAGGGGGCCGGGTCCGGCTCGAAGAATCAAGCAGCCGGCCCGGGGACTTCAATATTCGGCTCAGGAACTGCCGCACCCGGCCCGGGGACTGCAGCAGCCGGCCCGGGGGCTGCAGTGGCCGGCCCGGGGACTTCTTCAGTACAGGAAGCGGCGGCCGACTCCAGCGCCGCACTGCCCAACCCACCCACCCTGGTGGCTCTGGCCACATTGGTGGCTGAGGAGGTCGCCGCCCCATCATGGGCCCAAGCCATCCGCAACTTTCTGGTGAACCATGACCTGCCGGCTGACAAAAACGAAGCAAGACAAGTCCAGCGCCGGGCTGGAGCATACACCATCGTCAACAGAGAGCTCGTCAAGCGCAGTGCCACCGGAGTCTTGCAGCGATGCGTCGAGCAGGAGAAGGGCATCGCGATCCTCAAGGATATACACCAAGGAGAATGCGGCCATCACGCCGCATCAAGGTCACTGGTCGCCAAAGCTTTCCGCCACGGTTTCTTCTGGCCGACTGCTTTGGACGACGCCAAAGAGCTAGTCAAACACTGCAAAGGCTGCCAGCTTTTCAGCTCGCAGCAACACATGCCGGCTTCGGCACTCAAGACCATTCCCATCACCTGGCCCTTTGCCGTCTGGGGGTTGGATATGGTGGGCCCATTTAAGACGGCGCGCGGCGGCATGACTCATTTGCTCGTCACCGTTGACAAATTCACCAAGTGGATCGAGGTGAAGCCGATCAAGAAGCTAAATGGGCCGACTGCAGTGACGTTCATTGCAGATATAACAACCCGGTACGGCGTACCGCACAGCATCATCACCGACAACGGCACGAATTTTGCCAAAGGTGCCCTGGCACGGTTCTGCGCTGCGCAAGGTATCCGGCTGGACCTTGCGTCAGTCGCCCACCCACAGTCAAACGGCCAAGTGGAGCGAGCAAACAGCCTCATTCTGTCCGGCATCAAGCCTCGACTGGTCGTACCCCTGGAGCGTTCAGCCGGCTGCTGGCTCGATGAGCTGCCGGCTGTCCTATGGAGTCTACGCACTACTCCGAACAGATCAACCGGCTTCACTCCCTTCTTCCTTGTATATGGTGCCGAGGTGGTCATCCCAACAGACATCGAGTTTGACTCACCTCGGGTAACCATGTACACGGAAGCGGAAGCCAAAGAAGCACGAGAAGACAGCGTCGACCTGCTGGAAGAGGCCCGGCTGTTAGCCCTCAGCCGGTCCGCCATCTACCAGCAGGGTCTGCGCCGCTACCATAGCCGGAGGGTCCGCCCAAGATCCTTCCAGGAGGGCGACCTTGTGCTCCGGCTGATCCAGCGAACAGCCGGCCAGCACAAGCTCGCAGCCCCCTGGGAAGGCCCCTTCATCATCAGCAGAGCCTTGGGCAACGACGCCTACTACCTCATCGACGCGCAGAAGCCGAAGGCACGCAAGAGAGACGACTCCAGCAAGGAGTCGGAGCGACCATGGAACGCAAATCTCCTTCGGAAGTTTTACAGTTAAAACGCAGTATGTGCTATGCCCACTTTTGTATTTAGTATGAACAGTAGGCTCCCCGAGAAAGACTCGGGGACTGCCACCCTTTACCTTATGAATGAAAGTTATCATGCGCATGATTTTATCTCTTCATTTATTCCGTCCGGCACCGGGTCCGACGAGTCGGCCCGGGGACTGGCCGGCTAGAGTTATATTCAGAGCCCTACCCGCAGTCAGACAAGTAATGCGCCGACACCCAGGCTTGGCTCTTGCCGAAATCGCAGCTCGAAGAACTGACTGCCCGACCGGCAGGAGCCACCAGCCGGAAAGGGTGCGCACATGAAAAACGGCTAGGGACCAAACAGGCTCGCATATATAGCAAAGGCCGGCTTGCTGCCGCCCGCCGACCGACTACCAGAGTAGCCGGCCAGCCGGCTTACATCCAGTCTACTTCAAATCCAAGAAAACTCAAGTACTTGCCTTCCCAGAGAGGGAAGGCGGCAAAGGAAAGAGCCTAAGGACAAAAAGTACACTTGGATGAACGCCAACACATGCATATATTAATATATTACACAAAAAACCTCTAGAGAGGTCGACATTCAGCATTGTTCGATATACACCCAGTGGGTGGAATTGCAGAAACTTAAACTTGTCCAAAAAGAAAGACAGGGACAAAACGAAAGGCAGCTCAAGCCGGCAGGGCCACAGACGAGCTGGATTAGGCGGCGGAGGTAGTCGCGCCGGCTGAAGGAGCGGCCGACTGACGAACCTCGGCTTGATCGTCGCCTCTGGCAGAGGGCGCGCTCCTGCGCGGCTCGTTGCTAGAGGCACGGTCGGCTGGGTGACGGTCGGCCGCCCCACCAGTCAGCTCGGCGTCTTCGCTGTCCTCCTCCTCGTCGTCTTCGCCCTCGTCGCTAGAGGCGATCTCCTCCGCCGAGTCTTCGTCGTCCGCCGGGTTCAGCCCGAACCATTCCTCCGGCTGGGCGGCGCCATCGTCGTTAAGCTCCGGCGCGAAGACGCTGGTGTCGGTGCACTCGGCGATTGTCGAGGCGCGCTGCGCGATCGCCGGCCGCACCTCCTCCAGTTCGGCGTCGGCTTCCGACCGCCACGTCCGCAGCTGGTCCAGGCTCAGCCCTGGGTACCATGCGCGGATGAACTCCAGCGCGCGCCCGGCTCCAAGACGGGCCGCGGACGCCTTCCAGGCCTCGAAGCGGCCGACTGCGACCTCGAGCTAGTCGGCCGTCCGGCTTGGGGTCCGGGGAATTGCCTGGCCGGGCCAGAGCGCGGCCAGCATCGTCGCCCCGGCGCGCTGGAGTCGACGGAGCAACCGGTGGGCCGGCTGCAGCCGCGCCTGGACGGCGATAAGCTGCTCCGACAATGTTCGGTTCGCATCCGGCGGACTCGCGACCCCGGCTTGACGACGCTCCTCGCGGTAGGCTTCGATGGCTTGGGCGGCTAGGACAGACTGGCCGGGGAAATACTCTGCGCAAGACAGCAAACACAAGTCAAAACAAAACCATAGGCAGCCGGCGATTGGAAGAAGAGCGAGGAAGACAGCCTACCGTCAATAAGATCCTCGACCCAGCCGAAGCCTTCTTCCAGTGCCCGCCACGTCTCGGCCCAGCTCGCCTCCCTGGCCCCGAACTCCGCCCTCAGGGTAGCCTCGTCGTCCTGCGCTTTTTGCAGGGCCGCCTTGTGGCTCCTCTCCTGGTCGGCCAGTTTCGTTGCCAGGCGGTCGCGCTCTTGAGCCAGATCAGCGTACTCGGCGTCCTTGGCACGAAGAGCGGCCTGCACCACGCCGAGTTCCCTCCGCAAGTCGGCGTTGGCCTCTGCTCGAGCAAAAAATAAAGAGAAAAATCAGCAAAGGGAAAGTCGTCAAGAAAGATCCGACCCGACTGCACTGCAGTCGGCCCGGATCTCGGGGACTACACCCAGTGGGTGCGCTGTCGCGCCCCCACGAGAAGTTAACCACGACAAGACACTTACGCCGGCTGCTGGCGAGGTCCTCGGTCCTCCAGCTTAGCTCCCGAGCCTGGGAGTTGAAGGCGGCCGCGCGAGAGTTGTGATAATCCTGAAGATCAGAAAAAACAGTCAGCATAGTCGTCTAGTAAGATCCGACCCGACTGCGCCACAGTCGGCCCGGATCTCGGGGACTACACCCAGTGGGTGCGCCAGCGCGCCCCCACGGAAAAAATTCAAAGGACCAAAGCGGTCAAGAAGTGAAGACTTACCCGGATTGCAGACCGCGTCGACAGAAATTCCTGAGTGAATTGCCTCAGGAGGCCGGCCTGTGCCTGCAGCCGGCTCCGAACCTCTTGGGCCGCGACGTTCAGCTCGCCGCTCCCTCCGCTGGGAGTCCACCCGGACGTGGCGGAGCTGGCCGCCTCCAGGGCGTCTGCCGTCCGCTCGGCTCCCGCGGCTCGGCGCGTGTCCGGCGGGGCCATGCCCCCTCCGGCGGGCCGGCCCGCCGCCGGCTCGATCTCGAGGCCGGCTCCGGCCTCGGGTGTGGCCCGGGCCGACTCCTCCGGCACCGCCGACGATCGGCCGCCTTCGCCTGCTCCAGCTAGCGCTGCCGGCGGCGTCCTCTCGGCGGATCCCTCGACGGCCTCGCCCCTCTGCACCGGCGGCTGCTCGGGAATAATCTCCTCCGCCGTGGGCAGAGGGACGTCCGGATCCAAGGTCTGGAAGGGGATGGCGAGCAGCGGAGTCTGGCTGCGCACGCTTTCCACCTCCGCCTCCACGGCCGCCCGCTCCGATGGAGCCTCGGCCGCCGCGCCCGCCCGCCCCGGCGCCGTTTGGGCGGCCACTCGCTCCGCCGTTGCCCGCTCGGCCGCCTCCATCTCCCGGCGTGCCTCGCGTGCGTTGCGCTGCGTGGCTGCGTCAAGTTCGGCGCGGGGGTCCGCTCGGCGGGACCTTGAAGAAGCGGTACTCGGCCCGACCACGGAGCCGGCTGGGCCCCTCTCGAGGGAGAGCGGCGCCCTGCTCAGGAAATCAGAAAACATTCAAGGAAAGAAAACTTCAGAATAGCAAGCACGCAGGCGGCTACTAGACTTACGCGGAAACTGACGGGGGTTTCTTCACCGCCTTCCGAAAGCGGGCCGCCTTCGTCGTCGCCTCCTCGCGCTTCGTGGCCGCGGCGGAGGCCTTCGGTTTCTTCGGCCGGCTCTCGAAGAGCGGGAGCGCGGCCCGGCGTTTTCCCTTCCCGCCGCCGGCAGTCGGCATGGCGGACGAGCTCGCGCCGCGGCAGTC
This sequence comes from Triticum monococcum, assembly GCA_034509565.1. Taxonomy (NCBI): domain Eukaryota; kingdom Viridiplantae; phylum Streptophyta; class Magnoliopsida; order Poales; family Poaceae; genus Triticum; species Triticum monococcum. The sequence goes on from CM067842.1 coordinate 611,390,639, forward strand.
GGGTGCCGACTGGCGGCGAGGGAGTTCTCCGGCTTCGAAGTCGTCCGGCCAGTCGTCGAAGCTGGCCGAGAGCCCGGTGCCGCCAAGCTCGACGGCACCCCCCGTGGCGGCGTCCTCCATGGCGACGGCGGAGAGATCCGGGTCGTCAGGGTCATCCTCCGTGCGATCCGGGGCGTACTCGCGGTCGACTCCGGCTGCCCCGGCCGGCAGCGGGAGGAGAGGATTCTGATAAAGGAAAAGAGAAAAGGGGTCGCCTGGTCAGAGGCCGGCTATCCCAAGCCAGCAGACGGCGAGGGGAAAGGCTTACCACGGGCGGAGGCTGGGCGCGGGAGTACGGCGCCTTGCCGAACTGCCACTCGTCGGTGAGCTTCAAGTTGGCGACGTAGTTCGCCATCAGAGCCACCTCGGCGTGCGGCATCTCCCGGGTGCTCAGCCGGCTGGGATCGAACCGGCCGCTCATCTGGCACATCAGGTGCGGCCGGCTTTGGAGAGGCAAGATCCGGCGCTCGACGAAGGCGGTTACCAAGTCGGACGCAAGCAGACCCTCCGATTGGATCATCACCCGAAGCCGGGAGATGGAAGCGTTCCCCGCTGGAGAAAGGGACTTCGACCGGTAGCCCCAGGTCCGCCGCTTCCCAGTCGGCGGGCCGGCTACGTAAGCCGGCAGGTTGACGTAGTCGCCGTGCCGGGCGACGTTCTTGACGTAGAAGTAAGACTTTTGCCATAGCTTGACCTACTGGATCAGAGGAATGTGGGGGAAGGGGTTGTCGTCGCTGGCCCTCTTCATCGCGATGAAGGCGCCGCAGGGAGCCGGCACGCCGGCGGAGACGGTGCCGAGCTTGTTCTGGAACAGTTCGGCCCAGAGCTCCAGCGTCGGCAGCACCCCCAAGTACCCTTCGCAGAGCGTGACGAAGGCCGAGAGTTGGAGCACCGCGTTGGGCGTGACGTGATGTGGTTGAAGATTGTAGAACTCGAGGAACGATCGCATGAAACTGCTCGCCGGAAAGCCGAAGCCCCGGAGGAAGTGCGCGCGGAAGACGACGCGCTCGCTTTCCTCCGGCGCCGGCGAGACCTCCTTCGCGGGCGCTAGGCGCACCCGCACGAGGTCGGCGGAAGGCAGGCGCCGGGTCTGGCGGAGGAACTCGATGTGTTCGTCGTGGACGTTGGACCCGTCCCACGAGCTCGACAAGGCCAGCGACATGGCGACGTGGGAGGGCTACGGCGCGAAGCAGTGTCGAGCAAGAAGAAGAGCAGGAAGAAGAGGAGCAAGGTGGGACGGGGAGCGGGGGAGCGAACGAGCTCTTGTCTCTCCCCCTCTCCCCTACTTGTAGGTGCGTGCGCCCGAGCCGAGGAGGCGCGGCGTGGGGGATCGTGGGGATCGATCGTGCCCATCTCCCCCACGCCCGCGTTGATTGCGCGCCTTGATGACGCGAAGAAACGGCCGCGGGGAGGCGAGCAGTCCCCCGGGGCCATGGAAGATCTGCGCCCGGGCCGAGGCCAGGGAGTGGCGGGCCCGGGCCTGCGGCGGCGTCCCGTTGCGCGCGTGCGACGGCAGGACTTCTCCACCACGTGGCTCGACGTGGGGCCCGCGGCCAGCCCGCGGGTCAACCACGGTCACCTTAATAAACAAAAAGTGCTCCGAAGTCGGCGGCGACGACGAGGTCGGCCCCTCAAGGTGTGAAGCCGGCCAAGCTTCCCGTCCTTCCGTCCGCTGTAAAGCTTGCCCGGCTTTGGGGACTACTGTCGGGGTAAATAGCCATGGGTAGCCCAGCCGGCTTCCCCTGGTCCCTCAGAAAAAATTATGAGCCCATCCGGCTCATAAGAAGACTCAAGACCTGGGCCGCCTCCCCCCCAGCCGACTACCTTCCTAGCCGGCTTCGGGGGCGGCCCGCCCTTTACCCTCATGAGGAAAGCCATGGAGGGCCGGCTACGTCGAGGCCGGCTACAGCCAGGCCGGCTCCCATAAAGCAGTCGACGTCGTACCCGCAATGTACGCGTCCACTCAGCGATGATGAAGCGGGGCGTGGCAACAGTGGAGCCTTCCACCCCCGAAACCCGGAGCACGCCTGGTACGGCGCGCCGTGCGGGCAGCCACGGCCCGCCCGGCGCGGCACTATAGCCATGGTGGCTCTGACGCCATCCACGACGGGCCGCCAGCGTGGCCCCCGAGGCGGTGGGCCCCTTCGGGCAGAGAGATGCCGAAGGCGGCCGCACCCCCTCTCAAGCCGGCAAGACAGAGGGCCGGCTTGGCGTAGCCGGCCTGCCGCCTTCCTCGAAGGAGACGCCCACTAAGGAGACAAGGTGCGGCGGGGCTACAGTAATCGCCCGCCAGGGCGGCGTTGCTGTAGCCATGCTTACCCCGACCACGCGTGCGCCGACTAACACGGAGCAACAGTAACCAGCCGCCGACCAGACCCTGGCCCGTGGGGCCGGCCTGTCGACCCAGGAGCCGGCAGTCGGCGGGACCCACCAGCCGGCGGGCCCCAGAAGCCGGCGGAGAAGCCGGCGAGCATAGCCACAGACAGCTGGGCCCAGCGCCCAGTCGGATTACCATTGTACCCCCGGGGGGTAGGCCTATATAAACCCCCCGGTGCACCCATGCAAAGGGTGGAACTCTCTCTCTAGACTTAGACGCATACAGGGAGAAGAAGCAGGCTGAGCTAAGCCCTTCTTCCTCCTTCCACCCAAAACAGCTCAAGGAGCATTGTAGCCACCTGTGAACTTAGTAACCATGCGGAGACCCCGCAGAGCAGCAGTAGGGGTGTTATCTCCCCGGAGAGCCCCGAAGCTGGGTAAGATTCGCCGGCGTGCATGCCTACGCCTCATCCCGTTTCCAGGCACCGGCGACGTTCTTTTGGCCCCCGCAATGATAAGCCACCCGTTGGCATATGTCGATCCTACCACCCGACACAACTCCTACTCATGCTAGTGGGTTTCATCTATTTACTGTGGCAACGACAGGTCATGCAGAGGATAAGGGGTTCAACTACCGCAACAAGTAACAGATGAATCGTTGTTGTCCTAATGCAGTAAAAGAGAGCAGGAGCGAGAGAGTGGGATTGTATCGGAATGAACAAGGGGGTTTTGCTTGCCTGGCACTTCTGAAGATAATATAACTCTTCATCGGTGTCATCGATCCCATCGCCGAAACCACGTCTATCGAAAAGGGACAAATACCGGCAACAGAGAAAGAAACACAATCAATGCAATGCACAATATGATGTATGATCATGACATGTAAATATGCTATGGTTTGAGCTAATGTAACTAGCAACATGTTAAATGGAGTTGGTTTGAACCCTAGGTTAATATTCAAACTCCATATGTGAGAGTTTAAATTCCATTTATATGAATTGGCCTAAACAGCAGCCATAAGTTGTTCTAACATGCATGAAAATGCCATAAACAGATTCCTTGAATTTTTCTGATAATTTTTCATATATAATTTATTTCATTTGGAGTTACGGTTGATTTTCTATGATTTTTAGAAGTTTTGGGCATTTTCTAGAATTTCCTGATTTATTTTAAAACAGAAATTAATTACTGCGTCAGCATGACATCGTCATGACGTCAGCAGGTCAAAGGCGTCGACCAGGTCAAACCTGACGTGTGGGGTCCACACGTCAGTGACACAGTCAGCTAACTAAGTTAGTTAGCCCTAACTAACTAGGCTGGGCCCACTGGTCAGCGACTAACCCAGCTAACCTAACTAGCTAATTAGCGCTAACTAAAGTAATTAGTCGGGCAGGGCCCGTGAGTCAGTGAGAGAGAGGGGAGGTCAAACCGGGCAGTGGGGTCAACCCACGCCGGTCAACGGGTCAGCGGTCGCCGGCGTTTAGCCGCCGGCGACGACAGAGACGGCGGGGCAGCTCGGAAATGCCTTACAGGGCACCATTTTGAGCGTGGTTTGTTGCGTTCGAACGCACGCAGTGGCGCGCGTCGAACGGTGGTGGTTTGCTGGCCTGGGGTGGCCGGGGTTAACGGCGGCGAGATCATCCGCGGCGGCCGGAGTTCGGGCGACCACGAGTAAGCGGCTGCAGCGGGCAAACACGCAAACTAAAGCGCGGGCAAGGCACTACATGATGCGGCGGTGTCGTTTGGCACGTTGGCGTGACCAAATGGCCATCGGAGCGGCGCCGGCGAGGAGCCCGAGCGGCGTTGAGCTCGGTCAGTAGGGAGTCGGCAGTTTGAGCTTGAAATAATGGCGGGGAGGAGGGGGATTCGAAGCAGGAGCTCACTGGGGTCACGTAGAGCAGCTCGGTGGGCTCGGGGACGGGTTGGTGACGGCGTGCGGTCGTCGGCGATCTCGGCGGACCGAGGAAGAAGACGGAGCTAATGGCGGCGTTGTAGAGGCTCCCGCGGGGCGTGGCTCGGTGAGGAGGAAGACGGGGTCGAGGCGGAGCCTCTGAGCGCATCGGCGAGGCGAGGGAGTGGCTGTGGCCACGGCGGTGCGCGTCGGCAGCGACGACGGCGTTCTCGGGCGGCTGCGAGAACAGAACAGAGGAGATGGAGGGATCCAGGGAGAGTGAGAGAGGGTCGAGGGGCTGCATCGCGCTCATCTAGAGGGGTCGGGGAAGCAGGAGGTGGCCAGGGCAGGGTGGAGGTGGCGCGCGCGTGCCGGCGCGCCGCGGGCACACGCCCTCTGCCTACTGGCGCGAGGAGGAAGGCGACAGGAGAGGGGGCCAGGTGGGATGGGCCGGCTTCAGGTACGTGGCCAGGTACAGTGCCCTCTCTCTCTGCTTTTTTTTTTCTAATTCTGTTCTTTTTCTATTTTGCAGGTTTGTTTTGAATTTGGTTTTGAAACCAATTCAGTTTTGTTGCTTCTGAAAATATTTTTTTAGAAGCTAAAAGAATTAAAGCAAAGCTCCACAAAAATATTTCAGAATTATTGGTCCTATATTTATTTAATAGTAAATATAAATCCAATTCAAATAGCTATTGATTTAATTCAAATGCCCAAAATAAATGTTTCTGAGACACCAAGATTATTGGTTTGGATTTTACCCCTTGCCAAATTTCCAGAGAATAACAGGAACATTTTCTTGGACTTATTTGAAGCAATTTTATCTTGATCATTTTTAAAGGGATTCTGAGGCTTTGAAAATTCCTCAATTCAAATTTCATTTGAATTTAAACATGATGCAACCACCAAGCTAGTCCAAGGCCAAAGTAGGGCTAGGGATGTGACAGGCGCGGAGCAACTCTGGCGACCGGGCGCGAAGAAGATGACGGGCAGACGGCGCGCCTCAGTCGGGAGGGCGGCGCGGCGGATCCGGGCCGGGCGGGCCAGATCTGGGCGCCACGGGCCCGCGTGGTGGAGGGAGCGATGGTGGCGACGTGGCCGGCTGTGATTGGCTGCGGCGGGCGGCGCTGCTGACGTGGCGACGTCTGATTCGTCGGAGTGAGGTGGAGGGCGTGGCCGGACATGTCCGACGGCGCGGGACGAAATGTCCGGCGGCGCGCGGAGGAGTTTTAGGGTTTCATCTGCATGAATTTCGGAGTGGAACATATATATATATAGGTAGAGGGAGCTAGGAGAGTCAAAATGAGGTGCGGTTTACGGCCACGCTATCGTGATCGAATGACCGAGATGATGGAGGAGGTTTTGGTGGGTTTTGGTCCAAATTGGAAGGGTGTTGGGCTACAACACACACGAGGCCTTTTCGGTCCCTCGGTTAACCGTTGGAGCATCAAACGAAGTCCAAATGGTACGAAACTTGACAGGCGGTCTACCGGTAGTAAAGCAAGGCCTCTTGGCAAGTCTCGTTCCAATCCTGAAATGTTTAACACCCGCACACGAAAAAGAGGTAGAAAGGGACACCAGGTGACATAGGAGCGCCGGATTGCAAAACGGACAATGGAGAAAATGCTCGGATGCATGAGACGAACATGTATGCAAATGAAATGCACCTGATGACATGATATGCAATGCATGTCTCGCAAGCAATGACAAGGCAACAACGGCGAATAACTGGACGACACCTGGCACATCGGTCTCGGGGCGTTACAATAGTCCCAGGTAATAACCAGACCGCCTTTATGTCCAGGTGGTTGAAGCTCCGGTGGCTAGCCGGACTGATGGGTTTGTCGAACTAAAGCGGCAACTGGATGCGGTAGATGCCGACATCGTGCCTGCCAACAAGCGGCTTGACGAGGCACAGTGTGAGTGTTTTTTCTGGTGATCATCCCATAATAAGAGCAGCATGATGCCAGTATCTTTAATATGTTGTGACTACAGATGGAGCTGCCACCGTGGAGACCCTTCAGGCGGAGCTTGCCCGAGCCAAGGAGCAAGTGAGGAGTAGAAATGCAGCCGCTTTAAAGGCGGGCAAAGAGTTAAGGGCCGAACAGGCCGCGCATTGCGAGAGCAAGGAAAAAAATAGCCAAGATGGCTGTAGAGTTAAAAGATGCTGTTGACCATTACCAGCTTCTTGAAGAAGAAAACCGGGCGAAGGCGATGGACCTGGTGAAGGCCCGGGTGGCTGCCAAGGAAGCCCGCTCCAAAATTAGAGCGATGAAGGAGGAGCTGAATCAAGCTACAGGTATCGTGTCTAGGAAGCCCTTCTTGTTGTGGACTAAGTTCGGAGATCCGAAGTATGCTCCTCTGGACTGGCTATGGAGTTCTGCGGACGTGTACATGGATTCGACTGCAAGTTCTGCTGATGCAGCCGAGTACTTCAGGGATCAGAAAGGTCCCAAAGTGGAAAAGTTGTTCTGGTCATAGTTTCACCCTCCAGTCCATCCGTTGTTGCTGAATGAGCGATTGACCGGTTGGGCTGAGCTCCATAGGTTGTCCGGACTTGCCATGAGGTCCGTTGTGGATCACCTGTGGCCGGGAGGGCCAAGGCCGAATAGCTACTTTAGCTTAGTGCAACAATTCCTTGATGTTGTGCCATGCATCATTGCTGTAAAGAGATCGGCATGCATAGAAGGTGCGCGGATGGCCCTTGCCAGTGTCAAAACATACTGGGCAGAGATGGAGGCCACCACTGTTGCGACACAGGGTTCGGCCATAGGCTGAGTGGCTGCTGAGCACTACTTTGAAGAAGTCCTTGAAGGCGCTCGTTCGATAGATGCTCAGTGCTCGAAGAATATTATTTTCCAATGACATGTTGTCCCATTGTACAAACAATGTTTTTCTGAATTAATTAAGGTTGTATTTATACTTTTTCCTGAAAGTACTATCATGCCTCTTGTGCGGCCGTTTATGTATATATGTATATAACCTGAAAGTTTGCAGTCGTCGGCTTCCGCCCCCACGCATATAATGCGGGGGTGTTCGCAAAAGATGCACATCCACACTTGATCCAACATCTTGGTCCGTTAAGGAGGTGATAGCATAGCGAACGAGGCAATCAGACTATATTGCTTTAACACTTTCACTTAGCCATAGGAGTTTGATAGTGGGGCTGCTATATAGCCCCTGGTACTTCTGCGCTCGTCCGAATACGGGGCACGTACGTACATGACCGGGAAACGGCCCTTCGTTAATGCGGAGGAATCCCGAAGATTCCGATTAGTCATTGAGTGGTTGACCAATCTCTCGCTATATCATGATAGTCAGTTTTCGGCTTTCTCTACTAAGGTGCTCATCCGGATAAACCAGGGCACAATCGCAGTAGTTCTCCCAGTGCTACCTTAGCCGATATAACGGAACGTAAGGTACCAAAACTTGGGAGCCGGGCAAACCCAACATTTGACCAAAGACATGATTCGGAGCTGATGCATATAGGGCCAAACTTGCGACGCCGAACACTCCCTAAGGTGTTTGCTCTTTATAACATATACCGGGCTAAACAATGCCCTTTATAAGAAACCCCATGTGTCCAGGTACGTGCGAAATCCTGGCGTGGCCACATGCCAATAACGTCGGCATCCTTCTCGGTTGTGTGGAGTATCCGGAGGATGTGAGTAACAAGAGACAGTAAAAAAGGTTTACGCAGGGCCTTAATCTAAAAAGAAACCTTTGGACGGGTCCCTGCTGCACGTCTACGCCTGTGTCTCCATTGTGCCATGTCCTGGACGGGTGTAGCACGATTGTCACATGCAACAGGACAGAACTTAGGTGAAAGTTGTCGTGCCAAAAAGAAGAGTGAATTATCAAAATTCCAGAGAGGCCTAGTTGAGCCGGATTGGCCCTGATTACACGCGGGAAGCCCCTGGTATCGTTTTATGAGGGTTCGAAAACCAATCTCATGCATGTATGATGGAACGCCGGACTCGTCTAACCGTGTCCGTGGTCTTGTCGACCTGCCATTTTTTCTGGTTGGTGAGGCCGTCTAGTGTGCGGCTGTTAGGGCCGCCGCGTCCTCTTCTGTTCGTAAAGAATGGTTGCTAACTGTAATGACGCCTCGTGGACCGGGCATCTTGAGCTTGAGAAAAGCATAATGCGGTATTGCGTTAAAACAAGCGAAAGCCGCCCGTCCGAGTAGTGCTTGAAAATCACTCCAGAATGGAGCGATGTGAAAAGTTAACGTTTCACTCCGGAAGTTATCGGGAGAACCGAATACCACCTCTAGTAGTAGAGAGCCCATGCAGTGGGCCTCTTGGCCTGGTATTACTCCCTTGAAGGTAGTATTACTGTGGCTTATTTGTGTCGGCTCTATCCCCATTTTGCAGACTGTGTCCTGATATATCAGATTAGATCACTGCCGCCGTCCATGAGGACCCTTGTGAAATGATACCCATTTATTATTGGGTCTAACACCAAGGCCGTCAGTCCTTCGCGCCAGCTATGTGTATCATGATCCCTGCGATCGAAAGTGATCGGGCAGGCCGACCAGGGGTTCGGCCTAGGGGTGACGGGCTCTATGGCACGTGTGCATCAGAGTGCGTGATTGCTTCTCCTCTTTGTCACCTGGATCACTGTCAGTGTCAAAACCGGCGGATCTCGGGTAGGGGGTCCCGAACTGTGCGTCTAGGCCGGATGGTAACACGAGGCAAGGTTCACGAAGTTTTACCCAGGTTCGGGCCCTCTTGATGGAGGTAAAACCCTACATTCTGCTTGATTAATATTGATGATATGGGTAGTACAAGAGTAGGTCTACCACGAGATCGGAGAGGCTAAACCCTAGAAGCTAGCCTATGGTATGATTGGTGTTCTGTATGTTGTCCTACAGACTAAAACCCTCCTGTTTATATAGACATTGTTGGGGAACGCAGTAATTTCAAAAAAATTCCTACGCACACGCAAGATCATGGTGATGCATAGCAACGAGGGGGAGAGTCTGATCTACGTACCCTTGTAGATTGCAACGGAAGCGTTGACACAACGTAGAGGAAGTAGTCCTACGTCTTCTTCCCGATCCGACCGATCCAAGCACCGTTACTCCGGCACCTCCGAGTTCTTAGCACACGTTCAGCTCGATGACGTTCCTCGGGCTCCGATCTAGCAAAGCATAGAGGAAGAGTTCCGTCAGCGCGACGGCGTGGTGACGATCTTGATGTACTACCGACGCAGGGCTTCGCCTAAGCACTGTAACGGTATGATCGAGGTGGAATTTGGTGGCAGGGGGCACCGCACATGGCTAAGGAACGATCTCAAGGATCAACTTGTGTGTCTTGGGGTGTCCCCTGCCCCCGTATATAAAGGATGGAGGGAGGGAGGCTGGCCGGCCAAAGAGAGGGAGGCGCAGGAGGAGTCCTACTCCTACCGGGAGTAGGACTCCCCCCTCCAATCCTAGTCCAACTAGGAATCCTTAAAGGGGAGAGAGAGAGAGAGGTGGCCGGCCCCTCTCCTAGTCCTAATAGGACTTGGGAGAGGGGGGGAGGCGCAGCCCTATGTGGGCTGCCCTCTCACCTTTCCACTAAGGCCCATGTTGGCCCATTTGGCTCCCGGGGGGTTCCGGTAACCCTCCCGGTAATCCGGTAAAATCCCGATTTCACCCGGAACACTTCCGATGTCCAAACATAGGCTTCCAATATATCAATCTTTACGTCTCGACCATTTCGAGACTCCTCGTCATGTCCGTGATCTCATCCGGGACTCCGAACAACCTTCGGTACATCAAAATGCATAAACTCATAATAACTGTCCTCGTAACGTTAAGCGTGCAGACCCTACGGTTCGAGAACATTGCAGACATGACCGAGACACATCTCCGGTCAATAACCAATAGCGGGACCTCGATGCCCATATTGGGTCCTACATATTCTACGAAGATCTTTATCGGTCAGACCGCATAACAACATACGTTGTTCCCTTTGTCATCGGTATGTTACTTGCCCGAGATTTGATCGTCGGTATCCGATACCTAGTTCAATCTCGTTACCGGCAAGTCTCTTTACTCGTTCCGTAATACATCATCCCGCAACTAACTCATTAGTTGCATTGCTTGCAAGGCTTAAGTGATGTGTATTACCGAGAGGGCCCAGAGATACCTCTCTGACATTCGGAGTGACAAATCCCAATCTCGAAATACGCCAACCCACCATCTACCTTTGGAGACACCTGTAGTACTCCTTTATAATCACCCAGTTACGTTGTGACATTTGGTAGCACCCAAAGTGTTCCTCCGGTAAACGGGAGTTGCATAATCTCATAGTCATAGGAACATGTATAAGTCATGAAGAATAGCAACAGCAACATACTAAACGATCGGGTGCTAAGCTAATGAAATGGATCATGTCAATCAGATCATTCAACTAATGATGTGACCTCGTTAATCAAATAACAACTCTTTGTTCATGGTTAGGAAACATAACCATCTTTGATCAACGAGCTAGTCAAGTAGAGGCATACTAGTGACACTCTGTTTGTCTATGTATTCACACATGTATTATGTTTCCGGTTAATACAATTCTAGCATGAATAATAAACATTTATCATGGTATAAGGAAATAAATAATAACTTTATTATTGCCTCTAGGGCATATTTCCTTTCAGTCTCCCACTTGCACTAGAGTCAATAATCTTGTTCACATCGCCATGTGATTTAGCAGCAATAGTTCACATCACTATGTGATTAACACCCATAGTTCACATCGTCATGTGACCAACACTCAAAGGGTTTACTGGAGTCAGTAATCTAGTTCACATCTCTATGCGATTAACACCCAAAGAGTACTAAGGTGTGATCATGTTTTGCTTGTGAGATAATTTTAGTCAACGGGTCTGTCACATTCAGATCCGTAAGTATTTTGCAAAATTCTATGTCTATAATGCTCTGCATGGAGCTACTCTAGCTAATTGCTCCCACTTTCAATATGTATCCAGATTGAGAATTTAGATTCATCTGGATCAGTGTCAAAAACTTGCATCGACGTAACCCTTTACGACGAACCTTTTTGTCACGTCCATAATCGAGAAACATATCCTTATTTCACTAAGGATAATTCTGACCGCTGTCCAGTGATCTACTCCTAGATCACTATTGTACTCCCTTGCCAAATCAGTGCAGGGTATACAATAAATCTGGTACACAGCATGGCATACTTTATAGAACCTATGAATGAGGCATAGGGAATGACTTTCATTCTCTTTCTATCTTCTGCCGTGGTCGGGCTTTGAGTCTTTACTCAACTTCACACCTTGTAACATAGGCAAGAAACTTTTTCTTTGACTGTTCCATTTTGAACTACTTCAAAATCTTGTTAAGGTATGTACTTATTGAAAAACTTATCAAGCGTCTTGATCTATCTCTATAGATCTTGAAGCTCAATATGTAAGCAGCTTTACCGAAGTCTTTCTTTGAAAAACTCCTTTCAAACACTCCTTTTATGCTTTACAGAATAATTCTACATTATTTCCGATCAACAATATGTCATTCACATATACTTATCAGAAATGCTGTAGTGCTCCCACTCACTTTCTCGTAAATACAGGCTTCACCGCAAGTCTGTATAAAACTATATGCTTTGATCAACTCATCAAAGCGTATATTCCAACTCCGAGATGTTTGCACCAGTCCACAGATAGATCGCTGGAGCTTGCATATTTAGTTAACACCTTTAGGATCGACAAAACCTTCTAGTTGCATCGTATACAACTCTTCTTTAGCAAATCCATTAAGGAATGCAGTTTTGTTTATCCCTTTGCCAGATTTCATAAAATGCGACAATTGCTAACATGATTCGGACAGACTTAAGCATAGATACGAGTGAGAAAATCTCATCGTAGTCAACACCTTGAACTTGTCGAAAACCTTTTGCGACAATTCTAGCTTTGTAGATAGTAACACTACTATCAGCATCCGTCTTCCTCTTGAAGATCCATTTATTTTCTATGGCTTGCCGATCAACGGGCAAGTCAACCAAAGTCCAAACTTTGTTCTCATACATGGATCCCATCTCAGATTTCATGGCTTCAAGCCACTTTGCGGAATCTGGGTTCATCATTGCTTCCTCATAGTTCGTAGGTTCGTCATGGTCAAGTAACATGACCTCCAGAACAGGATTACCGTACCACTCTGGTGCGGATCTCACTCTGGTTTACCTATAAGATTCGGTAGTAACTTGATCTGAAGTTACATGATCATCATCATTAGCTTCCTCACTAATTGGTGTAGTAGTCACAAGAACAGTTTTGTGATGAACTACTTTCCAATAAGGTAGAAGGTACAATTACCTTATCAAGTTTTCTACTTTCCTCCCACTCACTTCTTTCGAGAGAAACTCCTTCTCCAGAAAGTTTCCGAATTTAGCAACAAAAGTCTTGCCTTCGGATCTGTCATAGAAGGTGTATCCAATAGTTTCCTTTGGATATCCTATGAAGATGCACTTCTCCGATTTGAGTTTTTGAGCTTATCAGGATGAAACTTTTTCATATAAGCATCGCAACCCCAAACTTTAAGAAACGACAACTTTGGTTTCTTGCCAAACCATAGTTCATAAGGTGTCGTCTCGACAGATATAGATGGTGCCCCTTTTTAACGTGAATGCAGCTGTCTCTAATGCATGACCCCAAAAACAATAGTGGTAAATCGGTAAGAGACATCATAGATTGCACTATATCCAATAAAGTATGGTTATGACGTTCGGACACACCATTACACTGTGGTGTTCCATGTGGCGTGAGTAGTGAAACTATTTCACATTGTTTTTAACTGAAGGCCAAACTCGTAACTCAAATACTTTTCTCTATGATCAGATCATAGAAACTTTATTTTCTTGTTACGATGATTTTTCACTTCACTCTGAAATTCTTTGAACTTTTCAAATGTTTCAGACTTATGTTTCATCAAGTAGATATACTCATATTTGCTCAAATCATCTGTGAAGATCAGAAAATAATGATACCTGTCGTGAGCCTCAATATTCATTGGACCACATACATCAGTATGTATGATTTCTAACAAATCTGTTGCTCGCTCCATTGTTCTGAAGAACAGAGTCTTAGTCATCTTGCCCATGAGGCATGGTTCGCAAGCATCAACTGATTCATAATCAAGTGATTCCAAAAACCCATCAGCATGGAGTTTCTTCATGCGCTTTACACCAATATGACCTAAACGGCAGTGCTACAAATAAGTTGCACTATCATTATTAACTTTGCATCTTTTGGTTTCAATATTATGATTATGTGTATCACTACGATCGAGATCCAACGAACTATTTTCATTGGGTGTGTAACCATATAAGGTTTTATTCATGTAAACAGAACAACAATTTATTCTCTTACTTAAATGAATAACCGTATTACAATAAACATGATCAAATCATATTCATGCTCAACGCAAACACCAAATAACACTTATTTAGGTTCAACACTAATCCCGAAATTATGGGGAGTGTGCGATGATGATCATATCAATCTTGGAACCACTTCCAACACACATCGTCACTTTACCCTTAACTAGTCTCTGTTTATTCTGCAACTCCCGTTTCGAGTTACTAATCTTAGCAACTGAACTAGTATCAAATACTAAGGGTTTGCTATAAACACTAGTAAAGTACACATCGATAACATGTATATCAAATATACTTATGTTCACTCTGCCATCCTTCTTATCCACCAATCACTTGGGGTAATTCCACTTCCAGTGACCAGTCCCTTTGCAGTAGAAGCACTTAGTCTCAGGCTTAGGATCAGACTTGGGCTTCTTCACTTGAGCAGCAACTTTCTTGCCGTTCTTCTTGAAGTTCCCCTTCTTCCCTTTGCCCTTTTCTTGAAACTAGTGGTCTTGTCAACCATCAACACTTGATGTTTTTCTTGATTTCTACCTTCGTTGATTTCAGCATCACGAAGAGCTTAGGAATTACTTTTGTCATCCCTTGCATATTATAGTTCATCACGAAGTTCTACTAACTTGGTCATGGTGACTAGAGAATTCTGTCAATCACTATCTTATCTGGAAGATTAACTCCCACTTGATTCAAGCGATTGTAGTACCCAGACAATCTGAGCACATGCTCACTAGTTGAGCGATTCTCCTTCATCTTTTAGCTATAGAACTTATTGGAGACTTCATATCTCTCAACTCGGGTATTTGCTTGAAATATTATCTTCAACTCCTGGAACATCTCATATGGTCCATGACGTTCAAAACGTCTTTGAAGTCCCGATTCTAAGACATTAAGCATGGTGCACTAAACTATCAAGTAGTCATCATATTGAGCTAGCCAAATGTTCATAACGTCTGCATCTGCTCCTGCAATAGGTCTGTCACCTAGCGGTGCATCAAGGACATAATTCTTCTGTGCAGCAATGAGGATAATCCTCAGATCACGGATCCAATCCGCATCATTGCTACTAACATCTTTCAATACAATTTTCTCTAGGAACATATCAAAATAAACACAGGGAAGCAACAACGCGAGCTATTGATCTACAACATAATTTGCAAAATACTACCAGGACTAAGTTCATGATAAATTTAAGTTCAATTAATCATATTACTTAAGAACTCCCACTTAGATAGACATCCCTCTAATCCTCTAAGTGATCACGTGATCCAAATCAACTAAACCATAACCGATCATCATGTGAGATGGAGTAGTTTTCAATGGTGAACATCGCTATGTTGATCATATCTACTATATGATTCACGCTCGACCTTTCGGTCTCCGTGTTCCGAGGCCATATCTGTATATGCTTGGCTCGTCAAGTATAACCTGAGTATTCTGCGTGTGCAACTGTTTTGCACCCGTTGTATTTGAACGTAGAACCTATCACACCCGATCATCACGTGGTGTCTCCGCACGAAGAACTTTCGCAACGGTGCATACTCAGGGAGAACACTTCTTGATAATTTAGTGAGAGATCATCTTATAATGCTACCGTCAATCAACGCAAGATAAGATGCATAAAAGATAAACATCACATGCAATCAATATAAGTGATATGATATGGCCATCATCATCTTGTGCTTGTGATCTCCATCTCCGAAGCACCGTCATGATCACCATCGTCACCGGTGCGACACCTTGATCTCCATCGTAGCATCGTTGTCGTCTCGCCAATCTTATGCTTCCATGACTATCACTACCGCTTAGTAATAAAGTAAAGCATTACATCGCGATTGCATTGCATACAATAAGGCGACAACCATATGGCTCCTGCCAGTTGCCGATAACTTGGTTACAAAACATGATCATCTCATACAATAAAATCAGCATCATGCCTTGACCATATCACATCACAACATGCCCTGCAAAAACAAGTTAGACGTCCTCTACTTTGTTGTTGCAAGTTTTACGTGGCTGCTACGGGCTTAAGCAAGAACTCATCTCACCTACGCATCAAAACCACAACGATAGTTTGTCAAATAGACTCCGTTTTAACCTTCTCAAGGACCGGGCGTAGCCACACTCGGTTCAACTAAAGTTGGAGAGACAGTCGCCCGCAAGCCATCTATGTGCAAAGCACGTCGAGGGAACCGGTCTCGCGTAAGTGTACACGTAAGGTTGGTCCGGGTCGTCTCGTCCAACAATACCGCCGAACCAAAGTATGACATGCTGGTAGGCAGTATGACTTGTATCGCCCACAACTCACTTGTGTTCTACTCGTGCATATAACATCAAACCATAAAAACCTAGGCTCGGATGCCACTGTTGGGGAACGCAGTAATTTCAAAAAAATTCCTACGCACATGCAAGATCATGGTGATGCATAGCAATGAGGGGGAGAGTCTGATCTACGTACCCTTGTAGATTGCAACGGAAGCGTTGACACAACGTAGAGGAAGTAGTCGTACGTCTTCTTCCCGATCCGACCGATCCAAGCACCGTTACTCTGGCACCTCCGAGTTCTTAGCACACGTTCAGCTCGATGACGTTCCTCGGGCTCCGATCCAGCAAAGCGTAGAGGAAGAGTTCCGTCAGCATGACGGCGTGGTGACGATCTTGATGTACTACCGACGCAGGGCTTCGCCTAAGCACTGTAACGGTATGATCGAGGTGGAATTTGGTGGCAGGGGGCACCGCACACGGCTAAGGAACGATCTCAAGGATCAACTTGTGTGTCTTGGGGTGTCCCCTGCCCCCGTATATAAAGGATGGAGGGAGGGAGGCTGGCCGGCCAAAGAGACGGAGGCGCAGGAGGAGTCCTACTCCTACCGGGAGTAGGACTCCCCCCTCCAATCCTAGTCCAACTAGGAATCCTTAAAGGGGAGAGAGAGAGAGAGAGAGGTGGCCGGCCCCTCTCCTAGTCCTAATAGGACTAGGGAGAGGGGGGGAGGCGCAGCCCTATGTGGGCTGCCCTCTCACCTTTCCACTAAGGCCCATGTTGGCCCATTTGGCTCCCGGGGGTTCCGGTAACCCTCCCGGTAATCCGGTAAAATCCCGATTTCACCCGGAACACTTCCGATGTCCAAACATAGGCTTCCAATATATCAATATTTACGTATCGACCATTTCGAGACTCCTCTTCATGTCCGTGATCTCATCCGGGACTCCGAACAACCTTCGGTACATCAAAATGCATAAACTCATAATAACTGTCATCGTAACGTTAAGCGTGCGGACCCTACGGTTCGAGAACATTGCAGACATGACCGAGACACATCTCCGGTCAATAACCAATAGCGGGACCTGGATGCCCATATTGGCTCCTACATATTCTACGAAGATCTTTATCAGTCAGACCGCATAACAACATACGTTGTTCCCTTTGTCATCGGTATGTTACTTGCCCGAGATTTGATCGTCGGTATCCGATACCTAGTTCAATCTCGTTACCGGCAAGTCTCTTTACTCGTTCCGTAATACATCATCCCGCAATTAACTCATTAGTTGCATTGCTTGCAAGGCTTAAGTGATGTGTATTACCGAGAGGGCCCAAAGATACCTCTCCGACATTCGGAGTGACAAATCCCAATCTCGAAATACGCCAACCCAACATCTACCTTTGGAGACACCTGTAGTACTCCTTTATAATCACCCAGTTACGTTGTGACATTTGGTAGCACCCAAAGTGTTCCTCCGGTAAACGGGAGTTGCATAATCTCATAGTCATAGGAACATGTATAAGTCATGAAGAATAGCAACAGCAACATACTAAACGATCGGGTGCTAAGCTAATGAAATGGGTCATGTTAATCAGATCATTCAACTAATGATGTGACCTCGTTAATCAAATAACAACTCTTTGTTCATGGTTAGGAAACATAACCATCTTTGATCAACGAGCTAGTCAAGTAGAGGCATACTAGTGACACTCTGTTTGTCTATGTATTCACACATGTATTATGTTTCCGGTTAATACAATTCAGGCATGAATAATAAACATTTATCATGATATAAGGAAATAAATAATAACTTTATTATTGCCTGGGTCGCTAGTGCTGCTACGGGCTAACCAGTTGTCCTCACCCACACAAAAGAAGGTCATGAGGCTTGTTAGGGCTGCCATTGTTCTTGGTTTTTCTTGACCGAGGTGTCTGGCGAGCAATTCATCTCGGATGCTGTGTTTGAAAGTTGCTAAGGCTTCAGCGTCTGGACAATCGAAAATTTGGTTCTTCTTGGTGAGGAACCTATTCCAAAGCTTTCGGGCCGACTCTCTGGACTGTTGGATTATATGACTTAAATCGTCTGCATCCGGAGGTCGAACATAAGTCCCTTGAAAATTGGCCCGGAAAGCGTCCTCGAGCTCCTCCCAACTTCCAATTGAGTTTTCGGGGAGGCTTTTCAGCTAGTGCCTAGCTGGCCCTTTAAGCTTGAGGGGCAAGTATTTAATGGCATGGAGATCGTCTCCACGACCCATATGGATGTGGAGGATGAAGTCCTCTATCTAGACTCCAGGGTCTGTGGTTCCCTCGTACGCCTCTATGTTCACTAGTTTGAATCCCTCTGGGAATTCGTGATCCAGCACCTCATCAGTGAAACATAAGGGGTGTGCGGCACCCCTGTATTGGGATGCGCCATGGTGTTCGGACGGTTGTAGTATTCGGTGGTGGTTGTGTACCGTAGCGCGCTTCCTAGATCCATAGATAGATCTGGTCGTGCCGGATTTTTTACGCAAGTTCTCACGTAGATCGTGTGTTGACTTATGCGTGACTTTGTTAGCCGCTCTATCGCGTTCACAGGGTGGTGGATCCGGCCGGTTGGCCGTATCGCTTTTCGGCTATATGGGCTCTAAGGCCTCATCGTCAAATTCCCGTAATAGCTTGTGCTTTGGATAGCTATTTGGATGGTAACTTCCACCATACTTTGTTACTTTGTTCCACTTGCTGTTGAGCGTATTTTCTGCGACCTTGAGCCTTTGCTTCTGTCTCTTCAGGCTTCCCGCTGTGGCAATAAGCCTTTTGCGGAGGTTCTCTTGCTCCAAGTGTGTTTCCGGGATGATGGGTGCATCTTCGTGTGGACTCTTTTCTTCCCTAGACGGGGATTGATGAGGCTTATCTTTGGCGTCATCGTGTTCGAACATCGGATTCGTACTATGTTTGCAGTTTGCGTCTTGATCGTGTTCTGCCACTGGGGTGGTGCAGTTGTCGTCTCTTCCAGGGTCACGTGGACTATTATTATCGCTGTTCTTGCTATGGTGAGACTTAGAGCAGCGCCGCTGACGTTGGGGCTTGGGTTGCTTCTTGGAGGTTTCATCCTCCGCTGTCTCATCGCTGTTGGCTTCTTTGGGGTGTCCACCATGTATACGTCATGTGATGAAGTTGTTGGGGAACGCAGTAATTTCAAAAAATTTCCTACGCACACGCAAGATCATGGTGATGCACAGCAACGAGAGGGGAGAGTGTTGTCTACGTACCAATGCAGACCGACTGCGGAAGCGATCACACAACGTAGAGGAAGTAGTCGTACGTCTTCTTCCCGATCCAACCGATCCAAGCACCGTTACTCCGGCACCTCCGAGTTCTTAGCACACGTTCAGCTCGATGACGTTCCTCGGGCTCCGATCCAGCAAAGCGTCGAGGAAGAGTTTCGTCAGCACGACGGCGTGATGATGATCTTGATGTACTACCGACGCAGGGCTTCGCCTAAGCACTACAACGGTACGATCGAGGTGGAATTTGGTGGCAGGGGGCACCGCACACGGCTAAGGAACGATCTCAAGGATCAAGTTGTGTGTCTATGGGGTGCCCCCTGCCCCCGTATATAAAGGCCAGGGGCAAGGGGGTCGGCCGGCTAGGAGGGAGGCGCAGGGAGGAGTCCCACTCCTACCGGGAGTAGGACTCCTTCCCCCAAATCCTATTCCTAATAGGACTCTTCGGGAGAAAGAGAAGAGAGGGGGGGCCGGCCCCTTCTCCTAGTCCTAATAGGACTAGGGAAGGGGGGTTCGGCCGGCTAGCCTGTGGGCTGCCCCTTCTCTCTTTTCCACTAAGGCCCAATAGGCCCATTTGCCTCCCGGGGGGTTCCGGTAACCCTCCCGGTAATCCGGTAAAATCCCGATTTTACCCGGAACACTTCCGGTGCCCAAACATAGGCTACCAATATATCAATCTTTACGTCTCGACCATTTCGAGACTCCTCGTCATGTCCGTGATCTCATCCGGGACTCCGAACAACCTTCGGTACATCAAAATGCATAAACTCATAATAACTGTCATCGTAACGTTAAGCGTGCGGACCCTACGGTTCGAGAACAATGTAGACATGACCGAGACACGTCTCCGGTCAATAACCAATAGCAGGACCTGGATGCCCATATTGGCTCCTACATATTCTACGAAGATCTTTATCGGTCAGACCACATAACAACATACGTTGTTCCCTTTGTCATCGGTATGTTACTTGCCCGAGATTCGATCATCGGTATCCAATACCTAGTTCAATCTCGTTACCGGCAAGTCTCTTTACTCGTTCCATAATACATCATCTCACAACTAACTTATTAGTTGCAATGCTTGCAAGGCTTATGTGATGTGCATTACCGAGAGGGCCCAGAGATACCTCTCCGACAATCGGAGTGACAAACCCTAATCTCGAAATACGCCAACCCAACATCTACCATTGGAGACACCTGTAGTACTCCTTTATAATCACCCAGTTACGTTGTGACATTTGGTTGTACCCAAAGTGTTCCTCCGGTAAATGGGAGTTGCATAATCTCATAGTTATAGGAACATGTATAAGTCATGAAGAAAGCAATAGCAACATACTAAACGATCGGGTGCTAAGCTAATGGAATGGGTCATGTCAATCAGATCATTCTACTAATGATGTGACCTCGTTAATCAAATAACAACTCCTTGTTCATGGTTATGAAACATAACCATCTTTGATTAACGAGCTAGTCAAGTAGAGGCATACTAGTGACACTCTGTTGGTCTATGTATTCACACATGTATTATGTTTCCGGTTAATACAATTCTAGCATGAATAATAAACATTTATCATGATGTAAGGAAATAAATAATAACTTTATTATTGCCTCTAGGGCATATTTCCTTCAGTCTCCCACTTGCACTAGAGTCAATAATCTAGATTACACTGTAATGATTCTAACACCCATGGAGCCTTGGTGCTGATCATGTTTTGCTTGTGGAAGAGGCTTAGTCAACGGGTCTGCAACATTCAGATCCGTATGTATCTTGCAAATCTCTATGTCTCCCACCTGGACTAAATCCCGGATGGAGTTGAAGCGTCTCTTGATGTGTTTGGTTCTTTTGTGAAATCTGGATTCCTTTGCCAAGGCAATTGCACCAGTATGGTCACAGAAGATTTTCATTGGACCCGATGCACTAGGTATGACACCTAGATCAGATATGAACTCCTTCATCCAGACTCCTTCGTTTGCTGCTTCCGAAGCAGCTATGTACTCCGCTTCACATGTAGATCCCGCTACGACGCTTTGTTTAGAACTGCACCAACTGACAGCTCCACCGTTTAAAGTAAACACGTATCCGGTTTGCGATTTAGAATCGTCCGGATCAGTGTCAAAGGTTGCATCAACGTAACCTCTTACGGTGAGCTCTTTGTCACCTCCATATACGAGAAACATATCCTTAGTCCTTTTCAGGTATTTCAGGACGTTCTTGACCGCTGTCCAGTGATCCATTCCAGGATTACTTTGGTACCTCCCTGCTAAACTTATAGCAAGGCACACATCAGGTCTGGTACACAGCATTGCATACATGATAGAGCCTATGGCTGAAGCATAGGGAACATCTTTCATTTTCTCTCTATCTTCTGCAGTGGTCGGGCATTGAGTCTTACTCAACTTCACACCTTGTAGCACAGGCAAGAACCCTTTCTTTGCTTGATCCATCTTGAACTTCTTCAAAATTTTGTCAAGGTATGTGCATTATGAAAGTCCAATTAAGCGTTTTGATCTATCTCTATAGATCTTTATACCTAATATGTATGCAGCTTCCCCGAGGTCTTTCATCGAAAAACTTTTATTCAAGTATCCCTTTATGCTATCCAGAAATTCTATATCATTTCCAATTAGCAATATGTCATCCACATATAATATCAGAAATGCTACAGAGCTCCCACTCACTTTCTTGTAAATACAGGCTTCTCCAAAAGTCTGTATAAAGCCAAATGCTTTGATCACACTATCAAAGCGTTTATTCCAACTCTGAGATGCTTGCACCAGTCCATAAATGGATCGCTGGAGTTTGCATACTTTGTTAGCTCCTTTTGGATCGACAAAACCTTCTGGTTGTACCATATACAACTCTTCTTCCAGAAATCCATTCAGGAATGCAGTTTTGACATCCATTTGCCATATTTCATAATCATAAAATGCGGCAATTGCTAACATAATTCCGACGGACTTAAGCATCGCTACGGGTGAGAAGGTCTCATCGTAGTCAACCCCTTGAACTTGTCGAAAACCTTTTGCGACAAGTCGAGCTTTATAGACAGTAACATTACCGTCAACGTCAGTCTTTTTCTTGAAGATCCATTTATTCTCAATTGCTTGCCGATCATCGGGCAAGTCAACCAAAGTCCATACTTTGTTCTCATACATGGATCCCATCTCAGATTTCATGGCCTCAAGCCACTTTTCGGAATCTGGGCTCACCATCGCTTCTTCATAGTTCGTAGGTTCATCATGATCTAGCATCATGACTTCCAGAACTGGATTACCGTACCACTCTGGTGCGGATCTCACTCTGGTTGATCTACGTGGTTCAGTAGTATCTTGTTCTGAAGCTTCATGATCATCATCATTAGCTTCCTCATTGATTGGCATAGGTGTCGCAGAAACAGTTTTCTGTGATGTACTATTTTCCAATAAGGGAGCAGGTACAGTTACCTCGTCAAGTTCTACTTTCCTCCCACTCACTTCTTTCGAGAGAAACTCCTTCTCTAGAAATGATCCATTCTTAGCAACGAATGTCTTGCCTTTGGATCTGTGATAGAAGGTATACCCAACAGTTTCCTTTGGGTATCCTATGAAGACACATTTCTCCGCTTTGGGTTCGAGCTTATCAGGTTGAATCTTTTTCACATAAGCATCGCAGCCCCAAACTTTAAGAAACGACAACTTTGGTTTCTTGCCAAACCATAGTTCATAAGGCGTCGTCTCAACGGATTTTGATGGTGCCCTATTTAACGTGAATGCGGCCGTCTCTAAAGCATAACCCCAAAATGATAGCGGTAAATCATTCAGAGACATCATAGATCGTACCATATCTAGTAAAGTACGATTACGACGTTTGGACACACCATTACGCTGTGGTGTTCCGGGTGGCGTGAGTTGCGAAACTATTCCATAATTTTTCAAATGTACACCAAACTCGTAACTCAAATATTCTCCTCCACGATCAGATCGTAGAAATTTTATTTTCTTGTTACGAAGATTTTCAACTTCACTCTGAAATTCCTTGAACTTTTCAAATGTTTCAGACTTATGTTTCATTAAGTAGATATACCCATATCTGCTTAAATCATCTGTGAAGGTGAGAAAATAACGATATCCGCCGCGAGCCTCAATATTCATCGGACCACATACATCGGTATGTATGATTTCCAACAAATCTGTTGCTCTCTCCATAGTACCGGAGAACGGTGTTTTAGTCATCTTGCCTATGAGGCACGGTTCGCAAGTACCAAGTGATTCATAATCAAGTGATTCCAAAAGCCCATCGGTATGGAGTTTCTTCATGCGCTTTACACCGATATGACCTAAACGGCAGTGCCACAAATAAGTTGCACTATCATTATTAACTTTGCATCTTTTGGCTTCTACATTATGAATATGTGTATCACTATCTTCGAGATTCAACAAGAATAGACCACTCTTCAAAGGTGCATGACCATAAAAGATATTATTCATATAAATAGAACAACCATTATTCTCTGATTTAAATGAATAACCGTGTCGCATTAAACAAGATCCAGATATAATGTTCATGCTCAACGCTGGCACCAAATAACAATTATTTAGGTCTAATATTAATCCCGAAGGTAGATGTAGAGGTAGCGTGCCGACCGCGATCACATCGACTTTGGAACCGTTTCCCACGCGCATCGTCACCTCGTCCTTTGCTAGTGTCCGCTTATTCCGTAGTCCCTGTTTCGAGTTGCAAATATTAGCAACAGAACTAGTATCAAATACCCAGGTGCTACTGCGAGCTCTCGTAAGGTACACATCAATAACATGTATATCACATATACCTTTGCTCACTTTGCCATCCTTCTTATCCGCCAAATACTTGGGGCAGTTCCGCTTCCAGTGTCTAGTCTGCTTGCAGTAGAAGCACTCAGTTTCAGGCTTAGGTCCAGACTTGGGTTTCTTCTCTTGAGCAGCAACTTGCTTGCTGTTCTTCTTGAAGGTTCCCTTCTTCTTCCCTTTACCCTTTTTCTTGAAACTAGTGGTCTTGCTAACCATTAACACTTGATGCTCCTTTTTGATTTCTACCTCCGCAGCTTTCAGCATTGCGAAGAGCTCGGGAATAGTCTTGTTCATCCCTTGCATATTATAGTTCATCACAAAGCTCTTGTAGCTTGGTGGTAGTGATTGGAGAATTCTATCAATGACGCAACATCTGGAAGATTAACTCCCATCTGAATCAAGTGATTATTATACCCAGACATTTTGAGTATATGCTCACTGACAGAACTATTCTCCTCCATCTTACAGCTATAGAACTTATTGGAGACTTCATATCTCTCAATTCGGGCATTTGCTTGAAATATTAACTTCAACTCCTGGAACATCTCATATGCTCCATGACGTTCAAAACGTCGTTGAAGTCCCGATTCTAAGCCGTAAAGCATGGCACACTGAACTATCGAGTAGTCATCAGCTTTGCTCTGCCAGACGTTCATAACATCTGGCGTTGCTCCAGCAGCAGGCCTGTCACCCAGCGGTGCTTCCAGGACGTAATTCTTCTGTGCAGCAATGAGGATAATCCTCAGGTTACGGACCCAGTCCGTGTAATTGCTACCATCATCTTTCAACTTTGCTTTCTCAAGGAACGCATTAAAATTTAACAGAACAATAGCACGAGCCATCTATCTACAAGCAACATAAACAAGCAAGATACTATCAGGTACTAAGTTCATGATAAGTTTAAGTTCAGTTAATCAAATTACTTAGGAACTCCCACTTAGATAGACATCCCTCTAATCCTCTAAGTGATCACGTGATCCAAATCAACTAAACCATAACCGATCATCACGTGAGATGGAGTAGTTTTCAATGGTGAACATCGTCATGTTGATCATATCTACTATATGATTCACGCTCGACCTTTCGATCTCTGTGTTCCGAGGCCATATCTGCATATGCTAGGCTCGTCAAGTTTAACCTGAGTATTCTGCGTGTGCAAAACTGGCTTGCACCCGTTGTAGATGGACGTAGAGCTTATCACACCCGATCATCACGTGGTGTCTGGGCACGACGAACTTTGGCAACGGTGCATACTCAGGGAGAAAACTTCTTGATAATTTAGTGAGAGATCATCTTATAATGCTACCATCAATCAAAGCAAGATAAGATGCATAAAAGGATAAACATCACATGCAATCAATATAAGTGATATGATATGGCCATCATCATCTTGTGCTTGTGATCTCCATCTCCGAAGCACCGTCATGATCACCATCGTCACCGGCGCGACACCTTGATCTCCATCGTAGCATCGTTGTCGTCTCGCCAATCTTATGCTTCCACGACTATTACTACCGTTTAGTAATCTAGTAAAGCATTACATCGCGATTGCATTGCATACAATAAAGCGACAACCATATGGCTCCTGCCAGTTGCCGATAACTTAGTTACAAAACATGATCATCTCATACAATAAAATCAGCATCATGCCTTGACCATATCACATCACAACATACCCTGCAAAAACAAGTTAGACGTCCTCTACTTTGTTGTTGCAAGTTTTACGTGGCTGCTACGGGCTTAAGTAAGAACTCATCTCACCTACGCATCAAAACCACAACGATAGTTCGTCAAATAGACTCCGTTTTAACCTTCTCAAGGACCGGGCGTAGTCACACTTGGTTCAACTAAAGTTGGAGAGACAGTCTTCCGCAAGCCATCTATGTGCAAAGCACGTCGAGGGAACCGGTCTCGCGTAAGAGTACGCGTAAGGTTGGTCCGGATCGTCTCAACCAACAATACCGCCGAACCAAAGTATGACATGCTGGTAGGCAGTATGACTTGTATCGCCCACAACTCACTTGTGTTCTACTCGTGCATATAACATCAAACCATAAAACCTAGGCTTGGATGCCACTGTTGGGGAACGCAGTAATTTCAAAAAAATTCCTACGCACATGCAAGATCATGGTGATGCATAGCAACGAGAGGGGAGAGTGTTGTCTACGTACCAACGCAGACCGACTGCGGAAGCGATCACACAACGTAGAGGAAGTAGTCGTACGTCTTCTTCCCGATCCAACCGATCCAAGCACCGTTACTCCGGCACCTCCGAGTTCTTAGCACACGTTCAGCTCGATGACGTTCCTCGGGCTCCGATCTAGCAAAGCGTCGAGGAAGAGTTTCGTCAGCACGACGGCGTGATGACGATCTTGATGTACTACCGACGCAGGGCTTCGCCTAAGCACTACAACGGTACGATCGAGGTGGAATTTGGTGGCAGGGGGCACCGCACACGGCTAAGGAACGATCTCAAGGATCAAGTTGTGTGTCTATGGGGTGCCCCCTGCCCCCGTATATAAAGGCCAGGGGCAAGGGGGTCGGCCGGCTAGGAGGGAGGCGCAGGGAGGAGTCCCACTCCTACCGGGAGTAGGACTCCTTCCCCCAAATCCTATTCCTAATAGGACTCTTCGGGAGAAAGAGAAGAGAGGGGGGGCCGGCCCCTTCTCCTAGTCCTAATAGGACTAGGGAAGGGGGGTTCGGCCGGCTAGCCTGTGGGCTGCCCCTTCTCTCTTTTCCACTAAGGCCCAATAGGCCCATTTGCCTCCCGGGGGGTTCCGGTAACCCTCCCGGTAATCCGGTAAAATCCCGATTTTACCCGGAACACTTCCGGTGCCCAAACATAGGCTACCAATATATCAATCTTTACGTCTCGACCATTTCGAGACTCCTCGTCATGTCTGTGATCTCATCCGGGACTCCGAACAACCTTCGGTACATCAAAATGCATAAACTCATAATAACTGTCATCGTAACGTTAAGCGTGCGGACCCTACGGTTCGAGAACAATGTAGACATGACCGAGACACGTCTCCGGTCAATAACCAATAGCGGGACCTGGATGCCCATATTGGCTCCTACATATTCTACGAAGATCTTTATCGGTCAGACCGCATAACAACATACGTTGTTCCCTTTGTCATCGGTATGTTACTTGCCCGAGATTCGATCGTCGGTATCCAATACCT
Source organism: Triticum monococcum (assembly GCA_034509565.1). Lineage (NCBI taxonomy): Eukaryota > Viridiplantae > Streptophyta > Magnoliopsida > Poales > Poaceae > Triticum > Triticum monococcum. The sequence goes on from CM067842.1 coordinate 611,417,783, forward strand.
AGTTCAATCTCGTTACCGGCAAGTCTCTTTACTCGTTCCATAATACATCATCTCACAACTAACTTATTAGTTGCAATGCTTGCAAGGCTTATGTGATGTGCATTACCGAGAGGGCCCAGAGATACCTCTCCGACAATCGGAGTGACAAACCCTAATCTCGAAATACACCAACCCAACATCTACCATTGGAGACACCTGTAGTACTCCTTTATAATCACCCAGTTACGTTGTGACGTTTGGTAGTACCCAAAGTGTTCCTCCGGTAAATGGGAGTTGCATAATCTCATAGTTATAGGAACATGTATAAGTCATGAAGAAAGCAATAGCAACATACTAAACGATCGGGTGCTAAGCTAATGGAATGGGTCATGTCAATCAGATCATTCTACTAATGATGTGACCTCGTTAATCAAATAACAACTCCTTGTTCATGGTTAGGAAACATAACCATCTTTGATTAACGAGCTAGTCAAGTAGAGGCATACTAGTGACACTCTGTTGGTCTATGTATTCACACATGTATTATGTTTCCGGTTAATACAATTCTAGCATGAATAATAAACATTTATCATGATGTAAGGAAATAAATAATAACTTTATTATTGCCTCTAGGGCATATTTCCTTCAGAAGTAGCGGTCTAGCGCCCTGTGGGCGGTGGTTCCTGTTCATCTCCTGCATCGTCATCCATACCGTTGATGTCTTCGGAGTCGAAGTCGAGCATGTCAGTTAAGTCGTCGACAGTGGCTACTAAGTGGGTGGTGGGTGGGCAGCGAATTTCTTTGTCGTCCGCATCCCATTCTAGCCGGACATAGTTCGGCCAGGGTTCTCCTGACAGGGAGAGAGACCTTAATGAATTTAGCACATCTCCGAAAGGTGAGTGCTGAAAGATATCCGCGGAGGTGAACTCCATGATCGGTGCCCTGTCGGTTTCGACAGGCACAGATGTAGGCGGCTCAGAGTCTGTGGCCGGGGATAAATCCAGTGGTTCGGTGACATGACTCTCGTATGGGGTGAAGTCAGTATCCGGCTCTATCGCCACTGAGAGTGCAGCCTCCATGGCGGGGTCCATCCCTCCGCTCTCGGATGGCGCGACTTGCTCCGGATTAAAGGCCGGAGTAGCTACGGATGCGATCTCATGAACACTGTCCAACGGTAGAGTTACGTCTTGCTCGTTGTACTACATGGCGTGTCCGGCATGGGCTCGAATCCGTCGAAGATCAAGTCTCCGGGGATATCGGCTGTGTAGTTCAAGTTTCCAAATCTGACCTGATGGCCAGGGGCATAGCTCTCAATCTGCTCCAGATGGCCAAGCGAATAGGCCCACAGTGCAAAGCCGTCGAATATGAAGATCTGACCGGGGAGGAAAGCCTCACCGTGGACCGCATCGCTAGCGATGATCGAAGGAGCCATCAAGCCATATGGTGATGACACAATGGAGCTCTCAATGAAAGCACAATGTTGGTGTCAAAACCGGCGGATCTCAGGTAGGGGGTCCCGAACTGTGCGTCTAAGGCGAATGGTAACAGGAGGCAGGGGACACAATGTTTACCCAGGTTCGAGCCCTCTTGATGGAGGTAAAACCCTACGTCCTGCTTGATTATTATTGATGATATGAGTATTACAAGAGTTGATCTACCACGAGATCAGAGAGGCTAAACCCTAGAAGCTAGCCTATGGTATGATTGTATGTTGTCCTACGGACTAAAACCCTCTGGTTTATATAGACACCGGAGGGGGCTAGCGTTACACAAGGTCGGTTACAAAGGAGGAGATATACATATCTGTATTGCCTAGCTTGCCTTCCACGCCAAGTAGAGTCCCATCCGGACACGGGACGAGGTCTTCAATCTTGTACCTTCATAGTCCAACAGTTCGGCCAAAGGATATAGTCCGGCTGTCCAGAGACCCCCTAATCCAGGACTCCCTCACCCGGCTCCTGTGCTTGCTACCGTACGTTTCGCTCTATCGTCTAGGGTAGTAAAGGGAGAACTATTGTGATTGTGCCCTGGTCTAAACCATATGAGCACCTCAGTAGAGAAAGCCGAAAACTGATTGTCATGATGCGGCGTGAGCTGGTCAACCACTTGACGGCTTCTTGGAATCTTTAGCGATTCTCCATGTCACATGAGGGATCTTTTTCAGGTCAGATATGTAAGGCACCATATGCCGCATACATACCAGGGGCTATGTCGTAGCCCCATCATAAAACTCCTATGGCTAAGTGAAAGTGTTAACGCCTCATAGTCCGATTGCCTGGTTCGCCGCATTATCACCTCCTTCATGGACCAAGACATTGGATAAAGAGTGATTAAATGCCTTTCCGAACACCCCTGTACTTCCTACGAGGGGGCTGAAGCCGATGACTGGAAAACTTTCAGATTATATCAAAACGGCCGCACAGGAGGAATTCAAGCTTTCAAGCAAAACATAAACAGATTAGCTATAAAATTGTCTTTTACAATTTTCATACACCTCACTCAAACATTATGGCTTTTGAGCACTGACCCTCTATAAAGCGGGTGGCCTCTAGGACGTCTTCAAAATAATGCTCTGGTTCCGGACGGTCCTTGCCTTTGGGTGGACCCTTCGTCGCAACATCGATGGCCTCCATCTTCCCCCAGAACGTCTTGACTCGAGCAAAAGCCATCCGTGCACCCTCAATGCATGTTGACCACTTCACAGCATCGATACGCGGCACCGCGTCAACAAGCTTTTGCACCAAACCGAAATAGCTATTCGGAACAGGCTCGGTTGGCCACAACCGGATTACGACATCCTTCATGGCAGCGCCGGATATCCTATGAAGTTCGGCCCATTGGGACATCCTTCATGGCAGCTTCTCCGTTGCATATCCATCTCACGCTTGGTAATATTGCGCCGCATCGCCAGAACTCTTTGGCAAGTCCAAGAACTCGTCCGGAGAACTCCATACTTGGTTAAGCTGGGCATAGTTCGGGTCGCCAAACTTAGTTTGCAGTAGAAATGGCTTTCCAGCCGCAATCTCACTCGCCTATCGAACCTCCTCACGGGCCACTCTGCATTCCAACCGCGCTTCTCTCGCCTCTTGTAAGGCCTTGTCCAGATCAGCCATTAAGGCTTTACTCTCCTTCTCAAGAAATTCACAGCGGCCAGTAGCATTCTCCAGCTCGAGCATCATCGTGGATACCTTCTCCTCATCTTGGCACCGTGCAGCTTGTTCAGCTTTTAATTCAGCCGGTGCCTTTTCGGCAGCAGCATTGCTATGCCGGGCCTGCTCCTTGGCCCTGGCCAGCTTCTCTCGAAGAACTTCAACGGCGGCGGCACCATCTGCAGCCAAATCTCAACATCATGCTTATACCACAAAAATGTATGAGGATTGCCTCGAATACATACCTTGCGACTCGTCCAGACAAATATTGATTAAAGCAAGATCATCCCCTGCCACATCAACCTTCCGCTGCAAATCGGCAATCTCCATAGTCCGGGAAGTGGCCAAGGGGGAAGCAGCCTGTATTCAAAGTTCACCAGGTTAGTCCTCAAATGATCCTTTTCGATCCTCCGTTTGCTTCCCAGTGGAAGCCAATCCGAGTATAAGGGGCTACTACCTATACACAGGCGCATCTTTGCAAATGAAACTTAGCTGAAAACATTATTTCACAAACCTCAAAGCCCTTCAGTAGGCTCATGAAGGCTTCATTTAATCCGCTCTTCATGGACGAAATCTTCTCAATCACTGTACCCATCAAGGTACGCTGTTCCCCCGAGACAGATGCTTTCCGCAACATGTCCCGCCATATATCCGGAGTCTCCAGGTCTTCGGAAGTTGCTCCAAAAGCACAACCATCCTTTGAAGGAATCTACTGACCCTTCTTCAAAATCGCTGTCGCCTGTGAACTAGACAGTCTGGGGCCTTCATTATCATCAGCCCCGGAATCCCGGATGATCGGAGATCCATCTTTGGGTACTGCTTCTTCTGTCCCCCGGTCTAAAAGGACCCTCTGTGATGACACTTCAGAGTCATCCGCCTTGTTGGGAGAGGAGGTTGGAGGAGGCGTCTCGCTCTCCATCATCTCTGGGAGGAGGCTCCCCAAAGAAGAGGATCGCCCAGAAAAACTCTGTGCTGACCTGTAAAAATGCATGAATGCGTTACGTATATCTTCGGCAACAGCAACGGAGTGGGACAATATCAAAGTACTCCGGATTCTCTTAAGGTTTGGCCAAGGGCTTGTCCCCTTGTTGGAGCTGCTCGACGGCGTCACTTTCCAAACCCAAGCCGGTCTACAGCGACATCTTGCCCTTCTTGAAAGACCGCCCCTCCCAATCTTTGGAAGCGGCCCTTTTCCTCCTATTTGGAGAAGGGATACTGGGTCCTTTTCCGCCTCCGTCTTCGGGCGAGGAAAGGTCGATTTCTCTGGACTCGGTGTCCTACTTACCTTTGGGACCAATGTCATCTTGGGTCTTTTCGTCCTCCCCTGCTGATGCCTGGTATGGCGTCGAGGCCAGCATCCTTGTTAACACAGGAGTAGCTGAGTCTTCGGGAAGGGGAGCCGGACACCTAATCAATTCCACCTTCTTTATCCAGCCCTAAAAAAAGGATGATACTATTGGTATCTTGCCACTGGGTATCTGATTATGAGGTATTCGGTAAACGGGTACTTACCGGGGTGTCCGGATGATTACAGTCTAGGCCGACATCTTTGGTGGTGTCCGGCCATTGCCTTCGTTTCCCGAAGAATAATCTCCACATTCCTTCGTGCGTTGTGCCGAAGAAGTGCTTAAGAGTCCACGGCCCTTCTAGATTGAACTCCCATAGGCGGAGAGGCCGTCGTTGTCACGGCAGGGTCCGACGAACTAGCATTACATGAACGATGTTGGCTATGTCGATGTTCCTCTCAATGAGGATTTGGATCCGACTTTACAGAGTTCGCACATCATTCGTTGATCCCCAATCTAGCCCCTTGTTAATCCACGATGCAAGATGAGTTGGGGGCTGGATCGGAATGCGGGCGCGGTTGCCCACATGGAGCTGCGGGGCTCGGTGATATAGAACCACCCCTGCTGCCAAACGGCGCTAGCAAGCTTTCTCACTGTAGCACCGCCGCACTCAGCCTGCTTCCCCTCTACCACTTGTGGCTTTACATCGAAGGTCTCGAGCCACAAGCCGAAGTGCAGAGGAGTTCGGAGGAGGGCTTCGCACGTGACGATAAACGCCGAGATAAGAAGAATAGAATCCGGGGCCAAATCGTAAAAGTCTAGCCCGTAATAGAACATGAGCCCTCAGACGAAGGGGTTAAGCGCAAACCCCAACCCATGGAGGAAGTGGGACACGAACACGACCCTTTTGCCGAATCTGGGGGTGGGAATAACCTGCCCCTCGGCAGGAAGCCGATGACGGATTTCAGCGGTCAGGTACCTTGCTGCTCGAAGCTTTTCAATATCTTCCTCCGTAATATAAGAAGCTACCCGCTGGCCTTGACGACTAGATCCGGACATGATTGGGGCTGGTGGCCACCGAAACCCGGGTCTTGGAACTCGGGGTAGTAGGTGTTGAGGAAGAGGCAAGCGTGGAAGAAAAAGACGGGTCTGTACCCCTATATAAAGCCTGCAAATATCAAACGTCTCCTCTTGGGCCTCAAAAACTTGCTTGTTTCCAATGAGTTGTACCCGAGCGACGGTTGGGTTACCCATGTCCGGGTCGATAGGAATCCCTTAAAAAGGGAGGCACGATCTCTGTTTGGATAAGACGTGCCAATAAGGCCACGTCTTGGGACGTGGGGCGACGGGCCGGCTAAAACGGTTCGCGAGTAGTGGCCGGGCAGGCGTGGTGTCATATTACCAAACAGCGGTTGGTGGGTTGAACCCATGAAAAATTATATCCTTTGTGGTTGTACATACAAGTCCGGATACAATCATTACATCTGAAGATCAACTGGGAGTTCGGGAGGGGGAACCCGCCTTGCAATGCCGAAGACAATCTGCGCGCCGGACTCCTCGTCATTGAAGCCAGGTTCACGGGCTACTGAGGGAGTCCTGGACTAAGGGGTCCTCGGGCGTCCGACTTGTTATCTATTGGGCCGGACTGATGGGCTGTGAAGACATGAAGGCCGAAGACTGTACCTGTGTCCGAATTGGACTCTCCTTGGCGTGGAAGGCAAGCTTGGCGACCGACTATGAACATTCCTTCTTATGTAATGACTCTATGTAAACCCTAGATCCCCTTGGTGTCTATATAAACTAAAGGGGTTAGTCTGGAAAGGATAGATATACTCATTACCATAGTCATACAGGCTAGGATTCTAGGGTTTAGCCATTACGATCTCGTGGTAGATCAACTCTTATAACACCCATATTCATCAATATCAATCAAGCAAGACGTAGGGTATTACCTCCATAGAGAGGGCCCGAACCTGGGTAAACATTATGTCCCATGTCTCCTGTTACCAGCGATCCTAGACGCACAGTTCGGGACCCCCTACCCGAGATCCGCCGATTTTGACACCGACAATATGTCTAAAGAATTTTATGGTCTGAAATCTCAGTTCGCTCATCTTGAAAACTTAATTGCCCAAATTTTGGATAAGCAGGCCACCTTAGTTAATAAGATGGCCGCCAAACCGGAAGAATTTGATGATAATAAGGATGAAGACCTAAAAGTGATTGATGTGTCTCCTATTAAATCTTTGTTTTGCAATATGAATCTTGATAGTGATGGGACTGGAGATGAGTGAACTTTAGTTAAAAGGTGTCCCAATGACTTAGAGTTCTTAGATCTTGATGCAAAAATTAATAAAAGTGGGATTAGAGAGGTCAAAACTTTACATAGCAATGAACCCACTATTTTGGATTTCAAGGAATTTAGTTATGATAATTGCTCTTTGATAGATTGTATTTCCTTGTTGCAATCCGTGCTAAATTCTCCGCATGTTTATAGTCAAAATAAAGCTTTTACCAAACATATCATTGATTCTTTAATGCAATCTTATGAAGAAAATCTTGATTTGGAAGTTTCTATCCCTAGAAAACTTTATGATGAGTGGGAACCTACTATTAAAATTAAAATTGAAGATCATGAATGCTATACTTTATGTGATTTGGGTGCTAGCGTTTCCACGATGCCAAAAACTTTGTGTGATGTGTTAGGTTTCCATGAATTTGATGATTGTTCTTTAAACTTGCACCTTGCGGATTCCACTATTTAGAAACCTATGGGAAGAATTAATGATGTTCTTATTGTTGCAAATAGGAATTATGTGCCCGTAGATTTCATTGTTCTTGATATTGATTGCAATCCTACATGTCCTATTATTCTTGGTAGACCTTTCCTTAGAACGATTGGTGCAATTATTGATATGAAGGAAGGAAATATTAGATTCCAATTTCCGTTAAGGAAAGGCATGGAACACTTTTCTAGAAAGAAAATTAAATTACCTTATGAATCTATTATGAGAGCCACTTATGGATTGCATACCAAAGATGATAATACCTAGATCTATTCTTGCTTTTATGCCTAGCTAGGGGCGTTAAACGATAGCGCTTGTTGGGAGGCAACCCAATTTTATTTTTGTTTCTTGCTTTTTGGTTCTGTTTTGTAATAAATACTTCATCTAGGCTCTGTTTAGATGTGGTTTTATGCTTTTAATTAGTGTTTGTGCCAAGTAGAACCACTGGGAAGACTTGGGGAAAGTCTTTGCGATCTTGCTGTAAAAAACAGAAACTTTAGTGCTCACGAGATTTGCTGCCATTTTTTTACTGGAGAGTGCGATTAGGTTGATTCTTTTTGCAGATAATTAATAGATAAATTCCTCATGTCCAGAAATTTATTTTATAATTTTTGGGGTTGCAGAAGTATTCGAAACCTACAGATTACTACAGACTGTTCTGTTTTTGACAGATTCTGTTTTTCATGTGGTGTTTGCTTATTTTGATGAATCTATGGCTAGTATCGGAGGTTATGAACCATAGAGAAGTTGGAATACAGTAGTTTTAACATCAATATAAATAAATAATGCGCTCATTACAGTACCTAAAGTGGTGGTTTGTTTTCTTATACTAACGGAGCTCATGAGATTTTCTGTTTAAGTTTTGTGTTGTGAATTTTTCAAGTTTTGGGTAAAGATTTGATGGATTATGGAATAAGAAGTGGCATGATACGTCCATTTTGCATTATGCTTCTATATTGATATTTCTTGCATTATGGGCTGTTATTACACGTTATGTCACAATACTTATGCCTATTCTCTCTTATTTTACAAGGTTTACATAAAGAGGGAGAATGCCGGCAGCTGGGATTCTGGGCTGGAAAAGGAGCAAATATTAGAGACCTATTCTGCACAGCTCCAAAAGTCCTGAAACTTCAGAGAAGTCATTTTCAGAATATATAAAAAATACCGAGCGCAAGAAGTTCTGGAGGGGGGCACACCCTGCCCACGAGGGTGGGGGCGCGCCCCCCTGCCTGGTGGGCCCCCTGGTGGCCCTCCAATGCCCATTTTCTGCTATATGGAGTCTTTCGGTGAGGAAAAAACCATAAGCCAGCTTTCGGGACGAGACTCCGCCGCCATGAGGCGGAACCTTGGCGGAACCAATCTAGGGCTTCGGCGTAGCTGTTCTGCTGGGGAAACTTCCCTCCGGGAGGGGGAAATCATTGCCATCGTCATCACCAACGCTCCTCTCATCGGGAGAGGGAAATCTCCATCAACATATTCACCAGCACCATCTCCTCTCAAATCCTAGTTCATCTCTTGTATCCAATTCTTGCCTCCAAGTCTGGGATTGGTACCTGTGGGTTGCTAGTAGTGTTAATTACTCCTTGGAGTTGATGCTAGTTGGTTTATTTGGTGGAAGATCATATGTTCAGATCCTATATGTGTCGGGGGTGCTGATCCCACGGACACCTATGGGGATCGGCGGACCGAGCCCCTTTCGGTTCGGCAGGGGGCGGAGAGAGCACAAAGAGCAGATCGAGGCGATGCGCACGAGCAACGCGATCAGTTTACCCAGGTTCGGGCCGCACGGATGCGTAAAACCCTACTCGTGCTTTGTGGTTGTATTGATTTCTCGCTCGGGAGCGCTGATTGCTATAGTACACACCAGCAGCTAGCCAGACCGAGCGTGAGAATGATTGTCCCCCCTTCTACGTTGCGCATGGGCCTCCTTTTATATGCTTAAGGGGTCACCGACAGGTGGCAACATAGATGAGGGTAAAAATGTAAAAGACGTGGCGGTTGGCACCGCCGCCTACAACAGTGAATCGCACCTAACCCTGACGGCAGGGGACAAAGGCATTAAATGCCTGTCTGTGTCATCTAGACGGTGCAGAAAGGGACCGCTAGGGACGCCATTGCTTGCCACGATGGCGATCTTGTCAGCACCGCTTGCCACCGTGTACCTCTGGTTGCACAGCTTCCCGCCACGTACGCTCTGGAAGGGTCCCGGAGCGACACGTTGGTGGATGTGCTGGAGCGCAGATACAAAGCGGAGGCTTGCCGCGGCAAGTGCCTTGCCGCGGTTGTCGTCTTGTCGCGTCCGGGAGCTTGTCGCTCACCGGGCTTGGTCGGTCTTCCCGGCAAGCTCCTATTGCCGGGGTCTTGTCTTCTTCCCGGCAAGCTCCTCTTGCCGGGGTCTTGGATACTTTGTTCTTGAATGGCTCCAAAGGAACCACGGAGGATCTTGGCGGTCGCCCGGCAAGCCTTGCCGTGGGACGCTGCGGCTGCCCGTGCACAAGTTCGGGATACTAAGGTACCCCTACTTTTCTCTATATAATAATTTGTCCAGGCTTGTCCTTTGCTACAAAAAGGATTGGGCCACCTTGCTGCAGTTTATTTACTTGTGCTACTTGTTGCTCGTTACAAATTATCTTATCACAAAACTATCTGTTACCTATAATTTCAGTGCTTGCAGAGAATACCTTGCAGAAAACCTATTATCATTTCCTTCTCCTCCTCATTGGGTTCGACACTCTTACTTATCGAAAGGACTACGATAGATCCCCTATACTTGTGGGTCATCAAGAATCTTTTCTGGCGCCGTTGCCGGGGAGTGAAGCGCCTTTGGTAGGTGGAATTTGGTAAGGAAAAATTTATATAGTGTGCTGAAATTTACTGTCACTTGTTACTATGGAAAGTAATCCTCTGAGAGGCTTGTTCGGGGTATTTTCACCCTGACCAGTAGAGCAAAGAGTTGCTCCTCAACCTATTGACCATACTGAAAATGAAAATGTCTACTTTGAGATTCCTTCGGGTATGATAGAAAAACTGCTAGCAAATCCTTTTGCAGGAGACGAAACAATGCTTCTTGATGAGCACCTAATATATGTGGATGAAGTTTATGGATTATTTAAGCTTGCAGGTGTGCCCAATGATGTTATTAAGAAGAAGGTCTTCCCTTTATCCTTGAAGGGAGATGCATTGACATGGTATAGGCTATGTGATGATATGGGATCATGGAAATACATACGATTGAAATTGGAATTTCATGAGAAGTTTTATCCTATGCATCTTGTTCATCATGATCGCAATTATATATATAATTTTTGGCCTCGCAAAGGAGAAAGCATCGCTCAAGCTTGGGGGAGGCTTAAATCAATGTTATATTCATGCCCCAATCATGAGCTTCCAAGAGAAATAATTATTCAAAATTTATATGGTCGGCTTTCTGATAACAATCGCACCATGCTCGATACTTCTTGCGCTGGCTCTTTTATGATGAAGACTATTTAATTCAAATGGGATTTATTGGAAAGAATTAAATGCAACTCTGAAGATTGGGACCTCGACGAAGGTAAGGAGTCAGGTATGACACCTAAGTTTGATTGTGTTAAATCTTTTATGGATACCGATATTTTTCTGTAAATTTAGCACTAAATATGGACTTGACTCTGAAAAAGTAGCTTCTTTCTGTGAATCTTTTGCTACTCATGTTGATCTCCCTAGGGAGAAGTGGTTTAAATATCACCCTCCCATAGAAGTAAAAGTAGCTGCACCTACTAAAGTTGAAGAAAAGACTGTCACTTATAATGATCCTATTATTCCTACTGCTTATGTTGAGAAACCACCTTTTCCTGTTAGGATCAAAGATCATGCTAAAGCTTCAACTGTGGTTCGTAAAAGCAATATTAGAACCTATACACCTCCTGAGGAAGTTAAAGTTGATCCTAATATTGCTATTGTTAAAGATCTCTTGTCTGATAATATTGATGGGCATGTTATTCATTTTTGTGATGAGACTGCTAGAATTGCTAAACCTTGTGCTAAAGATAAACATAGACCCGTGGTAGGCATGCCTGTTATTTCTGTTAAAATAGGAGATCATTGTTATCATGGCTTATGTGATATGGGTGCCAGTGCTATACCTCATGACTTATACAAAGAAATTATGCATGATATTGCACCTGCTGAGTTAGAAGATATTGATGTCACAATTAAACTTGCCAATAGAGATACTATTTCACCAACTGGAATTGTTAGAGATGTTGAAGTCTTGTGTGGGAAAACTAAATATCCTACTGATTTTCTTGTTCTTGGTTCCCCACAAGATAGCTTTTCTCCCATTATATTTGGTAGACCCTTCTTGAACACAGTTAATGCTAGGATAGATTGCGAAAAGGATGTTGTTACTATCGGTTTAGGTGATATGTCTCATGAGTTTAATTTCTCTAAATTTCATAGACAACACCGTGAAAAGGAATTGCCTAGTAAAGATGAAATTATTGGTCTTTCTTCTATTGTCATGCCTCCTAGTGATCCTTTAGAACAATATTTGCTAGACCATGAAAATGACATGTTTATGAATGAATGAAAGAAGGGAAATAGATGAAGTATTCTTTAAACAGGAACCCATCCTGAAACACAATTTGCCTGTCGAAATCCTAGGGGACCCCATCCACCCAAGGGTGATCCCGTGTTTGAGCTCAAACCGTTACCTGATACTCTTAAATATGCTTATATTGATGAGAAAAAGATATATCATGTTATTATTAGTGCTAACCTTTCAGAGCATGAAGAAGAGAGATTTATTGAAAATTCTGAAGAAGCACTGTGCTGCTATTGGATATACTCTCGATGATCTTAAGGGCATTAGTCCCATACTATGTTAACACAAAATAAATTTGGAGAAAGATGCCAAACCAGTTCATGATCACCAACGACGGCTGAATCCTAAGATGAAAGAAGTGGTAAGAAAGGAAATACTAAAGCTCCTTGAGCCAGGTATAAGTTATCCCGTTGCTGATAGTCAGTGGGTAAGTCCTGTCCATTGTGTCCCTAAAAAGGGAGGTATTACTGTCGTTCCTAATGATAAAGATGAATTGATTCCGCAAAGAATTATTACAGGTTATAGGATGGTAATTGATTTTCGCAAATTAAAAAAGGCTACTAAAAAGTATCATTACCCATTACCTTTTATTGATCAAATGATGGAAAGATTATCCAAACATAAACATTTTTGCTTTCTAGATGGTTATTCTGGTTTCTCTCAAATACATGTGCCAGCTGATGGTCAATCTAAGACCACTTTTACTTGCCCGTTCGATACTTTTGCTTATAGACGTATGCCTTTTGGTTTATGTAATGCACCTGCTACCTTCCAAAGATGCGTGATGGCTATATTCTCTAACTTTTGTGAAAAGATTTGTGAGGTTTTCATGGACGATTTCTCCATCTATGGATCCTTTTTTGATTATTGCTTAAGCAACCTTGATCGAGTTTTGCAGAGATGTGAAGAAACTAACCTTGTCTTGAGTTGGGAGAAGTGCCACTTTATGGTTAATGAAGGTATTGTCTTGGGGCATAAAGTTTCTTGAAGAGGTATTGAAGTTGATAAAGCTAAGGTTGATGCTATTGAAAAGATGCCATGTCCCAAGGACATCAAAGGTATAAGAAGTTTCCTTGGTCACGCCGACTTTTATAGGAGGTTCATTAAGGACTTCTCAAAAATTTCTCGGCCTCTAACTAATTTATTACAAAAATATATACCATTTGTTTTTTATGATGATTGCGTAGAAGCATTTAAAATACTTAAGAAAGCATTAATCTCTGCACCTATTGGTCAGCAACCTGATTGGAATTTACCCTTTGAAATTATGTGTGATGCTAGTGATTATGCTATAGGTGCTGTTCTAGGGCAAAGAGTTGATAAGAAATTAAATGTTATTCAATATGCTAGTAAAACTCTAGACAATGCTCAGAGAAATTATGCTACTGCTGAAAAAGAATTTTTGGCAGTTGTATTCGCTTGTGATAAGTTCAGACCTTATATTGTTGATTCTAAAGTAACTATTCACATGGATCATGCTGCTATTAAATATCTTATGGAAAAGAAAGATGCTAAACCTAGACTTATTAGATGGGTTCTCTTGCTACAAGAATTTGATTTGCATATTATTGATAGAAAGGGAGCTGAGAACCCCATTGCAGACAACTTGTCTAGGCTAGAGAATGTTCTTAATGACCCACTACCTATTGATGATAGCTTTCCTGATGAACAATTAAATGTCATAAGTGCTTCTCGTACTGCTCCATGGTATGCTGATTATGCTAATTATATTGTTGCTAAATTTATACCACCTAGTTTCACATACCAGCAAAAGAAAAAGTTTTTCTATGATTTGAGACATTACTTTTGGGATGACCCACATCTTTATAAAGGAGTAGATGGTGTTATTAGACGTTGTGTACCTGAGCATGAACAGGAACAGATCCTACGCAAGTGTCACTCTAAAGCTTATGGAGGACACCACGCTGGAGATAGAACTGCACATAAGGTATTCCAATCCGGTTTTTATTGGCCTACTCTCTTAAAGGATGCCTGTAAGTTTGTTGTATCTTGTGATGAATGTCAAAGAATTGGTAATATTAGTAGATGTCAAGAAATTCCTATGAATTATTCACTTGTTATTGAACCATTTGATGTTTGGGGCTTGGATACACACATATTTTAGTTGCTGTTGATTACGTTACTAAGTGGGTAGAAGCTATTCCAACTAGTAGTGCTGATCATAACACTTCTATTAAGATGCTTAAAGAAGTTATTTTTCCGAGGTTTGGAGTCCCTAGATACTTGATGACTGGTGGTGGTTCACATTTTATTCATGGTGCTTTCCGTAAAGTGCTTACTAAATATGATGTTAATCATAGAATTGCATCCCCTTATCACCCACAGTCTAGTGGTCAAGTAGAATTGAGCAATAGAGAACTCAAATTAATTTTGCAAAAGACTGTTAATGGATCTAGAAAGAATAGGTCCAAGAAACTTGATGATGCATTATGGGCCTATAGAGCTACATATAAAAATCCTATGGGTATGTCTCCGTATAAAATGGTTTATGGAAAAGCATGTCACTTTCCTCTCAAACTAGAACATAAGGCTTATTGGGCTATTAAAGAGCTCAATTATGATTTCAAACTTGCCGGTGAGAAAAGGTTATTTGACATTAGCTCACTCAATGAATGGAGAACCCAAGCCTACGAGAATGCCAAATTATTTAAAGAAAAAGTTAAAAGATGGCATGACAAAAGAATACAAAAGCGTGAGTTTAGTGTAGGTGATTATGTGTTGCTATACAACTCTTGTTTAAGATTTTTTGTAGGAAAACTTCTCTCTAAATGGGAAGGTCCTTACGTTATTGAGGAGGTATATCGTTCCAGTGCCATAAAAATCAACAACTTCGAAGGCACAAATCCGAAGGTGGTGAACGGTCAAAGAATTAAACATTATATCTCAAGTAATCCCATAAATGTTGAAACAATGTTATTGAAACCGTAACCATGGAGGAATACATAAGGGACACTTTCTGGAACGTTTCAGACTCCGAAAAGGAATAGGTATGTGGTACGGTAAGTAAACTGACTCCAAAACAGTTCTAATGAAAAAATTTCTCCGTTTTGGAATATTTAGAGAAATAGAAAAATAAGAAGCAGTCTGGGAAGGACACGAGGGCTCCACAAGGGTGGAGGGCGTGCCCTACCCCCCTGGGTGCGCCCCCTACCTCATGGGCACCTCGTGTGCTCTCCGGACTCCGTTTTCTTGCACGTTACGTATTTTGGTCGGTAAAAATTCATTATATAATCTCCCGAAGGTTTTGACCACCGTATCACGCAAAAATCTCATGTTCTTGTTTCGAGCTGTTTTCTGCCAGGGTAGTTAAAGCCAAGCATCATGTCGTCTCCCTCCTCCTCCAACAATGAGGGCAACGATGCTTGGCTAATGAAGATAGAGCTGAAGAGAGAAGAACCCATGGAGATCAACAAGTATGAAGGGATCAAGAAGGCTACGGAGGACCAAGTTCCGGCAACAGAAGACATCCTTCAAATTGATCACAATCTTCTTACCCCAACTGAGATTCAAGCTTTCAAGATGATTGAGCTAGCTCGTATACAAAACAAGTATCTCACACGTGAATTTTTTTTGTTGAAGGACCATATCATCGTACTCAAGGGCATTATCCGCAAGTTGGAAGACTTCCTACGCTCGATGTGCGACTATCCATCATCACCACCATATTATTCACCAACAAAGGAGACATAATCACATGGGTATGGGCACTCCCCTTAGCAACTGCCAAGCTTGGGGGAGTGCCCCGGTATCGTATCACCACCACTTCTATCTTTACCGTTTTTCTTAGTTCGATCCTTTTGGTAATATCTTGATCTAGTAGCATAAAGTTTTAGTATGATCTAGTTATGAGTTTTGCTTTATGATCCTTCTATGTAATTGAGTCCATAAGCTATATATATAATAAAGATTAGTGTTGAGTCAAGGGCTTGATTATTTTTCCATGATCTTGAGTGAATAAAATAAAAGAGAAAGAATAAAAAGAAATAAAAGAGATAATATAGATCTTATGGAGAGTAATGAGCTCACATATAAAGAGTATGATGATTAAAAGTTGTTGAGAGTTGACAAACATAGTTTTGGTCATCGTTGCAATTAATAAGAAGTAATAAAGAAAGAAAGGTCTTCACATATAAATACACTATCTTGGACATCTTTTATGATTGTGAGCACTCATTAAAGTATGACATGCTAAAGAGTTGACGTTGGACAAGGAAGACAACATAATGGGTTATGTTTTCTTACATCTGAGATAAATTATATTGTCATGGATCATCCAACATGATTGAGCTTGCTTTTCCCCTTCATGCTAGCCAAATTCTTTGCACCAAGTAGAGATACTACTTGTGCTTCCAAACACCCTTAAACCAGTTTTGCCATGAGAGTCCACCATACCTACCTATGGATTGAGTAAGATCCCCCAAGTAAGTTGTCATCGGTGCAAGCAATAAAAATTGCTCTCTAAATATGTATGACTTATTAGTGTGGGAGAAAATAAGCTTTATACGATCATGTGATATGGAAGAAATAAAAGCGACAGACTGCATAATAAAGATCCATATCAAAAGTGGCAATATAAAGTGACGTTCTTTCGCATTAAGATTTTGTGCATCCAACCATAAAAGCGCATGACAACCTCTGCTTCCCTCTGCGAAGGGCCTATATTTTACTTTTATATCCTACCTTGCATAAGAGTCATGGTGATCTTCACCCTTCCTTTTTAAATTTTATCTTTTGGCAAGCACAACATGTTGGAAAGATCCTGGTATATATGGCTAATTGGATGTGAGTTGTCATGAACTATTATTGTTGACATTACCCTTGAGGTAAAACATTGGGAGGCAAAACTATAAGCCCCTATCTTTCTCTATGCCCGATTAAAACTCCATACCCGTAAGTTTTGCGTGAGTGTTAGCAACTGTGAAAGACTATAT
Source organism: Triticum monococcum (assembly GCA_034509565.1). Lineage (NCBI taxonomy): Eukaryota > Viridiplantae > Streptophyta > Magnoliopsida > Poales > Poaceae > Triticum > Triticum monococcum. Next base: position 611,434,523 of record CM067842.1, read on the forward strand.
GATAGTTGAGTATGCGGACTTGCTGAAAAGCTCTTATATTGACTCTTTCCTATGTTATGATAAATTGCAATTGCTCCAATGACTGAGATTATAGTTTGTTAGTTTTCAATGAAGTTTATGATTCATACTTGAAATTGTGATTTAATTGTTACTCTAGCATAGGAGATCATATGACAAGAATTATATAAGTTGTTGTTCTAAGAATGATCATGATGCCCTCATGTCCGTATTTTATTTTTATCAACACCTCTATCTCTAAACATGTGGACATATTTTTCGATTTCGGCTTTCGCTTGAGGACAAGCGAGGTCTAAGCTTGGGGGAGTTGATACGTCCATTTTGCATCATGCTTTTATATCGATATTTATTTCATTATGGGCTGTTATTACACATTATGTCACAATACTTATGCCTATTCTCTCTTATTTTACAAGGTTTACATAAAGAGGGAGAATGCCGGCAGCTGGGATTTTGGGCTGGAAAAGGAGAAAATATTAGAGACCTATTCTGCACAGCTCCAAAATTCCTGAAACTTCACGGAAGTCATTTTCCGAATATAAAAAAAATACTGAGTGCAAGAAGTTCCGGAGGGGGGTCACACCCTGCCCACGTGGGTGGGGGCACGCCCTATTCCCCTAGGCGCGCCCCCTACCTCTTGGGCCCCCTGGTGGCCCTCCGATGCCCATCTTCTACTATATGGAGTCTTTCGATGAGGAAAAAATCATAAGCTAGCTTTCGGGACAAGACTCCACCGCCACGAGGCGGAACCTTGGCGGAACCAATCTAGGGCTCCGGCGGAGCTGTTCTCCCAGGGAAACTTCCCTCCGGGAGGGGGAAATCATCACCATCATCATCACCAACGCTCTTCTCATCGGGAGAGGGCAATCTCCATCAACATCTTCACCAGCACCATCTCCTCTCAAACCCTAGTTCATCTCTTGTACCCAATTCTTGTCTCCAAGTCTGGGATTAGTACCTGTGGGTTGCTAGTAGTGTTAATTACTCCTTGTAGTTGATGCTAGTTGGTTTATTCGGTGGAAGATCATATGTTCAGATCCTATATGTATATTAATACCCCTCTGATTATGAACATGAATATTCTTTGTGAGTAGTTACGTTTGTTCTTGAGGACATGGGAGAAGTCTTGATATTAGTAGTCATGTGAATTTGGTATTCGTTCGATATTTTGGTGAGATGTATGTTGTCTCTCCTCTAGTGGTGTTATGTGAACGTCGACTACATGACACTTCACCATTATTTGGGCCTAGAGGAAGGCATTGGGAAGTAATAAGTAGATGATGGGTTGCTAGAGAGACAGAAGCTTAAACCCTAGTTTATGTGTTGCTTCATAAGGGGCTGATTTGGATCCATATGTTTCATGCTATGGTTAGGTTTACCTTAATACTTTTATTTAGTTGCGGATGCTTGCAATAGAGGTTAATCATAAGTGGGATGCTTGTCCAAGTAAGGACAGCACCCAAGCACCGGTCCACCCACATACCAAATTATCAAAGTACCGAACGTGAATCATATGAACGTGATGAAAACTAGCTTGACAATAATTCCCATATGTCCTCGGGAGCGCTTTTCTCTATATAAGAATTTGTCTAGGCTTGTCCTTTGCTACAAAATGGATTGGGACACCTTGCTGCACTTTATTTACTTTTGTTACTTGTTGCTCGTTACAAATTATCTTATCACAAAACTATTTGTTACCTATAATTTCAGTGCTTGCAGAGAATACCTTCTGAAAACCGCTTATCATTTCCTTCTGCTCCTCATTGGGTTCGACACTTACTTATCGAAAGGACTATGACAGATCCCCTATACTTGTGGGTCATCATGGCAAGAGCCTAAGCTTGGGGATGCCCAAGGCACCCCAAGGTAAAATTCAAGGACAACCAAAAGCCTAAGCTTGGGGATGCCCCAGATGGCATCCCCTCTTTCGTCTTCTTCTATCGGTAACTTTACTTGAGGCTATATTTTTATTCACCACATGATATGTGTTTTGCTTGGAGCGTCTTGTATGATTTGAGTCTTTGCTTTTTAGTTTACCACAATCATCCTTGCTGTACACACCTTTCACTACAAAAAAATACACTTCTGTGATGATACGTGTTTGTCACAGTAGGTTGCGTTTTTTGTCATGCATCTACATCCATGACAAATTTATGACAGAATCAAGATAGTCATACCTGTGCTGTCGTAGAAGTGTTCCATGACATTACCAAAATTATCATGACAGAAGTGTCCACTTCCATGATGATAAATCGCGCGTCATAGAAGTGCTTTCATCAAGGGTGACCGACACGTGGCATCCACCGTAACGGAACGCCGCTAAGCTATCGGGTCGGGTTTTGGATCCGATAACCCGTTAACAGCCCCGACCAATGGGAAATTTCCACGTGTAAAATTCTTATTGGCCGGACGAAACACGTGTCAGCTCGTCAGTGGGTCAGATAGGCGCCTATGATACATCGACATGTGGCACGGCCCAACAGAGGCCCATTCCTGTGAAAAGGTCGGCCCGTTGGACTTGGTCAAAAGATGGCGGGTCGGCCCATGTAAAGCATGTTAACGGCCTGTTCGCATATAGCCCATTTACAGCCCGCTAACCCAAGGCCCGTTATGCCATATCCGAATTAGGCCCAGCAGCGTCATCTGGGCCATCCAATATGATTCCAGCCCGTTTTCACTTCTGGCCCATGTATGGCCCATGACGTATTTCGGCCCATATGAGGCCCTATGTAACTCTTGGCCTATTAACGGCCCGTAGTGAAACTGGCCCGTAATGAACAGCGTATCACTTTACACCCATTAACGGCCCGTGGTGAAACTGGCCCGTAATGAATAGTGTATCACTTTATACCCATTAACGGCCTGTTATTCCGTTGGGCCGTTTCCAGCCCATGTTATCTATGGACCTTCTCGGAGCCCATTTATTCTTGGGCTCATTTCCAGCATTCGTTTACTTACGTCCCGTTACTGTCATTTTCTGCTTTGGGCCAAATTCAGCCTGTGGTTATAGTCGGCCCGTTTGTGGTCCGTTAATACGTTGGGCCGTTTTCATAGCGTCATCAAATACGGCCTATTAACGATGGCCTGTTACGGTCGGCCCATGAACGGACGATTCCAACTCTAGCCCGTTTATGGCCATAATGCGGCCTGTTATTGGCCCATGTTTGGCCAATCGATCATACGGCCCGTATAAGGCCCATTGATGATACGGCCCATAGAAGGCCCATTGTTTCTACGGCCCGTAGAAGGCCTACTATTTCTACGGCCCGTAGAAGGCCCACTGTTTCTATGGCCCATAGGAGGCCCAGTGTCACTACAGTAAATATTAGCCCGTGGTTATTGTGGCCTAGTTTTAAAAAATAGGTTATTGCAGCCACTAGTTAACCGCGGAAAAAGAACTGCAATGACTAAAAGCAAACAAGTAAACAAGACAACATGGAAATAAATAAGCAAGCAACTAACGCTAGGCTATCACGACTATTACACATATTACATCCACTGGGCATCAAAGTTTGCCACCAGTGCAAATATAGGGAACAAAGCAGCATATCATATACACTGGCCGTCAAAATTGGCCACCAGTGCAAATAAACGCAACAGCAAAACAAGAGCATAACTGAAACAACTTCAGAAGAGCTCAAGAAACGTTATCCTGGGTATCCACCATGCTGGCAATAAGCTTGGCAAGCTGATTAGCTTTGTCCTGTTTGGCGCTAAAATCCTCCAACGCTTGCTGTTGCACCAGAAAGTATGCATCTGAATGCTCCAGGGACTTCCGCAGTCCTTTCGCTTCTTGTCGCAGCACAGCTGATCGATGTCTTTCAGCTTGTAGTTGAGACTCAAGAAACCAAATTGATTCAGACAGTGAGTTTGAATAGCTTGTGCAAGCGGTAGTGGCCAGTAACTCCAACACTAAACCAAGACAGGATGTGTCACTATCCTGAACCTTATCTGCATTACTTCCTTTACCGTTGCTTAATAAGGCACTCTTCCTCAATATTCAGTCAGCATTCTAAAAGAAGAAACAAGCAGACACATAACATGTTTAGCATGTACTAGTATATGAAACTCATTTCGGTGAACCAGTTCATTAGTAAGGTGGACAGGATTAAACTACCAAGTCTTCTATTGCCAAGTACTAGTACATAATAAAAGCATCAAACAAACATATATCTATGTCCTATGGTAGCAATGGAATCTTAAATTAGAACAGTTGTTCTTCAGGTTTAGGCACTTGTTCTACATGAACAGAGTACAGTAAGACGCAAGAATATAATACTTAAAAATAGAAAATGAGCTCATAGACCTTACCACACTCTTGGTTCGGGACCAGTACAGAACAACGTGTTCCCAGTCATTGTCCTGTAAATGTGTCTCAGAAGAACGTAAGGGAATTTGATGAGTTTCTTTGCCGGTGAAGTACGTTTTCTTCGGGTAATTCCAATACTGCCACCAAGCATTCTTGAAGATAGCAGAGGTATTAGCACAGGTTACCTCATCCTGAGTTTCCGAATCGGTCCTTCTCTATAGAGAAAAATGGGAAAATTTGCTGTATTATAACCATCATGGAGGTAGGATGTATGGGACGAAGCAAATTAATTGCCATGAATAACATTACTTACACATAACTCCTGGACAAACACCTGCAACTAGCATTTTCCTTCATCTTCACTATAATATTTCCAAGATGGGAAGATACGCACATACGATTTAACAACATCAAATGCGAGAGATGCTAAACTACGACTAGCTGGTTGTGCTTCCTCCACAGGAATAGGCGTACTAACTAGTGGAGTTGGGGTTCGCCGTGATAGTACTGGCCCTTTGAGCACTGGAGCTACCTTACTAACTGCTCTTCTTTGGGAGCTCTGTGGTGGAGATGGTGTTGTGTCAACAGGAACTGGGTTACTATCGGCTGGGGTTGGGGTTAGATTGGGTGAAGCTGGTTCTCTGTCCATCGTAGTAGGGGTACAATCTGCGAGAGTTTGGGTTATGTGTGGTAGGGCTGGTTCTTGTGCATGTACAACCGGGGTGCTATCTCCACCAAGAGGTAGCATTGTTTTATTTGAAGACCGTGTTTTTAGTCCGCTAGATACTGGCATCACCCGCTCCAATTCAAATGGCTGATAAACAGGAAACATAGTTGAATGTACAGACATTGTATGAGAGACAGATGCAATAGATAGTGTGGAAAAAAAGAGGGCATGAAATAGTTGACATGTATATTGTTTAACTAAAACGGATAGCATGACATAATTTCACATATATGATGTCTATCTAAACTGGATAGCATAGCATAACATAATTCAAAGATATGATGAATAACTAAACAGGATCACATGACATAATTCACCTACATGTTATCTAAGTAATCAGGATCGCATCATTTAATTCACATATGTGATTTATATGCTAAACAGAGGGCATTCGGTATGATGTCTGAACTAAGAACATGGTGTTGAATATTGTGTATATGATGTCTAAACTATGCAATGCAAGACACCGTATGCATGATATGAGCAGTATAACCATGCCAAGTTAGAGCATACACCTCAGTGGGGGAATAGGACTGGTCATCTGTCTCTGAATCCATCTATGAGGAGCTATCGGGACCCAACAAGAGATCTGCTTCGACAGGTAGCACTGTCTGCTCTGAAGGCCTTGTTTTCACTCCAGATTTTTCCATCTCCCACCCAAATGGCTGATTCACAGGAAGAGTAGTTTAATGTACAAACATTGTCGACAAATGGAAATGTAATGAAGAAAAGGATGGGCAAGATATCATTCAAATATATGATGCCCGGTTAAACAGGATGGCATTGCACATTTCACATATATTATGGCTGGCTAAAAGACATGAGACTGCATAATTCCCATATATGATATAGAAACTAAACAGGTGGCACTATAGAACATGTCTAAACTAAGCAGATGACATATATGATGTCAAAAGTAGGCACTGCAAGGCAACATATGCATGATATGACTAACATCATCATGTCAAAGTAGAGAAAACACCTTGGGGGTAAATAGGAGTGGTCAGCGGCGTCCGAATCTGCCTCAGAACAGATATCTTCCTCTGGATTACAATCTGGAGAGGGGTGGGGAGGGTTTGCCATTGAACCCACCATGGAGCGATGTCTGCATGACATTGTATTGCCGCGCAAAACTCTTCTCTTTTTCTCTACATGTTCAGCATGACTGTGTACAATATCTGACATGCATACAAAAAAATATGGTGAGATTATGTAATCAGAGCATGCAAAAATTTAGAGTGATGGTAACAACCAGTGGATCGATGTTTTTCCGTTGAACCAAAATAGCCCTAATGGATCAACGTGAATGTATAGTAATAAGTGATGCAACAAGTGTACAACCTCTTTGCCGTAGCCGTGTCGACCTCAGCATCATTGGGTTGGTCACTGAAGCAGTTGAGGCAGAGGGGGCTGTCGGAGGTGTGGAGGAAGATCTGAGGAATCTGTAGACGGCGTCTAGGGCACTGCTCTGTTGTGATGGATCGTTCTGTCGTTGGAGCAGCTCCGGTGAGCCGTAAGACATCAAGGCTGAAGCAGCATAAGACAAACATCGTCAATCTCAAGTGGGATTCTAATAGCATCTCCAATAGATGATGTAAAATGGATGTAAAATTAACATCACCAAAAACCACCTAACTACAATAGATGAGGTAAAAACTGTTGACTCTGAACTTAACTATCGAAACTAAAATTTACTGTGGAATCAGAATGCTACTGTCAAAACTGAACGCAATGGTAGCAGAGAGGCACTTGACATGTAGTTTAGGGAGGGCCTGCAGTTCATCTTCAACCTGCACCCCCCTGAGCCGCCAGCCACCACCGGCCGAACCGCCGGCCCCAGCGCCGCCTCGCCGCCCTGAAACAACTTGCCACCACCGCCCCGGCCAGCCCTCTAGGCCCCCCGCCCCCCACCCTGAACCCTAAGATAGATAGTGGGGTACCTCTCCGGCGAGCCCCCGTCCCTACTACGGGTGGTTCTTCCTTAACTCCGGCGAGCCCCCCCCCCCAACCCCTGAAAATCGACTGACCCAAAAGTTGATTCAGTCAACTGAAGTGTGGCTTAATCGGAGCAGAGCAGCAGCACGAGCGAGGGGGAGAGCAGCAGCAGCAGCTAGGCGAGCGAGCGATTGAGCGAGAACCAGAGCAGTAGCAGCAGATCCGGCTGGTATGGATGCCGCCGCCGAAGGGGCCTTGCACTGGGGGAGAGCCGCCATGGAGATGTCGCCTGCGGCGCCGGCTTCAAGGTAGCCGCTCCATGGGGGTGCGGGATGGAGCACCGTCGGCGCCGGGAGGTCGAGTTAAGGAGAAGGTGCAATGCGATGAGTGTACATCCTCTTTGGTGGCTCTGAGTAGGCCTCGGCTTCGTCCGAGGAGTCGGTGAGGATGATGCGGTTCCGGTGGAGCAGGTTAAGGCTGTGCTGTGGGGATGGAGCAGCCGCGATAGACGAGGCGATCGTCGGAGCAGCTCCTTGGAGGTGGAGGACGGGGCGGCGAGATGGACGATGGATCCTCATCTGGGGAGGTGGACGAGGGATGTCGAGCTGTTGCGGTGGACGACGTCGCCAGGGAAGAGGCTCCGGCTGGGCAGCGGTGACGTAGCGGATGGAGGAGGGTGGGGTTTCGCGGCTGGAGCGGAGAGGTTATGGCGGCCTGGGATTTCAAATGGCGAAAAGGGGGCGATGGGAGGGGGTGAAGCATGACTTAGGAATGCGCTTGCCCAAAATGTAGGGTGTGTTACAAAAGTACCCCCACCGATTTGAACTAGCAACCCTTTCGGCTCAGGGTTAGAAGGGGGATTTCGCGTGTCGGGATTTGGCAGCTGGAGGGAGTTTTCGCGCGTGTTGTAATTTCGGGATAGCAAGGCGCGGGTTGTGAAGGCGCCTGTTTTGGGAGCACGATGTCTGAATTTTCAGGATATAACAAGACGCGGGTTGAATTTTAGGGACAAGCCTAACGTGTAGTAATATTGTACTTGTACGTACCAAATCAATTCGCACTTCCCTCAACCAAAAAGAAAACAAAAAAATAAAACTATTCACACCACACAAAGAGAGAGTCTTGCCCCGTTTTACTATACAAATGCTATTCAAAGCTAATCCCTCCTTCCATCTATATAGGGCCTAATGCATTTTTTGATGCTAACTTTGACCAAATATTAGAGCAATGATATATGACATGCAACTTAGACAAAGCACACCGTTAAATTCGTCTATGAAAGGTTCTTTCAATGATATAATTTTCACATTGTGCATGTCATGTACTATTAATATTGTCAATAGTCAAAGGCGGTCTTAAAAATCTCATTACGCCCTATATAGATGGAAGGAGGGAGTATGAATCCATGTTATGTCCGATTAAATTTTTTTGCTTGCTGTATAATGCATGTAACCTACTCATACCAACATTTTAGTGCATTCCAAATGTCTATACTACCGCTGCAATTCGAACTAAATTTGAATTTGTTTCTCTATTTCAATAAGAATCTACAATCATGATTGTGGCCAACTTCAACCATCATAGTTTCCTTGCTATCCGCCAGATATAAATCAGGCAGCCTATAATGCAGGATGGCAGGCACACCATCATCAACAACTCCGTTTTTTATAAGAGTAGAGATAAAATATATTAAATGTAGTATACCATGTTCATAACCACACCATGTGTATCACCATTATATATATTCACACATCCTTCGGTTTGAAAAACTATGATAAATTCTTCAAATATCCGAATTCGCTTTTTATAATGAAGTATATATGATCTCTATTTTTCTTTTACACCCACACAACCCTCTTATCTTTGTAGCTAGCGCTAACTTTCTCTTGTGCATGCACACGCCCACATCCCTCTCACCCTCCCTCAGCATTCTCCAGCTCCATCACGCAAATTCGTCTTTTCACTTTAGGTCGTTCACCCATGGTGTGTGTAGGCCCCCCAGCTCCTTCTTTACGGCACCCATCGATCGATATCCCTCTCTAGCTAGGTGTGCCTACCACAAACACAAGCTTCCCCTCTTCTCTTGTCACCGTCCATGCCTCACTCCCACCACTCTTTTCATCGTTCTCGTACTCGCACACTCCTCCCCCTCGATATAGTATGCCTCTCGTACCACCTCCTACATGCATCCCTCTCTCTCTCTATCCTTCTCCTCATGCCTCATTTGCTTCTAACACACACGTGCATGTATACCGATCGATCTCCCAACATATACCTAGATCGACTTTAACTACCCCCCCCATCGACCGACGTACCTCACAAGTTATGTCTCTCCTTTCTCTTACAAAGGTCGATTGATCTTCCTATGTAGTTACATCTGCTTACCACAACCACATCGTCCCCCCTTATCATTCGTGCATGCCTCCTGACCCGTCTCTCACACGCACGTGCACAGACAACAAGCAACCATCTCCTCTCTTATTGATATTGCGGGCGTGCCCTCCGTTTGTCTAGCAAGCCTATCCCACCATTTGTTAGAAGCAACTCCACTACCACCCCCTCCAACACTCTAGCTCTGTCTCTCTCCCAACCTTATTCATCTCCTGCACATATGCATGGATGCCGATCGATCTCCCTTAATACATGAGGCAGATCGATCTCCTTAATACATGAGGTAGGCCTCTCTCCTCCTCCACACATATACCATCCATCGTACCTCTATAGTTAATTGGGCCTCCCTCTTCCCCCACCACACACCGATAGTCGAGCGCTGCGGGTAGGTATCCATGCCACAGAGACAAACTGCACATGTCCCATCTCACGTTCCAGTAGGCCAGCCACTCTATATCTTTGACGTGGGCACACACAAATTCGATGGCACTCTTTATCGATCGCGTGCGCGCGCACACACACACACACACATCATCCCTCTCTTTGATTCTATGGACATCTCAAGTCGATGATACCTCCACTCTCTTCTCGTGGATCGCCCCCTGTATATATATGTTATATCCAGGACTCTATTTCACACACATTGCATATGTTAAATTTTTTGATTAACCCCCCCCCCCCCCCCACAAAAAAACTCTCAAGAACCCACACACTATATCTCTCTAGGTTGGTATCTCTCTCACACAACCCCACGTAGGTGGTGTACGTATACAAGAAGAGAATAGGTGCACCGTGCACGTACTCACACTTCGTGCCCAGCCACACCCGCGCGGGTACACGGTGGAGCTCATTTCTCCGCAGAAGCTGAATTTGTTTTTGAAACATCAAGTGGCCAGAGACTCGAAAACTTATTTGCCCATTAGTGACTTGTCAGGGCGGTGGATTTTAGTTTGTACGATAATGATGCATCCACCTAAAGTAACAAAAGTTCTTACGTAAACTTCCTAGTAATTCCCTCTTTGTAGGTGCAGCATTACTCCTAACATTTGTAATATCAGTTTGAAACTTGTAATATTGCCGTGTCCTATTCCTGCGTTTTCAAAATCCTGTGAATCAAACAGGTCCTGAGTTGGTGATGATGTTGTGCCTCCCATCTTTCACCAATAGCCGTCAGATCTAGATCTGACGCATACAAACCAAGCTTCTCCATTTTTGCAAAAAGATGCCCGCACTTGTTCCCTATTTACAAACAACTCCTTGTCTCTCACAATCAGCCTCATCTCCTCCCCACCACATATAGGAGTAGAAGGCCGTGGAAAAATCTGGTGCGATGGCCACTGCCAGAGCCGTCCACCCCCAATCTTGGTGTTCCGTGCAATGCATGGGCATCTATGACGGGAAATTATGTCGAACAGGGCTAGTTGTAAGCAGGCTAGCTCTACAGCCATGATGATAGTGACTGCAGACGGTGAGGCTGACTATGGTATGCCGAACACGGCGCCTATACTCAAGTGTCATCTCCGGCGCAGGATCTTGTCACTTCACTGTGAGGAGCAGCACGTAATAATTTGACTAATGGATATTCACTATGAGGAACTGCCTTTGGGTGAATGACACGTGGCCCCAGGGGGTGGCTGGCCCACCTATCATACAGCCAAAGGCAGGTGCAGTAGAGGGCCGAGGAGTAGTACGAAATCCTACGCACCTATGCATGCTAACCTAGGGCTGAGTGATCACTCGAATCGCAAGATCAGTTGACTAGAAGCAACACAAGACCCATGGAGGCGATGAGCGCGAGCATCAGCTGGCTGTGCCAGATGGTCCACGACGCCGGCCTGCGGCCCGGCACCGAGGAATGTCTCCAGGTAGTATTGCTTGAGGCCGCCATACGAGGGGCCGCTTGGACGACAGCTTCGTCTCCTTGTTCTACGAGGTGCTCGTCGGTTTCCTCGACAAGTTCACCATCGTCAAGAAGCTTCCGGACGACTTTGACGTAAGCCTCCAACCGACACACCCAGGCTCTGCGATGCCCGCCACCCTCAACGGCCACTATGGTAACAACCTCTTCGACGCACTGGTGGCCTTGCGACTGCCCGTCGTCGCGCCGGAGAATGTCCACCTTGAGGTCGCGCTCGCCGCGCAGCGCCTAGCGCAACAAGACATTGTCGGCGTTCTAGGAACGGGGGTCCCCAGACTTGCCTGCCTGCGGCCTGCGACGTGGCTCAAAGGGGGGCCCAGCACGGCCCATCTTCACCAACACAGACACAAGACCCTCGCGAGGGGCCAAGCCTCGCGGGGCGGACGACACGGAGCTTCCTCAGGCACGGCCTCATCAGGCTGGCTCGCGAGGAGGCGGGGAGATCAAGGCGGGGTACCTCACGACGTGCCCGTGACGCAAGCCATGATGACTCGGGGTGCCAGGCGGGTGCCAGCCCGCGCAGTGTCCTCCTTTCCTCTTTGGTGCAAATGGGGCAAGCGTAGCCGCGGAGTACCGAGGCATCAGGCAAAGGTTGCCATTTCGGTGCAACAAGACCAAGACCAGGAGGACTGCAAGACGGAGGTCATCGTGGAGCCCAAGATGGCGTCACCACTAGAGCTTTGTGCAGGCGAAGACTACTTTTGTCAGGATAGCTGGTACTAGCTGTCCCCTTTCAAATTAGCCCGCCATTGTTGGCTCCCTTCCCGCTTGATATTTGGGAAGAGGACCAGGGCCTCTATAAATAGGACCAGCCACCCACAGAAAGGATAGGAGGAGGAGAAAAAAAGAGGGGGGAAGAGAAGAGAGGAGAGGGGAAGAGAGGTTTCGAGCTAAGGGTTTAGAGAAGGGGATCGAAATCCGAGAAAGAGAGAGAGAGAAGGGTGACTGAACTCCTCCCAGCAGTTCATCCCCCCAACCAAGAACAGACCCTCGCGAGGCTGTTCTTCCTTGTATTGTTCATCATCAGCAGCCCAAGAGGCAATCCACCACACAACACACTGCAGTAGGGTGTTGCACCACAACGGTGGCCCGAACCAGTATAAACCCTATGTCTCTTGTGTTGTTCTTTCCATAGCTTAGATCTTAGCAAGGCGGAGGGGTGCAGGTAGGTAGGAGGCGAAATCTCCGCGCGCACTCCAGTGTTCGAAACTCAAGGGTCTGCCGGAACCCGAAATCCGACATTTGGCGCGCCAGGTAGGAGTGCGCCAGAATTTGTTTTCCACCACCCCGTTCTCCTCCGACCATCGCGCCCATGTCTGACGCTCGTCGGGCCCACGCCGAGCGCCGGGCCACTATCGCTTCCCGCGTCGCCCAGACGGCCCCTGTCGGCGGGCGTCCTCGCCGTTCCCCGTCACCTGCCATCAACGCCGCCACCGGCCCGGCGGGGGACGAGCAACAAGCATCGTCTCAGCATCCGTCCGTGCGGCAAGACGGCCGCACCGCGACTCCCTCGCTCACCCCGGCTGGTTCTTCGTCCTGCGCGCTCCACGCACCCATGGAGGCTCGAGCTGCGCACATCGCGGCAAACGATCTCCTGCGCTACTGTCCCATCGACGACGTCTATGAAGAATGGCTTGACCGCGTCGCCGAGCTCGTCCGCGCCGCAGGGGGCTCTCCTGCGCCGTCCGCTCCGCTGCACCGCACCCCGCCTCGCGCGGGCGACGAAGCTCCGGCGGCGCCCCGGCCGCCTCCTCCTCAGGAAGGCGCCATGGCTCCAAGGCGCGTGGCCCCAGGGTGGAACCCGCTCCGTCAGGTGCCAGTGCGGCAAGAGCAGAGCTGTCAAGAAGTCCCTCACCCGCAAGAAGCTGCCCGGGCGCTCCCTGCTCCAGCACGTCGCGACCATCCTCCTGCTCCCGCGCGTCAAGACCCCGCGCTGCTCTCAGCTGCAGCGCGTGGGGACATGCAAGACCAAGCTCTCCGTCACCCAAGGCCTCCCGTACCCACAGCAGGCTGCCGCGCCTTCACCACCGAGCTACGCAGCGTCGCGTGGCCAGGCAAGTTCAAGCCAGACCTGCCTCCTCGCTACGACGGCACGGCCGACCCTGCGGAGTTCCTCCAGCTCTACGAGCTGGGCATCGAAGCTGCCAACGGAGACAAGAAGGTCATGGCGAACTGGTTTCCCAGGGCGCTCAAGGACGGGGCCCGCACCTGGCTCCTGAACCTGGCTCCAGGCACGATCTCCTCCTGGGACGAGATGCGCACCCGCTTCATTGCCAACTTCCAAGGTACTCGCGACCGGCCACCCACCGTGAGCGACATGCGCTGCATCAAGCAACAACCCGGGGAGACCTTGCAGAAGTACATCCAGCGCTTCAACAACGCATGCCTCAAGATTCCCAAGGTGACTGAGGAGGCCATCATCTCAGCCTTCTCCGACGGCGTGCGCGATGTCAAGATGAAGGAGGAGCTGGTGATGCATTAAGACTTGTGCACTTCCTTGGAGCTATGCAACTTGGCAAACAAGTGCGCCAGGGCTGAGGAAGGGCGTCTCTCCCTCCTCGAGCTGCCTGCCGCAGACCCGGAAGAGAAGAAGCCCAAGGCCAAGGATGTGAAGCGCAAGGGGGCTGCCGTGCTCGCGGCGGAACCAGACACCAAGCGGGGCAGAGATCAGCCCGAACCTTCCAAGGGCAGCCGGTACTATGTGTACCACGACCTCCACACCCACAACACCAACGAATGTCAAGAACTCCGAGCCGTGCGATAAGGAAGGATGGGTCGTCGCCCCGACCGCGGTGACCGGGGCTATGGTCGAGGAGGAGGAAGGAACGCATGATGCTGGGAAGACCGTGGCCCGCGCCAAGGGTGGCGCGATCAACCTCGCGAGGATCGCTGGCAAGACCCGCCTCGCGAGGGAGCCTGGAGGGATTAGCTTCGCGAGGATCGCCCTCAAGGCAACGCAGGCCTCCCTCCGCTGCCGCCGCAGCCAAGGAGAAACGAGGACCGCCACCAGGACGAGGGGGATGGGGGCTTCCAGGAGCCGCGCGCGATCGCCTGCATCCTGGGCGGGGCTCAAGCCCCAGCCTCTCAACGCATCTTCAAGCAGTTCGCCCGCGAAGTGAATGCAGTCCTCCCCAGGCTCGAAGCCACGCGCCCTCTCAGGTGGTCGGCATGCGCCATCATGTTCAGCTCAACAGATCAGCTCAAGTGTGCGGCTACGGCCGGAGTCCTCTGGATGCTTTGTTCCCCAATCATCAGCAACGTGGTGGTCACCAAGACCCTCATCGATGGCGGGGCAGGGCTCAACGTCCTGTCCGTGGAAACATTCAACAATCTCCAAGTGCCCTACAGCCAACTTCAGCCAACCAAGCCTTTCTCCGGAATCACCGACGGCTCCACGGTCCCGATTCGGCAGGTCCGCCTCCCTATCACCTTCGGGGCACGCGACAACTACCGCACCGAGCTCATCGACTTCGACGTCGCTCACATTCGCCTACCGTACAACGCCATCCTTGGGTACCCAGCGCTGGCCAAGATCATGGTCGTAGCTCACCACGGCTACAACGTTCTCAAGATGCTTGGAAGTGGCGGAGTCATCACGGTGCCCTGTGAAGAGAAGGACGCGGTGTGTTCCCTGGAATGAGCCTTTCAGGCCGCATCACTGGAAGACCCGGATCGCGGAAGCAGGAGGCTTCCCGAGACCTCTCCCAAGAAGAAGAAGACATCGTCCGGCCCGGCCCCTCAGGAGGCAGGCCCCTCCAGGCCCATGCCTGCCCAGGGGGAACCTCCTTCCATCGCATAGGAAAGCGCGCCCGGTGCCCTCCTCAGGCAGGACTCGGGGGCTCTCCCCTGGAGGGCCACCGACCTAGCTAGGGTCACGAGGGAGGCGCTTGGGCACCACATGGAAACGTGTTTCGAAGCACGTTTCCCTCAAGTAGGAGCAAGTCAAGGAAAGCCAGACCCTCAGGAGTTCGTCAGCAAGGCCATTCAGGAGCTACAAGAGTCAAGAGTCATGAAAGGCGGCCGCCGCCTGCCAGTAGTGGCTCCCCATCCAGGCGAGGATGGTGAGCTGCGCGTCTGCATCGACATACCAGGGCTCAACCGAGTCGCCTCTCTGGAGCGCCTCTGGCCCTCGCGAGTGGGGCGCTGCGGAGGTCCACCCCACAGCTACGTTCGCATGCCTTCCGGCTTGCCGAACGCGGCTACCACGCACCAGCGCCTCATGAGGGGCACCACGGAGACACAAGAGGCCAGGCGTTCCGCAGCCCTGACGGAGATGGAGATGGTCCGCGAGGAGCCGCCAGCGCCTCCGGAGCTTCCCAAGGCCCCTGGGCCTGGGGGCTCATGAGGATCGGCTTCCGCAGCCCACCGAGTCTGCTACACCAACACCCCTTCGTCCTCAACGTCATCACATGACATCTTTCAAGTTTCACTTCCAGCTGGGAGAGCCCCCAGGGCTGCATTATTCCCAGGCCGCGTGGGTCCGTCCCTGTGGCATGTATCCCTGTCATTTCATGCTGTTAGCTTACCTTGTTGGGGGCGCCCCTCGGGCTACATCATCCCCAAGTCGCTCGGGCCAGGCCCAGTGATGTCCGCCTTCCCAGCATCTATTTAAATGAATCCACTCCTTCACGGCTAATGTGCTTGACCAAGTTGCCCGCTCAACTGACGGAACTGCTCCCAAACGGCACGACGCTTGTGCATGGGTCCGTCCCTGCAACGCCGACAAACCTGGATGACTGAGCTCTGGCCGCAGCAGCCCCGCATGGCGCCACCTCGTCAAGCCCCCTAGTGCCTCATCACCCCTCGGAAGCAACCAACGGTTGACCGTCAATTGTCATGGCAACCCCTCGCTCTTTCTTTGATGGGTCTGCAGGATCTCTTAAAGGAGCCTCGTCAGGCGAGGCCCTTGCGGTGTCTCCTTCACTCTCATCCACGCGAACCGCTTGCACGTTAAAGGGGGGTGCCTGAGCATCGCGACTCAGGGCTCCTACTGGCTCTCCAGCCCTCACCCTCTGCCCTTGTCCACGGCATCGCGACCTGGCATACTAGCGACGGGTGAGACTCGCTCGAGGGCCGGGACCCGAGGACGTAGAGAAGAAAGCGGAGCAAGGGCGAGAGGGGAGGGAAACACGAGGACCTCGCCGAGCAACCTCGCACATGCCGATGCACGGACCCGGCGACACACCAGAGAGCGGCCCCTGATTCTCGAGATAAGTCACCACCCGGAAGCGCCAGCTACCGTGGCATCATCCCCGCACCTAATGCAATCCCGTGTTAGCGACGCCGCTCTCCTTTCTCACTGAACGACGGCTGCCTGAGCGCCAAAGGGGACCTCCTGAGCATCACGACTCAGGGGCTCTTACCGGACTCCGGGTCGCTCACCTCCTGGCCTTGACCACGGCATCGCGACCTGGCATACCAGCGATGGCTGAAGCCGCCTTGGGACTGGGACCTGTCGGTGCAGAGCACAAAGCCCTCGTGAGGTTCGAAAGGGAGGACTGAGCTAAGACGGAATGAGCAACTCGCACAATTCTACGACAAGGGTTATATTAACAAAACAGGATCACATGCACCTTACAAGCCCCCACGAGACGCATCTTTGATTCCTCGCAGGGAACAGATCCTAAAGGGACACTAACTACGCGCGCCCCTGCAAAAGACGCCATCATCAACAGTGGGCCGTCAAGCACCGGCGCCAACCCCATCCAGATCAGAGTCGACGATGGCCTGACGAGCCCGCCCTGCTCTAGGAGTGGCGCCGGCTCGGGGGCTCGTAGCTGTCGTCGCTCGTCTCCGGAGTCGCGAAGAGCTCGCCGGAGTCGCTGGAACCTCCGACGCCTCCGCCGCCTAAGGAGCCGCCAAGGGAGCAGTTGGCGAGCCCAGTCCTTGCCACAGCAGGGTCCTGGCCACCTCTCCCGGGGCAGCACTCCAGCCGGCGCCCGTTCGCATCGAAGACCTTGAAGAACATCACCGAAGCACCGTCGTACTCCAAGTGGATCGCGAGGGCGCCTCTTGTCCTGCAAACCCGGGCGATTTCGCTCCAGCCCTGAGTCATGAAGACCTCGCCCGGGGCAATGACCGCGACCTCTGCCTCGGTCGCGAGGGTGCAGCAGCCGACGTGCTGCAGCCAAAGCTCCAGGAGTTCTCCCTGTGGGATGATGGAGGCGAAGAAGGGAGGAAGGCGAATCCAAGACTGAGGAGGCATGGCAACATGGAGCACGAACTCTTGGGAGGAGCCCTCGGTGTGGACCCCAGGGGGGACGACCCACACCTTCGTGACTTGTCGACGCCGACGGCGGCGCCGCCCGTGGCGATCAGCATTAGCTCCTTCAAGGCCCTCGATGTGGGCGTACAAGGGAAGCGGGAACCCCAGCGGTGCCTGCTCGCACCAAGGCCTCGACACCACCTGATGGGCCCCCTCGTCCAGGCCACGGAGGATGAGCCATTTCTTCGGCGGGAGCGGGTCTGGTTCCTCACGGGGAGCCTTTCCCCTCTCCGCCGTCGAGAACCGGCGGATCAGAGCCATCGCAGCAAGACGGAGCAAGGATCAAGAAGAAGGAGAAGCAAGGAGGGATGGACTGGAAGGGCGCACGCTGTTCCGTACTTATAGCCGGCGAAGGCCAACCGCCGACCTCCATGATCACAGGTAATCATGACCCACTTTGCATGCAGGGACTTGTCCAGTCCGCGCAGTTGCCGAGGCGCCATGGGGAAGTGGAGGCGCCCACGTCCAGTCAACTGCCACGCGGCGCCCAAGGCCGCAGGCTGTTAGGGCCCGCAGTGCTTCGCTCTTGCCCTTCCGCCTCCCTGCACGGCCAAGCCCGGGCGCGCCTTGGGCCCGGGGGCTACTGTTGGCGTTCTGGGAACAGGGGTCCCCAGACTTGCCTGCCTACGGCCTGTGGCATGGCTCAAAGGGGGACCCAGCACGGCACATCTTCACCAACACAGACCCAAGACCCTCGCGAGGGGCCAAGCCTCGCGGGGCGGACGACGCGGAGCTTCCTCAGGCACGGCCTCATCAGGCTGGCTCGCGAGGAGGCGGAGAGATCAAGGCAGGGTACCTCATAAGGTGCCCGTGACACAAGCCATGGCGACTCAGGGCGCCAGGCGGGTTCCAGCCCGCGCAGTGTCCTCCTTTCCTCTTTGGTGCAAAGGGGGCAAGCGCAGCCATGGAGTACCGAGGCATCAGGCAAAGGTTGCCATTTCGGTGCAACAAGACCAAGACCAGGAGGACTGCAAGATGGAGGTCATCGTGGATCCCAAGACGGCATCACCACCAGAGCTTTGTGCAGGCGAAGACTACTTTCGTCAGGATAGCTAGTACTAGCTGTCCCCTTTCAAATTAGCCCGCCATTGTTGGCTCCCTTCCCGCTCGATATTTGGGAAGAGGACTAGGGCCTCTATAAATAGGACCAGCCACCCATAGAAAGGAGAGGAGGAGGAGAAAAAAAGAGGGGAGAAGAGAAGAGAGGAGAGGGGAAGAGAGGTTTCGAGCTAAGGGTTTAGAGAAGGGGATCGAAATCCGAGAAAGAGAGAGAGAGAGAAGGGTGACTGAACTCCTCCCAGCAGTTCATCCCCCCAGCCAAGAACAGACCCTCGCAAGGTTGTTCTTCCTTGTATTGTTCATCATCATCAGCCCAAGAGGCAATCCACCACACCACACACTGGAGTAGGGTATTACACCACAACGGTGGCCCGAACCAGTATAAACCCTGTGTCTCTTGTGTTGTTCTTTCCATAGCTTAGATCTTAGCAAGGCGGAGGGGTGCAGGTAGGTAGGAGGCGAAATCTCCACGCGCACCCCAGTGTTCGAACCTCAAGGGTCTGCAGGAACCCGAAATTCGACAGACACCATCGACATAATCACCCATGTCTATGCACAAATCTTCCACAAGGACTACTACATGCAAGAGGAGGACGGTAGGACGCTGGCCTTCTTGGAGCGCAGGGCAACCTTGGACTATTCAGAAGCACGTTGAGCTCGCCGCCAACGCCGCCGCTCCTCACACATCGGTTGGTGACCCGGCGCACTAGGGCGTGAGGATGTCATTGAACGTTGATGGATCCGTACGTATTTTTATCTTTCCGTCAAATCCATGTAGTAGTATATGATACTACAGTAATTATCTTACCTTCCGCATCAACTTCATAATTTTCGTACGTACTCCATGCATGAACGGCGCCAGAACCAAACTTCTCATTACTCTAGGCAAAATCGTTATTTTCTATCTATCGGTCGCGCCATGGAGCAGAACCAAATTTTACAAGTTACGAGTTTAAAAGGAAAAGCATGCCGTGTTCGCGTCGCACCCCCACACGGTTGGTTCGGCACGCTGCTCAAGCGGGAATGCATGCGGTGTTGCATTTTCACTTACAAGTGGGACCGCAGTTGAGCAAACTGACTATCGGCAAACCCCCACCCCCCCCACCGCGCGATGGCTGAGAAAATAGGAGGGAGAAGAGATGGATGTAGCATGGACTCCAAGAAAATTGGTGTCTGATGGGACTCGTGCGGGTGGCGTGTGCCGTACTGCTAGACGTGAATGCTAGTTATGGCCCATGCCACCCCACTATATCGAGCCTATATCAAGGTACGTAGAACAAATTTCCTGCAGTCCGTGCTCAGCCCTCCTCTATCTCTCTTCTCAGCCAGCGAGCGGACGCGCGGAGCCCCTCGTCTGTTTGCTCACATACGGCCCCACATGTCAGTGAAAACGCAAGAGGACCCACTGAACCTGCACATCTTTCACCTTGACGTGCTGGTGATGAAAAACAAATCCAATAAAGATCTTCAGTGGCCGCTTTTGGAGTTACTCAAGAGTAGTAAGATTCTATTTACATGTCGGCAAAAGGAGGAAGAACCCGACCAAATCTTCGGTTCTGCTCTCGGATGAGATTAGTGCACTTGTTGATACTCCTACTAGAATAGAGGCTAGACATGAGACTAGATGCGAGGAAGCAACGTCTACTTCTTTACACTCGAAGAAGAAAGAAGCACGCAAGATCGAGCCTCCGCAGATCAACAATGAATGCATCGAGAAGGCACTAATCCAACTTACAGGAGTAGTAAAATGTATTCTTGTGGTTCTTGTTTTCTTTGGTCTTGCTTTTCTAGTCAAAATTATCATTGGAGTTCATGCAAAACGGAGGTTCGTTTGGGGTTGTGCGTTGGAGTTGGCCTTACAAGTGGGACCGCAGTTAAGGAAACCGACTATCGGCAAACCCCCACCTCGCCCGCCGCGCGATGGCTGAAGTTAGAGAAACGACGAGGTTGAAGAGATTGCTCTAGCATGGACTCCAATAAATAATATGGTGTCAGATGGATGTCGTGGTGGTGGCGTGTGCCGTACTCCTGGACGTGAATGCTTGTTCTGGCCCATGCCACCCTACTACTCCTACTACTTACTCCTACTATATATTACTAGTATCGAGGATTCGAGGTGCTGGTTACGTACAGCGAACACATTAACATATGGCTAAAGTAAAAACACCCGCCCGACGCGTGAAGCATGTGAAGCTAGTACAAATAGTGTACTACTATTGTTGATTGGCCTCATCCGGTAACCTGTTGCAATGCACGTACAATTATGTATTCGTAAAATATTTTTTGCCTCGTCGCACCACTCACTCAAAGAAGCGACTCGAAAGCCATTCATAAATTTAGTAAGTTTATCACAGGCATATCATTTTATTACATGCAATAGGTCATCAACCCACATCGACAACGAGGATACATTATAAATACTCAAGTTTTCACCACACAACAAATAACAAGCCATGAAATGAACTTCAACTCAACCATTTTGCGGCGTTGGAAACGCTTGCTTTGAACCACAAGTGATTCTCTGGGACGGGCCATCCATTGTCGATCTGGAGACCAACGTAGGACTGATCATCCGGGCTGAAGCGGCCTACTATATCAGTACCAGGGTAGGGAACCACCCAAATGTCCGAGGTATAGACACAGTTGCTTCTCATAAATGTGTCAATAGCAGTTGGATCGCCTTTCACCACCATCGGATAGTTTTGTCCAAGGAAGAGCGAGTTTTCTCCAAGACTATCAATTCTGTGCCAGGGAGAAGGAGTTGGCCCTAGCACACTAGTATCCATCCCGAATACCATGCAACGGGTGTTGGAATAGGTCCGGAGAGTGCGACCATGGGAGACACCTGCTTCCTTAGCAGTAACATCATCAGTGGGCTGTATACACACAAGAAGAGGTGATCCATCAGAATTAGTTGTCAGGCGCCACAGAGTATATGGGCACTGCTCGTGATCATCACCATCGGCATCTCCCCCTTGGTTATAAAAATTTTCAAGTATAGGTGGTGGGATGTTCACAGGACCTTGGAAACACAAGAAGAAGGTTAATTAGTAAAGGGAAACTTGCTAACCCGCATGCATGTGGATGAAACAATTATAATTACGGTGGAAGATAAACATACCGAAACTACGAGGATACCATGCAAAAAGAGTGCCACGAGTCGTGGCAGCAAACACAAGGCCCTCGTATTGAATTGCATCACAGTACTCATTCATGCACAGAAACTGATTTTTGAGCAATGTCCATCGAGTCAAACCACTAAGGATGGCAACAAGCTTGTCGAAGATAGCAACAACTTCATAGTTGTTGTAATTCCAAGAGCGGTTGGGAACTCGACAAATTGCTATCTTCCGTAGAAGACATTCACCATGATCGTATTTGAACGCGCGTACATTACCGGTGTGCTCAACCTCTGGGCAGTGTGCTGAGATTTTTGGAAGTGGAACCCGGTGACGAGTGTACACATTCACAAGTTCCCACTCGCAGTTTGACCCAATGTAAACAACCCAATCTCGATTTGCGCCTGCCCAAGCCTTGCCCTCAAGCGATGGCATCTTAACATCATACGTATCATTATCAAGCGGCATCAACTTGCACAGGGCGAGGCCTCCGTCGTGCCGGCGCCAGTCATCAAGGTCACGATGAAGAAGATAGGGGAGATCAAACCGCTCCTTGACTCTTGGGTTTTTTGTAATGATGTTATTAGTTGAGTCGAGAATGGGCTTGAACGAACCTGCCATGCTAGCCGAGGTGATGACGTCACACCGATCAATGAGTTCCTCCACCACGTCATCTTTCAGACCGGGGCAAGAATAACGGGGTCGTTTCCGGCCTATTCCCTCCATGGAGAAGACGAACGAACAATGGCAGAAGAAAGGGTGAAGGGCTGAAGGAAAATGGAGGAGGGAGAGGAAGAGCGTGCGACAGCAGTTCCAAATCGAGAGGGAAAGGCGAAGAGTCAGTGGACGGTTGCGAGTTTGCCACGGTTCATGAAGAGGCGCCCCGGCCTACACGTCCGTTCGGAAATACTCCTACTACTCGCCGTCGTCTCACAGATATGTTGGAACGGGACCACATGTCAACGAAACATGGTGTGTAATTTCTCATGCAAAATGCGATCTGGCCGCGTTGGCCTGAGGTGTCGCATTAGTTATCGACCTTTATTTTTTTAATGGTGTGCCGATCAGTTTTGAAGCACGACTAACTGGTATTGTATGTGGAGAGGATACCTGCAGGGACCCGCCAAGGTCATGGCAGTACGCAAGCAAGTGCCTCCTTATTTCAAGCCAATAAAAAAAGGCTCCTCCTAGTGGATTTCTGACATCTGGGTACCATGCCATTGTCAACGTAGTCAATAAACGAGAGAATTGCACAACGAGCGGCTGACACCAGGGACCCAGCAGCTCGCCCAGTTATTTTTGTTTTGGGTTAATTTGATAAATGCCACTCCAAATCTGGTGTATCCGAGAAATGCCACTGCAATTTCCAAACTTTGAAAAATGCCATTTCTAGTGGCATTTTTCGAAGTCTGGAGTGGCGTTTTTCAAAGTTCGCAAACTGCAGTGGCGTTTTTCAAAGTTTGCAAAAATTGCAGTGGCAATTTTCAAAGTTTGGAAATTGCAGTGGCATTTTTATGAATCGCCATAATTGGAGTGGCATTTATCTAATTTGTTTTTGAGACGGACGCAGGGTGTCAACTGGGCTGTGCGGGACACTCTCACCTGTCTAGACAGCCTTTTCTTTTATGTTTACCATAGACCAGACCAGTAGTTTTTTCTTTCTTTCTGAAAATGGCTAGCCCAGTTCTTTTGTGATTTGTCAAGTAAGTCGCTTTATCAGGCCTGCTGGGCTGCAAATCTTTCAAGACGAGGAGAGCTTCATTTGGCTGGCCGAGAAAATGGCCTATCAGTAATGAGAAATGGGCTGTACATTTTTAAAACACATCAAACCGGCAATTATTTTCAAATATCGATTTTTCATTTCGAGATTTTAAATTGCATTGATTTTTATGCGTGGAAAATTTATTGGATTTTATATTGATATAAATTTATTTTTAAAATCAGTCTGAATGTGACTCGAAATTTCGGGATTAAAAACAGTTCAGACCGCACCGACATATGCAAAATTTCGTATAATTTTTTAACCGTGGCCACAATATGGGCTATAATGTTAACATAAAGAATATGGGCTCCAAAAACCTGTAAGAATTAGCAAATGGGTTGTAAATTATTTGAAATAATGGCAGATGGGCTGTATGCTGTTTTCCACAGATTTGAGGCTTTCCACAGATGGCATGTATACTGTTGGATGTCCATTCAACGGCCGTCGTGCTTCTTCAATCTCTGCTCTTCCTGCTCCAGCCGCTCAAACAAGCGCCGACGAGACTGCCTGCTCCCTCCTCCCCGCGGCCGGCTGTGCTGCCGCGCAGGCCTCACCGCCCCACCGTACTCCCATCGCTGGCCTAGCCATCCCTCTACTCACCCACACCTGATGTTATTCTCCGACGACGGCAAACGAACTAGTAAACCCTCGTACAGTCGTACTCCCCTCTGCGTGGGAAAAAAACAACGGCCGAGTCTTCCCTACCTCCGTGTCATTCCCTTCCTAGGCCTCGCCGTCGTCCACCGCCCTGGTGCTCTTGGCATGGCGTGGTCAGCGTGGTCAATGGCCGACATGCATCTGAAGTGGACTGTACATGGAGAGGCTGACAGCTGGGTCCATGGCCGCACGCAAGGAAATGTCTCCTTATTACGCGCGAAATAATAATTTCCTCCACCTGACATCTGGGACCCACCGAAACGGCCTTTGTATTTCGCGAAAAAAACGTTACCGCCGCTGACAGCTTGGACCCACCAGCTATATCTTCGCACGCAAGGAAGTGCCTCCTTATTACGCAAAAAAATGAATACTCCCCCTGCTAGCTGGGACCTAGTATAGTGGGCCTACTAAGTTGACGGGGACGAAGGGCTTTGTCAACTTAGTCAATATGCACGATTCTAGCTCGACTAACCGTATGATGTCCATCCAATGGCCGTAGTGCTTCTTCAACCTCTGGTCTTCTTGCTCCAGCCGCCCAAAGGAGTGCCGGTCGTTCCGCCTGCTCCTGCCTCCCGTGGCCGGCTGTGCTGCCGCGGAGGCCTCACCGCCCCCATAATACTCCCACCACTGGCCAGGCCATCCCTCCACTCCACTCACCCACACCCCCTGTTATTCTGCGGCAACGGCAGCGCAGCCGAACCAGTGAACCCTCGTACTCCTCTCCGCGTGGGCATCCACTGCCGCGTCTTCCCCGGCTCTGCGTCCTCCCCTTCCTAGGCCTCACTGTCGTCCACCGCCGTGGTGCCGTCGGCGCGGCGTGGTCAATGTGGTCAACGACCGAATTCCATCGGAAGAATACTGTACGTGGAGAGGCTGACAGCTGGGTCCATGGCAGCCGCAAGGAAGTGCCTCCTTATTACGCAGAAAATAATTATTCCTCCACCTCACAGCAGGGACTCACCGGACACCCACCAGTATATCATGAAAAAAACGTTTGCCCCTGACTGTTGGGACCCACCCGACGGACCACCGTATTTCGTGAAAAAAACGTTCCCCCTGCTGTCAGCTCGGACCCACCGGAAGTGCCTCCTTATTAGGCACAAAAAAATGAATACCCCCCTTCTAGTTGGGACCCACCTTAGTGGCAGGCTGACTTGTGGGCCTACTAAGTTGACGGGGACGGAGGGCTTTGTCAACTTAGTCAATATGCACGATTCTAGCTCCAGTGACCGTACGATGTCCATCCAACGGCCGTAGTGCTTCTTCAACCTCTGGTTTTCTTGCTCCAGCTCCCCAAACCAGCGCCGGTCGTGCCTCGTGCTCCTGCCTCCCGTGGCCGACTGCGATGCGGCGGAGGCCTCACCGCCCCCTACTACTCCCACTGCTGGCCAGGTCATCCCTCTACTCACCCACACCCCCTGTTATTCTGCGGCGATGGCAGCCTCACACCGCAGCGAACCAGTGAACCCTCATACTCCTCTAAGCGTGGGCATCCACTGCCACGTCTTCCCCGGCTCCGCGTCGTCCCCTTCCTAGGCCTCGCCGTCATCCACCGCCCTGGTTCTCTAGGCGCAGCATGGTCAACGTGGTCAAGGAACGACTTCCATCGGACGTGGACTGTACGTGTAGAGGCTGACAGCTGGGTCCACGGCCGCAGCAAGGAAGTGCCTCCTTATTACGCGGAAAATAATGATTCCTCCACCTAACAACTGGGACCCACTGGACGGGCCACTGTACTTTGCGAAAAAAAAACATTTCCCCCTGACTGCTGGGACCCACCAGCTACATCTTCGCACGCAAGGAAGTGCGTTTGGGCAA
Organism: Triticum monococcum; assembly: GCA_034509565.1. NCBI lineage: Eukaryota > Viridiplantae > Streptophyta > Magnoliopsida > Poales > Poaceae > Triticum > Triticum monococcum. Next base: position 611,460,501 of record CM067842.1, read on the forward strand.
AAAAATGATTCGCCCCCTGACTGCTGGGACCCACCAGCTACATCTTCGCAGGCAAGGAAGTGCCTGACAGTCGGGACCCACCTAGTCGAAGCGTACGTAGCGTTGTCATTCTGGTCGCGAACATGTACGTACATACTGGTCGATGTAGAGGCGCGCACGTGCCGTAGTAGAGGCGCGCACATAGCATGTACACGTACGTACAGCGGCCAGGGTGCAAGAAAGAAAATGCGGCCACGTATGTGTACATATGTGCGGGGTCTCGAACGCCTACTCGCGCATACGTACGACCAGGGCTCGTGTACATGGCTGGGTCGGAACGAAGAAACATCGTCGTCGTCGTGTTCATGGGGAGGCAACGGAATGCGTCGTGTTCATGGGGAGGAAAAGGAATGCGTCGTGTTCATGGGGAGGCAACGGAACGCGTCATGTTCATCGGGAGGCAACGGAACGCTTGGGACCCAACCGGCTGGGTCAGAACGGAATGCGTGGTCGTGTTCATCGAGAGGGCTTGGAAGGAACATGCGATGGAAACGAGGCCTGGCGTACAGCACAACGGAGGAAACGGACCTCCTACGTTCAGAACGGGGTCCTGTTGATCGGGAGGGGTCTAACGTACCGCAAAACAAAGGAAACAGACCTCCTACGGTCGAAACGGGGGTCCTGTTCATCGGGAGGGGTGTGGCGTACCGCAAAATGGAGGAAACGAACTTGTGTTGGAGCGCTACGGTCGAAACAGGGGTCCTGTTCATCGGGAGGGGTGTGGCGTACCGCAAAACGGGACTCCACGGGATACTGTTCATCTCCACCGTCGACCCCCTCCAGCCTCCACAAGCTACTATTCATCCACCGTCGACCTCCTCCAGCCTCCACCTACGACTGTTCATCCACGGGCTCCTGTTCATCCAGCCTCCACCGTGCGCTACTCCACCGGCTACTGTTCAACCAGCCCTCTCAACGGGCTCCTGTTCAACCACCCCTCCACAGGCTGCTGTTCATCCTGCCCTCCACCGTCTACTGTTCATCCTGCCCTCCACGGGGTGGTCCTGTTCATCCAGCCCTAACCGGCTCGATCAATCGGGGTCCTGTTCATCCAGCCCCAACCAGCTCGATCGATCGGGGTCCTGTTCATCTACCCCCACCGGGAACTGTTCATCCAACCCCCCCCCCCCCCCAATGCTCACTGTTCATCCACAGGCAGCATCGATCAGCTTCAGTTAGCAGCAGTAGCGAAGGAATCGCTCGATCGGGTTCAGTTAACAGCCATCGATCGATCGCTCGGGTTCAGTAACGCGTAGCCTACAGTGCAATCGCTCGGGTTCAGTTAGAGCCCAACGCCTCGCTCGGGTTCAGTTAGAGCCAATGCCTCGCACACACGCGCGTACGTGTACGAGAGAAGCGCGCATCGCTTGGCCCCCGGCCTCCTACCGTAACCAGGAACTCCCCGAAATTTTCCTCGCCCTCGCTTCTTCCACAGTTTTTTCCGTCATGGACGGCTGAAAGAATGTCATGCAGCTGTGTCTCCGGCCTGCCCAGGACAAAAAGCCCATTTTCTGTCATGATTTTTTTTCATAGAAGTAGGAGCCCACCACATCTATGATGATACCGGGTCTTGTCACAATTATCATCATAGAAGTGTCATATGTATGACAGAAAAAAAAATTGTTCGGCCCAAAATGTCATGGATGTGTCTTTTTTTGTAGTGTTTTGGATAGACACACATGAATTGAAATTGAAAGTGCAACTATCCCTAGGTGGTTTTGGTAATTCCTAACAACATATAGCTCATTGAGCTAATGCCATTTCAAGATTAGTATCTCAGGAAAGCTCAATGATTGGCATGGCATGGATGAGAAAAGTGGACCCCTCAAAATGCTAAGGACAAAGGGTTGGCTCAAGCTCAAAGCTCAAGACTCTACATTTTCTATTTTAGTGATCCACAAGATCACATTGAGTCTATAGGAAAAGCCAATACTATCAAGGAGGGATGAGGTGTTGCTTAATGAGGTTCTTGATCAAACTGCTTAGTGATATGCTCCAAAACCCTCAACTACTTTCTCACATCCACATATGACCTAAACCAAAAGTCAAACTCGGTCCCACCGATTCTTTCTATCTCGCGCCACCAAGTTTCAAATGTCATAGCCACTGCCACAAACCCTAGGCAAATCGGTCTCACCGATAGGGATCTCGGTCTCACCGAGATGGGGTTGTAATCTCTCTATTTCCCTTCGTAACATTTCGGTCTCACCGAGATGAGCGATCGGTCCCACCGAGATTGCAATGTAAACCCTTTGTTTTCCCTTCATAATGTTACGGTGTCACCGAAATGAGCGATCGGTCTCACCGAGTTTACCTGACCAACTCTCTGGTTAGTTTATTACCAAAATCGGTCTCACTGAGATTATGTTATGTCCTAACCCTAATCATATCGGTCCTACCGAGTTGCATGTCGGTCCCACCGAAAACCCTAACGATCACTAGCTTTGTTGAATCGGTCCGACCGAGTTTAATCATTCGGTCCCACCAAGTTTGGAAAGTTACATGTAACAGTTAGATTTTGTGTGGAGGCTATATATACCCCTCCACCTCCTCTTCATTCGTGGAGAGAGCCATCAGAGCAAACCTACACTTCCAACCTATATTTTCTGAGAGAGAAGCACCTACACTTGTGTTGAGACCAAGATATTCCATTCCTACCATATGAATCTTGATCTCTATCCTTCCCCAAGTTGCTTTCCACTCAAATCTTCTTTCCACCAAATCCATATCCTGTGAGAGAGAGTTGAGTGTTGGGGAGACTATCATTTGAAGCACAAGAGCAAGGAGTTCATCATCAACACACCATTTGTTACTTCTTGGAGAGTGGTGTCTCCTAGATTGGCTAGGTGTCACTTGGGAGCCTCCGACAAGATTGTGGAGTTGAACCAAGGAGTTTGTAAGGGCAAGGAGATCGCCTACTTCGTGAAGATCTACCACTAGTGAGGCAAGTCCTTCATGGGCAATGGCCATGGTGGGATAGACAAGGTTGCTTCTTCGTGGACCCTTCATGGGTGGAGCCCTACGTGGACTCGCGCAACCGTTATCCTTCGTGGGTTGAAGTCTCCATCAACGTGGATGTACGATAGGACCACCCATCGGAACCACGAGAAAAACATCCGTGTCTCCAATTGCGTTGGAATCCTCCAAACCCTTTCCTTTACATTCTTGCAAGTTGCATGCTTTACTTTCCGCTGCTCATATACTCTATGCATGCTTGCTTGAATTGTGTTAAGATTGCTTGACTTGTCCAAAGTTGCTAAAATCTACCAAGAACTAAAATTGGGAAAAGGCTAGATTTTTTTTGGTCAAGTAGCCTAATCACCCCCCCCCCCTCTAGACATACTTTCAATCCTACAAGTGGTATCAGAGCTTTGGTCTCTATTTGCTTTGATTTCCATTGCTTTTGGTGATCATAGCCTTGGTTTCACAACCTAGGAGAGTTTGGCGTCTAGCGAGGGAAATTACCACCGTAGAGGTCCTTACTTTGATGGTACTAATTTTGCTAGTTGGAAGCATAAGATGAAAATGCATATTCTTGGACATAACCCCGTCGTTTGGGCTATTTTGTGTGTTGGCTTGCAAGGTGAATTCTTTGATGGGAGAGAACCGTACCGTGAAGCTACCGCGGAAGAGTTGAAGATGCTACAATACAATGCTCAAGCTTGTGATATCCTCTTCAACGGATTGTGCCCCGAAGAATTCAACAAAATCAGCCGTCTTGAGAATGCAAAGGAAATTTGGGATACTTTGATTGATATGCACGAAGGTACCGACTCCATCAAGGAATCCAAGTTGGATGTGCTTCAAAGTTAACTTGACAAGTTCAAAATGAAGGATGGTGAAGGTGTCGCTGAAATGTACTCTAGGCTTGCTCTTATCACAAATGAGATTGCCGGCTTAGGAAGTGAAGAGATGACCGACAAATTCATCATCAAGAAGATCCTAAGAGCCTTGGATGGAAAATACAATACCATATGCACATTGATCCAAATGATGCCAAATTACAAAGATCTCAAGCCAACGGAAGTCATTGGAAGAATTGTTGATCATGAGATGTCACTCAAGGATAAGGAGGAGCTCCATAACAAGTCAAGTGGTTCTTATAAAGCCTCATGTGAAGCTCCCACATCATCAAGTGAGAAACGAACCTTCAATGAAGAATTGAGCCTAATGGTGAAGAACTTCAACAAGTTCTACAAGAATAGAAGCAAAGAGAGAAGTTCCAAGTCAAGGTCCTACAATGACAAAAGATCTTCTAGTCGAGAGCGAAACTGCTACAATTGTGGAAGACCCGGACACTATTCTAATGAGTGTACGGCACCCTACAAGAGAAGAGAAGATTCTCCCAAAAGAAGAAGTAGAAAAGAAGAATCACCATCGAGGAAGAGAAGGAGTAGAGATGATCGTTATGAACGAAGAACATCGAGAACGAAGGATTCGGAAAGGAAGGACAAGTCATCAAGGAGCTACACAAAATGAAGACATCAAGCTCATGTTAGTGAATGGGTATCCGGCTCCGACTCCGACAGTCTCTCCGAGAGAAGCTGTCACTCTGACTCCGAATATACTCAAGATGAAGGTGTTGCCGGTCTAGCACTTGTGTCAACCAACTCCTACGACATATTTGATTCACCAAATGAAGGAATTGGAAGATGCTTCATGGCCAAAGGTCCAAAGGTATCACACCCCGAGTATGTTGATTTCAATAGTGATGAAGATGACTTGTTAGGTGATGATGGTTTACTTGTTGACAACTCTAGTGATGAATACTATGATGAAACGTCAATTAATCATGCTAATCAAGATGAAACGAATGAAAATGATAAGGAGAAGATTGAGTCTCTAACTAAAGAACTAAACACTCTTAAGTTAGCTCATGAAACTATCTTAGGAGATCATCGAGAACTTTTAAGGACTCGTGAGAAATTACATTTTGAGAAGCTCAATCTTGAGCAAGAGCATGAGTTCTTAAAGGCAATCAATGGTGATCTTCGCAAGAAAAGTTCTTCTTACATTGCCAAGCGTTTACTCTTATCCACTTACATGCCTCAAGTCAAGTCTAGTAAAAAGAACAAGAAGGATTCTTCTTCTAGTGGTAACAACAATCATGCTAAATCCAATATTGTTGCTTCTAGTAGTTCTCTTGATTCCACTAATGATTCTCTTAGCCAAGTTACACTTGAGCAAGAAAATAGCTTATTGAAGGGAATCATAGAGAAAGGTGTTTACAAGAGCCTTGCCGGGAGTAAGAATTCGAGGAAATTGTCCGCAAGCAAGGAAGGCACCGGAAGAATCAAGGTACTGGTTTTGAACGAAAGTTCAATGCCAATGGAGTTGAGTGGGAAGAATATCAATACCCCGAGACAAAGTTTGTTCCTCAACAAGAGAAGTATGATCCTACTTCTTTCAAAGGGACACAAGCTCAACATGATCTTCCACCACAAGACCACAGGCAAAAAGGCAAGGACAAGCTTCAAGAGGAAATTGATGCATTTGAAGAAGCTCCTAAGGCCTTGGTCAAGTGGGTTCCCAAGACTAAATCAAGTTCCACTTCATCAAGTACAACTGCAACTCCGAGGATTCCCATCAAGATGGTGTGGATCCCGAAGAAGAAGAACTAGAGAGTTCTTGAGGGTGACTCCGCCAACATACTTCACTCTTATCATTTTGGCAAGAACAAGTGCAATCAACTTCCACATCTTGCACTAGTTCAAGGAGTCACAAACCCTCTTGTTGGTAAGACAAGGGACAAGGTAACCTAATGCTTTCATGGACATCATATTGTGTGTGCATCACTCTATGTCTATGGATATCCTTGTTTGTTCCTTGTGGGACTAACCCGTGTAGGTATTGAAAGTGCAACTCACTCCAAAGGATAGCTCCGAATGATCTACATCAACTTAGAGCATCCACATCTTCAACACCTACATGAAGTCATCATCGACAAAACCCAAGGTTAGTTCATCCCTCTTAGGGGGGATCTCACATCTAGGGGGAGCTTTACTCTAAGAATTGAGCTAAAGCAACTCTAATGGTGTGAACACAACAACACTTCATGTAAAAGTGGTAACCCCACTTGTGCTTAAACGATGAGTATGACCTATGATCAAATGTTCTCATTTGACTCCTAAGTCAATATACTCATATATAGATGACCTAGTCATTGCCAATTGCTTGATAGATGCTAGAATTGTTTGTGCATGCTTTGCCACATATTTCATTTGTCATTTTATTGTGTGAGCATGTTGGTTGCATAATTTACTCATCCGAGGACATCCACTTGTTGTTTTGATTGATTGGTTTCCTTTTCTTCTGGCCAGGTGGATGGACAAGAATGCCTAAGAACCTTCTCTAGCTATCTATGCTTTTCTCGTCTCAAACTCTATCCATGTTGCATCACAAAGTTTGATCAAGTCAGATGCGAACCACTCTGTGTGAGGAGCACTCGGAGTCCCCGATTCGTCATAGACTTAAACTTCCAAAACTTCTTTGTGTGTTTCGGTCTGACTGATTCATCCATTTCGGTCATACCGAGATCACTAAGTCGATCTAGGTTTTCAATCTCAGTGCAACCGATTTGAACTTTTTGGTCACACCGAGTTTCAGTAACTGCTTGCAGTTATGAACCTCGGTGCCACCGAGTTGTTCCACTCGGTCACACCGACAGGGTCAGGCTATATATATCCATGGGTCAAATTTTGGAAAAGTTTCCGAACCTCCTCGCCCGCACTTAGCCTGCTCTGCCTCCCTGGGTCTCCAGATCATCCTCCTCGTCGCCAGCCGCCTCCTGTCGCTGGTCTCCGCCGCCGTTAACGGGATCGTCTTCGCCGTTGCCACCGTAGCAAGTTCATCGCCGAACTAGGGTATGGACTTGAACTTTGTGCTGTTCTAACTCCAATTCCCCAGCACATTGCTTTGCCATGTATCTTGCCACGATTGAGATCATTCTATCCATCGAAAACACTCTGTAGTTTAGTTGTGAATTGAAAATTTAGGGTTAGGTTTCCGCCGAAACCATCTCAGACCAACCGAGTTGATGAAATCGGTCCCACCGATTTGGCTTAGGCCATTGCACATGTGATTCTCGGTCTGACCGAGAATTGCAAATCGGTGTGACCGATTTCAGCACTTTGTGAAACCCTAGCAGTCTCGGTGCCACCAAACTGTGACTCGGTCTGACCGAGTCCACTAGTTTAGGTTCCAAAAGCTACTTCGGTATCACCGAGTTTGAAAATCGGTAGATCCGAAGTGCTTTCTGTAGAAAACTAAAACTAAGTTTTTAACTCATTCTTTTGCAAAAACCTCTGTACTTTGTGATGCTCATCCACTCTACCTCATCTATAATCTGTTCACAGGATCTGCTATCAGTGTTTGCATCATGTCAGATCAGAGTGATAGTCAGAACAAGTCTGAGGAATGGGCTCACTTGAGTGAGGGCACTAGTCCCTCTAGCAGCTCAGATGATGGCAGCAGGAGCACACCAAGCAATCTGCCAAAGGCTGCCACCAGGGCCAGCAAGAAAAGAACCTTAGAGTCAGAGGATGAGGACTATGTGGCTGAGGAAGAAGAAACCACCTCAAAGAGGAAAGTCCTGAAAAAGGAATATGGCACAGCTGCTGCCACCAAGCCAGGGATGAAGCAAAAGGTTCCTGCCAAGAGAGCTCCAATGTCTAGAGCCAGAACATCTACTCAAGAGACTTTGGGATCAGCACCCAAAGAGTAGGTTGTGGCAGAAAATAAAAGGAAGGAAAGAGTCAAGAAGACCACTGCCAGAGTGCTTGGGAGATCTTCAATCATGAAAGACTCTGAAGAAGAGGAAGAGGAAGAGGATGCAGCACCAGCACCCAAAGCTCAAAAGCTTATGGGGGATGCCATAAGATCAGGGGCTGCTCCATCTAAGCCCAAAGGAACTCCTAAGCCAGCTGCTCCAAAACCCAAAACTGCACCCAAGAGGAGCACCAGGAACATCCCAGCAACAGAGAAGAACAAGGCCCCAATGCCTGAAGCTGCAATGGAAGAAGAAGATGATTCTGTCGTCTTGAGGAAGTTGAAGCCAAAAATTCCAGATCACAATGTTGCTCATCCAATTGCAGAGAACATGAAAATCGGGAAGGACTTTGGTCTAAGGCTATGGAGAGAGTTTGATCCATATGCCATCAGGAGAAGGACTGTTGTGGACTACAGGTTCCATACAAAAGAACAACAGGACTTCTATGAGACTATCTTGCTTGACAAGAAGCCCATAGTGTGTGACATGAGATGGTGTGGGATCGAAAGTATGTCTAGAGGGGGTGATTAGACTACTTGACCAAATAAAAATTTAACCTTTTCCCAATTTTAGTTCTTGGCAGATTTTAGCTATTTTAGGACAAGTCAAGCAATCATCACACAATTCAAGCAAGCATGCAAAGAGTATATTAGCAGCGGAAAGTAAAGCATGCAACTTGCAAGAATGTAAAGGGAAGGGTTTGGAGAATTCAAACGCAATTGGAGACACGGATGTTTTTCCCGTGGTTCGGATAGGTGGTGCTATCCTACATCCACGTTGATGCAGACTTCAACCCACGAAGGGTAACGGTTGCGCGAGTCCACGGAGGGCTCCACCCACGAAGGGTCCACGAAGAAGCAACCTTGTCTATCCCACCATGGCCATCGCCCACGAAGGACTTGCCTCACTAGCGGTAGATCTTCACGAAGTAGGCGATCTCCTTGCCCTTACAAACTCCTTGGTTCAACTCCACAATCTTGTCGGAGGCTCCCAAGTGACGCCTAGCCAATCTAGGAGACACCACTCTCCAAGAAGTAACAAATGGTGTGTTGATGATGAACTCCTTGCTCTTGTGCTTCAAATGATAGTCTCCCCAACACTCAACTCTCTCTCATAGGATTTGGATCTGGTGGAAAGAAGATTTGAGTGGAAAGCAACTTGGGGAAGGCTAGAGATCAAGATTCATATGCTAGGAATGGAATATCTTGGTCTCAACACATGAGTAGGTGATTCTCTCTCAGAACATATGAGTTGGAAGTGTATATGTGTTCTGATAGCTCTCTCCATGAATGAAGAGGAGGTGGAGGGGTATATATAGCCTCCACACAAAATCCAACCGTTACACACAATTTACCAATCTCGGTGGGACCGAATCAACAAACTCGGTCGGACCGAAAAGGTAAACCTAGTGACCGTTAGAGATTTTCTGTGGGACTGACATGCAACTTGGTAGGACCGATATGGTTAGGGTTTGTGCATAACGTAATCTCGGTGAGACCGATTACACAAACTCGGTGAGACTGATTTTGGTAATTAGCTAACCAGAGAATTGGTCAGGCAAACTCGGTGGGACCGATTTGCTCTTTCGGTGAGACCGGAAAGTTACAAAAGGGAAACCGAGAGTTTACATTGCAATCTCGGTGGGACCGATCCGCTCTTTCGGTGAGACCGAAAAGTTACGAAAGGGAAACAGAGAGTTTGCAATCCCATCTCGGTGAGACCGAGATCCCTATCGGTAGAACCGAATTGCTAGGGTTTGGCAGTGGCTTATGACAAGTGAAACTCGGTGGCGCCGGATAGAAAGAATCGGTAGGACCGAGTTTGGCTTAGGGTTTAGGTCAAATGTGGATATGGGAAAGTAGTTGAGGGTTTTTGGAGCATACCACTAAGCACATGAAGCAAGAGGCTCATTAAGCAACACCTCATCCCTCCTTGATAGTATTGGCTTTTTCCTAAAGACTCAATGTGATCTTGGATCACTAAAATATAAAATGAAGAGTCTTGAGCTTTTGAGCTTGAGACAATCCTTTGTCCTTAGCATTTTGAGGGTTCCACTTTCACATCCATGCCATGCCAATCATTGAGCTTTCCTGAAATAATCATCTTGGAATAGCATTAGCTCAATGAGCTATATGTTGTTATGAATTACCAAAACCACCTAGGGATAGTTGCACTTTCAATCTCCCCCTTTTTGGTAATTGATGACAACATATAGATCAAAGCTTCGACAAATGATAATAGGCATGAAATATATCGTCGCTTTGAGAAGTATGTGATGAGTAAGAGCTCCCCCTAAATTTGTGCATATTTAAGATTTGCTTTGGACTACAAATGCACAAAGAGTTAGAGTCATGGGTTACTCTTCCATGTCACATACATCTTGGTGGAGCGCTTAAAATGATAAGAATGAAATACATGCACCCATCACCAAGAATAGTGAATGATCACATTAGATAGGATAATAGCATTAAGCAAGCATTAAGTGTAGCTTATGATCAAACACATGATCATCAATGTCTCACAGATAATGACATAGTAACATAGTACTCAAGCACTCAAAAGCAAACAAAGTTCGAAAAACCACCAAATAAAGCAAGAGAGAAAAGCAACACTCTCTCTCTCTCGAAGCCTATGATCTATACATTGTCTCCCCCTTTGGCAACAAGTTACCAAAAAGTTCCTAGAAAATGCATAGTGCTAAATCGACACTCAGGCTTGATCTTTAGGTGGTGGTGGAGTCCAGATCACTCCAAGGACGAAGCCTTCTGTAGACGTGGTCAGAGTCGAGGCTGAAGTAGACGCTGGAGCTGGTGGAACTGAGGCTGTAGCTACTGCAGAAGTGGTGGCTCTGGTGTCAGCAACTGGCACTACAGACGACCTCGGACCTCGTGGCACTCTGGCAAAGGCATCAGTTGTAGTCTTGCCTCTCCTCTCCTGCATGTCATCTTGGAGCTGCTCCACTGCAGTCTGAATCTCTGTCACCTTGATATCCAAGTCATAGAACCTTTGTTCTACGATCCTCTCTAGGCTTGCCTGGTTCTGAGTTAGGGTGGCTAATCCTTTCTCAATCCGCAGGGTGGATGCAATCAGGTAACCAAGCTGCTCTTGTTTGGTTTTCAAGAAATATTCAGATGCCTCCTCTTGAGTTGGCATCTTGGCAGCTTTCTCCTTCCTTGCCTTCTCCTTCTTGGCTTGTGCTTGTGCTGAAGATGGTTCATTCTCAGTCATAACAACTTGATTATCTTCAAAGTCTGGATGGGTGGGCAGGTGTTCCTTGTCCAATAAGTATATGCCCGTGCCCATCTTGGAGTTAATGAGCTCCTGAATTTGTGGGGCATACCCACAGCTCCTCTTCTGGTCTGCTGCAGTCCTCTTGATGGTCTCTACCATGAGGCTCATCACCTTGAACTTCTGTGGCACATCAAAGATATGTATCAAATTGATCGCATGGCCTCTGATCATCTTGTGATCACCTGACTTGGGCAACAAGGTGTGCCTCAGTATCCAATTGATGGTTGGCAGCCCTGACAGAAGATAGTGTATTGAGCCAAACTTGAAGGTGTCAAGTGCTTCATTTGGAATCTCCTTGTACATGTTTGACATTGAGTTGTGGTCCATCTTCTTCTTGGCATAGATATCCAAGTCATCCTCATGCTCTTGTGGGGCATTGATCAGCTAAGCCCATTCAGTAACTGTAGACTGGTACCTCGTACCCTCAGACATCCAAACAATTCTCCCATCTGAATAAAAATGTGCGGTGGAGTAGAACTGCATGATGAGTTCCTCGTTCCACTTTGTGAGCTTCTGCCCAACAAAGTCCTCTACTCCACATGCCTTGAAGCTGTCCTGCACTCCAGCGTAGTACTCTTCGTTGTCCTTGATGTATTGCCAATCAACCCATCTCATATCACATACAATTGGCTTCTTATCAAGCAGCATTGTCTCATAGAAGTCCTGCTGTTCCTTGGTGTGAAATATGTAGTCCACAGCAGTCCTCCTCCTTGAAGCATACGGATCTGCTTCTCTCCACTTCCGGAGCCCTGAATCTCTCCTGAGCTTCATGTCCTCAGCCACAGGATGAGCATCGTTGTGGTCTGGGATCTTGGGCTTGAGTTTTCTGAGAACTTGCTCTTCATCATCTTCTGCAGTGTCAGGCATTGGGGCCTTGTTCTTCTCAGCAGCTGGGATGCTTCTTGTATTCCTCTTTGGCTTTGGCTTTGGAGCTGGCTTGGCCTTGGAAGCAGCTGCCCCTGATCTTATGGCATCACCCATCAGCTTGGGTGCCTTTGGTGCTGGTGCAGCAACTTCTTCTTCTTACTCCTCATCTTCCATGATGGAAGCCTTTCCAAGCACTCTGGCTACGGTCTTCTTGACCCTTTCCTTTCTTTTCTTGCCTTCAGCAGCAACTGGCTCTATGGGAGTGGGCTTCTCAGTTGAAGCTCTGGCCTTTGACATAGGCTGCCTGCCTGCTGGCCTTTTGATCTTTAACCCTGGCTTTGTGCCTTGAGCTGAGCCGTGTTCCTTCTCAAGCACTACTCTCTTTGAAGTTGCTTCCTCTTCTGCCACATAATCCTCATCCTCTGATTCTCAGGTTCTCTTCTTTCTCTGTCTTGTGGCAGCTTTTGGCAGGTTGCTAGGAGTACTTCTATTGCCATCATCTGAAGAACTTGAGGGACTAGTGCCCTCACTCATCTGCACTTGCTGCTCTGACAAATTCTGGCTATCACTTTGATTAGACATGTTGCAAACTCTGACTGCTGACCCTGTGAATAGGTTATAGATGAGATAGAGTGGATGAGCATCACAAAATGCAGAGATTTTTGCAAAAGAATAATTCAAAAACTTAGTTTTAGTTTCCCACTGAAATCATCTCGAATCTACCGATTTTTAAACTCAGTGATACCGAAGTAGTTTTGGCACCTAAACTAGTGAACTCGGTCAGACCGAGTCACAGTTCGGTGGCACCGAGACTGCTAGGGTTTCACAAAGTTCCAAAATCGGTCACACCCATAAGTAATTCTCGGTCAGACCGAGTCTCACTAGTGCAATGGCATAAGCCAAATCGGTGGGACCGAGTTTTTCAACTCGGTGGGTCCGAGATGGTTTCGGCGGAAACCTAACCCTAAAATTTTCAAATTAAACCTAATCTACGAGTTCATTGACTGGATAGAAGTGTTTCAAACGTGGCAAGAATCATGATGATCACAATGTGCTAAGAATCGGATTGAGGAATAGCACAAATATCGAGTCCATACCCTAGTTCGGCGGAGACTCGCTACGGCGGCAACGGCGGGGTTGATTCCCGTTGACGGCGACGGAGACCAGCGACTGGAGGCGGCTGGCGGCGAGGAGACGATCCGGAGACCACGTTGGCAGAGCAGGCTATCGCGCGGGCGAAGGGGTTCGGAGAAATTTCCAAATTTTTGCCCGTGACTATATATAGCCCGACCCTGTCGGTGTGACCGAGTGGAACAACTCGGTGGCACCGAGATGCAAAACTGTATACAGTTGTTGCAACTCGGTGTGACCGAATGGTTCAAATCGGTTGCACCGAGATAGAAAACCTAGATCAACTAAATGATCTCGGTAGGACCGAAAGTAGGATATCGGTCAGACCGAGAATCACAAAGTGGTTTTGGAAGTTTAAGTCTATGATGAATCGGGGACTCCGAGCACTCCTCACACAGAGTGGTTCGAATCTGACTTGATCAAATTTTGTGATGTAGCATGAATAGAGTTTGAGACGAGAAAAGCATAGATAGCTAGAGGAGGTTCTTAGGCATTCTTGTCCATCCACTTGGCAAAAGGAAATAAAACCAAACAATCAAAACAACAAGTGGATGTCCTCGAATGAGTAAAATATGCAACCAACATGCTCACACAATAAGATGGCAAATAAAATATGTGACAAAGCATGCACAACCAATTCTAGCATCTATCAAGCAATTTGCGATGACTAGGTCATCTATATATGAGTATATTGACTTAGGAGTCAAGTGAGAACACTTGATCATAGGTCATACTCATCATTTAAGCTCAAGTGGGGTTACCACTTTTACATAAAGCATTGTTGTGTTCACATCTTTTAGAGTTGCTTTAGCTCAAGTCTTATAGTAAAGCTCCCCCTAGATGTGATATCCCCCCTAAGAGGGATGAACTAACCTTGGGTTTTGTCGATGATGACTTCATGTAGATGTTGAAGATGTGGATGCTCAATGTTGATGTAGATCACTTAGAGCTATCCATTTGAGTGAATTGCACTTTCAATACCTACATGGGTTAGTCCCACAAGGAACAAACAAGGATATCCATAGGCATAGAGTGATGCACACACAAGATGATGTCCATGAAAACTTTTAGGTTACCTTGTCCCTTGTCTTACCAACAAGAGGGTTTGTGACTCCTTGAACTAGTGCAAGATGTGGAAGTTGATTGCACTTATTCTTGCCAAAATGATAAGAGTGAAGTATGTTGGCGGAGTCACCCTCAAGAACTCTCTAGTTCTTCTTCTTTTGGATCCACACCATCTTGATGGGAATCCTTGGAGTTGTAGTCGTACTTGATGAAGTGGAACTTAACGTGGCCTTGGGAATCCACTTGACTAAGGTCTTAGGAGCTTCTTCAAATGCATCAATTTCCTCTTGAAGCTTGTCCTTGCCTTTTTGCTTGTAGCCTTGTGGTGGAAGATCATCTTGAGCTTGTGTTCCCTTGAAGGAAGTATCATACTTCTCTTGTTGAGGAACAAACTTTGTCTTGGGGTATTGATCTTCTTCCCACTCAACTCCATTGGCATTGAACTTTCGTTCAAAACCAACACCTTGATTCTTCCGGTGCATTCCTTGCTTGCGCACAATTTCCTCGAATTGCTTACTCCCGGCAAGGCTTTTGTACACTCCTTTCTCTATAATTCCCTTCAATAAGCTATTTTCTTGCTCAAGTGTATCTTGGCTAAGAGAATCATTAGTGGAATCAAGAGAACTACTAGAAGCAACAATATTTGATTTAGCATGATCATTGTTACTACTAGAGGAAGAATCTTTCTTGTTCTTGTTACTAGACTTGACTTGAGGCATGTAAGTGGATAAGAGTAAACGCTTGGCAATGTAAGAAGAACTTCTCTTGCGGAGATCATCATTGATTGCTTTTAAAAACTCATGCTCTTGCTCAAGATTGAGCTTTTCAAAGCGTAACTTCTCATGAGCTCTTAAAAGTTCTCGATGATCTTCGAAGATAGTTTCATGAGCTAACTTAAGAGTGTTTAGTTCTTTAGTTAGAGCCTCAATCTTCTCCTTATCATTGTCATTCGTTTTATCTTGATTAGCATGATTAATTGACGTTTCATCATAGTATTCATCACTAGAGTTGTCAACAAGCAAATCATCATCACCTAACAAGTCATCTTCATCACTATTAAAATCAACATACTCGGGGTGTGTTACCTTAGGACCTTTGGCCATGAAGCATCTTTCAATTCCTTCATTTGGTGAGTCAAATATGTCATAGGAGTTGGTTGACACAAGTGCTAGACCGGCAACACCTTCATCTTGAGTATCTTCGGAGTCGGAGTGATAACTTCTCTCGGAGTGGCTGTCGGAGTCGGAGCCGGATACCCATTCACCAACATGAGCTTGATGTCTTTGTTTTGTATAGCTCCTTGATGATTTTTCCTTCCTTTCCGAATCCTTGCTTCTCCGTGAGTATCTTCGTTCATAACGATCATCTCTACTCCTTCTCTCTCTTGGTGGTGATTCTTTGCTTCTTCTTTTTGGAGAGTCTTCTCTTCTCTTGTAGGGAGTCGTACACTCATTACAATAGTGTCCAGGTCTTCCACAATTGTAGCAGTTTCGCTCTCGACTAGAAGATCTTTTGTTAATGTAGGACCTTGACTTGGAGCTTCTATCTTTGCTTCTACTCTTGTAGAACTTGTTGAAGTTCTTCACCATTAAGCTCAATTCTTCATTGAAGTTTTGTTTCTCACTTGATGATGTAGGGGCTTCACATGAGGCTTTGTAGGCACCACTTGATTTGTTGTGAAGTTCCTCTTTATCCTTAAGTGACATCTCATGAGCAACAATTCTTCTAATCACCTCTGTTGGCTTGAGATCTTTGTAATTGGGCATCATTTGGATCAATGTGCACACGGTATCATATTTTCCATCCAAGGCTCTTAGAATCTTCTTGATGATGAATCTATCAGTCATCTCTTCACTCCCTAAGCCGGCAATCTCATTTGTGATGAGAGCAAGCCTAGAGTACATTTCAGCGACACATTCACCATCCTTCATTTTGAACTTGTCAAGTTGACTTTGAAGCACATCCAATTTGGATTCCTTGATGGAGTCGGTACCTTCGTGCATATCAATCAAAGTGTCCCAAATTTCCTTTGCATTCTCAAGACGGCTGATTTTGTTGAATTCTTCGGGGCACAATCCGTTGAAGAGAATATCACAAGCTTGAGCATTGTATTGCAACATATTCAACTCATCCGCGGTAGCTTCACGGTTTGGTTCTCTCCCATCAAAGAAGTCACCTTGCAAACCAACACACACAATAGCCCAAACGACGGGGTTATGTCCAAGAATATGCATTTTCATTTTATGCTTGCAACTAGCAAAATTAGTACCATCAAAGTAAGGACTTCTACGGTGATAATTTCCCTCGCTAGATGCCATACTCTCCTAGGTTGTGAAACCAGGGCAATGGAGACCAAAGCTCTGATACCACTTGTGGGATCAAAAGTATGTCTAGAGGGGGGTGATTAGACTACTTGACCAAATAAAAACTTAACCTTTTTCCAATTTTAGTTCTTGGCAGATTTTAGCTATTTTAGGACAAGTCAAGCAATCATCACACAATTCAAGCAAGCATGCAAAGAGTATATTAGCGGCGGAAAGTAAAGCATGCCACTTGCAAGAATGTAAAGGGAAGGGTTTGGAGAATTCAAACGCAATTGGAGACACGGATGTTTTTCCCGTGGTTCGGATAGGTGGTGCTATCCTACATCCACGTTGATGGAGACTTCAACCCACAAAGGGTAACGGTTGCGCGAGTCCATGGAGGGCTCCACCCATGAAGGGTCCACAAAGAAGCAACCTTGTCTATCCCACCATGGCCATCGCCCACGAAGGACTTGCCTCACTAGCGGTAGATCTTCACGAAGTAGGTGATCTCCTTGCCTTTACAAACTCCTTGGTTCAACTCCACAATCTTGTCGGAGGCTCCCAAGTGACACCTAGCCAATCTAGGAGACACCACTCTCCAAGAAGTAACAAATGGTGTGTTGATGATGAACTCCTTGCTCTTGTGCTTCAAATGATAGTCTCCCCAACACTCAACTCTCTCTCATAGGATTTGGATCTGGTGGAAAGAAGGTTTGAGTGGAAAGCAACTTGGGGAAGGCTAGAGATCAAGATTCATATGGTAGGAATGGAATATCTTGGTCTCAACACATGAGTAGGTGATTCTCTCTCAGAACATATGAGTTGGAAGTGTATATGTGTTCTGATAGCTCTCTCCATGAATGAAGAGGAGGTGGAGGGGTATATATAGCCTCCACACAAAATCCAACCGTTACACACAATTTACCAATCTCAGTGGGACCGAATCAACAAACTCGGTCGGACCGAAAAGGTAAACCTAGTGACCGTTAGAGATTTTCGGTGGGACTGACATGCAACTCGGTAGGACCGATATGGTTAGGGTTTGGGCATAACGTAATCTCGGTGAGACCGATTACACAAACTCGGTGAGACCGATTTTGGTAATTAGCTAACAAGAGAGTTGGTCAGGCAAACTCGGTGGGACCGATTTGCTCTTTCGGTGAGACCAAAAAGTTACAAAAGGGAAACAGAGAGTTTACATTGCAATCTCGGTGGGACCGATCCGCTCTTTCGGTGAGACCGAAAAGTTACGAAAGGGAAACAGAGAGTTTGCAATCCCATCTCGGTGAGACCGAGATCCCTATAGGTAGAACCGAATTGCTAGGGTTTGGCAGTGGCTTATGACAAGTGAAACTTGGTGGCGCCGGATAGAAAGAATCGATAGGACCGAGTTTGGCTTAGGGTTTAGGTCAAATGTGGATATGGGAAAGTAGTTGAGGGTTTTTGGAGCATATCACTAAGCACATGAAGCAAGAGGTTCATTAAGCAACACCTCATCCCTCCTTGATAGTATTGGCTTTTCCTAAAGACTCAATGTGATCTTGGATCACTAAAATATAAAATGAAGAGTCCTGAGCTTTTGAGCTTGAGCCAATCCTTTGTCCTTAGCATTTTGAGGGTTCCACTTTCACATCCATGCCATGCCAATCATTGAGCTTTCCTGAAATAATCATCTTGGAATAGCATTAGCTCAATGAGCTATATGTTGTTATGAATTACCAAAACCACCTAGGGATAGTTGCACTTTCAGATGGGTCGATTGGACATTCATTAAGGAAAACGAGAATCACTTCCCTGGTTTATATGACAGCTTCAAGGCTTGTGGAGTTGATGAGTTTTTGGCTCAAAAGCTCACAAAATGGAATGATGAGCTCATCATGCAGTTCTACTCCACAGCTCACTTCTACCCAGATGGAAGGATTGTCTGGATGTCTGAAGGTACTAGGTACCAGTCAACAGTCGGAGAATGGGCTAAGTTGATCAATGCCCTAGAAGAGAGTGAAGATGACTTGGATGTCTATGCCAAGAAGAAGAAGGATCACAACACGATGGCACACATGTACAAGGATATCCCAGATGCTGCTCTTGAGGCACACAAGTTTGGATCTGTACATTACCTTCTGTCAGGCTTGTCAACTATCAACTGGATCCTCAGGCACACTCTCTTGCCAAAGTTAGGTGATCACAAGATGATCAGAGGCCATGCAATTAACTTGCTTCACATCTTTGATGTCCCACAGAAGTTCAAAGTCATGAGCCTAATTGTGGAAACCATAAAGAGGACATATGCAGATCAGAAGAGGAGTTGTGGGTATGCCCCACAGATCCAGGAGCTGATTAACTCCAAGATGGGCACTGGCACATATCTGCTGGACAAGGAGCACCTGCCCATCTACCCAGACTTTGAGGACAACACTGTGGTGATGGATGAAAATGAACCATCTTCTATGCACGCACAAGCCAAGAAGGAGAAGGCAAAGGCTGAAAAGGCTGCAAGGATGCCAACTACTGAAGAAGCATCTCAGTATCTTCTGAAGAGCAAGCAAGATCATCTTGGCTACTTGATTGCCTCCACCCTGAGGATTGAGAAGGGATTGGCTACCCTGACTCAAACCGGGAGAGCTTGGAGAGGATCGTGGAGCAGAAGTTCTATGACTTCAATGTGAAGGTCACTGAGATCCAGTCAGTCATTGAGAAACTTCAGGATGAAGTGCAGGAGAAGAAGGGCAAGACAACCATTGATGCTTTTGCTAGAGTGCCCAGGGGTCAGAGGTCTGCTGCAGTGCCTATTCCAGACACCAGGGCAACTTCATCTGCACCAGCTACAGCTTCAGTGCCACCGGCTCCAGCACCTACTCCACCAGCTCCATCTACATCGACTGATGCCTTCGTTCTTGGAGTTTTGTCGACACCACCACCTGAAGACCAAGCCTGAGAGTTGATTTAGCACTATGCATTTTTATGAACTTTTTGGTAACTTGTTGCCAAGGGGGGAGAAAATGTATAGATCATAGGCTTCGAGAGAGAGCGTTGCTTTTTATTCTCTCTTTTTGTTTGGTGGTTAAACTTCGTTTATTTGTTTGGTTGAGATACTTTATACTTTGTGCTTTCTTAGATGATCATGTGTTTGATCATATGCTACCTTAATGCTTGTTGGATGACATTATCCTTTCCATATGATCATTCACTTTGCTTGGTGATGAGTGCATGTATTTAAATTATTATCATTTTGAGCGCTCCACGAAGATGTATGTGACATGGAAGAGTAACCCATGATCCTAACTCTTTGTGCATTTGCAGTCCAAAGAAAATCTTAAACTATGCACAAATTTAGGGGGAGCTCTTGCTTTTCACATACTTCTCAAAGCGACAATGTTTTTCACTCTTATTATCATTTGTCAAAGCTTTGATCTATATGTTGTCATCAATTACCAAAAAGGGGGAGATTGAAAGTGCAACTATCCCTAGGTGGTCTTGGTAATTCATAACAACATATAGCTCATTGAGCTAATGCCATTTCAAGATTAATATCTCAGGAAAGCTCAATGATTGACATGGCATGGATGAGAAAAGTGGACCCCTCAAAATGCTAAGGACAAAGGATTGGCTCAAGCTCAAAGCTCAAGACTCTACATTTTCTATTTTAGTGGTCCAAGATCACATTGAGTCTATAGGAAAAGCCAATACTATCAAGGAGGGATGAGGTGTTGCTTAATGAGGTTCTTGCTCAAAATGCTTAGTGATATGCTCCAAAACCCTCAACTACTTTCTCACATCCACATATGACCTAAACCAAAAGTCAAACTCGGCCCCACCGATTCTTTCTATCCGGCGCCACCGAGTTTCAAATGTCATAGCCACTGCCACAAACCCTAGGCAAATGGGTCTCACCGATAGGGATCTCGGTCTCACCAAGATGGGGTTGTAATCTCTTTGTTTCCCTTTGTAACATTTCAGTCTCACCGACATGAGCGATCGGTCCCACCGAGATTGTAATGTAAACTCTTTGTTTTCCCTTCTAACGTTTCGGTCTCACCGAAATGAGTGATCGGTCTCACCGAGTTTACCTGACCAACTCTCTGGTTAGCTTATTACCAAAATCGGTCTCACTGAGTTTGTGTAATCGGTCTCACCGAGATTACGTTATGTCCTAACCCTAATCATATCGGTCCTACCGAGTTGCATGTCGGTCCCACCAAAAACCCTAACGGTCGTTAGCTTTGCTGAATCGGTCCGACTAAGTTTAATCATTCGGTCCCACCGAGTTTGGAAAGTTATGTGTAACGGTTAGATTTTGTGTGGAGGCTATATATACCCCTCCACCTCCTCTTCATTCGTGGAGAGAGCCATCAGAACAAACCTACACTTCCAACCTATATTTTCTGAGAGAGAAGCACCTACACTTGTGTTGAGACCAAGATATTCCATTCCTACCATATGAATCTTGATCTCTAGCCTTCCCCAAGTTGTTTTCCACTCAAGTCTTCTTTCCACCAAATCCATATCCTATGAGAGAGAGTTGAGTGTTGGGGAGACTATCATTTGAAGCACAAGAGCAAGGAGTTCATCATCGGCACACCATTTGTTACTTCTTGGAGAGTGGTGTCTCCTAGATTGGCTAAGTGTCACTTGGGAGCCTCCGACAAGATTGTGGAGTTGAACCAAGGAGTTTGTAAGGGCAAGGAGATCGCCTACTTCGTGAAGATCTAGCACTAGTGAGGCAAGTCCTTCGTGGGCGATGGCCATGGTGGGATAGACAAGGTGCTTCTTCGTGGACCCTTCGTGGGTGGAGCCCTCCGTGGACTCGCGCAATCGTTATCCTTCGTGGGTTGAAGTCTCCATCAACGTGGATGTACGATAGCACCACCTATCGGAACCATGACAAAAACATATGTGTCTCCAATTGCGTTTGAATCCTCCAAACCCTTTCCTTTACATTTTTGCAAGTTGGATGCCTTACTTTCCGCTGCTCATATACTCTATGCATGCTTGCTTGAATTGTGTTAAGATTGCTTGACTTGTCCAAAGTTGCTAAAATCTGCCAAGAACTAAAATTGGGAAAAGGCTAGATTTTTATTTGGTCAAGTAGTCTAATCACCCCCCCTCCTCTAGACATACTTTCGATCCTACAGAAATTTATTAGAATCCTCTATGTGCTTCACTTATATCTTTTGAGCTAGATAATTTTGCTCTAGTGCTTCACTTATATCTTTTAGAGCACGGTGGTGGTTTTATGTTATAGAAATTATTGATCTCTCATGCTTCACTTATATCATTTTGAGAGTCCTTTAGAACAACATGGTAATTTGCCTTGGTTATGAAACTAGTCCTAATATGATAGGCATCCAAGATGGGTATAATAAAACTATCATAGAAAGTGCATTGCATACTATGAGAAGTTTGATACTTGATAATTGTTTTCAGATATAAAGGTGGTGATATTAGAGTGTGCTAGTTGAGTAGTTGTGTGTAACGCCCGGATAATCATGCTATAGTAATCCCACGTTAACGATGCCACGTCACCTCTGTTACTATTGCTACTCACGTGTTAGTTGAAAATGTTTCAAATTCAGATTTGAAATTAAGTCAAACGATAAAAGTTTCCAAACCTCAAAGCTAAAATGTTCGGAGTGTGCAAATATATGCCTAGGTATTTATGGTGAAGGAACCATGCCTTTATAAAAGACCTAAATACTTAAAATGAATTAAAACAGAAAAGTAAATAAATAAAATGAAAAGAAAATACAAAGGAGAAAACAAACAAACAAAAAAGAGAAAACTGGCCATCCCCCCCACTGCCCCCTCCGGCCCAACCGGCCATCCCCCCCCCCCACTCCCCCTTATCCACTACCCCCCAATCCCTAACGCAGCCACCACTCCCCCCCCCCACTCGAGCCCCCACTCTTCCTCTCCCCCGATCCAATCAGGATCGGGCCCGACACCGCGCCTCCCCGGATCCCGTCGCTAGAACGACGTCGCTCGCCTGTCCGTCGTCGACGCGCCCCCGTCCTCCTCACCACCGTCTTGCCTCCCCACCGCGCGTCATCCCCTCGACCACCCCGACCCCCGCTGCCCCGTCCCTACGAACCCCGGTGAGGCCCGGGCCCTCTATTCTCCTGTCCTCGCGCGCACGCATGCGCACTCGCCCGTGTCGTGCTGCCGTGCCACGCGCGCATGCCCCGCAGGCCCGCTCGCCGCGCGCCGGTCGTGTGCTGGCCACGACCCACGTTCTCCATAGCTCTGCATCGCCCGTGCCCTGCCCGCCTTCTACTCGCGCGCGCGCCAGCCCTCACTTGCGCCAGGCCTCGCGCGCTGCCGTGTCTCGCCGCACCCACGGCCACGCCCCTCCCCGCACTGGCCATCCACCTCGCTCAAAAGTCGGCGATGCTACGGTTGTCCCCGGCGCCGGCCGTCGTCTCCATCATGTGCGTGATGCCGGACCGCTCCCGTAGGTCCAAATCGCAGGCCCGAAGACCCCCTGTACCGCGTTTTCGGCCATCTCCGTGAAGTGCCGCCACGGGAGGGGCTTGTCGGAGCTCTCGTCGGCACCTGCCTACGAGGCACCGCCCCGGGGCCACCCGCTGGGTCGCTGACCGATGGCCCCAATGGCCCCAGTGTGCCAATGACAAGTGGGCCTAGCCCGAGAACATATTTAAAAAATAATAATTAATAAATAATAATTAATTAAAAAATAATTAACTTAATTAATTTTGATTAATTAAGTTAAACAACTAATTAAACTAATTACACATTTGTTACCTAATTAACCTGATTAGTTAATTAATTAATTAGTCAATGACAATGGGGCCCACCCCCTAATTAATCCTGATTAGGTTAATTAATGTGTTTAATTAAAATGGGTCACTGACAGGTGGGACCCACCTGTCAGGTTGACCAGGTCAACTGCTGATGTCATGATGATGTCAGCAAACACTATTCTGGATAATGTTGATTTAAATAATTAAATAAATCCTAACGATGATTTAAATCTTTTAAAATTAATATAAAATAAACCGTAGCTCAGATGGAAAAACTTTGTACATGAAAGTTGCTCAGAACGACAAGACGAATTCAGATACGCAGCCCGTCGTCCACCACGCATCCCTAGCATAGAGAACATGCAACTTCCCCCTCCGATTCATTTGTCCGAAAGCGCGAAACACCGGGGATATTTTCCCGGATGTTTCCCCCCTTCATCGGTACCACCTCATACCACGTTAGGGCACCCCTAGCACCGCTACTTGTCATGTCATGCATCGCTATGCATCTGTTTGCTTAATATTTATTGTTTCTTCCCCCTCTTCTCTCGCTAGACACCGAGACCGACGCTGCTGCTACCCAGTACGACTACGGTGTTGACGACCCCTCTCTCTTGCCAGAGCAACCAGGCAAGCCCCCCCCCCCTTGATCACCAGATATCGCCTACTCTCCTCTATACTGCTTGCATTAGAGTAGTGTAGCATGTTACTGCTTTCCGTTAATCCTATTCTGATGCATAGCTTGTCATTGTTGCTACAACTGTTGATACCTTACCTGCAATCCTAAATGCTTAGTATAGGATGCTAGATTATCATCAGTGGCCCTACATTCTTGGCAGTCTGCCATGCTATACTATCGGGTCGTGATCACTCGGGTGTTGATCACAGGTTTATACTATATATACATACTATACATGTTGTGACTAAAGTCGGGTCGGCTCGTTGAGTACCCGCAAGCGATTCCGATGTTGGCGACTGAAGGGGCAGGTGGTTCCACCCAGGTAGTGGTGGGCCTGGGTTCCCGACGGCCCCCAACTGTTACTTTGAGGCGGAGCGATAGGGCAGGCGGAGACCACCTAGGTGAGAGGTGGGCCTGGCCCTGGTCGGCGTTCGCGGTTACTTCCAAATAACACGCTTAACGAGATCTGGGTATTTGATCTGAGTCTGGCTACTGTCCTATACGCACTAACCAACTACGCGGGACAGTTATGGGCACTCGACGTCGTGGTATCGGCCGAAGCCTTCGTGACGTCAGCGACTGAGCGGCGCGCGCCGGGTTGGACTAGAACGACTGCTCTTGTATAAGGGAGGCTAGGTCTGCTCACCGGCCGCGTACACAACGTGCAGGTGTGCAATGGGCCCAGACCCCTGCGCCATAGGATTTAGACCGGCGTGCTGACCTCTCTGTTGTGCCTAGGTAGGGCTGCGACGTGTTGATCTTCCGAGGCCGGGCATGACCTAGGAAAGTGTGTCCGGACAAAGGGGATCGAGCGTGTTGGGAAATGTGGTGCACCCCTGCAGGGAAGTTAATCTATTCGAATAGCCGTGATCTTCGGTAACAAGACGACTTGGAGTTATACCTTGACCTTATGACAACTAGAACCGGATACTTAATAAAACACACCCTTTCAAGTGCCAGATACAACCGGTGATCGCTCTCTAACAGGGCGACGAGGGGAGGATCATCGTTTAGGATTATGCTACGCGATGTTACTTGGTGAACTTACCATCTACTCTCTCCTTCTGCTGCAAGATGGAGGTTACCAGAAGTGTAGTCTTCGATAGGACTAGCTATCCCCCTCTTATTCCGGCATTCTGCAGTTCAGTCCACATATGATACCCTTATTCCATTTGATACGAATGCATACATATGTAGTGTAGCTCCTTGCTTGCGAGTACTTTGGATGAGTACTCACGGTTGCTTTGTTCCCCCCTTTTCCCCCTTTCTATACCTGATTGTTGCGACCAGACGATGGAGCCCTGGAGCCAGACGCCACCGTCGACGATGACTGCTACTACTCGGGAGGTGCCTACTACTAAGTGCAGGCCGCTGACGATGACCAGGAGTGGCTTAGGAGGATCCCATGCAGGAGGTATGTGCCTCTTTCGATCTGTATCCCAGTTTGTGCTAGCCTTCTTAAGGCAAACTTGTTTAACTTATGTCTGTACTCAGATATTCTTGCTACCGCTGACTCGTCTATGATCGAGCTCTGGTATTCGAGCCCTCGAGGCCCCTAGCTTGTAATATGATGCTCATATGACTTATTTTTATTTGCAGAGTTGTGCTGTGATATCTTCCCGTGAGTCCCTGATCTTGATCGTACACGTTTGCATGTATGATTAGTGTACGATTGAATCGGGGGCGTCACATTGTGAATTTGAGAAATACTTGTATTGAAGTTTGCAAGTCCTGGAGCATGCACGTATGGTAACCTTGTGTAACAAATTTGAAACATGAGGTGTTCTTTGATTGTCTTCCTTATGAGTGGCGGTTGGGGACGAGCGATGGTATTTTCCTACCAATCTATCCCCCCTAGGAGCATGCGCGTAGTGCTTGGTTTTTGATGACTTGTAGATTTTTGCAATAAGTATGTGAGTTCTTTATGACTAATGTTGATTCCATGGATTATACGCACTCTCACCCTTCCATCATTGCTAGACTCTTCGGTATCGTGCATTGCCCTTTCTCACCTTGAGAGTTGGTGCATACTTCGCCGGTGCATCCAAACGCCGTGATATGATATGCTATATCACACATAAACCTCCTTATATCTTCCTCAAAACAGCCACCATACCTACCTATTATGGCATTTCCATATCCATTCTGAGATATATTGCCATGCAACTTTCCACCGTTTCATTTATGACACGCTTCATCATTGTCATATTACATTGCATGATCATGTAGTTGACATGTATTTGTGTCAAAGCCACCATGCATAATTTTTCATACATGTCACTCTTGATTCATTGCCCTTCCCGGTACACCGCCGGAGGCATTCATATAGAGTCATATTTTGTTCTAGTATCGAGTTGTAATCATTGAGTTGTGAATAAATAGAAGTGTGATGATCATCATAAATAGAGCATTGTCCCAAATAAAAAAGAGAAAGGCCAAAAAAGGAAAGGCCCAAAAAAAGAAAAGAAATAAAAAAGGGACAATGCTACTATCTTTTTTTCCACACTTGTGCTTCAAAGTAGCACCATGATCTTTATGATAGAGAGTCTCTTGTTTTGTCACTTTCATATACTAGTGAGAATTTTTCATTATAGAACTTGGCTTGTATATTCCAACAATGGGCTTCCTCAAATGCCCTAGGTCTTCATGAGCAACAAGTTGGATGCACGCCCACTTAGTTTCTTTTGTTGAGCTTTCATACATTTATAGCTCTAGTGCATCCGTTGCATGGCAATGACATCAATTGATGGGCATCTCCCTAGCCCGTTGATTAGCCTCGTCGATGTGAGACTTTCTCCTTTTTTGTCTTCTCCACATAACCCCCTATCATTATTCTATTCCACCCATAGTGCTATATCCATGTCTCACTCTCATGTATTGCGTGAAAGTTGAAAAAAGTTTGAGATTACTAAAGTATGAAACAATTGCTTGACTTGTCATCGGGGTTGTGCAAGATGAGAACATTCTTGTGTGACGAAAATGGAGCATGACCAAACTATATGATTTTGTAGGGATGAACTTTCTTTTGCCATGTTATTTTGAGAAGACACGATTGCTTAGCTAGTATGCTTGAAGTATTATTATTTTTATGTCAATATTAAACTTTTGTCTTGAATCTCTCGGATCTGAATATTCATGCCACAATAAAGAAAATTACATTGAGAATTATGCTTGGTAGCATTCCACATCAAAAAATTTGTTTTTATTATTTACCTACTCGAGGACGAGCATGAATTAAGCTTGGGGATGCTTGATACGTCTCCAACATATCTATAATTTTTTATTGTTCCATGCTATTATATTATCTGTTTGGATGTTAATGGGCTTATTTATACACTTTTATATTATTTTTGGGACTAACCTACTAACCCAAGGCCCAGTGCAAATTGTTGTTTTTTGCCTATTTCAGTGTTTCGCAGAAAAGGAATATCAAACGGAATCCAAATGGAATAAAACCTTCGGGAGAGTTATTTTTGGAACAAACGTGATCCACGGGACTTGGAGTGGACGTCAAGTAACCAACGAGGAGGCCACGAGGCAGGGGGCGCACCCTCCACCCTCGTGGGCCCCTCGTGGCTCCACCGACCTACTTCTTCCTCCTATATATATATATTCATATACCCCGAAAACATCTAGGAGCACCAAGAAACCCTATTTCCACCGCTGCAACCATATGTACCCAAGAGATCCCATCTTGCGGCCTTTTCCAGAGCTCCGCCGGAGGGGGAATCAATCACGGAGGGCCTCTACATCAACTACATGGCCCCTCCGATGATGTGTGAGTAGTTTACCTCAGACCTTCGGGTCCATAGTTAATAGCTAGATGGCTTGTTCTCTCTCTTTGGATCTCAATACAATCTTCTCCTCGATCTTCTTGGAGATCTATTTGATGTAACTCTTTTTGCGGTGTGTTTGTCGAGATCCGATGAATTGTGGGTTTATGATCAAGTTTATCTATGAACAATATTTGATTCTTCTCTGAAATCTTTTATGTATGATTGGTTATCTTTGCAAGTCTCTTCGAATTATCAGTTTGGTTTGGCCTACTAGATTGGTCTTTCTTGCAATGGGAGAAGTGCTCAGCTTTGGGTTCAATCGTGTGGTGTCCTTTCCCAGTGACAGCAGGGGCAGCAAGGCACGTATTGTATTGTTGCCATCGAGGATAAAAATATGGGGTTTATATCATATTGCTTGATTTTATCCCTCCACATCATGTCATCTTGCCTAATGCGTTACTCTATTCTTATGAACTTAATACTCTAGATGCATGCTGGATAGCGGTCGATGTGTGGAATAATAGTAGTAGATGCAGAATCGTTTCGGTCTTCTTGTCGCGGACGTGATGCCTATATACATGATCATGCCTAGATATTCTCATAATTATGCACTTTTCTATCAATTGCTCGACAGTAATTTGTTCACCCACCGTAATACTTATGCTATCTTGAGAGAAGCCACTAGTGAAACCTATGGCCCCTGGGTCTATCTTTTATCCTATAAGTTTCCAATCTATTTTATTTTGCAATCTTTATTTTCCAATCTATATCATAAAAATACCAAAAAAATTATCTTATTATTATTATCTCTATCAGATCTCACTCTCGTAAGTGACCGTGAAGGGATTGACAACCCCTTTATTGCATTGGTTGCGAGGTTCTTATTTATTTGTGTAGGTACGAGGGACTTGCCTGTAGTCTCCTACTGGGTTGATACCTTGGTCCTCAAAAACTAAGGGAAATAGTTATGCTACTTTGCTGCATCACCCTTTACTCTTCAAGGGAAAACCAACGCAGTGCTCAAGAGGTAGCAAGTGCCCGAACCTGGGTAAAACTTCGTGTCCCTTGTCTCCTGTTACCATCAACATCAGACGCATAGTTCGGGACCCCCTACCCGAGATCCACCGTTTTTGACACTGACAGCGTGCCCTTCACCCTTTTGGCCAGGGTGTGGGTCCCTTCGGTTGATTCTTTCGCTGATATTTTTTATTTATTCCAAAAATGATCTCTGTGAAGTTTCAGGTCATTCCGAGAACTTTTATTTCTGCACAAAAATAACATCATGGCAATTCTGTTGAAAACAACGTCATTCCGGGTTAGTTCCATTCAAATCATACAAATTAGAGTCCAAAACAAGGGCAAAAGAGTTTGGAAAAGTAGATACGATGGATACGTATCACATGCACGTATGCTGAACCGTTATGCGATGAAGTCGGAGCATGGTTTATTTATTAATTGTCTTCCTTATGAGTGGCGGTCGGGGACGAGCGATGGTCTTTTCCTACCAATCTACCCCCTTGGAGCATGCGCATAGTACTTCGTTTCAATAACTAATAGATTTTTGCAATAAGTATGTGAGTTCTTTATGACTAATGTTGAGTCCACGGATTATACGCACTCTCACCCTTCCACCATTGCTAGCCTCTCTAGTACCGCGCAACTTTCATTGGTACCATACACCCACCATATACCTTCCTCAAAACAGTCACCATACCTACCTATTATGGCATTTCCATGGCCATTCTGAGATATATTGCCATGCAACTTTTCACCGTTCCGTTTATTATGACACGCTTCATCATTGTCATATTTGCTTTGCATGATCATGTAGTTGACATAGTATTTGTGGCAAAGCCACTGTTCATAATTTTTATACATGTCACTCTTGATTCATTGCATATCCCAGTACACCGCCAGAGGCATTCATATAGAGACATATTTTGTTCTAAGTATCGAGTTGTAATTCTTGAGTTGTAAGTAAATAAAAATGTGATGATCTTCATTATTAGAGCATTGTCCCATGTGAGGAAAGGATGATGGAAGCTATGATTCCCCCACAAGTCGGGATGAGTCTCCGGACTTTACAAAAAATAAAAGAGGCCAAAGAAGACCATTCAAAAAAATGGGAGAAACAAGAGAAGGGGCAATGTTATTATCCTTTTACCATACTTGTGCTTCAAAGTAGCACCATGATCTTTATGATAGAGAGTCTCCTATGTTGTCACTTTGATATACTAGTGGGAATTTTTCCTTATAGAACTTGGCTTGTATATTCCAATGATGGGCTTCCTCAAATTGCCCTAGGTCTTCGTGAGCAAGCGAGTTGGATGCACACCCACTTAGTTTCTTTTTGAGCTTTCATAAACTTATAACTCTAGTGCATCCGTTGCATGACAATCCCTACTCACTCACATTGATATCTATTGATGGGCATCTCCATAGCCCGTTGATACGCCTAGTTGATGTGAGACTATCTCCTTCTTTTTGTCTTCTCCACAACCACCATATTCTATTCCACCTATAGTGTTATGTCCATGGCTCAAGCTCATGTATTGCGTGAAAGTTAAAGAAGTTTGAGAACATCAAAAGTATGAAACAATTGCTTGGCTTGTCATCGGGGTTGTGCATGATTTAAATATTTTCTGTGATGAAGATGGAGCATAGCCAGACTATATGATTTTGTAGGGATAAGCTTTCTTTGGCCATGTTATTTTGAGAAGACATAATTGCCTTGTTAGTATGCTTAAGTATTATTGTTTTTATGTCAATATTAAACTTTTGTTTTGAATCTTATGGATCTAAACATTCATGCCACAATAAAGAAAAATTACATGGATAAATATGTTAGGTAGCATTCCACATCAAAAATTCTATTTTTATCATTTACCTACTCGAGGACGAGCAGGAATTAAGCTTGGGGATGCTTGATACGTATCCAAAGTATCTTTAACTTTTTATTGTTCCATGTTGTTATATTATGTGTTTTGGATGTTTTAGATGCATTAATATGCTATTTTATATTATTTTTGGGACTAAGTTATTAACCTAGAGCCCAGTGTCAGTTTCTGTTTTTTTCCTTGTTTTTGAGCTTCGTAGAAAAGGATACCAAACGGAATAAAACCTTTGTAATGATTTTTCTTGGACCAAAAGACACCCAAGAGACTTGGAGTGCAAGTCAGAAGAACCACGAGGCGTCCATAAGGGTGGAGGCCGCGCCCAGGGGGTAGGGCATGCCCCTACCTTGTGGGCCCCTCAGTGACCCCCTGTCCTAGATCTTCCTCCTATATATTCACATATATTCCCGAACCTCCAAAAGGATCCACGAAAACACTTTTCCACCACCGCAACCTTGTGTTCTTGTGAGATCCCATCTTGGGGCCTTTTCCGGCATCCTGCTAGAGGGGGATTCGATCACGGAGGGCTTCTACATCAACTCTATTGCCCTTTCGATGAAGCATGAGTAGTTTATCTCAGATCTACGAGTCCATAGCTAGTAGCTAGATGGTTTATTCTCTCTCTTTGATTCTCAATACCATATTCTCCTCGATGTTCTTGGAGATCTATCCGATGTAATCTTCTTTTTCGGTGTGTTTGTCGAGATCCAATGAATTGTGGATTTATGATCAGCTTATCTATGCATATTATTTAAATCTTCTCTGAATTCTTTTACGATGATTTTATATCTTTGTAATTCTCTTGAACCATCGGTTTGGTTTGGCCAACTAGATTGGTTTTTCTTGCAATGTTAGAAGTGCTTAGCTTTGAGTTCAATCTTGCGGTGTCCTTTCCCAGTGACAGTAGGGGCAACAAGGCACGTATTGTATTGTTGCCATCGAGGATAAAGTGATGGGGTATACATCATATTGCTTGAGTTAATTCCTCTACATCATATCATCTTACTTAATGCGTTACTCTGTTCTTCATGAACTTAATACTCTAGATGCAGGAAGGAGTCGGTCGATGTGTGGAGTAATAGTAGTAGACGCGGGTAGGAGTCGGTCTACTTGACACAGATGTGATGTCTATATTTCATAATCATTGCCTTAGATATCATCATAACTTTGCGCTTTTCTATCAATTGCTCGACAGTAATTTGTTCACCCACCGTATTATTTGCTATCTTGAGAGAAGCCTCTAGTGAAACCTATGGCCCCCGGGTCTATTTTCCATCATATAAGTTTCCGATCTACTATTTTGTAATCTTTTACTTTCCGATATATAAACCAAAAAACCCAAAAAAAATTACTTTATCTTTTATTTAGTTTTATCTATCTCTATCAGATCTCACTTTTACAAGTGACCGTAAAGGGATTGACAACCCCATTATTGCGTTGGGTGCAAGTTGTTTGATTGTTTGTGCAGGTATTGGTGATTTGTGCGTTGTCTCCTACTGGATTGATACATTGGTTCTCTAACTGATGGAAATACTTATCTCTACTTTGCTGCATCATCCTTTCCTCTTCAAGGGAAAAACCAACGCAAGTTCAAGAAGTAGCACGGGTCACCTCCCGAATTACAGCATGGACGTCGTCTTCCTTGTTTTTGGCCTGCCACCGTTGTGCATGATTCCCTAGCTCTGAGGATGCTCGACGCCTCTGTCGCCTTTCCTAAGCCCCCCTAGTGTTCCCAGCGCTGCTGGCGCCTCTCCGGCAAGCCCATCGACCAGAGCTTCGTCCACTGTGGATGGCGCCCGGCACCAAAGGGCAACACTTCTGACAACCGCCGAGACGTAGTTGTCGTGCTGCTTGCGTGGGAGATGTGGCCCGTGGAATGGAGTCGATGATGTCAACGCCGGCGGTAACATCTGCCGCATTGGAGCCATGCGACACTACAAAGATAGATGGCTTGATCTTATTATTGGACCACGGAGACGCTCCCCGCATGCTGGTTCAAAACCACGATGGCGCCAGCCCGTCACCCTGGCGGGCGGCCGCTCCACCGCCATCGTTGTGCTTCCCGTCAAACTTGGCCACCAATCCACCATGGAGTCAGCTGGCTGCTGCCGAGGCTTGTCCGTGGTGGCAGAGACTCCTCTGTGGTGAGCAAGAGGCCCAATTGTCGATTGTTCCACCAACTGTTCGTCAGCTTTGATAGTTCCTGCTCTGACTATTTTTAGCTAGTGCCTTCCTTCTTTCATCCTAAAATTTCTACCATGTGTACAAATTAAGATTCAACATCAGGCTGCATGCCAACAAAAGACCGGAGCCGCTGCCCCTGCGGAGGATGAAGTCGCTGATGCCATGCCAGCTACTCCTCACAACGGTTGGAGTTCAATCCTGATCTATCGAAGACTGCCTAAATTGATCGGGTCATCCCTTTTTTTGTTGGGTTCAACATCCTCACAGCCGAAGGGTAAAAGAAAAGTGGTCAACATCGTAATTATCAGTCAAAACCACCTAAAATATGACGTCGGCCTCAAAACCGTTCAAGGGTATGATTTGCCGGTTTTGTAGATTTTAGGGTCACTTCAGGGGGTTTATGTGTCCGTGAGCCCACATTTTAGGGTGAACTATGAACTTCTTTCAAGAAAGAGAGTAATTTTTTTAGACAAAAGAAATAGAGTTTTTTCTTTTTTGAGGATTACAAAAGAAATAGAGTAGGCGAGGGAGGTTGTGGGTTTAGGCCTTGAGGAGGATTCGACTTGGATGTGCTACCTGAAATTTACTGGGCTCGACTAGCCCGCTACGCTGGCCATACGGGTCATGGCCGGGCCGGGCCGGGCTCAGCAGGGCCGTCCTCTGATAAGTTTGTTCTCCTCCCCGGAGACCCCGACCGTCCCTCGTCGGGAGAGGGGCCCCGGCTGCGCTCTCCAGTGAGCCTCCACTCCCACCACCGCTCACCTCTCGCCTCACGCACGCAACACAGTCTCGCTCCACCCCCACCACCTCGCGCCGCTCCTCCGCCGCGGCGATGCTCCTCTCCGGGCCGCAGCCCCCTACCCCGCCGCTGCTGCTCCCGGAGAGCAGCGGCGAGGACGGCGGCGCCCACGACCACGACTCTTCCTCGCGGGCCTCGGCCCCGAAGAAGCGCGCCGAGACCTGGGTCCAGGACGAGACGCTCAGCCTCATCGCGCTGCGCCGCGAGATGGACAACCACTTCAACACCTCCAAGTCCAACAAGCACCTCTGGGAGGCCATCTCCGCCAAGATGCGGGAGCAGGGCTTCGACCGCTCCCCGACCATGTGCACCGACAAGTGGCGCAACCTTCTCAAGGAGTTCAAGAAGGCGCGCAGCCACGCCCGCAGCAGCGCCGGCGCCGGCGGGAACGGTTCCGCCAAGATGGCCTACTACAAGGAGATCGACGACCTGCTCAAGCGCCGCGGGAAGGCGGCCGCCTCGCCCGCGGGGAGTGGTGGTGGAGGTGGCGCCGCGAAGAGCCCCACGCCCACCTCCAAGATCGAGTCTTACCTGCAATTCGCGGATAAAGGCATGATGCTCCCCCTTATCCTTCTGACTAAGACAGCCTTGCTTTTTGTGCTGAAATGGATAGAGGCATTTCAACTCTTCGTCACAGTAGTATGACAACTTACAACCTCGAGTTTTGACCATAGATCAACGGATTAGGTATACAATCAGTGTAAATTTAGGTACGCATCAATTAATTATTGCCTGTGCACCGCCAATTAATAGCAACTTAAGCTGTTAGAAGCACCTAACGGCAGAAATTCGGATATTACAGTGTTGTTTTCTGTCCAGTTCATTGGCTGACTACTGGCACAACGTTGTGTAGTAGCATGAAGTTAGTTCATTGCAATTTATATGGGTCTCCAGCTCGGGGTTGTGTGTCGGTGGGTGCATACTAGATAGCACTATCTGATATGGTTTTGGATTTATATGTGTCTGGTGGGTCTGCTTACTCAATAATGACTGCTGGGTTTAGTAACTGAACATTGGGACTTGTGTTTATATTTGATTTATGATCGATTGGATTTCTGTTAGCTTATGGATTCATGTTCACTGCTATCAATCTAGGTTTTGAAGATGCCAACATTCCATTTGGCCCTGTTGAAGGTACTAATATATTATTCCCCTGCAATAATTGCTACCTATTTCTTTCTGTATCTCCTTTTGTCAGCATCTTTCGTGTTTATACCTATGATCTTCCACTTACTTGGCTCAATATTCTGTCAGAACGTTGTGCCTGCCTAGAGGTTAACATACCAAGCTTGAGCTAAAGTCGTTTGTGGACCAGTTGTTATTTTCATTTAATGGGTGAACACACCAAAAATGTGCCAACAATACTGAGTTTCTTTGGTGAGGCCTTTTTTTTCTTAGCCTTGTAGAGCTTTTTTTTTCTCATTACTGACTAGTTGTTAACTTCATTCTAGAAAGAAAACTGGTGAGGTTTTATAAAAAAAAATTGCCAGATGGTAAGATACATAATTTTAACACTGTTTAGACTGAAACATGGAGATTAAAAACTCTCAAAAGGAGAATGCAGGGAAAGAAATTATCTTTGATTGAAAAGCACAGTTATATCATTGTAAATTAACAAAAAAAAGAGTAAAGTGCATTAGAAATCCTACAAGTATACTGGCAGAGGGTGTCGAGTTAGTCCTAATGTATGGAAGTGCATATTTAGTCCCAGTAATGCAATAAGTAAGGCATTGCAGGTCCTATCGTGGCTGAATCAGTTCTGACCTCCAAGTGTGGTGGGTTGACCACTGCTAATTAGGCCAGCTGAAGGGCAAATCGCGTGATGTTCAGGGGTGATTCGGAGGCGAGCAGCAGAGGTCAGCTCCGGCGAATGAAGAAGTACGCATCTTGCCCGCGTCCCTGCTGACAAACAGGAGAAGGGTCTCCCAACAATGGGATAGAGGAGAAAGAGGTGGGGTGTTGGAAAAGTGGAGAGAGAGAGAGGAGCAGTTGGTAGGAGAAGAAGAGAGGTAATAAATAGGAGGATGGAGAAAAGGATTTATGATTAGAAAATTCAACATTTTTGTAGCTGGAAAAGGTTTTGTAACTGCCTGGCGAGAGTTTTGCTGCCAAGTGACCCTCAGCCTATGTGGCAGTGTGCTCGACCCACCATGATGCAGGCCAACACTGTTTTGGCCCAGGTAGGACCTTTTGTGACTCACTTATTGCACAGGACACAAATACGCACTTCCGCACTATTAGGAGTAACTTGACACCAGTGGCGTAGCCAGAAATAAAATTGTGGGTGTGCACACTAGAACATAATTGATTGGGCTATTGCCTATTATGCTTGGGGGCTGTTTAAAAGGGTTAACTTGGACACATTCCTATTTGGTAAAAAAATACCTCAAAATTCTGGGTGTGTCATGGCACACCCGTTGGCTACACCACTGCTTGACACCCTCGCTATACCTGTAGGACCTCTGTTGCACTTCATTCGTGAAAAAACCTGACATCTAAACCAAATAGCTCACTAATCAAGGAAAAAAGTCAGATGTGCCATCATGTAAAGATGACGTTTTGACCAGTTTGGTACTAACTCAAACTTGAATTGCACCTTATCGTTTTATTATTCAGTTCATGTATTTTGATAATCCAACTTCTGTCATCAATATTTGCCTACTGCAGTTGTGGTTTGTGAAGGCAAGGGTATGATTAGTGGTGATTTTTTTTTTTTGCCTGTTTCTGTTTTACAGCGAGTCATCCACTTGCCTTAACGACAGCTGATGCAGTTGCAACCAATGGTGTGAATCCATGGAACTGGAGAGACACCTCAACTAACGGTACTGGTTCATACACAATGAAAGTTGAATACATTATAAGGTCTTATGGATTTTCAACAGCATGAAACTGGAACGATTGGGAATGCTGCTGTCCAACTGTTCAGTTGATGAACTGAATTTGGTGTTTAACTGGATTAGTATTTGTTCTGGTTATGTGAATATCCTGCTCCTTTAGGAAACCTGAAGACAAAAATGATTTTAAGAACCTGTAAACTTAACGAATTCTTCACAGGTGCAACTTTTAGAATGTGGAAGCATCTGTTGATAGTCTTATTACTCGCTGGCTTGCTGCTACTGTTTTAGTGTATTTCTACTTGATAGGTAACACATAAATTTTATTACTATGTGTTTAAGGTGCTAGAACTTTGCTTGGATGGAACAAACACTCAACTGTAGCAACACAAATTAGCACTGAATTATTTATGTTCCTTTTCTTAGGTCAACTCAATTATTTATGTTCCTTTTCTTAATCTGTTGCATTGATTGTGAAACCTGCATAAACCTCATACAGGTGGAGATAATCAAGGTACTTATGGTGGGAGGGTCATCCTAGTCAAGTGGGGTGACTATACTAAAAGAATAGGGATTGATGGTACTGCCGAGGCAATTAAAGAGGCCATCAAATCGGCCTTTGGATTAAGAACAAGGCGAGCTTTTTGGCTTGAAGATGAGGACGAGGTTGTTCGTTCCTTGGACAGGGACATGCCAGTTGGAGTATATGCTCTTCATCTTGATAATGGTAATTGTGAAATGTATTCTTTTCCAAGAAAGAAGATTCTTTACTTTTCTTATCTTAAGAACCAAAAAGGACATAGTATAGTTCTATGGATCATTGATAAATTATTGTTCATTTTTCCTTCCCGACTTGATGAATTTTGCATCTATCTTGCATCATCTTGGTCACTGGTCAGTAATCGGTACTTCTATGCATACTCATGGGCCCTGTGATCATGATGACCCCACTGAAATGAACCTATTCGGCAACCTGTGTTGTGTGTGCACATTGTTATTGAAATTGTCTCAATATGTATGAAGCAAAGCAATTGTTGGTTTAATCACTATTGAAATTCTTTTTAACTCCATTACAAAAATTGTAATCCCTCCGTTCGCAAATATAAGATGTTTTGGATATTTCAATATGGACTACATATGGACTGAATGTCTATATACATCCAATTCAAAAAAAGTTAGAACACCTTATATTTGTGAACGGAGGAAGTGGTTACAGAAGGTTGTCGGTCCAATCTCATCCCCGGATGTTCATTTTCAGGGATAACAATCAAACTCTGCACATTCGAAGATGCAGACCGCATGACAGTCCGGACAGAAGATAAGACATTCTACACTGAAGATGACTTCAGAGATTTTCTGTCACGGCGTGGTTGGACACTCCTCAGGGAGTATAGTGGCTACAGAGTTGCTGATACTCTGGACGATCTTCGCCCTGGCGCGATTTACCAGGGGATGCGCTCGCTTGTAGATTGATCCTGCATCATTTGTCCGAGAAAGGGCATCTATATCTGGGGTATGTTGGTTTTGAGCCCAAGTTGGAGAGGGTTTGCTTGCCCATTGCCCATGTTTTGGTCGAATGGGCAAGTTTTTGGGCTATAATAATAAAAAATAAATGGGAAAACATACCCCTAAATTAATGTCCACCGTAGAAGTGGTCCGTCCATACAGGTGAACATAGTTCGAAGCTAGGCATCCCTGACTGTAAATGTATTCCTGTATTCGGGAGCCATATTTTAAGACTACAGGAATGGCTATCTAGGTAAATATATAGCCATGGAAACAAACTCTGTAAGGTTTCCCGAGTTTCAATTTGCTCGGTGCTGTTGTTACAGGAGCCATGACCAGGCTGTTGTTAGTTTTCCCGTTTAGATCCAACACAGGAGTTACTTGTGACACTGAAAAGCGTGAAGGCCGCTTTTGTTTACATGTTGAATGAGGCAGACTGACACGTACTCCCTTCGTTCCAAATTACTCGTTGCAGAAATGAATGTATCTAGAACTAAAATACATCTAGATATATTCATATCCGCAACAAGTAATTCGGAACGGAGGGAATAGTTATTTGACAAAACTGACACATAGGGTTTGTTTGGCAAACTTCGCCTTAGAGCCTGTGCGTGGAAAACGGCAGGCGATACATCCAATTCAGGTATAACATAACAGTACTTTTTCTTGAGAAATAACAGTACAGGTTTTGGTAGACGCAGGGAGGCAGGGGGGTAACAGTACGATAACGACGGCCAGACGTGAATGAACGATTCACACAGAGAGAGCTTCACGCCTACAGGGGATGTCTGGACGCTCTGGGTCACATCCACAGGTCACTGCTCGTCCAAGTCGTCCACCTTGTACGACACCAGCGTGTCCACCTTGTGGATCTGCCGTCACAGAAACACACCATTAGCATTAGGTTTCATGGAGCAGCGCAACCACCGATGGACGGAGGATGAGTGAATTGTTGTTGTTACCTTGGTGTCGAACGAGTGCAGCTTCACCATCTGCGGGTTGTCGATGAGCTTGGCGTCGCTCTCCATCCAGGTGAAGGGCACGGTGGTGTCGGAGTCGGTGTAGGCCAGCACGTCGAATATGCCTGCCCAAAATGATCGACGCGACAGTTAAAAGAGGGAGAGAGTGCCCCAACTGAGAGCGCAAGGTACAACCAACAGGGTGTGGATCAATGGCGGCATGGCTTTGCTTAATGCTTATCCTTCCTTACATGGCTCGTCGAGGCAGGGGAGGAAGGAGATGCAGGAGTTGACCTGCCGCATGATGGCCTGGATCTCCCTCATGATCTCCTTGTCGCTCTTCTCCTTCACCGCCCTGACAAGCCATCAGAAGCGTCATATCAACCGCTGTTTCTTCAGTTCGATTAGGAATTTAGGACTGAATCGGATGATCGAAGAGACAGGAAGGCAGGGGGAATCAGAGCGGCGTGCATACCCTTTCTCGACGACCTCGCCGTCAGTGATGATGTTGAAGTTCCAGCGCTCGAGCACCTCGCCGGTGGCCTTGCTCATGATGACCAGCACAATCCTCTGCAGCTTCCCACCCTCCAGCCACTCTGCAGTCCGCAGCAACATACAGGTGAGGAGCAAAATAATGGATGCTCCTTCCTCGATGAGCAAAACAAGGCGGAACAAGAGATCTCAGATGAGGACGACGAACCTGAGAGCTGGGAGGTGAGGTTGGTGAGGAAGGTCTTGACGGCCTCGTCCTGCGTGAGCAGCATGGGGAGGCCGTACTTCTTCACCTTGCCGAAGCTCTCCTCCGGGTACACCCCGCGGTTGTACAGGATGCTGCAGCCACACCAAACACCACGAATCAATCCCCATTGCCGAAATTTTGCTCTTACCCGCTCCATCTCAAATAAACCGGCGTCGGGGATAGAGACGACGTCGCGCACCTGTTGGCCGCGTAACCTGCCACCGAATCACGCGATCAGACACTGGAGAGGGGAGGAGGGAGGAGGGGGATCGGGTGGCGGCGCGCGCGTACCGAAGAACTCGCTGACGATGGCGGCGGAGCCCTTGAGCGTGATGATGTCCTTGGACGCCGTCCTCGACGCCATCTCTCCTCGGCCTCGGTCGTCCTCGCGGCGGCGCGCCTTCTTCGCGCTCTCTCTCTCTCTCTCCGGCCGTGGTTGCGGCGGGCGGGGAGTTAGCTCTCGGGGGAAGAAAGGGGAGCAACGGGCAGCGAGACGGCGGCTGGGCTGGAATGGGGACGGGAAAGGGGGAAAATTGGGAAGTCGGGTCGCGTTTTCGAAATGGATCGATCGATTTGGTGGATGCGCACGGGGCTGCCTTTTAAAGTGGACCGGACCGGACCGGCGCCCCCCAACGGTCGTCTGTGGGTGGGTGGTGGGCCACTGCACTGGGCTTCGGGTGCGCGATTGCTGCTGCCAAAAAGTTTCCTTGTTCGGCTAATGAAATCTGATGTCTCAAAAAAAATAAAAAGCTAATGAAATCTGAAATGTATCCAAATCAAAAAAAAGAAAGAAACTGAAATGTATCTGGTCACGAATCGAATGCACAGTGGTGCGGACAAAGATTGTTTCGACTTGCTTTAATGACTTGTACCCCGAATACAAAGAAGAAGAAAAATGGCTTTCGGGGACAGCGGAGTGATGAGTGAGGAGGCCAGCTAAACTCCACATTCGCCGTGGGAAGAAATAATATGGTTTAGAAAGAAGAGCATAGTTCCCGTTTTTTGGGGGCGGGGGGACACGCTTCTCGCACGGATCTGTTGATTCAAATACGTTGGGCATGAGTAGCAGTAGAAGGCTGCAAGCATGTCCACTGCATTCTCTTCCTTTGGCTCCATTCTATTTTTCCAAAAAATCATATTGGTTGGACTTCTTGCTTTGGGAATAGGCAAAAATCAGTTATGAGCCAACAAATTTGCATCATGTTTTGGTTTCCAACGTGAAACCGACCTATGCATGAAGGAGGAGGGGGGGGGGGGGGGTGGGGGTTATGCATGTAATATTAATATGTTGACTATATCACCCTTCTTGATTGTTGGGATTTTAAAGATGCGACTAACAACCCACAATGGAGGAAGTATCCAAAAGATACAATCTTTTTGAAAAGCAATACCACAATACTAATAAAATGCGTCAACCATGCTACAAAAATTCAAGACCAAATTTGATTTATATATAAAAAGGATCTAGATCGCTTAGCTCGGATCTGATGGTCCAAACACATTGACAAATTGTTGGGAGGTTTTTGTGTTTATTTTCCCAAGCCGATGGTCTAGATCCCTTGTAGCTAGGATCTGATGGCCCAAACATGTTGGACATGAGAAGCTGGTGGGTAGGAAATGTCCAGTGCTTTGTATTATTTTGTTGCTTCCGTTCTAGTAGTTCTTCTTTTTAGATTTGAATTTCTTATTCGTAGGACTTTTCGCTTTGGGAATAAGCAAAAATCAGTTATGAGCCCATTAATTTGCATCATGTTTTGGTTTTCAATGTGAAACCAACATATGCATGAAGCTAGTCATAATGGGAGTAACTTAGGTAGTAGCATAGCGCACTTCAAGATTTTTTTTTGCTTATGTGGCATGTAGTTAATAAAGAGAGAGGTGTTTGGAGTAACATAATATCTTACTGTAACATAGCGCTTCCCGAGAAAGGATGAGTCTACAAGCTAATAAATGAAGCCGTCTATGACACTGGTACTATGTTACTTTGCTCTATGAAGATAGTAATTTAGACTAGTGTCATATGCATGACACTAGTATAAGTTACTCCCCACTATGACCAGCCTGAAGGTGAGGGTTGGTTATGCATGTAGCATTAATATGTTGACTATATCACCCAATTTAAGTCCTTCTTTATTGTTGGGACCATAAGTATGTGACTGACAACCCATGAGGGAAGGAGCATATCTAAATTTTACAGTCTTTTTGAGAAGTAAAATCACAATACTGATAAATTGTATCAACCATGCTATAATATTTCAATACCAAATTTGATTTATACATATATAAAGGATCTAGATCAGTTAGCTCAGATTGATAAAGTCGATCAATCATGCTATGAAATTTCAAGACCAAATTTGATTTATACATAAAAAGGATCTAGATTGCTTATCTCAGATCTGATGGTCCAAACACATTGATAAATTGTTGGGAGGTTTTCATGTTTATGTTTCCAAGCCGACGGTCTAGATCTCTTCTAACTAGGATCTGATGGTCCAAACACGTTGGGCATGAGAAGCATGAGGCTGGTGGGTAGGGCATGTCCAATGCTCTGTTTATTTTTTGTTGCTTACGTTCTACTTCAGATTTGAATTTCCAATTCGTAGGACTTCTTGCTTTGCGAATAGGCAAAAATCAGTTATGAGCCCATTAAAGTGCATCATGTATTGGTTTACAACATGAAACCAACCTATGCATGAAGGAGAGGGGTGGTTATGCATGTAGCATTAATATGTTGACTATATCACCCATTTAGGTCCTTCTTGATTGTTGGGGTTTTAAACATGTGACTAAAAACCCACGATGGAGGGACTATGTCTAAAGGTTACAATCTTTTGAGAAGTAATACCACAATACGATAAATTGCATCAACCATGAAATGAAATTTCAAGACCAAAAGTGACTTATATATAAAAATGATCTAGTTCGCTTAGCTAGGATCCGATGGTCCAGATAGATTGATAAATTGTTTGGAGATTCTTCCCTTTATTTTCCCAAGCCAGCGGTCTAGATCTCTTCTAGTTAGGATCTGATGGTCCAAAGATGTTGGGCATGAGAAGCAGGAAGCTAGTGGGTAGGACATGTCTATTTCTTTGTATTGTTTCGCTGCTTCCATTTAGTAGTACTTCTTTTCAGATTTGAATTTCCTATTCATAGGACTTCTTGCTTTGGGAATAGGCAAAAATCAGTTATTAGCCCATTAATTGCATCATTTTTTTTGTTTTCGACGTGAAACCTGTTGGGGAACTTAGCATGCAATTTCAAAAAAATTCTACCTCACGCAAGATCTATCTAGGAGATGCATAGCAACGAGAGGGGGAGAGTGTGTCCACGTACCCTCGTAGACCAAAAGCGGAAGCATTTGACAACGCGGTTGATGTACTCGAACTTCTTCTCATTCCGACCGATCAAGCAGCGAACGTACATGTCAGGGGAAATCGACACCTATGAAATCACTGGGATCCCTTCTACGATTGGCGGGCGCGGGGTTGTGCAAAGTGCGGGTCTAACAGGAAGCACACATATCGTTTACCCAGGTTCAGGCCGTGGAGATGCGTAATACCTGTTGGGGAACGTTCCAGAAAACAAAAAATTTTCCTACGGTTTCACCAAGATCCATCTATGAGTCCATCTAGCAACGAGTGATCGGATGCATCTACATACCTTTGTAGATCGCGAGCGGAAGCGTTCAAAGAACGGGGATGAGGTAGTCGTACACGACGTGATCCAAATCACCGGAGATTCTAGCGCCAAACGGACGGCACCTCCGCGTTCAACACACGTACGGTCAGCGTGACGTCTCCTCCTTCTTGATCCAGCAAGGGGGAAGGAGAGGTTGATGATGATCCAGCATCACGACGGCGTGGTGGTGGATGCAGGGTG
This sequence comes from Triticum monococcum, assembly GCA_034509565.1. Taxonomy (NCBI): domain Eukaryota; kingdom Viridiplantae; phylum Streptophyta; class Magnoliopsida; order Poales; family Poaceae; genus Triticum; species Triticum monococcum. The sequence continues at coordinate 611,503,975 of CM067842.1, forward strand.
TCACAGCAGCAGGGCTTCGCCGTATACTACGAGAGGAAGAGGTGTAGCAGGGGAGAGGGAGGCGCCAAGACTCAAGGTGCGGCTGCCCCCTCCCTCCCCCTCATATATATAGGCTCCCCTAGGGGGGGGCGCCGGCCCTAGGAGATGAGATCTCCTAGGGGGGCGGCGGCCAGGGCTGGAGTGGCCCCCAAGGCAAGGTGGGGCGCCCCCCACCCCTAGGGTTTCAACCCTAGGCGCATGGGGTGGGCCTAGGGGGGCGCACCAGCCCACTATGGGCTGGTTCCCCTCCCCACTTTGGCCCATGGGGCCCTCTGGGATAGGTGGCCCCACCCGGTGGACCCCCGGGACCCTTTCGGTGGTCCCGGCCGTACAATATCGGTGACCCCGAAACTTGTCCCGATGGCCGAAACAGCACTTCCTATATATAATTCTTTACCTCCGGACTATTCCGAAACTCCTCGTGACGTCCGGGATCTCATCCGGGACTCCGAACAACATTCGGGTTACTGCATATACATATCTTCACAACCCTAGCATCACCGAACCTTAAGTGTGTAGACCCTACGGGTTCGGGAGACATGTAGACATGACTGAGACGACTCTTCGGTCAATAACCAACAACGGGATCTGGATACCCATGTTGGCTCCCACATGCTCCTCGATGATCTCATCGGATGAACCACGATGTCGAGGATTCAAGCAACCCCGTATACAATTCCCTTTGTCAACCGATATGTTACTTGCCTGAGATTCGATCGTCGGTATCCCAATACCTTGTTCAATCTCGTTACCGGCAAGTCACTTTACTCGTACCGTAATGCATGATCCCGTGACCAGACACTTGGTCACTTTGAGCTCATAATGATGATGCATTACCGAGTGGGCCCAGTGATACCTCTCTGTCATACGGAGTGACAAATCCCAGTCTTGATCCGTGTCAAACCAACAGACACTTTCGGAGATACCCATAGTATACCTTTATGGTCACCCAGTTACGTTGTGACGTTTGGTACACCCAAAGCACTCGTACGGTATCCGGGAGTTACACGATCTCATGGTCTAAGGAAAGGATACTTGACATTGGAAAAACTCTAGCAAACGAACTATACGATCTTTATGCTATGTTTAGGATTGGGTCTTGTCCATCACATCATTCTCCTAATGATGTGATCTCGTTATCAATGACATCCAATGTCCATAGTCAGGAAACCATGACTATCTGTTGATCAACGAGCTAGTCAACTAGAGGCTTACTAGGGACATGTTGGTGTCTATTATTCACACATGTATTACGATTTCCGGATAACACAATTATAGCATGAATAAAGACAATTATCATGAACAAGGAAATATAATAATAATGCGTTTATTATTGCCTCTAGGGCATATTTACAACAGTCTCCCACTTGCGCTAGAGTAAATAATCTAGTTACATTGTGATGAATCGAACACCCATGGAATTCTGGTGTTGATCATGTTTTGCTCTAGGGAGAGGTTTAGTCAACGGATCTGCTACATTCAGGTCAGTATGTACTTTACAAATATCTATGTCTCCATCTTGAACATTTTCACGAATGGAGTTGAAGCGACGCTTGATGTGCCTGGTCTTCTTGTGAAACCTGGGCTCCTTGGCAAGTGCAATAGCTCCAGTGTTGTCACAGAAGAGTTTGATTGGCCCCGACGCATTGGGTATGACTCCGAGGTCGGTGATGAACTCCTTCACCCAAATCGCTTCATGTGCTGCCTCCGAGGCTGCCATGTACTCCGCTTCACATGTAGATCCCGCCACGACGCTCTGCTTGCAACTGCACCAGCTTACTGCCCCACCATTCAAAATATACACGTATCCGGTTTGTGACTTAGAGTCATCCAGATCTGTGTCAACGCTAGCGTCGACGTAACCCTTTACGACGAGCTCTTCGTCACCTCCATAAACGAGAAACATTTCCTTAGTCCTTTTCAGGTACTTCAGGATATTCTTGACCGCTGTCTAGTGTTCCTTGCCGGGATTACTTTGGTACCTTCCTACCAAACTTACAGCAAGGTTTACATCAGGTCTGGTACACAGCATGGCATACATAATAGAACCTATGGCTGAGGCATAGGGGATGACATTCATCTCTTCTATATCTTCTGCCGTGGTCGGACTTTGAGCTGAGCTCAATTTCACACCTTGTAACACAGGTAAGAACCCCTTCTTAGACTGATACATATTGAACTTCTTCAATATCTTATCAAAGTATGTGCTTTGTGAAAGACCTATGAGGCGTCTTGATCTATCTCTATAGATCTTGATGCCTAATATATAAGCAGCTTCTCCAAGGTCCTTCATTGAAAAACTCTTATTCAAGTAGGCCTTAATGCTGTCCAAGAGTTCTATATCATTTCCCATCAAAAGTATCTCATCTACATATAATATGAGAAATGCTACAGAGCTCCCACTCACTTTCTTGTACACGCAGGCTTCTCCATAAGTCTGCGTAAACCCAAACGCTTTGATCATCTCATCAAAGCGAATGTTCCAACTCTGAGATGCTTGCACCAGCCCATAAATCGAGCGTTGGAGCTTGCACACCTTGTCAGCATTCTTAGGATCGACAAAACCTTCCGGCTGCATCATATACAATTCTTCCTTAAGGAAACCATTAAGGAATGCCGTTTTGACATCCATTTGCCATATCTCATAATCATAGTATGCAGCAACTGCTAACATAATTCGGACGGACTTCAGCTTCGCTACTAGTGAGAAAGTCTCATCGTAGTCAACCCCTTGAACTTGTCGATAACCCTTAGCGACAAGCCGAGCTTTATGGATGGTCACATTACCATCCGCGTCTGTCTTCTTCTTAAAGATCCATTTATTTTCTATGGCTCGCCGATCATCGGGCAAGTCAGTCAAAGTCCATACTTCGTTTTCATACATGGATCCTATCTCGGATTTCATGGCTTCTAGCCATTTGTCGGAATCCGGGCCCGCCATCGCTTCTTCATAGTTCGAAGGTTCACCGTTGTCTAACACATGATTTCCAAGACAGGGTTGCCGTACCACTCTGGTGCGGAACGTGTCCTTGTGGACCTTCGAAGTTCAGTAGCAACTTGATCTGAAGTTTCATGATCATCATCATTAACTTCCTCTCCAGTCGGTGCAGGCACCTCAGGAACATTTTCTTGAGTTGCGCCATTTTCCGGTTCAAGAGGTAACACTTCATCAAGTTCTACTTTCCTCCCACTTACTTCTTTCGAGAGAAACTCTTTCTCTAGAAAGGATCCATTCTTGGCAACAAAGATCTTGCCTTCGGATCTGAGGTAGAAGGTATACCCAATAGTTTCTTTAGGGTATCCTATGAAGACGCATTTTTCCGACTTGGTTCGAGCTTTTCAGGTTGAAGTTTCTTGACATAAGCATCGCATCCCCAAACTTTTAGAAACGACAGCTTAGGTTTCTTCCCAAACCATAATTCATATGGTGTCGTCTCAACGGATGTCGACGGAGCCCTATTTAAAGTGAATGCGGCAGTCTCTAAAGCATAGCCCCAAAAAGATAGCGGTAAATCGGTAAGAGACATCATAGATCGCACCATATCTAATAGAGTGTGATTACGACGTTCGGACACACCATTACGCTGAGGTGTTCCAGGCGGCATGAGTTATGAAACTATTCCACATTTTCTGAAGTGTGTGCCAAATTCATGACTCAAGTATTCTCCTCCACGATCTGATCGTAGGAACTTGATTTTCCTGTCACGTTGATTCTCAACCTTACTCTGAAATTCCTTGAACTTTTCAAAGGTCTCAGACTTGTGTTTCATTAAGTAGACATACCCATATCTACTCAAGTCATCAGTGAGGGTGAGAACATAACGATAGCCACCGCGAGCCTCAACACTCATTGGACCGCACACATCAGTATGTATGATTTCCAATAAGTTGGTTGCTCACTCCATTGTTCCTAAGAACGGAGTCTTGGTCATTTTACCCATGAGGCATGGTTCGCACATGTCAAATGATTCATAATCAAGAGACTCTAAAAGCCCATCTGCATGGAGCTTCTTCATGCGTTTGACACCTATGTGACCAAGGCGGCAGTGCCACAAGTATGTGGGACTATCATTATTAACCTTACATCTTTTGGTATTCACACTATGAACATGTGTAGCATTACGCTCGAGATTCATTAAGAATAAACCATTCACCATCGGAGCATGACCATAAAACATATCTCTCATATAAATAGAACAACCATTATTCTCAGATTTAAATGATTAGCCATCTCGAATTAAACGAGATCCCGATACAATGTTCATGCTCAAAGCTGGCACTAAATAACAATTATTAAGGTTTAAAACTAATCCTGAAGGTAAATGTAGAGGTAGCATGCCGACGGCGATCACATTGACCTTGGAACCATTCCCGACGCGCATCGTCACCTCGTCCTTTGCCAGTCTCCGCTTATTCCGCAGCTCCTGCTTTGAGTTACAAATGTGAGCAACTGCACCGGTATCAAATACCCAGGAGCTACTACGAGTACTGGTAAGGTACACATCAATTACATGTATATCACATATACCTTTTGTTTTGCCGGCCTTCTTGTCTGCTAAGTATTTATGGCAGTTCCGCTTCCAGTGACCACTTTGAAAGTGCAACTATCCCTAGGTGGTTTTGGTAATTCATAACAACATATAGCTCATTGAGCTAATGCTATTTCAAGATGATTATTTCAGGAAAGCTCAATGATTGGCATGGCATGGATGTGAAAGTGGAACCCTCAAAATGCTAAGGACAAAGAATTGGCTCAAACTCAAAAGTTCAAGACTCTTCATTTTATATTTTAGTGATCCAAGATCACATTGAGTCTTTAGGAAAAGCCAATACTATCAAGGAGGGATGAGGTGTTGCTTAATGAGCCTCTTGCTTTATGTGCTTGGTGATATGCTCCAAATCCTCAACCACTTTTCCATAGCCACAAATGACCTAAACACTAAGCCAAACTCAGTCATACCGATTCTTTCAATCCGGCGCCACCGAGTTTCACTTGTCATTTGCCACTGCGAAACCCTAGCAATTCGGTCCTACCGATAAGGATCTCGGTCTCACCGAGATGGGATTGCAAACTCTCTGTTTCCCTTTCGTAATTTTTCGGTCTCACCGAAAGAGCGAATCGGTCCCACCGAGATTGCAATGTAAACTCTCCGTTTCCTTCTTTTAACTTTTCGGTCTCACCGAAAGAGCGAGTCGGTCCCACCGAGTTTGCCTGACCAACTCTCTAGTTAGCTTATTGCCAAACTCGGTCTCACCGAGTTTGTGCAATCGGTCTCACCGAGATTACGTTATGCCCAAACCCTAACCGAATCGGTCCTACCGAGTTGCATGTCAGTCCCACCGAAATCTCTAACGGTCACTAGGTTTACTATTTTGGTCCGACCGAGTTTGTTTATTCGGTCCCACCGAGATTGGTAAATTGTGTGTAACGGTTGGATTTTGTGTGGAGGCTATATATACCCCTCCACCTCCTCTTCACTCGTGGAGAGAGCCATCAGAACACATACACCATTCCAACTCATATGTTCTAAGAGAGAACCACCTACCCATGTGTTGAGACCAAGATATTCCATTCCAACCATATGAATCTTGATCTCTAGCCTTCCCCAAGTCGCTTTCCACTCAAATCTTCTTTCCACCAGATCCAAATCCTATGAGAGAGAGTTGAGTGTTGGGGAGACTATCATTTGAAGCACAAGAGCAAGGAGTTCATCATCAACACACCATTTTTTATTTCTTGGAGAGTGGTGTCTCCTAGATTGGCTAGGTGTCACTTGGGAGCCTCCGACAAGATTGTGGAGTTGAACCAAGAAGTTTGTAAGGGCAAGGAGACCGCCTACTTCGTGAAGATCTACCGCTAGTGAGGCAAGTCCTTCGTGGGCGATGGCCATGGTGGGATAGACAAGGTTGCTTCTTCGTGGACCCTTCGTGGGTGGAGCCCTTCGTGGACTCACGCAACCGTTAGCCTTCGTGGGTTGAAGTCTCCATCAACGTGGATGTAGGATAGCACCACCTATCCGAACCACGGGAAAAACATCCGTCTCTCCAATTGCGTTTGAATCCTCAAAACCCTTCCCTTTATATTCTTGCAAGTTGCATGCTTTACTTTCCGCTGCCAATATACTCTTTGCATGCTTGCTTGAATTGTGTGATGATTGCTTGACTTGTCCTAAGATAGCTAAAATCTGCCAAGAACTAAAATTGGGAAAAGGTTAAGTTTTTATTTGGTCAAGTAGTCTAATCACCCCCCTCTAGACATACTTTCGATCCTACAAGTGGTATCAGAGCTTTGGTCTCCATTTGCCTTGATCTCCATAGCTTTTGGTGGTCATAGCCTTGGTTTCACAACCTAGGAGAGTATGGCGTCTAGCGAGGGAAATTATCACCGTAGAGGTCCTTACTTTGATGGCACTAATTTTGCTAGTTGGAAGCATAAAATGAAAATGCATATTCTTGGACATAACCCCGCCATATGGGCTATTGTTTGTGTTGGTTTGCAAGGTGAGTTCTTTGATGGGAGCGAACCAAACCGTGAAGCTACCGCGGATGAGTTGAAGATGTTGCAATATAATGCTCAAGCTTGTGATATTCTCTTCAACGGATTGTGCCCCGAAGAATTCAACAAAATCAGCCGTCTTGAGAATGCAAAGGAAATTTGGGACACTTTGATTGATATGCACGAAGGTACCGACTCCGTCAAGGAATCCAAGTTGGATGTGCTCCAAAGTCAACTTGACAAGTTCAAGATGAAGGATGGTGAAGGTGTCGCCGAAATGTACTCTAGGCTTGATCTCATCACAAATGAGATTGCCGGCTTAGGAAGTGAAGAGATGACCGACAGATTCATCATCAAGAAGATCCTAAGAGCCTTGGATGGGAAATATGATACCGTGTGCACATTGATTCAAATGATGCCCAATTACAAAGATCTCAAACCAACGGAAGTGATTGGAAGGATTGTTGCTCATGAGATGTCACTCAAGGATAAAGAGGAACTTCACAACAAATCAAGTGGTGCCTACAAAGCCTCATGTGAAGTCCCCACATCATCAAGTGAGAAACAAAATTTCAATGAAGAATTGAGCTTAATGGTGAAGAACTTCAACAAGTTCTACAAGAGTAGAAGCAAAGATAGAAGCTTCAAGTTAAGGTCCTACAATGACAAAAGATCTTCTAGTCGAGAGCGAAACTGCTATAATTGTGGAAGACCCGGGCACTATTCCAATGAGTGTACGGCTCCCTACAAGAGAAGAGAAGATTCTCCAAAAGGAAGAAGCAAAGAATCACCACCAAGAGAGAGAAGGAGTAGAGATGATCGTTATGAACGGAGATACTCACGGAGAAGCAAGGATTCGGAAAGGAAGGAAAAATCATCAAGGAGCTACACAAAACGAAGACATCAAGCTCATGTTGGTGAATGGGTATCCGGCTCCGACTCCGACAGCCACTCCGAGAGAAGTTATCACTCCGACTCCGAAGATACTCAAGATGAAGGTGTTGCCGGTCTAGCACTTGTGTCAACCAACTCCTACGACATATTTGACTCACCAAATTAAGGAATTGGAAGATGCTTCATGGCCAAAGGTCCTAAGGTAACACACCCCGAGTATGTTGATTTTAATAGTGATGAAGATGACTTGTTAGGTGATGATGACTTGCTTGTTGACAACTCTAGTGATGAGTACTATGATGAAACATCAATTAATCATGCTAATCAAGATAAAATGAATGACAATGATAAGGAGAAGATTGAGGCTCTAACTAAAGAACTAAACACTCTTAAGTTAGCTCATGAAACTATCTTCGAAGATCATCGAGAACTTTTAAGAGCTCATGAGAAATTATGCTTTGAAAAGCTCAATCTTGAGCAAGAGCATGAGTTCTTAAAAGCAATCAATGATGATCCCCGCAAGAAAAGTTCTTCTTACATTGCCAAGCGTTTACTATTATCCACTTACATGCCTCAAGTCAAGTCTAGTAACAAGAACAAGAAAGATTCTTCCTCTAGTAGTAACAATGATCATGCTAAATCCAATATTGTTGCTTCTAGTAGTTCTCTTGATTCCACTAATGATTCTCTTAGCCAAGTTACACTTGAGCAAGAAAATAGCTTATTGAAGGGGATTATAGAGAAAGGAGTGTACAAAAGCCTTGCCGGGAGTAAGCAATTCGAGGAAATTGTGCGCAAGCAAGGAATGCACTGGAAGAATCAAGGTGTTGGTTTTGAACGAAAGTTCAATGCCAATGGAGTTGAGTGGGAAGAAGATCAATACCCCAAGACAAAGTTTGTTCCTCAACAAGAGAAGTCTGATACTTCTTTCAAGGGGACACAAGCTCAAGATGATCTTCCACCACAAGACTACAAGCAAAAAGGCAAGGACAAGCTTCAAGAGAAGATTGATGCATCTGAAGAAGCTCCTAAGACCTTAGTCAAGTGGATTCCCAAGACCACGTCAAGTTCCACTTCATCAAGTACGACTACAACTCCAAGGATTCCCATCAAGATGGTGTGGATCCAAAAGAAGAAGAACTAGAGAGTTCTTGAGGGTGACTCCGCCAACACATTTCACTCTCATCATTTTGGCAAGAACAAGTGCAATCAACTTCCACATCATGCACTAGTTCAAGGAGTCACAAACCCTCTTGTTGGTAAGACAAGGGACAAGGTAACCTAAAGTTTTCATGGACATCATCTTGTGTATGCATCACTCTATGTCTATGGATATCCTTGTTTGTTCCTTGTGGGACTAACCCATGTAGGTATTGAAAGTGCAATTCACTCAAATGGATAGCTCCAAGTGATCTACATCAACATTGAGCATCCACATCTTCAACATCTACATGAAGTCATCATCGACAAAACCCAAGGTTAGTTCATCCCTCTTAGGGGGGATATCACATCTAGGGGGAGCTTTACTCTAAAACTTGAGCTAAAGCAACTCTAAAGATGTGAATACAACAATGCTTTATGTAAAAGTGGTAACCCCACTTGAGCTTAAACGATGAGTATGACCTACGATCAAGTGTTCTCACTTGACTCCTAAGCCAATATACTCATATATAGATGACCTAGTCATCGCAAATTGCTTGATAGATGCTAGAATTGGTTGTGCATGCTTTGCCACATATTTCATTTGCCATCTTATTGTGTGAGCATGTTGGTTGCATATTTTACTCATTCGAGGACATCCACTTGTTGTTTTGATTGTTTGGCTTTATCTTCTTTTGCCAAGTGGATGGACAAGAATGCCTAAGAACCTCCTCTAGCTATCTATGCTTTTCTCATCTCAAACTCTATTCATGCTGCATCACAAAATTTGATCAAGTCAGATTCGAACCACTCTGTGTGAGGAGCGCTCGGAGTCCCCGATTTGTCATAGACTTAAACTTCCAAAACCTCTTTGTGATTCTCGGTCTGACCGATACCATACTTTCGGTCCTACCGAGATCATTAAGTTGATCTAGGTTTTCGATCTCGGTGCAACCGATTTGAACCACTTGGTCGCACGGAGTTGCAATAACTGTATACAGTTTTGCACCTCGGTGCCACCGAGTTGTTCCACTCGGTCACACCGACAGGGTCGGGCTATATATAGTGACGGGCAAAATTTTGGAAATTTCTTCGAAACCTCTTCGCCCGCGCATAGCTCGCTCTGCCTCCTGGGTCTCCGGATCGTCCTCCTCGCCGCCAGCCGCCTCCAGTCGCTGGTCTCCGTCGCCGTCAACGGGAATTCTGCCCCGCCGTTGCCGCCGTAGCGAGTCTCCGCCGAACTAGGGTATGGACTCGATCTTTGTGCTATTCTCCAATCCGATTCCAGCACATTGTGATCATCATGATTCTTGCCACGTTTGATAAACTCCTATCCAGTCAATGAACTCGTAGATTAGGTTTAATTCGAAAATTTTAGGGTTAGGTTTCCGCCGAAACCATCTCGGACCCACCAAGTTGAAAAACTCGGTCCCACCGATTTGGCTTATGCCATTGTACAAGTAAAACTCGGTCTGACCGAGTTCACCAGTTTTGGTGCCAAAACTGCTTCGGTGTCACCGAGTTTGAAAATCGGTAGATCCGAGATGATTTCAGTGGGAAACTAAAACTAAGTTTTTGAATTACTCTTTTGCAAAATCTCTGCATTTTGTGATGCTCATCCACTCTATTTCATCTATAATCTATTCACAGGGTCAGCAGTCAAAGTTTGCATCATGTCAGACCAAAGTGACAGCCAGAACCTCGCAGAGCAGCAAGTGGTGATGAGTGAGGGCACTAGTCCCTACAGCTCTCCAGATGATGGCAGCAGGAGCACCCCCAGCAATCTGCCTAAAGCTGCCACTAGACAAAGGAAGAAGAGAACTTTTGATTCTGAAGATGAAGATTATGTGGCAGAGGAAGAGGCCACATCAAGGAGAGTTGAGCCAGCTCAAGGCACAAAGCCAGGGCTGAAAAATCAAAAGGCCAGCAGGCAGGCAGCCCATGTCTAAGGTTAGAGCTTCAACTGAGAAGCCTGCACCCACAGAGCCAGTTGCTGCTGAGGGAAAAAAGAGGAAGGAAAGGGTCAAGAAGACTGTAGCCGGAGTGCTTGGCAAGGCCTCCATCATGGAAGATGAGGAGGAAGAAGAAGAGGTTGCTGCACCAGCACCCAAGGCACCCAAACTTATGGGAGATGCCATAAGGTCAGGGGCAACTGCATCCAAGCCCAAGGAAGCACCCAAGGCTGCATCTAAGCCAAAGAGTGCACCAAAGAGAAACACAAGAAGCATTCCAGCCACTGAAAAGAACAAGGCCCCAGTGCCTGAAGCTGCAGAGGAAGAGGAAGAGCATGTCCTTAGGAAGCTCAAGCCCAAGATCCCAGACCACAACGATGCTCATCCTGTGGCTGAGAATATGAAGCTCATGAAAGACTCAGGGCTGAGGAAGTGGAGAGAGACAGATCCCTATGCTACCAGAAGGAGGACTGCAGTGGACTACATGTTTCACACCAAGGAGCAGCATGATTTCTATGAGACAGTTTTGCTTGACAAGAAGCCAATAGTATGTGACATGAGATGGGTTGACTGGACCTACATGAAGGAAAATGAGGAACACTATCCTGGAGTGTATGACAGCTTTAGTGCGTGTGGAGTTGCATACTTTGTTGGGCAGAAGCTCACAAAGTGGAACGAGGAGCTAATCATGCAATTCTACTCCACATCACACTTCTACCCAGATGGGAGGATCACTTGGATGTCAGAAGGTATGAGGTACCAGTCCACAGTTGCTGAATGGGCACAGCTTATCAATGCCCCCGAGGAAAATGAAGATGACTTAGATGTCTACTCCAAGAAGAAGATGGATCACAACTTTATGGCAAATATGTACAAGGAGATTCCAACAGATGATCTTGACACTCACCAGTTTGGGTCTGTGAAACACTTGCTATCAGGATTACCTACGATCAACTGGATCCTTAGGCACACTCTTTTGCCCAAGTCTGGAGATCACAGGATGATCAGAGGTCATGCCATTAACTTGCTACATATCTTTGATGTACCTCCGAAATTCAAAGTCATGAGCCTCATAGTGGAAACAGTCAAGAGGACAGCTGCCGACCAGAAGAGGAGTCGTGGGTATGCCCCACAGATTCAGGAGCTCATCAACTCAAAGATGGGCACGGGCACATACTTTTTGGATAAGGAACACCTGCCCATCCGTCCAGACTTCGAAGATAATCAAGTGATCATGACTGAGAATGAGCCATCATCTGCCCAAGCACAAGCCAAGAAGGAGAAGGCAAAGAAGAAGAAAGCTGCCAGGATGCCTACTCAAGAGGAGGCATCTGAATATTTTCTGAAAACCAAACAAGAGCAGCTTGGTTACCTGATTGCGTCCACCTTGCGGTTGAGAAAGGACTAGCCACCCTAACTCAGAACCAGGCAAGGTTAGAGAGGATCATGGAACAGAGGTTCTATGATTTGGACATCAAGGTGACAGAGATACAGACTGCCGTGGAGCAGCTCCAGGATGACATGAATGAGAGGAGAGGCAGGACTACGACTGATGCTTTTGCCAGGGTGCCACGAGGTCCGAGGTCGTCTGCAATGCCAGTTGCTGACACCAGGGCTACCACATCTGCGCCAGCCACAGCCTCAGTTCCACCAGCTCCAGCGTCCACTTCAGCCTCAACTCCGACCACGTCTACCGAAGGCTTCGTCCTTGGAGTGCTCCGGACTCCACCACCACCTGAAGATCAAGCCTGAGCGTCGACTTAGCACTATGCATTTTCTAGGAACTTTTTGGTAACTTGTTGCCAAAGGGGGGGAAAATGTATAGATCATAGGCTTCGAGAGAGAGTGTTGCTTTTATTCTCTCTTGTTTTATTTGGTGGTTTTTCGAACTTTATTTGCTTGTGTGTGAGATACTACGTCCTTATGCCTGTGAGACATCGATGATCATGTGTTTGATCATAAGCTACACTTAATGTTTGCTTAATATTATCATTCTATCTATCTTATGTGATCACTCACTATTCTTGGTGATGAGTGCATGTACTTCTTTCTTATCATTTTTGAGTGCTCCATCAAGATGTATGTGACACGGAAGAGTAACCCATGACTCTAATTCCTTGTGCATTTGCAGTCCAAAGCAAATTATAAATATGCACAAATTTAGGGGATCATGGAACAGAGGTTCTATGATTTGGACATCAAGGTGACAGAGATACAGACTGCCGTGGAGCAGCTCCAGGATGACATGAATGAGAGGAGAGGCAGGACTACGACTGATGCTTTTGCCAGGGTGCCACGAGGTCCGAGGTCGTCTGCAATGCCAGTTGCTGACACCAGGGCTACCACATTTGCGCCAGCCACAGCCTCAGTTCCACCAGCTCTAGCGTCCACTTCAGCCTCAACTCCGACCACGTCTACCGAAGGCTTCGTCCTTGGAGTGCTTCGGACTCCACCACCACCTGAAGATCAAGCCTGAGCGTCGACTTAGCACTATGCATTTTCTAGGAACTTTTTGGTAACTTGTTGCCAAAGGGGGAGAAAATGTATAGATCATAGGCTTCGAGAGAGAGTGTTGCTTTTATTCTCTCTTGTTTTATTTGGTGGTTTTTCGAACTTTATTTGCTTGTGTGTGAGATACTACGTCCTTATGCCTGTGAGACATCGATGATCATGTGTTTGATCATAAGCTACACTTAATGTTTGCTTAATATTATCATTCTATCTATCTTATGTGATCACTCACTATTCTTGGTGATGAGTGCATGTACTTCTTTCTTATCATTTTTGAGCGCTCCATCAAGATGTATGTGACACGAAAGAGTAACCCATGACTCTAATTCCTTGTGCATTTGCAGTCCAAAGCAAATTATAAATATGCACAAATTTAGGGGGAGCTCTTACTTGTCACATACTTCTCAAAGCGACGATGTATTTCATGATTATTATAATTTGTCGAAGCTTTGATCTATATGTTGTCATCAATTACCAAAAAGGGGGAGATTGAAAGTGTAACTATCCCTAGGTGGTTTTGGTAATTCATAACAACATATAGCTCATTGAGCTAATGCTATTTCAAGATGATTATTTCAGGAAAGCTCAATGATTGGCATGGCATGGATGTGAAAGTGGAACCCTCAAAATGCTAAGGACAAAGAATTGGCTCAAGCTCAAAAGTTCAAGACTCTTCATTTTATATTTTAGTGATCCAAGATCACATTGAGTCTTTAGGAAAAGCCAATACTATCAAGGAGGGATGAGGTGTTGCTTAATGAGCCTCTTGCTTTATGTGCTTGGTGATATGCTCCAAATCCTCAACCACTTTTCCATAGCCACAAATGACCTAAACACTAAGCCAAACTCGGTCATACCGATTCTTTCAATCCGGCGCCACCGAGTTTCACTTGTCATTTGCCACTGCCAAACCCTAGCAATTCGGTCCTACCGATAAGGATCTCGGTCTCACCGAGATGGGATTGCAAACTCACTGTTTCCCTTTCGTAACTTTTCGGTCTCACCGAAAGAGTGAATCGGTCCCACCGAGATTGCAATGTAAACTCTCCGTTTCCTTCTTGTAACTTTTCGGTCTCACCGAAAGAGCGAGTCGGTCCCACCGAGTTTGCCTGACCAACTCTCTGGTTAGCTTATTGCCAAACTCGGTCTCACTGAGTTTGTGCAATCGGTCTCACCGAGATTATGTTATGCACAAACCCTAACCGAATCGGTCCTACCGAGTTGCATGTCAGTCCCACCGAAATCTCTAACGGTCACTAGGTTTACTATTTCGGTCCGACCGAGTTTGTTTATTCGGTCCCACCGAGATTGGTAAATTGTGTGTAACGGTTGGATTTTGTGTGGAGGCTATATATACCCCTCCACCTCCTCTTCACTCGTGGAGAGAGCCATCAGAACACATACACCATTCCAGCTCATATGTTCTGAGAGAGAACCACCTACTCATGTGTTGAGACCAAGATATTTCATTCCAACCATATGAATCTTGATCTCTAGCCTTCCCCAAGTCGCTTTCCACTCAAATCTTCTTTCCACCAGATCCAAATCCTATGAGAGAGAGTTGAGTGTTGGGGAGACTATCATTTGAAGCACAAGAGCAAGGAGTTCATCATCAACACACCATTTGTTACTTCTTGGAGAGTGGTGTCTCCTAGATTGGCTATGTGTCACTTGGGAGCCTCCGACAAGATTGTGGAGTTGAACCAAGGAGTTTGTAAGGGCAAGGAGATCGCCTACTTCGTGAAGATCTACCGCTAGTGAGGCAAGTCCTTCGTGGGCGATGGCCATGGTGGGATAGACAAGGTTGCTTCTTCGTGGACCCTTCGTGGGTGGAGCCCTTCGTGGACTCGCGCAACCGTTACCCTTCGTGGGTTGAAGTCTCCATCAATGTGGATGTAGGATAGCACCACCTATCCGAACCACGGGAAAAACATCCGTGTCTCCAATTGCGTTTGAATCCTCAAAACCCTTCCCTTTATATTCTTGCAAGTTGCATGCTTTACTTTCCGTTGCCAATATACTCTTTGCATGCTTGCTTGAATTGTGTGATGATTGCTTGACTTGTCCTAAGATAGCTAAAATCTGCCAAGAACTAAAATTGGGAAAAGGTTAAGTTTTTATTTGGTCAAGTAGTCTAATCACCCCCCTCTAGACATACTTTCGATCCTACACACTTCCCTTGCAATAAAAACACTCAGTTTCGGGCTTGGGTCCATTCTTTGGCTTCTTCCCGGCAGCTTGCTTGCCAGGCGCGGCAACTACCTTGCCGTCCTTCTTGAAGTTCTTTTTACCCTTGCCCTTCTTGAACTTAGTGGTTTTATTCACCATCAAAACTTGATGTTCCTTCTTGACTTCTACCTCCGCTGATTTCAGCATTGAAAATAACTCAGGAATGGTCTTTTCCATCCCTTGCATATTGAAGTTCATCACAAAGCTCTTGTAGCTTGGTGGAAGCGACTGGAGGATTCTGTCAATGACCGCATCATCCGGGAGATTAACTCCCAGCTGAGTCAAGCGGTTATGCAACCCAGACATAGTGAGTATGTGCTCACTGACAGAACTGTTGTCCTCCATCTTACAGCTGAAGAACTTGTCGGAGACCTCATATCTCTCGACCCGGGCATGAGCTTGGAAAACCATTTTCAGCTCTTCGAACATCTCATATGCTCCATGTCTCTCAAAACGCTTTTGGAGCCCCGGCTCTAAGCTGTAAAGCATGCCGCACTGAACGAGGGAGTAGTCATCAGCACGTGTCTGCCAAGCGTTCATAACGTCTTGGTTCTGTGGGACGGGTGGGTCACCTAGCGGTGCTAGTAGGACATAATCTTTCTTGGCAGCTATGAGGATGATCCTCAGGTTCCGGACCCAGTCCGTATAGTTGCTGCCATCGTCTTTCAGCTTGGTTTTCTCTAGGAACGCGTTGAAGTTGAGGACAACGTTGGCCATTTGATCTACAAGACATATTGTAAAGACTTTAGACTAAGTTCATGATAATTAAGTTCATCTAATCAAATTATTCAATGAACTCCCACTTAGATAGACATCCCTCTTCTAGTCATCTAAGTATAACATGATCCGAGTCAACTAGGCCGTGTCCGATCATCACGTGAGATGGACTAGCCAACATCGGTGAACATCTTCATGTTGATCGTATCTTCTATACGACTTATGCTCGACCTTTCGGTCTTCTGTGTTCCGAGGCCATGTCTGTACATGCTAGGCTCGTCAAGTCAACCTAAGTGTTTGCATGTGTAAATCTGTCTTACACCCGTTGTATGTGAATGTTAGAATCTAACACCCGATCATCACGTGGTGCTTCGAAACAACGAACTGTCGCAATGGTGCACAGTTAGGGGGAACACTTTCTTGAAATTATTATGAGGGATCATCTTATTTACTACCGTCGTTCTAAGTAAACAAGATGCAAAAACATGATAAACATCACATGCAATCAAATAATAATAGTGACATGATATGGCCAATATCACATAGCTCCTTTGATCTCCATCTTGGGGCTCCATGATCATCTTGTCACCGGCATGACACCATGATATCCATCATCATGATCTCCATCATCGTGTCTCCATGAAGTTTCTCGCCAACTATTACTTCCACTACTATGGCTAACACATTTAGCAATAAAGTAAAGTAATTTACATGGCGTTTCTCAATGACACGCAGGTCATACAAAAAATAAAGACAACTCCTATGGCTCCTGCCAGTTGTCATACTCATCGACATGCAAGTCGTGATTCCTATTACAATAGCATGAACATCTCATACATCACATATATATCATTCATCATTCATCACAACTTTGGCCATATCATATCACAAAGCACTTGCTGCAAAAACAAGTTAGACGTCCTCTAATTGTTGTTGCAAGTTTTACGTGGCTGAAATAGGGTTCTAGCAAGAACGTTTTCTTACCTACGTGAAAGCCACAACGTGATTTGTCAACTTCTATTTACCCTTCATAAGGACCCTTTTCATCGAATCCGCTCCAACTAAAGTGGGAGAGACAGATACCCGCCAGCCACTTTATGCAACTAGTGCATGTTAGTCGGTGGAACCGGTCTCACGTAAGCGTACATGTAAGGTTGGTCCGGGCCGCTTCATCCCACAATACCGCTGAAGCAAGATAAGACTAGTAGCGGCAAGAAAGTTGACAACATCTACGCCCACAACAAGTTGTGTTCTACTTGCGCAAGAAGAACTACGCATAGACCTAGCTCATGATGCCACTGTTGGGGAACGTTGCAGAAAACAAAAAAGTTTCCTACGGTTTCACCAAGATCCATCTATGAGTCCATCTAGCAACGAGTGATCGGATGCATCTACATACCTTTGTAGATCGCGAGCGGAAGCGTTCAAAGAACGGGGATGAGGTAGTCATACACGACGTGATCCAAATCACCGGAGATCCTAGCGCCGAACGGACGTCACCTCCGCGTTCAACACACGTACGGTCAGCATGGCGTCTCCTCCTTCTTGATCCAGCAAGGGGGAAGGAGAGGTTGATGATGATCCAGCAGCATGACGGCGTGGTGGTGGATGCAGGGCGTCACAGCAGCAGGGCTTCGCCGTATACTACGAGAGGAAGAGGTGTAGCAGGGGAGAGGGAGGCGCCAAGACTCAAGGTGCGGCTGCCCCCTCCCTCCCCCTCATATATATAGGCTCCCCTAGGGGGGCGCCGGCCCAAGGAGATGAGATCTCCTAGGGGGGGGGGGCGTCCAGGGCTGGAGTGGCCCCCAAGGCAAGGTGGGGCGCCCCCCCACCCCTAGGGTTTCAACCCTAGGCGCATGGGGTGGGCCTAGGGGGGCGCACCAGCCCACTATGGGCTGGTTCCCCTCCCCACTTTGGCCCATGGGGCCCTCCGGGATAGGTGGCCCCACCCGGTGGACCCCCGGGACCCTTTCGGTGGTCCTGGTACAATACCTGTGACCCCGAAACTTGTCCCGATGGCCGAAACAGCACTTCCTATATATAATTCTTTACCTCCGGACTATTCCGAAACTCCTCGTGACGTCCGGGATCTCATCCGAGACTCCAAACAACATTCGGGTTACTACATATACATATCTTCCCGACCCTAGCATCACCGAACCTTAAGTGTGTAGACCCTACGGGTTCGGGAGACATGTAGACATGACCGAGACGACTCTTCGGTCAATAACCAACAGCGGGATCTGGATACCCATGTTGGCTCCCACATGCTCCTCGATGATCTCATCGGATGAACCACGATGTCGAGGATTCAAGCAACCCCGTATACAATTCCCTTTGTCAATCGATATGTTACTTGCCCGAGATTCGATCGTCGGTATCCCAATACCTTGTTCAATCTCGTTACCGGCAAGTCACTTTACTCGTACCGTAATGCATGATCCCGTGACTAGACACTTGGTCACTTTGAGCTCATAATGATGATGCATTACCGAGTGGGCCCAGTGATACCTCTCTGTCATACGGAGTGAAAAATCCCAGTCTTGATCCGTGTCAACCCAACAGACACTTTCGAAGATACCCGTAGTATACCTTTATGGTCACCCAGTTACGTTGTGACGTTTGGTACACCCAAAGCACTCTTACGGTATCCAGGAGTTACACGATCTCATGGTCTAAGGAAAGGATACTTGACATTGGAAAAACTCTAGCAAACGAACTATACGATCTTTATGCTATGTTTAGGATTGGGTCTTGTCCATCACATCATTCTCCTAATGATGTGATCTCATTATCAATGACATCCAATGTCCATAGTCAGGAAACCATGACTATCTGTTGATCAACGAGCTAGTCAACTAGAGGCTTACTAGGGACATGTTGGTGTCTATTATTCACACATGTATTACGATTTCTGGATAACACAATTATAGCATGAATAAAGACAATTATCATGAACAAGGAAATATAATAATAATGCTTTTAATATTGCCTCTAGGGCATATTTGCAACAATACCCTAGTCCTGCTTTGGTGGATGTATTTGAGTGTTCTTGTGTTCTTGAGCTAGCTACGGGGTGTAACTTGCCCAAAAGATCCGAATCCTTCTCCTGGATGCATCGTGCCTCCTTTTATAGACAAAAGGGGTTGCCACAGTGGCACACAGTAGGTGGAAAGGTGTACAGTGGATGAGTCTATCCTCTGGCACCGTTGGACAAACACATTTAATGCACTACCGACGTGCCCCTCTTGCTTTATCGGGGACGGCAAGGAAGCTCGTCCCAGCTGTCGCCGCCTCGCCTGGTTCCGACGCGCGTCCGAGCTAATGAGGCATTGCTGTGCCACATTGGCTGGCTGCTGTTCTGGCGTGGAGGCGGAGTCTTCAGGAAGATTTGCATGCTACGACGTAGGTGCTTGCTGAGTGTGACGCCCCCGATTTTACCATACACTAATCATACACGCAAACGTGTATGATCAAGATCAGGGACTCACGGGAAGATATCACAACACAACTCTACAAATAAAATAAGTCATACAAGCATCATATTACAAGCCAGGGTTACGGTTGGGTAGTGGGGGGGGGGGGGGGTTATGGGGGAAGCAGGGAGAGGTGGGCCGGCCTGGTTCGGGAGGCCAGCTGGGCCGATTGGCCCCATTGGGCCAGGGGGGGTTGCTCTCTCTCCCTTTATTAGTTTTCTGTTTTTGTTTTTCCTTTTTATTTATCTTATATCTTTTCTGTTTTATCTTATTCCTCATTTTATTTTAGTTTGTTAAAGTACAAGAATGATCCCTAACTTAGTACTGCCACTAAACCCACTGCAATAAAAAGTTTAACACCTAAATAGAATAGTTTAACATTTTATTAATTATAAAAGGCATTTCAATAATTGTTTTGACTACTGTTTTATTCATTCTAGAGTATTTAAAGATTTTATATAAGTGTGGTTTCTCCATCATAATTATCCATGATTTATTTGAATCCAGCCGAACATTTAGTTTTAATATTTGAAAACTTTTATTGTTTGCCTTTATTTTAAATTTGAATTTTGAACTGGGTTTCGAATTACGCGGGTTTATCAACAGTAACCGAGGTGACGTGGCATCATTAGCGGAGGTTCACTGTAGCTTAATTATCCAGGCGTCACAATTCTCCTCCACTACAAGAAATCTCGTCCCCAGATTTAGGAGCGGGAGTAAGGGGGGAGGGATCTGGTTACATAATTCTAACGATTCTTCTCGGTCATAGTTGCTCTTCTCGAAGAGGTCGATCCATTACATTGATGTCTTCATTTCTCTGCTTCAGGTCATCATGATGAAGTTGTTGTCCTTTCTTCGGGAACTCCATCATACTTACGTAACAGGATAAGTGGTAACTCGGAAGAACGGAACTCTGCACAGTTGCTTATCCGGTAGTTAATCATTAGGGAAGGTGGCGAAAAGTAACTCTCGAATTGAAACCTAAGAAATTATCGAGAGCAAAGTAAGGAGGTATCATGGGAAGTTTCGAGCGGGTAGGCAATCGTTCGATGCCTGAAATGAAGTGTTGAAGGGGTTTAGAGCAATGTGAATAAGCATTGCATCTGATACCTGAATAGATCAACAGGCAGGTGGCCCGTGAATTACATACAAAGTCAAGCGCGAGGAATAACTTTGACAACATGTTGTAAAGGAGAGTCAGGTTTCGATCCTGTGGAACTGTGGGTTATGGGCCCACCATGTGGGTTAAAATTAGGAGCGGTGACATCTTGCACGGTCATGATAGCAAGGCATGTCAGAGAGTAGCATGTCAGTTATGTCGGCAACAATGTCGGTACCAAGGGTGAGGGACGAAGAGAACCATTTTCCTGCTCGTTGAACGAGGTGGACCAATAGGTAAAGTTCTCGTCCATCGGCGGTTACCGGAAAGTCATCAACTGTAGAAACAGGGTCTCACTGACAGAGTTGTTCACCGAGGTGTTTACATAAGCAGAGAATATTACTGCTTAGATCATATAGATCACAAGGAAGGTTAAACAAATCAATGGAAGGAAAATGTGATCATCAGATCAAATAGAACAATGGAAAGGAAAATGTGTTTGACACATATACCAAGGGTATACCCTTCCCAAGGACAAGCAGAGCATGATATCCATGATAGGATATAATGTAGAAAACCTTTTAGGTAGGGGAGAGAAATTTCATGACATTACCCATACAATGGTAGTTGGATAATTGATAAGGAAAATTTAGTATTGTGCTTTAAATGCTCTTATTGAAAAGCAGAGTACCACAGACATGCTTCGAGATAGCATTGACATGGTCTTCAAGCAAAGGTTGGACTTGGATATACAAAGGATTCATTAGGAACAACTTATGGAATAAGTCTTACGATTTCCTCATGGAAGAATGGATAACCTTGCTAATAAGGAAACTATAACAGTAGGTCCTCCGGCCAGGTGTGCTGGGCATGACCTCACCTTACCGGGTCATAAAAGAACAATGTTATTACCCTTGGAGATATATTCCAACCATCATATCTGACCGAGATTTAGATCTGGTTGGTGTTAGGATACCTCAGACTCAGGGTGCCTGAGAAAAAAAGGTGTAACACACATTGACGAGATGACATTGTAAGATTCTTGAAAATGAACTATGGAAGCGAGTTTCAAAACAAGTGTTCATCATTAAACCAAGGAGAGGATGGGGTGGCTGATGGACTCAGCGAGAATTCCTCGAGATTTCCAAAAATATGGATTTCCACAGTTATGTGAACAAGGAGATAACATTTGTCGGATCAAATGATATAATGATGTATGCTCGAGGAGAACATCCACGAGTAAACATTGGTTGAAGGGTGCACCCGAAATATGGGCTTAGGTAGCATGATCAAAGTTAGAATGGTGATTCGATAACGAACAGTCAAAGAATGAAATGTCGACCATTAACTTCAAAGCAATAGGGTTGCTAGAAGTTTTGGAATCCGAACAACACAGTTCACCTGTTGGTATCATGGTTAGAATCAACACGGGAACCTAGAAATGAATGGAGATGGCGAGAAGTATTACTATATCAGGAATTCTTAAGAGGTGGAGCAATCCTCACAACATCCTTGACATAAAAGATGGTAATACTCCAATGTGAAGAAGAACAGATGTTGGATAGCCAGGAACTCAAGATACAACACAAAACAAGAACAAGTTTTGTGTTGGAGGGAATGCAATAATGTTGTCGATGATAACCCAAATCATCAAGGGCAAAGGATGGTATTTCCCATCAAAAATTCGATAGATATCTTGGAAGACATCAGTATGCTAATGATGATCACGACAAATTTTGTCGAGAGGCTCCACGAAGATGTAATAGATCGGCGATGACATCAAGTCAAAGGAATGATGAAGCAAGAGGTTATTGGAACCATGGGTACGACACAAACTCAAAACCAAGCTTGTTGTCCGAGGTGGAATGATAAGACAAGGAAATCAACGTAAGCTTAGCTCAGCATAAAAAAAAATTGTGTACCGGGAAGAAGGACCAGGTAGCACAGTTAAGATTTAGCACAATAATGATATAGCCAATCAGGCTAGGAATGACGTGATCGAGTACAAACTCGCAAGTAAAGAAGATTACTAAGAGTTGTTTAATCGCGACGCGGACTCGATTCAATTATCGATGTCCTTGAGTGTTTAATAACTCGAAGCCCGTGAAAAACTGTAATCAGTGAGAATGTAGTACTTGATGAGGAACTCACAAGAAGTTATGCAGTTCCAAGATAATCTCGAGATACCAGGGGGGTAATACTCGACGACGAATCAAAGTAGAGGTTGGACTGGGGTATTGCTCTACAAAAGACAAGTGCTTAAACTTGCACGAGAAATGGTATTTAAAGGAGAATATGGTCGGAACCACGATTGCAAAAGGCCAGATCCCAGATATAAGATGAACTTATACCAAAGGAATAATTAATTTAAGAGAAGTTTTAATGATAAGATCTACATCGTGTCCATGGGCATGAACACAAAGTTCAAGGTCGACTCCCACTTATCCAATGCATAACCTTTCATTCACTTCTCACTTTCGAAGAAGTGGTAGTGTTGAAATTTTTTCTGGCAAAATACCAGAAGAGCATGACTCATGAAAACTTTTGAGTTCACACATATTAAAGAAGGCATAGGTTCAACCCATCAGGGTATCATGGAAATATATACCACAAGCTTCAATAGCAAATATCACTAGCTCGAAAGTATAGCATGGTTGACAAAGCAGAGGATACAATTTACCAAAGGCATTATGTATCTGAGGAAAGGCTCACAGGCTTATTGAATATGAAGGACGTTGTCGGATAAAACCCAACAAAGGATCTAGTGGTCCACAAGGGATCTGACGTGAGCATCGGTACTCAACTGGAGGAAGAAGAATGCAAGGAGATCAGATTATAGAAACAACTGACTAACTCAAATCTCAAATGCAAAGGAATTATGATTTCCAAATCAAGGGACCAGAAGCAATGCTCTGATTAGGGAGGGATAAGTTGAATAGCCTTAGGGTACAATCAACGGCAATTGGATTGGTCGAGAACCAGCTCAGTCTGAGCCGGAAAGATAATTTAAAAGGATCAACTGATGATTGCGTGCATTCACACTCATTTTGAATCAATGGGATCAAAATCACGGTGTCTAAGGATACTAACGAATATTGCCAGACATATGGAAAGCATCCATAATGCAAGTGGACAAGTATTGCAGAGCAATAAGCTACTGAGGAATTTTAGAGGATCGAATAGTACTTCGAAGACAATTGTGAAACACATGAACAACTGGGGATGAGCGGATACTCGAAAAGGCGAGAAATTATCCGTAGGGCTATTCAGGTGGCAAGGAACTGCAAGGCAGTAAGCACAAAATATTCTCGGAACAATAGAGGGGATTTCAGGGTATCTTGTTATAACAAGATCAACTAGGAATAAAAGTAAGAACGACAAGTGTATGCAATTATCGACAGGGATATTTCGGTGGTAGGGAATTGCAAAAGCAATAGGCTCAAAGTCTGGAGAGAACATCGGAGAGTATCTTCGAAATCCTTCGATGCACCAAGTAATCATCTGGAGTAAAGGGGTTCTCCGGGTGGAAATAGTTACGAGAACCTAGAGTCAGAGTTAGTAAAATCATTTCACCCGAATAGAAGAGAGGTCAGAGTCCCAGAGTAACGGTCGAGGAATAAAAGATCCTACTACCACCCAATGGCAACGTGGGCCCATGGGCCGCACAGCCATGTTAGTAAAACATTTTTCATCGACTAGACTCAACTTCGGCCAAGGAGTTGGAAAGGGGGATTCCTACAGGCAGTCGGCTCTGATACCAACTTGTGACGCCCCTGATTTGACCATACACTAATCATACACGCAAACGTGTACGATCAAGATCAGGGACTCACGGGAAGATATCACAACACAACTCTACAAATAAAATAAGTCATACAAGCATCAAATTACAAGCCAGGGGCCTCAAAGGCTCGAATACAAGAGCTCGATCATAGACGAGTCAGCGGAAGCAACAATATCTGAGTACAGACATAAGTTAAACAAGTTGCCATAAGATGGCTAGCACAAACTGGGATACAGATCGAAACAGGCGTAGGCCTCCTGCCTGGGATCCTCCTAACTACTCCTGGTCATCGTCAGCGGGCATCACGTAGTAATAGGCACCTCCGATGTAGTAGGAGTCGTCGTCGACGGTGGCGTCTGGCTCCTGGGCTCCAACATCTAGTTGCGACAACCAGGTAGAAGGGATAGAGGGAAAAGAAGGAGAAAGCAACCGTGAGTACTCATCCAAAGTACTCGCAAGCAAGGAGCTACACTAATGCATGGGTAAATGTGTAAAGGGCCATATCGGTGGACTGAACTGCAGAAAGCCAGAATAAGAGGGGGATAGCTAGTCCTGTCGAAGGCTACGCTTCTGGCAGCCCCCGTCTTGCAACATGTAGAAGAGAGTAGACTGAAGTCCTCCAAGTAGCATTGGATAGCATAATCCTAACCGATGATCCTCCCCTCGTCACCCTGTGAGAGAGCGATCACCGGTTGTATCTGGCACTTGGAAGGGTGTGTTTTATTAAGTATCCGGTTCTAGTTGTCATAAGGTCAAGGTACAACTCCAAGTCGTCCTGTTACCGAAGATCACAGCTATTCGAATAGATTAACTTCCCTGCAGGGGTGCACCACATAACCCAACACGCTCGATCCCATTTGGCCGGACACACTTTCCTGGGTCATGCCCGGCCTCGGAAGATCAACACGTCGCAGCCCTACCTAGGCACAACAGAGAGGTCAGCACGCCGGTCTAAATCCTATGGCGCAGGGGTCTGGGCCCATCGCCCTTTGCACACCTGCATGTTGCGAACACGGCCGGTGAGCAGACCTAGCAACCTCCATTACAAAGGAAGTTGCGTTACGCGGTCCAACCCGGCGCGCGCCGCTCAGTCGCTGACGTCACGAAGGCTTCGGCTGATACCACGACGTCGAGTGCCCATAACTGTCCCCGCGTAGATGGTTAGTGCGTATAGGCCAGTAGCCAGACTCAGATCAAATACCAAGATCTCGTTAAACGTGTTATCTTGAATACACCGTGAACGCCGACCAGGGCCAGGCCCACCTCTCTCCTAGGTGGTGTCAACCTGCCCTGTCGCTCCGCCACAAAGATCCACCCAGAGGGCCGTCGGGACAAAGGTCCTTTCAGCCCCCAATCCGTGAATCACTCGCGGGTACTCCTTGAGCCAACCCGACTTTAGTCATCGCATGTATCATGTATAAGGTATATAGTATATACCCGTGATCACCTCCCGAGTGATCACGACCCGATAGTATAGCATGGCAGACGGACAAGAATGTAGGGCCACTGATGATAAACTAGGATCCTATACTAAGCATTAGGATTGCAGGTAAAGGTAACAGCAGTAGTAGCAAGGACAGGCTATGCATCAAGATAGGATTAATCGGGAAGCAGTAACATGCTACACTACTCTAATGCAAGCAGTATAGAACAGAATAGGCGATATCTGGTGATCAAGGGGGGGGGGCTTGCCTGGTTGCTCAAGCAAGAAGGAGGGGTCGTCAACACTGTAGTAGATCGGGGTACCAGCAGCAGCGTCAGTCTTGGGGTCTACCGGGGAAGAAGAGGGGGAAGAAACAGTAAATACGGAGCAACAAAGCATCACAAAACATAACGAGGCAATACGCGGTGCTAGGTATGCCCTAACGCGGTAGGAGGTGATACCGGCGAAGGGGGGAAACATCCGGGAAAGTATTCCCGGTGTTTCGCGTTTTTGGACGGACGAAACGGAGGGGGAAGGTTGCAGGTTTGCTATGCTAGGGATGTGTGGCGGACGAACGGGTTGCGTATCCGGATTCGTCTCGTCGATCTGAGCAACTTTCTCGTCGATCTGAGCGGGTGCCTGCCCAGGTGGTTGAGCTAGCAGCTGCATGAGGATGGTGGTGGAGTCTTGGCAGACGTGGGCCCGGCTACGGCCTTGTTGATGTCCTTGGCAAGGGTCTTGCCGGGGCCCCGGCAAGGGTCTTGCCATGGCGTCGTGGTCGTCCCCGGCAAGGATCTTGCCGGGGTCTTGTGGATTTCCTCGACTAGGATCCCGCTGACGGTCGTCGTCTTCTAGTCCTCATCTGATCTCGTGTGTTTATGATCTTGACAAAGATCTGCATGCCACCTCGGAGGTGCCTCCCGAGCCTTGGTCCCAATGTGGTTGATGGCGTTGGAACCCTTGGGCTCAAGGGAGGCACGCTCCATTGGCGTCAGGCAAGTTGACCCGACAAGGCTCTTGGCGGGGCTGCAGAGGCCGTCCCAGCAAGGGTCTTGCCGGGGGAGTCCACCTCGCCCTCTTGCCCTTTGTGTATCTAGTCTTGGCGTTGCCTTGGCTATCTTATGCTCCGGCTTCCCTCCTCTGCCCTGCTAAGTGTGGCCGCGGGAGCGGCTCTGACTGCCCGTGCACAAGTAAAGGGGGCAAAAGGAGAGCCCCTACTTTTGTACATCGACAGGAGCCCCCGAGCCTGGGCACACATAAGCGCGACACGTTCTTGGGCTAGGCCCAGAATGGTGCGCGGGCAGGTGGGGTGGATTTTTTACCGTAGTAACTTTTTCGTCCGCTGCGCTTCCCCATGACGCGCGTTGAACGCACGACGTGGAGGGTCATGCGTGTGGTGGTTTCCGCACGCATGCATCACATCGTGGTAAACAGGCGGCTCACGCCTTCCCCGCAAAAAGAGGGAGATGCAGAGGTGCGACTCATTTACTGAGTGGACTCGGGTCATGGTCTTCAAGGCGTCTGCGCCCCACGATCACAGGGTGGGGAATGGTCGCCTCACCCGTCCCCTTGATTCCGCTTGCTCGCCACGTGTCCCCCATGCAGGTGGCAGGTGGTGGAGGTGGAAACCGGGCCATCGCTGATTGGGGTAGCGGGTCGGTCTCGATTCCCTGCGCCCCCGATGGCCAGATTGGTCGAGTGGGGCGGCCGAGACCCGACTCCGCCCCTTTATAAGAAGGGGGAGGGGGATAGCATCCCACATCCTTTCACCATCCGCCTCCATTCACTTCGGCTTCTTTCTTCCATCTTCCATGGCGAGAGGAGGCGCCGGCCCTTCGACGATGGCGGCGAGGGTCTCTGCTCGACAGCGCGTCCCTCCTCCCCAAGAGCTCGCAGCAGCGGAGCTGGCCAAGAGAGGAAGGGGGAGGGGGCGAGGTCGAGGCCGCCATGGTGCTCGGGGAAGAGGTCAACGGGGCGGCGCACCAGCCTTGCCTCCGTCGGCGATGCCTCTCCCAATGGAGGGCCACGCTGGGGACCAGCCTCGTGAGTTCTTTATCAGGCCGCGCCGGCCACACCACCATCACCTTCGTTTTGCTGCTCCATTTGCCCGGGAGATGGAGCTCGATCCGCCCCAGACCCTGAGGCTGCACATGAAGGGTTGCTGGAACGGCGGTACGCGGGTCGATGTCAACTTCCCCGCTCCTCACGTCATGTACCTTCGCCGTGGATGGAAGACTTTTGCTCGTGTCCACAGCCTGACGGCGGGGCTCGTTCTTTATTTCAAATTAGTGGAGAACGGCCTGCTCTCCGTCAAGGTCTTTGGGGACCTTGGAACTCGCCTGAAGTGCTACGTGGAGAGCTCCTCCGATGATGAAGACTCCTCCTCGAGCAAGAATGACAAGGAGGACAACGACAACGATGACGAGGGCGTCGAGCGGGAAGGCGCCAACCTCGACTCCGACTGATCGCGTTGCCCGAGGGCCTTCCTCATCAAGCTCTCCATCAGCGCGTTCCCCGTCGCCTCCTTGGGCGGCTGGCGTAGGAGGGTCGGAGAAGGCGAAGAAGGAGGGTGGCGGCCGTCAAGTCGGAGTACGCGGGCACTGACGCCTTCGTCGCGTATTGTTGGCCCGCTGCCTCATCTTCCAGCTCCCCTCCCGGCACCGAGATGTTCTCTTGGTGCCTTCTGCTCCTCGCACCTTGCCTAGGCGCTCTTTTTGCCCTCCTGCTATCTTGTTCCACCTTCTGAAGAGAGGGACAAGAAAAGGATTGCGGGCATCTTATCTCTTTTTAGTTTGTAAGCCTGCGGGCACTTGTTAATTTTAAGACTTGTAATCCCCTTGCTCATGTTTTTTATTCCGTATGAACTGTACCTGTATGGGATGTTTTTAATGAAAAAGGGTGTTTGCCGGGTTCTTTGTGCGTGA
The DNA here is from genome assembly GCA_034509565.1 of Triticum monococcum. Classification (NCBI taxonomy): domain Eukaryota; kingdom Viridiplantae; phylum Streptophyta; class Magnoliopsida; order Poales; family Poaceae; genus Triticum; species Triticum monococcum. Next base: position 611,532,659 of record CM067842.1, read on the forward strand.
GCAAGGCCCATGCCAAGGAATGAATCCTTGTTATTTTTAAGATAAACATTGTCGCCCGGCAACAGGCCTTGCCGTCCCCTTTCAGTCGACCATTCTCACGCTCTTGGCGGAGGCAGGGGCGAAGTAGAGTTAGGCCCTTCGTTTATTCCCTTGCCACCACGACTACGACCCTGTTTCGACCCAGGGACTTGGGTACATGAAAAAAGGGGAGCACGGTGGTCTAAGAGCAAAACGAGGTTTCATATGTCCCAACTTCATACGGAAATGCACAATAGAGGATAAAGGACTTATCTGAATCTGCAGCCCCCGGCAACCTTGGCTTTCCGTGGTTGGATTCTTGTATCTGCAGCCCCCGGCAACCTTGGCCTGCCGAGGCCGGAGCGTCGGCTCATTCTCTTTCTTCCAAATAGCTTAGCAGAAACGTCCATGTACCTTGCGAACCAAAGAGGACGGAAAGGAACAGAGAAACCCACACTCGACCTCTATGCTAGGGGTTAGTCGCCGCTAAGCACTATCAACCCTAACCGAGGGAGAGACTTAACCTAGCATGCATGCTAAAACTCAAGGTGCCAGCACTTCATTTATTTATGCTCCGGCTCTGCGGCTGGCTTTATATAGAGGGTTACATGCCTTGCCGGCAAGGCTTGTACAAAAGGTGGTTTGCCGGGGGCCCCGACAATCGTGCCTTATGGGTAAAACTTGCGAAGATGTTCAATGTTCCATGAGTTGCTCACTGGAATAGCATCTTCGGTCTCCAGGCGGAGTGCGCCGGGCCTGGTGACTCGTATTACCCGATAAGGGCCTTCCCACTTTGGCGTCAACTTGTTGGAATTCTTGGCCGATTGAACGCGCCAAAGAACAAGGTCGCCTTCCTCAAAACTTCGGGCATGAACCTTGCGGCTATGGTAGCAGCGCAAGGCTTGTTGGTAGCGCGCTGCTCTCACAGCCGCCCGAAGACGATCTTCCTCGAGGAGCGTTGCGTCATCTTGCCGCAATTGCTCTTGCTCAGGCTTGTCATAAGCGAGCACTCGAGGTGACCCGTATGTGAGTTCCGTGGGGAGAACTGCTTCTGCCCCGTATACCAGGGCAAAGGGTGTCTGGCCGGTGGCTCGATTTGGCGTCGTTTTGATTGACCAAAGAACCGCCGACAACTCATCAATCCAGCGCCTTCCATTCTGGTGCAGCTTGTCAAAAGTCTTGGTCCTCAGGCCTTGTAGTACTTCAGCATTTGCCCTCTCCACCTGGCCGTTGCTCCGTGGGTGCGCCACGGAAGCAAAACAGACCTTGCTGCCGAGGTCTTGGATGTACTGCATGAAGGTGTGGCTTGTGAACTGCGTGCTGTTGCAAAGCTTGCTTCCTGACCTTCTGCTTGACGGGTCATGCATGGGGATAGGCAACAAGATGGTGCTCAATCACTTCCCTGGGAATGCCGGGGATGTCGGATGCTTGCCATGCAAACACATCGACATTCGCCCGCAGGAAAGTGACGAGCGCTCTTTCCTATTTGCTGTCGAGGGTGGAGCTTATGGTGAAAGCCCCTCCCATGCCATCCTCCTTGACGGACACCTTCTTGGTCTCTGGTGATGCAGCTCTAGATTTCTTGCTCTTGCCGGTGGAGCTCTCTAGCACGTCCTCGACGGGAGCACAACACTCCGAAGAGGTGCGCTTGCCGGAGTGGGTGCGAGAGGTCTTGCCGGTCTTCTTCCCTCTCGGGCTTCAGCGGCAGGAGCAAGGGCCTTGGCGGCAGTCGCTGCAACTGCTTCCCGTTAGAGTTGGTCGGCGCAGATCAGCGCGTCCTTGTCAGAGGGGATGGTGATGATGGTCATCGGCCCAGGCATCTTCAGCGTGTTGTAGGCGTAATGTGATGCCGCCATGAACTTGGCTAATGCCGGGCGGCCGAGGATCCCATTGTAGGGCAAGGGGATCTCGGCTACATCAAAGACAATCCTCTCCGTCCTATAGTTCAACTCGCCTCCAAACGTCATAGGCAGCGTGACCTTACCATTCGGCTGACTCTTTCCCGGATTGACCCCTTGAAACATGCCCGTCTCCTCGAGGTCTACATCAGGAATTTGCAGCCTCTTGATCACAATGGGCGAGATCAAATTCAGACCAGCCCCGCCTTCAACTAGCATCTTTGTCACCTTGAGGTTGTGTATCGTTGGTGAAACCAACAATGGCAAACACCCGACCGCAGTTGTGCGATCAGGGTGGTCCTCGGTGTCAAAGATGATAGGCGTGCTGGACCACTTCAGTGGCTTTTGAGCGTCGAACGATGGCTCCGCTACTATGATCTCACGCACCCACTGCTTGAGCTGGCGGTGAGAGGTATGCAGCAAGGCGCCACCGTTGACGCATATGGCCTCCGTAGCTTTCGAGAACTCATGCTTGCCGAACTTGTCGTCCTCGTCATGATCATCGTCTTCCTGCTTCTTGTCGCGGCCCCGAGCGGGCCTCTCTTGCTGGTTATCCTTGCCGCGGTGGCCTCCTTGATCGCCACGCTTCTTGCCGGATCCTTCGGCACCATCCTGACCCTTCTCCTTGTCCTGCCTCTCATACTCGGCTTTTTGCCTTTTAGCAAGCAGCTCGACTTGTCGGCAGTTCTGGAGGTCATGGCCCTTGGTGTGGTGGATCTTGCAATATTGCTTGTCGGAGCCTCCTGGCTTGTCTGCAGCCGCCAAGGCCCGGCAAGAGGCGCACCCTGCAATCTCCTTGCCGGGGTCATCTGCCTTGGCCTTCTTGGCAGTGCCGGTGTCGTCGGATCCCTCAACGGCAAGCACGGCCTTGCCCTTGCGTTTCCTGTTGCGGCGCCGACCCTTCTTCGTTGGGGTGGCGGTGTCTTCATCCGTAGAGTCGGTTTCCGCGCCGGCGTCCTCGCCGGGGTACTTCCTTGACCTTGTTCACCACCAACTCTTGGCGCATCTTGCGGTTGCGCACATTCTGATGGAATGCGCTGATCACGACGGCGGGATGAACATCTGGTATGTTGTATTGCACTCGGGTGAACCTCTGTATGTACTTGCGCAGGTTCTCACCATCCTTCTGGGGAATGATGTGCAAATCGCTCGCCTGGCCATGAGCTTGGTGGCCTCTAGTGAAGGCACCAACGAACTCATGACACAGATCCGACCAAGAAGAAATGGAATCCGTCGGCAAGTGCATCAACCAGGACATGACATTGGGTTTCAGGGCCAACGGGAAGTAATTGGCAAGCACCTTGTCATCGTGAGCTCCAGCGGCTTGCATCGCGATGGTGTAGATGCTAAGGAACTCCGAAGGGTGGGTCTTGCCATTGTACTTCTCGCCGACGTCGGGCTTGAACGTGCAGTGTGACAGCCACTGGAATGGCCGCAGCTCACGGGTAAAGGCTGGGAAACCCACCTCGTAAGGTAGGCCACCGGAGCCTCCCGGTGCTTGGTGGTCCATAGCAGGCCCTGCTCGCCTATCTGACTGGTGGCGTGTATCGCGCCGGCGCTTGATGGTAGTTCGAGCGTCTTCATGGGCTTGCTCTCGAAGAACTTGGCGCTGGTCGCGGTGGGTCCGTGGGTTGGACGACGCTATGGAAATGTTATCACAAGCGTCATCACGACGGATCGACACCCGCGGTGGCTGGCGTGGAGGTGGAGAGTGCACCATGGCCGCAGCACCCCCGGCCCCTCCACCGATGGCGTGCGGTGGTTCGACGAAGCGCCGGCCTGAGGGCCCTGCCGGCCGTGGCTCGTCTTTGTTGGCGACGCCGACAAGGCTCCGGATGGTGGCTCTCCACTTATCGAGCCTTTCCATAGCAGGAGAGAAGTCGAGGAGCAACTGCACGCGCACCAAAGCTTCTGCCAGCATGGGCGGTGGTGAAAGCTACGTGGACCGTGACGCGCTCCGACTCCTAACCATGTTAGAAGGAGCTCCATCACGGCCCTACGGCTGCATGCCATTTTTGCCAGTGCTTCGACGGGCATGTTGGCCTCCTCCGTCCCGCGAGTGATGCACGGGACTCTTCCCACGGCGGCGCCCGGGGTCCCCAGCGTGGTGGCACTGCTCGTCGCGCACACCCTGGGAAGAGCACATCACGGGCGCCGGCGTAGGCGACTTGGAGGTCGCTGCACAGCCCGTAGGTGGCCCGACGCTGCCCTTGGAGGGCCCCGCGCTGCCTGCGGGGCCCGGGCTCCGTCTTTTGATTTGGTGGCATGCGGCCCATTGTCTCGCGCACGCACGACGCCGCTCGCCAGGCTCTGACTGCTAGAGCGATGTGGGTGTTCGCGGGCCGTGCTTCGGCTTCCATCCGCGACCGCCCCACCGCTCACCCGCACTGGTATGGGCCGTCCGGCTTCGGATGAACCGATCGCCGTGATCGCCTTCTTCTTGGGAGCCATGGCGATGAAGAACTGCTACGCTAACTGCGAGACCGGATTTTCACAACTGCGCCCCCTACCTGGCGCGCCAAAGGTGTCGGGGAAATCGACACCTATGGAATCACTGTGATCCCTTCTACGGTTGGCGGGCGCGGGGTTGTGCAAAGAGCGGGTCTAACAGGAAGCACACATATCATTTACCCAGGTCCGGGCCGCGGAGATGCATAATACCCTAGTCCTGCTTTGGTGGATGTATTTCAGTGTTCTTGTGTTTTTGAGCTAGCTACGGGGTGTAACTTGTCCAAAAGATCCGAATCCTTCTCCTAGACGCCTCGGGCCTCCTTTTATAGACAAAAGGGGTTGCCACGGTGGCACACAAGAGGTGGAAAGGTGTACAGTGGATGAGCCTATCCTCTGGCACCGTTGGACAAATGCATTTAATGCGCTGCCGACATGCCCCTCTTGCTTTATCGGGGACGGCAAGGAAGCTCGTCCCAGCTGTCGCTGCTTCGCCTGGTTCCGACGCGCGTCCGAGTTGATGAGGTGTTGGTGTGCCACGTTGGCTGGTTGCTGTGCTGGCGCGGCGGCAGAGTCTTCAGGAAGATTTGCATGCCACCACACAGGTGCTTGCTGAGTCGGCATAGAGGCGGCATGTCGCCACGCAGGCGCCTGCCCAGCTAGTTGAGCTAGCAGCTGCATGGGGACGGTGGTGGAGTCTTGGCAGACGTGGGCCCGGCTGCGGCCTTATTGGTGTCCTCGGCAAGGATCTTGCCAGGGCCCCAGCAAGGGTCTTGCCGTGGCGTCGTGGTCGTTCCCGGAAAGGATCTTGCCGGGGGTCTTGTGGATTTCCTCGGCTAGGATCCCGCCAAGGGTCGTCGTCTTCTGGTCTCATCTGATCTCGTGTGTTTATGATCTTGACAAAGATCTACATGCCACCATGGAGGTGCCTCCCGAGCCTTGGTCCCAATGTGGTTGATGGCGTTGGAACCCTTGGGCTCAAGGGAGGCGCGCTCCGTTGGCATCAGGCAAGTTGCCCCGGCAAGGCTCTTGCCGGGGCTGCGGAGGCCGTCCCGGCAAGGGTTTTGCCGGGGGAGTCCACCTCGCCCTCTTTCCCTTTGTGTCTCTGGTCTTGGCGTTGCCTTGGCTGTCTTGTTCTCCGGCTTCCCTCCTCTGCCCTGCTAAGTGTGGACGCGGGCGAGGCTCTGACTGCCCTTGCACAAGTAATGGGGTTAAAAGGAGAGCCCCTACTTTTGTACACCGACAGTACGGCACCTCTGAGTTCTGCACACATTCAGCTCGATGACGTCCCTCGAACTCTTGATCCAGCAAAGTGTTGAGGGAGAGTTCCATTAGCACGACGGCATGGTGACGGTGATGGTGAAGTGATCCTCGCAGGGCTTCGCCTAAGCACTTCATGAATATGACCGGAGGCGTAAACTGTGGAGGGGGGCGCCGCACACGGCTAGCAATGTTTGTTGTTTGTTCTAGCGGTGCCCCCTCATAGATATAGGTTGAAGGGGAGGAGACGCAGCCAAGGGGGCGCCCCAATTAGGAGGAATCCTACTTGGGCACCTCCGAATTTGGCCTCCCCCTTTCCTATTCCTATTCGGAGTAGGGAGGGAAGAGGGGGAAGGGGGAATCCTATTCCTTTTTTCCTTTCCTCCTTCCCCTTTAATTCTCCAATTTGGCCATCCCATATGTGGGGGGGGGGGGGCGCAGCAGCCCCTTTGTGGCTGGTGTGTTTCCCCTCTTGGCCCATAAGGCCCATATAGTTTGCCGGGGGTAGCCCGAAACCCCTTTCGGTGACCTGATACGTACCCGATAACCCCAGAACACTTCCGGTGTCCGAATACTATCGTCCTATATATGAATCTTTACCTCTCGACCATTTCGAGACTCATCGCCATGTCCATGATCTCATCCGGGACTCCGAACAACATTCGGTCACGAAATCACATAACTCATATAATACAAATCGTCATCAAACATTAAGCGTGTGGACCCTACAGGTTCGAGAACTATGTAGACATGACCTAGACACCTATCCGGTCAATAACTAATAGCAGAACTTGGATGCTCATGTTGGCTCCCACATATTCTACGAAGATCTTTATCGGTCGAACCGTTATGGCAACATATGTTATTCCCTTTGTCATCGGTATGCTACTTACCCGAGATTCGACCGTCGGTATCTTCATACCTAGTTCAATCTCATTACCGCCAAGTCTCTTTACTCGTTCCGTCATGCATCATCCCGTAACTAACGCATTAGTTACATTGCTCGCAAGGCTTATTATGATGTGCATTACCGTGAGGGCCCAGAGATACCTCTCCGATACTCGGAGTGACAAATCCTAATCTCGATCTATGCCAACCCAACAAATACCTTCAGAGATACCTGTAGAGCATCTTTCTAATCACCGAGTTACGTTGTGACGTTTGATAACACACACGGTATTCCTCTGGTATCCGGGAGTTGCATAATCTCATAGTCAAAGGAATATGTATAAGTCATGAAGAAAGCAATAGTAATAAAACTTAACAATCATTATGCTAAGCTAACACATGGGTCTTGTCCATCACATCATTCTCCTAATGATGTGATCCCATTCATCAAATGAAAACACATGTTTATGGTTAGGAAACTTAACAATCTTTGATTAACGAGTAGTCTAGTAGAGGCTTACTAGGGACACTATGTTTGGTCTATGTATCCACACATGTATCAAGTTTCCGGTTAATACAATTCTAGCATGAATAATAAACATTTATCATGATATAAGGAAATATAAAATAACAACTTTATTATTGTCTCTAGGGCATATTTCCTTCAGTCTCCCACTTGCACTAGAGTCAATAATCTAGTTGACATCGCCATGTGATCTAACACTAATAGTTCACATCTTTATGTGATTAACACCCATAGTTCACATCGCCACGTGATCAACACCCAAAGGGTTTACTAGAGTAAATAATCTAGTTCACATCGCTATGTGATTAACACCCAAAGAGTACTAAGGTGTGATCATGTTTTGCTTGTGAGAGAAGTTTAGTCAACGGGTCTGCCACATTCAGATCCGTATGTATTTTGCAAATTTCTATGTGTATAATGCTCTGCACAAAGCTACTCTAGCTAATTGCTCCCACTTTCAATATGTATCTAGATTGATACTCAGAGTCATCTAGATCGGTGTCAAAGCTTGCATCGACGTAACTCTTTACGACGAACTCTTTATCACCTCCATAACCGAGAAATATCTCCTTAGTCTTCTAATGATAATTTTGACCGCTGTCTAGTGATCTATTCCTGGATCACTATTGTACACCTTTGCCAAACTCATGGCAAGGTACACAATAGGTCTGGTATACAGCATGGCATACTTTATAGAACCTATAGTTGAGGCATAGGGAATGACTTTCATTCCCTCTCTATCTTCTGTCGTGGTCGGGTTTTGAGTCTTACTCAACTTCATACCTTACAACTCATGCAAGAACTCCTTCTTTGACTGATCCATTTTGAACTCCTTCAAAATCTTATCAAGGTATGTACTCATTGAAAGTCTTATCAAGCGTCTCGATCTATCTCTATAGATCTTGATGCCCAATATATAAGCAGCTTCACCGAGGTCTTTCTTTGAAAAACTCCTTTCAAACACTCCTTTATGCTTTCTAGAAAATTCTACATCATTTCCGATCAACAATATGTCCTTCACATATACTTATCAGAAAGCTATAGTGCTCCCACTCACTTTCTTGTAAATACAGGCTTCACCACAAGTCTGTATAAAACCATATGCTTTGATCACCTTATCAAAGCGTATATTCCAACTCCGAGATGCTTGCACCAGTCCATAGATGGATCGCTGGAGTTTGCACACTTTGTTAGCACCTTTAGGATTGACAAAACCTTCTGGTTGCATCATATACAACTCTTCTTTAAGAAATCCATTAAGGAATGTAGTTTTGACATCCATTTGCCAGATTTCATGAAATGTGGCAATTGCTAACATGATCCGGATAGACTTAAGCATTGCTATGAGTGAGAAAATCTCATCATAGTCAACACCTTGAACTTGTCAAAAACTTTTTTGACAAGTCTAGCTTTGTAGATAATAACACTACTATCAGCGTCCATCTTCCTCTTGAAGATCCATTTATTCTCTAGGGCTTACCGATCATCGGGCAAGTCAACCAAAGTCCATACTTTGTTCTCGTACATGGATCCTATCTCAGATTTCATGGCCTCAAGCCATTTTGCGGAATCTGGGCTCATCATCGCTTCCTCATAGTTCATCGTTCATCATGGTCTAGTAACATGACTTCCAGAACAGGATTACCATACCACTCCGGTGTGGAACGTGCTTTGGTTGACCTACGAGGTTCGGTAGTAACTTGATCTGAAGTTTCATGATCATTATCATTAGCTTCATCTCTTGTTGGTGTAGGCATCACGGGAACGGTTTTCTGTGATGAGCTACTTTCCAATTCGAGAGAAGGTACAATTACCTCATCAAGTTCTACTTTCCTCCCACTCACTTCTTTTGAGAGAAACTCCTTCTCTAGAAAGGATCCATTCTTAGCAACAAAGACCTTGCCTTTGGATCTGTGATAGAAGGTGTACCCAACAGTTTCTTTTGGGTATCCTATGAAGACGCACTTCTCCGATCTGGGTTCGAGCTTATCAGGCTGAAGCTTTTTCACATAAGCATCGCAACCCCAAACTTTAAGAAACGACAACTTAGGTTTCTTGCCAAACCATAGTTCATACGGTGTCGTCTCAACGGATTTAGATCGTGCCCTATTTAACGTGAATGCAGCTGTATCTAATGCATAACCCCAAAAGATAGTGGTAAATCAGTAGGAGACATCATAGATCACACCATATCTAATAAAGTACAGTTACGACGTCCGGACACACCATTACACTGTGGTGTTCCAGGTGGCGTGAGTTGTGAAACTATTCCGCATTGTTTTAAATGAAGGCCAAACTCATAACTCAAATATTCGCCTCCACGATCAGATAGAAACTTTATTTTCTTGTTACGACGATTCTCCACTTCACTCTAAAATTCTTTGAACTTTTGAAATGTTTTACACTTGTCTTTCATTAAGTAGATATACCCATATCTGCTTAAATCATCTATGAAGGTTAGAAAATAACGATACCCGCCGCGAGCCTCAACACTCGTCGGACCGGGTACATCGGTATGTATTATTTCCTATAAGTCAGTGGCTCGCTCCATTGTTCCAGAGAACGGAGTCTTAGTCATCTTGCCCATGAGGCATGGTTTGCAAGCATCAAATGATTCATAATCAATTGATTCCAAAATTCCATCTGCATGGAGTTTCTTCATGCGATTTACACCAATATGACCTAAAAAGGCAGTGCCACAAATATGTTGCACTATCATTATCAACTTTGCATCTTTTGGCATCAATATTATGAATATGTGTATCATTACGATCGAGATTCAATAAAACATTCACATTGGGTGTATGACCATAGAAGGTTTTATTCATGTAAATAGAACAATAATTATTCTCTGACTTAAATGAATAACCGTATTGCAATACACATGATCACATCATATTTATGCTCAAAGCAAACACCAAATAACATTTATTTAGGTTCAACAGTAATCCCGAAGGTAGAGGGAGTGTGCGATGGTGATCTTATCAACCTTGGAATCACTTCCAACACACATCATCACCTTGCCCTTAACTAGTCTCTGTTCATTTTGCAACTCCTGTTTTGAGTTACTAATCCGAGCAACTGAACCGCTATCAAATACCCAGAGGTTACTATGAACACTAGTAAAGTACACATCAATAACATGTATATCAAATATACCTTTGTTCACTTTGCCATCCTTCTTATCCGCCAAGTATCTAGGACAGTTCCACTTCGAGTGAGCATTTCCTTTGCAGTAGGATCACTCAGTTTCAGGCTTGGGTCTAGCTTTGTGCTTCTTCATGGGAGTGGCAACTTGCTTGCCATTCTTCTTGAAGTTCCCTTTCTTTCCCTTGCCCTTTTTCTTGAAACTAGTGGTCTTGTTAATCATCAACACTTGATGCTCTTTCTTGATTTCTACCTTCACCGATTTCAGCATCGTGAAGAGCTCGGGAATCATTTTCGTCATCCCTTGAAAATTATAGTTCATCACAATGTTAAAGTAGCTTCGTGATAGTGACTAGAGAATTCTGTCAATCACTATATTATCTGGAAGATTAACTCCCACTTGATTCAAGCGATTGTAGTACCCAAACATTCTGAGTACATGCTCACTGGCCGAGCTATTCTCGTCCATCTTGTAGGCAAAGTACTTGTCAAAGGTCTCATACCTCTCGACACGGGCATGAGTCTGAAATACCAATTTCAACTCTTGGAACATCTCATATGCTCCGTGGTGTTTCAAAACATTTTTGAAGTCTCGGTTCTAAGCCATAAAGCATGGTGCACTAAACAATCAAGTAGTCATCATACCGAGCTTGCAAAACGTTCATAACGTATGCATCTGCTCCTGCAACAGGTTCGTCATCTAGTGTTGCATCAAGGACATAATTCTTCTGTGCAGCAATGAGGATAATCCTTAGATCACGGACCCAGTCCACATCATTGCTACTATCATCTTTCAACTTAGTTTTCTCTAGGAACATATAAAAAATACAGGAGAGCTATACGCGAGCTATTGATCTGCAGCATAGATATGCAAATACTATCAGGACTAAGTTCATTATAAATTAAGTTCAATTAATCAAATTACTTAAGAACTCCCACTTAGATAGACATCCCTCAAGTCATCTAAGTGATATGTGATCCAAATCAACTAAACCATGTCTGATCATCACGTGAGATGGAGTAGTCATCAATGGTGAACATCTCTATGTTGATCATATGGACTGTATGATTCACGTTCGACCTTTCGGTCTCCAGTGTTCCGATGCCATGTCTGTACATGCCAGGCTCGTCAAGTTTAACCCGAGTATTCCACATGTGCAAAACTGTCTTGCACCCATTGTATGTGAACGTAGAGTCTATCACACCCGATCATCACGTGGTGTCTCGAAACGAAGAACTATAGCAACGATGCATACTCAGGGAGAACACTTCTACCTTGAAATTTAGTTAAGGGATCATCTTATAATGCTACCGCCGTACTAAGAAAAATAAGATGCATAAAAGACAAACATCACATGCAATCAAAATATGTGACATGATATGGCCATCATCATCTTGTGCCTTTGATCTCCATCTCCAAAGCACCATTATGATCTCCATCGTCACCGGCTCGACACATTGATCTCTGTCTCGCCAACTATTGCTTCTACAACTATCGCTAACACATAGTGATAAAGTAAAGCAATTACATGGTCTTTGCATTTCATACAATAAAGCGACAACCATAAGGCTCCTGCCAGTTGCTGATAAATTTTACAAAACATGATCATCTCATACATTAACGTATATCACATCATGTCTTGACCATATCACATCACAACATGCCCTGCAAAAACAAGTTAGACGTCCTCTACTTTGTTGTTGCATGTTTTGCGTGGCTGCTACGGGCTTCTAGTAAGAACCATTCTTACCTATGCATCAAAACCACAACGGTGATTTATCAAGTTTGCTGTTTTAACCTTCAACAAGGACTGGCCACTGTCAAATTCTATTCAACTGAAGTTGTAGAAACAGACACCCGCCAGCCACCTTTATGCAAAACTAGTTGCATGTCTGTCGGTGGAACCAGTCTCATGAACGTGGTCATGTAAGGTTGGTCTGGGCCGATTCATCCAACAATACCGCTGAATCAAAATAAGACATTGGTGGTAAGAGTATGACGATCACCGCCCACAACTCTTTGTGTTCTACTCGTGCATATCATCTACACATAGACCTGGCTTGGTTGCCACTACTAGGGAATGTAGCATGCAATTTCAAAATTTTCCTACGCTCACGCAAGATCTATCTAGGAGATGCATAGCAATGAGAGGGGGAGAGTGTGTCCATGTACCCTCGTAGACTGAAAGCGTTTGGCAACACAGTTGATGTAGTCGAACTTCTTCTCGTTCCGACAGATCAAGCACCAAATGTATGACACCTCCGAGTTCTGCACACGTTCAGCTCGATGACGTCCCTCGAACTCTTGATCCAGCAAAGTGTCGAGGGAGAGTTCTGTCAGCACGACGGCATGGTGACGGTGATGGTGAACTGATCCGCGTAGGTCTTCGCCTAAGCACTACGCGAATATGACCGGAGGCGTAAACTGTGGAGGGGGGCGCCACACACGACTAACAATGTTTGTTGTTTGTTCTAGCGGTGGCCCCCTCATATATATATATATATATATATATATATATATATATATATATATATATAGGTTGGATGGGAGGCGAGGCAACCAAGGGGGCACCCCAAGTAGGAGGAATCCTACTTGGGCACCTCCCAATTCGGCCTCCCCCCTTTCCTATTCCTATTCGGAGTAGAAAGGGAAGAGGGGGAAGTGGGAATCCTATTCCCTTTTTCCTTTCCTCCTTTCCCTTTCCTTCTCCAATTTGGCCAGCCCATATGGGGGGGGGTGTGTGTGTTTCCTCTCTTGGCCCATAAGGCCCATATAGTTTGCTGGGGGTAGCCCGGAACCCCTTCCGGTGCCCGATACGTACCCGGTAATCCCAGAACACTTACGGTGTCCGAATACTATGATCCTATATATGAATATTTACCTCTCGACCATTTCGAGACTCCTCGTCATGTCCGTGATCTCATCCGGGACTCTGAACAACATCAGGTCACCAAATCACACAACTCATATAATACAAATCGTCATCGAACGTTAAGCGTGCAGACCCTATGGGTTCGAGAACTATGTAGACATGACTGATACACCTCTCCGGTCAATAACCAATAGCGGAACCTGAATGTTCATATTGGCTCCCACATATTCTATGAAGATCTTTATTGGTCGAACCGTTATGACAACATACGTTATTCCCTTTGTCATCGGTTTGTTACTTGCCCGAGATTCGATCGTTGATATCTTCATACCTAGTTCAATCTCATTACCGGCAAGTCTTTTTACTCATTTCATAGTGTATCATCCCGTAACTAACTCATTAGTTACTTTGCTTGCAAGGCTTATTATGATGTGCATTGCCGAGAGGGCCCAGAGATACCTCTCCGATACTCGCAGTGATAAATCCTAATCTCGATCTATGCCAACCCAACAAATACCTTCGGAGATACCTGTAGAGCATCTTTATAATCACCCAGTTACGTTGTGAAGTTTGATAGGACACAAGGTATTCCTCTGGTATCCGGGAGTTGCATAACCTCATAGTCAAAGGAATATGTATAAGTCATGAAGAAAGCAATAGCAATAAAACTTAACGATCATTATGTTGAGCTAACGGATGGGTCTTGTCCATCGCATCATTCTCCTAATGATGTGATCCCGTTCATCAAATGACAACACATGTCTATGGTTAGGAAACTTAACCATTTGTGATTAACGAGCTAGTCTAGTAGAGGCTTACTAGGGACACTATGTTTTGTCTATGTATCCACACATGTATCATGTTTCCGGTTAATACAATTCTAGCATGAATAGTAAACATTTATCATGATATAAGGAAATATAAAATAACAACTTTCTTATTGCCTCTAGGGCATATTTCCTTCAAAACCATGCTATGCAAGAAAGAGAGGGGTGGTTATGCATGTAGCATTCATATGTTGAGTATATCACCCAATTAGGTCCTTCTAGATTGGTGGGATTTTGAACATGTGACTACCAACCCACGATGAAGGAGTATATCTAGTATTACAATCTTTTGTGAAGTAATACCACAATACTGATAAATTGCATCAACCATGCTATGAAGTTTGAAGACCAAATTTGATTTTTATATAAAAAGGATCTAGATCATTTAGCTTGGATCTAATTGTCCAGACACGTTGGTAAATTGTTGGGAGGTTCTTGCCTTTATTTTTTCAAGCTGACGGTCTAAATCTTTTCTACCTAGGATCTGATGGTCCAAACTAGTCGGGCATGAGATGAAGGAGGCTGGTGGGTAGGACATGTCCAGTGCTTTGATTGTTTTGTTGCTTCCATTCTAGTAGTACTTCTTTTCAGATTTCAATTTCTTATTTATTGAACTTCTTGCTTCAGAAACAGAAAAAAGTCAGTTATGAGCCCATTAATTTGCATCATGTATTGCTTTCCAACGTGAAACCAACCGATGCATAAATGAGAGGGGTGTTTATGCATGTAGCATTAATATGTTGGCTATATCACCCAGTTAGGTTCTTCTTGATTGTTGGGATTTAAAAGATGTGACTGACAACCAACGATGGAGGTAGTATACCTAAAAGTTACAATCTTTTGGAGAAGTAAAATCACAATACTCATAAATTGCATCAAACATGCTATAATATTTCTAGTCCAAATTTGATTTATATATAAAAAATATGGGTTTTCTATTTCGATGCCCCTGGTTGCTTTGTTGTGCTCAGTTTTTCCCAAGGCATCTAACTTTGCTCACTTTTGCCCTCCCTCCTCCACCACCAGATCACATAAGCCCAAATGTTGCACTGCCGTCTGGTAAACCGTTTGACCGTTACCTCCCGACTAGTTTTTCTATGTGTCTCCTCCTGACTAGTGGGGCCACCTTATATCCTTACAGGTGGGGCGGAGGCAGCGTACTGCATGTGTGGTGCAACCTCTCTCTCTTACCACATTTCAAACAACCTATACACCAGCCGTTCCCCATAGAACCGCCGCCACTGTTGCCAGAGCACCCGCCGCTGCCAGAGCACCCATCGATAGCCGACGGGGCGACTGAGGAAAGATTGCACCGTACCCCCAACCCGTACCTACCGAAGCCACCACCGTCGCCCCAATCTAGCCTGCAATCGACAGGAACCCTCGCCCATGGTGCACTGATTTGCCGCGTTTCGTGCCCCAGGCTTGTACTGGCTCGAGGGGATCTGGAGGGTGGACTTGCGACAGCAGATTGAACTGCATAGGCTTAGGCAATGTCGAGGGCACCAGCCTCCATCCCATCGACCATGGGGAGGATTGGATTGAACTAGGAGCAGCAGAGGACTCATGGATTCCAGCTGGGTAAGCCTCGAACCCCTTAAAATGTCTGATCTAAATCGATAATATGCCGAGTATTTGACCAATGGGCGAGTGAATTGTTACCTGCTTGACTGAATTATTGCCTGCCTAACTGTAGAATTGATCCAGCGCTTGTTTTTCGGCTCATGGTTACGATGGAAACTAGCATCCTGTGAGGTACAAAAGTGCATCATTTGTCTGGATTCTGGATTTTGGTACAATTATTTCTTTTGAAGATTTATGCAACTCCCTCTATTCTGATTATCCGTGGAGCCAAGCTGATGTTGTTGAACTGAATTTCAAGGATTTAGACTGCATATTTTTGTTGGGGAACGTAGTAATTTCAAAAAAATTCCTACGCACACGCAAGATCATGGTGATGCATAGCAACGAGAGGGGAGAGTGTTGTCTACATACCCTCGTAGACAGTAAGCGGAAGTGTTATGACAACGCGGTTGATGTAGTCGTACGTCTTCACGATCGACCGATCCTAGCACCAAAAGGACAACACCTCCGTGATCTACACATGTTCGGCTCGGTGACGTCCCACAAACTCACGATCTAGTAGAGTGTCAGGGAAGAGCTTCGTCAGCACGACGGCATGATGACGGTGATGATGAAGCTACCGGCGCAGGGCTTCGCCTAAGCACTACAAGGTTATGACCGAGGTGGATTATGGTGGAGGGGGGCACCACACACGGCTAAGAACAATGTCTGTTGTGTGTTCTAGGGTGCCCCCTGCCCTCGTATATAAAGAAGCAAGGGGGGAGGCCGTCCGGCCCTTGGGCGTGCCAAGGAGGGGAGGAGTCCTCCTCCTAGTAGGAGTAGGACTCCCCCTTTCCTAGTCCAACTAGGAGGAGGAAGGGGGAAGGAAGGAGATGAAGAGGAGAAGGAAAGGGGGGGGCGCCCCCTCCCTAGTCCAATTCGGACTCCCTATAGGGAGGGGGCGCGGCTGCCCCTTGTGGGCTGCCTCCCCTCTTCCCTATGGCCCATGTAGGCCCAATAGTCCCCCGGGGTTTTTCGATAACCCCCCGGCACTCCGATAATTATTCGGTGACCCCCGGAACTCATCCGGTGTCCGAATATAGTCATTCAATATATCAATCTATATTTCTCGACCATTTAGAGACTCCTTGTCATGTCCGTGATCACATCCAGGACTCTGAACTATCTTCGATACATCAAAACATATAAACTCATATTACTGATCATCACCGAAAGTTAAGCGTGCGGACCCTACGGGTTCGAGAACTATGTAGACATGACCGAGACACGTCTCTGGTCAATAACCAATAGCGGAACCTGGATGTTCATATTGGCTCCCACATATTCTACGAAGATCTTTATCGGTCAAACCGCATAACAACATACGTTGTTCCCTTTGTCATCGGTATGTTACTTGCCCGAGATTCGATCATCGGTATCTCAATACCTAGCTCAATCTCATTACCGACAAGTCTCTTTACTCGTCCCGTAATGCATCATCCTGCAACTAACTCATTAGTCACATTGCTTGCAAGGCTTATAGTGATGTGCATTACCGAGAGGGCCCAGAGATATCTCTCCGACAATCGGAGTGACAAATCCTAATCTTGATCTATGCCAACTCAACAAGTAACATCGGAGACACCTGTAGAGCACCTTTATAATCACCTAGTTACGTTGTGAAGTTTGATAGCACACAAAGTGTTCCTCCAGTATTCGGGAGTTGCGTAATCTCATAGTCATAGGAACATGTAGAAGTCATGAAGAAAGCAAAAGCAATATACTAAACGATCAAGTGCTAAGCTAAAGGAATGGGTCAAGTCAATCACATCATTCTCTAATGATGTGATCCCATTAATCAAATGACAACTCATGTCTATGGCTAGGAAACATAACCATCTTTGATTCAACGAGCTAGTTAAGTAGAGGCATACTAGTGACACTCTGTTTGTTTATGTATTCACACATGTGCTAAGTTTCCGGTTAATACAATTCTAGCATGAATAATAAACATTTATCATGATATAAGGAAATATAAATAACAACTTTATTATTGCCTCTAGGGCCTATTTCCTTCAATTTTCAATAACAATACTTCTAGGAATAAGATTGAAGAATTCATTCTTGCAAGTAGGGAGTTTTACCACTTCAACAAAATTGGGGTGAATACTAATCATTTTAAGATCTTCCTTGTTGCTATTAGAAGTGGCACCCTTGTTCTTGGTGACTTGTGTAGACTTAAAGATTTTATGAGAGTTTTTTCAATAGTTTTAATAGAAGAAAAGGCCGAGCTTAAGTTACTAAAAATTTCTTCCAACTTATCAATATGAGGGGGACTTTCTTCTACTCTTTCGTCAACTACAGTTTCCTTTTCACTTAGTAATTTGAGAGCATCTCCCGCTTTGACCCAATTTTATTAGCAAGAACATGCATCCTTTTATCCAAAATTTCATATTTTTCTTCAGTGATCATTTTGTTTTCAATAGCATCTAATCTTTGCATAACATGCTCAAGAGTTAGGATTGTTTCATTAACAATGATAGGTGGTGCACCCACTAGATCTGTCGTAGCATTAAAAGCATCCAAAGATGGACACATCAAGAAATTTCCACCGGTAATCGTATCAAGGACAAATCTATACCAAGTGATAATGCCCACATAAAAACTGCGAAGAAGAACAACGGTAGATTGCTTACGAATAGATCTATTATGAGTGTCAGTGTCAAAACCGGCGGATCTCTGGTAGGGGGTCCCAAACTGTGCGTCTAGGCCGGATGGTAACAGGAGGCAGGGGACACGATGTTTTACCAAGGTTCGGGCCCTCTTGATGGAGGTAAAACCCTACGTCCTGCTTGATTAATATTGAAGATATGTGTAGTACAAGAGTAGATCTACCATGAGATCAGAGAGGCTATACCCTAGAAGCTAGCCTATGGTATGATTGTATGTTGTGATTGTTGTCCTACGGACTAAAACCCTTCAGTTTATATAGACACCGGAGAGGGTTAGGGTTACACAAGGTCGGTTACAAAGGAGGAGATATCCATATACGTATTGCCTAGCTTGCCTTCCATGCCAAGTAGAGTCCCATCCGGACACGAGACGAAGTCTTCAATCTTGTATCTTCATAGTCTAACAGTCCGGCCAATGGAGATAGTCCGGCTGTCCGGAGACCCCCTAATCCAGGACTCCCTCAGTAGCACCTGAACCAGGCTTCAATGACGATGAGTCCGGCGCGCAGTTGTCTTCGGCACTGCAAGGCGGGTTCCTTCTCCGAATACATCACAGAAGAATTTGAATACGAGGATAATGTCCGACCCTGCAAAATAAGTTCCACATTCCACCGTAGAGAGAATAATGTTTTCGCAGATCTAATTTGCTAGCTTATTTTGGCAACACGAAGTTACGTCATGGCCCGGTGATTATTCGAACCGTTTCTTTTAACCAGCCCTGCACATAACGCGAGACAGTTTTTCAACACGTCTTGTCAAAGCAGAGATCGTGTCTCCTTATTATGGGATTCTCATCAATACGGGTGTGGGTAACCCAACCACGCCATCAATTATGGCGCTTGGGGGATAAGTGAGTTTTACCAGGCAAGTGGGGATGCTTAGTTTCGTCCGCCCATATAAAGGGATTATGATCCACCTTTCTATCCACGCCTTCTTCCTCCTTTGCTCATCCGCTTCCGCACACTCGAGCTCTAGCGCCCAAGCCCTCACTTCCACCTCAACCTTCTCCAACCATGTTCGGAGCGGGAGGCAAGTGGATGGTCTCCTCCGTCACGAAGGGAGATGTCAAGAAACTGAGGAGAGCAGGATACCTGCCCGACGACATCGCGCATCGGCTCCCTGATGAGGGGCAGCTCATCCCCACCCCCAGGCCCCATGAGAGGGTTGTATTCCTCACCCAGTTCCTCCGTGGACTGGGATTCCCTCTCCATCCCTTCGTCCCGGGGCTCATGTTCTATTACGGCCTGGATTTCCACGATCTGGCCCCGAACTTCATCCTCAACATCTCGGCGTTTATCATCGTGTGCGAGGCCTTCCTCTGCATCAAGCCCCACTTCAGCTTATGGCTGAAGACCTTCAATGTCAAGTCGAAGGTGGTGGGCGGCCGCCAGGCGGAGTGCGGAGGCGCCATATTGGGCAAGATGCCCAACATAACATGGCTCGAGGGCTCCTTTGTGGAAACCATAAAGTGGTGGCAATCGGGGTGGTTCTATATCACCGAGCCGCACGACCCAACATGGGTAGTGGCCCCCAAATTCCGATCTGGCATCCCCACGCGGCTCACCTCCTGGAAGGAGAAGGGCCTGTCCTGGGGTAATTCAAAAGAGTTGACCGGACTCCAGACATGTATTCAAAACATGCTGGACAAGAAGCTCAAGCTCGTCAACATAGTCCAGGTTATGCTCGTCCGCTGGATACTCCCGTGCCAACAACGAGAGTTCACCTTATGGGAGCTCAATCCGGCACAGCACCGAACTCTGAACAGGCTCTTCGACGTGACTCATGAAGATTCCTGGAGGGTGCTGTTCAAGAGCGCCGAGGTCCCTCCCCCCGTTACTGAGGATCGCGGATTCAGCGCGAAGCACCAAGCCAGTGCGGTAAGTTGTTTTACCTTTCACAAGATACCCATTTTTATATAGATTGACTCCATGCGGGATCTAAACTCCCATGCCTTTAATGGCAGAAGATGGCCGGACAAATCGACTGTCCGGCTCCCTTGCCCGAAGGCCCTGCAGACGCCCTTCTGGCGAAGATGTTGACTCCGGCCCCTTATACGGTGCCGGAGAAGACCAAGAAGGCCAAGGGAGCTCGAAAGAGTTTCCGATGCCAGGCGTCGTCGGACTCACCGTCCGATGACTCTGCGGCGCACTCTTCCCTCGAAGACGAGGAAGAGGAAGAAGAGGCTCCCCCACCAACTGGGGGAGACAAGAAAAGGAAGGCCGCCCCAATTGGGGAGGCCGGAGGGTCCAAGAAGGGAAGGACTCTCCTTCTGGACAGCTCCACCGCCGCCGAGGAAAGTGAAGACGAGTGGTTGCCCAGGGCCAAGCCCCAGGGGAGATCATAAGTATTCGGATACCAAAGTAACCCATAGGATTCCTTTGTCGCATTGCTTTCCCTAATCACCGAACATGATTACGCAGGCCACCACAAGCCAATATGGAGGTGTCATCGGACGGCTCCCTGGGCGCGTCGGACATGGATAGCGATCCAGTCCCGACCACCACCTCCCCTCATCCTGCCGACGACGCCGAGGTGTTGTCTCAAGAGGCACCGGATCGAGGGGAGATAGTCCTGGAGGTGCCTCAAGGCGACCTTCCGGACTCCGGGAGCAGAGAGGACGAGGCCCCTGAGAGCTCCGAGTTCGGCCCTCAGCCGAACACCGCGTCGGAACCTCCAGCGGTTCTGGGCTCGGGCAGGCTGTCTCCTCCTAAGAGGGGTGAGACACCTGTGCCGGTGACCTCTGTCCATCCAGAGGCGCCAGACAATCTATTGGAAGCGCTTCACAGTGCTTCCATCAAGGAGGAGCACCACACTATCATGAGTGCGGTGATCCAGAAGGTTCTGTCCACCAAGAGCGGATTGACTGAAGCCTGTACTAGCCTTCTAACATGCTTCGAGGTAAGTGTTTTAGAATGTAGTAGAAGTATTACCGCATAGACAGTATCCCCTGATGCTTTGTTCGGTGTTCGCAAAGAAATGCCGAACAGAGGATCAAATAATACCGCAGGAGTCTGATATAAGTATGTCAATATGCATATGCAGGCTTCGCTGCTGGCGTCCGCCGCACTAACTGCGGAGGTCGCCGCACTAAAGCAGGACCTCGAGGGGTCCAAGAAGGAGCTCGGCCTTGCCAAGAGGCAGCTCGAGGAGAACAAGGGTAAGTAGTTAGTGCGGAGGTCGCCGCACTGAAGCAGGACCTCGAGGGGTCCAAGAAGGAGCTCGGCCTTGCCAAGAGGCAGCTCGAGGAGAACAAGGGTAAGTAATACCCCGTCTATGGATATGTATATATAAAAAAGGATGCGATTGCAAAAATGACAGGATTATTGTATGTTTGCCAGGGGCCACGACCGAGGTGGCGACCCTAAAGCAAGCGCTGGCCAAGGCCGAAGATATAGCGGCCAAGGAGCACGCCGAGCGGGAGAAGCACGAGGCTCGGGTGGGTGAGGTGCAGCAAGAGCTCCAGACTCTCGTGACAAAGCACAAGGCGTTGGAGCTTGAATCGAAGCCGCGAGAGTCTGAGCTTGCTGCGGCCCTTGAGAGTGCAAAAAGCACCAAGGCCGAAGCACAAAAGGCCCTCCAAGAGATCGACGCGATGAAGAAGATAGCGGAGGGTAAGGCTTTCTATATGCAAAGCAATCATGTATAAGTGATTTACCGATTACTTACCTGAATCCGGAGCTCTTTAGGAGGATTCGAAGATTTGCCCCACAGTGTGTCCGATGCCGCACAATTTTACCAGGCCGAGGATGGAAGCTCGATGGAGAAGCTGTTCTGGTCTCAGTATGCTGAGGCCGAACATCCGGTGCCAATGAGCGACCAGCTGAAGCATATGGTCGAGCTACATAAGGCGGCCGATCAGGCCATGAAGGGCTTCATAGTCCGGCTGTGGCCCGGCAACGCCCTTCTAAACAGCTGCTTCGGCCTCGTGAGGCGGCTTGTGGATGCCTGCCCACGGCTGGAGGTCGTTAAGCGATCCGTCTGCACTGAAGGTGCACGCCGGGCTTTCGCCTGTGTAAAAACGCAGTGGGTCAAGCTAGACACCGTGAAGCTGATCAAGGAGGGGTCGCTAGAGGGCAAGGAGCACCGCCACCCCGAGATGTACTACAAGGGTGTGTTGCTGGGCGTTCGTCTCATCGCAGATGAGTGTTCAAAAGATCTAATATTTGAGTAAACTTGCTCATTTTATCCTGTACGATGAAAACTTGTTTCATATGCGCTATGCAACGCTTGTGTGAATTTAAAATATTACCTTCTGTTTGGCTGTTTATCCAATCTGAGAGATGGCTAGTCCTCGGCTTCTGCCCTCGTGCCATGAGTGCTGGGGTGTTCGGGATAAACCTGAGCACTCTTGTTCCCATGTTTGGGTCCTTCGAGGGAGGTGCTCAGCACAACGAACAAGGCAACCGGACTGATAATGCTTTATCACTCTCACTTAGCCATAGAATTCTATAATTTTAAATTTCGGCGAAGCCCCTGGTATTCGGAAGGCCGAATTCGTGGCGCGATACACGCCTGTAAGCCGGACAGAGCCGACTCCTCGCCCTAAGCGGCATAAGTCTTTAGGGACTCGAAAAACCTCACCGAACAGCGACCA
Source organism: Triticum monococcum (assembly GCA_034509565.1). NCBI lineage: Eukaryota > Viridiplantae > Streptophyta > Magnoliopsida > Poales > Poaceae > Triticum > Triticum monococcum. Next base: position 611,555,433 of record CM067842.1, read on the forward strand.
GTCTCTCGCCTTATCATGACAGTCAGTTTTAGCTTTCTCTACTCAGGTGCTTAGCCCGGCAGAACCGGGGCACAATCGCAGTAGTTCTCCTAGCGCTACCTTAGCCGATAGAGCGGAACGTAAGGTACCAAAACATAAGAGCCGGGCAAACCCAACATTTGACCAAGGACATGATTCAGAGCTGATGCATATAATGCTATAAGTTCGGGGTGCCGCACTTGTGAAAGTGTTTGGACTTTTCACACCCTACTGTGGGTACGTAAGCCCCTGGTGCATTGGCCATACCAGAGTGTACGGTTGCAAGGCATCATTAATGAACACACACACACACACACACACACACACACACACATATATATATATATATAAAATGCAATAATAGTCGTAATGTAATGCATTGTTTATTAAAAAATTGCATTAAAGTAGAGTGATACAGATAGTGCAATAAGCAAAAGAGTAGGACTATGTCCCTTCCAAGGGCGAGCTGAGGAATGATATGAAATCTGTAATCAACCTAGGAATTCCGTTATATAACGTAGTTGTCTGCCTCCTTCGTTCCTGTATCATGTGTTCGGCAATAGAGCTGCCGCACAGTGTTTCCAGAGATTAAAGTCCTGAAAGAAAAAGAAAAATAACCAAACGGGAAGCCCCTAATGCGGTTTAGGCCGCGTTTTGGGGCGTGCCGCAGTTGCCCCTCCCCACCTGTGCCCATGGTATTTTTAATGCGTAATTATGTACACGCGGCACGAATGTCGCCATTGGGCTGCGATTGAGGAGGCCGCCGTATTGCTACGTGAGCTTGGATCGCGCCAGGCGGTCTATTTGCTGATTGCCCCGAGCGTGCTTGAAGGTTTTCGGGCTTTGAAACGCCGAACTGGTAGATTGCCTTGAGAGGCTGCTTTGCGCTTCTGCTGCAAGGGCCGTGGTGTGCTCCTCTGTTCGGAGAGAGCGGTCTGTGTTTCCATTGACTGTAATAACTCCACGAGGTCCTGGCATCTTGAGCTTGAGGTATGCATAATGTGGTACCGCATTGAATCTAGCAAATGCGGTTCATCCGAGCAGCGCGTGATAACCACTGCAGAACGGGACTATATCGAAGATTAACTCTTCGCTTCGGAAGTTATCCGGGGATCCGAAGACCACTTCCAGTGTAATTGAGCCTGTGCAATGGGCCTCTATGCCTGGAATGACGCCTTTAAAGGTCGTTTTTGTCGGTTTGATCCTTGAGGGGTCTATGCCCATTTTGGGCACTATGTCCTGATAAAGCAGGTTCAGGATGCTGCCGCCATCCATAAGGACTCGATTGAGGTGAAATCCATCGATGATTGGGTCGAGGACCAGTGCGGCGAATCTGCCATGACGGATACTAGTGGGGTGGTCCCTGCGATCAAAAGTGATCGGACAGGAAGACCAAGGGTTGAACTTTGGGGCGACTAGCTCCAACGCATAGACGTCCCTGAGTGCACGCTTTCGCTCCCTCTGGGGGATGTGGGTTGCGTATATCATGTTCACCGTCCGCACTTGCGGGGGAAACCTCTTCTGTCCTCCAGTGTGCGGCTGCCGGGGCTCCTCCTCGTCATCGCTATGCAGTCCCTTGTCCTTGTTTTCGGCAATTAACTTGCCGGCCTGCTTGAACACCCAACAATCCCTGTTTTTGTGATTGGCTGGCTTATCTGGGGTGCCGTGTATTTGACACGAGCGATCGAGTATACGGTCCAAGCTGGATGGACCCGACGTACTTTGTTTGAATGGCTTTTTCCACTGACCGGGTTTAGAGCCTTTGAATCCGGCATTGACTGCCGTATCCTCAGTATTTTCACTGTTAATGCGGCGCTTATGCTTGTTGTGACGTGACCTGTTATTGTCGTCCTTGGTATCTAAGGTACCATGGTTCTTTGATATGTTATTACTGTGAGCCAACCAGCTGTCTTCTCCCGCACAAAAGCGGGTCATGAGCTGAAGGAAATATGCCCTAGAGGCAATAATAAAGTTATTATTTATTTCCTTATATCATGATAAATGTTTATTATTCATGCTAGAATTGTATTAACCGGAAACATAATACATGTGTGAATACATAGACCAACAGAGTGTCACTAGTATGCCTCTACTTTGACTAGCTCGTTAATCAAAGATGGTTATGTTTCCTAACAATGAACAAAGAGTTGTTATTTGATTAACGAGGTCACATCATTAGTTGAATGATCTGATTGACATGACCCATTCCATTAGCTTAGCACCCGATCGTTTAGTATGTTGCTATTGCTTTTCTTCATGACTTATACATGTTCCTATGACTATGAGATTATGCAACTCCCGTTTGCCGGAGGAACACTTTGGGTACTACCAAACGTCACAACGTAACTGGGTGATTATAAAGGAATACTACAGGTGGCTCCAAAGGTAGATGTTGGGTTGGCGTATTTCGAGATTAGGATTTGTCACTCCGATTGTCGGAGAGGTATCTCTGGGCCCTCTCGGTAATACACATCACTTAAGCCTTGCAAGCAGTGCAACTAATGATTTAGTTGCGGGATGATGTATTACGGAACGAGTAAAGAGACTTGACGGTAACGAGATTGAACTAGGTATCGGATACCAACGATCGAATCTCGAGCAAGTAACATACCGATGACAAAGGGAACAACGTATGTTGTTATGCGGTCTGACCGATAAAGATCTTCGTAGAATATGTAGGAGCCAATATGGGCATCCAGGTCCCGCTATTGGTTATTGACCGGAGATGTGTCTCGGTCATGTCTACAATGTTCTCGAACCGTAGGGTCCGCACGCTTAACGTTACGATGACAGTTATTATGAATTTATGCATTTTGATGTACTGAAGGTTGTTCGGAGTCCCGGATGAGATCACAGACATGACGAGGAGTCTCGAAATGGTCGAGACGTAAAGATTGATATATTGGAAGCCTATGTTTGGACATCGGAAGTGTTCCGGGTGAAATCGGGATTTTACCGGATTACCGGGAGGGTTACCGGAACCCCCCGGGAGCCAAATGGGCCTACATGGGGCATTGTGGAAAGGTGAAAGGGGCTGCCAAGGAGGGCTGCGTGCCTCCCCCCCTCCCCTAGTCCTATTAGGACTAGGAGAGGTGGCCGGCCACCTCTCTCTCTTTTCCTCTCCCTTTTTTCCAAGGAGTCCTAGTTGGAATAGGATTGGGGGGGGGAGTCCTACTCCCGGTAGGAGTAGGACTCCTCCTGCGCCTCCCTCCTTTGGCCGGCCAGCCTCCCCCCTTTCATCCTTTATATACGGGGGCAGGGGACACCCCAAGACACAGAAGTTGATCCTTGAGATCGTTCCTTAGCCGTGTGCGGTGCCCCTGCCACCAAATTCCACCTCGATCATACCGTTGCAGTGCTTAGGCGAAGCCCTGCGTCAGTAGTACATCAAGATCGTCACCACGCCGTCGTGCTGACGGAACTCTTCCTCGACACTTTGCTGGATCGGAGCCCGAGGAACGTCATCGAGCTGAACGTGTGCTAAGAACTCGGAGGTGCCGGAGTAACGGTGCTTGGATCGGTCGGATCGGGAAGAAGACGTACGACTACTTCCTCTACGTTGTGTCAACGCTTCCATTGCGATCTACAAGGGTACGTAGATCGGACTCTCCCCCTCGTTGCTATGCATCACCATGATCTTGCGTGTGCGTAGGAAATTTTTTGAAATTACTGCGTTCCCCAACAGTGGCATCCGAGCCTAGGTTTTTATGGTTTGATGTTATATGCACGAGTAGAACACAAGTGAGTTGTGGGCGATACAAGTCATACTGCCTACCAGCATGTCATACTTTGGTTCGGCGGTATTGTTGGACGAGACGATCCGGACCAACCTTACGCGAGACCGGTTCCCTCGACGTGCTTTGCACATAGATGGCTTGCGGAAGACTGTCTCTCCAACTTTAGTTGAACCAAGTGTGGCTACGCCCGGTCCTTGAGAAGGTTAAAACGGAGTCTATTTGACGAACTATCGTTGTGGTTTTGATGCGTAGGTGAGATGAGTTCTTACTTAAGCCCGTAGCAGCCACGTAAAACTTGCAACAACAAAGTAGAGGACGTCTAACTTGTTTTTGCAGGGCATGTTGTGATGTGATATGGTCAAGGCATGATGCTGATTTTATTGTGTGAGATGATCATGTTTTGTAACCGAGTTATCGACAACTGGCAGGAGCCATATGGTTGTCGCTTTATTGTATGCAATGCAATCGCGATGTAATGCTTTACTTTATTACTAAGCGGTAGTGATAGTCGTGGAAGCATAAGATTGGCGAGACGACAACGATGCTACGATGGAGATCAAGGTGTCGCGCCGGTGACGATGGTGATCATGACGGTGCTTCAGAGATGGAGATCACAAAGCACAAGATGATGATGGCCATATCATATCACTTATATTGATTGCATGTGATGTTTATCCTTTTATGCATCTTATCTTGCTTTGATTGACGGTAGCATTATAAGATGATCTCTCACTAAATTATCAAGAAGTGTTCTCCCTGAGTATGCACCGTTGCAAAAGTTCTTCGTGCTGAGACACCACGTGATGATCGGGTGTGATAGGCTCTACGTTCAAATACAACGGGTGCAAAACAGTTGCACACGCGGAATACTCAGGTTATACTTGACGAGCCAAGCATATACAGATATGGCCTCGGAACACGGAGACCGAAAGGTCGAGCGTGAATCATATAGTAGATATGATCAACATATTGATGTTCACCATTGAAAACTACTCCATCTCACGTGATGATCGGTTATGGTTTAGTTGATTTGGATCACGTGATCACTTAGAGGATTAGAGGGATGTCTATCTAAGTGTGAGTTCTTAAGTAAATTTGATTAACTGAACTTAAAATTATCATGAACTTAGTACCTGATAGTATCTTGCTTGTTTATGTTGATTGCAGATAGATGGCTCGTGCTGTTGTTCCGTTGAATTTTAATGCGTTCCTTGAGAAAGCAAAGTTGAAAGATGATGGTAGCAATTACACGGACTGGGTCCGTAACTTGAGGATTATCCTCATTGCTGCACAGAAGAATTACGTCCTGGAAGCACCGCTGAGTGCCAGGCCTGCTGCAAGAGCAACACCAGAAGTTATGAACGTCTGGCAGAGCAAAGCTGATGACTACTCAATAGTTCAGTGTGCCATGCTTTACGGCTTAGAACCGGGACTTCAACGACGTTTTGAACGTCATGGAGCATATGAGATGTTCCAGGAGTTGAAGTTAATATTTCAAGCAAATGCCCGGATTGAGAGATATGAAGTCTCCAATAAGTTCTATAGCTGCAAGATGGAGGAGAACAGTTCTGTCAGTGAGCATATACTCAAAATGTTTGGGTATAATAATCACTTGATTCAATTGGGAGTTACACTTCCGGATGATTGCGTCATTGACAGAATTCTCCAATCACTGCCACCAAGCTATAAGAGCTTTGTGATGAACTATAATATGCAAGGGATGAACAAGACTATTCCCGAGCTCTTCGCAATGCTGAAAGCTGCGGAGGTAGAAATCAAGAAGGAGCATCAAGTGTTGATGGTTAACAAAACCACTAGTTTCAAGAAAAAGGGCAAAGGGAAGAAGAAGGGGAACTTCAAGAAGAACGGCAAGCAAGTTGCTGCTCAAGAGAAGAAACCCAAGTCTGGACCTAAGCCTGAAACTGAGTGCTGCTACTGCAAGCAGACTGGTCACTGGAAGCGGAACTGCCCCAAGTATTTGGCGGATAAGAAGGATGGTAAGGTGAACAAAGGTATATGTGATATACATGTTATTGATGTGTACCTTACTAATGCTCGCAGTAGCACCTGGGTATTTGATACTGGTTCTGTTGCTAATATTTGCAACTCGAAACAGGGACTACAGAATAAGCGAACACTAGCAAAGGACGAGGTGATGATGTGCGTGGGAAACGGTTCCAAAGTCGATGTGATCGCGGTCGGCACGCTACCTCTACATCTACCTTCGGGATTAATATTAGACCTAAATAATTGTTATTAGGTGCCAGCGTTGAGCATGAACATTATATCTGGATCTTGTTTAATGCGAGACGGTTATTCATTTAAATCAGAGAATAATGGTTGTTCTATTTATATGAGTAATATCTTTTATGGTCATGCACCTTTGAAAAGTGGTCTATTTTTGATGAATCTCGATAGTAGTGATACACATATTCATAATGTTGAAGCCAAAACATGCAGAGTTGATAATGATAGTGCAACTTATTTGTGGCACTGCCGTTTAGGTCATATCGGTGTAAAGCGCATGAAGAAACTCCATACTGATGGGCTTTTGGAACCACTTGATTATGAATCACTTGGTACTTGCGAACCATGCCTCATGGGCAAGATGACTAAAACACCGTTCTCCGGTACTATGGAGAGAGCAACAGATTTGTTGGAAATCATACATACCGATGTATGTGGTCCGATGAATATTGAGGCTCATGGCAGATATCGTTATTTTCTCACTTTCACAGATGATTTAAGCAGATATGGGTATATCTACTTAATGAAACACAAATCTGAAACGTTTGAAAAGTTCAAAGAGTTTCAGAGTGAAGTTGAAAATCATCGTAACAAGAAAATGAGGTTTCTACGATCTGATCGTGGAGGAGAATATTTGAGTTACGAGTTTGGTGTACATTTGAAAAATTGTGGAATAGTTTCGCAACTCACGCCACCTGGAACACCACAACGTAATGGTGTGTCCGAACGTCGTAATCGTACTTTACTAGATATGGTGCGATCTATGATGTCTCTTACTGATTTACCGCTATCGTTTTGGGGTTATGCTTTAGAGACGGCCGCATTCACGTTAAATAGGGCACCATCAAAATCCGTTGAGACGACGCCTTATGAACTGTGGTTTGGCAAGAAACCAAAGTTGTCGTTTCTTAAAGTTTGGGGCTGCGATGCTTATGTGAAAAAGCTTCAACCTGATAAGCTCGAACCCAAATCGGAGAAATGTGTCTTCATAGGATATCCAAAGGAAACTATTGGATTCACCTTCTATCACAGATCCGAAGGCAAGACTTTTGTTGCTAAATTCGGAAACTTTCTTGAGAAGGAGTTTCTCTCGAAAGAAGTGAGTGGGAGGAAAGTAGAACTTGACGAGGTAACTGTACCTACTCCGTTATTGGGAAATAGTACATCACAGAAAACTGTTTCTGTGAGACCTACACCAATAAGAGAGGAAGTTAATGATGATGATCATGAAACTTTAGATCAAGATACTACTGGACCTCGTAGATCAACCAGAGTAAGATCCGCACCAGAGTGGTACGGTAATCCTGTTCTGGAAGTCATGCTACTAGATCATGATGAACCTATGAACTATGAAGAAGCGATGGTGAGCCCAGATTCTGCAAAGTGGCTTGAAGCCATGAAATCTGAGATGGGATCCATGTATGAGAACAAAGTATGGACTTTGGTTGATTTGCCCGATGATCGGCAAGCAATTGAGAATAAATGGATCTTTAAGAAAAAGACTAACGCTGATGGTAATGTTACTGTCTACAAAGCTCGACTTGTCGCAAAAGGTTTTCGACAAGTTCAAGGAGTTGACTACGATGAGACTTTCTCACCCGTAGCGATGCTTAAGTCTGTCAGAATCATGTTAGCAATTGCCGCATTTTATGATTATGAAATTTGGCAAATGGATGTAAAAACTGCATTCCTGAATGGATTTCTGGAAGAAGAGTTGTATATGATGCAACCGGAAGGTTTTGTCGATCCAAAGGGAGCTAACAAAGTGTGCAAACTCCAGCGATCCATTTATGGACTGGTGCAAGCATCTCGGAGTTGGAATAAACGCTTTGATAGTGTGATCAAAGCATTTGGTTTTATACAGACTTTTGGAGAAGCCTGTATTTACAAGAAAGTGAGTGGGAGCTCTGTAGCATTTCTGATATTATATGTGGATGACATATTACTGATTGGAAATGATATAGAATTTCTGGATAACATAAAGGGATACTTGAATAAAAGTTTTTCGATGAAAGACCTCGGTGAAGCTGCTTACATATTAGGCATAAAGATCTATAGAGATAGATCAAGACGCTTAATTGGACTTTCACAAAGCACATACCTTGACAAGATTTTGAAGAAGTTCAAAATGGATCAAGCAAAGAAAGGGTTCTTGCCTGTGTTACAAGGTGTGAAGTTGAGTCAGACTCAATGCCCGACCACTGCAGAAGATAGAGAGAAAATGAAAGATGTTCCCTATGCTTCAGCCATAGGCTCTATCATGTATGCAATGCTGTGTACCAGACCTGATGTGTGCCTTGCTATAAGTATAGCAAGGAGGTACCAAAGTAATCCAGGAGTGGATCACTGGACAGCGGTCAAGAACATCCCATAATACCTGAAAAGGACTAAGGATATGTTTCTCGTATATGGAGGTGACAAAGAGCTCACCGTAAGAGGTTACGTTGATGCAAGCTTTGACACTGATCCGGACGATTCTAAATCGCAAACCGGATACGTGTTTACTTTAAACGGTGGAGCTATCAGTTGGTGCAGTTCTAAACAAAGCGTCGTAGCGGGATCTACATGTGAAGCGGAATACATAGCTGCTTCGGAAGCAGTGAACGAAGGAGTCTGGATGAAGGAGTTCATATCCGATCTAGGTGTCATACCTAGTGCATCGGGTCCAATGAAAATCTTTTGTGATAATACTGGTGCAATTGCTTTGGCAAAGGAATCCAGATTTCACAAAAGGACCAAACACATCAAGAGACGCTTCAATTCCATCCGGGATCTAGTCCAGGTGGGAGACATAGAGATTTGCAAGATACATACGGATCTGAATGTTGCAGACCCGTTGACTAAGCCTCTTCCACGAGCAAAACATGATCAGCACCAAGGCTCCATGGGTGTTAGAATCATTACTGTGTAATCTAGATTATTGACTCTAGTGCAAGTGGGAGACTGTAGGAAATATGCCCTAGAGGCAATAATAAAGTTATTATTTATTTCCTTATATCATGATAAATGTTTATTATTCATGCTAGAATTGTATTAACCGGAAACATAATACATGTGTGAATACATAGACCAACAGAGTGTCACTAGTATGCCTCTACTTTGACTAGCTGGTTAATCAAAGATGGTTATGTTTCCTAACAATGAACACATAGTTGTTATTTGATTAACGAGGTCACATCATTAGTTGAATGATCTGATTGACATGACCCATTCCATTAGCTTAGCACCCGATCGTTTAGTATGTTGCTATTGCTTTTCTTCATGACTTATACATGTTCCTATGACTATGAGATTATGCAACTCCCGTTTGCCGGAGCAACACTTTGGGTACTACCAAACGTCACAACGTAACTGGGTGAAAATAAAGGAGTACTACAGGTGGCTCCAAAGGTAGATGTTGGGTTGGCGTATTTCGAGATTAGGATTTGTCACTCCGATTGTCGGAGAGGTATCTCTGGGCCCTCTCGGTAATACACATCACTTAAGCCTTGCAAGGAGTGCAACTAATGAGTTAGTTGCGGGATGATGTATTACGGAACGAGTAAAGAGACTTGCCGGTAACGAGATTGAACTAGGTATCGGATACCAACGATCGAATCTCGAGCAAGTAACATACCGATGACAAAGGGAACAACGTATGTTGTTATGCGGTCTGACCGATAAAGATCTTCGTAGAATATGTAGGAGCCAATATGGGCATCCAGGTCCCGCTATTGGTTATTGACCGGAGATGTGTCTCGGTCATGTCTACAATGTTCTCGAACCGTAGGGTCCGCACACTTAACGTTACGATGACAGTTATTATGAGTTTATGCATTTTGATGTACCGAAGGTTGTTCGGAGTCCTGGATGAGATCACGGACATGACGAGGAGTCTTGAAATGGTCGAGACGTAAAGATTGATATATTGGAAGCCTATGTTTGGACATCGGAAGTGTTCCGGGTGAAATCGGGATTTTACCGGATTACCGGGAGGGTTACCGGAACCCCCCGGGAGCGAAATGGGCCTACATGGGCCATTGTGGAAAGGTGAAAGGGGCTGCCAAGGAGGGCTGCGCGCCTCCCCCCCTCCCCTAGTCCTATTAGGACTAGGAGAGGTGGCCGGCCACCTCTCTCTCTTTTCCTCTCCCTTTTTTCCAAGGAGTCCTAGTTGGAATAGGATTGGGGGGGGGGGGGAGTCCTACTCCCGGTAGGAGTAGGACTCCTCCTGCGCCTCCCTCCTTTGGCCGGCCAGCCTCCCCCCTTTCATCCTTTATATACGGGGGCAGGGGACACCCCAAGACACAGAAGTTGATCCTTGAGATCGTTCCTTAGCCGTGTGCGGTGCCCCCTGCCACCAAATTCCACCTCGATCATACCGTTGCAGTGCTTAGGCGAAGCCCTGCGTCGGTAGTACATCAAGATCGTCACCACGCCGTCGTGCTGATGGAACTCTTCCTCGACGCTTTGCTGGATCGGAGCCCGAGGAACGTCATCGAGCTGAACGTGTGCTAAGAACTCGGAGGTGCCGGAGTAACGGTGCTTGGATCGGTCGGATCGGGAAGAAGACGTACGACTATTTCCTCTATGTTGTGTCAACGCTTCCGTTGCGATCTACAAGGGTACGTAGATCAGACTCTCCCCCTCGTTGCTATGCATCACCATGATCTTGCGTGTGCGTAGGAAATTTTTTGAAATTACTGCGTTCCCCAACATGAGCGTCGTGAGAGCTGCCATAGATTTCGGCTTTTCCTGACCAAGGTGCCGGGCTAGCCACTCGTCTCGGATGTTGTGCTTGAAAGCCGCTAAGGCCTCTGCATCCGGACAGTCGGCGATTTGATTTTTCTTTGTAAGGAACCGAGTCCAGAATTGCCTGGGCAACTCTTCTAGCTGCTGAATTATGTGGCTCAAGTCATTGGCTTCTGGTGGTCGCACATCAGTGCCCTAAAAGTTGTCGAGTAATGCGGCTTCCAGATCTTCCCAACAGCTAATGGAGTCCCCTTGCAAGCTATTAAGCCAATGCCGCACTGGTCCTTTGAGTTTTAGTGGGAGGTACTTGATGGCATGTATGTCATCACCGCGGGCCATGTGGATGTGGAGGAGGAAGTCCTCAATCCATACCGCGGGATCTATTGTGCCGTCGTATGATTCAATGTTCACGGGTTTGAAACCTTCTGGGAATTGATGTTCCATTACTTCGTCTGTGAAGCATAAGGGGTGTGCAGCACCTCTGTATTGGGCTATATCGCGACGCAACTCGAATGGGTCATGCCCGCTGTGTTCGGCCCGATCGGATTTGCTTTTACTGTATCTGGCGTGACTTTTACCGTCTCGTAGAGTGGTGCACCCTCATGATCCGTAGATCGATCTTGAATGCTTTGCTTTGTCCTCCAATATGTCTCACAGGTCTGGCGTATCTCCCCATGCCTTTTTATTTGAATGGCGTTGGGGTGGAGGCTGAGCTTTTGGCTGGAATGCCCCTCTATCGCGGCCACGAGGTGGCTGATCAGCCGTATCATACGCTTCTTCCTCCGGTCGGGGTAGTAACCTGCGCCTTGGGTAACTCTTGGAGGGACGCTCGAGTTTATATTCCTCGGCCGCGAGGACTTCAGTCCATTTGTCAGCTAGTAGATCTTGATCAGCTTGAAGCTGCTGCTGCTTTTTCTTCAGGCTATTTGCTGTGGCCATAAGCCTGCGCTTGAAGCGCTCTTGTTCGACGGGATCCTATGGTACGGCGAGTTCATCGTCGCCGAGGCTTGCCTCCTCTTCGGAGGGGGCATGTAATTGTCATCCTCCTCCTCTCCACCAGCCGCTCTCTCAGGAGAGCTGGCTCCTTCATCCTCCTGCTCGAAATCTTGCTGGAGGGGATTGTTGTTGTCTTCGGTGCTATCCGCAGTGTTATTGTCTCCTGCGCCGGTATCACCACTTTTGCTTTGGCGGGACATAGAGCAGCGCCGCTGACGTCGACGCTTGGGTTGCTTCTTGGAGGGGTCATCCTCCGCTATCTCGTTGCCATTGCCTTCATTGGGTGTATCCACCATGTATATGTCATACGACGAGGTGGCTTTCCAGTGCCCTATAGGTGCTGGTTCATGTTCGTCTCCTACATCGTCGTCCATACCATCGATGTCTTCGGAGTCGATGTCGAGCATGTCGGTTAAATCATCGACAGTGGCTACAAAGTGGGTGGTGGGTGGGCGTCGAATTTCTTCGTCGTCCGCATCCCAATCCTGTTGAACATAATCTGGCCAGGGCTCTCTTGACAAAGAGAGAGACCTTAGTGAATCTAGAATGTCGCTGAAGGGCGAGTGCTGAAAGATATCCACGGCGGTGAATTCCATGATCGGCGCCCAATCAGATTCGATTGGCAGGGGCGCGGATGGTTTGGGGTCCAGAAGAGAGTCCGACACCTTGGAGTCACGGGCTACGCAGAGGATTATGCTAGTGTTTGGCTTGATTGTCCTCGAGACTGCAGCCCCTGAGGCGGTGTCTAGCCACCCGTCCTCGATTGGAGAAGTTGGCTCCGAGCTAAGGGTCGGAGCTGATGCGGGCGTGGCCTCTAGGGTACCGTCCGGTGGCAGAGCTAGGTCATACCCATCGCTACTGAGGGATTCCTGGATTAGGGGGTGTTCGGATAGCCGGACTATACCTTCAGCCGGACTCCTGGACTATGAAGACACAAGATTGAAGACTCCGTCCCGTGTCCGGAAGGGACTTTCCTTGGCGTGGAAGGCAAGCTTGGCGATACGGATATGTAGATCTCCTACCATTGTAACCGACTCTATGTAACCCTAACCCTATCCGGTGTCTACATAAACCGTAGGGTTTTAGTCCGTAGGACAACATACACAACAACAATCATACCATAGGCTACCTTCTAGGGTTTAGCCTCTCTGATCTCGTGGTAGATCTACTCTTGTACTACCCATATCATCAATATTAATCAAGCAGGACGTAGGGTTTTACCTCCATCGAGAGGGCCCGAACTTGGGTAAAACTTCGTGTTCCTTGCCTCCTCTTACCATCCGGCCTAGACGCACAGTTCGGGACCCCCTACCCGAGATCCGCCGGTTTTGACACCGACATTGGTGCTTTCATTGAGAGTTCCTCTGTGTCGTCGCCATCAGGCTTGATGGCTCCTATGATCATCAATGGCGATGCAGTCCAGGGTGAGACTGTCGGATTTCAGGTTCCGGCAGACCCTTAATGTTCGAACACTGGGGTGCGCGCGGAAATCTCACCTCCAACCTCTCCGTCTCAATGGGATCTAAACTACTAAAAGAACTAAATGAAAGACACAAGATTTATACTGGTTCGGGCCACCGATATGGTGTAATACCCTACTCCAGTGTGTGGTGGATGGATTGCCTCCTGGGGCTGGTGAGGACGAACAATACAAGGAAGAACAGCCTCGCGAGGCTCTGTTCTTGGCTATGGTGATGAACCGCTACGAAGAGTTCAGTCACCCTCTCTCTCTCTGCTTTCTCTCTCTCTCTCGTCCTTGTCCCGGACCAAACGACTAGGAATCGAACCCCTTGCTATGTGGGTGGCTAGTCCTATTTATAGAGGCCCTGGTCCTCTCCCCAAATATTGAGCGGGAAGGGATCCAACAATGGCGGGCTAATTTGAAGGGGGACAACGAGTACATCTATCCTAACAAAAGCAGTCTTCGCCTGCCAAAGGCTCTGGAGATGACGCCGCGTTGGGCTCCATGGTGACCTCCATCTCGTAGTCCTCCTGGTCCTGGTCTCGTTGCACCGAAGTGGCAACCTTTTGCCCGATGCCTCGGTACTCCGCTGATATGCTTGCCCCCCTTGCACCAAAGAGGAAAGAGGGACGCTGCGCGCGCTGGCACCCGCCTGGTGCCCCGTGTCGTCATGGCTTGCGTCATAGGCACCTCGCGAGGTACCTTGCCTTGAACTCTCCGCCTCCTCGCGAGCCAGCCTGACGAGGCTGTGCCTGAGGATGCGCCGTGTCGCCCGCCTCGCGAGGCTTGGTCCCTCGCGAGGGTCTTGAGCCTCGTGTTGATGAAGATGGGCCGCGCTGGGCCCCCACTTGAGCCACGCCGCAGGCCGCAGGCAGGCAAGTCTGGGGACCCCCATTCCCAGAACGCCGACAGTAGCCCCCGGGCCCAAGGTGCGCATGGACTTGGTCGTGCCGAGAGGCGAAAGGGCAAGGGCGAAGCGCCGCGGGCCCTAACAGCCTGCGGCCTTGGACGCCGCGTGGCGGTTGATTGGACGTGGGCGGCACCGTCCCCCCATGCTTCCTTATTGCGTGCACTGCTAGGCGGCCTGGTAGTTGTACACAGCCGTCCCCTTTCCTGTTGCTCGGGTGTCCTCTGTTCTGCCTTCTTTCGGGCGCCTCCCCCTGCCTTCAGTCCAATCTCGAATTCCCCCCTCCTTCCCATCGCCATGGCTCCGACGGGGAAGGAGAGAGCAGAGAAATCCATGCCTTCGTCTTGTGCGCCGCCGACAGTGGCCCCTCTCGTCGGCCGATCGACTGTGCTCAACCAAGAGTGCCTGGGCAGGGACAGCTAGGCCCTGGCCACCATCTTCAACGAGTGCGGAAGGATGACCGCCTGGCCTGCGTCCCACTTCTCCATTGACAGGACAGCCACTGAGGTCCCATGTTTCACCGATGCCTTGTGGGCGGGTCTGGTTCCCCCTTTCTCCGATTTCTTCAATGCCGTGCTTTCGCATTATCAAATCCACTTAATGCATCTCAGTCCTGAGTCCATCACCCTCCTTTCGGTCTTCGCCTTCGTTTGCGAAGCCATGGTGGGCATCCCTCCTTCGATCGCCTTGCTGCGCCACTTCTTCTCGCTGCGTCTTGTCGATCCTTCCCAGCGCTGGGCATGCGCGAGCTTTGCTACGAGCCTGTGTCCGAGGCGTCTAGAATTGACTTCCGACTCCCGCAGCCCGCGGCCGGGTTCCGCGAGCAATGATTGTATGTGGACGCGGGGGTGCCCAGCCCCCTGCTATCGGAGCCGACCTCGCCTGCCATCCCTAATTCGGTTTGGGGCCAGGAGACGCTGAAGAGCCCTCAGCTTGTCTTCGTCTGGCTCCGCTTCGCACTCCTGAAGAAACTCGGCATGACAACACCCAAGGTGGTGAAGGAGTTTCTATTGTGCCGTGTCGCTCCTCTGTAGCGGCACTCTCGCCGAATGTGGGCCCTCCGGGGGCGCAAGGACGACATGAGGATCCAGGAAGAAGACCTGGCCCCCGCGGTGTTGAAGTCGACGCTCCTGACTTTGGCCAGGGACCCCAATCCTGGCAACATCCGGCAAGGCGGGGCCTTGCTATATCTCTGTCAGAGCAAGGCTGACTTTGTGAAGCAGATGCCTGACTTCGACGAGTGGGGGCTGCGCCCCGCCGGTCTCCGAGGGCCTCGCGAGAACCCTGTAGTGGTGACTCCCCTCCCAATCGGCCAAGGCGACTCCTCCTCAAGCGGCGGAGAAGGGAGGAGGGAGGCACCTGGGGCCGCGGAGGCTTCGGAGGAGGGTGCAGCGTTGTGCGCCGCCCGTGAGGGGACAGCTCCGGAGGAGGATGCGGCGCCTGAGGCCGCTCGTGAGGGGACAGCTCCTGAGGCCCATACTGCTGTGGCTGAAGGTGGTAGGCAGCCGCTCCCAGCACCCGGGGCCGAGGCCTTGGAGGCCCTGGTCCCGGCTTCCGACGAGGTGATTGGTGGCACGCGCCAGGCGGTCGCTCCCGACGCGGGCCGTCCTGGTGCCTCGTCCTCACGGCAGGTTGATCCTTGCGGTCTCCTCTTGGGCCGCTTCCGCATGGACTTCGAGGCCCTCCAGAGGAAAAGGGAGGCTCTGGGCGTTGACTCCCCTTGTCGCGTGCTGAAGCGCAGGAAGTACTTCGCCACTGACGAGTAAGTCTTTTTCCTCCCTGACTCCCGACCCTCTTGTTGCTTTCGCTGATTCTTGCTCCGCAGGCCCCTTCCAACTGAGATCGCGGGAGTCGCCGAGGCACCGCCTTCCTCGGCTTCGCCTCCTCCGCCATCCTCAAGTGCTCCGAGCAGCTCTGCCCTCATGGTGAGGGCGTCTGATGGGGTGGATCGCCCCGAGGTGCGCCGCGGCCCTTCATTCCCCACGCTTTTCCTTCACGGGCCCTCTTAGGGGATAGCCAGCCTGCCGGGTACCTCCCGTCTGGTCTTGGGCTGCGACTGGTTGAGGCGCCACCTACGCCCCTCATCTAGAGGCAGGCTGGCCCTTGGTCGGGCTTCTGATATGGCGTGTCCGGCAGTTGGGAGGTCGCCAGCCCCCAGCCCCCTACCCGGAGGGGGAACGATGACCTGCAGCCCCCCTATGCCTGCTTGGGGCGGATGATGACCTGGAAGATGTGCTCGAGCACGCTCGGGAGCGCCGCTCGCGCCGCCAAGGGTTCCTCCGACGAGCGGCCAACACGGTGGACCTGCTTGGGGAAGAGCTTGCCGCTGAAGATGCTCGCGTGGAGGCCGAGGGCCTGCACCTAGCTGCAGGGAGGCACGAGCTGGAAGCCGCCGTCGCCCGTTCGCGCCGCTAGCGCGACCTTGATGATGAAGAAGTGAAGACGTCACTGGAGGCCTCCCGAGTGGCCCGCTCCCAGGCCATCGAGGAGGCCCGGAGGGCTGATGGTGGCGAGAGGCGGCGGAGGAACGAGCTCGCGAGCTCCTGGCCCGGTGCCATTCGTTGGAGGAGCAAGCGGAGCTGCGCGAGGCAGCCCTCGCGTCGATGGAGGTTGCCTCCGATGACCCAGCTGAGCTTCAGAAGCGCGAGGAAGCGTTGGCGCTGGAGGCCGCCGAACGCTCCCGCGAGTATGAGAGGCTGGAGACGAGGGAGCACCTAGTGACGCAGGCGGAGGATGACGTCGCTGCGCGGGAAGCGCGTGTCCTGGAGGAGGTTTGTCGTCGGGTGGCGACGGCGCGCCAAGGCCTCGAGCGTGAGTTCGAGGGGAAGCTGAGGATGATCCGGGTCGAGGCTGAAGGCAGGACCGCGGCCCTGAGGACCCAACGGGACGAGGCGATGCGGCTGGCCGACGTCTCCCGGGCCGCTGCTGAGGCAGCGCAGAAAGAGCTGGCCGCCTGTCAAGCCGAGGTGCTCCGCCTTTGCCAATGGGTGGACGAGGCTGAGGCCGTCGAGCGCCAGAACCCCGATGAAATACGCCAGCGGCGGCTCCTGGAGCATGCGCATGGCCCAATGTTCACCATGCTCAGGGAGAGGGCCAACTCGGCCTTGGGCAACATCTGTGAGGCGTCCGTCGGTGAGCCACACACGATCAACTACGCCGGTAACCTGCAGTTCTTCACCGCCATGGTGGCGGAGCTGGAGGCGCGGTCGGTTAGGGCCGACAGGTTGGTGGAGGAGAGGAGGCGCGCCTTTTCCTCAGGAGCGAGAGCTTCACAGGCACTCGCCTTGCTTCACAGGCTCTGGGCCTTTTCCTCAAGAGCGAGAGCTTCACAGGCACTCGCCTTGCTTCACGGGCTCTGGGCCTTTTCCTCGAGAGCGAGAGCTTCACAGGCACTCGCCTTGCTTCACAGGCTCTGGGCCTTTTCCTCGAGAGCGAGAGCTTCACAGGCACTCGCCTTGCTTCACAGGCTCTGGGCCTTTTTAAACAAGACAACCTCCGCAGGCCCCCGAAAAGCCTCCCGAGGGGGAATAACAGCGGCAGTCTGGGTTGCGCACGAGCCAGGCCTGACCCGACTCGCGAGGGGCTCGCGAGGGGAGGCAGCTGTGACGGAGCGGTAAGCAGAACGCGAGAAACAGCTCAAGCGAGAATAAGCACCCCTTCCCCGAACACACGCAAATCTCAAATCCGAATCCAACTTAAATCCAGTGGGGGAAAGCAACAGCCAAAGGGCAAGGCAACAAAAGGCAGACAAAAAGCCGCGTCCGGCACCTAATCTAGTCTTCGACGTCTTCTCACCAGCGCGGAGCTAAGTGCTATCCACTGGGCGTGGGAGGGAGCCCCAGGGCCTGAGGCCGGCACCCCTGAGACTCCGGGGCGTGTACAACCCCACTCATTATTACGTGAGAGTGTCACGGGGCGGCGAGCTTCACAGGCACTGGGCCTTCTTCACAGGTATTGGCCTTGCTTCATATCGCCAGACGAGGGCCCTGCCTTGCGCCACACTCTATTGCCATCAGCAATGACCGGAACCCAGGACGCCGCCCGATGGGGTAGAGCGGTTGCCAGCGGTTCCCCCGACGACCACAGGTCCTCTGCCAGGGGCAGGCCCTGAGGCACCTCCCCAGCAGAGGGCCTACTTCCTGAGAACGCCTTGCTCCGAACGCCGCGGTGGTGATGTCGGATCCCGGTCCCTCCCCCGCAGCCCTCTGCACCCTCCTCCGGAGAGGTGAGGGGCTGTGGGAGCGGGGCGGCCGCTCGCCGCGGCAACCTGCACCTCCGGCGATCCATGGTTAGCATATACCTGCCCCTGAAGAGTTAGCGGCGCCCGGTGATCGCTGCCCCCTGTGTGGCCAGCGGGCTCATCCTAGGCCGCCGGGAAGGGCTCAGCCTCCATCACCTCGTCTCCCTAGCTGGTGCCGAGGAGTGAACCCTGCCCGTCCTCACGAGGGTGTCCTTGGTCCATCATGCAGGGCACGTACTCCTCCGTCGTCGTCATCCCGTACGCCATGCCGTGGCGCCCCACTTGCCATGCGGCCCCACCTGTCATGCCTGCCACTGGGTGGCAACGTGGCTGCCCTCCGGGGCCACGGGTCGCGTTGAGTCCTTCTCCTTCGCGGGCCGGGGGTGGGGGCAGCGCCACCATCGGTCCAGTGCTGACAGCTTCGCTGGCGTCAGAGTAGCCTTGAGGCCCGCGGGCGCGCGCGGAGCCCCCGTGCGGGTCGCTCTGGGCTGGAGATGGGAGCTGGGTGGAGAAGGTGTGAGCCCCCGAGGCGGCGAAGCCCAGGAGCTCCGCCACTCGCTCTAGCAACACGTCGTGGCCGCCCTCCAGCAGCCTGCATCGGAGCAGCTCTCGGGCCACCGTGAGCGCGACCCTTGAATTCGCCTGCTCCCCAGCGGGTGTACGGTGTCGTTTTCACAGCGTGATTGGAGGCGCTTGCCGCCGACCGAGCCTGTCGCGGCGTAAGAGTTGCCGAAGTTTGTCCGCGTCGCCCGCGGCCCACAGCGCCCTGCGGACCGCGAGCTGCCTGGGGCGCGGGGTCGCCCGAGGCGAGCGGTTCCACGTGTTTGGGCCATGCAGCCCACGGGTCGGGGTTGACCTCCTGGTTGCCTGGCATGGCGATGAAGACGCGACGGGGCACGGAGTGGTGGGAGACGAATTCCGGCTGTAGGACCTTGAAGTAGATTTGTCTAGAGGGGGGGGGGGGGTGATTAGACACTTCATGCCAAAGTTGCAATTTTTAAGCTTTTTCGGTTTGAGTGGAATTTAAGCATAATTTTAGCACTCACAATACATATCAAGCAAGTATGCAAAGTGTATATAGGCAGCGGAAAGTAAAGCATGCAACTTGCAAGAATGTAAAGGGAAGGGTTTTGAGAATTCAAATGCAATCGGAGACACGGATGTTTTTCCCGTGGTTCGGATAGGTGGTGCTATCCTACATCCACGTTGATGGAGACTTCAACCCACGAAGGGTAACGGTTGTGCGAGTCCACGGAGGGCTCCACCAACGAAGGGTCCACGAAGAAGCAACCTTGTCTATTCCACCATGGCCATCGCCCACGAAGGACTTGCCTCACTAGCGGTAGATCTTCACGAAGTAGGCGATCTCCTTGCCCTTACAAACTCCTTGGTTCAACTCCACAATCTTGTCGGAGGCTCCCAAGTGACACCTAGCCAATCTAGGAGACACCACTCTCCAAGAAGTAACAAATGGTGTGTTGATGATGAACTCCTTGCTCTTGTGCTTCAAATGATAGTCTCCCCAACACTCAACTCCCTTTCATATGATTTGGATCTGGTGGAAAGAAGATTTGAGTGGAAAGCAACTTGGGAAAGGCTAGAGATCAAGATTCATATGGTAGAAATGGAAAGTCTTGGCCTCAACACATGAGTAGGTAGTTCTCTCTCAGAAATAGGATGCTGGAAGTGTAGGTTTTGTCTGATGGCTCTCTCCACGAGTGAAGAGGAGGTGGAGGGGTATTTATAGCCTCCACACAAAATCCAACCGTTACACACAATTTACCAATCTCGGTGGGACCGAATCAGAAAACTCGGTTGGACCAAAATAGTAAACCTAGTGACCGTTAGGAATTTCGGTGGCACTGACATGCAACTCGGTAGGACTGATTCGGTTAGGGTTTGGGCATAACGTAATCTCGGTGAGACCGATTGCACAAACTCGGTGAGACCGAGTTTGGCAATAAGCTAACCAGCGAGTTGGTCAGGCAAACTCGGTGGGACCGACTTGCTCTTTCGGTGAGACCGAAAAGTTACAAGAAGGAAACATAGAGTTTACCTTGCATTCTCGGTGGGACCGATTCGCTCTTTCGGTGAGACCGAAAAGTTACGAAAGGGAAACAGAGAGTTTGCAAGCCCATCTCAGTGAGACCGAGATCCTTATCGGTAGGACCGAATTGCTAGGGTTTGGCAGTGGCAAATGACATGTGAAACTCGGTGGCGCCGGGTTGAAAGAATTGGTATGACCGAGTTTGAATTAGGGTTTAGGTCATTTGTGGATATGGGAAAGTAGCTGAGGGTTTTGGAGCATATCATTTAGCACTTGAGCAAGAGGCTCATTAAACAACACCTCATCCCTCCTTGATAGTATTGGCTTTTCCTATGGACTCAACGTGATCTTGGATCACTAAAATGTGAAATGAAGAGTCTTGAACTTCAAGCTTTAGCCAATCCTTTGTCCTTAGTGTCTTGGAGACCTTCCCACACCCTTTAGTCCATGTCACTCCATTGTTGAACTTATCTGAAACATACTAGGTGAAAACATTAGTTCAACAAGAGATATGTTGTCATCAATTATCAAAACCACCTAGGGAGCACTTGTGCTTTTAATCTCCCCCTTTTTGGTAATTGATGGCAACATACATCAAAGCTTTAGATAAAGATACAAAGAATAGTGAGTAAAGCTTTGGAAGGACATGTAACAAACATAGGCTCCCCCTACATGTATGCAATCATGTGAATATAAAATATAGAAGCATGTGAGAGCATAATCATGACAGAGTAGGCAATGTGTTACATATATCTTGGCCATATGCATCAGAGCAAAAGATTATTTAGGAAAATACCTTCATGCTCATGAGTCCTTCTTGCAAACAGTATGTACATAGGCAAGAATTCCTCATACTCATGATTTGATGCATACACTTACCTTGTAGTCTTAAGTTGGCTTAGGATGGAATGAACCTGCACAAACAAGGTTAGATAACACAGGTACATCCACTAGCCAGAGCAAGCAAAAGAAACCACAAGAATACCAAGACTGGGATGACATGTAGAAAGTAAGTACTAGGTACATTGAATTCAACATGTCCCCAAGAGTAAAGATATGCAATGAATTTGACTGATTTCTTTCCCATGGGTGTCTTGCTCCCCCTGAATCTTTCATGGGATATCGGGAGAAGATAGGGAACAGAAAATCAGAGCTGAAAGATAGAAATGAATATGTCTTTCCCCCTAAAAAGACATGTGACATCTCTCCTCTTGAACATCAAGCATCTGGGATCCTTGAGTATTGTCTCTCCCCCTAGAGATCTCTTTCTCCCCCTTAATACATTATCTGGGATGTCTGGGATCCTTGAGACTTTCTCTCCACGAAGATAGGCTTTGATGTGTTCTCTCTCTCCCCCTTTGACATCAATTTCCAAGAAGGTTTTTCTGGAATCCGTCGAATAGGGTTAGTCCTTGAGACTCAGCATAAAGCAAAGAATAAAATTGTGATGCTTGTAGAGGACAAGATTCATTGAGTGGAGCTGGAGAGTAGAAATGTAGAACAAGTGGCAAACTGTTTTTCTGACTACAAAGTCGGTGGCACCGAGTGGCATATTTCGGTGATACCGAAAAGATTCGGTTGGACCGAAGATTGCAAGTCGGTGAAACCGAGTTTACACACAGAAAAACACTTGTCACCTCAGCTCACTAGACATGTAAGATATCACAAAGATTTGCAATGAATTAAATGCAGAAAATGCAGAACAAAAACAAAAAGAAAAGAAAAAAGAAAAAAGATTGAAAGATCTAGATGAAGTGAAAAAGAGAAAGGGAACAACTACACAAGCATGAGACAAATGCAATAACACAAAGAAGGAACACAAGAGAACTTCATCTAGAGTTGGGCGGTGAGATAGCCACCTATGTTAGAGTATATTGACTTTGGAGTCAAGTGAGAACACTTGATCATAGGTCATACTCATTGTTTAAGCTCAAAATGGGGTTACCATTTTTCGTTTAAGCATCTTGATGTATTCACATCTTGTTGAGTTGCTTTGACTCATGTCTCGGAGTAAAGCTTCTCTAAGATGGAACAACATACCTTGGGTGGTGGTGTGGTTCTTTCTCATGTAGTTGAGCTTTTGTGGGTGCTCGTGGTTGATGTAGCCCATCAAGAGTTTGGAGCACCACTTGGAGTTTGAGTTCATCTACCTACATGAATTAGTTCTTGCAAGGAAAAGCACTTGTGTATCTAGAAATGACATTCATAAAGCTCAACATAGGATTTGTCAAAGGATATGTTTGAATGATTTTGTGTGTCCTTGTCTTCAACCATCATCATGTAAAGACTTGGTGATCTAGAGATTGCTCAAGATGTGAGTGAGTCACAATCTCATGGAATTAGATTCAACGAAGCACCTACATGGGTTAGATAACATGCAAGGCACAAATATATCCAAGACATAAGATAGTCATCATAAGAGATATATCATGGATTAGTCATAAGCTCATGTCTTGCATGTATCCAATGGAGTTCCTACTCCAAGTTCCAAGCATCAATGATGTTCAATTCTCCTCTCAACCTGCAAAACACTTTCTCATCAAGTGGTTTAGTGAATATATCCGCTAATTGCTTATCAGTGCGAACATGCTTAAGATCTATGTCACCCTTAGCAACATGATCTCGAATGAAATGATGACGAACTTCAATATGCTTAGTTCGAGAATGTTGTACAGGATTATGACCAATTTTGATAGCACTTTCATTGTCACAAAGCAGTGGAACATGTTTCACATAGATCCCATAATCTTTAAGAGTTTGGGTCATCCAAAGTAATTGAGCACAACATGAACCAGCGGCAATGTATTCCGCTTCGGTGGTGGATAAGGATACTGAGTTTTGTTTCTTGGAGGACCAAGACACAAGGGATCTACCAAGAAATTGACAAGTACCCGAAGTTGACTTTCTATCAACCTTGTCTCCAGCATAATCCGAGTCGGAATAGCCAACAAGATCAAAAGAAGACCTCTTAGGGTACCAAATGCCAAAATTTGGTGTATGAATTAAGTATCTAACTATCCTTTTCACAGCCTTAAGATGACATTCTTTAGGGGCAGCTTGATATCTTGCACACATGCACACACTTAGCATAATATCGGGACGTGAAGCACATAGGTGTAACAATGAACCAATCATAGAGCGATAAACCTTTTGATCAACCGGTTCACCATCTTTGGTCAAATCATTATGTCCACTAGTAGGCATGGGTGTAGACATACCTTTGCATTCTTGCATATTGAACTTCTTGAATAAGTCCTTGGTGTACTTTGTTTGAGAAACAAATGTACCTTCCTTAGTTTGCTTGATTTGCAAACCGAGAAAGAATTTGAGTTCACTCATCATAGACATCTCAAACTTCTCTGACATTAGCTTTCCAAACTTTTCACTAAAGAGAGGGTTAGTTGAACCAAATATGATATCATCAACATAAATTTGGCATACAAATAGTTCTCCATTAACCCTTTTATTAAAAAGAGTAGAATCAATTTTACCAATTTCGAAACCACTTGTAATAAGGAACTTGGTCAAGCATTTATACCATGCTCTAGGAGCTTGTTTAAGACCATAAAGAGCTTTGTGAAGTTTGTAAACATGATTAGGTTTCTTAGGATTGAGAAAGCTGGGAGGTTGTTTGACATAAACTTCCTCCTCTATTTCACCATTTAGAAAAGCACTTTTAATGTCCATTTGGTACAAGGTGATGTTATGGTGATTAGCATAGGCAAGTAAGATACGAATGGACTCAAGTCTAGCAACGGGAGCATATGTCTCACCATAGTCCATACCTTCGACTTGTGTGTACCCTTGGGTGACGATACGTGTTTTGTTGCGAACCACTTGTCCATCTTCATCTTGCTTGTTGCGAAACACCCGTTTGGTACCAATGATGTTGTGGTTGTCGTCGGGCTTCTCAACCAATGTCCAAACTTGGTTTCTCTCAAAGTTGTGTAGTTCTTCATGCATGGCGTTTATCCAATCCGGATCTTCCAATGCTTCTTCAACCTTCATAGGTTCAATGCTAGAGATGAATGAATAGTTTTCACAAAAGTTAGCTAAACGAGTCTTTGAGCAAGTGATTCTCCCGGTTTGTACCTCATTGAAGATTTGCTCGACAGGATGATCTTTGGCAATTCTTGCTCGAACTCGTGAGAGCTTTTGCTTGGGTCTTCGTTGAACATTTTCTTCATCTTGTTCTACTTCTTGGCCTTCTTCATTGTTGACGTTGTCATTGTCTTGTTGTGGTGGAGAAGGAGGTTGTTGATGTTCGTCTTGATGCATTTCCTTGTCTTCTTCATCTTGGTGTGTCCCACTTGTGGATGCTTCCGTATCAATTCTTGGTTCACCTTGTTGTGAAGTAGAAGCCTCCACTTGGACGGATGAAGTACTCTCCTTCACCTCCGTTGGACGAACTTTGCCTATGGGCAAGTCTTGGATTGCTTCTGAAGGGTCTTTGTCTCCTACATCAATTGGCAATTGCTCTACTTGCGAGCCATTAGATTCATCAAACTTCACATCTACCGTCTCCTCAACCTTTCGGGTGAAATTGTTGTAGACACGGTAAGTGTGAGAGTTTGAGCCATAACCAAGTAGGAAACCTTCATGAGATTTAGGAGCAAACTTTGAACGACGATGTTTATCAAGAATGTAGCACTTTGAGCCGAATACTCGAAAGTATCCAACTTGGGGTTTGTTACCGGTGAGGAGCTCGTATGCCGTCTTGCCGAGTAGCTTGTGAAGATACAAGCGATTTGTTGCATGACAAGCTGTCTCAACTGCTTCTGCCCAAAAATGCTTTGGTGTCTTGTATTCATCAAGCATTGTTCTTGCCATTTTGATGAGCGTCCGGTTCTTCCTCTCAACAAGTCCATTTTGTTGAGGTGTGTACGTAGCCGAGAACTCGTGTGAAATCCCTTCTTCATCAAGAAAGGTGTCCACATTTACGTTCTTGAACTCCGTTCCATTGTCACTCCGAACCTTCTTGATCTTCACGTCAAACTGGTTTTGGGCCTTCCTAGCAAAGTTTTTGAAGATCTTCTGGACCTGCGACTTGTCATTAAGAAAGAACACCCACGTAAATCTTGAAAAGTCATCAACTATTACTAGACCAAAAGAATTTCCACCGAGACTCTTGTAGGCGTTGGGACCACAAAGATCCATATGAAGTAGCTCGAGTGGCCTCCTTGTGGTCATGATGTTCTTCACGGGATGTCTTCCTCCAACCCGTTTACCTGCTTGACAAGCACTGCAAAGTTTATCCTTATCAAATATGACATCGTTAACTCCAAGGATATGATTTCCTTTAATAAGCTTGTGAAGATTTCTCATGCCAACGTGACCTAGTCGTCTATGCCACAACCAACCTTTTGAGGATTTAGCAATAAAGCAAGTTTTAGGTTTTGCCTTTTTAGAGAAGTCGACAATGTAAAGGTCACCCTTACGCCTACCGGTAAAGACCATTTTATGATTGTCTCGACGAAACACTTGGCAATCTACCTCAGTAAATAGGACATTTAAACCGAAATCAGCAAGTCTAGATACTGAAAGTAAGTTGTAGCCGAGAGATTCAACGAGCATGACATTTTGAATGGAACTATCATGTGAGATGGCCACCTTACCATGGTCAACTACTTTACCCTTTGAATTATCACCAAAGGTGACATATTTTCGAGGGCCGTCATTTTCAGCAAGCTCATGGAACATCTCGTCATCCCCGGTCATATGATCAGTACATCCACTATCAAGAACCCATTCCTTTCCTCCTGATTCATATCCCCGAAGATTTGCCGTAAGACCAAAGTGTCTCATTGCATCATCAAGATTGAAGTCACTATCATCATCATCATCATCATAGTATCCATGTTCACCATGATCTTGTGACTCATCATTTCCTAGAGAGGGTAATTCATTAGATAAATGATCATCAAAATGGTCACTTTTATGAATTCTTATAGCTTCGAATATAATATCACTAATGATTCCAACATCCCCCTTAGCTCGCTTGAGATTGGCAAGCTCAAGTAGACAATCACCAAGGTTAGGATCACTAGAGTTCATCTTACTCGAGGCAATAGATTTATGGAGAATTTTATCCAAATTTTTTAATGAATGGTCGGGAAATCGTTCCTCAAGAAATTTCCATATAGTATAACCACAATCAAGAGTAGGCAAACTAGCAATCAAGTTTTTGGGCAATCCTCTAATGATGAGCTCAATAGTTCTAAGATTGCGAATCATGTCAATATCTTCATCTAGGGTAGGATACAAAGGATCAATGTGAGGTGCACAAGGGCTAGTAATATACTTGTTCAAATGATATTGGTTGAAGATTACAAGCATCTCATTTTTCCACTCATGAAAATATTCTCCATCAAGAATAGGCACTCTATGTCTAAGACTCCCTAAAGTAGACACATCCATCTTCCTCCAATGGTGATTAAACCGAGGCAATGGAGACCAAGGCTCTGATACCACTTGTAGGACCTTGAAGTAGATGTGTCTTGAGGGGGTGATTAGACACTTCATGCCAAAGTTAAATTTTTTAAGCTTTTTCGGTTTGAGTGGAGTTTAAGCATAATTTCAGCACTCACAATACATATCAACCAAGTATGCAAAGTGTATATAGGCAGCGGAAAGTAAAGCATGCAACTTGCAAGAATGTAAAGGGAAGGGTTTGGAGAATTCAAACGCAATCGGAGACACGGATGTTTTTCTCGTGGTTCGGATAGGTGGTGCTATCCTACATCCACGTTGATGGAGACTTCAACCCACGAAGGGTAACGGTTGCGCGAGTCCACGGAGGGCTCCACCCACGAAGGGTCCACGAAGAAGCAACCTTGTCTATTCCACCATGGCCATCGCCCACGAAGGACTTGCCTCACTAGCGGTAGATCTTCACGAAGTAGGCGATCTCCTTGCCCTTACAAACTCCTTGGTTCAACTCCACAATCTTGTCGGAGGCTCCCAAGTGACACCTAGCCAATCTAGGAGACACCACTCTCCAAGAAGTAACAAATGGTGTGTTGATGATGAACTCCTTGCTCTTGTGCTTCAAATGATAGTCTCCTCAACACTCAACTCCCTTTCATATGATTTGGATCTGGTGGAAAGAAGATTTGAGTGGAAAGCAACTTGGGAAAGGATAGAGATCAAGATTCATATGGTAGAAATGGAAAGTCTTGGCCTCAACACATGAGTAGGTAGTTCTCTCTCAGAAATAGGATGCTGGAAGTGTAGGTTTTGTCTGATGGCTCTCTCCATGAGTGAAGAGGAGGTGGAGGGGTATTTATAGCCTCCACACAAAATCCAACCGTTACACACAATTTACCAATCTCGGTGGGACCGAATCAGAAAACTCGGTTGGACCAAAATAGTAAACCTAGTGACCGTTAGGAATTTCGGTGGCACTGACATGCAACTCGGTAGGACTGATTCGGTTAGGGTTTGGGCATAACGTAATCTCGGTGAGACCGATTGCACAAACTCGGTGAGACCGAGTTTGGCAATAAGCTAACCAGCGAGTTGGTCAGGCAAACTCGGTGGGACCGACTTGCTCTTTCGGTGAGACCGAAAAGTTACAAGAAGGAAACATAGAGTTTACCTTGCATTCTCGGTGGGACCGATTCGCTCTTTCGGTGAGACCGAAAAGTTACGAAAGGGAAACAGAGAGTTTGCAAGCCCATCTCGATGAGACCGAGATCCTTATCGGTCGGACCGAATGTCTAGGGTTTGGCAGTGGCAAATGACATGTGAAACTCAGTGGCGCCGGGTTGAAAGAATCGGTATGATCGAGTTTGAATTAGGGTTTAGGTCATTTGTGGATATGGGAAAGTAGCTGAGGGTTTTGGAGCATATCATTTAGCACTTGAGCAAGAGGCTCATTAAACAACACCTCATCCCTCCTTGATAGTATTGGCTTTTCCTATGGACTCAATGTGATCTTGGATCACTAAAATGTGAAATGAAGAGTCTTGAACTTCAAGCTTTAGCCAATCCTTTGTCCTTAGTGTCTTGGATACCTTCCCACAACCTTTAGTCCATGTCACTCCATTGTTGAACTTATCTGAAACATACTAGGTGAAAACATTAGTTCAACAAGAGATATGTTGTCATCAATTATCAAAACCACCTAGGGAGCACTTGTGCTTTCACCGGCACACCCCTACCTGGCGCGCCAAATGTCGGATTTCAGGTTCCGGCAGACCCTTAAGGTTCGAACACTGGGGTGCGCGCAGAAATCTCACCTCCAACCTCCCCGTCTCAATGGGATCTAAACTACTAAAAGAACTACACGAAAGACACAAGATTTATACTGGTTCGGGCCACCGATATGGTGTAGTACCCTACTCCAGTGTGTGGTGGATGGATTGCCTCCTGGGGCTGGTGAGGACGAACAATACAAGGAAGAACAGCCTCGCGAGGCTCTGTTCTTGGCTGTGGTGATGAACCGCTACGAAGAGTTCAGTCACCCTCTCTCTCTCTCTCTCTCTCTCTCTCTCTCTTCTTTCTCACTCTCTCTCGTCCTCGTCCCGGACCGAACGACCAGGAATCGAACCCCTTGCTATGTGGGTGGCTAGTCCTATTTATAGAGGCCCCGGTCCTCTCCCCAAATATTGAGCAGGAAGGGATCCAACAATGGCGGGCTAATTTGAAGGGGGACAGTGAGTACATCTATCCTGACAAAAGCAGTCTTCGCCTGCCAAAGGCTCTGGAGATGACGCCGCGTTGGGCTCCATGGTGACCTCTGTCTCGTAGTCCTCCTGGTCCTGGTCTCGTTGAACCGAAGTGGAAACCTTTTGCCTGTTGCCTCGGAACTCCGCTGATACGCTTGCCCCCCTTGCACCAAAGAGGAAAGAGGGACGCTGCGCGCGCTGGCACCCGCCTGGTGCCCCATGTCGTCATGGCTTGCATCATAGGCACCTCGCGAGGAACCCCACCTTGAACTCTCCGCCTCCTTGCGAGCCAGCCTGACGAGGCTGTGCCTGAGGATGCGCCGTGTCGCCCGCCTGCGAGGCTTGGCCCCTCGCGAGGGTCTTGAGCCTCGTGTTGATGAAGATGGGCCGCGCTGGGCCCCCACTTGAGCCACGCCGCCGACCGCAGGCAGGCAAGTCTGGGGACCCCCATTCCCAGAACGCCGACAGAGACCTTCCTCCCCGGACAGATCTTCGTCTTCGGCGGCTTCGCACTGCGGGCTAATTCACTTAGCCATCTGGAGCACATCGAAAGCTATGCCCCTGGCCGTCAGGTCAGATTTGGAAGCTTAAACTACACGGCTGACATCCGCGGGGACTTGATCATCGACGGATTCGAGCCACTGCCGAGCGCGCCGCACTGTCACGACGAGCATGATCTAGCTCTGTCGCCGAACAGTGCCCTGGAGGCCGCACCCGCATCAGCTTTGACCCCTAATTCGGAGAAAACTGCACCGATCGAGGTTGGGTGGTTAAATGCCGCCTCGGGGGCTACGATCCCAACGGCGTTCGAGCCGAACACCAGCCCCGCACTCCGCGAGACTTATGACTCCAAGGAGCCGGACTCCTCTCCGGACTTCGAACCCTCCGCGCCCCTGTCGATCAAATCCGATTGGGCGCAGATCATGGAGATTACTACCGCGGACATCTTTCAGCACTCGCCTTTCGGCGATATTCTGAGGACACTGAAGTCTCTCTCTTTATCAGGAGAGCCCTGGCGGGATTACGGTCAGCAAGGTTGGGATTCGGACGATGAAGAAATTCAAAGCCCACCCACCACCCACTTTGTAGCCAATGTCGATGACTTAACCGACATGCTCGACTTCGACTCCGAAGACATTGACAGTATGGACGCCGATGAATGAGACGATGAAGAACCAGCGCCTATCAGGCCCTGGAAAGCCACCTCATCATATGACATATACATGGTGGACACCCCAAAAGAAGGAGATGGTGATGGAACAGCGGAGGATGACCCCTCCAAGAAACAACCTAAGCGCTGGCGTCAGCGGCGCCGCTCAAAATCCCGCCAAAACAAATACGGTGATTCCAGCACAGGAGATAATAATACTCCGGAAAGTGCCGAAGAAAACCCCCTCCAGCAAGATTTAGCACAGGAGGATCGAGAAACCAGGCCTCATGAGAGAGCGGCAGACAGAGAGGTCGAGGACGATAATTATATGCCTCCCTCTGAAGACGAGGCAAGCCTCGACGACGACGAATTCGTCGTGCCAGAGGATCCCGTCGAGCAAGAGCATTTTCTACGCAGGCTTATCGCCATGGCACGAAGCCTCAAGAAAAAAAAGCAATAGCTTAAAGCTGATCAAGATTTGCTAGTCGACGGATGGACTGAAGTCCTTGCACCCGAAGAGTATAAACTCGAACGCCCCTCCAAGAGCTACCCAAAGCGCAGGTTGCTACCCCAATTAGAGGAGGAAGCACTTGATGCGGCCGACCGGCCACCTCGTGGCCGCGACAGAGAGGCCTCTCGGCCCTCCACTCAAGCCGCACCCCATACCAAGGCACGTGAATATGCGTCGGACTTACGAGATATGTTGGAGGACAAGGCAAGGCAAACAAGATTGATCTACGGATCGCGTGGGCGCCCCACGGCTCGAGACGGTAACCGTCACGTCGGCCACAAATTCGGCAGGGCCGAACATAGTAGACAAAGCTCATTGGAGCTACGTCATGATATAGCCTAGTAGAGAGGCGCCGCACACCCACTATGCTTCACAGACAAAGTAATGGATCATCAAATCCCCGATGGTTTCAAACCCGTAAACATCGAATCATATGATGGCACAACAGATCCTGCGGTATGGATCGAGGATTATCTCCTTCATATCCACATGGCCTGCAGTGATGATTTCCACGCCATTAAGTACCTCCCACTCAAGCTTAAAGGACCAGCTCGGCATTGGCTTAACAGCTTGCCAACAAGATCAATCAGTTGTTGGGAGGACCTGGAAGCCGCATTGCTCGACAATTTCCAGGGCACTTATGTGCGACCCCCAGACGCCGATGAGCTAAGTCACGTAATTAAGCAGCTAGATGAATCGGCCAGGCAATTCTGGACACGGTTCCTAACAAACAAAAATCAAATAGTCGACTGTCCGGACGTTGAGGCCCTAGTAGCCTTCAAGCACAATATCCATGATGAGTGGCTTGCCCGGCACCTTGGACAGGAAAAGCCGAAGTCTATGGCAGCACTCACGACACTCATGACCCGCTTTTGTGCTGGAGAAGACAGCGGGCTTGCTCGTAGCAACAATATGACCAAGAACCCTGGTAATTCGGATACCAGGGACAGTAGTGGCAGGTCACGTCGCAACAAGCAGAAGCGCCGCATTAACGGCGACAATACTGAGGATACGACAGTTAATGCCGGATTCAGAGGCTCTAAATCTGGTCAGCGGAAAAAGCCATTCAAAAGGAATCCTAGGGGCCTGTCCAGTTTGGAGCGAATACTCGACCGCTTATGCCAGATACATGGCACCCCCGAAAAGCCGGCCAATCACACCAACAGGGATTGTTTGGTGTTCAAGCAGGAAGGCAAGTTAAATGCTGAAAATGACGATAAGGGGCTGCATAGAGATGACGACGAGGAGCCTCGGCCGCCGAACAACAGTGGACAGAAGGGTTTTCCCCCACAAGTGCGGACGGTGAACATGATATACGCAACCCACATCCCCAAGAGGGAGCGGAAGCGCGCGTCAAGGGACGTATACGCGATAGAGCCAGTCGCCCCAAAGTTCAACCCAGGGTCCTCCTGCCCGATCACCTTTGATCGAAGGGACCATCCCACTAGCACCCGTCACGGCGGATTCGCTGCATAGGTTCTAGACCCAATTATTGACGGATTTCATCTCACCAGAGTCCTTATGGACGGCGGCAGCAGCCTGAACCTGCTTTACCAGGATACATTGCGGAAAATGGGCATAGATCCCTCGAGGATTAAGCCCACCAAAACAACCTTTAAAGGCATAATACCAGGTGTAGAGGCCAAATGTACAGGCTCAGTCACACTTGAAGTGGTCTTCGGATCTCCGAATAATTTCCGAAGCGAGGAGTTAATCTTCGACATAGTCCCGTTCTGCAGTGGCTTCACGCACTGCTCGGGCGAACCGCATTCGCCAAATTCAATGCGGTACCGCACTACGCATACCTTAAGCTCAAAATGCCAGGCCCTCGAGGAGTAATTACGGTCAATGGAAACACCGAACGCTCCCTCCGAACAGAGGAGCACACGGCGGCCCTTGCAGCAGAAGCACAAAGCAGCCTCTCCAGGCAGTTCTCTAGTCCGGCCATTAAATGACCGGACATCGTCAAGCGCGCCCGGAGCAACCTACAACAAGACCGCCTAGCACGATCCGTGCAGGCGTAGCAAGGCGGTCCCAACCCCAGCCCTCGCAAAACGGCGATGCGAGTGCTTCGCATACATAACTACGCTCTAGAAATACCATGGGTACAGGGGGAGGGGCACCATCACGGCACACCCTAAACACGGCTTCAACCGCACCAGGGGCTGCCGATTTTTTAATTTTCTCTTACTTTCAGGACTCCACTCTTCGGAAGGCCTGTTCGGCTATTCAATTGCCGCACAAACGATGCAAGAACCAGGGAAGCAGATAAGCCATGCCGCATTACGGAACTCCCAGGTGGTCTCTATCACGAGCAGTATACCTGTTTCGCATATTATTCCGTAGCTTGCCCCTGGAGCGGACATGTTAAATAGTCCAACCTTTTGCTTATTGCATTATTTGTATCGTTCTGCCTTGATCGCAGCCCTCTTTAATAAACAATGCATAGCTTTTGTCTGTTTTTGCATTACTCTTTTTTTATATATGTTCCTTAACGACATGTTGCACCCGTACACTTTGGTACGGCCAAAATACGCCAGGGGCTTCAGTACCCCTCAACATGGTGTGAGAAGTCCGAACACTTTAACAAGTGCGGCACCCCGAACTTATAGCATTATATGCATCGGCTCCGAATCATGTCTTGGGTCAATAGTTGGGTTTGCCCGGCTCCTATGTTTTGGTGCCTTACGTTCCGCTATATCGGCTAAGGTAGCACTAGGAGAACCACTGCGATTGTGACCCAGTTGAGCTGGGTCGAGCACCTCAGTGGAGAAAGCTAAAAGTGACCGTCATGATGAAGCGAGAGCTGGTCGCTGTTTGAGAGGTTTTTTCGAGTCCTTAAAGACTTATGCCGCTTAGGGCGAGGAGTCGGCTCCGTCCGGCCAAGGCGTGGATAGCGCCCCAAACTCGGTCTTCCGAATACCAGGGGCTTCGCCGAAATTTAAAATTATAGAATTCTATGGCTAAGTGAGAGTGTTCACGCATTATAGTCCGATTGGCTTGTTCGTTGGGTTGAGCGCCTCCCTCGATGGACCCAAACATGGGAAAAAGAGCGCTCAGGTTTATCCCCGAACACCCCAGCACTAGAGGCACGGGGGCAGAAGCCGACGACTCGCCATCTCTCAGAATTGATAAACAGCCACACAGAAGGTAATATTTTAAATTCAAAACAACATTGCTTAGCGCATATGGACAAGTTTTCAGCGCACAGGACAAAACGAGCGAGTTTTACTCAAAAATTACATCCCTAGAACATTCATCCGCCATGAGGCGGGCACCCTTCAGAACATCCTTATAATAATTCTCAGGCTTGCGATGCTCTTTCCCCGACGGTGGGCCGTCCTTCACAAGCTTCTCAGCATCCAGCTTGCCCCAGTGCACCTTAGCATGGGCAAGGGCCCTACGGGCACCTTCAATGCATACGGAGCGCTTGATGACTTCGAGCCTTGGACAGGCCTCCACCAGCCACCGCACCAGCCCGAAATAGCTCCCAGGCAGAGCATCTCCAGGCCACTACCGAACTATGAGGCCCCTCATGGCCTGTTCGGCCGCCTTGTGCAGATTGACTAGTTGCTTCAGCTGGTCGCTCAGGAGCACGGGGTGTCCGGCCTCAGCATACTGAGACCAGAACACCTTCTCTGTCGAGCTTCCCTCCTCGGCTTGATAGAATGCGGCGGCATCAGACACACTCCGGGGAAGATCTGCAAACGCTCCTGGAGAGCTCCGGATTCGGGTAAGTAACAAGTAACTCACGTTTATGTGTTTGCTTTGCATAAAGAATGCCTTACCCGCTGCTACCTTCTTCACCTCATCCAACTCCTGGAGGGTCTTCTGGGATTCGGCCTTAGCAGACTTGGCATTTTCAGTAGCCACCGCGAGATCGGACGCTCGCGTCTTTGAGTAAAGCTCCAAACTCTCATGTTTTTCCATGAGAGCCTGGAGCTCTTGCCATACCTTGGCAACCTCGGCCTCATACTTCTCCCGCTCGGTGCACTCTATGGCCGCTGTCTTCTCGGCCTCGAGCAGCGCTTGCTTAAGGGTCGCCACCTCAGACATGGCCCCTACAATAGCCAAGATAATCCTATCATTTTTTGGCAATTGCACCTTTTTATACATATTTAAACAAGGTATTTCTTACCTTCATTGTCCTCGAGCTGCTTCTTGGCATGCCCGAGCTCTTGCTCGGACCGCTCGAGGTTCTGCTTTAGCGTGTCGACTTCCGCAGTCAGCGCGGTGGACGCCAGCAGGGAAGCCTGCACACGCATATTGACTCCTTTTTGTTAGACTCCTACGAATTTTATTTGATCCTCTATTCGGCTTTTCTTCCCGAACGCCAAACAGAGCATCAGGGGCTACTGTCTATGCGGTAATATTATTTACACATTCTTTACTTACCTCAAAGCCTGTCAAAAGGCTAGTACAAGCTTCAGTCAGTCCGCTCTTGGCGGACTGAACCTTCTGGACCACCGCACTCATAATGGTGCGGTGAACCTCGTCGATGGAGGCGCCTTGGAGCGCCTCTAACAGATTGTCCGGCGCCTCCGGTTGGATGGAGGTTACCGGCACAGTGGGCTTGCTCCTCTTGGAAGGAGGTCCCCCGCCGGACTCTGGAACCTTTGAAGGTTCCGGAGCGGTGTCCGGCCTAGGGCCGGACTTGGAGCCCTGGGGGGTGTCATCCCCTTTACTCCTAGAGTCTGGGAGGTCGCCCCGCGGCGCCTCCAGGACCACCTCCTCCCGAATTGGAACCTGTTGGGACAACACTTCGGTGTCGTCCATAGGGCGGGGGGAGGAAGCCGTCGGAAGCGAGTTCACATCCGACGAGTCCAGTGACCCGCTCGACGACGCGTCGAGACGGTCTTTGGGTGGGCTGCATAAACATATTTGACAAAAGGGAAAGCTGTGTAATAAATGAATACTATGTATTACTCTGGTATCCAGATACTTAAGATTTGGCCAGGGGCTTGGCCCTGGGCGCCCACTCCTCTCCGCCGTCGTCGGCGTCGGTGGAGTAGTCTGGGGGAAGGGTTTTCCCATTCTTGGACCCTTCGGCCTCCCCAGTTGGGGCGGCCTTCCTTTTCTTCCCTTCCCCCGCTGGAGGGGGAGGGGTCTCTTCTTCCTCCTCCTCATCTTCATGGGAGTAGTGCGTCTTGGATTCGTCAGATGGTGAATCCGACACCTCCGGGCGTCGAGCACTCTTTCGAGTCCCCATGGCCTTCTTCTTGGCCCTCTTCTCTGGCACCACATGGGGTGCCGGAACCAGCAGCTTCGCCAAGTGAGCGTCCGCTGGGCCTTTGGGCAAAGGAGCCGGACAATTGATCTGTCCAGACGTCTCCTGCCAATCCTGTCAAAGTTAAGGGAGTTTAGATCCCGCTTGGAGTCAAACTATGAAAAACTGATACCCTGTAAAAGGAAAAAACAGCTTACCGCATAAGCGTGACGCTGTGTGCTGAATCCGCGATCCTCGGTAGCAGATGCGGGGGCCTCGGCGCCCTTGAAAAGCACCTTCTAGGCATCTTCGTACGTCGTGTCGAAGAGCCTGCTCAGACTTTGGTGCCGCGCCGGGTCGAACTCCCACAGGTTGAAAGCCTGTTGTTGACACGGGAGGATCCGGTGGATGAGCATAACCTGGACTACGTTGACAAGTTTGAGCTTCTTGTCCACCAGGGTTTGGACGCATGTTTGGAGTCCGGTCAGCTCTCCTTTTTTACCCCACGACAGATCGGTCTCCTTCCAGGAGGTGAG
The DNA here is from genome assembly GCA_034509565.1 of Triticum monococcum. Lineage (NCBI taxonomy): Eukaryota > Viridiplantae > Streptophyta > Magnoliopsida > Poales > Poaceae > Triticum > Triticum monococcum. The sequence goes on from CM067842.1 coordinate 611,591,887, forward strand.
CCGCGTAGGGGTTCCGGACCGAAACTCGAGGGCTGCGACCCATTCGGGGTCGCGTGGCTCGGTGATGTAAAACCACCCCGATGCCACCCCTTCAGGGTCTCCACAAAGGAGCCCTCAAGCCATAAGATGTTGGCCATCTCGCCCACCATGGCGCCTCCGCACTCCGCCTGGTTGCCGCGCACCACCTTCGGCTTGACATTGAAAGTCTTGAGCCATAGGCCGAAATGGGGGCGGATGCGGAGGAAGGCCTCGCACACGACGATAAACGCTGAGATGTTGAGGACAAAATTCAGGGCCAGATCATGGAAATCCAGGCCGTAGTAGAACATGAGCCCCCGGACAAATGGGTGGAGAGGGAAACCTAGTCCGTGGAGGAAATGGGGGAGGAACACCACCCTCTCATGGGGACTAGGGCTGGGGATGAGTTGCCCCTTTTCGGGAAGCCGGTGCGCAATGTCGTTAGACAAGTATCCAACCTTCCTTAGTCTCTTAATGTGCCCCTCCATGACGGAGGAGACCATCCACTTGCCTCCCGCTCCGGACATGGCTGGAGAAGGTTGAGGTGGGGAGTGCAGACTTGGGCGCTGGAGCTCGAGTGCATGAGAATGGATAAGCAAGGGAGGAAGATGTCGGATTTCGGGTTTCGGCAGACCCTTAAGGTTCGAACTCTGGGGTGCGCGCGGAGATTGCGCCTTCTACCTCTCCGTCTCGCAAAGATCGAGACTACTGAAAGAACTGCACAAGAGACACAAGGTTTATACTGGTTCGGGCCACCGTTGTGGTGTAATACCCTACTCCATTGTGTGGTGGGTGGATTGCCTCTTGGGGCTGATGATGATGAACAATACAAGGAAGAACAGCCTCGCAAGGGTCTACTCTTGGCTGGGGCGATGAACTGTTAGGAGGAGTTCAGTCGCCCTTTTCTCTCTCTCTCTCTCTGCCTCTACTCCTCACTCACTCTCATTTACCGCCTCTCTTCCTCTCTCTCATTATGTGGGTGGCTGGTCCTATTTATAGAGGCCCTGGTCCTCTTCCCAAATATCGAGCGGGAAGGGAGCCAACAATGGCGGGCTAATTTGAAGGGGGGCAGCAAGTATCAGCTATCCTGACAAAAGTAGTCTTCGCCTGCGCAAAGCTCTGGTGATGACGCTGTCTTGGGCTCCACGGTGACCTCCGTCTCGTAGTCCTCCTGGTCTTGGTCTCGTTGCACCGAAATGGCAGCCTTTGCCTGATGCCTCGGTACTCTGCGGCTGCGCTTGCCCCCTTTACACCAAAGAGGAAAGGAGGACGTTGCGTAGGCTGGCACCCACCTGGCGCCCTGAGTCGTCATGGCTTGCGTCACGGGCTCCTCGTGAGGTACCGCGCCTTGATCTCTCCGCCTCCTCGTGTGCCAGCCTGATGAGGCCGCGCCTGAGGAAGCTCCACGTCGTCCGCCCCGCGAGGCTTGGCCCCTCGCAAGGGTCTTGAGTTTTGTGTTGATGAAGATGGGCCATGCTGGGCCCCCTTTGAGCCACGCCGCAGGCAGGCAAGTCTGGGGACCCCCGTTCCCAGAACACCGACAGTAGCCCCCGGGCCCAAGGCGTGCCCGGACTTGGCCATGCTGAGAGGCGAAAGGGCAAGGGCGAAGCACCGCGGGCCCTAACAGTCTGCGGCCTTGGGCATCGTGTGGCGGTTGATTGGACATGGGCGGCACTGTTCCCCCACGCCCCCTTATTCTGCGCCCTGCTAGGCGGACTTGTAGTTGTATACAGCCGCTCCCCCTCCTGTTGCTCGAGCATCCCCTGTTCTTCCTCCCTTCGAACGCCAGCTCCTGCCTCCAATCCAATCTCGAATCTTCCCCCTCCTTCCCATCACCATGGCTCCTACGAAGAAGGAGAGAGGGAAGAAACCCATGCCTCCATCTTGTGTGCCGCCATCGGTGGCCCCCGCCATCGGCCGGTCAACCATACTCAATCAAGAGTGCCTGGGCAAGGTCAGCTTGGCTCTGGCCACCATCTTCAATGAGTGCGGGAGGACGACAGCCTGGCCCGCGCCCCACTTCTCCATCGACAGGATAGCTACCGAGGTCCCATATTTTACCGACGCCCTGTGGGCGGGTCTGGTTCCCCCCTTTTTTGATTTCTTCAATGCCGTGCTCTCCCATTATCAGATCCACATGATGCATCTAAGTCCTGAGTCCATCACCCTCCTTTCGGTCTTCGCCTTCGTTTGCGAAGCCATGGTGGGCATCCCTCCTTCGGTTGCCTTGTTGCGCCACTTCTTCTTGCTGCATCTTGTCAACCCTACCCAATCCTGGGCGTGCGTGAGCTTCGCTGCCGAGCTCGAGACTGCGGCCTCTGGGATTGACTTCAAGCTCCCCCTGCCCGCGGTTGGGTTCCGCGAGCGGTGGCTGTATGTGGACGCAGGGGTGCCCAGCCCCCTGCTATCGGAGCCGACCTCGCCTGCTGTCCCCAATTCGGGTTGGGGCCAGGAGACGCTCGAGAGCCCCCGGCTCGTCTTCGTCTTGCGCCGCTTCGCGTTCTTGAGGTCGCTTGGCGTGACAGCGCCCAAGGTGGTGAAGGAGTTTCTGTTATGCCGTGTTGCTCCCCTTCAACTCCACTCTCGCTGGATGTGGGCCTTCCATGGGAGCGAGGATAGCATGAGGCTCCTGGAAGAGGACCTAGCTCCTGAGGTGCTGAGGACGGCGCTCTTGACCTTGGCCGGGGACCCCAACCCCGGCAATGTCTGGCAGGGAGGGGCCTTGCTGTATCTCTGCCAGAGCAGGGTCGACTTCATGAAGCAGGTGCCCGTCTTTGATGAGTGGGGGCTGCGCCCCGCCGGCCTCCAGGGACCTCGTGAGAATCCAGTGGTGGTGACTGGCCTTCCAATCGGCCAAGGCGACTCCTCCTCAAGTGGCGGAGCAGGGAGGCAGGAGGCGCCGGAGGCCGAGGGGCCTCCCGATGAGGTGACAGCGCTGGGTGATGCTCTCGAGGGGACAACTCCTGGGATCCGTGCCGTTGAGGTTGAGGGTGGCAAGCAGCCGCTCCCAGTGCCCGAGGCTGAGGCCTCTGAGGCCCCAGCCGCGTCTTCTGGCGAGGTGATTGGCGGCATGCGCCAGGCAGGCGCCCCTGACGCGGATCGCTTCGATGCTCCATCTTCGTCGCAGGTTGATCCTTGCGCTCTTCTCTTGGGCCGCTTCCGCATGGACTTTGAGGCCCTCCGGAGGAAAAGGGATGCCCTGGGTGATGACTTCCCTTGTCTTGTGCTGAAGCGCAGGAAGTACTTCGCCACTGACGAGTAAGTCTTCTCCCTTTCTGGTCTTGATCCTCTTGTTGCTTTCACTGATCCTCGCTTCGCAGGCCCCTTCCGGCCGAGCTCGCGGAAGTAGATGAGGTGCTGCCTCCTTTGGCTTCGCCCCCTCTACCGTCCTCAAGTGCTCCGAGCAGCTCTGCCCTTGTGGTGAGGGCGATTGAAGGGGCGGACCATCCCGAGGTGCACCGCGGTCCTTCATTCCCCCCGATTTTCCTTCGCGGGTCCTCTCGGGGAATAGCCAGCCTGCCGTGGGCTTCTCGTCTGGTCGTGGACTGCGGCTGGTTGAGGTGCCCCCTGCGCCCTTCATCTGGAGATGGGCTGACTCCAGGCTGGGCTTCTGGTGCGGCGCGCCCGGCCGTCGCGAGGGTGCCAGCCCCCAGCCCCCTGCCCGGAGGGGGAACAATGATTCGTGGCCCCCGGCGCTTGCTTGGGGAAGATGATGGTGTGGAAGACGTGCTTGAGCGCGCCCGGGAGTGCCGTGCTCGCCGCCAAGGGTTCCTTCGAAGGGCGATTGACGCGGTGAACCTGCTTGGGGAGGAGCTTGCTGATGAAGACGCGCGCCTGGAGGCCGAGGGCCTGCGTCTGGCTGCAGGGAGGCGCGAGCTGGAGGCCGCCATCGCCCTCGCGCGCCGTCAGCGTGATCTTGATGATGAAGAGGCGAAGGCGTCGCTAGAGGCCTCTCGGGTGGCCCGATCCCAGGCTGCCGAGGAGGCCCGGAGAGCTGACCGACGGCGAGAGGCGGCGGAGGAGCGGGCTCGGGAGCTCCTAGCCCGGTGCCACTCGCTGGAGGAGCAAGTGGAGCTTTGCGAGTTGGCCCTTGCGTCGATGCGGGTGGCCTCCGGCGACCCAGCAGGGCTTCAGAAGCGTGAGGAAGCGTTGACGCTGGAAGCCGCCGAACGCACCCGCAAGTACAAGCGGCTGGAGACGAGGGAGCGCTTGGTGACGCAGGCAGAGGACGATGTCGCCGCACGGGGAGCCCATGTCCTGGAGGAGGTCGGACGCCGGGTGGCGATGGCGCGCCAAGACCTTGAGCGCGAGTTCGAGGGGAGGCTAGAGTTGATCCGGGTCGAAGCTGAAGGGAGGACCGCAGCCTTGAGGGCCAAACGGGAGGAGGCGACGCGGCTGGCCGACGCCTCCCGGGCCGCCTTGAGGTAGCACAAGGGGAGTTAGCCGCCTCCTAGGCCGAGATGCCCCGTCTGCGCCAGCGGGTGGAGGAGTCTGAGGGCGTCGCGCGCCAGAACGCGGATGAGATATGTCAGCGGCAGGTCCTGGAGCACGTGCACGGCCCCATGCTCGCCACGCTCCGGGAGAGAGCTTGCACAGCCTTGGGCAACATCTGTGAAGCAGCTGTTGGCGAGCCGCACACAGTCAACTATGCTGGCAACCTTCAGTTCTTCACCGCCGTGGTGACGCAGCTAGAGGCGCGGTCGGCCAGGGCCGACAGGTTGGTGGAAGAGAGGAGCCGCGCCCTGCTCGGGCGCGCCTTTTCCCGTGTCTTCAGTCATCTCCTAAACATGGATTCCGACTTCGATTTTGATGCCGTCACCGCCCCAATTCCCCAGGCCGTCCGAGGCGACCTGGCGCACTGGGTGGAAGACAACGTGGACGCCCTTGTCAGGGCCTTCGCTTCAGACGATGACGACGTGATCGTGGCTGCTGACGAGGGCGGTGCGGTGAACGGCCCTGACGCCGCTGGTGGCGATGCAGACAACGATGGCGAGTTCGGCGACGCCAGCGACGGCTCGGGAGGTGCTTCCGAGGACGCATTGGGGGATTGGTCTGACTGAGTGTGTATCGCTCCTGTCTTTTTTACCCTGCATGAATAGAACTCAGGTTTTTGACCTGATGGCTGTGAGAGCATTTTGGGAGGGGACGCCCCTCATGTAAAACCTTTGTTCATCATATTAGTAGTTGTCATATTGCACGAGCGCCCGCGCCTGGTGGTTGGCTGGTTTACCTTTGTTTCGCGCAAGCCCCGAAGCAGCCTGTGGGAGGGCGTGACGTCTTGGTTGTTCTTTAGTTGAATCCGTAGGATATGAGAGTGTCGCTGGCGGGGAGCTTCACATGCGTTGGCCTTTTTCACAGGCTCCGGGCCTTTTCCCAAATGCGACAGCTTCACAGGAATTTGCCTTCTTGACAGGTTCTAGGTCTTTTCCTGAACGCGGCAGCTTCACAGGCATTTGCCTTCTTCACAGGCTCTGGGCCTTTTCCTGAACGCGGCAGCTTCACAGGCATTTGCCCTCTTCACAGGCTCTGGGCCTTTTCCTGAACGCGACAGCTTCACAGGCATTTGCCTTCTTCACAGGCTCTGGGCCTTTTACTGAATGCGACAGCTTCACAGGCGTTTGCCTTCTTCACAGGCTCTGGGCCTTTTCCTAAACGCGACAGCTTCATAGGCGTTTGCCTTCTTCATAGGCTTTGGGCCTTTTCCCAACAGGACAACCTCCGCAGGCACCCAAAAATCCTCCCGAGAGGGAGCAACGGCGGTAGTTTGGGTTGCGCACGAGCCAGGCCTGACCCGACTCACGAGGGGCTCGCGAGGGGAGGCAGCTGTGGCGAAGCGGTAACCAGAACGCGAGAAATGGCTCGAACGAGAATAAGCACCCCTCCCCGAACACACGCAAATCTCAAATTCGAATCCAACTTAAATCCAGCGGGGGAAAAGATACAACCAAAGGGAAAGGCAATGAAAGCAGACAAAAGGCCACGTCCGGCAGCTAATCTAGTCTTGGACGTCTTCTCACCAGCACGGAGCTAAGTGCTGTCCACTGGGCGTGGGAGGGAGCCCCAGGGCCTGAGGCCGGCACCCCTGAGACTCCGGGGCGTGTACAACCCCACTCATTATTACGTGAGAGTGTCACGGGGCGGCGAGCTTCACAGGCACCGGGCCTTCTTCACAGGTACTGGCCTTGCTTCATATCGCCAGATGAGGGCCCCGCCTTGCGCCACACTCTAGTGCCATCAGCAACGACCGGAACCCAGGACGCCGCCCGATGGGGTAGAGCGGTCGCCAGCGGTTCCCCCGACGACCACGGGTCCTCCGCCAGGGGCAGGCCCTGAGGCACCTCCCCAGCAGAGGGCCTACCTCCTGGGAACACCTTGCTCCGAACACCGCGGTGGTGATGTCAGATCTCAGCCCCTCTCCTACAGCCCCCTGCGCCCTCCTCCCGAGGGGTAGGAGACTGTGGGAGTGGAGCAGCTGCTTGCTGCGGCGACCTGCACCTCCTGCGATCCATGGTTAGCGTATACCTGCTCCTGAAGAATTAGCGGTGCCCGATAATCGTTGCCTCCAGCGTGGCCAGTGGGACCGTTTCGGGGCTCCTGGAAAGGCTTGGCTTCTAGTGCCTCGTCCCCCCAGCTTGGGCTAAGGAGCGAGCCTTGTCCGTTCTCATGAGGGTGTCCTTGGTCCATCATGAGGGGCACGTATTCCTCCGGTGCTGTCATCCCGAATGCCACGCCGTAATGCCCCACATGCCACACGGTCCTGCCTGTCATGCCCACTGCAGTGTGGCAGCGCGGCCGCCCACTAGGGCCGCGGGTCGCGTTGAGTCCTTCTTCTTCGCGGGCCGGGGGCGGGGGCAATGCCGCCGCCGGTCCGGTGCTGATAGCTTCGCTGGCGTCGGAGTAGCCTTGGAGCCCGCGGGCGTGCGCGGAGCCCCCGCGTGGGTCGCCCTGGGCTTGAGATGGGAGCTGGGTGGAGAAGGGGTGAGCCCCCGAGGCAGCGAAGCCCAGGAGCTCCGCCACTCGCTGCAGCAGCACGTCATGGCCGCCTTCCAGCAGTCTGCACTGCAGCAGCTCTCGGGCCACCGTGAGCGCGGCCCTCGAGTTCGCCTGCTCCCGGCGGGTGTACGGTGTCGTGGTCGCGGCGTGATTGGAGGCCCTTGCTACCGACCGTGCCTGCCGCGGTGTAAGAGTTGTCGAAGTCTGTCCTCGTCGCCCGCGGCTCGCGAGCTGCCTAGGGCACGGGGTCTCCCGAGGCGAGCGGTTCTGCGCGGGCGGACCACGCAGCCCATGGGTCGGGGTTGCCCTCCTGGTCGCCGGGCACGGCAATGATGACGCGACGGGGCACGGAGCGGTGGAAGACGAATTCCGGCGCACCCCTACCTGGCGCGCCAAATGTCGGATTTCGGGTTCCGGCAGACCCTTAAGGTTCGAACTCTGGGGTGCGCGCGGAGATTGCGCCTTCTTCCTCTCCGTCTTGCAAAGATCTAGACTATTGAAAGAACTGCACAAGAGACACAAGGTTTATACTGGTTCGGGCCACCGTTGTGGTGTAATACCCTACTCCAGTGTGTGGTGGGTGGATTGCCTCTTGGGGCTGATGATGATGAACAATACAAGGAAGAACAACCTCGCGAGGGTCTGCTCTTGGCTGGGGCGATGAACTGTTAGGAGGAGTTCATTCGCCCTTTTCTCTCTCTCTCTCTCTCTCTCTCTCTCTACCTCTACTCCTCACTCACTCTCATTTACCGCCTCTTTTCCTCTCTCTCGTTATGTGGGTGGCTGGTCCTATTTATAGAGGCCCTAGTCCTCTTCCCAAATATCGAGCGGGAAGGGAGCCAACCATGGCGGGCTAATTCGAAGGGGGACAACAAGTATCAGCTATCCTGACAAAAGTAGTCTTCACCTGCGCAAAGATCTAGTGATGACGCCGTCTTGGGCTCCACGGTGACCTCCATCTCGTAGTCCTCCTGGTCTTGGTCTCGTTGCACCGAAATGGCAACCTTTGCCTGATGCCTCGGTACTCCGCGGCTGCGCTTGCCCCTTTACACCAAAGAGGAAACGAGGACGCTGCGCAGGCTGGCACCCGCCTAGCGCCCTGAGTCGTCATGGCTTGCGTCACGGGCTCCTCGTGAGGTACCCCGCCTTGTTCTCTCAGCCTCCTCGTGAGCCAGCCTGATGAGGCCGCGCCTGAGGAAGCTCCGCGTCGTCCGCCCCACGAGGCTTGGCCCCTCGCGAGGGTCTTGAGTTTTGTGTTGATGAAGATGGGCCGTGCTAGGCCCCCTTTGAGCCACGCCGCAGGCCGCAGGCAGGCAAGTCTGGGGACCCCCGTTCCCAGAACGCCGACAGAAGAAGGCGTAGGTGAAAAGGTGGATCCTTATCCCCTTATATAGGTGGACGCAACTACGTGTCCCCACCAGCCTGGTAAAACTCGGTTATCTCCCAAGCGCCGTAATCAATGGCACGGTTGGGTTACCCACGCCCGTAATAAGGGGACACAATCTCTGCTTTAACAAGACGTGCCAAGGAAACTGCCTCGCATGACGCGCTGAGGTGGGATAATGAAACGACTCGGATAAAGGCTTGGCCGTGGTGTGTCACATTACGGAATACGTCAGGAGATTAGATTTGTGTAAATATTATTCTCTCTATGGCAATATGTGGAAACTTATTATGCAGAGCCGGACACTATCTTTGTGTTCAAAATCTTCTATGAAGTACTTGGAGGAGGAACCCGCCTTGCAATGCCGAAGACAATCTGCGCGCCGGACTCGTCGTCATTGAAGACTGGTTCAGGGGCTACTGAGGGAGTCCTGGATTAGGCGGTGTTCGGATAGCCGGACTATACCTTCTGCCAGACTCCTGGACTATGAAGACACAAGATTGATGACTCCGTCCCGTGTCTGGAAGGGACTTTCCTTGGCGTGGAAGGCAAGCTTGGCGATACGGATATGTAGATCTCCTACCATTATAACCAACTCTATGTAACCCTAACCCTATCCGGTGTCTATATAAACCGGAGGGTTTTAGTCCGTAGGACAACATACACAACAACAATCATACCATAGGCTAGCTTCTAGGGTTTAGTCTCTCTGATCTCGTGGTAGATCTACTCTTGTACTGGCCATATCATCAATATTAATCAAGCAGGACGTAGGGTTTTACCTCCATCGAGACGGCCCGAACCTGGGTAAAACTTCGTGTTCCTTGCCTCCTGTTACCGTCTGGCCTAGACGCACAGTTCGGGACCCCCTACCCGAGATCCGCTAGTTTTGACACCGACACCAACAGTGCGGCGCGCCCGACTATGGCTCGAATCCGTCGAAGATCAAGTCCCCGCGGATGTTGGCTATGTAATTCAAACTTCCAAATCTAACCTGATGGCCAGGGGCGTAGCTTTCAATCTGCTCCAGATGGCCAAGGGAATTAGCCCGCAGTGCAAAGCGGCCGAATACGAAGATCTGTCCGGGGAGAAAAGTCTCACCCTGAACCGCATCGCTATCAATGATAGTAGGAGCCATCAAGCCTAACTGTGATGACACAGAGGAACTCTCGATGAAAGCAGCAATGTCCGTGTCAAAACCGGCGGATCTCGGGTAGGGGGTCCCGAACTGTGCGTCTAGGCCGGATGGTAACAGGAGGCATGGGACACGATGTTTTACCCAGGTTCGGGCCGTCTTGATGGAGGTAAAACCCTACGTCCTGCTTGATTAATATTGAAGATATGTGTAGCACAAGAGTAGATCTACCACGAGATCAGAGAGGCTAAACCCTAGAAGCTAGCCTATGGTATGATTATATGTTGTGATTGTTGTCCTACGGACTAAAACCCTTTGGTTTATATAGACACCAAAGAGGGTTAGGGTTCCACAAGGTCGGTTACAAAGGAGGAGATATCCATATACGTATTTCCTAGCTTGCCTTCCACGCCAAGTAGAGTCCTATCCGGACACGAGACGAAGTCTTCAATCTTGTATCTTCATAGTCTGACAGTCCGGCCAATGGAGATAGTCTGGCTGTCCAGAGACCCCCTAATCCAGGACTCCCTCAATGAGCATTGCAAATCCTATACCAAGCATCTCTTGGATTCTCCCCTCCCCTTTGTTTAAAGTTAAGAACCTCATTCTCAGGGGTACACGCAATAGAGTAGGAACTAGCCATAACGACAAAGTAGGCAAGCAAGACAACACGAAAACAACAGATCGAAAGAGAAAAAAGGAGAATGAAAAAGAAGGCAAAACAGGCAAATTTTTGTGAAGTGGGGGAGATGAAAATGAGAGGCCAATGGGAAATAATGTAAATTGTAAGGAGTTGAGAATTGTGATTAGGAACCTGGTAGATGTTGATGATGTCTCCCCGGCAACGGCACCAGAAATTCCTTTGACGCGGCTTGAGACTCCTTTGGTATTTCCCCAAAGAGGAAGGGATGATGCAGCACAACTACAGTAAGTATTTCCCTCGGTTATAAAACAAAGGTTATCAATCCAGTAGGAGAACCAAGCAACATTATGTAAACGGTACCTACACACAAAGAACAAACACTTGCAACCCGACTAGGCCTGGGCATTCGGTTAGACCGAACCGATCGGTTCGGTGCCTCTGTTTAGTTTAAAATTTGGTTTCCTGATTTTCCTAACCGATCGGTCATCATAGAAATCAATAACTGAGACTTCGGTTGACCGAAAATTTGGTGCAATGTCCGGTTATGCCCGTAGAGATCCGAACTGGTTGGGAGGAAGAAATTGACAGTTAATTTTAGGCAACCAAACACAAAGGGCCGAGCAGGAATAAATCAAAACATGGATCTGGGGAAATAGTAGAATGAATTGATGCATCGTTGAAATCAGGCAGCCGACCATGAAGGACCAATGGCCGCCAGCCCACGACTGCGTTAGGGCGATGGACGTTGTCGGCCATTGGTGCGCGGGGGCAGGGGCGCCGCCTGCCGCCAGCGCGCAGGACCTAGACGGAAGCACGCAGCCAGCAGCAGAGCAGCCGCTAAGGATGCGGTGGGGAAACGAAGGCGGCGGCCCTGCGTGATGTGCGTGTGTGAAGCCTCTCGAGCGAGTCCAATATAAGATTCGGGAGCTGCCTGTGCTGTATTTTAGGGAAAACTGTGTGCGTGTGTTGTTGGATGGCCTATTGGGCTTAGTTGGCTGGGAGTGCTTAACACAGTGCATTATTTCGGTTAGTTCGAAGGATTCAGTCAACAAACTCGAATGACCGAATTCACGAAAGGTATTTTAGTTTCTGACATTAGCTGACCAAGCGAGCAACCGAAGTTTCGGTCCACGGTTATTTCGGCTCCGGTCTTTGGTTCTCGGTTTTTATGCCCACCCCTAAACCCGACGCGTAAGAGGGATTGTCAATACCTCGATAAAAAAGATAGATTAAATTATATGAGATTGGACAAATACATCTAAATAAAACATGACATAAAATAAGTTAGGAAAAAGTGCAGCAAGATATTTTTGGGTTTTTGGAATAATAGATATGAAAACAATAATATAAAAGATAGACCCAGGGCCCGTAAATTTCACTAGTGTCTTCTCTTGATAAAATAACATACGATGGGCAAACAAATTACTGTTGGGCAATTGATAGAAGAACAAATAATTTTGATGATATGCAAGGCAATGATCATGAATATCAGCATCACGTCCAAGATTGGTAGACCGACTCCTGGATGCATCTACTACTATTACTCCACACATCGACCGCTATCCAGCATGCATCTAGTGTATTAAGTTCATGGAGAAATGGGGTAATGCAATAAAACGATGACATGTTGTAGACAAGATCTATTCACGTAGGAATAAACCCATCTTTTTATACTTAATAGCAACGATACATACATGCCTCGCTACCCCTTCTGTCACTGGGTGAGGACACTGCAAGATCGAATCCATCATAAAGCACCTCTTCCCATTGCAAGAAAAATAAATCTAGTTGGCCACACCAAACCAAAGTTTCAGAGAAGAAATATGAGTCAATAAATAATCATGCATATAAGAAATCAGAGAAGACTCAAATAATATTCATTGCTATCACTACTGGAATCAGGATCTTTGCCGTCAGCTAGCTAATGGCAAAGAAGGTCTTTGCCATCAGGTTAAATGAAACTGATGGCAAAGACTAAGCTGACGGCAGACATATTGTTTGCCGTCAGCCGGTACTTTGCCATCCGCTAGCTGACGACATAGGTGCATTGCTGTCCGCTCGCTAACGGCAAAGAGGGAGGGTGGCCCACTAGCGATAGCCACCTAATGACCACTTTCTTTGTCGTCCGCTAGCTGACGGCAAAGAAAGTGCACAAACTAATGTCCGTTAGCTGGGCTCTTTGTCGTCTGCTAGAAGACGGCAAAGAACCGTGCCCTAACTAAAAGTCAAATACTCCCGCGTCCGACCCCTCTCTCTGTCTCTGTCCCCTCTCTCCGCCCCATGCCCGAGCTACCGCCTCCCCACGCCACCAAAGTCGCCGGCCGCCCCGTGCCACCCCCGCCGCCGCCCCGCGCTACCCCCGTCGCCGGCCGCCCCGCCCCCATGCCGCCCCGACCCCGTGCCGCCGCTGTCCCGTGCCACCCACATTGCTGCGCCGCCCCGGCGACCCCCTCTCTGCCCCTACTCAAGCCTCAAGGTACCCCCTCTCCCCCACTGGTAATATTTCTCCAAGTGCTCTTGTTCTCCTTTACATTAGGTGTTCACATGGAGGCAGAGAAACAAAACTGTTTCTTAATTTGCTGAGACCTAACTTTCGAGCATCTCTAGTCCTTGTTAGAGACCCCTTTCTCAGTGTCAAAACCGTCGGCTCTTGGGTAGGGCGTCCCGAACTGTGCGTCTAGGGTCGATGGTAACAGGAGACGGGGAACACAATGTTTACCCAGGTTCGGGCCCTCTTGATGTTGGTAATACCCTACTTCCTGCTTGATTGATCTTGATGAATATAAGGATTACAAGAGTTGATCTACCATGAGATCGTAATGGCTAAACCCAAGATGTCTAGCCTGTATGATTATGATCGCCTCTACGGACTAAACCCTCCGGTTTATATAGACACAGGAGGGGCCTAGGGTTGTACAGAGTCGGTTTACAGAGGAAGGAATCTTCATATCCGAACGCCAAGCTTGCCTTCTACGCAAAGGAGAGTCCAATCCGGACACGGGAGGAAGTCTTCTATCTTGTATCTTCATGACCCATTAGTCCGGCCCACGTCACATAGCCCGGACGCCCGAGGACCCCTTAATCCAGGACCCTCAGTAGCCCCTGAACTAGGCTTCAATGACAATGTGTCCGGCTTGCAGATTGTCTTCGGCATTGCAAGGCAGGTTCCTCCTCTGAATATTCCAAAGCAGCCTTCGAACAGTGAAAACGTGTCCGGCTCTGCAAAACAGATACCACACATAGCCACAGACAGTATAATATTTCATGAGTCCCATCTACTGACAACTTTTGTAGCGAGACATTACGTCCCTGCCCGACCATTATTTTGAACAGTTTTTAGCCTCCCGCTCCATGTTTCGAGATGCGGTTTCCATTGGCACATCTTGTCGAAGCAGAGATCGTGTCCCCTTATTGCGGGATTCTCATCAATACGGGAGTGGGTAATCCAACCGCGCCGTCTGCACGGCCCTTGGGGAATAGGCGAGTTTTAAGGCGAATGGGGAGGCGCTTGATATTTGCTGGCTTTATAAAGAGATAAGGATTCACCTTATCCCCCACGCCTTCTTTCTCTCTGCCCACCCATTCTCGAGCTCCAGCGCTCAAGCTTCCATCCTTTCCGCCTCAAAAAAGCACTTCGAGCATGTCTGGATCTGGAGCGCAGGGCAAGTGATGGCCTCCTCCGTCACGGAGAAGGATATCACGAAGCTCCGGGAGGCGGGGTACTTGGCCCAGGAAATCGTCCACCGGCTTCCGGCCAAGGGGCGGATCGTCCCCACCCGAAGTCCCATGAGAGGGTGGTGTTCATTGCCCACTTCGTCTGTGGGTTAGGGTTTCCTCTCCACCCCTTCGTCCGTGGACTCATGTTCTACTATGGGCTAGATTTCCATGATCTGGCCCCAAACTCCTTCCTCAACATCTCAGCATTCATTGTCGTGTGCGAGGCCTTCCTCCGCATCCCACCTACTTCGGATTGTGGCTAAAGACCTTCAATGTGAATCCGAAGGTGGTGGATTGCCAACATGCAGAGTGTGGAGGCGCTATGGTGAGAAAATTGCCCAACGTCCCGTGGCTCAAAGGCACCTTTGTGGAGACTGTCAAAGGGTGGCAGCAGCAATGGTTCTACATCACAGAGCCCCGTGACACCACCTGGGCCGCGGCTCCCGAATTCAAGTCCGGGGCCCCAATGTGGCTCACCTCCTGGCTAGAGAAGGGCCTAGACTGGGCCTCGTCGGACGAGCTGACGGCGCTGCAGACGCACATCAAGAGCATGGTGGATAAGAACATCAAGCTTGTCAATGTGATCCACGTGATGCTTTTTCGCCGGATCCTTCCTTGCCAAAGCCGGACTTGCAATTTGTGGGAGTCCGATCCGGCCAAGCACCAGACCTTGCAATAGCTCTTCGGCTCTACGCACGAAGGCATCTGGAAGGTGCTTTTCAAGGACAATGAGACGTGGCTGAAGACGACCGAGGACCGCGGTTACAACCTGACCCATCCCGCCAGTCCGTTAAGTTATTCGTATTTCAAGGTGTATCCTTCACCTATACATTCGAGGAAGATGTCTAAGCTTCCCTATCTTTCTTTTCAGGGATGGACGAAGAAGGCGAAGTAGATTCAGTGTCCAGCTCTGCTACCCGAAAACCAGCTATCCACTTCTGACGAAGATGCTAGTTCTGGCGCCCTACCAGGCACTAGAGAAGAAGGCCAAGAAGACCAGAAGTGGCCTCCGCCGTAAGGGCACTTCGTACGTGACATCCGAAGATGTCAAAAGCTACTCCTCCCCTGCCGCCGAGGATGACGAGGAAGAGGAAAGAAGCTCTCCCCCCGAGGGGGGGGGGGGAGGAAGAAAAGGGCAGCCTCCACGGGTCTGGAGGCATAGGCGTCCAAGAAAGGGAGGGTCTCCCTCGTGGACAACTCCGCGTTGGACACCGATAGCAGCTCCGGGTGGCGCCCCCGGGAGAAGCCCCTGGCCGAATCGTAAGTACTCAAAGGCACTTATACACATATATCCAATTTCTTTACTTCTGCCGTTTTAATATGTCAAATCATGCGCTACAATCCAGCCCACGCCCGCCCCCAGCGATCCTCATCTTCGGGGAATTCACTGGATCCAAAGGTGATGGACAACGAGTCACTTCCGGCGGCCTCCTCTCGCAAGGCTACGGACGACACTGAGGTGTTGTCCCGAAGGACCTTCCCAGTCTAGGGAGAGGTACAGGAGGCCGTCAGGGTGGCGCCAGAGGGTGATACCTTGGCCGTCGGACACATGGGGGAGCAAATCCAATTCGTCCCCCAGCCGAATACTATTCCGGAGGCCCATACGGCTCCGGCATCAGGCAAGCAGCCTCCTTCGAAAGAAGGAGGTGCACATATTCCGCCGGTGACATCTGTCCATCCAGAGGCACCGGATACTTTACTAGAAGTACTGCAAAGTGCTTCCATTGTTGAGGAACACCATACCCTTATGGGTACGGTTGTTGAGAGGGTTCAGTTCGCTAAGAGCGGACTGACCGAAGCCTGCACCAGCCTTCTAACAGGCTTTGAGGTATGCGATGTAATTTATGCAAAAAGAATGTCATAGTATAGACAGTAGCCCCTGAGACTCTGTTTGGTGTTCGAAAAGAAAAGCCGGACAGAGGATCAAATAATTTCCGCAGGAGACTAACCATACATGTCTATATGAATAAGCAGGCGTCGATGCTAGCTGCAACCTCCCATTCTGCCGAAGTCTCCAAACTGAAGGAGAGTCTGGAGCGGTCCGAGGAAGAGCTCGGTCGTGTGAAAAAACAGCTAGAGGACAAGCAAGGTATGCAATGGTCTATTTAGATGCGGAAAGGTATGAATTATTTGTGTTGATCATGGTGTCATGATATTTCGTAGGAGCGGCGACTGAGGTGGAGACCCTCAAGAAGGCGCCAGTCGAGGCCCAGAAGAGAGCGGGAAAGGAACAAGCCGCCCGCAAAAAACACGAGGCCAAGGTCGGTGAGGTCCAGCAGGAGCTCCAAGACACCGTGAAGAAATGCGAGTCCTTGGAGTGCAATATTGCGGATCAAGAGTCCGAACTTGCCGAGGCCCGCCAAAGCGCACAAGATGCCCGGGTTGAAGCCTAGGGCGCCCTCCAGGAAATCCAGGAGGCCAAGAAAATCACGGTGGGTAAGGCCTACATTATTCAGAGCAAATTTGTGAAGAAAATGTACCTCTTACTGACCCGAATTTGGAGTTCTCCAGGAGCGTTTGCGGATCTGCCGCGTAGTGTTGCTGATGTAGCGGAGTTCTTCCGAGCCGAAGAGGGGAGCTCAACGGAGAAGCTGCTCTGGTCGCAATACCTTGCGCCAGAGCATCCGGTGCCCTTTAGCGATCAACTGAAACAGCTGACCGAACTGCATAGGGTGGCTGAATTGGCCATGAAGGATTTGATAATTCGTCTATGGCCTGCCGAAGCCATACCCAGCAGCTACTTCGGGGCCGTGAAGCGGTTGGTCGATGCCTGCCCTCGGCTTGATGCCATCAAGCAATCTGTCTGCATCGAAGGTGCACGGATGGCCTTCGCCCGTGTCAAGGTTCAGTGGGCGAAGATGGACGCCGTCAAGCTCGCGACCGAGGGACCGCCCGCTGGCAAGGAGCACCGCATGCCCGAGCGGTATTTTGATGATGTCCTGAAGGGATCCCGCATTGTAGAGGGCCAATGTGAAAAAGACATTATCTTTGAATGAAGAACCTCATGTCATCCCATCCTGTATTATGAAACAAAGCCGATGTTTAATATAATGCTTTGTTGTTTGTTTTAAAATGTTGCCTCCTATGCGGCCGTTTTATTAAACCTGAGAGTTGGCCAGTCGTCGGCTTCAGCCCCCATGTAGGTAGTATGGGGGTGTTCGGGTTGAAACCTAAACACTCTTGATCCAAGAGTTTGGTCCTTGAAGGAGGTGTTTAGCGCAGTGAACCAGGCAACCGAACTATGTGGCTTTATCACCCTCACTTAGCCATAGGAGTTTGACAATAGAAATGTAGGCGCAGCCCCTAGTTAGTATTTGTTAATCCGTACTAGGGTGCTATAGATACCTGATCGGGTGGAGGCCGATCCGTCACATAATGCGGGAAAAATCCCAAGAGATTTTAACCTCTGAATAGCTGACCAGCTCTCGCTGCATCATGATAGTTAGTTTTCGGCTTTCTCTACCGAGGTGTTTACCCAGATAAACCAGAAACACAATCGCAGTAGTTCTCCCTTTACTACCCTAGCCGAAAGGACGGAACATGAGGTAGTAAGCACAGGAGCTAGGCAACCGAACTATTGATCAAAGGCATGATTCGGAGCCGATGCATATAATGCTAAATTTAGGGTGCCAAACTATACTGTAAAAAGTGTCTGGACTTTGTTGCCAAAGTATGGAGAACAATGAAGCCCCTAGCGAATTAAAGCGTACCAAAGTGTACGGGTGCAATCGATAAGAATAGCGAAATAAAATGAAGTAGTAAGCCAGTGCCACATAAGTTGGGCCGCAAACTGTTTTCATTATAATTTGATTAATACATCAAAGCGTATTTGTACAAATAATGCAGTGAGCAACAGGGCTATTTGACATGCCGAGACCAAGGGGGAGCTGCGTGCGGGTCCTGAAAACAGGTAGAGTGGCAGTTAAGAAGATCTCCTAGAGATTCCTCCATATTTCTATGATTCTTGCCACCTTGGTATATCCATCCTGTGAAAGGATCGATGATCAGGCCGTCGTGAGGGGCATGTGGAAAAGAAACCAAAAAAGGGTAAAAATAAAAGGAAAAGTATGTGTGTCCGGGGGAGGTCGAGCCGTGTTACGGACCACAATCGAGTTATGCCTCCGTCTTTGCCTATGGTATTTTGAGTGCGTAATTATGTACGCGTAGTAGATACACCGCCATTTGGTCGGGACTGAGACGGAGGCCGAATTGCTAGTCAAGCTCCTAACGAGATGGGCTGTCATCCTGCAGAGTAGTCCCGACTCGTTTGACAGTGTTCGGGAGCTTGGCCGCTGAATTAAAATTCTGCTTGATAAGGCCGCTCTGTACTTTCGCTTCCAAGGCCGCGGTGTGCTCCTTGATACGGAGGGAAGGTTCCGTGTTTCCATTGACTGCTATGACACCGCGTGGTCCGGGCATCTTGAGTTTGAGATAGGCATAGTGTGGCACCGCATTGAATCGAGCAAATGCAGTTTGTCCGAGCAATGCATGATAGGCACTGCAGAAGGGGACGATATCAAAGATCAAGTCTTCGCTTCGGAAGTTGTCCAGGGAACCGAAGAAGACTTCTAATGTGATGGAGCCCGTGCAGTGCGCCTCTACACCTGGTATTACTCCTTTAAAGGTAGTTTTTGTGGGCTTGATCCTTGATGGATCGATGCCCATCATGCGGACTGTATCCTGATAGAGCAGATTGAGGCTACTACGCCGTCCATGAGGACTCGCGTGAGCTGGAATCCATCAGTGATTGGGTCAAGGACTAGTGACGGATACTGGTCGGATGGTCCCTGCGATCGAAAGTGATCGGGCATGACGACCATGGGTTGAATTTTGGGGCGACTGGCTCTATCGCGTAGACGTCCCTAAGCGCGCGTTTGCGCTCCCTCTTGGGGATATGGGTAACGTATATCATGCTCACCGTTTTGACCTGGGGGGGACTTCTTCTGTCCCCCTGTGTTCAGCGGACGGGGCTCCTCGTCATCGTCCCCACTTTGCGACCCCTTCTCCTTGTTCTCGGTATTTAACTTACCGGCTTGTTTAAAGACCCAATAGTTTCTATTGGTGTGATTGGCTGGTTTATCAGGGGTGCTGTGGATCTGACATGGACGATCAAGTACATGGTCCAAGCTGGATGAGCCCGGATTGTTTCTTTTAAATGGCTTCTTCCGCTGGCCGGACTTGGAGCCACTGAATCCGGCGTTGACCGCCGTGTTATTGGTATTGTCACCATTGCTTCGACGCTTGTGCATGTTGCGTCGGGGCTTGCCATTGCTATTTCTAGCCTCAGAGGTGCCAGGTTCGCTTGCATTATTATTGCTACGGGCTAGCCAGCTATCTTCGCCCGTGCAAAAGTGGGTCATGAGTGCTGTGAGGGCTGCCATGGACTTCGGCTTTTCTTGGCCGAGGTGTCGGGCGAGCCATTCATTGCGGATGCTATGCTTAAAGGCCGCTAAGGCTTCTGCATCCAGTCAGTCGACGATCTGGTTCTTTTTAGTTAGGAACCTGGTCCAGAATTTCCTGGCTGACTCTTCGGGCCGTTGAACTATGTGACTTAAGTCATCGGCATTCAGAGGTCGGACCTATGTACCTTGGAAGTTGTCGTGGAAGGCGTCTTCCAAGTCCTCCCAGCTGCCAATACAGTTTTCTGCCAGGCTGTTTAATCAGTGCCGAGCTTGTCCCTTGAGATTTAGTAGGAGGTATTTGATGGCATGAAGATCATCACCGCGTACCATGTGAATATGGAGAAGAATATCCTCAATCCATATCGCGGGATCTGTTGTTCCATCATATGATTCGATATTCACGGGATTAAACCCTTCTGTGAATTCATGCTCCATTACTTCATCAGTGAAGCAGAGGGAGTGTGCGGCGCCTCTATACCGGGCCAAGTCGCATTGTAGCTCGGATGGAGTCCGTCTGCGGTTTTCGGCCCGGACATGGCTATGGTTGTCATGTCCGGCTGGATAGCCATCGTCGCTATCGGCATTCTAGGAACGGGGGTCCCCAGACTTGCCTGCCTGCGGCCCATAGTGTGGCGCTGCTAGCGGGCCTGTACGACCCATCTTCATAAATAAGGCACTCAAGACCCTCGTGAGGTGGTCGACACAAGACCTCCTCAGGAGCGGCCTTGCCAGGTTGGCTTGCGAGGGGCGGAGAGATCAAGGCAAGGCAAACCTCGCGAGGCTCTCGTGACGTGCGCCATGACGAACAAGACCAGGCAGGCGCCAGTGCGTGTAGCATCCTTGCTTCCTCTTTGGTGCTAAGGAAGCAAGCGCAGGCGCGGAGTACCGAGGCATCAAGCAAAGGTTTCCATATCAGTGCAACGAGACCAAGACTAGCAAGACGGAGGTCACCATGGAGCCCAAGACGGCATCACCACCAGAGCCTATTGCAGGCGAAGACCTCTCTTGTCAGGATACGTTGTATTGGCTGTCCCCTTTCAAATTGGCTATTGTTGGCTCCCTTCCCGCTCAATATTTGGGAAGAGGACCAGGGCCTATATAGGTAGAACTAGCCACCATAGTAGAGGCAACTGATCTGATCCGGAAACCATTGAGTCCTCGACTAATCCTAGCCACACACCAAGCATAAGAACACCTCAACTTCAGGAGGTTGTTCTTCCACTTGTACTATTCATCATCAGCCCAAGAGGCAATCCACCCCCCCCCCCCCCACACTAGAGTAGGGTATTACACCACAATGGTGGCCCGAACTAGTATAAATCTTGTGTCTTTTGTCTTGTGAGTTCGTCGAGTTCGTCCGCGGGATCGTAGTGAGCCAGGGTGTGGATCGGTAGGGAGGAAATCTCCGCGCGCACCCCAGTGTTTGAACCTTGAGGGTTTTGTCAGAACCCGAGATCCGACATTTGGCGCGCCAGGTAGGGGTGCGCCGGAGCTTCCTTTCCGTCGCTCCACGTCCAATCGCTACGTCGTCCCCATGGCGGATGCTCGCCGTGCTCGTGCTGAGCGCCGGGCTGCCCTGGCCACCTGCGTCGCACAGACGGCTCCCATCGGTGGGCCACCTCGTCGTTCCCCATATCCTGCCGTCAACGCCGCCACCGGCCCAGCAGGGAATGAGCAACAAGCGTCCTTGCTGCACCCCTCGGTGCAGCGGGACGCCTGCATCGCCACCCCATCGCTGACCCCAGCCGGCTCCTCGTCCCATGCTCATCACGCTCCCATGGATGCATGGGCCGCGCTCCTCATGGCGCACCAGCTCCTGCGCTACCGCCCGGTCGACGACCTCTACGAGGACTGGCTCGACCACATCACCGAGCTCGTCCGCACCGCAGGGGCTCCCCTGCATCGTCCCTCTCTTCGCCTCGCACTCCGCCAGCTACAGGCGACGTAGCGCACGAAGCGCCTCCACCACCTCATCCCCAAGACGGCGCCCTGGCGCCAAGGCACACGGCTCCATGACGCGACCCGCCGCGTCCGGCACCCGCACGTGAAGAAAGAAGTTGCCAAGAAGTCCCTCGACCACAAGAGAATGCTCCGCGACTCTTCGCACCACCGCGGCAGGGCCTCGCGCCGCTCGTTGTGGCGGAACATGGGCATCAGGACCAAGCTCCACCTCCAAGACGGGCTTCGGCGACCACGGCCGGCTGCCGTGCCTTCACCCCCGAGCTGCATAGCGTTGCCTGGTCGGGCAAGTTCAAGCCAGATCTACCTCCTCGCTAAAACGGCACCCCCGACCCCGCGGAGTTCTTGCAGCTCTACGAGCTGAGCATCGAGGTGGCCAACAGAGACGAGAAAGTCATGGCGAACCGGTTCCCCATGGCGCTCAAAGACGGCGCCAGCTCGTGGCTCCTAAACCTGCCTCCGGGCACGATCTCCTCCTAGGACGAGATACTCGACCACTTCATCGCCAACTTCCAGGGCACTCGTGACCTGCGCCAGCCGCGGGTGACCTGCGCCGCGTCAAGCAACAACCAGGGGAGACCCTCCAGAAGTACATCCAGCGCTTCAACAACATTCACCTCAAGATCCCCAAGGTGACGGACGAGGCCATCATCTCCGCGTTCTCTGATGGCGTCAGCGACGTCAAGATGAAGGAAGAGCTCGCTATCCATTAAGAGCTGTGCACATCTCAGGAGCTGTTCAACCTATTGACCAAGTGTGCAAGAGCTGAGGAAGGGCACCTCTCCCTCCTCGAGCTGCCGGCTATGGACCCGGAGGAGAAGAAGGCCAAGGCCAAGGACGTGAAGCATAAGGGAGCAGCCGTGCTCGCAGCAGAGCCGGACACTAAGCAAGGGAGAGACCAGCCTAAGTCATCCAAGAGCAGTTGACTATTCTGCGCCTTCCACAACCTGAACACCCACAACACCAGTGACTGCCAAGACCTCAGGGCCATTCGTGAAGGATGCTTTGGTCGACGCCTCGAGCGCGGCGACCAAGCCTACTGCCAAGGAGGAGGACGTGGCGGCGGGCGCTGGGACAACCGTGGCCCGCGTCAGGAGTGGCGCGACCGGCCTCGTGAGGACCACTCGCAGGATCTTCCTCGCGACGGCGCCTGGAGGGACCAGCTGTCGGATGTGGGGTTCCGGCAAAACCCTTAAGGTTCGAACTCTGGGATGCGCGCGGAGATTTCCTCCCTACCGATCTACGTCCTAGCTCGCTAAGATCTCGCGGACAAACTCGACGAACTCACAACACAGAGACACGAGATTTATACTGGTTCGGGCCACCGTTGTGGTGTAATACCCTACTCTAGTGTATGGTGGTGGATTGCCTCTTGGGCTGATGAAGAACAGTACAAGGGGAAGAGCGGCCTCCTGAGGTTGAGGTGCTCTTGTGCTTGGTGTGTGTGAGGATGGAATGAATTTGGTCCAAGTTTAGTTGCCTTCTACGATGGTGGCTAGTCCTATTTATAGAGGCCCTGGTCCTCTTCCCAAATATCGAGCGGTAAGGGAGCCAACATTGGCGGCCAATTTGAAAGGGGACATCTAGTACAAGCTATCCTGACAAAAGTGGGTTTCGCCTGCGAAAGGGCTCTGGTGATGACACCGTCTTGGGCTCCACGGTGACCTCCTTCCTGCTGGGCGGCCGATCTTGGTCTTGTTGCATGGATAAGGAAACCTTTGCTTGATGCCTTGGTACTCCGCCCATGCGCTTGCCCCCTTTGCACCAAAGAGGAAACAAGGACGCTGTGCGCATTGGCGCCCTCCTAGCGCCCACCTGGTGCCGGTCATCATGGCTCACATCATGAGAGCCTCGCGAGGTTTGCCCTGCCTTGATATCTCCGCCCCTCGCGAGCCTGCCTAGGGAGGTTGCTCCTAAAGAGGTCATGTGTCGTCCGCCTCGCGAGGCTTGGCCCCTCGCGAGGGTCTTGGATGCCTTGTTGACGAAGATGGGCCATACAGGCCTGCCAACCTAGCCACGGTCTAGGCCGCAGGTAGGCAAGTCTGGGGACCCCCGTTCCCAAAACGCCGACAGTAGTCCCCGGGCCCAAGGCGCGCTCGGGTTTGGCTTCGAGGCAAAGCCAAAGGTCAAGCGTGGAGCGTTGCGGGCCCCAAAAGCCCGCGGCCTTGGTTGACGTGTGGCAGTTTGATTGGACGTGGGTGTCTCCGCTTCCCCACGCAGCCTCGACAACTGCCCAACTTGACAAAAGGCCGACGCAGGCAGCACTTGCCCTTACTGTTCCCTTTCGCCTTGCCTTAGATCCCCTTTCTTGCTCCTTGCCGCCGAGACCTCCAAATCCGTTCAGTCCTTCTCCGCATCCAAGATCAATGCCACCGCGCAAGGTCAAGCCGTCGTCGGCGCCCGCCTGGTACACACCCGCACTTGAGGTGCCCAACGTCTTGGAGAAGAGCCTTGCTTCCACATGCTTGCTCACGGCGGGGGAGAGCAATGAATGGGGGAAGACGGAACTCTGGCTAGCCTCCAGTGTACCGCAGCCTGAGGGAAGCACCTTCTTCCCCTTCTTCTCAAGTAGCATCGCTGTTGGGTTGGTTCCCCCTTTCTCTGATTTCTTCTATGAAGTCCTCGACCATTACGGGCTGCAGGCGCTGCATATCCATCCCAACTCCATCCTCCTCCTATCTATCTTTGCCTACTATTGCGAGGCATGCCTGGGTGTGATGCCGTCCGTGGCTCTCCTGCGCCACTTCTTCTTTCTTCGCATTGATGAGCGACAAGCCTCTGGATGCGCCAATTTTGTCGCAGCTGGCAAGGCTAACTCGATCTCGAGTACCGGGAAGAGGGCCGACAACATCAGGACCAAGTGGGTCATGATGGATGCTAAGTGCATTCACCCGCGCTTGGTGCTGCCGATAGAAGCGCCCCAGTGCCTCAAGAGGTGGTCTCGCACTGAGCTTGTCGATGAGCACGCGTCGCCGGTGTTGGAGCAGATGGTGACCGACCTGAAGCCTGGCAACACGAAGGCGGCCAAGGTAATGGGGGCCTCGCTCCTAAGGGAGTTCCTGACGCTGCGCGTGGCGCCGCTCCAAGCGCATGCACGCCATTTGTGGAGGCTTGGAGATGTGACGGATGATGCTCGCCTAAGGCCGGAGGCCCTTCCTGACGATGAATTGGCAGCCGTCTTGCGCCTCCTAGTCGGGGAAAACTAGGAGTACCCGCCGTGCGTCTTCACCCCTTTGTTCCGTTGCGAGGACTGGGAGCCAATCGTGTCCTCCAGGCCAACCTTCGATGCGCCCGGGCTGGTGCCGCCCACGCCCTCCGGAGGCCCTGCGGTGCTGAACCCGGTGATGCTTTCTTATGAGGAGTCCCTCGGGAGGGTGGAAGAAGAGGTGGACTCGGAGGCGACCCCGAGGGGACGGGGGATGCCTCCCCCTCGAGCAGGGCCGACACCCTCCGCAACATCCAGACGATGCTGAGATCGACGTCCGTCAGGAGGAGGGGGAGATGTCCGCCGTCTCGACGAGAGGTAGATCATCACTGGTCTCCCGGAACGCCGCCCCTACCTTGACGCCGCCCAGAACCACCTCTATTTCTTCTACTGCGCCGCTATCTGGCTTCAAGCTTCCCACGCGGAAGGTGGAAGTCGTCGCAGTGGACCGGTAAGTGCTTCGAGATTCGTCCTATCTCTGCTTATGCTTTCTATTTCCTGATGTCTGCTCTTGGTTGGTTAGGCCGGCGCCCCCGGCAAAGAGGAAGGAGGAGGATGTTGCTGCCGCGCCCCCTTCTGCGGAGAAAGGGGACGGCAGCGCTCGCACCTCGCCACCTCATCCGGCCTCGTGAGGCCAAGGAGGCCGTTGCCAGGATGAGTCAGCCCCCTTGGCGCCGCTGGCTCCGGGGGTGTCAGCGCCTGGGTCTGCTGATGAGATCCCGGGGGCTCAGGAGCCCCTGATTTCCCAAGCTTTGGAGACGACACCGCTCCCTCCTCCTACTGCGCCTCCGGCCCCAGGTTCCTCTACTTCCTCTGTTGTTATTGAACGCGTTCTTTGGAAGGTGGCCCAGCTACGGGAGGATCTCCTGAGAGCGGACTCGGGCCTGGCAGCCGTCCGTCTGGAGCTGGCTTCAAGTTGCCTTCATTCTAACTTGGCGATCCGAGAGTCACTAAGCCAGGCCGCAGCCGCTTCCGAGAAAGAGAAGCAAGCTGCCACCAAGGCTGTGGCCGGCTGCGAGGCGGCACTGAAGGATGCCGAGACCGCCCATGACCGATGCCGAGAACTGGAGGACGAGCTGAAGGGCCTGCACGACAAGCTCGCCGAGGAAGCACGCGGCCGCCAAGCGAGGGAGGAGGAGATGAAAGCTCGGGAGGATGCCATCAGGGACCGTGATGACGAGCTGTAGGAGTTGGCGAAGGCACAAGCTGCGGAGCGCGGTTGGCTGGAGGAGCTGGAGTGGAAGGCGAAGGCAAGGGGAGCCGATCTTGACGCCAAGGCGAAGCTCCTAGCTGAAGACCGCGTGACCTTTGCTGACCTTGAGAAAAGGTCTCGCGTGGCGCTGAAGGCACTTTACGAGCATGGCATGGAGAAGCTGCTGTCCACGAATGAGAACGGCCCCGCCCAGCTGCTTCCTCACCTGGTGAAGGCGCTCGAGGACGTTGTGGAGGGCGTTGGTTCCATGGCGGAGGTAGAGGCTCATGTCCTTTCTTTAGCTGCGCTTACTCGTGTCTTCAGTCATTTGCACCTTCACAACCCCAACACCCGTCTAGACGAGCTGCTGGAGCCTGTGGACGATGCGGACTGCACAACTGCCGCCGCAGCCGTGCAAGGTCACGTGGAGGCCCTGCTGAAGAGGTTCCGCAGCTTTGGTTCCGCACCCTTGGCCGAAGGCGATGCCGCTCTTGTAGCCCTGGCCAGCGATGAAGGCAAGGACGCCGCCGCCGAGGAAGGAGCGTCACCTACGGGTGTCGATGGTGTTCAAGGGTGACCTGTGGCTTCTTCCTGTTCCATTCCTGCAACATGCATCAGGCCTCGTGGAGGCGTTAAACTTTCGTTTGATATTGTGAGAACAATATGTATTGTAATGTTCGCTTCGGGATGTTGCGATTTTCTTCCTATTCACTTGTGTTCTACGTCGACAGAGCCTGGCCCCGCGCATACCTCAACCGCCATTGGGCCGACCGGAGACTAGGACGGTCCAAGGAGTGAGGGGCTACGTGACCAGTTAGGCTCCTGAGTCGTGATGCTCAGGAGTCCCCCTTGACGTGCAAACAACTTATAGGGAGAGTCCACGAGGATAGACTGATGTTCTACGTCGGCAGGGCCCGGCCCCGTGCATACCTCAACCGCCATTGGTCCGACTAGAGACCAGGACGGACCAAGGAGTGAGGGGCTATCTGACCAGTTAGGCTCCTGAGTCGTGATGCTCAGGAGTCCCCCTTGACATGCAAACAACCTCATACCTGCCCTCGCCAAGGCCTCGGGAGGGGCGTGCGATGACCAGGTCCGGGAGACCTGTTGAGTGGCGTGCGCTTGGGCGTGACTCGAGCGCAACCCCCATGCCCAGCCCACTTGCGCGGCTCTCCCGAGAGGAGGTGTTGCGGTGAGGCCTGACGTTGAGCTCGGGGGCTCCCTGAGGTTGGTACGGCCATGAGGCCGCCCTCAATTGTTTATCACCAGTGCGGAGCATAGTGCTTCCGCTTATGCACGGGCATAGCCGCTCCTCGACAGTGTCGACAGCCAGCACGGAGCATGGTTCTTCCACTTGTGCGTGGGAGGGGGCCCCCTCCAGGAGGAGCCCCCGGGGCGTGTACAACCCTGCCCTGACATGTGGCTTGCACGGCAGGGCTGCGAGGTGTATCTGGGCACTCGTGAGCCAGCGCAGGACTCACGAGCCCCTACCTCAAGGCGGGTTGCGCCTGGTCTTGGGTCTTGATGGATGTATGTTCCTGCGAGGCGGTTAGATGCAAGCTCTCTACGTCGTCAGGTCCCGGCCCTCGAGCGAGCGCAGCTGCCGCTGGTATGCCAGGTCGCGATGCCGTGGACAAGGCCAGGGGGTGAGGGCTGGAGAGCCCGCAAGAGCTCTTGAGTCGCGATGCTCAGGAGCCCCCCTTTTAACGCGCAAGCGAATTGCATGACGAATGGATGGACCTGTGGCGGGTGGTAATCAAGCAGGTGATAATCATAGGCAGATTAAGCATACAGGGTAAATCAACTTGGATAAATGCGGGAGGATACGTGCCACTGGGTCAGGCCCAAGCGGCTTGGGGATGATGCAGCCCGAGGGGCGCCCCCAGCAAGGTAAGCTAAATACATAAGTAAATGGATACATGCCACGGGGATGGACCCGCGCGGCCTAGGAATAATGCAGCCCGAGGGGCACTCCCAGCTAAATGAACTTGGAAAGTGTCACCTGGTCATGTTGATGAAGGGGGTTGGTGCAGCTGAAGGTACGCGGTGCACAAGTCGCTCCTCACGAGCCACCGAGGCCCTGAGCCACGGGAGGCTCCGGGGGCTCAGGCGGTTCCCTGAGCACCATCTCCATCTTTATCAGGATGGCGCGGTGCCTAGCCTCCTAAGCCACCAGGATGCCTCGCATGAGGCGTTGGAAGGTGGCGGTTGCGTTCCGCAGGCCGAAGGGCATGCGAACATAGCTGTGCGGTGGAACCTCGCAACGACCCACTCGCGAAGGCCAGAAAGGCTCCTGAGATGCGGCTCTGTTGAGCCCTGGGACGTCGATGCAGACGCACAACCCAGCTTCCTTGCCTGGATGAGGAGTTGTGCCTCATGAGTGGCGGTCGCCACACATGGCCCTTGCGTCTTGCAGTTCCTGTGTGGTCTTGGTGATGAACTCCTGAGCGGTGAATGCTCCTCGCCCTATGTCCTCCTAAGGGAAACGTGCCTTGAAGCACACCTCCAAGTGGTGCCCGAGCACCTCCCTCGTGACGTTGGCAAGGTCTGAGGCCCCCCAGAAGAGAGCCCTCGAGCCCTGCGCGAGGAAGGCACTGGGCGCGCCTTCCTATGCAATGGAGGGAGGCGCCCCTGGAGCGGGCGCTGATCCTGGCAAGGCTCCGACTGCGTGACCGTCCTCCTGAGGTCCACCGCAGCGCAGCTTCTTCTTCTTAGGGAGGGCCTCAGGAGGGCCCTCACCTTTGCTGTTGGGGTCGTAGATTGCAGTAGCTTGAAAGGCGCGCTCGAGGGAGCACACCGCATCTCTTTCTTCGCATGGGACGGTGATGATCCCGCCGCTCCCTGGCATCGTGAGGACGTTGTAGCCGTGGTGCGTCACTGCCATGAACTTGGCCAGGGCTAGGTACCCAAGAATGGCGTTGTAGGGCAGACGGATGTGCGCGACGTCGAAATCGATGAGCTCGGTGCAGTAGTTGTCGCGTGTTCCGAAGGTGACAGGGAGGCGGACTTGCCCTATCGGCGTGGTGGAACCGTCGGTGACTCCTGAGAAAGGCTTGGTGGGCTGGAGCTGGTCATACGGCACTTGAAGGTTGTCGAACGGGTCGATGGACAGGACCTTGAGCCCTGTGCCGCCATCGATGAGGGTATTGCATACTTGGACGTTACTGATGACAGGTGAACAAAGCATAGGCAGCGCGCTAGCAGTGGCTGCGACTTGAGCTGGTCTGCTGAGCTGAAGGTGATGGCGCACTGGGACCATCTGAGCGGGCGCGTGTCCTCGATCCTGGGGAAGACTGCATTCACCTCGCGGGCAAACTGCTTGAAGATACGTTGCGAGGCTGGGGCTTGAGCGCCGCCCAAGATGCAGGCGACTGCACGCGGCTCCTGGAAGCCCCTAGCCCCCTCGTCTATCATGAGATCAGAGAGGCTAAACCCTAGAAGCTAGCCTATGGTATGATTGTTGTTGTGTATGTTGGCCTACGTACTAAAACCCTCCGGTTTATATAGACACCGGATAGGGTTAGGGTTACACAAAGTCGGTTACAATGGTAGGAGATCTACATATCCGTATCACCAAGCTTGTCTTCCACGCCAAGGAAAGTCCCTTCCGGACACGGGATGGAGTCTTCTATCTTGTGTCTTCATAGTCTAGGAGTCCGGCTGAAGGTATAGCCTCGCTATCCGAACACCCCCTAATCCAGGACTCCCTCAGTAGCCCCTGAACCAGGCTTCAATGACGACGAGTCCGGCGCGCAAATTGTCTTCGGCATTGCAAGGCGGGTTCCTCCTCCAAGTACTTCATAGAAGATTTTGAACACAAAGATAGTGTCCGGCTCTGCAAAATAAGTTTCCACATAATGCCATAGAGAGAATAATATCTACACAAATCTAATCTGCCGACGTATTTCGTAGTGCGACACACCACGACCAAGCCTTTATCAGAGTCGTTCCATTATCCCACCTCAGCGCGTGCTGTGAGGCAGTTTCCTTGGCACGTCTTGTTAAAGCAGAGATCGTGTCCCCTTATTCCGGGATTCTCATCAATACGGGCGTGGGTAACCCAACTGCTTCTAGGACTCCTAGATTATAGGCAAATCCAAACGGACACAGAGAGGATGCTTGATATTCACCCTCTTTATAAAGGGACAAGGCTTTTGTTTTTCCCTCCCGTGCTCAATCAAATCATTCCCCCACCTCAAGCTCAAGCGCGCAAAGTTCAGGTCAGGTGCTCCGAACCTTCAGTCATGTCCGGATCTAGCCTTCAAGGCCGATGGGTGCCTTCCTCCGTCACGGAGGAAGACATCAAAAAGTTGAGGGAGGCCAGATATCTGACCGCTGAGATTTCGCATCGGCTGCCTCCCCAAGGGCAGGCCGTCCCTACCCCCGAACCCAACAAGAACATCGTGTTCGTATCCCACTTCCTCCGAGGTCTAGGCCTTGCTCTAGATCCTTTCGTTAGGGGTTTGATGTTTTATTATGGGCTAGAATTCCATGATCTAGCTCCGGACTCCTTTCTTCACATCACGACATTTATTGTCGTATGCTAGGCCTTCCTCCGGGTTACCCCTCACTTTGGCCTATGGCTCAAGACCTTTGAAGTGAAGCCGAAGATGATCAAGGGGCAACATGCAGCGTGTGGAGGCGCCTCAATACGCAAGATGAAGGGAGCTCCGTGGCCCAAAGGTTCCATCCCAGAGGTGTCTGAACTGTGGCAACAGGAGTGGTTCTACGTCAGGGCTCCTAGAAGTGCCAAGTGGGCGGCCGCCCCTGTTTTCCGCTTGGCCCCTCCACCACAACTGATGTCATGGATCAGCAGAGGTCTGAGCTGGGGTCCAGCCAAGGATGTGCCTATACTGCAAAGCCACATTCGAGATCTCTTCAATGGAGATTTCAGTTTGGTTGTGGTAATACAAGTTATGCTGGTTCGTCAAGTCCAGCCTTGCAAACGCCGGCCTCTTCGCCTATGGGAGTTCAATCCCGAGGGACCGCGTGTCATTCAAAACTTTCTCGGCCTGACAGACGAGGAGATGTACAAGTCATTCTTCGGACCTTAGGTGGAGTGTTCAGAAATCATCGAGGATGTGGTCCTGAGTAGTAACCGCGCCGCCGAACAGGTAAGGCATCTTCCAGCCGAACATACTATCTCTCCTTTGTCACGAAGTTATTTCTGAGAGTTCGCCTTTTGACCAGGACTGGCTAACAAAGGCGAAGTTGATTCAGTGTTCGGCCCCCCTCGCTGAGGGTTTGGAAAATCCGGTATTGGAAAAGATGCTCCAGACCGCACCTTGCCAGAGCCCTTGAAGGAAGATACTGTGGAGGATAATGCGGACGGATGCGGGCCCCCAACGCTACCTATTCTAGCCGAGGGAGCGAGCGTCTTCATGAAGGAAGACAACCGGAAGAGGAAAAGGACTGCGCCCGGGGATTCGGAAGCCGAAGCTTCCAAACGGGAGAAGAAGTCTCCCACAGAGGGTCCGCGGTAGTAAACTCCATGATCGGCGCCCAATCGAATTCGATCGGCACGGGCGCGGAGGGTTTGGAGTCCGGAGAGGAGGCCGGCTCCTTGGAGTCACGAGTCTCGCAGAGTGCGGGGCTGGTGTTCAGCTCGATCGCCATTGGGATCGCAGCCCCCGAGGCGGCGTACAACCACCCATCCTCGATCGGCGCAGTTGGCTCCAAATTAAGGGTCGAAACCGATGCGGGTGCGGCCTCCGGGGCACTGTTCGGCGGCAGAGCTAGATCATGCTCGTCGTGACAGTGCGGCACGCTCCGCAGTGGCTCGAATCCGTCAAAGATCAAGTCCCCGCGAATGTCAGCCATGTAGTTTAGGCTTCCAGATCTGACCTGACGGCCAGGGGCATAGCTTTTGATGTGCTCCAGATGGACAAGTGAATTGGCCCGCAGTGCGAAGCCGCCGAAGACGAAGATCTGTTCGGGGAGGAAGGTCTCATCCTGGACTGCATCGCCATTGATGATCGTAGGAGCCATCAAGCCTGTCGGCGACGACACAGAGGAACTCTCAATGAAAGCACCAATGTTGATGTCAAAACCGGCGGATCTCAGGTAGGGGGTCCCGAACTGTGCGTCTAGGCCGGATGGTAACAGGAGGCAAGGAACACTAAGTTTTACCCAGGTTCGGGCCCTCTCGATGGAGGTAAAACCCGCTTGATTAATATTGATGACATGGGTAGTACAAGAGTAGATCTACCACGAGATCAGAGAGGCTAAACCCTAGAAGCTAGCCTATGGTATGATTGTTGTTGTGTATGTTGGCCTACGGACTAAAACCCTCCGGTTTATATAGACACCGGATAGGGTTAGGGTTACACAAAGTCGGTTACAATGGTAGGAGATCTATATATCTGTATCGCCAAGCTTGCCTTCCACGCTAAGGAAAGTCCCTTCCTGACACGGGACGGAGTCTTCAATCTTGTGTCTTCATAGTCCAGGAGTCCGGCTGAAGGTATAGTCCGGCTATCCGAACAGCCCCTAATCCAGGACTCCCTCAGTGCTCGTCATTTCTTCTTGGCAGCGGCGGCAACGGGGGAAGACTGGCGTTGCCCTGAGGACGATCCTCACGAGGCTGGTCCCTCCATGCGCCCTCGCGAGGACGATCCTGCCAGTGGTCCTCACGAGGCCAGTCGCACCACTCCTGGCGCGGGCCACGATCGTCCCAGCGTCCGCTTCCGCGTCCTCCTCCTCGTCCATAGCCCCGGTCACTGTGCTCGAGGCGTCGACCGAAGTGTCCCTCGCGAATGGCTCTGAGCTCTTGAAAGTCGCTAGTGTTGTGGGTGTTCAGGTTGTGGAAGGCGCAGAAGGGTCGGCCGCCCTTGGACGACTCGGGCTGGTCTCTGCCTCTCTTGGTGTCCGGCTCTACTGCGAGCACGGCTGCTTCCTTGCGCTTCACGTCTTTGGCCTTGGCTTTCTTCTCCTCTCGACCCGCATCTGGCAGCTCGAGGAGGGAGAGCTGCCCCTCCTCAGCTCTTGCGCACTTGGTCGCCAAGTTGAATAGCTCCTGAGAGGTGCATAGGTCCTCATGGGTAGCCAACTGCTCCTTCATCTTGACGTCACGGACACCGTCAGAGAACGCGGAGATGATGGCCTTGTCCGTCACCTTGGGGATCTTGAGGCGGGTGTTGTTGAAGCGCTGGATGTACTCCCTTAGTCTTGAGGGAGTCCTGGACTAAGGGGTCCTCGGGTGTCCGGCCTATTATCCATTGGGACAGACTGATGGGCTATGAAAACATGAAGGCCGAAGACTATACATGTGTCTGGATTGGACTCTACTTGGCGTGGAAGGCAAGCTAGGCGACCGACTATGAAGATTTCCCCCTATGTAACCGTCCCCATGTAACACTAGATCTCTCCGGTGTCTATATAAACCGGAGAGCGTAGTCCGTATAGGACAGATTCATTACCATATACTCATAGGCTAGACTTCTGGGGTTTAGCCATTACGATCTCGTGGTAGATCAACTCTTGTAACACTCATATTCATCAAGATCAATCAAGCAGGAAGTAGGGTATTACCTCCATGGAGAGGGCCCGAAATTGGGTAATCATTGTGTCCCCTGTCTCCTGTTACCATCAATCCTAGACGCACAGTTCGGGACCCCCTACCCGAGATCCGCCGGGTTTGACACCAACATTGGTGCTTTCATTGAGAGTTCCACTGTGCCGTCGACATAAGGCTCGATGGCCTCTTCAATCGCCGGTAATGGCGTCGTTCAGGGGGAAACTTTTCTCCCCGGACAAATTTTCATGTTCCACGGCTTCGTACTGCAGGCCAATTCACTTGGTCATCTGGAGCAGCTCGATAGTTATGCCCTTGGCCATCAGGTCAGATTCGGAAGCTTGAATTACGTCACGGATATCCGCAGAGACTTGATCTTCGATGGATTTGAGACCATGGTGATCGCTCCCCTTCTCTCTGGTGGACGTGGCCTAAACCTGTCCTTGGATCACATCCAGGAGATGGATCCTGTTGCTGCAACAGCCCCAGGACCGAAGCAGATCGTACCCTCCAATGCCACAAAGTCCGCGGCGTTGGAGCTGCACATGGACTCGACACCCGGTGATGCTTGCGTCGATGGGACTCTGGACTCGTCTCCGGATACACGTTCCGGATCAAGAATGCCTGCGGACACTGAGCTGGATCGATTATCGATTTTCGAATTTAGCACCGCAGACATCTTCCAGCATTCACCTTTGGGGGATGTACTAAATTCTTTGAAGAACTTGTCCTTGGAGGATGACTCACTGCAAAACTATGTACGGTTCGAGCTAGATGTGGACGACGAGGAATTTTGTTTCCCACCCGCTACCCACTTCATAGCCACCGTCGATGACTTAACTGACTTGCTTGACTATGGCTCCGAAGACATCGATGACATGAACGACGATGAGGAGCAAGGCCAAGACCCGCCATTCACTGGGCGCTGGACGGTCACCTCTTTGTACGATGTGTACATGGTTGATACACCCAAAGGATCTGGCGACGACAAACAAGAGCTAGATGCGAATAAATTCGCAGAAACGCAGCCCAAGCATCGGCGTCCAAAACGCCGTTCTAAGCTGTAACGCCCCAAGACTGATGTGCCAGGTGTCCTCCTGTTATTCGCTGTTGTTGCCTTGTCATCTGCTTGCGTGTTGCATCTTGTCATGTCATCATGTGCATTGCATCATCATGTTTTCAAAACTTGCATCTGTCCTAGCCTGCCCGTTCTCTCTGTTGTCCGTTCTGAGCCCAACCACACTTGCACGGGCCCACGACACGTCCGAAATATTATTTTATAAGTGGCCGGAAAATGTTCTCGGAATGGGTTCAAAGTTGGCGTGCGGTCTTATTTTAGTGTAGATAGACCGCCTGTCAAGTTTCATCGCATTTGGAGTCTGTTTGATAGCCCAACGGATAACTATAGCGGCAGTATAGCCGGTCTCTTCGTCGGACGTTTTCGGTCTCCGAAAACAGTCGCGGGGCCTCCCTCTCTTCTCTTCTCTCAGCTCGAGACCGTCTACACAGCTCACTACCTACCGCCAGGTCCAACCTAACCTCTCTCGTCAGCCCGCAGCCCCCCTCGCGCGCGTCCGATAATTGTCCCGGATCCGACCCGAGCAGTCGTCACCGTCGTGTCCGGATCATCCCCAAACATCTACAAAACGTCTCTGTTTTTCTATTTTGGCTACCTAACCTATTTTTCCCGTCCGTCCGATTACGATCGGAGGGACCTAACCGCCATATACTGATTTCATCTGCTATATACTCCCTCCGTAAACCAATATAAGAGCGTTTAGAATATTAAAGTAGTGATCTAAACGCTCTTATATTAGTTTACAGAGGGAGTATATAACAGTCTAACCCTAGCCTACCCTATCCAATCCACCCTTTCCCACCACGCCGCCAAAAGCCAACCACTCACTCACCTCCCACTTCGGGATCCTCCCAGATCCAGACCCGCAGCCGACCATCTTGCTGATTTTCAGCGCCGAGCCAACCCAATCCCTTCGATCCATCCATACATCGGTCCGGCCGCAGTCCCCTTCCTTCTCCCCATCTTGCTTCTGCTCCTCTCATGGCTCTCTCTTCCGTGGAGTGCAGGAACCCCGTCACCCGCTGTTCGTCACCATCCACCACGGATCCACGCAATCTCCGACCAGATCCGACTGGCACTCTGCCGCACTTGCCCGTTCCGGCCGGATCCCGGCAGCTAGGCCCCGTCCCCGGTCACCGGTGCCCTCGCCTGAGAGCCCCTGTGTCAAACCCCTGCTGCTGTTTCTGTTTCTTCAGAGAAGAGGACAGCGGCGCCTCGTCCCGCTCCTGTTGACCACGCCCCGCCTGCATCGCGCCTCTCCGCATGCCCGGATCCGCCGCCACACTGTCCTAGAGCCTCGCCAAGTCCCTGAAGCCGTCGCGCCAAGTCCGCCACCGTCGTCTTCTTCTCGAGAACGAGATCGAGACCTGCATCCTGTGGTGCCTCCTCGATCGAGCGCCGCCCTGCGTTGACTGCGCGCCTCCTGCCTCCCGCATCACTGCAGCCCCATGCGCGCACAACTTGCCTGGCTCGGCCTTTGGCCATAGCCTCCATCCTCGCCGCGCCGCTTTGCCATGGCCGCGAGAGCCTGTCCGCGCGCACGCACTCATGCGCACATGCACACGCTCATCCCGTAGCAGCACCGCCTCACAATCCCGCACGCCCGCTGGTGCTCCACTGCTCCGGTGGTCGCCGCCGTTGGCTGCCGGCACCGTCGTCATCTTCCTATGTGCGGTAGAGCACAGGGCTCGGCCTTCTGGGGTTGGTTCAAAAGAGCAAGGCGCCCCTCTGAGTTCAAAGTCCTCCCTCTAACGTAGTGGTCAGTGCCCCTTTGTTCTATCCTCACAGCCAGCCGCTTGGGCTTGACCCGATTCTGCTGCTGCTGTTGCCTTGCGCACAGAGCGCTCTATATCTATTTACCGCTGGCCTGTGTAGCCTGTGTAGCTCCAGATTCAGCCCGTTTAGATTTTTTTCCTGTTCTGTTTTTTCCCTAAATTTCCAGTGCATGCATATTTACAGTAAATGCCATCATTTTAAAATGCTCAGAACTAAATGTCCATGCATCCAAATAAAACATGTTATATATGTAAAATGCTCAGAATTTTATCTACTTTCATAATCTGCCATTTTCATCTATGTTTAAAATGATGTTTGATTAAATTTGCTCATATGCCATGCTAAAATGCTTTTATTCATAACTAAATAACCGTAACTCGGAATTTAATAATCTTTATATGTAAATGGGGTGGGAAAATGCCTAGTTTACCATGGTGTACTTGTTTTGCATGTAATAACTCTAAAATTGTGTTTAGGGCAGAACAGTACCAAACCTTAAAATATGCATATGGGGTTTTACCGGAATTGTTGTTGTTATTTCCGGCCTCATTCAAACTTGACTAGATAGGTAGTTTTCTTTGATTCACCCTCTTGCCATGTGTTAACAACATTTTATATTGTTGGGTACATAAACGAGATCGAACTAAATAACTTGTCGTGGTGTTTCGTCAATATGCACCGTTGCATGTTGAGCTCCACTTAATTTGTAGTATTGTTTGTGCACTTTGCCTCTTATTTACCTTTTTTGCACACCACACAGCCAGCCGCTTGGGCTTGGCCCGATTCTGCTGTTGCTGTTGCCTTGCGCACAGAGCGCTCTATATCTATTTACCGCTGGCCTGTATAGCCCGTGCAGCTCCAGATTCAGCCCGTTTAGATTTTTTCCTGTTCTGTTTTTTCCCTAAATTTCCAGTGCATGCATATTTACAGTAAATGCCATCATTTTAAAATGCTCAGAACTAAATGTCCATGCATCCAAATAAAACATGTTATATATGTAAAATGCTCAGAATTTTATCTACTTTCATAATCTACCATTTTCATCTATGTTTAAAATGATGTTTGATTAAATTTGCTCCTATGCCATGCTAAAATGCTTTTATTCATAACTAAATAACCGTAACTTGGAATTTAATAATCTTTATATGTAAATGGGGTGGGAAAATGCCTAGTTTAACATGGTGTACTTGTTTTGCATGTAATAACTCTAAAATTGTGTTTAGGGTAGAACAGTACCAAACCTTAAAATATGGATATGGGGTTTTACCGGAATTGTTGTTGTTGTTTCCGGCCTCATTCAAACTTGACTAGATAGGTAGTTTTCTTTGATTCACCCTCTTGCCATGTGTTAACAACATTTAATATTGTTGGGTACATAAACGAGATCGAACTAAATAACTTGTCGTGGTGTTTCGTCAATATGCACCGTTGCATGTTGAGCTCCACTTAATTTGTAGTATTGTTTGTGCACTTTGCCATGCCATGCTTCATTAAACCGAACATGCATCATACTCGATTGTGCATCATGCCATGTAGATGTGTTGGTTGTTTACTATGTTGTTTGCTTATTTCTGGTGTTGCTTCCTCGGGTTGGTTCCGATAACGTCGTGTTTGTGAGGATTCGTTCAACTTCGTCCGTTTATCTTCTTCATGGACTCGTTCTTCTTCCTTGCGGGATTTCAGGCAAGATGACCATACCCTCGAAATCACTTCTATCTTTGCTTGCTTAGTAGATCGCTATTTTGCTACGCCTATGTTGCGATACCGACTACTTGCTTATCATGCCTCCCATATTGTTGAACCAAGCCTCTAACCCACCTTGTCCTAACAAACCGTTGTTTGGCTATGTTACCGCTTTGCTAAGCCCCCCTTATAGCATTGTTAGTTGCATGTGAAGATTGAAGTTTGTTCCTTGTTGGAACATGGAGATGTTGTTCCTTGTTGGAATATGTTTACTTGTTGCGATATCACAATATTTCTTATTTAATTAATGCATCTATATACTTGGTAATGGTTTCCTTAAGGAAGAATTGTATATGATGCAGCCGAAAGGTTTTGTCGATCCTAAGAATGCTGACAAGGTGTGCAAGCTCCAACGCTCGATTTATGGGCTGTTGCAAGCATCTCGGAGTTGGAACATTCGCTTTGATGAGATGATCAAAGCGTTTGGGTTTACACAGACTTATGGAGAAGCCTGCGTTTACAAGAAATTGAGTGGGAGCTCTGTAGCATTTCTCATATTATATGTAGATGACATACTTTTGATGGGAAATGATATAGAACTCTTGGATAGCATTAAGGCCTACTTGAATAAGAGTTTTTCAATGAAGGACCTTGGAGAAGCTGCTTATATATTAGGCATCAAGATCTATAGAGATAGATCAAGACGCCTCATAGGTCTTTAACAAAGCACATACCTTGATAAGATATTGAAGAAGTTCAATATGGATCAGTCTAAGAAGGGGTTCTTACCTGTGTTACAAGGTGTGAAATTGAGCTCAACTCAATGTCCGACCACGGCAGAAGATATAGAAGAGATGAGTGTCATCCCCTATGCCTCAGCCATAGGTTCTATTATGTATGCCATGCTGTGTACCAGACCTGATGTAAACCTTGCCGTAAGTTTGGTAGGAAGGTACCAAAGTAATCCCGGCAAGGAACACTGGACAGCGGTCAAGAATATCCTGAAGTATCTGAAAAGGACTAAGGAAATGTTTCTCGTTTATGGAGGTGATGAAGAGCTCGTCGTAAAGGGTTATCAACAAGTTCAAGGGGAACACTGGACAACGGTCAAGAATACTTGAGTCACGAATTAGGCACACACTTAAGAAAATGTGGAATAGTTTCACAACTCACGCCGCCTGGAACACCTCAGCGTAATGGTGTGTCCGAACGTTGTAATCGCACTCTATTAGATATGGTGCGATCTATGATGTCTCTTATCGATTTACCGCTATCTTTTTTGGGCTATGCTTTAGAGACTGCCGCATTCACTTTAAACAGGGCTCCGTCGAAATCCGTTGAAACGACACCGTATGAATTATGGTTTGGGAAGAAACCAAAGCTGTCGTTTCTGAAAGTTTGGGGATGCGATGCTTATGTCAAGAAACTTCAACCTGAAAAGCTCGAACCCAAGTCGGAAAAATGCGTCTTCATAGGATACCCTAAAGAAACTATTAGGTATACCTTCTACCTTAGATCCGAAGGCAAGATCTTTGTTGCCAAGAATGGATCCTTTCTAGAGAAGGAGTTTCTCTCGAAAGAAGTAAGTGGGAGGAAAGTAGAACTTGATGAAGTGTTACCTCTTGAACCAGAAAATGGCGCAACTAGAGAAGATGTTCCTGAGGTGCCTGCACCGACTAGAGAGGAAGTTAATGATGATGATCATGAAACTTCAGATCAAGTTACTACTGAACTTCGAAGGTCCACAAGGACACGTTCCGCACCAGAGTGGTACGGCAACCCTGTCTTGGAAATCATGTTGTTAGACAATGGTGAACCTTCGAACTATGAAGAAGCGATGACGGGCCCGGATTCCGACAAATGGCTAGAAGCCATGAAATCCGAGATAGGATCCATGTATGAAAATGAAGTATGGACTTTGACTGACTTGCCCGATGATCGGCGAGCCATAGAAAATAAATGGATCTTTAAGAAGAAGACAGACGCGGATGGTAATGTGACCATCCATAAAGCTCAGCTTGTCGCTAAGGATTATCGACAAGTTCAAGGGGTTGACTACGATGATACTTTCTCACCAGTAGCGAAGCTGAAGTCCGTCTGAATTATGTTAGTAGTTGCCGCATACTATGATTATGAGATACGGCAAATGGACGTCAAAACGGCATTCCTTAATGGTTTCCTTAAGGAAGAATTCTATATGATGCAG
Source organism: Triticum monococcum (assembly GCA_034509565.1). Classification (NCBI taxonomy): domain Eukaryota; kingdom Viridiplantae; phylum Streptophyta; class Magnoliopsida; order Poales; family Poaceae; genus Triticum; species Triticum monococcum. Next base: position 611,631,791 of record CM067842.1, read on the forward strand.
CCGAAAGGTTTTGTCGATCCTAAGAATGCTGACAAGGTGTGCAAGCTCCAACGCTTGATTTATGGGCTGGTGCAAGCATCTCGGAGTTGGAACATTCGCTTTGATGAGATGATCAAAGCGTTTGGGTTTACGCAGACTTATGGAGAAGCCTGCGTTTACAAGAAAGTGAGTGGGAGCTGTGTAGCATTTCTCATATTATATGTAGATGACATACTTTTGATGGGAAATGATATAGAACTCTTGGACAGCATTAAGGCCTACTTGAATAAGAGTTTTTCAATGAAGGACCTTGGAGAAGCTGCTTATATATTAGGCATCAAGATCTATAGAGATAGATCAAGACGCCTCATAGGTCTTTCACAAAGCACATACCTTGATAAGATATTGAAGAAGTTCAATATGGATCAGTCTAAGAAGGGGTTCTTACCTGTGTTACAAGGTGTGAAATTGAGCTCAGCTCAATGTCCGACCACGGCAGAAGATATAGAAGAGATAAGTGTCATCCCCTATGCCTCAGCCATAGGTTCTATTATGTATGCCATGCTGTGTACCAGACCTGATGTAAACCTTGCCGTAAGTTTGGTAGGAAGGTACCAAAGTAATCCCGGCAAGGAACACTGGACAACGGTCAAGTATATCCTGAAGTATCTGAAAAGGACTAAGGAAATGTTTCTCGTTTATGGAGGTGACGAAGAGCTCGTCGTAAAGGGTTATCGACAAGTTCAAGGGGAACACTGGACAGCGGTCAAGAATACTTGAGTCACGAATTAGGCACACACTTAAGAAAATGTGGAATAGTTTGACAACTCACGCCGACTGGAACACCTCAGCGTAATGGTGTGTTCGAACGTTGTAATCACACTCTATTAGATATGGTGCGATCTATGATGTCTCTTACCGATTTACCGCTATCTTTTTGGGGCTATGCTTTAGAGACTGCCGCATTCACTTTAAACAGGGCTCCGTCGAAATCCGTTGAAACGACACCGTATGAATTACGGTTTGGGAAGAAACCTAAGCTGTCGTTTCTAAAAGTTTGGGGATGCGATGCTTATGTCAAGAAACTTCAACCTGAAAAGCTCGAACCCAAGTCGGAAAAATGCATCTTCATAGGATACCCTAAAGAAACTATTGGGTATACCTTCTACCTCAGATCTGAGGGCAAGATCTTTGTTGCCAAGAATGGATCCTTTCTAGAGAAGGATTTTCTCTCGAAAGAAGTAAGTGGGAGGAAAGTAGAACTTGATGAAGTGTTACCTCTTGAACCGGAAAATAGCGCAACTCAAGAAAATGTTCCTGAGGTGCCTGCACCGACTAGAGAGGAAGTTAATGATGATGATCATGAAACTTCAGATCAAGTTACTACTGAACTTCGAAGGTCCACAAGGACACGTTCCGCACCAGAGTGGTACGGCAACCCTGTCTTGGAAATCATGTTGTTAGAGAATGGTGAACCTTCGAACTATGAAGAAGCGATGACGGGCCCGGATTCCGACAAATGGCTAGAAGCCATGATATCCGAGATAGGATCGATGTATGAAAATGAAGTATGGACTTTGACTGACTTGCCAGATGATCGGCGAGCCACAGAAAATAAATGGATCTTTAAGAAGAAGACAGACGCGGATGGTAATGTGACCATCCATAAAGCTCAGCTTGTCGCTAAGGGTTATCGACAAGTTCAAGGGGTTGACTACGATGAGACTTTCTCACCAGTAGCGAAGCTGAAGTCCGTCCGAATTATGTTAGTAGTTGCCGCATAGTATGATTATGAGATATGGCAAATGGATGTCAAAACGGCATTCCTTAATGGTTTCCTTAAGGAAGAATTCTATATGATGCAGCCGAAAGGTTTTGTCGATCCTAAGAATGCTGACAAGGTGTGCAAGCTCCAACGCTCGATTTATGGGCTGGTGCAAGCATCTCGGAGTTGGAACATTCGCTTTGATGAGATGATCAAAGCGTTTGGGTTTACGCAGACTTATGGAGAAGCCTGCGTTTACAAGAAAGTGAGTGGGAGCTCTGTAGCATTTCTCATATTATATGTAGATGACATACTTTTGATGGGAAATGATATAGAACTCTTGGACAGCATTAAGGCCTACTTGAATAAGAGTTTTTCAATGAAGGACCTTGGAGAAGCTGCTTATATATTAGGCATCAAGATCTATAGAGATAGATCAAGACGCCTCATAGGTCTTTCACAAAGCACATACCTTGATAAGATATTGAAGAAGTTCAATATGGATCAGTCTAAGAAGGGGTTCTTACCTGTGTTACAAGGTGTGAAATTGAGCTCAGCTCAATGTCCGACCACGGCAGAAGATATAGAAGAGATGAGTGTCATCCCCTATGCCTCAGCCATAGGTTCTATTATGTATGCCATGCTGTGTACCAGACCTGATCTAAACCTTGCCGTAAGTTTGGTAGGAAGGTACCAAAGTAATCCCGGCAAGGAACACTGGACAGCGGTCAAGAATATCCTGAAGTTCCTGAAAAGTACTAAGGAAATGTTTCTCGTTTATGGAGGTGACGAAGAGCTTGTCGTAAAGGGTTACGCCGACGCTAGCTTCGACACAGATCTGGATGACTCTAAGTCACAAACCGGATACGTGTATATTTTGAATGGTGGGGCAGTAAGCTGGTGCAGTTGCAAGCAGAGCGTCGTGGCGGGATCTACATGTGAAGCGGAGTACATGGAAGCCTCGGAGGCAGCACATGAAGCAATTTGGGTGAAGGAGTTCATCACCGACCTCGGGGTCATACCCAATGCGTCGGGGCCAATCAAACTCTTCTGTGACTACACTGGAGCTATTGCACTTGCCAAGGAGCCCAGGTTTCACAAGAAGACCAGGCACAACAAGCGTCGCTTCAACTCCATTCGTGAAAATGTTCAAGATGGAGACATAGATTTTTGTAAAGTACATACGGACCTGAATGTAGCAGATCTGTTGACTAAACCTCGCCCTAGAGCAAAACATGATCAACACCAGAATTCCATGGGTGTGATTCATCACAATGTAACTAGATTATTGACTCTAGTGCAAGTGGGAGACTGTTGGAAATATGCCCTAGAGGCAATAATAAAAGCATTATTATTATATTTCCTTGTTCATGATAATTGTCTTTATTCATGCTATAATTGTGTTATCCGGAAATCGTAATACATGTGTGAATAATAGACACGAACATGTCCCTAGTAAGCCTCTAGTTGACTAGCTCATTGATCAACAGATAGTCATGGTTTCCTGACTATGGACATTGGATGTCATTGATAACGAGATCACATCATCAGGAGAATGATGTGATGGACAAGACCCAATCCTAAACATAGCATAAAGATCGTATAGTTTGTTTGCTAGAGTTTTTCCAATGTCAAGTATCCTTTCCTTAGACCATGAGATCGTGTAACTCCCGGATACCGTAGGAGTGCTTTGGGTGTACCAAACGTCACAACGTAACTGGCTGAACATAAAGGTATACTATGGGTATCTCCGAAAGTGTCTGTTGGGTTGACACGGATCAAGACTGGGATTTGTCACTCCGTATGACGGAGAGGTATCACTAGGCCCACTCGGTAATGCATCATCATTATGAGCTCGAAGTGTCCAAGTGTCTGGTCATGGGATCATGCATTACGGTACGAGTAAAGTGACTTGCCGGTAACGAGATTGAACAAGGTATTGGGATACCGACGATCAAATCTCGGGCAAGTAACATATCGATTGACAAAGGGAATTGTATACGGGGTTGCTTGATTCCTCGACATCGTGGTTCATCCGATGAGATCATCGAGGAGCATGTGGGAGCCAACATGGGTATCCAGATCCCGCTGTTGGTTATTGGACGGAGAGTCGTCTCGGTCATGTCTACATGTCTCCCGAACCCGTAGGGTCTACACACTTAAGGTTCGGTGAGGCTAGGGTTGTGAAGATATGTATATGCAGTAACCTGAATGTTTTTAGGAGTCCCGGATGAGATCCCGGATGTCACGAGGAGTTTCGGAATAGTCCGGAGGTAAAGAATTATATATAGGAAGTGCTGTTTCGGCCATCGAGACAAGTTTCGGGGTCACCGGTATTGTACCGGGACCACCGAAAGGGTCCCGGGGGTCCACCGGGTGGGGCCACCCATCCCGGAGGGCCCCATGGGCCAAAGTGGGGAGGGGAACCAGCCCATAGTGGGCTGGTGCGCCCCCCTAGGCCCACCCCATGCGCCTAGGGTTGAAACCCTAGGGGTGGGGGGGCGCCCCACCTTGCCTTGGGGGCCACTCCAGCCCTGGCCGCCGCCCCTCCTAGGAGATCTCATCTCCTAGGGCCGGCGCCCCCCCTAGGAGATCTCATCTCCTAGGGCCGGCGCCCCCCCTAGGGGAGCCTATATATATGAGGGGGAGGGAGGGGGCAGCCGCACCTTGAGTCTTGGCGCCTCCCTCTCCCCTGCTACACCTCTTCCTCTCGTAGTATACGGCGAAGCCCTGCTGCCGTGACGCCCTGCATCCACCACCACGCCGTCGTGGCGCTGGATCATCATCAACCTCTCCTTCCCCCTTGTTGGATCAAGAAGGAGGAGACGTCACACTGACCGTACGTGTTTTGAACGCGGAGGTGCCGTGCGTTCGGCGCTAGGATCTCCCGTGATTTGGATCACGTCGTGTACGACTACCTCATCCCCGTTCTTTGAACGCTTCCGCTCACGATCTACAAAGGTATGTAGATGCATTCGATCACTCGTTGCTAGATTAACTCATAGATGGATCTTGGTAAACCGTAGGAAAATTTTTGTTTTCTGCAACGTTCCTCAACACCCAGTTGGGGTCGATCGGGGACCTTGACGCATTTGGGGTTCTTCTTTTATTTTGGTTCCGTAGTCGGACCTTGTTTGTATCTGGTTGATGTAATGCTTTATTCAAGTAATTGTGTGAAGTGGCGATTGTAAGCCAACTATGTATCTCTTTTCCCTTATGTATTACATGGGTTGTGTGAAGATTACCTCACTTGCGACATTGCTTTCAATGCGGTTATGCCTCAAAGTCGTGCTTCGACACGTGGGAGATATAGCCACATCGAGGGAGTTACATAAGCCTCATCGCTCAAAGGATGGCAACGCTGGCACCGAAGAAAATAGTACTCCGGGCGACACCGAAAACATGGAAGACCCTGCCGGAGCCGCACCCGAACAGGAGGAACATGACAACCCTGATGAACAGGCCATAGAAGATGGCCCGGAGGAAGACAGTTACCGTCCACCCTCTGAGGAGGATACAAGCCTCGGCAATGAAGATTTGATCGTGCCTGAGGATCCTCTGGAGCAGGAGTGCTTTAAGCTTCAACTCATAGCCACTACAAGGATCCTAAAAAAGAAACAGCAGCAGCTTCAAGCCGAACAAGATCTGCTCGTCGATAGATGGACTGACTTCCTGACTGCCGAAGAATACGGCCTCAGGCGCCCAACCAAGAGTTACCCGAAATGCAGACTGCTACCTCAATTTGACGAGGAGGCATCGGAGCGCATATCCCCCTCGCGTAATGCGGAACGACCACCACGTGGTCGAGATAGGGCGGCCGACCGGCCACCTCGTGGTCAGGATAGAGCGGCAACTCAGGCCGAAGAGCAGCCTGCCCAACCGCCCCGCAAAAATAGAGAAGAAAGAGTTCGGGGTTGCAGGTACGACTTCCGGCAGATCCTGGACAGTAGAGTAGGACTCACAAGATCGATCTATGGATCGCGAGGACGTGCTTCGAGGCATGACGGTGACTTATTTGGGCGTGAAAAATCTAACCACGCCCGAGCCGAATCCCGCAGAAGGACACAATCAGCGCTACGTCGCGACGTGGCCCGGTAGAGAGGTGCCACAGACCCTCTCTGCTTCACAGATGAGGTACTGGATCACGAATTCCCCGAGGGATTCAAGCCCGTCAACATCGAATCATACGACGGCACAACCAATCCCGCAGTATGGATCGAGGATTTCATTCTCCATATACATATGGCCCGAGGAGACGACCTCCACGCCATTAAATACATCCCACTAAAGCTCAAACAGCCATCTCGGCACTGGCTTAATAGCCTGCCTGAAAATTCTATCGGCAGCTGGGAGGACTTGGAGGAAGCTTTCCTGGACAACTTTCAAGGAACTTATGTCCGGCCACCAGACGCCAATGACCTAAGCCACATAGTTCAACAACCCGGAGAATCAGCCAGAAAATTCTAGACTAGGTTCCTAACCAAAAAGAACCAGATCGTTGACTGTTCGAATGCCGAGGCCTTAGCAGCCTTCAAACATCGCATCCGTAAAGAATGGCTAGCATGTCACCTCGGCCAAGAAAAGTCGAAGTCCATGGAAGCCCTCACGGCACTCATGACCCGCTTTTGCGCGGGAGAGGACAGTTGGCTAGCCTGTAGTAACAACACAGCCAGCGAGACATGCCTCTCTGAGGCCAAAAAATAGCACTGGCAAGCTCTAGCACAATAGGCACAAACGCCAAAGCAGTGGCAACAACACCGATGACACCACAGTCAACGCTGGATTCAGTGGCTCCAAATCCGGGCAATGGAAGAAGCCCTACAAAAGAAACAATGAAGGACCTTCCATCTTGTACCGCATACTCGACCGTCCATGCCAAATACATGGCACCCCGGATAAGCAAGCCAATCATACCAACAGGGATTGTTGGGTTTTCAAGCAGGCTGGCAAGTTAAATGTCAAAAACAAGGGAAAGGGATCACAAAGTGAAGACGAGGACGAAGAGCCATGGCAGCCGATCACGGGGGGGGGGGGGGGGGGGTGGGGGGTGGGGGTAGAAGAAATTTCCCCCTCAAGTCAAAATGGTGAACATGATATACGCTACACACATCCCCAAAAGGGAGCGCAAGCGAGCACTCAGGGACATTTATGCGGTAGAGCCAGTCGCCCCAAAATTCAATCTTTTGTCGACATTCCCGACCACCTTCGATCGACGAGACCACCCAACTAGCATCCGCCATGGCAGATCAGCCGCACTGGTCCTAGACCCAATTATTGACGGGTTTCACCTAACACGAGTCCTAATGGACAGTGGTAGCAGCCTCAACCTGCTCTATCAGGACACAATGCGGAAGATGGGCATTGACCCCTCATGAATCAAACCAAAGAAGACTACCTTCGCAGGAGTCATACCAGGCGTAGAGGCCCGCTGTATGGGCTCAATCACGTTGGAAGTGGTCTTCGGTTCTGCGGACAATTTCTGAAGCGAGGAGTTAATCTTCGACATTGTCCCCTTCCGCAGCGGTTACCACGTGTTGCTCAGACGAACAGTGCCACACTACGCTTATCTCAAGCTCAAGATGCCCGGTCCACGTGGCGTCATCACAGTCAATGGCAACACGGAGCGCTCCCTCCAAACAAAGGAGCACACCGCCGCCCTGGCAGCAGAGGTACAGAGCGGCCTTCTCAAGCAGCACCTTAGTGCGGCTGCCGAGCCCCCGGACACCATCAAAAGGTCCCGACCTACACTGCAGCAGGACAGCAAGGCTCGTCAAGAGCTCAAATAGAAATCCGGCCTCCGTCCCAGTCCACATGAAGTAGTGGCATTCATACCGCGTGTACATAATTACACACTCGAAATCCCATGGACATCGACAGAGGCACAAGCTAACCCAGGTTCTACAGTTCGGCTAGACCGACCCCGGACACACTTTTTCCTTTATATTTCAGGTTCCTTTGCCCGCGAGCCTGATCATCGGCCCCTTCGAAGGATCGGCATACAAAGGGGGCATGCAACATAGGTGCGTAAGGTAACCTCCACACATTCTTCTTGACGTTATTTTTACTTGTTTCCTAGGACCCGCACGCTGCTCCATCTTAATCCCGGCATGTTAAATAGTCCGAGCGCTTATCGCACTATTTGCATATGATACACCTTGATGTATCCATTCAGTTATAATAAAAATGATTTGTGGCCTAGTTTCTGTGGTTTTAGCCTATTACTTCATTTTATTTCGATCTGCTTATCAGCTGCATCGGTACTCTTTTGTGTGTTTTACATTCGCCAGGGGCTACTTATCGCCCCACAATACGGCATTAAAGACCGAACACTTTTTACGTATGTGTTCGGCACCCCGAATCCAGCATTATATGCATTGGCTCCGAATCATGTCTTTGGTCAATAGCTGGGTTGCCCGGCTCCTCTGCTTGCTACCCTACGTTCTGCTCTATCAGCTAGGGTCGTAAAGGGAGAACTACTGCGATTGTGCCCTGGCTTCAACCGGATGAGCACCTCAGTAGAGAAAGCCAAAAACTGATTGTCATGATGCGGCGAGAGCCGGTCAGCTGTTCGAGGGTTACAAAATCGTTGGAGGTTTCTTCCGTGCCATGCGAAGGATTGGCACTTCCCGATCGTATGCGGATAGCACCCCAACTCGTACCAGGGGCTCTGCACCCGCTTAATTATAACACTCCTATGGCCAAGTGAGGGTGTTTAAGCCGTATAGTCCGATTGCCTTGTTCGTTGCACTAAACAACTCCTTCAAAGGACCATGTAATTGGATCAAGATTGTTTAGATACCACCCCAAACACCTCCGTACTACCTACGTGAGGGAAGAAGCCGACGACTGGCCAACCCTCAGATTACAACCAATACGGCCACAGAGGAAGAAACAATTAAAGCGTAACAAAATCACATCGCAGGTTTTGTTTCAATTATACAAAGCAAGGGCAACATAAATGTGTTCATTCAAACACAACGTCCTTCGAGCATTGATCTACCACAAGTCGAGCGCCCTCTACGACATCCGCAAAGTATTCTCGGGTGTGCAGTGCTCCTTGCCCTCCGGCGGCCCACGGGCAACTTCAACAGCGGTCATCTTCGCCCACCACATCTTGCAACGGGCGAAGGCCATACGGGCGCCTTTAATACATGCCGAGCTCTTGACAACATCCAACCGCGGACAGGCTTCGACTAACCGCCTCACGAGTCCGAAGTAGCTGTCGGGCATAGCTTTGGCTGGCCATAGCTGGATTGTCAAATCCTTCATGGCTAGTTCAGCCACCCTGTGCAGCTCCAATTGCTGCTTCAGCTGATTAGTGAAGGATACGGGATGCTCCGGCGCAACATACTGTGACCAGAATAGCTTCTCCGTAGAACCTCCTCCTTCAACTCGATAGAAGTCAGCAGCGTCTGATACGCTGCATGGAAGATCCGCAAAAGCCCCTGGGGAACTCCGAACCCGGGTTAGTAAAAGGTATTGCTTCTCAGCATACTGGCTTTGCATTTTAAATGCCTTACCCGTCGCAATCTTCTTGGCCTCCTGCATCTCCTGGAGGGCAGCCTGGGCCTCTTTTCGTGCAGACTCCGCGCTCTGACGAGCCTTGGCGAGTTCGGCCTTTTGAGACGATGCACCATTCTCCAAGGTCTCACATTTTTGCACTGCATCTTGAATCTCCTGTTGGACTTCTTTCACCCGGGCCTTGAGCTTCTTACGAGCGGCCTGCTGCTGGACAGCTTTCTCCTCGGCCTCGCACAAGGCTTTCCTCAGGGCCTCGACTTCAGTTGCGGCTGCTGTACATATTATGACATTATAGTCAATACACAGCATCTATGCTCTCCGAACACACAGCAAGCCGGTTACTCACCTTGCTTCTGCTGAAGCCGCAGTGTAACCTCGCCGAGCTCGTTCTCGGTCCGCTTCAGCCTTTGCTTTAAATTGGAGACTTCGGCAGCATGCGAAGCTACAGTCAGCAGTGACGCCTGCCCATGCATAACATATCATGTTAGTCTCTTACACACGAGGATTGATCCGCTGTCCGGTTCTCCTCGTCGAACACCGGACAGTGTCTCAGGGGCTACCGACTACATGTATTTTTTTCTATTTATGCCGCTTACCTCAAAACCTGTCAACAGGTTGCTGCAGGCTTCGTTCAGTCCACTCTTGGCAGATTGAATCTTTTCAATCACCGAAGCCATAAGGACATGATGCTCGTCCATAACGGAGGCGCCTCGCAGTGCCTCCATCAAATCATCAGGCGCCCCTGGATGGACAGGGACCACCGACGGAAGCGCCGCACCCCCCTCCTTCAAAGGGGGTTGCCCGCCCGACTCCGGAACCATGTGGGTCTCCGGAATCGTATTCGGCCGAGGGTCGTGCTGGATGCGGCCCTCTTCGCCAGTCTCCATGGGGATCGTCTCCCCCATGTGTCCGGAAGCGGAGGCTTCACCTTGGGGCGTCGCCCGGACAACGTCCTGGGCTCTTCCCCGATTCGGAGCGACCCTCCGGGATAACACTTCGGTGTCATCCCGGCCCTCGGGGAATAAGCAGCCGGTGGCGACTGGCTCGCCTTCGCCGATGGAGCCAGCGAACATCCAGACGAGGTTCGCAGAATTAGGTCATGGGTGTCAGGGTAAATAGCCATGGGTAGCCCAGCCGGCTTCCCCTGGCCCCTCAGAAAAAATTATGAGCCCATCCGGCTCATAAGAAGACTCAAGACTTAGGCCGCCTCCCCCCTAGCCGGCTACCTTCCTAGCCGGCTTCGGGGGCGGCCCGCCTTTTCGCCCTCATGAAGAAAGCTGTGGAGGGCCGGCTACAGCAGGGTCGGCTATGACGAGGCCGGCTCCCATAAAGCAGTCAATGCCGTACCCGCAATGTACACGTCCACTCTACGATGATGAAGCAGGGGCGTGGCTACAGTGGAGCCTGCCACCCCCAAAACCCGGAGCACACCTGGTACAGCGCATCGTGCGGGCAGCCGCGGCCCGCCCGGTGTGGCACTGAAGCCACGGCGGCTCTGACGCCGTCCATGACGGGCCGCCAGCGTGGCCCCTGAGGCGGTGGGCCCCTTCGGGCAGAGAGATGCCGAAGGCGGCCGCACCTCCTCTCAAGCCAGCAAGATAGAGGGTCGGCTTCACATAGCCGGCCTGCCACCCTCCTCGAAGGAGACGCCCATTAAGGAGACAAGATGCGGCGGGGCTACAGTAATCGCCCGCCAAGGCGGCGTTACTGTAGCCACGCTTACCCCGACCAAGCCTGCGTCAACGACACGGAGTAACAGTAACCAGCTGCCGACCAGGTCCTAGCCAGTGGGGCCGGCCTGTCGACCCAGGAGCCGGCAGCCGGCGGGCCCCAGAAGCCGGCTTAGAAGCCGGCGAGCATAGTCACAGACAGCTGGGCCCAACGCCCAGTCGGATTACCATTGTACCCCCGGGGGGTAGGCCTATATAAACCCCCCAGTGCACCCATGCAAAGGGTTGGACTCTCTTTCTAGACCTAGACACCATACAAGGAGAGGGAGCAGCCTGAGCTGAGCCCTTCTTCCTCCTTCCTCCCAAAACAGCTCGAGGAGAATTGTAGCTACTTGTCCACTTAGTAACCATGCGGAGACCCCGCAGAGCAGCAGTAGGGGTATTATCTCCCGGGAGAGCCCTGAAGCTGGGTAAGATTCGTCGGCGTGCATGTCTTTGCCCAATCCCGTTTCCAGGCACCGGCGATGTTCTATTGGCCCCCGCAATGATAAGCCACCCGTTGGCATATGTCGCTCCTACCACCCGACATTTGGCGCCCACCGTGGGGCCAGGTGCACCGTCGTCCGGAGACCTGTTCTGGACGGGAACCCTTTTCCTTCCTCGCGAGCGTAGCCAGCCCGGCTCGCCCGATGGCGCTTGCCGCGACGTGCTGCACGGTGTCACCAACATCTGCGCGGCTAGCGGCCTCACCGACATCTTCGACAAGGCCCGCATCTCCGACGATCTTGCCTCCGATGCGGGCACAGATCACCTCGCCAACCTCCTCGGCCAGCTCCACGTCTCCAGCAAGCCCGCTGCGGATTTGGAGTCGGTTGGCTCCACCGACCCGATGCCTGTCGACTCCGACACGGCGTCCTACGATACCTTCCCCACCAACGTCACGGTCTACAACGACCCGCTCCCTCCGGCTGGCGATCGCGATTCTGACGCCCCCAAGGTGATGGTTATCGGCCTCGACGGCCCGACTGACGAGGGCGCCCACGACACTCCACGCGCGGCTGCCCAAGATTTGTCCGCCCCCCTTCCGGCTGACGCCAGCGACGAAGTTCTGGAGGCACGCCGCCTCGCCCTCCTCGCGGAGGGCCGGCGGCTAGCCTCCGTAAGACGCCTCACCGAGGCCTACCAGCGCGAAGCTGACCGCGCCGCCTTCGGCACGCCGGCTCCGGCTGGCCCAAGCCGGGCCGGCGTTGTCAGGCAACGCGGCGCCGTCATCGCCGACACACTCGGAGTAGATCGCCCGGTCTACGCCACCCCGCTCGAAAACCTGCGCGCCGCCCGAGCGGCCGTAGACGAGCAGGACATCTTGGAAGCCGAAGACCTCCCCCACATGACGCGGCGCATCCAGCAACTAATCGATGCGGCCGCACGACGGCACGAAGCCGACGCCTGCGCGGGGAGCCCTCCCCCGCGCCGCGAACACGGCGCGACTTCCCGGTCGCCGACCACAAGCAACACCCGCGCGTGGCGCGAGAACGAGCCAGCTTCCAGCCGAAGCCGGACCCAAGTCTCCATCGAGCGAGACGCAGACAGCTGCCCCCGTGCCATGGAATGGCGGGGCACCCCGCCTCCGCCTCGAGCTCGCGGAGAGAGATATCCTACCCTGCCTCCAGTGGCTCACCCGACTCTCAGCGGCCGGCTTGGTCGCCGCGAGGGAGTCAGCGAAAACGACGCCCGCCACCGGATCGACCGCCTGGCCCGATCCCTGGCGCTAGAAGAAGAAGACGATGTCGGCCCGCCTTGCTTTGGCCCCCGCATCCGCGACGAGCCCTTCCCCAAAGGGTTCTCGCTCCCAAGCGACACACCCAAGTACAACGGCTCGGTGAAGCCGGAGGATTGGCTGACCGACTACTCCACAGCCGTCAGCATCGCCAATGGCAACCGGCGCATTGCCGTAAAGTACGTGCCCCTCATGCTGCAAGGCACGACACGGACTTGGCTTAACAGCCTGAAGCCCCTCAGCATCAACAGCTAGGTGGATTTCACTGAAGCCTTCGTTCGCAACTTCACCAGCACCTACAAGGGGGCTCCCAAGCCCAGACAGCTCTCCCTGTGCGTACAGGGCCTAGCCGAGTCCACTCGCGACTACCTCACGCATTGGGCCGAGCTCCGCAATTCCTGCGAAGGGGTGCACGAGGTGCAAGCCATCGAATACTTCACCGCTGGGTGCCGAGAGGGCACCCTCCTCAAGCACAAGCTTCTCTGCGATGAGCCGACTACCCTCGATGAGCTCCTGAACATCGCCGACAAGTACGCTACCGCCGACTCCTCAATGAAGACCGAGCTCCGGGTGGACGCATCCGGAAAGGTGCTCAATCCGGCACCCCAAGCGCCGGCTGGAGACGGCGGCCGACGCCAACACCAGAACGATCAGAAGCGCAAGGGCCCTGCGCCGCCTCCCGCTAGCTGGTAGGTGGCCACGGTCGAAGACACGCCGCCTGAAGGGCGGCCCGCGCCCAAGAAGCCCAAGGGCGGCCGGCCGGCTTGGCAGCCGGCCTTCTCCTACTAGCAAACCCTTGATGCCCCGTGCAAGTTCCACAGCAGCACGAAGTCGTCCAACCACACGACCCGCAAATGCAACTGGCTCGCCCGAATCTCCAAGGGCGAAGGGCTCACACCGACTCCGCCTGCCGGCCTGCCGCCGCCGGCTCCGCCGCCCAAGTCCGCCCGGCCCGCGGTCGACGCCGTGCAGGACGAGTTCCCCGATGAGCAAGCATCTTATGTTGTCTTCATGAGCCAGCCCGAAGACCGGCGCAGCAAGCGCCGAGAGCAACAAGAAGTCAATGTGGCTGCCACCAGCCCAGCCGGCCACATGCACTGGTCAGGGAAACCCATCAGTTGGAGCCGGGCCGACCACCCAGAGGTGATGCCGTCCCCCGGCTCCTACGCATTGGTCCTGGAGGCCACCCTTGCAACGGATACGCGCGCCGCTCGCTTCTCCCGCGTGCTGATCGACGGCGGAAGCAGCATCAACATCTTGTACCGCGACACCATGGAGAAGTTGGGTGTCAAGGCAAAGCAGCTTGCGCCGACTCGAACGGTGTTCCACGTCATCGTACCCGGTTTATCCTGTGCCCCCATCGGCAAGATCAAGATCGATGTACTCTTTGGGGGCAAGGATCATTTCCGCCGGGAAGCAATCTGGTTCGAGGTGGTGGACCTGGAGAACCCTTACCACGCCTTGCTTGGCCGACCCACCTTGGCCAAGTTCATGGCGGTCCCCCACTATGCTTACCTCAATATGAAGATACCGAGCTCCAAGGGTGTCATCACCATCGCCGGCGACTACAAGAAGTCCGCCAACTGCACCGCGGCCAGTAGCCAGCTGGCCGAATCCCTCGTGATCGCTGCAGAGAAGAAGACGCTGGATAGGGTCGTGGCCCTGGCTAGCAAGCAGCTAAACCAACCCGCCGACTCCAAGGAGTATGATGCCCAAGGATCTTTCCAGCCGGCCAAGGAGACCAAGAAGATACAGCTCGACCCCGAGCACCCCGAGAGGTTTGCCGTCATCGGGGCAAGCCTGGATAGCAAATAGGAAGGCGAGCTCATCGATTTCCTCCGTGAGAATCGGGATATCTTTGCATGGTCCCCCAAGGACATGCCGGGTGTTCCGAAGGATTTCGCCGAGCACAAATTGCACGTGCGGGAGGATGCTAAACCCGTCAAGCAGCCCCTCCGCCGACTGTCAGAAGAGAAGAGAAGGATCGTAGGGGAGGAGATAGCCCGGCTTCTCGCAGCCGGCTTCATCATGGAAGTTTTCTTCCCCGAGTGGCTCGCGAACCCGGTTCTCGTGCTGAAAAAGAATAACAAGTGGCACATGTGTATAGATTACACAAGCCTTAACAAAGCCTGCCCAAAAGATCCCTTCGCTCTGCCCAGGATTGATCAAGTGATAGACTCCACAGCCGGATGCGAGCTATTGAGCTTTTTGGATGCCTACTCCGGATACCACCAGATAAAGCTGAACCCGGATGACCAACTGAAGACCGCCTTCATCACGCCGTTTGGAGCCTTCTGCTACCTGACTATGACGTTCGGCTTGAGGAATGCCGGCGCCACTTTTCAGTGTTGCATGCAGAAGTGCCTCCTCACGCAGCTCGGCAAGAACGCCCACGTTTACGTGGATGATGTTGTGGTGAAGACGGAGAAGCGTGGCACTCTGCTGGAAGACTTGAAGGAGACATTCAAGAACCTGCGCCGGTTCCGGATCAAGCTCAACCCGGAGAAATGCGTGTTTGGAGTGCCAGCCGGCCAGCTCCTAGGCTTTCTGGTCTCCGAACGCGGCATAGAGTGCAACCCTGTGAAGATCAAGGCCATCGAGAGGATGGTGGTCCCAGCCAAGCTCAGAGAGATTCAGAAGTTCACCGGGTGCCTGGCCTCTCTGAACCGCTTCATCAGCCGGCTTGGAGAAAAAGCTCTCCCCCTCTACGGCCTCATGAAGAAGAGCACTCACTTTGAGTGGAATGACCAGGCCAACCAAGCTTTCCACGAGCTGAAGAAAATGCTGTCTACGCCGCCTGTCTTGGCGGCACCGACTGAGAAGGAGCCCATGCTCCTATATATTGCCGCCACTAGCCGGGTTGTCAGCACCGTCATTGTGGTCGAACGCCCCGAAGAAGGCCGAGCCCAGCCGGTCCAGAGGCCAGTTTATTACCTGAGCGAGGTGCTGTCCGCCTCGAAGCAAAATTACCCGCACTATCAGAAGATGTGCTATGGCATGTACTTCGCCGCCAAGAAGCTGAAGCCGTACTTTCAAGAGCATCCCATCACGGTCGTATGCACCGCCCCGCTGGCCGAGATCATAGGCAGCCGGGATGCATCCGGTCGGGTGGCTAAATGGGCCATCGAGCTGGCCCCCTACACGATCTTCTACCAATCCCGCACCGCCATCAAGATGCAAGCGCTGGCCGACTTCCTCGTCGACTGGGCCGAGACCCAGTACTTACCACCAGCGCCCGACTCCACCCATTGGCGCATGCACTTTAACGGATCAAAGATGCGCACCGGCTTGGGAGCCGGCGTCGTCCTTACCTCTCCAAAGGGCGACAAGCTCAGATACACGCTGCAGATCCACTTCGCCGCCTCCAACAACGTAGCCGAGTACGAAGCGCTCATACACGGGCTCCGGCTTGCCAAAGAACTTGGCATCCGCCGGATCCTGTGCTATGGTGACTCGGATTTGGTGGTGCAGCAATCTTCTGGAGACTGGGACGCCAAGGACGCAAACATGGCGAGCTACCGCTTCCTAGTGCAGCAAATCAGCGGATACTTCGACGGGTGTGAATTCCTTCATGTGCCGCGAGCCGACAACGAGCCAGCAGATGCTCTGGCCCGAATAGGCTCCACACGGCAAGCAATACCAACCGGCGTCGCCCTACAGCGCCTCCTCAAGCCATCAATCAAGCCGTCTCCGGAATCCGACTCCATCTTCGTGCCGCCTAACCCCGAGGAGGCCGGGTCCGGCTCGAAGATTCAAGCAGCCGGCCCGGGGACTTCAATATTTGGCTCGGGGACTACAGTACCCGGCTCGGGGACTGCCGCACCCGGCTCGGGGACTGCTGTAGCCGGCCCGGGGACTGCGGTAGCCGGCCCGGGGACTTCTTCAGCACAGCAAGCGGCGGCCGACTCCAGCACTGCATTACCCAGCCCGCCCACCCTGGTGGCTGTGGCCACATTGGTGGCAGAGGAAGTCGCCGCTCCATCATGGGCCCAAACCATCCGCAACTTTTTGGTAAACCATGACTTGCCGGCTGACAAAAACGAAGCAAGACAAGTCCAGCGCCGGGCTGGAGCATACACAATCGTCAACAGAGAGCTTGTCAAGCGCAGCGCCACCGGAGTCTTGCAGCGATGCGTCGAGCAGGAGAAAGGCATCGCGATCCTCAGGGATATACACCAAGGAGAATGCGGCCACCATGCCGCATCAAGATCACTTGTCGCCAAAGCCTTCTGCCACGGTTTCTTCCGGCCGACTGCTTTGGACGACGCCAAAGAGCTAGTCAAACACTGCAAAGGATGCCAGCTTTTTTGCTCGCAGCAACACATGCCGGCTTCGGCACTGAAGACCATTCCCATCACCTGGCCCTTTGCCATCTGGGGATTGGATATGGTGGGCCCATTCAAGATGGCGCGCGGCGGCATGACACATTTGCTCGTCGCCGTCGACAAATTCACCAAGTGGATCGAGGCGAAGCCGATCAAGAAGCTGAATGGGCCAACTGCAGTGACTTTCATTGCAGATATAACAACCCAGTACGGCGTACCGCACAGCATCATCACCGACAACGACACGAACTTTGCCAAAGGTGCCTTGGCACGGTTCTGCGCTGCGCAAGGTATCCGGCTGGACCTTGCGTCAGTCGCCCACCTGCAGTCAAACGGCCAAGTGGAGCGAGAAAATGGCCTCATTTTGTCCGGCATCAAGCCCCGACTGGTCGTACCTCTGGAGCGTTCAGCCGGCTGCTGGCTCGATGAGCTGCCGGCTGTCCTATGGAGTCTGCGCACTACTCCCAACAGATCAACCGGCTTCACTCCCTTCTTCCTTGTATATGGTGCCGAGGCAGTCATCCCAATAGATATCGAGTTCGACTCGCCTCGGGTAACCATGTACACGGAAGCGGAAGCCAAAGAAGCACGAGAAGACGGCGTCGACCTGCTGGAAGAGGCCCGGCTGTTTGCCCTCAGCCAGTCTGCCATCTACCAGCAGGGTTTGCGCCGCTACCACAGCCGGAGGGTCCGACCAAGATCCTTCCAGGAGGGCGACCTTGTGCTCCGGCTGATCCAGCGAACAGCCGGCCAGCACAAGCTCGCAGCCCCCTGGGAAGGCCCCTTCATCATCAGCAGAGCCTTGGGGAACGACGCCTACTACCTCATCGACGCGCAGAAGCCGAAGGCACGCAAGAGAGACGACTCCGGCAAGGAGTCGGAGCGACCATGGAACGCAAATCTCCTTCGGAAGTTTTACAGTTAAAATGCAGTATGTATTATGCCCACTTTTGTATTAAGTACGAAACAGTAGGCTCCCCGAGAAAGACTCGGGGACTGCCACCCTTTATTTCATGAATGAAAGTTATCATGCGTATGATATCACCTATTCATTTATTTTGTCCGGTACCGGGTCCGACGAGTCGGCCTGGGGACTAGCCGACTAGAGTTATATTAGGAGCCCTACCCGCAGTCAGACAAGTAATGTGCCGACACCCAAGCTTGGCTCTTACCAAAATCGCAGCTCGAAGAACCGACTGCCCGGCTGGCAAGAGTCACAAGCCGGAAAGGGTGCGCACATGAAAAACGGCTATGGACTAAACAGGCTCATATATATAACAAAAGCCGGCTTGCTGCCTCCCGCCGACCGACTACCAGAGTAGCCGGCCGGCCGGCTTACATTCAGTCTGCTTCAAATCCAAGAAAACTCGAGTACTTGCCTTCCCAATGAGGGAAGGCGGCAAAGGAAAGAGCCTAAGGACAAAAAAGTACACTTGAATGAACGCCAACACATGCATATATTAATATTTACACAAAAGGCCTCCAGAGAGGTCGACATCCAACATTCTTCGATACACCCCCAGTGGGTGGAATTGCAGAAACTTAAAATTGTTCGAAAAAGGAAAACAGGGACAAAAGGAACGGCAGATCAAGCCGGCGGGGCCGCGGACGAGCCGGGCTGGGCGGTGGAAGCAGTCGTGCCGGCTGGAGGAGCGGCCGGCTGGCCAACCTCGGCTTGATCGTCGCCTCCGGCAGAGGGCGCGCTCCCGCATGGCTCGTTGCTGGAGGCACGGTCGGCTGGAGGATGGTCGGCCGTCTCACCAGTCGGCTCGGCGTCTTCGCCGTCCTCCTCCTCGTCGTCCTCGCCCTCGTCGCTGGAGGCGATCTCCTCGGCCGAGTCCTCGCCGTCCGCCGGGTTCAGCCCGAACCATTCCTCCGGCTGGGCGGCGCCATCGTCATTGAGCTCCGGCGCGAAGACGCTGGTGTCGGTGCACTCGGCGATCGTCGAGGCGCGTTGCGCGATCGCCGGCCGCACCTCCTCCAGCTCCGCGTCGGCTTCCGACCGCCACGTCCGCAACTGGTCCAGGCTTAGCCCTGGGTACCACGCGCGGACGAACTCCAGCGCACGCCCGGCTCCAAGACGGACTACGGACGCCTTCCAGGCCTCGAAGCGGCTGACTGCGACTTCGAGCCAGTCGGCCGTCCGGCTTGGGGTGCGGGGAATTGTCTGGCCGGGCCAGAGCGCGGCCAGCATCGTCGCCCCGGCGCGTTGGAGCCGGCGGAGCAGCCGGTGGGCCGGCTGCAGCCGCGCCGGGATGGCGATGAGCTGCTCCGACAGCGTCCGATTCGCATCCGCCGGAATCACAACTCCAGCTTGACGGTGCGCCTCGCGGTAAGCTTCGATGGCTTGGGCGGCAAGGACGGATTGGCCGGGAAAGTACTCTGCGCAAGACAGCAAACACGAGTCAAAACAAAGCCGCAGGCGGCCAGCAGATGGAAGAACGACAAGAAAGACGGCCTACCATCGATGAGATCCTCGATCCGACCGAAGCCTTCTTCCAGCGCCTGGCGCGTCTCGGCCCAGCTCGCCTCCCTAGCCTCGAACTCCGCCTTCAGGGCAGCCTCGCCGTCCTGCGCCTTTTGCAGGGCCGCCTTGTGGCTCTCCTCTTGGTCGGCCAGTTTCTTGGCCAGGCGGTCGCGCTCCTGAACCAAGTCGGCGTACTCGGCGTCCTTGGCGCGAAGAGCGGCCTGCACTTCGCCGAGTTCCCTCCGCAGGTCGGCGTTGGCCTCTGCACGAGTAAAAGACAAAGAGAAAAAGTCAGCAAAGGAAAAGTCGTCAAGGAAGATCCGACCCGACTGTGCTGCAGTCGGCCCGAATCTCGGGGACTACACCCAGTGGGTGCACTGTCGCGCCCCCACAAGAAACAACAAAACACTTACACCGGCTGCTGGCGAGGTCTTCGGTCCTCCGGCTCAGCTCCCGAGCCTGGGAGTTGAAGGCCGCGGCACGAGAATTATGATAATCCTAAGACATCAGAAAAAACAGTCAAGATAGTCGTCGAGTAAGATCCGACCTGACTGCGCTGCAGTCGGCCCGGATCTCGGGGACTACACCCAGTGGGTGCGCTAGCGCGCCCCCACGGAAAAAATTCAAAGGACCAGAATGGTCAACGAGTGAAGACTTACCCGGATTGCAGACCGCGTCGACAGAAACTCCTGAGTAAATTGCCTCAAGAGGCCGGCCTGTGCCTGCAGCCGGCTCCGAACCCCTTGGGCCGCGACGTTCAGCTCGCCGCTCCCTCCGCTAGGAGTCCACCCGGACGTGGCGGAGCTGGCTGCCTCCAAGGCGTCTGTCGTCTGCTCGGCACCCGCGGCTCGGCGCGTGTCCAGCGGGGCCGTGCCCCCTCCGGCATGCCGGCCCGTCGCCAGCTCGATCTCAAGACCGGCTCCGGCCTCGGGCGCGGCCCGGGCCGGCTCCTCCGGCACCGCCGACGATTGGCCGCCTTCGCCCGCTCCGGCTGGCGCTGCCGGCGGCGTCCTCTCCGCGGAAATCTCGAAGACTTCGTCCCTCTGCACCGGCGGCTGCTCGAGGATAATCTCCTCTGCCGTGGGCAGAGGGATGTCCGGATCCAAAGTTTGGAGGGGGATGGCGAGCAGCGGAGGCCGGCTACGCGCGCCCTCCGCCTCCGTCTCCGCGGCCGCCCGCTCCGACGGAGTCTCGGCCGCCGCGCTCGCTCGCCCCAGCGCCGTCTGGGCGGCCTCCCGCTCCGCCGCCTCCCGCTCTGCCGCCTCCCTCTCTCGACGCGCCTCGCGAGCGTTGCACTCCGTGGCTGCTGCAAGTTCAGCGCGGGGGTCCACTCGGCGGGACCCTGAGGATCCGGCACTCGGCCCGACCACGGAGCCGCCTGGGCCTCGCTCGAGGGAGAGCGGCGCCCTGCTCAAGAAATCAAAGAAGAATTCAAGTAAAGGAAGACTTCAGAATAACAAGCATGTAAGCGGCTAGAAGGCTTACGCGGAAACCGATGGAGGCTTCTTCACCGCCTTCCGGAAGCGGGCCGCCTTCGCCGCCGCCTCGTCACGCTTCGTAGCCGCGGCGGAGGCCTTCGACTTCTTCGGCCGGCTTCCGAAGAGTGGGAGCGCGGCCCGGCATTTCCCCTTTCCACCACCGGCAGTCGGCGCGGCGGACGAGCCCGCGCTGCGGCGGTCGGTTGCCGGCTAGTGGCGCGGGATTTCTTCGGCCTCAAAATCATCCGGCCAGTCATCGAAACTGGCCGAGAGCCCCGTGCCGCCGGGCTCGGCGATGTCCCCCGTGGCGGCGTCCTCCATGGCGACTGCAGCAAGGTCCGGGTCGTCGAGGTCGTCCATCGTGCGGTCCGGGGCATATTCGCGTTCGACTCCAGCCGCCCCGGCTGGCGGCGGGAGGAGAGGATTCTGATAGAAAGAAAAAAGAGAAGAGCCGCCTGGTCAGAGGCCAGCTGGCTCAAGCCGGCAGACGACAAGAAGAAGGACTTACCAGAGGTGGAGGATGGGCGCGGGAGTGCGGCGCCTTGCCGAATTCCCACTCGTCGGTGAGCTTCAGGTTGGCGATGTAGTTCACCATCAAAGCCACCTCGGCATGGGGCATCTCCCATGTGCTCAGCCGGCAAGGGTCAAACCGGCCGCTCATCTGGCACATCATGTGCGGCCGGCTTTGGAGGGGCAGAATCCGGCGCTCGACGAAGGCGGCTACCAGGTCGGATGCGCGCAGGCCTTCCGACTGGATCATCACCCGAAGCCGGGCGATGGAGGCATTCCCAGCTGGAGACAAGGACTTTGACCTGTAGCCCCAAGACGGCCGCCACCCAGCCGGCGGGCCGGCTACGTAAGCCGGCAGATTGACGTAGTCGCCGTGCGGGGCGATGTTCTTGATGTAGAAGTAGGATTTCTGCCAAAGCTTGACAGACTGGATCAGAGGAATGTGAGGGAAGGGGTTGTCGTCGCTTGCCCTCTTCATCGCGATGAAGGCGCTGCAGGGAGCCGGCACGCCGGCAGAGACGGTGCCGAGCTTGTTCTGGAACAGCTCCACCCAGAGCTCCAGCGTCGGCAGCACCCCCAAGAAACCTTCGCAGAGGGAGACAAAGGCCGAGAGCTGCATCACCGCGTTGGGCGTGACGTGATGCGGCTGGAGGTTGTAGAATTCAAGGAAAGAGCGCATGAAGCTGCTCGCCGGGAAGCCGAAGCCACGCGAGAAGTGCGTGCGGAAGACGACGCGCTCGCCTTCCTCCGGCGCCGGCGAGACCTCCGTCGCGGGCGCCAGACGCACCTGCACAAGGTTGGCGGCGGGTAGGCGCCGGGTCTGGCGGAGGAATTCAATGTGGTCCTCGTGGACATTGGACCCGTCCCACGAGCTTGACAGCGCCAGAGACATGGCGGCGTGGGTGGGCTGCGGCGCGAGACTGCGTCGGGCGCGAGGAAGAAGAAGGAGAAGAAGAGGAGCAGGAGGGACGGGGAGCGGGGGAGCGAACGGGCTTTGCCTCTCCCCCTCCCCCCCCTACTTGTAGGCGCGTGCGCCAGAGCCGAGGACGCGCGGCGTGGGGGATCGTGGGGACCGATTGTGCCCATCTCCCCCACGCCCGCGTTAATTGCGCGCCTTGATGACGCGAAGAAACGGCCGCGGGGAGGCGAGCAGTCCCCTCGGGCCACAGAAGATCTGCACCCGGGCCGAGGCCAGGGAGTGGCAGGCCCGGGCCTGCGGCGCCGTCCCGTCGCGCGCGTGCGACGGCAGGACTTCTCCGCCACGTGGCTCGTCATGGGGCCCGCGGCCAGCCCGCAGGTCAACCACGGTCACCCTGATAAACAAAAAAAAAGGTGCTCCGGAGTCGGCCGCAACGACGAGGTCGGCCCCTCAGGGTATGAAACCGGCCAAGCTTCCCGTCCTTCCGTCGGCCGTGAAGCTCGCCCGGCTTCGGGGACTACTGTCGGGGTAAATAGCCATGGGTAGCCCAGCCGGCTTCCCCTGGTCCCTCAGAAAAAATTATGAGCCCATCCGGCTCATAACAAGACTCAAGACTTAGGCCGCCTCCCCCCTAGCCGGCTACCTTCCTAGCCGGCTTCGAGGGCGGCCCGCCTTTTCGCCCTCATGAAGAAAGCTGTGGAGGGCCGGCTACGACGAGGCCGGCTACGACAAGGCCGGCTACTGCCAGGCCGGCTCCCATAAAGCAGTCAACGCCGTACCCGCAATGTATGCGTCCACTCTGCGATGATGAAGCAGGGGCGTGGCTACAGTGGAGCCTGCCACCCCCAAAACCCGGAGCACGCCTAGTACAGCGCGTCGTGCGGGCAGCCGCGGCCCGCCCGGCGCGGCACTGAAGCCACGGCGGCTCTGACACCATCCATGACGGGCCGCCAGCATGGCCCCCGAGGCGGTGGGCCCCTTCGGGCAAAGAGATGCCGAAGGCGGCCGCACCTCCTCTCAAGCCGGCAAGATAGAGGGCCCGCTTCACATAGCCGGCCTGCCACCCTCCTCGAAGGAGACGCCCATTAAGGAGACAAGATGCGGCGGGCTACAGTAATCGCCCGCCAAGGCGGCGTTACTGTAGCCACGCTTACCCCGACCAAGCCTGCGTCAACGACACGGAGTAACAGTAACCAGCTGCCGACCAGGCCCTGGCCAGTGGGGCCGGCCTGTCGACCCAGGAGCCGGCAGCCGGTGGGACCCACCAGCTGGCGGGCCCCAAAAGCCGGCGGAGAAGCCGGTGAGCATAGTCACAGACAGCTGGGCCCAGCGCCCAGTCGGATTACCATTGTACCCCCGGGGGGTAGGCCTATATAAACCCCCCGGTGCACCCATGCAAAGGGTTGGACTCTCTTTCTAGACCTAGACACCATACAAGGAGAGGGAGCAGGCTGAGCTGAGCCCTTCTTCCTCCTTCCTCCCAAAACATCTCGAGGAGCATTGTAGCTACTTGTCCACTTAGTAACCATGCGGAGACCCCGCAGAGCAGCAGTAGGGGTATTATGTCCCCGGAGAGCCCTGAAGCCGGGTAAGATTCGCCAGCGTGCATGTCTTCGCCTCATCCCGTTTCCAGGCACCGGCGATGTTCTATTGGCCCCCGCAATGATAAGCCACCCGTTGGCATATGTCGCTCCTACCACCCGACAATGGGCCAGACTGCAATGGTACAGTTAACTACATCAAGATAACGAAGAAAAGGGGCTGGATGTGCGCATAAATAAGCCATGTCACTTACGACGCGGCCTGGGGCTTAGAGTAGGGGTGTCGGTGTCAAAACCGGCGGATCTCGGGTAGGGGGTCCCGAACTGTGCGTCTAGGCCGGATGGTAATAGGAGGCAAGGAACATGAAGTTTTACCCAGGTTCGGGCCCTCTTGATGGAGGTAAAACCCTACGTCCTGCTTGATTAATATTGATGATATGGGTACTACAAGAGTAGATCTACCACGAGATCAGAGAGGCTAAACCCTGGAAGCTAGCCTATGGTATGATTGTTGTTGTGTATGTTGTCCTACGGACTAAAACCCTCCGGTTTATATAGACACCGGTTTAGGGTTAGGCTTACACAAAGTCGGTTACAATGGTAGGAGATCTACATATCCGTATCACAAAGCTTGCCTTCCACGCCAAGGAAAGTCCCTTCCGGACATGGGACAAAGTCTTCAATCTTGTATCTTCATAGTCCACGAGTCCGGCTAAAGGTATAGTCCAGCCATCCGGACACCCCCTAATCCAGGACTCCCTCAGTAGCCCCCGAACCAGGCTTCAATGACAATGAGTCCCGCACGCAGATTGTCTTCGGCATTGCAAGGCGGGTTCTCCTCCAAATTCCGTGTACCTGTTGAATAAAGTCCGGTTTCTTGCAGATGTTGCGCTCCTTGTCTTCTACGCCCAATTATGGCCGCTTCCCACGTGTCAAACGAATATGAAAAGTCTGAGTGTTTTTACATTCACACCCCTAGTCGCGTAAATGAGATGACCTATTTAAGGGGACGAGGATTTAGATCCAAACCACACCTTCTCCCTTTCGCGAGTGTTCATGAGAGCGCATCCGACAAAGGTCCATTCACCATGGCCAGCCACCACAACTCCTCCCTTCGTCCTTCCAGCCCTAAGCCGGGATATTGGGAGAGATGCTCCGTCCCGCATAGCGAGCTAGTGATGCTCCAGACCAATGGATTTCTCCTCCCGGCCTATATGATCCCGCTTCGAGCTGGTCTTGCCATCTATAACGGCGGAGAGCAAGCAGAGAGTGACCCTAATCCCTCCAAAGGAGAGCATGTGTGCCTCGTCCCTTATTTAATAAGGGGGCTTAGATTTGCAATCCATCCATTTCTCCGGGGCTGCTGGAGTTCTACGGCCTCCAGCTACATAATCTCACGCCTGCCTCTGTATTGCATATCGCGGGCTTTGTAGCCCTCTCGAGCTGTTCTTGGGTGTTGAGGCTCATTTCCGGCTGTGGAAAGAGCTATTCTGCCTCGTGCCCCGTTCGAAGAAGGGGTCAATGTATCAAGTGGGCGGAGCCGAAGAGTGGCGCATTGACGGGACCGGATATCTGTCCGGAACCCCAAAGAAGGCGTCTGAAGACTGGCCCTCGGAATGGTTTTATATAGAAGACGTCCCGCTACCGGATCATGTCCGGATCGGCCTCCCTGAATTCGACAGTGCTCCCTTAAAGAAACGCCTAAGCTGGCGTCCACGGAGCCCTCAGAGGGAAAGTGACAGGGACGTTATTTACCTAATGGGCCGGATAAGATTGTTAGCTCCTTCCGGACTAACCATGATCGGGGTCATGGCCGCATGCATCATGCGAGGGGTGCAGCCGCTACAGTATAGAGGCCACCCCATGTGGGATTTCATCGGGGATGACGACACCACCCGCTATGGCCGTAAGGGGCCGGATTCGGCTGCGGCTCTAATAAAGACCTTCTCCGCTTTGTACAAGGGAGAAGAGGAGGATTTTCTCTGCGTCGACCCAAAGGGTGGATTTTCCATGTACAATCCTCCAAGATGGGTGAGTGGTCACATCTTGCCCATCCGTTTTATATCCCCATTGTTAAATATTCAATCTAGTGATTTCAACGCAGGAACTGTGCCAGGCTGTTAAAGAAACAAGCAGCCCTCCTCCGCAACCCGAGGACCCAGGACGGTGCCTCGACCCAGCCTCTCAAGAGGATTCGGACTTATCTGTGGAGCTGATTGATGGAGTGTTCCATGAATTGAGCAAGGACAACGCCTTGGTTGCCATTACGGCTAATTAGCCAGGGCTAATCCCAGCCTCCCAGAAACGGGAGGCCAAACCTGCGGTGACAAGCCAATGAGGGGCCGCAGGGCCCTGTGGGCAGAAAAGAGGTGCAGTCCGGACCGAGACGTCAGCGCAAAGGTATGGCGCGCCCCTTATCCCAGGTGTTACACCTTCAAGGCACATTAACACTCGTTCTCTCTTCAGGACAAAGAGACCTCGCCGAACTATATTTGGAGAGACTACCAATCGCGCCTCCACCAGCCAGGCTTCAAAGCCTGGTCCGGAAGCGGAGCCGAACACAAGGCGCGCACCGGACGCTCCTCCGATGGAGGATGTGGACGGGCTGTCTGCCACCAACTCTGAGGTGGAAAGTGCCATGAACCACAGGCGTCGCCGGACAATTCTTCATGACACTTGTTTCTCCCAAGAGGCGTTAGACGCCTTCAAGTCGGGAGATGCGTACCTCCGTGCCGCTCAAAATGGTCTAGCCAGAGCCATGGAGCAATATGTAAAAGACATACGGGTAAGAAAATTTTGGTAATTATATATATATATATACCAGTAGCCCCCGAGACTTGAAACAGTTAGAATAACTGATTTAAGGATCATTTGCTATGCAGGTTCTTACAGAAAAGAATTCCCTACTGTCCAAGGAGCTGGAAGAGTGCAAAGCCAACTTCAGGCTGCACTAGCCGCGACAGGGGAGCCCAAGGAGACCCCCTCTGGTAATATACACTTCGAAAGATAAGTATTTTGCGAAGCACGGCATGGGTGCGAATCTGACAAATGAGATTGCAGATGATGCCGAATTGAATCCGGAAAGGCAACACCTCCTACGCCAGCTAAAGGCTCGTGAGAAGGTGCTGACAAAGGTGATGCGGGAGAAGAACGATCTCCAAGATGCCAACACCAAGCTGGGCGTCGAGCTGAAAGATGTTCGTGCCCAGCTGTCAGACTCCGTGAAGGAGAATCAGCGGCTTCGGCGCGGCATATTTAGTAAGTGCTTGAACGAACCTTTGAAAGAAAGTTCAGTGGGGAAGTCGACTAACAGAGCAATGTGTGTAGGTGTGCTAACAGGTCGTCCTTCAGAGGAGATGCCCGGTTCTATGAGTGACCTTCTTCTCGAGCTCTCGCAACTGCTCGATCGAGTTCGGCAGGCGATGCAAGGCGTCACCCAGGCCCTGTGGCCATCCGTCTCCATGCCCGAAGGTCTTGGAGAGCTTGTGGAGAAGCTAAAGGGAGCACGGCGGTGCTTCCGATTGTGGAAGATATCGGCCTGCCGTCAAGGCGCTAGGGAGGCCTGGGCCATGGTGAAGACGCGGTACGCCAAGGCTGACCCCAACCACATGGCCGAGGTCGGTCCTATAGGGCCCGATGGGAAGGAGATCCCTGTAAGCTTAGTATACGGCCAAGTAGAGTTGGCCGCAAAGTATTCCCAGCAGGACTGTAAATTAGACAGCCTGTTAGACGGTATTGAAGAGGAATACAATCAGTCAAAATGACTATGTAATTAAATTGACATTTGTAATGCCTTCTAGCCGGATTGTAGATCATTTGTCATGGCCGACCTTTTCTCTTCAGCCTCGGGACCTGACGGTCCGGAGTGTGTCCGAATTCCCATGCGGTTAGATAGGAACCGGGGAATGCATGGAGACCAGGCATAGGGGTCATTAGTGTGCGAACAGACAAGTGCCCGACTAGTTATGTTATATTACATGGTTAGTAAGAAACATCTTCCAGGGAGAATAGTTCCGTTAGGGGTTCCTTTCCCTGGGAGGCATGCCCTGAGGTGCGTGTCCATGCTGCGAAAAGAAACGCAGGGAAAACATCTGGGGGCGTATAGAAAAAAAATGAAAAAGGATCATCTTTAGTTCACCGACCGAATATTCCCTTAAGAACGCTAGCTTTCGGCTTTACCCAGTCTGAGGTACATGTCCGGCTGACCCGGCAGTAACAATCACAGAGGTGCTCCCTTTACCACCTAGCCGAACAATCGGGAACGTAGGGGTAACCACAGGAGCCAGGCAACCCATCTTGGCCAAAACTTAAGTCATATCGATGCATATAATGGTGAATAAAAGGTACATGCGGAAGTGTGACACATGTGTTGGGCATGAAGCCCGTATGAATAAGCTTCTGGTTAAAGAAGCCCCTAGTTTTAATGAGCGCGGATAGCGCATCACTTTATGAGCCTTTAAAGGCTATAAGAGCAAGAGAGAGAGAATAAGAAAAATATAAGACAGAAAATATATAAAAAATGGACAGAGGAAGGAGACGAACACAGAGTCAGGCGCTAGGCATAGAATCTTCGGAGACGGGCTGCGTTCCATGTGTTTAGCTCGAGTCGGTTATCCGATGCATCCCGCAGGCGGTACGCTCCACCAGTCAGGACTTGGTCAATTATGAAGGGACCTTCCCACTTGGGCTTGAGTTTGTCATTTTTCTTGTCCGGTAGTCGTAGAACTAATTCGCCAACGTTGTAATTTTTGGCCCATACTTCTCTGCTTTGGTATCTTCGAGCCTGTTGTTGATAGAATGCGGAACGGGCTTTTGCCACGTCATGCTCCTCCTCCAATGCGTCCAAGCTGTCCTGCCGATCGAGCTCGGCTTCTCTTTCTTCGTACATGCGCACTCGAGGTGAGTCATGTATTATGTCGCATGGTAAAACTGCCTCTGCGCCGTATACCATAAAGAATGGTGTGTATCCGGTGGTGCGATTCGGCGTGGTCCGCAGCCCCCAGAGCACGGAGTCGAGCTCCTCTACCCAGCGCGTGTTAGATTCCTTGAGGGACCGCACTAATCTGGGTTTGATGCCGCTCATGATGAGACCATTTGCATGTTTGACCTGGTCGTTAGTTTGTGGGTGATAGATGGAAGCATAATCGAGCTTGATGCCCATGTTTTTGCACCAGAGATTTACCTCGTCGGCCGTAAAGTTTGTGCCGTTATCCGTGATGATGCTGTGGGGGACGCCGTAACGATGTAAAACCCCGGATATAAAGTCTATCACTGGTCCGGATTCGGCCGTCTTAACAGGCTTGGCTTCTATCCATTTGGTGAACTTATCCACCATGACCAGTAAGTATTTTTGCTTGTGGGTTCCACCTTTAAGGGGTCCAACCATGTCAAGCCCCCAGACCGCGAAGGGCTAGATGATGGGGATAGTTTGGAGGGTGGTGGGTGGCATATGGCTTTGGTTTGCAAAGAGCTAGCAACCGGTGCATCGTTGGACTAAGTCCTGGGCGTCTGCCCGGGCCGTCGGCCAATAAAAGCTTGTACGGAAGGCCTTGCTTACAAGGGACCGAGCTGCCGCGTGATGACCGCCGAGTCCGGCATGAATTTCAGCCAGGAGGTTCCGCCCTTCCTCTTCGGAGATGCACCTTTGAAGGACTCCGGTAGTGCTTTTCTTATAAAGCTCTCCCTCATGGACTTTGTAGGCTTTGGATCGCCGCACTATGCAGCGTGCCTCATTTTGCTCCTCGGGGAGTTCCTGCCAAATAAGGTAGGCGAGGAAAGGTTCCGTCCACGGGGCGATAACGACCATTATTACATGGGCTGAAGGTGTTATTTCATTGGCAGAGCCTCCGATTGTGTCGGAATGTTCGGTGTCACGCAGTGCGGTTGGGTCCGGGCTGTTATTGTTCGGCACCCCTTCCCATACTACGGAAGGCTTGAACAGCCTTACCAAGAAGATGTTGGGGGGGACTACATCGCGTTTCGCACCGATGTGTGCCAGGACATCTGCCATCTGATTATTTTCCCGGGTTACATGGTGGAATTCAAGCCCTTCGAACCGAGCTGACATTTTTAGGACGGCGTTGCGGTAAGCTGCCATTTTTGGATCCTTGGCATCGAAGTCTCCATTTATTTGGGATATTGCAAGGTTCAAGTCCCCGCGCACCTGTAGGCGTTGAATGCCCACGGATACTGCCATCCGGAGACCATGTAGAAGCGCCTCATATTCGGCTGCATTGTTGGAGTCCGTGTACATAATCTAGAGTACATATTGAACTGTGTCTCCTGTGGGGGACGTCGAAACGATGCCAGCCCCCAGTCCGGCCAACATCTTGGAGCCGTCGAAATGCATGATCCAATTTGAATATGTGCCGTACTCTTTAGGGAGTTCGGCCTCCGTACATTCTGCGACGAAGTCGGCCAAGACTTGCGACTTGATGGCTCGCCATGGCTTATAAGTTATGTTGAATGGGAGGAGCTCAATGGCCTATTTTGCAATCCGGCCCGTTGCATCACGGTTGTTTATAATATCGTTAAGTGGTACTTCCGAGGCTACTGTTATTGAACACTCTTGAAAGTAGTGTCGTAGCTTCCGGGATGCCATGAATACCACGTACGCAATCTTTTAATAATGTGGGTACCGTGATTTGCAGGGAGTGAGGACAGTGGACACATAATAGACCGGCTTTTGAAGGGGGAATTTGTGTCCGTCCGCTTTCGACGACGAGCACTGCGCTTACAACCTGATGTGTTGTTGTAATGTATAATAGCATTGGTTCGCCAATGTTTCACGCGGCCAGGACTGGGTTTGTTGCCAGTATGGCTTTTATTTCATCAAGTCCGGCCGTGGCTGCATCCGTCCATTCGAAGTGTTCGGTGCGCCGAAGGAGGCGGTAAAGGGGTAGTGCCTTTTCTCCCAAGTGGGAGATAAAGCGGCTTAGAGCCGCCACGCATCCGGTTAACTTTTGTATTTGTTTGAGGTCCATTGGGATATCCAGTAGCGACAAAGCTCGGATCGTGGCTGGATTTTCTTCAATTCCTCTACCGGATACAATGAAGCCCAAGAGCTTTCCGGCTGGAACGTCGAAAACGCATTTTTCCGGGTTGAGCTTGATGTCGTATGTTCGGAGGATATCAAATGTGAGCCTCAAGTCGTCTACTAGAGATTCAGCATGTCTTGTTTTGACGACCACATCATCTACATATGCCTCCACTGTTTTGCCGATCTGGTTTGCTAGACATGTCTGAATCATGGGCTGATATGTTGCGCTGGCGTTTTTGAGCCCGAAGGGCATCGTGTGATAAATGCCGTTGCGGCTTGGTCTGGCTCTGCCATCTTGATTTGATGGTAGCCAGAATATGCGTCGAGGAAACACAACGAATCGTGTCCTGCGGTAGCGTCGATAATTTGATCGATGCGGGGGAATGTTGGCATTCTGGGAACGGGGGTCCCCAGACTTGCCTGCCTGCGGCCTGCGGCGTGGCTCAAAGGGGGCCCAGCACCGCCCATCTTCATCAACACAAGACTCAAGACCCTCGCGAGGGGCCAAGCCTCGCGGGGCGGATGACGCGGAGCTTCCTCAGGCGCGGCCTCATCAGGCTGGCTCACGAGGAGGCGGAGAAATCAAGGCGGGGTACCTCACGAGGTGGCCGTGACGCAAGCCATGACGACTCAGGGCGCCAGGCAAGTGCCAGCCCGCGCAGCGTCCTCCTTTCCTCTTTGGTGCAAAGGGAGCAAGTGCAGCCGCGGAGTACCGAGGCATCAGGCAAATGTTGCCATTTCGATGCAACGAGACCAAGACCAGGAGGACTACGAGACGGAGGTCACCGTGGAGCCCAAGACGGCGTCATTGCCAGAGCTTTGCGCAGGCGAAGACTACTTTTGTCAGGATAGCTGATACTTGATGTCCCCCTTCAAATTAGCCCGCCATTGTTGGCTCCCTTCCCGCTCGATATTTGGGAAGAGGACCAGGGCCTCTATAAATAGGACTAGCCACCCCCATGGTAGAGAAAAAAGGGGATCGAGGATCGAGAATTGGCCAACCCAGAAACAAGCTGGGGTCGAAAGAAGAGAGAGAGAGTAAGAGAGAAAAGGGCGGCTGAACTTGTCCTAACAGTTCATCGCCCCAGCCAAGAGCAGACCCTCGCGAGGTTGTTCTTCCTTGTATTGTTCATCATCATCAGCCCCAAGAGGCAATCCACCCACCACACACTGGAGTAGGGTATTACACCACAACGGTGGCCCGAACTAGTATAAACCTTGTGTCTCTTGTGCAGTTCTTTCAGTAGTCTAGATCTTTGCGAGACGGAGAGGTAGATGGCGTAATCTCCGCGTGCACCCCAGAGTTCGAACCTTAAGGGTCTGCCGGAACCCGAAATCCGACATTTGGCGCGCCAGGGAGGGGTGCGCCGGAATTCGTCTTCCACTGCCTCGTTCTCCTCCGACGGTCGCATCCATGTCCGACGCTCGTCGGGCCGCACCGAGCGCCGGGCCACTATCGCTTCCCGCGTCGCCCAGACGGCGCCCGTTGGCGGACGTCCTCATCGTTCCCCGTCACCCGCCATCAACGCCGCCACCGGCCCGGCGGGCGGCGAGCAACAAGCATCGTCTCAGCATCCATCCGTGCGGCAAGACGGCCGCACCGCTACTCCATCGCTCACTCCAGCTGGTTCTTCGTCCCGAGCGCTCCGCGCCCCATTGGAGGCTCGAGCTGTGCTCATCGCGGCAAACGAGCTCCTGCGCTACCGTCCCGTCGACGACGTCTACGAAGAGTGGCTCGACCGCGTCGCCGAGCTCTTCCGCGCCGCAGGGGGCTCTCCCGCGCCGTCCGTTCCGCTGCGCCGCACCCCGCCCATCCGCCTCCCGTCCAAGAAGACGCCATGGCTCCAAGGCGCGTGTGTAACACCCCGGATGTAACTTACCCAATTTGTACTCCAACTCTTGCCGTTTCCGGCGTTAAGTTATTTTATTTTCTCGGGATCAGGTTTTTGTCTCCGTGTGTTGTTATCGTTGTCATGCATATCATATCATGTCATCATGTGCATTGCATTTGCATACGTGTTCATCTCATGCATTCGAGCATTTTCCCCGTTGTCTGTTTTGCATTCCGACGCTTCGTTCTCCTCCGGTGGTCATTTCTAGCTTTCTTTTGTGTGTGGGGATTAAACATTTCCGGATTGGACCGAGACTTGCGAAGCGGCCTTGTTTTACTACCGGTAGACCGCCTGTCAAGTTTTGTATCATTTGGACTTCGTTTGAAACTCCAACGGTTAACGGAGGGACCGAAAAGGCCTCGTGTGTGTTGCAGCCCAACACCCCTCCAATTTGGCCCAAAACCCACCTAAACCTCCTCCATCATCTAGAGCGTTCGATCACGATCGCGTGGCCAAAAACCGCACCTCATTTGGACTCTCCTAGCTCCTCCTATGCCTATATATAGACCCCCATCCCAAATCTCGGATCCCCCTCCTCGAAACCCTAAAAAAATTCGTCTCCGCCGCCACCGGACACGTCCGGACGGAGCCGGACGCGTCCGCCCACCGCCGCCACCAGCCAGCCGCCGCCACGTGTCCCCGCGGGACCGCTTCGCCACCTCCCACCGCCGGCCCGGGAGGCCCAAGCCGGGCGCCCGAGGCTCACATCGCCTCGCCCCGCCGCCCGGTTGCGCCGGCCGCCCGCGCCTCCATCTTCCCCAGCCGCGGCAGCCCAGCGCCGCCTCGCCTCCTTCTCCGGACGGCGCCGCCACCGCCCGGCTTGCCGCACCCAGCCGCTACTTCGCCGGAAGTCGGCGCCGCCGCCGAGTCCGGCGACCGCCGTCGCTGCTCCACCCTCCTCTTGCCAGGATCCGGCTCCGGCGACCCCGTTGCCCTTCGCCGTCCTCCTCATCGACTCCGGTGAGCTCCAAATCCGGCCGGTGAACCTCGGGAGTCGCGCCCCTGCTACAATGCACGCGGGCTAGATCTAGATCCAGATCGGGGTTGACTTTTGTTCCTAACCCTAATCCATGTGCTCATGTTCATAGCATCGTATCTCCTCATCCGTAGCTCCGTTTTTGGCATATAGCATATCAAAATGTTTGTCTCAGAGAGCACATCATTTCATTCCATTACATGATTTTCATTTGAGTTCATCTTGATGCGAAATGCTGTTAGAAGAGGGCTACTTGAGATATTTGTCAGATCTGCTACTCCATTTAGTCATTTGTCATATTTGCCATGATTATTGTGTGCATGGTATGCCCTGATGCTCTACATATGTTTTGTTAAGGGTTTTGTCATCTTTCCAGAGGTGCAACCCATGTATTTTTGTGATGTGTGTGGTGACTATCACAAGCTTGCAAAGTGAGGCACTTGGTAATTCTGTTTTCAGGGACTTAGCATTTCTACTAAGTCCTTGACCTGTTTAGTTCATGTTGCGATATGTTCATGTTGTTTCCGAGTGATCCGTGCCTCTTTTGAGGATGATCAGTAAGGATGTTTTGTTAATATTGTAGTGATCTATCCATCCATGTCTTTGTTTGCAATTATGGAGCACCCTAGCTTGAGTCAATCGAACTCTACTTTTGCTACTTCGTGGATCTAGGCAGATTGTCAACTTGTTTGCAATTTTGCCGATGTTGTTGTAGTCGATCCG
Source organism: Triticum monococcum (assembly GCA_034509565.1). Classification (NCBI taxonomy): domain Eukaryota; kingdom Viridiplantae; phylum Streptophyta; class Magnoliopsida; order Poales; family Poaceae; genus Triticum; species Triticum monococcum. Next base: position 611,666,373 of record CM067842.1, read on the forward strand.
TGCATGCTATGCTATTGTTCTTGGCATGTCTAGCTTGCATTTTATGTATTCTTGATGGATGTATACTTAGCTTTTCATGACTTGCACCATAGTGAGTGCATCGAGCTCGTAAACATGCCTACTTGAGATATATTTCTGCATGTGTCAGTTTTCACCAAGTCTGAAAACTGATTATGCTTTTGCTATGTTCACATGCTTGCAAATGTGTTTTCTGATCCCTTTTGGCTCAAGGTCACTAAGGGACTTTTGTTAAGATTTTTGAGAAGCTCCATGCCATGTCTTAATTTATCATGTTCAGTTCCTGTAGCATGTAGTTTTGTTGCTCCAAAGAGTGCTACCTGATCTGAAATTCCAAACAAGTGTTAATTTCACTAAGTCTGAGATCTGTTTACCATATGCATATTTGCCATGCTTATTTGAACCTGTTAATGGATGAATTGGCCGTAGCTCAGTGCTAGACTTTTGTTAAGCATCTGGTAGGCATCCCTGCCATGTATTTTGATGCCATGTTTGAGTGCTGTAGCATGTTCATCTCATTGCATTTAGTTGGCTACTTGCTGTAAATCGCAGATCGTGGTCATATTTGAATCGCTTGCCATTTCCAAACCGTAACTCCAATTCCGGTGTTCTTTATATTGTTTTCAAGCGATTTCATCTCATCTTTCCAGTGGCACACTTGGTTTTCCAAGTTGAGGCCAGGTTCATGCATTCCCTGTCACATCTTGCATTTGCATCCCGCATCGCATCCCGCATAGCATACCATGTTTGCATCATATTGTTTGATCCTTGCACGTGGTTGATTGTGTCCTTGTTGCTTGTTTGTCTTGTTTGGGTAGAGCCGGGAGACGAGTTCGCTAACGAGGAGCCCTTTGAGTTTGCTTTCGAGGATCCAGTCAACTCTGACAACCTTGCAGGCAAGATGATCATACCCTCGAAATCACTACTATCTTTGCTATGCTACTTTGCTCGCTCTTTTGCTATGCCAATGCTACGATGCCTACCATTTGCTTTCAAGCCTCCCAAATTGCCATGTCAAACCTCTAACCCACCATGTCCTAGCAAACCGTTGATTGGCTATGTTACCGCTTTGCTCAGCCCCTCTTATAGCGTTGCTAGTTGCAGGTGAAGATTGGAGGCCGTTCCTTGTTGGAACATTTATTTACTTGTTGGGATATCATTATATTGCCATGTTATCTTAATGCATCTATATACTTGGTAAAGGGTGGAAGGCTCGGCCTCTCGCCTAGTGTTTTGTTCCACTTTTGCCGCCCTAGTTTCCTTCATATCGGTGTTATGTTCCCGGATTTTGTGTTCCTTACGCGGTTGGGTGATAATGGGAACCCCTTGACAGTCCATTTTGAATAAAACTCCTCCAGCAATGCCCAACCTTGGTTTTACCATTTGCCACCTAGCCCTTTTTCCCCTGGGTTTCACGGACTCAAGGGTCATCTTATTTTAAACCCCCCTGGGTCAGTGCTCCTCTGAGTGTTGGTCCAACCTAGAGCACCGTGCGGGGCCGTCCCTTGGCGACTTGGGTTACGTTGGCTCCCGTACGCTTAGCTTATCCGGTGTGCCCTGAGAACGAGATATGTGCAGCTCCTATCGGGATTTGGCGGCACATCGGGTGGTGTTGCTGGACTTGTTTTACCATTATCGGAGTTGTCTTGAAGAACCGGGATACCTAGTCTGATCGGAACGTCTCGGGAGGAGGTCTATTCCTTCGTTGACCGTGAGAGCTTGTCACGGGCTAAGTTGGGACTCCCCTGCAGGGATTTGAACTTTCGAAAGCCGTGCCTGCGGTTATGGGCAGATGGGAATTTGTTAATGTCCGGTTGTAGATAACTTGAACCTTAATTTAATTAAAATGAATCAACTGAGTGTGTTACCGTGATCGCCTCTTCTCGGCGGAGTCTGGGAAGTGGACACGGTGTTGGAGTAATGTTTGCGCAGGTTGTCCTCTAGTTTCTCGCTCGCGCTTTGCCTTCTCTTATCGCTCTCTTTTGCGATCAGAATAGCGACCATATATGCTAGTCGCTTGCTGCAGCTCCATAGATTTACCTTGCCTTACCTATTAAGCTTAAATAGTCTTGATCGCGAGGGTGCGAGATTCCTAAGTCCCTGTGGCTCACAGATTACTATTACACCAGATGCAGGACCCGATGATTCCACTCAGGTGACGCGCTCGAGCTCAAGTGGGAGTTTGACGAGGACTCTCAGTGATACTATGTTTCTTTTCCTGATGATCAGTAGTGGTGCCCAGTTGGGGTGATCGGGACCATGTCGCTTGTTGGGTTGTCTTTTATTTAGTCGCCGTAGTCGGGCCATGAGTGTTTGAATGATGTATGTTATTTATGTACTTGTTTGACGTGGCGAGTGTAAGCCAACTATGCTATCTCCCCTTTTATTGATTATATTATATGGGATGTTTGTGATGATTGCCCGACTTGCGACATATGCCTTCAATGCGATTATGCCTCTAAATCTTGCCTCGACACGTGGGAGATATAGTCACATCGAGGGTGTTATAGCGTGGCCCCTAGGCGGAACCCGCTCCGTCAGGTACCAGCGTAGCAAGAACGGAGCTGCCAAGAAGTCCCTCGCCCGCAAGGAGCTGCCTGGGTGCTCCTTGCTCCGGCACGCCGCGACCCTGCTCCAGCTCCGGCACGCCAAGACCCTGCGCTGCTCCTAGCTGCAGTGCGTGGGGACCCTCAAGACCAAGCTCTCCACCAGTCGAAGCCTTTCGTGGCCACCGCAGGCTGCCGTGCCTACACCACCGAGCTGCGTAGCGTCGCGTGGCCCGGCAAGTTCAAGCCAGACCTGCCTCCTCGTTACGACGGCACGACTGACCCTGCAGAGTTCCTCCAGCTCTATGAGCTGGGCATCGAAGCTTCCAGCGGGGACGAGAAGGTCATGGCGAACTGGTTTCCCATGGCGCTCAAGGAAGGAGCTCGCACCTGGCTCCTGAATCTGGCTCCAGGCACGATCTCTTCCTGGGACCAGATGCGCACCCGCTTCATCGCCAACTTCCAAGGTACTCGCGACCGGCCACCCGCCGTGAGCGACATGCGCCGCATCAAGCAACAACCCGGAGAGACCCTGCAAAAGTACATCCAGCGCTTCAACAGCGCGTGCCTCAAGATCCCCAAGGTGTCCGAGGAGGCCATCATCTCGGCCTTCTCCGATGGTGTGCGCGACGTCAAGAGGAAGGAGGAGCTGGCGATGCATGAAGACCTGTGTACCTCCCTCGAGCTGTTCAACTTGGCGACCAAGTGCGCCAGGGATGAGGAGGGACGCCTCTCCCTCTTCGAGCTGCCTGCCGTAGACCCGGAGGAGAAGAAGCCCAACGCCAAGGACGTGAAGTGCAAGGGGGCTGCCGTGCTCGCGGCAGAACCAGACACCAAGCGGGGCAAAGATCTGGCCGAGTCCCCCAGGGGCAGGTGGTACTGTGTGTACCACAACCTCCACACCCACAACACCAACGAACGCCAAGAACTCCGCGCCGTGCGAGAAGGAAGGATCGGCCGTCGTCCCGACCGCACCGATCGGGGATACGGCCAAGGAGGAGGAAGAAACGCAGGAAGCTGGGAAGACCGCGGCCCGCACCAAGGGTGGCGTGGTCAACCTCACGAGGATTGCTGGCGAGACCTGCCTCGCGAGGGGGACTGGAGGGATCAGCCTCGTGAGGATCGCCCACAGGGCCACGCAGGCCTCCCTCCACTGCCGCCTCAGCGAAGGAGGAACGAGGACCGCCATCAAGACGAAGGGGCTGGGGGCTTCCAGGAGCCACGCGCAATTGCCTGCATCCTGGGCGGAGCTCAAGCCCCAGCCTCCCAACGCATCTTCAAGCAGTTTGCCCACAAAGTGAATGCAGTCCTCCCCAGGCTTGAAGCAACGCGCCCTCTCAGGTGGTCGGCATGCGCCATCACATTCTGCTCAGCGGATCAACTCAAGTGTGCGTTCACAGCCGGAGTCCTCCCGATGCTTTGCTCCCCAGTCATCAGCAACGTACTGGTCACCAGGACCCTCATCGACGGTGGGGCGGGGCTCAACGTCCTGTCCGTGGAACGTTCAACAATCTCCATGTGCCCTACGACCAGCTTCAGCCAACCAAGCCCTTCTCTGGAGTCACCGACGGCTCCACGGTCCTGATTGGGCAGGTCCGCCTCCCTGTCACCTTCGGGGCATGCACAATTACCGCATCGAGCTCATCGACTTCGACGTCGCCCACATTCGCCTGCCGTACAACGCCATCCTCGGGTACCCAGCGCTGGCCAAGTTCATGGCCGTAACTCACCATGGCTACAACGTCCTCAAGATGCCAAGGAGTGGCGGAGTCATCACGGTGCCCTGTGAAGAGAAGGACGCAGTGTGTTCCCTGGAGCGAGCCTTTCAGGCCGCGTCACTAGAAGACTCGGACCGCGGAAGCAGGAGGCTTCCCGAGACCACCCCCAAGAAGAAGAAGACATCGTCCAAACCGACCCCTCGTGAGGCAGGCCCCTTAGGGCCCGCATCTGCCCAGGGGAACCTCCTTCCATTGCATAGGAAAGCGTGCCCGGCGCCCTCCTCAGGCAGGGCTCGGGGGCTCTCCCCTGGAGGGCCACCGACCTGGCCAGGGTCACGAGGGAGGCGCTTGGGCACCACATGGAGGCGTGTTTCGAAGCATGTTTCCCTCAAAAAGGAGCAAGGCAAGGAAGGTCAGACCCGCAGGAGTTCGTCGACAAGGCCATTCAAGAACTACAGGAATCAAGAATCATGAGAGGTTGCCGCCGTCTACCGGCTGTGGCTCCCCATCCAGGCGAGGATGGTGGGCTGCGCGTCTGCATCGACATACCAGGGCTCAACCAAGTCGCTACGATGGAGCGCCTCTGGCCCTCGCGAGTGGGGCGCTATGGGGGTCCGCCCCACAGCTACGTTCGCATGCCTTACGGCTTGCCGAGCGCGGTTGCTACATGCCAGCTGTAACGCCACGAGACCGATGTGCTAGGTGTCGTTCAGTTATTCGTTGTTGTTGCATTGTCATTGCTTGCGTGTCATGCATTGCATATCATGTCGTCATGTGCATCTCATTTGCATACGTGTTCGTCTCATGCATCCGAGCATTTTCCCCGTTGTCCGTTTTGCAATCCGGCGCTTCGTTCTCCTTCGGTGGTCATTTCTACCTTTCTTTCATGTGTGGGGATTAAACATTTCCGGATTGGACCGAGACTTTTCATGCGGCCTTGGTTTACTACCGGTAGACCGCCTGTCAAGTTTCATATCATTTGGACTTCGTTTGATACTCCTACGGTTAACCGAGGGACCGAAAAGGCCTCGTGTGTGTTGCAGCCCAACACCCCTTCAATTTGGCCCAAAACCCACCAAACTCTACTCCATCGTCTCGGTCGTTCGATCACGATCGCGTGGCCAAAAACCGCACCTCGTTTGGACTCTCCTAGCTCCCTCTACCTATAAATATGTGCACCCCGTTCTTTTCGCGGACGAAACCCTAGCCTCTTCTCCACCGCGCCGCCGGACACATCCGGGCGGAGCCGGACATGTCCACCCTCCACCTCGCTCCGGCCAGTGGCGTTGCTCCACGTCATCCCGCCGCCACCGCCATCCAACCGGAGCGCACCACCTCACCTCCCGCCGCCCTCTCTCTCCTCCTCCGCCGCCGCGGGCCCGCGCGGCCCAGATCTGGCCCGCGGAGCCCGGTTCCGCCGCCGCCGTCGCCCGCGGAGAGCCAGCGCGCGGCCCCGTCGTCCTCTCGGCTGCCAGCTTGCCGGAGCGGCGCCGACCACCGCTGCCACCATTGCCGACCGCCGCGGCCGCCTTCGAGCTCCGCCACGCGAGCTTCTCGCCGGCGCCGCCCCGCACCAGTCCCGCCTCGTCGCCACGGCCGCCGTCCGGCGCCCCCGCTCGCCACGACGAGCGCGGCTCCGCCGCCCCGCCGCGGATAGCTCACCTCGCCGGCGTCCTTTCCGGACTCCGGTCGCCGGACCTTCATCACGTCTCGCCGGAGTCGCCGCCCGCCTCGCGGGAGAACCCCTCCTCGCCGGATCCGAAGGAGAAGAGGGATGAGATCCACCCGTTCCCCGATCCAAACGCCTCGTCTCCGATCTGGATCCGCGTCGTCCCGCACCGCGCCATCCCGAGTTGACTTTTTCGAGGGTATATTTTTTCACTAAGTCCCCAGATTCCCAGATCCATGATGCCCTGTTCGAGGCCTTGTAACTTTGCATCCGTAGCTCCGATTCATGCATATGATATATCAAAATCTTCGTCTCGACATGTACATCATTTCATTCCATTGCATCATTTGCATTTGAGTTCATCTTGATGCCCGTAATGCTTTTAGAAGGAGGCATCATGAGTTAAATTGCAGATCCGATAGCTCAACATTGACTTTTGTCATTTTTGCCATGATTATTGTGTGCATGATATGCCTGTGCCCCTTTGGGATGAATTGTTAAGCATGTTGTCTTCTTTCCAGAGGTGCCTCCCATGCATTTTTAGGATGTGTGTGTTGTCTTGTGCAAGCTTGCAAAGAGGGGTACCTGAGATTGCTGATTTCAGGGACTTAGTGATTTTCACTAAGTCTGGGATGTTTTAGTTCACGATGCTATATGTCCAGCTTGTTTCCTAGTGATCCGTGCCTCTTTTGAGGATGATCAGTAAGAGTGGTTTGTTATACTTGTTGTGCTCTATCCATGCATGTCTTTACTTGTTATGTTGGAGCAACCTAGATTGAGTCAATCGAGCTCAACTTTTGCATAGTTGTTAATTTGGGCAGATCATGAACTCTTTTGCGATTTTGCCGGAGCTATTGCTAGTGATGCATGCATGCTATGCCATTGTTCTTGCCATGCCTAGTTAGCATTTTGTGCCTTCTTTATGGATATATGCTTGCCTTGCCATGTCTTGCACCGTAGTGAGTGCATCGAGCTCGTTTACATGCCTCCGTGAGTTATAATTTCAGCATGTCCCAGTTTTCACTAAGTCTGAAAACTGATTGTGTTTCATCGATGTTCGTGTGCTTGTTTGAGTATTTTGTGAACCCTTTTGGCCCCATGTCACTTTGGGTGTTTTATTAAGCTTGTTGAGTAGCTCCATGTCATGCTCTTACTTGCCATGTTCAGGTTATGTTTCATGTTGTTTTGCTGCTCCGAAGAGAGCATCATGGTCTGAAATTTCAGACTAGCGTTAATTTCGCTAAGTCTGAAATCTGTTTTGCTTATTCAGTTTTGCCATGCTTGTTTGAAGCCCTTAATGGATGAATTTACCTATGCCTCCGTCCTGGTGATTTGTTAAGCTTCTTGAGTACATCCCTGCCATGCAATTTGTTTTCATGTTTGGTGGCTGTAGCATGTTCATTTCGTTGCATTTAGGAGCCTACTTGCTGTAAATCGCAGGTCGGTTCGTTTCGTAAAACGCTTGCCATTTCCAAACCATAGCAACGATTCCTATGATCTTTATATCGTTTTCAGGTGATTTCTTCCCCTCTATCCAGTGGCACACTTGGTTATCCAAGTTGAGGCCAGGTTCATGCATTTCCTGTCACGTCTTGCATTTTGCATCCCGCATCGCATCCCGCATCTCGCATATCATACCATGTCCATGTGTTGGTTGTTTACTATGTTGTTTGCTCTTTTCCGGTGATTGCTTCTTCGGGTTGGTTCCGATAACGTCGTGTTGTGAGGATTCGTTCGTCTTCGTCCGTTTGTCTTCTTCATGGACTCGTTCTTCTTCCTTTCGGGATTTCAGGCAAGATGATCATACCCTCGAAATCACTACTATCTTTGCTATGCTAGTTTGCTCGCTCTTTTGCTATGCCATTGCTACGATGCCTACCACTTGCTTGTCAGCCTCCCAAATTGCCATTCTCAGCCTCTAACCCACCAATGTCCTAGCAAACCGTTGATTGGCTATGTTACCACTTTGCTCAGCCCCTCTTATAGCGTTGTTAGTTGCAGGTGAAGATTGAAGTTTGTTCCTTGTTGGAACATGGAGATGTTGTTCCTTGTTGGAACATTTATTTACTTGTTGGGATATCACTATATGTCTTATTTAATTAATGCATCTATATACTTGGTAAAGGGTGGAAGACTCGGCCTTATGCCTGGTGTTTTGTTCCACTCTTGCCGCCCTAGTTTCCGTCATATCAGTGTTATGTTCCCGGATTTTGCGTCCCTTATGCGGTTGGGCTATAATGAGAACCCCTTGACAGTTCGCCTTAAGTAAAGCTTCTCCAGCAATGCCCAACATTGGTTTTACCATTTGCCACCTAGCCTTTTCTTTCCCTTGGGTTCTGCAGACTCAAGGGTCATCTTTATTTTACCCCCCCCCCCCCCCGGGCCAGTGCTCCTCTGAGTGTTGGTCCACCTGTCAGCTGCCGGTGGCCACCAGGGGCAACTCTGGGCTGGCTTGCCCGTACCTAAGACAATCTGAGTATGCCCTGAGAAAGAGATATGTGCAGCTCCTATCGGGATTTGTTGGCACATTCGGGCGGTGTTGCTGGTTTAGTTTTACCCTGTCGAAATGTCTTGTTGTACTGGGATACCGAGTGATCGGAATGTCTTAGGTGGAGGTCTATTCCTTCGTTGACCGTGAGAGCTTGTGATGGGCTAAGTTGGGACACCCCTGCAGGGATTTGAACTTTCGAAAGCCGTGCCCGCGGTTATGGGCAGATGGGAATTTGTTAACGTCCGGTTGTAGAAAACCTGAACTTGACCTTAATTAAAATGAATCAACCGCGTGTGTAACCGTGATGGTCTCTTTCCGGCGGAGTCCGGGAAGTGAAAACGGTTGTTGGAGTTATGCTTGACGTAGGTAGTCCAGGATCACTTCTTGATCATACTTTTATCGATCGTGCTTTGCCTTCTCTTCTCGCTCTCATTTGCGTATGTTAGCCACCATATATGCTAGTCGCTTGCTGCAGCTCCACCTCATACCTTTACCTTACCCATAAGCTTAAATAGTCTTGATCGCGAGGGTGTGAGATTGTTGAGTCCCCGTGGCTCACAGATTACTTCCAAACCAGCTTGCAGGTGCCGTTGAGTCCGTGCAGATGACGCAACCCAGCTCAGGAGGAGCTCGTTGAAGACCTTGTTCATTTATGTTGTTTCGTTCTAGTTGATCAGTAGTGGAGCCCAGTTGGGGTCGATAGGGGACCTTTGTCGCATTTGGGGTTCTTCTTTTATTTTGGTTCCGTAGTCGGACCATGAGTGTATTTGGTTGATGTAATACTTTATTCATGTAATTGTGTGAAGTGGCGATTGTAAGCCAACTTTGTATCTCTTATTCCTTATTATATTACATGGGTTGTGTGAAGATTACCTCACTTGCGACATATGCCTTCAATGCGATTATGCCTCTAAGTCGTGCCTCGACACGTGGGAGATATAGTCGCATCGAGGGTGTTACAAGTTGGTATCAGAGCCTTCCCCGACCTTAGGAGCCCCCATTGCTTGATCGTTTTTCGCAGCCGAGTTGTGTCTAGAAAAATGTTTTGAGTCATTTAGGAATTATATATAGGAGAGCTTAGGAATTCTTTTTACTTCCCAGTATCCTCATCGCTCTGGTAAGGCATCCCGACGTAGAGTTTTCACTCTTCTCTTCTCAGATTTCACTAAAAAAATTTTAGGATCACGCGAGTATCTTGGATTTGTTCCGATGGTTTATGATGAGAATACTGTCTTGGTGCCTCCTGTCAGGGGTTTAGTGGAAGTGTCCCGGGGAGTTGAGCTCTGAGGTGTTGTCATCATAATTCTATCGTTGCAATTCTGGTATACTTGAGATATGTTCGCGACATCGAAAATCTCCTTTATGCAGTTCGTTGGTGAGATAACCTCGACGCCACCCAGTACTGGGGCGGGAGTTCGGGAGTATCGCCATAACTGGTATAACGGATGCTTTTCGAAGGTTGAGGTAGATGGTTTCTGAAGGTTTCTTGGTTATGTGTTGAAGGATGGATACAGCTGGATGTAGGTATTGCTAGTTTGGGTGAGATATTATGCTTCCCCTGTATCCCCAACACCTGATTGCATAACCAGAAAGTTTCGGGAGTTTCATAGATGGTAATTCAAATAGCTTTTAGGATTTCTTTCCGACAGATGTATGATATGAAATTGGGGTTCGACGTCTAGTGGTTCGCCTATTCACGGTCGATTTTACAGTGGTCTCGTTGTGTCTTAAAGAGTCCTTGGCTATGCTGACTCGGGGACGCTTCGTATGTCATGTGCACTGCCTTGTACATGATGGTGCTGTACGATTGAGCCCGTGTAGGTCCCACCACAAAAACTTCGGACGAAATCTCTATCATATGTTTGTTCCGGCTTATTCCGCAAGCCAATCCTTTGTTTTGTTTTGAGTTGTGGTATTCGAGTTGCTTCGAAGTCAAATGTTGATTCCATACCTTTTCTAAATGGTGTTCTCATATTCCGATGTGAATACCAATCCTCTTGATAATCGAGACTGTCATGTCAATCCTTTTTTCAATGGTGTGTTTCTCTTCTAGTGATTCCGATCATTTCAACTTCCGCAAGATCAATTATCACTTCTTCTCAACGGTGTTTGTTTCATCCGTCTCCAAGTTGCCTTTGTTTTTCCCACCCTCCCTCCCTTTGTTTTTCTTCAAAGACTCAGTTATCTTAATCAAGTATCCATTTTATTGATGGAAATCTCGCCATTCTTTTCCGTCAATATTCTTATCCAGTGATTCTCATGAATATTCTAACGGAGCTTCAAGTTCATCACTCTTTACTCATTTTTCTTCTCCGGTGGTTTCAAGTCAAGCTTTGTGGATCATATCCTTCTTCCTCGTTTCAAATACCTTCTCATGCCGGTGCACCTCATATTCATTCACTTCTCGCTATTTAATTGTTCCGGAGTGCTCAAGATATATCGAAGATTCGTGTTTCCACTCTACTTTCGTTCAAGTTCTTTCGAGGATGTTCCCTCATTCAAGCCATTTAACTCAACCGGTGCTTCCCCTCTTTTAATCATTCCAACGGTGTTTCTTTTCAGTGGGCCCTAACCCACAGGTCTTTCCCAGGATCTTACTTGACTCTTCTTATTTTCCCGGAGGTAACCACAATTTCATTTCGAAGTTTGACGTAAGAATGAATTATCATCAGTCAAATGTCATTCTCCAAGATCTTTCAAATTCATTTCATTGTTGATTCAACTTTTATATTCTTCTTTATTCCGGAGTGCCTCAATAATTCTTGGTGGTGTTTCTCGTCGTTATTCTTGGATTTTGAAGGCCGAAGAAGAGTTTCTCTTTAATCTTGCTCCATTCTTTCAAGATTCGTGATTCTAGCTTGTTGCCATCCTCTCATAATTATTTTTCGATTGTGAGAATTCCTTTCACCCATTCGGAGTAATTCAAGAGTCTTCTCAGTTTGTTATCCGGAGCCCATCATCTCATAATTATTCATTGCCAGCTTTCAGCTCTCGTTCTTCAATTTTACCGGTGCTTCGTTCAAGTGATCTCTAATCAGCTCGTGATCTCTTCGCTCTCATGTATCTAAATTCTCTCAAGCGTCTTCGTTCATTTGCTTAATTCTTCCCGGTGTTTCCTCATATTTAATCGATCTTTTCAATTCTTCTGGTGGTTCGTTCAAGATTTCTCTTCCTTTCTTATCATATCAATTTATTCGTTGTTTCAATCCTACCGGTGGTCCATTAAGTTTGCGCTATATCTCTCTTTAATCCTTTCCACGAGAATAAGTAATATGCCAAATCCATTGTTTGTCATCAAGTAAATTGGTGAAGGATAAGCATAATGTAATTCTTATTCTTGTTTCATCCATATGTTAATCTTTTCTTCCGGAGTTTGTTCACGTTGATTAAATTCTTGGGTCCAAGTGCTCATCCTTCTTTCCCGGAGCTCCAAGCTCTAATTATCACGGAGATCCATCCAAATCATTGCAAGGATTCACCTTGTGTTTTCATTTTCTCTTTCTTTTGTTTAACGGAGTTCTTCATGGAGGTTCTACATGATGGTTCATCAAGGATTTATTTCCTTCTCGAAGTTTTCATCGAGATTCTTTTAAGGAGCTCAAGCAGTCTTCTTCTTGTAATCCGGAGTACAAATCTTTCTACCGTATCATTGGAGGTGCTTTTACATCATTCTTGATAATTTGAGTTCATGTTTTACATGTTATTAAGAATGAGGTATTTTAAATCCATCAATCTTGTCATTGGAGTTATCTTGGGTTATATTTCACCTTAAGCCCTCCCTAAGGATGGTTGTTATTATTGTGCGTATAAATGATCCAAGATCTTCATTTGTCCTTTCCGGTGCGACATATTTTCTCGTAAATTTGTTCTTATCAATCCAATTCTTCTTCCCGTGAGTGGCAGGTTGTCACCTCATAATTTGAGAGGTATTCCATAAGACCATATCAAGCTTATTATTTTCGTTGTGGGTTTTCCAACAACTCCGTTCTAGCTTCTGTTGTAACCGTGCTCTCTCAAGATATTGTTTTCCTTTGTTCACTCCATTTTATTCTTACTTGTGTTCCGGAGGCATTGTGATGTTCATCTTTTCAACCCATCATCTCGTTTTGTCAAAGATCATGATCTTCCATGCCCGTCCTTTTAATCTGAGTGTTGTGTCCTCTTTTCAAGTATCCTCTCATCTTGTCAAGTACAATTTCTTCCATTTACAGACGGAGTGCTGTCCAAATTATATCACTCTTATTCCTTCCCTATCTTGCGTAACCGGAGCATTGTGCCCCTATGTTCAAGTTCTTTTCGCCTTATCAAGTCTTGCATCCCTTTCTTAACCGGAGTGTCGTGTTTTCATTTGAGCTCTCCCATCTTATCAAATTTTGACTCCCTTCTCAACCGGAGTGTCGTGTTTTCATTTGAGCTCTCCCATCTTATCAAATTTTGACTCCCTTCTCAACCGGAGTGCGGTCTGAGATCGTTCTTACCCCTTGTTCCATTCATTCAATAGTTCCGGAGGCAGTGTGTTGTGATTTCATCAAATATCTTCCCATCTTATCAAGACCTTATTCAATTCTTTTCTTTCCAACTGGAGTGTTGTCTGAATTTGTTTTTCCTCGTTCCTCTTTTCTAACGGAGTGTTTTTGACTTTGTTCACCTTCGTTGTATTCTTTTCTCGAATTTGTTTAACCTTTTCAAGATTCATGGTTTCACTCGTTTGTCAAAGAAGCAACTTAGTTTTACCTCTTCTCTTTCTCTTCCGTTTTCCCCTCCGGTGCCATTCTAGATCTCGGGACGAGATCCTCTCGTAGTGGTGGAGTGTTGTAACGCCCCGAGACCGATGTGCCAGGTGTCGTTCAGTTATTCATTGTTGTTGCATTGTCATTGCTTGCATGTCATGCATTGCATATCATGTCGTCATGTGCATCTCATTTGCATACGTGTTCGTCTCATGCATCCGAGCATTTTCCCCGTTGTCCGTTTTGCAATCCGGCGCTTCGTTCTCCTCTGGTGGTCATTTCTACCTTTCTTTCATGTGTGGGGATTAAACATTTCCGGATTGGACCGAGACTTGTCATGCGGCCTTGGTTTACTACCAGTAGACCGCCTGTCAAGTTTCGTATCATTTGGACTTCGTTTGATACTCCTACGGTTAACCGAGGGACCGAAAAGGCCTCGTGTGTGTTGCAGCCCAACACCCCTTCAATTTGGCCCAAAACCCACCAAACTCTGCTCCATCGTCTCGGTCGTTCGATCACCATCGCGTGGCCGAAAACCGCACCTCGTTTGGACTCTCCTAGCTCCTTCTACCTATAAATATGTGCACCCCGTTCTTTTCGCGGACGAAACCCTAGCCTCTTCTCCACCGCGCCGCCGGACACATCCGGGCGGAGCCGGACATGTCCGCCCTCCACCTCGCTCCGGCCAGTGGCGTTGCGCCACGTCATCCCGCCGCCACCGCCATCCAACCGGAGCGCGCCACCTCACCTCCCGCCGCCCTCTCTCTCCTCCTCCGCCGCCGCGGGCCCGCGCGGCCCAGATTTGGCCCGCGGAGCCCGGTTCCGCCGCCGCCGTCCCCCGCGGAGAGCCAGCGCGCGCCCCCGTCGTCCTCTCGGCTGCCGGCTTGCCAGAGCAGCGCCGACCACCGCCGCCACCATTGCCGACCGCCGCGGCCGCCTTCGAGCTCCGCCACGCGAGCTTCTCGCCGGCGCCGCCCCGCTCCAGTCCCGCCTCATCGCCACGGCCGCCGTCCGGCGCCCCCGCTCACCACGACCGGCGCGGCTCCGCCGCCCTGCCGCGGATAGCTCACCTCGCCGGTGTCCTTTCCGGACTCCGGTCGCCGGACCTTCATCACGTCTCGCCGGAGTCGCCGCCCGCCTCGCCGGAGAACCCCTCCTCGCCGGATCCGAAGGAGAAGAGGGATGAGATCCACCCGTTCCCCGATCCAAACGCCTCGTCTCCGATCTGGATCCGCGTCGTCCCGCACCGCGCCATCCCGAGTTAACTTTTCCGAGGGTATATTTTTTCACTAAGTCCCCAGATTCCCAGATCCATGATGCCCTGTTCGAGGCCTCGTAACTTTGCATCCGTAGCTCCGATTCATGCATATGATATATCAAAATCTTCGTCTCGACATGTACATCATTTCATTCCATTGCATCATTTGCATTTGAGTTCATCTTGATGCCCGTAATGCTGTTAGAAGGAGGCATCATGAGTTAAATTGCAGATCCGATAGCTCAACATTGACTTTTGTCATTTTTGCCATGATTATTGTGTGCATGATATGCCTGTGCCCCTTTGGGATGAATTGTTAAGCATGTTGTCTTGTTTCCAGAGGTTCCTCCCATGCATTTTTAGGATGTGCGTGTTGTCTTGTGCAAGCTTGCAAAGAGGGGTACCTGAGATTGCTGATTTCAGGGACTTAGTGATTTTCACTAAGTCTGGGATGTTTTAGTTCACGATGCTATATGTCCAGCTTGTTTCCCAGTGATCCGTGCCTCTTTTGAGGATGATCAGTAAGAGTGATTTGTTATACTTGTTGTGCTCTATCCATGCATGTCTTTACTTGTTATGTTGGAGCAACCTAGATTGAGTCAATCGAGCTCAACTTTTGCATAGTTGTTAATTTGGGCAGATCGTGAACTCTTTTGCGATTTTGCCGGAGCTATTGCTAGTGATCCATGCATGCTATGCCATTGTTCTTGCCATGCCTAGTTAGAATTTTGTGCCTTCTTTATGGATATATGCTTGCCTTGCCATGTCTTGCACCGTAGTGAGTGCATCGAGCTCGTTTACATGCCTCCGTGAGTTATAATTTCAGCATGTCCCAGTTTTCACCAAGTCTGAAAACTGATTGTGTTTCATCGATGTTCGTGTGCTTGTTTGAGTATTTTGTGAACCCTTTTGGCCCCAGGTCACTTTGGGTGTTTTATTAAGCTTGTTGAGTAGCTCCATGCCATGCTCTTACTTGCCATGTTAAGGTTATGTTTCATGTTGTTTTTCTGCTCCGAAGAGAGCATCGTGGTCTGAAATTTCAGACTAGCGTTAATTTCGCTAAGTCTGAAATCTGTTTTGCTTATTCAGTTTTGCCATGCTTGTTTGAAGCCCTTAATGGATGAATTTACCTATGCCTCCGTCCTGGTGATTTGTTAAGATTCTTGATTATATCCCAGCCATGCAATTTGTTTTCATGTTTGGTGGCTGTAGCATGTTCATTTCGTTGCATTTAGGAGCCTACTTGCTGTAAATCGCAGATCGGTTTGTTTCGTAAAACGCTTGCCATTTCCAAACCGTAGCTCCGATTCCTATGATCTTTATATCGTTTTCAGGTGATTTCTTCCCCTCTATCCAGTGGCACACTTGGTTATTCAAGTTGAGGCCAGGTTCATGCATTTCCTGTCATGTCTTGCATTTTGCATCCCACATCGCATCCCGCATCTCGCATATCATACCATCTCCATGTGTTGGTTGTTTACTATGTTGTTTGCTCTTTTCCGGTGATTGCTTCTTCGGGTTGGTTCCGATAACGTCGTGTTGTGAGGATTCGTTCGTCTTCGTCCGTTTGTCTTCTTCATGGACTCGTTCTTCTTCCTTTCGGGATTTCAGGCAAGATGATCATACCCTCGAAATCACTACTATCTTTGCTATGTTAGTTTGCTCCCTCTTTTGCTATGCCATTGCTACGATGCCTACCACTTGCTTGTCAGCCTCCCAAATTGCCATGCTCAGCCTCTAACCCACCAATGTCCTAGCAAACCGTTGATTGGCTATGTTACCGCTTTGCTCAGCCCCTCTTATAGCGTTGTTAGATGCAGGTGAAGATTGAAGTTTGTTCCTTGTTGGAACATGGAGATGTTGTTCCTTGTTGGAACATTTATTTACTTGTTGGGATATCACTATATGTCTTATTTAATTAATGCATCTATATACTTGGTAAAGGGTGGAAGGCTCGGCCTTATGCCTGGTGTTTTGTTCCACTCTTGCCGCCCTAGTTTTCGTCATATCGGTGTTATGTTCCCGGATTTTGCGTCCCTTACGCGGTTGGGCTATAATGGGAACCCCTTGACAGCTCGCCTTAAGTAAAGCTTTTCCAGCAATGCCCAACATTGGTTTTACCATTTGGAACCTAGCCTTTTCTTTCCCTTGGGTTCTGCAGACTCAAGGGTCATCTTTATTTTACCCCCCCCCCCCCCGGGCCAGTGCTCCTCTGAGTGTTGGTCCACCTGTCAGCTGCCGGTGGCCACCAGGGGCAACTATGGCCTGGCTTGCCCATACCTAAGACAATCTGAGTGTGCCCTGAGAAAGAGATATGTGCAGCTCCTATCGGGATTTATCGGCACATTCGGGCGGTGTTGCTGGTTTAGTTTTACCCTGTCGAAATGTCTTGTTGTACTGGGATACCGAGTCTGATCGGAATGTCTCGGGTGGAGGTCTATTCCTTCGTTGACCGTGAGAGCTTGTGATGGGCTAAGTTGGGACACCCCTGCAGGGATTTGAACTTTCGAAAGCCGTGCCCGCGGTTATGGGCAGATGGGAATTTGTTAACGTCCGGTTGTAGAAAACCTGAAGTTGACCTTCATGAAAATGAATCAACCGCGTGTGTAACCGTGATGGTCTCTTTCCGGTGGAGTCCGGGAAGTGAACACGGTTGTTGGAGTTATGCTTGACGTAGGTATTCCAGGATCACTTCTTGATCATACTTTTATCGACCGTGCTTTGCCTTCTCTTCTCGCTCTCATTTGCGTATGTTAGCCACCATATATGCTAGTCGCTTGCTGTAGCTCCACCTCATACCTTTACCTTACCCATAAGCTTAAATAGTCTTGATCGCGAGGGTGCGAGATTGCTGAGTCCCCGTGGCTCACAGATTACTTCCAAACCAGCTTGCAGGTGCCGTTGAGTCCATGCAGATGACGCAACCCAGCTCAGGAGGAGCTCGTTGAAGACCTTGTTCATTTATGTTGTTTCGTTCTAGTTGATCAGTAGTGGAGCCCAGTTGGGGTCGATCGGGGACCTTTGTCGCATTTGGGGTTCTCCTTTTATTTTGGTTCTGTAGTTGGACCATGAGTGTATTTGGTTGATGTAATGCTTTATTCATGTAATTGTGTGAAGTGGCGATTGTAAGCCAACTATGTATCTCTTATTCCTTATTATATTACATGGGTTGTGTGAAGATTACCTCACTTGCGACATATGCCTTCAATGCGATTATGCCTCTAAGTCGTGTCTCGACACGTGGGAGATATAGTCGCATCGAGGGTGTTACACTAGCGCCTCATGAGGGGCATCATGGAGGCTCAAGAAGACAGGCGTTCCGTGGCCTTGGTGGAGATGGAGATGATTCGCGAAGAGCTACGAGTGCCTCCGAAGCCTCCCGAGGCCCCTGGGCCTAGGGGCTCGTGAGGATCGGCTTCTGCAGCCCACCGAGTCTGCTGCACCAACACCCCTTCGCCCCCAACACCCTCAGGTGACATCTTACAAGTTTCATTTCCAGCTGGGAGCGCCCTCCCTGGGCTGCATCGTTCCCAGGCCGCATGGGTCCGTCCCTACGGTATGTATCCCTTTTATTTCATGTCGTTAGCTTGCTTTGATGGGGGCGCCCCTCGGGCTGCATCATCCCCAATTCGCTCGGGCCCGACCCAGCGATGTCTACCTTCCCAGCATCCGTTTGAATGAATCCCCTCCTTCGCGGCTAACATGTTTGATCTAGTTGCCTGCTCAACTGACGCCAACTGACGGAATTGCTCCCATAACGGCACGACGCTTGCGCATGGGTCCGTCCCTGCAACGCCGACAAACCTGAATGGCTGAGCTCTGGCCGCGGCAGCCCCGCATGGTGCCACCTCGTCAAGCCTCCAGTGCCTCACCTCCCCTCGGAAGCAACTAACGGCAGACTGATAATTGTCATGGCAACCTCTTCTTCCTTCTATGATGAGTTTACAGGATCCCCTAAGGGAGTTGCGCCAGGCAAGGCCCTCGCGGCATTCCTTTCACTCTCGTCCGCGCGAGCCGCTTGCACGTTAAAGGGGGGGTGCCTGAGCATCGCGACTCAGGGCTCCTACTGGCTCTCCAGCCCTCACCCTCTGGCCTTGACCACGGCATCGCGGCCTGGCATACCAGCAACGGCTAAGACTAGCTCGAGGGCCGGGACCCGAGGACGTAGAGCAGAAAGGGGAGCAAAGGCGGGGGAGAAGGGGCACGCGAGGACCTCGCCGAGTGATTCCGCTCTTGTCGATGCGCAGACCCGACGACACACCAGGAATGATCCCCGACTCTCGAGATAAGTCACCGCCCGAAAGCACCGGCTATCGTAGCACTACCCCCTCGCCTAATGCAATTCCGTGTCAGCGATGCCGCTCTCCTTTCTCGCCGAGCGACGGCTGCTTGGGCGCCAAAGGGGACCTCCTAAGCATCGCGACTCAGGGGCTCTTACCGGAGCCCGGGTCGCTCACCTCCTGGCCTTGACCACGGCATCGCGACCTAGCATACCAGCGACGGCTGACGCCGCCTTGGGACCGGGACCTGTTGACGCAGAGCACCAAGCCCTCGCGAGTTTCAAAAGGGGGAACTGAGCTAAGACGGAATCAGCAACTCGCACAGCTCTACAGCAAGGGTTATGGATTAACAAACAGGATTACAGGCACCTTACAAGCCCCCATGGGGCGCATCTTGATTCCTCGCAGGGAACGGATCCTAAGGGATGCTAACTACACGCGCTCTGCAAAAGATGCCATCATCAACAGTGGGCCGTCAAGTGCCGACGCCAACCCCATCCAGATCAAAGGCGGCGATGGCCAGACGAGCCTGCCCTGCTCCAGGAGCGGCGCCGGCTCGTGGGCTCGTAGCTGTCGTCACTCGTCTTCGGAGTCGCGAAGATCTCGCTGGAGTCGCTGGATCCTCCGGAGCCTCCGTCGCCTGCAGAGCCGCCAAGGGAGCGGTCGACGGGCCTCGCGCTCACCATGGCGAGGTCCTGGCCACCTCTCCCGGAGCAACACTCCAGCCGGCGCCCATTCGCGTCGAAGACCTTGAAGAACATCACCGAAGCGCCATCATACTCCAAGTGGACCGCAAAGACGCCCCTTACCCTGCAAACCCGGGCAATCTCTCTCCAGCCACGAGTCATGTAGACCTCGCCCGGGGCAACGACCGCGACCTCTCTCGGTCGCGAGGGTGCTACAGCCGGCGTGCTACAGGGGCTCCCCCGACGGGATGATGGAGGCGAAGAAGGGAGGCAGGCGGATCCAAGACTGGAGAGGAATGGCGACATGGAGCACGAACTCTTGGGAGGAGCCCTCGGCGTGGACCCCAGGAGGAACAACCCACACCTTCATGACCCGTCGGCGCTGACGACGGCGCTGACGGTGGGGATCGGCATCGACCCCTTCGACGCCCTCGACGTGGGCATACAAGGGAAGCGGGAACCCCGGCGGAGCCCCCTCGCACAAAGGCCTCGACACCATCTGACGGTCCTCCTCATCCCGGCCGTGAGGAGCGAGCCGTTTCTTCGGTGGGAGCGGGTCTGGTCCCTCTCAAGGAGCCTTTCCCTTCTCCGCTACAGAGAACCGGCGAATCGGAGCCATCGCGGCAAGACGGAGCAAGGATCGGGAAGAAGGAGAAGCAAGGAGGGATGGACTGGAAGGGCACGCGCAGTTCCGTACTTATAGCCGGCGGAGGCCAACCGCCGGCCTCCACGATCGCAGGTAATCATGACACGATTTGCATGTAGGGACTTGTCCAACTCACGCGATCACCACAGCGTCGTGGGGAAGTGGAGACGCCCACGTCCAATCAACCGCCAAGTGGCTCCCAAGGCCGCAGGCTGTTAGGGCCCGCGGCGCTTCGCCCTTGCCCTTTCGCCTCTCAGCACGGCCAAGTCCGGGCGTGCCTTGGGCCCGGGGGCTACTGTCGGCGTTCTGGGAACGGGGTCCCCAGACTTGCCTGCCTGCGGCCTGCGGCGTGGCTCAAAGGGGGCCCAGCACGGCCCATCCTCATCAACACAAGACTCAAGACCCTCGCGAGGGGCCAAGCCTCGTGGGGCGGACGACGCGGAGCTTCCTTAGGCGCGGCCTCGTCAGGCTGGCTCACGAGGAGGCGGAGAAATCAAGGCGGGGTACCTCACGAGGTGGCCATGACGCAAGACATGACGACTCAGGGCGCCAGGCGGGTGCCAGCCCGCGCAGCGTCCTCCTTTCCTCTTTGGTGCAAAGGGAGCAAGCGCAGCTGTGGAGTACCGAGGCATCAGGCAAAGGTTGCCATTTCGGTGCAACGATACCAAGACCAGGAGGACTACGAGACGGAGGTCACCGTGGAGCCCAAGACGGCGTCATCGCGAGAGCTTTGCGTCGGCGAAGACTACTTTTGTCAGGATAGCTGATACTTGTTGTCCCCCTTCAAATTAGCCCGCCATTGTTGGCTCCCATCCCGCTCGATATTTGGGAAGAGGACCAGGGCCTCTATAAATAGGACTAGCCACCCCCAGGGTAGAGAAAAAAGGGGGATCGAGGATCAAGAATTGGCCAACCCAGAAACAAGCTGGGGTCGAAAGCAGAGAGAGAGAGAGAGTAAGAGAGAAAAGGGCGGCTGAACTTCTCCTAACAGTTCATCGCCCCAGCCAAGAGCAGACCCTCGCGAGGCTGTTCTTCCTTGTATTGTTCATCATCATCAGCCCCAAGAGGCAATCCACCCACCACACACTGGAGTAGGGTATTACACCACAACGGTGGCCCGAACCAGTATAAACCTTGTGTCTCTTGTGTAGTTCTTTCAGTGGTCTAGATCTTTGCGAGACGGAGAGGTAGAAGGCATAATCTCCATGCGCACCCCAGAGTTCGAACCTTAAGGGTCTGCCAGAACCCGAAATCTGACAGGGAGGGGGAAGGGATCCTTTGGGCAAGCCTTGTTAAGGTCTTTAAAATCAACACACAGGCGCCAGGATTTGTCCTTCTTTGGTACCATCACCAGGTTTGCTAGCCAGTCCGGATGTTTTATGTCTCTGATGAATCCGGCCTCCAATAGCTTTGGTAGCTCCTCTCCCATGGCCTGTCTCTTAGGTTTGGAAAAACGCCGAAGAGCCTGTTTGATAGGTTTGAATCCTATTTGGATATTTAAGCCGTGCTCGGCTAGCCTGCGTGGGATTCCTGGCATGTCTGAAGGGTGCCAGGCGAAAATGTCCCAGTTCTCTCGTAGGAACTCTCGCAGTGCGGCGTCTACAGCAGGGTTTAACTATGCCCCAATGGAAGCTGTTTTATTGGGGTCCGTTGGATGGACTTGGAATTTGACTATTTCGTTTGCCGGTTTAAAGGAGGTGGACTTGGATCTTTTTGTTGGGGAACGCAGTAATTTCAAAAAATTTCCTACGCACACGCAAGATCATGGTGATGCACAGCAACGAGAGGGGAGAGTGTTGTCTACGTACCAACGCAGACCGACTGCGGAAGCGATCACACAACGTAGAGGAAGTAGTCGTACGTCTTCTTCCCGATCCAACCGATCCAAGCACCGTTACTCCGGCACCTCCGAGTTCTTAGCACACGTTCAGCTTGATGACGTTCCTCGGGCTCCGATCCAGCAAAGCGTCGAGGAAGAGTTTCGTCAGCACGATGGCGTGATGACGATCTTGATGTACTACCGACGTAGGGCTTCGCCTAAGCACTACAACGGTACGATCGAGGTGGAATTTGGTGGCAGGGGGCACCGCACACGGCTAAGGAACGATCTCAAGGATCAAGTTGTGTCTCCATGGGGTGCCCCCTGCCCCCGTATATAAAGGACCAGGGGCAAGGGGTCGGACGGCTAGGAGGGAGGCGCAGGGAGGAGTCCCACTCCTACCGGGAGTAGGACTCCTTCCCCCAAATCCTATTCCTAATAGGACTCTTCGGGAGAAAGAGAAGAGAGGGGGGCCGGCCCCTTCTCCTAGTCCTAATAGGACTAGGGAAGGGGGGTTCGGCCGGCTAGCCTGTGGGCTGCCCCTTCTCTCTTTTCCACTAAGGCCCAATAGGCCCATTTGCCTCCCGGGGGGTTCCGGTAACCCTCCCGGTAATCCGGTAAAATCCCGATTTCGCCCGGAACACTTCCGGTGCCCAAACATAGGCTTCCAATATATCAATCTTTACGTCTCGACCATTTCGAGACTCCTCGTCATGTCTGTGATCTCATCCGGGACTCCGAACAACCTTCGGTACATCAAAATGCATAAACTCATAATAACTGTCATCGTAACGTTAAGCGTGCGGACCCTACGGTTCGAGAACAATGTAGACATGACTGAGACACGTCTCCGGTCAATAACCAATAGTGGGACCTGGATGCCCATATTGGCTCCTACATATTCTACGAAGATCTTTATCGGTCAGACCGCATAACAACATATGTTGTTCCCTTTGTCATCGGTATGTTACTTGCCCGAGATTCGATCGTCGGTATCCAATACCTAGTTCAATCTCGTTACCGGCAAGTCTCTTTACTCGTTCCGTAATACATCATCTCACAACTAACTTATTAGTTGCGGTGCTTGCAAGGCTTATGTGATGTGCATTACCGAGAGGGCCCAGAGATACCTCTCCGACAATCGGAGTGACAAACCCTAATATCGAAATACGCCAACCCAACATCTACCATTGGAGACACCTGTAGTACTCCTTTATAATCACCCAGTTACGTTGTGACGTTTGGTAGTACCCAAAGTGTTCCTCCGGTAAACGGGAGTTGCATAATCTCATAGTTATAGGAACATGTATAAGTCATGAAGAAAGCAATAGCAACATACTAGACGATCGGGTGCTAAGCTAATGGAATGGGTCATGTCAATCAGATCATTCTACTAATGATGTGACCTCGTTAATCAAATAACAACTCCTTGTTCATGGTTAGGAAACATAACCATCTTTGATTAACGAGCTAGTCAAGTAGAGGCATACTAGTGACACTCTGTTGGTCTATGTATTCACACATGTATTATGTTTCCGGTTAATACAATTCTAGCATGAATAATAAACATTTATCATGATGTAAGGAAATAAATAATAACTTTATTATTGCCTCTAGGGAATATTTCCTTCAGTATCCCACTTGCACTAGAGTCAATAATCTAGATTACACTGTAATGATTCTAACACCCATGGAGCCTTGGTGCTGATCATGTTTTGCTCGTGGAAGAGGCTTAGTCAACGGGTCTGCAACATTCAGATCCGTATGTATCTTGCAAACCTCTATGTCTCCCACCTGGACTAAATCCCGGATGGAGTTGAAGCATCTCTTGATGTGTTTGGTTCTTTTGTGAAATCTGGATTCCTTTGCCAAGGCAATTGCACCAGTATTGTCACAGAAGATTTTCATTGGACCCGATGCACTAGGTATGACACCTAGATCGGATATGAACTCCTTCATCCAGACTCCTTCATTTGCTGCTTCCGAAGCAGCTATGTACTCTGCTTCACATGTAGTTCCCGCTACGACGCTTTGTTTAGAACTGCACCAACTGACAGCTCCGCCGTTTAAAGTAAACACGTATCCGGTTTGCGATTTAGAATCGTCCGGATCAGTGTCAAAGCTTGCATCAACGTAACCTCTTACGGTGAGCTCTTTGTCACCTCCATATACGAGAAACATATCCTTAGTCCTTTTCAGGTATTTCAGGATGTTCTTGACCGCTGTCCAGTGATCCATTCCAGGATTACTTTGGTACCTCCCTGCTAAACTTATAGCAAGGCACACATCAGGTCTGGTACACAGCATTGCATACATGATAGAGCCCATGGCTGAAGCATAGGGAACATCTTTCATTTTCTCTCTATCTTCTACAGTGGTCGGGCATTGAGTCTTACTCAACTTCACACCTTGTAGCACAGGCAAGAACCCTTTCTTTGCTTGATCCATCTTGAACTTCTTCAAAATTTTGTCAAGGTATATGCATTGTGAAAGTCCAATTAAGCGTTTTGATCTATCTCTATAGATCTTTATGCCTAATATGTATGCAGCTTCCCCGAGGTCTTTCATCGAAAAACTTTTATTCAAGTATCCCTTTATGCTATCCAGAAATTCTATATCATTTCCAATTAGCAATATGTCATCCACATATAATATCAGAAATGCTACAGAGCTCCCACTCACTTTCTTGTAAATACAGGCTTCTCCAAAAGTCTGTATAAAGCCAAATGCTTTGATCACACTATCAAAGCGTTTATTCCAACTCCGAGATGCTTGCACCAGTCCATAAATGGATCGCTGGAGTTTGCATACTTTGTTAGCTCCTTTTGGATCGACAAAACCTTCTGGTTGTACCACATACAACTCTTCTTCCAGAAATCCATTCAGGAATGCAGTTTTGACATCCATTTGCCATATTTCATAATCATAAAATGTGGCAATTGCTAACATAATTCTGACGGACTTAAGCATCGCTACGGGTGAGAAGGTCTCATCGTAGTCAACCCCTTGAACTTGTCGAAAACCTTTTGCGACAAGTCGAGCTTTATAGACAGTAACATTACCGTCAGTGTCAGTCTTTTTCTTGAAGATCCATTTATTCTCAATTGCTTGCCGATCATCGGGCAAGTCAACCAAAGTCCATACTTTGTTCTCATACATGGATCCCATCTCAGATTTCATGGCCTCAAGCCACTTTTCGGAATCTGGGCTCACCATCGCTTCTTCATAGTTCGTAGGTTCATCATGTTCTAGCATCATGACTTCCAGAACTGGATTACCGTACCACTCTGGTGCGGATCTCAATCTGGTTGATCTACGTGGTTCAGTAGTATCTTGTTCTGAAGCTTCATGATCATCATCATTAGCTTCCTCACTGATTGGCATAGGTGTCGCAGAAACAGTTTTCTGTGATGTACTATTTTCCAATAAGGGAGCAGGTACAGTTACCTCATCAAGTTCTACTTTCCTCCCACTCACTTCTTTCGAGAGAAACCCCTTCTCTAGAAATGATCCATTCTTAGCAACGAATGTCTTGCCTTCGGATCTGTGATAGAAGGTATACCCAACAGTTTCCTTTGGGTATCCTACGAAGACACATTTCTCCGCTTTGGGTTCGAGCTTATCAGGTTGAAGCTTTTTCACATAAGCATCGCAGCCCCAAACCTTAAGAAACGACAACTTTGGTTTCTTGCCAAACCATAGTTCATAAGGCGTCGTCTCAACGGATTTTGATGGTGCCCTATTTAACGTGAATGCGGCCGTCTCTAAAGCATAACCCCAAAACGATAGCGGTAAATCAGTAAGAGACATCATAGATCGCACCATATCTAGTAAAGTACGATTACGACGTTCGGACACACCATTACGCTGTGGTGTTCCGGGTGGCGTGAGTTGCGAAACTATTCCACAATTTTTCAAATGTACACCAAACTCGTAACTCAAATATTCTCCTCCACGATCAGATCGTAGAAATTTTATTTTCTTGTTACGATGATTTTCAACTTCACTCTGAAATTCCTTGAACTTTTCAAATGTTTCAGACTTATGTTTCATTAAGTAGATATACCCATATCTTCTTAAATCATCTGTGAAGGTGAGAAAATAACGATATCCGCCGCGAGCCTCAATATTCATCGGACCACATACATCGGTATGTATGATTTCCAACAAATCTGTTGCTCTCTCCATAGTACCGGAGAACGGTGTTTTAGTCATCTTGCCTATGAGGCACGGTTCGCAAGTACCAACTGATTCATAATCAAGTGATTCCAAAAGCCCATCAGTATGGAGTTTCTTCATGCGCTTTACACCGATATGACCTAAACGGCAGTGCCACAAATAAGTTGCACCATCATTATTAACTTTGCATCTTTTGGCTTCTACATTATGAATATGTGTATCACTATCTTCGAGATTCAACAAGAATAGACCACTCTTCAAAGGTGCATGACCATAAAAGATATTATTCATATAAATAGAACAACCATTATTCTCTGATTTAAATGAATAACCGTCTCGCATTAAACAAGATCCAGATATAATGTTCATGATCAACGCTGGCACCAAATAACAATTATTTAGGTCTAATATTAATCCCGAAGGTAGATGTAGAGGTAGCGTGCCGACCGCGATCACATCGACTTTGGAACCGTTTCCAACGCGCATCGTCACCTCGTCCTTTGCTAGTGTCCGCTTATTCCGTAGTCCCTGTTTCGAGTTGCAAATATTAGCAACAGAACCAGTATCAAATACCCAGGTGCTACTGCAAGCTCTAGTAAGGTACACATCAATAACATGTATATCACATATACCTTTGCTCACTTTGCCATCCTTCTTATCCGCCAAATACTTGGGGCAGTTCCGCTTCCAGTGTCCAGTCTGCTTGAAGTAGAAGCACTCAGTTTCAGGCTTAGGTCCAGACTTGGGTCTCTTCTCTTGAGCAGCAACTTGCTTGCTGTTCTTCTTGAAGTTTCCCTTCTTCTTCCCTTTAACCTTTTTCTTGAAACTAGTGGTCTTGCTAACCATCAACACTTGATGCTCCTTTTTGATTTCTACCTCCGCAGCTTTCAGCATTGCGAAGAGCTCGGGAATAGTATTGTTCATCCCTTGCATATTATAGTTCATCACAAAGCTCTTGTAGCTTGGTGGTAGTGATTGGAGAATTCTGTCAATGACGCAATCATCTGGAAGATTAACTCCCATCTGAATCAAGTGATTATTATACCCAGACATTTTGAGTATATGCTCACTGACAGAACTGTTCTCCTCCATCTTACAGCTATAGAACTCATTGGAGACTTCATATCTCTCAATTTGGGCATTTGCTTGAAATATTAACTTCAACTCCTGGAACATCTCATATGCTCCATGACGTTCAAAACGTCGTTGAAGTCCCGATTCTAAGCCGTAAAGCATGGCACACTGAACTATTGAGTAGTCATCAGCTTTGCTCTGCCAGACGTTCATAACATCTGGCGTTGCTCCAGCAGCAGGCCTGTCACCCAGCGGTGCTTCCAGGACGTAATTCTTCTGTGCAGCAATGAGGATAATCCTCAGGTTATGGACCCAGTCCGTGTAATTGCTACCATCATCTTTCAACTTTGCTTTCTCAAGGAACGCATTAAAATTCAACGGAACAATAGCACGAGCCATCTATCTACAAGCAACATAAACAAGCAAGATACTATCAGGTACTAAGTTCATGATAAGTTTAAGTTCAGTTAATCAAATTACTTAGGAACTCCCACTTAGATAGACATCCCTCTAATCCTCTAAGTGATCACGTGATCCAAATCAACTAAACCATAACCGATCATCACGTGAGATGGAGTAGTTTTCAATGGTGAACATCGTCATGTTGATCATATCTACTATATGATTCATGCTCGACCTTTCGGTCTCTGTGTTCCGAGGCCATATCTGCATATGCTAGGCTCGTCAAGTTTAACCTGAGTATTCTGCGTGTGCAAAACTGGCTTGCACCCGTTGTAGATGGACGTAGAGCTTATCACACCCGATCATCACGTGGTGTCTGGGCACGACGAACTTTGGCAACGGTGCATACTCAGGGAGAACACTTCTTGATAATTTAGTGAGAGATCATCTTATAATGCTACCGTCAATCAAAGCAAGATAAGATGCATAAAAGGATAAACATCACATGCAATCAATATAAGTGATATGATATGGCCATCATCATCTTGTGCTTGTGATCTCCATCTCCGAAGCACTGTCATGATCACCATCGTCACCGGCGCGACACCTTGATCTCCATCGTAGCATCGTTGTCGTCTCGCCAATCTTATGCTTCCACGACTATTACTACCGTTTAGTAATCTAGTAAAGCATTACATCGCGATTGCATTGCATACAATAAAGCGACAACCATATGGCTCCTGCCAGTTGCCGATAACTTAGTTACAAAACATGATCATCTCATACAATAAAATCAGCATCATGCCTTGACCATATCACATCACAACATACCCTGCAAAAACAAGTTAGACGTCCTCTACTTTGTTGTTGCAAGTTTTACGTGGCTGCTACGGGCTTAAGTAAGAACTCATCTCACCTACGCATCAAAACCACAACGATAGTTCGTCAAATAGACTCTGTTTTAACCTTCTCAAGGACCGGGCGTAGTCACACTTGGTTCAACTAAAGTTGGAGAGACAGTCTTCCGCAAGCCATCTATGTGCAAAGCACGTCGAGGGAACCGGTCTCGCGTAAGAGTACGCGTAAGGTTGGTCCGGATCGTCTCAACCAACAATACCGCCGAACCAAAGTATGACATGCTGGTAGGCAGTATGACTTGTATCGCCCACAACTCACTTGTGTTCTACTTGTGCATCTAACATCAAACCATAAAACCTAGGCTCGGATGCCACTGTTGGGGAACACAGTAATTTCAAAAAAATTCCTACGCACACGCAAGATCATGGTGATGCACAGCAACGAGAGGGGAGAGTGTTGTCTACGTACCAACGCAGACCGACTGCGGAAGCGATCACACAACGTAGAGGAAGTACTCGTACGTCTTCTTCCCGATCCAACCGATCCAAGCACCGTTACTCCGGCACCTCCGAGTTCTTAGCACACGTTCAGCTCGATGACGTTCCTCGGGCACCGATCCAGCAAAGCGTCGAGGAAGAGTTTCGTCAGCACGACGGCGTGATGACGATCTTGATGTACTACCGACGCAGGGCTTCGCCTAAGCACTACAACGGTACGATCGAGGTGGAATTTGGTGGCAGGGGGCACCGCACACGGCTAAGGAACGATCTCAAGGATCAAGTTGTGTCTCCATGGGGTGCCCCCTACCCCCGTATATAAAGGACCAGGGGCAAGGGGTCGGCCGGCTAGGAGGGAGGCGCAGGGAGGAGTCCCACTCCTACCGGGAGTAGGACTCCTTCCCCCAAATCCTATTCCTAATAGGACTCTTCGGGAGAAAGAGAAGAGAGGGGGGCCGGCCCCTTCTCCTAGTCCTAATAGGACTAGGGAAGGGGGGTTCGGCCGGCTAGCCTGTGGGCTGCCCCTTCTCTCTTTTCCACTAAGGCCCAATAGGCCCATTTGCCTCCCGGGGGGTTCCGGTAACCCTCCCGATAATCCGGTAAAATCCCGATTTCACCCCAAACACTTCCGGTGCCCAAACATAGGCTTCCAATATATCAATCTTTACGTCTCGACCATTTCGAGACTCCTCGTCATGTCTATGATCTCATCCGGGACTCCGAACAACCTTCGGTACATCAAAATGCATAAACTCATAATAAATGTCATCGTAACGTTAAGCGTGCGGACCCTACGGTTCGAGAACAATGTAGACATGACCGAGACACGTCTCCGGTCAATAACCAATAGCGGGACCTGGATGCCCATATTGGCTCCTACATATTCTACGAAGATCTTTATCGGTCAGACCGCATAACAACATACGTTGTTCCCTTTGTCATCGGTATGTTACTTGCCCGAGATTCGATCGTCGGTATCCAATACCTAGTTCAATCTCGTTACCGGCAAGTCTCTTTACTCGTTCCGTAATACATCATCTCACAACTAACTTATTAGTTGCGGTGCTTGCAAGGCTTATGTGATGTGCATTACCGAGAGGGCCCAGAGATACCTCTCCGACAATCGGAGTGACAAACCCTAATCTCGAAATACGCCAACCCAACATCTACCATTGGAGACACCTGTAGTACTCCTTTATAATCACCCAGTTACGTTGTGACGTTTGGTAGTACCCAAAGTGTTCCTCCGGTAAACGGGAGTTGCATAATCTCATAGTTATAGGAACATGTATAAGTCATGAAGAAAGCAATAGCAACATACTAGACGATCGGGTGCTAAGCTAATGGAATGGGTCATGTCAATCAGATCATTCTACTAATGATGTGACCTCGTTAATCAAATAACAACTCCTTGTTCATGGTTAGGAAACATAACCATCTTTGATTAACGAGCTAGTCAAGTAGAGGCATACTAGTGACACTCAGTTGGTCTATGTATTCACACATGTATTATGTTTCCGGTTAATACAATTCTAGCATGAATAATAAACATTTATCATGATGTAAGGAAATAAATAATAACTTTATTATTGCCTCTAGGGCATATTTCCTTCACTTTTGTCTAGTACCACATCGTCCCTATTCACCGTAGAGCACAGCGCAGTCAGTTCCTCAGCCGCTAGGGCTTCAGATAGTGCCTCAAGGGCCAGTGCGACTATCTTGTTTTTGGTGCGGAGTGCTGTGTCCGGATCACTAGCGAGAGTGATGATCCCGTTAGGACCGGGCATCTTGAGCTTCATGTACCCGTAATGGGGTATTGCTTGGAAGATTGTAAACGCTTCCCGCCCTAGCAGAGCGTGATAACCGCTGCTGAACGGAGCCACAAGGAACGTGATCTCTTCGGACCTGTAATTATCCAGCGTGCCGAACACCACATCTAGTGTGATTTTTCCTGTACAGCGCGCTTCCTGACTGGGGATTATTCCTCTAAAGGTTGTGCTTCTTTGCTCAATGCGGTTCCAGTCTATTTCCATTTTTGAAGGGTTCCCTCATAAATGAGGTTCAATCCGCTGCCGCCGTCCATGAGTACCTTGGTAAGACGAAAGCCGTCCACTATTGGACTGAGGACCAATGCGGCTGGTGCTCGGGCTGTTCGGAATTTAGGTTCATCACTGGCGTTAAAAGGAATAGCCGTGTCACTCCATGGGTTTATTGTTGCTACTTGGTAGACTTCGGCAAGGCTGCGGAGTGTCCTTTTTCGCATATTATTTGATGTGAAAGTCTCGAAGACTGTTAATACCGTATTGGTGTCTCTGGGGTGGCTTTCTGTGGCCTCCGGAATTAGGAGATTTTCGCCAATTTTGGCCACTTGCGGAGTATCCAACATGCTCTAAGGCTGTGAGTTGGTGTGGCGTCCTCTGTACTGTGAATTTTACAGGGTCCATTAAGCCATCCTTCCAGTACGGTTCCATGCCCTGTAGAGGGTTTTTGATTTTTGGTGTTTGACCCGGGTGTCTGGTGATGATGCACCCTTTTATTTCGGACTGGGTTTGTATTCAGGGCCAAATTGTCCCAAATTTTTATTTTGGTTTTCCAGGCGCTTTCCATCACACACTACTTTCGTACAATGGATGCCAAGTCAGCGAAGCGTGTAATATCATGGCGACTTATGGCGTTGAGTATTCCCTTGTCCGTGCAGTTATTGCAGAAGATTGAGATTGCGTCTTCCTCGCGGCAGTCCCTTAGCATGTTCTTAACCAGGAGGAATCTGGCCCAGTAATGATGTACTGTTTCATCGGGTTCTTGCCTGATTTTGGATAGATCGCTTATGTTGGGGTGGGTGCGTGGAATTAAATCCGAAGCCTCACCCCATCTGAGGCTCAGAGGCCGAGGAATTTCTAAACTCGAAAATTTGGATTCTTGGATGTTGTCCAATGAATCCAGCCCGTTGCCTGACTCTAAGTTCAGGCCTTGAGTGATATCCTCCCCTCCGCGGGTATCCGGCTTGGAGGGATAGGGAATCCGGACGTAGCGAGTCCTTAAGATAGATGAAGGGTCGCCGCACTGTCCCTCTACCACGGCAACGTGATGGGTGACTTGGGGAGAGCTAATGTCTCTCAGATTGGGTTTAGGCCCAATTTGGTCGTAATCCGTGGCGACTCCCAGGGCGGCGAAGCAATCCAAGAGCTCGTTTATGGAGGAGAGCTCCATTGGATCTAACTGCTCGGCGAGTTCGGAGCTGACATGAAGATTGTTTTCGATGGCTCGAGAGGTCATCGTCGGTGCAGAAGCCGAACAGGCGGTCATAAGAAAACCACCTAGCCGGAGGGTTTCGCCGACAGCCAAAGCTCCCTTAGCAACGGTGCCGTCTTTAAAGATGGGGTGAGGCATCCTTCCTGATGACGACGACATAGAGGAACTCTCAATGAAAGCACCAATGTCGGTGTCAAAACCGGCGGATCTCGGGTAGGGGGTCCCGAACTGTGCGTCTAGGCCGGATGGTAACAGGAGGCCAGGAACACGAAGTTTTTCCTAGGTTCGGGCCCTCTCGATGGAGGTAAAACCCTACGTCCTGCTTGATTAATATTGATGATATGGGTAGTACACGAGTAGATCTACCACGAGATTAGAGAGGCTAAACCCTAGAAGTTAGTCTATGGTATGATTGTTGTTGTGTATGTTGTCCTACGAACCAAAACCCTCCGGTTTATATAGACACCGGACAGGGTTAGGGTTAGACAAAGTCAGTTACAATGGTAGGAGATCTACATATCCGTATCGCCAAGCTTGCCTTCCACTCGAAGGAAAGTCCCTTCCAGACACGGGACGAAGTCTTCAATCTTGTATCTTCATAGTCCAGGAGTCTGGCTACAGGTATAGTCCGGCCATCCGGACACCCCCTAATCCAGGACTCCCTCAGGGGGCGTCATTCCGGACTGCTATCAACGTCCCATGCGGTGCTGACCATTGGAGCGCCCTTCCCCTTTTTGGGCGCCTCTGCCTCCGGATGCGCCGGAGCCACCCTCTTCTTCTTTCTCTCCTCAGGGGGAGGATTGTTTCCTTCCTCCTACTCCTCTTCCCCGTCGTTGTCCTCAGGGACAGAGGAATGAGTTTCGTCGTCTTTGGACACCACGTCCGAAGTACCTTTATGACGGGGGCCACCCTTGGCCCCCTTTGCCTTTTTCTTGGCCTTCTTCTCCGGTGCCTTATATGGCACCGGTACCAGCATCTTCGCTAGGCGCGGGATGACTGGCTCCTCAGGCAACGGAGCCGGACACTAGATCCGCTCCGCCCTCTCCGTCCAGTCCTGAATGAGCAATAACCAAAGCTCAGATATCATCCTCAAAACAATTAAGTTGAGGAAACATTCAAAACAACGTACCTCGCTGGCGGGGTGTGTACAATCATGACCACAGTCTTAATCCGTGGCCGGCGGTTTCTCATTGCCCTTAAAGAGCAATTTCCATGCGCCTTCGTGTGTAGTCTCAAAGAGCCTTACCAAGGCCCGGTGCTTCCTTGGATTGAACTCCCACAACTGACGGCTTCGGTGCTGGCATGGGAGGATCCGGTGAACAAACATCACCTGGATCACATCAAGGACCTTGATGCTCTTGGTCACCATGCTCTGAACACGCGTCTGCAGCGCTATCAGCTCGTTAGGAGAACACCAGTCTAGACTCTTCTCAACCCAGGAGGTGAGTCGCATAGGAGCGTCGGAGTGAAATTCGGTAGCTGCGGCCCAGGTGGTGCCGCGTGGTTCCGTGATGTAGAACCACTACTTCTGCCACTCCTTTACCGTCTCCACGAAAGTGCCTTCGGGCCAGGAGACATTGGACAATTTACTCACCATTGCCCCTCCGCATTCCGCATGCTGGCCATCCACCACCTTCGGCTTTACGTTGAAGACCTTGAGCCACAACCCAAAGTGGGGTTGGATGCGGAGGAAGGCCTCACACACGACGATGAACGCCGAGATGTTGAGGAAGGAATTTGGGGACAGATCATGGAAGTCTATCCCGTAATAATACATCAGACTGCAAACAAAAGGGTGGAGTGGGAACCCTAGTCCGCGAAAGAAATGAGGGAGGAAAACTACCCTCTCGTTATGCTTCGGCGTGGGGACGATTTGTCCCTCGGCCGGCAAGCGGTGAGCGATTCCCTCCACCAAATATCCGGCCGCTCGGAGCTCAGTAATATCCTTCTCCTTGACGGAGGAGACCATCCACTTGCCCTGGCCACCGGATCCGGACATGGTTGCTTGAGTGGAAAGGAGATGAGAAATTGGGCGCTGGAGCTCGAGGTTGGAGAGGCGAAGACCGAGAGAAAGCGTGAGATGAGGAAAGGGGAATCCTTATCTCCTTATAAAAGGCAGTATATATCGAACGCCATCTCACTCGGCTTAAGATCCGCCTATTCCCAAGGGTTGTGTAAACGGCACGATTGGGTTACCCATACCCGCATTGATGAGAATCCTGATAAGGGGACACGATCTTTGCTTCGACAACACGTGCCAATGGCAACCACGTCTTGAAACGTGGGACAAACGGTTCGAAATTATGACCGACCGGACGTGATGTCACATTACAGAAAGTTGTCAACGGATTGAACTCGTGTAAAATGTATATATTCTCTCTGCAGTTGAGCATGGTGTGTAACAGGTCCGGATACAATCGTCACATCCGAAGACTATCTTGGAGTTTGGGAAGAGTGGAACCCGCCTTGCAATGCCGAAGACAATCTGCGCACCGGACTCCTTGTCATTGAAGCCAGGTTCAGGGGCTACTGAGGGAGTCCTGGACTAAGGGGTCCTTGGGCGTCCGGCCTGTTATCCATTGGGTCGGACTAATGGGCTATGAAGACATGAAGGCCGAAGACTATAGCCGTGTCCGGATTGGACTCTACTTGGCGTGGAAGGCAAGCTAGGCGACCGACTATGAAGATTTCCTCCTATGTAACCGTCCCCATGTAACCCTAGATCTCTCTGGTGTCTATATAAACCGGAGAGCATAGTCCGGATAGGACAGATTCATTACCATATACGCATATGCTAGACTTCTAGGGTTTAGCCATTACGATCTCATGGTAGATCAAGTCTTGTAACACTCATATTCATCAAGATCAATCAAGCAGGAAGTAGGGTATTACCTCCATAGAGAGGGCCCAAACCTGGGTAAACATTGTGTCCCTTGTCCCTGTTACCATCGATCCTAGACACACAGTTCGGGACCCCCTACCCGAGATCCACCAGTTTTGACACCGACACATAAGTCCTCATGGATAGCCAACTCCTCCTCCATCTTGACGTCACGGACGCCGTTGGAGAACAAGGAGATGATGGCCTCGTCCGTCACCTTGGGGATCTTGAGGCCGGTGTTGTTGAAGCGTTGGATGTACTTCCGGAGAGTCTCTCCTAGTTGTCGCCCGATGCGGCGAAGGTCGCCCGCGGCCGGCGGGCGGTCGCGAGTGCCCTGGAACTTGGCGACGAAACGGTCGCACATCTCGTCCCAGGAGGAGATCCAGCCTTGAGGCAGGTTCAGGAGCGACGAGCGGGTGCCATCCTTGAGGGCCATATGTAACCAGTTCGCCATGACCTTTTCGTCCCCGTTGACTGCCTCGATGCTCAGCTCATAGAGCTGCAGGAACTCCGCGGGGTCTGGTGTGCCGTCATAGCGAGGAGGCAGATCTGGCTTAAACTTGCCCGGCCAGGCAACGCTGTGCAGCTCGGGGATGAGCTGTGGTTGCCGGGGCACGTCCTGGGGGTGGAGCTTGGCCTTAGTGCTCACGCGCTGCAACGGCAAGCGGTGCAGGGGCCTGCTGTGACACCCCAAAATTTTGACCTTGTTTTGTTAATTAAAATTTTCCCAGGAAACTTAAACTTTTATTTTCTGGATTTTCTTTTGATTTCAGAACCATTCTTTTCTCTGTTATTATGGAGTTTTTAACCCAAGTGAAAACTTTCCAAATATATTATTGGACTTCTTTACCCTCTCAAGAAAAACATTTCTTTCATCAATGGAATTAATTACATAATTATTTTTCCTGATCTTTATTTCTTGAAAGTGGTTTCCCATGGTTTTAGGGTCCTATTTAAAATTCCAACCAAAAATTGGAGATGGCATGTGATGTTTCTAAATCACTTTTATGCAAAAATATATTCTATTCTTTGGAGATTTTGATCTCTACACCAAATTTTCAAATCTGGTCCAGTTGGCCATTTTGCACTACAACCTATTTAAATTTTTCTTTAAAGCTTCCACCAAAATTATGGGATGATGGTAGTAGTATATTATTCAACTTTATGCAAAAACCCAGTGATGTTCTTTGAAAAATTTGAGTAAATCAACCTCATCTTCATTCGGGTCCAGCTTGGTGCTTTGTACTGCAACCACATTTTAACTTGTCCTTTTAGCCATGATTCTTTTTCCTACTTATAGACCACCCTGCAAAACCCTTAAGTCCAGGAGAGTGGACCCATTGGAGGATTTTAAGTGCATGCAATAATACCTTTTTCTTTCTGTCCAAAACTGAAGTTTTGCAAAACTTGCACAATCAAGTTTCTAGTCTTGACCAACTAACCTTGCCACCATCACCTACACCTAAAGAGACTATGATCTGGAGTTTTTGGCCACCCCAAGAGTTTCCTAGATGCACTTGGCATTTCATCGAATAGGTCAGGAGCATGGCCAGTTTTGGCATGCTTTTGGACTTGCATTATGAAGTTGCCCTAATGGCCCAACCAATATGTCCACTAAGCTCCTAGATGACCCTGACCTAGTCCTCTAAGTCCCCGGCCTCTTCCAAACCCTTTAGCACACGCTGGCATTATGCCGAACACGCAGCGTGTTTGCGCTGTGCGTGCCTAGAGCGCACGTTTTGCATGCCCGCACACCGAGCGGCCGCATCTCGCTGCCGCCCTCCCCGTACCCGTGCTGCCCCTTGGACACTCGCAGCCAGCGCCCCGACCCCTCCCTCGCCGCAGAGCCGCCCTGGCCCCCCTCCTAGTGCACCATAGCATCACCACCACATGCCGCCACCGCCGCCCCGACAGCTCTGCCACGGACGGCGCCGCCCGAGCCACACCAGCGCGCCAGCACCCAGGCGACCTCAGGCCACCCCCATAGCACGCCCAAAGCCAGAAATCATCGGGGGGAAGCCGTCTTCCTCCACCCCGGTCGGTTCGGCCGCCGCCACGCCCCAGCACCATGCTTCGCAACCAGGGCCTCCCCCGCCCATCCAGCCACACCATTCTACTCCCCTCGACCGTGTGGAGCTGCCCAGCCTCTCAGTCATGATCGGGAACCACCGTAGCCCGAGCCCCTAAATCCACCCGAAGCCTCCTCCACCTTGGAGCTCGCCGCTGGCGACTCCCTCCACCCCACCGACCCAACAACCACCGGGAGGTCCGCCCTGGTCTAGCGGATCCATCCCTGCCCTTGGATCCCCATGGGGAGCCTCCGTTCGTCAGCGACAATCGCCGGAGCCCCGCCCCGCTCGGACAGAGGAGGGAGAAGAGGCGCGGCGACTGGTCAAGCCTGACCAGTGGACCCCCTGGACCAACTGTCAGTGACCCCGAGCTGGCTCGCGTGTTTTAAGTGAAAGAGCAAACGACCCAAAGTACGTCTCCTCTGCTTCGAAAACGTATTCTCCCCGACACGTTTTCTTTTTCTGGTTTTTATTTAAAAAACAGAATATTTACTAAACTTTGACTGGCTATAACTTTTTAAATATAAGTCCAAATGACTTGATTCTTTTTCTGTTGTTTCCCAAATATTGTCTAGTTTATTTTCATATTTATTTGAAATTTTTCCAAACAACTTTTTTGTACTGTTTTGAAAGTATGTGTTAATTCATATTTATTTAAAATAGGATTATGGAGAGGGAGAAGAAAACTTTCAAAAGTTTTGGAATGCACCCTGCCTCTCCACAACTTGAAGGCAAGCATTCTGAACCCTGGCATAATATTTGTTTTGTGTTGTTTGATACGGTTACAACACCATCGTGACACGGAGTATCTGTTATTTTTTTGTGAGGATATGATCATACTCATGAGTGCATATTGGTGATCTCATGCTATTGGAGCTTCATATGTTTGCGATAGTAGTCATCCTCACATGCCTTTCATGCCTATCGGAAGGAAGACGAGAAAGTCTCTGTCTTGGGTAGACACGAGCTTATCCTGGGTTCCTCGTCGAGACGGTTGTGTCCGGTATGGAAAGATGAGGTATGAGGAGTGGTGATTCTGTCTGTTGGTTGAAACATATTTGTTATGCTAATCATGCAGGGAATACTTAAACCTCTTGAGTCAGCCGTAGATCGAGTCTTGTTCCGGTAACCCCCATACTTGTTTCATACTACCACTGGTCCCTGCCACAGGTAGGGTATGGTTTAGTAAGTTGTCAACCCCTCCCTAGCACACGCCGTACAGAGGGGCCATGGTGAATGGATACCGGAAGGCCTCCGGTAAGCATGCCACCTTATCTGGGGGCATGGGTGTTTTCGGTTGGAGCCGAAGGGGTAGCTCCCCTAGTTTGCATGCGGTATAAATTTTGTGATCCCATGCTAATCAAGGTTGTAGCCTCCCCGCTAAGAGTTTTGCTTAACGGGTGTCGTGGGTGATTCCTGACAACGGTAAGTTAGGCTGGTGTGTGCGGTCAGGTGTGTTTTCAATTAAAAGACCGTAGACGGAAATAGTCCCGATGGACTAAAGGAATCCGTTACTCATGGGTAAAGAGTACACCCTCTGTAGAGATTATATCTATTCGAATAGCCGTGTCCATGGTTAAGGACTACAGTCTGGGATGGGTCAAGTGTCGGTCTTAGTGTTGGTCTTCGGAGGAAAAAACTACTAAACCAGAACATTGATTATGACCTGCGACATATGATGATTATGATTCTTATTATTGTGGACTAACCATTTGTATTATTTGAATTAGTGAGCATCCCTGGGACGGTTCTACCTCCTGGATATTCATTGTGATTATTTTTATATATAAGCCCTTTATGTGGTGTCGCTCAGACGCCCGACTGTGGCATGCTTGTTATTTCAATTGCTTATAAGCCCTTTATGTGGTGTCGCTCAGACGCCTGACTGTGGCATGCTTGACGCCCGACTGTGGCATGCTTGTTATTTCAATTTCTTATAAGACCTTTATGTGGTGTCGCTCAGACGCCTGACTGTGGCATGCTTGTTATTTCAATTTCTTATAAGCCCTTTATGTGGTGTCGCTCAGACGCCCGACTGTGGCATGTTTGTTATTTCAATTGCTTATAAGCCCTTTATGTGGTGTCGCACAGATGCCCGACTATGGCATGCTTGTTATATCCCTTATATATAAGCCCTTTATGTGGTGTCTCTCAAACACCCGACTGAGGCATGCTTTATATTATTATCCTTTCGAGGCATCACTTCAGACACCCGATCGGTGCTTTTCATTCCTAATCCCTGATCATTTATTCTTGTTATATTTGAATGATATGCTTGCGTGCATCATGAACCTTATCTCATAACAGACGAAGTGGTCATAGAATATTTCAAAGCATGATTATCAGTGGTTATATTATACCTGTGTTCTTAATGTTTGCGACTACATTCAAAGTACTCACTGGCTTGTCCCTGGCTATTGTCTTGGACAGATTTATTGCGTGGAAATGAGCGTTGCAATGACAGCCCCCGGACATACGCAATGGTGATAGCAGCCTCGCGAAGATAGGAGTTATCCTGGTCAGCTGTTCCTGTGGGAAATGGAGTCCCATAGACGCTGATGATCCGCAAACCGCTTCCGCCATCAACCACTAGAAACCATTTATTGTACCCATAGGCCAGAATGGTCTTGTACTACATATGATGTACTTTGCTTGGAGTTTCTGTATCAAGTTGGTGACTCATCAGCTAACAATAATCCTGGGGCTGGTGAGCACAAGGTCGACTTTCCGGGAAATTAATATCCTGAAAAAATGGTCCTGGCAAACTCGATATCAGAGCCAGGCTGACCATTGGCTAATACTAGCTTAGCCAGGTCGAAAAACCTAGGTAAACCAACCCACCAGACCTTAACCAAACCCCAGCCAAGCTTCTTGTGTATGATAGCCACACAGTGACCCGACACCTTTTGGCAGC
Source organism: Triticum monococcum (assembly GCA_034509565.1). Lineage (NCBI taxonomy): Eukaryota > Viridiplantae > Streptophyta > Magnoliopsida > Poales > Poaceae > Triticum > Triticum monococcum. Next base: position 611,706,360 of record CM067842.1, read on the forward strand.
CGGTGCCCAACCTATCAGCCTAGCCTGTCGATCACGCGCCAGTGACCGGCCCCTAAATAGTATTTTTCGCAAGCGTGCGAAGGAAGACTCCGTCCCCTTTTTCTATAAAAAGGCCACGCTAGTCTCAACCCAGCACAGCGCAACCTCTACCCAAAACCGAGCTAAAATGCCTGGCCCCATTGTTCACGATGAAACCACAACGACCAACCTTGGAGGTTTTGTGACTGACGGTGTCAAAACCGGCGGATCTCGGGTAGGGGGTCCCAAACTGTGCGTCTAGGCCAGATGGTAACAGGAGGGAGGGGACACGATGTTTTATCCAGGTTCGGGCCCTCTTGATGGAGGTAAAACCCTACATCCTGCTTGATTAATATTGAAGATATGTGTAGTACAAGAGTAGATCTACCACGAGATCAGAGAGGCTAAACCCTAGAAGCTCGCCTATGGTATGATTGTATGTTGTGAATGTTGTCCTATGGACTAAAACCCTTCGGTTTATATAGACACCGGAGAGGGTTAGGGTTACACAAGGTCGGTTACAAAGGAGGAGATATCCATATACGTATTGCCTAGCTTGCCTTCCACGCCAAGTAGAGTCCCATCCGGACACAAGACGAAGTCTTCAATCTTGTATCTTCATAGTCTAACAGTCCGGCCGATGGAGATAGTCTGGCTGTCCGGAGACCCCCTAATCCAAGACTCCCACAGTAGCCCCTGAACCAGGCTTCAATGACGACGAGTCCGACGCGCAGTATTGTCTTCAGCATTGCAAGGCGGGTTCCTTCTCCGAATACATGACAGAAGAAGTTGAATACGAGGATAGTGTCCGACCCTGCAAAATAAATTCCACATTCCACCGCAGAAAGAATAACGTTTTCGCAGATCTAATTTGCTGGCTTGTTTTGGCAGCACGACGTTACATCACGGCCCGGTGATTATTCGAACCGTTTCTTTTAACCAGCTCCACACATAATGCGAGGCGGTTTCGTGACACGTCTTGCCGAAGCGGAGATCGTGTTCCCCCAATTACGGGATTCCCATTAATGCGGTCATGGGTAACCCAACCGTGTCTAGGACTCCTAGATTATAGGCAAGTCCTAAACGGCTATTGAGAGGACGCTTGATCGAACGCTTCCTCTGCCTCGAGTTCTAACACCCAAAGCCCAGGTTAGGTGCTCCGGATCTTCAATCATGTCCGGATCCAGCCTTCAAGGCCGATGGATGCCCTCCTCTTTTACGGAAGAGGACATTAAGAAGTTGAGGGAGGCCAGATACCTGACCGCCGAGGTTTCGCATCGGTTGCCTGCTCGAGGGCAGGTCGTCCCTACTCCCGAACCCAACGAGAATGTTGTGTTCCTCTCCCACTTCCTCCGAGGTCTAGGCCTCACTCTGGATCCTTCCATCAGGGGTTTGATGTTCTATTATGGGCTAGATTTTCATGATCCAGCTTCGGACTCCTTTCTCCACATCTCGACGTTCATTGTCGTGTGTGAGGCCTTCCTCCGTGTTACCCCTCACTTCGACCTGTGGCTCAATACCTTTGAAGTGAAGCCGAAGATGATCGAGGGGCAACAGGCAGCGTGCGGAGGTGCATCAATAGGCAAGATGGCAGGAGCTCCATGGCCGGAAGGTTCCTTTCCAGAGGTGTCCGAATTATGGCAACAGGAGTGGTTTTACGTCACGGCTCCCCGAAGTGCCAATTGGGCGGCTACCCCCGCTTCCCGCTCGGGCCCCCCACCACAAATGATGTCATGGATTAGCAGAGGCCTGAGCTGGGGTCCAGCCAAGGACGTGCCTATACTGCAGAGCCGCATTCGAGATCTCTTCGAGGGAGATTTTAATTTGGCTGTGGTAATAAAAGTTATGCTGGTCCGTCAAGTCCAGCCTTGCAGACGCCGGCCCGTTCGCTTGTGGGAGTTCAACCCAGAGGGACCGTGTGCCATTCAAAGTTTCCTCAGCCGGACGCACGAGGAGATGTACAAATCATTCTTCAGGCCTCAAGTAGAGTGTCCGGATATTACTGAGGACGTGGGCCTAAGAAGTAACCGCGCCGCCGAACAAGTAAGAAATCCTCTGGCCGAACACATTGTATTTTATTCATCACGAAGTTATTTCTGAGAATTCGCTTTTTGACCAGGACTGGCTAACGAAGGCGAAGATGATTCGGTGTCCGGCACCCCTCCCTGAGGGTTTGAAAAATCCGGTATTGGAAAAGATGCTCGAGGTCGCACCTTGCCCGGAGCCCTCGAAGGAAGATACCGGGAGGGATAATACAGACGGACGTGGGCCCCCATCGCCGCCCATTCCAACTGAGGGAGCGAGCGTCTCCATGAAGGAGGACAACCGGGGGAGGAAAAGGACTGCTTCTGAGGATCCGGAAGCCGAAGCCTCCAAACGGGAGAAGAAATCTCCCACAGAGGGTCCCGCCTTGGGGGTGCTTCTGCTGCACAAAGTCCGCGGGGGGATCTGCCCTCCAACGAGTCGTAAGTGATCCCAAAATACTTTAATAGTAAAGGTATGCTATTTTTCTTTTGAGAAAATAACCACCGCATATATCTTGCAGTTCGGGCCTTAGCCCCTCTCAGATGAGCTCGCCTTCGGGGATCTTCTTCCGAAGATGAGGGAGAGCGAAACACCTCCCCCGGACTCCTCCGCTCCAGAAGCGGGCGACCCCGAAGTGTCGTCACGGAGGGCCTCTCCATATCCGGTGAGGCCAGAAGATAATCCCATAGACCCCCGAAGTCCCCAGCGTCCGGCTCCCGAGGAGAACAGATAAAAGAGTCCGGCACCATCTGGTGTGCGGTCGGACATTCTGAGGGAGTTGGTGGGCGAGTGGCCATCTCAGAAGAACACCTTATGCTGATGGGTACAGTGATAGAATCTCGTCCGCCGAAAGCGGATTACACCTTATGAGTCTACCGACAGGCTTTGAGGTACGTGAGATAATATGTGATGGTACTGCACATGTTATGTGTGCCCTGTGTAGATAGTAGCCCCTGATACTCTGGTTGTCGTCGAGGACGGCGGCGAACAGAGGATCATATTCTCAGGCAATAACCAGACTGCCCCTATGTGCAGTTGGTGGAGACTCCGGTGGCTGTCCGGAATAGTGAGTTTGCCAAATTAAAATGGCAACTGAATGCGGCAGACGCCGACATCGAGCTTGTTCACAAGAGGCTTGACGAGGCACGGGGTAAGTGTTATTATCTGGTGAGTGCCACATAGTAAGAGCAGCATGATGCCAGTATCTTTAATATGTCGTGACTGCAGATGGAGCTGCCTCCGTGGAAGCCTTGCGGGCAGAACTTGCCCGAGCCAAGAAACAAGCGAGGATTAATAATGCCGCTGCTTTGAAGGTGGCTGAAGAGTTGAAGGCCGAGAAGGCCGCACATTGCGAGAGCTAAGAGAAGATGGCCAAGATGGCCGTAGAATTGAAAGACAGTGCCGACCGTTGCCGGATCCTTGAAAATAAAAACCGAGCAAAGGCAACGGATCTTTAGAAGGCCACGGCGGTGGAGAAGGACCCTTGTTCTGCTATGAGAGCGAAGAAGGAGGAGCTACGGGAAGCCGGGGATATTGCGGCTGGGAAACCCTTCATGTTACGGAGGAAGTTCGGAGATCCACAGTATGCCCCTCTGGATCGGCTGTGGAGTTCGGCAGATGCGTATATGGATTTGGCGGCGAGTGCTGCCGATGCTACCAAGTACTTCCAAGGTCAGACAGATCGTGAAGTGGACAAGCTGTTCTGGTCGCAGTTCAACGTTCCAGAGCGTCTGCTTTCATTGATTGACCAGCTAGCCAAATGGGCCGAACTGAATAGGTTGTCCGGACTCGCCATGAGGGCTGTTGTGGATCAGCTGTGGCCGGAGAAGCAAAAGCCGGATAGCTATTTCAGCTTAGTGCAGCAGTTCCTTGGTGCGGTGCCGCGCATTAATGCGATGAAGAGGTCGGCGTGCATAGAAGGCTCGCCGATGGCCCTTGCCCGTGTTAAAGCATACTGGGCAGAGATGGACGCTTACATAGTCGCGGTGCAGGGTTCGGCCATAGGCCGAGTGGCAGCCGAGCATTATTTCGAGGAGGTTCTCGAGGGTGCTCGTTTGATAGAGGCCCAGTGCTCGAAGAATATTATGTTTGAGTGATATATATTCTCATTGTAAACACAATGCTTGTATGAAGTTTTTATAAGGCTATGTTTATACTTTTGCCTGAAAGTAGTATGCTGCCTCCTGTGTGGCCGTTTATGTATACATGTGTATAACCTGAAAGATTGCAGCCGTCGGCTTCGACCCCCATGCATATAATGCGGAGGTGCTCGAAACAAACGCGTGTTCACACTTAGCCCAACGTCTTGGTCCTAATAAGGAGGTGATAGCGCAGCGAGCGAGGCAACCGGACTATAATGCTTTAACACTTTCACTTAGCCATAGGAGTTTGACAGTGGGGCTACTAGATAGCCCCTGGTGGCTCCGCACTCTCCCGATCGCGGGGTGTGTATATGCCTGGCCGGAAAATGGCCCTTCATTAAGGCGGAGGAATTCTAACATTCCGATAAGTCATCGAGTGGTTGACCAGTCTCACGCTATATCATGACAGTCAGTTTTCGGCTTTCTCTGCTGAGGTGCTCGTCCAGATGAACCAGGGCACAATTGCAGTAGTTATCCTGGTGCTACCTTAGCCGGTAAAGCGGAACTTAAGGCACCAAAACACAGGAGCCGGGCAAACCCAACATTTGACCAAAGACAATGATTCGGAGCTGATGCATATAAGGCCAAACTCGCGATGCCGAACACTCCCAAAGGTATTCGATCTTTATGGTATAAACCGGGCCGAAATAGTTCCCTTTGTAAGAAGCCCCTTGTGTCCAGGTATGTGCATTATTCTGACGTGGCCACATGCCAAGACGTCAGCATCCTTCTCAACTATGCTGAGAATTCGGTAGATATGTATCAACAAGAGACAGTAAAAAAGGTTTACGCAGGGTCTTAATCTAAAAAGAATTCTTGGAGCAGGTCCCTGCTGCACGTCTATGCCTGTGTCTCCGTTGTGCCGTATCCTGGACGGGTGTAGCACGATGATCATTTGTAAAAGAGAGGAACTTAGGTGAAAAAGTTGTCGTGCAAAAACATAGTTTTTAAAGAAACCATGTATAATTTAAGATGAGTAAAAATTGCCACTTGTCTGCGCGCGTTGAGCCCCTTGTATTTGTAATAGGGGTGTGACCATTGATCCAGTATAAATTGCATATAGCTGCACCAGACTCGTCTAACCGTGTCCGAGGTCGTGACGACCTGCTAAACGGTTTAGTTGGTGAGGCCATTTTTAGTGTGCGGCTGCCAAGGCAACCGCACTCTCTTCGGCGCGCAAAGATCTCTTAATACTTCCGTTCACTGTAATGATGCCACGTGGGCCGGGCATCTTGAGTGTGAGGGAAGCGTAGTGAGGTATTGCATTAAAGCGAGCGAAAGCTTCGCGTCCGAGTAGTGCTTGACAACCACTTTGGAACGGAGCGATGTGGAAGGTTAAGTGTTCGCTACGGAAGTTATCGGGGAAGCCGAATATAACCTTTAGTAGCAGGGAGCCTGTGCAATGAGCCCCTGGGCCTGGCGTTACTCCTTTAAAGGTAGTATTGCTATGGCATATTTTTGTTGGGTCTATCCCCATTTCGCGGATTGTATCGTGGTATATCAGGTTTAGACTGTTGCCACCGTCCATCAGGACTCGTGTGAAGTGGTATCCGTCAATTATTGGGTCTAATACCAGGGCAGCCCATCCTGCACGCCGGATACTTGTTGAGTAATCCCGATGGTTGAAAGTGATCGGATGAGACGACCAATGGCCGGGCTCTGCGGTGATAGGCCTTTGGGCATATTTTTCTGGGAGTGCCATTTTGTTTCTTCCCTTGATCACGTGTAACACATTTACTGTTTTGACTTCCGGTGGAAATTTCTTTTGTTTCCCAGTGTCTTGCTTAAGAGGCTCATCCTCGTCTTCGCTTGGTGTATCCTCCCCCTTGTGTACGGCGTTGAGCTTGCCGGACTGCTTGAAGACCCAACATTCTCTATGGGTATGATTGGTTGGTTTGCCAGGGGTGCTATGGATCTGACATACTTGGTCCAGAATTTTGTTTAGGCTGGACAGTTCGTCTCTGGCGCCTCTCGAGGGCAGCTTTTGCTGACCTGGCCCAGAGCTTTTGAATCCGGCGTTTACTCCCGTGCTCTTGGTGCCGTCTCCTTTATTCCGGCGTTTGTTATTGTTGTTGCGTCGTGATTTCCTGTTTCCATCTCTAACTTCAGATGTACTGGGGTCACTGGTGCTGCATCGGGCTAGCCAGCTGTCCTCACCCGCCCAAAAGCGGGTCATGAGGCTTGTTAATGCTGCCATTATTCTCGGTTTTTCTTGGCCTAGGTGTCGGGCAAGCCATTCGTCACGGACGCTATGCTTAAAAGCTGCCAAGGCTTCGGCATCCGGACAGTCGACAATTTGGTTCTTTTTAGTAAGAAACATGTTCCAAAGCTGTCGGGCTGACTCTCTGGGTTGTTGAGTTGTATGACTCAAATCATCCGCGTCCGGAGGTCGGACATAAGTCCCTTGAAAGTTTGCCCGAAAAGCGTCTTCGAGCTCTGCCCAGCTTCCAATGGAGTTTTCGGGGAGGCCTTTAAGCCAGTGACGAGCTAGCCCTTTGAGTTTGAGTGGTAAGTACTTGATGGCGTGGAGATCATCTCCTCGAGCCATATGGATGTGGAGGATATAGTCCTCGATCCAGACCCCAGGGTTTGTTGTTCCGTCGTATGCCTCTATGTTTACAGGTTTGAATCCCTCTGGAAATTCATGATCCAGCACCTCATCGGTGAAACATAGGGGGCGTGCGGCACCCCTGTATCTGGGTGTACCGCGTTGTTCGGATGTTTGTTGTGTTATATCGTATGTTGGGGCGCACTTGCGTGGTCCATAGATGGATGTGGTTGCGTTGTCCTTTTGGTGCAAGCCCTTGCGTGAATCGCGTATTGTCTTGTGAGTGGCATTGTTTGCCGCTCTATGTTGGCCGTGAGGTCGTCTATCCGGCCAGGTGGCTGCTTTGATTTTTGGTTGTGAGGGGTCTGAGGCCTCCTCATCGAATGCAGGTAGCAACTTCCGCTTTGGGTAGCTCTTGGTGGGGCGATTGTCACTGTACTTCGTTGCTGCTATTGAGTACTTTACTCCATCTAATTTGGAGTGTGTCCTGCGTAGCCTTGAGCCTTTGCTTCTGCTTTTTCAGACTCCTTGGGGTGGCAACAAGCCTTTGACGGGCATTCTGCTGCTCCGGGTGCCTGTCCGGCATTGTGTCGTCCGGGCTATTATCTTTGACAAAATTGGTTTGTTCGGTTTGATTCTCCGTATTGCCGTGGTCCGGCAGTGGTTCGCCCTGCTCCAATGCTGGGTCGGTGTGATCGTTATTTCTGGCGAGGCGAGATTTGGGGCGGCGCTTGTGCCGCTGCTTTGACTGCTTCTCGAGGGAACAAGCCTTCGGTGCATCCTTCCGTTCATCGTCGTCGTCTTCTTTTGGTGTGTCCACCATGTATACGTCATCTGATGAAGTGGACGTCCAGCGCCCTGTGGGCGGTGGTTCCTCTTCGCCTCCCGTGTCATTGTCCATACCGTCGATGTCTTTGGAGTCAAAGTCGAGCATGTCGGTTGAGTCATAGACAGTGGCTATTAAGTGGGTGGTGGGTGGGCGTCGAATTTCTTCGTTGTCCGCGTCCCAATCTTGTTGGCCATAATACGGCCAGGGCTCTCCTAACAAAGAGAGAGACCTTAGTGAATTCAGAATGTCGCCAAGGGCGAGTGCTGAAAGATACTCGGGGTGGTGAATTCCATGATCGGCGCCCAATCGGATTCGATCGGCAGGGGTGCGGATGGTTCGGAGTCTGGAAAAGAGTCTGGCGCCTTGGAATCACGGGCTGCACGGAGGGTTATGTTGGTGTTTGGTTCGATCGCCGTTGAGGCTGCAGCCCCTGAGGCGGTGTCTAGCCACCTGTCCTCTATTGGTGCAGTTGGCTCCGAGCTAAGGGTCGGAGCTAATGCGGGAGCTGCCTCTGGGGTACTGTTCGGCGACAGAGCTAGGTCATACCAATCGCGACAGTGCGGCGCGCCCGGCTATGGCTCGAATCGGTCGAGGATCAAGTCCCTGCGGGCGTCGGCCGTGTAGTTCAAACTTCCAAATCTAACCTGATGGCCAGGGGCATAGCTTTCAATCTGCTCCAGATGGCCAAGCGAATTAGCCCGCAGTGCAAAGCCGCCGAATACGAAGATCTATTCGAGGAGAAAAGTCTCACCCTGGACCGCATTGCTATCGATGATATTAGGAGCCATCAAGCCTAGCGGTGACGGCACAGAGGAACTCTCAATGAAAGCACCACTGTCGATGTCAAAACCGGCGGATCTCGGGTAGGGGGTCCCGAACTGTGCGTCTAGGCCGGATGGTAACAGGAGGCAGAGGACACGATGTTTTATCCAGGTTCGGGCCCTCTTGATGGAGGTAAAACCCTACGTCCTGCTTGATTAATATTGAAGATATGTGTAGTACAAGAGTAGATCTACCACGAGATTAGAGAGGCTAACCCCTAGAAGCTAGCCTATGGTATGATTGTATGTTCTGATTGTTGTCCTACGGACTAAAACCCTTTGGTTTATATAGACACCGGAGAGGGTTAGGGTTACACAAGGTCGGTTACAAAGGAGGAGATATCCATATACGTATTGCCTAGCTTGCCTTCCACGCCAAGTAGAGTCCGATCCGGACACGAGAAGAAGTCTTGAATCCTGTATCTTCATAGTCTAATAGTCCGGCTGATGGAGATAGTCCGGCTGTCCGGAGACCCCCTAATCCAAGACTCCCACAGTAACCGTGCTAGCAAACCTCACCCGTCGTGCCTTCGCGTTAGAAGAGCCTACAGAATATGTTGTGTACCAAGGGTCCATGAGCGGTGAGAGCCGCCAATTCTGGGCCACTGTGCACGTCTATGGTAGGGGTCTATCGCCAGAACGCCCCTACAGGTTCACCGGAAGGACAACTTCCTTTGAGCCACAAGCCATCCAACTAGCTGCTCGAGAAGCTATGGTTCAACTCCGGCACTTGTCGCCCAGAGTTAACTGTCGCTCATTCTACTACTACCCCAGTCATGACGGGTATGGTAGGCCACCCCAGGTTGCCAACGGAGATCACGAGACGGATCCTGCATTATTGCATCTGGTGCGCTATGTAAGTGCACTAGAGGAGTTGTTCGATCAACTCACCCTCGATCTGATCGTAGCTCGAGGACAACTGGTTCGCCGAACCCCGGCGAGAAGAGAAGATGAGCCCGACGCTGACAGCCCAGTCATGCTGTTCGGACAACCAATCGAGACCTTGAGGTCAGCCCCAGCCATCGACCAAGGTACTTTGATGTCTCCAGAAGTGCTTCATCGCCTTTTGGGAACACGCTCCAACGGGATTGTGGCCAACAATCCCCGCGATGGTCATCATCGCTACCCCGACCCTGCAGCCCCTCAACCCCCTCCAGCTAACCCGGACGGTGAGACCCGTGACGAGGCCACGACGCCAACAAGGCACGCCCGCTTAGATATTAACGAGGCAGACTAAGTCACTCGAGTAGTACCGAGCCTTAGTATGTCTACGCCCGGTAATTTTGTGACCTTGTATCACCGTAAATAAATGCAGCCTGCTTGTGTGCCTCTGTTTTAAATTAATAGCCGTGCATGAGTATATTGGCATACATTGCATTTTTAATTCCGAGCGTAGCTACCAAAAAAACACCCCGATGACGCCCACAGTGATACATCACTTTTTTGAGATGTGTGTATCTGTGGCTTTGACCCCGACCTCATGAGAGCAGAACCGACAAACTAGTGCCCCTCACCGCGGTAAATACCCCAGCCCGAATGCTATATAAAAGGCCACCTTGTGACCTTGCCAAGTACCCCTCACCTTGTGCACAACCCTCACAACCATTTCTTGCCATGCCGAGCCCTAGTATTTATCTGAGGACTCCAAATGCAACCCCAGGCAGTTTTGTTAAAATATTGTCGGACTTTACCTGCAGTACCATGGGTTCTACCCAGCCACCCCAGTACGAGCTGCTCAAATCAAGAATCACCCCTTCCACCTCGAAATATTGGGCAGTAGTGCATGTCCCTCCCGTAAACTCAAACCAAGACCCAACGGAAGTCTCCTTCGTGGGGAAATCTGTGCCAACTCCACAAATGGCCGTAGAAGCTGCTGCACATGAAGCGCTTGTTCACCTTCGATTCGCGGTACCCTATGCCAGCGAATGAGGGTATTATTACTTTCCGAGCCGTGCCGCACCCGGGGAAGTAACATCTTTTCCCGGTGGACGAATTGAGAGAGACCCAGTACTGGCCAACCTTGCCCAGTATGTCATCGCTCAATAGCGTTTGACCCAGCAAGTAATGGGTTATCTCCAGGGCCTCGCTGATTTAAATCCTCAGATCGCCATTGGCAGACCACTGAGGCCCGACCAGGAGAGACGCGTTCATCGACTGGTCAATTCACTTCCTCTGATAGAAGAAGAGTGTGCCCCAATCTTAGAGATGTTTTCTCGGGACCCTGTCCTTTTACCGTTTTCATTGTAAACGTCATAGCTATGTTTATTTATGTGTTGCAGCTTATGCGTTGTACCCAAGTTTGTGCTATGAGTAAACTGTTCAGTTTCAGCTGATAGGAGCAACATTTTCAAAACAACCCTTAGAAAATCTCGAGGACGAGATTTTTCTTAAGGGGGGTAGTGTTGCGACACCCCAAAATTTTGACCTTGTTTTGTTAATTAAAATTTTCCCAGGAAACTTAAACTTTTATTTTCTGGATTTTCTTTTGATTTCAGAACCAGTCTTTTCTCTGTTATTATGGAGTTTTTAACCCAAGTGAAAACTTTCCAAATATATTATTGGACTTGTTTACCCTCTCAAGAAAAACATTTCTTTCATCAATGGAATTAATTACATAATTATTTTTCCTGATCTTTATTTCTTGAAAGTGGTTTCCCATGGTTTTAGGGTCCTATTTGAACTACAACCATTTGATAAATTTATTTAAAATTCCAACCAAAATTTTGAGATGGCATGTGATGTTTCTAAATCACTTTTATGCAAAAATATATTCTACTCTTTGGAGATTTTGAGCTCTACACCAAATTTTCAAATCTGGTCCAGTTGGCCATTTTCCACTACAACCTATTTAAATTTTTCTTTAAAGCTTCCACCAAAATTATGGGATGATGGTAGTAGTATATTATTCAACTTTATGCAAAAACCCAGTGATGTTCTTTGAAAAATTTGAGTAAATCAACCTCATCTTCATTCTGGTCCAGCTTGATGCTTTGTACTGCAACCACATTTTAACTTGCCCTTTTAGCCATGATTCTTTTTCCTACTTATAGACCACCCTGCAAAACCCTTATGTCCAGGAGAGTGGACCCATTGGAGGATTTTAAGTGCATACAATAATACCTTTTTCTTTTTGTCCAAAACTGAAGTTTTGCAAAACTTGCACAATCAAGTTTCTAGTCTTGACCAACTAACCTTGCCACCATCACCTACACCTAAAGAGACTATGATCTGGAGTTTTTGGCCACCCCAAGAGTTGCCTAGATGCACTTGGCATTTCATCGAATAGGTTAGGAGCATGGCCAGTTTTGGCATGCTTTTGGACTTGCATTATGAAGTTGCCCTAATGGCCTAACCGACATGTCCACTAAGCTCCTAGATGACCCTAACCTAGTCCTGTTAGTCCCCAGCCTCTTCCAAACCCTCTAGCACATGCTGGCATTATGCCGAACACGCAACGTGTGTGCGCTGGGCGCGCCTAGAGCGCACGTTTTGCACGCGCGTGCACCGAGCCGCCGCGTCTTGCTGCCGCCCTCCCCGTACCCGTGCTGTCCCTTGTCCACTTGCAGCCAGCGCCCCGACCCCTCCCTCGCCGTAGAGCCGCCCTGGCCCCCTCCTGGCGCACCACCGCATCACCACCGCATGCCACCACCACCGCCCCGACAGCTCTGCCATCGACGGCGCCGCCCGAGCCATACCAGCGCCCCATCTCGCTCATGGTACAGCCCGAGCTCATCCACGGGCTCGTCCGCTCGCGCCCGTCGCCGCCACGATGCCCTGCAAGGTACAGCGAGGCGGTTCGCCGAGCTTATCTCCGGCCGCCACGGGACCGACCTCATTGCACTATAAAAGGAGACCCCCGAGCTCATCCGAGCACCCAGGCGACCTCAGGCCACCCCCATAGCACCCCCAAAGCCAAAAATCCTCGGGGGGAAGCCGTCTTCCTCGACTCCGGCCGGTTCGGCCGCTGCCACGCCCCAGCGCCATGCTTCGCAACCAGGGCCTCCCCCGCCCATCCAGCGACACCATTCTACTCCCCTCGACCATGCGGAGCTGCCCAGCCACTCAATCGTGATCGAGAACCACCGTAGCCCGAGCCCCTAAATCCACCCGAAGCCTCCTCCACCGCGGAGCTCGCCGCGGGCGACTCCCTCCACCCCCGCCGACCCAACAACCACCGGGAGGTCTGCCCTGGTCTGGCGGATCCATCCCTGCCCTTGGATCCCCATGGGGAGGCTCCGTTCGTCAGCGACGATCGCCGGAGCCCCGCCCCGCTCGGACCGAGGAGGGAGAAGAGGCGCGGCGACTGGTCAAACCTGACCAGTGGACCCCCTGGACCCACTGTCAGTGACCCCGAGCCGGCCCGCGTGTTTTAAGTGAAAGCGCAAACGACCCAAAGTACGTCTTCCCTACTTCGGAAACGTATTCTCCCTGAAACGTTTTCTTTTTCTGGTTTTTATTTAAAAACAGAATATTGACTAAACTTTCACTGGCTATAACTTTTTAAATATAAGTCCAAATGACTTGATTCTTTTTCTGTTGTTTCCCAAATATTGTCTAGTTTATTTTCATATTTATTTGAAAATTTTCCAAACAACTTTTTTGTCCTTTTTTGAAAGTATGTGTTAATTCAAATTTATTTAAAATAGGATTATGGAGAGGGAGAAGAAAAATTTCAAAAGTTTTGGAATGCACCCCGCCTCTCCACAACTTGAAGGCAAGCATTCTGAACCCTGGCATAATACTTTTTGTGTTGTTTGATACGGTTACAACACCATCATGACACGGAGTATCCGTTATTTTTTTGTGAGGATATGATCGTATTCATGAGTGCATATTGGTGATCTCATGCTATTGGAGCTTGATATGTTTGCGATAGTAGTCATCCTCACATGCCTTTCATGCCTACCGGAAGGAAGCCGAGGAAGTCTCTGTCTTGGGTACACACGAGCTTATCCCGGGTTCCTCGTCGAGACGGTTGTGTCCGGTATGGCAAGATGAGGTATGAGGAGTGGTGATTCTGTCCGTTGGTTGAAACATATTTGTTATGCTAATCATGCAGGGAATACTTAAACCTCCGGAGTCGGCCGTAGATCGAGTCTTGTTCCGGTAACCCCCATACTTGTTTCGTACTACCACTGGTCCCTGCAACAGGTAGGGTACGGTTTAGTAAGTTGTCAACCCCTCCATAGCACACACCATACAGAGGGGCCATGGTGAATGGATACCGGAAGGCCTCCGGTAGGCATGCCACCTGGTCTGGGGGCATGGGTGTTTTCGGTTGGAGCCGAAGGGGTAGCTCCCCTAGTTTGCGTGCGGTATAAATTTTGTGATCCCATGCTATTCGAGGTTGTAGCCTCCCCGCTTAGGCTGGTGTGTGCGGTCAGGTGTGTTTTCAATTAAAAGACCGTAGACAGAATTAGTCCCGATGGACTAAAGGAATCCGTTACTCGTGGATAAAGAGTACACCCTCTGTAGAGATTATATCTATTTGAATAGCCGTGTCCATGGTTAGGGACTACAGTCTGGGATGGGTCAAGTGTCGGTCTTAGTGTCGGTCTTCGGAGGAAAAAATTACTAAACCAGAACATTGATTATGACCTGCGACATATGATGATTATGATTCTTATTTTTGTGGACTAACCATTTGTATTATTTGAATTAGTGAGCATCCCTGGGACGGTTCTACCTCCCGGATATTCACTGTGATTATTTTTATATATAAGCCGTTTATGTGGTGTCGCTCAAACGCTCGACTGTGGCATGCTTGTTATTTCAATTGCTTATAAGCCCTTTATGTGGGGTCGCTCAGATGCTCGACTGTGGCATGCTTGTTATTTCAATTGCTTATAAGCCCTTTATGTGGTGTCGCTTAGACGCCCGACTGTGGCATGTTTGTTATTTCAATTGCTTATAAGCCCTTTATGTGGTGTCGCACAGATGCCCGACTGTGGCATGCTTGTTATATCCCTTATATATAAGCCCTTTATGTGGTGTCTCTCAGACAGCCGACTGAGGCATGCTTTATATTATTATCCTTTCGAGGCGTCGCTTCAGACACCTGATCGGTGCTTTTCATTCCTACTCCCTAATTGTTTATTCATGTTATATTTGAATGATCTGCTTGCGTGCATCATGAACCTTATCTCATAACAGACGAAGTGATCATAGAATATTTCAAAGCATGATTATCAGTGGTTATATTATACCTGTGTTCTTAATGTTTGCGAGTACATTCAAAGTACTCACTGGCTTGTCCCTGGCTATTGTCTTGGCCAGATTTATTGCATGAAAAGGAGTGTTGCGATGACAGCCCCCGGACCTATGCAATGGTGATAGCAGCCTCGCGAAGATAGGAGTTATCCTGGTTAGCTGTTCCTATGGGAAATGGAGTCCCATAGACGCTGATGATCCGCAAACCGCTTCCGCCATCAACCACTAGAAACCATTTGTTGTACCCATAGGCCAGAATGGTCTTCTACTACATATGATGTACTTTGCTTGGAGTTTTCTGTATCAAGTTGGTGACTCATCAGCTAACAGTAATCCTGGGGCTGGTGAGCACAAGGGCCACTTTCCGGGAAATTAATATCCTGAAAAACCGGTCCTGACACCTGCCGCAGCAGGCGTTCCTGACATGGTGGTGCGGGGAGTGGTGGAGCGTTCTCCTGCGGTCGAGGGATCTCTTGACAGCTACCTTCTTCAGGTGCTGGTGCCGGACGCGGAAGTTCACACCGCGGAACTGCACGTCTTGGCGCCAAGGCGCCATCTTGAGGCAGAGGCGCTCCCTGGGCCGCGCCGCCCGAAGCAGGCGGAGCGCATTGTGGATAAAGGGACAGCGCTGGAGAGCCCCCTGCGGCACGGACGAGCTCGGCGATGCAGTCGAGCCAGCCTTCATAGAGGTCGTCGACCGGACGGTAGAGTAGGAACTCATGCGCCATGAGGAGCGCGGCCCCTGCGTCCATGGGAGGGCGACGAGCGTGCGATGACGAACCAGCTGCAGTCAGCGACGGAGTGGCGGTGCGGCCGTCCCGCCGCATCGAGGGGTGCAGCAAGGAAGCTTGCTGCTTGTTCCCCGCCGGGCTGGTGGCGGCGTTGATGGCGGGTGATGGCGAACGACAAGGCGGCCCACCGACGGGAGCTGTCTGGGCGATGCGGGCGGCCAGGGCAGCCCGGCGCTTAGTGCGAGCACGACGAGCGTCCGCCATGGAGACGATGGAGCAACTGGACGTGAAAACGACGGAAAGGAAGATCCGGCGCACCCCTACCTGGCGCACCAAATGTCGGATGTGGGGTTCTGGCAAAACCCTTAAGGTTCGTGCTCTGGGGTGCGCGCGGAGATTTCCTCCCTACTGATCTACGTCCTAGCACGCTAAGATCTCGCGGACGAACTCGACGAACTCACAACACAAAGACACGCGATTTATACTGGTTCGGGCCACCGTAGTGGTGTAATACCCTACTCCAGTGTGTGGTGGTGGTTTGCCTCTTGGGATGATGAAGAACAGTACAAGGGGAAGAGCGGCCTCCTGAGGTTGAGGTGCTCTTGTGCTTGGTGTGTGTGAGGATAGAATGGATCTGGTCCAAGTATAGTTGCCTTCTACAGTGGTGGCTAGTTCTATTTATAGAGGCCCTGGTCCTCTTCCCAAATATCGAGCAGGAAGGGATCCAACATTGGCGGCCAATTTGAAAGGGGACAACTAGTAAAAGCTATCCTAACAAAAGTGGTCTTCGCCTGTGAAAGGGCTCAGGTGATGACGCCGTCTTGGGCTCCACATGACCTCCGTCCTGCTAGGAAGCCGGTTTTGGTCTTGTTGCATGGATAAGGAAACTTTTGCTTGATGCCTTGGTACTCTGCCCCTGCGCTTGCCCCCTTTGCACCAAAGAGGAAACAAGGACGCTGTGCGCACTAGCGCCCGCCTGGTGCCGGTCGTCATGGCTCACGTCACGAGAGCCTCACGAGGTTTGCCCTTCCTTGATATCTCCGCCCCTTGCGAGCCTTCCAGGGGAGGCTGCTCCTGAAGAGGTCTTGTGTCGTCCGCCTCATGAGGCTTGGCCTCTCGCAGAGGTCTTGGATGCCTTGTTGATGAAGATGGGCCATACAGGCCTGCCAACCTAGCCATGCTCTTGGCCGCAGGCAGGCAAGTCTGGGGACCCCCGTTCCTAGAACGCCGACACCAGCCTCGCGAGGATCGTCCTCAGGGCAACGCCGGTCTTCCCCCGTTGCCGCCGCCACCAAGAAGGATCGATGACCACCATCAAGACGAGGGGGGTAGGGGCTTCTAGGAGCCACGTGCTATCGCCTGCATCTTGGGCGGAGCCCAGGCCCTAGCCTCACAGCGTATCTTCAAACTATTTGCTCGTGAAGTGAATGACGTCCTCCCCAAGCTCGAGGCCACGCACCCGCTCAGGTGGTCCCAGTGCGCCATCACCTTTAGCTCGGCGGATCAACTCAAGTGCGCAGCCACCGCTGGCGCCCTCCTGATGCTTTGTTCGCCAGTCATCAGCAATGTGCAAGTTACCAAGACCCTCATCAACGGCAGTGTAGGGCTCAACGTCCTGTCCGTCGACACATTCGACAACCTCCAAGTGCCGTATGACCAGCTCCAGCCCACCAAGCCTTTCTCAGGAGTGACCAACGGTTCCACCACGCCGATTGGGCAGGGCCGCCTCCTTGTCACCTTCGAGGAATGCAAGAACTACCGCACCGAGCTCATCGACTTCGACGTCGCGCACATCTGCCTGCCATACAACGCCATCCTTGGGTATCCAGCCCTGGCCAAATTCATGGCGATGACACACCATGGCTACAATGTCCTCAAGATGCCGGGAAGCAGCGGAATCATCATGGTCCCGTGCAAAGAAAGAGACGTGGTGTGCTCCCTCGAGCGTGCCTTTCAAGCTGCGGCAATCGACAACCCCGACGGCAAGGGCGAGGGCCCTCCGGAGGCCATCCCCAAGAAGAAGAAGCAGCTGCGTCATGTCGGACCTCAGGAAGATGGCGTCGCAGCTGGAACCTCGTCAGGATCAGCGCCCGCTCCAGGGGCGCCTCCCTCCATCACATAGGAAGGCGCACCCAGCGCCCTCCTCGGGCATGGCTCGGGGGCTCTCTTCTGGAGGGCCTCAGACCTTGCCAACATCATGAGGGAGGCGCTCGGGCACCACATGGAGGCGTGCTTTGCGGCATGTCTCCCTCAAGAGGACACAGGGCAAGGAGTCCCGCCATCTCAGGAGACATCCTGATCTCCGCAAGACACGAGCCTCAGCAACGCGCCAGCCCTTGTCGAACACCCAGTGTATTTTGTCAGCACGGTGCTGCGGGACGCGAGGGCGCGGTACCCCATGCCTCAGAAGCTCCTGCTCACGCTCTTGGTGGCCTCACGCAAATTGCGGCACTACTTCCAAGGCCACCCCATCAAGGTCGTCTCAGCCTACCCACTGGAGAGGGTGCTCAGGAGCCCCAACTCTGCTAGAAGGGTCACTGAGTGGAACACCGAACTACAAGCATTCCAGTTGGAGTTCAGCACTACCAGGGTCATCAAGGGAGCCGCGCTCGCTGATTTTGTGGCAGAATGGACGGACGCCCCGACGCTCGAGGTAGGCGAGGACCGGTCCACCTCACCGGGAAGCGAGGCGCCATACGGTTGGGTCATGTATTTCGATGGCGCCTTCGCGCATCAGGGCGCGGGGGCCGGAGCAGTGCTCATCTCGCCCACTCAGGACAAGCTTTACTATGTTCTGCAGCTCTGCTTTCAGCAGGGCGAGAAAGTCTCCAACAACATTGCAGAATATGAAGGCCTCATAGCTGGCTTGAGGGCCGCCGCAGCTTTGGGGGTGAAGCGCCTCACCGTTAGGGGCGACTCTTAGCTCCTCGTCAATTTCTCCGACAAAGTGTATGAGCCAAAGGTCGAGCACATGGAGGCATACCTCGCGGACGTCCGTAAGATGGAAAAGCAGTTCCTGGGTCTGGAGTTACAGCACGTGCCCCGTGGCACCAACAAGGAAGTCGAAGATATCGCCAGGAGGGCGTCCAAACGGCAGCCCCAAGAACCCGGCGTCTTCGAGGATCGGCTCTTCAAGTCATCAGCAACGCCACCACTTTCAAGCACAACTCAGCCTCGGGAGGAGCTCCCACAGCCGCCTGCCACAGGAGCCCCGGCCAGCGGCCCGACCTCAGGAGCTCGCCTGCTCTTAGCACTCATGCCCCAGGAGGGATGCTGGACCGAGGAATTCAAGGACTATCTGATGCAAGGGGCGCTGCCGGAGAAGGAGGAGGATGCAGAGCGCGTGGCCCGGCAAGCCACGGCGTACTGCATCCAAGCCGGTGAGTTGTACAGGAAGCGGCCAAATGACGTTTCTCTGTGCTGCATTTCCAGGGACCAAGGGAAGGAGCTGCTAATTGACATACACGGAGGGGACTGCGGGCACCACTCGTCATCACGGACCCTCGTCGGCAAAGTGTTCTGCAGTGGGTTCTACTGGCCCACCGCGCTCAACGACGCAGCTAAGCTGGTGAAGTCCTGCGAAGCCTGCCAGTTCCACGCCAAGCAGATCCATCAGCCGGCTCAAGGCCTCCAGACCATCCCACTCATGTGGCCGTTCGCGGTATGGGGGATGGACATCTTGGGGCCGTTCCCCCAAGTGCCTCGTGAGCCTCTTTAGGGTTCCCAACCGTATCATCACAGATAACGGCTCGCAATTCACTAGTAACCTCTTCAAAACCTGTTGTGCTAACCTTGGAACGCAGTTTGCTATGCTTCGGTGGCACACTCCAGGAGCAATGGTTAGGCCGAACGCACCAATGCCGAGGTCCTGAGGGGCCTCAAGACCAGGACATTCAAGAAGAAGCTCGTGTCCTACGGCAGGGGCTGGCACGACGAGCTCCAGTCCGTAATATGGTCCATCCGCACTACCGCCACCAAGCCAACGGGCAAGACCCCATTCTTCCTCGTCTACGGAGCCGAAGCGGTCCTTCCTCATGAGGTCAAGCATCGCTCCGCATGGGTCCTGGCGTTTGATGAAACGCAGCAGGATGCCATGAAGGGGATGGACCTCGTGCTGGGGGAGGACCGTCGTCGCGAAGCTGCACTAAGGGCGGCAAGGTACCAGCAGGTGCTGCGGCGATATCACTGCCACAACATCTGCTCCAGGATGCTCGAGGCGGGTGACCTCTTCCTGAGGCGGGTCCTCACCAGGGAAGGGCTGCATAAGCTTTCTCCTATGTGGGAGGGCCCGTTCAGGGTCATCCATGTCTCTAGGCCTGGCGCCGCGCGCCTGGAGACGCGGGATGGGGTGCCCATCCAGAACGCCTGGAACATCCAGCACCTCCGGAAGTTCTACCCATGAAGCAAGGCCCAGTGCCTGTGAAGAAAGGCCTGGTGCCTGTGAAGCAAGGCCCAGTGCCTATGAAGAAATGCCTGGTGCCTGCGAAGAAGGCACAGTGCCTGTGAAGAAAGGCCCAGTGCCTGTGAAGAAGGCCCGGTGCGTGTGAAGAATCGCCATCCATGACACTCTCACGTAATAATGAGTGGGGCTGTACACGCCCCGGAGTCTTAGGAGCACCGACATCAGGCCCTGGGGCTCCCTCCCACGCCTAGTGGCAGCACTTAGCTCCGCGCTGGTGAGAAGACTTGAAGACTAGATTAGGTGTCGGACGCGGCTTTTCATTTGCTTTCCGCAGTTGGCTCGCCTTCTCTTAATTGAAATTTGCTTTTGGTGTTCTTTGCTGGCTAGGTTCCTTCGCCTTTTCGTTGCCCCTTTCGACTCTGGTTTGTGTGTGTTCTCTCTCTCGCATACCTCGTGAGGGGGCTAGGTAGGTGCCCTCGCGAGCGTTTTTCTACCTTCTCGTGAGCCACCCTCGTTCGAGCCCACAAGCTGGCGGATCTCTCCTAATCCGTGCCCCTCGGGTACCATGATGTGACGCGGCGAGTCCAAGCTGGGGTGAACGATAAGCCTCCCAAGCTTCTTGGCAAGCTTCCTAAACAATTTTTTTGCAGTTTCTGAGCAACCGCTAAGTCGAGACGAGCACAGGGAAGCAAACGCTTCTTAAAGCGGGGGCCATCCCGGACGCACCAAGCTAAGTTATCTCCTCACAAAATAACAACACAACATGGAAACAACAAGCGTAGTATAATGATTAGGAAGTCATGGTTCGATACATGCCCCTCCGGGCCCATACTAGTTTCATTTTGATGCAGGAAGGAAAAGGGGAACAAAGCAAAAGCGGCGCTAGCCCCTGCAGCAGTCCATGGGGACAGGCCCTTGGCGACGTCCCGGGCCTAGTCGGATTCCTCCTCGCGCTTCACAGATGGGCGGCAACGAGACGACCCGCTACCACCTTCGAAGCGGGCGCGGCGGCTGGTCGTAGCCGCCACTGCTAGAGTTGTCGCCAAGAGAGGAACCACCATAGCCTAACAAGGCGCGGCCGGCGGGCTCGCCCTCTTCCTCGTCCCGACCATCGCCAAGGCCGAGCACCTCCTCGCCATCGTTCACCTCGGGGCAGCATCCGGTGCGGCGACTGTGTCGGATTTCGGGTTACGGCAGACCCTTAAGGTTCGAACTCTGGGGTGCACGAGGAGATTATGCCTTCTACCTCTCCGTCTCGCAAAGATCTAGACTACAGAAAGAACTGCACAAGAGACACAAGGTTTATACTGGTTCGGGCCACCGTTGTGGTGTAATACCCTACTCCAGTGTGTGGTGGGTGGATTGCCTCTTGGGGCTGATGATGATGAACAATACAAGGAAGAATAGCCTCGCGAGGGTCTGCTCTTGGCTAGGGCGATGAACTGTTAGGGGGAGTTTAGTCGCCCTTTTCTCTCTCTCTCTCTCTCTCTCTCTCTCTCTCTCTCTCTCTCTCTCTTACCGCCCCTCGCTCTCTCTCTTGTTATGTGGGTGGCTGGTCCTATTTATAGAGGCCCTGGTCCTCATCCCAAATATCGAGCGAGAAGGGAGCCAACAATGGCGGGCTAATTTGAAGGGGGACATCAAGTATCAGCTATCCTGACAAAAGTAGTCTTCGCCTGCGCAAAGCTCTGGTGATGACGCTGTCTTGGGCTCCACGGTGACCTCCATCTCGTAGTCCTCCTGGTCTTGGTCTCGTTGCACCGAAATGGCAACCTTTGCCTGATGCCTCGATACTCCGCGGCTGCGCTTGCTCCCTTTGCACCAAAGAGGAAAGGAGGATGTTGCGCGGGCTAGCACCCGCCTGGCGCCTTTGATCGTCATGGCTTGAGTCACGGGCACCTTGCGAGGTACCCTGCCTTGATTTCTCCGCCTCCTCGTGAGCCAGCCTGACGAGGCCGTGCCTGAGGAAGCTCCGTGTCGTCCGCCCCGCGAGGCTTGGCCCCTCGCGAGGGTATAGAGTCTTGTGTTGATGAAGATGGGTCGTGCTGGGCCCCCTTTGAGCAACGCCGCAAGCCGCAGGCAGGCAAGTCTGGGGACCCCCGTTTCCAGAACGTCGACAGTAGCCCCCGGGCCCAAGGCGCGCTCGGACATGGCCGTGCCGAGAGGCGAAACGGCAAGGGCGAAGCGCCGCGGGCCCTAACAGCCTGCGGCCTTGGGAGCCGCGTGGCGGTTGGTTGGACGCAAGTTCTTCAGCAACCGTGCAGGTTGATAAAGGAATGGCATCTGACCAGACTTTGCCTTTTGCTTTCTCCGGTTGCTGCTCAGATCCCCCTTCTTGCGCCTCCCCTTTCTTCCTCCAAATTTCCAGATCTACTCCGGCCGCGTGACCTAGGAAGCCATGGCGCCTCGTCAGTCTCCAGCCGAAGCGTGGTACTCGCCTGCTCTAGACTTGCCGAGCGTGTCCAAGGCGGGCCTTGACCGACTGCGCCGGATGGCGGCGGAGCAGGGCATCGACGGGATGCAGGTGTTCAAGGCCGGCTCCGCCACCCCTGAGGGCCGAGGGAGCACCTTTTATCCTCTCTTTGTAAGCTCCATTGTTGCGGGCCTGGTGCCTCCCTTCTCCGAGCTTTTCTTCTCTGTCCTCCGCCATTACAACTTGCATGCTCTGCATCTCCACCCCAACTCCGTCCTTCTCCTGGCGATCTTTGCTTATTACTGCGAGGCTCACGTAGGGGTGCCGCCCTTAGTGGCCTTGCTGCGCCACTACTTCTCCCTCCGGGTCTCTCGCGGTTCTCCTTCCGCGTGCGCAAGCTTCGTCGCGTATGGCGGCACCATTGCCATCTCGAATCCCGGGAAGAGGATTGAGGGCTTCAGGAGCAAGTGGGTCTTGGTAGATGCTGGGCGCATCCACCCTCGGTTGATCTTGCCCGCGGAGCAGCCCGCGAGCTCCAGCGACTGGTGCCGAGCGGAGCTCACGGACCCCCGCGCGAAACTGGTGTTGGAGAAGATGGACGCGGACCTGAGGCCGGTCAGCACGGCGGCGGCGAAGTTGACCGGCGCGTTGCTGCTCAGGGAGTTCCTGGAGCACCAGTTGGCTCCACTCCGGCAGTACTCACCTCCGATGTCGAGGCCTCATCTGAGCCCCGCGGCCTTGGGCGGCGAAGATTTGGCCGCGGTCCTTCAATCTCTGGTCGGGGGCGAGGTGGCAAGGTTGGAGGGCGCTCCCAAGCCCTTGTTCCTTCGCGACGACTGGAAGCTGGTGGTGGAGTCCATGCCCGTTTTTAATGGGGACAGGCCCGTTCCCACGGCGGCTTCCGAGGGACTGGTGGACGTGTCCTCCGGCGACTCCAGCAAAGAGGAGGACGAAGAGGAGCGGGAAAAGGGGCCTGACTCCGAGGCGACCGACGGAGAGTCGAGGGCTCCCCTCCCCCGACGCAGGCCCCGCAGTCTCCGCCTTTCTTCGAGCGACGATGACGAGGATGGAGACGAGCAGGTCGGCGGGAGCTTGCCCCTGATCCCGAAGAAGGATAGGACCGGGCTGATCTCCCGCGGGTCTGCCCCTGCCCCGAGGCAGTCTGCAGATGCGCCTTCTGCTTCCGAGGTTGACCCTTCTAGCCGGCTGTCAGGCTTCAAGTTTGGCCGGAGGCTGCCCGAGCTCACCGGCGATGACCCGTAAGTGCTTGACCCTTATCTTTATTTCTTGTTCCGCTGCCGAGGCTTGACGTTCGCATCTCTTGAATAGGCTGGCGCCCACAGCACAGAAGCCGAAGGGGGCTCCTAAGGCTCCATCCGCGGCAGCCCCTCCGCCTGTGGAGGGGGTTGACCGCGGCGCGCGGGCTTCTCCTGCTCGGTCGTCCTCACGAGGCCTGGTCGAGCTGGCTAGGGCGAGGTCAGCCACCACAGCCGCTGGGGCGCAGCAGGCTCCACCTCAGGACGCTGTGGTCTTGCCGTCGCCGCCTTCTTCCCCTGTTCCGCTGAGTGCTGTTTCTCCAACTCCTCCTGCCGTCCTGGAGCGTGTTGTTGCTGGACTGGACCGGCTGCGGCAGGATCTTCTTGGCGCCGACCCTCGCCTGGTGGTCGGGCGCTCGGAGCTGGCTTCAGGATGGATTCGCTCCGACGCCTCGATCCGGGCGGCGCTAGTTCAAGCCTCGACGGCCTGCGACGAGGAGAGGCAGGCCGTCCTTGAGGCGAAGGTTGCTCATGACGCAGGCCTGGGGGAGGTGGTTGAAGTCCGCGATCGTTGCAAGGCGCTGGAGGACGAGCTGCAAGGCCTGTGGGACCAGCTCGCGAAAGAGGTTCGTCTTCGCCAGGAGCAAGAAGAAGGCATGAAGGCTCACGAGGTGGCCATCTAGGGCCGGGAGGCCAAGCTCAAGAAGCTCGCGACCGCCTAGGTGCACTGGGGAAGGAGTTGGAGGTGACGAAGGTCGAGCTGAACAGCAATGCCCAGGTTCTTGCCGAGGATCGCGTGGCCTTCGCAGACATGGAGAAGAAGGCTCGTGCTTCGTTGAAGATGCTCTACGCCAGTGGGCTGGAGAGCCCGCTGGCCGGCGCCGAGGACGGCCCCGCCAAGCTGCTTCCCTTCCTGGTTTGTGCTCTTGAGGATGTCACCCTTGGCCTTGGCCCCACGGCTGAGGCCGAGGCGCGTGTCCTATCTTCTGCTGCGCTGACACGGGTCTTCACCCACATCTACCTTCGCGACCCCAGCGCCGACCTCGACAGCCTGCTGGAGCCAGTAAGCGGCGAGGGTGCTGCCGCTGCTGCCGAAGGCGTGAAGGGTCGCGCGGAGGCTCTGCTGGGGAAGTTCCGGGCCTTCAGTAACAAGTCGAAGCAGGATGCTTCTGGTCCTGCTGCTCCATGAGGCGGGGCCACCCGCGCTGCTCCACCGCCGCCAAGTGACTCCACTACTGCTCCTGTCCTGCTTTTAATTCCTGCACATGCATCATGCCTCGGGGAGGCGTTTAAACTCGCGTTTGGTATTGAGACGACAGTATGGACTGTAATATTTGCTTTTAAATTCCTTGAATTTTATGCTTTTCTTCCCTACTTGCTTGTGTTCTACGCCGGCAGAGCCCGGCCCCGTGCGTACCTCACCCAGCATTAGCCCCGACTGGAAACCAGGACGGGACCAAAGGAGTGACGGGCTACGGAGCCAGTTAGGCTCCTGAGTCGCGATGCTCAGGAGTCCCCCTTGGCGCACGAACAACAAGTAGGGAGGTGTGATGTACATGGATCTTCCATTTTACGTCTGCAGAGCCCGACTCCGCGCGTACCTCACCCAGCATTAGCCCCGATCGGAAACCAGGACGGGACCAAAGGAGTGAGGGGCTACGGAGCCAGTTAGGCTCCTGAGTCGCGATGCTCGGGAGTCCCCCTTGATGCGCAAACAGCAAGTGATGAGGTGAGATGCAAGTGGGACCACCGTTCTACGTCTGCAGAGCCCGGCCCCGCGCGTGCCTCACCCAACACTAGCCTTTCGGAACTAAGGAGTGAGGGGCTACGGGACCAGTTAGGCCCCTGAGTCGCGATGCTTAGGGGTCCCCTTGACGCTCAAACGGCCTTCATATCTTGGCTCCACTCGGGGAGAGACGCACGACGAACCAGGCCTGAGGGGCCTGGCTGGGTGGCGTACGTCTGGGTGTGACCCAGGCGCAGCCCCCGTGCCCAGCCCCCTCGCGTGGTGCTCCCGAGGGGAGGCGTTCCGATGAGGCTAGACACTGAGCTCTGGGCTCCCTGAGGTTGATGCGGCCCGGGGGCCACCCTCAGTTGTTTATCACCAGCGCAGAGCATAGCGCTTCCGCATGTGTACGGGCATAGCCGCTCCTCGGCAGTGTCGTCAGCCAGCGAGGAGCATGGTGCTTCCATTGGTACGTGGGAGGGGGCTCCCCTCCGGGAGGAGCCCCCAGGGCGTGTACAGCCCCGCCCTGACACATGGCCGGCACGGTAGGGCTAGGTGAGGTGTATCTGGGCACCCGTGAGCTAGCGCGGAACTCACGGGGCCCTACCTCTAGGCGGGTTGCGCCAGGCACTGGGCCTTATCTTGTGCTGTGTTCCTGCAAATTTGGTTAGATGCCAGCACTCTACGTCCTCGGGTCCCGGCCCTCGAGCTTGTCTCAGCCGTCGCTGGTATGCCAGGTCGCGATGCCGTGGACATGGCCAGAGGGTGAGGGCTGGAGAGCCAGTAAGAGCCCTGAGTCGCGATGCTCAGGTACCCCCCCTTTAACATGCAAGTGGTCGACATGGAGAAGGAGAGATGCCGTGGACAGGCATCAAGTAATCAAGCATGATGGGCGAATGCATAGGCGGAAATAAACGCAAGGGAGAAACATGCCGCTGGGCCTGGCCCGAGCGACTTGGGGATGATGCAGCCCGAGTGGCGCCCCCAACAAAGCAAGCTAACGACATGAAATAAAAGGGATACATACCGCAGGGACGGACCCACATGGCCTAGGAACGATGCAGCCCTGGGAGGGCGCTCCCAGCTGGAAATGAAACTTGTAAGATGTCACCTGAAGGTGTCGAGGGCGAAGGGGTGTTGGTGCAGTAGACTAGGTGGACTGCGGAAGCCGATCCTCATGAGCCCCTAGGTCCAGGGGCCTCGGGAGGCTCCGGAGGCACTGGTAGCTCTTCACGAATCATCTCCATCTCCGCCAAGGCTGCGGAACGCCTGTCTTCTTGAGCCTCCATGATGCCCCTCATGAGGCCCTGGCACGTAGCAACCGCGCTCGGCAAGCCGTAAGGCATGCGAACGTAGTTGTGGGGCGGACCCCCGCAGCGCCCCACTCGTGAGGTCCAGAGGCGCTCCATCGTAGCGACTTGGTTGAGCCCTGGTACGTCGATGCAGACGCGCAGCCCACCATCCTTGCTTGGCTTGGGAGCCACATCCGGTAGACAGCGGCAACCTCTCATGATTCTTGATTCCTGTAGTTCTTGAATGGCCTTGTCGATGAACTCCTGCGGGTCTGACCTTCCTTGCCTTGCTCCTTCTTGAGGGAAACGTGCTTCGAAACATGCCTTCATGTGGTGCCCAAGCGCCTTCCTCGTGACCCTGGCCAGGTCGGTGGCCCTCCAGGGGAGAGCCCTCGAGCCCTGCCTGAGGAGGGCGCCGGGCGCGCTTTCCTATGCGATGGAAGGAGGTTCCCCTTTGCAGATGCGGGCCCTGAGGGGCCCGCCTCCCGAGGGGCCGGTTCGGACGATGTCTTCTTCTTCTTGGGGGTGGTCTCGGGAAGCCTCCTGCTTTCGCGATCCGGGTCTTCCTGTGATGCAGCCTGAAAGGCTCGCTCCAGGGAACACACTCCATCCTTCTCTTCACAGGGCACCGTGATGACTCCGCCATTTCTTGGCATCTTGAGGATGTTGTAGCCATGGTGAGTTACGGCCATGAACTTGGCCAGTACTGGGTACCCGAGGATGGCGTTGAACGGCAGGCAGATGTGGGCGACGTCAAAGTTGATGAGCTCGGTGCGGTAGTTGTTACGCGCCCCGAAGGTGACTGGGAGGCGGACCAGCCCAATCAGGACCGTGGAGCCGTCGGTGACTCCGAAGAAGGGCTTGGTTGGCTGAAGCTGGTCGTAGGGCACCTGGAGATTGTTGAATGTTTCCACGGACAGGACGTTGAGCCCTGCCCCACCATCGATGAGGGTCCTGGTGACCAGTACATTGCTGATGACTGGGGAGCAAAGCATCGGGAGGACTCCGCCTGTGGCCGCACACTTGAGTTGATCCGCTGAGCTGAACGTGATGGCGCAGGCCGACCACCTGAGAGGGCGTATTGCTTCAAGCCTGGGGAGACCTGCATTCACTTCGCGGGCAAACTGCTTGAAGATGCGTTGCGAGGCTGGGGCTTGAGCTCCGCCCAGGATGCAGGCGATTGCGCGTGGCTCCTGGAAGCCCCCAGCCCCTTCGTCTTGATGGTTGTCCTCGTTCCTCCTTGGCTGAGGCGACAGTGGAGGGAGGCCTGCGTGGCCCTGTGGGCGATCCTCACGAGGCTGATCCCTCCAGTCCCCCTCGCGAGGCAGGTCTCGCCAGCGATCCTCGCGAGTTTCATCGCGCCACCCTTGGCGCGGGCCGCGGTCTTCCCAGCGTCCCGCATTTCTTCCTCCTCGGCCGTAGCCCCGATCGGCACGGTCGGGACAACGGCCGATCCTTCCTTCTCACACGGCGTGGAGTTCTTGGCATTCATTGGTGTTGTGGGTGTGGAGGTCGTGGTACACACAGTACCGGCCGCAGGTGGAGGACTAAGGCAGATCTTGGCCCCGCTTGGTGTCTGGTTCTGCCGCGAGCACGGCAGCCCCCTTGCGCTTCACGTCCTTGGCCTTGGGCTTCTTCTCTTCTGGGTCTGCGGCAGGCAGCTCGAGGAGGGAGAGGTGTCCCTCCTCGGCCCGGGCGCACTTGGTCGCCAAGTTGAACAGCTCCAGGGAGGTGCACAGGTCTTCATGCATCGCCAGCTCCTCCTTCATCTTGACGTCACGCACACCATCGGAGAAGGCCGAGATGATGGCCTCCTCGGACACCTTGGGGATCTTGAGGCACGCGCTGTTGAAGCGTTGGATGTACTTTTGCAGCATCTCTCCGGGTTGTTGCTTGATGCGGCGCCTGTCGCTCATGGAGGGTGGCCGGTCGCGAGTACCTTGGAAGTTGGCGATGAAGTGGGTGCGCATCTCGTCCCAGCAAGAGATCGTGCCTGGAGCCAGATTCAGGAGCCAGGTGCGAGCTCCTTCCTTGAGCGCCATGGGGAACCAGTTCGCCATGACCTTCTCGTCCCCGCTGGCAGCTTCGATGCCCAGCTCATAGAGCTGGAGGAACTCTGTAGGGTCAGTCGTGCCGTCGTAACGAGGAGGCAGGTCTGGCTTGAACTTGCCGGGCCACGCGACGCTACACAGCTCGGTGGTGTAGGCACGGCAGCCCGCGGTGGCCACGAGAGGCTTCGACTGGTGGAGAGCTTGGTCTTGAGGGTCCCCACGCGCTGCAGCTAGGAGCAGCGTGGGGTCTTGGCGTGCCGGAGCTGGAGCAGGGTCGCGGCGTGCCGGAGCTGGGAGCGCCCGGGCAGCCCCTTGCGGGCGAGGGACTTCTTGGCAGCTCCGTTCTTGCTGCGCTGGCACCTGACGGAGCGGGTTCCGCCCAGGGGCCACACGCCTTGGAGCCATGGCGTCTTCTTGGAGAGGAGGCGGCTGGTACGCCCCCGGAGCTTCATTGCCCGCGCGGGGCGGGGTGCGGCGCAGCGGAACGGACGGCGCGGGAGACGTCGTCGACGGGACGGTAGCGCAGGAGCTCGTTTGCCGCAATAAGCGCAGCTCGAGCCTCCATGGGTGCGCGAAGCGCGCGGGACAAAGAACCAGCTGGTGTGAGCGATGGAGTAGCGGTGCGGCCGTCTTGCCGCACGGGTGGATGCTGAGACGACGCTTGCTGCTCGCCCCCCGCCGGGCCGGTGGCGGCGTTGATGGCGGGCGACGGGGAACGACGAGGACGTCCGCCGACGGGCGCCGTCTGGGCGACGCGGGAAGCGATGGCGGCCCGGCGCTCGGCGCATGCCAGATGAGCGTCGGACATGAGCGTGATGGTCGGAGGAGAGCGGAGCGGCGGAAGACGAATTCCGGCGCACCCCTACCTGGCGCGCCAAATGTCGGATTTCGGGTTCTGGCAGACCCTTAAGGTTCGAACTCTGGGGTGCGCGCGGAGATTACGCCTTCTACCCCTCCATCTCGCAAAGATCTAGACTACAGAAAGAACTGCACAAGAGACACAAGGTTTATACTGGTTCGGGCCACCGTTGTGGTGTAATGCCCTACTCTAGTGTGTGGTGGGTGGATTGCCTCTTGGGGCTGATGATGATGAACAATACAAGGAAGAACAACCTCCTGAGGTTGAGGTGTTCTTGTGCTTGGTGTGTGGCTAAGATTAGTCGAGGACTCGATGGGTTCTAGATCAAATCAATTGTGTCTACTATGGTGGCTAGTTCTACTTATATAGGCATTCATTGGGAAGAGGACCTGGGCCTATATAAGTAGAACTAGCCACCATAGTAGACACAATTGATTTGATCTGGAACCCATCGAGTCCTCGACTAATCCTAGCCACACACCAAGCACAAGAACACCTCAACCTCAGGAGGTTGTTCTTCCCCTTGTACTATTCATCATCAGCCCAAGAGGCAATCCACCACCCCCACACTGGAGTAGGGTATTACACCACAACGGTGGCCCGAACCAGTATAAATCTTGTGTCTTTTGTGTTGTGAGTTCGTCGAGTTCATCCGCGGGATCATAGCGAGCCTGGGCGTGGATTGGTAGGGAGGAAATCTACGCGCGCACCCCAGTGTTCGAACCTTGAGGGTTTTGCCAGAACCCGAGATCCGACAGTCGCGCGTCGAGGCATGCCCCCATGATCCGTAGATCGATCTAGTCTGACCTGCTCTATTTTCCAGGTCCTTCCGCAGGTCATATGTATATCCCCGAGCTGTTGTGTCTCTACCTTTACGGCGAGGTGGTATAGGATGGTGTTCGGCTTGAGTTGCTGTTTTGTCCCGGCCACATGGTAGTCGGTCAGCCGCATTACGCGCTGATGGTACAAGGTCCAGTGCCTCGTCGTCGAATTGAGGTAGAAGTTTACGCTTTGGGTAACTTTTGGTTGGGCGCTTGAGGCCGTATTCCTCGGCTGCCAGGACATTAGTCCACCATCGTTGAGTAGATCTTGATCAGCTTGAAGCTGATGCTGCTTCTTTTTCAGGCTCCTTGTAGTGGCTATTAGCCGGCTCTTAAAGCGCTCCTGCTCGAGAGGTTCCTCAGGCACGATAAAGTCATCGTTGTCGAGGCTCACCTCATCCTCGAAGAGTGGAAGATAATTGCGGTCCTCCGAGTCTTCATTTACGGCATGTTCATCAGGGCTAACTTTCTCATCTTCCCGTTCGTCCTATTCGGAGGTTGGCTCGACGGGTTCTTCTTCGTCTTCGGCATCGTCCGGATTATTGTTGTCTCTCGTGCCGGTATTGTTGTCTTTTCCACGACGTGATTTAGAGCGGCGCCGCTGATGTCAGTGCTTTGGTTGTATCTGAGGAGGTTTATCCTCGACTGGATTCTTCTTGTTATCGCCTTTACCCTCTTTGGGTGTATTCACCATGTACATGTCATACGAAGAGGTGGCCGTCCAGTGTCCGGTAAACGGCGGGTTTTGGGCCTGCTCCTCTCCGGCATCGTCGTCCATACCCCGTCGATGTCTACGGAGCCGTAATCGAGCATATTAGTTAAGTCCTCGATAGTGGCTATGAAGTGGGTGATGGGTTGGACGTAAAATTCCCCGCTCTCGGCCCCTAGTCCGGGCTGGGTGTAGTTTAGATGTGGCTCCTCTGTAATGATGAGGGATCGCATCAAGTCCAGAGCCTTGCTTAAAGGCGAGGTTTGGCCAGGGAGGAGAGATTCCATGGAGTACGGCGGGAAGGTGACTCTTGGGCCGAGCTCACATGATGCTGACTCCGAGGGTTCGGAGCCAGTGTCCGGAGAAGAGTCCGGATCCATGATGGTTGCCAGCGACACTACTTCCTCCGGCTCTCCCGTACTAGGCTTAGTGACCGCAGATAGTCCGGCAGGCTGAGGAATCTCGTCTTAGGACCTGGCGATGCGCTCCGGCTCTAAGGCCAGAGCAAAGGTTGGGGTCGTGAACCCTTGGAAGATCAAGTCTCCTCAGATCTTAGCGACATAGTCCAGATTCCCAAAACTAATCTGGTGACCAGGGGCGTAGCTGTCGATCTGCTCTAGATGGCCAAGCGAGTTGGCCCGCAGTGCAAAGCCGCTGAACATGAAGATCTGGCCGGGGAGAAAAACCTCTCCCAGGGCAGCATTGTTGTAGATGACTGATGGAGCCATCGAACCTTCTGATGATGACATAGGGGAACTCTTAATGAAAGCACCAATGTCGGTGTCAAAACCGGCGGATCTTGGGTAGGGGGTCCCGAACTGTGCGTCTAGGGTCGATGGTAATAGGACACGGGGGACACAATGTTTACCCAGGTTCGGGCCCTCTTGATGGAGGTAATACCATACTTCCTACTTGATTGATCATGATGAATATGAGGATTACAAGAGTTGACCTACCATGAGATCGCAATGGCTAAACCCTAGATGTCTAGCCTATATGATCATGATCCCCTCTACGAACTAAACCCTCCGGTTTATATAGACACCGGAGGGGCCTAGGGTTATACAGAGTCGGTTTACAGAGGAAGGAATCTTCATATCCGAAGTCCAAGCTTGCCTTCCATGCAAAGGAGAGTCCGATCCGGACAATGGAGTAAGTCTTCTATCTTGTATCTTCATGGCCCATCAGTCCGGCCCACATCACATAGCCCGAACGCCCGAGGACCCCTTAATCCAGGACACCCACACTCTTATCTTAATTCATTGGATGTAATCTTCTAGATAGAATTGTTTGGTAGGAGTAGATAATGTTTTGCATTGTGTTCCGTTTCCTTCTAATTCAGGATCGAATCATTGACTTGGCGTACCTGGTTATGCCATCCTAATTTCAAGCTCAGTTTATAAGACAAGTGCACATTTCTAGATGATAAATTTGATTCGAGTATGTATTACATGTCACTGTCGGCGTTCTGGGAACGGGGGTCCCCAGACTTGCCTGCCTGCGGCCTAGCGCGTGGCTAGGCTCGCAGGCCTGCGCGACCTATCTTCATCAACAAGGCATCCAAGACCCTCGCGAGGGGCCAAGCCTCGCGGGGCAGACGACACAATACCTCTCTAGGAGCAGCCTCCCCAGGCGGGCTCACGAGGAGCGGAGATATCAAGGCAGGGCAAACCTCGCGAGGCTCTCGTGATGTGAGCCATGACGATCGGCACCAGGCGGGCGCCAGCGCGCACAACGTCCTTGTTTCCTCTTTGGTGCTAAAGAGGGCAAGCGCAGGAGCAGAGTACCAAGGCATCAGGCAAAGGTTGCCATATCCATGCAACAAGACCAAGACCGGCCGGCCAGTAGGACGGAGGTCACCATGGAGCCTAAGACGGCGTCATCGCCAGAGCACTTTCGCAGGCGAAGACCACTTTTGTCAGGATATAGCTTGTACTAGTTGTCCCCTTTCAAATTAGCCGCCAATGTTGGCGCCCTTCCCTTTTGATATTTGGGGAGAGGACCAGGGCCTATATAAGTAGAACTAGCCATCATAGTAGGGAGAGCTTGAACTAAGCTTGAACTAATCTGCACCTCACCTGGATCGAGCCCTTAGCCGATTCCAGCCACACACGAACACAAGAGCCCCTCACCCTCAGGAGGCCGCTCTTCCCCTTGTACTGTTCTTCATCAGCCCAAGAGGCAATCCACCACCGCACACTGGAGTAGGGTATTACACCACAACAGTGGCCCGAAGCAGTATAAATCTCGTGTTTTTGTGTTGTGAGTGCGTCGAGTTCGTCCGCGAGATCTTAGCGAGCCAGGACGTAGATCGATAGGGAGGAAATCTCCGCGCGCACCCAGAGTTCGAACCTTAAGGGTTTTGCCGGAACCCCACATCCGACATTTGGCGCGCCAGGTAGGCGTGCACCGGATCTCCCTTTTTGTTGTTTGCGCATCCAGTTGCTCCGTCGTCTCCATGGCGGACGCTCGCCGTGCTCGCGCTGAGCGCCGGGCTGCCCTTGCCACCCGCGTCGCCCAGACGGCTCCCATCGGTGGGCCGCCTCGTCGTTCGCCATCGCCCGCCATCAACACCGCCATCGTCCCGGCGAGGAACGAGCAGCAAGCTTCCTCGCTGCATCCCTTAGTGCGGCGGGACGGCCTCACCGCCACTCCGTCACTGACTGCAGCTGGTTCGTCATCACACGCTCGCCACCCTCCCATGGACGCGCGGGCCGTGCTCCTCATGGCGCACGAGCTCCTGCGCTACCGTTCGATTGACGACCTCTATGAAGACTGGCTCAACCGCATCACCGAGCATGTCCGTGCCGCAGGGGGATCTCCAGCACCGTCCCTTTCTCCGCCAGGCGCTCCACCTGCTTCGGGCGGCGCGGCCCAGGGAGCGCCTCTGCCTCAAGAGAGCGCCTTGGTGTTGGGTAACGCAGTAATTTCAAAAAATTTCCTACGCACACGCAAGATCATGGTGATGCATAGCAACGAGGGGGAGAGTCTGATCTACGTACCCTTGTAGATCGCAATGGAAGCGTTGACACAACGTAGAGGAAGTAGTCGTACGTCTTCTTCCCGATCCGACCGATCCAAGCACCGTTACTCCGGCACCTCCGAGTTCTTAGCACACGTTCAGCTCGATGACGTTCCTCGGGCTCCGATCCAGCAAAGCGTCGAGGAAGAGTTCCGTCAGCACGACGGCGTGGTGACGATCTTGATGTACTACCGACGCAGGGCTTCGCCTAAGCACTGTAACGGTATGATTGAGGTGGAATTTGGTGGCAGGGGGCACCGCACACGGCTAAGGAACGATCTCAAGGATCAACTTGTGTGTATTGGGGTGTCCCCTGCCCCCGTATATAAAGGTTGGAGGGAGGGGGGCTGGCCGGCCAAAGAGAGGGAGGCGCAGGAGGAGTCCTACTCCTACCGGGAGTAGGACTCCCCCCTCCAATCCTAGTCCAACTAGGAATCCTTTAAAGGGGAGAGAAAGAGAGGTGGCCGGCCCCTCTCCTAGTCCTAATAGGACTAGGGAGAGGGGGGGAGGCGCAGCCCTATGTGGGCTGCCCTCTCACCTTTCCACTAAGGCCCATGTTGGCCCATTTGGCTCTCGGGGGGTTCCGGTAACCCTCCCGGTAATCCGGTAAAATCCCGATTTCACCCGGTACACTTTCGATGTCCAAACATAGGCTTCCAATATATCAATCTTTACATCTCGACCATTTCGAGACTCCTCGTCATGTCCTTGATCTCATCCGGGACTCCGAACAACCTTCGGTACATCAAAATGCATAAACTCATAATAACTGTCATCGTAACGTTAAGCGTGCGGACCCTACGGTTCGAGAACAATGTAGACATGACCGAGACACGTCTCTGGTCAATAACCAATAGCGGGACCTGGATGCCCATATTGGCTCCTACATATTCTACGAAGATCTTTATCGGTCAGACCGCATAACAACATACGTTGTTCCCTTTGTCATCGGTATGTTACTTGCCCGAGATTCGATCGTCGGTATCCAATACCTAGTTCAATCTCGTTACTGGCAAGTCTCTTTACTCGTTCCGTAATACATCATCTCATAACTAACATCTTAGTTATTATGCTTGCAAGGCTTATGTGATGTATATTACCGAGAGGGCCCACAGATACCTCTCCGACAATCGGAGTGACAAACCCTAATCTCGAAATACGCCAACCCAACATCTACCATTGGAGACACCTGTAGTACTCCTTTATAATCACCCAGTTACGTTGTGACGTTTGGTAGTACCCAAAGTGTTCCTCCGGTAAACGGGAGTTGCATAATCTCATAGTTATAGGAACATGTATTAGTCATGAAGAAAGCAATAGCAACATACTAAACGATCGGGTGCTAAGCTAATGGAATGGGTCATGTTAATCAGATCATTCAACTAATGATGTGACCTCGTTAATCAAATAACAACTCTTTGTTCATGGTTAGGAAACATAACCATCTTTGATTAACGAGCTAGTCAAGTAGAGGCATACTAGTGACACTCTGTTGGTCTATGTATTCACACATGTATTATGTTTCCGGTTAATACAATTCTAGCATGAATAATAAACATTTATCATGATATAAGGAAATAAATAATAACTTTATTATTGCCTCTAGGGCATATTTCCTTCAGTCTCCCACTTGCACTAGAGTCAATAATCTAGATTACACAGTAATGATTCTAACACCCATGGAGCCTTGGTGCTGATCATGTTTTGCTCGTGGAAGAGGCTTAGTCAACGGGTCTGCCACATTCAGATCCGTATGTATCTTGCAAATCTCTATGTCTCCCACCTGGACTAAATCCCGGATGGAGTTGAAGCGTCTCTTGATGTGTTTGGTTCTTTTGTGAAATCTGGATTCCTTTGCCACGGCAATTGCACCAGTATTGTCACAGAAGATTTTCATTGGACCCGATGCACTAGGTATGACACCTAGATCGGATATGAACTCCTTCATCCAGACTCCTTCGTTCGCTGCTTCCGAAGCAGCTATGTACTCCGCTTCACATGTAGATCCCGCTACGACGCTTTGTTTAGAACTGCACCAACTGACAGCTCCACCGTTTAAAGTAAACACGTATCCGGTTTGCGATTTAGAATCGTCCGGATCAGTGTCAAAGCTTGTATCAACGTAACCTCTTACGGTGAGCTCTTTGTCACCTCCATATACGAGAAACATATCCTTAGTCCTTTTGAGGTATTTTAGGATGTTCTTGACCGCTGTCCAGTGATCCACTCCTGGATTACTTTGGTACCTCCCTGCTAAACTTATAGCAAGGCACACATCAGGTCTGGTACACAGCATTGCATACATGATAGAGCCTATGGCTGAAGCATAGGGAACATCTTTCATATTCTCTCTATCTTCTGCAGTGGTCGGGCATTGAGCCTGGCTCAACTTCACACCTTGCAATACAGGCAAGA
This sequence comes from Triticum monococcum, assembly GCA_034509565.1. NCBI lineage: Eukaryota > Viridiplantae > Streptophyta > Magnoliopsida > Poales > Poaceae > Triticum > Triticum monococcum. Next base: position 611,742,649 of record CM067842.1, read on the forward strand.
ACCCTTTCTTTGCTTGATCCATTTTGAACTTCTTCAAAATCTTGTCAAGGTATGTGCTTTGTGAAAGTCCAATTAAGCGTCTTGATCTATCTCTATAGATCTTTATGCCTAATATGTAAGCAGCTTCACCGAGGTCTTTCATTGAAAAACTTTTATTCAAGTATCCTTTTATGCTATCCAGAAATTCTATATCATTTCCAATCAGTAATATGTCATCCACATATAATATCAGAAATGCTACAGAGCTCCCACTCACTTTCTTGTAAATACAGGCTTCTCCAAAAGTCTGTATAAAACCAAATGCTTTGATCACACTATCAAAGCGTTTATTCCAACTCCGAGATGCTTGCACCAGTCCATAAATGGATCGCTGGAGTTTGCACACTTTGTTAGCTCCCTTTGGATCGACAAAACCTTCCGGTTGCATCATATACAACTCTTCTTCCAGAAATCCATTCAGGAATGCAGTTTTTACATCCATTTGCCAAATTTCATAATCATAAAATGCGGCAATTGCTAACATGATTCTGACAGACTTAAGCATCGCTACGGGTGAGAAAGTCTCATCGTAGTCAACTCCTTGAACTTGTCGAAAACCTTTTGCGACAAGTCGAGCTTTGTAGACAGTAACATTACCATCAGCGTCAGTCTTTTTCTTAAAGATCCATTTATTCTTAATTGCTTGCCGATCATCGGGCAAGTCAACCAAAGTCCATACTTTGTTCTCATACATGGATCCCATCTCAGATTTCATGGCTTCAAGCCACTTTGCGGAATCTGGGCTCACCATCGCTTCTTCATAGTTCGTAGGTTCATCATGATCTAGTAGCATGACTTCCAGAACAGGATTACCGTACCACTCTGGTGCGGATCTTACTCTGGTTGATCTACGAGGTACAGTAGTATCTTGATCTAAAGTTTCATGATCATCATCATTAACTTCCTCTCTTATTGGTGTAGGTCTCACAGAAACAGTTTTCTGTGATGTACTATTTCCCAATAACGGAGTAGGTACAGTTACCTCGTCAAGTTCTACTTTCCTCCCACTCACTTCTTTCGAGAGAAACTCCTTCTCTAGAAATGATCCATTCTTAGCAACGAATGTCTTGCCGTCGGATCTGTGATAGAAGGTATACCCAACAGTTTCCTTTGGGTATCCTATGAAGACACATTTCTCCGCTTTGGGTTCGAGCTTATCAGGTTGAAGCTTTTTCACATAAGCATTGCAGCCCCAAACTTTAAGAAACGACAACTTTGGTTTCTTGCCAAACCATAGTTCATAAGGCGTCGTCTCAACGGATTTTGATGGTGCCCTATTTAACGTGAATGCGACCGTCTCTAAAGCATAACCCCAAAATGATAGTGGTAAATCAGTAAGAGACATCATAGATCGCACCATATCTAGTAAAGTACGATTACGACGTTCGGACACACCATTACGCTGTGGTGTTCCGGGTGGCGTGAGTTGGGAAACTATTCCACAATTTTTCAAATGTATACCAAACTCGTAACTCAAATATTCTCCTCCACGATCAGATCGTAGAAACTTTATTTTCTTGTTACGATGATTTTCAACTTCACTCTGAAATTCCTTGAACTTTTCAAATGTTTCAGACTTATGTTTCATTAAGTAGATATACCCATATCTGCTTAAATCATCTGTGAAGGTGAGAAAATAACGATATCCGCCACGAGCCTCAATATTCATCGGACCACATACATCGGTATGTATGATTTCCAATAAATCCGTTGCTCTCTCCATAGTACCGGAGAATGGTGTTTTAGTCATCTTGCCTATGAGGCACGGTTCGCAAGTACCAAGTGATTCATAATCAAGTGGTTCCAAAAGCCCATCAGTATGGAGTTTCTTCATGCGCTTTACACCGATATGACCTAAACGGCAGTGCCACAAATAAGTTGCACTATCATTATCAACTCTGCATCTTTTGGCTTCTACAATATGAATATGTCTATCACTACTATCGAGATTCAATAAGAATAGACCACTTTTCAAGGGTGCATGACCATAAAAGATATTACTCATATAAATAGAACAACCATTATTCTCTGATTTAAATGAATAACCGTCTCGCATCAAACATGATCCAGATATAATGTTCATGCTCAACGCTGGCACCAAATAACAATTATTTAGGTCTAATATTAATCCCGAAGGTAGATGTAGAGGTAGCGTGCCGACCGCGATCACATCGACTTTGGAACCGTTTCCCACGCGCATCGTCACCTCGTCCTTTGCTAGTGTCCGCTTATTCTGTAGTCCCTGTTTCGAGTTGCAAATATTAGCAACAGAACCAGTATCAAATACCCAGGTGCTACTGCGAGCATTAGTAAGGTACACATCAATAACATGTATATCACATATACCTTTGTTCACCTTGCCATCCTTCTTATCCGCCAAATACTTGGGGCAGTTCCGCTTCCAGTGACCCGTCTGCTTGCAGTAGAAGCACTCAGTTTCAGGCTTAGGTCCAGACTTGGGTTTCTTCTCTTGAGCAGCAACTTGCTTGCCGTTCTTCTTGAAGTTCCCCTTCTTCTTCCCTTTGCCCTTTTTCTTGAAACTAGTGGTTTTGTTAACCATCACCTACGCGTAAGGTTGGTCCGGATCGTCTCGTCCAACAATACCGCCGAACCAAAGTATGACATGCTGGTAGGCAGTATGACTTGTATCGCCCACAACTCACTTGTGTTCTACTCGTGCAAATAACATCAAACCATAAAACCTAGGCTCGGATGCCACTGTTGGGTAACGCAGTAATTTCAAAAAATTTCCTATGCACACGCAAGATCATGGTGATGCATAGCAACGAGGGGGAGAGTCTGATCTACGTACCCTTGTAGATCGCAACGGAAGCGTTGACACAACGTAGAGGAAGTAGTCGTACGTCTTCTTCCCGATCCGACCGATCCAAGCACCGTTACTCCGGCACCTCCGAGTTCTTAGCACACGTTTAGCTCGATGACGTTCCTCGGGCTCCGATCCAGCAAAGCATCAAGGAAGAGTTCCGTCAGCACGACGGCGTGGTGACGATCTTGATGTACTACCGACGCAAGGCTTCGCCTAAGCACTGTAACGGTATGATTGAGGTGGAATTTGGTGGCAGGGGGCACCGCACATGGCTAAGGAACGATCTCAAGGATCAACTTGTGTGTATTGGGGTGTCCCCTGCCCCCGTATATAAAGGTTGGAGGGAGGGGGGCTGGCCGGCCAAAGAGAGGGAGGCGCAGGAGGAGTCCTACTCCTACCGGGAGTAGGACTCCCCCCTCCAATCCTAGTCCAACTAGGAATCCTTTAAAGGGGAGAGAAAGAGAGGTGGCCGGCCCCTCTCCTAGTCCTAATAGGACTAGGGAGAGGGGGGGAGGCGCAGCCCTATGTGGGCTGCCCTCTCACCTTTCCACTAAGGCCCATGTTGGCCCATTTGGCTCTCGGGGGGTTCCGGTAACCCTCCCGGTAATCCGGTAAAATCCCGATTTCACCCGGAACACTTCCGATGTCCAAACATAGGCTTCCAATATATGAATCTTTACGTCTCGACCATTTCGAGACTCCTCGTCATGTCCGTGATCTCATCCGGGACTCCGAACAACCTTCGGTACATCAAAATGCATAAACTCATAATAACTGTCATCGTAACGTTAAGCGTGCGGACCCTACGGTTCGAGAACAATGTAGACATGACCGAGACACGTCTCTGGTCAATAACCAATAGCGGGACCTGGAAGCCCATATTGTCTCCTACATATTCTACGAAGATCTTTATCGGTCAGACCGCATAACAACATACGTTGTTCCCTTTGTCATCGGTATGTTACTTGCCGAGATTCGATCGTCGGTATCCAATACCTAGTTCAATCTCGTTACTGGCAAGTCTCTTTACTCGTTCCGTAATACATCATCTCATAACTAACATCTTAGTTATTATGCTTGCAAGGCTTATGTGATGTATATTACCGAGAGGGCCCAGAGATACCTCTCCGACAATCGGAGTGACAAACCCTAATCTCGAAATACGCCAACCCAACATCTACCATTGGAGACACCTGTAGTACTCCTTTATAATCACCCAGTTACGTTGTGACGTTTGGTAGTACCCAAAGTGTTCCTCCGGTAAACGGGAGTTGCATAATCTCATAGTTATAGGAACATGTATAAGTCATGAAGAAAGCAATAGCAACATACTAAACGATCGGGTGCTAAGCTAATGGAATGGGTCATGTCAATCAGATCATTCAACTAATGATGTGACCTCGTTAATCAAATAACAACTCTTTGTTCATGGTTAGGAAACATAACCATCTTTGATTAACGAGCTAGTCAAGTAGAGGCATACTAGTGACACTCTGTTGGTCTATGTATTCACACATGTATTATGTTTCCGGTTAATACAATTCTAGCATGAATAATAAACATTTATCATGATATAAGGAAATAAATAATAACTTTATTATTGCCTCTAGGGCATATTTCCTTCACTTGGTGCCAAGACGTGCAGTTCCGCAGCGTGAACCGCCGCATCCCGCACCAGCACGTGAAGAAGGAAGCTGTCAAGAGATCCCTCGACCGCAAGAGAACGCTCCACCACTCCCCGCACCACCACATCAGGAACACCTTCCACGGCAGGCCCCCGCGCTGCTCGCAGGTGCAGCGTGTGAGCACCAAGGCCAAGCTCCACCCCCAAGACGTGCCCCGGCAACCATGGCTCACCCCTGAGCTGCGCAGCGTTGCCTGTGCGGGGAAGTTCAGGACAAATCTGCCTCCTCGCTATGACGGCACACTAGACCCCACGGAGTTCGTGCAGCTCTATGAGCTGAGAATCGAGGCAGCCAACGGGGACGAGAAGGTCATGGTGAACTGGTTTCCTATGGCCCTCAAGGATGGCACCCGCTCGTGGCTCCTGAACCTGCGTCAAGGCTCGATCTCCTCCTGGGACGAGATGCACGACCGTTTCGTCGCCAAGTTCCAGGGCACTCGCGACCGCCCGCCGGCCGCGGGCGACCGGCGATGCATCAAGCAACAACCAGGAGAGACACTCCAGAAGTACATCCAGCACTTCAACAACACCCGCCTCAAGATCCCCAAGGTTACGGACGAGGCCATCATCTCTGTGTTCTCCGACGGCGTCCACGACGTCAAGATGGAGGAGTTGGCTATGCATGAGGAGTTGTGCACCTCTCAGGAGCTATTCAACCTGGCGACCAAGTGCACAAGAGCTGAGGATGGGAGCCTTTCCCTCCTCGAGCTGCCAGCTGCGGGTCCGGAGGAGAAGAAAGCCAAGGCCAAAGACGTGAAGCGCAAGGAAGCAGTCGTGCTCGCAGCGGAGCCAGACACCAAGCGAGGCAGAGACCAGCCCGAGTCGTCCAGGGGCGGCTGACCCTTCTACGCCTTAAACAACCTGAACACCCACAACACCAGCGACTGTCAAGTGCTTAGAGTCATTCGTGAGGGACGCTTCGGTTGATGCCCCGAGCGTAGTGACTGGGGCTATGGACGAGGAGGTGGACGCGGAAGCGAACGCTGGGACGACCGTGGCCCGCGCCAGGAGTGGCGCAACCGGCCTCGTGAGGATCACTGGCAGGATCGTCCTCGCGAGGGCGCATGGAGGTACCAGCCTCGTGAGGTTCATCCTCAGGGCAACGCCGGTCTTCCCCCGCTACCGCCGCCGCCAAGAAGAAATGACAAACACCATCAAGACAAGGGGGTTGGGGGCTTGCAGGAGCCGCGTGCAGTCGCCTGCATCTTAGGCGGTGCTCAAGCCCCAGCCTCGCAACGTATCTTCAAGCAGTTTTCCCGCGAGGTGAATGCAGTGCTCCCCAGGCTTGAGGCCATACGCCCGCTCAGATGGTCCCAGTGCGCCATCACCTTCAACTCAGCAGACCAGCTCAAGTGCGCAGCCACTACTGGCACGCTGCCTATGCTTTGTTCACCTGTCATCAGCAATGTCCAAGTTACCAAGACCCTCATCGACGGCAGCACAGGGCTCAACGTCCTGCCCGTCAACACGTTCGACAACCTTCAAGTGCCGTATGACCAGCTCCAGCCCACCAAGCCTTTCTCAGGAGTCCCCGACGGTTCCACCACGCTGATAGGGCAGGTCCACCTCCTTGTCACCTTCGGAACACGCGACAACTACCACACCGAGCTCATCGACTTTGATGTCGCGCACATCCGTCTGCCCTACAACGCCATCCTCGGGTACCCATCCCTGGCCAAGTTCATGGCAGTGACACACCACGGCTACAACGTCCTCAAAATGCCAGGGAGCGGCGGGATCATCACGATCCCGTGCGAAGAAAGAGATGCGGTGTGCTCCCTCGAGTGTGCCTTCCAAGCTGCCGCAATCGACGACCCCAACAGCAAAGGCGAGGGCCCTCCTGAGGCCCTCCCTAAGAAGAAGAAGTTGCGCCGTGCTGGACCTCAGGAGGACGGTGACGCAGTCGGAGCCTCGCCAGGATCAGCGCCCGCTCCAGGGGCGCCTCCCTCCGTCACCTAGGAAGGCGCGCCTAGCGCCCTCCTCGGGCAGGGCTCGGGGGCTCTCCTCTGGAGGGCCTCGGACCTTGCCAACGTCACGAGGGAGGCGCTCAGGCACCACTTGGAAGCGTGCTTCAAGGCACGTTTCTCTCAGGAGAACACAGGACAAGGAACGCTCACCGCTCAGGAGTTCATCACCAAGATCACTCAGGAACTGCAAGATGCAAGGGCTATGCGTGGCGACTGCCGCTCATGAGGCGCAGCTCCCATCCAGGCAAGGATGCCGGGCTGCGCGTCTGCTTCGATGTCTCGGGGCTCAACAGAGCCGCATCTCAGGAGCCTCTCTGGCCTTGGCGCGTGGGCCGCTGCGGGGGGCCACCGCACAGCTATGTTCGCATGCCATTCGGCCTACCGAGCGTGGCTGGTCCCTACGACAGGCTTATGCAGGGCGCTCTGGCAGCTCGCTAGGCCAGGCGCTAGGCGATCTTAAGGGAGGAGGAGCCTGAACCTCCAGGCTCCCCTGGGAACCGGCCACCGGATGATGCCTAAGGACCGACTACTTCAGCAGGTGCCTTCAGCTGCACCAACATCTCTTCATCGACATGACTAGGTGACATCTTCCAAGTTCGTTTAGCTGGGAGTGCCCCTCGGGCTGCATCATTCCCAGGCCACGTGGGCCCGTCCCCATGGCATGTATCCATTTACTTATGTCTTTAGCTTACCTTGCTGGGGGCGCCCCTTGGGCTGCATCAACCCCAAGCCGCTCGGGCCTGACCCAGTGGCACGTATCCTCCCACATTTATCCAAGTTGATTTGCCCTGCATGCTAAATCTGCCTATGATTATCGCCTGCTTGATTGCCACCTGCCACGGGTCCATCCATTCGTCATGCAATTCGCTTGCGCGTTAAAAGGGGGGCTCCTGAGCACCGCGACTCAGGAGCTCTTACTAGCTCTCCAGCCCTCACCCCTAGCCTTGTCCACGGCATTGCGGCCTGGCATACCAGCGGCGGCTGAGCTCGCTCGAGGGCCGCGACCTGAGGACGTAGAGCACTTGCATCTAACCGCCTCGCAGGAACATACATCCATCAAGACCCAAGACCAGGCACAACCCGCCTTGAGGTAGGGCCTCGTGAGTCCCGCGCTGGCTCGCGAGTGCCCAGATACACCTCGCAGCCCTGTCGTGCAAGCCACGTGTCAGGGCGGGGCTGTACACGCCCCGGGGGCTCCTCCTGGAGGGCCCCCCTCCCACGCACAAGTGGAAGCACCATGCTCCGCGCTGGCCATCGGCACTGCCGAGGAGCGGCTATGCCCGTGCACAAGCGGAAGCACTATGCTCCGCGCTGGTGATAAACAACTGAGGGCGGCCTCACGGTCGAGGGAGCCCCAGAGCTGAACGTTCGGCCTCACCGCAATGCCTCCCCTCGGGAGCACCACGCGAGGGGGCCGGGCATCGGGGTTGCGCTTGGGTCACGCCCAAGTGCACGCGACCCAATAGGTCTCCCGGACCTGGTCATCGCACGCCCCTCCCAAGGCCTTGGCGAGGGCAGGTATGAAGTTGTTTGCACGTCAAGGGGGACTCCTGAGCATCGTGACTCAGGAGCCTAACTGGTCACGTAGCCCCTCACTCCTTGGTCCGTCCTGGTCTCCGGTCGTCCCAATGGCGGTTGAGGTATGCGCGGGGCCGGGCTCTGCCAACGTAGAACACAAGCGAATAGGAAGAAAATGGCAAAATCCCGAAGCAAATATTACAATACATATTGTTCTTACAATATCAAACGAAAGTTTAACGCCTCCACGAGGCCTGATGCATGTTGTAGGAATGAAACAGGAAGAAGCCGCAGGTCAGCCTTGAACAGCATCGACGCCCGTAGGCGACGCTCCTTCCTCGGCGGTGTCGTCCTTGCCTTTGTCGCCGGCTAGGGCTACAAGAGCGGCATCGCCTTCGGCCAAGGGTGCGGAAGCAAAGCTGCGGAACCTCTTCAGCAGGGCCTCCTGTAGGATCGAAAGTATGTCTAGAGGGGGGTGATTAGACTACTTGACCAAATAAAAACTTAACCTTTTCCCTATTTTAGTTCTTGGCAGATTTTAGCTATTTTAGGACAAGTCAAGCAATCATCACACAATTCAAGCGAGCATGCAAAGAGTATATTGGCAGCGGAAAGTAAAGCATGCAACTTGCAAGAATGTAAAGGGAAGGGTTTGGAGAATTCAAACGCAATTGGAGACACGGATGTTTTTCCCGTGGTTCGGATAGGTGGTGCTATCCTACATCCACGTTGATGGAGACTTCAACCCACGAAGGGTAACAGTTGCGCGAGTCCACGGAGGGCTCCACCCACGAAGGGTCCATGAAGAAGCAACCTTGTCTATCCCACCATGGCCATCGCCCACGAAGGACTTGCCTCACTAGCGGTAGATCTTCACGAAGTAGGCGATCTCCTTGCCCTTACAAACTCCTTGGTTCAACTCCACAATCTTGTCAGAGGCTCCCAAGTGACACCTAGCCAATCTAGGAGACACCACTCTCCAAGAAGTAACAAATGGTGTGTTGATGATGAACTCCTTGCTCTTGTGCTTCAAATGATAGTCTCCCCAACCGTTACACACAATTTACCAATCTCGGTGGGACCGAATCAACAAACTCGGTCAGACCGAAATAGTAAACCTAGTGACCATTAGAGATTTTCGGTGGGACTGACATGCAACTCGGTAGGACCGATATGGTTAGGGTTGGGGCATAACGTAATCTCAGTGAGACCGATTACACAAACTCGGTGAGATCGATTTTGGTAATACGCTAACCAGAGAGTTGGTCAGGTAAACTCGGTGGGACCGATTTGCTCTTTCGGTGAGACCGAAATGTTACAAAAAGGAAACAGAGAGTTTACATTGCAATCTCGGTGGGACCGATCTGCTCTTTCGGTGAGACCAAAAAGTTACGAAAAGGAAACAGAGAGTTTGCAATCCCATCTCGGTGAGACCGAGATCCCTATCGGTAGAACCGATTTGCTAGGGTTTGGCAATGGTTATCACAAGTGAAACTCGGTGGCGCCGGGTTGAAAGAATCGGTAGGGCCGAGTTTGGCTTTGGGTTTATGTCAAATGCGGATATGGGAAAGTAGTTGAGGGTTTTGGAGCATATCACGAAGCACATGAAGCAAGAGGCTCATTAAGCAACACCTCATCCCTCCTTGATAGTATTGGCTTTTCCTAAAGACTCAATGTGATCTTGGATCACTAAAATATAAAATGAAGAGTCTTGAGCTTTTGAGCTTGAGCCAATCCTTTGTCCTTAGCATTTTGAGGGATCCACTTTCAACATCCATGCCATGCCAATCATTGAGCTTCCCTGAAATAATCATCTTGGAATATCATTAGCTCAATGAGCTATATGTTGTTATGAATTACCAAAACCACCTAGGGATAGTTGCACTTTCAATCTCCCCCTTTTTGGTAATTGATGACAACATATAGATCAAAGCTTCGACAAATGATAATAAGAATGAAATATATCATCGCTTTGAGAAGTGTGTGATAAGTAAGAGATCCCCCTAAATTTGTGCATATTTTAAAATTTGCTTTGGACTGCAAATGCACAAGGAGTTAGAATCATGGGATACTCTTCCATGTCACATACATCTTGGTGGAGCGCTTAAAAAAATAAGAATGAAATACATGCACTCATCACCAAAGGAAGTGAATGATCACATAAGATAGATATGATAATATCAAGCATGCATAGGTGTAGCTTATGATCAAACACATGATCATCAATGTCTCACAAGCATATCAAAGTATCTCAACTAAAAGCAAACAAAGTTCGAAAAACCACCAAATAAAGCAAGAGAGAATAAAAGCAACACTCTTTCTCTCTCTCGAAGCCTATGATCTATACATTTTTCTCCCCCTTAGGCAACAAGTTACCAAAAAGTTCCTAGAAAATGCATAGTGCTAGATCGACTCTCAGGCTTGATCTTCTGGTGGTGGTGGAGTCTGGATCACTCCAAGGACGAAGCCTTCTGTAGACATGGTTGGAGTTGAAGCTGAAGTAGATGCTGGAGCTGGTTGGGCTGGTGCTGTAGCTAGAGCTGAGGTGGTGGCTCTGGTGTCAGGAACTGGCACTACAGTCGACCTCGGAGCTCGTGGCACTCTGGCAAATGCATCAGTTGTAGTCTTCCCTCTCCTCTCCTGCATGTCATCTTGAAGTTGCTCCACTGCAGACTGAATTTCTGTCACCTTCACATCTAGGTCATAGAACTTTTGTTCCATGATTCTTTCTAAGCTTTGCTGATTCTGAGTGAGGGTGGCCAGTCCTTTCTCAATCCTCAGGGTGGATGCAATCAAGTAACCAAGCTGCTCTTGTTTGGTTTTCAAGAAATACTCAGATGCCTCCTCTTGAGTTGGCATCTTGGCAGCTTTCTCCATCCTTGCCTTCTCCTTCTTTGCTTGTGCTTGTGCAGATGATGGTTCATTCTCATTCATGACCACTTGATTGTCCTCAAAATCTGGATGGATGGGCAGGTGTTCCTTGTCCAGTAGGTATATGCCTGTGCCCATCTTCGAGTTGATTAACTCCTGAATTTGTGGGGCATATTCACAGCTCCTCTTCTGATCAGCTGCTGTCCTCTTAATGGTCTCTACCATGAGGCTCATCACCTTGAACTTCTGTGGCACATCAAATATATGAAGCAAATTGATTTCATGGCCTCTGATCATCTTGTGATCACCTGACTTGGGCAATAGAGTGTGCCTTAGGATCCAGTTGATAGTTGGTAGCCCTGACAGAAGATAATGCACTGAGCCAAACTTGAACGTATCAAGTGCTTCATTTGGAATCTCCCTGTACATGTTGGACATAGAGTTGTGGTCCATCTTCTTCTTGGCATATATATCTAGGTCATCTTCATGCTCCTCTGGGGCATTGATGAGCTGTGCCCACTCAGCAACTGTTGATTGATATCTTGTCCCTTCTGACATCCACACAATCCTTCCATCTAGATAGAAGTGTGCTGTGGAGTAGAACTGCATGATGAGCTCCTCGTTCCACTTTGTGAGCTTCTGCCCAACAAAGTCTGCTACTCCACAAGCCTCGAAGCTGTCATACACTCCAGGATAGTGTTCTTCGTTTTCCTTGATATATTTCCAATCAACCCATCTCATGTCACACACTATGGGCTTCTTATCTAGCAGCACTGTCTCATAAAAATCTTGTTGTTCCTTGGTGTGAAACCTGTAATCAACAGCAGTTCTTCTCCTTGAAGCATACGGATCTGCTTCTCTCCACTTCCTCAACCCTGAATCTCTTCTGATTTTCATGTCCTCAGCCACAGGATGAGCATCATTGTGGTCTGGCATCTTGGGCTTTAGCTTCCTGAGCACTTGACCTTCTTCTTCTTCAGCAATGTCAGGCACTGGGGCCTTGTTCTTTTCAGCTGTAGGTATGCTCCTTGTGTTCCTCTTTGGTGCTGACTTGGGCTTGAAGGCAGCTTTGGGTGCTTCTTTGGGCTTGGATGCAGCAGCCCCTGTCCTGATAGCATCACCCATAAGCTTAGGTGCCTTAGGTGCTGGTGCAGCAACCTCTTCTTCCTCTTCCTCTTTTGAGTCTCTCATGATTGAGGATCTCCCAAGGACTCTAGCAGTGGTCTTTTTGACCCTTTCCTTCCTCTTCTTCCCTTCGGCAGCAACTGGCTCTATGGGTGTAGGCTTTTCAGGAATCTGAGTTGAAGCTCTGGCCTTTGGCATAGGCTGTCTACCTGCTGGCCTTTTGATTTTCAATCCTGGCTTTGTGCCTTGAGCTGAGCCATACTCCTTCTTCAGCACTACTTTCTTGGAAGTAGCGTCCTCTTCTGCCACATAGTCCTCATCCTCTGAGTCTGAGGTTCTCTTCTTCCTTTGTCTGGTGGCAGCTTTTGGCAGATTGCTAGGGGTGCTCCTGCTGCCTTCATCAGAAGAACTGGAGGGACTAGTGCCCTCACTCATGTGCACTTGCTGTTCTGACACATTCTGGCTGTCACTCTGATCTGACATGATGAACAAGCTAACTGCTGACCCTGTGAACAGTTTATAGATGAGGTAGAGTGGATGAGCATCACAAAATGCAGAGATTTTTGCAAAAGAATGATTCAAAATCTTAGTTTTAGTTTCCCACTGAAATCATTTCGGATCTACCGATTTTTAAACTCGGTGATACCGAAGCAGTTTTGGAACCTAAACTAGTGAACTCGGTCAGACCGAGTCACAGTTCGGTGGCATCGAGACTGCTAGGGTTTCACAAATTTCCAAAATCGGTCACACCAATTAGTAATTCTCGGTCAGACCGAGTCTCACTTGTGCAATGGCATGAGCCAAATCGGTGGGACCGAGTTTTTCAACTCGGTGGGTCCGAGATGGTTTCGGCGGAAACCTAACCCTAAATTTTTTGAATCAAACCTATTCTACGAACGCATTGACTGGATAGGAGTGTTTCAAACGTGGCTAGAATCAATATGATCACAATGTGCTAGGGATCAGATTGGGGATAGCACAAAGATCGAGTCCATACCCTAGTTCGGCGGAGACTCGCTACGGCGGCAACGGCGAGGTTGAATTCCGTTGAAGGCGATGGAGACCAGCGACTGGAGGCGGCGGGCGGCGAGGAGACGATCCGGAGACCACGTTGGCAGAGCGAGCTATCGCGCGGGCGAAGGGGTTCAGAGAAATTTCCAAATTTTTGCCCGTGACTATATATAGCGTGACCCTGTCGGTGTGACCGAGTGGAACAACTCGGTGGCACCGAGATGCAAAACTGTATACAGTTATTGCAACTCGGTGTGACCGAATGGTTCAAATCGGTTGCACCGAGATCGAAAATTCAGATCAACTTAATGATCTCGGTAGGACCAAAAGTAGGATATCGGTCAGACCGAGAATCACAAAGAGGTTTTGGAAGTTTAAGTCTATAACGAATCGGGGACTCCGAGTGCTCCTCACACAGAGTGGTTCTAATCTGACTTGATCAAATTTTGTGATGTAGCATGAATAGAGTTTGAGACGAGAAAAGCATAGATAGCTAGAGGAGGTTCTTAGGCATTCTTGTCCATCCACTTGGCAAAAGGAAATAAAACCAAACAATCAAAACAACAAGTGGATGTCCTCGAATGAGTAAAATATGCAACCAACATGCTCACACAATAAAATGGCAATTGAAATATGTGACAAAGCATGCACAACCAATTCTAGCATCTATCAAGCAATTGGCGATGACTAGGTGATCTATATATGAGTATATTGACTTAGGAGTCAAGTGAGAACACTTGATCATAGGTCATACTCATCGTTTAAGCTCAAGTGGGGTTACCACTTTTACATAAAGCATTGTTGTGTTCACATCTTTAGAGTTGCTTTAGCTCAAGTCTTAGAGTAAAGCTCCCCCTAGATGTGATATCCCCCCTAAGAGGGATGAACTAACCTTGGGTTTTGTCGATGATGACTTCATGTAGATGTTGAAGATGTGGATGCTCAATGTTGATGTAGATCACTTGGAGCTATCCATTTGAGTGAATTGCACTTTCAATACCTACATGGGTTAGTCCCACAAGGAACAAACAAGGATATCCATAGACATAGAGTGATGCACACACAAGATGATGTCCATGAAAACTTTTAGGTTACCTTGTCCCTTGTCTTACCAACAAGAGGGTTTGTGACTCCTTGAACTAGTGCAAGATGTGGAAGTTGATTGCACTTGTTCTTGCCAAAATGATAAGAGTGAAGTATGTTGGCGGAGTCACCCTCAAGAACTCTCTAGTTCTTCTTATTTTGGATCCACACCATCTTGATGGGAATCCTTGGAGTTGTAGTCATACTTGATGAAGTGGAACTTGAAGTGGTCTTGGGAATCCACTTGACTAAGGTCTTAGGAGCTTCTTCAAATGCATCAATTTCCTCTTGAAGCTTGTCCTTGCCTTTTTGCTTGTAGTCTTGTGGTGGAAGATCATCTTGAGCTTGTGTCCCCTTGAAGGAAGTATCATACTTCTCTTGTTGAGGAACAAACTTTGTCTTGGGGTATTGATCTTCTTCCCACTCAACTCCATTGGCATTGAACTTTCGTTCAAAACCAACACCTTGATTCTTCCGGTGCATTCCTTGCTTGCGCACAATTTCCTCGAATTGCTTACTCCCGGCAAGGCTTTTGTACACTCCTTTCTCTATAATTCCCTTCAATAAGATATTTTCTTGCTCAAGTGTAACTTGGCTAAGAGAATCATTAGTGGAATCAAGAGAACTACTAGAAGCAACAATATTGGATTTAGCATGATCATTGTTACTACTAGAGGAAGAATCTTTCTTGTTCTTGTTACTAGACTTGACTTGAGGCATGTAAGTGGATAAGAGTAAATGCTTGGCAATGTAAGAAGAACTTTTCTTGCGGAGATCATCATTGATTGCCTTTAAGAACTCATGCTCTTGCTCAAAATTGAGCTTTTCAAAGCGTAACTTCTCATGAGCTCTTAAAAGTTCTCGATGATCTTCGAAGATAGTTTCATGAGCTAACTTAAGAGTGTTTAGTTCTTTAGTTAGAGCCTCAATCTTCTCCTTATCATTGTCATTCGTTTTATCTTGATTAGCATGATTAATTGACATTTCATCATAGTATTCATCACTAGAGTTGTCAACAAGTAAATCATCATCACCTAACAAGTCATCTTCATCACTATTAAAATCAACATACTCGGGGTGTGTTACCTTAGGACCTTTGGCCATGAAGCATCTTCCAATTCCTTCATTTGGTGAGTCAAATATGTCGTAGGAGTTGGTTGACACGAGTGCTAGACCAGAAACACCTTCATCTTGAGTATATTCGGAATCGGAGTGATAACTTCTCTCGGAGTGGTTGTCAGAGTCGGAGCCGGATACCCATTCACCAACATGAGCTTGATGTCTTCGTTTTGTGTAGCTCCTTGATGATTTTTCCTTCCTTTCCGAATCCTTGCTTCTCCGTGAGTATCTTCGTTCATAATGATCATCTCTACTCCTTCTCTCTCTTGGTGGTGACTCTTCTCTTTTGCTTCTTCTTTTTGGAGAGTCTTCTCTTCTCTTGTAGGGAGCCGTACACTCATTGGAATAGTGTCCGGGTCTTCCACAATTGTAGCAGTTTCGCTCTCGACTAGAAGATCTTTTGTCATTGTAGGACCTTGACTTGGAGCTCCTATCTTTGCTTCTACTCTTGTAGAACTTGTTGAAGTTCTTCACCATTAAGCTCAATTCTTCATTGAAGTTTTGTTTCTCACTTGATGATGTAGGGGCTTCACATGATGCTTTGTAGGCACCACTTGATTTGTTGTGAAGTTCCTCTTTATCCTTAAGTGACATCTCATGAGCAACAATTCTTCCAATCACCTCCGTTGGCTTGAGATCTTTGTAATTGTGCATAATTTGGATCAATGTGCACACGGTATCATATTTTCCATCCAAGGCTCTTAGAATCTTCTTGATGATGAATCTATCGGTCATCTCTTCACTCCCTAAGCCGGCAATCTCATTTGTGATGGGAGCAAGCCTAGAGTACATTTCAGCGACACCTTCACCATCCTTAATTTTGAACTTGTCAAGTTGACTTTGAAGCACATCCAATTTGGATTCCTTGACGGAGTCGGTACCTTCGTGCATATCAATCAAAGTGTCCCAAATTTCCTTTGCATTCTCAAGACGGCTGATTTTGTTAAATTCTTCGGGGCACAATCCATGTAAGAGAATATCACAAGCTTGAGCATTGTATTGCAACATCTTCAACTCATCCGTGGTAGCTTCACGGTTTGGTTCTCTCCCATCAAAGAAGTCACCTTGCAAACTAACACACACAATAGCCCAAACGGCAGGGTTATGTCCAAGAATATGCATTTTCATTTTATGCTTCCAACTAGCAAAATTAGTACCATCAAAGTAAGGACCTCTACGATGATAATTTCCCTCGCTAGACGCCATACTCTCCTAGGTTGTGAAACCAAGGCTATGACCACCAAAAGCTATGGAAATCAAAGCAAATGGAGACCAAAGCTCTGATACCACTTGTAGGATTGAAAGTATGTCTAGAGGGGGGGTGATTAGACTACTAGACCAAATAAAAACTTGACCTTTTCCCAATTTTAGTTCTTGGCAGATTTTAGCTATTTTAGGACAAGTCAAGCAATCATCACACAATTCAAGAAAGCATGCAAAGAGTATATTGGCAGCGGAAAGTAAAGCATGCAACTTGCAAGAATGTAAAGGGAAGGGTTTGGAGAATTCAAACACAATTGGAGACACGGATGTTTTTCCCGTGGTTCGGATAGCTGGTGCTATCCTACATCCACGTCGACGGAGACTTCAACCCACGAAGGGTAATGGTTGCGCGAGTCCACGGAGGGCTCCACCCACGAAGGGTCCACGAAGAAGCAACCTTGTCTATCCCACCATGGCCATCGCCCATGAAGGACTTGCCTCACTAGCGGTAGATCTTCACGAAGTAGGCAATCTCCTTGCCCTTACAAACTCCTTGGTTCAACTCCACAATCTTGTCAGAGGCTCCCAAGTGACACCTAGCCAATCTAGGAGACACCACTCTCCAAGAAGTAACAAATGGTGTGTTGATGATGAACTCCTTGCTCTTGTGCTTCAAATGATAGTCTCCCCAACACTCAACTCTCTCACACAGGATTTGGATTTGGTGGAAAGAAGATTTGAGTGGAAAGCAACTTGGGGAAGGCTAGAGATCAAGATTCATATGGTAGGAATGGAATATCTTGGTCTCAACACATGAGTAGGTGGTTCTCTCTCAGAACATATGAGTTGGAAGTGTAGATTTGTTCTGATGGCTCTCTCCACGAGTGAAGAGGAGGTGGAGGGGTATTTATAGCCTCCACACAAAATCTAACCATTACACGCAATTTACCAATCTCGGTGGAACCGAATCAACAAACTCGGTCAGACCGAAATAGTAAACCTAGTGACCGTTAGAGATTTTCGGTGGGACTGACATGCAACTCGGTAGGACCGATATGGTTAGGGTTAGGGCATAACGTAATCTCGGTGAGACTGATTACGCAAACTCGGTGAGACCGATTTTGGTAATAAGCTAACCAGAGAGTTGGTCAGGTAAACTCGGTGGGACCGATTTGCTCTTTTAGTGAGACTGAAATGTTACAAAAAGGAAACAGAGAGTTTACATTGCAATCTCGATGGGACCGACCCGCTCTTTTGGTGAGACCGAAAAGTTACGAAAAGGAAACAGAGAGTTTGCAATCCCATCTCGGTGAGACCGAGATCCCTATCGGTAGAACCGATTTGCTAGGGTTTGGCAATGGTTATGACAAGTGAAACTCGGTGGCGCCGGGTTGAAAGAATTGGTAGGGCCGAGTTTGGCTTTGGGTTTAGGTCAAATGTGGATATGGGAAAGTAGTTGAGGGTTTTTGAGCATATCACTAAGCACATGAAGCAAGAGGCTCATTAAGCAACACCTCATCCCTCCTTGATAGTATTGGCTTTTCCTAAAGACTCAATGTGATCTTGGATCACTAAAATATAAAATGAAGAGTCTTGAGCTTTTGAGCTTGAGCCAATCCTTTGTCCTTAGCATTTTGAGGGATTCACTTTCAACATCCATGCCATGCCAATCATTAAGCTTCCCTGCAATAATCATCTTGGAATAGCATTAGCTCAATGAGCTATATCTTGTTATGAATTACCAAAACCACCTAGGGATAGTTGCACTTTCACCTCCACGTGACCTTGCACGACTACGGTGGTAGTTGTGCAGTCTTCATCAGCCACAGGCTCCAGCAACTCGTCCAGACGGGTGTTGGGGTCACGAAGGTGCAAATGACCGAAGACACGAGTCAGCGCAGCTGAAGAAAGGACACGAGCATCTGCCTCCGCCATGGGACCAACGCCCTCCACAACTTCCTCGAGTTCCTTCACCAAGTGAAGAAGCAGCTGGGCGGGGCCGTTCTCATTCGCGGACAGTGTCTTCTCCAGGCCATGCTCGTAAAGCGCCTTCAGCGCCACGCAAGACCTTTTCTCAAGGTCAGCGAAGGCCACGCGGTCTTCAGCCAGGAGCTTCGCCTTGGCATCAAGATCGGCTCCCCTCGCCTTCGCCTTCCGCTCCAGCTCCTCCAGCCGACCGTGCTCCGCAGCTTGCGCCTTCACCAGCTCCTCCA
Source organism: Triticum monococcum (assembly GCA_034509565.1). Lineage (NCBI taxonomy): Eukaryota > Viridiplantae > Streptophyta > Magnoliopsida > Poales > Poaceae > Triticum > Triticum monococcum. Next base: position 611,761,309 of record CM067842.1, read on the forward strand.
GTTCGGCATCACGGTTCTTGATGGCGTCCTCCCGGGCTTTCGTCTCCTCCTCCTTCGCTTGGCGGCCGCGTGCTTCCTCGGCGAGCTTGTCGTGCAGGCCCTTCAGCTCATCCTCCAGCTCTCGGCATCGGTCGCGGGCGGTCTCGGCATCCTTCAGTGTCGCGTCACGGTTGGCCACAGCCATGGTGGCAGCTCGCTTCTCCTTCTCGGAAGCGGCTGCGGCCTGGCTTGGTGACTCTCGGATCCCCAAGTCAGAATGAAGCCAACCTGAAGCCAGCTCCAGACGTCCGGCTGCTAGGCGCGGGTCCGCACTAAGGAGATCCTCCCGCAGCTGGGCCACCTCCGAAAGAACGCGTTCAATAACAGCAGAGGAAGTAGAGGAACCTAGGGCCGGAAGCGCAGCTGGAGGAGGGAGCAGTGTCTTCACCAGAGCTTGGGAAATCAAGGGCTCCCGAGCCCTCAGGACCTCGTCAGCAAACCCAGGTGCCGGCAACCCCGGAGCCAGCGGCGCCACGGGGGCTGAGTCATCGTGGCGACGCCCCCTTGGCCTCGCGAGGCCGGACGGGGTGGCGAGGTGTGAACGCTGCCGTCCCCTTTCTCCGCAGAAGGGGGCACGGCCGCGGCATCCTCCTTCTTCTTCGCCGGGGGCGCCGGCCTAACCAACCAAGAGCAGATGTTAGGAAATAGTAAGCATAAGAAGAGACGGGACAAATCTCGAAGCACCTACTGGTCCACCGCGATGACTTCCACCTTCCGCTTGGGAAGCTTGAAGCCAGAAAGCAATGTAGTAAAAGAACTGGAGGCGGCGTCAAGGCAGGGGCGGCGTTCCGGGAGACTAGTGATGATCTACCTCTCGTCGGGATGACGGACAGCTCCCCCTCCTCCGGATAGACGTCAATCTCAGCATTGTTCGGCATGCTGTAGAGGATGTCGGCCTTGCTCGAGGGGAAGGCATCCCCCGTCCCCTCGGTGGTCGCCTCCGAGTCCACCTCTTCTTCCTCCCTCCCGCGGGACTCGCCAGAAGATAGCATCACCGGGTTCGGCACCGCAGGGCCTCTGGAGGGCGTGGGCGGCACAAGCCCGCGCGCATCGAAGGTCGGCCTGGAGGCCACGATTGGCTCCCAGTCCTTGCGACGGAACAAACGGGTGAAGACGCACGGCGGGTACTCCTGGTTTTCCCCGACTAGGAGGCGCAAGACGGTGGTCAATTCATCGTTAGGAAGGGCCTCTGGCCTCACGCGAGCATCATCCTTCACATCTCCAAGCCTCCACAAGGGGTGTGCGTGCACTTGGAGCGGCGCCACGCGCAGCGTCAGGAACTCCCTCAGGAGCGAGGCCCCCGTCACCTTGGCGGCCTTCGCATTGCCAGGCTTCAGGTCGGTCACCATCTGCTCCAACACCGGCGACGCAGGCTCGTCGACAAGCTCAGCACGAGACCACCTCTTGAGGGACTGGGGCACCTCCATCGGCAGCACCAAGCACGGGTGAACACACTTAGCATCCATCATGACCCACATGGTCCTGATGTTGTCGGCCCTCTTCCTTGTGCTCGAGATCGAGTTAGCCTTGCCAGCTGCGACGAAATTGGCGCATCCGGAGGCTTGTCGCTCATCGATGCGAAGAAAGAAGAAGTGGCGCAGGAGAGCCACAGACGGCATCACACCCAGGTATGCCTCGCAATATTAGGCAAAGATAGATAGGAGGAGGATGGAGTTGGGATGGATATGCAGCACCAGCAGCCCATAATGGTCGAGGACTTCATAGAAGAAATCATAGAAAGGGGGGACCAACCCGGCGGCGATGCTGCTTGAGAAGAATGGGAAGAAGGCGCTTCCCTCAGGCTCTGGTACACTGGAGGCTAGCCGGAGTTCTGTCTTCCCTCATTCATTGCTCTCCCCCGCTATGAGCAAGCGCGTGGAAGCGAGGCTCTTCTTTGAGACGTTGGGCGCCTCAAGTGCGGGCGCGTACCAGGCGGGCGCCGAGGACAGCTTGACCTTGCGCGACGCCATTGATCTTGGATGCGGAGAAAGATTGAACAGATCTGGAGGTCTCGGCGGCAAGGAGCAAGAAAGGGGATCTGAGGCAAGGCTAAAGGGAACAGTAAGGGCAAGTGCTGCCTGCGTCAGCCTTTTGTCATGTCGAGTAGTTGTTGAGGCAGCGTGGGAAAGCGGAGACGCCCACGTCCAATCAAACCGCCACGCGTCGACCAAGGCCGCAGGCTTCTGGGGCCCGCGGCGCTCCACACTTGACCTTTGGCTTCGCCTCGAAGCCAAGCCCGAGCGCGCCTTGGGCCCGGGGGCTACTATCGGTGTTCTGGGAATGGGGGTCCCCAGACTTGCCTGCCTGCGGCCCAGAGCATGGCTAGGCTGACAGGCCTGCGCGGCCCATCTTCATCAACAAGGCATCCAAGACCCTCGCGAGGGGCCAAGCCTCATGGGGTGCACGACACAAGACCTCTTCAGGACCAGCCTCCCCAGGCGGGCTCATGAGGAGCAGAGATATCAAGGCAGGGCAAACCTCGCGAGGCTCTCGTGACGTGAGACATAACGATCGACACCAGGCGGGCGCTAGCGCGCACTGTTGGGGAACGCAGTAATTTCAAAATTTTCCTACGCACACGCAAGATCATGGTGATGCACAGCAACGAGAGGGGAGAGTGTTGTCTACGTACCAACGCAGACCGACTGCGGAAGCGATCACACAACGTAGAGGAAGTAGTCGTACGTCTTCTTCCCGATCCGACCGATCCAAGCACCGTTACTCCGGCACCTCCGAGTTCTTAGCACACGTTCAGCTCGATGACGTTCCTCGGGCTCCGATCCAGCAAAGCGTCGAGGAAGAGTTCCGTCAGCACGACGGCGTGGTGACGATCTTGATGTACTACCGACGCAGGGCTTCGCCTAAGCACTGTAACGGTAAGATCGAGGTGGAATTTGGTGGCAGGGGGCACCGCACACGGCTAAGGAACGATTAACTTGTGTGTCTTGTGGTGCCCCCTGCCCCCGTATATAAAGGCCAGGGGGAGGGGGTTCGGCCGGCTAGGGGGAGAGGGCGCTGGAGGAGTCCTACTCCCACCGGGAGTAGGACTCCCCCCCCAATCCTATTCCAATTAGGACTCAAGGGGAGAAAGAGAGAGAAGGGGGGCCGGCCCCTTGTCCTATTCCTAATAGGACTCTAGGGGGCGCCGGCCAGCTAGAGGGCTGCCTCTTTTCTCTTTTCCACTAAGGCCCAATAGGCCCATTAGCCTCCCGGGGGGTTCCGGTAACCCTCCCGGTAATCCGGTAAAATCCCGATTTCACCCGAAACGCTTCCGGTGTCCAAACATAGGCTTCCAATATACCAATCTTTACGTCTCGACCATTTCGAGACTCCTCGTCATATCCGTAATCTCATCCGGGACTCCGAACAACCTTCGGTACATCAAAATGCATAAACTCATAATAACTGTCATCGTAACCTTAAGCGTGCGGACCCTACGGTTCGAGAACAATGTAGACATGACCGAGACACGTCTCCGGTCAATAACCAATAGCGGGACCTGGATGCCCATATTGGCTCCTACATATTCTACGAAGATCTTTTATCGGTCAGACCGCATAACAACATACGTTGTTCCCTTTGTCATCGGTATGTTACTTGCCCGAGATTCGATCGTCGGTATCCAATACCTAGTTCAATCTCGTTACCGGCAAGTCTCTTTACTCGTTCCGTAATACATCATGTCACAACTAACTATTTAGTTGCAGTGCTTGCAAGGCTTATGTGATGTGTATTACCGAGAGGGCCCAAAGATACCTCTCCGACAATCGGAGTGACAAACCCTAATCTCGAAATACGCCAACCCAACATCTGCCATTGGAGACACCTGTAGTACTCCTTTATAATCACCCAGTTACGTTGTGACGTTTGGTAGTACCCAAAGTGTTCCTCCGGTAAACGGGAGTTGCATAATCTCATAGTTATAGGAACATGTATAAGTCATGAAGATAGCAATAGCAACATACTAAACGATCGGGTGCTAAGCTAATGGAATGGGTCATGTCAATCAGATCATTCAACTAATGATGTGACCTCGTTAATCAAATAACAACTCTTTGTTCATGGTTAGGAAACATAACCATCTTTGATTAACGAGCTAGTCTAGTAGAGGCATACTAGTGACACTCTGTTGGTCTATGTATTCACACATGTATTATGTTTCCGGTTAATACAATTCTAGCATGAATAATAAACATTTATCATGATACAAGGAAATAAATAATAACTTTATTATTGCCTCTAGGGCATATTTCCTTCAGTCTCCCACTTGCACTAGAGTCAATAATCTAGATTACACTGTAATGATTCTAACACCCATGGAGCCTTGGTGCTGATCATGTTTTGCTCGTGGAAGAGGCTTAGTCAACGGGTCTGCAACATTCAGATCCGTATGTATCTTGCAAATCTCTATGTCTCCCACCTGGACTAAATCCCGGATGGAGTTGAAGCGTCTTTTGATGTGCTTGGTTCTTTTGTGAAATCTGGATTCCTTTGCCAAGGCAATTGCACCAGTATTGTCACAGAAGATTTTCATTGGACCCGATGCACTAGGTATGACACCTAGATCGGATATGAACTCCTTCATCCAGACTCCTTCGTTTGCTGCTTCCGAAGCAGCTATGTACTCCGCTTCACATGTAGATCCCGCTACGACGCTTTGTTTAGAACTGCACCAACTGACAGCTCCACCGTTTAAAGTAAACACGTATCCGGTTTGCGATTTAGAATCGTCCGGATCAGTGTCAAAGCTTGCATCAACGTAACCTCTTACGGTGAGCTCTTTGTCACCTCCATATACGAGAAACATATCCTTAGTCCTTTTCAGGTATTTCAGGATGTTCTTGACCGCTGTCCAGTGATCCACCCCTGGATTACTTTGCTACCTCCCTGCTAAACTTATGGCAAGGCACACATCAGGTCTGGTACACAGCATTGCATACATGATAGAGCCTATGGCTGAAGCATAGGGAACATCTTTCATATTCTCTCTATCTTCTGCAGTGGTCGGGCATTGAGCCTGGCTCAACTTCACACCTTGCAATACAGGCAAGAACCCTTTCTTTGCTTGATCCATTTTGAACTTCTTCAAAATCTTGTCAAGGTATGTGCTTTGTGAAAGTCCAATTAAGCGTTTTGATCTATCTCTATAGATCTTTATGCCTAATATGTAAGCAGCTTCCCCAAGGTCTTTCATCGAAAAACTTTTATTCAAGTATCCCTTTATGCTATCCAGAAATTCTATATCATTTCCAATGAGTAATATGTCATCCACATATAATATCAGAAATGCTACAGAGCTCCCACTCACTTTCTTGTAAATACAGGCTTCTCCAAAAGTCTGTATAAACCCAAATGCTTTGATCACACTATCAAAGCGTTTATTCCAACTCCGAGATGCTTGCACCAGTCCATAGATGGATCGCTGGAGTTTGCACACTTTGTTAGCTCCCTTTGGATCGACAAAACCTTCTGGTTGCATCATATACAACTCTTCTTCCAGAAATCCATTCAGGAATGCGGTTTTTACATCCATTTGCCAAATTTCATAATCATAAAATGCGGCAATTGCTAACATGATTCTAACAGACTTAAGCATCGCTACGGGTGAGAAAGTCTCATCGTAGTCAACTCCTTGAACTTGTCGAAAACCTTTTGCGACAAGTCAAGCTTTGTAGACAGTAACATTACCATCAGCGTCAGTCTTTTTCTTAAAGATCCATTTATTCTCAATTGCTTGCCGATCATCGGGCAAGTCAACCAAAGTCCATACTTTGTTCTCATACATGGATCCCATCTCAGATTTCATGGCTTCAAGCCACTTTGCGGAATCTGGGCTCACCATCGCTTCTTCATAGTTCGTAGGTTCATCATGATCTAGTAGCATGACTTCCAGTACAGGATTACCGTACCACTCTGGTGCGGATCTTGCTCTGGTTGATCTACGAGGTACAGTAGTATCTTGATCTAAAGTTTCATGATCATCATCATTAACTTCCTCTCTTATTGGTGTAGTTCTCACAGAAACAGTTTTCTGTGATGTACTATTTCCCAATAATGGAGTAGGTATAGTTACCTCGTCAAGTTCTACTTTCCTCCCACTCACTTCTTTCGAGAGAAACTCCTTCTCAAGAAAGTTTCCGAATTTAGCAACAAAAGTCCTGCCTTCGGATCTGTGATAGAAGGTGTATCCAATAGTTTCCTTTGGATATCCTATGAAGACACACTTCTCCGATTTGGGTTCGAGCTTATCAGGTTGAAGCTTTTTCACATAAGCATCGCAGCCCCAAACTTTAAGAAACGACAACTTTGGTTTCTTGCCAAACCATAGTTCATAAGGCGTCGTCTCAACGGATTTAGATGGTGCCCTATTTAACGTGAATGCGGCCGTCTCTAAAGCATAACTCCAAAATGATAGCGGTAAATCAGTAAGAGACATCATAGATCGCACCATATCTACTAAAGTACGATTACGACGTTCGGACACACCATTACGTTGTGGTGTTCCGGGTGGCGTGAGTTGCGAAACTATTCCACAATTTTTCAAATGTACACCAAACTCGTAACTCAAATATTCTCCTCCACGATCAGATCGTAGGAATTTTATTTTCTTGTTACGATGATTTTCAACTTCACTCTGAAATTCCTTGAACTTTTCAAATGTTTCAGACTTATGTTTCATTAAGTAGATATACCCATATCTGCTTAAATCATCTGTGAAGGTGAGAAAATAACGATATCCGCCACGAGCCTCAATATTCATCGGACCACATACATCGGTATGTATGATTTCCAATAAATCTGTTGCTCTCTCCATAGTGCCGGAGAACGGTGTTTTTAGTCATCTTGCCCATGAGGCACGGTTCGCAAACACCAAGTGATTCATAATCAAGTGGTTCCAAAAGCCCATCAGTATGGAGTTTCTTCATACGCTTTACACCGATATGACCTAAACGGCAGTGCCACAAATAAGTTGCACTATCATTATCAACTCTGCATCTTTTGGCTTCAACATTATGAATATGTGTATCACTACTATCGAGATTTAATAAGAATAGACCACTTTTCAAGGGTGCATGACCATAAAAGATATTACTCATATAAATAGAACAACCATTATTCTCTGATTTAAATGAATAACCGTCTCGCATCAAACAAGATCCAGATATAATGTTCATGCTCAACGCTGGCACCAAATAACAATTATTTAGGTCTAATATTAATCCCGAAGGTAGATGTAGAGGTAGCGTGCTGACCGCGATCACATCGACTTTGGAACCGTTTCCCACGCGCATCGTCACCTCGTCCTTTGCTAGTGTCCGCTTATTCTGTAGTCCCTGTTTCGAGTTGCAAATATTAGCAACAGAACCAGTATCAAATACCCAGGTGCTACTGCGAGCATTAGTAAGGTACACATCAATAACATGTATATCACATATACCTTTGTTCACCTTGCCATCCTTCTTATCCGCCAAATACTTGGGGTAGTTCCGCTTCCAGTGACCAGTCTGCTTGCAGTAGAAGCACTCAGTTTCAGGCTTAGGTCCAGGCTTGGGTTTCTTCTCTTGAGCAGCAACTTGATTGCCATTCTTCTTGGAGTTCCCTTTCTTCTTCCCTTTGCCCTTTTTCTTGAAACTAGTGGTTTTGTTAACCATCAACACTTGATGCTCCTTTTTGATTTCTACCTCCGCAGCTTTCAGCATAGCGAAGAGCTCGGGAATAGTCTTGTTCATCCCTTGCATATTATAGTTCATCACAAAGCTCTTGTAGCTTGGTGGCAGTGATTGGAGAATTCTGTCAATGACGCAATCATCCGGAAGTGTAACTCCCAATTGAATCAAGTGATTATTATACCCAGACATTTTGAGTATATGCTCACTGACAGAACTGTTCTCCTCCATCTTGCAGCTATAGAACTTATTGGAGACTTCATATCTCTCAATCCGGGCATTTGCTTGAAATATTAACTTCAACTCCTGGAACATCTCATATGCTCCATGACGTTCAAAACGTCGTTGAAGTCCCGGTTCTAAGCCGTAAAGCATGGCACACTGAACTATTGAGTAGTCATCAGCTTTGCTCTGCCAGACGTTCATAACTTCTGGCGTTGCTCTTGCAGCAGGCCTGGCACTTAGCGGTGCTTCCAGGACGTAATTCTTCTGTGCAGCAATGAGGATAATCCTCAGGTTACGGACCCAGTCCGTGTAATTGCTACCATCATCTTTCAACTTAGCTTTCTCAAGGAACGCATTAAAATTCAACGGAACAACAGCACGAGCCATCTATCTACAACATAAACAAGCAAGATACTATTAGGTACTAAGTTCATGATAATTTTTAAGTTCAGTTAATTTACTTAAGAACTCCCACTTAGACAGACATCTCTCTAATCCTCTAAGTGATTACGTGATCCAAATCAACTAAACCATAACCGATCATCACGTGAGATGGAGTAGTTTTCAATGGTGAACATCAATATTTTGATCATATCTGCTATATGATTCACGCTCGACCTTTCGGTCTCCGTGTTCTGAGGCCATATCTGTATATGCTTGGCTCGTCAAGTATAACCTGAGTATTCTGCGTGTGCAACTGTTTTGCACCCGTTGTATTTGAACGTAGAGCCTATCACACCCGTTCATCACGTGGTGTCTCAGCACGAAGAACTTTTGCAATGGTGCATACTCAGGGAGAACACTCCTTGATAACTTAGTGAGAGATCATCTTATAATGCTACCGTCAATCAAAGCAAGATAAGATGCATAAAAGGATAAACATCACATGCAATCAATATAAGTGATATGATATGGCCATCATCATCTTGTGCTTTGTGATCTCCATCTCCGAAGCATCGTCATGATCACCATCGTCACCGGCGCGCCACCTTGATCTCCATCGTAGCAATGTTGTCGTCTCGCCAATCTTATGCTTCCACGACTATTACTACCGTTTAGTAATCTAGTAAAGCATTACATCGCGATTGCATTGCATACAATAAAGCGACAACCATATGGCTCCTGCCAGTTGCCGATAACTCGGTTACAAAACATGATCATCTCATACAATAAAATCAGCATCATGCCTTGACCATATCACATCACAACATGCCCTGCAAAAACAAGTTAGACGTCTTCTACTTTGTTGTTGCAAGTTTTACGTGGCTGCTACGGGCTTAAGTAAGAACACATCTCACCTACGCATCAAAACCACAACGATAGTTCGTCAAATAGACTCCGTTTTAACCTTCTCAAGGACCGGGCGTAGTCACACTTGGTTCAACTAAAGTTGGAGAGATAGTCTTCCGCAAGCCATCTATGTGCAAAGCACGTCGAGGGAACCGGTCTCGCATAAGAGTATGCGTAAGGTTGGTCCGGATCATCTCAACCAACAATACCGCCGAACCAAAGTATGACATGCTGGTAGGCAGTATGACTTGTATCGCCCACAACTCACTTGTGTTCTACTCGTGCATATAACATCAAACCATAAAACCTAGGCTCGGATGCCACTGTTGGGGAACGCAGTAATTTCAAAATTTTCCTACGCACACGCAAGATCATGGTGATGCACAGCAACGAGAGGGGAGAGTGTTGTCTACGTACCAACGCAGACCGACTGCGGAAGCGATCACACAACGTAGAGGAAGTAGTCGTACGTCTTCTTCCCGATCCGACCGATCCAAGCACCGTTACTCCGGCACCTCCGAGTTCTTAGCACACGTTCAGCTCGATGACGTTCCTCGGGCTCCGATCCAGCAAAGCGTCGAGGAAGAGTTCCGTCAGCACGACGGCGTGGTGACGATCTTGATGTACTACCGACGCAGGGCTTCGCCTAAGCACTGTAACGGTAAGATCGAGGTGGAATTTGGTGGCAGGGGGCACCGCACACGGCTAAGGAACGATTAACTTGTGTGTCTTGTGGTGCCCCCTGCCCCCGTATATAAAGGCCAGGGGGAGGGGGTTCGGCCGGCTAGGGGGAGAGGGCGCTGGAGGAGTCCTACTCCCACCGGGAGTAGGACTCCCCCCCCCCAATCCTATTCCAATTAGGACTCAAGGGGAGAAAGAGAGAGAAGGGGGGCCGGCCCCTTGTCCTATTCCTAATAGGACTCTAGGGGGCGCCGGCCAGCTAGAGGGCTGCCTCTTTTCTCTTTTCCACTAAGGCCCAATAGGCCCATTAGCCTCCCGGGGGGTTCCGGTAACCCTCCCGGTAATCCGGTAAAATCCCGATTTCACCCGGAACGCTTCCGGTGTCCAAACATAGGCTTCCAATATACCAATCTTTACGTCTCGACCATTTCGAGACTCCTCGTCATATCCGTAATCTCATCCGGGACTCCGAACAACCTTCGGTACATCAAAATGCATAAACTCATAATAACTGTCATCGTAACCTTAAGCGTGCGGACCCTACGGTTCGAGAACAATGTAGACATGACCGAGACACGTCTCCGGTCAATAACCAATAGCGGGACCTGGATGCCCATATTGGCTCCTACATATTCTACGAAGATCTTTTATCGGTCAGACCGCATAACAACATACGTTGTTCCCTTTGTCATCGGTATGTTACTTGCCCGAGATTCGATCGTCGGTATCCAATACCTAGTTCAATCTCGTTACCGGCAAGTCTCTTTACTCGTTCCGTAATACATCATGTCACAACTAACTATTTAGTTGCAGTGCTTGCAAGGCTTATGTGATGTGTATTACCGAGAGGGCCCAGAGATACCTCTCCGACAATCGGAGTGACAAACCCTAATCTCGAAATACGCCAACCCAACATCTGCCATTGGAGACACCTGTAGTACTCCTTTATAATCACCCAGTTACGTTGTGACGTTTGGTAGTACCCAAAGTGTTCCTCCGGTAAACGGGAGTTGCATAATCTCATAGTTATAGGAACATGTATAAGTCATGAAGATAGCAATAGCAACATACTAAACGATCGGGTGCTAAGCTAATGGAATGGGTCATGTCAATCAGATCATTCAACTAATGATGTGACCTCGTTAATAAAATAACAACTCTTTGTTCATGGTTAGGAAACATAACCATCTTTGATTAACGAGCTAGTCTAGTAGAGGCATACTAGTGACACTCTGTTGGTCTATGTATTCACACATGTATTATGTTTCCGGTTAATACAATTCTAGCATGAATAATAAACATTTATCATGATACAAGGAAATAAATAATAACTTTATTATTGCCTCTAGGGCATATTTCCTTCACGCACAGCGTCCTTGTTTCCTCTTTGGTGCTAAAGAGGGCAAGCACAGGAGTAGAGTACCAAGGAATCAGGCAAAGGTTGCCATATCCATGCAACAAGACCAAGACCGGTCGGCCAGCAGGACAAAGGTCACCGTGGAGCCCAAGACGGCGTCATCACCAGAGCCCTTTCGCAGGGAAGACCACTTTTGTCAGGATAGCTTGTACTAGCTGTCCCTTTTCAAATTGGCCACCAATGTTGGCTCCCTTCCTGCTCTATATTTGGGGAGAGGACCAGGGCCTATATAAGTAGAACTAGCCATCACAGTAGGGAGAGCTTGAACTGATCTGGACCTCACCTGGATCAAGCCCTTAGCCGATTCCAGCCACACACGAACACAAGAGCGCATCACCCTCAGGAGGCCGCTCTTCCCCTTGTACTTTCTTCATCAGCCCAAGAGGCAATCCACCACCACACACTGGAGTAGGGTATTACACCACAACAATGGCTCGAACCAGTATAAATCTCGTGTCTTTGTGTTGTGAGTGCGTCGAGTTCGTCCGTGAGATCTTAGCGAGCCAAGGCGTAGATCGATAGGGAGGAAATCTTCGCGCGCACCCTAGAGTTCGAACCTTAGGGGTTTTGCCGGAACCCCACATCCGACAGTCACAAAAATATGCCACTGAACTGAATGCGTATTCAAAAGAGGATCCACTGATATACTCTTTGGGAGATGTAGGTCATCTTTCAATTGTCCAATTGATGATCTAGAAAGTACTCTACATGCCTAATGAAAAACCAGAAAAGAGGGAGTACTTGTAGTTGTCTAAATGCGGAACAGGAGGAAGCGAGTGATGGCCGCTAAAGTTTCTTCAACGCAGAATTGCTGTAAATTTCTTACGTTTCACTCACTAGTTCTGCACTAGCGTAAATAAACATGTAACCTTGACGTAGTCTCTGCCTCTCTGGGCGGCCCGGAACAGTTTTGGTATGACTTGGTTCAAGTTGTTGCCATCATATGTCCACATGTGCATTGCTTTTTGAATGTGAAATTATAACTTCATGTAGTTGATTATCTTCTGCTCAAAACTTCTGCTACATAATGTTCTATGATAATATTGTATGATAATGTTGTAAGGGTAGTAATTGGTCTCTTTTGTTGCTTATCAGAGATGGGGGGAAGCCGCCACCGCAGGCTCCGGTCTGCCACACTGGAGTACGAGTTGGATGCTTTCGAGTTATCATACTTGGGACTTCCTCCACGGGGCAGGTATATAAAAGGAGAGATCTCCCCTTCACCCATCTCATTATGATAAATCTGTTGTTTGCTACATCACTCCTTGTGCCAAACTTTAGAGGTTGCATGACACTTTTATGAAGATGCTGGACGGCCATCGACCAATGAATGTGAAGCTGCGACAGGCCGGCAGCGGGCTTCGCATGCATTGGGACATGGAGTTGGTGATCAAGTACAGCCACATGTACCTGTGTCGTGGCTGGGAGCAGTTCTACCGTGCCTACGACCTACGGCACAGGTACTTCCTTCTCATCAGGTACGACGGCAACGCCATGCTCACCGTGAAGGTGTTCAACACGACTATGTGTCGCATGTGCTACCAGGACGACGATGATGCCAGTACGTTCTGCCTCTTCTTCCTCTACATTTAGCTTTGTCTCACATCGATTTTTAACGGTCATTGTTGCATTTGTCAGGCAATGGGAGCAGCAGCAGCAACTATGGCTACAGCCAAAGCAGCAGCGACTCTGGATGCAGCAAAAGCAGCAGCGAGGATGATCCGGAATGGAGTGGGGAAGAAGAGGAATAGAGTGGGGATGAGCAGGTGCAGGCTGACGATGGGCAATAGATGGTGATGGCTGAGGATGACGTAGCGATGGTGGTGGCTGACGATGGGCAAGAGATGGTGGTGGCTGAGGATTACCTAGCGATGGTGCTGCCTGAAGATGGCCTCACGATGGTGGTGGTGCCTGACAATGACCTCGCGATGGTGGTGGCGCCGACGATCCCACAGTCGGGCGACATGACCATGCCAATTGTGGTAGAAGACTATATCACACTACCTCCACCGCCTCGCTGCTCTTGGTGCATCGGGATGAGGAAGGAGAGGGAGAAGAAGGAGGAGGAGGGAACTATGCCAGGTATGTCAAATCTCCAAAATGATCTATATATACTTAGCTTTGTTTCCTCCGAAATGTCAGGTATGTCAAATCTCCAAAATTGTTGGTGCAGGTCTCTACTTCAACCTTGGTGCCATTCTTTGTCTCCTACTGGTTCGATAACCTTGGTTTCATCACTGAGGAAAATTTGCTGTTGTCCTACATCATACCTTCCACTTGGGGTTTTCCAACAATCCTCAACCATCATCATTGGGGACATCAAACTAATTTCTGGCGCCGTTGCCGGGGAGACAAAGTGACACTCACAGAAGTTTTTCCTTTTCCTTGCAAGCTAATTTCTGGCGCTGTGGGGAAGAAGAAGATTTCCACAAGGGGAGTCCTTCACTTCAAATCTATTTATTTTGTTTTTGTCTTGCTTAGTTTCTTTAGTTTTCTTTTGCTTGCCTCTTTTAGAAAAACACAAAAAAAATTAGTTTCCTTTTTAGTAGTTGTTTTAGTTGTCTTGTTCTAGCTTTGCTAGGAAGTCTTTTGCTGAGAATACCAAGTTGTGTGACTTTACTAGCACCAACAATAATGATTTTATTAGTACACCTATTGCTGCTCCTGCTGAGACTGCTTTCTATGATATTAAGCCTGCTTTGTTGAATCTAGTTATGAGAGAGCAATTTTCTGGTGTTAGTACTGATGATGCTGCTACTCACCTCAATAATTTTGTTGAGTTATGTGAGATGCAAAGGCTCAAAGATGTAGATGGGGATCTTGTTAAGCTTAAATTGTTTCCTTTCTCTTTAAGAGGAAGAGCTAAAGAATGGTTGTTGTCTTTGCCTAAAAATAGTATTGATTCTTGGGTTAAGTGCAAAGATGCTTTTATAGGAAAGTATTACCCCCCCCCTGCTAAGATTATTTCCATGAGGAGTGACATTATGAAGTTTAAACAGTTTGATAATGAGCATGTTGCTCAAGCTTGGGAAAGAATAAAATCTTTGGTAAAGAATTGCCCCACTCATGGACTGTCTACTTGGATGATTATCCAAACTTTTTATGCAGGACTGAATTTTTCTTCAAGAAATCTTTTGGATTCAGCTGCTGGAGGAACCTTTATGTCTCTCACCTTGGGGAATGCCACAAAGCTTTTTGATAATATGATGACAAACTACTCTGAATGGCACACTGAATGGGCTCCACAAGGTAAGAAGGTAAATTCTGTTGAAGAAACCTCCTCTTTAAATGATAAGATGGATGCCATTATGTCTATGCTTGCTAGTGGTAAGACTCATGTTGATCCAAATAATATTCCCTTGACCTCTTTGGTGGCTCAAGAGAAGCATGTTGATGTGAACTTCATTAGAAATAACAATTTCAACAACAATGCTTATAGGAATAATTTTGGTAACAACAACTATAAGCCTTATCCTCCCAACAATGGCAACACTTATGGAAACTCTTATGGTAGTTCCTACAACAATAATAGGAGTGCTCCCTCTGAACTTGAAGTCATGCTTAAGGACTTTATTACTAAACAAACTGCTTTTAATAAAACTGTTGAGGAAAAGTTTGGTAAAATTGATGTCCTAGCTGCCAAAGTAGATAGCCTTGCCCTTGATGTTGATCTTATAGAACTAAAGGTTATGCCTACTGATTTTAAAGAAAGTAAAACTTTGAATGCCATTCAAGTTAGGATTGATGAAAATGTTAGGATGATGGCTGAATTGCATGCTAGGTGGGAAAGAGAGGATGAAATTGCTAGAAACAAAGAAATAACCAAAGTTTGTACCATTACCACCACTAGTAGTGCTGAAACTCCAAATGATAGTAAGTCTCCTACCATTAATAATAAAAGAATTAGTAAAGAAAAAGCCTCTACTCCTCCTAAAAAACTGCCTAGAACCACTGAACTTGATCTTGATAGTGGTGCTAAATTTTTTGGGAAAGTAGGAGACCATAGCCCCCTGGTCTTTGATAATAATGACTTTGACATTAACCATTGCACTATCTCTAAAGTCATTAAGTACCTACAAAAACTTGCTGAAAGTCCCCACACTAGTTCCCAAAATTTGGCTTTTACAGAACACATAACAAATGCTCTAGTTAAAATTAGAGAAAGAAAGTTAAAACAAGAAGCCTCTATCCCTAGGAAGATAGAAGATGGTTGGGACCCCATCATTAAAATGAAAGTGGATGACTTTGATTGCAAGGCTTTATGTGACCTTGGTGCTAGTATCTCTGCGATGCCTAAGAAAGTTTATGATATGCTTGATTTACCACCTGTGAAGAATTGTTATTTGGATGTTGTTCCTCCTGATATTTCCAAAAAGAAACCTTTGGGGAGAGTTGATGATGTTCTTATTGTTGTTAATAACAACCTTGTCCCCATTGATTTTGTTGTTTTGGATAATGAATGCAACTCTTCTTGTCCTATTGTTTTGGGAAGACCTTTCCTGAGACCTGTTGGTGCTACCATTGATATGAGAGAAGGGACTATTAAATATAGTTTCCCCCTTAAGAAAGGTATTGAGCACTTTCCTAGAAAGAAAAAGAAGGTAGCTTATGACTCTATCATTAGAGAAAATTATGATGTTCATGCTCCTTCATTTGAAAATATTTGATTTTCTCAAACTTTCTGCGCCTAGCCGAAAGGCGTTAAAGAAAAGCACTTCTTGGGAGATCATATTATATGATTCTTGTGAGCTGCCTAACATGATCAAGATCATCTTTATGTAATATCCCTTGTGTTGGTTTGCTGGGATCTGACTAGTTATTGAGTACAATATTCAAGTTGAATATAGATCTTGAGTTTATCTTTGATATGTCTGGAATCTCGTTGGTGTTATTGTGATCTTGCATGCTTTCCGTTGTTAGTAGTTGCTCTGGCCAAGTAGTTGCTTTCAACTCCAAGAGGGAGTATTTATGCTAGATAGTGGGTTCATGCCTCCTTTTATCCCTGGGCTCGAGATGACAGAAACGACTAAGGGTGAGGATGTGTCGTTGCCACTAGGGAGAACAAGATGGTGCTCTGCCCAAATAGGGGTGGTTCTACTATCTACTTAACACACTTTACTTAATGCAATAGTCTATTGTTAGAGCTTATTCTATAGGCTTGTTTGCAGCTTAATACTCATGGGTTTGTTTGGATGATATTTCTGTGATTGGACTATTTAGTTACAGATGCAGTTCGATGGCGGTCTGTGATCTTTGTTGTAATGCCCAATCAATCTCATAGTATTCTTCTTGTCTAGTATTTGCATCTTTGTGTGCACTCTCATGTGTCAATTTCCCAGCTGTAATTTGTTTACCCAACACTGTATTGTCTTGTGGAGAGACACCTCTAGTGAACTGTGGACCCCGGTCCTTCTCTTTCTTATTGCTATACAACCTGTTGCTTCCTGTTTTCCTGTTTTCTTTACTGCAAGCATCCTCTTTCCATTTGATACAATTAATCCTTTGTTTTCAGCAAGGCCAGTGGGATTGACAACCTCACTGTCTAGTTGGGGCAAAGTAATTTGGTTGTGTCGTGCAGGTCTCTTCTTCAACCTTGGTGCCATTCTTTGTCTCCTACAGGTTCGATAACCTTGGTTTCATCACTGAGGGAAATTTGCTGCTGTCCTACATCATACCTTCCACTTGGGGTTTTCCAACAATCCTCAACCATCATCATTGGGGACATCACCCGCCGGGCTACCACGTCCCCGCCGGCTGGATGCTGAGCGCCAGAGGCGTGCCGGTCCCTCCTGTCCCTACCGGTGTGGCGCGCCGGATGGCCATCACAAACCACTACTACCACGAGCTCACGCCGGAGCAGCGGAGGAATCCCAACTGGCATCCCGACTTGGGAAGCCTTCATCATCTTTCGGTGTGAGAGGGCGCTCGCCAGGTACGAGGAGGACGGCCCACCTCCTTCTTCAAACTTCAACGAGGCCGGTCGTCGGCTGTGGTGGCGCGGCCGGACTCTCGAGAGCGTCATGGCCAACAACACGGCCGGCGATACACTCCGCTTGTGCTACCCTCAAATCCAGCCCACACGCGCGCGTGCCCAGCCTTCAAGGTTCAACTGCAGCGACGACGACAGCGACGACGGCCACGTCAAGTACTTCTGTGGCGAGTACTACGACGACTACAGTGGCGAGTATTACAGGTCTAGGCAGGAGGATGACTGAATCACTCCAAGATTCCAAAACAAGTTCGGCCGATTTTGACTTAATCTGGCCATGTATCTTAATTTCCAGTTGTGCCGTGTAACTTAGTATTAGTCTAATTGTACTTTAATTCCATTTCAAATTATATCTTTATCAATGAATTGGGAATTCAAATATGCGCAGATTCATAAATTGTTACTAGTTTGAATAGTTAGAATAATTATTTTTGAAAACTGAAAATATATTTAGATCATTTATGCAATATCAATCACTTTTCATATTGAAAGTTTTGTCAAAGTTGTAACAATGCAAAAAATGTGAATTCAAATATGGGCAAATTCATAAATTGTTACTAGTTTGAATAGTTATAATAATGATTTTTGAAAACAGAAAATATATTTGGATTATTTATGCAATATCAATCACTTTTCATATTGAAAGTTTTGTCAAATTTGTAACAATACAAAAAATGGGAATTCAAATATGCGCAAATTCAAAAATTGTTACTAGTTTGAATAATAAGAATAATGTTTCTTGAAAACAGAAAATAAATTTGGATTATTTATTCAATTTAAATCACTTTTCATATTGAAAGTTTTTTCAGATTCAAAACAGAGCAAAAACTAGATAATTTAAATATTTGAAATATTTAAAAAATAGGCCAAAAAATGAAAACCTTTGAACACAGCGCGCCAAAGGGACAGACCCTTTTGCACCGGCTGGTATTATGAACCGGTGTAAATGGGCCTTTTACACATGCTGGTAATACCAGCCGGTGCAAAAGGGTATGACCTTTGGCGCGCAGGAACCACCGCCAAAACACCTTTTGCACCGGCTGATAATACTAGCCAATGTAAAAGGGTACCCCTTTTACACCGGTTGATGTTACGAGCTGATGACCCTTTTACACCGGCTACACCAACCGGGTAAAAGGGTGTTAGGGTATTTAAGCCGGGGCAAGCCACGCCCCGGTGCAACACTTAGTAGAAATCGACGAAGACGAAGGGCGCGCACAGAAACCATGCCGTTAGGCTGCCAAAATCCGTCGTTGCCGCAGCTGTTCTCCGCCGCGCCGCCGCTGTGCGTCGATTTCGGCCGTTCTCAGCCACGCCGCCGCCGTGCGTGTCGATTCCGCCGTTCTCCGCCGCCGCTGAACCTGAAGTGGCCGCCTGCGTCGCCGCCATGCCCGCTGCGTCCTCCACTGCTCCTCGACGCCGGCGTCCGCGCTCCTCGTCGCCGCCCGCGTCGCCTGCGCTCCTGCCCGTGCCCGACACGCCGCCGTGCTCGCCTTTCGCCGTCACCTGCCTTGGCCCTCCTCCTGCAGGTGCCGTGTCCGCCGATCCCCTCTCTGTACAGAGAGAATTCTCTCTGTACAGATAGGGTTTTTTAGTTGTTTTTTAATTTAGGTCTGTTGTATTAGTTTAGAGATATGATTTAATTGTTTAGTTGTTTTTTTAATTATTTTTTAATTGACTTAGTGTATATTGTATTAGTTTAGAGATATGATTTAATTTAGTTTTTTTTAGTTTTTTTAATTTAGGTAAATATTTTAGGTATATTAATTTGGGTATATAGTGATTTAACTTAGGTAATTTAGGTATATTTTGAATATAGGGTAATTTAGGTATATTAATTTAGAGATATGATTTTAGATTTAGAAAATTTTGTTGTTATATATTTTAGTGATTTTAAGACTTAGTGAATTTAGGACTTAGTGAAATTTTAGTGAAATTGTAGTGTATTATATATTGGTGAATTAACTTGGTGAAATTTTAAGACTTAGTGAAATTTTAAGACTTAGTGATTTTAAGACTTAGTGAAATTTAGGACTTAGTGAATTTACTTAGTGAAATTTTAGAATTTTAATTGTAGTACTATATCTTTGTAATATGCCTCTTGTAAGGAAAAAATTGTTGGGGTTCGCAGCATGGAAAACAAAAATTTTCCTACGCAATAACGAATAAACCCTAGCCAAGATCCATCTAGGAGATGCATGCAACGAAACATGAATATGCAAACATGCATAACTTGATTTACATACCGTTGCAAATCAGTAGCGGAAGCTTGAAACAAGGTGTCGACGAAGTCCGATCACGATCCGTTCAGTCTTGGCGATCCGCGAGATGATCAAGCGCCGCAAGTGCAACGCCTCCGAGAGTGTTACACACGTACAGCTTGACGATGTTGGCGCTTCTCCGTTCCAGCGGATACACGACGAAGTAGAGAGATCACTTCAACGTCACGGCGGTGTGACGATGAACGTGGCACAATTCCGGCAGGGCTTTGCCCAGACGGTCCTTCGGAGATTCTCGGAACTAGGGTTCCGGCGAGATTTCCGATGATCACCAACTAGATCCGGAGACCTAGATGTGAACTCGGAGGAGTAGAAGATCACCGGGCACCGAGCACGACTAGCACCGACGGGGGGAGGCGACGGCGAGAGGCGGCGGGTGGCCGGCGGCAGCGCGGCGACGGCGACGGGCGGCGGTGCGGCGGCGGCGGGTGGCGGGCGGCGCGTGTCGGGCGGCGGCGGCTCGGGCGGGGTGCAGGTGGATGCCGGGGCTGCGAGCTTGTGTCTCATGTTGTGTTTTGCCTTGCCCCAGGGTCTCGTTTATATAGGCGGCCGCGGAGGTCACGGTTTCGGAAACCGATAAAAACTCCGTACTCCAACCCAACTCAAACTCCACACTTGTCATAATTGGAAAGGAAAAAAGAACACACCGGAGGGAGGGACTCCTCTCCCTCCCCAATTCGGCTAGGAGGGAGGAGGGAGTCCTCCCTCCCCACCAACTCGGCCAGCCGGCCGGCCAGGTGCGCCTCGCCTGGGTGGGGTCGGCCCAGCTGGCCCGGCCCCACCCCATCTAGAACTTTCCAAACTTTCCGGGTTTTACCCGAAACTTTCTAGAACCTTCCAATATATGAACTTAGGGGTTTTCCGCTATTCCGAATCCATCCGTGATACTCCCGAAGTCAACCGGGACTCCGATCGTTCTCCGAACAATAATTGCGCCTATCTTTCTCTCTTACCCAAAGCGTCGTACTGCCTTAAGTGTGTTACCCTACGGGTTCGGTAAACAATGTCAGTTGTGACTATTCTCATAGTCACGCGTAGTAGGGAGACTCTGGAAACGTCTATGCTACCCCGACTGTTTACTCGGATGATCAACCTGATCATCTCACAAACCACTTTGACCGTCGATATATAATTCCCATGTCCTGCAATATGTTACTTACCCGAGATATTGATCATCAGTACCGTCGTACCTTAGTTCAATCTTGTTACCGGTAAGTTCTCTTTTCTCATCATAACTATTCACTCTCTTGTGACCCGGTCACGTGCTTGCAAGCGATTGAGTGAACGTTACTGAGATGGGCCCAGAGAATATCTATCCGTCACTTGGATGGACAAGTCCCACTCTTGAACACATATAAGCCTACAAGGTACCTTAGGGGAACGCACAAGATAACTTTATAATCACCCCATTACGAGTGACGTTTTCAGCGAGCAACGCCCTCTTTCCGGTACCCGAGAGTTACATGATCTCATGGTCAAAGGAACTAAAAAGACGTCAACGGATAAAGCTACGCAATCAGGACTTATGTGACACGATCAATTGCTTCGCTTTAGTGTTTGGGTATGCCCGTCACATTATTCCTCCAGAATAACTGTGAGCTCCACCAATGAGAGAACACAGTCTCTATGGTTATGGAAACGATAACCATCACTCACTTAGTGAACTAGTATAGAGACATACTAGGGACCATGATGTCTATATTTCACACAATGTATTATGTTTCCCCATAACACAGTCAAGCATGATTTACATAGACGATTATCAAGAACATGAATTGGCCCATATAATAAACTATACCTTTATTATTGTCTCTAGGGCACCAATTCCAACAGTCTCCCACTTGCACTAGAGTCAATAATCTCTAGCTAACATTTGCTTGATTCGAACACTTCCAGACTTAAGTGTCCAATCATGTTATGCTCATGGGAAAGTGAATAAGCCATCATATCGAACTTAGATATGTATGTCAATTGCGATTCTCTATGTCATTCTCTATGACATAAAACACATATGATAAATATGTGTAAGTACTAGTATTTTGGAGCTCTAGCATGACCGTGATTTTCATAAATTCGATGATAGATTCTCATCTATATCAATTTATAAAATCTAGACAAGATCTCTAGACAAAACAAGCCTTTTGTCTATACTCCCACTTTTGTGTACAACTCTAGGTGTTGTCACAAAATAGTACTTCTTTTGTAAATGCCCCCACGTTGCATAGTTTTCCAAAACTATTACTTCCTAATACAAGATAAGTCCCACTCGAGAAGAAAACTATATCATGATCTAAATATGAAGCTTCGCATAAATGTAACTCCGTACATTTAACTCTTCATATTACTCATAATATTTATGATACTTCTTATCATACCAAGTCCATGGTATTCTTTAAGAATATCATCCTCACATGTTCAATCTTGCATATCACCATACTTGTGATATCATTTGTTTGCACAAACCATTGAACATCCATTGTCTTTACCAATATGTTTGATCCTCTTGATAAACTTTATGACATAGTCATAATAGATGTTTTATCATCTACCTTTATCAATGCATATTCCCAGGTATTGATTCACTAATCAATATAACTGCCCAGAATATATACTCATACAAAAATACTCCTATTTTGTATGATATCAAACATATAATCGACAAAAAGCTACTTGATTGTGTAAGTATAGATTATTACCAAATAATCTTCTAATACTCAATCTTTAGCTTGCAACACGGTGTATAAAGAAATTCTATCTTCTTTATTCTACAACTCTTCAATTTGGCTATGTAGCATTGTCTCTTAACATTATATGCACACTTTCATATAATCTATTAAGAACAATATTTAGAGCTCCCACTTATTTTCTTGAAACATAGATCCCTTTGCCTCATGCAAAGATTTCTATTTCCGATATGCCTTTGCTTAAACAAACCTTTTTAAGCATGCATCCCTTATTAGTATCATGGATACTTAAAACTCCTTAATTGTATCTCCATACAATTATACCTATCTTCAACAGCACATTGTTTAGGAACAGTTTCCTTCAACAACATATTGTTTAGGCACAACGTCTTTCAAGAGCACATTGTTTAGCTACAATGTCTTTCAAAAGCACATTGTTTAGGTACAACGTTTTGACATCCCTCACACATATAAAATATGTGATGATCACTAATAAAATCCGGATGGACATAATCAAATATCCAACTTTCAAATAAAGTTCCCTTTTATCCTCTAACCTAGATCCTTGGATAAAACCTTCAAATAGTTCATGCACTATTTGTGAACCTTATTCCAGATTATATAGCACTATGCTATTTATCGGAACATTCGGACCCATCATCGCTTCCTCAGAATTCGTAGGACTTTCATCTTTTACTATCCCAATAAAAGCATGTTCATGATGAACTCATAATATCCTTTCGGATGCTATGCGAGCATGATGATCTACGATTGCATAGGTGCCAGAGTAGACAGAGCTTTGGTGAACCTCATCACCCAGCTCCCTCTCGAAAAGGGAAAGTGCA
Organism: Triticum monococcum; assembly: GCA_034509565.1. Lineage (NCBI taxonomy): Eukaryota > Viridiplantae > Streptophyta > Magnoliopsida > Poales > Poaceae > Triticum > Triticum monococcum. The sequence goes on from CM067842.1 coordinate 611,784,425, forward strand.
GGCACCGGGACTAAGTCCCGCGCTGCGCTACTCGAGCAATATGAGGAGTGTTTTCCAAAACACCTCATCTAACTCGACCTATCACTATCTTGTCTTAGAATTTTCCCGAGATAAAATCTCCTTGAAAATCTCCATACATGGAATACAAGATAGTTAATATACTCACTAAACTAGTGAAATATATTATATGAGGGCGCATCTCTCCGTATCTCGATATCGTGTCTCTCTATCAATACTTTGATATCAACCACGATGATCAAAACAATAACTTAATATATATCTTTTGCAAGATTCATATAGAGTTATTTCCCATACGGTTTTGATGATTCCTATAAGCAAACAAGTACGGATATCTCTAAAACACACACTTCGTGTATAGTGAACAAGTAGTGATCTATCCTTTGTACATCAATAACAATTATTTCTCTCTTGAAATAATCTCCATCATTATATTGGTATTTTTACTTTGAGAGTGTCACAAGACTTCTCTTCTCAGTACCAATGCTCATGTGCATATATCAAGACCATATCCGCAAGAATTGGCAATCATAGGTGCGCCACGAAAGATATTTATTCATAATATAGAGCAACATAGTTCTCTTTATTGTAACGAATAATTATCCTTACACGAATATGATCCTTACATCATATCCAAAAAGCACCTAATTACATAATTGCTAAACTTAAACTAGTCTTTGATAATTCGAAAAACAAGAAGTATTTTCCCGATCGTGTCTTCACACGCATCTTCACTTCCCGTATTTCCTTTGTCTTCAGAAATATTCAACTTGTCCTGTATCGAATTACAAATATCACCATATTAGTAATCGATCTAGTATCAAATATACTTTGGGACTTATGAACAATCGAAGAGGATTGCACATCAAATGAATAAGTATATCAGTATATACCTTTGATGGTTCCCGCCCTTTTATCTTCAATATAAACTGGGCAATTCCATTTCCAGTGACCCTTCATGTTGCAATAATGACACTCAGCTTCAGGATGAGAATTATACTTCTCTTTCTTTGGAGGAGCGACGAACTTGCTACTCTTAGAAACTTTAGCATCATTCTTCTTCTTGAACTTAGTGGTTTTCTTTTGTAGGTACTTTTGGATTTCCCATCTTCACTTCAACCACATCAGGCGTATCTACATCCATGGAAGAAAGACTTTTCTCCAGAGCTTCTGCTGGAGCCAAGAACATCTTCTTCAGCTCTAGTATAATCTCGTATGCAGTTTGCTTCTCAAACCCTCTCTGAAAAACTGGTTCCAGAGTGGCGAGAATTCCATGCTTGATGGTTATGTAGTGAAGATGACGTTTCTCATGCATATAAATGTCATCTTGAGATCCAAAATCAGGTCGGTCACCTTCCGGACTGTTGATCACATACATTTTCCTCCACACAAAAAGTAGATTCTTGCTATTGGCAAGCCACTTGAAATAGTTGTGTCCGGTTGGCAACTACTTCTCTAAGTCATGGAACGTATCAAGCTCGTAGGGTGGTATTTTAAAGGACATCTACAACAATAATCGCAAAGATGCTTAGACTTTGTTCAAGATAAATTGAGTTCAATTAATCTAGTGATTAAACCTAGAACTCCCACTCAAAACAACATCCCTCCGTTGTTCAAGTGTCACACGATCCAAATTCACTTTTCCACGTCCGATTGACACGAGAGGTGGAATCGCTTCAATGGTAGACGCATCATCGTCAATCACCACTCCGTGTGACTCGTGTGTGACCTTTCGGTCCAAGTCTATACTTGCTAGACCGTCAAGTCAACCTAAATATTCTCCGCCTGTACAAGACTATCTCCACATGTGTGAGAAATAATCTCGTACCGTTGTATGTGAACGAATGGATCTATCATGCCCGATTAACACGTAGCGCTTCGAAACGTCGAACTGTAGCAACGTTGCATATTTAGGGAAGCACGTAAGCTATGATATTTGATGAGGAATTATCTTATTATGCTACCGCCATAAATTTAAGCACAACAAGATGCGCACACAACAATGGATTAACTCTTCACAGGCAGTTAAAACATATATGTATGCATGTGATATGGTATAGCCCTTCACGTCACGATCTCCTTCGTGTCGTGCCGGTACGGCCTCCTTTGCCGTAGGCGCCACGGTCATTGGCCCAGTACCAAGTACTCCGGAATAAGACTAAACAAGATTAGTATATGCATGCAATGCAAATTTCTTTGCTATACCACATCACGGATTCCCCTGCAAAACCAAATTAGACGTTCTTCTACTTAGTTGAGCAAGTTTTATGTGGCTTATAAGGGTTGCGTCACAAGATCGTCCATCTACTTACGCAAAGCCACAACGTGGATCTTCAAGTTGCTTATTAACCATTGCGGTGTGTTCGATGTAGTGAGACGACATCCAGTCTCAAAACACCGACCATTAACTTGTTCACTAACCGTGAGCCCCGTGTAGCAACTCCGAAGAGATCTACAAGCTTCTTAGTTCAACTCCGTTTTTACTATAGTAGATGAGTCTGACAATCGTAAATCACATACACGATGTAAAATCATGTGTCTTGTGAAACCGGTCTCGCATATGCCTATGCGTAAAGTCAGTCTGATCCAGATTCAATCCGCTATACTGCAAAAACAAGAATCAAACGAAGAAGTAGCAAGCAAGAAGATCAACGCCCACGATGAACCATCATGTTCTATATTCGCACAATACATCTACTCATAGACGAGGCTCTGATAATACTGTTGGGGTTCGCAGCATAGAAAACAAAATTTTTTCTATGCAACAACGAATAAACCCTAGCCAAGATCCATCTAGGAGATGCATGCAACGAAACATGAATATGCAAACATGCATAACTTGATTTACATACCATTGAAAATTATTAGCGGAAGCTTGAAAGAAGGTGTCGACGAAGTCCGATCACGATCCGTTCAGTCTTGGCGATCCACGAGATGATCAAGCGCCGCAAGTGCAACGCCTCCGAGAGTGTTACACACGTACAGCTTGACGACGTCGGCGCTTCTCCGTTCCAGCGGATACACGGCGAAGTAGAGAGATCACTTCAACGTCACGGCGGTGTGACGATGAACGTGGCGCAATTCTGGCAGGGCTTCGCCCGGACGGTCCTTCGGAGATTCCCGGAACTAGGGTTCCGGTGAGATTTCCGACGATCACCAACTAGATCCGGAGACCTAGATGTGAACTCGAAGGAGTAGAAGATCACCGGGCACCGGGCACGACTAGCACCGACGCGGGGAGGCGACGGCGAGAGGCGGCGGGTGGCCGGCGGCGGCGTGGCGACGGCGGGTGGCCGGCGGCGGGCGGCGCGGCAGCGCGGGTCGGGCGGCGGCGGCTCGGGCGGGGTGCGGGTGGAGGCCGGGGCTGCGAGCTTGTGTCTCTTGTTGTGTTTTGCCTTGCCTCGCGGTCTCGTTTATATAGGCGGCCACGGAGGTCACGGTTTCGAAAACCGATAAGAACTCCGTACTCCAACCCAACTCAAACTCCACACTTGTCATAATTGGAAAGGAAAAAGAACACACCAGAGGGAGGGACTCCTCTCCCTCCCCAATTCGGCTAGGAGGGAGGAGGGAGTCCTCCCTCCCCACCGACTCAGCCAGCCGGCCGGCCAGGTGCGCCTCGCCTGGGTGGGGTCAGCCCAGCTGGCCCGGCCCCACCCCCTTCTAGAACTTTCCGAACTTTCCCAATTTTATCCGAAACTTTCAAGAACCTTACAATATATGAACTTAGGGGTTTTCCGCTATTCCGAATCCATCCGTGATAATCCCGAAGTCAACAGGGACTCCGATATTTCTCCGAACAATAATTGCGCCTATCTTTCTCTCTTACCCAAAGTGTCGTACTGCCTTAAGTGTGTTACCCTACGGGTCCGGTAAACAATGTCAGTTGTGACTATTCTCATAGTCACGCGTAGTAGGGAGACTCTGGAAACGTCTATGCTACTCCGACTGTTTACTCGGATGATCAATCTGATCATCTCACGAACCACTTTGACCGTCGATATATAATTCCCATGTCCTGCGATATGTTACTTACCCGAGATATTGATCGTCAGTACCGTCGTACCTTAGTTCAATCTCGTTACCGGTAAGTTCTCTTTTCTCATCATAACTATTCACTCTCTTGTGACCCGGTCACGTGCTTGCAAGCGATTGAGTGAACGTTACTGAGATGGGCCCAGAGAATATCTATCCGTCACTTGGATGGACAAGTCCCACTCTTGAACACATATAAGCCTACAAGGTACCTTCGGGGAACGTACAAGATAACTTTATAATCACCCCATTACGAGTGACGTTTGCAGCGAGCAACGCCCCCTTTCCGGTACCCGAGAGTTACATGATCTCATGGTCAAAGGAACTAAAAAGACGTCAACGGATAAAGCTACGCAATCAGAACTTATGTGACACGATCAATTGCTTCGCTTTAGTGTTTGGGTATGTCCGTCACATTATTCCTCTAGAATAACTGTGAGCTCCACTAATGAGAGAACACAGTCTCTATGATTATGGAAACGATAACCATCACACAATGTATTATGTTTCCCCATAACACAATCAAGCATGATTTATATAGACGATTATCAAGAACATGAATTGGCCCATATAATAAAATATACCTTTATTATTGTCTCTAGGGCAGTGGCGTACCCGGGGGTGTGCCAGGTGTGCCATGGCACACCCAGATTTTTGGAAGATATTTTTTCACCATGTAAAAATTAGCTTATTTTTAATGCCCATGCAAGCTAATTGCAATAGACTTCAGTTTTCTTAACGTGTGCACATCCTCCATTTTATTTCTTGGTCCGCCACTGCTCTAGGGCACCAATTCCAACAAAAATAAGCCTCTTGTAAGTTGTAGACATCCCTCTCGGAGTCTCGTTGTCGAGACTCCGAGAGGGGTCTCGACAACTTACAAGAGGCATATTTTAGTAAAATTATTTAGATTATTTTGACTTAGGTTATAGAAATGTTCATTATAGAATTTGCATGTAAGTTGTCGAGACCCCTCTCGGGCTCTGACAACCCTAATTGAACAGAAAATATGCCTCTTGTAAGTTGTCGATACCCCTCTCGGAGTCTCGCCAACTTACAAGAGGCATATTTGATGTTCAATTATGGTTGCCATGAGCCCGAGAGGGGGTCTCGAAGTGTAAAGTTGTCGAGACCCCCTCTCGGGCTCTCGACAACCATAATTGAACATTTAATATGCATATGTTGATTTTTTTTATTGTAGAATTTTCACATATATATGTACTTGACTTGTACCTTTCATTTGTATTAGCTGAGCTATGGCCGGTAGAGATGGTGAAGACGAGCTCTTAAAGATCATACATGATGGTACGCGACCGATCGCAACGCCGGAGGAAGGTGACGGCTCGCAGTACCTGAACGATTCAGGTCCAGGAATGGAGGAAGAACAACATGATGTGGAAGCGGAAACAGGCCAAGAAGACCACCAGGAAGACCTTGCCTTAGTAAAGGCCGGGGAACCTTCTGCTTCCAAGAAGACCTCCAGGAAGACCACCTCTGCATCGACGGCAGAATCAAAGAAGTCGAAACGAGGCCCGGCTAAAGAGATGACCGCTGGAGAGCATCTGGTAATCGAAGCTGTCTATCATACCGGCGAGCCTTCTGCTCCTAAGAAGGTTGCAACAAAATATGCAAATCAATGGGGAGTAATCGTTAGAGACCTGGTGCCGATAAGTGTTCAAGAGTGGAATCGGCCAGGAAAGGAAGATGAACCAACAGATGTGACATTTGTCCCTGATGAATTGAAGAACCAACTTTTCGAGAGGCTGATGACACATTTCGGTTTACCGGAATGCGACAGTGAAGAGGAATTCCAGAGAATGTTCGCCGCGCTCAGGCACTGGTCTCTGAAGAAGATGGCGGAGGCTTTCAATGCATACAAGACCAGGCTGTGGAACACATATACAAAGAAGAAAACAGATCCAGTATTCGAGGGGCCGCTAGAGAAGCAGAAGCAAAACTGGCCGTTATTTAAGGCATACAAGGAATCAGATGCTGGTAAAGCTAGGTCACTGAAGAACAAGAATGCCTCAAAGAAAAAATATCACCACGCTATGGGTTCGGGAGGCTACAGGGCTGCACTGCCTAAGTTTAATAAGCTAGAGGCTGATCTGCGGGCTCAGGGGATCGTCCCAGCTACACACGATTTTCCCCCGAGAGCGAGAAATTTGTTGCTTGGCCATGGAGCAACGTATGACGCAAACGGTGATATCATTCCGAACAAAAAGATAGAGGAACCCTTTAATGCACTTATTAAAGTCTTTGAAGCAAGAAAAAAGGGGGAGTTCGTGCGGGATCGAGAGAGAGACGAGCTGACGGAGGCCCTTGGGAATCCGGAACATGGAGGCCGGGTACGAGGCTGGGGAAATTATCCGTGGTCGCATGGGTTTTCCGCGGAAGACGCCCTATTTCCATATAGAAGCCGAGAGAGAGGAAATCAGAGGAAGGAGGCGGAGGTGACAAAAAAGTTTGCTGTACATGATGCCGAATTGGCGGAGTTGAAACAGCAGATGACCGAGATTAGAGGAATGCGCTCCCAGCAGCCAGACGGTGATGATGGCCCATCGCAACGCCGGAGCAGCGTGGCTTCAAGCCAGCAGGTCGCGCCTGACGATGCAGCGGTGACACTAAATGTGATTGATGATGCTGCTGCAGAAATGGAGGCTGTGGATGCAATCAAGGAGAGGACAAACTGTGAGCTGCATGTGTCGGTGAACAACATGTCCATGAAGGTGGCTGACGGCTACACTTTGCCTTGTTCTGATGGAGCAACCATCCATGGCTGTCCCATTCCACCTGGATATGCTCGGGTGTTTGTGGACGAGATTATTCCGCTTTGGAGCAGACTGCATCTTGATCGCGCCGCAGGTGATGGGATAGAGACGCTAGAGCAAGCTGTCAACAACTTCATAGTCTGGAAGAAGAAAGACATCATCATTCCTCCTCCGGCGGCTCCTGCGGCACCTCCTTCTTCGAGAGGCGGTCAGTCACCACCACCACCACCACCTCCAGCGCCTCCTTCTCCGAGAAGCAGTCCACCACCACCTACAGGGAGTCCACACCTCGACGCTGTGGACCTCAGCAGCTCGCGTCCGTCTCGATCTCCGCTGCCTCAGCCGACTCCGCCGCCCACTAACTCGCGCGGGCAGAAGCGTAAGGGTGGTACCACCGACGCCTCTCTGTCGAAGCTCCCGAAGAGATCGCCACGAAAGAAAAGAGAGCCTCTGCCGAAGGTTCCCAAGGCGCCGCCGGTGTTGCCCTACCATAGGTGTGTGGAGGAGAACAAGGCGTGGGTGGACGCGGACACGAAACAGCAGATGTCTACGTGAGGGAAAGCGAAACCCGCCTCGCCGCCAAAGGAGCCACTAGATCCGGAAACGAAGAAACACTTTAAGGATATGCTGGACATGCCATCCCAAGTTCAGCTAAACCTAAACAGTGACTACGACCGCAATGTATTGAAGACTCACTCCGCAGCCGTGAAGAAGGGGAGGACAATTCCCCAGCTTGGGGAGCAGAAAAATCAAGAGATCGCCCCGCTGAAGGTGTTATCCGAAGCATCCGCCGCCCCAGCAAACATTGATATGGATGCTGTACGGCAGTTTGCGAGAGATACCGGTATGACTGTTCAGCAATGTCTAAGCAATCGCGACGGGGATCTGCCTCCAATGGCTGAGCTAGCATGGAAATATGAGCTAGGAAAGTCTCTCATCAGACCTGAGCAGCTCGGCGAGCTAACAACCATGAAGCGTCAGCTGCATCAGTATTACTTGAATGCCGCAACTAAAAAACTGGATCAGCTCACGATCCGAGTTACAGATGAACAGTTCTTCCGCAACGACTTTACCGTCATTGATTTTGAAGATCTATATTTCCTCTACAATTTCGACGGCCTTGACAAACCGATCCTCAGCACGTATTGTCTGTAAGTGAGTACTTTATCTCTGTAATTAAGTCTCTACATCTTCATCTTGTTCGATCATTGCTTCTTATATGTTATCCTCACTGTACGCCATATATGTACTATGCAGAATTAAGATTCGGGAAGATACCAGTGGCATTGGGTTCGTTGACCGATATATGATCAATGATAAGATGTTCTTAGACTGTCCCAAGGAAACGGAGAATAACCTCCTGAACTATTTGGAGCGGCAATTTTTCATGAGCGAAATACTATTTCCTTGACGATCCGGGTGAGTGTTACTGTCTTTTGCATATTCCTACACATTTCTATTCTGCTAACTCGATGCTAAGTGTAACTGATGAGTAATGTGATCATAAACATGTGCAGTTTTCACTGGATTCTGCTCAACATTCATGTTGGCACCGGAGTCGTCGATCTTTATGACTCCATGAATAGGGGGCAAGCTGCATACCCGGAGTTGATTGCACGGCTCAACAGGTAAGTTCAACCATTGTTGCACGGTATCATCCCCTTTTGTTCAATCAGAATCGTACGATGACCCATTTATCCTTTTTTTTGCCGGACAGGGCTTGGAACAGGTTCAAGAAGAACCAAGCTGGTCTTACGAACAACGTGCTACGATTTGATGAAGTCATCGTAAGTAGCACTTGCTAGATTCACGCATCTCTTTAATTGCTTGACCATTATTTGATTAAATTATTTTTCTCGTAAAGTGCCCTCAGCAGCCTCCGGGAACCAACTTATATGGATTCTATGTCATGGAGAACATCCGGATTAAGGTGAACGAGCGGAAGATGAACTCAAAGAAGTTGGCCATCCACGACTTGCAGGAAGAGCTCCTACCGCATGACCGCCTTTCATCAATCCAGGAGGAACTGGCGGGATTTTTGGTTAAGGAGGCCATAAATCCCGATGGAGGATGTCACGTAGCTTGCAATGATCTCCGTCGCCATAAGAGATCTTGAAATTTACTCGATGTAATATAGTCTCCATGTGTAATGCTCCTTGTATATGATCTCCATGTAATCATCGGATTACACGCCATGAACTAGTCTCGATATACTATATTGTAAATGCTAATATAATATATAAAATTATTTAATTACGCGCGCGGCCCGAAAAGCACCCCAAAACGTGGCAGAAAATGGGGCCAAAACAGCACCAGGCAAGTGCTGCCAGGCGCTGCCACGTGTGAGCCCTTTTGCACCGGGTCGTGTCCTGGACCCGTGCAAAAGGGTGGCGAGACTGGGGCGCTGGGTAGCCCACGTGCTGCACCCTTTTGCACCAGGCTGTAACCCAACCGGTGCAAAAGGATGCACCCTTTTGTCACGGCTGGGCGGAAGCGGCTGGGCCACCGGTGTAAAAGGGTGTCCCGGCCCGGTTCAAAAGGTGTTGTTTCTACTAGTGAGAGTGGCCTCAAGCCGCGACAGTTTTATTCAATGGGAAGTACCAAAATGAGCTTCTTGTCTTAGTAGTTGGTAGAGCATCAAGTCCCAGACAAGTACGTTGATAAAAAATTCAAATTTAAAGATAAAAAAAATCTGGAAACAATATAATGATGTAGACAATAATAATTCACAGTACTTTTGTGCAAAAAATCGTATGAAAATACATTATATTCTAGCCTCAGTAAAAAAGTGAAATTTATAGATATGGGACGTGAACAGTGAAATCAGTGATTCACCCAAATTTCGTTAAATTTGTCTTTTTTGCTGCGCCAAAAATACATGTATTTTTGTTTTAATTTTTCGAATCTTTTTGTTTCTAAAAACATATCCATTTTTTTGGTTTGATCTAACAGAATGGTCTCAATTAGTATCTTGGTGAAGCCAAGCGTTCCTATATAATAGAAGCACATGGATTGTCGATCTCTCTGTCGGCCTCGCTGCATCGTGTCGTGTTAGTCATGATAGGTGAATTCAGTTCATTCAGCATGATAGGTTGTATTTGTTACAAAATTCTTTTTCTGAAAAACATAGACATAATATGATATTTGTTGTGTTTGAATTTGTGCCACTGAATGATGTTGACGCGCGTGCGCGCGCATGTTTACTAATTGTATAAAATAAGTCAACTTTAGAACCCTTAACCTTCATTTTTGATTAAGGATTCCTACCACTGTACCTAGCTAGAAGAAGTTGTTCTGATAACAGTTTCGGCGCAACCTCTCGGATTTATAGCCGGTGTGCTTGTTTACGATTATGAACATGAATGGTCTTAAACTTGGGGTGGCTCCCCGACCATGGAGAAAATTCAAATTTAAGTCCTTTCCGGCGATTAAATATTTCGCGGGCATGTTGTTGTGATCACATACCACATTTTATGTGGTTTAAAATGCCGTTAACACACAAAAATGTGGACCTCATCCAAACAGAATTTTTTTAGATTTTAAAAATAGTTTCAAATTGTAATCTATCAAAATGAATTGAATTGTATTGGATTCTGAAAATTGAACTAATTGAAATTTATTGAATATTCTCCAAATTTTCGAGGTTCAGAAATATTTTTATACCCATGGAACGTTCGTCAAGATTTCTTTGAAATTTACGCGCGAAAAAGAAGATTTCTTTGAAATTCACCACTCGGCTCAAAAAAGCTGGTTAACTCCACTCGTGTAACTCGCGATTTAGCATTTAAGTCATCAAGCTCGTTATAAAGTTTAAGTCATCTAACTCATTATAAATATGCAGGAAAGCATGGGCATTATTCCATGTAAGGAGTTATTTGTGGTTGAAAATTCTGGCAACACAAATTTTTAGGACTTAGGGTGCAAAGATAAACATCCTTGTTTTGCTATGACTTGCACTTCTGGATCCCGGCACGTAAAAGTGAGCGACCACACTTTTTTGAAACAAAGGAAAGAAATTTCAAGAGATTTCAAAAGTTCATTTAAATTGTGTTTCACCGTGATCGACTGTCATTTAACAAAATTTTAGCTTATGTTCAAATTAAATTGGTCCTTATCCCCAATTTCGACGTTTGAAATAGCACTATTTCGAATTTTTTATAATCACCGTGTTGGGATTTTTTTGGAACTGTACACACATAGGAATATGATGTCAGATATATACGCCATTCATAAACATGCACGTTCAGTGGCTGCACATGCGTCAGAGAGCCACGTCGCCACGGTGTACGGCGACGTCGAGCCTTGGACAAGAGGCGTCGTGGGAAGTCAGGGACGACGGGACAGGAGAGGTGTGGGGCTGCTGCTGCTGCCTCTGCCGCCGCCGCCGCCGCCCCTTCCGCCCACGCCGATGCCGATGGCCCGATGCGGCTGAAAGTGAATTTTTCTGCGACACGGGGCGACTGAAAACCGAACGGATATACCGCGGATGCCGTCGTGTGTAGTCACATTGCTTCTTCCATTACCTGCGTGAGCACGTCGTCGTCGCCTATTCCATTCCATCGTCTCTGCAGCCGTTCCCTTCTTCAGCTGGTGCGTGCGCAGGCCCTCCCGGTATACATTATGGGAGTCTTTAAATTGCCTTTCGGTCTTTGTGATGAGCTTACACAAATGATTCGCGATTATTGGTGGGGCAAGGAAGAAGGGAAAAGGAAAATGCCATGGGTGTCATGGGATAGTATTCTTCGACTGAAAAATAGAGGCGGAATTGGGTTTCGTGATTTAAGGTATTTAACCAAGGTCTCCTCGCACGACAGGTGTGGCGTCTTATTCAATTCCCTAACACGTTGTGTGCTCAAATATTAAAAGCAAAATACTACCCCCATGGATCTCTGCTTGACACGGTATTCTCGGGAAGCAAATCAGCAACTTGGTTAGCAATTGAACATGGTCTGGAGCTATTCAAGAAAGGGGCAATTTGAAGGGTTGGCAATGGTACTAGTATACGAGTGTGGCGAGATCACTGGATCCCCAGGAGCACAGTCTATACACCGATATCTCGTCAACAAAACTGCAGATACCGATGGGTTTCGGATTTTCTGAACACGGATGCAACGTGGAATACTCAACGCCTACGACAACATTTTTTTGGGTATGTGTTAGAATAAATATGAGGCATGCCGTTGATTATTCGAGGATCAAGCAATCACACGAGTATGACACCGAGATTTGTTAACGAGGTTCACCGATATGTCTACATCCCCGGGGCTTGACTACGGGTGCTCATCTCCGTGACACTGTATAATACCGCACACCGGCCACCAGGGCGCCGGCACACGCCGCCGGCTCCCCCTTGCGCGTATGTGCTATTATGTTGGCATAGGTTACACCGTGTGTCTACCCCCGCAATATATGAGAGGCCTAGGATACAAGTGTCCTATTAGGACACAACTCTACATCCTATGTAAACACAATACAACTCCTAGTCCAACTGTAACCTACCTTGTACACAATATTCGACACGACTCTAACAAACTCCACCTTGGCGAATATTCTCCACCACCTTGAATTCGTCAATGTGTCAAACTTCCATGTACATTGAACTTGAGCTTATCCCATGAGTACCGCTGCTACTCCAAAGACTCCATGTGACTCCACCTGCAACTTGTAGTCCATTCTTTTCTTGACCACAGTCAACCTCGAGCAAAATTAAGTTCCTTGTTACTCTAGGTGCTCCCAACTTCCAGAGTATCAGTCCAACGTCATCACACACTGATCACTGACCTGCGTGAAAGTGAACAACTCATATATTGGGCGTCACATGTAAGAGTTACCTGAACTCAACATCACTACTCCTTTCTAGACTGCCTGTGTGAAACTTGAACGAATTTCACCGTTGCTTGTAGTCATCCCGAGTCAAATTCGCAATTGTCTCACCATATGTATGACCACCAGAGCCCTGGCCCGTCTCCATGTCCCGTGCGCGCTGCACGCCTCGCCGCTATTACCGCGTCGAGCCTCTGCTGTCCCGGTCGAGTCTCAAGGGTCGCGAACCCACACCACTCATCCCCACTGCAGAGTACCGCCGATCAACACCGACCGATGGCGAGTTTCACGCTTCCATCAGACCACTGAGCTCCAGTTCGAACTGCATGTCACTCGCTTTTTCCCCTTGCTGAATAGGCTTCGATTCCCTAGATCCTTACATCGTAGCCCCTTAATCCAGCTCCATCTTGAACATGACTCCATGATAGATGATCAATCCACCCACACGCCCCGTCGACTTCAAGCTCTCATGTGCACCATCTTGAATCAACCCCGCGCCATAGTCTTGTCCAAGCCACACAAGTACTCAGGCCCGTGTCGCGTGTTTCCACGCCCCAGAAGTCGGTCACCATCAGCATCACGCTCCTATGTTGTCATCGCCGATCCCACCACCGTCTTCTGTATCAACCGACTTGCGTCGATCCGTCAGACTAACAACTCTGACCCAGCCGATCTCGTTTGACTGTAACCATGCTCCACCCTGCACCATGACTGCTTGTACATCCGTGCATATCTTGGACGCCATGTGTATGCATGATCCCATATGACACGCTTGTCCGCGCGCCTCCGCAACCTATCCACGTGTTCCAAGCCATCTCAGCAAATCGATCCAGAAAAAACTTTGATGCAAACCGCACATATTTTGTTCTTTCATGTCACTATTTGTTGTTGCTTCTCCATGTACCTTAGCAGAACAGGACCGATTTTGGTCCACCCACAAACTGCTCTCGTGCACACACACGTGGTCCTGGTAGCCCTTTTTTGTCTCAAACAAATCCTTGGTTTTTATTCCTTCGGCTCTAGCACAACGCAGCAACCAGCATTGCACCCTTGCACAACGCACGCGCACGCCTGCACACCTCGAGGTGGCGTTGAGAAGGCGACGGTGGCGGCAGTGAGATCCGCGAGAGGACATTGTGCCCACCGCCGGATGGTCCGACTCGGTCACCGATGTGGGGGAGAAGGGGAGGAAGAGGCTAGGCGGCGGAGCAGGGCCGGTAGGGGCGCGGCGGGGCGGTGGTGTGCGGCGGGGCGGTGGCGCACGGCGGGCCATGCGATGGGGCCATGGGGGAGAGGAAGATTGAGGAGAGAAGGATGGGGGGATTTTTTTGTGGCGGCGGCTTGAGGTACGGGTGAAGGAGACCAAATTTAGCCGAAATTTTTGGCACTGCGCCCTTTCTCCCTTCGCTATCTCACTGCAGAACAGGCCCTCATGCGCGGGGACAAGTAAAAGGCGCGCAGCCGTTGACGCGGGAGGCCATATCTTGTGTTTTCTTGGGGTGGATGGTATGCACGTGGCACCAGTACTTTGGGAAATTTTATTTTCCAAACTTTTTCCAGCAAAATTATCTTTCCCTAGAGGGGCACTGATCATTACTTTTCTTTCCCTTGGGAAGATTAATAAGCTCTAGGTGAAGGTCTTGGCCCTAGGTAAAGCATAGATTTCTAGTAGTGGTATGTCACTCGCTTTTTCCCCTTGCTGAATAGGCTTCGATTCCCTAGATCCTTACATCGTAGCCCTTTAATCCAGCTCCATCTTGAACATGACTTCATGGTAGATGATCAATCCACCCACACGCCCCGTTGACTTCAAACTCTCATGTGCACCATCTTGAATCAACCCCGCGCCATAGTCTTGTCCAAGCCACACAAGTACTCAGGCCCGTGTCGCGTGTTTCCACGCCCCAGAAGTCGGTCACCATCAGCATCACGCTCCTATGTTGTCATCGCCGATCCCACCACCGTCTTCTGTATCAACTGACTCGCGTCGATCCGTCAGACTGACAAGTCTGACCTAGCCGATCTCGTTTGACTGTAACCATGCTCCACCCTGCACCATGACTGCTTGTACATCCGTGCATATCTTGGACGCCATGTGTATGCATGATCCCATATGACACGCTTGTCCGCGCGCCTCCGCAACCTATCCACGTGCTCCAAGCCATCTCAGCAAATCGATCCAGAAAAAACTTTGATGCAAACCGCACATATTTTGTTCTTTCATGTCACTATTTGCTGTTGCTTCTCCGTGTACCTTAGCAGAACAGGACCGATTTTGGTCCACCCACAAACTGCTCTCGTGCACACACACGTGGTCCTGGTAGCAGTGGCGGAGCTTGGACGGAAAAGTTGGGCGGGCCAGACTTAAGAAGAGCACAATTTTTTTTTTCAAATTCTGACTCATAAGGGCATGTTACAACTTACAAGCACCCAGGTCACAAGATTGAGCTAGTAGATATGTATATGTAATATATATATGTATCAACGTACAGTTCAACCATGAGTCCACCTTCTCCTTGTCCTTCACAGCTATAACATTCTCTATATGGCAAGGTTGTTTCATTAAGGCATGACCACTAGTGACTGCATTGTCGTGTGATGAGCATGGTCCAGATCCTATGTGGGTCAAGAATGCACAATGTTTCCCACAAACCCTCTTGCAACTGTCAAATCCATGTACCGTGAAGACATGAGAACCACCTCGTGTATTCTCTTTGTTGTTGGAGACAAAGCAATATAGACAATACACACAATTTTTCTCCTGTGAGTACTCTAGCCATGACGGAAAATCACCAAACCAATTATACTGGAAGCGGTGTTGATGCCCTGGTTCACCAGAAGGTTTATAGTTCTCTAGGCGGATGTTGCATAGGACCTAACATCAAATATGCTCTCCTCACGATATCTCTGTGGTCTGGTGGATATTGCCAAATTTGAGGGCGCAATCCAGGATCTCGCTGCAAGAACTCAATACCTCGGAATGTAACAGCTTCATTTGTTCGAACTCCTCCATCTTGGTTATGTTGTTGTTCAGGTTGTTGCTGTTCGAATTCAAGCAAGGGCAATACATGGTCATCCTCAACATCAGTTATATCATCTCTTTTCCTTTTAAACACCAAATCAATTCTTCTCTGAGTCCGATTTTCTGTGCCCATGACTACCTATGTCAATTTGCATAAAATCGGGCTATTAGTTATCATTAGCAGTAGTAGATCTGATCACTGGATGTATGGAACTTAACAAAATCAGACTATTGCTTATCAAATTAGGAACTTGGGGGAAGATTATTACCTGCCCGTGTTGCCCTGCTGGTTGGTGCTGTGTGTGAAGTGTGGTGCGGCAGGGGCAGCGCCAGGGACTGGGAAGCAGGGGGTTGGAGGACAGGAGGAGAACAGCCGCAAGATCCCGGCGGCCATCGCCGCGGCGGTAGCTTCGCGAGTCGCGACAGTGAGCGCCTGGGCGAGTGGGCGGCGCGACCGCGCGATGGCGCGAGGGAACAGGGCAGGGGCGAGGCGGCGAGGGCGAGCCAAGATCCAGCGGTTGCTCCGCGTACGCGAGACAGCGGGCGGCGCGCTCCAGTGGACGGTGCTCCTGTCCACGGCGGCTACATGCTGAGAGGAAGGGGAATTAGGGGATGTGTGTTCTTGTGCATGCGTGAGACGAGAGGATAGGGATGCGATGCAGCGTCTGTTCGTGGGCTGGGCTAGGATGACACATAGGTATATTTGTTTTGTTAAATTTCTGGGCGGGCATGGCCCGGTTTGGCCCCTACAGAGCTCCGCCCCTGCCTGGTAGCCCTTTTTTGTCTCAAACAAATCCTCGGTTTTGATTCCTTCGGCTCTAGCACAACGCAGCAACCAGCATTGCACCCTTGCACAACACACACGCACGCCTGCACACCAGAAGTCACGAACCGCTAGACACTAGTGCCCTAGCGACTACGCAGCTGCTCCACGCGCATGCGACCGCAGGCCTCACGCCAGCCCGTGACCTGTAGTCCGCACAAACACTATGGGTTGGGCCTTCACGTCTCGCACCCTGTTGCTGCTCCTGGTTTCCGATCGGATCGATCGATCCAATCTGACTACTGCTTCAGCGATACATCGCGCCGCCGCCGAGAACTTCTGCCTGTTTCTAATTGCTTCTGCCAATCTTATCGAGAACCACGTCATAGCCGGTTGCATCTCAAACTGGATATTTCCTTTAAATCAACAATTCATAGCCTCCGAACAACCTAGCTCATGATACCACTTGTTAAAATAAATCTTAAATATACCGTTGATCATCCGAGGACCAAGCAATCACACGAGCACGACATCGAAATTTCTTAACGAGGTTCATCGATATGGCTACATCCCCGGGGCTTGACTACGGGCGCTCCTCCGCGTGACACCGTCACAATACCGCACACCGGCCACCTGGGCGCCGGCACACGCCGCCGGCTCCCCCTTGCGTGTCTGTACTATTATGTTGACATAGGTTACATCATGTGTCTACCCCCGCTATATATGAGAGGCCTAGGATACAAGTGTCTTATTAGGACATAACTCCAAATCCTATGTAAACACAATACAACTTCTAGTCCAACTGTAACCTACCTTATACACAATATTCGATACAACTCTAACAGTATGGATGTGGAAGCCATTCTGAAGATTAAACCATCAAGGAGTAATGCCTTAGATCGGTTAGTAGTGCTTACAAATTGGCGTTTAACCTGCGTGAATCGGAGCTCAATACAGGTTCATCTAGCGTAAAGCCGGATGGCGGAAGACCGATATGGAAAAGTATTTGGCAGTGCCCAGTACCTCCGAAAGTTCGCACTTTGGCCTGGAAAATTGCACGTAATGCACTAGCCACTCAAGTAAACAAAAGAAGAAGAGGAATTGAAACAACTCAACTCTGTTTGCTATGCGGTGATGAGGAAGAGACTACTTTCCATGTCTTTCTACGCTGTCCACATGCACGAGGCCTTTGGCAAGCTCTAAGCCAGGACTGGGATCTGCCTCCACTTGATTCAATTGCTAATACTGGCAATGAGTGGCTGCTCCATGTTTTGCAGGAAACGACGATCACCCAGAATGCACGGATACTAATGATCCTAGGGCGCATCTGGTTAGCGCACAACGAGGCGACGCACGATAAACCGCTCCCTCCCATAGAAGGGTCGTGACGATTCCTGCTTAGCTACCTGGATTCTCTTACGGCGATCCAGCAACACCCTCAAGCAGATGTGGCGAAGGGGAAGGAAGTCATCGATCATACCACCCACCGAGCGACTATGCCGACTCCCTCGGCGACCGTGGAGGCGACCGTCGAGCCGTGTCCCTCCGCGGCAGCGGCCCGGGCGGGCGTCGGCGGCCGTTTCTGGGCCCTGCTGGCATTGGACGATGAGGATGCTGACGGGGACGGAGAGGATTCAGGGGGTTCACCGCCGTCGCCTACTCCTTCGGATTTGATTTGCGATTTCTTTTATTCAGGCTATGACGAAGATGAGGTGGCCACAACCATAGACAAGGTCTTGCCGGTGGAGGATCCGGCGCGGATCGGACTTCATCCGGACGAGAGGAAGGAGATGGTGCGACGTGTCGTTCACCGGAGAACGGCGGTGTCGGCGGTCAGGCCGTGGAAGGGCCCTTTATCTAAGGTACGACTTCCAAACCTCACGCTATTCGACTTGATTCATCCGGATTCGTGGACTGTGGTTAAGAAGAGGAGGCCGGTTTGTCGGTTGAGGGCCGGATCGTTGCCGGCGGCGGCGGCTGCGGTGCCGTCGAGGACGTCGGTCGGGATCCGTGCGGCTCGTCGCGAGCGTTTGAACCAACTGCTGGGCCGAGTTGGGCCGGTTTCGTCGATTTTTCTCGCGCGGCTAGATGGGCCGGAGATGGCTGGGTATGAGGCCCAGGCCATACAGGGTACCACATGCATCGACGTGGCCGCTGCATGCACGGATGAGATCGAGACTTCCCGTGCGAGCGTGATCGTTTCTCATGCTAGGGTTCGCCGGAACGGGACGCCTGTGTTCCCTCCTTGCGGCCCTGGCCGTGCTCGTCGGATCCCTCCACTTGGCGCAATGGTGAGCCGAGGAGCGGGAGGGCCGCCGGCATCCAAGCCCCAAGCGGCTTCGGGCAGTGACATGGCCGGGGCAGTTGTGCCGCCGCCGCCTGGAGGTGCTGGACGAGGGGCCGCCGGCACAGTTTGTGCCGCCACCGCCTGGAGGTGCTAGACGAGGGGCCGCCGGTGATGTAGTCATATACCTACGGTAGGGACACGGACCCGTCCTAAGAGCCCTATCGTAGGACGTCCTTAAAGGAAGTCACCTTTTAGACAACTTGAAGATATCCCACTCGACGGGGCCAAGGCACTCGACTAAGAAGCTGTCACTCGACCAACAAGCCAACCACTCGACCACCAGGGGATCTCAAATCGCTCCCAGGCAAACGGTCAGCTATTAAGTAGTCTTTATGATCATCATGACTCTTTATTAGGGACGTTATCAGTAACGCCCACCTTAAATATACCTTAAACCCTGCATTACTGAGGGCAAGAGAGGGCTGGCGAACTCTATATAAGCCACCCCCCTCCTCAGTATGAAGGGTTCGCACCCTTGTAATCTTTCTCACGCATAATCCAATCGACCGCCTCCGGGCACCGAGACGTAGGGCTGTTACTTCCTCAGAGAAGGGCCTGAACTCGTAAACCTTGCGTGCTTACAACTTCCCAACAGCTAAGGCCTAGCCTCTTCATACATACCCCCCTACCTCACTGTCAGACTTAGAACCACGACAGTTGGTGCCCACCGTGGGGCAGTAGTCTTAGCGCCTAATTTGGAGAAGTTGCGATTTTCGTCGATCCACTCGATCATGTTTTCCTGCGGAGCCTTGGCGGCGGGCCGCGAGATCCGTCTCGGCCGACTTACTTTCATCGCCGATGACTCCGCTTGGCTCCAGGAGGCGCCGCTCGACGTCGACGCTCTCCCCGTCCGCGGTGTGACGCACTTCCGCGCGTGCGTCCGTGGCGTCCTCCTGAGGCAGCCCTCGACCCCATATCGGTCGACTCCCGTGCCATCTCCCCCTCCTGTCTCCCGCCAGCGCAAGCGCTCGGGTCGGTCGAGGCTCCAACGGTGGATGAAGCACGCCCTGACCCGCCAGTCGGCGACCCAGCAGGTCGCTGCAATCGAGCCTAACGAATCCCTCTGCGGCCTGTTCGATCTGTCGACTGGCTTCATGGAGTCCGCTTCCGAGTGCGACAGCAGCGACCCCCTGGCAGAGGTCCTGGCGGTCGAGGGGACGCGCAGTCCCCCCGGATTCCCTCGTACTGATGATGGTGCCGACAGGGGCGATCCGTCGCGCCCTCACGACGAATACCTCCCCGAACCTCTGACGTCGTTGCAGCGGGAGGAGCTTCGTCGCGGGAACGAGGACGCGCTCTATACACCTATTGTTGGAGAAACCCCCGAGGCCCGGGCCTTGGAGGATGCGCGCTTGGCTAATCTAGCCGAGCGCACTCGACTGGAAAACCCACAGCAAGCTCTCGACGAGCAGGCGCGTCAGCGGGCTCCCGAGTCCAGTCGACGTCAGCGGGCTCCCGAGTCCAGTCGACGCCAACCGGCACCCGAACCCAGTCGACGGCAGCTCTTCCCGTCACCACAGGTGTACCGAACTCCGGTTCAGAACCTGGCTGCCGCGGCCCGCATAGCAGAGTCGATCCAACCCTCCCAGTCGGAGGCCAGAAGAGGATTGCTGCAGATCAGAGCATTGCTCCGAGCAGCGGGGAATCAGAATTCCGCCGTCTCTCAGTCGCGGGACAGGATCCACAGTCAATCCGTCGCAACGGAGACCGTCCAGTCGGCTCACAGCCCGAGATCGCCCCCAAGGCGTGAGGGGCGTGGAGACCGGCACGATCGGTATAGGGGGAACGAGCAATACGGTCACCGACTCAACCGTGATGATGGGCGTCGGGTGCCGTCCCCTCCTCTACGGAGTGGATCGTATGCACCTCGACATCGAGACGACAGGCGCCCTCATCACACTGGGCAGAGGGTCCCAGTCGACCCCAGAGACCCAGGCTTTGACGCGAGATCCATCCTCGTTCAAGGTCTGGTGGACAGGAACAGGGCTCATCGTGAGGGCCACAACAGAGATACACCTACCGACAGCAGAGCACACGCCTCGGGGCCTGAGTGTTTCAGTCGAGCCATCAGAGCTGCGGTGATCCCACCCAACTTCCGGATGGCGACTGGAATCAGCAAGTTCACCGGCGAGTCCAAGCCTGACACGTGGCTCGAAGATTACCGAGTGGCTGTGCAGATCGGTGGCGGCAACGACGAGGTGGCCATGAAGCATTTACCCCTCATGTTGGAAGGCTCAGCTAGGGCGTGGCTAAATCAGCTGGCACCCAGCAGCATTTACACTTGGGAAGATCTCTCCCGAGTGTTTGTTACAACCTTCGAAGGGACATGCAAGCGCCCTGCAGGCCTTACAGAGCTGCGGTCTTGCATACAGAAGCCGAATGAAACATTGAGGGAATACATCCAAAGGTGGATCACACTGCACCACTCGGTCGAAAACGTGCCTGACCATCAAGCAGTCTGCACTTTCAAGGAAGGGGTCAAGTACAGGGAGTTGAATCTGAAGTTTGGCCGGACCGGAGAGATGTCCCTTAATCGGATGATGGAGATTGCCACC
The DNA here is from genome assembly GCA_034509565.1 of Triticum monococcum. Lineage (NCBI taxonomy): Eukaryota > Viridiplantae > Streptophyta > Magnoliopsida > Poales > Poaceae > Triticum > Triticum monococcum. The sequence continues at coordinate 611,805,759 of CM067842.1, forward strand.
AAGTACGCTAATGGAGAAGACGAAGACCGACTCTGAAGCGGCAAGCTTAAATCAGTCGCCCAAGAAACCGGAGGAAACTCCAGTCGGAAGCAAAAGCGGAAGGCCGAACCAGCCGCTCCCGGGGAGGCCTTAGCTGTGGCTCAGGGAAACTTCAAGGGGAAACCCAAGAACACTTGGAAGCCCAAGAAAGTCAAGGATCAGGATGGGAATGATGTTTTGGATTTGCCATGTCACATCCACACCAAGAAAGATGAAGAGGGTAATTTTATTTACCCCAAACATACCACTCGACAATGCCGGCTCCTGATCCAACAGTTTCAGGGCAAGCAGCCCAAGGATAAAGAGAAAGAGCCGGACGGAGTTGAGGACCGGGATGATAGTGACGATGGATACCCCCAGGTCAATTCCATCCTGATGATTTTTGCCGATGTCGAAAGCAAAAGTCGACTGAAAGTCATTAACCGGGAGGTGAACATGGTTGCCCCTGCAACTCCCAGTTACCTAAAGTGGTCCCAGACGGCCATCACGTTCGACCAATCCGATCATCCAACACACATTGCCACCCCCGGGAGGCAAGCTTTGGTGGTCGACCCAGTTGTCGAAGGCACTCGACTGACCAAAGTCCTAATGGACGGTGGCAGTGGCCTGAACATACTGTACGCGGAAACCTTGAAAGGAATGGGCATTCCGATGTCCAGACTCAGCGCCAGTAACATGAGCTTCCACGGAGTCATTCCTGGGAAGAAAGCGGAGTCACTCGGCCAAATTGCTCTTGACGTGGTTTTCGGTGATTCAAAGAATTACCGCAAAGAAAAGTTAACATTTAAAGTTGTGGACTTCCAGAGTGCTTATCACGCCATCTTGGGCAGACCGGCTTATGCACGCTTCATGGCTCGACCATGCTACGTGTATCTTAAATTAAAGATGCCTGGTCCCAAAGGTGTGATCACTGTTACAGGCAACCGGAAGAAGGCGGAAGAATGTTTCCAGAAGGGATCGAAGATCGCCGACGCTCAAATGGCAGTAGTCGAGCTGAAAGAGTACCAGAAGACTGTTGACCCGAGTGAATTGCTGCGGGCTAAGAAGCCTGCCTCCGAGTCAGCTTTTCAGTCGGCCGGCGAAACGAAGACGGTCCACATTCACCCGACCGACCCCGACGCAGCTCCAACGCACATCTCAACAACTCTCGACTCCAAATAGGAAGAAGCGCTCATCCAGCTCCTCCGTGAGAACTGGGACATCTTCGCATGGAAACCCTCTGACATGCCCGGAGTTCCCAGGGGGCTGGCTGAGCACCGCCTACGAGTCGACTCAAAGTTCAAACCCATGAAGGAACATCTGCGACGGTCCGCCGTCCAGAAAAAACAAGCTATCGGCGAAGAGGTGGCTCGGCTCTTAGCAGCCGAGTTCATTCGAGAGATCTACCACTCCGAGTGGCTCACCAATGTTGTCATGGTCCCCAAGAAGGACAAGTCACTCCGCATGTGCATTGATTTTAAGCATATCAATCGGGCCTGCCCGAAAGATCATTTTCCTCTTCCTCGCATCGACCAAATTGTCGACTCGACTGCGGGATGTGAGAGATTGTCTTTTCTAGATGCCTATTCCGGGTACCATCAGATCCGTCTGTATGGACCCGACGAAATCAAAACAGCTTTCATCACTCCATTCGGATGCTTCTGTTACGTCACCATGTCGTTCGGCCTCAAGAACGCCGGAGCCACATTCATGAGAATGATCCAGAAGTGTTTACTCACTCAAATCAGTCGGAATGTGGAGGCGTAGATGGACGATATCGTAGTCAAGTCTCGGAGAGGTTCTGACCTACGGGCTGACCTTACTGAAACCTTCGCCAACCTCAGGAGGTACGATATCAAGCTCAATCCGTCAAAATGCACTTTCGGAGTTCCAGGTGGCAAGCTACTCGGCTTTCTCGTTTCCTAACGGGGAATCGACGCCAATCCTGAAAAAACTGGAACCATACTCCGGATGAAGCGTCCTATACGTGTGCATGATGTCCAAAAACTTACAGGCTGCTTGGCCGCCTTAAGTCGATTCATCTCTCGACTCGGTGAAAAAGCGTTGCCTCTTTACCGACTGATGAAAAAGTCCGACAAGTTCGAATGGACTCCAGAAGCTGATGCAGCGTTTGCGGAGCTCAAAGCTCTGCTCTCCACCCAGCCGGTGTTAGCTGCTCCAATCAGCAAAGAGCCTCTGCTGCTTTATATTGCAGCCACGGGACAAGTTGTCAGTACAGTACTTACGGTCGAGAGAGAAGAGGAAGGGAAGGCCTTCAAAGTTCAACGCCCTGTTTATTATGTGTCTGAAGTTTTGACCCCTTCAAAACAAAGATACCCCCACTACCAGAAGCTTGTATATGGGATTTACATGACCACGAAGAAAGTTGCACACTATTTCTCTGACCACTCCATTACAGTCGTCAGCGACGCTCCATTATCGGAGATCCTGCATAACAGAGATGCAACTGGTCGAGTGGCCAAGTGGGCGATTGAACTCCTTCCTTTGGACATCAAGTTTGAAGCAAAGAAAGCCATCAAGTCTCAAGCAATCGCTGATTTTATCGCCGAGTGGATTGAACAGCAACTTCCGACTCAAGTTCACTCGGAACACTGGACTATGTTCTTCGATGGATCCAAGATGCTGAATGGTTCGGGCGCGGGGGTAGTTCTGGTCTCCCCCCGAGGAGACAAGCTCAGATACGTTCTCCAGATTCACTTCGATTCCTCCAATAACGAAGCAGAATATGAAGCACTTTTATATGGGTTGCGCATGGCCATTTCACTCGGCGTCCGTCGCCTCATGGTCTATGGTGACTCAGATCTGGTGGTTAATCAAGTGATGAAGGAATGGGATGTCAGGAGTCCGGCAATGACTGGATACTGCAATGCAGTACGGAAGCTAGAGAAGAAGTTCGAGGGGTTGGAGTTCCACCACATCCCTCGATTGAAAAACCAGGCAGCCGACGACTTGGCAAAGATAGGCTCCAAGAGAGAAGCCATTCCAAGCAACGTGTTCTTGGAACACATTCACTCGCCGTCAGTACAAGAAGATCCTTTCACAGAAGAAGCCCCGCAGCCGAAAAGTGCCGCGGACCCGACTGAAGTTGAAGTGCCTGCAGTAGTCGACCTGATCATGGAAGTCTTGGCAATCACCCCCGACTGGACGATACCATACATTGCATATATCCTAAGGAAAGAACTCCCGGAGGACGAGGAGGAGGCTCGACAGATCGTCCGTCGATCTAAGGCCTTCACAGTCATAAGGGGACAGCTGTACAGAGAAAGTGCGACCGGAGTCGGCCAGAAATGCATAACACCAGAAGAAGGTCAATTAATCCTCAACGATATCCACTCGGGAACTTGCGGTCACCATGCGTCCTCTCGGACCATTGTGGCTAAAGCATACCGAGCTGGATTTTATTGGCCAAGGGCAAATGAGATGGCAAAAGAGATAGTCGACAGGTGCGAGGGCTGCCAGTTCTACTCCAACGTGTCACACAAGCCCGCGTCAGCCCTGAAAACCATTCCGCTCGTCTGGCCCTTTGCCGTCTGGGGATTGGACATGGTTGGCCCCTTGAGAACGGGCAGGAGTGGGTTCACTCACGTGCTTGTGGCAGTCGACAAGTTTACCAAATGGATCGAAGCTAAGCCCATAAAGAGCCTTGACGCTAGCACCGCTATCAGTTTCATCAGAGGGTTGACATTCAGATATGGAGTCCCACACAGCATCATCACTGATAACGGGTCAAACTTTGATTCGGACGATTTCAGGGCATTTTGCGCTTCTCAAGGCACACGAGTCGACTACGCCTCAGTCGCTCATCCCCAGTCGAATGGACAGGCTGAGAGAGCAAATGGTCTGATTCTCAAAGGGCTAAAACCTCGGTTGATGCGCGATCTCAAGCACGCGGCAGGCGCTTGGGTCGACGAGCTTCCGTCAGTGCTGTGGGGATTAAGGACTACCCCTAACCGGTCGACTGGAAGGACCCCGTTCTTTCTGGTTTATGGAGCCGAAGCTGTCCTGCCAAGCGATCTCCTTCACAATGCGCCTCGAGTTGAACTTTACACCGAAGATGAAGCAGAGCAGGCCCGGCAAGACGCAGTCGACCTCTTGGAGGAAGAAAGGGAGATGGCAATGATCAGATCGACCATTTACCAGCAGGACTTGCGTCGGTTCCACGCCCGGAATGTGAAGAGTCGAGCCTTTCAAGAAGGAGATTTGGTCCTCCGAGTGGATCAATAGAAACCTCACAAGCTCGCTCCCACTTGGGAAGGCCCCTTCATCATCACTAGAGTCCTCCACAATGGAGCATACCATCTTTACAATGTTGATCGACAAATCGACGAACCACGAGCTTGGAACGCGGAGCTTCTCCGCCCCTTTTACACTTGAGTCCGCTCTTAAACCAGATGTAATAAGAAAAACTCCTAAGGTTCATTTTTATCAGAAATAAGAGTGTTCCAATAATTGTTGTCACTGCTGTATGTGTCCGAAATCCCCCAGTGGGTGACTTAGTTGCGAATCCGGTTCGCCTAAGTTTGAAAATTCCTACCGAGTGGAGAGCAACCCTCCCACTCGGAGGCTTAGCTGCAGTTCAGCACTCGCCTAAGTTCTCCACAAGGAGACTTAGCTGCAGTCAGACACTCGCCTAAGTTTGAAAAATCCTACCGAGTGGAGAGCAACCCTCCCACTCGGGGGCTTAGCTGCAGTTCAGCACTCGCCTAAGTTCTCCACGAAGAGACTTAGTCGCAGTCAGACACTCGCCTAAGTTTGAAAAATCCTACCGAGTGGAGAGCAACCCTCCCACTCGGGGGCTTAGCTGCAGTTCAGCACTCGCCTAAGTTCTCCATGAAGAGACTTAGCTGCAGTCAGACACTCGCCTAAGTTTGAAAAATCCTACCGAGTGGAGAGCAACCCTCCCACTCGGGGGCTTAGCTGCAGTTCAGCACTCGCCTAAGTTCTCCACGAAGAGACTTAGTCGCAGTCAGACACTCGCCTAAGTTTGAAAAATCCTACCGAGTGGAGAGCAACCCTCCCACTCGGGGGCTTAGCTGCAGTTCAGCACTCGCCTAAGTTCTCCACGAAGAGACTTAGATGCAGTCAGACACTCGCCTAAGTTTGAAAAATCCTACCGAGTGGAGAGCAACCCTCCCACTCGGGGGCTTAGCTGCAGTTCAGCACTCGCCTAAGTTCTCCACGAAGAGACTTAGCTGCAGTCAGACACTCGCCTAAGTTTGAAAATTCCTACCGAGTGGAGAGCAACCCTCCCACTCGGGGGCTTAGCTGCAGTTCAGCACTCGCCTAAGTCCTCCACGAGGAGACTTAGCTGCAGTCAGACACTCGCCTAAGTTTGGAAAATCCTGCCGAGTGGAGAGCAACCCTCCCACTCGGGGGCTTAGCTGCAGTTCAGCACTCGCCTAAGTTCTCCACGAAGAGACTTAGCTGCAGTCAGACACTCGCCTAAGTTTGAAAAATCCCACCGAGTGGAGAGCAACCCTCCCACTCGGGGGGCTTAGCTGCGGTTCAGCACTTGCCTAAGTTCTCCACGAAAAGACTTAGCTGCAGTCAGACACTCGCCTAAGTTTGAAAAATCTTACCGAGTGGAGAGCTCCGCCACAAATACAATGTATAACAACGGAGTATGGGTCGACTACCACCTTCCCCCAAGAGCTCCGCCACAAATACAATGTACAACAACGGAGCGTGGGTCGACCGCCACCTTCTCCCGAGAGCTCCGCCACAAATACAATGTACAACGACAGAGTGGGGGCCGGCCGTTAAGCCTCTCACGACAGTTCCAGATCATAGAGACATTCAGCAAAAATAAAGTTCGGATAAAGCTTAAAAGGCCCCGAGCCCCGAATCAAAGTACTCGAGCCCTCGGCTCAGCAGAGTTTAAACGACTACAAATCCACTCGGCATCCCGAGGCTAATTTAAGGAGAGACATGAAAAGTTTTCTCACTCCTCAAGAGGAGGGCTGGCAGGAGCGACGAACTCATCCAAGTCGATCCCGTCCGCAATGCGAGTAGCTGCAGCGATGAAGGTCTCCATGAAGTCCTGGAAGCTGTGCCTCTTGGTATTGGCGACTTGGATGGCGGCCAGCTTTTCTTCTCGCGCCTCCTTGCAATGAACGCGGACTAAGGATAGAGCCACATCAGCACCGCACCGGGCAGAGGACTTCTTCCACTCCTGCACTCGATCGGGGATTCTGTCAAGTCGAGCCATAAGAGACTCGAGATCGTTCTGGAGCGCAGATTCTGGCCAAAGTGTCGAGTCGATCCGCGACACGGCAACCTTCAGTCGAGCCAGGTAATCCACGGCGCCGTCGATTCAAGATTCCAGTCGGAGCAAGTTCATGGCAGTGTCGTCTTTCACCGGGGAATTGATTGGGTCAAGACCCGTTTCGATCCGCCCGGTCTCCTCTTCGAAGTTCTAACAGAATTCTGCATACAAGACCTAAGGATAAGCCAACGAACACAGGATTGAGTCGACACAAAAAGTACAAAATAGTCAAAATTAGAGGAGCACCTTCAAGCTTGGTGTACAGCCTCTTGGCGAGGCTCCTCGGGAAGCTCTCCAGGTCGTCCCTCCTACGGGCGACGCCTTCCATCTCCTCACCCAAGAGGAGGTTCTTCTTCTTCCAACTGGCAGCCAGCTTGTTGGCATCAGTCAGAGCGGCCTGCAACCTAACGTTCTCTTGCTCCAACTGGCCGACCGAAGCCAGCTTCTGTTCGGCCAGAACCATCTTGTCGTCAGCCGCCTTACGGGCGACAGCCAGGTCCTGATCCTTCCTCGCCAACGCTCTGTCCAATTCACCTACAAAGAAACGGCGACGGAATCAGAAACAGCAAAGGAATGCCTGAGCCTGAAAACAGAACCAGTCGACAAAGTTGCTTTACCTGCGGCGCCCTCCCTGACCTTCTGCAACTTCGTCCTGGCCAGCTCTAAATCAAGGTCCAGCTGAATCTTCTGCTTCTCCAATTCAGCATAACGAGCGACAAGTTCACAGGATCTCTGCAAAAGAAAAAACCAGCCGGCAGACATTTGAGATAAGTTGCTCCCGAGTAACTAAGGAACAATGGTGACGTTTCTAAGACCACAGCCGAATAAAAAATATTCGACCGTAGTCTCGGGGACTACACCCAGTGGGTGCACTCAGCGTGCCCCCACTGGTTCGACCAAAAAAAAAACGACTGCGTACAGTCGACAGGCCACGGACCGCTCGACCTGGCAGGGCAGACCGAGTGAAGAAGTTCAGATTCACAACCACAATATACAGACTACAGTCGACTGCCAGCAGTCCACCGTAGTCTCGGGGACTACACCCAGTGGGTGCACTCAGCGTGCCCCCACTGGTTCGACCAAAGAGAAAACACACCCAGTGGGTGTACAGGTACAGAAACAAAGATCTTCAAAAAAGGAAGAGAAAGAGAGAGAAAGACTCTTCAAACAAACAAACATCAAATCAACCGACCTGGACGTTACTCTGAAGCGCCGAAATCGCGTCGTAAGCCGCCTGGCTGGCCTCCCGAGCCCTCTTCACTTGCTCCATCATGACCCCTGCCTGGCGTATGGCCTCCTTCGCAGGGGCCACTTCGTCTTCAGGAGCAGAGTACGCGACAAAGAGTGAAGTCGGATCGGCAGCCGACGCCGAGGGCTGCGCACTCGACGGAGGATTGGCAGTCGGATCGGCAGCCGACGCTGAAGGCTGTGCACTCGACAGGGGATTGGCGAAAGACACAGAGGCCCGAGGGGCATCGCCGCCGTCCCGTGCCACGGCCTCAGGCGCCAGAGCAGGCTGGGGAGCCTTGTCAGTCGGCGGCCTCCTGGTCCTCCCTATCCTCAGCGGCTCATTGTCATCATCATCCGGGAGGTCGATAACTTGAGGAGGAGCTGCAGGAAGAACTTTCAATCGACAAGAATTGCAAGAAACGACCAAGTCAACTCAAAAACAAAACATCGATGATCGTACCAAGGTTGGAGGTTGCAGCGTCCCCCATCTCTTGGTCGTCGTCCTTGGCTGAGACCTCAGAGGTAGCAGCATTGCAAATTTCGAAGAATCAACCAGTTCAGCATAATGAGTCGACTCAGGATCTGTCCTCCAATCGACGAAAGAAGTCGAAGCTTGTTACCCAGAGATGACAGGGACAGTTATCTTCATCTTCGGGAGAGTCTTGGACGGCTTGGACTGCGTCGTGCGCGGTTGCTTGGGAACCTTCCCAGTCGGTGTCGGAGAGGAGGTCCGAGGGCGTTTCGACGATGGCCCGGCAGAGGCAGTCGCCTGACCACGTCCCTGCGCCGGGTCGTGCACGAGCTTGGATCGTCTCTCTGGGCGGGGAGGTTCGGCTTCTTCCTCCTCCTCCTCGCTGGAGAAGATGTCGTCGCCTTCCTCTCCTTCGCCGTCTGACTCCCACTCGCCCTGGTCGTCGCCGCTCTCGCCTCCGCTTCCCTCACCTTCTTCAGTCGACCCCTGCGCCCCGTTGGGTGTCGAATACATCTCAGTGGTCGCCTGAAAGACAGCAGGCAGAATGGAAAGTCAGTCGACTCGCCCAAAAGAAGACCAGTGCAGAAAGCAAGATTTCAGTCGGAAATGAAAATACACACCTGGTCGACCTCATAAGAGCTGTCGAGTGGAACGACCCTCCTGGCTCCTCGGGGGTTGTCTTTGTTCCCTGTAATGCTTGACAACCACCCCTCCAGCATCTCGTCGGTGACCTCCTCTGGGTGGACCCGAGTGGAGTCCTCAAGGCCGGAGTACAACCACATCGGGTGATCCCGAGCCTGGAGGGGTTGGATCCTCCTCCTGAGGAAGACTTCGAGCAGGTCCATCCCCGTCACGCCCTCACGGACAAGTTTGACCACTCGACCCGCCAGTATCTTGACATGGGCCTTTTCTTCGGGCATCACCTTCAGAGAAGCCGGCTTTTCAGCTCGGTCGAGGGTGAAGGGCGGGAGTCCGGTCGACTGCCCCGGGGTCACTTGATCCTGGCAGTAGAACCAAGTCGCCTGCCACCCCCGAACTGACTCCGGGAAAGTGATGGAGGGAAAACAACTTTTCCCCCTTGTCTGGATCGCCAAGCCTCCGCACAACTGGATCACCTGGGTCTTCTCGTCACTCGACTTAGCCTTCTTCACCGACTGAGAGCGAACGGTGAAGATATGCTTGAAAAGTCCCCAGTGCGGGCGGCACCCCAGAAACGCCTCGCACATAGAAATGAAAGCGGCAAGATAGACTATGGAGTTTGGAGTGAAGTGGTGGAGCTGCGCCCCGAAGAAATTCAGGAAATTGCGGAAGAAAGGGTGGGGCGGCAAGGAGAAACCACGATCAATGTGAGTTGCCAGGAGGACGCGCTCACCGTCACGTGGCTGGGGCTCGATTTCCCTCCCCGGAAGACGCGCCGCCTTGTGGAGGATGACTCCTCCCTCGACCATATCATCGAGGTCCTCCTGACGAAGCACCGTGGGCATCCAGTCGCCCTGGATCCACCCTTTGGGCAGGGCCGTCCGAGAAGAAGAGCCCCCGCGTGCAGACTTCTTCCCCTTCCCGGCCGCCGCCGCCTTCTTCGCACGCTCCAGGGCGGTCGTCTTGCTCTTCACCATCGCCGCCGGCAAGGTCTCGGGCTGGTTTTTATGGCGACAGGGCGAGAGCGAAGGAAGCGGAGGAGACGACGGAGAGACAGAGAGAGGGGCAGAAGAGAGGAGCACGTGTACTGAAGAAGGACTCTGGGCCAACTATTTATAAGGGGCCACTCCCGAGTGGCTGACAGGTAGGCCCGAGCTATCCAGTCAAATCCCTTGGCAGGCGCGCGCGCTGTACGTGGCGAAAAAGGCGGCACGTGGATCGAGGAGCCTTCGCACTGTCGCTCCCGATTACTGCGGCCTCCCCCGTTCCGCGCGCTTCCCAAAAAATCCGAATCCCGCGATCTCCGCCAATTGCAGAACAACTTGGCGGAACGGCAATCCCGCGCACGCCAGCGCTCGATGCCTCGCAAGTGAAGAAATCCATTCGACGAAAGACTTGGAATGGATCAAGTCGACTGAAAAAGGTTAATGACGTCATCCGTGACAGTCGACCCAAAATGAAGCACCCATAATAACCCGAGGGGTCGGATGAAAAGGTCCCTAACCTCTTTTTCCACTCCAGCCTCGATCCGTTCGGGGGCTAATGATGTAGTCATATACCTACGGTAGGGACACGGACCCGTCCTAAGAGCCCTACCGTAGGACGTCCTTAAAGGAAGTCACCTTTTAGACAACTTGAAGATATCCCACTCGACGGGGCCAAGGCACTCGACTAAGAAGTTGTCACTCGACCAACAAGCCAACCACTCGACCACCAGGGGATCTCAAATCGCTCCCAGGCAAACGGTCAGCTATTAAGTAGTCTTTATGATCATCATGACTCTTTATTAGGGACGTTATCAGTAACGCCCACCTTAAATATACCTTAAACCCTGCATTACTGAGGGCAAGAGAGGGCTGGCGAACTCTATATAAGCCACCCCCCTCCTCAGTATGAAGGGTTCGCACCCCTGTAATCTTTCTCATGCATAATCCAATCGACCGCCTCCGGGCACCGAGACGTAGGGCTGTTACTTCCTCAGAGAAGGGCCTGAACTCGTAAACCTTGCGTGCTTACAACTTCCCAACAGCTAAGGCCTAGCCTCTTCATACATACCCCCCTACCTCACTGTCAGACTTAGAACCACGACAGCCGGCGCTAGGCCTTGCGCGGCCGGTGCTGGTCTGGCTGTAGCCGGCGCCGGGCGGGGCGTTGCCGGTCCTACTTTGGCTACGGGGTGGGCAGGCGGCAACATCGGGCCGCGGCCGCTTGTGCTTGCGGCGGCCAGGCCGCCTGTGCTGCCGGCGGGTAGAGGAGGCCCAGCTGGACACCGACCGACGGGGCCAACGCCTCCAGTGCCTGCTGCTATGGGTCGGGGCGGCGGGTCTGGCCCGAGACCGATGGTGCCGGTTCCTGTTGGCGGTCCACCTCGGGCCGCTCCGGCGCCACACTTCATCGCGAGGCCGACTCTGAACCGTTCGGGACCTTCGCAGATGAGGCAAAATTCGACTGCTAGAGAGTCCTTTGAGCATCCCCGAGGTCAGTGGGGGGATGACGGTGTTGATGCGTATGGAGACGGAAAGCACCATGGTTCCTCGTCTACGGGTGGCGGTCGAGGCTATGCCTGGCAGAGTGACGGGTCTGCTAAGAGACCGTTTCTCAGACCTCCTGGTGGCTTTGTCGAGGGGGCCTCCGGTCCGGATCACCGCCAGAGAGGTGGCTACAGCGGACATCGGGGTGGTCGGGGTGGTGGTCGTGGGAGGTATCATCGACAGCCTCCGGCCCTAGCTGCTGTTGACCATGCGGCTACGGCCATTGAGGCAGATAACGCTCAGTCTACTAATCTTACTAGCCAGGAAATGGATGTGGTGACGGCCCTGGCCAATGTTGAGGTTCCTGTGCCTGGGAATGTGGCTGACGTGTCTGACAGGTCTGATTCAGAGAGGGCGTCCAAGTGGGCGCGCAAGAAGGAAAGGATGCTTTGTTACCGGTGTGATGAGAAGGGTCATTTCATTGTAGAGTGCATGGCAGAGCTGTGTGACTCGTGTGGCAAGCCAGCACATGCTTCGGGAGACTACCCGTTATTGTGTGACCAGGCTCCGGCTCTGACAATGTATGGGCTATACTGTGCAGAGCTTTTGTTTTTTGAGTCCCCGGCCGCAAGGGAGATTCCCGAGGAGACATAGAGCTTGACTACCAGGATTGTGAAAGCAACCGAGGGAGAGGTGACTGAGGCTCAGATTGTCTGAAGGCTTTAGGAGCTGGCACCGGGAGACTTCCAGTGCGAGCTGGTCAGCCTCGAAGCTACTGTCTTCAAGGTGGATTTCCCGTCGGTGGATGATTTGCAGAAACTGCTGAGCTTTGGCTTGTGTAGAGTTCCTGGTACTAAGTGTATTTTGGAGTTTCATGAGTGGACGAAGGTGGAGCCTAAAGGAAAGCCGCTTACGCAGGTCTGGTTGAGGTTTTCTGGGGATCCATCTAAACCTTTGCAGGATGTTCAAGTTGTGGCCAGTATGGGTATCATGGTTGGAAATACGGAGAAAGTGGATATGGCTTTTACCCGTGCTCATGGAGTGGCCCGGATTTTGGTGAGTGTTCTGAATATTGAGTTCGTGCCCGATGTGGTTCACTGGACATATAGGGGAGAGGTATTCCCGCTTGACATAGAGTTTGAGGACACTGATCTGTTTGCTGAGGAGGTTAATGGGAATGATGTTGATATGCACGAGGGTTGAAAGATCGTCGATGTCGCCTAGAGGGGGGGTGAATAGGCGTTTTAAAATAATTACGGTTTAGGCTTTAACAAATGCGGAATAAACCTAGCGGTTAATTTGTCAAGCACAAAACCTAAAACAACTAGGCTCACCTATGTGAAGGAAATATGCCCTAGAGGCAATAATAAAGTTATCATTTATTTCCTTATATCATGATAAATGTTTATTATTCATGCTAGAATTGTATTAACCGGAAACATAAGTGCATAAGTAAAGGGGCTCGGATAAGAGATAACCGAGGCACGCGGAGACGATGATGTATCCCGAAGTTCACACCCTTGCGGATGCTAATATCCGTTTGGAGCGGTGTGGAGGCACAATGCTCCCTAAGAAGCCACTAGGGCCACCGTAATCTCCTCACGCCCTCGCACAATGCAAGATGCCGTGATTCCACTAAGGGACCCTTGAGGGCGGTCACCGAACCCGTGCAAATGGCAACCCTTGGGGGCGGTCACCGAACCCGTACACTTTGGCAACCCTTGGGGGCGATCACCGGTACCCGTCAAATTGCTCGGGGCGATCTCTACAACCTAATTGGAGACCCCGACGCTTTCCTGGAGCTTTACACCACAATGATTGAGCTCCGAACACCACCAACCATCTAGGGCGCCCAAGCACCCAAGAGGAACAAGCTCAAGGGTACCAAGCACCCAAGACTAATAAGCTTCTCAACTTGTAACTTCCACGTATCACCGTGGAGAACTCAAACCGATGCACCAAATGCAATGGCAAGGGCACACGGAGTGCCCAAGTCCTTCTTTCTCAAGTCCCACCGAAGCAACTAATGCTAGGGAGGAAAATGAGAGGAAGAACAAGAAGGAGAACACAAAGAACTCCAAGATCTAGATCCAAGGGGTTCCCCTCACATAGAGGAGAAAGTGATTGGTGGAAATGTGGATCTAGATCTCCTCTCTCTTTTTCCTCAAAAACTAGCAAGAATCCATGGAGGGATTGAGAGTTAGCAAGCTCGAAGAAGGTCAACAAAGGGGGAAGAACACGAGCTCAAAGGATAAGGTTCAATGGGGAAGAAGACCCCCTTTTATAGGAGGGGGAAAATCCAACCGTTATGTGCTCAGCCCGCACACGAGCGGTACTACCGCTCCACGAGCGGTACTACCGCTCAGGCGGAAGAAACAGGGAACAGAAGCAACAAAACATGAACCTTGGGGCGGTAGTACCGCAAGAGACAGCGGTACTACCGCTGGGTTAAGCGGTACTACCGCTCCCTTCGGCGCTACTGCCGCGCAGAACGAAGAGTAAAGAGAAAGAGGGAACTGGGCGGTACTACCGCGGAGGAAGGGCGGTACTGCCGCTAAGGAGTGGTACTGCCGCACTACTGCCGCAGCGAGGTACCGCACAATCCGACACAGAAAAAGACCCCTCGAATCGATGCGGTAGGGACCTGGTAAGCCAGCGGTAGTACTGCTGCGGAGTCACCGCCGGTACTACCGCTGCGGAGCGGTACTGCCGCTTGTGACCCCTCAGCGGTACTACCTCTGGGTACCACGGTACTACCGCTGGGACCCTGACAAAACCAGACTCAAGAAAACAAGAACTGCCATAACTTCTGCATATGAGCTCCGAATTGAGAAAACTCAAGCTTGTTGGAAACAAGACGACGAGTAGCATCAAAACAGCGACTGGTTATAGTAAGAGGAGGCAGGGGAGGTATGCCTAACAAATGGAGGAGTGAAACCTCCAACCGAGAAGAACCGGCAAAACCTCCAACATCGAAAACATCATAGAAGGAGCATGCGAAGTCCGTTTTCGATGAACTCAAGCTTGTCATCAAGATGACCATAAGCTCTAAGATTCACAAAGAGAACCAAACAAGAACCAAGAAAGATAATGCAAGGATGCAATGGTTTGAGCTCTCAACGAACGATACGATGAAGCTACTCATCGAGAGCCCCCCTTGATAGTATGGCAATCGATCCTATAACCCGGTCTCCCAACTACCATCATGAGACTGGTAAAATATAAAACCTATCAAGGGAAAACCTTTGCCTTGCACATGGTCCACTTGAGCTAGATGAAGACGATCTTGATTCCTTCAAGTTGGACCACCTTTCTTGATTGTGTTGACTCGATGAAGACTAGTGGATTGCTCCCCCATACTGCACTATGGGTGAGCCACTCTTCCGCACATCTTCACATGTCCATTGTCACCACAATGGACGGCAAGCTTCAAGCATTTGATCTCTTCGTGATGCTCCACTTGAACTTGCACACCGCAACCTTTCTTGATTGTGTTGACTCGATGAAGACTAGTTGATTGCTCCCCCATACTCCACTATGGGTGAGCCACTCTTTCGCACATCTTCACAAGTCCATTGTCACCACAAAGGACGACAAGCTTCAAGCATTTGATCTCTTCGTGATGCTCCACTTGAACTTTGCACATCGCAACCTAACCCCACAAAGAACCCTCACGAAGACCATGGGTTAGTACACAAAGCGTAATTGACAATGCTTACCATACCATGGGATCACTTGATCCCTCTCGGTACATCTTCTATGCTTTGTGGGTTGATCAACTTGATTCACTCTTTGGCATAGTCTTGATCAACCTCTCACTAGACCAATCTTTAGGTAATTCCTTGAATAGCACCTTGGTAGACACAAACTCTCCTTGAAACCAACACATGTACTCCAAGAAAAGCCTATGGACAAAACCTTCAAATATAACTCAAGGCAACCATTAGTCCATGGAGATTTTCATCAATTACCAAAACCAAACATGGGGGCACCGCATGTTCTTTCAAGGGTGACGACGGTGCAGGAGCCAAGGGGGCACCGACAGATTCTACTCAAGAGGGATCTACTGGTTCTCGCCCAGATGCTCAGTTGCCCGGGGAGGGGACCGGGGTTGAGCCGGCACCCTCACCTTTGGTGCCTATGACTTCGTTGCGTTTTGGGTCTTTTGAGCCTGCCTCAACGCCTCCCAGACTTTGGAGTGATCGGGTGGAGACTGATGATGTGTTTGAACACATGCTTCCTTTGTTGGAGTTTGAGGGTGCTACAGTTGGGGAAGTGGAGCCGGAGGTCGCTTCTATTTCCCTTGCTTCACCAGTTGTCAAGGCTACGGTGATGTCGTCTACGTTCAAGGTGGGGCTTGGGGGAGGGGGTCAGGGCAGGTGGCCTTGACTTCTCCACTCCCTATCCCGACGCCGATGACGCCGGTCGCGTCGGGGTCGGCCAGCGCTGGGAGAGAGAGCCCGAGGCAGGCGGCCTCAACTCTTCCTCCTCAGGTCGTGGCGGTGGCACCCGCGCCTCCAAAGGCGCTGGGGGAGGGGGGGGGTTGGGGCAGGTGTCCCTAGACCTCCCTTCCTCACCTGCGGTCAGGAGGACCGCGCCTTCTACGACGGCGGCACTTCACTCTCAGCCGGTGGGTGGGGCGGGAGGGGGGATTGGGCAGGTGGCCCCAACTGTCCCTTCTCTTGTCTTACCCGTGGGGCATTTGTCCGAGGGGCTTGGGAGCCCGCAGCCGCCTCCTCCGGTAGTCGTGGTTGACCCGTTGCGGGACTCACCGCGAGGCTTTACTAGGGAGGAGGTTGTTGCATTTGGCGGGATCCCGGACCCGGTCTCGACAGGGATACGGATGAGTGCTCGCATTCAGGAGCTTCCGGAGGTTGATGATATGCAACAGCGGTGCGCTATGAGGGCGGCCAAGCTTCACGATGCTGTGATCTCTTCTGGTATGTCCGTCAACATATCTAATTCTTTATTGCATTTTTCTAATGAGGAGATTATAAATAATGCAAACTAATTAGGAGTTACACTAGGTGCTACTGATAGTGAGATCTCCAATTCGGTGAATGATATGTTAGATTTGGAGGCGGAGCGTGCCTTAGAGACTATCCGTAATCTTGCAGTGGTTAAACCCATGAATGATGAGGAGATTGATGCGTTAGGGGTTAGAGTGCTCGATAATATGTGTGCGGATCTAGCACCTTCTAATCATGAGTCTGAGGACGATAATGTGCCCCTAGATGTTGCCGCTGTTAGTTCCGTTGAGCCCGGTTATGAGGACCGGGCGACAGAGCCTAGTAAGCCAAAGCATAAGTGGAAACGGAAGATTTATCCCGATTCTGCAGTTCGTAGGAGTGCTAGGATTCGGATTACTAAAAAATTCCATGACGAAATATGAAAGGAATCTTTTGGAATATCAGAGGTCTGAAAGACTTGGCTAAAAGAAGGTTTCTTGCTGAGGCTTCTCTGGACCATCGGTTAGATTTTATTGCTCTATCGGAAACCGGTAGAGATAATTTTGCGCCTCAGTTTCTATCCTCTCTTGCGGGTGGTGTTGATTTTGATTGGCATTGCCTCCCTCCGCGAGGAAGATCGGGAGGTATCTTGCTGGGTGTGAGATGCGATTCCCTTGAAGTTCGGAGTGTAGTGATGGGCGACTTCGCGGTAAAGTTTCGAGTTAGGTCTAAAGTTGATGGTTTCATCTGGGCTTTGGTGGCGGTTTATGGTGCCGCATAGCCCGAGCTTAAACCGGAGTTTCTGGCAGACCTTGTTCGAATCTGTGGGTCCGAGCAGCTTCTGATTTTGGTCGGGGTGATTTCAATATCATTAGGAGGAGAGAGGAGAAAAATAATGATAACTTCGACGGCAGGTGGTCGTTTATGTTCAATACCATTATTGAAAGCTTGGTTCTGAGGGAGATAGAGCTTTCTGGTAGAAAGTTTACCTAGGCTAATGGTTTGCCAAACCCGACATACGAAAAGCTTGATCGAGTTCTCGCGAGTGTGGAGTGGGAACAGAAGTTCCCTCTTGTCATGGTGCAAGCTCTCTCGCGGGGAATATCCGATCACACACCATTGTTCGTGGACTCAGGGGAGCCGAACCATGTGGGAAACAAAAGCACCTTCTCATTCGAGATGGCCTGGTTCGAACGTGAGGGGTTCTTAGACCTGATTGCCAGGGAATGGGCTAAGGGTGTAGGAGGTAGGACGGCGGTCGAGCGTTAGCAGAATAAAAATAGGCATTTGAGAAGTTTCCTACGGGGTTGGGCTAAGCACCTCAGTGGGGTGTATAAGATTGAGAAGGATAGGCTCCTTTCTCTTATACAGGCCCTGGACATAAAAGCCGAATCTGCGATTTTGCTGCCTGCTGAGCTCGAGGTTAAAACTGAGGCGGAGAAGAGGTTGAAAGAACTTCTCCGTGACGAAGAGTTGAAGTGGGCTTTGCGAGCTAAGGTCCGCAAAGTGGTCCAAGGGGACGCGAATACTCAATTCTTTCACCTGATTGCCAATGGTAAGCACAAAAAGAAGCGAATCTTTCAACTTGAACAAGATGAGGGCACTATTTTAGGACAGGATAATCTCAAAACATATATTACTGAGTATTATAGGCAGTTATTTGGACCTCCGGAGGATAATTGTGTGTCCCTCGATGAGTCCAGGACTGAGAATGTGCCTTAATTGTCTGCTGCCGATAATGATATCCTGGTTGCCCCGTTCTTAGAGAAGGAGGTGTTTGATGCTATTGCACAAATGAAAAACAATAAGGCTCCCGGACCGGATGGGTTCCCGGTCAAGTTCTATAAAAAGTGCTGGCACTTTATTAAGGGGGATTTGCTACCTATGTTTCATGATCTATTCTCTGGACAGCTTCAATTATTTCACTTGAATTTTGGAACTATCGCATTGCTCCAGTAGAAAACGAATGCTGTGAGAATTGAGCAGTTCAGGCCGATCTGTCTCCTCAATGTTAGTTTCAAAATCTTCACCAAGGTCGGGACTAATAGGCTCACACAGATTGCGCATTCTGTGGTGCAACAATCCCAAACTGCTTTCATGCCGAACAGAAACATCCTTGAAGGGGTGGTTGTCCTTCATGAAACGCTCCATGAAATCCACTCCAAAAAAATTAGATGGAGTAATTTTTAAGGTGGATTTTGAAAAAGCGTACGATAAGGTCAAGTGGCCATTCCTCCAACAGGCATTGCGTATGAAAAAATTTGATGACGCGTGGCGCCGACAGGTCGAATCATTTACGCAAACAGGGAGTGTGGGAATTAAAGTGAATGACGATATAGGTCATTACTTCCAGACACATAAAGGCCTCAAACAAGGAGATCCGATGTCCCCTATCCTGTTTAACATTGTGGTGGATATGTTAGCAATTTTGATAGGTAGGGCTAAGGAGAATGGTCAAGTGGGTGGCTTGGTACCTCATCTTGTTGATGGAGGTGTATCCATCCTTCAATACGCTGATAATACAATAATCTTTATGGAGCATGACTTGGCCAAGGCAAGAAATATGAAGCTGGTGTTATGCCTCTTTGAACAATTGACCGGGTTAAAGATTAACTTTCATAAGAGCGAGTTGTTCTGCTTTGGTAGAGCCAAAGACGAACAGGAGTCTTATAGGCAATTGTTTGGGTGCGAGTTGGGGAATTTACCCTTCTCCTACCTTGGTATTCCGATACACCATCGTAGGTTGACAAACAGAGAATGGAAGTGCATCAAGGACCGATTTGAGAAGAAACTGAGTTGCTGGAAGGGTAAGCTCATGTCATACGGAGGCCGATTAATCTTAATAAATTCGGTGCTCACGAGTATGCCTATGTTCCTCTTATCGTTCTTTGAGGTCTCAGTTGGTGTTAGGAAAAGACTGGACTTCTATCGATCGCGTTTCTTTTGGCAGGGTGATGAACTTAAAAGAAAATACCAGCTTGCTAAATGGGATATCATCTGTCGACCGAAAGACCAACGGGGTCTTGGTATTGAGAATCTTGAAGTTAAGAACAGATGCCTTCTTAGTAAGTGGTTGTGGAAGCTCTCATCCGGGACTGAGGCCATATGGGCGCAGATACTTCGCAGCAAGTACCTCCAGACTAAGACATTGTCTCAGGTCACAGTCAGGCCGACTGACTCGCCTTTCTGGAAAGGACTAATGAAAGTCAAACAATCAATATTCAATAGGACGAGGTTTGTTATTGGAAACGGTGCTAGTACACGTTTCTGGGAGGATACTTGGCTTGGCGACTAACCCTTGGCCATTCAATATCCGTCTTTATATCGTATTGCTCAACGACGTGAGGTGTTCGTTGCAACGGTATTTCAGTTTATCCCCTTAATATTCAGTTTAGACGGTCGCTAGCGGGCAATCGTTGGGAAGAATGGCTCCATCTAGTTAGGAGACTGATGGAGGTTCAACTTTCTGACCAACCCGATGAATTACGCTGGAAGCTAACTAGGTCTGGAGTATTTACAGTTAAATCAATGTATATTGATGTCATTAATTCGAACTCCATTCCAACTTCCAAGAATGACTGGGATGTCAAAGTTCCTTTGAAAATAAAAGTGTTTATGTGGTTTGTCCATAAACAAGTTATTTTAACAAAGGACAACTTGATAAAGCGTAATTGGACAGGACCTACTAGGTGTAGTTTCTATGATCGGGATTAGACGATTAAGCACCTCTTTCTTGATTGCCTGTTGGCCAAAGTCCTTTGGCGGATGGTCCATATTACTTTTAATATTACTCCATCGACTTCTGTCAACACATTATTTGGGACATGGCTTAATGGGATTGAGCCTGACTTAGCAAGACATATTCGGGTTGGAGTTTGCGCTTTGCTGTGGATTATCTGGAATTGCAGAAATGGTTTGGTTTTTAACAGAACATCACGGATTCATTTTTTGCAGGTTATTTTCCGAGCTACGGCAGTGATCCGTTCATGGTCGCTACTCACTCCGATGGAGGGCAGGGAGCATTTGGTTACTGGATCTATCCGTTGGGAGATGGTAGCTCGGGATATCTTCAACCGGTTTGGATAGCGGTCATGTAATAGGATAGTCAAATAGTTTACCTATCTATTTTTAGCCAGCCGGTTGTGGCGTCTTTTTCTGGCTAATTTGTGTATCTAGCCTTTTAGGCTTTGTGTGAGCTGTCTTTTTTTCAGTTGAAGATTTTAAAACCTTGTTGGCACATTTTTTTTTTGATTAATAAGATGGCCGTATGCATCACTCTAATGCAGAGGCCGTGGAGCCTCCCATTTCGAAAAAAAATTACCAAGGGCATGGATAAAACTAGGAACAAACAAGCAGACGACTGCCCGAGGAAGAGGCAGAAATGGAGCAAACCACCGCCACGGTACGTGAAGTTGAATGTTGATGGGTCTTACATGGCGGACGGTGCTGCAGGAGCAGGAATGGTGCTACGGGACGAGGTTGGCGCGCCCATTTTCATGGCATGCAGGCAGCTCTTTAACTGTTCCGATGCGGTGGAGGCGGAGCTGGCGGCAATGGAGGAGGGAATCCAACTAGCGCTCCAATGGTCGCTTCTCCCAATCCTGGCGGAGACGGACTGTGCCGAAGCTTGTGAATTGATCAAATCAACAACGCCGAATACGTCCATCTACGCCAACAGAGTATCTTCAATCCGGGAGTACATTAGAGAAAGGGAGATTATAGTAGGGAGAATTAATAGAGAGGCTAATGGTGTTAGTCATGAATTAGCCAGAATTGGTCGAACTGAACCAAAGACGGCAGTGTGGTTGGGAAACTTTCCTCCTGATACCGAACCACTACTAGCCGCAGATTGTAACCCTGTGATCTCTTAATTTTAAACTCTCTTTCCACGCAAAAAAAAAGTAACGCTAGCTAGCTACTCTAGCTACATGCAGACATGGCCTGGCCGTCCAATTTTCTCCAACTGAGCAAGAAACCAGATAGAACACAGGCTACGAAACTACGTTGATGGTACACTGAAACTCCAAATTATTTCACCGCAGGCTGTGCCGTCGCCGTGCTGCCGTGCCATAGTTTCAGTCATCGTCCGCAGAAGCAAACTATACGCGTCAGATTAGGCCGACGACGACGCAAAAAGGATCAGCAGATTCAGCAGCGTTGTCCACACGGCTCGCCGGTCGTGCACATGAACTGAACTGAACTGAACTGAACTGAACCCTTCTTTTTTGGAAGAAGAACGACTTCGCCCCGCCCAACTCGAGGTCCAAAAGTGCACTCCAAGCCAGCACAAGTCAGCCTACGCTTGGAGTAACTTAATTCACTCAGTCAACCAATCATGGCATAAATAAACAAATAAGCTCTACTGATTAGCTTACCTTCCACTGTTGACAACCGCCTTCACAAACACTATTCAGCTTCTTTTCGTTGGAAAAGGACCCGACTCTGCAGCAGGTGGCGGCTCGTTGACCTGACTGAGTACTACTTGCCGCCGGCCAGAGTTCAGGCAAAGTTGCACTTGCACCGCAAGAATTGGTACAGTTGACGAGCGACCAAGGCAGATGATCTCCGGGCAGAAGAGAAAGCGACGGACACCAATTGGGTACATAGGCATGAGCTCGACACAGATGAAGCCTACCGTGCAACAAATCTTCAGTTTCATTTTGTCCTCACTGCTGGCCATAACACTTTTACACAGTGCTACTATTCAGGGATTGTGCCGCACTCCAGTCGTGGCTAATGGTGATCTGAACAGTTACGATTTCCAGACACTTCAGAAGGATGTCAACACCCCAAATAATGCCATTGCGCACTGGAAAGAAACTGTCTGCGTGCTTTGCTTTGTGTTCCAAGGAACAGAGTCAACACCCCAAATAATACCGGTATTTTGCTAGTACAACATACCCAAGTCAACGTCCTCACAAAAACAGAGCATGTACAGAAAATAGGGGACCTGAACTTTGATATCGACGCAGCGTACATCGTTGACATCTATCAAGCTCGGTGAGGAAGGAGTTGACCAACTTTTTTTCGAAATGGGGGCGTGCCCCGGCCTCTGCATCGATTGATGCATACAGCCTCTTTTATTACTTTTAGTTCAGTCTTACATAGTCACCGAAAACATTACATTACAGATCACTAAGGGTGGAGACCTGAATAAGCCATCTAAACAGCGAAGACATAGTGGCAAATAGCAAAAAAAAAACTAGTGACTAATCCTTGCACTAGAATGCCAGCTGCACCGGGTGTATAAATCCGTGGCTACCATCTCCAAGAGGTTGCACCCAGAATCCAGCGCCTGTCGCTGCTCCATGGGTGATAGGTAAGACCACGTACGGGTCCAGGAGATAGCCATATTGATAACCTGCATAAAAGAACAATTTGGTGCATTGTTAAAGATAATGTCGTTCCTGTTGTTCCAAACAGTCCATAATAAAGCGCATATTTCTACATGAATTTGGGTTTTATCCTCCTTCGGTATACCGGCTAATCAGTTTTCGAATAGGAGTTGACCAACTGAACAGACTGGGCCTTTAAAGCTTTTTGCATGAGAACATCTTTTAGGATAGAGAACTGTGTTCGTATCAGTGTGATTGGGGAGATCGGCTGATGGGATGGATGGAAATGCACTGGAGAAGTGGTCTTTTTGGCCGACGTCCACCGAGACCCGTCCAAATCTGAACTCTGAGATGGTTCCTGCCATGGTGATTGGCATGAGCCGTTTGCAAGTTGCGATGTTCGATAAGGGCATCTCACCCGGGCGACGCAAATGACCTACCCATCCGGCCCGTTTTTGTCCGGAAGGGTCGCGGGCCGGACATAATTTGGGTAGCTGTCCGGCCTGCCCGGCCAGTGCACCCAGCAGCGCGATCCATTGTGTCCGCCCTTGGTCTTTTTTCAATCTCCACTACCGTTGCTGGTGCGCCGCCGTGCCACGGCCAAATCCGGCCGCCGCCAGACACAGAACAAGTTCAAATATGGTCCAAAATACACACAAACTAACAACATTCATATTTTAGCTAAAATAAACCAAGATCAACATACATATTTTAGCGAAAATAAACTACGACCGGGCCGGCTCACTTGGCGACCATTTCTCTCCGGCGCCGGCGGCGGCTTTAAGAGCGCTGCCGCCAATGGGAAAGAGGGGAATGGAGTTCAGCATGGCCGTCTCCATCCCGATATTCGGCCAGGGTTTAGGGTTTAGGGTCTATGGCCCGGGCAGGGACTGCCCGAACTGCAACCCATCTCCGTGAAGGAAATATGCCCTAGAGGCAATAATAAAGTTATTATTTATTTCCTTATATCATGATAAATGTTTATTATTCATGCTAGAATTGTATTAACCGGAAACATAATACATGTGTGAATACATAGACAAACAGAGTGTCACTAGTATGCCTCTACTAGACTAGCTCGTTAATCAAAGATGGTTATGTTTCCTAACCATGAGCAAAGAGTTGTTATTTGATTAACGAGGTCACATCATTAGTTGAATGATCTGATTGACATGACCTATTCCATTAGCTTAGCACCCGATCGTTTAGTATGTTGCTATTGCTTTCTTCATGACTTATACATGTTCCTATAACTATGAGATTATGCAACTCCCGTTTGCCGGAGGAACACTTTGGGTGCTACCAAACGTCACAACGTAACTGGGTGATTATAAAGGAGTACTACAGGTGTCTCCAATGGTAGATGTTGGGTTGGCGTATTTCGAGAATAGGATTTGTCACTCCGATTGTCGGAGAGGTATCTCTGGGCCCTCTCGGTAATGCACATCACTTAAGCCTTGCAAGCATTGCAACTAATGAGTTAGTTGCGGGATGATGTATTACGGAACGAGTAAAGAGACTTGCCGGTAAACAAGATTGAACTAGGTATTGGATACCAACGATCGAATCTCAGGCAAGTAACATACCCATGACAAAGGGAACAACGTATGTTGTTATGCGGTCTGACCGATAAAGATCTTCGTAGAATATGTAGGAACCAACATGGGCATCCAGGTCCCGCTATTGGTTATTGACCGGAGATGTGTCTCAGTCATGTCTACATTGTTCTCGAACCGTAGGGTCCGCACGCTTAACGTTACGATGACAGTTATTATGAGTTTATGCATTTTGATGTACCGAAGGTTGTTCGGAGTCCCGGATGTGATCACGGACATGACGAGGAGTCTCGAAATGGTTGAGACATAAAGATTGATATATTGGAAGCCTATATTTGGACATCGGAAGTGTTCCGGGTGAAATCGGGATTTTACCGGAGTACCAGGAGGTTACCGGAACCCCCCGGGAATCAAATGGGCCATAGTGGGCCTTAGTGGAAAGGAGAAGGGGGCAGCCCAAGGTGGCCGCGCGCCTCCCCCCTCCCCTAGTCCTATTAGGACTAGGAGAGGTGGCCGGCCCCCCTCTCTCTCTTTCCCCACTTGATAAATCCTATTCCAACTAGGATTGGGGGGGGGGGGGAATCCTACTCCCAGAGGGAGTAGGACTCTCCTGGCGCGTCTCCCTTGGCTTGCCAGCCCCTCCCCCTTGGATCCTTTATATACGGGGGCAGGGGGCACCTCTAGACACACAAGTTGATCCTTCAGATCGTTCCTTAGACGTGTGTGGTGCCCCCTGCCACCATATTCCACCTCGATCATATGGTTGTAGTGCTTAGGCGAAGCCCTGCGTCGGTAGAACATCAAGATCGTCACCACGCCGTCGTGCTGACGGAACTCCTCCCCGAAGCTTTGCTGGATCGGAGCCCGGGGATCGTCATCGAGCTGTACGTGTGCTAAGAACTCGGAGGTGCCGGAGTAACGGTGCTTGGATCGGTCGGATCGGGAAGAAGACGTACGACTACTTCCTCTATGTTGTGTCAACGCTTCCATTGCGATCTACAAGGGTACGTAGATCAGACTCTCCCCCTCGTTGCTATGCATCACCATGATCTTGCGTGTGCGTAGGAATTTTTTTGAAATTACTACGTTTCCCAACAGTGGCATCCGAGCCTAGGTTTTATGGTTTGATGTTATTTGCACGAGTAGAACACTAGTGAGTTGTGGGCGATACAAGTCATACTGCCTACTAGCATGTCATACTTTTGTTCAGCGGTATTGTTGGACGAGACGACCTGGACCAACATTACGCGTACGCTTACGCGAGACCGGTTCCCTCGACGTGCTTTGCACATAGATGGCTTGCGGGCGACTGTCTCTCCAACTTTAGTTGAACCGAGTGTGGCTATGCCTGGTCCTTGAGAAGGTTAAAACGGAGTCTATTTGACAAACTATCGTTGTGGTTTTGATGCATCGGTGAGATTGGTTCTTGCTTAAAGCCCGTAGCAGCCACGTAAAACATGCAACAACAAAGTAGAGGAGGTCTAACTTGTTTTTGCAGGGCATGTTGTGATGTGATATGGTCAAGACATGATGCTAAATTTTATTGTATGAGATGATCATGTTTTGTAACCGAGTTATCGGCAACTGGCAGGAGCCATATGGTTGTCGCTTTATTGTATGCAATGCAATCGCGATGTAGTGCTTTACTTTATTACTAAGCGGTAGTAATAGTCGTGGAAGCATAAGATTGGCGAGACGACAACGATGCTACGATGGAGATCAAGGTGTCGCGCCGGTGACGATGGTGATCATGACGGTGCTTCGGAGATGGAGATCACAAGCATAAGATGATGATGGCCATATCATATCACTTATATTGATTGCATGTGTTGTTTATCTTTTTATGCATCTTATCTTGCTTTGATTGACGGTAGCATTATAAGATGATCTCTCACTAAATTATCAAGAAGTGTTCTCCCTAAGTATGCACCGTTGCCAAAGTTCGTCGTGCCCAGACACCACGTGATGATCGGGTGTGATAAGCTCTACGGCCATCTACAACGAGTGCAAGCCAGTTTTGCACACGCAGAATACTCAGGTTAATCTTGACGAGCCTAGCATATGCAGATATGGCCTCGGAACACGGAGACCGAAAGGTCGAGCGTGAATCATATAGTAGATATGATCAACATAACGATGTTCACCATTGAAAACTAGTCCATCTCACGTGATGATCGGTTATGGTTTAGTTGATTTGGATCACGTAATCACTTAGAGGATTAGAGGGATGTCTATCTAAGTGGGAGTTCTTAACTAATTTGATTAATTGAACTTAAACTTATCATGAACTTAGTACCTGATAGTATCTTGCTTGTTTATCTTGATTGTAGATAGATTGCTCGTGTTGTTGTTCCGTTGAATTTTAATGCGTTCCTTGAGAAAGCAAAGTTGAAAGATGATGGTAGCAATTACACGGACTGGGTCTGTAACTTGAGGATTATCCTCATTGCTGCTCAGAAGAATTACGTCCTGGAAGCACCGCTGGGTGCCAGGCCTACTGCTGGAGCAACACCAGATGTTCTGAACGTCTGGCAGAGCAAAGCTGATGACTACTCGATAGTTCAGTGTGCCATGCTTTACGTCTTGGAATCGGGACTTCAACGACGTTTTGAACGTCATGGAGCATATGAGATGTTCCAGGAGTTGAAGTTAATATTTCAAGCAAATGCCCGGATTGAGAGATATGAAGTCTCTAATATGTTCTATAGCTGCAAGATGGAGGAGAACAGTTCTGTCAGTGAGCATATACTCAAAATGTCTGGGTATAACAATCACTTGATTCAGATGGGAGTTAATCTTCCAGATGATTGCGTCATTGACAGAATTCTCCAATCACTGCCACCAAGCTACAAGAGCTTCGTGATGAACCATAATATGCAAGGGATGAACAAGACTATTCCCGAGCTCTTCGCAATGCTGAAAGCTGCGGAGGTAGAAATAAAAAGGAGCATCAAGTGTTGATGGTTAACAAGACCACTAGTTTCAAGAAAAAGGGCAAAGGGAAGAAGAAGGGGTACTTCAAGAAGAACGGCAAGCAAGTTGCTTCTCAGGAGAAGAAACCCAAGTCTGAACCTAAGCCTGAAACTGAGTGCTTCTACTGCAAGCAGACTGGTCACTGGAAGCGGAACTGCCCCAAGTATTTGGCGGATAAGAAGGATGGCAAGGTGAACAAAGGTATATGTGATATACATGTTATTGATGTGTACCTTACTAGAGCTCGCAGTAGCACCTGGGTATTTGATACTGGTTCTGTCGCTAATATTTGCAACTCGAAACAGGGACTACGGATTAAGCGAACACTGGCGAAGGACGAGGTGACGATGCGCATGGGAAACGGTTCCAAAGTCGATGTGATCGCGGTCGGCACGCTACCTCTACATCTACCTTCGGGATTAATATTAGACCTAAATAATTGTTATTTGGTGCCAGCGTTAAGCATGAATATTATATCTGGATCTTGTTTGATGCGAGACGGTTATTCATTTAAATCAGAGAATAATGGTTGTTCTATTTATATGAGTAATATCTTTTATGGTCATGCGCCTTTGAAGAGTGGTCTATTTTTGATGAATCTCGATAGTAGTAACACACATATTCATAATGTTGAAGCCAAAAGATGCAGAGTTGATAATGATAGTGCAACTTATTTGTGGCACTGCCGTTTAGGTCATATCGGTGTAAAGCGCATGAAGAAACTCCATACTAATGGGCTTTTGGAACCTCTTGATTATGAATCACTTGGTACTTGCGAACTATGCCTCATGGGCAAGATGACTAAAACACCGTTCTCCGGTACTATGGAGAGAGCAACAAATTTGTTGGAAATCATACATACCGATGTATGTGGTCCGATGAATATTGAGGCTCGTGGCGGATATCGTTATTTTTCTCACCTTCACAGATGATTTAAGCAGATATGGGTATATCTACTTGATGAAACACAAGTCTGAAACATTTGAAAAGTTCAAAGAATTTCAGAGTGAAGTTGAAAATCATCGTAACAAGAAAATAAAGTTTCTACGATCTGATCATGGAGGAGAATATTTGAGTTACGAGTTTGGTGTACATTTGAAAAATTGTGGAATAGTTTCGCAACTCACGCCACCCGGAACACCACAGCGTAATGGTGTATCCGAACGTCGTAATCGTACTTTACTAGATATGGTGCGATCTATGATGTCTCTTACTGATTTACCGCTATCGTTTTGGGGTTATGCTTTAGAGACGGCCGCATTCACGTTAAATAGGGCACCATCAAAATCCGTTGAGACGACGCCTTATGAACTATGGTTTGGCAAGAAACCAAAGTTGTCGTTTCTTAAAGTTTGGGGCTGCGATGCTTATGTGAAAAAGCTTCAACCTGATAAGTTCGACCCAAATCGGAGAAATGTGTCTTCATAGGATACCCAAAGGAAACTGTTGGGTACACCTTCTATCACAGATCCGAAGGCAAGACATTCGTTGCTAAGAATGGATCATTTCTAGAGAAGGAGTTTCTCTCGAAAGAAGTGAGTGGGAGGAAAGTAGAACTTGACGAGGTAATTGTACCTGCTCCCTTGTTGGAAAGTAGTACATCACAGAAAACTGTTTCTGCGACACCTACACCAATAAGTGAGGAAGTTAATGATCCTGATCATGAAACTTCGGAACAAGATACTACTGAACCTCGTAGATCAACCAGAGTGAGATCCGCACTAGAGTGGTACGGTAATCCAGTTCTGGAAATCATGCTACTAGATCATGATGAACCTACGAACTATGAAGAAGCGATGGTGAGCCCAGATTCCGCAAAGTGGCTAGAAGCCATGAAATCTGAGATGGGATCCATGTATGAGAACAAAGTATGGACTTTGGTTGACTTGCCCGATGATTGGCAAGCAATTGAGAATAAATGGATCTTCAAAAAAAAGACTGACGCTGATGGTAATGTTACTGTCTACAAAGCTCGACTCGTCGCAAAAGGTTTTCGATAAGTTCAAGGAGTTGACTACGATGAGACCTTCTCACCCGTAGCGATGCTTAAGTCTGTCAGAATCATGTTAGCAATTGCCGCATTTTATGATTATGAAATTTGGCAGATGGATGTCAAAACTGCATTCCTGAATGGATTTCTGGAAGAAGAGTTGTATATGATGCAACCGGAAGGTTTTGTCGATCCAAGGGGAGCTAACAAAGTGTGCAAGCTCCAGCGATCCATTTATGGACTGGTGCAAGCCTCTCGGAGTTGGAATAAACGCTTTGATAGTGTGATCAAAGCATTTGGTTTTATACAGACTTTCGGTGAAGCCTGTATTTACAAGAAAGTGAGTGGGAGCTGTGTAGCATTTCTGATATTATATGTGGATGACATATTGCTGACTGGAAATGATATAGAATTTCTGGATAGCATAAAGGGATACTTAAATAAGAGTTTTTCAATTAAAGACCTCGGTGAAGCTGCTTACATATTAGGCATAAAGATCTATAGAGATAGATCAAGACGCTTAATTGGACTTTCACAAAGCACATACCTTGACAAGATTTTGAAGAAGTTCAAAATGGATCAAGCAAAGAAAGGGTTCTTGCCTGTGTTACAAGGTGTGAAGTTGAGTCAGACTCAATGCCCGACCACTGCAGAAGATAGAGAGAAAATGAAAGATGTTCCCTATGCTTCAGCCATAGGCTCTATCATGTGTGTAATGCTGTGTACCAGACCTGATGTGTGCCTTGCTATAAGTTTAGCAGGAAGGTACCAAAGTAATCCAGGAGTGGATCACTGGACAGCGGTCAAGAACATCCTGGAATACCTACAAAGGACTAAGGATATGTTTCTCGTATATGGAGGTGACAAAGAGCTCACCGTAAGAGGTTACGTTGATGCAAGCTTTGACACTGATCCAGACAATTCTAAATCGCAAACCGGATATGTGTTTACATTAAACGGTGGAGCTGTCAGTTGGTGCAGTTCTAAACAAAGCGTCGTAGCGGGATCTACATGTGAAGCGGAGTACATAGCTGCTTCGGAAGCAATGAACGAAGGAGTCTGGATGAAGGAGTTCATATCCGATCTAGGTGTCATACCTAGTGCATCGGGTCCAATGAAAATCTTTTGTGACAATACTGGTGCAATTGCCTTGGCAAAGGAATCCAGATTTCACAAAAGGACCAAGCACATCAAGAGACGCTTCAATTCCATCCGGGATCTAATCCAGGTGGGAGACAGAGATTTGCAAGATACATACGGATCTGAATATTGCAGACCCGTTGACTAAGCCTCTTCCATGAGCAAAACATGATCAGCACCAAGGCTCCATGGGTGTTAGAATCATTACTATGTAATCTAGATTATTGACTCTAGTGCAAGTGGGAGACTGAAGGAAATATCCCTAGAGGCAATAATAAAGTTATTATTTATTTCCTTATATCATGATAAATGTTTATTATTCATGCTAGAATTGTATTAACCGGAAACATAATACATGTTTGAATACATAGACAAACAGAGTATCACTAGTATGCCTCTACTAGACTAGCTTGTTAATCAAAGATGGTTATGTTTCCTAACCATGAGCAAAGAGTTGTTATTTGATTAATGAGGTCACATCATTAGTTGAATGATCTGATTGACATGACCCATTCCATTAGCTTAGCACCCGATCGTTTAGTATGTTGCTATTGCTTTCTTCATGACTTATACATGTTCCTATAACTATGAGATTATGCAACTCCCGTTTGCCGGAGGAATAATTTGGGTGCTACCAAACATCACAACGTAACTGGGTGATTATAAAGGAGTACTACAGGTGTCTCCAATGGTAGATGTTGGGTTGGCGTATTTCAAGAATAGGATTTGTCACTCCGATTATCGGAGAGGTATCTCTGGGCCCTCTCGGTAATGCACATCACTTAAGCCTTGCAAGCATTGCAACTAATGAGTTAGTTGCGGGATGATGTATTACGGAACGAGTAAAGAGACCTGCCGGTAAATGAGATTGAACTAGGTATTGGATACCGACGATCGAATCTCGGGCAAGTAACATACCGATGACAAAGGGAACAACGTATGGTGTTATGCCGTCTGACCGATAAAGATCTTCGTAGAATATGTAGGAACCAATATGGGCATCCAGGTCCCGCTATTGGTTATTGACCGGAGATGTGTCTCAGTCATGTCTACATTGTTCTCGAACCGTAGGGTCCGCACACTTAACGTTACGATGACAGTTATTATGAGTTTATGCATTTTGATGTACCGAAGGTTGTTCGGAGTCCCGGATGTGATCACAGACATGACGAGGAGTCTCGAAATGGTCGAGACATAAAGATTGATATATTGGAAGCCTATATTTTGACATCGGAAGTGTTCCGGGTGAAATCGGGATTTTACCGGAGTACCAGGAGGTTACCGGAACCCCCCGGGAATCAAATGGGCCATAGTGGGCCTTAGTGGAAAGGAGAAGGGGGCAGCCCAAGGTGGCCGCACGCCTCCCCCCTCCCCTAGTACTATTAGGACTAGGAGATATGGCCGGCCCCCCTCTCTCTCTTTCCCCACTTGATGAATCCTATTCCAACTAGGATTGGGGGGGGGGGGGGGAATCCTACTCCCAGAGGGAGTAGGACTCTCCTGGCGCGCCTCCCTTGGCTGGCCAGCCCCTCCCCCTTGGATCCTTTATATATGGGGGCAGGGGGCACCTCTAGACACACAAGTTGATCCTTGAGATCGTTCCTTAGCCGTGTGCGGTGCCCCCTACCACCATATTCCACCTCCGGAGTAACGGTGCTTGGATCGGTCGGATTGGGAAGAAGACGTATGACTACTTCCTCTATGTTGTGTCAACGCTTCCGTTGCGATCTACAAGGGTACGTAGATCAGACTCTCCCCCTCGTTGCTATGCATCACCATGATCTTGCGTGTGCGTAGGAATTTTTTTGAAATTACTACGTTTCCCAACACTCCGAGCTCCCTGGCACGGCATGGGCGCCGCCCTCGCTGTGGCTAGGGCGCGCGGCGCCTGCGCGTCAATGTGCGCTCGGCTACCCTTGTCGCGTCGTCTTCCGCACCGCGCCTGCGCCTGGCCGGCTTCCGTGACGGCGCTTGTGGTCCGTGCTGGGCATGCGCAGCCGGTCCAGTCCCAGTCGGCGTCGTTGAGGCCGTTGGCGTCGGCGTCATCGTCCGAGGGCAGCTGCACCTGATCTTCCGAGGGAGGCTACTGCTCCTCCTCCGGCTCCACCATGTCCTTCGGCGCGGGCTCCTCCTCCATTCCCCACGGCGGCCAAGGAGCCGCGTCTGAACCAGGCCATCCTCCCCACATCGGCTCTGCTGGTGGTGGAGGTGGTGGTGACGGCGGTGGCGGTGGTGGTTCCAAAGGTTGCTACTGCTGCAGCTCGCGCATCTGCTGCTGGACGACCGCAACGGGGTTTTACATCACCCCCGACGGCACTTCCAGCCACCACAACGGCCAAGGCAACTCGTCGGGACCGGGCGACCACCTACCTCCACCGTACGGGTAAGCGTCGCGGTAGGCCTCGTGCAGCTGCTCTCAGGAACGCCAGCCACCGTTGGGGAGGCCAAGCATGGTGGGTGGCTATGGCTGGATGAAGTGGGGAGGAAGATTGGTGAGGAAGAATGGTCGCGGGTGGCCGTTTAAAATGGGTCGGGCATTGGATGCCGGCGCGACGGCCAAAGCAATGGCATTGATGGAGCTTGG
Organism: Triticum monococcum; assembly: GCA_034509565.1. Lineage (NCBI taxonomy): Eukaryota > Viridiplantae > Streptophyta > Magnoliopsida > Poales > Poaceae > Triticum > Triticum monococcum. Next base: position 611,838,402 of record CM067842.1, read on the forward strand.
GCGGCATCAACGCAGGCGCGCAGGCAGCGCGGCATCGAGCAGAGCGCAGACGGCATGACATTGGTGCAAAGCGCGGCAGCGATACAGACATGCATGCCACACCGTTGATGGAATGGAAGAGGGAAGGTCCGTGTGTCGCTGACGTGCAGGGTCGGGGGAAGGGGCAGACACTTTCGCGCGTCCGGGCGTGTCCGAGCTGACGCATCCGCTCCCCAAATTTGGTTGGCGGATGAGTCATGCCGGACAGGTTGGTCCGGATGGTCGCACCGCTGGGAGGTGCGCGCGCGGCCCCCGTGTCCGGCCAGACAATGCCAGACACGCGCGGACGCAATGGGCCGCCCCGGCAAGCATGCCCTAAGGCAGTTGGGCTAACCATTCAGCGTGTCACGTCAAGTAAACAAGGAACTGGCTTGCCAGATTAGTACTACGTGATAATTTCTGAGGGAAATAGGGAATCATAGTACTTCCACCTTTGTAAGAGCATGTTTCACTTGGTGTGATTTTTAAATATGTTTAAAACATGCTGCAAAAAAAGGTACACAGTCAAACTTTTCTTTTCTGAAAGCCTATAAGCTTAGGTTTCATTGCATTGACAGGTATAATCTGGGACCGCCAGGAACAGTCTCCTGCAAATCCGAGAAAGTACAGCCCAATTTCTAAAGTGCAATTGCATTAAAAAAAGGTAGTATTACACCAAAAAGAAGTGCAGTTTAGACGGACATTGCAACAGGTACAACAAGGAATATCGAAGAATATCAAAATATCACATTGATTATCGATATTCTGTCACGCCTGGCCACTTGGCCACCACTTGTCCAGCGTGACGTGGCAAGGATCGGGCCCCGCCTGTAAGTGAAGTGAGTGGGTGAGAGGAGAGAAGAGGGGAGTGTTTAAATATGCACCAGCCGGGCTGTGGTTGGGCATGTGATGTGATAGCTGTAAACCTCATCCCCAATCATTCCTCTTAACGCCGTTCTTCTTCCTCCCCAAGTCTCTCCCTCTCGCTCTCCCTCACCTACCGATCCCCTTCTCTCTTCCGGTGTGTTACAGTTGGTAATCAAAGCCAAATCGCCCCAAATTTTGCTTCCTCCGCACTGGTTGCAGGTCAGTAACACCCACCGCGCAGGTGTGTGCTGCTCCGGCAAGCGCACCCGAAATCCGTCGCGGGGTTCGATCTCCTCCAAGCAGGATGACGGCGCCCTCCAAAGCTTCGGCGGCGACGCGTCAGGTGCTGGCCGCCATGGACGAAGGCAACAGCAACATCACCAAGATGCTCGAGTCTCTCCTCGCCAAGATGGACGAGCAGAAGGCGGTCCACGACAAACAGATCGAGATTCAGGCCGCCTTCAACGCGCAGATCTCGCAGGACGTGCGCGGCCTCGCCAGACAGATCGATCTGACGCGGGCCGACGTCGAAGCGACTCGCAAGACGGTGGAAGGCTCGGCATCGCCATCGGGATCGGTCACCGCCGTGCTTCACCAGCCCGCCGCTGCGCAACAACCCCCACCACCGCCCCCGCCGCCTCCACACTCGCCGTGCGTGGCAACCGACCCGGGCCGCCCGGCGAACGCCCACGCGCGTCTCGGGGATAATCGACCCCCGCTAATTCCGGTGCCTCCGCAGGGCGGATTCGTGGCTCCGGCTGCCGTTCCATCTCCAACAGCGGTGAAGGAAATATGCCCTAGAGGCAATAATAAAGTTATTATTTATTTCCTTATATCATGATAAATTTTTATTATTCATGCTAGAATTGTATTAACCGGAAACATAATACTTGTGTGAATACATAGACAAACAAAGTGTCACTAGTATGCCTCTACTTGACTAGCTCGTTAATCGAAGATGGTTATGTTTCCTAACCATAGACATAAGTTGTCATTTGATTAACGGGATCACATCATTAGGAGAATGATGTGATTGACATGACCCATTCCATTAGCTTAGCACCCGATCGTTTAGTATGTTGCTATTGCTTTCTTCATGACTTATACATGTTCCTATGACTATGAGATTATGCAACTCCCATTTACCGGAGGAACATTTTGTGTGCTACCAAACGTCACAACGTAACTGGGTGATTATAAAGGTGCTCTACATGTGTCTCCAAAGGTACATGTTGGGTTGGCGTATTTCGAGATTAGGATTTGTCACTCCGATTGTCGGAGAGGTATCTCTGGGCCCTCTTGGTAATGCACATCACTTAAGCCTTGCAAGCAATGCAACTAATAAGTTAGTTGCAAGATGATGTATTACAGAACGAGTAAAGAGACTTTCCGGTAACGAGATTGAACTAGGTATTGAGATACCGACGATCGAATCTTGGGCAAGTAACATACCGATGACAAAGGGAACAAACGTATGTTGTTATGCGGTCTGACCGATAAAGAACTTGTAGAATATGTAGGAGCTAATATGAGCATCTAGGTTCCGCTATTGGTTATTGACCGGAGACGTGTCTCGGTCATGTCTACATTGTTCTCGAACCCGTAGGATCCGCACGCTTAACGTTACGATGACAGTTTCATTATGAGTTTATATATTTTGATGTACCGAAGGTTGTTCAGAGTCCCGGATGTGATCACGGACTTGGCGAGGAGTCTCGAAATGGTCGAGACATAATGATCGATATATTGGACGACTATATTTGGACACTGGAAAGGTTCCGGGTGAGATTGGGACAATACCGGATCACCGGGAGGTTATCGGAACCCCCCGGGAGGTATATGGGCCTTATTGGGCCTTAGTGGAAAGGAGGGGAAAGGAGCAAGGGAGGGGGCGCCCCCCCCCCCAAGCCCAATCCGAATTGGGAGGGGGGCCGGCCCCCTTTCCTTCCTCCCTCCTTCCTCTTCCTTCCCTCTCCTACTCCTAATAGGAAAAAGGGGAGTCCTACTCCTGGTGGGAGTTGGACTCCCCCCTAGGGCGCGCCACCCTCCTTGGCCGGCCCCCTCCTCCACTCCTTTATATACAGGGGCAGGGGGGCACCCCATAGACACAACAGTTGATCATTGATCTCTTAGCCGTGTGCGGTGCCCCCTTCCACCATAGTCCTCGATAATATTGTAGTGGTGCTTAGGCGAAGCCCTGCGACGGTAAAACATCAAGATCGTCACCACGCCGTCGTGCTGACGGAACTCATCCCCGACACTTTGCTGGATCGGAGTCCGGGGATCGTCATCGAGCTGAACGTGTGCCAGAACTCGGAGGTGCCATAGTTTCGGTGCTTGACGGGCCGGGCCGTAAAGACGTACGACTACATCAACCGCGTTGTGCTAACGCTTCCGCTTCCGGTCTATGAGGGTACGTAGACAACACTCTCCCCTCTCGTTGCTATGCATCACCATGATCTTGCGTGTGCGTAGGATTTTTTTTGAAATTACAACGTTCCCCAACAGTGGCATCCGAGCCTAGGTTTTATGCGTTGATGTTATATGCACGAGTACAACACAAGTGAGTTGTGGGCGATATAAGTCATACTACTTACCAGCATGTCATACTTTGGTTCGGCGGTATTGTTGGATGAAGCGGCCCGGACCGACATTACGCGTACACTTACACAAGACTGGTTCTACCGACGTGCTTTGCACACAGGTGGCTGGCGGGTGTCAGTTTCTCCAACTTTAGTTGAACCAAGTGTGGCTACGCCCGGTCCTTGCGAAGGTTAAAACAGCACCAACTTGACAAACTATTGTTGTGGTTTTGATACGTAGGTAAGAACGGTTCTTGCTAAGCCCGTAGCAGCCACGTAAAACTTGCAACAACAAAGTAGAGGACGTCTAACTTGTTTTTGCAGGGCATGTTGTGATGTGATATGGTCAAGACATGATGCTAAATTTTATTGTATGAGATGATCATGTTTTGTAACTGAGTTATCGGCAACTAGCAGGAGCCATATGGTTGTCGCTTTATTGTATGCAATGCAATCGCGCTGTAATGCTTTACTTTATCACTAAGCGGTAGCGATAGTCATGGAAGCATAAGATTGGCGAGACGACAACGATGCTACGATGGAGATCAAGGTGTCGCGCCGGTGACGATGGTGATCATGACAATGCTTCGGAGATGGAGATCACAAGCACAAGATGATGATGGCCATATCATATCACTTATATTGATTGCATGTGATGTTTATCTTTTATGCATCTTATCTTGCTTTGATTGACGGTAGCATTATAAGATGATCTCTCACTAAATTTCAAGATAAAAGTGTTCTCCCTGAGTATGCACCGTTGCCAAAGTTCGTCGTGCCCAGACACCACATGATAATCGGGTGTGATAAGCTCTACGTCCATCTACAACGGGTGCAAGCCAGTTTTGCACACGCAGAATACTCAGGTTAAACTTGACGAGCCTAGCATATGTAGATATGGCCTCGGAACACTGAGACCGAAAGGTCGAGCGTGAATCATATAGTAGATATGATCAACATAGTGATGTTCACCATTGAAAACTACTCCATTTCACGTGATGATCGGTTGTGGTTTAGTTGATTTGGATCACGTGATCACTTAGAAGATTAGAGGGATGTCTTTCTAAGTGGGAGTTCTTAAGTAATATGATTAAATTGAACTTAAATTTATCATGAACTTAGTACCTGATAGTATCTTGCTTGTTTATGTTTGATTGTAGATAGATGGCCCGTGTTGTTGTTCCGTTGAATTTTAATGCGTTCCTTGAGAAAGCAAAGTTGAAAGATGATGGTAGAAATTATACGGACTGGGTCCGTAACTTGAGGATTATCCTCATTGCTGCATAGAAGAATTACGTCCTGGAAGCACCGCTGGGTGCCAGGCCTGCTGCTAGAGCAACACCAAATGTTATGAACGTCTGGCAGAGCAAAGCTGATGACTACTCGATAGTTCAGTGTGCCATGCTTTACAGCTTAGAATCGGGACTTCAACGACGTTTTGAACGTCTTGGAGCATATGAGATGTTCCAGGAGTTGAAGCTAATATTTCAAGCAAATTCCCGGATTGAGAGATATGAAGTCTCCAATAAGTTCTATAGCTGCAAGATGGAGCAGAACAGTTCTGTCAGTGAGCATATACTCAAAATGTCTGGGTATAATAATCACTTAATTCAACTGGGAGTTAATCTTCCGGATGATTGCGTCATTGACAGAATTCTCCAATCACTTCCACCTAGCTACAAGAGCTTCGTGATGAACTATAATATGCAAGGGATGAATAAGACAATTCCCGAGCTCTTCGCAATGCTAAAAGTTGCAGAGGTAGAAATCAAGAAGGAGCATCAAGTGTTGATGGTCAACAAGACCACTAGTTTCAAGAAAAAGGGCAAGGGGAAGAAGAAGGGGAACTTCAAGAAGAACAGCAAGCAAGTTGCTGCTCAGGAGAAGAAACCCATGTCTGGACCTAAGCCTGAAACTGAGTGCTGCTACTGCTAGCAGACTGGTCACTGGAAGCGGAACTGCCCCAAGTATTTGGCAGATAAGAAGGATGGCAAGGTGAACAAAGGTATATGTGATATACATGTTATTGATGTGTACCTTACTAGAGCTCGCAGTAGCACCAGGGTATTTGATACTGGTTCTGTTGCTAATATTTACAACTCGAAACAGGGACTACGGATTAAGCGAACACTGGCGAAGGACGAGGTGACGATGCGCGTGGGAAATGGTTCCAAAGTCGATGTGATCACGGTCGGCACGCTACCTCTACATCTACCATCGGGATTAGTATTAGACATAAATAATTGTTATTTGGTGCCAGCGTTGAGCATGAACATTATATCTGGATCTTGTTTGATGCGAGACGGTTATTCATTTAAATCAGAGAATAATGGTTGTTCTATTTATATGAGTAATATCTTTTATGGTCATGCACCCTTGAAGAGTGGTCTATTTTCTATGAATCTCGATAGTAGTGACACACATATTCATAATGTTGAAGCCAAAAGATGCAGAGTTGATAATGATAGTGCAACTTATTTGTGGCACTGCCGTTTAGGTCATATCGGTGTAAAGCGCATGAAGAAACTCCATACTGATGGACTTTTGGAACCACTTGATTATGAATCACTTGGTACTTGCGAACCATGCCTCATGTGCAAGATGACTAAAACACCGTTCTCCGGTACTATGGAGAGAGCAACAGATTTGTTGGAAATCATACATACAGATGTATGTGGTCCAATAAATGTTGAAGCTCGTGGCGGATATCGTTATTTTCTCACCTTCACGGATGATTGAAGCATATATGGGTATATCTACTTAACGAAACATAAGTCTGAAACATTTGAAAAGTTCAAAAAAATTCAGAGTGAACTTGAAAATCATCGTAACAAGAAAATAAAGTTTCTACGATATGATCGTGGAGGAGAATATTTGAGTTACAAGTTTAGTTTACATTTGGAACAATGCGGAATAGTTTCGCAACTCACGCCACCCGGAACACCACAGCGTAATGGTGTGTCCGAACATCGTAATCGTACTTCACTTGATATGGTGCGATCTATGATGTCTCTTACAGATTTACCGCTATCATTTTGGGGTTATTCTTTAGAGATGGCCGCATTCACGTTAAATAGGGCACCATCAAAATCCGTTGAGACGACGCCTTATGAACTATGGTTTGGCAAGAAACCAATGTTGTCGTTTCTGAAAGTTTGGGGCTGCGATGCTTATGTGAAAAAACTTCAGCCTGATAAGCTCGAACCCAAATCAGAGAAATGTGTCTTCATAGGATACCCGAAGGAGACTGTTGGCTACACCTTCTATCACAGATCCGAAGGAAAAACATTTGTTGCTAAGAATGGATCCTTTCTAGAGAAGGAGTTTCTCTTGAAAGAAGTGAGTGGGAGGAAAGTAGAACTTGATGAGGTAACTGTACCTGCTCCCTTATTGGAAAGTAGTACATCACAGAAACCGGTTTCTGTGACACCTACACCAATTAGTGAGGAAACTAATGATGATGATCATGAAACTTCATAACAAGTTACTACTGAACTTCGTAGATCAACCAGAGTAAGATCCGCACCAGAGTGGTACGGTAATCCTGTTCTGGAAGTCATGCTACTAGATCATGATGAACCTACGAACTATGAAGAAGCAATGGTGAGCCCAGATTCCGCAAAATGGCTTGAAGCCATGAAATCTGAGATGGGATCCATGTATGATAACAAAGTGTGGACTTTGTTTGACTTGCCCAATGATTGGCAAGCAATTGAGAATAAATGGATCTTCAAGAAGAAGACTGACGCTGACGGTAATGTTACTGTCTACAAAGCTCGACTTGTCGCAAAAGGTTTTCGACAAGTTCAAGGGATTGACTACGACGAGACCTTCTCACCCGTAGCGATGCTTAAGTTTGTCCGAATCATGTTAGCAATTGCCGCATTTTATGATTATGAAATTTGGCAGATGGATGTCAAAACTGCATTCCTGAATGGATTTCTGGAAGAAGAGTTGTATATGATGCAACCGGAAGGTTTTGTCGATCCAAAGGGAGCTAACAAAGTGTGCAAGCTCCAGCAATCCATTTATGGACTGGTGCAAGCATCTCGGAGTTGGAATAAACGCTTTGAAAGTGTGATCAAAGCATTTGGTTTTATACAGACTTTTGGAGAAGCCTGTATTTACAAGAAAGTGAGTGGGAGCTCTATAGCATTTCTGATATTATATGTGGATGACATATTGCTAATTGAAATGATATAGAATTTCTGGATAGCATAAAGGGATACTTGAATAAGAGTTTTTCAATGAAAGACCTCGGTGAAGCTGCTTACATATTGGGCATTAAGATCTATAGAGATAGATCAAGACGCTTAATTGGACTTTCACAAAGCACATACCTTGACAAAGTTTTGAAGAAGTTCAAAATGGATCAAGCAAAGAAAGGATTCTTGCCTGTGTTACAAGGTGTGAAGCTGAGTAAGACTCAATGCCCGACCACTGCAGAAGATAGAGAGAAAATGAAAGATGTTCCCTATGCTTCAACCATAGGCTCTATCATGTATGCAATGGTGTGTACCAGACCTAATGTGTGCCTTGCTATAAGTCTAGCAGGGATGTACCAAAGTAATCCACGAGTGGATCACTGGACAGCGGTCAAGAACATCCTGAAATACCTGAAAAGGACTAAGGATATGTTTCTCATATATGGAGGTGACAAAGAGCTCATCGTAAATGGTTTCGTGGATGCAAGCTTTGACACTGATCAGGACGATTCTAAATCGTAAACCGGATAAGCTTAGGTTCCATTGCATTGACAGGTATAATCTGGGACCGCCAAGAACAGTCTCCTGCAAATCTGAGAAAGTACAGCCCAATTTCTAAAGTGCAATTGCATTAAAAAAGGTAGTATTACACCAAAAAGAAGTGCAGTTTAGACGGACATTGCAACAGGTACAACAAGGAATATCAAAGAATATCAAAATATCACATTGATTATCGATATTCTGTCACGCCTGGCCACTTGGCCACCACTTGTCCAGCGTGACGTGGCAAGGATCAGGCCCCGCCTGTAAGTGAAGCGAGTGGGTGAGAGGAGAGGAGAGGGGAGTGTTTAAATATGCACCAGCCCGGCTCTGGTTGGGCATGTGATGTGATAGCTGTAAACCTCATCCCCAATCATTCCTCTTAACGTCGTTCTTCTTCCTCCCCAAGTCTCTGCCTCTCGCGCTCCCTCACCTACCGATCCCCTTCTCTCTTCCGGTGTGTTACTGTTGGTAATCAGAGCAAAATCGCCCCAAATTTTGCTTCCTCCGCGCTGGTTGTAGATCGGTAACACCCACCGCGCCGGTGTGTGCTGCTCCGGCAAGCGCACCCGAAATCCGTCGTGGGGTTCGATCTCCTCCAAGCAGGACGACGGCGCCCTCCAAAGCTTCGGCAGCGACGCGTGAGGTGCTGGCCGCCATGGACGAAGGCAACAACAACATCACCAAGATGCTCGAGTCTCTCCTCGCCAAGATGGACGAGCAAAAGGCGGTCCACGACAAACAGATCGAGATTCAGGCCGCCTTCAACGCGCAGATCTCGCAGGACGTTCGCGGCCTCGCCAGATAGATCGATCTGACGCAGGCCGACATCGAAGCGACTCGCAAGACGGTGGAAGGCTCGGCATTGCCATCGGCATTGGTCACCACCGTGCTTCACCAGCCCGCCACTCCGCAACAACCCCCACCACCGCCCCCGCCGCCTCCACACTCGCTGCGCGTGGCCACCGAGCCGGGCCACCCGGCGACCGCCCACGCGCGTCTCGGGGATAATCGACCCCCACTGATTCCGGTGCCTCCGCAGGGCGGATTCGTGGCTCCGACTGCCGTTCAATCTCCAACAGCGGTGAAGGAAATATGGCCTAGAGGCAATAATAAAGTTATTATTTATTTCCTTATATCATGATAAATGTTTATTATTCATGCTAGAATTGTATTAACCGGAAACATAATACTTGTGTGAATACATAGACAAACAAAGTGTCACTAGTATGCCTATACTTGACTAGCTCGTTAATCGAAGATGGTTATGTTTCCTAACCATAGACATGAGTTGTCATTTGATTAACAGGATCACATCATTAGGAGAATGATGTGATTGACATGACCCATTCCATTAGCTTAGCACCCGATCGTTTAGTATGTTGCTATTGCTTTCTTCATGACTTATACATGTTCCTATGACTATGAGACTATGCAACTCCCGTTTATCGGAGGAACACTTTGTGTGCTACCAAACGTCACAACATAACTGGGTGATTATAAAGGTGCTCTACAGGTGTCTCCAAAGGTACATGTTGGGTTGGCGTATTTCGAGATTAGGATTTGTCACTCCGATTGTCGGAGAGGTATCTCTGGGCCCTCTCGGTAATGCACATCACTTAAGCCTTGCAAGCAATGCAACTAATAAGTTAGTTGCAAGATGTTGTATTACAGAACGAGTAAAGAGACTTTCCGGTAATGAGATTGAACTAGGTATTGTGATACCGACGATCGCATCTCGGGCAAGTAACATACCGATCACAAAGGGAACAAACGTATGTTGTTATGCGGTCTGACCGATAAAGATCTTCATAGAATATGTAGCAGCCAATATGAGCATCCAGGTTCCGCTATTGGTTATTGACCAGAGACATGTCTCGGTCATGTCTACATTGTTCTCGAACCCGTAGGGTCCGCACGCTTAACGTTACGATGACAGTTTCATTACGAGTTTATATATTTTGATGTACCGAAGGTTGTTCGGAGTCCCGGATGTGATCATGGACTTGGCGAGGAGTCTCGAAATGGTCGAGACATAAAGATCGATATATTGGACAACTATATTTGGACACCGGAAAGGTTCCGGGTGAGATTGGGACAATACCGGATCACCGGGAGGTTATCGGAACCCCCCGGGAGGTATATGGGCCTTATTGGGCCTTAGTGGAAAGGAGGGGAAAGGAGCAAGGGAGGGGGCGCGCCCCCCCAAGCCCAATCCAAATTGGGAAGGGGGCCGGCCCCCTTTCCTTCCTCCCTCCTTCCTCTTCCTTCCCTCTCGTGCTGACGGAACTCATCCCCGACACTTTGCTGGATCGGAGTCCGGGGATTGTCATCGAGCTGAACGTGTGCTAGAACTCGGAGGTGCCGTAGTTTCGGTGCTAGACCGGTCGGGCCGTAAAGACATATGACTACATCAACCGCGTTGTGCTAACGCTTCCGCTTCCGGTCTACGAGGGTACGTAGACAACACTCTCCCCTCTCGTTGCTATGCATCACCATGATCTTGCGTGTGCATAGGATTTTTTTTTGAAATTACTACGTTCCCCAACAAGCGGGCCACTACGGCAACGACTACCACAAGCCGCCGAAACACGACTGCCCTTGATTCGATGGCTCCGCGCCGTACCTGTGGCTGGATCGCTGCCTGGCGTACTTTGAGCTCTACAAGGTCGCCCCACACAACTGGGTGGCCACCGCGGCGTTGTACATCGAAGGCCAAGCAGCGCATTGGCTGCAGAAATTTCGTCAAACACATCGTGGCATCACCTGGGAAGTCTTCACGTCCGCCGTGCTCGAGTTTGGTGCCAACGAATTCGAGGTGGTCATGCACAAGCTGCTCCAACTTCGCCAGACTGCCACGGTCGCCGAGTACCGCGCGGCGTTCGATGATGAAATGTACCACCTGCTTGCGCTCGACCCGTCCATCAACACCAAGCTTTTTGTCACCCAGTTCATCCCGGGCTTGAAGGACGAGCTGCGTGCCCCAGTTCGTCTGCAGGCGCCCTCGAGCATCACCAGGGTGTCGGTGTTGACGCGCATTCAAGAGGAAGAACTGGGCATGACGCGCGCGCGCCCTCGCATCACACCAGCGGGTCGGCCTCCTCCGGTGGCGACTCCACCACAGCCACGGGCGGCTGCGCCCAACCGCGCCCCTGCGGACGACTACGCTCGCGAGCGGCAACTCCGCGACTATCGCCGCGCCAATAACTTGTGCTTCAAGTGCGGCGATCGCTACTCGTGTGAGCACCGGTGTGCCCAGCCCGCCCAGCTGCTCACCATCACCATCGGGGATCACGGCGAGGTGCTCTCCGACGACACCATCCACGCACTGCAACTGCTCGACGACCCCGGACCAGTCGCGCAGCCGGCCGCTCTGGCTGGGGACGCTCCCGAGTGCTGCCTCCTCTCGTCGCACGCTCTGGACGGCACGGACTCGGCGACCACGATCCGCCTGCGCGCACTGGTGGGCAACCAAGTCATGCTGCTTCTCCTCGATTCGGGAAGCTCACATAGCTTCGTCAACAAGTCCTTCGTCGATCGCCTTGGGCTGGCGACAGAGGAAATGTGAAAGATCGTGGATGTCGCCTAGAGGGGGGTGAATAGGCGCTTTAAAATAATTACGGTTGAGGCTTGAACAAATGCGGAATAAACCTAGCGGTTAATTTGTCAAGCACAAAACCTACAACAACTAGGCTCACCTATGTGCACCAACAATTTATGCTAAGCAAGATAAACTACTAGGTGATAGCAAGATATATGACAAGAAACAATATGGCTATCACAAAGTAAAGTGCAAAAGTAAAGAGCTCGGGTAAGAGATAACTGAGGCACGCGGAGACGACGATGTATCCCGAAGTTCACACCCTTGCGGATGCTAATCTCCGTTTGGAGCGGTGTGGAGGCACAATGCTCCCCAAGAAGCCACTAGGGCCACCGTAATCTCCTCACGCCCTCGCACAATGCAAGATGTCGTGATTCCACTAAGGGACCCTTGAGGGCGGTCACCGAACCCATACAAATGGCAACCCTTGGGGGCGGTCACCGAACTCGTACACTTTGGCAACCCTTGGGGGCGGTCACCGGAACCCGTCAAATTGCTCGGGGCGATCTCCACAACCTAATTGGAGACCCCGACGCTTGCCCGGAGCTTTACACCACAATGATTGAGCTCCGAACACCACAAAGGTTGGGGTTAACTCCCCAACGACACCACGAAGCTTCACCACAATGGAATATGGCTCCGAGGTGACCTCAGCCGTCTAGGGCGCCCAAGCACCCAAGAGGAACAAGCTCAAGGCTAACAAGCACCCAAGAGTAATAAGCTTCTCAACTTGTAACTTCCACGTATCACCGTGGAGAACTCAAACCGATGCACCAAATGCAATGCCAAGGGCACACGGAGTGCCCAAGTCCTTCTCTCTCAAATCCCACCGAAGCAACTAATGATAGGGAGGAAAATGACAGGAAGAAAAAGAAGGAGAACGCCAAGAACTCCAAGATCTAGATCCAAGGGGTTCCCCTCACTTAGAGGAGAAAGTGATTGGTGGAAACGTGGATCTAGATCTCCTCTCTCTTTTCCCTCAAGAACTAGCAAGAATCATGGAGGGATTGAGAGTTAGCAAGCTCGAAGAAGGTCAACAATAGGGGAAGAACACGAGCGCAAAGGATAAGGTTCATTGGGGAAGAGGACCCCCTTTTATAGGTGGGGGAAAATCCAACCGTTATGCTCATAGCCCGCACAGAGCGTTACTACCTCTCCAAGGAGCGGTACTACCGCTAGGGCGGTAGTACCCCTTTGAAAAACAACATCGAGGAGGAAAAAGGCCAGTAGAACCGCCGGAGCGGTACTACCGCTCGTCCTCACGGTACTACCGCTAGGGATCGCGGTACTACCGCAAAGGGTAGCGGTACTACTGCTAGCGAGCGGTACTAAAAAAATACATCTGGGCCTACCACCGCAGGACTTGGGACAAGTTTTTTGTCTGGAGCGGTACTACCGCTGTAGGAGCCACGATAGTACCGCTCTGGAGCGGTAGTAAAAAATTACATCCGCTCCAAATCGTGGTAGTACCGCTGCAGCCTTTTCAGAACACCAAAACTGCCGCAACTTTTGCAAACGGACTCCGAATTCGATGAAACCAAGTTTGTTGGAAAGCTAGCGACAAGGGATAACACAATCTTGAAAGAAATATCAATAAGAAGCAAATTAGAAAAAGCCCATAAGAAAATGGTGAGAACTCTTCCTCGGATAAGACCGGTAAAACCTCCAACACCGAAAACATCATAGAAGATGCATGCGAACTCTGTTTTCGATGAACTCAAGCTTGTCATCAAGATGACCATAAGCTCTAAGACTCACAAAGAGAACCAAACAATAACCAATAAACACGATGCAAGGATGCAATGGTTTGAGATCTCGATGAACGATATGATCAAGCTACTCACTTGAGAGCCCCACTTGATAGTACGGCTATCGATCCTATAACCCGGTCTCCCAACTACCACCATGAGACCGGTAAAATAGAAAACCTATCAAGGCCAAACCTTTGCCTTGCACATGATCCACTTGAGCTAGATGATGACGATCTTGTCCTCCTCAAGATGGACCACCTTTCTTGATTGCGTTGGGTCGATGGAGACTAGATGATTGCTCCCCCATACTCCACTATGGGTGAGACACTCTTCGGCACATCTTCACAAGTCCATTGACACCACAATGGATGGAAAGCTTCAAGCACTTGATCTCTTCGTGATTATCCACTTGAACTTGCACACGATAATCCTGATGACGATCACCACTTGATGTCATCCTTCCCATGGGTTGTATGATATCATCCTCTTGACGCAAGCCCATGGACACGTACCTAACCCCATATAGACTCTCACATAGACCATGGGTTAGTACACAAAGTGCAATGGACAATGCTTACCATACCATGGGATCACTTGATCCCTCTCGGTACATCTTCTACTCTTTGTGATTTGATCAACTTGATTCACTCTTGACTTAGTCTTGATCAACCTTGAATCTTTCCAACTCTCTTCGTTTGGATGATGTCTTGAAGGTAAACATGAATGATCACACAATCTTCTTCTTCAAGACATGCTTGCAATAAGCTCAACACTCACATGACCAATCTTTGGATAATTCCTTAATAGCACCTTGGTTAACCCATAAACTCCTTGAAACCAACACATGGACTTCAAGAAATGCCTATGGAAAAATCCTTCAAATATGACTCAATGCAACCATTAGTCCATAGAGAATGTCATCAATTACCAAAACCACATATGGGGGCACCGCATGTCCTTTCAATCTCCCCCATTTTGGTAATTGATGACAATCACTTTCAAGAGAGTTTATATAAGGAATTATGCATCACCATGCAATGCAACAACCAATAATGCATGCGTAGGAGATGCGTATGCTTAGGAACAAACCAAAGCCAGAGGAGACAACTCTCTAAACTTCTCCACAAAACTCTCAACTCTCTAAACTTCTCCACAAAACTCTCTGAAACTTCTCCCCTATTGGCATCGATTGCCAAAATGGGCTAAAAGCTTAGAAGGCCAATATAAAATGTGTTCCTCCATAAATTGTGTATTTCTCAACAAGAGAGTGGAATGCAATACACATATCCAACGGTAAATACTTGGAGGAAGACAAACTATATTGAGGCCCAAAGATTGCAAAAGGAAGATATGCCACAAAGACATAATCAAAGAGAGAAACAAGCAATCAAGCAATCAAAAGGTACCAATTGAATCAAGCTATCAAAAGATACCAATTGAACCAACTAGGCCAATGATTCTACGAGCCACATGAATAAAGGATATTATGATAAGAGCGGAGCAGTGTTCTAAAGAAACTAGAGAAGCTCCCCATGATTTGTGCACATCAAGAATTTTTTGTATTTGGATACAAAGTGCACAAAATAGGATCATAGCTCCCCCAAAATCAATAGAAACTTACAACAAGTGCAAGAGAGCATATAGGAAACTAAGCCTAGTACTTGCAACAAACACATGGTTGAGCAACAAGTAAGAGAGGCAACTTAAGAGTGGGCTCAACCCAAAAGATGTGTGTGAGTCAAGGCAATGCACTTGAGAAGACTAATGTACAGAAGAGCATTAAGCATCAATAAAGTCTTCAAAGAATGAGGCACACAGTGCAAGGCCTATCATTCCCACACACAACTAGCAAATGGGTTCACAAGCTTACCAATAAGCATATAGAGAACCTATTCTTGTGACAACCCGCGGTGAAGATAGAAGATGAAAGGCACATCAAGACGAGGGATGCCAATTAAGATGGCAAAAACCTCGTAAAGATAAGCATGAGGAACATAATCTTCACCACACAAGAGCGCATCAAGATGCAACAATAGGAGACATGCACTCAAGGCAAAAGCTTTCACGGAGCCACCAAAGAAATAACATAAGAAAGACAAGGTGGACGTGAAAGAAAGGATATCATCTAGATATGCAACTTCTCTCAAGTGTATAAGATTCTAGGTAGACGAAATCATGATGATATATATATATATATATATATATATCTACAAAGAAGGATGTACACCCGAAATAGCTACAACACGAAGGAACAAGATATCCAAAAGGAAGTCATACATATACCAATAAGATATTTGCTTGAGAGCATAGCACATGGCTAGATATGGTCTTATTGTATATAAATGAATTCCAACCACACGAACATCAAAGACATCACAACTAGCAACAAGACATCATTGTTGGGATGCTTTGAGAAAGGAAACAAGTATCACAAGAAAGAATGGACAACATGCCATGAAACAACCTACACAAGGTTGATGCAAGAAATGTGTGCATGAAGTATATGAAGATACTTGTTACCGAGATAACATTGGAAGGATGTAGTAGATACCAATTGAAGATCCAAAGTATTTCATTGATCATCCTAGCTTGACTCCATTAAGCACATGGTGACAACACCTTCCTTGTGAGTGAGCCGAGCATCCAATGCATCTCCACTTGTTCCTAGAACAACAACACAAACAAAATGGTACCCAAACTCATTGGGACCAAAGAGTTAGAGAACCAACAACACATAGGACAAACTCCACATAAATATGTGCATATAGATATGAAAATGAATTTCATGTACATCTCATCCAATTTGAGACTTGGTGGAGTTCCCCCTATATATTGGGTCAAAGAAAGAAAACATGCCAAAGAAACTACAAGAAGTAAATATGCATGCTCAAGACTTTCAAGAACCGAGACCAAAAGACAAAGAAATACCAAGCGAAGAAAAGATACCAAATGAATAAATCATCACTTGGAGGATATCCATAAAAGATACATCAAGGAATGAGATATCCATTGATACACTCAAAAAGAAAGATGTCAAACTCCCCAAAGAGAGAATGGTTCCAAACAAACCAAGCCCTCTACAAAGTTTCATGATGGCACAAAGCACCAAAAAGAAACGGCTTGCCTTCCACAAACACACACTTGATAAGGATCACAAGATGAGTGTTTTATAGAGAATAGAATAGCTCCCCCAAGACTAGTGCATTATAGAGTATTTGCATTTGAATACAAAATGCACGAGGTGGGATCACCACTTTCACTACATCTAGAAAACACTAGACAAGGTCAAGAAATTAACAACATCCACAAGTGGAATGGAATACAATGGGAGTTGACACAATCCTAGGCAAGAGATAAAGCAAATAAAAGCAAAGGCCAATGTAAAGATGATCAATAATTTCTACCACACATAAATAAGTACCAATTGTCAAAAGACAAGAAGTATTTGGAAATAATTCCCGGTGGTAGATAACAAGGATATCCGACATCATCTTCACACCAAACAAAAAGCAAATTGCAACTTGTAGAGCTAACATGCCACCTAGGAACAAGATAATTTACAATATCAATACTAGGTGACAATATCTCAAATGTACACATTTTCTAGGCTAGTAATATACACATAGCATATTACTCCCCCATAATGTGATACCAATTAAGGATAAACAGGAGGCAAATAAAAGGATCCAACAAGAGATAATTAATGGACTATTTAGAATTTGAATTTCTCATGAGAAGACATACCACATAGTGACTAGATAATCTTCAAATATCAATACTAGATGGTATTACTCATGTACACACATTTATAGGATTGTGATGTGCATAAAGCACATCACTCCCCCATAATGGGATATTCCATTAATCTCTCACAAGAGCCAACTAAGAAATAAACAAGATGCAAAAAGGCTCAACACACAACACACACGTACTTGATGTGCAAACCAACATACACATACTTGATTTCTCAAGACAAGCAAATTGGAAGCACAACATATACAAGCACATGCAAGGTACAAAACCACAACATGGTAAGGGGCAAGTAACTTTCAAGTAAACAATTTAAGCACGAGTTACCGCAAGGAGGAACATTGGATATAAGATAGAAACTAGATAACCCCAATGACTTGGCTTGAGACAATAACACTACTAGGAAAAGGGCTATAGATGGAATTGACACTAATGGCGCACCAGACATGTGGTGCGCCATTACTATATACTAATGACGCACCATGTGTTGGTACGCCATTAGTGTCCAAATACTAATGGCGCACCACATCCACCGGTGCGCCATTAGTAAAAATTAAAAAAAATTGTTTTTTCAAAACTACTAATTGCGCACCTGGGAGTGGTGCGCCATTACTAGTTGAACTAGTAATGGCGCACCACATCCACGGTGCGCCATTAGTAAAAAAAAGTTACTAATGGCGCACCTGCCCATGGTGCGCCATTAGTATCTTCCTGCCTTCAAAATTCAAAATAAGTCAAAAAAATAAAAAAAAAGTTACTAATGGCGCACCTGCCCATGGTGCGCCATTAGTATCTTCCCGCCTTCAAAATTCAAAATAAATCAAAAAAATCAAAAAAAATGTTAGTAATGGCGCACCTGCCCACGGTGCGCCATTACTATGTCGTATATATGGCTGGGCGCACCTCCTCCACTCCACCTCTCCTCCACTCCATCTCCTCCACTCCATCTCCTCCTCTCCTCCACTCCATCTTCCCTTCTCTCCTCCACCATACTACCCTCCTCCTCTCCGGTGACCTCTCCGGCAACCTCCTTCTCCTCTCCGGCGACCTCCTCCTCCTCTTCGGCGACCTCCTCCTCCTCTCCGGCGACCTCCTCCTCTCCGGAAACCTCCTCCTCCCTCCTCTCCTCCCCTCCCCTCCCCTCCCCTCACGGTTTCTCCTCCCTCCTCTCCGGTGAGCTCCTCCTCCCTCCTCTCCTCCCATTCCCTCATGGTTTTTCCTTCCTCCTCTCCGATGCTTCGGTGAACTCCTCTCCGGCGACCTCCTCTCCTCTCCAGCGATGTAGGCGAGCACCTCTCCGGTGACCTCCTCCTCCTCCTCTCCGGCGAACTCCTCTCCGGCAAAAGAACACGGCAAAAGAACGTACAAGATCCAAAAACAGGAACAAAATTTGAAATAATATCGTGCCAAAAAAGAGCAAAAAAGCTAGCAAAAAATGGGCAAAAAATCACGATCCAGATCCAAATTCAAAATTCAAAAATAGCAATGGCGCACGGTGGGGGTTAGACGGTGCGCCACTACTATTTTCCCGCCTTCAAAATTCAAAAATACTAATGGCGCACCGTGGCCTATACTAATGGCGCACCAGTGGTGCGCCATTAGTATACCAGATACTAATGGCGCACCAGTGGTGCGCCAGTAGTAAAAATTACTAGTGGCGTGCTAGTAATGGCGCACCAGTGATGCGCCATTAGTAGGCAAAACTGGTGCGCCATTAGTAGGCCTTTTCCTAGTAGTGTAAGAATGATGAAGTCCCCTTAATTCTTCATAATGTAGCCAAGTCTCCAAAGACCTCCAATATCACCTATTGATCAAGTTTGAGCTTATTGGTCCCCAACCAAGTTGGGTCCTAAGAGGTTAGTCACAATAGGCTTGGCTACCCAAATGGTTCTTTTCTTGACACCACTTTGAGCAC
This sequence comes from Triticum monococcum, assembly GCA_034509565.1. Classification (NCBI taxonomy): domain Eukaryota; kingdom Viridiplantae; phylum Streptophyta; class Magnoliopsida; order Poales; family Poaceae; genus Triticum; species Triticum monococcum. The sequence continues at coordinate 611,857,631 of CM067842.1, forward strand.
CAACAAATTTGGCAAACACATTGCCAACATTATCCTTCCCAAGAGAATAGATATCATCAATAATAATTGGGTTGGATAAGTTACCACTAGTGCATGAAGAGGCGAGGTGACCTTTCTCGCGACATAGGTAGCAAAGTCTACTCTTCACTTTCTTCTCACTTGATTTCTCAACTTGAGAAGCATAAGCTTCAGACTTCTTGGGAATAGGCTTTCCTTCAACTTGAGATTGAGCATGAGAATGAACTTGTGGCCGCTTCCCTTGTTGCTTGTCACTAATGGGTTTCTTCTTCAATGGGCAAGATCTAACATGATGCCCTTCAATTTTGCACTTGAAGCAAGTAATCTTGGCTGAATTCTTGACTTGTTCTTGTCCCTTCTTCTTGATCATCTTGGACCTCTTCTTCTTATTGGAGTTGAATCCAAGTCCACCTTTTTCATTGAGGGATTTTTGCACACTCAAGATATTGTTGAGTGTGGATTTCCCTTCATGACTATTTTCCAAGTCTTTCTTCAAAGAAGTGACTTGGGCCTTGAGCTCTTTGATTTCCTCTACATGGTTAGTCTCAACACAAGTACTAGAGGAAGTATAAGCTTCATCGTTAGACAACAAGGCAAGGAAAGCAATTCATCACAAGATGTACCAACATTGTGAGTAGATGAATTACAAGGACTAGCACATGGCAATATTGCATTTTGACTAGAAGTAGTGCTAGTATCCACATGAGGCTCACTAGATGTTACCTTAGAAATCATGGCCTCATGAGCTATCTTTTGCTCATTATGGGATACTAGAAGATCATCATGAGAGCTTGAGAGCTTTTCATGGTTTTCTTCCAATTTCCCATAATTGCTAGATAGCAATTCAAGTTGAGCCCGAAGCTCAACATTCTCCTTCAAAATGGATGCTTCACAAGTAATAGAGTTAGTATCCCAAGCATCTTCATTAACAACAATAGGAGAGGACACCTTGGCAAGCTCTTTTAAGTAAGAAGCTTCAAGTTGAGCATGAGACTCGGTGAGTTCGATGAGCTCACCCTTGATGACCCTTGAGCCATTTTCGAGGTGCTCAAAATCCTCAAGGAGTCTAGCATGAGCAACTTCAAGCTTAGCATTTTTAGTTTTGAAATCATTGGCCACCTCGAGTGCTCTATCACGAGATTCCTTTATTCTAGATAATTCTAGAGCAAAGGTCTCCTCAAGAGATTCTGATGTGGTTTGTTCATGTTCAAGAGCTTGAGATAGCTCCGCGATCTCATTTGCGTAATCACGCTCATGAGCTTCCATTTTCTCAATGGTGACCTCATGCTCCTCTAGATGAGATTCCAACTCCTCAATGTATTTCTTGCCTTCAATGGCAATAGACATGATTTCCATGAAGTTGGAACAAGCAAGTTTATTTTTGTGAAGAGCTTTAAAAATCATTTCCCCCTTAGTTTTTAAGGAGGCAACATTATCATTCTCTTCATCATAATCAACATCATCATCACTCTTGCCATCATCACAAGATATATTGGGATTCAAAGTGGGAGATACCTTTGAAGCCTTGGCCATAAGGCAAAATGCAATAGATGATGATGTAGGATCCGTTCAAGCACCATTCAAGACCACATCTTATTCCAAGGGGTGTCGGGTTTCCTCTACATTGTTAGCACAACAATTCGAGGACATATATGCATTTTTGTCATGGCAACAAGACATAGTAAACATATCATCATGAGATTTAGTCAAGCAATTTCTACATGATATGCAAGGACTATCAACACAAGCATGTGAAACATTTGGAGTGCTCGAAGCGTTAAAGCCCAAAGAAGGAGCATTGCAATAAGATAGTGATGAAGAATCATCCACAATAAACACACTATCATCATTGCAATGACCAACACTACTCACCATATCATTACCTTGTGGCAAACCACATGTAGGTGAAGTAGAAGAAGTTGAGAAGACTATACGGCCGGATGTGGAGGGAGAACAGTCATCCCCACAAAACTTGGACACGCCATATTTATCTTGAAGCTTTGTCCACAACTCATGAGCATCCCGGAACGGCATGAGTTGAAATATAACTACATTCCTCAAAGCATCGAAAAGCACATTAGAAGCTTGAGCATTGAGATAAGAGTTTTTCTCATCCTCTAAAGATAATCTTTGGGGATCCTTTGGAGGAGAAAACCCATATCTACAATTTTCTCTAAATTTGGGTCCATGACCCTAGAGAGATTAAGCATGCGAATTACCCAAACATCAAAATTTGTGCCATCGAAACTAAGAGTGTCAGATAATCCTAAACCCCTAGTCGACATCCTTACTCTCTAGGCGGTTAAGCCCTATAAAGAGAGACGAGGCTCTGATACCAATTGAAAGATCATGGATGTCGCCTAGAGGGGGGGTGAATAGGCGCTTTAAAATAATTACGGTTGAGGCTTGAACAAATGCGGAATAAACCTAGCGGTTAATTTGTCAAGCACAAAACCTACAACAACTAAGTTCACCTATGTGCACCAACAACTTATGCTAAGCAAGATAAACTACTAGGTGATAGCAAGATATATGACAAGAAACAATATGGCTATCACAAAGTAAAGTGCATAAGTAAAGAGCTCGGGTAAGAGATAACTGAGGCACGTGGACACGACGATGTATCCCAAAGTTCACACCCTTGTGGATGCTAATCTCCGTTTGGAGCGGTGTGGAGGCACAATGCTCCCCAAGAAGCCACTAGGGCCATCGTAATCTCCTCACGCCCTCGCACAATGCAAGATGTCGTGATTCCACTAAGGGACCCTTGAGGGCGGTCACCGAACCCGTACAAATGGCAACCCTTGGGGGCGGTCACCGAACCCGTACACTTTGGCAACCCTTGGGGGCGGTCACCGGAACCCGTCAAATTGCTCGGGGCGATCCCCACAACCTAATTGGAGACCCCGACACTTGCCCGGAGCTTTACACCACAATGATTGAGCTCCGAGCACCACAAAGGTTGGGGTTAACTCCCCAACGACACCACGAAGCTTCACCACAATGGAATATGGCTCCGAGGTGACCTCAACCATCTAGGGCGCCCAAGCACCCAAGAGGAACAAGCTCAAGGGTACCAAGCACCCAAGAGTAATAAGCTTCTCAACTTGTAACTTCCACGTATCACCGTGGAGAACTCAAACGATGCACCAAATGCAATGGCAAGGGCACATGGAGTGCCCAAGTCCTTCTCTCTCAAATCCCACCGAAGCAACTAATGCTAGGGAGGAAAATGAGAGGAAGAAAAACAAGGAGAACACCAAGAACTCCAAGATCCAGATTCAAGGGGTTCCCCTCACTTAGAGGAGAAAGTGATTGGTGGAAACGTGGATCTAGATCCCCTCTCTCTTTTCCCTTAAGAACTAGCAAGAATCATTGGAGGGATTGAGAGTTAGCAAGCTCGAAGAAGGTCAACAATGGGGGAAGAACACGAGCTCAACGGATAAGGTTCATTGGGGAAGAAGACCCCCTTTTATAGGTGGGGGAAAATCCAACCGTTATGCTCACAGCCCGCACAGAGCGTTACTACCGCTCCAAGGAGCGGTACTACCGCGGTAGTACCCCTTTGAAAAACAACAGCAAGGAGGCAAAAGGCCAGTAGAACCGCTGGAGCGGTACTACCGCTCGTACTCAGGGTACTACCGCTAGGGATCGCGGTACTACCGCAAAGGGTAGTGATACTCCTGCTAGCGAGCGGTACTAAAAAACTACATCCGGGCCTACCACCGCAGGACTTGGGACGAGTTTTTGGTCCGGAGCTGTACTACCGTTGTAGGAGCCGTGGTAGTACCGCTCTAGAGCGGTAGTAAAAAATTACATCCGCTCCAAATCGCGGTAGTACCGGTGCAGCCTTTTCAGAACACCAAAACTGCCACAACTTTTGCAAACGGACTCCAAATTCGATGAAACCAAGTTTGTTGGAAAGCTAGAGACAAGGGCTAACACAATCTTGAAAGAAATATCAATAGGAAGCAAATTAGAAAAGGCCCATAAGAAAATGGTGAGAACTCTTCCTCGGATAAGACCGGTAAAACCTCCAACACCGAAAACATCATAGAAGACGCATGCGAACTCCGTTTTCGATGAACTCAAGCTTGTCATCAAGATGACCATAAGCTCTAAGACTCACAAAGAGAACCAAACAATAACCAAGAAACATGATGCAAGGATGCAATGGTTTGAGCTCTCGATGAACGATACGATCAAGCTACTCACTTGAGAGCCCCCCTTGATAGTATGGCTATCGATCCTATAACCCGGCCTCCCAACTACCACCATGAGACCGGTAAAATAGAAAACCTATCAAGGGCAAACCTTTGCCTTGCACATGATCCACTTGAGCTAGATGATGACAATCTTGTCCTCCTCAAGATGGACCACCTTTCTTGATTGCGTTGGGTCGATGGAGACTAGATGATTGCTCCCCCATACTCCACTATGGGTGAGCCACTCTTCGGCACATCTTCACAAGTCCATTAACACCACAATGGATGGCAAGCTTCAAGCACTTGATCTCTTCGTGATTCTCCACTTGAACTTGCACACGGCAATCTTGATGACGATCACCACTTGATGTCATCCTTCCCATGGGTTGTATGATATCATCCTCTTGACGCAAGCCCATGGACACGTACCTAACCCCATATGGACTCTCACATAGACCATGGGTTAGCACATAAAGTGCAATGGACAATGCTTACCATACCATGGGATCACTTGATCCCTCTCGGTACATCTTCTACTCTTTGTGAGTTGATCAACTTGATTCATTCTTGACTTAGTCTTGATCAACCTTGAATCTTTCTAACTCTCGTCGTTTGGATGATGTCTTGAAGGTAAACATGAATGATCACACAATCTTCTTCTTCAAGACATGCTTGCAATAAGATCAACACTCACATGACCAATCTTTGGATAATTCCTTAATAGCACCTTGGTCAACCCATAAACTCTTTGAAACCAACACATGGACTTCAAGAAATGCCTATGGAAAAATCCTTCAAATATGACTCAATGCAACCATTAGTCCATAGAGAATGTCATCAATTACCAAAACCACACATGAGGGCACCGCATGTCCTTTCAAAATGTCGCGGGTGGATGTGCGCGTCGCCAATGGTGACCGCCTCTCCTATAACCGCATCATTCCCGAGCTCAAGTGGTCGATGCAGGGGCATACGTTCGCCACTCCGATGCGCGAACTGGACATTGGCGCCTACGACGGCATCCTCGGCATCGACTGGCTCGCGCAGCACAACCCCATGACGTGCCACTGGCAGGACAAATGGGTCAAGTTCATCCACGACGACAAAGAGGTCACGCTCCATGGCGTGCCCACGAAGGCGACCACCACCCTCAAGGCGATCAAACCCGATGAGCTGCACAAAATGATCGCGGGCAACGACGTGTGGGCTATGGCCATGGTGGACACTTGCGGTCACGCACCACCACCACGGCGTAAGTGCGCCAGCCAGACACCACTCGCTGATCTTCTGGAGGAGTTCGCCGATGTGTTCGCGGCACCGCAAGGGCTTCCTCCACGCCGTCAGTATGACCATGCGGTCACCCTGGTTGAGGGCGCGGTCCCCGCGAACACGCGCCCATACCGCTACTCACCACTCCAGAAGGACGAGATCGAGCGCCAGGTCAAGGAAATGCTTGACGCTGGCCTGATCACGCACAGTGTGAGCCCGTATGCCGCGCCGGTGCTGCTAGTCAAGAAGAAGGACGGCACCTGGCGGTTCTGCGTCGACTATCGCCGCCTAAACGACGCAACCATCAAAAACAAGTTTCCTCTGCCCATCATCGATGAGTTGCTCGATGGGTTACCTGGTGCTGCAGTCTTCTCCAAGCTCGAACTGCGCGCCGGCTACCATCAGATCAGGATGTGCGAGGAGGACGAGCACAAGACGGCGTTCAAGACGCACCACAGGCATTTTCAGTTCAGGGTCATGCCGTTCGGCCTCACAAACGCGCCGGCCATGTTTCAGTGCTTGATGAACGCCATTTTTGGTAAGTACGTGCGCAAGTTCGTGATCATCTTTCTGGATGACATTCTCGTTTTCAGTGAGACCATGGAGGAGCACCTGGAACACCTGCGCATCGTCTTCGAGCTCCTTCGAGCACACCAGCTCTACATCAAGGAGTCCAAGTGCATGTTCGCTGCCGATCACATCGACTATCTCGGCCACGTGATCTCCAAGGAGGGCGTGGCCACGGACAAGGAGAAAACGAGCGCGATGGAACAGTGGCCGACGCCGACCAATGCAACCGAGCTGCGCGGCTTTCTGGGCCTCACCGGCTACTACAGAAAGTTTGTGCCGCACTACGGCATCATCGCCAAGCCAATGACATAGCTGCTCACCAAGAAAGGCTTCGTCTGGACGGAGCAAGCTCAAGCGGCCTTTGATCAGCTCAAGACGGCGATGATCACCACGCCAGTGCTCGCGCTCCCGGATTTCGACAAGCCGTTCTCGATCGAGATAGACGCGTGCGACATAGGGGTGGGCGCGGTGCTCGTCCAGGAAGGCCACCCGTTCGCCTACTATAGCAAAGCCCTGGGAGTGCGCAACCAGCAACTGTCGATGTACGAGAAGGAATTTCTGGCGGTGATGATGGCCATCAACAAATGGCGCCCGTACCTGCAGCGTGGCCCCTTCGACATCCGCACAGACCACAAGTCCCTCTTCAACCTGGGCGAATAGCATCTGGAGACCGAGCTGTAACGCAAGGCCATGGCAAAACTGGTGGGACTCCAGTTTAGGTTTCAGTACAAGTGCGGACTGGACAACGGAGCGGCTGATGCCTTGTCGCGCGTCGGCAAGCAGCTCGACCTGGCCGCACTCTCGACGTGTCAGCCGGCCTGGCGCTAGGAAGTGCTCAAATCCTACTCCACGGACCCCGACGAGCAAGAGCGACTGCAGAAGTTAGCCATCACCAGTCCGGACGACGACGGCTACGAGCTACACCAAGGTGTGATTCACCGCGGCGGCCGGCTCTAGATTGGTGCCAATGCCACGCTCCGCACCAAGCTCATCGCCGCGCTCCACAACAACACGGTCGGCGGCCATTCGGGGACGACAGCAATGTACCAGCGGGTGCGTAAGCATTTCGAGTGGCGCGGCCTCAAGCGGGACACAGAGAAATTCGTGCAGCAATGCACCACCTGCCATCAAGCCAAGCACGAGCTCTCCAAGCCAGCAGGGCTGCTGGCACCTCTGCCTGTCCCAACGGCGCCCTGGAGGGATCTCACGATGGATTTCGTCGAAGGGTTGCCGCCATCAGAGGGCTTCGACACGATCATGGTGGTGGTCGACCGCTTCACCAAGTTTGCCCACTTCATCCCATTGCGCCATCCCTTCCACGCGTCGCAGGTGGCGCGAGCGTTCTGGGACAATGTGGTCAAGCTCCACGGCGTGCCAGCGTCCATCGTCTTCGACCGCGACAAAGTGTTCACCAGCAATCTGTGGCGGGAGCTGCTCGCGGGCGCTGGCACAAAGCTGCTCTACTCCACCGCCTACCACCCGCAAACCGATGGGCAGAGCGAGCGCGTGAACCAGTGCATGGAGATGTATCTCCGGTGCGCCGTGCACAACACTCCCGGCAAGTGGCGTCGTTGGCTGCCTATGGCGGAGTTCTGGTACAACTCCACCTTCCACTCTTCGCTCGGTTGCACCCCGTTCAAGGCGCTGTACGGCACGGAGGCCAACTTGGGAGCAACCACGGCATGGCTGGGCGACACCACGGCCGGCGAAGATATGAACTGGGCGGCGCACAGGGCGCACATCCGCGCCCAACTCGAGCGCGCCCAGCGCCGTTTCAAGAAGCAGGCCGACCGCAACCGCACCGAGCGCCAGTTTCAAGTGGGTGAGCAGGTCCTCTTGAAGCTGCAACCGTATGTGCAGCAGTCCGTCGTCAGTCGTCCCTGCGCCAAGCTCGCCTACAAATTCTTCGGACCGTACACCACCGTCGAGAAGATCGGCCTCCTGGCGTACAAGCTCGATCTTCCCGTGTCCAGCCGCGTCCACCCAGTCTTCCATGTCTCCCAATTGAAGCCGTTCACGCCAGACTACACTCCCGTGTACGCCGAGCTGCCACGCGTGCCAGACCTGTCCGTGTCTAGCGCAGCCCCGACACGCATTCTGGAACGACACATGATGAAGAGGGGCAATGCACCAGTCGTTCAGATCAAGGTGCAGTGGGGCGACAGTTCACCCCTGGCAGTCACCTGGGAGGATCTCGACGTCCTGCGCCGGCGCTTTCCGGATGCAAGCATTTGGGATGACGACGCCGCCAGCTCTCAGGAGGAGGCACAATCTCAAGGAGAGAAGAATGTCACGCCTGGCCACTTGGCCACCATTTGTCCAGCGTGACGTGGCAAGGATCGGGCTCCGCCTGTAAGTGAAGCGAGTGGGTGAGAGGAGAGGAGAGGAGAGGGGAGTGTTTAAATATGCACCAGCCGGGCTGTGGTTGGGCATGTGATGTGATAGCTGTAAACCTCATCCCAATCATTCCTCTTAACGCCGTTCTTCTTCCTCCCCAAGTCTCTCCCTCTCACTCTCCCTCACCTACCGATCCCCTTTTCTCTTCCGGTGTGTTACATATTCCTGTAAATATTACGTACAAAGTTCCTTTATGGAATACATGCCGAAGGTCAATAAGCTACCCTTTTCTTTTTAAAAATATGACACTGGAGTCTTTGAGAAAACATTGAAAGCAAAATAATCTTCCATAGATCGATTGGGGAAGATGGGCCTGTTCAGTATGCTGCTATTTCAACCCAATGTTGAGTCTGTACTACACCTGTTTCTGATTTTTCGAGGCATTCCACGCAAACAGACCATGAATCATAAAATCGTTGTCCATAAAAGAGAATAGCTCAACATGGAAAACATCTCGGACAGATGTGAAATCGCTCACAGAGACGCATGACAAAACAGCTAGTATCTCAGACTTGGCGGCTAGCTAAACGTCACAAAATTTCAGCAGTAGATAGCTACGTACTATCGAACAAACGAAAATTCAGCATTAGACATTCCCAGCTACACATCCATGCGTCGTGCTAAAAGCCTAAACACTTACTTGAGTTGATGCAGGACTCAAGCATTGAGCTTCAGCCGGCTTCTCCTTCTTTTCTGAACCCATCTTAGGCCAGTTCCTGTTTCTGTGAGCACACCCTGATTGAACCACTGCTCTACAATCTGCTCTAATAGCTAGCAACTCAGCGTCTAAACGTCAAGTAATCAAGGATATGGCTTGCCAGAATAGTACTACCTCCATTCCAAAATAAACCATGTTTTGGTCTTATATTTCGAAACGTCACAAAAAGGATATCGTAGATTTGTCTAAATTTAGATGTATGTATATACCAAATATTGTTTAGATACATCCAAATTTAGATAAATTTTAGACATCCTTTTTGACACGGAGGGAGTATTTTCTAATGAAGAGAGAATCATAGTACTTCGTCATTTGAAAGAGTACTTCTCAACTGCGATTTTGTAGTCTGAACAAAATCTGATGCAAGAAATGTAGGGTCGACCTTTTTCTACTTTTGAAAACCCAAAAGTTTATGTCACACCTCGATCGTAGATATAAACTGACACCGCCAAGAACACAATCGACTGCAAATTCAAGAAAGCACAGTCATTGTTTAGGAAGTGTAATTGCATAAAGAGAAGATAAATTGCCCAAAAAAGTGCAGTTTAGACGGACATTACGACAGATAGAACAAATAACTTAGCCTTTAGTCAAAATATAACATTTGGTTCTAGCTTCATATAAATATTTTGTACAGAACTCCTTTTTATTGATATATACAACATGGTATGTTATAGTTTGAGACAAAAGAATAATTATATTTATTTTAGTAGAGAAATTAGTGATATGATATTAATTTTGTTGTGAGAGAAAATGAACATAGTATTCCAGTGAGTCTTGTTGGCACCCTTCCTGTTTATTGTGCTAATGTTTTCGGTAACACCTAAAAACCACATTTAATGCCAAAACTGACCGGCAGATGTCAACTCATGAAACCTTCATTACACTCAACCACATCCGGATGAAAATCTACAAAAAAAATACAAAATTAATCTTCTTTCTTGTCAGCAATTTTGATTATTATTATCATTTTGACCTTGATACCGTAGGGGAAGCAATTTTGATTTTTCAGACCTAAATTCAGTCACAGTTAGAACCAAAAAACTTTAGAAAGATGATTTTTCTCAAACAAATGCTCATCCAAGTGGTCTGAATTCTCCTACAGAATTTTGTCCAACCATAATAGCGAAAACAAACAGTTTCAAAACACCTTCGCGTGCAAAAAAAAGTGTCCATGTGTCTAAGGCCACTCATATTTTTCCGATTTTTCACTCATACCTGTCAACTTTTCCTTGACTTTGTCCATAGTATGTACACATCCTAGTGCATGGAAATTAAAGAGCAGATCTAAGGAAATGCTTCTTGCGAAAAAATCTAAATTACTTATCGTTGTGTGCATCAATTGATGCATATGTGTCGGGGTTCACTCCCCTTTCCGTTTCTATTTTTTGCAAAAAGTCTGAAAAGTTATCCTCATATTTAGTTATATCTGAAAAAATACTCAAAAATCCTCTAATCAAGTCAACTTAGCACACATGGAACTCACAATTACTCAAATCAGTTAGGCCCAAAGATTTAAACACGACTAAGTAACACACGTATGCATTGACTTCACGGCTTCCTTGCCATTGCATCCTTTCGGGAGGAGGAATATAATTAAATACAATAAAAGCGACATATTAAATCTACTTCGATTCCACCAATTCTAGTGCTCTCGAAGGCGATGCCTATGAACAGGGTTACACTTACACAAAGCTGGATTAGGGGCGCCGCGGAGAGCCTGCTCCAATTTGCACCCTAGCCTCTCATACTGTAACATCCCGACATTTAGGGCCAGGAAAAACTGGGTAGCTTAAGATTGTAGATTTGCATTCCAGTTTTGAAAAGGGTGAATTTGCAAAAACTTATTTTGCTTAGGTTCAAAATGTGAAGTTGGACTAGGGATCAAATTTTGAACTCTGGAATTTGAATCAAATTTCAAATTTGAAAATTTTGGACTTAGCCAAAATTTGAAAATGGGGATAACAAAAATTATTTTAGCATCAACTTGATTGCTTAAGTTATTGTGCTTGATTGTTAGTGCATAGGAGTTGTTTGAACTCAAAGTGAAATTCAAATTTAAAATTTGAATTATTTGAGATAATTATGATTAAAAGATGAACTTTGATCAATTATTAAAAATCACCTACACCTCACAAAAATGTGAAACAAGTTGCAATGGATAGATAATAATCATCTTTATTGCATACTATTCTTACATTACAAGAATTGGATCACAATCTGATCACAGAAAAATAAAATGAAAAATACATCAAAAATAGAAAATGGAAGATCCTATTCTATCCTATCTAGTCTTTTGCTCCTTGTCTTCATCTTGAAACCTGAAATGCACAACAACAAAAGGAAGCATATTGTTATTGTTAAAATGTTTGGTCGGTCTAAGACCAACCAGTTAATGTGGAATCCACAGGATTAATTCCAAAAACTTGTTTTGGAATTAAAATAGCCAGGGCATGGCAAATAATTTTAGAAGATCATTTCCAAACCCAATTGAAACCAGAATATTAGTGACAATAAAAATAAGCAAGTAGACCATCTAAATGATCTAGTAAAATCTAATTGTGAACATTGAAGAATTGAACCAATAGTAGAACAGTAGGTTTAGAACATCACATCATTCATAAATAAATACCCAGAATATCAATATCATCAAGGTTTAGCAAAACCACTGATTAGCAAATGAAGTGCCCTGACTTGGAAACCATTTTAAGAATAGCATTTAGCAAAATTTTGATCATGGAAAGGATCATGTCCTTGCTAATCAAAATTAGCAAGTGATTAACAAATGCGACAAATAAAAGTTTAACTTGAACACAGTATTAACATCAGTGCATTGCACTGGACACATCAGAACCAAAATCCACAATCAAAAGTCAGTATACAACAAAGTCATTAATAAACAGATTAGTAGATTCATGAAAATCATGTATCTGCACTAGAAACCAAAATATAAGTCGGTTTGGAACAGTGCTCCAACCCCAGCCTATAAATACCCCCTCCCACAACACATTTCACTCACAAAAATCTCAAAGCAGCTCATAAAAACACCTTAGGGCCAGAGGCTAAAGGTTGAGCCCACAAACTCCATAGCTTGAAAGCTTGGAGAGAGATTAAAAGGGAAAGCTCACTTGTGAGTAGCCCACACATTAGAACACACCAGTAGTATAGCTAGAGGAAGAAGAAGAAGGCAAGATCAGGGGAAGCAAGGAGGTGCTGCCCAAATCTACATCAAGCATTCTTTGATATCTTCAAAGGTTTAAATTTTTAGCTTTTATTTCTGCAAGAGAGGGAGTGATTAGTAGCACACACTATTCACTGGTTGCTGTGCATCCTGCACAGAGGAACACCACAGCCATGCCTAGTGAAAAGGGCACGACCATTAAAATTTGGTGTGTGAGCTCAAGGAAGAAGATGAAGTGGCAATCACACACCTCATAATCCTTCTATACAGCCCCTATACACATCAAAATGGGGATCATAGAATTAATATGATTGTGGTAGTGGAAGTTTATCCACTAAGTGTGGTAGTTGCAAGCTCTAAGAGATGCAACATATAATTGTATATTGATTGATAATGAGCATTCAAGCTCAACTGAGTGATGTATATCAAATAAAAACACCACTGTCAATAACAGACAGAAGAGTCATTATTCAGTGAAGTGTCAAATTTGATGAGTTAAATTGTTGCAAGTGTCTATAATTTCACCATTAAGTGAAGTGAATCACAATTAACATCTAACTGAAACCCATAGAACCAAAGTGATCACTGAATATCAACACTATCATAGCTAAACCCCCAGCAAGCCAGCATCACTGAAGAAATTCTTCAGAAACCCTAGAATTTTTCCCAAAGGGGAAAGCAGTGTAAGAGATCGTTTGATAGAAGTCATGGAAGAGAGAGGAGTTGGGAGAGAGAGAGAGAGAGAGAGAGAGAGAGAGAGAGAAAAGGGTGGCTGAGCCACTTACCTGGACCAGCATGGCCTAGCCACGGTGGCCGGAGAACAACGGAGCACGGCGGTGGTCGCCAGGAGAGGGAACCCCATGCCAGGGGATACGTGTTGGGAAACGTAGTAATTTCAAAAAAATTCCTACTCACACGCAAGATCATGGTGATGCATAGCAACGAGGGGGAGAGTCTGATCTACGTACCCTTGTAGATCACAACGGAAGCGTTGACACAACGTAGAGGAAGTAGTCGTACGTCTTCTTCCCGATCCGACCGATCCAAGCACCGTTACTCCGGCACCTCCGAGTTCTTAGCACACGTACAGCTCGATGACGATCCCCGGGCTCCGATCCAGCAAAGCTTCGGGGAGGAGTTCCGTCAGCACGACGGCATGGTGACGATCTTGATGTTCTACCGACGCAGGGCTTCGCCTAAGCACTACAACGATATGGTCGAGGTGGAATATGGTGGCAGGGGGCACCGCACACGGCTAAGGAACGATCTCAAGGATCAACTTGTGTGTGTAGAGGTGCCCCCTGCCCCCGTATATAAAGGGTCCAAGGGGGAGGGGCTGGCCGGCCAAGGGAGGCGCGCCAGGAGAGTCCTACTCCCTCTGGGAGTAGGATCCCCCCCCCAATCCTAGTTGGAATAGGATTCATCAAGTGGGGAAAGAGAGAGAGGGGGGCCGGCCACCTCTCCTACTCCTAATAGGACTAGGGGAGGGGGGAGGCGCGCGGCCACCTTGGGCTGCCCCCTTCTCCTTTCCACTAAGGCCCACTATGGCCCATTTGATTCCCGGGGGGTTCCGGTAACCTCCCGGTACTCCGGTAAAATTGCGATTTCACCCGGAACACTTCCGATGTCCAAATATAGGCTTCCAATATATCAATCTTTATGTCTCGACCATTTCAAGACTCCACGTCATGTCCGTGATCACATCCGGGACTCCGAACAACCTTCGGTACATCAAAATGCATAAGCTCATAATAACTGTCATCGTAACGTTAAGCGTGCGGACCCTACGGTTCGAGAACAATGTAGACATGACTGAGACACATCTCCAGTCAATAACCAATAGCGGGACCTGGATGCCCATATTGGTTCCTACATATTCTACGAAGATCTTTATCGGTCAGACCGCATAACAACATACGTTGTTCCCTTTGTCATCGGTATGTTACTTGCCCGAGATTCGATCGTCGGTATCCAATACCTAGTTCAATCTCGTTTACCGGCAAGTCTCTTTACTCGTTCCGTAATACATCATCGTGCAACTAACTCATTAGTTGCAATGCTTGCAAGGCTTAAGTGATGTGCATTACCGAGAGGGCCCAGAGATACCTCTCCGACAATCGGAGTGACAAATCCTATTCTCGAAATACGCCAACCCAACATCTACCATTGGAGACACCTGTAGTACTCCTTTATAATCACCCAGTTACGTTGTGACGTTTGGTAGCACCCAAAGTGTTCCTCCGGCAAACGGGAGTTGCATAATCTCATAGTTATAGGAACATGTATAAGTCATGAAGAAAGCAATAGCAACATACTAAACGATCGGGTGCTAAGCTAATGGAATGGGTCATGTCAATCAGATCATTCAACTAATGATGTGACCTCGTTAATCAAATAACAACTCTTTGCTCATGGTTAGGAAACATAACCATCTTTGATTAACGAGCTAGTCTAGTAGAGGCATACAAGTGACACTCTGTTTGTCTATGTATTCACACATGTATTATGTTTCCGGTTAATACAATTCTAGCATGAATAATAAACATTTATCATGATATAAGGAAATAAATAATAACTTTATTATTGCCTCTAGGGCATATTTCCTTCAGTCTCCCACTTGCACTAGAGTCAATAATCTAGATTACACAGTAATGATTCTAACACCCATGGAGCCTTGGTGCTGATCATGTTTTGCTCGTGGAAGAGGCTTAGTCAACGGGTCTGCAATATTCAGATCCATATGTATCTTGCAAATCTCTATGTCTCCCACCTGGACTAGATCCCGGATGGAATTGAAGCGTCTCTTGATGTGCTTGGTCCTTTTGTGAAATCTGGATTCCTTTGCCAAGGCAATTGCACCAGTATTGTCACAAAAGATTTTCATTGGCCCGATGCACTAGGTATGACACCAAGATCGAATATGAACTCCTTCATCCAGACTCCTTCGTTCGCTGCTTCCGAAGCAGCTATGTACTCCGCTTCACATGTAGATCCCGCTACGACGCTTTGTTTAGAACTGCAGCAACTGACAGCTCCACCGTTTAACGTAAACACGTATCCGGTTTGCGATTTAGAATCATCCGGATCAGTGTCAAAGCTTGCATCAACGTAACCGTTTACGATGAGCTCTTTGTCACCTCCATATACGAGAAACATATCCTTAGTCCTTTTCAGGTATTTCAGGATGTTCTTGACCGCTGTCCAGTGATCCACTCCTAGATAACTTTGGTACCTTCCTGCTAAACTTATAGCAAGGCACACATCAGGTCTGGTACACAACATTGCATACATGATAGAGCCAATGGCTGAAGCATAGGGAACATCTTTCATTTTCTCTCTATCTTCTGTAGTGGTCGGGCATTGAGTCTGACTCAACTTCACACCTTGTAACACAGGCAAGAACCCTTTCTTTGCTTGATCCATTTTGAACTTCTTCAAAATCTTGTCAAGGTATGTGCTTTGTGAAAGTCCAATTAAGCGTCTTGATCTATCTCTATAGATCTTTATGCCTAATATGTAAGTAGCTTCACCGAGGTCTTTCATTGAAAAACTCTTATTCAAGTATCCCTTTATGCTATCCAGAAATTCTATATGATTTCCAATCAGCAATATGTCATCCACATATAATATCAGAAATGCTACAGAGCTCCCACTCACTTTCTTGTAAATACAGGCTTCACCGAAAGTCTGTATAAAACCAAATGCTTTGATCACACTATCAAAGCGTTTATTCCAACTCCGAGAGGCTTGCACCAGTCCATAAATGGATCGCTGGAGCTTGCACACTTTGTTAGCTCCCCTTGGATCGACAAAACCTTGCGGTTGCATCATATACAACTCTTCTTCCAGAAATCCATTCAGGAATGCAGTTTTGACATCCATCTGCCAAATTTCATAATCATAAAATGCGGCAATTGCTAACATGATTCTGACAGACGTAAGCATCGCTACGGGTGTGAAGGTCTCATCGTAGTCAACTCCTTGAACTTGTCGAAAGCCTTTTGCGATAAGTCGAGCTTTGTAGACAGTAACATTACCATCAGCGTTAGTCTTTTTCTTGAAGATCCATTTATTCTCAATTGCTTGCCGATCATCGGGCAAGTCAACCAAAGTCCATACTTTGTTCTCATACATGGATCCCATCTCATATTTCATGGCTTCTAGCCACTTTGCGGAATCTAGGCTCACCATCGCTTCTTCATAGTTCGTAGGTTCATCATGATCTAGTAGCATGATTTCCAGAACTGGATTACCGTACCACTCTGGTGCGGATCTCACTCTGGTTGATCTACGAGGTTCAGTAGTATCTTGTTCCGAAGTTTCATGATCAGGATCATTAACTTCCTCACTTATTGGTGTAGGTGTCGCAGAAACAGTTTTCTGTGATGTACTACTTTCCAACAAGGGAGCAGGTACAGTTACCTCGTCAAGTTCTACTTTCCTCCCACTCACTTCTTTCGAGAGAAACTCCTTCTCTAGAAATGATCCATTCTTAGCAATAAATGTCTTGCCTTCGGATCTGTGATAGAAGGTGTACCCAATAGTTTCCTTTGGGTATCCTATGAAGACACATTTCTTAGATTTGGGTTCGAGCTTATCAGGTTGAAGCTTTTTCACATAAGCATCGCAGCCCCAAACTTTAAGAAACGACAACTTTGGTTTCTTGCCAAACCATAGTTCATATGGCGTCGTCTCAACGGATTTTGATGGTGCCCTATTTAACGTGAATGCGGCCGTCTCTAAAGCATAACACCAAAACGATAGCGGTAAATCAGTAAGAGACATCATAGATCACACCATATCTAGTAAAGTACGATTACGACGTTCGGATACACCATTACACTGTGGTGTTCTGGGTGGCGTGAGTTGCGAAACTATTCCACAATTTTTCGAATGTACACCAAACTCGTAACTCAAATATTCTCCTCCACGATCAGATCATAGAAACTTTATTTTCTTGTTACGATGATTTTCAACTTCACTCTGAAATTCTTTGAACTTTTCAAATGTTTCAGACTTGTGTTTCATCAAGTAGATATACCCATATCTGCTTAAATCATCTGTGAAGGTGAGAAAATAACGATATCCGCCACGAGCCTCAATATTCATCGGACCACGTACATCGGTATGTATGATTTCCAACAAATTTGTTGCTCTCTCCATAGTACCGGAGAATGGTGTTTTAGTCATCTTGCTCATGAGGTACGGTTCGCAAGTACCAAGTGATTCATAATCAAGAGGTTCCAAAAGCCCATCAGTATGGAGTTTCTTCATGCGCTTTACACCGATATGACCTAAATGGTAGTGCCACAAATAAGTTGCACTATCATTATCAACTCTGCATCTTTTGGCTTCAACATTATGAATATGTGTGTTACTACTATCGAGATTCATCAAAAATAGACCACTCTTCAAAGGTGCATGACCATAAAAGATATTACTCATATAAATAGAACAACCATTATTCTCTGATTTAAATGAATAACCGTCTCGCATCAAACAAGATCCAGATATAATGTTCATGCTTAACGCTGGCACCAAATAACAATTATTTAGGTCTAATATTAATCCTGAAGGTAGATGTAGAGGTAGCGTGCCGACCGCGATCACATCGACTTTGGAACCGTTTGCCACGCGCATCGTCACCTCGTCCTTTGCCAGTGTTCGCTTAATCCATAGTCCCTGTTTCGAGTTGCAAATATTAGCAACAGAACCAGTATCAAATACCCAGGTGCTACTGCGAGCTCTAGTAAGGTACACGTCAATAACATGTATATCACATATACCTTTGTTCACCTTGCCATCCTTCTTATCTGCCAAATACTTGGGGCAGTTCCGCTTCAAGTGACCAGTCTGCTTGCAGTAGAAGCACTCAGCTTCAGGCTTAGGTCCAGACTTGGGTTTCTTCTCCTGAGCAGCAACTTGCTTGCCGTTCTTCTTGAAGTTCCCCTTCTTCTTCCCTTTGCCCTTTTTCTTGAAACTAGTGGTCTTGTTAACCATCAACACTTGATGCTCCTTTTTGATTTCTACCTCCGCAGCTTTCAGCATTGCGAAGAGCTCGGGAATAGTCTTGTTCATCCCTTGCATATTATAGTTCATCACGAAGCTCTTGTAGCTTGGTGGCAGTGATTGGAGAATTCTGTCAATGATGCAATCATCTGGAAGATTAACTCCCATTTGAATCAAGTGATTGTTATACCCAGACATTTTGAGTATATGCTCATTCACAGAACTGTTCTCCTCCATCTTGCAGCTATAGAACTTATTGGAGACTTCATATATCTAATCCGGGCATTTGCTTGAAATATTAACTTCAACTCCTGGAACATCTCATATGCTCCATGACGTTCAAAACATCGTTGAAGTCCTGATTCTAAGCCGTAAAGCATGGCACACTGAACTATCGAGTAGTCATCAGCTTTGCTCTACCAGATGTTCATAACACCTGGTGTTGCTCCAGTAGCAGGCCTGGCACCCAGCGGTGCTTCCAGGACGTAATTCTTCTGAGCAGCAATGAGGATAATCCTCAAGTTACGGACCCAGTCCGTGTAATTGCTACCATCATCTTTCAACTTTGCTTTCTCAAGGAACGCATTAAAATTCAACGGAACAACATCACGAGCCATCTATCTACAATCAATATAAACAAGCAAGATACTATCAGGTACTAAGTTCTGTCAGGACCCTAATTCCAAGTCACACCGATCTAGCATGTAACACATCATATCACTTTGTGGCCTCACGCACGGTATTTCCACAGGTGCCACCTTACCTGGCCCGGGACCGTTTGCGCCTTTTGGCTCACGTACATGATAGTGTCGCTAGCATCTATATGACAAAGAACCCGGGCCGACATGGCTAGTCATGAACCCAAAGCGGCACTAACCCATGGGGACAGGCATACATGAATCAACCTCGAGCATGTCGGTCAACAACGTGTGAATCCGGGCTGTAGCACTTGGCTAACAGGACTCCGGTAACCCGGGCTGTAGCAGGCTAGGCAGGACTCCGGATGTCACCGCGTGACATTTCCCCGAAGGGACAGACACAGGAACGAAGAGAAACACATGCCGGCCAGTCAAGTGTCCTAAGTAGTAGTGCTGGGCTAACAGGACTCCGGTGAACCGGGCTGTAGCGGACTACTATCGCTCAGAAAGCACTAGACTACATTTCCCCATATGATAGGCTGCCAAGGATAAACAACTAGATTGTCGGATCCCACTCATACCAAGCATTTCAATCATACACACAATATGCCCGATATGAGTACATACAACATGGCATCACAACAAGACTCTACGACTCAAGTATCTATTCATTAGGCTCCGAAGAGCGAGATATTACAAACATGGGTCTCATGACCCAACACCATAGCATACAATGCAAAACACATGCGGAAGCTTAACATGTCTAAGTACAGACATCTATAAATGAAAAAGGCTAAGAAGCCTGACTATCTACCAGATCCTGTCGAGGGCACAAGATCGTAGCTGAGGTATCAAGCTAAACGTCGAAGTCCACGCGGAACTACTAGCGAGACTGGAGTCTCTCTGCAAAACATAAATTAAGCAAACGTGAGTACAAAGGTACTCAACAAGACTTACATCAGAACTAGCTACATATGCATCGGTATCAACAAAGGGGGTGGTGGAGTTTAACTGCAGCAAGCCAGCTTTGACTCAGTGGCTAACCTGAACTACGACTGCAAGTAACTCTCTTGAGGTGGCGCACACGAGTCCACATGTTCACCATATCAATACACCACTATGGATCCGCTCCCGTCTCCCTACGAGAAGGCCATCCATAGCACTCACGCTTATCTTGCGCATTTTAGGGTATCCACTTTCACTTGTCTATGAACTATGCAAGGGGTCCAAGTTTCCATATCCGAGGAATCCGGCTATTCGAATAGATAATGATAACCCTGCAGGGGTGTACTTCTTCACACACGCTCTCGCCACTTACCGCCCTGTACACATCATGTACCTCGGCAACCTTCAAGCGGAAGCCGGGCGAGGGTCTCGGCCACGACCTGACTAACCAACAAGTCTCTAGTCCAGGTTTATCGCCTATTCGGGTTCCATCCGCAAGGAGATCCGGCCGGGGTGTCGCTCACAGCCCCAAACGATGTGTACAGGGTTCCCAAGCCCACCATCCGGGTGCCACTTGGTACACCGGGCCACTGTGCCTAGTCTGTCCCAAGCCCACCTGTACCGGGTGCCACTTGGTAGACTACTAACACTACCTACAAACACCAGAAACTAGTTGCAACTCCTGGACAGAGATCAAGTTGATTAATAAGTCAAGAGAGCTTGGAGCGCCCGGAGCCCAATGTGTGGTAGTAACTGTTCATGGATCACAAACACAGGACTCAGTTCCTGAGGACGGCTGCAATGAGACAACCCACCATGTACTCCTACATGGCCTCTCACCGCTACCTTTACCAAATCGTGTTCACACACTTAGCTCTCAACAGTAGGACATGTTTACACACCTCCGATTCATCCCGATGAATCAGGCCTGACCCAACTCTAAGCAGTAGCAGGCATGACAAACAAGCATGAATGAGTAGGCACATCAGGGCTCAAACAACTCCTACTCATGCTAGTGGGTTTCATCTATTTACTGTGGCAATGACAGGTCATGCAGAGGATAAGGGGTTCAACTACCGCAACAAGTAGCAGATGATCGTTGTTGTCCTAATGCAGTAAAAGAGAGCAGGAGCGAGAGAGTGGGCTTGTATCAGAATGAACAAGGGGGTTTTGCTTGCCTGGCACTTCTGAAGATAGTATAGCTCTTCATCGGTGTCATCGATCTCATCATCGGAACGAATGTCTACCGAGAGGGAACAACCACCGGCAAACACAAAAGGGAACCACAATCAATGCAATGCACATACATATGAATGATATGTCATATTAAGGTACTGAATTGACCTAGTGTAACAGTTAGTCATATTCATTGAAGTGGAATTCAAACCTATAGCAAATTTCAACTCCAAAACTAATTACTATTTATTCCATAAACATGAATTGTCCTATTCAGTGAGGTTAACTTGTTCAAACATGCATGCAAATGACATATTCAGATTCTCTGGATTTTTCTGATCATTTTACATATATAATTTATCTTATTTGGAGTTATGGTTGAATTTCTATGATCTTTAGAAGTTCTGGACAATTTCTGGAATTTCCTGAATTAAAATTAATCCAGAAAATGAGTTATGGCGTCAGCACTACGTCACTGTGATGTCAGCAGGTCAACTGAGCTGCCCTGGGTCAAACCTGACCCGTGGGGCCCGCACGTCAGTGTAACAGGGCAGGGAGAGAGGCTGACTAGTGGGTCCGGGTCAATGATGACGTGGCATGGTCAAACTGACATGTGGGGCCCATGGCGGTTAGTTTATTCTAAACAGAAATAAAACCCAGGTAATTAGGGAGTGGGGCCCAGGTGTCAGTGAGCTAGGGGGGTTAGTTAGGGCGTCATTAGCTGTTAATGATGTCCATTTCGACAGTCGCCGGAGTTTCGCCGGTGACGACCCAAAACTGCGGCGGCAACTCGCCGGACTTTAGCTACACACGACGGTTCGACGCGCGGAAGCCACCAGGAGGTAGCCCACACTCTTCCGCATCCAGAGGAGTAGGTGGGAGGCGGCGGGGACGCCATAGCTCGCCGGAGCAGAGCTCGTGGCGGCGGCCGGAGCTCGGCCTCGAGCGGCGCGGGGCTGTAGGGCTCGGGAAGGCCAGCCGAGGGGCTCCTCGGCACCCTCGTGGTGCAAGGGGGATGGTGACACGCTCGGGAGCGAGCTGCGGTGGCTAAAGCGGCGGCGGCGACATGGCCGGCGACAGAAGCTCACGGGCACGGCGATTAACAGGGCTATGGCACGGGAGAGACTACGAGGAGAGAGGGGAAAAGCGGCGGTGCTCACAGCGCGTCGTTTGTAGGCGACGGCGGGCTCGGGGGAGGCCAGACGGCGACGAATCCGTCGATGGAGTCCGGCGACCGTGCTCGGAGAAGAACGATCGATGGTGATGTTATGGTGCTTCCGGGCTCGTGTGCTTCGGTGTGGAGGAGCTTTGTGCGCAGCGGAGCTCGTGGACCAAAAGGAGGGCGAGGGGAGCGCGGTGTCCACGGTGGTTCTTGTCGGGGCTCTCGGGTGCCCGTGGTCGAACGCGGGAGAGGGAGCAGAGGAGGGGGGTCCAGAGCGAGAGAGGGGGAGTGAGAGGGGGTCAGGGGGTGTCGTGGCGCTGTCTAGGCGCGACGAGGAGGAGCCAGGAAGGCAGCTGCCGGCGTGGCGCGCCGTGGCGCCGTGCTCGGCCTTGCCTCTGCCAGTAGGCAGAGGTTGAAGACAAGGATGCCCCTGGTGGGCTGGGCTGGTTTGTTGGGCTGCCACGTAAGAAGACCCTGGTGAGTCCTTCTCTCTCTCTCTCTCTCTCTCTTTCTAATTTATTTTGTTTTTCTATTTTTCTGCTTTATGTTTGTAGATAAAATACCAACCAAAACACTTTGGTTAATTCTATAAATTTTGTGAGGAATATTTGAATTATTTTCAAACCACACAATAAATTTCAGAATATTTGGAGCAACCAATATTTAATGGTAACTTTTAAACTCCAACTCAAATACCATAATGATTTAATTCAATGACCAAAATGTCCTAGAAAAATATGCATCATCTCCGGTAGAGGCTTTCACCTTTTTCCATAAATCATGAACATTTTAAAAGGATATTTTGAGGTCATTGAAAATATTTTGGTTGAACCTATTTGAATTGCATTTGTGCTAGGGTTTATCAATCCCCATTTCAAAATTTATTAAATTGAACATGATGACATGAATGCTTATGAAACTAATTGCAAACAAACTCTAGGGCTGTGACAACTCACCCCCATTAACAAAAATCTCGTCCCGAGATTCAAGACGTGAGGTAAGAAGACAGAGGGGCACAACTAATACGGTCTTCACGATCCAGGTTGCATCTCATAAGGTTGTTGATCCGATCACCATCATTGTCTTGATGTCTTGCTCTGAGAATTTCATCCACTCATGACAATGAGAAGGAAGGAAAACCCTAAAGAGTCGATCTCCTCGAAGATCAGGCAACTCACGATCAACTCACGGAGTGAGACATAGAAACATCTCGCGAACTGAGAGGCAAAACTTGCATCAGGAGCGATAGAAGAAACAATTTGACGAGGGTTTCAAAGTAGCGAGGGGAATTGCCATGATTCTAAAACAGGGCACCTCGGGGAAGGTGACTCGAAGAACTATTCCCTTAAGTGGCAAAAAGAATTACTTTTGATTCAGAGATCGTTGAAACTCTTCATACCAGCTTAAGGCAATTTACAATTGATCGTTTGAGATAGCTTGAAGAGCTGGCATACTTGGACTAGGATGGATGATGTGGACTACCTTGTTGAAGACAACGCAATGGATGATTTTTAGCTTATCATTGGAAATGGATGGGACCCATGGTAAGTCCACTTTTGAAGATGATCCTGAACAACAGCTACTGTGGTGTAAGCTAGGAACAAAATGCAAATGTTGGGAATGATTCTAGTAACTGGGGAGAAGGTTCACCGGCAAAGGTGATTCCACCAATTGTATGGCTATCAACAACTGCGAGGACGGAGGCACATTCCAGTTAACGACAGCATCAGAACCTAGTGCCTGAGCGTGCTCTCAAGAACTTGAGCATTTCTGTATTCATCAAGGTTCTGCCAATATCCGTGTCAAGGATCCTGGCAACACAACATGCTACCATGATGAATGGTGATGGATAATGCAGATGCAAAGGAAGATAAAACTTTCTCAGATTTCACCTTAGCGAAGCCAAGGAAACAAAATCTGGATGATCGACCGAGAGACATTTAGCACTCCGCTTCTAATGTTCTCCTTGATGCGCTAGGATATCTCATTTATTGATATGGTTTGGTATCTAGGACATCAAGTAAGAGGTCGGACTTCGGGAGCACAAGAATCCGTAAGGATTAACTACGGAGGTAAATCCTACGAAATCCTCATGGGAAGGTGGCCAACTTTCTTCAATCGAGATACTACAATAATAGGTCTTCCAGCTGGATGTGTTGGCCACGACATCCACTTTACCGGTTATCGAGAGACCAATATTATAGTTCTTGGAAAATGCTCCAACCATCATATCTGCCTGAGATTCAAATCTGGTTGGTGACAGGATATTCCAGACTCACCGAGTCTAGAATGGAAAATGAAGGTTTGCAACACAATTTGACGAGATGATGTTGCGAGATTCTCGGGAAATGAACTGCGATAGCAAGCTCCAAAACATGAGCTGGTTCTGCTACAAACATGTGAACACGCTGTCCCAGACAAGCATGACCACGTAGTAGTCTTACAAGGAAACACTGCCGAGTTCAGGTGGGGAACCATTATTGAAGATATCGAAGTCTTCTGCATGTCCGTCGGGAATAGCAGTTGAACTTCTTATCCTTGAACAAACCAATCAGTGGCTTTGTGTACTAGGAGATACATATAGAATGTAGATGATCAGTCTATCAGACCATAGAATACTTCGCACATGCATGACTGACTTGGGATGATTCCAGAGGAAGCAAAAACAAACTTTCTCGAATTCACGGCGGCAACTTACATCAGATGCACATGAATTAGAGGAAGTCACATCTTTCAACCGGACATATGCTTCATGATCGGGACATGAGGGCAATGCTTATAAAGTTTCCAACACTAGCTGGATGTTCAACACAATCATGGAGGAGACAAAATGCCGCTGATGGGCTCAACAGCAACTCATCGGAATTTCCATATCACTGGACTTCCACCACTATGTGAACGATGTGATAGTATTGGTCAGACCAAAGATATAATGGTGTATGCTCGAGGGACAACCACAAGTAAGACAACATTACGAACATCGTTGGTTCTGATTTGATTTGACGATAGCCCACACTCAAATCAAGGTTTGGACAAGATAATAGATACAACAACTGACCATGAGGACCAATTGGTGAAGATATCATCTTTCTTCAACACACACACACACAAGGATATCCCTTAGGGATGAACTAAGTCGGACAAGTTTTCATCTTCCAACTCTCCAAGTTGTTGTTAAGCTTAACCAACTAGCTCAGGGGTATCCAACACAGATTCTTGGGGAAAAGTGGTTTATCGGAAAACCAACTTGATCACGAACTCAACATAACGGTCAGGTGACAACCTGATAACACTTCCGAGAAGATATTCGGAAAATCACGAACCACCGGTATGTTACTAAGCTCGAGAACAACCTTGCTTTTCAGGGCAAGATGATATGATCAAAGAGTGAGGGATTGGCACAATCCTAACCCATTGATCGAAGTGTGCACCAGAAATATGGACTAGGTAGCACGATCAGTCTTAGAATGATAATTCAATAACCAACACGCTAAGGATGAGAATATTGTCCATTAACAACCAAGCAACGGAGTTGCTAGGAGTATTGATTTCACACATCACGGTTCACTTGTCGGCATTCCGGTTGCGACAACACGGGACCGAGGAATGAAGAATGATGGTAAGAAGTATCACTGCGTCAAGAATTCATGAGAGATGTGCACTTCTCACGACGCTCTTGACATAAAGTGGGTAATACTTCAAGGTAGAACAGAACCAAAAGCTGGATTGGCATTTTGATCTGTGGAATACAACCACTTTGACCCGATCCCAGAAATGGATGAGGTACTGGAGTTTGTTTCTCCTAGTCATTCCGAATAGAATGGCTTGACGGACCACAGAAGTAAAAGGCACTGATGAACATGAATGCACGACTACTTCTGACTATCAAGTGATAGACGGAGGTCGGAATATAACTAAAGGGGGACAACTCAAAGGAACATATAACTTTCTGAGTTGTGGATGCATAGGTTAATATGTCGAACGGTTTCAACATATTTCTTCCGGATAACCCATGCAGAAAGGTAGAACTGGCGGAGCCACAATATAGAATGGAGAACTCATCAAGAGCACTCTGGTTGTGATCCTTTGGTTCAAGAACTTCTGCCATAAGTGGTTCATAGTATTTGGAAGAAGGAAATACCACGGACCTCAAGGACTATCGCAAAGGTTACTAATATCCTAAAGGAACTAGCAACACTATCAACATGAGGTAAGTAGGGTGAATCTCGGGTTCAAGAACCCATGAATAGAGTACCTACTACTAAATGGCATCATGGGATGCTTTCGAGAATGGTGGCCAGAATCATCACACCGGGAACACAAAACATGGCTAGATTACTAGGTGACTCCCTAAAACACCTAGGGTCATAATAATAGCTCCAACATATATGCCGAGGCAACGGAGTACCTCAACTTGACGATTAGTGTGATTAAACTGGCCCATAAGACATCTAACACAGGAGAAAGGGATATGCAAATGCATCAGATTGTTTAGAAACCTGGAATGACTCGGACAGCATAACGGCTGTAATTGCTCAAAAAGATTTGAGACAACCTGCAAAAATGGTGGCATAACCACTTAACAACATCATATCAAGGTTCCGAGACCAACTATGAACATACAGAAGTAATAGAAATTGAACTGAGACTTGAATCCAACAATCTACAAGTCTATGGATTAGTAACACATGATCCTGATAGAAAGATGAGAAGCCTAGTTCTTAATCCCCGTAGAAGAGAATAGGGTGACTCAGATCAGAAGGGCACGAGGTAAAGGAGTAAAAAGAGCCTTACGTTCCCTTCCACAATCAATTCCCTTACATAACTAAAGCATTTCTAGACTCGACTTCGACCAGTTTGGCTTGGTAATACTACAGGCAGTCAGGCTCTGATACCAAAGCTGTCAGGACCCCGATTCCAAGTCACACCGATCTAGCATGTAACACATCATATCACTTTGTGGCCTCACGCACGGTATTTCCACAGGTGCCACCTTACCTGGCCCGGGACCGTTTGCGCCTTTTGGCTCACGTATATCATAGTGTCGCTAGCATCCATATGACAAAGAACCCGGGCCGACATGGCTAGACGTGAACCCAAAGCGGCACTAACCCATGGGGACAGGCATACATGAATCAACCTCGAGCATGTCGGTCAACAACGTGTGAATCCGGGCTGTAGCACTGGGCTAACAGGACTCCGGTAACCCGGGCTGTAGCAGGCTAGGCAGGACTCCGGATGTCACCGCGTGACATTTCCCCGAAGGGACAGACACAGGAACGAAGAGAAACACATGCCGGCCAGTCAAGTGTCCTGAGCAGTGGTGCTGGGCTAACAGGACTCCGGTGAACCGGGCTGTAGCGGACTACTATCGCTCAGAAAGCACTAGACTACATTTCCCCATATGATAGGCTGCCAAGGATAAACAACTAGATTGTCGGATCCCACTCATACCAAGCATTTCAATCATACACACAATATGCCCGATATGAGTACATACAACATGGCATCACAACAAGACTCTACGACTCAAGTATCTATTCATTAGGCTCCGAAGAGCGAGATATTACAAACATGGGTCTCATGACCCAACATCATAGCATACAATGCAAAACACATGCGAAAGCTTAACATGTCTAAGTACAGACATCTATAAATGAAAAAGGCTAAGAAGCCTGACTATCTACTAGATCCTGTCGAGGGCACAAGATCGTAGCTGAGGTATCAAGCTAAACATCGAAGTCCACGCGGAACTACTAGCGAGACTGGAGTCTCTCTGCAAAACATAAATTAAGCAAACGTGAGTACAAACGTACTCAACAAGACTTACATCAGAACTAGCTACATATGCATCGGTATCAACAAAGGGGGTGGTGGAGTTTAACTGCAGCAAGCCAGCTTTGACTCAGTGGCTAACCTGAACTACGACTGCAAGTAACTCTTTTGAGGTGGCGCACACGAGTCCACATGTTCACCATATCAATACACCACTATGGATCCGCTCCCGTCTCCCTACGAGAAGGCCATCCATAGCACTCACGCTTATCTTGCGCATTTTAGGGTATCCACTTTCACTTGTCTATGAACTATGCAAGGGGTCCAAGTTTCCATATCCGAGGAATCCGGCTATTCGAATAGATAATGATAACCCTGCAGGGGTGTACTTCTTCACACACGCTCTCGCCACTTACCGCCCTGTACACATCATGTACCTCGGCAACCTTCAAGCGGAAGCCGGGCGAGGGTGTCGGCCACGACCTGACTAACCAACAAGTCTCTAGTCCAGGTTTATCGCCTATTCGGGTTCCATCCGCAAGGAGATCCAGCCGGGGTGTCGCTCACAGCCCCAAACGATGTGTACAGGGTTCCCAAGCCCACCATCCGGGTGCCACTGTGCCTAGTCTGTCCCAAGCCCACCTGTACCGGGTGCCACTTGGTAGACTACTAACACTACCTATAAACACCAGAAACTAGTTGCAACTCCTGGACAGAGATCAAGTTGATTAATAAGTGAAGAGAGCTTGGAGCGCCCGGAGCCCAATGTGTGGTAGTAACTGTTCATGGATCACAAACACAGGACTCAGTTCCTGAGGACGGCTGCAATGAGACAACCCACCATGTACTCCTACATGGCCTCTCACCGCTACCTTTACCAAATCGTGTTCACACACTTAGCTCTCAACAGTAGGACATGTTTACACACCTCCGATTCATCCCGATGAATCAGACCTGACCCAACTCTAAGCAGTAGCAGGCATGACAAACAAGCATGAATGAGTAGGCACATCAGGGCTCAAACAACTCCTACTCATGCTAGTGGGTTTCATCTATTTACTGTGGCAATGACAGGTCATGCAGAGGATAAGGGGTTCAACTACCGCAACAAGTAGCAGATGATCGTTGTTGTCCTAATGCAGTAAAAGAGAGCAGGAGCGAGAGAGTGGGCTTGTATCAGAATGAACAAGTGGGTTTTGCTTGCCTGGCACTTCTGAAGATAGTATAGCTCTTCATCGGTGTCATCGATCTCATCATCGGAACGAATGTCTACCGAGAGGGAACAACCACCGGCAAACACAAAAGGGAACCACAATCAATGCAATGCACATACATATGAATGATATGTCATATTAAGGTACTGAATTGACCTAGTGCAACAGTTAGTCATATTCATTGAAGTGGAATTCAAACCTATAGCAAATTCCAACTCCAAAACTAATTACTATTTATTCCATAAACATGAATTGTCCTATTCAGTGAGGTTAACTTGCTCAAATATGCATGCAAATGACATATTCAGATTCTTTGGATTTTTCTGATCATTTTACATATATAATTTATCTTATTTGGAGTTACGGTTGAATTTCTATGATTTTTAGAAGTTTTGGACAATTTCTGGAATTTCCTGAATTAAAATTAATCCAGAAAATGAGTTATGGCATCAGCACTACGTCACTATGACGTCAGCAGGTCAACTGAGCTGCCCTGGGTCAAACCTGACCCGTGGGGCCCGCACGTCAGTGTAACAGGGCAGGGAGAGAGGCTGACTAGTGGGTCCGGGTCAATGATGATGTGGCATGGTCAAACTGACATGTGGGGCCCATGGCGGTTAGTTTATTCTAAACAGAAATAAAACCCAGGTAATTAGGGAGTGGGGCCCAGGTGTCAGTGAGCTAGGGGGGTTAGTTAGGGCGTCATTAGCTGTTAATGATGTCCATTTCGACAGTCGCCGGAGTTTCGCTGGCGACGACCCAAAACTGCGGCGGCAACTCACCGGACTTGAGCTACACACGACGGTTCGACGCGCGGAAGCCACCAGGAGGTAGCCCACACTCTTCTGCATCCAGAGGAGCAGGTGGGAGGCGGCGGGGACGCCATAGCTCGCCGGTGCAGAGCTCGTGGCGGCGGCCGGAGCTCGGCCTCGAGCGGCGGGGGGCTGTAGGGCTCGGGAAGGCCAGCCGAGGGGCTCCTCGGCACCCTCATGGTGCAAGGGGGATGGTGACACACTCGGGAGCGAGCTGCAGTGGCTAAAGCGGCGGCGGCGACATGGCCGGCGACAGAAGCTCACGGGCACGGCGACTAACAGGGCTATGGCACGGGAGAGACTACGAGGAGAGAGGGGAAAAGCGGCGGTGCTCACAGCGCGTCATTTGTAGGCGACAGTGGGCTCGGGGGAGGCCGGACGGCGACAAATCCGTCGATGGAGTCCGGCGACCGTGCTCGGAGAAGAACGATCGATGGTGATGTTATGGTGCTTCCGGGCTCGTGTGCTTCGGTGTGGAGGAGCTTCATGTCGCAGCGGAGCTCGTGGACCAAAAGGAGGGGCGAGGGGAGCGTGGTGTCCACGGTGGTTCTCGTCGGCGCTCTCGGGTTCCCGTGGTCGAACGCGGGAGAGGGAGCAGAGGAGGGGCGTCCAGAGCGAGAGAGGGGGAGTGAGAGGGGGTCAGGGGGTGTCGTGGCACTGTCTAGGCGCAACGAGGAGGAGCCAGGCAGGCAGCTGCCGGCGTGGCGCGCCGTGGCGCCGTGCTCGGCCTTGCCTCTGCCAGTAGGCAGAGGTTGAAGACAAGGATGCCCCTGGTGGGCTGGGCTGGTTTGTTGGGCTGCCACGTAAGAAGACCCAGGTGAGTCCTTCTCTCTCTCTCTCTCTCTCTCTCTCTCTCTTTCTAATTTATTCTGTTTTTCTATTTTTCTGCTTTATGTTTGTAGATAAAATACCAACCAAAACACTTTGGTTAATTCTGTAAATTTTTGTGAGGAATGTTTGAATTATTTTAAACCACACAATAAATTTCAGAATATTTGGAGCAACCAATATTTAATGGTAAGTTTTAAACTCCAACTCAAATACCATAATGATTTAATTCAATGACCAAAATGTCCTAGAAAAATATGCATCATCTCCGGTAGAGGCTTTCACCTTTTTCCATAAATCATGAACATTTTAAAAGGATATTTTGAGGTCATTGAAAATATTTTGGTTGAACCTATTTGAATTGCATTTGTGCTAGGGTTTATCAATCCCCATTTCAAAATTTATTAAATTGAACATGATGACATGAATGCTTATGAAACTAATTGCAAACAAACTCTAGGGCTGTGACAAGTTCATGATAAGTTTAAGTTCAATTAATCAAATTACTTAAGAACTCCCACTTAGATAGACATCCCTCTAATCCTCTAAGTGATTACGTGATCCAAATCAACTAAACCATAACCGATCATCACGTGAGATGGA
This sequence comes from Triticum monococcum, assembly GCA_034509565.1. Lineage (NCBI taxonomy): Eukaryota > Viridiplantae > Streptophyta > Magnoliopsida > Poales > Poaceae > Triticum > Triticum monococcum. The sequence continues at coordinate 611,889,151 of CM067842.1, forward strand.
GTAGTTTTCAATGGTGAACATCGTTATGTTGATCATATCTACTATATGATTCATGCTCGACCTTTCGGTCTCCGTGTTCCGAGGCCATATCTGCATATGCTAGGCTCGTCAAGTTTAACCTGAGTATTCTACGTGTGCAAAATTGGCTTGCACCCATTGTAGATGGACGTAGAGCTTATCACACCTGATCATCACGTGGTGTCTGGGCACGACGAACTTTGGCAACGGTGCATACTTAGGGAGAACACTTCTTGATAATTTAGTGAGAGATCAGCTTATAATGCTACCGTCAATCAAAGCAAGATAAGATGCATAAAAAGATAAACATCACATGCAATCAATATAAGTGATATGATATGGCCATCATCATCTTGTGCTTGTGATCTCCATCTCCGAAGCACCGTCATGATCACCATCATCACCGGCGCGACACCTTGATCTCCATCATAGCATCGTTGTCGTATCGCCAATCTTATGCTTCCATGACTATTACTACTGCTTAGTAATAAAGTAAAGCATTACATCGCGATTGCATTGCATACAATAAGGCGACAACCATATGGCTCCTACCAGTTGCCGATAACTCGGTTACAAAACATGATCATGTCATACAACAAAATTTAGCATCATGTCTTGCCATATCACATCACAACATACCCTGCAAAAACAAGTTAGACGTCCTCTACTTTGTTGTTGCATGTTTTACGTGGCTGCTACAGGCTTTAAGCAAGAACCAATCTCACCTATGCATCAAAACCACAACAATAGTTTGTCAAATAGACTCCGTTTTAACCTTCTCAAGGACCGGGCATAGCCACACTCGGTTCAACTAAAGTTGGAGAGACAGTCGCCCGCAAGCCATCTATGTGCAAAGCACGTCGAGGGAACCGGTCTCGCGTAAGCGTACGCATAATGTTGGTCCGGGTCGTCTCGTCCAACAATACCGCTGAACCAAAGTATGACATGCTGGTAGGCAGTATGACTTGTATCGCCCGCAACTCACTTGTGTTCTACTCGTGCAAATAACATCAAACCATAAAACCTGGCTCTGATACCACTGTTGGAAAACATAGTAATTTCAAAAGAAAATCCTACGCACACGCAAGATCATGGTGATGCATAGCAATGAGGGGGAGAGTCTGATCTACGTATCCTTGTAGATTGCAACGGAAGCGTTGACACAACGTAGAGGAAGTAGTCGTACATCTTCTTCCCGATCCGACCGATCCAAGCACCGTTACTCTGGCACCTCTGAGTTCTTAGCACACGTACAGCTCGATGACGATCCCCGGGCTCCGATCCAGCAAAGCTTCGGGGACGAGTTCCGTCAGCACGACGGCGTGGTGACGATCTTGATGTTCTACCGACGTAGGGCTTCGCCTAAGCACTACAACAATATGATCGAGGTGGAATATGGTGGCAGGGGGCACCGCACACGACTAAGGAACGATCTCAAGGATCAACTTGTGTGTGTAGAGGTGCCCCCTGCCCCCGTATATAAAGGATCCAAGGGGGAGGGGCTGGCCGGCCAAGGGAGGCGCGCCAGGAGAGTCCTACTCCCTCTGGGTGTAGGATTCCCGCCCCCCCCCCCAATCCTAGTTGGAATAGGATTCATCAAGTGGGGAAAGAGATAGGGGGGGGCCGGCCACCTCTCCTAGTCCTAATAGGACTAGGGGAGGGGGGAGGCGCGCGGCCACCTTGGGCTGCCCCCTTCTCCTTTCCACTAAGGCCCACTATGGCCCATTTGATTCCCGGGGGGTTCCGGTAACCTCCCGGTACTCCGATAAAATCCCGATTTCACCCGGAACACTTACGATGTCCAAATATAGGCTTCCAATATATCAATCTATATGTCTCGACCATTTCGAGACTCCTCGTCATGTCCGTGATCACATCCGGGACTCCGAACAACCTTCGGTACATCAAAATGCATAAACTCATGATAACTGTCATCGTAACGTTAAGCGTGCGGACCCTACGGTTCGAGAACAATGTAGACATGACTGAGACACATCTCCGGTCAATAACCAATAGCAGGACCTGGATGCCCATATTGGTTCCTACATATGCTACGAAGATCTTTATCGGTCAGACCGCATAACAACATACGTTGTTCCCTTTGTCATCGGTATGTTACTTGCCCGAGATTCGATCGTCGGTATCCAATACCTAGTTCAATCTCGTTTACCGGCAAGTCTCTTTACTCGTTCCGTAATACATCATCCCGCAACTAACTCATTAGTTGCAATGCTTGCAAGGCTTAAGTGATGTGCATTACCGAGAGGGCCCAGAGATACCTCTCCGACAATCGGAGTGACAAATCCTATTCTCGAAATACGCCAACCCAACATCTACCATTGGAGACACCTGTAGTACTCCTTTATAATCACCCAGTTACGTTGTGACGTTTGGTAGCACCCAAAGTGTTCCTCCGGCAAACGGGAGTTGCATAATCTCATAGTTATAGGAACATGTATAAGTCATGAAGAAAGCAATAGCAACATACTAAACGATCGAGTGCTAAGCTAATGGAATGGGTCATGTCAATCAGATCATTCAACTAATGATGTGACCTCGTTAATCAAATAACAACTCTTTGCTCATGGTTAGGAAACATAACCATCTTTGATTAACGAGCTAGTCTAGTAGAGGCATACTAGTGACACTCTGTTTGTCTATGTATTCACACATGTATTATGTTTCCGGTTAATACAATTCTAGAATAAATAATAAACATTTATCATGATATAAGGAAATAAATAATAACTTTATTATTGCCTCTAGGGCATATTTCCTTCAATACGACCTGTTCTGTAGCGAACAACAGCCGGAGGAGAGCGAGTAGCGACCAGGGAGGCCGGCGATAGCATCTCAACCTCGTCGACGACGAGGAAGACGCACGCCATCCTGAACCCTAATCCTCTAGGGTTAGTTGCGTGAGCTCTAGAGAGTGAGAGAGAGAGAGCGATTAGCTAGGGGGTGAGAGAGTAGAGGGAGGCGATCAGTTTGACGGCAGCGCCATGGCCGGAGCTGGCCGGAGACGGCCAGGGCAGGGCGGCGGCGGCGCTGGCGACCGCGTCGCCATTGGCGTCACGAGTGTGCGCGTGAGAGGGAGGGCGCGGTTTGGTTCGACCAGACCGGCGACCCGGTTCGGTCGGTTTGACCGATTAGGTCAAAGACCTATTTGTAAGAAATTTAAGTCTAGGGACTTGTTTGTAAATTGACCATATCTTTTCATTTAATGGTCCAAAAATATTGAAAAATATATTTTTGGAAATCTAAAAATATAACCTATAATGTTATGTGATTAGTTTGAATTGTGTGAATAATTATTTTAGAAGATTATTTTTGTTGATACATGTGGTGAAAAATGAATATTTATTATTCAAAATTCACAAAAGTACTTTTCCTTCAAGGGAAAAATTCTTAAAAACTATTTGGTGTGTTGTGTGATCTTTTGAAAACCAAAATTTTAATTATGTCTTTTTAAATGACCTGGGTATTATTAAAGTACCAAAAAGAAAACAATAACAAGAATAATATTTTCCGAGCTGGGAATATTATTTTAAACTCAAAAAATACTATTTTGGATATGAAAATATTCAAGATAAGTTAATATTGAAATCATCTAAAGAAAAATATCTATGAATTTCTTCCGAAAGTCTACAATATATCCGTCTTTGCGGCATAGAAAGATTTTACAAAGTTCTGGCTATCTGCGATCCTTCCGGTGACTCACTTGCTTATCCGGTTGTTCGATCAACGATGTGCTTCAGTTCGATGGATCTTTTTATAGCGAAGCAGTATATCCCTTGTGACTAAGGAGTTGAATTCTACATATATATATGAAAATTCTAAAGTGAAATTCATATGAAAATTCTAATGTGAAATTCATATGAAAATTCTAAAGTGAAATTCATATGAAAATTCTAAAGTGAAGTTCATATGAGCAACCTTAATAATCAACACACGGGAAAGGGTTTTCAAAACTTTTTCGCACATAATCTCTTAAATGATTTGGATCTTAAAACATTGTCTTCTACTTGGACAATGATGATTCTTCAGAACCCGAGGTCCAGGGTCAAGCAAAACCTTTGAACTACATTATCTCGCAGTTTCCAGGCAAGTTCATTGTTGGCAAGTTTATTCTTGCTCACGTCCATTGAATATTTTCAGCAATATAATTTTGCATAGTATTTCATACCACTTGCATTCAAAATGCTTTTCAAATAAATTGATGGATGATGAAATCATGGTATGTTGTGCGATCGGAGTATCGTACGATGGAGATTCCATTATACCGGGAATGAATAGGAAATTAATAACAACTGTTATCAGTCATTCCAAAGCACCGTAAATCGCGTTGACCACAGAACTTGGTATGGGAGAAGCAAATCAGAAGTTACTTCCGAGTTCCGTATATCCTCGTAGGCGTAGTCGGATTGATATTCCATTAGGGGAAATCAATGGGTGGGAGCCCATGGTAAACGTCCCTACTCTGTGCTGCAGAGTAACGACTATTGTCTTCTAGCTGAGAGGGTGATTAATGCGGGTCAGGGATCCGTATTGGTTGCAATGGGTGGGTTACGGAATGAGGCGGTGCTCGGCATGATTTGGCTATACTTGGTACCGGCCACATACCTTAGGTAGTATGTTATTGGCAAGAGGGCCAAGGACATTTGTGGGCAAACTAGCGCACCTCTGCAGAGTGTATTGAATTGTGACATGTTACTCCCTATTCCGAGAAGGAATTGCGAATGCCGCGTGGAAAGGAACTACGCAAAAGTTCTAACAACCCGTGAGGGCTGATGGACATAGATTTAATTATTAAAACTTGAATCGCCAACAAAACCTTTTCAAAAACTTGCATATGTTTGGATATCTTTGATTCCGAACAACTTTTTCATTTATCATGAAACACCTTTTATCCAGAACTTGCTGAGTACGCCTGTACTCAATCTATCTTCGCAACCCTTGCTTTAGACTATGAGAACGGCGAAGACTTGTCTAAGGACAATGAAGATCAATTCTATGAAGAACAGGATCTTTCCGGAGGTGTAGAAGGAGTAGACTACGGCATAGTCTACGGTACTAGTGACGAGGAGCCCGACGCTGAAGCGTAGAATATTAGTTCCACTAGTTGAGCTTGCAGCCTCGTAGATAAATAAGTTGCAAATGCTCGCAGTGGTTTTATGTCTTTTACTTCCATTGCTCATTAGATTTTATAGTTTGAATTTGAATTTGAATGAGACTCCTCAATGGACCGAGGATGATCTCGAAGCTTTTGTGCACTTTTGGTTGCTATCCATGAACACGTAAAGTTGCGGACCCGCAATGTTTCTGTTGTACCACTCTGAGGGATGTGATATTTACGAAAGCGGACTTTCATGAGTATTATATCAACGACTTGTACACTACATATGCAGTGGTGTACTGGGTCACCACAGCTGGTATCAGAGCAATGCTTCGACCTTAGGTTGGACGACCTAGTATAGGGAGTAGCCTGTAGGAGCCGAGTGACGTTAAGATGAGAATTCTCTAAGGACTAAGATGGGTATTCAAATGAGAATATTCTGTCGAATACTTAGTGCTATAATTCTTTTTCTTAGTTTAGCAAATTTTTGCTAAATTGTCATGTTTTCTCTTAGCAGTCCGGAAAGATGGGTGAAATGCCTTATCGAACCGTGGTTGTGACCGAGAGCTGTTTAACTGACTATCATGGAGGACTAGAAGAAATCCTGAAGCAGTTGTTAGTAGCATGTAACTATATTCCAAAGGCACCCGTTAGAGAATATGCTCACTCTGACGGAAGGATACCGGTGAAGTATCGTGTTACCATACAGTTACCGAGGGAGATAGGTGGTGGGTATCTTTTACCCTTTGGAGAGTCTAGGATAGCGGCGGTTGCAAGGGAGATTGCATTTTTCGAGGCAATTACTATGATTCATGGTTATTGTACCAAGGAACTCGCGGGAAGTGTTTTCATGACTATTCCTTGCGGAGACCTTGATGAAGCCTTGAAGCGGGATCACGTCTCTTTTGTGAGAGATAGTCCTGAGATGGCGGCACGATATCTAGATAGGTGCACGTCCTTGTTGGAAATCTTTTATCTGCTCCACATCAACTTGGTCACAGACCATGAGCAGTTACTAGATGATTTCTCAGACCATGATGTGGTATTGGAGAGGAGACGGCAATATGACACAGAGGTGGAGTATCAACATGCACATCCGCCGGAAGAGGAAGAGCCAATGGAGGAAGAATTAGAGGAGGAATTAGGAGATGGCATAGTGGTTAATGGAGTTGTGCCAGAGTCAAATTTGGACACGCCAACACCCTACGAGCCAATAGTAGCTAGGGAAGGTTACTGCATCAATAATAATGGTTGGGAAGTACCCGATTCGTTCCGAGATATAATCCCTACTGGGTGGGGCACGGACGATGAGGACTTACCTCATTATGATGTTGAGCCAGAGCCAAGGGTTGGCAGAACCCAGTGGCAGGTGATTGAATTGAGCAAGTTGAACATGCAAGAGCATGAGGAGACAGAAGAGTCAAGGGCGGAATATGCTCTTTGTCTGGAGGCCTTAGAGGCATGTCAGGAACCCCTTGTTTACAAAGACTAGGGAAGCGACATTGAGATGACACCACTTCCTTGTTTTTACATGGAGGATGGACGTCCTTATTATCCCGACATGAAGCTAGAGGATGAGCCATGGGTACTCGAGTTTGATGCAGAAGGTAGTGTGCACATTCGAGATATTACCGGAGGGCCAGACAAGGTAGAAGAAATGTGGCAAGGTTTAGATAGCTTCTTTGCTGAAGAAGATGCTAAGGTAATGCCGACAGGAACTCGGACTTACGAGACGATTGAGCCAGTCGAGATACCGAGCACTCTTAGAAGGTCTACTCGTTTCACAGGATATACTCCGGGAAAGTATTACGAAAGTGACTGAACCTTCGCAAGCAGCTTCTAGAAGTCTTTTTAGGGAGCATTAGGAAGAAGTTTAGTAGAGTATTGCATATTGTATGTGTGAGGTTTGTGAACCGAATAAATGAGCTTCATCTCAAATGTATATGTGTGTATAGAAGGCATGTATATACATGGTATATGTTCGTTTGCAAACCATTGTGTCTGAAATGTTTAAATTATGCATCTGAAATGAAGTGAATGATTTGCAACCATTTGGATTTTATTTGGATCTTGAGTTATTGTGTGACTAGCACTATGCATTGAAAATGAACAACCCATTGTGCATCTGCATAATGCAACATGGTGTTCTGACGTAAGTGCAACAGGTCTAGAGGTTAATGTCCGCAAACCAAGTAGAGACCCAAAATGAACGCCGAGATAGGGAAACCCGACAGAAGGCAGCGGCCGAGGTGGCCAATCGAAGTCAAACCTCAACCGATTCGCAGCCCTTGTCAGAGCAAAGTTTCATGCGATTTCTGCAATTCGTGGAAGAAAGAAGGGACAGAGACCAAGAAGTCCAAAATAAGCTTATGCACCATGTCTTGTCGCAAAACCATGACCAAGGACAAAATAATGGAGGACGAGGAGTGAGTCTATCAGATTTTCAAAATACAAGACCACTTTTGTTTGCTTCAACCGCAGAACCTATGGATGCCGAAGATTGGCTAAGAGATACTGAAAGAAAATTAAATGTCGTCGGCTGTATCGGCGAGCAAAAACTGCGGTATACATCATATTTGTTAACAGGACCAGCAGCAACTTGGTGGGAGACTGTGCTAGCAATGCAACCACCAGGGTCACTAGTTACTTGGACTGAATTTAGGGATAGGTTTTGTAGTACTCATGTTACTGAAAGTATTATGTAGCTTAAGAGACGGGAATTTGAGAATGTACGTCAAAATGATTCTCTGATTCTCAGATATGTCCAGGAATTCAGCATGTTATCTCATTATGCACCTGACGAGGTGGATTCTGAAGACAAACGAATGAAGAGGTTCATGAAAGGTTTGAACCCATACATGAGGATGCAGTTGCGTTTAACTGGACACCGTAATTTTCAAGAATTAGTTGACCCAGCAATTACCTTGGAGGATGATTATAAAGTTGTTAAGAGGAAAGGAGGAAGAAAGCACGAACAGATCCAAAGTGTTTTCAAGATCGGAAACCAACACCCAATCTGACCTTTAAACCTAAACCGAGCCCGGGAAATTTCAACCCTAAACCTAATCCCAACAAGGGATTCCCAAATCCCAAGAGCAATGTGATATGTCACAATTGTGGAGTAAAGGGACATTACAAGTCAGAGTGCAGGCAAGCCAAAGTAATTTTATATGGATGTGGACAGCCTGGACACATGAAACCTAATTGTCCGAATAAACAAAACTTTACACCACCATCGGGCGGGATACGACCATCAATAGGAACGGCAGCTTCCAGAGGAAGGAACCCTGGAGACAACAAAGGCAAGCCATATGGAAAGCTGAACTGTACCAGTGTAGCTGAAGTGATCAACTCAAAAGAAGCAATTCTAGGTACGCTTGACATTATGACTTATCCGGGGAAAGTTCTGTTTGATACCGGCGCAACGACGTCATTTATCTCAAAATAATTCGTAGACGTGTATGGGCTTACGTGTAGATCGTTAGACCGACCTATTATGATTATGTCTGCAGGAGGAACAGTATTAGTAATGCGGCAACGTTTAAAGCAAATCCTTATGATTTGCGAATACGAGTATTTCGTGGATCTATTCGTTATACCGATGAGCGATATAGCAATCATTCTGGGAATGGATTGGTTAGTAAGTCATGGAGCTCAAATATACTATGGTGAGAACATGGTAGCAATTAAGAATCCAACTAGAGAGAAAGTTGTGTATCAAGGAGACCTGAATGCAAGATTAGAGGCAGAATTACAGTTGAATTCACTCAAAGAGGTCAAAATAGAGGATAGCCCAATCGTTAGAGAATTTCAAGATGTATTTCCACAAGAGTTACCAGGAATGCCACCTTATAGAGAAATAGAGTTCACAATTGATTTAATACCGGGCACATCACCAATAGCCCAAGCACCATACAAAATGGGGCCAAAGGAGTTAGTAGAATTAAAGGCACAGATAGATGAACTCGAGGAGAAAGGATTTATAAGAGAAAGTGTATCTCCTTGGGGAACGCCTGTGATATTTGTGGATAAGAGAGATAGAGGTAGAAGGATGTGTGGGGACTACTGAAATCTGAAGAATGTCGCTATCAAGAATAAGTATCCATTACCGAGAATACAAGATTTTTTTGATCAAGTCAAAGGATCGGGAGTTTTCTCAAAGATAGACTTAAGATCAGGATACCATCAGATAGAGATTAAGGAGGAAGATATTCCAAAAACAACATTTGTCTCAAGATATGGACACCATGAATACTTGGTTGTACCATTTGGATTAACCAACGCACCAGCCATATTCATGAATTTGATGAACAAGATATTTATGCCTTATTTCGATAACTTTGTCATAGTATTCATTGATGACATACTGGTGTATTCCAAAGACAAATCAGATCATGCAAAACACCTCAGAATAGTTTTGCAAACACTCAGAGAACACCAACTTTATGCCAAGTTCAGTAAATGTGAGTTTTGGTTAGACAGAGTAGAATTTCTTGGACATGTAATTACCAAGGAAGGAATAGCTGTAAATCCATACAAAGTTCAAATAGTTTTGGAATGGCAAGCACCCAAGAATGTAAAGGAAATCAGATCATTTCTTGGAATGGCCGGATATTATAGGAGATTCATAGAAGGATTCTCCAAGATAGCTGGACCAATGACAAAACTTTTAAGAAAGAATGTACCTTTCGTCTGGGACGAGAAGTGCGAGAAAAGTTTTCAAGAACTAAAGGAAAGACTGACAACAGCACCAGTTTTAGCAGTTCCTGAACCAGGAAAGGACTATACAGTATATTGTGATGCATCAAAGAATGGACTAGGTTATGTTCTAATGCAAGATAGGAAAGTAATTGCATATGGATCAAGACAGTTACGACCTCATGAACTTAACTATCCAACACATGATCTAGAGTTAGCAGCACTAGTTCAAGCACTAAAGAATTGGAGACATTTCTTATATGGATCAAAGTGCGAACTATATACAGATCACAAAAGTCTTAAATATTTCTTCACTCGGAAAGATTTGAATATGAGACAACGAAGATGGTTAGAATTAATCAAGGATTATGACTTGACCATAAACTATACTCCGGGAAAAGCTAACGTTGTAGCAGACGCGTTAAGTCGAAAAGCCACGTGCAACATGTTAGAAGGGAGGAGAATGCCAAAGGAATTGCAAAAAGAAGTTGCACAAATCCAGAAAGATTACTGGGAAGGAGAACCCCGGAATACTATTGAAATAATAGAAGCCTTAGATGAGATGAATATGGATCTAGAAGGAGAAATTTTAAAGAGGCAGAAAGAAGATCTGTTCATAGTTGAGGAAATCCGTAGAATTGACGAAGGAAGGTCATCCATGTTTGAACTCCGGGAGGATAATTCATTATGGTTTCAAAACAGGATCTGTGTACCAGATATTCTTGAGATCAAAGAATTAATTTTCAAAGAAGCACACCAAACACCTTACTCTATACATCCAGGAAGTACAAAGATGTATATGGACCTAAAGGCTGTATTTTGGTGGAACAATATGAAGAAAGAAATAGCGAAGTATGTTTCAAAATGTCATACTTGTCAGAGAGTTAAAGCCGAACATCAGAGTCCTACTGGAAAACTACAACCCTTACCAATTCCCAAATGGAAGTGGGAAGAGATAGGAATGGATTTTGTTACCGGATTACCTATGACCAAAAATCACAAGGATATGATCTGGGTAATAGTTGATCGGTTAACAAAGAGTGCACATTTTCTAGCAGTAAATCAGAAAGACAGTTGTGAAAAACTTGCCAAAGTCTATGTCAATGAGATTGTCAGCAAGCACGGTGTACCAAAGAGAATAGTATCAGATTGAGGATCAATCTTTACATCAGCATTTTGGAAGCATCTACAAAAAGCTTTAGGAACCCAATTAGACTTTAGTATTGCATACCATCCACAAACTGGAGGACAGACAGAAAGAACAAACCAAATACTTGAAGATATGTTAAGAGCTTGTGCTTTAGATTTTGGTTGATCATGGCATGAACATCTACCATTAGCAGAGTTTTCTTACAACAACAGTTACCAAAGCAGTATCAAAATGGCACCTTTTGAAGCACTTTATGGAAGAAAGTGCAGATCACCTGTTTGTTGGTCTGAAGATACCGAAAGTAAAGAATTTGAGACAACATACATCGGAGATCAACAGCATGTGATTGATATCATCCGAGACAGATTAAAGATTGCTCAGAGTAGACGGAGAAGTTACGCAGATTTGAAAAGAAGAACATGGGAACCCCAAGTCGGAGATATGGTATATTTAAGAGTCAGTCCAACAAGAGGAATTAAGAGATTCGGGGTTAAGGGGAAGTTAAGTCCTCGATACATTGGGCCATTTAAGATATTAAGTCAGAAAGAAACAGTGGCCTATGAGCTGGAATTACCGACACAGTTATTTCAAGTTCACAATGTATTCCATGTTTCGCAACTCAGAAAATGTTTGAAAGTACCGGAAGAACCCTTGAGCTATACAGAGCTAGAATTGAAATCAGATTTGACCTATGAAGAGAAACCAACCAAAATTATTGGTGAAAAATGGAAGTAGCTTAGAAATAGAGCGATAAAGTATTGTAGGGTGCAGTGGAAGCACCATCCCGAGAGAGAAGCCACGTGGGAGAAAGAGGACAATTTTCGAAGGGATTATCCTTATCTCTTCAGGTACCAAGTTCCGGAAACTTCGGGACGAAGTTCTTATAAGGGGGAGAGGATGTAACATCCCAACATTTAGGGCCGGGAAAAACTGGGTAGCTCAAGATTGTAGATTTGCATTCTAGTTTTGAAAAGGGTGAATTTGCAAAAACTTATTTTGCTTAGGTTCAAAATGTGAATTTTGACTAGGGATCAAATTTTGAACTCTGGAATTTGAATCAAATTTCAAATTTGAAAATTTTGGACTTAGCCAAAATTTGAAAATGGGGATAACAAAAATTATTTTAGCATCAAGTTGATTGTTTAAGTTATTGTGCTTGATTATTAGTTCAGAGGAGTTGTTTGAACTCAAAGTGAAATTCAAATTTAAAATTTGAATTATTTGAGATAATTATGATTAAAAGATGAACTTTGATCAATTATTAAAAATCACCTACACCTCACAAAAATGTGAAACAAGTTGCAATGGATAGATAATAATCATCTTTATTGCATACTATTTTTACATTACAAGAATTGGATCACAATCTGATCACAGAAAAATAAAAGGAAAAATACATCAAAAATAGAAAATGGAATATCCTATTCTAGCCTATTCTATCCTATCTAGTCTTTTGCTCCTTGTCTTCATCTTGAAACCTGAAATGCACAACAACAAAAGGAAGCATATTGTTATTGTTAAAATGTTTGGTTGGTCTAAGACCAACCAGTTAATGTGGAATCCATAGTATTAATTCCAAAAACTTGTTTTGGAATTAAAATAGCTAGGGCATGGCAAATAATTTTAGAAGATCATTTCCAAACCCAATTGAAACCAGAACATTAGTGACAATAAAAATAATCAAGTAGACCATCTAAATGATCTAGTAAAATCTAATTGTGAACATTGAAGAATTGAACCAGCAGTAGAACACTAGGTTTAGAACATCACAACATTCATAAATAAATACCAAGAAAATCAATATCATCAAGGATTAGCAAAAACCACTGATTAGCAAATGAAGTGCCCTGACTTGGAAACCATTTTAAGAATAGCATTTAGCAAAAATTTGATCATGGAAAGGATCATGTCCTTGCTAATCAAAATTAGCAAGTGATTAACAAATGCAACAAATAAAAGTTTAACTTGAACACAGTATTAACATCAGTGCGTTGCACTGGACACATCAGAACCAAAATCCACAATCAAAAGTCGGTATACAACAAAGTCATTAATAAACAGATTAGTAGATTCATGAAAATCATGTATCTGCACTAGAAACCAAAATATAAGTCAGTTTGGAACAGTGCTCCAACCCCAGCCTATAAATACCCCCTCCCACAACACATTTCACTCACAAAAATCTCAAAGCGGCTCATAAAAACACCTTAGGGCCAGAGGCTAAAGGTTGAGCCCACAAACTCCATAGCTTGAAAGCTTGGAGAGAGATTAAAAGGGAAAGCTCACTTGTGAGTAGCCCACACATTAGAACACACCAGTAGTATAGCTAGAGGAAGAAGAAGAAGGCAAGATCAGGGGAAGCAAGGAGGTGCTGCCCAAATCTACATCAAGCAGTCTTTGATTTCTTCAAAGGTTTAAATTTTTAGCTTTTATTTCTGCAAGAGATGGAGTGATTAGTAGCACACACTATTCATTGGTTGCTGTGCATCCTCCATAGAGGAACACCACAACCATGCCTAGTGAATAGGGCACAACCATTAAAATTTGGTGTGTGAGCTCAAGGAGGAAGATGAAGTGGCAATCACACACAGTGATCACCCACCTCATAATCCTTCTATACAACCCATATACACATCAAAATGGGGATCATATAATTAATAAGATTGTGGTAGTGGAAGTTTATCCACTAAGTGTGATAGTTGCAAGCTCTAAGAGATGCAACATATAATTGTATATTGATTGATAATGAGCATTCAAGCTCAATTGAGTGATGTATATCAAATAAAAACACCACTATCAATAACTGACAGAGACCACCACAACATTTGATATACATCACTCAATTGAGCTTGAATGCTCATTATCAATCAATCAATCGGTTGATCTAGGATTGAGCATAGAGCATATATAGCTAGGTTAAAGCTAACCAAGACCACCACAAGTTCATAAGCAGAGAGATGCTTATCTCTGACAGAACTGTCAAAGTTCAGTCAAGTATTGCAAGTGTGAGCAGCAGAGCCAGTAATCAACAGTAGTAGTAGCAGTAGTATTCTAGGTGCAAGATTAACACCATAGATCATAGCTAAACCCCGAGCAAGCCAGCATCACTGAAGAAATTCTTCAGAAACCCTAGAATTTTTCCCAAAGGGGAAAGTAGTGTAAGAGATCGTTTGATAGCAGTCATGGCAGAGAGAAGAGTTGGGAGAGAGAGAGAAAAGGGTGGCTGAGCCACTTACCTGGACCAGCGTGGCCTAGCCACGGTGGCCGGAGAACGGCGGTGGTCACCAGGACAGGGAACCCCATGCCAGGGGATACGACCTGTTCTGAAGCGAACAACAGCCGAAGGATAGTGAGTAGCGGCCAGGGAGGCCTGCGATAGCATCTCAACCTCGTCGGAGACGAGGAAGACGCACGCCATCCCGAACCCTAATCCTTTAGGGTTAGTTGCATGAGCTCCAAAGAGTGAGAGAGAGAGAGCGATTAGCTAGGGGAGGTGAGAGAGTAGAGGGAGGCGATCAGTTTGACGGCAGCGCCATGGCCAGAGCTGGCCGGAGACGGCCAGGGCAGGGCGGCGGCGCTGGCGACCGTGTCGCCAATGGCGTCGTGAGTGTGCGTGCGCGCATGCGCGTGAGAGGGAGGGCGTGGTCTGGTTCGACCAGACCGGCGACCCAGTTCGGTCGGTTTGACCGATTAGGTCAAGGACCTATTTGTAAAAATTTTAAGTCTATGGACTTGTTTGTAAATTGACCATATCTTTTCATTTAATAGTCCAAAAATATTGAAAAAATATGTTTTTGGAAAGCTAAAAATATAACCTATAAGGTTATGTGATTAGTTTGAATTGTGTGAATAATTATTTTAGAAGATTATTTTTGTTGATACATGTGGTGAAAATGAATATTTATTATTCAAAATTCACAAAAGTATTTTTCCTTCAAGGGAAAAAATCTTAAAAACTATTTGGTGAGTTGTGTGATCTTTTGAAAACCAAAATTTTAATTATGTCTTTTTAAATGACCTGGGTATTATTAAAGTACCAAAAAGAAAACAATAACAAGAATAATATTTTCCAAGTTGGGAATATTATTTTAAACTCAAAAAATACTATTTTGGATATGAAAATATTCAAGATAAGTTAATATTGAAATCATCTAAAGAAAAATATCTATGAATTTCTTCCGAAAGTCTACAATACATCCGTCTTTGCGGCATAGAAAGATTTTACAAAGTTCTGGCTATCTGCGATCCTTCCGGTCGCTCACTTGCTTATCCGGTTGTTCGATCAATGATGTGCTTCAGTTCGATGGATCTTTTTATAGCGAAGCAGTATATCCCTTGTGACTAAGGAGTTGAATTCTACAGATATATGAAAATTCTAAAGTGAAATTCATATAAAAATTCTTAAGTGAAGTTCATATGAGCAACCTTAATAATCAACACACGGGAAAGGGTTTTCAAAACTATTTCGCACATAATCTCTTAAATGATTTGGATCTTAAAACATTGTCTTCTACTCGGACAATGACGATTCTTCAGAACCCGAGGTCGAGGGTCAAGCAAAACCTTTGAACTGCATTATCTCGCATCCAGGCAAGTTCATTGTTGGCAGGTTTATTCTTGCTCATGTCCATTGAATATTTTCAGCAATATAATTTTGCATAGTATTTCATACCACTTGCATTCAAAATGCTTTTCAAATAAATTGGTGGATGATGGAATAATGGTATGTTGTGTGATCGGAGTATCGTACGGTGGAGATTCCATTATATTGGGAATGAATAGGAAATTAATAACAATTGTTATCAGTCATTTCAAAGAGCCGTATATCCTCGGAAGCGTAGTCGGATTGATATTCCATTAGGGGAAATCAATGGGTGGGAGCCCATGGTAAACGTCCCTACTCTGTGCTACAGAGTAACGACTATTGTCTTCTAGCTGAGAGGGTGATTAATGCGGGTCAGGGATCCGTATTGGTTGCAATGGGTGGGTTACGGAATGAGGCGGTGCTCGGCATGATTTGGCTATACTTGGTACCGGGCACATACCTCAGGTAGTATGTTATTGGCAAGAGGGCCAAGGACATTTGTGGGAAAACTAGCGCACCTCTGCAGAGTGTATTGAATTGTGACATGTTACTCCCTATTCCGGGAAGGAATTGCGAACGCCGTGTGGAAAGGAACTACGCAAAAGTTCTAACAACCCGTGAGGGCTGATGGACATAGATTTAATTATTAAAACTTGAATCACCAACAAAACCTTTTCAAAAACTTGCATATGTTTGGATATCTTTGATTCCGAACAACTTTTTCATTTATCATGAAACACCTTTTATCTAGAACTTGTTGAGTACGCATGTACTCAATCTATCTTCGCAACCCTTGCTCTAGACTATGAGAACAGCGAAGACTTGTCTTCAGACAATGAAGATCAATTCTATGAAGAACAGGATCTTTCCGGAGGTGTAGAAGGAGTACACTACGGCATAGTCTACGGTACTAGTGACGAGGAGCCCGACGCTGAAGCGTAGAATATTAGTTCCACTAGTTGAGCTTGCAGCATCGTAGATAAATAAGTTGCAAATGCTCGCAATGGTTTTAAGTCTTTTACTTCCATTGCTCATTAGATTTTCTAGTTTGAATTTGAATTTGAATGAGACTCCTCAATGGACCGAGGATGATCTTGAAGCTTTAGTACACTTTTGGTTGCTATCCATGTGTAACACCCCAAGACCGGAGCTTCAGATACCTTCCTTGGGTTCCGAGTTTCGTTGGTGTTTTGTTTGGTTCGTTGCATTCATCCTTGCATCATGTGCATTGCATCATGTCATCATGCAACCCATTTTAAAAACTCAACTAAATTAAATGGCATGGATCTTCGATTCCATTTAAATCGAGGGAAAAGTGACTTCTCTTTATAACATATCCTCCCGATAGTAGGGAGCTATATGCAATATTTCTTTAATTTTAAATTCATCATAACACACTTGCAAAAATCCTAATGCCTTTGTTATCACAACCCTTGGCCTCGAACTTAGTCCGTGAATTCTTTCGTCATTTTCCGGAGCTCCACCAAAAATCCGAACATTTTTTTGGACACTTCTATAACCAAGCCCTAGTTCAAACCCTTTTGAATTAAATTCAAACGAGTTTGAATTACATCTTTAAATCTTGCCTCTCCTATTTTTCGTGGACCGTGCACATTTTTACGAGTCCGTGAAATTTATTCCCATGCCCAGATTCCACCCCTACCTTCTCTTTCTTTTCTCCCTCTTTTTCTATTTTGTTTTAATATGGAAAAGAGTAAGAGAGGAATGAGAGAGAGGAGTTCAGCTTAGGCCAGCCACAGCGCAGTTGGGCCTCTCCTTCTGCGCCTAAGGCCCACCTGCGGCCTGACCTAACCGGCCCGAGGCCCAACCGCGCCCCGTGGTTACCCTAGCTAGCTCGATCCCCTGGCCCGATCTCTCCCGAATCCCTCTCCCTCCGCCGCCAGGAGACCCATCTCCTCGATCCCCATCTCCCATCTCTCCCTCCTCTCGCCCTCCTCGCATCGCACCAGAGGAGGAGACCCGCAGCCCGATCCCCATCCCTCGACCTCACCACCCGGCGGCGACCAAAGCTGGGGCGCCACCCACCTCCCTCCGCCGTCAAGCTCCGGCACCACGTCGACGCTCCGCCTCCTGCCGACTGGCCCCGGCCACCAGTGCGCCACGGCAAGCCCCGCTGCCATGTCCGGTCGCTGACGGCGACCACGACCAGCGCCTGCGCCTCCCTGCTGCCGAAGCCTCGCTGCCAAGTCCCGCCTGCGCCCTTGGGACTCGCCGGACTCCTTCCTCTACTCCAAGTCCGCTGGCCACAGGTGCCGTTGCCGACTGCCGCCCCATCACCATGCGGTCCTCATCCACCTCCGTCCCATGATGTTGCAGCCCCCATCGTTTCCCTGCCTCTCTTTTGCGCCAGGGACTCGAGCCATCCACCGCGCGTCGCCGCCTTGCTGCCTTCCCCACCATCGGCTTGCTACCTTCGTTGGACCTCCTCCACCTCCAAGGTCGCTGCTGCTCTGGCCGCAACCACCTCCGGTCTTCAACCCCGACGCCCGACCCGGCCATCTTCGGTTGCTGCCTGCTGGCCTCGGTGCTCCTCTTGTCACTGTCAAGACGCGGCAACCAGGGAAGCCCAAGGCCGCCTTCGTGGTTTTCGCCAAGTTCGTCCACCGCCAAACGAGTCGGAGATCCTTCGATGCCTCTCCTTGTTGGAACCTGACAAGTACCACTGGTTATGCCAAGTTCGACTATGCGGGTTCGCCAAGTACTCCACCGGCAAGACCGACGCCCGAACAACTTCACACTGAAACGACAAGTTCCACTACCGCAAACTAGTACGACTACTGTCGCAAGAACCGAGAATGGCAAGTCCGAAGACCCAAGTACCATGACGCCAAGTACCTCTTCGGATCGTCAAGGTGGATCTCGAACGTTGACGAGGTTCCGATAAGACCCTCGACGTGTATGGCTACAATGTGAACGTGTACCCGACGACCCCGGAGACCTATGTTACACCAAGTACCACAACGACCTTCGACTTGTACCCCTACACCACACCGAAACGACGAGTTCCTCGCCGACACCCTAAACATTTACGGAACCTTGTGCGACTATAGATGTGAATGACCACCGTCGAACCCAAGTTACTCGGATTCGTCAAGTCCCTCTACGAAAACATTGTACGACTACTTCAGTGGCCGAAGGCCCGTGTACAACTACCGTCGCCGTGGACGACTACTTCCTCTACTTCCTCTACGAACCCGAACCGCTCCGAGAATGCACCTAGAAGGTATAACCGCCGAGACGATGACCCGTGGACGAAAGCATGTGTTGTATGAGATGCATGTTTAGTTGTTGTTTTCACCCGTGAACGCTAGTGGTTCCTCCTTGTTGCCATGTCGTAGTTGACTCGTGGGAACCCGGTAACCGGGATCACCCCACCATCTTTTGCACTCTCCCTCCACACTTTCTTTTGCACCGACGTTCTCAATGAGTTGTCGGAACCGGAATGTTGTCATGGCACCGTTTCGTTATCGTCGCCGTGGCACCCCTTTCTTTCTACCACGGTGACAAATGCATCTTAATGCTCTTGTAAACTTTTATTAAAAATTGCATAAACTTGAACATGTCATCCACATCATGTTAACAACTTTAAGAGGGTTAAATTTTGTTGTTGCATTGAAATTGCTAATGCATATGGGGACTTACCGGATTTTTTATTTGTTATATCCGGCCCCATTTAAATTGTTTAGATGATATAGTTTTGTTATGCTTCACCTCTTGCCATGTTAACCAACATTTAATATTGTTGAGTACCTAACCGAGAGTGAACTAAATAAGTCATGTCGTGATTCATCAATATGCAACTCGGTGCATATTGAGCTCCACTTAATCTGTAGTATTATTTGTGCACTTTGCCATGCCATGCCTATTTCAAACCGGACATGCATCATACTTGGTTGTGCATCATGCCATGATTATGTGATGGTTGATTACTATGTTGTGTGCTTCTTTCCGGTGTTGCTTCTTCGGGTTAGTTCCGATAACGTCGCGTTTGTGAGGACCCGTTCGACTACGTTCGTTTGTTTCTTCTTCCTGGACTCGTTCTTCTTCCTTGCGGGATTTCAGGCAAGATGACCATACCCTCGAAATCACTTCTATCTTTGCTTGCTAGGTGCTCGCTCTTTTGCTATGCCTATGCTGCGATACCTACCACTTGCTTATCATGCCTCCCATATTGTTTTAACAAAGCCTCTAACCCACCTTGTCCTAGCAAACTATTGTTTGGCTATGTTACCGCTTTGCTCAGCCCCTCTTATAGCGTTGTTAGTTGCAGGTGAAGATTGGAGCTTGTTCCATGTTTGGAACATGGTTATTTTGTTGGGATATCACAATATCTCTTATTTAATTAATGCATCTATATACTTGGTAAAGGGTGGAAGGCTCGGCCTTATGTCTGGTGTTTTGTTCCACTCTTGCCGCCCTAGTTTCCATCATATCGGTGTTATGTTCCCGGATTTTGCGTTCCTTACGCGGTTGGGTTATAATGGGAACCCCTTGACAGTTCGCCTTGAATAAAACTCCTCTAGCAAGGCCCAACATTGGTTTTACCATTCGCCACCTAGCCTTTTCTTTCCCTTGGGTTCTGCAGACTCAAGGGTCATCTTTATTTTAAACCCCCGGGCCAGTGCTCCTCTGAGTGTTGGTCCAAACTGAGCGATGTCCGGAGCTACCAGGGGCAACTCTAGGCTGGCCCACCCGACGTCTGGCTCATCCAGTGTGCCCTGAGAACGAGATATGTGCAGCTCCTATCGGGATTTGTCGGCACATCTGGGTGGCTTTGCTGGTCTTGTTTTACCATTGTCGAAATGTCTTGTAACCGGGATTTCGAGCCTGATCGGGTCTTCCCGCTAGAAGGAATATCCTTCCTTGACCGTGAGAGCTTGTGATGGGCTAAGCTGGGACAACCCTGCAGGGATTTGAACTTTTGAAAGCCGTGCCCGCGGTTATGGGCAGATGGGAATTTGTTAATGTCCGGTTGAAGAAAACCTCAAGTTGACCTTAATTAAAATACATCAACCGCGTGTGTAACCGTGATGGTCTCTTCTCGGCGGGGTCCGGGAAGTGAACACGGTGTTGGAGTTATACTTGACGTAGGTTGTTCTAGGATCACTTCTTGATCATAGTTCATCGACCATGCTTTGCCTTCTCTTCTCGCTCTCTTTTGCGAATATGTTAGCCACCATACATGCTAGTCGCTTGCTGCAGCTCCACCTCATACCTTTACCTTACCCATAAGCTTAAATAGTCTTGATCGCGAGGGTGTGAGATTGCTGAGTCCCCGTGACTCACAGATACTTCCAAAACCAGCTTGCAGGTGCCGATGAGACCGTGCAGGTGACGCAACCAAGCTCAAGGAGGAGCTCGATGAAGATCTCGTTCTTTGTGTTGTTCCGTTTTCAGTTGATCAGTAGTAGAGCCCAGTCGGGATGATCGGGGATCTGTGTATCATTTGGGGTAGTCTTCTTTTATTTTGGTTCCATAGTCGGACCTTGATTGTATCTGGTTGATGTAATGCTTTATTCATGTAATTTTGTGAAGTGGCGATTGTAAGCCAACTATGTATCTCTTTCCCTTATGTATTACATGGGTTGTGTGAAGATT
This sequence comes from Triticum monococcum, assembly GCA_034509565.1. Classification (NCBI taxonomy): domain Eukaryota; kingdom Viridiplantae; phylum Streptophyta; class Magnoliopsida; order Poales; family Poaceae; genus Triticum; species Triticum monococcum. The sequence continues at coordinate 611,910,337 of CM067842.1, forward strand.
ACCTCACTTGCGATATTGCTTTCAATGTGGTTATGCCTCTAAGTCGTGCTTCGACACGTGGGAGATATAGCCGCATCGAGGGCGTTACAAGTTGGTAATCAGAGCCTTCCCCGACCTTAGGAGCCACCTGCTTGATCGAATAGCTGGCGTTGTTGAGTCTAGAAAAATGTTTTGAGTCATTTAGGATTATATATATCGGAGAGTTAGGACTTCGTTTTACTCCTCAGTCCCTTCGTCGCTCTGGTAAGGCATCCTTGACGTAGAGTTTTGACTCTTCTCTTCTCAAATTTCACTAAAAAAATTTAGGATCACGCGGGTATCTCGGAATCGTTCCGATGGTTTTGTGACGAGAACATTGTTCTTGGTGCCTCCTGTCATTTACGGGTTGTGGCAGTGTCCCGGGGAGTTGAGCTCCGAGGTGTTGTTGTCACAATTTTATCGTTGCAGTTCTGGAATACCTGAGTTTAGGTTCACCGACATCAAAAATCTCTTTTATTTAGTTGTTGGTGAGATAACCTCGACGCCACCCAGTACTGGGGCGGGAGTTCGGGAGTATTGCCATAACTTGTATAACGGATGCTTTTCGAAGGTTGAGGTAGATGATTTCCGAAGATTTCTTGGTTATGTGTTGAAGGATGGATACAGCTGGATGTAGGATTTGTTAGTTTTGGGTGAGATATTATGCTTCCCCTGTATCCCCAACACCTGATTGCATAACCGGAAAATTTCGGGAGTTTATAAGTGGGAATTCAAGTAGCTCTTAGGATATCTTTCCGACAGATGTATGATATGAAATTGGGGTTCGATGTCTAGTGGTCCGCCTATTCACGGTTGGTTTTACAGTGGTCTCGTTGTGTCTTAAAGAGTCCTTGGCTATGCCGACTTGGGGACGCTTCGTATGTCATGTGCACTGCCTTGTACATGATGGTGTTGTACGATCGAGCCCGTGTAGGCCCCACCACGAAAACTTCGAACGAAATCTCTATCATATGTTTGTTCCAGCTTATTCTGCAAGCCAATCCTTTGTTTTTGTTTGAGTTGTGGTATTCGAGTTGCTTCAATGTCAAGATTTGATTCCATACCTTCTCCTAAGCGGTGTTCCCCATATTTCTATGTGAATAACAATCCTTCATGATAATCGAGATTGTCATGTCAATTCTTCCCAACCGGTGTGTCTCTCTTCAAGTGGATCCGATCATTTCAACATTCGCAAGATCAATTATCAGTTCTTCTCAACGGTGTTTGCTTCATCCGTTCCAAGTTGTCTTTGTTTTCCCACCCTCCCACCCTTTTTCTTCGAGGACCCAGATTTCTTTTCCAACTATCCATTTTATCGATGGAAGTCTCTCCATTTTTTCCTCCACGTTCCTACACGGTGGTTCTCTTGAAGATGCTCTACTCATTCGTCATTCTTCATTCTTTTCTTCTCTGGTGGATTCAATTCAAGCTTTGGTATTGAGCATAGTCTTTTCTTTTGCCCAATGTTTTTTATGCCGGTGCACCTCTTAAACCTCCCCGCTTGCTATTCTATTGTTCCGGAATGCTCAAGATATCTCAAAAGGCTCGTCTTGTCATTCAAGATCCGTTCAACCTATTTCGAGGTCTTATCTTATTCAAGTCATTTAATTCAACCGGTGCAATCTCCTTTTCAAGTAATCGTTCAACGGTGTTTCTTTTGAGTGGGCCCTAACCCACAGGTCTTTTCCCAGGATCTTACCTGACTCTTCTAATTTTACCGGAGCTTTCCTCAAATTCTTTTCGAACTTTGACGTAAGAATGATTCATTATCGGTCATATGTATTTCTCCAAGATCTTTCAAATTCTTTTCATCGTTGGTTCAACCTTTCTAATTTTCATCCCGGAGTATCTCAACAATTTGGTGGTGTTTCTCATTGTCATTCTCAGATTTTGAAGACCGAAGAAGAGTTTCTCTTAAATCTTGCTCCATTCTTTTCAAGATTCGTGGTTCTAGCCTGATGTCTTCCTCTCATAATTGTTTTCTTTGTGACTATTCTTTTCACCCATCTGGTGCAAATTCAGGAGTCTTTTCAGTTTGATTCTCCGGAGGCCTTCATCTCATTATTATTCATTCCAGCTTTCAGCTCTCGTTCTCCAAATCTTACCGGTGCATCATTCAAGTGATCTCTAATCAGTTCATGATCCCTTTGTTCTCATGTATCAAATTCCCTCAAGTATCTTCATTCGCTCTTTAATTCCTTCTTCCCGGTGTTTCTTTACCTTTTCTTCAATCGTTCTCAATTCTTACAGTGGTTCGTTCAAGATCTCTTTCCTTGGTTATCATATCAATTTATTCATTGTTTCATTTTACCGTTGGTTCATTGAAGACCATCCCAAGTTTGTGCTATATCTATCTTAATCCTTTCTACGAGAATAAGTAGCATGCCAAATCCGTTGCTTGTCATCAATTAAATTGGTGAAGGTTAAGCATAATGTAATTCTTATTCTTGTTTCATCCATATGTTAATCTTTTCTTCTGGAGTTTTTTCACGATGATTAAATTCTTGGTTTCAAGTGCTCGTCTTTCTTTCCTGGAGTTCCAAGCTCTAATTATCACGGAAATCCATCTAAATCTTTACAAGGTTTCACCTTGTGTTTCCGACTTCTCTTTATTTTTGTTATTCTTTTTGTTTACCGGAGTTCTTCATGGAGGCTCTACATGATGGTTCATCAAGGACTTAATTCCTTCTCGAAGTGTTCATCAAGATTCTTTTCAGAGGAGCTCAAGTATTCTTCTTCTTGCATTCCGAAGCGCAATTCTTTCATATCTCATCTTTTGAGATGGTGTTATGTCATTCTTGACAATTTCCCTTCGTGTTTCATGATTCGCAAGTTGTTAAGAATGAGATATTTAAACCCACCAATTTCTTCATTGGAGTTATCTTGGGTTATATTTCACTTAAAGCTTTCCCTAAGGATTGTTGCTAATTATGGTGCTTATAAGTGATCCAAGTTCTTCATTTATCCTATCGGTGAGATAAGTTTCTCGTCTCCTTGTTCTTATCAATCCAATCTTGTTTTCGCTAGTGGCAGAATTTCACCTCAAGATTTCGAGATGTTTTCCATAAGCCCACAACAAGATTACTCTTTTCGTTGTTGGTTTTCCAACAACTCTGTTCGACCCTTCACCTAAAGATGCTTTTCAAGCTCATTTGAGGTAAAGATGTTCTTTTCTCCTTCGTTCTTTTGATTACATTCTTACATTTGTTCTGGAGGCATTCTGATGTCACTATCTTCGACCCATCATCTTGTTTTGTCAAGATCATGTTCAATTCCGTACATTTGCAGTTGGAGTGTTGTCCAAATTATATCATTCTTTTTCCTTCTCTATCTTGTTTTAACCGGAGTGTGGTGGCTATCATTCCTCTTCTAACCGGAGTCTCATCCAAGTGCTTTCATTTTGCCAAGTTCATACTATTGCCTTCCATTTCCAACCGGAGTGTTGTCGTTATTGATCCTTATTGTTCCTTGTACATCTCATTTTTAACCGGAGTGTTGTGCCCTTTTTCTCAAGTTCTTTTCGCCTTATCAAGCCTTGCAACTATTTTCAACCGGAGTGCTGTCTGAGATCTTTCTTACCCCTTGTTCCATTCATTCAATAGTTCCGGAGGCAGTGTGTTGTGATTTCATCAAGTATCTTCTAATCTTATCAAGTTCTTATACAATTCTTTTTCTTTTCAATCGGAGTGCTGCCCGAAGTTGTTCTCCCTTGTTCCTCTTTTCTAACGGAGTGTTTTCAGCTTCGTCATCTCCATTGTATTCTTTTCTCGAAATGGCTTAACCTTTTCAAGGTTCTTTGGTTTCACTTGTTCGTCAAATAAGCAACTTAGTTTTACCTCTTCTCTTTCTCTTCCGTTTTTCCCTCCGGTGCCATTCTAGATCTCGAGACGAGATCCTCTCATAGTGGTGGAGTGTTGTAACACCCCAAGACCGGAGCTTCAGATACCTTCCTTGGGTTTCGAGTTTCGTTGGTGTTTTGTTTGGTTCGTTGCATTCATCCTTGCATCATGTGCATTGCATCATGTCATCATGCAACCCGTTTTAAAAACTCAACTAAATTAAATGGCATGGGTCTTCAATTGTATTTAAATCGAGGGAAGAGTGACTTCTCTTTATAACATATCCTCCCGATAGTAGGGAGCTATATTCAATATTTCTTTAATTTTAAATTCACCATAACACACTTGCAAAAATCCTAATGCCTTTGTTATCACAACCCTTGGCCTTGAACTTAGTCCGTAAATTCTTTCGTCATTTTCCGGAGCTCCACCAAAAATCCAAACATTTTTTGGACACTTTTATAACCAAGCCCTAGTTCAAACCCTTTTGAATTAAATTCAAACGAGTTTGAATTACATCTTTCAATCTTGCCTCTCCTATTTTTCGTGGAGCGTGCACATTTTTACGAGTCCGTGAAATTTATTCCCATGCCCAGATTCCACCCCTACCTTCTCTTTCTTTTCTCCTCTTTTTTGTTTTGTTTTAATATGGAAAAGAGTAAGAGAGGAATGAGAGAGAGGAGTTCAGCTTAGGCCAGCCGCAGCGCAGTTGGGCCTCTCCTTCTGCGCCTAAGGTGTTGGGGAACGTAGTAATTTCAAAAAAATTCCTACGCACACTCAAGATCATGGTGATGCATAGCAACGAGAGGGGAGAGTGTTGTCTACGTACCCTCGTAGACCGAAGCAGAAGCGTTGACGCAACGTAGAGGAAGTAGTCGTACGTCTTCCCGATCCGACCGATCCAAGCACCGTTACTTCGGCACCTCCGAGTTCTTAGCACACGTACAGCTCGATGACGCTCCCCGGGCTCCGATCCAGCAAAGCTTCGGGGATGAGTTCCATCAGCACAACGGCGTGGTGACGATCTTGATGTTCTACCATCGCAAGGCTTCGCCTAAGCACTACAACAATATGACCGAGGTGGAATATGGTGGAGGGGGCACCGCACATGGCTAAGGAATGATCACGATGATCAACTTGTGTGTTCTAGGGTGCCCCCCTGCCCCGTATATAAAGGAGGGAGGGGGAGGTGCGGCCGGCCCCAAGGGGTGCGCCTGGAGGAGTCCTACTCCCACTGGGAGTAGGACTCCCCCCTCTCTTGCCTTGTTGGAGAAGGAAAGGGGGAAGGAGAAGAGGAAAGGGGGCGCCCCCCCCCTTCCTTGTCCTATTCGGACTAGGGGGAGGGGCGCGCGGCCTGCCCTGGCCGGCCCCTCTCCTCTCCCTTATGGCCCATGAAGGCCCATTAACCCCCTGGGGGGTTCCGGTAACCCCTCGGTACTCCTGTAAAAAGCCGATTTCACCCGGAACGATTCTGATGTCCAAATATAGGCTTCCAATATATCGATCTTTAAGTCTCAACCATTTCGAGACTCCTTTTCATGTCCGTGATCACATCCGGGACTCCAAACTACCTTCGGTACATCAAAATGTATAAACTCATAATAACTGTCATTGTAACTCCACATTGGCATGACCGAGACATGACCGAGACACATCTCCGGACAATAACCAATAGTGGGACCTGGATGCCCATATTGGCTCCTACATATTCTACGAAGATCTTTATCGGTCAGACCGCATAACAACATACGTTGTTCCCTTTGTCATCGGCATGTTACTTGCCCGAGATTCGATCGTCAGTATCCAATACCTAGTTCAATCTCGTTACCGGCAAGTCTCTTTACTCGTTCTGTAATACATCATCCCGCAACTAACTCATTAGTTGCAATGCTTGCAAGGCTTAAGTGATGTGCATTACCGAGAGGGCCCAGAGATACCTCTCCGACGATCAGAGTGACAAATCCTAATCTCGAAATACGTCAACCCAACATGTACCTTTGGAGAAACCTGTAGAGCACCTTTATAATCACCCAGTTACGTTGTGACGTTTGGTAGCACACAAAGTGTTCCTCCGGCACACGGGAGTTACATAATCTCATAGTCATAGGAACATGTATAAGTCATGAAGAAAGCAATAGCAACATACTAAACGATCGGGTGCTAAGCTAGTGGAATGGGTCATGTCAATCAGATCATTCAACTAATGATGTGATCCCGTTAATCAAATGACAACTCTTTGTCCATGGTTAGGAAACATAACCATCTTTGGTTAACGAGCTAGTCAGGTAGAGGCATACTAGTGACACTCTGTTTGTCTATGTATTCACACATGTATCATGTTTCCGGTTAATACAATTCTAGCATGAATAATAAACATTTATCATGATATAAGGAAATAAATAATATCTTTATTATTGCCTCTAGGGCATATTTCCTTTAGTCTCCCACTTGCACTAGAGTCAATAATCTAGATTACACAGTAATGATTCTAACACCCACGGAGCCTTAGTGCTGATCATGTTTTGCTCGTGGAAGAGGCTTAGTCAACGGGTCTGCCACATTCAGATCCGTATGTATCTTGCAAATTTCTATGTCTCCCACCTGGACTAGATCCCGGATGGAATTGAAGCGTCTCTTGATGTGCTTGGTTCTTTTGTGAAATCTGGATTCCTTTGCCAAGGCAATTGTGCACCAGTATTGTCACAAAAGATTTTCATTGGACCCGATGCACTAGGTATGACACCTAGATCGGATATGAACTCCTTCATCTAGACTCCTTCGTTTGCTGCTTCCGAAGCAGCTATGTACTCCGCTTCACATGTAGATCCCGCCATGACGCTTTGTTTAGAACTGCACCAACTGACAGCTCCACTGTTTAATATAAACACGTATCCGGTTTGCGATTTAGAATCGTCCGGATTAGTGTCAAAGCTTGCAACAACGTAACCGTTTACGATGAGCTCTTTGTCACCTCCATATACGAGAAACATATCCTTAGTCCTTTTCAGGTATTTCAGGATGTTCTTGACCGTTGTCCAGTGATCCACTCCTAGATTACTTTGGTACCTCCCTGCTAAACTTATAGCAAGGCACACATCAGGTCTGGTACACAGCATTGCATACATGATAGAGCCTATGGCTGAAGCATAGGGAACATCTTTCATTTTCTCTCTATCTCCTACAGTGGTCGGGCATTGAGTCTGACTCAACTTCACACCTTGTAACACAGGCAAGAACCCTTTCTTTGCTTGATCCATTTTGAACTTCTTCAAAATCTTGTCAAGGTATGTGCTTTGTGAAAGTCCAATTAAGCGTCTTAGATCTTTATTCCTAATATGTAAGGAGCTTCACCGAGGTCTTTCATTGAAAAACTCTTATTCAAGTATCCCTTTATGCTATCCAGAAATTCTATATCATTTCCAATCAGTAATATGTCATCCACATATAATATCAGAAATGTTATAGAGCTCCCACTCACTTTCTTGTAAATACAGGCTTCTTCGAAAGTCTGTACAAAACCAAATGCTTTGATCACACTATCAAAGCGTTTATTCCAACTCCGAGAGGCTTGCACCAGTCCATAAATGGATCGCTGGAGCTTGCACACTTTGTTAGCCCCCTTTGGATCGACAAAACCTTCCAGTTGCATCATATACAACTCTTCTTCCAGAAATCCATTCAGGAATGCAGTTTTGACATCCATCTGCCAAATTTCATAATCATAAAATGCGGCAATTGCTAACATGATACGAACAGACTTAAGCATCACTACGGGTGAGAAGGTCTCATCGTAGTCAACCCCTTGAACTTGTTGAAAACCTTTTGCGACAAGTCAAGCTTTGTAGACAGTAATATTACCGCCAGCGTCAGTCTTCTTCTTGAAGATCCATTTATTCTCAATTGCTTGCCGATCATCGGGCAAGTCAACCAAAGTCCATACTTTGTTTTCATACATGGATCCCATCTCAGATTTCATGGCTTCAAGCCATTTCGCGGAATCTGGGCTCACCATTTCGTAGGTTCATCATGATCTAGTAACATGATTTCCAGAACAGGATTACCGTACCACTCTGGTGCGGATCTTACTCCAGTTGACCTACTAGGCTTAGTAGTAACTTGATCTAAAATTTCATGATCATCATCATTAAATTCCTCACCAATTGGTGTAGGTGTCGCAGAAACCGATTTCTGTGATGAACTACTTTCCAATAAGGGAGCAGGTACAGTTACCTCATCAAGTTCTATGTTCCTCCCACTCACTTCTTTCGAGAGAAACTCCTTCTCTAGAAAGGATCCATTCTTAGCAACGAATGTCTTGCCTTCGGATCTGTGATAGAAGGTGTACCCAATAGTCTCCTTTGGGTATCCTATGAAGACACATTTCTCCGATTTGGGTTCGAGCTTATCAGGTAGAAGCTTTTTCACATGAGCATCGCAGCCCCAAACTTTAAGAAATGACAACTTTGGTTTCTTGCCAAACCATAGTTCATAAGGCGTCGTCTCAATGGATTTTGATGGTGCCCTATTTAACATGAATGCGGCCGTCTCTAAAGCATAACCCCAAAACGATAGCGGTAAATCAGTACGAGACATCATAGATCGCACCATATCTAGTAAAGTACGATTACGACGTTCGGACACACCATTACGCCGTGGTGTTCCGGGTGGCGTGAGTTGCGAAACTATTCCGCATTGTTTCAAATGTACACCAAACTCGTAACTCAAATATTCTCCTCCACGATCAGATCGTAGAAACTTTATTTTCTTGTTACGATGATTTTCAACTTCACTCTAAAATTCTTTGAACTTTTCAAATGTTTCAGATTTGTGTTTCATTAAGTAGATATACCCATATCTGCTTAAGTCATCTGTGAAGGTGAGAAAATAACGATATCCACCACGAGCCTCAATATTCATCGGACCACATACATCTGTATGTATGATTTCCAACAAATCTGTTGCTCTCTCCATAGTACCGGAGAACGGTGTTTTTGTCATCTTGCCCATGAGGCACAGTTCGCAAGTACCAAGTGATTCATAATCAAGTGGTTCCAAAAGTCCATCAGTATGGGGTTTCTTCATGCCCTTTACACCGATATGACCTAAACGGCAGTGCCACAAATAAGTTGCACTATCATTATCAACTCTGCATCTTTTGGTTTCAACATTATGAATATGTGTATCACTACTATCGAGATTCATCAGAAATAGACCACTCTTCAAGGGTGCATGACCATAAAAGATATTACTCATATAAATAGAACAACCATTATTCTATGATTTAAATGAATAACCATCTCGCATCAAACAAGATCCAGATATAATGTTCATGCTCAACGCTGGCACCAAATAACAATTATTTAGGTCTAATACTAATCCCGACGGTAGATGTAGAGGTAGTGTGCCGACCGCGATCACATCGACTTTGGAACCATTTCCCACGCGCATCGTCACCTTGTCCTTTGCCAGTGTTCGCTTAATCCGTAGTCCCTGTTTCGAGTTGCAAATATTAGTAACAGAACCAGTATCAAATACCCAGGTGCTACTGCGAGCTCTAGTAAGGTACACATCAATAACATGTATATCACATATACCTTTGTTCACCTTGCCATCCTTCTTATCCGCCAAATACTTGGGGCAGTTCCGCTTCCAGTGACCAGTCTGCTTGCAGTAGAAGCACTCAGTTTCAGGCTTAGGTCCAGACTTGGGTTTCTTCTCTTGAGCAGCAACTTGTTTGCTGTTCTTCTTGAAGTTTCCCTTCTTCTTCCCTTTGCCCTTTTTCTTGAAACTAGTGGTCTTGTTGACCATCAACACTTGATGCTCCTTTTTGATTTCTACCTCCGCAGCTTTCAACATTGCGAAGAGCTCAGGAATAGTCTTATTCACCCCTTGCGTATTATAGTTCATCATGAAGCTCTTGTAGCTTGGTGGCAGTGATTGGAGAATTCCGTCAATGACGCAATCATCTGGAAGATTGACTCCCATCTGAATCAAGTGATTATTATACCCAGACATTCTGAGTATATGCTCACTGACAGAACTGTTCTCCTCCATCTTGCAGCTATAGAACTTATTGGAGACTTCATATCTCTCAATCCGGGCATTTGCTTGAAATATTAACTTCAACTCCTGGAACATCTCATATGCTCCATGACGTTCAAAACGTCGTTGAAGTCCCGATTCTAAGCCGTAAAGCATGGCACACTGTGAAGGAAATATGCCCTAGAGGCAATAATAAAGTTATTATTTATTTCCTTATATCATGATAAATGTTTATTATTCATGCTAGAATTGTATTAACCGGAAACATACTACATGTGTGAATACATAGACAAACAGAGTGTCACTAGTATGCCTCTACTTGACTAACTCGTTAATCAAAGATGGTTATGTTTCCTAACCATGAACAAAGAGTTGTTATTTGATTAACGGGATCACATCATTAGTTGAATGATCTGATTGACATGACCCATTCCATTAGCTTAGCACCCGATCGTTTAGTATGTTGCTATTGCTTTCTTCATGACTTATACATGTTCCTATGACTATGAGATTATGCAACTCCCGTTTGCCGGAGGAACACTTTGGGTGCTACCAAACGTCACAACGTAACTGGGTGATTATAAAGGAGTACTACAGGTGTCTCCAAAGGTACATGTTGGGTTGGCGTATTTCGAGATTAGGATTTGTCACTCCGATTGTCGGAGAGGTATCTCTGGGCCCTCTCGGTAATGCACATCACATAAGCCTTGCAAGCACTGCAACTAATATGTTAGTTGTGAGATGATGTATTACGGAATGAGTAAAGAGACTTGCCGGTAACGAGGTTGAACTAGGTATTGGATACCGACGATCGAATCTCGGGCAAGTAACATACCGATGACAAATGGAACAACGTATGTTGTTATGCGGTCTGACCGATAAAGATATTCGTAGAATATGTAGGAGCCAATATGGGCATCCAGGTCCCGCTATTGGTTATTGACCGGAGACGTGTCTCGGTCATGTCTACATTGTTCTCGAACCGTAGGGTCCGCACGCTTAAGGTTTCGATGACAGTTATATTATGAGTTTATGAGTTTTGATGTACCGAAGGAGTTCGGAGTCCCGGATGAGGTTGGGGACATGACGAGGAGTCTCGAAATGGTCAAGACGTAAAGATCAATATATTGGACGACTATATTCGGACTTCGGAAAGGTTTCTAGTGATTCGGGTATTTTTCGGAGTACCGGAGAGTTACGGGAATTCGCCGGGGAGTATATGGGCCTTATTGGGCCATACGGGAATAGAGGAGAGAGGCCAAAAGGAAGGAGGCCTGCGCCCCCCCCCCCCCCCCTCTGGTCCGAATTGGACAAGGGGCGCAGCCCCCTTTTCCTTATTCCTCTCCCCCTCTTTCCCCTTCTCCTACTCCAACAAGGAAGGAGGGAGTCCTACTCCCGGTGGGAGTAGGACTCCCCTTGGCGCGCCTCCTCCTAGGCCGGCCGCCCCCTCCCCCTTGCTCCTTTATATACGGAGGCAGGGGCACCCCATAGACACAAGTTGATCCGTGGTGATCGTTCCTTAGCCGTGTGCGGTGCCCCCTGCCACCAAATTCCACCTCGATCATATTGTTGCAGTGCTTAGGCGAAGCCCTGCATCGGTAGTACATCAAGATCGTCACCACGCCGTCGTGCTGACGGAACTCTTCCTCGACGCTTTGCTGGATCGGAGCCCGAGGATCGTCATCGAGCTGAACGTGTGCTAAGAACTTGGAGGTGCCGGAGTAACGGTGCTTGGATCGGTCGGATCGGGAAGACGTACGACTACTTCCCCTACGTTTTGTGATCGCTTCCGCAGTCGGTCTGCGTTGGTATGTAGACAACACTCTCCCCTCTCGTTGCTATGCATCACCATGATCTTGCGTGTGCGTAGGAAATTTTTTGAAATTACTACGTTCCCCAACAGTGGTATCAGAGCCTAGGTTTTATGGTTTGATGTTATTTGCACGAGTAGAACACAAGTGAGTTGTGGGCGATATAGGTCATACTGCCTACTAGCATGTCATACTTTGGTTCAGCGGTATTGTTGGACGAGACGACCCGGACCAACATTACGCGTACGCTTACGCGAGAGCGGTTCCCTCGACGTGCTTTGCACATAGATGGCTTGCGGGCGACTGTCTCTCCAACTTTAGTTGAACCGAGTGTGGCTACGCCCGCTCCTTGCGAAGGTTAAAACGGAGTCTATTTGACAAACTATCGTTGTGGTTTTGATGCGTAGGTGAGATTGGTTCTTGCTTAAGCCCGTAGCAGCCACGTAAAACTTGCAACAACAAAGTAGAGGACGTCTAACTTGTTTTTGCAGGGCATGTTGTGATGTGATATGGTCAAGGCATGATGCTATATTTTATTGTATGAGATGATCATGTTTTGTAACCGAGTTATCGGCAACTGGCAGGAGCCATATGGTTGTCGCTTTATTGTATGCAATGCAATCGCGATGTAATGCTTTACTTTATTACTAAGCGGTAGTGATAGTCGTGGAAGCATAAGATTGGCGAGACGACAACGATGCTACGATGGAGATCAAGGTGTCGCGCCGGTGACGATGGTGATCATGACGGTGCTTCAGAGATGGAGATCACAAGCACAAGATGATGATGGCCATATCATATCACTTATATTGATTGCATGTGATGTTTATCTTTTATGCATCTTATCTTGCTTTGATTGACGGTAGCATTATAAGATGATCTCTCACTAAATTATCAAGAAGTGTTCTCCCTGAGTATGCACCGTTGCCAAAGTTCGTCGTGCCCAGACACCACGTGATGATCGGGTGTGATAAGCTCTACGTCCATCTACAACGGGTGCAAGCCAGTTTTGCACACGCAGAATACTCAGGTTAAACTTGACGAGCCTAGCATATGCAGATATGGCCTCGGAACACGGAGACCGAAAGGTCGAGCGTGAATCATATAGTAGATATGATCAACATAACGATGTTCACCATTGAAAACTACTCCATCTCACGTGATGATCGGTTATGGTTTAGTTGATTTGGATCACGTGATCACTTAGAGGATTAGAGGGATGTCTATCTAAGTGGGAGTTCTTAAGTAATTTGATTAATTGAACTTAAATTTATCATGAACTTAGTCCTGATAGTATTTTGAAAATCATGTTGTAGATCAATAGCTCGCGTTGTTGCTTCCCTGTGTTTATTTTGATATGTTCCTAGAGAAAATTGTGTTGAAAGATGTTAGTAGCAATGATGTGGATTGGATCCGTGATCTGAGGTTTATCCTCATTGCTGCACAGAGGAATTATGTCCTTGATGCACCGCTAGGTGACAGACCTATTGCAGGAGCAGATGCTGACGTTATGAACGTTTGGCTAGCAAAATATGATGACTACTTGATAGTTTAGTGCACCATGCTTAACGGCTTAGAATCGGGACTTCAAAGATGTTTTGAACGTCATGGACCATATGAGATGTTCCAGGAGTTGAAGTTAATATTTCAAGCAAATACCCGAGTTGAGAGATATGAAGTCTCCAACAAGTTCTATAGCTAAAAGATGGAGGAGAATCACTCAACTAGTGAGCATGTGCTCAGATTGTCTGGGTACTACAATCGCTTGAATCAAGTGGGAGTTAATCTTCCAGATAAGATAGTGATTGACAGAATTCTCTAGTCACCATCACCAAGTTAGTAGAACTTCGTGATGAACTATAATATGCAAGGGATAACGAAAACAACTCCCAAGCTCTTCGTGATGCTGAAATCAACGAAGGTAGAAATCAAGAAAAATATTAAGTGTTGATGGTTGACAAGACCACTAGTTTCAAGAAAAGGGCAAAGGGAAGAAGGGGAACTTCAAGAAGAACGGCAAGCAAGTTGCTACTCAAGTGAAGAAGCCCAAGTCTGATCCTAAGCCTGAGACTAAGTGCTTCTACTGCAAAGGGACTGGTCACTGGAAGCGGAACTACCCCAAGTGATTGGCGGATAAGAAGGATGGCAAAGTGAACATAAGTATATTTGATATACATGTTATTGATGTGTACTTTACTAGTGTTTATAGCAACCCCTCAGTATTTGATGCTAGTTCAGTTGCTAAGAGTAGTAACTTGAAACGGGAGTTGCAGAATGAACAGAGACTAGTTAAGGGTGAAGTGACGATGTGTGTTGGAAGTGGTTCCAAGATTGATATGATCATCATCGCACACTCCCTATACTTTCGGGATTAGTGTTGAACCTAAATAAGTGTTATTTGGTGTTTGTGTTGAGCATGAATATGATTTGATCATGTTTATTGTAATACGGTTATTCATTTAAGTAAAAGAATAAATTGTTGTTCTATTTACATGAATAAAACCTTATATGGTTACACACCCAATGAAAAATAGTTCGTTGGATCTCGATCGTAGTGATACACACAATCATAATATTGAAGCCAAAAGATGCAGAGTTAATAATGATAGTGCAACTTATTTGTGGCACTGCCGTTTAGGTCATATTGGTGTAAAGCGCATAAAGAAACTCCATGCTGATGGGATTTTGGAATCACTTGATTATGAATCACTTGATGCTTGCGAACCATGCCTTATGGGCAAGATGACTAAAACGCCGTTCTCCAGAACAATGAAGCAAGCAACAGATTTGTTGGAAATCATACATACTAATGTATGTGGTCCGATGAATATTAAGGCTTACAATAGGTATCATTATTTTCTGACCTTCACAAGATGATTTGAGCAGATATGGGGATATCTACTTGATGAAACATAAGTCTGAAACATTTGAACAGTTCAAAGAATTTCAGAGTGAAGTGGAAAATCATTGTGACAAGAAAATAAAAGTTTCTACGATATGATCGCAGAGGTAAAATATTTGAGTTACGAGTTTGGTCTTCAGTTAAAACAATGTGAAATAGTTTCACTACGCACGCCACCTGGAACACCACAGCATAATGGTGTGTCCGAACGTCATAACCGTACTTTATTGGATATAGTGCAATCTATGATGTATCTCACCGAGCTACCACTATCGTTTTGGGGTTATGCATTAGAGACAGCTGCATTCACGTTAAATAGGGCACCATCTAAATCCGTTGAGACGACACCGTGTGAACTATGGTTTGGCAAGAAACCTAAGCTGTCGTTTCTTAAAGTTTGGAGTTGCGATGCTTATGTGAAAAAGTTTCATCTCGATAAGCTCAAACTCAAATCGGAGAAATATGTCTTCATAGGATACCCAAAGGAGATAGTTGGGTACACCTTCTATCACAGATCCGAAGGCAAGACATTCGTTGCTAAGAATGGATCCTTTCTAGAGAAGGAATTTCTCTCGAAAGAAGTGAGTGGGAGGAAAGTAGAAAACTTGATAAGGTAATTGTACCTTCTCCCTTATTGGAAAATACTTCATCACAGAAATCTGTTCCTGTGACTACTACACCAATTAGTGAGGAAGCTAATGATGATGATCATGAAACTTCAGATCAAGTTACTACTGAATCTCATAGGTAAACCAGAGTGAGATCCGCACCAGAGTGGTACAGTAATCCTGTTCTGGAGGTCATGTTACTTGACCATGACGAACCTACGAACTATGAGGAAGCGATGGTGAGCCCAGATTCCGATAAATGGCTTGAGGCCATGAAATCTGAGATAGGATCCATGTATGAGAACAAAGTATGGACTTTGATGGATTTGCCCGATGATCGGCAAGCCATAAAAATAAATGGATCTTCAAGAGGAAGACGGACGCTGATAGTAGTGCTATTATCTACAAAGCTAGAATTGTCGCAAAAGGTTTTCGACAAGTTCAAGGTGTTGACTATGATGAGAGATTCTCACTCGAATCTATGCTTAAGTCTGTCCGAATCATGTTAGCAATTGTCGCATTTTATGAAATCTGGCAAACGGATAAACAAAACTGAATTCCTTAATGGATTTATTAAAGAAGAGTTGTATACGATACAACTAGAAGGTTTTGTCAAACCGAAAGGTGCTAACAAAATGTGCAAGCTCCAGCGATCTATCTGTGGACTGGTGCAAGCATCTCGGAGTTGGAATATATGCTTTGATGAGTTGATCAAAGCATATAGTTTTATACAGACTTGCGATGAAGCATGTATTTACGAGAAAGTGAGTGGGAGCACTACAGCATTTCTGATAAGTATATGTGAATGACATATTGTTGATCGGAAATAATGTAGAATTGTTCTGTAAAGCATAAAGGAGTGTTTGAAAGGAGTTTTTCAAAGAAAGACTTCGGTGAAGCTGCTTACATATTGAGCTTCAAGATCTATAGAGATAGATCAAGGCGCTTGATAAGTTTTTTTCAATAAATACATACCTTGGCAAGATTTTGAAGTAGTTCAAAATGGAACAGTCAAAGAAAGAGTTTCTTGCCTATGTTACAAGGTGTGAAATTGAGTAAGACTCAAAGCCCAACCACGGCAGAAGATAGAAAGAGAATGAAAGTCATTCCCTATGCCTTGGCCATAGGTTCTATAAAGTATGTCATGCTGTATACCAGATCTATTGTATACCCTGCATTGATTTGGCAAGGGAGTACAATAGTGATCTAGGAGTAGATCACCGGACAGCGGTCAGAATTATCCTTAGTGAAATAAGGATATGTTTCTCGATTATGGATGTGACAAAAAGGTTCGTCGTAAAGGGTTACGTCGATGCAAGTTTTTGACACTGATCCAGATGATTCTAAGTCTCAATCTGGATACATATTGAAAGTGGGAGCAATTAGGTAGAGTAGCTCCGTGTAGAGCATTGTAGACATAGAACTTGCAAAATACTTACGGATCTGAATGTGACAGACCCGTTGACTAAAATTATCTCACAAGCAAAACATGATCACACCTTAGTACTCTTTGGGTGTTAATCACATAGAGATGTGAACTAGATTACTGACTCTAGTAAACCCTTTGAGTGTTGGTCACATGACGATGTGAACTATGGGTGTTAATCACATGGTGATGTGAACTATTGCTGTTAAATCACATCGCGATGTGAACTAGATTATTGACTCTAGTGCAAGTGGGAGACTGAAGGAAATATGCCCTAGAGGCAATAATAAAGTTATTATTTATTTCCTTATATCATGATAAATTTTTATTATTCATGCTAGAATTGTATTAACCGGAAACATAATACATGTGTGAATACATAGACAAACAGAGTGTCACTAGTATGCCTCTACTTGACTAGCTCGTTAATCAAAGATGGTTATGTTTCCTAACCATGAACAAAGAGTTGTTATTTGATTAACGGGATCACATCATTAGTTGAATGATCTGATTGACATGACCCATTCCATTAGCTTAGCACCCGATCATTTAGTATGTTGCTATTGCTTTCTTCATGACTTATACATGTTCCTATGACTATGAGATTATGCAACTCCCGTTTGCCAGAGGAACACTTTGGGTGCTACCAAACGTCACAACGTAACTGGGTGATTATAAAGGAGTACTACAGGTGTCTCCAAAGGTACATGTTGGGTTGGCGTATTTCGAGATTAGGATTTGTCACTCCGATTGTCGGAGAGGTATCTATGGGCCCTCTCGGTAATGCACATCACATAAGCCTTGCAAGCACTGCAACTAATATGTTAGTTGTGAGATGATGTATTACGGAACGAGTAAAGAGACTTGCCGGTAACGAGGTTGAACTAGGTATTGGATACCGACGATCGAATCTCGGGCAAGTAACATACCGATGACAAACGGAACAACGTATGTTGTTATGCGGTCTGACCGATAAAGATCTTCGTAGAATATGTAGGAGCCAATATGTGCATCCAGGTCCCGCTATTGGTTATTGACCGGAGACGTGTCTCGGTCATGTCTACATTGTTCTCGAACCGTAGGGTCCGCACGCTTAAGGTTTCGATGACAGTTATATTATGAGTTTATGAGTTTTGATGTACCGAAGGAGTTCGGAGTCCCGGATGAGATCGGGGACATGACGAGGAGTCTCGAAATGGTCGAGACGTAAAGATCGATATATTGGACGACTATATTTGGACTTCGGAAAGGCTCCTACTCCAACAAGGAAGGAGGGAGTCCTACTCCCGGTGGGAGTAGGACTCCCCTTGGCGCGCCTCCTCCTAGGCCGGCCGCCCCCTCCCCCTTGCTCCTTTATATACGGAGGTAGGGGGCACCCCATAGACACAAGTTGATCCTTGGTGATCGTTCCTTAGCCGTGTGCGGTGCCCCCTGCCACCAAATTCCACCTTGATCATATTGTTGCAGTGCTTAGGCGAAGCCCTGCATCGGTAGTACATCAAGATCGTCACCACGCCGTCGTGCTGACGGAACTCTTCCTCGACGCTTTGCTGGATCGGAGTCCGAGGATCGTCATCGAGCTGAACGTGTGCTAAGAACTCGGAGGTGCCGGAGTAACGGTGCTTGGATCGGTCGAATCGGGAAGACGTACGACTACTTCCTCTATGTTGTGTGATCGCTTCCGCAGTCGGTCTGCGTTGGTACGTAGACAACACTCTCCCCTCTCGTTGCTATGCATCACCATGATCTTGCGTGTGCGTAGGAAAATTTTTGAAATTACTACGTTCCCCAACACACTGAACTATCGAGTAGTCATCAGCTTTGCTCTGCCAGACGTTCATAACATCTGGTGTTGCTCCAGCAACAGGCCTGGCACCCAGCGGTGCTTCCAGGACGTAATTCTTCTGTGCAGCAATGAGGATAATCCTCAAGTTACGGACCCAGTCCGTGTAATTGCTACCATCATCTTTCAACTATGCTTTCTCAAGGAACGCATTAAAATTCAACGGAACAACAGCACGGGCCATCTATCTACAATCAAACATACATAAGCAAGATACTATCAGGTACTAAGTTCATGATAAATTCAAGTTCAATTAATCATATTACTTAAGAACTCCCACTTAGATAGACATCCCTCTAATCCTGTAAGTGATCACGTGATCCAAATCAACTAAACCATAACCGATCATCACGTGAAATGGATTAGTTTTCAATGGTGAACATCATTATGTTGATCATATCTACTATATGATTCATGCTCGACCTTTCGGTCTCCGTGTTCCGAGGCCATATCTGCATATGCTAGGCTCGTCAAGTTTAACCTGAGTATTCTGCGTGTGCAAAACTGGCTTGCACCCGTTGTAGATGGACGTAGAGCTTATCACGCCCGATCATCACGTGGTGTCTGGGTACGACGAACTTTGGCAACGATGCATACTCAGGGAGAACACTTCTTGATAATTTAGTGAGAGATCATCTTATAATGCTACCGTCAATCAAACCAAGATAAGATGCATAAAAGATAAACATCACATGCAATCAATATAAGTGATATGATATGGCCATCATGATCTTGTGCTTGTGATCTCCATCTCCGAAGCACCATCATGATCACCATCGTCACCGGCGCGACACCTTGATCTCCATCGTAGCATCGTTGTCGTCTCGGCAATCTTATGCTTCTACGACTATCACTACCGCTTAGTGATAAAGTAAAGCATTACAGGGCGATTGCATTGCATACAATAAAGCGACAACCATATGGCTCCTGCCAGTTGCCGATAACTCAGTTACAAAACATGATCATCTCATACAATAAAATTTAGCATCATGTCTTGACCATATCACATCACAACATGCCCTGCAAAAACAAGTTAGACGTCCTCTACTTTGTTTGTTGCAAGTTTTACGTGGCTGCTACGGGCTTAAGCAAGAACCAATCTTACCTACGCATCAAAACCACAACGATAGTTTGTGAAGTTGATGCCATTTTAACCTTCGCAAGGACCGGGCTGTAACGCCCCGAGACCGATGTGCCAGGTGTCGTGCAATTATTCGATGTTGTTGCGTCATCATGTGCATTGCATCATGTCATCATGTCATCATGTCATATTCTTTTGCATCTCAACTAAATAATTTGTCTGGGTCTTTGATTCATTTAAATCGAGGGAAGGATGACTTCTCTTTATAACATATCCTCCCGATATTAGTGGGGCTATTATAAAATATTCCATTCTTTCGGAATTAACCAAAACACACTTGCAAAATCCCCACTCCCTTTCTACTTCAAGTTTGGCCCCCAAACTTTGCCAACATCTCTTTTCCCATTTATCGAGGCTCCTCCTAAATTCTCAACATTTTTGGACTCTTCTAAATCCTAGTCCTTGTGCAAACCTTTTTAATTAAATTCAAATGACTTTGAATTTAATTCTTGCAATCTTGCCCACTTCATTTTTCTCGGAACGAGGGCATTTTTGTGAGTCCGGGAAAATTATTCGCGTGTCCACCTTCTTCCCCTAACCTTCTCTTTCTTTTCTTTCTCTTTTTCTGTTTTATTTCTAAATGGCAAACAGATTTAAAGATAGAGAGAGAGAGGAAGAGAAGTCCAGCAGGCCGCGCCCCTGCCCACCTGGGCCTCCCTCTCCACTCGGCCGGCCTCTTTGGCCCATCCTTCCCCGCAGGCCACCTACCTAACCCTAGCTCCCTGGCCCGATCCCCTGACCTCTCCCTCTCGATCCCTCCTTCCGCCGCCAGGGAGGCACCCCAGCGCTCGATCCCATCTCTCTCCCTAGCCCGGTCCCTCGCTCTCCTCGATCTCCCTCTCCCATCGACCTCTCCTCCGCGCGCCATGGCTGCCTCCCCCTCTCGCTCTCACCAGGGGACCCGACCCCATCTCCTCAGCCCCGTGCCACGACCCTCTAGCCGATCCCCATCGCAGCCTCTCCCCTCGCGAGCTCCCTCTCTCCCTTTCCTCCCGTCGCCGTCTTTGAGGGGAAGGAGCTCCCTGTCGTCGCTCCGGCCGGCGGAGTCCAAGCCGCCGAGGAGCCGAGCCGCCTCCTGTCTCGACCTCGCGTCTCCAGGCCGCCGTCCCGCACTCTACCTCCTCTGCCTCGAGCTCCAAGCGCCACCCTGCCCCCTCGCGCCCCAAGCTCTGCACGCCGCCCGGGTCCTCTCCCGTCGCCACCCGCCGCCGTCGGCGGCCACCAGGAGCGCCCACGCCCGCGCCGTGCTCCCGAGCCGCCTCCTGCCTCGTCCCCGCGCCTCGGCATCCTCCTCGTCGTCCAGGCCGCCGGCCACCAGCAGGGCGTCGCCTCTGGCCGACCAGCGCCAGCCTCGACCGTCTCCTCGTGCTTCGCCTCCTGCCCGTGCTTCGCCTTCCGTTCGTTGCCCCGCTGTTTTTTTGTCGTTGCCAAGGTCACCGAGTCCAGGGACGCAAGGCCGCCTTCGGAGATCCCTTTCGCCAAGTACCACGCCCGGTGAAGTCCAAGACGGAGACCTTCTCGAGCAGGAACGTTTTCGGGATCGTCAAGGCCACCTCAAGTTCGACTACGTTTTGCCGCTTCGACCGAGACCAACAAGTACCACGACGACGCATCATGTACCTCTACCCCGTCTTCGGAATCACTAAGAACGTCAAGTACCCCTTCGAGATGACGAGATCGGCAAGTCCGGAGAACGCCAAGTACCCCTTCATGTCGGCAAGATCCGCAAATCGGACCCCGAACGATCGACGTCTTGTGGACCATGTACGACAACCGTCGCCGAAGACCCGTGAAACGTGAACGTGAACGACTACCGTCGCGAGTACCTCTACGTCGTCATGTACCCCTACTTCCACTACCATCGCGAGAACGACTACTTCCCCTACTTCCCACGACGACCCCGTGTACAACTACTTCCTCGTCGGCACGTGAACCCCTACCGCCGAACTCGATCCGTTTCGATGATGCTCGCTTCAAAGGTATAACCGCCGGAACGATGCCCGTGAACGAATGCATGTGTGATGTATGAAATGCTCGTGTTTGCTCCGTGTCGGAGTTGTTCGGTGCACGTCGCCCCTCTTTTGCCTTGCCACCGTCATGTGGGAACCCGGTATCCGGGATCACCCCACCTCCTATCGCGTGTTACACTCCCGTCACTTTTCCTTTTGCACCGGGATCTCAATCGAGTTACCGGAACCGATATGTTGTTGTGGCATCATTTTCGGATTCGTTGCCGTGGCACCCCTTTTTCCTTCCACCACGGTGACAAATGCTTCACGTTCTCATATCAACATTTTTTTTCATAAATAATGCTTAAAACTTGTTCATGTCATCCGCATCATGATAACAACAATTAAAATGTTTAAAATGTTGTTTGCATTAATTTGCCCCTATGCCATGCTAAAAGGATTTAATTCATAACTTAATAACCGTAACTCCGATTTTAATAATATTTATATGTAAATGGGGTAGAATTATGCCTAGTTTATCGTGGTGACCTTTATTTGCATGTCAAATAACTCTAAAATTGTGTTTAGGACAGATCTGGACCAAACCTAATATGTGCACATGAGGATTTTCCGGAATTGTTGTTCGTTGCTCCCGGCCTCATTTAAACTTGCCTAGATTAGGTAGTTTTCTTTTGCTTCACCTCTTGCCATGTTAAATCAACATTTAATATTGTTGGGTTACATAACGAGAGGGAACTAAATAATTGATGTGGTGTTTCGTCAGTATGCAACTCGTTGCATATTGAGCTCCACTTAATGTGTAGGTTTGTTTGTGCATTTTGCCATGCCATGCCTCTTTAAACCGGACATGCATCATACTTGTTTGTGCATCATGCCATGTTGATGTGTTGGTTGTTTACTATGTTGTGTGCTTCTTTTCCGGTGATTGCTTCTTCGGGTTGGTTCC
The DNA here is from genome assembly GCA_034509565.1 of Triticum monococcum. Taxonomy (NCBI): domain Eukaryota; kingdom Viridiplantae; phylum Streptophyta; class Magnoliopsida; order Poales; family Poaceae; genus Triticum; species Triticum monococcum. The sequence goes on from CM067842.1 coordinate 611,932,883, forward strand.
GGTAACGTCGTGTTGTGAGGATCCGTTCGTCTACGCCCGTTTGTCTTCTTCATGGACTCGTTCTTCTTCCTTGCAGGATTTCAGGCAAGATGATCATACCCTCGAAATCACTACTATCTTTGCTATGCTAGTTTGCTCGCTCTTTTGCTATGCCATTGCTACGATGCCTACCACTTGCTTGTCAGCCTCCCAAATTGCCATGTTCAGCCTCTAACCCACCAATGTCCTAGCAACCGTTGATTGGCTATGTTACCGCTTTGCTCAGCCCCTCTTATAGCGTTGTTAGTTGCAGGTGAAGATTGAAGTTTGTTCCTTGTTGGAACATGGAGGCCGTTCCTTGTGGGAACATTTATTTACTTGTTGGGATATCACTATATATCTTATTTAATTAATGCATCTATATACTTGGTAAAGGGTGGAAGGCTCGGCCTTATGCCTGGTGTTTTGTTCCACTCTTGCCGCCCTAGTTTCCGTCATATCGGTGTTATGTTCCCGGATTTTGCGTCCCTTACGCGGTTGGGTATATGGGAACCCCTTGACAGTTCGTTTTGAATAAAACTCCTCCAGCAAGGCCCAACCTTGGTTTTACCATTCGCCACCTAGCCTTTTTTCCCTTGGGTTAGGCCAGCCCAAGGGTCATCCTTATTTTAAACCCCCCCCCCCCCCCCCCGGCCAGTGCTTGTCTAAGTGTTGGTCCGAAATGGGCAGCCTGCGGGGCCACCTCGGGGAAACTTGAGGGCTGGTTTTACTCGTAGCTTGACCTATCCGGTGTTGCCCTGAGAACGAGATATGTGCAGCTCCCATCAGGATGTCGGCGCATCGGGCGGCTTTGCTGGACTTGTTTTACCATTGTCGAGGATGTCTTGGAGTACCGGGATACCGAGTCTGATCGGAACGTCTCGGTAGGAGGTCTATTCCTTCGTTGACCGTGAGAGCTTGTCATGGGCTAAGTTGGGACACCCCTGCAGGGATTTGAACTTTCGAAAGCCGTGCCCGCGGTTATGGGCAGATGGGAATTTGTTAACGTCTGGTGGTAGAAAACCTAAAGTTGACCTTAATTAAAATGAATCAACTGCGTGTGTAACCGTGATGGTCTCTTTCCGGCGGAGTCCGGGAAGTGAACACGGTTGTTGGAGTTATGCTTGACGTAGGTAGTCCAGGATCACTTCTTGATCATATTTTTATCGACCGTGCTTTGCCTTCTCTTCTCGCTCTCATTTGCGTATGTTAGCCACCATATATGCTAGTCGCTTGCTGCAGCTCCACCTCATACCTTTACCTTACCCATAAGCTTAAATAGTCTTGATCGCGAGGGTGCGAGATTGCTGAGTCCCTGTGGCTCACAGATACTTCCAAAACCAGCTTGCAGGTGCCGATGAGTTCGTGCAGATGACGCAACCCAGCTCAGGAGGAGCTCGTTGAAAACCTTGTTCATTTGTGTTGTTTCGTTCTAGTTGATCAGTAGTGGAGCCCAGTTGGGGTCGATCGGGGACCTTTGTCGCATTTGGGGTTCTTCTTTTATTTTGGCTCCGTAGTCGGGCCCTGAGTGTATTTGATTGATGTAATGCTTTATTCATGTAATTGTGTGAAGTGGCGATTGTAAGCCAACTATGTACCTTTTTTCCCTTATTATATTACATGGGTTGTGTGAAGATTACCTCACTTGCGACATTGCCTTCAATGCGATTATGCCTCTAAGTCGTGCCTCGACACGTGGGAGATATAGTTGCATCGAGGGTGTTACAAGTTGGTAATCAGAGCCTTCCCCGACCTTAGGAGCCCCATTGCTTGATCGTTTTTAACGGCCGAGTTGTGTCTAGAAAAATGTTTTGAGTCCTTAGGAATTATATATATCGGAGAGCTTAGGAATTCTTTTTTTTTACTCCCCAGTCCCTTCGTCGCTCTGGTGAGGCATCCTGACGTAGAGTTTTGACTCTTCTCTTCCCAAATTTCACTAAAAAAAATTTAGGATCACGCGAGTATCTTGGATTTGTTCCGATGGCTTATGATGAGAACACTGTCTTGGTGCCTCCTGTCAGGGGTTTAGTGGAAGTGTCCCGGGGAGTTGAGCTCTGAGGTGTTGTCATCATAATTTTATCGTTGCAATTCTGGTATACTTGAGATATGTTCGCGACATCGAAAATCTCTTTTATGCAGTTCGTTGGTGAGATAACCTCGACGCCACCCAGTACTGGGGCGGGAGTTCGGGAGTATCGCCATAACTTGTATAACGGATGCTTTTCGAAGGTTGAGATAGATGGTTTCCGAAGGTTTCTTTGTTATGTGTTGAAGGATGGATACAGCTGGATGTAGGAATTGCTAGCTTGGGTGAGATATTATGCTTCCCCTGTATCCTCAACACCTGATTGCATAACCGGAAAATTTCGGGAGTTTCATAGGTGGGAATTCAAGTAGCTCTTAGGATATCCTTCCGACAGATGTATGATATGAAACTGGGGTTCGACGTCTAGTGGTTCGCCTATTCACGGTCGATTTTACAGTGGTCTCGTTGTGTCTTAAAGAGTCCTTGGCTATGCTGACTCGGGGACGCTTCGTATGTCATGTGCACTGCCTTGTACATGATGGTGCTGTACGATCGAGCCCGTGTAGGTCCCACCACGAAAACTTCGGACGAAATCTCTATCATATGTTTGTTCCGACTTATTTTGCAAGCCAATCCTTTGTTTTGTTTTGAGTTGTGGTATTCGAGTTGCTTCAAAGTCAAATGTTGATTCCATCCCTTGTCTAAATGGTGTTCTCATACTCCGATGTGAATACTAATCCTTCTTGATCATCATGTCAATCCTTTTCAATCGGCGTGTTTCTCTTCAAGTGGATCTGATCATTTCAACATCCGCAAGATCAAATATCAGTTTCTTCTCAATGGTGTTTGTTTCATTCATCTCCAAGTTGCCTTTGTTTTTTCCCGCCCACCCACCCTTTTTCTTCAAGGATTCAGATTCCTTAATCGAGTATCCATTTTATTGATGGGAAGCCTCTCCATTCTTTTCCGTCTATATTCTTACTCGGTGGTTCTCAAGAAGATGTTCTACTAGTTTGTCATTCCTCATTCCTTTTCTTCTCCGGTGGTTCCAAGTCAAGCTTTCGGTGTTGATCATACTCTTTTTTCCGTATTTCAATGTTTTTTCTCATGCCGGTGTAATTCTTAATCGTTCACTTCTCGCTATTCAATTGTTCCGGAGTGCTCAAGATACCTCGAAGATTCGTGTTTTCACTCTGCATTCATTCAATATATTTTGAGGTTGTTATCTTATTCAAGCCATTTAATTCGACCGGTGCAATCTCCTTTCTCAAGTAATCATTTCAACATTGTTTCTTTTGAGTGGGCCCTAACCCACAGGTTTTTTCCCAGGATCTTACTTGACTCTTCTTATTTCCGGAGTTATAATCAAATTCTTTTCGAAGTTTGACGTAAGAATGATTATCATCTGTCAAATGTCTTTCTCCAAGATCTTTCAAATTCATTTCATTCTTGAATCAACTTTTATATTCTTCTTTATTCCGGTGCCTCAACAATTCATGGTGGTGTTTCCCGTCGTCATTCTCGGATTTCGAAGACCGAAGAAGAGTTTCTCTCATTTTTGATCCATTCTCTTCTAGATTCGTGGCTCTAGTTTGTTGCCATCCTCTCATAATTATTTTCGGTTGTGAGAGTTCTTTTCAACCATCCGGAGTAATTCAGGAGTCTTTTCAGTTTGATTCTCCGGAGCCCATCATCTCAGAATTGTTCATTCTCAGCTTACAGTTATCATTCTCAAATTTTACCGGTGCTTCATTCAAGTAATCTCTAATCAGTTCGTGAGCCCCTTGTTCTCATGTGTCTAGATTGTCTCAAGTATGTTTGTTAATTTGCTAATTCTTACCCGGTGATTAATCCCTTTACTTCATTCATTTTTCAATTCTTACGGTGGTTCGTCCAAGAGTTCTCGTCATTTGTTATCGTATATATTCATTCGTTGTTTCAATCCTACCGGTGGTCCATTAAGTTTGCGCATTATCTATCTTAATCCTTTCTACAAGAATAAGTAGTATGCCAATTCCATTGGTTGTCATCAATTTGAATTGGTGAAGGATAAGCATAATGTAATTCTTATTCTTGTTTCATCCAAATGATTAATTCTTATTCCGGAGGCCCTTCAAATTCTTGGTTTCACTTGTTTTCATCTTTTCTTTCCCGGAGTTCCAAGTTATTTCAATTATATCATCATGGAGATCCATCTAAATCATTGCAAGGCTTCACCTTGTGTTTTCAACTTCTTTCTCTTTTCGTTATCTTTTGTTTACCAGAGTCCTTCATGAAGGTTCTACATGATGGTTCATCAAGGATTTAATTCCTTTCTCGAAGTGTTCATTGAGATTCTTTTCAAAGGAGCTCAAGCATTTTGATCTTGTAATCCGGAGTACAATTCTTTCTACCATATTATTGGAGGTGGTATTATGCCATTCTTGATAAGTTGAATTCATGTTTCATGATTCACATGTTGTTAAGGATGATGTATTTTAAATCCATCGATCTCTTCATTGGAGTTATCTTGGGTTATATTTCACCTTAAGCCTTCCCTAAGGTTTGTTGCTATCTATGGTGTGTATAAATGACCCAAGCTCTTCTTTATCCGCCCGGTGAAATAGTTTCTTGTCTCCTTGTTCTTATCAACCCAATTCTTTCCCGTGAGTGGCAGATTGTCACCTCATAATTTTGAGATGTTTTTCTATAAGCCCACTACAAGCTTATTCTTTCGTTGTTGTTTTTTCCAACAACTCCGTTCTAGCATTTGTTGTAACCGTGCTCTCTCAAGATCTTGTTTCCCTTCGTTCCGGAGGCTTGTGATGTTGCTCTCTTCAACTCATCTTCTTTGTTTGTCATGATAGTATTCTTTTCTTTGCTTATCCATTCAACCGGAGTGTCGTGTTTTCTTTTGAGCTTTCTCATCTTATCAATTTTTGCATCCCTTCTCAACCGGAGTGCTGTCCAAATTATATAAGTCTTATTCCTTCTCTATCTTGTCTTAACTGGAGTGGTTTCAATATATATCTTGCCCTTCAACCTCACGGTTTTCGCAATGTTCTTTCTTCCTCTTTTCTATCGGTGTGTTTTCAATTTTGTTCATCTCCGTTGTATTCTTTTCTCGTATTTGCTTAACCTCTTCAAGGTTCGTGGTTTCACTCATTTGTCAATGAAGCAATTTGTTTTACCTCTTCTCTTTCTCTTCCGTTTAACCCCCGGTGCCATTCTAGACCTCGGGACGAAATCCTCATGTAGTGGTGGAGTGTTGTAACGCCCCGAGACCAATGTGCCAGGTGTCGTTCAATTATTCGATGTTGTTGCGTCATCATGTGCATTGCATCATGTCATCATGTCATCATGTCATATTCTTTTGCATCTCAACTAAATAATTTGTGTGGGTCTTCGATTCATTTAAATCGAGGGAAGGATGACTTCTCTTTATAACATATCCTCCCGATATTAGTGGGGCTATTATAAAATATTCCATTCTTTCGGAATTAACCAAAACACACTTGCAAAATCCCCACTCCCTTTCTACTTCAAGTTTGGCCCCCAAACTTTGCCAACATCTCTTTTCCCATTTATCGAGGCTCCTCCTAAATTCTCAACATTTTTGGACTCTTCTAAATCCTAGTCCTTGTGCAAACCTTTTTAATTAAATTCAAATGACTTTGAATTTAATTCTTGCAATCTTGCCCACTTCATTTTTCTCGGAATGAGTGCATTTTTGTGAGTCCGGGAAAATTATTCACGTGTCCACCTTCTTCCCCTAACCTTCTCTTTCTTTTCTTTCTCTTTTTCTGTTTTATTTCTAAATGGCAAACAGATTTAAAGATAGAGAGAGAGGAAGAGAAGTCCAGCAGGCCGCGCCCCTGCCCACCTAGGCCTCCCTCTCCACTCGGCCGGCCTCTTTGGCCCATCCTTCCCCGCAGGCCACCTACCTAACCCTAGCTCCCTGGCCCGATCCCCTGACCTCTCCCCCTTGATCCCTCCTTCCGCCGCCAGGGAGGCGCCCCAGCGCTCGATCCCATCTCTCTCCCTACCCCGGTCCCTCGCTCTCCTCGATCTCCTTCTCCCATCGACCTCTCCTCCGCGCGCCATGGCCGCCTCCCCCTCTTGCTCTCACCAGGGGACCCGACCCCATCTCCTCAGCCCCGCGCCACGACCCTCTAGCCGATCCCCATCGCAGCCTCTCCCCCCGCGAGCTCCCTCTCTCCCTTTCCTCCCGTCGCCGTCTTCGAGGGGAAGGAGCTCCCTGTCGTCGCTCCGGCCGGCGGAGTCCAAGCCGCCGAGGAGCCGAGCCGCCTCCTGTCTCGACCTCGCGTCTCCAGGCCGCCGTCCCGCACTCTACCTCCTCTGCCCCGAGCTCCAAGCGCCGCCCTGCCCCCTCGCGCCCCAAGCTCTGCACGCCGCCCGGGTCCTCTCCCGTCGCCACCCGCCGCCGTCGGCGGCCACCAGGAGCGCCCACGCCCGCGCCGTGCTCCCGAGCCGCCTCCTGCCTCGTCCCCGCGCCTCGGCATCCTCCTCGTCGTCCAGGCCGCCGGCCACCAGCAGGGCGTCGCCTCTGGCCGACCAGCGCCGGCCTCGACCGTCTCCTTGTGCTTCGCCTCCTGCCCGTGCTTCGCCTTCCGTTCGTTGCCCCGCTGTTTTTTTGTCGTTGCCAAGGTCACCGAGTCCAGGGACGCAAGGCCGCCTTCTGAGATCCCTTTCGCCAAGTACCACGCCCGGTGAAGTCCAAGACGGAGACCTTCTCGAGCAGGAACGTTTTCGGGATCGTCAAGGCCACCTCAAGTTCGACTACGTTTTGCCGCTTCGACCGAGACCAACAAGTACCACGACGACGCATCATGTACCTCTACCCCGTCTTCGGAATCGCTAAGAACGTCAAGTACCCCTTCGAGATGACGAGATCGGCAAGTCCGGAGAACGCCAAGTACCCCTTCATGTCGGCAAGATCCGCAAATCGGACCCCGAACGACCGACGTCTTGTGGACCATGTACGACAACCGTCGCCGAAGACCCGTGAAACGTGAACGTGAACGACTACCGTCGCGAGTACCTCTACGTCGTCATGTACCCCTACTTCCACTACCATCGCGAGAACGACTACTTCCCCTACTTCCCATGACGACCCCGTGTACAACTACTTCCTCGTCGGCACGTGAACCCCTACCGCCGAACTCGATCCGTTTCGATGATGCTCGCTTCAAAGGTATAACCGCCGGAACGATGCCCGTGAACGAATGCATGTGTGATGTATGAAATGCTCGTGTTTGCTCCGTGTCGGAGTTGTTCGGTGCACGTCGCCCCTCTTTTGCCTTGCCACCGTCATGTGGGAACCCGGTATCCAGGATCACCCCACCTCCTATCGTGTGTTACGCTCCCGTCACTTTTCCTTTTGCACCGGGATCTCAATCGAGTTACCGGAACCGATATGTTGCCGTGGCATCATTTTCGGATTCGTTGCCGTGGCACCCCTTTTTCCTTCCACCACGGTGACAAATGCTTCACGTTCTCATATCAACATTTTTTTCATAAAAATTGCTTAAAACTTGTTCATGTCATCCGCATCATGATAACAACAATTAAAATGTTTAAAATGTTGTTTGCATTAATTTGCCCCTATGCCATGCTAAAAGGATTTAATTCATAACTTAATAACCGTAACTCCGATTTTAATAATCTTTATATGTAAATGGGGTAGAATTATGCCTAGTTTATCGTGGTGACCTTTATTTGCATGTTAAATAACTCTAAAATTGTGTTTAGGACAGATCTGGACCAAACCTAATATGTGCACATGAGGATTTTCCGGAATTGTTGTTCGTTGCTTCCGGCCTCATTTAAACTTGCCTAGATTAGGTAGTTTTCTTTTGCTTCACCTCTTGCCATGTTAAATCAACATTTAATATTGTTGGGGTACATAACGAGAGAGAACTAAATAATTGATGTGGTGTTTCGTCAATATGCAACTCGTTGCATATTGAGCTCCACTTAATGTGTAGGTTTGTTTGTGCATTTTGCCATGCCATGCCTCTTTAAACCGGACATGCATCATACTTGTTTGTGCATCATGCCATGTTGATGTGTTGGTTGTTTACTATGTTGTGTGCTTCTTTTCCGGTGATTGCTTCTTCGGGTTGGTTCCGGTAACGTCATGTTGTGAGGATCCGTTCGTCTACGCCCGTTTGTCTTCTTCATGGACTCGTTCTTCTTCCTTGCGGGATTTCAGGCAAGATGATCATACCCTCGAAATCACTACTATCTTTGCTATGCTAGTTTGCTCGCTCTTTTGCTATGCCATTGCTACGATGCCTACCACTTGCTTGTCAGCCTCCCAAATTGCCATGTTCAGCCTCTAACCCACCAATGTCCTAGCAACCGTTGATTGGCTATGTTACCGCTTTGCTCAGTCCCTCTTATAGCGTTGTTAGTTGCAGGTGAAGATTGAAGTTTGTTCCTTGTTGGAACATGGAGGCCGTTCCTTGTGGGAACATTTATTTACTTGTTGGGATATCACTATATATCTTATTTAATTAATGCATCTATATACTTGGTAAAGGGTGGAAGGCTCGGCCTTATGCCTGGTGTTTTGTTCCACTCCTGCCGCCCTAGTTTCCGTCATATCGGTGTTATGTTCCCGGATTTTGCGTCCCTTACGCGGTTGGGTATATGGGAACCCCTTGACAGTTCGCTTTGAATAAAACTCCTCCAGCAAGGCCCAACCTTGGTTTTACCATTCGCCACCTAGCCTTTTTTCCCTTGGGTTAGGCCAGCCCAAGGGTCATCCTTATTTTAACCCCCCCCCCCCCCGGCTAGTGCTTGTCTAAGTGTTGGTCCGAAATGGGCAGCCTGCAGGGCCACCTCGGGGAAACTTGAGGGCTGGTTTTACTCGTAGCTTGACCTATCCGGTGTTGCCCTGAGAACGAGATATGTGCAGCTCCCATCAGGATGTCGGCGCATCGGGCGGCTTTGCTGGACTTGTTTTACCATTGTCGAGGATGTCTTGGAGTACCGGGATACCGAGTCTGATCGGAATGTCTCGGGAGGAGGTCTATTCCTTCGTTGACCGTGAGAGCTTGTCATGGGCTAAGTTGGGACACCCCTGCAGGGATTTGAACTTTCGAAAGTCGTGCCCGTGGTTATGGGCAGATGGGAATTTGTTAACGTCCGGTTGTAGAAAACCTAAAGTTGACCTTAATTAAAATGAATCAACTGCGTGTGTAACCGTGATGGTCTCTTTCCGACGGAGTCCGGGAAGTGAACACGGTTGTTGGAGTTATGCTTGACGTAGGTAGTCCAGGATCACTTCTTGATCATATTTTTATCGACCGTGCTTTGCCTTCCCTTCTCGCTCTCATTTGCATATGTTAGCCACCATATATGCTAGTCGCTTGCTGCAGCTCCACCTCATACCTTTACCTTACCCATAAGCTTAAATAGTCTTGATCGCGAGGGTGCGAGATTGCTGAGTCCCTGTGGCTCACAGATACTTCCAAAACCAGCTTGCAGGTGCCGATGAGTTCGTGCAGATGACGCAACCCAGCTCAGGAGGAGCTCGTTGAAAACCTTGTTCATTTGTGTTGTTTCGTTCTAGTTGATCAGTAGTGGAGCCCAGTTGGGGTCGATCGGGGACCTTTGTCGCATTTGGGGTTCTTCTTTTATTTTGGCTCCGTAGTCGGGCCCTGAGTGTATTTGATTGATGTAATGCTTTATTCATGTAATTGTGTGAAGTGGCGATTGTAAGCCAACTATGTACCTTTTTTCCCTTATTATATTACATGGGTTGTGTGAAGATTACCTCACTTGCGACATTGCCTTCAATGCGATTATGCCTCTAAGTCGTGCCTCGACACGTGGGAGATATAGTTGCATCGAGGGTGTTACACGGGCGTAGCCACACTCGGTTCAACTAAAGTTGGAGAAACAGTCACCCGCAAGCCACCTATGTGCAAAGCACGTCGGGAGAACCGGTCTCGCGTAAGCGTACGCATAATGTCGGTCCGGGCCGCTTCGTCCAACAATACCACCGAACCAAAGTATGACATGCTGGTAGGCAGTATGACTTATATTGCCCACAACTCACTTGTGTTCTACTCGTGCATATAACATCAAACCATAAAACCTAGGCTCGGATGCCACTGTTGGGGAACGTAGTAATTTCAAAAAATTTCCTACGCACACGCAAGATCATGGTGATGCATAGCAACGAGAGGGGAGAGTGTTGTCTACGTACCCTCGTAGACCGAAGCGGAAGCGTTGACGCAACGTAGAGGAAGTAGTCGTACGTCTTCCCGATCCGACCGATCCAAGCACCGTTACTCCGGCACCTCCGAGTTCTTAGCACACGTACAGCTCGATGACGCTCCCCGGGCTCCGATCCAGCAAAGCTTCGGGGATGAGTTCCATCAGCACAACGGCATGGTGACGATCTTGATGTTCTACCGTCGCAGGGCTTCACCTAAGCACTACAACAATATGATCGAGGTGGAATATGGTGGAGGGGGGCACCGCACACGGCTAAGGAACGATCACGATGATCAACTTGTGTGTTCTAGGGTGCCCCCCTGCCCCCGTATATAAAGGAGGGAGGGGGAGGTGCGGCCGGCCCCAAGGGGTGCGCCTGGAGGAGTCCTACTCCCACTGGGAGTAGGACTCCCCCCTCTCTTGCCTTGTTGGAGAAGGAAAGGGGCAAGGAGAAGAGGAAAGGGGGGCGCCCCCCCCCTTCCTTGTCCTATTCGGACTAGGGGGGAGGGGGCGTGCGGCCTGCCCTGGCCGGCCCCTCTCTTCTCCCTTATGGCCCATGAAGGCCCATTAACCCCCCGGGGGGTTCCGGTAACCCCTCGGTACTCCTGTAAAATGTCGATTTCACTCGGAACGATTCCGATGTCCAAATATAGGCTTCCAATATATTGATATTTAAGTCTCGACCATTTCGAGACTCCTCGTCATGTCCGTGATCACATCCGGGACTCCGAACTACCTTCGGTACATCAAAATGTATAAACTCATAATAACTGTCATCGTAACTTTAAGCGTGCGGACCCTACGGTTCGAGAACAATGTAGACATGACCGAGACACGTCTCCGGTCAATAACCAATAGCGGGACCTGGATGCCCATATTGGCTCCTACATATTCTACGAAGATCTTTATCGGTCAGACCGCATAACAACATACGTCGTTCCCTTTGTCATCGGCATGTTACTTGCCCGAGATTCGATCGTCGGTATCCAATAGCTAGTTCAATCTCGTTACCGGCAAGTCTCTTTACTCGTTCCGTAATACATCATCCCGCAACTAACTCATTAGTTGCAATGCTTGCAAGGCTTAAGTGATGTGCATTACCAAGAGGGCCCAGAGATACCTCTCCGACGATCGGAGTGACAAATCCTAATCTCGAAATACGTTAACCCAACATGTACCTTTGGAGACACCTATAGAGCACCTTTATAATCACCCAGTTACGTTGTGATGTTAGGTAGCACACAAAGTGTTCCTCCGGCACACGGGAGTTACATAATCTCATAGTCATAGGAACATGTATAAGTCATGAAGAAAGCAATAGCAACATACTAAACGATCGGGTGCTAAGCTAGTGGAATGGGTCATGTCAATCAGATCATTCAACTAATGATGTGATCCCGTTAATCAAATGACAACTCTTTGTCCATGGTTAGGAAACATAACCATCTTTGATTAACGAGCTAGTCAAGTAGAGGCATACTAGTGACACTCTATTTGTCTATGTATTCACACATGTATCATGTTTCCGGTTAATACAATTCTAGCATGAATAATAAACATTTATCATGATATAAGGAAATAAATAATATCTTTATTATTGCCTCTAGGGCATATTTCCTTCATAAGGCCCACCTGCGGCCTGACCTAACCGGCCCGAGGCCCAACCGCGCCCCGTGGTTACCCTAGCTAGCTCGATCCCCTGGCCCGATCTCTCCTGAATCCCTCTCCCTCCGCCGCCAGGAGACCCATCTCCTCGATCCCCATCTCCCATCTCTCCCTCCTCTCGCTCTCCTCGCATCGCACCAGAGGAGGAGACCCGCAGCCCGATCCCCATCCCTCGACCTCACCACTCGGCGGTGACCAAAGCCGGGGCGCCACCCACCTCCCTCCGCCGTCAAGCTCCCGCACCACGTCAACGCTCCGCCTCCTGCCGACTGGCCCCGGCCACCAGTGCGCCACGGCAAGCCCCGCCGCCATGTCCGGTCGCTGACGGCGACCACGACCAGCGCCTGCGCCTCCCTGCTGCCGAAGCCTCGCCGCCAAGTCCCGCCTACGCCCTCGGGACTCGCCGGACCCCTTCCTCTACTCCAAGTCCGCCGGCCACAGGTGCCGCTGCCGGCTGCCGCCCCATCACCATGCGGTCCTCATCCACCTCCGTCCCATGACGCTGCAGCCCCCGTCGTTTCCCTGCCTCTCTTTTGCGCCAGGGACTTGAGCCCTCCACCGCGTGTCGCCGCCTTGCTACCTTCCCCGCCATCGGCTTGCTACCTTTGCCGGACCTCCTCCACCTCCAAGGTCACCGCTGCTCTGGCCGCAACCACCTCCGGTCTTCAACCCCGACACCCGACCCGGCCATCTTCGGTTGCTGCCCGTTGGCCTCGTTGCTCCTCTTGTCACTGTCAAGACGCGGCAACCAGGGAAGCCCAAGGCCGCCTTCGTGGTTTTCGCCAAGTTCGTCCACCGCCAAATGAGTCAGAGATCCTTCGATGCCTCTCCTTGTTGGAACCTGACAAGTACCATTGGTTATGCCAAGTTCGACTATGCGGGTTCGCCAAGTACTCCACCGGCAAGACCGACACCCGAACGACTTCACACCGAAACGACAAGTTCCACTACCGAAGACTAGTTCGACTACCGTCGCAAGAACCGAGAACGGCAAGTCCGAAGACCCAAGTACCATGACGCCAAGTACCTCTTCGGATCGTCAAGGTGGATCTCGAACGTTGACGAGGTTCCGATAAGACCCTCGACGTGTACGGCTACAATGTGAACGTGTACCCGATGACCCCGGAGACCTATGTTACACCAAGTACCACGACAACCTTCGACTTTTACCCCTAGATCGCACCGAAACGCCGAGTTCCTCGCCGACACCCCGAACATTTACGGAACCTTGTGCGACTATGGATGTGAACGACCGCCGTCGAACCCAAGTTACTTGGATTCATCAAGTCCCTCTACGAAAATGTTGTACGACTACTTCCGTGGCCGAAGGCCCGTCTACAACTACCGTCGCCGTGGACGACTACTTCCTCTACGAACCCGAACCGCTCCGAGAATGCACCTAGAAGGTATAACCGCCGAGACGATGACCCGTGGACGATAGCATGTGTTGTATGAGATGCATGTTTAGTTGTTGTTTTCGCCCGTGAGCGTTAGTGGTTCCTTCTTGTTGCCATGCCGTAGTTGACTCGTGGGAACCCGGTAACCGGGATCACCCCACCATCTTTTGCACTCTCCCGCCACACTTTCTTTTGCACCGACGTTCTCAATGAGTTGTCGGAACCGGAACGTTGTCGTGGCACCGTTTCGTTATCGTCGCCGTGGCACCCCTTTCTTTCTACCACGGTGACAAATGCTTCTTAATGCTCTTGTAAACCTTTATTAAAAATTGCATAAACTTGAACATGTCATCTGCATCATGTTAACAACTTTAAGAGGGTTAAATTTTGTTGTTGCATTAAAATTGCTAATGCATATGGGGACTTACCGGATTTGTTATTTGTTATATCCGGCCCCATTTAAATTGTTTAGATGATATAGTTTTGTTATGCTTCACCTCTTGCCATGTTAACCAACATTTCATATTGTTGAGTACCTAACCGAGAGTGAACTAAATAAGTCATGTGGTGATTCATCAATATGAAACTCGGAGCATATTGAGATCCACTTAATCTGTAGTATTGTTTTTGCACTTTGCCATGCCATGCCTATTTTAAACCGGACATGCATCATACTTGGTTGTGCATCATGCCATGATTGTGTGATGGTTGATTACTATGTTGTGTGCTTCTTTCCGGTGTTGCTTCTTCGGGTTAGTTCCGATAACATTGCGTTTGTGAGGACCCGTTCGACTACGTTCGTTTGTTTCTTCTTCCTGGACTCGTTCTTCTTCCTTGCGGGATTTCAGGCAAGATGACCATACCCTCGAAATCACTTCTATCTTTGATTGCTAGGTTCTCGCTCTTTTGCTATGCCTATGTTGCGATACCTACCACTTGCTTATCATGCCTCTCATATTGTTTTAACCAAGCCTCTAACCCACCTTGTCCTAGCAAACCGTTGTTTGGCTATGTTACCGCTTTGCTCAGCCCCTCTTATAGCGTTGTTAGTTGCAGGTGAAGATTGGAGCTTGTTCCATGTTTGGAACATGGTTATTTTGTTGGGATATCACAATATCTCTTATTTAATTAATGCATCTATATACTTGGTAAAGGGTGGAAGGCTCGGCCTTATGCCTGGTGTTTTGTTCCATTCTTGCCGCCCTAGTTTCCGTCATATCGGTGTTATGTTCCCGGATTTTGCGTTCCTTACGCGGTTGGGTTATAATGGGAACCCCTTGACAGTTCGCCTTGAATAAAACTCCTCCAGCAAGGCCCAACATTGGTTTTACCATTCGCCACCTAGCCTTTTCTTTCCCTTGGGTTCTGCAGACTCAAGGGTCATCTTTATTTTAAACCCCCGGGCCAGTGCTCCTCTGAGTGTTGGTCCAAACTGAGCGATGTCCGGAGCTACCAGGGGCAACTTTGGGCTGGCCCACCCGACGTCTGGCTCATCAGGTGTGCCCTGAGAACGAGATATGTGCAGCTCCTATCGGGATTTGTCGGCACATCTGGGTGGCTTTGCTGGTCTTGTTTTACCATTGTCGAAATGTCTTGTAACCGGGATTCCGAGCCTGATCGGGTCTTCCCGCTAGAAGGAATATCCTTTGTTGACCGTGAGAGCTTGTGATGGGCTAAGTTGGGATACCCCTGCAGGAATTTGAACTTTTGAAAGCCGTGCCCGCGGTTATGGGCAGATGGGAGTTTGTTAATGTCCGGTTGAAGAAAACCTGAAGTTGACCTTAATTAAAATACATCAACCGTGTGTGTAACCATGATGGTCTCTTCTCGGCGGGGTCCGGGAAGTGAACACGGTTTTGGAGTTATGCTTGACGTAGGTTGTTCTAGGATCACTTCTTGATCATAGTTCGTCGACCGTGCTTTGCCTTCTCTTCTCGCTCTCTTTTGCGAATATGTTAGCCACCATACATGCTAGTCGCTTGCTGCAGCTTCACCTCATACCTTTACCTTACCCATAAGCTTAAATAGTCTTGATCGCGAGGGTGTGAGATTGCCGAGTCCCCGTGACTCACATATACTTCCAAAACTAGCTTGCAGGTGCCGATGAGACCGTGCAGGTGACGCAACCAAGCTCAAGGAGGAGCTCGATGAAGATCACGTTCCTTGTGTTGTTCCGTTTTCAGTTGATCAGTAGTAGAGCCCAGTCGGGATGATCGGGGATCTGTGTATCAGTTGGGGTAGTCTTCTTTTATTTTGGTTTCGTAGTCGGACCTTCATTGTATCTGGTTGATGTAATGCTTTATTCATGTAATTGTGTGAAGTGGCGATTGTAAGCCAACTATGTATCTCTTTCCCTTATGTATTACATGGGTTGTGTGAAGATTACCTCACTTGCGACATTGCTTTCAATGCGGTTATGCCTCTAAGTCGTGCTTCGACACGTGGGAGATATAGCCGCATCGAGGACGTTACACCATGAACACGTAAAGTTGCGGACCCGCAATGTTTCTGTTGTACCACTCTGAGGGATGTGATATTTACGAAAGGGGACTTTCGTGAGTATTATATCAACGACTTGTACACTACATATGCAGTGGTGTACTGGGTCACCGCACATACATTCTTCATCATTAGTTCTGCAATGACAGGGAAAAAATAGACCCTATTTGACATGGGGTCTCAATCTCATTCCTAATCGACCCGATTGGTATTAAATATGGATCAATCGACCAAATTTCTATAGCTTTAGAGATAGAAAAATAGTACTCCCTCTGATCCAAAATAAGTATTGCTCATTTGTACTAGGCTAGTATAAAGTTTGTACTAAGTGGACGAAACCTTTTATAGATCTGAAGGAGTAGGACTCTACATTAAAAAACTGATTCCTTCTAAAGCTATCACTTCTTATACTCCTCGGTTCATCTTAGTTCCAGCAATCTTATCCAGTGCCAATCCATGGTACCTAACTGCAGCTCACCACGGTCAAGATGTTCCTTAATTTACTCACTCATTTTGTATTTCACATATTATCTCTATTTTTTTCCCTACCGTTTTACATGTCGTGGTCTTTAAACAAAATATAGTTTCAAATTACAGCAATACGTTGACTTAAACTTGAATTTGCATCAACATGTCGAGAAAGTGAAGAACGTTAGCTTGCAATTGATAGCTCAACGAATCATCTATCGTTTCACTCTCTAAAAGCTCCCGGACTTTTTGAAAATCATGAAACTGTCATTGCATATAAACTAAACATGCAATTAAATTGATTTAATATGTTATTCAGGTACTAACTGAACGAACTTCGAGCACAACATGTTTATTGCAAGCAGGTAGAAGAACGTGACACAATACGCAGACTTTCTCCATCACTGCTAAAGATTTAATTGTCACGTGCCAACCGATGATCGCACCGTACTACCACAACCTCTTAAAGTGAATGGAGGTTTAAGAAAATGTAAGTTTTCAAGAAAAACAATTTGGCTATCCCTGGACAAATCAATCTTTTTGGGACAGTGTTCTGCAACCGTGTCATCTTCACACGAGAGACATCACACACCTCGTTGTTGTCGCTAGGCGAAGCTCTGGCCACAGCCAACCACACCAAGAGGGACACCGACGCGGAACGCGCCAAGCACACGACAGCCGCTAGATCCTTGTATACAAAAGAAAAAGAAAAAAACAAAAAAGTACAATTGGCTCTATGTTTTATGTGTGTGGTTATTTGAAGCTTGGCGTGGCGAGTTGCGTGAGCGTAACAGACATCTTTTTAAGTGAAAAGATACTTCTTCCGTCCTAGATTAATTGACGCACACATGCGTATTTAGACAAATCTTACTTAA
The DNA here is from genome assembly GCA_034509565.1 of Triticum monococcum. NCBI lineage: Eukaryota > Viridiplantae > Streptophyta > Magnoliopsida > Poales > Poaceae > Triticum > Triticum monococcum. Next base: position 611,950,060 of record CM067842.1, read on the forward strand.
TTGGTTTAGGACGAAGTAGTTAAACGGCAGAAAACGTTTATTTAGAAAATCAAATCTCACGGGTATTTAAAATATCGATTTTTTTGCAAAATAAAATGAGCGTTCCTCCTACAAGAGAAAGAAAAAAAAAACAGGTAGAATTGCCTCTCCGGTAGCGTGCCCTATTGGTCCGAGTTTGCCTGCCACCGCCGCCGGTCTCAGGTATTGTACTCGGAGACGTCAGCCAGGTTCTACTTTCCGTTCCGGTAAATCACGGGTCAGATCTCAGATCGCTCCTTGGTCGGGACGAGTTGGTGACTCCCGAGGTGAACCAACGTAAGTACCCTGTAACCACTGACCTCATGGGCCCGCGAGGGAGCCGGCCCCTTGTGCAGCCGTGCTTTCCGATGGAGGTCACGTCCAGCTGACATAACGATCAATTATTTATGGCCTGCTGCTCTCTCTCTTTCCCCGTTTTCTTATCCTCTGCCTCACGCCATCTACAATCCCAGATCGCTGAAGATTCGCCCAGCTAGCCGGCGGTGGGCAGGCCCTCGTCTGCAGATCGAGCAGAGGTGCAAGCGGCAGCCCTTTGCCCTGCTCTTTCATGTTGTTCATCTTTCAACATCTCCGGATTTCTCTCCGTCTGAGCAGCAGGCGCGGCGATCAATGGACGACTATCAAGGTTTGCCTTTCCATCGCAATACATCGCAATATCATGTTTCTGTTTTCTTCACGAACAAGCTAATCCCTAAATTTCATAGTCAGGCATAGACTTGATTTTGGTATGAATCCTTGATTGCTTTCTTGTTAGGCTATATAGATCTGACATGCTCGCTGCAATATGTCAGCTCGTGTTCAGTCTCGTGGGATGGGAGTGCAGATCCCGTGCTCCCGACCTCTGGAAACAATTATTTCTCCTCCTTTTCAGAAATTTTGATTTATTTTCAGCCTAAATTCAGTCAGTTGGAACAAAAAAAATCTTTAGAAAGATGATTTTCTCAAACTGTCGCTCATCGAAGTGGTCTTGAATCCTCATAATTTTGTCCAACCATAATAGCGAAAACAAACAGTTTCAAAACACCTTCGCGTGCAAAAAAAATCAATGTATCCAAGGCCACTCATATTTGTCCCTTTTTTCACACATAATCGGTCTGCTTTTCCTTGACTTTGTCCATAGTATGTCCACATCCTAGTGCGTGCAAATAAAAGAGCGGATCTTAAAGCATCTCCAGCCGTGACCCTTAAACGACGACCGAGCGTGTCGCCCGGTCGTTCGTTTGAGGGTGGACCAGTGCGCGTTTTCCGTGCGTGTCCGGCGCGTCTCCCGGTCGTCGCCCCCATCGAGAACCCCCAAACACACGCATCAACGGCTGTTGTGAACGGCGTTCAGCGGGATCCAGTGGGGCTCGCCTGGCAGCGACCCGGGGAGGCGTGGTCAAACTTAGTAAATGACCTCACCGGTTCCCCAGGCGACACGAAACGACGGCGAGGTCGGTGACGCGTGCCGGCTCGCCTCCCCACGCCGGACTTAATGGCACGCGGCGCGGCCAGGCATAAAACGGGCGCGTCGCCGCCCATAAGGCTCACTCCCCTCCTCATCCACTCCTCTTCCACTCCTCCACCATGGCAAGCGACGGCGAGCCTGAGACCTTCCTCGCCCTTCCGGCAGGCTCGTCGTCGGGGAAGAAGAAGAGGACGCCGACGCCGCGCTACAACCTGCGCACCAAGCACGCCCTCGCCCTCTGGGAGTACCGGCAGCCGGTGCCATGCATCGGCTCGGTGCAGCCGAACGGGTGGGTGCTCTCCGCGGAGCGCATCCCCTCCCTCCGCACCGGGGCTTCGTCTCCGGCCAACCGGCGCCGCCTCCAGGAGTAGCCCGACGGGCGACTCCGGCCGCTCCTCGTGCCCCTCCACCAGTCGCGTGTCACGCCTCCTCCGTGCGTCGTCGGTACCTTCCGCATCGGCGGGTGATCCGGCGCCGCACTACGGCGTTCCCAGAGGAGCAGGAGGAGGAGCGGGTGCCCGAGCCCATCGTCGACGGTGACGGCGTGGTCTGCATCCATCCGCTCCGCATGGTGCCCCCGGAGGTGGACGTCGTGAACCTCGAGTAGGAGGTGTAGGAGGCCGGCGGCGAGGTCTATTAGTAGTAGTTTGTATCTAGGTTATCTCGAATCTATCTATGTTATTTTGTTTATCTCGCCGGAGTTGGGAACATCAGGCTGATAACGCCTGCCAAAGCCAGCCCACTCTCTGGCAAGGCGGGCCTACAGTTTGTAACTCTGTTGAATTCGACATCCGGCGCCCCCGCTAGACCCCCTGTGGACCGGGTGCGGAGCGGGGTTGCCGGCGCTCTCAGCGGGGTCGGCCGACAGTCAAAAAAACGGTTAGGGGTGCGACTGGGTTGATTTTCACGCCCGGCACCCCCCAAACCCGTTGGGGGCCGGTTGGGGGGCTTGGCTGGGGATGCTCTTAGGGAAATGCTTCCGTGGAAATATTCTAAATTACTTAACTGTTTTGTGCATCAATTCATGCAGATGCCATGGTTTACTCCCCTTTTCTTTTCTTTTTTGCAAAAAGTCTGAAAACAATATCCTCATATTAATTCAAATCTGAGAAAATAGTTGGCACACATGGAACTCACAATTACTCAAAACATGTTCCAATTTTTTGGTCAAAACGTTGGACACGCCCAAAGATTTCAACACGACTAAGTTACACACTTATGCATTGACTTCGCAACATACCTGCCATTCGGCCTTCCAAGAGGAGGAATGTAACCAAAAACAGTAAAGTAAACATATTAAATCTACTTATTCCACCAATTCTAGTGCTCTTGAAGACGCCACATATGAACAGGGTTACACTTAAGGGGGGCTGGGTTAGGGGCACCACAGAGGGTATGCTCCAACTTGCACCCTAGCCTTTCGTGCATTCCTCATTCAATAGTTCTGCAACCATAGGAGAAAATAAAAAAAAAACGACCCTATTTGACATTGGTCTCAATATCATTCCGAATATGACATTCTTCCTAATGTCACATTGGCTCAAACCTGTCACTCCCATTGCGATGTCCTGAGGGAATTCAACGCTAGTGGGAGCGGTGATTGTTTTCCAAAGGAGGAAGCTAATAGACATATGAGATCTCTCTCCGAGGTGTATGACAAGCTGTATTGGTAGAGATTTGGGCGCAGATCCAATTGAGATCAGAGAGAAAAACTTGATGCCACCTAAGATTCAGGATTGGGGTGAAAAGAAAAACCCTGGCCCTAGGGTACCCAGGGAGTGAGGGCTGGATAGCAAATTCAGTTGATTAGTAATACTCTCTCCATTCCACAATGTAGTGCTTACTCTATCTCCGTGCTTCAACTTTGACCGTAAATTAACTACCAAGACCGATTGCGACGGGAGCAAAAATTATATCAGTGAATTCATATTCGAAAGAAGTTTTCAATTATATAATTTTTTTTCTCCCGTCATAGTTGGTCTCGTTGGTTAAATTTATGGTCAAAGTTGGACCTCAGGAAGCGCGGACGCACTATATTTTGGAATGGAGGGAGTACTAAAATGAACATCCAGATCTGGTTTAATCTCATTTCTTCTGGCGAGATCTATGTGTGTGGTTTATGTTAAAATGATAACGAAATGTAGTAAGCGATAGTACTTACTGGCTTGGTGAGAATTACGGTGGAGAACCGTGGGGTCACGCCGTCCATATACGTACATGTACACCGTATTAATTAATGCAAGCGGGACACTGCTCGTGATTATTAGGCCAACTCGCATGCACTGTTCGTCTTCAGTAAGGTTTCAGGTCGGATAACTCGTGTCCCTAGCTATAATCGCGTAAATACCGGTGGGTAGTATATTACGGGAAGCGGACATTCCATCCCAGTTGCATCTATAGTCTTCAGTCTTCACCGACACCTAATCTTCGCAACAACTCAGTCCGTCTGCTCCCCATCCCTTCTTCGACCCAAATATTTTATATGCCAATCCATGGGGAGTTCATCTTCGTACAGCATCCCATGTTGCGCAAGAAGACATCGTTCATGTAGTCCTCTTCCAGGCCCATGATGCAACATCAGAGTGACCAAGTGGTTCATGTCTAGCACCGTTGAGAATTTCGGGAGGCCGGCCACCAAGCGAATAAACCATTTTCTCGCTCTCGGAAACTTTCATGCACTGTATCAAACCTCCTCGAGTGGGAACTCTTAGTTCCAGCAATCTCATCCAGTGCCAATCCATGGACTGCAGCTTATGGTCACGATGTTCCTCTATTTAGGGCATCTCCATGCATATCGACCGGAAGCATCCGTTTCTTTCTGTTCAGACAGGCGGATAGCCGACACACGGTCTGTGACTCGAGCAAACGGACCCAAAGCTGGCTCGGGCTGGCGGACACGCGCGAACGGCCCGCAACTCTGCGTTCGGGTCCGTCTTCCGGTGATCACAATTCATATAATTAGTTCAATTAATAGGCATAGTTAAAAAGTTTTGCTGAAACTACTGGGTACTAGATTCTACGCCCGGGGCCCTTCGACGGCCCAGCCAACTCGTCGCCAGCCATCCTCCCTACGGTGGCCGAGCCTACATGTCATCGTCAGCTCGGCCTCTGTGGCCGCCCTCGTCGCGGGATTCGTCGATGTGCCCCTGGCCTATGGCACGGCGCACCCTCTAGATGGCCGCGTCAATGCGAGCATGGCTGATGGTCTCCCTCTGTTGCTGCCCCTCCTCCAGGGCTGCCTTCCAGCACGCATTTGCCTCCTAGGCCTCCCTCTGATGCCGCTTCTCATCCATGGATGCCTGCCAGTGCGCGCTCTCCTCCTCGTCTGCCCATAGCAGTGCCAAGCGGTTTGCCTCCCCGGTCTCCTGAATCGTGTAGGACTGGGATTCCTGTTGCGCCAGCTCCTGCACGATCATCTGCGCCAACACGCACGACTCGATCTCCGCCTGCTCGTCGTCGATCTCGTCATGGTGTGCGCGCCTGTTCTGCACCTCCAGCTGGTATGCCAGGTAGTGCGCCTCGTCGTACAGCCAGAGTAGTGCCTCGTCGTACCGCCAGAGCTGTGCCTCCCCGCCTCGGCATCCCTCTCACCAAGGATGCCGGACAAGCGAGAGCGGACTTGGCTTCTTGAGAGACGAATACGGAGGCAACTCGGGGGCGGGGACTCCGAGCACAACATGTCTATTACAACTTTACAAGTTTGCCCCGAGAGATAGAAAAACAATGCTACAGTACGGAAGCTTTCTACATCACTGCTAAAGATTTAACCCACACACGCCAGGCAATGATTGTACCATAAAAAACCATATGTCGTTTCCAATTAGAACATGTTCCGACTGCAGTGGCGGACATAGCATTTCGCCAATAGGTATGTCACGCCAAAATTGTGATGTGCATTTCAGTGAAATCAATCTACCAATTAAATAAATAATTATGAAAAAATTATGCTACATGCGGGTGCTATAGTGCGGCGTCTATTATCGTGACCTTGTGGTGGTGAGCTATACTGTTGGTTGGCGTCCGGCAAAGAACGATATGGTTATTCTGTGGCATGCCAACAAAGGGTTAGCTGATGGGCATTTGACCTATTATTCTTTTTGGGTTTAGATCAGAGTTACGGTCCTTGCCAAACTATTGTCTACCCCCATCTCCTGATGGTTACTCCATTGTCTTACATTTGACTTGATGCCACCCTAGCTCTTTAAAATCTGGCGCGCCAGGTTTATCGCACTAGGGTTAGTTGTTGCTCATTTGAGAACAACTAGCAAATTTGCCCGTGCGCTGCCATGAAAAAATATATGAACTTTTGGTGCAAAACTGACGCGATAAAAAAGATGCGCTAAACTTTAATCGCCCATCATAACCCTAGCCAACGGATGTGTCAAATTTGACTATCATGTGAATTTGGAGAAGTCTTTAAAAATTTGCATCTTTGGTTTGCACATTCGGTGAACTCCAATTCTCGCACTACAAATTAGAATATACAAATTTGTCTAATTCAATCAACAAAACATTTGGGATCTGTACCGATATATTCCAAGACAGCTAGCATGCGCGGATGGATCCTGGACCTCTTCCACACGCACATAGGAGCATCTGTTTCCCGCCTGAGGCACTGCGACGTTTACTGCCGGAGGCGCTGCGGCTGCACATCCTAGGCCTCCGCCTGTTCAAATCAAGGAGGAGCTCCATGGTCGTATGATCCTTCTTGGACCTCGACCGCAGGTTGGACTACTCCGCGGCCTCGGCCGCTCGACGAAGGCGCCAACACCGCTGATGTTCTTTTCCAGACGCTGGCATCGGGTTGGGCCTCCCTCCATCCGCAATCTGGTCCACACGGGGGCTCCTCCCACAACTCACATCCTTCTCTCCCCTTTTGCTGATGAATCGAGCACCTGTGAACCCGACTGCGTGTTGGGAAAGGAGGGTTGTGTGGTCCGGACAGAGAAGAGAGGCAAACGGCATCGAGCCCCTCAATGTCACCTTTGCTGTCTCCCTCAATGTCGCCGCTTGCCTCATGGAGATCCACCGGATCTGGCTTGATGCCGCAGTCGCTTGCTCCCTGCAAATAACCGCCCCACAATTCCAAGCTGTGCACCCCTCCCTGTGTTCCCAACCCCGCCCGCCGTTCTCCTGCCGCACACGAGGAGCTTGCCCCGGTGGCGAGGCCCAGCAGCGATGGGCGATGTCCACATCCAACAAATCCCTTCGGGAGGCCTTGCCTCCTCGACATCCGCATCTTCCGGGCCCCCTTTCTCGGGAGCCTCCACGTCGACCCTACCTCTTTGAAGTCCACTTCCTCTGACCGACTTCTAACTGCTCGGCGGAGCTCTCCGGTGGCACCTCTGTGTCCGGCCCTGCATTTGCTTCCACCGACCAAAACGATAGACGACTAGGGGGAAAAATGCCAAACCGGTACGAGCCTCACTTATCGGTGGCAGTCTATGATATTTCTCCGAACTAATAGGGGTAAAATCGTCCAAAAACGACGTACAAGGAGAAACCTTAGTGCCTTTATTATTAGGTATAGATATAGATTAGAGCACTCAACATTAGATTGGTTTGAATTGTTTTTAGAGAAAAATGGAACGAGAAATGCCTCCATTGGTTTTTGAGCCGAAGAAAATACATCAATTTTGTGCTGAAATTCCTGGATCGCTCTTGTGTCTGTCCCATAGGCCCCACTCCTCGTTGCCCTCCTTGCCAACAAAAGGAGAAACAGCCCATGCTAGGAAAAAAGGGCCAAGTTTCAGCCCATTAGTAAGATGTAACGATTCCAGATTCCAGCTTCCTCCATCGTCTCCAACAGCACGACAGACAAATTTGCATCTAATGGCGCCGCCACCTCACTGCATACGCCCCAGTTGGTTTCGGGGGCCCAGGCCAGCGCCCTCCCTCAGGGCCGGCCCCGTGGCAGTCTCCGCTGCTAGGATTGAGCTGGGCAGCTAGCGCCTAGCGGTTCAGGCCCAAACAGTGATATCTTGCTGGGAAAAAAAGAAAAGCTAAAGAACAAGGCAAAGCAGGAAAATAGACAAGACAAAGAAAATGGGGTTTTTGGTAGCGTGCCACCCATCCTCCCACTCTCCCTGGTTATATAGTCCCCAGAGGAGCCACGCGTCCCATAATTCTCACACAAGTTGCTTAATTGTTTTTAGGACAAGTTAATTAATCATTGCATCTCAACCGTTGGATTACACCACTGCATCCACAAAATTACCACCTCTATCATTACTTGCCTCTTCCAAAATAGTAAAAGTCTTCCTTCAAACTCGGGTTCACGCACACCTGTCCAGTTAAGAAGATTAAAAAAAACTTGTCAGTTGGAAGTTTTGGGCCTATGAGGCAAATAAAAGCAACTAGACACATGGAGTTTCATTTTGGCATGAAGTATCAATACAGCAACTGAAACTTGCACAGATTAAGAAACTAGCAGTCAGAGTATCCGACCTAGATAGTAGACGGTATGGGCTATTGTCAGTGTAATTTTAACCAGGTGCGGAACTGTGTACCCAGCAGCCAGGGCTGCAACCCTGGTCTGGGCCCGTGTAGTACTGGTAACCCATTCAGATTTTTTACTGAAAATTGCAATTCGCAGGAGTTTAACCCGTGTTAAGGAGTCGGAAGGCCAAGGGCTAACAACAACCAGGTTGTCAATTAATTTGTTCACAGCGCACTGCGCAGCCCCATGCCCGTTGCCTCCGTCCCACACTCCGGCATTCCGCTGGAATTATGGGCTCGTCGCCTCCAACGGGCGGCTGGTGTCTTATTTGGTGCTCTTGGTTTTTAGGTAATTGTTTGCCTTTCCAATCGTTTCCTCTTATTTGATTACTATTTCCAAATACTGATATTAGGGGTTAGACACTTTGATTAACTGGTTTTATTCAATCTGACAACGTAGACATAGAAAATGAATTGAGCAAAGATGTTAGAATCTTTCTAATCACGACAAATGTCATCTTAGTTTCATCAGCTTCACAATTCGCCAATTCTGGGCTCAGGTATTCCAAATAGATGTGAACAGAAACCAGATGGTTGGTTGGGCCGACTAGACACTCAGCCACAACAAGACATCCTAATCATTGTGGTCAATCAGGAATCCTGGTGTTGAGTTTAATCTAGATGACATTCTCGCAGATAGTAGCCTTCACAAGCCAGTTGAAGAGATACGTTTAAATATTTGAAATACTTGTAGGTGGGAGTATTTTCTATTAATTCTGCGCTAACCAGTTCGTCACAATTTTTCTATGAAATTAGCAACAAACCATACTATGAGATTTCAGAAAGAATTTTTAAAAATATCATATGATCGAATGTAATATAGTGTCAATTAAGATGACATGGTATGTTTTTTTTTTAACTTTTTTGCCAGTAGGATTTAGCCCTGGTCGTACCCGAATCCTTGGTCTGCCACTGTTTTTAACTATATATGAGAACAAAATAAATGTTTTCCGCAAACCAAAGCCCATCGTGGCCTCTATAAAAGAAGAATAACAGGCCAAAAGTAGACTAGGATCAAAAGCTACACAAAATGGACTACTCTCAACTGACTCATAATTTTCCTGACACATGAACACTCTTAGATACACAAGTAAACAGAGATAAACGACAAACATCATCCGAAATATTGCAGGCTAATTATGTAATTAGATGTATTAGTCGCCTCATTAATGCTTCAAATGAACAGAAAATCATGTATTGTAGGAATGAAAAATATATTTTGAAATAAACTGTTAAGCCTCGCATAAAACATGTCTTCAGTTACTGGTTCTAGATCACCAAGTAGTCATCTAATTGATTGTTGCAATTAAACTACACCGCACCCGACACAACTATGCAAAAAAAAAATCGGCGCCATCCATAAATTGCAACTACGGCACATGTAAGCAAAACCAGCAATTTACCTGATAAGTCTTCACTGGCCGCCACGGCCAAACCTCCTGCCATAATGGCGTGCTCTGCGGCGGCGGTCGTTCCTTCAAGGGTACAGCACAAGCAATTAATAATAGCAGGGCATGTATTTGATAAAGCTCATGTTTTTTCGAGCTATATAATTCTAAAAGTTATATAATGGTTGTTAGTCTTGGTAGCATCAGTGCAGCCTGACAAAAATAATTGAGAACACAACTTAAAATTTGCTTATCAAGGAAACAGACAAACATTTATTAGTCAATCCCACTTAATTTAAGATCATCCAGTCATAATTCTACAAACTGCTCCAGGTATACATGGTCATTTCGAAATATATAGATGAACTACTGATCTTACTAGCAACATACTCCAACAATTATTACTCCTAGGCTCACAAACATCTTACAAGCAACAGCTCATCATTGTCACACAATAATAATTTTGCCCCAATAATTATCAAACTCGAAGCATGCAAACAGTCAATAAGGCGCTGTTATATGCACATTTGCTGCTTACAATACTGTGTCGTGTAGTATTAGAAAGGAAGTGATGTGATATAAGCCCCAACAAGCCAACAAGGGAAGCACAGTTGATTCAACCAAAAGGGATAATCACCAACTAAATTCTGTTTCTGAAAGGAACAAGATCGCGCAAAGATATCCTGAGAATCACTCAGCACATTTCTATTCATTCATTAGTTGGTGCATGAATGTGAAACATTAAGGAAGGTGAAACAATCAACAAGGATTGTTCAAGTGCGTAATATAACCCAAACCTCCCAACCTGCATCTACTAGTTGAATGAGGTAACGGTAAGTTTATACTCCCTCTGTCCCAAAAAAGATGTCGCAAAGTTGTCTAAATTTGGATGACACAATTTAGTGTATAGATACATCCAAATTTTGACAAATCTGAGACATCTTTTTTGGGACGGAGGGAGTAACTATCACGACCAGTTGCGAAAGTAACTTCTTCCATCATCGGCAACTCAATGTCTGTCAAATTTAAGTTACTTAATATGATAAGTTGGCTACCACTAGTGATGAAAGTAGCCTCTAGCAAAATCTACTTAAAATTGCTATATGGTTGCACAGAAAAACATATCCATATGACAATTTAATGCAGAACAATAGGGAAGCATCACTAGACCAACGCTAAAACATGCATCACCCAATCAGCTGCCTATAAGTTAGGAAGGGGATCGCTGGGATGTAAACAGGCTCAAATCAGCATAGCTTCCGCGGTAGAAAACATGGAAAGAAAACGAAAGAACGTGGTCCGCTCCCATCTCCTCGAGCCCTAACCCTAGCCCCCTACCTCTAGCTTCGTCGAAACCCCGTCGATAGCCCTCCCCTCCCCGGCGCAATGTCCTCCAACGGCAGTTGTGGCGACCACCACCGCCGCGAGGATCGCTGGCTGGCCACCGAGGACGGGTCTTCCAGCTCAGCCTCGCGTGGCTACATCGAGCTTGCCCGCTCCCTACCTTGCGCCCCTCCCCAGCCTCGTCGCCGTTGCGTTAGCCCGCGGTCGTGGCACCCAACCCTCGTCATGCCCACACCTCCACCTGCCTCAGCACCCGCTCTGAGGTCCACAGCGTCACGCCTCGCAGGCCAGACACCAATGGCTACGAGAGGCCCGGGCGCAAAAGCCACCAACAGCGCCGCCCTCGACGCGCTGACGAGGCCCATCCAAGCTATTGTAGCCCCACACTAGATGAGGAGAAAAGCCTCTGTTTCCACTGCCACGAGCATGGCCATCCAACACGTGGCTGCCCTAACAAAACCATGTGTCGTTGTTGCCTACTCTCAGGCCATCGCTCTCGAGATTGCACGCCGAAGACGCATGCCCAGGACCGCACTGAAGCTCGCGTACTGGTGCAGGGAACGACGACACCACTGCCATGCAGCAGGCTGCACGCAACACTCCTCTATCACCTTTGCCCCCTCAGCCAGCACGGGTCATCGTGTCCGGCTCCATCGAGATCGAGGAGACCGAGAGGGTCCTGCAGCACGCCATGATCTATCATGGGTACCAGGCCGACAGTGTCCATGGAGCAGGTGGAGATAGTCCTCGATAACTCCCTAGAGCTCCTCCCTGGCGATTTCTCCGGCCACATCCACAACCCAAAGGACTTCCTCATCCTCTTCAACTCCAAGCCCGCGCATGGCCGCCTCGCCGGCGAACACTTCATCAGCAACCCAAGTTTCACCTTCTCTCTCCGGCCTTGGCAGGCTAGCGCACGCCAACCAGAACAAGTTGGATCACCGTGTCGAGCTTGAGCTTTGTGGCATCCCTGCCCATGCATGACATGTTTACATGGCCGAGCACCTCCTTGGCGCAGGCTGCTCGTTCGAGCAACTACACCCAGACATGTGCTCGCGAGCCAATCTCGAAGTCTTCTGGTTGATAACACGCACCAGCGACCCGGCGAGCAGACGCGAGCTCGCATTGTCTTGGATATCATGGAGCTGATCCCTGCCCTAGCAACACTCTGACGTACGTAGTCAACATCCGCGTCGTCGGCTCCATTTCCCTGCAAGACATGGTGATCCAAGCAGCACCTGCTGATGACCGCAACGATGTTAGCGGAGACGCTAGTGGCGAGGCAGGTCTGGTGATGATCCTGTGGATTCAAGCCGCACGCGTCGCCGGGGACACAAGAAGCGTTGCACTAGCGCCCCCAATGGCATGTCCTTGGACACCCCTGGGTGGCCGAAGTGGCTATTATCGACGGCGGCTCAAACATGCGTCGTGGCCGCTGTGGAACGAGCATGGAAAGTTAGATGGACCCATGGCTTGGATAGCGTGGGGCCTGTCGCCCTTGTCACCATGCCAAAAAAGAAAACGGGAAAAGCGCCAAAAAGTGCTCTCGGACAAGGAGCCCAGCAAGAGACGGAGACATCTTGGCCCCCACGCCAACAAAATCGTCCTCCAGGCCTGGCACCAACGACCCCGAGACACCTAGGGCCTCCCCGTTTGCTCTTTGTCCCTCCTGCCTAGGGCAAAGCGAACCTTCGACCACACTGCAACGACCACTCCCACCGCGAGGCAGGAATCAGACTCGCCAACAACCCCACCGGCTTCGATTAGCGTCGTGCACAATTTGCTATCCTATGGACGCTGCACAAGCTCGAAGGCGGATCCCTTGTCGAGCAAAGCGATGTCTCGCCCACCATTGTCCCTGCTGCCGGTTTGGTAGCTTCTGCCAATCGTTCGCCAACGACCCCGATGGCTTCGGTCGCTGTCATGCCCGATTTGTTATCCTAAGGACACAACACGAGCCCTGAGGCGGATCCATTGTCAGTGAAAAGTGATGCCTCGCCCATCTATGTCCCTGCCGCCGGTTTGGTAGCTTGTGTTGACCGTTCCACGATGTTAGAGTTGACGAACAGCGCCAGCAAAGATGGGCCAAAGACACGCGAGAAGCCCACAACCTCAAAGGACGATCCTCCACCGGCCCATGGCCCAGCGCGATTCAAATGTCGTCAGCGAGGATTCAACCCCATGCGAGAGGCCCAGCCCGTGACGGATGGCACGCAGACCCTGGCTCTGACACCATCTCCTTATGCGTCCAAGACTTGGATGTCGCCACAGATCACCATCAGCCGCTCACGCCAGCACGCACCGAAGACGTGGACGCTCGGAGATTTCCTCACTGAGGCGACCAAGCACCTGAATGCCACACTGCCAACGCTACGGAGGCGCCCACGACAACAACTCATGCTCCGCGCCCCAATCGATCGACAGACACCTCATGCTCTTAGACCGGCGAGCCACCCACGACAAAACGCCATGCGCGAGTCTAGAAGTTTTGCACCTAGGGATCATCGGAGCCAACCAGAAAATCACAGTCATTGGGGGAGTTTCGCACCCTAGGGATCATTGGAGCCAGCCAGAAGATCACAGTCATCGAGGAATAAAACATACTATGGCTTCTTTGCGACGCTAATCCCATACGGTGGGACCTCGACGTGCTGTCCCTCATCTTCTGGCGCGAGGGCGGCCGCCGCGTGCACTGGACGGGCCTTGGCAGCACCGGCGCATCTTTGCAGCTCCACCTGATGGCCGCCGCCCTCGACGAGGCGCACCCCCTCCTGGCCGACCTACTGCAGCAGCACAACGACATCTTCGACGAGCCACGGGGCCTCCCTCCCTCGCGGCCCTGTGACCACCGCATCCACCTGCTGCCGAACATGGCGCCTGTCGCCGTTCGTCCGTACTAGTACCCCTAGCTGCAGAAGGACGAGCTCGAGCGTCAGGTGGCGGTCATGCTCGCGCAGGGCATCATCCGGATTTCGACTTCACTGTTCTTCGCTCCGGTGCTCCTTGTGCGTAAGGCCGATGGCACGTGGCGCTTCTGCATCGACTTCCGTGCCCTCAACACCATGACGTCCAAGGACAAGTTCCCCATCCCCGTAGTGGATGAGCTCCTGGACGAGCTACACGGCGCGCGCTTCTTCACCAAGCTCGACTTGCGCTCGGGCTATCATCAGGTGCGGATGCACCCGGACGACATCGCAAAGACGGCGTTCCGCACTCACCATGGCCACTTTGAGTTCTTGGTGATGCCGTTCGGCCTCTCCAACGCGTCGGCGACTTTTCAGGCCCTGATGAACGACGTGCTCAGCCCCTACTTACGCCGCTTTGTGCTTGTTTTCTTTGATGATATTCTTATCTACAGCGCATCCTGGGCGGAGCACCTGCAGCACGTGGCCATCATCTTCAACGAGCTTCGAGCGCATCGTCTTCATCTCAAGCGCTCGAAGTGCTCGTTTGGCACGACCTCCGTCGCGTACCTGGGCCACGTCATCTCGGCGGACGGTGTCGCGATGGACGCGGACAAGGTCGTTGTTCTTGCCGCGTGGCCGACTCCGCAGTCGCCGCGGGCTCTTCGCGGTTTCTTGGGCCTCGCGGGGTACTACCGGAAGTACATCCAGGACTTCGGTCTCATCGTTATGCCCCTCACGCGCCTCCTTCGCCGCGACGCCTTCTCTTGGGACGAGGAGGTGCCTACGGCGTTCGCCGCCCTACAGCGGACGCTCACGACGGGCCCCGTCCTCCAGATGCCGGACTTCGACGTGCCGTTCATGGTGGACTGCGACGCCTCCGGCATCGGCTGCGGCGCCGTCCTCCACCAGGGCGAGGGGCCGCTGGCCTTCTTCAGCCGTCCCTTCGCCGCGCGTCATCACAAGCTCGCCGCCTATGAGCGTGAGCTGATCGGGCTGGTCCAGGCGGTGCGCCACTGGCGGCCTTATCTTTGGGGCCGGACATTCCGTGTGCGCACGGACCACTACAGCCTGAAGTTCTTGCTGGATCAGCGCCTCTCCACCGTGCCGCAGCATGAGTGGATCAGCAAGCTCTTCAGCTTCGACTTTGTCATAGAGTACCGCCTCGGTCGCCTCAACACGGTCGCCGACGCCCTGTCCCGCCGTGACGCCGACGACGTGACCGACGCCCCCACAGTAGGCGCGGTCTTCTGCATCCACTCCGGGCCATCCTTCGCCTTCATCGACGACATCCGCCACACTACTTCGACGGCCGCGGACGCGCAGCAGCTGCGCCAGCGCCTGGCCGACGGCGAGCTGGCCGCGCCGTGGCGCCTGGACGAGGGGCTGCTCCTCCATGGCCGCCGCATCTTCGTGCCTAATCATGGCGACCTGCGCCACCAGGCCTTGGCCTTGGCGCACTCTGCAGGACAGGAGGGCGTGCAGAAGACCCTTCACCGTCTCCGCGCTGATTTTTACATACCTGGGGATGGCGCCCTGGTGCGCGACTGGTTGCGGTCGTGTGTGACGTGCCAGCGGAACAAGACGGAGACACTCAGGCCGGCGGGTCTACTGCAGCCGCTGGACGTGCCCTCCCAGGTGTGGGCGGACATCTCCATGGACTTCATCGAGGGGCTGCCGAAGGTTGGCGGCAAGTCCGCCATCCTCACGGTGGTTGCTCGCTTCTCCAAGTACGCGCACTTCATCGTCCTCGGTCATCCCTACACGGCTGCTTCGGTGGCACGCGCCTTCTTCAACGGCATCGTCCGCCTCCACGGCTTCCCGTCTTCCATCGTCAGTGACCGTGACCCTGTGTTCACGGGCCACGTCTGGCGGGATCTCTTTGGGTTGGCGGGCGTGAAGCTCCGCATGAGCACGGCGTTTCATCCCCAGATGGATGGCCAGTCCGAGGTCGTCAACAAGATCATCGCCATGTACCTGCGCTGCATTACTGGAGATCGTCCACGAGCTTGGGTGGACTGGCTGGCATGGGCGGAGTACTGCTCCAGCGATGCTTCCATATGCGCCTGGCACGGCGCGGACTGACATGGCGGACGACTTGCTCCGTACTCGCGACGAGATACTGGCTGAGGCGCGCCAGCGACTTCTTCAGGCACAACAGCTGGCTCGGACGTACTATGATGCGCATCATCGCGAGGCGGAGTTCGCGATGGGCGACTGGGTGTGGTTGCGCCTCCTCCACGGGACGGCCCAGTCTTTGGACCCGCGCTCCAAGCGCAAGTTGGGGCCTCGCTACACCGGCCCCTTTCGTGTGCTGGAGCGTGTTGGCACGCTCGCCTACCGCCTTGAGCTACCTCCAGGGTCTCTCCTCCATGACGTCTTCAACGTGGGCCTCCCGAAGGCCTACCGTGGCGACCCGCCTACTGCGCCACCAGCTCTTCCTCCTACTTCGGATGGACGTCTCGCGCCCGCTCCTGCGACTGTGTCCCGAGTGATGCAGGCGCAGCAGCGCCGCAGTGTGTGGCACGTCTTAGTGCATTGGACAGGCATGCCGGAGGAAGAAGCGACTTGGGAGAAGCTTGATGATTTCCGCCAGCAGTTTCCAGAAGTTCAGCTCGAGGACGAGCTGTTTGAGAAGGCGGGGAGAGATGTTATGGTCGGTCTTACGTATAGCCGTAAGAAGCCCACTAGTGGCTAGTTATGGGCTTAGCCCAAGTTATCTAGGGTTTAGAGGAGGCTGTCCTCCTATATAAACATATGTACCCCTTCGTGATTAATCAGACAATAAACAGTATTAAACTGTCGTCTCCTTCAGGGAGACGGGAGACCCCAAACCCTAGCCGCCTCCTGCCCTAGCGCCGCCTCCTCCTCACCCGCGCAGCGACGGCGCACCGCCGGCGCCAGCGCCCCGAACTCCTTCGCCCTCACTTCCACCCCTACAACCTTCGTCCGAGACCTGGTAGAACCCTAGCCTCTACCATCGACATCTCGGAATTTGGGTTAAAGAGGTTGTTCATCAAACATGTTTGATTACTGTGAAAGCTCGAAACCCACTGCTGGGAAAAAAATGCAAAGTGGTCTGCTCCTATTAGTGGGGTCACAAAAATTAACTTTGATGCAGCCTATGATGCAGGATCTACTCATGCTGCTACCGGCGTCGTGGCAAGAATATCTGATGGTGAGTTTGTGCTAGCTGCTGCAAGGGGATACGACAATATTCAAAATCCCCTGACAGCTGAAACACTCGCTTTTAGAGATGCAATTACTGAAGCAGTCAAAGAGGGATGGCAGCATGTCCATTTTGAAACAGCTTGTCAAATAGGTAGTGGAGAAGCTAAGGAAAATGCTAGTAACTTAGTTCCCCTTAAAGGCGACTGGTATTGTTCCTTCACCATATGATGCTTGATTTGTATAACTTGATTCTGTTTTACCATAGCATAAAGTACCAGGCCTATGACATATTTTCCTCTTTCTCAACTTTAATCTTTCTGATGTCCATTTTTTAACAAAATCCATTGAGTCATTGTATAAATAAACTGGCTTGATAACTTGTTTATAGAGACAAACGCTTGCCACGGGCGTTCTTTTGTTCAGGGTTTCAAACTGTGACATTATTCCTTCCATTAGATTTACTGTTGCTAGTTCTCGTTCTAACCATTATTATTTTTGTAGGCGTGACCGTGTGAAACGCACAAAGGCTAAAGCAAAGACTGAATCTATGCATGTGGCTGACGAACATCACAACCCACTCTAACATATATTAATCGCCTATCTACCACTGAAACAACTCCATCTTGGAGGGAATTGCTGTTTCCTCAAAGTCGCACCAAGAAGCGTAAACAGAACGAGAAGACTAACAAAATTACCGTGGATGTCATCACCAACAAGCCAGATTCATTTCAGAGCAAACGAACACCCTCCCTTTCTCTCGCGCCTCTCCCCTCAGCAACAAGTGAAGGTGCAGCAAGCTCACCTGAAGCAGCCGAGTCCGTACAGGATGACGAACACGGCAAGGGCCCCTGCGATGAGGATGAGGAACTCTCGGCCCCTGCCGAGTCCGGGTGCGCTGGGAGGGCGCTTGGTGCCCAGGGTGAGGGCGCCGCCACCGGGAGACGAAACCTTCGACATTTCGCGCTTTGGATACTCAGGGAGGAGGGGCTCGCTCGGATTTCTCTCGCTTAGGTTCGGGGGGGAAAGGCAGCTTCTTCTTGCGCTAGGGGTAAGAAAAAGGGGATGGGAGGAGGGGCACGTGTATCATGTGGGCCGGGCCGACGGGGTCTCCCTATGCATCGCCTCTAACGAGTCGGAAGCTCGGCCCGCTCGCGTTGCTCATGCCTTCACGATACGTGGGCCTGGCCCAGCGCGCGGGTGAATGAGCGTGTAATACGGCGAATCCCTATAACGTGCCCGTGTGCGTGACCGAACGGGGGCGCGCCCGCGCGTGGCGCCGTGTGGGCTGCGGCCCACTTAAGCTCGGATAGCTGTTTCAGGCGGGTTTTATTAGGATTTTCGGTTTTCTTTTATTTTTTCGTTTTTCTCTTTTCTCTTTTCTGTTTTCATTTTTTCTGTTTCACTTTTCTGTTTTCATTTTTTCTGTTTCATTTTTTTATGTTTTCAAATATGAACAGTTTTTAAAATTTGAATTTTTTTAAAGTTTGAACAATTTTTTACTTTGAACATTTTTTAGTTCGAACAATTTTCAAACTTTGAACATTTTTTAGTTCGAACAATTTTCAAACTTTGAACAATTTGACTTTGAACATTTTCAAACTTTGAACATTTTTCAAACTGTGAACAATTTTTGCCTTTGAACAATTTTCGAACTAGGAACAATTTTTTAGTTTGAACAATTTTCTAGTTTGAACAATTATGGATTTTGAACAATTTTCGAATGTGAACAGTTTTTGAATTTGAACATTTTTTAATTTAAACAGATTCAAAATCAGAACAGTTTTCGTAATTAAAAACAGAAAAAAAGAAGAAGAAACGTACCTCAGAGGCTCATGCTGGGTCGAATTGTCGCGGCCCACACGGCGCCACGCGCGGGCGCGCTCCTGTTCGGTCGCGCACACGGGCGCGTTATAGGGGCTCCCGTAATACGGGACGACCCGTTGCGGCCAGCTGCTGCGCAGCGCAGCGCACGACGGCATTTGAGCGACGGACGCAGCCAGCAGCACAGCGCGAGTTTATTTCCACGAATTGACTTGAACAAATTTCATATTTGAACAGATTTTAAACTTAAACGTTTTTCTTAATTGAAATAATTTTGAATTTGAATTATTTTGAAGTTAAACTATTTTACAATTGAATCATTTTAAATTGACCTTTCTATTTCTGTGGCCTCAAGCTTTGTCAGCTCTACTCGATTTTTCCTACACTTTTAAACTTTTTATCGCATTTGTTAAGCCCTTGTCTGAAACTCTCGCAAACTCTCAAACAGATGTTGTTGTCTGGTCAATGGCATTGACCATTATAATGGCAGTTACAAATGGGGCCGCGTTGGGTATGATCCCGTCGTGGCACGTTTGACCCACAGTCTCTCTCACTCGTAGCATTTCATCGTGTACCCCTAACAGGTGGGCCGCTTTATAAAGGAACGGATACGCCGCAGCAGCAGATGACAGGTGGGGACACAGTGCATAGATACAAGGGGAGGGGATCTCGTGCACGTGCATCGCGCTCTCATGCGCGTACATGGCGCTCGCCTTCAATGCCCCTGCCTCGCCCCTACGCTTGGAATACAACTATAATCTCTTCCCGAACAGAACATGTAATCTTTCTATTCATCTGGATCTACAACAACAACCACGGCAATATCAAAGACTTTTTCCCAATCAAGTTAGGTAGGCTAGATATAAAAACCACAAAAACTTAAGGTAACCAAAACGAAGAGAGAGAGAAAGAAAAGGTAAAGAAGAGACAAGTGAACAAAGCTTCCGGTGTTATTTCCATTGCTCTCTTGTTCTTTTCTTTTCCTGTACGATTGGATGGGTTTCTTGTTTTTTTCGACAAAGAGCATATACTGATATCGCAGAAATATCAATTACACTCAGCATCTGCAACAACATATTGTCCTAGCGACATTATGGATGCACACAGCCAAAAGAAAAAAGAAAAATTACAAAAAAGAAAAGTCCCGTTATAATGATCTATTCCCTGAAACAGCAAAACTAACACCACCAAGACAACACCAGAAGTCCAGCTTCTCCAAAAGCAACGCCTCCAAAAACGGAACAGTGCACAAGCGTCGTCGTCGCCCGATCATAGATCTTAGGTTTTCACCCTGAAGAAAGTCATTGCTCTCTAAACAATGCCTTCAACAAGGTCATTGCCAGACACAACCAATTAAGGCTAGACCTCAGATTTTCACCATGAGAGGTAGGACTTTGGACTTCTCATGTGCAGTCGCCCCCACTTGCATACCACTGCTCCAAGTCGTGAATCATCAAGCCAATTCCTGCTCGCCACAAAAATTCAAACCACCATCACTAGTCCTCATATCTCAGCATCCATGGCATTCTCCGCCAGCACCATGAAACGAGAACATGCTCCATGATATTAATAGCCTACAGAGCTTCGAAGCGCTCCCTCTGAAACCAAACGGTCAGAGAAACACGGGTTCGCACGACCGAATCCCACCCGATCCAGCCATCTCCAGGCATGAGTAGCCTAGTGGAGTACGCCAGCGGAGCCTTCTGGAACACGACGCTACAGGTAGATCGATGAGGACATGCATCCGGCAGATCAAACTCTCGATGCGAGTTTGAGTCATAGGACCTCCACCTTTAATCAAGCCAAGCTAGTAGCCCCCCACCCGCCGACACCCTGTTGGATCTGCCGCTCGGAACCCCATTGGCGAGGCCAACATCGAGGAAGAAAACGGCAGAACAGGGGCGATCTTCCGCTGGATCCGGCCAAACCGCACAGCGATGAGAGCCTCGCCACCGTTCAACGCCGCCGGGGAAGACCTCCGCCACCACTGGCTTTCCACATGCACCGCCCCGGTGACGACCCGCCTCGCGCGTAGGAGACCGTCGGAGCTCGCCCACCATCACCCCTCCCATCTTTGATAGGCTGGGTGTGACCTCCACCACTGTCGCCGGCGGCGGCAGCGGCCGAGGGAAAGAGATCAGGCGGGGACTCGCTTAGGGTGGAAGGGGGCCTCCAGAGTTGCCCCGCGCGAGGCAACCCGGGAGGGAGGGGATTGGATGGGAGGAGGGAGGAGGGATGAGAGCGGTGGTAGACTGGGGCGGCCGGCCGGCACCGCGGTGATGGGTTACTTGTTATTGGTACTGGAAACATATCACATTATTCCGGGGCAACAAGATGTTAATAGATTACTTATGGTTAGACTCTTCACAACTTAGCAATGGATATAATCCTTTCGGGGTGATTAGTATACGCTATGGGTGTGGATGTTCTTATTTGGATATCTTGATTTGCTGGCATGAATATTGACATGAATTAACTAAGACTTTAGCATGTCTCATGAACACACACATCTAGCTAATTTAATTCAATGGAGAGATAACCCATGGTACTTTCCATTGGGCAAGCAAGATTGGTTGGATTAGCTCACATTTCTATAAGTTATATGTTCGCTTATGTAGCTTTCTTGATTGCCAACATCGAGTAAGTTTTTCTGATTTAGTTGGGTTGTCTGTTTATCAATGACTAAAGAATATGAACTTACCCCTAGTACAGATCGGACCATCGCACGTGAATGTTTGGACCGTCGCACATGATTTGCCCAACCTTCTCTACCGGTGGGTGAGGGGATGAGCCGCGAACAAGCACACGGTTTTCCCGCCCGTATGTGATATTGAGGATAGCGCGCACGATTCCGGTAAAATAATCGTGTGCTACTTGGTTGCTTTCGCACACGATGTAAGTAAGGTGTTTCGTTTGTTTCTCATTGGGGTCGCAAACCATTTATTTCTTAGTATGTCTGTGTTTTTCTTAGGTCGTAAACACTTATTTAGTAGGCCATCAAAGTTGTATTGCCAGAGGCCTCACACGGTTTTCAGGAAAGAAAAAATGTATTTAAGCTATATTTGATTGTGTATTGATACAACACATGTCATAGATACATATTTCTTCATAGATTCAAATGCTAGCTACAAAAGATAGATAAAAGAAGAGAATATTCATAGTTATTTTTGGTTACATCTTTGGCTTCGTGATGGGTGGAAATTTCCTTATAGTTCTTTCCTTTCATTGCAAGATGAACACCTCTATATTAACTGCTCAAAAAGAATTTCTCATTGTTTAAAAATATTCGTGAACGTCAGATCATATGTAAACTGAACAAAATTAACTATATAATGAGTAATTTCATATGATTAGTCAATTGCCTTAAAGAAAAGTGGCCTTGAGTTGAGGTAGATTTCTAGAGACGCAAGATGCATGCAACATGTCGCACACCTTGCGAGTCTTTCTTCTTTTCAATGTTACCAAAATAGGAATATTCCTATTATACAAGTGTAGAATAAAAAACATTAATGAAGATAGAACACGTAAGAAGTCACATAAAATTGTGGCACAAATAGATAGTAATATGGTTTTTGTAGGTTATATTGTTCCGAAGACTCTGGATGCTGGCCTTGTAGTCTCTCTATGTCGAAGGTCTTCGTGTCACCCTTGTGATATTTTGGTAACACTGCATAAGACATTGTTAACTAAAAAAGTGTTCTATGCAGTGCACCAAACATTACAATAGCGACGGGCTTTTGAGTAGAAACACCTGGTGGATTGCATTATGTTAGCTAAAATTTACACAGTAATAAGAGAGTGAGTCAGTGAAATAATTAAGTGAAGTGACCGAACAATTATGTGGCCACAACATAGATACTTACTTCTCGTTGTTCCCTTAGGGATAACGGGCTGGTAGGCCAAGTTGTTTCTTTTCTGACATGTAGTGGTTAGCTTCCTAAATGGATGGCTAATCAACATTGATGGCACAAGACGGGTAAATTGCACACAACTGTCATATATGTACCTGAGAATATATACACAACAAATGTAGTCCAAGTCATTAGCAAACTTAAATAAAAAACTTGGCACATCATGTCCAAGTCTTTCTTCTTATACGGTGTTACCAAAATAATTTTATAAGATGCTAGCAAGAGTTAAACAACAATCAGACATAATAGATCCTTACATGGGCGAACACAATAAGATATTGGAGCAAACTCATCGATCTAGCTGCAGAGAATAAGATATAGTAGCTAACACAAGATAATAAGACTCGAACGAAGCTAACGAGTATAAAATACGAACACCGCCAGTGCTTATAGTGTAGATCTCAGTATTCTAACGAATCTAACATGCTAACCATGCTCACAATGTAGATCCGCAATAAATAAAACTAGAACTTTCATTGTTAAATATGTACATACCTCCTGGAGCAGGGTGAGTACGGCAGGCGTAGTGGCCATGGTGGTGGTCGGGCACGGGCACGAGGATGAGCCAACTACTTGACCGGTTGCATGTCCGAAGTTTGACCATGCGCATCGGCACGAGTGAACGACGAAGAAGACAACAGGGAGGTCATCAGCGTAAAAGGCCAACAGAAGCTTCCGCCTCGCCGACCAGGTGAGCTTTACAGAGACCAGCAGGGTTTCAGTGGCGGTTGTGGAGTGGAGTGAGGAAGGATGATGTCCTGCTGGTCCCATTTATACAGGAAAGTTGGTAGGGTTGTGTGTGATGGGCCAAATAAGCCCATTCAGTACACACGATTTGCAGGACAAAACCATGTGTGATACGAAGTTCGTTCACACCTTTCCTATGTATAACCGTGTGTGAGTTGGTGGGTGATATGTTGCAAACGTATCTATCATTTTTGATGCTCCATGCTTGTTTTACACCAATTGCTATATGTTTTCTCTATACTTTGTAGTATTTTTATGGATTTTCTGGGACTAACCTATTAACAAGATGCCACAGTGCTAGTTTCGTGTTTTCTGTTGTTTTTTATTTTAGAAAAGTAGTTCTACAAATATTCTTGGAATTGGACGAAATAAACCTGGAAGTCCCTATTTTAAAGAAACCAACACGGAGTCCAGAGGGCAGTGGTACATTGGAAATGTATCGATAATTTTTGATGCTCCATGCTTGTTTATTACCAATTAATCTATGTTTTTATTGTGCTTCCTGATGTTTTTATGGATTTCCTGTGACTAACATATTGACAAGATGCCATAGTGCCAGTTCCCTGTTTTCTGCTGTTTTTTATTCCAGAAAAGTTACAAAGGAAATATTCTCGGAATTGGAAAAGGAAGTTATTTAAAGTGATTTCTCACCGGAAGACTCCAGAAGCCATAAGGGGAAGAGCTGGAGGCCCACAGGGGGCCCACACCCCCCTAGGTGCGGCCAGGGGTGGGCTCGCGCCTGGGGCAGGTGTGGCCCACCTGGGTGCCCCTCGGCTCCGCCCTTCTGCCTATTTATTCACCCCGACGTGAAAACCCTAGAGATAGCACAAAAGTTCCAGAAAAAAGTCCCCAGCCGCCACCATCATCTCGGGGAGATCAGAAGCTCTTCCCGTCACCCTGCCGGAGAGGGGAATCGTCATTGGAGGCCTTCTTCATCACCATCCCAGCCTCCGGAGTGATGTGTGAGTAGTTCACCATAGGACTACGGGTCCATGGCAGTAGCTAGATGGTTGTTCTCTCCATTGTATGAATCTCATGACTGCCTAACATGATTGAGATCATCTTATTATTGTGCTTCATGTATGAATCTTGTGAGCTGCCTAACATGATCAAGATCATCTTTATGTAATGTTACTTGTGTTGGTTTGCTGGGATCTGACTAGTTATTGAGTATAATGTTCAAGTTGAGTATAGATCTTGAGTCTCTCTTTGAATAGATCTTGAATCTCTTTGGTGTTATTGTGATCTTGCATGCTCTTCGTTGTTAGTGGTTGCTCTGGCCAAGTAGTTGCATTCAACTCCAAGAGGGAGTATTTATGCTAGATAGTGGGTTCATGCCTCCAGTAAGCCTAGGCTCGAGCGACAAAAACGACTAAGGATGTGGATGTGTTGTTGCCACTAGGGAGAACAAGATGGTGCTCTGCCCAAATAGGGGTGGTTCTACTATCTACTTTATACACTTTACTTAATGCAATAGTCTGTTGTTTACAGCTTAATACTCATGGTTTGTTCGGATGATATCTTCGTGAGTGGACTATTTAGTCACAGATGCAGTTGGATGGCTGATAACCCACAAGTATAGGGGATCACCACAGTCTTCGAGGGAAGTAAAACCCAATTTATTGATTGGACACAAGGGGAGCCAAAGAATACTTATAAGCCTTAACAAATGAGTTGTCAATTCAGCTACACCTGAAAGTAATCTTGCTCGCAATGGTTTATCAGTGGTAACAGTTTTATGGAAGTGGCAGTAATGGAATAACAATAGTACAGGAATAAAAACAGCAGTAGTAACAATTGCAGTAAACAGCAGGATGCAAAACACTGTAGGTATAGGGATGGATGGACGGGTGTTGCATGGATAAGAGAATTAATAATACACATAAGACAGGGGCATTGCAGATAAATAAGATAAAAGCATCTAGTACTAGATAACCATAGGCGTGTGTTCATATATAGTCGTACGTGCTCACAAGGAGAACTTGCACAACATCTTTTGTCATGCCATCCCATTGCTGCGGGGCCTCTAGGGAACTACTGGCAATTAAGGTGTTCCTTTCAATAGAACACTGGAGCAAAGCATTAACACTCCGTGAACACACGTGATCCTTGTTGGGGAACGCAG
The DNA here is from genome assembly GCA_034509565.1 of Triticum monococcum. Classification (NCBI taxonomy): domain Eukaryota; kingdom Viridiplantae; phylum Streptophyta; class Magnoliopsida; order Poales; family Poaceae; genus Triticum; species Triticum monococcum. The sequence continues at coordinate 611,975,454 of CM067842.1, forward strand.
TAATTTCAAAATTTTCCTACGCACACGCAAGATCATGGTGATGCACGGCAACGAGAGGGGAGAGTGTTGTCTACGTACCAACGCAGACCGACTGCGGAAGCGATCACACAACATAGAGGAAGTAGTCGTACGTCTTCTTCCCGATCAGACCGATCCAAGCACCGTTACTCCGGCACCTCCGAGTTCTTAGCACACGTTCAGCTCGATGACGTTCCTCGGGCTCCGATCCAGCAAAGCTTCGGGGAAGAGTTCCGTCAGCACGACGGCGTGATGACGATCTTGATGTACTACCGACGCAGGGCTTCGCCTAAGCACTACAACGGTATGATCGAGGTGGAATTTGGTGGCAGGGGGCACCGCACACGGCTAAGGAACGATCTCAAGGATCAAGTTGTGTGTCTATGGGGTGCCCCCTGCCCCCGTATATAAAGGCCAGGGGCAAGGGGGTCGGCCGGCTAGGAGGGAGGCGCAGGGAGGAGTCCCACTCCTACCGGGAGTAGGACTCCTTCCCTCAAATCCTATTCCTAATAGGACTCTTCAGGAGAAAGAGAAGAGAGGGGGGCCGGCCCCTTCTCCTAGTCCTAATAGGACTAGGGAAGGGGGGTTCGGCCGGCTAGCCTGTGGGCTGCCCCTTCTCTCTTTTCCACTAAGGCCCAATAGGCCCATTTGCCTCCCGGGGGGTTCCGGTAACCCTCCCGGTAATCCGGTAAAATCCCGATTTCACCCGGAACACTTCCGGTGCCCAAACATAGGCTTCCAATATATCAATCTTTACGTCTCGACCATTTCGAGACTCCTCGTCTTGTCCGTGATCTCATCCGGGACTCCGAACAACCTTCGGTACATCAAAATGCATAAACTCATAATAACTATCATCGTAACGTTAAGCGTGCGGACCCTACGGTTCGAGAACAATGTAGACATGACCGAGACACGTCTCCGGTCAATAACCAATAGCGGGACCTGGATGCCCATATTGGCTCCTACATATTCTACGAAGATCTTTATCGGTCAGACTGCATAACAACATACGTTGTTCCCTTTGTCATCGGTATGTTACTTGCCCGAGATTCGATCGTCGGTATCCAATACCTAGTTCAATCTCGTTACCGGCAAGTCTCTTTACTCGTTCCGTAATACATCATCTCACAACTAACATATTAGTTGCAGTGCTTGCAAGGCTTATGTGATGTGCATTACCGAGAGGGCCCAGAGATACCTCTCCGACAATCGGAGTGACAAATCCTAATCTCGAAATACGCCAACCCAACATCTACCATTGGAGACACCTGTAGTACTCCTTTATAATCACCCAGTTACATTGTGACGTCTGGTAGTACCCAAAGTGTTCCTCCGGTAAACGGGAGTTGCATAATCTCATAGTTATAGGAACATGTATAAGTCATGAAGAAAGCAATAGCAACATACTAAACGATCGGGTGCTAAGCTAATGGAATGGGTCATGTCAATCAGATCATTCTACTAATGATGTGACCTCGTTAATCAAATAACAACTCCTTGTTCATGGTTAGGAAACATAACCATCTTTGATTAACGAGCTAGTCAAGTAGAGGCATACTAGTGACACTCTGTTGGTCTATGTATTCACACATGTATTATGTTTCCGGTTAATACAATTCTAGCATGAATAATAAACATTTATCATGATATAAGGAAATAAATAATAACTTTATTATTGCCTCTAGGGCATATTTCCTTCAGTCTCCCACTTGCACTAGAGTCAATAATCTAGATTACACAGTAATGATTCTAACACCCATGGAGCCTTGGTGCTGATCATGTTTTGCTCGTGGAAGAGGCTTAGTCAACGGGTCTGCAACATTCAGATCCGTATGTATCTTGCAAATCTCTATGTCTCCCACCTGGACTAAATCCCGGATGGAGTTGAAGCGTCTCTTGATGTGTTTGGTCCTCTTGTGAAATCTGGATTCCTTTGCCAAGGCAATTGCACCAGTATTGTCACAGAAGATTTTCATTGGACCCGATGCACTAGGTATGACACCTAGATCGGATATGAACTCCTTCATCGAGACTCCTTCGTTCGCTGCTTCCGAAGCAGCTATGTACTCCGCTTCACATGTAGATCCCGCTACGACGCTTTGTTTAGAACTGCACCAACTGACAGCTCCACCGTTTAAAGTAAACACGTATCCGGTTTGCGATTTAGAATCGTCCGGATCAGTGTCAAAGCTTGCATCAACGTAACCTCTTACGGTGAGCTCTTTGTCACCTCCATATACGAGAAACATATCCTTAGTCCTTTTCAGGTATTTCAGGATGTTCTTGACCGCTGTCCAGTGATCCATTCCAGGATTACTTTGGTACCTCCCTGCTAAACTTATAGCAAGGCACACATCAGGTCTGGTACACAGCATTGCATACATGATAGAGCCTATGGCTGAAGCATAGGGAACATCTTTCATTTTCTCTCTATCTTCTGAAGTGGTCGGGCATTGAGTCTTACTCAACTTCACACCTTGTAGCACAGGCAAGAACCCTTTCTTTGCTTGATCCATCTTGAACTTCTTCAAAATTTTGTCAAGGTATGTGCATTGTGAAAGTCCAATTAAGCGTTTTGATCTATCTCTATAGATCTTTATGCCTAATATGTATGCAGCTTCCCCGAGGTCTTTCATCGAAAAACTTTTATTCAAGTATCCCTTTATGCTATCCAGAAATTCTATATCATTTCCAATTAGCAATATGTCATCCACATATAATATCAGAAATGCTACAGAGCTCCCACTCACTTTCTTGTAAATACAGGCTTCTCCAAAAGTCTGTATAAAGCCAAATGCTTTGATCACACTATCAAAGCGTTTATTCCAACTCCGAGATGCTTGCACCAGTCCATAAATGGATCGCTGGAGTTTGCATACTTTGTTAGCTCCTTTTGGATCGACAAAACCTTCTGGTTTGTACCATATACAACTCTTCTTCTAGAAATCCATTCAGGAATGCAGTTTTGACATCCATCTGCCATATTTCATAATCATAAAATGCGGCAATTGCTAACATAATTCTGACGGACTTAAGCATCGCTACGGGTGAGAAGGTATCATCGTAGTCAACCCCTTGAACTTGTCGAAAACCTTTTGCGACAAGTCGAGCTTTATAGACAGTAACATTACCGTCAGCGTCAGTCTTTTTCTTGAAGATCCATTTATTCTCAATTGCTTGCCGATCATCGGGCAAGTCAACCAAAGTACATACTTTGTTCTCATACATGGATCCCATCTCAGATTTCATGGCCTCAAGCCACTTTGCGGAATCTGGGCTCACCATCGCTTCTTCATAGTTCGTAGGTTCATCATGATCTAACATCATGACTTCCAGAACTGGATTACCGTACCACTCTGGTGCGGATCTCACTCTGGTTGATCTACGTGGTTCAGTAGTATCTTGATCTGAAGCTTCATGATCATCATCATTAGCTTCCTCACTGATTGGCATAGGTGTCGCAGAAACAGTTTTCTGTGATGTACTATTTTCCAATAAGGGAGCAGGTACAGCTACCTCGTCAAGTTCTACTTTCCTCCCACTCACTTCTTTCGAGAGGAACTCCTTCTCTAGAAATGATCCATTCTTAGCAACGAATGTCTTGCCTTCGGATCTGTGATAGAAGGTATACCCAACAGTTTCCTTTGGGTATCCTATGAAGACACATTTCTCCGCTTTGGGTTCGAGCTTATCAGGTTGAAGCTTTTTCACATAAGCATCGCAGCCCCAAACTTTAAGAAACGACAACTTTGGTTTCTTGCCAAACCATAGTTCATAAGGCGTCGTCTCAACGGATTTTGATGGTGCCCTATTTAACGTGAATGCGGCCGTCTCTAAAGCATAACCCCAAAATGATAGCGGTAAATCAGTAAGAGACATCATAGATCGTACCATATCTAGTAAAGTACGATTACGACGTTCGGACTCACCATTACGCTGTGGTGTTCCGGGTGGCGTGAGTTGCGAAACTATTCCACAATTTTTCAAATGTACACCAAACTCGTAACTCAAATATTCTCCTCCACGATCCGATCGTAGAAACTTTATTTTCTTGTTACGATGATTTTCAACTTCACTCTGAAATTCTTTGAACCTTTCAAATGTTTCAGACTTATGTTTCATTAAGTAGATATACCCATATCTGCTTAAATCATCTGTGAAGGTGAGAAAATAACGATATCCGCCACGAGCCTCAATATTCATCGGACCACATACATCGGTATGTATGATTTCCAACAAATCTGTTGCTCTCTCCATAGTACCGGAGAACGGTGTTTTAGTCATCTTGCCTATGAGGCACGGTTCGCAAGTACCAAGTGATTCATAATCAAGTGATTCCAAAAGCCCATCAGTATGGAGTTTCTTCATGCGCTTTACACCGATATGACCTAAACGGCAGTGCCACAAATAAGTTGCACTATCATTATTAACTTTGCATCTTTTGGCTTCTACATTATGAATATGTGTATCACTATCTTCGAGATTCAACAAGAATAGACCACTCTTCAAAGGTGCATGACCATAAAAGATATTATTCATATAAATAGAACAACCATTATTCTCTGATTTAAATGAATAACCGTCTCGCATTAAACAAGATCCAGATATAATGTTCATGCTCAACGCTGGCACCAAATAACAATTATTTAGGTCTAATATTAATCCCGAAGGTAGATGTAGAGGTAGCGTGCCGACCGCGATCACATCGACTTTGGAACCGTTTCCCACGCGCATCGTCACCTCGTCCTTTGCTAGTGTCCGCTTATTCCGTAGTCCCTGTTTCGAGTTGCAAATATTAGCAACAGAACCAGTATCAAATACCCAGGTGCTACTGCGAGCTCTAGTAAGGTACACATCAATAACATGTATATCACATATACCTTTGCTCACTTTGCCATCCTTCTTATCCGCCAAATACTAGGGGCAGTTCCGCTTCCAGTGACCAGTCTGCTTGCAGTAGAAGCACTCAGTTTCAGGCTTAGGTCCAGACTTGGGTTTCTTCTCCTGAGCAGCAACTTGCTTGCTGTTCTTCTTGAAGTTTCCCTTCTTCTTCCCTTTGCCCTTTTCTTGAAACTAGTGGTTTTGCTAACCATCAACACTTGATGTTCCTTCTTGATTTCTACCTCCGCAGCTTTCAGCATTGCGAAGAGCTCGGGAATAGTCTTGTTCATCCCTTGCATATTATAGTTCATCACGAAGCTCTTGTAGCTTGGTGGCAGTGATTGGAGAATTCTGTCAATGACGCAGTCATCTGGAAGATTAACTCCCATCTGAATCAAGTGATTATTATACCCAGACATCTTGAGTATATGCTCACTGACAGAACTGTTCTCCTCCATCTTACAGCTATAGAACTTATTGGAGACTTCATATCTCTCAATTCGGGCATTTGCTTGAAATATTAACTTCAACTCCTGGAACATCTCATATGCTCCATGACGTTCAAAACGTCGTTGAAGTCCCGATTCTAAGCCGTAAAGCATGGCACACTGAACTATCGAGTAGTCATCAGCTTTGCTCTGCCAGACGTTCATAACATCTGGCATTGCTCCAGCAGCAGGCCTGTCACCTAGCGGTGCTTCCAAGACGTAATTCTTCTGTGCAGCAATGAGGATAATCCTCAGGTTACGGACCCAGTCCGTGTAATTGCTACCATCATCTTTCAACTTTGCTTTCTCAAGGAACGCATTAAAATTCAACGGAACAATAGCACGAGCCATCTATCTACAAGCAACATAAACAAGCAAGATACTATCAGGTACTAAGTTCATGATAAGTTTAAGTTCAGTTAATCAAATTACTTAGGAACTCCCACTTAGATAGACATCCCTCTAATCCTCTAAGTGATCACGTGATCCAAATCAACTAAACCATAACCGATCATCACGTGAGATGGAGTAGTTTTCAATGGTGAACATCGTCATGTTGATCATATCTACTATATGATTCACGCTCGACCTTTCGGTCTCTGTGTTCCGAGGCCATATCTGCATATGCTAGGCTCGTCAAGTATAACCTGAGTATTCTGCGTGTGCAAAACTGGCTTGCACCCGTTGTAGATGGACGTAGAGCTTATCACACCCGATCATCACGTGGTGTCTGGGCACGACGAACTTTGGCAACGGTGCATACTCAGGGAGAACACTTCTTGATAATTTAGTGAGAGATCATCTTATAATGCTACCGTCAATCAAAGCAAGATAAGATGCATAAAAGGATAAACATCACATGCAATCAATATAAGTGATATGATATGGCCATCATCTTGTGCCTGTGATCTCCATCTCCGAAGCACCGTCATGATCACCATCGTCACCGGCGCGACACCTTGATCTCCATCGTAGCATCGTTGTCGTCTCGCCAATCTTATGCTTCCACGACTATTACTACCGTTTAGTAATCTAGTAAAGCATTACATCGCGATTGCATTGCATACAATAAAGCGACAACCATATGGCTCCTGCCAGTTGCCGATAACTTAGTTACAAAACATGATCATCTCATACAATAAAATCAGCATCATGCCTTGACCATATCACATCACAACATACCCTGCAAAAACAAGTTAGACGTCCTCTACTTTGTTGTTGCAAGTTTTACGTGGCTGCTACGGGCTTAAGTAAGAACTCATCTCACCTACGCATCAAAACCACAACGATAGTTCGTCAAATAGACTCCGTTTTAACCTTCTCAAGGACCGGGCGTAGTCACACTTGGTTCAACTAAAGTTGGAGAGACAGTCTTCCGCAAGCCATCTATGTGCAAAGCACGTCGAGGGAACCGGTCTCGCGTAAGAGTACGCGTAAGGTTGGTCCAGATCGTCTCAGCCAACAATACCGCCGAACCAAAGTATGACATGCTGGTAGGCAGTATGACTTGTATCGCCCACAACTCACTTGTGTTCTACTCGTGCATATAACATCAAACCATAAAACCTGGCTCTGATACCACTGTTGGGGAACGCAGTAATTTCAAAATTTTCCTACGCACACGCAAGATCATGGTGATGCACAGCAACGAGAGGGGAGAGTGTTGTCTACGTACCAACGCAGACCGACTGCGGAAGCGATCACACAACGTAGAGGAAGTAGTCGTACGTCTTCTTCCCGATCAGACCGATCCAAGCACCGTTACTCCGGCACCTCCGAGTTCTTAGCACACGTTTAGCTCGATGACGTTCCTCGGGCTCCGATCCAGCAAAGCTTCGGGGAAGAGTTCCGTCAGCACGACGGCGTGATGACGATCTTGATGTACTACCGACGCAGGGCTTCGCCTAAGCACTACAACAGTATGATTGAGGTGGAATTTGGTGGCAGGGGGCACCGCACACGGCTAAGGAACGATCTCAAGGATCAAGTTGTGTGTCTATGGGGTGCCCCCTGCCCCCGTATATAAAGGCCAGGGGCAAGGGGGTCGGCCGGCTAGGAGGGAGGCGCAGGGAGGAGTCCCACTCCTACCGGGAGTAGGACTCCTTCCCTCAAATCCTATTCCTAATAGGACTCTTCGGGAGAAAGAGAAGAGAGGGGGGCCGGCCCCTTCTCCTAGTCCTAATAGGACTAGGGAAGGGGGGTTCGGCCGGCTAGCCTGTGAGCTGCCCCTTCTCTCTTTTCCACTAAGGCCCAATAGGCCCATTTGCCTCCCGGGGGGTTCCGGTAACCCTCCCGGTAATCCGGTAAAATCCCGATTTCACCCGGAACACTTCCGGTGCCCAAACATAGGCTTCCAATATATCAATCTTTACGTCTCGACCATTTCGAGACTCCTCGTCTTGTCCGTGATCTCATCCGGGACTCCGAACAACCTTCGGTACATCAAAATACATAAACTCATAATAACTGTCATCGTAACGTTAAGCGTGCGGACCCTACGGTTCGAGAACAATGTAGACATGACCGAGACACGTCTCCGGTCAATAACCAATAGCGGGACCTGGATGCCCATATTGGCTCCTACATATTCTACGAAGATCTTTATCGGTCAGACCGCATAACAACATACGTTGTTCCCTTTGTCATCGGTATGTTACTTGCCCGAGATTCGATCGTCGGTATCCAATACCTAGTTCAATCTCGTTACCGGCAAGTCTCTTTACTCGTCCCGTAATACATCATCTCACATCTAACATATTAGTTGCAGTGCTTGCAAGGCTTATGTGATGTGCATTACCGAGAGGGCCCAGAGATACCTCTCCGACAATCGGAGTGACAAACCCTAATCTCGAAATACGCCAACCCAACATCTACCATTGGAGACACCTGTAGTACTCCTTTATAATCACCCAGTTACGTTGTGACGTTTGGTAGTACCCAAAGTGTTCCTCCGGTAAACGGGAGTTGCATAATCTCATAGTTATAGGAACATGTATAAGTCATGAAGAAAGCAATAGCAACATACTAAACGATCGGGTGCTAAGCTAATGGAATGGGTCATGTCAATCAGATCATTCTACTAATGATGTGACCTCGTTAATCAAATAACAACTCCTTGTTCATGGTTAGGAAACATAACCATCTTTGATTAACGAGCTAGTCAAGTAGAGGCATACTAGTGACACTCTGTTGGTCTATGTATTCACACATGTATTATGTTTCCGGTTAATACAATTCTAGCATGAATAATAAACATTTATCATGATATAAGGAAATAAATAATAACTTTATTATTGCCTCTAGGGCATATTTCCTTCAATCCTCACATCAAAGCCATTCCCTCCGGGTGTCCCAATTATTGTCACTTTGGGGCCATCGGTTCCGGACAATGATATGTGTACACAACTTGCAGATAAGACCATGAACAATAATTATCCTCATGAATCAATAATATGTTCAGATCTGAGATCATGGCACTCGGGCCCAAAGTGACAAGCATTAAGCTCAACAAGCCGCAACAATGTCACAAAGCACTAACAAAGACACTAAGCACTATGCCCATAACAATCTTATGAATATTACATGAACCATCTCATCCAATCCCTACCATCCCCTCACCTATAGCAGGGGAACTACTCACACATGGATGGTGGCATCATGGATGGTTGATGGAGAGGAGTTGGTGATGATGACGGCGATGATCTCCTCCAATTCCCCGTCCTGGCAGGGTGCCAGAACAGAGACTTCTGATCCCGATTTGAGGTTTCAGGATGGCGGCGGCGAAGCAGAACTCTCTCTCGAAAACTGAGCCTATTCTCGATGTTTTTAGGGTCGAGGGAGTATATAGCTTGAAGGGGAGGTCCGGGGGCACACGGGGTGGCCACACCACCCCCAGGCGCGGCCAGGGGTGGGCCCGCGCCTGGGCATGGTGTGGGGCCCCCGTGGGCCTTCTGCTCTTCTCCTTCTGGCTCCGTGGATCTTTGGGTTGAAAAATAACTTTTATAGATTTACTTCGTGATTTCCTGAAAATTATGTTTCTGCACACAAACAAGACACCAAAGCAATTCTGCTAAAAACAACGTTAGTCCGTGTTAGTTTCATCCAAAAACACACAAGATAGAGGAAAAACAATAGCAAAAGTGTTCGGGAAAGTAGATACGTTTTGGACGTATCAACTCCCCCAAGATTAGCTATAGCTTGCCTCAAGCAATTCAGTGCAACTGAGAGCGATAAAAGAACTTTCACGAAAACATTTGCTTCATATGATGTATATAAACTCAGTATATGATCAAGTTCTAAGATGATTCACAATAAGAAGTATGCACACACAAGGCTACTCAATAGTTATGCAAGCTATGAAGAGATTCCAACACTAATAATAAACAACATGAACACATAGATATATGAATGATTACAATGCTCATGATATGATATGGCAATGTGGTATCTCGCTTGCCCGCTATGGTGCAGCAAAACATAAATGCCCAGGCACCTCTGAAGTTCAGTGTGAAGATTAAAATTAGAGATCATCAAAAGATACCAGTATCAAGGATATGCAACAGTTAATCTCATCCCGGGACAAGCACATTACACTAAGAATGACAGTCGTGCTCTCAAGAAGGTGCTAAGAGAAAGGATGGAGACTCGACATAATAAGTAAAAGAAAGGCCCTTCGCAGAGGGAAGCAGGGATTACTCATGTGCTAGAGCTTTTCATTTTGCATAAAACAAAGTGTTGAAAAGTGCTTATTGAAAAGCTTATTTTGAGAGGTATGTATGTTTTGTCAACGAATGGCAGCAGGGTATTTGTTATCTTCCATACTAAACAAGTTGAGAGCGGTTCCGAAGTGTTGATATTAAGCATGTATATCATGCACATATATAGTTTCACACTCCCCCCAACCTTGCATATCACATACCATGGCTAACCGAATCCTCGGGTGCCCACCAACAATCTCAAACCATGGGGGAGTGTCTATTTTTGTTTCCCTTGTTTTCCTTTTTTGAATGTTTAATGGTCTAACCAGCTCTCTTTTTGTTTAGTGACAAGCACATTATGCATGCAAGTCAAGGGGTACTTAAATTCAGTATGGAAGATAACAAACCCACTATTACTTCCTCATGAGCTAAATAGGAACACAAAACAGGAGTTTATTTTGAAGGTTTTGAAAGGTAGCACACGAGTAATTTACTTTGGAGTGGCGGTGAAATACCACATATAGGAAGGTATGGTGGACTCATTTGGCACTACTTTGGGGTTTTGGAGTTTGGATGAACGAGTAGAGCTCATACTCAGTACAAGTGAAGGCTAGCAATAGACTGGGAGCGACAATCAAGAGAGCAGCAACTGTCATAATCATGCTTGTGACAGAACTAATTAACAGCGACATAAAAGTGATACAAGAACTCTGAAGCAATGTGAATTATCAAGGCTAATTGACTCTTTGATTAGTCATATGCATGCGTGAGCATGTGCCAAGTCAATTTGAATGAATCATTCAGAGGAGGATACCACAATGCCATACTATTCTCATGAACAATGCAATGCAAGGCAAACATCTATATGACAATGCTACCTACTATTAGCAAATTGGAACTAGTCATAAGAGAGCAAGTACTACCAAGTGATCATCAATGGCATACACCTTACATGAACAAACTAGCAAGTTCACATGGATGATCATATGTACAAAAATGAAAACAAATAGAGTTCATATCAGCCTCTCACCACATCTCAAGTTGTGTAGATCGTCATTACTGCTCTTCTCTTGTGGCTTCAATGATATAAAATGATAACCAAACTCCAATGGAGTCACCAAGGACCGCTAAACTCTGCAACAAACTTTACAAAACCAAAGAAGAACACAAAATATTTTTGGGTTTTCGATTTTTAAAGGCAAGAACAAAGGCAAACAGCAAACGAAGCAAAAATCTTTTTGGATTTTCAAATAGCAAACTAACTAGAAGGTTGAGCAAACCAAAGACAAAGAACCAAAGAAATAACCAAAGAGAAACAACATGAATATTTTTTGGTCTTTTTGTATTTTGGAAATCAAGAACAACAAAAGAAAGAAAGCGAAACATGGATATACAAAGAACCGACAGAATATGATATGTAGATGAGTGTGATTGTCAGGGTACCCCCCCCCCCAAGCTTAGGCTTTTGGCCTAAGTGGAATTCATGGCCACTGTGGTGGTTGGGTCCATATACCCCAACCGTCGTGTCCTCCCTGGTATGACGAAGAAGCTTCTTCGTCCTGATGAGCACTCGAGGATGCTCCGGTGTTGTACATGGTGTACTCAACATAAGGCGGTTATTCCTCGGTAACCACGTGGTTGTTGGTGGATACCAACTCAGCATTCCACTCCTCCTTTGAGCGCGACCTTGGCTTCCTATCAATGCTAAACAAAATAGGTTGTGGCAAGGGAACTCCCCTCTCCGTGTCATCATTAAACAAAATCTTGTAACACATATTATCAAGAGTGGAGTTAGAGTTGACAAAATTATGGCGCTTCATGGCGGCAAGATCAAGTCTCTGCGGGGCTAGTGGCGCATCATTGGACCTAGCATGCAAATTTAGATGAGCAAGAACACGTGAAGCAATAGTTCCACCATAGATGGGTCCCTTCGCCGCCAAACATGAGCAACGATAGCACCAAGATTATACTTAGTGTTACTGTTAAGCGCGGCGTCCAGAAATGCCAACTGATAGTGAGAAATATTGCTAGTGTTTCCTCTACCAAGAACATTAGTGCACAGATAATAAGCAAAATAGTGAATGGCTGGGAGTTGTAAATTCCTTATCTTGCCCCGGTGAGTGTCGCGACTATCATCATTTTAGAGCTCCCTGTAACAACTCAACAAGTCAGCGGGCATGTCTCCAATCTTCTTTGTTGACCCTTTATTCTTGACACCTAAAATTCCACAAAACTTTTCCAAGGACAAAGAATAGGTCTTATCATAGATTATGAAATCAACACTGGAGCCAAACCTCTTGTTAGTGAAAGTAAAGCTCTCAACAAAGGTTTTTGTAAGTAAAGAAAACTGACGACTCTCATCAGCCATGTAAGAAAGCAAACCGCATCTTGTCACAAGGCTCGTGAAATCATCAAGAATCCCTGCTTTGTTCATGAAAGTTGCACATGGAAAAATGGAAGCATTAGCATCTCCATAATCATCCTCACCAAAGGTTGGTGCTAGAAGAGTCTCATTGTATGATGGCCTAAATTAAGAAACCGATCTCCTAGGCCTCGATGAACTTGATTCTTCCCTTCTAAAGACATCTCCATAGTTGTAGTGATCCATCTCCCTATTCTGAATTTTTTTAACAATCTCATAAAAAGTGAATTTACAACAAACCAAATGGAGGAGAACACTCTAGGAACTTGTAAGAGGACTACACATGCATCAAAACAACTTATATCACCAAGAATCAAGCATGCAAACTCACTTAGCAAGTCACCTAGAGCAGCAAAATACTCAAGAACTACTCAACCACTAGTAGGAAAAGGCTTATAGATGGGACCCAATTCTGTGGCGCACTTAACAGCGGTGCGCCACAGAAAATATTTCTGTGGCGCACGGATAAATGCACGCCACAAAAACAAGCCATTTCTGTGGCGCAGAGACTTGACGTGCTCTACAGAAATTATGCGGGTCCCACCACCTGACAGCCCCAATCATTGGTTCCGCTAATTCTGTGGCGCACACTTCACCGTGCGCCACAGAAATAGCGCATTCTGTGGCGCATCCTGCCAGGTGTGCCACAGAAATAGCGCATTCTGTGGCGCACGTAGCCCCTGTTGGGGATCGTTGCAGAAAATAAAAAAATTCTACGGTTTCACCAAGATCTATCTATGAGTTCATCTAGCAACGAGTGATCAGAGTGCATCTACATACCTTTGTAGATCGCGAGCGGAAGCGTTCAAGAGAACATGGATGATGGAGTCGTACTCGTCGTGATCCAAATCACCGGAGATCCTAGCGCCGAACGGACGGCACCTCCGCGTTCAACACACATACGGAGCGGATGACGTCTCCTCCTTCTTGATCCAACAAGGGGGGAGGAGAGGTTGACGGAGATCCAGCAGCACGACGGCGTGGTGGTGGATGCAGCAGTGATCGCAGCAGGGCTTCGCCGAGCTTCTGCGAGAGGGAGAGGTGTAGCAGGGTAGAGGGAGGCGCCAAGACTTGGGGTGTGGCTGCCCTCCCTCCCCCCTTTATATAGGCCCCCTAGGGGGGTGCACCGGCCCTAGGAGATGGGATCTCCTAGGGGGGGCGGCGGCCAAGGGGGTGGAGTACCCCCCAAGGCAAGTGGAGGCGCCCCCTCCCCTAGGGTTCCCAACCCTAGGCGCATGGGGGGGCCCAAGGGGGGGGGGCGCACCAGCCCACCAGGGGCTGGTTCCCCTCCCCACTTCAGCCCATGGGGCCCTCCGGGATAGGTGGCCCCACCCGGTGGACCCCCGGGACCCTTCCGGTGGTCCCGGTACAATACCGGTGACCCCTGAAACTCTCCCGATGGCCAAAACTGCACTTCCTATATATAATTCTTCACCTCCGGACCATTCCGGAACTCCTCGTGATGTCCGGGATCTCATCCGGGACTCCGAACAACTTTCGGGTTACTGCATACTCATATCTCTACAACCCTAGCGTCACCGAACCTTAAGTGTGTAGACCCTACGGGTTCGGGAGACACGTAGACATGACCGAGATGGCTCTCCGGCCAATAACCAACAACGGGATCTGGATACCCATGTTGGATCCCACATGCTCCTCGATGATCTCATCGGATGAACCACGATGTCAAGGATTCAAGCAACCCCGTATGCAATTCCCTTTGTCAATCGGTACGTTACTTGCCCGAGATTCGATCGTCGGTATCCTAATACCTTGTTCAATCTCGTTACTGGCAAGTCAATTTACTCGTACCGTAATGCATGATCCCGTGACCAGACACTTGGTCACTTTGAGCTCATTGTGATGATGCATTACCGAGTGGGCCCAGAGATACCTCTCCATCATACGGAGTGACAAATCCCAGTCTCGATCCGTGTCAACCCAACAGACACTTTTGGAGATACCCGTAGTATACCTTTATAGTCACCCAGTTACGTTGTGTCGTTTGGTACACCCAAAGCACTCCTACAGTGTCCGGGAGTTACACGATCTCATGGTCTAAGGAAAAGATACTTGACATTGGAAAAGCTCTAGCAAACGAACTACACGATCTTGTGCTATGCTTAGGATTGGGTCTTGTCCATCACATCATTCTCCTAATGATGTGATCTCGTTATCAATGACATCCAATGTCCATAGTCAGGAAACCATGACTATCTGTTGATCAATGAGCTAGTCAACTAGAGGCTTACTAGGGACATGTTGGTGTCTATGTATTCACACATGTATTACGATTTTCGGATAACACAATTATAGCATGAATAAAAGACAATTATCATGAACAAGGAAATATAATAATAATCCTTTTATTATTGCCTCTAGGGCATATTTCCAACAGTCTCCCACTTGCACTAGAGTCAATAATCTAGTTACATTGTGATGAATCGAACACCCATAGAGTTCTGGTGTTGATCATGTTTTGCTCGCGGAAGAGGTTTAGTCAATGGATCTGCAACATTTAGGTCCGTATGCACTTTGCAAATTTCTATGTCTCCATCTTGAACATTTTCACGGATGGAGTTGAAGCGACGCTTGATGTGCCTGGTCTTCTTGTGAAAACTGGGCTCCTTGGCAAGTGCAATAGCTCCAGTGTTGTCACAGAAGAGTTTGATCGGCCCCGACGCATTGGGTATGACTCCTAGGTCGGTGATGAACTCCTTCACCCAAATTGCTTCATGTGCTGCCTCCGAGGCTGCCATGTACTCCGCTTCACATGTAGATCCCGCCACGACACTCTGCTTGCAGCTGCACCAACTTACTGCTCCACCATTCAATATATACACGTATCCGGTTTGTGACTTAGAGTCATCCAAATCTGTGTCGAAGCTAGCGTCGACGTAACCCTTTACGACGAGCTCTTCGTCACCTCCATAAACGAGAAACATGTCCTTAGTCCTTTTCAGGTACTTCAGGATATTCTTGACCGTTGTCCAGTGTTCCTTGCCGGGATTACTTTGGTACCTTCCTACCAAACTTACGGCAAGGTTTACATCAGGTCTGGTACACAGCATGGCATACATAATAGACCCTATGGCTGAGGCATAGGGGGTGACACTCATCTCTTCTATATCTTTTGCCGTGGTCGGACATTGAGCTGAGCTCAATTTCACACCTTGCAACACAGGCAAGAACCCCTTCTTAGACTGATCCATATTGAACTTCTTCAATATCTTATCAAGGTATGTGCTTTGTGAAAGACCTAGGCGTCTTGATCTATCTCTATAGATCTTGATGCCTAATATATAAGCAGCTTCTCCAAGGTCCTTCATTGAAAAACTCTTATTCAAGTAGGCCTTAATGTTGTCCAAAAGTTCTATATCATTTCCCATCAAAAGTATGTCATCTACATATAATATGAGAAATGTTACAGAGCTCCCACTCACTTTCTTGTAAACGCAGGCTTCTCCATAAGTCTGCATAAACCCAAACGCTTTGATCATCTCATCAAAGCGAATGTTCCAACTCCGAGATGCTTGCACCAGCCCATAAATGGATCGCTGGAGCTTGCATACCTTGTTAGCATTCTTAGGGTCGACAAAACCTTCCGGCTGCATCATATATAGTTCTTCCTTAAGATAACCGTTAAGGAATGCCGTTTTGACGTCCATTTGCCATATCTCATAATCATAGTATGCGGCAATTGCTAACATGATTCGGACGGACTTTAGCTTCGCTACGGGAGAGAAAGTCTCATCGTAGTCAACCCCTTGAACTTGCCGATAACCCTTAGCGACAAGTCGAGCTTTATAGATGGTAACATTACCATCCGCGTCCGTCTTCTTCTTAAAGATCCATTTGTTTTCTATCGCTCGCCGATCATCGGGCAAGTCTGTCAAAGTCCATACTTAGTTTTCATACATGGATCCTATCTCGGCTTGCATGGCTTCAAGCCATTTGTTGGAATCTGGGCCCGCCATCGCTTCTTCATAGTTCGAAGGTTCACCATTGTCCAACAACATGATTTCTAGGACAGGGTTGCCATACCACTCTGGTGTGGAATGTGTCCTTGTGGACCTACGAAGTTCAGTAGCAACTTGATTTGAAGTACCTCGATCATCATCATTAATTTTCTCTCCAGTGGATGTAGGCACCACAGGAACATTTTCCTGAGCTGCACTACTTTCCGATTCAAGAGGTAGTACTTCATCGAGTTCTACTTTCCTCCCACTTACTCCTTTCGAGAGAAACTCTTTTTCCAGAAAGGATCTGTTCTTGGCAACAAAGATCTTGCCTTCGGATCTAAGGTAGAAGGTATACCCAATGGTTTCCTTAGGGTATCCTATGAAGACGCATTTTCTGACTTGGGTTCGAGCTTTTCAGGTTGAAGTTTCTTGACATAAGCATCACATCCCCAAACTTTTAGAAACGATAGCTTAGGTTTCTTCCCAAACCATAGTTCATACGGTGTCGTCTCAACGGATTTAGACGGTGCCCTATTTAAAGTGAATGTAGCTGTCTCTAGAGCGTATCCCCAAAAAGATAGCGGTAAATCAGTAAGGGACATCATAGATCGCACCATATCCAATAGAGTGCGATTACGACGTTCGGACACACCGTTACGTTGAGGTGTTCCAGGCGGCGTGAGTTGTGAAACGATTCCACATTTCCTTAAGTGTGTGCCAAATTCGTGACTTAAATATTCTCCTCCATGATCTGATCATAAGAACTTTATTTTTTGGTCAAGTTGATTCTCTACCTCATTCTAAAATTCCTTGAACTTTTCAAAGGCCTCAGACTTGTGTTTCATCAAGTAGACATACCCATATCTACTTAAGTCATCAGTGAGAGTGAGAACATAACGATATCCTCCGCGAGCCTCAACGCTCATTGGACCGCAAACATCAGTATGTATGATTTCCAATAAGTTGGTTGCTCGCTCCATTGTTCCGGAGAATGGAGTCTTGGTCATTTTTCCCATGCGGCATGGTTCGCATGTGTCAAATGATTCATAATCGAGAGACTCTAAAAGTCCATCAGCATGGAGCTTCTTCATGCGCTTGACACCAATGTGACCAAGGCGGCAGTGCCACAAGTATGTGGGACTATCGTTATCAACTTTACATCTTTTGGTATTCACACTATGAATATGTGTAACATCACGTTCGAGATTCATTAAGAATAAACCATTGACCATCGGAGTATGACCATAAAACATATCTCTCATATAAATAGAACAACCATTATTCTCGGATTTAAATGAGTAGCCATCTCGTATTAAACGAGATCCTGATACAATGTTCATGCTCAAACTTGGCACTAAATAACAATTATTGAGGTTTAAAACTAATCCCGTAGGTAAATGTAGAGGTAGCGTGCCGACGGTGATCACATCGACCTTGGAACCATTCCCGACGCACATCGTCACCGCCTCCTTCGTCAGTCTCCGCTTATTCTGCAGCTCCTGCTTTGAGTTACAAATATGAGCAACGACATCGGTATCAAATACACAGGAGCTACTACGAGCACTGGTAAGGTACACATCAATTACATGTATATCACATATACCTTTAGTGTTGCCGGCCTTCTTGTCCGCTAAGTATTTGGGGCAGTTTCGCTTCCAGTGACCCTTCCCTTTGCAATAAAAGCATTCAGTCTCACGCTTGGGTCCATTCTTTGACTTCTTCCCCGCAACTGGCTTACCGGGCGCGGCAACATCCTTGCCGTCCTTCTTGAAGTTCTTCTTACCCTTGCCTTTCTTGAACTTGGTGGTTTTATTGACCATCAACACTTGATGTTCCTTTTTGATTTCTACCTCTGCTGATTTCATCATTGCAAATACTTCAGGAATGGTCTTTTCCATCCCCTGCATATTGTAGTTCATCACAAAGCTCTTGTAGCTAGGTGGGAGCGACTGAAGGATTCTGTCAATGACCGCCTCTTCTAGGAGATTAACTTCCAGCTGAGTCAAGCGGTTATGCAACCGAGACATTTTGAGTATGTGCTCACTGACAGAACTATTTTCCTCCATCTTACAACTGAAGAACTTGTCGGAGACTTCATATCTCTCGACCCGGGCATGAGCTTGGAAAACCATTTTCAGCTCTTCGAACATCTCATATGCTCCGTGTTTCTCAAAACGCTTTTGGAGCCCCGGTTCTAAGCTGTAAAGCATGCCGCACTGAACGAGGGAGTAATCATCAACACGTGACTGCCAAGCATTCATAACGTCTTGGTTCTGTGGGACGGGTGCGTCACCTAGCGGTGCTTCTAGGACATAATCTTTCTTGGCGGCTATGAGGATAATCCTCAGGTTCCGGACCCAGTCCGAATAGTTGCTGCCATCATCTTTCAGCTTGGTTTTCTCTAGGAACGCGTTGAAGTTCATGTTGACATGAGCGTTGGCCATTTGATCTACAAGACATTTATGCAAAGATTTTGAGACTAAGTTCATGATAATTAAGTTCATCTAATCAAATTATTTAATGAACTCCCACTCAAATTAGACATCCCTCTAGTCATCTAAGTGAAACATGATCCGACTCGACTAGGCCGTGTCCGATCTTCACGTGAGACGGAGTAGTCACCATCGGTGAACATCTCCATGTTGATCGTATCTTTCATACGACTCATGTTCGACCTTTCGGTCTCTTGTGTTCCGAGGCCATGTCTGTACATGCTAGGCTCGTCAAGTTAACCTAAGTGTTTGCATGTGTAAATCTGTCTTACACCCATTGTATGTGAACGTTGGAATCTATCACACCCGATCATCACGTGGTGCTTCGAAACAACGAATTGTCGCAACGGCGCACAATTAGGGGGAACACTTTCTTGAAATTATTATGAGGGATCATCTTATTTACTACCGTCGTTCTAAGTAAACAAGATGCAAAAACATGATAAACATCACATGCAATCAAATAATAGTGACATGATATGGCCAATATCATATAGCTCCTTTGATCTCCATCTTGGGGCTCCATGATCATCTTGTCACCGGCATGACACCATGATCTCCATCATCGTGTCTCCATGAAGTTGCTCGCCAACTATTACTTCTACCACTATGGCTAACACATTTAGCAATAAAGTAAAGTAATTTACATGGCGTTTCTCAATGACACGCAGGTCATACAAAATAAAGACAACTCCTATGGCTCCTGCCGGTTGTCATACTCATCGACATGCAAGTCGTGATTCCTATTACAAGAACATGATCTCATACATCACATATATATCATTCATCATTCATCACAACTTTGGCCATATCACATCACAAAACACTTGCTGCAAAAACAAGTTAGACGTCCTCTAATTGTTGTTGCAAGTTTTACGTGGCTGCAATAGGGTTCTAGCAAGAACGTTTTCTTACCTACGTAAAAGCCACAATGTGATTTGTCAACTTCTATTTACCCTTCATAAGGACCCTTTTCGTCGAATTCGCTCCAACTAAAGTGGGAGAGACAGACACCCGCTAGCCACCTTATGCAACTAGTGCATGTCAGTCGGTGGAACCTGTCTCACGTAAGCGTACGTGTAAGGTCGGTCCGGGCCGCTTCATCCCACAATACCGCTGAAGCAAAATAAGACTAGTAGTGGCAAGAAAGTTGACAACATCTACGCCCACAACAAATTGTGTTCTACTCGTGCAAAGAGAACTACGCATAGACCTAGCTCATGATGCCACTGTTGGGAAACGTTGCAGAAAATAAAATTTTTCTACGGTTTCACAAAGATCTATCTATGAGTTCATCTAGCAACGAGTGATCGGAGTGCATCTACATACCTTTGTAGATCGCGAGCGGAAGCGTTCAAGAGAACGTGGATGATGGAGTCGTACTCGCCGTGATCCAAATCACCGGAGATCCTAGCGCCGAACGGACGGCACCTCGCGTTCAACACACGTACGGAGCGGATGATGTCTCCTCCTTCTTGATCCAGCAAGGGGGGAGGAGAGGTTGACGGAGATCCAGCAGCACGACGGCGTGGTGGTGGATGCAGCAGTGATCGCAGCAGGGCTTCGCCGAGCTTTTGCGAGAGGGAGAGGTGTAGTAGGGGAGAGGGAGGCACCAAGACTTGGGGTGTGGCTGCCCTCCCTCCCCCCTTTATATAGGCCCCCTAGGGGGGTGCGCCGGCCCTAGGAGATGGGATCTCCTAGGGGGGCGACGGCCAAGGGGGTGGAGTACCCCCTAAGGCAAGTGGAGGCGCCCCCTCCCCTAGGGTTCCCAACCCTAGGCGCATGGGGGCCCAAGGGGGGGCACACCAGCCCACCAGGGGCTGGTTCCCCTCCCCACTTCAGCCCATGGGGCCCTCCGGGATAGGTGGCCCCACCCGGTGGACCCCCGGGACCCTTCCGGTGGCCCCGGTACAATACTGGTGACCCCTGAAACTCTCCTGATGGCCAAAACTGCACTTCCAATATATAATTCTTCACCTCCGGACCATTTCGGAACTCCTCGTGACGTCCGGGATCTCATCTGGGACTTCGAACAACTTTCGGGTTACTGCATACTCATATCTGTACAACCCTAGCGTCACTGAACCTTAAGTGTGTAGACCCTACGGGTTCGGGAGACACGTAGACATGACCGAGACAGCTCTCCGGCCAATAACCAACAGCGGGATCTGGATACCCATGTTGGCTCCCACATGATCCTCGATGATCTCATCGGATGAACCACGATGTCGAGGATTCAAGCAACCCCGTATGCAATTCCCTTTGCCAATCGGTACGTTACTTGCCCGAGATTCGATCGTTGGTATCCCAATACCTCGTTCAATCTCGTTACCGGCAAGTCACTTTACTCGTACCGTAATGCATGATCCCGTGACCAAACACTTGGTCACTTTGAGCTCATTGTGATGATGCATTACCGAGTGGGCCCAAAGATACCTCTCCGTCATACGGAGTGACAAATCCAGTCTCGATCCGTGTCAACCCAACAGACACTTTCAGAGATACCCGTAGTATACCTTTATAGTCACCCAGTTACGTTGTGATGTTTGGTACACCCAAAGCACTCCTACAGTGTCCGGGAGTTACACGATCTCATGGTCTAAGGAAAAGATACTTGACATTGGAAAAGCTCTAGCAAATGAACTACACGATCTTGTGCTATGCTTAGGATTGGGTCTTGTCCATCACATCATTCTCCTAATGATGTGATCTCGTTATCAATGACATCCAATGTCCATAGTCAGGAAACCATGACTATCTGTTGATCAACGAGCTAGTCAACTAGAGGCTTACTAGGGACATGTTGGTGTCTATGTATTCACACATGTATTACGATTTCCGGATAACAAATTATAGCATGAATAAAAGACAATTATCATGAACAAGGAAATATAATAATAATCCTTTTATTATTTCCTCTAGGGCATATTTCCAACAGCCCCATGCGCCACAGAAAGAGTGCGTGATTTCGGCGGCAGAAAGCGCGCGCGCGAAAACGCGCGGGAAGCGCGCGCGCAGGAATTTTGGCGCCCACTGCGCCCTATAAAACACCCCGCATCCTCTGCCTCCCCCACACGCGCCCAAAACTGCCCACGCGTCGCTAGCTGCTCTGCCTCTGCCCACACGCGTCATTGCACTCCGCCTCCACCGCGCGCCGCCATGCCGCCGCGCCGCAACGCCACCGGCTTCACCGGCATCCGCCAGCGCTCGACCGGCGCCTACTCCGCCAAGCTGCGCGCCGGTGGCCAGCGCTTCAACCTCGTGACGTTCGACACGGCGGACCAGGCGGCGCGCGCCTGGGACGCGGCGGCTTGGCACATCGGCCGCAGCCCGCGCGGGATGAACTTCCGCGACGTGCAGAATGTCCAGGAGGCGGAGCAACGGGCGCCGCCACCGACGCTAGTCACCGCCAAGCACCGCCGCCGCCACCAGCAGAGGCTGCACCGCCTCGACATCTCGGCGGCCAATGAGCACGCCATGGAGCAGTGGCGCCGCCGCTTCCCGCAGGACGTCCGAGCCGAGGAGGAATTCTACGCCCAATGCAAGGCGGAGCGCCGTGCAGCACAGGCCAAGAGGCATCTGCGGACGGAAGAGGCGGAGGCGATGGTGGAGGCCGGCGTCAACATCGACACCGACTCCGAGGTGTTCAACGAACTCTGGGATGAGATTTGGTCCAACACCATCTCCCTCGGCTCGGACTGGGACTCCGAGTAGTATAGTTTAGGTTTAATTTGTATCGTTGGGTGAACTATGTGTTTAATTTCTATCGTTGCGACTCTATGTTTAATTAAGTTTAATTTCTATCGTTTATTTGATCTTTGTTTTTGCGCTGCTGCAGGTGATGCTCTTTGAGGGAGTCCTAGATTAGGGGGTGTTCGGATAGCCGGACTATACCTTCGACCGGACTCCTGGACTATGAAGATACAAGATTGAAGACTTCGTCCCGTGTCCGGATGGGACTTTCCTTGGCGTGGAAGGCAAGCTTGGCGATGCGGATATTCAAGATCTCCTACCATTGTAACCGACTCTGTGTAACCCTAACCCTATCCGTTGTCTATATAAATCGGAGGGTTGTAGTCCGTAGAGAATCAACTCCATACGGAACAATCATACCATAGGCTAGCTTCTAGGGTTTAGCCTCCTTGATCTCGTGGTAGATCTACTCCCCATATCATCAATATTAATCAAGCAGGAGTAGGGTATTACCTCCATCGAGAGGGCCCGAACCTGGGTAAAACAAAGTGTCCCCTGTCTCCTGTTACCATCCGGCCTAGACGCACAGTTCGGGACCCCCTACCCGAGATCCGCCGGTTTTGACACCGACATTGGTGCTTTCATTGAGAGTTCCTCTGTGTCATTGCCTTTAGGCCCGATGGCTCCTTCGATCATCAACAACGATGCAGTTCAGGTTGAGACTCTTCTCCCTGGACAGATCTTCGTCTTCGGCGGCTTCGCGCTGTGGGCCAATTCGCTTGGCCACCTTGAGCAGATCGAAAGCTACGCCCCTGGCCATCAGGCCAGGTCTGGAAGCCTAAACTACATGGCTGACATCCACGGGGACTTGATCTTCGACGGATTCAAGCCACAGCCAAGCGCGCCGCACTGTCTCGATGGGCATGACATAGCTCTACCGCCGAACAATGCTTTGGAGGCCGCACACGCACCGGTTCCGACCATTGATTCGGAGCCCACTGCGCCAATCGAGGATGAGCGGTTGGACGTCACCTTAGGGGCTGTGATCCCAAAAGCGATCGAGCCGAACGCTAGCCCCGCACTCTGCACAACCCGTGACTCCAAGGGTCCGGACTCCACCCCGGACTCCGAACCCCCCGCGCCCCTGCCAATCGAATCCGATCGGGCGCCGATGATGGAGTTCACCGCCGTAGACATCTTTCAGCACTCGCCCTTTGGCGACATCCTGAATTCTCTAAAGCCTCTCTCGTTGTCAGGAGAGCCCTGGCCGGACTACGGTCAGCAAGGTTGGGATGCGGACGATGAAGAAATCCAAAACCCACCCACCACCCACTTTATAGCCATTGTCGAAGATTTAACCGATATGCCTGACTTTGGCTCCGAAGACACCGACAGCATGGATGATGATGGAGGAGATACCGACGAACCAACGCCCATAGGGCATTGGACAGCCACCTCATCTCACGATGTGTACATGGTGGACACCCCTAAGGGAAGCGACAACGAGGAAAAAGGGGAGGGGACGAGAGATCGACCCCCCAAAAAGCAATCAAGGTGTCGGCATAAATGCCGACCCAAGCCCCGCCTCGACAAAAACCCAACCATAGAGCAGGACGAGCTGGTAGACGACGGGCAGGCCTTAGAGCAACCGCCCGAACAGGGCAACACGGATAGAGAAACAGAACATCCCTCCTCCGGCGAAAACGGCATTCCGGACGACCTCACACCGAATAAACTCACAGAGCGGAAGAATCTCCATGAGAGGCTCGTTGCAACTGCACTGAGCCTAAAAAAGCAGAAGCAGAAGCTAAAAACTGCGGAAGATGCACTCCGGATTAGATGGAGCAAGGTAATCAATGCCATAGATAAGTACGGCGACAGTCGCCGCACTAGAAGCTATCTGAAAAGAAAGCTACTGCCTGAATTCGACGAAGTGGCCTTAGAGCCCCCGCATTCAAAAAATGAAAAAGCCACACGGTCGGATAGACGACCCCATAAAGCGACAAGCGGCGCCGCACCTAAATCGGCATGCGACCCACTTAAGGATTCGCATCATGGCCTAGTCAGGTCCATTTATGGGCCAAGAAAGCAAGCTCTCGTAAGCAACGCTATGAAGCCATCATTAGAATCCGGCATACCCAAATACAGGGGTGCCGCACACCCCCTATGTTTCACCAATGAGGTCCTGGACTATGAATTCCCAGAAGGATTCAAACCCGTAAACATAGAGGCATATGATGGAACAACAGACCCTGGAGTCTGGATTGAGGACTATATCCTCCACATACACATGGCTAGAGGAGATGATCTCCACGCAATAAAATATCTACCCCTTAAGCTTAAAGGGCCAGCCCGGCATTGGCTTAAAAGCCTTCCAGAAAACACAATTGGAAGCTGGGAAGAACTCGAGGATGCCTTCCGAGCAAACTTTCAAGGGACCTACGTCCGTCCTCCGGATGCAGACGATCTTAGTCACATAACTCAACAACCCGGAGAATCAGCTCGGCAGTTCTGGAATAGATTCCTCACTAAAAAGAATCAGATAGTCGACTGTCCGGACGCCGAAGCCTTAGCAGCTTTCAGGCATAACGTCCGAGACGAATGGCTCGCCAGACACCTCAGCCAAGAAAAACCAAGAACAATGGCTACACTAACAAGCCTCATGACCCGCTTTTGTGCAGGGGAGGACAGCTGGGTGGCAAGGTGCAGCCCCAGCGACCCAAGTACATCCGAAACCAGGGATGGAAACGGAAGACCGCGACGCAACAAGGACCGTCGCCGGACTAAGGACAAAAGTCCGAAGAGCACGACAGTCAACGCCGGATTCAAAGGCTCACGACAAAATCAGGAAAAATCGCCCCCAGGATAACAGGGACGATCCATCCAACCTAAAAAAAATCCTGGACAGGATATGTCAGATACACAGTACTCCCACGAAGCCTGCTAACCATACCCACAGAGACTGTTGGGTCTTCAAACAATCCGGCAGACTCAATGCCGAACACAAGGGGCTCGACACACCAAGCGAAGACGAGGACGAACCCCAAAAGCAGAGCACTAGGAAACAAAAGAACTTCCCGCAAGAAGTAAAAATAGTGAACTCACTTCACATAACAAAACGTGCGGTGCCCGTAAAGGTACACACCACACGACCCATCCCCAAAGGATCCTACCACTGGTTGTCAAAACCGATCACCTTCGATCAGCTAGATTATTCTAGGAATATCAAGAATGTAGGATGGACTGCCTTGATACTCGATCCAATAGTTGGCGGACTCAAGTTTTCAAATGTCCTTATGGACGGCGGCAGCGGACTAAACCTGATATATCAGGATACAATACAACACATGGGGATAAACCTAGCAAGAATCCGTCGCAGCAAAACCTCCTTTCAAGGGGTAATACCTGGTCCGGACACCCATTGTACTGGGTTTCTCCGGCTCACAGTCACATTCGGCTCTGCCGATAACCTCCGCCGCGAAAAGCTGACCTTCCATGTCATCCCGTTCTCAAGTCTCTATCAAGCACTACTGGGACATGAAGCTTTCGCTCGATTTAACGCAATACCACATTATGCATCTCTTACGCTTAAGATGCCCGGTCCACGAGGCATCATCTCTTTGATGCGAAAGCACTAAAGTGTGCCTCCCCAAGCGGAGGACAGTGTGGCCGCTTTAAGAGCCCCACAGCAAAATGGCCTCACCAGCTAAAAAACTTCAAAATAGGTCATTTAAAGACCACGAACGCGGATAGACGAGTTCGGTGCAAAATCATCATTGATGCAGGCCTAGAAGCCATATACCCCCACACAAGGGGCTCCATGCATATACAATAAGAGACAATAAAGCTCAAACTTCCATATCTTACTTTATACTTAGCTTATTTTAAACTTTTTTGGCACGACCCGTTCTCAACTCAGTTCCTCTCTTTTACAGATGAACGTCGTGCGGCGCCCGTCCAGGATACGGCACAACGGAGACACAGGCGCAGACGTGCAGTAGGGACCCGTCCTAAAGGATTCTTTTTAGATTAAGACCCTGCGTAAACCTTTTTTACTGTCTCTTGTTGCTACACATCCCCTGGTTTTTTCTTTCCAGTATAACCAAGGAGGAGGCTGGCGTCTTGGCATGTGGCCACGTCAGAATTTTTGCACGTACCTGGACACTAGGGGCTTTTTTAACAAAGAGTGTTGTTTGGCCCGCACTCATAAAGACCGAACACCTTAGGGAGTGTTCAGCGTCACGAGTTCTGGCATTATATGCATCAGCTCCGAATCATGTCTTTGGTCAAATGTTGGGTTGCCCGGCTCCTGAGTTCGGCTACCTTACGTTCCGCTCTATCGGCTAAGGTAGCACCAGGAGAACTACTGCGATTGTGCCCCCGGTTCGGCCAGGGCGAGCACCTCAGTAGAGAAAGCCGAAAACTGACTGTCATGATGTAGCGTGAGACTGGTCAGCCACTCAATGACCGATCGGAATCTATCGGGTTCCTCCGCTTTAACGAAGGGCCGCTTCCCGGTCAGGCACATACGCGCCCCGAATTCGGACAAGCGCAGTTGCCACCAAGGAGCTACCTAAAGAGTCTCATTTTCAAACTCCTATGGCTAAGTGAAAGTGTTAAAGCATTATAGTCCGGTTGCCTGGCCCGCTGCGCTATCACCTCCTTTGTAGGACCAAGACGTTGGGTTAAGTGTGAAAATGCGTCTTCTGCGAGCACCCCCGCACTATGTGCATGTGGGCTGAAGCCAACGACTGCCATCTTTCAGATTCTATATATATATATATATATATATATATATATATATATATATATATCTTAAAACGGCCGCATAGAATGTCGGAGTATATGACCACGGGTAGCCAAGCCGGCTCCCCCTGGCCTTTCAGGAAAAATTACGAGCCGATCCGGCCCTCAAGGATTCAAGACCTGGGGCCGCCTTCCTCTTGCCGGCTGTCTCCCAGGCCGGCTATCGGAAGGCGATCCGACTCCAGCCCTCACAAAGAAAGCCGCGGGAGGGCCGGCTTCGAGGAGCCGGCCGCGAGAAGGCCGACTCCAAGAAGCCGGCTCCCACAAAGCAGTCAAGATTGTACCCTCGGAGTCTGCATCCACCTAACGGCGATGCGACGGGTGTGGCTACAGTAAAGCCTGCCACCCCCGAATCCCGATGCACGCCTGGCACAGTGCGCCGTACGGGTGGCCATGACCCGTCAGGCGCGCCACTGTTGCCATGTTGACCCTGATGTCATCCACGACGGGCCGCCAGCGCGGCCCACGAGCGGTGGGCCCCTTCAGGCAGAGAGACACCCGAAGGCGGCCAGGCCTCCCCCAGTCGACCCAAGACAGAGCCGGCTCCCCACAGCCGGCTCGCCACCTCCCTCGAAGGAGACGCCCCATTAAGGAGACAAGACGCGGTGAGGCTACAACGATCACCCACCGGACGGCGGCACTGTATCCACGCCCACCTCGGCGAAGCCCTCGTCACCAGGATTGAGCAACAGTAACCAGCCACCGACAAGGCCGTGGACAGTGGGGCCTGCCTGTCGACCAAGGAGCCGGCAGCCGGCGGGACCCACCAGCCGGCGGGCCCCAGCAGCCGACGCAGAAGCCGGCGAGCGTAGACACAGACGGTTGGGCCCCATGCCCAGCCGGATTACCATTGTAACCCCGGGGGGTAGGCCTATATAAACCCCCCGGGGCACCCATGCAAAGGGTTGATCCCTGCTAGTTTTAGACACCGCATAAGGAGAAGAAGAGAGCGAGTCATGCCCTTCTCTCCTCCTCTCACCAAAACAGCTCCAGGAGCATCGTGTAGCTACTTGTTCATCAAGTGATCATGCGGAGACCCCGCAGAGCAGCAGTAGGGGTGTTATCTCCACGGAGAGCCCCGAAGCTGGGTAAGATTCGCCGGCGTGCATGTCTTCGCCTCATCCCGTTTCCAGGCACCGGCGATGTCTTACTGGCTCCCACAATGATAAGCCACCCGTTGGCATATGTCGCACCTACCACCCGACATTTGACGCCCACCGTGGGGCCAGGTGCACCGTCGTCCGGAGACCTGTTCTGGACGGGAACCCTCTTCCTTCCCAGCGAGCGTAGCCAGCCCGGC
Source organism: Triticum monococcum (assembly GCA_034509565.1). Taxonomy (NCBI): domain Eukaryota; kingdom Viridiplantae; phylum Streptophyta; class Magnoliopsida; order Poales; family Poaceae; genus Triticum; species Triticum monococcum. The sequence goes on from CM067842.1 coordinate 612,004,216, forward strand.
ACGCCCGATGGCGCTTGCCATGACGCGCTGCAAGGCGTCACCGGCATCTGCGCGGCGAGTAGCCTCGCCGATCTCCTCGACAAGACCTTCATCTCCGACGAGCTCGCCTCCGACGGGGCACCGACCGCCTCGTCAACCTCTTCGGCCAGCTTCACGTCTCCGGCGAGCCTACCGTGGACTTGGAGTCGGTTGGTTCCACCGATCCGATGCCTGTCGACTCCGACACGGCTTCAGTCGACACTTTTCCCACCGGCGTCACGATCTACAACGACCCGCTTCCCCGCGCCGATGGCTGCAACGCTGTCACCACCGAGGTGATGGTCATCGGCCACGGCGACGCTCCCGACGAAAGCGCCCACGACGCCCCGCATGCGGCGGCCCACGATTTGTCCATCCCCCTCTCGGCCAATGCCGATGACGAAGCACTGGAGGCTCGCCGCCTCGCCCTCCTTGCAGAGGGCCGGAGGCTGGCCTCCATGAGACGCCTCACTGAGGCTCACCAGCGCGAAGCCGACCACGCCGCCTTCGGCACGCCGCCCCCGGGCGGGCCAAGCCGGGCCTGTGTTGTCAGACAGCGCGGCGCTGTCATTGCCGACACGCTGGGAGTCGACCTCCCAGTCTATGCCACTCCACTCGAAAACCTGCGTGCCACCCAGGCAGCCGTAGACGAGCTGGACGGATTGGGGGCCGAAGAACTCCCCCACATGACCAGACGCATCCAGCAGCTAATTGATGCGGCTGCGCGGCGGCACGAAGCTGACGCTCACGCGGAGAACCTCCCCCCGCATCGAGATCACGGCGCGACGTCTCGGACACCGACCACGGGCAAAGCCCGCGCGCGGCACGAAAAAGTGCCGGCCGTCAGCCGAAGCCGAACCCGGATTTCCATCGAACGAGACGCAGAAGACCGAGATCATAGGCAGCCGGGATGCATCCGACCGGGTGGCGAAATGGGCCATCGAGCTGGCCCCCTACACGATCTTCAACCAACCTCGCACCGCCATCAAGTCCCAAGCATTGGCCGACTTCCTCATCGACTGGGCCGAGACCCAGTACCTGCCGCCGGCTCCCGACTCCACTCATTGGCGCATGCACTTCGATGGGTCCAAGATGCGCACCGGCTTGGGAGCCGGCATTGTCCTTACCTCTCCCAAAGGCGACAAGCTCAGATACACACTGCAAATTCACTTTGCTGCCTCCAACAACGTGGTCGAGTACGAGGTACTCATACACGGGCTCCGGCTTGCCAAAGAACTCGGCATTCGCCGGATCCTATGTTATGGCGACTCAGACTTGGTGGTCCAGCAATCATCCGGCGACTGGGATGCCAAGGACGCAAATATGGCAAGCTACCGCTTCCTTGTTCAGCAAATCAGTGGGTATTTTGAAGGATGCGAGTTCCTCCACGTACCACGAGCCGACAACGAGCCGGCCGATGTCCTGGCTCGAATAGGCTCCACTCGGCAAGCAATACCAACTGGTGTCTCTCTACAAAGCCTCCTCAAATCGTCTATCAAGCCGTCTCTATAATCCGATTCCATTTTTGTGCCGCCTAACCCCGATGCAGCCGGGTCCGGCTCAAAGAACCTGACGGGTGCCCTGGGAGCTCCGATAGTCGGCCCAGGGACGTCAGCAAGCGGCTCGGGGACTTCCGTAGTTCCGCCCGACCCGGGGACTGCTACACCCGGCTCGGAGACTGCGGTAGTCGGCCCAGGAACCGCGCCAACACAACAGGCGGCGGCCGACTCCAGCATTTCACCGCCCAGCCCGCCCGCCCTGGTCGCAGTAGCAGTGTTGGCAATAGAAGAAGTCACAGCCCCATCATGGGCACAACCCATCCTCAACTTCCTAGTGAACCAAGATGTGCCGGCTGATGAGACAGAGGCAAGACAAGTCCAACATCGAGCAGGGGCATACACAATCGTCAACAGAGAACTCGTCAAGCACAGTGTCACTGGAGTCCTCTAGCGATGTGTCGAGCAAGAGAAGGGCATTGCAATCCTCAGAGACATCCACCAAGGAGAATGTGGCCACCATGCGGCCTCAAGATCACTCGTTGCCAAAGCTTTCCGCCACGGTTTCTTTTGGCCGACTGCTTTGGATGATGCCAAGGAGTTAGTTAAACATTGCAAGGGGTGCCAATTCTTCAGCTCCAAGCAGCACATGCAGGCTTCGGCACTCAAGACCATTCCCCTCACTTGGACTTTCGCCGTTTGGGGACTGGACATGGTAGGCCCGTTCAAGACGGCGCGCGGCGGCAATGACACATCTTCTAGTCGCTGTGGACAAATTCACCAAGTGGATTGAGGCAAAACCGATCAAGAAACTAAATGGGCCGACTGCCGTCACATTCATCGCAGATATAACAACCCAGTACGGCGTGCCACACAGCATCATCACCGATAATGGCACAAATTTCGCCAAGGGAGCCTTGGCACGTTTCTGTGCGACGCAGGGCATCCGGCTGGACCTGGCGTCCGTTGCCCACCCATAGTCAAACGGCCAGGTCGAACGAGCCAACGGCCTCATCCTCTCCGGCATCAAGCCCCGGTTGGTCGTACCACTGGAGCGTTCGGCCGGCTGTTGGCTCAATGAGCTGCAGGCCGTCCTCTGGAGTCTGCGCACAACCCCAAACAAGTCAACCGGCTTCACTCCTTTTTTCCTCGTGTATGGTGCCGAGGCGGTCATCCCAACTGACATCGAGTTCGACTCGCCTCGGGTAACCATGTACACAGAGGCAGAGGCCAAGGAAGCACGAGAAGACGGTGTCGACCTGCTGGAAGAAGGCCGGCTGTTAGCCCTCAGCCGATCTGCCATCTACCAGCAGGGTTTGCACCGCTACCACAGTCGGAAGGTCAGGCCAAGATCCTTCCAAGAGGGCGATCTGGTGCTCCGGCTGATCCAGCGAACAGCCGGCCAGCACAAGCTCTCGGCCCCTTGGGAAGGCCCCTTCGTCCTCAGCAGAGCTTTGGGCAATGACTCCTACTACCTAATCGACACACAGAAGCCCAAGGCACACAAGAAAGACGACTCCGGCAAGGAGTCGGAACGACCATGGAACGCCAACCTCCTCCAAAAATTTTACAGTTGAAATGCAGTATGCATCACGCTAACTTTTGTACTAAGTACGAGACAATAGGCCCCCCGAGGAGAGCTCGGGGACTGCCACCTTCTATCTATAAATGTAGAACATTATGCTTATGACCTTGTCATTACATTCACTTTTTCTTCGTCCGGCACCGGGTTCGACTAGTCGGCCCGGGGACTGGCCGCCTAGAGTTATATTAGAAGTCCTACCCGCGGTCAGACAAGTAGTGTGCCGACACCCAAGCCTTCTCTCACCAAAAGTCGCAGTTCGAAGAACCGGCTGTCCGGCTGACAAGAGTTAAAGGCAGGAAAGGATGCCCACACGAAAAATGGCTAGGGACTAACGGACTAATATAACGAAAGCCGGTTTTTCACCTACCACCGACCGACTACCAGAGTAGCCGGCCGGCCGGCTTCCATTCACTTCACTTCAATCCAAGAAAGCTCGAGTACTTGCCTCCCCAAAAGGGGAAGGCGGCAAAGGAAACAGCCTAAGGATAAAAAGCATACGTGAATGGAAACCAAACATGCACACAATCATATTTACACAAAAGACCTTCGCAAGGCTAGCATTCAACATAGTTCGAATACACCCCCAGTGGGTGGAATTGCGCAAGTTTAATAAAAATTGTTCAAAGGACAATAGGCAGGGAAAGCAAGGACGGCAGACTAAGCCAGGGGAGCGACTGGCGAGTCGGGCAGGTCAGCGGAAACAGCAGTGCCGGCTGGAGGAGTGGCCGGCTGGCGAACCTCGGCATGATCACTGCCCCTCGCTGAAGGCGCGCTTGCGCGTGCCTCGTTGTTGGAGGCACGGTCAGGCTGAGGCTGGCCAGCTGTTTCACCAGCCGGCTCGACGTCTTCTCCTTCCTCTCCTTCGTCGTCTTTGCCTTCGTCGCTGGAGGCGATCTCCTCTGTCGAGTCTTCACCCGCTGCCGGGTCCAGCCCGAACCACTCCTCCGGCTGGGCGACGCCGTCGTCATTTATTTCAGGTGCAAAGACACTAATGTCAGTGCACTCGGCGATCGTCGACGCGCGCTGAGCAAAAACTGGCCGCACCTCTTCTATCTCCTTGTTGGCCTCCAGCCGCCAAGTGCGCAGCTGGTCCAGGTTCAGCCCCGGATACCAAGCTCGGACGAACTCCAGCACCCGCCCAGCTCCAAGCCGGGCCGCTAATGCCTTCCAAGCTTCGAAACAGCCAACCGCAACCTCCAGCCAGTCGGCAGTCTGGCTCGGGGTGCGGGGAATCGTCTCGCTTGGCCAGAGGGCGGCCAACACCTACGCTCCGGCGCGATGGAGGCGGCGGAGCATACGATGAGCCGGCTACAGCCGCGCTTGGACCGCCAAGAGCTGCTCCTCAAGCGTCCGGCTTGCGTCCGGCGCGATGTCGGCCCCTGCCTGACGGCGTGCTTCACGATGGGCCTCGATGGTTTGGGTAGCGAAGGCGGAGTAGCCGGGAAAGTAGTCTGCACAGAGAATAAAAAGCAGCACAAGTCAGAACACAAGTCAGGCGGCAAGGGGCAGGCAAGGAGCGAGGAAGGCGGCTTACCGTCGATCAAATCCTCAATACGGCCGAAGCCTTCATTCAGCACTTGCCTGGTCTCAGCCCAGCCTGCCGCTTCGGTCTCGAACTCGGCCTTCAAGGCGTCTTCGTTATCCTGCGCCTTCCTCAGGGCCGCCTTGTGGCTCTCCTCCTGGTCAGCCAGCTTCTTGGCCAGGCGGTCACGCTCCAGGACCAAGGCATCGTACTCGGTTTCCTTGGCGCGAAGGGCGGCCTGCGCCTCGCTGAGCTGCCCCCTCAAGTCGGCATTGGCTCCTGCGAGCATGAAAGACAAACGAAAAACCAATAAGGAAGAAGCCGTCAGGGAAGATCTGACCCGACTGCTCAGCAGTCGGCCCGAATCTCGGGGACTACACCCAATGGGTGCGCTGACGCGCCCCCACAGGAGATGAACAAAACCAAGTACGCACTCCGGCTGCTGATCAGGTCTTCGGTTCTCCGGCCCAGCTCCTGAGCCTGGGAGTTGAAGGCAGCAGCGCAGAGGTTATGATACTCCTGAAAGAACAGACAGGAGGCGGGTATAAGATGGGTGTCAGGACCTAGTAAGTTCCGAGCCGCCTGCGCAGCAGCCGACTCGGAACTCGGGGACTACACCCAGTGGGTGCACTGACGCGCCCCCACGGAAGAAATCAAGAGAACAAAACAACCAAGGCTAGAAGACTCACCCGGATGACGGCCCGCGTCGCAAGGAACTCTTCGGTGTAGTGCTGCAGCGAGGCGGCTTGGGCCTGAAGCCGGTTTCGAACCTCTTGAGCCGCCACGTTCAGCTCGCCCATCCCCCCGCTGGGAGTCCACTCGGACGTACCGGTGCTGGCCGCCTCCAGGGCCTCCGCCGTCTGGCTGGCACCCGTAACTCGGTGCGACTCCGGCGTGGCGGTGCTTCCCCCTGCACGTCGACGCATTGCTGACTGCACCTCGAGGCCGGCTCCTGCTTCCGGCTCACCCCCGGTCGGCTGCTCTGGCACCGCAATGGATTGGCCGCTTTGGCCCGCTCTGGTCGGCGCCGACTGTGGCGTCCTTTCCACGGAGGCCACATGGACCTCCCTCCTCTCCATCACCGGCAGCGCTTGGTCGACCTCCTCCAACGGAGGCACAGGGATGTCGGGGGCCACGACGCGGAGGGGAATGGCGAGCAGCGGAGGCTGGTTGTGCGAAGCCTCTGCCTCCGTCTCCGCGGCTGCCGCCTCCGCCCGGGCCTTGGCTGCCGCATCGGCCTGCTCCTTCGCCGCCTGGGCGACCCTTCGCTCCGCCGCCTCCCGCTCCTCCCGCGCCTCACGCGCGTTCCGCTCCGTGGCCTCCCTAAGGTCGGTGCGGGGGTCCACGCTACGGGAGCTGGAGGACCCTCCAGTCGGCCCGACTATGGAGCCGCCAGGGCCGCGCTCAAGGGAAAGCGGTGCCCTGCCCGGCCGGCGAAGAAAGGGTTAGAAGGGTTGTCAATTGAAAAGAACAACAAAAACATATATGAAATATACAAGACATTCGACGACTTACGCCGAGATCGCCTGCGGCTGCTTCACCGCCTTGCGAAAGCGGGCCGCCTTTGCGGCCGCCTCGTCCCGCCTGGTCGCCGCCGTGGAAGCCTTGGGTTTCTTCGGCCGGCTGCCGAAGAAGGTCGACGCGGCCCGGTGCTTCTGCGCGCCGCCTCGGGCAGCCGGCGCGGCGGACGAGCCCGCGCCTTGAAGGTCAGGCGCCGGCTGGCGGTGCTGGACGGCTTCGACCTCGTCATCATCCGGCCAGTCCTCGAAGCCGTCTCCGGGCCTCGTGCTTCCTGCCTCATCGCCTTCCCCTACGATGGCGTCTTCCATGGCGGCCGCTCCCAGGTCCGGATAGTCGGCGTCGTCCATCGTGCGGTCGGGGAGGAGCTGGCGCTCTACCCTTGTCGCCCCGGTTGTCGGTGGAAGAAGAGGGTTCTGCCAGGGGAGAAGCAACTAATCAGAAGTCGGCTATCATAAGGCCGGCTACCAAAGGAAGAAAAGAGGAAAAACTGACTGTCAGCGGAGGGTTGGCGCGGGAATACGGACCGTTGCCGTATCGCCAATCTTCGGTGAGCTCGCAGTTGGAGATGTAGTTCACCATGTAAGCCACCTCCGCATGAGGCATCTCCCTGGTGCTCAGCCGGCACGGGTCGAAGCGGCCGCTCATTTGGCAGATCATGTGTGGCCGGCCTTGGAGCGGAAGTACCCGGCGCTCCACGAAGGCGGCCACCAAGTCGGCTCCGGTCAAGCCTTCCGCCTGGATCATCACCCGGAGCCGGGCGATGGCTGCGTTCCCGGCCTAAGACAGCGACTTGGCCCGGTAGCTCCGCGAGGGTTGCCTCCCAGCCGGCGGGCCGGCTACGTAAGCCAGGAGGTTGACGTAGTCGCCTTGCTGGGCGACGTTCTTCATGTAGAAGTAAGACTTCTGCCAAATCTTCACCGACTGGATCAGCGGGATGGGCAGGAACGGATTGTTCTCCCCCGTCCGCCTCATGGCGATGAAGGCTCCGCAGGGGGCGGGCACGCCCGCAACGACGGTGCCGAGCTTGCTCTGGAAGAATTCCCCCCAGAGCTCGAGAGTGGGGAGAACCCCAAGGAAGCCCTCGCACAGGGTGACGAAGGCCAACAGTAGCATCACCGCATTGGGCGTTAGGTGATGCGGCTGGAGGTGGTAGAATTCAAGGAAGGCTCGAAGAAATCCGCTCGCCGGGAGGCCGAAGCCGCACAGGCAGTGTGAGCGGAAGATCACCCGCTCGCCTTCCTCCGGCACCAGCGAGATCTCCTTCTCTGGGGCCTGACGAACCCGCATGAAGTTCTCGCCCGGCAGGCGCCGCGTCCGGTGGAGGAACTCGACGTGATCCTCGTGGACATTGGAGCCGTCCCACGAGCTCGACAGCGCCATGGGGGCGATGCGACGGGGAGCAAGACGAAGCGACGGAGAAACGGCGCGGCGATGGGTGCTGCAGCAGCGGAAGGAAGGAGAAAGAGTGAAAGAAGGGGTGGAGCGAGGGAGAGCGCGAGAGCCTCTGCTGTTCCCCCTCCTCCCCCTACTTATAGACCCGCACGGCGGAGCCGAGGAGGCGCGGCGTGGGGGGAACGTGGGGATCAACTGTGCCCACTCCCGCACGTACCGCGATTATTGCGCCCTAATGGCGTGATAAAACCGCCGCGGGAAGCGAGCGGTCCATATGGGCCGCAGGAGATCCGCGCTCGGACCGAGGCATGCGAGTGGCGGGCCCGGGCCTGCGGCAGCGTCCCGTCGCGCGCGTGCGTTGGCAGGATCTCCTTGCCACGTGGCCCGCGCGATGGCGCGCGGTCAGCTCGCGGGCCGACCCGCGTTCCCGCCCACGAAAAACGGGGCTATTCCAAAGATGGCGCGCGCAAGCGAAGCCGACCCCTCATGGAAGGAAGCTGGCCCAGCTTCTCGTCCCTTTGTCAGCCTCGGAGCTCGATCAGCTTTGGGGACTACTGTCGGAGTATATGACCACGGGTAGCCAAGCCGCCCCCCCTGGCCTTTCAGGAAAAATTACGAGCCGATCCGGCCCTCAAGGATTCAAGACCTGGGGCCGCCTTCCTCTTGCCGGCTATCGGAAGGCGATCCGACTCCAGCCCTCACAAAGAAAGCCGCGGGAGGGCCGGCTTCGAGGAGCCGGCCACGAGAAGGCCGACTCCAAGAAGCCGGCTCCCACAAAGTAGTCAAGATTGTACCCTCGGAGTCTGCATCCACCTAACGGCGATGCGACGGGGTGTGGCTACAGTAAAGCCTGCCACCCCCGAATCCCGATGCACGCCTGGCACAGTGCGCCGTACGGGTGGCCATGACCCGTCCGGCGCGCCACTATTGCCATGTTGACCCTGATGTCATCCACGACGGGCCGCCAGCGCGGCCCACGGGCGGTGGGCCCCTTTAGGCAGAGAGACACCCAAAGGCGGCCAGGCCTCCCCCAGTCGACCCAAGACAGAGCCGGCTCCCCACAGCCGGCTCGCCACCTCCCTAGAAGGAGACGCCCGATTAAGGAGACAAGACGCGGTGAGGCTACAACGATCACCCGACGGACGGCAGGACTGTAGCCACGCCCACCTCGACGAAGCCCTCGTCACCAGGATTGAGCAACAGTAACTAGCCACCGACAAGGCCCTAGACAGTGGGGACTGCCTGTCGACCAAGGAGCCGGCAGCCAGCGGGACCCACCAGCCGGCGGGCCCCAGCAGCTGGCACAGAAGCCGGCGAGTGTAGACACAGACGGCTAGGCCCCATGCCCAGCCGGATTACCATTGTAACCCCGGGGGGTAGGCCTATATAAACCCCCCGGGGCACCCATGCAAAGGGTTGATCCCTGCTAGTTTTAGACACCACATAAGGAGAAGAAGAGAGCGAGCCGTGCCCTTCTTCCTCCTCTCACCAAAACAGCTCCAGGAGCATCGTGTAGCTACGTGTTCATCAAGTGATCATGCGGAGACCCCGCAGAGCAGCAGTAGGGGTGTTATCTCCACGGAGAGCCCCGAAGCTGGGTAAGATTCACCGGCGTGCATGTCTTCGCCTCATCCCGTTTCTAGGCACCGGCGATGTCTTACTGGCTCCCCCAATGATAAGCTACCCGTTGGCATATGTCGCACCTACCACCCGACGTAGAAGGTGTTTACAATACTTGGAGGCACAAGTATAAAAAAGGCCACTATAGTTTATCAAAAAATTACTTTATAATTACATATGCTATCATAACATAGCATCTTTCGGGCACTGCATCTCTATTACACGAGCGCCTTCAATAACTTCTTGAAAATAGTGCTTGGAGGGTACTCGGCTTTGGTCCAAATCTCGGGATGCAACAACGGTGGTCTCCATCTCTGCCCAGTATGTCTTAACACGGGCTAGAGCCATCCTAGCGCCCTCTATGCATGCTGACCTCTTAATTGCATTTATACGCGGCACCGCGTCAAGGAATTGCTGCACTAAGCTGAAATAACTCTTCGGCTCCGGTCTCCCAGGCCACAGATGACCCATGATGTACTTCATGGCGAGTCCGGACAATCTATTCAGCTCGGCCCATTGAGCCAGGCGATTGTCCATTGCCAGTGGATGCTCTGGATTATGAAACTGTGACCAGAAAAGCTTTTCCACTTCGCAATCTTCCAGATCTCGAAAGTGTTCGGTCGCATCAGCAGCACTTGCTGCCAAATCCAGATAGGTGTCCTCCACACTCCACATCCGGTCCAACGGAGCAAACTTCGGATCACCAAATTTCCTTCGCAGCATAAAGGGCTTTCCAGCCGCAATCTGTTCGGCTTGACGCAGCTCCTCCTTCGCAGCTCTCATCGCAGTGCGCGCGTCCTTGGCATTGGCGATGGCCTTCTCTAAGTCCGTCTGTTTCGCCTGGTCTTCTTTTTCAAGAAGTCTGCAACGGTCGGTAGGGCTTTTTAACTTTTCGGCCATCTCCTTTTTGCTTCGGCAATGAGCAGCCTGTTCGGCTCTCAGCTCTTCAAGGGCCTTCTTGGGAGCCGCATCACTTTTTCTGGCTTGCTCCTTAGCTCGGGCAAGTTCTGCCCTAAGATTCTCCACGGCGGCCATACCATCTGCGTCAAGCACACACATTGTAAGACACTGGCATGAAGCTCCTCTTACCTGGCGCCGCCCGAAGAATTACATACCTTGAGCCTCATCAAGCCGCTTGTTGACAAGCGCGATGTCGGCATCTGCCACGTCCAGTTGCCGCTTTAGTTCGGCCACATCATCAGTCCGGCTTGATTCCGGACACCTCGCCACCTACATTCAAAGGCGATGTCTTAGACCTGGGATTATGATCGTCTATGTGTCGTCATTTCTTGACAACACGCAGAGTCTCAGGGGCTACTATCTACACAGGGCGCATCTTACTTATGCGCAACTGACAAAAGGGTAGATTATCTAACGTACCTCAAAACCCGTCAGTAAACTTTTGACGGCCTCATGCAATCTGTTTTCTGCGGATGAAATCCTTTCAATCACCATGCCCATCAATGCACGGTGCTCCTTTGACATAGAAGCTCGCCCCAGCAGAATCTTTAGCTCCTCCGACCAAGCACCAGATGGTGTCGGACTTGTCTTGTGGCCTCTTTCGAAGGCCGGATGCGGAGAACTTCGGGGGGGCGCACTACCACCTTCCGCCCCTGCCGGATTCGGAGAAACCCTCCGCGACGACACCTCAGGGTCGTCCGCCTCGCTAGGTGGCACGGCAGGGGGAGGCGTCCCGCTCTCCATCATCTCCGGAAGAAGATCCCCCGAAGACGAGCTCTGCTGAGAAGGGCTGAGGTCCGAGCTACAAGGTAAAATTTCGGTTAATCTTCTCAGATATAAATTAAAGATTTCTCCCATCCGTCAAAAGGAAAACCTCTCTCTACTTACAGCTTGCTAGAGGGCTGATCCCCTTGAGGGCATAGTCCGGTCGAGGAACTCCCCGGCGCCGGACCCTCTGACGAGGATTTTCTCCCCCGTATCGAGACCACGGTTTTCGGGTCGTCAGAGGCGGCTCTCTTCTTCCCCTCGGGAGAGGAATTGTCGGTTCCTCCCTTCGGAGCAGCCTCCTTCGAGGAGGCCATAGCTTCCTTGTCCTCCCCCTCCAAAGGCATTATCTCCAGCATCCTGACCAGCACGAGATCCGGCCTGGTTTCAGGAAGGGGAGCCAGGCACCTGATCAGCTTTGCCTTCGCTATCCACTCCTGTTTAAAAGGATGGCTCTTTTAGGGGCGAGTTTATGACAATTATACGGATAGAAGATCCGGGCACAAGGTTGCTTACTTGAGTATCTGGGCGATTGCAGCTTAGACTTGCGTCCTCGGTTAAATCCGGACACATCTCTTGTGATTCGAAGAACAGTCTATACATCTCCGCGGGCATTGCGCCCATAAAGTTCTGGAGAGCTCGCGGTCCCTCTAGATTAAACTCCCACAGGCGAAGGGGCGATGTTTGCCGGGCAATATTCCGCGAATCAGCATGACCTGCGTCACCTTGACCAGGTTGAGGTCTCCTTCTAAGAGATCCCTAATGCGGCCCTGCAACAGGGGCACGTCTTTGGATAACCCCCAATCTAATCCTTTGTTGACCCATGACGCTGGCTGTGGTGGGGGACCCGAGCGAAAGGCTGGAGGCGCCACCCACTTGGCGCTCCTGGGAGCGGTGATATAGAACCATTCTCGTTGCCACAAGCCGAGCTCCTCTTGAAAGAAGCCCTCGGGCCATGGAGCATCAGCATTCTTACTTATGACAGCACCTCCGCACTCTGCGTGCCGTCCCTCGATCATCTTCGGCTCCACTCCAAAAGTCTTGAGCCATAATCCGAAGTGAGGGGTAACACGGAGGAACGCTTTGCACACAACGATGAATGAGGAAATATGGAGGATGGACTCCGGAGCTAAGTCATGAAATTCCAGCCCGTAATAAAACAGCAGCCCCCTCACGAAGGGATCCATCGGGAAGCCTAACCCCCAAAGGAAGTGAGACATGAACACTACGCTCTCACCAGGCTGGGGGCTGGGAATAGCTTGCCCTTGAACAGGCAACCTATGCGGAATTTTGGCGGTCAAGAACTTAGCCTCTCTCAACTTTAGCACGTCCTCCTCCGCGACGGAGGAGGACATCCATCGGCCTTGAAGGTCGGAACCGGACATTGTCGGAGGTCCGAAGCGTCTGGAATCTGAAGCCTAGGGTGTTGGAACTCGAGGCGACAGGCGAACTCGTTTGAGATTGGAAAAAGGAGTAAGGCCTTGGTCTCTTTATAAGAGGTTGAATACCAGGAGCCCTCCCCGTAACCGTTTGGGACTCGCCTTTAATCGAGAAAAAGTGCTAACGGGCGCGATTGGGTTACCCACGTCTGCATTAATGAGAATCCCGTAGAAAGGGTACACGATCTCTGCTTTGACAAGACGTGCCAAGGAAACCGCCTCGCAAAACATGCTGAGGTGGAAAAGTAAAAATGATTCGAGTAAAGGACTTGGCTGTAGTGTGATGGTGCACTGCAGAATACGTCAGCAGATTTGATTTGTGTTAATATTATTCTCTCTATGGCAATGTGTGGAAACTTATTTTACAGAGCCGGACACTACTCTTGGTGATTACAATCTTCTATGAAGGAATTGGAGGAGGAACCCGCCTTGCAATGCTGAAGACAATTTGCGCGCCGGACTTGTCGTCATTGAAGCCTGGTTCAGGGGCTACTGACGGAGTCCTGGATTAGGGGGTGTTCGGATAGCCGGACTATACCTTCGACCGGACTCCTGGACTATGAAGATACAAGATTGAAGACTTCGTCCTGTCCGGATGGGACTTTCCTTGGCGTGGAAGGCAAGCTTGGCGATGCGGATATTCAAGATCTCCTACCATTGTAACCGACTCTGTGTAACCCTAACCCTATATGGTCTCTATATAAACCGGAGGGTTGTAGTCCATAGAGAATCAACTCCATACACAACAATCATACCATAGGCTAGCTTCTAGGGTTTAGCCTCCTTGATCTCGTGGTAGATCTACTCTTGTACTACCCATATCATCAATATTAATCAAGCATGAGTAGGGTATTACCTCCATCGAGAGGGCCCGAACCTGGGTAAAACAAAGTGTCCCCTATCTCCTGTTACCATATGGCCTAGACGCACAGTTCAGGACCCCCTACCCGAGATCCCCCGGTTTTGACACCGACACTCTTATAGAACTAGACGCGGATGAAAATGAATGCATCTAGACATGTTCTAGTGTGTAGATTCATTCATTTGCTTGCCACGAACAAGCCTAATAAAAGCAAACCAGAAATCTGCATTTTACCCAAGTCAGAACATTCTGTGGTGCATCCCTCCGGCAGGTGCGCCACGGAATTCTGTATTCCACAATTCTGTGGCGCACTTGCTTGTTCGGTGCGCCATGGAATTATCCGCTCTCTAACCCGTGGGCCCCTAGCTCCGTTTGTTACGCAAGCCCACTAATTCTGTGGCGCACCGAACAAGCAAGTGCGCCACAGAATGTTCTGACTTGGGGTAAAAAACGGGAACGGCCCCCTCCTCCCTCCTCCTCACCCCAGATCGATCCTGCGCCCAAGAACCCTAGCACCGCCGCCCAAGAACCCTAGCGCCACCGCCCACCGCCTCCCCGCCCACCACCAGCCCTATAGTCGCCGCCGCCGCTCCCCGATGCCCCCGCCCTAGCGTCGCCGCCGCCGCTCCCCGACGCTCCCCGGTGAGTCTACAACTCCCAGACGCCCCCGCACGCTTCCTCCTCCCCCGGTGAGTCCTCCCTCTCCGGGCCGCACGACCACCACACTCCCGTCGCGACCGAGCCCGCGTACCAGGGCGCCGACGCGTACCCGGCGGCGACTGACAAGAACACTTTCTAGGGTGTGATGATCGGGGACGAAGATAACAACGGGAGCTAGCGCCTGTGGTTTTTGGTTTGTAGCTAGTGATCCGGCCGGTCGATCGGAGTACGCGTGTATGTGTCATAGTTGTGTGACGGAATAAAATGTACTAGCACTAGGACAAAATTTATGCTATGTTGAGGATGATTTTGTGGTGTTTCTATGGTAGTACTAGCACTAGGACAAAATTTCTCTTTTCTATGGTCAATATAGACACTAAATAAATCCATGTGTGTAGTTTTTCTCATGGACACCATCATAGCTATTCTTTGATTATTTAGTTACTAGTTTGTAACTTGTAGTTATTGTTCTTGCTCATGTGTGTAGTTTGCATTACTTTTACTTAGCAATATATGTGTTTAGTTTGTAACTTGATTATTTAGTTACTAGTTTTTCTCATGTGTGTAGTTTGCATTACTTTTACTTAGCAATATATGTGTGTAGTTTGTAACTTGATTATTTAGTTACTAGTTTTTCTCATGTCTGTAGTTTGCGTTACTTTTACTTTTACTTAGCAATATATGTGTAAAAACATCCAACAAAATTACCTTTGACATTATGGACTAAAGTCATGAACTTGAGTTGCCCGTTTCTCCCGAAGTGTTGATTCACTTCCGTTTCGGTTGAGAAATGGGCACTACTAGGTAGAAAAAATAGCAAAAGTCATGCCGGAATTTTGAATTTATCGGTTGCTAATTATTTGCCTCTTTTTAATGAAGTGCAAATGGGCTCCCCTTTCCCCAACCACTGTTTTGACTGTGGGAACCCTGGTGGCACGTGTAAGCCTAAGCAAAGGGATTTCAATTCCTTCATGGCAACCATGCCACCTTTGCCGTATGAATCACTGGTATGAATTTTTTCTGCTATGCTTTATCTCTTATTGATTCTAGGTACTACAAAAAAATCATGGTCTTGCTAGATCCATTTCTATTACTTCCGTTAACATTTTCTTATTATTATTGTTTGTCTTCTTTTTAATGTAAACAGACAATTCCATGTTTTGCAACGCCCAAGGTTAAATCAATATATATTGGTTCAAACAAAATGTATGTTAAAGATAAAGAGTATGGGCATTCGTACATTTTCAAGTTGCGTTGGGAGAATGACAAGTTGAAGATTTCTGGTGGGTCATGGAAAAGGTTTATAGAACATTTCAACATGAAGACGGGTGACAAGATGATGTTTGAGTTAAGTGAAACCCCCGCCTCACCTCTATTGATCACCCCATATGATCCAGAATGCAACGACACCAAAGAGAGAGTAGCTGCTGAAGATGATGATGACCTTTTTGAAAGTAAAATTTGTTGTTTACTTAGCTTTTTATATTTCAGATTCTGTGACTAACGACTTTATTTATTTGTGTGTCTGAAGTGCATGATAATCACAATGTGGTTGTCATATCAAAGAATATAAAGCTGACTATGGCAAAAAAGGTTAACTGGAGAAACAATCTTACCAAAAGGAAAGAAAGCGAGGGACCACTGCTCATACACAAGCTGACAGTAAAAAACATTGAACGCTGCAAGATGGTATGTCCTCTTTCTTTTTTCTTCTGTTTAGGATAATATATTTTTGTTATAAGCCCAATATGTAGAAACAAGTGCACATCAAATAATCCTAGCTTCTGACTATGCAGAAAATTGCAAAGAAAGCTGTTAAATATCTTCATCTAAAAGATGAAGGAGATGTCAAGCTAGTGGGAACCAACATTGATGATGTGTATGGGACCTATAGCTTTACTGAATCTGGAAGAATGATTTTGAGCAACCCGGCATGGCACTAGTAGGGAAAAGCTCATCTGTGGCACACCTAAATGGACATTCTGTGGCGCATGGGCGGTGCGCCACGGAATTCACGCCACAAAAATAAGGAATTCTGTGGCGCACCAGTCCGTGCGCCACAAAATCCTTATTTCTGTGGTGCACGTGTTCTAGGTGCGCCACAGAAATAGGTGCGATTTTTTTTTCAAATTTTTTTCCCGAAAAAGATCCTGGTCAAAATTTTGAATTTTGTTCAAAAAGAAAATCAATTTTTTTCCGAATCCCGAATATTTGAATTGTTTGAAATCTAAGTCTCTAATCACCTTAATCTCAGGTCAAAGTCAAACTTCCCGCTCGGTCACCCATCCTAACACTACTCCACCCCGAGCACGCTTAACTTGGGGGTTCATTTGCGCGTAGCCACCACTCCTGACCTCATTCATCTTGTGATAATACTATGCAATCAACTCTATTAACCCTACAATTTTAAAACTAAAAAAACTCAAAAAACTTAAAAAAAAATCAACAACTTAAAAAAAACTCAAAAACTCAAAAAACTTTAAAAACTAAAAAAAATAAAAAAATTCAAAAAAAATTCAAAAAAGTATAAAAAGTTCAAAATAATTAAAACATCAAAGAAACAACATAGGAAAGTCAAATATTTCAAAAAAAGTCAAATTTTCCTATCAGAACATAAAATCATCCTGCTTTCATATTTCCCTTTATTTTTTCAAAAATCTAAAAATTTGTCTAAACGACCGTAGGTCATTGCCAGGACATCGGAAATATACAACAAAAAAAATTCAAATTTTTTTTTTGCAAAAAAACTCAAAATTCCAATTTTAAAATTTTCACCATTGTTATGTTGTATTAGGTACGGGCATGTCAGAGGATTTCAGATTTTGAAGATTTTTTCATTTTCAAATAATTTTTAGACATTTTTTTGCCCGGGGGGGGGGGGGGGGTAGGAATAGAATGCCCAAATTCTACGACGCGCTAATTCTGTGGCGCATCTGGCCCGGTGCGCTGCAAAATGGAGAATTCTGTGGCGCACCAAGACCGTGCGCCACAGAATGCAGTATTTCTGTGGCGCACTTGTCTTGGTGCACCACAGAATGCTCTATTTCTGTGGCGCACCAGGCCAGATGCGCCGCAGAATTCGAGGAACCAATGATTGAGGCTGGCAGGTGGTGGGACCCACCCTAATTCTATGGCGCATGATCTGCCGGTGCGCCACAAAAATAACATATTTTTGTGGCATACCTAGTTTGGTGCGTTCTGTGGCGCAAGGGTAGACGGTGCGCCACAGAATTGCGTCCCATCTATAAGCCTTTTCCTACTAGTGTGGGAAACATTCAAGAACTTAAATGGCTTTCAGGCTGGGGATGAGGTCATGTGTCTGTTCTACTGCATCTGGGAGCCGTACTTGGTTACGATCGCTATCGATCGAATCTAGCTTAGTTTGTAACCAGAGTATGTGATATGAACATACTTTTAATAATGCTACCAGAGTTTGTAATCTGTACTTGGTCATGTCTTTATGTTATCTAAACATGTTCGAGTTTGTAATGCTACCGGAGTATGTAATAATGCACTTCATTCGTATAATTTTGTTTCTATGTTATATCTGCCAATATTCCACCTGTATATGTATCTGTATTTCTGGTATAAAAACTGTATTTGTATCTGTATAAAAACTGTATAAAACTTGTATATCTGGCTGCATTTCTGGTGTACCTGCATACTAATTCTGTGGCGCACCATGGTTATATTCTGTGGCGCACATGATTCTGTGGCGCACCGGTGACAAGGGTGCGCCACAGAAATAGTGAATTCTGTGGCGCACGGCCGGTGCGCCACAGAATGCTTACTTTTGTGGCGTGATATCTGTGGCGCAGCGGCCGTGCGCCATAGAATAGCAAATTCGGTGCGCAACGGATGACCTTGTCCCTACTAGTGAACCAATCGAAAATCTACTTGGATAATCGAAGGAGTCACTTACCGATTGAAAACAAGCAAGAAATTTCATCCCAAATGGTGGATTGAGCAAGGAGATCGAAAAATTGTGAACTTGGGGCAGCAAGGCTCGGGTATGAGCTTAGAAACAGAGTTTCTGGTTGAGGAGGAAGAGAATGAGTGGAGAGAGAGAGAGAGGCAGGGGGCCAGGGGTGGCCCACACCATGCCTAGGCGCGGCCAGGGCTGCCCCCACGCCTGGCATGGGTGTGGCCACCTCCTGTGGCTCCCCAGTACCTCTCTGGTACCTCTCGGCCTCAAATATTCCGGAAAAAAAATTAAAATAAGGTTTTTGGAATTTTTTGAGAAACTTTATTTTCGGGGAATTTTCAGAAATTGGCAAATGTTAAAATCCAGAAAACCAAAAGTTGAAAAGGTGGAAATCCAAATCAAATCCTAACTACAAAAGTTCTAAAGCACTCTAATGGGCAGTAAGAACAAGGTGAAAGCATAATTTCATTCATCCAAAATTACTTTGTTAGCAAGGTTGATCAAGTATTGCTACCAAAACAATTTCAAATAGAATATTTTTTTTGCAATTCACTCAATGATTATGTTACCTCAACTTTGATAGGCATAGTCCCAATCATAATAATATCATACTCTTTCTTTGGCAATGGAATGGGGCAATAGTATTCTCCAATCTTGATGGTCTCAATATTTTTGATTGAGTTCAGACCATACTTCTTATCAATCTTCTTGGGAAAATACACAGTATATTCTTTGTCATTAACATTGAAAGTAACTTTTCCTTGGTTGCAATCAATAACAGCCCCTGCAGTATTAAGAAAAGGTCTTCCAAGAATAATAGACATATTATCATCTTCAGGCATTTCCAACACAACAAAGTCAGTTAATATCAAACAATTATTAGCAACCTGCACAGGAACATTTTCACATATACCCACAGGAATAGCAGTGGACTTGTCAGCCATCTGCAAATATATATCAGTAGGAGTCAACTTTTCAAGAGAGAGTCTCTTGTAAAGAGACAAAGGCATAACACTAACTCCTGCACCCAAATCACATAAAGCAGTTCTAACATAATTATTCTTGATGGAGCAAGGAATAGTTGGAATACCAGGATCTCCAAGCTTCTTTGGAAACTTACCATCAAAGGAGTAATTGGCAAGCATAGTAGAAATTTTCTCATTAGGAATCTTCCTTTTGTTAGTAACAATATCCTTCAAATACTTGGAATAAGGAGGCAATTGAATAGCATCAATCAAAGGGATCTGCAGGAATAGTGGTTTCATCCACTCATAGAACTTGTTATAATGTAATCGTTCCTTTGTGTTGAGTTTCTTATGAGGGAAAGACATTGGTTTTTGTACCCAAGGTTCTCTCTCACTACCATGCTTCCTGGCAATGAAATCCTCCTTAGTGTATTTTGCATTTTTATCAAGCTTTTCAGGTTCCTCTTCAACTTCTTCTTTATCAGAAGCATCTTCTTTATCATTTCCACTTTCAGTTTCAGCATCAGAGACAAACACACTATTAGGATCTCTAGCAGGATTCTCCATTTGTTTTATGTTTCTTCTTATTTTTCTTAGAAGGAGTACTATCTTTTTGAGTTCTTTGAGAATCTTGTTCAATTCTTTTAGGATGTCCCTCGGGATACAAAGGAACCCGAGTGGTAGTGCCTCTCCTAGTAGTTATTTCACAAGCTTGTTTTTCCCTAGAAGCATTAACTAGCAAGTCTTGTTGCACTTTAGTGAGCTGGTCTATTTGAGTTTGAACCATTTGGAAGTGTTTCACAACCATCCTAACATCATTAGAGGTTCTCTCAACAATGTCATGCAATTTATCAACAGTTCTAGAGTTTTCCATTAGGTGATTTTCTATTTTCTTGTTAAAGCTCTCCTGCTTAGCAATGAAGTCATCTAGTTCTTCTAAGCACTGATCAGGAGGTTTAGAGTAAGGAACATCTCCCTCATCAAAGCTATAAAGAGAGTGTACCTCAATAATGGGTGAAGGAGGAATTGGCTTACATAAGTCTTCTATAGGAGGTAAATTCTTCACATCTTTAGATTTGATACCCTTCTCCTTAAGAGATTTCTTGGCCTCCTTCATCACTTCTTCATTTAATACAAGCATTCCTCTCTTCTTGGGTGCTAGTGTTGGTATAGGATCTGGTGTGGGAACAGGTGCTGGCTCAGGAGTAGGTGTTGGTGTAGACCAATCATCATGATTCTTGCTTATCTTGGCTATTAATTCCTCAGCCTCATCAAGTGTTTTGTTCCTGAAAACACCACCAGCACAACTATCCAGGTGTGCCCTAGATTCAACAGTTAGTCCATTATAAAATATATCAAGTAATTCATTACGTGGCAGCTGTTGTCTAGGAAATGTTCTCAGTAGAGAGTTAAACCTTGCTCATGATTCAAGCAAGTTCTCTTCTTTTACCTGCACAAGGTCAAAGATTTTCTGCAAAGCAGCATGTTGAGCACTAGTAGGGAAATATTTATGAAATAAAGCATTAACCAAATCCATAGGACATCTAATGGACCTAGGAGTCAAACTATCATACCAAGACTTAGCTTCTCCCTTCAGTGAAAAAGGAAAGATCTTGGCAACAAAATACATGAATTTCTTTTGATCATCAGAAAATAAGCTACTCAAAGCAGAGAGATCATTCATGTGCTCCAAGGCTGTCCTAGTTTCTAACCCACAAAAAGGCTCTTTCTCAACTATGTATATATAGGATAAATCTAGAGAGAAATCATAGTCCTTATCTCTAATATATATGGGAGAGGTGGCAAACGCAGAGTCATATCTAATGGCATGCTTGGCAATAAGGTTTCTATGCTCTTCAACTCCATTGGTAGCACGGCAGGCGTCAACGAACTCATCATTAAGTTCAATATAGGCACCTTCAAGATCACTAAGAGGCTCCCTAGACTCAGGTGAACGAGTAGGTGTAACCGTGTTTTCAGTATGAGCAACTCTAGCAAGTGTGGCATCTAGGAAAGGACCTAAAGAACCACTATCATCTAACACAGTAGAGGCATCATCAAAATTCTCAAAGGTACTACCAGACTCAACAGAAGTAGTAGTACGAATAACATTGGGACCAGGTGTAGTAAGAAGCTTACTCATAACAGATGGTGAATCAAGAGCGACGGAGGTACTCAGAGTTGTACCTTTTCTTGTAGTGGATGGCAGTATGGGAACCCTTTCATCACGAGTCTTCCCCGTGATGATTAAATTCCAGCGAACAATATTTCCTCAAGTGAACTTATAAATAGAGCTATGCTCCCCGGCAACGGCGCCAGAAAACAGTCTTGATAACCCACAAGTATAGGGGATCGCCACAGTCTTCGAGGGAAGTAAAACCAGATTTATTGATTCGACACAAGGGGAGCCAAAGAATACTTATAAGCCTTAACATATGAGTTGTCAATTCAGCTGCATCTAAAAGTAATCTTGCTCACAATGGTTTATCAGTGGTAACAGTTTTATGGAAGTGGCAGTAATGGAATAGCAGCAGTACAGGAATAAAAACAACAGTAGTAACAATTGCAGTAAACAGCAGGATGGAAAACACTGTAGGTATAGGCATGGATGGACGGGTGTTGCATGGATAAGAGAATTCATAATACACATAAGACAGGGGCATTGCAGATAAATAAGATAAAAGCATCTAGTACTAGATAACCATAGGCGTGTGTTCCTATATAGTCGTACGTGCTCACAAGGAGAACTTGCACAACATCTTTTGTCCTGCCAGCCCGTTGCTACGGGGCCTGTAGGGAACTACTGGAAATTAAGGTGTTCCTTTCAATAGAACACCGGAGCAAAGCATTAACACTCCGTGAACACACGTGATCCTCACATCAAAGCCATTCCCTCCGGGTGTCCCAATTATTGTCACTTTGGGGCCATTGGTTCCGGACAATGATATGTGTACACAACTTGCAGATAAGACCAAGAACAATAATTATCCTCATGAATCAATAATATGTTCAGATCTGAGATCATGGAACTCAGGCCCAAAGTGACAACATGAAGCTCAACAAGTCGCAACAATGTCACAAAGACACTAAGCACTATGCCCATAACAATCTTATGAATATTACATGAAAAATCTCATCCAATCCATACCATCCCCTCACCTACAGCAGGGGAACTACTCAGACATGGATGGTGGCATCATGGATGGTTGATGGAGAGGCGTTGGTGATGATGACGGCGATGATCTCCTCCAATTCCCCGTCCCGGCAGGGTGCCAGAACAGATACTTCTGATCCTGATTTGAGGTTTCGGGATGGCGGCAGCAGAGCGGAACTCTCTCTGGAAAACTGAGCCTATTCTCGATGTTTTTAGGGTCGAGGGAGTATATAGCACGAAGGGGAGGTCCGGGGGCACACGGGGTGGCCACACCACCCCCAGGCGCGGCCAGGGGTGGGCCTGCACCTGGGCATGGTCTGGGCCCCCCGTGGGCCTTCTACTCTTCTCCTTCTGGCTCTGTGGATCTTCGGGTTGAAAAACAAGACAAGACACCAAAGCAATTCTACTGAAAACAGCGTTAGTCCATGTTAGTTTCATCCAAAAACACACAAGATAGAGGAAAAACAATAGCAAAAGTGTTCGGGAAAGTAGATACGTTTTGGACGTATCAATGGCGGTTTGTGATCTTTGTTGTAATGCCCAATAATTCTCATAGTATTAACCTTGTCTAGTATTTGCATCTTTGTGTGCCTTCTAAATTGTCAATTTCCCAGCTGTAATTTGTTTACCCAGCACCTTATTGTCTTGTGGAGAGACACCTCTAGTGAACTGTGGACCCCGGTCCTTCTCTTTATTATTGCTATACAACCTGCTGCTTATTGTTTCCTGTTTTCCTATTTTCTTTACTACAAACAAACTCTTTCCATTCGATACAATTAATCCTTTGTTTTCAGCAAGACCAGTGGGATTGACAACCTCACTGTCTAGTTGGGGCAAAGTAATTTGGTTGTGTTGTGCAGGTCTCTACTTCAACCTTGGTGCCATTCTTTGCTTCCTACTGGTTTGATAACCTTGGTTTCATCACTGAGGAAAACTTGCCTGCTGTCCTACATCATACCTTCCTCTTGGGGTTTCCTAACAATCCTCAACCATCATCACTGGGGACATCAAGCACTTTTTGGCGCCGTTGCCGGGGAAGTAAAGTGGCACTCACAGAAGTTTTTCTTTTTCATCACCTGCTAGACTTTTCAGGCGCCGTGGGGAAGAAGAAGATTTCCACAAGGGGAGTCCTTCACATCCAATCTCTTTATTTTTTTTGTCTTGCATAGTTTCTTTAGTTTTGTTTTGCTTGCCTTTTTTAGAAAAACACAAAAAAATTAGTTTCCTTTTTAGTAGTAGCTTAGTTGCTTTGTTTTCTTTAAACATGTTGCTCCCTCAGTTCATGTTTAAAGAACTTTCGATAGTTAGTGGTTCTATAATTGGAAGAGAAAATATAGAAGATTTCTTCAATCATGTTAGTAAGCATGATGACATTGATGACAAATCCATAGTAGACCTTGCTCCTAATTATGAGATTGCTGCAGCTTCTTTAGTTCACTTATTGGAGGCTAGATTTGCTAGTCTTAATCCCATAACGCATCAAATGTTTCTTAACCTTCACAATACTGAGGATGCTGAGAAGAAGGATTTCATCCTAGAAACTATGATCATTAAGATGCTAGGCTCTGTGTAGATGTTATTAGTGTCCTTGAAAAGCTAGACAAAATCAAAATAGAGAGAATGTCAAGGTAGCAATACCTTTTAAGCTTGTAGCATTGCATGAAGCCTATGAAAAGAATTTTGATTGGATTGTCCCTGAAAACCCCTTTGACGAAAGTAGCCAACCCTAGAGAGTTGAGAGAGGGAATTCTGAAACCTTTATAGATAAAATACAATGCATTGTTGAAAAGACCTCTGCTATTGATCTTAATGCTCCTCCACCTGGGAACACTTGACTACACATCTTTTTTATGCACCTAGCTGAAAGGCGTTAAAGAAAAGCACTTCTTGGGAGATAACCCATGCTTTATTTTCTATTGGTTTTCTCTTTTTGTTGAATCTTGGAAGTTGTTACCTCTGTAGCAACCTCTCCTTATCCTTTTTGTTTGGTTTTTGTGCCAAGGATAGCCTCTAATGGAAGAAGGTACAATTTTGGGGAGTTGTTGTCCCGAGACAGATTCTGTGCTGTTACGAAAACAATTCCTGTTCCCAGCCAGAACATCAGAAAATTACGAAACTCAGTGATCATGTACCCCTGTTTTTTGTCTAACTTTCATTAGCTTTGCACTTTTCGATTTGAGCAACATAAGGTGGTCTAAAAAATTGATCTTTACCTGTTGTTCTGTTTTGACAGATTTCTGTCATATTTTGCCTCTAGCCTTTCTACCTTTTCTTTCGAGCTCTAATGAAACGAGGAGCCTCGGGAAGAAGTATCTACAGTTGCTATGCTTTATGTATGAGTTTTATTTGTGTTGGAACTGAACCCAAGTGATCCTTTATTTAGATTTACTAATGCTGCTAATTGAGAATTTTGTGAAGTTTTGTATGAAGGAAGTTTTCAAGTGTAGGGAAAGAAGAATGATGAGATGAGATGAAGAATGGATAAAAGCTCAAGCTTGGGGATGCCCATGTCACCCCAAGACATATTCAAGAAGTACAAGCGTCAAAGCTTGGGGATGCCCAAGGCACCCCCTTCTTCATCAACCAAAATATCAGGTCCTGTTTCAGTACACTATATTTTTATTGCTTCATATGTTATGTGTTGTTCTTGGAGCGTCTTTGTTTTTGTTTTTAGTTTAGTTTGCTGTAGTACTTGGTTAAATCTCAGCTCTTTTGTTTTGGAGAGAGACACGCTCCGTTTTCATTGCCTAGAACGCTCTAGTTTCATTCCTATTGCTCTGCGAGTGTTCTCTTTTTGCTAGAACTGCCTTTAGTGTTCGTTTTGTTCAGAACTTTTTAGTTCTTCTTTGTAGTTAGGTGTGTTAAACTCTCTAGTCTTTGATGAGTAGTACCCCTGTGAGTTGTTCCAAATAAATTGATTGGTGTTGGATTCGAGAAAAAGGCTCTTTGCCAATAGTGGTACAAAAGGTAGCTTGTGTAGACTGTGTCCTAGACTTTTTTAGCTTCTCATGCTCATTATGATTAGTGTTTATTGTTGTAGCATGACTTGTTTCAAATAGTTGAGAGTGCATATTTGGGCCTATTGAATGTTCATGTTTAGCTCTCTGCATGCAATAGCATAGTCTAAGTGGTATTTCTCCTAAGAATGCTCTGTTTGGCTGACTTGGCACATGCTTACACCATGTTATGACTGAATCATAGTCAATCAAGCCTCTATGATCACTTAGCTCCTATGACTTGCAATAGCCTTTATGTGTTGGTTAGTAATGCTTTGTCGCTCTGCATGATTATGTCCATTATTTCTCTCTTGGTTGGTCGCTCCCAGTCTTTTGCTACCCTTCATTTGTACTGAGTATGAGCTCTACTCGTGCATCCAACTCCCAAAAACCAAAGTTTTGCCAAATGTGTCCACCATACCTACCTACATGTGGTATTTCACCGCCACTCCAAAGTAAATTACTTGAGTGCTACCTTTAAAACCTTCAAAATATCTGCCGGAGGGGAGATCGTCACCGAAGGCCTTCTTCATCACCATGCCCGCCTCCGGAGTGATGTGTGAGTAGTTCACCATAGGACTACAGGTCCATGGCAGTAGCTAGATGGTTGTTCTCTCCATTGTATGAATCTCATGAGCTGCCTAACATGATTGAGATCATCTTATTACTATGCTTCATGTATGAATCTTGTGAGCTGCCTAACATGATCAAGATCATCTTTATGTAATGTTACTTGTGTCGGTTTGCTGGGATCTGACTAGTTATTGAGTACAATGTTCAAGTTGAGTATAGATCTTCAGTCTCTCTTTGAATAGATCTTGAATCTCCTTGGTGTTATTGTGATCTTGCATGCTCTTCGTTGTTAGTGGTTGCTCTGGCCAAGTAGTTGCTTTCAACTCCAAGAGGGAGTATTTATGCTAGATAGTGGGTTCATGCCTCCAGTAAGCCTGGGCTCGAGCGACAGAAACGACTAAGGATGTGGATGTGTTGTTGCCACTAGGGAGAACAAGATGGTGCTCTGCCGAAATAGGGGTGGTTCTACTGTCTACTTTACACACTTTACTTAATGCAATAGTCTGTTGTTAGAGCTTACTTAGTAGGCTTGTTTTTAGCTTAATACTCATGGTTTGTTCGGATGATATCTCCATGAGTGGACTATTTAGTCACAGATGCAGTTGGATGGCGGTCTGTGATATTTGTTGTAATGCCCAATCAATCTCATAGTATTCATCTTGTCTAGTATTTGCATCTTTGTGTGCCTTCTCAATTGTCAATTGCCCAGCTATAATTTGTTTACCCGGCACCTTATTGTCTTGTGGAGAGACACCTCTAGTGAACTGTGGACCCCGGTCCTTCTCTTTATTATTGCTATACAACCTACTGCTTCCTGTTTTTCTGTTTTCTTTACTGCAAACAAACTCTTTCCATTCGATACAATTAATCCTTTGTTTTCAGCAAGGCCAGTGGGATGGACAACCTCACTGTCTAGTTTGGGCAAAGTAATTTGGTTGTGTTGTGCAGGTCTCCATCTCAACCTTGGTGCCATTCTTTGCTTCCTACTGGTCGATTAAACCTTGGTTTCATAACTAAGGGGAATACTTGCTGCTGTCTGCATCACCACCTTCCTCTTGGGGTTTCCCAACTCCTTCTCCATCAAGCTTGCAGAGGGCATCAGGTAGGCCTGGGGGTCCCACACCATGCCCTGGCGCGGCTAGGGGCCCACCCACACCAGGGGTGGTGTGGCCCACCCAGGCGGCCACCGACCTCGTCCTTTCGCCTATAAATTCATATCCTCGGGAAAACCCTAGAAACCTGAGCCTCCATCCATGATAAGTTCCACAGCCACCGTTGTCGCATCCCTAGCTCGGGAGGGATATGAAGCTCTTCCTGGCACCCTGCCGGGGAGGGGAGATCATCACCGGAGGGCTCTTTATCACCATGCCTGCCTCTAGAGTGATGCGTGAGAAGCTCATCATTGGACTACAGGTCCATAGCAGTAGCTAGATGGTTGTCTTCTCCAATCTTGTGCCTCCATGTCTAGATCTTGTGAGCTGCCTAACATGATCAAGATCATCTATGTTGTTTTCTGTGCTATCATGCCTAGATCTTGTGAGCTGCCTAACATGATCAAGATCATCTTTATGTAATGCCACATGTTGTGTTTGCTGGGATCCGACGAATATTGAGTAGTATGTCAAGTTGATTATAGATCTATCTTATGTGTTAGTTATATTCTTGCATGCACTTTGTTTCTAGTAGTTGCTTTGGCCAAGTAGTTGCTTGTGACTCGAAGAGGGGGTATTTATGCTCGATAGTGGGTTCATGCCTCCATTTAATCTGGGCAAGAGTGACATCAACTTCTAAGGTTGTGGACGTGCTATTGCCACTAGGGAGAAAACAACATTGCCTTATACATGATAATTCTATTGTTTACTTTACACACTTTGCTTACTGCGATAATCTGTTGCTTACAACTTAATACCCAAAGTTGTTCGGATGATATTCTGAGGGTGGATTATTAGTCATACATGCAGTTGGATGACGGTCTATGTATTATGTTGTAATGCCCACATCAAATCTCACAGTAGTCTTCATGCCATGTACATGCATTACGGTGCATTCTCTATTTGTCAATTGCCCAGCTATAATTGTTGACCCAGCATGTTATTTATCTGTTATGGAGAGACACCTCTAGTGAACTGTGGACCCCGGTCCTTTCTTTTACATTGATAATACAATCTTGCTTCCAGACACTTTTCTGGCACCGTTGCTTTTCTTCCAACGGCATACTTTTCTAGCGTCGTTGCTTTTCATTCATTGCAAACAAACTTCATCCACACTATACGTTTAACCCTTTGTTTTCAGCAAGACCGGTGGGATTGACAACCTCACTGTTCCGTTGGGCAAAGTAGTTTACTTTTGTGTGTGTGCAGGTCTCCACGTTGTTGTTGACGCCGGTACGACGCCTGCCAAAAGTCAGCTAGCTTCAACCTTTAGAAGTGCTTCCTTCTTCCTACTGGTCGATTCAACCTTGGTATCATAATTGAGGGAAATTTGCCGATGCACTCATCTCACCTCAAAACTTGGGGTTTCCCAACCGGTCCATTGAGGGCAATCAAGACACTTTTCTTGCGCCGTTGCCGGGGACGAAGAAGATTTATGCAAGGGGAGTCTTCCACATCCAATCTTTCTATTTTGTTTTTGTCTTGCTTAGTTTATTTTTATTTTCTTCTTACTATCAAAAACACACAAAAATAGTTCCATTTCTAGTTTTTTTCTTGTTTTCTTTCATTATGTTGCTCCCTCAGTACGTTTTGAAAGACCTATCAATATGTAGTGGTTCTATAATTGGAAGAGATAACATTGAAGAATTCTTTAATCATGTTAGTAAACATGAAGATATTGAGGATAGATCCATAGTAGAACTTGCTCCAAATTATGAAATTGTTGCAGCTTCTTTAGTTCACATGTTGGAGTCCAGATTTGTTAATTGTAACCCCATAATGCAGCAAATGTTTCTGAATCTTCATAATGTTGAGGATATTGAAAAGGGAGATTTTATTCTGGAAACTTTGCTTAAAGAATTTGGTGATGTTGCTGTAGAATCTAGGAAAGTTTTTGATCATTTTAAGATGATAGGCTCTTGTGTAGATGTTATTAATACACTTGAAAAGTTAGACAAAGCTAGACATAAAAATGGGGAGGAATCAAGATATCAATACCTTATAAACTCATAGGAATGCACGAGGCTTTGGAAAAGAATTTCAATTGGATTGCTCCTGAAAACCCATTTGATGAAAATAGTAAACCCAAGAGTATTGAGATAGGGTATTCTGAAACCTATATAGATAAAATACAATGCATTGTTGAAAAGGTTTCTGATCTTGATCTTGATGGTTCTTCACTTGGAAATACTTGAACTTGATCTTGTTTTCTGCGCCTAGCTGAAAGGTGTTAAAGAAAAGCACTTCTTGGGAGATAACACATGTTTTATTCTCTGTTGTTTTTCTTTTTTTGAGTCTTGGAAGTTTTTACTTCTGTAGCAACCACTCCTTATCGTTTTTCTGCCAAGAATAGACTCTAATAGGGAGGAAGTAAGATTTGGGGAAGTTGCTGTCCTGAAACAGATTCTATGTTGCCTACTAAAAAATTATTTCCTCAGCCAGAACGTCGAAATAATCCGAAACGTTTTGCGCATATGCCTCAGGTTTTTATCTAACTTTCATTAGTTTTGCACTTTTTGATTTGAGCAACAGAAGATTTCTGCCACTATTTGAGTATTGTTCTGGTTTGACAGATTTCTGCCACTATTTGCATTTGTCTCTTAATCTTTTTTTCTTGTGATGATCTTATGGGAGCAAGAGCTTCGAAAGAAGTGGTTACAGTAGCTAATGTTTTAATAGATGTTGGACTTGTGTTGAAACTGAACCCCAGGTGGATATATATATTTTTTTATCACTAACGTTGCTAATGAAAATTGTGTGAAGTATTGAATGGAGGAAGTTTTCAAGTGTAGGGAGAGAAGAGTGATGTAATGAGATGAAGGATGGACAAAAGCTCAAGCTTGGGATGCCCATGTCACCCCAAGAAATATTCAAGAAGTACAAGCGTCAAATCTTGGGGATGCCCAAGCATCCCCTTCTTCATCAACAAAAATATCAGGTCATCTTTCAAGACACTATATTTTTATTGCTTCATGCACTATGTGTTATTCTTGGAGCATCTTTGTTTTTGTTTCTAGTTTTATTTTGTTTAGTTTGCTGTAGTATTTGGTTGGATCCTAGCATGTTTGTTTTGGAGAGAGACATGCTCCGTTTTCATTGCTTAGAACACTCTAGTTTACGCTATTATTGTTCTATGAGTATTCACTTTTTGCTAGTACTACGTTTAGCTATGATTTTCCACTCGTATTTTGTTCAGAACTTGTTAGTTCTTTGTAGTTAGGTGTGATCAACTCTCTGGTATTTGATGATTATTATCCTTGTGAGTTGTTCCAAGTAAGTTGATTGGTGTTGGAAACGAGAAAAAGGTTTCATGCCTATAGTGGTACAAAAGGAAGCTTGTTTAGACTGTGGCCTAGACTTTGGCATATCATGCTAGATATTATTTTGATTATATGCTTAGTAGTTGCTGTAGCATGACTTGTCTCCAATAACTAAGATTGCTTAATGTGCCTTAGAAAGAATCTTGTGTTTTTTATCATACCAAAGCATAGAACTGTGGTATTCTCCTTTAACTGCTATTTGGGATGAATTGGCGCATGCTTACACCATGTTATGACAATCAAACTAGTCACCTCAAGCCTCTACGATCATTTAGTTTTTTACTTACAATATCACTTTATGCTTTGATTAATAATGTTTTGTCGCTATGCATGATTATGACCATTATTGCTCTCTTAGTTGGTCGCTCCCAGTCTTTTGCTAGCCTTCACCTGTACTGAGTATGATCTCTACTCATACATCCAACTCCCAAAAACCCAAAGTTTTGCCAAATGTGTCCACCATACCTACTTATATGTGGTATTTCACCGCCACTCCAAAGTAAATTGCTCATGTGCTACCTTTAAAACTTTCAAAATATCACATGTTTTGGTTCATGTTTAGCTCATGAGGAAGTATTGAGTGCTTTGTTGTCTCTTTCATGGTTACTTGGCTTCACACCTTGACTAGCATGCACAATGTGCTAGTCCCTAATAATGCAAAAAGAGCAAGGCAACGGGTGCCCAGCCCAAACTTTAAATAAAACAAAAGGCAAATAAACAAACAATGCTCTGCACACTATGTACTTGTGAGATCATAATATTGGTGTTGCCGGAGAACTATCTGGGAGCCGCTCTTGAAGTCAGTAACTGTGAAAGGATGATAAATCATTTGGTGCCATTCATTGACAAGACATACATACCTCTCAAAATAAGTTTTCAATACCTCTGTTTTATGCAAATAAAAAGCTCTAACACATGAGTGATCCATGCTTCCCTCTGCGAAGGGCCTTTCTTTTACTTTTATGTTCAGTCTTCATCTTCTTACTTTATGCACCGATTAAGAGAGCATACTTGTCGAGTATAATGTGCATAGTCCCAAAATTTATTATTGATTCATTCATGATTGTTATTGCTTGTTCTCAAATTATTTGTTCTAGTCACCCTCTGAACTCTTAAAAGGTATCTTGGCATTTATGTTTTTACATTCCATGAAGGACAAAGTGAATACCACTTTACTATGTTTTCTCTATGCTTGAAACAAACTTGTGACTTTTGATGAATCACTATTCATGATCTTTTATTTGTGTTACTTGTCATGTTGCAACATGGTTGCTAAGTATATCGTTAGAATTATGTTTACCATGCCTATGTTTAGAGTACTTTGATCCCAGCTGCAATGCTTTTACATTAACATTGATCAAGTTTGTGTTGGTTACATGTCACCTCAAAAAAAATTTGTTATCACTTACCTACTCGAGGACGAGCAGGAGTTAAGCTGGGGGATAATGACACGTTGCAAATGTATCCATAATTTTTGATGCTCCATGCTTGTTTTACACCAATTGTTATATGTTTTCTCTGTACTTTGTGGTATTTTTATGGATTTTCTTGGACTAACCTACTAACAAGATGCCACAGTGCTAGTTCCGCGTTTTCTGTTGTTTTTTATTTCAAAAAAGTAATTCTAGAAATATTCTTGGAATTGAACGAAATAAATCTGGAAGTCCCTATTTTGAAGAAACCAACACGGAGTCCAGAGGGCAGGCCTGGGGGGCCCACACAATGCCCTGGCGTGGCCAGGGGCCCACCTGCACCAGGGGTTGTGTGGCCCACCTAGGCGGCCACCGACCTCGCCTTTTAGCCTATATATTCATATCCTCGGGAAAACCCTAGACACCCGAGCCTCCATCCATGATAAGTTCCACAGCCGCCGTTGTCACGTCCCTAGCTCGGGAGGGATCTGAAGCTCTTCCCGGCACCCTGCCGGGGAGGGGAGATCATCACCGGAGGGCTCTTCATCACCATGCCTGCCTCTAGAGTGATGCTTGAGTAGTTCATCATTGGACTACGGGTCCATAGCAGTAGCTAGATGGTCGTATTCTCCAATCTTGTGCCTCCATGTCTAGATCTTGTGAGCTGCCTAACATGATCAAGATCATCTATGTTGTTTTCTGTGCTATCATGCCTAGATCTTGTGAGATGCCTAATGATGTCTACAGATGCTTCTACTCTTGTAGACAGTGTTGGGCCTCCAAGTGGAGAGGTTTGTAGAACAGCAGCAAGTTTACCTTAAGTGGATCACCCAAGGTTTATCGAGCTCAGGGAGGTAGAGGTCAAAGATATCCCTCTCAAGCAACCTTGCAATTAAGATACAAGAAGTCTCTTGTGTCCCCAACACACCTAATACACTTGTCAGATGTATAGGTGCAGTAGTTCATCGAAGAGATAGTGAAATACAAGTGGTATGGATGGATATAAGTGATGATGGCAATCTGAAATAATAATGGCAGCAGGCAAACATGTAACATAACTGAATGGAAATGGTGTTTCAATGGTTGGAAACAAGGCCTAGGGATCCTACTTTCACTAGTGGACACTCTCAACAATAATAATGTAATTGAATACATAGATGCTAGCACTTCACCATGCTACTCTGAACTACTCTCCGGTTGGATAATGAACACCACTTCCTCACTGCGTAGGACTGCCGAAGCAATCCTTAAAGGTCGCGTTCCCTTTCTAGGGACACCCCATGCTCTCACTTTGAGCATCCTTTCGAAGGTACTGAACAACACCACAATTCCATGGAGACACCCAACTCAAATCATAACCCATGATAAGTATTATGTGAAATTTAGCCCAAGAGTCACACACGGTGCACACACTGTCAACTTTACACATGTGGGACAAGGTGACTCCGATAGATCACGACAATAAAATCACTTTGAGTACCATAGGTGAAGAACAACATCTACTAATTCAACTAGATTAAAAAGCTCATGATCACGTAAAGATCACATCATAAGAGAGAGAGAGAGAGAGAGAGAGAGATGAACCACAAAGCTACTATAGATCCCGCAGCCCCAGGGAGAACTACTCACTCCTCATCATAGGAGTCAGCAATGGCGATGAAGATGGCGGTGGAGTCGATGGAGATCCTTCCGGGAGCACTTCCCCGTCCAGGCAGGGTGCCGGAACCGAGACTTCTATCCCACAAAACTTGGCTTCGATGTGACGGCGGCGATGGAACTTTTCTGGATGATTCGGGGTTCTTTTTAGGGGTTTTACCTCGGGGGGATATATAGGCGAAAGGGCGGAGTCAGAGGTGGGCCAGGTGGGCCACACCCTGGCCAGGCGCGGCCAGGGCCCCACCGCGCCTGGTGGTTGTGTGGTCCACCCAGGCCACCCCGGGGGTCCCCTTCTGGCTTCTGGAGTCATCGGGTAAAATAGGGACTTCCGTCAAGTTTCATCCAATTCCGAGAATATTTCCTTTGTAACTTTTTTGGAATCAAAAACAGCAAAAAACAACGAACTAGCACTGTGGCATCTTGTCAATATGTTAGTCACAGAAAATCCATAAAACACCCAGAAGCTCAGTAAAAACATAGAGTAATTGGTAATAAACAAGCATGGAGCATCAAAAATTATATATACGTTTGCAACGTATCAGCATCCCCAAGCTTAACTCCTGCTCGTCCTCGAGTAGGTAAGTGATAAAAAGAATAATTTTTGAGGTGACATGCTATCACAATCTCAAACATCCATATGCAAAGCATTGTGAGCTGAAATCAAAGAACTTCTAAACAAGGCATGCAAGATATAAATCTAGCAATAGACTTAGCAAGCATTGTCAAGACATTAACAAGTAAACAAACAAGAAGATCATGAATAACAGAGCCTTGAGAACATGTTTCTTTCTCAGCATATAATCACCATAGCATAAGTGGCAATCAGAAAGTCCTTCATGGGATGGCAAAACATAAATGCCAGGACACCTTTAAAGATAATTGGTGACTAGAAGCAAATAGTCCAATGTACAGGTAACAACACAATATGAGTTAATTAAATAATAAACTTTGGGACAATGCACATAGAACTAAGAATGACCACATTCTCTTTCAGTTGGTGCATAAAGCAAGAAGATGGAGACTCAACATTAAAGTAAAAGAAAGGCCCTTCGTAGAGGGAAGCAGTGATTACTCATGTGCTAGAGCTTTTTATTTGTATAAGAGGATTGAAAAGTGCTTATTGATAAGCTTGTTTTGAGAGGTATGTATGTCATGTCAACGAATGGTACCAAGTGAGTTACCATCCCTTTCACAGTTACCCAGCTTCAAGAGCGGCTCCCAGATAGTTCTCCAGTACATCAGGATGGTGCACAGAGCAGTTTTTGGTTGTTTATGTGTTTGAAGCTTTTCTTTTCAGAAAGCTTGGGCTGGGCACCCGTTGCCTTGCTCTTTTTGTGATTTCTGGACCAGCACATTATGCATGCTAGTTAGGTTTGAAGCCAAGTAACCATGAAAGAAACAGCAAAACGCCCAATACGTCCTCATGAGCTAAACAGGAACACAAATCAGGAGTATATTTTGAAGGTTTTAAAGGTAGCACACGAGTAATTTACTTTGGAGTGGTGGTGAAATACCACATGTAGGTAGGTATGGTGGACACAATTGGCAAAACTTTGGTTTTTGGGAGTTGGATGCACGAGTAGAGCTCATACTCAGTACAAATGAAGGCTAGCAAAAGACTGGGAGAGACCAACCAAGAGAGCAATAATGGACATAATCATGCAGAGCGACAAAGCATTATTAATCAAAATATAAAGGCTATTGCAAGTCATAGGAGCTAAGTGATCATAGAGGCTTGGATTGGCTAGGATTCAGTCATAACATGGTGTAAACATGTGCCAAGTCAGCCAAACAGAGCATTCTTAGGAGAAATACCACTTAGACTATGCTTTTGCACGCAGAGAGCTAAACATGAATCTTCAAGGCACATTAAGCACTCTCAACTATTTGAAACAAGTCATGCTACAACAATAAACACTAAGCATATTAAGCATGACATGCTAAAAGAGTCTAGGACACAGTCTACACAAGCTACCTTTTGTACCACTATTGGCATAGAGCCTTTTTCTCGAATCCAACACCAATCAACTTATTTGGAACAACTCACAAGGGTAATACTCATCAAACACCAGAGAGTTGAACACACCTAACTACAAAGAAGAACTAAAAATTTCTCAACAAAACAAATACTAAATGCAGTTCTAGCAAAAAGAGAACACTCGCAGAGTAATAGGAATGAAACTAGAGTGTTCTAGGCGATGAAAATGGAGCGTGTCTTTCTCCCAAACAAACATGGTGTGGTCTAACCACAAGAGCTGCAGCAAACGAAACTAAACTAAACTAAAAACAAAAACAAATAAGCTCCAAGAACAACACATAACATATGAAGCAATAAAAATATAGTGTACTGAAACAAGACCTGATATTTTTGTTGATGAAGAAGGGGATGCCTTGGGCATCCCCAAGCTTTAACGCTTGTACTTCTTGAATATGTATTGGGGTGACATGGGCATCCCCAAGTTGATCTTTTATCCATTATTTGTCTCATCTCATCATTCTTCTTTCCCTACACTTGAAAACTTCCTTCATACAAAACTTCACAAAATTCTCAATTAGCAGCATTAGTATATTTAAATAAAAGATCACTTGGGTTAAGTTACAACACAAATAAAACTCATCCATATAGCATAGCTACTATAGCTACTTCTTCCTGAGGCTCCTCATTTCATTAGAGCTCAAAAAGAAATGGTAAAGAGGCTAGAGGCAAAATATGGCAGAAATCTGTCAAAACAGAACAACATGTAAAGATCAATTTTTTAGACCATCTTCTGTTGCTCAAATCGAAAAGTGCAAAACTAATGGAAGTTAGATAAAAACCAGGGGCACATGCTCAAGGAGTTTCGTAATTTTCTGACGTTCTGTCTGGGCACACGAGTTTGTTTGGTAACAACACATAATCTGTCTCGGGACAACAACTCCCAAAATTGTACCTTCTTCCATTAGAGGCTATCCTTGGCACAAAAACCAAACAAAAAGGATAAGGAGCGTTTTTTTACAGAGGTAACAACTTCCAAGACTCAACAAAAGAGAAAAGCAACAGAAAATAAAGCATTGGTTATCTCCCAAGAAGTGCTTTTCTTTAACGCCTTTCAGCTAGGCGCAGAAAATACTTGATTGGATCTTGTTTTCTGCGCAGAAAGTTGAGAAGACGCTCACATAAAAATATGAACTGAAGCAAAAGAGAGCATCAAAAAGCAAATATGAAACACATTTAAGTCTAACCCACTTCCTATGCATAGGAATCTTGTAAGAAAATAAATCAAAGAAGCACATAGTACCAAGCCTATGAAAGCAAAACAAGTGCAACTTCAAGATTTTCAACATAAAGAGGGGAAACTTAATATTATTGAGATGCACAAAACTACGTTTCCCTCTCTCATAATGACTTTCAGTAGCATCATGAACAAACTCAACAATATAACTATCACATATAACATTCTTGTCATGAGCCACATGCATAAAATAGTTATTACTCTCCACACAAGTAGTGGGAGCAAATTCAACAAGATAGCTATTCTCATCACCATAATCATCAAATATAGGAGGCATATTGTAATCAAACTTGATTTTCTCCTCAATAGTAGGTGGACTGAAAATATCATAACCATCATTGTAATCATCATATATAGGAGGTATAGTATCGTCAAAGTAAATTTTCTCCTCCGTGCTTGGGGGACTAAAAAGATCATGCCCATCAAAACAAGCCTCCCCAAGCATAGACTTTTCCATAGCATTAGCAACAATGATGTTCAAAGAATTCATACTAATAACATTGCTATTAGCATGCAAATAAAGCTCCATAGGTCTCCTAATTTTCTCTTCAAATGCCTCATGTCCTAACTCAAGATAAAGACTATAAAGCTCTCTAATTTTGTTGTTGTTTTCCGTTAATCCTAACTAGTGAAAACAAGAAACAAAAAGATCTAATTGTAGAATCTAAAGGAAATACCTTCGAGAACTCACACAGGATGTGAGTACCTTGTACCTTACCTCCCCAGCAACGGCGCTAGAAAAGAGCTTGATGACTACATATGCTTCTACTCTTGTAGACAATGTTGGGCCTCCAAGTGAAGAGGTTTGTAGAACAGCAACAAGTTTCCCTTAAGTCGATCACCCAAGGTTTAGCAAACTCAGGGAGGTAGAGGTCAAAGATATCCCTCTCAAGCAACCCTGCAATTAAGATACAAGAAGTCTCTTGTGTCCCCAACACACCTAATACACTTGTCAGATGTATAGGTGCACTAGTTTGGCGAAGAGATAGTGAAATACAAGTGGTATGGATGGATATAAGTGATGATGGCAATCTGAAATAATAATGGCATCAGGCAAACATGTAACAGAACTGAATGGAAATGGTGTTTAAATGGTTGGAAACAAGGCCTAGGGATCCTACTTTCACTAGTGGACACTCGCAACAATAATAATGTAATTGAATACATAGATGCTCGCACTTCACCATGCTACTCTGAACTACTCTCCGGTTGGATAACGAACACCACTTCCTCACTGCTTAGGACTGCCGAAGCAATCCTTAAAGGTCGCGTAGCATGGATCACAAGAGTAACATCTACATGTTCAACTAGATTACAAAGCTCATGATCACGTAAAGATCACATCATAAGAGAGAGAGAGAGAGATGAACCACATAGCTACTATACATCCCGCAACCCCAGGGAGAACTACTCACTCCTCATCATAGGCGTCAGCAATGGCGATGAAGATGGTGGTGGGGTCGATGGAGATCCTTCCGGGGGCACTTCCCCGTCCCGGCAGGGTGCCGGAACATAGACTTCTGTCCCCCGAAACTTGGCTTCGATGTGACGGCAGCGGCGGAACTTTTCTGGATGATTCAGGGTTATTTTTAGGGTTTTTGCCTCGGGGGGATATATAGGCGAAAGGGCGGAGCCGGAGGTGGGCCACACCCTAGCCAGGCATGGCCAGGGCCCCACCCGCGCCTGGGGGTGGTGTGGTCCACCCAGGCCACCCCCGGGGTCCCCTTCTGGCTTCTGGAGTCTTCGGGTAAAATAGGGACTTCCTTCAAGTTTCGTCCAATTCCGAGAATATTTCCTTTGTAACTTTTCTGGAATCAAAAACAACAGAAAACAGGGAACTGGTACTATGGCATATTGTCGATATGTTAGTCACAGAAAATCCATAAAAACACCCAGAAGCTCAGTAAAAACATAGAGTAATTGGTAATAAACAAGCATGGAGCATAAAAAACTATAGATACGTTTGCAACGTATCACCTAACATGATCAAGATCATCTTTATATAATGCTACATGTTGTGTCTGCTAGGATCCGATGAATATTGAGTAGTATGTCAAGTTGATTATAGATCTATCTTATGTGTTATTTATGTTCTTGCATGCTCTCCGTTTCTAGTAGTTGCTTTGGCCAAGTAGTTGCTTGTGACTCGAAGAGGGGGTATTTATGCTAGATAGTGAGTTCATGCCTCCATTTAATCAGGGCAAGAGTGACATCAACTTCTAAGGTTGTGGATGTGCTATTGCCACTAGGGAGAAAACAACATTGCTTTATGCAATGATAATTCTATTGTTTACTTTACACACTTTGCTTACTGCGATAATCTGTTGCTTACAACTTAATACCCAAAGTTGTTCGGATGATATTCCGAGGGTGGATTATTAGTCATACATGCAGCTGGATGACGGTCTATGTATTATGTTGTAATGCCCACATCAAATCTCATAGTAGTCTTCATGCCATGTACATGCATTATGGTGCATTATGTATTTGTCAATTGCCCAGCTGTTATTGTTTACCCAACATGTTATTTATCTGTTATGGAGAGACACCTCTACTGAACTGTGGACCCCGATCCTTTCTTGATAATACAATATTGCTTCCAGACACTTTTCTCACACCGTTGCTTTTCTTCCAGCGGCACACTTTTCTGGCGCCATTGCTTTTTATTCATTGCAAACAAACTTCATCCACACTATATGTTTAACCCTTTGTTTTCAGCGAGACAAGTGGGATTGACAACCTCACTGTTCCATTGGGGCAAAGTAGATTAGTTGTTTGTGTGCAGGTCTCCACATTGTCGCTGACGCTGGTACAGCGCCTGCCAAAAGTCAGCTAGCTTCAACCTTGAGAAGTGCTTCCTTCCTCCTACTGGTCGATTGAACCTTGGTTTCATAATTGAGGGAAATTTGCCGCTGCAGTCATCTCACCTTAAACTTGGGGTTTCCCAATGGGTCCGTTGAGGGCAATCAGTGGGTTGCTTATACTGGGCGCAAATGAGACCACATAGTTCCCATGGTTTGTTGTCTATAAACCGTGTAGGGACGTTTACCATGGGCTCCCATTAATTCATTTTCCTTGAAAGGAATTTCAATATGGCTACGCCTCCAAGGATATATGGAACTCAGAAGTAACTTCTGATTCACTTGTCCCATACCAGGATCTATGGTTAGCGCAGTTTATATGACGCTTTGGAATGACCGATTAGAGTTGTTATTAAATCATATATATTCCCGGTACAATGGAACCACCTCCACCATATGATACTTCGATCGTATAACCAATCGATGGTTCCATCATCCACCATTTTATTTTAAAGCAGTATTTTGATGCAAGTGGTATGAAGTACTATTCAAATGTACTTTTGAAAAAAGACAATGGACATGAGCAAGAATGAACTTGCCTGGAAATTGCAAGGTAATGCAATTCGAAGGTTTACTTGACCCTGGAGCTTGGGTTCTGAAGAAACGACATTGTACAAATAGAAGACAATGTTTTAAACTCCAGATGATTTGAAGAGATTATTTGCAAATAGTTTTGATAAACTCTTCCAGTGTATTTAAGTAATTTTATTATTGAATTTAGGGTTCTCATATGAATTTCACTTAAGAATTTTCACATGAATTTCACTTTAGAATTTTCATATATCTGAAAAATTCTACTTTTTTCACAAGGGTTATATTGCTTCACTACAGAAAGATCCATTGAACTGAAGCACATCTTTGATCTGACAACCGGATAAGCTATGAGACACCAGAAGGACCGCGGATAGCCAGATCTCTATAAAATCTCTCTATGCCGCAAAGATAGATATATTGTAAACTTGGAAGAAATTCTAAGATATTTATCTTAGGTTGATTTCAAAGAATTTTGGACAGCAAATATGCAAGGGAGAAAGAGAGGGATGGCTGGGCCAAAAAGAGCAAGGTGGAGAGGTCCTCTACCCCTCCTTAATTATATAGGAGAGGAGGGGAGGCAGCCCAGGGGGGGCGTCGGCCATGGGGGGTGCCCCTTCCCCTCTCTCCTCATCAACTCCATCCTCTTAACCTCCTTTATTCACTAAATGCATTATGGTGTTTAATTTGAGTAGAAACTCCTCCAATTAAACCAAGGGGGTTTCCATTCATAAATGAAAACATATTTAAGAATTTTATCAATATTTGTTAATTCAATTAACAAACATTATTCAAACAGCCCCTTGCATATAGTGGATATTACCTAGAACTCCTTCTAATGGTTTTCCCAAAAACCTCTCCGATGATTTTCAAATTATTTCAGTGTTTTCGTATCCTCTCAAATGCGTCAACTAACGTTAAGTGTGTCACTCTAAGGTCCGTGAATATTGCAGACATAATCGAGACCCCTCTTTGATTAATAGTCAACAGCGGGATCTGGAAAATCCATAAAGACTCTTGCAAATCCGAAGATAAATTCTGAGATCGTGTGAACCATCAACGGTGTAGATAAATCCTTTTGTCTCGCAATATTTTACTTGTCCGAGATATGATCGTTGGTATCTATCATACCTAGTTCGATCTCGTTACCAACAGGTACTCGCTACTCGTTCTGTGATATGGCATTCTTGTGACCTAGTCACATGCTTTCAAGCGGTGTCAATGTTATATCACCGAGAGGGCCCAGAGTATATATCTCCGTCATATAGATGGACAAATCCCACTCTTGATCCATGAGCCTCAACCAACACTTTCCGAATACCTGATGAGATCACCTTTTTAGCCAACCAATGACGGTGTGACGCTTGATGCTATCAAGACTCTCTTCCGGTGTCGGTGATTGACATGATCTCATGGTCTAAGAATTAGAGCTAGTTTGTTTGAGTACTAAGACAATTTGAACTTGATGACTTGATTGTATTGCTTAGCTTACTATGTGTAACACCCCGAGACCGATGTGCCAGGTGTCGTGCAGTCATTCGCTGGTGTTGCCTTGTCATTGCTTGCGTGTCATGCATTGCATATCATGTCATCATGTGCATTTCATTTGCATACGTGTTCGTCTCATGCATCCGAGCATTTTCCCCGTTGTCCGTTTTGCAATCCGGCGCTCCGTTCTCCTCCGGTGGTCATTTCTACCTTCCTTTCGTGTGTGGGGATTAAACATTTCCGGATTGGACCGAGACTTGCCATGCGGCCTTGGTTTACTACCGGTAGACCGCTTGTCAAGTTTCGTATCATTTGGACTTCGTTTGATACTCCAACGGTCAACCGAGGGACCGAAAAGGCCTCGTGTGTGTGCAGCCCAACACCCCTCCATTTTGGCCCAAAACCCACCAAACTCTGCTCCTTCGTCTCGGTCGTTCGATCACGATCGCGTGGCCGCAAACCGCACCTCATTTGGACTCTCCTAGCCCCCTCTACGCCCATATATTCAACCCCCTCCGAAATTCGCGGTTCATTCTTCCCCTAACCCTAAAAATTCCCAGATCCGCGCCGCCGGACGGAATCCCCACCTTCACCGGACATGTCCGTGCCCCTCCACGCCGCTCCAGCCAACCAGAGGCTGCCACGTCACCTTGCCGCCGCCGCTAGCCAACCAGCGCGCGCCACCTGTCCGCTCGGTGCCCACTTCGCTGCACCACGCCGCAGAGCCCGCGAGGCCCGCCGCAGGCCCTCTCGGGCCCGAGGCTCCCCGCCGCGCCTTTCCTTCGTCCCCGCCGCCTCGGGCGTTTCACGCCGCCACCGACCCTCGCCGGAACGCCGCCGCAGTGCCGCGCCGGACTGGACTCCGGTCATCACCAACCCTCGCCGGAGTCCGCCCCCGTCGCCCCTTCGTTTCCCAGCCGCCGTCCAGCTCGCTGCTGCCTCGATCCGTCCCAGGAGGGGCCCCGGGGGGTCGCCTGCCTCCAGATCCGTCGCCGGAGCCGAGCTCCCTCTCATCGCCGCCACCATCGGTGGATCGGGAGGAACCAGCCACCCCGATCGACGCCGTTGACCCTCCGCATGGGCCACGCCCGAGTCTGGCCCATCTCCAGCGCCGGCCTCGCTCGACCTCCTCCCCAGCTCCCTTCGCCAGCCGCATGGGCCGCATCCCAGGCCCAGCGCACCGCCTCCCCGCCCGGCCTGCTTCCCCAGCGCAGCGCCAGGCCCAGCCGGGCCAGATCCGCCCCGCGCCAGCGCAGCCCCGTGTCGGCCGGCCTGCCCTCTCCTCCTTCACGGGCCGAAGCCCATGGTGAGGCCACCACCAGCGCCTCCTCATTTTTGTTGTTGTTCTGTTGGGCCAGCCTCTGATTTCGTCCTATATATGTTTTTTTACAGATCTGTGGTTTTAGCTTTATTCAGAGGCCAGCAGTTTTACAGTTTAGTCCCTAGACAACATGCATATAATAACTCAAAAATCGTGCATCGGATTAAAATGAATTATATATGAAACTTGCTCAGAATTTTGCGTAGATTAATAATATCCAACTTTCACCTATGTTTGAAATGTTTAAAATGTTGTTTGTATTAATTTGCTCCTATGCCATGCTAAAATGATTTAATTCATAACTAAATAACCGTAACTCCGATTTTAATAAACTTTATATGTAAATGGGGTAGAATTTTGCCTAGTTTATCATGGTGGCATCACTTTGCATGTTAAACAACTCTAAAATTGTGTTTAGGGCAGATCAGGTCCAAACCTAATATTTGCACATGAGGATTTCCGGAATTGTTGTTCGTTGCTTCCGGCCTCCTTTAAACTTGCCTAGATAGGTAGTTTTGTTGTGCTTCACCTCTTGCCATGTTCAACAACATTTAACATTGTTGAGTACCTAACCGAGATCGAACTAAATAATTGATGTGGTGTTTTTTCAATATGCATCTCGATGCATATTGTGCTCCACTTAATGTGTAGGATTGTTTGTGCACTTTGCCAGGCCATGCTTCATTAAACCGGACATGCATCATACTTGGTTGTGCATCATGCCATGTTGATGTGTTGGTTGTTTACTATGTTGTTTGCTCTTTTCCGGTGATTGCTTCTTCGGGTTGGTTCCGATAACGTCGAGTTTGTGAGGACCCGTTCGCCTACGTCCGGTTGTCTTCTTCATGGTTTCGTTCTTCTTCCTTGCGGGATTTCAGGCAAGATGATCATACCCTCGAAATCACTACTATCTTTGCTATGCTAGTTTGCTCGCTCTTTTGCTATGCCATTGCTACGATGCCTACCACTTGCTTGTCAGCCTCCCAAATTACCATGTTCAGCCCCTAACCCACCATTGTCCTAGCAAACCGTTGATTGGCTATGTTACCGCTTTGCTCAGCCCCTCTTATAGCGTTGTTAGTTGCAGGTGAAGATTGAAGTTTGTTCCTTGTTGGAACATGGAGATGTTGTTCCTTGTTGGAACATGTTTACTTGTTGGGATATCACAATATATCTTATTTAATTAATGCATCTATATACTTGGTAAAGGGTGGAAGGCTCGGCCTTATGCCTGGTGTTTTGTTCCACTCTTGCCGCCCTAGTTTCCGTCATATCAGTGTTATGTTCCCGGATTTTGCGTCCCTTACGCGGTTGGGCTATAATGGGAACCCCTTGACAGTTCGCCTTAAGTAAAGCTCTTCCAGCAACGCCCAACATTGGTTTTACCATTTGCCACCTAGCCTTTTCTTTTCCCTTGGGGGTCGCGCGCCCAAGGGTCATCATTATTTTAACCCCCCCCCCCCCGGGCCAGTGCTCCTCTGAGTGTTGGTCCGAACTGAGCTGCCTGCGGGGCCACCTCGGGGAAACTTGAGGGTTGGTTTTACTCGTAGCTAGTCTCATCTGAGTGTGCCCTGAGAAAGAGATATGTGCAGCTCCTATCGGGATTTGTCGGCACATTCGGGCGGTGTTGCTGGTTTAGTTTTACCCTGTCGAAATGTCTTGTTGTACTGGGATACCGAGTCTGATCGGAATGTCTCGGGTGGAGGTCTATTCCTTCATTGACCGTGAGAGCTTGTGATGGGCTAAGTTGGGACACCCCTGCAGGGATTTGAACTTTCGAAAGCCGTGCCCGCGGTTATGGGCAGATGGGAATTTGTTAACGTCCGGTT
Organism: Triticum monococcum; assembly: GCA_034509565.1. Taxonomy (NCBI): domain Eukaryota; kingdom Viridiplantae; phylum Streptophyta; class Magnoliopsida; order Poales; family Poaceae; genus Triticum; species Triticum monococcum. Next base: position 612,048,510 of record CM067842.1, read on the forward strand.
GTAGAAAACCTAAAGTTGACCTTAATTAAAATGAATCAACAGCGTGTGTAACCGTGATGGTCTCTTTCCGGTGGAGTCCGGGAAGTGAACACGGTTGTTGGAGTTATGCTTGACGTAGGTAGTCCAGGATCACTTCTTGATCATACCTTTATCGACCGTGCTTTGCCTTCTCTTCTCGCTCTCATTTGCGTATGTTAGCCACCATATATGCTAGACGCTTGCTGCAGCTCCACCTCATACCTTTACCTTACCCATAAGCTTAAATAGTCTTGATCACGAGGGTGCGAGATTGCTGAGTCCCCTGTGGCTCACAGATACTTCCAAAACCAGCTTGCAGGTGCCGATGAGTCCGAGCAGATGACGCAACCCAGCTCAGGAGGAGCTCGATGAAGATCTTGTCCTTCGTGTTGTTTCGTGTTAGTTGATCAGTAGTGGAGCCCAGTTGGGGTCGATCGGGGACCTTTGTCGCATTTGGGGTTCTTCTTTTATTTTGGTTCCGTAGTCGGACCATGAGTGCATTTGATTGATGTAATGCTTATTCATGTAATTGTGTGAAGTGGCGATTGTAAGCCAACTATGTACCTTTTTCCCTTATTGTATTACATGGGTTGTGTGAAGATTACCTCACTTGCGACATATGCCTTAAATGCGATTATGCCTCTAAGTCGTGACTCGACACGTGGGAGATATAGTCGCATCGAGGGTGTTACAAGTTGGTAATCAGAGCCTTCCCCGACCTTAGGAGCCCCCATTGCTTGATCGTTTTTAGCAGCCGAGTTGTGTCTAGAAAAATGTTTTGAGTCCTTAGGAATTATATATCGGAGAGCTTAGGAATTCTTTTTTACTTCCCAGTCTCCTCATCGCTCTGGTAAGGCATCCTGACATAGAGTTTTGACTCATCTCTTCTCAAATTTCACTAAATTTTTTTTAGGATCACGCGAGTATCTTGGTTTTGTTCCGATGGCTTATGATGAGAACACTGTCTTGGTGCCTCCTGTCAGGGGTTTAGTGGAAGTGTCCCGGGGAGTTGAGCTCTGAGGTGTTGTCATCATAATTTTATCGTTGCAATTCTGGCATACTTGAGATATGTGCGCGACATCGAAAATCTCTTTTATGCAGTTCGTTGGTGAGATAACCTCGACGCCACCCAGTACTTGGGCGGGAGTTCGGGAGTATCGCCATAACTTGTATAACGGATGCTTTTCGAAGGTTGAGATAGATGGTTTCCGAAGGTTTCTTGGTTATGTGTTGAAGGTTGGATGCAGCTGGATGTAGGATTTGCTAGCTTGGGTGAGATATTATGCTTCCCCTGTATCCTCAACACCTGATTGCATAACCGGAAAGTTTCGGGAGTTTCATAGGTGGGAATTCAAGTAGCTCTTAGGATATCCTTCCAACAGATGTATGATATGAAATTGGGGTTCGACGTCTAGTGGTTCGCCTATTCACGGTCGGTTTTACAGTGGTCTCGTTGTGTCTTAAAGAGTCCTTGGCTATGCTGACTCGGGGACGCTCCGTATGTCATGTGCACCGCCTTGTACATGATGGTGCTGTACGATCGAGCCCGTGTAGGTCCCACCATGAAAACTTCGGACGAAATTTCTATCATGTGTTTGTTCCGGCTTATTTCGCAAGCCAACCCTTGGTTTCATTTCGAGTTGTGGTATTCGAGTTGCTTCAATGTCAAGTGTTGATTCCATACCTTTCTCAAGTGGTGTTCTTATACTCCGATGTGAATACTAATCCCTCTTGATCATCGAGATTGTGTTGTCAATCCTTTTAACCGCCGTGTTTCTCTTCAAGTGGATCCAATTTTGTCAACATTCACAAGATCAATTATCACTTCTTCTCAACGGTGTTCGTTTCTTCCATCTCAGGTTGCATTTGTTTTCCCGCCCACCCACCCTTTTTCTTCAAGGACTCAGATTTCTCAATCAAGTATCATTTTATCGATGGGATTCTCTTCATTCTTTTCCTTCAATGTTCGTATCCGGTGATTCTCATGAAGATTCTAACGGAGTTTCTAGTTCATCATTCTTCATTCTTTTTCTCCTCCGGTGTTGCCAAATCAAGCTTTTGGTGTTTGATCATATCCTTTCCTCGTTTCAATGCTTTCTCATGCCGGTGCAATCCTTAATCATTCACTTCTCGCTATTCAATTGTTCCGGAGTGCTCAAGATATCTCGAAGATTCGTGTTTCCACTCTTCTTTCGTTCAAGCTCTTTCGAGGATGCTCCCTCATTCAAGCCATTTTATTTAACCGGTGCTTCTCTCTTTTAAATCGTTCTACGGTGTTTCTTTTGAGTGGGCCCTAACCCACAGGTCTTTTCCCAGGATCTTACCTGACTCTTCTTATTTTCCCGGAGCTATCCTAATTTTTTTTTCGAAGTTTGACGTAAGTATGAGTTATCTTCAGCCATATGTATTTTCTCCAAGATCTGTCAAATTCTTTTCATCGTTGGATCAACCTCTTCGTTTTGATTCCTCCGGAGTGTCTAAATAATTCTTGGTGGTGTTTCTCGTCGTTATTCTTGGATTTTGAAGACCGAAGAAGAGTTTCTCTTTATTCTTGCTACATTCTCTTCAAGATTCATGGTGCTAGCTTGTTGCCATCCTCTCATAATTATTTTCGATTGTGAGTTATTCTTTTCACCCTTTCGGTGCAAATTCAAGAGTCTTCTCAGTTTGTTATCTGGAGTCCATCAAGTCAGGTTTATTCATTCTCAGCTTTCACTTATAATTCTCCGATCTTACCGGTGCTTCGTTCAAGTGATCTTTAATCGGCTCGTGATCTTTTCGTTCTCTTGTATCTAAATTGTCTCAAGCATCTTCATTCATTTGCTAATTTTTCCCGGTGTTTCTTTATCTTCTCTTCGTTCATTTTTAATTCTTACGGTGGTTCTTCCAAGATTCTTATTCCTTCGTTTATCATATCAATTATTTGTTGTTTTCAATCCTTCCGGTGGTTTGTTGAAGACCTTCTCAAGTTGGCGCTATATCTATCTTAATCCTTTCTACGAGAATAAGTAGTATGCCAATTCCATTGCTTGTCATCAATTTTAATTGGTGAAGGATACGCATAATGTAATTCTTATTCTTGTTTCATCCTAATGATTAATTCTTATTCCGGAGGCCCTTCAAACTCCCGGTTTCATTTGTTTCATCTTCTCTTTTTCTCGGAGTCCAACCTCTTTCAATTATATTATCACGGAGTTCTCTATTTAAATCATTACGAGGCTTCAATCATATTCTTTTCATCATTCAATTATTTTGGATCAATCTTTTTATTACCGGAGTTCTTCATGGAGGCTCTACATGATGGTCCATCAAGGATTTAATTCCTTCTCGAAGTGTCCATCGAGATTCTTTTCAAAGGAGCTCAAGCCTTCTTCATCTTGCTATCCGGAGTGCAATTCTTTCTACCATATTACCGGAGGTGGTATTGTATCATTCTTGATAATTTGAGTTCATGTATTCATGATTCACATGCTGTCAAGATTGGGATATTTTAAATCCATCAATCTCGTCATTGGAGTTATCTTGGGTTATATTTCACCTTAAGCCTTCCCTAAGGATGGTTGTTATTATTGTGCTTATAAATGACCCAAGTTCTTCAATTATCCTCCCGGTGTTATAGTTTCTCGTCTCCTTGTTCATTCCAACCCAATTCTCTTCCCGTGAGTGGCAGGTTGTCACCTCATAAGTTGAGTTGTATTCCATAAGACCATATATCATGATTACTCTTTTCGTTGTTGTTTTTACAACAATTCCGTTCGACTTTTTCTCCTAAAGATGCCTTGTCAAGCTCTTTTGTGGCAGAAGTTGGCATTTTTCTTCTCCATTCTCCTATTTCAATTATCTATCTTCTATTCTTTTGTTCCGGAGGCATTGTGATGTCCATCTTTTCAACCCATCATCTCGTTTTGTCAAAAGATCATGATCTTTCCATGCCTATACTTTTATTGGAGTGTTGTGTCCTCTTTTCAAGTATACTCTCTTCTTGTCAAGTTCAATTCCTTCCATTTACAGATGGAGTGCTGTCCAAATTATATCACTCTTATTCCTTCCCTATCCTGTTGAACCGGAGTATTGTGCCCCTTTGTTCAAGTTCTTTTCGCCTTATCAAGTCTTGCATCCTTTTCTCTACCGGAGTGTCGTCTGAGATTTTTCTTACCCTCTTGTTCCATTCATTCAATAGTTCCGGTGGTAGTGTGTTGTGATTTCATTAAATATCTTCTCATCTTATCAAGACCTTATTCAATTCTTTTTCTTTCCAACCGGAGTGCTGCCCGATTTTGGTTTTTCCTTGATCCCCTTCCTTAACCGGAGTGTTTTTCTATATATATCTTCACTTTAACCTCAAGGTTTTTCGCAATGTTCCTTGTCCCTCTTTTCTAACGGAGTGTTTTCGAATTTGTCATCTCCGTTGTATTCTTTTCTCGAGATGGCCTAACCTCTCAAGGTTCTTTGGTTTCACTCGTTTGTCAAAGAAGCAACTTAGTTTTACCTCTCCTTTTTCTCTTCCGTTGTTTTTCCCCCGGTGCCATTCTAGATCTCGGGACGAGATCCTCTTGTAGTGGTGGAGTGTTGTAACGCCCCGAGACCGATGTGCCAGGTGTCGTGCAGTCATTCGCTGGTGTTGCCTTGTCATTGCTTGCGTGTCATGCATTGCATATCATGTCATCATGTGCATTTCATTTGCATAGTGTTCGTCTCATGCATCCGAGCATTTTCCCCGTTGTCCGTTTTGCAATCCGGCGCTCCGTTCTCCTCCGGTGGTCATTTCTACCTTCCTTTCGTGTGTGGGGATTAAACATTTCCGGATTGGACCGAGACTTGCCATGCGGCCTTGGTTTACTACCGGTAGACCGCCTGTCAAGTTTCGTATCATTTGGACTTCGTTTGATACTCCAACGGTCAACCGAGGGACCGAAAAGGCCTCGTGTGTGTGCAGCCCAACACCCCTCCAGTTTGGCCCAAAACCCACCAAACTCTGCTCCTTCGTCTCGGTCGTTCGATCACGATCGCGTGGCCGCAAACCGCACCTCATTTGGACTCTCCTAGCCCCCTCTACGCCTATATATTCAACCCCCTCCGAAATTCGCGGTTCATTCTTCCCCTGACCCTAAAAATTCCCAGATCCGCGCCGCCGGACGGAATCCCCACCTTCACCGGACATGTCCGCGCCCCTCCACGCCGCTCCAGCCAACCAGAGGCTGCCATGTCACCTCGCCGCCGCCGCTAGCCAACCAGCGCGCGCCACCTGTCCGCTCGGTGCCCACTTCGCCGCACCACGCCGCAGAGCCCGCGAGGCCCGCCGCAGGCCCTCTCGGGCCCGAGGCTCCCCGCCGCGCCTTTCCTTCGTCCCCGCCGCCTCGGGCGTTTCACGCCGCCACCGACCCTCACCGGAACGCCGCCGCAGTGCCGCGCCGGACTGGACTCCGGTCATCACCAACCCTCGCCGGAGTCCGCCCCCGTCGCCCCTTCGTTTCCCAGCCGCCGTCCAGCTCGCTGCTGCCTCGATCCGTCCCAGGAGGGGCCCCGGGGGGTCGCCTGCCTCCAGATCCGTCGCCGGAGCCGAGCTCCCTCTCGCCGCCGCCGCCATCGGTGGATCGGGAAGAACCAGCCACCCCGATCGACGCCGTTGACCCTCCGCGTGGGCCACGCCCGAGTCTGGCCCATCTCCAGCGCCGGCCTCGCTCGGCCTCCTCCCCAGCTCCCTTCGCCAGCCGCATGGGCCGCATCCCAGGCCCAGCGCGCCGCCTCCCCGCCCGGCCTGCTTCCCCAGCGCAGCGCCAGGCCCAGCCGGGCCAGATCCGCCCCGCGCCAGCGCAGCCCCGCGTCGGCCGGCCTGCCCTCTCCTCCTTCACGGGCCGAAGCCCATGGTGAGGCCACCACCAGCGCCTCCTCATTTTTTTGTTGTTCTGTTGGGCCAGCCTCTGATTTCGGCCTATATATGTTTTTTTACAGATCTGTGGTTTTAGCTTTATTCAGAGGCCAGCAGTTTTACAGTTTAGTCCCTATACAACATGCATATAATAACTCAAAAATCGTGCATCGGATTAAAATGAATTATATATGAAACTTGCTCAGAATTTTGCGTAGATTAATAATATCCAACTTTCACCTATGTTTGAAATGTTTAAAATGTTGTTTGTATTAATTTGCTCCTATGCCATGCTAAAATGATTTAATTCATAACTAAATAACCGTAACTCCGATTTTAATAAACTTTATATGTAAATGGGGTAGAATTTTGCCTAGTTTATCATGGTGGCATCACTTTGCATGTTAAACAACTCTAAAATTGTGTTTAGGGCAGATCAGGTCCAAACCTAATATTTGCACATGAGGATTTCCGGAATTGTTGTTCGTTGCTTCCGGCCTCATTTAAACTTGCCTAGATAGGTAGTTTTGTTGTGCTTCACCTCTTGCCATGTTCAACAACATTTAACATTGTTGAGTACCTAACCGAGATCGAACTAAATAATTGATGTGGTGTTTTTTCAATATGCATCTCGATGCATATTGTGCTCCACTTAATGTGTAGGATTGTTTGTGCACTTTGCCAGGCCATGCTTCATTAAACCGGACATGCATCATACTTGGTTGTGCATCATGCCATGTTGATGTGTTGGTTGTTTACTATGTTGTTTGCTCTTTTCCGGTGATTGCTTCTTCGGGTTGGTTCCGATAACGTCGAGTTTGTGAGGACCCGTTCGCCTACGTCCGGTTGTCTTCTTCATGGTTTCGTTCTTCTTCCTTGCGGGATTTCAGGCAAGATGATCATACCCTCGAAATCACTACTATCTTTGCTATGCTAGTTTGCTCGCTCTTTTGCTATGCCATTGCTATGATGCCTACCACTTGCTTGTCAGCCTCCCAAATTACCATGTTCAGCCCCTAACCCACCATTGTCCTAGCAAACCGTTGATTGGCTATGTTACCGCTTTGCTCAGCCCCTCTTATAGCGTTGTTAGTTGCAGGTGAAGATTGAAGTTTGTTCCTTGTTGGAACATGGAGATGTTGTTCCTTGTTGGAACATGGAGATGTTGTTCCTTGTTGGAACATGTTTACTTGTTGGGATATCACAATATATCTTATTTAATTAATGCATCTATATACTTGGTAAAGGGTGGAAGGCTCGGCCTTATGCCTGGTGTTTTGTTCCACTCTTGCCGCCCTAGTTTCCGTCATATCGGTGTTATGTTCCCGGATTTTGCGTCTCTTACGCGGTTGGGCTATAATGGGAACCCCTTGACAGTTCGCCTTAAGTAAAGCTCTTCCAGCAACGCCCAACATTGGTTTTACCATTTGCCACCTAGCCTTTTCTTTTCCCTTGGGGGTCGCGCGCCCAAGGGTCATCATTATTTTAACCCCCCCCGGGCCAGTGCTCCTCTGAGTGTTGGTCCGAACTGAGCTGCCTGCGGGGCCACCTCGGGGAAACTTGAGGGTTGGTTTTACTCATAGCTAGTCTCATCTGAGTGTGCCCTGAGAAAGAGATATGTGCAGCTCCTATCGGGATTTGTCGGCACATTCGGGCGGTGTTGCTGGTTTAGTTTTACCCTGTCGAAATGTCTTGTTGTACTGGGATACCGAGTCTGATCGGAATGTCTCGGGTGGAGGTCTATTCCTTCATTGACCGTGAGAGCTTGTGATGGGCTAAGTTGGGACACCCCTGCAGGGATTTGAACTTTCGAAAGCCGTGCCCGCGGTTATGGGCAGATGGGAATTTGTTAACGTCCGGTTGTAGAAAACCTAAAGTTGACCTTAATTAAAATGAATCAACAGCGTGTGTAACCGTGATGGTCTCTTTCCGGCGGAGTCCGGGAAGTGAACACGGTTGTTGGAGTTATGCTTGACGTAGGTAGTCCAGGATCACTTCTTGATCATACCTTTATCGACCGTGCTTTGCCTTCTCTTCTCGCTCTCATTTGCGTATGTTAGCCACCATATATGCTAGACGCTTGCTGCAGCTCCACCTCATACCTTTACCTTACCCATAAGCTTAAATAGTCTTGATCACGAGGGTGCGAGATTGCTGAGTCCCCTGTGGCTCACAGATACTTCCAAAACCAGCTTGCAGGTGCCGATGAGTCCGAGCAGATGACGCAACCCAGCTCAGGAGGAGCTCGATGAAGATCTTGTCCTTCGTGTTGTTTCGTGTTAGTTGATCAGTAGTGGAGCCCAGTTGGGGTCGATCGGGGACCTTTGTCGCATTTGGGGTTCTTCTTTTATTTTGGTTCCGTAGTCGGACCATGAGTGCATTTGATTGATGTAATGCTTATTCATGTAATTGTGTGAAGTGGCGATTGTAAGCCAACTATGTACCTTTTTCCCTTATTGCATTACATGGGTTGTGTGAAGATTACCTCACTTGCGACATATGCCTTAAATGCGATTATGCCTCTAAGTCGTGCCTCGACACGTGGGAGATATAGTCGCATCGAGGGTGTTACAAGTTGGTAATCAGAGCCTTCCCCGACCTTAGGAGCCCCCATTGCTTGATCGTTTTTAGCAGTCGAGTTGTGTCTAGAAAAATGTTTTGAGTCCTTAGGAATTATATATCGGAGAGCTTAGGAATTCTTTTTTACTTCCCAGTCTCCTCATCGCTCTGGTAAGGCATCCTGACATAGAGTTTTGACTCTTCTCTTCTCAAATTTCACTAAATGTTTTTTAGGATCACGCGAGTATCTTGGTTTTGTTCCGATGGCTTATGATGAGAACACTGTCTTGGTGCCTCCTGTCAGGGGTTTAGTGGAAGTGTCCCGGGGAGTTGAGCTCTGAGGTGTTGTCATCATAATTTTATCGTTGCAATTCTGGCATACTTGAGATATGTGTGCGACATCAAAAATCTCTTTTATGCAGTTCGTTGGTGAGATAACCTCGACGCCACCCAGTACTGGGGCGGGAGTTCGGGAGTATCGCCATAACTTGTATAACGGATGCTTTTCGAAGGTTGAGATAGATGGTTTCCGAAGGTTTCTTGGTTATGTGTTGAAGGTTGGATGCAGCTGGATGTAGGATTTGCTAGCTTGGGTGAGATATTATGCTTCCCCTGTATCCTCAACACCTGATTGCATAACCGGAAAGTTTCGGGAGTTTCATAGGTGGGAATTCAAGTAGCTCTTAGGATATCCTTCCAACAGATGTATGATATGAAATTGGGGTTCGACGTCTAGTGGTTCGCCTATTCACGGTCGGTTTTACAGTGGTCTCATTGTGTCTTAAAGAGTCCTTGGCTATGCTGACTCGGGGACGCTCCGTATGTCATGTGCACCGCCTTGTACATGATGGTGCTGTACGATCGAGCCCGTGTAGGTCCCACCATGAAAACTTCGGACGAAATTTCTATCATGTGTTTGTTCCGGCTTATTTCGCAAGCCAACCCTTGGTTTTATTTCGAGTTGTGGTATTCGAGTTGCTTCAATGTCAAGTGTTGATTCCATACCTTTCTCAAGTGGTGTTCTTATACTCCGATGTGAATACTAATCCCTCTTGATCATCGAGATTGTGTTGTCAATCCTTTTAACCGCCGTGTTTCTCTTCAAGTGGATCCAATTTTGTCAACATTCACAAGATCAATTATCACTTCTTCTCAACGGTGTTCGTTTCTTCCATCTCAGGTTGCATTTGTTTTCCCGCCCACCCACCCTTTTTCTTCAAGGACTCAGATTTCTCAATCAAGTATCATTTTATCGATGGGATTCTCTTCATTCTTTTCCTTCAATGTTCGTATCCGGTGATTCTCATGAAGATTCTAACGGAGTTTCTAGTTCATCATTCTTCATTCTTTTTCTCCTCCGGTGTTGCCAAATCAAGCTTTTGGTGTTTGATCATATCCTTTCCTCGTTTCAATGCTTTCTCATGCCGGTGCAATCCTTAATCATTCACTTCTCGCTATTCAATTGTTCCGGAGTGCTCAAGATATCTCGAAGATTCGTGTTTCCACTCTTCTTTCGTTCAAGCTCTTTCGAGGATGCTCCCTCATTCAAGCCATTTTATTTAACCGGTGCTTCTCTCTTTTAAATCGTTCTACGGTGTTTCTTTTGAGTGGGCCCTAACCCACAGGTCTTTTCCCAGGATCTTACCTGACTCTTCTTATTTTCCCGGAGCTATCCTAATTTTTTTTTCGAAGTTTGACGTAAGTATGAGTTATCTTCAGCCATATGTATTTTCTCCAAGATCTGTCAAATTCTTTTCATCGTTGGATCAACCTCTTCGTTTTGATTCCTCCGGAGTGTCTAAATAATTCTTGGTGGTGTTTCTCGTTGTTATTCTTGGATTTTGAAGACCGAAGAAGAGTTTCTCTTTATTCTTGCTACATTCTCTTCAAGATTTATGGTGCTAGCTTGTTGCCATCCTCTCATAATTATTTTCGATTGTGAGTTATTCTTTTCACCCTTTCGGTGCAAATTCAAGAGTCTTCTCAGTTTGTTATCTGGAGTCCATCAAGTCAGGTTTATTCATTCTCAGCTTTCACTTATAATTCTCCGATCTTACCGGTGCTTCGTTCAAGTGATCTTTAATCGGCTCGTGATCTTTTCGTTCTCTTGTATCTAAATTGTCTCAAGCATCTTCATTCATTTGCTAATTTTTCCCGGTGTTTCTTTATCTTCTCTTCGTTCATTTTTAATTCTTACGGTGGTTCTTCCAAGATTCTTATTCCTTCGTTTATCATATCAATTATTTGTTGTTTTCAATCCTTCCGGTGGTTTGTTGAAGACCTTCTCAAGTTGGCGCTATATCTATCTTAATCCTTTCTACGAGAATAAGTAGTATGCCAATTCCATTGCTTGTCATCAATTTTAATTGGTGAAGGATACGCATAATGTAATTCTTATTCTTGTTTCATCCTAATGATTAATTCTTATTCCGGAGGCCCTTCAAACTCCCGGTTTCATTTGTTTCATCTTCTCTTTTTCTCGGAGTCCAACCTCTTTCAATTATATTATCACGGAGTTCTCTATTTAAATCATTACGAGGCTTCAATCATATTCTTTTCATCATTCAATTATTTTGGATCAATCTTTTTATTACCGGAGTTCTTCATGGAGGCTCTACATGATGGTCCATCAAGGATTTAATTCCTTCTCGAAGTGTCCATCGAGATTCTTTTCAAAGGAGCTCAAGCCTTCTTCATCTTGCTATCCGGAGTGCAATTCTTTCTACCATATTACCGGAGGTGGTATTGTATCATTCTTGATAATTTGAGTTCATGTTTTCATGATTCACATGCTGTCAAGATTGGGATATTTTAAATCCATCAATCTCGTCATTGGAGTTATCTTGGGTTATATTTCACCTTAAGCCTTCCCTAAGGATGGTTGTTATTATTGTGCTTATAAATGACCCAAGTTCTTCAATTATCCTCCCGGTGTTATAGTTTCTCGTCTCCTTGTTCATTCCAACCCAATTCTCTTCCCGTGAGTGGCAGGTTGTCACCTCATAAGTTGAGTTGTATTCCATAAGACCATATATCATGATTACTCTTTTCGTTGTTGTTTTTACAACAATTCCGTTCGACTTTTTCTCCTAAAGATGCCTTGTCAAGCTCTTTTGTGGCAGAAGTTGGCATTTTTCTTCTCCATTCTCCTATTTCAATTATCTATCTTCTATTCTTTTGTTCCGGAGGCATTGTGATGTCCATCTTTTCAACCCATCATCTCGTTTTGTCAAAAGATCATGATCTTTCCATGCCTATACTTTTATTGGAGTGTTGTGTCCTCTTTTCAAGTATACTCTCTTCTTGTCAAGTTCAATTCCTTCCATTTACAGACGGAGTGCTGTCCAAATTATATCACTCTTATTCCTTCCCTATCCTGTTGAACCGGAGTATTGTGCCCCTTTGTTCAAGTTCTTTTCGCCTTATCAAGTCTTGCATCCTTTTCTCTACCGGAGTGTCGTCTGAGATTTTTCTTACCCTCTTGTTCCATTCATTCAATAGTTCCGGTGGTAGTGTGTTGTGATTTCATTAAATATCTTCTCATCTTATCAAGACCTTATTCAATTCTTTTTCTTTCCAACCGGAGTGCTGCCCGATTTTGGTTTTTCCTTGATCCCCTTCCTTAACCGGAGTGTTTTTCTATATATATCTTCACTTTAACCTCAAGGTTTTTCGCAATGTTCCTTGTCCCTCTTTTCTAACGGAGTGTTTTCGAATTTGTCATCTCCGTTGTATTCTTTTCTCGAGATGGCCTAACCTCTCAAGGTTCTTTGGTTTCACTCGTTTGTCAAAGAAGCAACTTAGTTTTACCTCTCCTTTTTCTCTTCCGTTGTTTTTCCCCCGGTGCCATTCTAGATCTCGGGACGAGATCCTCTTGTAGTGGTGGAGTGTTGTAACGCCCCGAGACCGATGTGCCAGGTGTCGTGCAGTCATTCGCTGGTGTTGCCTTGTCATTGCTTGCGTGTCATGCATTGCATATCATGTCATCATGTGCATTTCATTTGCATACGTGTTCGTCTCATGCATCCGAGCATTTTCCCCGTTGTCCGTTTTGCAATCCGGCGCTCCGTTCTCCTCCGGTGGTCATTTCTACCTTCCTTTCGTGTGTGGGGATTAAACATTTCCGGATTGGACCGAGACTTGCCATGCGGCCTTGGTTTACTACCGGTAGACCGCCTGTCAAGTTTCGTATCATTTGGACTTCGTTTGATACTCCAACGGTCAACCGAGGGACCGAAAAGGCCTCGTGTGTGTGCAGCCCAACACCCCTCCAGTTTGGCCCAAAACCCACCAAACTCTGCTCCTTCGTCTCGGTCGTTCGATCACGATCGCGTGGCCGCAAACCGCACCTCATTTGGACTCTCCTAGCCCCCTCTACGCCTATATATTCAACCCCCTCCGAAATTCGCGGTTCATTCTTCCCCTGACCCTAAAAATTCCCAGATCCGCGCCGCCGGACGGAATCCCCACCTTCACTGGACATGTCCGCGCCCCTCCACGCCGCTCCAGCCAACCAGAGGCTGCCATGTCACCTCGCCGCCGCCGCTAGCCAACCAGCGCGCGCCACCTGTCCGCTCGGTGCCCACTTCGCCGCACCACGCCGCAGAGCCCGCGAGGCCCGCCGCAGGCCCTCTCGGGCCCGAGGCTCCCCGCCGCGCCTTTCCTTCGTCCCCGCCGCCTCGGGCGTTTCACGCCGCCACCGACCCTCGCCGGAACGCCGCCGCAGTGCCGCGCCGGACTGGACTCCGGTCATCACCAACCCTCGCCGGAGTCTGCCCCCGTCGCCCCTTCGTTTCCCAGCCGCCGTCCAGCTCGCTGCTGCCTCGATCCGTCCTAGGAGGGGCCCCGGGGGGTCGCCTGCCTCCAGATCCGTCGCCGGAGCCGAGCTCCCTCTCGCCGCCGCCGCCATCGGTGGATCGGGAAGAACCAGCCACCTCGATCGACGCCGTTGACCCTCCGCGTGGGCCACGCCCGAGTCTGGCCCATCTCCAGCGCCGGCCTCGCTCGGCCTCCTCCCCAGCTCCCTTCGCCAGCCGCATGGGCCGGATCCCAGGCCCAGCGCGCCGCCTCCCCGCCCGGCCTGCTTCCCCAGCGCAGCGCCAGGCCCAGCCGGGCCAGATCCGCCCCGCGCCAGCGCAGCCCCGCGTCGGCCGGCCTGCCCTCTCCTCCTTCACGGGCCGAAGCCCATGGTGAGGCCACCACCAGCGCCTCCTCATATTTTTGTTGTTCTGTTGGGCCAGCCTCTGATTTCGGCCTATATATGTTTTTTTTACTGATCTGTGGTTTTAGCTTTATTCAGAGGCCAGCAGTTTTACAGTTTAGTCCCTAGACAACATGCATATAATAACTCAAAAGTCGTGCATCGGATTAAAATGAATTATATATGAAACTTGCTCAGAATTTTGCGTAGATTAATAATATCCAACTTTCACCTATGTTTGAAATGTTTAAAATGTTGTTTGTATTAATTTGCTCCTATGCCATGCTAAAATGATTTAATTCATAACTAAATAACCGTAAATCCGATTTTAATAAACTTTATATGTAAATGGGGTAGAATTTTGCCTAGTTTATCATGGTGGCATCACTTTGCATGTTAAACAACTCTAAAATTGTGTTTAGGGCAGATCAGGTACAAACCTAATATTTGCACATGAGGATTTCCGGAATTATTGTTCGTTGCTTCCGGCCTCATTTAAACTTGCCTAGATAGGTAGTTTTGTTGTGCTTCACCTCTTGCCATGTTCAACAACATTTAACATTGTTGAGTACCTAACCGAGATCGAACTAAATAATTGATGTGGTGTTTTGTCAATATGCATCTCGATGCATATTGTGCTCCACTTAATGTGTAGGATTGTTTGTGCACTTTGCCAGGCCATGCTTCATTAAACCGGACATGCATCATACTTGGTTGTGCATCATGCCATGTTGATGTGTTGGTTGTTTACTATGTTATTTGCTCTTTTCCGGTGATTGCTTCTTTGGGTTGGTTCCGATAACGTCGAGTTTGTGAGGACCCGTTCGCCTACGTCCGGTTGTCTTCTTCATGGTTTCGTTCTTATTCCTTGCGGGATTTCAGGTAAGATGATCATACCCTCGAAATCACTACTATCTTTGCTATGCTAGTTTGCTCGCTCTTTTGCTATGTCATTGCTACGATGCCTACCACTTGCTTGTCAGCCTCCCAAATTGCCATGTTCAGCCCCTAACCCACCATTGTCCTAGCAAATCGTTGATTGGCTATGTTACCGCTTTGCTCAGCCCCTCTTATAGCGTTGTTAGTTGCAGGTGAAGATTGAAGTTTGTTCCTTGTTGGAACATGGAGATGTTGTTCCTTGTTGGAACATGTTTACTTGTTGGGATATCACAATATATCTTATTTAATTAATCCATCTATATACTTGGTAAAGGGTGGAAGGCTCGGCCTTATGCCTGGTGTTTTGTTCCACTCTTGCCGCCCTAGTTTCCGTCATATCGGTGTTATGTTCCCGGATTTTGCGTCCCTTACGCGGTTGGGCTATAATGGGAACCCCTTGACAGTTCGCCTTAAGTAAAGCTCTTCCAGCAACGCCCAACATTGGTTTTACCATTTGCCACCTAGCCTTTTCTTTTCCCTTGGGGGTCGCGCGCCCAAGGGTCATCATTATTTTAACCCCCCCCCCCGGGCCAGTGCTCCTCTGAGTGTTGGTCCGAACTGAGCTGCCTGCGGGGCCACCTCGGGGAAACTTGAGGGTTGGTTTTACTCGTAGCTAGTCTCATCTGAGTGTGCCCTGAGAAAGAGATATGTGCAGCTCCTATCGGGATTTGTCGGCACATTCGGGCGGTGTTGCTGGTTTAGTTTTACCCTGTCGAAATGTCTTGTTGTACTGGGATACCGAGTCTGATCGGAATGTCTCGGGTGGAGGTCTATTCCTTCGTTGACCGTGAGAGCTTGTGATGGGCTAAGTTGGGACACCCCTGCAGGGATTTGAACTTTCGAAAGCCATGCCCGCGGTTATTGGCAGATGGGAATTTGTTAACGTCCGGTTGTAGAAAACCTAAAGTTGACCTTAATTAAAATGAATCAACAGCGTGTGTAACCGTGATGGTCTCTTTCCGGCGGAGTCCGGGAAGTGAACACGGTTGTTGGAGTTATGCTTGACGTAGGTAGTCCAGGATCACTTCTTGATCATACCTTTATCGACCGTGCTTTGCCTTCTCTTCTCGCTCTCATTTGCGTATGTTAGCCACCATATATGCTAGACGCTTGCTGCAGCTCCACCTCATACCTTTACCTTACCCATAAGCTTAAATAGTCTTGATCGCGAGGGTGCGAGATTGCTGAGTCCCCTGTGGCTCACAGATACTTCCAAAACCAGCTTGCAGGTGCCGATGAGTCCGAGCAGATGACGCAACCCAGCTCAGGAGGAGCTCGATGAAGATCTTGTCCTTCGTGTTGTTTCGTGTTAGTTGATCAGTAGTGGAGCCTAGTTGGGGTCGATCGGGGACCTTTGTCGCATTTGGGGTTCTTCTTTTATTTTGGTTCCGTAGTCGGACCATGAGTGAATTTGATTGATGTAATGCTTATTCATGTAATTGTGTGAAGTGGCGATTGTAAGCCAACTATGTACCTTTTTCCCTTATTGTATTACATGGGTTGTGTGAAGATTACCTCACTTGCGACATATGCCTTCAATGCGATTATGCCTCTAAGTCGTGCCTCGACACGTGGGAGATATAGTCGCATCGAGGGTGTTACACTATGGGTGTGGTGTTCATCGTATCATTCTCCTAATGACATGACCCTGTTATTAACAACATCCAATATTCATGATCATGAAACCTTTGATCATCGGTTAATCAACGAGCTAGTTATATGAGAGGCTCTACAGGAACTCCTATTTGTTTATTTGTCACACATGTATTAACGTTTAGGATTTATACAATTCTAGCATGAGAAATAAACATCTATCATAAATATGGAATAATATATAATAACCACTTTATTATTGCCTCTCGGGCATATTCCTTTTAGTCTCCCACTTGCAGTAAAGTTAATAATTTTGATTACATAGTGATGAATCTAACACCCATGGTGTTTCGGTGTTGATCATGTTTCGCCCTAGGGAGAGCCTTAGTCAACGGGTCTGCCACATTCAGGTGTGTGTGTATTTTGCAAATGTTTACACCCCCTTCCTTGACATGTTCACGGATGGAGTGAAATCGTCGCTTGATATGTTTGCCTTTCTGGTGAGACCTTAGTTCCTTGGCATTGGCAATGGCACCATTGTTGTCACAATAAATGACCGTGGGATCTGATGCGCTAGGGACCACACCAAGTTCAGTAATGAATGCCTTCCTCCAAACCGCTTCTGAAGCTTCTTTTGAAGCTGCAACATATTCTGCTTCTGTTATTGATCCCGCTACCACCGATTGCTTGGAACTTCTCCAGCTGAGCACTCCTCCATTCATTATAAAAATGTATCTGGATTGCGACTTAGAGTCATCCGGATCGGTGTAAAAGCTAGCATCGACGTAACACTTTCCGACGAGCTCCTCTTCACCGCCATATACGAGAAACATTTCCTTAGTCCTTCTTAAGTACTTTAGGATGTGCTTGACCTCCATCTAGTGTTCCAAACCTGGATCAGATTGGTACCTGCTAGTCAAGCTAATAGCATGTGTCACATCCGGTCTAGTGCATAGCATAGCATACATGATAGGTCCTACCGCAGAGGTGTAGGGGACATTGCTCATTGTCTCTCTATCTTTTGTTGTAGCTGGTGCTTGAGTCTTACTCAACACTTCGCCTTGCAACATAGGTAAGATTCCTTTCTTACTTTGGTCCATTCTGAACATCTTCAGAATCTTGTCAAGGTATGTACTTTGTGAAATCCCAATCAAGCGTCTTGATCTATCTCTATAGATTTTTATTCCTAGAATATACGCTGATTCACCAAGGTCCTTCATTGAAAATTTCATGTTCAGATAACCTTTTACACTCTTTAAAAGTGTTGTATCATTTTCAATCATCAGTATGTCATCCACATATAGTGTTAGAAATGCTACATACCTCCCACTCACTTTCTTGTAAACACAAGCTTCTCCAAAAGTTTGGAAAAATCCAAACCCTTTGATCACCTCATCAAAGCGGAGATTCCAACTCCGGGATGCTTGCTTCAGTCCATAGATGGATCGCTGAGGTTTGCATACCTTGTCAGCATTTTCAGAATCAACAAAACATTTGGGCTGTATCATATACAACTCTTCCTCAATATTACCATTGAGGAACTTCATTTTGACATCCATTTGCTAGATTTCATAATCATAATATGTGGCAATTGCTAACAAAATCCTAACCGACTTTAGCATCGCTACGGGTGAGAAAGTCTCATCGTAGTCATCTCCTTGAACATGTCCAAAACATTTTGTGACAAGTCAAGCTTTATAGACGGTCACATTACCATTAGCGTCAGTGTTTCTTTTGAAAATGCATTTATTCTCAACGGCATTTCGATCATCGGGAAGGTCCACCAAAGTCCACACTTGGTTTTCGAACATGGATCCCATTTCGGATTTCATGGCTTCAAGCCATTTGTTGGAGTCTGGGCTCATCATCGCTTCTTCATATGTCGCAGGGACATCGTATTCATCTACCATGAAGTTCAAATCAGGGTCATCGTACAGCTCAGGAGCTGCACGTGTCCGTGTTGACCTGTGAGGTTTGGTAGTCTCCTCTGCTGGAGTTTCATGATCTTGATCATTAGCTCTCAATTCAAATGGTGAAGTCAACCTTGGAACATCTTCCATTGTTGCGCCACTCGCCATTTGATGTCCCCAGTGATGATGGTTGAGGATTGTTGGGAAACCCCAAGAGGAAGGTATGATGTAGGACATCAGACAAGTTTCCCTCAATGATGAAACCAAGGTTATCGAACCAGTAGGAAGCAAAGAATGGCACCAAGGTTGAAGTAGAGACCTGCACAACACAACCAAATTACTTTGCCCCAACTAGACAGTGAGGTTGTCAATCCCACTGGTCTTGCTGAAAACAAAGGATTAATTGTATCGAATGGAAAGAGTTTGTTTACAGTAAAGAAAATAGGAAAACAGGAAACAATAAGCAGCAGGTTGTATAGCAATAGTAAAGAGCAGGACCGAGGTCCACAGTTCACTAGAGGTGTCTCTCCATAAGATAATAAGGTGCTGGATAAACAAATTACAGCTGGGCAATTGACAATTGATAAGGCACACAATACTAGACAAGATGAATACTATGAGATTGATTGGGCATTACAACAAAGATCACAGACCTCCATCCAAATGCATCTGTGACTAAATAGTCCACTCACGGAGATATTATCCGAACAAACCATGAGTATTAAGCTGCAAACAAGCTTACTAAGTAAGCTCTAACAACAGACTATTGCATTAAGTAAAGTGTGTAAAGTAGACAGTAGAACCACCCCTATTTGGGCAGAGAACCATCTTGTTCTCCCTAGTGGCAACATCACATCCACATGCTTAGTCGTTTATGTCGCTCAAGCCCAGGCTTACTGGAGGCATGAACCAACTATCTAGTATAAATACTCAATCTTGGAGTTGAAAGCAACTACTTGGCCAGAGCAACCACTAACAATGAAGAGCATGCAAGATCACAATAACACCAAATAGATTCAAGATCTATTCAAAGAGAGACTCAAGATCTATACTCTACTTGAACATTGTACTCAATATCTAGTCAGATCCCAGCAAACCAACACAGGTAACATTACATAAAGATGATCTTGATCATGTTAGGCAGCTCACAAGATTCATATATGAAGCACAGTAATAAGATGATCTCAATCATGTTAGGCAGCTCATGAGATTCATACAATGGAGAGAACTGATGGGTTCGCAGCATAGAAAACAAAAATTTTCCTACGGTATGAACGAATAACCAAGATCTTAATCTAGGAGATGTAAGCAACGAGTAGCCAAGGTCTTGGAATCACATACCCTCGAAGACCAAAAGCATTACGAGATCAATTCTCGTTGTTGATGTAGTCGTTCACTTGCCGATCTCAAGATCGTGAAGAAGCTCCGCAAACTAGCAGCGCATCCGTGATCGGGCACACGTACGGCTTGACGACGACCTCCGTCCCCGTCCCAGCAGGGCAGCGGAAGTAGAAGATCCTCCGAGCTACTAGAGCAGCACAACGGCGTGGTGCTCTCAGAAAACTAACTTGGGCAGGGCTACGCCAGCCCGGAAACCCGAGAACTTAGAGAAACTATGCAACTAGGAGGGAGAGGAGAAATGGCCAAGCCATGAGGTGTGTTTTGGAGAGGAGCTCCACCCCTCCTTTTATAGGAGGAGGGGGTGGACGACCCAAGGGGTGGCCAGCCACCATGGTGGTGCCCCCACCTCTTCCTCTCATCATTTCCCACTCACCCTCCACTCATGGGAAATTAAAATCCACTCCCATGAATTAAAATCCACTTCCATGCATTAATCTCCACTAAAAATGAAGAGACTTTTCCTTAAATGTGTGAATTCGAAATTTAATCATTTTGTACAGAATTTTGTTAATTCATTAATTAACAAACATTTGTACAAAGCCCCTTGATATTTTAAGTATTTTCCTGAAACACTTCCGGTGAAAATTCCCGAAACAATTCCGGCGATCCCCGAAACACTTCCGGATGTTCTCAATCTTTTTCTGATGTCTCGTATCTTCTCAAGTGCGTCTCTTGCCTTAAGCGTGTCACCCTATGCTTCGTGAATAATGTGGACATGATCGAGAGACCTCTCTGATCAATAAGCAGCAGTGGGGTCTGGGGACCCGTATTGACTCCCACATATTCAGCGATTTAATCTTCAGATCGCGTGAACCATAAACGCTGTAACTAAATCCTTTTGTCTCGCGATATTTTACTTGTCCGAGATTCGATCGATGGTATCCACTATACCTTGTTCAATCTCGTTCCATGATATAACATTCCCGTGACCTAGTCACATGCTTGCAAGCGATGTTAATGTGATATCACCGAGAGGGCCTAGAGTATATCTCCCCGTAATCTGGATGGACAAATCCCACTTTTGATTCACGTTGCCTCTACTCACACTTTCAGAATACCTAGCTTCACCTTTATAGTCACCCTTTCACCGTGTGACGTTTGATGTCACTTAAGCACTCTTCCGGTGTAAGTGATTGACATGATCTCATGGTCTAAGGACTAAAGTTACTTTGTTTGTTTGCTACAACAATTTGAACTTAATGACTTGATCATGTTGCTTAACTTATAATGGGTGAGTGTTCATCACATCATTCTTCTAATGACATGACCCCGTTGTTAACAACATATGATGTTCATGATTAGGAAACCTATGATCATCCGTTACACAACGAGCTAGTATAAAAGAGAGGCTTTACTAGGAACCTTGTTTGTTTATTAATCACACATGTATCAACGTTTCCTGTTAATACAATTCTAGCATGAAAAATAAACTACTATCATAAACATGGACTAGCTTAATAACAACTTTATTATTGCCTCTCAGGGCATATTCCCTTCAGTCTCCCACTTGCACTAGAGTCAATAATCTAGTTAACACTTGTAAAGATCCAACACCAATGGCCTTCTGGTGATGATCATGTTTAGCTCGTGGAAGAGGTTTTCAGTCAACGTCTTTGAACGCTTCAAGTCCGTATGTACTTTGCATATCCCTTGCGTCTCTACGCATCACTCATTCCGAATGAGTTTAGGCAGGACTTTGTATAGTTTTGGTCACATGGTGGAACCTTAGTTCATTGGTCTCAATCATGTTACCAATATTGTCAAATACAATATAGCTTCATAGATCTGACACACATGGAACTACACCAAGTTCAAAAGAACTTTCTCGACTCAAAATTTGTTGTCAAAACAACGATATACTTAGCCATCGTTTGCTACTCATAGCAACGATATATTCAGCCTTAGGTTGTAGTGTATGTCGTTTGTCACAATGACAGTATACATATCCTTCATTTGTAGAATCTGTAATAATGTTGAACTTTGGAACTCATCCAAAAACAACATGGAACTTCCTTCCATCTTATTGTGCCACTTTCATTGAACACACATATAGCCTAATTGAGATCAAAATTAGTCTTATTTGGATATGCGACACAACTCCCTGTCGGTGCAATACATTGCAGCGTTATGTTTGTCACTTTCACATCCAAAATATATTCTTCGTTCTTCCAAAGCATCCAAGAATATTTTACTGTTGTCCAGTGATCATCACATGAATCACTCTAGTAAATGCTCGTAACTATATTACAGCATAGGATATCTGGTTGTGTACATATCATGGTGTTTATGAATGATCAAAATCACTCATCTTCTATACTCATCAAGTGTCTACTACACTCAAATCTTGTTAAACATGCCATGCGGCAAGAACACTTCTTGACATTTCCATATCAAACTACTTCGGTATCACTTTTATGTACTTTGACCCAACCTTTTAGGCGCATCAATTCATCTCCATGAATCTTAGATGCCTAACATGGTTTTTGGTCTATGTCCTTTCAGTGAAACTTTTAATTATGTCAAGCAAAGATACATGATCTTTCAGTCAACGATATGTCATCCACATAAAGTATCATGAATATGTCTTAGTGCTCCCACTTAATTTCTTGCAAAAACAAGCTTCTTCATTGTTCATAATGAAATCAAAAACTCTTTTGACTATTTCATTCAATGAAGATTTCTTCTCTGAGATGCGTACTTCTATCATGGAAGTTTGCATATCCTTTTCTTAGCTATCTCGGGATCAACAACTCCCTTGGATGTATGAGCTATACGTCCTTGGTTAGCATTCCCACTAAGGGACACAACTTTGTTACCCGGCATAACTCATATGCAGCGATTGCTAGAATAATCCATATAGACTTAAGGTATCGCTACGGAAGATCCAAATCTTATTGTAGTAGTCAACTTTTTGAACTTTGTTGTGAACAACTTTCGACAACTCGAACCTTTTATGGATGTAATATTCATGTCTGTTTATAGACTCATTCATGTTTCACCAAGTTCCAAGCTTGATTTCATACATGAATACTATCTTGGATTTTACGGTGTCATGCCATTTTAACGGAGTTCAAAGGGCCCATCATCGCTTCCTTGTATATGGTCGGTTTTATCGTTGTCCAACAATAATACTTCGTTCTCAAATCTTTATTATTCGATTATGAAATCGTTCCCGACTAATGAGTTCAATATATAATTCGATCTCCGGAGCTACAACAACTTGTAGGTGCGGGTACCATGGGCTCCGTGGCCGCTTCCAGAACAAATTCTTGTCCTGCGCCACTCTTCTCATCTTACTTATCGAATTTCTATTGTCCTACCACTCAAAAACTTTCGCGAGAACATCCTTCTCGAAAATAAGCCATTTTCAGTGACAACAACACTTTGTCTTTGGCTTAAAGTGGAAAGAATTCCCAATGCTTCCTTGGGATAACCTACAAAGATATTTATCTATTTTGGTTGGAAACTCATTTGCATACCAAAATTGTCGAAAAGACCATTTGGGTAACTTCCAGTCCCATATCTCATATGGTTGTCAATTCAATGGATCAAATATCACTACTACAGAAATCCTTGCCCGAGGCGCATTTTTTGTGTGCTCGAGGCGCATATGAAATGCGCCTCTAAGTGTAAGCCTCGCGTATTCTGTTACCCGAGGCGCATATGATATGCGCCTCCTATAACTGATTAGTCGAGGCGCATTTCAAAATGTGCCTCCTATAATCAGGTTATAGGAGGCGCATATATCAAAATGCGCCTCACATATGCTCCGCGTTTGAATTTGGTTCGAAAACAATTTTTTTTTTCTAAATTCCCTATTTTTCTGAATTTCCTATTTTTCAGATTTTTTGAATCACCCTAATCTCAGGTCAAAGTCAAACTTCCCGCTCGGTCACCCATCCTAGCACTACTTTGTTCCTTCGCACGTAGCCACCACTCCTTACCTCATTCATCTTGTGATAATACTATGCAATCAACTCTATTAACCCTACAATTTAGAAACTTAAAAAACTCAAAAAACTTAAAAAATCAGAAAAGACTCAAAAAACTTAAAAAAAACTCAAAAAACTTAAAAAAAACTTAAAAAAACTCAAAAGCTCATTCCTCAAGGGCAGCATGAACAGGACCAACTCCGTCTCGGTCGACAACTAGTCCTTCATTATTAGTTCGTCAGTTAGTAGTGGACCGTCAATGTATCCGGCCGCCCGAGAACCTACCTACCTATATAGTCTTCTACCGTGACCGTCGATCCGTTCCGTCCATGGCGTGTCGAGTGGGGCACGTACCCCTCTCTCTAGTAAAATCTTTGTTCGTGTAGCCGAACCTGCCTGCCCGCGAGAGTATGTATGTGTGGAAAAAAGTTGTGTTTTGGAACCATCTGTGTCTGTGGTGTGGAATTTGCCTGACGCGACAGTGCATGGGTCAAGTGACGCAGACGGGCATGCTTTGCATGGGATTAGGTGAATCTTGATTAATCGCGTACATGCAGCTGTTGTTTTAGTTGGTGAAATGTGCTCGTAGCAAGCTTTTTGATTCTGATCCTTCTATGCATGCATGATCGCGTCTAAATCTTCGGCTACTCCGGACTACTGACGCTAAAAGAAAAATCCAAACATGGTTATCAAACCAATTGGATGACAACCACATCCTGGTGTGTTAAACATGTTTTCAGATTTGCAATGTGAAAAGTGCTCCTTCTCTAGAACAAGAACATGCTAGGAATCAAGCAAATCTGTTGATTTTTTTTTTGAAACAAAAAATTAAAAAAAATGAAAAATTTCAAAAAAATATAAAAAGTTCAAAACAATTAAAACATCAAAGAAACAACATAGGGAAGTCAAATATTTCAAAAAAAGTCAAATTTTCCTATCAAAACATAAAATCATCCTGCTTTCATATTTCCCTTTATTTTTTAAAAAATCTAAAAATTTGTCTAAACGACCGTAGGTGGTTGCCAGGACATTGGAAATCTCGAGCTGATAAATTTTCATATATTACAAAAAAAAATTATGGGTTCGTACGCAAAAGTTATAGCCGTTTGAAATTTCCAAACTACTTTTTTGGAAAACAAAATTCAAATTTCAAATTTTAAAATTTTCACCATTGCTATGTTGTATTAGGTACGGGCATGTCGAAGGATTTCGGATTTTAAAGTTTTTATCGTTTTTTCTAGGGGGGAGGGGGGGGGTAGGATTGAGAGGCATTATAGGAGGCGCATTTTTGATAGGCGCATGCAGGTTATGCGAGGCTCGTTTTGAAATGCCCCTCATATATACAGGTATAGGAGGCGCATATGCCATATGCGCCTCGCGTAACCTGGGGCCAGGAGGGGGTGGCACCCACATGGAATATACGAGGCGCATTTTGGACATATGCGCCTCCTATACATGCCTTACCCGAGGCGCATTTTGGACATGCGCCTCTTATACCTGCCTTACCCGAGGCGCATTTTGGACATACGCCTCGTCTAATATACAGGAGGCGCATTTCTAGAGAATGCGCCTCAAGCCCTCATTTACTCGTGTAGTGTTTTCTCTAGTAGTGTATGATGGTACTCTTTTAAGTGTAAAAGCCGTAGTCTCTAAAGCATAGTACTCAAAAATATAATGGCATTTCATTTTAATTTACATCATTGATCTTCCAATGTCATACATGGTTAGATTATGTCTCTCAAACATTCCACACTCCTGCAGTGTTTCGGGAGGCATAAGTTGTAGAATAAATTCCACAACACTTAGATGTTTTGTGCTAAACTTGTAACTCAAACAATCCCTTCTATGAACTCATCATAGATATTTACAGTTACAATGATTTTCTACGTCATGCTGAAATTCTTTGAACATATTCAAATGTTTCAGACTTCTTTCTCATTAAATAGGTATATCCGAATATACTATTCAACTCATCGATGAAGTAGATGAATCTACCACTCATGGCTACACCCAATGGATGACATACATCAATTATGTATAATTTCCAACATGTATAGCCGTTCGTTCAATCTTAGGCCTCTCAAACGAAGTTCAAGTCATTTTCCTTTTAGAAGGTGTTGCTAGTGTCAAATGATTCAAAATCAAGTGACTCCGAAATTCAACAGCATTTAGTTTCTTCATGTAATTCTTTCTAATATGACTTAAATGGCGGTTCCACGATTAGGTGGAATTCAAATCATTAGCCTTACGGCGTTTAGCGTCAGTATTATAGATATAAGTTTTACCAACAAGATTTATAATAACTTATCCATCTTCTATGGATCATGGTCAAAATTCGAGCAACTACTTGTTTTGTTTAGACCAGAACAAAATAAAAAATTTATTAAGTTCTTAGTATAAATCTCAAGGGCTAGGTATAATACCAACGATGAATACAATAACAAATTATCATATCTGTGTTGCGTATTGATACCATATTCCTCGTAAGTCACTTAGGCCAGTGAATTCTTGTATTTAGTTGTATGACAGTTCATACCAACAAATCCAGTACAAATACTCAAGAACTACAACATGTGACTAATAAGACAAATATCTATAAATGTATATCAACCATATACACCTGAATAGACTTTCTAGTCTTTTCTTTTCTGCCAAAATATTCTTGCATTTCCTCTTTCGGTTTTCCTCTTATATGTGGAAGAAGCATTCAACATCAACACTCGTGCCAATCAAATTGGATTGAAATCCTAGGCGTGAATAGTCAAGTGCTATCACCCTTTGGAATTTTACGTTGAAGTTAATCATCATATGAAAAATGTTCTTCTAGATTTCACTATTAGTAGTATTTTAGTGCAATGAACAAATTCACTTACACTACTTATCCATCTCATCATGAATCCTATCATGACTAAGCTACCATGGCTTAATTAGATTGGATATGAATCAGTGCCAAACTAATTTGGATTTTGAGATGCCTAGCATCTTCTATCTTTAGTACATACTCATCCAATATGAGCTTAGGTACTCCCACTGAAATTTGATCAAACTTGCAACTAAAACAAGGTCCTAGATATCAGACATATCTCATACCTTGTTCATTTCTGAAAACAAATTTCAGCTCCATGGTACTCCTCAAATCTCAAACAAATTCGAAATTGAGTTTCATGGAGACAAGAATGAATTTAGACACTAATTTAGAATTGTTGCTCATTTTAGATTCCAAATCACATGGAGCAATTTTAGACTTACCGAAAGTTTGCTATAGGACTTTAAACTTTTCTAGACATAATTACTTTCTTACAATATGGTACCAGTCCATAGAGTAACTATCAGATTTCAAACTGTTTTGATCTCAACTAACAAGCCTAGTGCGTAGTGGACTACAGATGCCAATACTACAAATATCCACGCAAAGATATTTTAGACTATGTTTATGATAGATATATGGAGTTAAACTAATTCAAAATTATTATGTCAACTCCCACTCAAAAATAGCATCCCTCTGGCTATCTTTGGTGATTACATGAACCAAATTCACTACACCAAGTCCGATCATCAAGTGAGTTGGTGCAGGTTCAATGGCGAGCATCAATATGATCATCATATCATCCATATGACTCATGGTTTGCCTTTCAACTCTATGTTCCGAGGCCATGTCTGCACATGCTAGGCTCGTCAAGTATAACCATAATGTTGCATGTGTAAATCCGGCTTACACCCGTCGAATACGTCGCGTGGCCCACCACACCCGCTCATCACGGGTGATGTGACTCAGACGAGAATTCTAATGACGGTGCAAAGAATGGGAGAACGGTACTTGATATTATTTTAGAGGGATCATCTTAAAATGCTACCGTTGAACTAAGCAAAACAAGATGCATAAAAGGATTAACTCATCACATGCAGTTAAAATATGTGGCATGGTATAGCCATTGTCAATAGCGTCTTGATCTCCATCTTGAACGCACCGGCGTGATCTCCATCACCTTGGCACCTAGGTTCTTCAGTGCCACCATGGTTGTATCCACCATATTGTTGCAACTACGACTATAGCTACTCCTTAGCAATAAAGTAAAGCAAGAGCATGGTGTATAGGCACACATGCCTAACAGAAATTAAAACAACCATATGGCCATACCACATCACAAGCCCTGCAAAAACAAGTTAGACGCCTCTAATTTGTTGTTACAAGTTTTACGTGGCTTCTATGGGCAACGCATAAAGATCGCATCTTACCTACGCAAAGCCACAACGTTGATTACTTGTTGCTTATTAACTGTTCCGGGGTGTCCGGCGGAAAAAGATCAAATCTTAGGCCGCCTTTCATGAACTTGTTCATAACCGTGAGCCCCGTGTAGATTTCAAAAATCTATCCAGCTTCTAGTTCAATTCCGTTTTCACTATAGTAGAAGAGTCTGACACCCGTAAATCGCATACGTGGTGCAAGACCACGTGTGTTGCGAGACCAGTCTCGCATAAAGTGTAAAGTCGGTCCGGGCCAGATTGCATTCTGCTATACCACAAAAACAAGAACTGAACTAGGAAGTTGCAACAATGAAGATCAATACGTCCACATACTCATATGTGTTCTACTCGTGCAACACATCTATGCATAGATCCAACTTTGATACCACTGATGGGTTCACAGCTTAGAAAACAAAATTTTTCCTACGGTATGAATGAATAACCAAGATCTTAATCTAGGAGATGTAAGCAACGAGTAGCCAAGGTCTTGGAATCACATACCATCGAAGACCAAAAGCATTACGAGATCAATTCTCGTTGTTGATGTAGTCGTTCACTTGCCGATCTCAAGATCGTGAAGAAGCTCCGCAAACTAGCAGCGCATCCATGATCGGGCACACACACGGCTTGATGACGACCTCCGTCCCCCGTCCCAGCAGGGCAGCGGAAGTAGAAGATCCTCCGAGCTACTAGAGCAGCACAACGGCGTGGTGCTCTCAAAAAACTAACTTGGGCAGGGCTACGCCAGCCCGGAAACCCGAGAACTTGGAGAAACTATGCAACTAGGAGGGAGAGGAGAAATGGCCAAGCCACGAGGTGTGTTTTGGAGAGGAGCTCCACCCCTCCTTTTATAGGAGGAGGGGATGGACGACCCAAGGGGTGGCCAGCCACCATGGTGGTGCCCCCACCTCTTCCTCTCATCATTTCCCACTCACCCTCCACTCATGGGAAATTAAAATCCACTCCCATTAATTAAAATCCACTTCCATGCATTAATATCCACTAAAAATGAAGAGGCTTTTCTTTAAATGTGTCAATTCGAAATTTAATCATTTTGTACAGAATTTTGTTAATTCATTAACTAACAAACATGTGTACAAAGCCCCTTGACATTTTAACTATTTTCCTGAAACACTTCTGGTGAAAATCCCGAAACAATTCCGGCGATCCCCGAAACACTTCCGGATGTTCTCAATCTTTTTCTGATGTCTCGTATCTTCTCAAGTGCGTCTCTTGCCTTAAGTGTGTCACCCTACGGTTCGTGAATAATGTGGACATAATCGAGACACCTCTCTGATCAATAAGCAGCAATGGGGTCTGGGGACCCGTATTGACTCCCACACGTTCAGCGATTTAATCTTCAGATCGCGTGAACCATAAACGCCGTAACTAAATCATTTTGTCTCGCGATATTTTACTTGTCCGAGATTCGATCAATGGTATCCACTATCCCTTGTTCAATCTCGTTCCCAACAAGTACTCTTTACTCGTTCCGTGATATAACATTCCCGTGACCTAGTCACATGCTTGCAAGGGATGTTAATGTGATATCACTCAGAGTGCCCAGAGTATATCTCTCCGTCATCTGGATGGACAAATCCCACTCTTGATTCATGTTGCCTCTACTCACACTTTCAGAATACCTAGCTTCACCTTTATAGTCACCCTTTCATGGTGTGACGTTTGATGTCACTTAAGCACTCTTCGGTGTAAGTGATTGACATGATCTCATGGTCTAAGGACTAAAGTTACTTTGTTTGTTTGCTACAACAATTTGAACTTAATGACTTGATTGTGTTGCTTAGCTTATAATGGGTGCGTGTTCATCACATCATTCTTCTAATGACATGGCCCCGTTGTTAACAACATATGATGTTCATGATCAGGAAACCTATGATCATCCGTTACACAACGAGCTAGTATAAAAGAGAGGCTTTACTAGGAACCTTGTTTGTTTATTAATCACACATGTATCAATGTTTCCTGTTAATACAATTCTAGCATGAAAAATAAACTACTATCATAAACATGTAATAGCTTAATAACAACTTTATTATTGCCTCTCAGGGCATATTCCCTTCAAGAACAACCATCTAGCTACTGCCATCGACCCGCAGTCCTATGGTGAACTACTCACACATCACTCCGGAGGGGGGCTTGGTGATGAAGAAGGCCTCCGGTGACGATCTCCCATCCGGTAGAGTGCCGGGAAGAGCTTCTGATCTCCCCGAGACGATGGCGGCGGCTACAGACTTTTTCTGGAACTTTTGCGCTATATCTAGGGTTTTTCCCTCGGGGTGAATAAATAGCCGAAAGGGCGGAGCCGGAGGTGGGCCAGGTGGGCCACACTCTTCCCAGGCGCGGCCAGGGGGTACCCGCGCCTAGGGGTGGTGTGGGCCCACCAGGCCTCCCCCAGGTGTCCCCTTTGGCTTCTGGAGTCTTTTGGTGTAAAACTTCGTAAAATAACTTCCTTTTCCAATTCCGAGAATATTTATTTTTCAGCTCTCCTGGAACCAAAAACAGCAGAAAACAGGAACTGGCACTTTGGCATCTTGTCAATATGTTAGTGACAGGAAATCAAATAAAAACACCAAGAAGCACAAGTAAAACATAGAGTAATTGGCAATAAACAAGCATGGAGCATCAAAAATTATAGATACGTTTGCAACGTATCAGCATCCCCAAGCTTAACTCCTGCTCGTCCTCGAGTAGGTAAGTCATAAAAAGAATAATTTTTGAGGTGACATGCTATCACAATCTCAAACATCCATATGCAAAGCATTGTGAGCTAGGATCAAAGAACTTCTAAACAAGTCATGCAAGATATAAATCTATCAAAAGACTTAGCAAGCATTGTCAAGGCATTAACAAGTAAACAAAGAAGAAGATCATGAATAAAAGAGCCTTGAAAACACGTTTGTCTCTCAACATAAAAGCAGCATAGCATAAGTGGCAATCAGTTAGTCCTTCATATTGAGGGCAAAACATAAATGCCAGGACACCTTCAAAGATAATTGGTGACTAGAAGCAAATAGTCCTAAGCTCATGTAAGAGCACAATATGAGTAATTAATAATAACCTTGGGACACTGCACATTAAACTAAGAATGACCACTATGCTCTTTCTCTTTCAGTTGGTGCATAAAGCAAGAAGATGGAGCCTCAACATTAAAGTAAAAGAAAGGCCCTTCGCGGAGGGAAGCAGGGATTACTCAAGTGCTAGAGCTTTTTATTATAAAAGAAGAAAACATGCTTATTTGAATAAGCTTATTGGGTTTTCAGAGGTATGTATGTCATGTCAACGAATGGTATCAAGTGAGTTACCATCCCTTTCACAATTACCCAGCTTCAAGAGCGGCTCCCAGATAGTTCTCTAGTACATCAAGATGGTGCACAGAGCAGTTTTTGGTTGTTTATATGTTTGAAGCTTTTCTTTTCAGGAAGTTTGGGCTGGGCACCCATGGCCTTGCTCTGTTTGTGATTTTTGGACCAGCACATTATGCATGCTGGTCAAGGTGTGAAGCCAAGTAACCATGAAAGAAACGGTAAAACAAGTGATACGTCCTCATGAGCTAAACAGGAACACAAAACATGAGTACATTTTGAAGGTTTTAAATGTAGCACTCAAGTAATTTACTTTGGAGTGGCGGTGAAATACCACATGTAGGTAGGTATGGTGGAAACATTTGGCAAAACTTTGGTTTTTGGGAGTTGGATGCACGAGTAGAGCTCATACTCAGTACAAATGAAGGCTAGCAAAAGACTGAGAGTGACCAACCAAGAGAGCAATAATGGACATAATCATGCAGAGCGACAAAGCATTACTAACCAACACATAAAGGCCATTCCAAGTCATAGGAGCTAAGTGATCATAGAGGCTTGATGGACTATGATTCAGTCATAACATGGTGTAAGCATGTGCCAAGTCAGCCAAACAGAGCATTCTTAGGAGAAATACCACTTAGACTATGCTATTTCATGCAGAGAGCTAAACATGAACATTCAATAGGCCCAAATATGCACTCTCAACTATTTGAAACAAGTCATGCTACAACAATAAACACTAATCATAATGAGCATGACAAGCTAAAATAGTCTAGGACAAAGTCTACACAAGCTACCTTTTGTACCACTATTGGCAAAGAGCCTTTTTCTCGAATCCAACACCAATCAACTTATTTGGAACAACTCACAAGGGTACTACTCATCAAAGACCAGAGAGTTTAACACATCTAACTACAAAGAAGAACTAAAAAGTTCTGAACTAAACGAACACTAAAGGCAGTTCTAGCAAAAAGAGAACACTCGCAGAGCAATAGGAATGAAACTAGAGTGTTCTAGGCAATGAAAACGGAGTGTGTCTCTCTCCAAAACAAAAGAGCTGGGATCTAACCAAGTACTACAGCAAACTAAAATAAAATAAAAACAAAAACAAAGATGCTCCAAGAACAACACATAACATATGAAGCAATACAAATATAGTGTACTGAAACAGGACCTGATATTTTTGTTGATGAAGAAGGGGATGCCTTTTATCCCCAAGCTTTGACGCTTGTACTTCTTGAATATGTATTGGGGTGACATGGGCATCCCCAAGATTGAGCTTTTATCCATTCTTCATCTTATCTCATCATTCTTCTTTTCCTACACTTGAAAACTTCCTTCATACAAAACTTCACAAAATTCTCAATTAGCAGCATTAGTAAATCTAAATAAAGGATCACTTGGGTTCAGTTCCAACACAAATAAAACTCATACATAAAGCATAGATAATGTAGATACTTCTTCCCAAGGCTCCTCATTCCATTAGAGCTCGAAAGAAAAGGTAGAAAGGCTAGAGGCAAAATATGGCAGAAATCTGTCAAAACAGAACAATAGGTAAAGATCAATTTTTAGACCACCTTCTGTTGCTCAAATCGAAAAGTGCAAAACTAATGAAAGTTAGACAAAAACCAGGGGCACATGATAATTGAATTTCGTAATTTTCTGACGTTCTGGCTAGGCACGGGAATTGTTTTCGTAACAGCACAGAATCTGTCTCGGGACAGCAACTCCCCAAAATTGTACCTTCTTCCATTAGAGGCTATCCTTGGCACAAAAACCAAACAAAAAGGATAAGGAGAGGTTGCTACAGAGGTAACAACTTCCAAGACTCAACAAAAAGAGAAAACCAACAAAAAATAAAGCATGGGTTATCTCCCAAGAAGTGCTTTTCTTTAACGCCTTTCAGCTAGGCGCAGAAAAAAAAGAAGTGTAGTCAAGTGTTCCCAGGTGGAGGAGCATTAAGATCAATAACAGAGGTCTTTTCAACAACGCATTGTATTTTATCTTTAAAGGTTTCAGAATTCCCTCTCTCAACTCTCTAGGGTTGGCTACTTTCGTCAAAGGGGTTTTCAGGGACAATCCAATCAAAATTATTTTCATAGGCTTCATGCAATGCTACAAGCTTACAAGGTATTGCTACCTTGACATCCTCTCTATTTTTGATTTTTTTCTAGCTTTTCAAGGACACTAATAACATCTACACAAGAGCCTAGCATCTTATAATGATCAAAGACTTTTCTACCTTCTAGAGCAACACCACCAAATTCATTAAGCAAAGTTTCTAGGATGAAATCCTTCTTCTCGGCATCCTCAGTATTGTGAATGTTAAGAAACATTTGCTGTGTTATGGGATTAAGACTAGCAAATATAGCCTCCAATAAGTGAACTAAAGAAGCTGCAGCAATCTCATAATTAGGAGCAAGGTCTACTATGGATTTGTCCTCAGTGTCATCATGCTTACTAACATGATTGAAGAAATCTTCTATATTTTCTCTTCCAATTATAGAACCACTAACTATCGAAAGTTCTTTAAACATGAACTGAGGGAGCAACATGTTTAAAGAAAACAAGGCAACTAAGCTACTACTAAAAAGGAAACTAATTTTTTTGTGTTTTTCTAAAAGAGGCAAGCAAAACAAAACTAAATAAACTAAGCAAGACAAAAACAAAACAAAGAGATTAGATGTGAAGGACTACCCTTGTGGAAATCTTCTTCTTCCCCACGGCGTCAGAAAAGTCTAGCAGGTGATGACAAAGAAAAACTTCTATGAGTGCCACTTTACTTCCCTGGCAACGGCGCCAGAAAAGTGCTTGATGTCCCCAGTGATGATGGTTGAGGATTGTTGGGAAACCCCAAGAGGAAGGTATGATGTAGGACAGCGGGCAAGTTTCCCTCAGTGATGAAACTAAGGTTATCAAACCAGTAGGAAGCAAATAATGGCACCAAGGTTGAAGTAGAGACCTACACAACACAAACAAATTACTTTGCCCCAACTAGACACTGAGGTTGTCAATCCCACTAGTCTTGCTGAAAACAAAGGATTAATTGTATCGAATGGAAAGAGTTTGTTTGTAGTAAAGAAAACAGGAAACAGTAAGAAGCAGGTTGTATAGAAATAATAAAGAGAAAGACCGGGGTCCACAGTTCACTAGAGCTGTCTCTCCACAAGACAATAAGGTGCTGGGTAAACAAATTACAGTTGGGCAATTGACAATTGAGAAGGCACACAAAGATGCAAATACTAGACAAGATGAATACTATGAGATTGATTGGGCATTACAACAAAGATCACAGACCGCCATCCAACTGCATCTGTGACTAAATAGTCCACTCACGGACATATCATTCGAACAAACCATGAGTATTAAGCTGCAAACAAGCCTACTAAGTAAGCTCTAACAACAGACTATTGCATTAAGTAAAGTGTGTAAAGTAGACAGTAGAACCACCCCTATTTGGGCAGAGCACCATCTTGTTCTCCCTAGTGGCAACAGCACATCCACATCCTTAGTCGTTTCTGTCGCTCGAGCCCAGACATACTGGAGGCATGAACCCACTATCTAGCATAAATACTCCCTCTTGGAGTTGAAAGCAACTACTTGGCCAGAGCAACCACTAATAACGGAGAGCATGCAAGATCACAATAACACCAAAGAGATTCAAGATCTATCAACGAGAAACTCAAGATCTATATTCAACTTGAACATTGTACTCAATAACTAGTCAGATCCCAGCAAACCAACACAAGGAACATTACATAAAGATGATCTTGATCATGTTAGGCAGCTCACAAGATTTCATACATGAAGCACAGTAATAAGATGATCTCAATCGTGTTAGGCAACTCATGAGATTCATACAATGGAGAGAACAACCATCTAGCTACTGCCATGGACCCGTAGTCATATGGTAAACTACTCACACATCACTCCGGAGGCGGGCATGGTGATGAAGAAGGCCTCTGGTGACGATTTCCCCTCCGGCAGAGTGCCGGGAAGAGCTTCTGATCTCCCCGAGACGATGGCGGCGACTACGGACTTCTTTCTGGAACTTTTGCGCTATATCTAGGGTTTTTCCCTCGGGGTGAATAAATAGGCAAAAGGGCGGAGCCGGAGGTGGGCCTGGTTGGCCACTCCCCTCCCAGGCGCGGCCAGGGGGGTACCCGCGCCTGGGGTGGTGTGGGCCCACCAGGCCTCCCCCAGGTGTCCCCTTCTGGCTTCTGGAGTCTTCTGGTGTAAAACTTTGTAAAATAACTTCCTTTTCCAATTCCGAGAATATTTATTTTTCAGCTCTCCTGGAACCAAAAACAGTAGAAAACAGGAACTGGCACTTTGTTATCTTGTCAATATGTTAGTGACAGGAAATCAAATAAAAACACCAAGAAGCACAAGTAAAACATAGAGTAATTGGCAATAAACAAGCATGGAGCATCAAAAATTATAGATACGTTTGCAACGTATCACCATTCCATGAAGAGAAGGTTCAATAACCTCTTTGAGTTCTACCTTCCTATTATTCACTTCTTTTGAGAGAAATTCCTTCTCTAAAAATGATCTATTCCTAGCAACAAAAACCTTGCGCTCGGATTTTTGATAAAAGGTGTGCCCAATTGTTTCTTTAGGATACCCTATGAAGACACATTTTTCCGCTTTGGGTATGATTTTGTCAGATAGCAGTTTCTTGACATAAACATTGCATCCTCAAACTTTAAGAAATGACAGCTTATGTTTCTTGCCAAACCATAATTCATGCGGTGTCGTTTCAATGGATTTAGATGGTGCCCTATTTAAAGTGAATGCGGCTGTCTCTAGTGCATAACCCTAGAATGATAGTGGTAAATCGGTAAGAGACATCATTGATCGAACCATATCTAGTAAGGTACGATTTCGATGCTCGGATACACAATGTTGTTGTGGTGTCCCGGCAGGTGTGAGCTGTGGAACTATTCCACATTGTTTCATATGTGTGCCAAAACTCGTAACTCAAATATTCTCCTCCACGATCAGATTGTAGAAATTTGATCTTTTTATTATGATGGTTTTCAACTTCACTCTGAAATTCTTTGAACTTTTCAAATGTTCTAGACTTATGTTTCATTAAGTAAATATAACCATATCTAGTTAAGTCATTTGTGAAGGTAACGAAGTAACGATATCCACCGCACGCTATTACACTTAGTGGACCGCATACATCAGTATGTATTATTTCCAACAAGTCTCTCGCCCGTTACATAGTACCAGAAAACGGGCTTGGGTCTCTATCCCTTGATGCCTATCTCCAATGAGTCTGCCAAGCATGCTTTCATCACCATCAAGCCATCTTCTTCTACATGGCATCGCCGCTTAGGACATCCCTCTTCATTTGTGGTTCAACAAATTCTTAGGAAAATAAAATAGCTTATACCCCAGAGATTACTCCATATGTTTCTGATTCTTGTCAGTTAGCTAAGAGTCATCAGTTACCATATCCAGTGTCTACTAGTAGGTCTACTGTTCATTTGGAACAGGTGTTATCTGATGTCTGGGGTCCTGCTGGGAAACATGCATACTATGTAAGCTTTATCAATGATTATAGTAAATTTTCTTGGATATATTTGCTCAAGAAGAGTTCTGATGTGTATCAAGCTTTTTTGAATTATCAGCAGTATGTTAAGCGCAAGCTTGATAGGAAAATTATTACTATGCAAACTGATTGGGGAGGTGAAAAACTTAATGCTTTCTTTCAAAAGGTTGGCATCTCTCATCATGTGTCTTGTCCTCATGCCCATCAACAAAATGGCTCTACTAAAAGAAAGCATCGTCACATTGTTGAAGTAGGGCCTGCCTTGCTTGCAAATGCGTCCATGCCTCTCAAATATTGGGATGAAGCCTTCCTCACAGCCACCTTTCTCATAAATTTGCTTTCGAGCAAAGTCATTGATCTTGAAACTCATTGTGAATGTCTCCTTCATATTAAACCCAACTATGATGCTCTTAGAACTTTTGATTGTGCTTGTTGGCCCAATCTTCGTCCTTACAACACACGCAAGCTTGCCTTCCGTTCCACACGTTGTGTTTTCATGGGTTATAGTCCTCTTAATAAAGGGGTTAAATGTCTTGACATGTCCACAGGACGTGTGTACATATCTCGAGATGTTATGTTTGATGAGAACATGTTCCCCTTTGCATCTCTAAATCCTAATGCTAGTCCTCTCCTTTGAAAAGAAATCATGTTACTCCCCACATCCACACCAAATCTTTATGAAGGTGCACAAAATTCTAATGATCATATGCAATCTATTGTGCCTATTACTGATGCTCTGCAGGTATATGACACTCCTGGTAAAAATTCGGGTGCAAACAGTGAAGAAAATAGTTCAGAACCTGAACTTGAAAATTCTGGGCAAAATGACGAAACTGGCAAAAATTCTGATGTTGAGGAACATTCTTATGCCTCCGATCCCGAGGAAAATTGCATGCAGGAAAAGGACAACGCATCGCTGTTGTCGCCTTCGAGTTCCGTGTCGACCTCTCCGCTGACGTCGCGTGGAAGCCCTATCGCGGCCCCGTCCCGTGGTCCCCTGCGCCCACATGCAGACCACACACCCTCGGCCAGCCCTGCTGCGGACCCGTCCCGCGCTCCCCTCCACCTGCGTGCTGGCCACACGCCTTTGGCCAGCCAAGTCCCGCCATGTGGGGACGCTGCTGCGGCTTCGGGCGGGCACACGCTCCCGACCAGCCCCATCTCGTCGCTGTCTGGTGGTTTGTCTGGCGGATCTTCTGTGGGTGGGCTCAAATGGAGAACACTCTGTTGCCAGTTCTGAAAATTTGGGCAGTGAAGGAAATGCAAATGATTCCGACGATAATTCTGACGATTCTGCACCACCTACTCCTGTGTGTATGGTTCAACAACCTCCTGGTGTTCGCGCCCGTCTTCGGAAAGGTATACGGCATCCTAAGAAATATACTGATGGCACTATTCGTTATGGTATGCTCTCTTCGACATGTGAACCTCTTACATTGACTGAGGCTCTCAATGATCCTAAATGGCATGATGCAATGAAAGAGGAATATAGTGCTTTGATTGAGAACAAGACTTGGCATCTTGTTCCTCCAAGCAGCAAAAAGAATATTATTAACTGTAAATGGGTCCATCGTGTCAAGAAACGAGCAGATGGTTCTATTGACAGATACAAAGCCAGACTAGCTGCAAAAGGGTTCAAGCAAATGTATGGCATTGATTATGAGGATACATTTAGTCCAGTGGTTAAAATTGCCACCATTAGAACTGTTTTGGCTCTATCTGTTTCTCGTGGTTGGAGTCTACGACAGCTAGATGTCAAGAACGTGTTTCTTCGTGGTGTTCTGGAGGAGGAGGTCTATATGAGACAACCACCAGGTTTTGAACATCCTCATGCTCCACATCATATTTGCAGGCTTGATAAAGCATTATATGGTTTGAAGCAAGC
Organism: Triticum monococcum; assembly: GCA_034509565.1. Taxonomy (NCBI): domain Eukaryota; kingdom Viridiplantae; phylum Streptophyta; class Magnoliopsida; order Poales; family Poaceae; genus Triticum; species Triticum monococcum. The sequence goes on from CM067842.1 coordinate 612,086,947, forward strand.
ATCAAGAGCTTGGTTTTCTAGGCTCAGCTAAAGTTGCATGATCTTGGTTTTACATCTTCAAAGGCACATACTTCATTATTCCTCTTTCACAAGCTAGATGTGACTATGTTTGTGCTAGTCTATGTTGATGATAACATAGTTACAAGATCCTTAGATTAAGCCATTAATGCTCTAGTTTGTGACTTGAACAAAAAAATTGCCATCAAGGACTTGGGTGATTTGCACTATTTCCTTGGTATTGAGGTGAAGAAGGTACACAATGGTCTAATTCTGACTCACGAAAAATATGCTTCAGACATACTTGCTGGCATGAGAAATTGCAAGGCAACTCCTACACCTCTGTCCTCTTTAGAACAGTTGTCTCTTTCAGCTGGTACACCTCTTGGAGCTGAAGATAGTACTCAGTATAGAAGTATGGTTAGAGCTTTGCAGTACCTGACCTTGACTCGGCAAGATTTGGCTTTCTCAGTGAACAAAGTTTGCCAGTATCTTCATGTTCCTACTACTGAACATTGGACAGTAGCCAAAAGAATTCTCAGATATGTCAAGGACACGTTGAAGCTTGGAATCTTATTGTTCAATCTTCTTCTATGTTTCTCAGTGCATTCTCTGATGCTGACTGGGCAGATTGTCTTGATGATAGACGTTTGACATGAGGTTTTGCTATCTTTGTTGGACCAAATTTGGTGTCTTGGAGTGCCAAGAAACAGGCAACAGTGTCTCGTTCTAGCACTGAAGCTGAGTACAAGTCACTTGCCAATGCTACAGCTGAGTTAATTTGGGTTGAAGCTTTGCTCAAGGAACTTGGCGTAAAACTGAAGGAAAAGCCAAGTCTTTTGTGTGACAATTTATGTGCTACCTATTTGTCTGCAAATCATGTGTTTCATGCTCGGACTAAATACATTGAGATTGATTTTCACTTTGTTAGAGAACGAGTTACAAATAATCAGCTAGTCATCCAGTTTCTAAAGTTAGATAAGTTCAAGCGTAATCTCAACATGTTCCCAGGTTGAGATTAAGGAAGGATGTTAGACATAGTATCCTAGTAGGACTCTTGTGTCCGTGTATTGCTCAAACACATACCACGTATGTAGCGATCTCGAGGCCGAGTTGATAACGTAGTGTTGCCTTGCCTCGAGCTGCTCTCCTCTCCTTTCCCATATACTAGATGACCCGTTGCGCCCATGGCGCAAAGGTCGAGCGCAAACCAAGTATTAAAAGAGTGTGCATTGTAATATATAGATACAGAATGAAACATATGGAAATAAATGCATAAGAGCATACATTTGGATTTATTCGAGCTAATATTCTTGATAGAGCAAACAAAAATATATTTTTTTACATCAAGAATTTCAGAAAGCAGAGCTTGCATATCTGCAATGAGCAGAGCAATAGACAAAGGAACAATATTTTAAAGTATTGTTGCTGCCAAAGCACAGCTTACGATACTGCATGCAGCAAGCAAGTGATAGTGATAGACAATTATGCACAGGCCCTTGGATGTGCACTTGAAGGCAAAAACATATATTTCTTTCATCATAGCCTTTTCAAAAGCATACCACACAACAGTCTAAGCAGCAAATGACCGACAGTTAAACACATAGCATAATCTTAGGTGATTACATAAGATTCAGAAGGATGATAAACATAAAAGTCTTGATAGGCATACATATATTAATGCTAAATTATATAACAAGGGGCTCTTGCAACTTGCTTATATTGAGTAGACGATCATGCACAATCCCTTGAAAGTGCATTTGAAGATGAAAACATATGCTTGACCTTTCTCCATGCTAGATGGATGGCGCGAAGGGCGATAGCATACAAGTTTTCAAGCCATGAAAGTAGGGCCCGCGTGTCCCATGTTCTACTTTTTCTCCCCGACGACCGCACTTTCACTCCGAGGGGCGCAACCGGCTGCTAAATGTGGACACGACCGAAACAATAAGGACCGTCGCCGGCGAAAAATTATAGTTTAGTTGCATATAATTGTATGGATTTGATGATTTGCAAATGATGTATCTGGTCATGAATATATATATATATATATATATATATATATATATATATATATATATATATATATATATTCGTCACCCTGGGTGAGGAATAGTTATTCTTCACTCCCCCTTTATTTTACCATCAATGGACCGTAATTTTACGTTCTGTAAATTTTGCTTTATTTCTGAAGTAAAAAGAGACCGTAAGAAAATATATAATCGTCGAAAAAAATATTTTATATTATGTAAAATTACAAATGTAAAAACATAGTGTAAAATACACATAAATTGTAATTTTTCTTGTCTTATGACCTATATTTTTATTTTCTTATGTCAAATTTTACGTCGTGAATCGATAGGAATGTAACTATTTGAATTCCAAACGTAATTTAATTATGAAATGATCGTTATATTACCTCGGATGAAGAATAACCCATTCTGCACCCTGAGTGATGAATAATAACACTATATATATATATATATATATATATATATATATATATATTTGTGCTGACTAATCACTATCCATGGACGAGCAGCGCGTCCACAGGCGGTTGGGGCCAGATTTTGATACTTGTGGCTGTATATGCTCTTATATTCTAAGAATAGTAATTGGAATAAGTCAGACAAATCATACAAGTGCTACAAATTAGCACCAAGATAAAATTACAATTGTGACACCGTGACAGAGAACCACACATTCTGGACACCTATACACACGCGTGGCGCATATAGCATAGAGTCACCACGTGGTTGACTGTTGGTCTTGGTTTCATCGACCAGTTCATTGGATTCGTTCCCCTCTCCCCACTGTACTCGTAATGGAGAGAAAGCACGGCTCCATCTTCACGGCAGCTCACTCTGCAGCTTGACGGCGGAGCGGCTCTCGCTGCAGCTCGGAGGCGCTGCGGCTACATCTGCATCTCGGTGGCCCGGCAAATTGGAGGCACAACGGCTCGCCGGCTCCATGTGCATCTCGGCGGACCAGCAGCTCGGAGCTGCGGAAGCGGGTATGTCGCCGCCGTTGCTCGTATCGGCTAGCCAAATCCTCGCAGTTGCTGATGTTGCTCCCCGTCGAAGGTGGCGTCTATTTTGGCTGTGCTGGCACTCCCTGAAGCTGATGACTTTCGACTGCAAGCGAGGCTCCAGCAAGACCACGGTGGCCGCCGTTGCCCCTCAGGTAAAAACTAACCTCCTTCATTGTTTGATGAATCTATAGAATTTTTTGTGATTCAATTCCACTGTAGCACGAGGGGCACCATAATCTGCTCTTTTGCCAAGATTAGTGGAACGGCAAAGTACATCTTCATTTTCTGAAAAATAGAACAAAAAACAGAACAAGATGCAGGGAGTGAGCACTCGTAGAAGTAAACTCCAAAAGGAGAAACTCATGGTCTCGTCATTTACAATAGGCCCAGTTGGAAAATGGCCTGTCAGGCCGTCGACGTTGCTGACGTGGTGCACCGGCCAACATTATCGGTGAACTGTTGTCGGAGTTGAACTTGTTCATGGACAGTGATGGAAAGCGTCCCTAAGGCCTGAACGAACTGAGCATAGTCGGAGAACAAATAAGCATTTTAACATAAGGGCATCACATAATTAGTTACAAAATCTGAATTCAAAAACTATGCTAGATCTGCAGTTTTTTTCATGCATCATCTGAGTTAACTATACTTTATGCGCAGCAGCAGCCTGAAGCCAAAAGAATGCAAAACTGTACAAACTAAGGTAAAAACATGTCCAGATCCTAATAACTTTGAAAGTCTGAGTCCTAATAGAACAGTTCAAATAGTTAATAGTCAGAAGAGGCTAATTAAGGTACTTGTATAAGGTACTTAACTGGGCATACATAATATCTAGGATCAAAGAATTTAGATAAGATGGCAAGGGTTCGTCATTCTATAAATGGAACTCACCTGAACACTAAAGCCATGGTTGTCATTGCATAGCTCTAGATTAAATAATAAGGGCCATACCAAAAGATTTATGCATTAGTGCATGAACGAAGAGAAAATAAAATGACTCTATAATGTCCCATGCTATATGAACACCAAATCAGGGCAACAGAAGATCACCCATACAAAAAATGGAACTATGTGAGTATAAATTTTCAGGAAAACAATAGTATGATGAGATGCATTGTGCACTAAGGATTATAAGCTCATGTATGTACATTTGAACAAATAGATGATTAAGAAAGGGGAACATGCAACAAAAAAAGATTTCGAAAAGTAGTAGTAATTTTACCTCTGTAACAGAGGAAGTACAAAAATGTATTGGTTGGCATTTCCTCCAGTTGGCGAATTGCCTGGGATAAAAAAGCAGTAGCTATAATGATGGTGTTACTTTCTTGTGCAAGCACCAAAACTTCGCCAAAAGGTAAAATATACCAGGAGCATTACCTTTATTTTCCCTATAATCCTTGCCCTTGCTTCTAGATTATATGATGGCGGTGCAAGCTAGCCAACATCTTCAGATTAGTCCATCCAAAAAGCACCCCAAAGGTAACAGTTGGATTGATTGTATCATTCCTGAAACACCATTTCAGAAATTCAGTTGGTGCTTAATAGTAAATAGAAGTGCAGGACATGCTTATCACGCTTACTTAGGACTCATAGGCCTTATCTAATCCCTCTCCAAAGCAAATCATCTATTCGATGTGAAATAGGCAAGAGGTAGGCAAAAATGCTATATACCAAAGAGTATACGTCAATCTAAACTGAAGTATTGCTCACAAGGAACAGAGTATGATAACATGTCGTTGCTCACTCTAAAAATAAAATAAGTTGTTGGAAAGGAGGGGGGGCTATTTTATTTATACAGTTTAGTTTAGTGATTTAGTACAAATAAGAACATGTCCAAACCTGATAGGCACAACAATCTCAAATCTATGGGGTCAGTTTGGTTAGATCAGGATGAGCAGAAACGAAATGCACCATATACATTTTCAGTTTAATCAACAGATGTGCTATTCTCTGAATATGAACATCACACGGCCAATTTCTAATAGTACCCTACTTTTTTCTGTATGGCTCCTGTGATTTTTGAGTGCAAACCGATGAGATTAGCTTAACTAGATTATCTTAGAATCCCATAGAGACTACAGCAGCAGCAAGAAAGCATTATGGTTTTTCCCTAAAAAAATAAAGCATCATGGTTAAACTTATGCAGTTACCAACGCCTGTTTTATTTAAACAGAAGAAACTTAAATTAACTACAGTCTCTCACAATGCCATTAATTAGAGACTACAACAGCGGCAAGAAAGCATCACGGTTTATGTTTTGCAACTACCAAAATGTGAGCTCGTGCGAACAAAAGATAGTAAATTATTCAGCCTAGGATCATGGTTCAGTATACAACTTTGCGTAACCTCATATGTTTTTAAAGTTCAACTTTGCATAACGTTGCTTTTCTTACGACATTGCATAGTATACCCCGCCAAAAAAACATTGTATAGTGTCTTTTAAAACAAAGGAGGAATATTGTGCGATGAAAAAACACTCCGTGGGTACTTATATCTAACAAATGGCATATTGTTACATAGTATGAAATTTTTCTAAGTCGTTACAAATACTATTGAACTTTGGTTCAAAAAACAGATACTAGTATTAAACCACTAGCTCGGGAGAAAAGATCCACATGGACTCAAAGTATTCAATGTCCCTCCATGTCTTGCTAATAGTTTGTGACTTCATGTTGTATTTCTCCCCCGTGTCGATAAAATGAATAGCATCTTGGTCCGCCTCATCACAAGTTGAAACAGACTTGCAGAAGAATCTGCTGATGAAAAGCGTTTGGCTGCCTAGCCCACCAACAATCGGCACCCAGCAGTGGACACCTTTGCAGGCATCCGCCTCATAAACCTCTACCTTGAGAGTGAAGCTGATATTATAGGAGGGCACTCGAACTTGTCGTATCACCATTAATAGTTTTCCACATGACTCGACTAAGTACCAGTGGTCCCTAACTTCATCCTCATCATCCCACCAAGGAGTAACGCCTTCAAGAATCATGTCATCGCCGGTTTTCTTCCGGCGTTGCTCTATGGTGTCCTCTTTGCTCTGTTCCTCATTATTGGCGACCTCATCTATATTTCCCGTATCATTGTTCGCGGAGTCAAAATTTCCATTATCATCGCTCCACACTTTGAACCAATAATTTCCCGGTGGGTGCCTGATGAGGCGCTCGATAGTTGTGATGGTGGGTACGCCTTTGTTGTCGAAATCTATACCAAAAGAGACAAGATCTTCGGCGTGAGTGATTCCATATAGCTTGTCTCCAAGAAATGCAGTGTCGACGATGTAGATGAAGGGAGCACTTTGTGGCTTAGGCAACCACACACCTTTCCCTGGCCGGATCAAGATGATAGGATAATTCCAATTATTGGTCATGACGACTATGATGTCGTAAGGGGTCGTCCGCATACGCAGTTTGTGGACCCCGAAAAGCTCAGAAGCATGGCCGATCACAGCGTCAAGCTCTGGGAGCGGCACAGTCGTGTTGGTGAAGGGATCATGCAAGAAGTAGCTATGCGTCTTCTTCCTGACATCCGTGCGGTCGAGGAGGAGCCAACTATCAGCCGAGGCTACGCATCTCGCGTTCCTGGGCAAGGAGGGGATGTGCGCGGGCGAGGTGCCGGCGGCGTCCGAAGGTGTGAGGAACGAGCCATCGGACATGACAATCCAGGGGATCTGCCTTGGAGCCGGAACGTGCCGGCTCATAGCCAAGTGCCACGAACGACACACGGCGCGGAAGCGAGCGCGATCGGCAGAGGCCGAGTGCCGGGCACGGCGCGCCGCCTCGAAGCTATCGGAGAAGTGGAGGAGCCGGCGTAGTCCAGACCACGCTGTGGAGACGAGGCCACGCCGATCAGTGGAGGAAACGAGGCCGTCGATGATGAGGTGTAGCACGTCCTCGGGAATCTCAGACAACGGCGACGCCATTGATTGATTGATGCAAGGTCTCGTGATTGATGCAGCTCTCTGGATCTCTCTGGATCACGTGAAGCGTGATAGTCGGTGCCCCGTAGTCCTGCTTTGGTGGTTTGTTCCGATCGTATGCATATATATGGAACGGCATAGGACTATCCCGAAACGGCCTGGTACCCTTTTTTTTTGGTTCCGGAACGGAGTAGTAATCCGGAGGCCAGCTGAGTTCGCCGTAGTCAACTCTCTCAAGTCTCACCCCAGCAATCCGGAGGCCAGCTGAGTTCGCCGTAGTCAACTCTCTCAAGTCTCACCCCAGCGAAGGAATCGAGGAGGCGCGGCCATAGTCGAGCACCGCAAACCCTCCTTCTCCGCCGTCTACCACGGGCCACGGCTGCCGTCGATGACCGCGACGCCGTCTTCTCGAGCTCTGGCCGCCGTGCCGTCGACCATGGCGCTGCCGCCGCTGCTCCTCCGGCCTCCCCGATCCTTCCGTCGCACTCCTGGTGAGCAGGCAAACCTCCCCAGCCCTTCCTCTCTCTCAACCGCGTCCTGGAACATCACCGCGCCGTGCGCGCCTCAGATGCTTGTCGCTGGCGTCGTTTCGGCGACTCAGAAGTAGCAGCGCCGCCCTAGCTAGGTTCGGCACGAGCCCGTGCTTCACTTCGCGCGTCCTCTGGTGGTCTGCTCCCCCGTCGCTGGCGTCGGTCAACGGCCGGTCGCCGGGGATGACCTGGCCTGGCGAGTCCTCCGCCCGACCGTTGACCCGGGCCGCGTGGCCTGCTTGTGTGGTATGCTGACCCGAACCTAGGCACCACTGCTATGGGTACCCTAGCGGTTGCCCTCGTTCTTTTAATTTCCAGAAATTCTAGATTTTGTTTTAGTCTTGTAAATTCCATAACTTTTATTCTGTACTCCACTACCTCACATCCATGTCAATAGAAGGCACTTTGCAGAAGGTATATTTTTAAATTGCCTCTAATAGTTATTTTAGAAGGCATTTTTTAAAATTATGCCTTTTATTGTGCCTCTAATTAAAGGCAGTTTTAAAAAATGCCACAAAATGTATATTATTGAAGGCATTTTCAATAGTGCCTCATATAGTCTATATTCAAAGGCACTTTAAATCAGTGCCACAAATTATCATTGTAGGCAGTTTTTAAAAGTGCCTCCAAATATATACTATTAGAGGCATTTTCAATAGTGGCTCCTATACTCTAGATTTAAAGGCAGTTTAAACCAATGCACTACAATAAAATACATTTTGTACACCTGCCATGACGTGTCGTACCACGTGCTCCCGGCAGCGGGGGAATTGAACACTGGACGTGCTGCACCAGTGCACGCGCTCGCCCTATACGTGCTAAGGCCATCTCCACCGCGCGACCCTATCTTGTCCGCCGGACGCAGATAGGGTAAAAGCGGACACATGCAACGACCCAGCAGCAGACCCTATCTTACTTTTTCGTCCGCTTCGTGTCCGTTTCACCCCATCTCTGGCCCAAAGTTGGCCTCTCTTTGGGGCAAAAGCGGACAGAAAACGGACGCAACGAGTCTCGTCCTCGTCCGCTCGTGTCTGGCCGGGCCCATATGTCAACCTCCCTCCCACCTACCTTGCTTTTCTCTCTCTCCTCTCTCTTCCTCACGCCCTCCCGGCCCGCGTCCCCTGGCATCCCGCGACGCAGCAGTAGCATGCCGTAGCAGCAGCAGGAGCGGGCGCGGCGATGGGTACATGCGGCGGCGGCGGCGAGCGCGCGTGGTGTGACGAGGCAGCGGCGAGCGGGCGCGGCAGCAGGATGGGCCGGGCGAGCGGGCGCCCGCCCTGGAGCGGGTAGCGGCAGGCATGGCCCCGCCGCCGCGGTAGGCGAGCAGGCGCAGGGGGGCGTGGGGTGCGCGGCGAGCGCCGAGCGCGTAGGCGGCAGGGCGCGGGCGGCGAGCGGCGAGCGCGCAGGGCAGAGGGCGGCGAGCGCGCAGGGCAGATGGCGAGCGGGCGCGCGTACGCGGGCGTGCATGCAAGCGGGCGCGCGTGCGCGAGCAGCGGCCAGCGAGCGCGTGGGGCGGGGGGCGGCGCTGCGCGGGCGGGGCGGGGTGGGGGGCGGCGTTGCGCGGGCTGGGCGGGGCGGGGGGCGGCGCGGCGCGGGAGGTGCGCGGGCGCGGCGCGCGCCGGCCGGCAGCGCAGCCGCGGGCGTAGGGCATGCAGGTGCGGGGCGCGGGCGCGGCGCAGGCGGGACGCAGCGCGGGGCGGGGCACGGTGCGTGCAGGTGCGGGGCGGACGCGGGCGCGAGCGCGGCGCGGCGCCAGCACGGAGCGGGCGCGAGGGCGGACGAGCTTGGCAGCGGCGGCTGCACCGGCAAAGCGAGAGCCCGAGCTCACGGGCGGGTGAGGCGTGCGGCCGAGACGGATATTTTAGGGTCGTTTGCTGCGTTGGGCGCCTCCAACCCTATCCGGACATGCATGTCCATTTTCCCACCCATTGCCATCCCAAACGGACAGAATCCGAACAAACCGGACGTCCGTTTGGGGTCGTGCGGTGGAGTTGGCCTAAGGGCATCCGCATTGGGGCTACCCATCCGGTCCAGCTGTGTCCGGATTTGTCCGAAATGTGTCCGGCGGCAAAAAACAACCCTCCAGCGGTGCGTCCCATCTGGACAGACATTTCCGCCGCGACCCATTCTCGACCCAAATTTGCGTCGCGGATGCGTCGGGCCAGACACGCCCGAACACAAAAATGTGTCCGCCCGCGCCTTTCCGGCCCCACATGCCATCGACACAAAACACTTCTCAGTCTTGTTTTCTTCCTTTGTCTGCTGCCTGACCCTCCGCTGCCCCACGAGCTCTGATACATTGGAAATGTATCTATAATTTTTTATGCTCCATGCTTGTTTATTGCCAATTACTTTATATTTTACTTGTGCTTTTTGGTGTTTTTATTGATTTCCTACCACTAACATATTGACAAGATGCCAAAGTGGCAAGTTCCTGTTTTCTGCTGTTTTTAGTTCCAAGAGAGCTGGAAAATAAATATTCTCGGAATTGACAAAGGAAGCTATTTTACGAAGTTTTACACCGGAAGACTCCAGAAACCAAAAAGAGGTTAAAACAACACTTTTTCAAATGTACCTAGTGAAAGCGCCCGACCCACACGGTTACTCTGCACATTTTTCCAGCATCATTGGGACATTTGTGGTCATGATGTCACAAGGGCGGTTTTGAGGATTGTTGAAGGCACTGAGTAGGCGGAGTGTATTAATGATACGGTTCTCGTGCTTATCCCGAAGGTAGAAAACCCTACACTCCTCTCTCAGTTCCGACCTATCAGCCTCTGTAATGTGTTGTATAAGATTGCCTCGAAAGTTATATCTAACATATTAAAGCTAGTCCTTCCTGATATCATCTTAGAGGAGCAGTCTGCGTTTATTCCTGGCAGATTAATAACTGATAACATCATTACAGCCTATGAGTGCCTTCATTTTATGAAGAGGAATAAGGCCAAGACACATCAGTCCTGTGCTCTAAAGCTTGACATGATGAAAGCCTATGATAGAGTGAAATGGGATTATTTATAGGCGATAATGCTTAAACTGGGCTTCTATGAAAGATGGATCCAAATTGTGATGAGCCTGGTGACAACTGTGAAATTTTCAGTGTTGTTCAATGGAAAGAAATTGCAACAATTCATACCTTCAAGAGGAATCAGACAAGGGGACCCAATATCTCCGTACTTGTTCTTGATAGCAGCAGAGGGTCTGTCATGCCTTCTAAAATCAAAAAGTGAGTCATCCAACTTGCATGGTCTACAGGTAGCACCTTTAGCGTCACCGGTGAAGCATCTTCTATTCGCTGATGACAACCTGCTGTTCTTCAAGGCGAACGGTGGTGGAGCCAATGAGGTGTACAAGAACACGTACTGTCAGGCAACAAGTCAATGTATCAACTATTCCAAATCGTTCATATATTTCAGCAAGGGAGTATCGAATTCTATCAGACAGGAAATCAAAGAAACACTAAATGTCCCCAATGAAACCCTAAATGAGAAGTACTTGGGGATGTCGTCTGATATTGGCTGCTCTAAGAATGGTTCGTTCAAGTATTTGAAGGACCGGCTTTGGGGAAAGCTGCAGGGATGGATAGAGCGCACTATGTCCTTAGCAGGCAAAGAAGTTCTAGTCAAATCGGTGGCACAAGCAGTACCAGTCTTTTTGATATCTTGTTTCAAGCTACCTCGGGGCCTTTGTGAGCATCTAAATAAGTTGGTAAGAAAGTTTTGGTGGGGGAGTAAAGTAGGAAAAAGGAATCCCAATTGGGTTTCTTGGAAAACAATGACCCAACCAAAAGGAATGGGAGGTCTAGGCTTCAAGGATTTCAAACTTTTCAACCTTACAATGCTCGCTAAGCAAGCTTGGCGCCTGCTTCAAACTCCTGACTCGCTAAGTGCTCGAGTGCTAAAGAGTGTATATTATCCAAATGCAGACATCTTGCAGGCTGAGCTGGGTAATCACCCAAGCTAGATTTGGCGGGAATCATTAAGGGTAGAGATATCATCAAACATGGCCTGGTTAGACAGATTGGAAATGGAGAAACCACGGAAATATGGAATCATAATTGGCTGCCAAGAGAGGAGTCTTTTAGACCATATGGCTACCGCGTTCTGAACCCACCAACAAGAGTCTCAGAGCTCATCACGAGCACGACAGCATCATGGATTGTAACATCCCAAATTTTCAATTTGAAATGTTATACATTAGATCATCATTGCATACCATATTTTATTTTGCATTTTGGTTGATTCTAGAAATTCTACGCAACTCAATGACCCACGGTTTGAGTTTTCTCAAATTTTAAGAATAGGATCATTTGATTTTATTTATTTTATCATCAATTATTTCTATTACAAAAATATGAGAGAGGGAATAAAAGGACTTTCCCAAAATAAAGAAATATTGAGGATTTAATAATAAAATCAAATAATATTTTATTTCGGAGTTTTTCGGTGTTTTATTTGAATTTAGGAAAAATGTGCGTTTTTCAAAATTGCATTTAGGTCTCAAATAAATGTTCACCTTGTGCGGCTTGATTTTAGAAGCCTGTGAAAATTTATTTCGAAATTTTTGGAGTTCGTTTAGTATTTTTTTTTATTTTTCTGCTGCGCGTAAATATTAAGAAAAACGCGCACCGACCTACGGGCCGTGTCCGACCTGGACACCGGCCCGGGGCAGGCTTTAAAAGCCGGGGGAGAGGCGCAGCCGGGGGAGAGGCGCAACCGGGAGAGCCAGCGCCCAGCCCCGAAACCCTAGCCGCCCCGCGCCGCCGCCGCTCTCGCCGCCACCGCCCCGCCCGCCGCCGCACGCTCGCCGAGGTCCGCCGACACCTCGAAATTCGCGATGGGTTTTTTTTCTCGAAAAACCGTTCGGTTTTCCGTCGGTTTTTTAGATTCGGTTATTTTAAATAGATCGGGTTTTTCGGTTTATTTAATTTAGCGAGCGTTCGTCGTTTTTTTCTTTTTCTCGAATTAAATTCACGATTTTTCTGATCGCGATTCCTGATCCGATTTTCGTTTTAGTATAACTTTTCGCTCGTTTATCGGAATCAGGCGATTCAAGCGTCTAGAGTTTCATCTCGAAATCCTCTATCCGTTTAATCAACTTAAACAAGATTTAGCTACTGTAAAATTTGCCCTAGATCCAGATTAGTAGAACGAAGTTGTTTTCTTTCGCCATTTGACTTTCGTTGCTTCGTTCGATTTGATTCTTTTTGCCAACCGAAGTTCTTAAGTTGAACCTTCTGGTTAGATATCTTATTTGAGTTTTACCCGTGCATTAGATGAGTTTTTATTGTATGCTTGTTTATTTGTTTGCGATAGAATACCCGGAGTGCGCCGCCTGTTACTTCGAATCGCTAGGTTTCCCGAATCATCAGCAAGGCAAGTAACACTTTGATCATACCTTTTCTACTACCCAGTTTTATTGCATTAGATCAATCCTCACACATTGCATGGTTAGGATCTAACTAAATTGTGGGATGGGAAGTAGATGAGGTAGTACCTATTACCTGTTTATTATCAAACCTTTGGAAGTTACTTCTAAATTTGCTTATTATGCCATGCTATGCTAGTAGACGTGGATTGGGTGAGGGATATCCATGACTGATGTGAGTTTTGTTAATTAATGGTTTATTTAAGGTGGCAACTTAAACACACATCTGGGTGGATTGAGGCACCTGGGTATTTCAGGACTTGCCTGTTTTTTTTGGACCGCCACCCAGGCTCAAAGGGATCATAATACTATTCATACTAGAAACTTTCATGTGCAGCCACAAGCTATTATGGGCTCTAGCATAGTTGACTAAGTCGTGCGAACTCTTAAAGTGGTAGACTAGCAGATGTAGGGGATGTAGGTGGTACGATCTACCCGATCGTAAGGTGCTAGCGCTTCTGAAAGACTATGTCTTGGTCATCCGTTTCTCAAACACCATGTAGTGCGAGAAACCAAACGGAGACGATCGAGTCTTGTGGGGAAAAGTGCGCAAACCTCCGCAGAGTGTAATAAACTAATCATGGTTAGCCGTGTCCTCGGTTATGGACATCTTGAGTATCTAGTACTTGGATTATCATGTGAATCTCAACATGTTACTCTAAATTAATTTTGTTGGGTTATGTTTAATGATGATGCTTAATTGGGATTGAGAATGTTGTCAACCATTCTCAAAGTTTTACAACTACCATGATAGTTAAATAAATTGTATTCCTTTGAAGTAGGGAAAAATTGGCTTTACGCAAAATTGTAACCATAGAGCTTTCCACCAGCCAAATATGCATATAGTATAGCTGTTTCATTCCATTACTCTCTATGTGTTACTTTGTCAGCATATTCCATGTGCTGACCTGTTTTCGGGCTGCAACGTTAATGTTGCAGACTTTTCAGACGACGATTAAGGAGTTTTAGGTCATGGTTCTATACTCAGTGATGCCGTTGGAGTTGATGGGACTCACTTATCTTCCAAGCCTTCCGCGGTTATCGTTATTAGATGGCCTTAAGCTATATTTATTGTAATAAGTTCTCTTTTGAGACCCTCGATGTAATACGTGTGTGATTGCTACTCCACTATAAATCCTCCGAGTACTGTGTGGTGTCAGCATTACTGATTCAGGAATGACACCGGAGCATAGAGATCAGACTGTTTGAGGTCTGGTCGCTACAGAGATGGTATCAGAGCACACGCTGACTGTAGGACACGACCACTAAACTAAAGACCTAGAACACTATTCACCCTATTCTCTTCTGACTCCTCATCTTTTCTACTCATTTAGGATGGCGGATGCAAGAAACAAGTTCACGCAACCGGATGAAGATACACCCTTTGGACGTCACTTGAAGGAAGTCACTAGATACCTGAACATAGGAGTACCAAGCTTCACCGGAACCTACAACGCCACTCTACCTGAAGAAGATCGCTGAATGATTCAAGTTCAAGTTCCAGGAAGGACGTTCATGCCAGTCACTGAGCCCATAGAGTTTTCTTTTGATGCACCAACTTGGAGTATAGGAAAAAGCATGGCAGCTCACATCGCCATGGGACGCATTGGAGAAGTCTACCGCAAGGATCTCAAGGATACTATCTACCAGATTTGTGGGCGCCAAGATGAACATTGGGAGATGATCAGCACCAGGAAGGATAGATCAATCACAACTTTTATCCAGGAGCTAAACCAGCACATTCGACGACAGGAGAACCAGATGTGCGCCGACATGATAGATCTGAAGAAGGCTAAGACTAGAATCAAGGAACTGGAGGAAGAACTCAAGGCTACACGTGAAGATTATGAAGAAGAAATTGAAGTATTGGTGGAGAAGAATGATGACCTGATCAAGAAGATTGGAATATTTATGGGAGGCCCTACACCAGTAGATGAAGACGAAGAACCCAAGGAGATTAGCCCGGAAGACTACATCATCATCGACGACACCGACTTGGATCTAGATAGTAGCGATGATGACTATGTTGATGAAGCTGGAGCAGATATCATGGAGTCTGCAACCGAAGAATATTTCTAGTATACCACCTCATCAGTAGTAGTAGTCCACCATGTAAATATAATAGTCCGAGCACTTTTGCGATAGATAGATCAATTGTATGCCCTTCTTTGATTGAATGAAGTGAATTGTTTGCTTTTCCCTCATGTGCATATGGGTAGTGTTTTCTCTTTAGATCCCCTCTATTCTTACATCTCATCTTCTCTAAAACCCTCAGATGCCTCCGAGACGTGACCCCGGATTTGCCTTTCCACCGGAGCTCACCCAGTTGATCCAGCAGCAGAACACATTGATGAAGTTGCTAGTCCAGAATCAGAATGAGGGGAACAACCACCACAACCCACCACCACCACCTGTTGATCACTTAGCCCGTTTTCTTAGGCTGAATCCGTCGGTGTTTTCCAGTAGCACCGAGCCGATAGTAGCAGATGATTGGCTCCGCAAGACAACTAGGGAATTAACCACAACAGGATGCACAGATGCGGAGAAGGTGAAGTTTGCCGCACATCAGCTAGAAGGACCCGCAACATCATGGTGGGAGAATTTCACCGCCACTTTCCCAGTCGACACTATCACATGGGACCAGTTTCAGCAGGCTTTTCGTACTGCCCATGTTTCAGCAGGAGCTATGGCCATTGTAGGATCTAGAAGGAGTGTCTAGAGGGGGGGGGGGGGGGGTGAATAGACACTTAATGCTAAAGTTGCACTTTTTAAGCTTTTTCGGTTTAAGTGGAGTTCGGGCACAATTTTAACATACACAATACATATCAAGCAAGCATGCAAAGAGTATATAGGCAGCGGAAAGTAAAGCATGCAACTTGCAAGAATGTAACGGGAAGGGTTTGAAGGATTCAAACACAATTGGAGATACGGATGTTTTTCCCGTGGTTCGGATAGGTGGTGCTATCCTACATCTACGTTGATGGAGACTTCAACCCACAAAGGGTAACGGTTGCGCGAGTCCACGGAAAGCTCCACCCACGAAGGGTCCATGAAGAAGCAACCTTGTCTATTCCACCATGGCCATCGCCCACGAAGGACTTGCCTCATTAGTGGTAGATCTTCACGAAGTAGGCGATCTCCTTGCCCTTACAAACTCCTTGGTTCAACTCCACAATCTTGTCGGAGGCTCCCAAGTGACACCTAGCCAATCTAGGAGACACCACTCTCCAAGAAGTAACAAATGGTGTGTTGATGATGAACTCCTTGCTCTTGTGCTTCAAATGATAGTCTCCCCAACACTCAACTCTCTCTCATAGGATTTGGATCTGGTGGAAAGAAGATTTGAGTGGAAAGCAACTTGGGGAAGGCCAGAATTCAAGATTCATATGGTAGGAATGGAATATCTTGGTCTCAACACATGAGTAGGTGGTTCTTTCTCAGAACATATGAGTAGGAATGGTGTATGTGTTCTGATGGCTCTCTTATCGGATGAAGAGGTGGTGGAGGGGTATTTATAGCCTCCACACAAAATTCAACTGTTACACACAATCTACCAATCTCGGTGGGACCGACTCAGAAAACTTGGTCTGACCAAAATAGTAAACCTAATGACCGTTAGGAGTTTCGGTGGGACTGAGATGCAACTCGGTAGGACCGATTCGGTTAGGGTTTGGGCATAACACAAACTCGGTGAGACCGATCGCACAAACTCGGTGAGACCGAGTTCGGCAATTAGCTAACCAGAGAGTTGGTCAGGCAAACTCGGTGGGACCGACTTGCTTTTTCGGTGAGACCGAAAAGTTACAAGAAGGAAACATAGAGTTTACCTTGCATTCTCGGTGGGACCGATTCACTCTTTCGGTGAGACCGAAAAGTTACGAAATGGAAACAGAGAGTTTGCAAGCCCATCTCGGTGAGACCGAGATCCTTATCGGTAGGACCGAATTGCTAGGGTTTGGCAGTGGCAAATGACAAGTGAAACTCAGTGGCGCCGGATTGAAAGAATCGGTATGACCGAGTTTGGCTTAGGGTTTAGATCATTTGTGGATATGGGAAAGTAGCTGAGGATTTTGGAGCATATCATTAAGCACATAAAGCACGAGGCTCATTAAGCAACACCTCATCCCTTCTTGATAGTATTGGCTTTTTCTAAAGACTCAATGTGATTTTGGATCACTAAAATATAAAAAGAAGAGTCTTGAGCTTGAAGCTTTAGCCAATCCTTTGTCCTTAGCATCTTGAAGAGGTTCCCACAACCTTTAGTCCATGCCACTCCATTGTTGAACTTATCTGAAATATACTAGGTAAAGGTATTAGTCCAACAAGAGATATGTTGTCATCAATTACCAAAACCACCTAGGGAGCACTTATGCTTTCAGCCATGAAGAAGCGCGAGTTTCGCAACTTGCGCCAAGGAGGACGGACAGTTGGCCAGTATGTGGAGGACTTCAGTAAGTTAGCACGTTATGCCCCAGATGACGTTGCTACGGATGCAGCTAAGCAGAAGAAGTTTCTGGAAGGACTGAATGATGAGTTGAGCATGTAGTTGATGGTAGCCACCTTCAACAACTACTAGGAGTTGGTAGATCGTGCTCTTATGATTTAAGGGAAGCAGCAGCAAATTGAGAATCACAAAAGGAAGTATGGAGAAGGAAAATACACTTCAGGAGCTCAGCAGAAGCCACGTTTTACCCCTAGACCGGGAGGACATTTTCAGCATACCCATGGAGGAGGTAGCTCGCACAATCACAATGGCACCAAGAATGGTAATGGCAATGGAGGAAGCAACGGCCAGAATCGCACCAACCCATCAAGCCCAGCCAAGAAGGACCTGAGCCAAGTCACTTGCTTTAAGTGTTCGAAGACCGGACATTATGCCAATGAATGTCCTGAATTACAAAATGAAAATAGCAATGGAAGCTCTGGGAAGAAGTCGAACCCTTTCAACAGGGGACAGGTGAACCACGTTAGCGTGGAGGAGGTTGAAGCTCAGCCCGATGCAGTAATAGGTAAGTTTTTGGTTAAGTCATTTATTGCACTCGTTCTTTTTGATACTGGTGCATTGTATTCATACATCTCAAGGGGATTTGTGGATAAGTATAACCTATCAACCCAAGTCCTTAGGTCACCCATGTTAGTAACCTCGCTTGGAGTAGAGTATGTGGCTAGTCTATGGTGTGATCGGTTACCATTAAGGATTGGTAACTATGTTTTTCCCTCAGACCTAATAGTATTGGAATCCCAAGGATTGGATGTGATATTAGGCATGGATTGGTTATCAAAGTATGAAGGGAATATTGAATGTGCTAGTAAGTCAATTTTGCTTACCACCCCAGAAGGGAGAAGGATCAAGTATGCATCCCGACATGTGCCAAAGAGGACTCAAGTAAATTGCCTAACAAGAGTTGTGCAGGAGGAAGTACCAGTGGTAAGGGATTTCTCTG
This sequence comes from Triticum monococcum, assembly GCA_034509565.1. Classification (NCBI taxonomy): domain Eukaryota; kingdom Viridiplantae; phylum Streptophyta; class Magnoliopsida; order Poales; family Poaceae; genus Triticum; species Triticum monococcum. The sequence continues at coordinate 612,105,289 of CM067842.1, forward strand.
AAGTATTTTCAGAGGAGTTGCCAGGCATGCCACCGGATAGAGATATTGAGTTTTTGATTGAGCTATTGCCAGGCACAGGGCCAATATCAAAGAGACCATATAGGATGCCAGCAAAGGATTTGGTGGAAATTAAGAAGCAGATTAAGGAGTTATTGGATAAGGGATATATTCGCCCAAGTTCGTCGCCTTGGGGATCGCCAGTACTACTAGTGGAGAAGAAGGATGGATCGTTAAGGATGGTTGTTGATTATCAAGGATTGAATGAAGTAACGATCAAAAACAAGTACCCACTACCGATGATTAATGATCTGTTTGATCGATTGCAAGGAGCTAAGGTATTTTCCAAGATCGCTCTGCGATCAGGATACCACCGGTTGAAGATTCGAGAACAGGATATTCCTAAGACAGCTTTTACCACCAGGTATGGGCTGTACGAGTATACCGTTATGTCATTTGGTCTGACTAACGCACTTGCCTATTTTATGAACATGATGAACAAAGTGTTTATGGAATTTTTGGATAAGTTCGTCATAGTGTTCATTGATGATATCCTGGTTTATTCGATGAATGAAGAGGAGCATAAGGAACATTTGCGTTTGGTACTTGGAAAGCTTAGAGAACATCAATTATATGCCAAGTTCAGCAAATGTGAGTTTTGGTTGAAGGAAGTAGGATTCCACGGACATGTTATATCTGGAGAAGGTATAGCAGTTGATCCCACTAAAGTTGATACCGTGACCAAGTGGGAAGCCCCAACAACAGTTGGAGAGATCCAGAGTTTTCTTGGACTCGCAGGATACTACCGGAGATTTATTGAGAATTTCTCAAAGATTGCGAAGCCTATGACTGAGTTGTTAAAGAAAGATACCAAGTTCATATGGACGGAGGAATGTGAGGCTAGTTTCCAAGAGTTGAAGAAACGTTTGGTTACCTCACCAGTGTTGATTTTGCCAGACCAGACCAAGGATTATGAGGTGTATTGCGACGCTTCACGTCGAGGACTAGGAGCAGTGCTTATGCAGGAAGGGAGAGTTGTTTCATATGCCTCAAGACGACTGAAGCCTCATGAGTTAAATTATGCCACACAAGATTTGGAGTTAGCAGCCGTAGTGCATGCTTTGAAAACATGGAGGCATTTCCTCATTGGAAACCATTGTGAGGTGTACACGGATCATAAAAGTTTGAAGTACATTTTCACCCAGAAGGAGTTGAATCTCAGACAAATGAGATGGTTGGAGCTCATCAAGGATTATGATATGAAATTGCATTACCACCCCGGAAAGGCTAATGTAGTAGCTGACACATTAAGCCGTAAGAGCCATGTCAATACGTTAATGACGGGAGAAATACCCAAGGAGTTAGCAGATAATCTTCGTGAACTATGTGTGAAAATAGTTCTGAGAGGCTATGTAGCAGCATTGGAGATTCAGTCAATTTTGATGGATAGAATCAGGGAAGCTGAGAAAACTAACAAAGATATTGCCGCTATAAAGGAGAAACTGAGCAAAGGAAAAGCTAAAAGATTTCGTGAGGATGAGCACGACACCCTATGGTTTAAAGACCGCGTTTACGTGCCCAATGACCCGGAGATCAGGAAGTTGATTTTGCAAGAGGCACACGATTCACCATATTCAATTCACCCAGTAAATACCAAGATGTATTTGGATTTGAAGGATATTTTCTGGTGGACCGGAATGCAGAAGGATATTGCGGAGTATGTAGCAGTTTGTGATGTATGTTAGAGAGTAAAGGCAGAGCATCAGAAGCCAGCAGGATTGTTACAACCATTGCCTATACCCGAATGGAAGTGGGATAAGCTAGGCATGGATTTTATCACGGGATTGCCCAGGACTCGTTCAGGCTATGACTCGATTTGGGTTGTAGTTGATCGATTGACGAAAGTAGCTCATTTCATCCCAGTAAAGACCACTTACACCAGTGCTAAGTTGGCAAAGATATACATGACCAGGATCGTATGTCTGCATGGAGTTCCAAGGAGTATCGTATCAGATAGAGGAACCCAGTTTACCTCAAAGTTCTGGAAGCAGTTGCACGAAACTTTAGGTACCAGGCTAGAGTTCAGTACAACTTTTCATCCACAGACAGATGGACAGACCGAGAGAGTAAATCAGATTTTAGAGGATATGCTGAGAGCTTGTGCGCTAGATTATGGATCTAGTTGGGACGATAATTTGCCATATGCAGAGTTCTCTTACAACAACAGTTACCAAACCAGTTTAAAGATGGCCCCTTTCGAAGCCTTGTACGAAAGGAGGTGCAGGACACCGTTGACATGGGACGAAGTTGGACACCGCCAGTTGTTTGGACCTGACTTGATTAAAGAGTCTGAGCAGAAGGTGAAGTTTATTCGCGATAGGCTCAAGATAGCCCAGTCCAGACAGAAGAGTTATGCAGATTCTAAACGGAAGGAGACAGTTTACGAAGTTGGAGATAGAGCTTATCTTCGAGTATCTCCACTTCGGGGAACAAAGCGTTATGAAGTTAAGGGAAAGTTAGCGCCACGATTTGTAGGACCATATCGAGTTTTGGAGTGTATGTGAGAAGTGGCTTACAAGTTGGAATTGCCTGAAGGATTGTCAGGAGTTTATGATGTGTTCCACATTTCTCAGTTAAAGAAATGTCACGCGGAGATGGCTGACATACCATTGAGAGATACAGTGCCTTTGGAAACTATTCAGTTGGATAATGATTTGACCTACGAGTTTGCCAGCCGAGTTTGCCAACCGAGTTACCCGCAGCAAGGTTATCAAGTTTTGCAAAGTTCAGTGGAGCAACCACACGGAGGATGAAGCCACCTAGGAATGAGAGGAAGATTTTCTCAAGGACCACCCTCACCTATTTTTTAGCCAACCCGAATCTCGAGGGCGAGATTCATCTTAAGGGGGGTAGGTTTGTAACTACATTAGATCATCATTGCATATCATATTTTATTTTGCATTTTGGTTGATCCTAGAAATTCTACGCAACTCAATGACCCACGGAGAAAGTTGGGGATTCCGTTATTTTCATATTTGAGTTTCTTAAATTTTGAGAATAGGATCATTTGATTTTATTTATTTTATCATCAATTATTTCTATTAAAAATATGAGAGGGAATAAAATGACTTTCCCAAAATAGAGAAATATTGAGGATTTAATAATAAAATCAAATAAGATTTTATTTGGGAGTTTTATTTGAATTTAGGAAAAATGTGCATTTTTCAATATTGCATTTAGGTCCCAAATAAATGTTCATCTTGTGCGGCTTGATTTTAGAAGCCCGTGAAAATTTATTTCGGAATTTTTGAAGACCGTTTAGTATTTCTTTTTATTTTTCTTGTGCGGGTAAATATTAAAAAAAAACGCGCACCGACCTACGGGCCGTGTCCGACCTGGACACCGGCCCGGGGCAGGCTTTAAAAGTCGGGGGAGAGGCCCAGCCGGGAGAGCCAGCGCCCAGCCCCGAAACCCTAGCCGCCCCGCGCCGCCGCCGCTCTCGCCGCCGCCGGATGCCGCCGCCGCCGCGCGCTCGCCGAGGTCCGCCACCGCCTCGAAATCCGTGCCATTTTTTTTTCAAAAAACCGTACGGTTTTTCCGTCAGTTTTTTTAGATTCGGTTTTTTAAATAGAACGGTTTTTCCGGTTTATTTAATTTAGCGAGCGTTCGTCGTTTTTTTTCTCGGATTAAATCCGCGATTTCTCTGATCACGATTCCTGATCCGTTTTTCGTTTTAGTATAACTTTTCGCTCGTTTACCGGAATCAGGCGATTCAAGCGTCTAGAGTTTCGTCTCGAAACCCTCTATTTGTTTAATCAACTTAAACAAGATTTTGCTACTGTAAAATTTGCCCTAGATCCAGATTAGTAGAACGAAGTTGTTTTCTTTCGCCGTTTGACTTTCGTTGCTTCGTTCGATTTGATTCTTTTTGCCAACCGGAGTTCTTAAGTTGAACCTTTTGGTTAGATCTCTTATTTGAGTTTTACCCGTGCATTAGATGAGTTCTTATTGTATGCTTGTTTGTTTGTTTGCGATAGAATACCCAGAGTGCGCCGTCTGTTACTTCGAATCACTAGGTTTCCTGGATCATCAGCAAGGCAAGTAACACTTTGATCATACCTTTTCTACTATCCAGTTTTATTGCATTAGATCAATCCTCACACATTGCATGGTTAGGATCTAACTAAATTGTGGGATGGGAAGTAGATGAGGTAGTACCTATTACCTATTTATTATCAAACCTTTGGAAGTTACTTCTACGGTTGCTTATTATGCCATGCTATGCTAGTAGACGTGGATTGGGTGAGGGATATCCTTGACAGATGTGAGTTTTGTTAATTAATGGTTTATCTACGGTGGCAACTTAAACACACATCTAGGTGGATTGAGGCACCTGGGTATTTCAGGACTTGCCTGTTTTCTTTTGGACCGCCACCCAGGCTCAAATGGATCATGAGACTATTCATACTAGAAACTTCCGTGTGCAGCCACAAGCTATTATGGGCTCTAGCATAGTTGACTAAGTCGTGCGAACTCTTACAGTGGTAGACTAGCAGATGTAGGGGATGTAGGTGGTACGGTCTACCCGATCGTAAGGTGCTAGCGCTTCTGAAAGGCTATGTCTCGGTCATCCGTTTCTCAAACAACATGTAGTCCGAGAAACCAAACGGAGGCGATCGAGTCTTGTGGGGAAAAGTGCGCAAACCTCTGCAGAGTGTAATAAACTAATCAGGGTTAGCCGTGTCCCCGGTTATGGACATCTTGAGTATCTAGTACTTGGATTATCATGTGAATCTCAACATGTTACTCTAAATTAATTTTGTTGGGTTATGTTTAATGATGATGCTTAATTGGGATTGAGAATGCTGTCAACCATTCTCAAAGTTTTACAACTACCATGATAGTTAAATAAATTTTATTCCTTTGAAGTAGGGAAAAATTAGCTTTACGCAAAACTGTAACCATAGAGCTTTCCACCAGCCAAATATGCATATAGTATAGCTGTTTCATTTCATTACTCTCTATGTGTTACTTTGCCAGCATATTCCATGTGCCGACCCATTTTCGGGCTGCAACATTAATGTTGCAGACTTTTCAGACGACGATTAATGAGTTTTGGGTCGTGGTTCTATACTCAGTGATGCCGTTAGAGTTGATGGACTCACTTATCTTCCAAGCCTTCCGCTGTTATCGTTATTAGATGACCTTAAGCCATATTTATTGCAATAAGTTCTTTTTTGAGACCCTCGATGTAATAAGTGTGTGATTGCTACTCTGCTATAAATCCTCCGAGTACTGTGTGGTGTCAGCATTACTGATCCAGGGATGACACCGGAGCACAGAGATCAGACTGTTTGAGGTCTGGTCGCTACATGGATTAGACAATTGATCCAGGCTACATTCTTACCAATGGACGCTCAAGTGATCCTCGGAATCCTGCTGTGTACTCGAAATATAGCTAACTTTTGGGCCTAGCACTATGAGAAACATGGGACCTTCTCAGTCAAGTCGGCGTATAAGATGTTGGTGGCCATGAGGGCATGACGTGAAGCATGGCTAGAAGGAGATGCAGGCCCTTCTAATGCTAGGGAGGAGGAGAACTCGTGGAAATCGCTGCGGAAGACTGAAGTTCCAGGGAAAATCCGAATGTTCTTATGGAGGCTTTCAAAACACTCGCTCCCAACTGAATGTTAGAGCACATCGTCATATGTCTGACTCCAGTCTATGTGGTATCTGTGGGATACAAGACTCATGGCGTCACTCCCTCTTGGAATGCACAACATCAAGAAGTGTTTGGGCATTGGCTAAGGCGGAGGTAAGACATAAAATCATAGCGAATAATGAGCTACACGCCAAACAGTGGTTGTTTACGTTGATGGATATGTTAACTCATGAAGAATTTGTTGACATGTCCATGACACTTTGGGAAATATGGCATGCTTGTCGAAAGGCAATACATGAAGCTATTTTTCAGAGTCCCCAAGCGACCCATAGCTTCATAGAGAGGTTCCTCAAAGACCTTTCCTTGATCAACGCCAAACCAAGCGCTCCAGCTCGGAACATTACATCCCATCAAGCAAACACGAAGCCAAAAAGGCCCCCTGCCGGACACTACAAGATACACGTGGACGGGGGAGTGCAAAGAAGAAGAGGAGGATCATCACCCGCAGTTTGCAGAGATGCAGAAGGAAATTTCTTGGGCAGCACGGCCCTAGTCATAGAAGGAGTTATTGATCCGTCCACTCTTGAAGCGATCGCATGCCGCAAGCACTAGCACTTGTTGAAGACCTACATATACAACATTTTGTTGTAGCATCCGATTGCAAGCAAGTCATCTCAGACATTGACAGAAGCGCTAAAGGAGCATATGGAGCGATCATAAGCGAGATCAATGTTCATGCAACATCTCTCAATTGTATTTTTTCTTTTAAGTCTCGTGCTGTGAATTATGAAGCACATAGTCTAGCTAAATTTGCTTTCTCTAGAGGTCCGGGGCGCCACGTTTGGTTTGGCACCCCGCACGACCTGAGACATACCCCACTTCATGTGGATTTTGACGAATAAATCAGGTTTTACCCCTAAAAATGTATGTATTTAGTCCCACATTGCCTAGACTTTGACTTCTAAGCCTCCCTCTCACCTATAAATATAGATTACATCAGCACCCAAAATTCATCCAAATCCGGTTAAATCAATCTTTTGATTTGAGTAGCTTCAATAAAAAAATCATTTATTCTCTCCGGTAGGAGTTCTGGAAGTCATCTCCTGTGAAGTCGAAGTATCTCTCTTCATATTTTCCTTTATACTCCTGTAGTTTAGTTCCATGCAGGGTCTTATATGTAAAATAGTTAGATTATCAATTAGTTTATGTATTTACACATTAGTCTGGAATTCTTTTAGCCGTAGCAATTTTTCTTCCATAAAACAGCTTGGTCCTGATCTTTCAATAGTAATTTTTTACTCGTTTATCTAAATTACATGAAACCAACGGGACGCGGTGTTTTGGCTCCTAGGTGCATATGAACCTATTGTCTAAATACAAATTTGGAAAAATTGAAAAATTCGGAACAAAAATCCCGTGGGTATATCCGGACATTCTATGTGCATGAACAAAGTTTCGGTGAAAAACAACGTTTTTTGTGGCTTGCGTAAAAAAGATAAAGAAATGCAAAATGAATAGTTGTAATGAAGCATCAGAAATCATCTTTTTTACACAGGTCAGAAAAAACCTCGTTTTTCACCGAAAACTTTGTGCACAGACATAGAATGTTCAGATATACACGCGGGATTTTTGTTCAGAATTTTTCAACTTTTCAAAATGTGTATTTAGACAATGGGTGCATACGCACCTCAGAGCCATTGCCAATTTCCGAAACCAACGTCTATATTTTCGTCTTAATCCCACCTATCGAGTGAGCCTATCAAATCAACTTTTTGCAACTTTCAAATTTTGAAAATTGTCTAAATTCATATTCAAACTTCTTTTGATCATATTTTTTATCCGTAGCTTCGTTTCCGATGAATCCAATTGCGTCAGATTCATATCGAACAAATCTTTCCGTTCGTACAATTAGTGTTATCTTTTCAACATATACTTTTGATCATAGTCAAATTACTTTACTAGTCCACAAAAGAGTTGTCACACAACATTCTAAGAAGATTCAATGCCATGTTGAATTATTTGTATTTTTTGATTCGTTATTTCCAATGTAATAAGTTTTTTTCCTACATGTTCATATTGACTTCTTACATCCAGTAGCATCGTTAGTTTCAACTTTTGAACCTTTCAAATTTGAGTTATTAAAATTTGAATTCGGACCTTCATTTGATCATATCTTGTACACTGTAGCGCATTTCAATTGATTGTTTTTGCACCTTACAACACCATAAGAATTTCTTTTTTCCTTTTCCTATTAAACCTTTGTATGTTGTTATTTTTGCACTATGACATATTTTGTTCTTATGTTCTTTTGGTTCTTTTTCTGGCATGGATGTTTATTGGATTTTATTCGTTTATGATAGATTTTCATGGAGTGTGACGAGTAGAATTATTAGGATTTTGAGTGCTACGAATCTTCATCAACTTACCACGCAAGTTCACTTTGATCATATTTTGAATACCTATGGTTTTATTGTTAGTGCCACTTTTCTCTTGCATTCAATAGGAATATTGAAACCTGTAGCTTGAGTAGAATCATGAGGTAGGAACACATACCCTTGTCACCAAGCCCCGAGAATCGTTGTTAAATTAGTTGTAGCTATGCTTCAGTAGACGGGGATTGGTATGAGTATTTCATGTGAGATGAGTGTGATAATAATATCTGGATCAACCTCAAGACTACAAGACTTCAATACACCTCTGGGTGGACTGCTTGTCAGAAGAGGGGCTCCTAGGGATTGACTAGTGATCACCCGGTTCTACAGACTCGAGAGGTGATCCTAGGGATTGACTAACGATCACCCGTTTCTACACTCTCAAGAGGGTATCCTAGGGATTGACTAGCGATCACCCAGTTCTACAGACTCAAGAGGGGATCCTGGGGATTGACCAATGATCACCCAGATTTACTAGGGGATCCGAGGGATTGACCTATGATCGCCCAGTTTTTTGGAAGGCCACCCAGACTCAAAGAGATTGATGGATCTTTCAAGATCAGAAGCTTCCATGTGCAGTTGCAAGCTACTAGAATAGTTGAGTAATTCGGAAAGACAATGCCTCGGTTATCCTATTCTCAAACAACAGGCAGTGCGAGGACTTCAAAGGAAGCGATCAATTCTTGCGGGAAAAGTGTGCAAACCTCTGCAGAGTGTTAAACTAATCAATTAGCCGTGTCCCAAGTTATGTATTGAGCGACTGGAATTGGATGGTCAGGATATTCTCAACACTATTACCGATTAAATGAATTTGGGTTAATGATAACTTTGGATATGAGAATTGATTGGTAGAGCCATCTCATTATTGACATCAACTTGGTAGTAATTTAATCTGTTAAATCTTGAGTTAGAGAAAAACTAGCATTTAGGCAAAAACTCAAACACAGAGCCACAAAGCCTTATTGTATATAGAATAGTTTTATCATCTACTTTTTCTTATTTGTGATCTTATCGGTACATTCAATGTACTGACCTACACGGCTGCAATATCTCATGTTGCAGATATTTCTACGACAAGAGATACAGTATAGGGTTACGGTCTACACTCAACTTGTCAATGGAGTTGATGGGACTCCACACCCCTTTGTTTGTTTCCGCTGAGACTTATAAGGTATATATGTCAGTTTTACGTTATTTGTATATGTGATTGCACTTTGATATATACATTGATGTACTGTGTGTGCCATCATACTGATCCAGAGATGACACGGATACACAAAAGGCTTGACCGTTTGAGGTCGGGTCTCTACATAAAGTTACTATAAAATGATTGTAAAACATTCAAGAATGATAATATATATAACAACATGGAACAATAAAAAATTATATATACATTGGATACGTATCACTACCTATATGCGATATTACCCTGCTGTTTCAAGTAAAGTGCATGTTCCACCTCTAAACATTCAAACAAACTTATGTTTTGTGTGCCTGTACTGCTCATGAAGCAACAGGGGGTGGTCAGTATCTTCCATGCTAAGCGGGTTATTCTCATGATGAGTGTTTATTCACTTGTCCTTACACGAGAGGGGCTGGTAATTGGGATGCCCAGTCCCATGATCAAATTGCAAGATAAGGAAACAAACTCCCCCGAAAAGTTGCTGGTATGGAGGGCACCCAAGGATTCGGATAGCCATGGCTTGTGTTTGTTAGTGGAGGGGGAGTAAACTTTACTTTTTCTGCTTGGGAACCGCCTCTAATTTGTTTAGCATGGAAGATATTGAAAACTCCCGGTCGTGACGTTGATAGGAAAGGCATACCTCCCAAAATTATATTCATCACTATTTTAAGCTTCAAGCTCTGGCACCTCTGCAAATCCCTTCTTCCCTCTGCGAAGGGCTTATCCATTTACTATTATGTTATTTTACTTTATTGTTGAGTCATCACCCTTTTAAGCACCAGTTGGGGAGCACTATTGTCATTCTTATGCATTGAGTATAGTTAATGTTGAGTGTGACATGACTGGATCTTTTACACCATGAATTACAATGTTTAGTCGCTGCTTGAACTTTAGAGGTGCTCTGCATTTATGTTTTGCGGTCTCAGAAAGGGCTAGCGAGATACCATGTTATCATATTATATCATGATTGTTTTGACAAATTGTTGGCATCGGAGATATCTTGTTATTGCTGATACGTCTCCAACGTATCTATAAATTTTTATTGTTTCATGCTGTTATATTATCATTCTTGAATGTTTTACAATCATTTTATAGCAAATTTATATCATTATTTGGGACTAACCTATTGACATAGTGCCCAGTGCCAGTTGCTGTTTTTGCTTGTTTTTTATTTCATAGAAAATCAATACCAAAAGACACACGATGGCCCAAGAAAGTACCCGAGGGGGGCTCTGAGGGGAGCACAACCCACCAGGGTGCGCCGAGGTTGGTTGTGCCCACCTCGGCCGCCTCCCGCACCGCCTCTTTGCTTTATAAATACCCTGGACACCCAAAAACCCTAGGGGAGTCGACTAAAAACAATTCCAGCCGCCGCAAGTTCCAGAAACCATAGATCCAATCTAGACACCATCACGGAGGGGTTCATCATCCTGATTGGTGCCTCTCCAATGATGCGTGAGTAGTTCATTGTAGACCTACGGGTCCGTAGTTAGTAGCTAGATGGCTTCCTCTCTCTCTCTTTTGATTCTCAATACAATGGTCTCTTGCATATCTATTTGCAACTCTTTTTTGCGGTGTGTTTGTTGGGATCCGATGAACTTTGAGTTTATGATCAGATCTATCTTTTTATCCATGAAAGTTATTTGAGTCTTTGGATCTCTTATATGCATGATTACTTATAGCCTCATATTTCTTCTCCGAATCTTTGGTTTAGTTAGGCCGACAAGATCGATTTTTCTTGCCATGGGAAGAGGTGCTTTTTGATGGGTTCGATCTTACGGTGCTCTACCCCAGTGACATGTATGCCTCGTTGCTATTAAGGATAACAAGATGGGGTCTAATTCCTACATGAATAGATCTTGTCTACATCATGTCATCGTTCTTATTGCATTACTCCGTTTCTCCATTAACTTAATACGATAGATGCATGCTGGATAGCGGTCGATGTGTGGAGTAATAGTAGTAGATGCAGGCAGGAATCAGTCTACTAATCTTGGACATGATTCCTATATAGTGATCATTGCCTGGATATCATCATAATTATTCGAAGTTCTATCAATTGCCCAACAGTAATTTGTTTATCCACCGTATGCTATTTTTCTCGAGAGAAGCTCCTAGTGAAATCTACGGCCCCTGGTCTATTTTCTCATCATATACTTTCAGGTCAGTTTTGCTATTTTATCTTTTCTTTATTTGCATATTTTATTTTCGGATCTACATTATCAAAAACACAAAAATACCTCGCTGAATTTTGTTTGCTTTTATTTGCATCTATCAATCTATTATAACTTTCTCACGTCCGTTTGCCAATTTCTAGCGCCGCTACCCAAATGGGATTGACAACCCCTTTTACACGTCGGGTTGCAAGTATTTCTTCTTTGTGTGCAGGTGCCGTTCACGTAGTGTTGCGTGGTTCTCCTACTGGTTCGATAACCTTGGTCTCATCACTAAGGGAAATACCTACCGTAGCTGTGCTGCATCATCCCTTCCTCTTTGGGTAAATACCGACATAGTTCTAGCTGCAATCAATTGCTTGCTAGTTGGTTATGTCATTGGTATGAGTAAATGTGGGACCTAAATGTTATCATGAATATGGTTAGTTCATAATCCTTGCTGAAAACTTGAACATTAGCTAAGTATATTAACAATAACAAGAATAAAAAGAGTTTGTAAAAGTTTTTCTTTATCACTTTTAAGTTTGCCAACTGAATTGCTTGAGGACAAGCAATGAGTTAAGCTTGGGGGAGTTGATACGTCCCAAACGTATCTACTTTTTTGAACAGTTTTGCTCTTGTTTTGGACTCTAATTTGCATGATTTGAATGGAACTAACCCCGACTGATGCTGTTTTTAGCAGAATTGCCATGGTGTTGTTTTTGTGCGGAAATAAAAGTTCTCGGATTGAGTTGAAAATTTATGGAGAATTTTTTCAGAATATATAAAAATATTGGCAAAGAGAAATACTAGAGGGGGGCCACCAGGGCGCCACAAGCCTGGGGGGCGCGCCTGGCAGGCTTGTGGGCCACTGACAGCTCTCGCAACCCTAACTCCAACTCCATAAGTACCTATTCACCAAGAAAAGAAATCAGGGAGAAGGAATCATTGCGTTTTACGATACAGAGCCACCGCCACCTCCTGTTCTTCATTGGGAGGGCTGATCTGGAGTCCGTTCGGGGCTCCAGAGAGGGGGATCGACATCGTCATCATCGTCAACCTTCCTCCATCCCTAATTTCATGATGCTCACCGCTGAGAGTGAGTAATTCCTTCGTAGGCTTGCTATAAGGTGATGGGTTGGATGAGATTTATCATGTAATCGAGTTAGTTTTGTTAGGGCTTGATCCCTAGTATCCACCATGTTCTGAGATTGATGTTGCTATGACTTTGCTATGCTTAATGCTTGTCACTAGGGCCTGCGTGCCATGATTTCAGATTTGAACCCTTTATGTTTTCTCGAATATATTCATATTCTTGATGCTATCTTGCAAGTTATATGCACCTATTACGTGTTATGATCCACATACCCCAAGGTGATAATAATTGGGATTCTTTCTGGTGATTTCCGTAGTTTGAGGAGTTCCTGTATTCACTATGTGTTAATGCTTTGTTCCGGTTCTCTATTAAAAGGAGGTCTTAATATCCCTTAGTTTCCTTATGGACCCCGCTGCCATGGGAGGGTAGGACAAAAGATGTCATGCAAGTTCTTATCGCAAGCACGTATGACTATATATGGAATACATGCCCAAATACATTGATGAATTGGAGCTAGTTCTATGTTGCACTAGGTTATAACTCTTACATGATGAATGTTATCCAACATAATTATCCATCACCGATCCAACGCCTACGAGCTCTTCACATATTGATCTTTGCTAAGTTACTATTGTTGCCGCTGCTGTCAAAATTGCTACAGAACTACTGCTACTGCTGTTACCATTACTATTGCTACTATTACCACAACTATCAAACTACCATATTACTGTGCTACTGATCACTCTGCTGCAGATATCTAGTCTCCAGGTGTGGTTGAATTGACAACTCAACTGCTAATACTTGCAAATATTCTTTGGCTCCCCATGTGTTAAATCAATAAATTTGGGTTGTATACTCTACCCACGAAAACTGTTCCAATCCCCTATACTTGTGGGTTATCAGTAGCTACGGGGTTGGTAGTTATCAGTGGGATCGGCATACTCTGCTTACCATGAATTGCAATAGCCATGTGCCCTTGCAGGTCATCAGACTACTTGTTCTTTGTTGTTGTACTTCGTTGTTGTAAACTGGTTTAACACCTTCTTTGCGTGCCTTCCATGGAAACAGATTTTCGTTCGAGGAATAGTATACCTCTGACATCTGAGGCTCCCCCAACCGAGCCTTCCCAAGAAGCACTTTTATTTTCATTAGATCCGAAGACCCATCCCATGCCTAGTTATCTTAATGGCGAAGTCTTCCCGCAATAGAGTGGGTGTTGGATGGGCCAGGTTTTGACAACTTTAACCAAACTCGAAACGACACCATGTACTTTAGAACTGAAAGGTCCCATCAACAGTCATTATGCCATGTTTAGAATAGCTTGAGGCCGTTTCTACTAGCGCGTCTTGTCAGTAAAAACCCTCGATTCATGCGCGCCCATAACACATGTCGCGTTGGGAACTCGCGAAATGATTGTCGTGCAATCCGTCCATTGGGTGTTTTTACCAGCTTATAAAAGGCAAATGATGGATTCAATCCATTTTCACGCCCTTACTCTCGTTCTCTGCTCCTGCAATCCCCAGGCTCTAGCACCCAGAGAATGAAAGACCTAAAAAAGCCTTCCAATCCCCCTTTTCCCTCCGTTCAAATCTCCATTTATGGCCATCAAGGGAAAGCATACCATAATGGTTGCGATGGAGGAAAAGGCGACGAGTAGGAGGGGATGTGGCTCCCTTCTGTTGTGACCACTGGGGACATCATCAAGCTCCAGGCGCTAAGGTATCTTCCATCTCCCGACGACATCTGGTGTCATTCCCCACTCATTGGGATGGCAACCCACTTCACCACCCGAGTTCCAAAACCTCGAGAGGGCGAACTCGTCATTTGCATCTACCACCTGATTCGAGGTTTGGGATTTCCCATCCACCCCTTTCTCCAGGGCCTCTTATATTTCAATGGCCTTCAGTTTCGTCATCTTTCCCCAGACTCCATACTCCACATAGCCTCTGATACGTCTACAACACATCTATAATTTATGAAGTATTCATGCCATGTTTACAATAATTTATTATGGTTTTGGTGCACTTTATATGATTTTCATGAACTAACCTATTAACCTAGTGCCCAGTGCCAGTTGTTGTTTTCTGCATTTTTGCGTTTTCTAGAAAATCCATACCAAACGAAGTCCAAATATCACAAAAATACGGTGTTTTTATCGAACATAAGAGACCCCAAGCTTCGAGGAAGGGCCAGAAGGACCACGAGGGAGTCACAAGCTCACCCCGCGTGTCCTGTGGGGGTAGGGAGTGCCGTCTGAGCTCGTAGATCCCATGTAACTCAGATTGGTGTGATCCCAACACTGTAAAAATACTATAAATCCAGAATCCCATAGAAAGAAACATAGAACTATCACACCGCCACTGCAAGCATGTGTACCGAGGCGATCTAATCTGGAGGCCTTTTTCGGCACCCTGCCGGAGAGGGAAATCATCACTGAAGGCCATCTTCATCAGCCTGACAGTCTCCATGATGACGAGGGAGTAGTTCACCCTCGGGGCTAAGGGTATGTACCAGTAGCTATATGTTTGATCTCTCTCTCTCTCTCTCTCTTGTGTTCTTTATTTGGCATGATCTTGATGTAGCACGAGCTTAGGTAATATAGTTGGATCATACTGTGTTCTTCCCTCCCTATCTCTTATTGTGATGAATTGGGTCTTGCCCTTTGAGGTTTCATTATTATCAAACTGAATATTGGATTTACAATCACTTGATGTATGTCTCGCATGTGGATACCCGTGGTGACAATGGGGTATTCTATTGAGTTACTTGATATATGTTTTGGTAATCAACTTTCAGAATCACGTGGTAACATTGGGTAATATAGGCACATAGGTTGATACACATTTCAATCTAATTTCTCCGACAGAAACTTTGGGGGTACTCTTTGAAGTTCTTTATGTTGGATTGAATATTATGAATATGAAATTGTTTGATGCATGTCGAATAATTGACTCACAGATACTTGTGGTGACTTTGGAGTACTAGGTGACATTAGAGTTGATTGATGTGTATCATATGGTGTTATTGTAGTATGAACTCTAGGGTTGTTTGTGACACATAGGGATGGCTCAATAGATTAACTAAAAATATAACTTTGTGGTAGTTTGCTACCTACAATAATTTCATATTATGTTCTACGCTATTGATAAGAACTTTGGAGTGATTCTTTGTTGGACGTTGAGGGATTATTATATGATTCAATTATGTTAGCATTGTTGAGAGATTGCACTAGTGAAAGTATGAACCCTAGGCCTTGTTTTCAAGCATTGCAATACCGTTTGTGCTCACTTTTATTACTTGCTACCTTGTTGTTTTTAATATGTCAAATTACAAAAACCTATATCTACTATCCATACTACACTTGTATCACCATCTCTTCATTGGGTGTGTTAGGGACATAAGAGATTTCTTGTATTTGATTGCAGGGTTGTTTGAGAGAGACCATCTTCATCCTATACCTCTCACATATTGATAAAACTTAGGTTATCCACTTGAGGGAAATTTGCTGCAGTCCTACAAAATTCTGCACTTGGAGGCCCAATAGAGTCTACAAGAATAAAGTTGCGTAGTAGACGTCAAGCTTATTTCTGGTGCCGTTGCCGGGGAGGTGACTGATTTAAGGTATATCTTTAGATCTTTCAATTGAATCTTTTAGTTTCTTGTTTATCACTAGTTTAGTTTATAAAATAAAACTACAAAAAATGGAAGTGAGGTTGCCTCAAATTCGTAGTCTTTATAATGTCTTTCTTGAAAATGTTGGATCAGAAAATTGTGCCAAAGTGTTAGAAGAAGAATTCAATAAAATGTTAGAATAAAATCTTTGAATGATAAGCTTGATAGTGATGTTGTTAATTTTCTTTCTATGAATATCCATGATGCTAATGATATGCAAAACCATAAACTTGGGGATGCTATATTTGATGAAGATGATATTTTTAGTCCCCCAAGTTTTGATGATAAAATTTATTATGATGATAGCATGCCTCCTATTTATTATGATTGCAATGATGAAAGTCCTAAGTAACAATGATCCCACTAATTTAGAGGGTGTCAAATCTTATTAAAATATTGATAAAAGTGGATTTGGAGAGGTCATGACTTTATTTAGTAACGAATCCACTACTTTGGAAGATGTTTCAATTGGCTATGATAACAAAGTTGTTATCTATGATGATTATTGTGATGACACATATGCTACAAAGAATAATGATAACCATGAAACTTTTCATAATGATTTTAATTTTCAATTGGATTATGCCAATCAAGTATCACATGATAGTCATTTCATTGAATTTTCTCCCACCACTATTGATGAGAAGAAATTTGATTGTGTGGAGAGTAATAAAAATTCTATGCTTGTGGATCATGAAAAGAATGCTTTATGTGAATTTTATATTTTGAATTTATTCATGATACTACTAAACATTATTATGAGGGAGGAACAGATGCCTGTAGGTATCGCAATAATATCAAGTTTCCTCTCTATGTGTTGAAAATTTTGAAGTTATGTTTATTTTGCCTTCCTATGCTAGTTGACTCTTGCTACTATAAATTGTTTGCTTACAAAATTGCTATGCATAGGAAGTGGGTTAGGCTTAAATATGCTTGTCATGTTATTCATGATGCTCTCTTACATGTTTAGATTACTATTCTTATGTGAGCATGCATCATTAAAATAATCATGCGTAGCTAAAAGGTTATAAAGAAAAGCTCTTGTTTTGTATGTTCACATTATTACTACAATATTTTGTGTGTTTTCACATGATTAAGCTGTTGTAGTAATCATGTTTTGTACCTTTTCTTTCAATAAAGTGCCAAGTAAGACCTTTGGGATAGTGCAAATGATTGTTGAATTGATTCTGATGGAAAAAAACAGAAACTTATGCATTCAGAGCTAGAATTGTTATCATGTACTAGAACGTGATCAACTGCCGAATGTTTTACACGGTATTAGGATACAATTTTTTTATGTTGTCCTAATTTTTCAGAATTTTTGGAGTTATAGAAGTATGATCATTCTTTACAAGTTGTTTTGTTTTTGGTAGATTTTGTTCTCAATGCATAGTTTGCTTGTTTTATAGTTTCTATGACTTATATTGGTCAATATAAATTGTAGGAATGATAGAGTATAGTAGGCATTATGTGAGAACAATTATGATCTTGTCTTGATAGTACCAAAGTGAATGATTAATTCTTTATCGTAGTAACCCATCTCACGAATTTCGGTTAAGTTTTGTGTGATTGAAGTTTTCAAGTTTTGGGTGAGATATCGATATGAGGAGACTAAGGAGCGGCAAGAACCTAAGATTGGGGATGAACAAGTAATCCCAAGGTAATATTCAAGGAAGACTCAAGCGTCTAAGCTTGGGGATGCCCCGGAAGGCGCCCCCTCTTTCGTCTTCAACATTATCGATAACCTCACTTGGAATTATATTTTTATACGTCACATGATATGCGTTTTTCTTGGAGCATCATTTTATTTTGTTTAGATTTGCTTGCTGTTATTGATAATCATGTTGGCATCTTTTATTTCAATAAAAGTGTCAAGTATAGCCTTTACCATGCTCAGTGTGCAAACTTATGAGTTGTTGCTTGAAACAGAAAGTTTTATGTTATGTCTTGAATATTACTGAATAGTCAAAATAAGATAAAATATTGAAAATTTTACATAGTAAGCATGCATGAGTTCTCTGTAATGTGGTAATGTTTCATAATTTTTGGTGTTAAATAAGTATGAATTTTGCTTCATCCTTTATGGACCGTTCTATTTAGACAGGTTGATGTTATGTTTGCATTGTTTGCATATGTTTGCTTATTTAATATTTCCATGTGTAGATAAGAGTATTAAATATGCATGGGCATTTACTAGGCAATGTGTTATAATTTTAGTTATTTGTTACAGTAGAGAATGGTAAGGCTTTGAGTTGATTTATACTAACTTATCTGTCAGCGTTTTGGGAACAGGGGTCCCCAGACTTGCCTGCCTGCGGCCCACGGCGTGGCGCTGCCAGCGGGCCTGTACGGCCCATCTTCATCAACAAGGCATTCAAGACCCTCGCGAGGGGCCAAGCCTCGCGAGGCGGACGACACAAGACCTCCTCAGGAGCGGCCTCGGCAGGTCGGCTCGCGAGGGGCGGAGAGATCAAGGCAAGGCAAACCTCGCGAGACTCTCGTGATGTGAGCCATGACGAACAAGACCAGGCGGGCGCCAGGCGGGCGCAAGCGTGCGCAGCGTCCTTGCTTCCTCTTTGGTGCTAAGGAGGCAAGCGCAGGTGCGGAGTACCGAGGCATCAAGCAAAGGTTTCCATATCAGTGCAACGAGACCAAGACCGGTAGGACAGCAGGACGGAGGTCACCATGGAGCCCAAGACGGCGTCATCACCAGAGCCTTTCGCAGGCGAAGACCGCTTTTTTCAGGATAAGCTGTACTAGCTGTCCCCTTTCAAATTGGCCGTTGTTGGCTCCATTCCCGCTCAATATTCGGGAAGAGGACCAGTGCCTATATAAGTAGAACTTGCCACCAGAGTAGGGAGAAGATCGAAAACAGACCCGAGAGATCCGATCTGTTGCCAACACTTACCCACACACCGAGCACAAGAACACCTCAACCTCCGGAGGCTGTTCTTCCCCCTGTACTGTTCATCATCAGCCCAAGAGGCAATCCACCACCACCACACTGGAGTAGGGTATTACACCACAACAGTGGCCCGAACCAGTATAAATCTTGTGTCTTTTGTGTTGTGAGTTCGTCAAGTTCGTCCGCGGGATCTTAGCTAGCTAGGGCGTGGATTGGTAGGGAGGAAATCTTTGCGCGCACCCCAGCGTTCGAACCTTGAGGGTTTTGCCGAAACCCGAGATCCGACATTATCTGACGAGTTCTTGTTGAGTTTTGTGTGGATGAAGTTTTTGAGACTTAGGGGAAATTGTGATATGAGATGAATTAAGGAGACACAAGAGCTCAAGCTTGCGGATGCCGAAGGCTCCCCAAGATAATATTCCAAGAAGTCTCAAGCAACTAAGCTTGGGGTTGCCCCGGTAGGCATCCTACCTTTCTTCATCAACAACTATCGGTTAGTCTGGGTTGAGCCAAAGTTTTTATTTATTCACATGATGTGTGCTATTCTTGGAGTGCCTTTTTATTTTTCTTTGATATTTAATAAAAGTACCAGGTCTGAAATTTATGATTTGGAGAGAGTCCTTACATAGCTACATAATTGTTTGACTACTCGTTTTTTTGACCTTGAAGACTGCAGGGCTTACACCCCACAACATTTTATTAAAACCTCACCAGCAAAGAATAGAAGAGGTTCCTCAAGAAGAGGAACAAAACAAAAACAAAAAATGAAATAAAACTATACAAAGCAGGCTACACTAAAACTGACCTGAAAAAGGATAGAAAAGTACATCTGCAAGTACATCAAGGGGGAAGGAAATCAATCCACTTGAGTAAAGCCTCCTTGTATCTTCTCTTAATCCTGTGAGAGAGGAGGGTAATATTATGTATGAAGCCAGTCCTCCACTGCCAAAAAGAAGGCCTGATGTGCCTAAAAACCTTATCATTCCCGACTTTCCAAATGTTCCACCATGCTAGAAAGACCACTTTTGAAAAGAAAGGTTTATTAAAATCCTTCCTGGCATGTAGGGCAATTTCCACCATGTGATCACTATTCAGCCAAGTGATTTGAAGATAATTCCAAATATGCATACTAAAGTTGCATTGGAAAAAGAGATGATTTCTGTCTTCCAGCACTCTAGTAAGACACAGAACACATTCCGGTCCATCATTAATTTTCCAATGTCTACGCTGAATCATATCCTTGGTGTTAACTCTGTCATATCCTCCTAAATATGTATGATCTTTACTCATTGATGTCCACTTATATCTTTTAGAGTAGTTTATCATTCACTCTTGTGCTTCACTTATATCCTAAGAGTATACTGTTGAATGAATTGAATACCATAAAGTTGAAATTATATGTGCTTCATATGCTTGTCCCATGGGGATTAGTGACTTCACATATAAGAAGTATAAGTTGTAAAATTTCTTGAAAGTTAGCAAAAAAACATTGGTCACTTGAACAATTCTTGAAATAATATTGAAGGAAGAGAGATTTCACATATAAATAGACTATATTGGAAATCTTATATGATTGTGAGTCACCATTAATTATTTTCAAGCCTAATCAAGTAGTTGATGTTGTACAGGGAGGACAACATAATGGGTCAAGGAAGACGACATAAGGGGTTATGTTTGTTTATATTCACATAGAAGTTATATTGTCATGGATCCTCTAACATGTGGTGCTTGCTCATAATCTTTTGCTAGCCAAAATTTCGTACTAAGTAGAAATACTACTTATGCATCCAAAAACCATTGGACCTAGTTTATTGTCATGAGAGTCGACCATATCTACCTATGGATTGAATAAGATCCTTCAAGTAAGTTGTCATCAATGCAGAAATCAATAAAAATGCTCCTAAATATGTATGATATTTTATTGCAAGGGAGAATAAGCTTTGTATGAACTTGTGATGGTAAATAAATAAAAGCGACAGACTGCACAATAAAGGTTGCTATCACAAGGGGCAATCAATACAAAGTGAGATTCTTTTGCATTAAGGATTTGCACATTCAAAAATCAAAGCGCATGATAACCTCTGCTTCCCTCAGCGAAGGGCCTATCTTTTAATTTTTAACTTTTACTTTTATGCAAGAGATAGTAGTATTCATCCTCATTTCAACCTCAATTATTCTCCACCTGGCAAGCCTCATGTGGTAGGGAATGATCTAGGTATATATCTAGTTGAATATAGGTAATTAATCATGAGTTATTATTGTTGAAATTATCTCTGTGATAAGCAAGTTGGGAGGCAAAACATTAAGCCTGTATCTTCCTCTGTGTCTGAATGAAACAACTTGTTCTAGAAATATGCTTTGAGTGTCAGCAATCATGGAAGACTATACGATAGTTGAGTATGTGGAATTTGCTAAATTAGAGCTCTTACATAGACCCTTCCAGAAAATAAGATGAATTATTGTTTGATGACTAAGAACATAGTTTGTTGGTTTTCAGGAAAGTTTACGGTCTATACTTTAACATGTGAATAGCTTGCTACTTGATCATGAGAAGTTTTATGAGAAATGAGCTACTATTTAATATAGTGATGCTAGAAAAAGTAATTATCATTGATCAAGCTTATGCACTATGCTAGTATTCACACTTCATAAATTATTAGTTTTATCATTTACCTACTATAATTAAGCTTGGGGATGCTGATACGTCTCCAACGTATCTATAATTTATGAACAATTCATGCCATTTTTACAATAATTTTATATGGTTTTGGTGCACTTTTATATGATTTTCATGAACTAACCTATTAACCTAGTGCCGAGTGCCAATTGTTGTTTTGTGCATGTTTTTGGTTTTTCTAGAAAATCCATACCAAACGAAGTCCAAATGCCACGAAAATTTACGATCATTTTTTTGGAACATAAGAGAACCCTGAAGCTTCGAGGAAGAACCAGACGACCCACGAGGGAGTAACAATCTCACCCCGCGTTCCCTAGGGGGTAGGGAGTGTCGTCTGAGCTCGTGGGTCCCATGTAACTCTGATTGGCATGGTTCCAACACTGAAAAATCCTATAAATCCAAAAAACCCAAAAAGAAACCGAGAACTCCCACGCCACCACTGCAACTCTCTACACCAAAGCGATCTCATCTGAAGGCCTTTTCCGGCACCCTGCCGGAGGGGGAAATCATCACCAGAGGCCATCTTCATCATCCCAGTGGTCTCCATTATGAGGAGGGAGTAGTTCACCCTCGGGGCTGAGGGTATGTACTAGTAGCTATGTGTTTGATCTCTCTTTCTCTCTCATGTTCTTGATTTGGCATGATCTTGATGTACCACGAGCTTTATTAATATAGTTGGATCATATGGTGTTCTTCCCTCTCTATCTATTGTTGTGATGAATTGAGTCTTTCCCTTTGAGGTTTCATTATTATTGGATTGAATATTGGATTTGAGATCACTTGATGTATTTCTTGCATGTGGATACCTGTGGTGACAATGGGGTATTCCATTGAGTCACTTGATACACGTTTTGGTAATCAAATTGTGGATTCCCGTGGTGACATTGGGGTAATGTTGGCACATAGGTTGATACACGTTTTCATCCCAATTTCTCCGGTAGAAACTTTGGGGTACTCTTTGAAGTTCTTTGTGTTGGATTGAATGTTATGAATCAGAAATTGTTTAATGCATATCTAATAATTGACTCACGGGTACTTGTGGTGACATTAGATTATCTAGGTGACATTAGAGTTGATTGATGCGCATCATATGGTGTTATTGTAGTACGAACTCTATGGAGGTTTGTGACACTTATAGGGATGGCTCAATAGACTGGCCGAAAAGATAACTTTGAGGTGGTTCGCTACCTACAACAGTTTCATCTTATGTTCTCCGCTATTGAGAAGAACTTTGGAGTGATTCATTGTCACACATTGAGGGATTGTTATATGATTCCATTATGTTAGCATTGTTGAGAGACCACACTAGTGAAAGTATGAACCCTAGGCCTTGTTTCAAGCATTGCAATACCATTTGTGCTAACTTTTATTACTTGCTAGCTTGTTATTTTTAATATTTAAGATTACAAAAACCTATATCTACTATCCATACTACACTTGTATCACCATCTCTTGCTGAATTAGTGCACCTATACAATTTGCCATTGTATTGGGTGTGTTGGGGACACAAGATATTTCTTGTACTTGATTGTAGGGTTGTTTGAGAGAGACCATCTCCATCCTAGACCTCCCATTGATTGATAAAACCTTAGGTCGTCCACTTGAGAGAAATTTGCTACTGTCCTACAAAAATCTGAGCTTGGAGGCCCAATAGAGTCTGCAAGAACAAAGTTGCATAGTAGACATCAGCCTCCTACATCGTCTTTTGCGTTCTTCCTATGCATCGAGCCACATTTCGGGCTTTGTATCAAGTTGTTCCGCGTCAAACCACGGACCAACGGAGGCCACATTACGGAGTGTTGAGGGTCCATGGACAGCAATTTCCATGGGGTAAAATGGCTGCCTGACAAGTTCATCTAGACCATCAAGTTGTGGCAGGAGGAGCGGTTCTACATGGTCGACGTGCCACTTGAGAAAAGGGAAGGAGTCCCTTCTTTCTCAACCACACCTCTGGATAGGCTGCACTCCTGGAAGCCAAGAACCTCGAATAGGGGAACAAGGAGGAGGTCGAGACGCTTCATGCTCGGGTGGAGTTCCGCATTAGTGAGGATGTCAACCTCATTGATGTGGTGCACGTCATGCTCCATCGCCAAGTTCAGCCCCTCCAAGCGCAAGCCTCTTCTCTATGGAAGTTTGCCCCTAGCAACAATACGTCAGTAATCCGAGGCTTATGTAGGGTGAAGGACATCGGTCGGCGGGATGCAGACCCTCTTTTCAAGGAGAAAGACCAAGCCTTGAGGACCGAGGGAGATGACATTGGCTACTGCAAAGCGCGCCGAGCCACCAAGGTTAGTTTTTCACTTTTCTGAATCAAGTTCTATTTTGTTGACCTCGGCCAAGTATCTAAATCCTAGCTATCATATTTTAGTACTACCGCACTTTGAGAGATCAGTTGGATAACCGGCTCCTCAATGTGGGGAGCATGTGAGCGTTGAGCTAGAGTAGCTGCTGACCGTGGACCATACGTTGCCCCCGTCATGCCTAGGAGGGCCAAGGTGACTAGGGAGACCAGAGCCTCAAAGGGCTTGGCCATCCGAGACAATGCCCCCAAGCTCCCTGTTGGAAGCCAGGAGAGCTCCGGTTCCGGCTCCAGCGCAGGGGTGCAGCAGGAGGAGTCGAGTGAGGAATCGCCTCCCTGAGGTGAGAAAATGACTTAGGTGGTTCTTCCGGATGAAACCGAGTCATCTTCCCCCAAGGGCGTCAAACAACGAAGGGAACCTGAAACCACGGCAATAGGACAGTCCTCTACACTGAGCATCTAAGCCCACAACTCAGACTCGTCCTCGAAGTCCTGGACTGCAAGCCGACATTGCCGTGTCCGCCCTCATCCTGACTAGTAAGTTTTTAACAGACTCACACTTCATGGCCCCTTTCATTCTAGAGTTTTTTACCTTATTCCTTTTCTAGGTTGCAGCGTGACGAGGTGGACAAGATGGACGACGAGGACGAGGCCACTTCTAGCCTGCCAGAGACCTCACTGTAGGCAAGCATAGGAGGTTCTTCGGCTACCTCGGGGGCAGGGGCCAATCCCTCAGGCACCCAAGCCGATGAACTAGAGGCTATGCACCAACCTCCACCCCGGAATCTGATGTTGGGGCTGGAACCAGTCCTTCTATGACCGAGGTTCAAACATCAGTCATTGAATGCCAAGATGTGAACTAGGGGTAATAAATTCCCCCTGTTCTTGTAGAAAGGGTAGATGCCAGCGCGGCATCCCCCACTCATGTGGTTTTGGGACAACATGATCATTCGAAGATCGCTCTGCCTCTTGCTACTAACAACGAGGTGCCAGGGTCCTTGGTGACGGTGTCCTGGATTAGGAGGTGTGCACCACGCCGCCCTACCGTTCATGGGTTAGGTCGAGGACCCACCAGCAACTGAAGAATGGTCCATGTATGCCCTGGTGTTGGTGCTAAACCAGCAGATCTCGGGTAGGGGGTCCCAAGCTGGTGATCTGAGCAAGATGGTGACAGGAGAAAGTTGGGACACAATGTTTACCCAGGTTCGGACCCTGTCAAGGAGGTAAAACCCTACGTCATGCTCTTGTTATATTGATTGTGAGGGGGTACAAAGTATAGTATGATCTACCTAGAGATCGTATGAATGAGTTCTAGCCTCTAAAGCTTATAGCCATGCCTCTACAAACTAAAATCCCACGACTTATATAGGCACTAGGGGTATCTAAGGTTTACACATGGTCGGTTAAAATCTAGGGATAAGCATGCCGATCAATAAAATATGCCTTGAAGTGTACACCAAGTCTTCAAAGATCTTCTTCTTGATTACGCAGAGGTCCAGGGCCTACCTGGCCCATCCATTAGTTATTGGTGGTCCTCGGCATGGCCCCTAAGTGGCAAGCCAACGTGGTAACTACCCCTAGTCTAGGACACCAACAGTAACCCATGAACTAGTCTCCAAGCCGAGGAATCAAGCATCTTCTTCAGGGTAACTTCATAATTTCAAGTCTTCGACTTCGTAGACAATTTCCATCCTTCACGTTGGCTCCCGATTCCGATGTTATGTTTGGCTCCGAGGTCTTCTTGGTTTCCTTGATGGCGACCATGTTCTTTATACTGCCCTGGAAGATAAGAATATCTTTTAACAAGACCCCTCCCCTCTTGGACCATTCATTTTTAGCAGGGTCAAGGTCTTTTTGAACTTAGCCACAAATGCTATTAGCCACAAGCTTGACCAGGTCAAACTTTGACAACTGTTTCAGCCATGAACCGAAGCGTCAGTACCTACGGCAGGGTCGTGTTGTCTTGTTAATAGTAATTATTAGGCACATAGTGGCTCAAGGCCATTTCTATTGGCATGTCTTGTCAAATAAAAAGATCGTGCTTCTGGATTTCTAGCGATGCTATCAATGGCAATGCCTTAATATCTGTGCGCATATATTGCACAATGCATTGGGAACCGGTGATTCACACTTCAGGGGGGGGGGTGGTGGGTGACCCCTGGCTTTTAACCGTCTTATAAAGGGGGAAGATACATTGATTCTACTCACACCCTCAGTTCCAATGCCAAGAAATCCTTGTAAACCCCAGGCTTGAACTTATGCTTTTACCTTTCTCGCCAAGAAAGATGGCCGACAAGGGGATGAGTACTGTGCCCCTGGTACCCGCCGCTACCGAAAAAGGAGGGTAGTGGTTGTGCTCCGACAAGTCCACCGGCACGATCGCTAGGCTCCAGTACGACGGGTATCTCCCCACCACGATTGTCGGCATCCTGGGAACGGGGGTCCCCAGACTTACCTGTCTGTGGCCCATGGCGTGGCTCCACCAGCGTCCCTGTACGGCCCATCTTCACCGGCAAACACTCAAGACCCTCGCGAGGGGCCAAGCCTCGCGAGGAGGACAATGCAAGACCTCCTTGAGAGCCTCCTCACCAGGCTGGCTCGCGAGGGGCGGAGAGATCAAGGCAAGGGGCACCTCGCGAGGTTCCATCGACGTAAGCCGTGACAGCCAAGGCCAGGCGGGCGCCAGTGCGCACAGTGTCCTCGTTTCTTCTTTGGTTCTAAAGAGGCAAGCACAGGCGAGGAGTCCCGAGGCATCAAGCAAATGTTTCCATATCGGTGCAACGAGACCAAGACCAGCAGGACGGCAGGACGGAGATCACCGTGGAGCCCAAGGCGGCGTCACGACCAGAGCCTTTGGCAGACGAAGACCACCTTTAGTCATGATAACCTGTACTAGTTGTCTCCCTTCAAATTTGGCCGTTGTGGCATCCCTTCCTGCTCAATATTTCGGAAGAGGACCAGGGCTTCTATAAATAGGACTAGCCACCCCAGTAGGAAAGGACAAACGGAACCAAAGCCATTAAGATCATCCTCGACCACTCACCAAGCACAAGAACACATCTCCTCAGGAGGCTGTTCTTCCCTTGTATTGTTCATCCTTAGCCCGAGAGGCAATCCACCACACCACACTGGAGTAGGGTATTACACCACATCGGTGGCCCGAACCAGTATAAATCTTGTGTCTCTTATTCTGTGGGTTCGATGAGCCAAGTCTTGAGATCGCAGCGAGGGTGAGATCTAGAGGAAGGAGAGATCTTTGTACGCACCCCAGTGTTCGAACCTCAAGGGTTTTGCCGGAACCCGAAATCTAACATTTGGCGTGCCAGGTAAGGGTGCGTCGAAGTTTTCCTTCCATCGATCCACGCTCCGCCATCTTCGTGCCTAGTTCCCATGGCTAGCGTTGCTCCTCTGACCGGGTCAGCGGACGCCCACAATGGCGCCTAGGGGCTCCGGGCCTTTACCCCCACCTTGTGGCGGGTGCAGTGGCCGCCCAAGTTCAAGTCGGAGATGCCGCCACGCTACGATGGTGTGGCGGATCCGTCGGACTTCTTGCTGGCGTATGAAGAGGCCGTCCTTAAGGCTGGGGGCAACGACATGGCATGGCAAACTGGCTTCCCATGGCCCTCACTGGTGCACCACGCGCCTAGCTGCTCGCCCTCCCAGGATCCTCCGTAGCATCTTGGGAGGAGCTGTGCGGCCTCTTCACCGCGCGCTTTATGGCACTGGCGCCCCCCGCCATCGCGACCCTCCTCGGCGGATCGCAAGCGCCGCCCTCGGGCCGTCACACCAAGCCATTCTTTCGCTAGATTGGCGCCGCTTTCGTGCGGCAAGGAGCTCCCCCAGGTTGGGCGGCACCGAAGGCCGACCTCACCTTCGACTCGGGGGATCATCCTGTCACCACCGTCAGCTCGGGTGTGCTCCCAATGCTTTGCACGCCCACCATTTGCAACATGGCCGTCACCAAGACCCTCATCGACGGCGGCGCCGGCCTCAACGTGCTCTCCGTGGAGACTTTTAGCCTCCTTCATGTACCACTCGAGCGGCTCCACCCCAGCAAGCCTTTCTCTAGGGTCGGCGGCGGCTCCGCCCACCCCCTAGGGCAGATTCGCCTTCCCGTGACCTTCGGCACGCGCGACAACTACCGCACTGAGCTGGTCGACTTCGACATCGCTCACATCGGCCTCCCGTACAATGCCATCCTCGAGTACCCAGCTCTGGTTCAGTTTATGGTGGCAACCCATCCGACCTACAACCTCATGAAGATGCCCGGGAGCAAGGATGTCCTCACCGTAGTTGGAGACACCAAGGAGGCTTTGGCGGCACTCAACCTTGCCCTCAAAGCTGCCGCTGCGGCGCGACCTACCAGTGAGGCCACCCCTGGAGTTAAGGAGGCCGCTCCAGCTGAGAGGAAGCAGTTGTTCACTCAAGATCGGGCAGAAACCAAGTAGGTGCCGGTCGAGGAAGATGGGTCCTTTGGAGCCACCTTCACCATAGGCACCAACCTCGACCCTGGTTAGGAGGAGGCATTGGTGCAGTTCTTGCACGCGAACAAGGAAGTATTCGCGTGGGAACCCAGACAACTGGTAGGGGTCCCTAGAGGGGTGATCGAGCATCACTTAAGGGTGTGCCCCAATGTGCGCCCTGTGAAGCAGAAAGCGAGGCGACAGTCCACGGAGAAGCAGGCCTTCATCGTCCAAGAAACCCGCAAGCTGGAGGCAGCAGGTGTCATTTGCGAGCTTCGGTACCCCGAGTGGTTGGCGAACCCCATCGTTGTGCCAAAGAAACGCGGGAAGGAGCGCATGTGTGTCGACTTTACCAACCTAAACAAGGCCTGCCCCCAAGATCCATTCCCGCTCCCACGCATTGACCAGATTGTTGACTCCACCGCTGAGTGCGACCTGTTGTGCTTCCTGGATGCATTTTCAGGCTGTCACCAGATCAAGATGGCGGTAGAAGATATGGAGAAGTTGGCCTTCCTGACCCCGTGTGGGGTGTACTGCTACACTTGTATGCCATTCGGGCTGCGCAACGCAGGCGCGACTTTCCAGCGGCTGATCCACATTGCCCTGGGTCAGCAGCTCGGGAGTACTCTGAAGCCTACATCGACGACATTGTGGTAAAATCTCGGGAGGCGAGAACTTTGATTCAGGACCTGGAGGAGACCTTCGCGAGCCTCCACAACATGGACTTGCGACTCAACCTGGAGAAGTGCGTGTTTGGTGTCCCTTCCGATAAGCTGCTGGGCTTCCTTGTATCCCACAGGGGGATCGAGGCCAACCCGGAGAAGGTCAAGGCGATAGACGACATGAGTCCGCCACAAACCCTCAAGGAGATGCAGAAGCTTGCCGGCTGTGTGACTTCGCTGGGGCACTTCATCTCCAAGCTGGGAGAGCGCGCCCTACCATTCTTCAAGCTGATGAGGAAGGGCTCATTTGAGTGGACCCCGGAGGCCGTCCAAGCGTTTCAAGACCTCAAGAGATACCTGACCAGCCCTCCGGTGATGGTGGCGCCTCGCCCTCTCAAGCCCCTGGTGCTCTACCTTGCCGCCACTCCCTACTCCGCCAGCGCAGCTCTAGTGGCGGTTCAGGAAGAGCGCCAGGCCAAGAATGCGTCGTGCCAAGCCACGCCCCCAGCCGAGGTGATACGAGACCCGGAGGGCACCGCGAAGGCTGCAGCAACACCAACGAAAGACCAGGCTTAGCAAGATGGCGTCCTTGGGCCTGCAGGAGCCCTAGTGAGCGGTCGGGTTCTGGGGATTCCGCCTCCTCAAGAGGCGCCTCAACCTCCGGCGGACGCAGGCTCCGTCGATGCTCCTGCCCTCGTCGAGCACCCAGTGTACTTCGTCAGCACGGTCCTGCAGGATGCGAGGGCATGGTACCCCATGCCTCAGAAACTCTTGCTAGCACTCCTGGTGGCCTCGCGTAAGCTACGACACTACTTCCAAGGCCACCCAATCAAGGTCGTCTTGGCCTACCCATTGGAAAGGGTACTCAGGAGCCCCAGCGCACCTAGAAGGGTCGCCGAGTGGAACATCGAGCTGCAAGCATTCCAGCTGGAGTTCAGCACAACCAAGGTCATCAAGGGAGCCGCGCTCGCTGATTTTGTGGCGGAATGGACGGACACCCTAGAGATTGAAGCAGGCGAGGACCGGTCCCTCTTGCCAGGAAGTGAAGCACGAGACGGTTGGGTTATGTATTTTGATGGCGCGTTTGCGCGCCAGGGCGCGGGGGCTGGAGCGGTGCTCATCTCGCCCACTCAGGATAAACTCTACTACGCCGTGCAACTCTTCTTCCAGCAGGGCGAGAAGGTCTCCAACAACATTGCGGAGCAGGAAGGCCTCATTGCTGGCCTTAGGGCTGCGGTGGCCCTGGGGGTGAAGCGCCTAACCATCAGGGCGACTCGTAGCTCCTGGTCAACTTCTCCAATAAGGTATACAAGCCAAGGGACAAGCACGTGGATGCATACCTCACGGAGGTACGCAAAATGAAAAACAGTTCCTGGGTCTAGAATTGCAGCACGTGCCCCGTGGCACCAACAAGGAGGCTAACGACATCGCCAAAACAGCATCCAAGCGACTGCCCCAGGAGTCTGGCGTCTTCGAGGAGCATCTCTTCAAGCTGTCGGCATCACCTCCACTCGCGAGGCCGGCGCCGCCTCGGGAGGAGGTCCCCCAACCACCTGCCTTGGGAGCCCCAGCCTGCGGCCCAGCCTTGAGAGCACGCCTACTCTTGGCGCTCAAGCGTCAGGAGGGGTGCTGGACCAAGGAGTTCAAGGAGTACCTGATGAAGGGGACGCTGCCAGAGAAAGAGGAGGACGCGGAGCGCGTGGTCCGACAGGCCACGGCGTACTACATCTAGGACGGTGAGTTGTATAGGAAGCGGCCGAATGATGTTTCCTTGCGTTGTATCTCCAGGGATCAGGGGAACGAGTTGTTAGCTGACATACATGGCAGAGAATGCGGACACCACTGGTCGTCACGAACCCTCATCGGCAAGGCATTCCACAGTGGGTTCTACTGGCCTACGACGCTCAACGATGCGACTGAATTAGTGAAGTCCTGCGAGGCCTGTCAGTTCCGCGCCAAGCAGATCCATTAGCCAGCTTAGGGCCTCCAGACCATCCCGCTCTCGTGGCTATTTGTAGTCTAGGGGCTTGACATCCTAGGCCCGTTCCCTCGAGCGCCTGGGGGCTACCGTTACCTCTACGTCGCCATCGACAAGTTCACCAAGTGGGCAGAGGTAGAAGCTGTCCGCACCATCCCGGCCGGATCTGCGGTCAAGTTCATCAAGGGTCTCGTGAGCCAGTTTGGGGTCCCTAATCGCATCATCACTGACAATGGCTCGTAGTTCACTAGTAATCTCTTCAAGACATATTGTGCTAACCTTGGAACGCATATCTGCTACGCCTCGGTGATGCATCCCAGGAGCAATGGTTAGGCCGAACGCGCCAACACAGAGGTCCTGAGAGGCCTCAAGACCAGGACATTCAAGAAGAAGCTTGAGGCCTACGGCAGGAGCTGGTACGATGAGCTCCAGTCTGTGCTATGGTCCATCCGCACCACCGCCACCAAGCCAACATGCGAGACCCCATTCTTCCTTGTCTATGGAGCAGAAGCGGTTCTCCCTCATGAGGTCAAGCATCACTCCACGCGGGTCCCGGCGTTCGATGAGGCGCAGTAGGACGCCATGCAGGGGATGGACCTCGTGCTAGGGGAGGAACGCCGCCGTGAAGCCATGCTTCGGATGGCAAGATACCGGCAGGCGCTGTGGCGGTACCACTGTCGCAGTGTCCGCTCCAGGACGCTCGAGGTGGGCGACTTCGTCCTAAGGCGGGTGCTCTCAAGGGAAGGGCTGCATAAGCTCTCACTCATGTGGGAGGGACGTTTAGGGTCGCTCACGTCTCTAGGCATGGCGCCGTGCGCCTGGAGACGCAGGACGGGATCCCCATCCAGAACGCCTGGAACATCCAGCACCTCCGAAAGTTCTACCCATAAAGCAAGGCCCGGCGCCTGTGAAGCAAGGGCCAATGCCTATGAAGGTCTTCGCTCACTAAACTCTCACGTAATAATGAGTGGGGCTGTACATGCCCTGGAGTCTCAGGAGTGCCACCCTTGGGCCTCGGGGGCTCCCTCCCACATCCTAGTGGCAGCACTTAGCTCTGCACTGATGAGAAGACAAGAAGACTAGACTAGGTGCCGAACACGGCTTTTCATTTGCTTTCCGTAGTTGACTTGCCCATCTTTGATGAAAATTTGTTTCTGGTGTTCCTTGCCGGCTTGGTTCCATCGTCTTTTGCCTCCGTTTCTGCCCTTGGTTCCTCGTTTTGACCCGCACTCTCCCTCACATGCCTCGCGAGGGGGCTGGACAGGTGCTCTCATGAGCGTTTTTTCTATTCTTCGCGAGGCACCCTCGCTCGAGATCGCAAGTTGGCGCACCTCTCTCGATCCATGACCCTCGGGGTACCGCCATGCGAAGCGCTGAGTCATGGTCGGCTGCGCCTGCGATTAGGGCTCGAGAGGATAAGAGTTTCCTAACGAATTTTCGCATTTCCTAGACACCTTCTAATCCAAGGAGGCCTCGCCAGGCACTGGGAAATGAGTGCCTCACGAGGCGAAAACTACCTCGAGCACGTTAAGCTAAGTCATTTCTATATGCCTACATAAAACGCCGATGCTGTGACACAACACAGGAACGATAAGCATAGCATAACAACTTGGAAATCATGGTTTGTTGCACGCCCGTGCGAGGCCCCATACTTGTCTCTCTCTCAATGTTGGAAGGAAAGGAAGAACGTAACAAAAGTAGCACGCACCCCCACAGCGGTCCGCGAGGGTAGGCCCGTGGCACCGTCCCGAGCTCAGCCAGACCCCTCCTCGCGCTTCACTGGGGCACATTGACGAGACGACCCGCTGCCGCTCTCGAAGCGGGCACGACGGCGTGGCAGCTGGTCATAGCCGCCACTGCTGGAGAAGTCGCCAGAGGAAGAGTCGCTGTAGCTAGACGAGCCGCGGTCTATGCCGAGGACGAGTCCACCTTCACCATCACCGCGGCCGTCGCCAAGGCCGAGCACCTCATCGCTGTCGTTGTCCTTAGAGCAGCACCCGACGCGGCGACCATCCTCTCCAAACGCCCTCACGTAGAGCGTCGCGTTGCCGTCGTAATTGAAGTGCAGGGTATAGCGCCGGCCTAGGCCTGGTGCGCGGGCAAACGTCTGCCAGCCTCGGGCTAGGGCCGCGTTGCCCGCAACGGAGACCTTCACCGCGACCCACAAAGCCTTGCTGCAGCAGCTGTCCGCCTGCAGCCAGAGACCGCCTGGACCCGTGGCCGGCAGTTCACCGGTGAAGGACCGCGGGAGTTGGAGACAGGTGCCGGACGGGTTCTCCAACCACACGACGAACTCCAGCAGCACCTCCGCCGAGTTGAAGCACGTCCGGGGAGGCCGCGCGACCACGGCATGCCCCCCTTCATCAATGGGGCTGTCATGACCTGTGTGACCCCCACCGCACGAAGAGGCGCCGCTGTGGCCACGAGGGGCCACGACAAGGGTCGTGGTGTGCTTGCGGGGGCGACCGCGCCCCCTCTTGGGCGGCGGTGAACCAGGCCCCTCCTGGTGGGCCTTCCCCTTCTCTATGGCCGAAAACCTCTTCGTGGGCACCATGGGAGTCACGACCGGCAATGGAACAAGGGAGAAGAAGCAAGCGAAACGGGAAGAGATGGGCGACAGGGGCTCCGCCCCCCCTCATTTATAGCCTGGAGGAGGCCCACCATCAACCTCCACGATCACAGGAAATGATGGTTTTTCCTTGCATGCAGCAGGGACTCGTCAAGTCAGGCAGTTGCCGAGGCAGCATGGGGAACCGGAGACGCCCATGTCCTATCAGCCGCCACACATCAAGCGGGGCCGCAGGCTATTGGGGCCCGCGGCGCTCCGCACTTGCCCTTTGGCTTTGCCTCGAAGCGTAGTCCGAGCGTGCCTTGGGACCGGGGGCTACTGTCGGTGTCCTGGGAACGAGGGTCCCCAGACTTGCCTACCTGCAGCCCACGGCGTGGCTCCACCAGCAGCCCTGTACAACCCATCTTCACCGGCAAACACTCAAGACCCTCGCGAGGCGGACGACGCAAGACCTCCTTGGGAGCGGCCTCACCAGGCTGGCTCGCGAGGGGCGGAGAGGTCAAGGCAAGGGGCACCTCGCGAGGTTCCAGTGACGAAAGCTGTGATGACCAAGGCCAGGCGGGTGCCAGCGCGTGCAGTGTCCTTGTTTCCTCTTTGGTGCTAAAGAGGCAAGCTCAGGCAGGGAGTCCCGAGGCATCAAGCAAAGGTTTCCATATCGGTGCAACAAGACCAAGACCAGCAGGACGGCAGGACGGAGGTCACCGTGGAGCCGAAGGCGGCGTCACCACCAGAGCCTTTGGCAGGCGAATACCACCTTTAGTCAGGATAACTTGTACTAGGTGTCTCCCTTCGAGTTTGGCCGTTGTGGCATCCCTTCCCGCTCAATCTTTGGGAAGACGACCAGGGCCTCTATAAATAGGACTAGCCACCATAGTAGGAAAGGACAAACGGATCCAAAGCCATTAAGATCATCCTCAACCACTCACCAAGCACACGAACACCTCTCCTCAAGAGGTTGTTCTTCCCTTGTACTGTTCATCCTCTGCCGGAGAGGCAATCCACCACACTACACTGGAGTAGGGTATTACACCACATCGGTGGCCCGAACCAGTATAAATCTTGTGTCTATTGTTCTGTGGGTTCGACGAGCTGAGCCTTGAGATCGCGGCGAGGGTGAGAGCTAGAGGAAGGAGAGATCTTCGTGCGCACCCTAGTGTTCGAACCTCAAGGGTTTTGTCAGAACCCGAAATCCGACAACGATCTAGTGCCAATCTCCCATTGACATAGGTGCTAGGCGATTGGCCTCCACCATCCCCACTCAATGCAAAGGGGAGCGGGTAATCTTATTTTCCACCTCATCCAAGGTATGGGTTTCCCCCTTCATCACTTCGTTCGGGACCTCATGTTCTAACAAGGGCTTGATTTCCATCATTTTGCCCGAAACTCTATTCTCCATATAGGAACTTCCATAAATTTTTGCGAGGCCTTCCTTCATGTTGAGCCCCACTTCGAGCTATGATAGAAGGTGTTCTACGCCAAGCCGCATAGCAGTGTCCTCCAACTCATGGAGTGTGGTGGGGCTACGATTAGCAGGCTCACGAATGTAATGTGGACGGAGGGCACATTCGTTGAAATGGTGAAGCTTTGGCAACAAGAATGGTTTTACATGGCCCATCCATCTGCGGGAAGCCACAAGGATCCTCCCTTCTCGGCAGGGCTGCCGAGGAGGCTGGCCTCTTGGATAGATAAGAACCTCGACTGGGGGGACCCGAAGGAGGTGACACGATGAAAAAAAGATACTTCCATCACATTATGGCCCGAACAAAAACTTTTTCTATCATGTATGTGACACTTCCGTGACGATAATTGCGACAAAAACACGTATCATCGTAGATGTGGTTGGATCCTACTTCTATGGCAAAAAAGTATGACAGCAATTGGGATTTTCGTCCTGGGCAGGCCGAAGGTGGACCTGCAAGACATTCTTTGGGCTGTCCATGACGTAAAAAATCATGCTAGAAGTGAGGGCGAGGAATTTTTTGGGGAGTTCCCGATATACGGTGGGTGGTCGGGGCCGAGCGATGCAGCGCTTTGCTCGTTTCTCTTGTATGCACGCGTGTGTGAGCCCCTGCGCTAACTAAACCCGAGCGACATGTTCGCTTACTGAACCCGAGAGATCAATGTCTTGTACTAGCTACGTACTAAACACGGGCAATTGATTCAACTACATACTGAAGCCGATCGATCCCTTCACTTCTAACTGAACCCGTGCGATTCCTTTGCCGCTAACTGAAGCCGATCGATCCCTTCGCTGCTA
This sequence comes from Triticum monococcum, assembly GCA_034509565.1. Classification (NCBI taxonomy): domain Eukaryota; kingdom Viridiplantae; phylum Streptophyta; class Magnoliopsida; order Poales; family Poaceae; genus Triticum; species Triticum monococcum. Next base: position 612,141,294 of record CM067842.1, read on the forward strand.
ACTAAACTCGAGCGACCGATCCCTTCACTATTGCTTACTGAAGCCGGTCGATCAATGCATTGCATCGAGCCCCGGTGCAAAACATGAGTTGGCTTATAGCTGGTTGGGTTGCCTCTTGATGAACATTTCATGTTGCTGACATGTGTGCGATATGTACATATAGATGGAGTCGATACATGCATCGATCGAGCCCCTTGAGCGAGATGTGGAGAGTTGACCTAGCTGATTGGTTGGCTGTGGGTGAATAGTTGTCGTTACTGCCTCCCGCTCGTATGCCCCATATCAGCTGGTGGGGGTTGGATGAATAGGATGCCTTGGTAGTAGGCGGTTGGCGTTGGATGAACAGGACCCCAAGGAGGCCGTGTCACGGTGCGCCACACCCCGGTGTGTTGGGGTGGACGAACATGACCCAGTGGATGTCGTAGGCATTGGTGGATGAACAGTAGCCCGTGGAGGCGCGCAATAGGAAGTTGACGGTGGATGAATAGTAGCCCATGGTGTCCCGTTTTGTGTTATGCCACACCCGTCCCGATGAACTCCGTTTCAACCATAGGCGACTGAACAGAAGTTTGTTTCATCCAATTTGCGGTATGCCAGACCCCTCCCAATAAACATGACCCCATTTTGATAGTAGGTGATTGAAGGGAAGTCCATTTTGCGGTACGCTCAAACCCCTCCTGATGAGCACGACCCTGTTTCGACCGTAGGTGGTTGAACAAAAGTCGGTTTCGTCCATTTTGGGGCATGCCACACCCCTAGCCAGTGGGGAGGGGGGGGGGGTTAATGAATAGGACCCCATTTTTGCTGTTTCATCCAAATCATTTGCTCCCGATGAACATGACGCATTCTGACCCAGTTGCTTGGCTCCCGATGAACACGCCATTGTTTCTCCGTTCTGACCCAGCCGGTTGGCTGCCGATGAACAAGACGTCATTGCTACGTACCCCCACCATCCAGCGCAGCCGTCCGTTGCCTCTGCCACATTGTCTCTCCATGTACACGAGCTCTGATCATACGTATGCGCGAGTTCGCGTTCGAGACCCTGCCCGTATGTACGTACATGGTCGTATTTTTTGTAGCATGGCTATATATATGCATACATGATTTAGATAGGACGGCGTGACATGCTATGTCAGGGGATCTACTACCACACGTGTCGCTCCTTACATGGCCACAGATCATCATTGCAGAGACCTATCGACCGGTATGTATGTACATGTTAGTGACTAGACAAATAACGCTACGTACACTTCGACCAGGTGGGTCCCAGCTACGAGGGGGTCTTTTTTTGCGCATAATAAGGAGGCACTTCCTTGCATGCGAAGATGTAGCTGGTAGGTTCCAGCTGTCAGGGGGACGAATCATTTTTTCGCGTAATAACGAGGCACTTCCTTGCGTGCAAAGATGTAGCTGGTGGATCCCATTGTCAGGGGTAGGAATCATTTTTTCGTGCAAAAAGGAGGCATTTCCTTGCACACAAAGATGTAGCTGGTGGGTCCCAGCTGTCGGGGGAAGGAATCATTTTCTCACGTAACAAGGAGGCCTTGCGTGCGAAGATGTAGCTGGTGGGTCCCAACTATAAAGGGAGTAATCATTTTTTTGCACAATAAGGAGGCACTTCATTGCGTTCTACCATGTAGCTGGCGGGCCCTAGATGTTTGGGGGAGGAATCATTTTGTTGCACACAAAAAGGAGGCACTTGCTTGCGTGCAACCATATAGCTGGTGGGTCCGAGCTGCCAGCTTCTCCACATACAATTTTCTTTTGATGGATGTCCTTTGTTGACCATGTTGACCACGCCGCACCGAGACCACCAAGACGGTGGATGACAGAGAGGCATAGAAAGGGAATGACCCAGAGCCGAGGAAGACGCAGCTGTGGATGCCAATGCATAGGGGAGTACCAGGGCTAACTAGTTCAGGTGCAGTGTGAGGCTGTCATCGCTGGAGAATAACAAGAGGTGTGTTGAGTAGAGGGATGGCCTGACCAACGGTGGGACTAGCAGGGTGGGGTGGTGAGGCCTGTGCGGCAGCACAGTCGACCACGGGAGGCGGGAGCAGGCGGTCCCATCGGCGCTAGTTTGGGCGGCTGAAGCAAGAAGATCAGAGATTGAAGAAGCACGACGACCGTAGGATGGACATCCAACAACCACAGCTATGAGAATCGTGTGTTGGCTACAAGTAGACAAAGCCTTGCGTACGCGTCAACTTAGTATACAACCCATTTGCTATTTTTAGTAATTTACAACCCGTTTTCTAATTCTTATGGAATTTATTGCAACATATTTACTGTTTGTTAGCATTATATCCCATTTTCTATCCAAGAGCAAGGTTAAAAATTTCAACCAAATTTCGCATATTTTGTGTGGTCTGAACTATTTTTATCCCAAAATTTTGAGTCAAATTCAATCTAATTTTAAAATAAATTTATATTAGGTTAAAATCCAATGAAATTTTGCGCGCGCAAAAAAATCCAATGAAACTGGAAATCTCAAAATCTGAAAAACCGAAATTTAAAACTAATTGCTGGTGTGTTGTGTTTTTTATATTTACAGCCCATTTATTATTACTTCAAGCCCATATTTTTAGCAAATTGAACGCATCTCTCCTCCTCTTGAAAGATTTGCAGCCCAGCAGGGTAGAGAAAAACAAGTTGGCCTGGGTGGTGTATTCTTCCAAAAAAATAAAGCTGGGCTAGCCATTTTCACAAAAAAAAAATTGGGCTGGTTATTTGGTAAACATAAAATAATAGTCTGGGCTAGATGGGCCATAGCCCCCGCACAACCCAGTTGATAACCTGCCCGTCTCAACAAAAAAAACATCGCTAAAAAGCAACTCCATGAGCTATTTGGTCCCTACCGTCAACTGCTCCTTGTGCAATTCTCTCGTTTATTGACTATGTTGTAAATGGCGTGGGACCAAGATGTCAGGAAAGCATTAGGAGGAAGCATTTTTTTCTTGTAATAAGGAGGCAATTGCCTGCATACGGCCGTGGCCCCTGGTGGGTCCCTATTGTCATCCTGTCCCCGTACAATCATCTCATGATTACTCTCGCTGGTTGACCATGTTGACAACGCGAGACGGTGGCGCCACGGCGAGTACAACAAGGCGAATGACGACGGAGAGGGCCTTGTGGGCCCTATGGATGGTCTGGTATAGTGCCCGCTGCTTATCCAGGAAGCCAGGATCATCGGCCCCCATGTCCGTGATGGCATTGTCCTTCGCCTGCTCGCTGGCAATTTGTCCCTCCGTGAGCCGGTGCCCATTGAGGAGACATAGGTTGTAGCACCGGTCCTCCTGTGCTTATCGGAACACCGACACTGATGACACTGGTAGCTCTTTTGCCATCATAGCATCGAAGTGCAGCCGCACCTGCTCTGTGGTGAACACGACATGAGCCGGCAAGGCGGTGGCGTTGACTCCTGGTCGAAGCCTCGTCCATTATCACGTCGTCATCGCTGAGCTCGGCAAGTAGGCTAGCAAGCCAGCATCTGTCCGGCTCATACGGTTAGGCTGCCAGTCGGCCATAATTCGAGCTAGCTCCTACTTCTCCTCTGTCGAGAGGCTCTCCCACATTCCTCTACAACTCGCGGTCATGGTCGCGGGTTGTGTGAATGTGGGTGCCAGAGTGGGTTTCTCAGTCGCCGTGCATGTTAAATGATGGAAGGCGAATAGACCGGTAGTTGATTTAATGTGTAAAGAGCCATCCTGGGCCATTGGGTCAAGTCACTCCGGGATTGGATGGTACGGAGACCAGGACACGTCGTGTGGGCGGTGGTCTCAGTGGGCGAACTTCTTTAATGCCAGAGAGAATTAGAGGGATGACCTGGGACGCGCATCAGGCGAGGGTCGTTGTTGGGGAACGTAGTAATTTCAAAAAAATTCCTACGCACACGCAAGATCATGGTGATGCATAGCAACGAGGGGGAGAGTCTGATCTACGTACCCTTGTAGATCGCAACGGAAGCGTTGACACAACGTAGAGGAAGTAGTCGTACGTCTTCTTCCTGATCTGACCGATCCAAGCACCGTTATTCCGGCACCTCCGAGTTCTTAGCACACGTACAGATCGATGACGATCCCCGGGCTCCGATCCAGCAAAGCTTCGGGGAGGAGTTCCTTCAGCATGACGGCGTGGTGACGATCTTGATGTTCTACCGACGCAGGGCTTCGCCTAAGCTCTACAACGATATGATCAAGGTGGAATATGGTGGCAGGGGGCACCGCACACGGCTAAGGAACGATCTCAATGATCAACTTGTGTGTCTAGAGGTGCCCCCTGCCCCCCGTATATAAAGGAGCAAGGGGGAGGAGGCCGGCCATAGGAGAGGCGCGCCAGGTGTGGAGTCCTACTAGGACTTGGAGTCCTAGTAGGAGTCCACCAAGAGGGGAGGAAGGGAGAAGGAAGTGGAGGAGTAGGAAAGGTGGCCGGCCCCCTTTTCCCTAGTCCAATTCGGACTAGAGGGGAGGGGGGCGCAGCAGCCTTTTTTCCTCTTCCCACTAAAGCCCATCAAGGCCCATTATTTCTCCCGTAACTACCCGGTACTCCGAAAAATACCCGAATCACTCGGAACCTTTCCGATGTCCGAATATAGTCGTCCAATATATCGATCTTTACGTCTCGACCATTTTGAGACTCCTCGTCATGTCCCCGATCTCATCCGGGACTCCGAACTCCTTCGGTACATCAAAACTCATAAACTCATAATATAACTGTCATCGAAACCTTAAGCGTGTGGACCCTATGGTTCGAGAACAATGTAGACATGACCGAGACACGTCTCCGGTCAATAACCAATAGCGGGACCTGGATGCCCATATTGGCTCCTACATATTCTACGAAGATCTTTTATCGGTCAGACCGCATAACAACATACGTTGTTCCCTTTGTCATCGGTATGTTACTTGCCCGAGATTCGATCGTCGGTATCCAATACCTAGTTCAATCTCGTTACCGGCAAGTCTCTTTACTCGTTCCGTAATACATCATCCCACAACTAACATATTAGTTGCAGTGCTTGCAAGGCTTATGTGATGTGCATTACCGAGAGGGCCCAGAGATACCTCTCCGACAATCGGAGTGACAAATCCTAATCTCAAAATACGCCAACCCAACATCTTCCTCTGGAGACACCTGTAGTACTCCTTTATAATCACCCAGTTACGTTGTGACGTTTGGTAGTACCCAAAGTGTTCCTCCGGAAAACGGGAGTTGCATAATCTCATAGTCATAGGAACATGTATAAGTTGTGAAGAAAGCAATAGCAACATACTAAACGATCGGGTGCTAAGCTAATGGAACTGGTCATGTCAATCAGATCATTCAACTAATGATGTGATCCCGTTAATCAAATAACAACTCTTTGTCCATGGTTAGGAAACATAACCATATTTGATTAACGAGCTAGTCAATTGAGGCATACTAGTGACACTCTGTTTGTTTATGTATTCACACATGTATTACGTTTCCGGTTAATACAATTCTAGCATGAATAATAAACATTTATCATGATATAAGGAAATAAATAATAAATTTATTATTGCCTCTAGGGCATATTTCCTTCAGTCTCCCACTTGCACTAGAGTCAATAATCTAGATCATATCGCCATGTGATTTAACATCAATAGTTCACATCTTTATGTGATTGGTTCACATCTCCATGTGACTAACACCCAAAGGGTTTACTAGATTCAATAATCTAGTTCACATCGCTATGTGATTAAGACCCAAAAAGTGATCATGTTTTTCTTGTGAGAGAAGTTTAGTCAACGGGTCTGCCACATTCAGATCCGCATGTATTTTGCAAATCTCTATGTCAACAATGCTCTGCATGGAGCTACTCTAGCTAATTGCTCCCACTTTCAATATGTATCCAGATTGATACTTAGAGTCATCTGGATTAGTGTCAAAACTTGCATTGACGTAACCCTTTACGACGAACCTTTTGTCACCTCCGTAATTGAGAAACATATCCTTATTCCAGTAAGGATAATTTTGACCGCTGTCTAGTGATCTACTCCTAGATCATTATTGTACTCCCATGCCAATCAGTGTAGGGTATACAATAGATCTGGTACACAGCATGGCATACTTTATAGAACCTATGGCTGAGGCATAGGGAATGACTTTCATTCTCTTTCTATCTTCTGCCGTGGTCGGGCTTTGAGTCTTACTCAACTTCACACCTTGTACTACAGGCAAGAACTCTTTCTTTGACTGCTCCATTTTTGAACCACTTCAAAATCTTGTCAAGGTATGTACTCACTGAAAAAAACTTATCAAGCGTCTTGATCTATCTCTATAGATCTTGGAGCTCAATATGTAAGCAGCTTCACCGAAGTCTTTCTTTGAAAAACTCCTTTCAAACACTCCTTTATGCTTTACAGAATAATTCTACATTATTTCCGATCAACAATATGTCATTCACATATACTTTATCAGAAATGCTGTAGTGCTCCCACTCACTTTTTTGTAAATACAGGCTTCACCGCAAGTCTGTATAAAACTATATGCTTTGATCAACTTATCAAAGCTTGTATTCCAACTCTGAGATGCTTGCACCAGTCCATAGATGAATCGCTGGAGCTTGCATATTTTGTTAGCACCTTTAGGATTGACAAAACCTACTGGTTGCATCATATACAACTCTTCTTTAAGAAATCCATTAAGGAATGCAGTTTTGTTTATCCATTTGCCAGATTTCGTAAAATGCGGCAATTGCTAACATGATTCGGACAAACTTAAGCATAGATACGGGTAAGAAACTCTCATCGTAGTCAACACTTTGAACTTGTCGAAAACCTTTTGCGACAATTCTAGCTCTGTAGATAGTAACACTACTATCAACGTCCGTCTTCCTCTTGAAGATCCATTTATTTTCTATGGCTTGCCGATCATTAGGAAAATCCATCAAAGTCCATACTTTGTTCTCATACATGGATCATATCTCAGATTTCATGGCCTCAAACCATTTCGCGGAATTTGGGCTCATCATCGCTTCCTCATAGTTCATAGGTTCGTCATGGTCAAGTAACATGACCTCCAGAACAGGATTACCGTACCACTCTGGTGCGGATTTCACTCTGGTTTACCTACGAGATTCGGTAGTAACTTGATCCGAAATTTCATGATCATTATCATTAGCTTCCTCACTAATTGGTGTAGGAGTCACAAGAACAGATTTCTGTGATGAACTAATTTCCAATAAAGGAGAAGGTACAATTACCTTATCAAGTTTTCTACTTTCCTCCCACTCACTTATTTCGAGAGAAACTCCTTCTCTAGAAAGTATCCATTATAAGCAACGAATGTCTTGCCTTAGGATCTGTGATAGAAGGTGTACCCAACAGTCTCCTTTTGGGTATCCTATGAAGACATATTTCTCCGATTTGGTTTTTGAGCTTATCAGGATGAAACTTTTTCACATAAGCATCACAACCCCAAACTTTAAGAAACGACTACTTTGGTTTCTTGCTAAACCACAGTTCATATTGTGTCGTCTCAACGGACTTAGATGGTGCCCCTTTTTAACGTGAATGCAGCTGTCTCTAATGCATAACCCTAAAACGATAGTGGTAGATCGGTAAGAGACATCATAGATCGCACTATATCTAATAAAGTACGGTTATGACGTTCGGACACACCATTACACTATGGTGTTCCATGTGGCGTGAGTAGTGAAACTATTTCACATTGTTTTTAAGTGAAGGCCAAACTCGTAACTCAAATACTCTTCTCTACGATCAGATCATAGAAACCTTATTTTCTTGTTACGATGATTTTTCTCTTCACTCTGAAATTCTTTGAACTTTTCAAATGTTTCAGACTTATGTTTCATCAAGTAGATATACTCATATCTGCTCAAATCATCTGTGAAGATCAGAAAATAATGATACCTGTCGCAAGCCTCAATATTCATCGGACCACATACATCAGTATGTATGATTTCCAACAAATATGTTGCTTGCTCCATTGTTCCGAAGAACAAAGTCTTAGTCATCTTGCCCATGAGGCATGGTTCGCAAGCATCAACTGATTCATAATCAAGTGATTCCAAAAGCCCATCAGCATGGAGTTTCTTCATGCGCTTTACACCAATATGACCTAAACGGCAGTGCTACAAATAAGTTGCACTATCATTATTAACTTTGCATCTTTTGGTTTCAATATTATGATTATGTGTATCACTACGATCGAGATCCAACGAACTATTTTCATAGGGTGTGTAACCATATAAGGTTTTATTCATGTAAACAGAACAACAATTTATTCTCTTACTTAAATGAATAACTGTATTACAATAAACATGATCAAATCATATTCATGCTCAACGCAAACACCAAATAATACTTATTTAGGTTCAACACTAATCCCGAAATTATAGGGAGTGTGCGATGATGATCATATCAATCTTGGAACCACTTCCAACACACATCGTCACTTCACCCTTAACTAGTCTCTGTTTATTCTGCAACTCCCGTTTCGAGTTACTAATCTTTAGCAACTGAACTAGTATCAAATACTGAGGGTTTGCTATAAACACTAGTAAAGTACACATCAATAACATGTATATCAAATATACTTATGTTCACTTTGCCATCCTTCTTATCCGCCAATCACTTGGGGTAGTTCCGCTTCCAGTGACCAGTCCCTTTGCAGTAGAAGCACTCAGTCTCAGGCTTAGGTCTAGACTTAGGCTTCTTCACTTGAGCAGCAACTTGCTTGCTGTTCTTTTTGAAGTTCCCCTTCTTCCCTCTGCCCTTTTCTTGAAACTAGTGGTCTTGTCTACCATAAACACTTGATGTTTTTCTTGATTTCTACCTTCATCGATTTCATCATCATGAAAAGCTCGGGAGTCGTTTTCGTCATCCCTTGCATACTATAGTTCATCACGAAGTTCTACTAACTTGGTCATGGTGACTAGAGAATTCTGTCAATCACTATCTTATCTGGAAGATTAACTCCCACTTGATTCAAGCGATTGTAGTACCCAGACAATCTGAGCACATGCTCACTAGTTGAGCGATTCTCCTCCATCTTTTAGCTATAGAACTTGTTGGAGACTTCATATCTCTCAACTCGGGTATTTGCTTGAAATATTATCTTCAACTCCTGGAACATCTCATATGGTCCATGACGCTCAAAACGTCTTTGAAGTCCCGATTCTAAGCCATTAAGCATGGTGCACTAAACTATCAAGTAGTCATCATATTGAGCTAGCCAAATGTTCATAATGTCTGCATCTGCTCCTGCAATAGGTCTGTCACCTAGCGGTGCATCAAGGACATAATTCTTCTATGCAGCAATGAGGATAGACCTCAGATCATGGATCCAATCCGCATCATTGCTACTAACATCTTTCAATACAATTTTCTCTAGGAACATATCAAAGTAAACACAGGGAAGCAACAACGCGAGCTATTGATTTACAACATGATTTACAAAATACTACCAGGACTAAGTTCATGATAAATTTAAGTTCAATTAATCATATTACTTAAGAACTCCCACTTAGATAGACATCCCTCTAATCCTCTAAGTGATCACGTGATCCAAATCAACTAAACCATGTCCGATCATCACGTGAGATGGAGTAGTTTCAATGGTGAACATCACTATGTTGATCATATCTACTATATGATTCACACTCGACCTTTCGGTCTCCGTGTTCCGAGGCCATATCTGTATATGCTTGGCTCGTCAAGTATAACCTGAGTATTCCGCATGTGCAACTGTTTTGCACCCGTTGTATTTGAACGTAGAGCCTATCACACCCGATCATCACGTGGTGTCTCAGCACGAAGAACTTTCGCAACGGTGCATACTCAGGGAGAACACTTCTTGATAATTAGTGAGAGATCATCTTATAATGCTACCGTCAATCAAAGCAAGATAAGATGCATAAAAGATAAACATCACATGCAATCAATATAAGTGATATGATATGGCCATCATCATCTTGTGCCTGTGATCTCCATCTTCGAAGCACCGTCATGATCACCATCGTCACCGGCATGACACCATGATCTCCATTATCTTGATCTATATCAATGTGTCGTCACGTGGTTGTCTCGCCAACAATTGCTGTTGCAACTATTGCTATCGCATAGCAATAAAGTAAAAGCAATTATTTGGCGCTTGCATCTTATGCAATAAAGAGACAACCATAAGGCTTTTGCCAGTTGCCGATAACTTCAATAAAACATGATCATCTCATACAACAACTTATATCTCATCACGTCTTGACCATATCACATCACAACATGCCATGCAAAAACAAGTTAGACGTCCTCTACTTTGTTGTTGCAAGTTTTACGTGGCTGCTACAGGCTGAGCAAGAACCGTTCTTACCTACGCATCAAAAACCACAACGATAGTTTGTCAATTTGACTCCATTTTAACCTTCGCAAGGACTGGGCGTAGCCACACTCGGTTCAACTAAAGTTGGAGAAACAGTCACCCGCAAGCCACCTTTGTGCAAAGCACGTCGGGAGAACCGGTCTCGCGTAAGCGTACGCGTAATGTCGGTCCGGGCCGCTTCATCCAACAATACCGCTGAACCAAAGTATGACATGCTGGTAGGCAGTATGACTTATATCGCCCACAACTCACTTGTGTTCTACTCGTGCATATAACATCAAACCATAAAACCTAGGCTCTGATACCACTGTTGGGGAACGTAGTAATTTCAAAAAATTTCCTACGCACACGCAAGATCATGGTGATGCATAGCAACGAGGGGGAGAGTCTGATCTACGTACCCTTGTAGATCGCAACAGAAGCGTTGACACAACATAGAGGAAGTAGTCGTACGTCTTCTTCCTGATCCGACCGATCCAAGCACCGTTACTCCGGCACCTCCGAGTTCTTAGCACACGTACAGCTCGATGACGATCCCCGGGCTCCGATCCAGCAAATCTTCGGGGAGGAGTTTCGTCAGCACGACGGCGTGGTGACGATCTTGATGTTCTACCAACGCAGGGCTTCGCCTAAGCTCTACAACGATATGATCGAGGTGGAATATGGTGGCAGGGGGCACCACACACGGCTAAGGAACGATCTCAATGATCAACTTGTGTGTCTAGAGGTGCCCCCCCTGCCCCCCGTATATAAAGGAGCAAGGGGGAGGAGGCCGGCCATAGGAGAGGCGCGCCAGGTGTGGAGTCCTACTAGGACTCCAAGTCCTAGTAGGAGTCCACCAAGAGGGGAGGAAGGGAGAAGGAAGTGGAGGAGTAGGAAAGGTGGCCGGCCCCCTTTTCCCTAGTCCAATTCGGACTAGAGGGGAGGGGGGCGCAGCAGCCTTTTTTCCTCTTCCCACTAAAGCCCATCAAGGCCCATTACTTCTCCCGTAACTACCCGGTACTCCGAAAAATACCCGAATCACTCGGAACCTTTCCGATGTCCGAATATAGTCGTCCAATATATCGATCTTTACGTCTCGACCATTTCGAGACTCCTCGTCATGTCCCCGATCTCATCCGGGACTCCGAACTCCTTCAGTACATCAAAACTCATAAACTCATAATATAACTGTCATCGAAACCTTAAGCGTGCGGACCCTATGGTTCGAGAACAATGTAGACATGACCGAGACACGTCTCCGGTCAATAACCAATAGCGGGACCTGGATGCCCATATTGGCTCCTACATATTCTATGAAGATCTTTTATCGGTCAGACCGCATAACAACATACGTTGTTCCCTTTGTCATCGGTTTGTTACTTGCCCGAGATTCGATCGTCGGTATCCAATACCTAGTTCAATCTCGTTACCGGCAAGTCTCTTTACTCGTTCCGTAATACATCATCCCACAACTAACATATTAGTTGCAGTGCTTGCAAGGCTTATGTGATGTGCATTACCGAGAGGGCCCAGAGATACCTCTCCGACAATCGGAGTGACAAATCCTAATCTCGGAATACGCCAACCCAACATCTACCTTTGGAGACACCCGTAGTACTCCTTTATAATCACCCAGTTACGTTGTGACGTTTGGTAGTACCCAAAGTGTTCCTCCGGCAAACGGGAGTTGCATAATCTCATAGTCATAGGAACATGTATAAGTTATGAAGAAAGCAATAGCAACATACTAAACGATCGGGTGCTAAGCTAATGGAACGGGTCATGTCAATCAGATCATTCAACTAATGATGTGATCCCGTTAATCAAATAACAACTCTTTGTCCATGGTTAGGAAACATAACCATATTTGATTAACGAGCTAGTCAAGTAGAGGCATACTAGTGACACTCTGTTTGTTTATGTATTCACACATGTATTATGTTTCCGGTTAATACAATTCTAACATGAATAATAAACATTTATCATGATATAAGGAAATAACTAATAACTTTATTATTGCCTCTAGGGCATATTTCCTTCAGTCGTGGCAATGTTGCTGTCCATGGGAGTGGCAATAGGAGGTCCCAACGAAGCTGGTTTGGGCGGCCAGCGGAAGAAGACGAGATTAGAACACAAGACACGTGTTGCCTAGAAGCTATTCCTTACCACTGCAACGACGGAGAATTTAAGTTATTCCATACATTTATATTAATATATGGTGGTGTTGACTACGTTGACCATGATTTAAGTGGGTCCATCATGTAAGAGTCAGTCACTAGGCTGCCATGTGAGCGCCTCAGATAAGCAAACAGGTTCATGGGTGTTTACACAAAATATTTTAAAACATAGGATATGCATGAAACAGTAACAAGGTGAGTTGGTCATGAGATCATATGGGTTTCACCTCTAGTTTACCCCAATTTGTATAGGCTATGCACGAAACAGTAAGAGATGAACTGATTAAGCGCACAAACTACACCAGCATCTAGACCTTCCTGGCACGCTTGATGACATTGTGGTTCTACATGGACACTTTAAGTTTTATTCTTAATAACATGCAAATAACTTGCTCATTGCATTAGTGGCACTAGATCAACATGCAAAACAGTACATAGCATTATTCTCAAGACGCATGGTGAACAACTCGTTTGTCGCAGTTTCACACGGACCATAAAGTTTGAGAATCTTTTTAGTGTGGTTGTCCCCTGCATCATCATGATGTGTGCCACAACATTCCAACTTAAACATTGCAATCAAACTCACATACCTAGCAATTCATAGACAACAGTCACAACAAACTCTTAAATTACCATATATAAGTCAACATGCATGATTATGCATCTCAACGATTCACACATTAGAGCCAATATTTACTTCAGAACTGAAGTCATGGCAAAGGGCGGCCATTCCAAAATATCAAATGCACGTCTTCTAACATCATTGCGCAAAATTTGATAAGGTTTTCCCATTCCAAAGTATCGAAAGTATGTCTTCTTGCTAACAACAATGAGCAAATTTGACAAGGTTTTCCCATTCCAAAATATCAAATGCCTATGACTGTGGAATGGGTGGGGTTTGTCATCAGTTTGCACAACTGACATGGAACCTCGTGCTGGATTAACTAGCTGCTATTTTTGTGTAGTTCCACTGAAGTCGGCCAATGGTTAGGAGTAGCTTAAATGACTTCGCCTTTACATGTTGTATGGCCTTAAACACATTGGCAACTCCTTTCATGCACTGGTACAACAAGATGCTATACAAACGGTTTTAACCCCTTTTCACGATGGCATTTTGAACCGTCGCCAAGTGAGTGAATGCGATAGGGGGGGGGTCCTTCCCACGCGACCCAAAAACGGTCGGGGATAGGGAGCCTCGATGCATACAGTTGTCCCTATAAAACTGTTTATGATATCTCGAAAATCCAAAACGCTCCATGATTGCTACTTGTTTGTGCTTGCATTACCATCGCAGTCGGTATTCTGTGGTGCTATGTTTATGATGCGCGACCCATCACAAACAGTTCACGATTATAGAACATGTACGATAAGCAGACAATCACACACATTTACTTTTCCTCGACTGTATGCGATTCGACGTAAGAGCACATATAGTTGTCACTTTAAAACTGTATGCGAAGCTTGAATACATCCCACACGATTCATCCATCGTACCCGCATCAGATGAAGACCTATCACACGCGTTCTTTTATGACCAAACATTTGTGATGCGCACAACATCATAAACAGTCTATAATTGCCAAGCGTGTGTGATAAGGTGACTTCCGCAAACATTTAATAAGAAGGAACTGTGTGTGATGCTGTTGTAAATCACACACGTTTTTTCTTGGTTGATCGTGTGTGCAGTAGAGATTGATCGCACATGTAGTGGATCCAAGAAACGTGTCTGATCTCCACGTCTATCGCAGACGTTTCGCTTTTGCAAACCGTGTGAAGTGTAATCCCTAATTTAATCCTTGCATTTATGTAACATCTCAATTTTCAATTTGGATGTTATAAATAGGTCATCATATGCATATCATATTTTATTTGCATTTTGGTTGGGATCCTAGAGATCTTAAGCAACTCAAGGACCAAATGAGAGAGTTGGGGATTTCATAATTTTCATATTTGATTTTTCCCAAATTTGAAAAGAGGATCATTTTGGTTTTAATAATTTCTCTCTCCGAATATTTCCGATATTAAAATAAATGAGTGGAGATAAAATGACTTCTCCAAAATAATAGGAATATTGGAGGAAGAACATTAAAATCAAATAAGTATTTTATTTGGAATTTATATTGCTATTTTATTTGAATTAGAAAAATATGCATTTTTCTAAAATTGCATTTTTAGGCCAGAAAAATGTTCACTTTGTTCTAAATATTTTATTTAGACGGTGAAAATTGTTTTTGGCATTTTTAGAAATATTTTTATATTTTATTAGGATTTTTGTTTCTCGACAGAATTTATTTAAAAAAATCGCGCACCGAACTGGGCCGGCCCAGCTAGCAGCCAAGCCTCGGCCCAGCGCCGCACCGCCTCGCGCCGCGCCCGTGTCCGCACCGGACTCCGGCGAGGAGTCCGGATCGCCGCCGCCTAGCGCCCCCTCGCCTAAGTCGGATCCCTCGGGGCCCCTTTATATACGGCCGACCCCGGCCCCTCCTCTTCAAGCCGCCGTCGAACCCCGCAGCCCCAGCCGGAGCCGCGCCGCCGCCGCACTTGCTCGCCGCCACCACCGCTAGCTGCTGTCACGCCGCCGCCTCCTCACGCCGCAGCAGCCGCCGCCCCGCCCGACACTGCTGTCATCGTTGACCGCCACCCGTTGACCGATATAGAAACCGCTCGGTTCGCCGGTTCGTTCGTTTTTTTCGGTTTTCTGTTTAGATGGGATTTATTATTAGGGTTAGGGTTTTTCTCGATTTTCCCAATCGGATCTAGTTAGCGAGCGTTCACTCGAACGTCTTCGCTAGCGAACACGTTCATTCATTTGGATCTGTTACAAAAGTTTGTTCGTTAGTTTTTTCTTTTTATTTTATTTTCGGCCAGGGACCTATCTGTGATTATTTTATCACAGGTTAGCCCCTGATCTTCAAACCCTCGTAACTTTTTAACCGTTCGTCCAAATCCAGTGCAACCAACGCCAAAATCTTCGTCTCGAGCCCCTCTTTTCAGTTAACCAACTTGAACATGGTTTTGACAAATTAAAATTTGGTTTCAAGCAGATTTGTTTTCCAACTTATTTTGATCGTAGTTTCAGTTCCGTAGCTCCGATTCGATTGATTCTTTTTGCAAATCGTAGCACTTCAGTTGAACTTTCAGTTTGGACTTTGTCATCTGAGTTTTACCTTGCATCTATGCTTGAGTGCTTATGTGTGCTATTGTTTGTTTGCGATAGAATTTTCGGGGAGTGAAGCGTGCTACTATGAGTCACTAGGGTTTGCAGATCGTCAGCAAGGCAATTAACACTTTGATCATATCCCTTTATTACCCAGTTTTTATGCATTAGTTTCAACCCTCAAACATTGCATGAGTAGGATTGTTAACTTGTGGGTATTGGGAAGTAGTAGTTGAGGTAGTACCGACTACCCTTTTTATTTAAACTCTGGGAGTTACTTCTACGTTATGCTTATATTGCTATGCTATGCTCGTAGACGTGGATTGGTTTGAGTGATTCATGACAGTTGTGAGTATTATTATGAACTAAGGGTTTATTTAAGGTGGCTACTTTAACACACATATGGGTGGATTGTTTGTGGGCACCTGGGGAATCCAGTGTTGTCCAAGGAGATCCTGGGGAACCCGTGAGATCATCCTATGGTTCGCCACCCAGGCTCAAAGGGATCATAAGATTGTTCATACTAGAAACTTCCGTGTGCAGCCACAAGCCTTTATGGGCTCTGTCATAGTTGAGTATGCCGTGTGACCTCTTTCAGTGGTAAACTAGCAGATGTAGGGGATGTAGGTGGTACGGTTTACCCGTCGAGAGAGTTAATGCTTCTGAAAGACTGTGACTTGGTCATCCGTTTCTCAAACATCATGTAGTGCAAGAAATTCAACGCAGGAGATCGAGTCTTGTGGGGAAAAGTGCAGAAACCTCTGCAAAGTGTACAAACTAATCATGGTTAGCCGTTTCCCCGGTTATGGACATCTTGAGTGTCTGGTTCTTGAATTATTGATGTGATCTCAACACTATTAGTAAATTTGTTGGGTTGTTAATTACTTTTTAATTGGGATTGAGATGGGGTTTCCATTCTCAATGTTTTCAGCCAACTTTGTAGTTAAATAAATTATATTCCTTTGTAGTAGGGAAAAATTGGCTTTACGCAAAAATGATAACCATAGAGCCTCCACCAGCCTTATATGCATATAGATATAGTTGTTATCTTGTTCATTTGCTCTACAGTGTTATTTTGCCAAAATATTCCATGTGCTGACCCGTTTCGGGCTGCAACGTATTATGTTGCAGACTTTTCAGACGAAGAGTAAGGTGCGCTAGGTCGTTGTCGTGCACTCAGCTATGCGGTTGGAGTTGATGGACTCATTTACCTTCAATGCTTCCGCAGTTATCTTATTTAGATGGCCTTAAGCCATATTATTATTATTATAAGTTCTCTTTTGAGGCATTCGATGTAATAAGTGTGTGACCGCACTCTGTTATAAATCCTTCAAGTACTCTGTGTGTCAGCATTACCGATCCAGGCATGACACTTATGCATAGAGATTTTGATCGTTTGAGGTCGGATCGCTACAAGATGGTATCAGAGCACACGCTGACTGTAGGACCCGACTACTAAGATAAGCCATAGGTCACTCTTCTCTACTCATTTCTGACTCCTCTCCATTTTCCACTATATAGATGGCGGATCCAAGGAACAAGTTTCCTCAACCGAATGAAGACACACCTTTTGGACGACACTTGAAGGAAGTCACTAGGTAACAGAACATCAGAATACCAAGCTTCACCGGGACCTACACCGCCACTTTACCAGAAGAGGAGCGTTGGATGATTCGAGTTCAAGTACCAGGAAGGACATTCACGTCAGTTACTGAGCCCATAGAGTTTTCCTTTGATGCACCAACCCGGAGTTTAGGAAAGAGCATGGCAGCCTACATCTCCATGGGACGCATCGGCGAAGTTTACCACAAGGATCTTAAGGACACTATCTATCAGATATGTGGGCGCCTAGACGAGCAGTGGGAGATGATCATCACCAGGAGGGACAGGTCCATTGCAGCCTTCATCCAGGAGTTGAATCAACACATTCGCCGCCAGGAGAACCAAATGTATGCAAGCATGATAGATCTGAAGAAGGTGATGACCACGAACATGGAGCTTGAAGAGGAACTCAAGTCTACACGTGATGGATATGAGGAGGATATTGAAGTGTTACTGGAGAAGAACGAAGACCTGACGAAAAAGCTAGGAGTATTCATGGGAGACCCCGCGCCAGGAGGAGATGACGACCATCCCGAGGACTACATCATCATCGACGACACTGATTCCGACCCCGACAGTAGTGATGATGATTACAAAGATGAAGCTGGAGCGGATATCATGGAGTCTTCCACCGATCAAAATTTCTAGATGACCACCATATTATCAGTAGTATTTCCCCATGTATATAGTAGTAGTCCGAGTATTTTGTAACGGTAGTTAGATCGTTGTATGCCCTTGTCTGAATTGAGTGGTGTGATATGATTGTGTTTGTCTCATGTGCATATGGGTAGTGATTTCTCTTTAGACCCCATTCTATTCTAATCTCTTCCCTCTAAACCTATGAGATGCCTCCAAGACGTGACACCGGATTTTTCTTCCCATCGGAGCTCACTCAGTTGATCCAACAGCAGAATGCCTTGATGCAGCTACTAGTCCAGAACCTAGGCAACAACAACAACAACCCACCACCACCACCTCCAGTTGACAACTTAGCCCGTTTTCTAAGGTTGAATCCGCCGGTGTTTTCCAGTAGCACTGAGACGATTGTTGCTGATGACTGGCTACGCAGGATTGGAAGGGAGTTGACCACCGCAGGTTGCACAGATGCTGAGAAGGTGCGTTTTGCCACACACCAACTGGATGGACCCGCAGCTTCATGGTGGGAGAATTACACAACCACATTCCCTATAGCCAATGTCACTTGGGATCAGTTTCAGCAAGCGTTCCGCACTGCACACGTCTCAACTGGAGCTATGAGCATGAAGAAGCGTGAGTTTGGCAACTTACGCCAAGGAAATCGTACTGTGGGGCAGTACGTGGATGAGTTTAGTAAGTTAGCTCGCTATGCCCCAGATGATGTGGCCACATATGCCTCAAAGCAGGAGAAGTTTATGGAAGGGCTGAATGATGAGCTAAGTATGCAGTTGATGGTAGCAACATTTGCTAACTACCAGGACTTGGTAGGGAGGGCTCTTATGATTGAAGGGAAGAAGCGGCAGATAGAGAGCTGCAAAAGGAAGTATGGACAAGGGAAGTACAATTCAGGAGGTTAGCAGAGACCACGTTTTACCCTGAACTTGGGAGGACACACTCACCATAACCATGGAGGCCACACTCACAATGGAGGAAGTTCGTATAACCACAGTGGCCCCAAGAATGGAATGGGAATGGAGCAAGCAGTAACCAGAACCGTTCCAACCCAGCAACCCCCGCTAAGAAGGATCTGAGTCATGTCACCTGCTACAAGTGTGGGAAGACTGGGCACTACGCCAACGATTGTTCTGAGTTGAAGAATGGCAACGACAACGGAAGCTCTGGAAAGAAGCCCAATCCCTTCACCAGAGGTCAGGTGAACCACATCAACGTGGAGCAGGTTGAAGATCAGCCTGACACGGTGATTAGTAAGTTTTTGGTTAAGTCATTTACCGCTCTTGTTCTTTTTGCACTACAAAAAAATACACTTCCGTGATGATACGTGTTTGTCACAGTAGGTCATGTTTTCTGTCATGCATGTACATCCATGACAAATTTATGACAGAATCAAGATAGTCATACCTGTGCTGTCGTAGAAGTGTTCCATGACATTACCAAAAATATTGTCATGGAAGTGTCCAATTCCATGACGATAAATCACGCGTCACAGAAGTGCTTTCGTCAAGGGTGACCGACACGTGGCATCCATCGTAACGGAACGCCATTAAGCTATCGGGTCCGGTTTTGGATCCGATATCTCATTAACAGCCCCGACCAATGGGGATTTTCCATGTGTAAAATCATCATTGGCTGGAGGAAACACGTGTTGGCTCACCGTTGGGACAGATGTCATCCACTCATTGGACCCAAAGCGCCTATGATACGCCGACACGTGGCACGGCCCAACAGAGGCCCATATAGGTTAAAAAGGCCGGCCCAGTCAAATGCCCATAGTACTTACTCAGGTACTAGTGGGCCAGCCCAATAACGGCCTACTTAATAAAGGCCCATTTACGGCCCGAAGCCAGATTTGGCCCGTTAATTTTTCGCCGAATATTTGGGCCCAGTTACGGCCCGAAGCCAGATCTGGCCCATTAATTGTTCGCCAAATATTTGGGCCCAATTACAGCCTGGTGACTTTCGACCTGTTAGAGGCCCGATGTAGACATGGGCCCATTTCAGCCCGGTGTGACTTTCGGCCTGGGAATGGCCCGTGTTGCCCATGGGCCATATATGGTCCGGACATCAGGCCCACTAACGGCCGGTGATAAAGGTGGCAATAGTTAGGCCCAACATGACTTTGGGCCTGTTAAAGGCCTGTCCTATAATTCGGCCCGTTGATGTCTATACTAAGCTTTCGACCTCTTAAAGGCCGATGATATCAGTGGGCCAACTAAGGCCCGAGATATGTTTTGGCTTGGTAACTGTCCGTGATATAACTGGGCCGAAAAAGGCCCGGTTTACATTTCAGTCTACTGAAGGCCCATTGATGACTAGTGAAAATTGAGGCCCAATATGCATTTCGGCCTGCTAAAGGCCCATGGTTTCATCTGCGCCGTAACAGGCCAGTACAATATTCAGCCTATTAATGGCCCAACGCTACCTGGGCCAAACTAAGCGTTGGGTCCACAAAAGGCCCAACTAAAATATAGGCCGGTGTAAGTTGTGGGCCTCGCGCAAAGTGTGAAGACCCCAATCATTCAGGCCCGGTCGACTACATCTGATTTTTTTCAGATAGCAAATGATGGAAGTAACTAGTAGGAATTAAGAACAAACCTACTCTATACAATAAAGAAATTACGGCATAGTAACTAAGAATAAATCTACACTATACAATAAAGGGTTTATGGTATATTACATCCACTGGGCATCGAAGTTCGCCATCAGTGATCATAAAGCGCAACGAAGAAGCAGATTACAAAAACTGGGCACCATTGCAGCGTAACAAAATAATACTAAACCGAGACCACTTCCAAGACAGTTCAAGAAAGCTTAGCCTTGCGCGGGAACTGTTGCGCAAGCTGCTGAGCAAGGCTGTGATACCAGCCTAGCATGTCGGTCATAGCTTCCAGGTGTAGCTGTTTAGCGATGAGGTTCTCATTGGTGTTCTCCGCAATCTTTCTTAGAGATAGGACTTCAAGTCGAAGTTGAGTTGCAGAATGCCTTTCTGCTAGAACTTGGGGCTGAAGAAGTTGAACTGATTTAGACAACGAATTCTGTGAGCTTGTCTGACTGCTAGTCTCAAGTAACTTGAACACTGCATCAAGACAAGACTTTGGGGTTCTCTCGCTATCTTCATGATGTTTTGCCTTCTTTGCTGCAATATATGTTGGGTTTGTCGCACATCCTTTAGCAGACTTGTGCATGCCATCAGACATATCACCCTGAAACAAAGCAGAGAGATGACAGGTTTTGCACGTGTATAAGCAAAGATAATAACTGTGCTGTCAATTCCATCCAATTTCAAATTAGAAAATAAAGAGTAAGTTCAAAATATCAATAGCACAATTTGGCATTGTTCATAATGCGGGGAGCTTCACCACACTACTGGATTACCATGTCAACATAACAAGCATAGATGAAGGGCAAAGAAAATCATTGTATCTATTTTGGTTAATGTGCATGGCATGTTGTTCATATCATCAGCCACATCAGTAAGATAAAACAGGAGATGGCAAGGTGCAAACGTGGGCTGCTTCACCACACACTGGATTATAGATCCACAAAAACAAGCATACATATAGGGAGTATTGAGTAATGTGTATGGTATGAATAAGGAATTTGGTTTTACAAGTAAAACTTAGAACTTACGGTTCTTGCGAACATGCATTTTGGTAGAAACAGCAAACTAAACAGCAGTAAATGATAGGGAGTATGAGCAAATTAAACAGCAGTTGAGGATAAAGGCATTAGAAGGACTGACTTACATTAACAGTTAACAACGTCTTTATAATGCCCTTCTCCATGTCCAGGGAAGGATAACTCAAGAATTTCAGCACAAAATCTTCTTCATAAGCATTGCATGTACTCCACATTTTGTAGAGAGTAATTATAGATATGATAATACTGGATGGGATAGAGGATAATGAAGATAAGATGTAGATTGATGCTACATAATCAACTACCAATCCCTGGAAGTACAAGCATTACCGGACAAAATGTACTGACAAGAGCAGTGGGCTACACTTCTGCACTGGCATTGTCTGTGTATTAGACTCTTTGGTAAGATTAAATATAGATATGATCTTTTTAGTAAATGGTGGGCGAGGGAGATAAGATGCAAAATGCTACACAATGAACCAACCCCTCTTCCCATAATACAAGAGTGTTTTGAACACTGGTGTACTGTACAAAACGTTCTTATATTAGGGGACGGAGGGAGTAGCTGTTAATGTAAGTACAGTCATAGACGACATTCAGTCCTTACAAGAGGACCACAGAGCTAAACCTCTTCAAAAGCATTGGGTTGATTCTAAATTTATGTAAGAGTCCATACGGATCTTATAATGTCCACCAAATGGATGATAACGAGGCTAACATGTGCAGTGATGCTACATAATCAAACAGCTATGAAAGTAAGTATGGTCATACAGGGCAAGAGGTACTCCCAAGAGCAATGCAGTGTGCAGTATAGTTGCAAGATTCTGTGGTCCCTTGAGAACGAATGTTCTCCTACTAACAGTTTTCGTGCAAGTGAGACGTTAAGGAAAATGCAGAAATATAGTTCAAATTGTGATGTGATATCATAGATAGTACCTTACGCTGCAGCCGAGACCAATGTGTAACAAGATTATTCCAGTCATCGTCGGATAATGTAGCACCGAAGACTTTATAGAAATTTTGTTTAGAGGCTGGCCATCAAAGTGCGCTTGCCTCTGGTAGGAACGATACTTCATCAACGAGTGCTTAAAAAGCACAACCAACCTTGCTCGTCTTCACAATCCAGTTTGGTCCTCGCCTATTTAAAATAATGAAATCTTGTGTCTTCTGTCAGCAGAAACATTTGCAGTAATGACCATGAATAACATTAGTACATTACTTACGCGTAAGTTGCGGAGGAAGACTGGAAATTGTTCTGTGTCTGCGGTATAATCTTTCCATGAAGGAAAGATGCGCACAAAGTTCCTGACAAAAATATAAGCTTTGTCTTCTAAACTGGGAAGAAATGGAACAGGAGTCCTATTTGCTGCAATTGGGGCTCTCTCTGGTTTAAAAGGGATTTGGCAACTGGATTTGGTGTACTCTTTGCTGGAATGGGGGTTTTGCGTCGTAGAGCTGGTGCTATGTCAACTGGCATAATCATAATGTTTGCTGCAGTTGGGGTGTGCTGAGTTCGGGCATTAAAAATGACCAGTGTAGTAGGGCTAGAATCTGCTAGAGTTGGGGTGTTTTGTGGGTCAGGTGATATTGCAACTACACCTAATGGGCTATTTGATTTATCAGGTGCCACTACCTTTTCCAAATACTTTGCTTGCGCTCCTCCACGATCAGCAATCGCCCTCTTCCTTTTGAACATCTGATACACAAGAACAACATTTGAATGGATAAATATGGTATGATGACAGATGGAATATGTACTGAAAATGGATAGGCAGGCCGTATTCACATACACGATGTGTAAACTAAGTGCAGTTCAACAAAGTAGAAAACAATGCAAATAACCTTGGAAAGTTAGAGCAAGCTCCTTGATGGGTGAATAAGATAGGGCATCTTCCTTTGACTCCTCCACTAGGGAGCTACATTGACTTAGGTCTCCCTCTAGCTCAGAATCACTGTTAGGATCATATTCTGAGCATGAATCTGTAGGTGGACAGCATTTGCATTGCATTGCATCCAGACTTGATTTCAGTCCCTTAATGCCAAGTTTGACAGCCATGGCATTGTTCTGCTTTATTCTTTTCATGCGCACAAGCTCATAATCATTATGATGTTGTTCAGAATCTGAGATTCATGAAAACATAAAAAGTAGTCAGATTATCTATGGAATGCATTGTGGATTCAACTCGAAGAGTGTCTCCCTGTAAACCCCTGCATATGCAAAGTTCACCCCCAACCGTGCTGACCAGACCACACACAGAAATACAAACCCCTTATGTCTCTATAACAGGCAGACACACATTTCAAAACTGAAGTAGGAACATTAGAATTATATGAAATTCGTATCTGAACAAATAAACTAAGGAATTATGAGTGGCATAATGTTTAGCTTCAAGGGTGGATTGTTGGTAGTGCGACACAAAGAAAGTAGGCAGATTGTATTCCCTGTAAAAGATCGAAGCCTATGTAAAAGCTGGAAATGACACTTTCTTTCTATACAATGCAGTGTTCGTTGCCCACACATGATGGAAGAGATCACATAGAGAAATACTATTCACTCATGTCTACGGTTGTAGTATTTAGAAACAGGGTGGTCCACCCTAAAAGAATATTGACAACAAATATAACAAGGCAAGCATAGATGTAGTGAATCAATCATTTACTTGTGAGCTCACTAGGACAAGTATGCAGAATTGTAACTGCAGTAAGAGACCGTCCAAAATCTGAATCAAGAAGTTTGTCTAGCACTTATTGTTTGCAACTAATCGACATGAATAATTGGATATTATATTGAATGAGTAATAAAGACAAGTAAAATTTTCAACAAACCTGGCTTGCAGTA
This sequence comes from Triticum monococcum, assembly GCA_034509565.1. Lineage (NCBI taxonomy): Eukaryota > Viridiplantae > Streptophyta > Magnoliopsida > Poales > Poaceae > Triticum > Triticum monococcum. Next base: position 612,165,703 of record CM067842.1, read on the forward strand.
GTAATCTGTGTCAATGTCACTACGACCAACAATCCAAAATGACTAGTGTCTGTTCCTAGGGCCGGAATTTTGAAAACCCTAGAACTTTATAGGTACTAAAGATTACCAAAATACATCTGAACCATTAAGTGTAGGTATCACTGAGCACACAACAAACCCTAATGATAGTCCTGCCTAATGAGTAATGAATCAATTAGAAAATGGGTGATGAGGAGTGTCTGCTGAGTGTTGAGGATTTATCTCAGGATAAATCGGGTTGGCTTAGTGGGTGCTGCACGCCTGAGCCCTGAACGGACTGGGAAGGTAGGCACGGTGGCGCGCCCAGGTAGTGGTGACGCTGTTGGGCGAGCGGCTCCTAACCTCCTGTTAGTCCGGCGTCTCCTCCTAGAGTCATGCTGTCCGGGGACGACAAGTCACCGGTGAGGCAGGCGACTGGGGGCGAGTAGAGATCGAAAGCACGCAGCAGAACAGAGGGGACTCGAGGCCTGGGACAACCCAAAATCCCAGGGTGGGCCGGCCGACCGTGGGCACCCTGTAGAGATACACACCCGAGCGGCGAACATGCATTTTCAAAACTAATTTAGGAAGATTTAGCTAAACAATTAAATGAATTTGTTTTAATAATATTAGATTCGTATTTGAACAACTAAGCTTGTTTAGCTTGTTGGGTCGAGCAGTGCTATTATGACACGAAGCACGTACTTTGATCGTATAGTGATCATAAAAGGGGGAAACCAGAGAAATGATATTTAGCAGCCATTGTTTGCTTCGAACTAAGAACTAAATTCTAAGAGCTAAAAAGAAAGTAGAGTAACCAAGTTAAGATCTATTTTCTAGTTGAGATCAAAAAGTTGAGGAGATATGAAGTACCACCTCTCTTGCGGCGCCATGTAGGCATCGGGGGTGCGATGGCTGTCGGTGGCGTTGAAGCAGATCTGCAATGGTAGACGGGTGCATCGGGGGATAAGTCCCGTTGCGGTGGAAGAGAAGGTCGTGTGAGCGGCCCCGACAAAGAGGACGACGACGCCGATGAAGCGAGAGGACGTGATGCAAGGCTCTTGGTCCATCGCCATGGATGAGAAATGTCCATCTGTAGAAGTGGACGACACAGTCTTGGTAGGCACTTTGGCATGGTGGAGGACGGTGGCGATGGATGTGGTGGAGGATGGTGGCGATGGATGTGGTGGAGGACGGCGGCAATGGATGGGGTGGCGGACGGAGGTTGGTGTGGGGAGGACGGATGGTGTTCTAGCGCGGACGGTGTATGAATGGGAAAATGGAGGGAGAGGTACGGGGAACCATGTTTTTGGGACGCGCCTGTTTGAAATATGGGAAAGTTACGAACTTAGCCCCTGTTTAAAATTTGGACGTCTCAGCGGTTGGGGATACCACCGTAATCTCGCATCTCGCCAGTATTTGCCCAGAGAGATTTCGGGCGAGGAGAGGGTGGTTGGCGCCCACAGTGTATGAACAGGGGGGCGGTTGTGTCACGTCTGAGTGAAGCTACAAACCTGCCCCTATTGAAAATATTTTCCTACATCGATTTCGGCCGAGTCGAGTTTGTTTTGCCGCCCACCATGTATGAATGGGGAAATGGAGGGAGAAATAGAGGTCTTTCGGATGGGCTTGAATCAAATGTGTTTTGTCGCCCATGTTTGGCACCCACTGTGTCGGAATGGGCTCAGAGGCGGTCGTTGTTGGAAATATGCCCTAGAGGCAATAATAAATTGGTTATTATTATATTTCCTTGTTCATGATAATCGTTTATTATCCATGCTAGAATTGTATTGATAGGAAACTCAGATACATGTGTGGATACATAGACAACACCATGTCGCTAGTAAGCCTCTAGTTGACTAGCTCGTTGATCAATAGATGGTTACGGTTTCCTGACCATGGACATTGGATGTCATTGATAACGGGATCACATCATTAGGAGAATGATGTGATGGACAAGACCCAATCCTAAGCCTAGCACAAGATCATGTAGTTTGTATGCTAAAGCTTTTCTAATGTCATGTATCATTTCCTTAGACCATTAGATTGTGCAACTCCCGGATATCGTAGGAGTTTTTTGGGTGTGCCAAACGTCACAACGTAACTGGGTGGCTATAAAGGTACACTACAGGTATCTCCGAAAGTGTCTGTTGGGTTGGCACGAATCAAGACTGGGATTTGTCACTCCGTGTAAACGGAGAGGTATCTCTGGGCCCACTCGGTAGGACATCGTCATAATGTGCACAATGTCATCAAGGAGTTGATCACGGGATGATGTGTTATGTAACGAGTAAAGAGACTTGCCGGTAACGAGATTGAACAAGGTATCGGGATACCGACGATCGAATATCGGGCAAGTATCATACCGCTAGACAAAGGGAATTGTATACGGGATTGATTAAGTCCTTGACATCGTGGTTCATCCGATGAGATCATCGTGGAGCATGTGGGAGCCAACATGGGTATCCAGATCCCGCAGTTGGTTATTGACCGGAGAGTTTTCTCGGCCATGTCTGCATGTCTCCCGAACCCGTAGGGTCTACACACTTAAGGTTCGATGATGCTAGGGTTATAGGGAAAGTATGTATGCGGTTACCGAATGTTGTTTAGAGTCCCGGATGAGATCCTGAACATCATGAGGAGTTCCGGAATGGTCCGGATGTAAAGATTGATATATAGGAAGTATGGTTTTGGCCACCGGAAGTGTTCTGGGCATCACCGGTAGTGTACCGGGACCACCGGAGGGGTCCGGGGGTCCACCAGGTGGGGCCACCAGCCCTGGAGGCCTACATGGGCCAGTAGCGTGAAGGGACCAGCCCCTAGGTGGGCTGGGGCGCCTCCCACCAAGGCCCAAGGCACCTCCAAGAGGGGAAGGGGGCAAACCCTAGGCTCAGATGGGCCTAAGGCCCACCTAGTGGTGCGCCCCCTTCTCTTGCCCCTTAGCCACCCCCTAGATGGGATCTAGGGCTGGCCACCACCCCTAGGGAGGGAACCCTAGGTGGGGGTGCAGCCCCTCCCCTCCCCCTATATATACTTGAGGTTTGGGGCTGCCCAACACATGTGATTTGCTCTCCTTGTTGGCGCAGCCCTACCTCTCTCCCTCCTCGTCTCTCGTAGTGCTTGGCGAAGCCCTGCTGGAGTCCCACGCTCCTTCACCACCACCACGCCGTCGTGTTGCTGCTGGATGGAGTCTTCCCCAACCTCTCCTTCTCCCCTTGCTGGATCAAGGCGTAGGAGACATCACCGGGCTGTACGTATGTTGAACATGGAGGTGCCGTCCGTTCGGCACTAGGATCATCGGTGATTTGGATCACGACGAGTACGACTCCATCAACCCCGTTCACTTGAACGCTTCCGCTTAGCGATCTACAAGGGTATGTAGATGCACTCTCCTTCCCCTCGTTGCTAGATTACTCCATAGATTGATCTTGGTGATGCGTAGAAAATTTTGAATTTCTGCTACGTTCCCCAACAGTGGCATCATGAGCTAGGTCTATGCATAGTTACCATGCACGAGTAGAACGCAAAGTAGTTGTGGGCGTCGATATTGTCAATTATCTTGCCGTTACTAGTCTTATCTTGATTCAACAGCATCGTGGGATAAAGCGGCCCGGACCAACCTTACACGTACGCTTACGTGAGACCGGTTCCATCGACTGACATGCACTAGTTGCATAAGGTGGCTGGCGGGTGTCTGTCTCTCCCATTTTAGTCGGATTGGATTCGATGAACAGGGTCCTTATGAAGGGTAAATAGAAATTGGCAATTCACGTTGTGGTTTTGGCGTAGGTAAGAAGCGTTCTTGCTAGAAACCTATATCAGCCACGTAAAAATTTGCAAAAACAATTAGAGGACGTCTAACTTGTTTTTGCAGCAAGTGTTTTGTGATGTGATATGGCCAAAGGATGTGATGAATGATATATGTGATGTATGAGATGATCATGTTCTTGTAATCGGAATCACAACTTGCATGTCGATGAGTATGACAACCGGCAGGAGCCATAGGAGTTGTCTTAATTTATTTATGACCTGCGTGTCAATATAAACGTCATGTAATTACTTTACTTTATTGCTAACCATTAGCTGTAGTTGTAGAAGTAATAGTTGGCGAGACAACTTCATGAAGACACGATGATGGAGATCATGATGATAAAGATCATGGTGTCATGCCAGTGACAACGATGATCATGGAGCCCCGAATATGGAGATCAAAAGGAGCAAAATGATATTGGGCATATCATGTCACTTTTTGATTGCATGTGATGTTTATCATGTTTTTGCATCTTATTTGCTTAGAACGATGGTAGTAAATAAGATGATCCCTCATTAAAATTTCAAGAACGTGTTCCCCCTAACTATGCACCGTTGTGAAGGTTCGTTGTTTCGAAGCACCACGTGATGATCGGGTGTGATAGATTCTAACGTTCGAATACAACGGGTGTTGATGAGCCTAGCATGTACAGACATGGCCTCGGGACACATGCGAAACACTTAGGTTGACTTGACGAGCCTAGCATGTACAGACATGGCCTTGGAACACGGCAGACCGAAAGGTCGAGCATGAGTCGTATGGTAGATACGATCAACATGAAGATGTTCACCGATGATGACTAGTCCGTCTCACGTGATGATCGGACACGGCCTAGTTGACTCAGATCATGTAATCACTTAGACGAATAGAGGGATGTCTATCTGAGTGGGAGTTCATAAGATGAACTTATTTATCCTGAACATAGTCAAAAGGTCTTCGCAAATTATGTCATGGCTCGCGCTTCAGTTCTACTATTTAGATATGTTCCTAGAGAAAATTTAGTTGAAAGTTGATAGTAGCAATTATGCGGACTAAGTCCGTAAACTGAGGATTGTCCTCATTGCATCATAGAAGGCTTATGTCCTTAATGCACCGCTTAGTGTGCTGAACCTCGAATGTCATCTGTGGATGTTGCGGACATCTGACATACACATTTTGATAACTATGTGATAGTTCAGTTAAACAGTTTAGAGTTGAGGCACCGAAGACGTTTTGAAACGTCGCGAAACATATGAGATGTTTTGAGGGCAGAAATTGGGATTTCAGGCTCGTGCCCACGTCAAGAGGTATAAGACCTCCGATGATTTTCTTAGCCTGCAAACTAAGGGAGAAAAGCTCAATTGTTGAGCTTGTGCTCAGATTGTCTGAGTACAACAATCATTTGAATCGAGTGGGAGTTGATCTTCCAGATGAGATAGTGATGTTTCTCCGAAGTCATTACCACCAAGCTGCTAGAGCTTCGTGATGAACTATAATATATCAGGGACATATATGATGATCCTTGAGATATTCGCGATGTTTGACACCACAAAAGTAGAAATCAAGAAGGAGCATCAATTGTTGATGGTTGGAGAAACCACTAGTTTCACGAAGGGCAAGGGTAATAAGGGATAGTTCATGAAACGGCAAATCAGCTGCTGCTCTAGTGAAGAAACCCAAGGTTGAACCCAAACCCGAGACTAAGTGCTTCTGTAATAAGGGGAACAGCCACTGGAGCAGAATTACCCTAGATACTTGGTAGATGAGAAGGCTGGCAAGGTCGATAGAAGTATATTGGATATACATTGTGTTAATGTGTACTTTACTGGTACTCCTAGTAGCACCATGGTATTAGATACCAGTTCGGTTGCTAAATGTTAGTAAACTCGAAATAAAAGGCTGCGGAGTAAACAAAGACTAGCTAAAGGTGAGCTGGCAATATGTGTTGGAAGTCTTTCCAAGCTTGATGTGATCAAGCGTCGCACGCTCCCTCTACCATCGAGATTGGTGTTTGCGTTGAGCATAGACATGATTGGATTATGTCTATCGCAATACGGTTATTCATTTAAGGAGAATAATGGTTACTCTGTTTATTTGAATAATACCTTCAATGGTCTTGCACCTAAAATGAATGGTTTATTGAATCTCGATCGTAGTGAAACACATGTTCATGCCAAAAGATATAAGATAGTAATGATAGTACCACCTACTTGTGGCACTGCCACGTTAGTCATATCGGTATAAAACGCATGAAGAAGCTCCATGTTGACGGATCTTTGGGCTCACTCGTTTTGAAAAGTTTGAGACATGCGAACCATGTCTATTGGTGTATATGCATGAAGAAACTCCATGCAAATGGACCGTTTGGAGTCACTTGATTTTGAATCACTTGAGACATGCAAATCATACCACATAGGCAAGATGACTGAAAGCCTCGTTTTCAGTAAAATGGAACTAGAAAGCAACTTGTTAGAAGTAATACATTTTGATGTGTGCAGTCCAATGAGTGTTGAGGCGTGTAGTGGATATCGTTATGTTCTTACTTCACAGATGATTTGAGTAGATGTTGAGTATATTTACTTGATGAATCACGAGTCTGAATTATTGAAAGGTTCAAGTAATTTCAGGGTGAAGTTGAAAGATCGTCGTGACAAGAGGATAAAATATCTATGATATGATCATAGAGATGAATATCTGAATTACGAGTTTGGCACAGAATTAAGACATTGTGGAAATTGTTTCACAACTAATATAGCCTGAAACACCATAGTATGATGGTGTGTCCGAACATCATAACTGCACCCTATTGGATATGATGCATACCATGATGTCTCTTATCGAATTACCACGATAGTTTATGGGTTAGGCATTAGAGACAACCACATTCACTTTAAATAGGGCACCACGTTATTCTGATCAGATGACACCGTATGAACTATGGTTTAGAGAAACCTAAGTTGTCATTTCTTAAAAGTTTGGGGCTGCGACGCTTATGTGAAAAAGTTTCAGGCTGATAAGCTCGAACCCAAAGCAGATAAATGCATCTTCATAGGACACCCAAAACAGTTGGGTATACCTCTTATCTCAGATCCGAAAGCAATAAGGGATTGTTTCTAGAATCTGGTCCTTTCTCGCGGAAAAGTTTCTCTCGAAAGAATTGGGCGGGAGGATGGTGGAGACTTGATGAGGTTATTGAACCGTCTCTTCAACTAGTGTGTGGCAGGGCACAGGGAGTTGTTCCTGTGGCACCTACACCAATTGAAGTGGAAGCTTATGATAGGGATCATGAAACTTCAGATCAAGTCACTACCAAACCTCATGGGATGACAAGGATGCGTACTACTTCAGAGTGGTACGTAATCCTGTCTTGGAAGTCATGTTGCTAGACAATAATGAACCTACGAGCTATGGAGAAGCGATGGTGGGCCTGGATTCCAAAATGGCTCGAGGCCATATAATCCGAGAGAGGATCCATATATGAAAACAAAGTGTAGACTTTGGAAGAGCTACTTGATGGTCGTAAGGCTGTTAGCACTAGTAGAAAAAGGGTCAAACGTGAAGCACATTAGTGCCGGTTTGTATTTGAGACGACACTAATGTATACATTAGTGCCGGTTCCAACGGCTAGCCGGGCCTCCATCATTACTACCGGTTCGTGGCGAACCTTTAGCACCGGTTCGTGCCACGAACCGGTACTAATGAGAGTGGTGGCAGGATCTTGACAGAATGGGGCCCCTCCAGCCCCTTTAGTACCGGTTCTTGGCACGAACCGGTACTAAAGGTCGTCCTATATAAACCCTTCGTCCACCAGCACTCTGTTCTTCCCCCTTTCCCCTCTCCCTCTCCTCTGTTCTTCCCTTCTTCCTCTCGAGTTCATCACAAAATTTGCCCAAAATTTGTCAAGATTTGAAGGCCCTCATCCATTCAAATGATCACAAAGGTTAGCAACTTTGTCCTTTCATGTCTCATTGCTAGATTAGCTCTTGCATTGGTTTATATAGTGATTAATTTGGGAGGATATATATATATATATATATATATATATGCTAGTATTTGATTTATATGCAATTTGAGGTCAAAAATAACACTTAGTTTGCATATGTAGGTGTGGTTTACTTAATGCCTTCTAAATCTCCATCGTAGCCACCGTCGACCGCCCACACCGTCCCGTTGCCGGCACCACCTTGTGGTGAGCCTCTTGTTCATGAAATTTTATATAAAAATTGATGTTTGTGTGATTTGGATATATAGTTACTCGTATAATTATCTTACCCGTACGTTGTTTGTTATACATATAGTGCCATGGTTTTGATATCCGTCCCCGTCGGCCCTAGTCCTTGTTATGATTCGGATGTGGTATGTATATTCTCTTTTAAAACTAGTTGCATTTCGTGTTTATGACAAATTATGCCCATCAAGTTGACATAGAAATTTTTTCTAGGAGGTATGTGAACCGGAAATTCCAACCGACCCTATTGCCGAGAGGTTAAATTTAGTTGAAAGAGAAAACGAGTACTTGAAAGAAAAATTGAAAAGAATTGAGGAGGAGAAGATGGAATTGGAGTTGCATGTTGCCGATGTCGTCGATGATCACAAGATCAAGATGGAGAAAATGCGCTTGAAGATTAGAAAGATTAGAAAGTATGCCATCGATAGTGAGGCTTGGTATCATTATGCTGTTGGATCCATTGTTACCTTAGTTGCGATCTTGATCATATTTGTTGTTGCATTTAAATGCTTTAGCTAGAGAGTTATTTTTTTGTTGGATTTAAGTGTTGTATGAACTTTATGTATGAACTTGTATTAATTGTATGAACTTGTATTAATTTGGTCTATTCGGTGTTGTGTAATGAAGATGAGCCGGCAATGGATGTACGATGACCGATGCTCTCCCGAGTTCATTAATGGCGTGCATACTTTTCTGCTTGCGGCTGAGGCAAACAAGCGGGCGGATGGTTTTATGCCTTGTCCATGTGCTCGCTGTAAGAATGGTCACAATTACTCTACGTCAAGAACCATTCACGTCCACCTATTTAAGTCCGGTTTCATGCCCCATTATAATGTTTGGACCAAGCACGGAGAAAGAGGGGTTATGATGGAAGACAATGAAGAAGAAGAGGACGACGACAACTATCCTGGCCATGGGTTCCCTGAATACGATGATACAACAATCTGGGAAGAAGCTGAGCCGGCAATGCGGGAAGAAGCTGAAGAAGAGGCATCAGATGAGCCCGTTGATGATCTAGGTCGGGCCATTGCCGATGCAAAGAGAAACTGCGCAAGTGATTTGGAGAAGAAGAAGTTGCAGCGCATGTTAGAGGATCACAAAAAATTGTTGTACCCGAATTGCGTAGGTGACAAGAAAAAGCTGGGCACCACACTGGATTTGCTGCAATGGAAGGCAGAGAATGGTGATTCTGACAAGGGATTTGGAAAGTTGCTGGAAATGATAAAGGATATGCTTCCAAAGGACAACGAATTGCCCGAGAGTACATACGAAGCAAAGAAGGCTGTCTGCCCTCTAGGGTTAGAGGTGCAGAAGATACATGCATGCCCTAATGATTGCATCCTCTACCGCGGTGAGTACGAGGATTTGAATGCTTGCCCGGTATGTGGTGCATTGCGCTATAAGATCTGCCGCGATGACCCTGGTGATGTCGAGGGCCGGCGCCCCAGGAAGAAGATTCCTGCCAAGGTGATGTGGTATGCTCCTATAATACCACGGTTGAAACGTTTGTTCCAGAACAAAGAGCATGCCAAGGCCATGCGATGGCACAGAGAAGACCGTAAGAAAGACGGAACGTTGAGAGTACCCGCTGATGGGTCGCAGTGGAGAAAAATCGAAAGAAAGTACAGGAAGGAGTTTGTAGATGACGCAAGGAGCGTATGGTTTGGTCTAAGCGCAGATGGCATTAATCCTTTTGGGGAGCAGAGTAGCAACAATAGCACCTGGCCTGTGACTCTATGTTTATATAACCTTCCACCTTGGTTGTGCATGAAGCGGAAGTTTATTATGATGCCAGTGCTCATCCAAGGCCCTAAGCAACCCGACAACGACATTGATGTGTACCTAAGGCCATTAGTTGAAGAACTCTTACAACTGTGGAATGGAACAGGTGTACGTGCGTGGGATGAGCACATGGGGGAAGAATTTGACCTAAAGGCATTGCTGTTCGTGACCATCAATGATTGGCCTGCTCTCAGTAACCTTTCAGGACAGACAAACAAGGGATACCGCGCATGCACGCACTGTTTGGACGATACCGACAGTATATATTTGGCTAATTGTAAGAAGAATGTGTACCTGGGACATCGTCGATTTCTTCCGAGCAGGCATCCCGTAAGAAAGAAAGGCAAGCATTTCAAAGGTGAGGCGGATCACCGGACGAAGCCTCGCCACTGTACTGGTGCTGATGTACATGATATGGTCAAGGATTTGAAGGTGGTCTTTGGAAAGGGTCCTGGTGGACAACCTGTTCCGAATGACGCTGACGGACGCTCACCCATGTGGAAGAAGAAATCTATATTTTGGGACCTGGCCTATTGGAAAGACCTCGAGGTCCGCTCCGCAATCGATGTGATGCACGTGACGAAGAATCTTTGTGTGACCCTGCTTGGCTTCTTGGGCGTGTATGGGAAGACAAAAGATACACCTGAGGCACGGGAGGACCAGCAACGTATGCACGGAAAAGACGGCATACATCAAGGTCATGCAAGCTACGCTCTTACCAAAGAAGAGAAGGAAATCTTCTTTGAATGCCTGCTCAGTACTAAGGTATCGTCTGGCTTCTCGTCGAATATAAAGGGAATAATAAACATGGCAGAGAAAAAGTTCCAGAACCTAAAGTCTCATGACTGCCACGTGATTATGACGCAACTGCTTCCGGTTGCATTGATGGGGCTTCTACCGGAGAACGTTCGATTAGCCATTGTGAAGCTCTGTGCATTTCTCAATGCAATCTCTCAGAAGGTAATCGATCCAGAAATCATACCAAGGTTACAGAATGATTTGGTGCAATGTCTTGTCAGTTTCGAGTTGGTGTTCCCACCATCCTTCTTCAACATCATGACGTACGTCCTAGTTCACCTATGCGAAGAGATTAACGTTTGGGTCCTGTATTTCTACACAATATGTTCCCCTTTGAGAGGTTCATGGGAGTCTTAAAGAAATATGTTCATAACCGTGCTAGGCCAGAAGGAAGCATCTCCAAGGGCCGTCAAAATGAGGAGGTCATTGAGTTTTGTATTGACTTTATTCCTGACCTTAAGCCGATTGGTGTTCCTGAATTGCGGCATAAGGGCAGACTGGATGGAAAAGGCACGCTAGGAGGGGAACAAATAATATGTATGGACGGACATTCTCTCACTGAAGCAGACTACACAGTTCTACAGAATTCCACCTTGGTGGCTCCGTATATGGATGAACACAAGAATTTGCTACGCTCCAAACACCCGGAGCGGTCTGATGACTGGATTACACGTGAACAAACCAGGAGTTTTGCCAGCTGGTTGCAAGCACGTACCATGCATGACACCTCTATTGAAGATGACCTGTACTTGCTGTCCCAGTTACCATCTTCTAATATAATGACTTTCAAAGGGTACGAGATAAATGGTAATACATTTTACACGATCGCCCAAGATAAGAAGAGCACCAACCAAAACAGTGGTGTCCGCTTTGATGCAGAAACCAAGACAGGAAAGGAAACATATTATGGTTATATACAGGACATATGGGAACTTGACTATCGACGTGGTTTGAAGGTCCCTTTGTTTCGGTGCAAATGGGTCAATATGACATGAGGCGGGGTAACGGAAGACCCACAGTACGGAATGACAATAGTGGACCTCAACAATCTTGTGTATGCAGACGAACCATTCGTCCTAGCCAATGATGTGGCACAGGTTTTCTATGTGAAGGACATGTCTACCAAGCCAAGAAAAAGAAAAGATAAGGAAGTGAATGCATCGTACGATGAGCCAAAGCGGCACATAGTTCTTTCTGGGAAGAGAAACATCGTGGGAGTGGATGACAAGACAGACAAGTCAGAAGATTATGAAAAGTTTGATGAAATTGCTCCATTCACAGTGAATATTGATCCGAGCATCCCGTTAAATGATGAAGATTTTCCATGGCTACGACGCAAAGGGACAGACGCGAAGAAAAAGTTTCACACCCAAAGATCTGGGATGTGATCTGGGATGCAAGCAAATTCTTTCATGCATTTACTGTTTTTTCAGCTAAATGACCCTGAAGTTGAAAAGCATTTCAAATGAACTCAGAAAAGGATGAAAGTTGGCATGGCATCATAATTTCACCCACATAGCATGTGCAAAAAAGTAGAGAGGGTTACCGCAAAAACTTAATGCACTTCGTGTACAAAATGGTCAATCTGTTTCGAAGTATCAGGGTTTCGGACGAAAACTCATCCGTTACAAAGTCATTTCATTTTTTAAATAACTTAAGCATTACCAAATTGAATATAATGATAAAACACACTAATATTAAACATAACAAAAAAGAATCACTGGAAAATGTATTTTTAAAGTTAAGTTATTCACAAACTAGTGATTCACACAAATTTCAAATAATTCAAAATATAAACTATTCAAATTTAAAAACTACCGGCACTAACTGAAAGTTTCTAAAAACTATCAAAAATATTCACAAAGAAACTCTAAATACAACAAAAAACAACTAAAAATAAATAAAACAAAATAAATAAAGCAGAAAAGAAAAAACTAAATGAAAAAAAGCCCACCTACTGGGCCACAGCGGCCTGCATACGACTAGAAACCCAACCTGTTATTGGGCCAGGATGCAGGCCCGCAAGCCCAATAGGCCCCATAGGGCAGCATAGAACATGTAGGCCCAGTAGGCCTACTTTGGAGAGGAGCTCGAGAGAGCTACCGCACGGGGGTTTATAAACCAGTGCAGTCGCCCCTCGGCTAGCGATGTGGGACTAAACTTGCGCTCCGCACCTGCGCCAGTGCACCCCCTTTAGTACCGGTTCATGGCACCAACCGGTACTAAAGGGGGATCTTTAGTACCGGTTGGAACCACCACCCGGTACTAAAGGCCTTCCCTTCCCGCTGCTTGGCCTGGCCAAAACAGGCCTTTAGTACCGGTTGGTGGCTCCAACCGGTACTAAAGGTGGCTTCTATATATACAGCACTTCGCAAAATTTCATTCTCCCTTTGTTTTCTTCCCGATCGTTCGACGCCGTCGCTGCCCCCGTCCTACGCCGCCCCCGTCGCGCGCCGTTGCCGTCGCCACCCCCATCCTCGTCGCCTCCCTCATCCCCATCGCCGCCCTCGTCTTCGTCGCCGCCCCGGGCCCGTCCTCGCGCCGTCCCCGCGTCGCCGCGCCCCCGTCACGCCCCGGCCCGTCGCCTCGCCGTCGCTGTCGCCCCGCTGTGAGCTCTCCCCCTCTAACCCCTCTCCCTCGCCCCCGGTGGCCACCATGGGCGCCGCCCCCCGAGCCCATATATACACACACAAGCATGCATGATGAACACACACACACACACACACACACACACACACACTGTTTTTAGTGTTAATTAGATCGATGCTTAGTGTTTAATTAGTATGGAATAGCATATATATATATATATAGAATTTTGACATATGCAATGCTTAGTGTTAGATGCTTAGTGTTAGATGCTTAGTGTTTTTAGTGAGCCCGGATATAATTAGTGTTTAATTAGTATGGATTTTTTTTATATAATGTTGTTTTTCTGTTTTTAATGGATGTATAGAAGTTGTTTTTTCTGTTTTTAGTGTTAGATGCTTAATTAGTATGAAATAGCATATAGAATTTTAACATATGCAATGATAGCATAATTAGTGTTACATTTAATTTGCATATAGTATTTGTTGTCGACGATGCCCGGCCCGCATCCTCGCCGTCGACCCGTTCGCGACTACGTCCTACTTCAGAGGACCCATGTCCGGGACTGGGCTCCGCCGGGCTGGCACTGGGAGGTGCTACGTTCAGGGGCGCGACGCTTGGTGAGGAACCCGGCCCCGGGTCCCATCGTCGACCCTCATCTCCTTTGGTGGCATTCGCGTGGGCCACTTTCGGTGCGGAGGGAGCCGGCCCCGCCAGAGGTGGTACGTCGCCGTGTCAGGGAGGAGGACGAGCACGTCCGTCGCTACATGGCTGCTATGGACGTCAGGTTCTCCAATACCTGGCAGGTTCTTTGGGGAGATCACCCGAGCTATGATCCAGTGATGGTTCCTTCTCTTTGGGTGTCCACCGCCCGCACCTCAGGAACCGCGAGTGGCCTAGATTACTCTGTAGTATTCGATCTTTATTAGCTAGCTAGCTAGTGATATATTATTCGAGACGATGTATTCGAGACTATATATATATCTATTATTCTAGACGATGTATTGAGATTATATCTATTATTCGAGACGACGTATTCGAGATTAAATCTATTATTCGAGATGATGTATTCGAGATTATATCTATTATTCGAGACGATGTATTCGAGATTATATCTATTAATCGAGATTATACTAAATTGTTTTATATTTCTTTTGGAATAGTTAAATAAAAGCTATGGCGGACAATACCGACAGAGAGAGAGAGAGAGAACAGACCATGTTTGATATCATACGCGGGCCAGATGATGATCAGAATGAAGAAGATTTTGACGGCTCCGAATTTCTAAACAACACCGGAGAGGGTGATATGATATTCGATCGCGACGACCGAGAAGATGAAGTCATGAACTACGACGAGGTATATATATTTATATAAGCAGGAATCTGGTGATCATCGCATGTTTTAAATGAGTTGAAGATATATTAACGAATCGATCTTTCTTCTTTCAGCCATCCGGATCGAGCAAAAGGACGAAACGAGGCCCGAACAAAAAGTTGAAGGAGGGCGTAAAGTACAATATCGATGCATTCAAACCTAATGGCGAACCATTAGCGCCTAAGAAGATTGCGGACAAGTTCGTTCGTTAGTGCGGAGTTCTTGTGAAGGACCTACTCCTGATCTCCCTTCAAGAATGGAGAAAGCCAGCGAAGCCACGTCCAGATGTTACTTTTGTCGACAACAATAAAAAAAACTGCTTTGGGATACTCTCATGGAACATTTCACCCTACCAGATAATATCACAGAAGAAGATGTGCGGAAAGTCAAGGACGCTGCTTTTAGGAAGATGGCGGTTGCATTCAAGAACCACAAGAGAATGACGTGGGAGAAGTACGTCAAGGGAGGAAGGAAGACTCCAGTATTCGAGGGGATACTAGAGAATCAAAGTGCTCATTGGGACGATTTCGTGAAATTCAAGGATTCAGAATTAGCTAAGGAACGGTCGAGAATAAACAAGGCCAATGCCGGAAAAAAGGATAAGTTCCATAAGCTGGGGCCAGGTGGCTACGCGGTGGCAATGCCTAAGTGGGATAAGTCTGAGAAAGAGATGGAGGATGCAAGTGTCACTCCGGTTACTAAGGACTGCCCCCCAGGTGCAGGACTCGGTTCTACGCGCATGGGGGGGAGTTGGACCCGAAGACAGGCAATGTTTCGAGGAAGGCATGTCTGAAGGGAGCCGAGGATGCGCTACTTGTTGCAATAGAAGAGGCTCGATCGGGGGTGTTCCAGCCCAACAGAGAGAACGACGAGCTTATGCGTGCCCTGGGAAATCCTGAACACCCGGGAAGAACACGAGGCAAGGGCACTATTCCGTGGTATGAGGGGTTTTCGGACTGGAACGCGGACTACAGAACCCGTGCGAGAAAGAAGATTGCGGAGGACAAGAAGAGGAAGATGGAGGAGGAGCAGAGGAAGCGGGACTATGAACGCCTTCAAGGCCTAGAAGCAAGTCAAGCGGAATTGGCAGCTAAATTCCAGCGGCAGCAGGAGCAGATCGACTCACTTAGCCAGCAAAGGGGGTCTCAGCAGCTGCAGCAGCTAGCGGATGATCCAGCCTTGGATACCACCGCCCCATCCATGCCGAGAAGCAGCGTGGGTTCCGCCCCGGGCGACGCAGTAGTGCTGGATAGATACCCCGTGGATGACATCACGGAGAACACTAACTGCGAGCTACACTTCAAAATGAAGAACATATGCATGAAGGTGGCGGACGCCGTTGCTTTTTCAAATTCCCCTGAGGCAACCTTCCATTGCAACCCGATTCCAGCGGGCTATGCTCGTGTCTTGGTTGATGAGGTGGCGGACCAATATTCGGGGCTAGAGCTTGACATTCCTGGAGGTGACGAGGAGCACACACTCGGAGATGCCAAACATCGTATCATCCTATGGAGAAAGGATTGCATCATTTTTCGAAGGCCACCGACACCGCGTCACCCGACTCCTCGTCGAAGTCCGCCACCGAGTCAGCAGACTCCCACTCCTCCAAGTCCACCAATGCGTGAGGCCACTCCTCCTCCTCCAAGTCCGGCAAAGTGTCAGGCCACTCCTCCTCCAAGTCCGACACAGCGTCAGACGTCCACTCCTCCTCCAAGTCCGGCACAGCTTCGGGCCATTCCGCCTCGTCCAACTCAGCCCCGTCAGCCGTCTCCGCCGCCTCAGCAATCGCAGAAGAGACACCCCGCAGCTATGGTGCGTAGCGGTATGAGTCGAGGTCATAGTACTTGAAGTACAGGCGGAGCCAAGCGATATAAATATGGTCCAAACCTCAGTACTCCTCTTCCTGTGAGGGCTTATGATAGGACCGAGGAGCAAACCAATGCCATA
Organism: Triticum monococcum; assembly: GCA_034509565.1. NCBI lineage: Eukaryota > Viridiplantae > Streptophyta > Magnoliopsida > Poales > Poaceae > Triticum > Triticum monococcum. Next base: position 612,182,208 of record CM067842.1, read on the forward strand.
GTGCGGGCAGAAGTCGACGCCCATTTTGGACCGAAACCGCCACCGCCGCCAAGGGAGAAAGTGCCTGTGGAAGTAGTTGACCACTTCATTCGTATGGCTCAACCACCAGCTCCTAAGCCTGTGGACTCAGACTATGAGCGCCACATCAGGAAGTTACATCGACAACGTCTACAGAAGGAGGCGAGCTCGAGCTCGAGCAAACAACAAGCAGCTGTCAAAAAATGCAGGAAAACCGTTGCCCAGTTGGGAAAACAGGCGGCGCAATCGATCCCCCCGCTTGTTGTGCCGCCAACAACACGTGACAGTACGCGCGCCCAATATTATTGTGGCCAAACAGTTTACGTTCCCGAGGTGGGCGATGTGGTAATAACCCAGGAGCATATAATGGAGGCTAAAGAACTCAAGATCACTGTTGGACAACTCCTCGAGATCGAGGACATGCCTCCGATTACAGAGGAGGAAATAAAACGGAAATTTGTCCGGGGCCAACCTTTGGTCGAGCTAGAAGATGTCAAGAAGCTCCCAACGAGAATGTATGAATTGCATCAATGGTACATGGACATTAGCAAGAGATCCGATCGAGAGTCCCTCATGGTATATGTCAAGAAGGATGATTACTACCATGAGAAAGCTGTGGCCGTTGAGTATTCTGAATTGTTTCAGTTATACAATCAAGACGCACTCGACAAATCTATCGTCAGTTGCTATTGTCTGTAAGTGATTTCTTTCTGTAATTTAAGTCTCAAGCTAGCTGTAGTGATCCTTTTGATCAATCATTACGTGTAATTATCCTCACTATATTCTTTTCTGTGGTATTATGCAGGATGAAGATGTATGAAATGAGAAAAGGTGGACGCTATGGCATTGGGTTCATTGACCCAAACACCGTTAATCAATACACATGGAAATTAGATCCATATTATGAAAAAGAGGTAGAGGACAGCATGCTAGAGTTCTTGAAGCGCCTCAAATACAATGAAGATATACTACTTCCTTACAACTTCGAGTGAGTCACACTTTCTTGTACTACAAATTCTCTGTTTTTGCCTACTAGCTAGCTACATGTTTTTGCTTACATATGCCCGCTTAATTAAGACATGCAAACGTGTGTGCATGCAGATTTCACTGGATCTTGTGTATCATTAAAGTTGACGCCGGAACAGTTGAAATACTGGACTCGCTACTCACAGCAAAAGCTAACTACAACATCTTGTATGGGATAGTCAACAGGTAATTTCAATCATTATTTATAACTACATATCTCGGCCTATTTAGTTCGTCATTTCATGATATGAACTATTTAATAACCCCTTTATTCATTTTCTTTGTCAGCGGGCAGGGCTTGGGCAAGGTTCATCAGCGTCACGGAAGGCGAATGGAAACCACAGCTGAAATGGTTTCGATCCAAGGTAAGTAATTAAGTAGTACTATAGCTAGCTAGCTAGCTGCCATCTCTTTAATTATCATGCTTGATTAATTATTATCTGATCAAATTAAATTCCATTCTCGTAATAAAGGCCCTGAAGCAGGCGCAGGGGACTGATCTGTGTGCATACTGTGTTTGCGAGAACATTCGCATGATGGCGTCCGAAAGGAGCAGATCTCAAAGACAGGAATGGGTACGCTTGTCAGAACACTATTCACAATTTTTACACCATTATCGATATCTAGTCACACAACTAATACACATGCATATTGATCTCCTTCTTAACAGTTCAATGAGGTGCGGGACAAGCTCCTACCAACGGAGCGCGTACAAGCACTTCAAGAGGAAATAGCGGGATTTTTGCTCGACCAGGTCATAAATCCGAAGGGAGAATACTATTACCCGCTACCGCCCCCATCGACCAAGTCATGAACCACTTCCAATTGTCTCGTGCTCCGAAGGCACCAATCAGGCTATAATGCCACTGGCTCCGAAGGCAACATATGCATATGTAGGAGAAATTGTGTATATAGCTATACATGTGTGTATGTGTGAATTAATATGGTGGTTTGTGAGACATGATTGATGATATATATATGATTGGTTCTACTAGAAATTCTATATATATATACATATATATATATATATGCATAACATGTACAATGTGTAGTACCGTAAAATATCAGCAAACGAAAAAGAATTAAAATGGAAAACACAAAATTAAATGAAAAAAAATCATAAAACCAAAAACCCCCCAAACCATTTAGTACCGGTTGGTTTTACCAACCGGTACTAAAGGGCTCCTGGCCCCCGGAGCTGGCTGGTGCCACGTGGTGGCACTTTAGCGCCGGTTCGTGCTGAACCGGTACTAAAGGGGGGGGGGCTTTAGTGCCGAAATAATAGTGCCGGTTCCATAACCGGCACTAAAGGCCCTTACGAACCGGTGCTATTGCCCGGTTTTCTACTAGTGTAGGTACATATGGATTTTTAAAAGGAAGACGGACAATGATGGTAAGTATCACCATTAATAAAGCTCGACTTGTCGTTAAGATGTTTTTTCCGACAAGTTCAAGGAGTTGACTACGATGAGAATTTCTCGCCCGTAGCGATGCTTATGTCCGTCGGAATCATGTTAGCATTAGCTGTATTTTTCAATTATGAAATCGTATAGATGGATGTCAAAACAAGTTTTCTTACCAAGTTTTCATAAGAAAAGTTGTATGTGATACAATAGAAGGTTTTGTCAATCCTGAAAGATGCTAACCAGTATGCAAAGCTCCAGCAATCCTTCGGAGTTGGAATGTATGCTTTGATGAGATGATCAAAGATTTTGGGTGTATGCAAAGTTTATGAGAAACTTGTATTTCCAAAGAAGTGAGTGGGAGCACTATAGAATTTCTGAAGAATATATGTTGTTGACATATTGCTGATCAGGAATGACGTAGAATTTCTGGAAAGCATAGACGGTTATTTGGAAAGTGTTTTTCAATGGAAAGCCTGGGTTAAGCTACTTGAACATTGAGCATCAAGATCTATAAGGATAGATCAAAATGCTTAATGGTACTTTCAAATGAGCACATACCTTGACATGATCTTGAAGGTGTTCAAGATGGATCAGTCAAAGGAGTTCTTGCCTGAGTTGTAAGGTATGAAGTTAAGACTTAAAGCTCAACCACGGCAGAAGAAAGAGGAAGGACGAAGGTCGTCCCCTATGCTTTTGCCATAGGCTCTATACGGTATGCCATGCTGAGTACCGCACCTGATGTGTGCCTTGCCACATGTCTAGCAAGAGGGTACAAAGGTAATCTAGGAGTAGATCACCAGATAGCGGTCTAAATTATCCTTAGAGGAATAAGGATATGTTTCTCGGTTATGGAGGTGAAAAAGAGTTCAACGTAAAGAGTTACGTCGATGCAAGCTTAACACCTATCCGGATAGCTCTGAGTAGAGATACCGGATACGTATAATGGAGCAACAATTTGGAATAGCTCCAAGTAGAACAATTATTTGAAATGGCTCCAAATGTAGCGTAGTAGTTGCATCTACAAGATGACATAGAAATTTGCGAAGTACATACGGATCTGAATGTTGCAGACCCGTTGACTGAAACCTCTCTCACAAGCATAACATGATCAAACCCAGAACTCTTTGGGTGTTAGTCACATGGGGATGTGACCTTGAGTGTTAACCACATATCAATGTGAACTGGATTATTGGCTCTAGTGCAAGTGGGAGACTGTTGGAAATATGCCCTAGAGGCAATAATAAATTGGTTATTATTATATTTCCTTGTTCATGATAATCGTTTATTATCCATGCTAGAATTGTACTAATAGGAAACTCAGATACATGTGTGGATACATAGACAACACCATGTCCCTAGTAAGCCTCTAGTTGACTATCTCGTTGAGCAATAGATGGTTGCGGTTTCCTGACCATGGACATTGGATGTCATCGATAACGGGATCACATCATTAGGAGAATGATTTGATGGACAAGACCCAATCCTAAGCCTAGCACAAGATCATGTAGTTCGTATGCTAAAGCTTTTCTAATGTCAAGTATCATTTCCTTAGACCATGAGATTGTGCAACTCCCGGATATCGTAGGAGTACTTTGGGTGTGCCAAACGTCACAATGTAACTGGGTGGCTATAAAGGTACACTACAGGTATCTCCGAAAGTGTCTGTTGGGTTGGCATGAATCGAGACTGGGATTTGTCACTCCGTGTAAATGGAGAGGTATCTCTGGGCCCACTCGGTAGGACATCATCATAATGTGCACAATGTGATCAAGGAGTTGATCACGGGATGATGTGTTACGGAACAAGTAAAGAGACTTGCCGGTAACGAGATTGAACAAGGTATCAGGATACCGACGATCGAATCTCGGGCAAGTATCGTACCGCTAGACAAAGGGAATTGTATACGGGATTGATTAAGTCCTTGACATCGTGGTTCATCCGATGAGATCATCGTGGAGCATGTGGGAGCCAACATGGGTATCCAGATCCCGCTGTTGGTTATTGACCGGAGAGTTTTCTCGGCCATGTCTGCATGTCTCCCGAACCCGTAGGGTCTACACACTTAAGGTTCGATGACGCTAGGGTTATAGGGAAAGTATGTACGCGGTTACCAAATGTTGTTCGGAGTCCCGGATGAGATCCAGGACATCACGAGGAGTTCCGGAATGGTCCGGAGGTACAGATTGATATATAGGAAGTATGGTTTTGGCCGCCGGAAGTGTTCCGGGCATCACCGGTAGTGTACCGGGACCACCGGAGGGGTCCGGGGGTCCACCAGGTGGGGCCACCAGCCCCGGAGGCCTACATGGGCCAATAGTGTGAAGGGACCAGCCCCTAGGTGGGCTGGGGCGCCTCCCACCAAGGCCCAAGGCGCCTCCAAGAGGGGAAGGGGGCAAACCCTAGGCTCAGATGGGCCTAAGGCCCATCTAGTGGTGCGCCCCCCTCTCTTCCGCCTTGGCCGCCCCCTAGATGGGATCTAGGGCTGGCCGCCACCCCTAGGAAGGGAAGCCTAGGTGGGGGTGCAGCCCCTCCCCTCCCCCTATATATACTTGAGGTTTGGGCTGCCCAACACATGTGATTTGCTCTCCCTGTTGGCGCAGGCCTACCCCTCTCCCTCCTCGTCTCTCGTAGTGCTTGGCGAAGCCCTGTTGGAGTCACGCGCTCCTTCACCACCACCACGCCGTCGTGCTGCTGCTGGATGGAGTCTTCCCCAACCTCTCCTTCGCCCCTTGCTGGATCAAGGCGTGGGAGACGTCACCGCGCTGTACGTATGTTGAACACGGAGGTGCCGTCCGTTCGGCACTAGGATCATCGGTGATTTGGATCATGACGAGTACGACTCCATCAACCCCGTTCACTTGAACGCTTCCGCTTAGCGATCTACAAGGGTATGTAGATGCACTCTCCTTCCCCTCGTTGCTAGATTACTCCATAGATTGATCTTGGTGATGCGTAGAAAATTTTGAATTTCTGCTACGTTCCCCAACAGTGGCATCATGAGCTAGGTCTATGCATAGTTACCATGCACGAGTAGAACACAAAGTAGTTGTGGGCGTCGATATTGTCAATTATCTTGCCGTTACTAGTCTTATCTTGATTCGGCGGCATCGTGGGATGAAGCGGCCCGGACCAACCTTACACGTACGCTTACGTGAGACCGGTTCCACCGACTGACATGCACTAGTTGCATAAGGTGGCTGGCGGGTGTCTGTCTCTCCCATTTTAGTCGGATTGGATTCGATGAACAGGGTCCTTATGAAGGGTAAATAGAAATTGGCAATTCATGTTGTGGTTTTGGCGTAGGTAAGAAACGTTCTTGCTAGAAACCTATAGCAGCCACGTAAAAATTTGCAAAAACAATTAGAGGACGTCTAACTTGTTTTTGCATCAATTTTTTTGTGATGTGATATGGCCAAAGGATGTGATGAATGATATATGTGATGTATGAGATGATCATGTTCTTGTAATAGGAATCACGACTTGCATGTCGATGAGTATGACAATCGGCAGGAGCCATAGGAGTTGTCTTAATTTATTTATAACCTGCGTGTCAATATAAACGTCATGTAATTAATTTACTTTATTGCTAACCATTAGCTGTAGTTGTAGAAGTAATAGTTGGTGAGACAACTTCATGAAGACAAGATGATGGAGATCATGATGATAAAGATCATGGTGTCATGCCGGTGACAACGATGATCTTGGAGCCACAAAGATGGAGATCAAAAGGAGCAAAATGATATTGGCCATATCATGTCACTTTTTGATTGCATGTGATGTTTATCATGTTTTTGCATCTTATTTGCTTAGAACGACGATAGTAAATAAGATGATCCCTCATTAAAATTTCAAGAAAGTGTTCCCCCTAACTGTGCACCGTTGCGAAGGTTCGTTGTTTCAAAACACCACGTGATGATCGGGTGTGATAGATTCTAACGTTCGCATACAACGGGTGTTGACGAGCCTAGCATGTACAGACATGGCCTCGGGACACATGCGAAACACTTAGGTTGACTTGACGAGCCTAGCATGTACAGACATGGCTCGGAACACGGAAGACCGAAAGGTCGAGCATGAGTCGTATGGTAGATACGATCAACATGAAGATGTTCACCGATGATGACTAGTCCGTCCCACGTGATGATCGGACACGGCCTAGTTGACTCGGATCATGTAATCACTTAGATGACTAGAGGGATGTCTATCTGAGTGGGAGTTCATAAGATGAACTTATTTATCCTGAACATAGTCAAAAGGTCTTTGCAAATTATGTCGTGGCTTGCGCTTCAGTTCTACTGTTTAGATATGTTCCTAGAGAAAATTTAGTTGAAAGTTGATAGTAGCAATTATGCGGACTAAGTCCGTAAACTGAGATTGTTCTCATTGCATCATAGAAGGCTTATGTCCTTAATGCACCGCTCAGTGTGCTGAACCTCTAACGTCATCTGTGGATGTTGCGAACATCTGACATACACATTTTGATAACTACGTGATAGTTCAGTTAAACGGTTTAGAGTTGAGGCACCGAAGACGTTTTGAAACATCGCGAAACATATGAGATGTTTCGAGGGCTGAAATTGGGATTTCCGGCTCGTGCCCACGTCAAGAGGTATAAGACCTCCGACGATTTTCTTAGCCTGCAAACTAAGGGAGAAAAGCTCAATTGTTGAGCTTGTGCTCAGATTGTCTGAGTACAACAATCATTTGAATCGAGTGGGAGTTGATCTTCCAGATGAGATAGTGATGTTTCTCCGAAGTCATTACCACCAAGCTGCTAGAGCTTCGTGATGAACTATAATATATCAGGGACATATATGATGATCCTTGAGATATTCGCGATGTTTGACACCACAAAAGTATAAATCAAGAAGGAGCATCAATTGTTGATGGTTGGTGAAACCACTAGTTTCAGGAAGGGCAAGGGTAATAAGGGATAGTTCATGAAACGGCAAATCAGCTGCTGCTCTAGTGAAGAAACCCAAGGTTGAACCCAAACCCGAGACTAAGTGCTTCTGTAATAAGGGGAACAGCCACTGGAGCAGAATTACCCTAGATACTTGGTAGATGAGAAGGCTGGCAAGGTCAATAGAAGTATATTGGATATACATTGTGTTAATGTGTACTTTACTAGTACTCCTAGTAGCACCATGGTATTAGATACCAGCTCGGTTGCTAAATGTTAGTAAACTCGAAATAAAAGGCTGCAGAGTAAACAGAGACTAGCTAAAGGTGAGCTGGCAATATGTGTTGGAAGTCTTTCCAAGCTTAATGTGATCAAGCGTCACACGCTCCCTCTACCATCGAGATTGGTGTTTGCGTTGAGCATAGACATGATTGGATTATGTCTATCGCAATACGGTTATTCATTTAAGGAGAATAATGGTTACTCTATTTATTTGAATAATACCTTCAATGGTCTTGCACCTAAAATGAATGGTTTATTGAATCTCGATCGTAGTGAAACACATGTTCATGCCAAAAGATATAAGATAGTAATGATAGTACCACCTACTTGTGGCACTGCCACGTAAGTCATATCGGTATAAAACGCATGAAGAAGCTCCATGTTGACGGATCTTTGGGCTCACTCATTTTGAAAAGTTTGAGACATGCGAACCATGTCTATTGGTGTATATGCATGAAGAAACTCCATGCAAATGGACCGTTTGGACTCACTTGATTTTGAATCACTTGAGACATGCAAATCATACCACATGGGCAAGATGACTGAAAGCCTCGTTTTCAGTAAAATGGAACTAGAAAGCAACTTGTTGGAAGTAATACATTTTGATGTGTGTAGTCCAATGAGTGCTGAGGCGTGTAGTGGATATCGTTATGTTCTTACTTCATAGATGATTTGAGTAGATGTTGAGTATATTTACTTGATGAATCACGAGTCTGAATTATTGAAAGGTTTAAGTAATTTCAGGGTGAAGTTGAAAGATCGTCGTGACACGAGGATGAAATATCTATGATATGATCATAGAGATGAATATCTGACTTACGAGTTTGGCACAGAATTAATACATTGTGGAAATTGTTTCACAACTAATACAGCCTGAAACACCATAGTATGATGGTGTGTCCGAACATCATAACTGCACCCTATTGGATATGATCCATACCATGATGTCTCTTATCGAATTACCATGATAGTTTATGGGTTAGGCATTAGAGACAACCACATTCACTTTAAATAGGGCACCACGTAATTCTGATGAGATGACACCGTATGAACTATGGTTTAGAGAAACCTAAGCTGTCATTTCTTAAAAGTTTGGGGCTGCGACGCTTATGTGAAAAAGTTTCAGGCTGATAAGCTCGAACCCAAAGCAGATAAATGCATCTTCATAGGACACCCAAAACAGTTGGGTATACCTCTTATCTCAGATCCGAAAGCAATAAGGGATTGTTTCTATAATCTAGTCCTTTCTCGAGGAAAAGTTTCTCTCGAAAGAATTGGGTGGGAGGATGGTGGAGACTTGATGAGGTTATTGAACCGTCTCTTCAACTAGTGTGTGGCAGGGCACAGGGAGTTGTTCCTGTGGAACCTACACCAATTGAAGTGGAAGCTTATGATATTGATCATGAAACTTCAGATGAAGTCACTACCAAACCTCATGGGATGACAAGGATGCGTACTACTTCAGAGTGGTACGTAATCCTGTCTTGGAAGTCATGTTGCTAGATAATAATGAACCTACGAGCTATGGAGAAGCGATGGTGGGCCTGGATTCCAAAATGGCTCGAGGCCATATAATCCGAGAGAGGATCCATATATGAAAACAAAGTGTAGACTTTGGAAGAACTACTTGATGGTCGTAAGGCTGTTAGGTACATATGGATTTTTAAAAGGAAGACGGACAATGATGGTAAGTATCACCATTAAGAAAGCTCGACTTGTCGTTAAGATGTTTTTCCGACAAGTTCAAGGAGTTGACTACGATGAGAATTTCTCGCCCGTAGCGATGCTTATGTCCGTCGGAATCATGTTAGCATTAGCTGTATTTTTCGATTATGAAATCTTACAGATGGATGTCAAAACAAGTTTCTTACCAAGTTTTCGTAAGAAAAGTTGTATGTGATACAATAGAAGGTTTTGTCAATCCTGAAAGATGCTAACAAGTATGCAAAGCTCCAGCGGTCCTTCTAAGGACTGGAATAAGCATCTCGGAGTTGGAATGTATGCTTTGATGAGATGATCAAAGATTTTGGGTGTATGCAAAGTTTATGAGAAACTTGTATTTCCAAAGAAGTGAGTGGGAGCACTATAGAATTTCTGATGAATATATGTTGTTGACATATTGTTGATCAGAAATGACGTAGAATTTCTGGAAAGCATATAGGGTTATTTGGAAAGTGTTTTTCAATGGAAAGCCTGGATTAAGCTACTTGAACATTGAGCATCAAGATCTATAAGGATAGATCAAAACGCTTAATGGCACTTTCAGATGAGCACATACCTTGACATGATCTTGAAGGTGTTCAAGATGGATCAGTCAAAGAAGGAGTTCTTGCCTGAGTTGTAAGGTAAGAAGTTAAGACTTAAAGCTCAACCACGGCAGAAGAAAGAGGAAGGACGAAGGTCGTCCCCTATGCTTTTGTCATAGGATCTATACGGTATGCCATGCTGAGTACCGCACCTGATGTGTGCCTTGCCACATGTCTGGCAAGAGGGTACAAAGGTAATCTAGGAGTAGATCACCAGATAGCGGTCTAAATTATCCTTAGAGGAATAAGGATATGTTTCTCGGTTATGGAGGTGAAAAAGAGTTCGACGTAAAGAGTTACGTCGATGCAAGCTTAACACCTATCCGGATAGTTTTGAGTAGAGATACCGGATACGTATAATGGAGCAACAATTTGGAATAGCTCCAAGTAGAACAATTATTTGAAATGGCTCCAAATGTAGCGTAGTAGTTGCATCTACAAGATGACATAGAAATTTGCGAAGTACATACGGATCTGAATGTTGCAGACCCGTTGACTGAAACCTCTCTCACAAGCATAACATGATCAAACCCAGAACTCTTTGGGTGTTAGTCACATGGGGATGTGACCTTGTGTGTTAACCACATATCAATGTGAACTAGATTATTGACTCTAGTGCAAGTTGGAGACTGTTGGAAATATGCCCTAGAGGCAATAATAAATTGGTTATTATTATATTTCCTTGTTCATGATAATCGTTTAATATCCATGCTAGAATTGTATTGATAGGAAACTCAGATACATGTGTGGATACATAGACAACACCATGTCCCTAGTAAGCCTCTAGTTGACTAGCTCGTTGATCAATAGATGGTTATGGTTTCCTGACCATGGACATTGGATGTCATTGATAACGGGATGACATCATTAGGAGAATGATGTGATGGACAAGACCCAATCCTAAGCCTAGCACAAGATCATGTAGTTCGTATGCTAAAGCTTTTCTAATGTGAAGTATCATTTCCTTAGACCATGAGATTGTGCAACTCCCCGATATCGTAGGAGTGCTTTGGTTGTGCCAAATGTCACAACGTAACTGGGTGGCTATAAAGGTACACTACAGGTATCTCCGAAAGTGTCTGTTGGGTTGGCACGAATCGTGACTGGGATTTGTCACTCCGCGTAAACGGAGAGGTATCTCTAGGCCCACTTGGTAGGACATCATCATAATGTGCACAATGTGATCAAGGAGTTGATCACGGGATGATGTGTTACGGAACGAGTAAAGAGACTTGCCGGTAATGAGATTGAACAAGGTATCGGGATACCGACGATCGAATCTCGGGCAAGTATCGTATCGCTAGACAAAGGGAATTGTATACGGGATTGATTAAGTCCTTGACATCGTGGTTCATCCGATGAGATCATCGTGGAGCATGTGGGAGACAACATGGGTATCCAGATCCCGCTGTTGGTTATTGACCGGAGAGTTTTCTCGGCCATGTCTGCATGTCTCCCGAACCCATAGGGTCTACACACTTAAGGTTCGATGACGCTAGGGTTATAGGGAAAGTATGTATGCGGTTACCGAATGTTGTTCGGAGTCCCGGATGAGATCCCGGACGTCACGAGGAGTTCTAGAATGGTCCGGAGGTAAAGATTGATATATAGGAAGTATGGTTTTGGCCACCGAAAGTGTTCCGGGCATCACCGGTAGTGTACCGGGACCACCGGAGGGGTCCGGGGGTCCACCAGGTGGGGCCACCACCCCGGGAGGCCTACATGGGCCAATAGTGTGAAGGGACCAGCCCCTAGGTGGGCTGGGGCACCTCCCACCAAGGCCCAAGGCGCCTCCAAGAGGGGAAGAGGGAGAACCCTAGGCTCAGATGGGCCTAAGGCCCACCTAGTGGTGCACCCCTCTCTTCCCCCTTGGCCGCCCCCTAGATGGGATCTAGGGCTGGCCGCCACCCCTAGGGAGGGAACCCTAGGTGGGGGCGCAGCCCCTCCCCTCCCCTATATATACTTGAGGTTTGGGGCTGCCCAACACATGTGATTTGCTCTCCCTGTTGGCACAGCCCTACCCCTCTCCCTCCTCGTCTCTCGTAGTGCTAGGCAAAGCCCTGCTGGAGTCCCGTGCTCCTTCACCACCACCACGCCGTCGTGCTGCTGTTGGATGGAGTCTTCCCCAACCTCTCCTTCTCCCCTTGCTGGATCAAGGCGTAGGAGACGTCACCGGGCTGTACGTATGTTGAACACGGAGGTGCCGTCCGTTCGGCACTAGGATCATCGGTGATTTGGATCATGACGAGTACGACTCCATCAACCCCGTTCACTTGAACGCTTCCACTTAGCGATCTACAAGGGTATGTAGATGCACTCTCCTTCCCCTCGTTGCTAGATTACTCCATAGATTGATCTTGGTGATGCATAGAAAATTTTGAATTTCTGCTACGTTCCCCAACAATCATGTCACGTCTTATTGAAGTTACAATCCTACCCCTATTTAGAGCAATGGAAATCGGACCGATGGATTGTCCGTGTAATGGGTAGACTGTAATTTCCATCTCCCAAACATTTTGTTTCGGGCAACCGACGTGGGAGTGGACATTTTGCCGCTTCTTTCGAATTTTGGGACAATAAGCATCCACATTTACCCTGACAACTAAATTCGAATCCATTTTGTATTCCTATACGAATCCTTATAAATCATTCTATGTGTTTTTATATATCTTCAAAAGGACGACAAAGATGTATTCCACTGTCATATATGAATATGGTTTACAAATGCCGATACTCAAATTCAGAAGCTAGAATCCAGTTTAAGGTGAATTCGAATATTTGGAACACTTCATGTCCAACTCAAATGTCACACGCGGCATAATGTGTACTCCCATTTAGATATGTACACAAGCGATGTATCAAGATTCAAATACCGAGTGAATCAACCAAGAATGTACATAACTAACAGACATATAAACACTTATAGAGTATATGGATCAATAATATCAACTAACATACATAACCCAGGCTGTTGTACTTTTCTTTGCAACAACAACATCCTTTTTTAGCCAAGCTACTACATCATCTTGGCCCTTTCCCATGCGTGCCACTTATGGTCCATCTATACTACTATTATTGCTGAATGCACATTCAGCCCGATTGGCATATTTGTAGGTCTGGCATAGCAATCAAAATGAAATGTCTCCGAGTCTTATCAATTAATACAGACTTGTGCTCAAATAAAATTACAAACCAAAAAACAAAAAACAATTATTACATGATCTCTAAAACAAATGGTTTGATTGATTACATGAACAAACAACACAAAGGTTATTCAATGATGGAAAGAACATTTCCCCTATGATTTACCAAGTGGGAATTTAGTTTCCTTTTTTCCTTCAGGACCTTAACAATGTGGTCAGTCTCAGCTTGCTTCATTTTGAAATCCACCAACTATTTAATGTTGTCTTGAGTACTGCTACTGATTGTGTTGTTTGCTTCCTCAACATGTCAACTTCATCTCTGAGTGCAGAAGCAGAATCTCTTTCTACCACTAGTTTAGCCTCTAGAGCATCAGCAGTTGGCAATTCATAAAGCATGATTGGGCCGGTGCCACTGCTGTGGGATGATACAACGTCCATGGGGACCTCGCTCTTTGATCTTGGGCTAACCTGTTTTTCCATAAAAGTTCCGATTGGATTCAGAAAAGTTGAAGTTAGCAAAACATCTCAACTGAGAGTTATAACAGCAAACCAGTTAAACAAACAAGGAATTAAAGAGTTTCAATTTGATGCTAAAAAGTAGTTATTAACATCATTGTAACCTGTTGTTGCAGCAGCAAAGCAGTTAAACAAACAAGTAGCTATTTAAGTTCAGGCAAACAGGTAATTCTTAATAGTAAGTATCAAACACATAGCTAGGTGCAGTCTATAATAGGATTAAGAGGCTGTGGCATTATGTAATCAGTAGCAAACTAAATAAATCCAAGCAACATAATTGAACAATTTTGCAATAAGCGGCTAACTAAAATTCCAAGAAGCAAGTAACTGAACTTATGCTAGTTCTTTGTGCAGGCACACTGCAACTTCTTTTTCGCTTACAAGGTTGTACGAAGGAGTCCATGTCATCAATTACTTGGATACGCAGTCCCAATACTTCTTTCTTCCCACACTGCATTGGTAAGTCGAATGGTTAATCTGGTAAGATGGTGCGTCCTTGATATGTTATATGAGGACGTGTAGTCAGACTAGTTGTAGCCACACACATCACACTGGCTTTTACTGTATATTTCATGCGATTACTTTTGGCATATCGAGATCTAAGAAATCTACAATAGGATGAAAAGACTGGCATCCTTCAAATTATTGGCGAACTCAGTTCATAGAAACAAGCAATTCAACCATTCTGTGGGTAAATCAAAAGCGCCACTGGAATATTTTTCACTACCCCTATCATACACGCAAAAAGGGGCGACACCAACATAGGGGCTGGTATGGGTGGCTGCCTCAGGTGGCTCGAAAGTGTGCACCTAGTTTGAGTCGTCCAGGTTGGCCCAGGCTAGTTTTGTTCGTCCCAACACACGAGCAATCAATGTAAAAAATGAAGAAACATGTTTCAATTTGGATAGGCCAATAACATAAGTGCAAGGCAGGACCTATAGCAGGCTCGCGGCCCAAACGAGCGCCTCCCATATCGATCAACAACAGGAAAAATCCCAATTCATCCGCTCCAGCCTCCAGTCTGGTTCGCTCCTAACCTAGCCGCCGCTGGACAGACCGGCACAACACTTCCTCGCGCCCTCGTTGGAGGGCGGTCGCCAGGCTTCAAGCGAATGGAAGGACAAGAAGATGAAGATCCAACCCTGGGTGTAGCCTGCGTGGGAGGCAGCGACGGCAGCACGGGCATGGCATCGAGCTTGCGCAAACAGACAGTCGCAGGTTGCAAGAGTAGCATGTGCAACGAGCAGGTACATCACAGCCCTGATTATATCTAATTCTGCTCTTCAATTTCTGGCCAATAGTTAAACCTGACGGTGTTGTAAAACTGCTTGTATGTAGAGAATCTATGAGAAAATGAAACCATTTTTTACTTATTTTATAACTCCCCCAATCAATATTGAACTGACTGGATCTGATGTATCTAATCAAGTTTCCGGTGCAAACATCCAAGCTCATGTTTTTCTTGAGCCTGAAGTGTCTAATGAACAGACTGCTAATGAAGGATTCGATGCAAACATTTTACATGCTCGTGGTGATGAACATATAGTGTCTAATGAGGCATCTAATTCAAGCATTTTGCAAGCTCCCATTGAAGGATTTAGTGTGTAATGATGATCTGCTATGTTGAGAGAGACATAGAGATTTGCAGGCATTGATGACAAGCAAATTATAGTGCATTTTCATGGCTTGAGGAAACGTCGAGGCCATCTACCAGAAAGTCCCCGTATCATGACAACGCAGCATAAATACTTTTCTAATATGTTGTTTGAAACTATTGGCATACTTGTGCAGGATAGATATATTGATATGCAGTTTGCGCATTGGTTATAGGTGCAATTACACTTCGATATTTTCAGCCAGAGAACGAATAATTCAAGCAGGTACAGACCATGTTTGTAGTCCTTCTACACCATGTTGCATTTTGTGTTTTTTGGTGCTTGCATCATTTAGTGTTTATAATCTGAACTACTCTGGATCATTAGCTGGTTTTCAAAGTGCATGTTGCTTCACATTTCTCAAGTTATGTTGATTTCTGGAGTACAAGTGCCTTTGTGTTTTTTAAGTTAAATGTTCGCCCCTGGTAACTTGAATTCGTGGATCCGCCACTGCACACAAATCATACACGAATGCCAGTACGAATTAAATGAAATGTAGGGACTTACGCTAGCTTGTTGTATAGGCTCACTGCAGCTCTGCTTGCGCTTGGGACGTTCCATGTACAAGTCCATGTTACCACTTGCTATGTGCAGGCCTTGTGCTCCTTGCACCCCCTCTGCATTTTTGACACGGAGAATGGCTGATCAAATAAGAGGACTCGACCTTGCTGTTGTACCGGAGGACAGATACTTACAAGGTTATACGGGTGTGCAGGATGTGTACCAGATCCCGTAGCGCCGTCATGCTTCGCTAAAAATGGATTTTCTTGTTTCAGATGATATCTCCAGAAGAAATAAGAGTTAAAGTCAGAGTTGGATAGGTGTGTAAGCTAAGAGAGCAGTGAAAGGATATGCAAACATCGTCGAAACCGTGAAGGGAGTGATGTGTGGATACCTAGTTTGGGCCGACGTTTGGGCATGCTCGCCTAGCTAGAGTGTGGGTCACTTCAGAGCCGTTGAGGGTGATGCGCTGGCGTTGGCTGGCCGCGCACGGATGCAGATCTTGAGTGGCAGCGGTGCGCTACGATGTGGTGGACGAGACCATTGGTGAAGCCCCAGCGGCCTCGGGGGGCAGAGGCGCAACGATGTGCTCAGTGAAGTAGCCCCGGTGAGCTGGGACACGACATTGGTGAAGCGCACCTGATGCGGTGGAAGTCGGTGTCTGTGAGGCACGTCGATTGCGGCGGCCGACGCTGTCGGTGGACCTCCCGGTGCGGTGGAAGAGGGCATAGATGAGGTAGCTCCGGTGCGGTGGTGAAGCGCGACCATCGTCTTCATCGTCGTCGTCTGACACAAAGGTGGGGAAAGGGAAGAGACGAGGGGTGATTCGAACTTTGCTTGGGTTGGCGGCGAATTAGGGATTTGAGCAATCTCGCGTAGAAGGGGATGGTGGAGAAGGGAGATTTTGCAGGGCTGGAATTGGGGCCGCCAGATATTTCAATCCGAAACGTGGAAGCGCGAACTTATTTTGTCGTCATCCTTTTTTTGGGTGGGTGGCTGGGTGCTACGCGTCCGTCCGACACGCGCGACCACCACGACACGAC
Source organism: Triticum monococcum (assembly GCA_034509565.1). Taxonomy (NCBI): domain Eukaryota; kingdom Viridiplantae; phylum Streptophyta; class Magnoliopsida; order Poales; family Poaceae; genus Triticum; species Triticum monococcum. The sequence continues at coordinate 612,199,007 of CM067842.1, forward strand.
CCTTGTGCACCTACATTTGAGAATGCAGACTAATCTTCTTTCATTTGCTAACGAATCTGTATGTATTACCATGCCCGTGTTTTCCTTGCAATAATTAGTCATTCGAAACGAGATACTATAAATTAATTAATGAGGAGTTATTTGAAAAAAATCGAAACGGTATCCATGCTAACGTGGATTAGAGTGTGTGTCACATAATTAGTTATTTGAATTAGAGTGTGTGTGTGTGTCACATAGCGATCTCCAATTCTAACGTGGATTTCACATTTCACTATATCCACGCTACTTTTTAATACAAATTCATATGTATATGATGAACACCATGGTAGTGAGAAAACTTTTGGATGGATTCAAACATATGACCTACAAAATAGCACAACAAATCGAGTCAATGTCAACTTTTCAAAACCTAGTACGGCACGAATTCGAAATAATTACCCATATACATGGTCCTCAGTTCAAATCTTACAATGTACACCGAATTGAAACATCGGTATTAAGTCTCGTACTATCTACATTCAAATGTTGTTTTGCCCCCCCCCCCCCGCACACACGCTACATACCTCCTGTATCGGTCAATCTTCCTCTCCTAACCACCTTAGGAAGCTATCAGTTTCCAACACACATCCATTCTTTCTCTCCATGTTTCAATCTCTAACTCTCTGAACTACACAACCCCCTTTTTCCACTCTGTTATGAAATGTATTTACCTCACACACCCGCCATTGCACCCCATGCCGAGCTCTCTCTCTCTCTCTCTCTCCCTCTCCCTCTCACCCTCTCGCTCTAAATACATGCATTGCCTATCTAGCCCCCCAACCTCTCGTGCGCACGCACACACGTTGTCTATCTAGCTCACTCCCTCGAGACTGTCTCACTCTTTCTTCTGCACGGCGGGCCACACTCGCTCAATGTCGCTCTCTTTATCCGAGTCTCGTTTAACCTTGTTTTCTTTCACACACAAATGATATATCTCCCTGTTCGGGCCTTGATCGACACACTCTATACTCTCTCACACAGATTGTCTATCTAGGTCAGTCCATCGAAGCCGCCCCCACTCTTTCGACCTCATGGTGGGCCACGTGCTCTCTCTCTCCCTCTCTCTCTCTCTTTGTATGTCTCGATTGACCTTGCTCTTTCTCGGACAAAAACGATATATCACCATGTTTGAGCCCAATTCGACTTATTCACATTGTATACTCTCTCACACACATTGTCTATCTAGGTCACTCTCTCCAACCCGTCTCACTCTTTCAATCGCATGACGACCCTATGTGATCGATCGACCTTGCTTCCTCCCACGCACAAAATATATCTACACGTCTGTGACTGGATCATCTCTCAAGCTCTATCTTACAGCCCTCACCCTTGCCAAAAGCTCAATCGGACAATATCTCTCCAGAGCATATATATTTGTTCCATGAATGTCGGACCACACTCACTTTGTCTCTCTATCTATATGTCTCTGAATTGACCTCGCTTTCTCATGTCGTATCTTCCACACATTGAAGCTACCTCTCCATCCCTTGCAAAGCTGGGGCTATTTACATTGCGAGGGCACTCCAACCTTGGATTAATTTGTGTAGGCATTTATTCCGGTCGGTTTAGATTATATTTTCATAGCATTCGGCCCACAACTACTCGAAACACCGTTGCAACCCCCGCAACTCCCCTAGTTGATTTCCATTTGGCTCGGTCATCGCTCTCTCGCACGTCCTTTCTTGGCTTCAATGTCGCAACATGGTATTATTGCAAAAAACTCCGTTGTTCTCTTTAATTATTATAAATAAGCTACAAAACTACACACCGATAGTCCACTTGGAATGGAACAAATTTGGACCCACAAATTAAAGTGCTACAAACTACACACCGAGGGATATACAAATTAAAAAATAAAGGACGAGGATCGAACATGCGACCAGGGCCTTCAAGCCGCACGTCAATACGCAACATACGTAAAACAACAATGTTTCTTGTACTTCCCTTTGTTCACATAATGTTTTTATATTACCACAACCTATTTAATTGATAACATGTAATATTATTTTTAGTACTATTCGCCTTTACTTACTAGTGGGTTCCATGTGTGCTCTTTCTCTCTCCTCCCCTTCTGCGTTTAGACGCACGGGCATACACGAAGAACTCGCGGGCGATGTTGCCGTTGACCATATCTGGACGCATTCATAAGTTACGGCACCAGTTTCACATGCTAGCAGCACTAGTCAGTGTGTACGTGCAATGCATGTTAATTTGGAAGTATATTAAGTGCATGCGGATATTAAGTTGGATATTATTTGCGTGTTATTATGTGATTAGCACTATTTTTGGCATTGAAATTAACTGCATGCTAAACGTGTTGAGCGCTCGACATTGAAGCAGTCTAGGTCGTTGGATGACAAGGAATACATGTGGCTTGATGACATTTTATATTTAATTTGATACGGCTCTAGCAGAACATTCAATCGATCAAACCATTGATTTCATTCAGTCTAACTCCAACTGTAAATTATACGACAATCAATATAAAATAAACGGAAATGATAAATGTTCGTATTTTAAGCATGGAAATCCGAATGTTTTTCATGGCAAATTTAGATTACGCGGCGGCGGCGGGGGCGTCTTGCGGTGGGAAGCGGCTCCTCTGCCGTGCTCTGTGTATCGTCGGGCCACTGACCGATGGTGACGGCGGCGTCTTGCGCCGTTGTTAGCATACTCGTGGACGTTGGCCCTAGCTTCAAGGAAGGCCACAATGTTCTGGACTTCGGTCTCCAAGAGCGAGTCAACTGGCAAGAGGAGGGGACTGGCGTAGGTACAAGGAAGCGGTCGACGGCGGCCATCCATGCCGCTGAGGGGGGCATTGGCACCCGCGCGGGGACAGTCGCTGTCAACAGCGCGGCGGAGACATTCGTGTGCCCATGCACCGGCACGGGCATGCACGTTAGTGCACGTGCAAGCGCATGCGCTGGCAGGTGCACGGGCACTGGCACGAGCGTGCGCGTCAGTGCACGCGCAGGCACATGCGCTGGCAGGTGCACGGGCGCGTGAAAGTCGGCGGGGACCTCGTGGAACGCCGTGGCATCAAGCTCGGCGACAATGTGCGGCTCCCAGCCCATCAATGCCACGGGGATGGGCGCTGGCGCAGTCAGGACGATGGGAGCCGGAACGGGACCGGGGACAGGCGCGGTGCCTTCCCGCAAGGCTAGTTCAAGCACGTCCCAAAGCGCCTTCTGTTCTTGAGACTCCGGCTGGGTGTCTTCCTCAGGAAACTGGAAGACTAAGGGCAGACCATCGTGATGCGGCATGGCGTATGTTTAGGTCAGGCTGGTTGGAGGTAGACGACAGGAGAATCGGAGAGGAAGAGAGAAGATTATAGCGATACCGGGTAGTGCGGGGTTGATTTTAAACTGCGGCGTTGGCGACATTAAAAGTGGGAGCAGTTGGGACGAAGGTGGGCGGCGGAGCCTGGTCAAAGGGTTCGCCTCCCGGTGAGCCTGCACAATGGCCTGCTCGCACGCCTCCTTGTCAGCCGACACAACGGTCTGCTCACACGCCTCCCGTCGACTCACACGCTTGCTCGGATGGCACATGCCGATGAGAAGCGGCACTCATGGTGGCACGTAAACGCCCACGGTTTCAATAGTGAAAGCGTTCGCCTTAACGTGACAAGTCTTTGTTCCAAAATACCTTGGCTCTTCATTTGTGCAACTTGTCATAAGCAGCTTGTCTCAAATTGAAGAAAAAAATTACGAAGTAATATTTGTGCCATATCACGTGACCATGCTCACTTTCAAGAATTTATGGTCACTTTTGGATTTTCTGAAATTTAAGATCCAGGATTCGAAACAATATCATAACCTGCATCATGCAATAAATTTTCAAGCCATACATCTGTCCTGTTGTATTTCTTAAGAAAGGATTTGGTCAAACATTTTTCTTAGTTAGACTTCATACAAGTTATATATGCGGAGCAAAAGGATAATCCCTCCATACCAGTGCATTGCCTGATATATTAACTCAAGTACTGGGCACGAACAAACAGGCTCAATTCTGTGCTCATCCTGGTGTAGTAGTAGTACTACTACTACTAGGCAATGCAGTTGACGGGTGACCTTGGCGAGCGGTGACCGAGGGAATTGAACCGTGGTCGGCACGGTGGGTAACGTTGTCTAGTTACTTTTTTTTGAACACAATGTTGTCTAGTTACTAAAGCATCCCTCCGTTGTTCATCGGTAGTCATTATGGACCGGGGACATGAGGGGAATTTCCTAGGGCTGGAATTCTGGCCGCCAGATAATTCGACTCGAAACATGAAGGCTCGACTTGTTGGGGTTTCCTAATGTGCGTACCACACATGCCACCAGAAGGACACAAGCCCGGTTTTTTTAGGATCAACACGAGCCAAGGTCTGGCTGGTACGCCGTTGGGTCCTACCATTCGAGAATACGAAAGGAACCTCTTAAGTTGCTGAACAAATCAATGTGTATTACAATGCCCGTATTTTCCTTGCAAATACTAATCTCAACGTGGTAATTGATTTATGACGAGTTGTTGAATTAGAGTGAGTTTGTGATATAGTGATCTCAACGTGGATTCCACATTTCATGGTATCCCTGCTAAGTTTTTCAATGCAAATGGCACCCACACACGAACACAACAACAATCCAATAAGTATAGTGCATCTATTTTTCCAAACCATGCATGTATGACACGAATTCAAAAATACCCCTTTAGAGATTTCAACAAGCAACTACATACGGAGCAAAATGAGTGAATCTACACTCTAAAATATGTCTATATACATCCGTATGTGCCAGTCCACTTGAAATATCTAAAAGACTAATATTTAGGAACGAAGGTAGTAAAATGTAAGACATGCACGTTCCTCAATTCAATAATTTAAATGAACATGACATCAATATTAAGTCTAGTACTACAGTACATGCAAATTTTGTGTTTAATTAGGCGGAGCTATGATTGTCGGGGGTCACCCCCTCGACCTTAGATAAAATTGTGAAGCTCTGTTTAGGTTGTTTAGATTATATTTGTCCCCACCCTCCCAACCACCAATTGGTTGTGCACCCCCACCCATCCTCCCTGGGAGAATATCATGTGCCCCCATACCTTAGATGCTATATGCCGATACGAGTTTCTTGGAGATTGTAGATCTGAGATATAGCAGCTCACATGATGTCTTAATATTTTTACAGGAAACCTTGATGAGTTTGAGAATTGCACACAATTTGTACAAAAACTACTGAGATGCCCTTGGATCCCACATCCAACAACCTCGAAGCTCGTATCACCGTAGCATCTAAGATGAAGGAGGACATCATATTCTCCTGTATGTAAGAATATCATGTGCTATCACACCTTAGATGCTGTCGTGATACAAGCTCTTCGGAGCCGTTGGATTTGTGACCCAACGCCTCCTCGGTGGTTCGAATCGTTTTTTGCAGAGAAACCCCCAAAGAGTTCGACCACTGCTTACAAGCACAAAGACTACGCAGATCCCATTGGATCTCAGATCAAACAACCTCGAAGCTCGTATCATTGTAGCATCTAAGATGAAGGAGGACATCATATTCTCCTGTATGTAAGAATATCATGTGCTACCACACCTTAGATGCTTTGGTGATACAAGCTCTTCGAAGCCGTTGGATTTGTGACCCAACGCCTCCTCGGTGGTTCGAATGGTTTTTGCAGAAAAGCCCCCAAAGAGTTCGGCCACAGCTTACAAGTACAAAGACTCCTCAGATGCCATTGGATCTCAGATCAAACGACCTCAAAGCTCGTATCACCGTAGCATCCAAGTTGCGAGAGCACCTTATGTTTTCTCGCATGGGAGAATATGAGGTGCTCCCGCACCGTAGAATCTATGGTGATACGAGTTCACAGAGATCTAACGGCCCACAGTAGGAGTTTGAATGTTTTTGCAATATATGGCCGAAAGAGTTTGGGAATTGCGCAGAAAGTACAAGTACGACGCATGTGCCATCTGATCACTGATCATACGACCTAGATGCTCATATCACCGTAGCGGGTAATTAAGCTACGAGGATCACCTAATATGAGCAACGGGGAGCCATTGGATCCAAGATGCAGCGGCAGACACGAGGCCTGGATGTTTTATTTGCAAAAAAACCTTTGGGGAGTTTGGAAATTGCGCATAATTACAAACACTAGTCCTAAGCCATTGGATCTCACTTCCAACGGTGTAAAAACTCGTATCACCATAGCATCTAAGTTGCAGGGTGGATGTGATATTCTATGCCGCTGTCATTTTTGTTCGTAAACTTGCAAAATACATGTAACTTGTGCCGTTACTTGTCTAACCACGCAAAGTGTTTGTTAAAAAAACCATCCTACACTGAAATATCGGAACAACACACGGGGGTCCCACTTGTCATTAATCAAATTTGGACCTAAAACTAATAAATCTGAAAGAAGAGATTCGAACTGACAACCTGGACTACAAAGCGTAAGTCGATAGCCTGAAACAACAACGGTTGTTGGCTTTGTCCCATAACTTGATTTTATATAGTATTACATTGAGTAGAGTAGACGGAGTGCCTCGTCTACACATGCATGACCGTTGACTCACTTACTGGTGGGTCCTAGGTCTGCGATCTCTCTCTTCTCTCCATTGTCTAACCTCTGCATGGGCACACACGAAGAGCGGCGCTAGCTTGCCATGGTGTTATTAAACTAAAAAAAGCTTGGAAAATAGAAGAATCGCCTAGAACAAGAGACGTTGTGGCTGGTCGAGATGGAGCTAACCACACCTATCCTCCTTTCCATGTTAGCATGATGAAGCTATGTGGCTAGTGGGGTGTTTTCGACCGACTGGCTGGGTCCTGAGGTCGAACCATAGGTACTATGTCTGATACAGTAAATTTTTACAAGCACATTTTTCCTCCGTGCCGAGACATGGCACACCCTACCGTGCAGTTTCGGGGTCCTCCCGGGTGGTGCACGCATATATTCTTCCTGACGTGGGACGCCCTACCGCGCGTTTTCGCCGAAGCAAGTAAATAAATGAGTCGTCAAATCACGAAAGACCATTTTTCCCGCCGAGTACATCAATGAAGCACGGTGGCTCGCTAGTTGGGCTAGTTCGACCGATTAGCTAGGCCACCGCCACATTTGTTTTTTCACCCCTTTTTTTATCTACTTGCCGGCAGGTAAATTTAAACATCCACCGCGGCGTTGCTTTGGTCTTTGAGTGCGGCAGGTTTTTTATTTTTTTGATTGACGGGAGGAGGCGCGACAGGATTTTTAATTTTTTTATTGATGGGAGCAGGCGCGGTAGCAATTAGTCATGATGACTCCGCCTGTAAAACCCACTGCTCCCTGATGTGAGAAGTCGTCGACTGGTGTTTTACCATGGTGAAAACCAAAAGATTCGCCGCTCCTCGGCTGGCTCCCTCTGCCTTCCCGTAGATTGCATTGCCTTTCAGCCGTTTCGCCCCTGCATCACCAACGCCGTGCGCCTTGAGAAGCAGAGGGACTTCAGTGGTGTTTAGGCACCCTCTGCATGGGCATGTCCATATCTCGGCGCAACAGGACCGTTGGATCAAACTCAGACGGTGCAGATCAGTCACTGTAGCACAAAGCATGTGGGTGTGTCTGGTTGCATTCTCATCTCAATATAGTGTGTAAGTCACCTGAAGAAAACCAAATAATCCCAAAACACTTAGGCACGGTACATTAACTCCCTCCCCATTTCATGTTTTGTGACATATCAACCTATAAGAGACGTGGGCCGTGCATGCTTTCAATGACTTGAGACTAATAAACATGACATGTAGTGGTTAGTTCATGCATCCAATGCTAATTAGCAAAAAGACATTAAGTTTTCTCGTTTTCCTCTTCGCCTTGGTCGCAGTGCACAACGTAAGATGACTTACACACCTAGATGGAGTAGTTGTTTCCTCTTCGTGTATTTGTGTTAACCTACTAGTGTGGACTCATGCACCCTTCATGCACTCTGCCAAACACCCGAAAGTGGGTCGAGAAGGGAACCTTTGCTCCCATCCCGTGCACCCTTCATACACCCTGCCTAACACTATTCGTGCTTCATATGGTTCATGTTTCATGGAGTACCGTAGCACCGTACTCTCCGTGCGCTGTAGACCTAGTTCTGTTAACATTGATCTCACCGTTCACTCTTGACTGGACAGTCGAGAAAGAGGTACCATGTTACTACATTACTGTTCATATAGTTTGTCGGATTTTGGGTTTCGGCAGACCCTTGAGGTTCGAACACTGGGGTGCGCGCGGAGATTTCGCCTCCTACCTACCTGCACCCCTCCGCCTCGCTAAGATCTAAGCTATGAAAAGAACAACACAAGAGACACATGATTTATACTAGTTCGGGCCACCGTTGTGGTGTAATACCCTACTCCAGTGTGTGGTGTGGTGGATTGCCTCTTGGGCTGAGGATGATGAACAATACAAGGAAGAACAGCCTCGCGAGGGTCTGTTCTTGGCTGGGGCGATGAACTGCAGGGAGGAGTCCAGTCACCCTTCTCTCTCTCTCTCCGATTGTTGATCTCCAACCTCCAACCTCTCACCCAGCTGCCTCCCATCCTGCGGGTGGCTGGTCCTATTTATAGAGGCCCTGGTTCTCTTCCCAAATATCGAGCGGGAAGGGAGCCAACAATGGCAGGCTAATTTGAAAGGGGACAACTAGTACCAGTTATCCTGACAAAAGTAGTCTTCGCTTGCACAAAGCTCTGGTGGTGACGCCGTCTTGGGCTCCACGATGACCTCCGTCTTGCAGTCCTCCTGGTCTTGGTCTTGTTGCACCGAAATGTCAACCTTTGCCTGATGCCTCGGTACTCCACGGCTGTGCTTGCCCCCTTTGCACCAAAGGGGAAAGGAGGACACTGCGCGGGCTGGCACCCGCCTGGCGCCCTTGGTCATCATGGCTTGCGTCACGGGCACCTCGTGAGGTACCCCGCCTTGATCTCCCCGCCTCCTCGCGAGCCAGCCTGATGAGGCCATGCCTGAGGAAGCTCCGCGTCGTTTGCCCCGTGAGGCTTGGCCCCTCGCGAGGGTCTTGGGTCTGTGTTGGTGAAGATGGGCCGTGCTGGGGCCCCCTTTGAGCCACGCCGCAGGCCGCAGGTAGGCAAGTCTAGGGACCCCCGTTCCCAGAACGCCGACAATAGCCCCCGGGCCCAAGGAACGCCCGGACTTGGCCGTGCAGGGAGGCGGAAGGGCAAGAGCGAAGCGCCGCGGGCCCTAACATCCTGCGGACTTGGGCGCCGCGTGGCGGTTGATTGGACGTTGGCGACACTGTCCCCCCACGCCCTCCTTACTTTGCGCCACGCTAGGCGGACTCGTAGTCGTACACAGCCGTTCCCCTTTCTGTTGCTCGAGTGCCCTTTGTCCTTCCTCCGCTCGAACTCCGGCTTCCGTTTTCAACCCAATCTCGAACCTTCCCCCCTTCCCATCGCCATGGCTCCGACGAAGAAGGGAAGAGGGAAGAAACCCGTGTCTCCGCCTTGCCCGCCACCGTTGGCGGCCCCCACCGAGGGCTTGGGCAAGGTCAGCTCGGCTCTGGCCACTATCTTCAACGAATGCGGGAGGATGACGGCCTAGCTCGCGTCCCACTTCTCCATCGACAGGATAGTCACCGAGGTCCCGTATTTTGCCGACGCCCTGTGGGCGGGTCTGGTTCCTCCCTTTTCTGATTTCTTCAATGCCGTGCTTTCCCACTATCAAATCCACATGATGCATCTGGGTCATGAATCCATCACCCTCCTTTTGGTCTTCGCCTTTGTTTCCGAGGCTATGGTGGGCATCCTTCCTTCGGTTGCCTTGCTGCGCCACTTCTTCTCGCTGCGCCTTGTCGACCCTACCCAATGCTGGGCGTGCGTGAGCTTCGTTGTCGCGTCTGAGACAGCGGCCTCTGGGATTGACTTCAAGCCCCCCTGCCTGCGGCTGGGTTCCGCGAGCGTTGGCTGTATGTGGACGCAGGGGTGCCCAGCCCCCTACTATCGGAGCCAACTTCGCCTGCTGTCCCCAATTCGGGCTGGGGCCAGGAGACGCTTAAGAGCCCCCAGCTCGTCTTCGTTTGGCACCGCTTCGCGTTCTTGAGGTCGCTTGGCGTGACAGCGCCCAAGGTGGTGAAGGAGTTCCTGCTACGCCGCGTTGCTCCTCTCCAACGCCACTCCCGCCGCATGTGGGCCTTCAGCGGGTGCGATGATCGTATGAGGCTCCAGGAAGAGGACCTGACTCCTAAAGTGCTGAGGACAGCGCTCTTGACCCTAACTGGGGACCCCAACCCTGGCAGCATCCAGCAGGGAGGGGCCTTGCTGTACCTCTGCCGGAGCAGGGGTGATTTTGTGCAGCAGATGCCTATCTTTGATGAGTGGGGGTCGTGCCCCGCCGGCCTCCAGGGGCCTCGCGAGAATCCAGTGATGGTAACTGCCCTTCCACTCGGCCAAGGCGACTCTTCCTTAAGCGGCGGAGTAGGGAGGCATGAGGCGCCAGAGGCCGAGGGGGCTCCCGGCGGGGTGACAGCGCCAGGCGATGCTCATGAGGGAGCAGTTCTTGGGGCCCGTGCCACTGGGGCTGAGGGTGACAAGCAGCTGCCCTCAGCGCCCGCGACTGAGGCCCCTGAGGCTCCGGCCGCTTCTCTCGGCGAGGCGATTGGCAGCGCACATCAGGCAAGCGCCCCTGACGCAGATCGCCTTGACGCTCCGTCTTCGTCGCAGGTTGATCCCTGCGCCCAACTCTTGGGCCGCTTCTGCGTGGACTTTGAGGCCCTCCGGAAGAGAAGGGAGGCCCTGGGCGATGATTACCCTTGTCGCCTGCTGAAGCGTAGGAAGTACTTCGCCACTGATGAGTAAGCCTTCTCCATTCCTAGCTTCCGATCCTTCTGTTACTTTTACTGACCCTTGCTCCGCAGGCCCCTTCCAGCAGAGCTTGCAGAGACAGCTAAGGAGCCGCCCCCCTTGGCTTCGCCCCCTCCACCGTCCTCAAGCGCTCCGAGCAGTGGAGCCCTTGTGGTGAGGGCGATCGAAGAGGCGAACCGTCCTGAGGCGCATCGTGGCCCTGCGCACCTCGCGATCCTCTTTCGCGGGCCTTCTTGCGGCATAGCCAGCTTGTCGTGGGCTTCTCTCCTGGTCGTGGACTGCGATTGGCTGAGGCGCTCCCTGCGCCCTTCACCTGGGGACGGGCAGGCTCCAGGCCGGGCTTCTGGCGCGGCGTGCCCGACCGTCGCGAGGGTGCTAGCCCCCAGCCCCCTGCCCGGAAGGGGAGTGCTGATTCGTGGCCCCCGGCACTTACTTGGGGCAGATGATGGTGTGGAAGATGTGCTCAAGCGCGCTCGGGAGCATCGCGCTCTCGGCCAAGGATTCCTTCGAAGGGCGGCAGACGCGGTGAGCCTGCTTGGTGAGGAGCTTGCTGATGAATACGCGTGCCTTGAGGCCGAGGGCCTGCGCCTGGCTACAGAGAGGCGCGAGCTGTAGTGCGCCATTGCCCTTGCGCGCCGTCAACGCGATCTTGACGACGCAGAGGCCAAGGCGTCACTGGTGGCCTCTCGGGAGGCCCGATCTTGGGCCGCTGAGGAGGCCCGGGAAGCCGACCGGCGGTGAAATGCGGCGGAGGAGCGGGCTCGGGAGCTCCTGGCCTGGTGCCACTCACTGGAGGAGCAGGTGGAGCTGCGCGAGGCAGCCCTCACGTCGATGAAGGTGGCCTTTGGCGACTCAGCAGAGCTCCAGAAGCATGAGGAGGCGCTGACGCTGGAAGCCGCCAAACGTACCCGCGAGTACGAGCGTCTGGAGATGAGGGAGCGCTTGGTGACGCAGGCGGAGGATGATGTCACTGCACAGGAAGCCCGTGTCCTGGAGGAGGTCAGACGTCGGGTGGCGATGGCGCATTTGAACCTCGAGCACGAGTTCAAAGAGAAGCTGGGGTTGATCCGGGCCGAAGCTGAAGGCAGGACTGCCACCTTGAGGGCCAAGCTGGAGGAGGCGACGCGGCGGGCCGATGCTTTCCGGGCCGCCATTGAGGTGGCGCAAGGTGAGTTAACCACCTCCCAGGTCGAGGTGCTCCTTCTCCGCCAGTGGGTGGAGGAGTGAAAGTGCAACTATCCCTAGGTGGTTTTGGTAATTCATAACAACATATAACTCATTGAGCTAATGCTATTCCAAGATGATCATTTCAGGAAAGCTCAATGATTGGCATGGCATGGATGGTGAAAGTGAAACCCTCAAAAATGCTAAGGACAAAGGATTGGCTCTAGCTCATATGCTCAAGACTCTTCATTTTACATTTTAGTGGTCCAGGATCACATTGAGTCCATAGGAAAAGCCAATACTATCAAGGAGGGATGAGGTGTTGCTTAATGAGCCTCTTGCTTCATGTGCTTAATGATATGCTCCGAAGTCCTCAGCTACTTTCACATATCCACATTTGACCTAAACCCAAAGCCAAACTCGGCCCTACCGATTCTTTCAACCCGGCGCCACCGAGTTTCACTTGTCATAGCCATTGCCAAACCCTAAGCAAATCGCTTCTACCGATAGGGATCTCGGTCTCACCGAGATGGGATTGCAATCTCTCTGTTTCCTTTTCGTAACTTTTTGGTCTCACTGAAAGAGCGGATCGGTCCCACCGAGATTGAAATGTAAACTCACTGTTTCCTTTTCGTAACATTTTGGTCTCACCGAGAAGAGCGAATCGGTCCCACCGAGTTTGCCTGACCAACACTCTGGTTAGCTTATTACCAAATCGGTCTCACCGAGTTTGTGTAATCGGTCTCACCGAGATTACGTTATGCCCTAACCCTAACCATATCGGTCCTACCGAGTTGCATGTCAGTCCCACCGAAAATCTCTAACGGTCACTAGGTTTACTATTTTGGTCCGACCGAGTTTGTTGATTCGGTCCCACCGAGATTGGTAAATTGTGTGTAACGGTTGGATTTTGTGTGGAGGCTATATATACCCTCCACCTCCTCTTCACTCGTGGAGAGAGCCATCAGAACACATCTACACTTCCAACTCATATGTTCTGAGAGAGAACCACCTACTCATGTGTTGAGGCCAAGATATTCCATTCCTACCATATGAATCTTGATCTCTAGCCTTCCTCAAGTTGCTTTCCACTCAAATCTTCTTTCCACCAAATCCAAATCCTGTGAGAGAGAGTTGAGTGTTGGGGAGACTATCATTTGAAGCACAAGAGCAAGGAGTTCATCATCAACACACCATTTGTTACTTCTTGGAGAGTGGTGTCTCCTAGATTGGCTAGGTGTCACTTGGGAGCCTCCGACAAGATTGTGGAGTTGAATCAAGGAGTTTGTAAGGGCAAGGAGATCGCCTACTTCGTGAAGATCTACCGCTAGTGAGGCAAGTCCTTCGTGGGCGATGGCCATGGTGGGATAGACAAGGTTGCTTCTTCGTGGACCCTTCGTGGGTGGATCCCTCCGTGGACTCGCGCAACCGTTACCCTTCGTGGGTTGAAGTCTCCATCAACGTGGATGTAGGATAGCACCACCTATCCAAACCACGGGAAAAACATCCGTGTCTCCAATTGCGTTTGAATTCTCCAAACCCTTCCCTTTACATTCTTGCAAGTTGCATGCTTTACTTTCCGCTGCCAATATACTCTTTGCATGCTTGCTTGAATTGTGTGATGATTGCTTGACTTGTCCTAAAAAAGCTAAAATCTGCCAAGAACTAAAATTGGGAAAAGGTTAAGTTTTTATTTGGTCAAGTAGTCTAATCACCCCCCCTCTAGACATACTTTCGATCCTACAAGTGGTATCAGAGCTTTGGTCTCCATTTGCTTTGATTTCCGTAGCTTTTGGTGGTCATAGCCTTGGTTTCACAACCTAGGAGAGTATGGCGTCTAGCGAAGGAAATTATCACCGTAGAGGTCCTTACTTTGATGGTACTAATTTTGCTAGTTGGAAGCATAAAATGAAAATGCATATTCTTGGACATAACCCCGCCGTTTGGGCTATTGTGTGTGTTGGTTTGCAAGGTGACTTCTTTGATGGGAGAGAACAAAACCGTGAAGCTACCGCGGATGAGTTGAAGATGTTGCAATACAATGCTCAAGCTTGTGATATTCTCTTCAATGGATTGTGCCCCGAAGAATTCAACAAAATCAACCGTCTTGAGAATGCAAAGGAAATTTGGGACACTTTGATTGATATTCACGAAGGTACCGACTCCGTCAAGAAATCCAAATTGGATGTGCTTCAAAGTCAACTTGACAAGTTCAAAATGAAGGATGGTGAATGTGTCGCTGAAATGTACTCTAGGCTTGCTCTCATCACAAATGAGATTGCCGGCTTAGGAAGTGAAGAGATGACTGATAGATTCATCATCAAGAAGATTCTAAGAGCCTTGGATGGAAAATATGATACCGTGTGCACATTGATCCAAATGATGCCCAATTACAAAGATCTCAAGCCAAACGGAGGTAATTGGAAGAATTGTTGCTCATGAGATGTCACTTAAGGATAAAGAGGAACTTCACAACAAATCAAGTGGTGCCTACAAAGCCTCATGTGAAGCCCCTACATCATCAAGTGAGAAACAAAACTTCAATGAAGAATTGAGCTTAATGGTGAAAAACTTCAACAAGTTCTACAAGAGTAGAAGCAAAGATTGAAGCTCCAAGTTAAGGTCCTACAATGACAAAAGATCTTCTAGTCGAGAGCGAAACTACTACAATTGTGGAAGACCCGGACACTATTCCAATGAGTGTACGGCTCCCTACAAGAGAAGAGAAGACTCTCCAAAAAGAAGGAGCAAAAGAGAAGAATCACCACCAAGAGAGAGAAGGAGTAGAGATGATCATTATGAACGAAGACACTCACGGAGAATTAAGGATTCGGAAAGGAAGGAAAAATCATCAAGGAGCTACACAAAATGAAGATACCAAGCTCATGTTGGTGAATGGGTATCCGGCTCCGACTCCGACAGCCACTCCGAGAGAAGTTATCACTCCGATTCCGAATATACTCAAGATGAAGGTGTTGCCGGTCTAGCACTTGTGTCAACCAACTCCTACGATATATTTGACTCACCAACTGAAGGAATTGGAAGATGCTTCATGACCAAAGGTCCTAAGGTAACACACCCGAGTATGTTGATTTTAATAGTGATGAAGATGACTTGTTAGGTGATGATGATTTACTTGTTGACAACTCTAGTGATGAATACTATGATGAAACGTCAATTAATCATGCTAATCAAGACAAAACGAATGACAATGATAAGGAGAAGATTGAGGCTCTAACTAAAGAACTAAACACTCTTAAGTTAGCTCATGAAACTATCTTCGAAGATCATCAAGAACTATTAAGAGCTCATGAGAAGTTACGCTTTGAAAAGCTCAATCTTGAGCAAGAGCATGAGTTTTTAAAGGCAATCAATGATGATCTCCGCAAGAAAAGTTCTTCTTACATTGCCAAGCGTTTACTCTTATCCACTTACATGCCTCAAGTCAAGTCTAGTAACAAGAACAAGAAAGATTCTTCCTCTAGTAGTAACAAGGATCATGCTAAATCCAATATTGTTGCTTCTAGTAGTTCTCTTGATTCCACTAATGATTCTCTTAGCCAAGTTACACTTGAGCAAGAAAATAGCTTATTGAAGGGAATTATAGAGAAAGTAGTGTACAAAAGCCTTGCCGGGAGTAAGCAATTCGAGGAAATTGTGTGCAAGCAAGGAATGCACCGGAAGAATCAAGCTGTTGGTTTTGAACGAAAGTTCAATGCCAATGGAGTTGAGTGGGAAGAAGATCAATACCCCAAGACAAAGTTTGTTCCTCAACAAGATAAGTATGATCCTACTTCCTTCAAGGGAACACAAGCTCAAGATGATCTTCCAGCACAAGACTACAAGCAAAAAGGCAAGGACAAGCTTCAAGAGGAAATTGATGCATTTGAAGAAGCTCCTAAGACCTTAGTCAAGTGGATTCCCAAGAGCACTTCAAGTTCCACTTCATCAAGTACGACTACAACGCCAAGGATTCCCATCAAGATGGTGTGGATCCAAAAGAAGAAGAACCAGAGAGTTCTTGAGGGTGACTCCGCCAACATACTTCACTCTTATCATTTTGGCAAGAACAAGTGCAATCAACTTCCACATCTTGCACTAGTTCAAGGAGTCACAAACCCTCTTGTTGGTAAGACAAGGGACAAGGTAACCTAAAAGTTTTCATGGACATCATCTTGTGTGTGCATCACTCTATGTCTATGGATATCCTTGTTTGTTCCTTGTGGGACTAACACATGTAGGTATTGAAAGTGCGATTCACTCAAATGGATAGCTCCAAGTGATCTACATCAACATTGAGCATCCACATCTTCAACATCTACATGAAGTCATCATCGACAAAACCCAAGGTCAGTTCATCCCTCTTAGGGGGGATATCACATCTTGGGGGAGCTTTACTCTAAAACTTGAGCTAAAGCAACTCTAAAGATGTGAACACAACAATGCTTTATGTAAAAGTGGTAACCCCACTTGAGCTTAAACGATGATTATGACCTATGATCAAGTGTTCTCACTTGACTCCTAAGTCAATATACTCATATATAGATGACCTAGTCATCGCCAATTGCTTGATAGATGCTAGAATTGGTTGTGCATGCTTTGTCACATATTTCAATTGCCATTTTATTGTGTGAGCATGTTGGTTGCATATTTTACTCATTCGAGGACATCCACTTGTTGTTTTGATTGTTTGGTTTTATTTCCTTTTGCCAAGTGGATGGACAAGAATGCCTAAGAACCTCCTCTAGCTATCTATGCTTTTCTCGTCTCAAACTCTATTCATGCTACATCACAAAATTTGATCAAGTCAGATTCGAACCACTCTGTGTGAGGAGCACTCGGAGTCCCCGATTCGTCATAGACTTAAACTTCCAAAACCTCTTTGTGATTCTTGGTCTGACCGATATCCTACTTTCGGTCCTACCGAGATCATTAAGTTGATCTGAATTTTCGATCTCGGTGCAACCGATTTGAACCATTCGGTCACACCGAGTTGCAATAACTGTATACAGTTTTGCATCTCGGTGCCACCGAGTTGTTCCACTCGGTCACACCGACAGGGTCGGGCTATATATAGTCACGGGAAATTTTTTGGAAATTTCTCCGAACCCCTTCGCCCGCGCGATAGCTCGCTCTGCCAACGTGGTCTCCGGATCGTCTCCTCGCCGCCAGCCGCCTCCAGTCGCTGGTCTCCATCGCCGTCAACGGAATTCAACCCCGCCGTTACCGCCGTAGCGAGTCTCCGCCGAAATAGGGTATGGACTCGATCTTTGTGCTATCCCCAATCTGATTCCTAGCACATTGTGATCTTATTGTTTCTAGCCACGGTTGAAACACTCCTATCCAGTCAATGCGTTCGTAGAATAGGATTGATTCGAAAATTTTAGGGCTAGGTTTCCACCGAAACCATCTCGGACCCACCGAGTTGAAAAACTCGGTCCCACCGATTTGGCTCATGCCATTGCACAAGTGAGACTCGGTCTGACCGATAATTACTAATCGGTGTGACCGATTTTGGAACTTTGTGAAACCCTAGCAGTCTCGGTGCCACCGAACTGTGACTCGGTCTGACCAAGTTCACTAGTTTAGGTTCCAAAACTGCTTCGGTATCACCGAGTTTAAAAATTGGTAGATCCGAAATGATTTCTGTGGGAAACTAAAACTAAGATTTTGAATCATTCTTTTGCAAAAATCTCTGCATTTTGTGGTGCTCATCTATTCTACCTCATCTATAATTCTTCACAGGGTCAGCAGTCAGAATTTTCATCATGTCTGATCAGAGTGACAGCCAGAACATGTCAGAAGAGCAGGTGCACATGAGTGAGGGCACTAGTCCCTCTAGCTCTTCAGATGAAGGCAGCAGGAGCACCCCAAGCAATCTGCCAAAAGATGCCACCAGACAAAGGAAGAAGAGAACCTCAGACTCAGAGGATGAAAACTATGTGGTAGAGGAAGAGGAAGCCACATCCAAGAAAGTAGTTCTCAAGAAAGAGTATGGCTCAGCACAGAGTACAAAGCCAGGCTTGAAAGTCAAAAGGCCAGCAGGTAGGCAGCCTATGCCAAAGGCCAGAGCCTCAACTCAGATTCCTGAAAAGCCTGCACCCAAAGAGGCTGCTGCAGAAGGGAAGAAGAGGAAGGAGAGGATCAAAAAGACCACTGCTAGAGTGCTTGGGAGATCCTCAATCATGAGAGATTCTGAAGAGGAAGAGGAAGAAGAGGTTGCTGCACCAGCACCTAAGATGCCAAAGCTGATGGGTGATGCTATCAGGACAGGGGCTACTGCATCAAAGCCCAAAGAAGCACCCAAAGCTGCCTCCAAGCCCAAGTCAGCACCAAAGAGGAATACAAGGAGCATACCTACAACTGAGAAGAACAAGGCCCCAGTGCCTGACATTGCTGAAGAAGAAGAAGGTCAAGTGCTCAGGAAGCTTAAGCCCAAGATTCCAGACCACAATGATGCTCATCCTTTGGCTGAGAACATGAAAATTAGGAGAGATTCAGGGCTCAGGAAGTGGAGAGAAGCAGATCTATATGCTTCAAGGAGAAGAACTGTTGTTGACGACAGGTTCCACACAAAGGAACAACAGGATTTCTATGAGAAAGTTTTGTTGGATAAGAAGCCTATCGTTTGTGAAATGAGGTGGGTCGACTGGAATTACATGAAGGAAAATGAGGAACACTACCCTGGTGTGTACGACAACTTCCGTGCTTCTGGAGTTGCAGACTTTGTTGGGCAGAAGCTCACAAAGTGGAACAAGGAGCTCATTATGCAATTCTACTCCAGAGCACACTTCTATCCAGATGGTAGGATAACATGGATGTCTGAAGGTACAAGGTACCAATCAACTGTTGAGGAATGGGCAAAGTTGATCAATTCCCCAGAGGAAAATGAAGATGACTTGGATGTCTATGCCAAGAAAAAGATGGATCATAACTCAATGGCAAATATTTACAAGAAAATTCCTGAAGATGATCTTGACACTCACCAGCTTGGGTCCGTAAAACACTTGTTGTCAGGACTTCCAACGATCAACTAGATCCTTAGGCACACACTCTTGCCCAAGTCTGGAGATCACAGAATGATCAGAGGCCATGCAATTAACTTGCTACACATATTTGATGTGCCTCAGAAATTCAAGGTCATGAGCCTCATAGTAGAGACTATCAAGAGGACTGCAACTGATCAGAAGAGGAGTTGTGGTTATGCCCCTCAGGTCCAGGAGCTAATTAACTCCAAGATGGGAACATGCACATACCTGCTGGACAAGGAACATTTGCCTATTCATCCTGATTTTGAGGACAATCAAGTTGTGATGAATGAGAATGAACCATCATCTGCAGAAGCACAAGCAAAGAAGGAGAAGGCAAGGATGGAGAAAGCTGCCAAGATGCCAACTCAAGAGGAGGCATCTGAGTATTTCTTGAAAACCAAACAAGAGCAGCTTGGTTACTTGATTGCATCCACACTGAGGATTGAGAAAGGACTGGCCACCCTCACTCAAAGTCAGCAGAGCTTAGAGAGGATCATAGAACAAAAGTTCTATGACATGGATGTCAAAGTAACAGAGATTCAGTCTGCAGTGGAGCAACTTCAAGATGACATGCAAGAGAGGAGAGGGAAGACTACAACTGATGCATTTTCTAGAGTGCCACGAGCTCAGAGGTCGACTGCAGTGCCAGTTCCTGACACCAGAGCCACCACCTTAGCTCCAGGCACAGCACCAGCCCAACCAGCTCCAGCATCTACTTCAGCTCCAACTCCAACCACGTCTACAGAAGGCTTCGTCCTTGGAGTGATCCAGACTCCACCACCACCAGAAGATCAAGCCTCAGAGTCGATCTAGCACTATGCATTTTCTAGGAACTTTTTGGTAACTTGTTGCCAAAGGGGGAGAAAAATGGATAGATCATAGGCTTTGAGAGAGAGAGAGTGTTGCTTTCATTCTCTCTTGCTTTATTTGGTGATTTTTCAACTTTGTTTGCTTTAGTTGAGATACTTTGATATGCTTGTGAGACATTGATGATCATGTGTTTGATCATAAGCTACACTTATGCATGCTTGATATATCTTATCTATTTTATGTGATCATTCACTTTCTTTGGTGATGAGTGCATGTATTTCATTCTTATCATTTTGAGCGCTCCACCAAGATGTATGTGACATGGAAGAGTAACCCATGACTCTAACTCTTTGTGCATTTGCAGTCCAAAGCAAATTTTAAATATGCACAAATTTAGGGGCAGCTCTTACTTATCACATACTTCTCAAAGCAACGATATATTTCATTCTTATTATTATTTGTCGAAGCTTTGATCAATATGTTGTCATCAATTACCAAAAAGGGGGAGATTGAAAGTGCAACTATCCCTAGGTGGTTTTGGTAATTCATAACAACATATAGCTCATTGAGCTAATGCTATTCCAAGATGATCATTTCAGGAAAGCTCAATGATTGGCATGGCATGGATGGTGAAAGTGGAACCCTCAAAAATGCTAAGGACAAAGGATTGGATCTAGCTCATATGCTCAAGACTCTTCATTTTACATTTTAGTGGTCCAAGATCACATTGAGTCCATAGGAAAATCCAATACTATCAAGGAGGGATGAGGTGTTGCTTAATGAGCCTCTTGCTTCATGTTCTTAATGATATGCTCCAAAATCCTCAGCTACTTTCCCATATCCACATTTGACCTAAACCCAAAGCCAAACTCGGCCCTACTGATTCTTTCAACCCGGCGCCACCGAGTTTCACTTGTCATAGCCATTGCCAAACCCTAAGCAAATCGGTTCTACCGATAGGGATCTCGGTCTCACCGAGATGGGATTGCAATCTCTCTGTTTCCTTTTCGTAACTTTTCGGTCTCACCGAAAGAGTGGATCGGTCCCCTGAGATTGAAATGTAAACTCACTGTTTCCTTTTCGTAACATTTCGGTCTCACCGAGAAGAGCGAATCGGTCCCACCGAGTTTGCCTGACCAACCCTCTGGTTAGCTTATTACCAAATCGGTCTCACCGAGTTTGTGTAATCGGTCTCACCGAGATTATGTAATGCCCTAACCCTAACCATATCGGTCCTACCGAGTTGCATGTCAGTCCCACCGAAAATCTCTAACGGTCACTAGGTTTACTATTTCGGTCCGACCGAGTTTGTTGATTCGGTCCCACTGAGATTGGTAAATTGTGTGTAACGGTTGGATTTTGTGTGGAGGCTATATATACCCCTCCACCTCCTCTTCACTCGTGGAGAGAGCCATCAGAACACATCTACACTTCCAACTCATATGTTTTGAGAGAGACCCACCTACTCATGTGTTGAGGCCAAGATATTCCATTCCTACCATATGAATCTTGAACTCTAGCCTTCCCCAAGTTGCTTTCCACTCAAATCTTCTTTCCACCAAATCCAAATCCTGTGAGAGAGTTGAGTGTTGGGGAGACTATCATTTGAAGCACAAGAACAAGGAGTTCATCATCAACACACCATTTGTTACTTCTTGGAGAGTGGTGTCTCCTAGATTGGCTAGGTGTCACTTGGGAGCCTCCGACAAGATTGTGGAGTTGAACCAAGGAGTTTGTAAGGGCAAGGAGATCGCCTACTTCTTGAAGATCTACCACTAGTGAGGCAAGTCCTTCATGGGCGATGGCCATGGTGGGATAGACAAGGTTGCTTCTTCGTGGACCCTTCGTGGGTGGAGCCCTCCGTGGACTCGCGCAACCGTTACCCTTCATGGGTTGAAGTCCCCATCAACGTGGATGTAGGATAGCACCACCTATCCGAACCACAGGAAAAACATCCATGTCTCCAATTGCGTTTGAATTCTCCAAACCCTTCCCTTTACATTCTTGCAAGTTGCATGCTTTACTTTCCGCTGCCAATATACTCTTTGCATGCTTGCTTGAATTGTGTGATGATTGCTTGACTTGTCCTAAAAAAGCTAAAATCTGCCAAGAACTAAAATTGGGAAAAGGTTAAGTTTTTATTTGGTCAAGTAGTCTAATCACCCCCCCTCTAGACACACTTTCGATCCTACAAGGAGGCTGAGGTCGTCGCGCGCCAGAATGCGGACGAGATATGTCAGCGGCAGATCCTGGAGCATGAGCACGGCCCCATGCTCACCACGTTCCGGGAGAGAGCCAACGTAGCCTTGGCCAACATCTGCGATGCGGCTGTTGGCGAGCCGCACACAGTCAACTACGCCAGCAATCTTCAGTTCTTCACTAACGTGGTGACGCAGCTGGAGCCGCGGTCGGTCAGGGCTGACAGGTTGGTGGAGGAGAGGAGTTGCGCCCTACTTGGGCGCGCCTTTTCTCGCGTCTTTAGCCATCTCCGGAACATGGATCCCCACTTCGATTTCGATGCCGCCATCGCCCTAGTCCCCCAGGCCGTCCGAGACGATCTGGCACACTGGGTGGAAGACAATGTGGATGCTCTTATCAGGGCCTTCGCTTCAGACGACGACGGTGTAATGCCCCGAGACCGATGTGCCAGGTGTCCTCCAGTTATTCGCTGCTATTGCATTGTCATTGTTTGCGTGTCATGCATTGCATATCATGTCATCATGCGCATTTCATTTGCATACGTGTTCGTCTCATGCATCCGAGCATTTTCCCCATTGTCCGTCTTGCATTCCGGCGCTCCGTTCTCCTCCGGTGGTCAATTCTAGCTTTCTTTCGTGTGTGGGTATTAAACATTTCCGGATTGGACCGAGACTTGCCAAGCGGCCTTGGTTTACTACCGGTAGACCGCCTGTCAAGTTTCGTACCATTTGGACTTCGTTTGATACTCCAACGGTTAACCGAGGGACCGAAAAGGCCTCGTGTGTGTTGCAGCCCAACACCTTTCCAAAGTGGCCCAAAACCCACCTAACTCTACTCCATCATCTCGGTCGTTCGATCACGATCGCGTGGCCGCAAACCGCACCTCATTTGGACTCTCCTAGCTCCCTCTACCTATAAAAGAGTACCCCTCCCTGAAATTTCGGATCATTTCGCAGTCCAAACCCTAGCTTCTTCCCACTCCGCCGCCGGACATGTCCGCGCACGCCGAACGCGTCCAGCCTCCACCTCACCCCAGCCAATCGGAGCGCGCCACCTCAGCCCCACCGCCGCTCTCCTCCAACACGCGGCCGCCACTTGTCCCAGCCGGCTTCCCCGCCTCCGCGCCTCACCCGCCGGCCCGCCAGGGTGCGCGCGGGGCCCTCCGAGCCCGGATCTCCGCCGCCGCCCGCAGGCACCCTGCGCCTCCTTGCTCCATGCTCGCCGCTGTCCGCCGCCATGTCCTTGCTCCGGCCACCGTCCGTGCTCGCCGGAGTACAAGGGCGTCGCCCAGTCGTCCTAGCGCTCCCCGCCGCCGACTCGGAGCGCTGCTGCCTCGATCCGTCCCAGGAGGGGCCCCGGGAGGTCGCCTGCCTCCAGATCCGCCGCCCGCCACGGTTCCGGCCATCACCGTCACCGGAGCCGAGCTCCCTCTTGCCGCCGCCGCCATCGGGGGATCGAGAGGCGCCCCGAGCCGCCATCGCCGTTGACCGCAGCACCCGCGCTGGGCCAGGCTCGCGCCTGTCGGCCTGCCTCCTCTTCCAGCCGGGCCGAAGCCCACTGGGTGAGCCGACCCCCAGCGCCCGCCTCTGTTATTTTTTCCCCTGCTGCTGGGCTAAGCCAGATTTGGCCCGTGATGTTTTTTTCTCGTCCTGCGATTTTGTCTATTATCCAGAGTTTGCAGTTTTACAGTTTAGACCCTCATGATCATGCATATAATAACTTCACAACCATGCATCGGATAAAAATGATTTATATATGAAACTTGCTCAGAATTTTGTGTAGATTAATAATATCCAACTTTCACCTATGTTTGAAATGTTTAAAATGATGTTTGCATTATTTTGCTCCTATGCCATGCTAAAATGAATTAATTCATAACTAAATAACCGTAACTCGGATTTTAATAAACTTTATATGTAAATGGGGTAGAATTTTGCCAAGTTTATCATGGTGCACTCATCTTGCATGTTTAACAAATCTAAAATAATGTTTAGGGCAGAACAGTACCAAATCTAAAATATGCTATGGGGATTTACCGGAATTGTTGTTCGTTGCTTCCGGCCTCATTTAACCTTGACTAGATAGGTAGTTTTACTTTGCTTCACCCTCTTGCCATGTTTGACAACATTTAATATTGTTGGGTACATAAGCGAGATCGAACTAAATAATTGATGTGGTGCTCCGTCAATATGCAACTCGTTGCATATTGAGCTCCACTTAATTTGTAGGATTGTTTGTGCACTTTGTCATGCCATACCTCTTTAAACCGGACATGCATCATATTTGATTGTGCATCATGCCATGTTATGTGTTGGTTGTTTACTATGTTGTGTGCTTCTTTTCCGGTGATTGCTTCTTCGGGTTGGTTCCGGTAACGTCGTGTTTGTGAGGATCCGTTCAACTTCGTCCGTTTGTCTTCTTCATGGACTCGTTCTTCTTCCCTGCGGGATTTCAGGCAAGATGATCATACCCTCGAAATCACTACTATCTTTGCTATGCTAGTTTGCTCGCTCTTTTGCTATGCCATTGCTACGATGCCTACCACTTGCTTGTCAGCCTCCCAAATTGCCATGTTCAGCCCCTAACCCACCTTGTCCTAGCAAACCGTTGATTGGCTATGTTACCGCTTTGCTCAGCCCCTCTTATAGCGTTGTTAGTTGCAGGTGAAGATTGAAATTTGTTCCTTGATGGAACATGGAGATGTTGTTCCTTGTGGGAACATGTTTACTTGTTGGGATATCACTATATATCTTATTTAATTAATGCATCTATATACTTGGTAAAGGGTGGAAGGCTCGGCCTTATGCCTGGTGTTTTGTTCCACTCTTGCCGCCCTAGTTTCCGTCATATCGCTGTTATGTTCCCGGATTTTGCGTTCCTTACGCGGTTGGGCTATTATGGGAACCCCTTGACAGTTCGCCTTAAGTATAGCTTCTCCAGCAATGCCCAACATTGGTTTTACCATTTGCCACCTAGCCTTTTCTTTCCCTTGGGTTCTACAGACTCAAGGGTCATCTTATTTTACCCCCCCCCGGGCCAGTGCTCCTCTGAGTGTTGGTTCAACTGAGCGATGTCCGAGGCTACCAAGGGCAACTCTGGGCTGGCTTACCCGACGTCTTGCTCATCCGGTGTGCCCTGAGAACGAGATATGTGCAGCTCCTATCAGGATTTGTCGGCACATCTGGGTGGTGTTGCTGGTTTAGTTTTACCCTGTCGAAATGTCTTGTTGTACCGGGATACCAAGTCTGATCGGAATGTCTCGGGTGGAGGTCTATTCCTTCGTTGACCGTGAGAGCTTGTGATGGGCTAAGTTGGGACACCCCTGCAGGGATTTGAACTTTCGAAAGATGTGCCCGCGGTTATGGGCAGATGGGAATTTATTAACGTCCGGTTGTAGAAAACCTGAAGTTGACCTTAATTAAAATGAATCAACCGCGTGTGTAACCGTGATGGTCTCTTTCCGGCGGAGTCCGGGAAGTGGACACAGTTGTTGGAGTTATGCTTGACGTAGGTAGTCCAGGACCACTTCTTGATCATATTTTATCGACCGTGCTTTGCCTTCTCTTCTCGCTCTCATTTGCGTATGTTAGCCACCATATATGCTAGTCGCTTGCTGCAGCTCCACCAAATACCTTTTACCTTACCCATAAGCTTATATAGTCTTGATCGCGACGGTGCGAGATTGCTGAGTCCCCGTGACTCACAGATTCTTCCAAAACTAGCTTGCAGGTGCCGTTGAGTCCATGCAGATGATGCAACCCAACTCAGGAGGATCTCATTGAAGATCTTGTCCTTTGTGTTGTTTCTTTCTAGTTGATCAGTAGTGGAGCCCAGTTGGGGTCGATCGGGGACCTTTGTCGCATTTGGGGTTCTTCTTTTATTTTGGTTCCGTAGTCGGACCTTGATTGTAACTGTTTGATGTAATGCTTTATTCATGTATTTGTGTGAAGTGGCGATTGTAAGCCAACTATGTATCTCTTTCCCTTATGTAATACATGGGTTGTGTGAAGATTACCTCACTTGCGACATTGCTTTCAATGCGGTTATGCCTCTAAGTCGTGCTTCGACACGTGGGAGATATAGCCGCATCGAGGGCGTTACAAGTTGGTATCAGAGCCTTCCCCGAGTTGTGTCTAGAAAAATGTTTTGAGTCATTTAGGAATTATATATCGGAGAGCTTAGGAATTCTTTTACTTCCCAGTCTCCTCATCGCTCTGGTAAGGCATCCTGACGTAGAGTTTTGACTCTTCTCTTCTCAAATTTCACTAAAAAAATTTTAGGATCACACAGGTATCTTGGAATCGTTCCGATGGTTTTATGATGAGAACATTGTCTTGGTGCCTCCTGTCAGGGGTTTAGTGGAAGTGTCCCGGGGAGTTGAGCTCTGAGGTGTTGTCATCATAATTTTATCGTTGGAATTCTGGAATACTTGAGATATGTTCGCCGACATCGAAAATCTCCTTTATGAAGTTCGTTGGTGAGATAACCTCGACGCCACCCAGTACTGGGGCGGGATTTCGGGAGTATCACCATAACTTGTATAACAGATGCTTTTTGAAGGTTGAGGTAGATGATTTCCGAAGGTTTCTTGGTTATGTGTTGAAGGATGGATACAACTGGATGTAGGATTTGCTAGTTTGGGTGAGATATTATGCTTCCCCTGTATCACCAACACCTGATTGCATAACCGGAAAATTTTGGGAGTTTATAAGTGGGAATTCAAGTAGCTCTTAGGATATCTTTCCGACAGATGTATGATATGAAATTGGGGTTCGACGTCTAGTGGTTCGCCTATTCACGGTTGATTTTACAGTGGTCTCGTTGTGTCCTAAAGAGTCCTTGGCTATGCTGACTCGGGGACGCTTCATATGTCATGTGCACTGCCTTGTACATGATGGTGCTGTACGATCGAGCCCGTGTAGGTCCCACCATGAAAACTTCGGACGAAATCTCTATCATATGTTTGTTCCGGCTTATTTTGCAAGCCAATCCTTTGTTTTTGTTTTGAGTTGTGGTATTCGAGTTGCTTCGAAGTCAAATGTTGATTCCATACCTTTCCTAAATGGTGTTCTCATACTCCGATGTGAATACCAATCCTTCTTGATCATCAAGAATGTTTTTGTCAATCCTTTTAACCGGTGTGCTTCCCTTCAAGTGGATCCGATCACTTCAATATTCGCAAGATCAATTATCACTTCTTCTCAACGGTGTTTGTTTCATTCGTCTCCAAGTTGCCATTGTTTTTCCCACCCTCCCACCCTTGTTTTCTTCAAGGACTCAGATTTCTTAATCAAGTATCCTTTTATTCTTGAGAAGTCTCTCCATTCTTTTTAGTCAATATTCTTATCCGGTGATTCTCATGAAGATTCTAACGGAGCCTCAAGTTCATCATTGTTAGTTCTCTTTCTTCTCCGGTGGTTTCAAGTCAAGCTTGTTGGTCATACCCTTTCCTCATTTCTATGCTTTCTCATGCCGGTGCACCTCATAATAATTCAATTCTCTCTATCCATCTGTTCCGGAGTGCTCAAGAGATCTCAAAGATTCATGCTTACACTCTGCTTTCGCTCAAACTCTTTTGAGGATGTTATATCATTTAAGCCTTTTAATTCAACCGGTGCAATCTCTCTTTTCAAGTAATCGTTCAACGGTGTATCTTTTGAGTGGGCCCTAACCCACAGGTCTTTTTCCAGGATTTTACCTGACTCTTCTTATTTTTCCCGGAGTTATTCTCAAATTCTTTCCTAAAGTTTGACGTAAGAACGAATTATTATCAGTCAAATGCTTTTCACCAAGATCTTTCAAATTCTTTTCATAGCTAGTTTAACCTCTTCGTTTTGATTCTCCCGGAGTGTCTAAATAATTCATGGTGGTGTTTCTCGTCGTCTTTCTTGGATTTGAAGACCGAAGAAGAGTTTCTCCTTAATCTTGCTCTTTTCTCTTCAAGATTCGTGGTTCTAGTTCGAGGCCATCCTCTCATAATTTTTTTGATTGTGGGAATTCTTTTCACCCATCCGGAGTAATTCAAGATTCTTCTCAGTTTGTTATAAGGATCCCATCAATTCTGGATTATTCATGTCAGCTTCCAGTTATCATTCTCCAATCATACCGATGCATCATCCAAGTATATCCTCTAATCAGTTCATGATCTTTTGGTCTCGTGGATCTAAGTCCCCTCAAGTATCTTCATTCATTTTCCTAATTCTTCCCGGTGTTCCTTTATCTTTTCTTCGTTCATTTTAATTCTTACGGTGGGTCGTTCAAGATTCCTCTTTCTTTGTTACAGTATAGAGTTATTCGTTGTTTAAATCCTACCGGTGGTCCGTTGAAGACCTTCTCAAGTTTGCGCCATATCTATCTTAATCCTTTCTACGAGAATAAGTAGTATGCCAAATCCATTGCTTGTCATCAATTTAATTGGTGAAGGATGAGCATAATGTAATTCTTACTCTTGTTTCATCCAAGTGATTTAATTCCTTATTCCGGAGGTGCATCATATCACATTCTTGGTTCGAGACGCTTTATCTTTTCTTTCCCAAGAGTTCCAAGCTTTCACAATTACATCTCCACGGAGGTCCATCTAAATCATTGCAAGGATTCACCTTGTGTTTTCAACTTCTTTTTCCTTCTGTTTGTTCATCCTTTTGTTTACCGGAGTTTGTTCTCGATGATTAAATTCTTGGTTTCTATTGCTCATCTTTCTTTTTTTCCGGAGTTCCAAGTTTCCACTTTATCTCATCGCTAAGCTTCATCTAAATCATTACAAGGTTTCACCTTGTGTTTTCTACTTCTCTCTATTTTCGTTATCTTTTGTTTACCTGAGTCCTTCATGAAGGTTCTACATGTTGGTTCATCAAGGATTTAATTCCTTCTCGAAGGGTTCATCGACATTCTTTGCTAAGAAGCTCAAGTTTTCTTCTTCTTGCTATCCGGAGTACAAATTTTTCTATCGTACCATTGGAGGTGGTTTTACATCATTCGTGATAATTTGAGTTCATGATTCACATGTTGTCTTGAATGAGATATTTTAAATCCATCAATCTCGTCATTGGAATTATCTTGGGTTATATTTCACCTAAAGCCTTCTCTAAGGATGGTTGTTATTATGGTGTTGATAAATGATCCAAGTTCTTCTTTTATCCTCCCGGTATTATAGCCTTCTCATCTCCTTGTTCTTGTCAATCCAATTCTTTTCCCGTGAGTGGCAGGTTTTTCATCTCTTAATTTTGGAGGTATTCCATAAGACCATATCAAGCTTATTATTTTCGTTGTCGGTTTTCCAACAACTCCGTTCAAGCTTCTGTTGTAACCGTGCTCTCACAACATATTGTTTTCCTTCGTTCACTCCATTCCATTCTTACTTTTGTTCCGGAGGCATTGCGATGTTCATCTTTTCAACCCATCATCTCGTTTTGTCAAAGATCATGATCTTTCCATGCCTATACTTTTATCTGAGTGTTGTGTCCTCTTTTCAAGTATCCTCTCATCTTGTCAAGTTCAATTCCTTCCATTTACAGACGGAGTGCTGTCCAAATTATATCACTCTTATTCCTTCCCTATCTTGCTTAACCGGAGTATTGTGCCCCTTTGTTCAAGTTCTTTTCGCCTTATCAAGTCTTGCATCCCTTTCTCAACCGGAGTGTCGTGTTTTCATTTGAGCTCTCACATCTTATCAAATTTTGACTCCCTTCTCAACCGGAGTGCATTCTGAGATCTTTCTTACCGCTTGTTCCATTCATTCAATAGTTCTGGAGGCAGTGTGTTGTGATTTCATCAAGTATCTTCTTATCTTATCAAGACCTTATTCAATTCTTTTTCTTTCCAACCGGAGTGCTGCCTGAATTTGTTCTTCCTCGTTCCTCTTTTCTAACGGAGTGTTTTCGACTTTGCTCACCTTCGTTGTATTATTTTCTCGAATTCTTTCAACCTCGCAAGGTTCTTTGGTTTCACTCGTTTGTCAAAGAAGCAACTTAGTTTTACGTCTCCTCTTTTCTCTTCTGTTGCCCCTCCGGTGCCATTCTAGATCTCGGGACAAGATCCTCTCGTAGTGGTGGAGTGTTGTAACGCCCCGAGACCGATGTGCCAGGTGTCCTCCAGTTATTCGCTGCTGTTGCATTGTCATTCTTTGCGTGTCATGCATTGCATATCATGCCATCATGCGCATTTCATTTGCATACGTGTTCGTCTCATGCATCCGAGCATTTTCCCCGTTGTCCGTGTTGCATTCCGGCGCTCCGTTCTCCTCCGGTGGTCAATTCTAGCTTTCTTTCGTGTGTGGGTATTAAACATTTCCGGATTGGACCGAGACTTGCCAAGCGGCCTTGGTTTACTACCGGTAGACCGCTGTCAAGTTTCGTACCATTTGGACTTCGTTTGATACTCCAACGGTTAACCGAGGGACCGAAAAGGCCTCGTGTGTGTTGCAGCCCAACACCTTTCCAAAGTGGCCCAAAACCCACCTAAATCTGCTCCATCATCTCGGTCGTTCGATCACGATCGCGTGGCCGCAAACCGCACCTTATTTGGGCTCTCCTAGCTCTCTCTACCTATAAAAGAGCACCCCTCCCCGAAATTTCGGATCATTTCGTAGTCCAAACCCTAGCTTCTTCCCACTCCGCCGCCGGACATGTCCGCGCCCGCCGGACGCGTCCAGCCTCCACCTCACCCCAGCCAATCGGAGCGCGCCACCTCAGCCCCGCCGCCGCTCTCCTCCAACCCGCGGCGGCCACCTGTCCCAGCCGGCTTCCCCGCCGCCGCGCCTCACCCGCCGGCCCGCCAGGGTCCGCGCGGGGCCCTTCGAGCCCGGATCTCCACCGCCGCCCGCAGGCACCCTGCGCCTCCTTGCTCCACGCCCGCCGCCTTCCACCGCCATGTCCTTGCTCCGGCCACCGTCCGTGCTCGCCGGAGTACAAGGGCGTCGCCCCGTCGTCCTAGCGCTCCCCGCCACCGACTCGGAGCGCTGCTGCCTCGATCCGTCCCAGGAGGGGCCCCGGGAGGTCGCCTGCCTCCAGATCCGCCGCCCGCCACGGTTCCGGCCATCAATGTCGTCGAAGCCGAGCTCCCTCTTGCCGCCGCCGCCATCGGGGGATCGGGAGGCGCCCCGAGCCGCCATCGCCGTTGACCGCAGCACCCGCGCTGGGCCAGGCCCGCGCCTGTCGGCCTGCCTCCTCTTCCCGCCGGGCCGAAGCCCACTGGGTGAGCCGACCCCCAGCGCCCGCCTCTGTTATTTTTTCCCCTACTGCTGGGCTAAGCCAGATTCGGCCCGTGATGTTTTTTTCTCGTCCTGCGATTTTGTCTATTATCCAGAGTTTGCAGTTTTACAGTTTAGACCCTCATGATCATGCATATAATAACTTCACAACCATGCATCGGATAAAAATGATTTATATATGAAACTTGCTCAGAATTTTGTGTAGATTAATAATATCCAACTTTCACCTATGTTTGAAATGTTTAAAATGATGTTTGCATTATTTTGCTCCTATGCCATGCTAAAATGAATTAATTCATAACTAAATAACCGTAACTCGGATTTTAATAAACTTTATATGTAAATGGGGTAGAATTTTGCCTAGTTTATCATGGTGCACTCATCTTGCATGTTTAACAATTCTAAAATAATGTTTAGGGCAGAACAGTACCAAATCTAAAATATGCTATGGGGATTTACCGAAATTGTTGTTCGTTGCTTCCGGCCTCATTTAACCTTGACTAGATAGGTAGTTTTACTTTGCTTCACCCTCTTGCCATGTTTGACAACATTTAATATTGTTGGGTACATAAACGAGATCGAACTAAATAATTGATGTGGTGCTCCGTCAATATGCAACTCGTTGCATATTGACCTCCACTTAATTTGTAGGATTGTTTGTGCACTTTGTCATGCCATGCCTCTTTAAACCGGACATGCATCATATTTGATTGTGCATCATGCCATGTTATGTGTTGGTTGTTTACTATGTTGTGTGCTTCTTTTCCGGTGATTGCTTCTTCGGGTTGGTTCCGGTAACATCGTGTTTGTGAGGATCCGTTCAACTTCGTCCGTTTGTCTTCTTCATGGACTCGTTCTTCTTCCTTGTGGGATTTCAGGCAAGATGATCATACCCTCGAAATCACTACTACCTTTGCTCTGCTAGTTTGCTCGCTCTTTTGCTATGCCATTGCTACGATGCCTACCACTTGCTTGTCAGCCTCCCAAATTGCCATGTTCAGCCCCTAACCCACCTTGTCCTAGCAAACCGTTGATTGGCTATGTTACCGCTTTGCTCAGCCCATCTTATAGCGTTGTTAGTTGCAGGTGAAGATTGAAGTTTGTTCCTTGATGGAACATGGAGATGTTTTTCCTTGTGGGAACATGTTTACTTGTTGGGATATCACTATATATCTTATTTAATTAATGCATCTATATACTTGGTAAAGGGTGGAAGGCTCGGCCTTATGCCTGGTGTTTTGTTCCACTCTTGCCGCCCTAGTTTCCGTCATATCGCTGTTAGGTTCCCGGATTTTGCGTTCCTTACGCGGTTGGGCTATTATGGGAACCCCTTGACAATTCGCCTTAAGTAAAGCTTCTCCAGCAATGCCCAACATTGGTTTTACCATTTGCCACCTAGCCTTTTCTTTACCTTGGGTTCTGCAGACTCAAGGGTCATCTTATTTTAACCCCCCCGGGGGCCAGTGCTCCTCTGAGTGTTGGTCCAACTGAGCGATGTTCGAGGCTACCAGGGGCAACTCTGGGCTGGCTTACCCGACGTCTTGCTCATTCGGTGTGTCCTGAGAACGAGATATGTGCAGCTCCTATCGGGATTTGTCGGCACATCTGGGTGGTGTTGCTGGTTTAGTTTTACCCTGTCGAAATGTCTGGTTGTACCGGGATACCGAGTCTGATCGGAATGTCTCGGGTGGAGGTATATTCCTTTCTTGACCGTGAGAGCTTGTGATGGGCTAAGTTGGGACACCCCTGCAGGGATTTGAACTTTCGAAAGCCGTGCCCGCGGTTATGGGCAGATGGGAATTTGTTAACGTCCGGTTGTAGAAAACCTGAAGTTGACCTTAATTAAAATGAATCAACCGCGTGTGTAACCGTGATGGTCTCTTTCCGGCGGAGTCCGGGAAGTGGACACGATTGTTGGAGTTATGCTTGACGTAGGTAGTCCAGGATCACTTCTTGATCATATTTTATCGACCGTGCTTTGCCTTCTCTTCTCGCTCTCATTTGCGTATGTTAGCCACCATATATGCTAGTCGCTTGCTGCAGCTCCACCTCATACCTTTTACCTTACCCATAAGCTTAAATAGTCTTGATCGCGAGGGTGCGAGATTGCTGAGTCCTCGTGACTCACAGATTCTTCCAAAACTAGCTTACAGGTGCCGTTGAGTCCGTGCAGATGACGCAACCCAGCTCAGGAGGAGCTCGTTGAAGATCTTGTCCTTTGTGCTGTTTCTTTCTAGTTGATCAGTAGTGGAGCCCAGTTGGGGTCGATCGGGGACCTTTGTTGCATTTGGGGTTCTTCTTTTATTTTGGTTCCGTAGTCGGACCTTGATTGTAACTGTTTGATGTAATGCTTTATTCATGTATTTGTGTGAAGTGGCGATTGTAAGCCAACTATGTATCTCTTTCCCTTATGTAATACATGGGTTGTGTGAAGATTACCTCACTTGCGACATTGCTTTCAATGCGGTTATGCCTCTAAGTCGTGCTTCGACACATGGGAGATATAGCCGCATCGAGGGCGTTACAGACGGCGTGATCATGGCTGCCGACGAGGGCGGCGTGGTGAACGGCCCTGACGCCGCTGGCGACGACGCGGACAGCGATGGCGAGTTCAGCGACACCAGCAACTTCTCGGGTGGTGCTCCTGAGGACGCATTGGGGGATTTATCTGACTGATTGTGCATCGTTCCTACTTCCTTACCCTTTGTCCCGTGCTGGCCCTGAGGTAGCCCGTGGGAGGCTGTGGTGTCCTGAGTGTTCCCTGATTGAATCGATTGGATCTGCAGTAAAACACCCTCCTGAGAGGACGCGGCGGTGGCAGTCTGGGCTGCGCACAAGCTAGGCCTGACCCGGCTCGCGAGGGGCTAACAAGGGGAGGCAGCTGAGGCGAAGTGGTAACCAAAATGTGAGAAATTGCTCGAACGAGACTAAGCACCGCTTCCCCGAACACACGCAAATCTCAAATTCGAATCCAACTTGAATCCAGCGGAGGAAAGAGACAACCAAAGGGAAAAGCAACGAAAGTAGACAAAAGGCCGCGCCCGGCACCTAATCTAGTCTTGGACGTCTTCTCACCAGCGCGGAGCTAAGTGCTGCCACTAGGCGTGGGAGGGAGCCCCAGGGCCTGACGCCGGCACCCCTAAGACTCTGGGGCATGTACAACCCCACTCATTATTACGTGAGAGTGTCACGAGGCGGCGAGGTTCACAGGCACTGGGCCTTCTTCACAGGTACCGGCCTTGCTTCATATCGCCAGATGAGGGCCCCGCCTTGCGCCACACTCTAGTGCCATCAACGACGACCGGAAACTAGGACACCGCCGATGGGGTAGAGTGGTCGCCAGCTGTTCCCCTGACGACCACGGGTCCTCCGCCGGGGGCAGGCCCTGAGGCACCTCCCCAGCAGAGGGACTATCTCCTAAGGACACCTTGGTCCGAACGCCGCGGTGGTGATGTCGGATCCCGGCACCTCTCCTACAGCCCCCTGCGCCCTCCTCCCGAGGGGTAGGAGACTGGGAGCGGGGCAACTGCTCGCTGTGGCGACCTACACCTCCCTACCCGATAATCGTTGCCTCCAGCGTGGCCAGTGGGACCGTCCCGGGGCTCCTGGAAAGGCTCAGCTTCTAGCGCCTCGTCCCCCCAGCTTGGGCTGTGGAGCGAGCCTTGTTCGCTCTCGTGTGGGTGTCCTTGGTCCATCATGAGGGGCACGTATTCGTCTGGCGCCGTCATCCCGAAGGCCACGCCGTAGTGCTCCGCATGCCACGCGGTCCTGCCCGACGCGCCCACCATGGGGTGGCAGCGCGGCCGTCCACTTGGGCCGCGGGTCGCGCCGAGTCCTTCTTCACGGACCGGGAGCGGCGGCAGTGCCGCCGCCAGTCCGGTGCTGACAGCTTCGCTGGCGTTGGAGTAGCCTTGGAGCCCGCGGGCGTGCGCGGAGCCCCCGCGCGGGCTGCCCTGGGCTTGAGATGGGAGCTGGGTGCAGAAGGGGTGAGCCCCTGAGGTGGCGAAGCCCAGGAGCTCTACCACC
Source organism: Triticum monococcum (assembly GCA_034509565.1). NCBI lineage: Eukaryota > Viridiplantae > Streptophyta > Magnoliopsida > Poales > Poaceae > Triticum > Triticum monococcum. Next base: position 612,234,307 of record CM067842.1, read on the forward strand.
CGCTCCAGCAGCACGTCGCGGCCACCCTCTAGCAGTCTGCACTGCAGCAGCTCTCGGGCCACCGTGAGCGCGGCCCTCGAGTTCGCCTGCTCCCGGCGGGTGTATGGTGTCATGGTCGCGGCGTGATTGGAGGCCCTTGCCGCCGACCACGCCTACCGCGGTGTGAGAGCTGTCGAAGCCTGTTCGCGTCACCCACAGCCCGCAGTGCCCTGCGGACCGCGAGCTGCCTGGGGCACGGGGTCGCCCGAGGCGAGCGGCTCAGCGCGGGCGGGCCACGCCGCCCATGGATCTGGGTTGCCCGCCTGGTCGCTGGACATGGTGATGACGACGCGCCGGGCACGAAGCGGTAGAAGGTGGATTCCGGCGCACCCCTACCTGGCGCGCCAAATGTTGGATTTCGGGTTCCGGCAGACCCTTGAGGTTCGAACACTGGGGTGCGCGCGGAGATTTCGCTTCCTACCTACCTGCACCCCTCCGCCTCGCTAAGATCTAAGCTATGAAAAGAACAACACAAGAGACACAGGATTTATACTGGTTCGGGCCACCGTTGTGGTGTAATACCCTACTCCAGTGTGTGGTGTGGTGGATTGCCTCTTGGGCTGAGGATGATGAACAATACAAGGAAGAACAGGCTCGCGAGGGTCTGTTCTTGGCTGGGGCGATGAACTGCTGGGAGGAGTCTAGTCACCCTTCTCTCTCTCTCTCTCCAATTGTTGATCTCCAACCTCCAACCTCTCACCCAGCTGCCTCCCATCCTGTGGGTGGCTGGTCCTATTTATAGAGGCCCTGGTCCTCTTCCCAAATATCGAGCGGGAAGGGAGCCAACAATGGCGGGCTAATTTGAAAGGGGACAGCTAGTACCAGTTATCCTGACAAAAGTAGTCTCGCCTGCAGAAAGCTCTGGTGGTGACGCCGTCTTGGGCTCCACGATGACCTCCATCTTGCAGTCCTCCTGGTCTTGGTCTTGTTGCACCGAAATGGCAACCTTTGACTGATGCCTCGGTACTCCGCAGCTGCGCTTGCCCCCTTTGCACCAAAGGGCAAAGGAGGACACTGCACGGGCTGGCACCCGCCTAGCGCCCTTGGTCGTCATGGCTTGCGTCACGGGCACCTCGTGAGGTACCCCGCCTTGATCTCTCCGCCTCCTCGCGAGCCAGCCTGATGAGGCCGTGCCTGAGGAAGCTCCGCCTCGTCCGCCCCGCGAGGCTTGGCCCCTCGCGAGGGTCTTGGGTCTATGTTGGTGAAGATGGGCCGTGCTGGGCCCCCCTTTGAGCCATGCCGCAGGCAGGCAAGTCTGGGGACCCCCGTTCCCAGAACGACGACATAGTTGACATGCGCACAACATCATTTGTCATCGTCATATCTTACTACACTAGCAACAAGATTATGTAGTACTGACGTATGAACCACTACACATGCCTAGTAGTAGGAGCAGTGTGTATGTTCAAGTGGCTGCCGTGTTCCGCACTCCTCCGTCGTAAGAGTGGAAACGCTTCCTGTAATCATTTTTTTCTCCAGAAAAACAGTGGACACGCTCTACCATGCGGATCCTCCTCCAGCCATGCACTAAATTACTCACTTTCGATGACGTGTGGGACAGCCAGCATCGGGGTCCACCAGCCATGCACTAAATTACTCCGTAGTAGAGTGACGGTAGATTACCCCGATCGAAGTGCCACAGTAATGCCCAATGAGCCGTCAAATCACAAAACCCCCTCCTTTCCAGCAGTAAGTTGGACGGACGAAGCAACCATCATTTCACTCTTCTCTCTCAGCTTCCTCTCTACCCAACCCTCGCTTCTCCCTCATCTTGTTCCTCATTTCTTTAAGAAAACCCCGACCTGCTTTTGCCATTGTTCTTCTCTACCAAAGAAGGAAAGGTGAGCGCATCAATGGTGTTGATTCTGGCCAAGGCCCGGTCTTGCAACCCCGAGACTGATCCTATAACTCCCTCTCTTTTCTTCTTTTGGGTTTGTGATTATGGTTTCTTTTCTTTTATTTCTATTTGACAGTTTCTTGATGGACGCTGGAGCACTGGCCGAAGTGATACCTATGGCTCTGGCCAAAACCATCGAGGCTCATGGTACGAAGAAGTGCAAGCACCCCGCCGAGACTACCGCAGACAAGCTCAAAGCCATCGCCCTGTACAAGCCCCCCTCTCCGGGATCCCTCATTAAGCAAGTCCAGGTAATATCTCTTCTTGACGATCTTTTTCTCGATCTTGATTGTGTTTTCCCATCTAACACGCAGTACTAGTACTAGTAGTACAACTTTCTGGGTGATCTTGCATGTGATTTTTGTGTGCCAAATGATGGTTCTAAATTCCTCTTTTGACCAAAACATGCGAGAGGTTGACACTTATTTCTTATAGATTACTTTCAACTACTCCCTCTGTCCCAAATTTCTTGTCTTAGATTTGTCTAGATACGGATGTATCTAATACTGATACATCCATATCTAGACAAATCTAAGACAAGAATTTTGGGATGGAGGAAGTACATTATGAACATCAATGCTACCTTTGAAGACGGTATATTTGCCTCAGTAACTTGTGTTATGGATATTGCAAGTAATCCCTCTGCTCTCATGCCTTTGAAGACATGTTCTAGTGTCTTTCTTCACTCATTGTTGTGCGTATATGTAGTCATATATGGAGTATAATATCAAAAATCATCTTATATTTCTGAACAGAGGTAGTAATAAAATATGGTTTCTGTTTGAATTAGAACCAGGTCCGTGGTGGAGATGAAGTTCTCAAAGTCATGCCGAGTGAACTGGAAGACATGAGGATGAGTTCTACTGCTAAACTATCCAGCTGATGTGTCCTTATCGCCACGTGTCCTGAACTAGTGTTTTCCTGTAGCATTGTTGTCAGGCGTGTTCTCGAGTCTATACTTGACCACAAGAATTTCCTGGTTGTGCCTTCGATTACGAAGGGTGTGGTTCTTGTAAAGCTTCCCAACAAATCTGATGCGGCATGTCTTCTTGATCATGTTTATGAGTGGAAAGACCGCTCTGGTCAGTTCTCCAAGGTTGACAAGATGGTGATGGTGCATGTAGACATCTCTCACGAAGGCCATGGCCTAGTCAGTTATGCGGGGTTCATCCCGTAGATCGGTGGCAAGATTAGTCTGCAGAGTTTAATTAGTGCATCTTTGCTTGTCTGTAGTAAGTACTATTGTTCAGTACATGAATTGTGTTTGTGAACCCTGTATTGTTTATTAGTACTGCCGCTTTTGGTGTGTGGTCAGTCCTGAGAACAGTCTATGTTAATGTCTGTCCACTCAATTCAGTCTGTATATTTTGAAGTATCCATATCATCTTTTTTGTGAGGACGGTTTATCAATTATGGTTACACTCCAATATCTGTATGCATTGCAGGGTTTATCGCACCCACCAGGATTTCCAGTCCCATGGATGTTCGTTCCATACGATTTGTCACGACCTTTGGACTGTCCTGCTTGTGGGAGTAGGTGGGGCCCTTGCATGCCACATGTAGTTGGACGGTCAATCTTCTGTTTAGTACTTCAACATAGTGATTTCCTGGTAAGGATTCACTCGTGTCACATCAAGTAAATCTTATTGATTTACTGTCTAAATCTTATTGATTTAATGCCATGTTTTCTTTCTTTTCCTGCAATTTTACGATGCAGGTTTTGCCATGTGACATTCATTACAGAATAAACCGTTTGGTTTGCTCTACGATGGCTATTTTTGCAGGTTTCACTTCCTATGTCGTGTCTGTAACGAAGGCACTGTCCATCACTTATATTACTGGAAAAATTGGATCAGTTTGTTGTGTGAGTACAAGCTGAATCCCTATGATGAACTACAGTTTGGTTTAACAAAACGCCACAATTAGTCCTTCTCTCGTTTAAAAGAAATGAAGAAAAAAATGGATCACGATCACGAAGCCTAGTCAAGTTAGAAAGCTGATCATACCAGACCAGACACAATCGCCGTTGTCTCGCACATCGGTACTACCGTCAGCAACGGATTGAGCAGCGGCAGTTGCTCTAGCACTGACAGCGGCAGCAGCTTGGTCTGATCTAGCTGAGGATTGGGCACCGACCGCGATAGCGGATCAGGCTAATCAACCGGAGGATCGGGCATCGACACCGGCACCTGCCCCGACACCGACACCAGCTCTACAAGGAGCACCATCTCCGGCAGTAGTAGCGGCTTTGGCACCTACACCAACACTTGCACTTGCATCTGCTCCGGCCCATGCAGCGGCAACTGAACGAGTAGTTGCACCAGCAACAGACTAGGCTGCAGTTCGCACTTCATATACCAAAGTCCTTACAAAAACCGACATGCCCACCTTCTTGGTGAGCATTGGCCGCCCAAGTGTTTCGTTCTTTTTTATTTCCATGTTGTTTCGCATGATTCACTGTGTTGACCTAACTGTTTGGGTATGTCTTCTTGTTTGCAAACAGAGAATTCCTAGATCAACGAGGGAGTCGTTCAAAAATCCGGGCGACAGCGGCCAAGTTTCTCTTACCATGCGCAGCCTTGGTGTGAATGAACCTGCTCAATATACCATAAGTACAAAGGATGGTCGCATGATGATTGATGCTAACAGATGGTCAAGGTTCAAATCTAAATCATATCTTGCGGTAGGGGATGATGTCAAAATCAAACTTTCTCGGCAAGGAGAGCTGGTCCAAATCAACTTTAAAATTCTTCAGTACTGCCGAACTGATCTATCCGCCAAGAGATTTTGATGTAATACTCCGGCATGGTGAAACAAGTGTCCTGTGTGTATAAGTAGTACGACAATATCATTGATAGAATTGCAACTCTGATTGCTGGTTAGGAACTGTCGTTTGATTTCATTCCAACAGTTGTTGTGCTTTATTCAATTTTGTGTATTCGCCTTGCGACAGCATCTAAAACCAGCGCCGTACCGACCACTTGCAATATGAAAAGTGCTGAGGTAGAACACATGGGCCCCCAAACATGCAGGCCTACCGGCCTATGGCCCAAAGTCCAGAACCGTGAGCCTGTCTGAGTATTTCTTAGCTGAACCCCCATAATGCCCGTGCGTTGCATGTAACATCAAGATGCATTTGTATGAGTATTTTATCTTGTGAGAGAAAAGGATGAACAAGGGAAGGCCTTATTTGCAAATGTGGAAAGGTGTGTGGGTACCTTTTTGCAAAATTGCCATAGTTTCCTTCATATTCGTCGGATATAAATCAGACGGCCTATATTGCAGGATGACAGGCACACCATCATCTCTAACTCATCTATACCGTGTTAAAAAAACTCTGTTTTTCATAATTATATATGTTATATATATTCCCCTTGATTTTTCTTATGTATAAAGTTGTGATATAAAAGATCTTTATATTTCTTTACAGAGGGAATATCTCTCTTTCAAAAATATATTTATGTGTAATAACTAGTTACTCCTGTCTTTCTACTTCCTTGCGCTGATATGTGGGCCACATGCCATATGCACAAAATTAGAGTGCCCAACTGCACGGTAGACACACCCCGGTCATAGCGGCGCATTAATGCCCAATTAGCCATCAAATCAATAAAAACCCCACCTTTCCAGCTTTAGCAGTAAGCTGGACAGACGAAGCGGCAATATTTCACTCGGCCTGAATCCCTTCTCCCTTGTCTTCTTGTTCAGAGAAAACCTCCACTCGGCGATTGCATAGGGTTTTCTCATGATAAATCCAAGTCCCTTCGTCGCGGGTACTCCTAGGATGGCAGCTGCCGCCGTTGATACATTTTTCTTCCTACTGAATCTAGTGTGTTTCATTTGCAGTGCCCAAAGTGCGAGGACCCTACAGGTTTCTACGCCCTCGGCGAGATGCCACACTTGTTCCTTCTCATCCTAACACAGGATTTTAAAACACGCATAGTATGTTCCTAGAATCCTCTTTTCTATCCAGGAGGGTGGGTTTTTTTGAACATGATGTTGACTAATTTGGAAATTTGGATTGCTATATTTTGATAAAAGGTACTGGTATCATGGTCAACACTGACGTGAAGGAGGAAAGTATTTCTAGATTTGGATATAGGGAATACATTGTGTTCTCGTATTATCTTTCCTGCAGTGCATTCCTTGCTCTACTAGAACGCATGTACTCAAGATGCTCGGCCTTGCCATAACTGAATACACCAGTTTAATGGTAACAGTGAAGACAAGCCATGGATATAAGTTTTGAGTTGGGTTCATGAACCAAGAAGATCGCTACTTTTTTATGGCTGAACTTGGATAAACTTTCTCAAGTGTTACAGACTGAAAGTTGGCGCACGAATGTTGATGGAAATAGCAGAACCTGGTCTCATCTTCACTGCGATCTTCCACCTCGATATCGTTCCAATTGTTCATCCATGTTAGTTTTGTATCTGGTTCTTGCTTGTTGCCTCAATTACTTCTTAATCCACCTATTCTGTCTAACTGATCACAATTTAACTTTAGAAGTAGCAACGAATCTCTCACGAAGATACTACTTCTAACTAATATTTTCTTATAATTGGTTGCATGTGTAGGTTTTTTTAGAGTTAAGCAGGCTGCTCATTTGTTATTCTGTAACAACTCGGCTGTTACTGATGGCACTGAAGTTGACTGGGACGACATCCACAAGTTCCTACACTTTATTGATCGTCTTGAGGTCCTTGTGGGGCATTTCAATGGTGGAAGGCCACGTGGGATATGTGCGCCACTGCTGCACTCATTGAACAGGTCCAACTGTGTCAAGAAACTTATGGTACGAGCTATTTTCTGTTATATATGTTGTTCATAAACTATTGCTTATACACAGTTTTACAGTTCTGATCTTTTTGAAACAGAAACTGCCCAGTTTTATTGTTCCTATACAGATGCCTAACCATGGTCGGGTCAGACTTCCGCTTGGTCACAACATGATGTTTATGTCGGCCTACTCCATTCCCCTTGGAGGTGAAAAGATACTTATTCATGGGTGGTCTCAAATAATGAAGGCCCGTCCATCTTGGAGAATAGGACAGAAGATTATGTTCCTGCTTTTCCATGGATCTAAAGCGAATATCCTATTTATTGACCACATTGCGAGATGAAGCCGCTTTCAGAAGGTTGTGGATGCGCGGGGTGGTGCCTGGGCCTTGTCCTAGGGCTTGGCGGCCTCACCCTTGGTTAACTGTAGGCAAGGTAGCACTGTTCGAGGCGTGCTTTGTATGGTTGAACATGTATAAGTACTCATACTGCTTTCAGCTATGGTTGTTAAGTGCCCCTGCTGGTTTCAGTTAAGGCTGTTAAGTACTCCTGCTGCTTTTACAATCTGTCGTGTTTCTTCAGTCCTCTCTTCCTCTAGCCGCCAAAACCAAACCAGCGCCGGCGGGGCCGCCTGCTTCCGCCTCCCACGGCTGGCTCCACCTCAGCGCATGCATCGCCGCCCCACGGTCTCCTAAATCACTAACACCAACGTCCGAGGCCTCGCCGTCGTCCTCCGCGCGCTTTGGTGCGCTCGCCGCAGCGCCGCCCTCTCGCGTTGTCAACATGGTCAACAAACAACAGGAATCGGCAGAAGTACGTGGAGAGGATGACATTAGGGCCCACCATGTCAGCGTATGGAAAAATAAAATGCTTCCTCCTAGTGTTTTCCTGACATCTGGGACCCACGACATTGTGAGCGTATATAGTCAATAGACAAGAAAACAACACAAGATCGGCTGACACCTGGGACGTAGCAGCTCGAGCAGTATTTTTTTGTTATTGTTGAGACGGAGCAGGGTTTGAACTGGGCTGTGGCCCGTCTAGCCCAGGCTTATATTTTTATGTTCACCATGTGACCAGCCCACCTATTTTTTCTTTGTGAAAATGAGTCCAGTTTATTTTTTCTGAAGAATACCCAATCCAGGCCTACTTATTTTTCTACGCCCTGATGGGCTGCAACTCTTTCAAGACGCCTGCAATTCTTGAAAGTACTATGAAATGGGTTGTAAATATAAAAACAGATGACAAATTGGCAATTACTTTATAATTTCTAAAAAAATCATATTTCCAGATTCCAATTTCACTGGGCATTAACCTAGTTTAAATATATCTTCAAAGTACTTTAAATCTGGCTCGACATTTCGGTATTAAAAATAGTTTGGAACCCACAGAAATATGCGAAATTGGTTCTGGCCAACCAAAAAAATGGACTACAATAAATTGCATAAGAAGTCGCAATGAGCTATATATAAATTATTAAAAAAAGAGGGAATGATCTGACTTATGGGCCTATTAAGTTTACGCGTATGCAAGATTTTTTTAGTTATTATATACGTCAACAAACGATTCTAGCAGACGTAACCGTTGGATGTCAATCCAACGGCCGTCGTGTTTCTTCAGTCGCTGATCTTCCTGCTACAGCCGCCAAATCCAGCACCGGCGGGACCGCCTGCTCCCGCCTCCCGTGCAGGCCTCACCGCCCCTACTACTCGCACCGCTCGCCAGGGCATCCCTCTACTCACCCACACCCCCCGTTATTCTGCGGCGATGGCAGCCTCACACCGCAGCGAAACCAGTGAGCCCTCGTACTCCTCTCCGCATGGGCATCCACTGCCGCGTCTTCCTCGGCTCCGCGTCGTCCCCTTCCCAGGCCTCGCCGTCGTCCACCGCGTGGTCAACATGGTCAAGGAACGACTTCCATCGGAAGAGTACTATCGTGGAGAGGCTGACAGCTGGGTCCACAGCAGCCGCAAGGAAGTGCCTCCTTATTACGCGGAAAATACTTATTCCTCCACCTGATAGCAGGGACCCATCGGACGGGCAACTGTATTTCACGAAAAAAATGTTTCCCACTGACTGTTGGGACCTACCAGCTACATCTTCGCACGCAAGGAAGTGCGTCCGGGCAAAAAAAATGATTCGCCCCCTGACTGTTGGGACCCACCAGCTACATCTTTGCACACAAGGAAGTGCCTGACAGTCAGGACCCACCTGGTCGAAGCATACATAGTGTTGTCATTCTGGTCGCGAACGTGTACGTACATACTGGTCGATGTAGAGGCGCGCACATAGCATGTACACGTATGTACATCGGCCAGTGTGCAAGAAAGAAAATACGGCCACGTACATACATACGGGCAGGGTCTCGAACGCCTACTCGTTCATACGTACGGCCAGGGGTCGTGTACATGACTGGGACAGAACGGAGAAACAGTGTCGTCGTCGTGTTCATGGGGAGCCAACCGGCTGGGTCGGAATAGAATGCGTCATCATGTTCATCGGGAGGGCTTGGACGGAACAACCGATGGAAACGAGGCCTGACATATCGCAGAACGGAGGAAACGGCCTTGTGTTCGACTAGCCACGTTCGAAATGGGATCCTGTTCAGAAACGGGGGTCCTATTGATCGGGAGGGGTGTGGCGTACCGCAAAACGGAGGAAACGGACTTGTGTTGGAGTGCTACGGTCGAAACAGGGGTCCTGTTCATCGGGAGGGCTGTGGCATACCGCAAAACGGGACTCCACGGGATACTATTCATCTCCACCGTCGACCCCCTCCAGCCTCCATGGGCTACTGTTCATCCACCATCGACCTCCTCCAGCCTCCACCTACGACTGTTCATCCACGGGCTCCTGTTCATCCAGCCTCCACCGCGCGCTACTCCACCGGCTACTGTTCAACCAGCCCTTTCCACGGGCTCCTGTTCAACCACCCCTCCACGGGCTACTGTTCATCCAGCTCTCCATCGTATACTGTTCATCCTTCCCTCCAAGGGGTGGTCCTGTTCATCCTTCCCTCCACGGGGTCCTGTTCATCCAGCCCCAACCGACTCGAATGATTGGTGTCCTGTTCATCCAAACCCCCCAGCAACGCTCACTGTTCATCTAGAGGCAACGCCACGGGGTCCTGTTCATCCACCCCCACTGGAAACTGTTCATCGAAACCCCCCAGCAACGCTCAATGTTCATCCAAAGGCAGCATCGATCAGCTTCAGTTAGCAGCAGTAGCAAAGGAATCGCTTGATCGGGTTCAGTTAACAGCCATCGATCGATCGCTTGGGTTCAGTAACGCGTAGCCAGCAGTGCAATCGCTCGGGTTCAGTTAGAGCCCAACGCCTCGCACACATGCGCATACGTATGAGAGATACGCGCATCGCTTGGCCCCCGACCACCCACCGTAACCGGGGATGCCTTGATATTTTCCTCGCCCTCGCTTCTACCACGGTTTTTTCCATCATGGACGGCCCAAAGAATGTCATGCAGCTGTGTCTCTGGTCCGCCCAGGATGAAAAGCCCTTTTTCTGTCATGAATTTTTGTCATAGAAGTAGGACCCCACCACATCTATGGTGATGCCGTGTTTTGTCACAATTATCGTCATAGAAGTGTCATAAGTATGACAGAAAAGATTTTTGTTCAGCCCAAAATGTCATGGATGTGTCTTTTTTGTAGTGTTGATACTGGTGCATCGCATTCATACATATCAAGGGGATTTCTGGACAAGTTTAAGTTACCCACCTTAGCCCTTAGGTCACCCGTGTTAGTAAGCTCGCCAAGAGCAGAGTATATGGCCAGCCGATGGTGTGATCGGTTACCCTTAACCATTGGTAGCCATGTTTTCCCCTCAGACCTAATAATTTTGGAGTCACAAGGATTGGATATAATACTAGGCATGGATTGGCTATCGAAGTATGGAGGGAACATTGACTGTGCTAGTAAGTCAATTCTACTCACCACCCCAGAGGGAAAAAGGATCAAGTATGTATCCAGGCATGCGCCAAGGAGGACCCAAGTAAATTCCCTCTGAGGAGTTGTTCAGGAGGAAGTGCCTGTAGTAAAGGATTACCCGGATGTATTTCCAAAGGAACTACCAGGCATGCCACCGGATCGGGACATTGAATTTTTGATAGAGTTGTTGCCAGGAATGGGACCAATATCGAAGAGGCCATACCGGATGCCCGCAAATGATCTGGAGGAAATTAAGAAGCAGATTAAGGAGTTATTGGAGAAAGGTTACATTCGACGAAGTTCGTCACCGTGGGGAGCCCCAGTGCTCTTGGTTGAGAAGAAGGATGGATCTTTGAGAATGGTTGTTGATTATCGTGCATTGAATGAAGTGATGATCAAGAACAAGTACCCCCTACCGATGATCAATGATTTGTTTGACCAGCCGCAAGGAGCTAAAGTATTCTCCAAGATCGATCTGCGATCAGGATACCACCAGCTGAAGATCCGAGAGCAGGATATACCTAAGACAGCCTTTACCACAAGATACGGGCTATATGAGTACACGGTTATGTCATTTGGATTGACAAATGCCCCTGCCTATTTCATGAGTATGATGAATAAGGTGTTCATGGAGTTCTTGGATAAGTTTGTTGTGGTGTTCATTGATGATATTTTGGTATACTTGAAGAATGAAGAGGAGCACAAGGAGCATTTGCGTTTAGTTCTCGAGAATCTCAGGGAGCATCCGTTATATGCCAAGTTCAGGAAATGTGAGTTTTGGTTGAAGGAAGTTGGATTCCTTGGACATGTTATATCAGGAGAAGGTATAGCAGTAGACTCTACCAAGGTTCAGTCAGTCACTGAGTGGTTGGCACCCACCTTAGTAGGAGAGATCCGCGGTTTTCTTGGACTCGTGGGATATTATCAGAGATTCATTGAGAATTTTTCCAAGATCGCGAAACCGATGACAGAGTTGTTGAAGAAGGACGCTAAGTTCAAATAGACCAAAGATTGTGAAGCCAGTTTTCAAGAGTTGAAGGAACGTTTGGTTACAACCCCAGTGCTGATTCTTCTGGATATACGCAAGGGCTTCCAAGTGTATTGCGACGCTTCTCGCTTGGGACTTGGAGGAGTACTTATGCAAGACAGAAGAGTTGTTTCATATGCCTCATGTCAGCTTCGACCACATGAGTTGAATTATGCCACGCATGATTTGGAGTTAGCAGCCGTAGTGCATGCGCTCAAGACATGGAGACATTTTCTTATTGGAAACCATTGTGATGTGTACACGGATCACAAGAATTTGAAGTACATTTTCACTTAGAAGGAGCTGAATCTCAGGCAGAGGAGATGGTTGTTTCTTATAAAGGATTATGATATGAAGTTAAATTATCATCCAGGAAAGGCTAATGTAGTAGCAGACGCTTTGAGCCGGAAGAGTTATGTCAATACCCTTGTAAGCGGAGGATTGCCAAAGGAGTTAGCCAAAGATCTCAGGGAGCTTCGTTTGGAGATAGTTCCTCGAGGTTTTGTCGCAACAATGGAGGTTCAACCAACATTATTGGGAAAGATTCGAGAAGCTCAAAAGGATGACAAGGAAATTGCTGATATAAAAGAGAAGATGAGCAAGGGAAAAGCCAAGGGTTTTCGAGAGGATGAGCACGAAACCTTATGGTTTGAGGACCGTGTATATGTACCCAATAATGCACAGATCAGGAAGTTAATACTCCAGGAAGCTCATGACTCGCCATACTCGATACACCCCGGAAACACCAAGATGTATTTGGATTTGAAGGAGCGTTTCTGGTGGACTGGTATGAAGAAAGATATTACAGAGTATGTAGCCATTTGTGATGTATGTCATAGAGTGAAGGTAGAACACCAGAAGCCAGAAGGATTACTGCATCCTCTGCCGATACCTGAATGGAAGTGCGACAAGCTTGGCATGGATTTTATCATCGGATTACCTAGGACCCGGTCAGGATATGATTCTATCTGGGTAGTAGTGGATCGTTTGACCAAGGTAGCTCACCTTATCCTAGTGAAACCCACCTATACGAGTGCAAAGTTGGCCAAGATATATATGACCAGGATCGTATGTCCGCACGGAGTTCCGAGGACCATCGTATCAGATAGAGGAACACAGTTTACTTCGAAGTTTTGGAATCAGCTGCACCAGACTTTGGGTACTAGGCTAGAGTTTAGTACAGCTTTTCATCCACAGACAGATGGACAGATGAAGAGAATCAATCAGATTCTAGAGGGCATGTTGAGAGCTTGTGCGCTAGATTATGGATCTAGTTGGGATGATAATCTGCCTTACGCAGAGTTCTCATAGAATAACAGTTATCAAGCCAGTTTGAAGATGGCACCTTTCAAAGCTTTGTATGGAAGAAGGTGCAGGACACCGTTGATTTGGGATGAAGTTGGAGACCGCCAGTTGTTTGGACCGGATCTGATCAAGGAATCTGAAGAGAAGGTTAAGTTGATTCGCGACACACTAAAGGTAGCTCAGTCCCGGCAGAAGAGTTATGCCGATACTAAACGCAAGGAGGTAGTCTATGAAATTGGGGACAGAGCATATCTTCGTGTGTCACCTCTGCGAGGAGTTAAACGTTTTGGAGTTAAGGGAAAGTTAGCCCCGAGATTTGTAGGACCTTACCGAGTTTTGGAGCGTATGGGAGAAGTGGCCTACAAGTTGGAGTTACCCGAAGGAATGTCAGGAGTTCATGATGTGTTTCACGTTTCCCAGTTGAAGAAGTGCCATGCAGAGATGGCCGATATTCCTCTGAGAGATACAGTTCCCCTGGGAGCAATTCAGTTGGATAGAGATCTGACCTACGAGGAGAAACCTGTCAAGATTCTCGAGTTTGCCAGCCGAGTTACGCGTAGCAAGGTTATCAAGTTTTGCAAAGTTTAGTGGAGCCACCATACCGAGGATGAAGCTACCTGGGAACGAGAGGAAGACCTACGGAAAGACCACCCACACCTATTTTCTAGCCAAACCAAACTCGAGGGCGAGATTCATCTTAAGGGGGGTAGGTTTGTAACATCTCAATGTTCAATTTGGATGTTATCCATAGGTCATCATAGGCATATCATATTTTATTTGAATTTTGGTTGGGATCCTAGAAATCTTAAGCAACTCAAGGACCCAAGGAGAGAGTTGGGTATTTCATAATTTTCATATTTGATTTTTTCTCAAATTTGAAAAGAGGATCATTTTGGTTTTAATAAGTTCTCTCTCCGAATTTTTCTGATATTAAAATAAATGAGTGGAGATAAAATGACTTCTGCAAAATAGTAGGAATATTGGAGTAAAAACATTAAAATCAAATAAGTATTTTATTTGGATTTTTTACTGCTATTTTATTTGAATTAGAAAAATATGCATTTTTTTAAAATTGCATTTTTAGGCCAGAAAAATGTTCACTTTGTTTTAAATATTTTATTTAGACGGTGAAAATTGTTTTTGGCATTTTTAGAATTTTTTTATATTTTATTAGGATTTTTGTTTCTTGGCAGAATTTATTTAGAAAAATCGCACACCGAACTGGGCCGGCCCAACTGGCAGCCAGGCCTCGGCCCAGCGCCGCACCGCCTCGCGCTGCGCCCGTGTCCGCGCCGGACTCCGGCGAGGAGTCCTGATCACCGCCGCCTAGCGCCCCCTCGCCCAAGTCGGACCCCCCAGGGCCCCTTTATATATAGCCGACCCCGACCCCTCCTCTCCAAGCCGCCGCCGCATTTGCTCGCCGCCACCGCCGCACGCGCCGCTGCCGCCGCCTCCTCCCGCTGCAACCGCCGCCGCCCCGCACCCCGCAGCCCCACCGGAGCCGCCGCCCCACCCGATGTCGCCGCCGCCGTTGACCGGTATAGAAACCACTCGGTTCGCCGGTTCATTCGTTTTTTCAGTTTTCAATTTAGATCGGCTTTATTATTAGGGTTAGGGTTTTTCTCGGGTTTTCCGATCGGATCTAGTTAGCGAGCATTCACTCGAACGTCTTCCCTAACGATCATGTTCGTTCATTTGGATGTGTTAGTGAACGTTCGTTCGTTAGTTTTTTCTTTTTATTTTATTTTCAGCCAGGGACCTATCCGCGATATTTTATCGTAGATTAGCCCCTGATCTTCAAACCCTCGTAACTTTTTAACCGTTCGTCCAAATCCAGTGAAACCAACGCCAAAATCTTCGTCTCGAACCCCTCTTTCAGTTAACCAACTTGAACATGGTTTTGACAAATTAAAATTTGGTTTCAAGCAGATTTGTTTTCGAACATCTTTTGATCGCAGTTTCAGTTCCGTAGCTCCGATTCGGTTGATTCTTTTTGCAAATCATAGCACTTCTGTTGAACTTTCAGTTTGGACTTTCTCATCTGAGTTTTACCCTTGCATCTATGTTGAGTGCTTATGTGTGCTATTATTTGTTTGTGATAGAATTTCCGGAGTGCGAAGCGTGCTACTACGAGTCACTAGGGTTTACAGATCGTCAGCAAGGCAAGTAACGCTTTGATCATATCCCTTTATTACCCAGTTTTTATGCATTAGTTTCAACCCTCAAACATTGCATGAGTAGGATTGCTAACTTATGGGTATTGGGAAGTAGTAGTTGAGGTAGTAGCTATTGCCCTTTTTATTCAAACCCTGGGAGTTACTTCTACGTTATGCTTATATTGCTATGCTATGCTCGTAGACGTGGATTGGTTTGAGTGATTCATGACAGTTGTGAGTATTATTATGAACTAAGAGTTTATTTAAGGTGGCTACTTTAACACACATCTGGGTGGATTGTTTGTGGGCACCTGGGGAATCCAGTGTTGTCCAAGGAGATCCCGGGGAACCCGTGAGATCATCCTATGGTTCGCCACCCAGGCTAAAGGGATCATGAGATTGTTCATGCTAGAAACTTCCGTGTGCAGCCACAAGCCATTATGGGCTCTGGCATAGTTGGGTATGCCGTGTGACCTCTTTCAGTGGTAAATTAGCACACGTGGGGGAGGTAGGTGGTACGGTTTACCCGTCGAGAAGTTAATGCTTCTGAAAGACTGTGTCTCGGTCATCTGTTTCTCAAACATCATGTAGTGCGAGAAATTCAACGCAGGAGGTCGAGTCTTGTGGGGAAAAGTGCGGAAACCTTTGTAGAGCATACAAACTAATCATGGTTAGCCGTGTCCCCGGTTATGGACATCTTGAGTGTCTGGTTCTTGAATTATTGATGTGATCTCAACACTCTTAATAAATTTGTTGGGTTGTTAATTACTTTTTAATTGGGATTGAGATGGGGTTTCCATTCTCAATGTTTTCAACCAACTTTGTAGTTAAATAAATTATATTCCTGTGTAGTAGGGAAAAATTGGCTTTACACAAAAATGATAGCCATAGAGCCTCCATCAGCCTTATATGCATATAGATATAGCTATTATCTTGTTCATTCGGTCTACAGTGTTATTTTGCCAAAATATTCCATATGTTGACCCGTTTCGGGCTGCAACGTATCATGTTGCAGATTTTTTAGATGAAGAGTAAGGTGGGCTAGGTCATTGTCGTGCACTCAGATATGCCGTTGGAGTTGGTGGACTCATTTACCTTCGATGCTTCCACAGTTATCTTATTTAGATGGCCTTAAGCCATATTATTGTAATAAGTTCTCTTTTGAGGCATTCAATGTAATAAGTGTGTGATTTCACTCTGTTATAAATCCTTCAAGTATTGTGTGTGTCAGCATTACCGATCCAGGGATGACACTTATGCACCCATTTGAGGTCGGATCGCTACAATTTAAAAATCACAAATTTTGAATTTGAAAGTAGGCAATCACTTATTTCATATCGAACCATGTTTATTACAAATATAGGTTCAACTAGGAATGCATAATTCGATGCGCAGCTACAGATACTGAAGAACTACAGAAGCACCAAGTAAAGAATGATGAACCACAGTTGTACTAAAGACTATAAAGAGAGAGCCGAAACACATTCTGGTTGCTGGAGAAGGTGAAGTGGAATGCCTGATAACCCACAAGTATAGGGGGTCGCAACAGTTTTCTAGGGTAGAGTATTCAACCCAAATTTATAGATTCGACATAAGCGGAGCCAAAGAATATTTGAAGGTATTAGCAGCTGAGCTGTCAATTCAACCACACCTGGAGATGAATAATCTGTAGCAAAGTGATCAGTAGCAAAGTAGTTTGATAGTTTTGATAATAGTGACAGCAGTAACGGTAGCAGTAATAGTGATAGCAGTAATTTGTAGCAAGTGTAACAGTGATGATAGCAATAGTAAGGCAGCAAGATCAATATAAATAAATTCATAGGCATTGGAGCGGTGACTTGTTGGATGATATTCATCATGTAACGGTTATAACCTAGGGCGATACGGCACTAGCTCCAGTTCATCGATATAATGTAGGCATGTATTCTGCAAATAGTTACGTGCTTTATTAAAACAACTTGCATGACATCTTTTGTCCTACCCTCCCGTGGCAGCGGGGTCCATATTGGAAACTAAGGTATATTAAGGCCTCCTTTTAAGAGAGAATCGGAACAAAGCATTAACACATAGTGAATACATGAACTCCTCAAACTACGGTCATCACCGGGAGTGGGCCGGTTATTGTCACTCCGGGGTTGCCGAATCGTAACATGCAGTAGGTGACTATAACTTGCAAGATCGGATCTAAAACATGGACATAATGATGAATTCATAAACAGTTCAGATCTGAGTTCATGGCACCCAGGCCCAAAGTGACAAGCATTGAGCATAGCAAAAGTCATAGCAACATCAATCTAAGAACATAGTGCATACTAGGGATTGGGCCCTAACAAAACTAACTCGATTACATGATGAATCTCATCCAACTCCTCACTGACTAGCGAGCCTACGAAGGAATTATTCACTCTTGGTGGGGGCATCATGCAATTGGCGATGGGGATGGGTTGGTGATGACGAAGAACGAAGATCCCCGTCTCTGGAGCCTCAAGCGGACTCCAGATCTGCCCTCCCGAGGAAGAACAGGGCTTGGCAGTGGCTCCATCTCATGAAACGCAATAATTCTCTCCCTAATTTTTTTCTGGAATAATGTGAATTTATAGTATCAGGGGGTCGTTAGCGGGGCCACCAGGTGGGTACAACCCACCTGGGTGCGCCAGGAGAGGGGGCGTGCCCTGGTGGGTTGTGCCCACCCCGGGGCCCTCTCCGGTGGTTCTTCGCTCCAAAAATTCTTATATATAAAAAATCCTCGCAAAGTTTCGTTCCATTCTGAGAACTTTTATTTCTACACAAAAACAACACCATGGTAGTTCTGCTAAAAACAGCGTCACTCCGGGGTTAGTTTCATTCAAATCATGCAAATTAGAGTCCAAAACAAGAGGAAAATAGTGAGAAAAAGTAGATACATTGGAGATGTATCAACTCCCCCAAGCTTAAACCTTTGCTTGTCCTCAAGCAATTCAGTTGATAAACTGAAAGTGAGAAAGAAAAACTTTTACAAACTCTTTTGCTCTTGTTTGCATAAATAAGATTAAACAGCACCCTCGTTTTCAGCCAACATTATAACTAACCATGTCAACAATAACATTTAAAGATTATATTAACTCATATCAATGACATAATTAGCTAGCGAGCAATAATAAGATATCTCGAACAACAACATGTTGTCAAAACAACCATGATATAACATGACAATAATGGTATCTCGCTAGCCCTTTCCGAGACTGCAAAACATAAATGCAGAGCACCTCCAAAGTTCAAGCAGTGACTAAACATTGTAATTCATGGTAGAAAAGATCCAGTCATGATGCACCCAACATTAGCTATACACAATGCATAAATCATGACAGTTGTGCTCTACTCAGTTTTTGGTGCTTGTTTTTAAGAAGGTGATGACACAACATAAAAGTAAATAGAAAGTCCCTTCGCAGAGGGAAGCAGTAATTTGCAGAGGTGCCAGAGCTCAATTTTTAAAACAGAGATAAATGATATTTTGAGACATGCACCCTTCTCATTCCTTCACGACCATCAGTAATCAACATCTTCCATGCTAAGCACGCTAGTGGCGGTCCCCAAGCAGAAAGTAAAGGTTTTGACTCCATTGGGAGTTTTTGTTTGATTATTCAAGAGATGAACTCTTTTTCATGTTTGCAATTTGGGACTGGGCATCCCTAATACCGCCCATTTCCCCGTGCGATGGTGAGTGAATAAACACTCGACCTGAGGATAACATGCTTAGCACGAAAGATATTGACCACCTCCTGTCATTCCACAAACGATACAGGCACACAAAAGGATAATTTTTAGAAGTTTTTAGAGGTGGCACATGAAAATTTACTTAGGACGACAGGGTAATACCGTATATAGGTAGGTATGGTGGACTCATCTGGAATAACTTTTGGTTCAAGGTTTTTGATGTACAAGCAGAATTCCCACTTAGTACAGGTGAAGGCTAGCAATTAAGACTGGGAAGTGGCCAGCTAGAGAGCAACAACGATCATAACCAGGCATTATGCATAAGTAACATTAGACACTAGCATGAGTAGGATATGAACACCATGAACATAAATATTATAGAGGCTATGTTGGTTTTGATTCAACTACATGCGTGAACATGTACCAAGTCAAGCCACTCGAACATTCAGAGGACGATACCATATCATCATACTAAATCACAATCATTTTAACGCTATGTTGATATCCAAGATAAATCATTATCAACTTCCAGCTACTTATGCATGGCATGAAAAACTATAATCTCTAATTTTCATTGCAAACATATTTAATCATAATGGGCTAAAGCCTAGATACTAGGTTAAACATATTTACACAACAAGAATAGGTCAAGTTCATACCAGTTTCTCTTTGCCACGGACAGCTCATCGAATATCGGCATTATTGCTTTTCACTTGCACTACCGAATGATATGAAAATAATAATAGTGCAAGAGTGCCATGGACTAAGCTGGAATCTGCAAACATTTTATTCAACTAGAGAAGGCAAGGTAAAATGTGCTCTAGTTCAACAGTTATTCATATGAGAGCCACTCAACATTTTCATCATGGTCTTCTCCTCGGTAGGACTCGAATAAAAGGAAAAGAAATTCAGAGAAACACATTGAAATATTTTTGGAGTTTTTGGTTTTCTTGAACAAGCAAATAAAAGGGAAAAACAAAAATGAGAAAAACTATTTACACGGGAAAGCTCCCAACAAGCAAAACAAGAACAAGGAAATCTTTTTGGGTTTTCTTTTTAGTGCTACTACTAAGCATGCATGGAAAGTAAATTACTACAACTATTTTTTTAGGTTTTTCTAAAGTTTTTCAAACACACAAGAAGAAAGCAAGAAAAATAAATCTAAGCATGGATGGTACAATGAAAAAGTGTGAACATCGACAAATAAAATGATATGTGAACATGGATATAATGTCGGTGATAAACATGTACTCCCCCAAGCTTAGGCTTTTGGCCTAGCTTGGTAGTCGATCAATAGCCTGGAGGGTAGTAGTCGGCGTGGTAGCTCACGGAGGCTCTCGGGGCGGAGGCCTCAGTGCGCCATGCCACCAACACTGCTGCGTTGTGAGCTCGGGCCTTGCTCGCAAGAACAAAGTATCTTTCCCTGCTATTATAGTCAAAAAGAGTAGGCGCAGGCAAATATGTGTCCACAACATGTGATTGGTTAAACATCAGATTATAAGTGAAGTTATCAGCCCTTCCCTTAAGAATCTTATGATCCTTTAAGGTCTCAAAATCTAAATATTGCGTGGGTAGGATAGGATCAAATGGTAAAGGCGAAACACCCAGCCCTTGTGCTAGACGTGTGGCATAAATTCCACCATAGAACCAGCCACTTTTGGCGTTATGCTGAAGTCTACGTGCAACAATCGCTGCAAGGTTATAATCCTTTCACCTGTGAGAGCGGTATGAACGAGGCTCAAGTCTGGCACACAAAGTATGCTACAGTCTTGCTTGCCTACTATGCACTTCCCATTAAATAAAGCAAAGTACTAGATTGCGGGAAAGTGAATGCTCTTTATTCTACCTTGCCTCCCCCCTATTTTCACCATAGCAAAGGCTAGACAAGAAAGACTCATACTCAGCCTTCACTGGCTCAACAAGACAAGCCCAAAATGGAAGTTTGCAATGGTAAGAAAAGTTCTCTAGTGGGATAGTAAATGGTTCATCATAAAGCATAAACGACACCCTAGACTCACGTGGAAAATATTTAAATACTTCGACAAATGATTCAGTGAGAAGATGCGCTGTTCACACCTATCTGAAAGGTAGGGACCGAGACCGGCATTGTGGACATATTGTTCAAATTACTCCTTAATGCCCACTTGCATCATATACTCATCGCAAGGCCATGAGCAAGTTTTGGTAACGGCATCTCACGTGGAACTTTCACTTGGTTCAACATAAGACCGGCGAGGAAAACTGTCACTAGAAGATGCCCCCGAGGATCGTCTCCTCGAAGAACTCCTTCCAAATAGGTTCATAATGTCCGCGTACAATTTTTCCTATCAACAAAAATCTGAATTTTTAGTCCACAAAATTTTACCAACAAAACTTCACAAAACCAATAGCAATTACTCATAGGAATACATAGAGGCCATAGCGAGCATTCAAACTACTTAGAACACTAAAAATTGAACATGCAAGCACATCTACAGCAGCACCAAGAGTAGCTATTTATTCAAAGTATAAACCACAAAAACAAAAACTAATTGGACAAATTAAGGAGTCATATACCAAGCAACAAATCCCCGAAACAGTTTCGGAAACGGAGCTTCGAGCAAAGAGATCGAAATCCGCGGTTTCGGGAGCAAGAACACGAGAGAGAGCTAGAGTGATTTTTTCCTGGAGGTAAGTGGCCGTGTGGGGGGCAGAGGTAAGTGAGTGGGCCCACCAGGTGTACCCCCCTCTGGTATTATTTGCACCAAAAATTCTTAAATATTCAGGAAAAAATCATATAAAATTTTCAAGGCATTCTGAGAACTTTTATTTTTGGGTCATTTTTTTATTGCACGGGAAATTCAGAAAACAGACAAAGCATGGCATTTCATTTTATTTTACTAATAAAAAAGAGAATAAAGAGTAGGGACAGAGAGTAGTGCTTACTAAATTCATCAACTTCATACCATTCAAAAATGATTCATTAATAAGGTTGATCAGGTCTTATTAACAACCACTTTCGATTAGCATGAAACCGAAGAACTTTCGTAAATCACTAAGTTAGCTCAATGGGGATTTTTCAATAACATTAATACCATTCACTTGGAATTGTTTCTTTGGAAAGTGCATCGTATGCTCATTACCATTAATATGAAAAGTGACCTTGCTTTTATTGCAATCAATAACAGCCCCTACAGTATTCAAGAAGGGTCTACCAAGGATAATCGACATGTTGTCGTCCTCGGGCATCTCAAGTATAACAAAGTCAGTCAAAATAGTAACATTAGCAACAACAATGGGCACATCCTCACAAATACAGATAGGTATGGCAGTTGACTTGTCAGCCATTTGCAAAGATATTTCTGTAGGTGTGAGTTTATTCAAGTCAAGTCTTTTATATAAAGATAAAGGCATAACACTAACACGGGCTCCTAAATCACACAAAGAAGTTTTCAAATAATTCTTTTTGATAGAGCAAGTTATAGTTGGTATACCCGAATCTCCAAGTTTTTTAGGTACTCCATCTTTGAAACTATAATTAGCAAGCATAGTGGAGATTTCAGCTTCCGGTATTTTTCTCTTATTTGTGATGATGTCTTTCATATACTTTGCATAAGGAGGCATTTTCAAGATATCAGTCAAGCGAGTACGCAAAAAGAGTGGCCTCAGCATTTCAGCAAAGCATTCAAATTCTTCATCATCATTCTTTTTAGTTGACTTGGGTGGAAAAGTCATAGGTTTTTGAACCCACGGTTCTCTTTCTTTACCGTGTTTCCTAGCCACAAAGTCTCTTTTATCATATCTTTTATTCTTAGGTTGCCTAAGATCAACAGGTGGTTCTATCTCAACATCATTATCTGGTTATTCTTCATTTGGTTGAGCATCTTCATGAACATCAGCATTATCTTTTTCATTATCACTAGGTCGATGTTCATTACCAGATTGAGTTTCAGCATCAGAGATAGAAGTTTCATTTTCATTATAAGGAGGTTTTTCTATTTCAGGTTCATTGGAAGCATGCAAAGTCCTATCATTTTTATTTTTCTTCTTAGAAGGACTAGGTGCACTAGTGTTGTTTCTTTGTGTATCTTGTATAATTCTTTTTGGGTGTCCCTTAGGATAAAGTGGTTCCTGAGTCATTTTACCTCCTCCAGTTGCAACTCTAACAGCAAAGTCATACATATTAATATTCATTTCATCAAGTAATTCTCTTTGTGATTTAGCAACTTGTTCTAGTTGAGTTTGTACCATAGAGGCATGTTTACCAGCACCTCTAACATCATTTGAAATTCTAAATAACAAGTCACTCAAGCGAGCAACCATATCTGAATTGTATTTCAATTGTTTCATAACATTTGCATTGAAGTGATCTTGTTTTCTAATGTAGTTTTCAAACTCATAAAGGCATTGACTAGGATGCATATTGGGAGGATTATCATTTTCATTAAACTTCATAAGAGAATTTACCTCTATCACCTTAGGCAGTGGTTGTGTATTGAGCCCATGTATTTCTTTAATAGGAGGTAAATTTTTAACATCCTCAGCTTTAATACCTTTTTCCTTCATAGATTTCTTTGCCTCTTGCATATCGTCAAGACTGAGATATAATATACCCCTCTTCTTTGGAGTGGGTTTAGCCGATGGTTCAGGAAGAGTCCAATCATCATAATTTTTCAATATGTTATTCAATAATTCTTCAGCTTGAACAATAGTTCGTTCCTTGAAAACACAACCAGCACAACTATCTAGGAAGTCCCTAGAAGCATCGGTTAATCCATTATAAAATATATCAAGTATTTCATTTTTCTTAAGAGGATGATCAGGAAAAGCATTATGTAACTGGCAAAGCCTCCCCCAAGCTTGTGGGAGACTCTCTTCTTTAGTTTGAACAAAGTTAAATATTTCCTGTGAGGCAGCTTGTTTCTTATGAGCAGGAAAATATTTTTTAGAGAAGTAATAAATCATATCCTGGGGACTGCACACACAACCAGGAGTAACAGTGTTGTACCAAGCTTTAGCATCACCCTTTAATGAGAAAAGAAATAATTTGAGAATAAAGTAATAGCGAGTTTTCTCATCATGAGTAAAAAGGGTGGCTATATCATTCAACTTAGTAAGATGTGCCACAGCAGTTTCATTTTCATAACCATGGAAAGGATCAGATTCAACCAAAGTAATCAACTCTGTGTCAACAGAGAATTCATAATCCTTATCAGCAATACAGATAGGTGAAGTAGCAAACTTAGGATCACATTTCATTCTAGCATTCATAGATTTTTCTTATACTTGCATAGTAATTTCTCTAGATCATCTCTATCGTTGCAAGCAAGAATATCTCTAGTTGCCTCGTCACTCATAACATAACCATTCGATACCTTAGGCAGTTCATATCTAGGAAGTCTAGTTCTAGCAGGTGTTTCAGGAGTTTCAGTTTCAAGCTCATCATCATATTCAACAACATCATGTTGTATAACTCTAGCAATTTGTGCATCAAGAAAATCACCAAGTGGCACATCATCATTATCAAGCAAAGTACTAGCATAATCATAAGCATCATTCATAGTAGAAGTAGCATCATCAATAACTGGTGACATAGTAGAATTCGTAGCATGTGGTGGTGTTGCAAGTTTACTCATAATAGAAGGTGAATCTAAAGCAAAACTGGATGGTAGTTCCTTACCTCCTCTCGTCTTTGAGGGAAATATCTTAGTCTTTGGATCCTTCAGATTCTTAATAGTGATAACATGATAATAATCCCAAGTGACTCAACAAATATTGCTATGCTCCCCGGCAGCGACGCCAGAAAAAGGTCTTGATAACCCACAAGTATAGGGGATCGCAAAAGTTTTCGAGGGTAGAGTATTCAACCCAAATTTATAGATTCGACACAAGGGGAACCAAAGAATATTTGAAGGTATTAGCAGCTGAGTTGTCAATTCAACCACACCTGGAGATTAATTATCTGCAGCAAAGTGATCAGTAGCAAAGTAGTTTGATAGTTTTGATAATAGTGACATCAGCAATGGTAGCAGTAATAGTGATAGCAGTAATTTGTAGCAAGTGTAACAGTGACGATAGCAATAGTAACACAACAAGATCAATATAAATAAATTCGTAGGCATTGGAGCGATAACTTGCTAGATGATATTCATCATGTAACAGTTATAACCTAGGGCGATACGGCACTAGCTCCAGTTCATCGATATAATGTAGGCATGTATTTCGTAAATAGTCATACATGCTTTATTAAAAGAACTTGCATGGCATCTTTTGTCCTACCCTCCCGTGGCAGCGGGGTCTATATTGGAAACTAAGGGATATTAAGGCCTCCTTTTAATAGAGAACCGGAACAAAGCATTAACACATAGTGAATACATGAACTCCTCAAACTACGGTCATCACCGGGAGTGGGCCCGGTTATTGTCACTCCGGGGTTGCTGGATCATAACACGTAGTGGGTGACTATAACTTGCAAGATTGGATCTAAAACATGGATATAATGATGAATTCATAAACGGTTCAAATCTGAGTTCATGGCACTCGGGCCCAAAGTGACAAGCATTAAGCATAGCAAAGTCATAGCAACATCAATCTAAGAACATAGTGGATACCAGGGATCGGGCCCTAACAAAACTAACTCGATTACATGATGAATCTCATCCAACTCCTCACCGATCAGCGAGCCTACGGAGGAATTACTCACTCCCGGTGGGGAGCATCATGGAACTGGCGATGGAGATGGGTTGGTGATGACTAAGAACGAAGACCCCCCTCTCCGGAGCCCCAAACGAACTCCAGATCTGTCCTCCTGAGGAAGAACAGGGCTTGGCGGTGGCTCCATCTTGTGAAACGTGATAATTCTTTCTCCCTGATTTTTTCTGGAATAATGTGAATTTATAGTATCAGGGGGTCGTCAGCGGGGCCACCAGGTGGGTACAACCCACCTAGGCGCGCCAGGAGAGGGGGCGCGCCTTTGTGGGTTGTGCCCACCCAGGGGCCCCTCTCCGATGGTTCTTGGCTCCAAAAATTCTTAGTATTGATATAAAAAATCCTCGCAAAGTTTCGTTCCATTCCGAGAACTTTTATTTCTGCACAAAACAACACCATGGTAGTTCTGCTGAAAACAGCGTCAGTCCGGGGTTAGTTTCATTCAAGTCATGCAAATTAGAGTCCAAAACAAGAGTAAAAGCGTGAGAAAAAGTAGATACGTTGGAGACGTATCAATGCCCATATTGTGCCCTCCCCCATGCGTAATGCGCGCATGACTCTAGGCCAACCCCTTGTGATGGCTTCCCGTCCATCCCTCACTGTCTTCATTAGGACTTCTTGATGGTGATTGTAGTCTGGATGGAATATTTTAACCTTCATTGCGTGTCCACCAATCATGTACTTTGCGAGGTATTCTTGTGATGGCTGCCCGTACCATGCGCTGCTGGGCCGGCCTGCACTCGCCAAGTTCATGGCGGTCCCCCACTACGCCTACCTGAAGATGAAGCTGCCGGGTCCAAAGGGCCTCATCACCGTCGCCGCCGACTACCGCAAGTCCCTAGAGTGCACCCGAGACGGCTGGTCGTAGCTGAGGAGCAGCGCCAACTCGACCAGATCATCGCCCTGGCCCAAGAGGCATCGGCCATGCCGATCCCGGCCGAGGAGCCGGCCGACGAGGCCTCATTCAAGCCCTCCAAGCAGACCAAGAAGGTGAAGCTGAACCCGAAAGATCCCAGCTGCAGCAAGTACATTGTCGTGGGCACCTGCCTCGACAGCAAATAGGAAGGCGAGCTCGTCGACTTCCTCCGTGAGAATCGGGATATTTTTGCATGGACCCCAAAGGACATGCCAGGTATCCCGAGGAAGTACGTCGAGTACAAACTCCATGTCTGCAAGACGCCAAGCCTATCCGTCAACCCCTACGATGTTTCTCCGAAGAGAAGAGAAGGACCATCGGTGAGAAGGTCGCCAAGCTCTTGGCGGCCGGCTTCATCATGGAAGTGTTTCATCCTGAGTGGCTGGCCAACCCAGTCCTCATCCTGAAGAAGAACAAGACCTGGCGCATGTGTATCGACTGCACCAGCCTGAACAAGGCCTTCCCTAAAGACCCATTCGCCCTCCCTCGGATTGACCAAGTCATCGACTCCACTGCTGGGTGTGAGCTCCTATCCTTCCTTGA
Organism: Triticum monococcum; assembly: GCA_034509565.1. Classification (NCBI taxonomy): domain Eukaryota; kingdom Viridiplantae; phylum Streptophyta; class Magnoliopsida; order Poales; family Poaceae; genus Triticum; species Triticum monococcum. Next base: position 612,261,295 of record CM067842.1, read on the forward strand.
TGCTTACTCCGGTTATCACCGGATCAAGCTGGACCCGGCTGACGCCCTGAAGACGTCCTTCATCACGCCCTTTGGGGCGTATTCCTACATCACCATGTTGATCGGCTTGAAGAACGCTGACACAACTTTCTAGCGCTGCATGCAGAAATGCTTGCTGCTGCAGCTCGGCCGCAACATCCACGTCTACGTGGACGACATCGTGGTGAAGACCAAGCAGCACCTCACGCTCCTCAACGACCTGAAGGAGACCTTCACCAACCTGCATGAGTTCAAGGTCAAGCTCAACCGGAAAAGTGTGTTTTCGGCGTCCCGGCCAAAAAGCTACTCGGCTTCCTCGTCTCAGATCACGGCATTGAGGCAAACCCGGAGAAAATCAAGGCCATCGAGCGCATGCACAAGCCGGCTCGGTTGCGCAATGTCCAGAAGTTCACCGACTACTTGGCGTCGGTCAGTCAATTTCTCAGCCGGCTGGGCGAGAGGGCCTTGCCCCTGTATCAGCTGATTAAGAAGACGACGTTGTTCGAATGAAATGACCAGGCGGACGAGGCTTTCTGGGATCTCAAGCGCATGCTCTCCACCGCAATAGTCCTGGCCGCAACGGCCGAGAAGGAGCCGCTGTTGCTCTATATCGCCGGGACCTCGCGGTCGGTCGACACGGTGATGCTGGTCGAGCGACCATAGAAGGACAAGGTCCAAGCCGTCAAGCGTCCCGTCTACTACCTAAGCGAGGTGCTCTCCGCCTCGAAGCAGAACTACCCGCACTACCAGAAAATGTGTTACGGCATGTACTTCACCGCCAAGAAACTGAAGTCGTACTTCCAAGAACACGTCGTTACCGTGGTCAGCACGGCCCCTCTCGGCGGAATCACTGGGTGCCGGGATGCCTCTGGCCGGTCGCCAAGTGGGCGCTTGAGCTAGCCGTACACACAATCCTCTACAAGCCGCGCACTACGATCAAGTCCCAAGATTTGGCCGACTTCCTCGTCGACTAGACCAAGACCCAGTACCTGCCGCCGCCACCGGACTCGATGCACTGGCGCATGCACTTCGACGGCTCGAAGATGCAACTCGGCCTAGGGGCCGGCATTGTGCTGTCCTCCCTGTAACACCCTCGATGTGGCTATATCACCCACGTGTCGAAGCACGACTTAGAGGCATAACCGCATTGAAAGCAATGTCGCAAGTGAGGTAATCTTCACACAACCCATGTAATACATAAGGGAAAGAGATACATAGTTGGCTTACAATCGCCACTTCACACAATTCAAGAATAAAGCATTACATCATCCAAATACAATCAAGGTCTGACTATGGAATCAAAATAAAAGAAGAACCCCAAATGCGACATGGTCCTCGATCGACCCCAACTGGGCTCCACTACTGATCAACTAGAACGAAACAACACAAAGGACAAGATCTACATCAAGCTCCTCCTAAGCTTGGTTGCGTCATCCGCACGGACTCATCGGCACCTGCAGGATGGTTTTGGAAGTATCTGTGAGCCACGGGGACTCAGCAATCTCGCACCCTCGCGATCAAGACTATTTAAGCTTATGGGTAAGGTAAAATGTATGAGGTGGAGCTGCAGCAAGCGACTAGCATATATGGTGGCTAACTTGTTCGCAAAAGAGAGCGAGAAGAGAAAGCAAAGTGCAAACGAATAACTAGAGAACAACCTGCGGCAAGCATTACTCCAACACCGTGTTCACTTCCCGGACTCCGTCGAGAAGAGACCATCACGGTAACACACTCAGTTGATTCATTTTAATTAAGTTAAGGTTCAAGTTATCTACAACCAGACATTAACAAAATCCCATCGTCCCATAACCGCGGGCACGGATTTCGAAAGTTCCAATCCCTGCAGGGGTGTCCCAACTTAGCCCATCACAAGCTCTCATGGTCAACGAAGAATATTCCTTCTAGCGGGAAGACCCGATCAGACTCGGAATCCCGGTTACAAGACATTTCGACAAGGTAAAATTAAACCAGCAACACCGCCCAAATGTGCCGACAAATCCTGATAGGAGCTGCACATATCTCGTTCTCAGGGCACACTCAGATGAGCGCTCCATACAACTAAAACCAAACCTCGAATTTCCCCGAGGGGGCGCTGCACAGGACTCTAGTTTGGACCAACACTCAGAGGAGCACTGACCCGGGGGGGTTTAAAATAATGATGACCCTTGAGTCTGCAGAACCCAAGGGAAAGAAAAGGCTAGGTGGCAAATGGTAAAACAAGGTTGGGCATTGCTGGAGGAGTTTTATTCAAGGCGAACTGTCAAGGGGTTCCCATTATTACCCAACCACGTAAGGAATGCAAAATCCGGGAACATAACACCGATATGACGGAAACTAGGGCGGCAAGAGTGGAACAAAACACCAGGCATAAGGCCGAGCCTTCCACCCTTTGCCAAGTATGTAGATGCATTAATTAAATAAGATATATTGTGATATCCCAACAAGTACACATGTTCCAACAAGGAACAAACTTCAATCTTCACCTGCAACTACCAACACTATAAGAGGGGCTGAGCAAAGCGGTAACATAGCCAAACAACTGTTTGCTAGGACAAGGTGGGTTAGAGGCTTGGTTCAACAATATAGGAGGCATGATAAGCAAGTGGTAGGTATCGCAGCATAGGCATCGCAAAAGAGCGAGCATCTAGCAAGCAAAGATAGAAGTGATTTTGAGGGTATGATCATCTTGCCTGAAATCCCGCAAGCAAGAAGAACGAGTCCATGAAGAAGACAAACGGACGTAGTCGAACGGGTCCTCACAAACACGACGTTACCGGAACCAACCCGAAGAAGCAAACACCGGAATGAAGCACACAACATAGTAAACAACCAACACATGAACATGGTATGATATGCGAGATGCGGTATGTGATGCATATGCATGATTTGACAAGGAATGATTGAACCTGGCCTCAACTTGGAAATCCAAGTGTGCCACTGGAAAGGTGAGGTGATTTCTCTTGAAATCGATATAAAGAACACCGGAATCGGAGACACGGTTTGGAAATGGCAAGCGAAACAAATATGACACCGGTCTATGATATACAGCAAGTGACCATCTAAATGCAACAAGATGAACATGCTACAGCACCCAAACATGGCAACAAAATACATGGCAGGGATCCATTCATAATGCTTAACAAAAGATGAACACTGAGCTACGGCCAAAGCATCCATTAACAGGTTCAAACAAGCATGGCAAAAGTGCAAACGGTAAACAGATTTCAGACTTAGTGAAATTAACACAAGTCAGGAATTTCAGATCAGGTAGCACACTTTGGAGCATGAAAACTATATGCTACAGGAACTTAACATGGCAAAGCAAGGCATGGCATGGAGCTACTCAAAGATCTTAACGAAAGTCCCGTAGTGACCTTGAGCCAAAAGGGATCAGAAAATACAATTGCAAGCTTGTGAACATGGCAAAAACATAAACGGATTACAGACTTAGAGAAAAAACTGGAGCATGCAAATCTATTAATGAGTAGGCATGTTTACGAGCTCGATGCACTCGCTACAGAGCAAGGCATGACAATCTAAGCACATACCCATCAGGAATACACATTATCCAAGCTAGACATGGCAAGAACAACAACATAGCATGCACGGATCAACAACAACATCCTCGGCAAAATCGCTAACAAGTAGACAATCTGCCCAGATTCACGAAATAGCAAAAGTAGAGCTCGATTGACTCAAGGTAGGGTGCTCCATAATTGCAAACAAAGACATGGATGGATAGAGAACCACAAGATTAACAAATCATCCTTACTGATCATCCTCAAAAGAGGCACGGATCACTAGGAAACAACATGAACATATGGCATATTGATAAAAACAGATCAAGGACAGTGAAATTCTAAGTCCCTGAAATCAGCATTAATGAATGCACCACTTTGCAAGCTTGTGCTAGTCACCACACACATCACAAAAATACATGGATGGCACCTCCGGAAAGATGACAAAGCATATAACAAAACTCATGTAGAGCTCAGGGGCATATCATGCACACATTAAACATGGCAAAAATGACAAATAACTATTTGGTGCAACAGATCTGACAATTAACTCAAATAGCACTCTTCCAACAACATTTCGGGCATCAAGATGAACTCAAATGAAAATGATGCAATGAGATGAAATGATGCACTCTCTGAGACGAACAATTTTATATGCTATATGCCCAAAATGGATCTACGGATGCAAAGTTACGGCACGATGAACATGGCAAAATATTTAGGGTTTTGGGGGACAAAAGTCAACCGAGGTGGATCTCAGATCCAGATCCAGCCGGCGGGGATAACGATGTTCACCGGAGGGCTTCGCCGGAGTCGACCGGAGAGGCGGCCGGACCCGAGGCCGGCGAGGTGCGACGTCGACGGCCGGAGGAGGGGCGGCATCGCCAGAGCGGTCGCTGGCGACGGCCGGCGGGCACGGCAAGGGGCCCGGCAGGGCGCCGAGGGAGTCGCCGGGCGGCGGTAATCGACGAGCGGCGCGACGAGGTGCAGCGGTGGGCGGCGGCCGGCGGCGATGGCGAGGACGGCGGCGAGCGGAGGAGCGGGCGCGAGGAGTCGCAGGGACCCGGCGGTGGAGCTCGCGGGCTCGGGGGGCCCGACCCGGGCATGGCGGGCCGACGGCGGGGACTGCGCGGTGGCGCCACTTGGCAGCTCCGGATTGGGGCGGGGCAGCGGATGAGGGCGCGGCCATGTCCGCCGGCGAGTCTGTTGTCCGGCGGCGCGGAGAGGAAGAAGGTGTAGGGTTAGACTGCGCGAATTTATGGAGGGGGACACATATTTATAGGTAGAGGGAGCTAGGAGAGTCCAAATGAGGTGCGGTTTTCGGCCACGCGATCGTGATCGAACGACCGAGATGATGGAGAGGGTTTAGGTGGGTTTTGGGCCACTTTGGAGGGGTGTTGGGCTGCAACACACACGAGGCCTTCTCGGTCCCTCGGTTAACCGTTGGAGTATCAAACGAAGTCCAAATGGTACAGAACTTGACAGGCGGTCTACCGGTAGTAAACCAAGGCCGCTTGGCAAGTCTCGGTCCAATCCGGAAATGTTTAACCCCCACACATGAGAAGAAGGTAGAAAGGACCACTGGAGGAGATAGGAGCACCGGAATGCAAAACGGACAACAGGGAAAATGCTCGGATGCATGAGACGAACATGTATGCAAATGAAATGCACATGATGACATGATAAGCAATGCATGACATGCAAGCAATGACAACACAACAACAACGAATAACTGGAAGACACCTGGCACATCGGTCTCGGGGCGCTACAACACTCCACCACTATGAGAGGATCTCGTAACGAGATCTAGAATGGCACCGGAGGGGAAAACATAAGAGAAAAGAGAAGAGGTAAAACTAAGTTGCTTCTTTGAAAAACGAGTGAAACCAACGAACCTTGCAAAGGTTGAGCAAAATGAAAGAAATAAAGCAACGGAGAAGAACAAAGTTGAAAGCACTCCGTTAACAAAGAGGATTAAGAAAGAACCGATTTGGGTAGCCCTTCGGTTGAAAAGAGATGAGGACTTGATAAAAAGAAGGAGCTTGAGCAAAAAGGGCACAACACTCTGGTTAAAAGGATAAGCACGAGCAGAACATGGTCCTGATAATCCGAGAAGATGGGTTGAGGAGAGCAACATCACAATGCCTCCGGAACGAAAGAATAGAAGATAGATAATTGAAATAGGAGAATTGAGAAGAAAATGCCAACTTGTGCCACAAAAGAGCTTGAAAAGGCATCTTTAGGAGAAGGGTCGAACGGAGTTGATGGAAACCAACAACGAAAAGAGTAAACTTGATATGGTCTTATGGGATACATCTCAAATTATGAGGCGACAGCCTGCCACTCACGGGAAAAAGAATTGGATTGGTATGACCAAGGAGACGAGAAAATATTTCACTGGGAGGATAAAGAAGAACTTGGATCATTTATAAGCACCATAATAACAACAATCCTTCGGGAACGTGTCGGTGTCAAAACCGGCGGATCTCGGGTAGGGGGTCCCGAACTATGCGTCTAGGCCGGATGGTAACAGGATGCAGGGAACACGATGTTTTACCCAGGTTCGGGCCCTCTTGATGGAGGTAAAACCCTACGTCTTGCTTGATTAATATTGATGATATGGGTAGTACAAGAGTAGATCTACCACGAGATCAAGGAGGCTAAACCCTAGAAGCTAGCCTATGGTATGATTTTTGTATATGGAGTTGATTGCCTACGGACTACAACCCTCCGGTTTATATAGACACTGGATAGGGTTAGGGTTACATAGATTTGGTTACAATAGTAGGAGATCTTGAATATCCGCATCGCCAAGCTTGCCTTCCACGCCAAGGAAAGTCCCATCCGGACATGGGACGTAGTCTTCAATCTTGTATCTTCATAGTCCTGGAGCACGGCTGAAGGTATAGTCCGGCTACCCGAACACCCCCTAATCCAGGACTCCCTCGGTAGCCCCTGAACCAGGCTTCAATGGCGACGAGTCCGGCGCGCAAATTGTCTTCGGCATTGCAAGGCGGGTTCCTCCTCCAAGTCCTTCATTGAAGATTGTAAACACCAAGAGTAGTGTTCGGCTCTGCAAAATAAGCTTCCACATATTGCGATAGAGAGAATAATATTAACAGAAATCAAATCTGCTGACGTATTCCGCAGTGCGTCATCACACTACGGCCAAGTCCTTTACTCAAATCGTTTTCACTTTTCCACCTCAGCATGTTTTGCGAAGCGGTTTCCTTGGCACTTCTTGTCAAAGCAGAGATCGTGTGCCCCCTTTTATGGGATTCTCATCAATACGGACGTGGGTAACCCAGTCATGCCCGTTAGCATGTTTTCCCGATTAAAGGCGAGTCCCAAATGGTTACGGGGAGGGCTCTTGGTATTCAACCTTTTATAAAGAGACCAAGGCCTTACTCCTTTTTTTAACTCTCAAGCGAGTTCGCCCGTCGCCTTGAGTTTCGACACCCTAGGCTCCAGATTCCAGGCGCTTCGGACCTTCGACAATGTCCGGTTCTGACCTTCAAGGCCGATGGACGCCCTCCTCCGTCACGGAGGAGGACGTACTAAAGTTACGGGAGGCTAAGTTCCTGACCGGTAAAATTTGGCATAGGTTGCCTGCTCAAGGGCAGGTCATCCCCAGTCCCCAGCCCAGTGAGAGAGTGGTGTTCATGTCTCACTTCCTTCGGGGATTGGGCTTCCCAATGGATCCCTTTGTGAGGGGACTGCTGTTTTATTACGGGCTGGAATTCCATGACTTAGCTCCGGAGTCCATCCTCCATATCTCCTCGTTTATTGTCGTGTGTGAAGCGTTCCTCCATGTTACCCCTCACTTCGAATTATGGCTCAAGACCTTCAAAGTGGAGCCGAAGATGATCAAGGGACGGCATGCAGAGTGCGGAGGCGCTATTATAAGAAAAAATGCTGATGCTCCATGGCCTGAGGGCTCTTTTCACGAGGAGCTAGGCATGTGGCAACAAGAGTGGTTTTACATCACCGCTCCCTGGAGCGCCAAGTGGGTGGCGCCTCCTGCCTTTCGCTCGGGTCCCCCACCACGGCTAGCGTCATGGGTCAACAGAGGGTTAAGTTGGGGTTTGCCCAAAGACGTACCCTTGTTACAGGGCCGCATTAAAGATCTCTTGGAAGGAGACCTCAGCCTGGTCAAGGTGACGCAGGTCATGCTGATTCGCCGAATATTGCCCGGCAAACGTTGCCCCCTTCGCCTGTGGGAGTTTAATCCAGAGGGACCGCGAGCTCTCCAGAACTTTATGGGCGCAACGCCCGCGGAGATGTATAAGCTGTTTTTCGGATCACAACAGATGTGTCTGGATTTAACCGAGGATGCAGGCCTAAGCCGCAATCGCTCGGATACTCAAGTAAGCAACCTTGTGCTCGGGCCTTCTATCCGTATAATTGTCAAAAACTTGCCCTTAAAAGAGCCGTCCTTTTAAACAGGAGTAGATAGCGAAGGCAAAGCTGATCGGGTGTCCGGCTCCCCTTCCTGAAATCAGGCCGGATCTCGTGCTGGTCAGGATGCTGGAGATAATGCCTTTGGAGGGGGAGGACAAGGAAGCTATGGCCTCCTTGAAGGAGGCTGCTCCGAAGGGAGGAACTGACAATTCCTTTCCTAAGGGGAAGAAGAGAGCCGCCTCTCACGACCTGGAAACCATGGCCTCGAAGCAGGGGAGAAAATCCTCGTCAGAGGGTCCGACTCCGAGGAGTTCCTCGGCCGGACTACGCCCTCAAGGGGATCAGCCCCCCAGCGAGCCGTAAGTGGAGAAAGATTTTCCTTTTGAGGGATGAGGGAAATCCTTGATTTATATCTGAGAAGATTAACCAAACCTTTACCTTGTAGCTCGGACCTCAGCCCTTCTCAGCAGAGCTCGTCTTCGGGGGATCTCCTTCCGGAGATGATGGAGAGCGGGACGCCTCCCCTTGCCATGCCACCTAGCGAGGCGGGCGACCCTGAGGTGTCGTCGCAGAGGGTTTCTCCGAATCCGGCAGGAGCGGAAGGTAGATATGCGGCCTCCCGAGGTTCTCCGCGTCTGGCTTTCGAAAGAGGTCATGGGACGAGCCCGGCACCGTCTGGTGCTCGGCCGGAGGAGCTAAAGATTCTGCTGGGGCGAGCTTCTATCTCAGAGGAGCACCGCGCGTTGATGGGCACGGTGATTGAAAGGATTTCATCTGCAGAGAGCGGATTGCATGAGGCGGTCAAAAGTTTACTGACGGGTTTCGAGGTACATTAGATAATGTATACTTTTTTCAGTTGCGCATGAATAAGATGCGCCCTGTGTAGATAGTAGCCCCTGAGACTCTGCGCGTCATCAAGAAATGACGGCACGCGGAGGATCATAATCCCAGGTCTAAGATCTCGCCTGTGAATGTAGGCGGCAGGGTGTCCGTAATTGAGCCGAACTAACGATTTTCCCGAACTAAAGCGGCAACTGGACGTGGCAGATGCCGACATCATGCTTGTCAACAAGCGGCTTGATGAGGGTCAAGGTATGTAATTTCTCGGGCGGCATCGGGTAGGAACAGTTTTATGCCTGTGTCTTACGATGTGTGTGCTTGACGCAGATGTTGTGGTCGCCGTAGAGAGTCTTAGGGCAGAACTTGCCCGAGCTAAAGAACAAGCCAGAGAAAGTGATGCGGCTGCCAAGAAAGCCCTTGAAGAGCTGAGAGCCGAACAGGCTGCTCATTGCCGAAGCAAGGAAGAGATGGCCGAAATGGCCGAAAAGTTAAAAAGCGATGCAGACCGTTGCAGACTTCTTGACAAAGAAGACCAGGCGAAGCATACGGTCTTAGAAAAGGCTGTTGCCAATGCCAAGGACGCGCGCTCTGCGATGAGAGCTGCGAAGGAGGAGCTGCGTCAGGCCGAACAGATTGCGGCTGGAAAGCCCTTCATGATGGGAAGGAAATTTTGCGATCCGAAGTTTGCTCCGTTGGACCGGATGTGGAGTGTGGAGGATACCTATCTGGATTTGGCAGCGAGTGCTGCTGATGCGACCGAACACTTTCGAGATCAGAAAGATCGCGAAGTGGAAAAGCTTTTCTGTTCGCAGTTTCACCATCCAGAGCGTCCACTAGCAGTGGACGATCGTTTGGCTCAATGGGCCGAACTAAATAGGTTCTCCGGACTCGCCATGAAGTACGTCATGGGTCATCTGTGGCCGGGGAGATAGGAGCCGAAGAGTTATTTCAGCTTGGTGCAGCAATTCCTTGACGCGGTGCCGCGTATAAATGAAATGAAGAGGTCAGCATGCATAGAGGGCGCAAGGATGGCTCTTGCCCGTGTTAAGACATACTGAGCAGAGATGGAGACCACCGTTGTTGCGTCCTGAGATTCGGACAGAAGCCGAGTACCCTTCAAGCACTATTTTTAGGAAGTCCTTGAAGGCGCTCGTGTAATAGAGACGCAGTGCTCAAAAGATGATATGTTATGATAGCATATGTAATTATAAAGTAATATTTTGATAAACTATAGTGGCCTTTTTATAGTTGTGCCTTCAAGTATTGGGAACACCTCCTGTGCGGCCCTTTTAATATATATATATATATAATCTGAAAGATGGCAGTCGTTGGCTTCAGCCCCCACGCACATAGTGCGGGGGTGCTCGCAGAAGACGCATTTTCACACTTAACCCAACGTCTTGGTCCTACAAAGGAGGTGATAGCGCAGCGGGCCAGGCAACCGGACTATAATGCTTTAACACTTTCACTTAGCCATAGGAGCTTGACAATGAGACTATTTAAGTAGCTCCTTGGTGGCGACTGCGCTCATTCGAGTTCGGGGCGCGTATGTGCCTGACCGGGAAGCGGCCCTTCGTTAAAGCGGAGGAATCCGATAGATTCCAATAGGTCATCGAGTGGCTGACCAGTCTCACGCTACATCATGACAGTCAGTTTTCGGCTTTCTCTACTGAGGTGCTCGCCCGGCCGAACCGGGGCACATTCGCAGTAGTTATCCTGGTGCTACCTTAGCCGATAGAGCGGAACGTAAGGTAGCCGAACTCAGGAGCCGGGCAACCCAACATTTGACCAAAGACATGATTCGGAGCTGATGCATATAATGCCAAAACTCGCGACGCCGAACACTCCCTAAGGTGTTCGGTCTTTATGAGTGCGGGTGAAACAACACTCTTTATTAAAAAAGCCCCTAGTGTCCAGGTACGCGCAAAAAATTCTGACGTGGCCACATGCCAAGATGCCAGCCTCCTCCTTGGTTATATCAGAAAAACCAGGGATGTGTAGCAACAAGAGACAGTAAAAAAGGTTTACACAGGGTCTTAATCTAAAAAGAATCCTTTAGGACGGGTCCCTACTGCACGTGTGCGCCCGTGTCTCCGTTGTGTCGTATCCTGGACGGGCGCCGCACAACGTTCATCTGTAAAAGAGAGGAACTGAGTTGAAAACGGGTCGTGCCGAAAAAGGTTAAAATAAACAAAGTATAAAGTAAAATATATAAGATTGAGCTTTATTGTCTCTTATTGTATTTGCGTGAAGCCCCTAGTGCGGGGGTATATGGCCACTAAGCCTGCATCAATGATGATTTTGCACCGAACTCGTCTATCCGCGTTCGTGGTCTTGAATGACCTATTTTGAAGTTTTTTGGCCGGTGAGGCCATTTTGCTGTGGGGTTGTCAAAGCGGCCGCACAGTCCTCCGCTTGGGGAGGCGCACTTTAGTGCTTCCCCTTCAAAGAGATGATGCCTCATGGACCGGGCATCTTAAGCGTAAGAGATGCATAATGCCGTATTGCGTTAAAGCGAGCGAAAGCTTCGCATCCCAGTAGTGCTTGATAGCGACTTGAGAACGGGACAATATGGAAGGTCAGCTTTTCACGGCGGAAGTTATCGGCCGAGCCGAATACGACTTCAAGCCGGAGAAAACCCATACAATGGGTGTCCGGACCAGGTATTACCCCTTGAAAGGAGGTTTTGCTGCGGCGGATTCTTGCTGGGTTTATCCCCATGTGCTTGATTGTATCCTGATATATTAGGTTTAGTCCACTGCCGCCGTCCATAAGGACATTTGAAAATTGGAGCCCGCCAATTATTGGATCGAGTATCAAGGCAGTCCAGCCTGCATTCTTGATATTTCTAGAATAATCTAGCTGATCGAAGATGATCGGTTTTGACAACCAGTGGCACGACTCTTTGGGGATGAGCCCTGTGGTGCATACTTTTACGGGCGCCGCATGTTTTGTTATGTGAAGTAAGTTCACTATTTTTACTTCTTGTGGGAAGTTCTTTTGTTTCCTGGTGCTCCGCTTTTGGGGTTCGTCCTTGTCTTCGCTTGGTGTGTCGAGCCCCTTGTGTTCGGCATTGAGTCTGCCGGATTGTTTGAAAACCCAATAGTCTCTGTGGGTATGGTTAGCGGGCTTTCCGGGAGTACTGTGTATCTGACATACCCTATCCAGGATTTTATTTAGGTTGGATGGATCGTCCCTGTTATCCTGGGGGGGGGCGATTTTGCCTGATTTTGTCATGAGCCTTTGAATCCGGCATTGACTGCCGTGCTCTTCGGACTTTTCTCCTTAGTCCGGCGACGGTCCTTGTTGCGTCGCGGTTTTCCGTTTCCATCCCTAGTTTCGGATGTACTTGGGTCGCTGGGGCTGCACCTTGCCAACCAGCTATCCTCCCCTGCACAAAAGCGGGTCATGAGGCTTGTTAGTGCGGCCATTGTTCTTGGCTTTTCTTGGCCAAGGTGTCTAGCGAGCCATTCGTCTCGGACATTGTGCCTGAAAGCTGCTAAGGCTTTGGCGTCCGGACAGTCAACTATTTGATTCTTTTTAGTGAGGAATCTATTCCAGAACTGCCGAGCTGATTCTTCGGGCTGTTGCGTTATGTGACTAAGACCATCTGCATCCGGAGGGTGGAGATAGGTCCCTTGAAAATTTGCTCGAAAAGCATCCTCGAGCTCTTCCCAACTTCCAATTGTGTTTTCAGGAAGGCTTTTAAGCCAATGCCGGGCTGGCCCTTTAAGCTTAAGGGGCAAATATTTTATGGCGTGGAGATCATCTCCTCTAGCCATGTGTATGTGGAGGATATAATCCTCGATCCAGACTCCAGGGTCTGTTGTTCCATCATATGCCTCTATATTTACGGGTTTGAATCCCTCTGGAAATTCATAGTCTAGGACGTCATCAGTGAAACATAAGGGGTGTGAGGCGCCCCTGTATTTGGGTGTGCCGGAATCTGATGATGGCTTCATAGCATTGCTTACGAGAGCTTGCTTTCTTTGCCCATAAATGGACCTGACTGGGCCATGGTGCGAATCCTTAAGTGGGTCGCATGCCGATTTAAGTGCGGCGCCGCTTGCCGCTTTATGGGGTCGTCTATCCGACCATGTGGCTTTCTCATTTTTTGAGTGCGAGGGCTCTAGGGCCTCTTCGTCGAATTCAGGCAGTAGCTTTCTTTTCGGATAGCTTTTAGTGCGGCGACTGTCGCCGTATTTATCTGCGGTATTGATTACTTTGCTCCATCTAATCCGGAGTGCATCTTCCGCTGTTTTTAGCTTCCGCTTCTGCTTTTTTAGGCTGCGTGCAGTTACAACGAGCCTCTCATGGAGATTCTTCTGCTCCGTAGGTTTATCCGGCGTGAGGTCGTCCGGAATGCCGTTTTCGCCGGAGGAGGGATGTTCGGTTTCTCTATCCGTGTTGCCCTGTTCGGACGGTTGCTCTAAGGTCTGCTCGTTGTCTACCGGCTCGTCCTGCTCTATGGCTGGGTTTTTATCGAGGCGGGGCTTGGGTCGGTGTTTACACCGACGCTTTGATTGCTTTTTGGGGGGTCGATCTCCTGTTCCGTCCCCTTTTTCCTCGTTGTCGCTTCCTTTAGGGGTATCTACCATGTACACATCGTGAGGTGAGGTGGCTATCCAATGCCCTATGGGCGTTGGTTCATCGGTATCTCCTGCATCGTCATCCATGCTGTCGATGTCTCCGGAGTCGAAGTTGAGCACGTCATTTAAATTGTCGACAGTGGCTACCAAGTGGGTGGTGGGTGGGCTTTGAATTTCTTCATCGTCCGTATCCCACCCTCGCTGACCGTAGTACGGCCAGGGCTCTCCTGATAAAGAGAGACTTAAGAGAATTCAGGATGTCGCCAGAAGGCGAGTGCTGAAAGATGTCTGCGGCAGTGAACTCCATTATCGGAGCCCAATCGGATTCGATTGGAAGGGGCGCGGGGGGTTTGGAGTCCGGGGAGGAGTCCGGATCCTCGGAGTCACGGGTCGTGCAGAGTGCGGGGCTAGCGTTCGGCTCGATCGCCTTTGAGATCGTAGCCCCCATGGTGGCGTCCAACCGCTCGTCCTCGATTGGCGCAATAGGCTCCGAGTTAGGGGTCGGAACTGATGTGTGTGCGGCCTCCAGGACACTGTCTGGAGGGAGAGCTAGATGATGCCCCTCGAGATAGTGTGGCGCGCTTGGTCGTGGCTCGAACCCGTCGAAGATCAAGTCTCCGCGGATGTCAGCCGTGTAGTTTAAGCTTCCAAACCTGAATTGATGGCCAGGGGCGTAGCTTTCGATCTGCTCCAAGCGGCCAAGCGAATTGGCCCGCAGAGCGAAGCCGCCAAAGACGAAGATCTATCCGGGGAGAAAAGTCTCACCCTGGACCGCATCGTTGTTGATGATCAAAGGAGCCATCGGGCCTAAAGGCGACGACACAGAGGAACTCTCAATGAAAGCACCAATGTCCATGTCAAAACCGGCGGATCTCGGGTAGGGGGTCCTGAACTGTGCGTCTAGGCCGGATGGTAACAAGAGACAGGGAACACGATGTTTTACCCAGGTTTGGGCCCTCTCGATGGAGGTAAAACCCTACGTCCTGCTTGATTAATATTGATGATATGGGTAGTACAAGAGTAGATCTACCACGAGATCAAGGAGGCTAAACCCTAGAAGCTAGCCTATGGTATGATTGTTGTATATGGAGTTGATTGCCTATGGACTACAATCCTCTGGTTTATATAGACACCGGATAGGGTTAGGGTTACATAGAGTCGGTTACAATGGTAGGAGATCTTGAATATCCGCATCGCCAAGCTTGCCTTCCACGCCAAGGAAAGCCCCATCCAGACACAAGACGTAGTCTTCAATCTTGTATCTTCATAGTCCTGGAGTCCGGCTGAAGGTATAGTCCGGCTACCCGAACACCCCCTAATCTAGGACTCCCTCAGAAGGCTTTAGGAGAAACATGACACAAGATAACTCCAACGGAGAGGTTGATGGATTTAAAATACCTCATTCTTAAGAACATGTGAATCATGAAACATGAACTCAGATTATCAAGAATGACATAACACCACCTCAAAGGATACGATAGAGAGAATTGCACTCCGGATTACAAGATGAAGAATGCTTGAGGTCATCTAAAAAGAATCTCGATGAAAAACTTTGAGAAGGAATTAAATCCTGGATGAACCATCATGTAGAACCTTCATGAAGAACTCCGGTAAACAAAGGAATGTTCAAACAGAAGGAAAAAGAAGTTGAAAACACAAGGTGAATCCTTGCAATGATTAGATGGACCTTCGTGATGATATAATTGAGAAAGCTTGGAACTCCGGGAAAGAAAAATATGACACAATTGAAAACCGAGAACTTGATGAGCCTCCGGAATACAGAATTGCATTTACTCGATGAAACAAGAATAAGAATTACATTATGCTTATCCTTCACCAATTCAAATTGATGACACGCAATGGATTTGGCATACTACTTATCCTCGTAGAAAAATATGACACAATAAGAATTACATTATGCTTATCCTTTTTCACCGGTAGAATTTGAAATGCACGAATGCATAGATATGATACACGAAGGAAGAAAACTCTTGAATGAACCACCGTAAGAATTGAAAAGAATGATTAAAACATGAAGACACACCGGGAAGAATTAGCAATTAAACGAAGATGCTTGAGAGAATTTAGATCCATGAGAACAAAAATATCACGAGCCGATTAAAGATCACTTGAACGAAGCACTGGTAAAATTGGAGAATGATAGCTGAAAGCTGAGAATGAATAATCCCGAAATGATGGCCTTCGGAGAATCAAACTGAAAAGACTCCTGAATTACTCCAGATAGGTGAAAAGAATTCCCACAATTGAAAATAATTATGAGAGGATGGCAACAAGCTAGAACCACGAATCTTGAAGATAATGGAGCAAGATTAAGAGAAAATTCTTCTTCGGTCTTCCAAAATCTGAGAATGACGACGAGAAACACCACCGTGAATTGTTGAGATACTCTGAAATGATAAATAGCAAGGTTGAACCAACGATGAAAAGATTTTGACAGATCTTGGAGAAGACATTTGACTGATGATAAATCATTCTTACGTCAAACTTTGAAATGAATTTGAGACTACTCTGGGAGAATAAGAAGAGTCGGGTAAGATCCTGGGGAAAGACCTGTGGGTTAGGGCCCACTCAAAAGAAACACCATAGAACAATTTATGGAGAGAATGCACCGGTTGAATTAAATGGCTTGAAAAAGATAACATCCTCGAAAGATTTTGAATGAAAGCAGAGTGTAAATACGAATCTTCGAGATATCTTGAGCACTCCGGAACAATTGAATGGCAAGCGGGGAAGATTAAGAGGTGCACCGGCATAAGTAAGCATTGAAACGAGGAAAAGATATGATCAACAAAGCTTGACTTGAAACCACCGAAGAAAAAAAAGAATGAAGAATGATGAACTGGTAGAACATCTTCTTGAGAACCACCGGGTAAGAATAGAGAAACTTCCATCAATAAATGGATAGTTGATTAAGAAATCTGAGTCCTTGAAGAAACAAGGGTGGGAGGGCGGGAAAAACAAAGGCAACTTGGAGACGGATGAAACAAACACCGTTGAGAAGAACTGATAATTGATCTTGCGAATGTTGAAGTGATCGGATCCACTTGAAGAGAGACACACCGGTGAAGAAGGATTGACAAAACAATCTTGATGATCAAGAAGGATTGGTATCCACATCGGAATATGAGAACACCACTTAGGAAAGGTATGGAATTAACTCTTGACTTCGAAGCAACTCGAATACCACAACTCAAAACAAAACAAGGTTTGGCTTGCAGAATAAGCCGGAACAAACATATGATAGAGATTTCGTCCAAAGTTTTCATGGTGGGGCCTACACGGGCTCGATCGTACAGCAGCATCATGTACAAGGCAGTGCACATGACATACGAAGCATCCCCGAGTCGGCATAGCCAAGAACTCTTTAAGACACAACGAGACCACTGTAAAACCGACCGTGGATAGGCGGACCACTAGATGTCGAACCCCAATTTAATATCATACCTGTCGGAAGGATATCCTACGAGCTACTTGAATTCCCACTAATGAAACTCCTGAAATTTTCCGGTTATGCAATCAGGTGTTGGGGATACAGGGGAAGCATAATATCTCACCCAAAACTAGCAAATCCTACATCCAGCTGTATCCATCCTTCAACACATAACCAAGAAACCTTCGGAAATCGTCTACCCCAACCTTCGAAAAGCATCTGTTATACGAGTTATGGCAATACTCCCGAACTCCCGCCCCAGTACTGGGTGCCGTCGAGGTTATCTCACCAACAACTGCATAAAAGAGATTTTCGATGTCGGCGAAACTAAACTCAGGTATTCCAGAACTGCAACGATAAAATTGTGACGACAACACCTCGGAGCTCAACTCCTCGGGACACTTCCACAACCCCTAAATGACAGGAGGCACCAAGAACAATGTTCTCGTCACAAAACCATCGGAACGATTCCAAGATACCCGCGTGATCCTAAAAAAAATTTAGTGAAATTTGAGAAGAGAAGAGTCAAAACTCTACGTCAGGATGCCTTACCAGAGCGATGAAGGGACTGGGGAGTAAAAAGAATTCCTAATTCTCTGATATATAATTCCTAAATGACTCAAAACATTTTTCTAGACTCAACTCGTCCGCTAATTCGATCAAGCAATGGGGCTCCTAAGGTCGGGGAAGGCTCTGATTACCAACTTGTAATGCCCTCGATGTGGCTATATCTCCCACGTGTCGAAGCACGACTTAGAGGCATAACCGCATTGAAAGCAATGTCGCAAGTGAGGTAATCTTCACACAACCCATGTAATACATAAGGGAAAGAGATACATAGTTGGCTTACAATCGCCACTTCACACAATACAAGAATAAAGCATTACATCATCCAAATACAATCAAGGTCCGACTACGGAACCAAAATAAAAGAAGAACCCCAAATGCGACACGGTCCCCGATCGACCCCAACTGGGCTCCACTACTGATACACTAGAACGAAACAACACAAAGGACAAGATCTACATTGAGCTCCTCCTGAGCTTGGTTGCGTCATCCGCATGGACTCATCGGCACCTGCAAGCTGGTTTTGGAAGTATCTGTGAGCCATGGGGACTCAGCAATCTCGCACCCTCACGATCAAGACTATTTAAGCTTATGGGTAAGGTAAAAGGTATGAGGTGGAGCTGCAGGAAGCGACTAGCATATATGGTGGCTAACTTGTTCGCAAAAGAGAGCGAGAAGAGAAAGCAAAGCGCGAACGAATAACTAGAGAACAACCTGCGGCAAGCATTACTCCAACATCGTGTTCACTTCCCGGACTCCGCCGAGAAGAGACCATCACGGTAACACACTCAGTTGATTCATTTTAATTAAGTTAAGGTTCAAGTTATCTACAACCGACATTAACAAATTCCCATCTGCCCATAACCACGGGCATGACTTTCGAAAGTTCCAATCCCTGCAGGGGGTGTCCCAACTTAGCCCATCACAAGCTCTCACGGTCAACGAAGGATATTCCTTCTAGCGGGAAGACCCGATCAGACTCGGAATCCCGGTTACAAGACATTTCGAGAAGGTAAAATTAAACCAGCAACACCGCCCGAATGTGCCGACAAATCCCGATAGGAGCTGCACATATCTCGTTCTCAGGGCACACTCAGATGAGCGCTCCATACAACTAAAACCAAACCTCGAGTTTCCCCGAGGGGGCGCTGTACAGGACCCTAGTTTGGACCAACACTTAGAGGAGCACTGGCCCGGGGGGGTTTAAAATAATGATGACCCTTGAGTCTGCAGAACCCAAGGGAAAGAAAAAGCTAGGTGGCAAATTGTAAAACCAAGGTTGGGCATTGCTGGAGGAGTTTTATTCAAGGCGAACTGTCAAGGGGTTCCCATTATTACCCAACCGCGTAAGGAACGCAAAATCTGGGAACATAACACCGATATGACGGAAACTAGGGCGGCAAGAGTGGAACAAAACACCAGGCACTAGGCCGAGCCTTCCCCCCTTTGCCAAGTATATAGATGCATTAATTAAATAAGATATATTGTGATATCCCAACAAGTACACATGTTCCAACAAGGAACAACATCACCATGTTCCAACAAGGAACAAACTTCAATCTTCACTTGCAACTACCAACGCTATAAGAGGGGCTGAGCAAAGCAGTAACATAGCCAAACAACGGTTTGCTAGGACAAGGTGGGTTAGAGGCTTGGTTCAACAATATAGGAGGCATGATAATCAAGTGGTAGGTATCACAGCATAGGCATAGCAAAAGTGCGAGCATCTAGCAAGGAAAGATAGAAGTGATTTCAAGGGTATGATCATCTTGCCTGAAATCCCACAAGGAAGAAGAACGAGTCCATGAAGAAGACAAACGGACGTAGTCGAACGGGTCCTCACAAACGCGACGTTACCAGAACCAACCCGAAGAAGCAAACACCGGAAAGAAGCACACAACATAGTAAACAACCAACACATGAACATGGGATGATATGCGAGATGCGGTATGCGATGCATATGCATGATTTGACAAGGAATGATTGTACCTGGCCTCAACTTGGAAATCCAAGTGTGCCACTGGAAAGGTGAGGTGATTTCGCTTGAAATTGATATAAAGAACACCGGAATCGGAGACACGGTTGGGAAATGGCAAGCGAAACAAATATGACACCGGTCTGCGATATACATCAAGTGACCATCTAAATGCAACAAGATGAACATGCTACAGCACCCAAACATGGCAACAAAATACATGGCAGGGATCCATTCATAATGCTTAACAAAAGATGAACACTGAGCTATGGCCAGATCATCCATTAACAGGTTCAAACAAGCATGGCAAAAGTGCAAAGGGTAAACATATTTCATATTTGTGAAATTAACACAAGTCTGGAATTTCAGATCAGGTAGCACACTTTGGAGCATGAAAACTATATGCTACAGGAACTTAACATGGCAAAGCAAGGCATGGCGTGGAGGTACTCGATGAGCTTAACAAAAGTCCCTTAGTGACCTTGAGCCAAAAGGGATCAGAAAATACAATTGCAAGCTTGTGAACATGGCAAAAACATAAACAGATTACAGACTTAGAGAAAAAACTGGAGCATGCAAATCTGTTAACGAGTAGGCATGTTTACGAGCTCGATGCACTCGCTACCGAGCAAGTCATGACAATCTAAGCACACACCCATCAAGAATACACATTATACAAGCTAGACATGGCAAGAACAACAATATAGCATGCACGGATCAACAACAACATCCTCGGCAAAATCGCTAACAAGTAGACAATCTGCCCAGATTCACGAAATAGCAAAAGTAGAGCTCGATTGACTCAAGGTAGGATGCTCCATAATTGCAAACAAAGACATGGATGGATAGAGCACCACAAGATTAACAAACCATCCTTACTGATCATCCTCAAAAGAGGCACGGATCAATAGGAAACAACATGAACATATGGCATATTGATAAAAACAGATCAAGGACTTAGTGAAATTCTAAGTCCCTCAAATCAGCATCAACGAATGCACCACTTTGCAAGCTTGTGCTAGTCACCACACACATCACAAAAATACATGGATGGTACCTCTAGAAAGATGACAAAGCATATAACAAAACTCATGCAGAGCTCAGGGGCATATCATGCACACATTAAACATGGCAAAATGACAAATAGCTATTTGGTGCAGCAGATCTGACAATTA
Source organism: Triticum monococcum (assembly GCA_034509565.1). Taxonomy (NCBI): domain Eukaryota; kingdom Viridiplantae; phylum Streptophyta; class Magnoliopsida; order Poales; family Poaceae; genus Triticum; species Triticum monococcum. The sequence continues at coordinate 612,281,829 of CM067842.1, forward strand.
ACTCAAATAGCACTCTTCCAACAACATTTCGGGCATCAAGATGAACTCAAATGAAAATGATGCAATGAGATGAAATGAAGCACTCTCTGAGACGAACAATTTGATATGGTATATGCCCAAAATGGATCTACGGATGCAAAGTTACGGCACGATGAACATGGCAAAATATTTAGGGTTTCGGGGGATAAAAGTCAACCGAGGTGGATCTCAGATCCAGATCGAGCCGGCGCGGATAACGATGTTCACTGGAGGGCTTCACCGGAGTCGACCGGAGAGGCGGCCGTACCCGAGGCCGGCGAGGTGCGGCGTTGGCGACCGGACGAGGGGCGGCGTCGCCGGAGCGGACGCTGGCGACGGCCGGCGGGCACGGCGAGGGGCCCGGCGGGGCGCCGATGGAGTCGCCGGGCGGCGGCAATCAGCGACCGGGACGGCGAGGTGCAGCGGTGGGCGGCGGCCGGCGGTGATGGCGAGGACGGCAGCGAGCGGAGAGCGGGCGCGAGGAGTCGCAGGGACCCGGCGGCGGAGCTCGCGGGCTCGGGGGGCCCGACCCGGGCCTGGCGGGCCGACGGCGGGGACTGCACGGTGGCGCCACTTGGCAGCTCCAGATTAGGGCAGGGCAGCGGCTGAGGGCGCGGACATGTCCGCCGGCAAGTCTTTTGTTCGGCGGCACGGAGAGGAAGAAGGTCTAGGGTTATACTGCGCAAATTTTCGAAGGGAGACACATATTTATAGGTAGAGGGAGCTAGGAGAGTCCAAATGAGGTGCGGTTTTCGGCCACGCGATCGTGATCAAACGACCGAGATGATGGAGAGGGTTTAGGTGGGTTTTGGGCCACTTTGGAGGGGTGTTGGGCTGCAACACACACGAGACCTTCTCGATCCCTCGGTTAACCGTTGGAGTATCAAACGAAGTCCAAATGGTACGAAACTTGACAGGCGGTCTACCGGTAGTAAACCAAGGCCGCTTGGCAAGTCTCGGTCCAATCCGGAAATGTTTAACCCCCACACACGAGAAGAAGGTAGAAAGGACCACCGGAGGAGATAGGAGCGCCGGAATGCAAAACGGACAACGGGGAAAACGCTCGGATGCATGAGACGAACATGTATGGAAATGAAATGAGCATGATGACATGATAAGCAATGCATGACACACAAGCAATGACAACGCAACAACAGCGAATAACTGGAAGACACCTGACACATCAGTCTCGGGGCGCTACACTCCCCCAAGGGCGACCGACTCAAATACGCACTTCAGATCCACTTCGCTGCCTCCAACAATGTCGCCGAGTATGAAGCCCTTGTGCACGGCCTCCGGCTTGCCAAGGAACTCGGCATCCGGCGCATCCTGTGCTACGGCAACTCGGACCTGGTGGTGCAGCAGTGCTCCTACGAATGGGACGCCTACGACTCCAACATGGCAAGATACCGCTTCCTCGTTCAGAAGCTGTCCGGATTCTTCGCGGGATGTGAGTTCCTCCACGTCTCATGTGCAAAAAATGAGGCGGCCGACATGCTCGCCAAGATCGCCACGTCCCGGCAGTTGTCGGGTGGTAGGAGCGACATATGCCAACGGGTGGCTTATCATTGTGGGAGCCAAGAAAACATCGCCGGTGCCTGGAAACGGGATGAGGAGTAGACATGCACGCCGGCGAATCTTACCCAGCTTCAGTGCTCTCCGAGGAGATAACACCCCTACTGCTGCTCTGTGGGGTCTCCGCATTATTACTAAATGAACAAGTAGCTACAATGCTCCTTGAGCTGTTTTGGGGGAAGGAGGAAGAAAGGCTCAGCTAGCTTGCTTCCTCTCCTTGTATGGTGTCTAGGTCTAACGTGAGAATCCAACCCTTTGCATGGGTGCACCGGGGGGTTTATATAGGCCTACCCCCCGGGGGTACAATGGTAATCCAGCTGGGCGCGGGGCCCGGCTGTCTGTGACTATGCTTGCCGGCTTTTGCGCCGGCTACTGGGGCCCGCCGACTGGTGGGTCCCGCCGGCTACTGGCTCCCTGGTCGACAGGCAGGCCCCATAGGCCAGGGCCTGGTCGGTGGCTGGTTACTGTTACTCCGTGCTGTTGACGCAGGCTTGGTCGGGGTAAGCGTGGCGACAGTAACGCCGCCTTAGCGGGCGATTACTGTAGCCCCGCCGTATCTTGTCTCCTTAATGGGCGTCTCCTTCGAGGAAAGTGGCAGGCCGGCTATGGGAAGCCGGCCCTCTATCTTGCCGGCTTGAGAGGAGCTGCGGCCGCCTTCGGCATCTCTCTGCCCGAAGGGGCCCACCGCCTCGGGGGCTACGCTGGCGGCCCGTCGTGGACGGCGTCGGAGCCGCCGTGGCAACAGTGCCGCGTCGGACGGGTCGTGGCCACCCGTACGGCGCACTGTACCAGGCGTGCTCCGGGTTTTGGGGGTGGCAGGCTCCACTGTAGCCACGCCCCGCTTCATCATCGCAGGGTGGACGCGTACATTGCGGGTACGGCTTTGACTGCTTTATGGGAGCCGGCTTCTCGTAGCTGGCCTTGCTGTAGCCGGCCTCTCGTAGTCGGCCTTCCACAGCTTTCTTCGTGAGGGTAAAGGGCGGGCCGCCCCCGAAGCCGGCCTAGGAGGTAGCCGGCTGAGGGGGGAGGCGGCCCTGGGTCTTGAATCTTCTTGAAAGTCGGCCAGGCTTGTAATTTTTTCTGATGGGCCAGGGGAAGCCGGCTAGGCTACCCATGGCTATTTATTCCGACAGTAGTCCCCGAAGCTGGGCGAGCTTCACGGCGGACAGAGGGACGAGAAGCTTGGTCAGCTTCATACCCTGAGGAGCCGACCTCGCCGTCGTAAGCCGACTTCGGAGAGCTTTCTTGTTTATTAATATGACCGTGGCTGACCCGCGAGCTGGCCGCGGGCCCCACGACAGGCCACGTGGCGGAGAAGTCCTGCCGTCGCACGTACGCGACGGGACACCACCGCAGGCCCGGGCCCGCCACTCCTTGGCCTCGGCCCGGGCGCAGATCTTCTGTGGCCCGAGGGGACTGCTCGCGTCCCCACAGCCATTTCTTCGTGTCTTCAAGGCGCGTAATTAACGCGGGGCGTGGGGGAGATGGGCACGATCGATCCCCACAATCCCCCACGCCGCGCCTCCTCGGCTCCGGCGCATGAGCCTACAAGTAGGAGGGGGAGTGGGAGAGACAAAGGCTCGTTCGCTCCCCCGCTCCCCGTCCCTCCTTGCTCTTCTTCTTGCCTTTCTTCTTCCTCGCGCCCGACGCAGCCTCCCGTCTCAGCCCCCCACGCCGCCATGTCCATGGCGCTATCAAGCTCGTGGGACGGGTCCAACGTCCACGAAGACCACATCGAATTTCTCCGCCAGACCCGGTGCCTGCCCGCCGCCAACCTCGTGCAGGCTCGCCTGGCGCTGGAGACGGAGATCTCGCCGGCGCCAGAGGAAGGCGAGCGCGTCATCTTCCGCACGCATTTCTTGCATGGCTTTGGCTTCCCGGCGAGCGGCTTCATGCGATCCTTCCTCGACTTCTACCATCTCCAGCCGCATCACCTCACGCCCAACGCGGTGATGCAGTTGTCGGCCTTCGTCTCTCTCTGCGAAGGCTTGTTGGGTGTGCTGCCGACGCTGGAGCTTTGGGCGGAGCTCTTCCAAAACAAGCTCGGCACCGTCTCCGCCGGCGTGCCCGCCCCCTGCGGGGCCTTCATCGCGATGAAGAGGGCAAGCGACAACAACCCCTTCCCGCACATTCCTCTAATCCAATCTGTCAAACTCTGGCAGAAATCTTATTTCTACGTCAAGAACGTCGCCCTGCAAGGAGACTACGTGAATCTGCCGGCCTACGTAGCCGGACCACCGGCTGGGAGGCGGCCGTCCTGTGGCTTCCGGGCCAAGTCCTTGTCTCAGGCCGGGAACACCGCCATCGCCCGGCTTCGGGTAATGATCCAGTCGGAAGGCCTACGCGGAGCCGACTTGGTGGCCGCCTTCGTCGAGCGCCGGATCCTTCCCCTTCAGAGGCGGCCCCACATGCTATGCCAGATGAGCGGCCGCTTCGACCCCTGCCGGCCGAGCACATGGGAGATGCCCCATGCCGAGGTAGCGCTCATGGTGAATTACGTTGCCAACCTCAAGCTCGCCGACGACTGGCAATACGGCAAGGCGCCGTACTCCCGCGCCCATCCTCCGCCCGTGGTGAGTCCTTCTTTCTGTCATCAGCCGGCTTGAGTCGGCCGGCTTCTGACCAGGCGGCTCTTCTCTTTTCTCTCTTTTTTTATCAGAACCCTCTTCTTCCGCCGCCAGCCGGGGCGGCAGGAGTCGAACACCAGTATGCCCCGGACCGCACGGTAGACGACCTCGACGACCCGGATTTGGCTGCGGTCACCATGGAGGACGCCGCCACGGCGGACATCGCCGAGCCCGAAGGCACGGGGCTCTTGGCCAGCTTTGACGATTGGCCGGATGATGCCGATGCCGAAGAAATCCCGCGCCACCAGCCGGCAACCGACCGTCACAGCGCGGGTACATCCGCCGCGCCGGCTGCCGGTGGTGGAAACGCGAAACGCCGGGCCGCGCTTCCTCTCTTCGGTAGCCGGCCGAAAAAGACGAGGGCCTCCGCCGCGGCCACGAAGCGAGACGAAGCGGCGGCGAAGGCGGCCCGTTTCCGGAAGGCGGTGAAGAAACCTCCAGCAGTTTCCGCGTAAGCCCTCTGGCCGCTTGCGTGCTTGTTACTTTGTTGTCGTCTTTTGTTCTAACTCTTCTCCCACTTCCGAGCAGGGCGCCGCTCTCCCTCGAGCGAGGCCCAGGCGGCTCTGTGGTTGGGCCGGGTGCTGGATCTTCAGGGCCCCGCCGCGTGGACCCCCGCGCCGATCGTGCAGAAGCCACGGAAGAGAACGCTTGCGAGGCGCGACAAGAGAGGGAGGCGACGGAGCGGGAGGCCGCCCGGGCAGCGACGGAGCGAGCAAACGCGGTGGCCGAGACTCCATCGGAGCGGGCGACCGTGGAGACGGAGGCGGAGGGCACGCATAGCCGGCCTCCGCTGCTCGCCATCCCCCTCCACACCTTGGACCCGGACATCCCGCTGCCCACGGCGGAGGAGATCACCCCTGATCAGCGGCCAGTGCAGAGGGATGAACTCTTCGATATCTTCGCGGAGAGGACGCCGCCGGCAGCGCCAGCTGGAGCAGGCGAAGGCGGCCAGTCGTCGGCTGTGCCGGAGGAGCCGGCCCGGGCCGCACCCGAGGCCGGAGCCGGTCTTGAAATCGAGCTGGCGGCGAGCCAGAGCGCCGGAGGGAGCACGGCCCCGCCGGACACGCGCCGAGCCGCGGGTGCCGACCAGACGGCAAAAGCCTTGGAGGCGGCCAGTTCTGCCACGTCCGGGTGGACTCCCAGCGGAGGAAGTGGCGAGCTGAACATGGCGGCCCAAGGGATCCGGAGCCGGCTGCAGGCACAGGCCGACCTCCCGAGGCAATTTACTCAGGAGTTTCTCTCGACGCGGTCTGCAATCCGGGTAAGTTTTCACTTGTCGACCGCTCTAGTCCTTTGATTTTTTCCGTGGGGGCGCGCTAGCGCACCCACTGGGTGTAGTCCCCGAGATCCGGGCCGACTGCAGCGCAGTCGGGTTGGATCTTTCCCGACGACTATCTTAATTCTGTTTTCTGTCTGATCTTCAGGATTATCACAATTCTCGTGCCGCCGCCTTCAACTCCCAGGCTCGGGAGCTGAGCCGGAGGACCGAAGACCTGGCCAGCAGCCGACGTAAGTGTATTGCTTTTATCTGTTTATCGTCGGGTCGGATCTTCCTTGACGACTTTTCCCTTGCTGACTTTTTCTCTTTGTCTTTTGCTCGTGCAGACGCCAACGCCGACTTGCGGAGGGAACTCGGTCGGACCCTTCGGCTGTGGTAGCGGCGCAAACCCTGCTGGTAGATGGCAAACCGGCTGAGGGCTAACAACCGGCCTTCTTCCAGCAGGTCGACGCCGTCTTCTCTTGCTTCTTTGGCTTCTGCTTCCGTGTACATGGTTACCCGAGGCGAGTCGAACTCGATATCTGTTGGGATGACTGCCTCGGCACCATATACGAGGAAGAAAGGAGTGAAGCCGGTTGATCTGTTGGGGGTAGTACGCAGACTCCATAGGACAGCCGGCAGCTCATCGAGCCAGCAGCCGGCTGAACGCTCCAGGGGTACGACCAGTCGGGGCTTGATGCCGGATAGGATGAGGCCATTTGCTCGCTCCACTTGGCCGTTTGACTACGGGTGGGCAACTGACGCAAGGTCCAGCCGGATACTTTGTGTAGCGCAGAATCGTGCCAAGGCACCTTTGGCAAAATTCGTGCCGTTGTCGGTGATGATGCTGTGCGGTACGCCGTACCAGGTTGTTATATCTGCAATGAAAGTCACCGCAGTCGGCCCATTCAGCTTCTTGATCGGCTTCGCCTCAATCCACTTGGTGAATTTGTCGACGGCGACGAGCAAATGTGTCATGCCGCCGCGCGCCGTCTTGAATGGGCCCACCATATCCAATCCCCAGACGGCAAAGGGCCAGGTGATGGGAATGGTCTTGAGTGCCGAAGCCGGCATGTGTTGCTTGGAGCTGAAAAGCTGGCAGCCTTTGCAGTGTTTGACTAGCTCTTTGGCGTCATCCAAAGCAGTCGGCCAGAAGAAACCATTGCGGAAGGCTTTAGCGACAAGTGATTTTGATGCGGCGTGGTGGCCGCACTCTCCTTGGTGTATATCCCTGAGGATTGCAATTCCTTTCTCCTGCTCGACGCATCGCTGTAAGACTCCGGTGACGCTGCGGTTGACAAGCTCTCTGTTGACGATTGTGTATGCTCCGGCTCGGCGCTGGACTTGTCTTGCTTCGGTTTCGTCAGCCGGCAGATCTTGGTTCACCAAAAAGTTGCGGATGGTTTGGGCCCATGATGGAGCTGCGACTTCCTCTGCCACCAATGTGGCTACAGCCACCAGGGTGGGCGGGCTGGGTAATGAAGTGCTGGAGTCGGCCGCCGCTTGCTGTGCTGAAGAGGTCCCCGGGCCGGCTACCGCAGTCCCCGAGCCGGGTGCGGCAGTCCCCGAGCCGAGTACTGCAGTCCCCGAGCCGAGTATTGAAGTCCCCGGGCCGGCTGCTTGATTCTTCGAGCCGGACCCGGCCCCATCGGGGTTAGGCGGCACGAAGATGGAGTCGGATTCCGGAGACGGCTTGATGGATGGCTTGAGGAGGCGCTGCAGGGCGACGCCGGTTGGTATTGCTTGCCGTGTGGACCCTATTCGGGCCAGAGCATCTGCTGGCTCGTTGTCGGCTCGCAGCACATGGAGGAATTCACATCCATCGAAGTATCCACTGATTTGCTGCACTAGGAAGCGGTAGCTCGCCATGTTTGCGTCCTTGGCGTCCCAGTCGCCAGAAGATTGCTGAACCACCAAATCCGAGTCGCCATAGCACAGGATCCGGCGGATGCCGAGTTCCTTGGCAAGCCGTTGCCTGTGTATGAGCGCTTCGTATTCGGCTACATTGTTGGAGGCGGCGAAGTGGATCTGCAGTGTGTATCTGAGCTTGGTGCCCTTAGGAGAGGTAAGGACGACGCCGGCTCCCAAGCCGGTGCGCATCTTTGATCCGTCAAAGTGCATGCGCCAATGGGTGGAGTCGAGAGCTGGCGGTAAGTATTGGGTCTCGGCCCAATCGACGAGGAAGTCGGCCAGTGCTTGCGACTTGATGGCGGTGCGGGGTTGGTAGAAGATCGTGTAGGGGGCCAGCTCGATGGCCCACTTAGCCACCCGGCCGGATGCATCCCGGCTGCCTATGATCTCGGCCAGCGGGGCAATGCATACGACCGTGATGGGATGTTCTTGAAAGTACGGCTTCAGCTTCTTGGCGGCGAAGTACACGCCGTAGCACATCTTTTGGTAGTGCGGGTAATTCTGTTTCGAGGCGGACAGCACCTCGCTCAAGTAATAAACCGGCCTCTGGACCGGCTGGGCTCGGCCTTCTTCGGGGCGTTCGACCACAATGACGGTGCTGACCACCCGGCTAGTGGCGGCAATATAAAGGAGCATGGGCTCTTTCTCAGTCGGTGTCGCCAGGACAGGCGGCGTGGACAACATTTTCTTCAGCTCGTGGAAAGCTTGGTCAGCCTGGTCATTCCACTCGAAGTGAGTGCTCTTCTTCATGAGGCGGTAGAGAGGGAGAGCTTTCTCTCCAAGCCGGCTGATGAAGCGGTTCAGAGAGGCCAGGCACCCGGTGAACTTCTGAATCTCTCGAAGCTTGGTTGGGACCGCCATCCTCTCGATGGCCTTCATCTTCACAGGGTTGCACTCTATGCCGCGTTCGGAGACCAGAAATCCTAGGAGCTGGCCGGCTGGCACTCCGAACACGCATTTCTCAGGGTTGAGCTTGATTCGGAACCGGCGCAGGTTCTCGAATGTCTCCTTCAAGTCTTCCAGCAGAGTGCCACGCTTCTCCGTCTTCACCACAATATCATCCACGTAGACGTGGGCGTTCCTGCCGAGTTGCGTGAGGAGGCACTTCTGCATGCAATGCTGAAAAGTGGCGCCGGCATTCCTCAAGCCGAACGTCATGGTCAGGTAGCAGAAGGCTCCAAACGGCGTGATGAAGGCGGTCTTCAGTCGGTCATCCGGGTTCAGCTTTATCTGGTAGTATCCCGAATAAGCATCCAAAAAGCTCAACAGCTCGCATCCGGCTGTGGAGTCTATCACTTGATCAATTCTGGGCAGAGCGAAGGGATCTTTTGGGCAGGCTTTGTTGAGGCTTGTGTAATCTATACACATGCGCCACTTGTTATTCTTTTTCAGCACGAGAACCGGGTTCGCGAGCCACTCGGGGAAGAAAACTTCCATGATGAAGCAGGCTGCAAGAAGCCGGGCTATCTCCTCCCCTACGATCCTTCTCTTCTCCTCTGACAGTCGGCGGAGAGGCTGTTTGACCGGTTTGGCATCCTCCCGCACATGTAATTTGTGCTCGGCGAAATCCTTCGAAACACCCGGCATGTCCTTGGGGGACCATGCAAAGATATCCCGATTCTCACGGAGGAAATCGACGAGCTCGCCTTTCTATTTGCTATCCAGGCTCGCCCCAATGACGGCAAACCTCTCGGGGTGCTCGGGGTCAAGCTGTATCTTCTTGGTCTCCTTGGCCGGCTGGAAAGATCCTTGGGCATCATACTCCTTAGAGTCGGCGGGTTGGTTTAGCTGCTTGCTGGCCAGGGCCACGACCCTGTTCAGCGTCTTCTTCTCCTCGGCAATCACGAGGGTTTCGGCCAGCCGGCTGCTGGCCGCGGCACAGTCGGCGGACTTCTTGTAGTCGCCGGCGATGGTGATGACGCCCTTGGAGCTTGGTATCTTCATCTTGAGGTGCGCGTAGTGGGGGACCGCCATGAACTTGGCCAAGGCGGGTCGGCCAAGCAAGGCGTGGTAAGGGCTCTCCAGGTCCACCACCTCGAACCAGATTGCTTCCCAGCGGAAATGATCCTTGCCCCCAAAGAGTACATCGATCTTGATCTTGCCGATGGGGGCGCAGGACAAACCGGGTACGATGCCATGAAACACCGTTCGAGTCGGCACAAGCTGCCTTGCCTTGACGCCTAGCTTCTCCATGGTGTCGCGGTACAGGATGTTGATGCTGCTTCCACCGTCGATCAGCATGCGGGAGAAGCGGGCGGCATGCGTGTCCGTCGCAAGGGTGGCCTCCAGGACCAAAGCGTAGGAGCCGGGGGACGGCATCACCTCTGGGTGGTCGGCCCGGCTCCAACTGATGGATTTCTCTGACCAATGCATGTGGCCGGCTGGGTTGGCGGCGGCCACATTGACTGCTTGTTGCTCTCGGCGCTTGCTGCGCTGGTCTTCGGGCTGGCTCGTGAAGACAACGTAAGATGCGTGCTCATCGGGGAACTCGTCCTGCACGGTGTCGACCGCGGGCCGAGCGGCCTTGGGCGGCGGAGCCGGAGGCGGCGGGCCGGCAGGCGGAGTCGGCGTGAGCCCTTCGCCCTTGGAGATTCTAGAGAGCCAGTTGCACTTCCGGGTCGTATGGTTGGACGGCTTCGCGCCGCTGTGGAACTTGCACGGGGCATCAAGGGTTTGCTCGTAGGAGAAGGCCGGCTGCCAAGCCAGCCGGCCGCCCTTGGGTTTCTTGGGCGCGGGCCGCCCCTCAGGCGGCGTATCTTCGACCGTGGACACCTGCCGGCTAGCGGGAGGCGGCGCAGGGCCTTTGCGCTTCTGATCGTTCTGGTGTTGGCGTCGGCCGGAATCGCCAGCCGGTGCTTGGGGCGCCGGATTGAGCACTTTTCCGGACGCGTCCACCCGGAGCTCGGTCTTCATCGAGGAGTCGGCGGTGGCATACTTGTCGGCGATGTTCAGGACCTCGTCGAGGGTAGTCGGCTCATCGCAGAGAAGCTTGTGCTTGAGGAGGGTGCCCTCTCGGCACCCGGCAGTGAAGTATTCGATGGCTTGCACCTCGTGCACCCCTTCGCGGGAATTGCGGAGCTCGGCCCAACGCGTGAGGTAGTCGCGAGTGGACTCGGCTGGGCCCTGTACGCACAGGGAGAGCTGTCTTGGCTTGGGAGCCCGCTTGTAGGTGCTGGTGAAGTTGCGAACGAAGGCTTCAGTGAAATCCACCCAGCTGCTGATGCTGAGAGGCTTGAGGCTGTTAAGCCAAGTCCGTGTCGTGCCTTGCAGCATGAGGGGCACGTATTTCACGGCAATGCGCTGGTTGCCATTGGCGATGCTGACGGCTGTGGAGTAGTCGGTCAGCCAGTCTTCCGGCTTCACCGAGCCGTTGTACTTGGGCGTGTCTCTTGGGAGCGGGAAGGGCTCGTCGCGGATGCGGGGGCCAAAACAAGGCGGGCCGACATCATCTTCTTCTTCTAGCGCCAGGGACCGGGCCAGGCGGTCGATCCGGTGGCGGGCGTCGTTTTCGCCGACTCTTTCGCGGCGACCAAGCCGGCCGCTGAGAGTCGGGTGCGCCACTGGAGGCGGGGTGGGATATCTCTCTCCGCGAGCTCGAGGCGGAGGCGGGGTGCCCCGCCATTCTATGGCTCGGGGGCGGCCGTCCGCGTCTCGCTCGATGGAGATCTGTGTCCGGCTTCGGCTGGAAGCCGGCTCTTTCTCGCGCCACGCGCGGGTGTTGCTCGTAGTCGGCGATCGGGAAGTCGCGTCGTGGTCGCGGCGTGGGGGAGGGCTCCCCGCGCAGGCGTCGGCTTCGTGCCGCCGGGCGGCTGCATCGATTAGTTGCTGTATGCGCCGCGTCATGTGGGGGAGGTCTTCGGCTTCCAAGCCGTCCAGCTCGTCTACGGCCGCCTGGGCGGCGCGCAGATTCTCGAGCGGGGTGGCGTAAACCGGGCGATCGACTCCAAGAGTGTCGGCGATGACGGCACCGCGTTGCCTGACAGCACCGGCCCGGCTTGGGCCAGCCGGAGCCGGCGTGCCGAAGGCGGCGCGGTCAGCTTCGCGCTGGTAGGCCTCGGTGAGGCGTCTTACGGAGGCCAGCCGCCGGCCCTCCGCGAGGAGGGCGAGGCGGCGTGCCTCGAGTACTTCGTCGTTGGCGTCAGCCGGAAGGGGGGCGGACAAGTCGTGGGCCGCCGCGCGCGGGGCGTCGCGGGCGCCCTCGTCAGTCGGGCCGTCATGGCCGATAACCATCACCTCGGTAGTGTTAGAATCGCGATCACCAGCCGGAGGGAGCGGGTCGTTGTAGATCGTGACGTTGGTGGGGAAGGTGTCGTAGGATGCCGTGTCGGAGTCGACAGGCATCGGGTCGGTGGAGCCAACCAACTCCAAATCCGCAGCGGGCTCGCTGGAGACGTGGAGCTGGCCGAGGAGGTTGGCGAGGTGATCGGTGCCCGCATCGGAGGCAAGCTCGTCGGAGAAGCGGGCCTTGTTGAAGAGGTCGGCGAGGCCGCTCGCCGCGCAGACGTTGGTGACGCCATGCAGCGCGTCGTGGCAAGCGCCATCGGGCGAGCCGGGCTGGCTACGCTCGCGGGGAAGGAAAAGGGTTCCCGTCCAGAACAGATCTCCGGACGACGGTGCACCTGGCCCCACGGTGGGCGCCAAATGTCGGGTGGTACGAGCGACATATGCCAACGGGTGGCTTATCATTGTGGGAGCCAATAAAACATCGCCGGTGCCTGGAAACGGGATGAGGCGTAGACATGCACGCCGGCGAATCTTACCTAGCTTCAGGGCTCTCCGAGGAGATAACACCCCTACTGCTGCTCTGCGGGGTCTCCACATGGTTACTAAATGAACAAGTAGCTACAATGCTCCTTGAGCTGTTTTGGGGGAAGGAGGAAGAAGGGCTCAACTAGCTTGCTTCCTCTCCTTGTATGGTGTCTAGGTCTAACTTGAGAATCCAACCCTTTGCATGGGTGCACCGGGGGGTTTATATAGGCCTACCCCCCGGGGGTACAATGGTAATCCAGCTGGGCGCGGGGCCTAGCTGTTTGTGACTATGCTTGCCGCCTTCTGCGCCGGCTACTGGGGCCCGCCGACTGGTGGGTCCCGCCGGCTGCTGGCTCCCTGGTCGATAGGCAGGCCCCATAGGCCAGGGCCTGGTCGGTGGCTGGTTACTGTTACTCCGTGCTGTTGACGCAGGCTTGGTCGGGGTAAGCGTGACTACAGTGACGCCGCCTTGGCGGGCGATTACTATAGCCCCGTCGTATCTTTTCTCCTTAATGGGCGTCTCCTTCGAGGAAAGTGGCAGGCCGGCTATGGGAAGCCGGCCCTCTATCTTGCCGGCTTGAGAGGAGGTGCGGCCGCCTTCGGCCTCTCTCTACCCGAAGGGGCCCACCGCCTTGGGGGCCACGCTGGCGGCCCGTCGTGGACGGCGTCGGAGCCGCCGTGGCAACAGTGCCGCGCCGGACGGGTCGTGGCCACCCGTACGGCGCACTGTACCAGGCGTGCTCCGGGTTTTGGGGGTGGCAGGCTCCACTGTAGCCACGCCCTGCTTCATCATCGCAGGGTGGACACATACATTGCGGGTACGGCTTTGACTGCTTTATGGGAGCCGGCTTCTCGTAGCCGGCCTTGCTGTAGCCGGCCTCTGGTAGTCGGCCTTCCACAGCTTTCTTCGTGAGGGTAAAGGGCGGGCCGCCCCCGAAGCCGGCCTAAGAGGTACCCGGCTGAGGGGGGAGGCGGCCCTGGGTCTTGAATCTTCTTGAAAGTCGGCCAGGCTTGTAATTTTTTCTGATGGACCAGGGGAAGCCGGCTAGGCTACCCATGGCTATTTACTCTGACAGCAGTCCATCCCGTCCATCAAGCCGTCTCCAGACTCTGAGTCCATCCAAGTCCCAGGCGACCCAGCCACGCCTCAACCCAGCCCGGGGACTGCGCCACCCGAACCGGCAGCGCCTCAACCTGGCTCGGGGGCTGCTCACCCCGGCTCGGGGACTGTCGAACCTGACCCGGGGGCTGCTGAACCCGACTCGGGGGCTGCCGCCCCAGAATCCGGAATGGTGGCCATCTTCGACGTGGTGACAGCGCCGTCATGGGCCTTGCCCATCTCCGAGTTTCTGGAAAATGGGGTCCTCCCCATGGACGATACCGAAGCCCGGCAAGTGCAGCGCCGAGCGTCCGCCTACAACATCATCAACAACAAGCTCGTCAAAGGCAGCTCCACCGGCGTGTTCCAACGCTGCATCGAGCAAGACAAGGGCATCGCGATCCTCCTCGACATACACGAGGGCGAGTGCGGGCACCATGCCGCCTCGCAATCCCTGGTGGCCAAGGCCTTCCGACATGGTTTCTACTGGCACACGGCCCTCAAAGACGCAGAGTCGCTCGTCCTCAAGTGGGAGGGATGCCAGCCGCTTCAGCAAGCTCAACCACCAGCCGACGTTGGCACTCCGAACCATCCTGATCACTTGGCCCATGGCGGTCTGGGGACTCAACATGGTGGGGCCCTTCAAGACCGCTCGAGGCGCCATGACACATCTGTTGGTGGCGGTGGACAAGTTCACCAACTGGATCGAAGCGAGACCGATCAAGAAATTGCACGGGCCAACGGTCGTCCGATTCATGCAGGACATCACGGTACGCTACGGCATGCCAAACAGCATCATCATGGACAACTGCACCAACTTCGCCAAGGGCGCGCTCATGCAGTACTGCTCCGTCTCCGGCATCCGCCTCGACCTGGCCTCCGTTGCACATCCACAGTCCAATGGCCAGGTCGAGCGGGCCAACAGCCTCATCCTATCCGTCATCAAGCCGCGGCTCATCGAGCTGCTCATCCAATCGCCAGGCAGCTGGCTCGATGAGCTGCCAACCATCCTCTGGAGTCTCCGAACAACGCCGAATCAGTCGACCAGGTTCACCCTGTTCTTCCTCGTCTATGGAGCAGAAGCCGTCATCCCAACCGACGTCGAGTTCAACTCACCGCGCGTCACAATGTACATGGAAGCCGAAGCCAAGGAAGCCCGCGGAGACGGCGTCGACCTGCTCGAAGAAGCACGTCTCCTAGCGCTTAGCCGCTCAGCCATCAACCAGCAAGGCCTGGGGCACTACCACATCAAGAAGATGAAGCCCCTCGCTTTCCGGGAGGGAGACCTTGTCCTCCGGCTCGTCCAAGAGCAGACTGGCCAACACAAGCTATTCTCCCCATGGGAGGGCCCCTTCATCGTCAGCAAGGCCTTCTGCGATCGCAACGCGTACTACCTCATCGACGCCCGCAAGTCAAACAAGCGCAAGAGGGACACCTCCGGTGAAGAAACAACCAGGCCATGGAATGCAGAGCTCCTCGGCCCGTTTTACAGTTAGCCGTGTGTACATATGTATCACTTCCTTTTGTAATCATTTGAAAACTATGGGATCCCCGAATGATGCTCGGGGGCTGCCCTTTCCGACCAAGCTATTGTGTCTCCTACATTTGTGCATTACTTTCCTCTTAAACCAAGCCGACCACCGGATCGACTCGCTCGACCCGGGGGCTCCGGGGCTGGCCGGCTTGGCCACCCATCGTTTTCCTTAGCGGCTCCCGGCGCGTTGGACCACCACAGCCTCTCACTTCGCCCTAAGCTGCAGAACCGGCTTCGGCTTTTGGCTAAGTCAAGAACCACCGGGTTGCCCAACTCAGCCCCGCCACTTTAAGTTGCTGCACGACCGGCTGCTCGGCAACCCGGCCCCGCCGGATTGCCACCAGCCGACCCAGTGGGTGTTTTGCTCGTGCTCAATGTTTCGAAAGCCAATTTACTGCACGCTCCTCTCAAAGGCCGAACCCCTTGTCACGGACCGGAGCCTCGGCCGTAAGACTCGCGCGGGGGGGGGGGGGGGACCCAGAGGGGGAAAGTTGCAAGAAACGGCTCCAAAGACAAAAAGCAAGAGCGCAGGCATCCATGAAGTTAATGCACACCGCCGGGTCGCCCAACCCGGCCTCGCTGCTTTAAGTTGCCGCACGACTGGCTGCTCGCCAACCCGGCCCCGCCGGGTTGCCGCCAGCCGGCCCAGTGGGTGTTTCACTGGCGCTCAACGTTTCGAAAGCCTAAGTACTGCATGCTCTCCACAAAGGCCGAACCCCTTGTCACGGACCGGAGCCTCAGCCGTCAGACTCGCGGGGGAAAAGCCGGGAGGGGAAAGTGCAGGAAAACGGCTCAAAAAAATGAAAAGCAAAGGCACAAACATTCACAAAGCTCATACATCATAAGTTCAGAAATAGGCCCAAGGCTAGAGTTCATTACACCCAGTTAACCCCTAGTGGGTGGGTGGACCTGTTACCTAACAGAAATTTTTACTAAGTTAAAAATCAGGCATTCCCGCCCGCCGGATCGCGCAGCTCCCGGGTCTGCTGAGGTGTCAGTATCCTCCTCCCTGGCGTCCGCATTGCGGTAGACGTCCGTCTCCTCAGAGCTGCCCTTCGGGTCGTCCAGAAGCAGGCCGTAGTCGTCAGCAGGCACGACTCCACCATCTTCCGCCTGCTCCGGCTGGAACTCGTCATGGAAGGCGAACCCGGCGATGTAGCTGCCCGGGCGGTGATCCGTCCGGCCTCCGCCTGCATCTGGTTTTCTGAGCCGACTCACTGGCCCATCAACGCATCCAGCGCCAGGTCCAGATGCCAAGACATTGCGAACCTGAGTGCCATCTCGGCGCCGGCATGAGCGGCGGAAATCCGCCACTCATGAAGACAATCCGGGCCTGCCTCCAACCACCGCGCCAGCCGCGTGAAGCTGTTCGGCGCGACGGAACCCGGCTAGAGGGCCGCCTTCATCGCCACGCCGATCTCAGAGAGCTGCCCATCTGCTCGCTCAAGACTCGTAGACGGGCCTCGGCAGCGGTCATGATCTTCGGAAAGGTCCAGCCACCCGCGGGTCAGTCCCGGAGCCGACGATCCCCTGCGGGTCGTGCTGAAAGCGGACCGCCTCCTCCGCCAGCTGGCGCGTCTCCGGGAAGGCCCCTATCGAAAAGAAAAGCAAGTCAGAAGAAAGTCACTAAGGAAGAGAAGCCGGGGTCACAACCCGGCAACAAAAAAATCAAGGGAAAGCACTTACTCGAGAAGGACTCTTCCAGGTGATGCGCTTCAAGCAACGTACCGCGCGCTCCCGGGCGATGGTGCGGTCACGCTCCTGGAGCGTCTTCTCCAGATCAGCGACTTTGGCAAGGGCCGCCTTCAGCTCGGCGTCGTTGTCCTTGGTCACCTTCACGGCTTGCTCGCGACGCCGGGTCTCCTTCGCCGTGGCCACCAGCGCCTTCAGGCGCTCCACCTTGGCCTGAAGCTGTTCCTTGTCGTCGACTAGCTTGCCGTGTTGCTGGTCCGCCTCGGCAAGGGCCTGCTGCACCTCCGCAACCTTGGCGGCCTCCGCCTTGAGGCGCTCCAGCTCGGCATCAATATGGCCCTTGTCGCCTCGGCAGGAGCAACTGGCTGGCTTCGTCGAGCGCCCACCGGGCTCCCGTCGCCTCCACCTCGGTCCCAAGCTGACCGGCGTCAGCAATGAGCCGGTCGTAGTGGAAGCCATCCTGAATCAGTCGGGTCCTCCAGGACAGCACCTCGACTACAGGAAAAAGACTCAGAAACAAAGTACTACTTTAAAATTCGACCCAACTACTACGTAGTTGGCCCGAATCTCGGGGGCTACACCTAGTGGGTGCGCTAGTGCGCCCCCACTAAACAAGGGCACGCAAGAAAAGTACCTGCTGCGGCGCGGAGCTCCTCCTCCTTGGCGGCGAGCCGTTCCTTGAGACACTGGTGCGTCTCAAGGAGACGGTTGAAGACGCCGACCCGGTAGGAGTCCAGTTGCTGCAGAAAGCAATGATCAATACAAGACAACAAGTTAAGATTCGACCCAACTGCTACATAGTTGGCCCGAATCTCGGGGGCTACACCCAATGGGTGCACCGGCGCGCCCCCACAAAGAAGAAGCAATGAAAAAAAAGAAAGGCAGAATACAAGGGAAACTTACAAACACGACGCGCTCCAGCTCCTGGGTCTGCTCGACCTCGGCCTAGGCGAAGGCCTGGATCCGGTCCGTCCGCCCTCGCAGGCGCCGGGTCACGGCGGCCATCAACGCCTCCTCCTGGGTTAGTGGCCCAAAGAAGACCTAGCTAGTCCCGCTCCCTGACGGCTGTGACCCGGCAACCCGGCGACCCCCAGGCCTGAGCACCAGGGCATGCTCCCTGCTGGCCGCCTCCCCTGAGGCCGGTGCCCCCTCCGGGGCCTTCTCCGGCACCCTCTCCGGCACCGACGCTGGCTCGATGGGCGGAGTGGCTTGCGGCTCCACCACCGGCGGCGCCTCGCTCGTCGGTGTCCGAGCTGCCCCACTGGCGCCGTCCGCGACGCCTCCCCCAACACGGCGTCACCGCCGCCTCCGTCGGCCCCCGCCCGCTCGACCACGTCGGTCCGTGGCGGGGTGTCGTCCCCAATGACCACAACCTCCCGGTCAAGGTCCATCACGTCTGCACGCCTGCCTTGGCCATGCTCCCCCTCCGACGACGACATGAAGACCGTCGCCGCCACCACCGTCATCGCTGGCATCTCCGGCCACACCGGCGCCTCGCCGGCTCGCGCCCACATCGCCGCGGCTCTAACCCAGGTCTGGGTCGACGTCGCCTCCAGCTCCACCTCGGCACGGGCCCGTGTAATGCCCTCGATGCGGCTATATCTCCCACGTGTCGAAGCACGACTTAGAGGCATAACCGCATTGAAAGCAATGTCGCAAGTGAGGTAATCTTCACACAACCCATGTAATAGATAAGGGAAAGAGATACATAGTTGACTTACACTCGCCACTTCACACAATTACATGAATAAAGCACTACATCATCCAGATACACTCAAGGTCCGACTACGGAACCAAAATAAAAGAAGACTACCCCAAATGCTACACAGATCCCCGATCGTCCCGACTGGGCTCCACTACCGATCAAGTAGAACGAAACAACACAGAGGACAAGATCTTCATCGAGCTCCTCCTTGAGCTTGGTTGCGTCATCTGCATGGTTTCATCGGCACCTGCAAACTGTTTTGGAAGTATCTGTGAGTCACGGGGACTCAGTAATCTCACACCCTCACGATCAAGACTATTTAAGCTTATGGGTAAGGTAAAGGTATGAGGTGGAGCTGCAGCAAGCGACTAGCATATATGGTGGCCAACATACGTAGATGAGAGCGACAAGAGAAGGCAAAGCACGTTCGAGAAAGTATGGTCAAGAAGTGATCCTAAAACAACCTATGTCAAGCATAACTCCAACACCGTGTTCGCTTCCCGGACCCCGCCAAGAAGAGACCATCATGGTAACACACGCGGTTGATGTATTTTAATTAAGGTCAACTTCAGGTTTTCTACAACCGGACCTTAACAAATTCCATCTGCCCATAACCGCGGGCACGTCTTTTGAAAGTTCAAATCCCTGCAGGGGTGTCCCAACTTAGCCCATCACAAGCTCTCACGGTCAACAAAGGATATTCCTTCTCCCAAGAAATTCCGATCAGACTCGGCATCCAGGTTACAAGACATCCTCAACAATGGTAAAACAAGTCCAGCAACACCGCCCGAATGTGCCGACAAATCCCGATAAGAGCTACACATAACTCGTTCTCAGGGCACACTCAAATGAGACTAGCTACGAGTAAAACCAACCCTCAAGTTTCCCCGAGGTGGCCCCGCAGGCAGCTCAGTTTGAACCAACACTCGGAGGAGCACTAGCCCAAGGGGGTTAAAATAAAGATGACCCTTGGGCAGGCCTACCCGTGGGAAAGAAAAGGCTAGGTGGCGAATGGTAAAACCAATGTTGGGCATTGCTAGTGGAGTTTTATTCAAGGCGAACTGTCAAGGGGTTCCCATTATAACCCAACCGCATAAGGAACGCAAAATCCGGGGACATAACACCGATATGACGGAAACTAGGGCAACATGAGTGGAACAAAACACCAGGCATAAGGCCGAGCCTTCCACCCTTTACCAAGTATATAGATGCATTAATTAAATAAGAGATATTGTGATATCCCAACAAAATATCCATGTTCCAACATGGAACAAACTCCAATCTTCACCTGCAACTAACAATGCTATAAGAGGGGCTGAGCAAAACAGTAACATAGCCAAACAACGGTTTGCCAGGACAAGGTGGGTTAGAGGCTTGGTTTAACAATATGGGAGGCATGGTAAGCAAGTGGAAGGTATCGCATCATAAGCATAGCAAAAGAGCGAGCAACTAGCAAGCAAAGATAGAAGTGATTTCGAGGGTATGGTCATCTTGCCTGAGATCCCACAAGGAAGAAGAACGAGTCGATGAAGATGACAAACGGATGAAGTCGAACGGATCCTCACAAACGCGACGTTATCAGAACTAACCCGAAGAAGCAACACCGGAAAGAAGCAAACAACATAGTAAACAACCATCACATAACATGGCATGATGCACAATCAAGTATGATGCATGTCCGGTTTAAATATGCATGGCATGGCAAGGGGCACAAACAAAACTACAAGTTAAGTGAAGCTCAATATGCAACGAGTTGCATATTGACGGAAGACCACATTAATTATTTAGTTCACTCTCGGTTAGGTACCCAACAATATTAAATGTTCTTAACATGGTAAGAGGTGAAGCATAACAAAAACTATAGCATCTAACCAATTTAAATGGGGCTGGATATAACAAACAACAAATCCAGTA
Organism: Triticum monococcum; assembly: GCA_034509565.1. Taxonomy (NCBI): domain Eukaryota; kingdom Viridiplantae; phylum Streptophyta; class Magnoliopsida; order Poales; family Poaceae; genus Triticum; species Triticum monococcum. The sequence goes on from CM067842.1 coordinate 612,301,911, forward strand.
ATCCCCATATGCATTTATCAATGTAAAACAACAACAATTTAAACATTTTAGTTGTTATCATGATGCGGATGACATGAACAAGTTTATGCAATTTTTATTAAAAGTTGACAAGAGCAAATATGAAGCATTTGTCACCGTGGTGGAAAGGAAAAGGGGTGCCATGGTAACGATAATGAAACGGTACCACGCCAACGTCCCAAATTCCGGTAACTCGATTGAGATGCCGGTGCAAAAGGAAAAATGACGAGGGCGTGTCAAAAGATGTTGGGGCGCTCCCAGATTCCGGGTGTCCCACGAGTTGGCGACAAGGAAACAAGTGACAGTTTGGCCACGGTGCAAACACGAGCATCTCAAACATCGCAAGCATTCGTTCACGGGCGGTCGTCTCGGCGTTATACCTTCAAAGTGTGCCTTTATCAGAATGGATCAAGTTCGAAGCGGAGAAGGGGAAGTAGACGTTTCTCGTGATGGTAGTTGAACTTGACGTTCGCGTTACACGGGACTTCGGCGACGGTCATCGTACATGGTCCGGAGTGGTGCTTGCATCTTCAGACTTGTCGGTCTCGATTTTTGCGGCGGTAGCGGTATATGTTTCATTTTCGGAGAGGTACTTAACGAATCAGACGTCCTCGGGGTGACGGTAGTTGTACACAGTTCACGAGACGTCGATCATTTGGGGTCCGACTTGCGGGTCTTGCCAGCATGAGGGGTACTTGGTGTTTTCGTAGAGGTACGATCGATCTTGGCGATGTTAGGCGTTCCCATTCGTTTGGAGAGCTACTTGGTGACTCCAAGTCCTTCGGGGTCATCACGTAGTCGTTTATGTCGCAGTCGGACTTGATGCAAAACACACTGGCCGTAGAGGTACACGACTCACAGCCATTCAGGGTCGTGGTACTGGTCATAGCGGGCGAGCAGAAGTGCATTGTCGGGTGGTAGGATCGACATATGCCAATGGGTAGCTTATCATTGCGGGGGCCAATAGAACGTCGCCGGTGCCTGGAAACGGGATGAGGCGTAGACATGCACGCCGGCGAATCTTACCCAGCTTCAGGGCTCTCCGGGGAGATAACACCCCTACTGCTGCTCTGCGGGGTCTCCGCATGGTTACTAAGTTCACAGGTGGCTACAATGCTCCTTGAGCTGTTTGGGGTGGAAGGAGGAAGAAGGGCTTAGCTCAGCCTGCTTCTTCTCCTTGTATGTGTCTATGTCTAGAAAGAGAGTCCAACCCTTTGCATGGGTGCACCGGGGGGTTTATATAGGCCTACCCCCCGGGGGTACAATGGTCATCCGACCGGGCGCGGGGCCCAGCTGTCTGTGACTATGCTCGCCGGCTTCTCCGCCGGCTTCTGGGGCGCGCCGGCTGGTGGGTCCCGCCGACTGCCGGCTCCTGGGTCGACAGGCCGGCCCCACTGGCCAGGGCCTTGTCGGCGGCCTGTTACTGTTGCTCCGTGTTTGTTGGCGCAGGCTTGGTCGGGGTAAGCATGGCTACAGTAACGCCGCCCTGGCGGGCGATTACTGTAGCCCTGCCGCACCTTATCTCCTTAATGGGCGTCTCGTTCGAGGAAGGCGGCAAGCCGGCTATGCGAAGCCGGCCCTCTGTCTCGCCGGCTTGAGAGGGGGTGTGGCCGCCTTCGGCATCTCTCTGCCCGAAGGGGCCCACCGCCTCGGGGGCCACGCTGGCGGCCCGTCGTGGAAGGCGTCAGAGCCGCCGTGGCTACAGTGCCGCGCCGGGCGGGCCGCGGCTGCCCGCACGACGCGCTGTACCAGGCGTGCTCCGGGTTTTGGGGGGTGGCAGGCCCCACTGTAGCCACGCCCCGCTTCATCATCACGGGGTGGACGCGTACAACGCGGGTAAGGCGTTGACTACTTTATCGGAGCCGGCCCGGCGGTAGCCGGCCGTGCCATAGCCGGCCTTGCCATAGCCGGCCCTGCCGGAGCCGGCCATGCCGTAGCCGGCCCTCCACAGTTTTCTTCATGGGGGTAAAAAGGGCAGGCCGCCCCCCAAGCCGGCTAGGACGGCAGTCGGCTAGGGGGAGGCGGCCCAGGTCTTGAGTCTCCCTATGAGCCGGATGGGCTCATAATTTTTTCTGAGGGGCCAGGGGAAGCCGGCTGGGCTATCCATGGCTATTTACCCCGACAGTAGTCCCCGAAGGTGGGCGAGCTTCATGGCGGACGGAAGGACGGGAAGCTTGGCCGGCTTCATACCGTGAGAGGCCGACTGCGTCGATGCAGCCGACCTCAGAGCGCTTTCCTTTATTAGGGCGACCGTGGTTGACCCGCGAACCGGCCGCGGGCCCCACGACGAGCCACGTGGCGGGGAAGCCCTGCCGTCGCACGCGCGCGACGGGACGCCGCCGCAGGCCCGGGCCCGCCACTCCTTGGCCTCGGCCCGGGCGCAGATCTTCTGTGGCCCGAGGGGGCTGCTCGCCACCCCGCGGCCGTTACCTCGCGTCATCAAGGCGCGTAATTAACGCGGGCGTGGGGGAGATGGGCACGATCGATCCCCATGACCCCCCACGCCGCGCCTCCTCGTCTCCGGCGCACGCGAATACAAGTAGGGGGGAGGGGGAGAGGCACGGGCCTGTTCGCCCCCCCCCCCTGCTCCCCGTCCCTCCTGCTCTCCTTCTTCTTCCTCGCGCCTGACGCAGCTTCGCGCCGTAGCCCTCCCACGCCGCCATGTCGCTGGCTTTGTCGAGATCGTGGGACGGGTCCAACGTCCACGACGAGCACATCGAGTTCCTCCGCCAGACCCGGCGTCTGCCCGCCGCCGACCTCGTGCAGGTGCGCCTGGCGCCCGCGAAGGAGGTCTCGCCGGCGCCGGAGGAAGGCGAGCGCGTCGTCTTCCACACGCACTTCCTCCGGGGCTTCGGCTTCCCGGCGAGCAGCTTCATGCGGTCCTTTCTCGAGTTCTACAACCTCCAACTGCACCACGTCATGCCCAGCGCAGTGCTGCAACTCTCGGCCTTTGTCACACTCTGCGAAGGGTACTTGGGGGTGCTGCCGACGCTGGAGCTCTGGGCGGAACTGTTCCAGAACAAGCTCGGCACCGTCTGCGCCGGCGTGCCGGCTCCCTGCGGCGCCTTCATCGCGATGAAGAGGGCCAGCGACGACAACCCCTTCCCCCACATTCCTCTGATCCAGTCGGTCAAGCTGTGGCAGAAGTCTTACTTCTACGTCAAGAACGTCGCCCGGCACGGCGACTACGTCAACCTGCCAGCTTACGTAGCCGGCCCGCTGGCTGGGAGGCGGCGGACCTGGGGCTACCGGTCGAAATCCCTGTCTCCAGCGAGGAACGCTTCCATCTCCCGGCTTCGGGTGATGATCCAGTCAGAAGGTCTGCTTGCATCCGACTTGGTGACCGCCTTCGTCGAGCGCCGGATCTTGCCTCTTCAAAGCCGGCCGCACATGATGTGCCAGATGAGTGGTCGGTTCGATCCTTGCCAGCTGAGCACATGGGAGATGCCCCATGCCGAGGTGGCCCTGATGGCAAACTACGTCGCCAACTTGAAGCTCACCGACGAGTGGCAGTTCGGCAAGGCGCCGTACTCCCGCGCCCATCCTCCGCCTGTGGTAAGTTTTTTCTGCTCGTCGTCTGCCGGCTTGGGTTAGCCGGCCTCTGACCAGGCGGCTATTTTTTCTTTTTTCTCTTCATCAGAATCCTCTCCTCCCGCTGCCAGCCGGGGCAGCCGGAGTCGACCGAGAGTACGCCCCAGACCACACGGTGGACTACCCCGACGACCCGGATCTCTCCGCCGTTGCCACGGAGGACGCCGCCACGGGGGATGCCGCCAAGCTCGGCGGCACCGGGCTTTCGGCCAGTTTCGACGACTGGCCGGACGATTTTGAAGCCGAAGAACTCCCGCGCCGCCAGCCGGCAACCGACCGCCGCGGCGCGAGCTCGTCTGCCGCGCCGACTGCCGGTGGCGAGAAGGGGAAGCGCCGGGCCGTGCTCCCGCTCTTAGGAAGCCGGCCGAAGAAGCCGAAGGCCTCCACCGCGGCCACAAACCGCGAGGAGGCGGCGGCGAAGGCGGCCCGCTTCCGGAAGGCGGTGAAGAAGCCCCCGTCAGTTTCTGCGTAAGTCTAGTAGCCGCCTGCATGCTTGTTATTCTGAAGTCTTCTTTTCTTGAATGCTCTTCTGATTTCCTGAGCAGGGCACCGCTCTCCCTCGAGCGAGGCCCAGCCGGCTCCGTGGTCGGGCCGAGCGCCGGTTCCTAAGGGTCCCGCCGAGTGGACCCCCGTGCCGAACTTGACGCAGCCATGCAGCGCAACGCTCGCGAGGCGCGCCGAGAGAAGGAGGCGGCGGAGCGGGAGGCGGCGGAGCGAGAGGCCGCCCAAACGGCGCCAGGGCGAGCGAGCGCGGCGGCCGAGACTTCGTCGGAGCGGGCGGCCGTGGAGACGGAGGTGGAAGGCGCGCGCAGCCAGACTCTGCTGCTCGCCATCCCCCTCCAGACCTTGGATCCGGACATCCCTCTGCCCACGGCAGAGGAGATTATCCCCGAGCAGCCGCCAGTGCAGAGGGACGAAGTCCTCGGGGCTTCTGTTGAGAGGACGTCGCCGGCAGCGCCAGCCGGAGCAGGCGAAGGCGGCCAGTCATCGGCGGTGCCGGAGGAGCCGGCCCGGGCCGCGCCCGAGGCCGGAGCCGGCCTTGAGGTCGAGCTGGCAGTGGGCCGGCCCGCTGGAGGGAGCACGGCCCCGCCAGACACTCGCCGAGTCGCGAGAGCCGAGCGGACGGCAGACGCCTTGGAGGCGGCCAGCTCCGCCACGTCCGGGTGGACTCCCAGCGGAGGGAGCAGCAAGCTGAACGTCGCGGCTCAAGAGGCTCGGAGCCGGCTGCAGGCACAGGCCGGCCTCCTGAGGCAATTCACTCAGGAGTTTCTGTCGACGCGGTCTGCAATCCGGGTAAGTCTTCACTCCTTGACCGCTCTGGTCCTTTGAATTTTTTCCGTGGGGGCGCGCTAGCGCAGTCGGGTCGGATCTTACTAGATGACTATGCTGACTGTTTTTTCTGATCTTCAGGATTATCACAACTCTCGCGCGTCCGCCTTCAACTCCCAGGCTCGGGAGCTAAGCCGGAGGACCGAAGACCTCGCTAGCAGCCGGCGTAAGTGTTTTGTCATTATTAACTTCTCGTGGGGGCGCGACAGCGCACCCACTGGGTGTAGTCCCCGAGATCCGGGCCGACTGCAGCGCAGTCGGGTCGGATCTTACTTGACGACTTTTCCTTTGCTAACTTTTCTCTTTACTTTTTGCTCGTGCAGAGGCCAACGCCGACCTGCGTAGGGAACTCGGTGTGGTGCAGGCCGCTCTTCATGCCAAGGACGCCGAGTACGCTGACTTGGCCCAAGAGCGCGACCGCCTGGCGACGAAACTGGCCGACCAAGAGGAGAGCCACAAGGCGGCCCTGCAAAAAGCGCAGGACGGCGAGGCTACCCTGAGGGCAGAGTTCGAGGCCAGGGAGGCGAGCTGGGCCGAGACGCGCCGGGCGCTGGAAGAAGGCTTCGGCCGGGTCGAGGATCTCATTGATGGTAGGCTGTCTTTCTTGCTCTTCTTCCATTCACCAGCCGCCTATGGTTTTGTTTTGACTTGTGTTTGCTGTCTTGCGCAGAGTACTTCCCCGGCCAGTCCGTCCTTGCCGCCCAAGCCATCGAAGCCTACCGCGAGGAGCGCCGTCAGGCCGGGGTTGTGATTCCGCCGGATGCGAACCGGACGTTGTCGGAGCAGCTTATCGCCGTCTAGGCGCGGCTGCAGCCGGCCCACCGGTTGCTCCGCCGGCTCCAACGTGCCGGGGCGACGATGCTGGCCGCGCTCTGGCCCGGCCAGACAATTCCCCGGACCCCAAGCCGGACGGCCGACTGGCTCGAAGTCGCAGTCGGCCGCTTCGAGGCCTGGAAGGCGTCCGCGGCCCGTCTTGGAGCCGGGCGCGCGCTGGAGTTCGTCCGCGCGTGGTACCCAGGGCTAAGCCTGGACTAGCTGCGGACGTGGCGGTCGGAGGCCGACGCCGAGCTGGAGGAGGTGCGGCCGGTGATCGCGCAGCGCGCCTCGACAATCGCCGAGTGTACCGACACCAGCGTCTTCGCGCCGGAGCTCAACGACGACGGCGCTGCCCAGCCGGAGGAATGGTTCGGGCTGAACCCGGCGGACGGCGAGGACTCGGCGGAAGAGATCGCCTCCAGCGACGAGGGCGAGGACGACGAGGAGGAGGACAGCGAAGACGTCGAGCCAACTGGTGGGGCGGCCGACCGTCCCCCAGCCGATCGTGCCTCTAGCAATGAGCCACGCGGGAGCGCGCCCTCTGCCGGAGACGACGATCAAGCCGAGGTTGGCCAGCCGGCCGCTCCTCCAGCTGGCGCGACTAATTCCGCCGCCTAACCCAGCTCGTCTGCGGCCCCGCCGGCTTGATCGGCCGTTCTTTTCGTTCCTGTCTTTCTTTTTGGACAAATTTAAGTTTCTGCAATTCCACCCACTGGGGTGTATCGAACAATGTTGGATGTCGACCTCTCTGGAGGCTTTTTGTGTAATATATTAATATATGCATGTGTTGGCGTTCATCCGAGTATACTTTTTGTCCTTAGGCTCTTTCCTTTGCCGCCTTCCCTCTTTGGGAAGGCAAGTACTTGAGTTTTCTTAGATTTGAAGTAGACTGAATGTAAGCCGGCCGGCCGGCTACTCTGGTAGTCGGTCGGCGTGAGGCAATCAGCCGGCTTTTGTTATATATGCGAGCCTGTTTGGTCCCTAGCCGTTTTTCATGTGGGTACCCTTTCCGGCTAGTGGCTCTTGCCAGCCGGGCAGTCGGTTCTTCGAGCTGCGGTTTCGACAAGAGCCAAGCCTGGGTGTCGGCACATTACTTGTCTGACTGCGGGTAGGCCTCCTAATATAACTCTAGTCGGCCAGTCCCCGGGCCGACTCGTCGGACCCGGTACCGGACAAAATAAATGAAAAGGTAATATCATATGCATGATAACTTTCATTCATAAAACAACGGGTGGCAGTCCCCGAGTCTTTCTCGGGGAGCCTACTGTATTATACTAAATATAAAAGTGGGCATGACACATACTGCGCTTTAACTGTAAAACTTCCGAAGGAGATTTGTGTTCCACGGTCGCTCCGACTCCTTGCCGGAGTCGTCTCTCTTGCGTGCCTTCGGCTTCTGCGCGTCGATGAGGTAGTAGGCGTCGTTGCCCAAGGCTCTGCTGATGATGAAGGGGCCTTCCCAGGGGGCTGCGAGCTTGTGCTGGCCGGCTGTTCGCTGGATCAGCCGGAGCACAAGGTCGCCCTCCTGGAAGGATCTTGGGCGGACCCTCCGGCTATGGTAGCGCTGCAGACCCTGCTGGTAGATGGCGGACCGGCTGAGGGCTAACAGCCGGGCCTCTTCCAGCAGGTCGACACCGTCTTCTCATGCTTCTTTGGCTTCCGCTTCCGTGTACATGGTTACCCGAGGCGAGTCGAACTCGATGTCTATTGGGATGACCGCCTCGGCGCCATATACAAGGAAGAAGGGAGTGAAGCCGGTTGATCTATTGGGAGTAGTGCGCAGACTCCATAGGACAGCCGGCAACTCATCGAGCCAGCAGCCGGCTGAACGCTCCAGGGGTACGACCAGTCGAGGCTTGATGCCGGACAGAATGAGGCCATTAGCTCGCTCCACTTGGCCGTTTGACTGCGGGTGGGCGACTGATGCAAGGTCCAGCCGGATACCCTGCGCAGCGCAGAACCGTGCCAAGGCACCTTTGGCAAAGTTCATGCCGTTGTCGGTGATGATGCTGTGCGTACGCCGTACCGGGTTGTTATATCTGCAATGAAGGTCACTGCAGTCGGCCCATTCAGCTTCTTGATCAGCTTCGCCTCGATCCATTTGGTGAATTTGTCAACGGCGACGAGCAAATGTGTCATGCCGCCGCGCGCCATCTTGAATGGGCCCACCATATCCAATCCCCAGACGGCAAAGGGCCAGGTGATGGGAATGGTCTTGAGTGCTGAAGCCGGCATGTGTTGCTGCGAGCTGAAAAGCTGGCAGCCTTTGCAGTGTTTGACTAGCGCTTTGGCGTCGTCCAAAGCAGTCGGCCAGAAGAAACCGTGGTGGAAGGCTTTGGCAACCAGTGATCTTGATGCGGCGTGGTGGCCGCATTCTCCTTGGTGTATATCCCTGAGGATCGCGATGCCTTTCTCCTGCTCGACGCATCGCTACAATACTCCGGTGGCGCTGCGCTTGACAAGCTCTCTGTTGACAATTGTGTATGCTCCAGCCCGGCGCTGAACTTGTCTTGCTTCGTTTTTGTCAGTCGGCAGGTCGTGGTTCACCAGAAAGTTGCGGATGGCTTGGGCCCATGATGGGGCGGCGACCTCCTCAGCCACCAATGTGGCCAGAGCCACCAGGGTGGGCGGGTTGGGCGGTGCAGCGCTGGAGTCGGCCGCCGCTTCCTGTGCTGAAGAAGTCCCCGGGCCGGCTACTGCAGTCCCCGGGCCGGGTGCGGCAGTCCCCGAGCCGGATACTGCAGTCCCCGGGCCGGGTGCGGCAGTCCCCGAGTCGAATATTGAAGTCCCCGGGCCGGCTGCTTGATTCTTTGAACCGGACCCGGCCCCCTCGGGGTTAGGCGGCACGGAAATGGAGTCGGATTCCGGAGACGGCTTGATTGAAGGCTTGAGGAGGCGCTGCAGGGCGACGCCGGCTGGTATTGCTTGCCGCGTGGATCCTATTCGGGCCAGGGCGTCTGCTGGCTCGTTGTCGGCTCGCGGCACGTGAAGGAACTCACACCCGTCGAAGTATCCGCTGATTTGCTGTACTAGGAAACGGTAGCTCACCATGTTCGCGTCCTTGGCATCCCAGTCGCCAGAAGACTGCTGCACCACCAAATCCGAGTCACCATAGCACAGGATCCGGCGAATACCAAGCTCCTTGGCAAGCCGGAGCCCGTGTATGAGCGCCTCGTACTCGGCTACGTTGTTGGAGGCGGCGAAGTGGATCTGCAGCGTGTATCTGAGCTTGTCGCCCTTTGGGGAAGTAAGGACGATGTCGGCTCCCAAGCCGGTGCGCATCTTGGATCCGTCAAAGTGCATGCGCCAATGGGTGGAGTCGGGCCCCGGTGGTAAGTACTGGGTCTCGGCCCAGTCGACGAGGAAGTCGGCCAGCGCTTGCGTCTTGATGGCGGTGCGGGGTTGGTAGAAGATGGTGTAGGGGGCCAGCTCGATGGCCCATTTGGCCACCCGGCCGGATGCATCCCGGCTGCCTATGATGTCGGCAAGCGGGGAAGTGCATACGACCGTGATGGGATGCTCTTGAAAGTACGGCTTCAGCTTCTTGGCGGCGAAGTACACGCCATAGCACATTTTCTGATAGTGCGGGTAATTTTGCTTCGAGGCGGACAGCACCTCGCTCAGGTAGTAAACCGGCCTTTGGACCGGCTGGGCTCGTCCTTCTTCGGGGCGTTTGACCACAATGACGGTGCTGACCACCCGGCTAGTGGCGGCAATATATAGGAGCATGGGCTCCTTCTCAGTCGGTGCCGCCAAGACAGGCGGCATGGACAACATTTTCTTCAGCTCGTGGAAAGCTTGGTCAGCCTGGTCGATCCACTCAAAGTGAGTGCTCTTCTTCATGAGGCGGTAGAGGGGGAGAGCTTTTTCTCCAAGCCGGCTGATGAAGCGGTTAAGAGAGGCCATGCACCCGGTGAACTTCTGAATCTCTCTGAGCTTGGTTGGGACCGCCATCCTCTCGATGGCCTTGATCTTCACAGGGTTGCACTCTATGCTGCGTTCAGAGACCAGGAAGCCTAGGATCTGGCGGGCTGGCACTCCGAACACGCATTTCTCCGGGTTGAGCTTGATCCGGAACCGGCGCAGGTTCTCGAACGTCTCCTTCAAGTCTTCCAGCAGAGTGCCACGCTTCTCCGTCTTCACCACAACATCATCCACGTAAACGTGGGCATTCTTGCCGAGCTGCGTGAGGAGGCACTTCTGCATGCAATGCTGAAACGTGGTGCCGGCATTCCTCAAGCCGAACGTCATGGTTAGGTAGCAGAAGGCTCCAAACGGCGTGATGAAGGCGGTCTTCAGTTGGTCATCCGGGTTTAGCTTGATCTGGTGGTATCCCGAGTAGGCATCCAAAAAACTCAACAGCTCGCATCCGGCTGTGGAGTCTATCACTTGATCAATTCTGGGCAGAGCGAAGGGATCTTTTGGGCAGGCTTTCTTGAGGCTCATGTAATCTATACACATGCGCCACTTGTTATTGTTTTTCAGCACGAGAACCGGGTTCGCGAGCCATTCGGGGAAGAAAACTTCCATGATGAAGCCGGCTGCGAGGAGCCGGGCTATCTCCTCCCCTACGATCCTTCTCTTCTCTTCTGACAGTCGGCGGAGGGGCTGCTTGACTGGTTTAGCATCCTCCCGCACGTGCAATTTGTGCTCGGCGAAATCCTTCGGAACACCCGGCATGTCCTTGGGGGACCATGCAAAGATATCCCGATTCTCACGGAGGAAATCGGCGAGCTCGCCTTCCTATTTGCTATCCAGACTCGCCCCAATGACGGCAAACCTCTCGGGGTGCTCGGGGTCGAGTTGTATTTTCTTGGTCTCCTTGGCCGGCTGGAAAGATCCTTGGGCATCATACTCCTTGGAGTCGGCGGGTTGGTTGAGCTGCTTGCTAGCCAGGGCCACGACCCGGTCCAGCGTCTTCCTCTCGGCAGCGATCACGAGGGATTCAGCCAGCCGGCTGCTGGCCGCGGCGCAGTCGGCGGACTTCTTGTAGTCGCCGGCGATGGTGATGACACCCTTGGAGCTCGTTATCTTCATCTTGAGGTAAGCATACTGGGGGACCGCCATGAACTTGGCCAAGGCGGGTCGGCCAAGCAAGGCATGATAAGGGCTCTCCAGGTCCACCACCTCGAACCAGATTGCTTCCCGGCGGAAATGATCCTTGCCCCCAAAGAGCACGTCGATCTTGAGCTTGCCGATGGGGGCACAGGACAATCCGGGTACGATGCCGTGGAACACCGTTCGAGTCGGCGCGAGTTGCTTGGCCTTGACGCCCAGCTTCTCCATGGTGTCGCGGTACAGGATGTTGATGCTGCTCCCGCCGTTGATCAGCACGCGGGAGAAGCGTGCGGCGCGCGTGTCCGTTGCGAGGGTGGCCTCTAGGACCAATGCGTAGGAACCGGGGGATGGCATCACCTCTGGGTGGTCGGCCCGGCTCCAGCTGATGGGTTTCTCCGACCAGTGCATGTGGTCGGCTGGGCTGGTGGCGGCCATGTTGACCTCCTGTTGCTCTCGGCGCTTGCTGCGCCGGTCTTCAGGCTGGCTCGTGAAGACGACATAAGACGCTTGCTCGTCGGGGAACTCGTCCTGCATGGCGTCGACCGCGGGCCGGGCGGCATTGGGCAGCGGAGCCGGCGGCGGCGGGCCGGCAGGCGGAGTCGGCGTGAGCCCCTCGCCCTTCGAGATTCGGGCGAGCCAGTTGCACTTGCGGGTCGTGTGGTTGGACGGCTTCGGGCCGCTGTGGAACTTGCACGGGGCATCAAGGGTTTGCTCGTAGGAGAAGGCCGGCTGCCAAGCCGGCCGACCGCCCTTGGGCTTCTTGGGTGCGGGCCGCCCTTCCGGCGGCGCGTCTTCGACCGTGGCCACCTGCCGACTGGCAGGAGGCGGCGCAGGGCCCTCGCGTTTTTGATCGTTCTGGTGTTGGCGTCGGCCGCCGTCTCCAGCCGGCGCTTTGGGCGCCGGATTGAGCACCTTTCCGGATGCGTCCACCCGGAGCTCGGTCTTCATCGAGGAGTCGGCGGTGGTGTACTTGTCGGCGATGTTTAGGAGCTCGTCGAGGGTAGTCGGCTCATCGCAGAGAAGCTTGTGCTTGAGGAGGGTGCCCTCTCGGCACCCGGCTGTGAAGTATTCGATGGCTTGCACCTCATGCACCCCCTCACAGGAGTTGCGGAGCTCGGCCCAACGCGTCAGGTAGTCGCGAGTGGACTCGGCGGGGCCCTGTACACACAGGGAGAGCTGTCTGGGCTTGGGAGCCCGCTTGTAGGTGCTGGCGAAGTTGCGAACGAAGGCTTCAGTGAAGTCCACCCAGCTGTTGATGCTGAGCGGCTTAAGGCTGTTAAGCCAGGTCCGCGTTATGCCTTGCAGCATGAGGGGCACGTACTTTACGGCAACGCGCCGGTTGCCATTGGCGATGCTGACGGCTGTGGAGTAGTCGGTCAGCCAGTCTTCCGGCTTCACCGAGCCGTTATACTTGGGTGTGTCTCTTGGGAGCGAGAACCCTTTGGGGAAGGGCTCGTCGCGGATGCGGGGGCCGAAGCAAGGCGGGCGACATCGTCTTCTTCTTCTAGCGCCAGGGATCGAGCCAGGCGGTCGATCCGGTGGCGGGCGTCGTTTTCGCCGATTCCCTCCCGGCGACCAAGCCGGCCGCTGAGAGTCTTGTGAGCCACTGGGGGCGGGGTAGGATATCTTTCTCCGCGAGCTCGAGGCGGAGGCGGGGTGCCCCGCCATTCCATGGCTTGGGGGCGGCCGTCCGCGTCTCGCTCGATGGAGACTTGGGTCCGGCTTCGGCTGGAAGCCGGCTCTTTCTCGCGCCGCGCGCGGGTGTAGCTGGTAGTCGGCGACCGGGAGGTGGCCCCGTGCTCACGGCGCGGGGGAGGGCTCCCCGCGCAGGCGTCAGCCTCGTGCCGTCGTGCGGCCGCATCGATTAGTTGCTGGATGCGCCGTGTCATATGGGGGAGATCTTCGGCTTCCAAGCCGTCTAGCTCGTCTACGGCCGCCTGGGCGGCGCGCAGGTTCTCGAGCGGGGTGGCGTAGACGGGGCGATCCACCCCAAGCGTGTCGGTGATGACGGCGCAGCGTTGCCTGACAGCGCCGGCCCGGCTAGGGCCAGCCGGAGCCGGCGTGCCGAAGGCGGCGCGGTCAGCTTCGCGCTGGTAGGCCTCGGTGAGGCGTCTAACGGAGGCCAGCCGCCGGCCCTCCGCGAGGAGGGCATGGCGGTGTGCCTCCAGAACTTCATCGCTAGCGTCAGCCGGAAGCGGGGCGGACAAGTCTTGGGCTGCCGCGCGTGGGGAGTCGCGGGTGCCCTCGTCGGTCGGGCCGTCGAGGCCGATAACCATCACCTCGGGGGCGTCAGGATCGCGATCGCCAGCCGGAGGGAGCGGGTCGTTGTAAACCGTGACGTTGGTGGGGAAGGTGTCGTAGGATGCCGAGTCGGAGTCGACGGGCATCGGGTCGGTGGAGCCAACCGACTCCAAGTCCGCAGCGGGCTCGCTGGAGACGTGGAGCTGGCTGAGGAGGCCGGCGAGGTGATCTGCGCCCGCATCGGAAGCGTGCTCGTCGGAGATGCGGGCCTTATCGAAGAGGCTGGCGAGGCCGCTAGCCGCGCAAGCGTCGGCGACGCCACGCAGCGCGTCGCGGCAAGCGCCATCGGGCGAGCCAGGCTGGCTGCGCCCGCGAGGAAGGAAAAGGGTTCCCGTCCAGAACAGGTCTCCGGACGATGGTGCACCTGGCCCCACGGTGGGCGCCAAATGTTGGGTGGTAGGATCGACATATGCCAACGGGTGGCTTATCATTGCGGGGGCCAATAGAACGTCGCCGGTGCCTAGAAACGGGATGAGGCATAGACATGCACGCCGGCGAATCTTACCCAGCTTCAGGGCTCTCCGGGGAGATAACACCCCTACTGCTGCTCTGCGGGGTCTCCGCATGGTTACTAAGTTCACAGGTGGCTACAATGCTCCTTGAGCTGTTTGGGGTGGAAGGAGGAAGAAGGGCTTAGCTCAGCCTGCTTCTTCTCCTTGTATGTGTCTATGTCTAGAAAGAGAGTCCAACCCTTTGCATGGGTGCACCGGGGGGTTTATATAGGCCTACCCCCCGGGGGTACAATGGTAATCCGACTGGGCGCGGGGCCCAGCTGTCTGTGACTATGCTCGCCGGCTTCTCCGCCGGCTTCTGGGGCCCACCGGCTGGTGGGTCCCGCCGACTGCCGGCTCCTGGGTCGACAGGCCGGCCCCACCGGCCAGGGCCTTGTCGGCGGCCGGTTACTGTTGCTCCGTGTTTGTTGGCGCAGGCTTGGTCGGGGTAAGCGTGGCTACAGTAACGCCGCCCTGGCGGGCGATTACTGTAGCCCCGCCGCACCTTATCTCCTTAATGGGCGTCTCCTTCGAGGAAGGCGGCAGGCCGGCTACGCGAAGCCGGCCCTCTGTCTCGCCGGCTTGAGAGGGGGTGTGGCCGCCTTCGGCATCTCTCTGCCCGAAGGGGCCCACCGCCTCGGGGGCCACGCTGGCGGCCCGTCGTGGAAGGCGTCAGAGCCGCCGTGGCTACAGTGCCGCGCCGGGCGGGCCGCGGCTGCCCGCACGACGCGCTGTACCAGGCATGCTCCGGGTTTTGGGGGGTGGCAGGCCCCACTGTAGCCACGCCCCGCTTCATCATCACGGGGTGGACGCGTACAACGCGGGTAAGGCATTGACTGCTTTATCGGAGCCGGCCCGGCGGTAGCCGGCCGTGCCATAGCCGGCCTTGCCATAGCCGGCCTTGCCATAGCCGGCCCTGCCGGAGCCGGCCATGCCGTAGCCGGCCCTCCACAGTTTTCTTCATGGGGGTAAAAAGGGCGGGCCGCCCCCCAAGCCGGCTAGGACAGCAGTCGGCTAGGGGGAGGCGGCCCAGGTCTTGAGTCTCCTTATGAGCCGGATGGGCTCATAATTTTTTCTGAGGGGCCAGGGGAAGCTGGCTGGGCTACCCATGGCTATTTACCCCGACACGCATCCTCCTCTCCGCTCGAATGAGGCAGAGGCAGAGCAACGGCTTGACAAACTTGATGCCATGGCTACGGGCTGAGGAATGAGGTCCGGTGAGGGTGGCAACACTGCTGGTGGAGGATGGCGTGGCATAGAAGGCAGGGGCGCGAGGAGACGAAGCAGAGGACGGGGAGGCCGGAGGAGCTTCTTATGGAGCTCGGGACGGAGTTGGTGGCGTGCGAGGCGGCAGAGGAGATGCACATCAGGGACGAAGAGGCAGGGGCGTCTGACACAAGGCGGCCGAAGGCGCAGGTGTCGGGGTTCCTCCCTTGTGCTGTGGTTGCGGGAGCTCGAGCCTCCCTAGAGAAGAAGCAGGGAAGAAGCTCAGGCGGCCACAAGAAGGGGGCGACACGGTGGAGCCGCGGGGCCGGGGACGATGCTGGGACGACGGCTCCAGCGCGGGGATGCTTGGATCCCGCTGGAGCCGAGTCTAGAGGCGGGCGGCGCAGCTTCCTGAGAAGCTTGGGGCTCTCCATGGGGGAACAGGCGCGCGATGGAGGCGGGGTAGAGTAGAGGGAGCGAGGGGATCAGGGGAGAAGACGGTCGGCGCGCCCTCTCCTGCGTTGCGTGTGCAGCGGCGCTGGAGGGAGACAAGGGGGGTCGAGGAGATGGGGAGGGCATAGGCTGCGGTTCTCTCTCTGGCAGCGCACAAGAGAGAGGAAAGAGATCGAGAGAGAGGTGGCGGCGCTACGGAAGGGAGGAAAGAGATCGGGAGAGAGTTAGGGTTGGAAGGGTGGTTGGGCCGGCCTGGGACCGTGAAGTAAGATGGGCCGGAGCTGCAGTGAAGGATGGCCTAGCTGGTCCTAAACGACCTGGTGGGCTGGGATCTCTTCCCTCTCATAACTCTTTAGCAGAAAAGGATTAAAGAGAAGGAAAAGAAAGAGAGGTTAGGGAAGAAGCTTGAGCAGGAGGGTATTTTTTCTCGGAGTCAAAAAAATGAGTTTGACCCAAGAAAATTAGAAATGGCATGACCGAAAGATATAAATTCAAACTCATTTGAATTTAATTCAAATGGGTTTGAACTAGGACTTGGTTATAGAAGTGTGCAAAAATGTTGAGGTTTTTGGTGGAACTCCGGAAAGTGAAGAAAGAATATATGGCAAGGTTTGAGGAGCAACTCGAAGCAGAAAAGACCTGATAGTTTTAAATTGCAAGTGTGTTTGCGGTAAATCCAAATAATTGGAATATTTACTATAGCTCTCTAAATATCGAGAGGATATGTTGTATAGAGAAATCACCAGGTGAGTTCCCTCAATTTAAATAGATCAAAGATCTATGCATTTTATTTAGTTGAGTTTTAAAGAAGAGGTGCAAGAAGACATGATGCAATGCACATGATGCCATGATGAATGCAACAAGCAAAACAAAACACACAACGAAACCCGGAAAACATGGAAGGCACCTGAAACTCCGGTCTTGGGGCGTTACATTCCGGTCCCGCCAGGACAGGCCTTCAGCGTCGGTAGGGTCCAGACCGAGGTCCGCATCCGCTCGCTCCGCCACCTCGTCCCGGTCGATGGTGCCGGACCGGCTCCTCTGGAATGCGGCGCCCTCGACGGACGCAGCATCCGCCGCCGCCAGCGCCATCGAGATCGGGTGACATGAGACCCAAGAAAAGTAAGTACGCAAAAGCCAAGCAGAGCCAGTCGGCCACTCGGTTCAGGGCACTCACCCCGGCACCACCGGAACAACGGGCCTCGCCGCCCTCTCCTGCGGAGCAGCGCGCCTCCTCTTGGCGGGCGGCTTCGCACCCCCGGCCGGGTCCGCCGCGCACTTCATGGTCAGGGCCTGTGGCGCGACGCTATCCTTCGCGTGCGGCCGCCTCGCCATCGGCGCCCCCCAAGACGACCCGGCTCCCCCCGCGCCGCCGCATCCTCCACCTGGCGCCGCTACATCGAGGGCTCACGTCAGCACCCCCAATGCCGTTCCACAACCGGCAACTCGAGAAGTAAAGACAAGACTCACCCTCTCGGCGCGCTAAACTCACGTCAGCGGTCGCCCCCTCCCCTCCGCCATGGGCCTCGGGCTCCTCCGAGGCGACGCGCACCACAAATTCGCCCGCGTCCGGTCGTAAGGATGCCGGATGGCATTCAGAAGCACCTCTCGCATCACGTCAGGGCGAACAACAAGATAAGTAGCAGAAAAATACGGAGACCAAGGACTCACCAATGGTGCCGGGTTCCCGTGGTTGTACGGGGCTTTCCCGAACTCCCAGTCACCCTGCAGGTTGGCCTTGGAGATGTCATTGACCCGGCGCGCAACCTGGTCCGCGCCCAGCCGCGTGTTCGCCACGCGGTTGGGGTCCTGGAGGCTGGTCATCTGACCGATGAGGTGGCTGCACTACTGCAGCGGCAGCACTCGGCGGACGATGAAGGCAGTGATGAGGTCAGTGCCGGTGAGCCCCTCCCACTCCTTCATTACCGACACTCGCTCGCACAGGTTGAGCACCTCCTGCGACGGATGCTTGGGGTAGTACCCCCAATTCCGATTCTCCCTCGGCAGCGAGTTGACGAAGGGTGGCAACTTGATGAGGTCCGCGCCAAGGTTGCAGACGTAGAAAAAAGAAATGTACCACTTCTTGGCAGAATCCTGCAGCGGCATCTTCGGGCAGTCAGCGCCCGACCGCTTGGAGATGACGGCGGCCCCACACTCGGACATCCCCCCGGCCCTCGGCCCCTGCTGCTTCAAGGAGAAGTGTACCCAGAGGTCGATCGAAGGCTCGAACCCCCAGGTACCCCTCACAAAGGGTGACGAAGCCCGACAGCTGCATGGTGGCGCCAGCGTCTAGATGATGGGACTGGAGCCCGAAGAACTCGAGGAAGTCACAGAAGAAGTCGCTCGCGAGAAGCCCGGACCCGCGCTTGAAGTGCAGGAAGAAGACCACGCGCTCCGTACCCTCGGGCCGCGGCTCCCGCTCACCCTGCGAAAGGCGCGTGGCGACATCCGTGGCCCCCCTCAGGCGCCTGGTGGTGTGAAGGTAAGCGATGTCATCAAGGGTGACGGTCAAGCCCATCCACGAGCCCACGGTAGCGCCATCGACGAAAGCACGGAAGAGAGAAGAAAGAAGAAGGTGGCTACGAAGCTCTCCTCAAAGCAACGAGCATCGCGATTTGCGGCGGTCGCAAGAAGCAGAGGAAGGAAGACGAAGGCAGGGGCGCAAGCGAGAATGATATTCGCCGCCCCCTCCTCGCCTTGATTTATAAGCCACGGTTCGAAACGTGGGGGAGTGGGATTGTTTGCGCTCGCCTTTCCCACTTCCCTGCAATAACTGCGAATGAACACGTGCCATAACTCCCTCCAGAATGGCAACCAACTTGCGGACATGGCAATAAATCCGCACGCGTGGGCCGAGGGCGCGCGGCCGTGGGCCCCAGCGTGTCGCCTTGTCCTGTCACGCGTGTGGCTTGTCAGGCCCCTCCAGCTCATAAACGCCATGTGGCGCCCGCGCGAAGCCCAAAAGATTGCCTCAAAGATTCGATGAACTCCTCGGTTTCCCGCCACTGTTGGGATGCCGCGATCCGGCTTCCGGAAGCCGGCACACAGTGGGTGTTGCCGGACCTAGCGGTCACAAAATTCGCCTCCTTCAAAAGGGGAAACTGCGAAGGCCCTCCCATCCAAAGACGGCAGACCTTTACAGCTTCGGGGACTACTGTCGGGGGGACGAACCCTGGGCAGGCAACGGAAACCGGATCCTTTTCAAAAACAATGGGGCCAGCATCGCCCCTCAAGACGGCTCACGCTTGGCCGGGTCGCTCGACCCGGCCAAGCCCCTCGACCCGGCCTAATCCTTGACCCGGCCAGACTCCTCGACTCGGCCCCAACAACCAGCTCAAGGCAGCCGGACCCAGCACATCAAGACTTCTCCAACAAGCCAGCTCCTCTCTCGGTATGTTCTCCAACCCGGCCAAGGGTCAGTGGCCATCCCACCCCCGCCGTACGATGGGACAAGTTCCACCAACTGATGACCAAAGCCACTGTGCCCCACCCATGCCTCTGGTCAGCCGGGCATGGCAACAGTGCCCCCACCTACCAGCTGACCAGGGCCGGCGTGGCAACAGTGCACCCGTCGTTCCTGATGACGCCAGAAAGCGGTGACCTAACGGAGCGCCACAGTAGCCGACCCGACTCGGCCACTCCCTGACGATCGACAAGACGGCGCACAGTGCCCCTAGGCATGCGGGGCCCGCACCCGGGGAACCCGGTGAGACCTGGCACCCGGCGGGTCCCAGCACCGGGTTCCTAGATACTGACAACCTGGCCCTACGGCCTTGTAACATTAACCTTGTACCCATGGGGGGTTGACCTATAAAACCCCCAGGAGCCCTCATGCATACGGGCGAACTCACTCCCACACACACCTAGCAAGAAACGCCCGAGGAGAAGGAGCAGCCTAAGCCTTGGCCAACCCTCCTTCTTCCTCCATACAGCTCTAGGAGCAACCCTGTACTGATACCTATCAACTACACTCGACAGGACTAGGGGTGTTATCTCTCCGGAGAGCCCCAAACCTGGGTATGTCTTACGTCCCGCGCTCGCTCATGCCGACCTTGCCTCTGGAGCCAACCAGTGCCCTCGAGCCTCCTCCTATATTTAGCCATCCCTTGGCATCTGTTGTTCGCCCACCACGACAAGGTTCTTTGTGTTGGATTGAATATTATGAATCTGAAGTTGTTTGATGCATATCGTATAATTGACCCACGGATACTTGTGGTGATATTGGAGTATCTAGGTGACATTAGGGTTGTTTGATGTGTGCCATATGGTGTTATTTCACTACGAACTCTAGGGTTGTTTGTGACACTTATAGGAATAGCTCAATGGATTGATCGGAATGAATAACTTTGAGGTAGTTTTGTACCCTACAAGTAATTTCACCTTATGTTCTCCGCCATAGGTACTATGGAGTGACTTTTGTCGCACGTTGAGGGATTGCCATATGATCTAATTATGTTATCATTGTTGAGAGAACTTGCACTAGTGAAAGTATGAACCCTAGGCCTTGTTTCCAAGCATTGCAATACTATTTTGCTCACTTTTACTACTAGTTACCTTGCTGTTTTTATATTTTCAGGTTACAAAAACCTATTTCTACCAGGTATATTGCACTTGTATAACCATCTCTTCGCCAAACTAGTGCACCTATACAATTTACCATTGTATTGGGTGTGTTGGGGACACAAGAGACTCTTTGTTATTTGGTTGCAGGGTTGTTTGAGAGAGACCATCTTCATCCTACGCCTCTCATGGATTGATAAACCTTAGGTCATCCACTTGAGGGAAAATTGCTACCGTCCTACAAAACTCTGCGCTTGGAGGCCCAACACGAGTCTACAAGAAGAAGTATGCATAGTAGACATCACGTACCCGACCCCAAGCTAGGTTCAATCCGTATGATGTCGGTTCCCCGACTTCAAGGTGGGGGGGGAGGGGTCGTCCAATGCATGCGCTCAAACTTTATTTGGTCTAACATGGCACACGTAGCAATAGTAAACCATCATGGTCAAGCCCTTCTCGTATGTTAGGTCAAAGGGATAGATTGTGTGGGCCCCCCCTAATTATCGGTCAAGGATGATATATATATAAATATACCTCGAGGCGGCGTCTATAAACAGCACAAGGGAGACATGCACTGGTATGTGTCGGTGCTATACAAACGATTTTTTACCCCTTTCCGTGACAACGTTTGGAACCGTCGCCAAGTGAGTGTGGGCGATAGGGAGTTCTTCCCACATGACCCAGAAACCTTCGGGATATGCCCTCCTGGCACACACACACTCAGCATAATGAGGTCGTGTGCAACAGGCGAGCGCTCAAATACGGTAATACATACAGTAGAGCTAAAAATACAATTATACAGGCAAAATTGCTTTCGATCGCAAGTACACCCCTTGCAGTTTGTCCCCACTAAACGTTTCCGTTCGTATGTACATCCCACACAGTCGCTCCAAGGAAAACGTTTCCGTTCACAGGTACATCACACACAAGTTTCCCCGTTAAATCGTTTGTGATAGCATTGCCATTGCACACGATATTAACAATTTTATCGTTTGCGTTATTGAATGCATCACACACGGTGCGTAGAAGATACTGTGTGGCAAAGGTTGTCCATCACACATAGTTTTATGTGGTGAACGTTTGCGCAAGGTGGCCTAACGCAAACAGTTTTCAAGAGGATGTCGTGTGTGCAGTGGAGATTGATCGCACACGTAGCTAGAAACGTTTCTGATCTCCATGTCTATCACAGACGTTTCACTTTCGCAAAACGAGTGCGGTGTAATCCCTAATTAAATCCTAATTTAAAAATCACATGTTTTGAATTTGAAAGTAGGCAATCACTTATTTCATATCCAACCATGTTTATTACAAATATAGGTTCAACCACGAATGCATAATTCAATGCACATGTACATATACTTAAGAACTACAGAAGCACCAAGTAAAGAATGATGAACCACAGTGGTACTAAAGATTGTAAAGAGAGAGGCGAAAGACATTCTGGTCGCTGGAGAAGGTGAAGCGAAATGCCCATATTGTGTCCTCCTCCATGCATACTCTAGGCCAACCCCTTGTGGTGGCTTCCCGTCCATCCTTCACTGTCTTCATTACGACTTCTCGATGCTCATTGTAGTCTGGATGAAATACTTTAACCTTCATTGCGTGTCCACCAATCATGTACTTTGCGAGGTAATTGTGACGCCCCAAGACCGGAGCTTCAGATGCCTTCCAGTGTTTCCGGGTTCCGTCGTGTGATTTGTCTGGTTCATTGCATTCATCTTTGCACCGTGTGCATTGCATCATGTCATCATGCCATCATGTCATTTCTTTTTCTTAACTCAACCAAATAAAATCGGATGGATCTTCGGTCCATTTAAATCGAGGGATATTCACATGGTGAAATTCTCTTTATAACATATCTCCCAATATGTGTAGGGGGCTATATTAAATATTCCATTTTTGGAATCACCCATGAACACACGTGCAATAATTCCCCATGTCCATTCCTCTTCGAGTTTGACCTTCAAACCTTGCCAATATCTCTCATCTCTTTTATCGAGGCTCCTCCTAAAACCTCAACATTTTTGGACACTTCTATAACCAAGCCCTAGTTCAAACCCATTTGAATTAAATCCAAATGTGTTTGAATGACATCTTTCAATCATGTCTCCCCTAATTTTCATGGACTGTGCACATTTTTACGAGTCCGTGAAAATTATCCCCGTGCCCAAACTCTTTCTCTAACCTTTCTTTTCTCCCCTTTTTCTTTCTCTTTATTTTTCTATTTTGAAAAGGGTGAGAAGAGGAGTGAGAAGAGGGAGCCAGGCCGGCCATTTACCTCTAAGCCCATCAGCCAGCCCACATGGGCCTCTCGCGCCGGCCCACCAGTCCCGCTGCTAACCTAACCCGATCCCCTCCTCCCTCTCGCTCCCACCAGCGCCGCGAGGAGCCCGAGATCCATCTCCCTTGCAGTGCCCCATTCGCTCGATCCCCGTGCTCCAACCGATTCCCTTGACCCTCTCCCTCTGGTTCTCCTAGCGCCGCCAGCTCCTCCTCCACCTCGCCTCTCCACAAACGCTATTGTTGCTTCTTCCAGCATCGCAGGATGCATCCAGGGGACCAATCCCCATGGCGCCATCGTCTCAGGCCACGCCGCCGGCGGGATCCCGCATGCCTCCGCCCGGATCAGCCTGCGCGCCGTTCCCGCCAACCTCGACCTCCAAGGCCCCTTCCCTCGCGCCTCGTCCTCCTTCTCCTTCCCACCTCCACCTCTCATCTCTCTTGTTCTCTGTAACAGGAGCCCAACTCATGGCCGCCGAACCCCTGCCTCGACTCAGTTCTCACCGGAGACGCCGTCGAGCGCCCGGAGCAGCACCGCCCTCCATTCCCTGCGCCGCTGCATCGCCGGAGCAGAAGCTCCATCCGCCCGACCTCCGTTTCCAGCAGTTGCCGGCAAGCGAGCCGCTGCCACGACCGCCCGCCTCATCGCGTTCCCCTCCGCCTATGTCCACCTTGTTTCGTCTCTGTTAGGGCCTGCCTCCTGTCGCTGTTGTGCTGCGGGACCTCGATGCTGAGTGCCACATAGTTGGATTCCTCATAGTCACCACCGAACCCGTTTGCATACCTTTGCTGTCGGATGCGCCAAGTCCAGCCGGTCCGGGACCACCTCAAGTCCGACCACTGCACGGATATGCCAAGTTCTTCTACGAACCGTGAACAACTAACATCAACGTTAAACGTGTACCACTACCACCGCCCGAACGTCTATAGAACATGTACCGTCAACCCTCGAAGAACCGTGGACGTCAAGATCCTCGTCGTGACTTCGAACATGTACGGAATGTGCACAACTACAAAATGGGTACCACTACCGTTGCCGAAGACCTGTGTAACGGAACCGTTAAGTTCGACTACCGTCATGTGAACAACTACTTCCTCTACCATAGCCGAGTACCACTACTTCCCACGACAATCGTGAACGACTACACCGCTTGACCCGAACCGCTTCGAGAACACACACTTCGAAGGTATAACCATCGAGACGACATTCGTGATCGAATGCTTGCGATGTTTGAGATGCTCATGTTCAAACCGTGTTCGAATTGTCAATGCACGTTGCCCCTCTTTTGCCTTGTTACCGTCATCTCGTGGGACACCCAGAATCCGGGAGCGCCCCACCATATTTTGCACGCATCCGCACACTGGAACCGGAATGTTGCCGTGGCACCGTTTTCATTATCGTTGTTGTGGCACCCCTTTCCTTTCCACCATGGTGACAAATTGTAGGATCGAAAGTATGTCTAGAGGGGGGTGATTAGACTACTTGACCAAATAAAAACTTAACCTTTTCCCAATTTTAGTTCTTGGCAGTTTTTAGCTATCTTAGGACAAGTCAAGCAATCATTACACAATTCAAGCAAGCATGCAAAGAGTATATTAGCAGCGGAAAATAAAGCATGCAACTTGCAAGAATATAAAGGGAAGGGTTTGGATAATTCAAATGCTATTGGAGACACGGATGTTTTTCCCGTGGTTCGGATAGGTGGTGCTATCCTACATCCACGTTGATGGAGACTTCAACCCACAAAGGGTAACGGTTGCGCGAGTCCATGGAGGGCTCCACCCACGAAGGGTCCACGAAGAAGCAACCTTGTCTATCCCACCATGGCCATCGCCCACGAAGGACTTGCCTCACTAGCGGTAGATCTTCACGAAGTAGGCGATCTCCTTGCCCTTACAAACTCCTTGGTTCAACTCCACAATCTTGTCGGAGGCTCCCAAGTGACACCTAGCCAATCTAGGAGACACCACTCTCCAAGAAGTAACAAATGGTGTGTTGATGATGAACTCCTTGCTCTTGTGCTTCAAATGATAGTCTCCCCAACACTCAACTCTCTCTCATAGGATTTGGATCTGGTGGATAGAACATTTGAGTGGAAAGCAACTTGGGGAAGGCTAGAGATCAAGATTCATATGGTTTGAATGGAATATCTTGGTCTCAACACATGAGTAGGTGGTTCTCTCTCAGAACATATGAGTTGGAATGGTGTATGTGTTCTGATGGCTCTCTCCACGAGTGAAGAGGAGGTGGAGGGCTATTTATAGCCTCCACACAAAATCCAACCATTACACACAATTTATCAATCTCGGTGGGACCGAATCAGAAAACTCGGTCGGACCGAAATAGTAAACCTAGTGACCGTTAGGAATTTCGGTGGGACTGACATGCAACTCGATAGGACCGATTCTGTTAGGGTTTGGGCATAACGTAATCTCGGTGAGACCGATTGCACAAACTCAGTGGGACCGAGTTTGGCAATAAGCTAACCAGAGAGTTGGTCAAGTAAACTCGGTGGGACCGACTCGCTCTTTCGGTGAGACCGAAAAGTTACAAGAAGGAAACATAGAGTTTACATTGCATTCTCGGTGGGACCGATTCGCTCTTTCGGTGAGACCAAAAAGTTACGAAAGGGAAACGGAGAGTTTGCAAGCCCATCTCGGTGAGACCGAGATCCTTATCGGTAGGACCGAATTGCTAG
The DNA here is from genome assembly GCA_034509565.1 of Triticum monococcum. Taxonomy (NCBI): domain Eukaryota; kingdom Viridiplantae; phylum Streptophyta; class Magnoliopsida; order Poales; family Poaceae; genus Triticum; species Triticum monococcum. Next base: position 612,326,713 of record CM067842.1, read on the forward strand.
GGTTTGGCAGTGGCAAATGACAAGTGAAAATCGGTGGCGCCGGATTGAAAGAATCGGTATGACCGAGTTTGGCTTAGGGTTTAGGTCATTTGTGCATATGGGAAAGTAGCTGAGGATTTTGGAGCATATCATTAAGCACATAGAGCAAGAGGCTCATTAAGCAACACCTCATCCCTCCTTGATAGTATTGGCTTTTCCTAAAGACTCAATGTGATCTTGGATCACTAAAATATAAAATGAAGAGTCTTGAACTTTTGAGCTTGAGCCAATTCTTTGTCCTTAGCATTTTGAGGGTTCCACTTTCACATCCATGCCATGCCAATCATTGAGCTTTCCTGAAATAATCATCTTGAAATAGCATTAGCTCAATGAGCTATATGTTGTTATGAATTACCAAAACCACCTAGGGATAGTTGCACTTTCAATTTCCCCCTTTTTGGTAATTGATGACAACATATAGATTAAAGCTTCGACAAATGATAATAAGCATGAAATATATCGTCGCTTTGAGAAGTATGTGACAAATAAGAGCTCCCCCTAAATTTGTGCATATTTAAAATTTGCTTTGGACTGCAAATGCACAATGAGTTAGAGTCATGGGTTACTCTTTCATGTCACATACATCTTGGTGGAGCGCTCAAAAATGATAAGATTGAAATACAGGAACTCAGCACCAAGAATAGTGAGTGATCACAAAAGATAGATAGAATGATAATATTTAAGCAAACATTAAGTGTAGCTTATGATCAAACACATGATCATCGATGTCTCACAAACATAAGGGCATTGTATCTCACACACAAGCAAACAAAGTTCGAAAAACCACCAAATAAAACAAGAGAGAACAAAAGCAACACTCTCTCTCGAAGCCTATGATCTATACATTTTCTCCCCCTTTGGCAACAAGTTACCAATAAGTTCCTAAAAATGCATAGTGCTAAGTCGACACTCAGGCTTGATCTTCAGGTGGTGGTGGAGTCCGGAGCACTCCAAGGACGAAGCCTTCGGTAGACGTGGTCGGAGTTGAGGCTGAAGTGGATGCTGGAGCTGGTGGAACTGAGGCTGTGGCTGGCGCAGACGTTGTAGCTCTGGTGTCAGCAACTAGCAGTGCAGACGACCTCGGACCTCGTGGCACCCTGGCAAAAGCATCAGTCATGGTCCTGCCTCTCCTCTCATTCATGTCCTCCTAGAGCTGCTCCACGGCAGTCTGTATCTCTGTCACCTTGATGTCCAAGTCATAGAACCTATGTTCCATGATCCTCTCTAAGCTTGCCTGGTTCTGAGTCAGGGTGGCAAGTCCTTGCTCAATCCGCAGGGTGGACGCAATCAGGTAACCAAGCTGCTCTTGTTTGGTTTTCAGGAAGTAATCAGATGCCTCCGCTTGAGTAGGCATCCTGGCAGCTTTCTCCTTCTTCGCCTTCTCCTTCTGAGCTTGTGCATGGACAGATGATGGCTCATTCTCAGTCATGACCACTTGGTTATCCTCGAAGTCTGGATGGATGGGCAGGTGTTCCTTATCCAAGAGGTATATGCCCGTGCCCATCTTGGAGTTGATGAGCTCCTGAATCTGTGGGGCATATCCACAGCTCCTCTTCTGGTCTGCTGCTGTCCTCTTGATTGTTTCCACTATGAGACTCATGACTTTGAATTTTTGAGGCACGTCAAAGACATGAAGCAAATTGATCGCGTGACCTCTGATCATCTTGTGATCTCCAGACTTGGGCAGAAGAGTGTGCCTAAGGATCCAGTTGATCGTAGGCAATCCTGACAGAAGATAGTGCACTGAGCCAAACTTGAACGTGTCAAGTGCTTCATTCAGAATCTCCTTGTACATGTTGGACATGGTGTTGTGGTCCATCTTCTTCTTGGCATAAATGTCCAAGTCATCTGCTTGCTCCTCTGGGGCATTGGTCAACTTCGCCCATTCCTCAACAGTTGATTGGTACCTTGTACCCTCTGACATCCAAGTGATCCTGCCATCCGGATAAAAGTGTGCTGTGGAGTAGAATTGCATGATTAGCTCCTCGTTCCACTTTGTGAGCTACTGCCCAACAAAGTCTGCCACTCCACACGCACTAAAGCTTTCATATACTCCAGGGTAGTGTTCCTCATTCTCCTTCATGTAGGTCCAGTCGACCCATCTCATGTCACATACAATTGGCTTCTTGTCAAGCAAAACAGTCTCATAGAAATCCTGCTGCTCCTTGGTATGAAACCTGTAGTCCACTGCAGTCCTTCTCCTAGAAGCATATGGATCTTCTTCTCTCCACTTCCTCAGCCCTGAATCTCTCCTGAGCTTCATATCCTCAGCCACAGGATGAGCATCGTTGTGGTTTGGGATCTTGGGCTTGAGCTTCCTAAGGACAGTCTCTTCTTCTTCTTCCTCTGCAACTTCAGGCACTGGGGCCTTGTTCTTCTTAGTGGTTGGGATGCTTCTTGTGTTTCTCTACGGCTTTGGCTTTGGAGCTGACTTGGCCTTGGAAGCAGCTCCCCCTGATTTTATGGCATCTCCCATTAGCTTGCGAGCCTTGGGTGCTGGTGCAGCAACCTCTTCTTCCTCATCTACCATGATGGAGGCCTTCCCAAGCACTCTAGCTACAGTCTTCTTCACTCTTTCTTTCCTCTTTTTGCCCTCAGCAGCAACGGGCTCAACGGGAGCAGGCTTCACAGTTGAAGCTCTAGCCTTTTACATGGGCTGCCTGCCTGCTGGCCTTTTGATTTTCAGGCCTGGCTTTGTGCCTTGAGCTGGCTCAACTCTCTTTGATGTGGCCTCTTCCTCTGCCACATAGTCCTCATCTTCAGAATCTGAGGTTATCTTCTTCCTTTGTCTAGTGGCAGCTTTAGGCAGGTTGCTGGGTGTGCTCCTGCTGCCATCATCTGAGGAACTTGAGGGGCTAGTGCCCTCACTCAACTACACTTGCTGCTCTGACAAGTTCTGGCTGTCACTCTGGTCTGACATGATGCAAACTGACTGCTGACCCTGTGAATAGATTATAGATGAGATAGAGTGGATGAGCATCACAAAATGCAGAGATTTTTGCAAAAGAATAATTCAAAAACTTAGTTTTAGTTTCCCACTGAGATCATCTCGGATCTACCGATTTTCAAACTCGGTGACACCAAAGCAGTTTTGGCACCAGAACTAGTGAAGTCGGTCAGACCGAGTCACAGTTCGGTGGCACCGAGACTGCTAGGGTTTCACAGAGTTCCAAAATCGGTCACACCGATAAGTAATTCTCGGTCAGACCGAGTTTTACTTGTGCAATGGCATAAGCCAAATCGATGGGACCGAGTTTTTCAACTCGGTGGGTCCGAGATGGTTTCGGTGGAAACCTGACCCTAAAATTTTCGAATTAAACCTAATCTACGAGTTCATTGACTGGATAGGAGTTTATCAAACGTGGCAAGAATCATGATGATCACAATGTGCTAGGAATCGGATTGGAGAATAGCACAAAGATCGAGTCCATACCCTAGTTCGGCGGAGACTCGCTACGGCGGCAACGGCGGGGCAGAATTCCGTTGACAGCGGCGGAGACCAGCGACTGGAGGCTGCTGGCGGCGAGGAGGACGATCCGGAGACCCAGGAGGCAGAGAGAGCTATGCGCGGGCGAAGAGGTTTCGGAGAAATTTCCAAAATTCTGCCCGTCACTATATATAGCCCGACCCTGTCGGTGTGACCGAGTGGAACAACTCGGTGGCACCGAGATGCAAAACTGTATATAGTTATCGCAACTCGGTGTGACCGAGTGGTTCAAATCGGTTGCACCAAGATCGAAAACCTAGATCAACTTAATGATCTTGGTAGGACCGAAAATGTGGTATCGGTCAGACCGAGAATCACAAAGAGGTTTTGGAAGTTTAAGTCTATGACGAATCGGGGACTCCGAGCGCTCCTCACACAGAGTGGTTCGAATCTGACTTGATCAAATTTTGTGATGCATCATGAATAGAGTTTGAGACGAGAAAAGCATAGATAGCTAGAGGAGGTTCTTAGGCATTCTTGTCCATCCACTTGGCAAAAGAAGATAAAGCCAAACAATCAAAACAACAAGTGGATGTCCTCGAATGAGTAAAATATGCAACCAACATGCTCACACAATAAGATGGCAAATGAAATATGTGTCAAAGCATGCACAAACAATTCTAGCATCTATCAAGCAATTTGCGATGACAAGGTCATCTATATATGAGTATATTGACTTAGGAGTCAAGTGAGAACACTTGATCTTAGGTCATACTCATCGTTTAAGCTCATGTGGGGTTACCACTTTTACATAAAGCATTGTTGTATTCACATCTTTAGAGTTGCTTTAGCTCAAGTCTTAGAGTAAAGCTCCCCCTAGATGTGATATCCCCCCTAAGAGGGATGAACTAACCTTGGGTTTTGTCGATGATGACTTCATGTAGATGTTGAAGATGTGGATGCTCAATGTTGATGTAGATCACTTGGAGCTATCCATTTGAGTGAATTGCACTTTCAATACCTACATGGGTTAGTCCCACAAGGAACAAACAAGGATATCCATAGACATAGAGTGATGCATACACAAGATGATGTCCATGAAAACTTTAGGTTACCTTGTCCCTTGTCTTACAAACAAGAGGGTTTGTGACTCCTTGAACTAGTGCATGATGTGGAAGTTGATTGCACTTGTTCTTGCCAAAATGATGAGAATGAAATATGTTGGCGGAGTCACCCTCAAGAACTCTCTAGTTCTTCTTCTTTTGGATCCACACCATCTTGATGGGAATCCATGGAGTTGTAGTCGTACTTGATGAAGTGGAAATTGACGTGGTCTTGGGAATCCACTTAACTAGGGTCTTAGGAGCTTCTTCAAATGCATCAATCTCCTCTTGAAGCTTGTCCTTGCCTTTTTGCTTGTAGTCTTGTGGTGGAAGATCATCTTGAGCTTGTATCCCCTTGAAAGAGGTGTCATACTTCTCTTGTTGAGGAACAAACTTTGTCTTGGGGTATTGATCTTCTTCCCATTCAACTCCATTGGCATTGAACTTTCGTTCAAAACCAACACCTTGATTCTTCCGGTGCATTCCTTGCTTGCGCACAATTTCCTTGAATTGCTTACTCCCGGCAAGGCTTTTGTATACTCCTTTCTCTATAATCCCCATCAATAAGCTATTTTCTTGCTCAAGTGTAACTTGGCTAAGAGAATCATTAGTGGAATCAAGAGAACTACTAGAAGCAACAATATTGGATTTAGCATGATCATTGTTACTACTAGAGGAAGAATCTTTCTTGTTCTTGTTCTTGTTACTAGACTTGACTTGAGGCATGTAAGTGGATAATAGTAAACGCTTGGCAATGTAAGAAGAACTTTTCTTGCGGAGATCATCATTGATTGCTTTTAAGAACTCATGCTCTTGCTCAAGATTGAGCTTTTCAAAGCGTAATTTCTCATGAGCTCTTAAAAGTTCTCGATGATCTTCGAAGATAGTTTCATGAGCTAACTTAAGAGTGTTTAGTTCTTTAGTTAGAGCCTCAATCTTCTCCTTATCATTGTCATTCGTTTTAGCATGATTAATTGATGTTTCATCATAGTACTCATCACTAGAGTTGTCAACAGGCAAGTCATCATCACCTAACAAGTCATCTTCATCACTATTAAAATCAACATACTCGGTGTGTGTTACCTTAGGACCTTTGGCCATGAAGCATCTTCCAATTCCTTCATTTGGTGAGTCAAATATGTCGTAGGAGTTGGTTGACACAAGTGCTAGACTGGCAACACCTTCATCTTGAGTATCCTCGGAGTCGGAGTGATAACTTCTCTCGGAGTGGCTGTCGGAGTCGGAGCCGGATACCCATTCACCAACATGAGCTTGATGTCTTCGTTTTGTGTAGCTTCTTGATGATTTTTCCTTCCTTTCCGAATCCTTGCTTCTCCATGAGTATCTCCGTTCATAACGATCATCTCTACTCCTTCTCTCTCTTGGTGGTGATTCTTTGCTTCTTCTTTTTGGAGAATCTTCTCTTCTCTTGTAGGGAGCCGTACACTCAATGGAATAGTGTCCGAGTCTTCCACAATTATAGAAGTTTCGCTCTTGACTAGAAGATCTTTTGTCATTGTATGACCTTGACTTGAAGCTTCTATCTTTGCTTCTACTCTTGTAGAACTTGTTGAAGTTCTTCACCATTAAGCTCAATTCTTCATTGAAGGTTTGTTTCTCACTTGATGATGTGGGGACTTCACATGAGGCTTTGTAGGCACCACTTGATTTGTTGTGAAGTTCCTCTTTATCCGTGAGTGACATCTAATGAGCAACAATCCTTCCAATCACTTCCGTTGGCTTGAGATCTTTGTAATTGGGCATCATTTGAATCAATGTGCACACGGTATCATATTTCCCATCCAAGGCTCTTAGGATCTTCTTGATGATGAATCTATCGGTCATCTCTTCACTTCCTAAGCCGGCAATCTCATTTGTGATGAGAGCAAGCCTAGAGTACATTTCAGCGACACCTTCACCATCCTTCATCTTGAACTTGTCAAGCTGACTTTGGAGCACATCCAACTTGGATTCCTTGACGGAGTTGGTACCTTCGTGCATATCAATCAAAGTGTCCCAAATTTCCTTTGCATTCTCAAGGCGGCTGATTTTGTTGAATTCTTCGGGGCACAATCCGTTGAAGAGAATATCACAAGCTTGAGCATTGTATTGCAACATCTTCAACTCATCCACGGTAGCTTCACGGTTTGGTTCCCTCCCATCAAATAACTCACCTTGCAAGCCAACACAAACAATAGCCCATACGGCGGGGTTATGTCCAAGAATATGCATTTTCATTTTATGCTTCCAACTAGCAAAATTAGTGCCATCAAAGTAAGGACCTCTACGGTGATAATTTCCCTCGCTAGACGCCATACTCTCCTAGGTTGTGAAACCAAGGCTATGACCACCAAAAGCTATGGAGATCAAGGCAAATGGAGACCAAAGCTCTGATACCACTTGTAGGATCGAAAGTATGTCTGATTAGACTACTTGACCAAATAAAAACTTAACCTTTTCCCAATTTTAGTTCTTGGCAGTTTTTAGCTATCTTAGGACAAGTCAAGTAATCATTACACAATTCAAGCAAGCATGCAAAGAGTATATTAGCAGCGGAAAGTAAAGCATGCAACTTGCAAGAATATAAAGGGAAGGGTTTGGAGAATTCAAACGCTATTGGAGACACGGATGTTTTTCCCGTGGTTCGGATAGGTGGTGCTATCCTACATCCATGTTGATGGAGACTTCAACCCACGAAGGGTAATGGTTGCGCGAGTCCACGGAGGGATCCACCCACGAAGGGTCCATGAAAAAGCAACCTTGTCTATCCCACCATGGCCATCGCCCACGAAGGACTTAACTCACTAGCGGTAGATCTTCACAAAGTAGGCGATTTCCTTGCCCTTAAAAACTCCTTGGTTCAACTCCACAATCTTGTCGGAGGCTCCCAAGTGACACCTAGCCAATCTAGGAGACACCACTCTCCAAGAAGTAACAAATGGTGTGTTGATGATCAACTCCTTGCTCTTGTGCTTCAAATGATAGTCTCCCCAACACTCAACTCTCTCTCATAGGATTTGGATCTGGTGGATAGAAGATTTGAGTGGAAAGCAACTTGGGGAAGGCTAGAGATCAAGATTCATATGGTTTGAATGGAATATCTTGGTCTCAACACATGAGTAGGTGGTTCTCTCTCAGAACATATGAGTTGGAATGGTGTATGTGTTCTGATGGCTCTCTCCACGAGTGAAGAGGAGGTGGAGGGGTATTTATAGCCTCCACACAAAATCCAACTGTTACACACAATTTATCAATCTCGGTGGGACCGAATCAGAAAACTCGGTCGGACCGAAATAGTAAACCTAGTGACCGTTAGGAATTTCGGTGGGACTGACATGCAACTCGGTAGGACCGATTCGGTTAGGGTTTGGGCATAACGTAATCTCGGTGAGACCGATTGCACAAACTCGGTGGGACCGAGTTTGGCAATAAGCTAACCAGAGAGTTGGTCAAGTAAACTCGGTGGGACCGACTCGCTCTTTCAGTGAGACCGAAAAGTTACAAGAAGGAAACATAGAGTTTACATTGCATTCTCGGTGGGACCGATTCGCTCTTTCGGTGAGACCGAAAAGTTACGAAAGGGAAACAGAGATTTGCAAGCCCATCTCGGTGAGACTGAGATCCTTATCAGTAGGACCAAATTGCTAGGGTTTGGCAGTGGCAAATGACAAGTGAAACTCGGTGGCGCCGGATTGAAAGAATCGGTATGACCGAGTTTGTCTTAGGGTTTAGGTCATTTGTGGATATGGGAAAGTAGCTGAGGATTTTGGAGCATATCATTAAGCACATAGAGCAAGAGGCTCATTAAGCAACACCTCGTCCCTCCTTGATAGTATTGGCTTTTCCTAAAGACTTAATGTGATCTTGGATCACTAAAATATAAAATGAAGAGTCTTGAACTTTTGAGCTTGAGCCAATTCTTTGTCCTTAGCATTTTGAGGGTTCCACTTTCACATCCATGCCATGCCAATCATTGAGCTTTCCTGAAATAATTATCTTGAAATAGCATTAGCTCAATGAGCTATATGTTGTTATGAATTACCAAAACCACCTAGGGATAGTTGCACTTTCACAAATGCTTAATAATGCTCTTGCCAACTTTTAATAAAAAATTGCATAAACTATTTCATGTCATCTGCATCATGATAACAACAATTAAATTGTTTAAATTGTTGTTGCAATAAATTACTAAGGCATATGGGGATTTACCGGATTCGTTATTTGTTATATCCGGCCCCATTTAAATTGTTTAGATGATATAGTTTTGTTATGCTTCACCTCTTGACATGCTTAACAACATTTAATATTGTTGAGTACCTAGCCGGGAGTGACCTAAATAATTGATGTGGTGTTCCGTCAATATGCAACTCGTTGCATATTCAGCTCCATTTAACTTGTAGTTTTGTTTGTGCACTTTGCCATGCCATGCTTCATTAAACCGGACATGCATCATACTTGATTGTGCATCATGGAATGTTATGTGGTGGTTGTTTACTATGTTGTTTGCTCCTTTCCGGTGTTGCTTCTTCGGGTTGGTTCCGATAACGTCGCGTTTGTGAGGATCCGTTCGACTTCGTCCGTTTGTCTTCTTCATGGACTCGCTCTTCTTCCTTGCGGGATTTTAGGCAAGATGACCATACCCTCGAAATCACTTGTATCTTTGCTTGCTAGTTGCTCGCTCTTTTGTTATGCCTATGCTGCAATACCTACCACTTGCTTATCATGCCTCCCATATTGTTGAGCCAAGCCTCTAACCCACCTTGTCCTAGCAAACTGTTGTTTGGCTATGTTACCGCTTTGCTCAGCCCCTCTTATAGCGTTGTTAGTTGCAGGTGAAGATTGGAGTTTGTTCCATGTGGGAACATGGATATTTTTTGGGATATCACAATATATCTTATTTAATTAATTCATCTATATACTTGGTAAAGGGTGGAAGGCTCGGCCTTATGTCTGGTGTTTTGTTCCACTCTTGCCGCCCTAGTTTCCGTCATATTGGTGTTATGTTCCCAGATTTTGCGTTCCTTACACGGTTGGGTTATAATGGGAACCCCTTGACATTTCGCCTTGAATAAAACTCCTGCAGCAATGCCTAACCTTGGTTTTACCATTTTCACTAACAACCTACCACCTTCCCTTGGGTTCTGCAGACTCAAGGGTCATCTTTATTTTAACCCCGCCGGGCGAGTGCTTCTCTAAGTGTTGGTCCGAACCGAGCTGCCTGCGGGGCCACCTCGGGGAAACTTGAGGGTTGGTTTTACTCGTAGCTAGTCTCATCTGAGTGTGCCCTGAGAACGAGATATGTGCAGCTCCTATCGGGATTTGTCGGTACATTCGGGCGGTGTTGCTGGACTTGTTTTACCATTGTCGAGGATGTCTTGTAACCTGGATGCCGAGCCTGATCGGAATGTCTTGGGAGAAGGAATATCCTTCGTTGACCATGAGAGGTTGTGATGGGCTAAGTTGGGACTCCCCTGCAGGGATTTGAACTTTTGAAAGTCGTGCCCGCGGTTATGGGCAGATGGGAATTTGTTAATGTCCGGTTGTAGAAAACCTGAAGTTGACCTTAATTAAAATGCACCAACCGCGTGTGTTACCGTGATGGCCTCTTCTCGGCGGGGTCCGGGAAGTGAACACGGTGTTGGAGTTATGCTTGACGTAGGTTGTTATAGGATCACTTCTTGATCATAGTTGTTCGACCGTGCTTTTGCCTTCTCTTCTCGCTCTCTTTTGCGAATAGGTTAGCCACCATATATGCTAGTCGCTTGCTGCAGCTCCACCTCATACCTTTTACCCTTCCTATAAGTTTAAATAGTCTTGATCACGAGGGTGTGAGAGATTGCTGAGTCCCCGTGACTCACAGATACTTCCAAAACCAGCTTGCAGGTGCCGAGGATACCATGCAGATGACGCAACCAAGCTCAAGGAGGAGCTCGATGAAGATCTTGTCCTTTGTCTTGTTTCGATCTAGTTGATCAGTAGTGGAGCCTAGTCGAGACGATCGGGGATCTGTGTAGCATTTGGGGTACTCTTCTTTTATTTTGGTTACGTAGTCGGACCTTGATTTTTATCTGGATGATGTAATGCTTTATTCATGTAATTGTGTGAAGTGGCGATTGTAAGCCAACTATGTATCTCTTTCCCTTATGTATTACATGGGTTGTGTGAAGATTACCTCACTTGCGACATTGCTTTCAATGCGGTTATGCCTCTAAGTCGTGCTTCGACACGTGGGAGATATAGCCGCATCGAGGGCGTTAAGTGAACTCCTTCGGGAACCACCGCAAACGAAAAAGATTCAGACACTGTTGTCTAACAACTCATTATGGGCAGTAAAAAGAGAAGGCTGCAGAGTTTGTAGTTACCATCCTAAAGCTCACGGTTGTGTTGGATAGAGCATAAACAAATAATTTGCTTGCCACCATTCATATCTTTTTGCTAATAATCCTTATCAGTTTCCTCACTTGATGCTTGTTCATGAATATCCCATTGCCCCATACGCAAAAAGGGTCGACGCATGGATCATTGCCAAGGGCATATGTACCTACAAGCAACAAGTCAATATTAGAAGCTAACAAGTGTCCAGGCCTTGATCTATATGCACTACATTATGGAACGACAGGGGGAGTACAAGCCCAGGGATGAAGCTAACCTCGGCGGAAAATGGTGGCCACTCCGTTGTTGTCCTGCATAGGTAGTGGAAAGGCATGCTAAGTACAGCAACCTTAACATCAAACAAATACAAAAAAGGTAAACAACATCATCTCCAAATGATAGCTTGAATGTGTTGGTTTCAGCATGCTGTTAAAGCAGATATAAAATGGAAGGCAATGTTACCGACAACAGGCTTAACAGCCATCAAATATTGCAATTCAAACTGGTATTGCTGAAAATGAATAGAACATAGGTAATGCTTAAACATCACACTAGATAAATGTGTAGAAGTGAAATAAAGGGCATCTGTTAACTACACAAGGAATAACTGGAACCAAATATAGCCGTTCAAACTTGTACTGATGTAGTCGAACAACACATTGTGAATGACTGAAATAAACAAGGCATAAATGACCAGTATAACAACCAAATATAGCCATTGAAAACTGGACAGAGTCTCACTGCAACCCACCTAACAAGCAAATACAGATAAACATGGCATATGCTTAAAAACTGGACAAATGCTCACTGCAACCAACCTAGCAAGCAGATACAGATAAACAACGCATCTGCTTGATACTAGACAAATTCTAAAAAAAGCAACCTAATAACCAAATACAGATAAACAAGGCATTTGCTTGATAACTGGACAAATGCTCACTGCAACCAAACTATGAACCAAATACATATAAACAAGGCATCCGCTCGATAACTAGAAAAATGCTCACTTCAACCAACCTAACAACCAAATACAGATAAACAAGGCATCTACTCACTATAAACAACCAAATATAGCCATTTGTGAAACTGAAATGGACAATTCATACTTAAACGTCCCATAGCCCTATTGAACAATACATTTTTGCATAACTGAAATAATTAAACACGACATAGTTAAAGAACCGCACGGAAAATGCTACTACAACAAAGGGTATGGTGTCGGTGTACAAAAGTAGGGGCTCTCCTTTTGACCCCTTTACTTGTGCACGGGCAGTCAGAGCAGCGTCCCATGGCCACACTCAACAACGCGGAGGAGGGAAGCCAGAGAGAAGCCGAAGCACAAGACAGCCAAAACAACGCCAAGACCAGCAACACCAAAGGGAAAGAAAGCAAAATGGACTCCCCCGGCAAGGGCCCAACGCCAACGGAGTGAGCCGCCCTTGAGCCCAAGGGTTCCAACATCGCCAACAACTACATTGGAACCAGGGCTCGGGAGGCACCTCCATAGTGGCATACAGATCTTCGTCAAGATCATGAACACGTGAGATCAGATGAAGACCAGAAGACGGCGACCCTCGGCGGGATCCTAGCCAAGGAAATCCACAAGACCCCCGGCAAGCGCCTTGCTCTGGACAGCTGCACGCCACGGCAAGACCCTTGCCGAGCCTCCCAGCAAGACCCTTGCTGAGGGCGTCGGCGGGGCCACTGCCAGGCCCGCACCAGCCAAGTCTCATCCGCCGCTCGCATGCAGCTACCAGCTCGACCAACTGGGCAGGCACCTGCGTGGCAACATGTAGCTTCCAAGCCAACTCGGCAAGCACCTGCGCGGCAGCATGCAGATCTTCGTGAAGACCCTACCACCACGCCACCTCAGCTGCATGCCTGCCTACATCGCACCGCATGCATCGCTTGCCTGGGCGCGTGTCAAAGCGAGACAGAGCGGTGACGGATGGGACGGGCCTCGTTCCCGTCCCCGATAAAGCTAAGGGACACCTAAGTGATGCATAAAATGCGTCTTTTCCTATAATATGGGCGATAATATTGCAGCACTGTAGACCCTTCAACCTCCTGTGTGCCACTATGGCAGCCCCTTTCGACTATAAAAGGAGGCCCATGGCATACTGGAGAGAGATTTGTCTCTTTTGGACTATGCAGCTACCATAGCTAGCTCAAGAGCTAAAGAACTTTCTCAAATACACAACAAAGCAGGACTAGTGTATTACGCACCTTTGCAGCCCGAACCTGGGTAACCTAATCATGTCTGGCTGTTGATCCTGCTCTTCTCACGACCCTGCGCCCCACAACCATAGTAGGGATTCCTGTGATCCCATAGGTGTCGTTTCCCACCGACATACGGGTTGGCAAGCTAGAAAAGGTAAGATTTGCTAATAGGTGATACATCTCCAACATATCTATAATTTTTGATTGTTCCATGCTGTTATATTACCCGTGAGCTGAGGCAGTTCCAGTGGCCGTCCCACCGCACGTTCAAGCCCGACATCAGCGAGAAGTACAACGACAAGACCCATCCGTTGGAGTTCCTCAGCATCTACACCATCGCGATGCCAGCTGCTGGAGCTCGTGACGACAAGGTGCTCGCCAATTACTTCCTGTTGGTGCTGAAGCCCAACGTCATGTCTTGGTTGATGCACTTGCCGGTGGATTCCATTTCTTCTTGGTCGGACCTGTGTCATGAGCTCGTTGGTTCCTTCACTGGAGGCCACCAAGCTCACGGCCAGGCGAGTGATTTGCATATCATTCCCAGAAGGATGGAGAAACCCTGCGCAAGTACATCCAAAGGTTCAGCCAGGTGGAGTACAACATCCCCGATGTTCATCCCGCCGCCGTGACTAGCGCATTCCATCAGAATGTGCGCAACCACAAGATGCGCGAAGAGCTGGCGATGAACAAGGTTAAGGATGTGGCCGAACTTTATGTTCTGGCCGATAGATGTGCCCGGGCTGAGGAGGGAAGGAAGTACCCCGGTGAGGACGCCGGCGTGGAAACCGACTCTACTGATGGAGACACCGCCGCCCTGACGAAGAAGGGTCGGTGTCACAACAAGAAACGCAAGGGCAAGGCCGTGCTTGCCGTCAAGGGATCCGACGACACTGGCGCCACCAAGAAGGCCAAGGCAGACGACCCCGGCAAGGAGATTGCTGGGTGCGCCGCTTGCCGGGCCTTGGCGGCTGCCGACAAGCCAGTGGGCTCAGACAAGCAATACTGCAAGATCCACCGCACCAAAGGCCACGACCTCCAGAACTGCCGACAAGTTGAGCTGCTTGCTGAGAAGCAAAAGGTCGAGTATGAGAGGCGGGACAAAGGAGAAGGGTCAGGATGGTGCCGAAGGATCCGGCAAGAAGCGTGGCAGCCAAGGAGGCCGCCGTGGCAAGTACAACCAACAAGAGCGGCCCGCTCGGGGCCATGAAAAGAAGCAAGAAGACGACGATCATGACGAGGACGACGAGTCCGGTGAGCAAGAGTTTCAGAAGGCTACAGAGGCCATGTGCATCGATGGTGGCGCCTCACTGCATACTTCTCACTGCCAGTTTAAACAGTGGGCGCGTGAGATCACAGCAGCGGAGCCCTCATTCGACGCTCAGAAGCCGCTGAAGTGGTCCAGCACACCCCTCCTCTTTGACGCCGAGGACCACCCTGACAGCACAACTGCGGTCGGGTGTTTGCCATTGTTCGTTTCACCAATGATACGCAAGCTCAAGGTGAACAAGATGCTGGTTGATGGTGGGGCTAGTCTAAACTTGATCTCACCCCTTGTGATCAAAAGGCTGCAAATTCCTGATGGAGACCTCGAGGAAACGGGCACGTTTCAAGGGGTCAACTCGAGAAGGAGCCATCCAAAAGGGAAGGTCACATTGCCTGTGACGTTTGGAGGCGAGTTGAACTAGAGGACGGAGAGGATTGTCTTCGATGTAGCCGAGATCCCCTTGCCCTACAACGGGATCCTCAGCCGCCCGGCACTAGCCTAGTAAATGGCGGCGTCGCACTACGCCTACAACACGCTGAAGATGCATGGGCCGATGAACATCATCACCATCCCATCTGACAAGAAGGACGCGCAGATCTGCGCTGACCTACTCTACCGAGAAGTAGTTGCAGTAGCTGCCGCCAAGGCACTTGCTCCTACCGCTGAAGCCTCGGGAAGAAAGAAGAAGACCGGCGAGACCTCTCGCACCCACTCCGGCAAGCGCACCTCTTCGGAGTGTTGTACTACCGTCGAGGACGTGCTAGAGAGCTCCACTGGCAAGAGCAAGAAATCCAGAGCTGCACCACCAAAAACCTAGAAAGTGTCTGTTAAGGGGGACGGCACGGGAGGGGCTTTCACCATAAGCTCCACCCTTGACAGCAAATAGGAAAGCGCGCTCGTCGCCTTCTTGCAGGCGAATGTCGACGTGTTTGCTTGGCAAGCATCCGACATCCCCGGCGTTCCCAGGGAGGTGATTGATCACCATCTTGTTGTTTGTCCTCATGCACGGCCCGTCAAGCAGAAGGTCAGGAAGCAAGCTTTGGAACGACTGGAGTTCATCACAGAGGAGATCAGGAAATTGGAAGCGGCAGGTTTGGTGAGAGGAGTGCTCCATCCGACATGGTTGGCCAATCTGGTGGTGGTGCACAAGGCAAATGGGAAGTGGAGACTGTGTATTGACTAAACAGATATAAATAAGGCTTGTCCTAAAGACCCCTTCCCGTTGCCACGCATCGACCAGATTGTTGACTCCACGGCCTACCACCAGATCTTCATGACAAAAGAAGACGAAGAGAAGACAGTATTCATCACCCCATGTGGTACATACTGCTTTCTATGGATGCCTTTTGGGTTGAAGAGTGCTGGTTCAACATTTGCAAGGGCAGTCCAAATTGGTTTTGAACCCTAGCTGCATAGAAATATGGAAGCCTATATGGATGACATAGTGGTCAAAACCAAGGACAGGGCAAACCTTGTACAAGACTTAGAAGAGACGTTTGCCAACCTACGCAAGATCAACCTCAAGCTGAACCCTAAGAAGTGTGTCTTTGGCGTTCCATCTGGAAAACTTCTCGGGTTCTTTGGGTCGCAGCGTGGCATCAAGGAAAACCTGGACAAGATCAAGGCTATCGAGCAGATTGAGGCACCCAAGCAGATAAAGGATGTGCCCTGGCACACTGGCTGCGTTGTCGCCATGAGCAGATTCATCTCCAAGTCCACCGAGCGTGCCCTTCCCTTTTTCAAAATCCTGAAGAAGGCAGGTCCAATGGAGTGGACCCCAGAAGCCGAGGCAGCGTTGCAGGATCTGAAGAAATACCTTTCCTCTACGCCAATATTGGTTGCGCCTAAACCACAAGAGCCGTTGCTGCTGTACATGGCGGCGACGAATCAAGTGGTGAGTGCCGCACTAGTGGCGCAGAGGGAGGTCGACGAAGAGGCAGTGGCCACGGCAGGACCAACAGCTGGCAAGTCAGAGATTCCTCCGGCACGGCCTGGTGTCGGCAGGCGAGGCCCCGGCAGAGTCTGACGCCATTGGGACAGGGCCCGCCCAGCCAAGTGAAGTGGTGAAGAAGAAGATGATGATGCAGCACCCAGTTTACTTTGTTAGCTCCCTCTTGCAGGGGCTAGGTCAAGGTAGTCCGGTGTGCAGAAATTGTTCTTCAGACTCCTCATGGCCTCGAGGAAGCTACGTCATTACTTCCAAGCCCACGAGATCACTGTCGTCACCCGCCTCCCGTTGCAACGGATACTGCACAACCCAGACGCAACCGAAAGGATTGTGGAGTGGACCTTGGATTTATCGAGATTTGGTTTGAAGTTTGAAAGTACTTCGACAATCCAGAGCAGAGTCTTGGCGGAGTTCATTGCAGAGTGGACCTCAACGCCCGACGAGGAAATCCAGGAGACCACTCTCCCCGACAAGGAAGCGAGTCACAACTGGATCATGTACTTTGACGGGGCTTTCTCGCTGCAAGGCGCCGGTGCTGGTGTGCTGCTCGTTGCACCCACCGGAGAGCACCTCAAGTATGTGATCTAGATGCACTTTCCCAGGGAGATGTCCACAAACAACACTGCTGAGTACGAGGGGCGGCTTGGCGGTCTCAGGATCGTGGCAGATCACGGGGTTAAGAAACTCATCGTCAGGGGTGACTCACAGCTTGTCGTCAGACAAGTCAACAAAGATTATCAGAGCCCATTGATGGAGGCCTACGTAGATGAGGTGAGTAAGCTGGAGGAGCGCTTTGACAGTATACAAGTGGAGCACGTTCCCCGGGCGGAGAACGACATCGCCGATTACCTGTCAAAGCGCGCTGCATTCAAGCTACCTGTGGAACCAGGTACCTTTTTGCTTCGGCTAACTCAACCATCCGTCGAACCATCAGCGGAGTAGAACAAGCGGAGGAAATCAGGCCCGGACAAGTACTTTCCCGCTGAGCCCCCAGGGGCCGCCGACAAGGGTGATGCCGTGGATTCTGAGCCTGCCGAGGAGCGACTGACTCCCGCCGGTCGTCAAGCCCTGGCCATAGAGACGACCGCTCCCATGGCAAAAGAGATGCCTTTGGTCCTTGCCGTCGAGCCCCAGGCTCCGGCATGGGCACAACATATCGCCCGATTCCTCCAAATAGGGGAGCTTCCTGAGGAGCAGGAAGAAGCGGAGAAAGTAGCCCGTTGGTCCACTATGTATCAGTTCATCAACGACGTCCTATACAGGAAGAGAGCTAACAGTGTGAAATTAAAGTGCATTCCCTGGGAGGAAGGACTAGAGTTGTTGGCGGAGATACACGGAAGCATATGTGGCTCCCACATAGGGTCGAGGACCCTTGCCGGCAAGGTGTTCCGGTAGGGTTTCTTCTGGCCCACTGCCCTCCAGGATGCAACAGCACTAGTAACCAAGTGTGAAGCGTGTCAGTTCCATTCAAAGAAGCTTCATCAACCAGCTAAAGCCCTTCAAACAATTCCTCTCTCCTGGCCATTTTCGGTCTGGGGGCTCGACATACTGGGCCCCTTCCTTTGTGCTGTCAGGGGCTTTGAGTACTTGTATGTTCCAATCGACAAGTTCACAAAGTGGCCGGAGGTGGAAGCAGTGAGGAAGGTGACAGCACAGTCAGCCATCAAGTTCTTCAAGGGACTAGTCCGCCATTTTGGTGTGCCGAACAGAGTCATCACCGACAACGGCACGCGGTTCACAAGCCGCACCTTCATGCAATACATCCAAGACCTCGGCAGTAAGGTATGTTTCGCCTCCGTGGCATACCAACGGAGCAACGGCCAGGCGGAGAGGGCAAATGCTAAAGTGTTGCGAGCTGGGTCTGCCTTGTTTCGGGCCCCGCATTCGGGACGAGCCCTTTCCCAGAGGGTTCACGCTCCCAAGAGACACGCCCAAGTACACCGGCTCCGTGAAGCCGGAAGACTGGCTGGTCGACTACTTCACGGCTGTTAGCATAGCAAACGGCAACAAACGTGTTGTCATAAAATACGTTCTGCTCATGCTTCAGGGCACGGCCCAGACATGGCCGAACAGCCTGAGGCCCCGCAGGATCAATAGCTGGGTTGACTTCACCGAAGCGTTCATCCGCAACTTCACCAGCACGTACAAGCGCCCCCCCCAAGCCTCGACAGCTCTCCTTGTGCGTGCAAGGTCCTGACGAGTCAAGTCGCGACTACCTCACACGTTGGGCTGAGCTCCGGAACTCCTGCGAGGGCGTGCACGAGGTGCAGGCCATCGAGTAATTCACAGCCGGGTGCCAAGAAGGCACCCTCCTCAAGCACAAGCTCCTCTGCGACGAGCCAGAAACCCTTGACGAGCTGCTGATCATAGCGGACAAGTACGCCATGGCCGACTCCTCCATGAAGGCGGAAATTCAAGTCAGCATAACTGGCAAATAGGGATGGCAATTTTATCCTTGGATCTAGATACCCATGGATACCCGACCCGGTTGGGCAAGGGTATGGAGCACATTTCTACCCATGGGTCCATGGATATGGATACCCACGAGCAGACGGGTTGGGCATGGTTATAGTTTGTGCTCCATGGATATCCAATGGATACCCGAATGACATGTGGGGCCAAATTCTAGTGACAGTAGAAAGAGCAAATCAATGGGAGATGGTAGGAAATATGCAACTTGTGCCATGAGCTATATGCTATAGAATCAACCTCTGGTATGTCACACTTAAGGACTCATCGTATTACTTGTTACCTACTTATGCATGTAGCTTATGTTGTCATTTGTGAGTGAATGATGATGAGTTGATTTGATCTTTGGGAAGGCTTCATGCTGACTTTTCTATGCCCATGGAGCTCCATGGGTATGTGGGTATCCAGCGGGTTTGGGCATGGGCACAAGTTGTGCCCATGGATAATTTGGTGGATGTGCAGAGGGTAGGAAGATGGGTCATGGGTTGGATTCAGACCAGCTCCAACCGCCCCAAACCCGACCCATTGCCATCCCAACTAGCAAAGTTCCCCCTCAAGCTCCAAGGACTCCGACGGGAGACGCCAGCCAGCGACAACCGCAGGGCGACCACAAGCACAAGGCCCCGCAGCCGGCTTCCAGCAGCCGGCAGGTCGTGACCGTTGAAGCCCAGCAGCCGGATGGGCAGTCCCCGCTCAAGCGATAGAAAGGCGGCAAGACAAACTGGTTGTCGGCCTTCTCCTGCGAGCAGACCCTGGATGGACCTTGCAAATTCCACAGTGGTGCGAAGCCGTCGAATCACACCACCCGGAAGTGCCACTGGCTCACCAGGATTGCCAAGGGAGACGGCCTCCTGCCTCCCCCGCCGGCTGGGCAGCCGCCTCCGCCCCCGCAGCCGGCTGCCAGGCCAGTCGGTGCAGTGCAAGACGAATAACCTGAAGAACACGGAGCCTACATGGTGTTTACCAGTATGGATGATGATCGACGCAGCAGGCAGCTGCGGCGACAAGAGGTGAATGCAGTAGCATCAGAAACGCCAGAGTTCATGCACTGGTCTGAAAAGCCCATCAGCTGGAGCAGGGCTGACCACCCAGAGGTGATGCCGAGTCCGGGCTCCTATGCCTTGGTCTTCGATGCCACCTTTGCCACGGATAGACGAGCTGCACGTTTCTCGGGAGTCCTAATAGACGGAGGCAGCAGCATCAATATCCTGTACAAGGACACCATGGAGAAGTTAGGAATCAAGCAAAGACAGCTTCAGAACAGCCAGACAGTGTTCCACGGCATTGTACCTGGGCTTTCCTGCTCGCCAATCGGCAAGATCCTGATGGATGTCCTCTTTGGGGACAAAGATCACTTCCGAAGAGAGTCTGTTTGGTTTGAGGTGGTGGACCTTGAGAGCCCATACCATGCGCTACTTGGCCGACCCGCCTTGGCCAAGTTCATGGCGGTCCCCCACTATGCTTACCTCAAGATGAAGATGCCCAGTTCTAGGGGAATTCTGACTGTGGCTGGCGACTACCGGAAGTCGTCTGCTTGCACGACTAAGAGCAGTCGGCTGGCCGAGTCCCTGGTAATTGCGGCCGAGAAGCAGTTCCTTGAGCGAGTTGTGGCGATGGCCGGCAAGCAGCCCGAGGTATCGCCCAACCCAAAAGATTCGGAGGCTGAGGGTTCGTTCAAGCCAGCCAAAGAGACAAAGAAGATACCCTTGGATCCAGAGCACCCAGAGAGGTACGCTGTCGTAGGTGCAAACCTCGACAGCAAATAGGAAGGCGAGCTCGTCGATTTCCTCCGTGAGAATCGGGACATCTTCGCATGGTCCCCCAAATACATGCTAGGTGTGCCCACGGAATTCACCGAGCACAAGTTACATGTCTGATCTGATGCAAAGCCGATCAGGCAGCCCCTGCGCCGCCTATCAGAAAAGAAGAGAAGAGTGGTTGGAGAAGAGATAGCCCGACTCCTAGCAGTCGGCTTCATTATGGAAGTTTTCTTTCCGGAGTGGCTGGCAAATCCGGTCCTGGTACTAAAGAAGAACAAGTAGTGGCGAATGTGTATTTACTACACGAGCGTCAACAAGGCCTGCCCCAAGGACCCATTTTCTCTACCAAGAATCGATCAGGTGATAGACTCCACAGCCGGATGCGAGCTGTTGAGTTTCTTGGATGCATACTCAGGATATCACCAGATTAAGCTGAACTCAGCTGACAGATTGAAGATCGCCGTCATCATGCCGTTTGGAGCATTCTGCTACCTCACCATGACGTTCGGCTTGAGGAATGCCGGCGCCACCTTTCAGCGTTGCATGCAGAAGTGTCTCCTCAAGAAGCTCGGCAGGAACGCCCACGTCTACGTGGACGACGTGGTGGTAAAGACGGAAAAGCGTGGAACACTACTGGAAGACCTCAAGGAGACCTTTGAAAACCTGCGCCGATTCTAGATCAAGCTCAACCCCGAGAAGTGTGTCTTCGGGGTACCAGCTGGCCAGCTCCTTGGCTTCCTGGTCTCTAAACGTGGCATAGAATGCAACCCCGTAAAAATCAAGGCCATTGAGAGAATGTGGGTACCCGGCCGACTGCTAGATGTGCAAAAGTTCACCGGCTGCTTGGCGTCCATCAGCCGATTCATCAGTTGGCTAGGCGAGAAAGCTCTCCCCTTATACCAACTCATGAAGAAGACCACTTTTTTCGAGTGGAACCACAAGGCGGACGAAGCTTTTCTCCAATTGAAGAAGATGCTGACTACTCCACCCGTCACAGCGGCTCCGAGTCCCAAGGAACCTATGCTCCTGTACATCACCGCCACCAGCCGGGTAGTCAGCACGGTCATTGTAGTGGAATGCAAGGAGGAAGGCAAGGCGCTACCTATCCAGAGACCAGTATATTACCTGAGCGAGGTACTGTCGACCTCCAAGCAGAACTATCCCCACTACCAGAAGATGTGCTATGGCGTACACTTTACTGCCAAGAAATTGAACCCACACTTTCAAGAGCATCCAATCACGATGGTCCGCATGGCCCCGCTCGCCGAGATCATTGACAACGGAGATGCTTCTGTCCGAGTGGCCAAGTGGGCCATTGAGCTGGCTCCCTACACCGTCTACTACCAGCCCTGCACCACCATCAAGTCACAAGCACTGGCCGACTTTCTCGTCGACTGGGCCGAGACCCAGTACCTGCCTCCAGTGCCCAACTCCACCCATTGGCGGATGCATTTTGACAGCTCCAAGATGCGCACCGGCTTGGGAGCCGTCGTCGTCCTCACTTCCCCTAAAGGCGACAAGCTCAAATATGCACTGCAAATCCATTTTGCCGCCTCCAACAACGTCGCCGAGTACGAGGCACTCATTCACGTGCTCCGGCTTGCCAAAGAACTAGGCATCCACCGGATCTTGTGTTATGGCGACTCGGACTCAGTGGTCCAGCAGTCATCTGGTGACTGGGACGCGAAAGATGCAAACATGGCGAGTTACCGTTTCCTCGTGCAACAACTCAGCGGGTATTTCGAGGGTGCGAGTTTCTCCATGTGCCAAGAAACGACAACGACCAAGCAGATGCTGTCGGATTTCGGGTTCCGGCAGACCCTTAAGGTTCGAACTCTGGGGTGCGTGTGAAGATTACGTCTTCTACCTCACCGTCTTGCAAAGATCTAAACTACTGAAAGAACTGCACAAGAGACACAAGGTTTATACTGGTTCAGGCCACCGTTGTGGTGTAATACCCTACTCCAGTGTGTGGTGGGTGGATTGCCTCTTGGGGCTGATGATGATGAGCAATACAAGGAAGAATAGCCTCGCGAGGGTCTGCTCTTGGCTGGGGTGATGAACTGTTAGGAGGAGTTCAGTTGCCCTTTTCTCTCTTTCTCTCTCTCTCTGATTGACTGATCGATCTATCCATCTCCCCCCTCTACACTGTGGGTGGCTGGTCCTATTTATAGAGGCCCTGGTCCTCTTCCCAAATATCGAGCGGGAAGGGAGCCAACAATAGCGGGCTAATTTGAAGGGGGACAGCAAGTATCAGCTATCCTGACAAAAGTAGTCTTCGCATGTGCAAAGCTCTGGTGATGACGCCGTCTTGGGCTCCACGGTGACCTCCGTCTCGTAGTCCTCCTAGTCTTGGTCTCGTTGCACCGAAATGGCAACCTTTGCCTGATGCCTCGGTACTTCACGGCTGCGCTTGCCCCCTTTGCACCAAAGAGGAAAGGAGGATGATGCGCGCGCTGGCACCCGCCTGGCGCCTTGAGTCGTCATGGCTTGCGTCACGGGCACCTCGCGAGGTACCCCGCCTTGATCTCTCCGCCTCCTCATGAGCCAGCCTGACGAGGCAGTGCCTGAGGAAGCTTTGTGTCGTCCGTCCAGCGAGGCTTGGCCCCTCGCGAGGGTCTTGAGTCTTGTGTTGATGAAGATGGGCCGTGCTGGGCCCCCTTTGAGCCACGGCGCAGGCCGCAGGTAGGCAAGTCTGGGGACCCCCATTCCCAGAACGCCGACAGTAGCCCCTGGGCCCAAGGCGCGCCCAGACTTGGCCATGCCGAGAGGCGAAAGGGCAGGGGCGAAGCGCCGCGGGCCCTAACAGCCTGCGACCCTGGGCGCCGCGTGGCGGTTGATTGGACGTGGGCGTCTCCGCTTCCCCACGACGCCTTGGTGATCGCGTGAGTTGGACAAGTCCCTGCATGCAAATCGTGTCATGATTACCTGCGATCGTGGAGGCCGGCGGTTGGCCTCCGCCGGCTATAAGTACGGAACTGCGCGTGCCCTTCCAGTCCATCCCTCCTTGCTTCTCCTTTTTCCCGATCCTTGCTCCGTCTTGCCGCGATGGCTCCGATTCGCCGGTTCTCTGCAGCGAAGAAGGGAAAGGCCCCTCGAGAGGGACCAGACCCGCTCCCGCCGAGGAAACGGCTCGTCCTTTGCGGCCGGGACGAGGAAGACCGTCAGGTGGTGTCGAGGCCTCGGTGCGAGCGGGCTCCGCCGGGGTTCCCGCTTTCCTTGTATGCCCACGTTGAGGGCCTCGAAGGGGTTGATGCCGATCCCCGCGGTCAGCACTGTTGTCGGCGCCGACGGGTCACGAAGGTGTGGGTTGTTCCTCCTGGGGTCCACGTCGAGGGCTCCTCCCAAGAGTTCGTGCTCCACGTCGCCATTCCTCTATAGTCTTGGATCCGCCTGCCTCCCTTCTTCGCCTCCATCATCCCGCCGGGGGAGCCCCTGGAGCTCTGGCTGCAGCACGCCGGCTGCAGCACCCTCGCGTCCGAGGCAGAGGTCGCGGTCATTGCCCCGGGCGACGTCTAAATGAGTCGTGGCTGGAGAGAGATCGCTCGGGTTTGCAGGGTAAGGGGCATCTTCGTGGTCCACTTCGAGTATGATGGCGCTTCGGTGATGTTCTTCAAGGTCTTCGACGTGAATGGGCGCCGCCTGTGTGTTGCCCCGGGAGAGGTGGCCAGGACCTCGCCATGGTGAGGGCTAGGCCCATCGACCGCTCCCTTGGAGGCTCTGCAGGTGACGGGGGTGCCGAAGGATCCAGCGACTCTGGTGAGATCTTCGTGACTCCGAAGATGAGTGACGACAGCTACGAGCCCCCGAGCCGGCGCCGCTCCTGGAGCAGGGCGGGCTCGTCTAGCCGTCGCCACCTCTGATCTGGATGGGGTTGGCGCCGGCGCATGACGGCCCGCTGTTGATGATGGCATCTTTTGTAGGAGCGCGTGTAGTTAGTATCCCTTAGGATCCGTTCCCTGCGAGGAATCAAGATGCGCCCCATGGGGGCTTGTAAGATGCATGTAATCCTGTTTGTTAATACATAACTCTTGCTGTAGAGCTCTGCGAGTTGCTGGTTCCGTCTTAGCTCAGTTCTCCCTTTCGAACCTCGCGAGGGCTTGGTGCTCTGCGTCAACAGGTCCCAGTCCCAAGGCGGCGTCAGCCATCGCTGGTATGCCAGGTCGTGATGCCGTGGTCAAGGCCAGGAGGTGTGTGACCCGGGGTCCGGTAAGAGCCCCTGAGTCGCGATGCATAGGAGGTCCCCTTTGGCACCCAAGCAGCCATCGCTCGGCGAGAAAGGAGAGCGGCGTCGCTGACACGGAATTGCATTAAGTGCGGGGGTAGTGCTATGATAGCCGGTGCCTTCGGGCGGTGACTTATCTCGAGAGTCAGGGATTGTTTCTGGTGTGTCGTCGGGTCCGCGCGTCGGCAGGAGCGGAATCGCTTGGCGAGGTCCTCACGAGCCCCTTCTCCCCCGCCTTTGCTCCCCTTTATGCTCTACGTCCTCGGGTCCCGGCCCTCGAGCTAGTCTCAGCTATCGCTGGTATGCCAGGTCGCGATGCGGTGGTCAAGGCCATAGGGTGAGGGCTGGAGAGCCAGTAGGAGCCCTGAGTCGCGATGCTCAGGCACCCCCCCTTTAACGTGCAAGCGGTTCGCGCGCACAGGAGTGAAAGGAACACCATGAGGGCCTTGCCTGGCGCAACTCCCTTAGGGGATCCTGTAAACTCGTCATAGAAGGAAGAAGAGGTTGCCATGACAATTATCAATCTGCCGTTAGTTGCTTCCGAGGGGAGGTGAGGCGCTGGAGGCTTGACGAGGTGGCGCTATGCGGGGCTGCCGCGGCCAGAGCTCAGCCATTCAGGTTTGTCGGCGTTGCAGGGATGGACCCATGCGCAAGCGTCGTGCTGTTGTGGGAGCAATTCCGTCAGTTGGCGTCAGTTGAGCAGGCAACTAGATCAAACACGTTAGCCGCGAAGGAGGGGATTCATTCAAATAGATGCTGGAAAGGTAGACACCACTGGGTCGGGCCTGAGCAACTTGGGGATGATGCAGCCTGAGGGGCGCCCCCATCAAAGCAAGCTAACGACATGAAATAAAAGGGATACATACCGCAGGGACGGACCCACGCAGCCTGGGAACGATGCAGCCCTAGGAGGGCGCTCCCAGCTTGAAATGAAACTTGTAAGATGTCACCTGAGGGTGTCGAGGGCGAAGGGGTGTTGGTGCAGCAGACTCGGTGGGCTGCGGGAGCCAATCCTCACGAGCCCCCAGGCCCAGGGGCCTTGGGAGGCTCCAGAGGCACTGGTAGCTCTTCGCGAATCATCTCCATCTCCGCCAAGGCTGCGGAACGCCTGTCTTCTTGAGCCTCCATGATGCCCCTCATGAGGCGCTGGCGCGTAGCAACCGCGCTCGGCAAGCCGTAAGGCATGCAAACGTAGCTGTGGGGCGGACCCCCGCAGCGCCCCACTCGCGAGGGCCAGAGGCGCTCCATCGTAGTGACTTGGTTGAGCCCTGGTACGTCGATGCAGACGCGCAACCCACCATCCTCGCCTGGATGGGGAGCCACAGCCGGTAGACGGCGGCAACCTCTCATGATTCTTGATTCCTATAGTTCTTGAATGGCCTTGTCGACGAACTCCTGCGGGTCTGACCTTCCTTGCCTTGCTCCTTCTTGAGGGAAACGTGCTTCGAAACACGCATCCATGTGGTGCCCAAGCGCCTCCCTCGTGACCCTGGCCAGGTCAGTGGCCCTCCAGGGGAGAGCCCCCGAGCCCTGCCTGAGGAGGGCGCCGAGCGCGCTTTCCTATGCGATGGAAGGAGGTCCCTCCTGGGCAGATGCGGGCCCTGAGGAGCCCGCCTCCTGAGGGGCCAGTCCAGACGACGTCTTCTTCTTCTTGGGGGTGGTCTCGGGAAGCCTCCTGCTTCCGCGATCCAGGTCTTCCGGTGACACAGCCTGAAAGGCTCGCTCCAGGGAACACACTGCATCCTTTTCTTCACAGGGCACCGTGATGACTCCGCCACTACCTGGCATCTTGAGGACATTGTAGCCATGGTGAGTCATGGCCATGAACTTGGCCAGCGCTGGGTACCCGAGGATGGCGTTGTACGGCAGGCGTATGTGGGCGATGTCGAAGTCGATGAGCTCGGTGCGGTAGTTGTTGCGTGCCCCGAAGGTGACAGGGAGGCGGACCTGCCCAATCGGGACCGTGGAGCCGTCGGTGACTCCGGAGAAGGGCTTGGTCGGTTGAAGCTGGTCGTAGGGCACTTGGAGATTGTTGAACGTTTCCACGGACAGGACGTTGAGCCCTGCCCCACCATCGATGAGGGTCCTGGTGACCAGTACATTGCTGATAACTGGGGAGCAAAGCATCGGGAGGACTCCGGCTGTGGCCGCACACTTGAGTTGATCCGCTGAGCTGAATGTGATGGCGCATGCCGACCACCTGAGAGGGCGCGTTGCTTCAAGCCTGGGGAGGACTGCATTCACTTCGCGGGCAAACTGCTTGAAGATGCGTTGGGAGGCTGGAGCTTGAGCTCCGCCCAAGATGCAGGCGATTGTGCGTGGCTCCTGGAAGCCCCCAGCCCCTTCATCTTGATGGTGGTCCTCGTTCCTCCTTGGCTGAGGCAGCAGTGGAGGGAGGCCTGCGTTGCCCAGTGGGCGATCCTCACGAGGCTGATCCCTCCAGTCCCCCTCGCGAGGCAGGTCTCGCTAGCGATCCTCGCGAGGTTGATCGCGCCACCCTTGGCGCGGGCCACGGTCTTCCCAGTTGTCGGATCACGGGTTCCGGAAGACCCTTAAGGTTCGAACACTGGGGTGCGCGCGGAGATCACGCCTTCTACCTCCCCGTCTCACAAAGATCTAAACTACTAAAAGAACTGCACAAGAGACACAAGGTTTATACTGGTTCGGGCCACCGTTGTGGTGTAATACCCTACTCCAGTGTGCGGTTGGTGGATTGCCTCCTGGGACTAGTGATGATGAACAATACAAGGAAGAACAGCCTCGCGAGGGTCTGTTCTTGGCTGGGGCAATGAACTGCTAGGAGGAGTTCAGTCACACTTCTCTGTCTCACTCACTCACTTTCTCTGCTTGCTAGCCGGACCAACCGAACCCCTTGCTACGTGGGTGGCCGGTCCTGTTTATAGGCAGAGGCCCTGGGCCTCTTCCCAAATATTGAACGGGAAGGGCGCCAACAATGGCGGGCTAATTTGAAGGGGAACAGCAAGTACACTTGTCCTGACTAAAGTTGGTCTTCACCTGCGAAAGGCTCTGCGGTGACGCCGTGCTGGGCTCCATGGTGACCTCCGTCTCGTAGTCCGTCTGGTCTTGGTCTCATTGCACCAAAATGGCAACCTTTGCCTGATGCCTCGGTACCCCGCGGCTGCGCTTGCCCCCTTTGCACCAAAGAGGAAAGAAGGACGCTGCGCACGCTGGCGCCCGCCTGGCGCCCTGAGTCGTCATGGCTTGCGTCATGGGCACCTCGCGAGGTACCCCGCCTTGATTTCTCCGCCTCCTCGCGAGCCAGCCTGAGGAGGCTGCGCCTGAGGATGCGCCGTGTCGTCCGCCCCGCGAGGCTTGGCCCCTCGCGAGGGTCTTGAGTCTTGTGTTGATGAAGATGGGCCATGCTGGGCCTCCTTTGAGCCATGCCGCAGGCCGCAGGCAGGCAAGTCTGGGGACCCCCGTTCCCAGAACGCCGACAGTAGCCCCCGGGCCCAAGGCGCGCATGCACTTGGCCGTGCCGAGAGGCGAAAGGGCAAGGGCGAAGCACCGCGGGCCCTAATAGCCTGCGGCCTTGGGCGCCGCGTGGCGGTTGATGGGACGTGGGCGTCTCCACTTCCCCATGATGCCTTGGTGATCGCGCGAGTTGGACAGGTCCCTGCATGCAGATCGTGTCATAATTACCTGTGATCGTGGAGGCCGGCGGTTGGCCTTTGCCGGCTATAAGTACGACACGGCGCGTGCCCTTCCGGTCCATCTCTTCTAGTTTTCTACTTTGCCAAAATTCTTGCCCCGCCTTGGTGTGATGGCTCCATCGAGGAGGTACTCGGCTGCGGAGAAGGGGAAGGCCCTCCAGGTCGATCCTGCCTCTCCCCCGCCTAAGCGCGGTCGTGGGCGCCCTCGGAAGCATCCGATGACCGCCCCGGTAGCGTCTGGTGGTCATGGTGGCGGCTCCCAGCGCGGCGGCGGGCGAGGCGCTGTGGCCAAGGGACGCGTCAGGGTTGCGCGCTCCCCCAGGCCACGCTTTCGCGCTGCGCAGGTGCTGCTGGAGTTCGTTGTCTGGTTGGCGGAGCCGACTAGCGCCCGGCTCCAATTCCCTCACTTCCTCCTTGGTGAACTCCCGGCCGGTGCTCCTAGTGGCCTCTGGCTCCAGGCAGAGGGCTGCTGCAGCAGGTTCTCGTGGGCCGCGCTGGAGGTCTCCGCCAACGGGGGCCTGGCCTTAACTCGTGGCTGGCAGGCGTTCGCCCGCGCTCGCGGCCCGGGGCGCCGGTGCACCCTGCACTTTAGGTTTGACGGCGACGCCACCCTCTATGTGAGGGTGTTTGGGGAAGATGGTCCCGCGCGGGGTGTTGCCCTGAGGACGACGACCGCAGCCGGGGGCCCCGCCCCGACGGTGATGGAGGAGATAGTGCCCGCGTGGATGTCAGCTCTTCCTCAAGCAATTCCTCCAGCAGTGGCCGTAGTCAACCCCCGCGTCGTCGAGCTTGCTTGGGAGGTGATGGCTCGTTCGCCTGCCGTCGTGCCCCAGTGAAGCGCGAGAGGGAGTCTCCTTGAGGTCCGGAGGCAGCCCGGGTCGCCTCCGCGGGCTGATGTGAGGAGGGCTGCGCCGGGCTCATCCCTTCCTTTCCCTTTTGTTTCTTGTGTAAGACAAAACAGCTGCATGGAGCCCCGCTGGGGCGTGCTGGGAATTATTGCCGTTTTAGCCATTACCTTGATCTTATTTTTGCGCCTCTTAACTATACGCCTATGCGTAGATAGTCTTTGACCCCTGCCGGGGGGGGGCGACCGACCCAGGCCCTGTGCACGCGTCGCGGTGCCCGAGGGGCATGGACTAGAGGGGTGCTCCTGTAACGTGCCCAGGCCATGAAACCTTCCAGCGGCTAGAGCAGAAACGCTCGCGAGGTCGTTTATGAGAGAAAGCAAAGCGAGGAGCGAAAATCGACGAACCACAAATCAGCAACAGCGACAACTTCAATAAGACTTCAAATGCAAGTAAACACGTCAACTACGGAAACCAAATGAAAAAGCCACGTCCGGCACCTAATCTAGTCTTCGACGTCTTCTCACCAGCGCGGAGCTAAGTGCAGCCACTAGGCATGGGAGGGAGCCCCAGGGCCTGAGGCCGGCGCTCCTGAGAGTCCGGGGCATGTACAGCCCCACTCATTATTACGTGATAGTG
This sequence comes from Triticum monococcum, assembly GCA_034509565.1. Taxonomy (NCBI): domain Eukaryota; kingdom Viridiplantae; phylum Streptophyta; class Magnoliopsida; order Poales; family Poaceae; genus Triticum; species Triticum monococcum. Next base: position 612,356,695 of record CM067842.1, read on the forward strand.
TCACGGGGCGGTGAGCTTCACAGGCATTGGCCTTGCTTCACAGGCTCCGGGCCTTTTCCAAAACGCGATAGCTTCACAGGCACTCGCCTTGCTTCACAGGCTCTGGGCCTTTCCAAAAAGGGATAGTATTCACAGGCACTCGCCTTGCTTCATAGGCTCTGGGCCTTTCCCAAAAAGGGATAGTCTTCACAGGCACTCGCCTTGCTTCACAGGCTCTGGGCCTTTTCCTAAACGCGATAGCTTCACAGGCACTCGCCTTGCTTCACAGGCTCTGGGCCTTTTCCAAAACGCGATAGCTTCACAGGCACTCGCCTTGCTTCACAGGCTCTGGGCCTTTTCCAAAACGCGATAGCTTCACAGGCACTCGCCTTGCTTCACAGGCTCTGGGCCTTTCAGGGGTAGAACCTCCGGAGGTGCTGGATGTTCCACTCGTTCTGGATCGGCTCCCCCTCTTGAGTCTGCAAGCGCACGGAGCCTGGCCTGGAAACATGAACAACCTTGAACGGGCCCTCCCACATGGGAGAGAGCTTGTGCAGCCCCTCCCTAGAGAGAACCCGCCTGAGTACGAGGTCTCCTACCTCGAGGGTCCTGGGGCGGATGTTGCGGCAGTGATATCGTCGTAGCGCCTGTTGGTACCTTGCGGCTCGCATCGCGGCTTCCCAGCGGCGTCCCTCCCCTAGTACGAGGACCATCCCCCGCATGGCGTCCTGCTGCGCCTCGTCAAACGCCAGGACCCGCGCGGAGCGATGCTTGACCTCGTGAGGAAGGACTGCTTCGGCTCCATAGACCAGGAAGAATGGGGTCTCCCTAGTTGGCTTGGTTGCGGTTGTGCAGATGGACCACAACACAGACTGGAGCTCGTCGTACCAGCCTCTGCCGCAGGCCTCCAGCTTCTTCTTGAATGTCCTGGTCTTGAGGCCTCTCAGGACCTCCGCGTTGGCTCGTTCGGCCTGCCCATTGCTTCGCGGGTGTGCCACCGAAGCGTAGCATATCTGCGTCCCAAGGTTAGCTCAATATGTTTTGAAGAGATTACTGGTGAACTGCGAACCGTTGTCTGTGATGATGCGATTCGGCACCCCGAACCGGCTCACGATACCCCTGATGAACTTGAACGCGGAGCCAGCGGGGATCGTACGGACAGCCTCCACTTCTGCCCACTTGGTGAACTTGTCAATGTCGATGTAGAGGTAACGGTAGCCCCCTGGCGCCCGAGGGAACAGGCCCAGAATATCCAACCCCCAAACTGCGAATGGCCACAAGATAGGTGTTGTCTGCAGGCCCCCCGCCGGTTGATGGATCTGCTTGGAATGAAACTGGCAGGCCTCACAAGCCTTTACCAATTCGATCGCGTCGTTGAGCGCAGTGGGCCAATAGAACCTGCTACGGAATGCCTTGCCGACGAGGGTCCGTGATGATGAGTGGTGTCCGTAGTCTCCACCGTGTATGTCCTCCAGTAGTTCCTTTCCTTGCTCCCTGGAGATGCAGTGCAGAGATACACCGTTTAGTCGCTTCCGGTAAAGTTCTCCATCTCTGATGCAGTATGCCGTGGCCTGCCGCGCCACACGCTCTGCTTCCTCTTCCTTTTCCGGTAGGGCCCCTTGCATTAAATAACTCCGGAGTTCTGCAATCCAGCACTCCTCCTGAGGTTCCATTGTCAGGATCAGGCGTGCTCCTGAGGTCGGCCCACAGACCGGGGCTCCCGAGGCTGGCAGTTGGGGGAGCTCCTCTCGAGACTGAGCGGTGTTTGATAACATTGGTTGTGCTGAGGGTTTGAAGAGCCGCTCTTCGAAGACGCTGGGCTCCTGCGGCAACCGCCTGGATGCCCATCCGGCTATGTCGTTAGCTTCCTAATTGGTGCCACGGGGCACGTGCTTCAGCTCCAGCCCCCAAAACTGCTTTTCCATTCTGCGGACCTCCGCTAGGTAGGCCTCGATATGCTCGTCCTTCGGCTCGTACACCTTGTTGGAGAAGTTGACTAGGAGCTGTGAGTCGCCCTTGACGGTGAGGCGTTTCACTCCCAGGGCTACTGCGGCCTTCAACCCGGCTATCAGTCCCTCATATTCTGCAATGTTGTTGCAGACCTTTTCACCTTGCTGGAAACAGAGCTGCACGGCATAGTAGAGCTTATCCTAAGTGGGTGATATCAGCACCGCACCAGCCCCCGCGCCGTGTCTGGAGAACGCCCCATCGAAGTACATGACCCAGCCTTCCGGCGCCTCACTCCCTGGAGAGAGGGACCGATCCTCGTTGTCACTGAGGCCTGGTGCCTCCTCCCATTCCGCTATGAAATCTGCCAATGCTGCTCCTTTGATGACCCTGGTTGTGCTGAACTCGAGCTGAAACACCTGCAGCTCCATGTTCCACTCGGCGACCCTTACGGCTGAGTTAGGGCTCCTGAGCACTCTCTCCAGGGGGTACGATGAGACGACCTTGATGGGATGAGCCTGGAAGTAGTGACGCAGCTTGCGTGAGGCTACCAGCAGCGCGAGGAGGAGCTTTTGAGGCATTGGGTACCGTGCCCTCGCGTCTCGCAACACCGTGCTAACAAAGTAGACGGAATGCTCAACAAGGCTGAGAGTATCTGGGGTCGCGGCGCCCTCGGGAGGCAAGGGCGCCTCACGAGATGACGTGGCCTTGGGAGGTGGACCATCCGGGTGTGTGGCCTCGCCTGCCTATGGTGCATTCTTCGGCAGCTGACCCTCCTCAACTGCGGTTGCGGCTTCTGCAGGCTTTCCTTGTTCCCGTTTTGTCTTGCCTCGGGCTGCCGCTGCGGTCTTAACTTGGCGTTCCTCCCTAACCGCCACCAGGGCTGCACTGGCGGAGTAGGGAGTGGCAGCGAGGTAAAGCAGCAGGGGTTCTTGAGGGCGCGGAGCCACCATGACTGGGGGACTGGTCAGGTACCTCTTGAGATCTTGAAACGCCTTATCTGCCTCTTCAGTCCATTCAAAGGGCCCCTTGTTCTTCATCATCTGAAAGAAAGACAGCGCTCGCTCCCCTAATTTGGAGATGAAGCGCCCTAGCGCGGTCATGCACCCAGTGAGCTTCTGCATTTCCCTGAGGGTCTTTGGCGGACTCATGTCCTCGACTGCCTTGACCTTCTCGGGGTTGGCCTCGATGCCACGATGGGACACGAGGAATCCCAAAAGCTTGCCCGAGGGGACGCCAAACACACATTTCTCCGGGTTGAGCTGCAGGTTTACAGCGTTGATGCTCGCGAAGGTCTCCTCTAGGTCTTGTATCAGGGTCTTGGCCTCCCGAGATTTTACTACAATGTCATCAACGTAGGCTTCGACATTCTTTCCGAGTTGCGGGCCCAAGGTGATGTGCATCAGCCGCTGAAAGGTTGCCCCTGCGTTACGCAGTCCAAACGGCATGCATGTATAGAAGTATACCCCGCATGGCGTTAAGAAGGCGGTCTTCTCAACGTCTTCTACCGCCATCTTGATCTGGTGATACCCGGAGAAGGTGTCCAGGAAGCATAGCAGGTCGCACTCCGCAGATCAAGGCCTGCTTCTCCACGGATTGCCGCCTGGCCTTCTGCTTCACGGGACGCACATTTGGGCACACGTTGAGGTGATGCTCGATGACACTCCTGGGGATCCCCGCCAGCTGATTGGGCTCCCAAGCAAATACCTTCTTATTCGCGTGCAAGAACTTGACCAAGGCCTCCTCCTCCTCAGGCTCAAGGTTGGCGCCTATGGTGAAAGTGGCACTGGAGGACCCGTCCTCGTCGACTGGTATCTGCTTGCTTTCTTCCTTATCCTGGGTGAACAACTGCTTCTTCTTGGCGGGCGCAGCCCCCTTGGGCTCAGGGGTCTCCGCATTGACGGGCCATGCCGATGCCGCCATCTTGAAGGCGAGCTTGAGTACTCGCAGGGCGTCCCCGGTGTCCTCGTGCACGGCGAGGGTGCCGCTGCTCCCGGGCATCTTCATGAGGTTATACGCCGGGTGCGTGGCGGCCATGAACTGAGCCAGCGCCGGGTAGCCGAGGATGGCATTGTAAGGGAGGCCAATGGGGGCGATGTCGAAGTCGACCATCTCCGTGCGGAAGTTGTCGTAGGTGCCGAAGGTTACCGGGAGCCGGATCTGTCCCAGGGAGTCGGATGATCCGCCCCCGACGCCCGAGAAAGATCGGCTGGGTCGCAACCACTCCCAGGGTATGCAGAGGAGGTTGAAAGTCTCGACCGAAAGCACGCTGAGGCCCGCGCCGCCATCAACGAGAGTTTTGGTGACGGCCACCTGGCAGATGGTGGGGGTGCACAACAGGGGGAGCGCACCCGAGCCGACCAGGTTGGTGGGGTGGTCCTCCGAGCTGAAGGTCAGATCGGCCTCGCACGCCGCCCGGTCCGGGGGCGCCCCCTGACATGCGGAAACGGCGCTAACCCGGCGGGCAAAAGGCTTGATGTGGCAACTCGTGGGCGGCGCCTGCGAGCCGCCCAGGAGGGCCGCAATGACTTGAGGCGTCGATGTTGCGGTGCAGCTACTCCGCCGCGTAGGCAGATGCTGGGGGGGTGCTTGCCGCTTGTTCCCCGCCGGGCCGGTGGCGGTGTTGACGGCGGGAGACGGGGGTCAACGAGAACGCCCACCAGTGAGGGCCGCCGGGGCGACACGAGCTCGACTGGCGCCGTACATGGATGCGGCGGTCGTAGGAGAGCGGAGTGGTGGAAGACAGATTCCGGCGCACCCCTACCTGGCGCGCCAAATGTCGGATCATGGGTTCTGGCAGACCCTTAAGGTTCGAACACTGGGGTGTGCATGGAGATCACGCCTTCTACCTCCCCGTCTCACAAAGATCTAAACTACTAAAAGAACTGCACACGAGACACAAGGTTTATACTGGTTCGGGCCACCGTTGTGGTGTAATACCCTACTCCAGTGTGCGGTTGGTGGATTGCCTCCTAGGGCTGGTGATGATGAACAATACAAGGAAGAACAGCCTCGCGAGGGTCTGTTCTTGGCTGGGGCGATGAACTGCTAGGAGGAGTTCAGTCACCCTTCTCTCTCTCACTCACTCACTTTCTCTGCTTGCTAGCCGGACCAACCGAACCCCTTGCTACGTGGGTGGCCGGTCCTGTTTATAGGCAAAGGCCCTGGGCCTCTTCCCAAATATTGAGCGGGAAGGGCGCCAACAATGGCGGGCTAATTTGAAGGGAACAACAAGTACACTTGTCCTGACTAAAGTTGGTCTTCGCCTGCGAAAGGCTCTGAGGTGACGCCGTGCTGGGCTCCATGGTGACCTCCGTCTCGTAGTCCGCCTGGTCTTGGTCTCGTTGCACCGAAATGGAAATCTTTGCCTGATGCCTCGGTACCCCGCGGCTGCGCTTGCCCCCTTTGCACCAAAGAGGAAAGACGGACGCTGCACGCGTTGGCGCCCGCCTGGCGCCCTGAGTCGTCATGGCTTGCGTCATGGGCACCTCGCGAGGTACCCCGCCTTGATTTCTCCGCCTCCTCGCGAGCCAGCCTGAGGAGGCTGCGCCTGAGGATGCGTCGTGTCGTCCGCCCCATGAGGCTTGGCCCCTCGCGAGGGTCTTGAGTCTGTTGTTGATGAAGATGGGCCATGTTGGGCCTCCTTTGAGCCACATCGCAGGCCACAGGCAGGCAAGTCTGTGGACCCCCGTTCCCAGAACGCCGACACCAGCATCCTGCGTTTCTTCCTCCTCCTCGGCCGTAGCCCCGATCAGCACGGCGCGGAGTTCTTGGCATTTGTTGGTGTTGTCGGTGTGGAGGTCATGGTACACACAGTACCAGCTGCCCCTGGAGGGCTCAGGCAGATCTTTGCCCCGCTTGGTGTCTGGTTCTGCCGCGAGCACGGCAGCCCCCTTGCGCTTCACGTCCTTGGCCTTGGGCTTCTTCTCTTCTGGGTTTGCGGCAGGCAGCTCGAGGAGGGAGAGGCGTCCCTCCTTAGCCCTGGCGCACTTGGTCGCCAAGTTGAACAGCTCTAGGGAGGTGCACAGATCCTCATGCATCGCCAGATCCTCCTTCATCTTGACGTCGCGCACTCCCTCGGAGAAGGCCGAGATGATGGCCTCCTCGGACACCTTGGGGATCTTGAGGCGCGCGCTGTTGAAGCGCTGGATGTACTTTTGCAGGGTCTCTCCGGGTTGTTGCTTGATGCGGCGCATGTCGCTCATGGTGGGTGGCCGGTCGTGAGTACCTTGGAAGTTGGCGATGAAGCGGGTGCGCATCTGGTCCCAGGAAGAGATTGTGCCTGGAGCCAGATTCAGGAGCCAGGTGCGAGCTCCTTCCTTGAGCACCATGGGAAACCAGTTCGCCATGACCTTCTCGTCCCCGCTGGCAGCTTTGATGCCCAGCTCATAGAGCTGGAGGAACTCTGCAGGGTCAGTCGTGCCGTCGTAACGAGGAGGCAGGTCTGGCTTGAACTTGCCGGGCCACGCAACGCTGCGCTGCTTGGTGGTGTAGGCACGGCAGCCTGCGGTGGCCACGAAAGGCTTCGGCTGGTGGAGAGCTTGGTCTTCAGGGTCCCCACGCGCTGCATCTAGGAGCAGCGCGGGGTCTTGGCATGCCGGGGCTGGAGCAGGGTCGCAGCGTGCCGGAGCAGGGAGCGCCCGGGCAGCCCCTTGCGGGCGAGGGACTTCTTGGCAGCTCCATTCTTGCTGCGCTGGCACCTGACGGAGCGGGTTCCGCCTAGGGGCCACGCGCCTTGGAGCCATGGCGTCTTCTTGGAGAGGAGGCGGCTGGTGGGCCCCTGGAGCTTCGTTGCCCGTGCGGGGCAGGGTGTGGCGCAGCGGAACGGACGGCGTGGGAGAGGCCCCTGCGGCCCGGACGAGCTCGGCGACGCGGTCGAGCCATTCTTCGTAGACATCGTCGACGGGACAGTAGCACAGGAGCTCGTTTGCCGAAATGAGCGCAGCTCGAGCCTCCAAGGGTGCGCGGAGCGCGCGGGACGAAGAACCAGCTGGTGCGAGTGATGGAGTAGCGGTGCGGCTGTCTTGCCGCACGGAGGGATGCTGAGACGACGCTTGCTGCTCGCCTCCCGCTGGGCCAGTGGTGGCGTTGATGGCAGGTGACGGGGAACGACGAGGACGTCCGCCGACGGGCGCCGTCTGGGCGACGCGGGAGGCGATGGCGGCCCGGCGCTCGGCGCGGGCCCGTCGAGCATCGGACATGGATGCGACGGTTGGAGGAGAATGGAGCGGTGGAAGGCAAATTTCGGCGCACCCCTACCTGGCGTGCCAAATGTTGGATTTCGGGTTCCGGCAGACCCTTAAGGTTCAAACTCTGGGGTGCGCGTGAAGATTACGTCTTCTACCTCACCGTCTCGCAAAGATCTAAACTACTAAAAGAACTGCACAAGAGACACAAGGTTTATACTGGTTCGGGCCACCGTTGTGGTGTAATACCCTACTCTAGTGTGTGGTGGGTGGATTGCCTCTTGGGGCTGATGATGATGAGCAATAGAAGGAAGAACAGCCTCACGAGGGTCTGCTCTTGGCTGGGGCGATGAACTGTTAGGAGGAGTTCAGTTGCCCTTTTCTCTCTCTCTCTCTCTCTCTCTCTCTCTCTCTCTGATTGACTGATCGATCTATCCATCTCCCCCCTCTACACTGTGGGTGGCTGGTCCTATTTATAGAGGCCCTGGTCCTCTTCCCAAATATTGAGCAGGAAGGGAGCCAACAATGGCAGGCTAATTTGAAGGGGGACAGCAAGTATCAGCTATCCTGACAAAAGTAGTCTTCGCCCGCGCAAAGCTCTAGTGATGACGCCGTCTTGGGCTCCACAGTGACCTCCGTCTTGTAGTCCTCCTGGTCTTGGTCTCATTGCACCGAAATGGCAACCTTTGCCTGATGCCTCGGTACTCCGCGGCTGCGCTTGCCCCCTTTGCACCAAAGAGGAAAGGAGGACGCTGCGCGGGCTAGCACCCGCCTGGCGCCTTGAGTCGTCATGGCTTGCATCACGGGCACCTCGCGAGGTACCCCTTCTTGATCTCTCCACCTCCTCGTGAGCCAACCTGGCGAGGCAGTGCCTGAGGAAGCTCCGTGTCGTTCGCCCCGCGAGGCTTGGCCCCTCGTGAGGGTCTTGAGTCTTGTGTTGATGAAGATGGGCCGTGCTGGGCCCCCTTTGAGCCACGCCTCAGGCCACAGGCAGGCGAGTTTGGGGACCCCCGTTCCCAGAACGCCGACAGATGCCTTGGCACGAATAGGCTCTTCCCGCCAGACAATACCATCTGGCGTCGCCCTTCAATGCCTCCTCAAGCCGTCCGTCAAGCCTTCACCAGAATCAGACTCCATCTTCGTACCGGCTCCTCCCGAAGACGTCGGATCCGACTCCAGAGCCCCGGCAGGCGGCACGAGGATCTCGGTAGATGACTTCGGAGCCGCCACAGTCGAGGTCAGCCTAGGGACTGCGGAACCTGGCCCGGGGACTGCGGTGGCGGACTCGAAGACTCCAGAACTCGACCTAGGGGCCCCCCCAATCGGCCTGAGGACCTCATTAACCCAGCAAGCAGTTGTTGACTCCAACCGGCGCCCCCCAGCCCAGACGCCCTCGTCCAAGTCATAGTTCTGGTAGTCGAAGAAATAGCAGCACCCTCATGGGCCCAGCCCATCCTCAAATTCCTGGTGAACAAAGAGCTACCACCTGATGAGACCTCAGCTCGGCAAGTACAACGCCGGGCGGCAGCCTATACCATAGTCAACAGAGAGCTGGTCAGACGCAGCGTCACTGGTGTCTACCAGCGCTGCGTAGAGCCAGAGCAAGGCCAGACAATTCTCAAAGACATCCATCAAGGAGAATGTGGCCACCATGCGGCTTCAAGAGCACTCGTCGCCAAAGCCTTTCGGCACGGTTTCTTCTGGCCGACTTCCTTGGAAGAGGCCAAGGAGTTGGTCCAAAAATGCAAAGGATGCCAAAAGTTTAGCTCCAAGCCGCACCAGCCGGCTTCTGCGCTCAAGACCATCCCCATTGCCTGGCCTTTCGCAGTTTGGGGTCTAGACATGGTGGGACCATTCAAGACAGCACGAGGTGGTTTAACTCACCTACTTGTCGCAGTGGACAAGTTCACCAAGTGGATAGAAGCGAAGCCAATTAAGAAACTGAACGGTCCGATTGCCGTGACTTTCATCACCGATATCACAATTCAGTATGCCATACCACACAGCATCATCACCGACAATGGCACAAATTTTGCCAAAGGCGCCTTGGCCCGTTTCTGCGCAACACAGGGCATCTGACTGGATCTAGCATCTGTCGCCCATCCGCATTAAAACGGCCAAGTGGAGCGAGCAAACAGCCTCATCCTGTCTGGCATGAAGCGTCGGCTGATCGAGCCTCTCGAGCGCTCAGCTGGCTGCTGGCTCGACGAGCTGCCAGCCATCCTCTGGAGTCTGCGCACGACTCCAAACAAGTCAACCGGCTTCACGCCCTTCTTCCTCGTCTATGGCGCCGAAGCCATCATCCCAACAGACATAGAGTTCGACTCCCCATGAGTCACCATGTACACCGAGGAAGAAGCAGAAGAAGCACGACAAGACGGCGTTGATCTGCTGGAAGAGGGCCGGCTATTGGCACTCAGCCGGTCCAGCATCTACCAGCAGCGCCTGCGCCGATACCACAACAGGAAGGTCAGGCCAAGATCTTTCCAAGAAGGCGACCTTGTGCTCCGGCTGATCCAGCGAACAGCCGGCCAGCACAAGTTGTCGGCACCTTGGGAAGGCCCTTTCATCATCAGCAAAGTACTGGGCAACGATTCCTACTACCTGATTGACGCTCAGAAGCCCCGAGCACGCAAGAGGGACGACTCCGGCAAGGAGACAGAGCGGCCATGGAATGCAAATCTCCTCCGAAGATTTTACAGTTGATGCAGTATGTACCACGCTACCTTTTGTATTAAAGTACCAAGACTTCGGGCCCCCCGAGATGAGCTCGGAGACTGCCCTGTTTTGTCTGTATGATAAAAATTATGCCTACAAGTATGTTACTCTTTGTCATGCCTCTTGGCACCGGGCTCAACAAGTCGGCCCAGGGACTTGCCGCCTTGCACTATGAAATGCTTCCTGCAGCCGGGCAAGTAGTGTGTAACACCTAAACCGTCTTCTGTCAGAAGCCGCAGATCGCAGAGCGACTGTACGGTGCATAGAGGTAAGGTAGAATGGGCGTTCGCATGAAAAATGGTTAAGGATGCAAAGCATAAAACGTAGCTCAAGATGGTTTCCAGCCTTTTTTCGGATTGCTGCTTCCTATCCAACTTGCTCAAAAACTCTTTAAAACGGCGAAGTACTTGCTTTCCCAAAGTACACTTGATCCAGCGACAGTCCGCGGAGCGGCTGTCCGATTGGCAAGGTAGGCAATTAAGAGAAACCGGCAAAGGAAAAAAGCAAAAGGAGCAATGAGCAAGAAAAGATAGAACTCGGATAAATATATGTACATAACATAGGCCCTTGGCTGAATCTTCGAGTAGAAGCTCAAAATACACCCCGCAGGTGGAATTGTGCGAATTAACAAGTTCTTCAAAGACTACTGAAGCAGATAAAAATAAAAGATACAGCGGCAGCTTAGGAGGCAGCAGCGGATTCGGAGGGTCGGAGGAGGCGCCAGCGTCAGGCGTCGGGGCAGCCGGCTGGCTAGTCTCAGCTTGATCACCTCCGGCGGCAGTCGACTCGGTCGCACGCGGCTCGTTGCTGGAGGCACGGTCGGGCTGAGGCTGGCCGTCTGCTCCGTCTTCTGGTGCCTTCGCCACGCCTTCATCCTCCGCCTCGTCCTCCTCCTCGACGCTGGAGCCAATCACCTCCGCCGAGTCTTCGCCGTAGTCTGGGTTCATCCCAAACCACTCTGGCGGTACCTCCTCGCCGTCTTCAGACCGCTCGTGGACGAAGATGCTGGTGTCGGTGTACTCGGAGATTGCCGTAGCACGCTTGACGAGGGCATCTTCCGTAGCCGCCAGCTCTGGCTGGGCCTCTGACCGAAGCGTGGCCAGCTGGTCTAGATCCAGCCCCAGATACCATGCCTTGACGAACTCCAAGGCCCGGTGCGCTCTAGCTCGGGTCGAAGAGCCCTTCCAGGCCTCAAGATGGCCAGCCGCAACCTCTAGCCAGCTGGCCGTCAGGCTGGGGGTGCGCGGAGCCTGCATGTCTGGCCACAGGGCGGCAACCGCCTGGGCACCAACACGCTGAAGCCGGCGCAGCATCCGGTGAGCTGGCCGAAGGCGGGCCTCGATGCTCAGGATGTGCTCATCAAGAGTTCAGGGGGCGTCGGCGGCAATCTCTGCACCTTCTGCCCTCCGACCTTCATGGTCAGCCTCGGTTGCTTGGACGGTGGCCTGCGAGTGCGCAGGAAATAAGTCTGCCAAGACGGAAGAAACAAAGAAGCAAGTCAAAAGCCAGGAATCGGCACAATTTATAATCGGCAGCTCAAAGATAAATAAGGAGACTCACCATCAACGACGTCTTCAATTTTGTGGAAGCCGGAAGCCAGCAGCGCCTCCTTATCAGTCCAGGAGGAGCGCTCGCTCGCGAACTCGGCCAGGATGGTGGTTTCCGCTTCCTCCGCCTCCTTCTGCGTCTTCGCAAGCAGCTCCCTCTGCTCTGCCAACTGAGTGGCCAGCAGATCGCGCTCTGTGGCGAGCCTGCTGCACTCCTCCCCTTTGGCGTGCAAGGCGGAGTTGGCTTCGCTCAGCTGCTGTTAAAGAGCAGCGTTGGCTACTGAAGAAAAGGAAGAAAGATAATAGTCGTCAATAAAGTAGGTCACCGGGGAGATTCGGCCTGACTGCTCAACAGTCGGCCCGAATCTCGGGGACTAGAGCCCGCGGGTGCGCTAGCGCGCCCCCACAGAGAAGAAAAAAGGACTTACTCCGGCTCTCCGCCAAGTTGGCGGTCCGCTTGCCCAGCTCTTCAATGTTACGGTTGAAGGCAGTGACGCAGAGGTTGTGGTAATCATGTGACAAGCATTTCAGACAAAGTTAGTACCCAGAAGTTCATCAATTGGAGTTCCGGGCCGCCTGCTCAGTAGCCAGCCCGAAACTGGGGGACTACACCCAGTGGGTGCACTGGCGTGCCCCCATAGAGAGGAACAAGAAAACAAATACCAAAGGAAAAAACATACCCGGACGGCTGCCCGCGACGCTAGGAACGCCTTGGTGCAACTCTGGAGAGCGTTGCCCTCAGCACGGAGCTTCGCCTGGACGTCCAGGAGCGCCCGATTCAGCGGCCCTGTGCCGCCTCCTCGCACCCACCCAATAGGTGCGGCGCTCGTCGTTTCAGCGTCTGGGGTCACCGAGCTGGCGGTGCCGGCTTCCAGGGGGCGGGGTGCCGAAGTCGCCTTCTCTAGACGACGGTGCGTTGGTGAGCCGACTTGGAGGAGTAGCCTCGCAACGGCCTCATCTTCGGTCGGCGGCACCGGAGGGTCCGCTGGCTGCTCACCTTGCGTGCCTTCAGACGGTGGCGGAGGCGGTGGTGAAACGTTCACGTCCGGAGTAGAGGGGTCGCCGCCTTCCCTCTCCTCGACGGGGTTCTCCCCACCGGCTTCTCTAGTCGGCCCCGTGAACACGAAGGCGGCGGCGCAGAGTTCAGTGGGGGTGACGAACACCGCCGATTGGCGGCGTGCGGTTCCTCAGCCTGCCGCTTCGTCGCGGCGACGGCTTCGGCCTCCGCTAGTCTTTTCTTGGCGGAGGCCTCCGCCTTTTCCAGGCGGAGGGCCTCCTCTTCGTTGTGCTTCTCTCGCGCATTCCGCTCCGTCGCCTCCCGGAGGTCAGCAGCGGGGTCAACCCGCCGAGTGGTCGCGGACGTCTCCAATGACCCCATCACGGAGGCGGCAGTGACCCTCTCAAGAGTGAGGGGAGCCCTGAAGCAAGAGGAGCAAGCGAAGACTCATACAAAGTAACAAAGAAAGAACAAAGCTTTGAGGACAGAATACTCACGCGGAGACCAATGGCGGCCTCTTCACTTCCTTACGGAAGCGGATGGCCTTCGCGGCCACCTCGTCCCACCGGGTCGCCGCAGCCGAGCCCTTGGGCTTCTTCGGCCGACTGCCGAACAAGGTCGGCATGGCCCTGTGCTTCTTCCCGCCGCCTGGAGCACCCGGTGCAGCAGAAGAGCCCGCGCCAGGCTGGCTGGCTCCTGGCCGATGGCGAGGGGCGACTTCTCCCTCGGCGTTGTCTTCAGGCCAGTCGGCGAAGGTAGCCGAAGGCCTGAAGTCGCTTGATGTTCCTCCTCCTCCCTCAGCATCGTCTTCCAGAGCCGCCGGCCCCAGATCGGGGTCATCGATGTCGCTCTCTGCCCGGTCGGCGAGGAACTCGCGGGCCGGCCCCGAAGTGCCGGCTGATGGGTGGAGGAGAGGATTCTGACCAAAGCCGGCTGGTCAAAACAAACTCGGCAATAAAGAAGACAGTCCAAAGAAGGAAAGGAAAGGTAACTCACCACGGGCGGGGGGTTGGCGCGAGAGTACGGCTCCTTGTCGAACCGCCAGTCCTTCAGGAGCTTGCTGTCCGAGAGGTAGTTCATTATGAAGGCCACCTCCTTGTGAGGCATGTCCTTGGTGCACATCCGACTCGGGTCGCGGTGCCCGCTCATCTGGCATATCATGTGGGGGCGCCCTTGGAGCAGAAGAACTCAGCGCGCCACGAAGGCGACCAGCAGGTCTGGACCAGTCAGGCCCTCCGACTGCGTCAGCACTCGGAGTCATGCGACAGCGCCGGCTCCCCAGGCATCAGCGACCTGGCCCGGTATGACCAGTTGGGTAGTCTCCCAGCCGGCGGGCCGGCTTCGAAAGCCGGCATGTTGACCCAGTCGCCCCTCGTGGCGACGTTCCTGACGTAGAAGTAGGATCTCTACCACATCTTCACCGACTTTATCAGCGAGATGGAGGGGAAGGGATTGTTGGCCCCCGACCTTCGCACGACGATGAAGGCGCCGCACTGAGCCGGCACTCCCGCGGCCTGGGTGCCGAGCTTGGAGAACAAGAACTCCCCCCAGAGCTCGCGGGTGGGGAGGACTCCGAGGAAGCCTTTGCACATGGCCATGAAGGCAGACAGCAGCACCACCGTGTTGGGGGTGAGGTGGTGCGGCTGGAGGCCGTAGAACTCCAGGAAGGACCGGAAGAAACTGCTCGCCGACAGCCCCAGCCCGCGCAGGTAGTGCGAGTAGAAGATAACCCGCTCGCCCTCCTGCGGCGCAGGGGAAATCTCCCCCTTCGGCGCAAGACGCACCTGCACGCGGTCCTCACCGGGGAGCCGACGAGTTCGGCGGAGGAACTCGATATGGTCTTCATGAACTTCGGAGCCGTCCCAGGTGCCGGAGCGCGCTGGGGGAGGCGCGGCGGCGGAGGAAGAACTCATCGCGAGCTGTCGCCGCGGCGTTCGCCGGAGCTTGGGCGTGCGGCGGAGCGAAGAAGAAGAGGAAGAGAGAGAGGAGCAGTGAGGAGGAAGAGAGCGAGGAGTAGTGGGAAGGAGGGGCGCGCGTGCCCCCCTCTTCCCCCTACTTATAGCCTCGTAGGTTGTGAAGCCGAGGGGGCGGACGTGGGGATTTACTGCGCCCACGGCCCCACATCCCCCACGTCCCACGATAAAGTTACTGCGCGCAGTAACTCCACAGGAATCCCAACCGTCCACCGGGGCCGCAGCGGACCCGCTCAGGCGCTGAGGCGCGGTAGTGGCGGGCCCCGCCTATGGGCCTGCCCCGTCATGCGCGTAGGCTGGCAGGACGGCCCAGCCATGTGCCATCATGTGACAGGCCTAGAACGGGCGGCGGCCTGAAGGCTTAGCTAGCACGCCACTTAAATCCCGCCACGACATTCGAAGTACCGAGCGAGTCAGAACTGAGTGAGTCCGAATCAAGCGAGTCCGACTCCTTCTAGTCGGCCTGGCAGAAGTCCATCAAAGACCATGTGTTGAGCACCCAGAAAGAGAAAGTGCTGAGGCTTCTCGGCCGATCAACCGCGGCGCCTCACCAGCTTCGGGGACTACTGTCGGAGTAATGGGCCACGGGTAGACCGACCCGAGCCCCAGAACCTTTCAAAACATCGGGGCGGGCTGCGCCCTCAAGACCCCAGGACAAAGAGCCGCCTTCTGACGACTCAACGGCAAGACGGCTGACTGCCCGCTCACGGCCGAGTCCCAGGGACGGCTTCAGGATAAGCCGACTCCTGATCGGGGAGTCGGCCCGCGACTCCAACAAACCCCATGACCTCATCGAAGGGTACGGGGCAGGGGCATGGCTACAGTGAAGCCCACTCCCGCCCCTTACCAAGGGCAGGCATGGCCACAGCACGCCGTACCCGGGAAGATCTCCGTGCGGCGTGGCACTATTGCCCTGCCGGCCCTGACATCAGCAGCACAGGACCAAATCCTGCACCCATGACAGCTTGTCTGTACGGCCCGGAGGCAGCAGGTCCCACCAGTCAGTGAGACCCTAGGAGACGGCAAGAGGACCGCCAGTCGGATCCGTCAGGAGTCGGCCCCGGGGGGTCGGCCGAGCCCTCCCTTGGGCCCCACGCACCATTAATCAAGATGTGATGGGGAGTGGCAATAGTGATCGCCCGCCAGGCGGCGGGACTGTTGCCACGACCCCATGACCAAGCCCGCGTCATTAGAAGCATGGCTACAGTAATCAGCAGCCGGCAAGACCAGCCCGCGGCGGACGCGGCCTGTCGGCTCCATACCAGACCAGTCGGCGGGGCCCACCAGTCGGCGGAGAAGTGGGAGGCCAGAGGCACTGACGGCTGGGCCCGCGCCTAGTCGGATTACCATTGTACCGCTGGGAGGTAGGCCTATATAAACCCCCTAGGGCACCCATGCAAAGGGTTGGAACCCAGTAGCTCTAGACCATATCAGATAGAAGGAAAGAGCTAGCCTTGCCCTCTCCTACCTCTAAGAAACAACTCAAGGAGCAACCGTGTAAAAACTTGGCCATAGTGATCATGCGGAGACCTCGCAGAGCAGCAGTAGGGGTATTATCTCCCCGGAGAGCCCTGAAGCTGGGTAAGATTCGCCGGCGTGCATGTCTTCGCCTCATCCCGTTTCCAGGCACCGGCGACGTTCTACTCGCCCCCACCATGATAAGCCATCCTTTGGCATATGTCGCACCAAACCCCCAACAGGTAGCCGCGCACTTGAGCTGATCTGCTGAGCTGAAAGTGATGGCGCACTTGGACCATCTGAGCGGGAGTGTGGCCTCGAGCTTGGGGAGGACTGTATTTACTTCACGAGCAAACTATTTGAAGATACGTTGCGAGGCTGGGGCTTGAGCTCCGCCCAAGATGCAGGCGATAGAACGCGGCTCCTAGAAGCCCCCAGCCCCCTCATCTTGATGGTGGTCATCATTCCTTCTTGGTGGTGGCGGTAGTGGAGAAAGGCCAGCATTGCCCTGGGGACAATCCTCACGAGGCTGGTCCCTCCAGGCGCCCTCGCGAGGCAGATCCTGCCAGCGGTCCTCACGAGGCCGGTCGCGCCACTCCTGGCGCGGGCCACGATCATCCCAGCGTCCGCCACCACGTCCTCCTCCTCGGTCGTATCCCCGGTCATTGCGCTTGGGGCGTCGACCAGAGCATCCTTCTTGAATGGCCCTGAGCTCTTGGCAGTCGCTGGTGTTGTGGTTGTGCAGGTTGTGGAAGGCGCAGAATGGTCGGTAACTCTTGGATGACTTGGGTTGGTCTCTGCCGCGCTTGGTGTCTGGCTCCGCGGCGAGCACGGCTGCTCCCTTGTGCTTCACATCCTTGGCCTTGGCTTTCTTCTCCTCCGGGTCCGCAGTCGGGAGCTCGAGGAGGGAAAGGCTCCCCTCCTCAACTCTTGCGCACTTGGTCGCCAGGTTGAATAGCTCCAGAGACGTGCACAACTCCTCGTGGATGGCGAGCTCCTCCTTCATCTTGACGTCGCGGACGCCATCAGAGAATGCGGAGATGATGGCCTCATCCGTCACCTTGGGGTTCTTGAGGCGAATGAAGCGCTGGATGTACTTCTGGAGGGTCTCTCCTGGTTGTTGCTTGAAGCGGCGTAGGTCACCCACGGCCGATGGGCGGTCGCGAGTGCCCTGGAAGTTGGCAACGAAATGGTCGCGCATCTCGTCCTAGGAGGAGATCGAGCCTGGAGGCAGGTTTAGGAGCCAGGAGCGGGGACAATCCTTGGGAGGCATGGGGAACCAATTCGCCCTGACTTTCTCGTCACCGTTGGCTGCCTCGATGTTCAGCTCGTAGAGCTTTAGGAACTCCGGGGGGTCGGGGGTGTTGTCGTACCGAGGAGGAAGACCCGGCTTGAACTTGCCCGGCCAGGCGACGCTACGCAGCTCGGGCGTGAAGGCGCGGCAGCCGGTTGTGTTCACCGGGGCCCGTCTTGGAGGTGGGGCTTGATATTGGCACCCGCGCTCTGCCACGGCAAGAGGCGCGGGGCCCTGCCGCAGCAAGCGATCCTCGCGTGGCAGTGCGGGGAGTGGTGGAGCGTTCTCTTGCGGTCGGGGCACTCCTTGACAGCTTCTTTCTTCACGTGCGGGCGCTGGATGCGGCAGGTCGCGCCGCGGAGCCGCGCGCCTTGGCGCCAGGGCGCCGTCTTGGTGTAGAGGTGGTGGAGGTGCTCCATGAGCTATGTCACCCGTAGCTGGCGGTGGACGAGGCAGCGAGACGGACGGTGCAGGGGAGCCCCCTGCGGTGCTGACGAGCTCGGCGATGTGGTCCAGCCAGTCCTCATAGAGGTCGTCTACTAGGCGGTAGAGCAGGAGCTCGTGCGCCATGAGGAGTGCGGCCCACGCATCTATGGGAGCGCGGCGAGCGTGAGACGACGAACCAGCGGGGTTCAGCGACGGAGTGGCGGTGCGGCCGTCTTGCCGCACCGAGGGGTGCAACGAGGATGCTTGCTGCTTGTTCCCCGCCAGGCCGGTGGCAGCGTTGGCAGCAGGCGACGGAGAATGACGGGGTGGCCCACCGACAGGAGCCGTCTGAACAACGCGGGTGGCGAGGGCAGCCCGACGCTCGGCGCGAGTGCGGCATGCGTCCGCCATGGAGATGATGAAGCGACGGGACGCGGAGCGACGGAAGGGAAGCTTCGGCGCACCCCTACCTGGCATGCCAAATGTCAGATCATGGGTTCCGGCAAAACCCTCAAGGTTCGAACACTGGGGTGTGCACGAAGATCTCCCCCTATCGATCCACGTACTAGCTTCGCTAAGATCTGAAGGGCTAACTCGATGAAGTCACAACACAAGGGACGCAAGATTTATACTGGTTCGGGCCACCGTTGTGGTGTAATACCCTACTCCAGTGTGGTGTGGTGGATTTCCTCTTGGGCTGAGGATGAACGGTACAAGGGGAGAACAACCTCCTGGGGTCGAGGTGTTCGTGTGCTTCGTGTGTGGCTAAGGATCAACTAATGATTAGATGAGATGCCTCTCCATGAGTTTCCCCTACGGTGGTGGCTAGTTATACTTATATAGGCCCCGGTCCTCTCCCCAAATATTGAGCGGGAAGGGAGCCAACAACGGCCAATTTGAAAGGGGACAACTAGTACAGCTTATCCTGACAAAAGCAGTCTTCGCCTGCAAAAGGCTCTGGCGATGACGCCGCCTTGGGCTCCATGGTGACCTCCGTCTTGCCGTCCTATTGTTCTTCGTCTCGCTGCACTGATATGGAAACCTTTGCTTGGCGCCTTCGTACTCCGCGCCTGCGCTTGCCTGCTTAGCACCAAAGAGGAAACAAGTACACTGTGTGTGCTGGAGCCCGCCTGATCTCGATCGTCATGGTTCACGTCATGAGAACCTCGCGAGGTTTGCCTTGCCTTGATCTCTCTACCCCTCGTGAGCCTACCTAGTGAGGCCGATCCTGAGGAGGTCTTGCGTCCTCCATCTCGCGAGGCTTGGCCCCTCGTGAGGGTCTTGAGTGCTTGTTGGTGAAGATGGGTCGTACGAGCCCGCTCGCAGCGCCACGCCATGGGCCACAGACAGGCAAGTCCGGGGACCCCCGTTCCCAGAACACCGACAGATGCTTTTAATGCTATGGGAAATTTAGTGGGCTCACCACCTCTTATGATTAATGAAACAACTTTGACTCTTGAGCATGTTATGGAAAGACTAGATGCTATTGAAAAGAAAATGCTTACCGAAGATCATATTGAAAATATAGATAAAAAGATGCATAATTTTGCCACCAAGTTTGGGTCAAATGCGGGAGAGGTTTTTAAGTTGGTAAAAGAAAAGGGTACCGTAATCCATGAAAGAATAGAAGAAAGCCCGTCTCGGATTGATAAACTAGAAGAAATCTTTAGTAATCTCAGCATGGCTTTTGCTTCTGCTAAAACTATCGAAAAAACTCCCGTAAAAATTGGCAAGACTACCCAAGCTACTAAGAGTAAAGGTGCAACTTCTAGTAAAGAGGATCTTAAGATGATTAGTATCCACCCGGATTTTGTTGAAGTTATAAGAGATCCCTTTGGCAAAAATGAATTCTTTTAATTTGTTCCTAGAAGTATTGTCATTGGAAATCTCTATGCTAAATCTCTAAGGGATTCTAAGTGTTTGATTGAAGAGATGAACAAAGATGACAAAACTTAGATCATTGCTTTAGGCCTAGCTAAGGGCGTAAAACAATAGCGCTTGTTGGGAGGCAACCCAACGAATCCAATTTATTTTTTGCTTTTTGCTTTCTGTTCTTGAGTGTTTGCACAATTATGCTACTGTTATGATTGTGTTTTCTGTGTTTTAATTAGTGTTTGTGCCAAGTAAAGCCTTTGGGATGGGTGATGGTTGTTTGATCTTGCTGAAAAACAGAAACTTTTACGCTCATGAAAACAATTGTTAAAAATCACCAAAGCGTGATAAAATGCCAATTATTTTTTGCAAAAGATTAATATACAAATTACCCAGGTCATCCTAATGTTTCACAATTTTTGGAGTTACAGAAGTATACGAAATAGTCAGATTGCTACAAATTGTTCTGTTTTGACAGATTCTGTTTTCTTTGCGTTGTGTGCTTGTTTTGATGGCTCTATGGTTTTCTTTGATGTGTTTTTGCCAAAAGTTGGAATATAGTAGATATAATGAAAAAACAAAATATGAATTGGTTTGATACAATACTTATAGTAGTGGTTTGCTTTCTTATACTAACGGATTTCACGAACGCTTTGTTGAGTTTTATGTGATTGAAGTTTTCAAGTTGTGGGTTATCTTACGATGGATGAAGGAATAAGTAGTAGAAGAGCCTAAGCTTGGGAGGGCATCTCAAGCTATTATCCAAAAGTGAGCAAACAACTAATCTTGGGGATGCCCCCGAGTGGCATCCCCTCTTTCTTATAACGATCATTGGTATTTTACTCGAAGCTATATTTTTATTCGTCACATACTATGTGTTTTGCTTGGAGCGTCTTGTATGATATGAGTCTTTGCTTGCTGTATTTTGTGTTTTAAGTCTTGATCCCTTGTTGGACACACCTATTTGAGAGAGCCAAAATTATGTCATGGCTTGTTAGAATTGCTCTCTATGCTTCACTTAAATCTTTTCTATGGACTTGCTCTAGTGCTTCACTTATATCTTTTTTAGCACGGTGTGCTGTAGTATTTTTGAAGAAATTCCCTCTTGCTTCACTTAGATTTATTTGAGAGTTAGTATTTTTCTTATGAAATTCTCTCTTGCTTCACTTAATTATTTTGAGAGAAAGAAAAATAATTATGCTCATGATCATCACTTATATTTGTTTGAGCTTATGAAAAGCAACACATGAAAATTAGTCCCAAAGTGAGAGATATCCAAGAAGGATATAATAAAAACTTTCATGAAGATCATTGGACAAAATAAACTTGATTCTTAATAATAGTTTTGAGATATGATGATGTGATATGTGAGTTGTGTTGATGAGTAATTATGCTTTAGTAAGAATATTGGTGTTAAGGTTTGTGATTCCCTATGCAAGCACGAAAGTCAATAGTCATGCAATGAAATTATATCATACTTGTGGTACATTATTCGGTGTTAATTATGCTTAATGCTTGCTTATGAGATTATTCGTTTTTTGGTTGGTCGCTTCTCAATCTTTTGCTAGTCTTCATTTTGCACTAAGTATGATCTCTATTTGTGCATCCAAAATCCTTTAAACCAGTTTTGCCACATGAGTCCACTATATCTACCTATATGCGGTATTCTTTTGACGTTCTAAGCAAATTTGTATGTGCCATCTCTAATTTTCAAAATAAACTTCTCTTTTGTGTGTTCGTTTCGCTTGTGGAGCGGTGAGGGGTGGCTAATATTTTCCATGCTAGATGTGTTATTCTCACGATGAGTGTTTATTCACTTGTCATTGCATGAGAGTAAGGCAAAGGTTTTAGGGATGCCCAGTCCCGAAATGAAAAATGAATTTACTTTATGTTGTCAAATAATAAATTCCTTGGAAAGTGTTGGGGTATGGAGGGCAACCGTGGATACGGTTAGCCATGGAAAGTGAAAGTGTGGTGGAAAAAGGAATAAACTTTATTGTCTGTTTGGGAACCGCCTATGATATATCTAGCATGGAAAGTGTTGGGAACTCTAAGTCGTTTTCGTTGGTGGGAAGGATACACCTCCCAAAATGTTTTTATCTCTAAGTTTTTTGCTTTGAGCTCTGGCACCTCTACAAATCCCTACTTCACTCGACGAAGGGCATTTCTGTTACTTTATGCAATTTTTATTTTGAATTTGACTCTTCAACTTCTCTTATAAAAGCACTAACTAAGAGGCAATATGATCGTACTTGAGTATTGGGTGTATCTAATATGCGATTGTGTTTCATGAATGGATCAATGATTGAGCATGATGGGCTAGGGATAACTTATTTTAGCGTTGATATTTGAAAGACATGGTTGCTTGTTGATATGCTTGAGTAGTTAAATTATCATGTCAAAACTAGACTATTGCTTTGAATCACATAAAAGTCCAAATGTCCATGCTATAAAGAAAAGAATATGATATGACATGTCAGGCAGCATTCCACATCAAAAAAATATTCTTATCACTTACCTACTAGAGGATGAGCATGAGTTAAGCTTGGGGATGCTGATACGTCTCCAACATATCTATAATTTTTTATTGTTCCATGTTGTTATATTATCAATCTTGGATGTTTTATAATCATTTTATAGTCATTTTATATCATTTTTTGGTACTAACCTATTGACATAGTGCCAAGTGCCAGTTTTTGTTTTCTGCATGTTTTTTACGTCACATGAAATCAATATCAAACGGAGTCCAAATGTAACAAAACTTCACGGAGATTTTTTGGACCAGAAGACACCTAATAGGCCAAGACTACACCTAGGGGTGCTCCGAGGAGAGCACAAACCACCAGGGCGCGCCATGAGGCCCAGGCGCGCCCTGGTGGGTTGTGCCCACCTCGGGTGCCCCCGGGCCACCTCTTTGCTCTATAAATACCCCAATATTCCCAAAACGCTAGGGGAGTCCATGAAAATCAATTCCAGTGACCGCAGAGTCCAGAACCACTAGAACCAATCTAGACACCATCAGAGATAGAGTTCACCACCTCCATTGGTGCCTCTCCAATGATGCATGAGTAGTTCTTTGTAGACCATCGGGTCCGTAGTTACTAGCTAGATGGCTTCCTCTCTCTCTCACTGAATTCTCAATACAATGGTCTCTTGGAGATCCATATGATGTAACTCTTTTTGTGGTGTGTTTGTTGGGATCTGATGAACTTTGAGTTTATGATCAGTTATATCTTTTTATATCCATGAAAGTATTTGAGTTTCTTTGATCTCTTTTATGCATGATTGCTTATAGCCTCGTATTTCTTCTCCAATATTTGGGTTTTGTTTGGCTAGCTTGATCTATTTATCTTTTAATGGGAACAGGTGCTTTGTACTGGGTTCGATCTTACGGTGCTTGACCCCAATGACAGAAGGGGAACCGATGTGACACTCCAAAAAATTTATTTTGGTTTTCATCAAAAACTTTGTTGGATTTTAAAAGAGAGCTTTTAAGATTTATTTTCTAGAAATCCTTCCTCTTAAAAAAACTTCCTTTTCTTTGGTAAGGATTTTTTTATTTTTCTTCAAACTATGGTGTTTGATCTTTCAAAACTTCCTCTGTTGGTTCCCTTCTCAAATTATATTTTTGGGAGTTTAGTCTTTTTCTTTTAAAAAGAAACTCTATGAAAATTGGGGATTTTCATATCTTGAACCCCCCCCCCATGACTTTGTATTCTTGCCCATGTGGTAAAACCTCTCAAAATCCTTTCCTCCTCCTTGTAATCAACCTAAGTTCTCTGTCCCAACTAATCCAAACAAGTTTTGGATTTTATTCTAATTATTTTTCCTCTCAAATCATTTCTGTCAATTATTTGGAGCCTGAGGGTTTTTCAAAGCAAGTACCCTATTCCATTTAAGTTTTGACCTCAAACCAACTCCTTTGGATTGTCCTTAGCATCCACAACCTAGAACCATCTTGATCCACTCCTCCTCTTTTCAAATTTTTCAAATTTCAGCCTCTGCAAGTTTGGACCAGATTTGCCAAATTTGGTGAAATTCATATCTATACTTCTCCAAAAATTCCACCAAAATTCAGGCAGCCTACTGGAGCAATGAGTAGCCACTCCACAAAAAATCAGCTCAAGGAAAAATCCCTAGAGGCCAGTATAATTCTGTCGAACACCTTGCATGCACTGTTCCTTGCACTTTCAGTAAATTCAGTAAATATTCAGATTCCAGTGTCGTTTCTCTTCGGCCGCTTCAGTCACGCGTAGACAGTGCCCTTGGCACGTTCCTCGCCACCTCTTCCTCCTGTCTGGAGCACCGCGCGCGCGCTTGGCGCCTTCCTGGCGTCGGTGGCGCCCTGGGCCGCCTTCGCCAGCGTGTCTTGCCGCTGCCGAACCACCGTAGCAGCCGACAGGGAGCAAAACGGCAGCTCAACGCCGTTCGGCGCCGCCCAATGCCCCCTGGCTCTCCACGTGGCCTCATGCACGCCAGCGCAACCCCGCAGCACAGTCGTCGTGGCCCGACAGCGCTGGACGCGCTCTCTGCCGCCGATGGACCCGCGCCGTCCCGTTCCGACCAAAACTGCCCTAAGCTTCTAATCCAAGTCCGTTTAGCGTCTGAATGGAACCAGTGGACCCCCACATTGATGCCCAACCTCCTAAACTCCCCGACCAAGCACTGCGCCGCCGTAATCCATCAACGGAGATCCCCGTTCACGGCCACCGCCTCGGATCGCCTATAAAAGGAGATCCCGAGCTCGCCCTCGAGCACGCACCACCACTGCACCCCACAAACACCCCGCCAGGCCACCAGGAGGACCTCGAAGAGGTCTCCTCCCCCGACTCCGGCCGCCTCGGCCTCCACCTCGATTCGCTCCGGTGAGGCCATCTCCGGTGCCCAAACTTTGTCAGTAGCATCCTCGAGCACCCAGTGAGCTAACCCAAGCGTCAATTTGACCTTCGCAGCTCTCCCCGACGAGATCCATCTCCACCCGAGCCGCCGTCCGCCGGAGCAAGGCTCGCCGTCGACGTGGTACTCGCCGACCGCCACCACCACCACCAACCGACGCGGAAGGGCGCCCTGAACACGGAGGTACTCTCCGATCCCCCTGCCTCGCCTTGGATCGCCGCCGGCGACCACTGCGGCTCTCGGGCGCCGATGAGCTTCGTCCCCCGTTTGAATATTTAAACCTGACGGGTGGGACACGCCAGTCAGCCTCTCAGTTCTTTTTACACGAATCGTTTTCTGAAAACGCCTTCGGGCGAAATACGCTTTCCCCTCTGGGCTGGCGTATTCGAGACTGGATCGTTTTCTGTTTTTATAAGCTAGCCCCTGGAAACTTTCTGTTTCATTACAGATGAGTCCCTGGACAAAAACCTTTATAACTTTTTAACAGAAAAGTATTTTTGATTGATTCTTTTTCTGTTCTCTTTAAAATTTGGTCTAGTTTTTTATCAGATTTATTTGAAAAATATTTGGAATACTTTTTGTGCACCTCTCGGTATTTACGTTAGCATGTGTGTTTTCTTTATACCGTAGATACCAAAGGAGGTGACGGAGCCGCGAACTTCACCGATCTAGGCTCCGACTACTCTGAACCAGGCAAGCATGTTTGAACTTTTGATATGATGAGTGTCTTGGTATGTTTTGCATTTAGTTAGTTTCATGGCATGTTGATGAGCATACCGATGAACGTTATTTTCATGCATTGTTGAGGTAAGTGAGCTCGATGATCCATAGGTGGATGGATGTGAGTATGAATGGCCATGTGTTGGCATGAGGATGGGTAAGATGGCAGTGTTGTAGCATGCCAGTCTTATGCCAGACTATATGACTACAGTGTCAAACCGTATCGGTCCAGTTCCTCCCAGTTCCTTCCTTGTACTACCACATGTTTTCCGCAAGGAATATGGATTAGTAAGTTGCAAACCGCTTTCCTCGTACACACCGAAAGGAGAGGCCGGGATGATGGTTCCACGGCCCTGGATTAAAGCCAGTCATCCGGTCAGGGGGCATGGGTGTTTTCGGTTGGGACCGAGAGGGGGGCACCCCTTAGAGCGCGCGTATATAAATTTGATCCCATGCTATTCGAGATTGTGATCTCCCCGTCTCAAAAGTTTTTCTTGGACGATGTCTAGGGTGAGTCCTAGCATCGAGAGGTAGGATGGGTGTGTACTGGTTAGCTATGTTTTCTTCCGAAATACCGTAAACGGAACTAGTCCTTCGTGACTACGGAAATCCATTAACTGTGGGAAATTTTTGTACAAACTCTGCAGAGTCATAAATCTCCAAATCATCTTATCCATATCCAAATTTTGCGCTGACTTATTCTGACAAGTGCCAGTTTTGCTGACAGATACTCTGGTGAATCACATGAGTGCTAAGCCCGGTTAAAAGTTTATTCCTGTGGATGGACTAACCCGTTTATTACGATGAATTGAATATTTATTATGAGTATTATTTACTTGTGAATAAAAGCCCTTTCTGTGATGTCGCTCAGACGTCCGACTGTGGCATTTCTTTTAAAGCCCTTTTTGTGATGTCGCTCAGACGTCCGACTATGGCATTTCTTTTAAAGCCCTTTCTGTGATGTCGCTCAGACGTATGACTGTGGCATTTCTTTTGAAGCCCTTTCTGTGATGTCGCTCAGACGTCCGACTGTGGCATTTCTTTTAAAGCCCTTTCTGTGATGTCGCTCAGACGTCCGACTGTGGCATTTCTTTTAAAGCCCTTTCTGTGATGTCGCTCAGACGTCCGACTGTGGCATTTCTTTTAAAGCCCTTTCTGTGATGTCGCTCAGACGTCCGACTGTGGCATTTCTTTTAAAGCCCTTTCTGTGATGTCGCTCAGACGTCCGACTGTGGCATTTCTTTTAAAGCCCTTTCTGTGATGTCGCTCAGACGTCCGACTGTGGCATTTCTTTTAAAGCCCTTTTTGTGATGTCGCTCAGACGTCCGACTGTGGCATTTCTTTTAAAGCCCTTTCTGTGATGTCGCTCAGACGTCTGACTGTGGCATTTCTTTTAAAGCCCTTTCTGTGATGTCGCTCAGACGTCCGACTGTGGCATTTCTTTTAAAGCCCTTTCTGTGATGTCGCTCAGACGTCCGACTGTGGCATTTCTTTTAAAGCCCTTTCTGTGATGTCGCCCCGACGTCCGACTGTGGCATTTCTTTTAAAAGCCCTTTATGTGGTGTCGCTAAGACGCCCGAGTGCGGCATGATTTTTTTTGTTATTATTTGTTCACCTTTCGAGGCGTCGCTTCAGACACCCGATCGGTTTTCATTTATATTTTGTTGGGATTTCAGGCGGACTACCGCCGTTTCCCTTGTGCTTACTTTGTTATGCAAATTTTTGAATGTGCATTGGAAAGATTAATCATGACGCATTCATGCATGCATTTGTTATATCTCACGTCCGAAATGTCTTGCGAGTACTTTCAAAGTACTCACTGGCTTGTTGATTTGGCCAGATGCTGACGAAGGCGATCTCATGGATGAAGAGTTTGATAGCGAGTCCGACGCCTAGAGGGATCCCAGTCAGTCTCGTGCGACCCTGGATTTGGTCACTGTATTATATCCGCTTCCGCAACTCGAATAACATTCATCGAGCCTCACCTCGACGCTCGATGTGATGCCAGTTTGAGAGTCATGTTATCACACTCCCCACGGTGTTATTCCACCATCACTTTATCCTCGAGTCAGTAGTATGCCACCACACCATTGTGTTAAACCCGCCATTATGTATCATTATTGGCGCGCTTGTAATAATTTGTTGAGCAACCCTAGCTCAACCCTATAATATATTCTATGCTACTAGCTTATTGTATCAAGAACTTGTCTACCAGTGAGGAGGATTTCTCTCATGCTGGACTCAAAAGATTGGTTTTTCAATAATTATTTTTATTGGAAAACCGGTCGTGACGAGCTTGGTATCAGAGCCAGGCTGACTGTAGGAAGCCACTAGGTGCGATCGCTAATCGGTTATTAGCATGATAGAGCCGATTTTTTTTTGCAATTGTAGTCATTTTCTGACAGTCAGCCTAAATTTATGATCTGACCATTCAGGATTTTTGCTTACTTTTGTAGATGGCCGACAATAGCTGCGAGTCTCAGACCTTCGCCAACGTACCCGATGGGTTCGTCAAGCTTCTCTCCTTCATCGTTCAGATCGCGATGGGGCCATCCGTGCGCCCAGTCTTCACACTCCGCCAGCACAAAGTCAACGACAGTCTGACCATGCATCAGGCCACGGTGCAGTTCAAGGGAGGGCGTGGTGAGTTACGCCGCTTCCTGTTCGTGGGAAGAGCCATGCCTACGGAGAGGCATGCTATGCAGATGGCAGCCCGTGAGGCGATAGCTTGCCTTAGGGATGTCCTTCCCGCGATGAAGACTCGTCGCTACCGCTATCTTCCATGCCATGTGCCCTACACCTGTCACTACGCATTCTCCTGCCCAGAGGAGAACGAGACGAGGCTTTTGAGATGCTTATTGAGTATCTCCGGGCTCTGGAGGCAGCCTTCGACAACCTGGTGGACGACTTCGTGGCTGCCCGCATGGACTCAGTCCATGGCTGTGCCGCCAACAGGAGGGAGCTCCTGCTCACCGCACCGCCACTGACTTTTGTCTCGTCCTCAGCATCTTATGCACCTACTCATCGCCTACCTACCACCGAAGGGTTCAACCAGGCCTTTGCGCCCACTCCAGCGTGCACTGCACCACTCGTTGTGCCCACTCCTATTCGTGTTGCTCCGCCCCTGGCACCCACTCCATCTACCCGACGCAGCTCTTCACGTCTGGAGCCTATTAGTGAGGAGGAGGTCGAGTCCCCAGCCTCACTGCGCCTCACCCTTGGCAGGGCCAAGGAGATCGTCAACATTTCCGGCTGAGTGCGTTTGCCCGTCATGCGATGTACCGCTTTGTAAGATATGTTTATATGTACATAGGTTGTGAGAAGTAGCTTGTTTGCGCATCATGTAGAACTGGAGAAGTGCACTAGCCTAAATAACATGTCAGGATTATGTACGCATATCCTGAGTGATGTACTGTATAATTATCGCCCGCGTGTAAGATATGTAATGAGCAGTCCTTCTCCGTGCGCAAATCAATTTGTTTTCTTAAGTGATCTTGGTCATTTAATTTTTTTTTGCCATCCTTGTGCATTTTTGGAGTTGTTTTTGGCGACCATATTCACTTTCCTTATGAGTTTTTCAAAATATATCCCCAGAGTGAAAAATGTCTCGCCCTTGGACTCGCTCCATGCCTACTCCGCCAGAGGAAAATTATGACACTCAACCAGGCAACAATTTCACACAAGGGCAGTCGAGTCAACAGGGCAGTGAAATGGCACTTTCCCAAATGTGTCGCCTTTATGAACAGAGTCAGCAACAACATCGTGAAATGATGAACCAAGTCATCAACATGGGAAATCACCATGGACAGTATCAGCAGCATTCCAAGTTATCTGAGCTACAAAAGACGCGTCCCCAAACATTTTCTCATACTGACAAGCCTCTTGAAGCCAAGGACTGGCTTCGAGATATGGAGAGGAAATTAATTATTGCAAAATGTTCAGACCCTGAAAAGGTATTGTATGCTCCGGACTATCTCACAGGAGCAGCCGCATCGTGGTGGGAGAATTTTCTGCACATGCATCCCAACGAAAATGACATAACCTGGGATGACTTCGAGGAAGGTTTCCGTGGTGCACACATTCCTAAGAGCATTATGAAAATCAAGAAGAGAGAGTTCGATGACCTCAAACAAAGGAACATGACAGTGTCAGATTACAACGGTCAATTTACTCTATTGTCTCGCTACGCCAATGAGGAGTGTATGACTGAAAGTAAGAAGATGGAGAAATTCCTTGACGGTCTGGCGCCCGCGCTTAAATGCCAACTAGTCGTGCAAACTTTTCCAGATTTCAAAACTCTGGTGGACAAAGCGATTACTCTAGAAAATGAGAGACGCAGCCTAGAAGATATCCGCAAGCGAAAAAGGGACCAGACCAACCATGCTCGCAATCACCAAAGCAGGACAGATTTCCAAAAGGGTGGGACGCACAAATCCTCATCCAACGTCTCACGCCCAATCAAGAATTTTCATGCAAGGGACAAGGAGTTCACATATCGCCTCGGCGTTACCTGTTACGCCTGTGGAGAGGAAGGACACTATGCCAAACAGTGTCCCAAGCCTAGAAACTCAACCCCAAAGCCAAACAATGGCAGCAATAATTCAGCGCCCAAGCGAAACAATTTCAATCCCAGCAACAACCATAGGAAGGGTCATCTGAACCACGTAACCAAAGAGGAGGCACAAAATGCTCCGGATATCGTACTCGGTACGTTTCCTGTCAACACAATACCTGCAATGGTTTTGTTTGATTCTGGAGCTTCTCACTCTTTCATTTCGAAAAGTTTTGCTTTGCAAAATAATTTTTCGATGCTTCCTTTGGAGAAATCCATGATCATCAAGTCCCCTGGGATTCAGCAAGTCACTCGGAATTACTGTCAGGATGTGGTCATTGAGTTCGAAGGATTGGAGTTTGACGCCAATCTTATTGTACTAGAAAACAAAGGACTGGATGTCATCCTAGGGATGGACTGGCTGACCACCAACAAGGGTTTTATTGACTGTTTCAACCAGACCGTAATCCTCACACACCACCACGGGAAGACAATAAGAGTGTCAGCCAAGGAAGGAGAAATACCCCGGCAACCGAGATTGAATAAGGTGGACGTTTCTGGGCTAAACAAGGTCCCAGTAGTGTGTGAATTTCCAGACGTATTCCCTGAAGAGCTACCAGGCATGCCACCAGACCGAGAGATAGAGTTCTGCATTGAGCTCGCACCAGGAACCACCCCCATATACAACAAACCATACCGAATGGCACCATCCGAGTTGGTTGAATTGAAGAAACAAATAAAAGAATTGCTGGACAAAGGATACATTCGGGCCAGCTCCTCACCTTGGGGATCACCAATTCTATTTGCCAAAAAGAAGGATGGAACACTGAGATTGTGTATTGACTATCTAGCACTTAACATGGTCACAGTCAAGAACAAATACCCGATGCCAAGGATAAATGATTTGTTTGATCAACTCGCTCAGGCCAAGGTATTCTCAAAAATTGACTTAAGGTCTGGATACCATCAATTAAAGGTGCGAACGGAAGATATCCCCAAAACAGCCTTCACCTCCAGATATGGACTGTATGAGTTCACAGTAATGCCATTTGGATTAACTAATGCCCCTGCATATTTTGTTCACCTCATGAACAAAGTATTTATGAAGTTTATGGACAAGTTTGTTGTGGTATTCATCGACGACATTCTGGTATACTCCAAGACACCAGAAGACCACGCAGAACATCTTAGGATTGTGCTAGGAGAACTCAGGAAACACCAATTGTATGCCAAGTTCAGCAAGTGCGAATTTTGGCTAAGACAAGTAGGCTTTCTAGGCCACGTACTAACCCAAGACGGTATCGCAGTGGACCCGGAGAAAGTCAAGGCCATACTTGGCTGGAAGTCGCTAGCGAGCGTAACAGACATACGTAGTTTCTTGGGAATGGCGGGATATTACCGCAGATTTAATGAAGGATTCTCCACCATAGCCAAGCCTATGATGCAGTTACTCAAGAAAGACAAGAAGTTTGAATGGACAGAAGCCTGCGAAAAAAGTTTCCAAGAGCTAAAGCGGAAATTAACAACAGCACCAGTATTAATTGTGCCAGACATACACAAAAATTTTGAAGTGTTTTGTGACGCGTCCAGAAAGGGTCTCGGATGCGTGTTGATGCAAGAAGGCAAGGTTGTCGCCTATGCTTCAAGGAAACTTCGCAAGCATGAGGAAAATTATCCCACTCATGACTTAGAAATGGCAGCAGTCATTCATGCACTCAAGGAATGGAGGCATTTCTTACTTGGGAATCAATGTGAAATATATACAGATCATAAAAGTCTCAAATATATTTTCACACAGCCAGAACTAAATTTACGGCAATGACGCTGGTTGGAATTGGTAAAGTATTATGATGTTGGTATACACTACCATCCAGGTAAAGCAAATGTAGTGGCTGATGCTCTTAGTCGGAACCCCAGCTCCGACGAAAACAATCTGCAAAGCTTGAGGCCCGAATTCCAACAAGAATTTGCCAAACTCAACTTGATAATGGTAGCAAAAGGCACCATATCAAACTTGGAAATACAACCCGACCTTGTGGAGGGAATTAAAGAAGCTCAGCCTAGTCACCCCAGCATCGAAGGCATCAAAAGAAAGGTAAGTATGGGCAAGGCCTCGGCATTCGTCATAGACGATGGAGGAATATTATGGTATGGAGACAGACTCTACGTACCAGATATGAAGGACCTCAAACAACAAATCCTAGCTGAAGCCCACACCACCCCGTACTCGACCCACCCTGGAGGAACCAAGATGTATAAAGATATTCAGGAAAGATTTTGGTGGCACGGTATGAAGAGGGACATAGCCACCTTCATTGCATGTTGCGACTCTTGTCAACGCATAAAAGCTGAGCATCAGAGGCCAGCCGGACTACTGCAACCGAACAAAATACCTGAGTGGAAATGGGATGAAATAGGGATGGATTTCATTGTCGGACTACCTCGGTCACGACATGGGAATGATACCATATGGGTCATCACCAACAGATTAACCAAAGTGGCACATTTCATTCCAGTGAAGACAACCTACAACGCTCAGAGGCTTGCCAGGATTTATCTCTCCCGTATAGTTTGTCTGCACGGTGTCCCGAAGACTATAATATCCGACAGGGGCACTCAATTCATCTCGAGATTTTGGGAGCATTTACAACAGGCTCTGGGAACTCAACTAGCCTTCAGTACAGCATACCACCCACAGACTGATGGACAAACGGAACGCGTAAACCAGGTTTTAGAAGACATGCTGAGGGCATGTGTCCTCACATATGGAACCAGTTGGGAAGAAAGCCTGCCATACGCCGAGTTTGCGTACAACAATAGCTACCAGGCCAGCCTGCAAATGGCACCATTTGAGGCTTTATACGGACGGAGATGTCGTACCCCGTTGAATTGGTCAGAGACCGGAGACAGCCGCATCTTCGGACCAGACATGCTCAGAGAAGCCAAGGAAAAAGTCAAGCTAATTAGAGACCGACTTAAGACCGCTCAAAGTCGACAGAAGAATTATTATGATCAGAAACATCGTAGGGTCAGCTTCAAGCCCGGTGAGTTCGTATACCCGAGAGTATCTCCTATGAGAGGATTGCAACGATTCAAGATTAAAGGGAAGCTAGCACCAAGATTCATTGGACCATTCTGTATAATGGCGCGAAGAGGCACGGTAGCCTACCAGCTAGACTTACCCGAGGAATTATCTGATGTCCACGACGTGTTCCACGTCTCGCAATTGAGGAAGTGCGTAAGCAACCCAGAGAAACAAGTATCCCATGAGAGCATTGACGTGCAGCCAGACCTCACTTATCGGGAACGTCCAGTAAGAATATTAGAGGAGTCTGAAAGGAGGACCCGACAGAAGACCATCAAATTCTTCAGAGTCCAGTGGAGCAATCACACCGACAGTGAAGCAACTTGGGAAAGAGAGGATTTTCTTCGGACAGAGCATCCACACTTATTTGAGGGACAACTAAAATCTCGGGGACGAGATTTTTCCTAAGGGGGTAGGTGTTGTGACACTCCAAAAATTTTAATTTGGTTTTCTTCAAAAACTTTGTTGGATTTTAAAAGAGAGCTTTTAAAATTTCTTTTCTAGAAATCCTTCCTCTTAAAAAACTTCCTTTTCTTTGGTAAGGATTTTTTATTTTTCTTCAAACTATGGTGTTTGATCTTTCAAAACTTCCTCTGTTGGTTCCCTTCTCAAATTATATTTTTGGGAGTTTAGTCTTTTTCTTTTAAAAAGAAACTCTATGAAAATTGGGGATTTTCATATCTTGAAACCCCCCCCCCCATGACTTTGTATTCTTGCCCATGTGGTAAAACCTCTCAAAATCCTTTCCTCCTCCTTGTAATCAACCTAAGTTCTCTGTCCCAACTAATCCAAACAAGTTTTGGATTTTATTCTAATTATTTTTCCTCTCAAATCATTTCTGTCAATTATTTGGAGCCTGAGGGTTTTTCAAAGCAAGTACCCTATTTCATTTGAGTTTTGACCTCAAACCAACTCCTCTGGATTGTCCTTAGCATCCACAACCTAGAACCATCTTGATCCACTCCTCCTCTTTTCAAATTTTTCAAATTTCAGCCTCTGCAAGTTTGGACCAGATTTGCCAAATTTGGTGAAATTCATATCTATACTTCTCCAAAAATTCCACCAAAATTCAGGCAGCCTACTGGAGCAATGAGTAGCCACTCCACCAAAAATCAGCTCAAGGAAAACTCCCTAGAGGCCAGTATCATTCTGTCGAACACCTTGCATGCACTGTTCCTTGCACTTTCAGTAAATTCAGTAAATATTCAGATTCCAGTGTCGTTTCTCTTCGGCCGCTTCAGTCACGCATAGACAGTGCCCTTGGCACGTTCCTCGCCGCCTCTTCCTCCTGTCTGGAGCACCGCACGCGCGCTTGGCGCCTTCCTGGCGTCGGTGGCGCCCTGGCCCGCCTGCGCCGGCGTGTCTTGCGGCGGCCGAACCACCATAGCAGCCGACAGGGAGCAAAACGGCGGCTCAACGCCGTTCGGCGCTGCCCAACGCCCCCTGGCTCTCCGCATGGCCTCATGCACGCCAGCGCAACCCCGCGGCACAGTCGCCATGGCCCGACAGCGCTGGACGCGCTCTCTGCCGCCGACGGACCCGCGCCGTCCCGTTCCGACCAAAACTGCCCTAAGCTTCTAATCCAAGTCCGTTTAGCGTCTGAATGGAACCAGTGGACCCCCACATTGATGCCCAACCTCCTAAACTCCCCGACCAAGCACTGCGCCGCCGTAATCCATCAACGGAGATCCCCGTTCACGGCCACCGCCTCGGAACGCCTATAAAAGGAGATCCCGAGCTCGCCCTCGAGCACGCACCACCACTGCACCCCACAAACACCCCGCCAGGCCACCAGGAGGACCTCGAAGAGGTCTCCTCCCCCGACTCCGGCCGCCTCGTTCCGCCTCGGCCTCCACCTCGATTCGCTCCGGTGAGGCCATCTCTGGCGCCCAAACTTTGTCAGTAGCATCCTCGAGCACCTAGTGAGCTAACCCAAGCGTCAATTTGACCTTCGCAGCTCTCCCCGACGAGATCCATCTCCACCCGAGCCGTCGTCCGCCGGAGCAAGGCTCGCCGTCGACGTGGTACTCACCGACCGCCACCACCACCACCAACCGACGCGGAAGGGCGCCCTGAACACGGAGGTACTCTCCGATCCCCCTGCCTCGTCGTGGATCGCCGCCGGCGACCACCGGGGCTCTCGGGCGCCGACGAGCTTCGTCCCCCGTTTGAATATTTAAACCTGACGGGTGGGACACGCCAGTCAGCCTCTCAGTTCTTTTTACACGAATCGTTTTCTGAAAACGCCTTCGGGCGAAATACGCTTTCCCCTCTGGGCTGGCGTATTCGAGACTGGATCGTTTTCTGTTTTTATAAGCTAGCCCCTGGAAACTTTCTGTTTCATTACAGATGAGTCCCTGGACAAAAACCTTTATAACTTTTTAACAGAAAAGTATTTTTGATTGATTCTTTTTCTGTTCTCTTTAAAATTTGGTCTAGTTTTTTATCAGATTTATTTGAAAAATATTTGGAATACTTTTTGTGCACCTCTCGGTATTTACGTTAGCACGTGTGTTTTCTTTATACCGTAGATACCAAAGGAGGTGACGGAGCCGCGAACTTCACCGAGCTAGGCTCCGACTACTCTGAACCAGGCAAGCATGTTTGAACTTTTGATATGATGAGTGTCTTGGTATGTTTTGCATTTAGTTAGTTTCATGGCATGTTGATGAGCATACCGATGAACGTTATTTTCATGCATTGTTGAGGTAAGTGAGCTCGATGATCCATAGGTGGATGGATGTGAGTATGAATGGCCATGTGTTGGCATGAGGATGGGTAAGATGGCAGTGTTGTAGCATGCCAGTCTTATGCCAGACTATATGACTACAGTGTCAAACCGTATCGGTCCAGTTCCTCCCATTTCCTTCCTTGTACTACCACATGTTTTCCGCAAGGAATATGGATTAGTAAGTTGCAAACCGCTTTCCTGGTACACACCAAAAGGAGAGGCCGGGATGATGGTTCCATGGCCCTGGATTAAAGCCAGTCATCCGGTCAGGGGGCATGGGTGTTTCCGGTTGGGATCGAGAGGGGGGCACCCCTTAGAGCGCGCGTATATAAATTTGATCCCATGCTATTCGAGATTGTGATCTCCCCATCTCAAAAGTTTTTCTTGGACGATGTCTAGGGTGAGTCCTGGCATCGAGAGGTAGGATGGGTGTGTACTGGTTAGGTATGTTTTCTTCCAAAATACCGTAAACGGAACTAGTCCTTCGTGACTACGGAAATCCGTTAACTGTGGGAAATTTTTGTACAAACTCTGCAGAGTCATAAATCTCCAAATCATCTTATCCATATCCAAATTTTGCGCTGACTTATTCTAACAAGTGCCAGTTTTGGTGACAGATACTCCGGTGAATCACATGAGTGCTAAGCCCGGTTAAAAGTTTATTCCTGTGGATGGACTAGCCCGTTTATTACCATGAATTGAATATTTATTATGAGTATTATTTACTTGTGAATAAAAGCCCTTTCTGTGATGTCGCTCAGACGTCTGACTGTGGCATTTCTTTTAAAGCCCTTTCTGTGATGTCGCTCAGACGTCCGACTATGGCATTTCTTTTAAAGCCCTTTCTGTGATGTCGCTCAGATGTCCGACTATGGCATTTCTTTTGAAGCCCTTTCTGTGATGTCGCTCAGACGTCCGACTGTGGCATTTCTTTTAAAGCCCTTTCTGTGATGTCGCTCAGACGTCCGACTGTGGCATTTCTTTTAAAGCCCTTTCTGTGATGTCGCTCAGACGTCCGACTGTGGCATTTCTTTTAAAGCCCTTTCTGTGATGTCGCTCAGACGTCCGACTGTGGCATTTCTTTTAAAGCCCTTTCTGTGATGTCGCTTAGACGTCTGACTGTGGCATTTCTTTTAAAGCCCTTTCTGTGATGTCGCCCTGACATCCGACTGTGGCATTTCTTTTAAAGGCCCTTTATATGGTGTCGCTAAGACGCCCGACTGTGGCATGATTTTTTTTTGTTATTATTTGTTCACCTTTCGAGGCGTCGCTTCAGACACCCGATCGGTTTTCATTTATATTTTGTTGGGATTTCAGGCGGACTACCACCGTTTCCCTTGTACTTACTTCGTTATGCAAATTTTTGAATGTGCATTGGAAAGATTAATCATGACGCATCCATGCATGCATTTGTTATATCTCACGTCCGAACTGTCTTGCGAGTACTTTCAAAGTACTCACTGGCTTGTTGATTTGGCCAGATGCTAACGAAGGCGATCTCATGGATGAAGAGTTCGATAGCGAGTCCAACGCCTAGAGGGATCCCAGTCAGTCTCGTGTGACCCTGGATTTGGTCACTGTATTATATCCGCTTCCGCAACTCGAATAACATTCATCGAGCCTCACCTCGACGCTCGATGTGATGCCAGTTTGAGAGTCATGTTATCACACTCCCCACGGTGTTATTCCACCATCACTTTATCCTCGAGTCAGTAGTATGCCACCACACCATTGTGTTAAACCCGCCATTATGTATCATTATTGGCGCGCTTGTAATAATTTGTTGAGCAACCCTAGCTCAACCATGTAATATATTCTATGCTACTGGCTTATTGTATCAAGAACTTGTCTACCAGTGAGGAGGATTTCTCTCATGATGGACTCAAAAGATTGGTTTTTCAATAATTATTTTTATTGGAAAACCGGTCGTGACAACCGACATGTATGTATCGTTGCTACTAAGGATAAAACGATGGGGTCTATCTCTACATAGATAGATCTTGTCTACATCATGTCATCGATCTTATTGCATTACTCCGTTTCTCCATGAACTTAATACACTAGATGCATGCTGGATAGCGGTCGATGTGTGAAGTAATAGTAGTAGATGCAGGTAGGAGTCGGTCTACTAATCCTGGACGTGATGCCCATATAATGATCATTGCCTGGATATTGTCATGATTATTTGAAGTTCTATCAATTGCCCAACAGTAATTTGTTTACCCACCGTTTGCTATTGTCGGATGTGGGGTTCCAGCAAAACCCTTAAGGTTCGAACTCTAGGGTGCGCGGAGATTTCCTCCCTACCGATCTACGTCCTGGCTCGCTAAGATCTCGCGGACGAACTCGACGAACTCACAACACAAAGACACGAGATTTATACTGGTTCAGGACATCATTGTGGTGTAATACCCTACTCCAGTGCGTGGTGGTGGATTGCCTCTTGGGCTGATGAAGAACAGTACAAGGGGAAGAGCGGCCTCTTGAGGGTGAGGTGCTCTTGTGTTTGTTTGTGGCTGGAATCGACTAAGGGCTCGATCCAGGTGAAGTCGCTCTCCCCCTCCACTGTGGTGGCTAGCTCTACTTATATAGGCCCTGGTCCTCTCCCCAAATATCGAGCGGGAAGGGAGCCAACATTGGCGGCCAATTTGAAAGGGGACAGCTAGTACAAGCTATCCTGACAAAAGTGGTCTTCGCCTGCGAAAGGGCTCTGGTGATGACGCCCTCTTGGGCTCCACGATGACCTCCGTCCTGCCGGTCGGCCGGTCTTGGTCTTGTTGCATGGATAAGGAAACCTTTTCTTGATGCATTGGTACTCCGCCCCTGCGCTTGCCCCTTTGCACCAAAGAGGAAACAAGGACGCTGTGCGCGCTGGCGCTCGCCTGGTGCCGATCGTCATGGCTCACGTCACGAGAGCCTCGCGTGGTTTGCCCTGCCTTGATATCTCCGCTCCTCGCAAGCCTACCTAGGGAGGCTGCTCCTGAAGAGGTCTTGTGTCGTCCGCCTCGTGAGGCTTGGCCCCTCGCGAGGGTCTTGGATGCCTTGTTGATGAAGATGGGCCGTGCAGGACTGCCAGCCTAGCCATGCCCTAGGCCACAGGCAGGCAAGTCTGGGGACCCCCATTCCCAGAACACCGACAGTAGCCCCCCGGCCCAAGGTGCGCTCGGGCTTGGCTTCGAGGCAAAGCCAAAGGTAAAGTGCGGAGCACCGTGCGCCCCAAAAGCCTGCCGCCTTGGTCGACATGTGGCGGTTTGATTAGACGTGGGCGTCTCCACTTTCCCATGCTGCCTCGGCAACTGCTCGACTTGACAAAAGGCCGACGCGGGCAACACTTGCCCTTACTATTCCCTTTCGCCTTGCCTCGGATCCCCTTTCTTGATCCTTGCCGCCGTGACCTCCAGATCCGTTCAATCCTTCTCCGCATCCAAGATCAATGCCTCCGCGCAAGGTCAAGCTCTCCTCGGCGCCCGCCTGGTACACGCCTGCACTTGAGGCGCCCAACGTCTCGGAGAAGAGCCTCGCTTCCACGCGCTTGCTCACAGCGGGGGAGAGCAATGAATGGGGGAAGACGGAACTCCGGCTAGCCTCCAAACTAACGGAGCCTGAGGGAAGCACCTTCGTCCCCTTCTTCTCAAGCAGCATCGCCGCCGGGTTGGTCCCCCCTTTCTCTGATTTCTTCTATGAAGTCCTCGACCATTATGAGCTGCAGGCGCTGCGTATCCATCCCAACTCCATCCTTCTCCTATCTACCTTTGCCTACTATTGCGAGGCATACCTGGGTGTGATACCGTCTGTGGCTCTCCTGCGCCACTTCTTCTTTCTTCGCGTCGATGAGCGACAAGCCTCCAGATGCGCCAATTTCATCGCAGCTGGCAAGGCTAACTCGATCTCAAGCACAAAGAAGAGGGCCGACAACATCAGGACCAAGTGGGTCATGATGGATGCTAAGTGTGTTCACCCGCGCTTGGTGCTGCCGACGAAGGCGCCGCAGTCCCTCAAGAGGTGGTCTCGCGCTGAGCTTGTCGACGAGTGCGCGTTGCCGGTGTTGGAGCAGATGGTGACCAACCTGAAGCCTGGCAACGCGAAGGCGGCCAAGGTGACGGGGGCCTCGCTCCTGAGGGAGTTCCTGACGCTGCGCGTGGTGCCACTCCAAGCGCACGAACGCCCCTTGTGGAGGCTTGGAGATGTGAAGGATGATGCTCACCTGAGGCCGGAGGCCCTTCTTGATGATGAATTGACCACCGTCTTGCGCCTCCTAGTTGGGGAATACCAGGAGTACCCACCATGCGTCTTCACTCCTTTGTTCCATCGCGAGGACTGGGAGCCAATCGTGGCCTCCAGGCCGACCTTTGATGCAAGCGGGCTGGTGCCGCCCATGCCCTCCGGAGGCCTTGTGGTGCCATACCCAATGATGCTATCTTCTGACGAGTCCCGCGGGAGGGAGGAAGAAGAGGTGGACTCGGAGGCGACCCCTGAGGGGACGGGGGATGCCTCCCCCTCGAGCAAGGCCGACATCCTCCGCAACATGCCGGACGATGCTAAAATCGACGTCCGTCGGGAGGAGGGGGAGCTGTTCACCGTCCCGACGAGTGGTAGATCATGACTAGTCTCCCGGAACGCCACCCCTGCCTTGACGCCGCCCAGAACCACCTGCAGTTCTTCTATTGCGCCGCTTTCTGGCTTCAAGCTTCCCAAGCGGAACATGGAAGTCGTTGCAGTGGACCAGTAAGTGCTTCGAGATTTATCCTGTCTCTGCTTATGCTTGCTTTTTCCTGACGTCTGCTCTTGGTTGGTTAGGCCGACGCTCCCGGCGAAGAAGAAGAAGGAGGATGCCGCGGCCACGCCCCCTTCTGCGAAGAAAGGGGACGGCAGCGCTCACACCTCGCCACCCCGTCCGGCCTCGCGAGGCCAAGGGGGCGTCGTCAGGACGAGTCAGCCCCCGTGGCGCCGCTGGCTCCGGGGGTGCCGGCGCCTGGGTCTGCTGACGAGGTCCCGAGGGGTCGGGAGCCCTCGGTTTCCCAAGCTCTGGTGACGACACCGCTCCCTCCTCCTACTGCGCTTCCGGCCCAGGTTCCTCTACTTCCTCTGCTGTTATTGAACGCATTCTTTCGGAGGTGGCCCATCTACGGGAGGATCTCCTGAGCGCAGACCCGCGCTTGGCAGCCGACCGTCTGGAGCTGGCTTCAGGTTGGCTTCATTCTGACTTGGCGATCCGAGAGTCACTAAGCCAGGGCGCAGCCGCTTCCGAGAAGGAGAAGCGAGCTACCACCAAGGCTGTGGCCGACCGCGACGCGGCACTGAAGGATGCCGAGACCGCCCGCGACCAGTGCGGAGAGCTGGAGGACAAGCTGAAGGGCCTTCACGACAAGCTCGCCGAGGAAGCACGCGGTCGCCAAGCGAAGGAGGAGTAGATGAAAGCCCGGGAGGACGCCATCAAGAACCGTGATGTCAAACTGGAGGAGTTGGCAAAGGCGCAAGCTGCGGAGCGTGGTTGGCTGGAGGAGCCGGAGCGGAAGGCAAAGGCGAGGGGAGCTGATCTTGACTCGAAGGCGAAGCTCTCGACTGAAGACCGCGTGGCCTTTGATGACCTTGAGAAAAGGTCTCACGTGGTGCTGAAGGCGCTTTATGAGCATGTCTTGGAGAAGCCGTTGTCCGCCAATGACAACGGCCCCGCCCAGCTGCTTCATCGCTTGGTGAAGGCGCTCGAGGAAGTTGTGGAGGGCGTTGGTCCCATGGCGGAGGCATAGGCTCGTGTCCGTTCTTCAGCTGCGCTGACTTGTGTCTTCAGTCATTTGCACCTTCGCGACCCCAACACCCGTCTGGACGAGCTGCTGGAGCCTGTGGCCGATGAAGACTGCACAACTATCGCCACAACCATGCAAGGTCACGTGGAGGCCCTGCTGAAGAGGTTCCGCAGCTTTGCTTCTGCACACTTGGCCGAAGGCGATGCCGCTCTTGTAGCCCAGGCCAGCGACGAAGGCAAGGACGACACTGCCGAGGAAGGAGCGTCGCCTACGGGCGTCGATGGCGTTCAAGGGTGACCTGCGGCTTCT
Source organism: Triticum monococcum (assembly GCA_034509565.1). Lineage (NCBI taxonomy): Eukaryota > Viridiplantae > Streptophyta > Magnoliopsida > Poales > Poaceae > Triticum > Triticum monococcum. The sequence continues at coordinate 612,398,129 of CM067842.1, forward strand.
TCCTGTTCCATTCCTGCAGCATGCATCAGGCCTCGTGGAGGCATTAAACTTTTGTTTGATATTGTGAGAAAAATATGTATTGTAATGTTTGCTTTGGGATTTTGAGATTTTCTTCCTATTCGCTTGTGTTCTACGTCGGCAGAGCCCAGCCCCGCGCATACCTCAGCCGCCATTGGGCCGACCGAAGACTAGGACGGTCCAAGGAGTGAGGGGCTATGTGACCAGTTAGGCTCCTGAGTCGCGATGCTCAGGAGTCCCCCTTGACGTGCAAACAGCTTATAGGGAGAGTCCGCAAGGATAGACTGGTGTTCTACGTCGGCAGGGCCCGGCCTCGCGCATACCACAACCGCCATTGGGCCGACCGGAGACCAAGACGGGCCAATGAGTGAGGGGCTACGTGACCAGTTAGGCTCCTGAGTCACGATTCTCAGGTGTCCCCCTTGACATGCAAACAACTTCATACCTGCCCTAGCCAAGGCCTCGGGAGGGGCGTGCGATGACCAGGTCCGGGAGACCTGTTGGGTGGCGTGTGCTTGGGCGTGACCCGAGCGCAGCCCCCATGCCCAGCCCCCTCGCACGGCGCTCCCGAGGGGAGGTGTTGCGCTGAGGCCGGACGTTGAGCTCTGCGGCTCCCTGAGGTTGGTACGTATGACCGTGAGGACGCCCTCAGTTGTTTATCACTAGCGCGGAGCATAGTGCTTCCGCTTGTGCACGGGCATAGCCGCTCCTCGGCAGTGTCAACGGCCAGCGCGGAGCATGGTGCTTCCACTTGTGCATGGGAGGGGGTCCCCCTCCGGGAGGAGCCCCCGGGGCGTGTATAGCCCCGCCCTGACACGTGGCTTGCACGGCAGGGCTGTGAGGTGTATCTGGGCACTCGTGAGCCAACGTGGGACTCACGAGGCCCTACCTCAAGGCGGGTTGCGCCTGGTCTTGGGTCTTGATGGATGTATGTTCCTGCAAGGCGGTTAGATGCAAGTGCTCTATGTCCTCAGGTCCCGGCCCTTGAGCGAGCTCAGTTGCCGCTGGTATGCCAGGTCGCGATGCCGTGGACAAGGCTAGGGGTGAGTGTTGGAGAGCCAGTAAGAGCTCCTAAGTCGCGATGCTCAGGAGCCCCCCTTTTAACGCGCAAGCAAATTGCATGACGAATGGATGGACCCATGGCGGGTGGCAATCAAGCAGGTGATAATCATAGGAAGATTAAGCATGAAGCGCAAATCAGCTTGGATAAATGCAGGAGGATACGTGCCACTGGGTCAGGCCCAAGCGGCTTGTTGATGATGCAGCCCGAGGGGCGCCCCCAACAAGGTAAGCTAAATACATAAGTAAATGGATACATGCCATGGGGACGGGCCCATGTGGCCTGGGAATGATGCATCCCGAGGGGCGCTCCCAGCTAAACGAACTTGGAAGATGTCACCTGGTCATGTCGATGAAGAGATATTGGTGCAGCTGAAGGCACGTGCTAAAGTAGTCGTTCCTTAGGCGTCATTCGGTGGCCGGTTCCCAGGGGAGCCTGAAGGTTCAGGCTCCTCCTCCCTTAGGACCGCCTGGCGCCTGGCCTCGCGAGATGCCAGGGCGCCCTGCATAAGCCTGTGGTAGGGAGCAGCCATGCTCGGCAGGCCGAATGGCATGCGAACATAGCTATGCAGTGGGCCCCCACAGCGGCCCATGTGCGAAGGCCAGAGAGGCTCCTGAGATGCGGCTCCGTTGAGCCCTAGGACGTCTATGCAGACGCGCAGCTGTAACGCCCTGAGACCTATGTGCCAGGCATCTTCCAGTTATTCGCCGATGTTGCCATGTCTTTGCTTGCGTGTCATGCATCTCATATCATGTCATCATGTGTTTTTCATTTGCATACATGTTCGTCTCATGCATCCGAGCATTTTCCCCGTTGTCTGTTTTGCAATCCGGCGCTCCTATGTCACCCGGTGTCCCTTTCTACCTCATTTCGTGTGCAGGTGTTAAACGTTTCTGGATTGGACCGAGACTTGTCATGCAGCTTTGGTTTACTACTGGTAGACCGCCTGTCAAGTTCCGTACCATTTGGACTTCGTTTGATACTCCAACGGTTAACCAAGGGACCGAGAAGGCCTCGTGCGTGTTGCAGCCCAACACCCCTCCAAAGTGGCCCAAAAACCCACCTAAGACCTCTCCATCATCTCGGTCGTTCGATCACGATCACGTGGCCACAAACCGCACCTCATTTGGAGCTTCCTAGCTCCATCTACCTCTATAAATAGGCCTCCTCCCCGAAATTCCAGGTCTCCTCCACCCCTAACCCTAAATTTTCCCTCCGCGCCACGCCGGACATGTCCGACTCCGGCAGGACGCATCGCCGCCGCCAATCGCGTGCCGCCACCTGTCCCGTCGTCCTCGCCCCGCCGCCCGGCCCGCCGGGCCCAGCGGCGGCCCTCCTGGCCCGGTCGGTCGCCGCCGCCAGCCCGCCACCGTGGCTCGCCCGCCTCCCTGCCGCGTGCCGCCTCGCGCCTCCCGCCCCGCCGCTGTCCGCCATCGGTGCCGGCGCCGCACCCTGCCGGCGGACTCCACCGCGCCGCCCCGCTCGCCCCCAGCCGCCGCCGCTCGCCTTGCCTCACCGCTGCGCTGCTTCATTGCTCGCCGCTGCACCCGGCTGCCCGCGCCGCCCTTCGCCGGCTACCCGCGCCGCTCCTCGCAAGCGTCCATCTCTGGCACCGTCCCGACCTCGCCGGAGGTCATTCCCCACCGGATCTGGGAGGGTGGATGAGATCCACCCGTCCCATGAACCAAACAGCCCCGCGCCGCCCGGATCCCTCCGTCCCGGGATCATCTCGTCCAGTTGACTTTCTCGCGAGGTGAAAATCCACTAAGTCCCCCAGATTTCCAGTATTTTTTTGGCATTTTCATCGTATCATAACTCATCACCCATTACTCCGATTTGTGCGTGTAGCATATCAAAATGTTCGTCTCGACGAGTACATCATTTCATCTCATTGCATCATTTTCATTTGAGCTCATCTTGATGCCTGAAATGTTGTTGGAAGAGGGCTATGTGAGTATTTTGTCAGATCTGTTTCAGCAAATAGCTATTTGTCATTTTTGCATGTGCATGATATGACCCTAAGCTCTACATGTGTTTTGTTATATGCCATGCCATCTTTACAGTGGTGTATGCCATGTATTTTTGTGATGTTCGTGGTGACTAGCACAAGCTTGCAAAGTAGCGTAATCGGTAATGCTGATTTCAGGGACTTAGAATTTCACTAAGTCCTTGTCCTGTTTTTGTCGTTATGCCATATGTTCATGTTGTTTCCTAGTGATCCGTGCCTCTTTTGAGGATGATCAGTAAGGATGTTTTGTTAACATTTTGGTGCTCTATCCATCCATGTCTTTTTTTGCATTTATGGAGCAACCTAGCTTGAGTCAATCGAGCTCTACTTTTGCTATTCCGTGATTCCTGGCAGATTGTTGACTTGTTAGCGATTTTGCCGAGGATGTTGCTATTGATCCGTGCATGCTATGTTGTTGTTCTTGCCATGTCTAGCTTCTATGCCATGTATACTTGATGGGTGTACGCTTAGTTTGTCATGCCATGCTCTGTAGTGAGTGCATCGAGATCGTAAACATGCCTACTCGTTAACTGATTTGCGTGCTCCAGTTTTTCACTAAGTCTGAGATCTGTTTATGTATTTGCCATGTTCACATGCTTGCAATTGTATTTTCTGATCCCTTTTGGCTTATGGTCACTAAGGGACTTTTGTTAAGTGCTTTGAGTAGCTTCATGCCATGCCTTTCTTTGCCATGTTAAGTTCCTTTAACATGTAAAGTGTGCTTCTTGATAATAAATCCCAGACTTGTGTTAATTTCACTAAGTCTGAAACCTGTTATCATTTGCTCTTTTTCCATGCTTGTTTGAACCTGTTAATGAGTGATTTAGTCGTAGCTCAGTGTTCATCTTTTGTTAAGCATCTTGAGTGGATCCCTGCCATGTATTTGGTTGCCATGTTCGAGTGCTGTAGCATATTTATCTTGATGCATTTAGATGACTACTTGCTGATTATCGTAGACCGGTGCCATATTTGTTTTGCTTGCCATTTCCAAACCGTGCATCCGATTCCGATGATCTTTATATCAATTTCAACCGAAATCATCTCACCTTTCCAGTGGCACTCTTGACCCATGTTCAGGACAGGTTCATTCATTCCCTTGCAAATCATGCATATGCACCGCATACCGCATCCCGCATATCATACCATGTTCATGTGTGGTTTGTTTACTATGTTGTGTGCTTCTTTCCGGTGTTTACTTCTTCGGGTTGCTTCCAATAACGTCGCGTTTGTAAGGACCAGTTCGACTACGTCCGTTTGTCTTCTTCATGGACTCGTTCTTCTTCCTTGCGGGATCTCAGGCAAGATGACCATACCCTCAAAATCACTTCTATCTTTGCTTGCTAGATGCTCGCTCTTTTGCTATGCCTATGCTGCGATACCTACCACTTTCTTATCATGCCTCCCATTTTGTTTAAGCCAAGCCTCTAACCCACCTTGTCCTAGCAAACCGTTGTTTGGCTATGTTACCGCTTTGCTCAGCCCCTTTTATAGAATTGTTAGTTGTAGGTGAAGATTGGAGCCTGTTCCATGTTTGGAACATGGATATTTTGTTGGGATATCACAATATCTCTTATTTAATTAATGCATATATATACTTGGTAAAGGGTGGAAGGCTCGGCCTTATGCCTGGTGTTTTGTTCCACTCTTGCCGCCCTAGTTTCCATCATATCAGTGTTATGTTCCTGGAATTTGCGTTCCTCACCCCGGTTGGGTTATAATGGGAACCCCTTGACAGTTCGCTTTGAATAAAACTCCTCCAGCAAGGCCCAACCTTGGTTTTACCATTCGCCACCTAGCCTTTCTTTTCCCTTGGGAGTCGCACTCTCGAGGGTCATCATTATTTTAACCCCCCCCCGGGCCAGTGCTCCTCTGAGTGTTGGTCCACCTTGTCAGCCGCCGGTGGCCACCAGGGGCAACTCTGGGCTGGCCTACCGGAAGTTTGGACAATCCGGTGTGGCCTGAGAACGAGATATGTGCAGCTCCTATCAGGATTTGTCGGCACATTCGGGTGGCTTTGCTGGTCTTGTTTTACCATTGTAGAAATGTCTTGTAACCGGGATTCCGAGTCTGATCGGGTCTTCCCGCTAGAAGGAATATCCTTCGTTGACCATGAGAGCTTGTGATGGGCTAAGTTGGGACACGCCTGCAGGGATTTGAACTTTCAAAAGCCGTGCCCGCGGTTATGGGCAGATGGGAATTTGTTAATGTCCGGTTGTAGAAAACCTGAAGTTGACCTTAATTAAAATACATCAACCGCGTGTGTAACCGTGATGGTCTCTTTCCGGAGGAGTCCGGGAAGTGAACACGGTGTTGGATTTATGCTTGACGTTGGTTGTTCTAGGATCACTTCTTGATCATAGTTTCTCGACCGTGCTTTTGCCTTCTCTTCTCGCTCTCTTTTGCGAATATGTTAGCCACCAAATATGCTAGTCGCTTGCTGCAGCTCCACCTCATTCCTTTTCCCTACCTATAAGCTTAAATATTATTGATCGCAAGGGTGTGAGATTGCTGAGTCCCTGTGACTCACGGATACTTCCAAAACCAGTTTGCAGGTGCCGATGATACCGTGCAGGTGACGCAACCAAGCTCAGGAGGAGCTCAATGAAGATCTTGTCCTTTGTGTTGTTTCGTTCTAGTTGATCAGTAGTGGAGCCCAGTTGGGGTCGATCAGGGATCTGTGTAGCATTTGGGGTAGTCTTCTTTTATTTTGGTTCCGTAGACGGACCTTGATTGTATCTAGATGATGTAATGCTTTATTCATGTATTGTGTGAAGTGGCGATTGTAAGCCATCTATGTATCTTTTTCCCTTATGTATTACATGGGTTGTGTGAAGATTACCTCACTTGCGACATTGCTTTCAATGCGTTTATGCCTGTAAGTCATGCTTCGACACATGGGAGATATAGCCACATCAAGGGCGTTACAAGTTGGTAATCAGAGCCTTCCCCGACCTTAGGAGCCCCCTGCTTGATCGAATAGCTGGCGTTGTTGAGTCTAGAAAAAAATGTTTTGAGTCATTTAGGATTATATATATCGGAGAGTTAGGAATTCTTTTTACTCCCCAGTCCCTTCGTCGCTCTGGTGAGGCATCCTGACGTAGAGTTTTGACTCTTCTCTTCTCAAATTTCACTAAAAAAAATTAGGATCACGCGGGTATCTTGGAATCGTTCTGATGGTTTTGTGACGAGAACATTGTTCTTGGTGCCTCCTGACATTTAGGGGTTGTGGTAGTGTCTCAGGGAGTTGAGCTCCGAGGTGTTGTCATCACAATTTTATCGTTGCAGTTCTGGAATACCTGAGAGTAGTTCCACCGACATCGAAAATCTCTTTTATGCAGTTGTTGGTGAGATAACCTCGACGCCACCCAGTACTGGGGCGGGAGTTCGGGAGTATCGCCATAACTCGTATAATGGATGCTTTTCGAAGGTTGAGGTAGATGATTTCCGAAGGTTTCTTGGTTCTGTGTTGAAGGATGGATACAACTGGATGTAGGATTTGCTAGTTTTGGGTGAGATATTATGCTTCCCCTGTATCCCCAACACCTGATTGCATAACCGGAAAGTTTTGGGAGTTTATAAGTGGGAATTCAAGTAGATCTTAGGATATCATTCCGATGGATGTATGATACGAAATTGGGGTTCGACGTCTAGTGGTCCGCCTATCCACGGTTGGTTTTACAGTGGTCTTGTTGTGTCTTAAAGAGTCCTTGGCTATGCCGACTCGGGGACACTTCGTATGTCATGTGCACTGCCTTGTACATGATGGTGTTGTACGATCGAGCCCGTGTAGGCCCCACCACGAAAACTTTGGACGAAATCTCTATCATATGTTTGTTCCGGCTTATTTTGCAAGCCAATCCTTTGTTTTGTTTTGAGTTGTGGTATTCGAGTTGCTTTGAAGTCAAATGTTGATTGCATACCTTCCCCAAATGGTGTTCTCATACTCCGATGTGAATACCAATCCTTCTTAATCATCAAGATTGTTTTGTCAATCCTTTTTAACCGGCGTGCTTCTCTTCAAGTGGAGCCGACCATTTCAACATCCGCAAGATCAAGTATCAGTTTTTTCTGAACGGTGTTTGTTTCATCCGTCTCCAACTTGCCTTTGTTTTCCCTCCCTCCCACCCTTTTCTTCAAGGAACCAGATTTCTTATTCAAGTATCATTTTATTGTTGTGAAGTCTCTCCATTCTTTTACGTCAATGTTCTTATCCATTGATTCTCAGCAAGATGCCAACGAAGCTTCAAGTTCGTCACTCTTCACTCGTTTTCTTCTCCGGTGGATTCAAATCAAGCTTTGGTGTTGATCATATCCTTTTTCATTGTTTCAAATACCTTCTCATGCCGGTGCACCTCATAATCTTTCACCGCTCGCTATTCTATTGTCCCGGAGTGCTCAAGATATCTCGAAGATTCGTGTTTCCACTCTTAATCCGTTCAAGCTATTTTCAGGAGGTTACCTCATTCAAGTCATTTAATTCAACCGGTGCAACATCTCTTTAAATCATTTCAACGGTGTATCTTTTGAGTGGGCCCTAACCCACAGGTCTTTTCCCAGGATCTTACCCGACTCTTCTTATTTTCCCGGAGCTATCCTAAATTCTTGTCAAAGTTTGACGTAAGTATGAATTTTCATCAGTCAAATGTCTTTCTCCAAGATATTTCAAATTCTTTTCATCGTTGGTTCAACCTTTCTAATTTTTCATTCCGGAGTGCCTCAACAATTCATGGTGGTGTTTCTCGAAGTCATTCTCAGATTTTGAAGACCGAAGACGAGTTTTTCCTACATATCTATCCATTCTCTCAGAGATTCGTGATTCTAGTTTGAGCCTATCCTCTCAAAATTGTTTTCAGTTGTGACAAATCTTTTCATCCTTCCGGAGCAATTCAACAGTGTTCTCAGTTTGTTATCCAGAGTCGATCAGTTCAGGCTTATTCATTTTCAGCTTTCAGCTTGCATTCTCCAAATCTTGCCGGTGCATCATTCAAGTATTCTCTTCTCAACTCGTGACCTCTTCGTTCTTATGTTTCTAAATCCCCTAAAGTATCCTGGTTCATTCTCTAATTCATACCGGTGATTGATCCCTTTTACTTCACGCATTTTCAATTCTACCGGTGGCTCTTCCAAGATTCTTCTTCCTTTGTTATAATCTCAAATGACTCTTTCTTTCCAATTCCTATGGTGGTTCGTTCAAGAATTTTCTTCCTTCGTGTATCATATCTATGCATTCGTGCTTTTCAAATTCTACCAGTGGATCATTGAAGACATTCTCAAGTTTGTGCTATATCTATCTTAATCCTTTCTACGGGAATAAGTAATATGCCAAATCCGTTGATTATCATCAATTTAATTGGTGAAGGATACACATAACGTAATTCTTATTTTTGTTTCAGCCAAGTGATTAATTCCTTATTTCGGAGTTTCATCAAAATTCTTGATCTCTATTATTCATCTTTCTTTTACCGGAGTTCCGAGTTCTCCCAATTATTTCATCATGAAGATCCATCTAATCATTGCAAGGATTCACCTTGTGTTTTCATCCTCTCTTTCCTTTTGTTTGATCATTCTTTTATTACCGAAGTTCTTCATGGAGGTTCTACATGATGGTTCATCAAAGATTTAATTCCTTCTAGAAGTGTTCATCAAGATTCTTTTCAAAGGAGCTCAAGCATTCTTCATCTTGCATCCCGAAGTGTAATTCCTTCTACCGTATCATTTGAGGTGGTGCTATGTCATTCTTCATAACTTGAGTTCATGTTTCATGATTCACATGTTGTCAAGAATGAGGTATCTTAAATCCACCAATCTCTTCATTGGAATTACCTTGGGTTATATTTCACCTAAAGCCTTCCATGAGGATGTTGCTATTTGTGGTGTTTATCAATGATCCAAGTTCTTCATTTATCCTCCTGGTGAAATAGCTTTCTCGTCTCCTTGTTCATTCCAATCCAATTCTTTTTCCGTGAGTGGCAGGTTGTCACCTCATAATTTGAGATGTATTCCATAAGACCATATCAAGCTTATTCTTTTCATTGTTAGTTTTCCAACAACTCCGTTCTAGCTTTTGTTGTAAGCGTGCTCCCTCGAGATCTTGTTTCCCTTCGTTCATCCCATTCCATTCTATTCTTTTGTTCCGGAGCCATTGTGATGTTGCTATCTTCAACCCTTATTCTTGTTCTTGTCAGGACCTTGTTCTTTTCTTGATTATCCATTTAACCGGGGAGTTGTGCCCTCTGCTCAAGTTCTTTTTGCCTTATCAAGCCTTGCATCTCTTTTCAACCAGAGTGCTGCCCGAATGTGTTCTTCCTTGTTTTTTTGTCCTAACGGAGTGCTTTCAACATCGCTCATTCTTGTTGCATTTGTTCTTTCAATTTGTTCAACCTCTCAAGGCTCGTGGTTTCACTCATTTGTCAAAGAAGCAACTTAGTTTTACCTCTTCTCTTTTCCTTCTGTTTTTCCCTCTGATGCCATTCTAGATCTCAGGACGAGATCCTCTCATAGTGGTGGAGTGTTGTAACGCCCCGAGACCGATGTGCCAGGTGTCTTCCAGTTATTCGCCGATGTTGCCATGTCTTTGCTTGCGTGTCATGCATCTCATATCATGATATCATGTGTTTTTCATTTGCATACATGTTCGTCTCATGCATCCGAGCATTTTCCCCGTTGTCCGTTTTGCAATCTGGCGCTCCTATGTCACCCGGTGTCCCTTTCTGCCTCATTTCGTGTGCGGGTGTTAAACGTTTCCGGATTCGACCGAGACTTGCCATGCGGCCTTGGTTTACTATCGGTAGACCGCCTGTCAAGTTTCGTACCATTTGGACTTCGTTTGATACTCCAATGGTTAACCGAGGGACCGAGAAGGCCTCGTGCGTGTTGCAGCCCAACACCCCTCCAAAGTGGCCCGAAACCAACCTAAGACCTCTCCATCATCTCGGTCGTTCGATCACGATCGCGTGGCCGCAAACCGCACCTCATTTGGAGCTTCCTAGCTCCCTCTACCTCTATAAATAGGCCTCCTCCCCGAAATTCCGGGTCTCCTCCACCCCTAACCCTAAATTTTCCCTCCGCGCCGCGCCGGACATGTCCGACTCCGGCCGGACGCATCGCCGCCACCAATCGCGTGCCGCCACCTGTCCCGCCGTCCGCGCCCCGCCGCCAGGCCCGCCAGGCCCAGCCGCGGCCCTCCTGGCCCGGTCGGTCGCCGCCGCCAGCCCGCGACTCGCCCGCCTCCCTGCCGCGCGCCGCCTCGCGCCTCCAGCCCCGCCGGCGCCGCACCCCGCCGGCGGACTCCACCGCGCCGCCCCGCTCGCCCCCGGTCGCCGCCGCTGCCTACGCGCGCTGTCGCGCGCCTTGCCTCGCCGCTGCGCTGCTTCGTTGCTCGCCGCCGCACCCGGCTGCCCGCGCCGCCCTCCGCCGGCTACCTGCACCGCTCCTCGCAGGCGTCCATCTCCGGCACCGCCCCGACCTCGCCGCAGGTCATTCCCCACCGGATCTGGGAGGGTGGATGAGATCCACCCTGTGATAGCCTGACTTATTAGGGATGATAGACTACTCATATCAATAAGGAATTCCTTCTTTTCCGGGAGCCCATTCGGACAGAACTCCAAAGATAAGTGTGCTCAGCTTGGAGTAGTGTCAGGATGGGTGACCGACCGGGAAGTTGCTCCCGGGTGTGCACGAGTGAGGACAAAGTGCGCAGAAAAGACTAGTATTGATCTGTGGGGCCAGTCTAGATCCCGCCAGGAGTAACGACCACCGGCGGGTGTGTCCGGAGCGTTACAAGTTGGTATCAGAGCCGACCCTCGCGGTTACATGGATGGTTGCAGACAGGTGCGTGGTCATGTTGTTCATGACGTTTGCGACCCGTCGTGGCACCCGGCATGGCACATGTATCGGACTGGAAGCACAGACGTTTGTGCCAAGAGGGAACGTTCCTGTGGCCCGACGAGGACGTCGGTTTCTCTGAGTGGGGGTGTATGTGATAGCCTGGCTTATTAGGGATGATAGACTACTCATATCAATAAGGAATTCCTTCTTTTTCGGGAGCCCATTCGGACAGAACTCCAAAGTTAAGTGTGCTCAGCTTGGAGTAGTGTCAGGATGGGTGACCGACCGGGAAGTGGCTCCCGGGTGTGCACGAGTGAGGACAAAGTGCGCAGAAAAGACTAGTATTGATCTGTGGGGCCAGTCTAGATCCCGCCAGGAGTAACGACCACCGGCGGGTGTGTCCGGGGCGTTACACACCCGTCCCATGAACCAAACAGCCCCACGCCACCCGGATCCCTCTGTCCCGGGATCATCTCGTCCAGTTGACTTTCTCGCGAGGTGAAAATCCACTAAGTCCCCCAGATTTCCAGTATTTTTTTGGCATTTTCATCGTATCATAACTCATCACCCGTTACTCCGATTTGCGCATGTAGCCTATCAAAATGTTCATCTCGACGAGTAAATCATTTCATCTCATTGCATCATTTTCATTTGAGATCATCTTGATGCCCGAAATGTTGTTGGAAGAGGGCTATGTGAGTATTTTGTCAGATCTGTTTCAGCAAATAGCTATTTGTCATTTTTGCCATGATTAATGTGTGCATGATATGACCCTGAGCTCTACATGTGTTTTGTTATATGCCATGCCATCTTTACAATGGTGTATGTCATGCCATCTTGACGAGTGAGGACAAAGTGCGCAGAAAAGACTAGTATTGATCTGTGGGGCCAGTCTAGATCCCGCCAGGAGTAACGACCACCGGCAGGTGTGTCCGGGGTGTTACACACCCGTCCCATGAACCAGACAGCCCCACGCCACCCGGATCCCTCTGTCCCGGGATCATCTCGTCCAGTTGACTTTCTCGCGAGGTGAAAATCCACTAAGTCCCCCAGATTTCCAGTATTTCTTTGGCATTTTCATCGTATCATAACTCATCACCCGTTACTCCGATTTGTGCATGTAGCCTATCAAAATGTTCATCTCGACGAGTAAATCATTTCATCTCATTGCATCATTTTCATTTGAGATCATCTTGATGCCCGAAATGTTGTTGGAAGAGGGCTATGTGAGTATTTTGTCAGATCTGTTTCAGCAAATAGCTATTTGTCATTTTTGCCATGATTAATGTGTGCATGATATGACCCTGAGCACTACATGTGTTTTGTTATATGCCATGCCATCTTTACAATTGTGTATGTCATGTATTTTTGTGATGTTTGTGGTGACTAGCACAAGCTTGCAAAGTAGCGTAATCGATAATGCTGATTTCAGGGACTTAGAATTTCACTAAGTCCTTGTCCTGTTTTTGTCGTTATGCCAGATGTTCATGTTGTTTCCTAGTGATCCGTACCTCTTTTGTGGATGATTAGTAAGGATGTTTTGTTAACATTGTGGTGCTCTATCCATCCATGTCTTTTTTTGCATTTATGGAGCAACCTAGCTTGAGTCAATCGAGCTCTACTTTTGCTATTCTGTGATTCCTGGCAGATTGTTGACTTGGTAGCGATTTTGCCGAAGATGTTGCTATTGATCCGTGCATGCTATGTTGTTGTTCTTGCCATGTATAGCTTCTATGCCATGTATTCTTGATGGGTGTATTCTTAGTTTGTCATGCCATGCTCTGTAGTGAGTGCATCGAGCTCGTAAACATGCCTACTCGTTAACTGATTTGCATGCTCCAGTTTTTTACTAATTCTGAGATATGTTTATGTATTTGCCATGTTCACATGCTTGCAATTGTATTTTCTGATACCTTTTGGCTTATGGTCACTAAGGGACTTTTGTTAAGTGCTTTGAGTAGCTTCATGCCATGCCTTTCTTTGCCATGTTAAGTTCCTGTAGAATGTAGTTTTCATGCTCTAAAGTGTGCTTCCTGATGATAAATCCCAGACTTGTGTTAATTTCACTAAGTCTGAAACCTGTTATCATTTGCTCTTTTGCCATGCTTGTTTGAACCTGTTAATGAGCGATTTAGCCGTAGCTTAGTGTTCATCTTTTGTTAAGCATCTTGAGTGGATCCCTGCCATGTATTTGGTTGCCATGTTTGAGTGTTGTAGCATATTTATCTTGATGCATTTAGATGAGTACTTGTTGATTATCACAGACCGGTGCCATATTTGTTTTGCTTGCCGTTTCCAAACCGTGCATCCAATTCTGGTGATCTTTATATCGATTTCTACCGAAATTATATCACCTTTCCAGTGGCACTCTTGGATTCCCAAGTTGAGGCCAGGTTCATTCATTCCCTTGCAAATCATGCATATGCACCGCATACCGCATCCCGCATATCATACCATGTTCATGTGTGGTCTGTTTACTATGTTGTGTGCTTCTTTCCGGTGTTTGCTTATTCGGGTTGGTTCCGGTAATGTCGCGTTTGTGAGGACCCGTTCGACTACGTCTGTTTGTCTTCTTCATGGACTCGTTCTTCTTCCTTGCGGGATATCAGGCAAGATGACCATACCCTCGAAATCACTTCTATCTTTGCTTGCTAGATGCTCGCTCTTTTGCTATGCCTACGCTGTGATACCTACCACTTGCTTATCATGCCTCCCATTTTTTAAGCCAAGCCTCTAACCCACCTTGTCCTAGCAAACCGTTGTTTGGCTATGTTACCGCTTTGCTCAGCCCCTCTTATAGCATTGTTAGTTGCAGGTGAAGATTGGAGCCTGTTCCATGTTTGGAACATGGATATTTTGTTGGGATATCACAATATCTCTTATTTAATTAATGCATCTATATACTTGGTAAAGGGTGGAAGGCTCGGCCTTATGCCTGGTGTTTTGTTCCACTCTTGCCGCCCTAGTTTTCGTCATATCGATGTTATGTTCCCGGATTTTGCGTTCCTCACGCGGTTGGGTTATAATGGGAACCCCTTGACAGTTCGCTTTGAATAAAACTCCTCCAGCAAGGCCCAACCTTGGTTTTACCATTCGCCACCTAGCCTTTTATTTTCCCTTGGGAGTCGCGCTCTCGAGGGTCATCATTATTTTAACCCCCCCCCCCCCCGGGGCAGTGCTCCTCTGAGTGTTGGTCCACCTTGTCAGCCACCGGTGGCCACCAGGGGCAACTCTGGGCTGGCATGCCGGAAGTTTGGACAATCCGGTGTGCCCTGAGAATGAGATATGTGCAGCTCCTATCAGGATTTGTCAGCACATTCGGGTGGCTTTGCTGGTCTTGTTTTACCATTGTCGAAATGTCTTGTAACCGGGATTCCGAGTCTCATCGGGTCTTCCCGCTAGAAGGAATATCCTTCATTGACCATGAGAGCTTGTGATGGGCTAAGTTGGGACACCCCTTCAGGGATTTGAACTTTCGAAAGTCGTGCCCGCGGTTATGGGCAGATGGGAATTTGTTAATGTCCGGTTGTAGAAAACCTGAAGTTGACCTTAATTAAAATACACCAACCGCGTGTGTAACCGTGATGGTCTCTTTCCGGCGGAGTCCGGGAACTGGACACGGTGTTGGAGTTATGCTTGACGTAGGTTGTTCTAGGATCACTTCTTGATCATAGTTTCTCGACAGTGCTTTTGCCTTCTCTTCTCGCTCTCTTTTGCGAATATGTCAGCCACCAAATATGCTAGTCGCTTGTTGCAGCTCCACCTCATACCTTTTCCCTACCTATAAGCTTAAATAGTCTAGATTGTGAGGGTGTGAGATTGCTGAGTCCCCGTGACTCATAGATACTTCCAAAACCAGTTTGCAGGTGCTGATGATACCGTGCAGGTGACGCAACCAAGCTCAGGAGGAGCTCGATGAAGATCTTGTCCTTTGTGTTGTTTCGCTCTAGTTGATCAGTAGTGGAGCCCGGTTGGGGTCGATCGGGGATCTGTGTAGCATTTGGGGTAGTCTTCTTTTATTTTGGTTCCGTAGACGGACCTTGATTGTATCTGGATGATGTAATGCTTTATTCATGTATTGTGTAAAGTGGCGATTGTAAGCCATCTATGTATCTTTTTCCCATATGTATTGTGTGAAGATTACCTCACTTGCGACATTGCTTTCAATGCAGTTATGCCTCTAAGTCGTGCTTCGACACGTGGGAGATATAGGCGCATCGAGGGCATTACAGCAGACCGGCATCCTTGCCTGGATGGGGAGCTGCGCCTCGTGAGCGACGGTCGCCGCGCATGGCCCTTGCGCCTTGCAGTTCCTGAGTGATCTTGGTGATGAACTACTGAGCGGTGAGCGTTCCTTGTCCTGTGTTCTTCTGAGAGAAATGTTCCTTGAAGCACGCTTCCAAGTGGTGCCCGAGCGCCTCCCTCGTGACGTTGGCAAGGTTTGAGGCCCTCCAGAGGAGAGCCCCCGAGCCCTGCCCAAAGAGGGCGCTGGGCGCGCCTTCCTAAGCGATGGAGGGAGGCACCCCTGGAGCGGGCGCCGATCCTGGCGAGGCTCCGACAATGTCACCATCCTCCTGAGGTCCAGCGCGGCGCAGCTTCTTCTTCTTAGGGAGGGCCTCGAGAGGGCCCTCACCTTTATTGTTGGGGTCGTCGATTGGGGCAGCTTGGAAGGCGCGCTTGAGGGAGCACACCGCATCTCTTTCTTCACATGGGACCGTGATGATCCCGCCGCTCCTTGGCATCTTGAGGACATTGTAGCCGTGGTGCGTCACTGCCATGAACTTGGCCAGGGCTGGGTACCCGAGGATGGCGTTGTAGGGCAGGCGGATGTGCGCGACGTCGAAGTCGATGAGCTCGGTGCGGTAGTTATCGCGTGTTCCGAAGGTCACAGGGAGGCGGACCTACCCTATCGGCGTGGTGGAACCGTCGGTGACTCCTGAGAAAGGCCTTGTGGGATGGAGCTGGTCATACGGCACTTGAAGGTTGTCGAACATGTCGACGGACAGGATGTTGAGCCTTGCGCCACCGTTGATGAGGGTCTTGGTAACTTGGGCGTTGCTGATGACAGGTGAACAAAGCATAGGCAGTGCGCCAGCAGTGGCTGCGCACTTGAGCTGGTCTGCTGAGTTGAAGGTGATGGCACACTGGGACCATCTGAGCGGGCGCGTGGCCTCAATCCTGGGGAAGACTGCATTCACCTTGCGGGCAAACTGCTTGAAGATACGTTGCGAGGCTGGGGCTTGAGCACCACCCAAGATGCAGGCGACTGGATGCAGCTCCTGGAAGCCCCCAGCCCCCTCGTCTTGATGGTGTTCGTCATTTCTTCTCGACGGCGGCGGCAGCGGGGGAAGACCGGCGTTGCCCTGAGGATGACACTCACGAGGCTGGTCCCTCCATGCGCCCTCACGAGGACGATCCTACCAGTGATCCTCACGAGGCCGGTCGCGCCACTCCTAGTGCGGGCCACGGTCATCCCAGCGTCCGCTTCCGCGTCCTCCTCCTCGTCCATAGCCCCGGTCAATGCGCTCGGGGCGTCGACTGAAGCGTCCCTCGCGAATGGCTCTGAGCTCTTGACAGTCGCTAGTGTTGTGGGTGTTCTGGTTGTTGAAGGCGCAGAAGGGTCAGCCGCCCTTGGACAACTCGAGCTGGTCTCTGCCTCGCTTGGTGTCCGGCTCCGCTGTGAGCACGGCTGCTTCCTTGCGCTTCACGTCTTTGGCCTTGGCTTTCTTCTCCTCCGGACCTGCAGCTGGCAGCTCGAGGATGGAGAGGCGCCCCTCCTCAGCTCTTGCGCACTTGATCGCTAGGTTGAATAGCTCCTGAGAGGTGCATAGCTCCTCATGGATAGCCAAATCCTCCTTCATCTTGACATCGCGGACGCCGTCGGAGAACGCGGAGATGATGGCCTCGTCCGTAACCTTGGGGATCTTGAGGCAGGTGTTGTTGAAGCGATGGATGTACTTTTGGAGAGTCTCTCCTAGTAGTTGCTTGATGCGGCGCAGGTCGCCCGCGGCCGGCGGGCAGTCGCGAGTGCCCTGGAAGTTGGCGACGAAACGGTCGCGCATCTCGTCCCAGGAGGAGATCGAGCTTTGAGGCAGGTTCATGAGCCACGAGCGGGCGCCATCCTTGAGGGCCATAGGAAACCAGTTCGCCATGACCTTCTCGTCCCCGTTGGCTTCCTCGATGCTCAGCTCATAGAGCTGCGGGAACTCCGCGGGGGCTGGTGTGCCATCATAGCGAGGAGGCAGATCTGGCTTGAACTTGCCCGGCCAGGCAACGCTGCGCAGCTCGAGGGTGAAGGCGCGATAGCCGGCCGTGGTTGTCGGGGCACGTCTTGGGGGTGGAGCCTGGCCTTGGTGCTCACGCGCTGCAACTGCGAGCGGCGCGGGAGCCTGCTGGGTAGGCATTCGTGACGTGGTGGTGCGGGGAGTGGTGGAGCGTTTTCTTGTGGTCGAGGGATATCTTGGCAGCTTCCTTCTTCACGTGCTCGTGCCGGACGCGGCGGTTCACGGTGCGGAACTGCATGTCTTGGTGCCAAGGCGACGTCTTGAGGCAAAGGCGCTCCCTGGGTCGCGCCGCCCGAAGCAGGCGGAGCGCCTAGCGGAGAAAGGGACGGCGCTGGAGAGCCCCCTACGGCACGGACAAGCTCGGTGATGCGATTGAGCCAGTCTTCATAGAGGTCGTCAACCGGACGGTAGCGCAGGAGCTCGTGCACCATGAGGAGCGCGTCCCGTGCATCCATGGGAGGGCGACGAGCGTGTGACGATGAACCAGCTGCAGTCAGTGACGGAGTGGCGGTGCGGCCGTCCTGCCGCACCGAGGGGTGCAGCGAGGAAGCTTGCTGCTCGTTCCCCGCCGGACCGGTGGCGGCGTTGATGGCGGGCGATGGCGAACGACGAGGTGGCCCACCAACGGTAGCCGTCTGGGCGACGCGGGTGGCAAGGGCAGCCCGGCGCTCAGCGCGAGCACGGCCAGCATTCGCCATGGAGACGAAGGAGCAACTGGACGCAAAAATGACGGAAAGGAAGATCTGGCACACCCCTACCTGGCGTGCCAAATGTTGGATGTGGGGTTCCGGCAAAACCCTTAAGGTTCGAACTCTGGGGTGCGCGCGGAGATTTCCTCCCTACCGATCTACGTCCTGGCTCACTAAGATCTCGCGGACGAACTCGACAAACTCACAACACAAAGACATGAGATTTATACTGGTTCGGGCCACCATTGTGGTGTAATACCCTACTCCAATGTGTGGTGGTGGATTGCCTCTTGGGCTGATGAAGAACAGTACAAGGGGAAGAGCGGCCTCCTGAGGGTGAGGCGCTCTTGTGTTTGTGTGTGGCTAGAATCGGCTAAGGGCTCGATCCAGGTAAAGTCTCTCTCCCCCTCCACATGGTGGCTATCTCTACTTATATAGGCCCTGGTCCTCTCCCCAAATATCGAGCGGGAAGGGAGCTAACATTGGCGGCCAATTTGAAAGGGGACATCTAGTACAAGCTATCCGTCCTGCTTGCGAAAGGGCTCTGGTGATGACGCTGTGTTGGGCTCCACGATGACCTCCGTCCTGCTGGCCGGCCAGTCTTGGTCTTGTTGCATGGATAAGGAAACCTTTGCCTGATGCCTTGGTACTCCGCCCCTGCGCTTGCCCCCTTTGCACCAAAGAGGAAACACGGACGCTGTGCGAGCTGGCGCCCGCCTGGTGCCGATCGTCATGGCTCACGTCACGAGAGCCTCGCGAGGTTTGCCCTACCTTGATATCTCTGCTCCTCACGAGCCTGCCTGGGGAGGTTGCTCCTGAAGAGGTCTTGTGTCGTCCGCCTCGCGAGGCTTGGCCCCTCGCGAGGGTCTTGGATGCCTTGTTGATGAAGATGGGCCGTGCAGGCCTGCCAGCCTAGCCACGCTCTGGGCCGCAGGCAGGCAAGTCTGGGGACCCCCGTTCCCAGAACGACAGCTATTTTTGTCGAGAGAAGCTACTAGTGAAACCTACGGCCCCCGGGTCTCTTTCTCATATATTTGCCTTTGCGATCTATTTTTCCTTTTCATTTATTTTCAGATCTATTAAACCAAAAATACAAAAATACCTGGCTGCGTTTTATTTTATTTGCAATATATTTATTCAATCTATTACAACCTTTTCCCGTCCACGCACCATCTCTCGCGCCGTTATCCGAAAGGGATTGACAACCCCTTTAACATGTCGGGTTACGAGTGGTTGTTATTTGTGTGCAGGGGCTGTTTACATTGTGTTGCTTGGTTCTCCTACTAGTTTGATAACCTTGGTTTCTTCACTGATGGAAATACCTACCGTCGCTGTGCTGCATCATCCCTTCCTCTTTGGGGAAATACCGACGTAGTCCTAGCAGACATCAATAGGATGTTGCCTCACATTTCATGGACGGGATCCTTCCAATTGGAAGAGCACAGACCCATGGTGCGCTCTCTAATATCATAGATGGGTTGTTTGACCTTGGAAGAACCTTCATGGGTGCCCTCCTCGTGGTCGTGGTCGTGGTCGATGAGATTTGACTTTGCAATTGAGGATCCCAAGCCGCCGTCATAGAACATGTCCTTCAGAAATGACAAAATGGGCTCGATGGCGTATAAAGATCGCAAATCCTATTGGAGATATGCCCTAGAGCCAATCATGTATGATGATATTTCCTATGTGTTTATGAATTAAGATAGTCCTTGGACATTATCAATGATGTATATCAGCAAGTATGTGACTTGTTTGTGGGACTATGCATTGTATGATGACTGTCCTAAATGGTCCCTAGTCGAAAGGGCTGTGTGGACGCGCAGCCGACTAGACTAGCATATCACACAGTCGATGGCTTGGTCTCACTAGCCATGGAGCATTGGATGCTAACTAGATAATATGGACTTGGAAGGATCTGGTCAGATTCGACGTAGTCGGATCCGAGTCGGACAGACCCAACTATGAGACGCAGCGATATGTCATCTGTGAGTCTCTAGTACAACATACTTTCTATGTCCTAAGACCTGAGCTGACGCATGTACTCGGGATGGTGACAGACTTGCTTTGGGCCGACCAAATTCTACTCCATGACTAGGCAGTTACAAAGGTAGGTTTCGGGCTTGTCCAGACCCATGCTACGAGACATGGTCAAGCAAGATGGGATTTGCCCCTCCAACCAGGAGAGATATACTCTGGGCCCCTCGTGTGATCCGACCAAGATAAGCATGGCCATGCGACAAGGATTATGAGATAATCCGGTTTGTGGTCGGCATCACTGGAACGAGAAAGAGGTCGGGCTAGCACAAGGATGATAGACTCGCCTTGAGCCCGACAACATATATCGTGCGGCAAAAGGAATGAGAGTATGATGTACAGGTTCACCTAACCAGCTTCATAGTATGCTTGGTGTTCGACATGCCTTGCTAGAGGCCGCTACCAACCATGCAGTTCGGAGGTGATCCGAATTGCGTCCAAGCCGGCTTGAACCTAAGGGGTCACGCGCTTAAGGGAAGGTACCTATGAGGTCGTATCCGAGGACACTGGTCGGATGTGATCCGAGCTGTATTGGGATTGTGGCCGCGACAGATGCCTATATATAGTGGAGGTGCGGCACACTCATGCAGTTGATTCTTCGGTGCTGTCACTAGGGTTTACATGTGTTGCGAATAGACACCTCCACTAGCCGCCGACTGTGTGATCGGACCTAGCAGTCCGCCGCACGGTGTTCCTCCTGCACGCGCGGATACCGTTAGAGGCGGTGCACTTGTGCCGCTCTTGCGAACCTGTACGATGGATCCGACGACCGGCTGTTCGAGGAAGATCGGATGTGGAGGAGACGATCCATGCAGACGCGCTGCCCCAACTCTTCTTCCGCTGCACGACACTGCGCGTCTAGTGGTAATGAACTATGATCTATCGCCCGTAGCATGTTCTTGGTTGTTCTGGGAGTAGGAATTTTTAATTTGTAGTCGACGCACCCTACTGTAGAGCCCAACAGTGGTATCAGAGCCTCTGCTATAGGATTTGGATTCAGATCGTATGCATATTAGATATGTGGAGGCGGCAGATGAGATCTGTCATCGTTTATGAGATTGGCTATGTGTACGGTTGATGAGATCAACTGCACATGGGGATCGATGCGGCTATGTTTTCTTTCAATTGGGATCGAGGAGGTCATGACACAATCTACCCCTACCGGTCGGTTATCCGCCATCGGGGTTAACAATGAAACTTAAATCTGAATCGGATTCGCGATGATCGATGAGATCGGTCAGATCAGAGAATTCGACGTGATCGGAGTTTAGATGTGATCTGTCATTTCCGAAAATGTCGGGCACTGCCCTTCGAACCCCGCCCGCTAACCGGCTAGCGGGACCGCCGTGAGCGTAGCGCCTTGTATTTCGTACACGATTACTTAAACCAGTAGAATGCGATTCTATGCATAACTTTGTTTTGCAGGTTTGATGTGAATTGTACGGCTCATGTGTATGTGATGCATGTGTCTAATTTATACATGGCCTACGTGTCATGTTTGTCAGTCGGCAGGAGCCAAAGTGCTGTCATTATATTGTATAACGACCTGCGTGTCGACTTGTGACTCTATGTAAAATTCATTACTAGTTGTAGTAGTTGGATAATAGAGATCAGGTTGGTGGTTTGGCGTCCCGGCGTGACGAACAAGATGGAGTTCCTAGATGGTCATCGGAGTCGAAGCCAACTTGGAAGAACATCCATGAAGGAGCCATACTATTTCACAATATGTGTTTATTTGTGATTGTTATGCTTCCTTGTTTTCTATGCATGTTAGAATGGTAGAAAGATCCCTCATGAATATCGAGCGAATTGCCATCCCCAATGTTTCACCTTCGCATGTCAAGTACGTCTAGTAGTGGGCTCATAAAATTGAGGTGTTGCTGGGTGTCCTTGAACTGAAGGGTTCGTGTCGGAGACGGACATGCACTGCATCAGGTTAACTTGACAAGGCTATCAAAATGGTTTTGGGCCTTGTGGCAAAGAAGGTTGGGAGCCAGGGTATAAGATACCTACCCAACCGACAGGAGTCGTATAGAGATACGATTAGCAAGGAGTTGCTTACCGGATAGGCATGTTGTCTAGCAGTGATGCTAAAGCTCACTAGTCGCATGTGCTAGTCGGATCCTGAATCACTGAGAGTTTGCGAAGGGATGCTGACTTCAGTGGAAGTATTTCTATTTAAGGCTAGAATTAATCTACATAAACACTTTGCTTAGTGATTGCATATTTTCTGTTGTAGATCAATGGCACCACCTGCTCAACCCAACTTTGCATTGAAATCAATTCTGGAACAGGATAAACTGAATGGAACAAACTTTACCACCTGGTATTGAAATCTAAGAATTGTTGTCAAGCATGATAAAAAGGAACATGTTTTAGAGGAACCTGCCAATAATGCTAGTGCCACAACTAAGAATGCCTACCAGAAACTCGTTGATGAATCAACGGAGATCAGCTGTCTGATGCTAGCTTGTATGGAGCCCGATTTGCAACAGCACTTCGAAAATGTTGAGGCTTACGATATGATCGAGAGTCTCAAGAGCATGTTTCAGACATAGGATAGAACCAAAAGGTTCAACGTCCGGCGATCCTTGATGGATTGCAAGCTGAAGGAAGGTGATCCACTGAGCCCACATGTGATCAAGATGATCGGATATGTGCAAGCTTTGGATCGGTTGGCTTCCCGCTCTTGGATGAGCTGGCTACTGATGTCGTTCTGGGTTCTCTTCCGCCCAGCTATGGGACGTTCATATAGAACTATCATATGCATGGCATGGATAAGAAGCTCACTGAATTGCATGGGATGCTCAAAGTGGCAGAGCAAGATATTAAGAAAGGCACGCATCAAGTGTTGATGGTGCAGAAATCGGCTAAGTTCAAGAAGAGTTGGTCCAAGAAAAATGCTAAGGCAAGGGCACGGAGAAGGTAACCTCCGCCGCTGCGTTAAAGCCTGGACCGGACTCAAAGACCATTTGCTATCACTGCAAGGAAACTGGTCACTGGAAGAGGAACTGTAGCAAGTGGCTTGCAGAGCATGGCAAGAAGGCCGGGAATGCTGCTTCAGGCAAAGGTACACTTGTTGCATATGTTATAGACATTTACCTTGCTGACATACCTAGTAGCTCTTGGGTATTTGGTACCGGATCGGTTGCTCATATTTGCAACTCGATCCAGCGGCTAGTAAGAACTAGGCGTGTGGCACAAGGGGAGATTGACATCAGGGTCGGCAACAAAGCAAGAGTTGTTGCATTGGATGTCGGCACGATGCAGCTCCAGCTTCCTTCTGGATTTATTTTGGAATTGAATAATTGTTATTACATTACTGCACTTAATCGGAACATTATTTCTACCTCATGCTTGATGAGTCAGGGTTATGAATTCAATTTAAAGGACAATGGTTGTTCGTTTTATTTGAATGGTATGTTCCACGGCTATGCACCCATCGTTGATGGGCTATTTATATTGAATCTAGAATAGGAACCGGTCTATAACATGAATGTCAAGAGGCATAAGCCTAATGAGTTAAATCCGACATACTTCTGGCATTGCCGGCTTGGACACATTAGTCTGAAACGCATGAAGAAGCTCCATGATGATGGGCTCCTAACTTCGTCCGACTTCGGGTCGTTCGAGACATGCGAATCATGCTTGCTCGGCAAGATGACTAAGTCTCCTTTCGCAAAGAGTTGTGAGAGGGCGTCCGAGCTGTTGGAACTGATACACAGTGATGTGTCTGGACCAATGAGCACAACTGCCAGAGGTGGCTATCAGTACTTCGTGACTTTTACCGATGACTTGAGTAGATATGGATATATCTATTTGATGAGGCACAAGTCAGAAACTTTTGAAATGTTCAAAGAGTTTCAGCGAGGTTGAGAATCAGCTCGGCAAGACTATAAAGCTTCTACGATCTGATCGTGGAGGTGAGTACATGAGCCATGAGTTTGATGATCATCTGAAAATCCGAGGTATAGTACCTCAGCTCACACCTCCGGGTACGCCATAGAGAAACGGCGTGTCGGAACAGAGGAATAGGACCTTGTTGGACATGGTTCGGTCTATGATGAGCAAATCGGATTTACCCTTGTCATCCTGGGGATACGCTCTAGAAACTGCAGCTTTCACACTTAACAGGGTACCATCAAAATCCGTAGACAAGATACCACATGACATGTGGACAGGGAAGAGTCCCAGTTTGTCTTTTCTAAAGATTTGGGGCTGTGAAGCATTTGTCAAGCGACTTATGTCAGACAAGCTCACACCCAAATCTGATAAATGCATATTCGTGGGATATCCGAGGGAAACCTTGGGATACAGCTTCTACAACCGGTAAGAGAACAAAGTGTTTGTTGCTCAGAACAGGGTTTTCCTTGGGAAAGAGTTTCTCAGTTGGGAGGCCAGTGGGAGGACGGTCCGACTCAAAGAAATTCGAGAACCACTCGGGGACGGCTCGGCTGGTGATGAGATCATACTGGAGTCAGTTAGGGAACCCGTAGTGGAAGCGGCACTGGAACCATGGAGGTCAAAAAGACTGCGCAGAGTGCGTGGTGTATTGTTGCTAGAAAGCAACTAGCCATTCACGTATGCAGAAGTGATGGTGAGCCCAGATTCCGAGGCATGGCTAGAAGCCATGAGATCCGAGTTAAAGTCCATGGATGAGAATCAAGTCTGGGACTTGGTTGATCCGCCGCCTGGCATAACGGCCATTGGTTGCAAATGGGTCTTTAAGAAGAAAACCAATGTGGATGGAAATGTTCAGGTCCACAAAGCTCGGCTTGTCGCTAAAGGTTATGGACAAGTTCAAGGAATTGACTACGACGAGACTTACTCGCAGGTAGCGATGCTGAAGTCAGTGAGGATCGTACTAGCTATAGCTGCATATTTTGATTACGAGATATGGCAGATGGATGTCAAGACGGCTTTCCTGCACGGAAATTTAACCGAGGATATGTATATGATACAGCCTGAGGGTTTTGTCGATCCGACTAGCACTAGTAAGGTATGCAAGCTCAAGAGATCCATTTATGGGTTGAGGCAAGCATCTCGGAGCTGGAACATTCGTTTTGATGAGGTCGTCACTGGTTTTGGCTTCATCAAAAGCGAAGAGGACTCTTGTTTATACAAGAAGTTAAGTGGGAGCTCGGTAGTGTTTTTGATATTGTATGTGGATGACATACTACTGATCGGAAATGATGTTTCGATGCTGAACTCAGTCAAGGAGTCATTGAATGGCAAGTTTTCGATGAAGGACCTTGGTGAGGCAATGTATATTTTAGGCATTAAGATCTATAGAGATAGATCGAGGAGGCTGCTCGGCTTAATCCAGAGCACGTACATAGATAAAGTATTGAAGTGGTTCAACATGAGTGAGGCAAAGAAAGGGTTCTTGCCACTCTCACATGGTATAAGTCTAAGCGAGACTCAGAGTCCTTCGACATATGATGAGCGAAGCAGGATGAGTAGGATTCCATATGCCTCGGCAATTGGATCCATCATGTATGCCATGATATGTATGTGGCCCGATGTTGCTTTTGCAATAAGCCTAACAAGCAGATACCAGGGCAACCCAGCTGAGAGTCACTGGGTAGCGGTAAAGACTATTTTGAAGTACTTGAAAACGACTAAACAGATGTTCCTAGTTTATGGAGGTGAGGAAAAGCTCATCGTAAAGGGTTACGCCGATGCTAGTTTCCAAACCGACAGAGATGATTGTCAATCATAGTCTGGATTCTTGTACGTCATGAATGGAGGAGCAGTGAGCTGGATGAGTTCCAAGCAAGATACGGTGGCCGATTATACCACAGAAGCCGAATACATTGCGGCTTGTGAAGCTGCAAAGGAAGGTGTCGTTTGGATCCGGAACTTTCTGGATGATCTTGGTATTTTCCCAGCCTCGGTAAAACTGTTGGACCTTTATTGTGATAATTCTGGTGCCATCGCACAAGCCATGGAGCCGAGGAATCACCATAAGGTCAGACACATAGATCAGAAATATCACCTGATACAAAAGATCGTAAAGAATGGTGATGTAGAGTTATGCAAAATTCACACGGATGCAAATGTTGTAGATCCGTTGACTAAGCTGCTTCCACAACCAAAGCATGAGGGGCACGTTAGAGCTATGGGCATTCGATGTCTATCTGATTGACTCTAGTGCAAGTGGGAGACTGTTGGAGATATGCCCTAGAGGCAATCATGTATGATGATATTTCCTATGTGTTTATGAATTAAGATAGTCCTTGGACATTATCAATGATGTGTATCAGCAAGTACGTGACTTGTTTGTGGGACTATGCATTGTATGATGACTATCCTAAAAGGTCCCTAGTCGAAAGGGCTGTGTGGACGCGCAGCCGACTAGACTAGCATATGACACGGACGATGGCTTGGTCTCACTAGCCATGGAGCATTGGATGCTAACCGGATAGTATGGACTTGGAAGGATCTGGTCGGATTCGACGTAGTCGGATCCGAGTCGGACAGACCAACTATGAGACACGGCGATATGTCATCTGTGAGTCTCTAGTACAACATACGTTCTATGTCCTAAGACCTGAGCTGACGCATGTACTCGGGATGGTGACAGACTTGCTTTGGGCCGACCAAATGCTACTCCATGACTAGGTAGTTACAAACGTAGGTTTCGGGCTTGTCCAGACCCATGCTACGAGACATGGTCGAGCAAGATGGGATTTGCCCCTCCGACCAGGAGAGATATACTCTGGGCCCCTCGTGTGATCCGACCAGGATAAGCATGGCCATGCGACAAGGATTATGAGATAATCCAGTTTGTGGTCGACATCACTGGAACGAGAAAGAGGCCGGGTTAGCACAAGGATGACAGACTCGCCTTGAGCCCGACAACATATATTGTGTGGCAAAAGGAATGAAAGTATGATGTACAGGTTCGCCTAACCAGCTTCATAGTCTGCTTGGTGTTCAACATGCCTTGCTCGAGGCCGCTACCAACCATGCAGTTCGGAGGTGATCCGAACTGCGACCAAGCCGGCTTGAACCTAAGGGGTCACGCGCTTAAGGGAAGGAACCTACGAGGTCGGATCTGAGGACACTGGTCGGATGTGATCCGAGCGGTATTCGGATTGTGGCCGAGTAGACTTGTGGGCTTTAGGATATGTGCGAGGCCCAAGAGTTAAGCCTGCGATAGATGCCTATATATAGTGGAGGTGCAGCACACTCATGCGGTTGATTGCTTTGGCGCTGTCACTAGGGTTTGCATGTGTTGCGAATGGACACCTCCACTAGCCGTTGACTGTGTGATCGGACCTAGCAGTCCACCGCACGGTGTTCCTCCTGCACCCGCGGATACCGTTAGAGGCGGTGCACTTGTGCCACTCCTGCGAACCTGTACGAGGGATCCGATGACCGGCTATTCGAGGGAGATCAGACAAGCAGGAGACGATCCACGTAGACGCGCTGCCCCAACTCTTTTCCCGTTGCACGGCACTACTCGTCTAGTGGTAACGAACTGTGATCCATCTCCCGTAGCATGTTCTTGGTTGTTCTGCGAGTAGGAATTTTTAATTTGCAGTCAACACACCCTACTGTGGAACCCAACAAATCCTTGACCGCTTGGCGGAGGAGATCAGGGGCAGGGCCGTCGAAGTGATCGACGGCGGTTGAACCAGAGGGGTTGGGGATGGACCACTTAACCTATGACATGGCCCGCATGAAGCCATCGGTGTGGACAAGCTTGATGTCGTAGCCAGCTTTCCTGAGATACAGTAATACACAAGCCCGCTAACATGAAGCCTTCAGCATGGCAACATAGTCAACGTCTTCACCGGCTTCCATGGCGACGTGTTGCTCCGGGATCGACAGGTTGGGGCGAACGGCGGCCACCTTACCAACGCCCGCCGGAGAGGCCATGATAAACCTCTTCTTGGCCGAACGCTCGTCGGGCTCCTTGGAATACGTGGTCGATCTTAGGCTGCGACGTTCTGGAGCAGGGGATGTGGATCTGGTAGGGAGGGACACCGCAAGCCTCATCTAAAAACTCAGGGGAGTGGAGCGATGGTATGGGAATCGCTGGGTAACCTGAACTTCATTATCTAAGCTAGGAGGAACGGGCAGACCGGCAGGAGTTGGCGGCGGCGCCGGCAGCAACCGCGAGCTGGGTTCGAGGGGGTAGGGGCCGGGTGGGGGACTGTGGAGGGGGTGTTTGAGGATACGCCATGGCTACTGAAATTTTTAGTAATGGTGGGTGGAAATGGTGGTGGACGAGGGAGGGCGACGGTTCAAATGCCTCGGCTACTGCAATTTTACTATAAGGTCGGTGCTGGAGGAGTATGGGCGACAGTTGAAGTACGACGACTACTAAAATTTGGGTAAAGAAATTGATGCGGGGCGGGAGTGCCCAAGATCACGCATGGTCCAATAACAATATGCGTGTACGATAATAAGGAAAAGTGGCAGAACCGCCGATTTTTGCAACGCTCAAGGCGGGTAGTTGGTTTTTATATTTCTAGCTAGCTGGTCTATCGCACACGGTTCGTCCTAATTTCCAAATAAACTTACCTGCCTTGACCTTTGCACAGGTGGTGATTTTACAGCGCACTTGCACCACACACTGTTAAGCCAGTACCTCCACCCTTTGCTCGCGCTTGCGCGGTCATGGTGATTTTACAGCGCACTTACATCACACACGGTTGAGCCAGTACCTCCACCTCTGCTCGCGCTTGTGTAGGAGTGGTGATTCACAGCGCACTTGTACCGCACACGGTTAAGATTTTATACCTGTGTCCGTTGAGCGTCATAAGAGTCTTTGCAGCAAAAAATCGTTAAAGAGTGAAAGCACAAGTGCTCCCTGGGTGATTTTGGTAATTAATATCAACATATCTCTTGTTGGACTAATACGTTTATCTAGTATATTTCAGATGAGTTCAACAGTCGAGTGGCGTGGAAAACAGGATGTGGAACCCCTTCTAGATGCTAAGGAGAGAAGATTGGCAAAAGCTTAAAGCTCAAGACTCTAAATTTTCATTTTCGGTGATCCAAGATCACATTGAGTCCATAGGAAAAGCCAATACTATTAAAAGGGGATGAGGTGTTGCTTAAGGGCTTGCTTGCTCAAAGTGCTTAGTGATATGCTTCAAAAATGCTCAACCACTTTCTCATATCCACATATGTCCAAAACGAAAAGTCAAACTCGGCCCCACTGATTTGATCTATCCGGCGCCACCGAGTTCATTTGACATAGCCACTTCCAGAAACCCTAATCAATTCGGTCTCACTGATGGGATCCCGGTCTTACCGAGATGGGCTTACAAACTCTCTGGTTCCTGTTGCAATAATTTTGGTCCAACCGAGATTTGTAATCGGTCTCACCGAGTTTGCTTGGCCAACTCTCTGGTTAGCTCATTGCCAAAATCGGTCCCATCGAGTTTGTGTAATCGGTCAAACCGAGATGAGGTTTTACCCTAACCCTAGGACATCAGTCCCACCGAGTTGATCATATCGGTCCCACCGAAAAGCCTAATGGTCACATTATGAACTAAATTGGTCTAACCGAGTTTGGTGAATTGTGTGTAATGGTTAGATTTTGTGTGGAGGCTATATATACCCCCCCACCCACTCTTCATTCATGGAGTGAGCCATCAGAACGTGCATACACTTCTAGCATACATTTTCTGAGAGAGAACCACCTACTCATGTGTTGAGACCAAGATATTCCATTCCAACCACATAAATCTTGATCTCTAGCCTTCTCCAAGTTGCTTTGCACTCAAATCATCTTTGCACCAAATCCAAATCCGTGAGAAAGAGTTGAGTTTTGGGGAGACTATCATTTGAAGCACAAGAGCAAGGAATTCATCATCAACATACCATCTATAACCTTTTGGAGAGTGGTGTCTCCTATATTGGTTAGGTGTCACTTGGGAGCCTCCGTCAAGATTGCGGAGTTGAACCAAGGAGTTTGTACGGGCAAGGAGATCGCCTACTTCGTGAAGATCTACCATAGTGAGGTAAGTCCTTCGTGGGTGATGGCCCTGGTGGGATAGAAAAGGTTGCTTCTTCGTGTACCCTTCGTGGGTGGAGCCCTATATGGACTCGCGCAACCGTTACCCTTCGTGGGTTGAAGTCTCCATCAATGTGGATGTACGATAGCACCACCTATCGGAACCATGCCAAAAATCTCCGTGTCTCCAATTGCGTTTGCACACTCCAATCCCATCCCTTTACATTCTTGCAAATTGCATGCTTTATGTTCCGCTGCTCATATACTCTTGCCATGCTTGCTTGAAATGTATTGCGAATGCTTAAACTTGTGCTAAAACTCCACCTCAACTTGAAGAAAATAAAAACTGTAACTTTTCTTTGCTAAGAGTCTATTCACCCCCCCCCCCCCCTCTAGACACCTCTTCTCGATCCTTTCAATTGGTATCAGATCATTGGTATCCATTGCTTTGGTTTAAATACCTTTGGAGGAAGATGGATGAGTCGACGTTGGGTGTCTTAGACGTAGAGTGCCTATGCTTGATGGAGAGTACTTTCATGAGTGGAAAAATGAGATGCTTGTGATTTTCAATGAATATCATTTGATCAAGTATATTACTAGCCCTTGTGCACCTCATGTTGATCCTTTTCATCCTACCCTTGATGAGTCTATTGACATGATCCGCAACCTTAGAACTGCTTATCTTATCACTAGAGGTTTGACTAGAAACTTGATTGGTTATTTGCCTACTCTTGATTGTGCCTACACTATATGGAGATTTCTTGAGGAACGATTTCCAAACTATTCCTTGAAAAACTTAGATGAGATTCTTCACAAGTCTATTGGTTTGACTAAGATGAGTCCTAATGATCCCAAGTATGGTGATTGTTTGTTTGACCTTCGTGACCTTATGCGTGCCAAAGGAGATGTTCGAATCATTAGCAATATCATCTCCGAAGTCATTAGAATCCATAAAAATGCACATTGTCATGGTCATAAATCTAATGAATCACTCTCTCTAGGAATTGACCCATCACAAGACGATGTTGAACACGGATACTATGATGAGGATGATGATAGTGACTTCAACCTTGATGAGTCTATGAGACACTTTGGTCTTATGGCTAATCTTCGCGGCTACATGGCTGGAGGAAAGGAATGGGTCCTAGATAGTGGATGTACTGATCATATGACCAGAGACAAGGATATGTTTCATGAGCTTGCTGAAACCGACGGCCCTTGAAAGTATGTCACTATTGGTGATATCTCAAAGGGTAAGGTGGTTGGCCTTGGTAAGGTGGCCATCTCACATGATAACTCCATACAAAATGTTATGCTCGTTGAATCTCTTGGCTATAATCTACTTTCCGTATCTAGACTTGCTGACTTTGGTTTCAATGTCCTATTCACTGAAGTAGATAGCCAAGTGTTTCATAGAGATAATCATAATATGGTCTTTACCGGTATACGCAGAGGTGATCTTTACATTGTTGATTTCACTAAAAAGGCTCAACCTAGAACTTGCTTTATTGCTAAATCTTCTAAAGGCTGGTTGTGGCATAGAAGGTTAGGTCATGTGGGCATGCAAAATCTTGATAAGCTTATTAAAGGTATTAATATCCTTGGAGTGAAAGATGTTAGATTTGACAAGGATAGATTGTGCAGTGCTTGTCAAGAAGGAAAACAAGTTGGAGGAAGCCACCCCGTGAAGAACATTATGACCACGAGAAGACCGCTCGAGCTACTTCATATGGATCTCTTCAGTCCCAATGCCTACAAGAGTCTTGGTGGAAACTCATTTGGTTTAGTCATAGTCGTTGATTTTTCAAGATTTACGTGGGTATTCTTTCTTGATGATAAATCGCAGGTCCAAAAGATCTTCAAGAACTTTGCTAGGAAAGCACAAAATGATTTTTAGGTGAAGATCAAGAAGGTTTGCAGCGACAACGAAATGGAGTTCAAGAACGCAAATGTGGATGCCTTTCTTGACGAAGAGGGGATTTCACACGAGTTCTCGACTACGTACACACCTCAACAAAATGGATTTGTTGAGAGGAAGAACCGGACTCTTATTGAGATGGCAAGAACGATGCTTGATGAGTACAAGACTCCAAAACACTTTTGGGCAGAAGCGGTTGAGACGGCTTGTCATGCAACAAATCGCTTATATCTTCACAAGCTACTCGGCAAGACGGCATACGAGATCCTCACAGGTAACAAACCCCAAGTTGGATACTTTCGAGCATTCGGCTCAAAGTGTTACATTCTTGATAAGCATCGTCAGTCTAAATTTGCTCCTAAATCTCATGAGGGTTTCCTACTTGGTTATGGCTCAAACTCTCACACTTACCGTGTCTACAACAATTTCACCCGAAAGGTTGAAGGGACAGTAGATGTGAAGTTTGATGAATCTAACGGCTCGCAAGTAGAGAAATTGCCAATTGATGTATGAGACAAAGACCCTTCGGAAGCAATCCAAGACTTGTCTATTGGCAAGATTTGTCCTACGGAGGTGAAGGAGAGTACCTCGTCCGTCCAAGTGGAAGCTTCTACCTCACGACAAGGTGAACCAAGAGTTGACATGGAAGCATCCACTAGTGGGACACACTAAAATGAAGAAAATGAGGAAGTACACCAAGATGAACCTCATCAACCTCCTTCTCCACCACGACAAGAGATCAACAACATCAACAATGAAGAAGGCCAAGATGATGCAGAAGATGTTCCACCCCGACACAAGCAAAAGCTCTCACGAGTTCGAGCAAGAGTCTCAAGAGACCATCCCATCGAACAAATCTTCAAAGATATTCAAACCAGGAGAATCACTCGCTCTAAAACTCGTTTGGCTAATTTTTGTGAATATTACTCATTCATCTCTAGCATTGAACCTATGAAGGTTGAGGAAGCATTGGAAGATCCGGATTGGATAAACCATGCATGAAGAGCTACACAACTTTGAGAGAAACCAAGTGTGGACATTGGTCGAGAAGCCCAACAACAACCACAACATCATCGGTACCAAATGGGTGTTGTCGGTGTTCTGGGAACGGGGGTCCCTAGACTTGCCTGCCCGCGGCCCAGAGCGTGGCTAGGTTGGCAGGCCTGTATGGCCCATCTTCATCAACAAGGCATCCATGACCCTCGCGAGGGGCCAAGCCTCGCGAGGCGGACGACACAAGACGTCTTCAGGAGCAACCGCCCCAGGCAGGCTCGAGAGGAGCGGAGATATCAAGGCAGGGCAAACCTTGCAAGGCTCTCGTGACGTGAGCCATGACGATCGGCACTAGGCGGGCGCCAGGCGGACGCCAGCGCACGCAGCGTCCTTGTTTCCTCTTTGGTGCAAAGGGGGCAAGCGCAGGAGCAGAGTACTAAGGCATCAGGAAAGGTTGCCATATCCATGCAATAAGACCAAGACCGGCCGGCCAGCAGGATGGAGGTCACCGTGGAGCCCAAGACGGCGTCATCAGCAGAGCGCTTTCACAGGCGAAGACCACTTTTGTCAGGATAACTTGTACTAGCTGTCCCCTATCAAATTGGCCGCCAATGTTGGCTCCCTTCCCGATCGATATTTGGGGAGAGGACCAGGGCCTATATAAGTAGAGCTAGCCACCACCGTAGGGAAGAGAGATCATCTGGGACTGGAACCACTCCATCCTCACCCACACAAGTTCATCGAGCACAAGAGTGCCTCACCCTCCTTGTACTGTTCTTCATCAACCCAAGAGGCAATCCACCACCACACACTGGAGTAGGGTATTACACCACAACGGTGGCCCGAACCAGTATAAATCTCGTCTCTTTGTGTTCCATTGTTTTTGCGTCCAGTTGCTCCGCCGTCTCCATGGCGGACGCTCGTCGTGCTCGCGCTGAGCGCCGGGCTGCCCTTGCCGCCTGCGTCGCCCAGACGGCTCCCGTCGGTGGGCCTCCTCATCGTTCGCCATCACCTGCCATCAACGCTGCCACCGGCTCGGCGGGGAACGAGCAGCAAGCTTCCTCGCTGCACCCCTTGGTGCGGCGGGACGGCTGCACCGCCACTCCATCACTGACTGCAGTTGGTTCATCGTCACATGCTCGTCGCCCTCCCATGGACGCGCGGGCTGTGCTCCTCATGGCGCACGAGCTCCTGCGCTACCGTCCGGTCGACGACCTCTACGAAGACTGGCTTGACCGCATCGCCGAGCTTGTCCGTGCCGCAGGGTGCTCTCCAGCGCCGTCCCTATCCCCGCCGGGTGCTCCTCTTGCTTCGGGCAGCGCGGCCCAGGGAGTGCCTCTGCCTCAAGACGGCGCCTTGGCGCCAAGACGTGCAGTTCCGCGGCGTGAACCGCCACGTCCGGCACCAGCACGTGAAGAATGAAGCTGTCAAGAGATCCCTCGACCGCAAGAGAACGCTCCACCACTCCCCGCACCACCACGTTAGGAACGCCTGCCGCGGTAGGCCCCCGCACCGCTCACCGTTGCAGCGCGTGAGCACCAAGGCCAAGCTCCACCCCCAAGACATGCCCCGGCAACCATGGCCGGCTATCGCGCCTTCACCCCCAAGCTGTGCAGCGTTGCCTGGTCGGGAAAGTTCAAGCCAGATCTGCCTCCTCGCTACGACAGCACCCCAGACCCCGTAGAGTTCCTGCAGCTCTATGAGCTGAGCATCGAGGCAGCCAACGGGGACGATAAGGTCATGGTGAAATGGTTTCCTATGTCCCTCAAGGATGGCGCCCGCTCGTGCCTCCTGAACCTGCCTCAAGGCTCGATCTCCTCCTGGGACGAGATGCGTGACCATTTCGTCGCCAACTTCTAGGGCACTCGCGACCGCCCGCCGGCCGCGGGCGACCTATGCTGCATCAAGCAACAACCAGGAGAGACTCTCCAGAAGTACATCCAGCACTTCAACAACACCCGCCTCAAGATCCCCAAGGTGACGGACGAGGCCATCATCTCCGCGTTCTCCGACGGTGTCCGCAACGTCAAGATGAAGAAGGAGTGGGCTATCCATGAGGAGCTGTGCACCTCTCAGGAGCTATTCAACCTGGCGACCACATGCGCAAGAGCTGAGGAGGGGCGCCTCTCCCTCCTCGAGCTGCCAGCTGCGGGTCCGGAGGAGAAGTAAGCCAAGGCCAAAGACGTGAAGCGCACGGAAGCAGCAGTTCTCACACCGAACACCAAGCGAGGCAGAGACCAGCCCGAGTCATCTAAGGGAGGCTAACCCTTCTGCGCCTTCCATAACCTGAACACCCACAACACCAGCGACTGTCAAGAGCTCAGAGCCATTCGCGAGGGACACTTCGGTTGACGCCCCGAGCGAAGTGACCGGGGTTATGGACGAGGAGGAGGAAGCGGAAGCGGATGCTGGGACGACCATGGCCCGCACCAGGAGTGGCGCGACTGGCCTCGTGATGATCACTGGCAGGATCGTCCTCGCGAGGGCGCATGGAGGCATCAGCCTCGTGAGGATCGTCCTCAGGGCAACGCCGGTCTTCCCCTGCTGCTGCCGCCGCCAAGAAGAAATGGCGAGCACCATCAAGACGAGGGGGCTGGGGGCTTCCAGGAGCCGCGAGCAGTCGCCTGCATCTTGGGCGGTGCTCAAGCCCCAGCCTCGCAACGTATCTTCAAGCAGTTTGCCCGTGAGATGAATGCAGTCCTCCCTAGGCTTGAGGCCACGCACCCACTTAGATGGTCCCGGTGCGCCATCACCTTCAACTCAGCAGACCAGCTCAAGTGCGCAGCCACCGCTGGTGCGCTGCCTATGCTTTGTTCACATGTCATCAGCAACGTCCAAGTTACCAAGTCCCTCATTGATGGCGGCGCAGGGCTCAACGTCCTGTCTGTCGACACGTTCGACAACCTTCAAGTGTCGTATGACCAGCTCCAGCCCACCAAGCCTTTCTCAGGAGTCACCGACGGTTCCACCATGTCGATAGGGCAGGTCCGCCTCGCTGTCACCTTCGGAACACGCGACAACTACTGCACCGAGCTCATCGACTTCGACGTCGCGCACATCCTCTGCCCTACAACACCATCCTTGGGTACCCAGCCCTGGCCAAGTTCATGGCAGTGACGCATGACGGCTAAAACGTCCTCAAGATGCCAGGGAGCGGCGGGATCATCACGGTCCCGTGCGAAGAGATGCGGTGTGCTCCCTCGAGCGCGCCTTCCAAGCTGCCGCAATCGACGACCCCAACGGCAAAGGCGAGGGCTCTCCTGAGGCCCTCCCTAAGAAGAAGAAGCTGTGCCGCGCTGGACCACAGCAGGACGGTGACGAAGTCGGACCCTCGCCAGGATCAGCGCCTGCTCCAGGGGCGCCTCCCTCCATCGCATAGGAAGGCGCGCCTAGCGCCCTCCTTGGGCAGGGCTCAGGGGCTCTCCTCTATAGGGCCTCGGACCTTGCCAACGTCATGAGGGAGGCTCTCGGGCACCACTTGGTGGCGTGCTTCAAGGCACGTTTCCCTGAGGAGAACACAAGACAAGGAATGCTCACCGCTCAGGAGTTCATCGCCAAGATCACTCGAGAACTGCAAGACGCAAGGGCCCTGCGCGGCGACCGCCGCTCACGAGGCACAGCTTCCCATCCAGGCGAGGATGTCAGGCTGCGCGTCTGCATCGACGTCCCAGGGCTCAACAGAGCCGCATCTCAGGAGCCTCTTTGGCCTTCGCGCGTGGGCCGCTGCGAGGGTCCACCGCACAGCTATGTTCGCATGCCATTCGGCGTGCCGAGCGTGGCTGCTCCCTACCACAGGCTCATGCAGGGCGTCCTGGCAGCTCACGAGGCCAGGCGCCAGGCGGTCCTAAGGGAGGAGGAGCCTGAACCTCCAGGTTCCCCTGGGAACCGGCCGTCGGATGACGCCTAAGGAACAACTACTTTAGCACGTGCCATGACCAGGTGACATCTTCCAAGTTCGTTTAGCTGGGAGCGCCCCTCGAGCTGCATCATTCCCAGGCCACGTGGGCCCGTCCCCGTGGCATGTATCCATTTACTTATGTCTTTAGCTTACCTTGCTGGGGGCGCCCCTCGGGCTGCATCATCCCTAAGCCGCTCGGGCCTGACCCAGTGGCACGTATCCCCCCGCATTTATCCAAGTTGATTTGCCATGCATGCTTAATTTGCCTATGATTATCGCATGCTTGATTGCCACCCGCCACGGGTCCATCCATTCGTCATGCAATTTTCTTGCGCGTTAAAATGGGGCCTCCTGAGCATTGCGACTTAGGAGCTCTTATAGGCTCTCTAGCCCTCACCCCCTGGCCTTGTCCACGGCATCGCGACCTGGCATACCAGTGGTAGCTGAGCTCGCTCGAGGGTCGGGACCTGAGGACGTAGAGCACTTGCATCTAACCGCCTCGCAGGAACGTACATCCATCAAGACCCAAGACCAAGCGCAACCCGCCTTGACGTAGGGCCTCGTGAGTCCCTCGCTGGCGCACGAGTGCCCAGATACACCTCGCAGCCCTGCCGTCCAAGCCACGTGTCAGGGCGGGGCTGTACACGCCCAAGGGGCTCCCCCTGGATGGGCCCCCCCTCCCACGCACAAGTGGAAGCACCATGCTTCCTGCTGGTCGTCGACACTACCGAGGAGGGGCTATGCCCGTGCACAAGCGGAAGCACTATGCTCCGCGCTGGTGATAAACAACTGAGGGCGGCCTCACGGTAGTACCAACCTCAGGGAGCCCCAGAGCTCAGCGTCCGGCCTCACCGCAACGCCTCCCCTCGGGAGCGCCGCGCGAGAGGGCTGGGCATGGGGACTGCGCTCGGGTCATGCCCAAGCACACGCCACCCAACAGGTCTCCCGGTCCTGGTCATCGCATGCCCCTCCCGAGGCCTCAGCGAGGGCAGGTATGAAGTTGTTTGCACGTCAAGGGGGACTCCTGAGCATGGCGACTCAGGAGCCTAACTGGTCACGTAACCCCTTACTCCTTGGTTTGTCCTGGTCTCCGGTCGGCCCAATGGCGGTTGAGGTATGCGCAGGGCCGGGCCCTGCCGACGTAGAACACCAGTCATTCCTCGTAGACTCTCCCTATAAGCTGTTTGCACGTCAAGGGGGACTCCTGAGCATCGCGACTCTGGAGCCTAACTGGTCACGTAGCCCCTCAGTCCTTGGACCGTCCTGGTCTCTAGTCGGCCCAATGGCGGTTGACGTATGTGCGGGGCTGGGCTCTGCCGACGTAGAACGCAAGCGAATAGGAAGAAAATCGCAAAATCCCGAAGCAAACATTACAATACATATTGTTCTCACAATACCAAACGAAAGTTTAACGCCTCCACAAGGCCTGATGCATGCTGCAGGAATGAAACAGGAAGAAGCCGCAGGTCACCCTTGAACGCCATCGACGCCCATAGGCGACACTCCTTCCTCGGCAACGTCTTCCTTGCCTTCATCGCCGGCCAGGCCTACAAGATCGGCATCGCCTTCGGCCAAGGGTGCGGAAGCAAAGCTGCGGAACCTCTTCAGTAGGGCCTCCACGTGACCTTGCACGGCTGCGGCGGCAGTTGTGTAGTCTTCATCGGCCACAGGCTCCAACAGCTCATCCAGACGGGTGTTGGGGTCGCGAAGGTGCAAATGACTGAAGACACGAGTTAGCGCAGCTGAAGAAAGGACACGAGCCTCTGCCTCCGCCATGGGACCAACGCCCTCCACAACTTCCTCGAGCGCCTTCACCAAGTGAGGAAGCAGCTGGGCGGGGCCGTTCTCATTCACGGACAGCAGCTTCTCCAGGCCATGCTCGTAAAGCGCCTTCAGCGCCACACGAGACCTTTTCTCAAGGTCAGCGAAGGCCACGCGGTCTTCAGCCAGGAGCTTCGCCTTGGCATCAAGACCGGCTCCCCTCGCCTTCGCCTTCCGCTCCAGCTCCTCCAGTCGACCGTGCTCCACACCTTGCGCCTTCGCCAACTCCTCTAGTTCGGCATCACGGCTCCTGATGGCGTCCTCCCGGGCTTTCATCTCCTCCTCCTTCGATTGGCGGCCGCGTGCTTCCTCGGCGAGCTTGTCGTGCAGGCCCTTTGGCTTGTCCTCCAGTTCTCGACACCGGTCGCAAGCAGTCTCGGCATCCTTCAGTGTCGCGTCGCGGTCGGTCACAGCCTTGGCGGTAGCTCGTTTCTCCTTCTCGGAAGCGACTGTGGTCTGGCTTAGTGACTCTCGGATCACCAAGTCAGAATGAAGCCAACCTAAAGCCAGCTCCAGACGGTCGGCTACCAGGCGCGAGTCCGTGCTCAGGAGATCCTCCCGCAGCTGGTCCACCTCCGAAAGAATGCGTTCAATCATAGCCGAGGAAGTAGAGGAACCTGGGGCCGGAAGCGCAGCAGGAGGAGGGAGCGGTGCCGTGCCCAGAGCTTGGGAAATTGAGGGCTCCCGAGCCCTCGGGACCTCGTCAGCAAACCCAGGCGCCGGCACCCCTGGAGCCAGCGGCGCCACCGGGGCTAACTCATCCTGGCGACGCCCCCCTTGGCCTCGCGAGGGCGGACGAGATGGCGAGGTGCGAGCGCTACCGTCCCCCTTCTCCGCAGAAGGGGGCGCGGCCGCGGCATCCTCCTTATTCTTCTTTGCCGGGGGCGTCGGCCTAACCAACCAAGAGCAGACGTCAGGAAATAGCAAGCATAAGCAGAGACAGGACGAATCTTGAAACACTTACTGGTCCACCGCGACGACTTCCACCTTCCGCTTGGGAAGCTTGAAGCCAGAAAGCGACGCAATAGAAGAACTGGAGGCGGTTCCGGGTGGCATCAAGGCAGGGGCGGCATTCCGGGAGACCAGTGATGATTTACCTCTCGTCGGGACGGTGGACAGCTCCCCCTCCTCCTGACGGACGTCGATCTCAACATCGTCCGGCATGCTGTGGAGGGTGTCGGCCTTGCTCAAGGGGGAGGCATCCGCCATACCCTCGGGGGTCGCCTCCGAGTCCAGCTCTTCTTCCTCCCTCCCGCGGAACTCGTCAGAAGAAAGCATCACCGGGTTCGGCACCGCAGGGCCTCTGGAGGATGTGGGCGGCACCAGCCCGTGCGCATCGAAGGTCGGCCTGGAGGCCACGATTGTCTCCTTGTCCTCGCGACGGAACAAAGGGGTGAAGACGCACATCGGGCACTCCTGGTTTTCCCCGACTAGGAGGCACAAGACGGCGGTCAATTCATCGCTAGGAAGGGCCTCCGGCCTCAGGCGAGCATCATCCTTCCCATCTCCAAGCCTCCACAAGGGGCGTGCGTGCGCTTGGAGCGGCGCCACGCACAGCGTAAGGAACTCCCTCAGGAGCGAGGCCCCCGTCACCTTGGCCGCCTTCGCGTTGCCAGGCTTCAGGTCGGTCACCATCTGCTCCAACACCAGTGATGCACACTCATCGACAAGCTCAGCATGAGACCACCTCTTCAGGGACTGGGGTGCCTCCGTTGGTAGCACCAAGCGCGGGTAAACGCACTTAGCATCCATCATGACCCACTTGGTCCTGATGTTGTCGGCCCTCTTCCCTATGCTCAAGATCGAGTTAGCCTTGCCAGCTGCAACAAAATTAGCGCATCCGGAGTCTTATCGCTCATCGACGCGAAGAAAGAAGAAGTGGCACAGGAGAGCCACGGACGGCATCACACCCAGGTATGCCTCGCAATAGTAGGCAAAGATAGATAGGAGGGGGATGGAGTTTGGATGGATATGCAGCACCTGCAGCCTGTAATGGTCGAGGACTTCATAGAAGAAATCGGAGAAAGGGGGGACCAACCCGGCGGTAATGCTGCTTGAGAAGAAGGGGAAGAAGGTGCTTCCCTCAGGCTCCGATATGCTAGAGGCCAGCCGGAGTTCCGTCTTCCCCCATTCATTGCTCTCCCCCGCTGTGAGCAAGCGCGTGGAAGCGAGGCTCTTCTCCGAGACGTTGGGTGCCTCAAGTGCGGGCGCATACCAGGCGGGCGCCGAGGACGGCTTGACCTTGCGCGGTGGCATTTACCTTGGATGTGGAGAAGGATTGAACGGATCTGGAGGTCTCGGCGGCAAGGAGCAAGAAAGGGGATCTGAGGCAAGGCGAAAGGGAACAGTAAGGGCAACTGCTGCTTGCGTCGGCCTTTTGTCAAGTCGGGCAGTTGTCGAGGCAGCGTGGGGAAGCGGAGACACCCACATCCAATCAAACCGCCACGCGTTGGCCAAGGCCGCAGGCTTTTGGGGCCCACGGCGCTCCGCACTTGACCTTTGTATTCGCCTTGAAGCCAAGCCCAAGCGCGCCTTGGGCCCTGGGGCTACTGTCGGCGTTCTGGGAACGGGGGTCCCCAGACTTGCCTGCCTGTGGCCCAGAGCGTGGCTAGGTTGGCAGGCCTGCACGGCCCATCTTCATCAACAAGGCATCCAAGACCCTCGCGAGGGGCCAAGCCTGCGAGGCGGACGTCACATGTGTAGGGGAACGTAGCAAAAATTCAAAATTTTCTACGCATCACCAAGATCAATCTATGGAGTAATCTAGCAAAGAGGGAAGGAGAGTGCATCTACATACCCTTGTAGATCACTAAGCGGAAGCGTTCAAGTGAACAAGGTTGCTGGAGTCGTACTCGTTGTGATCCAAATCACCGATGATCCTAGTGCCGAACGGACGGCACCTCCGTGTTCAACACACGTACAGCCCGGTGACGTCTCCTACGCCTTGATCCAGCAAGGGGAGAAGGAGAGGTTGGGAAAGACTCCATCCAGCAGCAGCACGACGGCGTGGTGGTGGTGGAGGAGCATGGTACTCCAGCAGGGCTTCGCCAAGCACCGCAAGAGACGAGGAGGGAGAGGGATAGGGTTGCGCCAAGAAGGAGATTGAATCGTCTCTCTGGCAGCCAAAACCTCAAGTATATATAGGGGAGGGGAGGGGCTGCGCCCCCACTTAGGTTTCCACCCCTAGGGGTGGCGGCCAGCCCTAGATCCCATCTAGGGGGGGCGGCCAAGGGGGGGAGAGGGGGGCGCACCACTAGGTGGCCTTAGGCCCATCTGAGCCTAGGGTTTGCCCCCTTCCACTCTCCCTTGCGCCTTGGGCCTTGGTGGGGGGCGCACCAGCCCACATGGGGCTGGTCCCCTCCCACACTTGGCCCATGCAGCCCTCCGGGGCTGGTGGCCCCACTTGGTGGAGCCTCGGGACCCTCCCGGTGGTCCCGGTACGTTACCGATAAA
The DNA here is from genome assembly GCA_034509565.1 of Triticum monococcum. Lineage (NCBI taxonomy): Eukaryota > Viridiplantae > Streptophyta > Magnoliopsida > Poales > Poaceae > Triticum > Triticum monococcum. Next base: position 612,440,108 of record CM067842.1, read on the forward strand.
ACCCGAAACTTTTCCGGTGACCAAAACAGGACTTCCCATATATAAATCTTTACCTCCGGACCATTCCGGAAATCCTCGTGATATCCGGGATCTCATCCAGGACTCCGAACAACATTCGGTAACGACGTATATCTATTCCCTATAACCCTAGCGTCATCGAACCTTAAGTGTGTAGACCCTATGGGTTCGGGAGTCATGCAGACATGGCCGAGACAACTCTCCGGTCAATAACCAACAGAGGGATATGGATACTCATGTTGGCTCCCACATGCTCCACGATGATCTCATCGGATGAACCACGATGTCAAGGACTTAATCAATCCCGTATACAATTCCCTTTGTCTAGCGGTACGATACTTGCCCAAGATTCGATCGTCGGTATCCCGATACCTTGTTCAATCTCGTTACTGGCAAGTCTCTTTACTCGTTCCATAACACATCATCCCGTGATCAACTCCTTGGTCACATTGTGCACATTATGATGATGTCCTACCGAGTGGGCCCAGAGATACCTCTCCGTTTACACGGAGTGACAAATCCCAGTCTCGATTCGTGCCAACCCAACAGACACTTTCGGAGATACCTGTAGTGTACCTTTATAGCCACCCAGTTACGTTGTGACATTTGGCACACCACAGCACTCCTACGGTATCCGGGAGTTGCACAATCTCATGGTCTAAGGAAATGATACTTGACATTAGAAAAGCTTTAGCATACGAACTACATGATCTTGTGCTAGGCTTAGGATTGGGTCTTGTCCATCACATCATTCTCCTAATGATGTGATCCCGTTATCAACGACATCCAATGTCCATGGTCAGGAAACCGTAACCATCTATTGATCAACGAGCTAGTCAACCAGAGGCTTACTAGGGACATGGTGTTGTCTATGTATCCACACATGTATCTGAGTTTCCTATCAATACAATTCTAGCATGGATAATAAACGATTATCATGAACAAGGAAATATAATAATAACCAATTTATTATTGCCTCTAGGGCATATTTCCAACAGTCTCCCACTTGCACTAGAGTCAATAATCCAGTTCACATCGATATGTGATTAACACTCAAGGTCACATCCCCGTGTGACTAACACCCAAAGAGTTATGGGTTTGATCATGTTATGCTTGTGAGAGAGGTTTCGGTCAACGGGTCTGCAACATTCAGATCCGTATGTACTTCGCAAATTTCTATGTCATCTTGTAGATGCAACTACTACGCTACGTTTGGAGCCATTTCAAATAACTGTTCTACTTGGAGCTATTCTAAATTGTTGCTCCATTATACGTATCCGGTATCTCTACTCAGAGCTATCCGGATAGGTGTTAAGCTTGCATCGACGTAACTCTTTACGTCGAACTCTTTATCACCTCCATAACCGAGAAACATATCCTTATTCCTCTAAGGATAATTTAGACCGCTATCTGGTGATCTACTCCTAGATTACCTTTGTACCCTCTTGCCAGATATGTGGCAAGGCACACATCAGGTGCGGTACTCAGCATGGCATACCATATAGAGCCTATGACAAAAGCATAGGGGACGACCTTCGTCCTTCCTCTTTCTTCTGCCGTGGTCGAGCTTTAAGTCTTAACTTCATACCTTACAACTCAGGCAAGAACTCCTTTCTTTGACTGATCCATCTTGAACACCTTCAAGATCATGTCAAGGTATGTGCTCATTTGGAAGTACCATTAAGCGTTTTGATCTATCCTTATAGATATTGATGCTCAATGTTCAAGTAGCTTAATCCAGGCTTTCCATTGAAAAACACTTTCCAAATAACCCTATATGCTTTCCAGAAATTCTATGTCATTTCTGATTAACAATATGTCAACAACATATATTCAACAGAAATTCTATAGTGCTCCCACTCACTTCTTTGGAAATACAAGTTTCTCATAAACTTTGTATACACCCAAAATCTTTGATCATCTCATCAAAGCATACATTCCAACTCCGAGATGCTTACTCCAGTCCTTAGAAGGATTGCTGGAGCTTTGCATACTTATTAGCATCTTTCAGGATTGACAAAACCTTCCGGTTGTATCACATACAACCTTTCCTCAAGAAAATCGTCGAGGAAACAATGTTTTGACATCCTATCTGCAAGATTTCATAAATAATGCAGTAATCGCTAATATAATTCCAACAGACGCTTAGCATCGCTCCGAGTGAGAAAGTCTCATCGTAGTCAAGTCCTTGAACTTGTCGGAAAACATCTTAACGACAAGTCGAGCTTTCTTAATGGTGATACTTACCATCATTGTCCGTCTTCCATTTAAAATCCATATGTACCTAACAGCCTTACGACCATCAAGTAGTTCTTCCAAAGTCTACACTTTGTTTTCATATATGGATCCTCTCTCGGATTATATGGCCTCGAGCCATTTTGGAATCCAGGCCCACCATCGCTTCTCCATAACTCGTAGGTTCATTGTTGTCTAGCAACATGACTTCCAAGACAGGATTACGTACCACTCTAAAGTAGTACGCATCCTTGTCATCCTACGAGGTTTGGTAGTGACTTGATCTGAAGTTTCATGATCACTATCATAAGCTTCCACTTCAATCGGTGTAGGTTCCATAGGAACAACTCCCTGTGCCCTACCACACACTAGTTGAAGAGACGGTTCGATAACCTCATCAAGTCTCCACCATCCTCCCACTCAATTTTTTCGAGAGAAACTTTTCCTCAAGAAAGGACCCGATTCTAGAAACAATCCCTTATTGCTTTCGGATCTGAGACAGGAGGTACACCCAACTGTTTTGGGTGTCCTATGAAGATGCATTTATCCGCTTTGGGTTCGAGCTTATCAGCCTGAAACTTTTTCACATAAGCGTCGCAGCCCCAAACTTTTAAGAAATGACAGCTTAGGTTTCTCTAAACCATAGTTCATACGGTGTCATCTCATCGGAATCACGTGGTGCCCTATTTAAAGTGAATGTGGTTGTCTCTAATGCCTAACCCATAAACTATCATGGTAATTCGATAAGAGACATCATGGTATGCATCATATCCAATAGGGTGCAGTTATGATGTTCGGACACACCATCACACTATGGTGTTCCAGGCTGTATTAGTTGTGAAACAACTTCCACAATGTCTTAATTCTGTGCCAAACTCATAATTCAGATATTCATCTCTATGATCATATCATAGATATTTTATCCTCTTGTCACGATGATCTTTCAACTTCACCCTGAAATTACTTGAACCTTTCACTAATTCAGACTCGTGATTCATCAAGTAAATGTACTCAACATCTACTCAAATCATCTGTGAAGTAAGAACATAACGATATCCACTACACGCCTCAGCACTCATTGGACTGCACACATCAAAATGTATTACTTCAAACAAGTTGCTTTCTAGTTCCATTTTACTGAAAACGAGGCTTTCAGTCATCTTGCCCATGTGGTATGATTTGCATGTCTCAAGTGATTCAAAATCAAGTGCGTCCTGACGGTCCATTTGCATGGAGTTTCTTCATGCATATACACCAATAGACATGGTTCGCATGTCTCAAATTTTTCAAAAACGAGTGAGCCCAAAGATCCATCAACATGGAGCTTCTTCATGCGTTTTATACCGATATGACTTACGTGGCAGTGCCACAAGTAGGTGGTACTATCATTACTATCTTATATCTTTCGGCATGAACATGTGTATCACTACGATCGAGATTCAAAAAAAACATTCATTTTAGGTGCAAGACCATTGAAGGTATTATTTAAATAAACAGAGTAACCATTATTCTCCTTAAATGAATAACCGTATTGCGATAGACATAATCCAATCATGTCTATGCTCAACGCAAACACCAATCTCGATGGTAGAGGGAGCGTGCGATGCTTGATCACATCAAGCTTGGGAAAAACTTCCAACACATATCGCCAGCTCACCTTTAGCTAGTCTCCGTTTACTCCACAGCCTTTTATTTCGAGTTTACTAACACTTAGCAGCCGAACCGGTATCTAATACCATGGTGCTACTAGGAGTACTAGTAAAGTACACATTAACACAATGTATATCCAATATACTTCTATCGACCTTGCCAGCCTTCTCATCTATCAAGTATCTAGGGCAATTCTGCTCCAGTGGCTGTTCCCCTTATTACAGAAGCACTTAGTCTCGGGTTTGGGTTCAACCTTGGGTTTCTTCACTAGAGCAACAGCTGATTTGCCGTTTCATGAAGTATCCCTTCTTGCCCTTGCCCTTCTTGAAACTAGTGGTTTCACCAACCATCAACAATTGATGCTCCTTGATTTCTACTTTTGTGGTGTCAAACATCGCGAATATCTCAAGGATCATCATATATGTCCCTGATATATTATAGTTCATCACGAAGCTCTAGCAGCTTGGTGGTAATGACTTCGGAGAAACATCACTATCTCATCTGGAAGATCAACTCCCACTCGATTCAAATGATTGTTGTACTCAGACAATCTGAGCACAAGCTCAACAATTGAGCTTTCCTCCCTTAGTTTGCAGGCTAAGAAAATCGTCGGAGGTCTAATACCTCTTGACGTGGGCACGAGCCTGAAATCCCAATTTCAGCCCTCGAAACATCTCATATGTTTCGCGACATTTCAAAACGTCTTCGGTGCCTCAACTCTAAACCGTTTAACTGAACTATCACGTAGTTATCAAAATGTGTATGTCAGATGTTCGCAACATCCACAGACAACGTTCGAGGTTCAGCACATTGAGCGGTGCATTAAGAACATAAGCCTTCTATGAAGCAATGAGGACAATCCTCAGTTTACGGACCTAGTCTGCATAATTGCTACTATCAACTTTCAACTAAATTTTCTCTAGGAACATATCTAAACAGTAGAACTGAAGCGCGAGCTATGACATAATTTGCAAAGACCTTTCGACTATGTTCAGGATAATTAAGTTCATCTTATGAACTCCTACTCAGATAGACATCCCTCTAGTCATCTAAGTGATTACATGATCCGAGTCAACTAGGTCGTGTCCGATCATCATGTGAGACGGACTAGTCAACATCGGTGAACATCTTCATGTTGATCGTATCTACCATACGACTCATGCTCGACCTTTCAGTCTCTTGTGTTCCAAGGCCATGTCTGTACATGCTAGGCTTGTCAAGTCAACCTAAGTGTTTTGCATGTGTTCCGAGGCCATGTCTGTACATGCTAGGCTCGTCAACACCCGTTGTATTCGAACGTAAGAATCTATCACACCCGATCATCACGTGGTGCATCGAAACGACGAACTTTCGCAACGGTGCACAAATAGGGGGAACACTTTCTTGAAATTTTAATGAGGGATCATCTTATTTAGTACCGTCGTTCTAAGCAAATAAGGTGTATAAACATGATAAACATCACATGCAATCAAATAGTGACATGATATGGCCAATATCATATTGCTCCTTTTGATCTCCATCTTCGGGGCTCCATGATCATCATCGTCACCGGCATGACACCATGATCTCCATCATCGTGTCTTCATGAAGTTGTCTCGCCAACTATTACTTCTACTACTACAGCTAATGGTTAGCAATAAAGTAAAGTAATTACATGACGTTTATGTTGACACGCAGGTCATAAATAAATTAAGACAACTCCTATGGCTCCTGCCGGTTGTCATACTCATCGACATGCAAGTCGTGATTCCTATTACAAGAACATGATCATCTCATACATCACATATATCATTCATCACATCCATTGGCCATATCACATCACATTGCATACCCTGCAAAAACAAGTTAGACATCCTCTAATTGTTGTTTGCATGTTTTACGCGGCTGCTATGGGTTTCTAGCAAGAACGTTTCTTACCTACGCAAAAACCACAATGTGATATGCCAATTGCTATTTACCCTTCATAAGGACCCTTTTCATCGAATCCGATCCGACTAAAGTGGGAGAGACAGACACCGGCTAGCCACCTTATGCAACTAGTGCATGTCAGTCGGTGGAACCAGTCTCACGTCAGAGTACGTGTAAGGTCGGTCCAGGCCGCTTCATCCCACGATGCCGCCGAATCAAGATAAGACAAGTAACGGCAAGTAAATTGACAAAATCAACGCCCACAACTGCTTTGTGTTCTACTCGTGCACAGAAACTATGCATAGACCTAGCTCATGATGCCACTATAGGGGAACATAGCAGAAACTCAAAATTTTCTACGCATCACCAAGATCAATCTATGGAGTAATCTAGCAACGAGGGAAGGAGAGTGCATCTACATACCCTTGTAGATCGCTAAGTGGAAGCGTTCAAGTGAACGGGGTTGATGGAGTCGTACTCGTCGTGATCCAAATCACTGATGATCCTAGTGCCGAACGGACGGCACCTTCGTGTTCAACACACGTACAGCCCGGTGACGTCTCCTACGCCTTGATCCAGCAAGGGGAGAAGGAGAGGTTGGGAAAGACTCCATCCAGCAGCAGCACGACGGCGTGGTGGTGGTGGAGGAGCGTGGTACTCCAGCAGGGCTTCGTCAAGCACCGCAAGAGACGAGGAGGGAGAGGGATAGGGCTGCGCCAAGAAGGAGATTGAATCGTCTCTCTGGCAGCCCAAAACCACAAGTATATATAGGGGGAGGGAAGGGGCTGCTCCCCCACCTAGGTTTCCACCCCTAGGGGTGGCGGCCAGCCCTAGATCCCATCTAGGGGGCGGCCAAGGGGGAGAGAGGGGGGCGCACCACTAGGTGGGCCTTAGGCCCATCTGAGCCTAGGGTTTGCCCCGTTCCACTCTCCCTTGCGCCTTGGGCCTTGGTGGGGGGCGCACCAGCCCACCTGGGGCTGGTCACCTCCCACACTTGGCCCATGCAGCCCTCCGGGGCTGGTGGCCCCACTTGGTGGACCCCAGGACCCTCCCGATGGTCCCGGTACGTTACCGATAAAACCCGAAACTTTTCCGGTGACCAAAACAGGACTTCCCGTATATAAATCTTTACCTCCGGACCATTCCAGAAATCCTCGTGATGTCCGGGATATCATCCGGGACTCCGAACAACATTTGGTAACCACGTATATCTATTCCCTATAACCCTAGCGTCATTGAACCTTAAGTGTGTAGACCCTACGGGTTCGGGAGTCATGCAGACATGGCCGAGACAACTCTACGGTCAATAACCAACAGCGGGATCTGGATACCCATGTTGGCTCCCACATGCTCCACGATGATCTCATCGGATGAACCACGATGTCAAGGACTTAATCAATCCCGTATACAATTCCCTTTGTCTAGCGGTACGATACTTGCCCAAGATTCGATCGTCGGTATCCCGATACCTTGTTCAATCTCGTTACTGGCAAGTCTCTTTACTCGTTCCGTAACACATCATCCCGTGATCAACTCCTTGGTCACATTGTGCACATTATGATGATGTCCTACCGAGTGGGCCCAGAGATACCTCTCCGTTTACACGGAGTGACAAATCCCAGTCTCGATTCGTGCCAACCCAACAGACACTTTCGGAGATACCTGTAGTGTACCTTTATAGCCACCCATTTACGTTGTGACGTTTGACACACCCAAAGCACTCCTACGGTATCCGGGAGTTGCACAATCTCATGGTCTAAGGAAATGATACTTGACATTAGAAAAGCTTTAGCATACGAACTACATGATCTTGTGCTAGGCTTAGGATTGGGTCTTGTCCATCACATCATTCTCCTAATGATGTGATCCTGTTATCAACGACATTCAATGTCCATGGTCAGGAAACCGTAACCGTCTATTGATCAACGAGCTAGTCAACCAGAGGCTTACTGGGGACATGGTCTTGTCTATGTATCCACACATGTATCTGAGTTTCCTATCTATACAATTCTAGCATGGATAATAAACGATTATCATGAACAAGAAAATATAATAATAACCAATTTATTATTGCCTCTAGGGCATATTTCCAACAACAAGACCTCTTCAGGAGCAGCCTCCCTAGGCAGACTCGCAAGGAGCGGAGATATCAAGGCAGGGCAAACCTTGTGAGGCTCTCGTGACGTGAGCCATGACGATCGGCACCAGGCGGGCGCCAGCGCGCGCAGCGTCCTTGTTTCCTCTTTGGTGCAAAGGGGGCAAGCGTAGGAGCAGAGTACCAAGGCATGAGGCAAAGGTTGACATATCCATGCAACAAGACCAAGACCGGCCGGCCAGCAGGACAGAGGTCACCGTGGAGCCCAAGACGAAGTCATCACCATAGCGCTTTCGCAGGCGAAGACAACTTTTGTCAGGATAACTTGTACTAGCTATCCCCTTTAAAATTGGCCGCTAATGTTGGCTCCCTTCCCGCTCAATATTTGCGGAGAGGACCAGGGCCTATATAAGTAGAGTTATCACGACGCATGCGCACAGTGCTTACCCATGTACTGCATGTGTCGTCGAAAGGGCTCAGGGTTGTCGTTCGATCTGGGAGCATCCAACGGTGCACATGTACGATCTATGGGGTTTGGGTTCTGGCCAATCAGAACGCATGACTCAGATCGGGCGCGTAGCAAGGGGGGCATCGGCCATGGTTTGGTAGGCACACGGCTTTTGTGAGTGAACTATGTGCTATTTGAAAACATTTTGTGAGAAGAATCTCTGTTTTTAAATCCTCGTAAATCCAAAACTCACCTGAAAATCATGAAACCTAGCATGGTCTCACGATATGGCACATATATGTCGAGGAATTTTTTTCGTCCATTTTGGCGCATGTTTTATTACAAGCCTCTAACAAACCGGAGCTTCTCTCAAAGAAGCCTGGTGGTTCCGATATGGAAACGTGTCCCCCTTGTGGGTGAAACGTAATCATTGCCTCTTTTCGCCTTGTATTTTCTTCTACGGGCAACATGGAACGACAGGATATCCGTGCTGAAATTTAAACTTATTCAGGGTTCGTTTGGCCTTTTTATACACTAATTGAGTTTCCTAGGCATTTAATGTCCATAATTCAAATCTGAACTTCAAATACATGCTCCAGTTCACCAAATGGCTAGAAAATTTATACATGTGTCCTTGGGTGCATGTTTAGGTCCCATGCCAAGAATGGGAACGAATGACAACCGTACCCGTGTCCTGGCTCGTCATCAAACATTTGGAATCTCGGTTTTTAAATCCTCGTAAATCCTAAACTCACCAGAAAGTCATCAAAGGTGGCATGGTGTCACGTCATGGCACACATATGTCGTCGTAAAAACATTGTCCAATTTGGGCCAAGCTTTATTACAAACATCTTACAAACCGGAGCTTCTCTCAAAGAAGCCTCGTGGTTCCGATAGGCAAACGTGTTCCCCTTGTGGGTGAAACGTAATCACTGCCTCTTTTCGCCTTGTATTTTCTTCTATGGGCAACATGGAACGACATGATATCTGTGCTGAAAATTAAACTTATTCAGGGTTCGTTTGGCCTTTTTATACACTAATTGAATATCCTAGGCATTTAATGTCCATAATTCAAATATGAACTACAAATACATGCTCCAGTTCACCAAAATGGCTAGAAAAATTATACATGTGTCCTTGGGTGCATGTTTAGGTCCCATGCCTGGAATGAGAACGAATTACAACCATACCGGTGTCCTGGCTCGTCCTCAAACATTTCGAATCTCGGTTTTTAAATCCCCATAAATCCAAAACTCACCAGAAAGTCATCAATGGTGGCATGGTGTCACGTCATGGCACATATATGTCATGGTAAAAACATTGCCAATTTGGGCCAAGCTTTATTACAAACCACTTACAAACCGGAGCCTGTCGCAAGAACCCTCATGGTTTTGATAAGGAAATGTGTCCCCTTGTGGGCCAAATGATAATCGCTCCCTCTTCTAGCCTCGTATTTTCTTCTACACGCAACACGGAACAATGGGAGATTCGAGCTGAAATTTTAAATTATTCAGGGTTCGTTTGACCTTTTTTATTCATTCATTGAGTATTCTAGGCATTTAATGTCCATAATTCAAATCCGAACTACAAATACATGCTCCAATGCACCAAAATGGCTAGAAAAAACATACATGTTTCCTTGGGGTGCATGTTTAGGTCCCATGGAACGAATGGGAATGAATTCAACCGTCTCGCCGTCCTGGCTTGGCCAAGAACATTGCGAATCTCGGTTTTTAAATCTCTGTAAATCCAAAACTCACTAGGAAATCATGAAACTTGGCATGGTGTCACTACATGGTACATATAATTGTCCGATTTGGGTGAAGCTTTATTACAAGCCTCTTACAAACTGGAGCTTGTCGCAACCCTTGTTGTTCCGGTAGGGAAACATGCCCCTCTTGTGGGCGAAACGATAATCGCTGCCTCTTCTCGCCTTGAACTTTGTTTTCTACAGGCAACATGGAATAACACGAGTGTCGTGCTGAAATTTGAAACTGGTCAGGGTTCCTTTGGTCATTATATATTACTAATTAAGTTTTCTACCCATTTAATGTAGTCCATAATTCAAATTTGAAATACAAGCACATGCTCCAGTGAAGCAAAATGGGTGGGAAATCGTACATGTGTCATTGGGTGCATGTTTAGATCTCATTTAAGGAATGAGAATGAATTAAAAACTTGTCGTCGTCCTAAAACATTGAGAATCTCAGTTTTTAAATCCTAGTAAATCAAAAACTCACCCAAAAAACATGAAACTTGGCATGGTTTCATGACATGGCACATATATGCCGTGGTTAAAAAATCGTCCAGTTTGAGAAGAGGCGCACACATTAGTAGCCAACGAAATCCTTTTTGAAACAAAAGCTGACACGTTAATATCGCAAACGGTTGTATTATATTAAACGTGTCGAAATTTAACCATACTCGGTGGCGTGCGTGCAGCTGTTTGATTAGACAGGACGAGCGTGACAAGTCCGCCGTGCAGGCTCTACGGGACGCGTGCGAGCAGTCCGCCGCGCAGGCTCGACGGGACCGTGCATCCTGTCCACCTCGAGGCTCGATGGGACACGTGCGAGCAGCAAGGCCGCCCATCTCATCGGGAAGTGAGCTCTTTGACGTCCATGCACCAGCCACCGCCCGCCTTGCTCACAACTTCTGAGTTAATGGGTTAATTAAAGCACCTGGATGAAGGGTGTTTGCTTTTGATCCCATGACAGCATTTTCTTTCTTCGTTTTTTCAACTCGTATTCTGGCCTAATTTAAATTGCCACATAGGGCAACGGATAATACGACCACAAATAAAATGGCAACGGATAGTATGATGACAAATTTACAATGGCGCAGATAATAATTGTCTTACATATTCCGGATAATTTAAAATGCCACATGCGGCAAAGCTCGGAAGACACAGGGCAAGAGAAGAAGGAAATCACAGACAACGATCTGGATCACTACTGTCTCTACTCGTCGATGGATTGCCGGGCGATGACATCCTCCAGCTCCTTCTTCAATTCCTCACAACTTTGCTTGAAAGCAGCCACGGATTCCTCCACCTCCTGCTCACGCTTGATCCGGAGCTTTCTCAAGTCACCCATCAGTTCCTCGATGATCGATGTCAGCGTCATCCCCGAGGCACTCCTCTGCTCATGCAGCATCTTCCAGCCGGCACTCCTCCTCCTTCTCGGCGAGCGCCTTGAGGAGCTTCGCATTGTCACCCATGAGTTGCTCGATGAGGCCAATCGCCTTGTCAACCGAGGCATTGCTGATCTCGAGCGGCTTCATCAAGCCATCGACCAGCTCCTGCTGCTTAATGAGGCCAGCGAGAATGTCATCATCGCCGGCCAAGGACTTCAGCAACGCCAGCTCGTCGCGGTCACCGATGCAGCGAGTGCACTTGTGAGAGCCCTCATGTGCCCGTGAGAGCTCGTTTGAGGGCTCCGCGGTGCGCCGGGACATCTCTGCTTCGGCTGCGGCTTTGCGGCGGGACCTCTCTAGTGCTTCCACGGCCTTGGTCTTTGCTGCCTGGTTATATGTCCACCCGAAACTCCTCATACCGGTCATGGCGGAATGACTTGACAAGAAAGACCAGTTTTGTGGGTGATGAGGAGAGGAACTATGAAGTAATTTTTGAGTGGGTAGTTTATATAACCCAGTGCTAATTGTGAACACATATTAGTTTGATAGGTGTGAACAGATTTACAATTACTTATTGCGTTGTAATCTGCAATGTGACGAGAAACAAGGTCAAAATTTACTGATGGCAGAAGGTTGACCATGTGGTTGCTCGCCGTTGAGCCGGCCGCGGCGCGCTCTGCTCACGTCTGTCCGCGCATTTTGCTCGCCATTGAGGCGGCCGCGGCGCGCTCCGCTCTGGCATCCCTGCGCGCGCTCTACTCGTTGTTGAGGCAAATTTACAACGACAACGGTTAATAATTCTTAATAATTGTCTTACATATTCAGGATAATTTAAAATGCCACATGCGGCAAGGCCCATAACACTCACGACCTACATATGCATACAATTATAATAAAATATAGGCTAAGTGGCTGAGCTGGCGGCCTTCCGACGATGGTCTTCTCGGACTCCATGATCAGCATAGCACCCTTGCGGCTGTTCACTCCAAGTGTCCCGACCTGCCTTCGCCTACGGAGCTGCTGGCGCTGGGAGGCTCTTGGGGCTGCTCGGCCTCTTCTAGAAGAGCTTGACAGCGTGCAATCGCACGCATGACATCTCCGCGGAACCGCTCCATTTCCATGTCTCTGGCCTGGTAGAAAATTCCAGCCATCACCCGCATCCTCAAGATATCACGTTGGCGATGTTCTACTTTGTCGGGGACGTCAGCTCCGCCAAGGATGCGCTGGAGCCTGGCCACCACATCATCGGTATCGAGGTTAACACGGCCACCGTTGGCAATGATGAAGCCACAGGTTGCCTGTGTCTTGACTGAATCGCAGAGGTCCTCTGCCCATTCCTTGTGGGGCATCAGGCTCTCGATGAGCACTGGTGACGGCGGCTCTTCAGGTGGGTCGTCGATCAGGCCGCCGAGCAGCTCTGGATCTTTTGCACGGTGGATGGCAAACTGCTCATCACACGTCCTCTGCAATATGTCGATTGTGCGCCTAAGGACTGTCACACTGATATCACTGTCGATGGGCCATGCTACCTGCATAGGCCGATGAAGCTCTTGCTCCCCGACCTGATCCGGCTCGTTCTCCTCACCGAAGATGTAACGCAGGTAGGCATCAACATCGAAGCTTTGATCGTTGCCTGGCATGCTTGGAATAACTAATGGTAGATGGGTGAGGACTAGATCTGCGCAGAGTGTCGCGACGGTGCGTTGCCTTCTGGGTTATATGCAGCAAGCCATTAGCTGCTGGTGGGAAACCGATGAGGGAAGAGACGTGGATTTTAATGTGGAGCGCGGGAAGACTAAGTGGAGCACACACAAAACCCGAATACCGTATCCGGTGCCACATGTTATTTATCACACAAGTGTTAACATAAGGAAATGTATGTGTAACTTACTAATTATCGCACACGAGTACTTGCAGACGCATCGTGTGCGATACTCCTAGCCACTGCAAGCAACTCGTTTGCATTTTTTAAAGTTTTTTGTACACACAGAATCGCACACAAACTAACTGTATTAACCGTCTGTGTTGTAATTTCTCATCGCAAATAGTTCATCTGAGTCGACTGTTTGCCACGTATCACACACATCTTGTTAAGTTGAACCATTTCTGTTGTGTTCCCTAATCGAAAACAGTTCGTCCGAGTGAACCGTATGCCATATATCACACACACCTTGATCTGGCTAACCGTTTATATTGCACTCCCTAATAGCAAACAGTTCATCGGAGCGAACCGTATGTCGTATGTCGCACACACATTGATATGGCTGCCCGTTTCTGTTGTTCTGCCTCATCGCAAACAGACCAAATGGGTTAACCGTGTGCCCTGCATCACACACGCAACTAAAATCTGAACCGTGTTTGATGGCTTTGCCGTTGCAAATGTTTTGCACCTTTTTTGCCTGTTTTTTACATCCCCGTTTGCGATTAATGCATCGCACATAGTTTCATCAAAGGGTCTCTAATCGTAGTGTCATGTTAGCAGCATCCTGCCGTAGTGATGCATGCTCGATCAGAACACCCGGCCCCCTATCCCCTGCATGCGGCCTGAAAAAATGTATGGCTCTGGTGTGTGATTTGTTCAAATCCCGAAAGCAAACGTTCGATGGGCACCAACTACATCAGTAACATTACAAATTGAACATTGTACCCCGGCGGATAGGTTAAAGACGTACGAAGTCGGGAACACTACTTCAAGGCGGGTGGGGGGTAGGGGTTGGTTGCCATCCAACATATGGGCTGAAACTTGATTTGCTCTAACATATCACACGAAGCAAAGAGTAAACCCTTCCCGTTCGTTGGGTCAAAGGGATAATTTGTGTGGGCCTACAAATGTCAATCGTTCGTTGATTTTTGAGAAAAAAAATAACCAATAAAAACAAAGTCTACAAATTAGCAAAACAAGGATCCCAAGGTTTATATAATCGTCATGACAGGTCACTATAGAGACATTTATCTCTATAATGAATGTATCATAGCATTTAAATGAAGCTTGAGATATGAAACTTCCCACCGGGTCACCCATCCTTAAGACTACTCTAGCCCGAGCACGCTTAACTTCTGCGTTCTATTCGACTAGGCTAGCGGATGAGAAGCTGCCCCTTGCTGATAGGAATTTCCTCCTTGCCTTTAAGGTGTTTCACGCTGGTCACCCTATGGGACCTACTCCCTACTATCACACATGTTTGTGCTTTAAGAAACTATGTGCAATAATTACATGGCCAATGTGCCGCCGCCTAGCTTTCTATGAGGACTGACACTGGCAGCGGGAAAACGATGGGAGAAGAGGCGGGAAATCGATGGGAAGAGTGGCGGGAAACTTAGTAGAGAAGGAAGCGTGAGATAGCACGATGCATGCACACAGTGCTTACCCATATAAATAAAATCACAACCGGAACTGCATGTGCTTTCGAAAGGAATGAGGATTGTCGTTCGATATGGGAGCATCCAACGGTGCAGGCATACAATCCGTGGGGTTTGGGTTCTGGCCAATGAGAACACACGACTAAGATCACGCGCGCAGCAGGGGAGGCATCGGCCATGCTTTGATAGGCACACGACTTTCGTGAGTGAACCGTGTGCTATTTGAAAACATTTCATGATAATCTCAGTTTTTAAATCCCCGTAAATCCAAACTCACCCGAAAATCATGAAACTAGGCATGGTGTCATATATGTCGAGGAATTTTTTTGTCCATTTTGGGGAAAGTTTTATTACAAGCCTCTTACAAACCGGAGCTTCTCTCAAGAAGCCTCGTGGTTCCGATAGGGAAACATGTCCCCCTTGTGGGCGAAACGATAATCACTGCCTCTTTTCGCCTTGTATTTTATTCTACATGCAACATGGAACGACAGGATATCCGTGCTGAAATTTAAAATTATTCGGGTTCGTTTGGCCTTTTATACATTAATTGAGTTTCCTAGGCATTTCATGTCCATAATTCAAATCTGAACTACAAATACATGCTCCAGTTCACCAAAATGGCTAGAAAAATCATACATGTGTCCTTGGGTGCATGTTTAGGTCCCATGCAAGGAATGGGAATGAATTACAACCATACCAACGTCCTGGCTCGTCCTCAAGCATTTGGAATCTTGGTTTTTAAATCCCCGTAAATCCAAAACTCACCAGAAAGACATGAAAGTTGGCATTGTGTCACGTCATGGCACATATATGTCATGGTAAAAACATAGTCCAATTTGGGCCAAGCTTTATTACAAACCTCTTACAAATAGGAGCCTTTCGCAAGAACCCTCGTGGTTTCGAAAGGGAAATGTGTCCCCTTGTGGGCGAAACGATAATTGCTCCCTCTTCTAGCCTTGTATTTTCTTCTACATGCAACATGGAACAATGGGACATTTGCGCTGAACTTTGAAATTATTCAAGGTTCGTTTGACCTTTTTTATTCATTAGTAGATTTTTCTAGGCATTTAATGTCCATAATTCAAATCTGAACTACAAATACATGTTTTAGTGCACCAAAATTGCTAGAAAATTGTACATGTGTCCTTGGGGTGCATGTTTAGGTCCCATGGAAGGAATGTCAATGAATTTGACCGTCTCAGCGTCCTAGCTTGGCCTCAAACATTGTGAATCTCGGTTTTTAAATCTCCGTAAATCCAAAACTCAGCAGAAAATCATGAAACTTAGCATGGTATCACTACATGGCACATATATGTCGTGGTAAAAAAAGTCCAATTTGGGCCAAGCTATACTACAAGCCTCTTACAAACCAAAGCTTCTCGTAACCCTCGTGGTCCTGGTAGGGAAACATGCCCCTCTTGTGGGAGAAACGATAATCGCTGCCTGTTCTCGCCTTGAATTTTGTTTTCTGCAGGCAACATAGAATAAAAGGAGTGTCATGCTGAAATTTGAAACGGTTTAGGGTTCGTTTGGCCATTTTATGTATTAATTGAATTTTCTAGGCATTTAATGTAGTCCATAATTCAAATTTTAACTACAAGCACATGCTCCAGTGAAGCAAAATGGGTGGAAAATCGTACATGTGTCATTGGGTGCTTGTTTAGGTCTCATTGAAGCAATGGGAATGAATTACAAACGTCTCGTCGTCTTGAAACATTGAGAATCTCAGTTTTTAAATCCCAGTAAATCGAAAACTCGCCCAAAAAACATCAAACTTGGCATGGTTTCATGACATGGCACATATATGTCATGGTAAAAAAATCATCCAGTTTGAGACAAGGCGCACACATTAATAGCCAACGAAGTCCTTCTGAAACAAATAGCTGACACATTAATATCGCAAACGGTTGTATTGTATGAACCGCGTGTTCTCGTAACTATTTAAGTGCAGCCACGCATCCCTCTTTTCTTATGGGATAGTACTACCTCCCTCCTCGTTCATTGGTCATCTTTGTATTTTGTGCCAAAATTT
Organism: Triticum monococcum; assembly: GCA_034509565.1. NCBI lineage: Eukaryota > Viridiplantae > Streptophyta > Magnoliopsida > Poales > Poaceae > Triticum > Triticum monococcum. The sequence goes on from CM067842.1 coordinate 612,456,989, forward strand.
AGCCATACTCAGTGGCATGCGTGCAGCTGTTTGATTAGACAAGACGAGTGTGAGAAGTCCACCGTGCAGGCTCGACGGGACGCGTTCGAGCAGTCCATCGTGTAGGCTCGACAGGACGCGTGCATCATGTCCACCTCGCAAGCTCGACGGGACACGTGCGAGCAACAAGGCCGCCCATACTCACCGGGAAGCGAGCTCTTTGACCTTCGTCCACCAGCCGCCTGCCTTGCTCACAACTTCTCCATTAATGGCGGCCAAGCCAATGTTTAACACACGATTACTTAAAGCACCTGGACGGAGGGTGGATGCTTGTGATCCCATGGCCCCTCTCAACGTTAGCATTTGCTTTGTTCATGTTTTCAACTTGTATTCTGGATAATCTAAAATGCCACATAGGGCAATAGATAATACGGCAACAAATAAAATGGCAACGAATAATACGACGACAAATAAAATGGCAAAGGATAATACACCGACAAATTTACAATGGCACAGATAATAATTGTCTTACAAATTCCGAATAATTTAAAATGCCACATGCAACAAAGCCGGAAGACACGGGGGGCAAGAGAAGAAGGAAATTGCAGACAACGATCTGGGTCCCTACTGTCTCCACTCCTCGATGGATCACCGGGCGGCGACATCCTCCAGCTCCTTCAGTTCCTCACGACTTTGCTTGACAGCATCCACAGATTCCTCCACCTCCTGCTCGCGCTCGATCCGGAGCTTCCTCAAGTCACCCATTAGTTCCTCGACGACCACTTTCAGCATCATCCCCGAGGCACTCCTCTGCTCATGCAACATCTTCCAGCCGGCGCTCCTCCTCCTTCTCGGCGAGCGCCTTGAGGAGCTTCGCATTCTCACCCATGAGTTGCTCGACAAGGCCGGTCGCCTTCTCAACCGAGGCATCGCTGATCTCGAGCAGCTTCATCAAGCCATTAAACAACTCCTACTGCTTACGAGGCCAGCGAGAATGACTTCAGCAATGCTAGCTCGTCGCGATCGGCGACATGGTGAGTGCGCTTGTGAGAGCCCCCGTGTGCTGGTGAGAGCTCGTTCGAGGGTTCCACGACACGCCGCGACATCTCTACTCGGTTGCCGCGTAGCGGCGGGACCTCTCTAGTGCTTCCGCGGCCTTGGTCCTTGCTCCCTGGTTATATGTCCACCCGAAACTCCTCCTATCGGTCATGGCGGAATGACTTGATAGGATAGACTAGTTATGTGGGTGGTGAGGAGAGGAACTGTGAAGTAATTTTCGAGTGGGTAGTTTTTATAGCTCGGTGCTAGGTGTGAACACATATTGGGTTGTTTATCGCGTATCACACACATCTTGTTTACATGGATCGTTTGTGTTCTTTTGGCTCGTCGCAAATAGTTCATCTATGTGGACTGTATGCCGCATATCACACACATCTTGTTAAGTTGAACCATTTCTGTTATGTTCCCTAATCAAAAACAGTTCATCCGAGTGAACCGTATGCCGTATATCACACACACCTTGATCTGGCTGACAGTTTCTATTGTGTTTCCTAATCACAAACAGTCAACCCAAGTGAACTGTATGTCGTATATCTCACACACCTTGATATGGCTGCCCGTTTCTATTGTTCTGTCTCATTGCAAACAGTTCGTATGGATCAAGCGTATGCCCCGCATCGCACACACAACTAAAATCTCAACCATGTTCGATGTCTCCGCCATCGCAAACGTTTTGCATCTTTTTGATGGGTTTTTTACATCACGTTTGTGATTAATGCATCACACACAGTTTCGTCAAAGGGCCTTTGATCGTAGTGTCGCGTTAGCAGCATCCTTCAGTAGTGATGTAGCTAGTTTGTTGGCTCAAGGTGGCAATGAATGATTTGAGAATCATTCAATGTATTATGCATGATGAAGTACTATGGAGGACACGAACCATCTTAACATTTTGTGCAGTTCCACTGAAATCAAGGTGAGCATCCTTGTTTGCATAAATACATAAAAAGTGATTAGAAAAATAGTGGTACTAGTTGATGAAACATACGCTCACAAATAGAAGCATCTTCATTGTCTTAACGGGACAGATAGCAATATAGTAGCTTAAATTGAATATTTATTCAAAACAATACCACAATATAAGTAACACAACATGACAAATCACGATCATGTGGATGAAGGCCGGTACTGACCTTTGTTAGCAAGATTATGTGAGACCAAGTTCATTTTCAGGCCCCGGTATCTTGCCAAGAAGGAAATTCGTTGAAACCTTTTGAAGTCCTTGAGAGAGGCGGCAGACAAACTGCTCGAGTCATTCCACTGTTTTCTTGTGTAGTTCAACTAAAAATAAGCATCCCTATTTGTCGAAATATTTAAAACATGCCACTACATTAACAATGGGACTAATTGATCAAATGTATACTCATAAAGAGATGCATTTTCATTATCCTCATGGGAAATGATATGATAGCAAAGACAACAACTCTACTTGAACTGTTTATTACTTCATTTTGTCACTGGTTCTAACGATGGCGAAACGGTGCCTCAATTTATTAGTGACCTTAGATTAACATATCAAACAATAGCGCTTTCTCATGACAATAGATAAACAGTAAAATGAAGCAATGCCCATGTTAAAGTAATGCCCCTTTTAAGTAATCCTGATGTTAATCTAGTGTCGTTGATAAATTGAGCCAATGACAGTGTTTTAAGAAATGCTTTTGTCCTGCTTTAGTTCCCATGAAGATAATCACGATGCTTCTAATTGTGGGTGTACATTTCATTAATTCTTATTGATGTGAGATGCCGCTGTTAATCTTGTACCACTGCCAAAACAAAGTAATGACGCTACTTAAATATCCCTTTTATATATTTTTGCAAACAGGAATGCATATCTCCATACCAGGTCATGTCTTCCTCAATTTTAGTGGAATTGCACACAATTGGATGGCCAGTGTTGCTCTGCCTCATTGTCCTCTGCCACGTGGTTTACCTTTCTCGAGCTTGATGGCCAGGAAGAAACAGACAACAACGAGGATTTATCTTACTTCAGTGGAACCTCACCCAAACTTGATGCCAAATCAATGATGCATCACCATGATGACCTATCGATGCTCATGGTTGCATCGGCTGGTGAAGCTGGTCGTTGTTGGATGAAAATGGTGCCATCTTCCATCAGTGCTCTTTGCTGGTAGCCATGAAGACGCTGATATCATTCATCAGTGCACCCTGGTTGCGTTGGAGATGCAGCCGGCTTTCACCTTGGTGCAAAATTTTCTTTCGCTATGAACCAAATGTTTCCTCGGAGAAGCATCGATGTTAGTACCAAGGGCAAAAGTTTTGTATTGATTTCTAAACCTTCTTACAACTTTGTCTTGAGCACCCCTGTAAAGTTTATTTGTCAAGCTATGAACTAAATGTTGGTTACGATCTTTCAATCATTGAGTTGTATAAACATATTATTTATGAGTTCGTTCTGAATTTTGCCACTAGTTAATTATCCTCTTAATTATGTTGCCAAACTTTGATAAAACTATTATATAACTACATAAAAATATGAATCCAATAATATTTATTTTTTGTTGGCATGTATTAGCAGTTTGCTAGTTAAATATGTGGTCAAGCTTTGATAAAAAAAAAACAATGTGGAGTAAAAACCCGGACGGAGGTAGCCCATGATTCTTGGGAAAGGGCAAACTGTACATACAAAATAATTAAATATGAATTTCTCAAAATATATATTAAAATTGAAGGTTGGTGCGGCCTACCTTCCCGATAATATGACCCGGTGTGGTTGTTCACTTGATGGAGGTTGTGTACCATAAGTGAATGATAGAAAATGCGACCGAGACGCGTGGAGCGTTAATCGCATGCATGTTCCTCCGATCCCGTTGAGTGGTCGCGCTCGCCACGTGGATATCTACCGCCGTTGGGGCCGCTTGCTGGCCCACCTCGGCATCGACGTTAGGTACGCCGTAGACTCGTCTCTCTGAGACAGGTGGTTCTGGGATGAGCACGACTTGCATTGGCAGTTGTACTTTGCCGGTCATTCTCAGAGCCTACCACGGGCGCGCTCTCTCAGCCTGCGCCTGCCGCGTGGCCTTACGCCCACACCCTCCCCCTCGCCATCCCCGTCACCAACCCCGCCGATAATCGCCGAGGAGGAGACAGAGCTCATGAGGCGAGTGATGGGTGATTCCATCTGTACCCACGACAAGGCCTAATGGGAGGGCCTCGAAGAGATGATGGCCCTTTCCGCGGCTGGTGACGTCGCCATCCCGGTGCTGGACGCCGTGGTCAAGGAGGAGGCCATGGAAGACGTGCAGGAGGAGGTGCCATAGGAGCCCAATGACGCGGCCTCCAACCCGGCAATGGTGCCCTAGTCATGGTCGTGGATGTAGACTATACCGTGCATGCCAGAGTATGTCTTCGTGCCGCCCTCGTCGGTGGGCGTCGAGGCATGGTCACCACAATGGCCGAAGGTGGTGCAGGCGCCTCCCGCCTGGCAGCAGTCGCAGGTGCCGTGTGCCTACATGTGGCAGTTGCTACCCTACATCAACCTCACGAAGGACGACAAGGAGGCTGACGGCGGCTACTGAAGACGGCGACGACGATGGCGGCGTCGACCGTTTATCTAGTGTTTTTTATGTCATTTGAATTTTAAGTTTAGTTTGAATATGCGGCCTTGAGACTTTTGTGGACGTTATTGTAACACATATATATATCATTTTTAAATTATTTTTAATTTCTATTTACTCAAAATTTGGGTCTAAATTTGAAAGTCCAAAAAGGGACAAAATTTGAGATACGACAGCCTGTTGGGCACACCTACGGCGAGATGACCGCTTGCGGATGCGCGTATCCGTTTTACTGACCTAAATAACAAAATCCGAACAAAACCGAGGTTTATGGTATAGCTGGCCAAATGGACCGGGCCAAACAGGCCAGCACGCAAGCACGCCGACACGGCCCGCCATGGGCCACGCATGGCACGGGCTAAACGGGCCGTGCCCGGCACGCGGCACGCCTTGGGCCGTGCTTGGGCTTGGAGCCTGGGCACGCGGGCTGGCACGGCACGGCCCGTTTAATTATATATATATATATATATATATATATATTAATTAGATTTTTTTTATAGATGTATACATAAAATATAGGCCAATAGGCCTAAAAACCAGTCCAACAAGGTGAAAATATGCAGCCCAGCGTACTAAACGGGCCATCGGGCCGGCCCGTTTACTAATCAGGCCGTGCCTGGGCCAAGGAGCAGCGCCCGTGGACCGGCACGGCACGGTCCGGCTATTAAACGTGCCACGGCGGGCTGTGCCGGGTCAGGCACGATTAGCACAGGCCGTGCCGGGCCGGTCCGTCTGGCCAGGTATAGTCTATGGTTGGAGTTGGCCTTGCACTACCCAACAAATAGGAGTACAGTAAAAGTAGGCAGCGGGCTGGTAATAATGCAAGCAGCCTGCCAGAACCCCGGTAGGCATGCGTGAAGCAGCAGCAAGAGTGCAAGAGTAATGAAGGATCAAGAGTATATCCGACTTACACTGAACATTCAGACTTGCAAATGAATTGTCTTCAACACTTGAAATACAAGTAAAGGGATTTTTAAATTGAATCAGATCACGGACCTCCTGTTTGTAGTAAATGAATGGTCTAGTATTACTATAATAATGATCATCAGTAAGATTAAAAAAAAAGAAGGCCCAGACGTATTAAAAAGCTCCGCTAGAGGTAGACGCTGTACTACCTCAGCTCACAGACGCTACTCGTCTGAAGCAGTTGAAGCTCCGTGCGGAGCTCAGCTCACAGAACAGAAGCACACCAAGTCACCAAACAAACAGCGGCTGGAGGAGGAGGAAGCAGCGACCCATTTGAGCCCACATCCAGTGACCCACTCCGCGCCTCCACCTAGAGGAGACCTCAGAGTTTGTGAGGTCCTCCTTCCCCATGGCGGCCATGGCCAGGAGCAACAGCAGCAATGGCCACGGCTACCACCACGAGGCGTCCACCACTTCCTCCTCCTCTTCCTCCACGTCGTTGGCTCGGGGGCGGAGATCACTGGAGCAGCAGGTCCCCGGGACACCGGGGCGGCCGTTGCTGTTCCTCACCTCATCCTCCTCGAGCCCGGCCCACCCCCATCTCGTCTCCTCGAGGAGGTCAGTACCTTCCAAGTGGGAGGACGCGGAGAAGTGGCTGACGCAGTCGTCCGACCACCGCGGCCATCACCATGGCAAGGCGGCCTCCAAGCAGCACCGCATTGGAGGACCGGCGCCGGCAACGGCGAGGAGGACCTCACTAGACGCCAATGCGCTTGCTTTGTACACACTACCTGCAGAGGTGCTCCTCAAAGGTGAGCACCAACTCTTGTTTTGGATTTAACCAGAAATTTCAGTGTTTATTCTTCGTCAAGAAAAGCTCTGCTTTACAGACAAGTACACCGACAACGTGGAGCCGTCCAAAGAGAGCTTCGTGTTCCGGAGCTCCTACTGCGAGCCGGCCAAGAATGGCGCTGCGGCGGTGACCTGCGGAGATGATGACTTCCACCGGAGGGACGTCGGCACGGAAATGACGCCCCTGGGGAGCTCCCCGACCTCACGGTGCCACACGCCGGTCAAAAGCACCTCCCCGGCAAGGCACAACACGCCGACGGGCCGGTCGGGGCCCCTTGTGCCGTACAACAGCGGCAGTGGCATGGACATCTCGGAGCTGACGGACTGCCATTTCGCCAAGCTGGACCTGGGCGCGCAGTTCGATTCCATGCTCGTCAACTGGAGCTCCAAGGAGGAGGAGGAAGAGGAGGTGTCCAAGAGCCTCAGCCACTTCGAGGCCAGCGCCGGCGACGGCGGCAGAGCCTGCGATAAGCGGGTTGCCGCCGTCACCGAGTGCCGGTGGGAAGACGATGAGAGAGCCAAGAGTTGCATAAGGTGTGTGCATTTTGCATCTTGTAGCTTGTGAGGATTTGTAGTAATTTGGTTGTGCTTTATTTGGTTATTAGGTATCAGAGGGAAGAGGCAAAGATTCAGGCCTGGATTAACCTGGAGAGTGCCAAAGCTGAAGCACAATCCAGAAAGCTAGAGGTGAGAATGAAATCTCATCTTGTGCATAATGCATATTGCAACTCTTTTAGGCACCATCATAAACTGCATTCAGAAGTTCAGACGACAAATTTAACAGCATGAAATTAGAAGGGTGGAAGCATTGATGTATTCATTGTTCGATGTTATCCCCTCAATCCTTGTTAACCATTCCAGCTCACTGCAATTCTTTAACCGGTTTTGCTGCTGAGCTGGGCTACCATTCTCAGTCATGGTAGCCATGTGAATATCTTCGGTCGGAGAGCCAAACAATGTCGTTTAACCCTAATCTAAGATGAGGACCTGTATCCTAATGATGTTGTGGTAGTACTACATTACTACAACCGATGCAAATGCACGGTGTACTGTACTCCGTGCTGTCAGTAACATATCATTATCGCAGACATAGAATTCAAAAGGAATTTTCAAACATTTCCCCCTGATGCATTGAGAATGATACTTAATGCGAACATGTTCTTCTCCGTGTCAGATCAGAACCCCTCACGTTTTTTTGACGATGTGTGTTGGTCAGGTAAAGATTCAGAAGATGCGGTCGAACCTGGAGGAGAAGCTGATGAAGAGGATGACGAGCGTGCACAGGCGCGGCGAGGAGTGGCGCGCGGCGGCGCAGGCGCAGCACCTGCAGCAGCTCCGGCGCGCCACCACGGAGCACCAGGCCCCGCGGGTGAAGACGATCAGCCACCACCTCTCCGGGACCGGGAGCAATGCGTCCTGCGGCTGCTTCCCCTGCAACAGTGACAACATCATCAGCGGCAACCTCCTCAACTATTAGTTACTGTAGGTTAATTACTGGAGTGCTGCCTAGTTTGACATCACCATGTTCCACCTCTCCGATTAACGTTCTTCTTTCTCACGATCAAGTTATCACAGCTCTCCGATTAACTTTCGAGATAACCTTGTTTTCTCTGGCCAAACCAGCGGTAGACAGTCATGCACTCATGGTTGGACTTGGATAGTCTAACATGCCTCCTGAAGATTGCATGGAATCGCAGACAACCTCAAGCACAGAAGCTCTGCTTTGGTTGGACGACCAAGTACTCATTTGTGAGCACGTCGTTTGGCGTGCTTGTCTGTCTGAGTGCATTTTCATTACCGCTAACCAAGGGTGAAGGGGACACGCGCTGTCGACGAGAAGGCCGTCGCGCACGGAGAGTCGTGCCATTCTTTGACCAGCACGCACAAACGAACAAACGGACGCCTCGCTACGCTTTTCCAGCAGCTCCTGCCCTGCCCCTGCTTCTGCGCCTGCTCCTGCATGCATTTAAAGGGACACATGCGGCAGGCATGGCGAGTACAGTACGCGGCCATGTAGGACGGAGTATGAGGGTGTGAAGCTGTTTGGTTACCGGCCGCACCTTGCCACGCCAAAGGTGCGGCGCGCCACAGCTTCTTAGACCGTCGTTTGGTTGTCTCCTAAAGTTAGACTCGCCACAGACATGCAGTGTTTTTTGCAGTTGATTTCTCGCTACACTCTGTGGCGTTCGTTTTCAACGCCAAACTTTATGGCGCATCGCAAGTGCGGCTAAACAGATGTGGCGCCACTTGTCTATAACCAAACAGCCCCATGTGTGTCCGCATACAACCTAATCAGGCCCATGCGGGAAGGAAGAGGCATGTTTGGTTGTCTGGTTTCATTGTTGGGCCTGCATCGCACGCTTCTCAAAATAGCCTAGAGCCTGCCTCGCTGGAAACGTTCGGATTGGCAGTTTCTGGGGCGAGGGGGGGATGGCGGGAGATGGGAAATCTGACGCGCCGTCCAGGCGCCAAATCTAGCCTTGCCCCTATTTCCACTCTGTAGGGTCGAAAGTATGTCTAGAGGGGGGTGATTAGACTACTTGACTAAATAAAAGCTTAACCTTTTTCCAATTTTAGTTCTTGGCAGATTTTAGCTATTTTAGGACAAGTCAAGCAATCATCACACCATTCAAGCAAGCATACAAAGTGTATATTGGCAGCGAAAAGTAAAGCATGCAACTTGCAAAAATGTAAAGGGAAGGGTTTGGAGAATTCAAACGCAATTGGAGACACGGATATTTTCCCGTGGTTCGGATAGGTGGTGCTATCCTACATCCACGTTGATGGAGACTTCAACCCATGAAGGGTAACGGTTGCGCGAGTCCATGGAGGGCTCCACCCACGAAGGGTCCACGAAGAAGCAACCTTGTCTATCCCACCATGGCCATCGCCCACGAAGGACTTGCCTCACTAGCGGTAGATCTTCACGAAGTAAGCGATCTCCTTGCCCTTACAAACTCCTTGGTTCAACTCCACAATCTTGTCGGAGGCTCCCAAGTGACACCTAGCCAATCTAGGAGACACCACTCTCTAAGAAATAACAAATTGTGTGTTGATGATGAACTCCTTGCTCTTTTGCTTCAAGTGATAATCTCCCCAACACTCAACTCTCTCTCATAGGATTTGGATCTGGTGGAAAGAAGATTTGAGTGGAAAGCAATTTGGGGAAGTCTAGAGATCAAGATTCATATGGTAGGAATGGAATGTCTTGGTCTCAACACATGAGTAGGTGATTCTCTCTCAGAACATATGAGTTGGAAGTGTAGATGTGTTCTGATGGCTCTCTCCACGAATGAAGAGGAGGTGGAGGGGTATATATAGCCTCCACACAAAATCCAACCGTTACACACAATTTACCAATCTCGGTGGGACCGAATCAACAAACTCGGTCGGACCGAAAAGGTAAACCTAGTGACCGTTAGAGATTTTCGGTGGGATTGACATGCAACTCGGTAGGACCGATTTTGTTAGGGTTAGGGCATAACGTAATCTCGGTGAGACCGATTACACAAACTCGGTGAGACCGATTTTGGTAATTAGCTAACCAGAGAGTTGGCCAGGCAAACTCGGTGGGACCGATTTGCTCTTTCGGTGGGACCGATTTGCTCTTTCGGTGAGACCGAAAAGTTACAAAAAGGAAACACAGAGTTTACATTGCAATCTCGGTGGGACCGATCCGCTCTTTCGGTGAGACCGAAAAGTTACGAAAGGGAAATAGAGAGTTTGCAATCCCATCTCGGTGAGACCGAGATCCCTATCGGTAGAACCGAATTGCTAGGGTTTGGCAGTGGCTTATGACATATGAAACTCGGTGGCGCCGGATAGATAGAATCGGTAGGACCGAGTTTGGCTTAGGGTTTAGGTCATATGTGGATATGGGAAAGTAGTTGAGGGTTTTGGAGCATATCACTAAGCACATGAAGCAAGAGGCTCATTAAGCAACACCTCATCCCTCCTTGATAGTATTGACTTTTCCTAAAGACTCAATGTGATCTTGGATCACTAAAATATAAAATGAAGAGTCTTGAGCTTTTGAGCCTGAGCCAATCCTTTGTCCTTAGCATTTTGAGGGTTCCACTTTCACCATCCATGCCATGCCAATCATTGAGCTTTCCTGAAATAATCATCTTGGAATAGCATTAGCTCAATGAGCTATATGTTGTTATGAATTACCAAAACCACCTAGGGATAGTTGCACTTTCAATCTCCCCCCTTTTGGTAATTGATGACAACATATAGATCAAAACTTCGACAAATGATAATAAGCATGAAATATATCGTCGCTTTGAGAAGTATGTGACAAGTAAGAGCTCCCCCTAAATTTGTGCATATTTAAAATTTGCTTTGGAATGCAAATGCACAAAGAGTTAGAGTCATGGGTTACTCTTCCATGTCACATACATCTTGGTGGAGCGCTTAAATTGATAAGAATGAAATACATGCACTCATCATCAAGAAAAGTGAATGATCACATAAGATAGATAGGATAATAACATTCATCAAGCATTAAGTGTAGCTTATGATCAAACACATGATCATCAATGTCTCACAGATAATGACATAGTATCTCAAGCACTCAAAAGTAAACAAAATTCGAAAAACCACCAAATAAAGCAAGAGAGAAAAGCAACACACTCTCTCGAAGCCTATGATCTATACATTTTCCCCCCCTTTGGCAACAAGTTACCAAAAAGTTCCTAGAAAATGCATAGTGCTAAATCGACACTCAGGCTTGATCTTTAGGTGGTGGTGGAGTCCGAATCACTCCAAGGACGAAGGCTTTCGTAGACGCTGAAGTAGACGCTGGAGTTGGAGCTGAAGTAGATGCTGGAGCAGGTTGGGCTGGTGCTGCGGCTGGAGCTGAGGCGGTTGCTCTTGTGTCAGGAACTGGCACTGCAGACGACCTCGGAGCTCGTGGCACTCGTGGCACTCTGGCAAAGGCATCAGTGGTTGTCTTCCCTTTCCTCTCCTGCATGTCATCTTGGAGCTTCTCCACTGCAGTCTGAATCTCTGTCACCTTGATATCCAAGTCATAGAACTTTTGTTCTACGATTCACTCTAGGCTTGCCTGGTTCTGAGTTAGGGTGGCTAGTCCTTTCTCAATCCGCAGGGTGGATGCAATCAAGTAACTGAGCTGCTCTTGCTTGTTCTTCAAGAAGTACTCAGATGCCTCCTCTTGAGTTGGCATCTTGGCAGCTTTCTCCTTTATAGCTTTCTCCTTCTTGGCTTGTGCTTGTGCAGATGATGGTTCATTCTCAGTCATGACAACTTGATTATCTTCAAAATCTAGACGGATGGGCAGGTGTTCCTTGTCCAATAAGTATATGCCCGTGCCCATCTTGGAGTTAATGAGCTCCTGAATTTGTGGGGCATACCCACAGCTCCTCTTCTGGTCTGCTGCAGTCCTCTTGATTGTTTCTATCATAAGGCTCATCACCTTGAACTTCTGTGGCACATCAAAGATATGTAGCAAATTGATCGCATGGCCTCTGATCATCTTGTGATCACCTGACTTGGGCAACAAGGTGTGCCTCAGTATCCAATTGATGGTTGGCAGCCCTGACAGAAGATAGTGTACTGAGCCAAACTTGAAAGTGTCAAGTGCTTCATTTGGAATTTCCTTGTACATGTTTGACATTGAGTTATGATCCATCTTCTTCTTGGAATAGACATCCAAGTCATCTTCCTGCTCTTCTGGGGCATTGATCAGCTGAGCCCATTCAGCAACTGTAGATTGGTACCTTGTACCTTCAAACATCCAAATTATCCTACCATCTGGATAAAAATATGCTGTGGAGTAGAACTGCATGATGAGTTCCTCATTCCACTTTGTGAGCTTCTGCCCAACAAAGTCCTCTACTCCACATGCCTTGAAGTTGTCCTGCACTCCAGGATAGTGCTCTTCGTTGTCCTTGATGTATTCCCAGTCGACCCATCTCATATCACAAATTATTGGCTTCTTATCAAGCATCACTGTCTCATAGAAGTCCTGTCGTTCCTTAGTATGGAACCTATAGTCAACAGCAGTCCTTCTCCTTGAAGCATACGGGTCTGCTTCTCTCCACTTCCTGAGCCCTGAATCTCTCCTGAGCTTCATGTCCTCAGCCACAGGATGAGCATCATTGTGGTCTAGGATCTTGGGCTTGAGTTTTCTCAGAACTTGCTCTTCCTCTTCTTCTGCAGTGTCAGGCACTGGGGCCTTGTTCTTCTCAGCAGCTGGGATGCTTCTTGTATTCCTCTTTGGTTTTGGAGCTGGCTTGGCCTTGGAAGCAGTTGCCCCTGATCTTATGGCATCACCCATCAGCTTGGGTGCCTTAGGTGCTGGTGCAGCAACCTCTTCCTCTTCCTCTTCTTCCATGATGGGAGCTTTTCCAAGCACTTTGGCTACGGTCTTCTTGACCCTTTCCTTCCTATTCTTCCCTTCAGCAGCAACTGGCTCTATGGGAGTGGGCTTCTCAGGAATCTTGGTTGAAGCTCTGGCCTTTGGCATGGGCTGCCTGCCTGCTGGCCTCTTGACCTTCAACCCTGGCTTGGTGCTCTGTCTTGGGTCAATTCTCTTGGAAGTTGCTTCCTCTTCTGCCACATAATCCTCATCCTCTGATTCCGAGGTTCTCTTCTTCCTCTGTCTGGTGGCAGCTTTAGGCAGATTGCTAGGAGTACTTCTGCTGCCATCATCTGAAGAACTTGAGGGACTAGTGCCCTCACTCATCTGCACTTGCTGTTCTGACATGTTCTGGCTATCACTCTGATCAGACATGTTGCAAACTCTAACTACTGACCCTGTGAATAGGTTATAGATGAGATAGAGTGGATGAGCATCACAAAATGCAGAGATTTTTGCAAAAGAATGATTCAAAAACTTAGTTTTAGTTTCCCACTGAAATCATCTCGGATCTACCGATTTTTAAACTCGGTGATACCGAAGCAGTTTTAGAACCTAAACTAGTGAACTCGGTCAGACCGAGTCACAGTTCGGTGGCACCGAGACTGCTAGGGTTGCACAGAGTTCCAAATTCGGTCACACCGATTAGTAATACTCGGTCAGACCGAGTCTCACTTGTGCAATGGCATCAGCCAAATCGGTGGGACCGAGTTTTTCAACTCGGTGGGTCCGAGATGGTTTCGGCGGAAACCTAACCCTAAAATTTTCGAATCAAACCTAATCTACGAGTTCATTGACTGGATAGAAGTTTGTCAATCATGGCAAGAATCAATATGATCACAATGTGCTAGGAATCGGATTAGAGAATAGCACAAAGATCGAGTCCATACCCTAGTTCGGCGGAGACTCGCTACGGCGGCAACGGCGAGGTTGATTCCCGTTGACGGTGACGGAGACCAGCGACTGGAGGCGGCTGGCGGCGAGGAGACGATCCGGAGATCACGTTGGCAGAGCAGGCTATCGCGCGGGCGAAGGGGTTCGGAGAAATTTCCAAATTTTTGCCCATGACTATATATAGCCCGACCCTGTCGGTGTGACCGAGTGGAACAACTCAGTGGCACCGAGATGCAAAACCGTATACAGTTGTTGCAACTCCGTGTGACCGAATGGTTCAAATCGGTTGCACCGAGATCGAAAACATAGATCAACTTAATGATCTCGGTAGGACCGAAAGTAGGATATCGGTCAGACCGAGAGTCACAAAGAGGTTTTGGAAGTTTAATTCTATGACGAATCGGGGACTCCGAGTGCTCCTCACACAGAGTGGTTCGAATCTGACTTGATCAAATTTTGTGATGTAGCATGAATAGAGTTTGAGACGAGAAAAGCATAGATAGCTAGAGGAGGTTCTTAGGCATTCTTGTCCATCCACTTGGCAAAAGGAAATAAAACCAAACAATCAAAACAACAAGTGGATGTCCTCGAATGAGTAAAATATGCAACCAACATGCTCACACAATAAGATGGCAATTGAAATATGTGACAAAGCATTCACAACCAATTCTAGCATCTATCAAGCAATTTGCGATGACTAGGTCATCTATATATGAGTATATTGACTTAGGAGTCAAGTGAGAACACTTGATCATAGGTCATACTCATCGTTTAAGCTCAAGTGGGGTTATCACTTTTACATAAAGCATTGTTGTGTTCACATCTTTAGAGTTGCTTTAGCTCAAGTCTTAGAGTAAAGCTCCCCCTAGATGTGAGATCCCCCCTAAGAGGGATGAACTAACCTTGGGTTTTGTCGATGATGACTTCATGTAGATGTTGAAGATGTGGATGCTCAATGTTAATGTAGATCACTTGGAGCTATCCATTTGAGTGAATTGCACTTTCAATACCTACATGGGTTAGTCCCACAATGAACAAACAAGGATATCCATAGACATAGAGTGATGCACACACAGGATGATGTCCATGAAAACTTTTAGGTTACCTTGTCCCTTGTCTTACCAACAAGAGGGTTTGTGACTCCTTGAACTAGTGCAAGATGTGGAAGTTGATTGCACTTGTTCTTGCCAAAATGATAAGAGTGAAGTATATTGGCGGAGTCACCCTCAAGAACTCTCTAGTTCTTCTTCTTTTGGATCCACACCATCTTGATGGGAATCCTTGGAGTTGTAGTCGTACTTGATGAAGTGGAACTTGAAGTGGTCTTGGGAATCCACTTGACCAAGGTCTTAGGAGCTTCTTCAAATGCATCAATCTCCTCTTGAAGCTTGTCCTTGCCTTTTTGCTTGTAGTCTTGTGGTGGAAAATCATCTTGAGCTTGTGTCCCTTTGAAGGAAGTATCATACTTCTCTTGTTGAGGAACAAACTTTGTCTTGGGGTATTGATCTTCTTCCCACTCAACTCCATTGGCATTGAACTTTCGTTCAAAACCAACACCTTGATTCTTCCGGTGCATTCCTTGCTTGCGCACAATTTCCTCGAATTGCTTACTCCCCGCAAGGCTTTTGTACACTCCTTTCTCTATAATTCCCTTCAATAAGCTATTTTCTTGCTCAAGTGTAACTTGGCTAAGAGAATCATTAGTGGAATCAAGAGAACTACTAGAAGCAACAATATTGGATTTAGCATGATCATTGTTACTACTAGAGGAAGAATCTTTCTTGTTCTTGTTACTAGACTTGACTTGAGGCATGTAAGTGGATAAGAGTAAACGCTTGGCAATGTAAGAAGAACTTTTCTTGCGGAGATCATCATTGATTGCTTTTAAAAACTCATGCTCTTGCTCAAGATTGAGCTTTTCAAAGCGTAACTTCTCATGAGCTCTTAAAAGTTCTCGATGATCTTCAAAGATAGTTTCATGAGCTAACTTAAGAGTGCTTAGTTCTTTAGTTAGAGCCTCAATCTTCTCCTTATCATTGTCATTCGTTTTGTCTTGATTAGCATGATTAATTGACGTTTCATCATAGTATTCATCACTAGAGTTGTCAACAAGAAAATCATCATCACCTAACAAGTCATCTTCATCACTATTAAAATCAACATACTCGGTGTGTGTTACCTTAGGACCTTTGGCCATGAAGCATCTTCCAATTCCTTCATTTGGTGAGTCAAATATGTCGTAGGAGTTGGTTGACACAAGTGCTAGACCGGCAACACCTTCATCTTGAGTATATTCGGAATTGGAGTGATAACTTCTCTCGGAGTGGCTGTCGGAGTCAGAGCCAGACACCCATTCACCAACATGAGCTTGATGTCTTCGTCTTGTGTAGCTTCTTGATGATTTTTCCTTCCTTTCCGAATCCTTGCTTCTCCGTGAGTATCTTCGTTCATAATGATCATCTCTACTCCTTCTCTCTCTTGGTGATGATTCTTTGCTTCTTCTTTTTGGAGAGTCTTTTCTTCTCTTGTAGGGAGCCATACACTCATTGGAATAGTGTCCGGGTCTTCCACAATTGTAGCAGTTTCGCTCTCGACTAGAAGATCTTTTGTCATTCTAGGACCTTGACTTGGAGCTTCTATCTTTGCTTCTATTCTTATAAAATTTGTTGAAGTTCTTCACCATTAAGCTCAATTCTTCATTGAAGTTTTGTTTCTCACTTGATGATGTAGGGGCTTCACATGAGGCTTTGTAGGCACCACTTGATTTGTTGTGAAGTTCCTCTTTATCCTTAAGTGACATCTCATGAGCAACAATTCTTCCAATTACCTCCGTTGGCTTGAGATCTTTGTAATTGGGCATCATTTGGATCAATGTGCACACGGTATCATATTTTCCATCCAAGGCTCTTAGAATCTTCTTGATGATGAATCTATCGGTCATCTCTTCACTTCCTAAGCCAGCAATCTCATTTGTGATGAGAGCAAGCCTAGAGTACATTTCAGCGACACCTTCACCATCCTTCATTTTGAACTTGTCAAGTTGACTTTGAAGCACATCCAATTTGGATTCCTTGACGAAGTTGGTACCTTCGTGCATATCAATCAAAGTGTCCCAAATTTCCTTTGCATTCTCAAGACGGCTGATTTTGTTGAATTCTTCGGGGCACAATCCGTTGAAGGGAATATCACAAGCTTGAGCATTGTATTGCAATATCTTCAACTCATCCGCGGTAGCTTCACGGTTTGGTTCTCTCTCATCAAAGAAGTCACCTTGCAAACCAACACACACAATAGCCCAAACGGCGGGGTTATGTCCAAGAATATGCATTTTCATTTTATGCTTCCAACTAGCAAAATTAGTACCATCAAAGTAAGGACCCTTACGGTGATAATTTCCCTCGCTAGACGCCATACTCTCCTAGGTTGTGAAACCAAGGCTATGACCACCAAAAGCTATGGAAATCAAAGCAAATGGAGACCAAAGCTCTGATACCACTTGTAGGATCGAAAGTATATCTAGAGGGGGGTGATTAGACTACTTGACTAAATAAAAGCTTAACCTTTTCCCAATTTTAGTTCTTGGCAGATTTTAGCTATTTTAGGACAAGTCAAGCAATCATCACACAATTCAAGCAAGCATGCAAAGTGTATATTGGCAGCGGAAAGTAAAGCATGCAACTTGCAAGAATGTAAAGAGAAGGGTTTGGAGAATTCAAACGCAATTGGAGACACGGATGTTTTCCCGTGGTTCGGATAGGTGGTGCTATCCTACATCCACGTTGATGGAGACTTCAACCCACGAAGGGTAACGGTTGCACGAGTCCACGGAGGGCTCCACCCACGAAGGGTCCACGAAGAAGCAACCTTGTCTATGCCACCATGGCCATCGCCCATGAAGGACTTGCCTCACTAGCGGTAGATCTTCACGAAGTAGGCGATCTCCTTGCCCTTACAAACTCCTTGGTTCAACTCCACAATCTTGTCGGAGGCTCCCAAGTGACACCTAGCCAATCTAGGAGACACCACTCTCCAAGAAGTAACAAATGGTGTGTTGATGATGAACTCCTTGCTCTTGTGCTTCAAGTGATAGTCTCCCCAACACTCAACTCTCTCTCATAGGATTTGGATCTGGTGGAAAGAAGATTTGAGTGGAAAGCAACTTGGGGAAGGCTAGAGATCAAGATTCATATGGTAGGAATAGAATGTCTTGGTCTCAACACATGAGTAGGTGATTCTCTCTCAGAACATATGAGTTGGAAGTGTAGATGTGTTCTGATGGCTCTCTCCACGAATGAAGAGGAGGTGGAGGGGTATATATAGCCTCCACACAAAATCCAACCGTTACACACAATTTACCAATCTCGGTGGGACCGAATCAACAAACTCGGTCGGACCGAAAAGGTAAACCTAGTGACCGTTAGAGATTTTCGGTGGGACTGACATGCAACTCGGTAGGACCGATTTTGTTAGGGTTAGGGCATAACATAATCTCGGTGAGACCGATTACACAAACTCGGTGAGACCGATTTTGGTAATTAGCTAACCAGAGAGTTGGTCAGGCAAACTCGATGGGACCGATTTGCTCTTTCGGTGAGACTGAAAAGTTACAAAAAGGAAACAGAGAGTTTACATTGCAATCTCGGTGGGACCGATCCGCTCTTTCGGTGAGACTGAAAAGTTACGAAAGGGAAACAGAGAGTTTGCAATCCCATCTCGGTGAGACCGAGATCCCTATCGGTAGAACCGAATTGCTAGGGTTTGGCAGTGGCTTATGACATATGAAACTCGGTGGCGCCGGATAGATAGAATCGGTAGGATCGAGTTTGGCTTAGGGTTTAGGTCATATGTGGATATGGGAAAGTAGTTGAGGGTTTTGGAGCATATCACTAAGCACATGAAGCAAGAGGCTCATTAAGCAACACCTCATCCCTCCTTGATAGTATTGACTTTTCCTAAAGACTCAATGTGATCTTGGATCACTAAAATATAAAATGAAGAGTCTTGAGCTTTTGAGCTTGAGCCAATCCTTTGTCCTTAGCATTTTGAGGGTTCCACTTTCACCATCCATGCCATGCCAATCATTGAGCTTTCCTGAAATAATCATCTTGGAATAGCATTAGCTCAATGAGCTATATGTTGTTATGAATTACCAAAACCACCTAGGGATAGTTGCACTTTCACACTCGCTCACCCATAGCCACTTTCTTCCCTACTGCCTCACCACTGGCGGCGGCTGCGATTTCAGATCTGCGCTAGAGGCGGCGACGGTGGAAGAGGCGGAGGCGTTTGCGGAGGATCTGGTGCTCCCTTTGCTGTTGGCCACCGTCTGGTCAACCTTGTCTGTGCCATCGCTCCTCCTACACTGTCCTCGTCTCCGATGCCGGTAAGCAGCACCCCCTCCTCCCTTTGTTAGGTCGGTAGTTAGACCATTAGGCAAGTTATATGACCGATTTCTCATGCACGGATGAGGCTGATAATTCAGGCAGCACCACTGATAAGTGTGATTCAGGCATGGGTCATGTTCATGAACTAGAGAGTTGTTCGTTGTTTTGGGAGACCTTCGATCTGCTATGGTCCAATGTTTATCCGAGAACAGGAGAGGATTCAAAATCTGAACTACATCTACAACTGCAAGGACGTCGAGGCTCTGTGGATGCCTTGAATGAAAAAAGAACCATTTGCCAGACTTGTCGAGACCTTCAGAAGCAGGGGGGCTGCTACAAGATAACATCAACACCACTTTGGAAGAGCAAGTGGCCATGTTCCTCCATGTTGTTGGCCATAACCATAGGTTCATGGTCATTCACAACACGTTCAGGAGATCAATGGAGACCATTTCTAGGTACTTCAAGTAGGTGCTTTTTGCTATTGGGGCGCTTAGAGGAGAGATGATCATGAGACCATCTGGCCGGACTCCACCCAAGATTTGCGGAAGCCCAAGATGGTATCCATACTTCAAGGTGAGCATTGAGACAATATACACTTTTCATGGCTTGATATGCTTGTATTATTCAAGTTGAGCACTAACACAGGCTTGTGATGCCATTTTCAGGATCGCATTGGGGCAATAGATGGTACTCATGTCACTGCTAGAGTTCCTAGGTCACAGTCTGCAGCATATAGGGGAAGGAAGCACTACACAAGCCAGAATGTGCTTGCTACTATTGACTTTGATCTGAAGTTCACATATGTGCTGGCTGGCTGGAAGGGGTCAGCGCATGATGCTAACATTCTCACTGACAGCATGAGTCGACCTGATGGGATCAACATCCCCGACGACAAGTTCTACCTTGAAGATGCTGGCTATGCATATCGACAGGGTGTTCTTCCACCCTTCAGGAAAACCAGGTACCATCTCAATGAGTTCTCTGGTAGGAACCATCTTAGGACTGCACAAGAGTTTTTTAATCTCAGACACTCCAGCCTTAGAGTAACTGTTGAGAAGGCATTTAGATCTCTGAAGAATAGGTTTAAGATCCTGGATCAGAAGCCATTCCACCCATACTCCACTTAGGTTAGGCTTGTTCTTGCTTGTTGCATTCTGCATAACTGGATCCTCCAGTGGGGCTTTGATGAACACGTGCCTGAGGAGGAAGAGGTCGAGCCTGATGATGTTGTTAGCTCCGGCCATGGTGTGGAGGCATTTGACAATGACGCTTGGAAGAACAAAAGGTTGAAGTGGGCAGAGGCAATGTGGCTTAACAGAGGTCAGTGCAGGATCTGAAGAAGAGGAAGAAGCAGAAGCAGAAGAAGAGGAAGATGAAGAGGAAGATCTGGTGGCAGCAACACCGATGAACTGTCTCCTATTTAGCCAATGGCTCTTAATAATTTGTTCTGTCATTTGATAGTAGTCAGGATGAACTGTCATTTGTTTAACTAGCTGGCACTAGATTGTGTGTGGTAAGCTCACCGCTAGTTAGAAGTGATAACAACACCTTATGCAGGTTGCAACCAAACACCATGTCATATGTGCGCCTAATGCAATGCGGGCAACCAAACGCCAGGTCAAAAATAGTTGTCTCATGCAACTAAGGTACATGTAGGCAACCAAACTATGTGCATCAGGGGTCTTTTTACCTACATCCCCTCAAACCGGCTCACTAGAGCTAGGCTCGCCGGGCCAGGCTCGATTGGCAATGTAACCAAACACGCCCTTATTGTATTTGTTTTGGATGACCATCTGTGGAACTTAATCCGCTCTTCGACCCCTCAAACAAATTATTTTCAAATCCGGCCATCGTGTTCGCGCCTAGTTTTCTCACACCTTCCGATGATGCTGGTTTTCGTTGCATCTGATTAAGACTATGGATGGTGTCACAAGCATAAGACCTCTCGTTGGATGGTTAGGAAGACAGTGGTATTCCCAGCTCATCAGGGTTGAAGTCTCGATGCTCGTTTTTATTCTGGATTTATTTTAGGATTTCCGGTGATGCGCGTTCAGTGGAAGGAGACGTTTTCATCGACTACAAGGCGTCTACGTTGAGTTTGTAAAATCTTAAGATGATATGCCGGATCAGTCAATTGAAGGTACTCATAGCGGTAGGGTGTGCGTGTGTGCGTTTATGGAACCGGATCCTCTAACATTGAGAAGGAAAGTTAGAGAAGCTACAATTCTCTAACTTTCCTTCTTTTCTATCCATATGATTATGGCTAAAATGACTTCAATTATTTTGCAAATTAATGATCTACTGTGTACATCTATAGTAATTTCATACAAACAAATAGATGGTAAAATAAAATAATTTTATATTATTTATATCTACAGTAAATACCAACAGTAAACAACGTACTAACTACCTACTAACAGTCCCTAACTTTCCTTCTTCATTTTACACTAGGCTAATACTATAGCACCGTGACTTTCCTTCTCAATGTTAGAGGATCAGGTTCCTACGTTTGTACGGGTGAGTGTATATGTGTATATACGAGCGCTTGTGTTCGTACTGTGTTAAAGAAACTCTCCACACGTCATGGATGACATCCTCGCCTGGCCTCCGGAGAAATTCGGGCTCTTCTCTGTTAGAAATATCAGAACTTTGTCAATTAGACTAATCCATTAGTAATAGTAAGCATGGCTATCACGGTATGCAACTCATACCGATACCTAAGCATGTGAGCACGTATAGTACATAGAACTGAAACATCCATGAATACAACATATATGGCTAGCACATGAATGCCTAAATGAGGGATAAATAGATCATACCCTTCGGCTGACTAGGCCAACGTAGCGGCGGCAGCTGATACGTCTCCAATGTATCTACTTTTTCTAACGCTTTTCCTCTTGTTTTGGACTCTAATTTGCATGATTTAAATGAAACTAACCCCGGACTGACGTTGTTTTCAGCAGAACTACCATGGTGTTGTTTTTGTGCAGAAATAAAAGTTCTCAAAATGGAACAAAACTTTGCGAGGATTTTTTATATCAATAATATAAGAATTTCTGGAGCCAAGACCTGACGGAGAGGGGCACCTGGGTGGGCACAACCCACCAGGGCGCGCCCCCCTCTCCTTGGGCGCCCAGGTGGGTTGTCCCCACATGGTGGCCCCGCTGACCCTGAAACCAACGCTGTAAATTCCTATTTTTGGAGAAAAAAATCAGGGAGAAAGAATTATTGTGATCCGCGAGACGGAGCCACCGCCAAGCCCTGTTCTTCCTCGGGAGGGCACATCTGGAGTCCGTTTGGGGCTCCGAAGAGGGGGATCTTCGTTCTTCGTCATCACCAACCCTTCTCAATCGCCAATTCCATGATGCTCCCCACCGGGAGTGAGTAATTCCTTTGTAGGCTCGCTGGTCGGTGAGGAGTTGGATGAGATTCATCATGTAATTGAGTTAGTTTTGTTAGGGCTTGATCCCTAGTATCCACTATGTTCTTAGATTGATGTTGCTATGACTTTGCCATGGTTAATGCTTGTCACTTTGGGCCTGGGTGCCATGATTTCAGATCTGAACCGTTTATGTTATCACCATTATATCCATGTTCTAGATCCGATCTTGCAAGTTATAGTCACCTACTACATGTTATGATCCGGTAACCCCGGAGTGACAATAACCAGGACTTCTTTCGGTGATGATCATAGTTTGAGGAGTTCATGTATTCACTATGTGTTAATGCTTTATTCCAGTTCTCTATTGAAAGGAAGCCTTAATATCCCTTAGTTTGCAATATGGACCCCGCTGCCACGGGAGGGTAGGACAAAAGATGGCATGCAAGTTCTTTTAATACAGCATGTATGACTATTTACGAAATACATGCCTACATTATATTGATGAACTGAAGGTAGTACCGAATAGCCCTAGGTTATAACTGTCACATGATGAATATCATCCAACAAGTCACCGATCCAATGCCTACAAACTTTTCCATATTGTTTGTGCTAAGTTACTACTGCTATCATCACTGTTACACTTGCTACAAAATTACCGCTATCACTGTTACTGTTACTATTGCTGCTGTCACTGCAGATAATTAATCTCTAGGTGTGGTTGAATTGACAACTCGGTTGCTAATACCTTCAAATATTCTTTGGCTCCCCTTGTGTCGAATCTATAAATTTGGGTTGAATACTCTACCCTTGAAAACTGTTGCGATCCCCTATACTAGTGGGTTATCAGCAGCGGCAGCCTCCGTGTCGTCCGTCTCCTTCTTCTTGGAGGTGGCGTTGTCGACCATGGTGTCGATGCAGGGGAAATAATGCAAGCAGAGGAGGAGGAAGACGGGGACGGGTCTCATAGACATAGGTGTGTTCCTCCAAAGATCGCTCTATAGGATAGTATATTGCTTATACAAGCTTTGGAACACATTAAGACAAAAGTCAACCTGCCTTACAGATTATGAGAGTATTGCATCTCCAGCGGAGAGAGTCTATAATGATACTCTCCTCAATTGACCGCTGGATTGTTTTCCCAGGTCCTAATTCACGGGATCTCTGATCACATAGGTTGGGTTGCCCCCATGGCAACTCACATGGGTCTCATGGCCATCTACCTCGGTGCATTTTCTATAAAAATCCGTGATAGCCCTTCCGTGAAGGGATACATTAGATTCTTAACAGTTTGGATATAATCCAGCACTATTACTCTAGAGTTTCTACAATGTCTGACAGATTTTAATCTTCTTGTTATGTGCTTCATGGATTGCATGTTGTCCTTTGAACTTTTAGCCTTGACAATCATTGTTTGATTATCATAGTTCATAAGGATAGTCGGGACTGGCATATCCATCAAAAGCTCTCGAAGCCATTCTGCTTCGACGCATGCTGTGTCTAATGTTGTGAGTTCTACTTCCATAGCCGATCTCATTAAGATCGTGTGCTTGGAAGACTTCCAGGAAATAGTGCCACCACCAAGTGTAAACACATATCGACTTGTGGCTTTCATCTCATTAGCATCAGATATCCATTTTGAATCACTATACCCCTCAAGTACCGGCGGGTACCCAAAACGGTGAATTCCATAGTTCACAGTACCTTGCAAATAATGCATGGCTCACTCAACTGCATGCCGGTGCACAACTCCCGGATTAGAAACAAACCGGCTTTGTTTGCACACAATAAATGATATGTTAGGCCGAGTAGCACAAGCTAGGTAAATGAGTGAACCAATCACTTGAGAATATCTCAATTGATCTACAGTCGTGCCTTTGTATTTTTGAATCCGCACGCTAGGATCATATAGTGTAGCGACCCGACCTCAAACGGTCAAGTCTCTATGCTTCAGTGTCATCCCTAGATCGCTAATGCTGACACACATAGTACTCGAAGGATTTATAACAGAGTAGCAATCACACACTTAATACATCGATGTCTCCAAAAGAGAACTTATTACAATAAATATGGCTTAAGGCCATCTAATACGATAACAGCGGAAGGCTTGGAAGATAAAGTGAGTCCATCAACTCCAACGACATAGCTAAGCTGCACGGCAACGACCTAGCGAACCTTACTCCTCGTCTGAAAAGTCTGCAACGTGATATGTTGCAGCCCGAAAACGGGTCAGCACATGGAATATGCTAGCAATCTAACACAGTAGAGCAATGAATAGAAATAATGCTAACACTATATGCATATTTGGCTGGTGGAGGCTGTATGGTTATAAGGTTTTTGCGAAAAGCCAATTTTTCCCTACAACAAAGGAATAAGGTTTATTTTAACTATCATGGTAGTTGAAACATCATTGAGAAGGTTCCTCCAACTCAATCCCAATTAAAGTAGTTCATTAACCCAACAAATTAATTTAGAGTGATGAGATACCATAGGATAATCCAAGTACTAGATACTCAAGATGTCCATAACCGGGGACACAACTAACCATGGTTAGATTGTACACTCTGCAGAGGTTTGCGCACTTTTCCCCACAAGACTTGATCTCCTCCGTTGGATTTCTCGCACTACATGGTGTTTGAGAAACGGATGACCGAGACATAGTCTTTCAGAAGAATTTACTCTTTACTCTGGGTGGACAGTTACACCTACTTTCCCTCTACATCTGCTAGCCCACCACTAAAAGAGGTCACACAACTTACTCATACTATGCCAGAGCCCATAATGGCTTGTGGCTGCACACGGAAGGTTCTAGCATGAATAACCTTAAGATCCCTTTGAGCCTAGGTGGCGGACTGTATGATGATCACATGGGTACTCTGGGATATCCTAGGACAACACTGGATTCTCCAGGTGCCCAAACAAGCAATCCACCCAGATGTGTATTAAAGTTGCCACCTTAAGTTGAACCATTAATTAAAAATCTCACATCCGTCATGGATACACTCAAACCCAATCCACGTCTATGAGCATAACATGGCAATATAAGCAACGTAGAGGTAACTCCCGAGGGTTTGATAATAAAACAGGTAATAGGTTCTGCCTCATCATCTACTTCCCAAACCCACAAGTTAATGTCAGGACCCCGATCCTAAGTCACACTGATCTAGCATGTAACACATCATATCACTTTGGGGCCTCACGCACGGTATTCCCACTGGTGCCACCTTACCTGGCCCGGGACCGTTCGCGCCTTTTGGCTCACGTATATGATAGTGTTGCTAGCATCCATATGACAAAGAACCCGGGCCGACATGACTAGTAGTGAACCCAAAGTGGCACTAACTTACGGGGACAAGCATACATGAATCAACATTGAGCATGTCGGTCAGCAGCGTGCGAATCCGGGCTGTAGCACTGGGCTAACAGGACTCCGGTGAACCGGGCTGTAGGAGGCTAGGCAGGACTCTGGATATCACCGCGTGACATTTCCTTGAAGGTACAGACACAGGAACGAAGTGAATCACATGCCGGCCACTCAAGTGTTCCGGAGCAGTAGTGCTGGGCTAGCAGGACTCCGGTGAATCGGGCTGTAGCGGGCTACTATGGCTCATGGAAGCACAAGACTACATTTCCCCATAAGAGAGGCTACCAAGGATAAACAACTAGGTTGTCGGATCCCACACATACCAAGCATTTCAAATCATACACACAATATGCTCGATATGTGTAAATACAACATGGCATCACAACAAGACTCTACGACTCAAAGTATTTATTCATTAGGCTCCGAGGAGCGAGAAATTACAAACATGTGTCTCATGACCCCAACATACAGAGCATACAAGCAACAAGCACATGCAGAAGCTTAACATGTCTGAGTACAGACTTCTACAAATGAAAAAGGCTGAGAAGCCTGACTATCTACCAGATCCTGCCGAGGGCACAAGATCGTAGCTGAGGTATCAAGATAAACGTCGAAGTCCACGCAGAACTACTAGCGGGACTGACGTCTCTCTACAAAACATGAATAGGCAAACGTGAGTACAAATGTACCCAGCAAGACTTACATCAAAACTATCTACATATGCATCGGTATCAATAAAGGGGGTGGTGGAGTTTAACTACAGCAAGCCAGCTTTGACTCGGTGGCTATCCTGAACTACGACTGCAAGTAACTCTTTTGAGGTGGCGCACACGAGTCCACATATTCACCAATCAATACACCACCATGGATCCGCTCCCGTCTCCCTACGAGAACGCCGTCCATAGCACTCATGCTTATCTTGAGAGTTTTAGAGTATCCACTTTCACTTGTCTATGAACTGTATAGGCAACCAAGTAGTCCTTTACCGCGGACACGGCTATTCGAATAGATGATGTTAACCCTACAGGGGTGTACTTCTTCATACACGCTCTCACCACTTATCGTCGTTTACACGACATGTACTCGGCAACCTTCAAGCGGAAGCCCAACGAGGGTGTCAGCCACGGCCTACCTAAACACTCAAGTCTCTTGTCCAGGTTTATCACCTATCCAGGTTCCATCCACAGGGAGTCCGGCCGAGGTTTCCACATACGGCCCCGAACGATGTGTATAGGGTTCCGAGACACCAAACGGGCGCCCGGCATGCCCGGCCATGGTGTATCTACCGCATCATAGCCCACCCCTAGGGTCAGCACTACGCACGGCCGCCAACACATATCCTATAAACACCAGAAACTAATTGCAACTCCTGGACAAAGGACTAGGGTAGTTAAGAAGCCGAGAGGGTCCATTGGTTTCGGGCCCAATGCATGGTAGTAGCTGGTTCTTGAATCACACATACAGATCTCGGTGCTTAAGGACGGTTCCAATGAAACAACCCACCATGTACTCCTACATGGCCTCTTATCGGTACCTTTACCAAATCGTGCTCAACACACTTAGCTCACACACAGTAGGACATGTTCACAACTTTCCAATTCATCCCCGATGAATCAGACCTGACACAACTCTAAGCAATAGCAGGCATGACAAACAAGCATGAATGAGTAGGCACATCAGGGCTCAAACAACTCCTACTCATGCTAGTGGGTTTCATCTATTTACTGTGGCAATGACAGGTCATGCAGAGGAAAGGGGTTCAACTACCGCAACATGTAATAGTTGAATCGTTGTTGTCCTAATGCAGTAAAAGAGAGTAGGATGGAGAGGGTGGGATTGTATCAGAATGAACAAGGGGGTTTTGCTTGCTTGGCACTTATGAAGATAGTAATAGCTCTTCATCGTGTCATCGAACTCATCGCCGGAACCACGTTTATTGAGAGGGGACAATACCGGCAAACAAGGAAGAAACACAATCAATGCAATGCAAATATGATGCATGCTCATGACATGGCAATATGCTGTTGATTGAACTAATGCAACTAGCAACATATTAAATGAAGTTGGTTTGAACACAACATTCAAATTCAACTCCATATGTGATGATTTAAATGGCACTTATTTGATTTGACCTGATCAGCAGGCATAAGTTGTTCAAACATGCATGATAATGCCATAATCAGATTCTTTGGATTTTTCTGATCATTTTTCATATATAACTTATTTCATTCTGAGCTACGGTTGATTTTATATGATTTTTAGAAGTTTTGGGTATTTTTTGAAAATAATAAATCATTTATGATTTATTTCAAAATTCTAGAAAGTAATTACTGCATTAGCCTGACGTCAGGGTGATGTCAGCAAGTCAACAGGGCTGGTCCGGGTCAAACCTGACCAGTGGGGTCCAGTGGTCAGTGACCCAGTGCATCCTAGGGTCAATGACAGGTGGGTCCGGTCAATAGACACGTCAGCACAGTCAACTCCGACGCGTGGGTCCTGCTGGGTTATAAACTAAACAAAATAGAAAATAAACCCGGTGTTAATTAGGCGTGGGGCCCAGCTGTCTGTGTCACTGGAGGGTTTAATTAGTGGGTCATTAGCCACTAATGATGCCCACGTCACCTAAATGGCGATTTAGCCGCCGGTGCTAAGCAGGACGCCGCGGCGCTCCTCATCCGGGCGACTCCGGCAACGAGAGCGTGCGTGGCTCGTCCCTACGGGTGCAGTGCGACAAGGCGCATCGGGTGTTGGCATCGAGGCGGCTGGAGGTGGAGCGAAGCGGTGGCAGCGGCGACAAGCGTGGCGGCCGGAGCTACGAGCGCGGGGCTGCAGTGCATGGGCGGGCAAACGGAGTGGCTAGGCGGCCCCCGGGAGGCGCTAGGAGCACTATGGTGCCACGAGGGCAAGTAGAGGAAGCTCGGGAGCGCGGGGCTCAACAACCATGGCGGCGGCGAGCATCGGCCAAGGTCGGGATCGCGGCTAGGGGGCAAACGTGTCGACGGGGAGAGCGACAAGAGGCGCAGGGGCTCAGAGTGATTCCGTATGGTAGGTTAGTGGGCTCGGGGACGGCTTGGACGGGGCAGATCAACGCCGGTGATATCCGGGGAGAGGCGGCGGGGACGAGCTCGATGGCGATGCTTCCGGGCGTCTGGGCTTGCTTCCTTCGTCGGGGAGATGTAGGAGATGATGGTGTAGCTCCCGGAGACGGAGAGGGATCAAGGGGTGTCCGGTGTCCATGGCTATGGCGTGCGGCGGTGACGGACCCGTTCGGGTGGGTGAGAGGAAGAGGTCCAGGGGAGGGGAGAGGCCACGGGTGAGGGAGAGAGAGGTCGGGGGGTGCATGGCCTCGTCCAGACGCGTCGGGGCAGCAGCGGGAAGCAGGAGATGGCCGGGCGCGTGCCGGCGTGCGTCGGCCATGCGCGCTGCCTATCGGCGCGGGGAGGAAGACGACAGGGAGCCGGGAAGGTGGGCTGGGCCAGCCACTTGGGCTCCAGGTAAGGCCCAGGTACTATCTCTCTCTCTCTCTCTGTCTTACTCTTTTATAAATCTTTTTGTTTTCTATTTTTTGCAGTATGTTTTGACTTAGTTTAAATACCAAATCACTTTATAAAATTCTCCAAACTTTTATGGGCACTATCTGATTTAAACCAGAGGCCCTCACCAAGTTTCAGAATATTTGGAGCTACCAAATATTTTATAGGAATTAATAGCTCCAATTCAAATACATTAAGAGTTAATTCAAAAATCCAGGAATGACCTAGAAATATGTTCATCATTTTTGGCTGAGGTTTTCACCTTTATCAGAAACCATGAACATTTTCAAAGGGCATTTTGGGTTCATTGAAAATATTTTTAATTTGATCCTAGTTGCATTTCATTTGGTGCTAGGGTTTGAACATCCCCATTTCAAGTTTAACTGAAATTTAAACATGATGCAACACCAGATGCTAGCACTAAGCAGTACCAGAACTAGGGATGTGACAAGTCACCCCCACTAAACAAGAATCTCGTCCCACGATTCGGGACGTGAGGTAAGAGGACGGAGGGGACACAAACTAATACGGTCTTCATGATCCAGGTTGCACTTCATAAGAACGTTGACACGATCACCATCTTTGTCTCGATGTCTTGCTCTGAGAACTCCAACTAACATGACAATGAGAGGAAAGGGAAAACTCCAGGAGGATCGGTTTTCTCGAAGATCGAACAACTCAGGAACAACTCATGGAGTGAGACATTGAAACATCTCCCGAGATGAGACACAAAACATACATCCAGAGGGATGGAGTGTAACAGATGACGAAGGTTCACTAGGTAGACGACAATTCCACACTTAGGAGGGTGGTGAACGGTGTCAACGTAGTAAGGAGTTGGTTGCCCTTCGGACCAAACGGGGCACCTTTGGGAAGATGACTGGTAGAATTATTCCCTTAAGTGGCAAAAAGAATTACGTTTGATACATCGATCATTGAAACTCTCTATACCAACCTAAGGCAATTCACAAACGATCGTTTGACGGAGTTCAAGAGAACGACATACTCGGGCTAGAATGGATGATGTGGACTACCTTGTTGAAGAAAACGTGATGGATGATTTTCTCATCATCGAAAATGGATGGAACCCATGGTAGGACCACTTCTGAAGATGATTCCGAACAACAATTGCTGAGAAGGGCAGCCCATGGGAATTTGGCACAATGGCGGTGCAAGCTGGGAACAAAATGCAACTGTTAGGAATGTTCCAACCATCATATCTGCCTGAGATTCAGATCCGATTGGTGATAGGATACTTCAGACTTAGCATGTCTGAAAAGAAAGTTTGCAACACAAATCGATGAGATGATGTTGCGAGATTCTCAGGAAATGAACTACGATGGTATGCTCCAAAACATGAGCTGGTTCTACTACACACATGTGAACACGTTGTCCCAGACAAGCATGATCACATGGTAGTATTGCAATAAAACACTACCGAGTTCTGATTGGGAACCATCATTGAGATAATGTAGTCTTGTGCATATCTGTCTGGGCCCTTGCAGGATTAGCGCATGAACTTCTTTTCTTTGAACAAAGCAATCTGTGGCTTAGTGTGCTAGGGTATACATATGGAGTGGAGGTAATTAATCTACCATACCATAGAATACATTCGCACATGCATAATTTACTTGGGATGGTACCAGAGGAAACAAAAACAGTCTTTCCCGAACTCACGGTGGCAAGTTGCTCCAAATGCACATGAATTCGAGGAAGTCACTTCTTCCATCCAAGCATAAGCTTCATGAGCGGAACATGAAGGCTTTGCTTACAAAGTTTCCAACACTAGGTTGATGTTCAACATAAATCATGGGGAAGACAAAATGTTGCTGATGGGCTCAACAACAACTCATCAGAATTTCCATATCACTGGACTTCCACCATTATGTGAACAATGTGATAGTATTGGTCAGACCAAAAGATGTAATGGTGTATGCTTGAGGAATCAACCACGAGTAAGACAACATTACGAATATTGTTGGTTCTGATTTGATTTGAAGATAGCCCATGCTCAAATCAAAGTTTTGATAAGTCAAAAGGT
Source organism: Triticum monococcum (assembly GCA_034509565.1). Classification (NCBI taxonomy): domain Eukaryota; kingdom Viridiplantae; phylum Streptophyta; class Magnoliopsida; order Poales; family Poaceae; genus Triticum; species Triticum monococcum. Next base: position 612,488,340 of record CM067842.1, read on the forward strand.
CCAACAACTGATCACAGGGACCAATCGGTGAAGATATCATCTTTCTTCAACAACCACACAAATACAAGGATATCCCTTTGAAAATGAACTAAGTGGGACAAGCTTTCATCTTCCAACTCTCCAAGTTATTGTTTAGCTTATCGAACTAGTTCATGGGTATCCAACATAGAATCTTGGAGAATAGATGGTTTATAGGAAACCAACTTGATCACGAGCTCAACATATGGGTCAGGGGACAACCCGGTAATACTTCCGAGAAGATATTCGAAAAATCATGAACCACCAACATGTTATTAAGCTCGGGAGCAATCTTGCTTTCGAGGCAAGACGATATGATCAAATAAGCAAGGATTGACACTAACTTAACTCATTGATCGAAAGGTGCACCGGAAATAAGGACTAGGTCACACGATAAATCTTAGGATGATGATTCAATAACCAACACGCTAAGAATTAAATTATTGTCCTTTAACTACCAAGCAACGGGGTTGCTAGGAGTATTGATTTCACACATCATGGTTCACTTGTCGACATTCCGGTTGCGACAACACGGGACCGAGGAATGAAAAATGATGGCAAGAAGTATCACTGCGTCAAGAATTCATGAGAGATGGTGCAATTATCATGAAAATCCTAACATAAAGGGGGTAATACTCCAAGGTATAACGGAACAAAAGCTGGATTGGCATTTTGATCTACAGAATACAACTACTTTGACCAGTCCAAGAAATGGATGAGGTGCTGGAGTTTGTTTCTCCTAGTCATTCTGGAATAGAATGGCTTGACGGACCACAAGAATAAAAGGCATCGACAACACGAATGCACAACTAGTCCTGACTATCAATTGATAGACAGAGGTCAGAATACAACTAAAGAGAGACAACTCAAAGAACATATGTTTTTCTAAGTTGTGGATGCATAGATTAGTATGTCAAGCAAAGCTCAACATTTCTTCCGGATAACCCATGTGGAAAGGGTAGAACTGGCAGATTCACAATATAGAATGGAGAACTCGTCAAGAGCACTCTGGTCGTGACCTTTTGGTTCAAAAGAACTCCTGCCAAGAATGGCTCATGGTAATTGGAAGAAGGATGTACCACAACCTCGAGGACTATCGCAAAGGTTACTAATATCCTAAAGGAACTAGCAACACTATCAACATGAGGTAAGTAGGGTGAATCTCGGGTTTAAGAACCTAGGAATAGAATACCTACTAACTAATAACATCACGGGATGCTTTCGAGAATGATGGCCAGAATCATCACACTGGGACACAAAACATGGCTAGATTACTAGGTAATCTTCTAATACACCTAGGGTCATAATAATAACTCCAACATATATGTCGAGGCAATAGAATACCTCAATTCAGCAATTAGTGTGATTAACCTCGCCTAAAAGAACAACAAAACCGAAGGGAAAGGATTTTGCAAATGCATCAGATTGTTTGGAAACCTGGGATGACTCGGATAGCATAACGACTGTAATTGCTCAGAAAAAGATTTGAGACATTCACAAGGATTTGCATAGTCACTTAATAACATCATATCAAGGTTCTGGTTCAACTAAGAACATACTAAAAGTAGTAGAAACTGAACTAACGCTTGAATTCAACAATCCTATAAGTCTCTACCATAGTAATTTGTCATCCTGATAGATAGATGAGAAGGCCTAATTCTTAATCCCCGTAGAAAAGAAGAGGCTGACTCAGATCAGAAGGCATAAGGTAAAGGAGTAAAAAGAGCCTTACGTTCCCTTCCACAATCAATTCCCTTATATAACTAAAGCATTTCTAGACACAACTTCGACCAGTTTGGCTTGGTAATCCTACAGGCAGTTAGGCTCTGATACCAAAGCTGTCAGGACCCCGATCCTAAGTCGCACTGATCTAGCATATAACACATCATATCACTTTGCGGCCTCACGCATGGTATTCCCACGGGTGCCACCTTATCTGGCCCGGGACCATTTGCGCCTTTTGGTTCACGAGGGAGTCCTGGATTAGGGGGTATCTGGACAGCCGGACTATAACCTTTGGCCGGACTGTTGGACTATGAAGATACAATATTGAAGACTTCGTCCCGTGTCCGGATGGGACTCTCCTTGGCGTGGAAGGCAAGCTTGGCAATACGGATATGTAGATCTCCTTCCTTGTAACCGACTCTGTGTAACCCTAGCCCCCTCCGGTGTCTATATAAACCGGAGGGTTTAGTCAATAGGACACAATAACAACAATCATACCATAGGCTAGCTTCTAGGGTTTAGCCTCTCCGATCTCGTGGTAGATCTACTCTTGTACTACCCATATCATCAATATTAATCAAGCAGGAGTAGGGTTTTACCTCCATCAAGAGGGCCCGAACCTGGGTAAAAACATCATGTCCCTTGTCTCCTGTTACCATCCGCCTAGATGCACAGTTCGGTTCCCCCTACCCGAGATCCGCCGGTTTTGACACCGACATTGGTGCTTTCATTGAGAGTTCCTCTGTGTCGTCATCATCAGGCTTGATGGCTCCTTCGATCATCGTTAGCGATGCGGTCCATGGTGAGACTTTTCTCCCCGAACATATCTTCGTATTCGGCGGCTTTGCACTACGGGCCAATTCGCTTGGCCATCTGGAGCAGATTGAAAGCTACGCCCTGGCCATCAGGTCAGGTTTGGAAGTTTAAACTACACGGCCAACATCCGCAGAGACTTAATCTTCAACGGATTCGAGCCCTTGCCAAGTGCGCCGCACTATCACGATGGGCATGATTTAGCTCTGCCGCCGGACAATGTTCAGGAGATCGCACCTGCAATCGCTCCGACCTTCAATTCGGAGCCAACTGCGCCATCCAGGGACGGGTGGTTTAACCCTGCCATGAAGGCCGCAGCCTCGACGATGATCGAGCCGAACACAAACCTTATCCTTCGCGAGGCCCGTGACTCCACATTGCCGGACTCTCCTCCGGATTCTAAACCATCCGCGCCCCTGCCAATTGAATCTGATTGGGCGCCGATCATGGAGTTCACCGCCGCGGATATCTTTCAGCACTCGCCATTCGGCGACATACTGAACTCACTAAGGTCTCTCTCCTTATCAAGAGAGTCCTGGCCGGATTATGACCGGCATGATTGGGATGCGGACAACAAAGAAATTCGACGCCCACCCACCACCCACTTCATAGCCACTTTCGATGATTTGACCGACATGCTCGACTTCGACTCCGAAGACATCGACGGTATGGACGATGATGTAGGAGACGAACAGGAACCAGCGCCTACAGGGCACTGTACAACCACCTCATCTCACGATGTATATATGGTGGACACACCCAAAGGAAACGACGACGAGGAACGGGAGGACGCAGCGAAGGATCGTTCCCTCGAAAAGCAGTCAAAGCGGCGGCGCAAGCGCCGCTCCAAACCCCGCTTCAACAAAAACATCGGTCATACAGACCCAGCCACAGAGCAGGGCGAGCCGGTGGATGACGAACATGGCATCGAGCAACTGTCCGAACAAGGCAATTTGGATAATCAAACCGAACAACCCGTCCCCAGTGAAGATAACAGTCTGGATGACCACACGCTGGACAAGTTCCTGGAGCAGAAGAACCTCCATAAAAGGCTCGTCGCCACTGCGTGTAGCCTGAAAAAGCAGAAGCGGAAGCTGAAGACTGCGGAAGATGCACTCAGAATCAGTTGGAGCAAAGTACTCAACACCGCAGACAAATATGGCGGCAGTCGCCACACAAAGAGCTACCCGAAGAGAAAGCTACTGCCCGAATTTGATGAGGAGGCCTTAGAGCCCCCCCCCCCCCCAATCAAAAAACAAAGCAGCCATCCGGTCGGATAGACGACCTCACGGCCAACATAGAGCGGCACACGGCGCCGCACACAAGCCAGCACGTGATCCACACAAGGACTCGCATCAAAGAGAGCACGGGCCAAGAAAGCACTCTCTTGAAAGCAATGCAACACAACAAATATCCGAACACCATGGCACACCCAAATACAGGGGTGCCGCACACCCCCTATGTTTCACTGATGAGGTGCTGGACCATGAATTTCCAGCGGTATTCAAACCCGTAAACATAGAGGCATACGATGGAACAACAGACCCTGGGGTCTGGATTAAGGACTACATCCTCCACATCCACATGGCTCAAGAAGATGATCTCCACGCCATCAAATACCTACCCCTCAAGCTCAAAGGGCCAGCCATGAAGGAAATATGCCCTAGAGGCAATAATAAAGTTATTATTTATTTCCTTATATCATGATAAATGTTTATTATTCATGCTAGAATTGTATTAACCGGAAACATAATACATGTGTGAATACATAGACAAACAGAGTGTCACTAGTATGCCTCTACTTGACTAGCTCGTTAATCAAAGATGGTTATGTTTCCTAACCATGAACAAAGAGTTGTTATTTGATTAACGAGGTCACATCATTAGTTGAATGATCTAATTGACATGACCCATTCCATTAGCTTAGCACCCGATCGTTTAGTATGTTGCTATTGCTTTCTTCATGACTTATACATGTTCCTATGACTATGAGATTATGCAACTCCCATTTACCGGAGGAACACTTTGGGTACTACCAAACGTCACAACGTAACTGGGTGATTATAAAGGAGTACTACAGGTGTCTCCAAAGGTAGATGTTGGGTTGGCGTATTTCGAGATTAGGATTTGTCACTCCGATTGTCGGAGAGGTATCTCTGGGCCCTCTTGGTAATGCACATCACTTAAAGCCTTGCAAGCATTGCAACTAATGAGTTAGTTGCGGGATGTTGTATTACGGAACGAGTAAAGAGACTTGCCGGTAACGAGATTGAACTAGGTATTGGATACCGACGATCGAATCTCGGGCAAGTAACATACCGATGACAAAGGGAACAACGTATGTTGTTATGCGGTTTGACCGATAAAGATCTTCGTAGAATATGTAGGAGCCAATATGGGCATCCAGGTCCCGCTATTGGTCATTGACCGGAGACGTGTCTCGGTCATGTCTACATTGTTCTCGAACCGTAGGGTCCGCACGCTTAAGGTTTCGATGACAGTTATATTATGAGTTTATGAGTTTTGATGTACCGAAGGAGTTCGGAGTCCCGGATGAGATCGGGGACATGACGAGGAGTCTCTAAATGGTCGAGACATAAAGATCGATATATTGGACGACTATATTCGGACATCGGAAAGGTTCCGAGTGATTCGGGTATTTCTCGGAGTACCGGGTAGTTACGGGAGAAGTAATGGGCCTTGACGGGCTTTAGTGGGAAGAGGAAAAAGGCTGCTGCGCCCCCCTCCCCTTTGGTCCGAATTGGACTAGGGAAAAGGGGGCCGGCCACCTCTCCTTCTCCTCCTATTCCTTCTCCCTTCCTCCCCTCTTGGTGGACTCCTACTAGGACTTGGAGTCCTAGTAGGACTCCCTATCCTGGCCGCACCTTTGCCTTGGCCGGCCTCCTCCTCCTCCATCCTTTATATACAAGGGTAGGGGGCACCCCATAGACACACAAGTTGATCCTTGAGATCGTTCCTTAGCCGTGTGCGGTGCCCCTGCCACCAAATTCCACCTCGATCATACCGTTGTAGTGCTTAGGCGAAGCCCTGCGTCGGTAGTACATCAAGATCGTCACCACGCCGTCGTGCTGACGGAACTCTTCCTTGACGCTTTGCTAGATCGGAGCCGAGGATCGTCATCGAGCTGAACGTGTGCTAAGAACTCGGAGGTGCCGGAGTAACGGTGCTTGGATCGGTCGGATCGGGAAGACGTACGACTACTTCCTCTACGTTGTGTGATCGCTTCCGCAGTCGGTCTGCGTTGGTACGTAGACAACACTCTCCCCTCTTGTTGCTATGCATCACCATGATCTTGCGTGTGCGTAGGAATTTTTTTGAAATTACTACATTCCCCAACAGTGGCATTCGAGCCTAGGTTTTATGGTTTGATGTTATTTGCATGAGTAGAACACAAGTGAGTTGTGGGCGATACAAGTCATACTGCCTACTAGCATGTCATACTTTGGTTCGGCGGTATTGTTGGACGAGACGACCCGGACCAACCTTACGCGTACGCTTACGCGAGACCGGTTCCCTCGACGTGCTTTGCATATAGATGGCTTGCGGGCGACTGTCTCTCCAACTTTAGTTGAACCGAGTGTGGCTACGCCCGGTCCTTGAGAAGGTTAAAACGGAGTCTATTTGACAAACTATCATTGTGGTTTTGATGCGTAGGTGAGATGAGTTCTTGCTTAAGCCCGTAGCAGCCACGTAAAACTTGCAACAACAAAGTAGAGGACGTCTAACTTGTTTTTGCAGGGCATGTTGTGATGTGATATGGTCAAAGCATGATGCTGATTTTATTGTATGAGATGATCATGTTTTGTAACCAAGTTATCGGCAACTGGCAGGAGCCATATGGTTGTCGCTTTATTGTATGCAATGCAATCGCGATGTAATGCTTTACTTTATTACTAAGCGGTAGTGATAGTCGTGGAAGCATAAGATTGGTGAGAGGACAACGATGCTACGATGGAGATCAAGGTGTCGCGCCGGTGACGATGGTGATCATGACGGTGCTTCGAAGATGGAGATCACAAGCACAAGATGATGATGGCCATATCATATCACTTATATTGATTGCATGTGATGTTTATCTTTTATGCATCTTATCTTGCTTTGATTGACGGTAGCATTATAAGATGATCTCTCACTAAATTATCAAGAAGTGTTCTCCCTGAGTATGCACCGTTGCCAAAGTTCGTCGTGCCCACACACCACGTGATGATCGGGTGTGATAAGCTCTACGTCCATCTACAACGGGTGCAAGCCAGTTTTGCACACGTAGAATACTCAGGTTAAACTTGACGAGCCTAGCATATGCAGATATGGCCTCGGAACACAGAGACCGAAAGATCGAGCGTGAATCATATAGTAGATATGATCAACATAATGATGTTTACCATTGTAAACTACTCCATCTCACGTGATGATCGGTTATGGTTTAGTTGATTTGGATCACGTGATCACTTAGAGGATTAGAGGGATGTCTATCTAAGTGGGAGTTCTTAAGTAATATGATTAAATTGAACTTAAATTTATCATGAACTTAGTCCTGGTAGTATTTTGCAAATTATGTTGTAGATCAATAGCTCGCGTTGTTGCTTCCCTGTGTTTATTTTGATATGTTCCTAGAGAAAATTGTGTTGAAAGATGTTAGTAGCAATGATGCGGATTGGATCCATGATCTAAGGTTTATCCTCATTGCTGCACAGAAAAATTATGTCCTTGATGCACTGCTAGGTGACAGACCTATTGCAGGAGCAGATGCAGACGTTATGAACGTTTGGCTAGCTCAATATGATGACTACTTGATAGTTTAGTGCACCATGCTTAAAAGTTTAGAATCGGGACTTCAAAGACGTTTTGAACGTCATGGACCATATGAGATGTTCCAGGAGTTGAAGTTAATATTTCAAGCAAATACCCGAGTTGAGAGATATGATGTCTCCAACAAGTTCTATAGCTAAAAGATGGAGGAGAATCACTCAACTAGTGAGCATGTGCTCAGATTGTCTGGGTACTACAATCGCTTGAATCAAGTGGGAGTTAATCTTCCAGATAAGATAGTGATTGACAGAATTCTCTAGTCACCATCACCAAGTTAGTAGAACTTCGTGATGAACTATAATATGCAAGTGATAATGGAAACAACTCCCAAGCTCTTCGTTATGCTGAAATCAACGAAGGTAGAAATCAAGAAAAACATCAAGTGTTGATGGTTGACAAGATCACTAGTTTCAAGAAAAGGGCAAAGGGAAGAAGGGGAACTTCAAGAAGAACGGCAAGCAAGTTGCTGCTCAAGTGAAGAAGCCCAAGTCTGGTCCTAAGCCTGAGACTAAGTGCTTCTACTGCAAAGGGACTGGTCACTGGAAGCGGAACTGCCCCAAGTATTTGGCGGATAAGAAGGATGGCAAAGTGAACAAAAGTATATTTGATATACATGTTAATGATGTGTACTTTACTAGTGTTTATAGCAAACCCTCAGTATTTGATACTAGTTCAGTTGCTAAGATTAGTAACTCGAAACGGGAGTTGCAGAATGAACAGAGACTAGTTAAGGGTGAAGTGACTATGTGTGTTGGAAGTGGTTCCAAGATTGATATGATCATCATTGCACACTCCCTATACGTTCGGGATTAGTGTTGAACCTAAATAAGTGTTATTTGGTGTTTGCGTTGAGCATGAATATGATTTGATCATGTTTATTGTAATACGGTTATTCATTTAAGTAAAAGAATAAATTGTTGTTCTGTTTACATGAATAAAACCTTATATGGTTACACACCCAATGAAAATAGTTCATTGGATCTCGATCTTAATAATACACATATTCATAATATTGAAACCAAAAGATGCGAAGTTAATAATGATAGTGCAACTTATTTGTGGCACTGCCGTTTAGGTCATATTGGTGTAAAGCGCATGAAGAAACTCCATGCTGATGGGATTTTGGAATCACTTGATTATGAATCACTTGATGCTTGCGAACCATGCCTTATGGGCAAGATGACTAAAACGCCGTTCTCCGGAACAATGAAGCAAGCAACAGATTTGTTGAAAATCATACATACTGATGTATGTGGTCCGATGAATATTAAGGCTTGCGACAGGTATCATTATTTTCTGATCTTCACAGATGATTTGAGCAGATATGAGTATATCTACTTGATGAAACATAAGTCTGAAACATTTGAAAAGTTCAAAGAATTTCAGAGTGAAGTGAAAAATCATCGTGACAAGAAAATAAAAGTTTCTATGATATGATCGCAGAGGTAAAATATTTGAGTTACGAGTTTGGTCTTCAGTTAAAACAATGAGAAATAGTTTCACTACTCACGCCACCAGGAACACCACAGCATAATGGTGTGTCCGAACGTCATAACCGTACTTTATTGGATATAGTGCAATCTATGATGTATCTTACCGATCTGCCACTATCGTTTTGGGGTTATGCATTAGAGACAGCTGCATTCACGTTAAATAGGGCATCATCTAAATCCGTTGTTACGAAACCGTGTGAACTATGGTTTGGCAAGAAACCTAAGCTGTCGTTTCTTAAAGTTTGGGGTTGAGATGCTTATATGAAAAAGTTTCATCCTGATAAGCTCAAACTCAAATCGGAGAAGTGCGTCTTCATAGGATATCCAAAGGAAACTATTGGATACACCTTCTATCACAGATCCGAAGGCAAGACTTTTGTTGCTAAAATTCAGAAACTTTCTGGAGAAGGAGTTTCTCTCGAAAGAAGTGAGTGGGAGGAAAGTAGAACTTGACGAGGTAACTGTACCTGCTCCCATATTGGAAAGTAGTACATCACAGAAAAATGTTTCTGTGACACCTACACCAGTTAGTGAGGAAGCTAATGATGATGATCATGAAACTTCAGAACAAGATACTACTGAACCTCGTAGATCAACTAGAGTAAGATCCGCACCAGAGTGGTACGGTAATCCTGTTCTGGAAGTCATGCTACTAGATCATGATGAACCTACGAACTATGAAGAAGCGATGGTGAGCCCAGATTCCGCAAAGTGGCTTGAAGCCATGAAATCTGACATATGATCCATGTATGAGAACAAAGTATGGACTTTGGTTAACTTGCCCGATGATCGGCAAGCCATAGAAAATAAATGGATCTTCAAGAGGAAGACGGACGCTGATAGTAGTGTTACTATCTACAAAGCTAGAATTGTCGCAAAAGGTTTTCGACAAGTTCAAGGTGTTGACTACGATGAGAGCTTCTCACTCGTATCTATGCTTGAGTCTGTCCGAATCAAGTTAGCAATTGCTGCATTTTATGATTATGAAATTTGGCAGATGGATATCAAAACTGCATTCCTGAATGGATTTCTGGAAGAAGAGCTGTATATGATGCAACTAGTAGGTTTTGTCAATCCTAAAGGTGCTAACAAAATATGCAAGCTCCAGTGATTCATCTATGGACTGGTGCAAGCATCTCAGAGTTGGAATACACGCTTTGATAAGTTGATCAAAGCATATAGTTTTATACAGACTTGCGGTGAAGCCCGTATTTACAAGAAAGTGAGTGGGAGCACTACAGCATTTCTGATAAGTATATGTGAATGACATATTGTTGATCGGAAATAATGTAGAATTATTCTGTAAAGCATAAAGGAGTGTTTGAAAGGAGTTTTTCAAAGAAAGACTTCGGTGAAGCTGCTTACATATTGAGCTTCAAGATCTATAGAGATAGATCACTTGATAAGTTTTTTTCAATGAGTACATACCTTGACAAGATTTTGAAATAGTTCAAAATGGAACAGTCAAAGAAAGAGTTCTTGCCTGTATTACAAGGTGTGAAGTTGAGTAAGACTCAAAGCCCGACCACGACAGAAGATAGAAAGAGAATGAAAGTCATTCCCTATGCCTTGGCCATAGGTTCTATAAAGTATGTCATGCTGTATACCAGATCTATTGTATACCCTGCACTGATTTGGCAAGGGAGTACAATAGTAATCTAGGAGTAGATCACTGGACAGCGGTCAGAATTATCCTTAGTGAAATAAGGATATGTTTCTCGATTATGGACGTGACAAAAAGGTTCGTCGTAAAGTGTTACGTCGATGCAAGTTTTTGACACTGATCCAGATGAATCTAAAGTCTCAATCTGGATACATATTGAAAGTGGGAGCAATTAGCTAGAGTAGCTCCGTGTAGAGCATTGTAGACATGGAACTTGGAAAATACTTACGGATCTGAATGTGACAGACCCGTTGACTAAAATTATCTCACAAGAAAAACATGATCACACCTTAGTACTCTTTGGGTGTTAATCACATAGATATGTGAACTAGATTACTGACTCTAGTAAACCCTTTGAGTGTTGGTCACATGACGATGTGAACTATGGGTGTTAATCACATGGTGATGTGAACTATTGCTGTTAAATCACATGGCGATGTGAACTAGATTATTGACTCTAGTGCAAGTGGGAGACTGAAGGAAATATGCCCTAGAGGCAATAATAAAGTTATTATTTATTTCCTTATATCATGATAAATGTTTATTATTCATGCTAGAATTGTATTAACCGGAAACATAATACATGTGTGAATACATAGACAAACAGAGTGTCACTAGTATGCCTCTACTTGACTAACTCGTTAATCAAAGATGGTTATGTTTCCTAACCTAAAACAAAGAGTTGTTATTTGATTAATGAGGTCACATCATTAGTTGAATGATCTGATTGACATGACCCATTCCATTAGCTTAGCACCCGATCGTTTAGTATGTTGCTATTGCTTTCTTCATGACTTATACATGTTCCTATGACTATGAGATTATGCAACTCCCGTTTACCGGAGGAACACTTTGGGTACTACCAAACGTCACAATGTAACTGGGTGATTATAAAGGAGTACTACAGGTGTCTCCAAAGGTAGATGTTGGGTTGGCGTATTTCAAGATTAGGATTTGTCACTCCGATTGTCGGAGAGATATCTCTGGGCCCTCTCGGTAATGCACATCACTTAAAGCCTTGCAAGCATTGCAACTAATGAGTTAGTTGCGGGATGTTGTATTACGGAACGAGTAAAGAGACTTGCCGGTAACGAGATTGAACTAGGTATTGGATACCGACGATCGAATCTCGGGCAAGTAACATACCGATGACAAAGGGAACAACGTATGTTGTTATGCGGTTTGACCGATAAAGATCTTCGTAGAATATGTAGGAGCCAATATGGGCATCCAGGTCCCGCTATTGGTTATTGACCGGAGACGTGTCTCGGTCATGTCTACATTGTTCTCGAACCGTAGGGTCCGCACGCTTAAGGTTTCGATGACAGTTATATTATGAGTTTATGAGTTTTGATGTACCGAAGGAGTTCGGAGTCCCGGATGAGATCGGGGACATGACGAGGAGTCTCGAAATAGTCGAGACGTAAAGATCGATATATTGGACGACTATATTCGGACATCGGAAAGGTTCCGAGTGATTTGGGTATTTTTCGGAGTACCGGGTAGTTACGGGAGAAGTAATGGGCCTTGATGGGCTTTAGTGGGAAGAGGAAAAAGGCTGCTGCGCCCCCCCTCCCCTTTGGTCCGAATTGGACTAGGGAAAAGGGGGCCGGCCACCTCTCCTTCTCCTCCTATTCCTTCTCCCTTCCTCCCCTCTTGGTGGACTCCTACTAGGACTTGGAGTCCTAGTAGGACTCCCTATCCTGGCCGCACCTTTGCCTTGGCCGGCCTCCTCCTCCTCCATCCTTTATATACAAGGGCAGGGGGCACCCCATAGACACACAAGTTGATCCTTGAGATCGTTCCTTAGCCGTGTGCAGTGCCCCCTGCCACCAAATTCCACCTCGATCATACCGTTGTAGTGCTTAGGCGAAGCCCTGCGTCGGTAGTACATCAAGATCGTCACCACGCCATCGTGCTGACGGAACTCTTCCTTGACGCTTTGCTGGATCGGAGCCGAGGATCGTCATCGAGCTGAACGTGTGCTAAGAACTCGGAGGTGCCGGAGTAACGGTGCTTGGATCGGTCGGATCGGGAAGACGTATGACTACTTCCTCTACGTTGTGTGATCGCTTCCGCAGTCGGTCTGCGTTGGTACGTAGACAACACTCTTCCCTCTCGTTGCTATGCATCACCATGATCTTGCGTGTGCCTAGGAATTTTTTTGAAAATACTACGTTCCCCAACAAGCCAGGCATTGGCTCAAAAGCCTCTCCGAAAACACTATTGGAATTTGGAAAGAGCTCAAGGATGCCTTTCGGGCAAATTTTCAAGGGACCTATGTCCGACCACCGAATGTGGATGATTTAAGTCATATAGCTCAACAGCCCGGAGAGTCAGCCCGAAAACTCTGGAACATGTTCCTTACTAAAAAGAACCAAATAGTCGACTGTCCGGACGCCGAAGCCTTAGCAACTTTTAAACACAATGTTCGAGACGAATGGCTCGCTAGACACCTCGGCCACGAAAAGCCAAGAACAATGGCCGCATTAACAAGCCTCATGACCCGCTTTTGCGCGGGCAAGGACAGCTGGTTGGCAAGATGCAGCACCAGCGACCCAAGTACATCCGAAGTCAGTGATGGAAACGGGAAGCCACGACATAGCAAAGACCAGCGCCGGAATAAGGAAACCATCCTGAAGAGTACGGCAGTTAACGCCGGATTCAAAAGGTCTCGGCGGGGTCAGCAAAAGCTGCCTCTCGAGGATAACAGGGACGAGCTGTCCAGCTTAAACAAAATCCTAGACAAGATATGTCAAATCCACAGCAGCCCTGGTAAGCCTGCAAATCATACCCACAGAGAATGTTGGGTCTTCAAGCAATCCGGCAAACTCAGTGCCGAACGCAAGGGGCTGGATACACCAAGTGAAGACGATAATGAACCTCACAAGCAAAGCACTGGGGAACAGAAGAAATTCCCACAAGAAGTCAAAACAGTAAACGTATTACACGTGACAAAAGGGAGAAACAAAGTGGCGCCCACAGAGATATGTGCCATGCGGCCTATCACAATGGAGTTTCGCCACTGGTTGTCCAAACCAATCACCTTCGACCATCGGGATTACTCCGGAAGTATCCGGCAAGCAGGCTGGGCTGCCTTGGTATTAGACCCGATAATTGACGGATACCACTTTACGCGAGTCCTGATGGACGGCGGCAGCAGTGTGAACCTGATATATCGGGACACAGTCCACAAAATGGGGGTAGACCCAACAAAAATTAGCCATAGGAATATTTCCTTTAAAGGAGTAACACTAGGCCGAGGGGCTCGTTGTTCGGGCTCCCTCCTACTAGAAGTCATATTCGGTTATCCCGATAACTTCCATAGCGAAAAGCTAACCTTCTACATCGCTCCGTTTAAAAGTGGCTATCAAGCACTACTGGGACGCGACACTTTCGCCCGCTTCAACGCAATACCGCACTATGCGTCTCTTACGCTTAAGATGCCTGGTCCACAAGGCATCATTTCAGTAAAGGGAAACTTTGAGCGCTCCTTGCATGCGGAAGACTGTGCGGCTGCTTTAACAGCCACACACTAAACTGCCTCACCAACCAGAGCGCCTAATAGGTCGTCAAGACCACGGACACGGCTGGACGAGTCCGGCGTAACTATTTAATTGTTAAAGGTTTGATGGTTATACACCCCTATACAAGGGGCTCCACGCATGTAAACAAGCATCAATAAAACTCAATTCTTCCCACCTTGAATCATACTTTGTTTACTTAGTATAACATATATTTTGCACGACTACTTTTTCAACTAAGTTCTTCTCTTTTCCAGATGAACATCATGCTACACCCGTCCAGGATACGGCACAACAGAGACACAGGTGCAGACATGCAGCAGGGACCCGTTCTAAGGATTCTTTTCAGATTAAGACCCTGCGTAGACCTTTTTCATTGTCTCTTGTTGATACACATCCCCCGGATTCTCAGCACAACTGAGAAGGAGGCTGGCGTCTTGGCATGTGGCCACGTCAGAATAATGCACATACCTGGACACCAGGGCTTATTACAAAGGGCGCTTCAACCCGTTTAAAATCACAAAGACCGAATACCTTAGGGAGTGTCCGGCGTCGCGAGTTTGGCCTTATATGCATCAGCTCCGAATCATGTCTTTGGTCAAATGTTGGGTTTGCCCGGCTCCTGTGTTTTGCTGCCTTACGTTCCGCTCTATCGGCTAAGGCGGCACCATGAGGACTACTGCGATTGTGCCCCGGTTCAGCCAGGCGAGCACCTTAGTAGAGAAAGCCGGAAACTGACAGTCATGATATAGCGTGAGACTGGTCAACCACTCGATGACCTAGCGGAATCTTCGGGATTCCCCCGCCTAAATGAAGGGCCGTTTCCCGGCCAGGCACACACACGCCCCGAATTCGGGTGAGCGCGGAGCCACCAGGGGCTATATAGTAGCCCCACTGTCAAACTCCTCTGGCTAAGTGAAAGTGATAAAGCATTATAGTCCGATTGCCTAGTTTGCTGCGCTATCACCTCCTTAATGGACCAAGACGTTGGATCAAGTGTGACAATGCATCTTCTGCGAACACCCCCGCATTATGTGCGTGGGGGCTGAAGCCGACAACTGCCATCTTTCAGGTTATATATACATATACGTAAACGGCCGCATAGGAGGTATCATAATTCTTGCAGGCACAAGTATAAAAAGCTTCTACATTTCAGCAAAATATTGCTTTCAATGAAAATACATGTTATTCGAACATAATATCCTTCGAGCACTGCGTCTCTATTGAACAAGCGCCGTCCAGAACTTCTTGAAAGTAGTGCTCGGCAGGTACTCGGCTTCCGTCCGAATCTTGGGCTGCAACGGCGGTGGCCTCCATCTCCGCCCAGTATGTCTTGACACGGGCAAGGGCCATCCTCGCACACTCCATGCATGTTGACCTCTTCATCGCGTTGATATACGGCACCGCACCAAGGAACTGCTGCACCAAGCTAAAATAACTGTTTGGCTTTGGCCTTCCCGGCCACAGATGATCCACGACATACCTCATAGCAAGTCTGGACAACCTATTCAGCTCGGCCCATTCGGCCAACCGATCAGTCAATGGAAGCGGACGCTCTGGATTGTTGAATTGTGACCAGAATAGCTTTTCCACTTCGCAATCCTTTTGATCTCAGAAGTGTTCGGCCGCATCAGCAGCACTCGCTGCTAAATCCAGATATGCGGCCGCCGAACTCCACATCCGGTCCAACGGAGCATATTTAGGATCTCCGAACTTCATCCGCAGCATAAATGGCTTCCCAGCCATGATATCTTTGGCTTGACGCAGCTCCTCCTTCATCGCTCTCATCGCAGAACGAGTTTCCTTGGCCGCCGTTGTGGCCTTCTCTAGGTCTGTCCGCTCCGCCTGGTCTTCCTTTTCAAGAAGTTTGCAGCGGTCAGCAGCGTTCTTCAACTTCACAGCCATCTCAGCCATTTCCTCCTTGCTTCGGCAGTGAGCAGCCTGTTCAGCTTTTAGCTCCTCAAAAGCCTTTAGGGCAGCCGCATCACTTTTCCTGGCTTGTTCTTTGGCTCGGGCAAGCTCTGCTCGAAGGTTCTCCATGGCGGCAGCTCCATCTGCATTAAGCACACACGTTATAAGATACTGGCATCAAGCTCCTCTTACCAGGTGTCTCCGGAGATATTACATACCTTGTGCCTCGTCAAGCCGCTTGTTGACAAGCGCGATGTCGGCATCTGCCACGTCAAGTTGCCGCTTTAGCTCGGCAAATTCATCAGTCTGGCTAGCCGCCGGACACTTCGCCACATGCATATCAAGGCGGCAAAATTAAACCTGGGGCTATGATCCTCTACGCGCCGTCGTCTTCGACAGCACCTAGAGTCTCAGGGCTACTATCTATACAGGGCGCATCTTAAAGTATGCGGTACTGTCAAAAGGTACATCATTTCACGTACCTCAAAGCCTGTCAGTAAACTCAAGACAACTTCATGCAACCCGCTCTTCGTGGACGAAATCCTTTCAATTACCGTACCCATCAACGCACGGTGCTCTTCTGAGATAGACGCCTGCCCTAGCAGATCCTTCAGTACCTCCGACCATACACCAGGCAGTGTCGGACTTGTTTGATTGCTTCTTCCAAAAGCTGGACACGGAGGGCTTCAGGTGGCCATGTGACTACCTTCCGGCCTTGCCGGATCAGGAGAAACCCTCCACGACGACACCTCGGGGTCGCCCGCCTCATGAGGCGATACGGCAGGGGGAGGCATTCCGCTCTCCATCATCTCTGGAAGAAGATCCCCCGAAGACGAGCTCTACTGAGAAGGGCTAAGATCCGAACTACAAGGTAAATTTTCGGTTATTTTCCTCGGAAGTGAAGCAAGGATTTATCTCATTATTAAACACCCTTTTACTTACGGCTCGGTGGAGGGCTGATCCCCTTGAGGGCACAGTACAACCGGGGTATCCCTCGGCACAGGACCCTCTGACGAAGACTTCTTCCCCCGCTTTGAGATCATTGTCTCTGGGTCTTCAGAGGCGGTCCTCTTCTTCCCCTGAGGAGAGGAATTTTCATTTCCTCCCTTCCGGACCACCTCCTCTGCGGAGGCAGTAGATTCCTTGTTCCCCCCTTCATTTTCTTCTAACGGCGCGACCTCCAGCATCCTGGCTAACACGGGATCTGGCGAGGTCTCAGGAAGGGGGGCTGGACACCTGATTAAGTTCGCCTTCGCTATCCACTCCTGGTTCAAGAACATCTCTTTTAAAGGCGATGTGGCGATAAAGGATAGCGTGTCCGGGCACAGGGCTACTTACTTGGGTATCCGAGCGATTGCAGCTCAGACCTGCATCCTCAGTGATGTCCGGGCACATTATTTGTGAACAACTTGTACATCTCTTCGTGCGTCATGCCGAGGAAATGTTGAATAGCTCGCGGTCCTTCCGGGTTGAATTCCCACATGCGAAGGGGCCGGCGTTTGCAAGGTTGGACTTGATGAACTAGCATAACTTGCACTACCATAACCAGACTGAAATCTCTCTCAAAGAGATCTCGGATACGGCTTTGCAGTATTGGCACGTCCTTGGCTGGACCCCAGCTCAGCCCCTTGCTGATCCATGACATCAGTTGTGGTGGGGGGCCTGAGCGAAAGATGGGGGCAGCTACCCACTTGGCACTTTGGGGAGCTGTGATGTAGAACCACTCCCGCTGCCACAGTCCGGACACCTCTGGGAAGCAACCCTCAGGCCATGGAGCGTCAGCGATTTTGCTTATTAAGGCGCCTCCGCACGCTGCGTGCTGCCCCTCGATCATCTTCGGCTTCACATCAAAGGTCTTGAGCCACAGGCCAAAGTGAGGGGTAATGTGGAGGAAGGCCTCACATATGATGATAAATGTCGAGATGTGAAGAAGGGAATCCAGGGCTAGATCGTGAAAATCTAGCCCATAATAGAACATAAGACCCCTAACAAAGGGATCCAGAGTGAGGCCTAGTCCTCGGAGGAAGTGGGAGACGAACACGACACTCTCGGTGGGTTCGGGAGTAGGGATGACTTGCCCTCGGGAAGGCAACCGATGCGAAATTTCAGCGGTCAGATATCTGGCCTCTCTCAACTTCTTGATGTCCTCCTCCGTGACGGAGGAAGGCATCCACCGACCTTGAAGGTTGGATCTGGACATAGTTGAAGGTCCGAAGTGCCAAAACCTGAGCTTTGGGGGTTGGAACTCGAGGCGGGAGGCGGATTCAATTAAGATCGAGAGGAAAAAGCCTCGTCCCCTTTATAAAGAGGGTGAATATCAAGCGTCCTCCTCATGGCCGTTTGGGACTTGCCTTCGATCGAGGAGATATACCAACGGGCATGATTGGGTTACCCACGTCCATATTGATGAGAATCCCGTAATAAGGGGACATGATCTCTGCTTCGACAAGACGTGCCAAGGAAACCGCCTCGCAAAACGCGCTGAGGTGGGACAATAAAAAATGATTCAGGCTTGGTTGTGGTTTGATGTCACGCTACAGAATACATCAGCAGATTATATTTGTGAAAATATTACTCTCTCTACGATGGTATGTGGGACTTGTTTTCCAGAGCTGGACACGATCCTCGTGTTCAAACATCTTATATGAAGTATTCGGAGGAGGAACCTGCCTTGCAATGTCGAAGACAATCTGCGCGCCGGACTCATCGTGATTGAAGCCTGGTTCAGGGGCTACTGAGGGAGTCCTGGATTAGGGGGTATCCGGACATCCGGACTATAACCTTTGGTCGGACTGTTGGACTATGAAGATACAAGATTGAAGACTTCGTCCCGTGTCCGGATGGGACCCTCCTTGGCGTGGAAGGCAAGCTTGGCAATATGGATATGTAGATCTCCTTGTCGGGTTTCGGGTTCCGGCAGACCCTTAAGGTTCGAACACTGGGGTGCGCGCGGAGACTACGCCTTCAACCTCTCCGTCTCAAAGGGATCTAAACTACTAAAAGAGCTGCACGAAAGCCACAAGATTTATACTGGTTCGGGCCACTGATGTGGTGTAATACCCTACCCCAGTGTGTGGTGGATGGATTGCCTCCTGGGGCTAATGGTGATGAACACTACAAGGAAGAACAGCCTCGCGAGGCCCTGTTCTTGGCTAGGGTGATGAACTGTGGTGAAGAGTTCAGTCACCTTACTCTCTCTTTCTCTCTCTCTCTCTCTCTCTCGTCGATGAAGAGCCGAACGACCAGGAATCCAACCCCCAGCCGTCCAACCCCTTGCTATGTGGGTGGCTAGTCCTATTTATAGAGGCCCTGGTCCTCTCCCCAAATATCGAGCGGGAAGGGATCCAACAATGGTGGGCTAATTTGAAGGGGGACAGCAGGTACATCTATCCTGACAAAAGCAGTCTTCGCCTGCCAAAGGCTTTGGTGATGACGCCGCGCTGGGCTCCATGGTGACCTCCGTCTCGTAGTCCTCCTGGTCTTGGTCTCGTTGCACCGAAGTGGCAACCTTTGCCTGATGCCTCGGTACTCCACGGATACGCTTGCTCCCTTTGCACCAAAGAGGAAAGAGGGACGCTGCGCGCGCTGGCACCCGCCTGGTGCCCCGTGTCGTCACAGCTTGCGTCATGGGCACCTCGCAAGGTACCCCGCCTTGAACTCTCTGCCTCCTCGTGAGCCAGCCTGACGAGGCTGTTCCGGAGGATGCGCCGTGTCGTCCGCCTCGTGAGGTTTGGCCCCTCGCGAGGGTCTTGAGCCTCGTGTTGATGAAGTTGGGCCGTGCTGGGCTCCCACTTGAGCCACGCTGCAGGCCGCAGGCAGGCAAGTCTGGGGACCCCCGTTCCCAGAACGCCGACAGTAGCCCCCGGGCCCAAGGTGCGCATGGACTTGGACGTGCCGAGAGGCGAAAGGGCAAGGGCGAACCGCCGCAGGCCCCAACAGCCTGCGGCCTTGGGAGCCGTGTGGCGGTTGATTGGACGTGGGTGCCTTAGCAACCGCGCAGTTTGACAAGGGAGAGGCATCTTCCCAGACTCCGCCCTTGCTTTCTCCGGTTGCTACTCAGATCCCCTTTCTTGCGCCTCCCCTTTCTTCCTCCAAACTTCCAGATCTACTCCGGTTGCGCACCTAGGAAGCCATGGCGCCTCGCAAGCCTCCGGCCGAAGCTTGGTATTCCCCTGCTTTGGACCCGCCGACTGTGTCCAAGGCCACCTTCGACCGGCTGTGCCAGATGGCGGCGGCGCAGGGCGTCGTCGGGAGGGAGGTGTTCAAGGTCGGCTCCGCCTCCCCCGAAGGTCGCGGGAGCACCCATTATCCTTTCTTTGTGAGCGCCATCGCAGCGGGCTTGGTACCTCCCTTCTCCGAGTTTTTCTTCTCTGTCCTCCGCCATTACAACTTGCTGGCTCTACATCTCCACCCCAACTCTGTCCTTCTCCTGGCGGTCTTCGCTTACTACTGCGAGGCCCACGTAGGGGTGCAGTCCTCGGTGGCCTTGCTGCGCCACTACTTCTACCTCCGGACTACCGGCAGTTCTCCTTCCGCGTGCGCGTGCTTCGTCGCGCATAGCAGCACCATTACCATCTCGAGCCCCGGGAAGAGGGCTGATGGCTTCCGGAGCAAGTGGGTCTTGGTTGACGCCGGGCGCGTCCACCCTCGGCTGATCCCGCCCACGGAACAGGCCGTGAGCACTAGTAACTGGGCCCGGGCGGAGCTCGCGGATCCCCACGCGAAGCCGGTGTTGGAGAAGACGGATGTGGACTTGAGGCCAGCCAACATGGCGACGGCGAAGTTGACTGGTGCGTCACTGTTGAGGGAGTTCTTGGAGCATCAGCTGGCTCCACTCCGGCAGTACTCTTCTCCGATGTGGAGGCCTCATCTGAGCCCCAGGCCTGCGGACGAAGAGGACGTGAATGCGGTTCTTCAATCTCTGTTCGGGGGCACGGTGGCAAGGTTGGAGGGCGCTCCCAAGCCCTTGTTTCTTCGCAGCGACTGGAAGCAGGTGGTGAAGTCCATGCCCATTTTCAACGGGGTCGGGCTTGTGCCCGTGGCGCCTTCTGAATGACTGGTGGACGTGCCCTCCGGTGACTCCAGCGAGGAGGAGGACGAAGAGGAGCGGGGAGAGGGGCCCGACTCCGGGGCGACCGACGGAGAGTCGAGGGCTCCCCTCCCTCGGCGCTCGCCCCGTATTCTCCGCCTATCACCGAGCGATGATGATGATGATGACGATGATGTGCTGGGTAGCGCGAGCTCGCCCCCGATCTCGAAGAAGGACAGGACTGGGCCGGTCCCCCGCGGGCCTGCCCCTACACCGGGGCAGTCCACTGCCGCGCCTCCTGCTCCCAAGGTCGACCCTTCCAGCCGGCTGTTTGGCTTGAAGTTGGGCCGAAAGCTGCCCGAGCTCACCGGCGGTGACCCGTAAGTGCTTGATCCTTGTTCTCTTGTTTCTCATTCTGCCGGCGAGGCTTGATGATTGCTTCTCTTGAGTAGGAGGGCGCCCAAGGCGAAGAAACCGAAGCGGGCTCCCGAGGCTCCATCCGCGGCGGCGCCCCCGCCTGTGAGAGGGGGCGATCGCAGTGTGCGGGCTTCTCTGGGTCGGTCGCCCTCGGGAGGTCTGGCCATGCTGGCGGGGGCGAGCTCAGCCCCCATGGCCCAGGTGACTCCTGAAGTGTCTTCGTCTGGCGCCACTACCGCGGCTGGGGAGACACAGCGAACGCTGGCTCGGGATTCGGCGGCCTTGCCGCCGCCACCTTCCCCTCCCGTTTCGCTGGCCACTACTCCCCCAGCTCCTCCTACCGTCCTGGAGGGCACCGGGGCTCCTCCATCTTCTTCCTCCGTCTTGGAGCATGCTGCTACTGAACTGGACCGGTTGCGTCAGGATCTTCTCAGCACCGACCCTCGGCTGGTGGCCGGGCGTTTGGAACTGGCTTTGGGGTGGATTCGCTCTGATGCTTCGATCCGGGCAGCACTGGTGCAGGCCTCGATGGCCTGTGACGAGGAGAAGCAGGCCGTCCTTGAGGCGAAGATTGCTCGTGACGCGGCCCTGGGGGACGCGGTCAAGGCCCGCGACCGCTGCAAGGCACTGGAGGACGAGTTGCAAGGCCTGCGGGGCCAACTTGCGGAGGAGGTTCGCCTTCGCCAAGAGCAGGAGAAGGGGGCGAAGGCGCATGAGGCGGCGCTCGAGGACTTGGAGGCCAAGCTCAAGAAGCGCCGCGAGCGTCTAGGCGTGTGGAAGAAAGAGCTGGAGGTGACGAAGACCGAGCTGGACGCCAAGGCTCAGGTCCTCGCTGAAGATCGCGTGGCCTTCGCGGACATGGAGAAGGACGCCCGTGCTTCACTGAAGATGCTTTACGAGAGCGGCTTGGACAGCCCGCTGGCTGGTGATGAGGATGGCCCCGCCAAGCTGCTTCCCTTCCTGGTCCAGGCTCTTGGGGACGTCATCCATGGCATCGGCCCCGCGGCCGAGGCCGAGGCGCACGTCCTGTCTTCTGCCGCGCTGACACGGGTCTTCGCCCACGTCTACCTCCGCGATCCCAACACCGACCTCGACGCCCTGCTGGAGCCGGTGAGCAGCGAGGGTGCTGCTGCCACTGTCGAAGCCATGAAGGGGCGTGCTGAGGCGCTGCTGGAGAAGTTCCGGGCCTTCAGCACCAGGCTGAAGCAAGGCGTTGCCGACCCTGCCGCCCCACAAGGCGAAACCGGCGCCGACGAGTGACTCCGTCCCATCCCTGCTCTTCTTTAGGTTCCTGCACATGCATCACGCCTCGGGGAGGCATTTAAACTTGCGTTTGGCATTGAGATCGACAGTATGGACTGTAATATTTGCTTTTAAGTTCCTAGGATTTTATGCTTTTCTTCCCTACTTGCTTGTGTCCTACGCCGGCAGGGCCCGGCCCCGCGCATGCCTCACCCAGCATCAGCCCCGACCGGAAACCAGGACGGGACCAAAGGAGTGAGGGGCCACATGGCAAGTTAGGCTCCTGAGTCGCGATGCTCAGGAGTCCCCCTTGGCGCTCGAACAACAAGTAGGGAAGCGTGATGTAGGTGTGTTTTCTGTTCTACGTCTGCAGAGCCCGACCCCGCGCGTACCTCACCCAGCATAGCCTTTCGGAACTAAGGAGCGAGGGGCTACGGAGCCAGTTAGGCTCCTGAGTCGCGATGCTCAGGAGTTCCCCTTGACATGCGAACAGCAGGTGATGAGGCGAGATGTAAACGTGGCTATCGTTCTACGTCTGCAGAGCCCGGCCCCGCGTGTACCTCACCCAGCATAGCCTTTCGGAACTAAGGAGTGAGGGGCTACGGGACCAGTTAGGCCCCTGGGTCGCGATGCCCAGGGGTCCCCCTTGACGCGCAAACGGCCTTCATACCTTGGCTCCGCTCGGGGAGAGACGCGCGGTGAACCAGGCCCGAGGGGCCTAGCTGGGCGGCGTACGTTTGGGAGTGACCCAGCCGTAGCCCCCGTGCCCAGCCCCTTCGCGCGGCGCTCCCGAGGGGAGGCGTTGCGATGAGGCCAGCCACTAAGCTCTGGGCTCCCTAAGGTTAACGCGGCTCGGAGGTCACCCTCAGTTGTTTATCACCAGCACGGAGCATAGCGCTTTTGTATGTGTACGGGCATAGCCGCTCCTCGGTAGTGTCGTCAGCCAGCGTGGAGCATGGTGCTTCCACTGGTACATGGGAGGGGGCTCCCCTCCGGGAGGAGCCCCCGGGGCATATACAGCCCCGCCCTGACACGTGACCAGCACGGTAGAGCTAGGTGAGGTGTATCTGGGCACCCGTGAGCCAGCGCGGGACTCACGAGGCCCTACCTCTGGGCGGGTTGCGCCTGGCACTGGGCCGTATCTTGAGATGTGTCCCTGCAAAATTTAGTTAGATGCCGGTACTCTACGTCCTCGGGTCCCGGCCCTCGAGCTTGTCTCAGCCGTCGCTGGTATGCCAGGTCGCGATGCCGTGGACAATGCCAGAGGGTGAGGGCTGGAGAGCCAGTAAGAGCCCTGAGTCGCGATGCTCAGGCACCCCCCTTTAACGTGCAAGTAGTCGACATGGAGAAAAAGGAATGCCGCGGACGGGCAACAAGCAATCAAGCATGACGAGCAAGTGCATAGTTGGAAATAAACACGACGGAGGTACACGTCGCTGGGCCTGGCCCCAGCGGCTTGGGGATGATGCAGCTCGAGGGGCGCCCCCAACAAGGCAAACTAACGACAGAAAGGTAAATGCAGATACACGCCGCGGGGACGGGCCCGCGCGGCCTGGGAGTGATGCAACCCTGGGAGGGTGCTCCCAGCTGAGAACGGAACTCGAAAGATGTCACCTGAGGATGTTGTCGACGTAGTGGCGTTGGTGCAACAGACTTGACGGGCTGTAGAAGCCGACCCTCACGAGCCCCCAGGCCCCGGGGCCTCGGGAGGCTCCGGAGGCGCTGGTGACTCCTCGCGAGCCGTCTCCATCTCCGCCAAGGCCGCGGAACGCCTGTCTTCCTGAGCCTCCACGATGCCCCTCGTGAGGCGCTGGTACGCTGCAGCCATGCTCGGCAGGCCGTAGGGCATGCGAACATAGCCGTGGGGTGGACCTCCGCAGCGTCCCACTTGCGAGGGCCAGATGCGCTCCGTCATGGCGATCTGATTGAGCCCTGGTACGTTGACGCAGACGCGCAGCCCGCCATCCTCGCCTGGATGTGGGGCCACGGCTGGCAAGCGGCGGCAACCTGAAAGTGTAACTATCCCTAGGTGGTTTTCGTAATTCATAACAACATATAGCTCATTGAGCTAATGCTATTCCAAGATGATTATTTCAGGAAAGCTCAATGATTGGCATGGCATGGATGTGAAAGTGGAACCCTCAAAATACTAAGGACAAAGGATTGGCTCAAGCTCAAAAGTTCAAGACTCTTCATTTTATATTTTAGTGATCCAAGATCACATTGAGTCTTTAGGAAAAGCCAATACTATCAAGGAGGGATGAGGTGTTGCTTAATGAGCCTCTTGCTTTATGTGCTTAGTGATATGCTCCAAAATCCTCAACCACCTTTCCATATCCACAAATGACCTAAACCCTAAGCCAAACTCGGTCATACCGATTCTGTCAATCCGGCGCCACCGAGTTTCACTTGTCATTTGCCACTGCCAAACCCTAGCAATTCGGTCCTACCGATAAGGATCTCGGTCACACCGAGATGGGGTTGCAAACTCTCTGTTTCCTTCTTGTAACTTTTCGGTCTCACCGAAAGAGCAAGTCGGTCCCACCGAGTTTGCCTGACCAACTCTCTGGTTAGCAAATTGCCGAACTCGGTCTCACCGAGTTTGTGCGATCGGTCTCACCGAGATTACGTTATGCCCAAACCCTAACCGAATCGGTCCTACCGAGTTGCATCTCAGTCCCACCGAAATTCCTAACGGTCACTAGGTTTACTATTTCGGCCAGACCGAGTTTTCTGATTCGGTCCCACCGAGATTGGTAGATTGTGTGTAACGGTTGGATTTTGTGTGGAGGCTATAAATACCCCTCCACCTCCTCTTCATTCGAAGAGAGAGCCATCAGAACACATACACCATTCCTACTCATATGTTCTGAGAAAGAACCACCTACTCATGTGTTGAGACCAAGATATTCCATTCCTACCATATGAATCTTGATCTCTAGCCTTCCCCAAGTTGCTTTCCACTCAAATCTTCTTTCCATCAGATCCAAATCCTATGAGAGAGAGTTGAGTGTTGGGGAGACTATCATTTGAAGCACAAGAGCAAGGAGTTCATCATCAACACACCATTTGTTACTTCTTGGAGAGTGGTGTCTCCTAGATTGGCTAGGTGTTACTTGGGAGCCTCCGACAAGATTGTGGAGTTGAACCAAGGAGTTTGTAAGGGCAAGGAGATCGCCTACTTCGTGAAGATCTACCGCTAGTGAGGCAAGTCCTTCGTGGGCGATGGCCATGGTGGAATAGACAAGGTTGCTTCTTCGTGGACCCTTCGTTGGTGGAGCCCTCCGTGGACTCGCGCAACCGTTACCCTCCGTGGGTTGAAGTCTCCACCAACGTGGATGTAAGATAGCACCACCTATCCGAACCACGGGAAAACATGCGTGTCTCCAATTGCGTTTGAATCCTCCAAACCCTTCCCTTTACATTCTTGCGAGTTGCATGCTTTACTTTCCGCTGCCAATAAACTCTTTGCATGCTTGCTTGAATTGTGTGATGATTGCTTGACTTGCTCTAAGATAGCTAAAATCTGCCAAGAACTAAAATTGGGCAAAGGCTAAGTTTTTAGTTGGTCAAGTAGTCTAATCACCCCCCCTCTAGACATACTTTCGATCCTACAAGTGGTATCAGAGCTTTGGTCTCCATTTGCCTTGATCTCCATAGCTTTTGGTGGTCATAGCCTTGGTTTCACAACCTAGGAGAGTATGGCGTCTAGCGAGGGAAATTATCACCGTAGAGGTCCTTACTTTGATGGCACTATTTTGCTAGTTGGAAGCATAAAATGAAAATGCATATTCTTGGACATAACCCCGCCGTATGGGCTATTGTTTGTGTTGGTTTGCAAGGTGAGTTATTTGATGGGAGAGAACCAAACCGTGAAGCTACCGCAGATGAGTTGAAGATGTTGCAGTACAATGCTCAAGCTTGTGATATTCTCTTCAACGAATTGTGCCCCGAAGAATTCAACAAAATCAGCCGCCTTGAGAATGCAAAGGAAATTTGGGATACTTTGATTGATATGCACGAAGGTACCGACTCCGTCAAGGAATCCAAGTTGGATGTGCTCCAAAGTCAACTTGACAAGTTCAAGATGAAGGATGGTGAAGGTGTCGCTGAAATGTACTCTAGGCTTGCTCTCATCACAAATGAGATTGCCGGCTTAGGAAGTGAAGAGATGACCGATAGATTCATCATCTAGAAGATCCTAAGAGCCTTGGATGGGAAATATGATACCGTGTGCACATTAATCCAAATGATGCCCAACTACAAAGATCTCAAGCCAACGGAAGTAATTGGAAGGATTGTTGCTCATGAGATGTCACTCAAGGATAAAGAGGAACTTCACAATAAATCAAGTGGTGCCTACAAAGCGTCATGTGAAGTCCCCACATCATCAAGTGAGAAACAAAACTTCAATGAAGAATTGAGCTTAATGGTGAAGAACTTCAACAAGTTCTACAAGAGTAGAAACAAAGATAGAAGCTTCAAGTCAAGGTCCTACAATGACAAAAGATCTTCTAGTAGAGAGCGAAACTGCTATAATTGTGGAAGACCCGGACACTATTCCAATGAGTGTACGACTCCCTACAAGAGAAGAGAAGATTCTCCAAAAAGAAGAAGCAAAGAATCTCCACCAAGAGAGAGAAGGAGTAGAGATGATCGTTATGAACGAAGATACTCACGGAGAAGCAAGGATTCGGAAAGGAAGGAAAAACCATCAAGGAGCTATACAAAACGAAGACATCAAGCTCATGTTGGTGAATGGGTATCCGACTCCGACTCCGACAGCCACTCCGAGAGAAGTTATCACTCCGATTCCGAAGATACTCAATATGAAGGTGTTGCCGGTCTAGCACTTGTGTCAACCAACTCATACGACATATTTGACTCACCAAATGAAGGAATTGGAAGATGCTTCATGGCCAAAGGTCCTAAGGTAACACACCCCGAGTATGTTGACTTTAATAGTGATGAAGATGACTTGTTAGGTGATGATGATTTGCTTGTTGACAACTCTAGTGAAGAATATTATGGTGAAATATCAATTAATCATGCTAAAACGAATGACAATGATAAGGAGAAGATTGAGGCTCTAACTAAAGAACTAAACACTCTTAAGTTAGCCCATGAAACTATCTTCGAAGATCATCGAGAACTTTTAAGAGCTCATGAGAAATTACGCTTTAAAAAGCTCAATCTTGAGCAAGAGCATGAGTTCTTAAAGGCAATCAATGATGATCTCCGCAAGAAAAGTTCTTCTTACATTGCCAAGCGTTTACTATTATCCACTTACATGCCTCAAGTCAAGACTAGTAACAAGAATAAGAAAGATTCTTCCTCTAGTAGTAACAATGATCATGCTAAATCCAATATTGTTGCTTCTAGTAGTTCTCTTGATTCCACTAATGATTCTCTTAGCCAAGTTACACTTGAGCAAGAAAATAGCTTATTGAAGGGAATTATAGAGAAAGGTGTTTACAAGAGCCTTGCCGGAAGTAAGCAATTCGAGGAAATTGTGCGCAAGCAAGGAATGCACCGGAAGAATCAAGGTGTTGGTTTTGAACGAAAGTTCAATGCCAATGGAGTTGAATGGGAAGAAGATCAATAACCCAAGACAAAGTTTATTCCTCAACAAGAGAAGTATGATACTTCCTTCAAGGGAACACAAGCTCAAGATGATCTTCCACCACAAGACTACAAGCAAAAAGGCAAGGACAAGCTTCAAGAGGAGATTGATGTCAAGTTCCACTACATCCAGTATGACTACAACTCCAAGGATTCCCATCAAGATGGTGTGGATCCAAAGGAAGAAGAACTAGAGAGTTCTTGAGGGTGACTCCGCCAACATACTTCACTCTTATCATTTTGGCAAGAACAAGTGCAATCAACTTCCACATCTTGCACTAGTTCAAGGAGTCACAAACCCTCTTGTTGGTAAGACAAGGGACAAGGTAACCTAAAGTTTTCATGGACATCATCTTGTGTGTGCATCACTCTATGTCTATGGATATCCTTGTTTGTTCCTTGTGGGACTAACCCATGTAGGTATTGAAAGTGCAACTCACTCAAATGGATAGCTCCAAGTGATCTACATCAACATTGAGCATCCACATCTTCAACATCTACATGAAGTCATCATCGACAAAACCCAAGGTTAGTTCATCCCTCTTAGGGGGGATATCACATCTAGGGGGAGCTTTACTCTAAGACTTGAGCTAAAGCAACTCTAAAGATGGGAATACAACAATGCTTTATGTAAAAGTGGTAACCCCACTTGAGCTTAAACGATGAGTATGACCTATGATCAAGTGTTCTCACTTGACTCCTAAGTCAATATACTCATATATAGATGACCTAGTCATCGCAAATTGCTTGATAGATGCTAGAATTGGTTGTGCATGCTTTGCCACATATTTCATTTGCCATCTTATTGTGTGAGCATGTTGGTTGCATATTTTACTCATTCGAGGACATCCACTTGTTGTTTTGATTGTTTGGCTTTCTTCTTTTGCCAAGTGGATGGACAAGAATGCCTAAGAACCTCCTCTAGCTATCTATGCTTTTCTCGTCTCAAACTCTATTCATGCTGCATCACAAAACTTGATCAAGTCAGATTCGAACCACTCTGTGTGAGGAGCGCTTGGAGTCCCCGATTCGTCATAGACTTAAACTTCCAAAACCTCTTTATGAATCTCGGTCTGACCGATACTCCATTTTCGGTCCTACCGAGTTCATTAAGTTGATCTAGGTTTTCGATCTCGGTGCAACCGATTTGAACTTTTCGGTCACACCGAGTTGCAATAACTGCACACAGTTTTGCATCTCGGTGCCACCGAGTTGTTCCACTCGGTCACACCGACAGGGTCGGGCTATATAGAGTGACGGGCAAAATTTTGGAAATTTCTCCGAAACCTCTTCGCCCGCGCGATAGCCTGCTCTGCCTTCGTGGTCTCCGGATCGTCTTCTCGCCGCCAGCAGCCTCCAGTCCCTGGTCTCCGCCGCCGTCAATGGAATTCTGCCCCGCCGTTACCGCCGTAGCGAGTCTCCGCCGAACTAGGGTATGGACTCGATCTTTGTGCTATTCTCCACTCCGATTCCTAGCACATTGTGATCATCATGATTCTTGCCACGATTATAACACTCCTATCCAGTCAATGAACTCGTAGATTAGGTTTAATTCGAAAATTTTAGGGTTAGGTTTCCGCCGAAACCATCTCGGACCCACCGAGTTGAAAAACTCGGTCCCACCGATTTGGCTTTTGCCATTACACAAGTGAAACTCGGTCTGACCGAGAATAACTTATCGGTGCGACCGATTTTGGAATTCTGTGAAACCCTAGCAGTCTCGGTGCCACCGAACTGGGACTCGGTCTGACCGAGTTCACCAGTTCTGGTGCCAAAACTGCTTCGGTGTCATCGAGTTTGAAAATCGGTAGATCCGAGATGCTTTCTGTGGAAAACTAAAACTAAGTTTTTGAATTAATCTTCTGCAAAAATCTCTGCTTTTTGTGATGCTCATCCACTCTATCTTATCCACAATCTATTCACAGGGTCAGCAGTCAGTTTGCAACATGTCTGATCAAAGTGACAGCCAGAATGTGTCTGAGCAGCAAGTTGTGATGAGTGAGGGCACTAGCCCCTCAACTTCTTCTAATGATGGCAGCAGGAGCACCCCCAGCAATCTGCCTAAGGTTGCCACACGTCAAAGGAAGAAGAGAACGTCTGATTCTGAGGATGAAGACTATGTGGCAGAGGAAGAGGCCACATCAAAGAGATCTGAACCAGCTCAAGGCACAAAGCCAGGGCTGAAAATCGAAAGGCCAGCAGGCAGGCAGCCCATGTCAAAGGCTAGAGCTTCAACTGTGAAGCCTGCTCCCATTGAGCCCGTTGCTGCTGAGGGCAAGAAAAGGAAAGAGAGAGTGAAGAAGACTGTAGCCAGAGTGCTTGGGAAGGCCTCCATCATGGTAGATGAGGAGGAAGGAGAAGAAGAGGTTGCTGCACTAGCACCCAAGGCAGCCAAACTCATGGGAGATGCTATAAGGTCAGGAACAGCTGCATCCAAGCCCAAGGAAGCACCTAAGGCTGCATCTAAGCCTAAGAGTGCACCAAAGAGAAACACACGAAGCATCCCAGTTGTGGAAAAAAACAAGGCCCCAGTGCCTGAAGCTATCGAAGAAGAGGAAGAGAGTGTCCTTAGGAAGCTCAAGCCCAAGATCCAAGACCACAACGATGCTCATCCCGTGGCTGAGGATATGAAGCTCAGGAGAGATTCAGGGCTGAGGAAATGGAGAGAAGCAGATCCGTATGCTTCTAGGAGAAGGACTGCCGTGGATTACAGATTTCATACCAAGGAGCAGCAAGATTTCTATGAGACTGTTTTGCTTGACAAGAAGCCAATCGTTTGTGACATGAGATGGGTCGACTGTACCTACATCAAGGACAATGAAGAGTACTACCCCGGTGTATTTGACAGCTTTAGTGCGTGTGGAGTTGCATACTTTGTTGGGCAGAAGCTCACAAAGTGGAACGAGGAGCTGATCATGCAATTCTACTCCACAACACACTTTTATCCGGATGGCAGGATCACATGGATGTCAAAGGGTACAAGGTACCAATCCACTGTTGAAGAATGGGTGAAGTTGATCAATGCCCCAGAGGAGCAAGCTGATGACTTGGACATTTATGCCAAGAAAAAGATGGATCACAACTCCATGTCCAACATGTACAAGGAGATCCCGAATGAAGCGCTCGACACATTCAAGTTTGGCTCAGTGCACTATCTGCTCTCAGGATTGCCTACGATCAACTGGATCCTTAGGCACACCCTTCTGCCCAAATCTGGAGATCACAAGATGATCAGAGGTCACGCGATCAACTTGCTTCATGTCTT
Organism: Triticum monococcum; assembly: GCA_034509565.1. Classification (NCBI taxonomy): domain Eukaryota; kingdom Viridiplantae; phylum Streptophyta; class Magnoliopsida; order Poales; family Poaceae; genus Triticum; species Triticum monococcum. The sequence goes on from CM067842.1 coordinate 612,519,892, forward strand.
TGACGTGCCTCAGAAATTCAAGGTCATGAGTCTCATTGTGGAAACAATCAAGAGGACAGCTGCAGACAAGAAGAGGAGTTGTGGGTATGCCCCACAGACTCAGGAGCTCATCAACTCCAAGATGGGCACGGGCGTGTATTTATTGGATAAGGAACACCTGCCCATCCGTCCAGATTTTGAGGATAACCAAGTGGTTATGACTGAGAATGAACCCTCATCTGCCCATGCACAAGCTCAGAAGGAGAAGGCGGAGAATGAGAAAGCTGCCAGGATGCCTACTCAAGCGGAGGCATCTGATTACTTCTTGAAGACCAAACAAGAGCAGCTCGGTTACCTGATAGCGTCCACCCTGCGGATTGAGCAGAGTATAGCTACCCTGACTCAGAACCAGGCAAGCCTAGAGAGGATCATGGAACAGAGGTTCTATGACATGGACATCAAGGTGACAGAGATACAAACCGCCATGGAGCAGCTCCAGGAGGACATGAATGAGAGTAGAGGCAGGACCACGACTGATGCTTTTGCGAGGGTGCCACGAGGTCCGAGGTCGTCTGCAGTGCCAGTTGCTAACACCAGAGCCACAACGTCTGCGCCAGCCACAGCCTCAGTTCCACCAGCTCCAGCATCCACTTCAGCCTCAACTCCTACCACATCTACTGAAGGCTTCGTCCTTGGCGTGGTCCGGACTCCATCACCACCTGAAGATCAAGCCTGAGCGTCGACTCAGCACTGTGCATTTTCTAGGAACTTTTTGGTAACTTGTTGCCAAAGGGGGAGAAAATGTATAGATCATAGGCTTCGAGAGAGAGTGTTGCTTTTATTCTCTCTTGTTTTTATTTGGTGGTTTTTCGAACTTTGTTTGCTTGCGTGTGCGATACTATGTCATTATTCGTGAGACATCGATGATCAATTGTTTGATCATAAGCTACACTTAATGGTTGCTTAATGCTTGCTAAATGTTATCATTCTATCTATTGTCTGTGATCATTCACTATTCTTGGTGATGAGTGCATGTATTTCAATCTTATCATTTTTTTGAGCGCTCCACCAAGATGTATGTGACATGGAAGAGTAACCCATGATTCTAACTCCTTGTGCATTTGCAGTCCAAAGCAAATTTTAAAATATGCACAAATTTAGGGGGAGCTCTTACTTATCACATACTTCTCAAAGCGACCATGTATTTCATGATTATTATTATTTGTCGAAGCTTTGATCTATATGTTGTCATCAATTACCAAAAAGGGGGAGATTGAAAGTGCAACTATCCCTAGGTGGTTTTGGTAATTCATAACAACATATAGCTCATTGAGCTAATGCTATTCCAAGATGATTATTTTAGGAAAGCCCAATGATTGGCATGGCATGGATGTGAAAGTGGAACCCTCAAAATACTAAGGACAAAGGATTGGCTCAAGCTCAAAAGTTCAAGACTCTTCATTTTATATTTTAGTGATCGAAGATCACATTGAGTCTTTAGGAAAAGCCAATACTATCAAGGAGGGATGAGGTGTTGCTTAATGAGCCTCTTGCTTTATGTGCTTAGTGATATGCTCCAAAATCCTCAACCACCTTTCCATCTCCACAAATGACCTAAAACCTAAGGCAAACTCGATCATACCGATTCTGTCAATCCGGCGCCACCGAGTTTCACTTGTCATTTGCCACTGCCAAACCCTAGCAATTCGGTCCTACCGATAAGGATCTCGGTCACACCGAGATGGGGTTGCAAACTCTCTGTTTCCCTTTCGTAACTTTTCGGTCTCATCGAAAGAGTGAATCGGTCCCACCGAGAATGCAATGCAAACTCTCTGTTTCCTTCTTGTAACTTTTCGGTCTCACCAAAAGAGCAAGTCGGTCCCACCGAGTTTGCCTGACCAACTCTCTGGTTAGCAAATTGCCGAACTCGGTCTCACCGAGTTTGTGCGATCGGTCTCACCGAGATTACGTTATGCCCAAACCCTAACCGAATCGGTCCTATCAAGTTGCATCTCAGTCCCACCGAAATTCCTAACGGTCACTAGGTTTACTATTTCGGTCAGACCGAGTTTTCTGATTCGGTCCCACCGAGATTGGTATATTGTGTGTAACGGTTGGATTTTGTGTGGAGGCTATAAATACCCCTCCACCTCCTCTTCATTCGAAGAGAGAGCCATCAGAACACATACACCATTCCTACTCATATGTTCTGAGAAAGAACCACCTACTCATGTGTTGAGACCAAGATATTCCATTCCTACCATATGAATCTTGATCTCTAGCCTTCCCCAAGTTGCTTTCCACTCAAATCTTCTTTCCATGAGATCCAAATCCTATGAGAGAGAGTTGAGTGTTGGGGAGACTATCATTTGAAGCACAAGAGCAAGGAGTTCATCATCAACACACCATTTGTTACTTCTTGGAGAGTGGTGTCTCCTAGATTGGCTAGGTGTTACTTGGGAGCCTCCGACAAGATTGTGGAGTTGAACCAAGGAGTTTGTAAGGGCAAGGAGATCGCCTACTTCATGAAGATCTACCGCTAGTGAGGCAAGTCCTTCGTGGGCGATGGCCATGGTGGAATAGACAAGGCTGCTTCTTCGTGGACCCTTCGTGGGTGGAGCCCTCCGTGGACTCGCGCAACCGTTACCCTCCGTGGGTTGAAGTCTCCATCAACGTGGATGTAAGATAGCACCACCTATCCGAACCACGGGAAAACATGCGTGTCTCCAATTGCGTTTGAATCCTCCAAACCCTTCCCTTTACATTCTTGCAAGTTGCATGCTTTACTTTCCGCTGCCAATAAACTCTTTGCATGCTTGCTTGAATTTTGTGATGATTGCTTGACTTGCTCTAAGATAGCTAAAATTTGCCAAGAACTAAAATTGGGAAAAGGCTAAGTTTTTAGTTGGTCAAGTAGTCTAATCACCCCCCCTCTAGACATACTTTCGATCCTACACAACCTCTCATGATCCTTGTCTCCTATAGCTCTTGAATGGCCTCGGCAACGAACTCTTGCTGGTCTGATCTCCCTTGCCTAGCTCCCTCTCAAGGGAGGCGTGCTGCGAAGCACGCCTCCACACGATGCCCAAGCGCCTCCCTCGTGACCTTGGCTAGGTCGGCGGCCCTCCAGGTGAGAGCCCCCGAGCCCTACCTGAGGAGGGCACCGGGCGCGCTTTCCTATGCAATGGATGGAGGGCCCTCCTAAGGAGGCACGGGCCCTGAGGGGCCTGCCTCCTGAGGGGCTGAGCCTGACGATGTCTTCTTCTTCTTGGGGACGGTCTCAGGAAGCCTCCTGCTTCCATGATCTAGGTCTTCTAGCGACGCGGCCTGAAAGGCTCGCTCCAGGGAACACACCGCATCTCTCTCTTCACAGGGCACCGTGATGACGCCGCCACTTCCTGGCATCTTTAGGACGTTGTAGCCGTGGTGGGTCACGGCCATGAACTTGGCCAGCGCTGGGTACCCGAGGATGGCGTTGTACGGCAGGCGGATGTGGGCGACGTCGAAGTCGATGAGCTCGGTGCGGTAGTTTCTGCGGGCCCCGAAGGTGACAGGGAGGCGGACCTGCCCGATCGGGACTATGGAACCGTCGGTGAGCCCGTAGAAAGGCCTGGTTGGCTGCAGCTGGTCGTAGGACACTTGGAGGTTGTTGAATGTTTCCACGGACAGGACATTGAGCCCTGCCCCGCCATCGATGAGGGCCTTGGTGACCAGCACGTTGCTGATGACCGGGGAGCAGAGCATCAGAAGGACTCCTGCAGTGGCTGCGCACTTGAGCTGGTCTGCCGAGCTGAACGTGATGGGGCACGCCGACCACCTGAGGGGGCGCGTTGCTTCGAGCTTGGGGAGAACTGCATTCACTTCACGGGCAAACTGCTTGAAGATACGTTGGGAGGCTGGGGCTTGAGCTCCGCCCAGGATGCAGGCGATCGCGTGCGGCTCCTGGAAACCCCCAGCCCCCTCGTCGTGATGGCGGTCGTCGTTCCTTCTTGGTGGAGGCGGCAGCGGAGGCAGGCCTGCGTTGTCATGATGGCGATCCTCGCGAGGTTGGTCTCTCCAGTCCCCCTCACGAGGCAGGTCTCGCCAGCGGTCCTCGCGAGGCTGGTCGCGCCACCCCTGGCGCGGGCCGCGGTCTTCCCAGCGCCCTAGGTTTCTTCCTCCTCCTCGGCCATAGCCCCGGCCAGCACGGTCTGGGCGACGGGCGATCCTTCCTTCTCGTACAGCGCGGAGCTCTTGACATTCGTTGGTGTTGTGGGTGTGGAGGTCATGGTACACACAATACCGGCTGCCTCTGGAGGGTTCGGGCAGATCTTTGCCCCGCTTGTTGTCTGGTTCTGCCGCGAGTACGGCAGCCCCCTTGCGCTTCGCGTCCTTGGCTTTGGGCTTCTTCTCTTCTGGGTCCGCGGCAGGAAGCTCGAGGAGGGAGAGACGTCCCTCCTCAGCCTTGGCGCACTTGTTCGCCAGGTTGAACAGCTCCAGGGAGGTGCAGAGGTCTTCGTGCATCGCTAGCTCCTCCTTCATCTTGACGTCACGCACGCCGTCAGAGAAGGCGGAGATGATGGCCTCCTCGGACACCCTGGGGATCTTGAGGCGCGCGCTATTGAAGCGCTGGATGTACTTTTGCAGGGTCTCTCCGGGTTGTTGCTTGATGCGGCGCATGTCGCTCACGGCGGGCGGCCGGTCGCGAGTACCTTGGAAGTTGGCGATGAAGCGGGCGCGCATCTGGTCCCAGGAGGAGACCGTGTCTGGAGCCAGGTTCAGGAGCCAGGTTTGAGCTCCTTCCTTGAGCGCCATGGGGAACCAGTTCGCCATGACTTTTTCATCCCCGCCGGCAGCCTCAATGCCCGGCTCATAAAGCTGGAGGAACTCTGCGGGATCGGTTGTGCCGTCGTAGCGAGGAGGCAGGTCGGGCTTGAACTTGCCGGGCCACGCGTGGCAGCCCGCGGTGGCCACGAAAGGCCTCGGTTGGTGGAGAGCTTGGTCTTGAGGGTCCCCACGCGCTGCAGCTAGGAGCAGGGCGGGGTCTTGATGTGCCGGAGCAGGGAGCACCCTGGCATCCCCTTGCGGGCGAGGAACTTCTTGGCAGCTTCGCTCTTGCTGCACTGGCGCCTCATGGAGCGGGTTCCGCCCAGGGACCAAGCGCCTTGGAGCCATGGCATCTTCTTGGAGGGGAGGCGGCTGGTGCGCCTCTGTAGCTTCGTTGCCTGCGCGGGGCGGTGTGCGGCGCAGAGGGACGGACGGCGCGGAAGAGCCCCCTGCAGCGCGGACAAGCTCGGCGACGCGGTCGAGCCATTCTTTGTAGACGTCATCGATGGGATGGTAGCGCAGGAGCTCGTTTGCCGTGAGGAGCGCAGATCGAGCCTCCAAGGGTGCGCGGAGCGCGCGGGACGAAGATCCGGCTGGACCGAGTGATGGAGTGGCGGTGCGGCCGTCTTGCCGCACGGACGGGTGCTGAGACGATGCCTGCTGCTCGCCTCCCGCCGGCCCGGTGGCGGCATTGACGGCGGGAGACGGGGAACGACGAGGACGCCCACCGACAGGGGCCGTCTGGGCGACGCGAGAGGCGATGGCGGCCCGGCGCTCGGCGCGGGCCCCACGAGCGTCAGACATGGATGCGACGGTCGGAGGAGAGCGGAGCGGTGGGAGACGAATTCCGGCGCACCCCTACCTGGCGCGCCAAAATGTCGGGTTTTGGGTTCCGGCAGACCCTTAAGGTTCGAACACTGGGGTGCGCGCGGAGACTATGCCTTCAACCTCTCCGTCTCAAAGGGATCTAAACTACTAAAAGAGCTGCACGAAAGACACAAGATTTATACTGGTTCGGGCCACCGATGTGGTGTAATACCCTACTCCAGTGTGTGGTGGATGGATTGCCTCATGGGGCTGATGGTGATGAACACTACAAGGAAGAACAGCCTCGCGAGGCCCTGTTCTTGGCTAGGGTGATGAACTGCGGTGAAGAGTTCAGTCACCTTACTCTCTCTTTCTCTCTCTCTCTCTCTCGTCGACGAAGAGCCAAACGACCAGGAATCCAAGCCCCAGCCGTCCAACCCACTGCTATGTGGGTGGCTAGTCCTATTTATAGAGGCCCTGGTCCTCTCCCCAAATATCGAGCGGGAAGGGATCCAACAATGGCGGCTAATTTGAAGGGGATAGCGGGTACATCTATCCTGACAAAAGCAGTCTTCGCCTGCCAAAGGCTCTGGTGATGACGCCGCGCTGGGCTCCATGGTGACCTCCGTCTCGAAGTCCTCCTGGTCTTGGTCTCGTTGCACCGAAGTGGCAACCTTTGCCTGATGCCTCGGTACTCCGCGGATACGCTTGCTCCCTTTGCACCAAAGAGGAAAGAGGGACGCTGCGCGCGCTGGCACCCGCCTGGTGCCCCGTGTCGCCACGGCTTGCGTCATGGGCACCTCGCGAGGTACCCCGCCTTGAACTCTCTGCCTCCTCGTGAGCCAGCCTGACGACGCTGTTCCTGAGGATGCGCCGCGTCATCCGCCTCACGAGGCTTGGCCCCTCGCGAGGGTCTTGAGCCTCGTGTTGATGAAGTTGGGCCGTGCTGGCCCCCCACTTGAGCCACGCTGCAGGCCGCAGGCAGGCAAGTCTGGGGACCCCCGTTCCCAGAACACCGACACTCCTTCCTTGTAACCGACTCTGTGTAACCCTAGCCCCCTCCGGTGTCTATATAAACCGGAGGGTTTAGTCCATAGGACACAATAACAACAATCATACCATAGGCTAGCTTCTAGGGTTTAGCCTCTCTGATCTCGTGGTAGATCTAGTCTTGTACTACCCATATCATCAATATTAATCAAGCAGGAGTAGGGTTTTGCCTCCATCGAGAGGGCCCGAACCTGGGTAAAAACATCATGTCCCTTGTCTCCTGTTACCATCCGCCTAGACGCACAGTTCGGGACCCCCTACCCGAGATCCACCGGTTTTGACACCGACAGCTCACATATCAGATAGTGTCGCTAGCATCCATATGACAAAGAACCCGGGCCGACATGACTAGTCGTGAACCCAAAGTGGCACTAACTTACGGGGACAGGCATACATGAATCAACATAGAGCATGTTGGTCAGCAGCGTGCTAATCCGGGCTGTAGCACTGGGCTAACAGGATTCCGGTGAACCGGGCTATAGCAGGCTAGGCAGGACTCCGGATGTCACCGCGTGACATTTCCCCGAAGGGATAGACACAAGAACGAAGGGAATCACATGCCGGCCAGTCAAGTGTTCCGGAGCAGTAGTGCTGGGCTAGCAGGACTCCGGTGAACCGGGCTGTAGCGGACTACTATGGCTCATGGAAGCACAAGACTACATTTCCCCATAAGAGAGGCTACCAAGGATAAACAACCAGGTTTTCGGATCCAACACCTACCAAGCATTTCAAATCATACACACAATATGCTCGATATGTGTAAATACAACATGGCATCACAACAAGACTCTACAACTCAAAGTATTCATTCATTAGGCTCCGAGGAGCGAGAAATTACAAACATGGGTCTCATGACCCCAACATACAGAGCATACAAGCAACAAGCACATGCGGGAGCTTAACATGCCTGAGTATAGACATCTACAAATGAAAAAGGCTGAGAAGCCTGACTATCTACCAGATCCTGCTGAGGGCACAAGATCGTAGCTGAGGTATCAAGCTAAACGTCGAAGTACACACAGAACTACTAGCGAGACTGACGTCTCTTTGCAAAACATAAAATAGGCAAACGTGAGTACAAATGTACCCAGCAAGACTTACATCAGAACTATCTACATATGCATCGGTATCAATAAAGGGGGTGGTGGAGTTTAACTGCAGCAAGCCAGCTTTGACTTGGTGGCTATCCTGAACTACGACTGCAAGTAACTCTTTTGAGGTGGCGCACACGAGTCCACCTATTCACTAATCAATACACCACCATGGATCCGCTCCCGTCTCCCTACGAGAACGCCGTCCATAGCACTCACGCTTATCTTGTGAGTTTTAGAGTATCCACTTTCACTTGTCTATGAACTGTATAGGCAACCAAGTAGTCCTTTACCACGGACGCGTCTATTCGAATAGATGATATTAACCCTACAGGGGTGTACTTCTTCATACATGCTCTCACCACTTATCGTCGTTTACATGACATGTACTCAGCAACCTTCAAGCGGAAGCCCAACGAGGGTGTCGGCCATGGCCTACCTAAACACTCAAGTCTCTAGTCCAGGTTTATCGCATATCCAGGTTCCATCCGCAGGGAGTCTGGCCGAGGTTTCCACATACGGCCCCGAACAATGTGTACAGGGTTTCGAGACACCAAACGGGCGCCCGGCATGCCTGGCCACGGTGTATCTACCGCATCATAGCCCACCCTAGGGTCAGCGCTACGCACGGCCGCCAACACATATCCTATAAACACCAAAAACTAATTGCAACTCCTGGACAGAGGACTAGGGTGGTTAAGAAGCCGAGAGGGTCCATTGGTTTCAGGCCCAATGCATCGTAGTAGCTGGTTCTTGAATCACACATACAGATCTCGGTGCTTAAGGACGGTTCCAATGAAACAACCCACCATGTACTCCTACATGGCCTCTCATCGATACCTTTACCAAATCGTGTTCAACACACTTAGCTCACACACAGTAGGACATGTTCACAACTTTCCAATTCATCCCCGATGAATCAGACCTGACACAACTCTAAGCAATAGCAGGCATGACAAACAAGCATGAATTAGTAGGCACATCAGGGCTTAAACAACTCCTACTCATGCTAGTGGGTTTCATCTATTTATTGTGGCAATGACAGGTCATGCCGAGGAAAGGGGTTCAACTACCACAGCATGTAACGGTTGAATCGTTGTTGTCCTAATGCAGTAAAAGAGAGCAGGAGGGAGAGGGTGGGATTGTATCGGAATGAACAAGGGGGTTTTGCTTGCCTGGCACTTCTGAAGATAGTAATAGCTCTTCATCGGTGTCATCGAACTCATCGCCGGAACCACGTTTACTGAGAGGGGACAATACCGGCAAACAAGGAAGAAACACAATCAATGCAATGCAACAATATGATGCATGCTCATGACATGGCAATATGCTGTTGATTGAACTAATGCAACTAGCAACATATTAAATGAAGTTGGTTTGAACACAACATTCAAATTCAACTCCATAGGTGATTATTTAAATGGCACTTATTTGATTTGACCTGATCAGCAGGCATAAGTTGTTCAAACATGCATGATAATGCCATAATCAGATTCTTTGGATTTTTTGACCATTTTTCATATATAACTTATTTCATTCTGAGCTATGGTTGATTTTATATGATTTTTAGAAGTTTTGGGTATTTTCTGAAAATAATAAATCATTTCTGATTTATTTCAAAATTCCATAAAGTAATTACTGCGTCAGCCTGATGTCAAGGTGATGTCAGCAAGTCAACAGGGCTGGTCCGGGTCAAACCTGACCAGTGGGGTCCACTGGTCAGTGACCCAGTACATCCTATGGTCAATGACAAGTGGGTCCGGTCAACAGACACGTCAGCACAGTCAACTCTGACGCATGGGTCCCGCTGGGTTATAAACTAAACAATACAAAAAATAAACCCGGTGTTAATTAGGCGTGGGGCCCAACTGTCTATGTCACTGGAGGGTTTAATTAGTGGGCCATTAGCCACTAATGATGCCCACGTCACCTAAACGGCGATTAGCCGCCGTTGCTAAGCAGGACGCGGAGGCGATCCTCGTCCAGGCGACTCTGGCGATGAGAGCGTGCGCGGCTGGTCCCTACTGGTGCAGCGCTACAAGGCGCGTCGGGTGGTGGCATTGAGGCGGCTAGAGGTGGAGCGAAGCTATGGCAGCGGCGACAAGCGCGGCGGCCGGAGCTACAGGCGCGTTCGGGCGCGGGGCTGTAGTGCACGGGCAGGCAAACGGAGTGGCTAGGCGGCCCCCTGGAGGCGCTAGGAGCACTATGGTGCCACGAGGGCAAGTAGAGGAAGCTCGGGAGCGCGGGGCTCAACAGCCATGGCAGTGGTGAGCATCGGCCAAGGTCGGTATCGCAGTTAGGTGGCAAAGGCGTCGACGAGGAGAGCGGCAAGAGGCGCAGGGGCTCACAGTGATTCTGTAGGGTAGGTTATTGGGCTCGGGTACGACTTGGACGGGGCGGATCGACACCGGCGATCTCCGGGCAGAGGCGGCGGGGACGAGCTCGATGGTGACGCTTCCGGGCGTCTGGGCTTGCTTCCTTCGTCCGGGAGACGTAGGAGACGATGGTGTAGCTCCCGGAGATGGAGAGGGATCATGGGGTGTCTGGTGTCCATGGCTATGGCGTGCGGCGGCGACGTACCCGTTCGTGTGGGTGAGGGGAAGAGGTCCAGGGGAGGGGAGAGGCCACGGGTGAGGGAGAGAGAGGTCGGGGGTGCGTGGCGTCGTCCAGACGCATCGGTGCAGTGGCGGGAAGCAGGAGGTGGCTGGGCGCGTGCCGGCGTTCGTCGGCCACGCGCACTGCCTATTGGCGCGGGGAGGAAGACGACAGGGAGCTGGGAAGGTGGATTGGGCAAGCCACTTGGGCTCCAGGTAAGGCCCAGGTACTATCTCTCTCTCTCTCTCTCTCTGTCTTACTCTTTTGTAAATCTTTCTGTTTTCTATTTTTTGCAGTATGTTTTGACTTAGTTTAAATACCAAATCACTTTATAAAATTCTGCAAACTTTTATGGGCACTATCTGATTTAAACCAAAGGCCCTCACCAAGTTTCAGAATATTTGGAGCTACCAAATATTTTATAGGAATTAATAGCTCCAATTCAAATACATTAAGAGTTAATTCAAAAATCCAGGAATGACCTAGAAATATGTTCATCATTTTTGGCTGAGGTTTTCACCTTTATCGGAAACCATGAACATTTTCAAAGGGCATTTTGGGTTCATTGAAAATATTTTTAATTTGATCCTAGTTGCATTTCATTTGGTGCTAGGGTTTGAACATCCCCATTTCAAGTTTAACTGAAATTTAAACATGATGCAACACCAGATACTAGCACTAAGCATTACCAGAACTAGGGATGTGACAGTTAATCACATCCTAATTATGCAGTGTTTGAGGATCAGAACTAATGCATAAAAACTGGGTAATAAAGGGTATGATCAAAGTGTTACTTGCCTTGCTCATGATCCGTGAAACCTAGAGACTCGTAGTAGCACGCTTCGCACTACGGGTGTTCTATCGCACACAAACAATAGCATACATAAGCAATCAAGCAAATATGCACGGGTAAAACTCAAATAAGAAGAAACTAACCAGAAAGTTCAATTTAAGAACTCCGGTTTGCAAAAAGAATCGAATCAAACGGAGCAACGAAACACAAACTGCGAAAGAAACAAGGTCCGATTACTAATCTGGACTAAAGTCAAATTTTACAATACCAAAATCTTGTTCAAGTTGGTTAAACGGAAAGAGGACTTCGAGACAAAGATCTAGGCACTTGAATCGCCTGATTCCTATAAACGAGGGAAAAGATAAACTAAAACAAAAATCAGATCAGAAATCGCGATCGAAAATAATCGTGAAAAATTAGAGAAAAAGAGAAACTGACGAACATGCTAACGAACGAACGTTCGTTATCTGTGACTAACGAATGAACACCGTTCGTTAAAACGAACGTACGGACGAACGTCCGCTATTTAACTGAACAGAAAAAACCAATCTAACAATAAAAAAACCGAAACTAGGGTTTATGAAATAAAACCGATCGATTTTTAAAACAAAACCAGCGGCTACCTCGAGTCCGGCGGGCGGCCGCACGGCTCCGGCGAGTCGGCGGCGGCGGTGAGCAGATCCGGCAGCGGGGCAGCGGATCGGGGCGGCGGCGGCGCTAGCGGGGCACCGGCGCGGCAGGGCGGCGCGGCGGCGCGAGCGACGAGGTGAGGCAGCGGCTGCGCAGGTGGCGGCGACGCTCAGGCGGCGGGGCTAGGGTTGCGGGTGGCGGGGCGGCTGGGCTGGGGTCTCGAGCCCCGGCTTATAAGGGCCGGCCGGGCCAGGAGTCCTAGACGGACATGGCTCGGTTAGGTCAGTGCGCTGTTTTTTTAATTATTCCGCCGTAGGAAAAAAAGAAAAAAGAAATACTAAACGGACTCCAAAAATCCCGAAATAAATTTTCCCCGTCCTCTAAAAATCTTCCGGACAAGGTGACCATTTATTTGGGCCTAATAAGCAACTTTGAAAAATGCGTATTTTTCCTATGCAAATAAAATAGCAATAAAATCGGAATAAAAGAAAAAGTTGATTTTAATATTTTTCCTCCAATATTTCGTTTATTTTGGAGAAGTCATATTATCTCCTCTCATATATTTGAATATGAAATATTTTCGGGGAGAAAAATAATAAAACGTGATCCTCGTTTCGATATTTGATAAAATTCAAATATGAAAACCGAGAAATCCCCAACTCTCTCCGAGGGTCCTTGAGTTGCTTAGAATTTTCGAGGATTGCGAAATGAAATGCAAATAAAATATGATATGCATGAATGACCTACGTATAACATTCCAGATTGAAAATTTGGGGTGTTACAAACCTACCCCCCTTAAGATGAATCTGGCCCTCGAGATTCGGGTTGGATAGAAAATAGCTGTGGGTGGTCTTTGCGAAGATCATCCTCTCGTTCCCAGGTGGTTTCATCCTCGGTATGGTGGCTCCACTGAACCTTGCAAAATTTGATAACCTTGCTGCGAGTAATTCGCTGGCAAACTCTAAAATCTTGACAGGCTTGTCCTCATACCTCAAATCACTGTCCAACTGAATTGCTTCCAGGGGCACTGTATCTCTCAAAGGAAGCTCGGCCATCTCTGCATGGCACTTCTTCAACTGGGAAACATGAAACACATCATGAAATCCTGACAGTCCTTCGGGTAACTCCAACTTGTAGGCAACTTCTCCCATGCGTTCCAAAACACGGTACGGTCCCACAAATCTCGGGGCTAATTTCCCCTTAACTCCAAAATGTTTAACTCCTCGAAGAGGTGACACTCGCAGATACGCTCTATCTCTTATTTCATAGACTACCTCCTTGCGTTTTGAATCTGCATAACTCTTCTGGTGGGACTGAGCTACCTTCAGTCTATCTCGAATTAGTTTAACCTTCTCTTCTGATTCCTTAATCAAATCTGGTCGAAACAACTGGCGGTCTCCAACTTCATCCCACATCAACGGTGTTCGGCATCTTCTCCCATACAATGCTTCAAACGGTGCCATCTTCAAACTGGCCTAGTAATTGTTGTTGTATGAGAACTCTGTGTAGGGCAGGTTGTCATCCCAACTAGATCCATAATCTAGCGCACAAGCTCTCAACATGTCCTCCAGAATCTGATTGACTCTCTCGGTCTGTCCATCTGTCTGTGGGTGAAAAGTTGTACTAAACTCCAGTCTGGTACCCAAGGTCTGGTGCAACTGATGCCAAAACTTTGAGGTAAACTGTGTTCCTCTATTTGATACGATGGTCCTCAGAACTCCATGCAGACATACGATCCTGGTCAAGTATATCTTGGCCAACTTCGCACTTGTATACGTGGTTTTTATGGGGATAAAGTGAGCCACTTTGGTCAAGCGATCAACTACTACCCATATAGAATCATATCCCGATTTGGTCCTCGACAATCCTGTTGCGGGTTAGGTGCGACATATGCCAAAGGATGGCTTATCATGGTGGGGGCGAGTAGAACGTCGCCGGTGCTTGGAAACGGGATGAGGCGAAGACATGCCTGCCTGCGAATCTTACCCAGCTTCAGGGCTCTCCGGGGAGATAATACCCCTACTGCTGCTCTGCGGGGTCTCCGCATGATCACTATGGCCAAGTGTTTACACGATTGCTCCTTGAGCTGTTTTCTGGAGGTAGGAGAAGGCAAGGCTAGCTCTCTCCCTCCTATATGATCTAGTATAGAGATAATGGGTTCCAACCCTTTGCATGGGTGCCTTGGGGGGTTTATATAGGCCTACCTCCCAGGGGTACAATGGTAATCTGGCTGGACGCGAGCCCAGCCGTCAGCGCCTCTGGCCTCCATCTTCCCCGCCAACTTCTGGGGCCCGCCGACTGGTGGGCCCCGCCAACTGGCCTGGTACGGAGCCGACAGGCCGTGTCCGCCGCGGGTGGGTCTTGCTGGCTGCTGATTACTGTAGCCGTGCTTCTGATGACGCGGGCTTGATCTTGGGGTCGTGGCAACAGCCCCGCCGCCTGGCGGGCGATCACTATTGCCACTCTCCATCACATCTTGATTAATGGCGCGTGGGCCCCGGGGGAGGGCTCGGCTGACTCCCCGGGGCCGGCTCCCGACGGGTCCGGCTGGTGGTCCTTTTGCCGTCTCTGGGGGTCTCACTGACTGGTGGGACCCGCCGCCCCTGGGCCGTACAGACAAGCCGTCGTGGGTGCTGGATACGGTCCTGCGGCGCTGATGTCAGGGCCGGCATGGCAACAGTGCCACGCCACGCAGAGATCTTTCGGGGTACGGCGTGCTGTGGCCATGCCTGCCCTTGGTAAGGGGCGGGAGTGGGCTTCACTGTAGCCACTCCGTAGCCCCGTCCCACTTGATGAGGTCGTGGGGTTCGTAGGAGTCGCAGGCCGACTCCCCAAAGCCGGCTTCTCTAGAAGTCGCCAGTCAGGAGTCGGCTTTCCCTGGAGTCATCCCTGGGACTCGGCCGTGAGTGGTTAGCTGGCCATCTTACCGCCGACTTCTCAAAGGCGGCTCTTCGTCCTGGGATCTAGAGGGGCGCAGCCTGCCCTGATGTTTTGAAAGGTTCTGGGGCTCGGGTTGGCCTACCCGTGGCCCATTACTCCAACAGTAGTCCCCGAAGCTGGTGAGGCGCTGCGGTCGATCGGCCGAGAAGCCTCAACAATTTCTCTTTCCGGGTGCTCAACATATGGTTCTTGGTTGACTTCTGCCAGGCCGGCTAGGGGGAGTCGGACTAGCCCAACTCTGGCTCGCACAATATTTCGAACATCACGGCGGGATCCAAGTAGCGTGCTGGCTAAGCCTCCGGGCCGCCGCCCGTTCTAGGCTTGTCATGCGATAACACGTGGCTGGGCCATACTGCCAGCCTACGCACGCGACGGGACAGGCCCGTAGGCGGGGCCTGCCACTATCGCGCCTCGGCGCCCGTGCGGATCCGCTGCGGCCCCGGCGGACGGTGGGGATTCCCGTGGAGTTACTGCGTGCAGTAACTTTTTCATGGAACGTGGGGGTCGTGGGGCCGTGGGTGCAGTAAATCCCACGACCGCCCCCTCGGCTTCGCAGCCCGCGAGGCTATAAGTAGGGGAGAGAGGGGGGCGCGGCAGAGCATGCGCGCCCCTCCTTCCCACTACTCCTCGCTCTCCTCCTTCTCACTGCCCCTCGCTCTCCTTCTTCTTCTTCTTCTTCGCACCGCCGCACGCCCAAGCTTCGACGAACGCCGCAGCGATCAGCTCACTATGAGCTCTTCCTCTGCCGCCGCGCCTCCCCCGGTGTGCTCCGGCACCTGGGACGGCTCCGAAGTTCACGACGACCACATCGAGTTCCTCCGCAGGACTCGTCCACTCCCCAGCGAGGATCACGTGCGGGTGTATCTTGCACCGAGGGGGGAGATTTCCCCCACGCCGCAGGAGGGCGAGCGGGTCATCTTCCGCTCGGACTGCCTGCGCGGGTTGGGGCTGCCGGCGAGCAGCTTCTTCCGCTCCTTCCTGGAGTTCTACGGCCTCCAGTCGCACCACCTCACGCCCAACACGGTGGTGCTGCTGTCCGCCTTCGTGGCCTTGTGCGAAGGCTTCCTCGGAGTCCTCCCCACCCTCGAGCTCTGGGGGGAGTTCTTCTTCTCCAAGCTCGGCACCCAGGCTGCAGGCGTGCCGGCTCAATGTGGCGCTTTCTTCGCCGTGCAAAGGTCCGGGGCCGACAACCCCTTCCCCTCCATCTCGCCGATAAAGTCGGTGAAGATGTGGCAGAGATCATACTTCTACGTTAGGAGCGTCTCCGTGAGGGGCGACTGGGTCAACCTGCCGGCTGGGAGACTGCCCAACTGGTCGTACCGGGCCAAGTCGCTGACGCCTGCGGGAGCCGGCGCCATCGCGCGACTCTGAGTACTAACGCAGTTGGAGGGCTTGACTGGTCCAGACCTGCTGGCCGCCTTCGCGGCGCGCCGAGTTCTTCCGCTCCAAGGCCGCCCCCATATGATATGCCAAATGAGTGGGCACCGCGACCCGAGTCGGATGTGCACCAAGGACATGCCTCACGAGGAGGTGGCCTTCATGGTGAACTACCTCTCGGACAACAAGCTCCTGGTGGATTGGCGGTTCGGCAAGGAGCCGTACTCCCGCGCCAACCCCCCGCCCGTGGTGAGTTGCCTTTTCTTTCTTTCTTTGGATTGTCTTCTTTCTCGCCGAGTTTATTTTGACCAGTCGGCTTTGGTCAGCATCCCCTCCTCCATCCACCAGCTGGCACTTCGGGGCCGGCCCGCGAGTTCCTTGCCGACCGGGTGGAGAGCGACGTCGACGACCCCGATCTGGGGGCGGCGGCTCTAGAGGACGACGTCGAGGGAGGAGGAGGAGCAGCAGGCGACTTAAGGCCTTCGCCCACTTTCGCCAACTGGACTGACGACGATGCCGAGGGAGAAGTCGCCGCCCGCCATCGGCTAGGAGCCAGCCATCTTGGCGCGGGCTCTTCTGCCGCGCCGGGTGCTCCAGGCGGCGGGAAGAAGCACAGGGCCGCGCCGACCTTGTTCGGCAGTCGGCCGAAGATGCCCAAGGGTTCGGCTGTGACGACCCGACGGGACGAGGCGGCTGCGAAGGCCATCCGCTTCCATAAGGAAGTGAAGAAGCCGCCGTTGGTCTCCGCGTGAGTATTCTGGTTCAATGCTTTATTCTTTCTTTGTGGCTTTGTCTGAGTCTTTTGCTTGCTTCCCTTGCTTCAGGGCTCCCCTCACTCTTGAGAGGGTCACCGCCGCCTCTGTCATGGGGTCAGCGGAGACGTCCGCCACCACTCGGCAGATTGACCCCGTTGCTGACCTCTGGGAGGCGACAGAGCAGAATGCGCGGGAGAAGCGCAACGAAGAAGAGGCCGCTCGCCTGGAGAAGGCGGAGACCGATAGGGCGGAGGCCTCCGCCAAGAAAAAACTGGCGGAGGCCGAAGCCGCCGCCGCGACGAAGCGGCAGGCTGAGGAGGCCGCACACCGCCAATCGGCGGTGTTCGTCACCATGCTAAACTCTGCGCCACCGCCTCCGGAGTTCACGGGGAAGACTGGGGAAGCCGGCGGCGAGAACCCCATCGTGGAGAGGGAAGACGGCGACCCCTCTACGCCGGACGTGATCGTTCCACCGCCATCTGGGAGCGTGCAAGGCAAGCAGCCAGCAGACCCTCTGGTGCCGCCGATCGAAGACGAGGCCGTGGCAAGGCTACTCCTCCAAGTCGGCTCGCCAACGTGCCACCGTCTGGAGAAGGCGACTTCGGCACCCCGCCCCCTGGAGGCCAGCACTGCCAGCTCGGCGATCCCAGACGCCGAAGCGACGAGCGCCGCACCCACTGGGTGGGTGCGCGGAGGCGGCACGGGGCCGCTGAACCAGGCGCTTCTGGACGTCCAGGCGAAGCTTCGTGCTGAGGGCGACGCTCTCCAGAATTGCACCAAGGCGTACCTGGCATCATGGGCAGCCGTCCGAGTATGTTTTTTTTCCTTTGGTCTTTGTTTTCTTGTTCCTCTTTGTGGGGGCGCGCCAGCGCACTCACTGGGTGTAGTCCCCGAGTTTCGGGCTGGCTGCTGAGCAGGCGGCCCGGAACTCCAATTGATGAACACTGGGTATTAACTTTTGTCTGAAACATTTGTCGCAGGACTACCACAACCTCCGCGTTACTGCCTTCAACCATAACGTTGAGGAGCTGGGCAAGTGGACCGCCAACTTGTCGGAGAGCCGGAGTAAGTCCTTTTTCTTCTTTGTGGGGGCACGCTGGCGCACCCATGGGCTATAGTCCATGAGATTCAGGCCGACTGCTGAGCAGTCGGGCCAGATCTCCCCGGCGACCTTCTTTATTGATGACTTAACGCCTTCTTTCTTCCTTCTTTTCAGGAGCCAATGCTGTTCTTCAACAGCAGCTAAGCGAAGCCAACTCCGCATTGCGCGCCAAAGGAGAGGAGTGCAGCAAGCTCGCCACAGAGCGCGATCTGCTGGCCACTCAATTGGCAGAGCAGAGGGAGCTGCTCGCGAAGACACAAAGGGAGGCGGAAGAGACGGAAACCGCCCTCCTGGCCGAGTTCGCGAGTGAGCGCTCCTCCTGGCCTGACAAGGAGGCGATGCTGGCCTCCGGCTTCCATGAGATTGAAGACATCGTTGTTGGTGAGTTTCTTTACCTTCTTTCTTCGAGCTGCCGATTATAAATCGTGCCGACTCCTGGTTTTTGACTTTCTTTTTCGTTTCTTCCGTCTTGGCAGACTTCTTTCCTGGGCACTCCCAGGCCGCCATCCAAGCCATCGAGGCTGACCATGTAGGTTGGAGGGCGGAGGGCGCAGGGATCGCCGCCGACGCCCCCAAACCCTTGACGAGAACATCCTGAGCATCGAGGCTCGCCTTCGGCCGACTCACCGGATGCTGCGCAGGCTTCAGCGTGTCGGTGCCCAGGCGATTGCCGCCCTGTGGTCGGACATCCAGGCTCCGCGCACCCCCAGCCTGACGGCCGACTGGCTAGAAGTCGCGGCTGGTCGTCTTGAGGCCTGGAAGGGTTCTTTGGCCCGAGCTGGAGCGCGCCGGACCTTGGAGTTCGTCAACGCGTGGTATCCGGGGTTGGATCTAGACCGGCTGGCCACACTTCAGTCGGAGGCCCAGCCGGAGCTGGTAGCTGTGGAAGACTCCCTCGTCAAGCGTGCTGCGGCGATCGTCGAGTACACCGACACCAGCATCTTCGTCCCCGAGCGGTCTGAGGACGGCGAGGAGGTACCGCCCGAGTGGTTTGGGATGAACCCAGACTACGACAAGGACTCGGCGGAGGTGATCGGTTCCAGCGCCGAGGAGGAAGGCGAGGCGGAGGATGAAGGCGAGACGGAGGCACCAGAAGACGAAGCAGACGGCCAGCCTCAGCTCGACCGCGCCTCCAGCAACGAGCCGCGTGCGACCGAGCCGACTGCCGCCGGAGGCGATCAAGCCGAGACTACCCAGCCGGCCGCCCTGACGCCTGATGCTACCGCCTCCTCCGACCCTCCGAATCCGTCTGCTGCTTCCTAAGCTGCCGCCTTATCTTTATTTTATCTGCTTTAGTAGTCTTTGAAGAACTTGTTAATTCGCACAATTCCACCCGCGGGTTGTATTTTGAACTTCTGCCCGAAGATTCAGCGAAGGGCCTACGTTATGTAAATATATCTATCCGAATTCTATCTTTTCTTGCTCATTGCACTTTTTGCCTTTTTTCCTTTGCCGCTTTCTCTTAGTTCCCTGCCTTGCCAATCGGCACGCCGCTCTGCGGACTTTCGCTGGATCAAATGCTTGGCTACTTTGGGAAGGCAAGTACTTAGGCGTTTTTAAGAGTTTTTGAGCAAGTTGAATAGAAGGCGGCAATCCGACTATTCGAGAGTCGGTTTGCGAAAAAAGGCTGGAAGCCGTCTTGAGCTATGTTTTATGCTTTGAGTCCTTAGCCATTTTTCATGCGAAGGCCCATTCTACCTTACCTTTGCCCACCGTACAGTTGCTCTGCGAGCTGCGGCTTCTGACAGGAGACGGTTTAGGTGTTACACACTACTTGTCCGGCTGCAGGAAGCATTTCATAGTGCAAGGCGGCAAGTCCCCGGGCCGACTTGTCAAGCTGCATCAACTGTAAAATCTTTCAGAGGAGATTTGCATTCCATGGCCGCTCTGTCTCCTTGCCGGAGTCATCCCTCTTGCATGCTTGGGGCTTCTGAGCATCAATCAGGTAGTAGGAGTCGTTGCCCAGTACTTTGCTGATGATGAAAGGGCCTTCCCAAGGCGCCGACAGCTTGTGCTGGCGGCTGTTTGCTGGATCAGTCGGAGCACGAGATCGCCTTCTTGGAAGATCTTGGCTTGACCTTCCTATTGTGGTATCGACGCAGGCTCTGCTGGTAGATGCTGGACCGGCTGAGTGCCAACAGCGGGCCCTCTTCCAGCAGATCGACGCCGTCTTGTTGTGCTTCTTCTGCTTCCTCCTCGGTGTACATGGTGACTCATGGGGAGTCGAACTCTATGTCCGTTGGGATGACGGCTTCGGCACCGTAGACGAGGAAGAAAGGCGTGAAGCCGCTTGACTTGTTTAGAGTCGTGCGTAGACTCCAGAGGACGGCTGGTAGCTCGTTGAGCCAGCACCCAGCCGAGCGCTCCAGACGCTCGATCAGCCGGGGTTTGATGCCGAACAGGATGAGGCCGTTTGCTCGCTCTACCTGGCTGTTTGACTGTGGGTGGGCGACGGACGCTAGGTCCAGTCGGATTCCCTGTGTTGCGCAAAAACGGGCCAAGGCGCCTTTGGCAAAATTTGTGCCGTTGTCGGTGATGATGCTGTGTGGTATGCCGTACCGAATTGTGATATCGGAGATGAAAGTTACGGTAGTCGGACCGTTCAGTTTCTTGATTGGCTTTGCTTCTATCCACTTGGTGCACTTGTCCACTGCGACGAGTAAGTGAGTTAAGCCACCTCGTGCTGTCTTGAATGGTCCTACCATGTCTAGACCCCAAACTGCGAATGGCCAGGCAATGGGGATGGTCTTGAGTGCAGAAGCCGGCTGGTGCGGCTTGGAGCTGAACTTCTGGCACCCTTTGCATTTTTGGACTAATTCCTTGGCCTCTTCGAAGGCAGTCGGCCAGAAGAAACCGTGTCTAAAGGCTTTTGCGACGAGTGCTCTTGAGGCCGCATGGTGGCCGCACTCGCCTTGATGGACGTCTTTGAGAATTGCTTGGCCTTGCTCTGGCTCTACGCAGCACTGCTAGACACCAGTGACGCTGCGACTGACCAGCTCTCTATTGACTATGGTGTAGGCTGCCGCCCAGTGTTGGATTTGCCGAGCTGAGGTCTCATAAGTCGGAAGCTCTTTGTTCACCAGGAATTTGAGGATGGGCTGCGCCCATGAGGGTGCTCCTATTTCTTCGACTGCCAGAACTGCGACTTGCACGAGGGCGGTTGGGCTGGGAGGCGGCAGGTTGGAGTCAACAACTGCTTGCTGGGTTAATGAAGTCCCCAGGCCGACTGGCGCGGCCCTTGGGTCGAGTTCTAGAGTCTTCAAGTCCGCTGCCGCAGTCCCCGGGCCGGGTTCGACTGTGGCGGCTTTGGAGCCATCTGCCAAAATCCCCGTACCGTCTGCCGGGGCTCTGGAGTCGGATCCGACGTCTTCGGGAGGAGCCGGCACAAAGATGGAGTCTGATTCTAGTGAAGGCTTGATAGACGGCTTGAGGAGGCGTTGAAGGGTGACGCTGGATGGTATTGCTTGGCGGGTAGAGCCGATTCGTGCCAAGGCATCTGCTTGGTCGTTGTCGTTTCTTGGCACATGGAGGAACTCGCACCCTTCGAAATACCCGCTGAGTTGCTGCATGAGGAAACAGTAACTCGCTATGTTTGCATCTTGCGCGTCCCAGTCGCCAGATGACTGCTGGACCACTAAGTCCAAGTCGCCATAACACAAGATCCGGCGGATGCCAAGTTCTTTGGCAAGCCGGAGCCCATGAATGAGCGCCTCGTACTCGGCGACGTTGTTGGAGGCGGCAAAATGGATTTTTAGTGCGTATTTGAGCTTGTCGCCTTTAGGAGAGGTGAGGACGACTGTCGGTGTTCTGGGAACGGGGGTCCCCAGACTTGCCTGCCTGCGGCCTGCGACGTGGCTCAAGTGGGGGCCCAGCGTGGCCCATCTTCATCAACACGAGACCCAAGACCCTCGCGAGGGGCCAAGCCTCGCGAGGCGGACGACACGGCGCAACCTCAGGCACAGCCTCGTCAGGCTGGCTCACGAGGAGGCGGAGAGTTCAAGGCGGGGTACCTCGCGAGGTGCCCATGACGCAAGCCATGACGACTCAGGGCACCAGGCAGGTGCCAGCGTGCGCAGCGTCCTTCTTTCCTCTTTGGTGCAAAGGGGGCAAGCATATCCGTGGAGTACCGAGGCTCAGACAAAGGTTTCCACTTCGGTGTAACGAGACCAAGACCAGGAGGACTACGAGACGGAGGTCACCATGGAGCCCAACACGGCGTCATCACCAGAGCCTTTGGCAGGCGAAGACTGCTTTTGTCAGGATAGATGTACTCGCTGCCCCCCTTCAAATTAGCCCGCCATTGTTGGCTCCCTTCCCGCTCAATATTTGGGAAGAGGACCAGAGCCTCTATAAATAGGACTAGACACCCACATAGCAAGGGGTTTGTTCATTCGGTTCCAGGCCGAAGAGAGAGAGAGAGAGAGAGAGAGAGAGAGAGAGAGAGAGAGAGAGAAAGGTGGCTGAACTCCCCATAATAGTTCACCACCCCAGCCAAGAACAGACCCTCGCGAGGCTGTTCTTCCTTGTATTGTTCATCCTCACCAGCCCCAGGAGGCAATCCATCCACCACACACTGGAGTAGGGTATTACACCACATTGGTGGCCCGAACCAGTATAAATCTTGTGTCTTTCGTGCAGTTCTTTTAGTAGTTTAGACCCTAGTGAGATGGAGAGGTTGAAGGCGTAATCTCCGCGCGCTCCCCAGTGTTCGAACCTCAAGGGTCTGCCGGAACCCGAAATCCGACATTTGGCGCGCCAGGTAGGGGTGCGCCGGAATTCGTCTTCCACCGCTCCGCTCTCCTCCGACCGTCGCATCCATGTCTGACGCTCGTCGGGCCCGCGCCTAGCGCCGGGCCGCCATCGCTTCTCGCATCGCCCAGACGGCCCCCGTCGGTGGGCGTCCTCGTCGTTCCCCGTTGCCCGCCGTCAACGCCGCCACCGGCCCGGCGGGGGGCGAGCAGCAGGCATCGTCTCAGCACCCGTCCGTGCGGCAAGACGGCCGCACTGCCACTCTGTCACTCGCACCAGCTGGCTCTTCGTCCCGCGCGCTCCACGCACCCTTGGAGGCTCGAGCTGCGCTCATCGCCGCAAACGAGTTCCTGCGCTACCGCCCCATCGACGACGTCTACGAGGAGTGGCTCGACCGCGTCGCCGAGCTCGTCCGCGCCACAGGGGGCTCTCCTGCGCCGTCCGCCCCGGTGCGCGGCACTCTGCCCCGCGCGGGCAATGAAGCTCCGGAGGCAAACCAGCCGCCTCCTCTCCAAGAAGATGCCATGGCTCCAAGGCGTCTGCCCCCTGGGCGGAACCCGCTCCGCCAGGCGCCAGCGCAACAAGAACGAAGCTGCCAAGAAATCCCTCGCCCGCAGGGGGCTGCCCGGGCGCTCCCTGCTCCAGCTCCGGCACGCCAAGACCCCGCTCTGCTCCTAGCTGCAGCGCGTGGAGACCCTCAAGACCAAGCTCTCCACCAACCGAGGCCTTTCGTGGCCACCGTGGGCTGCCGCGCCTACATCCCTGAGCTGCGCAGCATCACGTTGCCCGGCAAGTTCAAGCCGGACTTGCCTCCTCGCTACGACGGCATAACTGATCCCATGGAATTCCTCCAGCTCTACGAGCTAGGCATCGAGGCTGCCAACGGGGACGAGAAGGTCATGGCTAACTGGTTCCCCATGGCTCAGAAGGAAGGAGCGCGCAGCTGGCTCCTGAATCTGGGTCCAGGAACGATCTCTTCCTGGGACCAGATGCGCACCAGCTTCATCGCCAACTTCCAAGGTACTCGCGACCGGCCACCCACCGTGAGCGACATGCGCCGCATCAAGCAACAACCCGGAGAGACCCTGCAAAAGTACATACAGCGCTTCAATAGCGGGCGCCTCAAGATCCCCAAGGTGTCCGAGGAGGCCATCTTCTCGGCCTTCTCCGATGGCGTGCACGACGTCAAGATGAAGGAGGAGCTGGCGATGCATGAGGACCTCTGCACCTCCCTGGAGCTGTTCAACTTGGCGAACAGGTGCGCCAGGGCTGAGGAGGGACGTCTCTCCCTCCTCGAGCTGCCTGCCGCGGACCCCGAAGAGAAGAAGCCCAAGGCCAAGGACGTGAAGCCCAAGGGGCTGCCGTACTTGCAGCCGAACCAGACACCAAGCAGGGCAAGGATCTGCCTGAACCCTCCAGAGGCAGCCGGTACTGTGTGTACCACGACCTCCACACCCACAACACCAACGAATGTCAAGAACTCCGCGCCGTACGAGAAGGAAGGATCGGTCGTCGCCCTGACCGTGCTGACCGGGGCTATGGCCGAGGAGGAGGAAGAAACCCAGGGCGCTAGGAAGACCGCGGCCCGCGCCAGGGGTGGCGCGACCAACCTCGCGAGGACCGCTGGCGGGACCTGCCTCACAAGGGAGACTGGGGGGATCAGCCTCGTGAGGATCGCCCTCACGGCAATGCAAGCCTGCCTCCTTTGCCGCCTCCACCAAGAAGGAACGAAGACCGCCATCAAGACGAGGGGGCTGGGGGCTTCCAGGAGCCGCGCGCAATCGCCTGAATCCTGGGTGGAGCTCAAGCCCCAGCCTCCCAATGCATCTTCAAGCAGTTCACCCATGAGGTGAATGCAGTCCTCCCCAAGCTCGAAGCAATGCGCCCCCTCAGGTGGTCGGCGTGCGCCATCATGTTCAGCTCAGCAGATTAGCTCAAGTGCGCAGCCACGGCAGGAGTCCTCCCGATGCTTTGCTCCCCAATCATCAGCAACGTGCTGGTCACCAAGACCCTCATCGACGGGGGGGGGGGGGGCTCAACGTCCTGTCCGTGGAGACCTTCAACAACCTCCAAGTGCCCTATGACCAGCTTCAGCCAACCAAGCCTTTCTCCGGAGTTACCGACGGTTCCAGAGTCCCGATCGGGCAGGTCCGCCTCCCTGTCACCTTCGGGGCCCGCAGCAACTACCGCACCGAGCTCGTCGACTTCGACGTCGCCCACATCCGCCTGCCGTACAACGCCATCCTCAGGTACCCAGCGCTGGCCAAGTTCATGGCCGTGACCCACCACGGCTACAACGTCCTCAAGATGCCAGGAAGTGGCGGCGTCATCATAATGCCCTGTGAAGAGAGAGATGCAGTGTGTTCCCTGGAGCGAGCCTTTCAGGCCGCGTCACTAGAAGACCCAAATTGCGGAAGCAGGAGGCTTCCTGAGACCACCCCCAAGAAGAAGAAGACGTCGTTAGGCTCAGCCCCTCAGGAGGTGGGCCCCTCAGGGCCCGTGTCTGCCCGTGAGGACCCTCCTTCCATCGCATAGGAAAGCGCGCCCGGCGCCCTCCTCAGGCAGGGCTCGGGGGCCCTCACCTGGAGGGCCACCGACCTAGCCAGAGTCACGAGGGAGGCGCTTGGGCACCACGTGGAGGCGTGCTTCGAAGCATGTTTCCCTCAAGGAGGAGCCAAGCAAGGAGGGTCAGACCAGCTCGAGTTCGTCAGCAAAGCCATTCAAGAACTGCAGGAGTCAAGGATCATGAGAGGTTGCCGTCGTTCACCAGCTGTGGCCCCACATCCAGGCGAGGATGGTGGGCTGCGCGTTTGCGTCGACCTACCAGGGCTCAATCAGATCGCCACAATGGAGCGCATCTGGCCCTCGCGAGTGGGGCGCTACGGAGGTCCACCCCACAGCCGTGTTCGCATGCCTTACGGCCTGCCGAACGTGGCTGCGGCGTGCCAGCGCCTCACGAGGGGCATCATGGAGGCTCAGGAAGACAGGTGTTCCGCGGCCATGGCGGAGCTGGAGACGGCTCGCCAGGAGTCACCAGTGCCTCCGGAGCCTCCCGAGGCCCCGGGGCCTGGGGGCTCGTGAGGATCGGCTTCCACAGCTCACCAAGCCTACTACACCAACGCCACTTCGCCAACGACATTCTCAGGTGACATCTTCCAAGCCTCATTCCCGGCTGGGAGCGCCCTCCCAGGGTTGCATCACTCCCAGGCCGTGTGGGTCCGTCCCTGCGGCATGTATCTGCGTTTACTTTTCAGTCGTTAGTTTTCCTTGATTGGGGGCGCCCCTCGGGCTGCATCATCCCCAAGCCGCTGGGGCCAGGCCCAGCGGTGTGTATCTCCATCGCGTTTATTTCCAACTATGCATTTGCCTGTCACGCTTGATTGCTTGATGCCCGTCCGCGGCATCCCTTCTTCTCCATGTCGACTACTTGCACGTTAAAAGGGGGGTGCCTGAGCATCGCGACTCAGGGCTCTTACTGGCTCTCCAGCCCTCACCCTCTGGCCTTGTCCACGGCATCGCGACCTGGCATACTAGCGACGGCTGAGACAAGCTCGAGGGCCGGGACCCGAGGACGTAGAGTACCGGCATCTAACCAAATTTTGCAGGGACACATCTCAAGATACGGCCCAGTGCCAGGCGCAACCCGCCTAGAGGTAGGGCCTCATGAGCCCCGCGCTGGCTCATGGGTGCCCAGATGCACCTCACCTACTCCAACCAGCAAGCTCTTGAGTGACTAACGATCGACTAATAGCCGCCACGGCAACACCATCTTCTTTCTGTGATGACTCTGCAGGACCCCTGGAGGGAACCACGCTAGCCGAGGCCCTCACAAGGTTTCCTTCGCCCTCGCCCGCGCGAACCGCTTGCACGTTAAAGGGGGGGTGCCTGAGCATCGCGACTCAGGGCTCTTACTGGCTCTCCAGTCCTCACCCTCTGGCCTTGTCCATGGCATCGCGACCTGGCATACCAGCGACGGTTGAGACCAGCTCGAGGGCCGGAACCCGAGGACGTAGAGCAGAAAGGAGAGCAGAGGAGGGGAAGAAGGGGCCTCGCGAGGACCTTGCTGAGCGATTCCGCTCCTGCCTACGCACGGACCCAATGGCACACCAGGAACAACCCCTGATCCTCAAGATAAGTTACCACCCACAGCACTGGCTACCGCAGCACTACCCCCGCACCTAAAGCAACTCCGTACTAGCGACGTTGCTTCCCTTTCTCACTAAGCGACGGCTGCTTGGGCGCCAAAGGGGACCTCCTGAGCATCGCGACTCAGGGGCTCTTACCGGACCTCGGGTCGCTCACCTCCTGGCCTTGACCACGGCATCGCGACCTGGCATACCAGCGACGGCGGACGCCGCCTTGGGACTAGGACCTGTCGGCGCAGAGCACCAAGCCCTCGTAAGGTGCGAAAGGGAGGGCTGAACTATCATGGAGTTAGCAACTCGCACGGATCCATGGCAAAAGGTCATACATATTAACAAACAGGACTACAGACACCTTACAAGCCCCCACGGGGCGCATTCTGATTCCTCACAGGGAATGAATCCTAAGGGATGCTAACTACACGAGCTACTGCGGGAGACGCCATCATCAACAGTGGGCCGTCAGGCACCGGCGCAAACTCCATCCAAATCAGGGTTGGCGACGGCCTGACGCGCCCGCCCTGCTCCTGGAGCGGCGACGACTCGGGGGCTCGTAGCTGTCGTCGCTCGTCTCCGGAGTCACGAAGCCTTCGCTGGAATCGCTGGACCCTCCGGCGCCTCTGCCAAGGGGGCGGTCGACGGGCCTAGCCCTCACCAGGGCAAGGTCCTGGCCACCTCTCCCACGGCAGCACTCCAGCTGGCGCCCGATCGCGTCGAAGACCTTGAAGAACATCACCGCCACGCCGTCGTACTCCAGGTGGACCGCGAATACCCCTCTTTCCCTACAGACCCGGGCAATCTCCCTCCAGCCGCGGGACATGTAGACCTCGCCCGAGGCAGCGACCACGACCTCAACCTCGGTCGTGAGGGCGCTGCAGTCGGCGTGCTGCAGCCAGAGCTCCAGGGGCCCTCCTGGAGGAACGATGGAGGTGAAGAAGGGAGGAAGATGGATCCAGGACTGAAGAGGAGTGACGACGTGAAGCACGAGCTCATGGGAGGAGCCCTCGGCATGGACTCCGGGAGGAACCACCCACGCCTTCGTAACCCTACGGCGCCGACGACGGTGCTGACCGCGGGGATCAGCATCAACACCTCCGGGGCCCTCGACGTGGGCATACAAGGGGAGCGGGAACCCCGGCGGAGCCCACTGGCCCCAGGCCTCGCCGCCGCTGGATGATCCTCGTCGTCCCGGCTGCAATGGGTAAGTCGCTTCTTCGGCGGGAGAGGGTCTAGCCCCTCTCGAGGAGCCTTTCCCTTCTCCACTGCGGAGAACCGGCGAATTGGAGCTATCACACCAAGACGGAGCAAGAACCGAGGCGAAGGAGGAAGCAAAGAGAGATGGACTGGAGGGGCACTCGCGGTGCCGTACTTATAGCCGGCGAAGGCCAACCGCCGGCCTCCATGATCACAGGTAATCATAACATGTTCTGCATGCAGGGACTTGTCCAACTCGCGCGATCACCGAGGCATCATGGGGAAGTGGAGACGCCCCATCCAATCAACCGCCACGCGGCGTCCAAGGCCGCAGGCTGTTAGGGCCGGTGGCGCTTCGCCCTTGCCCTTTCACCTCTCGGCATGGCCAAGTCCATGCGCGCCTTGGGCCCGGGGGCTACTGTCGGCGTTCTGGGAACGGGGGTCCCCAGACTTGCCTGCCTGCGGCCTGCGGCGTAGCTCAAGTGGGGGCCCAGCGTGGCCCATCTTCATCAACATGAGACCCAAGACTCTCGCGAGGGGCCAAGCCTCGTGAGGCGGACGACACGGCGCAACCTCAGGCACAATGTAACGCCCCAGATGTTACTTTCCCAATTTGTACTCCAACTCTTGCCGTTTCCGGCGTTAAGTTATATTTATTCCTCGGGTTCGGGTCTTTGTCTCCGTATGTTGTTTTTCTTTTTCATGCATCTCATATCATGTCATCACGTGCATTGCATTTGCATACATGTTCATCTCATGCATTCGAGCATTTTCCCCGTTGTCCGTTTTGCATTCCGGCGCTTCGTTCTCCTCCGGTGGTCAATTCTAGCTTTCTTTCGTGTGTGGGGATTAAACATTTCCGGATTGGACCGAGACTTGCCATGCGGCCTTGGTTTACTACCGGTAGACCGCCTGTCAAGTTTCGTACCATTTGGACTTCGTTTGATACTCCAACGGTTAACCGAGGGACCGAAAAGGCCTCGTGTGTGTTGTAGCCCAACACCCCTCCAATTTGGCCCAAAACCCACCAAACTCTGCTCCATGTCCTAGAGCGTTCGATCACGATCGCGTGGCCGAAAACCACACCTCATTTGGACTCTCTTAGCTCCACTTATGCCTATAAATACACCCCCCATTCCAAATTCGCGGATCCCTCTCCCCCCTAACCCTAAAAAAGTCCCAGATCCGCCACCGCCGGACGTGTCCGGGCAGAGCCGGACAACGTCCGCCGCCACCGCCGCCAGCCAGGACGTGCCACGTGGCGCCCGGCGCCCGCCGCCGCCGCGGCACGCAGGGGCCCGAGGCCGGCCCTCCCGCGCCGCCTCCCGGGCCAACCTCGCCCGCTTCCCGCCGCCACCTCCTCGCGCCCGCGCCTGCCCGGCCGGAGCTCGCCGCCCGCCGCCGACGAGCCGCACGCCGCCGCCTCGGCTGCCGAGCACCCCGACGCCGGCCACCGCCTCCCCGATGCTGGCGACCTCGGATCCGATCAGCTGCAGTGCCCGGTCGCGCCTTGGTTCGCGTGCCGCCGAAGAACCCTAGATCTGGGTTAACTTCTCCTCCCGAAACCCTAATTTCCGAGCAATCTTTGACCTGTCATATCTTTGCATCTGTAACTCCGTTTTGGACATATAGTGTATCAAAATGTCCGTCTCGACATGTACGTCATTTCATTCCATTGCATCATTTTCATTTGAGCTCATCTTGATGCCCAAAATGCTGCTAGAAGGAGGCTTCATGAGTTAAATTGCAGATCCGTTAGTTCATCATAGCCTTTTGTCATTTTTGCCATGATTATTGTGTGCATGATATGCATGTGAGTCTTTGGGATGAATTGTTAAGCATTTTGTCTTCTTTCCAGAGGTGCCAACCTTGCATTTTTAGGATGTGTGTGGTGACTTGTGCAAGCTTGCAAAGAGAGGCATCTGAGAATTCTGTTTTCAGGGACTTAGTGGATTTCACTAAGTCTGGGATATTTTAGTTCATGATGCCATATGTTCAGCTTGTTTCCTAGTGATCCGTGCCTCTTTTGAGGATGATCAGTAGGAGAGTTTTGTTAATCATGTTATTCTCTATCCATCCATGTCTTTGTTTGCATATGTGGAGTAATCTAGCTTGAGTCAATCGAGCTCTACTTTTGCTTCGTGGTAAATCTAGGCAGATCGTCAACTTGTTTGCAATTTCGCCGATGCTATTGTTCGTGATCCATGCGTGCTATGCCATTGTTCTTGCCATGTCTAGCAAGAATTTTGTGTCTTCTTTATGGATAAATGCTTGCCTTGCTATGACTTGCACCATGGTGAGTGCATCGAGCTCGTTTACATGCCTTCGTGAGTTAAATTTTCAGCAAGTCTCAGTTTTCACAAAGTCTGAAAACTGATTGTGCGTGAGCTATGTTTGTGTGCTCGTTAGAGTATTTTGTGAACCCTTTTGGCCCCAGGTCACTTTGGGTGTTTTGTTAAGCTTGTTGAGTAGCTCCATGCCATGTTCTTACTTTTCATAATCAGGTTGTGTATTATGTTGTTTTGCTGCGCCGAAGAGAACATCGTGGTCTGAGATTTCAGAATAGTGTTAATTTCACTAAGTCTGAAATCTGTTTTGCATATTCGTTTTTGCCATGCTTGTTTGAACCTTATAATGGATGAATTTCGCCATGGCTCAGTGCTAGTGTTTTGATAAGCATCTTGTGTACATCCCTGCCATGTATTTTGTTCTCATGTTTGGTGGCTGTAGCATGTTCATTTCGTTGCATTTAGATGCCTACTTGCTGTAAATCGCAGACCGGTTCATTTCGTAAAATGCTTGCCATTTCCAAACCGTAGCTCCGATTCCTTTGATCTTTATATCGTTTTCAAGTGATTTCATCCCCTCTATCAAGTGGCACACTTGGTTTTCCAAGTTGAAGCCAGGTTCATGCATTTCCTGTCACGTCTTGCATTTTGCATCCCGCATCGCATCCCGCATAGCATACCATCATTGCATCTTATTGCTTGAGTTTGCACGTCGTTGATTGTATCCTTGTTGCTTGTTTGTGTTGTTGGGTAGAGCCGGGAGATGAGTTCACTAACGAGGAGCCCGTTGAGTTTGCTTTTGAGGATCCAGTCAACTCTGACAACTGTGCAGGCAAGATGATCATACCCTCGAAATGACTACTATCTTTGCTATGCGAGTTGCTCGCTCTTTTGCTATGCCATTGCTACGATGCCTACCACTTGCTTGTCAGCCTCTCAATTGCCATGATGAACCTCGAACCCACCATTGTCCTAGCAAACCGTTGATTGGCTATATTACCGCTTTGCTCAGCCCCTCTTATAGCGTTGTTAGTTGAAGGTGAAGATTGGAGTCGTTCCTTGTTGGAACATTTACTTACTTGTTGGGATATGATTATATTGCCATGTTATCTTAATGCATCTATATACTTGGTAAAGGGTGGAAGGCTCGGCCTCTCGCCTAGTGTTTTGTTCCACTCTTGCCGCCCTAGTTTCCGTCATATCGGTGTTATGTTCCCGAATTGTTGCGTCCCTTACGCGGTTGGGCTATAATGGGAACCTCTTGATAGTTCGCCTTGATTAAAGCTTTTCCGACAATGCCCAACATTGGTTTTACCATTTGCCACCTAGCCTCTTTTTCCCTTGGGTTTCCGGAGCCCGAGGGTCATCTTATTCTAACCCCCCCCCCGGGCCAGTGCTCCTCTGAGTGTTGGTCCAAACCGTCAGCCGCCGGTGGCTACCAGGGGCAACTCTAGGCTGGCATACCGGAAGTTTGGACAATCTGAGTGTGCCCTGAGAAAGAGATATGTGCAGCTCCTATCGGGATTTGTCGGCACATCTGGGCGGTGTTGCTAGACTTGTTTTAACCTGTCGAATCATCTTGTTGTACCGAGATACCGAGTCTGATCGGTGTGTCTTGGGTGGAGGTCTATTCCTTCGTTGACCGTGAGAGC
Organism: Triticum monococcum; assembly: GCA_034509565.1. NCBI lineage: Eukaryota > Viridiplantae > Streptophyta > Magnoliopsida > Poales > Poaceae > Triticum > Triticum monococcum. The sequence goes on from CM067842.1 coordinate 612,551,842, forward strand.
TTGTTATGGGCTAAGTTGGGACCCCCTGCAGGGATTGATCTTTTGAAAGTCGTACCCGCGGTTACGGGCAGATGGGAATTTGTTAATGTCCGGTTGTAGATAACTTGAACCTTAATTAATTAAAATGAATCAACTGAGTGCGTTACCGTGATGGCCTCTTCTCGGTCGAGTCCGGGAAGCGGACACGGTGTTGGAGTTATGTTTGCGCAGGTTGCTCTCTAGTTCCTCGCTCGCGCCTTGCTCTCTCTTCTCGCTCTCTTTTGCGAATAAGTTAGCCACCATATATGCTAGTCGCTTGCTGCAGCTTCACTCATACATTACCCCTTTCCTACCTATTAAGCTTAAATAGTCTTGATCGCGAGGGTGCGAGATTGCTGAGTCCCTGTGGCTCACAGATTACTATTACACCAGATGCAGGGACAGATGATACAACTCCAGATGGCGCGCTTGAGCTCAAGTGGGAGTACGACGAGGATTCTCATCGTTACAATGTGTCTTTTCCTGATGATCAGTAGTGGTGCCCAGTTGGGGTGATCGGGACCTATGTCGCTTGTTGGGTTGTCTTTTATTTTGGCGCCGTAGTCGGGCCATGAGTGTTTGGATGATGTATGTTATTTATGTACTTTGATGTGACGTGGCGAGTGTAAGCCAACTATGTACCTCCCCTTTATATTATTTATGTACATGGGATGTGTGATGATTTCCTAACTTGCGACATTGCTTTCAATGCGGTTATGCCTCTAAGTCATGCCTCGACACGTGGGAGATATAGCCGCATCGAGGGCGTTACAAGTTGGTATCAGAGCCTTCCCCGACCTTAGGAGCCCCCATTGCTTGATCATTTTTAGCAGCCGAGTTGTGTCTAGAAAAATGTTTTGAGTCATTTAGGAATTATATATCGGAGAGCTTAGGAATTCTTTTTACTTCCCAGTCTCCTCATCGCTCTGGTAAGGCATCCTAACGTAGAGTTTTGACTCTTCTCTTCTCAAATTTCACAAAAAAAAAGGATCACGCGAGTATCTTGGATTTGTTCCGATGACTTATGATGAGAATACTGTCTTGGTGCCTCCTGTCAGGGGTTTAGTGGAAGTGTCCCGGGGAGTTGAGCTCTGAGGTGTTGTCATCATAATTTTATCGTTGCAATTCTGGAATACTTGAGATATGTTCGTCGACATCGAAAATCTCTTTTATGCAGTTCGTTGGTGAGATAACCTCGACGCCACCCAGTACTGGGGCGGGTGTTCGGGAGTATCGCCATAACTTGTATAACGGATGCTTTTCGTAGGTTGAGGTAGATGGTTTCCGAAGGTTTCTTGGTTATGTGTTGAAGGATGGATACAGCTGGATGTAGGATTTGCTAGTTTGGATGAGATATTATGCTTCCCTTGTATCCCCAACACCTGATTGCATAACCGGAAAGTTTCGGGAGTTTCATAGGTGGGAATTCAAGTAGCTCTTAGGATATCTTTCCGACAGATGTATGATATGAAATTGGGGTTCGACGTCTAGTGGTTCGCCTATTCACGGTCGATTTTATAGTGGTCTCGTTGTGTCTTAAAGAGTCCTTGGCTATGCTGACTCGGGGACGCTTCGTTTGTCAAGTGCACTGCCTTGTACATGATGGTGCTGTACGATCGAGCCTGTGTAGGTCCCACCACGAAAACTTCCGATGAAATCTCTATCATATGTTTGTTCCGGCTTATTCCGCAAGCCAACCCTTTGGTTTTATTTTGAGTTGTGATATTCGAGTTGCTTCGAAGTCATATGTTGATTCCATCCCTTGTTGATTACCTCTTCTACCTAATTCTACGTGGCTTCGCAATTTAGGAATATGTGACCACTTCAAGAGAAGTGCATTCGTTCATTTTGCTCGGTTGTGAAGACTTTATGTTGCAATTTTCATTCCGTTGGATTCAGCTTCAATATTTGTCTATCTATGTGCTAATGGTGGTCAACCTCTTCAGGATGGCTCCTCCAACGCGCACGACTACGAATCCTGATCCGCCACCACCTCCACCTCCTCCGGAGGCTTGGCAAGCTGTGATGGCCGCAACCAATGCAAATACACAGTTGATCATGCAAATCCTCCAAGAGCGCAATCAAGGCAGTCAAGGGAATCAAGGCAACAATTAGAACCATTTTGCTACTCTGAACCAGTTCCTCGCTAATGGTCCAAAGACGTCCAGCAATTGTGTTGAGGCTACCGATGCTGACGATTGGCTAGTGGATCTGGGCAAGCATTTTGAATGCAGCAATGTCAGGCCTGAAGATTTCCTCAAATTCGCTTCTTTCCAGCTCAAAGATCAGGCTGCAGAGTGGTTCCAGTAGTACAAGGATTCTAGAGGTGGACGTTTGATCACTTGGGATGATTTTCGTCGAGATTTCCGAGCTCATCACATCCCTCAGAGTGTGACTGAAAGCAAACGCGAGGAATTCCGCAATCTGAAGCAAGGCTCTTTGTCTGTCTATGACTACAACAAGTTGATCCAGAAGCTCGCCCGCTTTGCCAAGCAGGATGTTCCTGATGAGAAGAGCATGATATATCAGTTCAGGGGTGGTCTCAGAGAAGAAATTCAGCTCGCTCTTGTCCTCTTTGAGCCACCGAGGTACGATGAGTTCTACAACATGGCATTGAAGTAAGAGGCTGCTCAGTTGAGGTGTGATGCTTCCAGGAAGCGAGTCATAGACACTACACCTTCTTCCTCTACTCAAGTGGCCAAGCAGAAAAAATATTGGCTTCCTCCTCCTCCGTTCCGTCAGCCATATCAGCAGAAGAGCAAATGTGGCAGTGGTTCTTCCCACCCACCCAACCCAGGCTTTCAGAACAGGACTTTGTCTCAAGCTCCAAGATCGAGTGCTCCGTACCACCGTCCGCTTTCAGAGGTCACATGCAACAAGTGCCAACAGAAGGGTCACTACGCCAACAAGTGTTTCAACCAGAGGCGTCTTCCTCCTCCTCCTCCTGTGAGATCGACAAGTACAGCAGTGGTCAAGCATAACCCCAAGTCCGCCAAGGTCAACTTGATGAACGTAGCTCAGGCAGAGGATTCGTCAGATGTCATCATGGGTAACCTTCCTGTTAACAATGTTCCCACTAAAGTACTTTTTGATACTGGTGCATCACATTGTTTCATCTCGAAGCCTTTTGCATCTAAGCATGAGTTGATTTCCCAAGCTATGCATAGTCCGTTAGCAGTGGTCTCTCCTGGTAAATGTTTGCTCGCCAACCACGAGATTCCGGATATTTCCATCATGTTGGGTGATTTCAAGTTTCTGGCTTCTCCAATGGTTCTTGGTAATTCTGATATCGATCTTATTCTCGGGATGGACTGGCTCTCTAAGCATAAAGCTCAGCTTGATTGTGCAGCCAGGCAGATTCAACTGACTCATTCGTCTAAGGATGTCATTGTCTTTGCTGCTTGGGATAATACAATCCGGTTGTTTTCTCTCAATGAGAAGGGTGAATTGGATGCTATTTCGCAGATCCCAGTCGTTTGTGAGTATCAAGACGTCTTCCCAGAAGAACTCCCAGGAATGCCTCCGCACCGGCCCGTTGAATTTGTTATTGAACTTGAGCCCAGTACGGAACCTGTGTGCAAACGTCCCTACAAGCTCGGCCCTGAAGAGTTGAAGGAGTTGAAGAAACAACTCGATGTTCAAGAAAGAATGGGTCTCATTCGGCCTAGTTCTTCTCCGTGGGGTTGTGGTGTTCTTTTTGTGAAGAAGAAGGATGGAACGGACCGACTTTGTGTTGATTATCGTCCATTGAACAAGAAGACCATCAAGAACAAATACCCACTTCCCAACATCAATGAGCTGTTCGAACAACTCAAGGGTGCCCAAGTATTCTCCAAGCTTGATCTCCGTATGGGTTATCATCAGATTCGAATCCGTGAGCAAGATATTCCCAAGACGGCCTTCAGGACAAGCTATGGGTCATATGAATACACTGTCATGTCTTTTGGCCTCGCCAATGCTCCTCCGACGTTCTCTCGCATGATGAACTTCATCTTCAACCCCTACACCAATGACTTCGTTTTGGTCTATCTTGACGACATTCTGGTTTTCTCCAAGAACAAGGAAGATCATGCCAAGCACTTGCGTTTGGTTCTTGACAAGCTCAGGGAACATCAGTTCTACGCCAAGTTCTCCAAGTGTGAATTTTGGCTCGATGAGGTGCTTTATCTGGGTCATATCATCTCTGCCAAGGGCATTTCCATGAATCCTGAGAAGGTGTCTACAATTGTTAATTGGGAACCTCCTCAGAACGTGAAGCAACTCCGTAGCTTCCTCGGTCTTGCAAGCTATTGCCGAAGATTCGTTGAAAACTTTTCTAAGATCGCGAAGCCTCTCTCAAATCTTCTCCAGAAGCACGTCAAGTACGTTTGGTCTCCGGAGTGTGATATTGCTTTCAACACTTTGAAAGAGAAATTGATCACTGCTCCAGTTCTGACTCCGCCTGATGAAACCAAGCCGTACGAGGTCTTTTGTGATGCCTCTCTCCAAGGTCTCGGTGCTGTACTGATGCAAGAGAAGAAAGTTGTTGCTTATACCTCTCGCCAGTTGAAGCCTAATGAGAAGAACTACCCCACTCATGATCTCGAGTTGGCGGCAGTTGTGCATGCTTTGTTGACTTGGAGACATCTTCTATTGGGAAGGAAAGTGGACATTTTCACTGATCACAAGAGTCTCAAGTACATCTTCACCCAGCCTAATCTCAACGTCAGGCAAACTCGATGGGTCGAAATGATTCAAGAGTACAATCTGAGTATCGAGTATACTCCAGGCAAGGCCAATGTGATTGCTGACGCTTTGAGCAGAAAAGCATATTGCAATAGTCTGATTCTGAAGCCCTATCAACCCGAGCTTTGTGAAGCTTTCCGCAAACTTAATCTGCAAATTGTTCCTCAAGGTTTCCTCGCCAACCTTCAAGTCTCTCCTACCCTGGAAGACCAGATTCGCCAAGCCCAGCTTCTTGATGCTATGGTGAAAAAGGTGAAGATTGGTATCGCAAAGAGTCAGTCCAAGTACAAGTGCTACCGCCTTGATGACAAGGACACTCTCTTCTTCGAGGATCGAATTGTGGTACCCAAAGGTGACCTTCGTAAAGTGATCATGAACGAGGCTCACAATTCTCTCCTCTCCATCCACCCTGGGAGCACGAAGATGTATCAGGATCTCAAGCAAACTTATTGGTGGACTCGAATGAAGCGCGAGATCGCTCAATTCGTGAATGAATGTGATGTCTGCAGAAGAGTGAAGGCAGAACACCAAAGGCCAGCAGGTCTCCTCCAACCTCTTGCCATTCCAGAATGGAAGTTTGACCACATTGAAATGGACTTCGTGACTGGGTTTCCAAAGTCCAAGCGTGGCAATGATGCTATATTCGTTGTCATTGACAAGCTCACCAAAGTGGCTCACTTTCTGCCTATCAAAGAGTCAATCACTGCAGCTCAATTGGCGGAACTCTATACCTCTCGAATTGTCTCTCTACACGGTATTCCTCAAGTGATATCTTCAGACCGTGGCAGCATCTTTACCTCCAAGTTTTGGGATTCTTTTCAGAAGGCCATGGGCACCAACATCCGCTTCAGCACTGCTTTCCATCCTCAAACAAGCGGTCAAGTCGAGCGTGTCAACCAGATTCTTAAAGATATGCTCAGGGCTTGTGTTATCTCCTTCGGCATGAAGTGGGAGGATTGTCTTCCTTATGCTGAATTCTCATACAACAACAGTTTTCAAGCAAGTTCGGGCAAGGCCCCATTTGAAATTCTGTATGGTAGGAAGTGCCGTACCCCTCTCAACTGGTTTGAAACCGGTGAACGTCAGCTGCTGGGTAATGACTTAATCACAAAGGCAGAAGAAATGTGCAAGGTCATTCGTGATAACCTCAAAGCAGCCCAATCCCGCCAGAAGAGCTTCTATGATAGTAAGCACCGCGATTTGGCTTTCGAGATCGGAGATCATGCTTACCTCTGCGTCTCTCCTATGAAAGGGACTCGTCGATTCGGTATCAAAGGGAAGCTTGCCCCTAGATACGTCGGACCTTTCAAGATTGTCAGCAAGAGAGGCGACCTCGCCTATCAACTCGAGCTTCCTTCAAACTTTGCAAATGTTCATGATGTGTTCCATGTCTCTCAACTCCGAAAGTGCTTCAAGACGCCTGAACACACCGTCAACTTCGAGGACATTGAGCTCCAAGAAGATCTCTCCTATCGTGAGCACCCAGTTACAATCCTTTAAGAGACTGAACGCAGGACTCGCAACAAGTCAATCAAATTTCTCAAAGTCAAGTGGTCACACCATTCCGACCGTGAAGCTACATGGGAACGCGAGGATCACCTCCGTTCTGAGTACCCGGAGTTCTTTTAGTCCTAGATCTCGGGACGAGATCTTTTCGTAGTGGTGGAGTGTTGTAACGCCCCAGATGTTACTTTCCCAATTTGTACTCCAACTCTTGCCGTTTCCGGCGTTAAGTTATATTTATTTCTCGGGTTCGGGTCTTTGTCTCCGTGTGTTGTTTTTCTTTTTCACGCATCTCATATCATATCATCATGTGCATTGCATTTGCATACATGTTCATCTCATGCATTCGAGCATTTTCCCCGTTGTCCATTTTGCATTCCGGCGCTTCATTCTCCTCCGGTGGTCAATTCTAGCTTTCTTTCGTGTGTGGGGATTAAACATTTCCGGATTGGACCGAGACTTGCCATGCGGCCTTGGTTTACTACCGGTAGACCGCCTGTCAAGTTTCGTACCATTTGGACATCGTTTGATACTCCAACGGTTAACCGAGGGACCGAAAAGGCCTCATGTGTGTTGCAGCCCAACACCCCTCCAATTTGGCCCAAAACCCACCAAACTCTGCTCCATGTCCTAGAGCGTTCGATCACGATCGCGTGGCCGAAAACCGCACCTCATTTGGACTCTCCTAGCTCCACTTATGCCTATAAATAGACCCCCATTCCAAATTCGCGGATCCCTCTCCCCCTAACCCTAAAAAAGTCCCAGATCCGCCGCCGCTGGACGTGTCCGGGCGGAGCCGGACAATGTCCGCCGCCACCGCCGCCAGCCAGGCGCCACGTGGCGCCCGGCGCCTGCCGCCGCCGCGGCCCGTAGGGGCCCGAGGCCGGCCCTCCCGCGCCGCCTCTCGGGCCAACCTCACCCGCTCCCCGCCGCCACCTCCTCGCGCCCGCGCCTGCCCGGCCGGAGCTCGCCGCTCGCCGCCCGCCGCCGACGAGCCGCACGCCGCCGCCTCGGCTGCCGAGCACCCCGACGCCGGCCACCGCCTCCCCGACGCCGGCCACCGCCTCCCCGATGCCGGCGGCCTCGGATCCGACCAGCTGCAGTGCCCGGTCGCGCCTCGGTTCGCGTGCCGCTGAAGAACCCTAGATCTGGGTTGACTTCTCCTCCCAAAACCCTAATTTTCGAGCAATCTTTGACCTGTCATAGCTTTGCATCCGTAACTCCGTTTTGGACATATAGTATATCAAAATGTTCGTCTCGACATGTACATCATTTCATTCCATTGCATCATTTTCATTTGAGTTCATCTTAATGCCCAAAATGCTGCTAGAAGGAGGCTTCATGAGTTAAATTGCAGATCCGTTTGTTCATCATAGCCTTTTGTCATTTTTGCCATGATTATTGTGTGCATGATATGCCTGTGAGTCTTTGGGATGAATTGTTAAGCATTTTGTCTTCTTTCCAGAGGTGCCAACCTTGCACTTTTAGGATGTGTGTGGTGACTTGTGCAAGCTTGCAAAGAGAGGCATCTGAGAATTCTATTTTCAGGGACTTAGTGGATTTCACAAAGTCTGGGATATTCTAGTTCATGATGCCATATGTTCAGCTTGTTTCCTAGTGATCCATGCCTCTTTTGAGGATGATCAGTAAGGGAGTTTTGTTAATCATTTTATGCTCTATCCATCCATGTCTTTGTTTGCATATGTGGAGTAATCTAGCTTGAGTCAGTCGAGCTCTACTTTTGCTTCGTGGTAAATCTGGGCAGATCGTCAACTTGTTTGCGATTTCGCCGATGCTATTGTTAGTGATCCATGCATGCTATGCCACTGTTCCTGCCATGTCTAGCTAGCATTTTGTGTCTTCTTTATGGATATATGCTTGCCTTGCTATGACTTGCACCATGGTGAGTGCATCGAGCTCATTTACATGCCTCCGTGAGTTAAATTTTCAGCATGTCTCAGTTTTCACTAAGTCCGAAAACTGATTGTGCGTGAGCTATGTTCGTGTGCTCGTTAGAGTATTTTGTGAACCCTTTTGGCCCCAGGTCACTTTGGGTGTTTTGTTAAGCTTGTTGAGTAACTACATGCCATGTTCTAACTTGTCATAATCAGGTTGTGCATTATGTTGTTTTGCTGCTCCGAAGAGAGGTTCGTGGTCTGAGATTTCAGACTAGTGTTAATTTCACTAAGTCTGAAATCTGTTTTGCATATTCGTTTTTGCCATGCTTGTTTGAACCTCATAATGGATGAATTTGGACGTGGCTCAGTGCTAGTGTTTTGATAAGCATCTTGTGTACATCCCTGCCATAAATTTTGTTCTCATGTTTGGTGGCTGTAGCATGTTCATTTCGTTGCATTTAGATGCCTACTTGCTGTAAATCGCAGACCGGTTCATTTCGTAAAATGCTTGCCATTTCCAAACCGTATCTCCGATTCTTGTGATCTTTATATCGTTTTCAAGTGATTTCATCCCCTCTATCCAGTGGCATACTTGGTTTTCCAAGTTGAAGCCAGGTTCATGCATTTCCTGTCACGTCTTGCATTTTGCATCCCGCATCGCATCCCGCATAGCATACCATCATTGCATCTTATTGCTTGAGTTTGCACGTGGTTGATTGTATCCTTGTTGCTTGTTTGTGTTGTTGGGTAGAGCCGGGAGACGAGTTCGCTAATGGGGAGCCGGTTGAGTTTGCTTTTGAGGATCTAGTCAACTCTGACAACTGTGCAGGCAAGATGATCATACCCTCGAAATGACTACTATCTTTGCTATGCTAGTTTGCTCGCTCTTTTCCTATGCCATTGCTACGATGCCTACCACTTTCTTGTCAGCCTCTCAATTGCCATGATGAACCTCGAACCCACCATTGTCCTAGCAAACCGTTGATTGGCTATATTACCGCTTTGCTCAGCCCCTCTTATAGCGTTGTTTGTTGAAGGTGAAGATTGGAGTCGTTCCTTGTTGGAACATTTACTTACTTGTTGGGATATGATTATATTGCCATGTTATCTTAATGCATCTATATACTTGGTAAAGGGTGGAAGGCTCGGCCTCTCGCCTAGTGTTTTGTTCCACTCTTGCCGCCCTAGTTTCCGTCATATCGGTGTTATGTTCCCGGATTGTTGCGTCCCTTACGCGGTTGGGCTATAATGGGAACCTCTTGATAGTTCGCCTTGATTAAAGCTTTTCCGACAATGCCCAACATTGGTTTTACCATTTGCCACCTAGCCTCTTTTTCCCTTGGGTTTCCGGAGCCCGAGGGTCATCTTATTCTAACCCCCCCCCCGGGCCAGTGCTCCTCTGAGTGTTGGTCCAAACCGTCAGCCGCCGGTGGCTACCAGGGGCAACTCTAGGCTGGCATACCGGAAGTTTGGACAATCTGAGTGTGCCCTGAGAAAGAGATATGTGCAGCTCCTATCGGGATTTGTCGGCACATCTGGGCGGTGTTGCTGGACTTGTTTTAACCTGTCGAATCATCTTGTTGTACCGAGATACCGAGTCTGATCGGTGTGTCTTGGGTGGAGGTCTATTCCTTCGTTGACCGTGAGAGCTTGTTATGGGCTAAGTTGGGACCCCCTGCAGGGATTGATCTTTTGAAAGTCGTACCCGCGGTTACGGGCAGATGGGAATTTGTTAATGTCCGGTTGTAGATAACTTGAACCTTAACTAATTAAAATGAATCAACTGAGTGCGTTACCGTGATGGCCTCTTCTCGGTCGAGTCCGGGAAGCGGACACGGTGTTGGAGTTATGTTTGCGCAGGTTGCTCTCTAGTTCCTCGCTCGCGCCTTGCTCTCTCTTCTCGCTCTCTTTTGCGAATAAGTTAGCCACCATATATGCTAGTCTCTTGCTGCAGCTTCACTCACACATTACCCCTTTCCTACCTATTAAGCTTAAATAGTCTTGATCGCGAGGGTGCGAGATTGCTGAGTCCCTGTGGCTCATAGATTACTATTACACCAGATGCAGGGACAGACGATACAGCTCCAGATGGCGCGCTTGAGCTCAAGTGGGAGTACGACGAGGATTCTCATCGTTACTATGTGTCTTTTCCTGATGATCAGTAGTGGTGCCCAGTTGGGGTGATCGGGACCTATGTCGCTTGTTGGGTTGTCTTTTATTTTGGCGCCGTAGTCGGGCCATGAGTGTTTGGATGATGTATGTTATTTATGTACTTTGACGTGACGTGGCGAGTGTAAGCCAACTATGTACCTCCCCTTTATATTATTTATGTACATGGGATGTGTGATGATTTCCTAACTCGCGACATTGCTTTCAATGCGGTTATGCCTCTAAGTCGTGCCTCGACATGTGGGAGATATAGCCGCATCGAGGGCGTTCCAAGTTGGTATCAGAGCCTTCCCCGACCTTAGGAGCCCCTATTGCTTGATCGTTTTTAGCAGCCGAGTTGTGTCTAGAAAAATGTTTTGAGTCATTTAGGAATTATATATCGAAGAGCTTAGGAATTCTTTTTACTTCCCAGTCTCCTCATCGCTCTGGTAAGGCATCCTGACATTGAGTTTTGACTCTTCTCTTCTCAAATTTCACTAAAAAAAATTTAGGATCACGCGAGTATCTTGGATTTGTTCCGATGACTTATGATGAGAATACTGTCTTGGTGCCTCCTGTCAGGGGTTTAGTGGAAGTGTCCCGGGGAGTTGAGCTCTGAGGTGTTGTCATCATAATTTTATCGTTGCAATTCTGGAATACTTGAGATATGTTCGTCGACATCGAAAATCTCTTTTATGCAGTTCGTTGGTGAGATAACCTCGACGCCACCCAGTACTGGGGTGGGAGTACGTGAGTATCGCCATAACTTGTATAACGGATGCTTTTCGAAGGTTGAGGTAGATGGTTTCCGAAGGTTTCTTGGTTATGTGTTGAAGGATGGATACAGCTGGATGTAGGATTTGCTAGTTTGGATGAGATATTATGCTTCCCCTATATCCCCAACACCTGATTGCATAACCGGAAAGTTTCGGGAGTTTCATAGGTGGGAATTCAAGTAGCTCTTAGGATATCTTTCTGACAGATGTGTGATATGAAATTGGGGTTCGACGTCTAGTGGTTTGCCTATTCACGATTGATTTTACAGTGGTCTCGTTGTGTCTTAAAGAGTCCTTGGCTATGCTGACTCGGGGACGCTTCGTATGTCAAGTGCACTACCTTGTACATGATGGTGCTGTACGATCGAGCCTGTGTAGGTCCCACCACGAAAATTTCGGACGAAATCTCTATCATATGTTTGTTCCGGATTATTCCGCAAGCCAACCCTTTGGTTTTATTTTGAGTTGTGATATTCGAGTTGCTTCGAAGTCATATGTTGATTCCATCCCTTGTTGATTACCTCTTCTACCTAATTCTACGTGGCTTCGCAATTTAGGAATATGTGACCACTTCAAGAGAAGTGCATTCGTTCATTTTGTTCGGATGTGAAGACTTTATGTTGCAATTTTCATTTCATTGGATTCAGCTTCAATATTTGTCTATCTATGTGCTAATGGTGGTCAACCTCTTCAGGATGGCTCCTCCAACGCGCACGACTCCGAATCCTGATCCGCCACCACCTCCACCTCCTCTGGAGGCTTGGCAAGCTGTGATGGCCGCAACCAATGCAAATACACAGGTGATCATGCAAATCCTCCAAGAGCGCAATCAAGGCAGTCAAGGGAATCAAGGCAACAATCAGAACCATTTTGCTACTCTGAACCAGTTCCTCGCTAATGGTCCAAAGACGTTCAGCAATTGTGTTGAGGCTACCGATGCTGACGATTGGCTAGTGGATCTGGGCAAGCATTTTGAATGCAGCAACGTCAGGCCTGAAGATTTCATCAAGTTTGCTTCTTTCCAGCTCAAAGATCAGGCTACAGAGTAGTTCCAGCAGTACAAGGATTCCAGAGGTGGACGTTTGATCACTTGGGATTATTTCCGTCGAGATTTCCGAGCTCATCACATCCCTCAGAGTGTGACTGAAAGCAAATGCGAGGAATTCCGCAATCTGAAGCAAGGCTCTTTGTCTGTCTATGACTACAACAAGTTGTTCCAGAAGCTCGCCCGCTTTGCCAAGCAGGATGTTCCTGATGAGAAGAGCATGATATATCAGTTTAGGGGTGGTCTCAGAGAAGAAATTTAGCTCGCTCTTGTCCTCTTTGAGCCACTGAGGTGCGATGAGTTCTACAACATGGCATTGAAGCAAGAGGCTGCTCAGTTGAGGTGTGATGCTTCCAGGAAGCGAGTCATAGACACTACGCCTTCTTCCTCTACTCAAGTGGCCAAGCAGCAAAAATATTGGCTTCCTCCTCCTCCGTTCCGTCAGCCATATCGGCAGAAGAGAAAATGTGGCAGTGGTTCTTCCCACCCACCCAACCCAGGCTTTCAGAACAGGACTTCGTCTCAAGCTCCAAGATCGAGTGCTCCGTACCACCGTCCGCTTTCAGAGGTCACATGCAACAAGTGCCAACAGAAGGGTCACTACGCCAACAAGTGTTTCAACCAGAGGCGTCTTCCTCGTCCTCCTCCTGTGAGATCGGCAAGTACAGAAGTGGTCAAGCATAACCCCAAGTCCGCCAAGGTCAACTTGATGAACGCAGCTCAGGCAGAGGATTCGTCAGATGTCATCATGGGTAACCTTCCTGTTAACAATGTTCCCACTAAAGTACTTTTTGATACTGGTGCATCACATTGTTTCATCTCGAAGCCTTTTGCATCTAAGCATGAGTTGATTTCCCAAGCTATGCATAGTCCGTTAGCAGTGGTCTCTCCTGGTAAATGTTTGCTCGCCAACCACGAGATTCCGGATATTTCCATCATGTTGGGTGATTTCAAGTTTCTGGCTTCTCCAATGGTTCTTGGTAATTCTGATATCGATCTTATTCTCGGGATGGACTGGCTCTCTAAGCATAAAGCTCAGCTTGATTGTGCAGCCAGGCAGATTCAACTGACTCATTCGTCTAAGGATGTCATTGTCTTTGCTGCTCGGGATAACACCCTTGAGGAGGGTAATCACGAGTCGACTCGTCGGAGCCTTGCATGCACAAGGAGAGCTGTCGATGCTTGGGAGGACGCCTGTATGTGCTGGTGAAGTTGCGGACGAATGCTTCGATGAAGTCGACCCAGCTGTTGATGCTGCGGGGCTTCAGGCTATTCAGCCATGTCCGGGCCGTGCCCTGGAGCATGAGCAGAACGTACTTTATGGCGACACGCTTGTTGCCGTTTGCTATGCTGACAGTCATAGAGTAGTTGACTAGCCAGTCTTCCGGCTTCACGGAGCCGGTATACTTGGGCGTGTCTCTTGGGAGCGTGAACCCTCTAGGAAAGGTCTCGTCTCGAATGCGGGGCCCGAAACAAGGCGGACCCAACTCGTCTTCTTCTTCCAGCGGTAGGGATCGGTGAAGTCAGTCGATCCGGTGGCGGGCATCATTCTCTCCAACTCCCTCTCGATGGCCAAGGCGGTCGCCGAGAGTCGGATGGTCAACAGGCGGCGGGGAGACTCGCCTCTCCTTGCGAGGAGCGGGAGGCGGATAGTAGTCCCGTCGTTCCACTGCTCTCGGGCGGCCGTCTCGGTCGTGCTCTATGGTAATGCGAGTCTGACTGTGGCTGATAGCCGGATCCTTGTCTCTTCTTCCTCGGGCGCCGCCAGTCGGCGTCTGAGACGTCGCGCCTTGATCTCGGCGAAGGTCGTCGTTTTGCCGCTGCGGCGCCTCTTTGTGGCAGCCGGCCTCGTTCTGCACGACAGCCGCGTCGAGGAGCCGCTGGACTCGCTCCATCATCAGGCGGCATTCTTCGCCCTCGAAATTGTCCAGCTTGTCCGTCGCTGCCTGGGCGGCTCGGATGTTCTCCGCTGGTGCAGCGTACATAGGGCGGCTTGCCCCAAACAGGTTGGCGATGGCTACGCCGCGCTGCTGGACCGTGCCAAGGCGGCTGGGCCCCGCCGGGCCGGCGATCCACCGACGGCGCGATCCATCTCCCGCTGGTAGGCTTCTGACAAGCGTATCATGCCGGCCAGCTTCTTCGCGCCTTCAACGAGCTGGAGGTGGCGCGCCTCCAACGTCTCTGCGTCAACGTCTTCCAAAATGGGCGCAGTTAGGTCTTGTAGCGCCGCGCCGAGTGAGTCGTGTGCTCCTCTGTTGGGGAGCTCGTCATGACTGATGACGAGCACCTCGGTGATGGTGCTTCCGTCGCTCTCTGCGCGAGGGAGAGTTTCGCCGTAGACCACCACGTTAGTGGGGAACACATCGAGCAACGCGGTGTCGGAGTTGACCAGCATCGGGTCGGTGGAGCCTACAGACTCCAAGTCTACGGCAGGCTCGCCGGAAACGTGGAGTTGATCGAGGAGGCTCGCGAGGAGGCTCTCGGAGCCGCCCGTGCCTGCGTTGGACGCAGGTTCGTCGGAGAGGCGAACCTCGCCGACAAGTTCGGCCAGGCAGCTGGCTGCGCAGGCGATCTCAATGCCGTGCAGCACGTCGGTGCAAACTCCGTCTGGCGTGCCTGGCTGGCTGCGCTCGCCAGGGAGGAAAAGGGTTCCCATCCAGAACAGGTCTCCGGACGGCAGTGCACCATGCCCCACGGTGGGCGCCAAATGTCGGGGGTTAGGTGCGACATATGCCAAAGGATGGCTTATCATGGTGGGGGCGAGTAGAACGTCGCCGGTGCCTGGAAACGGGATGAGGCGAAGACATGCATGCCAGCGAATCTTACCCAGCTTCAGGTCTCTCCAGGGAGATAATACCCCTACTGCTGCTCTGAGGAGTCTCCGCATGATTACTATGGCCAAGTGTTTACATGATTGCTCCTTGAGCTGTTTTCTAGAGGTAGGAGAAGGCAAGGCTAGCTCTCTCCCTCCTATATGATCTGGTCTAGAGCTAATGGGTTCCAATCCTTTGCATGGGTGCCTTGGGGGGTTTATATAGGCCTACCCCCAGGGGTACAATGGTAATCTGGCTGGACGCGGGCCCAGCCATCAGCGCCTCTGGCCTCCGTCTTCCCCGCCGACTGCAGGGGCCCGCCGACTGGCCCGGTACGGAGCCGTCAGGCCGCGTCCGCCGCGGGCGGGTCTTGCCAGCTGCTGATTACTATAGCCGTGCTTCTGATGATGCGGGCTTGATCATGGGGTCGTGGCAACAGCCCCGCCGCCTGGCGGGCGATCACTATTGCCACTCTCCATCACATCTTGATTAATGGCGCGTGGGTCCTGGGGGAGGGCTCGGCCGACTCCCCGGGGCCAGCTCCTGACGGGTCCGGCTGGTGGTCCTTTTGCCGTCTCCGGGGTCTCACTGACTGGTGGGACCCGTCGCCCCTGGGCCGTGCAGACAAGCCATCATGGGTGCAGGATTCGGTCCTGCGGTGCTGATGTCAGGGACGGCATGGCAACAGTGCCACGCCGCGCGGAGATCTTCCGGGGTACGACGTGCTGTGGCCATGCCTGCCCTTGGTAAGGGGCTGGAGTGGGCTTCACTGTAGCCACTCCCCAGCCCCGTCCCACTTGATGAGGTCATGGGGTTCGTAGGAGTCGCACGCTGACTCCCCAAAGCCGGCTTCTCTGGAAGTCGCCAGTCAGGAGTCGGCTTTCCCTGGAGTCGTCCCTGGGACTCGGCCGCGAGTGGTCAGCCGACCATCTTGCCGCCGACTTCTCGAAGGCGTCTCTTCGTCCTGGGATCTTGAGGGGCGCAGCCTTCCCCGATGTTTTGAAAGGTTCTGGGGCTCGGGTTGGCCTACCCTTGGACCATTACTCTGACAAATCCGGTGATAAAATCCATGCCAAGCTTATCCCACTTCCATTCGGGTATCGGCATAGGCTGTGGCAATCCTGCTGGCTTTTGATGTTCCGCCTTCACTCTCTGACATACATCACATATGGCTACATACTCAGCAATATCCTTCTTCATACCAGTCCACGAGAAATGCTCCTTCAAATCCAAATACATCTTAGTGTTTCCGGGGTGTATCAAGTATGGCGAGTCATGGGCTTCCTGTAGTATCAACTTTCTGATCTCTGCATTATTGGGCACAAAAATATGGTCCTCAATCCACATGGTGTCGTGCTCATTCTCACGAAAACCTTTGGCTTTGCCTTCACCCATCTTTTCTTTTATCTTAGCGATCTCTTTGTCATCCTTCTGAGCTTCTCGAATATTTTCCAATAGTGTTGCTTTAACCTCCAATGTTGCCAAAAACCATTTAGGAACTATTTCCAATTGAAGTTCCCTAAGATCCTCGGCTAACTCCTTTGGCATCCCTCCGCTTACGAGGGTATTAACATAACTCTTACGGCTCAAAGCGTCTGCTACGACATTGGCTTTTCCTGGATGATAATGCAGCTTCATATCATAATCCTTTATGAGCTCATACCATCTCATCTGCCTGAGGTTAAGCTCCTTCTGTGTGAAGATGTACTTCAAACTATTGTGATCCATGTATAGATCGCAACGGTTTCCGATGAGAAAATGTCTCCAAGTCTTCAACGCATGCACCATGGCAGCCAACTCCAAATCATGTGTGGCATAATTTAACTCATGCGGTTTCAGTTGTCGTGAGGCATAAGTAACAACTCTTCCGTCCTACATCAGTACTCCTCCAAGTCCTAAGCGAGAAGCATCGCAATCCACTTGGAAGTCCTTGCGTATATCCGGCAGAATCAACATTGGGGTTGTAGTCAAACTTTTCTTCAGCTCCTGGAAACTTGCTTCACATTCTTCAGTCCAATGGAATTCGGTATCCTTCCTCAACAACATCGTCATAGGCTTCGCAATCTTAGAGAAATTTTCAATAAATCTCTGATAATATCCCTCGAGTCCAAGAAAACTGCGGATCTCTCCAACTAAGGTGGGTGCCAACCACTCAGTGACTGACTGAACCTTGGTTGGGTCCACTGCTATACCCTCTCCTGATATAACATGTCCAAGAAATCCAACTTCCTTCAACCAAAACTCACATTTGCTGAAGTTGCTATATAACTGGTGTTCTCTGAGCTTCTCGAGAACTAAACGTAAATGTTCCTTGTGCGCCTCTTCACTCTTCGAGTATACAAAGATATCATCAATGAACACCACAATGAACTTATCCAAGAACTCCATGAACACCTTGTTCATCATACTCATGAAATAGGCAGGGGCGTTAGTCAATCCAAAAGACATGACATGACCGTATACTCATATAGCCCGTACCTTGTGGTGAAAGCTGTGTTAGGTATATCCTTCTCTCGAATCTTCAGCTGGTGATATCCTGATCGTAGATCGATCTTCGAAAACACTTTAGCTCCCGTCAACTGGTTAAATAGATCATTGATCATCGGCAGGGGGTACTTGTTCTTAATCGTCACTTCATTCAACGCACGATAATCAACAACCATTCTTAGAGACTTATCCTTCTTCTCCACCAAAAGCACTGGGCTCCCCATGGTGATGAACTTCGTCGAATGTAACCTTTCTCCAACAACTCCTTAATTTGCTTCTTGATCTCTTCTAGATCGTTTGCGGGCATTCGGTAGGGTCTCTCTGATATTGGCCCGGTACCTGGCAATAGCTCTATCAAAAACTCGATGTCTCGATCCGGTGGCATGCCTGGTAACTCCTCTGAAAAAACAGCTGGGTAATCCTTTACTACAGGCACTTCCTCCTGAACAACTCCCATGAGGGTATTTACTTGGCTCCTCCTAGGCGCATGCCTAGATACATACTTGATCCTTTTTCCCTCCGGGGTGGTGGGCAAAATTGACTTACTCGCGCAATCAATGTTTCCACCATACATCGATAGCCAATCCATTCCCAGTATCACATCCAATCCTTGTGACTCCAAAATTATCAAGTCTGAGGGGAAAACATGGCTTCCAATGGCTAATGGCATCTGAAAACATCCACTGCTTTCCATATACTCAGCTCCGGGTGAGGTTACTAGCATATGTGTCCAAAGAACTTTAGTGGGCATTTTATACTTATCCATGAATACCCTTGATATGTATGAATGCGATGCACCAGTATCAAAAAGAACGATTGTAGTAAACGACTTAACCAAAAATTTACCGATAACGGCATCAGGCTGCTCCTCAACCTCCTCCACATTCACATAGTTCACTTGTCCCATGTTCAAAGGGTTGGGCTTCTTCCCGGCGCTTCCATTGCCATTTCCATTCTTCGCTTCAGGGCACTCAGTGGCGTAATGTCCAGTCTTCCCGCACTTGAAACAAGTAATGTAACTTAGGTCCTTCTTGGCGGGTGTGGCTGGGTTAGAGCAGTTCTGATTACTACCTGCTCCATTCCCTTTTCCATTCTTGGGGCCACTGTGGTTGTGAGAACTCCCTCCATGGTGAGTGTGACCTCCATGGTTATGGGAAAGTCCTCCCGAGTTCGGGGTTAAACGAGGCTTCTGCTGAGCTCCTGAGTTGTACCTTCCTTATCCATACTTCCTTTTGCGGCTCTCAATTTGCTGGTGCTTCCCTTCAATCATAAGAGCCTTGTCTACCAACTCTTGGTAGTTGTTAAATGTTGCCACCATCAACTGCATGCTCATCTCATCATTCAGCCCTTCCATAAACTTCTCCTGCTTTGCGGCATTTGTGGCCACATCATCAGGGGCATAACGAGATAGCTTACTAAATTCATCCACGTACTGCCCCACAGTACGGTTCCCTTGGCGCAAGTTGCGAAACTCACGCTTCTTCATGCTCATAGCTCCAGTTGAGACATGGGCTGTGTGGAATGCTTGCTGAAACTGATCCCATGTAACAGTGGCTATAGGATAGGTGACAATGTAATTCTCCCACCATGAGGCTGCGGGCCCATCCAACTGATGTGTGGCAAATCGCACCTTCTCAGCATCTGTGCATCCTGCAGAGGTTAACTCCCTTCCAATCCTGCGGAGCCAATCATCTGCCACTATCGGCTCGGTGCTACTGGAAAACACCGGCGGCTGCAACCTCAGAAAACGAGCTAAGTTGTCAATTGGTGGTGGTGGTGGTGGGTTGTTGTTGTTGTTGTTGTTGTTGTTGTTGTTGTTGTTGCCTTGGTTCTGAACTAACAACTGCATCAGTGTATTCTGCTGCTGGATCAACTGAGTGAGCTCCGGTGGAAAGGTAAATCCGGGGTCACGTCTCGGAGGCATCTGAGGGTTTAGAGGGAAGAGAAGTAGAATAGAATGAGGTCTAGTGAGAAAACACTACCCATGTGCACATGAGACAAACACAATCATATCCCTCAATCAATCAAGCAGGGGCATACAAATTGATCTAACTATCGTTACAAAAGTGCTCAGACTATACTATATGCATGGTAGACTGCTACTACTGTTTTGGTGGTCATCTAGAAATTTTGATCAGTGGAAGACTCCATGATGTCTGCTCCAGCTTCGTCTTCAAAGTCATCATCATTGTCGTCGGGGTCGAAATCGGTGTCGTCGATGATGACGTAGTCTTCTGAACGGATCTCCTTAGGTTCGTCATCTTCTCCTCCTGGTGCGGGGTCTCCCATGAATACTCCTAGCTTCATTGTCAGGTCGGCATTCTTTTCGACTAGTACGACAATTTCCTCCTCATAATCTTCGCGAGTAGCCTTGAGTTCTTCCTCCATCTCCATTATCCTTGTCATTGCCTTCTTCAAATCTATCATGCCTGCACACATCTGATTCTCCTGGCGACGAATGTGCTGGTTTAACTCCTGGATGAAAGCTGCGATTGATCTATCCTTCCTGGTGCTGATCATCTCCCATTGCTCATCTCGGCGCCCACAAATCTGGTAGATAGTATCCTTAAGCTCCTTGTGTTAAACTTCTCCAATTCGTCCCATGGTGATGTGGGCTGCCATACTCTTTCCTAGACTCCAGGTTGGTGCATCAAAGGAAAACTCTATGGGCTTAGTGACTGGCATGAATGTCCTTCCTAGAACATGAACTTGAATCTTCCATCGCCCCTCTTCTGGTAAAGTGGCGTTGTAAGTCCCGGTGAAGCTTGGTATTCCAATGTTTAGGTACTTAGTGACTTCCTTCAAGTGACGTCCAAAATGTGCTTCTTCATCTGGTTGTGCAAACTTGTTCCTTGCGTCCGCCATCCTAAAGAGTAGAAAATGGAGAGGAGTCAGAAATGAGAAGAGAGTAGTGATCTAGGGCTTTAGCTTAGTGGTCGTGTCCTACACTCAGCGTGTGCTCTGATACCATCTTGTAGCGACCTGACCTCAAACGGTCAAGTCTCTGTGCTTCAGTGTCATCCCTGGATCGGTAATGCTGACACACACAGTACTCAAAGGATTTATAACAGAGTAGCAATCACACACTTAATACATCGATGTCTCCAAAAGAGAACTTATTACAATAAATATGGCTTAAGGCCAACTAATACGATAACAGCGGAAGGCTTGGAAGATAAAGTGAGTCCATTAACTCCAACGGCATAGCTGAGCTGCACAGCAACGACCTAGCGAACCTTACTCCTCGTTTGAAAAGTCTGCAACGTGATATGTTGCAGCCCGAAAACGGGTCAGCACATGGAATATGCTATTAGTGTAACACAGTAGAGCAATGAACATAAATAATGCTAACACTATATGCATATTTGGCTGGTGGAGGCTGTATGGTTATAAGGTTTTTGCGAAAAGCCATTTTTTTCCTGCAACAAAGGAATAAGGTTTATTTTAACTATCATGGTAGTTGAAACATCATTGAGAAGGTTCCTCCAACTCAATCCCAATTGAAGTAGTTCATTAACCCAACAAATTAATTTAGAGTGATGAGATACCATAGGATAATCCAAGTACTAGATACTCAAGATGTCCATAACTGGGGACACGACTAACCATGATTAGATTGTACACTCTGCAGAGGTTTGCACACTTTTCCCCACAAGACTCGATCTCCTCCGTTGGATTTCTCGCACTACATGGTGTTTGAGAAACGGATGACCAAGACACAGTCTTTCAGAAGCATTTACTCTTTACTCTGGGTGGACAGTTACACCTACTTTCCCTCTACATCTGCTAGCCCACCACTGAAAGAGGTCACACAACTTACTCATACTATGCCAGAGCCCATAATGGCCTATGGCTGCACACGGAAGTTTCTAGCCTAAAAAATCTTAAGATCCCTTTGAGCCTGGGTGGCGGACCGTGGGATGGTCACAGGGGTACTCCGGGATATCCTAGGACAACACTGGATTCTCCAGGTGCTCAAACAAGCAATCCACCCAGATGTGTATTAAATTTGCCACCTTAAGTTCAACCATTAATTAAAAATCTCACATCTGTCATGGATACACTCAGACCCAATCCACGTCTACGAGCATAGCAAGGCAATATAAGCAACGTAGAGGTAACTCCTGCGGGTTTGATAATAAAACAGGTAATAGGTTCTACCTCATCATCTACTTCCCAAACCCACAAGTTAATCACATCCTAATTATGCAGTGTTTGAGGATGGGAACTAATGCATAAAAACTGGGTAATAAAGGGTATGATCAAAGTGTTACTTGCCTTGCTGATGATCCGTGAAACCTAGAGACTCGTAGTAGCACGCTTCGCACTCCGGGTGTTCTATCACACACAAACAATAGCATACATAAGCAATCAAGCAAAGATGCACGGGTAAAACTCAAATAAGAACAACTAACCAGAAAGTTCAATTTAAGAACTCTGGTTTGCAAAAAGAATCAAATCAAATGCTGCAACGAAACACAAACTGCGAAAGAAACAAGTCCGATTACTAATCTGGACTAAAGTTAAATTTTACTGTACCATAATCTTGTTCAAGTTGGTTAAACATAAAGAGGTCTTCGAGACGAAGATCTAGGCGCTTGAATCGCCTAATTCCGATAAACGAGCGAAAAGATAAGCTAAAATGAAAATCGGATCAGAAATCGCAATCGAAAATAATCGCGAAAAATCCAAGAAAAATAAAAACTGACAAATAGGCTAACAAACGAACGTTCATTATCTACGACTAATGGGTGAAAATTGTTCATTAAAACGAACGTACGGACGAACGTCTGCTATTTAAACGAACCGAAAAAACCGATCTAAGAATAAAAAATTGAAACTAGGGTTTTTGAAATAAAACCGATCGGTTTTTAAAACATAACCGGCGGCTACCTCGAGTCCGGCGGACGGCGGCGCGGCTCCGGCGAGTCGACGGCGGCGGTGAGCAGATCCGGCTGTGGATCAGGGCAGCGACCGCGCTAGCGGGGCGGCGCCACGGCAGGGTGGCGCGGTGGCGCGAGCGGCGAGGCGAGGCGGCGGCTGCGCGAGCGGCTGCGGCGCTCGGGCGGCGGGGCTAGGGTTGCAGGGGGCGGGGCGGCTGGGTTGGGGTCTCGGCCCCGGCTTATAAGGGCCGGCCGGGCCAGGAGTCCTAGACGGACACGGCCCGGTTAGGTCGGTGCGCTATTTTTTGGGGCAATTGCATTTTTACCCCTAGTTGGTTCCTACCCACGGGCTTTGCCCTTACTTTTCGAGCTTGCTCAGTTTTGCCCTTACTTTTTCCCTTGTGGTCCCTCGAATGCCCTTTGACCATTTGACCAAAACTTTGAAAATTCATAACTAATTCATATGAACTCAGAAAAATACAAATAAGATATCAAAATGTTCAGATAAACACTACCTTTATGTGCGTATCATTTGCATTCAGGACCAAATCACCCTTTAAACTACCTGGGGTAATTAATGTTATTAACCTTATTAAAAATAAAAAGGTATGAACCATATTTTTTCATGAATAAAAATTACATGCAAATGTAGGTGATGTTTTCTGAACATCCAGATATCTTATTTGCATTTTTCCGTGTTCGTATCATCTTGTCATGAATGTTCTAATGACTTTGACCATTATTTGGAAACTTCATAAGAAATTGATACGAACTCTGAAAAATGCAAATAAGATATCAGGATGTTCAGAAAACATCACCTACATTTGCATGTAATTTTTATTCATAAAAGTATTGTTTGTACCTTTTTATTTTTAATAATGTTAATAACGTTAATTACCTCAAGTAGTTTAAAGGGTGCTTTTGTCCTGAATGCAAATGATATGCACATAAAGGTAATGTTTATCTGAACATTTTGATATCTTATTTGCATTTTTCCGAGTTCATATGAATTAGTTATGATGTTTCAAAGTTTTGGTCAAACGGTCAAAGGGCATTCGAGGGACCTCGGCGGAAAAAGTAAGGGCAAAACTGAGCAAGCTCGAAAAGTAAGGGCAAAACCCGTGGGTAGGAACGAACTAGGGGCAAAAATGCAATTGTCCCTTTTTTAAAATTAATCCTCCACAGGAAAAAAATAAATAGTAAACAGACTCCAAAAATCCCGAAATAAATTTTCCCCGTCCTCTAAAAATCTGTCGGACAAGGTGAACATTTATTTGGGCCGAATATGCAATTTTGAAAAACGCGTATTTTTCCTATGCAAATAAAATAGCAATAAAATCCGAATAAAAACAAAAAAGTTGATTTTAATATTTTTCCTCCAATATTTCGTTTATTTTGGAGAAGTCATATTATCTCCTCTCATATATTTTAATATGAAATGTTTTCGGAGAGAAAAATAATAAAACAACTGATCTTGTTTCGATATTTGATAAAATTCAAATATGAAAACCGAGAAATCCCCAACTCTCTCTGAGGGTCCTTGAGTTGCTTAGAATTTTCAAGGATCGCGAAACGAAATGCAAATAAAATATGATATGCATGAATGACCTACATATAACATTCCAAATTGAAAATTTGGGATGTTACATATAGCGTTGTAGAAGGTTTGCAGTCCGAATATCCAAAATGGCTCAAAATATTCTCAATATAGTGGGATTGCAAAAGTGTAATTCCACCCTCATTATCTCTCAATAGCTTGATGTTCAAGATAAGATCAGCCACACCCAGGTCTTTCATCTCATCATGGATTGCAAGTAAGAGAGTGCGGTTCTTTTCTTCTACCATTGCTCATAAGGAGTAGTGTCATTATCCTTTGTGGGAACTTTATCCAGGACATGACATGATGCTAATACAGCCTCTCCCCATCATGCCTTGGATAAACCCTATGTATCTAGCATGGCATTAACCAAATATGTTATAGTATGATTTTTCTGTTCAGCAACCCCGTTTGACTGGGGTGAATAGGGAGGCGTCCTCTCATGAACAATACCATGTTCCGCACAGAATAATCGAACTCAATAGAAAAGTACTCTCCACCATGATCACACCGAACTCGTTTTATTTTATTTTCAATTTCGTTCATAACTACTACCTTATAGATTTTAAAATAGTGTAGAACCTCATCCTTATTATTTAACAAAACACATGGCAGAATCTAGTGGAATTGTAGATTTATGCATGAAATATTTCTTTCCACCTTTAGTCAACACACCATTCATCTCGCATAGATCTGAATTTATGAGCTCTAGTGGTGCCCAAGTGTCTCTCCTTCATGGGCTTGTGAGGCTTACGAGGTTGCTTTGCTTGCACACACGAATGGTACTTTGAGCCTTTGCCTAAAGTGAAACTCATGATTAAATCCATCTTGGCTAGCCGCTCATACAACCGAAATTAATGTGAAAAAGACATGAATACCCAACCTCATATTCATTCACACTATAATGAATCTAGTTCACGACTTTATTATAGAAATCTACCAGGGAAAGGTGGAACAAACCTCCGCAACCATATGTCTGTATCCTTTCCAACAAATAGTCCATATCGAGATACGACTATTTATTGGACTCCAATACTAACTTAAACCCATCTTTACATAGAAGGAGCTGCTAATGAGATTCTTCTTGATGGAGGGGACATGCTGCACGTTCTTTAGTTGACGATATTTCGAGAAGTAAACTTCAATCTACCATGCCAACACCATGAATAGGAGCATAAGAGCCATTCCCCATCAGGACGGAGCAATCTCATGCGACCTGGTAAGAAGAGAACAAAGACATATCAGCACACACATGAATATTTGCACCTGTGTCAACCCACCAGTTGGTGGACTAACAAACAAGGTAGTCAGAGTCGGGATTCAGAGTTGGATCGATTTTCCTCAGACAGAATCGAGTCATAAGATCGAGTCATGGAATCGAGGATTCTACTAGATTTACTCAAATGAGATATTTTTTATGCACACAAGAAATTTATATGGGTTATATAGAGTTTTGACACTAAATGTTGAGCAAAGAACATACAAATCAACGCTAGTTGTATTCCACTTCTTTTTATGGCTAACCGACCATCTAGCTTGCATATATGGAACATACATGAGAGGGAAATATATAGAACATTTAAACCTTCAATGCATGTGTCGGAGTAAATAGCCATGGGTAGCCTAGCCGGCTTCCCCTGGCCCTTCTGAAAAAATTACGAGCCCATCTGGCTCGCAAGGATCCAGGACATGGGCCGCCTTCCTCTTGCCGGCTGTCTCCTAGGCCGGCTATCATAAGGCGGCCCGATTTTGGCCCTCATGAAGAAAACCACAGGAGGGCCGGCTTCGAGAAGCCGGCCGCGAGAAGGCCGACTCCAGGAAGCCGGCTCCCACAAAGTGATCAAGACCGTACCCTCAAAGTTTGCATCCCCTTAACGGCGATGTGACCGGGCTTGGCTACAGTGAAGCCTGCCACCCCCGAATCCAGAAGCACGACTGGCACAGTGCGCCGTACGGGTGGCCATGACCCGTCCGGCGCGGCACTGTTGCCATGTTGACCCTGATGTCATCCACGATGGACTACTAGTACGACCCACGGGCGATGGGCCCCTTCAGGCAGAGAGACGCCCGGAGGCGGTCGTGCATCCCCCAGTCGGCCCAAGACAAAGCCGGCTCTCCATAGCCGGCCAGACGCCCCCAAGGAGGCAAGACGCGGTGAGGCTACAGTGATCACCTGCCGGACGGCGGCACTGTAGCCACGCCTACCTCGACAATGCCCTCGTCACCAGGATTGAGCAACAGTAACCAGCCGGCGGGCCCCAGCAGTCGGCGTAGAAGCCGGCGAGCGCAGTCACAGATGGCTGGGCCCCGCGCCTAGTCGGATTACCATTGTACCCCCGGGGGTAGGCCTATATAAACCCCCCGGGGCACCCATGCAAAAGGTTGATCCCAGCTAGTTCTAGACACCACACAAGGAGAAGAAGCAAGCGGGCCGTGCCCTTCTTCCTCCTCTCCCCAAACAGCTCTAGGAGCATCATGTAGCTACTTGTTCACCTAGTGATCATGCGGAGACCCCGCAGAGCAGCTGTAGGGGTGTTATCTCCATGGAGAGCCCCGAAGCTGAGTAAGATTCGCCGGCGTGCATGTCTTTGCCTCATCCCGTTTCCAGGCACCGGCGACGTTTTACTGGCTCCCACAATGATAAGCCACCTGTTGGCATATGTCGCACCTACCACCCGACATTTGGCGCCCACCGTGGGGCCAGGTGCACCGTCGTCCGGAGACCTGTTCTGGACGGGAACTCTCTTCCTCCCAAGCGAGCGTAGCCAGCCCGGCACGCCCGATGGCGCTTGCCACGACGCGCTGCAAGGCGTCACCAACATCTGCGCGGCGAGCAGCCTCGCCGATCTCCTCGACAAGACCCTCATCTCCCACGAGCTCGCCTCCGATGCGAGCACCGACCACCTCGTCAACCTCCTCGGCCAGCTCCATGTCTCCGGCGAGCCTGCTTTGGACACGGAGTCGGTTGGCTCCACCGACCCGATGCCTGTCGACTCCGACACGGCCTCGCTTGACACCTTCCCCACCAATGTCACGATCTACAATGACCCGCTTCCCGGGACCGATGGCTGCGACGCTGTCACCACCGAGGTGATGGTCATCGGCCACGGCGACGCTACTGACGAGAGCGCCCACGACGCCTCACACGCGGCGGTCCACGACTTGTCCATCCCGCTCCCGGATGATGCCGACGACGAAGCATTGGAGGCGCGTTGCCTCGCTCTCCTCGCGGAGGGCCGGAGGCTGGCCTTCATAAGACGCCTCGCTGAAGCCCATCAGCGCGAAGCCGACCGCGTGGCTTTTGGCACGCCGGCTCCAGGAGGGCCGAGCAGGGCCGGTGTTGTCAGGCAGCGCGGCGCTGTCATCACCGACACGCTAGGGGTCCACCGCCCAGTCTATGCCACTCCACTCGAGAACCTGCGTGCCGCCCAGGCGGCCGTAGACGAGCTAGACGGATTGGGGGCCGAAGAACTTCCCACATGACCAAACGCATCCAGCAGCTAATCGATGCGGCCGCGCGGCGGCACGAAGCCAACGCCCGCGCGGAAAGCCCTCCTCCGCGCCAAGATCACGGCGCGACGTCCCGGACGCCGACTACGGGCAACACCCGCGCATGGCGCGAGAAAGAACCGGTTGCCAGCCGAAGCCGGACCCGAATCTCCATCGAGCGACCCGCCTCCGCCTCGGCCCCGTGGAGAGAGATATCCCACCCCGCCGCCTGTGGCACATTCGACTCTTAGCGGCCGACTAGGTCGCCGCGAAGGAGTCGGCGAGAACGACGCCCGTCACCGGATCGACCGCCTGGCGCGATCCCTGGCGCTGGAAGAAGAAGACGATGTCGGTCCGCCTTGTTTTGGTCCCCGCATCCGCGGCGAGCCTTTCCCCAAAGGGTTCTCGCTTCCGAGAGACACGCCCAAGTACAACGGCTCCGTGAAGCCGGAAGATTGGTTGATCGACTACTCCACGGCGGTCAGCATAGCCAATGGCAAGAGGCGCGTTGCCGTGAAGTATGTGCCCCTCATGCTGCAAGGCACGGCGCGGACCTGGCTCAACAGCCTCAAGCCCTTCAACATCAATAGCTGGCTAGATTTCACGGAAGCTTTCGTCCGCAACTTCATCAGCACCTACAAGCGGGCTCCCAAGCCCAGACAGCTCTCCTTGTGCGTATAAGGCCCCGCCGAGTCTACTCGCGACTACCTCACACGTTGGGCCGAGCTCCGCAACTCTTGCGAGGGGGTGCACGAGGTGCAGGCCATAGAATACTTCACCGCCGGGTGCCGAGAAGGCAGCCTCCTCAAGCACAAGCTTCTCTGCGATGAGCCGACTACCCTCGACGAGCTTCTGGACATAGCGGACAAGTACGCCACCGCCGACTCCTCGATGAAGACTGAGCTCCGGTAGACGCGTCCGGGAAGGTACTCAACCCGGCGCCCAAGACGTCGGCTGGGGAGTCCGGCCGATGCCCACACCTGAACGATCACAAGCGCAAGGGCCCCGCGCCGCCTTCCGCCAGTCGGCAGGTGGCCACAGTCGAAGACGAGCCGCCCGAAGGGCGGCCCGTGCCCAAGAAACCCAAGGGCGGCCGGCCGGTTTGGCAGCCGGCCTTCTCCTACGAGCAAACTCTCGACGCCCCGTGCAAATTCCACAGCAGCGCGAAGCCGTCCAACCACACAACCCGAAAGTGCCATTGGCTCACCCGAATCTCCAAAGGCGAAGGGCTCGCACCGCCTCCGCCTGCCGGCCCGCTGCCTCCAGCTCCGCTGCCGCCTGCCGCTCGGTCCACAGTCGGAGCCGTGCATGATGAGTTCCCCGACCAGCATGCAGCCTATATCGTCTTTAGAAGCCAGCCCGAAGACCGGCGCGGCAAACACCGAGAGCACCAGGAAGTCAGCATGGTCGCTGCCAGTCGTGCCGAGCGTATGCATTGGTCAGAAAAACCTATCAGCTGGAGCCGGGCCGACCACCCAGAGGTGATGCCGTCTCCCGGCTCTTATGCGCTGGTTCTGGATGCCACCCTTGCAACGGACAGATGCGCTGCCCGCTTCTCCCGTGTGTTGATAGACGGTGGGAGCAGCATCAACATCTTGTACCGTGACACCCTAGAGAAGCTGAATGTCAACACGAAGCAACTCATGCATACTCGGACAGTGTTCCATGGCATCATACCCGGCTTATCCTGCGCCCCCATTGGAAGATCAAGATTGACGTACTCTTTGGGGACAAGGAGCATTTCCGCCGGGAAGCGATCTGGTTTGAAGTGGTGGACCTGGAGAGCCCCTACCATGCGTTGCTTTGCCGACCTGCCTTGGCTAGGTTCATGGCGGTTCCCCACTATGCATACCTCAAGATGACGATGCCGAGCACCAAGGGCATCATTACCATAGCCGGCGATTACAAGAAGTCCTCCGAGTGCACTGCCGCCAGCAGCCGGCTGGCCGAGTCCCTTGTGATTGCTGAAGAGAAGAAGGTATTGGACCGGGTCGTGGCCATGGCCGGCAAGCAGCCGGTCCTGTCCCCCGACCCCAAGGAGTATGATGCCCAAGGTTCTTTCCAGCCGGCCAAAGAGACGAAGAAGATACCTCTTGACCCCGAGCACCCCGAGAGGTTTGCCGTCATCGGGGCAGGCCTGAACAGCAAATAGGAAGGCGAGCTCACCGATTTCCTCTGTGAGAATCGGGATATCTTCGCATGGTCCCCCAAGGACATGCCGGGTGTTCCGAAGGAATTCGCCGAGCACAAACTACACGTCATAGAAGACGCAAAACCAGTCAAACAACCCCTCCGCCGGCTGTCGGAAGAAAAATGAAGGATTGTAGGAGAAGAGATAGCCCGGCTTCTGGCAGCCGGCTTCATTATGGAAGTTTTCTTTCCAGAATGGCTTGCCAACCCGGTCCTTGTACTAAAGAAGAACAAAAAGTGGCGCATGTGCATAGACTACACGAGCCTCAACAAGGCCTGCCCTAAAGATCCCTTTGCCTTGCCAAGGATTGACGAAGTGATAGACTCCATGGACGGATGCGAGCTGTTGAGTTTCTTGGATGCTTACTCAGGCTACCACCAGATAAAGTTAGATCCGGCCGACCGCCTGAAGACCGCCTTCATCACGCCCTTCGGAGCCTTTTGCTACCTGACTATGACATTCGGCTTGAGAAATGCCGGTGCCACTTTTCAGCGTTGCATGCAGAAGTGCCTCCTCAAGCAACTCGGCAGAAATGCTCACGTCTACGTAGACGACATTATGGTGAAGACGGATAAGCGCGGCACCTTGCTGGAAGACCTCAAAGAAACATTTGAGAACCTGCGCCGATTTCAAATCAAGCTCAATCCCGAGAAATGCGTGTTCGGAGTGCTAGCCGGCCAGCTCCTAGGCTTCCTGGTCTCCGAACGCGGCATCAAATGCAACCCGGTAAAGATCAAGGCCATTGAGAGAATGGCAATCCCCACCAAGCTGCGGGACGTCCAAAAGTTCACTGGATGCTTGGCTTCCCTGAACCGCTTCATCAGCCGGCTCGAAGAGAAAGCTCTCCCCCTCTACTACCTCATTAAGAAGACCACTCACTTCGAGTGGAATGACCAAGCCGACCAAGCTTTTCACGAGCTGAAGAAGACGCTGGCCACGCCGCCTGTCCTCGCGGCGCCGACTGAGAAAGAGCGCATGTTCCTCTACATTGCCGCAACCAGCCGGGTGGTTAGCACCGTCATCGTAGTCCAACGACTAGAAGAGGGCCGAGCCCAGCCGGTCTAGAGGCCGGTGTACTATCTGAGTGAGGTACTGTCCGCCTCGAAGCAGAACTACCCGCACTACCAAAAGATGTGTTATGGCGTGTACTTCACCGCCAAGAAGCTGAAGCCCTACTTTCAAGAGAATCCCATCACGGTCGTATGCACTGCCCCGCTGGCCGAGATCATAGGCAGCAGGGATGCATCCGGCCGGGTGGCGAAATGGGCCATCGAGCTGGCCCCCTACACGATCTTCTACAAGCCCCGCACCGCCATCAAGTCCCAAGCACTGGCCGACTTCCTCATCGACTGGGCCGAGACCCAGTACCTGCTGCCAGCTCCTGACTCCACTCATTGGCGCATGCACTTCGACGGGTCCAAGATGCACACCGCCTTGGGAGCCAGCGTCGTCCTCACCTCTCCCAAGGGCGACAAGCTCAGATACACGCTGCAGATTCACTTTGCCGCTTCCAACAATGTAGCCGAGTACGAGGCGCTTATACACGGGCTCCGGCTTGCCAAAGAACTCGGCATTCGCTGGATCCTATGTTATGGCGACTCGGACTTGGTGGTCCAGCAATCATCCGGCGATTGGGACACCAAGGACGCAAACATGGCAAGCTACCATTTCCTTGTTCAGCAAATCAGTGGGTACTTCGAAGGATGCCAGTTCCTCCATGTACCGCGAGCCGACAACGAGCCGGCCGATGCACTGGCTCGAATAGGCTCCACTCGGCAAGCAATACCAACCGGTGTCTCTCTACAGCGCCTCCTCAAGCCGTCCGTCAAGCGTCTCCAGAGTCTGACTCCATCTTCGTGAAGCCTGACCCCGACGCGGCTAACTCCGGCTCGAAGAACCAAGCAGGTGACCCGGGGACTGCAATAGTCAGCCTGGGGACTTCAGTGGCCGGCTCGGGGACTCCCACAGTTACGCCCGACCCGGGGACTGCCACACCCGGCTCGGGGACTGCGGTAGTCGGCCCGAGGACTGCACCAACACAACAGCCGGCGGCCGACTCCAGCATTTCACCACCTAGCCCACCCGCCCTGGTTGCAGTAGCCACACTGGCAATAGAAGAAGTCGCAGCTCCATCACGGGCTCAGTCCATCCTCAACTTCCTAATAAACCAAGATCTGCCGGCTGATGAGACAGAAGCAAGACAAGTACAACACCGAGCCGGAGCATACACAATCGTCAACAGAGAACTCGTCAAGCGCAGTGTCACTGGAGTCCTCCAGCGATGCATCGAGCAAGAGAAAGGCATTGCAATCCTAAGAGACATCCACCAAGGAGAATGCGGCCACCATGCGGCCTCAAGATCACTCGTCGCCAAGGCCTTCCGCCATGGTTTCTTTTGGCCGACTGCTTTGGATGACACCAAAGAGTTGGTTAAACATTGCAAAGGGTGCCAACTCTTCAGCTCCAAGCCACACATGCCAACTTTAGCACTCAAGACCATTCCCCTAACTTGGCCCTTCGCCGTTTGGGGACTGGACATGGTGGGCCCATTCAAGACGGCGCGCGGCGGCATGACACATTTGCTCGTCGCCGTGGACAAATTCACCAAGTGGATTGAGGCAAAACAGATCAAGAAGCTGAATGGGCCGACTGCTATGACATTCATTGCAGATATAACAACTCGGTACGGCGTGGCACACAGCATCATCACCGACAACGGCACGAATTTTGCCAAGGGAGCCTTGGCACGTTTCTGCGCAACGCAAGGTATCCGGCTGGGCTTAGCATCCATCGTCCACCCACAGTCAAACGGCCAGGTTGAGCGAGCCAACGGCCTCATCCTTTCCATCATCAAGCCCCGACTGGTCGTACCACTTGAGCGTTCAACCGGCTGTTGGCTCGATGAGCTACCGGCTGTCCTCTGGAGTCTGCGCACTACTCCAAACAAGTCAACCGGCTTCACTCCTTTCTTCCTCGTATATGGTGCCGAGGCGGTCATCCCAACCGACATCGAGTTCGACTCGCCTCGGGTAACCATGTACACGGAGGCGGAGGCCAAGGAAGCACGAGAAGACGGCGTCGACCTGCTGGAAGAGGGCCGGCTGTTAGCCCTCAGCCGGTCTGCCATCTACCAGCAGGGTTTGTGCCGCTACCACAGCCGAAAGGTCAGGCCAAGATCCTTCCAAGAGGGCGACCTTGTGCTCCGGCTGATCCAGCGAACAGCCGGCCAGCACAAGCTCTCGACCCCTTGGGAAGGCCCCTTCGTCATCAGCAGAGCTCTAGGCAACGACTCCTACTACCTAATCGATGCGCAGAAGCCCAAGGCACACAAGAGAGACGACTCCGGCAAGGAGTCGGAACAACCATGGAATGCCAACCTCCTCCGAAGATTTTACAGTTGAAATGCAGTATGTATCACGCTAACTTTTGTACTAAGTACGAGACAATAGGCGCCCCGAGGAGAGCTCGGGGACTGCCATCTTTTATCTATGAATGAAGAACATCATGCTTATGACCTTGTCATTACTTTCACTTTTTCTTCGTCCGGCACCGGGTTCGACTATTCGGCCCGGGGACTGGCCGCCTAGAGTTATATTAGAAGTCCTACCCGCAGTCAGACAAGTAGCATGCTGGCACCCAAGCTCTCTCTCGACCAAAAGTCGCAGTTCGAAGAACCGACTGTCCGACTGGTGAGAGTTAAAAGCAGGAAAGGATGCCCACACGAAAAATGGCCAGGGACTAATGGACTAATATAACGAAAGCCGGTTTGCCTCCTACCACTGGCCGACTACCAGAGTAGCCAGCCGGCCGGCTTCCATTCACTTCACTTCAATCCAAGAAAGCTCGAGTACTTACCTCCCCAAAAGGGGAAGGCGGCAAAGGAAAAAGCCTAAGGATAAAAAGCACACGTGAAGGGAAACCAAACATACACATGATAATATTTACATAAAAGACCTCCAAGAGGCCAGCATTCAACATAGTTTGGATGTCGGCGTTCTGGGAACGGGGGTCCCCAGACATGCCTGCCTGCAGCCTGTGGCGTGGCTCAAAGGAGGCCCAGCATGGCCCATCTTCATCAACGCAAGACTCAAGACCCTCGCGAGGGGCCAAGCCTCGCGGGGCGGACGAGACAGCGCATCCTCAGGCGCAGCCTCATCAGGCTGGCTCGCGAGGAGGCGGAGAGATCAAGGCAGGGTACCTTGCGAGGTGCCCATGACGCAAACCATGACGACTCAGGGCGCTAGGCGGGCGCCAGCGCGCGCAGCGTCCTTCTTTCCTCTTTGGTGCAAAGGGGGCAAGCGCAGCCGCGGAGTACCGATGCATCAGGCAAAGGTTGCCATTTCAGTGCAACGAGACCAAGACCAGGAGGACTACGAGACGGAGGTCACCATGGAGCCCAGCACGGCGTCACCACAGAGCCTTTGGCAGGCGAACACCAACTTTAGTCAGGATAAGTGTACTAGATGTTCCCCTTCGAATTGGCCAATTGTTGGCGCCCTTCCCGCTCAATATTTGGGAAGAGGCCCAGGGCCTTTGCCTATAAATAGGACTAGCCACCCCTAGGGTACAGGCATCTGGAAGAGACATTGGATCGAAATCAGAGAGAGAGAGAAGGGTGACTGAACTCCTCCTTGCAGTTCATCGCCCTAGCCCAGAGCAGACCCTCGCGAGGCTGCTCTTCCTTGTATTGTTCATCATCACCAGCCCCAGGAGGCAATCCACCAACCACACACTGGAGTAGGGTATTACACCACAACAGTGGCCCAAACCAGTATAAACCTTGTGTCTCTTGTGCAGTTCTTTTAGTAGTCTAGATCTTTGCGAGACGGGGAGGTAGAGGGCATACCAGCACAGCAAGAACGGAGCTGCCAAGAAGTCCCTCGCCCGCAAGGAGCTGCCCGGGCGCTCCCTGCTCCGGCACGCCGCGACCCGACTCCAGCTCCGGCACGCCAAGACCCTGCTCTGCTCCTAGCTGCAACGCATGGGGACCCTCAAGGCCAAGCTCTCCCTCAACCGAAGCCTCCCGTAGCCACCGCAGGCTGCCGCGCCTACACCACCAAGCTGCGCAGCGTCGCGTGGACCGGCAAGTTCAAGCCAGACCTGCCTCCTCGCTACGACGGCACAACTGATCCCGCAGAGTTCCTCCAGCTCTATGAGCTGGGCATCGAGGCTGCCAGCGGGGATGAAAAGGTCATGGCGAACTGGTTCCCCATGGCGCTGAAGGAAGGATCTCGCACCTGGCTCCTGAATCTGGCTCCGGGCACGATCTCCTCCTGGTACCAGATGCGCACTCGCTTCATCGCCAACTTCCAAGGTACCCGCGACCGGCCGCCCGGCGTGAGCGACATGCGCCGCATTAAGCAGCAACCTGGGGAGACCCTGCAAAAGTACATCCAGCGCTTCAACAGTGCACGCCTCAAGATCCCCAAGGTGTCCAAGGAAGCCATCATCTCGGCCTTCTCCGATGGCATGCGCGACGTCAAGATGAAGGAGGAGCCGGCGATGCATGAAGACCTCTACACCTCCCTGGAGCTGTTCAACTTGGCGACCAAGTGCGCCAGGGCTGAGGAGGGACGTCTCTCCCTCCTCGAGCTGCCTGCCGCGGACCCAGAAGAGAAGAAGCCCAAGGCCAAGGACGTGAATCGCAAGGGGGCTGCTGTACTCGCAGCAGAACCAGACACCAAGTGGGGCAAGGATCTGCCCGAATCCTCTAGGGGCAGCCGGTACTGTGTGTACCACGACCTCCACACCCACAACACCAATGAATGTCAAGAACTCCACGCCGTGCGAGAAGGAAGGATCGGCCGTCGCCCTGACCATGCTGACCGGGGCTACGGTCGAGGAGGAGGAAGAAACCCAGGACGCTGGGAAGATCGCGGCCCGCGCCAGGGGTGGCGCGACCAACCTCGCGAGGACCGCTGGCGGGACCTGCCTCGTGAGGGGGACTGGAGGGATCAGCCTCGTGAGGATTGCCCTCATGACAACGCAGGCCTACCTCCGCTGCCGCCTCAGCCAAGCAGGAACGATGACCGCCATCAAGACGAGGGGGCTGGGGGCTTCCAAGAGCCGCGCGCAATCGCCTGCATCCTGGGCGGAGCTCAAGCCCCAGCCTCTCAACGTATCTTCAAGCTGTTTGCCCGCGAAGTGAATGCAGTTCTCCCCAAGCTCGAAGCAACGCGCCCCCTCAGGTGGTCGGCGTGCGCCATCACGTTCAGCTCAGCAGACCAGCTCAAGTGCGCGGCCACGGTCGGAGTCCTCCCGATGCTTTGCTCCCCAGTCATCAGCAACGTGCTGGTCTCCAGGACCCTCATCGACGGAGGGGCAGGGCTCAACGTCCTATCCGTGGAAACATTCAACAACCTCCAAGTGCCCTATGACCAGCTTCAGCCGACCAAGCCTTTCTCCGGAGTCACCGACGTTTCCACAGTCCCGATCGGGCAGGTCCGCCTCCCTGTCACCTTCGGGGCCCGCAGCAACTACCGCACCGAGCTCATCGACTTCGACGTCGCCCACATCCGCCTGCCGTACAACGCCATCCTCAGGTACCCAGCGCTGGCCAAGTTCATGGCCGTGACTCACCATGGCTACAACGTCCTCAAGATGCCAGGAAGTGGCGGCGTCATCACGGTGCCCTGTGAAGAGAAGGATGCAGTGTGTTCCCTGGAGCAAGCCTTTCAGGCCGCGTCGCTAGAAGACCCAGATCATGGAAGCAGGAGGCTTCCTGAGACCACCCCCAAGAAGAAGAAGACGTCGTCAAGCTCAGCCCCTCAGGAGGCAGGCCCTTCAGGGCCCGTGTCTGCCCAGGGGACCCCCCTTCCATCGCATAGGAAAGCGCGCCCGGCGCCCTCCTCAGGCAGGGCTCGGGGGCTCTCACCTGGAGGGCCACCGACCTAGCCAGGGTCACGAGGGAGGCGCTTGGGCACCATGTGGAGGCGTGCTTCGAAGCATGTTTCCCCCGAGAAGGAGCCTGGCAAGGAAGGTCAGACCAGCAGGAGTTCGTTAACAAGGCCATTCAAGAACTACAGGAGTCAAGGATCATGAGAGGTTGCCGCCGTCTACCGGCTGCGGCTCCCCGTCCAGGCGAGGATGGTGGACTGCGCGTTTGCGTCGATGTACCGGGGCTCAACCGAGTCGCTATCGTGGAGCGCCTCTGGCCCTCACAAGTGGGGCGCTGCCGGGGTCCGCCCCACAGCTACGTTCGCATGCCTTACGGCCTGCCGAGCATGGCTGCGGCGTACCAGCGCCTCATGAGGGGCATCATGGAGGCTCGGGAAGAAAGGTGTTCCGCGGCCCTGGCGGAGATCAAGACGGCTCGCGAGGAGCCAACAGTGCCTCCGGAGCCTCCCGAGGCCCCTGGGCCTGGGGGCTCGTGAGGATCGGCTTCCGCAGCCCACCGAGTCTGCTGCACCAACGCCACTTCGCCGACGACATCCTCAGGTGACATCTTTCAAGCTTCATTCCTAGCTGGGAGCGCCCTCCCAGGGTTGCATCACTCCCAGGCCGCGTGGGTCCGTCCCTGCGGCATGTATCCCCTTTTATTTTTCGGTCGTTAGTTTGCCTTGTTGGGGGCGCCCCTCGGGCTGCATCATCCCCAAGCCGCTCGGGCTAGGCCCAGCGGCGTGTATCTCCCTCGCGTTTATTTCCAACTATGCATTCGCCTATCACGCTTGATTACTTGATGCCTGTCTGCGGCATCCCTTCTTCTCCATGTCGACCACTTGCACGTTAAAGGGGGGGTGCCTGAGCATCACGACTTAGGGCTCTTACTGGCTCTCCAGCCCTCACCCTCTGGCCTTGTCCACGACATCGCGACCTGGCATACCAGCGACGGCTGAGACAAGCTCGAGGGCCGGGACCCGAGGACATAGAGTACCGGCATCTAACCAAATTTTACAGGGACACATCTCAAGACACGGCCCAGTGCCAGGCGCGACCCACCTAGAGGTAGGGCCTCATGAGTCCCGCGCTGGCTCATGGGTTCCCTGATACACCACACCTGCTCCAACCAGCGAGCTCTTCAGCGACTAACGATCGACTGATGACTTCCATGGCAACCCCATCTTCTTTTTGTGATGAATCCACAGGATCCTTGGAGGGAACTGCGCTAGCCAAGGCCCTCATGGATTCTCTTCACCCTCGCCCGCGCGAACCGCTTGCACGTTAAAGGGGGGGCACCTGAGCATCGCGACTCAGGGCTCCTACTGGCTCTCCAGCCCTCACCCTCTGGCCTTGTCCACGGCATCGCGACCTGGCATACCAGCGACGGCTGAACCAGCTCGAGGGCCGGGACCCGAGGACATAGAGCAGAAAGGGGAGCAGAGGCGAGGGAGAAGGGGCGCGCGAGGACCTCACCGAGCAACTCCATCCCAACTACCCCACGGACCCGACGATGCGCTGGGGGCGATCCCTGATTCTCAAGATAAGTCACCACCCAAAGCACTGGCTACCGTGGCACTACCCCCGCACCTAAAGCAATTCCGTACTAGCGACATTGCTTCCCTTTCTCACAACCCGACGGCTGCTTGGGCGCCAAAGGGGACCTCCTGAGCATCGCGACTTACGGGCTCTTACCGGACCCCGGGTCGCTCACCTCCTGGCCTTGACCACGGCATCGCGACCTGGCATACCAGCGACGGCTGACGCCGCCTTGGGACTGGGACCTGTCGATGCAGAGCACCAAGCCCTCGCAAGGTGCGAAAGGGGGGACTGAACTACAACGGAATTTGCGACTCGCACAGATCCATAGCAAAGGTTATGTATTAACAAACGGGACTACAGGCACCTTACAAGCCCCCGTGGGGCGCATTTTAATTCCTCGCAGGGAACGGATCCTAAGGGATGCTAACTACACGAGCTCCTGCAAAAGATGCCATCATCAACAGTGGGCCGTCAGGCGCCGGCGCCAACCCCATCCAGATCAGGGTCGGCGACGGCCTGACGAGCCCGCCCTGCTCCGGGAGCGGCACCGACTCGGGGCCTCGCAGCTGTCGTCGCTCGTCTCCGGAGTCACGAAGATTTCGCCGGAGTCACTGGACCCTCCGGCGCCTCCGCCAAGGGAGCGGTCGATGGGCCTAGCCCTCACCAGGGCAAGGTCCTGGCCACCTCTCCCGGGGCAACACTCCAGCCGGCGCCCGTTCGCATCAAAGACCTTGAAGAACATCGCCGCAGCGCCATCATACTCCAAGTGGACCGCGAAGACGCCCCTTTCCCTGCAAACCCGGGCGATCTCTCTCCAGCCGCGGGACATGTAGACCTTGCCCGGGGCAGCGACCACGACCTCTGCCTCGGTCGCGAGGGTGCTGCAGCCGGCGTGCTGGAGCCAGAGCTCCAGGGGCCCTCCTGGAGGGATGATGGAGGTGAAGAAGGGAGGCAGACGGATCCAGGACAGGAGAGGAATGGTGACGTGGAGCATGAACTCTTGGGAGGAGCCCTCGGCATGGACTCCAGGAGGAACAACCCACACCTTCGTGACCCGACGGCGTCTACGACGGCGCCGACCGCGGAGATCGGCATCGACACCTTCGGGGCCCTTGACGTGGGCATACAAGGGAAGTAGGAACCCCGGCGGAGCCCACTCGCACCAGGGCCTCGGCACCGCCTGACGGTCTTCCTCGCCCCGGCTGCAAAGGGCGAGCCGTTTCTTCGGCGGGAGCGGGTCTGGCCCCTCTCGAGGAGCCTTTCCATCTCCGCTGCAGAGAACCGGTGGATCGGAGCCATCGCAGCAAGACGGAGCAAGGATCGGGAAGAAGGGGAAGCCAGGAGGAATGGACTGGAAGGGCACGCATAGCTCCGTACTTATAGCCGGC
This sequence comes from Triticum monococcum, assembly GCA_034509565.1. NCBI lineage: Eukaryota > Viridiplantae > Streptophyta > Magnoliopsida > Poales > Poaceae > Triticum > Triticum monococcum. The sequence continues at coordinate 612,591,221 of CM067842.1, forward strand.
GAAGGCCAACCGCCGGCCTCCACGATCACAGGTAATCATGACACGATCTGCATGCAGGGACTTGTCCAGCTCGTGCGATCACCGAGGCATCATGGGGAAGTGGAGACGCCCACGTCCAATCAACCGCCATGCGGCGCCCAAGGCCGCAGGCTATTAGGGCCCGCGGCGCTTCGCCCTTGCCCTTTCGCCTCTCGGCACGGCTAAGTCCATGCACGCCTTGGGCCCGGGGGCTACTGTCGGCATTCTGGGAACGAGGGTCCCCAGACTTGCCTGCCTGCGGCCTGTGGCGTGGCTCAAAGGAGGCCCAGCATGGCCCATCTTCATCAACGCAAGACTCAAGACCCTCGTGAGGGGCCAAGCCTCACGGGGCGGACGACACGGCGCATCCTCAGGCGCAGCCTCATCAGGCTGGCTGGCGAGGAGGCGGAGAGATCAAGGTAGGGTACCTCGCGAGGTGCCCATGACGCAAGCCATGATGACTCAGGGCGCCAGGCGGGCACCAGAGCGCGCAGCGTCCTTCTTTCCTCTTTGGTGCAAAGGGGGCAAGCGCAGTCGCGGAGTACCGAGGCATGAGGCAAAGGTTGCCATTTCGGTGCAACGAGACCAAGACCAGGAGGACTACGAGACGGAGGTCACCATGGAGCCCAGCACGGCGTCACCAAAGAGCCTTTGGCAGGCGAAGACCAACTTTAGTCAGGATAAGTGTACTAGATGCTCCCCTTCGAATTGGCCAATTGTTGGCGCCCTTCCCGCTCAATATTTGGGAAGAGGCCCAGGGCCTTTGCCTATAAATAGGACTAGCCACCCCCAGGGTAGAGGCATCTGGAAGAGACATTGGATCGAAATCAGAGAGAGAGAGAAGGGTGACTAAACTCCTCCTTGCAGTTCATCGCCCTAGCCCAGAGCAGACCCTCGCGAGGCTGCTCTTCCTTGTATTGTTCATCATCACCAGCCCCAGGAGGCAATCCACCAACCACACACTGGAGTAGGGTATTACACCATAACAGTGGCCCAAACCAGTATAAACCTTGTGTCTCTTGTGCAGTTCTTTCAGTAGTCTAGATCTTTGCGAGACGGGGAGGTAGAGGGCATAATCTCCGCGCGCACCCAGTGTTCGAACCTTAAGGGTCTGCCGGAACCCGTGATCCGACATTGGATACACCCCCAGTGGGTGGAACTGCGAAAGCTTAATAAAATTGTTCAGAAGGCAACAAACAGGAAAAAAACAAGGATGGCAGATTAAGCCGGCGGAGCGACCAACGAGCCGGGCTGGTCGGTGGAGACGGCTGTGCCGGCTGGAGGAGTGGCCGGCTGGCGAACCTCGGCTTGATCACCGCCTCCCGCAGAGGGCGCGCTTGTGCGCACCTCGTTGCTGGAGGCACGGTCAGGCTGAGGCTGGTCGGCCGTTCCACCGGCCGGCTCGACATCTTCGCCTTCCCCTTCTTCATCATCTTTGCCTTCATCGCTGGAGGTGATCTCCTCTGCTGAGTCCTCGCCCGCTGCCGGGTTCAGCCCGAACCACTCCTCCGGCTGGGCAACACTGTCATCATTTATCTCAGGTGCAAAGACGCTGATGTCAGTGCACTCAGCGATCGTCGAAGCACGCTGAGCAATAGCCGGCCGCACCTCCTCCAGCTCTACGTCGGCCTCCAGCCGCCAGGTGCGTAGTTGGTCCAAGTTCAGCCCCGGATACCAAGCCTGGACGAACTCCAACGCCCGCCCAGCTCCAAGCCGGGCCGCCGATGCATACCAGGCCTCGAAGCGGCCAACCGCAACCTCCAGCCAGTCGACTGTCCGGCTCAGGGTTCGGGGAATCGCCTCGCCGGGCCAGAGGGCGGCCAGCACCTGCGCCCCGGCGCGCTGGAGGCGGCGGAGCATACTATGAGCCGGCTGCAGCCGCGCTTGAACTGCCAAGAGCTGCTCCTCAAGCATCTGATTCACGTCCGACGCGATGTTGGCCCCCGCCTGACGACGCGCTTCGCGATGGGCCTCGATGGCTTGGGCGGTGAAGGCGGAGTAGTCGGGGAAGTATTCTGCACAAAGAATAAAAAGCAGCACAAGTCAGAACAAAAATCAAGCGGCAAGGGCCAGGCAAGGAGCAAGGAAGGCGGCTCACCGTCGATTAAGTCCTCAATACGGCCGAAGGCTTCATCCAGCGCTTGCTTGGTCTCAGCCCAGCCCGCCACCTCAGTCTCGAACTCGGCTTTCAAGGCGGCTTCGCTATCCTGCGCTTTCTTCAGGGCCGCCTTCTGGCTCTCCTCCTGGTCAGCCAGCTTCTTGGCCAGGCGGTCGCGGTCCTGGACCAAGGCGGCGTGTTTGGTTTCCTTGACGCGAAGGGCAGCCTGCGCCTCGCTGAGTTGCCCCCTCAAGTCGGCATTGGCCCCTGCAAGCACGAAAGACAAAAGAAAAACCAATGAGGAAGAAGTCGTCAGGGAAGATCCGACCCGACTGCTCAGGAGTCGGCCTGAATCTCGGGGACTACACCCAGTGGGTGCGCTGACGCGCCCCCACAGGAGATGAACGAAGACAAAGACGCACTCTGGCTGTTGACCAGGTCTTCGGTTCTCCGGCCCAGCTCCTGAGCCTGGGAGTTGAAGGCGGCAGCACGGAGGTTGTGATACTCCTGAAAGAACAGGCAGGAGGCGGGTATAAGATGGTTGTCAGGACCTAGTAAGTTCCAAGCCGCCTACACAGCAGCCGACTCGGAAGTCGGGGACTACACCCAGTGGGTGCGCTGATGCGCCCCCACGGAAGAAATCAAGAAAACAAAACAAACAAGGCTAGAAGACTCACTCGGATGACGGCCCGCGTCGCTAGGAATTCTTGGGTGTACTGCTGCAGCAAGGCGGCCTGGGCCTGAAGCCGACTCCGAACCTCTTGGGCTGCCACGTTCAGCTCGGCCGTCCCCCTGCTGGGAGTCCACTCGGACGTGGCGGTGTTGGCCGCCTCCAAGGCCTCTGCCGTCTGGCCGGCACCCGTAACTCGGTGAGGCTCCGGTGCGGCGGCGTTTCCCCCTGCTCACCGGTGCGTTGCCGTCTGCACCTTGAGGCCGGCTCCTGCTACCGGTTCACCGCCGGCCGGCTGCTCTGGCGCCACGACGGATTGGCCGCCTTGGCCGGCTCCAGCCGGCGCCGTCTGCAGCGTTCCTTCCATGGAGGCCACTTGGACCTCCCTCCTCTCCATCGCCAGCGGCCCTTGGTCGACTTCCTCCGACGGGGGCACTGGGATGTTGGGGGCCACGGCGCGGAGGGGAATGGCGAGCAACAAAGGTTGGTTGTGCGAAGCCTCCGCCTCCATCTCCGCGGCTGCTACCTCCGCCCGAGCCATGGCTGTTGCGTCGGCCCGCTTCTTCGCCGCCTGGGCGGCCCTTCGCTCCTCCGCCTCCCGCTCCTCCCGTGCCTCACGAGCGTTCCGCTCCGTGGCCTCCCTGAGGTCGGCACGGGGGTCCATGCGGCGGGAGCCTGAAGACCCTCCAGTCGGCCCGACTACGGAGCCGCCCGGACCCCGCTCAAGGGAAAGCGGCGCCCTGTCCGGCGAGCAAAGAAAGGTTTAGAAGAGTTTTTTGACCGAAAAGAACAACAAAAAATATGCATCCAAGCATTCGACAACTTACGCTGAGATCGCCTGCGGCTGCTTCACCGCCCTGAGGAAGCGGGCCGCCTTCGCGGCCGCCTCATCTCGCTTGGTCGCCGCCGTGGAAGCCTTGGACTTTTTTGGCCGGCTGCCGATGAGGATCGACACGGCCCAGCGCTTCTGGCCGCTGCCGCCAGCAACCGGCGCGACGGACGAGCTCGTGCCTTGGTGATCAAGCGCCGGCTGGCGATGCGGGGCGGCTTCGACCTCGGCATCATCCAGCCAGTCTTCGAAGCCGACCGTGAGCCCCGCACCTCCGGGCTTGTCGCTTTCCCCCACGACGGCGTCTTCCATGGCGGCTGCTCCCAAGTCCGGGTCGTCGGCGTCGTCCACCGCGCGGTCGGGGACGAGCAGGCGCTCTACCCCTGCGGCTCCGGTCGTAGGCGGAAGGAGAGGGTTCTGCTAGGGGAGAACCAACTAATCAAAAGCCGGCTATCATAAGGCCGGCCACCAACAGGAGAAAAGAAGGAAAAACCTACCATGGACGGAGGGTTGGCGCGATAATACGGCGCCTTGCCGTATCGCCAGTCCTCGGCGAGCTTGCAGTTGGAGATGTCATTCACCATGTACGACACTTCAGCATGAGGCATTTCCCTGGTGCTCAGCGGGCATGGGTCGAAGCGGCCGCTCATCTGACAAATCATGTGAGGCCGGCTTTGAAGAGGAAGTACCCGGCGCTCCACGAACGCGGCCACCAAGTTGGCTCCGGTCAGGCCTTCCGACTGGATCATCACCCGAAGCCGGGAGACGGCTGCGTTCCCGGCCTGAGAAAATGACCGGGCCCGAAAGCTCCACGAGGGTTGCCTTCCAGCCGGCGGGCCGGCTACGTAAGCCGGCAGGTTGACGTAGTCGCCTTGCTGAGCGACGTCCTTCACATAGCAGTACGACTTCTGCCAGATCTTCACCGACTAGATCAGCGGGATGGGCGGGAATGGGTTGTTCTCGCCCGACCGCCTCATGGCGATATAAGCCCCGCAGGGGGCGGGCACGCCCGTGACGACGGTGCCGAGTTTGCTCTGGAAGAATTCCCCCAGAGCTCAAGCGTGGGGAGGACCCCAAGGAAACCTTCGCAGAGGGTGACGAAGGCCGACACCAGCATCACCGCATTGGGCGTGAGGCGATGCGGCTGAAGGTTGTAGAACTCGAGGAAGGAACGGAGAGACCAGCTCATCGGAAGGCCGAAGCCGCGCAGGCAGTGCGAGCAGAAGACAACCCGCTCGCCCTCCTCCGGTGCCAGCGAAACCTCGTTCTCCGGCGCTCGACGGACCCGCACAAATCTCTCGCCGGGCAGGCGTCGCATCTGGCGGAGGAACTCGACGTGGTCCTCTTGGACGTTGGAGCCATCCCATGAGCTCGACAGCACCATGGAAGCGAGGCGATGCGGCGGCGGAACGGTGCGTCGGTGGGTGGCTGTGGCGATGAGAAGAAGGAGAATGAAGGCGAAAGGGGGCAGGGCGAGGGAGAGCGTGCGAAGCCTCTGTCGCTCCCCCTCCTCCCCCTACTTATAGACAGCACGGCGGAGCCGAGGAGGCACGGCGTGGGGGAACGTGGGGATCAACTGTGCCCACTCCCCCATGTCCCGCGATTATTGCGCCCTAATGGCGTAATAAAATCGCCGCGGGAAGGCGAGCGGTTCGCGTGGGCCGCAGAAGATCCGCGCTCGGGCCGAGGCCTAGGAAGTGGCGGGCCCGGGCCTGCAACGGCGTCTCGTCGCGTGCGTGCGCTGGTAGGGTTTCGCTGCCACGTGGCACGTGGGAGAGCCTACGGTCATCTCGCGGGTCGACCGCGTTCCCGCCCGCGAGAGGCGGAGCTCCCTGAAGTTGGCGCACATCATCAAAGCCGGCCCCTCAGGATAGGAAGCTGACCCAGCTTCTCGTCCCTTTACCAGCCTCGAAGCTCGATCAGCTTCGGGGACTACTGTCGGAGTAAATAGCCATGGGTAGCCCAGCCGGCTTCCCCTGGCCCTTCTGAAAAAATTACGAGCCCATCTGGCTCGCAAGGATCCAGGACGTGGGCTGCATTCCCCTTGCCGGCTGTCTCCCAGGCCGGCTATCGTAAGGCGGCCCAACTTTGGCCCTTGTGAAGAAAACCGTGGGAGGGCCGGTTTCAAGAAGCCGGCCGCGAGAAGGCCGACTCCAGGAAGCCGGCTCCCACAAAGTGATCAATACCGTACCCTCAAAGTTTGCATCCCCTTAACGGTGATGTGACCGGGCGTGGCTACAGTGAAGCCTGCCATCCCCGAATCCAGAAGCACGACTGGCACAGTGCGCCGTACGGGTGGCCATGACCCGTCCGGCGCGGCACTATTGCCATGTTGACCCTGATGTCATCCACGATGGACTACCAGTACGGCCCACGGGCGATGGGCCCCTTCGGGCAGAGAGACGCCCAGAGGCGGCCGTGCATCCGCCAGTCGGCCCAAGACAAAGCCGGCTCTCCATAGCCGACCAGATGCCCCCAAGGAGAAAAGATGCGGTGAGGCTACAGTGATCACCTGCCGGACGGCGGCACTGTAGCCACGCCTACCTCGACGACGCCCTCGTCACCAGGATTGAGCAACAGTAACCAGCCGGCGGGCCCCAGCAGTCGGCGCAGAAGCCGGCGAGCGCAGTCACAGACGGCTGGGCCCCGCGCCTACTCGGATTATCATTGTACCCCCGGGGGGTGGGCCTATATAAACCCCCCGTGGCACCCATGCAAAGGGTTGATCCGAGCTAGTTCTAGACACCACACAAGGAGAAGAAGCAAGCGGGCCATGCCCTTCTTCCTCCTCTCCCCAAACAGCTCTAGGAGCATCGTGTAGCTACTTGTTCACCTAGTGATCATGCGGAGACCCCGCAGAGCAGCAGTAGGGGTGTTATCTCCACGGAGAGCCCCGAAGCTGGGTAAGATTCGCCGGCGTGCATGTCTTCGCCTCATCCCGTTTCCAGGCACCGGCGATGTTTTACTGGCTCCCACAATGATAAGCCACCCGTTGGCATATGTCGCACCTACCACCCGACAGCATGAAATTTACTTAGGTTCTTTTTAGAGTGCATGAATAGTCGATCACTTGTCTATCTCTAACCTGCACTGCTAAACCTTGAAGGGTCTTGCTCTCCTTCTCCGATCAATATTGAAGCATCCTCCCTTTCACGCCATTTCCATCTGTCGACAAGCCTGATCCTCAATTTCGATCTAGGGTTTCTGAGACCTAGATCAAAGGTGTCGGAGGCTGAGCGTTTGGGCTTGGGAGGGGAATAAAGGTCCATGAGATATATGAAAAGGGGTTTGGATGATGGCATACTATTCCTCTATAACTAAACAAACGGGTTAGATAAATTAATAGAATCGGACATAGTCCATAGCATAGTCGGGATTGTACAATTTTGTACAAGATTCTATGATTTGGATCGCGACTCAACATGGATTCTACCTGATCCGGATTCATAGTGGGATTTGGATCGACATGCTTCCGTAGGGTCGTGAAGTCGTAGGATTCTAGCAGTCGAGTCGGGATTCTAACTACCTTGCTAACAAATTGAAATTACGGTAAACAGATGACCATACCCAGATGCCCCATCATTCACTGGTGCAACAATGTCCTATACAAGCGGTTTTTACTCCCTTTCCGCGACGAAGTTTTAAACCGTTGCCTTGCCTATGTGTGAAATAAGTGGGGTGCATCCCACACGACCCATAAAATGTTGGCGATAGTGACCGATGATGCAGACGCTCTAACAAATGTAATCGTATGCGATGCAGGAACATATCACGCGCACTATATTTTGGCACATGTGTGGGATTGGAGATCAATCGCGCAAGTCTCTCATGAGTCAAACATTTCCAATTACAAGGGGGAAACCAAACAGTGTTTGACATTAGGCCGTTTGAAAAACATTACCTAAGACACATGAGCCATCATAGAAACTGTGCGCAATATGTGCCCATCGCACATGACTATTCTATGGCAAGTGTCTCCCATGCATGATTACTACTTGTGAGCTGTGTTGGGTTTTCTCCAAAGACGAGGGGAGATGGAGTATAGTAGAGATAAGTATGTCCCTTAGTGGGAACCAAAGTTTGTCGAACCAATAGTAGAATCACGCAAAGCCTCGTGAACAACACCTACACACAGAAGTAAGTACTTGCACCCAACACGGGCAAGAGGGTTGTCAATCCCCTTGAAATCATTACTTTCAAGGATCAAATCTTGTATAGGTAGATGGATAAATTACAAAACAAAATAGAAGATAAAAAATTGCAGCAAAGGTAATTTAGTTTTTGCAATATGATAAAGGTAGACCCCGGGGCCATAGTTTTCACTAGAGGCTTCTCTCTTGAACACATAGCATACGGTGGGTGAACAAATTAATGTTGGGAAATTGATAGAAAAGTGCATAGTTATGACGATATCCAAGGCAATGATCATGCATATAGGCATCGACAAGTAGACCGACTCCTGCCTGCATCTACTACTATTACTCCACCAATCGACCACTATCCAACATGCATCTATGGTATTAAGTTTATGAGAAATGGAGTAACGTCTTAAGCAAGACGACATGATGTAGACAAAGTAAACCCAATCGATATGGATAAACCTCATCGCTTTACCCTTAATGGAAATAATACAAATACGTGCCTTGTCCCCTTCTGTCAGTTGGATATAGAGCACCGCAAGATTGAACCCATTACGAAGCACCTCTCCCACTAAAGATAAATCGATCTAGTTGGCCAAACCAAATGGATAGGTTGGAGAGAAATACAAAGCTATAACAACCATGCATAATAAAGTTCAGAAAAGACTCAATTATTCCTCATGAATATTTAGATCATAAACCCACAATTCATCGGATCCCAATAGACACACCGCAAAAGAAGATTACATCAGATAGAACTCCAAGAACATCGAGGAGTGATAACCCACAAGTATAAGGGATCGCGACAGTCTTCGAGGGTATTTTTCACCCAAATTTATTGATTTGACACAATGGTAGCCAAAGAATATTTATGAGCCTTAGTAGTTTAGTTGTCGATTCAACCACACCTCGGAAATTATATTTCTGCAACAAAGTGTTTAGTAGCAGAGTAGCAATGGTAATAGGAACAAGAACAATAGCAGTTTACATTGATTGTAACAGCAGCAGCAGCAGCAATGAAAGTAACTTAGCAAAGACCAATATGAGAAAAGCGTAGGCATCGGATCAGTGATGGATATTTGTGTTGGATGATATTCATCATATAACGGTCACAACCTAGAGCGATACACAATAGCTCCAATTCATCAATGTCATGTAGGCATGTATTCTGTATATAGTAATACATGCTTATAATAAGAACTTGCATGACATCTTTTGTCCTACCCTCCCGTGGCAGAGGGGTCCATAAGTAAATCTAAGGGATAAGGCCTCCTTTTAGGAGAGAACTAGACAAAAGCATTAGCACTTAGTGATGGGTCCTGGATTAGGGGGTACTAACCTAGTCGGCCCATGCTCCTCAGATTGGGCTAATGGGCCCTCATTCTTCTCAAGATGGACTCCGGAAGCTGCACGACGGGGCGTGATCAGGACTATATCTGCCAAAGACTTGTCATATACTTCAAGACTTATCATACCGCCTCCACACCTAGATACCGACCTTGTAATCCTAGATACCCTACCTGGCATTTACATAAGACATAGGGTTTAGCCCATAAAGGGGACATCAACGCAATCTCATTCACCTATCCCTAGAGTTAGAACAAATCTTACGATCTCGAGGTAGATGAACTATGTACTTGATACATCTTTATCAATATAAACAAGGTCAAGACGTAGGGTTTTACCTCCATCAAGAGGGCCCGAACCTAGGTAAACACCGTCTCCTTGTTCTTGTTACCATCTGTCTGAGATCCACTGCTTGGGACCCCCTACCCCGAGGTCTGCCGGTTTTCACACTGACACTTGTGCTTTCATTGAGAGTTCCGTTGTGAGATCAACAGAAGGATCGATGGCTCATCTGTAGATCAACCGCAGCAATGGCTCTAGGAGCATTTACATCCCCGGCCAACCTTTTGTGTTCAGCAACTTGATCTTCTGCGCCGACTCGGTGGGCCATCTGGCCCCCGTTGAGAACTACGCCCGAGTCAGATCATGACCTTTGGAGGCCTAGAGTACACCATGTATTCCTGCAATGAACCCATCTTATCAGGCTGGACGCACGGCCAGATTGAGAGTCTACCTGGCGCCGGGGGCTCGACCCCAGAACCGATCTCCTTCGAGGATGTTAGGTCGGGATCCTTGGCATCACTAGAAAGCCCCGACGTAACAACTCCGAGCAATCTCCCCTCAACCCCCGGTCTAGACTCAGTTCTGGCCCCTATCTTTGAAGCTACATCAGAATTAGAGCTGACCCGGTGCAGGATCTAGAGCCACCACGGATCCTCTCCATGCCGAAAGCGCGCCGAGTTAGCCCCGCTTATGGCCAGGCCATGAACCCCGAAGAACTATCTCACCTGAACAAGATGCTTGATTGTATCCAAAGCATGTCAATCTCGGATGACAAGACTTTGGTTTACGATAAGATCGGATTTAAAGCCGGCACCAGGAAAATTTACATCCCACCTACCACCCACCTAGTCGCCATGGTCGATGACTGAACCGACATGCTCGACTATGACGATGCCACAAACATGGATGAAGATGTCGAGGGCCTCTAAGAGACCATGTTGCCACAAACCAACACCGGCAAGTGGACTGCCACATCTACTTATGATGTCTACATGGTGGATACTCCCCACACCCCTCCAAGATGTCGGCATAGATGCAGAAGGGGAAACACAGGGGACACCGCCAGGAATAACGCCACCGCAGTCGATGGTGCAACAATAGTTGACAATGCCGGCAATCCTGAGGAGGATCCTCAAGTCTCCCCAGAGCGATGTGTCAGCCCCAGACAGATCCATGAGGAGGAGGACCCAGACGACCTCTTTGAATGGGTCGATGACAATTACATGCATGAATCCGAGGAGGGTGAGAGCCTCAGAACCAAGGACTATATAGTCCCCGAACACCCCATCACGCAAGAGTGCTTTAGACAATGCCTCATCGCCACCGCTCGAAGCATGAAGCAGAAGCAACAGTAGTTGCAGGCCAACAAGGACACTTTGAATGAAAAATGGGTCGAAATACGATCAGCCGAGGAAGATCTTGAGAAATGATGCCATAGTGCGCCTAGGTCCTACCCATGTAGACGACTGTTGCCAGAGTTTGACGATGACTTAACCGCCGATGCTCCTGACCGACCCCCTAGAGGGAGAGACAGGCCAGCACGAGAACATTTCAACACCCAACCAACTCCATGCCATCACAGGAAGGACCCTTTTGACTACCTAGATCCTCATGACATTCGACGTCGGACAGATGCAAACTGGGCGGCACCTCGGTCCATTTACGTATCAAGAGGACACGCGGCCCGCCAGGCTTGACGACCATGATGCCTGGTTAGACAGGAATGGCCACGCCCCAGATCAGGCCTACACAGGGCTCTCCCCTGACCTCCGACGAGATATCGCTCGGTTCCGAGATCTAGCCCACCTGATCTATTTTACATACAGGGTTATGGAACAAAAGTTCCCGGAGGGATTCGAACCTATCAAAATAGAATCCTACAACGGCACCACCGATCCAGTTGTTTGGATCGAGGATTTCCTCCTACACATACACATGAAAAATGGAGCTGACCTCCATGCCATTAAATATCTGCCACTCAAATTAAAGGGGCCGGTTAGGCATTGGCTTAACATCCTTCCCCCTCATTCTATTGGTAGCTGGGAAGCCCTCGAGGACGCCTTTCGGGCAAATTTCCAAGGCAGATACGTCCGACCTCCAGACGCCGATGACCTCAGTCGTGTCATCCAGTAGCCAGGCGAATCAACTCGGTAGTTCTGGAACAGTTTCCTTACCAACAAGGACCAGATCATAGGCTGCACCGATGTTGAGGCCATTGCCGCATTCAAGAACAATATCCGAGATGAATGGCTTTCCTTCCAACTTGGCCAGGATAAGCCGAGGAGCATGTCAGCATTACCTCGCTGATGACTGATATGTCTCCAATGTATCTATAATTTTTTATTGTTCCATGATGTTATATTATCATTCTTGGATGTTTTGCAATCATTTTATAGTCATTTTATATCATTTTTTGGTACTAACCTATTGACATAGTGCCAAGTGCTAGTTGTTGTTTTTTGCATGTTTTTTACATCGTAGGAGATCAATATCAAACGGAGTCCAAACACAGCGAAACTTTTTGTGGATTTTTTGGACCAGAAGACATCCAGTGGGCCAAAGAAGTACCAAAGAGGGAGCCCGAGGTGAGTGAAGGAAATATGCCCTAGAGGCAATAATAAAGTTGTTATTTATATTTCCTTATATCATGATAAATGTTTATTATTCATGCTAGAATTGTATTAACCGGATACTTAGTAAATGTGTGAATACATAGACAAAACAGAGTGTCCCTAGTATGCCTCTACTTGACTAGCTCGTTAATCAAAGATGGTTAAGTTTCCTGACCTAGACATGTGTTGTCATTTGATGAAACGGGATCACATCATTAGGAGAATGATGTGATGGACAAGACCCATCCATTAGCTTAGAGTAATGATCGTTTAGTTTTATTGCTATTGCTTTCTTCATGACTTATACATGTTCCTCTGACTATGTGATTATGCAACTCCCGAATACCGGAGGAACACCTTGTGTGCTATCAAATGTCACAACATAACTAGGTGATTGTAAAGATGCCCTACAGGTGTCTCCGGTGGTGTTTCTTGAGTTTGCATAGATCGAGATTAGGATTTGTCACTCCGTGTATCGGAGAGGTATCTCTGGCCCCTCACGGTAATGCACATCACTATGAGCATTGCAAGCAATGTGACTAATGACTTAGTTACAGGATGATGCATTACGGAACGAGTAAAGAGACTTGTCGGTGATGAGATTGAACTAGGTATGATGATACCGACGATCGAATCTCGGGCAAGTAACATACCGATGACAAAGGGAACAACATATGTTGTTATGCGGTTTGACCGATAAAGATCTCCATAGAATATGTAGGAGCCAATATGAGCATCCAAGTTCCGCTATTGGTTATTTATTGGAGACGTGTCTCGGTCATGTCTACATAGTTCTCGAACCCGTAGGGTCCGCACGCTTAACGTTCGATGACGATTTGTATTATGAGTTATGTGATTTGATAAACCAAAGTTTGTTCGGAGTCCTGGATGAGATCACGGACATGATGAGGAGTCTCGAAACGGTCGAGCTGTAAAGATTGATATATTGGAAGGTTGTGTTTGGATACCGGAATGGTTTCGGAAAGGTTAGGACATTTTCCAGAGTACCGTGGGGTTACCGGATCCCCCCGGGGGTTAATGGGCCTTCATGGGCCCTGTTGGAAGAGAAGAGGTGGCAGCCAGGTGGAGGCGCGTCCCCCCCAAGCCCAAACCGAATTGGACTAGGGTTGGGGGCGGCCCCTTTCCTTTTTCTCTTCCACCTCTTTCCCCTTCCCCCTTCTTCGAAAAGGAAGGGGGGGGGCGAATCCTACTTGGACTGGGAGTCCAAGCAGGACTCCCCCCTTGGCCTCCTCTCCTGGTGGGGAGTCCTCCTTGGACTCCCAGTCCAAGTAGGATTCGCCCCCCCCCCCCGCCTTTCATTGCCATTAAGGATAACAAGTTGGGGTATATTTCTACATAAATAGATCTTATCTACATCATGTCATCGTTCTTATTGCATTACTCTGTTTCCCCGTGAACTTAATACACTAGATGCATGTTCGATAGCGGTCGATGTGTGGAGTAATAGTAGTAGATGCACGCAGGAGTCGGTCTACTAATCTTAGACGTGATGCCTATATAATGATCATTGCCTGGGTATCGTCATGATTATTTGAATTTCTATCAATTTCCCAACAGTAATTCGTTTACCCATCGTTTGCTATTTTTCTCGAGAGAAGCACTAGTGAAATCTACGGCCTCCGGGTCTCTTCTTTATCATATTTTCCTTTGCGATCTATTTTTATTTGCTTTTATTTTCATATCTATTAAACCAAAAATACAAAAATACCTTGCTGTAATTTTTACTTATTTATTTTATCTCAGGTTCCCGTGAGATCTATCTATCAAATTATTACAACTTTCTCACGTCCATTTGCCAATTTCTGGCGCCGTTACTCGAAAGGGATTGACAACCCCTTTAATACGTTGGGTTGCGAGTATTTGTTATTTGTGTGCAGGTGCCGTTCATGTAGTGTTGCGTGGTTCTCCTACTGGTTCGATAACCTTGGTCTCATAACTGAGGGAAATACCTACCATTGTTGTGCTGCATCATCCCTTCCTCTTTGGGGAAATACCGACGTAGTTCAAGCAGACATCAAAAGAAATTTCTGGCGCCGTTGCCAGGGAGACATCATCAACATCTACCAGGTTCCTAATCACAAATCTCATATCCTTGCAATTTATATTATTTGCCATTTGCCTCTCATTTTCCTCTCCCCCACTTCACAAAAATTTGTCGTTTTATTCACCCTCTTTTTCGTTCGCCGCTTGATGCCTACTATGCAACTTTATTCTTGTAGACTCGTGTTGGCCCTCCAAGCACGGAGTTTTGTAGGACAATAGCAATTTTCCCTCAAGTGGATGACCTAAGGTTTATCAATCCGTAGGAGGCGTAGGATGAAGATGGTCTCTCTCAAACAACCCCGCAATCAAATACAAGAAATCTCTTGTGTCCCCAACAAACCCAATACAATGGCGATTTGTATAGGTGCACTAGTTCGGTGAAGAGATGGTGATAAAAGTGTAATATGGATGGTAGAAATATATTTTTATAATCTGAATAAATAAAAACAACAAGGTAGCAAATAGTAAACAGGCACAAAAACGGTATCGCAATGATTGAAAATGAGGCCTAGGCTCCGTACTTTCGCTAGTGCAATCTCTCAACAGTGCTAATATAATTGGATCATATAACCACCCCTCAAAGTGCGATGAAGAATCACCCAAAAGTTCCTATCTAGCGGAGAACATAAGAAGAAATCGTTTGTAGGGTACGAAACCACATCAAAGCTATTCTTTCCGATCAATCTATCCAAGAGTTCGTACTAAAATAACACCAAATAATGTCAGATATTCATAATACTCAATCTAACACAAAGAACTTCAAAGAGTGCCCCAAGATTTGTACCGGAGAAACAAAGACAAGAACGTGCATCAAACCTTATGCATAGATGATGACCCACAACTATAGGGGATCTTTCATAGTCCTTTAGATAAGTAAGAGTGTCGAACCCAACGAGGAGCAGAAGGAAATGATAAGCGGTTTTCAGCAAGGTATTCACTGCAAGTACTGAAATAAGTGGTAACAGATAGTTTTGTGATAAGATAGATTGTAACGAGCAACAAGTAACAAAAGTAAATAAAGTGCAGCAAGGTGGCCCAATCCTTTTGTAGCAAAGGACAGGCCGGAACAAACTCTTATAATAGGAAAAGCGCTCCCGAGGACACATGGGAATATCGTCAAGCTAGTTTTCATCACGTTCATATGATTCGCGTTCGATACTTTGCTAATTTGATATGTGGGTGGACCGGTTCTTGGGTGTTGTTCTTACTTGAACAAGCATCCCACTTATGATTAACCTCTGTTGCAAGCATCCGCAACTACAACAAAAGTATTAAGGTAAACCTAACCATAGCATGAAACATGTGGATCCAAATCAGCCCCTTACGAAGCAACGCATAAACTAGGGTTTAAGCTTCTGTCACTCTAGCAACCCATCATCTACTTATTACTTCCCAATGCCTTCCTCTAGGCCCAAATAATGGTGAAGTGTTATGTAGTCGACGTTCACATAACACCACTAGACGCTAGACAACATACATCTTATCAAAATATCAAACGAATACCAAATTCACATGACTACTCATAGCAAGACTTCTCCCTTGTCCTCAGGAATGAACGTAATTACTCACAAAGCATATTCATGTTCATGAGGGGTAATAATATGCATATAGGATCTGAACATATGATCTCCCACAAATTAAACCAACTAGCATCAACTACAAGGAGTAATCAACACCACTAGCAACCTACTAGCACCAATCCCGGACTTTGAGACAAGAATTGGATACAAGAGATGAACTAGGGTTTAGAGATGAGATGGTGCTGGTGAAGATGTTGATGGAGATTGCCCTCTCCCGATGAGAGGAGCGTTGGTGATGACGATGGTGATGATTTCCCCCTCCCGGAGGGAAGTTTCCCTGGCAGAACAGCTCCGCCGGAGCTCTAGATTGGATCCGCCAAGGTTCCGCCTCGTGGCGGCGGAGTCTCGTCCCGAAAAGTTCCTTCTTATTTTTTTCTCGTCGAAAGACCTCATATAGGAGAAGATGGGCATCGGAGAGCCACCAGGGGGCCCACGAGGTAGGGGGGCACGCCCTAGGGGGGGGGGCGCCCCCCACCCTCGTGAGAAGGGTGTGGGCCCCCTGGCCTTCATCTTTGGCATGGATTTTTCTTTATTTCTTTTAAGATGTTCCGTGGAGTTTCAGGACTTTTGGAGTTGCGCAGAACAAGTCTCTAATATTTGCTCCTTTTCCAGACCAAAATTCCAGCTGCCGGCATTCTCCCTCTTTATATAAACCTTGTAAAATAAGAGAGAATAGCCATAAGTATTGTGACATAAAGTGAAATAACAGTCCATAATGCGATAAATATCAATATGGAAGCATGATGCAAAATGGACGTATCAGTAGATTACCCCAATGTCACCTTGGGAATGCGTGAGTTGACTGCCAAAATACATATCAAGTGAATCATTATGATACCACATTGTCACCATGAGTATTCATATGCAATACATATATCAAGTGCTCTCAAATCCATAAAATTATTCAATCCAATAACAACGAAATCTCAAAGGGAAAAACTCAATTCATCACAACAAGATAGAGAGGGGGAAACACCATATGATCCGACTATATTAACAAAGCCTGCGATACATCAAGATCGTGACATATCAAGAACACGAGAGAGAGAGAGAGAGAGAGAGATTAAACACATAGCTACTGGGTACAAACCCTTAGCCTCGAGGGTGGACTACTCCCTCCTCATCATGGTGGCCGCCGGGATGATGAAGACGGCCACCGGTGATGATTTCCCCCTCTGGCAGAGTGCCAGAACGGGGTCTAGATTGGTTTTCTGTGGCTACAGAGCCTTGCGGCGGTGAAATTTCTGATCTAGGTTTACCCCGAGGGTTTTGGGAATATTTGGGATTTTATAGGGCAAAGAGGGGGTGCGGGAGGCCACCGAGGTGGGCACAACCCACCTAGGCGCGCCTGGGCCCCCAGGCGTGCCCTGGTGGGTTGTGCCCCCCTCGGGGCACCCCCAGGTGCTTCTCTAGCCCATCCCGGGTGTTCTGGTCCATAAAAATTCTCCAAAAAGTTTCGTGGTGTTTGGACTCCGTTTGATATTGATTTTCTATGATGTAAAAAAGAAGCAAAAAGCAGTAACTGGCACTGGGCACTGAGTCAATAGGTTAGTCCCAAAAAATGATATAAAGTTGCTATAAAATGATTGTAAAACATCCAAGAATGATAATATATTAGCATGAATACTTCATAAATTATAGATACGTTGGAGACGTATGACTGCTTTCCCGTCAGATCTACCCGTTGCGTGCAATCATGAGTGACTTTGGTATAGCAGAAACAGATGACGGCCTAACTCCTAAATTGGACGATCTAGCAATCTGGATGGTAAAACTTTTGTTTTGGGGCAAGGGAATGTTATAGGAAAAGAACGTATCCAAGAATTTGTCAATTGTGTTGGAAATTTAAGTCTTGATGGTGTTCCTATACTTAAGAGGACTAAATCTTATGTGGAAGCTATTTCAGCACTACTCCTGAAACTTGAAAATAAATTTATCCGCACTTATCCTACCATGCAAAGTATGTTTTTTGAGCTACCCATTATAAAGAATTCCAACTGCCGGCATTCTCCCTCTTTATATAAACCTTGTAAAATAAGAGAGAATAGCCATAAGTATTGTGACATAAAGTGAAATAACAGTCCATAATGCGATAAATATCGATATAAAAGCATGATGCAAAATGGACGTATCAACTCCCCCAAGCTTAGACCTCGCTTGTCCTCGAGCGAAAAGCCGATAACAATAAATATGTCCTCATGTTTAGAGGTAGAGGCGTCGATAAAAATAAAATACGGACATGAAGGCATCATGATTATTCTCGTAACAGCAACTTATATAGATTTTGTCATATGATTATGTCGGATTTCGAGTTCCGGCAGACCCTTAAGGTTCGAACACTAGGGTGCGTGCGGAGATTACGCCTTCTACCTCCCCACCTCGCAAAGATCTAAACTACTAAAAGAACTGCACAAGGGACACAAGATTTATACTGGTTCAGGCCACCGATGTGGTGTAATACCCTACTCCAGTGTGTGGTTGGTGGATTGCCTCCTGGGGCTGATGATGATGAACAATACAAGGAAGAACAGCCTCACGAGGGTCTGTTCTTGGCTGGGGTGATGAACTGCTAGGAGGAGTTCAGTCACCCTTCTCTTTCTCTCTCTCTTACTCTTACTAGCCAACCGAACCAAAAGCTCGACCCTGCTACGTGGGCGGCTGGCCCTATTTATAGAGGCCCTGGTCCTCTTCCCAACTATTGAGCGGGAAGGGAGCCAACAATGGCGGGCTAATTTGAAGGGGGACAGCAAGTATCAACTACCCTGACAAAAGCAGTCTTCGCCTGCACAAAGCTCTGGTGATGACACCGTCTTGGGCTCCACGGTGACCTCCGTCTCGTAGTCCTCCTGTTCTTGGTCTCGTTGCACCAAAACGGCAACCTTTGCCTGATGCCTCGGTACTCTGCGGCTGCGCTTTCCCCCTTTGCACTAAAGAGGAAAGCAGGACGCTGCGCGCGCTGGCACCCGCCTGGCGCCCTGAGTCGTCATGGCTTGCGTCACGGGCACCTCGCGAGGTACCCTGCCTTGATCTCTCCGCCTCCTCATGAGCCAGCCTGACGAGGCCGTGCCTGAGGAAGCTCCGTGTCATCCGCCTCGCGAGGCTTGGCCCGTCGCGAGGGTCTTGAGTCTTGTGTTGATGAAGATGGGCCATGCTGGGCCTCCTTTGAGCCACGCCGTAGGCCGCAGGCAGGCAAGTCTGGGGACCCCCGTTCCCAGAACGCCGACAGATTACTTATGTTCAAGTGATGATCTATTCACAATGCAAAAGTATAAATCATAAACCTTACTGGGCTCCGACAAACTATAATCTTAGTCATTGAAGCAATTGCAATTTATCATAACATCGGAAAGAGTCTATGTCTGAGCTAAAAAGCAAGTCCACATACTCAACTATCATTTAGTCCTCCATAATTGCTAACACTCACGCGATACTTGTGGTTACAGAGTTTTAATCGGACAATAATGGTTCATGCTCCCCTACATCCAATTAGATATATATATCATGTTCCTTCCAACATGCTGAGCTTGCCGAAGGATAAAATGAAAAAGAAAAGGTGAAGATCACCATGACTCTTGCATAAGGTAGAAGATAATAATAAAGGATAGGCCCTTTGCAGAGGGAAGCAGAGGTTGCCATGCGCTTTTATGGTTGGATGTATAAAATCTCAATGCGAAAGAACATCACTTTATATTGCCCCTTGTGATATGAACCTTTATTATGCAGTCCATCGCTTTTATTACTTCCACATCACAAGATCGTATAAAGCTTATTTCTCCCACACCAATATAATCATACATATTTAGAGCAATTTTTATTGCTTTGCACCGATGACAACTTACTTGAAGGATCTTGCTCAATCCATAGGTAGATATGGTGGACTCTCATGGCAAAACTGGTTTAAGGGTATTTGGAAGCACAAGCAGTATTTCTACTTGGTGCTGAGAATTTGGCTAGCATGAGGGGGAAAGGCAAGCTCAACAAGTTAGAGGATCCATGAAAACATCCTTTATCTCAGATATAAGAAATACATAACTCATTACGCTGTCTTCCTTGTCCAACATCAACTCTTTAGCATGTCATATTTTAATGGGTGCTCCCAATCATAAAAGATGTCAATGATAATATATCTATATGTGAAAACCTCTCTTCCTTATTACTTCCTATTAATTGCAACAATGACCAAAGCTATGTCTGCCAACTCCCAACAACTTTTAATCATCATACTCTTTCTATGTGAAGTCATTACTCTCAATAAGATCAGTATGAACTTTTTGTTTCTTTTTATTCTTTTTTTCTTTTCTTTTATTCACCCAAGATCATGGCAAAATAATCAAGCCCTTGACTCAACACTAATCTTTATTATATATAGCTCACGGACTTGATTACATAGAGAGATCATAAAGCAAAACTCAAAACTAGATCATGCCATAAACTTTATTATACTAGATCAAGATACTACTAATAGGATTGAACTAAGAAAAATGGTAAAGATAAGAGTTTTGATTGTGATACGATACCGGGGCGCCTCCCCCAAGCTTGGCAGTTGCCAAGGGGAGTGCCCATACCCAGATACTCAATTCTTCTTTGTTGGAGGAGACGGCGGAGGTCTTGTTGATGATGCGGGCTTGTCATCCATCTTCCAAGGCATAGGTTCACCATCATAGAAAGATGATCGAGTCTCCGAAATCCTCAAATCTGCAACCAAACTCATTCTTTTGAATCTATATCCGTACTCACAGTTTTGGTTTTGAAGGTCATAGACTTGGGCTTGGAGGTGCTCGATCTTCTCATATAGCTTGAAGATGGCTTCCTCGGTGTTCTTGGCATCCGTCTTGTAATTGTTAGTGAACTCCGCGAGCATCGTGTGGCTGGCGTTGATTCCACACTCCACCATCCCCCGGCACTTGAAAACTTGTTGCTCCAATGCTTTGAGCCTCGTCTCTATGCTTCCGGTCCCCTTTGGTCCCTCTTCATCGCGGATGTGCAGCAACCCATCACGCAACTCAATGGTTTGAGGGTGTCGCAGCACCTCCGCGAGGTAAGGGTTGATGACCTTCTCGAAGAACTTGTCCTTGGAGGCGCTTGGGGCCGTCATGATAACCTAGATCTGTCAGAAAAACAGCTCGAAACAAAAACAGAGGAGGTTTGCGTGATTCGGGAGTCAAATCCTTCGGGAGAATATATAATGAATTTTTACCGACCAAAATATGTAACGTGCAAGAAAACGGAGTCCGGAAGGCACACGAGGTGCTCACGAGGTAGGGGGCGCGCCCTAGGGGGGCGCCCACCACCCTCGTGGGGCCCCCGTGTCCTTCCCGGACTACTACTTATTTTTCTATTTTTCTAAATATTCCAAAACAGAGAAATATTGCCTTAAAAAACATTTGGAGTCGGTTTACTTACCGTACCACATACCTATTCCTTTTTGGAGTCTGAAACGTTCCGAAAAGTGTCCCTTATTTATTCCTCCGGGGTTATGGTTTCAATAATATTGGTTTCAACATTTATGGGATTACCTGAGATATAATGTTTGATTCTTTGACCGTTTACCACCTTCGGATTTGTGCCCTTGAAGTTGTTGATTTTTATGGCACCGGAACGATAGACCTCTTCAATAACATAGGGCCTTCCCATTTAGAGAGAAGTTTTCCTGCAAAAAATCTTAAACAAGAGTTGTATAGCAGTACATAATCACCTACATTAAACTCACGCTTTTGTATCCTTTTGTCATGCCATCTTTTAACTTTTTCTTTAAACAACTTGGCATTTTCATAAGCTTGGGTTCTCCATTCATCCAGTGAGCTACTATCAAATAACCTCTTCTCACCGGCAAGTTTAAAATCATAGTTGAGCTCTTTAATAGCCCAGTATGCCTTATGTTCTAGTTCGATAGGTAAGTGACATGCTTTTCCATAGACCATTTTATATGGAGACATACCCATAGGATTTTTATATGCAGTTCTATAAGCCCATAACGCATCATCAAGTTTCTTAGACCAATTCTTTCTAGACCTATTAACAGTCTTTTGCAAAATTAATCTGAGCTCTCTATTGCTCAACTCTACTAGACCACTAGACTGTGGGTGATAAGGATATGCAATTCTATGATTAACATCATATTTAGCAAGGATTTTACGGAAAGCACCATGAATAAAGTGTGAACCACCATCAGTCATTAAATATCTAGGGACTCCAAACCTCGGGAAAATAACTTCTTTAAGCATTTTAATAGAAGTGTTATGATCAGCACTACTAGTTGGAATAGCTTCTACCCACTTAGTAACGTAATCAACAGCAACTAGAATATGTGTGTATCCATTAGAGGCAGGAAAAGGTTGTTGGGGAACGTAGTAATTTCAAAAATTTCCTACGCACACGCAAGATCATGGTGATGCATAGCAACAAGAGGGGAGACTGTTGTCTACGTACCCTTGTAGACCAACAGCGGAAGCATTAGCACAACACGGTTGACGTAGTCGTACGTCTTCACGGCCCGACCGATCAAGCACCGAAACTACGGTACCTCCAAGTTTTAGCACACGTTCAGCTCGGGGAAGAGTTTCGTCAGCACGACGGCATGGTGACGATCTTGATGTTCTACCGTCGCAGGGCTTCGCCTAAGCACCGCTACAATATTATCGAGGAGTATGGTGGAGGGGAGCACCGCACACGGCTAAGAGAACGATCGCGAAGATCAACTTGTGTGTCTATGGGGTGCCCCCTGCCCCCGTATATAAAGGAGTGGAGGAGGGGAGGGCCGGCCCTCTCTATGGTGCGCCCTAGGGGAGTCCTACTCCCACCGAGAGTAGGATTCCCCCTTTCCTAGTCCAACTAGGAGTCCTTCCAAGTAGTAGGAGTAGGAGACAAGGAAGGGGAAGAGGGAAGAGAAGGAAGGAGGGGGCACCGCCCCTCCCCCTAGTCCAATTCGGACTAGTCAATGGGGGGCGCGCGGCCTGCCTCTTCCTCTCCCCTAAAGCCCAATAAGGCCCATATACTTCTTCCCCCGTATTCCCGTAACTCCTCGGTACTCCGAAAAATACCCGAACCACTCGGAACCTTTCCGATGTCCGAATATAGTCGTCCAATATATCGATATTTACGTCTCGACCATTTCGAGACTCCTCGTCATGTCTCCGATCTCATCCGGGACTCCGAACTCCTTCGGTACATCAAAACTCATAAACTCATAATATAACTATCATCGAAACCTTAAGCGTGCAGACCCTAC
Organism: Triticum monococcum; assembly: GCA_034509565.1. NCBI lineage: Eukaryota > Viridiplantae > Streptophyta > Magnoliopsida > Poales > Poaceae > Triticum > Triticum monococcum. The sequence goes on from CM067842.1 coordinate 612,614,088, forward strand.
GGGTTCGAGAACAATGTAGACATGACCGAGACACGTCTCCGGTCAATAACCAATAGTGGAACCTGGATGCTCATATTGGCTCCTACATATTCTACGAAGATCTTTATCGGTCAGACTGCATAACAACATACGTTGTTCCCTTTGTCATCGGTATGTTACTTGCCCGAGATTCGATCGTCGGTATCTCAATACCTAGTTCAATCTCGTTACTGGCAAGTCTCTTTACTCGTTCCGTAATACATCATCTCGCAACTAACTCATTAGTTGCAATTTGCAAGGCTTATGTGATGTGCATTATCGAGAGGGCCCAGAGATACCTCTCCGACAATCGGAGTGACAAATCCTAATCTCGAAATATGCCAACCCAACATGTACTTTGGAGACACCTGTAGAGCTCCTTTATAATCACCCAGTTACGTTGTGACGTTTGGTAGCACACAAAGTGTTCCTCCGGCAAACGGGAGTTGCATAATCTCATAGTCATAGGAACATGTATAAATCATGAAGAAAGCAATAGCAACATACTAAACGATCGGGTGCTAAGATAATGGAATGGGTCATGTCAATCACATCATTCTCCTAATGATGTGATCCCGTTAATCAAATAACAACTCTTTGTCTATGGTTAGGAAACATAACCATCTTTGATTAACGAGCTAGTCAAGTAGAGGCATACTAGTGACACTCTGTTTGTCTATGTATTCACACATGTATTATGTTTCCGGTTAATACAATTCTAGCATGAATAATAAACATTTATCATGAAATAAGGAAATAAATAATAACTTTATTATTGCCTCTAGGGCATATTTCCTTCAATCTCCCACTTGCACTAGAGTCAATAATCTAGTTCACATAGCCATGTGATTTAATACCAACAGTTCACATTACCATGTGATTAACACCCATAGTTCACATCGACATGTGACCAACACCCAAAGGGTTTACTAGAGTCAATAATCTAGTTCACATCGCTATGTGATTAACACCCAAAGAGTACTTAGGTGTGATCATGTTTTGCTTGTGAGAGAAGTTTAGTCAACGGGTCTGCCACATTCAGATCCGTAAGTATTTTGCAAATTTCTATGTCAACAATGCTCTGCACAGAGCTACTCTAGCTAATTGATCCCACTTTCAATATGTATCTAGATTGAGATTTAGAGTCATCTGGATCAGTGTCAAAGTTTGAATCGACGCAACCCTTTACGATGAACCTTTTGTCACCTCCATAATCGTGAAACATATCCTTATTCCACTAAGGATAATTTTGACCAATGTCCAGTGATCTACTCCTAGATCACTATTGTACTCCCTTGCCAAACACAGTGTAGGGTATACAATAGATCTGGTACACAGCATGGCATACTTTATAGAACCTATGGCTGAGGCATAGGGAATGACTTTCATTCTCTTTCTATCTTCTGCCGTGCTCGGGCTTTGAGTCTTACTCAATTTCACACCTTGTAACACAGCCAAGAACTCTTTCTTTGACTGTTCCAATTTTTGAACTACTTCAAAATATTGTCAAGGTATGTACTCATTGAAAAAAAACTTATCAAGCGTCTTGATCTATCTCTATAGATCTTGATGCTTAATATGTAAGCAGCTTCACCGAGGTCTTTCTTTGAAAAACTTCTTTCAAAACACTCCTTTATGCTTTGCAGAATAATTCTACATTATTTCCGATCAACAATATGTCATTCACATATACTTATCAGAAATGTTGTAGTGCTCCCACTCACTTTCTTGTAAATACAGGCTTCACCGCAAGTCTGTATAAAACTATATGCTTTGATCATCTCATCAAAGCGCATATTCCAACTCTAAGATGCTTGCACCAGTCCATAGATGGATCACTGGAGCTTGCACATTTTGTTAGCACCTTTAGGATTGACAAAACCTTCTGGTTGTATCATATACAACTCTTCTTTAATAAATCCATTAAGGAATGCAGTTTTGTTTATCCATTTTCCGGATTTCATAAAATGCAGCAATTGCTAACATGATTCGGACAGACTTAAGCATAGATACGAGTGAGAAACTCTCATCATAGTCAATACCTTGAACTTGTCGAAAAACCTTTTTGTGACAATTCTAGCTTTGTAGATAGTAACACTACTATCAGCGTCCGTCTTCCTCTTGAAGACCCATTTAATCTCAATGGCTTGCCGATCATTGGGCAAGTCCATACTTTGTTCTCATACATGGATCTCATCTTAGATTTCATGGCCTTAAGCCATTTCGCGGAATCTAGGCTCATCATCGCTTCCTCATAGTTCGTAGGCTCGTCATGGTCAAGTAATATGACCTCCAGAACAGGATTACCGTACCACTCTGGTGCGGATCTCACTCTGGTTAACCTACGAGATTCGGTAGTAACTTGATCTGAAGTTACATGATCATCATCATTAGCTTCCTCACTAATCGGTCTAGTAGTCAAAGGAACAGATTTCTGTGATGAACTACTTTCCAATAACGGAGCAGGTACAGTTACCTCATCGAGTTCTACTTTCCTCCCACTCACTTCTTTCGAGAGAAACTCCTTCTCTAGAAAGGATCCATTCTTAGCAATGAATGTCTTGCCTTCGGATCTGTGATAGAAGGTGTACCCAACTGTCTTCTTTGGGTATCCTATGAAGACACATTTCTCCGATTTGGGTTTGAGCTTATCAGGATGAAACTTTTTCTTATAAGCATTGCAACCCCAAACTTTAAGAAACGACAACTTTGGTTTCTTACTAAACCACAGTTCATACAGTGTCGTCTCAACGGATTTAGATGGTGCCCTTTTTTCGTGAATGCAACTGTCTCTAATGCATAAGCCCAAAACTATAGTGGTAAATCGGTAAGAAACATCATAGATTGCACTATATCCAATAAAGTACGGTTATGACGTTCGAACACACTATTATGCTATGGTGTTCTAGGTGGCATGAATTTGTGAAACTATTCCACATAGTTTTAATTGAAGACCAAACTCGTAACTCAACTATTTGTCTCCGCGATCAGATCATAGAAACCTTATTTTTCTTGTTGCGATGATTTTCCACTTCACTCTGAAATTCTTTGAACTTTTCAAATGTTTCAGACTTATGTTTCATCAAGTAGATATACCCATATCTGCTCAAATCATATGTGAAGGTCAGAAAATAACGATACTTGTCGCGAGCTTTAATATTCATCGGATCGCATACATCAGTATGTATTATTTCCAATAAGTCAGTTGCTCGCTCCATTGTTCCGGAGAACGGAGTCTTTAGTCATCTTGCCCATAAGGCATGGTTCGCAAGCACCAAGTGATTCATAATCAAGTGATTCCAAAATCCCATCAGCATGGAGTTTCTTCATGCTCTTTACACCAATAGGACCTAAACGGCAGTGCCACAAATAAGTTGCACTATCATTATTAACTTTGCATCTTTTGGTTTCAATATTTATGAATATGTGTATCACTACGATCGAGATCCAATGAACTATTTTCATTGGGTGTGTAACCATATAAGGTTTTATTCATGTAAACAGAACAACAATTTATTCTTTTACTTAAATGAATAACCGTATTACAATAAACATGATCAAATCATATTCATGCTCAACGCAAACACCAAATAACACTTATTTAGGTTCAACACTAATCCCGAAAGTATAGGGAGTGTGCGATGATGATCATATCAATCTTGGAACCACTTCCAACACACATCATCACTTCACCCTTAACTAGTCTCTGTTTATTCTACAACTCCCGTTTCGAGTTACTAATCTTAGAAACTAAACTAGTATCTAATACTGAGGGGTTGCTATAAACACTAGTAAAGTACACATCAATAACATGTATATCAAATATACTTATGTTCACTTTGCCATCCTTGTTATCCGCCAAATACTTGGGGTAGTTCCGCTTCCAGTGACCAGTCCCTTTGCAGTAGAAGCACTTAGACTCAGGCTTAGGTCCAGACTTAGGCTTCTTCACTTGAGCAGCAACTTGCTTGCTGTTTTTCTTGAAGTTCCCCTTTTTTTCTTTGCCCTTTTCTTGAAACTAGTGATCTTGTCAACCATTAACACTTGATGGTCTTTCTTGATTTCTACCTTCATCGATTTCATCATCATGAAAAACTCGGGAGTCGTTTTCGTCATCCCTTGCATACTATAGTTCATCATGAAGTTCTACTAGCTTGGTGATGGTGACTAGAGAATTCTGTCAATCACTATCTTTTCTGGAAGATTAACTCCCACTTGATTCAAGCAATTGTAGTACCCAGACAATGTGAGCACATGCTCACTAGTTGAGCGATTCTCCTCCACCTTTAGCTATAGAACTTGTTGGAGACTTCATATCTCTCAACCCGGGTATTTGCTTGAAATATTAACTTCAACTCCTGGAACATCTTATATGGTCCATGACGTTCAAAACATCTTTGAAGTCCCGATTCTAAGCCATTAAGCATGGTGCACTAAACTATCAAGTAGTCATCATATTTAGCTAGCCAAACGTTCATAACGTCTGCATCTGCTCCTGCAATAGGTCTATCACCTAGCGGTGCATCAAGGACATAATTCTTCTGTGCAGCAATGAGGATAAACCTCAGATCATGGATCCAATCCGCATCATTGCTACTAACATCTTTCAACACAATTTTCTCTAGGAACATATCAAAATAAACACAGGGAAGCAACAACGTGAGCTATTGATCTACAACATGATTTGCAAAATACTACCAGGACTAAGTTCATGATAAATTTAAGTTCAATTAATCATATTACTTAAGAACTCCCACTTAGATAGACATCCCTCTAATCCTCTAGGTGATCACGTGATCCAAATGAACTAAACCATGTCCGATCATCACGTGAGATGGAGTAGTTTCATTGGTGAACATCACTATGTTGATCATATCTACTATATGATTCACACTCGACCTTTCGGTCTCCGTGTTCCGAGGCCATATATGCATATGCTAGGCTCGTCAAGTTTAACATGAGTATTCTGCGTGTGCAAAAACTGGCTTGCACCCGTTGTAGATGGATGTAGAGCTTATCACACCCGATCATCACGTGGTGTCTGGGCACGACGAACTTTGGCAACGGTGCATACTCAGGGAGAACACTTCTTGATAATTAGTGAGAGATCATCTTATAATGCTACCGTCAATCAAAGCAAGATAAGATGCATAAAAGATAAACATCACATGCAATCAATATAAGTGATATGATATGGCCATCATCTTCTTGTACTTGTGATCTCCATCTCCGAAGTACCGTCATGATCACCATCGTCACCGGCGCGACACCTTGATCTCCATCGTAGTATCATTGTCGTCTCGCCAATCTGATGCTTCTACAACTATCACTACCACTTAGTGATAAAGTAAAGCATTAGAGGGCGATTGCATTGCATACAATAAATCGACAACCATATGGCTCCTGCCAGTTGCCGATAACTCGGTTACAAAACATGATCATCTCATACAATAAAATATAGTATCATGTCTTGACCATATCACATCACAACATGCCCTGCAAAAACAAGTTAGATGTCCTCTACTTTGTTTGTTGCAAGTTTTACGTGGCTGCTACGGGCTTAAGCAAGAACCAATCTTACCTACGCATCAAAACCACAACGATAGTTTGTCAAGTTGGTGATGTTTTAACCTTCGCAAGGACCGGGCGTAGCCACACTCGGTTCAACTAAAGTTGAAGAAACTGACACCCGCCAGCCACCTGTGTGCAAAGCACATCGGTAGAACCAGTCTCGTGTAAGAGTGCGCATAATGTCGGTCCAGCCTGCTTCATCCAACAATACCGCCGAACAAAAGTATGACATGCTGGTAAGCAGTATGACTTATATCGCCCACAACTCACTTGTGTTCTACTCGTGCACAACATCAACACATAAAACCTAGGCTCGGATGCCACTGTTGGGGAACGTAGTAATTTCAAAAATTTCCTACGCACACGCAAGATCATGGTGATGCATAGCAACGAGAGGGGAGAGTGTTGTCTACGTACCCTTGTAGACCGACAGCGGAAGTGTTAGCACAACGCGGTTGATGTAGTCGTACGTCTTCACGGCCTGACCGATCAAGCACCGAAACTACGGCACCTCCGAGTTTTAGCACACGTTCAGCTCGATGACGATCCCCGGACTCCGATCTAGCAAAGTGTCGGGGAAGAGTTCCGTCAGCATGATGGCGTGGTGACGATCTTGATGCTCTACCATCGCAGGGCTTCGCCTAAGCACCGCTACAATATTATCGAGGAGTATGGTGGAGGGGGGCACCGCACACGGCTAAGAGAACGATCACAAAGATCAACTTGTGTGTCTATGGGGTGCCCCCTGCCCCCGTATATAAAGGTGTGGAGGAGGGGAGGGTCGGCCCTCTCGATGGCGCGCCCTAGGGGAGTCGTACTCCCACCGGGAGTAGGATTCCCCCTTTCCTAGTCCAACTAGGAGTCCTTCCAAGTAGTAGGAGTAGGAGACAAGGAAGGGGAAGAGGGAAGAGAAGGAAGGAGGGGGCGGCGCCCCTCCCCCTAGTCCAATTCGGACTAGTCAATGGGGGCGCGTGGCCTGCCTCTTCCTCTCCTCTAAAGCCCAATAAGGCCCATATACTTGTTCCCCCGTATTCTCGTAACTCCCCGGTACTCCGAAAAATACCCGAACCACTCGAAACCTTTCCGATTTCCAAATATAGTCGTCCAATATATCGATCTTTACATCTTGACCATTTCGAGACTCCTCGTCATGTCCCCGATCTCATCCAGGACTCCGAACTCCTTCGGTACATCAAAACTCATAAACTCATAATATAACTGTCATCGAAACCTTAAGCGTGCGGACCCTACGGGTTCGAGAACAATGTAGACATGACCGAGACACGTGTCCGGTCAATAACCAATAGCGGAACCTAGATGCTCATATTGGCTCCTACATATTCTATGAAGATCTTTATCGGTCAGACCGCATAACAACATACGTTGTTCCCTTTGTCATCCGTATGTTACTTGCCCGAGATTCGATCGTCGGTATCTCAATACCTAGTTCAATCTCGTTACTGGCAGGTCTCTTTACTCGTTCTGTAATACATCATCTCGCAACTAACTCATTAGTTGCAATGCTTGCAAGGCTTATGTGATGTGCATTACCGAGAGGGCCCAGAGATACCTCTCCGACAATCGGAGTGACAAATCCTAATCTCGAAATACGCCAACCCAACATGTATCTTTGGAGACACCTATAGAGCTCCTTTATAATCACCCAGTTACGTTGTGACGTTTGGTAGCACACAAAGTGTTCCTCCGGCAAATGGGAGTTGCATAATCTCATAGTCATAGAAACATGTATAAGTCATGAAGAAAGCAATAGCAACATACTAAACAATCGGGTGCTAAGCTAATGGAATGGGTCATGTCAATCACATCATTCTCCTAATGATGTGATCCCATTAATCAAATAACAACTCTTTGTCTATGGTTAGGAAACATAACCATCTTTGATTAACGAGCTAGTCAAGTAGAGGCATACTAGTGACACTCTGTTTGTCTTTGTATTCACGCATGTATTATGTTTCCGGTTAATACAATTCTAGCATGAATAATAAACATTTATCATGAAATAAGGAAATAAATAATAACTTTATTATTGCCTCTAGGGCATATTTCCTTCAAGGGTCCCATATAATCAAAGCCCCAAACATCAAACGGTTCAATAACAAGTGAATAATTCATAGGCATTTCTTGACGTCTACTAATATTACCAATTCTTTGACATTCATCACAAGACAAGACAAACTTACGAGCGTCCTTGAAGAGATTAGGCCAATAAAAACCATATTGCAATACCTTATGTGTAGTTCTATCTCCAGCGTGGTGTCCTCCATAAGGCTCGAAATGACACTTGCGTAGGATCTGTTCCTGTTCATGCTCAGGTACACAACGTCTAATAACACCATCTACCCCTTCTTTATAAATATGTGGGTCATCCCAAAAGTAATGTCTTAAGTCATAGAAGAACTTTTTCTTTTGTTGGTATGTGAAGCTAGGTGGTATAAATTTAGCAACAATATAATTAGCATAATCAGCATACCATGGAGTACTATGAGAAGTACTTATAACATTTAATTGTTCATCAGGAAAGTTATCATTAATAGGTAGTGGGTCATCAAGAATATTTTCTAACCTAGACAAGTTGTCTGCAACGGGATTCTCAGCTCCCTTTCTATCAACAATATGCAAATCAAATTCTTGTAGCAAGAGAACCCATCTAATAAGTCTAGGTTTAGCATCTTTCTTTTCCATAAGATATTTAATAGCAGGATGATCTGTTTGAATAGTTACTTTAGAATCAACAATATAAGATCTGAACTTATCACAAGCAAATACAACTACTAAAAGCTCTTTTTTAGTAGTAGCATAATTTCTTTGAGCATTGTCTAGAGTCTTACTAGCGTAATGAATAACATTTAATTTCTTATCAACTCTTTGCCCTAGAACATCACCTACAGCATAATCACTAGCATCACACATAATTTCAAAGCCTAGGTTCCAATTAGGTGGCTGAACAACAGGTGCAGAGACTAATGCTTTCTTAAGTATTTCAAATGCTTCTACACAATCATCATCAAAGACAAATGGTATATCTTTTTGCAATAAATTAGTCACAGGCCGAGAAATTTTTGAGAAGTCCTTAATGAACCTCCTATAAAATCCAGCATGACCAAGGAAACTTCTTATACCTTTGATGTCCTTGGGACATGGCATCTTTTCAATAGCATCAACCTTGGCTTTATCAACTTCAATACCTCTGTTAGAAACTTTGTGCCCCAAGACAATACCTTCGTTAACCATAAAGTGGCACTTTTCCCAATTCAAGACAAGATTAGTTTCTTCACATCTCTGCAAAACTCGAGCAAGATTTCTCAAGCAATCATCAAAAGAGGAACCATAGACAAAAATTCGTCCATGAAAACCTCACAAATCTTTTCACAAAAGTCAGACAATATAGCCATCATGCATCTTCGAAAGGTAGCAGGTGCATTACATAAACCAAAAGGCATATGTCTATAAGCAAAAGTACCAAAAGGGCATGTAAAAGTAGTCTTTGATTGATCTCTAGCTGACACAGGTATTTGACAAAAACCAGAATAACCATCTAGAAAGCAATATTGTGTATGTTTGCATAATCTTTCTAGCATTTGATCAATAAAAGGTAAGGGGTAACGATCTTTCTTAGTAGCTTTATTTAATTTGCGGAAATCAATTACCATCCTATAACCTGTGATAATTCTTTGTGGAATCAATTCATCTTTATCATTAGGAACAACAGTAATACCTCCCTTCTTAGGGACACAATGGACAGGACTTACCCACTCACTATCGGCAATAGAATAGATTATACCTGCCTCCAGAAGCTTTAGTATTTCTCTTCTTACCACTTCTTCCATTTTAGGATTCAGACGTCATTGAGGATCACGAACTGGTTCAACATCTGCTTCCAAATTTATTTTATGTTGCCTGGGGCATGGGGTTGCCCGAGGCGAGCGGCTCTGCGCGGGCGGGCCATGCCGCCCATGGGTCTGGGTTGCCCTCCTGGTCGCCGGGCATGGTGATGACGACGCGACGGGGCACGGAGCGGTGGAAGACGAATTCCGGCGCACCCCTACCTGGCACGCCAAATGTCGGATTTCGGGTTCCAGCAGACCCTTGAGGTTCGAACACTGGGGTGCGCGCGGAGATTTCGCCTCCTACCTACCTGCACCCCTCCGCCATGCTAGGATCAAAACTATCGAAAGAACAACACAAGAGACGCGGGGTTTATACTGGTTCGGGCCACCGTTGTGGTGTAATACCCTACTCCAGTTTGTGGTGGGTGGATTGCCTCTTGGGCTGATGATGATGAACAATACAAGGAAGAACAGCCTCGTGAGTGTCTGTTCTAGGCTGGGGCGATGAACTGCCGGGAGGAGTTCAGCCACCTCTCTCTCTCTCTCTCTGTTTCCAACCTCTCTAACGAGCACCTTCCTTCCTACTTCTCAGCCCCTTTGCTCTGTGGGTGGCTGGTCCTATTTATAGATGCCCTGGTCCTCTTCCCAAATATCGAGCGGGAAGGGAGCCAACAATGGTGGGCTAATTTGAAAGGGGACAGCAAGTATCAGCTATCCTAACAAAAGTAGTCTTCGCCTGCACAAAGCTCTAGTGATGACGCCGTCTTGGGCTCCACGGTGACCTCCATCTCGTAGTCCACCTAGTCTTGGTCTCATTGCACCAAAATGCCAACCTTTTCCTGATGCCTCGGTACTCCGCGGCTGCGCTTGGCCCCTTTGCACCAAAGAGGAAAGGAGGACGCTACGCGGGATGGCACCCGCCTGGCGCCCTTGGTCGTCATGGCTTGCGTCATGGGCACCTCGTGAGGTACCCCTCCTTGATCTCTCCGCCTCCTCGTGAGCCAGCCTGACGAGTCCGTGCCTGAGGAAGCTCCGCGTCATCCACCCCACGAGGCTTGGCCCCTCGCGAGGGTCTTGGTTTTGTGTTGGTGAAGATGGGCCATGCCGGGCCCCCCTTTGAGCCACACCGCACGCCGCAGGCAGGCAAGTATGGGGACCCCAGTTCCTAGAACGCCGACACAAAGGTTTAAGCTCAAACACGGGATCACCCTTGGGTGGAGGGGGATCTCCTAAAATTTCAACAGGCAAGTTGTGATGCAGAATAGGTTCCTGTTTAAAGAATACTTCATCTATTTCCCTTCTTTCTTTCATGAACATATCATTTTCATGGTCTAGCAAATAGTGTTCTAAAGGATCACTAGGATGTACGGCAATGGAAGCAAGACCAATAATTTCATCCTTACTAGGTAATTCTTCCTCAGGATGTTGTTTACTAAATTTAGAGAAATTAAACTCATGAACCATATCATCCAAGCCAACAGTAACAACATTCTTAGTGCAGTCTATGGTAGCATTGACAGTGTTTAAGAAAGGTCTACCAAATATAATTGGACAAAAGTTATCTTGCGGAGAAGTAAGAATAAGAAAATCAGCAGGATATTTAGTTTTCCCACACAAGACTTCAACATCTCTAAAAATTCCAATTGGTGCAATAGTATCTCTATTAGCAAGTTTAATAGTAACATCAATATCTTCTAACTCAACAGGTGCAATTTTGTTCTTAATTTCTTTGTATAAGTCATGAGGTATAACACTAGCACTAGCACCCATATCACATAAGCCATGATAACAATGATCTCCTATTTTAATAGAAATAACAGGCACACCTACCACAGGTCTATGTTTATCTTTATCACAAGGTTTAGCAATTCTAGCAGTTTCACCTTCGAACTGGATAACATGACCATCAATATTATCAGACAAGAGATCTTTAACAATAGCAATATTAGGTTCTACTTCAACTTGCTCAGGAGGTGTATAAGTTCTAATATTTCTTTTACGAACAACAGTTGAAGCTTTAGCATGATCCTTTATTCTAACAGGGAAAGGTGGTTTCTCAATGTAAGAAGTAGGAACAATAGGATCATTATAAGTGACAGTATTTTTTCAACTTTAATAGGTGCAGCTACTTTTACTTCCATGGGAGGATGATATTTAAACCACTTCTCCTTAGGGAGATCAACATAAGTAGCAAAAGATTCACAGAAAGAAACTACTATCTCAGAGTCAAGTCCATATTTAGTGCTAAACTTATGGAAAATATTAGTATCCATAAAAGATTTAACACAATCTAACTTAGGTGTCATACCTGACTCCTTACCTTCGTCGAGGTCCCAATCTTCAGAGTTGCGTTTAATTCTATCCATAAATTCCATCTGAATTCGATAGTCTTCATCATAAAAGAGCCAGCACAAGAAGTATCGAGCATGGTGCGATTGTTTTTAGAAAGCCGAGCATAAAAACTTTGCATAATTATTTCTCTTGAGAGCTCATGATTGAGGCATGAATATAACATTGATTTAAGCCTCCCCCAAGCTTGAGCAATGCTTTCTCCTTCGTGAGGCCAGGAATTATATAAATATATAATTGCGATCACGATGAACAAGATGCATAGGGTAACACTTTTGATGAAATTACAACTTCAATCTTTTATAGTCCCACGATCTCATATCATCACATAGCCTATACCATATCAACGCGTCTCCCTTCAAAGATAAAGGGAAGACCTTCTTCTTAGCAACATCATCGGGTATACCTGCAAGCTTAAATAATCCACAAACTTCATCCACATATATTAAGTACTCATCAGGATGCTTTGTTCCATCTCCTGTAAAAGGGTTATCTAGCAGTTTTTCTATCATACCCGAAGGATACTCATAAGGAATTTCATTTTCAATAGGTTTAGTAGGTTGAGGAGCAACTCTTTGCTCTACTGGATGGGGTGAAGATACCCCGAACAAGCCCCTCAGAGAATTACTTTCCATAGTAACAAGTGACAGTAAATTTCAGCACACTATATAAATTTTTCCTTACCAAATTCCACCTACCAAAGGCGCTACACTCCCCGGCAACGGCACCATAAAAGAGTCTTGATGACCCACAAGTATAGGGGATCTATCATAGTCCTTTCGATAAGTAAGAGTGTCGAACCCAACGAGGAGCAGAAGGAAATGATAATCGGTTTTCAGCAAGGTATTCTCTGCAAGTACTGAAATAAGTGGTAACATATAGTTTTGTGATAAGATAGATTGTAACGAGCAACAAGTAACAAAGTAAATAAAGTGTAGCAAGGTGGCCCAATCCTTTTGTAGCAAAGGACAAGCCGGAACAAACTCTTATAATAGGAAAAGCGCTCTCGAGGACACATGGGAATATCATCAAGCTAGTTTTCATCACGTTCATATGATTCGTGTTCGATACTTTGATAATTTGATATGTGGGTGGACCGGTGCTTGGGTGTTGTTCTTACTTGAACAAGCATCCCACTTATGATTAACCTCTATTGCAAGCATCCGCAACTACAACAAAAGTATTAAGGTAAACCTAACCATAGCATGAAACATGTGGATCCAAATCAGCCACTTATGAAGCAACGCACAAACTAGGGTTTAAGCTTCTTTCACTCTAGCAACCCATCATCTACTTATTACTTCCCAACGCCTTCCTCTAGGCCCAAATAATGGTGAAGTGTTATGTAGTCGACGTTCACATAACACCACTAGAGGCTAGACAACATACATCTTATCAAAATATCAAACGAATACCAAATTCACATGACTACTCATAGCAAGACTTCTCCCTTGTCCTCAAGAACAAACGTAATTACTCACAAAGCATATTCATGTTCATAATCAGAGGGGTAATGATATGCATATAGGATCTGTACATATGATCTTCCACCAATTAAACCAACTAGCATCAACTACAAGGAGTAATCAACACTACTAGCAACCTACTAGCACCAATCCCGGACTTTGAGACAAGAATTGGATACAAGATATGAAATAGGGTTTAGAGATGAGATGGTGCTGGTGAATATGTTGAAGGAGATTGCCCTCTCCCGATGAGAGGAGCGTTGGTGATGACGATGGTGATGATTTCCCCCTCTCGGAGGGAAGTTTCCACGGCAGAACAACTCTGCCGGAGCTCTAGATTGGATCCGCCAAGGTTCCGCCTCGTGGCGGCGGAGTCTCGTCCCAAAAAGTTCCTTCTTATTTTTTTCTAATCAAAAGACCTCATATAGGAGAAGATGGGCATCGGAGAGCCACCAGGGGGGCCCACGAGGTAGGGGGCGCGCCCTAGGGGGGCCTCGTGAGAAGGGTGTGGGCCCCTGACCTTCATCTTTGGCGTGGATTTTTCTTTATTTCTTTTAAGATGTTCCGTGGAGTTTTAGGACTTTTGGAGTTGCGCAGAATAGGTCTCTAATATTTGCTCCTTTTCTAGACCAGAATTCCAGCTGCCGGCATTCTCCCTCTTTATATAAACCTTGTCAAACAAGAGAGAATAGCCATAAGTATTGTGACATAAAGTGAAATAACAGTCCATAATGCGATAAATATCGATATAAAAGCATGATGCAAAATGGACGTATCAGTAGATTACCCCAATATCACCTTGGGAATCCGTGAGTTGAGTGCCAAATCACATATCAAGTGAATCAATATGATACCACATTGTCACCATGAGTATTCATATGCAAGACATATATCAAGTGCTCTCAAATCCATAAAATTATTCAATCCGATAACAACGAAATCTCAAAGGGAAAAACTCAATTCATCACAACAAGATAGAGAGGGGGAAACACCATATGATCCGACTATATTAACAAAGCCTGTGATACATCAAGATTGTGACATATCAAGAACACGAGAGAGAGAGAGAGAGATTAAACACATAGCTACTGGGTATAAACCCTCAGCCTCGAGGGTGGACTACTCCCTCCTCGTCATGGTGGCTGCCGGGATGATGAAGACGGCCACCGGTGATGATTTCCCCCTCTGGCAGAGTGCCAGAACAGGGTCTAGATTGGTTTTTTGTGGCTACAGAGCCTTGCGGCCGTGAAATTTCTGATCTAGGTTTACCCTGAGGGTTTTGGGAATATTTGGGATTTTATAGGGCAAAGAGGGGGTGCGGGAGGCCACTGAGGTGGGCACAACCCACCTGGGCGCGCCTGGGCCCCCAGGCGTGCCCTGGTGGGTTGTGCCCCCCCCCCGGGGGGGGGCACCCTCCAGGTGCTTCTCTAGCCCATCCTGGGTGTTCTGGTCCATAAAAATTCTCCAAAAAGTTTCGCGGTGTTTGGACTCCGTTTGATATTCATTTTCTGTGATGTAAAAAACAAGCAAAAAACAGCAACTGGCACTGGGCACTGAGTCAATAGGTTAGTCCCAAAAAATGATATAAAGTTTCTATAAAATGATTGTAAAACATCCAAGAATGATAATATATTAGCATGAATACTTCATAAATTATAGATACGTTGGAGACGTATGACTACTTTCCCGTCAGATCTACCCGTTGCGTGCAATCATGAGTGACTTTGGTATGGCAGAAACAGATGATGGCCTAACTCCTAAAATTGGACGATCCGGCAATCTGATGGTAAAACTTTTGTTTTGGGGCAAGGGAATGTTATAGGAAAAGAACGTATCCAAGAATTTTTCAATTGTGTTGGAAATTTAAGTCTTAATGGTGTTCCTATACTTGAGAGGACTAAATCTTATGTGGAAACTATTTTAGCACTACTCCTAAAACTTGAAAATAAATTTATCCGCACTTATCCTACCTTGCAAAGTTTGTTTTTTGAGCTACCCATTATAAAGAATCCCAAGGCTAAAAAGTTAGCCACTCTTGCTCTTATGAATGAATTTGACTATATAATACGGGAAGCTAGGGAAATCTTTGATTTTCATGGTATGAATCATGAAAAACTGGTGATAGATGAAATTCTTTACAATAGTGATTATGCATTAAGACATTTGCTTAGGGATAATCAAATTTTTTATGACAATATTAAAAAGGAAGCCCCTATTGTAGATATAATCAAACATGTTTTTAATGATGTCAATCAACACTATTCTTGGATTGTTGCCGGAAATCAAAGAGGTTATGATGATAAGCAACTTGATAGCGCTAAGGTTTCCATGGATAACATATTTTATGTTGTTTTTGCAAAACCTCATGACAAAAATACCTCTAAGGAAATTAAGGAGAAGGATGACAAAACTTAGATCCTTGCATTATGCCTAGCTAGGGGCATAAAACAATAGCGCTTGTTGGGAGGCAACCCAATGAATAAATTTTATTTTGGTCTTTCACTTTCTGTTCTTGAGTGTTTGCACAATTATGCTACTGTTATGATTGTGTTTTTTGTGTTTAATTTAGTGTTTGTGCCAAGTAAAGCCATTAGGATCTTGTTGGGTGATAGTTGACTTGATCTTGCTGAAAACAGAAACTTTTGCGCTCACGAAAATAATTCTCATTGTTAACAGGTGCATGATAAAATACCAATTCTTTTTGTAGAAGATTAATATACAAATTTTGCGCGTGGTACTAAGTTTTCAGAAGTTTTGGAGTTGCAGAGCTATTCTAAATATCCATATTTCTACAGACTGTTTTGTTTTTGACAGATTCTGTTTTCTTTGCGTTATGTGCTTGTTTTCATGATTCTATGGTTTTGTTTGAAGAGTTTTTGCCATAGAAAAGTTGAACAATAGATATAATGCAAGAATAAAATATGAATGGTTTTTCAACAGTACTTATAGTAGTGATTTGTTTTCTTATACTAACGGATCTCACGAAGGTTTTGTTGAGTTTTCTATGATTGAAGTTTTCATGTTTTGGGTGATGTTACGATGGATGAAGAAATAAGGAGTAAGAAGAGACTAATCTTGGGGATGCCCATGGCATCCAAGCTATTATCCAAAGAGAAACAAGCAATTAATCTTGGGGATGCCCGAGTGGCATCCCCTCTTTCTTCTTACAACCATCAACATTTTACTGAAAGCTATATCTTTATTCGTCACATACTATGAGTTTTGCTTGGAGTGTCTTGTATGATATGAGTCTTTACTTGTTTTGGTTTTTTTAAGTCGTGAATCCTTGCTAGACACACCTATTTTAGAGAGCCAAAATTATGCCATGACTTGTTAGAATTTCTCTCTATGCTTCACTTAAATTTTTATGAGGTATGGAATTGCTCTGGTGCTTCACTTATATCTTTTTAGCACAGTGTGCTTTAGTACTTTTGAAGAAATGCTCTCATGCTTCACTTAGATTTATTTGAGAGTTAGTACATTTTTTAAGAAATTCTCTCTTGCTTCACTTAAATTAATTTGAGAGAAAGAAAATATTATGCTCATGATCTTCACTTATATTTTTTGAGCTTATCAAAAGCAACACATAAAAAATGGTGCCAAAGTGATAGATATCCAAGGAGGATATAATAAAAACTTTCATGAAGATCATGGGACAAAATAAACTTGATTCCTTGTAATAGTTTTGAGATATGATGATATGATATGTGAGTCATGTTGATGAGTAATTATGCTTTAGTAAGAATATTGGTGTTAAGGTTTCTGATTCCCTATGCAAGCACGAAAGTCAACAGTTATGCAATGAAATTACATCCGACTTGTGGTGCACCATTCGGTGTTAATTATGCTTAATGCTCGCTTATGAGATTTTTCGTTTCTTGGTTGGTCGCTTCTCAATCTTTTGCTAGCCTTCATTTTGCACTAAGTATGATCACTACTTGTGCATCCAAAATCCTTTAAACCAGTTTGCCACATGAGTCCACCATACCTACCTATATGCGGTATTTCCGTGCCATTCTAAGCAAATTTGTATGTGCCATATGTAATTTTCAAAATAAACTTCTCTTTTGTGTGCTCGTGCCGCTCATGAAACGGTAGGGGGTGGCTAATATATTTCCATGCTAGATATGTTATTAACACGTGAGTGTTTATTCACTTGTCCTTGCATGAGAGTAAGGCAAAGGTATTAGGGATGCCCGGTCCTGAAATGAAAAATGAATTTACTTTATGTTGTCAAATAATAAATTCCTTGGAAAGTGTTGGTATGCAAGGCACCCATGGATACGACTAGCCATGGAAAGTGAAGGTACGACTAGCTATGGAAAGTAAAGGTATGGTTGAAAAGAGAATAAACTTTAATTTTTGTTTGGGAACCGCCTATGTAAGTGCATCTAGTGCCACCCCTAGTTGGTTTTGTAGTATTGACGACAAACTTGGTTGAGGGACTAATGTGTTTGTGATAATTGCATGATAACACGGGTAGTAGTCCCTTATTGATTCGGTTTACCTACCAGAGATGACCCCTAAAAATGTGTGAAGACATTGGTGGTTTGTGAAGACATTCATGATGAAGATAATGACATGTGAAGACATTCACTTGAAGACTATGGAGTGCGAAGACATAGTTGTTTCATAGTTTCCTTTTCTTCTTTATTGAGTCATAGGAACCACCGTACTGTTAAGTGGGGTCCAAGTGAACAAAGTCAGAGTGACTGATGTGATGCTCAACCAAAACCCTATGTCTTCGAGTGAAGACAATGAGAGCAAATCTTATCCAGAGCTGGACGAGTCAGCTTTGCTTGTAGCCCAAGTCAAGCTGTCGCGTGTGTTTGAAATCCGACCGTTGGACACATGTTGGTTCCTTAGTGACCCAGGGTCATTTTGGACATATCATGTCGGGTTGCCTCGAGGCTATAAATATCCCACCGCCTACACCATTTGGTGGTTGCTCAGAGTTAGTGCACGGCTTTTATCGTTTGAGAGAAACCCACCTCCGAAGCTTTTAAGAGAGAGATCCTTGCAAGGACAAAGCCCAAAACACCTAGAGCCAAAGAGTGTTAGGCATCACTGAAGTCTTTCTGTCCGCGTGACCTGAAGACTTGTTACACTTGAGGACTGTGAATCCTCCAGCCGGTTAGGCGTCGCCTTCTGAGCATCCAAGAGCCATTGTGGATCGCCAGTGAACGAAGTCTGTGAAGGTTTGGAAGTCTACCTTGAAGACTTACCAGAGTGATTGGGCGAGGACTGGGTGTCCTTAGCTCAAGGAGAATAATGTGAAGACGCGGTCTTCTGAGCTCAATCTTAACCTCCCTAACCACATGTACAGTTGTCACAGCAACTAGAACTGGTCTACCAAATCCTTGTCTTCACCAAGCAACTGGTTCTATCCCACTTCCTTTTACATTTCAGTTTGTCGTCGTGAAGTCATTACTTATTTACTTGATCTGATTGACTTCACTATGTGAAAACTATTACTTGTTTGGCTTCATATTGTCTTCCATTTTGATCCATACTACCTAGCTGCTAATAGTCTTCATACTTTCACTATACTGCTCACTTGACTATGTCTTGTCTAGTGTAGTCTATCTTCCGCTGCATATCAATAGGTTCATTTCATCCGTTTGTCTTCATAGACCTCATGTTTTGAAGATTTCCATAAAAATCGCCTATTCACCCCCCCTCTAGTCGATAACCAGCACTTTCAATTGGTATCGGAGCAAGGTGCTCCCTTGTTCTGTGTGATTCGGTTTAACCACCTGGAGTTTTAGCTATGTCGACTACAGGGATAATCTAGGTGTCCGTTGCGTGCCCTGTCTTCGATGGCACTGATTACCCCTACTGGAAGAATAAGATGCGCATGCATCTTGAAACCATTGACGTCGACCTCTGGTATGTCGTCAAGACAGGCGTTCCCAAGGTTGGTGAAGGTGTCACCACTGCTGATGTCAAGAGGTTCACTCAACTGGACTCAACTGCCAAGAACATCATTTGTGGTCATCTGACAAAAGGACAGTATGGCCGTGTGAGTGCACGGGAAACTGCGAAGCTAGTCTGGGACTGGCTGTCCAAGGTCAACAAAGGTGTCTCAACTCAGAGAGACTCAAGGATTAATGCTCTTCGCAACCTCTTCAAGCACTTCAAGATAAACGACAATGAGAATGTCCAGCTCACATTTGATCGCCACACTGATATCACAAATGAGCTTCGCGCTCTTGGCACCACTGAGATCACCAAGCACGAAATCGTGAACAAGCTTTTGAGATCACTCGACAGCTCATTTGACACCCTAGCCCAAATGATACAAGAGCATTCAGACTTCAAAGATCTTGATCCGTCTGACATACTTGAGAGACTCAACACATGCGAGTTCCAGCTATCTAAGAAGAGAGACATCTATGGCCCCAACTATGGTTGAACCCGTGCTTTGAAGGCAAAGGTTGTTTCGTCATCTGAAGAAGAATCTGACTGTAGTTTTGAGGATCCTAAAGACATTGGAAAGGAGCTTGCTATGCTCGTGAAGAAGTTTCGGAAGTTCTCCAAAAAGAATCGCTTCGGAAAGTCTTCAAGATCCAGCTCAAGAAATGATGAGGCTTCCACTCGTGACCACAAGAAGAGAACATGCCACAAATGCAAGAAGCCAGGCCACTACATCTCTGAGTGTCCTCAATGGGACAAGGAATCTAAGAAGAAGAAGAAGAAGAAGAAGAAGAGCAAGGAATATGATTCTGACGACAAGAAGAAGAAGAAATCCTCAAAGTCTTCTTCCAAGTCTTCATCAAAGTCTTCATCTCACAAGAAGAGCTCAGCTAGCAAGTGTAACATCCCAATTTTTAATTTGGATGTTATACATAGGTCATCATATGTGTATCATATTTTATTTGCATTTTGGTTGAGATCCTAGAAATCTTAAGCAACTCAAGGACCCAAGGAGAGAGTTGGGGATTTCACAAATTTTCATATTTGAATTTTTCTCAAATTTGAAAAGAGGGTTAATTTGATTTTTATATTTTTCTCTCCAATTATTTCCAATATTAAAAATAAAAGAGATAAGATAATATGAATTCTTCAAAAAGAAAGGAATATAGGAGAAGAAAATTTAAAATCAAATTAAAATTTTATTTGCTATGTTATTTGAATTAGAAAAATATGCATTTTTGAAAATTGCATTTTTAGTCCAGAAAAATGTTCACCTTCTTCTAAATATTAGGTTTTGACAGTGAAAATTATTTCTAGTATTTTTAATTTTTTTAATATTTTAATAGGAATTTCTTTCGAGCGAAATTTATTTAGAAAAATGAGGGTTTCGGACTGACCGGGCGGAAGGCCCAGCCGGCCCACCAGGCCGCGCCGCCACCTTCCTCCCGGGCAGGAGGAGTCCCGCCGCCGCACGGACGCCGTGGAGGCCGAGCCGGACTCCCCTCATGCCGCCCCCTCGCCCAAGGAAGCCGCCGCCCCGCCCCCTTTAAAGTCGGACCGCACCGCCGCCTCCTCTCCACCCCACCCTACCGCCCCTGCCGCAGCTCGCGTCACCGCCCGCCGCCCGCAAGTTGCCGCCGCACTCCGCCCCGCTAGCTACCGCCGTCCATCGGAGCCGCTGCCTTGCCGGAAACCGCCGCCGACCCCGCCGATTTTTGCTGGTTTTTAGGTATAAACCTAGATCAGTTTTTTAGGTTTCGTCGGTTTATTTTTTTCGATTCAACGGTTTTAGATCGGTTTTTTAGGGTTCGCTAGTTAGCGAACGTTTCCTGTTTAGCTCGTTTTAACGAACGCATTCGTTAGTTAGGTCTTCATAGAGAACGTTCGTTCGATTAGGTTTTTCTTTTTATTTTATTTACGGCCAGGGACCGATCCGCGAATACTTTTATCATAGATTAGTCCCTAATCTTCAAACCCTCGCAACTTTTTGCTCGTTTATTCAAATCCAGTGAAACCAACGCCAAAATCTTCGTCTTGTTCCCCTCTTTCCAGATAATCAACTTGAACATCATTTTGATATATTAAAATTTTTGGTTTCAAGCAGTTTTGAACTTGAACTTCTTTTGATCGCAGTTTGAGTTTCGTAGCTCCAATTTGATTGATTCTTTTTGTAAATCGAAGCTCTTCTATTGAACTTTCAATTTGGATATTTTCATTTGAGTTTTACCCTTGCAATTATGCTTTATTGCTTATGTATGCTATTGTTTGTTCACAATAGAGTTTCCAGAGTGCAAAGCATGCTACTATGAGTCACTAGGGTTTTCAGATCATCAGCAAGGCAAGTAACACTTTGATCATATCCCTTTATTACCTAGATTTATGCATTAGTTTCAACCCTCAAGCATTACATGAGTAGGTTTGCTTAACATGTGGGTTTTGGGAAGTAGTTGATGTGGTAGAACCTATTGTCCTTATTTCAAACCCTGGGAGTTACTTCTACGTTATGCTTATATTGCCATGATATGCTTGTAGACGTGGTTTGGTTTGAGTGATCCATGACATATGTGAGAGTTTTAATTAATGGTTAAACTTAAGGTGGCTACTTTAATACACATCTAGGTGGATTGGTTGAGGCACCCTGGAGCACCCAGTGGTTGTCTAGGCACCTGGAGCAATCCAGTGTTGTCCTGGGATATCCCGGAGTACCCGTGCGATCATCCTACGGTTTGCCACCTAGGCTCAAAGGGATGATAAGATTATTCATGCTGGAAACTTCCGTGTGCAGCCACAAGCCATTATGGGCTCTGGCATGGTTGGGTATGTTGTGTGACCTCTTTCAGTGGTAGGCTAGCAGATGTAGGGGATGTAGGTGGTACTGTCTACCTAGAGTAAAGAGTTAATGCTTCTGAAAGACTGTGTCTCGGTCATCTGTTTCTCAAACACCATGTAGTGCGAGAAATCCAATGGAGGAGATCGAGTCTTGTGGGGAAAAGCTCGCAAACCTCTGCAGAGTGTATAAACTAATCATGGTTAGCCATGTCCCCGGTTATGGACATCTTGAGTATCCAGTACTTGAATTATTGATTTGATCTCATCACTCATTAATTTGTTGGTTTGATGATTATTAATTTGGGATTGAGTTGGAGGAACCTTCTCCATGTTTTCAACAAACTTTGTAGTTAAATAAAATATATTCCTTTGTTGTAGGAAAAAACTAGCTTTCTGCAAAAATAACCATAGAAGCCTCCACCAGCCAAATATGCATATAGTTATAGCTGTTTGAAAGTGCAACTATCCCTAGGTGGTTTTGGTAATTCATAACAACATATAGCTCATTGAGCTAATGCTATTCCAAGATGATTATTTCAGGAAAGCTCAATGATTGGCATGGCATGGATGGTGAAAGTGGAACCCTCAAAATGCTAAGGACAAAGGATTGGCTCTTGCTCATATGCTCAAGACTCTTCATTTTACATTTTAGTGGTCCAAGATCACATTGAGTCCATAGGAAAAGCCAATACTATCAAGGAGGGATGAGGTGTTGCTTAATGAGCCTCTTGCTTCAAGTGCTTAATTGTATGCTCCAAAACCCTCAACTACTTTCTCATATCCACTCTTGACCTAAACCCAAAGCCAAACTTGGTCATACCGATTCTTTCAATCCGGCGCCACCGAGTTTCACTTGTCATAGCCATTGCCAAACCCTAAGCAAATCGGTTCTACCGATAGGGATCTCGGTCTCACCGAGATGGGATTGCAATCTCTCTGTTTCCTTTTCGTAACTTTTCGGTCTCGCCGAAAGAGCGGATCGGTCCCACCGAGATTGCAATGCAAACTCTCTGTTTCCTTTTTGTAACTTTTTGGTCTCGCCGAAAGAGCAAATCGGTCCCACCGAGTTTGCCTGACCAACTCTCTAGTTAGGTAATTACCAAAATCGGTCTCACCGAGTTTGTGTAATCGGTCTCACCGAGATTACGTTATGCCCTAACCCTAACCATATCAGACCTACCGGGTTGCATGTCAGTCCCACCGAAAATCTCTAACGGTCACTAGGTTTACTATTTCGGTCCAACCGAGTTTGTTGATTCGGTCCCACCGAGATTGGTAAATTGTGTAACGGTTGGATTTTGTGTGGAGGCTATATATACCCCTCCACCTCCTCTTCATTCGTGGAGAGAGCCATCAGAACACATCTACACTTCCAACTCATATGTTCTGAGAGAGAACCACCTACTCATGTGTTGAGGCCAAGATATTCCATTCCTACCATATGAATCTTGATCTCTAGCCTTCCCCAAGTTGCTTTCCACTCAAATCTTCTTTCCACCAAATCCAAATCCTGTGAGAGAGAGTTGAGTGTTGGGGAGACTATCATTTGAAGCACAAGAGAAAGGAGTTCATCATCAACACACCACTTGTAACTTCTAGGAGAGTGGTGTCTCCTAGATTGGCTAGGTGTCACTTGGGAGCCTCCGACAAGATTGTGGAGTTGAACCAAGGAGTTTGTAAGGGCAAGGAGATCACCTACTTCGTGAAGATCTACCGCTAGTGAGGCAAGTCCTTCATGGGCGATGGCCATGGTGGGATAGACAAGGTTGCTTCTTCGTGGACCCTTCATGGGTGGAGCCCTCCGTGGACTCGTGCAACCGTTACCCTTCGTGGGTTGAAGTCTCCATCAACGTGGATGTAGGATAGCACCACCTATCTGAACCACGGGAAAAAATCCGTGTCTCCAATTGCGTTTGAATTCTCCAAACCCTTCCCTTTACATTCTTGTAACTTGCATGCTTTACTTTCCGCTGCCAATATACTCTTTGAATGCTTGCTTGAATTGTGTGATGATCGCTTGACTTGTCCTAAAATAGCTAAAATCTGCCAAGAACTAAAATTGGGAAAAGGTTAAGTTTTTATTTTGTCAAGTAGTCTAATCACCCCCCCTCTAGACATACTTTAGATCCTACAAGTGGTATCAGAGCTTTGATTTCCATAGCTTTTGGTGGTCATAGCCTTGGTTTCACAACCTAGGAGAGTATGGCGTCTAGCGAGGGAAATTATCACCGTAGAGGTCCTTACTTTGATGGTACTAATTTTGCTAGTTGGAAGCATAAAATGAAAATGCATATTCTTGGACATAACCCCGCTGTTTGGGCTATTGTGTGTGTTGGTTTGCAAGGTGACTTCTTTGATGGGAGAGAACCAAACCGTGAAGCTACCGCGGATGAGTTGAAGATGTTGCAATACAATGCTCAAGCTTGTGATATTCTCTTCAATGGATTGTGCCCCGGGGAATTCAACAAAATCAGCCGTCTTGAGAATGCAAAGGAAATTTGGGACACTTTGATTGATATGCACGAAGGTACCGACTCCGTCAAGGAATCCAAATTGGATGTGCTTCAAAGTCAACTTGACAAGTTCAAAATGAAGGATGGCGAAGGTGTCGCTGAAATGTACTCTAGGCTTGCTCTCATCACAAATGAGATTGCCGGCTTAGGAAGTGAAGAGATGACCGATAGATTCATCATCAAGAATATTCTAAGAGCCTTGGATGGAAAATATGATACCGTGTGCACATTGATCCAAATGATGCCCAATTACAAAGATCTCAAGCCAACGGAAGTAATTGGAAGAATTGTTTCTCATGAGATGTCACTTAAGGATAAAGAGGAACTTCACAACAAATCAAGTGGTGCCTACAAAGCCTCATGTGAAGCCCCTACATCATCAAGTGAGAAACAGAACTTCAATGAAGAATTGAGCTTAATGGTGAAAAACTTCAACAAGTTCTACAAGAGTAGAAGCAAAGATAGAAGCTCCAAGTCAAGGTCCTACAATGACAAAAGATCTTCTAGTCGAGAGCGAAACTGCTACAATTGTGGAAGACCCGGACACTATTCCAATGAGTGTATGGCTCCCTACAAGAGAAGAGAAGACTCTCCAAAAAGAAGAAGCAAAAGAGAAGAATCACCACCAAGAGAGAGAAGGAGTAGATATGATCGTTATGAACGAAGATACTCATGGAGAAGCAAGGATTCGGGAAGGAAGGAAAAGTCATCAAGGAGCTACACAAAACGAAGACATCAAGCTCATGTTGGTGAATGGGTATCCGGCTCCGACTCCGACAGCCACTCCGAGAGAAGTTATCACTCCGATTCCGAATATACTCAAGATGAAGGTGTTGCCGGTCTAGCACTTGTGTCAACCAACTCCTACGACATATTTGACTCACCAAATGAAGGAATTGGAAGATTCTTCATGGCCAAAGGTTCTAAGGTAACACACCCCGAGTATGTTGATTTTAATAGTGATGAAGATGACTTGTTAGGTGATGATGATTTACTTGTTGACAACTCTAGTGATGAATACTATGATGAAACGTCAATTAATCATGCTAATCAAGATGAAACGAATGACAATGATAAGGAGAAGATTGAGGCTCTAACTAAAGAACTAAACACTCTTAAGTTAGCTCATAAAACTACCTTCAAAGATCATCGAGAACTTTTAAGAGCTCATGAGAAGTTACGCTTTGAAAGGCTCAATCTTGAGCAAGAGCATGAGTTTTTAAAGGCAATCAATGATGATCTCCGCAATAAAAATTCTTCTTACATTGCCAAGCGTTTACTCTTATCCACTTACATGCCTCAAGTCAAGTCTAGTAACAAGAACAAGAAAGATTCTTCCTCTAGTAGTAACAATGATCATGCTAAATCCAATATTGTTGCTTCTGGTAGTTCTCTTGATTCCACTAATGATTCTCTTAGCCAAGTTACACTTGAGGAAGAAAATAGCTTATTGAAGGGAATTATAGAGAAAGGAGTGTACAAAAGCCTTGCCGGGAGTAAGCAATTCGAGGAAATTGTGCGCAAGCAAGGAAGGCACCGGAAGAATCAAGGTGTTGGTTTTGAACGAAAGTTCAATGCCAATGGAGTTGAGTGGGAAGAAGATCAATACCCCAAGACAAAGTTTGTTCCTCAACAAGAGAAGTATGATACTTCCTTCAAGGGGACACAAGCTCAAGATGATCTTCCACCACAAGACTACAAGCAAAAAGGCAAGGACAAGCTTCAAGAGGAAATTGATGCATTTGAAGAAGCTCCTAAGACCTTAGTCAGGTGGATTCCCAAGACCACTTCAAGTTCCACTTCATCAAGTACGACTACAACTCCAAGGGTTCCCATCAAGATGGTGTGGATCCAAAAGAAGAAGAACTAGAGAGTTCTTGAGGGTGACTCCGCCAACATACTTCACTCTTATCATTTTGGCAAGAACAAGTGCAATCAACTTCCACATCTTGCACTAGTTCAAGGAGTCACAAACCCTCTTGTTGGTAAGACAAGGGACAAGGTAACCTAAAAGTTTTCATGGACATCATCTTGTGTGTGCATCACTCTATGTCTATGGATATCCTTGTTTGTTCCTTGTGGGACTAACCCATGTAGGTATTGAAAGTGCAATTCACTCAAATGGATAGCTCCAAGTGATTTACATCAACATTGAGCATCCACATCTTCAACATCTACATGGAGTCATCATCGACAAAACCCAAGGTTAGTTCATCCCTCTTAGGGGGGATATCACATCTAGGGGGAGCTTTACTCTAAGACTTGAGCTAAAGCAACTCTAAAGATGTGAACACAACAATGCTTTATGTAAAAGTGGTAACCCCACTTGAGCTTAAACGATGAGTATGACCTATGATCAAGTGTTCTCACTTGACTCCTAAGTCAATATACTCATATATAGATGACCTAGTCATCGCCAATTGCTTGATAGATGCTAGAATTGGTTGTGCATGCTTTGTCACATATTTCAATTGCCATTTTATTGTGTGAGCATGTTGGTTGCATATTTTACTCATTCGAGGACATCCACTTGTTGCTTTGATTGTTTGGTTTTATTTCCTTTTGCCAAGTGGATGGACAAGAATGCCTAAGAACCTCCTATAGCTATCTATGCTTTTCTCGTCTCAAACTCTATTCATGCTACATCACAAAATTTGATCAAGTCAGATTCGAATCACTCTATGTGAGGAGCACTCGGAGTCCCCGATTCATCATAGACTTAAACCTCCAAAACCTCTTTGTGATTCTTGGTCTGACCGATATCCTACTTTCGGTCCTACCGAGATCATTAAGTTGATCTGAATTTTCGATCTCGGTGCAACCAATTTGAACCATTCGGTCACACCGAGTTGCAATAACTATATACAGTTTTGCATCTCGGTGCCACCGAGTTGTTCCACTCGGTCACACCGACAGGGTCGGGCTATATATAGTCACGGGCAAAAATTTGGAAATTTCTCTGAACCCCTTCGCCCACGCGATAGCTCGCTCTGCCAACGTGGTCTCCGGATCGTCTCCTTGCCGCCAGCCGCCTCCAGTCGCTGGTCTCCATTGCCGTCAACAGAATTCAACCCCGCCGTTGCCGCCGTAGCGAGTCTCCGCCGAACTAGGGTATGGACTCGATCTTTGTGCTATCCCCAATCTGATTCCTAGCACATTGTGATCATACTGTTTCTAGCCATGATTTAAACACTCCTATCCAGTCAATACGTTCGTAGAATAGGATTGATTCGAAAATTTTAGGGTTAGGTTTTTGCCGAAACCATCTCCGACCCACCGATTTGAAAAACTCAGTCCCACCGATTTGGCTCATGCCATTGCACAAGTAAGACTCGGTCTGACCGAGAATTACTAATCGGTGTGACCAATTTTGGAACTTTGTGAAACCCTAGCAGTCTCGGTGCCACCGAACTATGACTCGGTTTGACCGAATTCACTTGTTTAGGTTCCAAAACTGCTTCGGTATCACCGAGTTTAAAAATTGGTAGATCCGAAATGATTTCTGTGGGAAACTAAAACTAAGGTTTTGAATCATTCTTTTGCAAAAATCTCTGCATTTTGTGATGCTCATCTATTCTACCTCATCTATAAACTATTCACAGGGTCAGCAGTCAGCTCTTTCATCATGTCTGATCAGAGTGAGAGCCAGAATGTGTCAGAACGGCAAGTGCACATGAGTGAGGGCACTAGTCCCTCCAGTTCTTCAGATGAAGGCAGCAAGAGCACCCCTAGCAACCTGCCAAAAGCTGCCACCAGACAAAGGAAGAAGAGAACCTTAGACTCAGAGGATGAGGACTATGTGGCAGAAGAGGAAGCAACTTCCAAGAGAGTTGTGCTCAAGAAGGAATATGGCCTAGCACAGAGCACAAAGCCATGGATGAAAATCAAAAGGCCAGCAGGTAGACAGCCTATGCCAAAGGACAGAGCTTCAACTCAGATTCCTGAAAAACCTGCACCCATAGAGCCAGTTGCTACTGAAGGGAAGAAGAGGAAGGAGAGGGTCAAAAGACCACTGCTAGAGTGCTTGGGAGATCCTCAATCATGAGAGATTCTGAAGAGGAAGAGGAAGAAAAGGTTGCTGCTCCAGCACCTAAGGCACCTAAGCTTATGGGTGATGCTATCAGGACAGGGGTTGCTGCATCAAAGCCCAAAGAAGCACCCAAAGCTGCCTCCAAGCCCAAGTCAGCTCCAAAGAGGAATACAAGGAGCATAACAGCTGCTGAGAAAAACAAGGCCCCAGTGCCTGACATTGCTGAAGAAGAAGAAGGTCAAGTTCTGAGAAAACTTAAGCCCAAGATCCCAGACCACAATGATGCTCATCCTGTGGCTGAGGACATGAAAATCAGAAGAGATTCAGGGCTCAGGAAGTGGAGAGAAGCAGATCCATATGCTTCAAGGAGAAGAACTGCTATTGATTACAGGTTCCTCACTAAGGAACAACAGGACTTCTATGAGACAATTTTGTTGGACAAGAAGCCCATTGTTTGTGACATGAGATGGGTTGATTGGGAGTACATCAAGGACAATGAAGAGCACTATCCTGGAGTGTATGACAGCTTCAATGCTTGTGGAGCAGCAGACTTTGTTGGGCAGAAGCTCACAAAGTGGAATGAAGAGCTGATCATGCAGTTCTACTCCACATCACACTTCTATCCAGATGGCAGGATAGTGTGGATGTCTGAAGGCACTAGATACCAATCTACAGTTGCTGAATGGGCTCAGCTGATCAATGCCCCAGAAGAGCAGGAAGATGACTTAGATATCTATGCCAAGAAGAAGATGGATCACAACTCTATGTCCAACATGTACAAGGAAATTCCAAATGAAGCTCTTGAAACTTTCAAGTTTGGCTCAGTGCATTATCTTCTGTCAGGTCTGCCAACCATTAACTGGATCCTTAGGCACACTTTATTGCCCAAGTCAGGTGATCACAAGATGATCAGAGGCCATGCAATAAATTTGCTTCATATATTTGATGTGCCATAGAAGTTCAAGGTGATGAGCCTCATGGTAGAGACCATTAAGAGGACATCAGCTGATCAGAAGAGGAGCTGTGGATATGCCCTTCAGATCCAGGAGCTAATTAACTCCAAGATGGGCACATGCATATACCTACTGGACAAGGAACACCTGCCCATCCATCCAGACTTTGAGGACAATCAAGTTGTCATGAATGAGAATGAACCATCATCAGTTCAAGCACAAGCAAAGATGGAGAAGGCAAGGAAGGAGAAAGCTGCCAAGATGCCAACTCAAGAGGAGGCATCTGAGTATTTCTTGAAAACCAAACAAGAGCAGCTTGGTTACTTGATTGCATCCACACTAAGGATTGAGAAAGGACTGGCCACCCTCACTTAGAATCAGCAAAGCTTAGAGAAGATCATAGAACAAAAGTTCTATGACATGGATGTCAAAGTAACAGAGATTCAGTCTGCAGTGGAGCAACTTCAAGATGACATCCAGGAGAGGAGAGGGAAGACTACAACTGATGCATTTGCCAGAGTGCCACGAGCTCCGAGGTCGACTGCAGTGCCAGTTCCTGACACCAGAGCCACCACCTCAGCTCCAGCTACAGCACCAGCCCAACCATCTCCAGCATCTACCTCAGTTTCAACTCCAACCACGTCTACAGAAGGCTTCGTCCTTGGAGTGATCCAGACTCCACCACCACCAGAAGATCAAGCCTGAGAGTCGATCTAGCACTATGCATTTTCTAGGAACTTTTTGGTAACTTGTTGCCGAAGGGGGAGAAAAATGTATAGATCATAGGCTTCGAGAGAGAGAGTGTGTTGCTTTTATTCTCTCTTGCTTTATTTGGTGGTTTTTCAAACTTTGTTTGCTTTTGTGTGAGATACTTTGATATGCTTGTGAGACATTGATGATCATGTCTTTGATCATAAGCTACACTTATGCATGCTTGATATTATCCTATCTATCTTATGTGATCATTCATTTTTCTTGGTGATGAGTGCATGTATTTAATTCTTATCATTTTGAGCGCTCCACCAAGATGTATGTGACATGGAAGAGTAACCCATGATTCTAACTCTTTGTGCATTTGCAGTCCAAAGCAAATCTTAAATATGCACAAATTTAGGGGGAGCTCTTACTTATCACATACTTCTCAAAGCAACGATATATTCCACTCTTATTATTATTTGTCGAAGCTTTGATCTATATGTTGTCATTAATTACCAAAAAGGGGGAGATTGAAAGTGCAACTATCCCTAGGTGGTTTTGGTAATTCATAACAACATATAGCTCAATGAGCTAATGCTATTCCAAGATGATTATTTCAGGAAAGCTCAATGATTGCCATGGCATGGATGGTGAAAGTGGAACCCTCAAAATGCTAAGGACAAAGGATTGGCTCTAGCTCATATGCTCAAGACTCTTCATTTTACATTTTAGTGGTCCAAGATCACATTGAGTCCATAGGAAAAGCCAATACTATCAAGGAGGGATGAGGTGTTGCTCAATGAGCCTCTTGCTTCAAGTGCTTAATGATATGCTCCAAAACCCTCAACTACTTTCTCATATCCACTCTTGATCTAAAGCCAAAGCCAAACTCGGTCATACCGATTCTTTCAATCCGGCGCCACGGAGTTTCACTTGTCATAGCCATTACCAAACCCTAAGCAAATTGGTTCTACCGATAGGGATCTCGGTCTCACGAGATAGGATTGCAATCTCTCTGTTCCTTTTTGTAACTTTTCGGTCTCACCGAAAGAGCGGATCGGTCCCACTGAGATTGCAATGCAAACTCTCTATTTCCTTTTTGTAACTTTTTGGTCTCGCCGAAAGAGCAAATCGGTCCCATCGAGTTTGCCTGACCAACTCTCTGGTTAGCTAATTACCAAAATCGGTCTCACCAAGTTTGTGTAATCGGTCTCACCGAGATTACGTTATGCGCTAACCCTAACCATATCGGTCCTACCGGGTTGCATGTCAGTCCTACTGAAAATCTCTAATGGTCACTAGGTTTACTATTTCGGTCCGACCGAGTTTGTTGATTCGGTCCCACCGAGATTGGTAAATTGTGTAACGGTTGGATTTTGTGTGGAGGCTATATATACCCCTCCACCTCCTCTTCATTCGTGGAGAGAGCCATCAGAACACATCTACACTTCCAACTCATATGTTTTGAGAGAGAACCACCTACTCATGTGTTGAGGCCAAGATATTCCATTCCTACCATATGAATCTTGATCTCTAGCCTTCCCCAAGTTGCTTTCCACTCAAATCTTCTTTCCACCAAATCCAAATCCTGTGAGAGAGAGAGTTGAGTGTTGGGGAGACTATCATTTGAAGCACAAGAGCAAGGAGTTCATCATCAACACACCATTTGTTACTTCTTGGAGAGTGGTGTCTCCTAGATTGGCTAGGTGTCACTTGGGAGCCTCCGACAAGATTGTGGAGTTGAACCAAGGAGTTTGTAAGGGCAAGGAGATCGCCTACTTCGTGAAGATCTACCGCTAGTGAGGCAAGTCCTTCGTGGGTGATGGCCATGGTGGGATAGACAAGGTTGCTTCTTCATGGACCCTTCGTGGGTGGAGCCCTCCGTGGACTCGCGCAACCGTTACCCTTCGTGGGTTGAAGTCTCCATCAACGTGGATGTAGGATAGCACCACCTATCCGAACCACGGGAAAAACATCCGTGTCTCCAATTGTGTTTGAATTCTCCAAACCCTTCCCTTTACATTCTTGCAACTTGCATGCTTTGCTTTCCGCTG
Organism: Triticum monococcum; assembly: GCA_034509565.1. Classification (NCBI taxonomy): domain Eukaryota; kingdom Viridiplantae; phylum Streptophyta; class Magnoliopsida; order Poales; family Poaceae; genus Triticum; species Triticum monococcum. The sequence goes on from CM067842.1 coordinate 612,646,331, forward strand.
CCAATATACTCTTTGCATGCTTGCTTGAATTGTGTGATGATCGCTTGACTTGTCCTAAAATAGCTAAAATCTGCCAAGAACTAAAATTGGGAAAAGGTTAAGTTTTTATTTGGTCAAGTAGTCTAATCACCCCCCCTCTGGACATACTTTCGATCCTACACTGTTACTTGTTCATTGCTCTATAGTGTTATCTTGCCAGCATATTCCATGTGCTGACCTACACAGGCTGCAACATATTATGTTGCAGAGTTTTCAGACGAAGAGTAAGGCGCGCTAGGTCATTGTCGTGCACTCAGTTATGCCATAGGAGTTGATGGACTCAATTACCTTCGAAGCTTTCATAGTTATCTTATTTAGATGGCCTTTAGCCATATTATTGTAATATGTACTCTCTTTGAGACATTCGATGTAGTAAGTGTGTGATTGCACTCTGCTATAAATCCTCGAGTACTGTGTGTGTCAGCATTATCGATCCAGGGATGACACTTATACATAGAGATTTGACCATCTAAGGTCGGATCGCTACAAGATGGTATCAGAGCACACGCTGACTGTAGGACGTGGCCACTAAGATAAGCCATATGACCCTCTTCTCGACTCATTTCTAACCCTTCTCCACTTTCCACACTATAGATGGCATACCCAAGGAACAAGTTTTCTCGACCGGATGAAGACACCCTTTCGAACGACACTTGAAGGAAGCCACTAAGTACGTGAGCATCAGAATAGCAAGCTTCACTAGGACCTACACCACCACTCTACCTGAAGAAGAGCGCTAGACAATTCCAGTACATGTTCCAGGAAGAACATTCACACCAGTTACGAAGCCCATAGAGTTTTCCTTTGACGCACCAACCCGAAGTCTAGGAAAGAGCATGGCAGCCCACATCACCATGGGACGCATCGGCGATGTTTACCACAAGGATCTTAAGGATACCATCTACCAGATATGTGGACGCCGAGATGAGCAATGGGAGATGATCTGCACTAGGAGGTACAAGTCCATTGCAGCTTACATCCAGGAGTTGAACCAACACATTCGTTGTCAGGAGAACCAGATCTGCGCCAGCATGATAGACATGAGGAAGGTGATGACGCGGAACATGGAGCTAGAAGAGGAACTCAAGTCCACACGCGATGGATATGAAGAGGAAATTGCAGTACTACTGGAGAAGAATGAAGACCTGAAGAAGAAGTTGGGGACATTCATGGGAGACCCCGCGCCAGGAGAGGACAACCACCTCGAAGATTACATCATCATCGACAACACCTACTCCGACCCTGATAGCGATGATGATTATGAAGAGGGAGCTAGAGCGGATATCATGGAATCTTCCTCCGATCAAAATTTCTAGTCGACCACCAAATTATCAGTAGTATTCCCCCCATGTATATAGTAATAGTCCGAGTATTTTGTAACGATAGTTAGATCGATTGTATGCCCGTGTTTGAATTTAGTGGCGTGATATGAATGTTTTTGTCTCATGTGCATATGGGTAGTGATTTTCTCCTTAGACCCCACTCTATTCTAATCTCTCCCCTCTAAACCTATCAGATGTCTCCGAGACGTGACCCCAGATTTGTCTTCCCACCGGAGCTCGCCCAGTTGATCCAGCAGCAGAATGCCTTGATGCAGTTGCTAGTCCAGAACCAAGGCAACAACAACAACAACAATAACAACCCACCGCCACCACCTCGAGTTGACAACTTAGCCCGTTTTCTGAGGTTGAATCCGCCGGTGTTTTCCAGTAGCACCGAGCCGATTGTTGCTGATGACTAGCTCCATGGGATTGGAGTGAGCTGACCACCGCAGGTTGCACAGATGCTGAGAAGGTGCGCTTTGCCGCACATCAATTGGATGGACCCGCAGCCTCATGGTGGGAGAATTACACAGCCACTTTTCCCATAGCCAATGTCACATGGGATCCATTTCAGCAAGCTTTCCGTACAACCCATGTCTCAACTGGAGAAATGAGTATGAAGAAGCGTGGGTTTCGCAACTTACGCCAGGGAAATCGTACTATGGGGCAATACATGGATGAGTTTAGTAAGTTAGCTCGCTATGCCCCAGATGATGTGGCCACAGATGCCGTGAAGCAGGAGAAGTTTATGGAAGGGCTGAATGATGAGCTGAGTATGCAGTTGATGGTGGCAACATTCAATAATTACCAGGAGTTGGTAGAGAGGGCCTTTAGGATTGAAGTCAAGCAACAACAGATAGAGAGCCACAAACGGAAGTATGGACAGGGGAAGTACAGTTCTGGAGCTCAGCAGAAGCCTTGCTTTACCCCTAAGTCGGGAGGTTACACCCATAACCATGGAGGCCATACTCATAATGGAGGGAGTTTGCATAACCACAGTGGCCCTAAGAATGGGAATGGGAATGGAGGAAACAACGAACAGAACCGTTCCAACCCAGCAACACCCGCCAGGAAGGATATAAGTCACATTACTTGTTTCAAGTGCGGGAAGACTGGACAGTACGCCACTGAATGCCCTAAAGCAAAGAATGGAAATGGCAATGGAAGCTCAGGGAAGAAGCCAAGCCCTTTCACTAGAGGCCAGGTGAACCACATCAATGTGGAGGAGGTTGAAGAACAGCCTGACGCAGTGATCGATAAGTTTTTCATTAAGTCATTTACCGCTCTCATTCTTTTTGACACTGGTGCATCGCATTCATACATATCAAGGGGATTTGTGGAAAAGTTTAAGTTTCCAACCTTAGCCCTTAGGTCACCCATGTTAGTAAGCTCGCCAGGAGAAGAGTATATGGCCAGCCAATGGTGTGATCGGTTACCCCTAACCATTGGTAGCCACGTTTTCCCCTCAGGCCTAATAATTTTGGAGTCCCAAGGATTGGATATAATATTAGGCATGGATTTGCTATCAAAGTATGGATGAAACATCAATTGTGCTAGTAAGTCAATTTTACTCACCACCCCGGAGGGAAAGAGGATCAAGTATGTATCCAGGCATGCGCCAAGGAGGACCCAGGTGAATTCCCTCTCAGGAGTTGTTCAGGAAGAAGTGCCAGTTATGAAGGATTACCCGGATGTATTTACAGAGGAACTACCAGGCATGCCGCCAGAACTTGACATAGAGTTTTTGATAGAGTTGTTGCCATGCACCGGACCAATATCCAAGAGACCGTGTAGGATGCCCGCAAATGATCCGGAGGAAATTAAGAAGCAGATTAAGGAGTTATTGGATAAAGGTTATATCCAACCAAGTTCATCACCGTGGGGAGCCTCAGTGCTCTTAGTTGAGAAGAAGGATGGATCTTTAAGAATGGTTGTTGATTATCGGGCGTTGAATGAAGTAACGATCAAGAATAAGTACCACTACCGATGATCAATGATCTGTTTGACCAGTTGCAAGGAGCTAAAATATTCTCCAAGATCGATATTCGATCAGGATACCACCAGTTGAAGATCCAAGAACAGGATATACCTAAGACAACTTTCACCACAAGGTACGGGCTATATGAGTACAAGGTCATGTCATTTGGATTGACTAATGCCCCTCCCTATTTTATGAGTGTGATGAACAAGGTATTCATGGAGTTTTTGGACAAGTTTGTTGTGGTGTTCATTGATGATATTTTGGTATACTCGAAGAATGAAGAGGAACACAAGGAACATCTGCGATTAGTTCTCAAGAAGCTTAGGGAACATCAGCTTTAGGCCAAGTTCAGCAAATGTGAGTTTTGGTTGAAAGAAGTTGGATTTCTTGGACATGCTATATCAGGAGAAGGTATAGCAGTAGACCCTACCAAGGTTCAGTCTATCACTGAGTGGTTGACACCCACCTCAGTTGGAGAGATCCGAAGTTTTCTCGAACTCGCAGGATACTATAGGAGGTTCATTGGGAATTTCTCCAAGATTGCGAAACCCATGACAGAGTTGTTGAAGAAGGACACCAAGTTCAAATGGACCGAAGATTCTAAGGCCAGTTTTCAGGAGTTGAAGAAATGTTTGGTTACAGCCCCAGTGCTGATTCTTCCGGATATACGCAAGGAATTCCAAGTTTATTGCGACGCTTCTCGCTTGGGACTTGGAGGTGTACTTATGCAAGACGGAAGATTTGTTTCATATGCCTCACAATAGCTTCGACCTCAGGAGTTGAATTATGCCACACATGATTTGGAGTTAGCTGCCGTAGTACATGTGCTCAAGACCTGGATACATTTTCTGATTGGAAACTATTGTGATGTACACACGGATCATAAGAGTTTGAAGTACATTTTCACGCAGAAGGAGTTGAATCTCAGGCAGAGGAGATGGTTGGAGCTCATAAAGGATTATGATATGAAGCTGCATTATCATCCAGGAAAGGCCAATGTCGTAGCAGACGCTTTGAGCCGCAAGAGTTATGTCAATACCCTCGTAAGCGGAGGATTACCGCAGGAGTTAGTTGACGATCTCAAGGGACTTCGTTTGCAGATAGTTCCAAGAGGTTTTGTTGCAACAATGGAGGTACAGTCTACATTATTGGGAAGGATTCGGGAAGCTCAGAAGGATGATAAGGAAATTGTTGAGATAAAGGAAAAAATGAGCAAAGGCAAAGCCAAAGGTTTTTGCGAGGATGAGCACGAGAGTTTATGGTTTGAGGATCGTGTATATGTGCCCAATAATGCGGAGATTAGGAAGTTAATACTTCAGGAAGCCCATGACTCGCCATACTCGATTCACCCCGGAAACACCAAGATGTATTTGGATTTTAAGGAACGTTTCTGGTGGACCGGTATGAAGAAGGATATTGCCGAGTATGTAGCAGTATGTGATGTATGTCAGAGAGTTAAGGTAGAACAACAGAAGCCAACAGGGTTACTACAGCCTATGCCGATACCCGAATGGAAGTGGGATAAACTTGGCATGGATTTCATCACCGGATTACCCAGGACACGATCGGAATATGATTCTATCTGGGTAGTAGTGGATCGCTTGACCAAGTTAGCTCACTTTATCCCCGTGAAAACCACTTATACGAGCGCGAAGTTGGCCAAGATATATATGAACAGGATCGTATGTCTGCATGAAGTTCCGAGGACCATTGTATCAGATAGAGGGACACAGTTTACCTCGAAGTTTTGGAATCAGCTGCACCAGACTTTGGGTACTAGGCTAGAGTTCAGTATAGCCTTTCATCCGCAGACAGATGGACAGACCCAGAGAGTCAATCAGATTTTGGAGGATATGTTGAGAGCTTGTGTGCTAGATTATGGATCTAGTTGGTATGACAATTTGCCTTATGCAAAGTTCTCCTACATCAACAGTTATCAGGCTAGTTTGAAGATGGCACCTTTCGAAGCTTTGTATGGAAGAAGATGCATGACACCGTTGATGTGGGATGAAGTTGCATACCATCAGTTCTTTGGACCATATTTGATCAAAGAGTCTGAAGAGAAGGTTAAGTTGATTCGAGATAGTCTGAAGGTAGCTTAGTGCAGGTAGAAGAGTTACACCGATACTAAACGCAAGGAGGTAGTTTATGAAATTGGAGACCGAGCATATCTTCGTGTGTCACCACTCCGAGGAGTTAAACGATTTGGAGTTCAGGGAAAGTTAGCCCCGAGATTTGCAGGACCATACCGACTTCTGGAGCGTATGGGAGAGGTGGCCGACAAGTTGGAGTTAACCGAAGGATTGTCAGGAGTTCACGATGTGTTTCACGTTTCCCAGTTGAAGAAGTGCCATGCTGAGATGGCCGATATTCCTCTGAGAGATACAGTGCCCCTGGATGCAATTCAGTTGGAGAGTGATCTAACCTACGAGGAGAAACCTATCAAGATTCTTGAGTTTGCCAGCCGAGTTACCCGCAGCAAGGTTATCAAGTTTTGCAAAGTTCACTGGAGCCACCATACCGAGGATGAAGCCACCTGGGAGCGAGAAGAAGACCTATGGAAAGACCACCCACACCTATTTTCTAGCCAACCCGAATCTCGAGGGCGAGATTCATCTTAAGGGGGTAGGTTTGTAACATCCCAATTTCCAATTTGGATGTTATACATAGGTCATCATATGCATATCATATTTTATTTGCATTTTGGTTGAGATCCTAGAAATATTAAGCAACTCAACGACCCAAGGAGAGAGTTGGGGATTTCACAAATTTTCGTATTTGAATTTTTCTCAAATTTGAAAAGAGGATTAATTTGATTTTTATATTTTTCTCTCCAATTATTGCCAATATTGAAAATAAAAGAGAGAAGATAATATGACTTCTTCAAAAAGAAAGGAATATTGGAGAAGAAAATATAAAATAAAAATAAAATTGCATTTACTATTTCATTTGAATTAGAAAAATATGCATTTTTGTAAATTGCATTTTAGGCCAGACAAATGTTCACCTTGTTCTAAATATTAGGTTTAGATGGTGAAAATTGTTTCTTGAATTTTTAGATTTTTTTTTTATATTTTAATAGGAATTTCTTTCGGGCAAAATTTATTTAAAAAATGAGGGTTTCAGGTCCATACTACCTACTATGTGAAGACTAGTACCTGTTTGGCTTCATATTGTCTTCCATTCTGATCCATACTACCTAGTTGTTGATAGTCTTCGTACTTTCACTATACTGCTCACTTGACTACGGCTTGTCTAGTGTAGTCTATCTTCCGCTGCATATCAATAGGTTCATTTCATCTGTTTGTCTTCAAAGACCTCATGTTTTGAAGATTTCCATAAAAATCACCTATTCACCCCCCTCTAGTCGATTACCAGCACTTTCAATTGGTATAGGAGCAAGGTGCTCCGTTGTTTTGTGTGATTCAGTTTAACCACCTGTAGTTTTAGCTATGTCAACTACAGGGATAATCTAGGTGTCCGTTGCATGCCCAGTCTTCGATGGCACTGATTACCCCTACTGGAAGAATAAGATGCGCATGCATCTTGAAGCCATTGACGTCGACCCCTAGTATGTCATCAAGACAGGCGTTGGCAAGGTCGGCGAAGGTGCCACCACTGCTGATGTCAAGAGTTTCACTCAACTGGACTCAACCACCAAGAACATCATTTGTGTTCATCTGACCAAAGGACCGTATGGCCGTGTGAGTGCACTGGAAACTGCGAAGCTAGTCTGGGACTGGCTGTCCAAGGTCAACGAATGCGTCTCAACTCAGAGAGACTCAAGGATTAATGTTCTTCGCAACCTCTTTAAGCGCTTCAAGAGAAACGACGATGAGAATGTCCAGCTCACATTTGATCGCCACACTGATATCACAAATGAGCTTCGCGCTCTTCGCACCACTCAGATCACCAAGCATGAAATCGTGAACAAGCTTTTGAGATCACTCGACAGCTCATTTGACTCCCTAGCCCTAATGATACAAGAGCGTCCCGACTTCAAAGATCTCGATCCGTATAACATACTTGAGAGCTAAACACACGCGAGTTCCAGCTATCTAAGAAGAGAGGCATCTATGGCCCCAACTATGGTTGAACCCGTACTTTGAAGGCAAAGGTTGTTTCCTCATCTGAAGAAGAATCTGACTGTACTTTTGAGGATCCTAAAGACATTGGAAAGGAGCTTGCTATGGTCGTGAAGAAGTTCCGGAAGTTCTCCAAAAAGAATCGCTTTGGAAAGTCTTCAAGATCCAGCTCAAGAAATGATGAGGCTTCCACTCGTGACCACAAGAAGAGAACATGCCACAAATGCAAGAAGTCAGACCACTACATCTCTGAGTGTCCTCAAATGGGACAAGGAATCTAAGAAGAACAAGAAGAAGAGCAAGGAATATGATTCCGACGACAAGAAGAAGAAGAAGAAGAAGAAGAAGAAGAAGAAGAAGAAATCCTCAAAGTCTTCTTCCAAGTCTTCATCAAAGTCTTCATCTCACAAGAAGAGCTCATCTAGCAAGTGTAACATCCCAATTTTCAATTTGGATGTTATACATAGGTCATCATATGCATATCATATTTTATTTGCATTTTGGTTGAGATCCTAGAAATCTTAAGCAATTCAAGGACCCAAGGAGACAGTTGGGGATTTCACAAATTTTCATATTTGAATTGTTTCTCAAATTTGAAAAGAGGGTGATTTTTATATTTTTCTCTCCAATTATTTCCAATATTGAAAATAAAAGAGAGAAGATAATATGACTTCTTCAAAAAGAAAGGAATATTGGAGAAGAAAATTTAAAATCAAATTAAAATTTTATTTGCTATTTTATTTGAATTAGAAAAATATGCATTTTAGGCCAGAAAATGTTCACCTTCTTCTAAATACTAGGTTTTGATAGTGAAAATTGTTTCTGGTATTTTTAGATTTTTTAAAATATTTTAATAGGAATTTATTTTAGGTGAAATTTATTTTAAAAAATGAGGGTTGCGGACCGACCAGGCCGAAGGCCCAGCCGGCCCACTAGGCCGCGCGGTCGCCTTCCTCCCGGGAGGGAGGAGTCCCGCCGCCGCATGGATGCCGTGGAGTCCGAGCCGGACTCCCCTCACGCTACCCCCTCGCCCAAGGAAGCCGTCGCCCCGCCCCCTTTAATGTCGGACCGCCCCGCCGCCTCCTCTCCACCCCACCCCGAGCCCGCAGCCGCCCGCACCGCTAACCGCCGCCGCCGCCGCAGCTCGCGTCGCCGCCCGCAAGCCGCCGCCGCCGCCGCTGCACTCCGCGCCGCTAGCTACCACCGTCCGCTGGAGCCGCTACCTCGCTGCCTTGCCAGAAACCGCCACAAGACTGGGGAAACCGCCGGAGATCCAACGTATTATGTTGCACAGTTTTTAGACGAAGAGTAAGGTGCGCTAGGTCGTTGTCGTGCACTCAGCTATGTCATTGGAGTTGATGGACTCATTTACCTTTGAAGCTTCCGGAGTTATCTTATTTAGATGGCCTTCAGCCATATTATTGTAATAAGTACACTCTTTGAGGCATTCGATGTAATAAGTGTGTGATTGCGCTCTACTATAAATCCTCGAGTACTGTGTGTGTCAGCATTACCAATCCTGGGATGACACTTATACATAGAGATTTGATCATCTGAGGTTGGATCGCTACAGCAAGGCTCGTGCATTCATTGGCAAGGAAATGGATTCAGAGGAGGAGTCTGCTTTTGAGGAGGCGGAGGGTGGAGTCCAAGGAGGAGTCTGATTCAGGCGTGGCAAGCCTGGCTCTAGCTTTGGCGTTCGTCGCCAAGTCCATCTTCAACACTAAAGACAATGGGCACAACGCCGAAACAGATTCTGAACTGAAACCCTAGGAAAGAGGGTGTTGGGTTCGAGAGGAAAATGAACATTGATGGTTCATACTAAAAGCCTGAGCAGTACCCCAAAACCACATGGGTTGCTGCAAAGGGACCTTCAGTGGAACCATCTACCTTATTTGGCTTCACTTGTGCTAACCCCATTATTATTGATGAATCCTTTGACGCCAATTATAAGCTGTTTAAGAATCAGAATGGTGAAGTTTGCTAGGTTTATTGGTACTAACTACAGGAATGGGCCGCCTTTGAAGAAGATCTGGGTGCCCAAAAGTTGTCTTGATAAGATTCTCATGAATGTCGTCATGACACCACCTGGGAAGAAGACAAACCCTAGACCAAAAGGCTTCATATGGTCTAAAGGCTTCATATAGATAGAGGAGCCCCCAGGGTCAACCTAACGCCAACGTTTTGTAGGGTAACCATACTTAGACCTATGAATATGAGCATGTTTATTCAAACCGCTATATTCCTAAAACCAAGAACTTTTCCGGTTATTCTTATGAGTATTATTCACCTCCTTCAAGGCTATTTGCTATGGCTCCAAAGCCAAAGTTCTCAGATGCTGCACTTAGACTCATTGCTTCTAAGCCACCCCTGAAGATGTGGGTGGTTAAGAAGAATTAACTTCCTTTTGCAGGGAAAGGTCTCCAGCCGGAAATCAAAGGCTTCAGGCGCTAATGCTGGGGACCTAAAACATCTTGTGGGATGCAAGATGAAGTGCCAAAATGGTCTCACTATGTATTTCGTCCCAGGGTTTCTTGACAATCATCCTATCTACCCTAACAAGGATCTGAACTTTGATAGTATGCTTGTTCGTCAAATGTTTATGCTTCACACTTCTCTTTCTGAAGCCTATCCTCCTTACTGCACTATAGGGTATGGCTCCAAAGGCTACTGAATGGATTATGGACAGTGGATGTACTAACGACATGACTGGTGATCGAAGTCTTCTTATGGATTCAACCTACATCCGTTTGAAAAAAGTCACATCACATTTGCTGACACTCGTAAAAGCAAGGTATTGGGCCTAGGTAGAGTTGCAATCTCAAAGGATCAGCACATGGATAAAGTGATGCTTGTTGAATCCCTTGGTTTCAACTTAATGTTTGTCTCAATGCTTTGTCATCTGGACATGATTGTGATATTTGGAAAGTATCGTTGCCTTGTGCTTATGGAATCTTACAAATCTCTAGTCTTCGAAGGGTATCGAAGAGACGATTTGTATGTGGTAGATTTTTCTGTAGGACCACAGCTCGCTGTATGTCTTCTAGCAAAAGCTTCAGAGTGCTGGCTCTGGCATCGGAGGCTAGGGCATGCGGGCTTGAGGAACTTGCACACTCTCGTGAAGAAGAAGCATGTTATTGGCATCAAGGGCGTCAAGTTCAAGAAGGATCATCTATGTGGTGCCTGTGAAGCCATAAAGATGACAAGGGCCAAGCATCCCTCGAAGACAATCATGACGACAACACGTCCCTTTGAGCTGCTTCATATGGACTTATTTGTCCCTACTCATTACTCTACTCTTACTACTATGGCATGCCTCTATGGTTTCATTATTGTTGATGATTACTCAAGATACACATGGGTGCACATAATTCTCTACAAGACTGAACTGCAGGATGTCTTCAGGCGATTTGCCAATCGTGCCATGACCAACTATGGCATCAAGATCAAGCACATCAGAAGTGACAACGGCACAGAATTCAAGAACACTGGCCTCGACACTTATCTTGATACATTGGGCATCACACATGAGTTCTCTGCTCCATACACACCTCAGCAGAATGGCATCATGGAGCGCAAGAACAGAACCCTCATTGAGATGGCATGTACGATGCTCGTTGAGTACAAGACTCCAAGAAAGTTTTGGCCTGAAGCCATTGATACTTCTTGCCACATCATCAACCGTGTTTATCTTCACAGGTTCCTAAAGAAGACATCCTATGAGCTCCTGACTGGTAAGAAACCACATGTCAGCTATTTCAAAGTCTTTGGTGCTAGGTGTTGGATAAAGGATCCACACCACACTTCAAAATTTGCACCGAAAGCACATGAAGGTTTTATGCTTGGCTACGGAAAGGACTCGCACTCCTATAGAGTCTTCAACCTCTTTCACTACAAAGTGGTTGAAACTGTGGATGTTTGGTTCGATGAGACTAATGGATCGCAAAGAGAGCACCTGCCAAATGTGCTAGATGAAGCTACACCAAGTGAGCCTATCAAGCTAATGGGTACTGGAGAAATCATACCTACAGAGGAATAGGCTGAAGAGGAAATCATCATTTATGCACTTAATCAACATGAAGACACTTCTCAGCCTAAAGCCAATGCTGAAGATGAAGACAATGATCAACAAGGGCAAAATCTTTGTCCAGAACATCCTCGCGTTGCAAATGAAGTCTAGATTAAGAAGATAATCGATAGCATCAATGCACCTGGTCCACTCACTCATTCAAAAGCAACACAACTAGCAAATTTCTGGGGGCACTTTGCATTTGTTTCAATATCTGAACCCAAGAAAGTTGATGAAGCCTTCATGGAACGTGAATGGATTCAAGCTATGCAAGAAGAGCTTCAACAGTTTGAGCTGAATAATGTATGGGAGCTAGTAAACCGTCTTGATCCTCACAAGCACAATATCATCGGCACCAAATAGATCTATCACAACAAACAAGATGAGCATGGTCAAGTTGTCAGAAACAAGGCTCGTCTTGTTGCTCAAGGTTACACGCAAGTGGAAGGGATTGATTTCGATGAAACCTTTGCTCCTATGGCTAGGCTTGAAGCCATTTGCATACTGCTTGCTTATGCCAATCACAACAACATTCTTCTGTACCAAATGGATGTAAAGGGTGCCTTCCTCAATGGCAAAATTGAAGAAGAGGTGTATGTTGCACAACCACCTGGTTTTGAAGACCCAAAGCGTCCTGACATGGTGTACAAGCTCAACAAGGCACTGTATGGCCTCAAACAAGCACCTCGCGCTTGTATGACACACTCAAAGACTTCCTGAAGAGCAAAGGCTTCAAACTTCCTCTCTATATCCCACTCTCTTCACATAGACATGCGATGGTGAACTGTTTGTATGCCAAATCTATGTGGATGACATTATCTTCGGCTGCACTGATAAGAGATACAGTGATGAATTTGGGCATATGATGCAAGAGCAATATCAGATGTCCATGATGGGTGATCTAAAGTTCTTCCTTGGTCTTCAAATCCATCAGCAGCGAAATGGTATCTCAATATCACAAGAAAAGTATCTCAAATATTGCCTGAAAAAGTTTGGAATGCAAGACTGCAAAGGGTACACGACGCCAATGCCAACCAAAGGCCAATTAGGCCCCGATGACAATGGTAAAGAGTTCGATCAAAAGGTATACCACTCCATGATTGGTTCTTTACTCTACTTATGTGCGTCTAGGCCTGATATAATGCTTAGCATTTGCATGTGCCCGATTCCAAGCGGCACCAAAGGAATCGCATCACTTAGCTATGAAGCGAATTCTTTGATATTTGGCTTACACCCCAACACTAGGATTATGGTATCCAAAGGGCTCAGAGTTTGATCTAGTTGGATTCTCAGATGCTGATTATGTTGGTGACAAGGTTGATCGCAAGTCCACATCAGGAACATGTCACTTTTTTGGACAATCTCTTGTCTGTTGGTCTTCAAAGAAGCAGAACTGTGTACCACTCTCCACTGCTGAATATGAATACATTGCTGCTGGATCATGCTGCGCTCATCTTCTCTAGATGAAGCAAACTCTCAAGGACTATGGCATCAATCTGAAGCATGTGCCACTCTACTGCGACAATGAAAGTGCCATCAAGATTGCCAACAATCTAGTTCAGCACTCAAAGACTAAGCACATTCAGATCTGTCATCACTTTCTCAGAGATCATGTCATGAAGGAAGACATTGATATCATTCACGTCAACACTGAAGAGCAATTGGTAGATATCTTCATGAAGCCCTTGGATGAGAAAAGGATTTGCAAGTTGTGGTGTGAGCTAAATATCTTAGAATCCTCAAATGTCCTGTTAATGGACACACATCCTAACGCTTATGCATGTTGATGACTTAGATGTACAACACATGAAGTAATGTGTATCTTAAATTAATGAAGACTTTCCCTCTAAGTGTGAATACATTAATGCAGAATTTGACTTCGGAGCGCCATGATAATTGTGCGCCATGTCTGGGTCTAATACTTCCTATACGGTGGGTAACACCACCACCAAATTTTCTCGAAGATTTTCATTTGGCATCATGATTGCATTATCTTCATATTTGATTTGTATTTAGGCAAAGGATATATAGCATTAAAACATTGATTTATCTTCAGAGTTTATCCTCACAGTTCATGTGTGTGTGTGTGTGTGTTCTGTCCTCTACAACATTCACTTATAGCTATGTCTTCCAACTTGCCATTTTCTGACCTAAGTGAATGTGATCGGACCTAACCCCTTCTGTGCTTCTACCTCAAATTCTGTCTAACTAGTCATATTGTCGGGGTAAATAGCCATGGGTAGCCCAGCCGGCTTCCCCTGGCCCCTCAGAAAAAATTATGAGCCCATCCGGCTCATAAGGAGACTCAAGACCTGGGCCGCCTCCCCCTAGCCGACTGCCGTCCTAGCCGGCTTGGGGGGCGGCCCGCCCTTTTTACCCCCATGAAGAAAACTGTGGAGGGCCGGCTACGGCATGGCCGGCTCCGGCAGGGCCGGCTATGGCAAGGCCGGCTATGGCACGGCCGGCTACCGCCGGGCCGGCTCCGATAAAGCAGTCAACGCCTTACCCGCGTTGTACGCGTCCACCCCGTGATGATGAAGCGGGGCGTGGCTACAGTGGGGCCTGCCACCCCCCAAAACCCGGAGCACGCCTGGTACAGCGCGTCGTGCGGGCAGCCGCGGCCCGCCCGGTGCGGCACTGTAGCCACGGCGGCTCTGACGCCTTCCACGACGGGCCGCCAGCGTGGCCCCCGAGGCGGTGGGCCCCTTCGGGCAGAGAGATGCCGAAGGCGGCCACACCCCCTCTCAAGCCGGCGAGACAGAGGGCCGGGTTCGCGTAGCCAGCCTGCCGCCTTCCTCGAAGGAGACGCCCATTAAGGAGATAAGGTGCGGCGGGGCTACAGTAATCGCCCGCCAGGGCGGTGTTACTGTAGCCACGCTTACCCCGACCAAGCCTGCGCCAACAAACACGGAGCAACAGTAACCGGCCGCCGACAAGGCCCTGGCCGGTGGGGCCGGCCTGTCGACCCAGGAGCCGGCAGTCGGCGGGACCCACCAGCCGGCGGGCCCCAGAAGCCGGCGGAGAAGCCGGCGAGCATAGTCACAGACAGCTGGGCCCCGCGCCCAGTCAGATTACCATTGTACCCCGGGGGGTAGGCCTATATAAACCCCCCCGTGCACCCATGCAAAGGGTTGGACTCTCTTTCTAGACATAGACACATACAAGGAGAAGAAGCAGGCTGAGCTAAGCCCTTCTTCCTCCTTCCACCCCAAACAGCTCAAGGAGCATTGTAGCCACCTGTGAACTTAGTAACCATGCGGAGACCCCGTAGAGCAGCAGTAGGGGTGTTATCTCCCCGGAGAGCCCTGAAGCTGGGTAAGATTCACCGGCGTGCATGTCTACGCCTCATCCCGTTTCCAGGCACCGGCGACGTTCTATTGGCCCCCGCAATGATAAGCCACCCGTTGGCATATGTCGATCCTACCACCCGACATTTGGCGCCCACCATGGGGCCAGGTGCACCGTCGTCCGAAGACCTGTTCTGGACGGGAACCCTTTTCCTTCCTCGCGGGCACAGCCAGCCTGGCTCGCCCGATGGCGCTTGCCGTGACGCGCTGCGTGGCGTCGCCGACGCCTGCGCGGCTAGCGGCCTCACCAGCCTCTCCGATAAGGCCCGCATCTCCGACGAGCACGCTTCCGATGCGGGCGCAGATCACCTCGCCGGCCTCCTCAGCCAGCTCCACGTCTCCAGCGAGCCCGCTACGGACTTGGATTCGGTTGGCTCCACCGACCCGATGCCCGTCGACTCCGACTCGGCATCCTACGACACCTTCCCCACCAACGTCACGGTTTACAATGACCCGCTCCCTCCGGCTGGCGATCGCGATCCTGACGCCCCCGAGGTGATGGTGATCGGCCTCGACGGCCCGACTGACGAGGGCACCCGCGACTCCCCGCGCGCGGCAGCCCAAGACTTGTCCGCCCCCCTTCCGGCTGACGCCAGCGACGAAGTTCTGCAGGCACGCCGCCTTGCCCTCCTCGCGGAGGGCCGGCGGCTGGCCTCCGTTAGACGCCTCACCGAGGCCTACCAGCGCGAAGCTGACCGCGCCGCCTTCGGCACGCCGGCTCCGGCTGGCCCTAGCCGGGCCGGCGCTGTCAGGCAACGCGGCGCCGTCATCGCCGACATGCTTGGGGTGGATCGCCCGGTCTACGCCACCCCGCTCGAGAACCTGCGCGCCGCCCAGGCGGCCGTAGACGAGCTAGACGGCTTGGAAGCTGAAGATCTCCCCCATATGACGCGGCGCATCCAGCAACTAATCGATGCGGCCGCACGACGGCACGAGGCCGACGCCTGCGCGGGGAGCCCTCCCCTGCGCCGCGAGCACGGCGCCACCTCCCGGTCGCCAACTACCAGCTACACCCGCGCGCGGCGCGAGAAAGAGCCGGCTTCCAGCCGAAGCCGGACCCAAGTCTCCATCGAGCGAGACGCGGACGGCCGCCCCCGAGCCATGGAATGGCGGGGCACCCCGCCTCCGCCTCGAGCTCGCGAAGAAAGATATCCTACCCCGCCCCCAGTGGCTCACCTGACTCTCAGCGGCCGGCTTGGTCGCCGGGAGGGAATCGGCGAAAACGACGCCCGCCACCGGATCGACCGCCTGGCTCGATCCCTGGCGCTAGAAGAAGAAGACGATGTCGGCCCGCCTTGCTTCGGCCCCCGCATCCGTGACGAGCCCTTCCCCAAAGGGTTCTCGCTCCCAAGAGACACACCCAAGTATAACGGCTCGGTGAAGCCGGAAGACTGGCTGACCGACTACTCCACAGCCGTCAGCATCGCTAATGGCAACCGGCGCGTTGTCATAAAGTACGTGCCCCTCATGCTGCAAGGCACAGCGCGGACCTGGCTTAACAGCCTTAAGCCGCTCAGCATCAACAGCTGGGTGGACTTCATTGAAGCCTTCGTTCGCAACTTCACCAACACCTACAAGCGGGCTCCCAAGCCCAGACAGCTCTCCCTGTGTGTACAGGGCCCAGCCGAGTCCACTCGCGACTACCTGATGCGTTGGGCCGAGCTCCGCAACTCCTGTGAGGGGGTGCACGAGGTGCAAGCCATCGAATACTTCACAGCCGGGTGCCGAGAGGGCACCCTCCTCAAGCACGAGCTTCTCTGCGATGAGCCGACTACCCTCGACGAGCTCCTAAACATCGCCGACAAGTACGCCACCGCCGATTCCTCGATGAAGACCGAGCTCCGGGTGGACGCATCCGGAAAGGTGCTCAATCCGGCGCCCAAAGCGCCGGCTGGAGACGGCGGCCGATGCCAACACCAGAACGATCAAAAACGCAAGGGCCCTGCGCCGCCTCCCGCCAGTCGGCAGGTGGCCACGGTCGAAGACGGGCCGCCGGAAGGGCGGCCCGCACCCAAGAAGCCCAAGGGCGGTCGGCCGGCTTGGCAGCCGGCCTTCTCCTACGAGCAAACCCTTGATGCCCGGTGCAAGTTCCACAGCGGCGCGAAGTCGTCCAACCACACGACCCGCAAGTGCAACTGGCTCGCCCGAATCTCAAAGGGCGAGGGGCTCACGCCGACTCCGCCTGCCGGCCCGCCGCCGCCGGCTCCGCCGCCCAAAGCCGCCCGGCCTGCGGTCGACGCCGTGTAGGACGAGTTCCCCGACGAGCAAGCGTCTTATGTCGTCTTCACGAGCCAGCCCGAAGACCGGCGTAGCAAGCCCCGAGAGCAACAGGAGGTCAACATGGCCGCCACCAGCCCAGCCGGCCACATGCACTGGTCGGAGAAACCCATCAGCTGGAGCCGGGCCGACCACCCAGAGGTGATGCCATCCCCCGGTTCCTACGCATTGGTCCTGGAGGCCACCCTCGCAACGGACACGCGCGCCGCACGCTTCTCCCGCGTGCTGATCGACGGCGGGAGCAGCATCAACATCCTGTACCGCGACACCATGGAGAAGCTGGGCGTCAAGGCCAAGCAACTCGCGCTGACTCGAACGGTGTTCCACGGCATCGTACCCGGATTGTCCTGTGCCCCCATCGGCAAGCTCAAGATCGACGTGCTCTTTGGGGGCAAGGATCATTTCCGCCAGGAAGCAATCTGGTTCGAGGTGGTGGACCTGGAGAGCCCTTATCATGCCTTGATTGGCCGACCCGCCTTGGCCAAGTTCATGGCGGTCCCCCACTATGCTTACCTCAAGATGAAGATACCGAGCTCCAAGGGTGTCATCACCATCGCCGGCGACTACAAGAAGTCTGCCGACTGCACCGCGGCCAGCAGCCGGCTGGCTGAATCCCTCGTGATCGCTGCCGAGAGGAAGACGCTGGACCGGGCCGTGGCCCTGGCCAGCAAGCAGCTCAACCAACCCGCCGACTCCAAGGAGTATGATGCCCAAGGATCTTTCCAGCCGGCCAAGGAGACCAAGAAAATACAACTCGACCCCGAGCACCCCGAGAGGTTTGCCGTCATTGGGGCGAGTCTGGATAGCAAATAGGAAGGCGAGCTCGCCGATTTCCTCCGTGAGAATCGGGATATCTTTGCATGGTCCCCCAAGGACATGCCGGGTGTTCCGAAGGATTTCGCCGAGCACAAATTGCACGTGCAGGAGGATGCTAAACCAGTCAAGCAGCCCCTCTGCCGACTGTCAGAAGAGAAGAGAAGGATCGTAGGGGAGGAGATAGCCCGGCTCCTCGCAGCCGGCTTCATCATGGAAGTTTTCTTCCCCGAATGGCTCACGAACCCGGTTCTCGTGCTGAAAAAGAATAACAAGTGGCGCATGTGTATAGATTACACGAGACTCAACAAAGCCTGCCCAAAAGATCCCTTCGCTCTGCCCAGAATTGATCAAGTGATAGACTCCACAGCCGGATGCGAGCTGTTGAGTTTTTTGGATGCCTACTCGGGATACCACCAGATCAAGCTAAACCCGGATGACCAACTGAAGACCGCCTTCATCACGCCGTTTGGAGCCTTCTGCTACCTGACCATGACGTTCGGCTTGAGGAATGCCAGCGCCACGTTTCAGCGTTGCATGCAGAAGTGCCTCCTCACGCAGCTCGGCAAGAATGCCCACGTTTACGTGGATGATGTTGTGGTGAAGACGGAGAAGCGTGGCACTCTGTTGGAAGACTTGAAGGAGACGTTCGAGAACCTGCACCGGTTCCGGATCAAGCTCAACCCGGAGAAATGCGTGTTCGGAGTGCCAGCCGGCCAGCTCCTAGGCTTCCTGGTCTCTGAACGCGGCATAGAGTGCAACCCTGTGAAGATCAAGGCCATCGAGAGGATGGCGGTCCCAACCAAGCTCAGAGAGATTCAGAAGTTCACCGGGTGCCTGGCCTCTCTTAACCGCTTCATCAGCCGGCTTGGAGAAAAAGCTCTCCCCCTCTACCGCCTCATGAAGAAGAGCACTCACTTTGAGTGGAACGACCAGGCCGACCAAGCTTTCCACGAGCTGAAGAAAATGCTGTCCACGCCGCCTGTCTTGGCGGCACCGACTGAGAAGGAGCCCATGCTCCTATATATTGCCGCCACTAGCCGGGTGGTCAGCACCGTCATTGTGGTCGAACGCCCCGAAGAAGGACGAGCCCAGCCGGTCCAAAGGCCGGTTTACTACCTGAGCAAGGTGCTGTCCGCCTCGAAGCAAAATTACCCGCACTATCAGAAAATGTGCTATGGCGTGTACTTTGCCGCCAAGAAGCTGAAGCCGTACTTTCAAGAGCATCCCATCACGGTCGTATGCACTGCCCCACTTGCCGACATCATAGGCAGCCGGGATGCATCCGGCCGGGTGGCCAAATGGGCCATCGAGCTGGCCCCCTACACCATCTTCTACCAACCCCGCACCGCCATCAAGACGCAAGCGCTGGCCGACTTCCTCGTCGACTGGGCCGAGACCCAGTACTTACCACCGGCGCCCGACTCCACCCATTGGCGCATGCACTTTGACGGATCAAAGATGCGCACCGGCTTGGGAGCCGGCGTCATCCTTACTTCTCCAAAGGGCGACAAGCTCAGATACACGCTGCAGATCCACTTCGCCGCCTCCAACAACGTAGCCGAGTATGAGGCGCTCATACACGGGCTCCGGCTTGCCAAGGAGCTTGGTATTCGCCGGATCCTGTGCTATGGCGACTCGGATTTGGTGGTGCAGCAGTCTTCTGGCGACTGGGACGCCAAGGACGCGAACATGGCGAGCTACCGTTTCCTAGTACAGCAAATCAGCGGATACTTCGACGGGTGTGAGTTCCTTCACGTGCCGCGAGCCGACAACGAGCCAGCAGACGCCCTGGCCCGAATAGGCTCCACGCGGCAAGCAATACCAGCCGGCGTCGCCCTGCAGCGCCTCCTCAAGCCTTCAATCAAGCCGTCTCTGGAATCCGACTCCATTTCCGTGCCGCCTAACCCCGAGGGGGCCGGGTCCGGCTCGAAGAATCAAGCAGCCGGCCCGGGGACTTCAATATTCGACTCGGGGACTGCCGCACCCGGCCCGGGGATTGCAGTATCCGGCTCGGGGACTGCCGCACCCGGCCCGGGGACTGCAGTAGCCGGCCCGGGGACTTCTTCAGCACAGGAAGCGGCAGCCGACTCCAGCGCTGCACCGCCCAACCCGCCCACCCTGGTGGCTCTGGCCACATTGGTGGCTGAGGAGGTCGCCGCCCCATCATGGGCCCAAGCCATCCGCAACTTTCTGGTGAACCACGACCTGCCGACTGACAAAAACGAAGCAAGAAAAGTTCAGCGCCGGGCTGGAGCATACACAATTGTCAACAGAGAGCATGTCAAGCGCAGCGCCACTGGAGTCTTACAGCGATGCGTCGAGCAGGAGAAAGGCATCACGATCCTCAGGGATATACACCAAGGAGAATGCGGCCACCACGCCGCATCAAGATCACTGGTCGCCAAAGCCTTCCGCCACGGTTTCTTCTGGCCAACTGCTTTGGATGACGCCAAAGAGCTAGTCAAACACTGCAAAGGCTGCCAGCTTTTCAGCTCGCAGCAACACATGCCGGCTTCAGCACTCAAGACCATTCCCATCACCTGGCCCTTTTCCGTCTGGGGATTGGATATGGTGGGCCCATTCAAGACGGCGCGCGGCGGCATGACACATTTGCTCGTCGCCGTTGACAAATTCACCAAATGGATCAAGGCGAAGCCGGTCAAGAAGCTGAATGGGCCGACTGCAGTGACCTTCATTGCAGATATAACAACCCGGTACGACGTACCGCACAGCATCATCACCGACAATGGCATGAACTTTGCCAAAGGTGCCTTGGCACGGTTCTGCGCTGCGCAGGGTATCCGGCTGGACCTTGCGTCAGTCGCCCACCCGCAGTCAAACGGCCAAGTGGAGCGAGCTAATGGCCTCATTCTGTCCGGCATCAAGCCTCGACTGGTCGTACCCCTGGAGCGTTCAGCCGGCTGCTGGCTCGATGAGTTGCCGGCTGTCCTATGGAGTCTGCGCACTACTCCCAACAGATCAACCGGCTTCACTCCCTTCTTCCTTGTATATGGCGCCGAGGCGGTCATCCCAACAGACATCGAGTTCGACTCGCCTCGGGTAACCATGTACACGGAAGCGGAAGCCAAAGAAGCACGAGAAGACGGCGTCGACCTGCTGGAAGAGGCCCGGCTGTTAGCCCTCAGCCGGTCCGCCATCTACCAGCAGGGTCTGCGCCGCTACCATAGCCGGAGGGTCCGCCCAAGATCCTTCCAGGAGGGCGACCTTGTGCTCCGGCTGATCCAGCGAACAGCCGGCCAGCACAAGCTCGCAGCCCCCTGGGAAGGCCCCTTCATCATCAGCAGAGCCTTGGGCAACGACGCCTACTACCTCATCGACGCGCAGAAGCCGAAGGCACGCAAGAGAGACGACTCCGGCAAGGAGTCGGAGCGATCGTGGAACGCAAATCTCCTTCGGAAGTTTTACCGTTAAAGCGCAGTATGTGTCATGCCCACTTTTGTATTTAGTATAATACAGTAGGCTCCCCGAGAAAGACTCGGGGACTGCCACCCGTTGTTTTATGAATGAAAGTTATCATGCGTATGATATTACCTTTTCATTTATTTTGTCCGGTACCGGGTCCGACGAGTCGGCCCAGGGACTGGCCGACTAGAGTTATATTAGGAGGCCTACCCGCAGTCAGACAAGTAATGTGCCGACACCCAGGCTTGGCTCTTGTCGAAACCGCAGCTCGAAGAACCGACTGCCCGGCTGGCAAGAGCCACTAGCCGGAAAGGGTACCCACATGAAAAACGGCTAGGGACCAAACAGGCTCGCATGTATAACAAAAGCCGGCTGATTGCCTCACGCCGACCGACTACCAGAGTAGCCGGCCGGCCGGCTTACATTCAGTCTACTTCAAATCCAAGAAAACTCAAGTACTTGCCTTCCCAAAGAGGGAAGGCGGCAAAGGAAAGAGCCTAAGGACAAAAAGTATACTCGGATGAACGCCAACACATGCATATATTAATATATTACACAAAAAGCCTCCGGAGAGGTCGACATCCAACATTGTTCGATACACCCCCAGTGGGTGGAATTGCAGAAACTTAAATTTGTCCAAAAAGAAAGACAGTAACAAAAAGAACGGCCGATCAAGCCGGCGGGGCCGCAGACGAGCTGGGTTAGGCGGCGGAAGTAGTCGCGCCGGCTAGAGGAGCGGCCGGCTGGCCAACCTCGGCTTGATCGTCGTATCCGGCAGAGGGCGCGCTCCTGCGTGGCTCATTGCTAGAGGCACAATCGGCTGGGGGACGGTCGGCCGCCCCACCAGTCGGCTCGGCGTCTTCGCTGTCCTCCTCCTCGTCGTCCTCGCCCTCGTCGCTGGAGGCGATCTCTTCCGCCGAGTCCTCGCCGTCCGCCGGGTTCAGCCCGAACCATTCCTCCGGCTGGGCAGCGCCATCGTCGTTGAGCTCCGGCACGAAGACGCTGGTGTCGGTACACTCGGCGATCGTCGAGGCGCGCTGCGCGATCGCCGGCCGCACCTCCTCCAGCTCGGCGTCGGCCTCCGACCGCCACGTCCGCAGCTGGTCCAGGCTTAGCCCTGGGTACCACGCGCGGACGAACTCCAGCGCGCGCCCGGCTCCAAGACGGGCCGCGGACGCCTTCCAGGCCTCGAAGCGGCTGACTGCGACTTCGAGCCAGTCGGCCGTCCGGCTTGGGGTCCGGGGAATTGTCTGGCCGGGCCAGAGCGCGGCCAGCATCGTCGCCCCGGCGCGTTGGAGCCGGCGGAGCAACCGGTGGGCCGGCTACAGCCGCGCCTGGACGGCGATAAGCTGCTCCGACAACGTCCGGTTCGCATCCGGCGGAATCACAACCCCGGCCTGACGGCGCTCCTCGCGGTAGGCTTCGATGGCTTGGGCGGCAAGGACGGATTGGCCGGGGAAGTACTCTGCGCAAGACAGCAAACACAAGTCAAAACAAAACCATAGGCGGTTGGTGAATGGAAGAAGAGCAAGAAAGACAGCCTACCATCAATGAGATCCTCGACCCGGCCGAAGCCTTCTTCCAGCGCCCGGCGCGTCTCGGCCCAGCTCGCCTCCCTGGCCTCGAACTCCGCCCTCAGGGTAGCCTCGCCGTCCTGCGCTTTTTGCAGGGCTGCCTTGTGGCTCTCCTCTTGGTCGGCCAGTTTCGTCGCCAGGCGGTCGCGCTCTTGAGCCAAGTCAGCGTACTCGGCGTCCTTGGCACGAAGAGCGGCCTGCACCACGCCGAGTTCCCTACGCAGGTCGGCATTGGCCTCTGCACGAGCAAAAAGTAAAGAGAAAAGTTAGCAAAGGAAAAGTCGTCAAGTAAGATCCGACCCGACTGCGCTGCAGTCGGCCCGGATCTCGAGGACTACACCCAGTGGGTGCGCTGTCGCGCCCCCATGAGAAGTTAATAATTACAAAACACTTACGCTGGCTGCTGGCGAGGTCTTCGTTCCTCCGGCTTAGCTCCCGAGCCTGGGAGTTGAAGGCGGCCGCGCGAGAGTTGTGATAATCCTGAAGATCAGAAAAAACAGTCAGCATAGTCGTCTAGTAAGATCCGACCCGACTGTGCTGCAGTCGGCCCGGATCTCGGGGACTACACCCAGTGGGTGCGCTAGCGCGCCCCCACGGAAAAAATTCAAAGGACCAGAGCGGTCAAGGAGTGAAGACTTACCCGGATTGCAGACCGCGTCGACAGAAACTCCTGAGTGAATTGCCTTAGGAGGCCGGCCTGTGCCTGCAGCCGGCTCCGAACCTCTTGAGCCGCGACGTTCAGCTCGCCGCTCCCTCCGCTGGGAGTCCACCCGGACGTGGCGGAGCTGGCCGCCTCCAAGGCGTCTGCCGTCCGCTCGGCTCCCGCAGCTCGGCGCGTGTCCGGCGGGGCCGTGCTCCCTCCAGCGGGCCGGCCCACCGCCAGCTCGACCTCAAGGCCGGCTCCGGCCTCGGGCGCGGCTCGGGCCGGCTCCTCCGGCACCGCCGACGACTGGCCGCCTTCGCCTGCTCCGGCTGGCGCTGCCGGCGACGTCCTCTCAACAGAAGCCCCGAGGACTTCGTCCCTCTGCATCGGCGGCTGCTCGGGGATAATCTCCTCCACCGTGGGCAGAGGGATGTCCGGATCCAAGGTCTGGAGGGGGATGGCGAGCAGCGGAGTCTGGCTGCGCGCGCCTTCCACCTCCGTCTCCACGGCCGCCCGCTCCGACGGAGTCTCGGCCGCCGCGCTCGCTCGCCATGGCGCCGTCTGGGCGGCCTCTCGCTCCGCCGCCTCCCGCTCCGCCGCCTCCTTCTCTCGGCGCGCCTTGCGAGTGTTGCGCTGCGTGGCTGCGTCAAGTTTGGCGTGGGGGTCCACTCGGCGGGACCCTGAGGAACCGGCGCTCGGCCCGACCACAAAGCCGGCTGGGCCTCGCTCGAGGGAGAGCGGCGCCCTGCTCAGGAAATCAGAAGAGCATTCAAGAAAAGAAGACTTCAGAATACAAGCATGCAGGCGGCTACTAGACTTACGCGGAAACTGACGGGGGCTTCTTCACCGCCTTCCGGAAGCGGGCCGCCTTCGCCGCCGCCTCCTCGCGCTTTGTGGCCGCGGCGGAGGCCTTCGGCTTCTTCGGCCGGCTTCCGAAGAGCGGGAGCGCGGCCCGACGCTTCCCCTTCCCGCCACCGGCAGTCGGCACGGCAGACGAGCTCGCGCCGCGGCGGTCGGTTGCCGGCTGGCGGCGCGGGAGTTCTTCGGCTTCAAAATCGTCCGGCCAGTCGTCGAAACTGGCCGAAAGCTCGGTGCCGCCGAGCTCGGCGGCATCCCCCGTGGCGGCGTCCTCCATGGCGACGGCGGAGAGATCCGGGTCGTCGGGGTCGTCCACCGTGCGGTCTGGGGCGTACTCTCGGTCGACTTCGGCTGCCCCAGCTGGCAGCGGGAGGAGAGGATTCTGATGAAGAGAAAAAAAGAAAAAATAGCCGCCTGGTCAGAGGCCGGCTAACCCAAGCCGGTAGACGACGAGCAGAAAAAACTTACCACAGGCGGAGGATGGGCGCGGGAGTACGGCGCCTTGCCGAACTGCCACTCGTCGGTGAGCTTCAAGTTGGCGACGTAGTTCGCCATCAGGGCCACCTCGGCATGGAGCATCTCCCATGTGCTCAGCCGGCAAGGATCGAACCGGCCACTCATCTGGCACATCATGTGCGGCCGGCTTTGAAGAGGCAAGATCCGGCGCTCGACGAAGGCGGTCACCAAGTCGGACGCAAGCAGACCTTCCGACTGGATCATCACCCGAAGCCGGGAGATGGAAGCGTTCCCCGCTGGAGACAGGGATTTCGACCGGTAGCCCCAGGTCCACCGCCTCCCAGCCGGCGGGCCGGCTACGTAAGCCAGCAGGTTGACGTAGTCGCCGTGCCGGGCGACGTTCTTGACGTAGAAGTAAGACTTCTGCCACAGCTTGACCGACTGGATCAGAGGAATGTGGGGGAAGGGGTTGTCGTCGCTGGCCCTCTTCATCGCGATGAAGGCGCCGCAGGGAGCCGGCACGCCGGCGGAGACAGTGCCGAGCTTGTTCTGGAACAGTTCCGCCCAGAGCTCCAGCGTCGGCAGCACCCCCAAGTACCCTTCGCAGAGCGTGACGAAGGCCGAGAGTTGCAGCACTGCGTTGGGCGTGACGTGGTGCGGTTGGAGGTTGTAGAACTCGAGAAAGGACCGCATGAAGCTGCTCGCCGGGAAGCCGAAGCCCCGGAGGAAGTGCGTGCGGAAGACGACGCGCTCGCCTTCCTCCGGCGCCGGCGAGACCTCCTTCGCGGGCGCCAGGCGCACCTGCACGAGGTCGGCGGCGGGCAGACGCCGGGTCTGGCGGAGGAACTCGATGTGCTCGTCGTGGACGTTGGACCCATCCCACGAGCTCGACAAAGCCAGCGACATGGCGGCGTGGGAGGGCTACGGCACGAAGCTGCGTCGGGCGCGAGGAAGAAGAAGGAGAGCAGGAGGGACGGGGAGCGGGGGGGCGAACAGGCCCGTGCCTCTCCCCCTCCCCCCCTACTTGTAGGCGCGTGCGCCGGAGACGAGGAGGCGCGGCGTGGGGGATCGTGGGGATCGATCGTGCCCATCTCCCCCACGCCCGCGTTAATTATGCGCCTTGATGATGCGAGGTAACGGCCGCGGGGAGGCGAGTAGCCCCCTCGGGCCACAGAAGATCTGCGCCCGGGCCGAGGCCAGGGAGTGGCGGGCCCAGGCCTGCAGCGGCGTCCCGTCGCGCGCGTGTGACGGCAGGGCTTCCCCGCCACGTGGCTCGTCGTGGGGCCCGCGGCCGGTCCGCGGGTCAACCACGATCGCCCTAATAAAGAAAAGCGCTTTTTGGTCGGCTGCATCGACGCAGTCGGCCTCTCACGGTATGAAGCCGGCCAAGCTTCCCGTCCTTCCGTCCGCCATGAAGCTCGCCCGCCTTCGGGGACTACTGTCGGGGTAAATAGCCATGGGTAGCCCAGCCGGCTTCCCCTGGCCCCTTAGAAAAAATTATGAGCCCATCCGGCTCATAAGGAGACTCAAGACCTGGGCCGCCTCCCCCTAGCCGACTGCCGTCCTAGCCGGCTTGGGGGGCGGCCCGCCCTTTTTACCCCCATGAAGAAAACTGTGGAGGGCCGGCTATGGCACGGCCGGCTACCGCCGGGCCGGCTCCGATAAAGCAGTCAACGCCTTACCCGCGTTGTACGCCTCCACCCCGTGATGATGAAGCGGGGCGTGGCTACAGTGGGGCCTGCCACCCCCCAAAACCCGGAGCATGCCTGGTACAGCGCGTCGTGCGGGTAGCCGCGGCCCGCCCGGCGCGGCACTGTAGCCACGGCGGCTCTGACGCCTTCCACGACGGGCCGCCAGCGTGGCCCCCGAGGCGGTGGGCCCCTTCGAGCAGAGAGATGCCGAAGGCGGCCACACCCCCTCTCAAGCCGGCGAGACAGAGAGCCGGCTTCGCGTAGCCGGCCTGCCGCCTTCCTCGAAGGAGACACCCATTAAGGAGATAAGGTGCGGCGGGGCTACAGTAATCGCCCGCCAGGGCGGCGTTACTGTAGCCATGCTTACCCCGACCAAGCCTGCGCCAACAAACATGGAGCAACAGTAACCGGCCGCCAACAAGGCCCTGGCCAGTGGGGCCGGCCTGTCGACCCAGGAGCCGGCAGTCGGCGGGACCCACCAGCCGGCGGGCCCCAGAAGCTGGCGGAGAAGCCGGCGAGCATAGTCACAGACAGCTGGGCCCCGCGCCCAGTCGGATTACCATTGTACCCCCGGGGGGTAGGCCTATATAAACCCCCCGGTGCACCCATGCAAAGGGTTGGACTCTCTTTCTAGACATAGACATATACAAGGAGAAGAAGCAGGCTGAGCTAAGCCCTTCTTCCTCCTTCCACCCCAAACAGCTCAAGGAGCATTGTAGCCACCTGTGAACTTAGTAACCATGCGGAGACCCCGCAAAGCAGCAGTAGGGGTGTTATCTCCCCAGAGAGCCCTGAAGCTGGGTAAGATTCGCCGGCGTGCATGTCTACGCCTCATCCCGTTTCCAGGCACCGGCGACGTTCTATTGGCCCCCGCAATGATAAGCCACCCGTTGGCATATGTCGATCCTACCACCCGACACATATGCATTCTATTTACATGCGTCCAATGTCTTCACCGAGTCCTTGTCAGCTGAAGATACAGAGACACACATTTAAAACTGTTTTAATGCTATATATCCTTTGCCTAAATACCAGAGAAGTCGGAACGACCACCCGACAAACCAGGCGCGCGTGGGAACATGGAACAACTCTCAATGAGTTGCGTGCACGCCAGGTGTCCACCAAATGTAAACTGCCAGGGGCACTTGCGTAATTGCACTGTGCAGCCCTTCACCTTATAAATACACACTCGTGCAGTCATTATCTCCTCTTCCACCTCGCCATCCTGCTCAAACCGTAGCGCCACCACTAGCTCGAGTCGACGCTGGAGACGGAGCGCTTGGCTGCCGCGACCTCTTCGACGTCGTCCTCACGCAGGCTGCGGACCTTGTCTTCTCCGCTGCTGCGTAGGTGTCTTCCACCGCCAAACTAGGGCGTGGGAGATTGGACTGCTCGGCATCCTTTCCGCCCCGTCTAGCAGTTCTTCAAGTGGTAAATAAATTCGCTTGCTACCGCTTTTTCGATCTATTG
This sequence comes from Triticum monococcum, assembly GCA_034509565.1. NCBI lineage: Eukaryota > Viridiplantae > Streptophyta > Magnoliopsida > Poales > Poaceae > Triticum > Triticum monococcum. The sequence continues at coordinate 612,674,382 of CM067842.1, forward strand.
AATCTGTCTGCTTCACCCAAAAGTGGTTTCTGAAATTCCAAATCTGGATCTTCCTGTTTCTGCATCTCATATATTGCAAAGTATATTCACTTATGCTTCACAACTAGTTAGATTCCTCACTTGTACTTATTCATGGATTTGTACAAATCTAGAACCAACTCATTTCAAATAAGTGAATGTCTTCGCACTATGAGGTTGATGTCTTCAAACTAATTTATCTTCAAAATCTTCTGAGAATGCATATGACCTCTACCCCTTCCCTCGCATCTCTAATGCTGTCACAGGTACATGTCCGTGGGAGAATCCCTTGGTTCTCATAGTCTGCATTCATTTGCAGAATACTTACAACATCACATTGAATCTCCTGAAGCCAGTTCTTGTTTAACAAGTCATCGGAAGCCTTTCACTATTTTGAAGCCTCTCAATCTGAATATTATGGCAACTGAAAAATCCGCAAGGAAAGGTGGCAGGCAACACTGTGTCAATACTGCTTTGGACCTACCCCTAGATCTGTATGAACTTTACAAGTATGATCCTGAGGAGAACTATAATCAACGCCAAAAATCCATACAAGAAGCCCAAGATCTCCTCTGACAGGTTTTGGAGCCATCAGCAACGAAGCTATTACTCATGCATTCTCTACAACCAAGACCAGATCTTTCCTCATAAGCGTCTGGATTGTGATGCTATTGCTGGGCTGCCATGCCTTGAGGAGGCTCTGGACTGCTTCAGAGACGTTGGGTTGCTGCCATTTGTGATTGACAAAGAGCACTGGAACGAAGAGCTTCTGCTGCAGTATTATGCCACTCTACACATTCGAGGCTACAACAGGGATCCGAAGACTTGGATCCTTGTGTGGATGACAGGTGACGTACATCATGAAGCCAAAGCTCAAGACATTATTGAGCTTACTTCCCCGCCCACTCCAGGTGAGTTGTTTGAACCTAGTTGTCAGCTTCATCAGAATGAAAGGCAGAGCATATTCCAGAAGCCAGAGCCAAACATGAGTCAGATGCTGAGCATGATGAAGCCTTTGCCCCATGACGCCGACTACCCCAAGGAGTTCTTTGCTAAGGACCTCGAGTACTTGCCTCGCATAGTTTATCACATTCTGAGGCGTACTCTCTGGCCAATCAAAGGCAACTCTCTGAAGCCAAACTTGAAGGCGCCATGAATACATTGGTCTTCTATATCGTCCATGGCATCAGATTAAATACCCAGGATTTCTTCATCCAACAACTTGCAGCTTTTGGCATTGATCTCTTTGGACAGAAGTTTTATGCTCCCTGGGTTATGCGCCTGATCCAGCTTCATTCAACAATCAACTATCAGCCATCAGCGTGCAACCATGTCGTATGTTTGCCTGATGTTGATATGGAATATCAAGCCATCTACCCTGAGCCTGCCAAGAAGCCACTCTATCTTCAAAATGCAGAACATCAAAGCTTCACACAGCCAATTGAAGGCATTCATGTGCCAAATTCTACTACTCCTGCTTATCCTCTGGCTAGCAACTTGTGTTTTCCGCATCATGCCAACATTGAATCCACTCATGAGTCATTGCACACCCCGGTGCACTGCCGGAGGCATTCATATAGTCATATTTTGTTCTAAGTATCGAGTTGTAATTCTTGAGTTGTAAGTAAATGAAAGTGTGATGGTCATCATTATTAGAGCATTGTCCCATGTGAGGAAAGGATGATGGAGATTATGATTCCCCCACAAGTCGGGATGAGACTCCGGACGAAAAATATAAAAAAAAGAGAAAAAGAGGCCATAAAAAAGAGAAAGGGCCCAAATAAAAAAATAAAAAAATGAGAGAAAAAGAGAGAAGGGGCAATGCTACTATCCTTTTACCACACTTGTGCTTCAAAGTAGCACCATGATCTTCATGATAGAGAGTCTCCTATGTTGTCACTTTCATATACTAGTGGGAATCTTTCATTATAGAACTTGGCTTGTATATTCCAATGATGGGCTTCCTCAAAATGCCCTAGGTCTTCATGAGCAAGCGAGTTGGATGCACACCCACTAGTTTCTTTTGTTGAGTTTTCATATACTTATAGCTCTAGTGCATCCGTTGCATGGCAATCCCTACTCACTCACATTGATATCTATTGATGGGCATCTCCATAGCCCATTGATACGCCTAGCTAGTGTGAGACTATCTTCTCCCTTTTTGTCTTCTCCTCAACCACCCTTCTATTCCACATATAGTGCTATATCCATGGCTCACGCTCATGTATTGCATGAAGATTGAAAAAGTTTGAGAACATCAAAAGTATGAAACAATTGCTTGGCTTGTCATCGGGGTTGTGCATTATTTAAATATTTTGTGTGGTGAAGATAGAGCATAGTCGGACTATATGATTTTGTAGGGATAACTTTCTTTGGCCATGTTATTTTGAGAAGACATGATTGCTTTATTAGTATGCTTGAAGTATTATTGTTTTCATGTCAATATTAAAATTTTATTTTGAATTTTATGGATCTGAATATTCTTGCCACAATAAAGAAGATATCATTGATAAATATGTTAGGTAGCATTCCACATCAAAAATTCTGTTTTTATCATTTACCTACTCGAGGACGAGCAGGAATTAAGCTTGGGGATGCTGATACGTCTCCAACGTATCTATAATTTTTGATTGTTCCATGCTATTATATTATCAACCTTGGATGTTTTATATGCATTTATATGCTATTTTATATGATTTTCGGGACTAACCTATTAACCTAGAGCCCAATGCCAGTTTCTGTTTTTTCCTTGTTTTAGAGTATCGCACAAAAGGAAAATCAAACGGAGTCCAATTGCCTGAAACTTGACGGAACTTATTTTTGGACCAGAAGAAGCCCACGGAGTATCAGAGATGGACCATAAGAGTCCCGGGCTGCCCACGAGGGTGGGGGGTGCGCCCCCTGCCTCGTGGACAGCCCGGAGATCCACTGACGTACTTCTTCCTCCTATATTTATCCATATACCCTAAAAACTTCGAGGAGCACAATAGATCGGGAGTTCTGCCGCCAGAAGCCTCCGTAGCCACCGAAAACCAATCTAGACCCGTTTCGGCACCCTACCGGAGGTGGAATCCCTCTCCAATGGCCATGTTCATCATCCCGGTGCTCTCCATGATGAGGAGGGAGTAGTTCTCCCTCGGGGCTGAGGGTATGTACCAGTAGCTATGTGTTTGATCTCTCTCTCTCTCTCTCTCTCTCTCTCTCTCTCTCTCGTGTTCTTGAGGTGATACGATCTTGATGTATCGCGAGCTTTGCTATTATAGTTGGATGTTATGATGTCTCTCCCCCTCTACTCTCTTGTAATGGATTGAGTTTTCCCTTTGAAGTTATCTTGTAGGATTGAGTCTTTAAGGATTTGAGAACACTTGATGTATGTATTGCGTGGGATACCCGTGGTGACAATGGGGTATTCTATTGATCCACTTCGTGTATGTTTTGGTGATCAACTTGCGGGTTCCGCCCATGAACCTATGCATCAACGTGCAACCATGTCGTATTTTTGCCTGATATTGATATGGACTATGAAGACATCTACCCTGAGCCTGCCAAGAAGCCAGTCCATCTTCAAAATGCAGAACATCAAAGCTTCACACAGCCAATTGAAGGCATTCATGTGCCAAATTCTGCTACTCCTGATTATCCTCTGGCTGGCAACTTGCGTTTGCCGCATCGTGCCAACATTGAATCCACTGCCAGCACCATTGCTTAAAGGCCTCAGAAGCGTCACCGTGTCCTCAACGACCGTGAGCTTCTGGTATCTTTGCATCAAAAGAAGGATATGCATCATGACTGGCTGAAGCACCAAATGCAGAGTCTCTTGGTTGGTGTAAATCGCATTTGCAGCTTGGCCACCAAGAACTCATTCGCCGCTCATGAAGCCTGTCGGCAGTCCTGGAAGAGCCTCACATTGCTCTTCTCTGAAGATGATCTTCACGAAGATGGCTTCACACAGACATTCAAGTTTGATTCTAGGCCTCCACAATCAGCAAGCTGGCGTCGAACCCATTCAATTGAAGATTCTAAACATTCATCTTCGACTGCAACTGTTGTTGCAAGAGTCGTCGATGAAGAAGGTGACTCCACTTCACCAACTATGGCTTCACTTCATCTTGACTCCGCGGCAGGCCCATCTACACCGCCCAACTCCAACATCGACCCTGCTCCAACATCTTCTCCAACTGGGAACGAGTAGCTACTCTATGTCTTCAAACCTTTTTGGCTCGTACTGACAAAAGGGGGAGAAGCATATGATGTTGATAGTCTTCAAGCGGGTCCGTATGGGGTGGTTGCTTTATTTTTGCTAAGTTCTTACCACTCTCGTTTTGAAACTATTTGGATCTTGGGTTGTAACACTCAAACTTGATGGCCGTCTTCTACTCTTGTTGCTACTTTCTGATGCGATGATAAATTCCGCATGGATTCATTCTATAGATGCCCATTTCTCATTATGCATTTCATTATCTTCGCTATTCTTATATATGCATGATGAATTGTCTTCGTGAGTTGAAGAGTGATACGTCTCCAACGTATCTATAATTTTTGATTGTTCCATGCTATTATATTATCAACCTTGGATGTTTTATATGCATTTATATGCTATTTTATATGATTTTTGGGACTAACCTATTAACCTAGAGCCCAGTTCCAGTTTCTGTTTTTTCCTTGTTTTAGAGTATCGCAGAAAAGGAAAATCAAATGGAGTCCAATTGACCTGAAACTTCACGAAACTTTTTTTTGGACCAGAAGAAGCCCACGGAGTATCAGAGATGGACCGGAAGAGTCCCGGGCTGCCCACGAGGGTGGGGACGCGCCCACCCCCCTGGGCGCGCCCCCTGCCTCATGGACAGCCCGAAGATCCACTGACATACTTATTCCTCCTATATTTATCCATATACCCTAAAAACTTCGAGGAGCACAATAGATCGGGAGTTCCGCCGCCAGAAGCCTCCGTAGCCACCGAAAACCAATCTAGACCCGTTCCGGCACCCTGCCAGAGGGGGAATCCCTCTCCGGTGGCCATCTTCATCATCCCGGTGCTCTCCATGATGAGGAGGGAGTAGTTCTCCTCGGGGCTGAGGGTATGTACCAGTAGCTATGTGTTTGATCTCTCTCTCTCGTGTGTTCTTGAGGTGATACGATCTTGATGTATCGCGAGCTTTGCTATTATAGTTGGATGTTATGATGTCTCTCCCCTCTACTCTCTTGTAATGGATTGAGTTTTCCCTTTGAAGTTATCTTATCGGATTGAGTCTTTAAGGATTTGAGAACACTTGATGTATGTCCTGCGTGGGATACCCGTGGTGACAATGGGGTATTCTATTGATCCACTTCATGTATGTTTTGGTGATCAACTTGCGGGTTCCACCCATGAACCTATGCATAGGGGTTGGCACACGTTTTCGTCTTGACTCTCCGGTAGAATCTTTGGGTCACTCTTTGAATTTCTTTGTGTTGGTTTGAATAGATGAATCTGAGATTGTGTGATGCATATCATGTAATCATACCCACGGATAGTTGAGGTGACATTGGAGTATCTAGGTGACATTAGGGTTTTGGTTGATTTGTGTCTTAAGGTGTTATTCTAGTACGAACTCTATGATAGATTGAACGGAAAGAATAGCTTCACGTTATTTTACTACGGACTCTTGAATAGATCGATCAGACAGGATAACTTTGAGGTGGCTTCATACCCTACAATAATCTCTTCGTTTGTTCTCCGCTATTTGTGACTTTGGAGTGACTCTTTGTTGCAAGTTGAGGGATATTTATGTCATCCAATTATGTTATTATTGTTGAGAGAACTTGCACTAGTGAAAGTATGAACCCTAGGTCTTGTTTCCTAACATTGCAATACTGTTTGTGCTCACTTTTATCATTAGTTACCTCGCTGTTTTTATATTTTCAGATTACAAAAACCTATATCTATCATCCATATTGCACTGGTATCACCATCTCTTCGCCGAACTAGTGCAGCTATACAATTTACCATTGTATTGGGTGTGTTGGGGACACAAGAGACTCTTTCTTATCTGGTTGGATGGTTGTTTGAGAGAGACTATCTTCATCCTATGCCTCCTACGGATTGATAAACCTTAGGTCATCCACTTGAGAGAAATTTGCTACTGTCCTACAAACCTCTGCACTTGGAGGCCCAACAACGTCTACAGGAAGAAGGTTGTGTAGTAGACATCAAGCTCTTTCCTGGCGCCGTTGCCGGGAAGGTTAGCACTTGAAGGTATATCTTTAGATCTTGCAATCGAATCTTTTTGTTTCTTGTTTTAGCACAAGTTTAGTTTATAAAAGAAAATTACAAATAATATAGGTTAGCTCATATGCTTCATCTTTTTAATATCTATCATGAAAATAAGGATTCCAGTAATTGTGCTCAAGTGCTAGAATAAGAATGCATTGGAATGTTTGGCACTAATTATTTGAATGATGAGCATGATTTCAATGTTGTTAGTATGAATTCCTTGAATATCCATGATGCTAATGATATGCAAAGCCACAAGCTTGGGGAAGCTATGTTTGATGAAGATGATGTTTTTTGTCCCCCAAGTTATGATGAACAAATTTATTGTGATGAAAGCATGCCTCCTATTTATGATGATTATATTGATGAAAGTGGATTTGGAGATGGCATGACTTTATTTTGTGATGAATCCACTATTTCGGAAGAGGTTCCACTTGATTATGAGCACAAAGTTGCTATCTATGATGATTGTTCTGATGACTTGTATGCTATCAAGAATAATTATAAACATGAAACTTGTCATCACGATTTTAGTTTTCAATTGGATTATGCCTCACATGATAATTATTTTGTTGAGTTTGCTCCCACTACTATTCCGAATGAAAAGAATTTTGCTTATGTGGAGAGTAGTAAATTTTCTATGCTTGTAGATCATGAAAAGAATGCTTTACATGATATTTATATTGTTGAATTCATTCATGATGCTACTGAAAATTATTATGAGGGAGGAACATATGCTTGTAGGAATTGCAATAATATCAAGTTTCCTCTCTATGTGCTTAAAATCTTGAAGTTACACTTGTTTTGCCTTCCTATGCTAGTTGATTATTGTTCCCATAAATTGTTTGCTCACAAAATCCCTATGCATAGGAAGAGGGTTATACTTAAATGTGCTAGTCATATTTTTCATGATGCTCTCTTTATGTTTCAATTCTTATCTTTTATGTGAGCATCATTGAAATCATCATGCCTAGCTAGGGGCGTTAAACGATAACGCTTGTTGGGAGGCAACCCAATTTTATTTTTTGTTCCTTGATTTTTGCTCCTCTATAGAAATAAATAATTTATATATAATTAGTGTTTGTGCCAAGTAGAACCGTTGGGAAGACTTGGGGAAAGTCTTTGCGATCATGTTGTAAAAAACAGAAACTTTAGCGCTCACGAGATTTGCTGCCATGTTTTACTGGAGAGTGATATTTAGTTAATTATTTTTTCAGATGATTAATAGATAAATTCCTCACGTCCAGCTATTTATTCTAGAATTTTTGGGGTTCCATAAGTATACGTTTGATCCAGATTACTACAGACTGTTCTGTTTTTGACAGATTCTGTTTTCTATGTGTTGTTTGCTTATTTTGATGAGTCTATGAGTAGTATCGGGGGGTATGAACCATAGAGAAGTTGTAATACACTAGATATTCCACCAATATGAATTTATAATGAGTTCACAACAGTACCTAAGTGATTTATTTTCTTATACTAATAGAGCTTACGAGTTTTCTGTTAAGTTTTGTGTTGTGAAGTTTTCAAGTTTTGGGTAAAGATTCGATGGACTATGGAATAAGGGGTGGCAAGAGCCTAAGCTTGGGTATTCCCAAGGCACCCCAAGGTAATATTCAAGGACAACCAAAAGACTAAGCTTGGGGATGCCCTGGAAGGCATCCCCTCTTTCGTCTTCGTTCATCGGTAACTTTACTTGGAGCTATATTTTTATTCACCACATGATATGTGTTTTGCTTGGAGCATCATTTTATTTTGTTAGGATTTGCCCATGAACCTATGCATAGGGGTTGGCAAACGTTTTCATCTTGACTCTCCAGTAGAATCTTTGGGGCACTCTTTGAAGTTCTTTGTGTTGGTTTGAATAGATGAATCTGAGATTGTGTGATGCATATCGTATAATCATACCCACGGATACTTGAGGTGACATTGGAGTATCTAGGTGACATTAGGGTTTTGGTTGATTTGTGTCTTAAGGTGTTATTCTAGTACGAACTCTATGATAGATTGAACGGAAAGAATAGCTTCATGTTATTTTACTACGGACTCTTGAATAGATCGATCAGAAAGGATAACTTTGAGGTGGTTCCATACCCTACAATAATCTCTTTGTTTGTTCTCCGCTATTAGTGACTTTGGAGTGACTCTTTGTTGCATGTTGAGGGATAGTTATGTGATCCAATTATGTTATTATTGTCGAGAGAACTTGCACTAGTGAAAGTATGAACCCTAGGCCTTGTTTCCTAGCATTCAATACCGTTTGTGCTCACTTTTATCATTAGTTACCTCGCTGTTTTTATATTTTCAGATTACAAAAACCTATATCTATCATCCATATTGCACTGTTATCACCATCTCTTTGCCGAACTAGTGCACCTATACAATTTACCATTGTATTGGGTGTGTTGGGGACACAAGAGACTCTTTGTTATTTGGTTGCAGTGTTGTTTGAGAGAGACCATCTTCATCCTACGCCTCCTACAGATTGTAAACCTTAGGTCATCCACTTGAGGGAAATTTGCTACTCTCCTACAAACCTCTGCACTTGGAGGCCCAACAATGTCTACAAGAATAAGGTTGTGTAGTAGACATCAAAGAGGATCTCCACTAAGTAAAACCTGCCATGTGCATTTGCATTCAAAAGCAAACTACTTATATGCACATCTTCATGGGGAGCCCTTTGCAACATATGAAGACCATGACTTTGATCCTTAACTTTCACATACTTTAAACCCCATTGAAAACTTCAACCAGTTTGTCATCAATCAACAAAAATGGGGAGATTGTAAGTGCATCTAGTGCCACCCTAGTTGCTTTTGGACTATTGACAACAAACTTGGTTTAGGGACTAATGTGTTTGTGAGAATTGCAGGATAACACAGGTAGTAGTCCCTTATTGAATCGGTTTACCTATCAGAGATGACCCCTAAAAATGTGTGAAGACATCGAAGACAATGGTGGTTTGTGAAGACATTCACGATGAAGATAATGGCATGTGAAGACATTCACTTGAAGACTATGGAGTGCAAATACATAGTTGTTTCGTAGTTTCCTTTCCTTCTTTATTGAGTCATAGGAACCACCGTACTGTTAAGTGGGGTCCAAGTGAACAAAGTCAGAGTGACTGATGTGATGCTCAACATAAATCCTATGTCTTCGAGCAAAGATAATGAGAGCAAATCTTATCCAGAGCTGAATGAGTTAGCTTTGCTTGTAGCCCAAGTCAAGCTGCCGTGTGTGTTTGAAATCCGGTTGTTGGACACGTGTCGGTTCCTTAGTGACCTAGGGTCATTTCGGACATATCATGTCGGGTTGCCTCCAAGCTATAAATAGCCCACCCCCTACACCATAATTTGGTGGCTGCTCAGAGTTAGTGCATGGTTTTTGTCGTTTGAGAGCAACCCACCTCCGAAGCTTTTAAGAGATAGATCCTTGCGAGGACAAAGCCCAAAAAACCTAGATCCAAAGAGTGCTAGGCATGACTGAAGTCTTTCTGTCTGTGTGACCTGATGACTTGTTACACTTCAGGACTATGAATCCTCCAGCTAGGCGTCGCATTCTGAGCATCCAAGAGCCATTGTGGATCGTCAGTGAACGAAGTCTATGAAGGTTTGGAAGTCTACCTTGAAGACTTACCAGAGTGATTGGGTGAGGACTGGGTGTCCTTAGCTCAAGGGGAATAAGGTGAAGACGCGGTCATCTGAGTTCAATCTCAACCTCCCTAACCAAACGTACAGTTGTCACAGCAACTGGAACTGGTCTACCAAATCCTTGTCTTCACCAAGCTACTGGTTCTATCCCCACTTCCTTTTACATTTCAGTTTGTCTACGTGAAGTCATTGCTCATTTGCCTGATCTAATTGACTTCACTGTGTGAAGACTATTACCTGTTTTGCTTCATACTGTCTTCCATTCTGATCCATAATACCTAGCTGCTGATAGTGTCTGTACTTTCACTATACTGCTCACTTGACTATGGCTTGTCTAGGGTAGTCTATCTTCCGCTACATATCAATAGGTTCATTTCATCTATTTGTCTTCAAAGACCTCATGTTTTGAATACTTTCATAAAAATCGCCTATTCACCCCCTCTACTCGATAACCAGCACTTTTAGCCTATGACATATCAAGCATGGAAAGTACTGGGAACTACTCGATCGTTCTCGTTGACAGGAAAAGCATGCCTCCCATAATGTTTTTATCTCTATCTTTTTCACTTTAAGCTCTGGCACCTCTACAAATCCAACTTCCCTTTGCGAAGGGTCTTTCTTTTACTTTATGCAATTTTTATTTTTAATTTGATTCTCCATCTTCTCTTATAAAGCACCAATTAAGGGCCACTATGATCGTACTTGAGCATTGGGTGTAGCTAATATGCGTGTGTGTTTCATGAATTGATCAATCATTGAGCATAATGGGCTAGGGATAACTTATTTTAGCATTGATATTTTGAAAGACATGGTTTCTTGTTGATATGCTTGAGTATTTAAGTATCATGTCAAAACTAGACTATTGCTTTGAACCATATAAAAGTCCAAATGTCCATGCTATAAAGAAAAGAATACGTGATGACATGTTAGGCAGCATTCCACATCAAAAATTCTATTTTTATCATTTACCTACTCGAGGACGAGCAGGAATTAAGCTTGGGGATGCTGATACGTCTCCAACGTATCTATAATTTTTGATTGTTCCATGCTACTATATTACCATTCTTGGATGTTTTACAATCATTTATAGTCATTTTATACTAACCTATTGACATAGTGCCAAGTGCCAGTTGCTATTTTCTGCATGTTTTTTATATCACAGGAAATCAATATCAAATGAAGTCCAAACGCAGTGAAACTTTTTTGGAATTTTTTGTACCACAAGACATCCAGTGGGCCAAAGAAGTACCAAAGAGGGAACCCGAGGCGAGCATAAGACACCAGGGCGTGCCTAGAGGCCCAGGCACGCCCTGGTGAGTTGTGCCCACCTTGGTGGCCTACCAAACCACCTCTTTGCTCTATAAATACCCCAATATTACAAAAACCCTAGGGGAGTCGACGAAAATCAATTCTAGCCGTCGCAAGTTCCAGAATGATGTCTACTATGCAACTTTATTCTTGTAGACACATGTTGGGCCTCCAAGCGCAGAGTTTTGTAGGACAGTAGCAATTTTCCCTCAAGTGGATGATCTAAGGTTTATCAATCCATGAGAGGTGTAGGATAAAGATGGTCTCTCTCAAACGACCCTGCAACCAAATACAAGAAATCTCTTGTGTGCCCAACACACCCAATACAATGGCAAATTGTATAGGTGCACTAGTTCGGTGAAGAGATGGTGATAAAAGTGTAATATGGATGGTAGAAAGATATTTTTATAATATGAATAAATAAAAACATCAAGGTAGGAAATAGTAAACAGGCACAAAAACGGTATTTCAATGCTTAAAAACAAGGCCTAGGGTTCGTACTTTCGCTAGTGCAATCTCTCAACAATGCTTACATAGTTGGATCATATGATTATCCCTCAAAGTGTAACGAAGAATCACTCCCGAGTTCCTATTAGCGGAGAACAAAAGATAGGAATTGTTTGTAGGGTACGAAGCCACCTCAAAGCTATTCTTTCCGATCGATCTATTCAAGAGTTCGTACTAAAATAACACAAAGCTATTGTTTCCATTCGATCTATCCAAGAGTTCGTACTAGAATAGCACCAAAGAAAATTCATATTCATAATACTTAATCCACACAAAGAACTACAAAGAGTGCCCCAGGATTTCTACCGGAGAAACAAAGACAAGAACGTGCATCAACCGCTATGCATAGATTACCCCAATATCACTATGTGTCGTAGATTTTTCACGGCAGATGTCCTTACTTTGAGGACTTAGTCGTGAGGCCAACGCATCTATGTGGTAGCTTGAGAGGGGTTGAACGGGACAAGAGACACGAAGTTTTACCTAGGTTCGGCCCCTCATGGTGGAGGTAAAAGCCTAGATCATGCTTCATATATTGATGATGATGAACATGATTACAAGGGTGCTCTATGTCGAGAGCTATAGACTTGTCTGTCTAACCCTAACTTGTGAAACTTGTCTATTGAGACGTGTAGAAAAACTTGACCCTCTTGGGGCACCCCGCCCCTCCTTATATAAAAACGGGCGGGTTACATGTAGAGTCCTAGTCAGATTAGGACTTAAACTATCCTAACCTTTTATCACGTGCTTCCATCCATGGGCTTCTTAATGTCTTGGGCTTCTTAACATCTCGGGCTTATTAACCCCGGGCGACTCTGTCTGCTAGGTTATAACTATCTTCGGGTCATAACTGTCTGCCGGGTTAGAGACTATCTGTCGGCTTACAATTCTCTGCCGACTTACAACTGTCTGTCGGCTTACCACTATCTGCCGGCTTACCACTATCTGCCGGCTCACCAATGGGTCACCCGGCTCGGCCGGGTCATCAGTGAGTCGTCAGTCCTCGAGCAGTTTACCAATGAAATACCAAGTCCCAGCCGGGTCATACCATGGGGTATATCCCCGACATTAGCCCCAGTTTAATTTGGATTTATCAATGTTAAACTGATCCTGATCATCCTTAAGTCCTTGTCATTTCCTTCTTCTGAAAAATCCGGATCAATAGGCAGCCTCATAATCAATTTGCTAACATTGGTTTCTCTCAGAAAAATATTGTGAAGAATAATTCATTTGATTCAGCTCCCAATGCTTAACAAAAAATATTGGTCTTGAAACACTCATCTGATTTTCAACTGGCTTGAAGATGTAGAACTTGCCGGTTTAACATTGCCAAAATTGTCTGTTTGTAAATATTGATGACACCGGGTCATAATTGTTGCTAACATCAAGCTTGAAAATATACCTCCCTTATATGCATACTTGTAGCTCCCAAGTATTAAGAAGGGAGCGTAGTAACAGCTTAAGAATTGCTTCAATATCAATGTTGCAACCTTGAAGAAATCCAGGTTGTTCATCTCAATCACTAGTCAAATTGAATATTCCACATATGTATCCCCCAAGTGCCGGGTTGTCATGCTTGCAGCAACCTGGGACTTGTAATTGCATTATGCTCATAAAAACTTCAACCAGTGTAGCCCCCAAGGGCCGGGTCATTATGCAATAATGAGCAGGGACTTTGTAGATATGATCATGTAGACTTGAACAACAACGTGTAGCCCCCAAGGGTCGGCTCATTACAATGTGATGAGTCGGGTCTTCAATAAGGCAAGTAAAAAAATGACCTTGCATTAGCCCCCAAGTGCCATGGTGCATGCTTGCAGCGACATGGGACTTCCACATTTGATATAATCATGATTCGAATAATGTAGCCCCCAAGTGTCCGGTCGTAAGCCTGCAGCGACTCAGGACTATTCCTTCATTTGTAGAATAAATCAGATCCATTGATAAAATAACCATTGCGCTAAAGCGACTTTGAAAACTTCAACCATAATATTGGTTATTGATAACCATAAATATCCAGCCATGTTGGCTATTCAAGATTTGAATAATATAATCCGGTATGAAAACCTCAATCATTCAATATCATCATGACAATCCAACCAAATTTGGCTATTTAAAGATTTGAATACCTTATCGGTTGAAAAGTAAATCCAGAGTTTTAAATACTCAGTGGCTCTTGGCTGATGGTGACTTAATGCGCATCCATTTCAATCCGGGATTTTTTGTAACCCGGTAGCTTATAGCCTTTGTGAAAATCAATAATTGACAACCCTTTTGAAACACCAATTTCAATTTTTGATGATGGGCTTGAACTTAATCATTTATATAAGTCATAGCTCTGCAAATCTTGCACGGAGTTTAAACAACATATGCCCTGGCGACTTAATGTCAAAAGCCAGGGCGGGTAATAACCCAAACACAATATAGTCTTATGCAATTATGGAAAAGACTAGCATTAAAGCCATTCAAGCCTAAACATACTGGCAACTCAAAGTCAAAATCCAGGGAGGGTTATCAAACCTCGCATATTCATATAACTAGGAAAACATACCTCTAGGATTGATTTATACTGTTGGCTTACATTGCCATGCCCAGTGAGGGTAATAATCCAATGCTTTATAAGCGCATGAATTCCAATGGCGCAAACCAAAATATACTGGCGACTTAACGTCCAAAACCAGGCTGGGTAAAATAAAAACCCCAGAAAGGATCATAATATGAACCATAAGGCATGATAGCCATCATCAGTTTCCAATCATGTATCATCATGTCACAAGAGGCAAACCTCAACAAAGTAACTTCAAATCAAATAAAAACCAGAAAACAAGGCTTTCATAGGCGGCCAGGCCTAAAACCCAAGTGCTTTTCATGGTCTTGCATAACCACTAGTTGAATCTTCAACCCTTGTACGCGGACCTCACATAACCAACTGTCGTTTTAACCTTGATAATTTCAGGGTCTTTAATAAGATTGACTTCAAGAATTCGGCGGGTTAGCCCAGGATTACCTGGGTGGAGTGGCAGCCGTATAAGGGAGGATCAACTAAAATTGCTTGGTGCTATGCACCTGGCGTTTCAAACCAAGAGGGTTTAAAACTATGTTCTTTGAACAGGGAGCCCCCAAGGGATATATATCGACATGTGCTTGCCGGGTACCTATGTTTGAGCTCTACTGTGCAGCAGACTCTCTTTGGGAGCTGAATCAAATGAATTATTCTTCACAATATTTTTCTAAGAGAAACCAATCTCAGCAAATTGATTATGAGGCTTGCCTATTGATCCAGATCTTTCAGAAGAAGGAAATGACAAGGACTTAAGGATGATCAAGATCAGTTTAACAAGGATAAATCCAAATTAAACTGGGGGCTAATGTCTGGGAGATACCCCGCGGTATGACCCGGCCAGAGTTATGACCCGGCTAGGACTTGGTATTTCATTGGTAAACCGCTCGAGGACTGATGACTCACTAATGAACCGGCCGAGCCTGGGACCCATTGGTGAGCCGGCACACAGTGGTAGGCCGGCAGACAGTTGTAAGCCGGCTCACCAATGGGTCACCAGGCTCGGCCGGGTTATCAGTGAGTCGTCAGTCCTCGGGCGGTTTACCAATGAAATACCAAGTCCCAGCCGGGTCATAACTCCGGTCGGGTCATACCGTGGGGTATATCCCCAACACCACGGGAATCCACGAGTTGAGTGCCAAAACATATATGAAGTGAATCAATACGATACCCCATTGTCACCACAAGTATTCAATTGCAAGACATATATCAAGTGTTCTCAAATCCATAAAAGTATTCAATCCGATGACAACAAGATCTCAAAGGGAAAAACTCAATTCATCACAACAAGATAGGGAGGGGAGAAACATTATATGATCCGACTATATTAAAAAAGTCCATGACATAGATCACGAGAGAGAGAGAGAGAGATAAATCACATAGCTACTGGTACAAATCCTCAGCCCCGAGGGTGGACTACTCCCTCCTCATCGTGGTGGCTGCCGGGATGATGAAGATGGCCACCGGAGATGATTCCCCGCTCTGGCAGGGTGCCGGAATGGGTCTAGATTGGTTTTCGGTGGCTACGGAGCCCTACGGCGGCGGAAATTCTAATCTAGGTTAACCCCGAGGCGTTGGAATATTTGGGAATTTATAGTGCAAAGAAGGGGCATGGGAGGCCACCGAGGTGGCCACAACCCACCTGGGCGCGCCAGGGGGGCCTGGCACGCCCTGGTGGGTTGTGCCCCCCTCGGTGCACCCCCCAGGTGTTGCTTTGGCCCATCGGGAGTCTTCTGGCCCATAGAAAATCCACAAAAACTTTCGTGGTGTTTGGACTCCGTTTGATATTGATTTTCTGCGATGTAAAAAACAAGCAAAAACAGCAACTGGCACTGGGTCAATAAGTTAGTCCCAAAAAATGATATAAAGTTGCTATAAAATGATTGTAAAACATCCAAGAATGATAATATGTTGGCATGAATACTTCATAAATTATAAATACGTTGGAGACGTATCACAGAACCACCAGATCTGTCATGGAGTTGTCATGGCAGATGTCCTAGCGAAAGGACTTAGTCGTAGGGCCATCGCAACTAGGAAGTTTAAAGGGGTTAATCGGGACAAAGGACATGAGAGGCTTTATACTAGTTCGGCCCCTTACGATGAAGGTAAAAGCCTACGTCTAGTTGTGTTTGGAATTGCTGGGGTTTCGAAGACCAGGGAGCGAATATGCTTGTCCTGGCGTCGAGTTGTTGTCTCTTGACCTAAGCCGCTGCCGGGTCGTCCCCTTATATACACGGGTTGATGCCTGGCGGCCTACAGAGTCCCGGCCGGCTTGTAAAACGTGTCTGGCTCGGTGACTTCTTTTACATGCCTTACTTTACAAGTTTTTCCTTACAATGGCGGTTTACAATATTGGGCCTTAAGCCGCATCTAGGCTTAGGCCTTCTATAAGTCTTAATAAACTATCACCTTGAATGTTACTGGGCTTCTTTTGTAACCTGCCATTGGGGCTGACCCGGCCCCTCCTGGGCGGGTCTTACCTGGTATCTATATTCCCAACATTAGGCCCCAGGTTGACTTTGAACTTTGTTCCTTGTCAATCTTCAATACTTAGATGAAATACATCTTCCTCTCTCTGTAAAAATTCTGTAACTCGTCGTGACGTCATCTTCTGAAAACAAAAAAACTGTTATGACGTCATCCTCCACGGATCTTTATCTTTTAATGTCTTCCGAGAATCGAGGCGTCTGTTTAGTCGGATAATCATTATTTGGGTCTTCCTCGATTTTCGCGCCCGCATGTTCACTTATCTCCTTATAAATAGGCACGCCCCAGTCTTTCTTATTCTTCTCTTTCTCAGTCTTCTTCCTCTCGCAACCCTTGATAACCCACAAGTGAAGGGGATCAATTGTAGCCTCTTTCGATAAGTAAGAGTGTCGAACCCAACAAGGTGCTAAAGGTAGAACAAATATTCCCTCAAGTTCTATCGACCACCGATACAACTCTACGCACACTTGACGTTCGCTTTACCGGAAACAAGTATGAAACTAGAAGTACTTTGTAGGTGTTTTTGGGTAAGCTTGCAAGAAAGTAAAGAGCACATAAATAAAAGCTAGGGGCTGTTTAGATAAAGGCACAACTAAATTATTTTTAGTAAAGAGCTTTTGTCAACAAGAAAGTTATTTGTCCCTAGGCAATCGATAACTAGACCGGTAATCATTATTGCAATTTTATTAGAGGGAGAGGCATAAGCTAACATACTTTCTCTACTTGGATCATATGGACTTATGATTGGAACTCTAGCAAGCATCCGCAACTACTAAAGATTCATTAAGGTAAAACCCAACCATAGCATTAAAGTATCAAGTCCTCTTTATCCCATAGCAAACAACCTACTTACTCGGGTCTATGCTTCTGTCACTCACGCCACCCACCATAAGCAAATCATAAGCATATTGCAAACCCTACAGCGGGAATCCCTCATGCTTGCGCGACACGGAGAGCACCATAGGACAACACCAATAATAAAACATACAACTCAAGCCAATCACGATCATCAAATAGCCATTAGGACAAAGTGGATCTACTCAAACATCATAGGATAGCCATACATCATAGGGAAATAATACATAGCGTTGAGCACCATGTTTAAGTAGAGATTACAGCGGGTAAGAGAGGGGTTACACCGCTGCATAGAGGGGGGAAGAGTTGGTGATGATGGCGGTGAAGTTGTTGGTGAAGATGGCGGTGATGGTGATGGCCCCGGCAGCGCTCCGGCGCCACCGGAAGCAAGGGGAGAGGGCCCGCCTTCTTCTTCTTCTTCTTCTTCTTCTTCCTTGACCTCCTCCCTAGATGGGAGAAGGGTTTCCCCTCTGGTCCTTGGCTCCCATGGTGTGGGAGGGGCCAGATCCCCTCCGAGATTGGATCTATGTCTCTGTTTCTCTATGGTTTTGCGTTCTCTCCTGGCTTTGTTTCACCGTTTCATATATATATATATATGGAAATCCGTAACTCCGATTGGCCTGAAACCTTCGCCGTGATTTTTTCCCGAATATTAGCTTTCTTGCGGCAAAAGAAGAGCGTCAACCGCCTTACGGTGGGCTCACGAGGGTAGGGGCACGTTGATTTTCCTTCCATATTTTCCAAAGATAAGCTCCATCCGT
This sequence comes from Triticum monococcum, assembly GCA_034509565.1. Taxonomy (NCBI): domain Eukaryota; kingdom Viridiplantae; phylum Streptophyta; class Magnoliopsida; order Poales; family Poaceae; genus Triticum; species Triticum monococcum. The sequence goes on from CM067842.1 coordinate 612,692,784, forward strand.
TTTTATCCCGTTTGGACTCCATTTGATATGGATATTCTGCGAAACCAAAAACATGCAACAGACAGGAACTGGCACTGGGCATTGGATCAATATGTTAGTCCCAAAAATAATATAAAAAGTTGCCAAAAAGTATATGAAAGTTGAATAATATTGGCATGAAACAATCAAAAATTATAGATACGATGGAGACGTATCAGCATCCCCAAGCATAATTCCTGCTCGTTCTCGAGTAGGTAAATGATAAAAAAGATAATTTTTGATGTGGAATGCTACCTAGCATAATCTTGATCATATGTCTAATCATGGCATGAATATTAAGACACGAGTGATTCAAAGCAATAATCTATCCTTTGACATAAAGACAATAATATTTCAAGCATACCAACCAAGCAACTATGTCTTATTGAAATAACATAGCCAAAGAAAGCTCATCCCTACAAAATCATATAGTCTGGCTATGCTCCATCTTCACCACACAAAGCATTCACATCATGCACAACCCCTATGACAAGCCAAGCAATTGTTTCATACTTTTGACGTTCTCAAACCTTTTCAACTTTCACGCAATACATGAGCGTGAGCCATGGACATAGCACTATAGGTGGAATAGAATATGATGATGGGGGTTATGTGGAGAAGACAAAAAAAGGAAGAAAGTCTCACATCAACTAGGCGTATCAACGGGCTATGGAGATGCCCATTAATAGATATCAATGTGAGGAGTAGGGATTGCCATGCAACGGATGCACTAGATCTATAAGTATATGAAAGCTCAAACTGAAACTAAGTGGGTGTGCATCCAACTTGCTTGCTCATGAAGACCTAGGGCATTTGAAGAAGCCCATCGTTGGAATATACAAGCCAAATTCTATAATTAAAATTCCCACCAGTATATGAAAGTGATAACTCAAGAGACTCTCTATATGAAGAACATGGTGCTACTTTGAAGCACAAGTGTGGTAAAAGGATAGTAACATTGCCCCTTCTCTCTTTTTCTCTCTTTTTTTTCTTTTTTTCTTTTTTTGTAGGCTTCTTTGGCCTCTCTCTCTTTTTTGGGGGGGCTTATTTGGCCACTTTTATTTTGATAACCTCACATGGGACAATGTTCTAATAATGATGATCATCACACTTTTATTTACTTACAACTTAATAATACAACTCGATATCTAGAAAAAAGATATGACTCTATATGAATGCCTCCGGCGGTGTACTGGGATGTGCAATGACCTAGCGTAGCAATGACATCAAAAAACGGACAAGCCATGAAAACATCATGCTAGCTATCTTACGATCATGCAAAGCAATATGCCAATGAATGCTCAAGTCATGTATATGATGATGATGAAAATTGCATGGCAATATATCTCGGAATGGCTATGGAAATGCCATGATAGGTAGGTATGGTGGCTGTTTTGAGGAAGGTATATGGTGGGTTTACGTACCGGCGAAAGTTGCGCGGTATTAGAGAGGCTAGCAATGGTGGAAGGGTGAGAGTGCGTATAATCCATGGACTCAACATTAGTCATAAAGAACTCACATACTTATTGCAAAAATCTATTAGTCATCGAAACAAAGTACTACGTGCATGCTCCTAGGGGGATAGATTGGTAGGAAAAGACCATCGCTCGTCCCCGACCGCCACTCATAAGGAAGACAATCAATAAATAAATCATGCTCCGACTTCGTTACATAACAGTTCACCATATGTGCATGCTACGGGAATCACAAACCTCAACACAAGTATTTCTACAATCCACAACTACCCACTAGCATGACTCTAATATCACCATCTTTATATCGCAAAACTATTGTAAGGAATCAAACATATCATATTCAGTGATCTACAAGTTTTATGTAGGATTTTATGACTAACCATGTGAATGACCAATTCCTGTCATCTCTCTAAACAGATATAAGTGAAGCAAGAGAGTTTAATTCTTTCTACAAAAGATATGCCCACGCTCTAACAAATATAAGTGAAGCAAAAGAGCATTCTACAAATGGCGGTTGTCTATGTAAAGAGAAACAGGCAATCCAAACTTCAAATGATATAAGTGAAGCACATGAAGCATTCTATAAAGCCATACTCAAAAGATATAAGAGAAGTGCAATGAGCATTCTATAAATCAACCAAGGACCATCTCATACCAGCATGGTGCATAAAAGAAAAATGAAAACCTAAATGCAAAAGACGCTCCAAGATTGCACATATCGCATGAACGAAACAAATCTGAAAACATACCGATATTTGTTGAAGAAAGAGGGATGCCTTCCCAGCATCCCCAAGCTTAGACGCTTGAGTCTCCTTTAATATTTACTTGGGGTGCCTCGAGCATTCCCAAGCTTGAGCTCTTGCCTCTCTTCCTTCTTCTCACATCGAAACCTTCTCAATCATCGAACACTTCATCCACACAAAACTTCAATAGAAAACTTGGTAAGATCCGTTAGTATAATAAAGCAAATCACTACTCTAAGTACTGTTGCAAACCAATTCGTATTTTGTTTTTTCATTGTGTCCACTGTAATATAACTTTTCCATGGCTTAATCCACTGATATAAATTGATAGTTTCATCAAAACAAGCAAACTATGCATCAAAAACAGAATCTGTCTAAAAAAGAGCAGTCTGTAGCAATCTGAACATTCAACATACTTCTGATACTTGAAAAATTCTGCCAAAATTAGGAAAAATAAAAATTTGTACAGAAAGACAGTGCAAAAAGAATCAGAACAATTTGACGTTCCAGTAAAAAATTAAAATTCACGCACTACAGCCAAAGTTTCTGTCCTGCACCGCACAAACCAACAAGCATCGTAAACATCCTAAAGGCAAACCTTGGCACATTATTTTTATAATACAATGGAATTGTACAAGGGGTTAATTATTTTTGTTGAAAAGTTTCTGTAATCAAGATTCACAAAGTTTCTGTGAGCATGAACAAAGTTCAAGGCTAGCTCCCACTTCAACAATGCTTGTCTTTCTCACTTTCACTTTTCTTTTTGAAAAAGCTTTGGGTTCCCCTCTTTATTTTTGTTGTTTTTAAACTATATGAAAGCACTCAACAGAAATAAATGACTCTCTAAAACTTCCAGGTTGTCTCCCTGGCAGTGCTTTCTTTAAAGCCGTTAAGCTAGGCATATAGTGCTCAAGTAGTGAATCCACCCGGATCCCAAGGTATATCAAAGCCAATTTTAATTAGCAATGATTTGGAATTTAGTAGTGAGCACAAAGAAACATATATCAAGCAATGGCAAAGTCTAACTCTCTTTCTATGCATCGGCATGTCATAAAAGAACAATTCATGCACACCTAGTAAAGGCCAATGCATAGTATAAACAGTTTCTTGCAATTTTATCGTATTGGAAACATAGAGAGGTGGAGATATAGTTCCTCTCTCATAATAATTGCAAGTAGGAGCAGCAAGCACATGCATATTATATCTATCAAAATCATCATGTGCAACGGTAAAAGGCAACACATCAATATAATCCTTAATAAGTGCAAACTTCTCCGATATAGTGTAGTTGGGAGAATTCAAAAAGATAATAGGACTATCATGCATGGGTGCAATAGCAACAATTTCATGTTTGACATAAGGAACTATAGAAAGTTCATCTCCATAAGCATAATTCATATTGGCATCTTGGCCACAAGCATAGCAAGCATCATCAAAAAGGGATATTTCAAAAGAATCAACGGGATCATAACAGTCATCATAGCAATCATCCTTCGGTAAGCACGAAGGGAATTTAAACAATGTATGAGTTGAAGAGTTACTCTCATTAGAAGGTGGGCACGGGTAGCTAATCCGCTCTTCCTCCTTTTGTTCTTCGCTCTCCTCATCATCTTTTTCATCCAATGAGCTCACATTTTCATCAATTTCTTCTTCCATAGACTCCTGCAAAATATTAGTTCCTTCTTGGGCAGCGGAGTACTCCTCAATATATTTTTTAACATAGGCATTAGAAGCATAATTCTCATAACAATATTCAAGTATGGCAAAATTTTCATATTTGTAAAGAGTAGCATCATACTTTTCAATCAAAGAGGCAATTTCAAAAGCACCCTTAAAAGCAACAAATTCTTCAATTTGTTGAACATCATAGTAACTATAAGCACCTTTAGCATATGAAGATACGATTCCATTATCACTAAACTCACATTGGTAGGGAAGGTGTTTCTTAGGGTTTTCAGAACAAAAACTAAAAACATAATAATAGCATAAATTCCAAGCATAGCATTGCATAGTATTAATTTGATGCTGTAAAAGTTTCCCTTTTTGAGATATACGGTGTCGCACATAACAAGCATGCTCATCTAAAGATTTGCCATCAACTAAGCTAGTTGGGGTTTCAGCACGAGCACATAGGGATCGAAGATGATCCAAGTAATAAGCTTCAGCAGTGTGATAGATTTCGATTGGTTCTTCAACCATTGGTTCAGTAGGTACAACTAATTTTTTTGGTATTTTGTGTTTCCTACCCATAACTAAAGATAGGAAACAACTAAGAACAGCAAATAAAAATTACTTAGTGATAAAGCAAACAAGCACACACGAGAATATTCACCCCACGCTATTGCTCCCCGGCAACGGTGCCAGAAAAAGGTCTTGATAACCCACAAGTATAGGGGGTCAATTGTAGCCTCTTTCGATAAGTAAGAGTGTCGAACCCAAAAAGGAGCTAAAGGTAGAACAAATATTCCCTCAAGTTCTATCGACCACCGATACAACTCTACGCACACATGACGTTCGCTTTACCGGAAACAAGTATGAAACTAGAAGTACTTTGTAGGTGTTTTTGGGTAAGCTTGCAAGAAAGTAAAGAGCACGTAAATAAAAGCTAGGGGCTGTTTAGATAAAGACACAACTAAATTAGTTTTAGTAAAGAGCTTTTGTCAACAAGAAATTTATTTGTCCCTAGGCAATCGATAACTAGACCGGTAATCATTATTGCAATTTTATTTGAGGGAGAGGCATAAGCTAACATACTTTCTCTACTTGGATCATATGCACTTATGATTGGAACTCTAGCAAGCATCCACAACTACTAAAGATTCATTAAGGTAAAACCCAACCATAGCATTAAAGTATCAAGTCCTCTTTATCCCATACGCAAACAACCTACTTACTCGGGTCTGTGCTTCTGTCACTCACGCCACCCACCATAAGCAAATCATAAGCATATTGCAGACCCTACAGCGGGAATCCCTCACGCTTGCACGACACGGAGAGCACCATAGGACAGCACCAATAATAAAACATACAACTCAAACCAATCACGATCATCAAATAGCCATTAGGACAAAGCGGATCTACTCAAACATCATAGGATAGCCATACATCATAGGGAAATAATATATAGCGTTGAGCACCATGTTTAAGTAGAGATTATAGCGGGTAAGAGAGGGGTTACACCGCTGCATAGAGGGGGGGAAGAGTTGGTGATGATGGTAGTGTAGTTGTTGGTGAAGATGACGGTGATGGTGATGGCCCCGGCAGCGCTCCGGCGCCAGCGGAAGCAAGCGGGAGAGGGCCCCCCTTCTTCTTCTTCTTCTTCTTCTTCTTCTTCCTTGACCTCCTCCCTAGATGGGGGAAGGGTTTCCCCTCTAGTCCTTGGCTCCCATGGCGTGGGATGGGCGAGAGACCCTCCGAGATTGGATCTATCTCTCTATTTCTCTCTGGTTCTGCGTTCTTTCCTAGCTCTGTTGCACCGTTTCGTATATATATGGAGATCCGTAACTCCGATTGGCCTGAAACCTTCATTGTGATTTTTTTTCCGAATATTAGGTTTCTTGCGGCAAAAGAAGAGCGTCAACCGCCTTATGGTGGGCTCACGAGGGTAGGGGGCGCGTTGATTTTCCTTCCAAATTTTCCATATTTTTGAAAAATAAGCTCTGTTCGTTTTTATCCCGTTTGGACTCTGTTTGATATGGATATTTTGCGAAACCCAAAACATGCAACAGAGAAGAACTGGCACTGGGCACTGGATCAATATGTTAGTCCCAAAAATAATATAAAAAGTTGCCAAAAAGTATATGAAAGATGAATAATATTGGCATGGAACAATCAAAAATTATAGATACGACGGAGACGTATCAACCCTACCGCCGCTCGAGCTCCGCCGCCATCGCAGAGCTCCTCGTCTCCATCGACCTTGGCCGCTGCATCAACCTGAATCGGTCTAGAGAACGGCAGCGACCTCCGCAGAAGATCCGTGGTTGTAAGTTTTCACCTTCCTGCTCCTCAGATCCGCATTAGGGTTTCTAAGTTTCCTGCATGTTCTTCACAGTTCGTCGTGGGTTCGTTGTAGTTCTTCCACTGCAGCTTCTTCTTGATCCAAAAAGAAACATATAATCGTACGATAGTTGTTTTGTGCCCATCCTTGATACTAGTAGATTCCTTCTTCTGGTAAAAAGGGTTTCATTAGAGCTCACGAACTCTTCTGTGCCAGACTTTTAGGTCTAGAATATTTTCCATTTTGAATGACCACTCGATCCAGAATAATATCAAGAATTTAGGAAACCTGTTTGCCTCAACAATTAGCCAATTCTGTTTCTGTTTTCCTTCAAATGCCTGTAGTCATGGCGTCTTATGACGCCGGCTTACTTTTCCCTTATATGACATTAGCCCTTACTTAAGCCGCCATTACCTATTTGCACCATCATCATTTAACTGTTAATTTCACCACTGAATTGAACCGACACGTTACTTTCTTTTCAGTTCGTCTTTTGATCATCATGCCATCAAAAGCACCGACCGTTTGCAACTGGGTCCCTTCCATAGTAACTGAGGACAACTTGAAGGAATTCTTCACCATAGGTTTTTTGCCAGGGAAAAATGTTATGTCCTATCGTGCACCTGACCCGGATGAGGAACGGCCTAACCCCAAAGATGGTGAAGTTACTGTCTTCTCTGACCACATGAATCGGGGCTTTTCACCACCCCGCTCAAAGTTCTTCAGAGATGTTCTCCATTTTTTCAAACTCCACCCTCAAGATCTCGGGTCCAATTCCATATCCAATATCTGCAATTTCCAAGTTCTCTGTGAGGTGTACCTTCAAGAAGAACCGACTGCGGAACTCTTTAGACAGTATTTTTATCTGAACCGCCAGAACGAGTGTACTAATGGCCCCAGCTTGGAACTTGGAGGCATCTCAATTCAGCGCCAACAGGGCGCAGTTTTCCCCCTAATAGTCTTGCCGAGTCATCCCAAAGACTGGAATCACACCTGGTTCTACTGTCAAGACACTTCACTAGCTAATGAGAAACCACTGACGGGTTATCGCGCGGATCGTCTAGATTCCAAGTTTGCGCTCCCTGACAAGCTTACTGCCGCCAAATGCAAAAAGCTTATTCCATCAATTAAAAGGATTAATGCCTTACTAGGGAATGGCTTAACCGGAGTTGATTTGACTCGTTGCTGGGTCTCGTGGCGGGTCATCCCTCTAAGCCGCCGATCCAAATTATGGTGAAGGCCTAGATGACTCTCTTCGTCACAGCTCCGTTTAACTAACTGAAGAAGATATTGTTTCAATGTCGACCCTTCTGGTGAACGACAAATATGAAGACTGCAGCAAAGTCGGGTTAAACCCCTTCTGCAAACTTAACCCGGCGCCAGAGATAAGAAACCCCTGACCTCTTTCTCTTTGTATTTTCCTCGGCAGTTTTAAATACCTGCATGACCTTGTTTACTTGTTCACAGGCTAAATCTTATTTCTGGAAAGCCAAGTATGACCAATAAACTGCCAAGAAGGCTAGAGCCACCGCTATAAACGCCAAGAAAATGACCCGGAGGTCCAAGAAGAAAAAGAGCACCGCTGAGGACCTGTTAAAGCTTGATGATATTTCTGAGTCGGAGGTAGCCCTTCATCCCCTTGGCCAGTTTTTTAATAACCTTATTGACACTAACCATTGCCAGGATGACACGGGGGCCAGTCAGGCCGTAGAAGAAGAGGTAACTATTTCCTCCAACTCAGCCCATTTGCCAAGACAGGAACTTTGACTGGTAACTCGGAAAGTAAGGTTTTCACACCCTTTGGCTTATTTGGGCCCTCATTTTCTTTTGAAAAAGGAGCAACATGAGAGCCGCCGTCAGGCCCGGAACGATGGTGAACCGCCTTCTGTTCTTCAACAAACTCCCCAAAAACGCCAGAATGAGGTCTCTTTTACCTTCATCTTTTACTTTCCATTAATGGATCTTCCCCCTTGCATTACTAACTTTATTTTATCTTTGCAGGAGGTGTCTCGCTCTTCTGGTGACTCGTCTCAGACTCAATTTCCGGCCTTCAAGACTGCCCCTGGTAAGGAAAAAATCATCTTTCCTCCGTATCTTTCAAACTGCATCTTTGTACTGACTGTCTCATAACATCTTTCTTAGTGGCCAAGCCAAGTCCAAGAAGGCCAAGGTGACTAAACCGCCGGAGGACCCGTCAGTCCTTGCACCTGAACCAGCCATGCCAACTTCTCCCCCTCGAACTGAAGCACCAGAAGACCCATTTGTTGACACTCAATTAGACCCTCCCGAGCCGTCAGCTGATGACACCGTTGTTAACCCCTCGACTACCGTATGATCCAGCTCGGCTAACCTGCCATCATCTTCTGACCATGACATTCTGATCACTAGAAGCCGTTTTGTTGAGCCGGGGACTCCCACTGTGTTAGCTCAACACACCGCTAAACAAGAAGCCCTGGAGAGACAGAAAGTGCGTTTTGATATCTCTCACTACAGTCATGTGAATGCTAATGACATATTGCCCGGCTATCTCAGCCATGTTCATTCCAGCGTGAGTCGGAGATTGAAATGGTCAAGCAACTTCAACTAAAATATGAGGTATGTTCTCCGGTTTACTTATACTCTGCCAGCCCCCAAGTCTTCAGATGATGATCCTGAATGATCTGGAGACTTTATTGTATAGATGGATACTTTCTCTCTAAGTCTTTCAAAAGTCTAACAGAATAGTGCAAACTTCACCTGTAGTCCCCAAGGGCTGGCTCAATTTATCATAAATGAACCGGTACTTAACTTCATAGCAGTCTTACTAATCCCAACAAATATTGTAATCCGGCTTAATCTTGAGAAACTTTATGAATATCATGCATTAGCCCCCAAGTGCCAAGTGTTGTTACTTTGTAAGGTACTTGGGACTTGAAATATATAAGGGTTATAAGAAATTGTTTTGGAAAACATTAGCCCCCAAGTGCCAAGTGTTATTTCTTTGTAAAACACTTGGGAGTTGAAACATATAAGAGTCATAAAAGATTGCTTTGGCAGACATTAGCCCCCAAGTGTCAAGTAGTATTGCAGTGCAAAGTACTTGAGACTTGAATCTCTATAACTTTTAGTTTAAGCCTTCACTACAAAAAAATACACTTCCGTGATGATACGTGTTTGTCACAGTAGGTCGCTTTTTTTTGTCATGCATGTACATCCATGACAAATTTATGAAAGAATCAAGATAGTCATACCTGTGCTGTCGTAGAAGTGTTCCATGACATTACCAAAATTATCATCACAGAAGTGTCCACTTCCATGACGATAAATCGCGCGTCACATAAGTGCTTTCATCAAGGGTGACCGACACGTGGCATCCACCATAACGGAACATCGTTAAGCTATCGGGTCAGGTTTTGGATCCGATAACCCATTAACAGCCCCGACCAATGGGGATTTTCCACGTGTAAAATCATCATTGGCTAGAGGAAACACGTGTCGGCTCATCTTCGGGACAGATGTCATCCAATCACTAGACAGAAGGCGCCGATGATACGTCAACACGTGGCACGGCCCAACAAGTTTAAATGGGCCGGCCCAACTAAAGGCCCACAAGATTTTGCGGACCATAATGGGCCGGCCCAGCTAAAGGCCCACGAGATTTTGCGGACCATAATGGGTTGGCCCAGCTAAAGGCCCATAAGATTTCGCGGGCCATAATGGGTTGGCCCAGGTACAGGCCTGTCGGTGTCAAAACCGGCGGATCTCGGGTAGGGGGTCCCGAACTGTGCGTCTAGGCCGGATGGTAATAGGAGGCAGGGAACATGATGTTTTACCTAGGTTCGGGCCCTCTTGATGGAGGTAAAACCCTACATCATGCTTGATTAATATTGATGATATGGGTAGTACAAGAGTAGATCTACCATGAGATCAAGGAGGGTAAACCCTAGAAGCTAGCCTATGGTATGATTGTGGTCTATGGAGTTGATGAAGTTGTCCTATGGACTAAAACCCTCCGGTTTATATAGACACCGGATAGGGTTAGGGTCACATAGAGTCGGTTACAATGGTAGGAGATCTTGAATATCCGCATCGCCAAGCTTGCCTTCCACGCCAAGGAAAGTCCCATCCGGACATGGGGCGAAGTCTTCAATCTTGTATCTTCATAGTCCAGGAGTCCGGCTGAAGGTATAGTCCGGCTACCCAAACATCCCCTAATCCAGGACTCCCTCAGTAGCCCCTGAACCAGGCTTCAATGACAACGAGTCCGGCGCGCAAATTGTCTTCGGCATTGCAACGCGGGTTCCTCCTCCAAGTCCTTCATAGAAGATTGTTAACACCAAGAGTAGTGTCCGGCTCTGCAAAATAAGTTTTCCACATATTGCCATAGAGAGAATAATATTAACACAAATCAAATCTGCTGACGTATTCCGCAGTGCGCCATCACACTACGGCCAAGTCTTTTACGAATCGTTTTTACTTTTTCAACTCAGCGTGTTTTGCGAGGCGGTTTCCTTGGCACGTCTTGTCAAAGTAGAAATCGTGTACCCCCCTTTTACGGGATTCTCATCAATGTGGACGTGGGTAACCCAATCATGCCCGTTAGCATGTTTCCTCGATTAAAGGCGAGTCCCAAACGGTTACGGGGAGGGTTCCTGGTATTCAGCCTCTTATAAAGAGTCCAGGGCCTTATCTTTTCTCCAATCCAAAACAAGTTCGCTCGTCGCCTCAGGCTCTAGATTCCGGGTGCCTCGGACCTTCGACAATGTCCGGTTCCGACCTTCAAGGCCGATGGATGCCATCCTCCGTCACGGAGGAGGACGTGCTAAAGTTGAGAGAGGCTAAGTTCCTGACCGGAGAAATTTGGCATAGGTTGCATGCTCAAGGGCATGTCATCCCCAGTCCCCAGCCCGGTGAGAGCGTGGTGTTCATGTCTCACTTCCTTCGGGGGTTGGGCTTCCCAATGGATCCCTTTGTGAGGGGACTACTGTTTTATTACGGGTTGGAATTCCACGACTTAGCTCCAGAGTCCATCCTCCATATCTCCTCGTTTATCGTTGTGTGCGAAGCGTTCCTCCATGTTAACCCTCACTTTGGACTATGGCTCAAGACCTTCAAAGTGGAACCGAAGATGATCGAGGGATGGCACGCAGAGTGCGGAGGCGCTCTTATAAGCAAAAATGCTGATGCTCCGTGGCCCGAGGGCTCTTTTCAAGAGGAGCTAGGCTTGTGGCAACGAGAGTGGTTTTATATCACCGCTCCCCGAAGCACCAAATGGGTGGCGCCTCCTGCCTTTCGCTCGGGTCCCCCACCATGTCTGGCGTCATGGGTCGACAGAGGGTTGGATTGGGGTTTGCCCAAAGACGTGCCTTTGCTACAGGGTCGCATTAAAGATCTCTTGGAAAGAGACCTCAACCTGGTCAAGGTGACGCAGATCATGCTGATTCGCCGGATATTGCCCGGCAAACGTCGCCCCCTTCGCCTATGGGAATTTAATCCAGAGGGACCGCGAGCTCTCCAGAACTTCATGGGCACAACGCCCGCGGAGATGTATAAACTATTCTTCGGATCACAGGAGATGTGTCCGGATTCGACCGAGGACACAGGCCTAAGCCGCAATCGCCTGGATACTCAAGTAAGCAACCTTGTGCCTGGACATTCTATCCATATAGTTGTCATAAACTTGCCCCTAAAGAGTCGTCCTTTTAAACAGGAGTGGATAGCGAAGGCAAAGCTGATCAGGTGTCCGGCTCCCCTTCCTGAAACCAGGCCGGATCCCATGCTAGTCAGGATGCTGGAGATAATGCCTTCGGAGGGGGAGGACAAGGAAGCTATGGCCTCCTTGAAGGAGGCTGCTCCGATGGGAGGAACCGATGATTCCTCTCCTAAGGGGAAGAAGAGAGCCGCCTCTGATGACCTGGAAACCATGGCCGCGAAGTGGGGGAGAAAATCCTCGTCAGAGGGTCCGACGCCGGGGAGTTCCTCGGCCGGACTACGTCCTCAAGGGGATCAGCCCTCCAGCGAGCCGTAAGTAGAGAAAGATTTTCCTTTTGAGGAATGAGGGAAATCCTTGATTTATGTCTGAGAAGTTTAACCAAACTTTTACCTTGTGGCTCAGACCTTAGCCCTTCTCAGCAGAGCTCGTCTTCGGGGGATCTTCTTCCGGAGATGATGGAGAGCGGGACGCCTCCCCCTGCCGTGCCGCCTAGCGAGGCGGGCGATCCTGAGGTGTCGTCGCGGAGGGTTTCTCCGAATTCGGCAGGAGTGGAATACAATGTGGCCCCCTGAGGTTCTCCGTGTCCGGACTTCGAAAGAGGTCATGGGACGAGCCCGACACCGTCTGGTGCTCGGTCGGAGGAGCTAAAGATTCTGCTGGGGCGAGCTTGCATCTCAGAGGAGCACCGTGCCTTGATGGGCATGGTGATTGAAAGGATTTCATCCGCAGAGAGCGGATTGCATGAGGCTGTCAAAAGTTTACTGACGGGTTTCGAGGTATATTGGATAATGTACACTTTTGGCAATTGCGCATGAACAAGATGCGCCCTGTGTAGATAGTAGCCCCTGAGACTCTGCGTGCCGTCAAGAAATGATGGCACGCGGAGGATCATAATCCCAGGTCCAAGATGTCGCCTTTGAATGTAGGCGGTAGGGTGTCCGGAATCGAGCTGAACTGACGATTTTGCCAAACTAAAGCGGCAACTGGACGTGGCAGAAGCCGATATCACGCTTGTCAACAAGCGGCTTGAGGAAGCTCAAGGTATGCAATTCCCCGAGCGGCATGAGGTAAGAACAGTTTGATACCTGTGTCTTACAATGTGTGTGCTTGACGCAGATGGTGCAGCCGCCGTGGAGAGTCTTAGGGCAGAACTTGCCCGAGCTAAAGAGCAAGCCAGAAAAAGTGATGCGGCCGCCAAAAAAGCCCTTGAAGAGCTGTGAGCCGAACAGGCTGCCCATTGCCGAAGCAAGGAAGAGATGGCCAAGATGGCCGAAAAGTTAAAAAGCACTACAGACCATTGCAGACTTCTTGAAGAAGAAGACGAGGCCAAACAGACGGACTTAGAGAAGGCCGCTGCCAATGCCAGGGACGCGCGCTCTGCGATGAGAGCTGCGAAGGAGGAGCTGCGTCAGGCCGAACAGATTGCGGCTGGAAAGCCCTTTATGCTGTGAAGGAAATTTTGTGACCCGAAGTTTGCTCCGTTGGACCGGATGTGGAGTGTGGAGGATACCTATCTGGATTTGGCAGCGAGTGCTGCTGATGCGACCGAACACTTTCGAGATAAAAAAGATCACGCAGTGGAAAAGCTTTTCTGGTCGCAGTTTCACAATCCAGAGCGTCCACTGGCAGTGGATGATCGTTTGGCTCAATGGGCCGAACTGAATAGATTGTCCGGACTTGCCATGAAGTACGTCATGGGTCATCTGTGGCCGGGGAGATCGGAGCCGAAGAGTTATTTCAGCTTGGTGCAACAATTCCTTGACGCGGTGCTGCGTATAAATGCAATGAAGAGGTCAGCATGCATAGAGGGTGCAAGGATGGCTCTTGCTTGTGTTAAGACATACTGGGCGGAGATGGAGACCACCGTTGTTGCGTCCCGCGATTCGGACAAAAGCCGAGTACCCTCCGAGCACTATTTTCAGGAAGTCCTTGAAGGCGCTCGTGTAATAGAGACACAGTGCTCGAAAGATGCTATGTTATGATAACACATGTAATTATAAAGTAATATTTTGATAAACTATAGTGGTCTTTTTTATACTTGTGCCTCAAGTATTGTAAACACCTTCTATGCGGCCGTTTTAAGATATATATATATATATATATATATATATATATATATATATATATATATATATATATATATATATATATATATATATATATATAGAATCTGAAAGATGGCAGTCGTTGGCTTCAGCCCCCACGCACATAGTGCGGGGGTGCTCGCAAAAAACGCATTTTCACACTTAACCCAACGTCTTGGTCCTACAAAGGAGGTGATAGCGCAGCGGGCCAGGCAACCGGACTATAATGCTTTAACACTTTCACTTAGCCATAGGAGTTTGAAAATGAGACTCTTTAGGTAGCTCCTTGGTGCCAACTGCGCTCGTCCGAATTCGGGGCGCATATGTGCCTGACCGGGAAGCAGCCCTTCATTAAAGCAGAGGAATCCGATAGATTCCGATAGGTCATCGAGTGGCTGACCAGTCTCACGCTACATCATGAAAGTCAGTTTTCGGCTTTCTCTACTGAGGTGCTCGCCCTGGCCGAACCGGGGGCACAATCGTAGTAGTTCTCCTGGTGCTACCTTAGCCGATAGAGCGGAATGTAAGGTAGCCTAACTCAGGAGCCGGGCAACCCAACATTTGACCAAAGACATGATTCAGAGATGATGCATATAATGCCAAAACTCGCGACGCCGAACAATCCCTAAGGTGTTCGGTCTTTATGAGTGCGGGCCGAACAACACTCTTCATTAAAAAAGCCCCTAGTGTCCAGGTAGGCGCAAAAATTCTGACGTGGCCACATGCCAAGACGCCAGCCTCCTCCTTGGTTATACTGGAAATAAAAAACCAGGGGAGGTGTAGCAACAAGAGGCAGTAAGAAAGGTTTACGCAGGGTCTTAATCTAAAAAGAATCCTTTAGGATGGGTCCCTACTGCACGTCTGCGCTTGTGTCTCCGTTGTGCCGTATCCTGGACGGGCGCCGCATGACGTTCATCTGTAAAAGAGAGGAACTGAGTTTGGGTCGTGGCGGAAAAGGTAAAAATAAGCAAAATATAAAGTAAAATATGGGAGTTTGAGCTTTATTGTCTCTTATTGTATATGCGTGGAGCCCCTAGTGCGGGGATATATGGCCAGTAAGCCTGCATCAATGATGATTTTGTACCGAACTCGTCTATCCGCGTTCGTGGTCTTTAATGACCTATTTTGAAGTTTTTTGGCCGGTGAGGCCATTTTGCTGTGGGGCTGTCAAGGCGGCCGCACAGTCCTCTGCTTGAGGAGGCGCACTTTAGTGCTTCCCCTTCAAAGAGATGATGCCTCGTGGACCGGGCATCTTAAGCGTAAGAGATGCATAATGCGGTATTGCGTTAAAGCGAGCGAAAGCTTCGCATCCCAGTAGTGCTTGATAGTGGCTTGAGAACGGGACGATATGGAAGGTCAGCTTTTTGCGGCGGAAGTTATCGGCAGAGCCGAATATGACTTCGAGCCGGAGAAAATCCATACAATGGGTGTCCGGACCAGGTATTACCCCTTGAAAGGAGGTTTTGCTACGGCGGATTCTTGCTAGGTTTATCCTCATGTGCTGGATTGTCTCCTGATATATCAGGTTTAGTCCACTGCCGCCGTCCATAAGGACATTTGAAAACTGGAGTCCGCCAATTATTGGATCGAGTATCAAGGCAGTCCAGCCTGCTGTCAGGACCCCGATCCTAGGTCACACCGATCTAGCATGTAACACATCATATCACTTTGTGGCCTCACGCACGGTATTTCCACGGGTGCCACCTTACCTGGCCCGGGACCATTTGCGCCTTTTGGCTCACGTATATGATAGTGTCGCTAGCATCCATATGACAAAGAACCCGGGCTGACATGGCTAGTCGTGAACCCAAAGCGGCACAGATCTATGGAGACAGGCATACATGAATCACATCGAACATGTCGGTCATCAACGAGTGATTCCGGGCTGTAGCACTGGGCTAACAGGACTCCGGGGATCCCAGGCTGTAGCAGGCTAGGCAGGACTCCGGATGTCACCGCGTGACATTTCCCCGAAGGGACAGACATAGGAACGAAGTGAAACACATGACGGCCAGTCAAGTGTCATGACCAGTAGTGCTGGGCTAGCAGGACTCCGGTGATCCGGGCTGTAGCGGACTACTATCACTTAGAAGCACTAGACTACATTTCCCCATAAGAAAGGCTGCGAAGGATAAACAACTAGGTTGTCGGATCCTACACATACCAAGCATTTCAATCATACACACAATATGCTCGATATATGTGAATACAACATGGCATCACAACATAACTCTACAACTCAAGTATTTATTCATTAGGCTCCGAAGAGCGAGATATTACAAACATGGGTCTCATGACCCAACAATCATTGCATACAAGTCAAAGCACATGCGGAAGCTTAACATGTCTGAGTACAGACATCGATAAATGAAAAAGGCTAAGAAGCCTGACTATCTACCAGATCCTGCCGAGGGCACAAGATCGTAGCTGAGGTATCAAGCTAAACATCGAAGTCCACGCGGAACTACTAGCGAGACTGAAGTCTCTCTGCAAAACATAAATTAAGCAAACGTGAGTACAAAGGTACTCAGCAAGACTTACATCAGAACTAGCTACATATGCATCGGTATCAACAAAAGGGGGTGGTGGAGTTTAACTGCAGCAAGCCAGCTTTGACTCGGTGGCTATTCTGAACTACGATTGCAAGCAACTCTTTTGAGGTGGCGCACACGAGTCCACACATTCACCATTCAATACACCACTATGGATCCGCTCTCGTCTTCCTACGAGAAGGCCATCCATAGTACTCACACTTATCTTGCGAGTTTTAGAGTATCCACTTTCACTTGTCTATGAACTATGCAAGGGGTCCAAGTTTCCATATCCGAGGAATTCGGCTATTCGAATAGATATTGATAACCCTGCAGGGGTGTACTTCGTCACACATGTTTCCACCACTTAGCGTCTGCACACGACATGTGCTCGGCAGACTTCAAGCAAAAGCCGACGTGGGTGTAGACCACGACCTGACTAACCACACAAGTCTCTAGTCCAGGTTTATCGCCTATTCGGGTTCCATCCGTGAGGAGATCCGGCCGGAGTTTCGCTCACAGCCCCAAACGATGTGTGCAGGGTTCCCGAGACACCAAACGGGCGCCCGGTACACCGTGCCACAGTGTATCTACCGCACCATAGCCCACCCCTAGGGTCAGTGCTACGCACGGCTGCCAACACATATCCTATAAACACCAGAAACTAATTGCAACTCCTGGACAGAGGACGAGAGGGGTCAGTAAGTCGAGCGGGGTCATATTTCAGGGCCCAACGTGTGGTAGTAGCTGTTTCCTGGATCACAAACACAGGACTCAGTTCCTGAGGACGGTTTCAATGAGACAACCCACCATGTCCTCCTACATGGCCTCTCACCGCTACCTTTACCAAAACGTGTTCACACTCTTAGCTCACACACAGTAGGACATGTTTACACACCTCCGATCCATCCCCGATGAATCAGACCTGACTCAACTCTAAGCAGTAGCAGGCATGAAAAACAAGCATGAATGAGTAGGCACATCAGGGCTCAAACAACTCCTACTCATGCTAGTGGGTTTCATCTATTTACTGTGGCAATGACAGGTCATGCAGAGGATAAGGGGTTCAACTACCGCGGCAAGTAACAGAGGAAACATGTTGTCCTAATGCAGTAAAAGAGAGCAGGAGCGAGAGAGGGGGATTGTATCGAAATGAACAAGGGGGTTTGCTTGCCTGGCACTTCTGAAGATATCATTGGGTCTTCATCAGTGTCAACGATCACAACGTCGGTACCACGTCAACCGAGAGGGGACAAATACCGGCAAACAAGGAAGAACACAATCAATGCAATGCAACAATTATGATGCATGATAATATCATGGCAATATGCTGTTGATTGAGCTAATGCAACTAACAACAAGTTAAATGGAGTTGGTTTGAACACTAGGTTCAAATTCAAATTCAAACTATGAATTCAAATAGTGCATTATCATGTTTTGGACTAAACAGTGAGGTTAAGTTGTTCAAACATGCATGAAAATGCCATACACAGATTCCTTGAATTTTTCTGATAATTTTTCATATATAATTTATCTCATTTGGAGTTACGGTCGATTTTCTATGATTTTTAGAAGTTTTAACTATTTTCTGGAATTTCCTGAATAATTTTAAATCCAGAAATTCCTTTACTGCATCAGCACTACGTCATTATGACGTCAGCAGGTCAACAGGGCCGGGCCCAGGTCAAACCTGACGTGCGGGACCCATATGTCATTGACTCAGCTATTTAATATGGTAAATTAACCTTAGATTAAGCCTAACTAAAATGTCAGTGGGGTCGGGGCCCACATGTCAGCGGCTAACCTAACTAAATTAGTGTTAGCTTAACTCCTAATCTAGGTTTGACCAGGGGGCGGGGCCCACGTGGTCAAATGGGTCAACCCCACCGGCGACATGACGCCGGCGAGGCCTGAGACGGCGGCGCGGCTCGGAAACGCAACATAGGCGACGAAACGAGCGGCGGAGGGCATCCGCGGGGAGCTGGAGCTCTCCCGCATCCATCCCTGCAAGCAGCAACAGCTAGGGCGGCCAGAGCTCGTCGGAAACGAGCTCGGGGCGGCGTCGGAGTTCGGACACGTGCGGGGATGCGGTTGTGGTGGCCGTGGTGATGTGTGCATAGCACCTACGACATCTACGGGGTGCGGTGAGTACGATGGAAGCATGCCCGGGACCAAATGGTCACCGGAGCATCACCGGCGATGAGCGCGGCGGCAGCGGGTTTCGGTCAACAAGGGGGCGATGGCTACGGCGTGTGAGAGCGAGAACGGAGAGGGGGAGAAGGGGCAGGAGCTCACGGCGAACACGTAGGGATGGTCAGCGGCCTTGCGGACGCGTCGGAGACGGCGAATCGACGGCGGTGAGCTTCGGCACCCGAGGAGGAAGACGGCGATGGTGACGGTGCTTCGAGGCGTCCGGCGGGGCGCGGCTCGGTGGAGAGGAAGAGGAGGATGCGGCGGTGCTTCTGGAAGCATCAACGGGGCGAGGGAGGGCCAGTGGCCGTGGTGGTGCTCGTCGGCGCTCTCGGGCTCTCGCGAACGGTCGCGGGAGAGAGGGACAGAGAGGGAAATCGCCACGGGAGAGAGGAGAGGAGTGCAGGGGGTCGAGAGGGTTGCGTGGCGTCGTCTGGAGCCGTCCAGGCCGTCGAGGGGGCACGCAGGCAAGGTGGAGGTGGCACGGCGCGTGCCTGCGCGCGGCGACCACGCGCACACGTCCTCCTTGCAGGAGCTTGAGGACAGTGGTGCTGGTGGGCTAGGCCTGTTGGCTGGGCTGCCAGCTGGGCCGGCTTCAGGTAAGGCCAGGTAACTCTGTTGTTTCATTTCTATTTTTCTAATCTTATCTGTTTTCTATTTTGCAGGTTTGTTTTGAATTTGGTTTTGAAACCAAATCAATTTTGTTGCTTCTGGAAATATTTTTTTGAAGCTAAAAGAATTAAACCAAAGCTCCATAAAATATTTCAGAATTATTGGACATATATTCATTTAATAGTAGATATAAATCCAATTCAAATAATTATTAATTTAAAATCAGATCCCAAATAATTCCTTAGAAATGTTCCAAAATTTTGGTTTGATTTATAACTCTTGCCAAAATTGTCAGAGCTATTTCTAGGGCATTTTGGATTTGCTGATTGCAATTTTAGGGTTTCTTGCCCCTTTATTAAAATGATTTCCGAGGCTTTCAATTTCCTCATTTCAAATTTCCGAATTTCGACATGGTGCACACATGAAGCTAGCCTAGAGCATTACCAGAAGCTAGGGATGTGACAGCTCACCCCCACTAAACAAGAATCTCGTCCCGAGATTCAAGTCATGAGGTAAGAAGACAGAGGGGACACACGACCAACGCCATCTTCACGATCCAGACGTCTTTCTTCAGGATATTGTTTCATTGCGTCATCTTGATCATGACGTCTTTGCTTTCAGGATCTTCATCCAGCATGATGACGAGAAGAAAAGAAACTCTCGAAGAATCGATCTTCTTGAAGATCGAGCAACCGACGATCAACTCACAGAATGAGACGTAAGAACACCTCTTGAGTTGAGACACAAAGCACATATCAGAATCCTTGAAGAGAAGCACATGACAAGGGCTCAATGTGGTAAGCAACAAACCACGCTGGAGTAGGATGGTGTATGGTTTCAAGGTAGCGAGGAGATTGATTGCCATGATTCCACAACGGGGCACCTTAGGGGAGGTGGCTCGTAAAATTATTTCCTTAAGTGGCAGAAAGAATTACTTTTGATACAAAGATCATTGAAACTCTTTATACCAGCCTGAGGTAATCACAATCGACCGTTGGAAGGGGTTCGAAAGAATGGCATACTCCTACTAGGATGGATGATGTGGACTACCTTGTTGAAGACAACCCAATGGATGATTTGCTTATCATAGGAAATGGATGGAACCCATGGTAAGTCCACTTTTGAAGATGATCCTGAACAAAACTACTGAGGTGCAAGCTGGGAACAGAATGCAAATGTTGGGAATGATTCTGGTAACTGGGGGAAGAACTCAACAGTCGAGAGTGAGTCCACTGTTTGAAAAGGTTATAACATAACCGAGGAAACTGGAAGCAAATCCCAGTTTAACGCTAACGGTAAAACCTAGTGCTTGTGCGTGCTCTCAAGAACTTGAGCATCTCCATATTCATTAAGGTTTTACCAATATCCGTGTCAAGGATCCTGGCAACACAACATACCACCATGATGAATGGTGATGGATGATGCAGATGCAAGGGAAGATAACACTTTCTCAGGTTTCACCTTAGCGAGACCAAGGGAACAAAATCTGGATGATCGACCGAGAGACATTTAGCACTTCGATTCTAATGTTCTCCTTGATGTGCTAGGATATCCCATTTATTGATACGGTTTGGTATCTAGGACATCAAGTGAAAGGTCGGACTTCGGGAGTACAAGAATCCGTAAGGATTAACTACGAAGGTAAATCCTACGAAATCCTCATGGGGAGGTGGCCAACTTTCTTCAATCGAGATACTACAATAATAGGTCCTCCGGCTGGATGTGTTGGCCGCGACATCCACTTTACCGATTATCGAGAGACCAATATCATAGTTCTTGGAAAATACTCCAACCATCATATCTGCCTGAGATTCAGATCTGGTTGGTGACAGGATATTCCAGACTCATCGAGTCTAGAAAGGAAAATGAAGGTTTGCAACACAATTTGATGAGATGATGTTGCGAGATTCTCGGGGAATGAACTGTGATAGCAAGCTCCAAAACATGAGCTGGTTCTGCTACAAACATGTGAACACGCTGTCCCAGACAAGCATGACCACGTAGTAGTCTTATAATAAAACACTACCGAGTTCAAGTGGGGAACCATCATTGTGGATAACGAAGTCCTTGCATAAGTCTAGCTCCTAAGAAGAAACTTCTTCTCCTGGAACAAATCAATCAGTGGCTTTGTGTACTAGGAGATACATATGGAATGGAGGTAGCGAGCCTTTCAAACCATAGCATACTTCGCACATGCATGACTGACTTGGGATGGTAACAGAGGAAACAAAAACAATCTTTCTCGAACTCACGGCGGCAACTTGCACCAAATGCACGTGAATCAGAGAAAGTCACTTCTTCCATCCAACATATGCTTCATGAACGGGACATGAAGATAATGCCTATAAAAGTTTCCAACACTAGGTTGATGTTCAACATGAGTCATGGGGGAGACAAAATGCTGCTGATGGGCTCAATAACAACTCATCGGAATTTCCATATCACTGGACTTCCACCATCATGTGAACACGGTGATAGCATTGGTCAGACCAAAAGATGTAATGGTGAATGCTCGAGGGATCAACCACGAGTAAGACAACATTACGAACATCGTTGGTTCTGATTTGACTTGATGATGGCCCATACTTAAGTCAAAGTTTGGACAAAACAATAGCTCCACCAATTGGTCACGGAGATCAATCGATGAAGATATCATCTTTCTTCAACACACATATACAAAGAGATTTCCCTTTGGAAAGAATTAAGTCGGATATAGCCTTTATCTTCCAACTCTCCAAGTTGTTGTTTTAGCTTAACCAATTAGTTCAGGGGTATCCAACACAGGTTCTTGGGGAAAAGTGGTTTATCGGAAAACCAACTTGATCACGAACTCAACATAACGGTCAGGTGACAACCTGGTAACACTTCTGAGAAGATATTCGGAAAATCACGAACCACCGATATGTTACTAAGCTCGAGAACAACCTTGCTTTTCAGGGCAAGATGATATGATCAAAGAGTGAGGGATTGGCACAATCCTAACCCATTGATCGAAGTGTGCACCAGAAATATGGACTAGGTAGCACGATCAATCTTAGAATGATGATTTGATAACCAACACTCTAAGAATGAGAATAGTGTCCATTAACTACCAAGCAACACAGTTGCTAGGAGTATTGATTTCACACATCACGACTCATGTGCCGGCATTCCGGTTACAATAACACGGGAACCGAGGAATGAATAATGATGGCAAGAAGTATCACTGTGTCAAGAATTCATAGGAGAATGTGTAATTCTCATGACGCTCTTGACATAAGGTGGGTAATACTTCAGGGTAGAACAGAACCAAAAGCTGGGTTGCATTTTGATCTGCGGAATACAACCACTTTGACCCGATCCCAGAAATGGATGAGGTACTGGAGTTTGTTTCTCCTAGTCATTCTAAAATAGAACGGCTCGACGGACCACAAGAATAATCGGCACCGATGAACGAATGCTCACATACTCTTGTCTATCGATTGATAGATGAGGGTCGGAATATAACGGAAGGGGGACAACTCAAAGGTGCATATAACTTTCTGAGTTGTGGATGCATAGATTAGTATGTCGAACGAGTTCAACATATTTCTTCCGGATAACCCATGCAGAAAGGTAGGGTTGGCAGAGTCACAACATAGAATGGAGAACTCATCAAGAGCACTCTGGTTGTGATCCTTTGGTTCAAGTAACTTCTGTCATATTGACTCATGGTATTTGGAAGAAGGAAATACCACGGACCTCAAGGTCTATCACAAGGTTTACTAATGTCCTAAGGAACTAGCAAACACTATCAACATGAAGCAGGTAGGGTGAGTCTCGGTTTCAAAACCCAGGAATAGAATGCCTACTAACTAAATGGCATCACGGGATGCTTTCAAGAATAACGGCCAGAATCATCACACTGGAAACGCAAAACATGGTTCGATTACTAGGTGGCACTCTAAGACATCTAGGGTCATAATAATAATTCCAACATATATGTCGAGGCAAAAGAATACCCCAGCTCACAATTAGTGTGATTAACCTGGCCTAAATGGACATCAGGAACAGGTAAGAAGGATTTGCAAATGCATCAGACTATTTAGAAACCTGGGATGACTCGGACAGCATAACGGCTGTAATTGCTCAAAAAGATTTGAGACAACCTGCAAAGATGGTGGCATAATCACTTAACAGCATCATATCAAGGTTCGGGTGCCAGCTATGAACATATGGAAGTAGTAGGAACTGAACTGAGGCTTGAACTCAACAATCCTAGGCAACTACGGTTTAGTAACACGTCATCCTGAGAGATAGAAGAGAAGCCTAGTACTTAACCCCGTAGAAAAGATAAGATGACTCAGATCAGAAGGTCATGAGGTATAAGGAGTAAAAAGAACCTTACGTTCCCTTCCCCAATCAATTCCCTTACATAACTAAAGCATTTCTAGACTCAACTTCGACCAGTTTGGCTTGGTAATCCTACAGGTAGTCAGGCTCTGATACCAACGCTGTCAGGACCCCGATCCTAGGTCACACCGATCTAGCATGTAACACATCATATCACTTTGTGGCCTCACACACGGTATTTCCACGGGTGCCACCTTACCTGGCCCGGGACCGTTTGCGCCTTTTGGCTCACGTATATGATAGTGTCGCTAGCATCCATATGACAAAGAACCCGGGCCGACATGGCTAGTCGTGAACCGAAAGCGGCACAGACCTATGGAGACAAGCATACATGAATCACATCGAACATGTCGGTCATCAACGAGTGATTCCGGGCTGTAGCACTGGGCTAACAGGACTCCGGGGATCCCGGGCTGTAGCAGGCTAGGCAGGACTCCGGATGTCACCGCGTGACATTTCCCCGAAGGGACAGACATAGGAACGAAGTGAAACACATGCCGGCCAGTCAAGTGTCCTGAGCAGTAGTGCTGGGCTAGCAGGACTCCGGTGATCCGGGCTGTAGCGGACTACTATCGCTCAGAAGCACTAGACTACATTTCCCCATAAGAAAGGCTGCGAAGGATAAACAACTAGGTTGTCGGATCCTACACATACCAAGCATTTCAATCATACACACAATATGCTCGATATGTGTGAATACAACATGGCATCACAACATAACTCTACAACTCAAGTATTTATTCATTAGGCTCCGAAGAGCGAGATATTACAAACATGGGTCTCATGACCCAACAATCATAGCATATAGTCAAAGCACATGCGGAAGCTTAACATGTCTGAGTATAGACATCTATAAATGAAAAAGGCTAAGAAGCCTGACTATCTACCAGATCCTGCCGAGGGCACAAGATCGTAGCTGAGGTATCAAGCTAAACGTCGAAGTCCACGCGGAACAACTAGCGAGACTGAAGTCTCTCTGCAAAACATAAATTAAGCAAACGTGAGTACAAAGGTACTCAGCAAGACTTACATCAGAACTAGCTACATATGCATCGGTATCAACAAAAGGGGGTGGTGGAGTTTAACTGCAGCAAGCCAGCTTTGACTCGGTGGCTATTCTGAACTACGATTGCAAGCAACTCTTTTGAGGTGGCGCACACGAGTCCACACATTCACCATTCAATACACCACTATGGATCCGCTCTCGTCTCCCTACGAGAAGGCCATCCATAGTACTCACACTTATCTTGCGAGTTTTAGAGTATCCACTTTCACTTGTCTATGAACTATGCAAGGGGTCCAAGTTTCCATATCCGAGGAATTCGGCTATTCGAATAGATATTGATAACCCTGCAGGGGTGTACTTCGTCACACATGTTTCCACCACTTAGCGTCTGCACACGACATGTGCTCGGCAGACTTCAAGCGAAAGCCGACGTGGATGTAGACCACGACCTGACTAACCACACAAGTCTCTAGTCCAGGTTTATCACCTATTCGGGTTCCATCCGTGAGGAGATCCGGCCGGAGTTTCGCTCACAGCCCCAAACGATGTGTGCAGGGTTCCCGAGACACCAAACGGGCGCCTGGTACACCGTGCCACAGTGTATCTACCGCATCATAGCCCACCCCTAGGGTCAGCGCTACGCACGGCCGCCAACACATATCCTATAAACACCAGAAACTAACTGCAACTCCTGGACAGAGGACGAGAGGGGTCAGTAAGTCGAGCGGGGTCATATTTCAGGGCCCAACGTGTGGTAGTAGCTGTTTCATGGATCACAAACACAGGACTCAGTTCCTGAGGACGGTTTCAATGAGACAACCCACCATGTACTCCTACATGGCCTCTCACCGCTACCTTTACCAAAACGTGTTCACACTCTTAGCTCACACACAGTAGGACATGTTTACACACCTCCGATCCATCCCCGATGAATCAGACCTGACTCAACTCTAAGTGGTAGCAGGCATGACAAATAAGCATGAATGAGTAGGCACATCAGTGCTCAAACAACTCCTACTCATGCTAGTGGGTTTCATCTATTTACTGTGGCAATGACAGGTCATGCAGAGGATAAGGGGTTCAACTACCGCGGCAAGTAACAGAGGAAACGTGCTGTCCTAATGCAGTAAAAGAGAGCAAGAGCGAGAGAGGGGGATTGTATCGGAATGAACAAGGGGGTTTGCTTGCCTGGCACTTCTGAAGACATCATTGGGTGTTCATCAGTGTCAACGATCACAACGTCGGTACCACGTCTACCGAGAGGGGACAAATACCGGCAAACAAGGAAGAACACAATCAATGCAATGCAACAATTATGATGCATGATAATATCATGGCAATATGCTGTTGATTGAGCTAATGCAACTAACAACAAGTTAAATGGAGTTGGTTTGAACACTAGGTTCAAATTCAAATTCAAACTATGAATTCAAATAGTGCATTATCATGTTTTGGACTAAACAGCGAGGTTAAGTTGTTCAAACATGCATGAAAATGCCATAAACAGATTCCTTGAATTTTTCTGATAATTTTTCATATATAATTTATCTCATTTGGAGTTACGGTTGATTTTCTATGATTTTTAGAAGTTTTAACTATTTTCTGGAATTTCCTGAATAATTTTAAATCCAGAAATTCCTTTACTGCGTCAGCACTACGTCATTATGATGTCAGCAGGTCAACAGGGCCGGGCCCAGGTCAAACTTGACGTGCGGGACCCATATGTCATTGACTCAGCTATTTAATATGGTAAATTAACCTTAAATTAAGCCTAACTAAAATGTCAGTGGGGTCGGGGCCCACATGTCAGCGGTAACCTAACTAAATTAGTGTTAGCTTAACTCCTAATCTAGGTTTGACCAGGGGGCGGGGCCCACGTGGTCAAATGGGTCAACCCCACCGGCGACGTGACGCCGGCGAGGCCTGAGACGGCGGCGCGGCTCGGAAACGCAACATAGGCGACGAAACGAGCGGCGGATGGCATCCGCAGGGAGCTGGAGCTCGCCCGCATCCATCCCTGCAAGCAGCTGTAGCTAGGGTGGACGGAGCTCGTCGGAAACGAGCTCGGGGCGGCGCCGGAGTTTGGACACGAGCGGGGACGCGGTTGCGGTGGCCGTGGTGATGTGTGCATAGCACCTACGGCATCTACGGGGTGCGATGAGTACGATGGAAGCATGCCCGGGACCAAATGGTCACCGGAGCATCACCGGCGACGAGCGCGGCGGCGGCGGGTTTCGGTCAACAAGGGGGCGATGGCTACGGCGTGTGAGAGTGAGAACGGAGAGGGGGAGAAGGGGCAGGAGCTCATGGCGAACACGTAGGGATGGTCAGCGGCCTCGCGGACGCGTCGGAGACGGCGAATCGACGGCGGTGAGCTTCGGCACCCGAGGAGGAAGACGGTGATGGTGACGGTGCTTCAAGGCGTCCGGCGGGGCGCGGCTCGGTGGAGAGGAAGAGGAGGATGCGGCGGTGCTTCTGGAAGCATCAACGGGGCGAGGGAGGGCCAGTGGCCATGGTGGTGCTCGTCGGCGCTCTCGGGCTCTCGCGGATGGACGCGGGAGAGAGGGATAGAGAGGGAAATCGCCACGGGAGAGAGGAGAGGAGTGCAGGGGGTAGAGAGGGCTGCGTGGCGTCGTCTGGAGCCGTCCAGGCCGTCGAGGGGGCACGCAGGCAAGGTGGAGGTGGCACGGCGCGTGCCTGCACGCGGCGACCACGCGCGCGCGTCCTCCTGGCAGGAGCTTGAGGACGGTGGTGCTGGTGGGCTGGGCCTGTTGGCTGGGCTGCCAGCTGGGCCGGCTTCAGGTAAGGCCAGGTAACTCTGTTGTTTCATTTCTATTTTTCTAATCTTATCTGTTTTCTATTTTGCAGGTTTGTTTTGAATTTGGTTTTGAAACCAAATCAATTTTGTTGCTTCTGGAAATATTTTTTTGAAGCTAAAAGAATTAAACCAAAGCTCCATAAAATATTTCAGAATTATTGGACATATATTCATTTAATAGTAGATATAAATCCAATTCAAATAATTATTGATTTAAAATCAGAGCCCAAATAATTCCTTAGAAATGTTCCAAAATTTTGGTTTGATTTATAACTCTTGCCAAAATTGTCAGAGCTATTTCTAGGGCATTTTGGAGTTGCTGATTGCAATTTTAGGGTTTCTTGCCCCTTTATTAAAATGATTTCCGAGGCTTTCAATTTCCTCATTTCAAATTTCAGAATTTCGACATGGTGCACACATGAAGCTAGCCTAGAGCATTACCAGAAGCTAGGGATGTGACACCTGCATTCTTGATATTTCTAGAATAATCTAGCTGATCGAAGATGATCGGTTTTGACAACCAGTGGCCGGACCCTTTGGGGATGGGCCGTGTGGTGCGTACCTTTACGGGCGCCGCATGTTTTGTTATGCGAAGTGAGTTCACTATTTTTACTTCCTGTGGGAAGTTCTTTTGTCTCATGGTACTCTGCTTTTGGGGTTCGTCCTCATCTTCGCTTGGTATGTCGAGCCCCTTGTGTTCGACATTGAGTCTGCCGGATTGTTTGAAAACCCAACAGTCTCTGTGGGTATGGTTAGCAGGCTTCCCGGGAGTACTGTATATCTGACATATCCTGTCCAGGATTTTATTTAGGTTGGATGGATCGTCCCTGTTATCCTGGGGGGCGGTTTTTCCTGATTTTGTCATGAGCCTTTGAATCCGGCATTGACTGCTGTGCTCTTCGGACTTTTATCCTTAGTCCGGCGACGGTCCTTGTTGCGTCGCGGTTTTCCGTTTCCATCCCTAGTTTCGGATGTACTTGGGTCGCTGGGGCTGCACCTTGCCAACCAGCTGTCCTCCCCTGCACAAAAGCGGGTCATGAGGTATGTTAGTGCGGCCATTGTTCTTGGCTTTTCTTGGCCAAGGTGTCTGGCGAGCCATTCGTCTCTGACGTTATGCCTGAAAGCTGCTAAGGCTTCGCGTCCGAACAATCGACTATCTGATTCTTTTTAGTAAGGAATCTATTCCAGAACTGCCGAGCTGATTCTCCGGGTTGTTGAGTTATGTGGCTGAGATCGTCTGCGTCCAGGGGGCGGACATAGGTCCCTTGAAAGTTTGCTCGGAAAGCATCCTCGAGCTCTTCCCAACTTCCAATTGTGTTTTCGGGAAGGCTTTTAAGCCAATGCCGGGCTGGCCCTTTGAGCTTAAGGGGTAAATATTTTATGGCGTGGAGATCATCTCCTCTAGCCATGTGTATGTGGAGGATATAATCCTCTATCCAGACTCTAGGGTCTGTTGTTCCATCGTATGCCTCTATGTTTACGGGTTTGAATCCCTCTAGAAATTCATGGTCCAGGACCTCATCGGTGAAACATAAAGGGTGTGCGGCTCCCCTGTATTTGGGTGTGCCGGATTCTGATGATGGCTTCATAGTATTGCTTACGAGAGCTAGCTTTCTTGGCCCATAAATGGACCTGACTGGGCCATGATGCGTATCCTTAAGTGGGCCGCATGCCGATTTAAGTGCGGCGCCGTTTGCCGCTTTATGGGGTCGTCTATCCGACCGTGTGGCTTTCTCATTTTTTGAATGCGAGGGCTCTAGGCCCTCTTCGTCGAATTCAGGCAGTAGCTTTCTTTTCGGATAGCTTTTAGTGCGGCGACTGTCGCCGTATTTATCTGCGGTATTGATTACTTTGCTCCATCTAATCCGGAGTGTATCTTCCGCTGTTTTTAGCTTCCGCTTCTGCTTTTTTAGGCTATGTGCAGTTGCAACTAGCGTCTCATGGAGATTCTTCTGCTCCATAGGTTTATCTGTCGTGAGGTCGTCTGGAATGTCGTTTTCGCTAGAGGAGGGATGTTCGGTTTCTCCATCCGCGTTGCCCTGTTCGGACGGTTGCTCTAAAGCCTGCTCGTCCTGCTCTATGGCTAGGTTTTTATCGAGGCGGGGCTTGGGTCGGCGTTTACGCCCACGCTTTGATTGCTTTTCGGGGGGTCTATCTCCTGTTCCTTCCCCTTTTTCCTCGTTGTCGCTTCCTTTAGGTGTATCCACCATGTACACATCGTGAGATGAGGTGGCTGTCCAATGCCCTATGGGCGTTGGTTCGTCGAAATCTCCTACATTGTCATCCATGCTGTCGATGTCTCCGGAGTCGAAGTTGAGCACGTCGTTTAAATTGTCGACAGTGGTTACCAAGTGGGTGGTGGGTGGGCTTTGAATTTCTTCATCGTCCATATCCCATCCTCGCTGACTGTAATCCGGCCAGGGCTCTCCTGATAAAGAGAGAGTCTTAAGAGAATTCAGGATGACGCCGGAAGGCGAGTGCTGAAAGATGTCTGCGGCGGTGAACTCCATTATCGGCGCCCGATCGGATTCGATTGGCAGGGGCGCGGGGGGTTCGGAGTCCGGATCCTCGGAGTCACGGGTCGTGCAGAGTGTGGGGCTAGCGTTTGGCTCGATGGCCTTTGAGATCGCAGTCCCCGAGGTGGCGTCCAACCGCTCGTCCTCGATTGGCGCAATAGGCTCCGAGTTAGGGGTCGGAACCGAAGCGTGAGCGGCCTCCAGGACATTGTTCGGAGGCAGGGCTAGATCATGCCCCTCGAGATAGTGCGGTGCGCTTGGCCGTGGCTCGAACCCGTCGAAGATCAAGTCTCCGCGGATGTTAGCCGTGTAGTTTAAGCTTCCAAACCTGACTTGATGGCCAGGGGCGTAGCTTTCGATCTGCTCCAAGTGGCCAAGAGAATTGGCCCGCAGAGCGAAGCCGCTGAAGACGAAGATCTGTTCGGGGAGAAAAGTCTCACCCTGGACTGCATCGTTGTTGATGATCAAAGGAGCCATCGGACCTAATGGCGACGACACATAGGAACTCTCAATGAAAGCACCAATGTCAGTGTCAAAACCGGCGGATCTCGGGTAGGGGGTCCCGAACTGTGCGTCTAGGCCGGATGGTAACAGGAGGCGGGGAACATGATGTTTTACCGAGGTTCGGGCCCTCTTGGTGGAGGTAAAACCCTATGTCCTACTTGATTAATATTGATGATATGGGTAGTACAAGAGTAGATCTACCATGAGATCAAGGAGGCTAAACCCTAGAAGCTAGCCTATGGTATGATTGTTGTCTATGGAGTTGATGAAGTTGTCCTACAGACTAAAACCCTCTGGTTTATATAGACACCGGATAGGGTTAGGGTTACATAGAGTCGGTTACAATGGTAGGAGATCTTGAATATCCGCATCGCCAAGCTTGCCTTCCACGCCAAGGAAAGTCCCATCCGGACACGAGGCGAAGTCTTCAATCTTGTATCTTCATAGTCCGGGAGTCCGGCTGAAGGTATAGTTCGGCTACCCGAACACCCCCTAATCCAGGAATCCCTCAAGGCCCACAAGATTTTTGTGTGCCATAATAGGCCGGCCCAGGTAAAGGCCCACAAAATTCTTGCGGATCATAATGGGCCGGCCCAGCTAAAGGCCCACGAGATTTCGTCGACATTAATGGGCCGGCCCAGCTATAGGCCCACAAGATTTTGAGGACCCTAGTAGGCCGGCCCGTTAACTGGCTGCCATGTTTTGGGCCAAATGTCGGCCCATATTTGATATGGTCTATTAATGGCCTGCAACGCTCCGGGCCTAATAGTGGCCCATATGAGATCCGGCCCATTAAAAGCCTACCACGTTCTGGGCCAAATTATGGCCCAGATCAGGTCCGGGCCTTTAAGAGGTTTTCGGCCTAATTATGGCCCATATCAAATTCGGCCCATCAATTGGACACTATGCTTTTGGGCCCACTTGCTAAAGGCCCACTTAGTAATTCGGCCTGATATTAGTTTTAGCCTGTTAAGGGCCCGTTTAACATTTCGGCCCTATATTAATTTCAGCCTGTTAAAAGCCCGTCATATAGTTGGGCCTAACTATGGCCCGGTTTACATCTGGCCTGCTCGCAGCCGATATCTGATTGGGCCAAACAAGGACCGAGACAATTTTTCGGCCTGTTAAAAGCCCGTGATTTGATTCGCACAATATTGGGATGGGGTTCATTTCGGGCTGCTGCCGGCCCGTGAGCTGATCGGCACGTTTCAGGCCCAACCTACATCATGATTGCATGACGGCCCGATTATGTACCATAATTTTACGGTTTGGCCGGTTTACTGCGAAGACAGGATATATATATATACTAAAATAACTACAGCATAGTGAATAAGAAAAAACCTATATTATACAATAAAGAAATTATGGCATATTACATCCACTGGGCATCAAAGTTCGCCACTATGATAAAAAAGCACAAGCAGACATCAGATTACATACACTGGGCATCAAAGATCGCCACCAGTGCAAATAAACACGCCGACAAAATAATATACAAAACCGACAGCACTTCAATAGAGTTCAAGAAAGGTTAGCCCTGCTGGGGAGCTGCAGTGCAAGCAGCTGAGCAAGATGACGAGACTGCGCTTGTTCAACACTTATATCTTCCTCACTCTGAAAGATAAACAAGTAGACAGATGACAGGTTTTGCACATAAAAGTATCAGTGATGACAATTCATCACATTTCTTACTGACGAATAAAGTGACACGGTTTAAATTTGCATTAACACAATATGGTATTGTTCAGGTCAAGACATGGCAGGAAATGACATTGTGAAGGAGTTGGCAGCTTCACGACACCACTGGATTACAGATCAAGAACTCATAAGTATCAATGGTTAGTGTGCTGTCAATTTATACCATTTCAGATTGGCAAATAAAGAGATGGTTTAAATAATAGTAGAATGATATGACATTTTTCATAGTTAAGACATTGCAGAATATGACATTGTGCTGTAGTGGGTAGGTTCACCACACCACTGGATTACAGATGAAGAACAGAAGCATACATGCAGTGCAAAAGAAGATCACTTGCTCTGTATAGTTTAAGTTACATGGTATGAAGAAGGAACTTGGTTGTACAAATGAAAACTTAAATTGAGAAAGGACGAACTTTTGTTTATGAACTACATATAATAAACTTTAAACAAGCAATTTGATGCAAACACCAAAAATAAACAAATGTTGCAGTCATGCCTAACCAAATATATACAACAAAGTTTGAAGGCTTGAGATGGACAAACTTACATTATTGGTGAAGACAGGCTCTATAAAGGCCTTGTCCATGCTGATGGGGGGCAATTCAAGAAGTTTACCATGGAATCTTCTTCAAAAGCATTGCCTTTATTCTACATTTTGTTAAGAGTAAATATAGATGTGATAATATACGAAAAAATGGAGAATATTTAAGATAAGATGAATAGTGATGCTACATAACCAAGTAGCTATAAATGTAAGTGCAGCGATACAGGCAAAAAGGTACAGCCAAGAGCAATGCACAGCTAACCTTCTTCAGTACCAACCTTATGGTAAGAGTAAATATAGATCTGATGTGTAGAAAATGGAGGGCAAAGGAAAATAAGCTGCATAGTGATGGTACATGAACAACTACCTATCATTATAAGTACACTGATAAAGGACAACATGTACTTACAAGAATAATGCACAGCTAAAAAAACATTGGCATTGGATATATTCTACACTATTGTAACCATTCATATAGATCAGATAATTTGGAGCGAACAATTGATAAGCAAGCTATCATGCATACTGCTGTCACATAATGAACCAGGTTTGTATGCAAGTACAGTGATACAGGACAATAGGTACTAACAAGAGCAAAGCAGCGGGCAACATATTTGAGATATCATGTCGTTCTTGTCAAACCGGAATTCTTCTTCGA
The DNA here is from genome assembly GCA_034509565.1 of Triticum monococcum. Classification (NCBI taxonomy): domain Eukaryota; kingdom Viridiplantae; phylum Streptophyta; class Magnoliopsida; order Poales; family Poaceae; genus Triticum; species Triticum monococcum. The sequence goes on from CM067842.1 coordinate 612,726,247, forward strand.
GCAGATTTCCTGCAAAAAAGATTCGTAAGGCACATGCGGAAAAGTAGAAGTTCAAATTTTCATGTGATTTCATAGATAGTACCTCATCTTGGGAACGAGACCAGTGCATAACAAGGTTTTTCCATTCAATGTCTTCTAAATTTCGCATAGGAGACTTCACCAGAAATTCGTTTATAGACTTGCCATCAAAGTGTGATTTCCTCGGGTAACACCGATACTGCTGCAATGCTTCCTTGAAAAGCACAAGCAAGCTTTCCTCGTCATGACTATCCAGATTGACCCTCGCCTAGTTACAACAATGTAATGTAAATCATTGATGTGTTCAATCAGCAGAAAACAGGAAAATAATAGCCATGAATAATAGCACTTACACGTAAGTTGGCCAGGAAGATGTGAAAATGGTGTTTGTCTTCACAATAATCTTCCCATGATGGGAATATATGCACGTAGTCCCTAGCAACATTGAAAGCATTGTATTTTAAACTGGGAATAAATGGAATGGGGTTCCAATCTGCAGGAATTGGCCGTCTCTGAAGTTGGGATAGGTCTTCGGCCGGTGGACTTGCTGTACTTTTTGCTGGAGTGGGATTTTTCTGTGGTACAGCTGGTGCTATGGCAAATGAAATCGGTATACCTATTGCTGGAGTGCAGGTCCTGTGTGGTGGGGCTAGTGGTATGGCCAGTGAAGTATGGGTACAGTCTGCTGGAGTCGGTCCTACGTTTTGTGTCACTGGTTGTATAGCCAATATAAGTGGGGTGCTGTCTGATTTCTCCGGCACCACCACGTTTTTCAAGGACTTTGCTGGTGCTCCTTCAGGTTCGGCAATAACCCTCTTCCTTTTTGATGTCTGATGCACAAGAACAGCATTTGAGTGGAAAAACATGGTATGATGACAGATGGAATATGTATTGATAATGGAAGGGCATGGCATCTTGACATATATGATGAGTAAACTAAGCAGATGGCGGTGCAACAAAGTAGAAGAAATGCAAGACAACATATGCAAGATACCCGCTGTCGGTGTCAAAACCGGCGGATCTCAGGTAGGGGGTCCCGAACTGTGCGTCTAGGCCGGATGGTAACAGGAGGCAGGGGACACAATGTTTTACCCAGGTTCGGGCCCTCTTAATGGAGGTAAAACCCTACGTCCTGCTTGATTGATATTGATGATATGGGTAGTACAAGAGTAGATCTACCACGAGATCAGAGAGGCTAAACCCTAGAAGCTAGCCTATGGTATGATTGTATGTTATGGTTGTTGTCCTACGGACTAAAACCCTTCGGTTTATATAGACACCGGAGAGGGCTAGGGTTACACAAGGTCGGTTACAAAGGAGGAGATATACATATCTATATTGCCTAGCTTGCCTTCCACGCCAAGTAGAGTCCCATCCGGACACGAGACAAAGTCTTCAATCTTGTATCTTCATAGTCTAACAGTCCGGCCAAAGGATATAATCCGGCTGTCCGGAGACCCCCTAATCCAGGACTCCCTGAGTAGCCCCCGAACCAGGCTTCAATGACGATTAGTCCGGCGCGCAGTATTGTCTTTGACATTGCAGGGCGGGTTCCTCTCCAAATTCCGTGTACCTGTCGAAATAGTGTCCGGCCTCTTGTGAATGTTGCACTCCTTGGCTTCCACGCCCAATAATGGCCACTTTCCACGTGTCGAGCGAATGTGAAGAGCCAGGGTGTTTTTACATTTACCCTCCTAGCTGTGTGAATGAGCTGCCTATTAAAAAGACGAGGATTCAGATCCAAATCACACTATCCTCCCTTGGCGAGCCTTCATCGGAGCGCATTCGACAGAGATCCATTCCATCATGGCCGGTCGACGCAGCTCCTCCTCTCGCTCCCCTAGCCCCAAGCCTGGGGATTGGGAGAGATGTTCCATCCCGCACAGCAAATTAGTGATGCTTCAGACCAAGGGATTCCTTCCCCCAGCATACATGGTCCCGGTACGAGCCGGGCTTGCCACCTATAATGGCGGAGAGCAAGCGGAGAGCCTTCTCAATCCCTCCAAGGAGGAGCGGGTATGCCTTATAACTTATTTGGTAAGAGGGCTCAGATTTCCAATTCATCCGTTTCTCCGGGGGCTCCTTGAGTTCTACGGCCTCCAGTTGCATAACCTTATGCCTGCCTCCATGCTGCATATCGCGGGATTCGTAGCCCTTTGCGAGTTGTTTTTGGGCTGTGAGGCTCATTTCGCTTTGTGGAAGAAGCTGTTCTGCCTTGTGCCCCGTTCCCAGAAGGGGTCAATATATCAAGTGGGCGGAGCCGAAGTGTGGCGTATTGCCAGGACCGGATACCTGTCCGGAACCCCAAAGAAGACGTCCGAAGACTGGCCTTCGGAATGGTTTTATATAGAAGACGTCCCCCTCCCGGATCCTATTAGAATCGGCCTTCCCGAGTTCGACAACGCCCCTTTGAAGAAGCGCCGGAGCTGGCATCCACGTTGCTCCCTGGAAGAAGATGATAGGGACGTTCTTTACCTGATGAGCCGGATAAGTTTTTTAGCTCGATCCGGATTGACCATGATCGAGGTCATGGCCATATGTATTATGCGGGGGGTGCAGCCGCTTCAATATAGAGGCCACCCCATGTGGGATTTCAACAGGGAGGATGACGCCACCCGGCACAGCCGCAAAGGGCCGGGATCGGTTGCTGATCTAATAAAGATCTTATCCACTTTGTACAAGGGAGAAGAGGAGGAGTTCCTTCGTGTCAACCCGCAGGGCGGATTTTCTATGTACAATCCTCCAAGCTGGGTAAGCGGAGACTTTTTCTAGCCCATCCGTTTCGTATTCCCGTAGGTAAGTATTCAGTCTAGCGATTTCATCGCAGGAGCTGCGCCAGGCTGTAAAGGAGATAAATAGCCCCCCTCCACAACCCGAGGACCCTGGACGGTCCCTTGACCCGGCCTCCCAGGAGGATCTGGACATATCTGTGGAGCTGATCGATGGGGTATTTTACCAATCGAGTAATGACAACGCTTTGGTGGCCATTACGGCCGATTACCCCGGGCTACTTCTAGCCTCACAGGTGACTGAGACCGAAGTCCTAGCACTTCGAAAAGGGATTCGTCCTTGCGTGTTTTTGATTGCCGTATAACATCCGTGTTTTGCAGGGGAGGTCCTCGAGGCGGAAGGCCGAGCCTGCGGCGACTAGCCAACAAGGGGCCGCGAGGCCAGGCAGGCTGAAAAGACCCGCAGTCCGGATTGAGACACCGGCGCAGCGGTACGGCGCGCCGTCTTTATTGCAAGACATTATTCTCAGAGGCATATTAACGCCCATGCCTTCTTTTCAGGAAAAAGAGCGCTCGCCGGACTATACCCGTAGAGGCTACTAATCGCGCCTCCACCAGCCAGGCTCCAAGGCCGGATTCGGAGGCGGGAACAAGGCATGTTAAGGGCGCTCCTTCGACAGAGGATGCGGACAAACTATCCGCCACCAATTCCGAGGTGGAAAGTGCCATGAACCACAGGCGTCGCCGAACTATTCTTCGTGACGCTTGTTTCTCCCAGGAGCATTGGATGCCTTCAACTCGGGAGATGCGTACCTTCGTGCCGCTCAAAATGGTCTAGCCAGAGCCACGAAGCAGTATGTAAAAGACATACGGGTGAGAAAATTTGGTGATTATATATATCAGTAGCCCCTGAGACTTGAAACAGTTAGAATAACTGATTTAAGTATCACTTGTTATGCAGGTTCTTACCGAAAAGAATACTCAACTGTCCCAGGAGCTGGAAGAGTGCAGAGCCCAACTTCAGGCCGCACTGGCCGCGGCGGTGGAGCCCAAAGAGACCCCCTCTGGTAATATATCCTTCGAATGATAAGTGTCATATAGGATGCGGCGTATATGCATATCTGACGATAAAATTGCATATGACGCTGGAGTAAATCCGGATAAGCAACAGCTCCTACGCCAGCTGAAGGCCGGTGAGAGCATGCTTACGAGGGTGAGGCAGGAGAAGAATGATCTCCTAGATGCCAACACCAAGCTGGGCGTGGAACTAAAAGATGTTCGTGCCCAACTGTCGGACTCTGTTAAGGAGAATCGGCGGCTTCGACGCGGCATATTTAGTAAGTGCTTGAATGAACTTTGAAAAAGAGTTCGGTGAGGAAGCTGGCTGACAGAGTTATGTCTGTAGGTATGCTAACAGGTCGTCCTGCCGAGGAAATGCCCTGTTCAACGGGTGACCTTCTTCCCGAGCTCTCACAGCTGCACGAACGAGTTCGGCAGGTGATGCAAGGCATCGCCCATGCCTTGTGGCCATCCGTCTCCATACCCGAAGGCCTTGGAGAGCTTGCAGAAAAGCTGAAGGGAGCGTGGCGGTGCTTCCGATTATGGAAGATATCGACCTACCGTCAGGGCGCCAGGGAAGCCTGGGCAATGGTGAAGACACGGTACACGAAGGCTGAGCTGAACCACATGGCCGAAGTCGGACCTGTGGGGCCCGATTGGAAAGAGATCCCTGTGAGCTTAGTGTATGGCCAAGTAGAATTGGCCACAAAGTATTCCCAACAGGACTATAGACTAGACAGCCTATTGGATGGTATTGAAGAAGAATTCAACCAGTCAAATTGACTATGTAATTTAAAGTGACATGTATAATGCCTTCTAGCCGGATTGTAGATCATTTGTCGTGGCGGACCTTTTCGCTTCAACCTCGGGACCCGACGGTCTAGAGTGTATCTGAATACCCTCTCGGTTATGTAAGAACCGGGGCATGCGTGGAGACCAGACGTAGGGGTCATTAGTGCGTTATCAGACAAGTGCCCAACTAGTTATGTTATATTACATGGGTAGTAAGAAACATCTTCCAGGGAGAATAGTTCCGTTAAGTGTTCATTTCCTTGGGAAGCATGCCCTAAAGTGCATGTCCGGACTGTGATAAGAAGCGCAGAAAAAGCATCTGGGGGCAAATATGGATAATAAATAAAATTCATCTTTTGTTCACCGACCGAATATTCCCTTAAGAACGCTAGCTTTCGGCTTCACCCAGTCTGAGGTACACATCCGGCTGACCCGGTGGTAACAATCGCAAAGGTGCTCCCCTTATGCCCTAGCCGAATTAACGGGAATGTAGGGCATAAATACAAGAGCCAGGCAACCCAGCTTGGCCAAAACTTAAGTCATATCGATGCATATAATGGTGAAAAAAGGTACATGAGGAAGTATAACACATGTGTTGGGCGTGAGGCCCAGGTAAATAATTTAAGCTTCTATGAAAGAAGCCCCCAGGTATGGAGAGTGCGGCTAGCGCATCTGTAATGTACAAGTGAGGCACAAGGTGACCCTTGAAGGCCTAGAGAAATAATAAGAAAAAGAAAGAAAGGGAAACAAGACAGATGATGCATATGCAAAAAATGGACAAAGGGAGGGGACTAACGTAGAGTCCGGTGCTAGGCGTAGAATCTTCGAAGCCTGGCTGCGTTCCATGGGTTTGGCTCGAGTCGACTAGTCGATGCATCCCGCAGTCGGCATGCTCCACCGGTCAGAACTTGGTCGATAATGAAGGGACCTTCCCATTTGGGGTTGAGCTTGTTCTTCATCTTATCCGGCAGTCGTAGAACTAGTTCGCCTACGTTATAAGTTTTGGCCCATACTTCTCTGCTTTGGTATCTGCGAGCCTGTTGCTGGTAAAATGCAGAACGGGCTTTGGCTACATCGCGCTCTTCCTCCAAGGTGTCCAGACTGTCCTGCCAATCGAGCTCGGCTTCTCTTTCTTCGTACATGCGCACTCAAGGTGAGTCATGAATTATGTCACAGGGCAAGACCGCCTCTGCGCCGTACACCATAAAAAACGGTGTATATCCGGTACTACGATTCCGCGTGGTCTGCAGCCCCCAGAGTACAGAGTCGAGCTCCTCTACCCAGTGCGTGTCAGACTCCATTAAGGAATGCACTAATCTGGGTTTAATGCTGCTCATTATAAGACCGTTTGCTCGTTCGACTTGACCGTTGGTTTGTGGGTGATAGACTGAAGCATAATCGAGCTTGATGCCCATTTTGCTGCACCAGAGTTTTACCTCGTCAGCCGTGAAGTTCGTGCCGTTATCAGTGATGATGCTGTGGGGGACGCCGTAACGGTGTACAACCCCGGATATGAAATCTATCACCGGTCCGGATTCGGCTGTTTTAACCGGTTTAGCCTCTATCCATTTGGTGAATTTATCCGCCATGACCAATAAGTATTTTTTTCTTATGGGTTCCCCCTTTAAGGGGTCCGACCATGTCAAGCCCCCAGACCACGAAGGGCCATGTAATGGGGATTGTTTGGAGGGCGGTGGGTGGCATGTGGCTTTGATTTGCAAAGAGCTGGCAACTGGCGCAACGTTGGACCAAGTCCTGTGCATCTGCCCGGGCCATTCGCCAATAGAATCCTGTACGGAAGGCCTTGCTTACAAGAGCCCGGGCTGCGGCGTGATGACCGCCGAGTCCGGCGTGAATTTCTGCCAAAAGGTTCCTCCCTTCCTCTTCGGAGATGCACCTTTGAAGGACTCCGGTAGTGCTTTTCTTGTACAATTCTCCCTCATGGACCATGTAGGCCTTGGATCGCCGCACTATGCAGCATGCCTCATTTTGGTCTTTCGGAAGTTCCTGTCTAGTTAAATAGGCCAGGAATGGTTCTGTCCACGGGGCAATAATGGCCATTATTTCGTGGGCTGAATGTGTTATTTCGGTGGCAGAGCCACCGATTGTGTCAGAGAGTTCGGTATCGGGTATTTTGGCCGGGTCCGGACTGTTGTTACCAGTGTCCCCTTCCCATGCAACGGATGGCTTGAAGAGCCTTTCCAGAAATATGTTGGGAGGGACCGCGTCGCGTTTTGCGCTGATGCGGGCGAGGATATCCGCCGCCTGATTGTTTTCCCGAGCCACATGGTGAAATTCGAGCCCCTCGAACCGACTGACATTTTTAGGACGGCATTGCGATAAGCTGCAATTTTCGGATCCTTGGCATCAAAGTCTCCATTTATTTGGGATATCACAAGGTTTGAATCCCCGCGCACCTCTAGGCGTTGAATGCCCATGGATACTGCCATCCGGAGACCATGTAGAAGGGCCTCATATTCGGCTGCGTTGTTGGAGTCTGTATACATTATCTGTAGTACATATTGAACTGTATCTCCTATTGGGGACGTTAAAACGATGCCAGCCCCCAGACCAGCCAAGATTTTGGAGCCATCGAAGTGCATGATCCAGTTTGAATATGTGCGGTACTCCTTAGGGAGTTCGGCTTCCGTCCACTCGGTGACGAAGTCAGCCAAAACTTACAACTTAATAGCTCGTCGTGGCTTGTAAGTTATGTCGAACGGGAGGAGCTCAATGGCCCATTTGGCAAATCCGGCCCGTCGCATCGCGGTTGTTTATAATATCGTTAAGTGGTACTTCCGAGGCTACCGTTATCGAACACTCTTCAAAGTAGTGTCGCAGCTTCTGGGATGCCATAAATACCGCGTACGCTATTGTTTGATAATGCGGGTACCGTGATTTGCATGGAGTAAGGACAGTGGACACATAGTAAAGCGGCTTTTGAAGGGGTAATTTGTGTCCGTCCACTTCTCGCTCGATGATGAGCACTGCGCTTACGACTTGATGAGTTGCCGCAATGTATAATAGCATTGGTTTGCCAATGTTTGGCGCGGCCAGGACTGGGTTTGTTGCCAATATGGCTTTTATTTTGTTGAGTCCGGCCGTGGTGGCATCCGTCCCCTCGAAGTGTTTGGTGCGCCGGAGGAGGCGATAAAGGGGTAATGCCTTTTCTCCCAAGCGGGAGATAAAGCGGCTTAGAGCCGCCATGCATCCGGTCAATTTTTGTATTTGTTTGACGTCTGTTGGGTGAGCCAACTGTGACAATGCTCGGATTTTGGCTGGATTAGCTTCAATACCTCTACTGGAGACAATGAATCCTAGGAGTTTTCCGGCTGGTACGCCGAAAACGCATTTTTCCGGATTGAGCTTGATGTCATATGTTCGGAGGTTATCGAATGTGAGCCTCAAGTCGTCTACTAGAGATTCGACATGCTTGGTTTTAACGACCACATCATCTACGTATGCCTCCACTGTTTTGCCAATCTGGTTTGCTAGACATGTCTGAATCATGCGCTGGTATGTTGCGCCGGCGTTTTTGAGCCCGAAGGGCATTGTGTTGAAGCAGAATGGGCCGTATGGTGTGATGAATGCCGTTGCGGCTTGGTCTGGCTCTGCCATGTTAATTTGATGGTAGCCGGAGTATGCGTCGAGGAAACATAATGAGTCGTGTCCTGCGGTAGCGTCGATGATTTGATCGATGCAGGGGAGGGGGGAGGGATCCTTTGGGCAGGCCTTGTTAAGGTCCTTAAAATCGACGCACAAGCACCAGGATTTGTCCTTCTTTGGTACCATCACCAGGTTTGCTAGCCAGTCCAGATGTTTTATGTCGCTGATGAATCCGGCCTCCAATAGCTTGGCTAGTTCCTCTCCCACGGCTTGTCTCTTAGGTTCGGAGAAACGCCGAAGAGCATGGTTGACTGGCTTGAATCCTATTAGGATATTTAGGCTGTGCTCGGGCAGCCTGCGTGGGATTCCTGGCATGTCTGAAGGGTGCCAGGCAAAAATGTCCTAGTTCTCGCGTAGGAACTCCCGTAGTGCGGCGTCGACATCAGGGTTTAATTGTGCCCCGATGGAAGCTGTTTTGTAGGGTCCGTTGGATGGACTTGGAATTTGACTATTTCGTCCGCCGGTTTGAAGGAGGTGGACTTGGATCTTTTATCGAGTATCACATCGTCCCTGTTCACCGTGGAGCGCAGCGCAGTTAGTTCCTCGGCCGCTAGGGCTTCGGACAGTGCCTCGAGGGCCAGTGTGGTTGTCTTATTTTCAGCGTGGAGTGCTATGTCCGGATCACTAGCAAGAGTGAAGATTCCGTTGGGCCCGGACATTTTGAGCTTCATGTACCCGTAATGGGGTATGGCTTGGAAGATTGTAAACGCCTCCCACCCTAACAGAGTGTGGTATCCGCTGCTGAACGGGGCCACTTGGAATGTAATCTCTTTGGACCTATAATTATCCGGCGTGCCGAATACCACATCTAGTGTGATTTTCCCAGCACAGCGTGCTTCCCGACTGGGGATGATTCCTCTAAAGGTTGTGCTACTTTGCTCAATGCGGCTCCAGTCTATTTCCATCTTTTGGAGAGTTTCCTCATAGATGAGGTTTAATCCACTGCCGCCGTCCATGAGTACCTTGGTGAGTCGAAAGCCGTCCACGATTGGACTGAGGACCAGTGCGGCTGGTGCTCGGGCTGTTCGGAATTTAGGTTCGTCACTGGCATTGAAGGTAATAGCCGTGTCACTCCAAGGATTTATTTCTGCTATGTGGCAGATTTCGGCCATGCTGCGGAGTGTTCGCTTGCGTCTATTATTTGACGCGAAGGTATCAAAGACCGTTAACACTGTATTATTGTCCACGGGATGGTGCTCTGTGGTATTTGGGAGGAGTAGATCCTCACCGCTTTTGGCCACCTACCGGAGTATCCAACATGCTCTAAGGCTGTACGTTGGTATTGCATCCGCTGTACTATGAATTTTGCAGGGTCCGTTGAGCCATCCCTCCAGTACGGTTCCTTGCCCTGTACAGAGCTTTTACTTTTTGGTAGTTAACCCAGGTGTATTGTGATAATGCACCCTTTTATTTCGGACTGGGTTTGTATGCAGGGCCGGATTATCCCAAAATTTTATTTCGGTTTTCCACGCGCTTTCCATCGCACATTACTTTTGTACTATGGACACCAAGTCGGCAAAGCGTGTAATTTCGCGACGACTTATGGCGTTGAGGATCCCCTTGTCCGTGCAATTATTGCAGAAGAATGAAATTGCGTCTTCCTCGCGATAGTCCTTTATCCTGTTTATGACCAGGAGGAATCTGGCCCAGTAATGGTGTACTGTTTCTTCGGGCTCTTGCCTAATTTGGGATAGATCGCTTATGTTTGGGTGGGTGGGTGGAATTGAACCCGAATCCTCACCCAATCTGAGACTCAGGGGCCAAGGAGTTTCCGAACTCAGAGGTTTGGATTCTTGGAGGTTTTCCAATAAATCTAGCCCGCTGCCTGACTCTAGGTTCAGGTCTTGAGTGACGTCCTCCCCTCCGTGGGTATCCATCTTGGAGGGATCGGGAATCCATACATAGCTAGTCCTTAAGATAGATAAAGGGTTGCCGCATTGTTCCTCCACCACTGCAACGTGATGGGTGACCTGGGGAGAGTTGATCTCTCTCAGATCGGATTTAGGCCCAATCTGATCGTAGTCTGTAGCGACTCCCAGGGTGGCGATGTGATCCAAGAGCTCGTTCAGGGAAGAGAGCTCCATTGGATCTAACTGCTCGGCGAGTTCCGAGTTGACGTGAAGATTGCTTTTGATGACCCGAGAAGTCACTGTCGGCGCGGCGGCCGAACAGGCGGTCATAAGAAAACCACCTAGCCGGAGAGTTTGGCCGATAGCCAAAGCTCCCTCAGCAACAGTGCCATCTTTAAAGACGGGATGAGGCATCCTTCCTGATGGCGACGACACAGCGGAACTCTCAATGAAAGCACCAATGTCGGTGTCAAAACCGGCGGATCTCGGGTAGGGGGTCCCGAACTGTGCATCTAGGCCGGATGGTAATAGGAGGCATGGGACACAATGTTTTACCCAGGTTCGGGCCCTCTTGATGGAGGTAAAACCCTACATCCTGCTTGATTGATATTGATGATATGGGTAGTACAAGAGTAGATCTACCACGAGATCAGAGAGGCTAAACCCTAGAAGCTAGCCTATGGTATGATTGTATGTTATGGTTGTTGTCCTACGGACTAAAACCCTTCGGTTTATATAGACAGCGGAGAGGGCTAGGGTTACACAAGGTCGGTTACAAAGGAGGAGATATACATATCCGTATTGCCTCGCTTGCCTTCCACGCCAAGTAGAGTCCCATCCGGACACGAGACGAAGTCTTCAATCTTGTATCTTCATAGTCTAATAGTCCGGCCAAAGGATATAATCCGGCTGTCTGGAGACCCCCTAATCCAGGACTCCCTCACCAGCAATCAATAAAACATTGCCAAATTAGAACAGGCACCTTGATCGGTGAACAGGACAGGCCATCTGCCTTTGACTCCTCGAGGTTAGAATAGTCATTAGGATCATATTCTGAACAAGAATCAACAGGTGGGGAGCGTATGAGTTTCATTGCATCCAGAATGGTACTTAATGCCTTGGTGCCAATTTTGTAAGTCATTGCAGTGTTTAGCTTCAAGAGTGGACTGCTGCTAGTGCGACACAAAGCAGCTACACAGATCAGAGTAAAATCGGCAAAGTGGAACTTGCTGGAATATATGTGCTAGTATTGCCGGTATGGCTAGAAAGGCTTCGGATAACAGTTCTCTTCAAGTGAAGGTGTGGTACTATTAATATCAATGTAACTCTCAAAGGCGACACAGCTCCCCGCATTTCCTTGCTATTCTTATAGGATTCAAGTGGGCAGGCCACTAAAAATCCTATTCCTATGTTTACAAGATCCTACGAATCAAAGAGGCTCAAAGTGTCCATCACAACCGACCTTATAGACCTCTACACTGCAAATGTCCCTGCTCATCTTCAGTAGAAGGAACATACTGTACTACTATCATACTCCCTCCATTCCAAAATATAAGTCTTGGTAGAGATTTCCACTATGGATCACATACAGATGTATCCAGGTACATTTTAGAGTGTAGATTCACTCATTTTGCTCCATATGTAGTCCATGGTGGAATCTATACAAAGACTTGTATTTAGGAACGGAGAGAGTACATATTAAAGAAGAACGGAAGAGGAACATGGTAAAGAAGAGCAAGCAGATTTTGGATAATAAAATGTTGGTTGCGTAGTGCCCACACATGATGAACCAGAGCGCATTAAGAATGCAACTCCTAGCTGTCTCTCGACCATTTCAGGCGGTTGGATGAAGATCCTACGTCTCCTAACCCTTCTTCTTCCTCGTCTCTGATTCTTCCCATACAGAACACCGCACGGGCCGCCGGCCGGACCATCGGCCCCCACCGCCTGTGTTCCTTCGCCACCCCCAACCCCCACCCGCGTCAAGTTTTCTTCGTTCGGCGAGGCCCCACAACCACCCGAGCCCCTTCGATCGCACCGACGAACTCCGGCGAGCTCTGAAAAATCGACTGACCCAATTTTGAAATTTAGTCTACTGTGAATTAACTAGTGTGGAATATAAAAGGGGAAAATCATAAGCATTGCGAGTATGGTGTTGAGCGTGCCATGGCGGATCTGAAGGTGCAAACCGGACAAAGGCAATGTCGCAACCAAGACAAGAAATCAGAGTAAAGCAGTGGCGATCTATTTTCTTGCTGCGATAAATAAGTTGAGTAGATACGAAAGAGTACCGCCTCTGGTGCGGCGCCGTGTACGCATCTGCTAAGAATTTAACGGTGCTGCGGTAGTGATTTGCTGTCGGCGGCGTGGAAGCAAATCTAGTAGGGTAGAAGGTGGCGGCGGGGCGCGGTGGACGAGACGGTCGTAGGAGAGGCGCCGGCAAGGTGGACGACGGCGGGGATGAAGCGAGAGGACGGGATGCAAGGATCCCGGTCCGAAGCCATGGACGAGAGAGGTCGATCTCTTGTAATGGACGGTGGCGTCGGGGTATCAGCTCCGGCATGGTGGAGGAGGACGGCGGAGGATGGGGTGGCGGACGGCGGCGGACGGAGGAGGGTGGGGTGGAGAGGGTGTTTTGGCGCCCACGGAGTACGAATGGGGAAAAGGGAGTTAGAGAGGAAGGGGGGAACCATGTATTCAGGGCGCGCTTGTCTCAAATGCGAGGAAATTTACAAACTTAGCCACCATTTCAAATTCTACTACATCACAGCAACAGTAGTCGGTTGGGGATAGGACGGTAATCTCGCATACACCGAATATTTGCCGACGAGAGTTTGTTTTTGGCGCCCACCATGTATGAATATGAATCGGTGAGGGAGTCGATTTCAGCCGAGGGCACACTGTGTTTTGGCGCCCACCGTGTATGAATCCGGGTGAGGCGGTTACGTCACGTTTGGGTGAAATTACAAACCTACCCCTATCGAAACCTATAGAAATCCAGCATATAGGTTTTGCGTGGCAGGGATAGGCAGTAGTGATTTCCATCTCGCAGATTTTGGTTTCGGGCGGTTACTGCGACTTTCCTTGCTTCGTTCAAATTTCGCAGAGTGCACGTTTACCGTGCCAACTCAATTCGAATCCCGTTTGTATTCTATATTTTTTTCAGGCGGGATCTATTTTCAATTGGAATTACATTCTATATACATCATTTTTTTATATATATACTTTCAAAAGCACAACAAAGAATTCTGCTCCTTTATATGTATAATATGATTTACAAATACAACGATCTCGAAATCTTAAGGTTGAATTCGAAAAAATTTAACCAAATTATGTTCTACTAAAATTTATGGATCAGTAATATCTACATATTAAATAACATAGATGTGCGTGAATTCATCTGAGTATGCATGTTTGATAGATCAATTTTGGTTCGAGTATGGATTACATGTATCATCATCTCGAATTCAAATATTTGAATCCCTTTTTTGTTCACTCCTTTCACGCCCATCTCTCTCGCATGCATGCTCCTTCAGGTAGCTATCACTCTCTTTTCTCCAGCTCACCCGCACGCTCACTTCATGTTGCTCCTATCCTCGCAAACATGGTCTCTTGACGTCTCCCTTGAGAAGTGTCACACTCTCCCTATCATTATAAGTTACACGGTTTTCATTATCTCTCACGTCTCTACTGTTCTCCGGTATCACTCGGTACCTAAGCTTTCTTTTTCACCGCCAAACACACAGTCTCCACTCGTCTTTCACTTTGTCTTTTTCTCTATGGGATTCTCTCACACGCCCTATATGTCTCTACATATGACTCATACCACTAAAATTACTCTCCCTATCTCTCCTGTAGACACAACATTTGTTGTGGTCTCCTTTTCGTCTCCATCCCAGACTGACATTATTCATTTGTTTACCGATCAGACAACCCCGACTACCGTCTCCTCTCTCTCTTTCTCACAGACACACACGCACAACTCCTACCTCTAAAATGTGAATGGAAAACGAGATTTTGTTATACCCAAATAAAAAAGGACTGGAGGGAGTGATTGCTCTGACATGGACGCGACCTCTCATAGCGCAGGCATTGAACCGGCGCGCCGGCCAAGAGGGCCGCACTCGCTGCAGGCCCGGCTGAGCACGCCTCCTCACCACGTGCAACCAGCTTAAGATTGCCCCGCCTGCCTTCATTGAATCTGCGCGTGTGCCGGCAACACGTTCTTCCGCGAGCCGGCAGGCATTTTAGAACACAAAAAATGACTACAATATAATTAATTTACGCATGGTCTTGACTTGTTGTGCTCGCACTGGTAGCAGGAACTAGTAGAGGATTTTCTTTATTTATAACTCTCCTCGCATTTTTTTGGCTTTGAAGTGAATCATGGTTGTGGACATTATATATGAATGTGCAGATATCTGTGAACATGAGTTTGATGTGGAAGTTGAACTTGGAATGTCGGGCTTGCGCGTGAACTATACCATGTCCAATGCTTCATCTGTTATTGTTTGGAAAGTAATTGCTGTTATTACATGACCCGAAAAAACACATTTTGTGCCACATCAGTAGATGCACGGACATCACAACAGGCATGCTGACTGGATAAACATTTGAACCTAGCTATTATGAAGGAAATTTTGTATTGACAACAGTTTTAGAAAGCAGGAGACGCCTAGCCTGCTCTGCCTCTGCTAGCTTATTTCTGGCTTCTTCCATCTCTTCTTTGGCTTGGGTGAAGAGAGCATCTGATTGCTCTTTTCGCTTCTTCAGGAACTCAGCTACATTCTCAAGGGCTACTGCACGCTTTCTTTCAGCCTTTACTAATGCCACGAGGACACGAACGGCTGACGACTCCACCTAGCTTGTGTGTAATCCAGCATCATCTGGGAATTTGCACCTTGTGTCTAATCCAGCATCATTAGGGAACTGGCACCTTGTGTGTAATCCAGCCTCATTTTGGAAACATGATCTCGAGGTTGACCATACTTCCCTCCTCGCAGGAACTGCATCCTGACATGAAGTTACTTCTTTTTTAGATCAATACTCAGAGCAACCTAGATCCATTTAGTAGAAGCCAGATAAACAGAACTCGGAGAAGTGAATTCAAAAGTAATAAATAAATAAAAACAGACTACAAGGTGAGAACACCCACTTCCTACATCAAGCTAAAAACGAAAGCATTAGGACGATTAAGACTCTTCTTATTACACATCGAAGAACACCACGCTTAAGAGAAACAGAAACTACAACATATACACATCAAAGAACACGAGGCTACACGAAAGTAATTGAAAGGGTGTTACTTACCAAAGCTCATTTTATAGGTTCGGTGCGGCTCCTCTTTAACTTGCAACGCTCCTTGAAGATGTACCGAATATCCCATGTTTGATCTTCATTGCTCCTCTGCATGTTCGCACTCGTGGTTTTAAAATCTCAACATGGCAAGAAAAATATACTCCTAGTAATACTCGCGCATCTTGTGGGCAACATTAAAGCACTCTTCTGCCATGTTAGAGTGTCTCCAACAAGATAAACTACTCATACAAATGCATCTTGATGCGTGCAACGCATGGGAATTTTGCTAGTTCTAAAAACATTTCCATCATTTGCCACACTACTGGTTGCAGATGAAAAACCTACCCAAGCACAGTGCGATACAGGAGCGACGCACAATTACAAGCTGATATTCTGTTGGACAATGGAGGCTATAACCAATTACTTTTACGGGAACAATAGCACCCAGGAAATTTGAAGGGTAGGTATGAACAAAATTGGAACTGCACATGTATTGCTAAGTGATTCAATACACACATTACCAATCGAGGAGGAGAATGATGGTCGCGGCGGCCTCTATGAGTCATGGTCGGCAATGGGAGTCAGTTCATTGTCCACGACGGTGATACTTCTGCGCTTGGCGTCGGCTTCCGGGAAGAAGATATGAGACCGTGGAAGACGATGCCGGGGAAGAGGCTCCGTGTACGATGACGACGGTGGACCGGCTCTAGTGCAGCGTACGAGGTCATCGATGAGGCAGATGCGCTGTGGTGGATGAGTGCGCCGATGTAAAGGGGAGGAGCACGAAGGCTGCAGTGCCATGGAGAAGTCTATTTTGCGGTGGGGATAGAAATTGGGGAGTATTCAGGTGTACTACTCTAGGTGCCAGGGTGGGGTTGGCTGGGTAGGGTGAACCTGAAGTTATGAAAACAGCCCCCTACCAAGCGTCATCCGTAGGCCTGTTCCGAAGGCTATGATGGTAACTTCCCACTGCTCGAATCAGGGGTCGCGGGAGATTTTCCCGCCGACCTCAAAATTTTGTGACACTGGACTCCCCGTGTGGTGTGTTGAGTGATTCGGCTAAGCAACTAGCGAGTAGTAGTAGTAAACTCTGCATATTAGGTTTGACCGAAGTCAAACTTCCTAAAGTTTGACCAAGTTTATAGACAAATATAAATATTTACAATAACAAATTTGTATGATGTGAAAGTCCATTCAATAATGAATCTAATGGTATTTATTTGTTATTGTATATGTTAATATTTTTTGTTATAAGCTTTCTAAGAGTTTACAAAACTTGACTTTGACCAATGCTAATACGCGGACTTAAATAAAAACGGAGGGAGTACACATTTGTTTTCTTAGTTTGTAGTGAACTAATCATTTTTTAAATTGTGAAATAAATATATTAGGCTATTGACTTCGAATGTAATGGTCTATACAATTCAATAGTTACAATCATTGTCGAATCCCAAGATGTATACAAGGTCTATAGTACTTCACAACATGCTCAAACTCACATAATCCCAGTCAAATGAGAATCTAAATGCATTTCATAGTTATTAATTTGTAGGATGCAACAAGAACAACCATAACTCTACATCAGCCATTATAGAAGCAACATTTTGACATATCCCAATGTGTGAATGAAACGTGCAGAGAGAGCTTTTGAAGATGGAGCAGATAGGGCGGGAAACATTGTATGTATGTGGACAAGAGAGTAGGAGACAAACCTAACGAGACAAAGAGAGAGAGAGAGAGAGAGAGAGATAGAGAGAGAGAAAGAGAGAGGAAGAAGTTAGGTCTGTGAGAAAGATGCATACATGTAATATACATGAGATGCGTGTGCATCTGGATTCTGTATACGTGGAAGGAGAAGAGACAACATGTTTGATGAGAGAGCAGGAAAAACATGGACGAGAGGGGAAGGATCTCGTGGGTTGAGGGATTGACAATTATGTGCGGGGGAGAGAGGGATTGGTAATTTTGTGCAAGAGAGAGAGGGGGTGGGGGAGGAGTCAGTCAGCCGTCGTCACATCACCCTGCTTCCAAATGACCCCGCATTCTCTAGCGCGGTGTGGTCGCCATCTTCGATCTGCTCGTTGCCCTCTTTGAAGATTGAGGTGTTTTGCATGTTGGGGTGCAAATAAGCACAAGCGAGAGTGGTTGCCGTATAACCTTGGATGGGGATGAATTGTGTGCTCAGGGGAGTGTGTGTGTGTGTGTGTTGTGCTGCGGGTCTCTCTCTCTCTGTGTGTGTGTGTGTGTGCGCGCGCGCGCACGTGTGTGTGTGTGTCAGATATTGAGAGAAAACAAACCTAAGGAGAGAAATGGGTATTCACGAAGAGATTGTGCGGGCCTTGAGGTGGGCAGAGGCCGGGTGAGGGTGTCAAAATGTGCGCGTTGATGCATGTGTTGCATGCGACCGTGCGAGGGACGGACAAATTGAGAGAGATGGTTGTTGTGTTACGGATGCTCCTCTCTCTCTCCCTCTCTCTCTCACACACACACACAAGTAAACTAGAAGACCATTCTCTCATGTATACACAACATATCGGCATATGTCTATGTCTCACTCATGCATGATCATTTGCACATTCACACCTCTCTATGTCTGTATCACACGCACACTGTCTCCACATTGCCCTTCCGCCACAACACACATATGGACACATACACACGTTCTCTCAGTCACAGACACAAAATCAGTATTAAAAAACTAGGGCGCACCTAAAACGTCCAAATCCAAATAAACATGAACTGGAGCTAAATTCAGATATATGGAAATATTGCAGCGTCAAGGACTTTCATAGGAAAAAAAAGTTGAGTAATATTCGAGAATTGTTTTCACACACACAAAAAGGTTCGGTGGATGTCCTTCGAGTGCAACACGGTGACGCACCGTTCGATCGACCGCGTGGCCACGGTTCACGCGCTCGCACAGGATTCCGTATCATGGTCGTGGTACTAAGGCTGGTCACAATGGGCAAGAACATAAGCTAGTAACTAATAAAAGCGTTGCCTAAGTCTAATGTTTATGTGTACTAGTCCGGTTTTCTTTTAAGTTTGACCAACCTTATATATAAAACTAAAGTAAGCTCCCACACGCGCACTCATCAATATGCCGCCGCTGCCGTTGCGCATGCCGGCGCCCGCCTGCTCCGGCCAACAATTTCTCTCCCATCACCGCTGTGTCGCCGCCATCCCTGTGCCATGAAGCCGAAGGCTCGCCTGCTCACGTCGTCTACTGTAATGCCCCAAGACCGGAGCTCTAGATGCCTTCCAGGGTTTCCGGGTTTTTCATCATGTGAGTTGTTGGTTTATTGCATTCAGCTTTGCATCATGTCATCATGCCATCAAGTTATTTATTTTCGTAACTCAAATAAATAAATGGCATGGATCTTTGATCCATTTAAACCGAGGGTATTCACATGGTGAATTCTCTTTATAACATATCCTCCCAATATTTTAGGGAGCTATATTAAATATTCCATTATTTTTGGAATCACCTAAAACACACTTGCAAATTTCCCCATGCCTTTGTTATCTCGCTGCTTGACCTCGAACCTTGCCACTTGTCCTTTCATCATTTTCCGGAGCTCCACCTAATTTCTCAACATTTTTGGACCTCCTATCACCCAATTTCCATTCAAATCATTTGAATTTAAATCAAATGAGTTTGAATTTAAATCTTTCTATCATGGCCTTTTCTATTTTCTCGGAACGAGCATATTTTTGCGAGTCCGGAAAAATATTCCCCGTGCCCAAATTCTTCCTCTAACCTTCTCTTCTCTCTTTTCCCTTCTCTTATTTTCTTTGTTTTTTTTGTAAAGAGAAGGATATGGGAGAGAGAGAAGAGCCGGCTGGGCCTCCCAGCCCAGCTGCAACCTGCCCAGCTCGCTCACTATCCCTGCGGCACATCTGCACCGAGGCTAGGCCCATTGGCCCAGCCCCTCCTAACCCTAGACTCGTGGGCCTTGCCCGATCCATCTCCCTTCCCCGATCCATCTCTTCCTCACTTGGCTCCCTCTTCCTCCCGTAGCGCCGCCACCTCCCTCTCGTTTCCTTCCTCCCTCCTGTGCGCCACCAGAGGAGAAAGTGGCAACGCCCCATACCCGATCCCATCACATCTCCCTCCAGCGCTCTGCTCGTCCCGATCCCCCCTCGCTCTTCCTCCCTTCGTCTCCTTTTTCCTCCCTTCCACCTCGAGCCAGGGGAGGAGCCCCGCGCCCTATCCCCTCCAACACAGCCGGCGACGACTGAGCCTTTCCCCGGCGCGCCCCTGTTCCTCCTGCGCCACCTCTCCTCTTCCTTCTCCTCGTAGAGCACCCCGCGCCTTGGCCTCCTTCTTCCTCGACTCCAGCCTTCCTGCCGGCGACCAGTAGGCTGCTGTCGTCCGTCTCCTCCGCCTGGAGACTACGAGCTCGCCTGACCCGTGTGTCCATGGCACCACCGGCCTCCGTGGTGTGCCTGTATCCTGCCCTCCTCATTGTCCTGCTCATTCTGGTCGGGGGCCGTGGACCTGTGTTGCCGCTAGCCTCTGCTGCGTGCGTCCCATCTCCTATGTCGCATCCCAGAAACATTTTCGTGTTTGAGCCCACCGCTGCACCTTTGCACCACAACATTGCTCGCGGCACACCAAGTACCTGGTTCGTCTTTTTGTCTACCTCCTTCAAGTGGACGATTACTGTGGATGTGTGCCGATGTCACTTGGAATCGTCGAGCCCATCAAGACAAATACCTGGATCGTCAAGTACCGTCTCCCGGATTCACCAAGTACCACGCCGTCGGTGTCCCTTCAAGTGTGATGTTGGAACATGCATGACTACGTGGATTCGCCAAGTACCACGACGCCCGAAGCTCTCGAATCCATCAAGTTCGACTACCACACCGGAACGCCAAGTACATGGATATGCCAAGTACTCCTTCGAGTTGACGAGACCGGCAAGTTCGAAGACCCCAAGTACCCTTCGAAACGTGTACCACTACCGTCGACCCCGAAGCCCTCGGATTCATCAAGTCCGAAGGTGCGAGTACCACTCCGAACCATGTACGATGACCGTCGCCGAAGACCCGTGTAACGTGAACGTGAACCTCTACCGTCGACCCTAGAGCATGCGAGATCAACTACTTCCACTACCGTCGTCGCGAGACCGCCTACTTCCCTCTACGAATGAGAACCGTCTCCTTTGCATGCTACAAAGGTATAACCCCGAGACGCCCGCCGTGAACGAATGCATGTGTGATGTATGAAATGCTCGTGTTTGCTCCGTGTCGGAGTTGTTCGGTGCATGTTGCCCCTCTTTTGCCTTGCCACCATCTTGTGGGAACCCGGTATCCGGGATCACCCCACCTCCTATCGCGTGTCACGCTCCCGTCACTTTTCCTTTTGCGCCGGTATCTCCGCGAGTTACCGGAACCGATGTGTTGCCGTGGAACCATTTTCAGATTCGTTGCCGTGGCACCCCTTTCGTTTCTGCCACGATGACAAATGCTTCATAATGCTCTTATCAACATTTTCATAAAATTGCTTAAAACTTGTTCATGTCATCCGCATCATGATAACAACAATTAAAATGTTTAATTTGTTGTTTGCATTAATTTGCTAAATGCATATGGGGATTTACCGGATTTGTCATTTGTTATACCGGCCCCATTTAAATTGTTTAAATGGTATAGTTTTGTTATGATTCACCTCTTGCCATGTTAACCAACATTTAATATTGTTGAGTACCTAACCGGGAGAGAACTAAATAATTAATGTGGTGTTCCGTCAATATGGAACTCATTGCATATTGAGCTCCACTTAATTTGTAGGATTGTTTGTGCATCTTTGCCATGCCATGCATCTTTAAAACCGGACATGCATCATAATTGTTTGTGCATCATGCCATGTCTATGTCGTGGTTGTTTACTATGTTGTGTGCTTCTTTCCGGTGTTGCTTCTTCGGGTTGGTTCCGGCAACGTCGAGTTTGTGAGGACCCGTTCATCTACGTCCGTTTGTCTTCTTCATGGACTCGTTCTTCTTCCTTGCGAGATTTCAGGCAAGATGATCATACCCTTGAAATCACTACTATCTTTGCTATGCTAGTTTGCTCGCTCTTTTGCTATGCCAATGCTACGATGCCTACCATTTGCTTGTCAGCCTCCCAATTCCCATGTCAAACCTCTAACCCACCATGTCCTAGCAAACCGTTGATTGGCTATGTTACCGCTTTGCTCAGCCCCTCTTATAACGTTGTTAGTTGCAGGTGAAGATTGAAGTTTGTTCTTTGTTGGAACATGGAGATGTTGTTTCTTGTTGGGACATGTTTACTTGTTGGGATATCACTATATATCTTATTTAATTAATGCATCTATATACTTGGTAAAGGGTGGAAGGCTCGGCCTTATGCCTGGTGTTTTGTTCCACTCTTGCCGCCCTAGTTTCCGTCATATCGGTGTTATGTTCCCAGATTTTGCGTCCCTTACGCGGTTGGGTATATGGGAACCCCTTGACAGATCGCTTTGAATAAAACTCCTAGAGCAAGGCCCAACCTTGGTTTTACCATTCGCCACCTAGCCTTTTTTTCCCTTGGGTTAGGCCAGCCCAAGGGTCATCTTTATTTTAAACCCCCCGGGCCAGTGCTTGTCTAAGTGTTGGTCCGAAATGGGCAGCCTGCGGGGCCACCTCGGGGAAACTTGAGGGCTGGTTTTACTCGTAGCTTGACCTATCCGGTGTTGCCCTGAGAACAAGATATGTGCAGCTCCCATCAGGATGTCGGCGCATCGGGCGGCTTTGCTGGACTTGTTTTACCATTGTCAAGGATGTCTTGGAGTACCGGGATACCGAGTCTAATCGGAATGTCTCGGGAGGAGGTCTATTCCTTCGTTGACCGTGAGAGCTTGTGATGGGCTAAGTTGGGACACCCCTGCAGGGATTTGAACTTTCGAAAGCCGTGCCCGCGGTTATGGTTAGATTGGAATTTGTTATCGTCCGGTTGTAGAAAACCTGAAGTCGACCTTAATTAAAATGAATCAACCACGTGTGTAACCGTGATGGTCTCTTTCCGGCGGAGTCCGGGAAGTGAACACGGTTGTTGGAGTTATGCTTGAGGTAGGTTGTTTAGGATCACTTCTTGATCATACTTTTATCGACCGTGCTTTCCCTTCTCTTCTCGCTCTCATTTGCGTTTGTTAGCCACCATATATGCTAGTCGCTTGCCGCAGCTCCACCTCATACCTTTACCTTACCCATAAGCTTAAATAGTCTTGATCGCGAGGGTGCGAGATTGCTGAGTCCCTGTGGCTCACAGATACTTCCAAAACCAGCTTGCATGTGCCAATGAGACCGTGCAGATGACGCTACCAAGCTCAGGAGGAGCTCGATGAAGATCTTGTCCTTTGTGTTGCTTTGTTTTAGTTGATCAGTAGTGGAGCCCAGTTGGGGTCGATCGGGGACCTTTGTCACATTTGGGGTTCTTCTTTTATTTTGGTTCCGTAGTCGTACCATGAGTGTATTTGGTTGATGTAATGCTTTATTCATGTATTTGTGTGAAGTGGCGATTGTAAGCCAACTATGTAACTTTTTCCCCTATTGTATTACATGGATTGTGTGATGATTACCTCACTTGCGACATTTCCTTCAATGCGATTATGCCTCTAAGTCGTGCCTCGACATGTGGGAGATATAGTCGCATCGAGGGTGTTATAAGTTGGTAATCAGAGCCTTCCCCGACCTTAGGAGCCCCCACTGATTGATCGTTTTTAGCGGCCGAGTTGTGTCTAGAAAAATGTTTTGAGTCATTAGGAATTATATATCGGAGAGTTTAGGAATTCTTTTTACTCCCCAGTCCCTTCGTCGCTCTGGTGAGGCATCCTGACATAGAGTTTTAACTCTTCTCTTCTCAAATTTCACTAAAAAAAATTTAGGATCACGCGAGTATCTTGGATTTGTTCCGATGGCTTATGATGAGAACACTGTCTTGGTGCCTCCTGTCAGGGGTTTAGTGGAAGTGTCCCGAGGAGTTGAGCTCTGAGGTGTTGTCATCATAATTTTATCGTTGCAATTCTGGAATACTTGAGATATGTTCGCCGACATCGAAAATCTCCTTTATGCAGTTCGTTGGTGAGATAACCTCGACGCCACCCAGTACTAGGGCGGGAGTTCGAGAGTATCGCCATAACTTGTATAACTGATGCTTTTCGAAGGTTGAGGTAGATGATTTCCGAAGGTTTCTGGGTTATGTGTTGAAGGATGGATACAGCTGGATGTAGGATTTGCTAGTTTGGGTGAGATATTATGCTTCCCCTGTATCCCCAACACCTGATTGCATAACCGGAAAATTTCGGGAGTTTCATAGGTTGGAATTCAAGTAGCTCTTAGGATTTCTTTCCGACAGATGTATGATATGACATTGGGGTTCGACATCTAGTGGTTCGCCTATTCACGGTCGATTTTACAGTGGTCTCGTTGTGTCTTAAAGAGTCCTTGGCTATGCTGACTCGGGGACGCTTCGTATGTCATGTGCACTGCCTTGTACATGATGGTGTTGTACGACCGAGCCCGTGTAGGTCCCACCACGAAAACTTCGGACGAAATCTCTATCATATGTTTGTTCTGGCTTATTCTGCAAGCCAATCCTTTGTTTTGTTTTGAGTTGTGGTATTCGAGTTGCTTCGAAGTCAAATGTTGATTCCATACCTTTTCCTAACGGTGTTCTCATACTCCTGTGTGAATACTAATCCTTCTCGATCATCGAGTTTGTCATGTCAATCCTTTTCACCGGTGTGCTTCTCTTCAAGTGGATCCGATCATTCCAATATCAACAAGATCTTTTATCACTTCTTCTCAACGGTGTTTGTTCCATCCGTCTCCAAGTTGCCTTTGTTTTTCCCTCCCACCCACCCTTTTTCTTCAAGGATTCAGATTTCTTATTCAACTATCCATTTTATCGATGGAAGTCTCTCCATTCTTATCCAGTGTTTTTTTATGAAGATTCTAACGGAGCTTCTAGTTCATCGTTCTTTGTTCTTTTTCTTCTCCGGTGGATGCAAGCCAAGCCTTGTGGATCATATCCTTTTTCCTCGTTCAAATACCTTCTCATCCCGGTGCACCTCATAATCATCCACCTCTTGCTATTTAATTGTTCTGGAGTGCTCAAGATATCTCGAAGATTCGTGTTTTTCACTCTGCTTTCGTTCAATATCTTTCGAGGTTGTTATCTTATTCAAGCCATTTAATTTCAACCGGTGCAATCTCTCTTTGTAATCGTTCTACGGTGTATCTTTTCAGTGGGCCCTAACCCACAGGTCTTTTTCCAGGATCTTACCTGACTCTTCTAATTCTCCCGGAGATATCCTCAAATTTCTTTTTTGAAGTTTGACATAAGAATGATTTATCATCAGTCAAATGTTTTTTCTCCAAGATCTGTCGAATTCTTTTCATCGTTGGCTCAACCTCTTTGTTTTGATTCTTCCGGAGTGTCTAAATAAGTCTTGATGGTATTTCTCATCGTCATTCTCAGTTTGGAAGAACGAAGACGATTCTTCTTTCAACCTTGCTCCATTCTCTTCAAGTTTCGTCATTCGAGATTGTTGCAATCCTCTCATAATTGTTTTGATCGTGAGAATTCTTTTACCCATCCGGAGCAATGCAAGAGTCTTCTCAATTTGTTATCCGGAGTCCATCAATTCAGGTTTATTCATTCTCAGCTGTCAGTTATCATTCTCCTATTTTAACTGTCCTTCGTTCTAGTGATCTTTAGTCGGCTCGTGATCTCTTCGTTCTCATGTTTCTAAATCCTCTCAATCTCTGTTCATTTTATAATTCTTCCCGGTGTTTCTTTATCTTTTCTTTGTTCATTTTAATTCTTATGGTGGTTTGTTCAAGTTTCCTCTTCTTACGTTATCATACTTCCATTCTTTCAAATCCTACCGGTGGATCATCGAAGGCCTCTTCAAGTTTGCGCTATATCTCTTTTAATCCTTTTCTACGAGAATAAGTAGTATGCCAAACCCGTTGTTTGTCATCAATTTAATTGGTGAAGGATACGCATAACGTAATTCTTATTTTTGTTCATCCAAGTGATTAATTCTTTATTCCGGAGGCTCATCAAATTCTTGATTTCATTTGTTCATCTTTCTTTTCTGGAGTTCCAAGCTTTTCCGCATTATCTCGTTGCGAAGTTCCATCTAATCATTACAAGGTTTCACCTTGTGTTTTCAACTTCCCTTTTCTTTCCGTTTGATCATTCTTTTGTTTAATGGAGTTCTTCGTGGAGGTTCTACATAATGGTCCATCAAGGATTTAATTCCTTCTCGAAGTGTTCATCAAGTTTCTTTTCAGAGGTGCTCAAGCATTCTTCATATTGCTATCCGGAGTGCAATTTCTTTCTACCATATTATCGGAGGTGGTATTATGTCATTCTTGATAATTTGAGTTCATGTTCCATGATTCACATGTTGTTAAGATTGAGATACTTTAAATCCATCAATCTTGTCATTGGAGTTATCTTGGGTTATATTTCACCTAAAGCCTTCCCTAAGGATTGTTGCTATACTGGTGCTCATGTATGATCCAAGTTCTTCATCTACCCTCCCGGTGAAATAAGCTTCTCGTCTCCTTGTTCATTCCAATCCAATTCTTTTTCCGTGAGTGGCAGGTTGTCACCTCATAATTTGAGATGTATTCCTTAAGCCCATATCAAGCTACTCTTTTCATTGTTGGATTTCCAACAATTCCGTTCGACCCTTCTCCTAAGATGCCTTGTCAAGCTCTTTTGTGGCAGAAGTTGGCATTTGCTTCTCCATTCTTTTATTTCAATTATCTATTTTCTATTCTTCCGTTCCGGAGGCATTGTGATGTTCATCTTTTCAACCCATCATCTCGTTTTGTCAAAGATCATGTTCTTTTCATGCCTATCCATTTAACTGGAGTGTGGTGCCATTCTGCTCAAGTTCTTTTCGCCTTATCAAGTCTTGCATCCCTTTCTCAACCGGAGTGTCGTGTTTTCATTTGAGCTCTCTCATCTTATCAAATTTTGACTCCCTTCTCAACCGGAGTGCTGTCTAAGATCTTTCTTACCCCTTGTTCCATTCATTCAATAGTTCCGGTGGCAGTGTGTTGTGATTTCATCAAGTATCTTCTCATCTTATCAAGACCTTATTCAATTCTTTTCTTTCCAACCGGAGTGCTGCCTGAATTTGTTCTTCCTCGTTCCTCTTTTCTAACGGAGTGTTTTCGACTTTGTTCACCTTTGTTGTATTCTTTTCTCGAATTTGTTCAACCTCGCTAGGTTCTTTGGCTTCACTTGTTTGTCAAAGAAGCAACTTAGTTTTACCTCTTCTCTTTCTCTTCCGTTTTCCCTCCGGTGCCATTCTAGATCTCGGGACGAGATCCTCTCGTAGTGGTGGAGTGTTGTAACGCCCCAAGACCGGAGCTCCAGATGCCTTCCAGGGTTTCCGGGTTTTTCGTCATGTGAGTTGTTGGTTTATTGCATTCAGGTTTGCATCATGTGCTTTGCATCATGTCATCATGCCATCAAGTTATTTATTTTCGTAACTCAAATAAATAAATGGCATGGATCTTTGATCCATTTAAACCGAGGGTATTCACATGGTGAATTCTCTTTATAACATATCCTCCCAATATTTTAGGGAGCTATATTAAATATTCCATTATTTTTGGAATCACCTAAAACACACTTGCAAATTTCCCCATGCCTTTGTTATCTCGCTGCTTGACCTCGAACCTTGCCACTTGTCCTTTCATCATTTTCCGGAGCTCCACCTAATTTCTCAACATTTTTGGACCTCCTATCACCCAATTTCCATTCAAATCATTTGAATTTAAATCAAATGAGTTTGAATTTAAATCTTTCTATCATGGCCTTTTCTATTTTCTCGGAACGAGCATATTTTTGCGAGTCCGGAAAAATATTCCCCGTGCCCAAATTCTTCCTCTAACCTTCTCTTCTCTCTTTTCCCTTCTCTTATTTTCTTTGTTTTTTTTTGTAAAGAGAAGGAGATGGGAGAGAGAGAAGAGCCGGCTGGGCCTCCCAACCCAGCTGCAAACTGCCCAGCTCGCTCACTATCCCCGCGGCACATCTGCACCGAGGCTAGGCCCATTGGCCAGCCCCTCCTAACCCTAGACTCGTGGGCCTTGCCCGATCCATGTCCCTTCCCCGATCCATCTCTTCCTCACTCGGCTCCCTCTTCCTCCTGTAGCGCCGCCACCTCCCTCTCGTTTCCTTCCTCCCTCCTGTGCGCCACCAGAGGAGAAAGTAGCAGCGCCCCATACCCGATCCCATCACATCTCCCTCCAGCACTCTGCTCGTCCCGATCCCCCCTCGCTCTTCCTCCCTTTGTCTCCTTTTTCCTCCCTTCCACCTCGAGCCAGGGGAGGAGCCCCGTGCCCTATCCCCTCCAACACAGCCGGCGACGACTGAGCCTTTCCCCGGCGCGCCCCTATTCCTCCTGCGCCGCCTCTCCTCTTCCTTCTCCTCGCAGAGCACCCCGCGCCTCGGCCTCCTTCTTCCTCGACTCCAGCCGTCCTGTCGGCGACCAGTAGGCCGCTGTCGTCCGTCTCCTCCGCCTGGAGACTGCGAGCTCGCCTGACCCGCGCGTCCATGGCACCACCGGCCTCCCTGGTGTGCCTGTGTCCTGCCCTCCTCATTGTCCTGCTCATTCTGGTCGGGGGCCGTGGACCTGCGTTGTCGCTAGCCTCTGCTGCGTGCATCCCATCTCCCATGTCGCATCCCAGAAACATTTTCGTGTTCGAACCCACCGCTGCACCTTTGCACCACAACGTTGCTCGCGGCACACCAAGTACCTGGTTCGTCTTTTCGTCTACCGCCTTCAAGTGGACGATTACCATGGATGTGTGCCGATGTCACTTGGAATCGTCGAGCCCATCAAGACACATACCTGGATCGTCAAGTACCGTCTCCCGGATTCGCCAAGTACCACGCCGTCGGTGTCCCTTCAAGTGTGATGTTGGAACATGCATGACTACGTGGATTCGCCAAGTACCACGACGCCTGGAGCTCTCGAATCCATCAAGTTCGACTACCACACCGGAACGCCAATACATGGATATGCCAAGTACTCCTTCGAGTTGACGAGACCGGCAAGTTCGAAGACCCCAAGTACCCCTTCAAAACGTGTACCACTACCGTCGACCCCGAAGCCCTCGGATTCATCAAGTCCGAAGGTGCGAGTACCACTCCGAACCATGTACGACGACCGTCGCCGAAGACCCGTGTAACGTGAACATGAACCTCTACCGTCAACCCTAGAGCATGCGAGATCGACTACTTCCACTACCGTCGTCGCGAGACCGCCTACTTCCCTCTACGAATGAGAACCGTCTCCTTTGCACGCTACAAAGGTATAACCCCGAGACGACCGCCGTGAACGAATGCATGTGTGATGTATGAAATGCTCGTGTTTGCTCCGTGTCGGAGTTGTTCTGTGCACGTTGCCCCTCTTTTGCCTTGCCACCATCTTGTGGGAACCCGGTATCCGGGATCACCCCACCTCCTATCGCGTGTCACGCTCCCGTCACTTTTCCTTTTGCGTCGGTATCTCCGTGAGTTACCGGAACTGATGTGTTGCCGTGGAACCATTTTCAGATTCGTTGCCGTGGCACCCCTTTCGTTTCCGCCACGATGACAAATGCTTCATAATGCTCTTATCAACATTTTCATAAAATTGCTTAAAACTTGTTCATGTCATCCGCATCATGATAACAACAATTAAAATTTTTAATTTGTTGTTTGCATTAATTTGCTAAATGCATATGGGGATTTACCGGATTCGTTATTTGTTATATCCGGCCCCATTTAAATTGTTTAAATGGTATAGTTTTGTTATGATTCACCTCTTGCCATGTTAACCAACATTTAATATTGTTGAGTACCTAACCGGGAGAGAACGAAATAATTAATGTGGTGTTCCGTCAATATGAAACTCATTGCATATTGAGCTCCACTTAATTTGTAGGATTGTTTGTGCATCTTTGCCATGCCATGCATCTTTAAAACCGGACATGCATCATAATTGTTTGTGCATCATGCCATGTCTATGTCGTGGTTGTTTACTATGTTGTGTGCTTCTTTCCGGTGTTGCTTCTTCGGGTTGGTTCCGGCAACGTCGAGTTTGTGAGGACCCGTTCGTCTATGTCCGTTTGTCTTCTTCATGGACTCGTTCTTCTTCCTTGCGGGATTTCAGGCAAGATGATCATACCCTCGAAATCACTACTATCTTTGCTATGCTAGTTTGCTCGGTCTTTTGCTATGCCAATGCTACGATGCCTACCATTTGCTTGTCAGCCTCACAATTGCCATGTCAAACCTCTAACCCACCATGTCCTAGCAAACCGTTGATTGGCTATGTTACCGCTTTGCTCAGCCCCTCTTATAGCGTTGTTAGTTGCAGGTGAAGATTGAAGTTTGTTCTTTGTTGGAACATGGAGATGTTGTTTCTTGTTGGGACATGTTTACTTGTTGGGATATCACTATATATCTTATTTAATTAATGCATCTATATACTTGGTAAAGGGTGGAAGGCTCGGCCTTATGCCTGGTGTTTTGTTCCACTCTTGCCGCCCTAGTTTCCGTCATATCGGTGTTATGTTCCCGGATTTTGCGTCCCTTACGCGGTTGGGTATATCGGAACCCCTTGACAGTTCGCTTTGAATAAAACTCCTCCAGCAAGGCCCAACCTTGGTTTTACCATTCGCCACCTAGCCTTTTTTCCCTTGGGTTAGGCCAGCCCAAGGGTCATCTTTATTTTAAACCCCCCCGGGCCAGTGCTTGTCTAAGTGTTGGTCCGAAATGGGCAGCCTGCGGGGCCACCTCGGGGAAACTTGAGGGCTGGTTTTACTCGTAGCTTGACCTATCCGGTGTTGCCCTGAGAACGAGATATGTGCAGCTCCCATCGGGATGTCGGCGCATCGGGCGGCTTTGCTGGACTTGTTTTACCATTGTCGAGGATGTCTTGGAGTACCGGGATACCAAGTCTGATCGGAATGTCTCGGGAGGAGGTCTATTCCTTCGTTGACCGTGAGAGCTTGTGATGGGCTAAGTTGGGACACCCCTACAGGGATTTGAACTTTCGAAAGCCGTGCCCGCGGTTATGGTTAGATTGGAATTTGTTAACGTCCGGTTGTAGAAAACCTGAAGTCGACCTTAATTAAAATGAATCAACCGCGTGTGTAACCGTGATGGTCTCTTTCCGGCGGAGTCCGGGAAGTGAACACGGTTGTTGGAGTTATGCTTGAGGTAGGTTGTTTAGGATCACTTCTTGATCATACTTTTATCGACCGTGCTTTGCCTTCTCTTCTCGCTCTCATTTGCGTTTGTTAGCCACCATATATGCTAGTTGCTTGCTGCAGCTCCACCTCATACCTTTACCTTACCCATAAGCTTAACTAGTCTTGATCGCGTGGGTGCGAGATTGCTGAGTCCCTGTGGCTCACAGATACTTCCAAAACCAGCTTGCAGGTGCCGATGAGACCGTGCAGATGAAGCTACCAAGCTCAGGAGGAGCTCGATGAAGATCTTGTCCTTTGTGTTGCTTTGTTTTAGTTGATCAGTAGTGGAGCCCAGTTGGGGTCGATCGGGGACCTTTGTCGCATTTGGGGTTCTTCTTTTATTTTGGTTCCGTAGTCGGACCATGAGTGTATTTGGTTGATGTAATGCTTTATTCATGTATTTGTGTGAAGTGGCGATTGTAAGCCAACTATGTAACTTTTTCCCCTATTGTATTACATGGGTTGTGTGAAGATTACCTCACTTGTGACATTGCCTTCAATGCGATTATGCCTCTAAGTCGTGCCTCGACACGTGGGAGATATAGTCGCATCGAGGGTGTTATATCTGCAGTCCCTCCTCGTGATGCCGTCGCGCTGCCAAGCACGCAAGCAGCTGGTGGAGCCGCGTCTATGCACGCAGCGTACGAAGAGGAGGACAAGCACGTGCTCCAGCACGCCGGCGAGGAGGAACTAGCGTGTCATTGTCGTCTCCGCCCGCGCGGAGGAGGCGCGCATGGTGGCTGTCACGGCAGAAGCCGGTCGCGCATGCGTCGAGCCCGCAAACCGGGTGCGGACGCGGAATCTACCTTCAAGACCTTGAATGCCACATGGATCCTTCAATCTGAAGGAGCAATTTGGGTCAGTCGACTCATGTGAGCCGTTTGATGCAACATGGATGGCTAGAGGGGCTTCTTCCACCTCTTCTGCCGTCTTCTTCCTTCGCTCCGTCGAACTTCTTTCACAAATCGACTGACCGAAATAATACTACTAGTACGAACATATTAAGTACAGTAGGAACACGAAGATACGAGTAGTAGTACCAACTGCAAGAAGAACAATAGTAAGACATAGTACTAGTACTACTGTACGTACTAAGGAGTTCAAATAACGAGAAAGAACATAAACATAGGGGTTGTTTGGTTCCTAGCCACACTTTGTCACACCTAACCTTAGGCAAGTTTGACCAAGTTAGGTAGGTGTTTGGTTCTAGCCACATTTGAGACAAGGAATTTTTTATGAGCAGTGAACCCCACATGTCATAGACACAAAAAGTGTGGCAAGATTCCCTTAGGCAAGCCAAAGTATGGCTAACAATTTGAGCAACTCAAGTAAGGCAAGTGTGACAAATGTGGCAAAAATCATGTGGTAACATATGGCAAAGATAGTCACAATCCAAACAGCCCCATAGTTCTGCTGGGGCCTCAGCACAACACACCCTTGAAAATAAACTAATAAGCAACTAGTCCGCTTGACACTGCAGTAGAACCAGCATGAGCGACGGCATTGCCACCTACTTGGAGTCCGAGTCCACGTCCTTGACTTCGTCCTCGTTACTCTTCCTCTTCCTCTTCGTCGACGCTTCTTTGCTTGAACCGGACACTGGGCTCTGCTTCTTCATCCAACCCTTGTAGATATTTAAACAAAGGTAGGCATCCATTGCTGCGTACAGGATGTGATCTTCATCTAATGTCTTCGACTCCCATGCATGATGAAACTCGTGATGAGGTTTCTTCAGTTTAGCGTACGAAGGATCAATCATGGCTGCTGCCAGGGTCAGCATTAAAGGTTGAGAGGAGGACACCAGGCTTGCCTTCTAGAGATCGAAGGGCTGGCCTACAACGAGACCTATCCGACGCAGGATGTCACTGTCGTTCTTAAAGCCTACAGTAACGAATTTCACTCTTTTGTCCTTGAGGAAGTTCTTAAAATCCTGGCACTCAACATCGGCATGGCATATGTGGTAGACCAAGCAAACGTTTGTTGGGGAACATAGTAATTTCAAAAAAATTCCTACGCACACGCAAGATCATGGTGATGCATAGCAACGAGGGGGAGAGTCTGATCTACGTACCCTTGTAGATTGCAACGGAAGCGTTGACACAACGTAGAGGAAGTAGTAATACGTCTTCTTCCCGATCCGACCGATCCAAGCACCGTTACTACGGCACCTCCGAGTTCTTAGCACACGTACAGCTCGATGACGATCCCCGGGCTCCGATCCAGCAAAGCTTCGGGGAGGAGTTCCGTCAGCATGACGGCGTGGCGACGATCTTGATGTTCTACCGACGCAGGGCTTCGCCTAAGCACTACAACGATATGATCGAGGTGGAATATGGTGGCAGGGGGCACCGCACACGGCTAAGGAACGATCCCAATGATCAACTTGTGTGTCTAGAGGTGCCCCCTGCCCCCGTATATAAAGGATCCAAGGGGGAGGGGCTGGCCGGCCAAGAGGAGGGCGCAGGAGGAGTCCTACTCCTACCGGGAGTAGGACTCCCCCCCCCCCCAATCCTATTCCAAATAGGACTCCCAAGGGGGAAAGAGAGAGAGAGGTGGCCGGCCACCTCTCCTAGTCCTAATAGGACTAGGGGAGGGGGGAGGCGCGCAGCCCACCATGGCATCCCCTTTCACCTTTCCACTAAAGCCCAATAAGGCCCATATGGCTCCCGGGGGGGTTCCGGTAACCTCCCGGTAATCCGGTAAAATCCCGATTTTACCCGGAACACTTCCGATATCCAAATATAGGCTTCCAATATATCAATCTTTATGTCTCGACCATTTCGAGACTCCTCGTCATGTCCGTGATCACATCCGGGACTCTGAACTATCTTCGGTACATCAAAATGCATAAACTCATAATAACTATCATCGTAACGTTAAGCATGCAGACCCTATGGTTCGAGAACAATGTAGACATGACCGGGACACGTCTCCGGTCAATAACCAATAGAGGGACCTGGATGCCCATATTGGCTCCTACATATTCTACGAAGATCTTTATCGGTCAGACCGCATAACAACATACGTTGTTCCCTTTGTCATCGGTATGTTACTTGCCCGAGATCCGATCGTCGGTATCCAATACCTAGTTCAATCTCGTTACTGGCAAGTCACTTTACTCGTTCTGTAATACATCATCCCGCAACTAACTCATTAGTTGCAATGCTTGCAAGGCTTGTGTAATGTGCATTACCGAGAGGGCCCAGAGATACCTCTCCGACAATCGGAGTGACAAATCCTAATCTCGAAATACGCCAACCCAACATCTACCATTGGAGACACCTGTAGTACTCCTTTATAATCACCCAGTTACGTTGTGACGTTTGGTAGCACCCAAAGTGTTCCTCCGGCAAACGGGAGTTGCATAATCTCATAGTCATAGGAACATGTATAAGTCATGAAGAAAGCAATAGCAACATACTAAACGATCGTGTGCTAAGCTAATGAAATGGGTCATGTCAATCAGATCATTCAACTAATGATGTGACCTCGTTAATCAAATAACAACACATTGTTCATGGTTAGGAAACTTAACCATCTTTGATTAACGAGCTAGTCAAGTAGAGGCATACTAGTGACACTCTGTTTGTCTATGTATTCACACATGTATTATGTTTCCGGTTAATACAGTTCTAGCATGAATAATAAACATTTATCATGATATAAGGAAATAAATAATAACTTTATTATTGCCTCTAGGGCATATTTCCTTCAGTCTCCCACTTGCACTAGAGTCAATAATCTAGATTACATAGTAATGATTCTAACACCCATGGAGCCTTGGTGCTGATCATGTTTTGCTCGTGGAAGAGGCTTAGTCAACGAGTCTGCAACATTCAGATCTGTATGTATCTTGCAAATCTCTATGTCTCCCACCTGGACTAGATCCCGGATGGAATTGAAGCGTCTCTTGATGTGTTTGGTCCTTTTTTGAAATCTGGATTCCTTTGCCAAAGCAATTGCACCAGTATTGTCACAAAAGATTTTCATTGGACCCGATGCACTAGGTATGACACCTAGATCGGATATGAACTTCTTCATCCAGACTCCTTCGTTCGCTGCTTCCGAAGCAGCTATGTACTCCGCTTCACATGTAGATCCCGCTACGACGCTTTGTTTAGAACTGCACCAACTGACAGCTCCACCGTTTAAAGTAAACACGTATCCGGTTTGTGATTTAGAATCGTCCGGATCAGTGTCAAAGCTTGCATCAACGTAACCTCTTACGGTGAGCTCTTTGTCACCTCCATATACGAGAAACATATCCTTAGTCCTTTTCAGGTATTTCAGGATGTTCTTGACCACTGTCTAGTGATCCACTCCTGGATTACTTTGGTACCTCCCCGCTAAACTTATAGCAAGGCACACATCAGTTCTGGTACACAACATTGCATACATGATAGAGCCTATGGCTGAAGCATAGGGAACATCTTTCATTTTCTCTCTATCTTCTGCAGTGGTCGGGCATTGAGTCTGACTCAACTTCACACCTTGTAACACAGGCAAGAACCCTTTCTTTGCTTGATCCATTTTGAACTTCTTCCAAATCTTGTCTAGGTATGTGCTTTGTGAAAGTCCAATTAAGCGTCTTGATCTATCTCTATAGATCTTAATGCCCAATATGTAAGCAGCTTCACCGAGGTCTTTCATTGAAAAACTCTTATTC
The DNA here is from genome assembly GCA_034509565.1 of Triticum monococcum. Classification (NCBI taxonomy): domain Eukaryota; kingdom Viridiplantae; phylum Streptophyta; class Magnoliopsida; order Poales; family Poaceae; genus Triticum; species Triticum monococcum. The sequence continues at coordinate 612,761,600 of CM067842.1, forward strand.
AAGTATCCCTTTATGCTATCCAGAAATTCTATATCATTTCCAATCAGCAATATGTCATCCACATATAATATCAGAAATGCTACAGAGCTCCCACTCACTTTCTTGTAAATACAGGCTTCTCCAAAAGTCTGTATAAAACCAAATGCTTTGATCACACTATCAAAGCGTTTATTCCAACTCCGAGATGCTTGCACCAGTCCATAAATGGATCACTGGAGCTTGCACACTTTGTTAGCTCCCTTTGGATCGACAAAACCTTCCGGTTGCATCATATACAACTCTTCTTCCAGAAATCCATTCAGGAATGCAGTTTTGACATCCATCTGCCATATTTCATAATCATAAAACGCGACAATTGCTAACATGATTCGGACAGACTTGAGCATCGCTACGGGTGAGAAGGTCTCATCGTAGTCAACCCCTTGAACTTGTCGAAAACCTTTTGCGACAAGTCGAGCTTTATAGACAGTAAAATTACCGTCAGCGTCAGTCTTTTCCTTGAAGATCCATTTATTCTCAATTGCTTGCCGATCATCGGGCAAGTCAACCAAAGTCCATACTTTGTTCTCATACATGGATCCCATCTCAGATTTCATGGCTTCAAGCCACTTTTGCGGAATCTGGGCTCACCATCGCTTCTTCATAGTTCGTAGGTTCATCATGGTCTAGCAGCATGACTTCCAGAACTGGATTACCGTACCACTCTGGCGCGGATCTTGCTCTGGTTGATCTACGAGGTTCAGTAGTATCTTGTTCTGAAGTTTCATGATCATTATCATTAACTTCCTCACTTATTGGTGTAGGTGTCGCAGAAACAGTTTTCTGTGATGTACTACTTTCTAATAAGGGAGCGGGTACAGTTACCTCGTCAAGTTCTACTTTCCTCCCACTCACTTCTTTCGAGAGAAACTCCTTCTCAAGAAAGTTTCCGAATTTAGCAACAAAAGTCTTGCCTTCGGATCTGTGATAGAAGGTGTATCCAATAGTTTCCTTTGGATATCCTATGAAGACACATTTCTCCGATTTGGGTTCGAGCTTATCAGGTTGAAGGTTTTTCACATAAGCATCGCAGCCCCGAACTTTCAGAAACGACAACTTTGGTTTCTTGCCAAACCATAGTTCATAAGGCGTCGTCTCAACGGATTTTGATGGTGCCCTATTTAACGTGAATGCGGCCGTCTCTAGAGCGTATCCCCAAAACGATAGCGGTAAATCAGTAAGAGACATCATAGATCGCACCATATCTAGTAAAGTACGATTACGACGTTCGGACACACCATTACGCTATGGTGTTCCAGGTGGCGTGAGTTGCGAAACTATTCCACAATTTTTCAAATGTACACCAAACTCGTAACTCAAACATTCTCCTCCACGATCAGATTGTAGAAACTTTATTTTCTTGTTACGATGATTTTCCACTTCACTCTGAAATTCTTTGAACTTTTCAAATGTTTCAGACTTATGTTTCATTAAGTAGATATACCCATATCTGCTTAAATCATCTGTGAAGGTGAGAAAATAAGGATATCCGCCACGAGCCTGAATATTCATCGGACCGCATACATCTGTATGTATGATTTCCAACAAATCTGTTGCTCTCTCCATAATACCGGATAACGGTGTTTTAGTCATCTTGCCCATGAGGCACGGTTCGCAAGTACCAAGTGATTCATAATCAAGTGGTTCCAAAAGTCCATCAGTATGGAGTTTCTTCATGCGCTTTACACCGATATGACCTAAACGGCAGTGCCACAAATAAGTTGCACTATCATTATCAACTCTGCATCTTTTGGCTTCTACATTATGAATATGTGTATTACTACTATCGAGATTTAACAAGAATAGACCACTCTTCAAGGGTGCATGACCATAAAAGATATTACTCATATAAATAGAACAACCATTATTCTCTGATTTAAATGAATAACCGTCTCGCATTAAACAAGATCCAGATGTAATGTTCATGCTCAACGCTGGCACCAAATAACAATTATTTAGGTCTAATATTAATCCCGAAGTTAGATGTAGAGGTAGCATGCCGACCGCGATCACATCGACTTTGGAACCGTTTACCACGCGCATCGTCACCTCGTCCTTAGCCAATTTTCGCTTAATCCGTAGTCCCTGTTTCGAGTTGCAAATATTAGCAACAGAACCAGTATCAAATACCCAGGTGCTACTGCGAGCATTAGTAAGGTACACATCAATAACATGTATATCACATATACCTTTGTTCACCTTGCCATCCTTCTTATCCGCCAAATACTTGGGGCAGTTCCGCTTCCAGTGACCAGTCTGCTTGCAGTAGAAGCACTCAGTTTCAGGCTTAGGTCCAGACTTGGGCTTCATTTCCTAAGCAGCAACTTGCTTGCCATTCTTCTTGAAGTTCCCCTTCTTCTTCCCTTTGCCCTTTTTCTTGAAACTAGTGGTCTTGTTAACCATCAACACTTGATGCTCCTTCTTGATTTCTACCTCCGCAGCTTTCAGCATTGCGAAGAGCTCGGGAATAGTCTTGTTCATCCCTTGCATATTATAGTTCATCACGAAGCTCTTGTAGCTTGGTGGCAGTGATTGGAGAATTCTGTCAATGACGCAATCATCTGGAAGATTAACTCCCATCTGAATCAAGTGATTGTTATACCCAGACATTTTGAGTATATGCTCACTGACAGAACTGTTCTCCTCCATCTTGCAGCTATAGAACTTATTGGAGACTTCATATCTCTCAATCCGGGCATTTGCTTGAAATATTAACTTCAACTCCTGGAACATCTCATATGCTCCATGACGTTCAAAACATCGTTGAAGTCCCGATTCTAAGCCGTAAAGCATGGCACACTGAACTATCGAGTAGTCATCAGCTTTGCTCTGCCAGACGTTCATAACATCTGGTGTTGCTCCAGCAGCAGGCCTAGCACCCAGCGGTGCTTCCAAGACGTAATTCTTCTGTGCAGCAATGAGGATAATCCTCAAGTTACGGACCCAGTCCGTGTAATTGCTACCATCATCTTTCAACTTTGCTTTCTCAAGGAACGCATTAAAATTCAACGGAACAACAACACGAGCCATCTATCTACAATTAACATAAACAGGCAAGATACTATCAGGTACTAAGTTCATGATAAATTTAAGTTCAATTAATCATATTACTAAAGAACTCCCACTTAGATAGACATCCATCTAATCCTCTAAGTGATCACGTGATCCAAATCAACTAAACCATGTTCGATCATCACGTGAGATGGAGTAGTTTCATCAGTGAACATCATTATGTTGATCATATATACTATATGATTCACGCTCGACCTTTCGGTCTCCGTGTTCCGAGGCCATATCTGTATATGCTTGGCTCGTCAAGTATAACCTGAGTATTCCGCGTGTGCAACTGTTTTGCACCCGTTGTATTTGAACGTAGAGCCTATCACACCCGATCATCACGTGGTGTCTCAGCACGAAGGACTTTCGCAATGGTGCATACTCAGGGAGAACACTTCTTGATAATTTAGTGAGAGATCATCTTATAATGCTACCGTCAATCAAAGCAAGATAAGATGCATAAAAGATAAACATCACATGCAATCAATATAAGTGATATGATATGGCCATCATCATCTTGTGCTTGTGATCTCCATCTCCGAAGCACCGTCATGATCACCATCGTCACCGGCGCGACACCTTGATCTCCATCGTAGCATCGTTGTCGTCTCGCCAATCTTATGCTTCCACGACTATCACTACCACTTAGTAATAAAGTAAAGCATTACACCGCGATTGCATTGCATACAATAAAGCGACAACCATATGGCTCCTGCCAGTTGCCGATAACTTGGTTACAAAACATGATCATCTCATACAATAAAATTTAGCATCATGCCTTGACCATATCACATCACAACATGCCCTGCAAAAACAAGTTAGACGTCCTCTACTTTGTTGTTGCAAGTTTTACGTGGCTGCTACGGGCTTTAAGTAAGAACCAATCTCACCTACGCATCAAAACCACAACGATAGTTTGTCAAATAGACTCCGTTTTAACCTTCTCAAGGACCGGGCGTAGCCACACTCGGTTCAACTAAAGTTGGAGAGACAGTCGCCCGCAAGCCATCTATGTGCAAAGCACGTCGAGGGAACCGGTCTCGCGTAAGCGTACGCGTAAGGTTGGTCCGGGTCGTCTCGTCTAACAATACCGCCGAACCAAAGTATGACATGCTGGTAGGCAGTATGACTTATATCGTCCACAACTCACTTGTGTTCTACTCGTGCACATAACATCAAACCATAAAACCTAGGCTCGGATGCCACTGTTGGGGAACGTAGTAATTTCAAAAAAATTCCTACGCACACGCAAGATCATGGTGATGCATAGCAACGAGGGGGAGAGTCTGATCTACGTACCCTTGTAGATTGCAACGGAAGCGTTGACACAACATAGAGGAAGTAGTCGTACGTCTTCTTCCCGATCCGACCGATCCAAGCACCGTTACTCCGGCACCTCCGAGTTCTTAGCACACGTACAGCTCGATGACGATCCCCGGGCTCCAATCCAGCAAAGCTTCGGGGAGGAGTTCCGTTAGCACGACGGCGTGGTGACGATCTTGATGTTCTACCGACGCAGGGCTTCGCCTAAGCACTACAACGATATGATCGAGGTGGAATATGGTGGCAGGGGGCACCGCACACGGCTAAGGAATGATCTCAATGATCAACTTGTGTGTCTAGAGGTGCCCCCTGCCCCCGTATATAAAGGATCCAAGGGGGAGGGGCTGGCCGACCAAGAGGAGGGCGCAGGAAGAGCCCGGGGGGTTCCGGTAACCTCCCGGTAATCCGGTAAAATCCCGATTTTACCCGGAACACTTCCGATATCCAAATATAGGCTTCCAATATATCAATCTTTATGTCTCGACCATTTCGAGACTCCTCGTCATGTCCGTGATCACATCCGGGACTCCGAACTATCTTCAGTACATCAAGATGCATAAACTCATAATAACTGTCATCGTAACGTTAAGCATGCGGACCCTACGGTTCAAGAACAATGTAGACATGACCGGGACACGTCTCCGGTCAATAACCAATAGCGGGACCTGGATGCCCATATTGGCTCCTACATATTCTACGAAGATCTTTATCGGTCAGACCGCATAACAACATACGTTGTTCCCTTTGTCATCGGTATGTTACTTGCCCGAGCTTCGATCGTCGGTATCCAATACCTAGTTCAATCTCGTTACCGGCAAGTCTCTTTACTCGTTCTGTAATACATCATCCCGCAACTAACTCATTAGTTGCAATGCTTGCAAGGCTTGTGTAATGTGCATTACCGAGAGGGCCCAGAGATACCTCTCCGACAATCGGAGTGACAAATCCTAATCTCGAAATACGCCAACCCAACATCTACCATTGGAGACACCTGTAGTACTCCTTTATAATCACCCAGTTACGTTGTGACGTTTGGTAGCACCCAAAGTGTTCCTCCGGCAAACGGGAGTTGCATAATCTCATAGTCATAGGAACATGTATAAGTCATGAAGAAAGCAATAGCAACATACTAAATGATCATGTGCTAAGCTCATGAAATGGGTCATGTCAATCAGATCATTCAACTAATGATGTGACCTCGTTAATCAAATAACAACACATTGTTCATGGTTAGGAAACTTAACCATCTTTGATTAACGAGCTAGTCAAGTAGAGGCATACTAGTGACACTCTGTTTGTCTATGTATTCACACATGTATTATGTTTCCGGTTAATACAATTCTAGCATGAATAATAAACATTTATCATGATATAAGGAAATAAATAATAACTTTATTATTGCCTCTAGGGCATATTTCCTTCAGTCTCCCACTTGCACTAGAGTCAATAATCTAGATTACATAGTAATGATTCTAACACCCATGGAGCCTTGGCACTGATCATGTTTTGCTCGTGGAAGAGGCTTAGTCAACGGGTCTGCAACATTCAGATCCGTATGTATCTTGCAAATCTCTATGTCTCCCACCTGGACTAGATCCCGGATGGAATTGAAGCGTCTCTTGATGTGTTTGGTCCTTTTGTGAAATCTGGATTCCTTTGCCAAAGCAATTGCACCAGTATTGTCACAAAAGATTTTCATTGGACCCGATGCACTAGGTATGACACCTAGATCGGATATGAACTTCTACATCCAGACTCCTTCATTCGCTGCTTCCGAAGCAGCTATGTACTCCGCTTCACATGTAGATCCCGCTACGACGCTTTGTTTAGAACTGCACCAACTGCCAGCTCCACCGTTTAAAGTAAACATGTATCCGGTTTGCGATTTAGAATCGTCCGGATCAGTGTCAAAGCTTGCATCAACGTAACCTCTTACGGTGAGCTCTTTGTCACCTCCATATACGAGAAACATATCCTTAGTCCTTTTCAGGTATTTCAGGTATTTCTGCCTGGTTGCACGCCGTGCCACCGCGTGGATGTAACTTGACTTAATTCCGTCAAATGTCGCGCCTCCCACGACCTTCGCCTCCCTCGCACGGTCGCACCCTTTGAGACTTCGACCGGCTAAATGAGCAATTTTTTTGCCTTTTTTTAGACAAGCAATTTTTTTGCCTACTCCGCATGCATGATACTCCCTCTGGTCCATTTTACTCCCATCAACCGTTTGCAAAGTGTTTGACCAAATTTATACTTTTTTTTGAACACCACCTTATATTAATTAACCAGCCACACCAGTACACTCATTCGATACAATATTCACCACACAGGGCGGTACGTTATTTACAAGAATACCATCTAATCTATTGTCAAAGCAATACTTAGCGATTAAGTGTGCCACCTTATTGGCCAAACGGCTAATCTTTGACAATTGAAGATTGTTGATCAACTTCGAGATGCTCAACGCTTTCATCTTCAGGTCACGCATAGCAGACATGTCAACGCTTTGGCAGGCATCAATGAAATCCCACGACCAAATTTATACTAAAAATATCAATATCTACAATACTCCCAAAACACTTAGGCGCGGTTGAGGGAGTCCTGGATTAGGGGGTGTTCGGGTAGCCGGACTATACCTTCAGCCGGACCCCAGGACTATGAAGATACAAGATTGAAGACTTCGTCCTGTGTTCGGATGGGACTTTCCTTGGCGTGGAAGGCAAGCTTGGCGATGCGGATATTCGAGATCTCCTACCATTTTAACCGACTTTGTGTAACCCTAACCCTCTCCGGTGTCTATATAAACCGGAGGGTTTTAGTCCGTAGGACAACTTCATCATACAACAATCATACCATAGGCTAGCTTCTAGGGGTTAGCCTCCTTGATCTCGTGGTAGATCTACTCTTGTACTACCCATATCATCAATATTAATCAAGCAGGACGTAGGGTTTTACCTTCATCGAGAGGGCCCGAACCTGGGTAAAACATCATGTTCCTTGCCTCTTGTTACCATCCGGCCTAGACGCACAGTTCGGGACCCCCTACCCGAGATCCGCCGGTTTTGACACCGACATTGGTGCTTTCATTGAGAGTTCCTCTGTGTCGTCGCTTTTAGGCCTGATGGCTCCTTCGATCATCAACAACGATGCAGTCCAGGGTGAGACTTTTCTCCCCGGACAGATCTTCATCTTCGGCGGCTTTGCACTGCGGGCCAATTCGCTTGGCCACCTTGAGCAGATCGAAAGCTACGCCCCTGACCATCAGGTCAGGTTTGGAAGCCTAAACTACACGGCTGACATCCGCAGCAACTTGATCTTCGACGGATTCGAGCCACAGACAAGTGCGCCGCACTGTCTCGATGGGCATGATATAGCTCTGCCGTCGAACAGTGCCTTGGAGGCCGCACACGCATCGTTTCTGACCATTGATTCGGAGCCTACTTCACCGATCGAGGATCAGCAGTTGGACGCTGCCTCAGGGGCTGCGATCTCAGAGGCGATCGAGCCGAACTCCAGCCCCGCACTCCGCATGGACCGTGACTCCAAGGAGCCGGATTCCTTTCCGAACTCTGAGCCCCCCGCGCCCCTGCCGATCGGATCCGATTGGGCGCCGATAATGGAGTTCACCGCCGCAGACATCTTTCAGCACTCGCCCTTCGGTGACATCCTGAATTCGCTAAAGTCTCTCTCTTTATCAGGAGAGTCCTGGCCGGACTACGGTCAACAAGGATGGGATTCGGATGATGAAGAAATTCAAAAGCCACCCACCACCCACTTCGTAGCCACTGTCGACGACTTAACCGACATGCTCGACTTCGACTCCGAAGACATCGACGGTACAGACGACGATGCAGGAGACAACCAAGAACCAACGCCTATAGGGCATCAGACAGCCATCTCATCTCACGATGTGTACATGGTGGATACCCCTAAAGGAAGCAACAACGAGGAAAACGGGGACGGAAAGAGGGATCGATCTCTCGAAAAACAATCAAAGCATCGGCGTAAACGCCGACCCAAGCCCCACCTCGATAAAGACCCAGCCATAGAGCAGGATGAGACGGTAGACGACGAGCATTCCTTAGAGCAACCGTCCCAACAGGACAACCCGGATGGAGAAACCGAACATCCCCCCCCCCCCGGCAAAAATGGCATTCCGGACGACCCTACGCCGGACAAGCCCACGAAGCAGAAGAACCTCCACAAACAGCTCGTTGCAACTGCATGCAACCTGAAAAAGCAGAAGCGGAAGCTAAAAACTGCGAAAGATGCACTCAGGATCAGATGGAGTAAAGTAATCAATACCGCAGACAAATACGGTGATAGTCGCCGCACTAAAAGCTATCCGAAGAGAAAGCTACTGCCTGAATTTGACGAGGAGGCCTTAGAGCCCTCGCATTCCAAAAGTGAGAAAGCCACACGGTCGGATAGACGACCCCATGGCCAGCATAAAGCGGCAAGCAGCGCCGCACTTAAGCCAGCATGCGACCCACTTAAGGATTCGCATCATGGCCCAGCCAGGTCCATTTACGGGCCAAGAAAGCAAGCTCTCGTAAGCAATGCCATAAAGCCATTATCAGAATCCGGCACACCCAAATACAGGGGTGCCGCACACCCCCTATGTTTCACCGATGAGGTCCTGGATTATGAATTTCCAGCGGGATTCAAACCCGTAAACATAGAGGCATATGATGGAACAACAGACCCTGGAGTCTGGATCGAGGATTATATCCTCCACATACATATGCTAGAGGAGATGACCTCCATGCCATAAAATACTTACCCCTCAAGCTTAAAGGGCCAGCCCGGCATTGGCTCAAAAGCCATCCTAACAACACAATCGGAAGTTGGGAAGAGCTCGAGGACGCTTTCCGAGAAAATTTTCAAGGGACCTACGTCCGCCCTCCGGATGCAGACGATCTAAGTCACATAACTCAACAGCCCGGAGAGTCAGCTCGGCAATTCTGGAATAGATTTCTTACTAAAAAGAATCAGATAGTCAACTATCCGGACGCTGAAGCCTTAGCGTCTTTCAGGCATAATGTCTGAGACGAATGGCTCGCCAGACACTTCGGCCAAGAAAAGCCAAGAACAATGGCCGCACTAACAAGCCTCATGACCAGCTTTTGCGCAAGAGAGGACAGCTGGTTGGCAAGATGCAGCACCAGTGACCCAAGTACATCCAAAACTAGGGATGGAAATGGAAAACCGCGACGCAATAAGGACCGTCGCCGGACTAAGGAAAAATGTCCGAAGAGCACAGCAGTCAATGCCGGATTCAAAAGCTCACGACAGAATCAGAAAAATCCGCCCCTCCAAGATAACAGGGACGACCTATCCAACCTAAACAAAATCTTGGATAGGATATGTCAAATGCATAGCACTCCCGGAAAGCCTGCTAACCATACCCACAGAGATTGTTGGGTTTTCAAACAATCCGGCAGACTCAACGCCGAACACAAGGGGCTCGACACACCAAGCGAAGACGAGGATGAACCCCCAAAGCAGAGTACCAGGAAACAAAAGAATTTCCCACAAGAAGTAAAAACAGTAAACTTACTCCACATAACAAAACATGCGGCGCCCATAAAGGTACGCGCCCCATGGCCTATCCCAACGGAATCCCGCCACTGGTTGTCAAAACCAATCATCTTCGATCATCTGGATTCTTCTAGAAGTATCAGGAACCCAGGCTGGACTGCCCTGGTACTCGATCCAATAATTGGCGGACTCCAGTTTTCAAATGTCCTTATGGACGGTGGCAGCGGACTCAACCTGATATATCACGACTCAATCCGCCACATGGGGATCGACCCAAAAAGAATTCGCCACAGCAAAACCTCCTTTCAAGGAGTAACGCCAGGTCCAGACACCCATTGCATGGGTTTTCTCCGGCTCGAGGTTATTTTCGGCTCTGCTGATAACTTTCATCGCGAAAAGCTGACTTTCCACATCGTCCCATTCTCAAGTCGCTACCAAGCACTACTGGGACGCGAAGCTTTCACCCGCTTTAACGCAATACCGCATTATGCATCTCTTACGCTTAAGATGCCCGGTCCACGCGGCATCATCTCCTTAAAGGGAGATGATGGAAGGAGGGAGTATAAGAACTACGTTTTATAATGAGTGTAAAAATATTGATTTGACATTGTGAATGTTGACACATTGTGGAATAGTTTTTGAAGTCTGCAAAAGTACTCAACTAGTGCAGTCGTTCTCCACAAAAAAATGTGTTTACCAATGCATGCATGAACTCTAGTTACTCTAACCCCCTCTCTTCTTTAATTCTTTGCCACATCAGCATGTTCGTTATTCCCGTGTGCATGATACCAGCTAAGATACCACCATTATGGCCAGCCTTAATCATCGCATGCAATAATTTAGTGCACCTTGAAATATGAACATGTGTGGGCGTGTTTGTTTTTAATGACTTGAGACTATACCTAGCCCGGCATGCAAGATGACTTATTATGCACCGTTCCCCATACTTGCAGGAAGCCCGTTCGTCTCCAAATTTTTTCCTCTCCATGTGTGGAAACAATATGCCTACCAAACTCTCCTTCTCCCTCCAGCGGTCCCACCACTCCACCTCGTGTGAAAAAATCTGCATGCATGACTCTCCTCCCCCCACGCTCGTCCAATCCGTTGTGACCAGCAATATTTCCACCCCTTCGCTCCCCCGTAATTTACTCCAACAAATATGCCCACGTAGCTATTACTTAACTTCAGGTGCATTCGGTCACTAACATATGGGCCCAACAGGGGTCTGTCCCACACGTCAGCGCAACTGGACCGGCAGTTAAGTCAGTGCAGCTCAGTCCATATCTTACGTAGGTGTGCCATTTCTCGCTATAAATACTACGCCTCCCACGACATCTCTATCTCCTCCCCCTCACGTTCACGTTCATTGCTATCTCCTCCCCCTACCTCTCACGTCGACCACCATGGCATCGCCCCTCCCAAGCCCTATGAGCCCCTCGCTGCACCGCGCGGACGGTCACGCATCGCCGTTCCGTTCCTCGCCGCCACTAGTCGAGGAGTACGTGTCGGTGTTCCGCTCCTTGCCGCTACGCGACGCGTCGCCATTCCGTTCCTCGCCGCCACTAGTCGAGGAGGATGCGTCGGCGTTCCTGTAAGTGCATCTAGTGCCACCCCTAGTTGGTTTTGGAGTATTGAGGACAAACCTAGTTGAGGGACTAATGTGTTTGTGAGAATTGCAGGATAACACAGGTAGAAGTCCCTCGTTGATTCGGTTTTCCCACCAGAGATGACCCCTAAAAATGTATGAAGACATTGATGTTAAAGGTGGTATATGAAGATATTCACATTAAAGACTATGACAAGAGAAGACACCGCATGAAGCCTATGGAGCTCAAAGACTTAGATCTTTCGTAGTTCTCTTTCTTCTGTGTTGAGTCATAGGAACCACCGTACTGTTAAGTGGGGTCCAAGAGAACCAGTCAGAATGACTGAAGTGATGCTTAAACAAAAACCTATGTCTTCGAGTGAAGACTATGAGAGCAAATCTTATCCAGAGTCGGACAAGTCAGCTTTGCTTGTAGCCCAAGTAAAGTTGCCGTGTGAGTTTGAAATCTGACCATTGGAACACGTGTCAGTTCCTTAGTGACCCAGGGTCATTTCGGACAAATCAGGTCGGGTTGCCTAGTGGCTATAAATAGCCCACCCCCTAAAACCATAAATGGTTGGCTGCTCAGATTCAGAGTACGGCTTTTGTCGTTTGAGAGCAACCCACCTCGAAGCCTTTGAGAGAGAATTCCTTGCGAGGATAAAGCCCTAATCACCTAGAGCCAAAGAGAATTAGGCATCACTTAAGTCTTCTTGTCTGAGTGATCTAAAGACTTATTACACTTGAGGATTGTGCATCCTCCAGCCGGTTAGGCGTCGCGTTCTGAGCATCCAAGAGACATTGTGGATTGCCGGTGAACAAAGTCTGCGAAGGTTTGGGAGTCTACCTTGAAGACTTACTAGAGTGATTGGACGAGGTCTGTGTGACCTTAGCTCAAGGGGAATACGGTGAGGACTGGGTGTCCTGAGCTGCGTGTTCAGGACTGGGTGTCCGGGACTGTGTGTCCTTTGGTTTAAATACCTAGCCGCCCTAACCAGACATATAGTTGTCACGGCAACTGGAACTGGTCCAACAAATCTTTGTCTTCAACGAGTCACTGGTTTCATCCTTCCCTTCTCTTTACTTACTGTTACTCTGTGTGAAGTCATTGTATGTTTGCACTATCTTTTGTCTTCACTGAGTGAATGTGTGATCTGTTTGGCTTCTCAATATCTTCCTGCCTGATCCTTACTACCTAGCTGCTATTAGTCATTGTCCTTTCACTTCATTGAATACATGACGATGGTTTATCTAGTGTAGTCTAACTTCCGCTACATGGTAATAGGTTTATTTCTATCGTTTGTCTTCGAAACTTCCATGTTTTGAAGACTTTCATAAAAATCGCCTATTCACCCCCCCCCCCCCCCCTCTAGTCGATATAACACACTTTCAATTGGTATCAGAGCAAGGTGCTCCCTTGTTCTGTGTGATTCGGTTTAACCACCTGAAGTTTTAGCTATGTCGACTACAGGGATAATTAAAGCCTCCGCTGCGTGCCCCGTCTTCGATGGAACTGAATATCCCTACTGGAAGAATAAGATGCGCATGCATCTTGAAGCTATTGACGTCGATCTATGGTATGTCGTCAAGAACGACGTTCCCAAGGCTGGAGAAGGTGTCACTGCTGCTGATGTCAAGAAGTTCGTTCAACTGGACTCTACTGCCAAGAATATTATTTGTGGTCATCTGACCAAAGGACAGTATGGCCATGTGAGCGCTTTGGAAACATCTAAGCTGGTCTGGGACTGGCTCTCCAAGGTCAACGAAGGCGTCTCAACCCAGAGAGATCAGAGAATCAGCGTTCTTCGCAACCTCTTCAACCGCTTCAAGCGAATTGACAACGAGAATGTCTAGCTCACGTTTGACCGACTCACTGACATCACAAATGAGCTTCAAGCCCTCGGCGCCACTGAGATCACCAAGCATGAAGTCGTCAAGACACTAGTGAGATCACTTGACAGTTCGTTTGACACCCTAGCCCTGATGATTCAAGAACGACCTGATTTCAAGACACTCGATCCGTCCGACATACTTGAGAGGCTCAACACACATGAGTTTCAGCTTTCTGAGAAAAGAGATATCTACGGTCCAAACTATGGGCGAACTCGTGCCCAGAAGGCAAAAGCTGTCTCCTCATCTGAAGAAGAATCTGACAGCAGTTCTGACGATCCTGAAGACATTGGAAAGGAACTTGCTATGCTTGTAAAGAAGTTCCAAAGATTCACCAAGAAGAAAGGCTTCAGAAAGTCTTCACGACCAAGCTCAAGGAATGATGAAGCTTCTGCTCATGACTACAAGAAGAAAACATGTCACAAGTGCAAGAAAACTGGCCACTTCATCTCTGAGTGTCCGCAGTGGGACAATGAGAACAGAAAGAAGAAGAAGAGCAAGGAATATGACTCTGATGACAAGAAGAAGAAGAAATACTCAAAGTCCTCTTCCAAGTCTTCCTCAAAGTCTTCATCACACAAGAAGAGTTCATCTGGCAAGGCACGTGCGTTTGTTGGCAAGGAAATGGATTCAGAGGAGGAGTCCGCTTCTGAGGAGGCGGAGGTGGAGTCTGAGGAGGAGTCCGATTCTGGAGTTGCAAGTCTGGCTACAGCATACGTTGCCAAGTCCATCTTCAACACTGAAGACAATGACTTCACCACCGACGCCGATGCAAATGACAAGGACGAATGTGCTCCTACCTATTGCTTCATGGCACGCGGTGCCAAGCTAAACACACGCACTACTCACTATCAAACATCTAGTGACGATGACTCTAATTGTGATTCAAGACCCAGCTAGAAAACACTTGCTAAAATTGCAACTGCACAACAGAAAGCCATGGAACATATTCAAAAACTGTTAGACAAAAGCGATGATCTGTTGGGCGCTGAAATGACTCGATCTGAGTCCTTAATTGAAGACATAAAAAATCTTCACGTTAAGTATGAGGAACTTGAAAGTCGTCATGAAACGCTGTCAACAACTCATGAAAAGCTTTCCCATGATTATCTTCAAAGGAAGCAAGATCTTGAGAAATTGAGAGCGGCTCATGAAGATCTTCAAAAGGAAAACGAGTCACTTCGCGCCGAACAGATCAGTTCCGCTCAGGAAGGATTTGAACCACCATGTCTTAAATGCATTGAGTGTGATAATGCTACTTCTGTTGCTGAATGTTCTACTCCTGCTACTGTTGCAATATATTCAACTGTTGATGTGGTAACTAACCCCTCTTCTGAGGATACCACTGCAATTGCTGATGAGAATGCTAGGTTGAAGACATTGCTTGAAACAGGGATGTACAAAAGTCTTAAAGGGCATCAGACACTATGTGATGTCCTCAAAAGGCAGATTCTGAACCGAAACCCGAGGAAAGAGGGTGTTGGGTTCATAAGGAAAATGAATGCAGATGGCTCTTATTGGAAACCCGAGCAGTATCCCAAAACTACATGGGTTGCTGCAAAGGAACCTTCAGTAGATCCATCCAGTCTATCTGGCTTCACTTGTGCTAACCCCATTGTCATTGATGAATCCTTTGATGCAAACTATAAACTGTTTAAGAATCAGAATGGTGAAGTGTTTGCCAGGTACATTGGTACTAACTGCAGGAATGGACCGCCTATGAAGAAGAACTGGGTGCCCAAAAGGTGTTTGGAAAGTCTTCCTGTGAATGTCATCATGACACCACAGATGAAGAAGACAAACCCCAGACCACAGGCTTCATATGGCCCAAATGCTTCATACAGACAGAGGACTCACCTGAGTCGCACTAATGCAAATGTTTTTCAGGGAAACCATACTCAGGCCTATGAATATGAGCGCGGTTCATCGAATCGCCATGTTCATAAGACCAAAAACTATTCTGCTTATTCTTATGAGTATTATTGTCCACCTGCAAGACGTTTTGCTAGAGCCCCAAAGCCAAAGTTTTCAGACGCTGCACTTAGACTTATCGCTTCTAAGCCACCCTTGAAGATGTGGGTGGTTAAGAAGGCTTAACTCTCTTTTGCAGGGAAAGGTCTCCAGCAGAAAACCAAAATCTTCTGACGCTGTCGCTGGGGACCTTAAACATCTTGTAGGGCGCAAGATCAAATGCCCGAATGGTCTTACTATGTACATCGTTCCTGAATCGCTTGCTACTCTCCCTATCAGTCCTAATCTGGATCTAAGCTTTCATAACCCACTGGTTCGTCAAATGTTTTTGCTTCACAACTCTCTTCGTGAAGCCTATCCCCCTAACTGCACTGTAGGGTACGACACCAGCGTCTACAGAATGGATTATTGATAATGGGTGTATAAATCACATGACTGGCAAAAGAAGCCTTCTGATGGACTCAACCTTACGTCCATCCGACAAGAGCCACATCACATTTGCTGACACTGGTAAAAGTAAGGTATTGGTTCTAGGTAGAGTTGCAATCTCAAAGGATCAACACATGGATAAAGTCATGCTTGTTGAATCCCTTGGCTTCAACTTAATGTCTGTCTCAATGCTATGTGATTTGAACATGATCGTAATATTTGGAAAATATCGTTGCCTTGTTCTAATGGAATCTGACAAGTCTCTAGTGTTTGAAGGGTATCGGAAAGATGATCTGTACGTGGTAGATTTCTCAGCAGGACCACAACTTGCCGTATGTCTTCTAGCAAAAGCTTCAGAATGCTGGCTCTGGCATCGGAGGCTTGGGCATGATGGCATGAGGAACCTCCACACCCTTGCAAAGAAGAAGCATGTCATAGGCATCGAGGGCGTCAAGTTCAAGAAAGATCACTTATGTGGTGCCTGTGAAGCAGGAAAGATGATGAGGGCCAAACATCCCTCGAAGACAATCATGACTACTACTCGACCCTTCGAGCTGCTTCACATGGATCTTTTTGGTCCCACTCATTACTCAACTCTTACTACTACTACTTGTCTCTATGGCTTTGTCATTGTTGATGATTATTCTAGATATACTTGGGTGCACATAATCCTTTACAAGACTGAAGTGCAGGATGTCTTTAGACGCTTCGCCAATCGAGCCATGAACAACTATGGCGCCAAGATAAAGCACATCAGAAGTGACAATGGCACTGAATTCAAGAACACTAGCCTTGATACATATCTTGATACCTTGAGCATCACACATGAATTCTCAGCCCCGTACACGCCACAGCAGAATGGCGTCGTCGAACGCAAGAACAGAACACTCATTGAGATGGCCAGAACAATGCTAGATGAATACAAGACTCCAAGAAAATTCTGGCCTGAAGCCATTGATACTGCATGCCATACAATCAATCATGTTTATCTTCACAAGCTTCTGAACAAGACATCGTATGAGCTCCTCACTGGCAAGAAGCCAAATGTCAGTTACTTCAGAGTATTTGGCGCAAGGTGCTGGATCAAGGACCCACATCACACTTCAAAGTTTGCCCCAAAAGCACATGAGGGTTTTATGCTTGGATATGGAAAGGGTTCGCACTCCTACAGAGTCTCCAACCTCTTTCATTATAAAGTGGTTGAAACCGTGGATGTGCGGTTCGATGAGACTAACGGTTCACAAAGAGAGCACCTACCAAATGTGTTAGATGAAGTTCCATCCAGTGAATCAATCAAGCTAATGGGAACTGGAGAAATCATACCTTCTGAAGCTCATCCTGAAGAGGAACTCATCATCTCCGCACCAGATCAACCTGAAGACAATCCCTCCAACAACGACAATGATCAGCAAGAGCAAAATCTTCGCCCTATACATCCTCGTGTTGCCAATGAAGTGCAAATTGAGAGAATAATTGACAGCATCAATGCACCTGGTCCGCTCACTCAATCAAGGGCAACCCAGCTGGCAAATTTCTGTGGGCACTTCGCATTCGTCTCAATAACAGAACCCAAGAAAGTGGAAGAAGCCTTCATGGAACCTAAATGGATTCAAGCTATGCAAGAAGAGCTTCAACAGTTTGAGCTGAATAATGTATGGGAACTGGTTAAGCGTCCTGATCCTCGGAAGCACAACATAATAGGCACAAAATGGATATACCGCAACAAGCAAGATGAGCATGGTCAAGTTGTCAGAAACAAAGCTCGTCCCGTTGCTCAAGGATATACTCAAGTGGAAGGCATTGACTTCGATGAAACATTTGCTCATGTGGCTAGACTTGAAGCCATACGCATACTGCTGGCCTATGCAAATCATCACAACATACTTCTTTATCAAATGGATGTGAAGAGCGCCTTTCTCAATGGCAAGATTGAAGAAGAAGAAGTGTATGTTGCACAACCACCTGGCTTTGAAGATCCAAAACATCCTGATATGGTATACAAGCTCAACAAGGCACTATATGGCCTCAAACAAGCCCCTCGGGCCTAGTATGACACACTCAAATACTTCCTGAAGAGCAAAGGCTTCATACCTGGTTCCCTCGACCCCACTCTCTTCACGAAGACATATGATGGTGAACTGTTTATGTGCCAAATATTTGTGGATGACATTATCTTCGGCTGCACCAATCAGAAGTACAGTGAAGAGTTTGGATATATGATGCAAGAGCAATATCAGATGTCCATGATGGGAGAGCTGAAGTTCTTCCTCGGTCTTCAAATACGACAGCAATGCAACAGCATCTTCATATCTCAAGAGAAGTATCTCAAAGATTGTCTTAAGAAGTTCGGTATGCAAGACTGCAAAGGGTTCACGACGCCAATGCCAGCCAAGCATCATCTGGGTCCTGACGACAATGGTAAAGAGTTCGATCAAAAGGTATACCGCTCCATGATTGGTTCTTTGCTTTATCTATGTGCATATAGGCCAGATATTATGCTTAGTGTTTGCATGTGTGCTCGATTTCAAGCGGCACCAAAGGAGTCGCGTCACTTAACTGTGAAGCGAATTCTTTGATATTTGGCTCACACCCCAACTCTAGGATTATGGTATCCAAAGGGCTCAGAGTTTGATCTGGTTGGATTCTCGGATGCTGATTATGCTGGTGACAAGGTGGATCGCAAGTCTACATCAAGCACAAGTCATTTTCTGGGACAATCACTTGTATGTTGGTCTTCAAAGAAGCAGAACTGTGTATCTCTCTCCACTGCTGAATCTGAATACATTGCTGCTGGATCTTGCTGCGCTCAGCTTCTGTGGATGAAGAAAACCCTCAAGGACTATGGCATTCATCTGAAGCAAGTGCCACTCTACTGCGACAACGAAAGCGCCATCAAGATTGCCAACAACCCTGTTCAGCACTCGAAGACAAAGCACATCGAAATTCGTCATCACTTTCTCAGAGATCATGTTGTGAAGGAAGACATTGTTATCATACACGTCAACACTGAAGAGCAATTGGCAAATATCTTCACCAAGCCCTTGGATGAGAAGAGATTTTGCAAGTTACGGTGTGAGCTAAATATCCTGGAATCCTCAAATGTCCTGTGATCAGGCACACATCCTAACCCTTATCCATATTGATGACTTAGATGTGCAACACACGAAGTAAAGTATATCTTCAATCAATGAAGACATACATTCTAAGTGTGAATACATTAATGTGGAATTTGACTTCGGAGCGCCACGATAATTGTGCGCCGTGTCTGGGTCTAATACTTCCTATATGGTGGGTAACGCCACCACCAAATGTTCTATTTTGAAGTGTTTCATTCATGGCGTTACCTTGCTGTGTCTTCACATTTTGTTTGGTTTCAATCTCAACATGTTTTCATGATTATCTTCACTATGTTGATTATATATATATATATATATATATACTAGTGTTCTGTCCTCTACAGCATTCACTTATAGCTATGTCTTCTTGTTGAATCTTTTGATCTAAGTGAATGTGATCGGACCCTAACCTCTCTGTGCTTTCTATCTCAAACTCTATCTCTCCAAGTCATATGCATTCTATTGAAACTGTCAAAATGTCTTCTCTGCGTCCTTGTCAGCAGAAGATACAGAGACAAACATTAAGTCCATTTTCAATGCTCATTCCTCCACATGAAACCCGGAGAAGTAGGAACGACCACCCGACAATCCAGGCATGCGTGGGACGTGGAACAGACCCCAATATACTGCATGATGGCCACGTGTTCCTCAGATGTGAATTGCCAGGGGCACCTATGTAATAACCTAGTGCCGCCCATGTAACTACAAATACACCCTTCACAACGGTCATTATCTATTCTTCCACTCTCGCACGAACCCTAGCGCCACCGCTAGCCCTCGATGATGCCGGCGACGAAGTGCTTCGCTGCCGCAACCTCTCTGACGCTATCTTCACGCCGACCGCGGACATCATCCTCTCCGCCGTCGCCGTAGGTGTCCTTTGTTCGCCAAGTTAGGGCACGGAAGATCGAACTGCTCGGCCTCCTCTTCCACTCCGTCTAGCAGTTCCCAGTATGGTAAATAAAACTTCTTTTTACGGCCCCTTTTGATCCTATGGCTTTGTCACTTTCTACCACAAGAAGTTTCTATTCACACAAGTTGGGTCTCTTTCATACTGCATCTCATAACATGCCTAGTATATTCACTTATGCTTCACAAGTAGTTAGATTCCTCACTTGTACTGATCTCTGGATTCGTACAAATCTGGAACCAACTCCTTATCTATGAGTGAATGTCTTCGCACGATGAGGTCAATGTCTTCTAAACTGATTTATCTTCAAAATCTTCTGAGAATGCATATGACCTCTTCCCCTTCCCTCGCACCTTAATGCTGTCACAGGTACATGTCCGTGGGAGAATCCCTTGGTTCTCATAGTCTGCATTCATTTGCATAATTCTTACAGCATCATATGAATTCTCCCGAAGCCAGTTCATGTCTGTCCAACAAGCGAAAACCTTTGAAGCCTTTGAATGTTTTGAAGCCTTTCAGTTTGAAGTTCATGGCTGCAGAGAAATCAGTAAGGAAGGGTGGCAGACAGCGTCGTGGGGGAACATCAAGAGATTTGCCTGTTGACCTCTCAGAGCTCTACAAGACAGATCCTGAAGAGGATTACAATCAGCGCAAGACCCGAATCCAATGGATTCGAAGATATTGGGCAGAACAATGGTTCAAATACCGGTTTGTGACCCAGGAATATGCTGAGAAAAATGACATCAAGAGACCGTGGGGAGATATCCTATACAAGAATCTTCAACCCAGGTCCAGAGAAGAAGCCATTGAACAAGGCTTCTATCCCTGCATGGTCCATGGGCCACATCCTGCAGATGCACACCCATTGTCACTACTATGGTGTCGTGACGACAATCTGTTCAAGCGCAACTTCCAGTTTGCCAAGAACTCAGTGAAGCAGAACAAGAAGTCTTTTGGATTAGACTTCAACCCTGGTCCTTCTGCTCCAAGGGCTGACGGCACATGTGATGCAGAACCCAATGTCGTTGGTCCTTTCTACAACCTTGCAGGTCTCATCACCCATATCTTCGTTCAAGGGACAGCCGTGAATGAGCCTGCAGCTGACGCTGAATCAGATGAAGCGCCTGCAGCACCGACGCCAAAGAAGTTGAAGAAGCCCAAAGCTTCAAAGCCTGCCCCTTCACCAAAAATCTCAAGGGCGAAGCCACTGGCAACTGCACCTCCTGAAGAAAGTGTGCAGTCTGAAGACTTGTCACGCGTCTCCAAGCCCCAGAAGGTCAAGATGCCTCTGACACACACCGGCCAAGAGCTAGCTGCTGCTTCCATTCTGCACAATGAAGCCATTGATCTATCAAGTGATGAAGATCTTGCAGATGACGCTCTTGAGCAACTCATCAAGAGCAAAGAAGAAGCAGAAATCTTCAATAATCTGCCGCTCTTTGATGTATCAATCATCCACAACTTCATTGATGAGTGGTTTGACATGCCAAACATCAGCTTCGAAGATCTCCAACTACCCATTAGCCTCAGTGTCGCCTTCCATGGCGCCATTGCTTCAGAGTTGGCCATCGCCCAGCGCGTTGTTGAACTGAAGCAGAAGATTGACTATGAGAAAGCTCAGTTCAAGAAGCATATGGCCAAGCTCAGCGTGCAAGACGTGAAGAACTTCAAGATTATGCTGCACGAGCTCAAAGAAGCCTTTCTAAAGAAACGTGCAGAAGCCCAGGGTTCACGTGAGCGCATGAAAGTCCTGCCTGATAGGTGTGTGCAAGCCTACAATGAGGCTGAGAAGCGCAAGGCCCTTGGGCGTCCTGGCATCGACCCCAGGATGGCTGCCAAGAAGAAGAAGAAGCCTGCTATGGCTGAACCTAAAGCACCAAGGCAGGAAGAAGATCCCATAGTCTTCCCAACTAGCATGACTGGCCCGAAGCCAAAGGCTAGGTCAACCGCTTCAGAACTGAAGAAGACCAGGACTGCTGAGGCTGAAGCAAGGAAGAGAAAACATTCTGAAGCCTCTGCTACTGCCCCTGCCAAGAAGAAAAAAAGACCAAGAAGGAACGGGCTGCTCCCACAGAGCCCCTGATTGTTGAACACATTTCCATGGTTCACCCCGATGCTAATCCAGAAGAACGTCAACTGACTGTCCATGAGCCTGCTTTCACAGAGGCTCATGAAGCTGAAGACATTGGTCACCATGACCGTGTTGAAGATGATGCAACCCTTCCTCAGCTAGAGCACCAACAGGTATCATCGCCTATGCTAATGCACAGCAAACTCATTAGCATTGGTCGTCCACTGACGCCAATTGCACAGGATGCTTCATGGGTGGATCGCCCACAAGAGGAAGAAGACCTTGAGGCCCAGCCAACACCAACTCCACAGGCGTCGCCCGCGTTGCGCAGGCTTCGCAAAGGTCCGAGGCCTCAAGTCTCTGCATCTGAAGACAAAACTGTTGAAGACAATTCGGCTGCATCAGCCGCTGAAGAAGAAGAAGTCCCACAAGCTGCTACTCCCCTGCCCCACCAAGAAGCCGTTCTCGAGGAGAACGTGATCCTGGCCGACCCTCCAGCTCGTCAAGTGGAGGTTGAAAATCTTGAGGCTGCCACCACCAACACCACTGAAGCCACAGATGCTGTCATGGCTGAAGCTAATATGGAGCCCTCACCCCCAACAGCACCAGAAGTCAGCGAAGCCACTGATCCCGCTGCTTCTGTTCCTGCGTCTGCTGCCGGTACCCAATTCGACTATCATGTTGAGCACAGGCCTCAGGTCCAGAAGCCAATCCCAAGATTGCCCAGGTTCCCAGGTCCTGCATCAGCACCTGTCTCCTTCAATATCAATGGCTTTAGAGCAGACAATACATTCTTCAATAGCTCTAGGAACCCCTACTCTAGGGAAAGAATATCATCTGATCAGTTCTGGAGCTATCAGCAGCGAAGCTATTACTCATGCATTCTTTACAACCAAGATCGCATCTTCCCACACAAGCACCTTGACATTGAAGCCATAGCTGGTCTTCCCTATCTGGAGGAAGCTCTGGATTGCTTCAAAGAAGTTGGGCTGCTGCCATTCGTCACTGACCAAGAGCATTGGAATGAAGAGTTGCTGCTCCAATTCTATGCCACACTTCACATCCGCGGATATAGCAGAGATCTGAAGACTTGGGTCCTGGAGTGGATGACTGGAAACATTTATCACAAAGCCAAAGCCTTTGACATCATTGAGCTCACTGGCTTGCCCACTCCTGGCAATCTCTATGAGCATGGCTGTCAGCTTCACAGTGAAGCTGTTGAGAGCATCTTTCAGAAGACTGAACCCAATATGAGTTAGATGCTCAGTATGATGAAGCCATTGCCCCAAGATGATGCTTATCCCATGGAGTTCTTTGTTGAAGACCTTGAGTATCTGCCAAGGACCATTTATCATATCATAAGGCGAACTCTCTGGCCAATCAAAGGACATTCTCCCCATGCCAAGCTGGAAGGTGCAATGAAGACTTTGGTCTTCTATATTCTTCATGGAAAATGCTTCAATACATAGGAATTCTTCATTCGCCAACTTGCTGCATTTGGCTCTGATCTGTTTGGGTTGAAGTTCTACGCCCCTTGGGTGATGCGGCTGATCAAACTTCACTCTGCTATCTGTAAGTGCATCTAGTGCCACCCCTAGTTGGTTTTGGAGTATTGACGACAAACCTAGCTGAGGGACTAATGTGTTTGTGAGAATTGCAGGATAACACAGGTAGAAGTCCCTCATTGATTCGGTTTAGCTACCAGAGATGACCCCCAAAAATGTACGAAGACATTGAAGACAATGGTGTTTCATGAAGACATTCGTGTCGAAGACAATGACATATGAAGACTCCCCATGAAGCTTTTGGAACTCGTAGACTTAGATCCTTTGTAGCTTTACTTTATTCATGTTGTGTCATAAGAACCACCGTACTGTTAAGTGGGGTCCAAGAAAACCAGTCAGGATGACTGAAGTGATGCCTAACTCAAATCCTATGTCTTCGAGTGAAGACAATGAGAGAAAATCTTGTCTAGAGTTAGACAAGTCAGCTTTACTTGCAGCCCAAGTAAAGTTGCCGTGAGAGTTCAAAATCCGACCGTTAGTACACGTGTCAGTTCCTTAGTGACCCAGGGTCATTTCGGACAAATCAGGTCAGGGTTGCCAAGTGGCTATAAATAGTCCACCCCCACAACCATAAACGGTTGGCTGCTCAGATTTCAGTGCACGGCTTTTGTCGTTTGAGAGCAACCCACCTCGAAGCCTTTGAGAGAAAATCCTTAGTGAGGAGAAAAGCCCTAACCACCCAGAGCCAGAGTAATTGGGCATCACTTAAGTCTTCTTGTCTTAGTGATCTGAAGACTTATTACACTTGAGGACTGTGCATCCTCCAGACGGTTAGGCGTCGCGTTCTGAGCATCCAAGAGGAATTGTGGATTGCCGGTGAACGAAGTCTGTGAAGGTTTGGGAGTCTACCTTGAAGACTTACCAGAGTGATTGGGCGGGGTCTGTGTGACCTTAGTGAAGGAAATATGCCCTAGAGGCAATAATAAAGTTATTATTTATTTCCTTATATCATGATAAATGTTTATTATTCATGCTAGAATTGTATTAACCAGAAACATAATACATGTGTGAATACATAGACAAACAGAGTGTCACTAGTATGCCTCTACTTGACTAGCTCGTTAATCAAAGATGGTTATGTTTCCTAACCATGAACAAAGAGTTGTTATTTGATTAACGAGGTCACATCATTAGTTGAATGATCTGATTGACATGACCCATTCCATTAGCTTAGCACACAATCGTTTAGTATGTTGCTATTGCTTTCTTCATGACTTATACATGTTCCTTTGACTATGAGATTATGCAACTCCCGTTTACCGGAGGAACACTTTGGGTACTACCAAACGTCACAACGTAACTGGGTGATTATAAAGGAGTACTACATGTGTCTCCAATGGTAGATGTTGGGTTGGCGTATTTCGAGATTAGGGTTTGTCACTCCGATTGTCGGAGAGGAATCTCTGGGCCCTCTCGGTAATACACATCACATAAGCCTTGCAAGCACTGCAACTAATATGTTAGTTGTGAGATGATGTATTACAGAACGAGTAAAGAGACTTGCCGGTAACGATATTGAACTAGGTATTGGATACCGACGATCGAATCTCGGGCAAGTAACATACCGATGACAAAGGGAACAACGTATGTTGTTATGCGGTCTGACCGATAAAGATCTTCGTAGAATATGTAGGAGCCAATATGGGCATCCAGGTCCCGCTATTGGTTATTGACCGGAGACGTGTCTCGGTCATGTCTACATTGTTCTCGAACCGTAGGGTCCGCACGCTTAATGTTACGATGACAGTTATTATGAGTTTATGCATTTTGATGTACCGAAGGTTGTTCGGAGTCCCGGATGAGATCACGGACATGACGAGGAGTCTCGAAATGGTCGAGACGTAAAGATTGATATATTGGAAGCCTATGTTTGGGCACCGGAAGCGTTCCGGGTGAAATCGGGATTTTTCCGGATTACCGGGAGGGTTACCGGAACCCCCCGGGAGGTAAATGGGCCTATTGGGCCTTAGTGGAAAAGAGAGAAGAGGCAGCCCACAAGCCTAGCCGGCGCCCCCCCTTTCCCAAGTCCTAATAGGACTAGGAGAGGTGGGCCGGCCCCCTCTTTCTCCTTCCCCCCAAGAATCCTAGTTGGAATAGGATTGGAGGGGAGGAGTCCTACTCCCGGTGGGAGTAGGACTCCTCCCTGCGCCTCCCTCCTAGCCGGCCGAACCCCCTGCCCCTGGCCTTTATATACGGGGGCAGGGGGCACCCCAACACACACAACTTGATCCTTGAGATCGTTCCTTAGCCGTGTGCGGTGCCCCCTGCCACCAAATTCCACCTCGATCATACCGTTACAGTGCTTAGGCGAAGCCCTGCATCGGTAGTACATCAAGATCGTCACCACGCCGTCGTGCTGACGGAACTCTTCCTCGACGCTTTGCTGGATCGGAGCCCGAGGAACGTCATCGAGCTGAACGTGTGCTAAGAACTCGGAGGTGCCGGAGTAACGGTGCTTGGATCG
This sequence comes from Triticum monococcum, assembly GCA_034509565.1. Taxonomy (NCBI): domain Eukaryota; kingdom Viridiplantae; phylum Streptophyta; class Magnoliopsida; order Poales; family Poaceae; genus Triticum; species Triticum monococcum. The sequence goes on from CM067842.1 coordinate 612,787,558, forward strand.
GTCGGATCGGGAAGAAGACGTACGACTACTTCCTCTACGTTGTGTGATCGCTTCCGCAGTCGGTCTGCGTTGGTACGTAGACAACACTCTCCCCTCTCGTTGCTGTGCATCACCATGATCTTGCGTGTGCGTAGGAAAATTTTGAAATTACTGCGTTCCCCAACAGTGGTATCAGAGCCTAGGTTTTATGGTTTGATGTTATTTGCACGAGTAGAACACAAGTGAGTTGTGGGCGATATAAGTCATACTGCCTACCAGCATGTCATACTTTGGTTCGGCGGTATTGTTGGTTGAGACGATCCGGACCAACCTTACGCGTACTCTTACGCGAGACCGGCTCCCTCGACGTGCTTTGCACATAGATGGCTTGCGGAAGACTGTCTCTCCAACTTTAGTTGAACCAAGTGTGACTACGCCCGGTCCTTGAGAAGGTTAAAACGGAGTCTATTTGACGAACTATCGTTGTGGTTTTGATGCGTAGGTGAGATGAGTTCTTACTTAAGCCCGTAGCAGCCACGTAAAACTTGCAACAACAAAGTAGAGGACGTCTAACTTGTTTTTGCAGGGTATGTTGTGATGTGATATGGTCAAGGCATGATGCTGATTTTATTGTATGAGATGATCATGTTTTGTAACAGAGTTGTCGGCAACTGGCAGGAGCCATATGGTTGTCGCTTTATTGTATGCAATGCAATCGCGATGTAATGCTTTACTTTATTACTAAGCGGTAGTGATAGTCGTGGAAGCATAAGATTGGCGAGACGACAACGATGCTACGATGGAGATCAAGGTGTCGCGCCGGTGACGATGGTGATCATGACGGTGCTTCGGAGATGGAGATCACAAAGCACAAGATGATGATGGCCATATCATATCACTTATATTGATTGCATGTGATGTTTATCCTATTATGCATCTTATCTTGCTTTGATTGACGGTAGCATTATAAGATGATCTCTCACTAAATTATCAAGAAGTGTTCTCCCTGAGTATGCACCATTGCAAAAGTTCTTCGTGCTGAGACACCACGTGATGATCGGGTGTGATAGGCTCTACGTTCAAATACAACGGGTGCAAAACAGTTGCACACGCGGAATACTCAGGTTATACTTGACGAGCCAAGCATATACAGATATGGCCTCGGAACACGGAGACCGAAAGGTCGAGCGTGAATCATATAGTAGATATGATCAACATATTGATGTTCACCATTGAAAACTACTCCATCTCACGTGATGATCGGTTATGGTTTAGTTGATTTGGATCACGTGATCACTTAGAGGATTACAGGGATGTCTATCGAAGTGGGAGTTCTTAAGTAATATGATTAAATTGAACTTAAATTTATCATGAACTTAGTCCTGGTAGTATTTTGCAAATTGTGTTATAGATCAATAGCTCGCGTTGTTGCATCCCTGTGTTTATTTTGATATGTTCCTAGAGAAAATTATGTTGAAAGATGTTAGTAGCAATGATGCGGATTGGATCCGTGATCTGAGGTTTATCCTCATTGCTGCACAAAAGAATTATGTCCTTGATGCACCGCTAGGTGACAGACCTATTGCAGGAGCAGATACAGATGTTATGAACGTTTGGCTGGCTCAATATGATGACTACTTGATAGTTTAGTGCACCATTCTTAATGGCTTAGAATCGGGACTTCAAAGACGTTTTGAACGTCATGGACCATATGAGATGTTCCAGGAGTTGAAGTTAATATTTCAAGCAAATACCCGAGTTGAGAGATATGAAGTCTCCAACAAGTTCTATAGCTAAAAGATGGAGGAGAATCGCTCAACTAGTGAGCAAGTGCTCAGATTGTCTGGGTACAACAATCGCTTGAATCAAGTGGGAGTTAATCTTCCAGATAAGATAGTGATTGACAGAATTCTCTAGTCACCATCACCAAGTTAGCAGAACTTCGTGATGAACTATAATATGTAAGGGATAACGGAAACAACTCCCAAGCTCTTCGTGATGCTGAAATCAACGAAGGTAGAAATCAAGAAAAACATCAAATGTTGATGGTTGACAAGACCACTAGTTTCAAGAAAAAGGGCAAAGGGAAGAAGGGGAACTTCAAGAAGAACGGCAAGCAAGTTGCTGCTCTTGTAAAGAAGCCCAAGTCTGATCCTAAGCCTGAGACTAAGTGATTCTACTGCAAAGGGACTGGTCACTGGAAGCGGAACTACCCCAAGTGATTGGCGGATAAGAAAGATGGCAAAGTGAACATAAGTATATTTGATATACATGTTATTGATGTGTACTTTACTAGTGTTTATAGCAAAACCTCAGTATTTGATACTAGTTCAGTTGCTAAGATTAGTAACTCGAAACGGGAGTTGCAGAATAAACAGAGACTAGTTAAGGGTGAAGTAACGATGTGTGTTGGAAGTAGTTCCAAGATTGATATGATCATCATCGCACACTCCCCTATACTTTCGGGATTAGTGTTGAAACTAAATAAGTGTTATTTGGTGTTTGCGTTGAGCATGAATATGATTTGATCATGATTATTGCAATACGGTTATTCATTAAAGTCAGAGAATAATTCTGTTTACATGAATAAAACCTTCGATGGTCATACACCCAATGAAACAAGTTCGTTGGATCTCGATCGTAGTGATACACATATCCATAATATTGAAACCAAAAGACGCAAAGTTAATAATGATAGTGCAACTTATTTGTGGCACTGCCGTTTAGGTCATATTGGTATAAAGCGCATGAAGAAACTCCATGCTGATGGGCTTTCGGAATCACTTGATTATGAATCACTTGATGCTTGCGAACCATGCCTTTTGGGCAAGATGACAAAAATGCCGTTCTCCGGAACAATGGAGCGAGCAACAGATTTGTTGGAAATCATACATACTGATGTATGTGGTCCGATGAATATTGAGGCTCACGACAGGTATCATTATTTTCTGATCTTCACAGATGATTTGAGCAGATATGAGTATATCTACTTGATGAAACATAAGTCTGAAACATTTGAAAAGTTCAAAGAATTTCAGAGTGAAGTGAAAAATCATCGTGACAAGAAAATAAAGTTTCTACGATCTGATCGCGGAGACAAATATTTGAGTTACGAGTTTGGTCTTCAGTTAAAAACAATGTGAAATAGTTTCACTACTCACGCCATCTGGACACCACAATGTAATGGTGTGTCCGGACGTCATAACCGTACTTTATTAGATATGGTGCAATCTATGATGTCTCTTGCCGATTTACCACTATCGTTTTGGGGTTATGCATTAGAGACAGCTGCATTCACGTTAAATAGGGCACCATCTAAATCCGTTGAGACGACACTATATGAACTATGGTTTAGCAAGAAACCAAAGTTGTCGTTTCTTAAAAGTTTGGGGTTGTGATGCTTATGTGAAAAAGTTTCATCCTAATAAGCTCAAACTCAAATTGGAGAAGTGCGTCTTCATAAGATATCCAAAGGAAACTATTGGATACACCTTCTATCACAGATCCGAAGGCAAGACTTTTGTTGCTAAAATTCGGAAACTTTCTGGAGAAGGAGTTTCTCTCGAAAGAAGTGAGTGGGAGGAAAGTAGAACTTGACGAGGTAACTGTACCTGCTCCCTTATTGGAAATTAGTACATCACAGAAAACTGTTTCTGCGACACCTATGCCAATTAGTGAGGAAGCTAATGATGATGATCATGAAGCTTCAGGACAAGATACTACTGAACCACGTAGATCAACCAGAGTGAGATCCGCACCAGAGTGGTACGGTAATCCAGTTCTGGAAGTCATGCTACTAGATCATGATGAACCTACGAACTATGAAGAAGCGATGGTAAGCCCAGATTCCGCAAAGTGGCTTGAAGCCATGAAATCTGAGATATGATCCATGTATGAGAACAAAGTATGGACTTTGGTTGGCTTGCCCAATGATCGATAAGCAAATAGAAAATAAATGGATCTTCAAGAGGAAGACGGACGCTGATAGTAGTGTTACTATCTACAAAGCTAGAATTGTCGAAAAAGGTTTTCGACAAGTTCAAGGTGTTGAATACGATGAGTTTTTCTCACTCGTATCTATGCTTAAGTCTGTTCGAATCATGTTAGCAATTGCCGCATTTTATGAAATCTGGCAAATGGATAAACAAAACTGCATTCCTTAATGGATTTATTAAAGAAGATTTGTATGTGATACAACTAGAAGGTTTTGTCAATCCGAAAGGTGCTAACAAAATGTGCAAGCTCCAGCGATCCATCTGTGGACTGGTGCAAGCATCTCGGAGTTGGAATATACGCTTTGATAAGTTGATCAAAGCATATAGTTTTATACAGACTTGCGGTGAAGCCTGTATTTACAAGAAAGTGAGTGGGAGCACTACAGCATTTCTGATAAGTATACGTGAATGACATATTGTTGATCAGAAATAATGTAGAATTATTCTGTAAAGCATAGAAGGAGTGTTTGAAAGGAGTTTTTCAAAGAAAGACTTCGGTAAAGCTGCTTACATATTGAGCTTCAAGATCTATAGAGATAGATCAAGACGCTTGATAAGTTTTTCAATAAGTACATACCTTGACAAGATTTTGAAGTAGTTCAAAACGGAACAGTCAAAGAAAAGTTTCTTGCCTGTGTTACAAGGTGTGAAGTTGAGTAAAGACTCAAAGCCCGACCACGGCAGAAGATAGAAAGAGAATGAAAGTCATTCCCTATGCCTCATTCATAGGTTCTATAAAGTATGCCATGCTGTGTGCCAGATCTATTGTATACCCTGCACTGATTTGGCAAGGGAGTACAATAGTGATCTAGGAGTAGATCACTGGACAGCGGTCAGAATTATCCTTAGTGAAATAAGGATATGTTTCTCGATTATGGACGTGACAAAAAGGTTCGTCGTAAAGGGTTACGTCGATGCAAGTTTTTGACACTGATCCAGATGAATATAAAGTCACAATCTGGATACATATTGAAAGTGGGAGCAATTAGCTAGAGTAGCTCCGTGCAGAGCATTATAGACAAACAATTTTGCAAAATACTTACGGATCTGAATGTGACAGACCCGTTGACTAAAATTATCTCACAAGCAAAACATGATCACACCTTAGTACTTTTTGGGTGTTAATCACATAGATATGTGAACTAGATTACTGACTCTAGTAAACCCTTTGAGTGTTGGTCACATGACGATGTGAACTATGGGTGTTAATCACATGGTGATGTGAACTATTGCTGCTAAATCACATGGCGATGTGAACTAGATTATTGACTCTAGTGCAAGTGGGAGACTGAAGGAAATATGCCCTAGAGGCAATAATAAAGTTATTATTTATTTCCTTATATCATGATAAATGTTTATTATTCATGCTAGAATTGTATTAACCGGAAACATAATACATGTGTGAATACATAGACAAACAGAGTGTCACTAGTATGCCTCTACTTGACTAGCTCGTTAATCAAAGATGGTTATGTTTCCTAACCATGAACAAAGAGTTGTTATTTGATTAACGAGGTCACATCATTAGTTGAATGATCTGATTGACATGACCCATTCCATTAGCTTAGCACACGACCGTTTAGTATGTTGCTATTGCTTTCTTCATGACTTATACATGTTCCTTTGACTATGAGATTATGCAACTCCCGTTTACCGGAGGAACACTTTGGGTACTACCAAACGTCACAACGTAACTGGGTGATTATAAAGGAGTACTACAGGTGTCTCCAATGGTAGATGTTGGGTTGGCGTATTTCGAGATTAGGGTTTGTCACTCCGATTGTCGGAGAGGTATCTCTGGGCCCTCTCGGTAATACACATCACATAAGCCTTGCAAGTACTGCAACTAATATGTTAGTTGTGAGATGATGTATTACAGAACGAGTAAAGAGACTTGCCGGTAACGAGATTGAACTAGGTATTGGATACCGACGATCGAATCTCGGGCAAGTAACATACCGATGACAAAGGGAACAACGTATGTTGTTATGCGGTCTGACCGATAAAGATCTTCGTAGAATATGTAGGAGCCAATATGGGCATCCAGGTCCCGCTATTGGTTATTGACCGGAGACGTGTCTCGGTCATGTCTACATTGTTCTCGAACCGTAGGGTCTGCACGCTTAATGTTACGATGACAGTTATTATGAGTTTATGCATTTTGATGTACCGAAGGTTGTTCGGAGTCCCGGATGAGATCACGGACATGACGAGGAGTCTCGAAATGGTCGAGACGTAAAGATTGATATATTGGAAGCCTATGTTTGGGCACCGGAAGCGTTCCGGGTGAAATCGGGATTTTTCCGGATTACCGGGAGGGTTATCGGAACCCCCCGGGAGGTAAATGGGCCTATTGGGCCTTAGTGGAAAAGAGAGAAGAGGCAGCCCACAAGCCTAGCCGGCGCCCCCCCTTTCCCAAGTCCTAATAGGACTAGGAGAGGTGGGCCGGCCCCCTCTTTCTCCTTCCCCCCAAGAATCCTAGTTGGAATAGGATTGGAGGGGAGGAGTCCTACTCCCGGTGGGAGTAGGACTCCTCCCTGCGCCTCCCTCCTAGCCGGCCGAACCCCTTGCCCCTGGCCTTTATATACGGGGGCAGGGGGCACCCCAACACACACAACTTGATCCTTGAGATCGTTCCTTAGCCGTGTGCGGTGCCCCCTGCCACCAAATTCCACCTCGATCATACCGTTACAGTGCTTAGGCGAAGCCCTGCGTCGGTAGTACATCAAGATCGTCACCACGCCGTCGTGCTAACGGAACTCTTCCTCGACGCTTTGCTGGATCGGAGCCCGAGGAACGTCATCGAGCTGAACGTGTGCTAAGAACTCGGAGGTGCCGGAGTAACGGTGCTTGGATCGGTCGGATCGGGAAGAAGACGTACGACTACTTCCTCTACGTTGTGTGATCGCTTCCGCAGTCGGTCTGCGTTGGTACGTAGACAACACTCTCCCCTCTCGTTGCTGTGCATCACCATGATCTTGCGTGTGCGTAGGAAAATTTTGAAATTACTGCGTTCCCCAACACTTAGCTCAAGGAGAAAACGGTGAGGACTGGGTGTCCTGAGCTGCGTGTTCAGGACTGGGTGTCCGGGACTGTGTGTCCTTTGGTTTAAATACCTAGCCGCTCCAACCAGACGTACAGTTGTCACAGCAACTGGAACTGGTCCAACATATCATTGTCTTCAACGTGTCACGGGTTTCATCTTCACCTCCCTTTACTTACCAGTACACATTGTGAAGCTATTGCATGCCTGCTTAATCTTCTGTCTTCACAACCTGACTGTATGATCTGTTTGGCTTCATAACTTCTTCCAACCTGATCCTCATTACACTGAAGCTATTTGTCTCTGTGCTTTCACTGTACTGTATATTTGACTACGGCTTGCGTTGTGTAATCTACCTTCCGCTGCATATTGATAGGCTTCAAGTCTGTTTGTCTTCATAACTTCCATGTTTTGAAGACTTTCTTAAAAATCGCCTATTCACCCCCCCCCCCTCTAGTCGATATAACGCACTTTCAATTGGTATCAGAGCAAGGTGCTCCCTTGTTCTGTGTGATTCGGTTTAACCACCTGGAGTTTTAGCTATGTCGACTGCAGGGATAATTAAAGTCTCCGCTGCGTGCCTCGTCTTCGATGGAACTGAATATCCCTACTGGAAGAATAAGATGCGCATGCATCTTGAAGCCATTGACGTCGACCTATGGTATGTCGTCGAAAACGGCGTTCCCAAGGCTGGAGAAGGTGTCACTGCTGCTGATGTCAAGAAATTCACTCAACTGGACTCCACTGCCAAGAATATTATCTGTGGTCATCTGACCAAGGGACAGTACGGCCGTGTGAGTGCCTTGAAGACATCCAAGCTGGTCTGGGACTGGCTCTCCAAGGTCAATGAAGGCATCTCAACCCAGAGAGATCAGAGAATCAGTATTCTTCGCAAATCTCTTCAACCGCTTCAAGCGAAATGACAATGAGAATGTCCAGCACACATTTGACCGGCTCACTGACATCACAAATGAGCTTCAAGCCCTCGGCGCCACTGAGATCACCAAACATGAAATCGTCAAGACGCTGCTAAGATCACTTGACAGTTCATTTGACATTCTAGCCCTGATGATTCAAGAACGTCCAGACTTCAAGACACTCGATCCGTCTGACATACTTGAGAGGCTCAACACACATGAGTTTCAGCTTTCTGAGAAAAGAGATATCTACGGCCCAAACTATGGGCGAACTCGTGCCTTGAAGGCAAAAGCTGTGTCATCATCTGAAGAAGAATCTGACAGCAGTTCGGATGATCCTGAAGACATTGGAAGGGAACTTGCAATGCTAGTGAAGAAGTTCCAGAAATTCACCAAGAAGAAAGGCTTCAGAAAGTCTTCACGATCAAGCTCAAGGAATGATGAAGCTTCTGCGCATGACTACAAGAGGAAAACTTGTCACAAATGCAAGAAAACTGGACACTTCATCTCTGAATGCCCACAGTGGGACAATGAGAACAGAAAGAAGAAGAAGAGCAAGGAATATGACTCTGACGATAAGAAGACGAAGAAATACTCAAAGTCTTCATCCAAGTCTTCCTCAAAGTCTTCATCACACAAGAAGAGTTCATCTGGCAAGGCTCGTGCGTTTGCTGGCAAGGAAATGGATTCAGAGGATGAGTCCGCTTCTGAGGAAGCAGAGGTGGAGTCTGAGGAGGAGTCTGATTCAGGCATTGCAAGTTTGGCTACAGCCTATGTCGCCAAGTCCATCTTCAACACTGAAGACAATGACTCCATCACCATCACTGATGCAAATGACAAGGACGACTCTACTCCCACCTACTGCTTCATGGCACGTGGTGCCAAGGTAAACACACGCACTACTCACTATCGAACATCTAGTGACGATGACTCTGATTGTGATTCAAAACCCAGTTACAAAACACTTGCTAAAATTGCAACTGAACAACAAAAGGCCATGGAACATATTCAAAAACTGTTAGACAGAAGCGATGATCTGTTGGGTGCTGAAATGACTCGTTCTGAATCCTTAATTGAAGACATAAAAAATCTTCATGTTAAGTATCAGGAACTCGAAGATCGTCTTGAGACTCTCTCAACTACTCATGAAAAGCTTTCCTATGATTATCTTCAGAAGAAGCAAGATCTTGAAAAGTTGAGAGCAGATCATGAAGATCTTCAAAAGGAAAACGAGTCACTTCGAGCCGAACAGATCAGTTCTGCTCAGGAAGGATTTGAACCACCATGCCTTAAATGCATTGAGCGTGATAATGCTATTTCTGTTGCTGAATGTTCCACTGCTACTACTGTTGCAATATCTTCAACTGTTGAAGTGGTAACTAACCCCTCTGCTGAGGATACCACTGCTATTGCTGATGAAAATGCTAGGTTGAAGACATTGCTTGAAACAGGGATGTACAAAAGTCTCAAAGGACATCAGACACTATGTGATGTCCTCAAGAAGCAGATTCTGAACCGAAACCCTGGCAAAGAGGGTGTTGGGTTCGTGAGGAAAATTAATGCAGATGGCTCTTACTGGAAACCTGAGCAGTACCCCAAAACCACATGGGTTGCTGCAAAGGAATCCTCAGCAGATCCATCCAATCTATCTGGCTTCACTTGTGCTAATCCAATTATCATTGATGAATCCTTTGATGCAAACTATAAACTGTTTAGGAATCAGAATGGTGAAGTTTTTGCCAGGTACATTGGTACTAACTGCAGGAATGGACCGCCTATGAAGAAGATCTGGGTTCCAAAAACGTGTCTTGAGAATCTTCCTGTGAATGTCCTCATGATACCTCACATGAAGAAGACAAACCTCAGACCAAAGGCTTCATATGGTCCAAAGGGTTCATACAGGCAGAGGGCTCATCTGAGTTGCACTAACACAAATGCTTTGCAGGGAAACCATGCTCAGGCTTATGAGAGCGGTTCTTCAAACCGTCATTCTCATATGACCAAAAATTATTCTGCCTATTCTTATGAGTATTATTACCCACCTGCTAAACTGTTTGCTAGGGCTCCAAAGCCAAAATTCTCAGATGCTGCACTTAGACTTATTGCTTCTAAGCCACCCTTGAAGATGTGGGTGGTTAAGAAAGCTTAACTCTCTTTTGCAGGGAAAGGTCTCCAGCACAAAACCAAAATCTTCTGATGCTATTGCTGGGAACCTTAAAAAACTCGTGGGGCGCACGATCAAATGCCCGAATGGCATCACTATGTATTTCATATCTGAATCGCATGCTACTCTCCCTGCTTGTCCTAACCTGGATCTCAGTTTTCATAATCCACTGGTTCGTCAGATGTTTTTGCTTCACAACACTCTTGGTGAAGCCTATCCCCCTAACTGCACTGTAGGGTACAACACCAGTAACTTCGGAGTCTTCAGTATGGATTATTGACAGCGGGTGTACAAATCACATGACTGGCAAGAGAAGTCTCTTTATGGACTCAACCTTACGTCCATCTGACAAGAGCCACATCACATTCGCTGACACTGGTAAAAGTAAAGTACTGGGTCTAGGTAGAGTTGCAATCTCAAAGGATCAACACATGGATAAAGTCATGTTTGTTGAATCCCTTGGCTTCAACTTAATGTCTGTCTCAATGCTTTGCGATTTAAACATGATTGTAATCTTTGGAAAATATCGTTGTCTGGTACTAATGGAATCTGACAAGTCTCTAGTGTTTGAAGGGTATCGAAAAGATGATTTGTACGTGGTAGATTTCTCAGCAGGGCCACAGCTTGCAGTTTGTCTTCTCACAAAGGCTTCAGAATGCTGGCTTTGGCATCGAAGACTTGGGCATGCTGGCATGAGAAACCTCCACACCCTTGCTAAGAAGAAGCATGTCATAGGCATCGAGGGCGTCAAGTTCAAGAAAGATCACTTGTGCGGTGCCTGTGAAGCTGGGAAGATGACAAGGGCAAAACATCCTTCGAAGACAATCATGACCACTACTCAACCCTTCGAACTGCTTCACATGGATCTCTTCGGTCCTACCCACTACTCAACTTTCTCCACTACTGCTTGCCTCTATGGATTCGTCATTGTTGATGATTACTCTAGATATACTTGGGTGCACATAATCCTTTACAAGACTGAAGTGCAGGATGTCTTCAGACGCTTCGCAAATCGGGCAATGAACAATTATGGCGCCAAGATAAAGCACATCAGAAGTGACAATGGCACAGAATTCAAGAACACCGGCCTTGACACATATCTTGATACATTGGGCATCACTCATGAATTCTCAGCTCCATACACGCCACATCAGAATGGCATCGTCGAACGCAAGAACAGAACACTCATTGAGATGGCCAGAACAATGTTAGATGAGTACAAGACACCAAGAAAATTCTGGACTGAAGCCATTGACACTGCATGCCATACTATCAACCGTGTATATCTTCACAAGCTGCTGAACAAGACATCTTATGAACTTCTAACTGGCAAGAAGCCAAATGTAAGTTACTTCAGAGTATTTGGATCGAGATGCTGGATCAAGGACCCTCACCACACCGCAAAATTTGCTCCAAAAGCACATGAGGGCTTCATGCTTGGATATGGAAAGGATTCGCACTCCTACAGAGACTTCAATCTCTTTCACTACAAAGTGGTTGAAACAGTGGATGTGCGGTTTGATGAGACCAATGGGTCACAAAGAGAGCAACTACCAGATGTACTAGATGAAGTTCCAGCCAGTGAATCAATCAAGCTAATGGGAACTGGAGAAATTATACCTTCTGAAGCTCGTCCTGAAGAAGAACTTATCATCTCAGCACCTGATCCACATGAAGACAATGCTCAGCCTGAAGACATTCCTCCCCATGACAACGTAGATCAGCAAGAGCAAAGTCTTCGACCCCTACATCCTCGTGTTGCCAATGAAGTGCAAATTGACAGAATACTTGATAGCATCAATGCACCTGGTCCACTGACTCGTTCAAAGGCAACTCAAATGGCAAACTTTTGCGGACACTTCGCATTTGTTTCAATCACAGAACCCAAGAAAACTGATGAAGCCTTTATGGAACCTGAATGGATTCAAGCTATGCAAGAAGAGCTTCAACAATTTGAGCTGAACAATGTATGGGAGTTAGTTAAGCGTCCTGATCCACGGAAGCATAACATAATAGGCACCAAATGGATATACCGCAACAAGCAAGATGAGCATGGCCAAGTCGTCAGAAACAAGGCTCGTCTCGTTGCTCAAGGATATACTCAAGTGGAAGGCATCGACTTCGACGAAACATTTGCTCCTGTGGCCAGACTTGAAGCCATCCGTATACTGCTGGCCTATGCAAATCATCACAACATAATCCTGTATCAAATGGATGTAAAAAGTGCCTTCCTCAATGGGAAAATTGAAGAAGAAGTGTATGTTGCACAACCACCTGGGTTTGAAGATCCAAAACATCCTGACGTGGTGTACAAGCTCAAAAAGGCACTATATGGCCTCAAACAAGCCCCTCGGGCCTGGTATGATACACTCAAATACTTCCTGAAGAGCAAAGGCTTCATACCTGGTTCCCTGGATCCCACTCTCTTCACAAAGACATATGATGGTGAACTGTTTGTGTGCCAAATATATGTGGATGACATTATCTTCGGTTGCACCAATCAGAAGTACAGTGAGGAGTTCGGATATATGATGCAAGAGCAATATCAGATGTCTATGATGGGGGAGCTGAAATTCTTCCTCGGTCTTCAGATAAGGCAACAACGCAATGGCATCTTCATATCTCAAGAGAAATACCTCAAAGACTGCCTGAAGAAGTTCGGTATGCAAGATTGCAAAGGCTTCACAACACCAATGCCAGCCAAACATCATCTGGGTCCTGACGACAATGGTAAAGAGTTCGATCAAAAGGTATACCGCTCCATGATTGGTTCTTTGCTTTATTTATGTGCATCTAGGCTAGATATTATGCTTAGTGTTTGCATGTGTGCTCGGTTTCAAGCGGCACCAAAGGAGTCGCATCACTTAGCAGTGAAGCGAATTCTTCGATATTTGGCTCACACACCAACTCTAGGGTTATGGTATCCAAAGGGCTCAGAGTTTGATCTGGTTGGATTTTCGGACGCTGATTACGCTGGTGACAAGGTTGATCGGAAGTCCACATCAGGTACATGTCATTTCCTGGGCCGATCTCTTGTCTGTTGGTCTTCAAAGAAGCAGAACTGTGTATCTCTCTCCACTGCTGAATCTGAATACATTGCTGCTGGATCCTACTGCGCTCAGCTTCTATGGATGAAGCAAACCCTCAAGGATTATGGCATTCATCTGAAGCAAGTGCCACTTTACTGCGACAACGAAAGCGCCATCAAGATCGCCAACAACCCAGTTCAGCACTCGAAGACAAAGCACATTGAAATTCGTCATCATTTTCTCAGAGATCATGTTACAAAGGAAGACATTGATATCATACACGTCAACACTGAAGAGCAATTGGCAGATATCTTCACCAAGCCCTTGGATGAGAAGAGATTTTGCAAGTTACGGTGTGAGCTAAATATCTTGGAATCCTCAATTGTCCTGTGATCAGGCACACATCCTAACACTTATGCATGATGATGACTTAGATGTGCAACACACAAAGTAACGTATATCTTCAATCAATGAAGACATACATTCTAAGTGTGAATACATTAACATGGAATTTGACCTCGGAGCGCCACGATAATTGTGCGCCGTGTCTGGGTCCAATACTTCCTATACGGTGGGTAGCGCCACCACCAAAAAAAATTCTGCTTGAAGTGTTTTACTCATGGCGTTACATTTGCTATGTCTTCACATTTGGTTTGGCTTCAATCTCAACATGTCTTCATGATTATCTTCACTATGTTGACTATATATGCACTGGTGTTCTGTCCTCTACAGCATTCACTTATAGCTATGTCTTCTTGTCTGAATCTTTTGAACTAAGTGAATGTGATCGGACCCTAACCTCTCCATGCTTCCTACCTCAAACTCTATCTCTCCAAGTCATATGCACTCTATTGAAACTGTTGAATGTCTTCACTACATCCTTGTCAGAAGAAGACACAGAGACAAACTTTAAAACAGCTTTCAATGTTTTCCCATCAACTAGAATTCCGGAGAAGTAGGAACGACTCCCGACAAACCAGGCGTGCGTGGGGTGAAACTGCCCCCACAATTCCGCATGCTGGCCACGTACTGATCAGATGCGAATCGCCAGGGGCACCTGAGTAATAGCGCAGTGCCGCCCATATCCCTATAAGTACACGTTTCACTGCGGTCATTATCTCTTCTTCCTCCCTCGCACAAGCCCTGGCACCACCGCTAACTCTCAACGACGCCGGCGACGAAGTGCTTCACTGCCGCGACTTCTCCGACGCCGTTCTCACGCCGACCGCGGACACCAGTATTTCCGCCGTCGTCCTAAATGTCTTCCGTCGCCAAGTTAGGGCACGGAGGATCAAACTGCTCGGCCTCACCTCTCCTCTCATCTAGCAGTTCTAAGTCTGGTAAATAACAAGCTTTTTACAGCCTCTTTTGATCCTATTGATCCATCACTTTCTGCCAAAAGAGGTTTCTATTCCTTCAAGTTTCATTCCTCTTGTCTGAATCTCATAACTTGCCTAGCATATTCACTTGTTCTTCATGAAGTAGTTAGATTCCTCACTTGTACTGATCTATGGGTTCGTACAAATCTGGAACCAACTTCTTTTCTATAAAGTGAATGTCTTCGCATGATGAGGTCAATGTATTCTACACTGATTTATCTTCAAAATCTTCTGAGAATGCATATGACCTCTTCCCCTTCCCTCGCACCTTAATGCTGTCACAGGTACATGTCCGTGGGAGAATCTTTTGGTTCTCATAGTCTGCATTCATTTGCAGAATTCCTACAGCGTCACATCAATTCACCCGAAGCAAGTTCCTGTTGGTCAAGCAAAAGGAAGCCTTTGAAGCCTTTGAAACCTTTGAAGCCTTTGAAACTTTTGAAGCCTTCCAAGTTAAGCTTCATGGCATCCGAGAAACCATCAAGGAAGGGAGGCAGACAGAGACGGGGTGACACATCAAAGGATTTGCCTGCAGATTTGGCAGAAACATACCAAACAGATCCTGAAGAAACCTATGCTCAGCGCAAGACACGAACCCAATGGATTCGCAGGTATTGGGCAGAGCAGTGGTTCCTATACCGCTTCGTCACCAAAGAATATGCAGAGAAGTGCGCTATCAAGCGGCCATGGGGAGATGCCCTGTACAAGAATCTCGTACCCCGAACCAGAGACGAAGCCATTGCTCAAGGTTTCTTTCCATGCATGGTCAGGGGACAACAGCCAGCTGATGCACATCCATCGTCCCTTCTCTGGTGTCGCGATGACACACTGTTCAAGCGCAACTTCCAATTTGCCCAGAACTCTGCGAAGCAAAACAAGAAGGAGTTTGGATTGGACTTCAACCCTGGTCCCTCCAGACCAAGGGCAGATGGCACACGCGACACTAATCCCAATGTCATCGGGCCATTTGCCAATCTCGACGGCCTCATCACTCACATTATAGTCCAAGGGACTGCCGTGAACGACCCTCCAGCAGACACTGAGTCTGATGATGCTCCTGCTGCCCCAGCGCCGAAGTAGATGAAGAAGAAGCCAAAAGCTTCCAAGCCAGTCGCCTTCCCCAAGATCTCCAAAGCGAAGCCATTGGCCACTGCACCTCCTGAAGCCAGTGTGCAGTCTGAAGGCTTATCAAGAGTCTCCAAGCCTCAAGAAGCAAAGAAACCACAGCCACACACCAGCAAAGAGCTAACTGTCGCTGCCGTTCTTCGCTGCGAAGCCATTGATCTGTCCAGTGATGAAGATCTTGGTGATGACGCTCTTGAGCAGCTCATCAAGAGCAAGGAGGAGGCTGAAATCTTCAACAATCTGCCTCTGTTCGATGCAAAAATCATCCACAACTTCATAGATGAGTGGTTTGACACGCCCAACATCAGCTTTGATGATCTGCAGCTGCCCATTGGCCTCAGCGTAGCCTTCCAAGGAGCTATCGCTTCAGAACTCGCTATTGCCCAGCGCATCATGGAACTGAAGCAAAAGATAGATTTTGAAAAGGCTCAGTTTAAGCAGAACATGGCCACGCTCAGCGTCCAAGAGATCAAAGACTTCAAGGTCATGCTGCATGAGCTGAAGGAAAACTTCATGCAGAAACATGCAGAGGCTCAGGGCTCACGCGAGCGCATGAAGAATTTGGTTGATCTCTGCGTACAGGCCTACAATGAGGCCGAGAAGCGAAAGGCACTTGGGCGTCCCGGCATCGACCCCAGGATGGCCGCCAAGAAAAACAAGACGCCCACCGTGGCTGAAGAAGAGGCCCCACGCCACGAAGCTATTCCAATTGTCTTCCCCTCCGCCAAGCCTAGCTCGAAGCCAAAGCGCTCACCCGCTTCAGAGCTTAAGAAGACAAGGATAGCCGAAGCTAAAGCAAGGAAGAGGAAACACTCTGAAGCCTCTCCTTCAGACCCCACCACCAAGAAGCGCAAGTCCAAGAAGTCTCGGGCTGCTCCCACAGAGCCCTTGATAGTTGAACCCCTTTCTGTTCGCCGTCCTAATGAAGATCGTCAGATGACCGTCCATGAGCCTGCTCTCACCGAGGCTCAGCGTGATGAAGACATTCCAGCAGCCGACCCCACCGCTGCTGAAGACATTGGTCTCCAAGACAATGTACAAGATGATGCAGTCCTTCCTCAGCTCGAATCGAGTGAATTGCTCAGCATTGGCCGTCCCCTGACGCCAATCACACAAGATGCATCGTGGGAAGATCGCCCACAAGAGGAAGAGGATGAGCCCCAGCCCACTGCAGCTCCACCTGCGTTGCCTGCATTCCGTAGGCTTCGCAGAGGACCAAGGGCTCAGACTGCTGACGACATTCCGGCTGCATCAGCCGAAGCACCAGCAGAAGAGCATGAAGAACCTCAAGCTCCATCTCCCCCACACCAGCAAGAAGAAATTCTGAAGGAGGCTGACACCACTGCGGCTGCCACACATAACACTGAAGCATTTGTGGAGCCAGACCAACCAACAGCTTCAAGAGATACTGAGGCAACTGCCTCTGACCCTTCTGTGCCTGTGTCTGCTGCCGGACCACAGTTCAATTATCATATTGCGCACAGGCCTCAGGTACAGAAGCCAATCCCACGACTGCCAAGGTTCCCAGGTCCAGTCACTGCTCCTGGCTCCTTCAATGTCAATAGCTTCAGGGCAGACAACACTTTCTTCAACCGCTCCAAGAACCCCTACTCAAGGGAAAAGATTGTGTCAGATAGGTTCTGGAGCTACCCACAGCGCAGCTACTACTCCTGCGTCCTCTACAACCAGAACCGTATCTTTCCACATCAGCGCCTTGAAGTTGAAGCTTTTGCTGGTCTGCCTGGTCTGGAAGAAGCCTTGGACTGCTTCAAGCAAGTTGGCCTGCTGCCGTTTGTCACGGATGAAGAGCACTGGAACGAAGAGCTTCTGCTTCAGTTCTATGCAACATTGCACATCAAGGGCTACAACAAAGATCCGAAGACTTGGGTCCAGGAGTGGATGACCGGCAACGTCCATCATGAAGCCAATGCGTTTGATATCATTGAGCTCACCGGCCTACCCACTCCAGGCGAACACTTCGAAGAAGGCTGCCAACTCCATACTGAAGCAGTTGAGAGCATATTTCAGCGACCTGAGCCGAATATGAGTCAGATGCTCTCGATGATGAAGCCATTGCCTTCTGACGCACCTTACCTAACGGAGTTCTTCGTTGAAGACTTAGAGTACCTGCCGAGAACTATCTATCACATCATCAGGCGGACTCTCTGGCCCATTAAGGGGCACTCTCGATATGCCAAGGTTGAAGGTGCCATGAAGACTCTCATCTTCTGCATCCTACACGGCAAATGCTTCAATGCCCAGGATCTCTTCATCCGTCAACTTGCTGCGTCTGGCTCAGATCTCTTTGGTCTGAAGATTTATGCTCCATAGGTTATGAGGCTAATCAAGCTCCACTCTGCGATATCATATCAGCCCTCAGCCCGCAACCACAGAATCTTCTTACCCGATGTGGACACCTCTGCTGAAGCTATTTATCCTGAGCCTGCCAAACAGACACTAAGTCTTCAGAATGCAGAACACCAAAGCTTCACTCAACATGATGAAGGTGTTGAAGCCATTTCCAGAGTCTATCCAATGGCTGGCACCACACGTGCCCCTGCATCCACTGAAGCCACTGACAGCGAAGCTGGGCAGAGACCCAAGAAACGCGCTCGTACACTCACTGATCGTGAACTTCTTGTGGCTCTGCATCAAAAGCAAGATAGGCATCACGACTGGCTCAAGAGGCAGATGCACAGTCTCCTGCAAGACGTCAATCGCATCAGGAATCTGGCCACCAAGAACGCCTTCGTCGCACATGAAACCTGTCGCCGCACTTGGAAAGGCCTCACTATGATGTGCACTGAAGCTGAATTGCAAGAGGATGGCTTCAAGGAGCGTTTCAAGTTTGACTCCACACCCCCCAGACGAGCTGTGTTGCGTGGGACTCCTTCACTTGAAGAATCCGAGTTCTCTTCCTCTGCTGCCACCGTGACGGGGAAGATCATTGAGGAATAAGACGACGCCACATCACCACCAATGTCTTCACCGCGCGTCGTCACTGCCCCAAGCTCGCCTGCACCACCAAACGTCTCCACCGACCCTGCTGCGCCTGGGAACGCGTAGAAAACTCTATGTCTTCAAACCTTTTTGGTCATCACTGACAAAAGGGGGAGAAGCATATGATGTTTATAGTCTTCAAGCGGGTCAATAATATGGGCGGGTGCTTTATATTTTGCATTTTGCTTCGTGCTTACAACTCTCGTTTTGCTACATTTGGTTCTTTGAGTTGTAACACTTAAACTTGATGGTCGTCTGCTACTATGTTTGCCACTGTGTTCTTGCGAAGATAAATTCCGCATGTACGACGATAATTTCCGCACTCTTATCATTTCGCAGACGTCCATTTTTCATTATGCATATCATTATCTTCATATATCTTTACGTGCATGATGGATTGTCATCATAAGTTGAAGCGGATTCCCACAAACACAACCTGTTGTGTGCATTTGCATTCCAGAAGCAAATCACTTAATATGCACATCTTCAGGGGGAGCCCTTGCAGCTTATGAAGACAATTCCTTTACAATTTTACAAATTATATTCCCCGTTGAAAACTTCAACTAGTTTGTCATCAATCACCAAAAAGGGGGAGATTGTAAGTGCATCTAGTGCCACCCCTAGTTGGTTTTGGAGTATTGACGACAAACCTAGCTGAGGGACTAATGTGTTTGTGAGAATTGCAGGATAACACAGGTAGAAGTCCCTCATTGATTCGGTTTAGCTACCAGGGATGACCCCCAAAAATGTACGAAGACATTGAAGACAATGGTGGTTCATGAAGACATTCGTGTCGAAGACAATGACATATGAAGACTCCCCATGAAGCTTTTGGAACTCGTAGACTTAGATCCTTCGTAGCTTTACTTTATTCATGTTGTGTCATAGGAACCACCGTACTGTTAAGTGGGGTCCAAGAAAACCAGTCAGGATGACTGAAGTGATTCCTAACTCAAATCCTATGTCTTCGAGTGAAGACAATGAGAGAAAATCTTGTCCAGAGTTAGACAAGTCAGCTTTACTTGCAGCCCAAGTAAAGTTGCCGTGAGAGTTCAAAATCCGACCGTTAGTACACGTGTCAGTTCCTTAGTGACCCAGGGTCATTTCGGACAAATCAGGTCAGGGTTGCCAAGTGGCTATAAATAGTCCACCCCCACAACCATAAACGGTTGGCTGCTCAGATTTCAGTGCACGGCTTTTGTCGTTTGAGAGCAACCCACCTCGAAGCCTTTGAGAGAAAATCCTTAGTGAGGAGAAAAGCCCTAACCACCCAGAGCCAGAGTAATTGGGCATCACTTAAGTCTTCTTGTCTGAGTGATCTGAAGACTTATTACACTTGAGGACTGTGCATCCTCCAGACGGTTAGGCGTCGCGTTCTGAGCATCCAAGAGGAATTGTGGATTGCCGGTGAACGAAGTCTGTGAAGGTTTGGGAGTCTACCTTGAAGACTTACCAGAGTGATTGGGCGGGGTCTGTGTGACCTTAGCTCAAGGAGAAAACAGTGAGGACTGGGTGTCCTGAGCTGCGTGTTCAGGACTAGGTGTCCGGGACTGTGTGTCCTTTGGTTTAAATACCTAGCCGCTCCAACCAGACGTACAGTTGTCACAGCAACTGGAACTGGTCCAACATATCATTGTCTTCAACGTGTCACTGGTTTCATCTTCACCTCCCTTTACTTACCAGTACACATTGTGAAGCTATTGCATGCCTGCTTAATCTTCTGTCTTCACAACCTGACTGTATGATCTGTTTGGCTTCATAACTTCTTCCAACCTGATCCTCATTACACTGAAGCTATTTGTCTCTGTGCTTTCACTGTACTGTATATTTGACTATGGCTTGCGTTGTGTAATCTACCTTCCGCTGCATATTGATAGGCTTCAAGTCTGTTTGTCTTCATAACTTCCACGTTTTGAAGACTTTCTTAAAAATCGCCTATTCACCCCCCCCCCCTCTAGTCGATATAACGCACTTTCACTATCTCGTATCAGCCATATGCCCGCAATCATCGGATCTTTTTGCCTGATGTGGATATGTCTATTGAAGCCATATATCCTGAGCCTGCCAAGGAACCTTTCAGTCTTCAGAATGCAGAGCATCAAAGTTTCTCTTAGAATGTTGAAGGCGTTGAAGCAGTAACTCGTGTGTATCCTTTGGCTGGCACTACACGTGCACTGCATCCTGCTCTCACTGAAGCCACTGATAGCACCACTGCTCAACGACCCAAGAAGCGCACTCGTGTTCTCAACGACCGAGAGCTTCTGGTGGCCCTTCATCAGAAACAAGATAGGCATCCTGACTGGTTAAAGCGTCAAATGCAAAGCCTCTTGGTGGATGTTAATCGCATTCGCAATCTTGCCACCAAGAACGCCTTTGTTGCTCATGAAACTTCTCGACGCACATGGAAAGGGCTGACGCTGCTGTGTTCTGAAGATGATCTGCAAGAGGATGGCTTCACTGAGCGCTTCAAGTTTGACTCCACACCTCCTCGAAGGGCAGTGCTGCGATGTACTCCATCACTTGAAGACTCTGAGTTCTCTTCCTCTATAGCAACCGTGAATGCCAGAGTGATCGAGGATGAAGACGATGCTACTTCATTGCTGCCTCCTTCAGCACATGTCGACACTGCTCCAAGTTCGTCTGCACCGCCAAACATCCTCAACGACCCTGCTGCTTCACCTACTCCTCATGGGAACGAGTAGAGGCTATATGTCTTCAAACCTTTTTGGTCCTTACTGACAAAAGGGGGACAAGCATATGAGTTTGATAGTCTTCAAGCGGGTCCATATGGGCGGGTGTTTTATATTTTGCTTCATGCTTACAACTCTCATTTTGAAACATTTGGTTCTTTGAGTTGTAACACTTAAACTTGATGGTCGTCTGCTACTTATTTGCCACCTTGTGTTGTGATGATAAATTCCGCATGTGCGATGATAAATTCCGCACTTAGATCATTTTGCAGACGTCCATTTTCCGTTATGCATGTCATTATCTTCACATACTTTCACATGCATAGTGGATTGTCATCATAAGTTGAAGTGGATCTCCACAAGCACAACCTGCCATGTGCATTTGCATTCCAAAAGCAAATTACTTATATGCACATCTTCAGGGGGAGCCCTTGCAACTTATGAAGACAATTCCTTATCCTTTACAATTTCACACATTATATTCCCCGTTGAAAACTTCAACTAGTTTGTCATCAATCACCAAAAATGGGGAGATTGTAAGTGCATCTAGTGCCACCCCTATTTGGTTTTGGAGTATTGATGACAACCCTAGTTGAGGGACTAATGTGTTTGTGAGAATTGCAGGATAACACAGGTAGAAGTCCCTCATTGATTCGGTTTTCCCACCAGAGATGACCCCTAAAAATGTATGAAGACATTGATGTCAAAGGTGGTATATGAAGATATTCACATTGAAGACTATGACAAGAGAAGACACCGCATGAAGCCTATGGAGCTCGAAGACTTAGATCTTTCGCAGTTCTCTTTCTTCTGTGTTGAGTCATAGGAACCACTGTACTGTTAAGTGGGGTCCAAGAGAACCAGTCAGAATGACTGAAGTGATGCTTAAACAAAAACCTATGTCTTCGAGTGAAGACTATGAGAGCAAATCTTGTCCAGAGTCGGACAAGTCAGCTTTGCTTGTAGCCCAAGTAAAGTTGCTATGTGAGTTTGAAATCTGACCGTTGGAACACGTGTCAGTTCCTAGTGACCCAGGGTCATTTCGGACAAATCAGGTCGGGTTGCCTAGTGGCTATAAATAGCCCACCCCCTACAACCGTAAACGGTTGGCTGCTCAGATTCAGAGTACGGCTTTTGTCGTTTGAGAGCAACCCACCTCGAAGCCTTTGGGAGAGAATTCCTTACGAGGATAAAGCCCTAATCACCCAGAACCAAAGAGAATTAGGCATCACTTAAGTCTTCTTGTCTGAGTGATCTGAAGACTTATTACACTTGAGGAATGTGCATCCTCCAGCCAGTTAGGCGTCGCGTTCTGAGCATCCAAGAGACATTGTGGATTGCCGGTGAACGAAGTCTGTGAAGGTTTGGGAGTCTACCTTGAAGACTTACCAGAGTGATTGGGCGAGGTCTGTGTGACCTTAGCTCAAGGGGAATACGGTGAGGACTGGGTGTCCTGAGCTGCGTGTTCAGGACTGGGTGTCCGGGACTATGTGTCCTTTGGTTTAAATACCTAGCCGCCCTAACCAGACGTACAGTTGTCACAGCAACTGGAACTGGTCCAACAAATCTTTGTCTTCAACGAGTCACTGGTTTCATCCTTCCCTTCTCTTTACTTACTGTTACTCTGTGTGAAGTCATTGTATGTTTGCACTATCTTTTGTCTTCACTGAGTGACTGTGTGATCTGTTTGGCTTCTTAATATCTTCCTGCCTGATCCTTACTACCTAGCTGCTATTAGTCATTGTTCTTTCACTTCATTGAATACATGACGATGGTTTATCTAGTGTAGTCTAACTTCCGCTGCATGGTAATAGGTTTATTTCTATCGTTTGTCTTCAAAACTTCCATGTTTTGAAGACTTTCATAAAAATCGCATATTCACCCCCCCCTTATAGCGAACATTCGGTGGAGCCCTCAAGCAAGTAGAGGATGCTGCCGCAACTGCCGAGGCCGCCAAGAAGGAGCTGGAGACGAAGGTGGTGCAGCTGGAGGCCGATCTCAAGGCGAGCGGTGAAGGGCTTGTCGTGCTCAAGCGTGAGCGGGAGAAGGACGCCTACAGCCACTCAGAGCTGCAGGCTCGTCTCGCCGAGAAGGGCAAGGAGCTTAGCGCCGCCAAGGACTCCAACGCAGATCTTGAGTTGAAGCTGACTACTTTGACCAAGACGCTGGACGGCGCCAGGGAGCAGGAGGCGGCCTTGAAGGAGGAGATCAACGCCGACAAGGCGCTGCTGGCGAGTGCTGCTGCCGCCCAGAACACTTTTAGGGAGAATGTGGAGCACTGGACGGAGGGGCTCGTGAATGTTGCGCAGACATTGACAGGGAGCTGGCACAGCTGGGGGTGGAGGATCTCGGGTATCCCTCCAACGAGAACCTCCAACCCAGCGCCAAGCTCACCTTGTTCTTCAAAGGCATGGCGATGGCCCTCCAGCGACTCCGGGTGAGGATCCCAACGAAGCTGGCCGATGAGTCGCGCAAGATCTGCGCGGGAGCTCTTCAAAAGGTGTTGGTGAAGGTGGCCTTCCGCAACCCGGGCCTCAACCTCACCAACGTCCTCAAGACCCTGCCGCCGGATGCTGATCTGGAGGCGCTCAAGACCCTTGCCGCACCCATTGTGGACAAGGTGAGCGGGATCAAGAGGATTGAGGGCGATCGCATAGACTAGGCCACCCGTTTTCTTCTTTTCTTGTCGCTGCTGGTCATGTTATGAGAACAATCTGTTAGAGCCGCGACAAGCTACCTTGTAATATAACTCTATTCTGGGTAATGATTGCAATGTTATTTCCTTTACTTGATTCCTTCCTTTGTATGTTTTTGCCCTACGCTTTTAGGGAACTTGCCGGCGCAGGCACCTTAGCCGCGAGCACTGAGTGCGGGACGTCAGCAGCCTGCTGGCGGTGCCGCTACCGACAAGAAACCTTGTCGCAACTAGTCGCAGCACACTTAAGTTGTTGAGCGGACTCGAAACAAAGTAAGGGCGCAACTAGCTATGAGTTGGTTCCTCCGCGCACAGGTTTTCCATACAAAGCACGGTCGTTCAAGGAAGATAACTTAAAAAATTTAAAAATCTGATTGCTCAAACTTTGGCAACTTAGCTTTTCTGTTGTTTGCTTCCCGGTAAGGCGAAACTTTCTCGAACGACGCCTGGTTCATACCATTATCTTCTCCTTCCCCCCCCCCCCCCCCCCCGGCAAACTTGTGGGCGAGGGAACCTTCCTTTCCTTGAGAAAAAAGAAAGAGGAGAAAATAAAGATATGGAGCCTTATTGCTCGTTGTTGCTTACCGGGGGTAGGTGCTGCACAAAGTGTCAGATAACACATGCAAAAAATAGAAAGCATGAAATTGACAAGATGTGCGGAGCACATGAGCTTTATGCACAGGGTCTGCGCCTGGCTTTGTACAAAGGATTACATGCAACAGCGGCAAGAATTGTACAAAAGGTGGTTGCCGGAACGGGTTCCGGCAACCGCGCCTTACGGGTAAAACTTGCGAAGATGCTCAATGTTCCAGGAGTTGCTCACCGGAATGCCATCTTCGGTCTCAAGGCGGACAGCGCCAGGCCTAGTGACTCGTTTCACCCGGTAAGGGCCTTCCCACTTCGGTGTCAACTTGTTGGAATTCTTGGCGGACTGAACACGCCGAAGAACAAGGTCGCCTTCCTCGAGACTTCTGGCTTTAACTTTGCGGCTATGGTAGCGGCGCAAAGCTTGCTGGTAGCGAGCAGCTCGTACAGCAGCCTGAAGACGGTCTTCCTCAAGGAGCAGCGCGTCATCTTGTCGCAGCTGCTCTTGCTCAAGCTCATCATAAGCGAGCACTCGAGGTGACCCGTATACGAGTTCCGTGGGGAGAACTGCCTCTGCTCCATAAACTAGAGCGAAAGGTGTCTAGCCAGTGGCTCGATTTGGCGTCGTCCTGATCGACCAAAGAACCACCAGCAGCTCCTCAATCCAGTTTCTTCGCACTTGTGCAGCCTGTTGAAAGTCCTGGTCTTGAGCCCACGCAGCACTTCAGCATTTGCCCTCTCCGCTTGACCGTTGCTTCTCGGGTGAGCAACAGAAGCAAAGCAGACCTTGGCGCCAAGATCTTGGACGTACTACATGAAGGTGCGGCTCGTGAATTGCGTACCGTTGTCAGTGATTATCCTGTTAGGGATCCCGAAGTGGCAAACACTCGACCTGAAGAACTTGACTGCTGACTGTGCTGTCACCTTCCTCACTGCTTCCACTTCCGGCCACTTTGTGAACTTGTCGATTGCAACGTACAAGTACTCAAAGCCCCCGACTGCTAGGGGAAAGGGGCCGAGGATGTCGAGCCCCCAGACCGAAAATGGCCAGGATAAAGGGATCGTCTGGAGAGCTTGAGCTGGCTGGTGTATCTGCTTGGAATGGAACTGGCACGCTTCACACTTGGTTACTTGTGCAGTTGCATCCTGGAGGGCTGTCGGCCAAAAGAAACCTTGCCTGAATGCTTTGCCGGCAAGTGCTCTTGCGCCAATGTGGTGACCACATATGCCTCCATGTATCTCTGCCAACAGCTTCTGTCCATCTTCCCGGTGAATACACTTCAATTTCACACCATTGAGTCTTCTTCTGTACAGTGTGTTGTCGACAAACTGGTACATACTTGACTGCCAGGCTATTCTTTCCACTTCTTCTTGCTCTTCGGGAAGTTCTCCTGTCTCAAGGAAACGGACAATCTGCTGTGCCCATGCTGGAGCTTGTGGCTCGACAACAAGGACAAAAGGCACATCTGCTGCTGCGGGAACATCCGCTTCTACGGCGAGAGCCTGCGGCTCAGCCGGAGCTTGACATTCCCCGGCAAGTTTGTCGGAGCAAAACTTGTCGGGATCCTCTGCTTCAACGGAACAAACCCTAGGGCTTGCCGGAGCAGACAGCTCCTCAGCACTCTTGGTGTTGATCTTGGGGACCTTCTTGGCGGCGGCTTCGGGAAGCTCTGCCGGAAAATAGTCACCAGAAATCAACTTTCTCTTCTTGCTCTGTCCAGTTGATGGCGTTACGGACGGTTGAGTCAGCTTGAGCACAAAGATCCCTGGTTCCACCGGTAACTTAAGTGCAGCGCGCTTTGATAGGCCATCGGCAATGTCGTTCTGAGCTCTTGAACATGTTCCATTTGTAGGCCGTCAAAGTGCTCTTCTAGCTTTCTCACTTCGTCAACGTAGGCTTCCATCAACGGACTCTGATAACTCTTGTTCACTTGGCGGACGACAAGCTGCGAGTCACCCCTGACAATGAGCTTCTTGATCCCAAGGTCTGCCGCGAACCTGAGACCGGCAAGCAAGCCTTCATACTCTGCAGTATTATTTGTTGCTTGCTCCTTGGGAAAGTGCATCTGGACTATGTACTTGAGGTGCTCTCCGGTGGGTGCGACAAGCAGCACGCCAGCGCCGGCGCCTTGCAGCGAGAAGGCACCATCAAAGTACATCAGCCACTCTTTGCTTGCTCCGTATGAAATAGTACGTGCCACATGGAGTGATGAATGCGGTCTTCTCCTCATCTTCTTCTGCCATGAAGATTTGATGGTATCCTGAGTATGCGTCAAGAAATGAAAGCAAGTCACATCCGGCCGTGGAGTCAACAATCTGGTCAATGCGCGGCAAGGGAAATGGGTCTTTGGGACAAGCTTTATTAACATCGGTAGAGTCGATGCAAAGCCTCCATTTCCTGTTTGCCTTGCGCACGACTATAGGATCGGCCAACCACGTAGGATGGAGAACTCCTCTGACAAGGCCTGCTGCTTCCAATTTCTTGATCTCTTTTGCGATGAATTCTTGGCGCTCCACTACTTTCTTCCTGGCCTTCTGCTTGACGGGCCGCGCATGAGGACAAACGGCAAGATGGTGCTCAATTACTTTCCTGGGAACACCGGGGATGTCAGACGGTTGCCACGCAAACACGTCGATGTTCGCCCGCAGGAAAGCAATGAGCGCGCTTTCCTATTTAGGATCAAGAGTGGCACTGATGGTGAAGGTACCACCAGTGCCGTCCTCCTTGGCGGACACCTTCTTGGTCTCTGGCGGAGCTGCCATTGTCTTCTTACACTTGCCGGTGGAGCTCGATGGTGCGTCCTCGACGGTAGCGCAGCACTCTGAAGAGGTGCGCTTGCCGGAGTGGGCATCAGAACTCTTGCCGGACTTGGTCTTCTTCTTCCCCCCGGGAGCTTCAACGGCAGGTGACTTGCGATCTGTTGCGGCTGCCGCTTCCCGGTAGATCTTGTCGACGCAGATAAGGGCATCCTTCTTGTCGCCAGGGACAGAGATGACGCTTATCGGGCCTGGCATCTTCAGCATGTTGTATGCGTAGTGAGAGGCTGCCATGAACTTGGCGAGTGCTGGACGGCCGAGTATCCCATTGTAAGGCAATGGAAAATCAGCAACATCAAAAGTGACCCTCTCAGTCCTGAAGTTCAACTCGCTGCCAAATGTTACTGGCAACATGACCTTCCCCTTCGGCTTGCTCCTTCCCGGGTTGATTCCTTGGAATCTGCCGGTCTCTTCAAGCTCGCTGTCAGGGATCTGGAGTTTCTGGAGTACAGCGGAGGAGATCAGGTTCAAGCCGGCCCCGCCGTCAACTAGCATCTTAGTGACCTTGAGGTTGCGGATAGTT
This sequence comes from Triticum monococcum, assembly GCA_034509565.1. NCBI lineage: Eukaryota > Viridiplantae > Streptophyta > Magnoliopsida > Poales > Poaceae > Triticum > Triticum monococcum. The sequence goes on from CM067842.1 coordinate 612,815,499, forward strand.
GGTGAAACCAACATTGGCAAGCACCCGACCGCAGTTGTGCGATCAGGGTGGTCCTCAATATCAAAGATGATAGGCGTGCTGGACCATTTCAGAAGCTTGCGTGACTCGACAGGTGGTTCCTTCGCATTGACTTCCCGCACCCACTGCTTGAGTTGGCGGTGCGAAGTATGCAGAGAAGCACCACCGTCAATGCACAAGACCTCTGTGGCTTTCTGGAACTCCTGCTCACTGGTCTCAACATCATCCATGTCTTCGTCGTTGTCATCATCTTCATCCTTGTCGCGGCCGCGGGGAGGTCTGTCTCCTTGCCGCTGCTTGGCCTTCCCGCGGCATCCTCCCCGGCCGGCGCGCTTCTTGCCGGATTCTCCAGCGCATCCTTGGGCCCTCTCCTTGTCGCGTCGCTCGTATTTAGCCTTTTGCTGCTGGACAAGCTGCTCGACCTTCTTGCAGCTCTGGAGGTCATGGCCCTTGGTGCGGTGGATCTTGCAGTACTGCTTGTCGGTGCCGTCCTGCTTGTCGGCGACTGCCACAGCCTGGCAGTTGGTGCATGCGGCAATCTCCTTGCCAGAGCTACGAGCTTTGGCTTTCTTGGCACCACCTTCGTTGCCGGACTGCTCAATGACTAGCACATCTTTGCCTTTCTTCTTCCTGTTGTTCCGCCGCTGGTTTTTCTTTGCCGGGGCAGCATCCTCGCTGTCAGATCCTCCTGCTCCTGTATTCTCTCCGGGGAGTTTCCTCCCTTCCTCAGCACGTGCACACTTGTCGGCCAGGGCATACAGCTCACTGACGTCTCTGATCTTGCACATCGCCATCTCCTCCCGCATCCTGCGGTTACGCACGTTCTGATGGAACGCGCTGATGACCGCGGCAGGGTGGACATCTAGGATGTTGTGCTGTACACAACTGAATCTCCGAATGTACTTGCGCAGGGGCTCTCCTTCCTTCTGGGCAAGCAGGTGAAGGTCACTCTCTTGGCCATGAGGTTTGTGGCCGCCTGTAAAGGCGCCGACAAACTGATGGCATAGGTCTGCCCAGGAGGATATGGAGTTGTCCGGCAAATGCATGAGCCAGGACCTGACGTTGGGCTTGAGCACCAGCGGGAAGTACTTGGCAAGGATCTTGTCGTCCCGCCCCCCGGCAGCTTGCACCGCGATGGTGTAGATGCTAAGGAACTCTGATGGATGCGACTTGCCGTCGTACTTCTCTGGTATGTCTAGCTTGAAATTCTTCTTGCTGGGCCACTGGACTTGCCGCAGCTCACGAGTAAACGCAGGGCAACCTACCGCGTATGGCAAGTCGCCTGGTTCCCCTAGCGCATGCATGTCGACAGAGGGCCCAGCGCGCTGGTCTGATTGACGCCGCGCTTCTCTTCGGTGCTCGATGCGAGTATGAGCATCTTCTTGCTGTCGTTCGTGAAGAACTTGGCACTGATCGCGACGAGCTCGTGGATCTGATGACGCGGTGGAGTCGCTGTCGAGGTGGATCCGGCGAGTCGGCGATCTTGGCCTTCGGGGCGGAGAGTGCATGGTGGTTGCACCCCCACCGGTCTTGTCGCCACCGGCTCGTGCCTGGCTGACTTGCCACGGCTGCGATGTACTTGGCTGCCGTGGAGTGTCGCCGTTGGCGAAGCCAATGAGACTCTGAATGGTGGCCCTCCAGTCGTCGATCTTGTCTGCCGCTGGAGGGTAGTCTAGGAGCAGTTGAGCTCACGCCAAAGCTTCTGCTGAAGTGGCGGGTGGCGGCGGCGAACGGTGTGAGGAGCAGGATATGCTCGGACTTCTAACTATGTTAGAAGGAGCAGTATCTCGTCCAGGCGACCGTGCCCCGCTCGTGCCAGCATGTTGGCGTGCATGTTGGTCTTGAGCACTCTGAGATCCACTAGCTCGATCTTGGTCCAGCAAACATATGGTACCGTGAGTACCATGACGCTGCCGGTCCCGCGCCTCCTGGGATGGGCGCGGTGCATGTACGGACGCCGAGGTCTTGGAGTGCGCCCGGTCGTTGTGGGAGCCGACTGCGCCGCCGATGGGCAGCGCAGCCTTGTCCTTGGACCTGGCAGCACCGTGAGCTCCCTCGTCGATGCCCGTTCTTTTGCCGGCGTCTACCCCACCAGCCGTTTGCTCCGGCGGCGGTGGGTTCGGCGCGGACGGAGCAGCCGCCTCCGAAGCCTTCTTCTTCGGCGGCATGTCGATGAAGACGATGAAGATTTAGCTCGTGTGAACGCCGGACAGGTTCACACAACCTCGACGCAGCCCCCTACCTGGCGCGCCAAAGATGTCGGGGAACTAATCCACGAGCACCTATGGGACCGGCGGACCGAGCCCCTTTCGGTTCGGCGGGGGGGGGGGGGGGGCGGAGATCGCACGAAGAGTAGATCGAGGCAAAACACACGAGCAGTTTACCCAGGTTCGGGCCGCACGGATGCGTAAAACCCTACTCCTGCTTTGTGGTTTGTATTGAGTTCTTGCTCGGGAGCGCTGAGTGCTACAGTACACACCAGCAGCTAACGAGACCGAGCATGAGTGTTTTCTCCTTCCAACCCCCTTCTACGTTATGCACGGGCCTCCTTTTATATGCTCAAGGGGTCACCGACAGGTGGCAACGTAGACAAGGGTAAAAATGGAAAGGTGTTGCGGTTGGTACAGCTACCTGCTATAGTGTATCATACCTAACCCTGATGACAGGGGACAAGGGCATTAAATGCCCGTCTGCGTCGCCCAAATAGTGCAAAAGGGACCGTCAGGGACACCACCGCTCGCCACGATGGCAATCTTGTCAGCGCCGCTTGCCACCGCGCACCGCTAGCTGCACAGCCTCCCGCCACGTACGCCTGGAAGGGTCCCAGAGCGACACGTTGGTGGATGTGCTGGAGCGCGGGTACAGAGTGGTGGCTTGCCGCGGCAAGCGCCTTGCCGCGGTCGTTGTCTTGTCGCGTCCGGGAGCTTGTCGCTCACCGGGCCTTGCCGGGACACGTGGCGCGTCACGGCAAGTTCCTTGAGATTCCTTGGTTGGCCTTCCCGGCAAGCTCCTCTTGCCGAGGTCTTGTCTCCTTGGCTTGGATACTTTGTTCTTGAATGGATCCAAAGGAACCACGAAGGACCTTGGCGGTCACCCGGCAAGCCTTGCCGCGGGATGCTGCGACTGCCCATGCACAAGTTCGGGATACTAGGGTACCCCTACTCTAGTACACCGACACCGCGATGCGTCGAAGTGGACGCGTCGGTGTTCCCAATCTCACCAGCACGCGTGCCGGAGGACGCGTCGGCTCCCCGCTACGAGGAGAGCGTCGCGCCGCCTGCTGAGCCCCCCAGCCTTGAGGAGCTTTGGGAAGAAATGGATGTCGCCTTGTGGGAGGCTTTGCCACCAGCAGAGCGCGCCAAAATAGAGGTGGAGAAGAAGGCCGAGGAATAGAAGCACACCACGGAACAAGCTGCCTGGGAGGCCTATGTCGCGTTCGAGAGAGTCAGGCAATTGGCTCTTTGGCAGAAGGCTCGTGTGAGGGCCGTGAGGGTGGCGGAGGACGCCCGTGCCGACGCCTGAGTGCAGTCGGGCCCAAGCGCCTCATCTACGCTTGGCGGTACATGGACCAGGTGCACGCTTCTAGCAAGGAGGAGTACCTGTTTGCGCCGGATCACCACACCAGTGAGATCGCACTCGCTCGCCGGCAAGCTGCCAATCAGCACCTCGCGAGTTGCGAGGCTGAGGAAGAGGCGTTGTGTCGGCGCACTGGGAAATGGCCGCGCACCAGGGAACTCGTGGCGCGCCGCAAGCGCTCCTGCGAGCGTCGTGGCTTTTAGGAGGAGTATAATTTTTGTTTTGAAAGGTGATATCATTAGTTTTGGGACGCAAATGATAAATCCCGAACATTCAGGAATTTTTAGCGTCCTTAATTAAGTATGTAAAAGGGAAATTTTGGAAACCTTGTGTATTCGTACGCATTTTGCAAGTACGTGCATATAGCACAAACTTTACTATATACTATCGCAGGAAAAGAATTCTATGAGACCAAGTCTCGCGCGAGACCCATCCTGATGGATGACACGTGGCATTCACAAATCAGAAAGCATCCCCCACCCCCACTTAAAAGCCACGTGTCATCCATCAAGACGGGTCTCACCTGCTAACCGTGAGACCTGGTCTCATATACGAGTAAATTTTTTCCACTATCCCACTACACGTCTCTCTCTATATATGCTTGCAGACTGTGGTACTCCCTCCATCCAGGTCAATAAGTCATCTTCGGTTGTGCACCGTGACCAAGAAGGAGGGAAGACTTATACACCTAGACGAAGGGCGTACTAACATTACGATGCGGTTTTTCTAAAAGTAGAAAAACAGCACTAGTCAAGCTTGTGAAACGATTCAATGCAAAACAAATGCAAAAATGCTCATTTGATTGTTTACTTTTAGCTTCCTTCTCTGTGGTTATTTCTCTATTGTACTTTGTACGGAGTATCTCACTGGTTGGAAAGGAATGCAAATTCCCAAACTGCTTCCTACACCCTGTATCTCACTGGTTGTCGGCGTTGACGTTGTCGCCCATGTCGTCGAGGATGAGGTTGCCGAGGTCAGGGAAGAAGTCGTCGTTCGCAACTAATCATGTGGACTAGCATAGTAGTAGGATACAGAGTAGAAACATGAATTTTACCACGATTTCAAACAGGAAGGACAGAAACACATACGGTGCAACGGGAGCTGCACCGTTGGTGTTGAGGTTGTCGCCCATGTCCAAACACCACGTAGACACGGTCTTTGAGCACGGTTCATAGTCGTTCCACGCTCGGGCATTGAAGTTTGTAACTATTTTAGATTAGAATATACTACTCCTCCGGTGCTAGTAGTAGAGCAGAGTCCTACTCTACTACTCTACTCAAGCAAGTTAGGGCATAGCATTGTAGGGAGTACCAGTACTATGATCACTCAAGCAAGTTGTCTGGCATCGACATGACCCTACGCTGCTGGTATGTGTCTCGTAATTCAAGCGCCGTGCTGTAGTCATCATCACCTGTCCACTTCCCGCATCACATATTCGCTTCTCCATCTTTGTCCGCACATAATCTCGTCCAATCTTCCATCCCCGCTAAGGTGCCTCCCCCTCCCCCCCCCCCTCCCCCCCCCCCCCCCGTCCGAAACCCAAGCACTAACAATGGTAGAACCGAGCAGAGTCCGCCGATAGAGTGGCTGGAATTCGCTCCCCACAGAGGTAATCAAGCTCATTGTATCGCGTGTGGACAATCTCAGTACCATGCCGCTCGCCACGTGCTCGTCGGGGCTGTACCGTTTACTCAAAGCCCTCAGGCCGGAGCTTTTTAAGCCAGCTCCTTGCTTGCTGATGCCGCCTGATCTTCAGAAACGGCGTGTCACGCAGCATAACAATCGTAGGGTGGCGAGCATCAACCCCCTTGACTACGATCCGATCCTCGTCGGCCTCAACTACATTAACGGTATGTACTGGGTCGGCATGAACACGTCTTGGATGGTGCTCGTCGACGGTCACGGCAGCTGGATGCTCGTGGAGGTCTACACCCGGCGATTGATCCCCCTTCCTTCGATTAACACTGCACTGCTTTGGCACCGCGGCCCAGAATACTCGGAATCTTACAGTAGCCAACATGATACCAAGTTTGATTTGCTCAAGGTTGTAATCTGCCAAGTACCCACTAAATCTGTGAATTATAAAGACTTCAGGATAATTGCATTCTTCAACCACGGTCTCGCCTATCTGACAGGTCACTGCGGTAAGTGGATCTGCACGTCCATCGCAAGATCATACATCCTCCATGGTTCTCTGATGCCATTGAACACAAGGGCTTCATTTACGTTGTCGACTCCTTCTATGGCTGGACGTATTGCTGGCCTACTCCATTCATCGCTACAAACGGCTGTTACAGCAGTATGTTACTTTCCTATGATATCATGATGGCTTGCTTATATTACTGTCAACATTTGCTAAAAAAATATTCATGTTCATAACATGTTGTTCTTAAGATTGACTAAACCAAGAGCCCTTTTTTATTTGACTCCAACTTGATATGATGTTGTAGGCCGCCTGGTGTCCCTACCCTTCCTAATCCCAGAACTTTTCAAAGAAAAGCGGCATGGCAGTTGCAGGTGGTTCCTGGCTCGATCAGACGACGGCTAAAGATTGATGATCATTTGCACGTACCAGATGTGTTGTTTCGCGGAATACAATCACAGTCACTGCAAGGTCTTTGAGCAGGATCCCAGCTTCTCTGGGCCTTCAGGAATTTTTGACTGGAGGCTGGTAAGTAGCCTTGGTACACGCTCTCTGTTTGTTGGACTGAATTATCCGATTAACCAGGAGATAACCGATGGCAAGGATCATGATGGCAGCGTGGTTTCGTTCATCGGGCAAAACTGTGTGTACACAGCGTACCATGCGTCTCTGCATGCACCATACCCTGATATGTGCCGCCACGCTTTGCTGCCCAAAGTAGGAGAGAGGGTCGCAAGTATCAGACTTCGACCTGTTGGCTGGAGTTTCCCCTGTCAGGCACCCATCTGGTTCAAGCCGTCAGCCAATCTCCACAGCTTAATAAATAGTAACGTCTAACTGAGCTAGTTAGTTAGATGCGTACACTTGGTGTAGTAGGATCTTTATTTAGTTTGATGCATACACTTGTTCTTTTTTGGTAGTCCTTTTGTAAAGATGGCTGATGTTTGGTTTGGAAGAGAGAGCTGCGTCTTCACTCTTATGGCCTGCTTACTGCTTCTGTTGCACCCCCAACCCTGGTTGCTGCTGCTGCTGTTTTCAGTGTACAATCAGTAGTATATTTCGTCTGTTGGTTGAATAAATGTGTTGTTAGAACGACAAACACAATATTTTGGAAGTCGTTGCATGGTTCGATCCTTTAGTGCCCCGTACCGTATGTAGCGCATACTATTTATCGTACGGAACACATTTTTTTAAAAACTCGGAACACATTTTCCACTTGTTGATAACATGCAGCCCATTGATGAAGGCCCAATAGAGAAGCCCATAATTAACTGGAAGGGAGGCTCTCACATGAATCCGGCCCAGGTACATGCTCATGGTCCCCTAAACATAAATAAGTAGATAAATAAATAAATAAATAAAGCTAAATGCTCATGCACCAGTTCTTTGGGAAAATAGGTAGCCTAGTATTTCTTTTTGAAGAATACCCAAGCTAGGCCTATTTGTTTTCTCCGAATTACTGGGCTGCAAATCTTTCAAGACGAGGAGGGATGCATTCCGGCCTGGCTTAAGAGTATGGTCAATGTCTGTTAAAAGTAATATCAAAAGGGGTTGAAAATTTCAAAAAAATTATAGCAAATGGGATATAAGTTTCTTTTTTTGTTTTTGTTCTTCACTGATATCTTATACATATTTCATTGGATTTAACATGACATATTACTAATTTATTTTTAAATTTGTTTTAGTATGGCTATTAATTTTTGGATTAAGAATATTTTGTTCCCCAGCAAAAATTTGCGAATTTTCAAAATTTCCCACATATTAGTTAATGTTTTTACCCTGGTACTGACCAGAAAATGGCCAGCAATTCTAAAAATGGAAAACGGGCTGCAATAAATTCCATATGAATTAGAAAATGAGTAAAAATTATGAAAATAATAGCAAATGGGCTGTACATGCCACAGATTTTGAGGTTGACTTGTTTACGCAAGGCTTTGTCAGTGAACACACGATTCTAGCAGCAGTTAGTGTTGGATGTCCATCCAACGGCCGACGTGCTTCTTCAATCTCTGATCTTCCTGCTGCAGCCGCCTAAACTAGCACCGGCAGGACTGCCTGTTCCCTCCTCTTGTGGCCCGCTGTGATGCCGCGCAGGCTTCCCCGGCCCACCCTACTCCCTCCCCCGGCCTGGCCGCACGCAATCAACTACCTCCTTATTACGCGAAAAAAATGATTCCTCCCACTGACATCTGGGGTGCACCGGTTGGGAGGCTGACCTGTGGGCCTACTAAGTTGACGCGTATGCAGGGCTTGTCAACTTAGTCAAAAAACGATTCTAGCAGCAGTAACCGTTGGGTTTGAATCGAACGGTCCTACTGCTTCTTCAATCGCTGCTCTTCTTGCACCAGCCGCCCAAACCAGCGCTGGGGAGACCGCCTGCTCCTGCCTCCAGTGGCCGGCTGTGCTGCCAATGAGGCCTCATCGCCCCCTACTACTCCCACCGCTAGCCAGGCCCTGCGGTGACGGCAGCCTCACACCGCAGCCGACCAGTGAACCCTCATACTCCTCTCCATGTGGGCATCCACTGCCGCGTCTTCCCCGGCTCCGCGTCGTCCCCTTCCTAGGCCTCGCCGTCGTCCACTGCCTTGGTGCTCTCGGCACGGCGTGGTCAACGTGGCCAACGACATTCCATCAGAAGAATATTGTACGTGGAGAGGCTGACAACTGGGTCCACGGCCACAGCCCAGTTTTTTTTGTGATTTGCCAAGTAAGTCGCTTTGTCAGGCCTGTTGGGCTGCAAATCTTTCAAGACGAGGAGAGCTTTCATTCGGCTGGCCAAGAAAATGGCCCATCAGTAATGAGAAATGGGTTGTACATTTTTAAAACACATCAAACCGGCAATTAGTTTCAAATATATTTTCTTCATTTCGAGATTTGAAATTACATTAATTTTTATGCGTGTAGAATTTGTTGGATTTTATATTGATATACATTTATTTTTAAAATCAGTTTGAATGTGAGTCGAAATTTCGGGATTAAAAATAGTTCGGACCGCACCGAAATATGCAAAATTTCATATAATTTTTTAACCGTGGCCATAATATGGGTTGTAATGCTAACAAAAAGAATATGGGCTCCAAAAAAACCTTACTAATTAGCAAATGGGCTGTAAATTATTAGAAATAATGGCAGATGGGTTATATGCTGTTTTCCACAGATTTGAGGCTTTCCTAAAAAGAGGTTGACGCACAAGCAGTGACTGTTGGATGGCCATCCAACGGCCGTCGTGCTTCTTCAATCTCTGCTCTTCCTGCTCCAGCAGCTCAAACACGCGCCGGCGGGACTGCCTGCTCCCTCCTCCCCGCGACCGGCTCTGCTACCGCGCAGGCCTCACCGCCCCATCGTACTCCCATCGCTGGCCTAGCCATCCCTCTACTCACCCACACCTGTTGTTATTCTTCGGCGACGGCAGACGAACCAGTAATACCTCGTACAGTCGTACTCCCCTCCGCATGGGAAACAACTGCCGAGTCTTCTCTGCCTCCGTGTCGTTCCCTTCCTAGGCCTCGCCGTCGTCCACCGCCCTAGTGCTCTCGGCGCGGCCTGGTCAACGTGGTCAACGACCGACATGCATATGAAGTGGACTGTACATGGAGAGGCCGATAGCTGGGTCCACGGGCGCACGCAAGGAAATACCTCCTTATTACGCGCAAAATAATGATTCCTCCACCTGACATCAGGGACTCACCGAAAGGGCCTCTGTATTTCGTGAAAAAAACGTTACCGCCACTGACAACTCGGACCCACCAGCTATATATTCGCACGCAAGGAAGTGCCTCCTTATTACGCTCAAAAAAATGAATACCCCCCTACTAGCTGGGACCCACCTTGGTGGGAGGCTGACTTGTGGGCCTACTAAGTTGACAGGGACGGGGGGCTTTGTCAACTTAGTCAATATGCATGATTCTAGCACCAGTGACCGTACGATATCCATCCAACGGCCGTAGTGCTTCTTCAACCTCTGGTCTTCTTGCTCCAGCCGCCCAAACCAGCGCCGGTCGTGCCTCGTGCTCCTGCCTCCCGTGGCCAGCTGCGATGCGGGGGAGGCCTCACCGCCCCCTACTACTCCCACCGCTGGCCAGGCCATCTCTCTACTCACCCACACCCCCTGTTATTCTGCGGCGACGGCAGCCTCACACCGCAGCGAACCAGTGAACCCTCGTGCTCCTCTACGCATGGGCATCCACAGTCGCGTCTTCCCCGGCTCCGCATCATCCCCTTCCTAGGCCTCGCTGTCGTCCACTGCCCTGGTGCTCTCGGCACGGCGTGGTCAACGTGGTCAAGGAACCTCTTCCATCAGATGTGGACTGTACATGGAGAGGCTGACAGCTGGGTCCACGGCCGCAGCAAGGAAGTGCCTCCTTATTACGTGCAAAATAATTATTCCTCCACCTGACAGCGGGACCCACCGGATGGGCCATAGTATTTCACGAAAAAAACGTTTCCCCCTGACTGCTGGGACCCACCAGCTACATCTTCGCACGCAAGGAAGTGCGTCCGGGCAAAAAAACGATTCGCCCCCTGACTGCTGGGACCGACCAGCTACATCTTTGCAAGCAAGGAAGTGCCTGACAGTCGGGACCCACCTGGTCGAAGCGTACGTAGCGTTGTCATTCTGGTCACGAATGTGTATGTACATACTGGTCGATGTAGAGGCGCGCACGTGTTGTAGTAGAGGCGCGCACGTAGCATTTACACATACGTACAGCGGCCAGGATGCAAGAAAGAAAATACGGCCACGTATGTGTACATACGGGCGGGGTCTCGAACGCCTACTCGCACATACATACGGCGAGGGCTCGTGTACATGGCTGGGTCGGAACGGAGAAACAGCGTCGTTGTCGTGTTCATGGGGAGGCAACAGAATGCGTCGTGTTCATGGGGACGCAACGGAATGCGTCGTGTTCATCGGGAGGGCTTGGACGGAACAGGCGATGGAAACGAGGACTGGCATACCGCAGAACGGAGGAAACGGCCTTGTGTTCGATCGGCCACGTTCGAAAAGGGATCTTGTTCATCGGGAGGGGTCTGGCGTACCGCAAAACGGAGGAAACGGACCTCCTACGGTCGAAGCGGGGGTCCTGTTGATCGGGAGGGATGTGGTGTACCGCAAAACGGAGGAAACGGACTTGTGTTGGAGCGCTACGGATGAAACGGGGGTCCTGTTCATCGGGAGGGGTGTGGCGTACCGCAAAACGGGACTCCACGGGATACTGTTCATCTCCACCGTCGACCTCCTCCAGCCGCCACGGGCTCCTGTTCATCCAGCCACCACGGGCTCCTGTTCATCCAGCCTCCACCGCGCGCTACTCCACCGGCTACTGTTCAACCACCCCTCCACCGTCTACTGTTCATCCAGCCCTCCACACCACGGGGTCCTGTTCAACCACCCCTCCACGGGCACCCCTCCACCGTCTACTGTTCATCCAGCCATCCACACCACGGGGTCCTGTTCAACCACCCCTCCACCGTCTACCGTTCATCCAGCCCTCCACACCACGGGGTCCTGTTCATCCACCCCTCCACGGGCACCCCTCCACCGTCTACTGTTCATCCAGCCCTCCACCACACCATGGGGTCTTGTTCATCCAGAGGCAACGCCACCGCTCACTGTTCATCCACCCCCCACCCCCCACAACGCTCACTGTTCATCCCATCGATCGGCTTCAGTTAGCAGCAGTAGCAAAGGAATCGCTCGATCGGGTTCAGTTAACAGCCATCGATCGATCGCTCGGGTTCAGTAACGCGTAGCCTGCAGTTCAATCGCTCGGGTTCAGTGAGAGCCCAACGCCTCGCTCGGGTTCAGTTAGAGCCAACGGCTCGCACACACGCGCGTATGTGTACGAGAGAAATGCGCATCGCTCGGCCCCCGACCTCCCACCGTAATCGGGAACTCCCCGAAATTGTCCTCCCCCTCGCTTCTACCACGGTTTTTTCCGTCATGGACGGCCCAAAGAATGTCATGCAGCTGCGTCTCCGGCCCGCCCAAAACGAAAAGCCCATTTTCTGTCATGACTGTTTGTCATAGAAGTAGGAGCCCACCACATCTATGATGATACCGGGTTTTGTCACAATTATCGTCATAGAAGTTTCATATGTATGACAGAAAAAAAATACCGTTCGGCCCAAAATGTCACGGATGTGTCTTTTTTTGTAGTGCTTGACACACCTGTGTATGTTTTGTAGAACGCCCTATCTGAACTGGGCTCCCAATTAACTGATGCAAAGACCCGGCTGGCGGATCAAGAGGCAGAAATCAAGTCTTCTGATTCTAAACTTCAATTGAGTCTTGCTGAGATGAAAAAATTGAAAACCATCTTGACTGCCAAAAAGAAATCCTAGGCCGAAGAAAAGACGTTGCTCACACAATGTGCTGAAAAAGCTGAAGCAGCTCTTGAGGAGGTTACCACGGAGCTTACCGGTTTAAAGAATCGGGTATCTCAAATGGTTTCCGCCATCTTTGGTAAGCCATCTGTACTGATCTTTTGTACCTTCTTTTGACCCGGAATATAAACCGCCTGCTGACCCCTTGTTTAAAAAATATGTGCAGGTCTGCGAAGCAAAAATCTGAGCCAAGATAATGTGACCAAACTGAAGGCGATCTACACCTTAGTGGAGCAGTTGTACATGGGCGCTCAATGAGAACTTGCTGCTATCTCTCCTGCCAACCAAGGACCCAATCGGCTGAGCGATGTCTTGAAAAAATTGTCAATCTTACCCGCCAAGTTTTAAGAAGTCAAACGATCATGTGCCAGAGCCGGAGCCTTGACTGCCCTGAGCCGCTCCAAAGCCTGGGTACCAGATCTAGACCCGGTGGATGTAGCCAAGGGGTACCCTACCGTGAAGGAAGACGGGTCTCTATTTGAGCAGGATGACTTTGTTGCTTGCGTGAAGGGGGTTCGACCTCAGGCTACCATTCTTGGAGATGAGACCAACATTGACAAATATCAGCCGGGTTTTGATTTGGGGAATAAGAAGATGGCGACTCCCTCTTACAAGGTGACAGACCTTATCCCGCTGGTTTGTCAACATACGTTTGCTCCAGAAGTTGATCCGGCTGGCCTGATTGATGATGAAGCAGAGTTCATTGCCGTGAACGGCTTTGACTAGTCCAATCCCAGCTTCCAATTAACGGAAGGAGGTGAACCGGCGAGGGAAGAGTGATAACCATCTTTGTGGGCTCTTTAAAGCCTTGTAATAGATTTAGCTTGAAACAATTGCATATTTTGCCTATGCCATCATGCATAAGATGCCGTATGTGACTCTTTGCTTCCGGATGTCAATATATGCATCACATTTATGGGTATCTCTGTAATATTTCGGCTCTGTTCCTGTAGAAAAGGAAAAAATTGGCTTGGCGGTTTAGACCGAATGGGTCAGAATACCAGGTACATGACCAATGGTTTTATCATAGTAGAAAAATAGAACCAGATGTGAAAATAAACAAGGTTAAAACAACCTTTGATTAACACAGAAAGAAACTGTTCATAAATAATAGTCATACCTTTATCTTTTGTATCTAGACCACTGGCTTACATAACCAGTCCTTTTTTGAGAAGTCAATGCTTCTTCATGCCTAATGATCATCATGCCTTGGCGGCTTATTGTCAAATAGTCAAGCCGGTGAAAAGACCGTGCTGATCGTTTAAAATTGAGACAATAAAAGACCAATAAGGCAAATAACAGTTTGCAAACAATATAAATTAACCTTGTAACTAAAAGTTGGGGGTTTCTGATTCGAATACGATCAGTAAACTGGACCAAAGGGGTTAAGCTAAGATTAGAATATGATCATATAGCCCCCAGTGGCTTTGGCGTTGCGCCAATCAAGAGGGTACCGACAGCTATGTTCTCTTCGGTTCAAATACGACCTATGTTTGAACAGGAAGACCCCAAATGACCTTGAGAGGTTTTTAACAACCTTGATTCGAATACGATCCAAGTCGGACCCAAAAGGGGTTAAGGTATGATTCGGATACGATCAAGAAGCCCCCTAGTGAGTTTGGCTCTGAGCCGATCAAGAGGGTTACGACAGCTATGTTCTCTTTGGTTCGAATACGACCTATGTTTGAACAGGAAGCCCCCAAGTGATCATGAGGTTTACAGCTAGATTCGAATATGATCATAAGCCGTACCAAAAAGGTTAAACTTGATTCAGATATGATCAGCTCCTTAATAGTCATTTTAAATAGTGAAAAAGAGTAGAGGTATATAATCTTTGAAAAGGAAAAGGACAGAGGTCCTGCTTTATTACTTATCATATTATATACAACGTTAAAGTATGTACATGACGAGAGCCGGTGGCTCAGGTGTAGTATGGCCGAAGTTGAGCAATGTTCCACGGCCGGCGGGTCTCCTCCTCTGACTTACGTGAGTCTCTGTGTTCTCAGACATCGATGAGGTAATATGACCCGTTGTTTAAATTCTTACTAACCACAAAGGGTCCTTCCCAAGGCGGGGATAGCTTGTGTGCATCTGACAGATCCTGGATGAGCCAGAGCACCAGGTCACCTTCTTGAAAAGTCCTGGACTTAACCCGACGGCTGTGATAGCGGCGCAGGTCCTGTTGATAAATTGATGATCGACCCGCTGCTAAGTCTCTCTCCTCATCTAACAAGTCAAGTGCATCCTGTCGAGCTTGTCCGTTATTAGCTTCAATGTAAGCCGCCACACGAGGCGAGTCATGACGGATGTCACTAGGCAGCACCGCTTCCGCTCCATAAACCATGAAGAAAGGTATATATCCTATAGACCTATTAGGAGTGGTGTTGATACTCCACAGCACCGAGGGTAACTCCTCTACCCAATGACCCGACGTCCGTTGTAAGGGAACCATAAGTCGGGGCTTGAGACCTTTTAAGATTTCCTGATTTTCTCTCTCAGCCTGACCATTGGATTGGGGGTGAGCTACCGAAGAAACATCAAGCCGGATATGCTCACATTGACAAAACTCCTCCATAGCCCCTTGGGATAAATTAGTGCCATTGTCAATGATAATGTTGTGTGGAAAACCAAAGCGAAAGATTACCTTTTTCATGAATTGAACCGCTGTGGCTACATCACACGTACTCACTGGCTCTGCCTCAACCCATTTTGTGAATTTGTCAACTGCCACTAAAAGATATGTCTTTTATCCTTAGACCTTTTTAAAGGTCCAACCATGTCAAGCCCCCAGACTGCAAATGGCCAAGTGATTGGAATCATCCGCAACTCTTGAGCCGGCACATGCGCTCATTGTGCAAATTTTTGACATCCATCACACCTACTGACCAGATACTCTGCATCAGCGTGAGCCGTCAACCAGTAAAAACCATGACGAAAAGCTTTGGCCACAAGAGACTTTGACCCGGCGTGATGACCACAATCCCCTTCATGGATCTCACAAAGTATTTCTTGGCCTTCTTCAGGAGAAACACACCGCTGAAACACTCCAGTGACGCTGTGATGGTATAACTCTCTGTCAGAAATCGTCATTGATTTGGACCACCGGGTTATCTGTCGGGCCAGGGTCTCATCCTCTGGCAACTCGCCCCGGGACATGTAAGCCAAGAACGGTACTGTCCAATCTGGGATGACGTGAAGAGCCGCCACCAACTGTGCCTCTAGGTCAGGAACGGCTAAATCTTCCTCTGTAGGTAACTTAACAGACGGGTTATGCAAAACATCCAAAAAGGTGTTAGGTGGCACCGGCTTACGCTGAGATCCCAACCGGATTAAAGCATCATCCGCTTTGTTATTCCTTTGGTCAATGTGTTCCACCTGATAACCTTTAAAGTGTCCTGCAACAGCATCGACTTCACGGCGATAAGCCGCCATGAGAGGGTCCTTGGAATCCCACTTGCCTGACACCTATTGAGCCACCAAATCTGAATCGCCAAGACACCGAACCCGACTCAGGCTCATCTCTTTAGCCATTCAAAGACTATGGAGCAAGGCTTCATGCTCTGTTGCGTTGTTAGTACAAGGAAACATCAATCGCAACACATAACAAAACTTGTCACCTCGAGGGGAAGTTAAAACAACTCCAGCCCCCGAGCCATCCAAATGTCTGGACCCATCAAAGTGAAACATCCAATATGTGTTGTCTGGTTTCTCCTCTGGCATCTGCATCTCTGTTCAGTCATTAATAAAGTCAACCAGCGCTTGAGATTTGATCACAGTACGTGGCACATACTTCAACCCATGAGACCCAAGTTCAATGGCCCACTTGGCGACTCGTCCAGTAGCTTCTCTATTTTGAATGATACCTCCCAAAGGAGCGGAGCTAACCACAGTGATTGGGTGACCCTGAAAATAATGTTTGAGTTTCCGGCTTGCCATGAACACCCCATACACGAGCTTCTGCCAATGTGGATATCTTTGTTTAGATTCAATCAGCACCTCACTGACGTAGTAAACTGGCCGTTGAACCGGATGTTCCTTGCTAGACTCCTTGCGCTCCACCACAATGGCCACACTAACAGCTCGTGAGTTAGCAGCTACATATAATAATAGCGGCTCTTTCTCAACTAGAGCAGCAAGAACCGGCGGCTCAGCAAGCTGTTCCTTCAAATCCTCAAAAGCTGAGTTTGCAGCATCACTCCAAACAAAGTCATCCATCTTTTTCATCATCTGATACAAAGGCATTGCCTTATCCCCTAACCGGCTTATGAACCGGCTTAAAGCAGCGACGCGACCCGCCAGTCATTGAACGTCATTGATGCACACCGGTTTGGCCAGGAAGGTGATTGCCTTAATTTTCTCCGGGTTAGCTTCAATACCTCTGTTAGACACCAAAAAACCCAAGAGCTTGCCAGCTAGGACTCCAAAAACACACTTGGCCGGGTTAAACATCATCTTGTAGACCCGGAGGTTATCAAAGGTCTCCTTCAGATCTGTTACCAAGGTTTCCTCTTCTCTGGATTTCACCACTATATCATCCACATAAGCATGAACATTACGCCCAATCTAATTGTGAAGGCAATTCTGTACACACCGTTGATAAGTCGCCTGGGCACTTTTAAGCCCAAAAGGCATAGACACATAGCAGAAGGCTCCAAACAGAGTGATGAAAGCTGTTTTCTCCTGGTCCTTAACTGCCATCTTGATCTGATGATAACCTGAGTATGCATCCAAAAAACTCAAACGCTCGCAACCCGCCATAGCATCAATGATCTGATGAATACGAGGGAGAGCAAAAGGGTCAGGCGGACAAGCTTTGTTCAAATCGGTGTAATCCACACACATATGCCAGGTGTCGTTCTTCTTGAGTACAAGCACTGGGTTAGCCAACCACTCCGGGTGAAAAACTTCAATGATGAACCCGGCCGCCAAGAGCCGGGCCACCTCTTCTCCAATGGCCTTGTGCCTTTCCTTGTTAAACCGTCGGAGAAACTACCTGGCTGGCTTAAACTTTGGATCAATATTAAGAGTGTGCTTAGCGAGTTCTCTTGGGACACCTGGCATGTCAGAAGGTTTCCATCCAAAGATGTCCCGGTTCTCACGGATGAACTCGATGAGCATGCTTTCCTATTTTGGATCCAAGTTGGCACTGATGATGAACTGCTTGGATGGGTCGCCGGGCACAAAATCGACCGTTTTGGTGTCATCAGCTGACTTGAATTTTAACACTAGTTCATGCTCCGTAGTTGGCTTCTTTAAAGACGTCATGTCTGCCGGGTCAACATTATCTTTATAAAACTTTAACTCCTCTGTTGCACAAACAGACTCAGCATAAGCGGCATCTCCTTCTTCACACTCCAAGCTATTTTCCGGCTTCCATGTACTGTAATGGTGCCTTTATAACCCGGCATCTTGAGCTGCAGATATACATAACACGGCTGAGCCATGAACTTGGCGTAAGCCGGCCGTCCAAACAGAGCATGATATGGGCTTTTGATCTTAACCACCTCAAAAGTTAACTTCTCAGCCCTGGAATCATATTCATCCCCAAAGGCTACTTCCAGTTCAATCTTACCAACTGGGTACGCCGACTTGCCAGGCACAACACCATGAAAAACAGTGTTGGATTGCTTAAGACTCTTATCAGTCAACCCCATCTGACGGAATGTCTCATATTAGAGGATGTTGATGCTACTGCCTCCATCCATGAGCACTTTAGTGAATTTATATCCACCAACCTGAGGTGCTACTACCAAGGCTAAGTGACCCGGATTATCAACCCGGGGAGGATGATCTTCTCTGCTCCACACAATAGGATGTTCTGACCACCTCAAATAACATGGAATCGCCGGCTCAACGGCATTGACAGCCCTCTTATGAAGCTTCTGGTCCCTCTTGCATAAACTAGTGGTAAATACATGGTACTGCCCACTATTCAACTATTTTGGGTTGCTCTGATATCCGGACTATTGCTGCTGATTACCTTGGCCGGGTTGTGGATTATAACCTCCCTGGTTACCCGGATGGCCCTGACCGTGAAAACCGCCTCCACCTGAACCGGCGTCCGGGCCATGAAAGCCGCCGCCGCCTGAACCGCCGCCACGGCCATGAAAGCCGCCTCCGCCTGAACTGCCGCCAGGCCCGTGACTTCCATTAAATGTGTTGGAATTTTAAATTCCTTCATGATTGTACAGTCCTTCCATAGATGGGTGGCTGGCTTCTCCCTGGTGCCGTGTCTTGGACAAGGTTCATTCAATAGTTGCTCGAGGGTGGGACCTGACCCGCCTGACCAAGGGGGTTGCCTACCCTTGCGCCGTTGGTTGTTGCCCTGTGCATTGGTATTAGCAACAAATTCGTCAGCCTTATGTTTATTACCTCCTTGATTTGCCGAGTTATGCTGGTGACCCTTGCCATTGCCGTTCTTCTTTCCTTCCCTGTTTTTTCTTCATCAGACACGGGATCCTTGGTAATATCAGAATCAGCATACTTGACCAGACCCGCCATCAACTGGCACATGTCATTGCAGTCATGCTTGAGCCGCCCCAGCTTATGCTTCAGAGGTTCAAAACGGCAATTTTTCTCCAACATTAAGACTGCCGAGCCGGCATCCATCTTATCAGATGAATGTATTATCTCCTTGACCCGGCGCACCCAATGGGTCGTGGACTCACCTTCCTCTTGTTTACAATTAGTCAGGTCCATGATTGACATAGGTTGCTTGCATGTGTCCTTGAAGTTCTGAATGAACCAGGCCTTTAACTCCGCCCATGAACCGGTGGAATTGGGGGGCAATCCTTTCAACCAAGTGTGAGCCGTTCCATCCAACATCATAGTGAAATACTTAGCCATTGCTGCATCGCTGACTTCCAACAGCTCCATCGCCATCTCATAACTTTCAATCCAGGCCCCAGGCTGCAAGTCGGCCGTATAATTAGGCACCTTACGAGGCCCCTTGAAGTCTTTTGGCAAGCGCTCATTGCGGATAGCCGGCACCAGGCAAGGGACACCTCCTGTTCTTGTGGCTACTCCTGCTTCAACAGAGGTTGCCGGATAAGCCAGAAAAGCCTGATGAGCCGCCTGCTCAGCTGCCAGTTGAACCGCCCATTCAGCCTCTTGATGGATCATCTCCTGATCTGCCAAGTTAAGGGCTCCACCCTGCGCCGTCTCGTGCCTGCGCGGTTGGTTACGGCGTTGAGCGTTGCTCGACATTTCGGCTGAGTCCATATGCCTGCTATAGCTTGGGCTCCGGCTTGGGCGAGGGGTTGAGTGGATTCTGTCTCAACTGTAAGAGTACGCATCCTGCTGTGCCAGAGCCGTCTGAAGAAGTTCTCGCACCCTTCGTGTTTCGGTTGCTGTCGGAGATTCGCCTTCCATCGGGAGAGCCGCCAAACGAGCCGATGCAGCAATGAGATTCTCTAGAGGATTGGAAAAGTGACTCGGTGGTATCAGCGTATAATGAGGCGGAGCGGTATTCATACGAGGCGGCTGCATGGCCCGCGGCTGAACCGGCGCTCCGGGTGTCGTGATCCGATTTGCCTCCGGCGGGTTACTTGGACCGGCCCCGGGCGTGTGGAAAAGGTTCCTAGGATCGAACGTTAGAGGTAGACGTGACTGAGTTTTCTGGTGCCTTCTCCTCATGACCTTGTTTGACGCATTCAGATCCACCAAGAGCCGAAAAGTCTCCGCTTGAAGCTGCTGAGCACGAGCATCCAAAGCCGCCCGCTCTGCGGCCATCCTGACCTCTTCTACTGCTAAATTTTCCTTGGCCTGTGCCATCTCTTAGCGTACCCGTGCCACCTCCGCGTCATGTTGGGCCTTATTCGCCGGCTCCACCACAGCAGTCAACAGAGCCGTCAACTTATCCATGAGGTCCATTAGCATCTGAGCCAGGGGGCGCGCGGGATCTCCTGACCCGGCCGCTGCCGACCCGGTGGTTGTTGCTGCTGCAGCCGTGGAGTTCTGCCCAGGTTGAGTGCCAGCCATGAAGACTCCGGCTCGATTCAGCGGCTCAAAGGGGTCTGGAATACTGCTGCCATTGGAACAGGCCCCGAGCATCCCATCTTGTAGTTGGTACAAAGAATATGTCTCGCCTGTTGATGACGTAGCGTCAGAACAGACGACCGTCTCATCGCCATCCATTGATCCTTCAGAGTATCCACCTCCATGGACGCAACCCATGAAGGCATGCCTCACGGCGGGTTGAACCCGGTCGGATCTCGTGCGCTGAGCCGTCTCGACGAGGTTGGTGTGGATGTCCGGCTCAGGGCCCGATTCGCCGATCCGGCCGATGAAGACATGAATTCCGCCGAAGGGGACCCGGTACCCGTACTCAATTGAGCCGGCCTCGGGGCCCCAGCCTTCATCTTCGATGTAGAGTTTTCCGCGATGACTCTTGGTCATCCGGCCCACAATGTATCCCTTGAGCCCTTCAAAGTTGCCCTTCGAGAACTCAAATCCACCGTGCGCTGGCCTCACGATGGGCGCCAACTGTCGTGGAATTGTCACGGTAGATGTCCTAGAGAAAGGACTTAGTCATAGGGACATCGCAACTAGGAAGATTAAAGGGGTTAATCGGGACAAAGGACACGAGAGGCTTTATACTAGTTCGGCCCCTTACAATGAAGGTAAAAGCCTACATCTAGTTGTGTTTGGAATTGCTGGGGTTTCAAAGACCAGGGAGCGAATATGCTTGTCCTGGCTTCGAGTTGTTGTCTCTTGACCTAAGCCACCACCAGGTCGTCCCCTTATATACACGGGTTGACTCCTGGCGGCGTACAGAGTCCCGGCCGGCTTGTAAAACATGTCCGGCTCGGTGACTTCTTTTACATGCCTTTCTTTATAAGTCTTTCCTTACAATGGCGGTTTACAATATTGGGCCTTAAGCCGCCTCTGGGCTTAGGCCTTCTATAAGTCTTAATAAACTATCGCCTTGAATGTTACTGGGCTTCTTTTGTAACCCGCCATTGGGGCTGACCCGGCCCCTCCTGGGCGGGTCTTACCTGGTATCTATATTCCCAACAAGATCCAATCTAGACACCATCACGGAGGGGTTCATCATGTCCATTGGTGCCTCTCCGATGATGCGTGAGTAGTTCTTTGTAGACCTTCGGGTCCGTAGTTAGTAGCTAGATGGCTTCCTCTCTCTTGTTTGATTCTCAATACATTGGTCTCTTGGAGATCCATATGATGTAACTCTTTTTGCGGTGTGTTTGTTGGGATCCGATGAACTTTGAGTTTATGGTCAAATCTATCTCTTTTTATCCATGAAGGTTATTTGAGTCTTCTTTGATCTCTTATATGCATGATTGCTTATAGCCTCGTATTTCTTCTCTGATATTTGGGTTTTGTTTGGCCAACTTGATCTATTTATCTTGGAATGGGAAGAGGTTCTTTGTGATGGGTTCGATCTTATGGTGCTTGATCCCAGTGACAGAAGGGGAACCGACTCATATGTATCGTTGCCATTAAGGATAACAAGACGAGGTCTATTTCTACATAAATAGATCTTGTCTACATCATGTCATCGTTCTTATTGCATTACTCTGTTTCCCCATGAACTTAATACACTAGATGCATGCTGGATAGCGGTCAATGTGTGGAGTAATAGTAGTAGATGCAGGCAGGAGTCGGTCTACTAATCTTGGACGTGATGCCTATATAATGATCATTGCCTGGATATCATCATGATTATTTGAAGTTCTATCAATTGCCCAACAGTAATTCGTTTGCCCACAATTTGCTATTTTTCTCGAGAGAAGCCACTGGTGCAATCTAGAGCCCCCCGGTCTCTTCTTTATCATATTTGCCTTTGCAATATATTTTTATTTGCTTTTATTTTCAGACCTATTAAACCAAAAATACCTTGCTGAATTTTTTACTTATTTATTTTCTGCATTCCCGCAAGATCTATCTATCGAATTATTACAACTTTCTCACATCCATTTACCAATTTCCGGCGCCGTTACCCAAAAGGGGATTGACAACCCCTTTAATATGTCGGGTTGCGAGTATTTGTTATTTCTGTGCAGGTACCGTTCACGTAGTGTTGCGTGGTTCTCCTACTGGTTCGATAACCTTGGTCTCATCATTGAGGGAAATACCTACCATTGTTGTGCTGCATCATCCCTTCCTCTTTGGGAAAATACCAACGTAGTTCAAGCAGACATCAATGACCCGCTTTTGTGCGGGAGAGGACAGTTGGCTCGCCCGAAGTACCCATAATGGTGAGGCAGGCACCTTGGAGACACGCGAAGCTAATGGAAAGCCTCGTCATAATAAAAACGAACACATGCATAAAAATGGTGGAAGTGATACAGAGGATGCCACAGTCAATGCAGGGTTCACCGGACCTAGATACGGACATAAAAGAAAACCCTTTAAAGGGAACAATGATGGACCTAGCCAGATAGACAAGATCCTCGATCGACCTTGCCAAATTCATGGCACTCAGGACAACCCAACAACCCACACTAATAGGAATTACTGGGTCTTTAAACAAGCGGGCAAGATAACGACGGAGGGTCAAAGTAAAACCCAAAATCATAGCGAAGATGAGGATGAACCTCGGAGGCCCAACAATGGAGGACAAAAGAAATTTCCTAATGAGGTAACAGAAGTAAACATAATTTACGTTACCCACATCCCCAAAAGGGAGAGGAAGCGTGTACTTGGGGACATCTACGCATTGGAGCCCATGGCCCTGAAGTACAATCCATGGTCGGCTTACCCGATCACTTTTGACAAGCATGACCATCCAACAAGCATTGGGCATGGCGGATCAGCCGCACTCGTCTTGGACCCGATCATCGATGGTTATCATCTGACACGCGTCCTTATGGATGGAGGAAGCAACCTCAAGCCGAGCAGCACCACCTTTAAAGGTGTCATACCAGGCGTCGGGGCACGCCAAACCGGAACGGTGACATTGGAGGTAGTCTTTGGGTCACCCGAGCACTTCAGGAGTGAGGGGTTAATCCTTGACATCGTCCCCTTCTGAAGTGGATACCATGCGCTCCTAGGGCGCACAACGTTTGCCCGCTTCAACATAGTCCTGCATTACACTTACCTTAAGCTTAAAATGCCAGGACCTAATGGTGTTATCACAGTTGGTGGTAACACCGAACGCTCACTCCGGATAGAGGAGCAGACCACGGCCTTCACAGCTGAGGTGCAGGCGTTCGAGGAGGCAGCCTCTGGTGGTAATCGCACCCCCATCTCTTCGAAGCGCATACAGGTCGCGCCAGTCGACCTCGGACATGTACACCCACATAGAGCAATTCTAACAAATCATAGGATCATTATGTCTCTCTAAAATAGGTGTGTCTAGCAAGGATGATTATGAAAACTAAAAAAGCAAAACAAGCAAAGACTCATATAATACAAGACGCTCCAAGCAAAACTCATGATAGGTGACGAATACAAATATAGCTCCAAGTAAAATTACCGATGGTCGTTAGAAGGAAGAGGGGATGCCTTCCGAGGCATGCCCAACCTTAGTTGCTTTGTTCTCCTTGAATATTACCTTGGGGTGCCATGGGCATCCTCAAACTTCGGCTCTTTTCACTCCTTATTCCTTCATTCATCGTGATCTCACCCAAACCTTGAAAACTTCAATCACACAAAACTTAACAAAACCTTCGTGAGATCCATTAGTATAATAAAGCAAATCACCACTCTAACTACTGTTGCAAACCCATTCATATTTTATTATTGCATTATAGCTATTGTATTCTAACATTACCATGGCATATACCCTCGAATAGAATCCATAGATTCATCAAAATAAGCACACAATGCAACAAAAACAGAATCTGTCAAAAACAGAATAGTCTGTAGTAATCTGGACTTTGACCATACTTCTATAACTCCAAAAATTCAGAAAAAATAGGAGAATGTAGGCACTTTTTATATTAATCTTGTGTAAAAAATCAGAATTTTTCGTCGCTCATCAGAGCACATCAATTCTGCTAATGGACGCAAAAGTTTATGTTTTCCAACAGGATCAAATCATCTATCACACAAACCATCCTAAAGGCATCACTTGGCAAAAACACTAATTAAAACACACAAAAACAATCATAAAAGAAGTATAATTGCATATTTATTGAAGAAC
The DNA here is from genome assembly GCA_034509565.1 of Triticum monococcum. NCBI lineage: Eukaryota > Viridiplantae > Streptophyta > Magnoliopsida > Poales > Poaceae > Triticum > Triticum monococcum. The sequence continues at coordinate 612,839,729 of CM067842.1, forward strand.
GGAAAGAAAATCAAAAATTTTAAAGATAACTACTGGGTTACTGATATGTCTCCAACGTATCTATATTTTTTATTATTCCATGTTGTTATATTATCAATCTTGGATGTTTTATAATCATTTTATATCATTTTTGGTACTAACCTATTGACATAGTGCCAAGTGCCAGTTGCTGTTTTCTGCATGTTTTTTACATCACAGGAAATCAATACCAAACGGAGTCCAAATGCAACGAAACTTTACGAAGATTTTTTTGGACCAAAAGACACCTAATGGGCCAAGGTTGCGCCTAGGGGGTGCTCCGAGGAGAGCACAATCCACCAGGGCGCGCCAAGAAGCCCAGGCGGGCCCTGGTGGGTTGTGCCCACCTCAAGTGCCCCCCGGACCACCTCTTTGCTCTATAAATACCCCAATATTCCAGAAACCCTGGGGGAGTCAACAAAAACCAATTCCAGTCACTGCAGAGTCCAGAACCACCAGATCCAATCTAGACACCATCACGGATGGGGTTCACCACCTCCATTGGTGCCTCTCCATGATGCTGTTGGAAATATGCCCTAGAGGCAATAATAATATGATTATTATATTTCCTTGTTCATGATAATTGTCTATTATTCATGCTATAATTGTATTATTCGGAAATCGTAATACATGTGTGAATACATAGACCACAATGTGTCCCTAGTGAGCCTCTAGTTGACTAGCTCGTTGATCAACAGATAGTCATGGTTTCCTGGCTATAGACATGGGGATGTCATTGATAACGGGATCACATCATTAGGAGAATGATGTGATGGACAAGACCCAATCCTAAGCTTAGCTCAAAGATCGTGTAGTTCGTTTGTTGTAGCTTTTCTGAGTGTCAAGTATCATTTCCTTAGACCATGAGATTGTGCAACTCCCGGATACCGTAGGAGAGCCTTGGGTGTGCCAAATGTCACAACGTAACTGGGTGACTATAAAGATACATTACAGGTAATGTGACCATCTATAAAGCTCGGCTTGTCGCTAAGGGTTATCGACAAGTTCAAGGGGTTGACTACTGTCGGTGTCAAAACCGGTGGATCTCGGGTAGGGGGTCCCGAACTGTGTGTCTAGGCCGGATGCTAACAAGAGGCAGGGAACACGATGTTTTACCCAGGTTCGGGCCTTCTCGATGGAGGTAAAACCCTACATCCTGCTTTATTAATATTGATGATATGGGTAGTACAAGAGTAGATCTACCATGAGATCAAGGAGGCTAAACCCTAGAAGCTAGCCTATGGTATGATTGTTGTCTATGGAGTTGATGAAGTTGTCCTACGGACTAAAACCCTCCGGTTTATATAGACACCGGATAGGGATTAGGGTTACATAGAGTCGGTTACAATGGTAGGAGATCTTGAATATCCGCATCGCTAAGCTTGCCTTCCACGCCAAGGAAAGTCCCATCCGGACACGGGACGTAGTCTTCGATCTTGTATCTTCATAGTTCAGGAGTCCGGCTGAAGGTATAGTCCGGCTACCCGAACACCCCCTAATCCAGGACTCCCTCAGTAGCCCCTGAACCAGGCTTCAATGACGACGAGTCCGGCGTGTAAATTGTCTTCGGCATTGCAAGGCGGGTTCCTCCTCCAAGTCCTTCATAGAAGATTGTAAACACCAAGAGTAGTGTCCGACTCTGCAAAATAAGTTTCCACATATTGCCATAGAGAGAATAATATTAACACAAATCCAATCTGCTGACGTATTCCGCAGTGCGCCATCACACTACGGCCAAGTCCTTTACGAATCGTTTTTATTTTTTCACCTCAGCGTGTTTTGCGAGGCGGTTTCCTTGGCACATCTTGTCAAAGCAGAGATCGTGTACCCCCCCCCCCTTTAAGGGATTCTCATCAATACGGGCGTGGGTAATCCAACCGCGCCACTTATCATGGCGCTTGGGAGGCAAGTGAGTTTTACTAGGCAGGTGGGGACGCACAACCGCATCAGCCCATATATGGGGATAAGGATCCACCTTTTTACCTACGCCTTCTTCCTCCTCTGCCTATCCATCTCCTGCGCACTCGAGCTCCAGCACCCAAGCCCGCACTTCCCACCTCAACCTCCTCCAGCAATGTCCGGAGCGGGAGGCAAGTGGATGGTCTCCACCGTTACGGAGGGCCAAATAAAAAAGCTAAGGAAGGCCGGATACTTGTCCAAGGACATCGCGCACCGGCTTCCCGAGGAGGGGCAACTTATCCCCACCCCAAGGCCCCATGAGAGGGTAGTATTCCTTCCCCACTTCCTCCGCGGACTGGGTTTTCCACTTCACCCATTTGTCCGGGGGCTCATGTTCTACTACGGCCTGGATTTCCACGATCTGGCCCCGAACTTCATCCTCAACATCTCGGCGTTTATCGTCGTGTGCTAGGCTTTTCTCCGCGTCCGCCCCCATTTCGGCCTCTGGCTCAAGACCTTCAACGTCAAGCCCAAGGTGGTGTGCGGCAACCAAGCAGAGTGCGGAGGCGCCATGGCGGGTAAGATGGCCAACTTCCTATGGTTTGAGAGCTCTTTTGTGGAGACCCTAAAGGGATGGCAAGTCGGGTGGTTTTATATCACTGAGCCACGCGATCCAAAATGGACCGCAGCCCCCGAGTTCCGATCCGAACCCCCCATGCAGCTTATGTCCTAGAAAGAGACGGGCCTGTCGTGGGGTAACGAAAAAGAGGTGACCGGATTGCAAACATGCATGCAGTCCCTGGTGAACAAGCCAGTCCGGCTTGTCAATGTAATCCAGGTTATGCTCGTTCGTCGGATCCTCCCGTGTCAACAACGGGATTTTAATATGTGGGAGTTCAACCCGGCGCAGCATCAAACCCTCAGCAGGCTCTTCGACACGACGTACGAAGACGCCTGGAGGCTACTATTTAAGGGCGGCGAGGCTCCTGCATCCGCTTCCGAGGACCGCGGATACAGCTCGCAGCGTCATGCTAACGAGGTAAGCCATCTACACCTTTTACAGGATGTTTTAAGCTTTTTCCATAGTTTGACTCTATGTGGGATCTAAACTCCCTTACCTTTGACAGGCTTGGCGGGCGATATCCGGACCGATTAACTGTCCGGCTCCGCTGCCCGAAGACCCAGGCCCAGCTCTCCTAACGAAGCTACTGGTTCCGGTGCCTTATGTGGTGCCAGAGAAGAAGGCCAAGAAGAAGACCACGGGGACTCGAAAGAGTGCCCGTAATATGGTGGTGTCGGACTCGTCATCTGACGAGTCCGAGACGCACTCCTCTCGTGAAAACGAGGAGGAAGAAGAAACCTCTCCCCCTCCAGCGGGGGAAGGAAAGAAAAGGGAGGCCGCCCCAATGAGGGAGGCTGGAGGGTCCAAGAAGAGGAAGACCCCTCCGCTGGACTACCTCCCCGACGCCGAAGAGGACGAAGAGGAGTGGCCAGACAGGGCCAAGCGTCTGGCCAAATCGTAAGTTCGGATATCAGAGTAACTCATGACATTCCTTTGTTGCACAGCTTTCCCTAATGTCAAATATAATCATGCAGCCCGCCCCGGACCGGACTCGACGAGTCGTCGAGCGGCTCCCTGAATTCATCAGACGTGAACTCAGTTCCGCCCGCTGTCTCCCCCCGCACTGCGGACGACGACGAAGTGGCGTCGCGACGAGCTCCAGGGCAGGAGGAGGTGGTCTCGGAGGAGCCGCAAGGCAACCTCCCAGACTCCAGGAGTGAAGGGGACAAGGCCCCCCATGGCTCCAAGTCCGGCTTTGAGCCGGACACCGCACCGGAATCTACAACAGTTCCGGTCCGCGGTAGCTGAACTCCTTCCAAGAGGAGTAAGCCTTCTGAGCCGGTAGCCTCCGTCCAACGGGAGGTGCCGGACAATCTGCTGGAGGTGCTTGACGGCGCCTCCATCGACGAGGAGCACCGTACTACTATGAGCACGGTGATCTAGAAGGTTCAGTCCGCCAAGAGTGGTCTGAGTGAAGCTTGCGCTAGCCTTCTAACAGGCTTCGAGGTAAGTAAAAAATATGTAAAGATATAACCACATAGACAGTAGCCCCTGATGCTCTGTTTGGCGTTCAGAAAGAAAAGCCGAATAGAGGATCTATTAAATTTCGCAGGAGTCTAACAATAAAGAGTCAATATGCGTATGCAGGCTTCGCTGCTAGCCACCGCTGCACTGACTGCGGAGGTGGGTGCCCTGAAACAGGGCCTCGAGCGGACCGAGCAAGAGCTCGGCCTTGCCAAACGGCAGCTCGAGGAGAAAGAAGGTAAGAAATACCTTACAGAAAGAGTGCCTATAGAAAGGCTTGATTGCAAAAAATAATAGGATTGTACTGCTTATTGTAGGGGCCATGACTGAGGTGGCGACCCTCAAGCAGGCGTTGTCCGAGGCTGAAAAGAAAATGGCCGCGGAGTGCTCCGAGCGAGAGAAACTTGAGGGCTAGGTTGGTGAGGTGCGGCAGGAGCTTCAGGCTCTCATGAAAAAACATGAGAGTTTGGAGCTTGAGTCCAAGATGCAAGCGTCCGAGCCCGCGGCGTCCCTTGAGACTGCCAAGTCCGCCAAGGCCGAAGACCAAAAGGCCCTCCAAGAGTTGGAGGAGATGAAAAAGATAGCGGCGGGTAAGGCATTCTTTATGCAAAGCAGAAGTATAAAAGTAAAGTACTTGTTACTTACCCGAATCCGGAGCTCTCCAGGGGCATTCGCAGATCTTCCCCGCAGCGTATCCGACGCCGCCGCATTCTACCGAGCCAAAGAGGGCAGCTCGACGGAGAAGGTGTTCTGGTCTCAGTATGCTGAGGCCGGACACCCTGTGCCCTTAAGCGACCAGCTGAAACAGCTGGTTGAGTTCCACAAGGTGACCGAACAAGCCATGAAGGGCTTCATAGTTCGGCTGTGGCCCAGAGAGGCCCTGCCTGGGAGCTACTTCGGCCTGGTGCGGCGACTGGTGGAGGCCTGTCCGAGGCTCGAGGTCATCAAGCGCTCTATCTGCATCGAAGGTGCCCGTAGGGCCCTTGCCCGTGCAAAGGTGCACTGGGGTAAGCTGGACGGTGAGAAGCTTGTGAGGGACGGGCCGCCGCCGGGGAAGGAGCATCGCAAGCCCGAGAACTACTATAAGGATGTTCTTGCGGGTGCCCGCCTAGTGGCGGATGAATGTACCAAGGATGTAATTTTTGAATGAACTTGCTCGTGTTTATCCTGTGCGTTGAAAACTTGTTCATATGCGCTAAGCAATGCTTATTGAATTTAAAATATTACTTTCTGTGCGGCCGTTTATCAAAAATTGGGAGATGGCCAGTTGTCGGCTTCTGCCCCCGTGCCACTAGTGCTGGGGTGTTCGGGATAAACCTGAGCGCTCTTTTTCCCATAGTTGGGTCCTTCGAGGGAGGCGCTCAGCACAACGAACCAGGCAATCGGACTATAATGCTTGAACACTCTCACTTAGCCATAGAACTCTATAATTTTAAATTTCGGCGAAGCCCCTAGTTCAGAAGACCGAGTTCGGGGCGCTATCCACGCCTTGGCCGGACAAAGCCAGCTCCTCGCTCGAAGCGGCATAAGCCTTTAGGGACTCGAAAAACCTCTCGAACAGCGACCGGTCTCTCGCCACATCATGACAGTCAGTTTTAGCTTTCTCCACTGAGGTGCTTAGCCCAGCTCAACCGGGGCACAATCACAGTGGTTCTCCTAGTGCTACCTTAGCCGATATAGCGGAACGCAAGGCACCAAAACATAGGAGCCGGGCAAACCCAACTATTGACCCAAATCATGATTCAGAGCCGATGCATATAGTGTTATAAGTTCGGGGTGCCGCACTTGTGAAAGTGTACGGACTTCTCACGTCATATTAATGGGTACTAAAGCCCCTGGCGTATTTTGCCGTACCATAGTGTACGGGTGCAACATGTCATAAACATATATATAAAAAGGTGATAATACAAAAAAATAGAAAGAAAGCTATGCATTGTTTATAGAGAGGCTATTTATCAAAGCCGAACGATACAAATAGTGCGGTAAGCAAAAGATATTGGACTATTTGGTGTGTCCTAACCAGGGGCAGGTCGTGGAATTGTATTTAGAACAGGTATACCGCTCGTAACAGAGACCACCTGGGAGTTCCATAATGCGGCATGGTTTGTCTGCCTCCCTGGATCTTGCATCATTTGTGCGGCAGTCGAATTGCCGAACAGGCCGTCCGAAGTATGGAGTCCTGAAAGTAAGAAAAAATAAAAAAAAGAATCCGGCAGCCCCTTGTACATTTTAAGCCGTATTTTGGGCATGCCATTATTGTGCCCCTTCCCTTGTGCCCATGGTATTTCAAGGGCGTAGTTATGTATGCGAGGTACTAGTTTCGCTATGTCGCGAGAGCTGGGGTTGGGGCCGCATTGCTACGCTTGCTCATGGTGTGCCAGGCGGTCTTGCTGTCGGTTACTCCGGGCTGGAGAATTGCCTAAGAAGGCTACTTTGCACTTCCGCTGCGAGAGCAGCCGTGTGCTCCTCCGTACGGAGGGTGCGTTTGGTGTTTCCGTTGACCGTGATTACTCCTCGAGGGCCTGGCATCTTGAGCTTGAGATATGCATAGTGTGGCACAGCATTGAACTTTGCGAATGCGGTTCATCCGAGCAGGGCATGATAGCCACTGCGAAATGGGACTATATCGAAGATTAACTCTTCGCTTCAGAAGTTGTCCGGGGATCCGAAGACCACGTCAAGTGTTACTGAGCCTGTATAGTTGGCTTCTACACCTGGTATAACGCCTTTAAAGGTCGTTTTTGTGGGCTTAATCCTTGAGGGATCCATGCCCATTTTCCGCACTGTATCCTGATAAAGCAGGTTCAGGCTGCTGCCGCCGTCCATGAGGACTCTTGTGAGATGAAATCCGTCGATGATTGGATCGAGAACCAATGCGGCGAAGCCGCCATGACAGATGCTAGTGGGATGGTCCTTCGATCAAAAGTGATCGGGCAGGAGGACCATGGGTTGAACTTCGGGGCGACTGGCTCCATCGCGTATACATCTCGTAGCGCACGCTTCTGCTCCCTCTTGGGAATGTGGGTTGCGTATATCATGTTCACCGTCCGCACTTGTGGGGGAAAACCCTTCTGTCCATTGTTGTTCGGCGGCTTGGACTCCTCGTCGTCGTCGCTGTGCAGCCCCTTGTCTTTGTTTTCGGCTCTTAACTTGCCTGCCTGCTTGAACACCCAACAATCTCTATTAGTGAGATTGGCTGGCCTTTCGGGGGTGCCATGTATCTGGCACAAGCGGTCGAGTATTCAGTCTAGACTGGACGGGCCCTGAGTATTCTTTTTGAATGGCTTTTTCCGCTGACCGGATTTGTAGCCTTTGAATCCAGCATTGACTGCCGTGTCTTCATTGTTGTCGCTGCTAACGCGGCGTTTTTGCTTATTCCAACGTGTCCTGCCACTTTTGTCCTTGGTATCCAAATTACCAAGGTTCTTTGATAAGTTGTTACTGTGAGCTAGCCAGCTGTCTTCTCCCGCACAAAAGCGGGTCATGAGTGTCGTGAGGGCTGCCATAGATTTCGGCTTTTCCTGTCCCAGGTGCCGGGCAAGCCACTCATCCCGGATGTTATGCTTGAAGGCTGCTAGGGCCTCTGCATCCGGACAGTCGATTATCTGGTTTTTCTTTGTTAGGAACCGTGTCCAGAATTGTCTGGCCGATTCCTCTGGCTGCTGAATTATGTGGCTTAAGTCATCGGCATGCGGTGGTCGCACGTAAGTGCCCTGGAAGTTGTCGAGGAATGCGGCTTCCAGGTCCTCCCAAGAACCGATTGAGTCTGCTGGCAAGCTGTTAAGCCAATGCCGGGCCGGTCCTTTAAGTTTGAGCGGGAGGTATTTGATGGCGTGTAGATCATCGCCGTGTGCCATGTGGATGTGAAGGAGATAATCCTCGATCCATACCGCCGGATCTGTTGTGCCATCGTATGATTCGATGTTTACGGGTTTGAAACCCTCTGGGATTTTGTGCTCCATTACTTCATTCGTGAAGCATAGCGAGTGTGCGGCGCCTCTGTACTAGGCTATATCACGACATAGCTCGGAAGAGCTATGTCTGTTGTGTTCGGCCCGGCCGGATTTGTTGTATCCGGAGTGAAGATCATCGTCACGTGCCGTAGGGCACCTGCGCGATCCGTAGATCGATCTTGTTTGTCTTGCCTTGTCCTCCAGTACGTCTCACACGTCTGGCGCATTTTCCCGTGCCTTGGTTGAGTGGCTTCGGGGCATGGCTTGGGTGGAGGGTCAAGAGACCTCTCTGTCGTGGCCGCGAGGTGGCCAGTCTGCCATGTCATGCGCTGGTGATGTAGGTGCTTCCTCCTCTGATTGGGGTAGCGGTCTGCATTTTGGGTAACTCTTGGAGGGGCGTTCGAGTTCATACTCTTCGGCCGCAAGGACTTCAGTCCATCTGTCAGCTAGCAAATCTTGGGCAGCTCTAAGCTGCTGCTGCTTTTTCTTGAGGCTGATTGCCATGGCTAAAAGCCTGCGTCTAAAATGCTCTTGTTCGGCGGGGTCTGATGGTATGATGAATTCGTCGTCATCGAGGCTTGCCTCGTCTTTGGAGGGAGGCATATAGTTATCATCCTCAACCTCTTGGTCTGCCGCTCTTTCATGAGGGCTGGCTTCTCCATCTTCCTGTGCCGAATCTTGCTGAGGTGGGTGTTCTTTGGCGCTATCTGGGGTAGTATTATCTCCCGTGCCGGAATCACCGTTTTTGCTTTGGCAGGATTTAGAGCGGCGCCGCTGACGCCGGCGCTTTGGCTGTTTCTTGGGGGTATCCTCCCCCACTGTTCCATCGCCATCTCCATCCTTCGGAGTATCCACCATATATATGTCATATGACGAGGTGGCCTTCCAGCGCCCTACAGGTGCTGGTTCCTGTTTTTCTCCTACATCGTCGTCCATACCGTCGATGTCTTCAGAGCCGAAGTCAGGCATGTCGGTTAAATCGTCGACAGTGGCTACAAAGTGGGTGGTGGGTGGGCTTTGAATTTCTTCGTCGTCCATATCCCATCCCCGCTGACCGTAATCTGGCCAGGGCTCTCCTGATAAAGAGAGAGACTTAAGAGAATTCAGGATGACGCCAAAAGGCGAGTGCTGAAAGATGTCTGCGGCGGTGAACTCCATTATCGGCGCCCAATCGGATTCGATTGGCAGGGGCGCGGGGGGTTCGGAGTCCGGGGAGGAGTCCAGATCCTCGGAGTCACGGATCATGCAGAGTGTGGGGCTAGCGTTCGGCTCGATCACCTTTAAGATCGCAGCCCCCGAGGTGGCGTCCAACCGCTCGTCCTCGATTGGCGCAATAGGCTCCGAGTTAGAGGCTGGAACCGATGCGTGTGCGGCCTCCAGGACACTACCCGGAGGCAGAGCTAGATCGTGCCCCTCGAGATAGTGCGGCGCGCTTGGCCGTTGCTCGAACCCATCGAAGATCAAGTCTCCGCGGATGTCAGCCGTGTAGTTTAAGCTTCCAAACCTGACTTGATGGCCATGGGCGTAGCTTTCGATCTGCTCCAAGTGGCCAAGAGAATTGGTCCGCAGAGCGAAGCCGCCGAAGACGAAGATCTGTCCAGGGAGAATAGTCTCACCCTGGACCACATCGTTGTTGATGATCAAAGGAGCCATCGGGCCTAAAGGCGATGACATAGAGGAACTCTCAATGAAAGCACCAATGTCGGTGTCAAAACCGGCGGATCTCGGGTAGGGGGTCCCGAACTGTGCGTCTAGGCCAGATGGTAACAGGAGGCAGGGAACACGATGTTTTACCCAGGTTCGGACCCTCTCGATGGAGGTAAAACCCTACGTCCTGCTTGATTAATATTGATGATATGGGTAGTACAAGAGTAGATCAAGGAGGCTAAACCCTAGAAGCTAGCCTATGGTATGATTGTTGTCTATGGAGTTGATGAAGTTGTCCTACGGACTAAAACCCTCCGGTTCATATAGACACCGGATAGGGTTAGGGTTACATAGAGTCGGTTACAATGGTAGGAGATCTTGAATATCCGCATCACCAAGCTTGCCTTCCACACCAAGGAAAGTCCCATCCAGACATGGGATGTAGTCTTCAATCTTGTATCTTCATAGTTCAGGAGTCCAGCTGAAGGTATAGTCCGGCTACCCGAACACCCCCTAATCCAGGACTCCCTCAACTACGATGAGACTTTCTCACCCGTAGCGAAGCTGAAGTCCGTCCGAATCATGTTAGCAATTGCCGCATTCTATGATTATGAGATATGGCAAATGGACGTCAAAACGGCATTCCTTAATGCTTTCCTTAAGGAAGAACTGTATATGATGCAGCCGGAAGGTTTTGTCGATCCTAAGAATGCTGACAATGTGTGCAAGCTCCAACGCTCGATTTATGGTCTGGTGCAAGCATCTCGGAGTTGGAACATTCGCTTTGATGAGATGATCAAAGCGTTTGGGTTTATGCAGACTTATGGAGAAGCCTGCGTTTACAAGAAAGTGAGTGGGAGCTCTGTAGCATTTCTCATATTATATGTAGATGGCATACGTTTGATGGGAAATGATATAGAACTTTTGGACAGCATTAAGGCCTACTTGAATAAGAGTTTTTCAATGAAGGACCTTGGAGAAGCTGCTTATATATTAGGCATCAAGATCTATAGAGATAGATCAAGACGCCTCATAGGTCTTTCACAAAGCACATACCTTGATAAGATATTGAAGAAGTTCAATATGGATCAGTCTAAGAAGGGGTTCTTGCCTGTGTTGCAAGGTGTGAAATTGAGCTCAGCTCAATGTCCGACCACGGCAGAAGATACAGAAGAGATGAGTGTCATCCCCTATGCCTCGGCCATAGGGTCTATTATGTATGCCATGCTGTGTACCAGACCTGATGTAAACCTTGCCGTAAGTTTGGTAGGAAGGTACCAAAGCAATCCCGGCAAGAAACACTAGACAGCGGTCAAGAATATCCTGAAGTACCTGAAAAGGACTAAGGACATGTTTCTCGTTTATGGAGGTGACGAAGAGCTCGTCGTAAATGGTTACGTTGATGCTAGCTTCGACACAGATCTGGATGACTCTAAGTCACAAACCGGATACGTGTATATTTTGAATGGTGGGGCAGTAAGCTGGTGCAGTTGCAAGCAAAGCATTGTGGCGGGATCTACATGTGAAGCGGAGTACATGGCAGCCTCGGAGGCAGCACACGAAGCAGTCTGGGTGAAGGAGTTCATTACCGACCTAGGAGTCATACCCAATGCGTCGGGCCCGATGACTCTCTTCTGTGACAACACTGGAGCTATTGCCCTTGCCAAGGAGCCCAGGTTTCACAGGAAGACCAGGCATATCAAGCGTCACTTCAACTCCATTCGTGAAAGTGTTCAAAATGGTGACATAGATATTTGTAAAGTACATACGGACCTGAATGTAGCAGATCCGTTGACTAAACCTCTCCCTAGAGCAAAACATGATCAACACCAGAATTCCATGGGTGTTCGATTCATCACAGTGTAACTAGATAATTGACTCTAGTGCAAGTGGGAGACTGTTGGAAATATGCCCTAAAGGCAATAATAAAATGATTATTACATTTCCTTGTTCATGATAATTGTCTATTATTCATGCTATAATTGTATTATCCGGAAATCGTAATACATGTGTGAATACATAGACCACAATGTGTCCCTAGTGAGCCTCTAGTTGACTAGCTCGTTGATCAATAGATAGTCATGGTTTCCTGGCTATAGACATGGGGATGTCATTGATAACGGGATCACATCATTAGGAGAATGATGTGATGGACAAGACCCAATCCTAAGCTTAGCTCAAAGATCGTGTAGTTCATTTGTTGTAGCTTTTCTGAGTGTCAAGTATCATTTCCTTAGACCATGAGATTGTGCAACTCCCGGATACCGTAGGAGTGCCTTGGGTGTGCCAAACGTCACAACGTAACTAGGTGGCTATAAAGGTACATTACAGGTATCTCCAAAAGTGTCTGTTGGGTTGGCATGAATCGAGACTGGGATTTGTCACTCCGTATGATGGAGAGGTATCTTTGGGCCCACTCGGTAATGCATCATCACAATGAGCTCCAAGTGATCAAGTGGTTGATCACAGGATCGTGCATTACGGTACGAGTAAAATGACTTGCCGGTAACGAGACTGAACGAGGTATTGGGATACCGACGATCGAGTCTCGGGCAAGTAATGTACCGATTGACAAAGGGAATTGTATACGGATTGATTGAATACTCGACATCGTGGTTCATCCGATGAGATCATCGTGGAGCATGTGGGAGCCAACATGGGTATCCAGATCCCGCTGTTGGTTATTGACTGGAGAGGCTTCTCGGTCATGTCTGCATGTCTCCCGAACCCGTAGGATCTACACACTTAAGGTTCGGTGACGCTAGGGTTGTAGAGATATGAGTATGCAGTAACCCGAAAGTTGCTTGGAGTCCCGGATGAGATCCCGGACGTCACGAGGAGTTCCGGAATGGTCCGGAGGTGAAGAGTTATATATAGGAAGTGCAGTTTCGGCCATCGGGAGAGTTTCGGGGGTCACCGTATTGTACCGGGACCACCGGAAGGGTCCCGGGGGTCCACCGGGTGGGGCCACCCATCCCGGAGGGCCCCATGGGCTGAAGTGGGGAGGGGAACCAGCCCCTGGTGGGCTGGTGTGCCCCCCCCCCTAGCCCCCCCCCCCCATGCGCCTAGGGTTGGGAACCCTAGGGGAGGGGGCGCCTCCACTTGCCTTGGGGGGTACTCCACCCCCTTGGCCGCCGCCCCCCTAGGAGATCCCATCTCCTAGGGCCGGCGCACCCCCCTAGGGGGCCTATATAAAGGGGGAGGGAGGGTAGCTACACCTCAAGTCTTGGCGCCTCCCTCTCCCCTGCTACACCTCTCCCTCTCGCAGAAGCTCAGCGAAGCCCTGCTGCGATCACTACTGCATCCACCACCACGCCGTCGTGCTGCTGGATCTTCATCAACCTCTTCTTCCCCCTTACTGGATCAAGAAGGAGGAGACGTCATCCACTCCGTACGTGTGTTGAACGCGGAGGTGACGTCCGTTCGGCACTTGGTCATCGGTGATTTGGATCACGGCGAATATGACTCCACCATCCCCGTTCTGAACGCTTCCGCTCGCGATCTACAAGGGTATGTAGATGCACTCTCCTCTCATTGCTAGTTGACTCCATAGATTGATCTTGGTGAAACGTAGGAATTTTTTTTGTTTTCTGCAACGTTCCCCAACAGTGGCATCATGAGCTAGGTCTATGCGTAGTTACTATGCACGAGTAGAACACAAAGTAGTTGTGGGCATCGATATTGTCAATTTGCTTGTTGTTACTAGTCTTATCTTGATTCGGCGGCATCGTGGGATGAAGCGACCCGGACCAACCTTACACGTACGCTTACGTGAGACCGGTTCCACCGACTGACATGCACTAGTTGCATAAGGTGGCTGGCGGGTGTCTGTCTCTCCCACTTTAGTCGGATCGGATTCGATGAAAAGGGTCCTTATGAAGGGTAAATAGAAATTGGCAATTCACGTTGTGGTTTTGGCGTAGGTAAGAAAACGTTCTTGCTAGAACCATATTGCAGCCACATAAAACTTGCAACAACAATTAGAGGACATCTAACTTGTTTTTGCAGCAAGTGTCATGTGATGTGATATGGCCAAAGTTGTGATGAATGATGAATGATATATATGTGATGTATGAGATCATTTTCTTGTAATAGGAATCACGACTTGCATGTCGATGAGTATGACAACCGGCAGGAGCCATAGGAGTTGTCTTTATTTTTTGTATGACATGCGTGTCATTGAGAAACGCCATGTAAATTACTTTACTTTATTGCTAAACGTGTTAGCCATAGTAGTAGAAGTAATAGTTGGCGAGCAACCTCATGGAGACACGATGATGGAGATCATGATGATGGAGATCATGGTGTCATGCCGGTGACAAGATGATCATGGAGCCCCAAGATGGAGATCAAAGGAGCTATATGATATTGGCCATATCATGTCACTATTATTTGATTGCATGTGATGTTTATCATGTTTTTGCATCTTGTTTACTTAGAACGACGGTAGTAAATAAGATTATCCCTCATAATAATTTCAAGAAAGTGTTCCCCATAACTGTGGGCCGTTGCGACAGTTCGTTGTTTCGAAGCACCACGTGATGATCGGGTGTGATAGATTCCAACGTTCACATACAATGGGTGTAAGACAGATTTACACATGCAAACACTTAGGTTGCCTTGACAAGCCTAGCATGTACAGACATGGCCTCGGAACACAGAAGACCAAAAGGTCGAGCATGAGTCATATAGAAGATACGATCAACATGAAGATGTTCACCGATGTTGACTAGTCCGTCTCACGTGATGATCGGACACGGCCTAGTTAACTCGGATCATGTTATACTTAGATGACTGGAGCGATGTCTATCTGAGTGGGAGCTCATTGAATAATTTGATTAGATGAACTTAATTATCATGAACTTAGTCTAAAAATCTTTACAATATGTCTTGTAGATCAAATGGCCAATGTTGTCCTCAACTTCAACATGTTCCTAGAGAAAACCAAGCTGAAAGACGATGGCAGCAACTATACGGACTGGGTCCAGAACCTGAGGATCATCCTCATAGCTGCCAAGAAAGATTATGTCCTACGAGCACCGCTAGGTGAAGCACCTGCTTTCCCTGCAGAACAAGACGTTATGAATGCTTGGCATACACGTGCTGATGATTACTCCCTTGTTCAGTGCGGCATGCTTTACAGCTTAGAACTGGGGCTCCAAAAGCGTTTTGAGCGACACGGAGCATATGAGATGTTCGAAGAGCTGAAAATGGTTTTCCAAGCTCATGCCCGGGTCGAGAGATATGAAGTCTCCGACAAGTTCTTCAGCTGTAAGATGGAGGAAAATAGTTCTGTCAGTGAGCACATACTCAAAATGTCTGGGTTGCATAACCGCTTGACTCAGCTGGGAGTTAATCTCCCGGATGACGCGGTCATTGACAGAATCCTTCAGTCGCTTCCACCGAGCTACAAGAGCTTTGTGATGAACTTCAATATGCAGGGGATGGAAAAGACCATTCCTAAAGTATTTGCAATGCTGAAATCAGCAGAGGTAGAAGTCAAACGGGAACATCAAGTGTTGATGGTGAATAAAACCACTAAGTTCAAGAAAGGCAAGGGTAAGAAGAACTTCAAGAAGGACGGCAAGGGAGTTGCCGCGCCCGGTAAGCAAGCTGCCGGGAAGAAGCCAAAGAATGGACCCAAGCCCGAGACTGAGTGCTTTTATTGCAAGGGAAGTGGTCACTGGAAGCGGAACTGCCCCAAATACTTAGCGGACAAGAAGGCCGGCACCATGAAAGGTATATGTGATATACATGTAATTGATGTGTACCTTACCAGTACTCGTAGTAGCTCCTGGGTATTTGATACCGGTGCAGTTGCTCACATTTGTAACTCAAAGCAGGAGCTGCGGAATAAGCGGAGACTGGCGAAGGACGAGGTGATGATGCGCGTCGGGAATGGTTCCAAAGTTGATGTGATCGCCGTCGGCATGCTACCTCTACATTTACCTACGGGATTAGTTTTAAACCTCAATAATTGTTATTTAGTGCCAGCTTTGAGCATGAACATTGTATCAGGATCTCGTTTAATTCGAGATGGCTACTCATTTAAATCCGAGAATAATGGTTGTTCTATTTATATGAGAGATATGTTTTATGGTCATGCTCCGATGGTGAATGGTTTATTCTTAATGAATCTCAAGCGTAATGCTACACATATTCATAGTGTGAATACCAAAAGATGTAAGTTGATAATGATAGTCCCACATACTTGTGGCACTGCCGCCTTGGTCACATAGGTGTCAAACGCATGAAGAAGCTCCATCCAGATGGACTTTTAGAGTCTCTTGATTACGAATCATTTGACACGTGCGATCCATGCCTCATGGGTAAAATGACCAAGACTCCGTTCTCAGGAACAATGGAGCGAGCAACCAACTTATTGGAAATCATACATACTAATGTGTGCGGTCCAATGAGTGTTGAGGCTCGCAGTGGCTATCGTTATGTTCTCACCCTCACTGATTACTTGAGTAGATATGGGTATGTCTATTTAATGAAACACAAGTCTGAGACCTTTGAAAAGTTCAAGGAATTTTAGAGTGAGGTTGCGAATCAATGTGACAGGAAAATCAAGTTCTTGTGATCAGATCGTGGGGGAGAATACTTGAGTCACGAATTTGGCACACACTTAAGAAAATGTGGAATAGTTTCACAACTCACGCCGCCTGGAACACCTCAGCGTAATGGTGTGTCCGAACATCGTAATCGCACTCTATTAGATATGGTGCAATCTATGATGTCTCTTACCGCCGCTATCATTTTGGGGCTATGCTTTAGAGACTGCCGCATTCACTTTAAATAGGGCTTCGTCAAAATCCGTTGAGACGACACCGTATGAATTATGGTTTGGGAAGAAACCTAAGCTGTCGTTTCTAAAAGTTTGGGGATGCGATGCTTATGTCAAGAAACTTCAACCTGAAAAGCTCGAACCCAAGTCGGAAAATGCGTCTTCATAGGATACCCTAAAGAAACTATTGGGTATACCTTCTACCTCAGATCCGAAGGCAAGATCTTTGTTGCCAAGAATGGATCCTTTCTAGAGAAAGAGTTTCTCTCGAAGGAAGTAAGTGGGAGGAAAGTAGAACTCGATGAAGTATTACCTCTTGAACCGGAAAGTGGCGCAACACAGGAAAATGTTCCTGAGGTGCCGGCACCGACTAGAGAGGAAGTTAATGATGATGATCATGAAACTTCAGATCAAGTTTCTACTGAACTTCGTAGGTCCACAAGGACACGTTCCGCACCAGAGTGGTACGGGAACCCTGTCTTGGAAATCATGTTGTTAGACAACGGTGAACCTTCGAACTATGAAGAAGCGATGGCGGGCCCAGATTCCGACAAATGGCTGGAAGCCATGAAATCCGAGATAGGATCCATGTATGAAAACGAAGTATGGACTTTGACTGACTTGCCCGTTGATCGGCGAGCCATAGAAAATAAATGGATCTTTAAGAAGAAGAAAGACGCGGATGGTAATGTGACCATCTATAAAGCTCGGCTTGTCGCTAAGGGTTATCGACAAGTTCAAGGGGTTGACTACGATGAGACTTTCTCACCCGTAGCGAAGCTGAAGTCCGTCCGAATCATGTTAGCAATTGCCGCATTCTATGATTATGAGATATGGCAAATGGACGTCAAAATGGCATTCCTTAATGGTTTCCTTAAGGAAGAATTGTATATGATGCAGCCGGAAGGTTTTGTCGATCCTAAGAATGCTGACAAGGTGTGCAAGCTCCAACGCTCGATTTATGGGCTGGTGCAAGCATCTCGGAGTTGGAACATTAGCTTTAATGAGATGATCAAAGCGTTTGGGTTTATGCAGACTAATGGAGAAGCCTGCATTTACAAGAAAGTGAGTGGGAGCTCTGTAGCATTTCTCATATTATATGTAGATGACATAAGTTTGATGGGAAATGATATAGAACTTTTGGACAGCATTAAGGCCTACTTGAATAAGAGTTTTTCAATGAAGGACCTTGGAGAAGCTGCTTATATATTAGGCATCGAGATCTATAGAGATAGATCAAGACGCCTCATAGGTCTTTCACAAAGCACATACCTTGATAAGATATTGAAGAAGTTCAATATGGATCAGTCTAAGAAGGGGTTCTTGCTTGTGTTGCAAGGTGTGAAATTGAGCTCAGCTCAATGTCTGATCACGGCAGAAGATATAGAAGAGATGAGTGTCATCCCCTATGCCTCAGCCATAGGGTCTATTATGTATGCCATGTTGTGTACCAGACCTGATGTAAACCTTGCCATAAGTTTTGTAGGAAGGTACCAAAGCAATCCCGGCAAGGAACACTGGACAGCGGTCAAGAATATCCTGAAGTACCTGAAAAGGACTAAGGACATGTTTCTTGTTTATGGAGGTGATGAAGAGCTCGTCGTAAAGGGTTACGTCGATGCTAGCTTCGACACAGATCTAGATGACTCTAAGTCACAAACCGGATACGTGTATATTTTGAATGGTGGGGCAGTAAGCTGGTGCAGTTGCAAACAAAGCGTTGTGGCGGGGTCTACATGTGAAGCGGAGTACATGGCAGCCTCGGAGGCAGCACACGAAGCAGTCTGGGTGAAGGAGTTCATTACCGACCTAGGAGTCATACCCAATGCGTCGGGCCCGATGACTCTCTTCTATGACAACACTCGATCTATTGCCCTTGCCAAGGAGCCCAGGTTTCACAGGAAGACCAGGCATATCAAGCGTCGCTTCAACTCCATTCGTGAAAGTGTTCAAATTGGAGACATAGAGATTTGTAAAGTACATACGGACCTGAATGTAGCAGATCCGTTGACTAAACCTCTCCCTAGAGCAAAACATGATCAACACCAGAATTCCATGGGTGTTCGATTCATCACAATGTAACTAGATGATTGACTCTAGTGCAAGTGGGAGACTGTTGGAAATATGCCCTAGAGGCAATAATAAAATGATTATTATATTTCCTTGTTCATGATAATTGTGTATTATTCATGCTATAATTGTACTATCCGGAAATCGTAATACATGTGTGAATACATAGACCACAATGTGTCCCTAGTGAGCCTCTAGTTGACTAGCTCGTTGATCAACAAATAGTCATGGTTTCCTGGCTATAGACATGGGGATGTCATTGATAACGGGATCACATCATTAGGAGAATGATGTGATGGACAAGACCCAATCCTAAGCTTAGCTCAAAGATCGTATAGTTCATTTGCTGTAGCTTTTCTGAGTGTCAAGTATCATTTCCTTAGACCATGAGATTGTGCAACTCCCGGATACCGTAGGAGTGCCTTGGGTGTGCCAAACGTCACAACGTAACTGGGTGACTATAAAGGTACATTACAGGTATCTCCAAAAGTGTCTGTTGGGTTGGCACGAATCGAGACTGGGATTTGTCACTCCGTATGACGGAGAGGTATCTCTGGGCCCACTCGGTAATGCATCATCACAATGAGCTCAAAGTGATCAAGTGGTTGATCACAGGGTCATGCATTACGGTACGAGTAAAGTGACTTGCCGGTAACGAGACTGAACGAGGTATTGGGATATCGACGATCGAGTCTCGGGCAAGTAACGTACCGATTGACAAAGGGAATTGTATATGGATTGATTGAATCCTCGACATCGTGGTTCATCCGATGAGATCATCATGGAGCATGTGGGAGCCAACATGGGTATCCAGATCCTATTGTTGGTTATTGACCGGAGAGGCTTCTCGGTCATGTCTGCATGTCTCCCGGACCCATAGGGTCTACACACTTAAGGTTCGGTGACGCTAGGGTTATAGAGATATGAGTATGCAGTAAACCAAAAGTTGTTCGGAGTCCCGGATGAGATCTCGGATGTCACGAGGAGTTCCGAAATGGTCCGGAGGTGAAGAATTATATTTAGGAAGTGCAGTTTCGGCCATCGGGAGAGTTTCTGGGGTCACCGGTGTTGTACCGGGACCACCGGAAGGGTCCCGGGGGTCCATCGGGTGGGGCCACCCATCCCGGAGGGCCCCATGGGCTGAAGTGGGGAGGGGAACTAGCCCCTGGTGGGCTGGTGCGCCCCCCCCCCCTTGGGCCCCCCCATGCGCCTAGGGTTGGGAACCCTAGGGGAGGGGGCGCCTCCACTTGCCTTGGGGGGTACTCCACCCCCTTGGCCGCCGCCCCCCTAGGAGATCCCATCTCCTAGGGCCGGCGCACCCCCCTAGGGGGCCTATATAAAGGGGGGAGGGAGGGCAGCTACACCTCAAGTCTTGGCACCTCCCTCTCCCCTGCTACACCTCTCCCTCTCGCAGAAGCTCGGCGAAACCCTGCTGCGATCAGTGCTGCATCCACCACCACGCCGTCGTGCTGCTAGATCTTCATCAACCTCTCCTTCCCCTTGCTGGATCAAGAAGGAGGAGACGTCATCCGCTCCGTACGTGTGTTGAACGCGGAGGTGCCATCCGTTCGGCACTTGGTCATCGGTGATTTGGATCACAGCGAGTACGACTCCATCATCCCCGTTCTCTTGAACGCTTCCGCTCGCGATCTACAAGGGTATATAGATGCACTCTCCTCTCATTGCTAGTTGACTCCATAGATTGATCTTGGTGAAACGTAGGAATTTTTTTGTTTTCTGCAACGTTCCCCAACAGATGCGTGAGTAGTTCTTTGTAGACCTTCGGGTCCGTAGTTAGTAGCTAGATGGCTTCCTCTCTCTCTCTCTCTCTCGCTGAATTCTCAATACAATGGTATCTTGGAGATCCATATTATGTAACTCTTTTTGCGGTGTGTTTGTTGGGATCTGATGAACTTTGAGTTTATGATCAGATCTATCTTTTTATATCCATGAAAGTATTTGGGTTTTTTGATCTATTTTATGCATGATTGCTTATAGCCTCGTATTTCTTCTCCGATATTTGGGTTTTGTTTGGCCAACTTGACCTATTTATCTTGCAATGGGAAGAGGTACTTTGTAGTGGGTTCGATCTTATGGTGCTTCATCCCAGTGACACAAGGGGAACCGTCACGTATGTATCGTTGCTTCTAAGGATAAAACGATGGGGTCTATCTCTACATAGATAGATCTTGTCTACATCATGTCATCGTTCTTATTGCATTACTCTGTTTCTTCATGAACTTAATACACTAGATGCATGCTGGATAGCGGTCGATGTGTGGAGTAATAGTAGTAGATGCAGGCAGGAGTCGGTCTACTAATCGTGGACGTGATGCCTATATAATGATCATTGCCTAGATATCACCATGATTATTTGAAGTTCTATCAATTGCCCAACAGTAATTTGTTTACCCACTATTTGCTATTTTTCTCGAGAGAGGCCACTAGTGAAACCTGCGGCCCCCGGGTCCCTTTCTCATATTATTTGCCTTTGCGATCTATTTTCCTTTGCTTTCATTTTCAGATCTATTAAACCAAAAATACAAAATATACCTTGCTGCGATTTATTCTTATTTATTTTATTTGGCGTCCGATCTATCAATCTACTACAAATTTATTCACGTCCATTTGCCCATCCTGGGGCGCCGCTACCCAAAAGGGATTGACAACCCCTTTTACACGTAGGGTTGCGGGTAGTTGTTATTTGTGTGCAGGTGTTTTTTACGTTGTGTTTCTTGGTTCTCCTACTGATTCGATAACCTTGGTTTCATATCTGAGGGAAATACCTACCCCTGATGTGCTGCAGCATCCCTTCCTCTTTGGGGAAATACCGACGTAGCTTCAAGCCGCATCAAAAGGAATTTGTGGCGCCGTTGCCGGGGAGGATCAAGTCAATATAGTTTCCCATCAATGCACCAATTTCTGGCGCCGTTGCCGGGGAGGATCTTCAACATGTACCAGGTTCCTAATCACAAATCTCATCTCCTTGCAATTTACATTATTTGCCATTTGCCTCTCGTTTTCCTCTCCCCCACTTCACAAAAAATTGCCATTTTATTCGCCCTCTTTTTCGTTCGCCTTTTTATCGTCAGATCTCTTGGTTGCTATCTCTACTTGTGTTACCATGTGCCTTCTATTTGTTTGCATCTTTGCTTGTTGATAATGTATTGATATGGATCCTCATCCACTTGCTAATCTTTTTAAAAGATCCAATCACGATGAACCAATTGCTAGTGAGTTGAGTGCACTAGATTATCTTTATGAAGTTTTGCTTGAGATTCGTGAATCTGAAAATTGTGATGAAGAAATTTATGAAGTGATTCATGATAGCTCCATGAATTAAAAGCATGATTGCAATGATTTTACCAAAAATTCTATTAATGTCAATCGTGTTAATGATATGCAAAACCCCAAGCTTGGGGATGTTGATCTTGTTATGTCCACTACCCATTGTGATGATCATGATTGGGGTGATGCTTCTTATGATCTTGAAAATTTATTTAAGCCTCATGATGAATATGTTATTGATAATTATATTTGCAATAATATTGAAAGTGGGTTTGGAAGAGCGTCAAATTTAGGTAAAAATAATCCCACATATTTGGAGAGTGTTCAATCTTATGAATTTTTTTATGAAAGTGGGTTTGGAGAGGTCATGACTTTATATGATGATAATCCCGCTATTTTGGAAGAGTGTCAACTTTGCATGCATGTGGATCATGAAGATAAAATTTTATATGATAGCTATATTGTTGAATTTTATTACGATACTACATGTAATTATTATGAGAGAGGAAAATATGGTTGTAGAAATTTTCATCTTACTAAATTACCTCTCGTTATGTTGAGATTGATATTGTTTCTTTCTTCTTCCTTGCATATGCTAGTTTTTGCTTGCCTTGATAAATTTTTTCCTATAAAACCCCTATGCATAGTAAGTATGTTAGACTTAAACTTGTTTTTCACATGCTACATGATGTTCTCTTTGTGTTTCAATGGTCATCTTTTGTGTGAGCATCATTGAAATTTTTATGCCTAGCTAAGGGCATAAAACGATAGCGCTTGTTGGGAGGCAACCCAATGAATAAAACTTATTTTTGCTTTTTGCTTCTTTTTCTTGAGTGTTAGCACAATTATTTTAAAATTATGATTGTGTTTTTTGTATTTTAATTAGTGTTTGTTCCAAGTAAAGCTGTTAGGATCTTCTTGGGTGATAGTTGTTTCATCTTGCTGAAAAAACAGAAACTTTTGCGCTCACAAAAATAATTCTCATTTTTAATCAGAGAGTGATAAAATATCCATTCATTTTGCAATAGATCAATATACAAATTTCTCATGTCGTCTAATTTTTCAGAATTTTTGGAGTTACAGAAGTATTTGAAATAGTCAGATTGCTACAGACTGTTCTGTTTTGACAGATTCTGTTTTCTTTGTGTTATGTGCTTGTTTTGATGGCTCTATGGTTTTTTTGATGAGTTTTTGTCATATAAAAGTTGGAATACAGTAGATATAATGCAAAACAAAATATGAATTGGTTTGATACAGTACTTATAGTAGTGATTTTCTTTCTTTTACTAACGGATCTCACGAAGGTTTTGTTGAGTTTTGTGTTATTGCAGTTTTCAAGTTTTAGGTTATCTTACGATGGATGAAGGGATAAGGAGTAAGAAGAGCCTAATCTTGGGGTTTCCCCGGCATCCCAAGCTATTATCCAAAAGAGAGCAAGCAACTAAGCTTGGGGATGCCCCGAGTGGCATCCCCTGTTTCTTCTAACGACCATCGGTATTTTACTCGAAGCTATATTTTTATTCGTCGCATACTATGTGTTTTTCTTGGAACGTCTTGTATAATATGAGTCTTTGATTGTTTTATTTTGTGTTTTAAGTCTTGATTCCTTTCTGTACACACCTATTTGAGAGAGCCAAAATTATGTCATGACTTGTTAGAATTGCTCTCTATGCATCACTTAAATTTTTATGAGCTATGGACTTGCTCTAGTGCTTCACTTATATCTTTTTGAGTATGGTGTGCTTTAGTATTTTTGAAGAAATTCTCTCTTTCTTCACTTAGATTTATTTGAGAGTTACTAAAATTTTCAAGAAATTCTCTCTTGCTTCACTTAAATGAGTATGAGAGAAAGAAAAACTTATGCTCATGATCTTCACTTATATTTGTTTGAGCTTTTCAAAAGCAACACATGAAAATTAGTTCCAAGGTGATAGATATCCAAGAAGGATATAATAAAAACTTTTATCAAGATCATTGGACAAAATAAACTTGATTCTTAGTAATAGTTTTGAGATATGATGATGTGATATGTGATTCATGTTGATGAGTAATTATGCTTTAGTAAGAATATTGGTGTTAAGGTTTGTGATTCCCTATGCAAGCACGGAAGTCAATAATTATGCAATGAAATTATATCCTACTTGTGGTGCATTATTCGGTGTTAATTATGCTAATGCTCGCTTATGAGATTATTCGTTTCTTGATTGGTCGCTTCTCAATCTTTTGCTAGCCTTCATTTTGCACTAAGTATGATCACTACTTGTGGATCCAAAAACCTTTAAACTAGTTTTGCCACATGAGTCCACTATATCTACCTATATGCGGTATTCTTTTGCCGTTCTAAGCAAATTTGTATGTGTCATCTCTAATTTTCAAAATAAACTTCTCTTTTGTGTGTTCGTTTCACTCGCGGAGCGGTGAGGGGTGGCTAATATTTTCCATGCTAGATGTGTTATTCACACGATGGGTGTTTATTCACTTTTCATTGCACGAGAGTAAGGCAAGAGTATTAGGGATGCCCAATCCCGAAATGAAAAGTGAATTTACTTTATGTTGTTAAATAATAAATTCCTTGGAAAGTGTTGGTATGAAAGCCACTCGTGGATACGGTTAGCCATGGAAGGCGAAAGTATGGTGGAAAAAGGAATAAACATTATTTTCTGTTTGGGAACCGCCTGTGATATATCTGGCATGGAAGGTGTTGGGAACTCTAAGTCGTTTCCGTTGGTGGGAAGGACACACCTCCCAAAATGTTTTTATCTCTAAGTTTTTCACTTTGAGCTCTGGCACCTCTACAAATCCCTACTTCCCTCTGCGAAGGGCCTTTCTTTTACTTTATGCAATTTTTATTTTTGAAATTGAGTCTCCATCTTATCTTATAAAAGCACCAACTAGGAGGCACTATGATCGTACTTGAGCACTGGGTGTAGTTAAGATGCGAGTGTGTTTCATAAATGGATCAATGATTAAGCATGATGGGCTAGGGATAACTTATTTTAGCGTTGATATTTTGAAAGACATGGTTGCTTGCTGATATGCTTGAGTATTTAAGTTATCATATCAGAACTAGACTATTGCTTTGAACAATTGATACGTCTCCAACGTATCTATAATTTTTGATTGCTCCATGCTATATTATCTACTATTTTGGGCAATATTGGGCTTTATTATCCACGTTTATATTATTTTTGGGACTAACCTATTAACCGGAGGCCCGGCCCAGATTTGATGTTTTATGCCTATTTCAGTGTTTTGAAGAAAAGGAATATCAGACGGAGTCGAAATAGAACGAAATCAACTGGAGAAGTTATTTTTGGAAGGAAACACACCTGATGGACTTGGACCCCACGTCAAGGAAGGAACGAGGTGCTCACGAGGGTGGGGGGCGCCCCCCCCCTAGGGTGCGCCCCCCTGTCTCGTGGGGCCCCCATGGCTCCCCTGACGTGCTTCTTCAGCCTATATAACGCCATATACCCTAAAACTTCCAGAACGCAAGATAGATCGGGAGTTCCACCGCCAAAAGCCTCCGTAGCCACCAAAAGTCAATCGGGACCCTGTTCCGGCACCCTGCCGAAGGGGGGAACCCTCACCGGCGGCCATCTTCATCATCCCGGCGCTCTCCATGACGAGGAGGGAGTAGTTCTCCCTCGGGGCTGAGGGTATGTACCAGTAGCTATGTGTTTGATCTCTCTCTCTCTCTCTCGTGTTCTTGAGATGATACGATCTTGATGTATCGCGAGCTTTGCTATTATAGTTGGATCTTATGTTTCTCCTCCCCCTCTTCTCTCTTGTAATGAATTGAGTTTCCCCTTTGAAGTTATCTTATCAGATTGAGTCTTTAAAGATTTGAGAACACTTGATGTATGTCTTGCCGTGGATATCTGTGGTGACAATGGGATACCACGTGCCACTTGATGTATGTTGAGGTGATCAACTTGCGGGTTTCATGACATTGGGAACCTATGCATAGGGGTTGGCACACGTTTTCGTCGTGATTCTCCGGTAGAACTTTGGGGCACTCTTTGAGGATTCTATGTGTTGGTTGAATGGATTAATCTGAGATTGTGTGATGCATATCGTATAATCATACCCATAGATACTTGAGGTGACATTGGAGTATCTAGGTGACATTAGGGTTTTGGTTGATTTGTGTCTTAAGGTGTTATTCTAGTACGAACTCTAGGGCTGTTTGTGACAGTTATAGGAATAGCCCACCGGATTGATTGGAAAGAATAACTTTGAGGTGGTTTCGTACCCTACCATAATCTCTTCGTTCGTTCTCCACTATTAGTGACTTTGGAGTGACTCTTTGTTGCATGTTGAGGGATAGTTATGTGATCCAATTATGTTAGTATTGTTGAGGGAACTTACACTAGCGAAAGTATGAACCCTAGGCCTTGTTTCAACGCATTGCAATACCGTGTACGCTCACTTTTATCACTTGCTACCTTGCTGTTTTTATTATTTCAGATTACAAAAACTATTATCTACTATCCATATTGCACTTGTATTACCATCTCTTCACCGAACTAGTGCACCTATACAATTTACCATTGTATTGGGTGTGTTGGGGACACAAGAGACTCTTTGTTATTTGGTTGTAGGGTTGCTTGAGAGAGACCATCTTCATCCTATGCCTCCTACGAATTGATAAACCTTAGGTCATCCACTTGAGGGAAATTTGCTACTCTCCTACAAACCTCTGCACTTGGAGGCCCAACAACGTCTACAAGAAGAAGGTTGTGTAGTAGACATCAAGCTCTTTTCTGGCGCCGTTGCCGGGGAGGTGAGTGCTTGAAGCTATATCTTTAGATCTTGCAATCGAGTCTTTTAGTTTCTTGTTTTATCACTAGTTTAGTTTGTAAAATAAAACTATAAAGAAATGGAATTGAGTTTGTCTCATACGCTTCAGCTTTTTAATATCTTTCGTGAGTATGATGGAAAGGATAATTGTGCTCAAGTGCTAGAAGAAGAAATCTATAAAATGTTTGGCACTAAATATTTGAATGATGAGCATGATTGCAATGTTGTTAGTATGAATTCTTTGAATATCCATGATGATAATGATTATTCCACTAGTTATGATGAAAATGCCTCCTATAAACATGTCAATTTTTGTGGAGTAGACTGGGTTTGCAAGTACACACCAAATAGGGAAGGTAGATATTGCAAGAGGCATAAGTACTTAGAAACCAAATTGTTGCAAGAAGAGCTAGATGAATGTGCTGAAAAATTCAATATTTTTCGTGCCCCTTGTGAACTTTGCAATGAAAATGGTCATTTAAATCTCCAATGCTATTTGTTTCATGATCAAGTCGTGTCCAAACATTGTGATAATTTGATTACCCTTGAGCATCATAAAGTTCTTAGCCTTCTTTTGGGTTATGAAGAAATGAAATGTATAACTGAGAGTATTCCAAAGTTTAATCTTGATAAAGTTCTTCATTTTGATCTAGAAAAGATATATATGTATTGTGCGGTGAATTGCAGTGAAAATCCTTATATTGCCAATTACATAAAGAAAAGAAAAGAAATAGAAGATGAAGAGAATACTAATGAAAGGGAAGAGACTTCCCAATACCCTCCTATTATTTCTTATGATGAATCAGGTAACGAGGAGGAGCCTCCTATTCAACCAATCTCATTAATAAGGAGCTCCAAAAAGAGGATTGAACCCACACATGATGTGGTGAAGAAGAAGAAAAGAAAAAGGAAGAGAGGTAAAAAGATATCTCTCCCAAATAAAGTTGCTCCTATTATTGTTGTGCCTCATGAAAATGAAGACGATACACTTTATGATGATCTTGTTATGCCTATTGCTTGTTGTGATGATTATGATTGGGAAGACAATGATACTTCTTATGATCTTTAAAATCTTTTTGGTACTTGCTTGGAAGAATATGATAATAATGTTTGCTATACTATTGGTGCTATCCATACTATTAATGATGAGAGTGATTATGCTTATGATACGAAAAGGCCCAAGCTTGGGGAAGCTATCTTTGATGAGGATGAAATATTTGAGAATATATTTGCTGCAATTAATGTTTGTCCCAAGCTTGGGGAAGCTATGATTAATGAAGATGATATTTTTAGTCTCCCAAGTTTTGATATGCAAGTTTATAATGATAATAGCATGCCTCCTACTTACGATGATTATTGTGATGATACTTATGCTATAAAAAGTAGTGATTATATTTATAAAACTTGTCATGGTTATGATTACCCCTTCTCTGAACATTACTCTTTTAATGTGGAAACAATTTATAGTATTCAAGTTTCCTATGATACTCCCACTATTCTGAATAAGAAGAATTTTGCTTATGTGGAGAGTAATAAATTTTATATGCTTGTAGATCATGAAAAGAATGCTTTAGGTACTGGTTATATTGTTAAATTCATTCATGATGCTACTGTAAATTATTATGAGGGAGGAATATATGCTTGTAGGAATTGCAATAATATCAAGTTTCCTCTCTATGTGCTTAAAGTTTTGAAGTTATGCTTGTTTTGCCCTCCTATGCTAGTTGATTATTGTTCCCACAAGTTGTTTGCTCACAAAATTCCTATGCATAGGAAGTGGGTTAGACTTAAATGTGCTAGTCATATTCTTCATGATACTCTCTTTATGTTTCAATTCTTATCCTTTATGTGAGCATCATTGAAATCATCATGCCTAGCTAGGGGCGTTAAACGATAGCGCTTGTTGGGAGGCAACCCAACTTTATTTTTGTTCCTTGCTTTTTGCTCCTGTTTAGTAATAAACAATTCATCTATCCTCTGCTTAGATGTGGTTTTATGTTTTTAATTAGTGTTTGTGCCAAGTAGAACCGTTAGGAAGACTTGGGGAAAGTCTTTGCGATCATGCTGTAAAAAACAGAAACTTTAGCGCTCACGAGAATTGCTTCCATTTTTATTTGAAGAGTGATATTTAGTTAATTATTTTTTAAGATGATTAATATATAAATTCCTCAGGTCCAGAAATTTATTTTAGAATTTTATGAGTTCCAGAAGTATACGTTTGATCTAGATTACTACAGACTGTTCTATTTTTGACAGATTCTGTTTTCTATGTGTTGTTTGCTTATTTTGATGAATCTATGGCTAGTAAAATAGTTTATAAACCATAGAGAAGTTGGAATACAGTAGATATTACACCAATATGAATTCAGAATGAGTTCATTACAGTACCTTATGATGGTGATTTGTGTTCTTATACTAACGGAGCTTACGAGTTTTCTACTTTAAGTTTTGTGTTGTGAAGTTTTCAAGTTTTGGGTAAGATTCGATGGACTATGGAATAAGGAGTGGCAAGAGCCTAAAATTTGGGATCACCAAGGCACCCCAAGGTAATATTCAAGGACAACCAAGAGCCTAAGCTTGGGGATGCCCCGGAAGGCATCCCCACTTTTGTCTTCGTTCATCGGTAACTTTACTTGGAGCTATATTTTTATTCGCCACATGATATGTGTTTTGCTTGGAGCACCAATTTATTTTGTTAGGATTTGCTTTCTGTTATTTAGAACCATATTTTGCATCTTTTATTTCAATAAAAGTGGCATTAATAGTCTTTACTATGCTTGTGTTACAAGTATACATGTTGCTGTTTAAAAACAGAAAGTTTACCACTGTTGCAATAATTCCCTAGAAAAGTCAGAATGTGATAAAATGTTGAAAACATTTGCATATTCATCTCTGATAAATTTACTACAGTGGGAATTTTCTTTCATAATTTTTGGAGTTAGGGAAGTATGGATGTTGCAGCATTCTTTACAGACTATCCTGTTTAGGCAGATTGCTGTTATGTTTGCATTGTTTGCATATGATTGCTTCTTTAGTGATTCTATTTGAGGATAGGACTATTAAATATGAAGATCCATTTAGTATGCAATGTTGAATAATAATTTTAGTGATTTGCTACAGTAGAGTATGATAAGGTTTTGGCAATGGTTTATATTAACTTATCTCACGAGTCCTTGTTGAGTTTTGTGTGGATGAAGCTTTTGAGATTTAGGGAGACCGTGATATGAGAGGAATTAAGGAGAAACAAAAGCTCAAGCTTGGGGATGCCCAAGGCATCCCAAGATAATATTTCAAGAAGTCCCAAGCATCTAAGCTTGGGGATGCCCCGGTTGGCATCCCACCTTTCTTCTTCAACAACTATCGGTTAGTATCGGTTGATCCTAAGTTTTTGCTTCTTCACATGATGTTTGCTATTCTTAGAATGTCATTTGCTTTTGCTTTGCTTGATGTTTGAATAAAATACCAAGATCTGAAATTATTAAATGTTAGAGAGTCTTCACATAGTTGCATATTTATTCAACTACTCATTGATCTTCACTTAAATCTTTCGGAGTAGTTTGTCATTTGCTCTAGTGCTTCACTTATATCTTTTAGAGCATGGTGGTAGTTTTATTTTGAAGAAATAGATGAACTCTCATGCTTCACTTAGATTATTTTGAGAGTCTTAATAGCATGGTAATTTGCTTAAAATCCTAATATGCTAGGTATTCAAGAATAATAAAATTCTCTTATGAGTGTGTTGAATACTATGAGAAGTTTGATACTTCATAATTGTTTTGAGATATGGAGATGGTGATATTAGAGTCATGCTAGTTGAGTGGTTATGAATTTGAGAAATACTTGTGTTGAAGTTTGTGATTCCCGTAGCATGCATGTATGGTGAACCGTTGTGTGACGAAGTCAGAGCATGATTTATTTATTGATTGTCTTCCTTATGAGTGGCGGTCGGGGACGAGCGATGGTCTTTTCCTACCAATCTATCCCCCTAGGAGCATGTGCGTAGTACTTTGTTTCGATAACTAATAGGTTTTTGCAATAACTATATGAGTTCTTTATGACTAATGTTGAGTCCATGGATTATACGCACTCTCACCCTTCCACCATTGCTAGCCTCTCTAGTACCGCGCACCTTTCGCCGATACCATAAACCCATCATATACCTCCCTCAAAACAGCCACCATACCTACCTATTATGGCATTTCCATAGCCATTCCAAGATATATTGCCATGCAACTTTCCACCATCTAGTTCATCATGACACATTCATCATTGTCATATTGCTTAGCATGATCATGTAGTTGACATAGTATTTGTGGCAAAGCCACCATTCATAATTTCTTCATACTTGTCACTCTTGATTCATTGCATATCCCGGTACACCGCCGGAGGCATTCACATAGAGTCATATTTTGTTCTAGTATCGAGTTCTATCATCGAGTTGTAAATAAATAGAAGTGTGATGATCATCATTCAATAGAGCATTGTCCCAATAAAAAAAAGAAAGGCCAAATAAAAAAAGAAAGGCCAAATAAAAAAATAGAAAGGCCATAAAAAGAAAGGCCAAATAAAAAATATAAAAAAAATAAAAGGGACAATGCTACTATCCTTTTTCCACACTTGTGCTTCAAAGTAGCACCATGATCTTCATGATAGAGAGTCTCCTATGTTGTGAATTTCATATACTAGTGGGAATCTTTCATTATAGAACTTGGCTTGTATATTACAATGATGGGCTTCCTCAAAATGCCCTAGGTCTTCGTGAGCAAGCGAGTTGGATGCACACCCACTAGTTTCTTTTGTTGAGCTTTCATACACTTATAGCTCTAGTGCATCTGTTGCATGGCAATCCCTACTCACTCACATTGATATCTATTGATGGGCATCTCCATAGCCCGTTGATACGCCTAGTTGATGTGAGACTATCTTCTCCCTTTTTGTCTTCTCCACAACCACCATTCTATTCCACCTATAGTGCTATGTCCATGGCTCACGCTCATGTATTGCGTGAAGATTGAAAAAGTTTGAGAACATCAAAAGTATGAAACAATTTCTTGGCTTGTCATCGGGGTTGTGCATGATTTAAATACTTTGTGTGGTGAAGATGGAGCATAGCCAGACTATATGATTTTGTAGGGATAGCTCTCTTTGGCCATGTTATTTTGAGAAGACATAATTGCTTAGTCAGTATGCTTGAAGTATTATTATTTTTATGTCAAAATGAACTTTTGTCTTGAATCTTATGGATCTGAATATTCATGCCACAAGTGAGAAGAATTACATTGAAATTATGCCAACTAGCATTCCACATCAAAAATTATCTTTTTTATCATTTACCTACTCGAGGACGAGCAGGAATTAAGCTTGGGGATGCTTGATACGTCTCCAACGTATCTATAATTTTTTATTGCTCCATGCTATATTATCTACTGTTTTGGGCAATATTGGGCTTTATTATCCACTTTTATATTATTTTTGGGACTAACCTATTAACCGGAGGCCCAGCCCAGATTTGCTGTTTTATGCCTATTTTAGTATTTTGAAGAAAAGGAATATCAGACGGAGTCGAAACGGAACGAAATCAACTGGAGAAGTTACTTTTGGAAGGAAACACACCTAATGGACTTGGACCCCACTTCAAGGAAGGAACGAGGTGCTCACGAGGGTGGGGCCTATCTCGTGGGGCCCCCGTGGCTCTCCTGGCATGCTTCTTCTGCCTATATAACTCCATATACCCTAAAACTTCCAGAACGCAAGATAGATCGGGAGTTCCACCGCCAGAAGCCTCCGTAGCCACCAAAAGTCAATCGGGACCCTGTTTCGGCACCCTGCCGGAGGGGGGAACCCTCACCGGTGGCCATCTTCATCATCCCGACGCTCTCCATGACGAGGAGGGAGTAGTTCTCCCTTGGGGCTGAGGGTATGTACCAGTAGCTATGTGTTTGATCTCTCTCTCTCTCTCTCTCTCTCTCTCTCTCTCTCGTGTTCTTGAGATGATACGATCTTGATGTATCGCGAGCTTTGCTATTATAGTTGGATCTTATGTTTCTCCTCCCCCTCTTCTCTCTTGTAATGAATTGAGTTTCCCCTTTGAAGTTATCTTATCGGATTGAGTCTTTAAAGATTTGAGAACACTTGATGTATGTCTTGCCGTGGATATCTGTGGTGACAATGGGATACCACGTGCCACTTGATGTATGTTGAGGTGATCAACTTGCAGGTTTCGTGACATTGGGAACCTATGCATAGGGGTTGGCACATGTTTTCATCGTGATTCTCCGGTAGAACTTTGGGGCACTCTTTGAGGATTCTATGTGTTAGTTGAATAGATGAATCTGAGATTGTGTGATGCATATCGTATAATCATACCCACGGATACTTGAGGTGACATTGGAGTATCTAGGTGACCTTAGGGTTTTGGTTGATTTGTGTCTTAAGGTGTTATTCTAGTACGAACTCCAGGGCTGTTTGTGACACTTATAGGAATAGCCCACCGGATTGATTGGAAAGAATAACTTTGAGGTGGTTTCGTACCCTACCATAATCTCTTCGTTCGTTCTCCGCTATTAGCGACTTTGGAGTGACTCTTTGTTGCATGTTGAGGGATAGTTATGTGATCCAATTATGTTAGTATTGTTGAGGGAACTTACACTAGCGAAAGTATGAACCCTAGGCCTTGTTTCAACGCATTGCAATACCGTTTACGCTCACTTTTATCACTTGCTACCTTGCTGTTTTTATTATTTCATATTACAAAAACTATTATCTACTATCCATATTGCACTTGTATCACCATCTCTTCGCCGAACTAGTGCACCTATACAATTTACCATTGTATTGGGTGTGTTGGGGACACAAGAGACTCTTTGTTATTTGGTTGCAGGGTTGCTTGAGAGAGACCATCTTCATCCTATGCCTCCTACGGATTGATAAACCCTAGGTCATCCACTTGATGGAAATTTGCTACTGTCCTACAAACCTCTGCACTTGGAGGCCCAACAGCGTCTACAAGAAGAAGGTTGTGTAGTAGATATCAATAATATAAAAGTCCAAATGTCCCTGCTATCAAGAAAAGAATATTATATGACATGATAGGCAGCATTCCACATCAAAAAATTCTTTTTTATCACTTACCTACTCGAGGACGAGCAGGAATTAAGCTTGGGGATGCTGATACGTCTCCAACGTATCTATAATTTTTTATTGTTCCATGTTGTTTTATTATCAATCTTGGATGTTTTATAATCATTTTATAGTCATTTTATATCATTTTTTGGTACCAACCTATTGACGTCGTGCCAAGTGCCAGTTGTTGTTTTCTGCATGTTTTTTACATTGCAGGAAATCAATACCAAACGGAGTCCAAATGCAACAAAACTTTACGGAGATTTTTTTGGACCAGAAGACACCTAATGGGCCAAGGCTGGGCCTGGGTGTTCTTCGAGGAGAGCACAACCCACCAGGGCGCTAGGAGGCCCAGGTGCGCCCTGGTGGGTTGTGCCCACCACGGGTGCCCCCCGGACCGCCTCTTTGCTCTATAAATACCCCAATATTCCAGAAACCCTCAGGGAGTCAACGAAAATAAATTCCAGTTGCCGTAGAGTGCAGAACCACCAGATCCAATCTAGACACCATCGCGGATGGGGTTCATCACCTCCATTGGTGCCTCTCTGATGATGCGTGAGTAGTTCTTTGTAGACCTTCCGGTCCATAGTTAGTAGCTAGATGGCTTCCTCTCTCTCACTGAATTCTCAATACAATGGTCTCTTGGAGATCCATATGATGTAACTCTTTTTGCGGTGTGTTTATTGGGATCGGATGAACTTTGAGTTTATGATCAGATCTATATTTTTATATCCATGAAAGTATTTGAGTTTCTTTGATCTCTTTTATACATGATTTCTTATAGCCTTGTATTTCTTCTCCGATATTTGGGTTTTGTTTGGCCAACTTGATCTATTTATCTTGCAATGGGAAGATGTGCTTTGTAGTGGGTTCGATCTTACGATACTTGATCCCAGTGATAGAAGGGGAACCGACACGTATGTATTATTGCTACTAAGGATAAAATGTTGGGGTCTATCTCTACATAGATAGATCTTGTCTACATCATGTCATCATTCTTATTGCATTACTCCGTTTCTTCATGAACTTAATACACTAGATGCATGCTAGATAGCGGTCAATGTGTGGAGTAATAGTAGTAGATGCAGGCAGGTTTCGGTCTACTAATCTTGGACATGATGCTTATATAATGATCATTTCCTGGATATCGACATGATTATTTGAAGTTCTATCAATTGCCCAATAGTAATTTGTTTACCCACTGTTTGTTATTTTTCTCGAGAGAAGCCACTAGTGAAACCTACAGCCCCTGGGTCTCTTTCTCATATTATTTGCCTTTGTGATCTATTTTCCTTTGCTTTTATTTCCAGATCTATTAAACCAAAAATAAAAAATACCTTGCTGCGTTTTATTCTTATTTATTTTATTTGGCGTTCGATCTATCAATCTACTACAATTTTATTCACGTCTGTTTGCCCATCTTGGGGCGCCGCTCCCCGAAAGGGATTGACAACCCCTTTTACACATCATGTTGCGAGTAGTTGTTATTTCTGTGCAGGTGTTGTTCACATTGTGTTGCTTGGTTCTCCTACTAGTTCGATAACCTTGGTTTCATATCTGAGGGAAATACCTACCGTTGTTGTGCTGCATCATCCCTTCCTCTTTGGGGAAATACCGACGTGGCTTCAAGCCGCATCAATTGCCTCCCAACAAGCCCTATCATTTTACACCCCTAGCTAGGCATAATGGATAGATTCAGGTTTTGTATCTTTTGTTCCCAACTCCTCAATCACACAACCATAATTCCTAGGAGTTCTAGCATATAATATTTTTATAATCACACTCTTAGGAACAAAATCAAAAGACATATTTTTATAGAATGGTTCCTTTATCAAATCTACGAAATTTGGGTGAACCCTAATCATTTTAAGATCTTCGTTGTTGCTCCTAGAAGTGGTACCCTTATTCTTAGGAGCATATGTAGATTTGTAATTCTTACTCCTATGGGTCCTTTCAATAGTTTTATTGGAAGAAAAATATGAGCTCAAGTTACTTAAAATTTCTTCCAACTTATCAATCCGAACGGGGCTCTCTTCTACCCTTTGTTTAAGTACGGGTCCTTTTTCTTTTCATAATTTTAGAGCATCTCCCGCCTTTGACCCTATTTTATTAGCAAGGTTATGGATCCTTTTATCCAAATTTTCAATACATTCTTCAGTAAGCATTTTCTTTTCAATAGCACATAGACTTTGCATAAAATGCTCAAGAGCTAAAATTGTTTCATTAAAAATGAGAGGTGGTGATCCCACTAATTTTCCCATAGCATTAAAAGCATCCAAAGTGGGGCACATCAATAAATTCCCTCCGGTGATAGTATCAAGAACAAATCTATACCAGTGGTAATGCCCACATAAAATTTGCGAAGAAGGGTAGTAGTGACTTGCTTAACGTTAGATCTATTATGAGCATTGCAAATTCTATACCAATCATCCTTCAAATTCTCCCCTCCCCTTTGCTTAAAATTAAGAACTTCATTCTCGGGGGTACACGTAGTAGAGGAAGAACTAGACATAATGATAAAGTAGGCAAGAAGGATCACACATGAGCAAAAGATCGAACAAGAAAAAGCCAAATGAAAATATTTTGTATTTTTGCAAAAATGTTTTAGAAGTGGGGGAGATGAAAACTAGAGGCAAATGGCAAATAAAGTAATTGCAAGGAGATGAGATTTGTAATTGGGTACTTGATAGATGTTGATGATGTCACCCCGGCAACGGCGCCAGAAATTATTCCTAATTGCTTGTATTTGCGTTGGTATTTCCCCGAAGAGGATAGGATGATGCAGCACATCAATGGTAAGTATTTCCCTCAGTTATGAAAGCAAGGTTATCAATCTAGTAGGAGAACCAAGCAACACTATGTAAACAACACCTACGCACAAATAACAAATACTTGTGACCCAACGCGTAAGAGGGGTTGTCAATCCCTCCTCGGTATTGAGATAGATTAAATTGTATGAGATTTGATAAATAGATCTGGCAAAAACACAAAAAAAGAAAGAAAAAGTGCAGCAAGGTATTTTTGGTTTTTTGGATAAATAGATCTGGAAATAATATGATAGGAAATAGATCCAGGGGCTGTAGATTTTTCCGGTGGCTTCTCTCAAGATAATAGCATACAGTGGGTAAACAAATTACCGTTGGGCAATTTATAGAAGAGCAAATAATTATGACGATATCCAAGGCAATGATCATGTATATAGGCATCACGTCCAAGATTAGTAGACCGGCTCCTGCCTGCATCTACTACTATTACTCCACACATCGACCGCTATCCAGCATGCATCTAGTGTATTAAGTTCATGGAAAATAGGAGTGATGCAATAAGAATGATGACATGATGTAGACAATATCTATTCATGTAGGAATAGATCCCATATTTTTATCCTTAATGGAAATGATATGTGCGTGTCATGTCTCCTTCTATCACTGAGAATGAGCATCGCAAGATCAAACCCATCACAAAGCACCTCTTCCCATTGCAAGAAAAATCAATCTAGTTGGCCAAACCAAACCAAAGTTTCGGAGAAGAAATACGAGGCTATAAAGATCATGAATAAAAGAGTTCAGTGAAGACTCAAATAATATTCATCGATAGAATTGATCATAAACTCACAATTCATCGGATCCCAACAAACACACTGCAAAAAGTCATTACATCAAATAGATCTCCAAGAACATCAGGGAGAACATTGTATTGAAGATCAAAAAGAGAGAAGAAGCCATCTAGCTACTACCTACGGACCCATAGGTCTATGGTAAACTACTCACGCATCATCGGAGGGGCAAGGGTGATGATGAAGAACCCTGATACGCACGTCTCCAATGTATCTATAATTTATGAAGTATTCATGTTGTTATATTATCATTCCTGGATGTTTTACAATCATTTTATAGCAACTTTATATCATTTTTTGGGACTAACCTATTGAGCTAGTGCCCAGTGCTAGTTGCTTTTTTTGCTTTTTTAGATCACAGGAAATCAATATCAAACAGATTCCAAACGACGCAAAACTTTTTGTGGATTTTTTATGGACCAGGAGACATCCATTAGGCCAGAGCACCTGGGGGTGCACCGAAGGGGGCACAACCCACCAGGGCGCGCCTTGGGGCCCAGGTGCCCCCAGGTAGGTTCTACCCACCTCGGTGGCCTCCCGCACCCCCTCTTTGCCCTATAAATTGCCAAATATTCCAAAACCCTCAGGCGTAACCCTAGAAGAGAAGTTCCGCCGCCCCAAGCGTCTCTAGCCACCGAAAACCAATCTAGACCCCGTTCCGACACTTCGTCGGAGGGAGGAATCATCACTGGTGGCCATCTTCATCATTCCCACGGCCACCACGATGAGGAGGGAGTAGTCAACCCTAAGGGCTGAGGGTTTGTACCAGTAGCTATGTGTTTAACCTCTCTCGTGTTCTTGAGATGTCACGATCTTGATGTATCGCGGGCTTTGTTAATATAGTCGGATCATATGGTGTTTTCACCTTCTATATTGTTCTGATGAATTGAGTTTTTCCCTTTGAGATTTCGTTGTTATTAGATTGAATACGTTTATGGATTTGAGAACACTTGATATTTGTATTGCATATGAATACTCGTGGTGACAATGGGGTATCATATTGATTCACTTGATATGTGTTTTGGCATTCAACTCGCGGATTCCCGCGATGACATTGGGGTAATCTATGCATAGGGGTTGATGCACGTTCTCGTCTTTTGTTTCTCCAGTAGAAATCTTGGGCACTCTTTGAGGTTCTTTGTGTTGGATTGAGTATTATGAATCTGAAATTATTTGGTGTTATTTTAGTATGAACTCTTGGATAGATCGATCGGAAAGAATAGCTTCGAGGTGGTTTCATACCCTACAAACGATTTATTCTTATGTTCTCCACTAGATAGGAACTTTGGAGTGATTCTTCTTTGCACGTGGAGGGATGGTTATATGATCCAATTATATTAGCATTGTTGAGAGATTGCACTAGTGAAAGTACAGACCCTAGGCCTCATTTTCAAGCATTGCAATACCGTTCATGCTTCATTTTATCAATTGCTACCTTGTTGTTTTTTATTGTTCTTATTGCAAAAAAACAATATCTGGTATCCATCTTACATTTGTATCACCATATCTTCGCCGAACTAGTGCACCTTTACAAATTACCATTGTATTTGGTGTGTTGGGGACACAAGAGACTTTTTATTATTTGGTTGCAGGATTGTTTGAGAGAGACCATCTTCATCCTACGCCTCCCACGGATTGATAAACCTTAGGTCATCCACTTGAGGGAAAATTCCTACTGTCCTACAAAACTCTGCGCTTGGAGGCCCAACACGTGTCTACAAGAATAAAGTTGCGTAGTAGACATCAAGCTCTTTTCTGGTGCCGTTGTCGAGGAGGTTAGGTAAGCGGCACTCACATCCCGTCAACGAAGCTCTTTACTGGCGCCGTTGCCAGGGAGGTGATTGCTTGAAGGTATATCTTTAGATCTTGCAATCGAATCTTTTAGTTTCTTGTTTTATCACTAATTTGCTTTGTAAAAGAAAACTAGAAAAAAATGGAATTGATGTTGCATCATATTACTCATCTTTATAATGTCTTTCGTGAAAATGATGGAAAGGAAATTTGTGATCAATTGATAGAAGAAGAAATCTATAAAATGTTTGGCATAAAAACTTTGAATGATGAGCATGATTGCAATGTTGTTAGTATGAATTCTTTGAATATCCATGATGCTAATGATATGCAAAGCCATAAGCTTGGGGATGTTATGGTTGATGAAGATGATATTTCTAGTCCCCCAAGATTTGATGTGCAAATTTGTTATAATGATTGCATGCCTCCTATTTATGATGATTATAATGATGAAAGTGGATTTGGAGAGGTCGTGACTTTATTTAGTGATGAATCCACCATTTTGGATGAGGCTTCAATTGGCTATGATAACAAAGTTTCTATCTATGATGATTATGTTGATGACATGTATGCTATAAAGAATAATGATAACCGTGAAACTTGTCATAATGATTTTAATTTTCACTCTCATGATAGTTATTTTGTTGATTTTGCTCCCATTACTATTGATGAGAAGAAATTTGCTTATGTGGAGAGTAATTAGTTTTCTATGCTTTTGTGTCATGAAACGAATGCTTTATATGATGGTTATATTGTTGACTTTCTTCATGATGCTACTGCAAATTATTATGAGGGAGGAACTTATGCTTGTAGGAATTGCAATAATATCAAGTTTCCTCTCTATGTGTTGAAAGTTTAGAAGTTATGTTTGTTTTGCCTTCCTATGCTAGTTGATTCTTGTTCCCATAAGTTGTTTGCTCAAAAAATTCCTATGCATAGGAAGTGGGTTAGACTTAAATGTGTTAGGCATGTGCTTCATAATGCTCTCTTTGTGTTTTAATTCTTATCCTTTATGTGAGCATCGTTGAAATCATCATGCCTAGCTAAAATACATTAAAGAAAAGCGCTTGTTGGGTGATACGTCTCTAATGTATCTGTAATTTTTGATTGTTCCATGCTATTATATTATCTGTTTTGGGTGTTTAATGGGCTTTAATATACTCTTTTATATTATTTTTGGGACTAACCTATTAACCGGAGGCCCAGTGCCAGTTTCTGTTTTTTGCCTATTTTAGAGTTTTGCAGAAAAGGAATACCAAACAGAATCCAAATGGAATGAGACCTTCACGATGATCTTTCTTGGACCGAAAGCAAACCAGAAGACTTGGATTTGAAGTCCGGAACTCCGTGAGGTGGCCACGAGGCAGGAGGGCGCGCCCAGGGGGGTAGGCGCGCCCCCCACCCTCGTGGGCCCCACGTAGCTCCATCGACATACTTATTCCGCCTATATATACTCCTATACCCTAGATCGATCGCAGAGAGCCATGAAACCACTTTTCCACCGCCGCAACCTTTTGTACCCGTGATATCCCATCTTGGGGCCTCTTCCGACGATCTGTCGGAGGGGGAATCGATCACGGAGGGCTTCTACATCAACACCATAGCCTCTCCGATGAAGTGTGAGTAGTTTACCACAGACCTTCGAGTCCATAGTTATTAGCTAGATGGCTTCTTCTCTCTCTTTGATTCTCAATACAAAGTTCTCCTCGATGTTCTTGGAGATCTATTCGATGTAATACACTTTTGCGGTGTGTTTGCCGAGATCCGATGAATTGTGGGTTTATGAACAAGATTATCTATGGATATTATTTGGTCTTTTCTGAATTCTTATATGCATGATTTGATATCTTTGCAAGTCTCTTTGAATTATCGGTTTAGTTTGGCCTACTAGATTGATCTTTCTTGCAATGGGAGAAGTGCTTAGCTTTGGGTTCAATCTTGCGGTGTCCTTTCCCAGTGACAGTAGGGGCAGCAAGGCATGTACTGTATTGTTGCCATCGAGGATAAAAAGATGGAGTTTATATCATATTGTTTGCGTTTATCCCTCTACATCTGTCATCTTGCTTAAAGTGTTACTCTGTTCTTATGAACTTAATACTCTAGATGCATGCTGGATAGCGGTTGATGTGT
The DNA here is from genome assembly GCA_034509565.1 of Triticum monococcum. Classification (NCBI taxonomy): domain Eukaryota; kingdom Viridiplantae; phylum Streptophyta; class Magnoliopsida; order Poales; family Poaceae; genus Triticum; species Triticum monococcum. The sequence goes on from CM067842.1 coordinate 612,880,942, forward strand.
GGAGTAATAGTAGTATATGCAGAATCATTTCGATCTACTTGACATGGACATGATGCCTATTTTCATGATCATTGCCTAGATATTCTCATAACTATGCACTTTTCTATCAATTGCTTGGCAGTAATTTGTTCACCCATTGTAATACATGCTATCTTGAGAGAAGCCACTAGTGAAACCTATGGCCCCCGGGTCTCTTGCTTATTATATTGCATACCTTTTATTTATATTGCATCTCTTTTATTTACATCGCATCTCGTTTACTATTTTGCAATCTTTACTTTCCAATCTATACAACAAAAATACCAAAAATATTTATCTTACTATCTTCATCAAATCTCACTTTTGCGAGTGACCGTGAAGGGATTGACAACCCCTTTATCGCATTGGTTGCAAGCTTCTTGATTGTTTGTGCAGGTACTAGGTGACTTGTGCGTTGTCTCCTACTGGATTGATACCTTGGTTCTCAAAAACTGAGGGAAATACTTACGCTACTTTGCTGGATCACCCTTTCCTCTTCAAGGAAAAACCAACGCATGCTCAAGAGGTAGCATTGGGAGACAACCCAACACTTTTACCTACTGTTTTTGTATGTTCACATGATTAGGCTACTGTAGTAATCATGTTTCATTGCTTTTGTTTCAATAAACTGCCAATTAAGACCTTTGAGATGGTCTATGGTGATAGTTGATTTGATCTTGCTGAAAAACAGAAACTTTTGTGCTCGGGAAAACAATTCTCATTTTTAACAGAAGCGTGATAAAATGTTGATTCTTTTTGCAAAAGATTAATAGACAAATTGCCCAGGTTTTTCTAATTTTTCAGAACTTTTGGAGTAGCATAAGTATGGTTGGAGTATACATTACTACAGACTGTTATGTTTTTGCCAAATTCTGTTTTCAATGCATAGTTTGCTTGTTTCCTAGTTTCTGTGGTTTATATTGCTCAATATAAATTGTGGAAATGATATGCTACGGTAGGCATTGTATGAGAACAATTATGAATCTTGTCTTTGACAGTACCAAAGTGGATGATTTGTCTTTATCATACTAACCTATCTCACGAAGTTCCGTCAAGTTTTGTGTGATTGAAGTTTTCAAGTTTTGGGTGAGATGTCAATATGAGGAGAATAAGGAGTGACAAGGCACCCCCAAGGTAATATTCAAGGAATATCCAAGGAACTAAGCTTGGGGATGCCCCAGAAGGCATCTCCTCTTTCGTCTCCAACATTATCGGTAACCTCACTTGGAGCTACATTTTTATTCGTCACATGATATGTGTTTTGCTTGGAGCATCATTTTATTTTGTTAGGATTTGCTTGCTGTTATCTAGAATGATATTTTGCATCTTTATTTTCAATAAAAATGCTAATGATAGCCTTTACCATGCTTATTTTGCAAGTCTATATTTGCTGTTTCAAAATAGAAAGTTTATCACTGTTGCAAAAATTCCATAGAAAAGTCAGAATGTGATAAAATGCTGAAACATTTTAAAAAATAAGATCTGATAAATTTTCTACAGTATGGTAAATCTTCATAATTGTTTGAGTTAAATAAGTATTGATACTCTTGCATTCTTTACAGACTGTACTGTTTTGGCAGATTGCTGTAATGTTTGCTTGTTTAATGATTCTATTTGAGGATATGAGTATTAAATATGCAGAGGCATTTAGTATGCAATGTTGAATAATAATTTTAGTGATTTGCTACAGTATAGAATGATAAGGTTTTTGCATTGGTTTATACTAACTTATCTCACGAGTTCTTGTTGAGTTTTGTGTGGATGAAGTTTTTGAGATTTGGGAAAACCGTGATAAGAGAGGAATTAAGGAGACACAAAAGCTCAAGCTTGGGGATTCCCAAGGCAACCCAAGATAATATTTCAAGAAGTCTCAAGCATCTAAGCTTGGGGATGCCCCGGTAGGCATCCCACCTTTCTTCTTCAACAATTATCGGTTACTATCGGTTGAGCCTAAGTTTTTGCTTCTTCACATGATGTGTGCTATTCTTGGAATGCCATTTTGTTTTGTTTTGCTTGATGTTTTAATAAAATACTTAGATCTGAAACTTTTAAATAAGAGAGAGTCCTCAAATAGCTACCCATTTACATAACTACTCGCTTGATCTTCACTTATATCTTTTTGGAGTAGCTTGTCATTTACTCTTGTGCTTCACTTATATCCCATGAGTAAATTGTAGAATGAATTGAATATCATGAAGTTGAAATTATATCATGCCTAGTGGTAAGTTCACATTGGGTTTAGAAAGTGAAATCTTTTGAAGCTTGACAATCACAATATTGGTTATACAAGCAATTCATGAATAATTAGTATAAGGAAGAGAACTTTCACATGCAAATGCACTATCTTGGAAATATTTTGTGATTGTGAGCCCCCATCAAAATATTATATGCCAAAATTGTTGGCGTTGGACAAGGAAGACAACATAATGGTTTATGTTTGTTCATATTCACATAGAAGTTATATTGTCATAGATCCTTCAACATGTGGTGCTTGCCCCCCATCCTTGCAAGCCAAAAATCCGCACCAAGTAGAGATACTACCTGTGCATCCAAAAACCCTTAAACCCAAATCTTATTTTCAAGAGTCCACCATACCTACCTAAGGATTGAGCAAGATCCTTCAAGTAAGTTGTCAATAAGGTAATAAAAATTGCTTCTAAAAGTGTTAAATCATTTAGTGTAAGAGAAAATTGAGCATTTTACGAACTTGTGATGGCAAAGAATAAAAGTGACAGACTGCATAATAAAGGTTGCTATCATAAGGGGAAATATAACGTGATGTTCATTTGCACTAAGGGGTTGACCATACAAGCAAATAAGCGCATGGCAACCTCTGCTTCCCTCTGCGAAGGGCCTACCTTTTACTTTTATGTATTTACTTTCATGCAAGAGTCAAAGTTTTTCTCTCTCTATTCCCTTTTATTTTTCTCTTTTGGCAAGCATCATGTGGTGAGGAAAGATCTAGGCACATATTTCCAGTTGGATATGGGATAGCATGAGTTATTATTGTTGACATCACCCTTGAGGTGAATATGTTGGGAGGCGAAATTATAAGCCCCTATCTTCCTATGTGTCCAGTTGAAACGGTTTGCTCATGTTTGTGCGGTGAGTGTTAGCAATCATAGAATAATATATGATGGTTGAGTATGTGGAGCTCTTACTTAGACTCTGTTGAATAAGTTGAATTACAATTGCTTGGTGACTGAGAACATAGGTTGTTGAGTTTCAAGAGAATTCATTGTTTGAACCTTAACATGTGAATTGGTTGCTACTTTAACATGAGAAATTTTATGAGAAAGAATTGTTGTTATGATGCTAGGAAAAGTGATTGAAATTGTCATTGATCAAACTTGTGCACTTTGTTAGTATTCACACTTCATAAATTATTTATTTTATCATTTACCTACTCGAGGACGAGTAGGAATTAAGCTTGCGGATGCTGATACGTCTCCAACGTATCTATAATTCATGAAGTATTCTTGCTGTTAAATTATCATTCTTGGATGTTTTACACTCATTTTATAGAAACTTTATATCATTTTTTGGGACTAACCTATTGACCCAGTGCCACTTGTTGTTTTTGCTTGTTTTTTACATCACAGGAAATCAATATCAAACGGAGTCCGAACACCACGAAACTTTTTGTGGATTTTTTAAGGACCAGAAAACATCCATTGGGCCAAAGCAGCACCTAGGGGATGCCCCGAGGGGGCCACAACCCACCAGGGCGCGCCTGGGGGCCCAGGCGGGTTCTGCCCACCTCCGTGGCCTCCCACACCCCCTCTTTGCCCTATAAATTGCCAAATATTCCAAAACCCTCGGGGGTAACCCTAGATGAGAAGTCCTGCTGCCGCAAGCCTCTGTAGCCACCGAAAACCAATCTAGACCCCGTTCCGGCACTCCGCTGGAGGGGGGAATCATCACTAGTGGCCATCTTCATCATCCCGATGGCCACCACGATGAGGAGGGAGTAGTCAACCCTCGGGGCTGAGGGTTTGTACCAGTAGCTATGTGTTTAATCTCTCTCTCTCGTGTTCTTGAGATGTCATGATCTTGATGTATCGCGGGCTTTGTTAATATAGTCAGATCATATGGTGTTTTCACCTCTCCATCTTGTTGTGATGAATTGAGTTTTTTCCTTTGAGATTTCGTTGTTATCGGATTGAATACTTTTATGGATTTGAGAGCACTTGATATATGTCTTGCATATGAATACTCGTGGTGACAATGGGGTATCATATTGATTCACTTGATATGTGTTTTGGCATTCAACTCGCGGATTCCCGCGGTGACATTAGGGTAATCTATGCATAGGGGTTGATGCACGTTCTCGTCTTTTGTTTCTCTGGTAGAAATCTTGGGCACTCTTTGAGGTTCTTTGTGTTGGATTGAGTATTATGAATATGAAATTATTTGGTGTTATTTTAGTATGAACTCTTGGATAGATCGATCGAAAAGAATAGTTGCTAGGTGGTTTCGTACCCTACAAATGATTTATTCTTATGTTCTCCGCTAGATAGGAACTTTGGAGTGATTCTTCATTGCATGTTGAGGGATGTTATATGATCCAATTATATTAGCATTGTTGAGATATTGCACTAGTGAAAGTACGGACCCTAGGCCTCAGTTTCAAGCATTGCAATACCGTTCGTGCTCCATTTTATCAATTGCTACCTTTCTGTTTTTATTGTTCTTATTACAAAAATCAATATCTACTATCCATATTACACTTGTATCACCATCTCTTCGCCGAACTAGTGCACCTATACAAATCACCATTGTATTTGGTGTGTTGGGGACACAAGAGACTTTTTATTATTTGGTTGCAGGGTTGTTTGAGAGAGACCATCTTCATCCTACGCCTCCCACGGATTGATAAAGCTTAGGTCATCCACTTGAGGGAAAATTGCTACAGTCCTACAAAACTCTACGCTTGGAGGCCCAACACGTGTCTACAAGAATAAAGTTGCGTGGTAGACATCAAACCCCAGCATGATCGTTGACCCCTCCAACAAAGTGCCGGTAAAGGCCCCTAGATTGGATCTCGTGGTTCTGGAACTTGCGGTGGCTAGAATTGTGTTTCGTCAACTCCCCTAGGGTTTCTGGAATATTAGAGTATCTATAGAGCTGAGAGGTGGTGGAGGGGGTGCCTGTGGACCCCACTATCCACTAGAGCGCGCCTTGGTGCCTAGTGGGCCCCACAGAGCCCCTTTGGTGCACTTCTTGGGCCTCTTGGTGTCTTCTAGGCAGAAAAAATCTCCAAAAAGTTTTGCTGCATTTGGACTTCATTTGATATAGATATTCTGCGAAGTAAAAAACAAGCAAAAAACAACAACTCGCACTAGGCACTATGTCAATAGGTTAGTCCCAAAAAATGATATAAAGTTGCAACTAAATGAATGTAATACATCCAGCCAAGATTGATAATATAACATCATTGTTGGGGATATAACTATTGGGTATAACCCGCCCAGGAGGGGCCGGGTTATACCAAAGGCGGTTCATCAAGACAAAGCCCATAAGATGTTGAAGATGGCGGTTTATGAAGCAGACTTGCTAAGGACCCGAAGCCCAAAGGCGACTTAAGGCCCATAGGTGTAAAGTGTTGTATATGTGTGACTTGTATTGTAAGGCAAGGGTAGTTAGTCACCGAGCCGGACACATTGTTTATGAGCCGGCCGGGACTCTGTGAGCCGCCGGGCGTCAACCTATGTATATAAAGGGACGACCCGGCGGCGAGTTAGGGCAAGAAACAACACATAGAGAACTAGGTCAAGCGTATTCGCTCCCTGGTAATCGAAACCCAAGCAATACCACCTCAAACTGGACTAGGCCTTTACCTTCACCGCAAGGGGCCGAACCAGTAAAAACTCCTTGTGTCCTTCGTCCCGTTTAACCCCTTTAAGCTAACCTAGTTGCGATGGCTCCACGACTAAGTCCTTCTGCTAGGACATCTGCCGTGACAATTCCACGACAAGCATGGAACAATCAAAAATTATAGATACGTTGCAGACATATTAGTGAGTTTGCAAGTACATTCAAAGTACTCACCTTGCGTGTCATGCCATATTGCAGGTGATGCCATGATTGGTTGCTTGTCGAGGATCCCTGGTTTGTGAGCTAGTATGTGTCCCAGGCAGAGTCCTTGCAGAGTAGAGTCCATCACCATCGCCATTGTTCCGCTGCTAGAAGTCATTCCACTACTACGAGTTGTTTCGCTGCTAGCATATGCTACTTCTTGAGCTTGCGTTGGTTTTTGATGTCTACTATGCAACTTTATTCTTGTAGACATGTGTTGGGCCTCCAAGCGTAGAGTTTTGTAGGATAATAGCAATTTTCCCTCAAGTGGATGGCCTAAGGTTTATCAATCCATGAGAGATGTAGGATGAAGATGGTCTCTCTCAAACGACCTTGCAACCAAATACAAGAAATCTCTTGTGTCCCCAACACACCCAATACAATGGAAAATTGTATAGGTGCACTAGTTCGGTGAAGAGATGGTGATAAAAGTGTAATATGGATGGTATAAATATATTTCTATAATCTGAATAAATAAAAATAGCAAGGTAGAAAATAGTAAATGGGCTCAAAAACGGTTTTGCAATGCTTAAAAACAAGGCCTAGGATCCGTACTTTCACTAGTGCAATCTCTCAACAGTGCTAACATAGTTGGATCATATGATTATCCCTCAAAGTGCAATAAAGAATCACTCCCGAGTTCCTAATAGCGGAGAACAAAAGATAGAAATTGTGTGTAGGGTACGAAACCACCTCAAAGCTATTCTTTCCGTTTGATCTATTCAAGGGTTCGTACTAAAATAACACAAAGCTATTGTTCCCGTTCGATCTATCCTAGAGTTCGTACTAGAATAACACCAAAGAAAATTCATATTCATAATACTCAATCCACACAAAGAATTGTCATTTCATGCCCCTTAAGCAGAAGCTAGGGCGGGTCAAGCGCCACTGCCGTGACATGGGGGAGCTGATGGTGGCTCTGGTTAAGTATGGTGACTCTGATGGTACCAAGGACCCCGAGTCTGATGATGAAAAGTCGGGAATGGGAAAGAAGAGTAGCAACTTCAAAGGGAAGCAGTATAACCCGGCGGGTCTGGGAGGCAACGATAAGCGCAAGGCTGATAATAGTTTGGATTTTTTGGCTAACACCAATACGCAGAATAATGGTCGACATCGTAAGGGAAAGCCGCCTCCTTGCTTTGGAGGGCCAAGTTTCAATCTGGAGCAGCTGCTGAATCAACCCTGCCCGAAGCATAGCACACAGGAAAGGCAAGCCGCGCACCCCTGGAAGGATTGCTTCATTATGAAGGAGTACAAAAATTCCAATCTTTTTCAAAACAATCATGGGCCGGGCGGCGGCTCAGGTTCCGGCTGTCACGGTCCGGGTTACGGCAGTGGTGGTTCTAATTCCAATTTCCAGGGTCAAGGAAATCTAAGTGGATTTAATCAACAGTCTGGTCAGGGGAATCAGTAGCAACAGTCTGGTTATCAAAGCAACCCAAAGCAGTTGAATAGTGGGCAGTATCATGTTTTCACCACGAGTTTGTGCAAGCGGGATCAGAAGCTCCATAAAAGGGCGGTGAACGCCGTTGAGCCGGCGGTTCCCGGTTACTTGCGATGGTCTGAGCAGCCCATTGTGTGGAGTCGTGAGGATCACCCGCCCCGGATTGATAATCCGGGTCACTTGGCGCTGGTGGTGGTACCTCAGGTCAGAGGGTACAAATTCACTAAGGTGCTCATGGATGGAGGCAGCAACATCAATATCCTTTACTATGATACTTTTCGTCGCATGGGATTAACTGACAAAAAACTTAAACCGTCCAATACCATTTTCCATGGAGTGGTGCCTGGTAAGTCGGCGTACCCGATGGGCAAGATTGCTTTGGAAGTAGCCTTTGGGGATGAGTACGATTCCAGAGCGGAGACTTTAACATTTGAAGTTGTTAAGATCCAGAGCCCATATCATGCTCTGTTTGGACGGTCGGCTTATGCAAAATTTATGGCAAGGTCGTGTTATATTTATTTGCAACTTAAGATGTCGGGTCACAAGGGCACTATCACGGGGCATGGAAGTCGCAAGATAGCCTTGGAGTGTGAAGAAGGTGATGTTGCTTACGCTAAGTCTGTTTGTACAACAGAGGAATTGAAATTTTACAAGGATAATGTTGACCCAGCAGATATGGCGTCTCTGAAGAAGCCAACCATAGAGCATGACCCCTTGTTGAAGTTCAAGACGGCAGATGACACTAAGCTAGTTGATTTCGTTCCTGGCGATTCATCCAAGCAGTTCAGCATCAGTGCTAATCTGGATCCAAAATAGGAAAGCACGCTCATCAGTACATCCGTGAGAACCGGGACATCTTTGCATGGAAACCTTGTGATATGCCAGGTGTACCGAGGGACCTCGCTGAGCACACTCTTAATATTGATACGAAGTTTAAACCGGTCAAGCAATTCCTTCGTCGCTTTAATGAAGAGAGGTGTAAGGCCATTGGTGAAGAAGTGGCCCAGCTTTCGGCAGCTAGGTTCATTGTTGAAGTTTTTCATCCTAAGTGGTTGGCGAACCCGGTGTTTATACTTAATAAGAATGGCACTTGCATATCTGTGTGGATTACACAGATTTAAACAAGGCTTGTCTGGCTGATCCTTTTGCCCCCCCCCCCCCCCGTATTGATCAAATTATTGATGCTACGGCGGGTTGTGAGCGTTTGAGCTTTCTGGATGCTTATTCTGGTTATCATCAGATCAAGATGGCGGTTAAGGACCAGGAGAAGACATCTTTCATCACTCCCTTCGGAGTCTTTTGTTATGTGTCGATGCCTTTTGGGCTCAAGAGTGCCCAGGCGACTTACCAGCGATGTGTGCAAAATTGTCATCATGACCAGATTGGACGCGATGTTCATGCTTATGTGGATGATATTGTGGCGAAATCCAGGAAGGAGACCCTGATAGATGATTTGAGGAGACCTTTGACAATCTCCGGGTCTACAATATGATGCTTAACTCGGCCAAGTGTGTTTTTGGTGTGCCAGCAGGCAAACTCTTGGGCTTTCTAGTTTCTGAGTGGGGTATTGAAGCTAACCCGGAGAAAATTATGGCTATTACTTCTCTGGCTAAGCCGGCGTGCATCAATGATGTTCAGCGCCTGGCAGGTCGAATTACGGCTTTAAGCCGGTTGGGTGAAAATGCTATCCCTCTTTACCAAATGATGAAGAAGACAGATCACTTTGTCTGGAGTGATGCTGCTGATCAGGCATTTGAGGCCTTGAAGAAACAGTTAGCTGAGCCACCGGTTCTCGTTGCTTCGATTGATAAAGAGCCCTTGTTGTTATATGTGGCAGCCAACAGCCGAGCTGTTAGTGTAGCCATTGTGGTGGAAAGGAAGGAATCAGGCAAGGAGCATCCGGTTTACTACATCAGTGAAGTACTCATTGAGTCCAAGCAGCGATACCCACATTGGCAGAAGCTTGTATATGGGGTGCTCATGGCTAGTCGAAAGCTCAAGCAGTATTTTCTGGGTCATCCCATCATTGTGGTCAGTTTTGCCCCTTTAGGGGATATCATTCAAAACCGAGAAGCCACAGGCCGGGTAGCCAAGTGGGCCATTGAGCTTGGACCCCATGGTTTGAAGTATATGCCTCACACAACTATCAAATCTCAAGCACTTGTAGACTTCATAAATGATTGGACAGAGTTGCAGATACCTAAAGAGAAGCCGGATAGCACATATTGGACTATTCACTTTGATGGGTCCAGGCAATTGGAAGGCTCGGGGGCTGGAGTTGTCTTGACTTCCCCGCGAGGTGATAAATTTCGTTATGTTTTAAGGTTGATGTTCCCTTGTACTAATAATGCAGCTGAGTATGAAGCCTTGCTCCATGGTCTTTGAATGGCTAAGGAAATGAACTTAAACTGGGTGAGGTGTTTCGGCGACTCAGATTTGGTAGCCCAGCAAGTTTCTCCCACTTGGGATTCTAAGGACCCACTCATGGCGGCTTATCGCCGAGAGGTTAATGCTATTGCAGGGCACTTCAAGGGTTATCAAGTGGTACATGTTGATCGTAGGGAAAATGAGGCGGCTGATGCTTTGAGACGGTTAGGATCCTAGCGTAAGTCGGTGCCACCTAACACCTTCTTGGATATTCTGCATAACCCTTCAGTTAAATTGCCTACATAGGAAGATCTTGCTATTCCTGACCCAGGGGCGCAATTAGTGGAGGCTCTTCATGCTATTCCTAATTGGACAGTTCCATATTTCGCTTATATGACCCGGGGCGAGTTACCTAAAGATGAAACTTTAGCCAGGCAGATAACCCAGCGGTCTAAGTCGATGAGAATTGTCAATGGAGAGTTGCACCATTGTAGTGTTATAAGGGCATTTCAACGTTGTGTTTCTCCAGAGGAGGGTTGTGAGATTCTACGTGAAATTCATGAAGGAGATTGTGGTCATCATGTCGGCTCAAAATCTCTTGTGGCCAAGGCTTTTCGTCATGGATTTTATTGGCTGATGGCTCATGCTGATGCAGAAGATTTGGTCAGTAAATGTGATGGTTGTCAGAAATTCTCATGACGAGCTCATATGCCGGCTCAAGAATTGAGGATGATCCCAATTGCTTGGTCATTTGCGGTATGGGGGCTTGATATGGTCGGGCCTTTCAAAAGGTCCAAGGATAAAAAGACTCACCTTTTGGTGGCAGTTGACAAATTTACGAAGTGGGTGGAGGCAGAGCCGGTCAGTAAGTGTGATGTAGCGACGGCGGTTCAATTTTATCAAAAAGGTGATATTCCGTTGCTTTCCCCACAGCATTATAATTGATAATGGCACTAATCTGTCTAAAGGTGCTACGGAAGAATTTTGCCAACGTGAGCATATTCGACTTGATGTGTCATCAGTGGCTCACCCTCATTCTAATGCTCAAGCCGAAAGAGCCAATCAAGAAATTTTGAGAGGCATCAAGCCCTGGCTTATGGTCCCTTTGCAGAGGATGTCGGATTGTTGGGTGGAAGAATTACCCTCTGTGTTATGGAGCATCAACACCACCCCTAACAGATGTACGGGTTACATGCCTTTCTTCATGGTTTACGGAGCAGAGGCAATTCTCCCTAGTGACATCCGTCACGATTTGCCTTGTGTAGCGTCTTATGTTGAAGCTGGTAATGAAAAAGCACGTCAGGATGCACTTGACCTGTTGGATGAGGAGCGTGACCTTGCGGCGGCTTGTTCGGTGATTTACCAGCAAGATCTGCGTCGCTATCACAACCGTCGGGTTAAAACAAGAACCTTTTAGGAAGGTGATTTGGTACTCCAGCTTATCCAGGATCAATCTGATATGCACAAGCTATCCCCACCTTGGGAAGGGCCCTTTGTGGTCAGCAAATCTGAACAATGGGCCATACTACCTTATCGATGTTCGAGACCACAAGGACTCACGCACGTCGGAGGAGGAGACCCGCTGGCCGTGGAATATTGCTCATCTTCGGCCTTACTACAACTGAGCCACGGGCTCTTGTGATGTACATATTATGACAATGTATATATTATGATGAATATAATAAAGCCGGCATCCCTGATAATTCAGGGCCTCTGTTGTTTCATTTCTGATAATAATGAGTCTTTATTATCATGATCACTTGGGGGCTTCCTGCTCATTGAGCATAGCTATGACTAACCTTTTGGTCCAGCTTGTACGCCATGATTATAAAACACTTGGGGCTTCCTGCTCATTGAGCATAGCTATGACTACCCTTGTGGATCCGGCTTATATGCCTGGAATAAAATGTTAGTTCGGGGCTCTTTGTTCAACGAACAAGATTTTTTGATGACCCTTATAATAGGCTTGGAAGCCAGGTGTATTCACCTAAAAACCCGGGTTGAGCTGCCTTTTTAAGTCTGCCACTCCGCCCAGATTGACTAGAATGACTCGCCGTACTTTTGACAAGTCAATCTTATACAGACCCTGAACTTGTCAAAGTTAAAACGACGATTGGTCATGTGAGGCCCGGCTTATAAGGTTTGCATGAAGGTTTAACTCAGCGGCTGTGTGGCCCTTCGAAAGCACTTGATTTTTAGGCTTGGCAGCCTATGAAAAGCCTTGTTTTTATCTTTTGATTTATATTTGAAAGTTTTTGAGGTTCATATCTCGTGACATGTTAATACATGGTTGAAAACCGATGAAGGCTATGATGCCTTATGGCTCATATATGAAATTATCCGGTGTTAATTAACCCGACCTGGCTTTGGACTATAAGTCGCCAGTGTATGATGATCTTATATACTTGGAAGCGCTCTGCTCTAAGTTTTGGGATATTACCCCTTACTGCATATGGCGTTGTAAGCCGGCAGTATATGACAATTTGACAGGGCATTGTACTCTCAATCTTTTGGGTTGTCACCCTTATTGCACTGGTATGATAAGCCGGCAGTGCGAGCAAAATCACAGGTATGATACTTTTGTTATGATTATATATGGTTATGATTAAACCGGCCCTGGTTATGGACTGTTTTAGTCATCAGTGGTTTTATATGGGGTATTATAACCCGTCCTACAGTAAACCGCCAAGGCACTTGTGATTTGTTTGTATGCAGGAACAGACTCAAATTGATGATATTATAAGCATAAGTGGTAGATCTTACATTGGCGGATCAGCAGTGTTATGCAAAATAAAAACATGCACAATGGCATGGCGGATCAAGAGTTTAACTAGCCTATTACAAGGCATCTGATGGCCCAATAAGAATAAGTGTTTTGGAGATGTTAACACAACAAAGTATTTGGCTTGATAATCCGGCTCATGACTATTGGCGGGTTGAAGCCTCCGGGTCATCCTGTGCTTCTTCTTCATCCTTAGCTCCTTGCTTATCCATCAGCTGGAAGTCAGGCGTAGCCCAGTCGATACCGGTCAACGCTCTAAACACAACTTCATCATCAATAAGATTTGATGGATCTATGTCGGGAGCGAAGGTATGCTTACGAATTAATGGGATGAGATTTGCCTCCTGATGAATCGGTGCCTTCACTTTTTGATTGTTAGCTGATACATCTCCAACGTATCTATAATTTTTGATCGCTCCATGCTATATTATCTACTATTTTGGACTATATTGGGCTTTATTTTCCACTTTTATATTATTTTTCGGACTAACCTATTAACTGGAGGCCCAGCCCAGAATTGTTGTTTTTTGCCTATTTCAGTGTTTCGAAGAAACGGAATATCAAACGGAGTCCAAACGGAATAAAATCTTCGGGAACGTGATTTTCTCACCGAACGTGATCCAGGAGACTTGGACCCTGCTCCAAGGAACAAAAGAGGCGGTCACGAGGGTGGGGGCGCCCCCCCTAGGGCGCGCCCCCTACCTCGTGGGCCCCTTGTTGCTCCTCCGGCGTACTTCTTCCTCCTGTATATACACACGTAGCCCCAAACGATCAGAAAAGGAGCCAAAAACCTAATTCCACCGCCGCAACTTTCTGTATCCACGAGATCCCATATTGGGGCATGTTCCGGAGCTCCACCGGAAGAGGGTCGTCATCACGGAGGGCTTCTACATCATCCTAGCCCCTCCGATGAAGTGTGAGTAGTTTACCTCAGACCTTCGGGTCCATAGTTAGTAGCTAGATGGCTTCTTCTCTCTCTTTGAATCTCAATACAAAGTTCTCCCCCTCTCTTGTGGAGATCTATTCGATGTAATCTTCTTTCTGCGGTGTGTTTGTTGAGACCGATGAATTGTGGGTTTATGATCAAGTCTATCTATGAATAATATTTGAATCTTCTCTGAATTCTTTTATGTATGATTGGTTATCTTTGCAAGTCTCTTCGAATTATTCGTTTGGTTTGGCCAACTAGATTGGTAGTTCTTGCCATGGGAGAAGTGCTTAGCTTTGGGTTCGATCTTGCGGTGTCCTTACCCAGTGACAGAAGGGGCAGCAAGGCACGTATTGCATCGTTGCCATCGAGGATAACAAGATGGGGTTTATTTCATATTGCATGAATTTATCTCTCTACATCATGTCATCTTGCTTAAGGTGTTACTCTGTTTTTACCTTAATACTCTAGATGCATGCTGGATAGTGGTCGATGAGTGGAGTAATAGTGTAGATGCAGAATCGTTTCGATCTACTTGTCACGGACGTGATGCCTATATACATGATCATGCCTAGATATTCTAATAACTATGCTCAATTCTGTCAATTGCTCAACAGTAATTTGTTCACCCACCATAGAATACTTATGCTCTTGAGAGAAGCCACTAGTGAAACCTATGGCCCCCGGGTCTATTCTCATCATATCAATCTCCATTACTTTAATCTTGCTTTGCTTTTTTACTTTGCTTTTACTTTTTACTTTGCATCTTTATACCAAAAATATTTTATCTATCAGATCTCACTCTCGTAAGTGACCGTGAAGGGATTGACAACCCCTAATCGCGTTGGTTGCGAGTAGCTATCGCTCTGTGCATGTACGAGGGACTTGAGCGTGGCCTCCTACTGGATTGATACCTTGGTTCTCAAAAACTGAGGGAAATACTTACGCTACTCTACTGCATCATCCCTTCCTCTTCGGGGAAAACCAACGCAAGCTCAAGACGTAGCAGGAAGGATTTCTGGCACCGTTGCCGGGGAGTCTACGCAAAAAGTCAACATACCAAGTACCCATCACAATCCCTATATCTCGCATTACATTATTTGCCATTTGCCTCTCATTTTCCTCTCCCCCAATTCACCCTTGCCGTTTTATTCGCCCTCCCTCTCTCTCTATCCTCCCTCTCTTTTCCGCTTGCCTCTTGTTTGCTCGTGTGCTAGTTGTTCTCTTATCATCATGCCTAGTCTCATATCTTCTCCATTGTCTCCCGAGAGTGAAGTTCTAAATTTTAAACAAAGGGAGGGAGAAAATCTAAAAGATGCTTGGTATAGAATTTGCAATGCTCAAAATAGATCTACCAGGAAGCAATCTACCTTAGTTCTTCTCCGCAATTTTTATCTAGGTGTTAATCCTTGGTATAGATATATCCTCGATACCATTACCAGAGGGAACTTCTTGGGTAGCCATAATTTTGATTCTTATAATGCTATGCTCAATTTATTTGGCTCACCACCTCTTTTGGTTAATGGAACCATGTTAACTTTGGAGCATGTTATGCAAAGACTTGAAATTATTGAAAATAAAGTTGCTACTATTGACTCAATTGAAAATCTAGATAAAAAGATCCACAATCAAATTACTCAATATGGATCTAAGGTAGGAATGACTTTGAAAAATATTAAGGAAAAAGAACCCATAGTTAATGATAAAATGAACTTAGATTCTACTAGAACTGATAAACTTGAGGGTATCATTACAAACTTGGGAACCGCTTTTTCTTCCGTAAAGAATACTCCAAGTCCTCCTACTAAAATTGCCAAGCTTATGTATGTTCCTAAAAATAAGGGTGAATCATCTAAGGAAACTGCGGATCTTAAATCTATAAGTATTCATCCCAATCTTTTTGATATCATTAAGGAATAATCACTAGAAAGAAAGAAATTCCTCAGGGAAACAGATTCCTCATCGAAGAATTGCCTACCAAAGATGGCAATACCTAGATCTATCCTCGCTTTTATGCCTAGCTAGGGGCATTAAACGATAGCGCTTGTTGGGAGGCAACCCAATTTTATTTTTATTCCTTGCCTTTTGCTACTGCTTAGAAATAAATTAATTATTTAGCCTCTGTTTTGGTTGTGTTTTTTGTGTTTAATTAGTGTTTGTGCCAACTAGAACCGTTGGGAAGACTTGGGGAAAGTCTTGTTGAACTTGCTGTAAAAAAACAGAAACTTTAGCGCTCGCGAGAACTGCTGTAATTTTTATTTGAAGAGTTATATTTAGTCAATTATTTTTTCAGATGATTAATAGATAAATTACTCACGTCCAGAAATTTATTTTAGAATTTTTGGGGTTCCAGATCTTGCGCTAGCTACAGATTACTACAGACTGTTCTGTTTTTGACAGATTCTGTTTTTCGTGTGTTGTTTGCTTATTTTGATGAATCTATGGCTAGTAAAATAGTTTATAATCCATAGAGAAGTTGGAATACAGTAGGTTTAACACCAATATAAATAAATAATGAGTTCATTACAGTACCTTGAAGTGGTCTTTTGTTTTCTTTCGCTAACGGAGCTCACGAGTTTTCTATTTTGAGTTTTGTGTTGTGAAGTTTTCAAGTTTTGGGTGAATTCTTTTGATGGATCATGGAACAAGGAGTGGCAAGAGCCTAAGCTTGGGGATGCCCATGGCACCCCCAAGATAATCCAAAGACACCAAAAAGTCAAAGCTTGGGGATGCCCCGGAAGGCATCCCCTCTTTCGTCCACTTCCATCGGTAATTTACTTGGAGCTATATTTTTATTCACCAACATGATATGTGTTTTGCTTGGAGCGTCTTGTATTATTTGTGTCTTTGTGTCTTAGTATGCCACAATCATCCTTGCTGTACACACCTTTTGAGAGAGCCATACATGAATTAAAATTTGATAGAATACTCTATGTGCTTCACTTATATCTTTTGAGCTAAGTAGTTTTGCTCTATGTGCTTCACTTATATCTTTTGAGCTAGTTAATTTTGCTCTATGTGCTTCACTTAGATATTTTAGAGCATGGTGGTAGATTTGTTTTAAAGAAACTATTGATCTCTCATGCTTCACTTAAATTATTTTGAGAGTCTCTTAATAGCATGGTAACTTGCTTAATAATAATATGCTTGGTATTCAAGATTTGTGAAACTTTCTTTTGAGTGTGTTGAATACTAAGAAAAGATTGAAGCATGATAATTGTTTTGAGATATGGAGGTGATAATATTAAAGTCATGCTAGTTGAGTAGTTGTGAATTTAAAGAATACTTTTGTTAAAGTTTGTGATTCCCGTAGCATGCACGTATGGTGAACCGTTATGTTACGAAGTCGGAGCATGATTTATTTATTGATTGTCTTCCTTATGAGTGGCAGTCGGGGACGAGCGATGGTCTTTTCCTACCAATCTATCCCCCTAGGAGCATGCGCGTAATACTTTGCTTTGATAACTTCTAGATTTTTGCAATAAGTACATGAGTTCTTTATGACTAATGTTGAGTCCATGGATTATACGCACTCTCACACTTCCACCCTTGCTAGCCTCTCTAATACCGCGCACCTTTCGCCGGTATCATACACCTACCATATACCTTCCTCAAAACAGCCACCATACCTACCTATTATGGCATTTCCATAAGCCATTCCGAGATATATTGCCATGCAACTTTCCACCACCTAGTTCATCATGACACATTCATCATTGTCATATTGCTTAGCATGATCATGTAGTTGACATAGTATTTGTGGCAAAGCCACCGTTCATAATTTCTTCATACTTGTCACTCTTGATTCATTGCATATCCTGGTACACCACCGGAGGCATTCATATAGAGTCATACTTTGTTTTAGAATCGAGTTGTAATCATTGAGTTGTAAATAAATAAAAGTGTGATGATCATCATTCAATAGAGCATTGTCCCAATAAAAAAAGAGAAAGGCCAAAGAAAAAAAAGAAGGCCCAAAAAAGAAAATAAATAAAAAGGGGCAATGCTACTATCTTTTTTTCCACACTTGTGCTTCAAAGTAGCACCATGATATAGCGAGTCTCATATATTATGCTTCAAAGTAGCACCATGTTCTTCATATAGAGAGTCTCATATGTTGTCACTTTCATATACTAGTGGGAATTTTACATTATAGAACTTGGCTTGCATATTCCAATGATGGGCTTCCTCAAATTGCCCTAGGTCTTCATGAGCAAGCAAGTTGGATGCACACCCACTAGTTTCTTTTGTTGAGCTTTCATACATTTATATCTCTAGTGCACCCGTTGCATGGCAATCCCTACTCACTCACATTGATATCTATTGATGGGCATCTCCATAGCCCGTTGATACGCCTAGTTGATGTGAGACTATCTTCCCCTCCTTTTTTGTCTTCTCCACAACCACCATTCTATTCCACCTATAGTGCTATATCCATGGCTCACGCTCATGTATTGCGTGAAGATTGAAAAAGTTTTGAAAAAGTTAGAGTATGAAACAATTGCTTGGCTTATCATCGGGGTTGTGCATGATTTAAATACTTTGTGTGGTGAAGATGGAGCATAGTTAGACTATATGATTTTGTAGGGATAACTTTCTTTGGCCATGTTATTTTGAGAAGACATAATTGCTTTGTTAGTATGCTTGAAGTATTATTATTTTTATGTCAATATAAACTTTTGTCTTGAATCTTTCTAATCTGAATATTCATACCACAAGTAAGAAGATTTGCATTGAAATTATGCCAAGTAGCACTCCGCATCAAAAATTCTCTTTTTATCATTTACCTACTCGAGGACGAGCAGGAATTAAGCTTGGGGATGCCTGATACGTCTCCAACGTATCTATAATTTTTTATTGCTCCATGCTATATTATCTACTGTTTTGGACTATATTGGGCTTTATTTTCCACTTTTATATTATTTTTGGGACTAACCTATTAACCGGAGGCCCAGCCAAGAATTGTTGTTTTTCGCCTATTTCAGTGTTTCGATGAAACGGAATATCAAACGGAGTCCAAATGGAATAAAATCTTCGGGAACGTGATTTTCTCACCGAACGTGATCCGGGAGACTTGGACCCTGCTCTAAGGAACAAAAGAGGCGGTCACGAGGGTGGGGGCGCCCCCCCTAGGGCGTGCCCCCTGCCTCGTGGGCCCCTCATTGCTCCTCCGGCGTACTTCTTCCTCCTATATATACACACGTACCCCCAAACGATCAGAACAGGAGCCAAAAACCTAATTCCACCACCGCAGCTTCCTGTATCCACGAGATCCCATCTTGGGGCCTGTTCTGGAGCTCCACCGGAAGAGGGCCATCATCACGGAGGGCTTCCACATCATCCTAGCCCCTCCGATGAAGTGTGAGTAGTTTACCTCAGACCTTCGGGTCCATAGTTAGTAGCTAGATGGCTTCTTCTCTCTCTTTGAATCTCAATACAAAGTTCTCCCCCTCTCTTGTGGAGATCTATTCGATGTAATCTTCTTTTTGCGGCGTGTTTGTTGAGACCGATGAATTGTGGGTTTATGATCAAGTCTATCTATGAATAATATTTGAATCTTCTCTAAATTCTTTTATGTATGATTGGTTATCTTTGCAAGTCTCTTCGAATTATCCGTTTGATTTGGCCAACTAGATTGGTAGTTCTTGCCATGGGAGAAGTGCTTAGCTTTGGGTTCGATCTTGCGGTGTCCTTACCCAGTGACAGAAGGGGCAGCAAGGCACGTATTGCATCATTGCCATCGAGGATAACAAGATGGGGTTTATTTCATATTGCATGAATTTATCTCTCTACATCATGTCATCTTGCTTAAGGCGTTACTCTATTTTTAACTTAATACTCTAGATGCATGCTGGATAGCAGTCGATGAGTGGAGTAATAGTAGTAGATGCAGAATCGTTTCGATCTACTTGTCACGGGCATGATGCCTATATACATGATCATGCCTAGATATTCTCATAACTATGCTCAATTCTGTCAATTGCTCAACAGTAATTTGTTCACCCACCATAGAATACGTATGCTCTTGAGAGAAGCCACTAGTGAAACCTATGGCCCCCGGGTCTATTCTCATCATATCAATCTCCATTACTTTAATCTTGCTTTGCTTTTTTACTTTGCTTTTACTTTTTACTTTGCATCTTTATACCAAAAATATTTTATCTATCAGATCTCACTCTCGTAAGTGACTGTGAAGGGATTGACAACCCCTAATCGCGTTGGTTGCGAGTAGCTATCGCTTTGTGCAGGTACAAGGGACTTGAGCGTGGCCTCCTACTGGATTGATACCTTGGTTCTCAAAAACTGAGGGAAATACTTACGCTACTCTGTTGCATCATCCCTTCCTCTTCAGGGAAAACCAACGCAAGCTCAAGATGTAGCATTGGCATCATAAGCCGCCTGATACTGTGATAGCTTGGTCTCTTCAGCCAGCCGGGTTGCCAATGGACGCATTGATCTTACTATCTCTGCAAAATCATCTGCACTGAAGGGCGTCTCATCCTCTTTGACACTTGGGCAACCGTTGGCCAGATCCTCCGGGTCAAGATCTGCTTGCCATGCTTTAGCCCGGCTTAGGGAAGTTAAAGTGTCGGCTCTGGCAGAGGCTCGTTTCAGCTCTTCAATCCTCTCGGGCACTACTGACAACCTTTCCAATGTCTCTTTGATAAGAGTAGGCGACCGTTTTTTTGTGAAGAGCAGCAACAATGGTCCGTTGAGCACCAGTATATAATTGTTCGACCAGAGTGTAGACAGCCTTCAACCGGACGCGCATGTCTGAGCCCAAATTGACGCTTCGAGAGCCTGTATCAATTCATTATTAATAAGTCGGCACGATTTATAGCAGATTTATTGGGATCAAGGTTAGTGCTTACCGAAGATAGCTAGTGACATGTTGTTGATTTGCTGTCTTAAGTTGGACAATTCGTCAGTCACCGGCTTAAGAGCGGCTTCAGCTTCTTCTGCTCTTTTTAGTAGAGCCGCCTTTTCAGTTTCCCAACTATCTTTGTCAGCACTGAAGGTCTTTTTGAGTTGCTCAATGTTTTCCAAAGAAATCCTCAATTCCAATTGGGCCTTGGATGTTTCAGATTGTTGAGTTTTTATGTTGGCCTTCAGATCATTCAGCTGCGAGTCCTTCTCAGAAAGTTCAACCTATGATATAAACATAGACAAAATATTGTGAGTATTGCTAAAGTCCCAAGTACAATACAAATATTATACTTGGCACTTGGGTGCTAATGCATATTTGCTCTTAAGAACAATTTTTGAAGTCCCAAGCACAATATAAATATTGTACTTGGCCCCTGGGGGCTAATGTATGTTGCTCTTTTATTAAGACAGAATCATTGTCTGAGCCGGACAAATGATGTGATCCGTTTAACAAAGACTACTGTTTGGATTGTTGATTTCAAACAAGATGATTAGTCCCGGCTTATTCATGACAGATTAAGCCAGCACTTGGGGGCTACGGAAGCAAAGTTGATTTCTTGCTACTTAAGTCCCGGCTTAATATATTTATTAAGCCGGCCCTTGGGGGTTACACATGCAAAATTGAAGTACTAGTGTTATAAGTCCCGGTTCATATTGAAAGCATAAACCGGCCCTTGGGGGCTACTTGATTTGATCTATGCAGCTACTGAAGTTTACATTACATTTCTATTCTATCATGTCCAATAAACTTGGGGGCTAAGGGACGTATATTCATATGAAAAGAGAATGGTGAGTAAGTTACTTCATGGCGTTCCTTCATCAAATTGATCAAACCAGCTTCAAAGTCTCGGTTGGTGTACAGACGGTTCAAGTACCCAGAGTGGATGTCTTGGGCGCTGAAATGGGCATAGCTATCCAAGTCCACCTTCCACTTGCCTTTATCTTCAGTAGAAATTTCTTCCTTGGCACTGTGCTTAGATAAGGCGGTAGGTTGACCCGGAGCTGTGAATCCAACCCCAGTAACAATAACATCATCAGCCTTCTCCTCAGCAGGCTTAATCGGGCTTGGCGGCTTAGAAATATCCGGTTCAACATCCATGTGATCTATGGAAGCTTCATGGTGTTGAGGTGGCGGGTCATCAATAATATCTTCAGCAATTGGTTGTTGTTCTGGCTCAAATGAGATGACGTCGTCGACCAGCTTATTCAACTTTGCTTTCTTGCTGGGTTTAGCCTGGCCCCTGAAAATAAGAAGCATAAAGAGGTCAATGTAATGATCAGGTATATGGTTTGAATAGTTGAAAATGTTCTTACCCAGGTACAGTCTTGAAAGCTGGGATTTGAGTTCTCGTTGACTCGCTAGAGGAGGAATGAGAAGTCCCCTGATAGTTTGAATCAGACGGGTTAAGAGGTTGTCGGAAATAACCCGCCTTGGAATAAAGTATATCAGAAATATGTAAGACCTCTGGGTGGCGTTTGCGAGCCGGCGTGTTTGGTAAGCTGGAGGAAGTAATTACACCACCACTATGCCAGGTGGTGCGGCGAGCTTCATGTTGCTGTTTCTTTAAAAGAAAGTTGGGATCCAAGTGAGCTAGAGGATGAGAAAAGCTTACTTTCCGGCTTGCGTGTCAGGTTTTCTGTGATGGCAGAGGTTCTGAGCTGGAAGAAATAATAATTACCTTTGTGTCACCTGCACGGCTGGCTTCCGCATCGTCCTGATAACAATCATTGTAAATGAGATGTATAAAAAAAGAGCCAAGGGAGTCAAGTTCTACCTCTAACTCATCATCATCATCTTCGTCATCAATGTTTACACCAACGGGTTCGGCGGCCTTCTTCTTGGCAGGTTTCTTGGTGACCTTGGTTTTGGTACAGGCCGGTTTAGCCGGCTTATCTTGTGGTTTCTTCTTACAAAATGGAGAATCAGCCTTGTAAAGTCAAAAAGGTCATAAGCAGGTATAATTATTAAAAATGCTGATGCATCGAAAGATGTGCAAACTTACGGCTGGCGGCTTGTTGAAGGTGCTAAAAGGACTAAGTCCTATCTTGCTGCATTCTTTTAAAGGTTCGTTCAGCAATTTTTTGGTGGCTTCATTGATTGTTGCATTAGACAGTTGGATGTTGCAATGGCGCTGGGGATCTTTCACATTGCCAGTATATTCACACATTAAGCCGGGGCGACGGCTTAATGGCAAGATACTCCAGGACACCTAGCACTGCACAAGGTCGATGTCGGTAAAACCATTGGCCATAAGGGCTCTGAGCTTTGAAAATGATGGTGCATATTTGACCCGATCCTTTGCACTGAGCAGTGAGGGGAGTGGATGTATGCTCCTAAGCTAGTGTTCGCGGTAACCCGATAAGGGATTTTTGTTGGATGGAGATGTGTCTTGACAATAGAACCAAGTCTGGTTCCAGCCTTTGGGGTGACTTGGGAAACTGACGTCTTTCCTCTTTTGAATTGAAACCCCACCGAGTTCGGTGTTGGGCCCATCAACAAATTCAGTATGGCCGTTTAAATAGTAGAACTCTCTGAATAAATCAACTGTGGGCTCCTCTTGAAGATAAGCTTCGTAGAACACTTGGAAATTGCAAATGTTGGACATGGAGTTGGGTCTGATATCTTGAGGGTGAAATTGGAGAAAATGAAGCACATCATGGAAGAACTTTGAGCCGGGTGGGCTGAACCCCTGACTCAGGTGATCAGCAAAAACAATCACTTCTCCGTCCTTGGGTTTAGGAGGAAATTCTTCACCAGGGACCCTCCAGTGAATGACTTCTTTTTTGGCTAAGGCGCCAGTTGCAATATAATTGTTCAAGTCTTCCTCGGTAACCCGGGATTGGACCTAGTTACAAGCAGAATATGTCTTAGCCATTATCAATGAGCTGAAAGAAAGATTGTGCCAGTTCAACACTTTATGGTTAAGTCGGTTGACAAGTTACAAGGTGAATAACAATGAAGCATGCATAAGTGGTAAACTGGAAGGTGGCATTGAAATTATGAAATGAGCTATTGGCGGCTTAAGAGGGGACTAATGGTACCTGGCGGGTTACGCTTTCTGAAGTTAAGCCGCCCATACAAATATTGAGTTACAGATCTGAGAATGAAAAATTGCTAAGTATTGGAAAAATTGTTTCATAGATGGATGCTATAATTTTGGATCTGCAGCACTTCAAATAATGAAAAATATTTAGATCTAAATTGCAGTACGTGAGCAGTTCATATGTCCAGATTGGTTTTCTTACACAAGGGAGATGGTCTAATAACAGAAATAAGTACCGCAACTACCGCCGCATAGGAGGGGAGCTAAGTTTGAATCAAAGGTTACAAGCTACAGCGAAGAACAAGGATGAACACCGACGAACTTGTAGGAAACCCTAATGGGATCTAGAGGAAAGGAATGAGGATAACTCACTAGAGTTGTTGAGCGACGGAGGCGCGGGACCGAACTCTGGACAAATCAGGTAGATGCAGCGGCCGTTGTCGAGGCAGTAGTTGAGGTCGAGGATGGTGGCGGAGCTCGGGCGCTGAGACGACGTGAGGAAGAAGAAAGCGATGAAGAGGCAAGGAGGGAAAGTGAAAGGGACCCCTAGCCCTATTTATAAGGCTGGAAAGATAAGTGGCAGGCACAGGAATCAAGGAGTTAAAAAATGGATATGTGACGGTGTGGACGCCTCGATTTTCAGAGGTTCATTAAAAGAGAAGATGTATTAAAGATATGGGCTTTGTGTAATATTAATGACAGGTGACGTCATGGCGGGTTACCACAATCCTAGGAGATGACGTCACGATGGGTTACAGAGCCTCGCAAGAATAAATGAAGAAGGATTTTTCTAAAGTGTTGAAGATTGACATGAACAAGTTCAAATCAACCTGGGGCATAATGTTGGGGATATAACTATTGGGTATGACCCGCCCAGGAGGGGCCGGGTTATACCAAAGGCGGTTCATCAAGACAAAGCCCATAAGATGTTGAAGATGGCGGTTTATGAAGCAGACTTGCTAAGGACCCGAAGCCCAAAGGTGACTTAAGGCCGATAGGTGTAAACCGCTGTATATGTGTGACTTGTATTGTAAGGAAAGGGTAGTTAGTCACCGAGCCGGACACATTGTTTATGAGCCGGTCGGGACTCCGTGAGCCACCAGGCGTCAACCTGTGTATATAAAGGGACAACCCGGCGGTGAGTTAGGGCAAGAACCAACACATAGAGAACTAGGTCAAGCATATTCGCTCCTTGGTAATCGAAACCCAATCAATACCACCTCAAACTGGACTAGGCCTTTACCTTCACCGCAAGGGGCTGAACCAATATAAAGTCCTTGTGTCCTTCATCCCGTTTAACCCCTTTAAGCTAACCTAGTTGCGATGGCTCCATGACTAAGTCCTTCCGCTAGGACATCTACCGTGACAATTCCACGACAAGCATGGGACAATAAAAAATTATAGATACGTTGCAGACATATTGGTGAGTTCGCGAGTACATTGAAAGTACTCACCTTGCGTGTCATGCCATATTGCAGGTGATGCCATGATTGGTTGCTTGTCGAGGATCCCTAGTTTGCGAGATAGGATGTGTCCCAGGCAGAGTCCTTGCGGAGTAGAGTCCATCACCATCGCCATTGTTCTGCTGCTAGAAGTCATTCCACTGCTACAAGTTGTTCTGCTGCTAGCATATGCTACTTCTTGAGCTTGCATTGGTTTTTGATGTCTACTACGCAACTTTATTCTTATAGACACGTGTTGGGCCTCCAAGCGCAGAGTTTTGTAGGACAGTAGAAATTTTCCCTCAAGTGGATGGCCTAAGGTTTATCAATCCATGAGAGGTGTAGGATGAAGATGGTCTCTCTCAAACGACCCTCCAACCAAATACAAGAAATCTCTTGTGTCCCCAACGCACTCAATACAATGGTAAATTGTATAGGTGCACTAGTTCGGCGAAGAGATGGTGATAAAAGTGTGATATGGATGGTAGAAATATATTTTTATAATCTGAATAAATAAAAACAGCAAGGTAGCAAATAGTAAACGGGCTCAAAAACGGTTTTGCAATGCTTAAAAACAAGGCCTAGGGTCCGTACTTTCACTAGCGCAATATCTCAACAGTGCTAACATAGTTGGATCATATGATTATCCCTCAAAGTGAAATAAATAATCACTCCCGAGTTTCTAATAGCGGAGAACAAAAGATAGAAATTATCTGTAGGGTACAAAACCACCTCAAAGATATTTCTTTCCGTTCAATCTATTCAAGAGTTCATACTAAAATAACACAAAGCTATTGTTTCTGTTCGATCTATCCTAGAGTTCGTACTAGACTAACACCAAAGCAAATTCATATTCATAATACTCAATCCACACAAAGAACTACAAGGAGACCCCAAACTTTCTATCAAAGAAAAGATAATAAAAACGTGCATCAACCCCTATGCAAAGATTACCCCAATATCACCACGGGAATCCGCAAGTTGAGTGCCATAACATATATCAAGTGAATCAATAAGACACCCCAATGTCACCTCAAGTATTCATACCGCAAGACATACATCATGTGTTCTCAAATCTGAACATTCAATCCGACATGACAAAACTTCAAAGGGTAAAGATTCAATTCATCACAACAAGAGTATAGAGGGGAGAAACATCATATGATCCAACTATATTAACAAAGCCCATGATATAGATCACGAGAGAGAGAGAGAGAGAGAGATTAAACACATAGCTACTGGTACAAACCCTCAGCCCCGAGGGTGGACTACTCCCTCCTCATCGTGGTGGTCGCAGGGATGATGAAGATGGCCATCGGAGATGATTCCCCCCTCCGGCAGGGTGCCGAAACGGGTCTAGATTTGTTTTCAATGGCTACGGAGCCCTGCGGCGGTGGAACTTCTGATCTAATTAACCCCGAGGGGTTTCAGAATATTTGGGAATTTATAGTGCAAAGAAGGGGTGCGGGAGGCCACCAAGGTGGGCACAACCCACCCGGGCGCGCCAGGGGGGCTGCCGCGCCCTGGTGGGTTGTGCCCCCCATGGGGCACCCCCCGGGCGCAGCTCTGGCCCATTGGGTTCCTTCTGGTCCAAAAAAATCTCCATAAAGTTTCGCGGTGTTTGGACTCCGTTTGATATTGATTTTCTGCGGTGTAAAAAAAGCAAAAAACAGCAACTGGCACTGGGCACTGGGTCAATAGGTTAGTCCCAAAAAATGATATAAAATTGCTATAAAATGATTGTAAAACATCCAAGAATGATAATATATTGGCATGAATACTTCGTATATTATAGATACGTTGGAGACGTACCAGCATCCCCAAGCTTAATTCCTACTCGTCCTCGAGTAGGTAAATGGAAAAAGAAATAATTTATGAAGTGTGAATGCTAGCAAAGTGCATAAGTTTGATCAATGATAATTTCAATCACTTTTCCTAGCATCATAACAGCAATTCTTTCTTATGAAACTTCTCATGTTATCGTGGCAACCAATTCACATGTTAAGGTTCAAATAATGAATTCTCTTGAAACCCAACAACCTATGTTCTTAGTCACCAAGCAATTGTAATTCAACTTATTCAACAGAGTTTAAGTAAGAGCTCCACATACTCAACCATCATATAGTCTTCTATGATTGCTAACACTCACCGCATACACATGAGCGAAACATTTGAACTGGACACATAGAAAGACAGGGGCTTATTGTTTTGCCTCCCAACGTATTCACCTCAAGGGTGATGTCAACAATAATAAATCATGCTACCCATATTCAACTGGACATATGTGCCTAGATCTTTCCTCACCACATGATGCTTACCAAAATATAAAAATAAAAAGGAATGGAGAGAAATACTTTGACTCTTTGCATAAAATTAAATACTGAAAAGTAAAAAACAGGCCCTTCGCAGAGGGAAGCAGAGGTTGCCATGCGCTAATTTGTTTGTATGCTCAATCCCTTAGTGCAAAAGAACGCCATGTTATATTGCCCCTTGTGATAGCAACCTTTATTATGTAGTCTGTCGCTTTTATTACTTTACCATCACAAGTTCGTACAACCCTCAATTTTCTCTTACACTAAATGATCTTACAATTTTAGAAGCATTTTTATTGCCTTATTGCACCAATGACAACTTACTTGAATGATCTTGCTCAATCCTTAGGTAGGTATGGTGGACTCTTGAAAATTGGGTTTAAGGGTTTTTGGATGCACAAGTAGTATCTCTACTTGGTGCGGAATTTTTGGCTAGCAAGGATGGGGGGCAAGCACCACATGTTGAAGGATCTATGACAATATAACTTCTATGTGAATATGAACAAACATAAACCATTGCGTTGTCTTCCTTGTCCAACATCAACAATTTTGGCATATAATATTTTGATGGGGGCTCACAATCACAAAAAATTTCCATGATAGTGTATTTATATGTGAAAGTTCTCTTCCTTATACTAATTATTTGTGAATTGCTTGTATGACTAATGTTGTGATTGTTAAGCCTCAAAAGATTTCACTTTCTAAACCCAATGTGAAGCTACCACTAGGCATGATATGATTTCAACTTCATGACATTCAATCTATTCAACAATTTACTCATAGGATATAAGTGAAGCACAAGAGTAAATGACATAGAAAAGAGATTCGTTGACGGGATGTGAATGCCGCTTACTTAGCCTCCCTGGCAACTATTTGAGGACTCTATTTTATTTAAAAACTTTCAGATCTAAGTATTTTATTAAAACATCAAGCAAAATAAAATAAAATGACATTCCAACAATAGCACAACTCAGGTGAAGAAGCAAAAACTTAGGCTCAACCGATACTAACCGATAATTGTTGAAGAAGAAAGGTGGGATGCCTACCGGGGCATCCCCAAACTTAGATGCTTGAGACTTCTTGAAATATTATCTTGGGGTGCCTTGGGCATCCCCAAGCTTGAGATTTTTTGTCTCCTTAATTCCTCTCATATCGCGGTTTTCCTAAATCTCAAAAACTTCATCCACACAAAACTCAACAAGAACTCGTGAGATAAGTTAGTATAAACCAATGCAAAAACCTTATCATTATATACTGTAGCAAATCACTAAAATTATTATTCAACATTGCATACTAAATGCCTCTGCATATTTAATACTCCTATCCGCAAATAGAATCATTAAACAAGCAAACATATGCAAACAATGCAAACATAACAACAATCTGCCAAAACAGTACAGTCTGTAAAGAATGCAAGAGTATAAATACTTCCCTCAATCCAAAAATTATGAAAATTTACCACACTATATAAAATTTATCAGAGCTCAATTTTCAAAAAGTTTTAACATTTTATCACATTCTGACTTTTCTAGGGAATTTTTGCAACAACGGTAAACTTTCTGTTTTCATACA
This sequence comes from Triticum monococcum, assembly GCA_034509565.1. NCBI lineage: Eukaryota > Viridiplantae > Streptophyta > Magnoliopsida > Poales > Poaceae > Triticum > Triticum monococcum. The sequence goes on from CM067842.1 coordinate 612,909,856, forward strand.
GCAACATGTATACTTGCAAAATAAGCATAGTAAAGGCTATACATGCCACTTTTATTGAAATAAAAGATGCAAAACATTATTATAAATAACATCAAGCAAATACTAAAAAAATAAATTGACGCTCCAAGCAAAACACATATCATGTGACGAATGAAAACATAGCTCTAAGTGAGGCTACTGATAATGTTGAAGACGAAAGAGGGGATGCCTTCCGGGGCATCCCCGGGCTAATTTGCTTGGATCTTCCTTGAATATTTCCTTGGGGGTGCCTCTGGCATCCCCAAGCTTAGGGTCTTGTCACTCCTTATTCTCCTCATATCGACATCTCACCCAAAACTTGAAAACTTCAATCACACAAAACTTAACGGAACTTGGTGAGATAGGTTAGTATGATAAAGAGCAAACCATTTCACTTTGGTACTGTCAAAGACAAGGTTCATAATTGTTTCCCCGCAATTCCTACTGTATCATATCATTTCTACAATTTATATTAAGCAATATCAGCCATAGAAACTAGAAAAGAAGCAAACTATGCATTGAAAACATAATCTGTCAAAAACGGAACGGTCTGTAGTAATCTGTACTCAAACCATACTTATACTACTCCAAAAATTCTGAAAAATTAGGACCACGTGAGAAATTTGTATATTAATATTCTGCAAAAGGAATCAAATCAATAGCACTATTTTGTTAAAAACTAGAATTATTTTCGTGTGCGCAAAAGGTTATGTTTTTCAGCAAGATCAAAGTAACTATCACCCAACAAGATCCTAAAGGCTTTACTTGGCACTTTATTGAAACAAAATCAACAAAACATGATTAATACAGTAGCATAATCATGTGAACACACAAAAACAGTAGGTAAAAGTGTTGGGTTGTCTCCCAACAAGCGATTCTATTTTATGCCTTTTAAGCTAGGCATGATGATTTCGATGATGCTCGCATAAAAGATAAGAAACGAAACATGAAGAGAGCATCATGAAGCATATGACTAGCAAATTTAGGTATAACCCACTTCCTATGCATAGGGATTTTGTGAGCGAACAACTTATGGGAACAAGAATCAACTGGCACAGGAAGGCAAAAAAAGTGTAACTTCAAAACAATCAACACATAGAGAAGAAACTTGATATTATTGAGATATGTAAGGGCATAAGTTCCTTTCTCATAATAATTTTCAGATGCATCATGAATGGATTCAACAATATAATTATCACATACAACACTCTTTTCATGATGCACAAGCGTAGAAGATGTATCACTCTTTATGGCATACATGTCATCATAATAATCATCATAGATAGCAACCTTATTGTCATAGTCAATTGAAACCTCATCCAAAATAGTGGATGTATCACTAAATAAAGTCATGGCCTCTCCAAACCCACTTTCATCAATGTAATCATCATAAATAGGAGGCATGTTATCATCATAATAAATTTTATTATCGAAAGTAAAAGGAATAAAATGATCATATTCATTAAGCAAAGCATCCCCAAGCTTAGGACAAGCATTTTTCCAGCAAATAAATCTTCAAACATATCATACTCATCAAACATAGCATCCCCAAGCTTGTGGTTTTGCATATCATCACAATCATTCTTATGAATAGCATGAATGGCACCAATAGTATAGCAAACATTATTACCATATTCCTCCAAGCAAGTGCTAAAAGGATTTCCAAGATTATAAGAAGTGTCAATATCTTCCCAATCATAATCATCACAACAAGAAATAGGCATAAGAAAATCATCATCTAGTGCATCATCTTCCACAATTATTTTTGATTCATTTTCTTGAGGCACAACAATAGTAGGAGCAACATTATTTGGGAGAGGTACCTTTTTACCTCTCTTATTTATTCTTTTCTTCTTCTTCACCACACCACGTGTGGGTTTAATTAATTCTTTCAAGCTTCTTGTTGAAGAGATTGATGGGATAGGAAGCTCCTCCTCGTTACCTGATTCATCATAATAAACACTAGGAGGGTATTGAGAAATATTTTCCCTTTCATTAGTACTCTCTTCATATTCTATTTGTTTTCTTGTCTTTAGATAGTTGGCAATATAAGGATTCTCAATGCAATTTACGGCACAAAACATATAAATTTCCTCTAGATCAAAATCAAGAAATCTCTCGGGATTTGGAAAACCCTTAGTTATAAGTTTCATTTCTTCATACCCCAAAAGAATATTAATCTCTTTATGACGCTCAAGGGAAATCAAGTTATCACAATTTTTGGACACGATTTGATCATGAAACAATTTGCATTGGAGATTTAAATGACCACGTTCATTACAAAGTTCACAAGAATGGCAAAAAAATTACATCTTTCAGCACAATCATCTAGCCTCTCTTGCAACTTTTTTGTTTCTAAGTATTTATGCTTCTTACAAAATCTATCTTCCCTTTTTGGTGTGCAAAGGCACTCCCAATTCACTCCGCAAAAAGTGACATGCTTATAAGAAACATTTTTGTCATGACTTGTGCAATCATCATTAGCATTTTGGATATTCAAAGAATTCACACTAACAACATTGCAATCATGATCATCACACAAATATTTTGTGCCAAGCATTTTATTGACTTCTTCTTCTAACAATTGAGCACAATTTTCCGAACCATCATTTTCAAGAAAGACATTATAAAGATGATCAATAATATGATGCAACCTAAATTCCATTTTTTGTAGTTTTGCTTTATAGATCAAACTAGTGATAAAACAAGAAACTAAAAGATTCGATTGCAAGATCTAAAGATATACCTTCAAGCACTCACCTCCCCGGCAACGGCGCCAGAAAAGAGCTTGATGTCTACTACGCAACTTTATTCTTGTAGACACGTGTTGGGCCTCCAAGCGCAGAGTTTTGTAGGACAGTAGCAATTTTCCCTCAAGTGGATGACCTAAGGTTTTATTAATCCGTGAGAGGTGTAGGATGGATATGGTCTCTCTCAAACGACCCTGCAACCAAATACAAGAAATCTCTTGTGTCCCCAACACACCCAATACAATGGAAAATTGTATAGGTGCACTAGTTCGGCGAAGAGATGGTGATAAAAGTGTAATATGGATGGTAGAAGTATATTTTCATAATCTGAATAAATAAAAACAACACGGTAGCAAATAGTAAACGGGCTCAAAAACGGTTTTGCAATTCTTAAAAACAAGGCCTAGGGTTCGTACTTTCACTAGTGCAATCTCTCAACAATGCTAACATAGTTGGATCATATGATTATCCCTCGAAGTGCAATAAAGAATCACTCCCGAGTTCCTAATAGCAGAGAACAAAATATAGAAATTGTCTGTAGTGTACGAAACCACCTCAAAGCTATTCTTTCTGTTCGATCTATTCAAGAGTTCGTACTAAAATAACACAAAGCTATTATTTTCGTTCGATCTATCCTAGAGTTCGTACTAGAATAACACCAAAGCAAATTCATATTCATAATACTCAATCCACACAAAGAACTACAAGGAGACCCCAAACTTTCTATCAGAGAAAAGATAATAAAAACTTGCATCAACCCCTATGCAAAGATTACCCCAATATCACCGCGGGAATCCGCAAGTTGAGTGCCATAACATATATCAAGTGAATCAATAAGATACCCCAATGTCGCCTCAAGTATTCATACCGCAAGACATACATCATGTGTTCTCAAATCTAAACATTCAATCCGACATGACAAAACTTCAAAGGGTAAAGATTCAATTCATCATAATAAGAGTATAGAGGGGAGAAACATCATATGATCCGACTATATTAACAAAGCCCATGATATAGATCACGAGAGAGAGACACTAAACACATAGCTACTGGTACAAACCCTCAGCCCCGAGGGTGGACTACTCCCTCCTCATCGTGGTGGTCGCCGGGATGATCAAGATGGCCACCGGAAATGATACCCCCCTCTGGCAGGGTGCCAAAATGAGTCTAGATTGGTTTTCGATGTCTACGGAGCCATGCGGCTCCGGAACTTCTGATCTAGGTTAACCCCGAGGGGTTTCAGAATATTTGGGAATTTATAGTGCAAAGAAGGGGTGCGGGAGGCCACCGAGGTGGGCACAACCCACCTGGGCACGCTAGGGGCCCTGACGTGCCCTGGTGGATTGTGCCCCCCTCGGGGCACCCTCCAGGTGCAGCTCTAGTTCATTGGGTTCCTTCTGGTCCAAAAAAATCTCCGTAAAGTTTCGCGGTGTTTGGACTCCGTTTGATATTGATTTTCTACGATGTAAAAAACAAGCAAAAAAGTGCAACTGGCATATAGCAGGCAGTAAGCATTGGGGTTTCGGGGGATTTCGCCGAGTCGAGCGGGAAGATTGCGCGGTGTTGTGAGTTTTCAAAGTAATAAGAACCATCGTCACGCCTCCTTGCATGTGCGTGCGAGTAGTCTCTAGCGTCATCACTCTTAATTTCACTAAAGGTCGGTTTGCCACCCGCAGCTTCTGCTTCTTTGTCCTCATGGTCCATATCGACTTCATGCCATAGTATCCCGCCACACCAATTGATGAATGATATTTTTATACCCATTCCCCCTTGTTTAAACTAAGATATTTCATTTAATAAGAGATATCCCATATTGCTACTCATGACTAATAAATGCAAAGGATTTCACAAATCCTATCTTTTGATTATGCTAGGCACACTCTAAATGACGCACAAAAGAATTATGCTAGGCTTTGATGGTTGGATCCGGTGGTGACGACGCTTGAGTGTTGCTCCTTTCTTGAAGGCACTGTTGTTGAAAACACTTGTCATCCATGTGGTGTCATGAGATGGTTGATGTGGGTATGGTTATTGTTGTTGTCCGCTGACCGCGGATCTAATCGCTTTGATTTTCTTCTTATTTTGTAGCCTACATGTAGATTTGGTCTTATACAACTTTGCTATTTGCTGACGTATTTTTATGTGTGTGCATTCATGTTAGTTGTGTGCATTCTACCTATACAGAGACCGAATGTGTACTCATTGTGTTTTTATCCTCTCGATGCTTTATTTTGAGTCAATAAAATCCACCATTTATGAGAAAAAAAATCCAGAAAATTCCAGTTTTAACTGGACACCTAACCAGAAATCCTCGGCTAATCGGCTAGTTGATCTTGGAAATTTCAGTCTTGACTCCTGTTTTCATATTGCACTAACCGATTTTAGAACATCGAAATTCACTAAACGCAATTTTGATTTTCATATATTGCACTAAGAGCATATATAATTAGACCCACATCTATCCCAAACGTCCGGTCGGGCTGCCCGTGTTGGGGAACGCAGTAATTTCAAAATATTTCCTACGCACACACAAGATCATGGTGATGCATAGCAACGATAGGGGAGAGTATCATCTATGTACCCTTGTAGATCGTAAGCGGAAGCATTATGACAACGCGGTTGATGTAGTCGTACGTCTTCACGATCGACCGATCTAGTACCGAAGATACGACACCTTCGTAATCTGCACTCGTTCAGCTCGGTGACGTCCCGCGAACTCACGATCCAGTAGAGCTTCGAGGGAGAGTTTCGTCAGCACGACGGCGTGATGACGGTGATGATGTTGCTACCGGAACAGGGCTTCGCCTAAGCACCGCTACGATATTACCGAGGTGGATTGTGGTGGAGGCAGGCACCGCACACGACTAAAAGATCAATGATCAACTTGTTTGTCTATGGGGTGCCCCCCTCCCCCATATATAAAGGAGTGGAGAAGGGGAAGGGTCGGCCCTCTCTATGGCACGCCCTAGGGGAGTCCTACTCCCACCGGGAGTAGGATTCCCCCCTTCCATGTAGTAGGAGTAGGAGAGAAGGAAGGGGAGGAGAGGAGAAAGGAAAGGGGGGCTCCCCAATTTGGAATGGGCTAGGGGGTGCGCCTCCCACCTTTTTCTTCCCTCTCCTCTTTTCCACTAAGGCCCAATAAGGCCCATATACTCCCCGGGGGGTTCCGGTAACCTCCCGGTACTCCGGAAAATACCCGAACTCATCCGAAACCATTCTGATGTCCAAACATAGGCTTCCAATATATCGATGTTTATGTCTCAACCATTTCGAGACTCCTCATCATGTCCGTGATCAAATCCGGGACTCTAAACTACCTTCAGTACATCAAAACACATAAACTCGTAATACTGATCGTCACCGAACGTTAAGCATGCGGACCCTACAGGTTCGAGAACTATGTTGACATGACTGAGACATGTCTCCGGTCAATAACCAATAGCGGAACCTGGATGCTCATATTGGTTCCTACATATTCTACGAAGATCTTTATCGGTCAAACCGCATAACGATATACGTTGTTCCCTTTGTCATCGGTATGTTACTTGCCCCAGATTCGATCATCGATATCCCAATACCTAGTTCAATCTCGTTACGGGAAAGTCTCTTTACTCGTTCCGTAATGCTACATCCCGTAACTAACTCGTTAGCTACATTGCTTGCAAGGCTTATAGTGATGTATATTACCGAGAGGGCCCAGAGATACCTCTCCGACAATCGGAGTGACAAATCCTAATCTTGATCCATGCCAACTCAACAAATACCATCGGAGACACCTATAGAGCACCTTTATAATCACCTAGTTATGTTGTGACGTTTGGTAGCACACAAAGTGTTCCTCCGGTATTCGGGAGTTGCATGATCGCATAGTCATAGGAACATGTATAGTTATGGAGAAATCAATAGCAACAAACTAAACGATCCTCGTGCTAAGCTAACGGATGGGTCAAGTCAATCACATCCTTCTCTAATGATGTGATCCCATTAATCAAATGACAACTCTTGATAACCCACAAGTATAGGGGATCAATTATAGCCTCTTTTGATAAGTAAGAGTGTCGAACCCAACGACGAGCTAAAGGCAGAACAAATATTCCCTCAAGTTCTATCGACCACCGATACAACTCTACGCACGCTTGATGTTCGCTTTACCTAGAACAAGTATGAAACTAGAAGTACTTTGTAGGTGTTTTTGGATAGGTTTGGAAGATAATAAAGAGAACGTAAATAAAAAGTAGGGGATGTTTAGATAAAGACACAACTAAGTTAGTTTTAGTAAAGAGCTTTTTGTTACGAGAAAGTTATTTGTCCCTAGGCAATCGATAATTAAACCGGTAATCATTATTGCAATTTTATATGAGGGAGAGGCATAAGCTAACATACATTCTCTACTTGGTATCATATGCACTTATGATTAGAACTCTAGCAAGCATCCTCAACTACTAAAGATCATTAAGGTAAAACCCAACCATAGCATTAAAGCATCAAGTCCTCTTTATCCCATACGCAACAACCCCCTTACTCAGGTTTGTGTTTCAGTCACTCATGCAACCCACTATAAGCGAATCATGAACGTATTGCAACACCCTACAGCAGGGATCCCTCACGCTTGCGCGACACGGAGAGCACCATAGGACAACACCAATAATAAAACATGCAACTCAAACCAATCTTGATCATCAAATAGCCCATAGGACAAAACGGATCTACTCAAACATCATAGGATAGCCATACATCATTGGGAAATAATATATAGCGTTGAGCACCATGTTTAAGTAGAGATTACAGCAGGTAAGAGAGAGGTTACAGCCGGAAGAGAAGGGGAGAGGGGGCCCCTTCGTCTTCTTCTTCCTTGACCTCCTCCCTAGATGGGACAAGGGTTTCCCCTCTGGTCCTTGGCCTCCATGGCGTGGGAGGGGCGAGAGCCCCTCCGAGATTGGATCCGTCTCTCTGTCTCTCTCTGTTTCTGTGTTCTCAGATTCTACCCTTTCACCGTTTCTTATATTCCCGGAGATCCGTAACTCCAATTAGGCTGAAATTGTAACACGATCTCTATCCGGATATTAGCTTCCTTGCGGCGAAAGAAGGGCACCAACCGCCTTACGGGGTGGCCACGAGGGTCAGGGGGCGCCCCACGCCTTGTGCCTCCCTCGGGCACCGTCTCGCGTGGATTTTTCTTCCCAAAAATCATATATATTCCAAAAAAACCTCCGTCAGTTTTTATCCTGTTTGGACTCCGTTTGATATGGATATTCTGCGAAACAAAAAAACATGCAACAAACAGGAACTGGCACTGGGCACTGGATCAATATGTTAATCCCAAAAATAGTATAAAAATTTGCCAAAAGTATATTAAAGTTGTAGAATATTGGCATGGAACAATCAAGAATTATAGATACGACGGAGACGTATCAGCATCCCCAAGCTTAATTCCTGCTCGTCCTCGAGTAGGTAAATGATAAAAAAGATAATTTTTGATGTGGAATGCTACCTAGCATAATCTTGATCACATATCTAATCATGGCATGAATATTAAGATACAAGTGATTCAAAGCAATAGTCTATCCTTTGACATAAAAACAATAATACTTCAAGCCTACTAATAAAGCAATCATGTCTTTTCAAAATAACATGGCCAAAGAAAGTTATCCCTACAAAATCATATAGTCTGGCTATGCTCCATCTTCACCACACAAAATATTCACATCATGCACAACCCCGATGACAAGCCAAGGAATTGTTTCATACTTTTGATGTTCTCAAACCTTTTCAACTTTCACGCAATACATGAGCGTGAGCCATGGACATAGCACTATAGGTGGAATAGAATGGTGGTTGTGGAGAAGACAAAAAGGAGAAGATAGTCTCACATCAACTAGGCGTATCAACGGGCTATGGAGATGCCCATCAATAGATATCAATGTGAGTGAGTAGGGATTGCCATGCAATGGATGCACTAAGAGCTATAAGTGTATGAAAGCTTAGACTGAAAACTAAGCGGGTGTGCATCCAACTTGCTTGCTCATGAAGACCTCGGGCGTTTGAGGAAGCCCATCATCGGAATATACAAGCCAAGTTCTATAATGAAAAATTCCCACTAGTATATGAAAGTGATAACTCAAGAGTCTCTCTATATGAAGAACATGGTGCTACTCTGAAGCACAAGTGTGGTAAAAGGATAGTAACATTGCCTCTTCTCTCTTTTTCTCTCATTTTTTTGGGCCTTATCTTTTTTTGGCCTTTCTCCTTCTTTTTTATTTTTTATTTTTATTTTATTTTTTCGTCCAGAGTCTCATCCTGACTTGTGGGGGAATCATAGTCTCCATCATCCTTTCCTCACTGGGGCAATGCTCTAATAATGATGATCATCACACTTTTTTTTACTTACAACTCGATAGTAGAACAAAGATATGACTCTATATGAATGCCTTCGGCGGTGTACCGGGATGTGCAATGATCTAGCGTAGCAATGACATCAAAAAACGGATAAGCCATGAACACATCATGCTAGCTATCTTACAATCATGCAAAGCAATATGACAATGAATGCTCAAGTCATGTATATGATGATGATGGAAGTTGCATGGCAATATATCTCGGAATGGCTATGGAAATGCCATAATAGATAGGTATGGTGGTTGTTTTGAGGAAGGTATATGGTGGGTTTAAGGTACCGGCGAAATTTGCGCGATACTAGAGAGGCTAGCAATGGTGGAAGGGTGAGAGTGTGTATAATCCATGGACTCAACATTAGTCATAAAGAACTCACATACTTATTGAAAAAATCTATTAGTCATCAAAACAAAGTACTACGCACATGCTCCTAGGGGGAAGATTGGTAGGAAAAGACCATCGCTCGTCCCCGACCGCCACTCGTAAGGAAGACAATCAATAAATAAATCATGCTCCGACTTCATCACATAACGGTTCACCATACATGCATGCTACGGGAATCACAAACTTCAACACAAGTATTTCTACAATCCACAACTACCCACTAGCATGACTCTAATATCACCATCTTTATATCGCAAAACTATTGCAAGGAATCAAACATATCATATTCAGTGATCTACAAGTTTTATGTAGGATTTTATGACTAACCATGTGAATGACCAGTTCCTGTCATCTCTCTAAATAGATATAAGTGAAGCAAGAGAGTTTAATTCTTTCTACAAAATATATGCCCACTCTCTAACAAATATAAGTGAAGCAAAAGATCATTCTACAAATGGTGGTTTTCTATGTAAAGAGAAACAGGCAATCCAAGCTTCAAATGATATAAGTGAAGCACATGAAGCATTCTATAAAGCCATACTCAAAAGATATAAGTGAAGTGCATAGAGAATTCTATAAATCAACCAAGGACTATCTCATACCGGCATGGTGCATAAAAGAAAAATGAAAACTAAATGAAAAGACGCTCCAAGATTGCACATATCGCATGAACGAAATGATTCCAAAAACATACCAATACTTGTTGAAGAAAGAGGGGATGCCTTCCGGGGCATCCCCAAGCTTAGACGCTTGAGTCTCCTTGAATATTTACTTGGGGTGCCTCGGGCATCCCCAAGCTTGAGCTCTTGCCTCTCTTCCTTCTTCTCACATCGAGACCTTCTCGATCATCGAACACTTCATCCACACAAAACTTCAACAGAAAACTCAGTAAGATCCGTTAGTATAATAAAGCAAATCACTACTCTAAGTACTGTTGCAAACCAATTAATATTTAGTTTTGGCATTGTTTCTAATGTAGTATAACTTTTTCATGGCTTAATCCACTGATATAAATCGATAGTTTCATCAAAACGAGCAAACTATGCATCAAAAACAGAATCTGTCTAAAACAGAACAGTCTGTAATAATCTGAACATTCACCATACTTCTGATACTTGAACAATTCTTCAAATATTAGGAAAAATTAAAAATTTGCATATAAATACAGTGCAAAAGGAATCATAACCGTTTGACGTTCCAGTAAAAAAAGTAAAATCGCGCACTACAGCCTAAGTTTCTGTCCTACACCGTACAAACCAACAAGCTTTGTAAACATCCTAAAGGCAAACCTTGGCACATTATTTTTATAATACAAGGGGATAATTATTTTTATTGAAAAGTTTCTGTAATCAAGATTCACAAAGTTTCCGTGAGCATGAACAAAGTTCAAGGCTAGCTCCCACTTCAACAATGCTCGTCTTTCTCACTTTCGCTTTCCTTTTTGAAAAAGTTTTGGGTTCCCCTCTTTATTTTTGTTGTTTTTAAACTATATAAAAGCACTCAACAGAAGTAAGTGACTCTCTAAGACTTACGGGTTGTCTCCCTGGCAGCGCTTTCTTTAAAGCCATTAAGCTAGGCATATAGTGCTCAAGTAATGAATCCACCCGGATCCCAAGGTATATCAAAGCCAATTTTAATTAACAATGATTTGTAATTTAGTAGTGAGAACAAAGTAACATATATCATGCAACAACAAAGTCTAACTCTCTTCCTATGCATCGGCATGTCATAAAAGAACAATTCATGCACACAAAGTAAAGGCCAATGCATAGTATAAACAGTTTCTTGCAATTTTAACATGTGGGAAACATAGAGAGGTGGAGATATAGTTCCTCTCTCATAATAATTGCAAGTAGGAGCAGCAAGCACATGCATATTATATCTATCAAAATCATCATGTGTAGTAGTAAAAGACAACCCATCAATATAATCCTTAATAAGCACAAACTTCTCCGATATAGTGTAGTTTGGAGAATTCAAAAAGATAATAGGACTATCATGTGTGGGTGCAATAGCAACAATTTTATGTTTAACATAAGGAACTATGGAAAGTTCATCTCCATAAGCATAATTCATATTGGCATCTTGGCCGCAAGCATAGCAAGCATCATCAAAAAGGGATATTTCAAAATAATCAACGGGATCATAGCAATTATCATAGCATTCATCATTCGATAAGCACGGAGGGAAATTAAACAATGTATGAGTTGAAGAGTTACTCTCATTAGAAGGTGGGCACAGGTGATCAATCCGCTCTTCCTCCTTTTGTTCTTCGCTCTCCTCCTCATCTTTTTCATCCAATGAGCTCACAGTTTCATCAATTTCTTCTTCCATAGATTCGTGCAAAATATTAGTCTCTTCTGGGATAGCGGAGACTTTCTCAATAAACGCATCAATATCGGAATTGTATTCATAATTCTCATAACAATATTTAAGGATAGCTAAATTTTCAGGTCTGTAGACAACATCATAAAGATTTTCATATTCTTTGAACACAGATTCAATTTCATAAGTACCTATAAAAGCAACAAATTCTTCTATTTGTTCCACATCATAGTAGTCATATATACCTCTAGCATAAGAAGCCAAAGTTTCATTATCATTAAATTCACATGAAAAGGGAAGGTGTGGAGCCTTCATCCTAGAGCAACAAGTATAATCATATCTCAAGCATAGTTGCCTAGCGTACCAATACAACATATAAATTTGATCCCATAATAGTTTCCCTTTTTGAGTCAAGCGATAATCCCTAAATGTCGGCGTTCTGGGAACGGGGGTCCCCAGACTTGCCTGCCTGCGGCCTGCGGTGTGGCTCAAGTGGGGGCCCAGCGCGGCCCATCTTCATCAACACTAGACTCAAGACCCTCGCGAGGGGCCAAGCCTCGCGAGGCGGATGACACGGCGCATCCTCAGGCACAACCTCGTCAGGCTGGCTCGCGAGGAGGCGGAGAGTTCAAGGTGGGGTACCTCGCGATGTGCCCATGACGTAAGCCATGACGACTCAGGGCGCCAGGCGGGTGCCAGCGCGCGCAGCATCCTTCTTTCCTCTTTGGTGCAAAGGGGGCAAGCGCAGCTGCAGAGTACCGAGGCATCAGGCAAAGGTTGCCACTTCGGTGCAACGAGACCAAGACCAGGAGGACTACGAGACGGAGGTCACCATGGAGCCCAGTGCAGCGTCATCAGCAGAGCCTTTGGCAGGCGAAGACTGCTTTTGTCAGGATAGATGTACTCGCTGTCCCCCTTCAAATTAGCCCGCCATTGTTGGCTCCCTTCCCGCTCAATATTTGGTAAGAGGACCAGGGCCTCTATAAATAGGACTAGCCACCCACATAGCAAAGGGGTTCATTCGGTTCGCAAGCAGAGAGAGAGAGTAAGAGAGAGAGAGAGAAGGGTGACTGAACTCATCCTAGCGGTTCATCACCCCAGCCAAGAACAGACCCTCGCGAGGCTGTTCTTCCTTGTATTGTTCATCCTCACCAGCCCCAGGAGGCAATCCATCCACCACACACTGGAGTAGGGTATTACACCACATCGGTGGCCCGAACCAGTATAAATCTTGTGTCTCTTGTGCAGTTCTTTTAGTAGTTTAGATCCTAGTGAGACGGAGAGGTTGAAGGCGTAATCTCCACGCGCACCCCAGTGTTCGAACCTTAAGGGTCTGCCGGAACCCGAAATCCGACATTTTGGCGCGCCAGGTAGGGGTGCGCCGGAATTCATCTTCCACCGCTCCGCTCTCCTCCGACCGTCGCATCCATGTCTGATGCTCGTCGGGCCTGCGCCGAGCACCGGGCCGCCATCGCTTCTCGCGTCGCCCAGACGGCCCCCGTCGGTGGGCGTCCTCGTCGTTCCTCGTCGCCCGCCGTCAACGCCGCCACCAGCCCGGCGGGGGGCGAGCAGCAAGCATCGTCTCAGCACCCGTCCGTGCGGCAAGACGGCCGCACCGCCACTCCGTCACTCGCACCAGCTGGCTCTTCGTCCCGCGTGCTCCGCGCACCCTTGGAGGCTCGAGCTGCGCTCATCGCAGCAAACGAGCTCCTGCGCTACCGCCCCGTCGACGATGTCTACGAGGAGTGGCTCGACCGCGTCGCCGAGCTCGTCCGCGCCGCAGGGGGCTCTCCTACGCCGTCTGCCCCGTTGCGCCGCACTCCGCCCCGCGCGGGCAATGAAGCTCCGGGGGCGAACCAGCCGCCCCCTCTCCAAGAAGATGCCATGGCTCCAAGGCGTCTGGCCCTGGGCGGAACCCACTCCGTCAGGCGCCAGCGCAACAAGAACGAAGCTGCCAAGAAGTCCCTCGCCCGCAAGGAGCCGCTCGGGCGCTCCCTGGTCCAGCTCCGGCACGCCAAGACCCCGCCCTGCCCCTAGCCGCAACGCGTGGGGACCCTCAAGACCAAGCTCTCCACCAACCGAAGCCTTTCGTGGCCACCGCGGGCTGCCGTGCCTACACCCCCGAGCTGCGCAGCGTCGCGTGGCCCGGCAAGTTTAAGCCGGACTTGCCTCCTCGCTATGACGGCACCACTGATCCCGCAGAATTCCTCCAGCTCTACGAGCTGGGCATCGAGGCTGCCAGCGGGGACGAGAAGGTCATGGCTAACTGGTTCCCCATGGCGCTGAAGGAAGGAGCGCGCACCTGGCTCCTGAATCTGGCTCCAGGAACAATCTCTTCCTGGGACCAGATGCGCACCCGTTTCATCGCCAACTTCCAAGGTACTCGCGACCGGCCACCCGTCGTGAGCGACATGCGCCGCATCAAGCAACAACCCGGAGAGACCCTGCAAAAGTACATACAGCGCTTCAACAGCGCGTGCCTCAAGATCCCCAAGGTGTTCGAGGAGGCCATCATCTCGGCCTTCTCTGATGGCGTGCGCGACGTCAAGATGAAGGAGGAGCTGGCGATGCATGAAGACCTCTGCACCTCCCTGGAGCTGTTCAACTTGGCGAACAAGTGCGCCAGGGCTGAGGAGGGACGCCTCTCCCTCCTCGAGCTGCCTGCCGCGGACCCAGAAGAAAAGAAGCCCAAGGCCAAGGACGTGAAGTGCAAGGGGGTTGCCGTACTCGCAGCCGAACCAGACACCAAGGGAGGCAAGGATCTGCCCGACTCCTCCAGAGGCAGCCGGTACTGTGTGTACCACGACCTCCACACCCACAACACCAACGAATGCTAAGAACTCCGCGCCGTGCGAGAAGGAAGGATCGGCCGTCGCCCTGACCGTGCTGACTGGGGCTACGGCCGAGGAGGAAGAAACCCAGGGCGCTAGGAAGACCGCGGCTCGCGCCAGGGGTGGCGCGATCAACCTCGCGAAGACCACTGGCGGGACCTGCCTCGCGAGGGAGACTGGAGGATCAGCCTCGTGAGGATCACCCTCACGGCAACACAGGCCTACCTCCTCTGCCGCCTGCACCAAGAAGGAACGAAGACCGCCATCAAGACGAGGGGGCTGGGGGCTTCCAGGAGCCGCGCGCAATCGCCTGCATCCTGGGTGGAGCTCAAGCCCCAGCCTCCCAACGCATCTTCAAGCAGTTCGCCCGCGAGGTGAATGCAGTCCTCCCCAAGATCGAAGCAACGCGCCCCCTCAGGTGGTCGGCGTGCGCCATCATGTTCAGCTCAGCAGATCAGCTCAAGTGCTCAGCCACAGCCGGAGTCCTCCCGATGCTTTGCTCCCCAGTCATCAGCAACGTGCTGGTCACCAAGACCCTCATCGATGGGGGGGCAGGGCTCAACGTCCTGTCCGTGGAGACCTTCAACAACCTCCAAGTGCCCTATGACCAGCTTCAGCCAACCAAGCCCTTCTCCGGAGTTACCGATGGTTCCACAGTCCCGATCGGCCAGGTCCGCCTCCCTGTCACCTTCGGGGCCCGCAGCAACTACCGCACCGAGCTCGTTGACTTCGACGTCGCCCACATCCGCCTGCCGTACAACGCCATCCTCGGGTACCCAGCGCTGGCCAAGTTCATGCCCGTGACCCACCACGGCTACAACGTCCTCAAGATGCTAGGAAGTGGCGGCGTCATCACGGTGCCCTGTGAAGAGAGAGATGCAGTGTGCTCCTTGGAGCGAGCCTTTCAGGCCGCGTCACTAGAAGACCCAGATCGAGGAAGCGGGAGGCTTCCTAAGACCACCCCCAAGAAGAAGAAGATGTCGTCGGGCTCAGCCCCTCAGGAGGCAGGCCCCTCAGGGCCCGTGTCTGCCCGGGAAGACCCTCCTTCCATCGCATAGGAAAGCGCGCCCAGCGCCCCCCTCAGGCAGGGCTCGGGGGCTCTCACCTAGAGGGCCACCGACCTAGCCAGGGTCATGAGGGAGGCGCTTGGGCACCACGTGGAGGCGTGCTTCGAAGCACGTTTCCCTCAAGGAGGAGCCAAGCAAGGAAGGCCAGACCAGCACGAGTTCGTCAGCAAGGCCGTTCAAGAACTGCAGGAGTCGAGGATCATGAGGGGTTGCCGTCGTTCACCAGCTGTGGCCCCACATCCAGGCGAGGATGGTGGGCTGCACGTCTGCGTCGACGTACCAGGGCTCAATCAGATCGCCACCACGAAGCGCCTCTGGCCCTCGCGAGTGGGGCGCTGCGGAGGTCCACCCCACAGCCGTGTTCGCATGCCTTACGGCCTGCTGTAGGATCTAGAAGTGGGTGTGTCTAGAGGGGGGTGATTAGACACTCCGTGCTAAAGTTGCAATTTTTTAATCTTTTAGGTTTGAGTGGAGTTTTAGGCACAATTTCAACACACACAATACATATCAAGCAAGCATGCAAAGAGTATATAGGCAGCGGAAAGTAAAGCATGCAACTTGCAAGAATGTAAAGGGAAGGGTTTGGAGAATTCAAACGCAATTGGAGACACGGATGTTTTTCCCGTGGTTCGGATAGGTGGTGCTATCCTACATCCACGTTGATGGAGACTTCAACCCAGGAAGGGTAATGGTTGCGCGAGTCCACGGAGGGCTCCACCCACGAAGGGTCCACGAAGAAGCAACCTTGCCTATCCCACCATGGCCATCGCCCACGAAGGACTTGCCTCACTAGCGGTAGATCTTCACGAAGTAGGTGATCTCCTTGCCCTTACAAACTCCTTGGTTCAACTCCACAATCTTGTCGGAGGCTCCCAAGTGACACCTAGCCAATCTAGGAGACACCACTCTCCAAGAAGTAACAAATGGTGTGTTGATGATGAACTCCTTGCTCTTGTGCTTCAAATGATAGTCTCCCCAACACTCAACTCTCTCTCATAGGATTTGGATCTGGTGGAAAGAAGGTTTGAGTGGAAAGCAACTTGGGGAAGGCTAGAGATCAAGATTCATATGGTAGGAATGGAATATCTTGGTCTCAACACATGAGTAGGTAGTTCTCTCTCAGAAATAGGATGCTGGAAGTGTAGGCTTAGTCTGATGGCTCTCTCCATGAATGAAGAGGAGGTGGAGGGGTATATATAGCCTCCACACAAAATCCAACCGTTACACACAATTTACCAATCTCGATGGGACCGAATCAACAAACTCGGTCAGACCGAAATAGTAAACCTAGTGACCGTTAGAGATTTTCGGTGGGACTGACTGGATCAACTCGGTGGGACCGATGTGCTAGGGTTAGGGTAAATCCAAAACTCGGTTTGATCGATTACTCAAACTCGGTGGGACCGATTTGGGTAATAAGCAAAACAAAGAGTTGGCCAAGCAAACTCGATGGGGCCGATTGCATATCTCGGTGGGACCGAAAATATTGCAATAGGTAACCGAGAATTTGCAAGCCCATCTCGGTGAGACCGAGATCCCATCGGTGAGACCGAACTGATTAGGGTTTGGCAGTGGCTTATGACATGTAAAACTCGGTGGCGCCGGATGGGAACAATTGGTAGGACCGAGTTTGGCTTTAGGGTTTAGGTCATTTGTGGATATGGGAAAGTAGTTGAGGATTTTGAAGCATATCACTAAGCACATGAAGCAAGAGGCTCATTAAGCAACACCTCATCCCTCCTTGATAGTATTGGCTTTTCCTAAAGACTCAATGTGATCTTGGATCACAAAAATATAAAATGAAGAGTCTTGAGCTTTTGAGCTTGAGCCAATCCTTTGTCCTTAGCATTTTGAGGGTTCCACGTTCACATCCATGCCACTCCATTGTTGAACTTTCCTGAAACATACTAGATAGAAATGTTAGTCCAACAAGAGATATGTTGTCATCAATTATCAAAACCACCTAGGGAGCACTTGTGCTTTCACCTGCCGAGCGTGGCTGCGGCGTGTCAGCGCCTCATGAGGGGCATCATGGAGGCTCAGGAAGACAGGCGTTCCGCGGCCATGGCGGAGATGAAGACAGCTCGCGAGGAGTCACCAGTGCCTCCGGAGCCTCCCGAGGCCCTGGGGCCCGGGGGCTCGTGAGGATCGGCTTCCGCAGCTCACCGAGCCTACTGCACCAACGCCACTTCGCCAACGGCATTCTCAGGTGACATCTTCCAAGCCTCATTCCCAGCTGGGAGCGCCCTCCTAGGGTTGCATCACTCCCAGGCCGCGTGGGTCCATCCCCGCGGCATGTATCTGCATTTACTTTTCGGTCGTTAGTTTGCCTTGATTGGGGGCGCCCCTCGGGCTACATCATCCCCAAGCCGCTGGGGCCAGGCCCAGCGGCGTGTATCTCCATCGCGTTTATTTCCAACTATGCATTCGCTTGTCACACTTGATTGCTTGATGCCCGTCCGCGGCATCCCTTCTTCTCCATGTCGACTACTTGCACGTTAAAGGGGGGGGTGCCTGAGCATCGCGACTCAGGGCTCTTACTGGCTCTCAAGCCCTCACCCTCTGGCCTTGTCCACGGCATCGCGACCTGGCATACTAGCGACGGCTGAGACAAGCTCAAGGGCCGGGACCCGAGGACGTAAAGTACCGGCATCTAACCAATCTCAAGACACGGCCCAGTGCCAGACGCAACCCGCCTAGAGGTAGGGCCTCGTGAGTCCCGCGCTGGCTCATGGGTGCCCAGATACACCTCACCTACTCCAACCAGCAAGCTCTTGAGTGACTAACGATCGACTAATGGCCGCCATGGCAATACCATCTTCTTTCTGTGATGACTCTGCAGGATCCTTGGAGGGAACCGTGCTAGCCAAGGCCCTCACGAGGTTTCCTTCGCCCTCGCCCGCGCGAACCGCTTGCACGTTAAAGGGGGGGTGCCTGAGCATCACGACTCAGGGCTCTTACTGGCTCCCCAGCCCTCACCCTCTGGCCTTGTCCACGGCATCGCGACCTGGCATACCAACGACGCCTGAGACCAGCTCAAGGGCCGGGACCCGAGGACGTAGAGCAGAAAGGGGAGCAGAGGCAGGGAAGAAGGGGCCTCGCGAGGACCTTGCCGAGCGATTCTGCTCCTGCCTACGCACGGACCCAACGGCACACCAGGAACGACCCCTGACTCTCAAGATAAGTCACCACCCATAGCACTGGCTACCGTAGCACTACCCCCGCACCTAAAGCAACTCCGTACTAGGGACGTTGCTTCCCTTTCTCACCAAGCGATGGCTGCTTGGGCGCCAAAGGGGACCACCTGAGCTTCGCGACTCAGGGGCTCTTACCGGACCTCGGGTCGCTCACCTCCTGGCCTTGACCACGGCATCGCGACCTAGCATACCAGTGACGGCTGACGCCGCCTTGGGACTAGGACCTGTCGGCGCAAAGCACCAAGCCCTCGTGAGGTGCAAAAGGGAAGGCTGAACTATACCGGAGTTAGCAACTCGCACGGATCCGTGGTAAAAGGTCATATATATTAACAAACGGGACTACAGACACCTTACAAGCCCCCACGGGGTGCATTCTGATTCCTCGCAGGGAACGAATCCTAAGGGATGCTAACTACACGAGCTCCTGTGGAAGACGCCATCATCAACAGTGGGCCGTCAGGCACCGGCACCAACTCCATCCAGATCAGGGTTGGCGACGGCCTGACGCGTCCGCCCTGCTCCTGGAGTGGCGACGACTCGGGGGCTCGTAGCTATCGTCGCTCGTCTCCGGAGTCGCGAAGCCTTCGCTGGAATCGCTGGACCCTCCGGCGCCTCTACCAAGGGGGCGGTCGACGGGCCTAGCCCTCACCAGGGCAAGGTCCTGGCCACCTCTCCCGCGGCAGCACTCCAGCCGGCGCCCGATCGCGTCGAAGACCTTGAAGAACATCACCGCCGCGCCATCGTACTCCAGGTGGACCGCGAAGATGCCTCTTTCCCTACAGACCCGGGCAATCTCCCTCCAGCCGCGGGACATGAAGGCCTCGCCCGGGGCAGCGACCACGACCTCAGCCTCGGTCGCGAGGGTGCTGCAGTCGGCGTGCTGCAGCCAGAGCTCCAGGGGCCCTCCTGGAGGAACGATGGAGGCGAAGAAGGGAGGAAGACGGATCCAGGACTGAAGAGGAGTGACGACATGGAGCACGAACTCATGGGAGGAGCCCTCGGCATGGACCCTAGGAGGAACCACCCACGCCTTCGTAACCCGACGGCGCCGACGACGACGCTGACCGCGGGGTTCAGCATCAACACCTCCGGGGCCCTCGACGTGGGCATACAAGGGGAGCGGGAACCCCAGCGGAGCCCGCTCGCCCCAGGGCCTCGCCGCCGCCGGATGATCCTCCTCGTCCCGGCTGCAACAGGTGAGTCGCTTCTTCGGCGGGAGAGGGTCCGGCCCCTCTCGAGGAGCCTTTCCCTTCTCCGCTGCAGAGAACCGGCGAATTGGAGCCATCACACCAAGACGGAGTGAGAACTGAGGCGAAGGAGAGAGCAAGAAGAGATGGACTGGAAGGGCACGCGCGGTGCCGTACTTATAACCGGCGAAGGCCAACCGCCGGCCTCCACGATCACAGGTAATCATAACACGTTCTGCATGCAGGGACTTGTCCAACTAGCACGATCACCAAGGCATTGTGGGGAAGTGGAGACTCCATGTCCAATCAACCGCCACGCGGCGCCCAAGGCCACAGGCTGTTAGGCCTTTCGCCTCTCGGCACGGCCAAGTCCATGCGCGCCTTGGGCCCGGGGGCTACTGTCGGCGTTCTGGGAACGGGGGTCCCCAGACTTGCCTGCCTGCGGCCTGCGGTGTGGCTCAAGTGGGGGCCCAGCGCGGCCCATCTTCATCAACACGAGACTCAAGACCCTCGCGAGGGGCCAAGCCTCGCGAGGCGGACGACACGGCGCATCCTCAGGCACAGCCTCGTCAGGCTGGCTGGCGAGGAGGCGGAGAGTTCAAGGCGGGGTACCTCGCAAGGTGCCCATGACGTAAGCCATGACGACTCAGGGCGCCAGGCGGGTGCCAGCGCGCGCAGCATCCTTCTTTCCTCTTTGGTGCAAAGGGGGCAAGCGCAACTGCAGAGTACCGAGGCATCAGGCAAAGGTTGCCACTTCGGTGCAACGAGACCAAGACCAGGAGGACTACGAGACGGAGGTCACCATGGAGCCCAGCGCAGCGTCATCACCAGAGCCTTTGGCAGGCGAAGACTGCTTTTGTCAGGATAGATGTACTCGCTGTCCCCCTTCAAATTAGCCCACCATTGTTGGCTCCCTTCCCGCTCAATATTTGGGAAGAGGACTAGGGCCTCTATAAATAGGACTAGCCACCCACATAGCAAAGGGGTTCATTCGGTTCGCAAGCAGAGAGAGAGAGTAAGAGAGAGAGAGAGAAGGGTGACTGAACTCATCCTAGCGATTCATCACCCCATCCAAGAACAGACCCTCGCGAGGCTGTTCTTCCTTGTATTGTTCATCCTCACCAGCCCCAGGAGGCAATCCATCCACCACACACTGGAGTAGGGTATTACACCACATCGGTGGCCCGAACCAGTATAAATCTTGTGTCTCTTGTGCAGTTCTTTTAGTAGTTTAGATCCTAGTGAGACGGAGAGGTTGAAGGCGTAATCTCCGCCCGCACCCCAGTGTTCGAACCTTAAGGGTCTGTCGGAACCCGAAATCCGACACTAAAGTATTCACGTTGATCCAACGTGTCTCCCATTACCAAATTAAATGGGGTTTTCTCTGGATTATCAAAGTAGTACATAATATCTGTCACATAACAAGCATCGAGGGTTTTAGGAGGTTCCTCATCTCCATGAGCAGCAAGTACACCTAATTTTGTTGGTACTTCGTGTTCCATATCCATAACTAAAGATAAAGAACAACTAAGAATAGCAAATAAAAATTACTTAGTGATAAAGCAAACAAGCACACACGAGAATATTCACCCCGCGCTATTGCTCCCCGGCAACGGCGCCAGAAAAAGGTCTTGATAACCCACAAGTATATGGGATCAATTGTAGCCTCTTTCGATAAGTAAGAGTGTCGAACCCAACGAGGAGCTAAAGGCAGAACAAATATTCCCTCAAGTTCTATCGACCACCGATACAACTCTACGCATGCTTGATGTTCGCTTTACCTAGAACAAGTATGAAACTAGAAGTACTTTGTAGGTGTTTTTGGATAGGTTTGCAAGATAATAAAGAGAACGTAAATAAAAAGTAGGGGCTGTTTAGATAAAGACACAACTAAGTTAGTTTTAGTAAAGAGCTTTTTGTTATGAGAAAGTTATTTGTCCCTAGGCAATCGATAACTAAACCGGTAATCATTATTGCAATTTTATATGAGGGAGAGGCATAAGCTAACATATTTTCTCTACTTGGATCATATGCACTTATGATTGCAACTCTAGCAGGCATCCGCAACTACTAAAGATCATTAAGGTAAAACCTAACCATAGCATTAAAGCATCAAGTCCTCTTTATCCCATACGCAACAACCCCCTTACTCGGGTTTGTGTTTCAGTCACTCATGCAACCCACTATAAGCGAATCATGAACGTATTGCAACACCCTACATCAGGGATCCCTCACGCTTGCGCGACACGGAGAGCACCATAGGACAGCACCAATGATAAAACATGCAACTCAAACCAATCTTGATCATCAAATAGCCCATAGGACAAAACAGATCTACTCAAACATCATAGGATAGCCATACATCATTGGGAAATAATATATAGTGTTGAGCACCATGTTTAAGTAGAGATTATAGCAGGTAAGAGAGAGGTCACAGCCGGAAGAGAAGGGGAGAGGGGGCCCCTTCGTCTTCTTCTTCCTTGACCTCCTCCCTAGATGGGAGAAGGGTTTCCCCTCTGGTCCTTGGCCTCCATGGCGTGGGAGGGGCGAGAGCCCCTTCGAGATGGCCACCAGAAATGATTCCCCCCTCTGGCAGGGTGCCGGAATGAGTCTAGATTGGTTTTCGATGTCTACGGAGCCATGCGGCTCCGGAACTTCTGATCTAGGTTAACCCTAAGGGGTTTCAGAATATTTGGGAATTTATAGTGCAAAGAAGGGGTGCGGGAGGCCACCGAGGTGGGCACAACCCACCTGGGCACGCTAGGGGCCCTGGCGTGCCCTGGTGGATTGTGCCCCCCTCGGGGCACCCTTCAGGTGCAGCTCTAGTTCATTGGGTTCCTTTTGGTCCAAAAAATCTCCGTAAAGTTTCGCGGTGTTTGGACTCCATTTGATATTGATTTTCTGCGATGTAAAAAACAAGCAAAAAAGTGCAACTGGCATATAGCAAGCAGTAAGCATTGGGGTTTCGGGGGATTTCGCCGAGTCGAGCGGGAAGATTGCGCGGTGTTGTGAGTTTTCAAAGTAATAAGAACCATCGTCACACCTCCTTGCATGTGCATGCGAGTAGTCTCTAGCGTCGTCACTCTTAATTTCACTAAAGGTCGGTTTGCCACCCGCAGCTTCTGCTTCTTTGTCCTGATGGTCCATATCGACTTCATGCCATAGTATCCCGCCACACCAATTGATGAATGATATTTTTATACCCATCCCCCTTGTTTAAACTAAGATATTTCATTTAATAAGAGATATCCCATATTGCTACTCATGACTAATAAATGCAAAGGATTTCACAAATCCTATCTTTTGATTATGCTAGGCACACTCTAAATGACGCACAAAAGAATTATGCTAGGCTTTGATGGTTGGATCCGGTGGCGACGACGCTTGAGTGTTGCTCCTTTCTTGAAGGCACTATTGTTGAAAACACTTGTCATCCATGTGGTGTCATGAGATGGTTGATGTGGGTATGGTTATTGTTGTTGTTCGCTGACCGCAGATCTAATCGCTTTGATTTTCTTCTTATTTTGTAGCCTACATGTAGATTTGGTCTTATACAACTTTGCTATTTGCTGACGTATTTTTATGTGTGTGCATTCATGTTAGTTGTGTGCATTCTACCTATACAGAGACCGAATGTGTACTCATTGTGTTTTTATCCTCTCGATGCTTTATTTTGAGTCAATAAAATCCACCATTTATGAGAAAAAAATCCAGAAAATTTCAGTTTTAACTGGACACCTAACCAGAAATCCTCGGCTAATCGGCTAGTTGATCTTGGAAATTTCAGTCTTGACTCCTGTTTTCATATTGCACTAACCGATTTTAGAACATCGAAATTCACTAAACGCAATTTCGATTTTCATATATTGCACTAAGAGCATATATAATTAGACCCACATCTATCCCAAACGTTCGGTCGGGCTGCCCGTGTTGGGGAACGCAGTAATTTCAAAATATTTCCTACGCACACACAAGATCATGGTGATGCATAGCAACAAGAGGGGAGAGTATCGTCTATGTACCCTTGTAGATCGTAAGCGGAAGCATTATGACAACACGGTTGATGTAGTCGTACATCTTCACGATCGACCGATCTAGTACCGAAGATACGGCACCTTCGTAATCTACACTCGTTCAGCTCGGTGACGTCCCGCGAACTCACGATCCAGTAGAGCTTCGAGGGAGAGTTTCGTCAGCACGACGGCGTGATGACGGTGATGATGTTGCTACCGGAACAGGGCTTCGCCTAAGCACCGCTACGATATTACCGAGGTGGATTGTGGTGGAGGCGGGCACCGCACACAACTAAAAGATCAATGATCAACTTGTTTGTCTATGGGGTGCCCCCCTCCCCTGTATATAAAGGAGTGGAGAAGGGGAAGGGTCGGCCCTCTCTATGGCATGCCCTAGGGGAGTCCTACTCCCACCGGGAGTAGGATTCCCCCCTTCCATGTAGTAGGAGTAGGAGAGAAGGAAGGGGAGGAGAGGAGAAAGGAAAGGGGGGGCTCCCCAATTTGGAATGGGCTAGGGGGCGCGCCTCCCACCTTTTTCTTCCCTCTCCTCTTTTCCACTAAGGCCCAATAAGGCCCATATACTCCCCGGGGGGTTCCGGTAACCTCCCGGTACTCCGGAAAATACCCGAACTCATCTGCAACCATTCTGATGTCCAAACATAGGCTTCCAATATATCGATGTTTATGTCTCAACCATTTCGAGACTCCTCATCATGTTTGTGATCAAATCCGGGACTCTAAACTACCTTCGGTACATCAAAACACATAAACTCGTAATACCGATCGTCATCG
Organism: Triticum monococcum; assembly: GCA_034509565.1. Classification (NCBI taxonomy): domain Eukaryota; kingdom Viridiplantae; phylum Streptophyta; class Magnoliopsida; order Poales; family Poaceae; genus Triticum; species Triticum monococcum. Next base: position 612,934,813 of record CM067842.1, read on the forward strand.
AACGTTAAGCATGCGGACCCTACGGGTTCGAGAACTATGTAGACATGACCGAGACATGTCTCCGGTCAATAACCAATAGCGGAACCTGGATGCTCATATTGGTTCCTACATATTCTACGAAGATCTTTATCGGTCAAACCGCATAACGATATACGTTGTTCCCTTTTTCATCGGTATGTTACTTGCCCCAGATTCGATCATCGGTATCCCAATACCTAGTTCAATCTCGTTACGGGAAAGTCTATTTACTCGTTCTGTAATGCTACATCCCGTAACTAACTCATTAGCTACATTGCTTGCAAGGCTTATAGTGATGTATATTACCGAGAGGGCCCAGAGATACCTCTCCGACAATCGGAGTGACAAATCCTAATCTTGATCCATGCCAACTCAACAAATACCATCGGAGATACCTATAGAGCACCTTTATAATCACCTAGTTATGTTGTGACGTTTGGTAGCACACAAAGTGTTCCTCCGGTATTCGGGATTTGCATGATCGCATAGTCATAGGAACATGTATAGTTATGGAGAAATCAATAGCAACAAACTAAACGATCCTCATGCTAAGCTAACGGATGGGTCAAGTCAATCACATCCTTCTCTAATGATGTGATCCCATTAATCAAATGACAACTCTTGGTAACCCACAAGTATAGGGGATCAATTGTAGCCTCTTTCGATAAGTAAGAGTGTCGAACCCAACAACGAGCTAAAGGCAGAACAAATATTCCCTCAAGTTCTATCGACCACCGATACAACTCTACGCACGCTTGATGTTCGCTTTACCTAGAACAAGTATGAAACTAGAAGTACTTTGTAGGTGTTTTTGGATAGGTTTGCAAGATAATAAAGAGAACGTAAATAAAAAGTAGGGGATGTTTAGATAAAGACACAACTAAGTTAGTTTTAGTAAAGAGCTTTTTGTTACGAGAAAGTTATTTGTCCCTAGGCAATCGATAACTAAACCGGTAATCATTATTGCAATTTTATATGAGGGAGAGGCATAAGCTAACATACTTTCTCTACTTGGGATCATATGCACTTATGATTGGAACTCTAGCAAGCATCCTCAACTACTAAAGATCATTAAGGTAAAACCCAACCATAGCATTAAAGCATCAAGTCCTCTTTATCCCATACGCAACAACCCCCTTACTCGGGTTTGTGTTTCAGTCACTCATGCAACCCACTATAAGCGAATCATGAACGTATTGCAGCACCCTACAGCAGGGACCCCTCACGCTTGCGCGACATGGAGAGCACCATAGGACAACACCAATAATAAAACATGCAACTCAAACCAATCTTGATCATCAAATAGCCCATAGGACAAAACGGATCTACTCAAACATCATAGGATAGCCATACATCATTGGGAAATCATATATAGCGTTGAGCACCATGTTTAAGTAGAGATTACAGCGGGTAAGAGAGAGGTTACACCGCTGCATAGAGGGGGGAAGAGTTGGTGATGATGGCGGTGAAGTTGTTGGTGAAGATTGCGGTGATGATGATGGCCACGGCAGCGTTCCGGCGCCACCGGAAGAGAAGGGGGGAGGGGGCCCTTTGTATTCTTCTTCCTTGACCTCCCCCCTAGATGGGAGAAGGGTTTCCCCTCTGGTCCTTGGCCTCCATGGCATGGGAGGGGAGAGATCCCCTCCGAGATTGGACTTGTCCCTCTGTCTCTCTCTGTTTCTGCGTTCTTAGATTCTACCCTTTCACCGTTTCTTATATTCCCGGAGATCCGTAACTCCGATTGGGCTGAAATTTTAACATGATCTCTATATGAATATTAGCTTTCTTAAGGCGAAATAAGGGCACCAACCGCCTTACGGGGTGACCACGAGGGTCAGGGGTGCGCCTAGGGGGGTGGGGCGCGCCCCTGCCTCCCTCGGGCACCGTCTCGCATGGATTTTCTTCCCAAAAATCATATATATTCCAAAAAAATCCGTTAGTTTTTATCCCATTTGGACTTTGTTTGATATGGATATTCTGCGAAACAAAAAAACATGCAACAAACAGGAACTGACATTGGGCACTGGATCAATATGTTAGTCCCAAAAATAGTATAAAAAGTTGCCAAAGGTATATGAAAGTTGTAGAATATTGGCATGGAACAATCAAAAATTATATATACGACGGAGACGTATCACCAACTCATGTCTATGGTTAGGAAACATAACCATCATTGATTCAACAAGCCAGTCAAGTAGGAGCAAACTAGTGACACTCTGTTTGTCTATGTATTCACACATGTACTAAGTTTCCGGTTAATACAATTCTAGCATGAATAATAAACATTGATCATGATATAAGGAAATATAAATAAAAACTTTATTATTGCCTCTAGGGCATATTTCCTTCAGTCTCCCACTTGCACTAGAGTCAATAGTCTAGATTACATTGTAATGATTCTAACACCCATGGAGTCTTGGTGTTGATCATGTTTTGCTCGTGAGAGAGGCTTAGTCAACGGGTCTGCAACATTCAGATTTGTATGTATCTTGAAAATCTCTATGTCTCCCTCCTTGACTTGATCGTGGATGGAATTGAAGCGTCTCTTGATGTGCTTGGTTCTCTTGTAAAATCTGGATTCCTTTGCTAAGGCAATTGCACCAGTATTGTCAAAATAGATTTTCATTGGACCCGATGCACTAGGTATGACACCTAGATCGGATATGAACTCCTTCATCCAGACTCCTTCATTTGCTGCTTGCGAAGCAGCTATGTATTCCGCTTCACACATAGATCCCGCCACGACGCTCTACTTGGAACTGCACCAACTAAGAACTCCACCATTTATTAAAAACACGTATCCAGTTTGTGACTTCGAGTCATCCGGATCAGTGTCAAAGCTTGCATCGACGTAACCGTTTGCGACAAGCTCTTTGTCACCTCCATATACAAGAAACATATCCTTAGTCCTTTTCAGGTATTTCAGGATGTTCTTGACCGCTGTCCAGTGATCCACTCCTGGATTACTTTGGTACCTCCCTACTAAGCTTATAGCAAGGCACACATCAGGTCTGGTACACAGCATTGCATACATGATAGAGCCTATGGCTGAAGCATAGGGAACACCTTTCATTTTCTCTCTATCTTCTGCAGTGGTCGGGCATTGAGTCTGACTCAACTTCACACCTTGTAATACAGGCAAGAACCCTTTCTTTGCCTGATCCATTTTGAACTTCTTCAAAACTTTATCAAGGTATGTGCTTAATTTGTGAAAGTCCAATCAAGCATCTTGATCTATCTCTATAGATCTTGATGCCCAATATATAAGCAGCTTCACCGAGGTCTTTCATTGAAAAATTCTTATTCAAGTATCCTTTTATGCTATTCAGAAATTCAGTATCATTTCCGATCAACAATATGTCATCTACATATAATATCAGAAATGCTACGGAGTTCCCACTCACTTTCTTGTAAATACAGGCTTCTCCAAAAGTCTGTATAAAACCATATGCTTTGATCACACTATCAAAGCGTATATTCCAACTTTGAGAGTCTTGCACCAGTCCATTAATGGATCGCTCGAGCTTGCACACTTTGTTAGCACCTTTTGGATCGACAAAACCTTCTGGTTGCATCATATACAACTCTTCTTTAAGGTATCCATTAAGGAATGCAGTTTTGACATCCATTTGCCAAATTTCATAATCATAAAATGTGGCAATTGCTAACATGATTTGGACGGACTTAAGCATCGCTACGGGTGAGAAGGTCTTGTCATAGTCAACTCCTTGAACTTGTCAAAAACCTTTCGCAACAAGTCGAGCTTTGTAGACAGTAACATTACCATCAGCGTCAGTCTTCTTCTTAAAGATCCATTTATTCTCTATGGACTGCCGATCATCGGGCAAGTCAACCAAAGTCCACACTTTGTTCTCATACATGGATCCCATCTCAGATTTCATGGCTTCAAGCCATTTTGTGGAATCTGGGCTCATCACCGCTTCCTCATAGTTCGTAGGTTCGTCATGGTCAAGTAACATGACTTCCAGAATAGGATTACCATACCACTCTGGTGCAGATCTTACTCTGGTTGACCTACGAGGTTCGGTAGTAACTTGATCAGAAGTTTCATGATCATCATCATTAGCTTCCTCACTTACTGGTGTAGGAATCACTGGACTGATTTTAGTGATGAACTATTTTCCAATAAGGGAGAAGGTACAATTACCTCGTCAAGTTCTACTTTCCTCCCACTCACTTCTTTCAAGAGAAACTCCTTCTCTAGAAAGTACCCATTCTTAGCAACGAATATCTTGCCTTCGGATTTGTGATAGAAGGTGTACCCAACAGTCTCCTTTGGGTATCCTATGAAGACACGTTTCTCCTATTTGGGTTCGAGCTTATCAGGTTGAAGCTTTTTCACATAAGCATCGCAACCCCAAACTTTAAGAAACGACAACTTGGGTTTCTTGCCAAACCACAGTTCATAAGGTGTCGTCTCGACGGATTTAGATGGTGCCCTATTTAATGTGAATGCATCTGTCTCTAAAGCGTAACCCCAAAATGATAGCGGTAAATCAGTGAGAGACATCATAGATCGCTCCATATCTAGTAAAGTACGATTATGACGTTCGGACACACCATTATGTTGTGGTGTTCCAAGTGGCGTGAGTTGCGAAACTATTCTGCATTGTTTCAAATGAAGACCAAACTCGTAACTCAATATTCTCCTCCAGAAATTTTATTTTCTTGTTACGATGATTTTCCACTTCACTTTGAAATTCTTTGAACTTTTCAAATGTTTCAGACTTATGTTTCATCAAGTAGATATACCCATATCTGCTCAAATCATCTATGAAGGTGAGAAAATAACGATATCCGCCGCGAGCTTCAATGTTCATTGGACCACATACATCAGTATGTATGATTTCCAATAACTCTGTTGCTCGCTCCATTGTTCCGGAGAACGGAGTTTTAGTCATCTTGCCCATGAGGCATGGTTCACAAGTACCAAGTGATTCATAATCAAGTGATTCCAGAAGTCCATCAGAATGGAGTTTCTTCATGCGCTTTACACCAATATGACATAAACGGCGGTGCCACAAATAAGTTGCACTATCATGATCAACTCTGCATCTTTTGGCTTCAATACTATGAACATGTGTATCACTACTATCAATATTTAGTAAAAATAGACCACTCATCAGGGGTGCATGACCATAAAAGATATTACTCATATAAATAGAACAACCATTATTCTCTGATTTAAATGAATAACCGTCTCGCATCAAACAAGATCCAGATATAATGTTCATGCTCAACGCTGGCACCAAATAACAATTATTTAGGTCTAAAACTAATCCTGAAGGTAGACGTAGAGGTAGCGTGCCGACGGCGATCACATCGACTTTGGAGCCATTTCCCACGCGCATCGTCACCTCGTCCTTAGCCAATCTTTGCCTAATCCATAGCCCCTGTTTTGAGTTGCAAATGTTAGCAACTAAACCAGTATCAAATACCCATGCACTACTGCGAGCATTAGTAAGGTACACATCAATAACATGTATATCAAATATACCTTTCACTTTGCCATCCTTCTTCTCCGCCAAATACTTGGGGTAGTTCCGCTTCCAGTGACCAGTTCCTTTGCAGTAGAAGCGCTCAGGCTTAGGTCCAGACTTGGGTTTCTTCACTTGAGCAGCAACTGGCTTGCTGTTCTTCTTGAAGTTCCCCTTCTTCCCTTTACCCTTTTTCTTGAAACTGGTGGTCTTGTTCACCATCAACACTTGATGCTCCTTCTTGATTTCTACCTCCGCAGTCTTTAGCATTGCGAAGAGCTCAGGAATCGCTTTATCCATCCCTTGCATATTATAGTTCATCACAAAGCTCTTGTAGCTTGGTGGCAGTGATTGAAGAACTCTATGAATGACACTATCATTAGGATGATTAACTCCCAGTTGAGTCAAGTGGTTGTGGTACCCATACATTCTGAGTATATGTTCACCGACAGTCACTGACAGAACTATTCTCCTCCATCTTGCAGTTGTAGAACTTATTGGAGACTTCATATCTCTCAATCCGGGCATTTTCTTGAAATATTAACTTCAACTCCTGGAACATCTCATATGCTCCATGACGTTCAAAACGTCGTTGAAGTCCCGGTTCTAAGCCGTAAATCATGGCACACTGAACTATCGAGTAGTCATCAGCTTTGCTCTGCCAGGTGTTCATAACATCCAGCGTTGCTCCTGCAGCGGGTTTGTCACCTAGCGGTGCTTCGAGGACGTAATTCTTCTGTGCATCAATGAGGATAATCCTCAAGTTATGAACCCAGTCCGTGTAGTTGCTACCATCATCTTTCAACTTAGATTTCTCTAGGAATGCATTGAAATTCAACGGAACAACATCACGGGCCATCTATCTACAACAACATAGACATGCAAAATACTATCAGGTACTAAGTTCATGATAAATTAAAGTTCAATTAATCAAACTACTTAAGAACTCACACTTAGATAGACATCTCTCTAATCATCTAAGTGATCATGTGATCCATATTAACTAAACCATGTCCGATCATCACGTGAGATGGAGTAGTTTTCAATGGTGAACATCACTATGTTGATCATATCTACTATATGATTCACGCTCGACCTTTCGGTCTCCAGTGTTTCGAGGCCATATCTGCATATGCTAGGCTCGTCAAGTTTAACCCGAGTATTCCGCGTGTGCAAAACTGGTTTGCACCCGTTGTATGTGAACGTAGAGCTTATCACACCCGATCATCATGTGGTGTCTCGGCACGATGAACTGTAGCAACGGTGCATACTCAAGGAGAGCACTTATACCTTGAAATTTAGTGAGAGATCATCTTATAATGTTATCGCCGAACTAAGCAAAATAAGATGCATAAAGGATAAACATCACATGCAATCAATATAAGTGATATGATATGGCCATCATCATCTTGTACCTTTGATCTCCATCTCCAAAGCACCGTCATGATCACCATGAAGGAAATATGCCCTAGAGGCAATAATAAAGTTATTATTTATTTCCTTATATAATGATAAATGTTTCTTATTCATGCTAGAATTGTATTAACCGGAAACATAATACATGTGTGAATACATAGACAAACAGAGTGTCACTAGTATGCCTCTACTTGACTAGCTCGTTAATCAAAGATGGTTATGTTTCCTAACCATGAACAAAGAGTTGTTATTTGATCAACGAGGTCACATCATTAGTTGAATGATCTAATTGACATGACCCATTCCATTAGCTTAGCACCCGATCATTTAGTATGTTGCTATTGCTTTCTTCATGACTTATACATGTTCCTATGACTATGAGATTATGCAACTCCCATTTGCCGGAGGAACACTTTGTGTGCTACCAAACGTCACAACGTAACTGGGTGATTATAAAGGAGCTCTACAGGTGTCTCCAATGGTAGATGTTGGGTTGGCGTATTTTGAGAATAGGATTTGTCACTCCGATTGTCGGAGAGGTATCTCTGGGCCCTCTCGGTAATACACATCACTTAAGCCTTGCAAGCATTGCAACCAATGAGTTAGTTGCGGGATGATGTATTACGGAACGAGTAAAGAGACTTGCCAGTAACGAGATTGAACTAGGTATTGGATAGCGACGATCGAATCTCGGGCAAGTAACATACCGATGACAAAGGGAACAACATATGTTGTTATGCGGTCTGACCGATAAAGATCTTCGTAGAATATGTAGGAGCCAATATGGGCATCCAGGTCCCGCTATTGGTTATTGACCGGAGATGTGTCTCGGTCATGTCTACATTGTTCTCGAACCGTAGGGTCCGCACGCTTAACGTTACGATGACAGTTATTATGAGTTTATGCATTTTGATGTACCGAAGGTTGTTCGGAGTCCCGGATGTGATCACGGACATGATGAGGAGTCTCGAAATGGTAGAGACATAAGGATTGATATATTGGAAGCCTATGTTTAGACATCGGAAGTGTTCCGGGTAAAATCGGGATTTTACCGGAGTACCGGGAGGTTACCGGAACCCCCCGGGAGTCATATGGGCCTTAGTGGGCTTTAGTGGAAAGGAGAAAGGGGCAGCCCAAGGTGGCCGCGCGCCTCCCCCCTCCCCTAGTCCTATTAGGACTAGGAGAGGTGGCCGGCCCCCCTCTCTCTCTTTCCCCCCTTGATGAATCCTATTCCAACTAGGATTGGGGGGGGGGGATCCTACTCCCAGAGGGAGTAGGACTCTCCTGGCACGCCTCCCTTGGCCGGCCAGCCCCTCCCCCTTGGATCCTTTATATACGGGGGCAGAGGGCACCTCTAGACAGACAAGTTGATCATTGAGATCGTTCCTTAGCCGTGTGCGGTGCCCCCTGCCACCATATTCCACCTCGGTCATATCGTTGTAGTGCTTAGGCGAAGCCCTGCGTCGGTAGTACATCAAGATCGTCACCACGCCGTCGTGCTGACAGAACTCCTCCCTGAAGCTTTGCTAGATCGGAGCCCGGGGATCATCATCGAGCTGTACGTGTGCTAAGAACTCGGAGGTGCCGGAGTAACGGTGCTTGGATCGGTCGGATCAGGAAGAAGACGTACGACTACTTCCTCTACGTTGTGTCAACGCTTCCGTTGCGGTCTACAAGGGTACGTAGATCAGACTCTCCCCCTCGTTGCTATACATCACCATGATCTTGCGTGTGCGTAGGAATTTTTTTGAAATTACTATGTTCCCCAACAGTGGCATCCGAGCCTAGGTTTTATGGTTTGATGTTATTTGCACGAGTAGAACACAAGTGAGTTGTGGGCGATACAAGTCATACTGCCTACCAGCATGTCATACTTTGGTTCGGCGGTATTGTTGGACAAGACGACCCGGACCAACCTTACGCGTATGCTTACGCGAGACCGGTTCCCCCGACGTGCTTTGCACACAGGTGGCTTGCGGGCGACTGTCTCTCCAACTTTAGTTGAACCGAGTGTGGCTACGCCCGGTCCTTGCGAAGGTTAAAACGGAGTCTATTTGACAAACTATCGTTGTGATTTTGATGCGTAGGTGAGATTGGTTCTTGCTTAAGCCCGTAGCAGCCATGTAAAATATGCAACAACAAAGTAGAGGACGTCTAACTTGTTTTTGCAGGGCATGTTGTGATGTGATATGGTCAAGACATGATGCTAAATTTTATTGTATGAGATGATCATGTTTTGTAACCAAGTTATCGGCAACTGGCAGGAGCCATATGGTTGTCGCTTTATTGTATGCAATGCAATCACGATGTAATGCTTTACTTTATCACTAAGCGATAGCGATAGTCGTGGAAGCATAAGATTGGCGAGACGACAACGATGCTACGATGGAGATCAAGGTGTCGCGCCGGTGACGATGGTGATCATGACGGTGCTTCGGAGATGGAGATCACAAGCACAACATGATGATGGCCATATCATATCACTTATATTGATTGCATGTGATGTTTATCTTTTTATGCATCTTATCTTGCTTTGATTGTCGGTAGCATTATAAGATGATCTCTCACTAAATTATCAAGAAGTGTTCTCCCTGAGTATGCACCGCTGCCAAAGTTCATCGTGCCCAGACACCACGTGATGATCGGGTGTGATAAGCTCTACGTCCATCTACAACGGGTGCAAGCCAGTTTTGCACACGCAGAATACTCAGGTTAAACTTGACGAGCCTAGCATATGCAGATATGGCCTCGGAACACGGAGACCGAAAGGTCGAGCGTGAATCATATAGTGGATATGATCAACATAACGATGTTCACCATTGAAAACTGCTCCATCTCACGTGATGATCGGTTATGGTTTAGTTGATTTGGATCACGTAATCACTTAGAGGATTAGAGGGATGTCTATATAAGTGGGAGTTCTTAAGTAATTTGATTAATTGAACTTAAACTTATCATGAACTTAGTACCTGATAGTATCTTGCTTGTTTATGTTGATTGTAGATAGATGGCTCATGCTGTTGTTCCGTTGAATTTTAATGCGTTCCTTGAGAAAGCAAAGTTGAAAGATGATGGTAGCAATTACACGGACTGGGTCCGTAACTTGAGGATTATCCTCATTGCTGCTCAGAAGAATTACGTCCTGGAAGCACCGTTGGGTGTCAGGCCTGCTGCTGGAGCAACACCAGATGTTATGAACGTCTGGCAAAGCAAAGTTGATGACTACTCGATAGTTCAGTGTGCCATGCTTTACGGCTTAGAATCAGGACTTCAACGACGTTTTGAACGTCATGGAGCATATGAGATGTTCCAGGAGTTGAAGTTAATATTTCAAGCAAATGCCCGAATTGAGAGATATGAAGTCTCCAATAAGTTCTATAGCTGCAAGATGGAGGAGAACAGTTCTGTCAGTGAGCATATACTCAAAATGTCTGGGTATAATAATCACTTGATTCAGATGGGAGTTAATCTTCCAGATGATTGCGTCATTGACAGAATTCTCCAATCACTGCCACCAAGCTACAAGAGCTTCGTGATGAACTATAATATGCAAGGGATGAACAAGACTATTCCCGAACTCTTCGCAATGCTGAAAGCTGCGGAGGTAGAAATCAAGAAGGAGCATCAAGTGTTGGTGGTTAACAAGACCACTAGTTTCAAGAAAAAGGGCAAAGGGAAGAAGAAGGGGAACTTCAAGAAGAACGGCAAGCAAGTTGCTGCTCAGGAGAAGAAGCCCAAGTCTGGACCTAAGCCTGAAACTGAGTGCTTCTACTGCAAGCAGACTGGTCACTGGAAGCGGAACTGCCCCAAGTATTTGGCGGATAAGAAGGATGGCAAGGTGAACAAAGGTATATGTGATATACATGTTATTGATGTGTACCTTACTAGAGCTCGCAGTAGCACCTGGGTATTTGATACTGGTTTTGTTGCTAATATTTGCAACTCGAAACAGGGACTACGGATTAAGCGAACACTGGCGAAGGACGAGGTGACGATGCGCGTGGGAAATGGTTCCAAAGTCGATGTGATCGCGGTCGGCACGCTACCTCTACATCTACCTTCGGGATTAATATTAGACCTAAATAATTGTTATTTGGTGCCAGCGTTAATCATGAACATTATATCTGGATCTTGTTTGATGCGAGACGGTTATTCATTTAAATCAGAGAATAATGGTTGTTCTATTTATATGAGTAATATCTTTTATGGTCATGGACCTTTGAAGAGTGGTCTATTTTTGATGAATCTCGATAGAAGTAATACACATATTCATAATGTTAAAGCCAAAAGATGCAGAGTTGATAATGATAGTGCAACTTATTTGTGGCACTGCCGTTTAGGTCATATCGGTGTAAAGCGCATGAAGAAACTCCATACTGATGGGCTTTTGGAACCACTTGATTATGAATCACTTGGTACTTGCGAACCGTGCCTCATGGGCAAGATGACTAAAACACCGTTCTCCGGTACTAATGAGAGAGCAACAGATTTGTTGGAAATCATACATACCGATGTATGTGGTCCAATGAATATTGAGGCTCGTGGCGGATATCGTTATTTTCTCACTTTCACAAATGATTTAAGCAGATATGGGTATATCTACTTAATGAAACATAAGTCTGAAACATTTGAAAAGTTCAAAGAATTTCAGAGTGAAGTTGAAAATCATCGTAATAAGAAAATAAAGTTTCTACGATCTGATCATAGAGGAGAATATTTGAGTTACGAGTTTGGTGTACATTTGAAAAATTGTGGAATAGTTTCGCAGCTCACGCCACCCGGAATACCACAGCGTAATGGTGTGTCCGAACGTCGTAATCGTACTTTACTAGATATGGTGCGATCTATGATGTCTCTTACTGATTTTCCGCTATCGTTTTGGGATTATGCTTTAGAGACGGCCACATTCACGTTAAATAGGGCACCATCAAAATCCGTTGAGACGACGCCTTATGAACTATGGTTTGGCAAGAAACCAAAGTTGTCGTTTCTTAAAGTTTGGGGCTGTGATGCTTATGTGAAAAAGCTTCAACCTGATAAGCTCGAACCCAAATCGGAGAAATGTGTCTTCATAGGATACCCAAAGGAGACTGTTGGGTACACCTCCTATCACAGATCCGAAGGCAAGACATAGAATGGATCATTTCTAGAGAAGGAGTTTCTCTCGAAAGAAGTGAGTGGGAGGAAAGTAGAACTTGACGAGGTAACTGTACCTGCTCCCTTATTGGAAAGTAGTACATCACAGAAAACTGTTTCTGCGACACCTATACCAATTAGTGAGGAAGCTAATGATGATGATCATGAAACTTCAGGACAAGATACTACTGAACCTCGTAGATCAACCAGAGTGAGATCCGCACCAGAGTGGTATGGTAATCCAGTTCTGGAAAACATGCTACTAGATCATGATGAACCTACGAACTATGAAGAAGCGATGGTGAGCCCAGATTCCGCAAAGTGGCTTGAAGCCATGAAATCTGAGATGGGATCCATGTATGAGAACAAAGTATGGACTTTGGTTGACTTGCCCGACGATCGGCAAGCAATTGAGAATAAATGGATCTTCAAGAAAAAGACTGACGCTAACGGTAATGTTACTGTCTATAAAGCTCGACTTGTCGCAAAAGGTTTTCGACAAGTTCAAGGGGTTGACTACGATGAGACCTTCTCACCCGTAGCGATGCTTAAGTCTGTCAGAATCATGTTAGCAATTGCCGCTTTTTATGATTATGAAATTTGGCAGATGGATGTCAAAACTGCATTCCTGAATGGATTTCTGGAAGAAGAGTTGTATATGATGCAACCGGAAGGTTTTGTCGATCCAAAGGGAGCTAACAAAGTGTGCAAGCTCCAGCGATCCATTTATGGACTGGTGCAAGCCTCTCGGAGTTGGAATAAACGCTTTGATAGTGTGATCAAAGCATTTGGTTTTATACAGACTTTTGGTGAAGCCTGTATTTACAAGAAAGTGAGTGGGAGCTCTGTAGCATTTCTGATATTATATGTGGATGACATATTGCTGATTGGAAATGATATAGAATTTCTGGATAGCATAAAGGGATAATTGAATAAAAGTTTTTCGATGAAAGACCTCGGTGAAGCTGCTTACATATTAGGCATAAAGATCTATAGAGATAGATCAAGACGCTTAATTGGACTTTCACAAAGCACATACCTTGACAAGATTTTGAAGAAGTTCAAAATGGATCAAGCAGAGAAAGGGTTCTTGCCTGTGTTACAAGGTGTGAAGTTGAGTCAGACTCAATGCCCGACCACTGCAGAAGATAGAGAGAAAATGAAAGATGTTCCCTATGCTTCAGCCATAGGCTCTATCATGTATGCAATGTTGTGTACTAGACCTGATATGTGCCTTGCTATAAGTTTAGCAGGGAGGTACCAAAGTAATCCAGGAGTGGATCACTGGACAGCGGTCAAGAACATCCTGAAATACCTGAAAAGGACTAAGGATATGTTTCTCGTATATGGAGGTGACAAAGAGCTCACTGTAAGAGGTTACATTGATGCAAGCTTTGACACAAATCCGGACGATTCTAAATCACAAACCGGATATGTGTTTACTTTAAACGGTGGAGTTGTCAGTTGGTGCAGTTCTAAACAAAGCGCCGTAGCGGGATCTACATGTGAAGCGGAGTACATAGCTGCTTCGGAAGCAGCAAACGAAGGAGTCTGGATGAAGGAGTTCATATCCGATCTAGGTGTCATACCTAGTGCATCGGGTCCAATGAAAATCTTTTGTGACAATACCGGTGCAATTGCCTTGGCAAAGGAATCCGGATTTCACAAGAGGACCAAACACATCAAGAGACGCTTCAATTCCATCCGGGATCTAGTCCAGGTGGGAGACATAGAGATTTGCAAGATACATACGGATCTGAATGTTGCAGACCCATTGACTAAGCCTCTTCCATGAGCAAAACATGATCAGCACCAAGGCTCCATGGGTGTTAGAATCATTACTGTGTAATCTAGATTATTGACTCTAGTGCAAGTGGGAGACTGAAGGAAATATGCCCTAGAGGCAATAATAAAGTTATTATTTATTTCCTTATATCATGATAAATGTTTATTATTCATGCTAGAATTGTATTAACCGGAAACATAATACATGTGTGAATACATAGACAAACAGAGTGTCACTAGTATGCCTCTACTTGACTAGCTCGTTAATCAAAGATGGTTATGTTTCCTAACCATGAACAAAGAGTTTTTATTTGATTAACGAGGTCACATCATTAGTTGAATGATCTGATTGACATGACCCATTCCATTAGCTTAGCACCCGATCGTTTAGTATGTTGCTATTGCTTTCTTCATGACTTATACATGTTCCTATGACTATGAGATTATGCAACTCCCGTTTGCCGGAGGAACACTTTGTGTGCTACCAAACGTCACAACGTAACTGGGTGATTATAAAGGAGCTCTACAGGTGTCTCCAATGGTAGATGTTGGGTTGGCGTATTTCGAGAATAGGATTTGTCACTCCGATTGTCGGAGAGGTATCTTTGGGCCCTCTCGGTAATACACATCACTTAAGCCTTGCAAGCATTGCAACCAATGAGTTAGTTGCGGGATGATGTATTACGGAACGAGTAAAGAGACTTGCCAGTAACGAGATTGAACTAGGTATTGGATAGCGACGATCGAATCTCGGGCAAGTAACATACCGATGACAAAGAGAACAACGTATGTTGTTATGCGGTCTGACCGATAAAGATCTTCGTAGAATATGTAGGAGCCAATATGGGCATACATGTCCCGCTATTGGTTATTGACCGGAGATGTGTCTCGGTCATGTCTACATTGTTCTCGAACAGTAGGGTCCGCACGCTTAACGTTACAATGATAGTTATTATGAGTTTATGCATTTTGATGTACCGAAGGTTGTTCGGAGTCCCGGATGTGATCACGGACATGATGAGGAGTCTCGAAATGGTCGATACATAAAGATTGATATATTGGACATCGGAAGTGTTCCGGGTAAAATCGGGATTTTACCGGAGTACCGGGAGGTTACCGGAACCCCCGGGAGTCATATGGGCCTTAGTGGGCTTTAGTGGAAAGGAGAAAGGGGCAGCCCAAGGTGGCCGCGCGCCTCCCCCCTCCCCTAGTCCTATTAGGACTAGGAGAGGTGGCCGGCCCCCCTCTCTCTCTTTCCCCCCTTGATGAATCCTATTCCAACTAGGATTGGGGGGGAATCCTACTCCCAGAGGGAGTAGGACTCTCCTGGCGCGCCTCCCTTGGCCGGCCAGCCCCTCCCCCTTGGATCCTTTATATACGGGGGCAGAGGGCACCTCTAGACAGACAAGTTGATCATTGAGATCGTTCCTTAGCCGTGTGCGGTGCCCCCTGCCACCATATTCCACCTCGATCATATCGTTGTAGTGCTTAGGCGAAGCCCTGCGTCGGTAGTACATCAAGATCGTCAGCACGCTGTCGTGCTGACGGAACTCCTCCCTGAAGCTTTGCTGGATCAGAGCCCGGGGATCGTCATCGAGTTGTACGTGTGCTAAGAACTCGGAGGTGCCGGAGTAACGGTGCTTGGATCGATCGGATTGGGAAGAAGACGTACGACTACTTCCTCTATGCTGTGTCAACGCTTCCGTTGCGATCTACAAGGGTACGTAGATCAGACTCTCCCCCTCGTTGCTATACATCACCATGATCTTGCGTGTGCGTAGGAAATTTTTTGAAATTACTACATTCCCCAACACACCACCGTCACCGGCTTGACACCTTGATCTCCATCTAAGCATCGTTGTCATCTCGCCAACTATTGTTTCTACGACTATCGCTACCATTTAGTGATAAAGTAAAGCAATTACATGGCGATTGCATTTCATACAATAAAGCGACAACCATATGGCTCCTGCCAGTTGCCGATAAATGTGTTACAAAACATGATAATCTCATACAATAAAATTTAGGATCATGTCTTGACCACATCACATCACAACATGCCCTGCAAAAACAAGTTAGACGTCCTCTACTTTGTTGTTGCAAGTTTTATGTGGCTGCTACGGGCTGAGCAAGAATCGTTTTTACCCACGCATCAAAAACCACAACATGGTATAGTGATTGCTTTTTGATCTTCAGAAAGAACCCTGTTCATTGAATCCGATTCAACTAAAGCTGGAGAAACAGACACCCACTAGCCACCTGTGTGCGAAGCACGTCGGTAGAACCTGTCTCGCGTAAGCGTATGCGTAATGTCGCTTTGGGCTGCTTCATCCAACAATGTCGCTGAATCAAGAATCAACTAGTGACGACAAGCAATATGTATATACCCACGCCCACAACTCCTTTGTGTTCTACTCGTGCATATAACATCTACGCATAAACCTGGCTCGGATGCCACTGTTGGGGAACGCAGTAATTTCAAAAAAAATCCTACGCACACACAAGATCATGATGATTCATAGCAATGAGAGGAGAGAGTATCGTCTACGTACCCTCGTAGACCGTAAGCGGAAACGTTATGACAACGCGGTTGATGTAGTCGTATGTCTTCACGATCGACCGATCTAGTACCGAAGATACGACACCTCCGCGATCTGCACACGTTCAGCTTGGTGATGTCCCGTGAACTCATGATCCAATAGAGCTTCGAGGGAGAGTTTCGTCAGCACGACACCATGATGACGGTGATGATGTTGCTACCGGAACAGGGCTTCGCCTAAGCACCGCTACGATATTACCGAGGTGGATTATGGTGGAGGGGGACACCGCACATGGCTAAAAGATCAATGATCAACTTGTGTGTCTATGGGGTGCCCCCCTCCCCTGTATATAAAGGAGTGGAGGAGGGGAGGGGCCGACCCTCTCTATGGCACGCCCTAGGGGAGTCCCACTCCCACCGGGAGTAGGATTCCCCCTTCCATGTAGTAGGAGTAGGAGAGAAGGAAGGGGAGGAGAGGAGAAAGGAAAGGGGGGCGGCCCCTCCCAATTCGGATTGGGCTAGGGGGCGCGCCTCCCACCTTTTCCTTCCCTCTCCTCTTTTCCACTAAGGCCCAATAAGGCCCATATACTCCCCAGGGGGTTCTGGTAACCTCTCGGTACTCCGGAAAATGCCCGAACTCATCCGAAACCATTCCGATGTCCAAACATAGGCTTCCAATATATCGATCTTTATGTCTCGACCATTTCAAGACTCCTCGTCATGTCATTGATCAAATCCGGTACTCCAAACTACCTTCGGTACATCAAAACACATAAACTCGTAATACCGGTCGTCACCGAACGTTAAGCGTGCGGACCCTACGGGTTCAAAAACTATGTAGACATGACCGAGACATGTCTCTGGTCAATAACCAATAGCGTAACCTGGATGCTCATATTGGTTCCTACATATTCTACGAAGATCTTTATCGGTCAAACCGCATAACGATATACGTTGTTCCCTTTGTCATCGATATGTTACTTGCCCGAGATTCGATCGTCGGTATCCCAATACCTAGTTCAATCTCGTTACCGGCAAGTCTCTTTACACGTTCCGTAGTGCTACATCCCATAACTAACTCATTAGCTACGTTGCTTGCAAGGCTTATAGTGATGTATATTACCGAGAGGGCCCAGAGATACCTCTCCGACAATCCGAGTGATAAATCCTAATCTTGATCCATGCCAACTCAACAAATACCATCGGAGACACCTGTAGAGCACCTTTATAATCACCTAGTTACGTTGTGACGTTTGGTAGCACACAAAGTGTTCCTCCAGTATTCGGGAGTTGCATGATCTCATAGTCATAGGAACATGTATAATTATGGAGAAAGCAATAGCAACAAACTAAACGATCCTCGTGCTAAGCTAACGGATGGGTCAAGTCAATCACATCATTCTATAATGATGTGACCTTGTTAATCAAATGACAACTCATGTCCATGGTTAGGAAACATAACCATCATTGATTCAACGAGCTAGTCAAGTAGAGGCAAACTAGTGACACTCTATTTGTCTATGTATTCACATATGTACTAAGTTTCCGGTTAATACAATTCTAGCATGAATAATAAACATTTATCATGATATAAGGAAATATAAATAACAACTTTATTATTGCCTCTAGGGCATATTTCCTTCAGCCCAAACACTGTATGAACGAAAATTTGCCATTCAACCGGATGATTCATATCTGTCCCAAACGTCCGGTCTAACCGGTACTCCCCATATCCAACCCATATGCGGGGCGGATATGGGATGCCGTACGCGCCTGCCATGTCGGATCCGGCACACTCTTGCCCACCCGACCCCACATAAATTAAACCCCATCCACACTCCGGACAAAATCCTAGCCACACTGCACTCCAGCCCCCTCCAATTCGGTCCCCTCCGCCCACAAGCTCATGTACGACCATCTGCCGCCTTCCCTGGCATGGTGGATAGTGGATCCAAGTCCTACACCCCCCCGATTCATTGACCTGGAGCTCGTCCCATGCGGCCCCGAGGAGGAGACAACCGTCTGCCTTGGGCTCCATCGCTCCCGGGAGGAGTCCAACGACAGCGCTCAGACTCCATCTGGTGGAATCCATTGCATTCGCCCAAATGAAGCATGAATCTGGCCCCGGGGTAGGTTTGTCTGCCTCGCACGGAGGCAGTGTGGTCCGTCTGGCGTCCGAACGCCGTGGCGGATGCGCAACCCCTTCGTTGATGCATGGAATCGGGCTACCACATGTCGGACTCCAATATTGTGCAACTTGCCCGCCATGTAAGGCAGCGTGCACGGCGGCCCTTGCGTCAGACATCAATGAGACGGACTCGCACTCTCCGTCGTTGCGTATGGTGCCCGACAACACCTACTGCGACAGATCCATCATCAACCTCACATCCATTGGTGACACGCATGGCACAGGCTCCGACAAGGAAGAGTAGGGAATGGGAGGCGACGACACCTCGAGTCCCACGAGCTACTGCATGTCCCATGTCGTACTCTACCTCATTGACGATCGGACCAACATTTGGGTCGGCGCCGCCAACCACCGGACATGGCCACGCCGGAGCCGGACAAGCTCCGCTTTAGATTAGATTTTATGCACATGTAATTATATGTCTTTGAGGATACATAATTGAGGTTTTTGATTGGAGAAATATAGTGTGTTGTTCGGTCACTCTTAGTGAATATGTCCGCACGGGACCGGCTACAACCGAAGAAACCCTCCCCCCCGCGCCGCCACCCGCGAGGCGGCCGGGGCGGGCGCCCAGATCCCTCCATCGCCGGTCTCCTCTCCTCCTTCCTCCTCCCTTGCCGCCGCCAGGGGCACGGCCTGGCTAAGCCCGATCGGCGCCGGCGGCGGTGGGGCCTGCTCTTCCTCCTCCGCGCGATGGGGGCGATGCGGATTCCTCCATCGAGGACGGGCACGGTGCGGGCACGGGGCACCGCGGCGTGGTGGCGCGTGGTGCTGCGTGGCTGGCTGCGCAGTGGAGCGCGCCTCGCCGAGGCGGCCGGATCCGCCCGGCAAGCGGCGCAGGCCACGGGCGGCGTGGGCGACGGCTGGGGTTCGGCTTCGGGCTGAGGGCGGCTGCGGTGGTTCCTCTCCATCGCGGGCGTGCGGCGGTGGTGCGGCTCGGCCGGTGGCGGTCCGGCGACCTGGTGGTGGTGGCCGACGGCGGTGCGCGTGGTGGTGGTGCCTCCACTTGGCGGCTTTCTGTGCGGGGAGGAAGGGGAGCGGCTTGGACAGGGGCGGCGGAGCCGACGGCGTGCCGGCTGCAATGCGAAGGCGGGAACTTTACGGGCCTCGGAGATCCCGACCGGGGCTGTGCGGCCATGGGCCTGGTGTGTTCTTGCCATTGCGTCCGGTCAGCTACCGTCTTCGACGGTGGAGGTGGGGCCCTCCCGCGTGCCGACGGTGCTGCTGCCCTAGTCCCGACTCCTCTTCTTCATTGTGTAGACCATGCTTCACGGTGCCGTGGTGAGACAGCGTTGGAAGCTTCGTGTCCGGGTTGGCGCACGGTGAGGGTATGTTTGGTGGCGAGCTCTGGAGTGCCTGAGTTGGAGGTTGGGATCAGGAGAAATCTCTGTTGGCTTGGCCGACAACGACGCGATGGCGCTTGTGGGTGCCGCCAGACCTTCCTGGAGGGCGTCGGGGCTACCCTTCCTCTCTCCTCACCGTGTACCGGGGGAAACCCTTGGCAGCAGCGACGTCTTCGTCGCGTCCCTTCTTGGAGGTGTTGATTGGTACCGGTGCTTCGGAGGCTCGGAGCTTGGTGGGCGATCTCCGGTGGGTGCAGTGGCCACGAGGTTTCTTCGTTTCTTTGTCGGGGTTTTTGATTTTTAGCTACCACTTACTTTGCACTTTGATAATTTGCCACTCCTTACATTATAATTGATCTGTTGTCATCCTTTACTTTGCACTTTGATTTTTTGCCATTTTTCACACAAAAACAATACTTGCAAATCATTGACATAATATATGCATAAAACAATGGACCAAAATACCCCTGCGCTAGATCGACCAGTGCACCCGATTGAAATCAAATCAGGAGAGGATGAACCCATTCGCCGCCGCCGCTCTCACTGATGGCCGGCTGCTCTCCTCCAGGCCGTCGGCCGCGTCGCCGGAGTACCGGATGCTGGGTGGACGCACCACGAGGAGGGACCAGGGCGCCGCTCCAGGCCTCCGGCCCGTGGCTTGCCTGATGGTCGCTCTCGATGGGGTCGCCACGCGGGGAACGAACGTGCTACGTCGGCCCGCCTCAAGTGCATGGCTAACCACCACGCCATGCCGGTCTCGACGCAGGGAGGGCCCTAGGTGCTGCTCCGGGCTTGTGCAGGGAACACGGAAAGCCCCCCTTGTCGGAGGCGCGCGAAGGACAGGGAGGGCGGGCTCCGGCACCGAGTAGCCCGTAGCTCGGAGGCACGCGCGACGGGGGCATTTGGGTGCTGGTTATCTTGGCAAGTTGGAGGGATAGGAGGTCGGCGGCGCTGCCAGCGACGAGAAACTGGTGGCTGGGGCACGGGGGCAGGTGAGGGAGATGGGGAACGAGCTTCTCTCTGTGTCCTGTACCTGTCAATCGGGAGGCAGTATGGCAGGGCGAAATTTGGAAAAGATGAGTAGGAGGTCACCATGGAGCAACGTGCCGCCGGTGGAGATGGAGCAGAGCGCCCCGTTGATGTATGTAGTCGCCGCCGTCGTCTCTTATCCATGACCCGTGAGTGGTCAATGGGGTAGGGGCAAGGGCAATTTCGGGTTTATCCATGGGCAGTGGCAAATCTTTCAAGTCCCAAGTAAGGAATGGCAAAAAAGCAATTACGAGATAAGGAGTGGCAAATCGTCAAACTCCAAAGTAAATCGTGGCAAGAAATCAAATGCCCCTTCTTTGTCGATCTGCCGTTGTCGGCGTTCGTTTCTCTTGTATTTTCTCTTTCTTTTCTTTTGGCGTGACTGTGCTGCCTACGTCCCAGCATCTATCATTGGATATTTCGGTTGGTTGCTTTGTATACAAAGCGGGGGAAACCCTTTTTCGGCAATATGTCCGCACACATTTGTGGATATTTGGAAGGCGGAATTTGCGAGTTGTGGTTGTAGATGCTCCGTGTTCAGACTCACCGAAATTAATCCCCCAAAAAAAAGACTCACCGAAATTCACAAACCGAGATCTCGGTTTGTACAGAACGCGCTGCTGTGCTGGCCTTGCTACTTTTCCAAACCGGTGCTTGGCGGGAAATTTCCTCAAATCTCCCTCCAATTCCTCAACTCCGTCTTCCACCCCCAACCCACCGCCCCGCACCGACAATTCCGTCACCAGCGATGTACTCTTCGCTCCACGCCGCCGACTCCGACTCCGACGACTCCCTCCTCTCCGACGTATCCGCCTCCCCGACTCGCCGGTGCTCACCACCACCTCGCCCGGCACCGCCCAAGCACCGTCCCACGCCAGATCCCACATCAAAACCCAAACGCAAGCCCAAACCCAAGCCCAAGCCCGTACCCTGTTCTACCTCCGCCCCCGTCTCTGCCTCCGCCTCCGCGCCTCCGATTCGCGCCGCCGCCCTCTCCGACCCGCACGGCCTCGCGGCGCGCATCGCCCCGGGGTCAGCGCTCACCTCCAACGCCAGCACAGTCTCCTTCTCCTCCTTCCGCCGCCTCGTCCAGTCTCGCAACCTCTCATTCGAACCAGCCACCGCATTCACGAACCCCGCCCCCGCGCCCGAGCTCGAGCCTGAGCCTGAGCCCGAGCCCGCGGAGATACCAAGCGCCGAGCCGTCCCCGTCCCCGGCAGCCACCCACCCGCCGCCGCAGCTCAGGCCCAAGCGGGTGCATCCCAACTCGGTGTCGGAGGTCCCTGCGGCCGCGGTTGAGCAGCCGAAGCGACCGAGAGGGGACCCCGCGGGCAACTTCGTTCGGCTCAACATCAATGGGTACGGCCGGAAGAAGTCGTTCAAGTCGCAGGCCAGGCGCCCGACGAAATACCGCTCCTGGAAGCGGCAGCAGCCCGGCGGTGGAAAGCCCCGGGCAGGTGCCGACGAGGAAGGGGATTTCGTAGCGGAGGCGCTCCTCGAGCGGGAGAAGAATGCGGCGGCAGGTGATGACGGTGTTCTCAAGATTGTCGAGGTAGCCAGAGAGGACCCGTCCGAGCAGAATCTCGAGAGCTTGCTCAGGAAGGTGTTTGGTTATGATTCGTTCCGCGAGGGTCAGCTTGAGGCCATCCAGAATGTTGTTGCAGGGGAGTCGACGGTGCTTGTGCTGCCCACCGGCGCGGGCAAGTCACTGTGCTATCAGGTTTGCAGCCAAATTTGAGTTATTGGTTTGTTACAGGCCAGTTCTGACATGATCTTGATGCTAATTTTCAGTTGCCTGCTATGATTTTGCCTGGATTAACACTGGTGGTGAGCCCATTGCTTTCCTTGATGGTTGATCAATTGAGGAAGCTCCCTGCATTTCTCCCAGGAGGCCTTCTTGCGAGTAGTCAGGTAAATGCAAAATTTTATATGCTTGCTGCTAGTCCTACTCATCATTGTTTTTTAATATAAGTGTTATACTGCTTTATTCGTTCAGACGAGTGATGAGTTTCATGGAACATTACGGCTGTTGCGTGCAGGGGAAATAAAGGTACAGCTTTCTTAAGCGTCATTTCTGAACAGACCACTCTTGCATCAACAACTCTCTGCTTTGATTTTGCCTTATCTAGAGAATCATCCCTGCATACCTTGCAAATTCTATTTCAACACAATATATTTTGTTGATGTAGTAACAAGAATATGGATTTGAGAAACAACAATTCGTCTTAAATTCGGAATATGAACCCAATTGTCCTCACATGTTTTGCAGTAGTGACGTTAACCTATATTTTGCTTCATTATTCTGAGATAGCTTCCATTGTTTATCAGGTTCTTTTTGTTTCCCCTGAGAGATTCTTGAATGAAGAATTTCTGCAGATATTCAGGGACACACTCCCAATATCTCTTGTGGTCATTGATGAAGCCCATTGCATTTCTGAATGGTGAGTTTATATTTCATCTTAGTTCAGCTGAGAACACTAGATACTTGTTTACAGTACCGAGAAAGGTTTCCGCCCTGCTTTATATATAAAGCGGAGCGAAAGCCTTTTCCGGTATATATAAAGCAACGATCACCAACAGCCCGATACAAACGCACGCCACCACAACAAACGCACACACCCAAGGCAGGATAAACAGGCGCTGAGCGCAGCAACACCACCCCTATCTACTTGTTTACAGTTGGCACTGTGATCTATCTTCATAGTTGATTTCCTGGATACAAAAATAAGAAGCTGAAATAGGTGATCTAGGATGGTACCAGTTACTGGTTTTAAATTGGTCAAATAAGTGGCCAGTCACAGTTACCAGCTATGCGAATACAGCTGAGCAAGATAACAACAACTCTATTTTAGACACACATCATTGACTAGGTAAGAAATGCTCAACAAAATTTGAATCACATAATCAGATGGGGGGCACCGATGCACCGAGAAGAAAGCTATCATCTATCTTGGACTTCATTGATATGATTAATGTTGTTATCTTAATATTAATGCTTCCTTTAGCTTTCATATAAGCAAATGCTAAATTGCTAACAACTATTTACTTTTGATTTTAAATTAGCTCTGCTATTAGACTGCATGGTGATATTTTTTCTGCTCTACCACTCTTTATCCATGCTTGCGTTTACTTTTTGTGATACATTCTGTTAGTTTCATTGCTTTGTTTTCGTACTCTATTATGTACTTGCTGTTCATTTTGTAGTGTTAGTGCATCTAAGTTCATGATGTAATCTTTCATTTCTTCCCAAATGGACAGGTCTCATAATTTTAGACCTTCGTATCTAAGGCTTCGAGCATCACTACTTCGGAGAAAGCTTAATATTCAATGTATTCTTGCAATGACTGCAACTGCAACAACTCAAACCTTGCAGGAGATAGTTAATGCCTTAGAAATTCCATCTGGTAATCTCATCCAGACATCTCAAATTAGGGAAAATCTAAAGCTGTCTATCAGCATGAGTGATAACAGGTAGTTTACTCATCCTCATTACCAGAGTCTATTTAATATGGTATATATTTGAAATAAGGCAAATGAGATATGACACATTATATTGTGTCACAGGCTGAAGGATTTAATGTTGCTATTAAAGTCTTCCCCTTTTGTCAATATGAGAAGTATTATTGTCTATTGCAAATTTCAGGTTAAACTTTCTCAACCTAAAGATGGTTAGCACACCTGTCCAGCTGTTATTTGATACAATTCAATACTGCATATATAACCTTTTTCGTGTTATCTTGAACAGACAGAAACGGATTATGTTTGTAAGCACTTGTGTGATAACAACATTAATGCCAAGGTTGGCATTCCATCTTTAGCTTGTTATGAGTTAGCTGCGCATACTTTTTATCTATGACATCTTCTATTTTTATAGAGCTACCATAGTGGACTTTTGATGAAAAAGAGGAGCCGGGTACAGGAGCTGTTCTGCTCTAACAAAATAAGAGTGGTATATGCTTCCTCGGTATTTCTATTTTATAAGTTGTATTACGTAGGCCAGGTGTCTAACTTTGTTTTTTCCGCCTTGAGGAAGGTTGTTGCAACTGTGGCGTTTGGCATGGGTCTTGATAAGAGTGATGTCGAAGGGGTATGAAATATATCCACATAATTATTCAAAATTACATCTGAAAACAAGAAATATTTCAGTGTTCTTTCAAATGCTCAGCTCATAACTAAAGTAAAATAGTAATTTGCTGCTAACTTGGACTGACACAAGCATTCTTTCCTTTAGGTGATCCACTATAGGTTGCCAGAAAGCCTTGAAGAGTACATACAGGTAAGAACTTCATGATGTGATATACACTTATCCATTCTACTCTCTCTTCTAGAACGTATGGACATGCTCTTTCAGGAAACTGGACGTGCTGGAAGGGATGGACGGTTATCACACTGTCACCTTCTTTTTGATTCAACGACATTCTATAAGATTCGCAGTCTTTCACACAGGTGAATTAATTTTCTAAGTTATTTGTTCTCTCATCTGTATATTTCCTGTGAAATGACTCTAAGAAACCCCTTTCGGCAGCGATGGCATTGATGAATATGCAATGAGCAAATTTCTTAACCAGATATTCTCCTCTGGCAACACGATGGGGTGCATCTGTTCCTTCCCTAAAGAGTCTACTTCACGCAAGTTTGATATAAAAGAAGAGGTTTGTGCCTGTCCCATCAGCCCATGTAGTTTGTTTTCTCATTCACACATTTACCAGTGCTTAGAAAGAGTCCCCTCACAACCTTACATTATATCGAGTTAATTTGATACATTTCTGCACTTGACAGACATACCATGGAGGTTAGTGGTTGTTTGATGTCACATACAAATTTAACTATTTCCATTATAATAAATTGGATTTACTATCTTAAATGACGGTTTTATATCTGTATTTTAGAGATGCTATCTAGCATTCATATCAAAACATCATAAACAATATTTCTTGGTCTTCTGTCTCAAGAAAATCTCATTGTTTAATCTAGGGACTAGAGCAGTTGTTCCCAAGAACAAACCAGGATCATCATTCTAAACCTTTTCTCTGAAGCAAGTAGTACCTCTGTGATATTTTCATGTCGCCTGGACATTGGCATGGTCTCTAATACACTTGTTTGACCATTACATGTTTGAACTGTACGGTACAATGAACTAGGAAGAAAATATAAAAAAGTAATGATATAAACTACTTTTGAGAACTAGCCATGACAAGGGTGCATGGAAGCTTGCTATCCATGTGCCAGAACCATGAGTTGGCCTACCCCAACTTGTTTGGGACTAAAGTCTCTGTTGTTGTTGTTGTTGTTACTTTTGACAAATCTACTGTTTTTTTTCCTGCTAGAGTTGTTTTGACCTAAATTTATCTACATAAAAACCAATTGTTGCTAGTTATATGGAGTTATGTAGAGGTGCCGTTTCCTTCTAACTTTTGAACAGTAGTGACAGGATTTATTTGAAATTTTCCTTTTTCCCTAGGAATAACTTCATTTGCTTTGCTTTTAAATTTCCTGTAAGCATTTTGGTTACTTTTTGAATAATCTGAATTGTTGGATGATCCAGCTAATCTTCAGATGAGATGATCTCCTTACAATTTCTCACTGCAGGTGCTTTTAACAGTCCTCACACAGCTGGAAATTGGTGAGGAGCAGTATCTCCATTTACTTCCTCAGTTCAGTGTTACCTGCACGCTGTATTTTCACAAGGTATATTCTTATCCAGTGATCTGAGGTTTGCACCATTTGAACCAAATTTTTTTGTACTGTGCTCAGCTGAGGACCATGGTATGTGTCCAGTAATCAATGGTTAATCCACAGTTGTTGACAGCATTGTGACCTTCGCACATGATTACCATGCACATCCCATGTTCATTGTTCTTTTCATAAGATACTATGCTCTTTTTTTTAACTTCTCTTGATTCGCTGAATTGTATTGCTGCAGACATCACCGCAACTGCTTGCTGACAAGGATATACTACTTAGATCAATTCTAAATAAGTAAATGTTCCCTCTACTTCTGTTTTGAAGTGCTATTCTGAACGAGCTGTACCTCTCTAAGATTCTGATTCTGTATGGAAAAGCAGGTCTGAAATGAAGGATGGCAGTTATGTCTTCGAAGTACCAAGAGTAGCTAATGATATGAGGATCACAATGAATGAAGTGTTTGATCGTTTGCAAAAGCTAAAGGTTTGCCTGAACAAACCGTCATTTTTTCCAGTTAGAGTGGTGTTTTCGAGGTGTCCATGAATTCCATGGTTATCATTTACTCCCACCGTCCCATAATATAAGATGTTATTACATCCAATACATCCAATATGTGAGTATATTGGATGTAATAACGTCTTATATTATGGGACAGAGTATTTATGTTCAAATATGTGTCACTAAGCTTATCAAACAGCAAAACTGGAATTGCTTTTGAGCTGATTTCAGAATCTCACACTTAATTTCGTATTTCTTTTAGTTGAATCACTGGTTATATTTTGTTTGCTGCACATAAGGATTTAATTTCAAATACGTAGTGGGTAACCAGCTGGATGCTTCGATCTTTGTTCCTTTGTTTCCTGTAACTTTTTTCTTGAACACATATCAAAATGCTTGTCGTTGTCATTAAGAAGAGGATGGCCATGAAAATCAAACCAAAACAAAAACCTAAGCAAAACACAATATGACAAAGAAAAGAGAAACCAACTAAGATAGGTCAGGTTAGGCCAAAACTGAGACAACAGCTGATTCGACCTTTCTAACTTCGTTTTCTGTATTAGTTGCATTTTGGTACATAACTCCCCCCATATTTCAAGAAGATTAATAGCTGGCCGTATTGTACCTAGGTATGGACAGTGTACTTAGTATAGTACCTAGCATCTGTAGCAACTGAGTAGTAACTAACAGTTGCTATGCCCCCATGATTATGTTGCTACAGAAACCATGTCTGGCCTCAAGATGCGACCCAATAGAAGCAGTAGGACAGATGTACCGTTTATTTTGTTTTGCTTCCTTTTTTGTTTTTGGTTTGCTTTTGCTTGGTTTTGTTGGCTGTACGAATGGTGGAATTTCAATGTTTTTTTTTCTTCTAATGCAAAACGATGTGCGTTTAGGTGCGTATTTGAGAGAAAAAATATCGCTATGGAAACATATATGTTACACCCTCTGTTTCTAAATATAAGACGCCCAATTGGTTCAAGTTAAACTGCCAAAACGTCTTATATTTAGGAGCAAGGTAGTAGATCATTTCAGCCCTGCTATGGATTGCAGTAATTTTCCACCAATAGTCATTGACTGTATTTGCTTTAGCTAATTGCTATACACACACTATTGCTACAGAAAATGGGCACACTTGATATAGCCTAGTTTTTCTGTTATGTATATCATGTTACTTATGATCACACTTCCATGTCCTAGCAAATATTTTCATTATCAGTTGTGCTGTGGCACTTGTTGCTTATCGCTGTTCTAGTGTAAGATCTTTTGGTCATGTAGTTACAGGCTTATGGCCTGGTATAGCTCGAGGTGACTTGCTAAAATACTGTGTTTTTGGAATGATATCATCGTCTGTTCTCTATTGTCTTTATCCTGTTGCACCGCTTCTATGTTATGCTCCTTATGTTATGTAACATTTAACTATGTCTTCTGTAAATCAGTTTTCAGGAGAACTATCTTATGAATTGAAAGACCCAGCCTACTGTTATATGATCTTAAAAAGGCCAGATGACTTGAACACTCTTTCAGCAAATCTCACAAAATGGCTTTCTGAAGTAGAAAACTCAAAGGTGGTAAACAGTTTCTTAAGCCCTTCTAAATAAGTATATCTTGTCATACAATATTGTCCTTCAAATTGTAGCTGCAGATCATCAGTATATACATAGTACTATTTGTTAGAGGTAGTAAATTATGTACTCAATAGGCTTTTATCAATGGTAGTTTCGTCTCAGTTATTCATATTAACCGATTGCTGATGCTTGCTGTTTAAACAGATCAGGAAACTAGATGCTATGTTTGCTCTGGCGGACTATGCTGTCAAAGGCTGTAAAAAGACAGATGGCTGTTCTGGTTCTGAGCACACCCCGTGCATCCAGAAGAGGATTATACACTACTTCAGCAAAAAGGATGGCACGCCAGATGATGATTACTGTACTCCCCTCCGCAAGAGCAGGTTTGCGTGCTCTCTTCCCGCAGAACTCACCAGAGCATTTGCTTCTTACGCTGTTCTGTGCTAAGTTTTATCTGACGGAGCATTTGATTTTGCTTCCTGCAGCACGTTCTTGCAATCCGATATAAAGGTAAGAACTAACACCATGATACATTTTCCACTGTGATTGGTAATGATGCTACAGGCCCGCCTGACAATTTCTTAACTGCGCTGCCAGGTATTCCTCCAGAGCAATTCGTTTGCCAAATTCACCCCGAGGGCCGTCGCGAGGATTATGCACGGCATCTCCAGCCCGGCTTTTCCAGCTGCTACCTGGGCCAAAAACCACTTCTGGTCTCTCTTTCTCTGGACTCATTTTGTTATTTTTATGTATAGCTTGTCTTTCCACCGATTTAGGTCACGGGCTGAAGTTTTTTTTTCCTGACAGGGGACGCTATATGGAGGTTGATTTTCCAGTGGTCATAGAAGCTGCCAAAGCAGAGCTAGTTAAGTTCGTTGGGAAGGGTGAATAATGCTACAAGCAAAGCAATCAGAACCGTTGTCTAAGGTCTTGCCAGGCTGTAGTGTACATACATAAGAATGAAGTTTGAAACCCGGAACCGGATAGAAATTTAACCACAGATAAGGTTCGTGCCCACTCTCATGTACACACTCCAACAGTTGTTATTATTCCGTATGCTCAACGCTGATCGCCGTTGCTTTCATAAATTTGCAGAGGCGCTTGGAAAAAAAAGTATTTGCAGCAGAGGGGACAGCATCCACGTCGGTGTGAAGTACCTATGCAGTGCAGGCAAACCACGCGGGCCTTTCAGTCAAGATAGCGGGTCAGCCAGGATCAAGAGGCTTGAGCAGAAACATTGTTGTAAAGAAGACGTGAGACATTTCCTGATTATTAAAGAAACAAAGAGAAACCAGTGATATACTAGGTCGATAGATGAGAGGGTTGATGTGTTATGCTTATATATGCTCCCTACAGTGTCAAAAAACACCTTATATTATGTTACGGAGGGAGTGTGTTTTAGTAATAATCTGATGTAGAACTAACTTTAAACTTGCGATTCTAATATTTACTTAGCAGAATCAGCCGAGTCTTGGTCGCAGTGGTTGGAGTTGACTGGCCAACCAATCAGCAGTTGGGTGGCTCCATTGCATGTCGCCGTTGTCAGCTCCGATCTGAGCATTGGTGGTGGGCAGTTTCATTGCATGCTGCCGTCGCATATTCGCATATGCTCCGGGTAGCACGGTGCGGGTCCTGGCAGCGCGCCTCTATCATTCTTGGCGTGAACCGATCCATTCGTTGAACGTGCAGTACGAGCTTGAGGCGGTGCGTCCTGCCGCGTTTGTCCGGTAGATCCACTTCTCAATTGATTGCGTCCTCCCATCACTCCACCGGTGGGAGCGCACGGCTTTGGCTCCTGGAACACCGTGTCCTGTGTAGCGAGATACGAACCATGGGGGCCTAGCCATGGTGTTTATCATGTCGCTTGCAGAGAGAGGCAATCGGTGCATGCAATCAGATTGCAGATTTGCATCTTCCGACACGGCACGGGAGACAAGGCGTGCACACAGCCATATACCCAACACATCCAAATCGAATGCCCCAGCAAAACAATCTGTAGTTGGATGATTAGAGGAAACTGTGATACCCCAACTCATTAGGGTTCAAGTCCTAGTGTTCGCATTTATTCCTAAATTATTTCAGGATTTCCGGCGATGCGCATACAGTAAAAGAAGACGTTTTCGTCGACAATGAGGTGACTTCGTAAATTTCAAAATAATATGCCGGCTCAATATTTCAAAGGTGCTCAACTGTTCATAGAGATAGAATGCGCGTGTATGTTCATACGAGTGAGTGTATGCACGTGTATATGGACGCTTGCGTAAAAAAACGAATGCCCCAAACCGAAATCGTGGCAATGTCACGGTATCTGGACCGCCGACCGGCCAGCGGCCTCCCAGCTCAAGCAACACGTAAGCCGGGTTGCTGTTGCACCGGTGAACACGTAGCTGTCTTATAATTACGCGAGCTACCAGATTGATGCCGTACTCGAACCACCTAAACACTTGACGGCCGCGTGGCATATTCGCACGGCTCAAATCTAGCGATCCGAAGCATATTCATCCACGAGTAATTGTTCATTCTCTCTCACTCGCTATCCATCCTAGCCAGCCGTCCGTAACGGAGGGACCACCACGTCAGGCGGCCGGGCCCGTGCCGTTCCAACAGGGCAACGAACGAGGAACGACTCTCCCGTGTTACGGAATCCAACCCCGGAAAGCAATATTCTGTGCTTGCGTCGGTCGATCTCTGTGGGCCGTAGCCCCCAAGACTAGTAGAGGAGGAGGAGTAGCTCGGGCGGCGAGCATCCACGCACGCACGCAGAATTTACCAAAGCACACAGGAGGAGAACGAGAGGGAGAGGGGAAAAGCCGACGGCAGAAGGAACGCGAAGCCATCCCCCTCGGGCCGCACCAGAGGGCTCCGCCGGAGATCGATCGAGGGGACGCGGCCCGAGCCGGAGATGGTCGCCGCCGTGGTGAACTACCCGCTCGTCGCGGGGCTCCTCGCCTTCGCGGTCGCGCAGTCCGCCAAGTTCTTCACCACCTGGTGAGCTAGTTGCCTCCCCTCAACTCCCCTCCCCTCCCCCGCCCCGCGTTACAGTTCTCGCTGATGGTTTGGCTCCGCTCCTCGGGCTGCTGCTTGTGTGAGCATTGCGGAGCCGGTGGGAGCGCGTGTGATTTCGGTGGTCGCGAGTTCGTAGCTTATCTGCTTAGCGCCAAGGTGAACGGAGATTTGGATTTGAGACCTGCTAGGAATGGGATTTGACTAATTTTATTTAGGCTGTTTTTTCCCCTTCATTAATAATTCGGCGGATCAGTTGCGTACATAGGCTGTGGATCCTCACCAAGCTTAGCGAGATCTTCCTCTTATTTTTGCGTTTCGCTTCGCTGTGGTAGTATGATCTGCGCCAACTGCTTCTGAAACCAGCTATTCATGAACCACCCGCAGAATACTTTGTCAACGAGAGGCAAAGGGAAATGCCGGATATGCCAAGTGGTGTGAGAGTTGGACGAATGCTTACAGTTACCGAACTAGGACAAAAAACGTGCCAGAAGTTTGTGTACTTGTTCGGTATGTTTTCCTCTGGAAATAGTGGATCACATTACTCATAGTCATGAGGTTTTAGCTATTAATCCGAGAGCATTTTAGGGTCATCCGGATGGTTTTGTGAGGCATTTAGAGGTCTGTTTTTTTCACATGCATTCTGGTTCTACTGCCAGATTAGGGTTGTATTTGTGATTTCTGAAGCAAATTTGCTTCATGTCTAATGCTAGAGCCGAGCTGGTTACATAATACTACTACCCGTGTTTCCTTATTTTGGTTCTAATGCCACTCAGATGTTTAATCTACTTTGTGATGATCCTTTCCATAAGAGTTATGTATGTTCGCTGCAAAGCGTGGCTTTGTTTTTGAACTTTAAAGAGTGTCTATTGGCAAAGTAAGTGAAAAAATTAACTCTCGATTTCCTGATAATTTAAGCAAAATTGTTGGTACTAAACTATGGACACGAAGCCCTACCCTCAGTGGCAGTGCTAGATCTGTGACCCTGTTTTTTATGAATATTTTTTAAGAGGATTGTAGACAATTTGTGATGTCAGTTTTTTTAAGAAAAGGGGTTGCCCCCTGCCCCATTTTTATTTAAAATGATGTGATGTCAATTTACATCACCAATCGTGTGTAAAGCCACCACAAATTGACCCACACATCCAGAGGGTATCGACTTATAGTAACTGCACATTACCATTTGCTGTCTCATACAGTATATAATTCAAAATAAGAAAACCAATTGTTTGGGGGCCATTTGAACATGTGCAGACACCTTTATTCGATAAAAACGAGTTTTTATTGACTCAATAACATGCACAAACACCTGAATATGCATCAGGGCAGAAATTTGAGAACACCCCGTGGAAGTTGATCGTTCATGTCTGCCTTGTTATGTACTCCCTCCGTTCCAAGCTGTTGTCGAATCAGCGACAACTAATATGGAACGGAGGGAGGATGATGTGTAGTAGCATGTAAGAGGTGGCTTTCCATTTCTCTAACTGTATATCTATCTTCAAGCTGGTGCCTTGGTATATATGATGTTAGTAGTATTTAAGAGGTGGCCTTCCATTTCCTTAACTGTATAGCTATCTTCAAGCTTGATTTGGGATTGGGGCAAGGATTGTGTTTCAAATTGCACTCCTGCAAACCCATATAATTTTTGGAATCAAACTTATTAAAGAAGCATGGGTAAACTGGTAAAAAACATGCTAAAATGTTGCTTATCACTATCCTACTGTATGCATTTGGTGTTCTCTAAATCATTTTTTGGGGTTTTTATGTAGGTATAAAGAGAAGCGTTGGGATGCCAGGCAATTTATAGCTTCTGGAGGGATGCCATCATCACATTCAGCCACAGTGACAGCACTTGCAGTGTCTGTTGGTATCCAAGAAGGCTTTCGTAGTGCTACATTTGCAACTTCAGTGATACTTGCATGTGTGGTGAGTACACGCTTGAGATTCTTTATTATGTACTCATATATTATAAGCAGATGATCTTAAGACTTGACTACTTCTATTGCATTAATATCCTAATATAGAGGATACTATCAGAGTATTTGCATTCATTTGTTTGCTTTCGTCTTTATTTATCTCTTCTGATTTCATGCGATACTTTGCACATTGCTTTTGAAATTTGCTGCTGTATGTTGTGAAGCTATTGCTCAACAGCACTTTCCTGGCAGCATTCATAGTTCACAGCCTCTAAACAGTGATATATAATAATGATGCACTTCGACATGAAAGACATGTATGCCTAAAACCTTTGGTTTTGTTTGTAGGTGATGCATGATGCTTTTGGTGTTCGGTTGCATGCTGGAAAACAGGCAGAGGTTTGTCAGTCTCATCCTAAAAGGTCTTGGGACTTGTGGTGAAATAGCATTATGCACTAGCATGGGAGGCTGCCTAGTGGCTGTCCTGATTATAAGCTAATAAGCATATGTTTTCTATCTATAACTAGCATACAGTCTTTTCACATAGGACTGCTGTTTGATTTCTATTATCTCACTTGAGGTTTATCAATTGAATCACAATTGCACATATACTTACATTCATTAGATTGCATTAGACTTTTTCAGTTTGCTGTACTCAAATCAAGGATACACAGTGATTTGCTAGGTTTTCATAATGCTGGAAACAACACTTAAAAGACCTGTATGCAAAAATTACAGCTAAATGGTTATCCGAGATTGCTCAATGTGCAGTAAGTTACGCATGCAGTATGAGGAGCATGCATAAGTGCATAACTAAGGATATGCCCCTGAAATTGGCCACTATCTCTATGTTCGGCTGAATGATATATGCCTTGATTACCTTGAACATTTGATAAACAGTTGATGAGTATCCTTAGACTATATGTTTGGCCTGGACTTGATTAACTACTTTTTCACTAACGTGTGAACAGGAAATTTAGATAATGAAAATTGTATGTTTAGAAATCCCCATTGACATATACTCCCTCAGTTCCTAAATATAAGTCTTTTTAGAGATTCCAATATGGACTACATACGGAGCAAAATGAGTGAATCTACACTCTAAAATATGTCTATATACATCCGTATGTAGTCTATATTGAAATCTCTAAATGGACTTATAGTATTTAGGAACGGAGGGAGTAATAAAGAAAGGACCCTGATAAGTACCGAACGTCAGGTACGAGCACATGGCAACTCCGAACGTTTTCGATGGCAAGTTTAGTTATGCGAGGATGCCAAGGCAACTTTTGTGCTTCAGTTTATGTTTGACAGAAACTTGCCGTGTCACTGGAATTTGCCATCCTTGCATGACTGGAATTGCCATTGAAAAATGTCAGGGCGGGAGTGCCACACACCTGACTTGTGGCACTCCCGCCCTGAAGTGTAAAAGAAAAGAAGCATAGAAGTGTGACGTCATTTTCTTGCAAGAGATAATTTTGTCCTGTTTACCCAGTCCTATCATCAGTTATGGTCTTTCAAACTTTGTGTGACACTGAAGCAAGATGGAGACTAATATTGTTGATGCAAATCCTATCAGGTGTTGAACCAAATTGTCTACGAGCTGCCTATAGAGCATCCACTGGCAGAGACAAAGCCATTGCGTGAAATTCTTGGACACACAGTCCCTCAGGTTAGCTCACATGCTTTAGCTTCCATATCTTGATGTTTGTGGCCTTGCAAGTTAAGGAAAATGTAATTGTCGATATATGAAGCAGAAAAGTATAGAAGATTAACTACTAAAAATCCTTTCAAGAGCATCATTTTGTGAGCAAATTCAACGGTTCTCGAATAATTCATATCGAAAGATATTTATTATCTGTAGCATGCTCCAAAGCTGCAATTATTGAACAGTTTCATCATATGATATAGCAAACTTCTTTCAGGAGCAAATACTTAGAATGCAAATGACATCTCATAAGTTAATTGGGACAAATAATTGCTAGTTGCCTCGACCCTATGGTCGATATATGTGCCTGTCCCCCCCCCCCCCCCCCCCCCCCTCTATGCTCATCTCGGAAGATTGGCCATTTCTCTTGTCAGATATATTATTTCGATAACAATGATTAGCTGATATGTGTGATATGCTGGATGTAAAAACACTTTTTTTAACATGTCAGGTGGTGGCTGGTTGCATCCTTGGAATCCTCACGGCTGTGATCATGCTCTTAGCTCTGGGGAGTTACACTTAGATTTCGGCAATATTTGATCATCAGATATCACATCGCCGATCTTGTAAAGCATAAAGAAAAAAAAGCTCATCTTTGATGTAATGTGTGAAAGTGGCTTGTCCATGCTGATGCTACAAAGTCTTAACTGATTTAGATCTGCGCTGTAGGATAGTGGGTCGTAGCTTCAGTTGGTGCTGTATATCTGAGATGTTTGCTGTCGATTAGAACCTCCTCGTGTTGAATGTTTGCTGTACAACTAGCAGTGATATACTGATATGTAGCTTGAGAAGTGATGGTTCTGAATAGTTGATACCACGTCATAAGCTCCACTTTCTGGGTACACAATTATTATGTTTGCCTTTTTTTTGAACTCAATTATTATATTTGCCTTTGATCCAAAGAGTAAGAATATGACACAGAAAATCTAACGCAACTTTTCATAGTAATTCTGCTCTCTCTCTCTCCCAGATGATTATTGTGTTTAAGCAACACAGCCAACTTAGGTAGTACTCCCTCCGTTCGGAATTATTTGTCTCGGATATGGATGTATTTATTTCTTCGAACGGAGGGAGTACTATATATTTATTTTTCCGACAAGTATTTTCGAACGGTATGTATTTATTTCTTCGACTATTTTGGGACGGATGGAGTATGTATTTGTGTATGCATGGACGGATGGAGTATGTATTTGTGCATGCATGGACGGATGGAGTATGTATTTGTGCATGCATGTGGCAGCGTTCTTAATCTAGATTCCCAGTCAGAGCTTGGATGGCGTCCCTCTGGGATGGTGCACCACGATGAGGCCGTAGGCGTCCAGTGTGAGGAAGTCGTCCAGCTCCGGCGCGACGCACTGCCGGATGAAGACCCTGCCAGCCTCCGCGTAGCGCCCCCGGCGGAACCTCTCCGCGCCGACCTCTGCCTGGACCCTCGCCATCTCCTCCTCCACGACGCGCGCGAGCAGCTCCGGCGTGGCTCGGACCGCCACGCCGCCGGCGTCCAGCACCGCGCCATGGCGGAGCCACTGCCAGTTCTGCACGCGGCTGATCTCCGCGGTGGCCGCGTCCTCCATGAGGTTGTACAGCGGCACGGACCCGGACCCGCCCAGCCACGCCGCGAGGTACTGCACGCCGACCCGGGTGTTGAGCCGCAGCCCCTCCACCGTGCGCGTACCCCGCGGCGGCTGGATCAGGTCCTCCTCCGTGATGGCGTCGACGGGCGCCGCCGCGTCGATCTGGTTAGGCTTCCCGCCGAGGTGGCCCTCGAAGACCTCCCGTATCGCCGGGATGAGCCCCGGGTGCGCCGCCCACGTGCCGTCGTGCCCCGCGCGCACCTCCCTCAGCTTGTCCCTGCGCACCAGCTCCAGCGCCGCCTCGTTCGCCGCCGCGTCGTCCTTGATCGGAATCTGGGCCGCCTGTCAATTGAATCAACACACATGTGATTGCTTGCGTCGATCACTTGTGGGGCGGAGTCAATGAGCTGGGGATGAACGAGCGCTTAGTTAGTTAGTTACCATGCCGCCCATGGCGTGGACGCGGCGGCGGTGGCAGGTGCGGATGAGGAGGTGGGAGTAGGAGCGCATGAAGTGCTGTGCCATGCCGACGAGGGCGCGGTCGGGGAGGAGGCGGTCCGGATGGGCGCGGAACGTCTTGACGTAGCTGAAGATATAGTCCCATCGCCCGCAGTTGAGCCCCGCAGAGTGGTCGCGCAGCTCGTGCAGGATCTCGTCCATCTGGAACACCGCCGGCAGCGTCTCCACCAGCACCGTCGCCCTGATGCTCCCACGCTCGATCCCGGCCGCCCTCTCCGCCCTCTCGAACACACCGTTCCATATCCTCGCCTCCCTGCATGCACGTACGCTCGACTCGATCAGCAGGAATGAACCATCACGAAATGGGCACACGAACTAGTATGAGCTTACCTGGAGTGCTCCATCTTGGGGAGGTAGAAGAAGGGGCCGAATCCGGCGCCCTGGCCGGCGCGGAAGGCGGCGTGGCTGTGGAAGAAGTAGAGCCCGAAGTCCACGAGGCAGCCGATGGCCGGCTCGCCGTCGATGAGCACGTGCGCCTCCGGCAGGTGCCAGCCGCGCGGCCTGACGAACAGCTTCGCGGTGCGCTCGTCGAGCTTGTACACCCGGCCGCCGCGCGCCGCGTCGCGGAAGCTTATGGTGCCGGCCACGGCGTCCCGCAG
Organism: Triticum monococcum; assembly: GCA_034509565.1. Classification (NCBI taxonomy): domain Eukaryota; kingdom Viridiplantae; phylum Streptophyta; class Magnoliopsida; order Poales; family Poaceae; genus Triticum; species Triticum monococcum. Next base: position 612,972,835 of record CM067842.1, read on the forward strand.
GTTCACCTGCCCGCGCATCAGGTTCTCCCACGTCGGCGCCAGCGCGTCCTCGAAATCAGCCTGCCACGTCCACGTCACGTTTTTCAATTTGGTACATGTACGTACGTTGGGTCCCGGGGCTGCACTTGCACGTACGTACGGCTACGCGCGCTTACCATGAAGACCTTGGCGCCGGAGTTGAGCGCGTTGATGACCATCTTCCTCGGGTCGGCGGGGCCGGTGATCTCGACGGTCCGGTCGGCGATGGCCGGCGGCACGGGCGCGCACGCCCAGTCTCCCTCCCGGACGAACCTGGCGGACGGGTCGAACCGCGGCAGCTCGCCGGCGTCGTAGCGCCGCTGGGCCTCACGCCGGCGCTCCATGGCGTACCTGACGGGGCCGCGGAACTCGCGCTGCAGGCCGGCCACGAAGGCCAGCGCGTCGCGGGTCAGGATGGCCGCGAACTCCGGGTCGTAACGGCCGCGGATGTCCACGCCCTCCGGCGTGTCGTAGGACTGCGCCATCGCCGGGGCGGTGTTGTGCAAGCCGGGCATTGTGTTTGCGTGAGCAGAGCACTGCGTGTGTAAGCGGGGATGATGGGAGTGTGCAGCTCGAGCTCGACGAGTGGAGCAGATATATACGCGCGGCAGGGGGGCGCCGAGACCAGTTTAAGATTTGAAGTTGTATTCGATGGCGTCATATGTGTGCAACTTGTGTACTCGAAGTGGCTACATCAAGCGTCGCATGTGCATGGATGATGAAGATGAATGACGAAGAACTCCGAACAGAAACGTGGTTGTTACGATAAGGCAGGCACGCTGCGCCGGTGTTTTTGGCTGTAGCCTTGCGCATCAGCGCGCATGGCATCGGGTAGGCGTGGCTTGTTTCTTTGGCGCACCGGGGAGATGGTTTTACCCGTCGCGCGTTGGCCGTTTCTGTTCATGTTCTTATCCATCTGCTCGGTTCGGGTTGAGGCTGGAGGAAGAGGGAGAGCCGTGCCGCCATGGGCCAACTGTGCGGCTACGGTGTTCTTCAAATGTAGTAGGAAGATATTGGGAAATGGTAAAAGAACTCTATTGTAGGAAGATCTAACCTTGTTTTGGGGAATAATACTTGTATTACTCAAAAATCATGTTCTTACAATCATCTCGGGCAATCGACAAAACCTCCTCCGGGCCTGAACCGACCCACATAATTGTCCGACCCTCGACTCTAGCAAAACTAGCTAGTTTATCACTCATTTTACTTTGACAACGAAGAAAAAGAGTAATACAAGAATTCTAAAGATTCAGTAAGTACTTTATTTCCACAACCAACGATGCATAGATTGACTGGTCCAACTCTTCACTTGAAATTATAGCCACTGCGGTGCTCGAGTCCATCTCGACTTTGATCACAAGGTCCGATCATTGAATCGCAAAAGACAATCGTTCCATACATGCGCACAACTCCGCTTCTAAGGCATCCTTGCATGAGAACAAGGCTTTGCAAGCTGAAAAAAATGAGAGTGCCGACGTTATCACGTAAGATCATCCTAGCGCCCGCTTCTCCTTCCAAAGAAAAGGCTCCATCAGTATTCAATTTAACCCATCCAGGACGTGACGGCTCCCAGGCTGTGTCCTGTACAGGAGCCTTCCCCTGAGGTGTAGCTAGATCATAAGATATACTACCTTTTCCTTTAACCGGATCACACTGTTCAAAGTTATAAAGGGGTGCGCCAAGGTGACCCCTTCTCACATTTCCTGTTTAATTTGGCTGTGGAAGTTCTGTCTAAAATGGTCTGTAATGCTCAGAAAGAAAAGTTGCTTACTGGATTGGCACCAGACCTCATTGAGAATGGGGTGGCCATCCTTCAGTACGTTGACGATATAATTATATGCTTTGAACATGACAGGGAAGCCCGATTAATCTGAAACTTACGTTATATATGTTTGAGCTTATGTCGGGGCTAAAGATTAATTTCCAGAAAAGTGAAATCCTATGCATTGGGGGGGGGGGGGGATGATGATATACTAGCCTTTATTTCAGAGCTTTTTAATTGCCAAATAGGACATTTTCCGATGAAATACTTGGGAGTTCCAGTCAGTCATTCGACTCTTCGTAACTTGAACTGGAACTTTGTGGATGAAAGATTCCTGAAATATTGTGAATCATGGATTGGTAATGCAGCCTCATTTGGTGGGAGGCTTATTCTCCTTAGTTCCTCTCTTACCGGAATTGTATATTTTTATATGTCCATGTTTTTTATCCGTAAGATGATTATTGACACGTTGGATAAACACTGTAAACGTTTCTTTTGGCAAGAACATGAAGGGCGAAAGAGATACCATTTGGTGAAGTGGACTAGAATCTGTAGATCTAAGAGTAAATGGGGGCTGGGGGTGAAAGACCTTCGGAGACAAAACATCAGTGTACTCACAGAATGTAACACCCACGATGCGGCTATATCTCCCACGTGTCGGAGCACGACTTAGAGGCATAACTGCATAGTAGGCATGTCGCAAGAGGGGTAATCTTTACACATCCCGTGTACTGAATAAGAAAGGGATAAAGAGTTGGCTTACAATCGCCACTTCACACAATACATAAATATAGCATTACATCATCCAGAATACAATCAAGGTCCGACTACGGAACCAAATAAAGAAAGACAACCCCAAATGCATAGATCCCCGATCGCCCCAACTGGGTCCTCTACTGATCGTCCGGAAAAGACACATAGTAACATCCAGAATCCTCGTCGAACTCCCACTTGAGTTCGGTCGCGTCCCCTGCACTGGCATCATCGGCACCTGCATCTGGTTTTGGAAGTAATCTGTGAGTCATGGGGACTCAGCAATCTCACACCCTCGCGATCAAGACTATTTAAGCTTATGGGTAGGAAAAGGTAGTGAGGTGGAGCTGCAGCAAGCACTAGCATACATGGTGGCTAACTTACGCAAATGAGAGCGAGAAGAGAAGCAAAGCACGATCGTGAACTAGAAGTGATCAAGAAGTGATCCTGAAACTACTTACGTTCAAGCATAACACGAGACCGTGTTCTCTTCCCGGACTCCGCCGAAAAGAGACCATCACGGCTACACACGCGATTGATTCATTTTAGTTAAGTTAAGTTTCAAGTTATCTACAACCGGACATTAACAAATTCCCATCTGCCCATAATCGTGGGCACGACTTTCGAAAGTTCAAAACCCTGCAGGGGTGTCCCAACTTAGCCCATCACAAGCTCTCATGGTCAACGAAGGATATTCCTTCTCCCAGGAAGACCCGATCAGACTCGGAATCCTGGTTACAAGACATTTCGACAATGGTAAAACAAGACCAGCAAAGCCACCCGAAGTGCCGACAAATCCCGATAGGAGTCGCACGTATCTCGTTCTCAGGGCACAATGGATGGGCAAGACGTCGGGTTGGCATAAACCCTGGTTTCCCAGGGGGCCCCGGACATCACCCGGTTTGGACCAACACTCAGAGGAGCACTGGCCCGGGGGTTTAAAATAAAGATGACCCTTGAGTCCGCGGAACCCAAGGGAAAAAGGCTTAGGTGTCAAATGGTAAAACCAATGTTGGCCCTTGCTGGAGGAGTTTTATTCAAGATGAACTGTCAAGGGGTTCCCATTATAACCCAACCGCGTAAGGAACACAAAATCAAGGAACATAACACCGGTATGACGGAAACTAGGGCGGCAAGAGTGGAACAAAACACCAGGCATAAGGCCGAGCCTTCCACCCTTTACCAAATATATAGGTGCATTAAAGTAAACAAGATATAATAGTAATGATACCCCAACAATAATCATGTTCCAACAAGGAACGAACTCCATCTTCACCTGCAACTAGCAAAGCTATAAGAGGGGCTGAGCAAAGCGGTAACATAGCCAAACAACAGTTTGCTAGGAAAGGTGGGTTAGAGGCTTGACATGGCAATATGGGAGGCATTATAAAGCAAGTGGTAGGTATCGCGACATAGCAATAGAGCGAACAACTAGCAAGCAAAGATAGAAGTGATTTCGAGGGTATGGTCATCTTGCCTGCAAAGTTCTCTGAGTTGACGTAAGCTTGATCCTCGTAAGCGTACTCAATGGGTTCCTCAAACACGTAATCGTCTCCCGGCTCTACCCAAAGCAAGAACACAAGCAAAGGAAACAACAATCAACCCCGGTGCAATGCGCAAGCAACATGATGCAAAACATGGCATGATATGCGGGATGTGATATGCAATACATATGCGAGCTCTGGAAGGAAAAGATTGAACCAGGCCTCAACTTGGCAAACCAAGAGTGCCCCTGTAAATATGAGTTTATTTCGGTTAAAATCGATATAAAGATCACCGGAATTGGATGCACGGTTTGCAAATGGCAAGCAAAACAATAATGGCACAATTCTGCGATTAACAACACGATGCCACCTAGAATGCAACAAGAAACTAAGCTACTTCACTCCAACATAGCAACAAAGCACATGGTAGTGATCTACTCAAGATGCTTGACAAAAGATGAACACTGAGCTACGGCTAAATCACACAAGAGCAGGTTCAAACAAGCATGGCAAAAGTGCAAAAGATATCAGCTTCACAGACTTAGTGAAAATACCAACATGTCAGGAATTAACATCAGGAAGCAATGTTTAGAGCAAGAAAACAACATGCTACAGGAACAGAACATAGCAATACAAGGCATGTCATGAATCTACTCAAAGCATAGAGCAGAAGCCCCTTAGTGACCATAAGCCAAAAAGGATCAGAAGATATGATGGCACCCATGTAAACATAGCAAGTTTCGTTAACAGTTTCAGACTTAGCAGAAAACTGGACATGGCAAAACAGAGTTGTGAAGGCATCTTTGCGAGCTCGATTCACTCACCACAAAGCTTTGCATGACAAACTAAGCATACTACCAGCAAGAAGACATGATCATGAAGCTAAACCAAGCAAGAATAAGTTCATAGCATGCATGGATCAACTACAACAACCTTGGCAAAATTGATTAACATGTAAACAATCTGCCAGGAACATTTTATAGCAAAAGAAGAGCAAGATTGAGTCATGCTAGGGCACTCCATAAATGCAAACAGGGGAATGGATGGGTAGAGCATGACCATATGTCCAAATCATCCTTACTGAGCATACTCAAAAGAAGCATGGATCTCACTGTAGCAACATGAATACATGGCATAAAAATAACAGCAGGGAAAAGACTTAGTGAAATTCTAAGCCTCTGAAATCAGCAATATTACGAGAGCTACTTTGCATGCATGTGCTAGTCACCATATTGATCACAAAAATACATGGCATACACCCCTGTAAAGATGGCATGGCATAGCCCAAAACACATGTAGAGCTCATGCCCATATGCAGCACGAAACAATTGTAGCAAAATGACAAAAGCTCATACACTGCTAAGAAACAATAACTAACATTTTATAGCACTCTTGCAACAGTCATTTGGGCACCAAGATGGACTCAAATAAGCATGACACAATGGAACAAAATGAAGCTCACATCATGATGAACATTTCGATATATTATGCGCAAGAAACAGAGCTACGGATGAGGAGTTATAGCATGTTGAATAGTGCTTGAAAATATAGCAGATGAAAAAGACTTAGGCGAAAATCGGGTCAACCTAGGGTTTGACTGGATCTGGCCTGCGCCGGCCCCGAGGTTGACCGGAGTGCTCGCCGGAGTGGAGGGGACGGTGGGGAGAGGCCAGAGGAGGACGGGGCGGCGCCGGAGCTGGGCGGCGCCGACGGTGGACGGCGGCGCGACGACCTTGGGCGGCGCGCGCGGGACGACCGGAGCTGGGTGGCGGCGCCGGGGAGCTCCGGGCGGCGCTGGGCACCGGCGAGGGTCGGCGACGGCGGCGGAGAAGTCGGCGGCAAGGAGAGGAGGCGCAAGGCGGCGACGGGCTCGGGCGGAGCCTCCCGCGAGCGGCGGCGAAGACGAGACGGGCCGCGGGGGCCAGCGATGGGTCCGGAGGGCCGGCAGGCGCGGGGCGGAGGCGAGGCCACGTGGCGGCTCCGGAGTGGCTGGGGCGCGGCGGCGGACACGTCCGACGCCGTCCGGACGTGTTCGGCGCGGAAGGAGAGGGCGGATCTAGGGTTTTGGACTGCGGGATTTGAGGAGGGGTGCACGTATTTATACATAGAAGGAGGTGGGAGTGTCCAAATGAAGAGTGGTTTTCTGCCACGCGATCATGATCGAACGGCCAAGAGGATGGAGGGGTTTTGGATGGGTCATTGAGCCACTTTGGAGGGGTGTTGGGCTGCAACACACACGAGGCCTTTACGGTTCCCCGGTTAACCGTTGGAGTATCAAACGGACTCCAAATGGCACGAAACTTGACAGACGGTCTACCGGTGGTGTACCAAGGCCACTTGTCAAATCTCGGTCCATTCTGAGAATGTTTAACACCCGCTCATGAAAAGAGACAAAAGGGGGGCGCCGGAGGACGTAGGAGTGTCGGATTGCAAAACGGACAACGGGGAAAATGCTCGGATGCATGAGACGAACACGTATGCAAATGCGATGCACATGATGACATGATATGAAATACATGACTTGGACAAAAAGCAAAACAAAGACAAAACCCAACCATGAGGGAATCTCATAACTTAGAGCCGAAAATGGCAACAGTTGGAGTACAAATATGGCAGGTTACATTGGGGGTGTTACACCGAATGGTGGTGTTAACTTGAAACACAGCAAGGCTTGTGGCAAGATGTGATTCAGGCTAAATACCTTAAAAAGATACTATAACCTCAGTGAAATGCAAGTTTGGTGATTCTCCTATTTGGAAAGCTATAATGAAGGTTAAAGAGCACTATTTAGCTATTAGGGGAGTGGTTCTGAATTCTGGGAACATTGCTAGAGTGTGGAATGACTCCTTGAATAGTAACCCTCCTCCATGCTTTAAATATCCTGTTTTGTACAATATTTGCAATGATCAAGAAATAACGGTGGCAACATTCAAAATGGGGGTGAGTGATTGATACGGCTCCAACGTCTCCTCCATGCTTTAAATATCCTGTTTTGTACAATATTTGCAATGATCAAGAAATAACGGTGGCAACATTCAAAATGGGGGTGAGTGATTGATACGTCTCCAACGTATCTATAATTTTTGATTGCTCCATGCTATATTATCTACTGTTTTAGACTATATTGGGCTTTATTTTCCACTTTTATATTATTTTTGGGACTAACCTATTAACCGGAGGCCCAACCCAGAATTGCTGTTTTTTTGCCTATTTCAGTGTTTCAGATAAACGGAATATCAAATGGAGTCCAAACGGAATAAAATCTTCGGGAAAGTGATTTTCTCACCGAACGTGATCCAGGAGACTTGGACCCTGCTCCAAGGAACAAAAGAGGCGGTCACGAGGGTGGGGGGCGCCCCCCCTCCTAGGGCGCGCCCCCTGCCTCGTGGGCCCCTTGTTGCTCCTCCGGCATACTTCTTCCTCCTATATATACACACGTACCCCCAAACGATCAGAACACGAGCCAAAAACCTAATTCCACCGCCGCAACTTTCTGTATCCACGAGATCCCATCTTGGGGCCTGTTCCGGAGCTCCGCTGGAAGAGGACCGTCATCACGGAGGGCTTCTACATCATCCTAGCCCCTCCGATGAAGTGTGAGTAATTTACCTCAGACCTTCAGGTCCATAGTTAGTAGCTAGATGGCTTCTTCTCTCTCTTTGAATCTCAATACAAAGTTCTCCCCCTCTCTTGTGGAGATCTATTCGATGTAATCTTCTTTTTGCGGTGTGTTTGTTGAGACCGATGAATTGTGGGTTTATGATCAAGTCTATCTATGAATAATATTTGAATCTTCTCTGAATTCTTTTATGTATGATTGGTTATATTTGCAAGTCTCTTCGAATTATCCGTTTGGTTTGGCCAACTAGATTGGTAGTTCTTGCCATGGGAGAATTTCTTAGCTTTGAGTTTGATCTTGTGGTGTCCTTACCCAGTGACAGAAGGGGCAGCAAGGCACGTATTGTATCGTTGCCATCGAGGATAACAAGATGGGGTTTATTTCATATTGCATGAATTTATCTCTCTACATCATGTCATCTTGCGGCGTTACTCTATTTTTAACTTAATACTCTAGATGCATGCTAGATAGTGGTCGATGAGTGGAGTAATAGTAGTAGATGCAGAATCATTTCGATCTACTTGTCACGGACGTGATGCCTATATACATGATCATGCCTAGATATTTTCATAACTATGCTCAATTCTGTCAATTGCTCAACAATAATTTGTTCACCCACCGTAGAATACTTACGCTTTTGAGAGAAGCCACTAGTGAAACCTATGGCCCCTGGGTCTATTCTCATCATATCAATCTCCATCACTTTAATCTTGCTTTGCTTTTACTTTTTTACTTTGCATCTTTATACCAAAAATATTATATCTATCAGATCTCATTCTCGTAAGTGACCGTGAAGGGATTGACAACCCCTAATCGCGTTGGTTGCGAGTAGCTATCGCTTTGTGCAGGTACAAGGGACTTGAGCGTGGGCTCCTACTGGATTGATACCTTGGTTCTCAAAAACTAAGGGAAATACTTACGCTACTCTGCTGCATCATCCCTTCCTCTTCGGGGAAAACCAACGCAAGCTCAAGACATAGCAAGAAGGATTTCTGGCGCCGTTGCCGGGGAGTCTACGCAAAAAGTTAACATACCAAGTACCCATCACAATCCCTATCTCTCGCATTACATTATTTGCCATTTGCCTCTCGTTTTCCCCTCCCCCCAATTCACCCTTGCCGTTTTATTCGCCCTCTCTCTCTATCCTCCCTCTCTATTTGCCTTTTTGTTTGCTCTTGTGTTAGATTGCTTGTTTCTCGCGATGGCTCAAGATACTACTAAATTGTGTGACTTCACCAATACCAATAATAATTATTTCCTTAGCACTCCGATTGCTCCTCTTACCGATGCTGAATCTTGTGAAATTAATACTGCTTTGTTGAATCTTGTTATGAAAGATCAATTCGCCGGCCTTCCTAGTGAAGATGCCGCTACTCATTTGAATAGCTTCATTGATTTATGTGATATGCAAAAGGAAAAAGATGTCAATAATGATGTCGTTAAATTGAAGCTATTTCCTTTTTCGCTTAGAGATCGTGCTAAAGCTTGGTTTTCGTCTTTGCCTAAGAATAGTATTGATTCATGGAACAAGTGCAAATATGCTTTTATCTCTAAATATTTTCCTCCCGCTACGATCATCTCTCTTAGAAACGATATTATGAACTTTAAACAACTTGATCATGAACATGTTGCACAAGCTTGCGAGAGAATGAAATTAATGATACGTAATTGCCCTACTCATGGTTTGAATTTGTGGATGATTATACAAATGTTTTATGCCGGATTGAATTTTGCTTCTAGAAATCTTTTAGATTCGGCCGCGGGAGGCACTTTTATGGAAATCACTTTAGGATATGCTACAATACTCCTAGATAATATTATGGTTAATTATTCTCAATGGCATACTGAAAGATCTTCTAATAAAAAAGTGCATGCGATAGAAGAAATCAATGTGTTGAGTGGAAAGATGGATGAATTTATGAAATTATTTGCTACTAAGAGTGTTTCTTCTGATCCTAATGATATGCCTTTGTCTACTTTGATTGAGAATAACAATGAATCTATGGATGTGAATTTTGTTGGTAGGAATAATTTTGGTAACAACGCTTATAGAGGGAATTTTAATTCTAGGCCATATCTTAGTAATCCTTCTAATAATTATGGGAATTCCTACAACAACTCTTATGGTAATTATAATAAGATGCCCTCTGAATTTGAGACTAGTGTTAAAGAGTTTATGAATTCACAAAAGAATTTTAATGCTTTGCTTGAGGATAAATTGCTTAAAGTTGATGATTTGGCTAGAAACGTTGATAGAATTTCTCTTGAGATTGATTCTTTAAAGCTTAGATCTATTCCTCCTAAGCATGATATCAATGAGTCTCTCAAAGCCATGAGAATTTCCATTGATGAGTGCAAGGAAAGAACCGCTAGGATGCGTGCTTCCAAAGATGCCTTTATTAAAGCGTGTTCTACCAATACCTATGAAAATCAAGATGAAGATCTAAAAGTTATTGATGTGTCTCCTATTAAATATTTATTTTGAAATATGAATCTTGATGAAACTGAATATGATCTTCCTTTACCTAGAAGGCGTTCTAAAAATTCGGAGTATTTAGATCTTAATGATGAAATTGATGAAAGTGGGATTGAAAGAAATAAAAATCTAGATGTTGCTAAACCCACTATATTGGATTTCAAGGAATTTAATTATGAAAGATGATCTTTAATTGATTGTATTTCCTTGTTGCAATCCGTGCTAAATTCTCCACATGCTTATAGTCAAAATAAAGCCTTCACCGAACATATTGTTGATGCCTTGATGTAATCTTATGAAGAAAAACTTGAGTTGAAAGTTTCTATCCCTAAAAAACTCTATGATGAGTGGGAACCAACTATTAAAGTTAAAATTAAATATCATGAGTTTTATGCTTTGTGTGATTTGGGTGCTAGTGTCTCTACTATTCCCAAGACTTTGTGTGATTTACTAGATTTCCGTAATTTTGATGATTGCTCTCTGAACTTGCATCTTGCGGATTCCACTATTAAGAAACATATGGGAAGGATTAATGATGTTCTTATTGTTGCAAATAGGAATTATGTGCCCGTAGATTTCATTGTTCTTGATATAGATTGCAATCCTTCTTGCCCTATTATTCTTGGTAGACCTTTCCTTAGAACGGTTGGTGCGCTTATTGATATGAAGGAAGGGAATATTAGATTTAAATTTCCATTAAAAAAGGGCATGGAACACTTTCCTAGAAAGAAAATAAAATTGCCATATGAAACTATCATGAGAGCCACTTATGGATTGCCTACCAAAGATGGCAATACCTAGATCTATCCTCGCTTTTATGCCTAGCTAGGGGCGTTAAACGATAGCGCTTGTTGGGAGGCAACCCAATTTTATTTTTATTCCTTGCTTTTTCTCCTACTTAGTAATAAATAAATTATTTAGCCTCTGTTTTGCTTGTGTTTTTTTGTTTAGTTAGTGTTTGTGCCAAGTAGAACCGTTGGGAAGACTTGGGGAAAGTCTTGTTGAATTTGCTGTAAAAAACAGAAACTTTAGCGCTCACGAGAACTGCTGTCATTTTTTATTTGAAGAGTGCTATTTAGTTAATTCTTTTTGCAGATGATTAATAGATAAATTTCTCTCGTCCAGCAATTTATTTTAGAATTTTTGGGGTTCCAGATCTTGCGCTAGCTACAGATTACTACAGACTGTTCTGTTTTTGACAGATTCTCTTTTTCGTGTGTTGTTTGCTTATTTTGATGAATCTATGGTTAGTAAAATAGTTTATAATCCATAGAGAAGTTGGAATACAGTAGGTTTAACACCAATATAAATAAAGAATGAGTTCATTACAGTACCTTGAAGTGGTCTTTTGTTTTCTTTCGCTAACGGAGCTCACGAGTTTTCTATTTTGAGTTTTGTGTTGTGAAGTTTTCAAGTTTTGGGTGAATTCTTTTGATGGATCATGGAACAAGGAGTGGCAAGAGCCTAAGCTTGGGGATGCCCATGGCACCCCCAAGATAATCCAAGGACACCAAAAATTCAAAGCTTGGGGATGCCCCGGAGATTTGTGAAACTTTCTTTTGAGTGTGTTGAATACTAAGAATAATATGCTCTTAAATTATTTTGAGAGTCTCTTAATAGCATGGTAATTTTCTTAATAATAATATGCTTGGTATTCAAGATTTGTGAAACTTTCTTTTGAGTGTGTTGAATACTAAGAAAAGATTGAAGCATGATAATTATTTTGAGATATGGAGGTGATAATATTAAAGTCATGCTAGTTGAGTAGTTGTGAATTTAAAGAATACTTGTGTTAAGGTTTGTGATTCCCGTAGCATGCATGTATGGTGAACCGTTATGTAACGAAGTCGGAGCATGATTTATTTATTGATTGTCTTCCTTATGAGTGGCGGTCGGGGACGAGCGATGGTCTTTTCCTACCAATCTATCCCCCTAGGAGCATGCACGTAATACTTTGCTTCGATAACTTCTAGATTTTTGCAATAAGTATATGAGTTCTTTATGACTAATGTTGAGTCCATGGATTATACGCACTCTCACCCTTCCACCTTTGCTAGCCTCTCTAATACCGCGCACCTTTCGCCGGTATCATACTATTGGGGAACGTAGTAATTTCAAAAAATTTCCTACGCACACGCAAGATCATGGTGATGCATAGCAACGAGAGGGGAGAGTGTAATCTATGTACCCTCGTAGACCGACAGCAGAAGCGTTATGATAACGCGGTTGATGTAGTCGTATGTCTTCATGGTCCGATTGATCAAGCACCGAAACTACGGCACCTCCGAGTTCTAGCACACGTGCAGCTCGATGACGATCCCCGGACTCTGATCCAGCAAAGTGTTGGGGAAGAGTTCCGTCAGCACGACGGCGTGGTGACGATCTTGATGTTCTACTGTCGCAGGGCTTCGGCTAAGCACCACTACAATATTATCGAGGACTATGGTGGAAGGGGGCACCGCACACGGCTAAGAGAACGAACTTGGAGATCAACTTGTGTGTCTAGGGGTGCCCCCTGCCCCCGTATATAAAGGAGCAAGGGGGGGGGGTGCGGCCGGCCCTAGGAGGAGGCGCGCCGGAGGAGTCCTACTCCTATCGGGAGTAGGACTCCCCCCTTTCCCTAGTTGGATTAGGACTTGGGGGGAAGGAGGAGAGGGAAGAAAGGAAAGGGGGGCGCCGCCCCCCTCCTTGTCCAATTCGGACTTGGGGGGGGGGGGGGGGAGGGGCGCGCGGCAGCCCCTGGGCCTCCTCTCCTCTTCCTCCACTAGGCCCATTAAGGCCCATTATGTTACCGGGGGGTTCCGGTAACCTCCCGGTACTCCGGTAAAATGCCGATTTCACCCGGAACACTTCCGATGTCCAAACATAAGCTTACAATATATCAATCTTTATGTCTCGACCATTTCGAGACTCCTTGTCATGTCCGTGATCACATCCGGGACTCCGAACAAACTTCGGTACATCAAAATATATAAACTCATAATGAAACTGTCATCGTAACGTTAAGCATGCGGACCCTACGGGTTCGAGAACAATGTAGACATGACCGAGACATGTCTCCGGTCAATAACCAATAGAGGAACCTGGATGCTCATATTGGCTCCCACATATTCTACGAAGATCTTTTATCGGTCAGACCGCATAACAACATACTTTGTTCCCTTTGTCATCGGTATGTTACTTGCCCGAGATTCGATCGTCGGTATCTCAATACCTAGTTCAATCTCGTTACCGGCAAGTCTCTTTACTCGTTTCGTAATACAACATCTCGCAACTAACTCATTAGTTGCAATGCTTGCAAGGCTTATGTGATGTGCATTACCGAGAGGGCCCAGAGATACCTCTCCAAAAATCGGAGTGACAAATCCTAATCTCGAAATACGCCAACCCAACATGTACCTTTGGAGACACCTGTAGAGCTCCTTTATAATCACCCAGTTACGTTGTGACGTTTGGTAGCACACAAAGTGTTCCTCTGGCAAACGGGAGTTGCATAATCTCATAGTCATAGGAACATGTATAAGTCATGAAGAAAGCAATAGCAACATACTAAACGATCGGGTGCTAAGCTAATGGAATGGGTCATGTCAATCACATCATTCTCCTAATGATGTGATCCCGTTAATCAAATGACAACACATGTCTATGGTTAGGAAACATAACCATCTTTGATTAACGAGCTAGTCAAGTAGAGGCACACTAGTGATGTTTTAGTTTGTCTATGCATTCACACAAGTATTATGTTTCCAGATAATACAATTCTAGCATGAATAATAAACATTTATCATGATATAAGGAAATAAAATAATAACTTTATTATTGCCTCCAGGGCATATTTCCTTCAGTCTCCCACTTGCACTAGAGTCAATAATCTAGATTACACAGTAATGATTCTAACACCCATGGAGCTTTGGTGCTGATCATGTTTTGCTCGTGGAAGAGGCTTAGTCAACGGGTCTGCTACATTCAGATCCGTATGTATCTTGCAAATCTCTATGTCTCCCACCTGGACTAGATCCTGGATGGAATTGAAGCGTCTCTTGATGTGCTTGGTTCTCTTGTGAAATCTGGATTCCTTTGCCAAGGCAATTGCACTAGTATTGTCACAAAAGATTTTCATTGGACCCGATGCACTAGGTATGACACCTAGATCGGATATGAACTCCTTCATCCAGACTCCTTCGTTTGCTGCTTCCGAAGCAGCTATGTACTCCGCTTCACATGTAGACCCCGCCACAACGCTTTGTTGAGAACTGCACCAACTGACTGCTCCACCGTTTAATGTAAATACGTATCTGGTTTGCGATTTAGAATCGTCCGGATCAGTGTCAAAGCTTGCATCAACGTAACCATTTACGATGAGCTCTTTGTCACCTCCATATACGAGAAACATATCCTTAGTCCTTTTCAGGTATTTCAGGATGTTTTTGACCGCTGTCCAGTGATCCACTTCTGGATTACTTTGGTACCTCCCTGCTAGACTTATAGCAAGACACACATCAGGTCTGGTACACAGCATTGCATACATGATAGAGCCTATGGCTGAAGCATAGGGAACATCTTTCATTTTCTCTCTATCTTCTGCATTGGTCGGGCATTGAGTCTTACTCAATTTCACACCTTGTAACACAGGCAAGAATCCTTTCTTTGCTTGATCCATTTTGAACTTCAAAATTTTGTCAAGGTATGTGCTTTGTGAAAGTCCAATTAAGCGTCTTGATCTATCTCTATAGATCTTAATGCCCAATATGTAAGCAGCTTCATCAAGGTCTTTCATTGAAAAACTCTTATTTAAGTATCCCTTTATGCTATCCAGAAATTCTATATCATTTCTGATTAGTAATATGTCATCTACATATAATATCAGAAATGCTATAGAGCTCCCACTCACTTTCTTGTAAATACAGGCTTCTCCAAAAGTCTGTACAAAACCAAATGCTTTGATCACACTATCAAAGCGTTTATTTCAACTCCGAGAGGCTTGCACCAGTCCATAAATGGATCGCTGGAGCTTGCACACTTTGTTAGCTCCCTTTGGATCGACAAAACCTTCCACCTGCATCATATACAACTCTTCTTCCAGAAATCCATTCAGGAATGCAGTTTTGACATCTATCTGCCAAATTTCATAATCATAAAATGCGGCAATTGCTAACATGATTCGGACAGACTTAAGCATCGCTACGGGTGAGAAGGTCTCATCGTAGTCAATCCCTTGAACTTGTCGAAAACCTTTTGCGACAAGTCGAGCTTTGTAGACAGTAACATTATTGTCAGTGCCAGTCTTCTTCTTGAAGATCCATTTATTTTCAATTGCTTGCCGATCATTGGGCAAGTCAACCAAAGTCCACACTTTGTTCTCATAGATGGATCCCATCTCAGATTTCATGGCTTCAAGCCATTTTGCGGAATCTGGGCTCACCATCGCTTCTTCATAGTTCGTAGGTTCATCATGATCTAGTAGCAGGACTTCCAGAACAGGATTACCATACCACCCTGGTGCGGATCTTACTTTGGTTGATCTACGAGGTTCAGTAGTATCTTGTTCTGAAGTTTTATGATCATCATCATTAGCTTCCTCACTAATTGGTGTAGGTGTCACATAAATTGGTTTCTGTGATGTACTACTTTCCAATAAGGGAGCAGGTATAGTTACCTCATCAAGTTCTACTTTCCTCCCACTCACTTCTTTCGAGAGAAACTCCTTCTCTAGAAAGTTTCCGAATTTAGCAACAAAAGTCTTGCCTTCGGATCTGTGATAGAAGGTGTATCCAATAGTTTCCTTTGGATATCCTATGAAGACACATTTCTCCGATTTGGGTTCGAGCTTATCAGGTCGAAGCTTTTTCACATAAGCATTGCAGCCCCAAACTTTTAGAAACGACAACTTCGGTTTCTTGCCTAACCACAGTTCATAAGGCGTCGTCTCAACGGATTTTGATGGTGCCCTATTTAACGTGAATGCGGCCGTCTCTAAAGCATAACCCCAAAACGATAGTGGTAAATCAGTAAGAGACATCATAGATCGCACCATATCTAGTAAAGTACGATTATGACATTTGGACACACCATTACACTGTGGTGTTCCGGGTGGCGTAGTTGCGAAACTATTCCGCATTGTTTCAAATGTACACCAAACTCGTAACTCAAATATTCTCCTCCATGATCAGATCGTAGGAATTTTATTTTCTTGTTACGATGATTTTCAACTTCACTCTGAAATTCTTTGAACTTTTCAAATGTTTCAGACTTATGTTTCATTAAGTAGATATACCCATATCTGCTTAAGTCATCTGTGAAGGTGAGAAAATAACGATATCCGCCACGAGCCTCAACATTCATCGGACCACATACATCTGTATGTATGATTTCCAACAAATCTGTTGCTCTCTCCATAGTACCGGAGAACGGTGTTTTTGTCATCTTGCCCATAAGGCACGGTTCGCAAGTACCAAGTGATTCATAATCAAGTGGTTCCAAAAGTCCATTAGTATGGAGTTTCTTCATGCGCTTTACACCGATATGACCTAAACGGCAGTGCCACAAATAAGTTGCACTATCATTATCAACTCTGCATCTTTTGGCTTCAACATTATGAATATGTGTGTCACTACTATCGAGATTTAATAAGAATAGACTACTCTTCAAGGGTGCATGACCATAAAAGATATTACTCATATAAATAGAACAACCATTATTATCTGATTTGAATGAATAACAGTCTCGCATCAAACAAGATCCAGATATAATGTTCATGCTCAACGCTGGCACCAAATAACAATTATTTAGGTCTAATACTAATCCCGAAGGTAGATGTAGAGGTAGCGTGCCGATTGCGATCACATCGACTTTGGAACCATTTCCCACGCGCATCGTCACCTCGTCCTTAGCCAATCTTCGCTTAATCCATAGTCCCTGTTTCGAGTTGCAAATATTAGCAACAGAACCAGTATCAAATACCCAAGTGCTACTACGAGCATTAGTAAGGTACACATCAATAACATGTATATCGTATATACCTTTGTTCACCTTGCCATCCTTCTTATCCGCCAAATACTTGGGGCAGTTCTGCTTCCAGTGACCAGTCTGCTTGCAGTAGAAGCACTCAGTTTCAGGCTTAGGTCCAGATTTGGGTTTCTTCTCCTGAGTAGCAACTTGTTTGCTGTTATTTTTGAAGTTCCCCTTCTTCTTCCCTTTGCCCTTTTTCTTGAAACTACTGGTCTTGTTGACCATCAACACTTGATGCTCCTTCTTGATTTCTACCTCCGCAGCTTTCAGCATTGCGAAGAGCTCGGGAATAGTCTTATTCATCCCTTGCATATTATAGTTCATCACGAAGCACTTGTAGCTAGGTGGAAGTGATTGGAGAATTCTGTCAATGACGCAATCATCTGGAAGATTAACTCCCAATTGAATCAAGTGATTATTATACCCAGACATTTTGAGTATATGCTCACTGACAGAACTGTTCTCCTCCATCTTGCAGCTATAGAACTTATTGGAGACTTCATATCTCTCAATCTGGGCATTTTCTTGAAATATTAAATTCAACTCCTGGAACATCTCATATGCTCCATGACGTTCAAAACATCGTTGAAGTCCCGATTCTAAGCCGTAAAGCATGGCACACTGAACTATCGAGTAGTCATCAGCTTTGCTCTGCCAGACGTTCATAACATCTGGTGTTGCTCCAGCAGCAGGCCTGGCACCCAGCGGTGCTTCCAGGACGTAATTCTTCCATGCAGCAATGAGGATAATCCTCAAGTTACGGACCCAGTCCGTATAATTGCTACCATCATCTTTCAACTTTGCTTTCTCAAGGAACGCATTAAAATTCAATGGAACAACAGCACGGGCCATCTATCTACAATCAAACATAAACAAGAAAGATACTATCAGGTACTAAGTTCATGATAAATTTAAGTTCAATTAATCATATTACTAAAGAACTCCCACTTAGATAGACATCCCTCTAATCCTCTAAGTGATCACGTGATCCAAATCAACTAAACCATGTCCGATCATCACGTGAGATGGAGTAGTTTCATTGGTGAACATCACTATGTGGATCATATCTACTATATGATTCACGCTCGACCTTTCGGTCTCTGTGTTCCGAGGCCATATGTGTATATGCTTGGCTCGTCAAGTATAACCTGAGTATTCCGTGTGTGCAACTGTTTTACACCCGTTGTATTTGAACGTAGAGCCTATCACACCCGATCATCACGTGGTGTCTCAGCACGAAGAACTTTCGCAACGGTGCATACTCAGGGAGAACACTTCTTGATAATTAGCGAGAGATCATCTTAAAATGCTATCGTCAATCAAAGCAAGATAAGATGCATAAAAGATAAACATCACATGCAATCAATATAAGTGATATGATATGGCCATCATCATCTTGTGCTTGTGATCTCCATCTTCAAAGCACCGTCATGATCACCATCGTCACCGGCGCGACACCTTGATCATCATCGTAGCATCGTTGTCATCTCGCCAATCTTATGCTTCCACGACTATCGCTACCTGTTGGTGTCAAAACTGGCGGATCTCTGGTAGGGGGTCCCGAACTGTGCGTCAAGGCCGGATGGTAACAGGAGACAAGGGACACGATGTTTTTACCCAGGTTCGGGCCCTCTCGATGGAGGTAATACCCTACTCCTGCTTGATTAATATTGATGATATGGGTAGTACAAGAGTAGATCTACCACAAGATCAAGGAGGCTAAACCCTAGAAGCTAGCCTATGGTAGGTTGTTGTATATGGAGTTGATGTCCTACGAACTACAACCCTCCGGTTTATATAGACACCGGATAGGGTTAGGGTTACACAGAGTCGGTTACAATGGTAGGAGATCTTGAATATCCGCATCGCCAAGCTTGCCTTCCACGCCAAGGAAAGTCCCATCCAAACACGGGACGAAGTCTTCAATCTTGTATCTTCATAGTCCTGGAGTCCGGATGAAGGTATAGTCCGGCTACCCGAACACCCCCTAATCCAGGACTCCCTCAGTAGCCCCTGAACCAGGCTTCAATGACGACGAGTCCGGTGCGCAGATTATCTTCGGCATTGCAAGGCGGGTTCCTCCTCCAAGTCCTTCATAGAAGATTGTAAACACCAAGAGTAGTGTCCGGCTCTGCAAAATAAGTTTCCACATATTGCCATATAGAGAATAATATTAACACAAATCAAATGTGCTGACATATTCCACAGTGCGTCATCACACTACGGCCAAGTCCTTTACTTGAATCGTTTTTACTTTTCCACCTCAGCACGTTTTGCGAGGCAGTTTCCTTGGCACGTCTTGTCAAAGCAGAGATCGTGTACCCCTTTTGTGGGATTCTCATCAATACGGACGTGGGTAACCCAACCGTGCCTGTTAGCACGTTTCCTCGATTAAAGATGAGTCCCGAGCGGTTACGGGGAGGGCTCTTGGTATTCAACCTCTTATAAAGAGACCAAGGCCTTACTCCTTTTTTCATTCTCAAGCGAGTTCGCCCGTCGCCTCGAGTTCCAACACCCTAGGCTCCAGATTCCAGGTGCTTCGGACCTTCGACGATGTCCGGTTCTGACCTTCAAGGCCGATGGATGCCCTCCTCTGTCACAAAGGAGGACGTACTAAAGTTGAGGGAGGCTAAGTTCCTGACCGGCAAAATTTCGCATAGGTTGCCTGCTCAAGGGCAGGTCATTCCCAGTCCCCAGCCCGGTGAGAGCGTGGTGTTCATGTCTCACTTCCTTTGGGGTTGGGCTTCCCAATGGATCCCTTT
Source organism: Triticum monococcum (assembly GCA_034509565.1). Taxonomy (NCBI): domain Eukaryota; kingdom Viridiplantae; phylum Streptophyta; class Magnoliopsida; order Poales; family Poaceae; genus Triticum; species Triticum monococcum. The sequence continues at coordinate 612,992,717 of CM067842.1, forward strand.
GTGAGGGGACTGCTGTTTTATTACGGGCTGGAATTCCATGACTTAGCTCCGGAGTCCATCCTCCATATCTCCTCGTTTATTGTCATGTGTGAAGCGTTCCTCTGTGTTACCCCTCACTTCAGATTATGGCTCAAGACCTTCAAAGTGGAGCCGAAGATGATCAAGGGATGGCACACAGAGTGCGGAGGCGCTGTTATAAGCAAAAATGCTGATGCTCCATGGCCCGAGGGCTCTTTTCAAGAGGAGCTAGGCTTGTGGCAACGAGAGTGGTTTTATATCACCGCTCCCCGGAGTACCAAGTGGGTGGCGCCTCCTGCCTTTCGCTTGGGTCCCCCACCACGGCTAGCGTCATGGGTCAACAGAGGGTTAGATTGGGGTTTGCCCAAAGACGTGCCCTTGTTACAGGGCCGCATTAAGGATCTCTTGGAAGGAGACCTCAGCCTGGTCAGGTCATGCTGGTTCGCCGAATATTGCCCGGCAAACGTCGCTCCCTTTGCCTGTGGGAGTTTAATCCAGAGGGACCACGAGCTCTCCAGAATTTCATGGGCGCAACGCCCGCGGAGATGTATAAACTGTTCTTCGGATCACAAGAGATGTGTCCGGATTTAACCGAGGACGCAGGCCTAAGCTGCAATCGCCCGGATACTCAAGTAAGCAACCTTGTGCCCGGACCTTCTATCCGTATAATTGTCATAAACTTGCCCCTAAAAGAGCCGTCCTTTCAAACAGGAGTGGATAGCGAAGGCAAAGCTGATCAGGTGTCCGACTCCCCTTCCCGAAACCAGGCTGGATCCCGTGCTGGTCAGGATGCTGGAGATAATGCCTTTAGAGGGAAGCAAGGGGGAGGACAAGGACACTATGGCCTCCTCGAAGGAGGCTGCTCCGAAGGGAGGAACCGACAATTCCTCTCCTAAGGGGAAGAAGAGAGCCGCCTCCGACGACCCGGAAACCATGGCCTCGAAGCGGGGAAAAAAAATCCTCATCAGAGGGTCCGACACCAGGGAGTTCCTCGGCCGGACTACGCCCTCAAGGGGATCAACCCTTCAGCGAGCAGTAAGTAGAGAAACATTTTCCTTTTGAGGGGTGAGGGAAATCCTTGATTTATATCTGAGAAGATTAACCGAATTTTTACCTTGTAGCTCGGACCTCAGCCCTTCTCAGCAGAGCTCGTCTTCGGGGGATCTCCTTCCGGAGATGATGGAGAGCGGGACGCCTCCCCCTGCCATGCCGCCTAGCAAGGCGGGCGACCCTGAGGTGTCGTCGCGGAGGGTTTCTCCGAATCCGGCAGGGGCGGAAGATAGCTATGTGGCCCCCCGAGGTTCTCCGCGTCCGGCCTTCGAAAGAGGTCGTGGGACAAGTCCGGCACCGTCTAGTGCTCGGCCGGAGGAGCTAAAGATTCTGCTGGGGCGAGCTTCTATCTCGGAGGAACACCGTGCATTGATGGGCACGGTGATTGAAAGGATCTCATCCGCAAAGAGCGGATTGCATGAGGCCGTCAAAAGTTTACTGACGGGTTTTGAGGTACATTAGATAATGTACACTTTTGTCAGTTGCGCATGAATAAGATGCGCCCTGTGTAGATAGTAGCCCCTGAGACTCTGCGCGTCGTCAGGAAATGACGGCACGCGGAGGATCATAATCCTAGGTCTAAAATGTCGCCTTTGAATGTAGGCGGCAGGGTGTCTGGAATCGAGCCGAACTGATGATTTTGCCGAACTAAAGCGGCAACTGGACGTGGCAGATGCCGACATCGCGCTTGTCAAAAAGCGGCTTGATGAGGCTCAAGGTATGTAATTCCTCGTGCGGCATCAGGTAAGAAGAGTTTTATGCCAGTGTCTTACGATGTGTGTGCTTGACGCAGATGGTGCGGCCGCCGTGGAGAGTCTTAGGGCAGAACTTGCCCGAGCTAAAGAACAAGCCAGGGAAAGTGATGCGGCTGCCAAGAAAGCCCTTGAAGAGCTGAGAGCCGAACAGGCTGCTCATTGCCGAAGCAAGGAAGAGATGGCCGAGATGGCAAAAAAGTTAAAGAGTGCTGCAGACCGTTGTAGACTTCTTGAGAAAGAAGACCAGGCGAAACAGAAGGACTTAGAGAAGGCCGTTGCCAATGCCAAGGACGCACGCTCTGCGATGAGAGCTGCGAAGGAGGAGCTGTGTCAGGCCGAACAGATTGTGGCTGGAAAGCCCTTTATGCTGCGAAGGAAATTTTGCGATCCGAAGTTTGCTCCGTTGGACCGAATGTGGAGTGTGGAGGATACCTATCTGGATTTGGCAGCGAGTGCTGCTGATGCGACCGAACACTTTCGAGATCAGAAAGATCGCGAAGTGGAAAAGCTTTTCCGGTCGCAGTTTCACAATCCAGAGCATCCACTGGCAGTGGACGATCATTTGGCTCAATGGGCCGAACTTAATAGGTTGTCCGGACTCGCCATGAAGTACGTCATGGGTCATCTGTGGCTGGGGAGATCGGAGCCGAAGAGTTATTTCAGCTTATTGCAGCAATTCCTTGACGCGGTGCCGCGTATTAATGCAATGAAGAGGTCAGCATGCATAGAGGGCGCGAGGATGGCTCTTGCCCGTGTCAAGACATACTGGCAGAGATGGAGACCATCGTTGTTGCGTCCCGAGATTCGGATAAAAGCCGAGTACCCTCCGAGCACTATTTTCAGGAAGTCCTTGAAGGCGCTCGTGTAATAGAGACGCAGTGCTCGAAAGATGCTATGTTATGATAGCATATGTAATTATAAAGTAATATTTTGATAAACTGTAGTGGCCTTTTTATACTTGTGCCTTCAAGTATTGGGAACACCTCCTGTGCGGCCTTTTTAAGATATGTACAAAATCTGAAAGATGGCAGTCGTTGGCTTCAGCCCCCACACACATAGTGCAGGGGTGCTCGCAGAAGACGCCTTTTCACACTTAACCCAACGTCTTGGTCCTACAAAGGAGGTGATAGCGCAGCGGGCCAGGCAACCGGACTATAATGCTTTAACACTTTCACTTAGCCATAGGAGCTTGACAGTGAGACTATTTAGGTAGCCCCTTGGTGGCGACTGCGCTCGCCCGAGTTCGGGGCGCGTATGTGCCTGACCGGGAAGCGGCCCTTTGTTAAAGCGGAGGAATCCGATAGATTCCGATAGGTCATCGAGTGGCTGACCAGTCTCACGCTACATCATGGGAGTCAGTTTTCGGCTTTCTCTACTGAGGTGCTCGCCCGGCCGAACCGGGACACAATCGCAGTAGTTCTCCTGGTGCTACCTTAGCCGATAGAGCGGAACGTAAGGTAGCTGAACTCAGGAGCCGGGCAACCCAACATTTGACCAAAGACATGATTCGGAGCTAATGCATATAATGCCAAAACTCGCGACGTCGAACACTCCCTAAGGTGTTCGGTCTTTAGGAGTGCGGGCGAAACAACACTCTTTATTAAAAAATCCCCTAGTGTCCAGGTACGTGCAAAAATTCTGACGTGGCCACATGCCAAGACGCCAGCCTCCTCCTTGGTTATATCAGAAAAAACCAGGGGATGTGTAGCAACAAGAGACAGTAAAAAAGGTTCACGCAAGGTCTTAATCTAAAAAGAATCCTTTAGGACGGGTCCCTACTGCACGTCTGCGCCTGTGTCTCTGTTGTGCCATATCCTGGACGGGCGCCGCACGACGTTCATCTGTAAAAGAGAGGAACTGAGTTGAAAACGGGTCGTGCCGAACAAAAGTTTAAAATAAACAAAGTATAAAGTAAAATATATAAAATTGAGCTTTATTGTCTCTTATTGTATATGCATGGAGCCCCTAGTGGGGGTGTATGGCCACTAAGCCCGCATCAATGATGATTTTGTCCCGAACTCGTCTATCCGCGTTCGTGGTCTTTAATGACCTATTTCAAAGTTTTTTGGCCGGTGAGGCCATTTTACTGTGGGGCTGTCAAAGCAGCCGCACAGTCCTCCGCTTGGGGAGGCGCACTTTAGTGCTTCCCCTTCAAAGAGATGATGCCTCGTGGACCGGGCATCTTAAGCGTGAGAGATGCATAATGCGGTATTGCGTTAAAGCAAGCGAAAGCTTCACATCCCAGTAGTGCTTGATAGCGACTTGAGAACAGGACGATATGGAAGGTCAGCTTTTCGCGGTGGAAGTTATCGGCAGAGCCGAATATAACTTCGAGCCGGAGAAAACCCATACAATGGGAGTCCGGACCAGGTGTTACCCCTTGAAAGGAGGTTTTGCTGCGGCGGATTCTTGTTGGGTTTATCCCCATGTGATGGATTGTATCCTGATATATCAGGTTTAGTCCACTGCCTCCGTCCATAAGGACATTTGAAAACTGGAGTCCGCCAATTATTGGATCGAGTATCAAGGCAGTCCAGCCTGCATTCTTGATATTTGTAGAATAATCTAGCTGATCGAAGATGATTGGTTTTGACAACCAGTGGCGGGACCCTTTGGGGATAGGTCGTGTGGTGCGTACCTTTATGGGCGCCGCACGTTTTGTTATGTGAAGTAAGTTTACTGTTTTTACTTCTTGTGGGAAGTTCTTTTGTTTCCTGGTGCTCTGCTTTTGGGGTTCGTCCTCGTATTCGCTTGGTGTGTCGAGCCCCTTGTGTTCGGCATTGAGTCTGCCGGATTGTTTGAAAACCCAACAAACTCTGTGGGTATGGTTAGCAGGCTTCTCGGGAGTACTGTGTATCTGACATATCATGTCCAGGATTTTATTTAAGTTGGATGGATCGTCCCTGTTATCCTGGAGGGGCGGTTTTGTCTGATTTTGTCGTGAGCCTTTGAATCCGGCATTAACTGCCGTGCTCTTTGGACTTTTTTCCTTAGTCCGGCGACGGTCCTTGTGGCGTCGCGGTTTTCCATTTCCATCCCTAGTTTCGGATGTACTTGGGTCGCTAGGGCTGCACCTTGCCAACCAGCTGTCCTCTCCTGCACAAAAGCGGGTCATGAGGCTTGTTAGTGCGGCCATTGTTCTTGGCTTTTCTTGGCCGAGGTGTCTGGCGACCCATTCGTCTCGGACGTTATGCCTGAAAGCTGCTAAGGCTTCGGCGTCCGGACAGTCGACTATCTGATTCTTTTTAGTGAGGAATCTATTCCAGAACTGCCGAGCTGATTCTCCGGGCTGTTGAGTTATGTGACTAAGGTCGTCTGCATCCGGAGGGCGGACATAGGTCCCTTGAAAATTCGCTCGAAAGCATCCTCGAGCTCTTCCCAACTTCCAATTGTGTTTTCAGGGAGGCTTTTAAGCCAATGCCGGGCTGGCCCTTTAAGCTTAAGGGGTAAATATTTTATGGCGTGGAGATCATCTCCTCTAGACATGTGTATGTGGAGGATATAATCCTCGATCCAGACTCCAGGGTCTGTTGTTCCATCATATGCCTCTATGTTTACGGGTTTGAATCCCTCTGGAAATTCATAGTCCAGGACCTCATCGGTGAAACATAGGGGGTGTGCGGCGCCCCTGTATTTGGGTGTGCCGGATTCTGATGATGGCTTTATTGCGTTGCTTACGAGAGCTTGCTTTCTTGGCCCATAAATGGACCTAACTGGGCCATGATGCGCATCCTTAGGTGGGTCGCATGCCGATTTAAGTGCGGCGCCACTTGCCGCTTTATGGGGTCGTCTATCCGACCGTGTGGCTTTCTTATTTTTTGAATGCGAGGGCTCTAGGGCCTCTCTGTCGAATTCAGGCAGTAGCTTTCTTTTCGGATAGCTTTTAGTGCGGCTACCGTCGCCGTATTTATCTGCGGTATTGATTACTTTGCTCCATCTAATCCGGAGTGCATCTTCCGCTGTTTTTAGCTTCCGCTTTTGCTTTTTCAGGCTGTGTGCAGTTGCAATGAGCCTCTTGTGGAGATTCTTCTGCTCCATGGGTTTATCCGGTGTGAGGTCGTCCGGAATGCCGTTTTCGCCGGAGGAGGGATGTTCGGTTTCTCTATCTGTGTTGCCCTGTTCGAACGGTTGCTCTAAGGCCTGCTCGTCGTCTACCGGCTCGTCCTGCTCTATGGCTGGGTCTTTATCAAGGCGGGGCTTGGGTCGGCGTTTACGCCGACGCTTTGATTGTTTTTCGGGGGGTCGATCTCCCGTTCCATCCCCTTTTTTCTTGTTGTCACTTCCTTTAGGGGTATCCACCATGTACACATCGTGAGATGAGGTGGCTTTCCAATGCCCTATGGGCGTTGGTTCACCGGAATCTCCTGCATCGTCATCCATCCTGTCGATGTCTCCGGAGGCGAAGTTGAGCACGTCGTTTAAATTGTTGACAGTGGCTACCAAGTGGGTGGTGGGTGGGCTTTGAATTTCTTCATCGTCCGTATCCCATCCTCGCTGACCGCAGTTTGGCCAGGGCTCTCCTGATAAAGAGAGAGACTTGAGAGAATTCAGGATATCGCCAAAAGGCGAGCGCTAAAAGATGTCCGCGGCGGTGAACTCCATTATTGGCGCCCAATCGGATTCGATCGGCAGGGGCGCGGGGGGTCCGGAGTTTGGAGAGGAGTCTGGATCCTCGGAGTCGTGAGTCGCATGGAGTGTGGGGCCGGCGTTCGGCTCGATCGCCTTTGAGATCGCAGCCCCCGAGGTGATAGGCAACAACTCATCCTCGATTGACACAACTGGCTTTGAATTAAGGGTCAGAGCTGGTGCGTTTGCGGCCTCCGGGATACTGTTCGGTGACAGAGCTAGATCATGCCCCGAGAGACAGTGCGGCGCGCTTGGTTGTGGCTCGAATCCGTCGAAGATCAAATCTCCGCGGATGTCCGCCATGTAATTTAGGCTTCCAAACCTGACTTGATGGCCAGGGGCGTAGCTTTTGATCTGCTCCAGGTGGCCAAGCGAATTGGCCCGCAGTGCGAAGCCGTCGAAGATGAAGATCTGTCCGGGGAGAAAAGTCTCACCCTGGACCGCATCGTTGTTGATGATCAAAGGAGCCATCGGGCCTAAAGGCGACGACACAGAGGAACTCTCAATGAAACCACCAATGTCGGTGTCAAAACCGGCGGATCTCGGGTAGGGGGTCCCGAACTATGCGTCAAGGCCGGATGGTAACAGGAGACAAGGGACACGATGTTTTTACCCAGTTTCGGGCCCTCTCGATGGAGGTAATACCCTACTCCTGCTTGATTAATATTGATGACATGGGTAGTACAAGAGTAGATCTACCATGAGATCAAGGAGGCTAAACCCTAGAAGCTAGCCTATGGTATGGTTGTTGTATATGGAGTTGATGTCCTACGGACTACAACCCTCCGGTTTATATAGACACTGGATAGGGTTAGGGTTACACAGAGTCGGTTACAATGGTAGGAGATCTTGAATATCCGCATCGCCAAGCTTGCCTTCCATGCCAAGGAAAGTCCCATCCAGACACGGGACGAAGTTTTAAATCTTGTATCTTCATAGTCCTGGAGTCCGGCTAAAGGTATAGTCCGACTACCCGAACACCCCCTAATCCAGGACTCCCTCACTACCGCTTAGTGATAAAGTAAAGCATTACAGTGCAATTGCATTGCATACAATAAAGCGACAACCATATGGTTCCTGCCAGTTGCCGATAACTTGGTTACAAAACATGATCATCTCATACAATAAAATTTAGCATCATGTCTTGACCATATCACATCACAACATACCCTGCAAAAACAAGTTAGACGTCCTCTACTTTGTTGCTGCAAGTTTTACGTGGCTGCTATGGGCTTAAGCAAGAACCAATCTTACCTATGCATCAAAACCACAACGATAGTTTGTCAAGTTGGTGCTGTTTTAACCTTCACAAGGACCGGGCATAGCCATACTCGGTTCAACTAAAGTTGGAGAAACTGATACCTGCCAGCCACCTATGTGCAAAGCACGTCGGTAGAACCAGTCTCGCGTAAGCGTACGCGTAATGTCGGTCCAGGCCGCTTCATCCAACAATACCGCCGAACCAAAGTATGACATGCTGGTAAGCAGTATGACTTATATCGCCCACAACTCGCTTGTGTTCTACTCGTGCATATAACATCAACACATAAAACCTAGGCTCGAATGCCACTATTGGGGAACGTAGTAATTTCAAAAAATTTCCTATGCAGACACAAGATCATGGTGATGCATAGCAACGAGAGGGGAGAGTGTAATCTATGTACCCTCATAGACCGACAGCAGAAGCGTTATGATAACGCGGTTGATGTAGTCGTATGTCTTCATGGTCCGATCGATCAAGCACCGAAACTACGGCACCTCCGAGTTCTAGCACACGTTCAGCTCGATGACGATCCCCGGACTCTGATCCAGCAAAGTGTCGGGGAAGAGTTCCGTCAGCACGACGGCGTGGTGACGATCTTGATGTTCTACTGTCGCAGGGCTTCGGCTAAGCACCACTACAATATTATCGAGGACTATGGTGGAAGGGGGCACCGCACACGGCTAAGAGAACGATCTTGGAGATCAACTTGTGTGTCTAGGGGTGCCCCCTGCCCTCGTATATAAAGGAGCAAGGGGGGGGGGGGGGGTGCGGCTGGCCCTAGGAGGAGGTGCGCCGGAGGAGTCCTACTCCTATCGAGAGTAGGACTCCCCCCTTTCCCTAGTTGGATTAGGACTTGGGGGGAAGGAGGAGAGGGAAGAAAGGAAAGGGGGGCGGCGCCCCCCTCCTTGTCCAATTCGGACTGGGGGGAAGGGGGGGAGGGGCGCGCGGCAGCCCCTAGGCCTCCTCTCCTCTTCCTCCACTAGGCCCATTAAGGCCCATTATGTTACCGGGGGGTTTCGGTAACCTCCCGGTACTTTGGTAAAATGCCGATTTCACCCGGAACACTTTCGATGTCCAAACATAGGCTTCCAACATATCAATCTTTATGTCTCGACCATTTTGAGACTCCTCGTCATGTCCGTGATCACATCCGGGACTCCGAACAAACTTCGGTACATCAAAATATATAAACTCATAATGAAACTTTCATCGTAACGTTAAGCGTGCGGACCCTACGGGTTCGAGAACAATGTAGACATGACCGAGACATGTCTCTGGTCAATAACCAATAGCGGAACCTAGATGCTCATATTGGCTCCCACATATTCTACGAAGATCTTTTATCGGTCAGACCGCATAACAACATACTTTGTTTCCTTTGTCATCGGTATGTTACTTGCCCGATATTCGATCGTCGGTATCTAAATACCTAGTTCAATCTCGTTACTGGCAAGTCTCTTTACTCGTTTCGTAATACATCATCTCGCAACTAACTCATTAGTTGCAATGCTTGCAAGGCTTATGTGATGTGCATTACCGAGAGGGCCCAGAGATACCTCTCCGACAATTGGAGTGACAAATCCTAATCTCGAAATACGCCAACCCAACATGTACCTTTGGAGACACCTGTAGAGCTCCTTTATAATCACCCAGTTACGTTGTGACGTTTGGTAGCACACAAAGTGTTCCTCCAGCAAACGGGAGTTGCATAATCTCATAGTCATAGGAACATGTATAAGTCATGAAGAAAGCAATAGCAACATACTAAACAATCGGGTGCTAAGCTAATGGAATGGGTCATGTCAATCACATCATTCTCCTAATGATGTGATCCCGTTAATCAAATGACAACAGATGTCTATGGTTAGGAAACATAACCATCTTTGATTAACAAGCTAGTCAAGTAGAGGCACACTAGTGACGTTTTAGTTTGTCTATGTATTCACACAAGTATTATGTTTCCGGATAATACAATTCTAGCATGAATAATAAACATTTACCATGATATAAGGAAATAAAATAATAACTTTATTATTGCCTCTAGGGCATATTTCCTTCACATACACCTACCATATACCTTCCTCAAAACAACTACCATACCTACCTATTATGGCATTTCTATAGCCATTCCGAGATATATTGGCATGCAACTTTCCACCACCTAGTTTCATCATGACACATTCATCATTGTCATATTGCTTAGCATGATCATGTAGTTGACATAGTATTTGTGGCAAAGCCACCATTCATAATTTCTTCATACTTGTCACTCTTGATTCATTGCATATCCCGGTACACCGCCGGAGGCATCCATATAGAGTCATACTTTGTTTCAGAATCGAGTTGTAATCATTGAGTTGTAAATAAATAAAAGTGTGATGATCATCATTCAATAGAGCATTGTCCCAATAAAAAAAAGAGAAAGGCCAAAGAAAAAAAAGAAGGCCCAAAAAAAGAAAATAAATAAAAAGGGGCAATGCTACTATCCTTTTACCACACTTGTGCTTCAAAGTAGCACCGTGATATAGCGAGTCTCATATATTGTGCTTCAAAGTAGCATCATGTTCTTCATATAGAGAGTCTCATATGTTGTCACTTTCGTATACTAGTGGGAATTTTACATTATAGAACTTGGCTTGTATATTCCAATAATGGGCTTCCTCAAATTGCCCTAGGTCTTCGTGAGCAAGCAAGTTGGATGCACACCCACTAGTTTCTTTTGTTGAGCTTTCATACAATTATAGCTCTAGTGAACCCGTTGCATGGCAATCCCTACTCACTAACATTGATATCTATTGATGGGCATCTCCATAGCCCGTTGATACGCCTAGTTGATGTGAGACTATCTTCCCCTCCTTTTTGTCTTCTCCACAACCACCATTCTATTCCACCTATAGTGCTATATCCATGGCTCACGCTCATGTATTGCGTGAAGATTGAAAAAGTTTTGAAAAAGTTCGAGTATGAAACAATTGCTTGGCTTGTCATAGGGGTTGTGCATGATTTGAATACTTTGTGTGGTGAAGATGGAGCATAGCCAAACTATATGATTTTGTAGGGATAACTTTCTTTGGCCATGTTATTTTGAGAAGACATAATTGCTTTATTAGTATGCTTGAAGTATTATTATTTTTATGTCAATATAAACTTTTTTCTTGAATCTTTCTAATCTGAATATTCATACCACAATTAAGAAGATTTACATTGAAATTATGCCAAGTAGCACCCCGCATCAAAAATTCTTTTTTTATCATTTACCTACTCGAGGACGAGCAGGAATTAAGCTTGGGGATGCCTGATATGTCTCCAATGTATCTATAATTTTTGATTGCTCCATGCTATATTATCTACTGTTTTGGACTATATTGGGCTTTATTTTCCACTTTTATATTATTTTTGGGACTAACCTATTTACCGGAGGCCCAACCCAGAATTGCTGTTTTTTTGCCTATTTCAGTGTTTCAGATAAACGGAATATCAAACGGAGTCCAAACGGAATAAAATCTTTGGGAACGTGATTTTCTCACCGAACGTGATCCAGGAGACTTGGACCCTGCTCCAAGGAACAAAATAGGCGGTCACGAGGGTGGGGGGCGCGCCCCCTGCCTCGTGGGCCCCTCGTTGCTCCTCCGGCGTACTTCTTCCTCCTATATATACACACGTACCCCCAAACAATTAGAACAGGAGCCAAAAACCTAATTCCACTGCCGCAAGTTTCTGTATCCACGAGATCCCATCTTGGGGCCTGTTCCGGAGCTCCGCCGGAAGAGGGCCGTCATCACGGAGGGCTTCTACATCATCCTAGCCCCTCCGATGAAGTGTGAGTAGTTTACCTCAGACCTTCGGGTCCATAGTTAGTAGCTAGATGGCTTCTTCTCTCTCTTTGAATCTCAATACAAAGTTCTCCCCCTCTCTTGTGGAGATCTATTCGATGTAATCTTCTTTTTGCGGTGTGTTTGTTGAGACCGATGAATTGTGGGTTTATGATCAAGTCTATCTATGAATAATATTTGAATCCTCTCTGAATTCTTTTATGTATGATTGGTTATCTTTGCAAGTCTCTTCGAATTATCCGTTTGGTTTGGCCAACTAGATTGGTAGTTCTTGCCATGGGAGAAGTGCTTAGCTCTGGGTTCAATCTTGCGGTGTCCTTACCCAGTGACAGAAGGGGCAGCAAGGCACGTATTGTACCGTTGCCATCGAGGATAACAAGATGGGTTTTATTTCATCTTGCATGAATTTATCTCTCTACATCATGTCACCTTGCTTAAGGCGTTACTCTGTTTTTAACTTAATACTCTAGATGCATGCTGGATAGCGGTCGATGAGTGGAGTAATAGTAGTAGATGCAGAATCGTTTCGATCTACTTGTCACGGACGTGATGCCTATATACATGATCATGCCTAGATATTCTCATAACTATGCTCAATTCTGTCAATTGCTCAACATAATTTGTTCACCAACCGTAGAATACTTATGCTCTTGAGAGAAGCCACTAGTGAAACCTATGGCCCCCGGGTCTATTCTCATCATATCAATCTCCATCACTTTAATCTTGCTTTGCTTTTACTTTTTACTTTGCATCTTTATACCAAAAATACCAAAAATATTATATCTATCAATCTCACTCTTGTAAGGGATCGTGAAGGGATTGACAACCCCTAATCGCGTTGGTTGCGAGTAGCTATCGCTTTGTGCAGGTACGAGGGACTTAAGCGTGGGCTCCTACTGGATTGATACCTTGGTTCTCAAAAACTGAGGGAAATACTTATGCTACTCTGCTGCATCATCCCTTCCTCTTCGGGGAAAACCAACGCAAGCTCAAGACGTAGCAGTGATGACTTCTTTCTAAGATGACTCCACGCTCCTTTGACAGAGGAGTGGGAGGAGCTTCGAGCTATTGTTGCTTTGTGGCCTAGTTCGGAGGATCTAGACCAAGTAATCTGGAACTTGGGTAAAAAGAAAAAATTCACTACCAAATCGGTTTATGAGCATTTGGAGCGGAATTTAGCTAGGTGCAATTACAAATGGATCTGGAAGGCGAAAATTCCCCTAAAAATTCAAATCTTCTTGTGGCAACTCTTCCAGGATGCGGTCCTAACAAGGGATGTCATGAATAGGCAGAAATGGGCAGGCAACCCAAAATGCTCGTTCTGTAGAGAGAGGGAGACATCTCAACATCTGTTTTTACCTGTCCTGTAGCTCGGGTAATTTGGAGGACGGTGGGATGTGTTTTGGGTACTGAGTTATGCCCCAACAACATTTGGCAATACTTTTATTGGTACTGCGTTTTCCTTCCTGATGGGGCAAAATTCTACACATTTGGGCTGCCGGCCATGTATTGGGCAATCCGGAACAGCCGCAACCAAAGTACCTTTGAAAAGACAAAATTGAGAACTCCTTTTGATATTGTGTTGTCAGCTTGTGGATATCACTTACTGGGCAGGGTTGATGAGCGGAGTTGATCGAGAAGCGATGGAACATGGAGCCAAGATGCTGAGGACCAATGCCTCGACGATGATGAGGATTTGCATGGCACCAGGTGGGGTGATGGAAGACTGATGGAGGCGTCTGCTTCTCTGGCCTCGATCAAAGGTCGTAGAAATAGTTTGGTCCCTGGGTTGAATTACTGCTATGCTGCTCCTACGTGAGCTTGTTCTCTCTGCTCATGTGTGAGCCTTTTTGGTTTTCTTTCTGGGTGCGGATGTTAAAATTGTTCCCTGTTAGGTTGGTAGTTCTATGGTGTCCTTGGGTTTTTACCACATGGTTAGCTGCTCGATGACGAGTGCCAGCAGTGGGTTTCCCAAGGATGCATTGAACTCGCTCTCCCCTTTTCCAATTTCCTTTGATACCTTATTGGAACTGATGTATTTACGTTATGATGAGTAATGGAAATGGGTTATGCCCGGTTAAAAAAAACTGGATCACACTGGGAATGAATCTTGATGCCGGCTAGTTCATCTAAGTACCTCTGAAGAAAACTGACGTACACAACCATGGGTGATAATCCCCAAGTGCATGGAATCATCGTAGCAATTCCCAAAGGTGGAAGTGATAAGTATGGAGTGTTGAACCCACAAGGAGCTACATGTAAGATCAATATTCTCTCAAGTCCTATCTGCCACTGATACGACTCTACGTACACCGAACGTTTGCTTCCAACTAGAAATGAGAAATAAAACTACGTTGTGGGTATGAAGAGGATAACTTTGCATGGTATCGGAGAGCTAAAATATGAAAGCAGGTGCTGTTATCATAAAGTTAGAATATATTACTAAATATTATAAATAGTGAGTGTGGAATAATGATGGGTCGGTGTGCGGAATTGTCCTAGGCAATTGTTAACAAGACCGATAGTCGTCATTGCAATTTCATATGAGGGAGAGGCATAAGCTAACATACTTTCTCTTCTTGGATCATATGCACTTATGATTGGAACTCTAGCAAGCATCCGCAACTACTAAAGATCATTAAGGTAAAACCCAACCATAGCATTAAAGCATCAAGTCCCCTTTATCCCATATGCAACAACCCCCTTAGTCGGGTTTATGCTTCTGTCACTCAAGCAACCCACTATAAGAGAATCATGAACGTATTGCAACACCCTACAACGGGAATCCCTCACGCTTGCGCGACACGGAGGGCACAATAGGACAACACCAAAATAAAACATACAACTCATACCAATCTAGATCATCAATCGACCCAAAGACAAAGGATATCTACTCAAAACATCATAGGATGGCAACACATCATTGGATCATAATATGTGGCATAAAGCACCATGTTCAAGTAGGGATTACAGTGGGGTGCGGGAGAGTGGACCATGTAAAAGAGATGAGGATGGTGATGATGATGGTGATGTTGATGAAAACGATCACCGCGGCGATGATTCCCCTCCCGATGGCACTCCGGCGCCACCGAAAGAGAGGAGGAGAGGTTCTCCCCCTTGTGCTTCCTCCTCCATGGCCTCTCCCCTGGATGGGGAGAGGTTCCTTGTAGCGGCCAGACCTCAAACAGTCTGATCTCTGTGCTCCGGTGTCATCCCTAGATCAGTAATGCTGACACCACACAGTACTTCGAAGGATTTATAGCAGAGTGGCAATCACACACTTATTACATCGATGTCTCCGAAGAGAACTTATTACATAAATATGGCTTAAGGCCATCTAATATCGATAACAGCGGAAGACTTGGAAGGTAAATGGGTCCATCAACTCCAACAGCATCACTGAGTATAGAACCACGACCTAAAAGCACCTTAATCGTCGTCTGAAAAGTCTGCAACATTAAAGTTGCAGCCCGAAATGGGTCAGCACATGGAATATGCTGGCAAGGTAACACATAGACAATGATGGAATGAAACAGCTATACTATATGCATATTTGGCTGGTGGAAAGCTCTATGGTTACTGTTTTGCGTAAAGCCAAATTTTCCCTACTGCAAAGGAATAAATTTATTTAACTATCATGGTGGTTGTTAAACATTGAGAATGGTTGACAGCATTCTCAATCCCAATTAAAAGTGAACAATTAGAACCCAACAATATTAATTAGAAGTAACATGATGAGATTCACATGATATTCAAATACTAGATACTCAAGATTGTCCATAACCGGGGACACGGCTAATCATGATTAGTTTGTTACACTCTGCAGAGGTTTGCGCACTTTCCCCACAAGACTCGATCGCCTCCATTGGATTTCTCGCACTACATGGTGTTTGAGAAACGGATGACCGAGACATAGTCTTTCAGAAGCGCTAGCACCTTACGATGGAGTAGACCGTACCACCTACATCCCCTACATCTGCTAGTCTACCCCTATAAGAGTTCGCACGACTTAGTCAACTATGCCAGAGCCCATATTGGCTTGTGGCTGCACACGTAAGTATTTAGTATGAAAGATCTTATGATCCCTTTGAGCCTGGGTGGCGGTCCAAAATAAAACAGGCAAGTCCTGATAGACATCAGGTGCCTCAATCCACCCACATGTGTGTTTAAGTTGCCACCTTAGATAAACCATTAAAATTATCAATCTCACATCTGTCATGGATATCACTCACCCAATCCACGTCTACTAGCATAGCATGGCATAATAAGCAAACGTAGAAGTAACTCCCAAAGGTTTCATAGTAAACAGGTAATAGATACTACCTCATCTACTTCCCATCCCACAATTTAATTAGATCCTAATCATGCAGTGTGTGAGGATGGATCTAATGCAATAAAACTGGGTTGTAGAAAAGGTATGATCAAAGTATCACTTGCCTTGCTGATGATCCGCGAGTCCTAGAGATTCGAAGTAACAGGCGGCACAATCCGGGTAATCTATCGCAGACAAACAACAAGCATATAATAAGTACTCATCTAATGCATAGGTAAAACTCGAACAAGAGATCGAACCAGAAAGTTCAACTTAAGAACTCCGGTTGCAAAGAGAGAAAGAACCGAACAAAGAAACCGAAAACAAACGGCGGAAAACAACTCGGTTCTAGCAAGTTGAAACTAGGTCAAATTTTACCGTAGCAAAAACTTAGTTAAAGTTGATTAGTCGGAACGGCGGTTTCGAAACGAAACACCAGGCGCTTGAATCACCTGATTCCGATAAACGAGCGAGAAGATAAACTAGAACGAAGATCGGATCTGAGATCGCAATCGCGGAATAAATCCGACGAGAAGAAAAAGAAGAACGATTGAACGAACGGACGCTCGTTAACCTAGAAGAAATCCGGTGATCACGTTCGTTAGGACGAACGGTCCGGCAAACGGTCTCGGGCAACTAAATTGGAAAAGAAAACGAATCCGATCTAGGGTTTCGGAGAAGAAAACCGAACGAAAACCGATCTAGAAAACCGGAACGGTTTCGCGAAGAACTGGAGAGAAAAACGAATCGGAAAAGAAGAATCGGAACGATTAGAAGAAAACGATCCGATGAAAAGAAGAGATGTGGCGCGGGGCTACCTCCAGCGAGGGGCTCCAGCGGCGTGGGCCTGGGGCGGCGGCGGCGGTGGCAAGGGGCGGCGGCGGCGTGGGCAAGGGGCGGCGGCGCGGGTGTGGGGTGGCGGCGCGGGTGTGGGGTGGCGCGGCGCGGGGTGGGGTGGAGCTCTAGGCTTTGGGTTTGATGATGATTTAGAGGGGGGGGGGGGTGTGGGGGTATTTATATTGGGGAGGGGGGGTTTTACTTGGGGTAGGGGACAAGAATTAGATTAGGAATAGGAAAAAAAAGAGGGAAGGAAAGATCTAGAAAAAAAAACGAAGTAGGACAAAAGTCCTACTAGGAATCCAACAAGGGGCGGCGGCGGCTCCCTGGTGCGCGCGCGCGGCGCTGGCCTTGGCCTGGCCGGCCGGCTGGCTTGCTGGGCCTTTGGCCCAGGCGCTCGGGATTTTCCCTTTTTTTTTAAAACGGTTTCGCGCGTGAAAAAAAAACAGAAAGAGATCTAAACGAACTCCAAAACTAATAAAGTAAATTTTCCTCGACTCCTAAAAATGAGTCGAACGAAATGAACTTTTCTCCGGGCCTAAAATGCAAATTTTGAAAACGCGCATTTTTCCCTATCCAAATAAAAGGCAAATGAAACTCCAACAAAACCAATGATCCTCTTTTTCGAAAATTTGAGAAGACTCAAATATGAAAAAGACGAAATCTCCAACTCTTTCCGAAGGTCCTTGAGTTGCGTGAAATTTCTAGGATCGGCAACATGCAAGAAAATATGATATGCATGATGATCTATGTATAACATTCCAAATTGAAAATTTGGGATGTTACAAACCTACCCCCCTTAAGATGAATCTCGCCCTCGAGATTCGGGTTGGCTAGAAAATAGGTGAGGGTGGTCCTTGAGCAAATCTTCTTCTCTCTCCCAGGTGGCTTCATCCTCTGAGTGGTGGTTCCACTGAACTTTGCAAAACTTGATAACCTTGCTGCGAGTAACTCTGCTGGCAAACTCGAGAATCTTGACTGGTTTCTCTTCATACGTTAAATCGTCCTTCAACTGAATCGCTTCTAGCGGTACTGTATCTCTTAACGGTACCTCCGCCATCTCGGCGTGACACTTCTTCAGCCAAGAAACATGGAATACATCATGAACTCCTGACAGTCCCTCTGGTAATTCCAACTTATATGCGACTTCTCCCATACGTTGCAAGATAATATATGGTCCAACGAAACGCGGTGCTAATTTCCCCTTAACTCCAAAGCGCTTAACTCCTCGAAGTGGGGATACTCGGAGATACACTCTGTCTCCGGTTTCGTAAACTGTCTCCTTGCGTTTAGAATCTGCGTAGCTCTTCTGCCTGGACTGGGCTACCTTGAGCCTATCGCGAATCAACTTCACCTTCCGTTCAGACTCCTTAATCAAATCTGGTCCAAAGAACTGACGATCTCCAACTTCGTCCCATGACAACGGTGTCCTGCATCTCCTTCCGTACAAAGCTTCAAAAGGTGCCATCTTCAAACTGGTTTGGTAACTATTGTTATAAGAAAACTCCGCATACGGCAAGTTATCGTCCCAACTAGATCCATAATCTAGTGCACAAGCTCTCAGCATATCTTCCAAAATCTGATTGACTCTCTCGGTCTGTCCATCTGTCTGCGGATGAAAAGCGGTGCTGAACTCTAGCCTGGTTCCTAAAGTTTCATGCAGCTGCTTCCAAAACTTTGAGGTAAATTGGGTTCCTCTATCCGATACAATACTCCTCGGAACTCCATGCAAACAAATGATCCTAGTCATGTATATCTTTGCCAACTTAGCACTGGTGTAAGTGGTCTTAACTGGAATGAAATGTGCTACCTTCGTTAAACGATCAACTACTACCCATATCGAGTCATATCCTGCTTTCGTCCTGGGTAGTCCTGTGATAAAATCCATGCCTATCTTATCCCACTTCCATTCGGGTATCAGCAATGGTTGCAACAATCCGGCTGGCTTCTGATGCTCTGCCTTTACTCTATGACATACGTCACAAACCGCTACATAAGCGGCAATATCCTTCTTCATTCCGGTCCACCAGAATGTCTCCTTCAAATCCAAATACATCTTGGTATTTCCTGGGTGGATCGAATATGGTGAATCATGTGCCTCTTGCAAAATCAACTTCCTGATCTCTGGGTCATTTGGCACATAAACACGGTCTTCAAACCATAGGGTATCATGCTCATCCTCATGAAATCCCTTTGCTTTTCCTTTGCTTAGTTTCTCCTTTATAGCAGCAATCTCCTTGTCAGATTTCTGAGCTTCTCTGATTTTATTCATCAATGTTGACTGAATCTCCAATGCCGCCACATAGCCTTTCGGAACTATCTCTAAACTTAGTTCACGAAGGTTTTCTGCTAACTCCTTTGGTATACTTCCCGTCATTAACGTATTGACATGGCTCTTGCGGCTCAATGCGTCAGCTACTACATTAGCTTTACCGGGATGGTAATGCAGTCTCATATCATAATCCTTAATGAGCTCCAACCATCTCCTTTGTCTGAGTTTCAACTCCTTCTGCGTGAAAATATACTTCAAGCTCTTGTGATCCGTGTACACCTCGCAATGATTTCCAATGAGGAAATGTCTCCATGTCTTCAATGCATGCACTACGGCTGCTAACTCCAAATCATGCGTGGCGTAGTTCAACTCATGAGGCTTCAGTTGTCGTGAAGCATACGAAACAACTCTCCCTTCCTGCATAAGCACTGCTCCAAGTCCTCAACGTGAAGCGTCGCAATACACCTCATAATCCTTGGTCTGATCTGGCAAAATCAACACTGGTGAGGTAACCAATCGTTTCTTCAACTCCTGGAAACTAGCCTCACACTCCTTAGTCCAATTGAACTTGGTATCCTTCTTCAACAACTCCGTCATAGGCTTCGCAATCTTTGAAAAGTTCTCAATGAATCTCCGGTAGTATCCTGCGAGTCCAAGAAAACTCCGGATCTCTCCAACTGTCGTTGGTGCTTCCCATTCGGTTACGGTCTCAACCTTTGTGGGGTCAACTGCTATCCCTTCTCCGGATATAACGTGTCCGAGGAATCCAACTTCCTTCAACCAAAACTCACATTTGCTAAATTTGGCATATAACTGATGTTCCTTTAGTTTCTCCAAAACCAAACGCAAATGTTCCTTATGCTCTTCTTCATTCTTTGAATAAACCAGGATATCAACGATGAAAATTACGACGAACTTATCCAAAAACTCCATAAATACTTTGTTCATAAGGTTCATAAAATAGGCAGGCGCGTTAGTCAATCCAAATGACATAACGGTATACTCATACACTCCATATCTTGTGGTGAATGCTGTCTTAGGTATGTCCTGCTCTCGAATCTTCAACTGGTGGTACCCTGATCGCAAATCGATCTTGGAAAACACTTTAGCTCCTTGCAAACGATCAAACAGATCATTGATCATTGGCAGTGGGTACTTGTTCTTGATGGTTACTTCATTCAATCCTCGATAATCAACAACCATCCTTAATGATCCATCCTTCTTCTCCACTAGAAGTATGGGTGATCCCCAAGGCGAAGAACTTGGGCGAATGTAACCTTTCTCCAATAACTCCTTAATCTGATTCTTAATTTCTACCAAATCCTTTGCTGGCATCCGGTATGGTCTCTTTGATATTGGTCCAGTGCCTAGCAATAACTCAATCAAAAACTCAATGTCTCTATCCGATGGCATGCTTGGCAACTCTTCCGGAAATACATCAGGAAAATCCTGTACCACTGGTACTTCTCCTGCACTACTCCTGTTAGGCAGTTTACTTGTGTCCTATTCGGCACATGCCGGGATACATACTTGATCCTTCTTCCTTCTGGCGTTGTAAGCAAAATTGACTTACTAGCACAATCGATGTTTCCTCCATACATCGACAACCAATCCATATCGAGGATTACATCCAATCCTTGAGATTCCAATACTATTAGGTCTGAGGGAAAAACATAGTTACCAATCCTTAATGGTAACCGATCACACCATCGTCTAGCCATAAACTCCGCTCCTGGTGAGCTTACTAACATGGGTGACCTAAGGGCTTGGGTTGACAGGTTATATTTATCCACAAATCCCCTTGATATGTATGAATGCGATGCACCAGTATCAAAAAGAACGAGTGCGGTAAATGACTTAACCAAAAACTTACCGATCACTGCATCGGGCTGATCTTCAACCTCCTCCACGCTAACGTGGTTCACCTGTCCCCTATTGAAAGGGTTCGGCTTCTTCCCTGAGCTTCCATTGCCATTTCCATTCTGGCCTTCAGGACATTCATTGGCATAATGTCCGGTGTTGGAACACTTGAAACAGGTGACTTGACTCAGGTCTCTCTTGGATGGGGTTGATGGGGTGGTCCGGTTATGGCCGTTGCTTCCTCCATTCCCATTACCAGTTTTGTGGCCATTGTGGTTGTGCGAACTACTTCCTCCATGGGTATGCTGAAACTGAAATCCCGATTTAGGGGTAAAACGGGGCTTCTGCTGGGCTCCAGAGTTATACTTCCCCTGTCCATACTTCCTCTTGCGGTTCTCAATCTGCTGTTGCTTTCCTTCAATCATGATGGCACGATCTACCAACTCCTGGTAGTTCCTGAAACTTGCTACCATCAACTGCATGCTTAACTCATCATTCGGTCCTTCTAGAAACTTCTCCTGCTTGGTTGCATCCGTAGCAACGTCATCTGGGGCATAACGTGCTAGCTTGCTGAAGTCATCAACATACTGGCCAACTGTCCTTCCTCCTTGGCGTAAGTTGCGAAACTCACGCTTCTTCATGGCCATAGCTCCTGCTGAAACATGTGCAGTGTGGAAAGCTTGTTGAAACTGATCCCATGTGACAGTGTCAACTGGGAAAGTGGCTGTGAAATTCTCCCACCATGCTGCCGCAGGTCCTTCTAACTGATGTGCGGCAAACTTCACTTTCTCACCATCCATGCATCCTGCAGTGGTCAACTCCCTTCCTATCTTGCGGAGCCAATCATCTGCTACTATCGGCTCGATGCTACTAGAAAACACCGGCGGATTTAGCCTAAGGAAATGGGCTAAGTGGTCAACAGGTGGTGGTGGTGGGTTGTTGTTGTTGTTGTTCTGCTGATTCTGGACTAACATCTGCATCAACTGATTCTTCTATTGGATCAACTGAGTGAGCTCCGGTGGGAATCCATTGTCACGTCTTGGAGGCATCTGAGGGTTTAGAAAAGAAGAGATATAAGAATAGAATGAGGTCTAAAGAGAAAACACTACCCCAATGCACATGAGCAAATTCACACAAAATCACTTCATTAAATCAAACAAGGGCATACAATCGATCTAGCTATCGCAAAAGTGCTCGAACTATAGTGTTTACATGGGGGGAAATACTACTAATACTTGGTGGTCATCTAGAAATTTGAACCGACGGAAGACTCCATGATGTCCGCTCCAGCTTCGTCGTCAAAGTCGGGTTCACTTGGATCCGAATCGGTGTCGTCGATGATGATGTAATTGTCCGAACATGCGACGTACTCGTCTTCCTCCTTGGATGCTAACTTCCTCTTGAGTTCTTCAATCTCTTGCTTAAGATCGTAGTTGTGTCTTGCTAGAGCTACGATCTCGTCCATGTAGTCCTTGCGTGTAGCCTTCAGTTCTCCTTCTAGCTCGATGCTCCTTGTCTTCGCATTCTTCAACTCCATCATATCATTGCACATCTGGTTCTCGTGGCGTCGAATGTGCTGGTTTAACTCCTGGATGAATGCTGCAATGGATCTATCCTTCTTGGTGATGATTAACTCCCATTGTTCATCTCGGCGTCCGCAAATCTGGTAGGTAGTGTCCTTGAGGTCTTCTTGATAAACTTCTCCAATGCGTCCTATGGTGATATGGGCTGCCATGATCTTTCCTAGACTCCAAGTTGGTGCATTGAAAACACTATCTATGGGCTTCGTGATTGGCGCGAATGTTCTTCTCGAAACGTGAGCTTGAATCTTCCAGCGCTCCTCTTCAGGCAAAGTGGCATTGAAGGTTCCCGTGAAACTTGGTAATCCAATGTTTAGGTACTTGGTGACTTCCTTCAAGTGAAATCCAAAAGGTGTGCCTTCATCCGGTTGAGCGTACTTAATCTTCGCGTCCTTCATCCTAAATAGTGGAAAAGATGAGGAGTTAGAAAATGAGGAGAGAATAGTGATCTATGGCTTTAGCTTAGTGGTCGTGTCCTACAGTCAGCGTGTGCTCTGATACCATTTCTGTAGCGACCAGACCTCAAACAGTCTGATCTCTATGCTCCGGTGTCATCCCTGGATCAGTAATGCTGACACCACACAGTACTTCGAAGGATTTATAGCAGAGTGGCAATCACACACTTATTACATCGATGTCTCCGAAGAGAACTTATTACATAAATATGGCTTAAGGCCATCTAATATCGATAACAACAGAAGACTTGGAAGGTAAATGGGTCCATCAACTCCAACGGCATCACTGAGTATAGAACCACGACCTAAAAGCACCTTAATCGTCGTCTGAAAAGTCTGCAACATTAACGTTGCAGCCCGAAATGGGTCAGCACATGGAATATGCTGGCAAGGTAACACATAGAGAATGATGGAATGAAACAGCTATACTATATGCATATTTGGCTGGTGGAAAGCTCTATGGTTACTGTTTTGTGTAAAGCCAATTTTTCCTACTACAAAGGAATAAATTTATTTAACTATCATGGTGGTTGTTAAACATTGAGAATGGTTGACAGCATTCTCAATCCCAATTAAAAGTGAACAATTAAAACCCGACAATATTAATTAGAAGTAACATGATGAGATTCACATGATATTCAAATACTAGGTACTCAAGATTGTCCATAACCGGGGACACGGCTAATCATGATTAGTTTGTTACACTCTGCAGAGGAATGCGCACTTTCCCCACAAGACTCGATCGCCTCCGTTGGATTTCTCGCACATGGTGTTTGAGAAACGGATGACCGAGACATAGTCTTTCAGAAGCGCTAGCACCTTACGATGGAGTAGACTGTACCACCTACATCCCCTACATCTGCTAGTCTACCCCTATAAGAGTTCGCACAACTTAGTCAACTATGCCAGAGCCCATATTGGCTTGTGGCTGCACACGTAAGTATTTAGTATGAAAGATCTTATGATCCCTTTGAGCCTGGGTGGCGGTCCAAAATAAAACAGGCAAGTCCTGATAGACATCAGGTGCCTCAATCCACCCACATGTGTGTTTAAGTTGCCACCTTAGATAAACCATTAAAATTATCAATCTCACATCTGTCATGGATATCACTCACCCAATCCACGTCTACTAGCATAGCATGGCATAATAAGCAAACGTAGAAGTAACTCCCAAAGGTTTCATAGTAAACAGGTAATAGGTACTACCTCATCTACTTCCCATCCCACAATTTAATTAGATCCTAATCATGCAGTGTGTGAGGATGGATCTAATGCAATAAAACTGGGTTGTAGAAAAGGTATGATCAAAGTGTCACTTGCCTTGCTGATGATCCGCGAGTCCTAGAGATTCGAAGTAACAGGCGGCACAATCCGGGTAATCTATCGCAGACAAACAACAAGCATACAATAAGTACTCATCTAATGCACAGGTAAAACTCGAACAAGAGATCGAACCAGAAAGTTCAACTTAAGAACTCCGGTTGCAAAGAGAGAAAGAACCGAACAAAGAAACCGAAAACAAACGGCGGAAAACAACTCGGTTCTAGCAAGTTGAAACTAGGTCAAATTTTACCGTAGCAAAAACTTACTTAAAGTTGATTAGTCAAAACGGCGGTTTCGAAACGAAACACCAGGCGCTTGAATCACCTGATTCCGATAAACGAGCGAGAAGATAAACTAGAACGAAGATTGGATCTGAGATCGCGATCGCGGAATAAATCCGACGAGAAGAAAAAGAAGAACGGTTGAACGAACGGACGTTCGTTAACCTAGAAGAAATCCGGTGATCACGTTCGTTAGGACGAATGGTCCGGCGAATGGTCTCGGGCAACTAAATTGGAAAAGAAAACAAATCCGATCTAGGGTTTCGGAGAAGAAAACCGAACGAAAACCGATCTAGAAAACCAGAACGGTTTCGCGAAGAACCGGAGAGAAAAACGAATCGGAAAAGAAGAATCGGAACGATTAGAAGAAAACGATCCGATGAAAAGAAGAGATGTGGTGCGGGGCTACCTCCGGCGAGGGGCTCCGGTGGCATGGGCGTGGGGCGGCGGCGGCGGTGCGGGTGTGGGGTGGCGGCGCGGGTGTGGGGTGGCGCGGCGCGGGGTGGGGTGGAGCTCTAGGCTTTGGGTTTGATGATGATTTAGAGGGGGGGGGGGTGTGGGGGTACTTATATTGGGGAGGGGGGGTTTTACTTGGGGTAGGGGACAAGAATTAGACTAGGAATAGGAAAGAAAAGAGGGAAGGAAAGATCTAGAAAAAAAAACGAAGTAGGACTTTTGGAATCCAACAAGGGGCAGCGGCGGCTCCCTGGTGCGCGCGCGCGGCGCTGGCCTTGGCCTGGCCGGCCGGCTGGCTTGCTGGGCCTTTGGCCTAGGCGCTCGGGATTTTCCCTTTTTTTTGAATGGTTTCGCGCGTGGGAAAAAAACAGAAAGAGATCTAAACGAACTCCAAAACTAATAAAGTAAATTTTCCCCGACTCCTAAAAATGAGTCGAACAAAATGAACTTTTCTCCGGGCCTAAAATGCAAATTTTGAAAACCCGCATTTTTCCCTATCCAAATAAAAGGCAAATGAAACTCCGACAAAACCTATGATCCTCTTTTTCGAAAATTTGAGAAGACTCAAATATGAAAAAGACGAAATCTCCAACTCTTTCCGAAGGTCCTTGAGTTGCGTGAAATTTCTAGGATCGACAAAATGCAAGAAAATATGATATGCATGATGATTTATGTATAACATTCCAAATTGAAAATTTGGGATGTTACATTCCCCCTCTGGTCCTTGGCCTTCATGGTGATGATGGCCCCTCCGGGATCCTCCTCCACGCCCTCCGGTGATGATGGCCCCCTCCGGAGGGTGCCAAAGAGGGCCTAGATTGATTTCTTGTGGCTACAAAGGCTTGCGGCGGCGGAACTTCCGATCTAGGTTAATTTCTGGAGGTTTGGGTATTTATAGGAGAGGTTGGCGTCGAGAACAAGTCATGGGGCCCCACTGGTAGTCCACGAGGCACATGGGCGCGCCTAGGGGGGTGGGCGCTCCCCCCACCCTCGTGGGGCTCACCGGACTCCTCTCCGGTAGATTTTTGTTCCAGTATTTTTTATATTTTCCAGAAAAATTCTCCGTTGATTTTCATCGCATTCCGAGAACTTCTATTTCTGCACAAAACAACACCACGGTAGTTCTGCTGAAAACAATGTCAGTCCGGGTTAGTTCTAATCAAATCATACCAAAATCATATAAAACTATTCTAAACATGGCATGAATACTTCATAAGTTATAGATACGTCGGAGACGTATCAGCATCCCCAAGCTTAATTCATGCTCGTCCTCGAGGAGGTAAATGATAAAAGAAATAATTTATGAAGTGTGAATGCTAGCAAGTGCATAAATTTGATCAATGATAGTTCCAATCACTTTTTCTAGCATCATTATATATCATAACAGTAGCTCAACTCATAAAACTTCTCATGATCAAGTAACAAGCTATTCACATGTTAAAGTATAGATCATAAACTTTCTTGAGAACTAACAAACCGTGCTCTTAGTCATCAAACAATTGCAATTCATCTTATTTTTGGGAAGGGTCTATGTAAGAGCTTTGGTTCAGCAAACTCCACATACTGAACTATCATTTAATCTTTCACAATTGCTAACACTCACGTGATATTTATGGGTTCAAAGTTTTAATCAGACACAGAGAAAGATAGGGGCTTATAGTTTCGCCTCCCAACTTTTTACCTCAAGGGTAATGTCAACAATAATAATTTATGAAAACCTACATCCAAGTGATATATATATCCGGATCGCTACAACACAAAGTGCTTGCCAAAGGAAAAAGTGTAAAAAGGGAAAGGTGATGATCACCAAGACTCTTGTATAAGGTTAGAAGATAAAAGTGAAAGATAGGCCCTTTGCAGAGGGAAGCAAAGGTTGTCATGTGTTTTTATGGTTGGATGCACGAAATCTTAGTGCAAAAGAACGTCACTTTGTATTGCCACTTGTGATATGGACCTTTATTATGCAGTCCATCACTTTTATTCCTTCCACATCACAAGATCATATAAAGCTTATTTTCTCCACACTAATATATCATACATATTTAGAGAGCAATTTTTATTACTTGCAACAATGAAAACTTACTTGAAGGATCTTACTCAATCCATAGGTAGATATGGTGGACTCTCATGGAAAACTGGGTTTAAGGATATTCGGAAGCACAAGTAGTATCTCTACTTGGTGCAAAGAATTTGGCTAGCATGAGGGGGAAAGGCAAGCTCAACATGTTGGATGATCCAAGACAATATAACATTTCGAATATAGGAAAACATAACCCATTAAGTTGTATTCCTTAACGTCAACTTTTTAGCATGTCATATTTTAACGAGTGCTCACAGTTACAAAAGATGTCCAAGATAGTATATTTATATGTGAAATCTCTCTTCCTTCAATATTCTTTCATGAATTGTTCAAGTGACCAATTCTGCGTTTGCTAACTTCCAATAAGTTTACTACCTATACTTATTATGTGTGAAGTCATTACTCCTCATGTTGTAAGCATATGAAACGTATATAAATTCAGATTTATGATATTCAATTCATTCAACCATTTACTCATAGGATATATGTGAAGCACGTGAGTAAATGACAAACTACTCCAAAAAGATATAAGTGAAAAATATTGAGTAGTCAAATAATTAAATAGCCATGGGAGGATTATTTTTCATTCAAGATTTCAGATCCAATGATTTTATTCAAACAACAAGTAAAATTGAAAATATGCTCCAAGCAAAACACATATCATGTGACGAATAAAAATATAGCTCCGAGTAAGGTATACCGATAGTTTTGAAGACGAAAGAGGGGATGCCTTCTGGGGCATCCCCAAGATTAGGTGCTTGAGTATTCCTTGAATATTACCTTGGGGTGCCTTGGCGATCCCCAAGCTTAGTGTCTTTCCACTCCTTATTCTCCTCATATCGAAATCTCACCCAAAGCTTGAAAACTTCAATCACACAAAACTTAACGGAACTTCGTGAGATAGGTTAGTATGATAAAGAGTAAACCATTCACTTTGGTAATGTCAAAGACAAGGTTCATAATTGTTCTCACACAATGCCTACTGTACAATATCATTTCTACAATTTATATTGAGAAATATAAGCCATAGAAACTAGAAAACAAGCAAACTATGCAATGAAAACAGAATCTGTCAGAAACAGAATAGTCTATAATGATCTGAACACCAACCATACTTCTGCTACTCCAAAAATTATTAAATAAATTGGTGGACGTGATTAATTTGTCTATTAATCTTCTGAAAAAAAAATCAACTCAATCGTACTCTTCTGTAAAAAATGACAGCTAATCTCGTGAGCGCAAAGTTTCTGTCTTTTACAGCAAGATCACATTAACTTTTATCCAAGTCTTCCCAAAGGTCTTACTTGGCACTTTATTGAAGAAAAAGCTATAATACATGATTACTAGGGTAGCTTAATCATGAGAGCATACAAAAACAGTAAGGGTAAATATTGGGTTGTCTCCCAACAAGCGCTTTTCTTTAATGCCTTTTAGCTAGGCATGATGATTTCAATGATGCTCACATAAAAGATAAGAATTGAAACATAAAGAGAGCATCATGAAGAATATGAATAGCACATTTAAACCTAACCCACTTCCTATTCCTAGGGATTTTATGAGCACACAATTTATGGGAACAAGAATCAACTAGCATAAGAAGGCAAAACAAGTATAACTTCAGAACTTTAAGCACATAGAGAGGAAACATGATATTATTGCAACTCCTACAAGCATGTATTCCTCCCTCATAATAATTTCCAGTAGCATCATGAATGAGTTCAACAATATAACTAGCACATAAAGCATTCTGTTCATGATCTATAAGCATACAAATTTTACTAGTCTTCACATAAGCAAAATTCTTCTCATTCGGAATAGTGGGAGCAAACTCAACAAAGTAACTGTCATGCGAGGCATAATCCAATTGAAAATTAAAATCATGATGACAAGTTTCATGGTTAACATTACTCTTTATAGCATACATGTCATTACAATAATCATCATAGTTAACAACTTTGTTCTCATAATCAATGGGAACCTCCTCCGAAATAGTGGAATCATTACTAACTAAAGTTGACACTCTTCCAAATCCACTTTATATTGTAGTATTATTCATACTCCAAAAGATACAAGTGAAGTTCATGGAGCATTCTACAATTAATATATACTAACCAATATCCAAGCTCAAAATATACAAGTGAAGCACACGAAGCATTCTATAAAACCATACTCAAAAGATTTAAGTGAAGCACAAAGAGCAATTCTATAAGATCATACTTAAAAGATATAAGTGAAGCACATGAAGTGTTCTATAAATCAATAAAGGTCTATATAATACTAGCATAGTTCTTAAAGGAAAAACAAAAACACAAAGGACACAAATTATGTGAACAAAACAAAAACCGAGGTATACCGATAATTATTGAAGAAAGATGGGATGCCAACCGGGGCATCCCCAAGCTTAGATGCTTGAGTATCCTTGAAATATTTACTTGGGGTGCCTTGGGCATCCCCAAGCTTGAGCTCTTGCCTCTCTTTATTCTTCTCATATTGATAGCTCCTCGATCTTCGAACACTTCATCCACACAAAACTTTAACAAAAACTTTGTGAGATCCGTTAGTGTAAATAAAGCAAATCACTACCTTAGGTACTGTTAAAAACTTATTAAAATTTCATATTATAACTATATATATTGTATTACAACTTCACCATGGTTCATACCCCCCGATACTACCCATAGATTCATCAAAATAAGCGAACAACTCATAGAAAACAGAATCTGTCAAAAACAGGACAGTCTGTAGTAATCTGGAAGTTTAGTAAACTTCTGTAAAACCAAAAAATTCTAAAAAAATGTGAAAATTTAAAAAATTTGTACATAAGTAATGTGAAAAAAGTTTCAGACCCATTTTACTTTCCAGTAAAAAATGTAAAATCACACGCTACAGCCAAAGTTTCTGTTTTTGTACTGCACAAAGTAAACAAGCAATCTAATCATCCTAAAACCAAGGCTTGGCACATTATTTTAATACAATGGATATATACAAGGGGATAATTATTTTTATAGAAGCTTCCATGAATTTTTTTACATTGTTTCCATGAGCATGAAAACAAGTGCTCAAGGTCGACCCTCATTTCTTCAATGCATAATCTTCCAATCACTTCTCTTATTGAAAAACTTTTTAGGCATGAGAGGCAAGTAATTTTTTTTGTATTTTCATTCTTTAATTTTTTTATGTTTCACCCACAACTAAACAGAAAAAAAGGAAAAACAAAATCTACTTAGTGAGGAAAGCAAACAAGCACACACACACACACACGAGAATATCAACCCCATGCTATTGCTCCCCGGCAACGGCGCCAGAAACGAGCTTGATAATCCCCAAGTGCAGGGAATCATCGTAACAATTCCCAAAGGTGGAAGTGATAAGTATGGAGTGTCGAACCCACAAGGAGCTAAAGGTAAGATCAATATTCTCTCAAGTCCTATCTGCCACTGATACGACTCTTCGTACACCGAACATGTGCTTCCAACTAGAAATGAGAAATAAAACTATGTTGTGGGTATGAAGAGGATAATTTTGCATGGTATAGGAGAGCTAAAATATGAAAGTAGGTGCTGTTATCATAAAGTTAGAATATGTTACTAAATATTATAAATAGCGAGTGTGGAATAATGATGGGTCGGTGTGCAGGATTGTCCTAGGCAATTGTTAACAAGATCGATGTCGTCATTGCAATTTCATATGAGGGAGAGGCATAAGCTAACATACTTTCTCTTCTTGGATCTATGCACTTATGATTGGAACTCTAGCAAGCATCCACAACTAGTAAAGATCATTAAGGTAAAACCCAACCATAGCATGAAAGCATCAAGTCCCCTTTATCCCATACGCAACAACCCCCTTATTCGGGTTTATGCTTCTGTCACTCAAGCAACCCACTATAAGAGAATCATGAACGTATTGCAACACCCTACAGCGGGAATCCCTCACGCTTGCGCGACATGGAGGGCACAATAGGACAACACCAAAATAAAACATACAACTCATACCAATCTAGATCATCAATCAACCCAAAGACAAAAGATATCTACTCAAAACATCATAGGATGGCATCACATCATTGGATCATAATATGTGGCATAAAGCACCATGTTCAAGTAGGGATTACAGCGGGGTGCGGGAGAGTGGACCGCGTAAAAGAGATGAGGATGGTTATGATGATGGTGATGTTGATGAACACGATCACCGCGGCGATGATTCCCCTCCCGATGGCACTCCTGCGCCACCGAGAGAGAGGAGGAGAGGTTCTCCTCCTTGTGCTTCCTCCTCCATGACCCCCCCCCCTTGGATGGGGAGAGGTCCCCCCTCTGGTCCTTGGCCTTCATGGTGATGATGGCCCCTCCGGGATCCTCCTCCATGCCGTCCAGTGATGATGGCCCCCTCCGGCAGGGTGCTAGAGAGGGCCTAGATTGATTTCTCGTGGCTACAGAGGTTGCGGCGGCGGAACTTCCGATCTAGGTTAATTTCTGGAGGTTTGGGTATTTATAGGAGAGGTTGGTGTCGACAACAAGTCAGTGGGCCCCATGGGTAGTCCACGAGGCACAGGGGTGCCCCTAGGGGGTGGGCGCGCCCCCCACCCTCGTGGGGCCCGTGGGCCTTCCCTCCGGTAGATTTTTGTTCCAGTATTTTTTATATTTTCCAGAAAAATTCTTCGTTGATTTTCATCGCATTCCGAGAACTTTTATTTCTGCACAAAAACAACAACACGGTAGTTCTACTGAAAACATCGTCAGTCCAGGTTAGTTCTAATCAAATCATACCAAAATCATATAAAACTTTTGTAAACATGGAATGAATACTTCATAAAGTATAGATACGTTGGAGACGTATCAATGGGCGGTGCAGGTTTTGAATGTGTTACGTCATTTCGAACGAACCAACTTCTCCAGAAGATTAACATCAACATGCTTCTCTGAATATCATTCAACGGGGCTAATGCATGAAGAAGCCATTCCTTCTCAATATTCTGTATAGACTCAAGTGCAGGAATGTGCCATATCGTAGCCATTGATGCGTATAGATCATGTCCAAACTGGTATCTAACAAAAGGATGGAAGTTGTCCTCTTCTTCCATACCGCAGACGGGACACGTACCGTGTTGCTCCAAATCAATTTTATGCTTATTCTTCCACGTTGGTAAAGAATCAATCAACAATCTCTAAGCAAAATTACGCACTATAGGGGGAACGTTGCACTTCCAAATGAACTGCCAACACGATCTACTGCCGTTCGGTGAAGAACTGGATGCCTCCGCCGTGTCTGTGTTGGCTTCCTCAAATGCCAAAGAATTCGCTGATTTGACCGTGAAGATGCCATGTTTCCCAGGGCCCCAAGCAATGACATCCTCTCCGAGTCCGGGTGAAGCCCTTATCTTCAAAATTTCTTTCACATCAGCTTGAACAAAATATTGGCGCGGTACCTACAAGTTCCAAGAACCATTGTCATTAAGAAAGTTAGACACAAAACGGATGCGACACCGTGCCTGTTGAACACTGGTTTGTAAGAGTACAGTCTTGGGATCCAATTGCCTCTCCACACTCTAATATCGCGACCATTCCCAATCCTCCAAATTAAACCTTTCTTCAAGAGGTCCAGCCCATGACTTATAGCTTGCCACGATGATGAAACATTGCCTGAGAAAACCGTGTCCACAGGGTTACCATGGGGGTAATATCTAGTCTTTAGGACCTAGGCACACAAGCTGTCCGGTCTAGTCAACAAACGCCATGCCTGACGGGCTAGCAATGCTTGATTGAACATACGGATATCATGAAAGCTAGCACCCCCTTTGTTCTTGGGTTGTAGCAAGTAGTCCCACCCTCTCCAATGGACCTTCCTCTTTCCTTTGCTAGAACCCCAATAGAAATTCCTCACCATCCTAGTCAGGTCATCACACACAGAGTACGGTAATTTGAAAATGCCCATGATGTATGTTGGCAAGGCTTGTGCAACAGATTTGATCAAAACCTCTCTTCCTGGTTGTGCAAGGAGACCATCCCCCCATTGAACCAAGTGCTTGGTGAGACTTGTTAGAAGGTTTTGAAAACGTCCCTTGGACATGCGCCTCTCGGGGGTTGGGAGACCCAAGTATTTTTCTTCGAACACCGTACTTGTAACGCCGAATACATCCCTCACTTGCTCCTATACCAGCACCGGACAAGATGCACCAAAAAAATATCAAGCACTTACCAAAATTGAGGCTCTGTCCTGTAGCCCTACCATAAAGGTGTAAGATCTAACCTTTTTTTGAAAAGAAGGAATACCCCTGCCTCTGCATTAATTGAGTACACAACCATTTTATTAAGCAAAGTAGCCACAAAGTACATAGTTCGAAACAAGTTCACTAGCAAAACCGAATAAAGATGAATAAATTGTCACAACCGACAAAAATAGTAGTACAAGATGACTAGACACCTATCCTATTGTTTTTAGAGAAAAGGCTCGGAACTAGCCTGAGAAAGGCTCACTCCTCCTTCGACTTTGAATTAACAAAGCCATCAACCATCCAGAATTATAAGGAAATAAAAAATAAAATAGGGATGCGACCCCAAAGCAGATGATACAAGGCACTGAAGAAAAGGTAAAATGCCACGAACAATGAAGAAAAGGCTATAGCTAGAGGACCAAACAGAAGACTTGGTGTGGATCAAGAGCTCACCTTCGACACTGTCGACAATGTGGAGCTGCCCTCCCGAGAGCAAGCAAGAACACACGAATGACAAACAAGAAATGCAATGTGCATGACCACGACACCAAGCAAACCACTGCGACCACTAGCAGTCGCCCATGTCATGAAGCACGATGAAGGAAATAGCTATAGAATGGGGTGCCCCAGGAAGACATGCCAGGGACTGAGAAACAGAGCTACCAGGTGGAGCCAGACCTCACCAAGAAGGCTGACTCTTAGTCACTGATGTGTATGAGTCACCGTAGAGGGGACCACTATCTCCTCTCCCCCAAGCCAAGGGAGTCGACCCAACAAACAGATCGGACAACATCGAGATGAGAGGGAAAAACAGGAGGACACCGACTCTCCATGGCGAATCGTCACTGCATGAAGAAGAATCTACCGCCACCAGGATCACACAAAGCATGCTGCCGCCCACACTCGTCCTCACAAACCCAAAATGACGCCCTCAAGAATGTGATGGCGTCGTGGCACCGCCGCTGCCCAACCAAAGGTTGTGGGTTTTCAGCCTAGTGCAGGGGAGGAAGGGGGAAGCTCTACCTCAACATCGCCGACGGGAAGTGGAACAACGCTAGAGCACTGCCGATGTTGTGGCTGTTACCGTCGGCCAAGGGGTTACCCCAATCCAGTGCTCCTCACCCCGCACCCGCACATGCAACCACCAAATCCAGTGGGACATGAGGAGGAGGCAACATCAAGAGTTGAGCACGCCGTCTTCAGATCTGGGGTGATAGGGCCGCGGGGAGCCCTTAGCAAGACGCCCACATCCACTGCCCACCCGTCCCCACACAACTGGGAAGAGGAAGCCCACATCGCTGGATGGCGCCACTCGCAGCGGAGCGACCACACCCACCCCACCAGAGGCTGCCGCCTGGAGCTCAAGGTCCAAGGACAAGAGACGAAACGATAAGAACCCCACTGCCACCCTCATCAGGAATCGCGCGGGGGTCCCGACAACTGCCTTCGGCGGTGGCGAGGAAGGGAGAGAGGAGGATGGGGTGGAGGGGGGCTAGGATTTAGTCGCCTTTGGGAGGGCGACACGAGGGAAAACAATTCCGGTTTCTGAATTACCCACCTATCCTATTATTGGAACGACATCCATACCAATTGTAAGTCTCCCAGCGGTTGCATAATGTCGCTTGAAGCTACGTCGGTATTTCTCCAAAGAGGAAGGGATGATGCAGCACAATGGCGGTAGGTATTTCTCTCAGATATGAAACCAAGGTTATCGAACCAGTAGGAGAACCAAGCAACACAACGTAAACAACACCTGCACACAAATAACAACTACTTGCAACCCCACGTGTAAAAGGAGTTGTTAATCCCTTTCGGGTAACGGTGCCAGAAATTGGCAAACAGACGTGAGAGAGTTGTAAATATTGATAGATCGAACGCCAAATAAAATAAATTGCAGCAAGGTATTTTTGTATTTTTGGTTTAGTAGATCTGAAAATAAAAGGCAAATAAAATAGATCGCGATGGCAAATAATATGAGAAAGAGACCCGGGGGCCGTAGATTTCACTAGTGGCTTCTCTCGAGAAAAATAGCAAACGGTGGGTAAACAAATTACTGTTGGGCAATTGATAGAACTTCAAATAATCATGACAATATCCAGGCAATGATCATTATATAGGCTTCACGTCCAAGATTAGTACACCAACTCCTACTTGCATCTACTACTATTACTCCACACATCGACCGCTATCCAACATGCATCTAGCGAATTAAGTTCATGAAGAAACAGAGTAATGCAATAAGAATGATGACATGATGCAGACAAGATCTATCTATGTAGAGATAGACCCCATCGTTTTATCCTTAGTAGCAATGATACATACATGTCGGTTCCCCTTCTGTCATTGGGATCAAGCACCGTAAGATCGAACCCACTACAAAGCACCTCTTCCCATTGCAAGATAAATAGATCAAGTTGGCCAAACAAAACCCAAATATTGGAGAAGAAATACGAGGCTATAAGCAATCAAGCATAAAAGAGATCAAATGAACTCAAATACTTTCATGGATATAAAAAGATAGATCTGATCATAAACTCAAAGTTCATCCGATCCCAACAAACACACCGCAAAAGAGTTACATCATATGGATCTCCAAAAGACCATTGTATTGCGAATCAAACGAGAGAGAGGAAGCCATCTAGCTACTAACTACGTACCCGAAGGTCTACAAAGAACTACTCACGCATCATCGGAGAGGCACCAACGGAGGTGGTGAACCCCATCCGTGATGGTGTCTAGATTGGATCTGGTGGTTCTGGACTCTGCGGCGGCTGGAATTGATTTTCGTCGACTCCCCTAGGGTTTCCATAATATTGGGGTATTTATAGAGCAAAGAGGCGATCCGAGGGGCACCCGAGGCGGGCACAACCCACCAGGGCGCGCCTGGGCCTCCCGGCGCACCCTGGTGGGTTGTGCTCTCCTCGGACCACCCCCAGGCGCAGCCTTGGCCCATTAGGTGTTTTCTGGTCCATAAAAAAATCTCCGTAAAGTTTCGCTGCATTTGGACTCCGTTTGGTATTGATTTTCTGTGATGTAAAAAACATGCAAAAAACAACAACTGACACTTGGCACTATGTCAATAGGTTAGTACCAAAAAATGATATAAAATAAAAAAAATGATTATAAACATCCAAGATTGATAATATAACAACATGGAACAATAAAAAATTATAGATACGTTGGAGACGTATCATTGCACCCATGGGCCATATGCTTCCTGACTTTCGCATGGCTTAGTAACGACCATGTACGGATCCAGCCAATCGTCGTGAAGATGACCTGCAATTTTTTTGTGATGTTTTTCCTGTTCAAAATAATGTCAAGCAATCCGACAGTTCCAAATAGCCCAAAGTAATGCACACACTATTACTCAAATATGCGCCGCTGTCTTAGGCTCTACCCTATTTAACCATGTCCCAAATAAATTGACAATGCTATTCAGAGGACTAACATTAAATGATGCATGTATTATACACCACAATAACTTGGCTAGTGGATATTTGAGGAAAAAATGTTGGATCGATTCATCCTGAACACAGAACAACACTGTTTACTGCCCTCCCAACTACGCTTTGCCATTTTGTCACTTCCTTGTGTACAAACCACATAAAGTCCTTTTTAAAGTCACCTAAATTTTCCTAGGAAAATCTATGGATTGATAGCAAACCTTTGTGTGTATTGTTCCCTACATTATCCATGCTTTATTTTTAGTCTAAATTTTACTGTTGCTAAAGCTCTTGCTGATGGGTTTTTCAAGAATAAGCAACACAAAATTGTCTATGGTTTACATTAAGGGAGAAATAGGTTTTAAATTACCTGTTTTAGGTGAAGATGAATGCCCTCTTTATCACATAGATGAAGAAACACCCACACCACCTACTACCTAAAAGAGATACCCTACTCTCTAAACTCTACCTCATTCCACATTCTGTAAGTTTATTATTGGAGATGGGCGTTGATGACCCACAAGTATAGGGGATCATTTGTAGTTCTTTTGATAAGTAAGAGTGCAGAGCCCAATGAGAAGCAGAAGGAATTGATAGACGGTTTTCAGCAAGGTATTCTTTGCAAGTGTTGTAAGTTACTTTGATAGTAAGATAATTGGTAACAATTAACAAGTAAAGAAAGTAGTAAGGTGCAACAAGTGTCCCAATCATTAATTATGCTAAGGACAACCGCTCCTCTAGGAAGAAAAAGTTCTCCGCCTCTATTTGTTTACGCCTCGAGATCGCGGCAACTAGTCCCAAAAGTCTTCTCTTGATTTTTAGGGTAAATGGGGTATATGACCAAAGGACGCCAGGAGAGGACCTCTGCCCCACAAGTCTTGGTGGCATGACCTGGGGGGCGCCCGCGCCCCTAGGCTTGTGTGCCCCCTGTTGGGCTTCCTCATTACTTCTTTCTTCCAGTACTTTTTATATATTACAAAACAAATGTATATAAATTTTTACTTCATTTCGAGCTCCGACGAATTGCTATCTCTACTATAGCTTTTTTAGGTTAGAATTCCAGTTGCCGACAATCCCTCACCTTTGGTTTATCTTGCATTTAAAGAGAGAAAAGACATTAGAATTGCATCATAATATGAAATATAACTTTAAAATAATATAAATAGCATAGGAAATCATGAAGCAAAATGGACGTATCAGGCGTACAACTCGATTTTGTCGGGCTCAAACTCATCGATCTTCGAAAAAGAGGAGGGGGCTACCACTACCTCAAGACCATGTCCCCCGCCTTCCTCCTCCGCGACACGGGGCCGAGGTCTTGGCGACCTGTTGGAAATATGCCCTAGAGGCAATAATATTGTATTATTATATTTCCATTTTCATAATTAAGAGTTTGTATTTCATGCTGTAACTGCTATGATCCTGGAATATGCGATTCAGTGGAAAACACATATACACGTTGATGTCTACTACACAACTTATTCTTGTAGACTCATGTTGGGGTACGCGGTTATCCGAATACGGTGCGTTACATAGTTGACCGGAAGAACGGTCCTTCGTGAATACGGAAGGAATCGCGAAAGATTCTGATAAGTCATCGAATGGCTGACCAGCTCTCACCGCATCATGACAGTCAGTTTTCGGCTTTGTCTACTGAGGTGCTCATCCGAATAAACCAGGACACAATCGTAGTAGTTCTCCCTTTACTACCCTAGCCGATAGAGCAAAATGTAAGGTAGTAAGCACAGGAGCCGGGCAACCCAACTATTGACCAAAGACATGATTTAGAGCTGATGCATATAAGGCCGAACTCGTGACGCCGAAGTGTGCTATAGAGCTGTTCGGACTTGCCGGCAATTTATTTGTTCCCATATTGAGCCCCTGGCAATTTGTGCCGAGGTGCGTGTGTGAAACAATCGAAGAAGCAAGATTCAATTCTCTTTTGTTTTAAAAAAGGGTGGATAGTGAATATGGATTATGTTCACTGGGACCTGATTGATACGTCAATTGCCATTTTACAGATAATAACGCCACGACCCAGGCTATTTGACATGCCGGTCGTCGAAGGCAGAGGGAGAAGGCACTTTACAGGCTCTAAATAGAGAGTACAATCTTCTAAGAATTACTTGGACCTCCTGTCACACGTCTGCGCCGCCTTGCCTCGGTGAAAGGACTCCTTGACAGGAATAGCCTTTGGGTAGGTGAACGGGGCTGAACTTTGAAAGAGTACGTGAGATGACCCGTCTTTGTGCCACCTGTGGTCAAAGATAAAAAATGATTAGAAAAGAAAAGAAGAGGAGGATATGAGAGAGCTTGTAGGCATGTCCGTATTGTGCCTTTGCCAATGACCAGGGTATTCCAAGTACATCATTGTGTACGCGCGGTATGAACTTCGCGGGTATACGAGGCAAACGACGGAGGCCGAACTGCTAATCCAGCTCTGAGATTGATCGACCCCATTTAATAGAGGCCGCCGGCTTAATGGCCGATGAGGTATGCGGCTTGATGAGGCCACTTGGTACTTCGACTGTGGTGGCCGTAGTATGACTCTTCATATGGAGGGAGTGTTCCATATTTCCATTTATTGTTATGACGCCGCGTGGACCGGACA
This sequence comes from Triticum monococcum, assembly GCA_034509565.1. Taxonomy (NCBI): domain Eukaryota; kingdom Viridiplantae; phylum Streptophyta; class Magnoliopsida; order Poales; family Poaceae; genus Triticum; species Triticum monococcum. The sequence continues at coordinate 613,031,987 of CM067842.1, forward strand.
TCATAAGTTTTGTGCGGGCATAGAGCGGGACCGCATTAAAACGAGCAAAAGCGGTACGCCCCAGAAGTGCATGGTAGCTATTGTGTAATGGGACAATATCAAAGGTCAAGCCTTCGCTTCGGAAGTTGTTTGGTGAACCGAAAATGACTTCCAGTGTGATGGAGCCCCTAGAGTGAGCTTCTACGCCGAATACTGCTCCCTTGAGGGTAGCTGTGGTGGGCTTGATTCTTGAAGGATCGATGCCCATTTTGCGGACAGTGGCTTGGTATAGTAGATTAAGGCTATTGTTGCCGTCCATAAGGACTTTCGTGAGATGGAACCCATCGATAATTGGATCGATGATCAGAGCCGCCGAACCTTCGGGACGGATATGGTGAAATTTTGGGGAAAACGGCTCTATGGCGTATGCGTCTCGTAGTGCATGCCTGCGCTCCCCTGTAGGGGTGTGCGTTGCGTATACCATATTTACGGTTTTTACTTTAGGGGGAAAATGTTTCTGACCCCCGGTGTTCGGCTGGCGAGTCTCTTCGTCATCGCTGTCACTGGGCAGCTCCTTCCCCTTGTGTTCGGCATTAAGCTTGCCGGCTTGTTTGAAGACCCAACAACTTCTGTTGGTGTGAGTAGCTGGTTTATCGGGGGTGCCATGAATCTGGTAGGGCCGATCCAGTATTTTGTCTAGATTGGATGATCCGTCTCTATGTGCCTTAAATGGCTTTTTTCATTGACTGATTTTGGAGCCGCTGAATTCGGCGTTGACCGCCGTGTCTTGCGTTCTTTCGCTATGATTGCGATGTTTGTGTTTAATGCGTCGTGGCTTGCCGTTGCCGTCTCGGACTTCGGAAGTTCCTGGATCGCTGGTGCCAATGCTTCTATGAGCGAGCTAGCTGTCTTCTCCCACGCAAAAGCGGGTCATTAGAGCGGTAAGGGCTGCCATGGACTTTGGTTTTTCTTGACCGAGGTGGCGGGCGAGGCACTCATCCCGGACGCTGTGTTTGAAGGCGTTGAGGGCTTCGGCGTCTGGCCAATCAACAATTTGGTTCTTTTTAATTAGGAATCTAGTCTAGAGCTTCCTGGCTGACTCTCCGGGCTGCTGGATGATGTGACTTAAGTCATCGGCATCTGGTGGCCGGACATATGTACCTTGGAAGTTATTGCGAAAGGCGTCTTCCAGGTCTTCCCAGTTGCCAACGGAGTTCTCTGGAAGGCCGTTGAGCCAGTGCCGCGCTGGCCCCTTTAGTTTTAATGGGAGGTATTTAATGGCGTGGAGATCATCTCCGTAGGCCATGTGGATATGGAGAAGAAAATCTTCAATCCATACCGCGGGATCTGTTGTTCCATCGTATGATTCGATATTCATGGGTTTAAACCCCTCTGGGAATTCGTGCACCATTACTTCATCAATGAAGCAGAGGGGGTGTGCGACGCATCTATATTGGGCCACATCACGATGTAGCTCAGATGGAGTTCATCTGCGGCATTTGGCCCACACGCGATTAAGCTTGTCACGTCCGAATAGATAGCAGTCGTCGCTTGTCGGGGCACACCCCCGCGATCCGTAGATCGATCTGGCATGTCCTGCTCTACTGTCCAGGTTCTGCCGAAGGTCATATGTATATGCCCGAGCTGTTTTTCCCTGCTTTTATAGCGAGGTAGTACGGGCTGGTGTTCGGCTTGGATTGCTGCTTTGTCCCGACCACATGGTGGTTGGTCAGCCGCATTGTGTGCTGATGGCACGGGCTCTGATAACCCACAAGTATAGGGGATCGCAACAGTTTTCAAGGGTAGAGTATTCAACCCAAATTTATTGATTTGACACAAGGGGAGCCAAAGAATATTCTCAAGTATTAGCAGTTGAGTTGTCAATTCAACCACACCTGGAAACTTAATATCTGTAGCAAAGTGTTTAGTAGCAAAGTAATGTGATAGTAGTGATAACGGTAGCAAAAGGTAACAGTAGCAAAAGTAATGTTTCTGGTTTTTTGTAGTGATGATAACAATAGCAACGGAAAAGTAAATAAGCGAGGAATAATATATGGAAAGCTCGTAGGCAATGGATCGGTGATGGAGAATTATGCCGGATGCGGTTCATCATGTAACAATCATAACCTAGGGTGATACAGAACTAGCTCCAGTTCATTGATATAATGTAGGCATGTATTCCGAATATAGTCATACGTGCTTATGGAAAAGAACTTGCATGACATCTTTTGTCCCACCCTCTCGTGGCAGCGGGGTCCTTACGAAAACTAAGGGATATTAAGGCCTCCTTTTAATAGAGTACCAGAACAAAGCATTAATACATAGTGAATACATGAACTCCTCAAACTACGGTCATCACCGGTAAGTATCTCGGTTATTGTCACTTCGGGGTTAACGGATCATAACACATAATATGTGACTATAGACTTGCAAGATAGGATCAAGAATTCTCATATATTGATGAAAACATAATAGGTTCAGATCTGAAATCATGGCACTCGGGCCCTAGTGACAAGCATTAAGCATATCAAAGTCATAGCAACATCAATCTCAGAACATAGTGGATACTAGGGATCAAACCCTAACAAAACTAACTCGAATACATGGTGAATCTCGTCCAACCCATCACCGTCCAGCAAGCCTACGGTGGAATTACTCACGCACGGCGGTGAGCATCATGAAATTGGTGATGGAGGATGCTTGATGATGACGATGGCGACGGCTTCCCCTCTCCGGAGCCCCGAACGGATTCCAGATCAGCCCTCCTGAGAGGTTTTAGGGCTTGGCGGCGGCTTTGTATCGTAAAACGTGATGAATTCTTCTCTCTGATTTTTTCTCCCCGAAACAATATATATAGAGTTGGAGTTGGAGTCGGAGGAGCTCCAGGGGGCCCACGAGGTAGGGGGGCGCGCCCCCACCCTCGTGGATAGGTGGTGGGCCCCCTGGCCTTCATCTTTTGCAGGTATTTTTTATATTTTCCAAAAAGTTGCTCCATGAAGTTTCAGGTCATTCCGAGAACTTCTGTTTCTGCACATAAATAACACCATGGTAATTCTGCTGAAAACAGCGTCAGTCCGGGTTAGTTCCGTTCAAATCATGCAAGTTAGAGTCCAAAACAAGGGCAAAAGTGTTTGTAAAAGTAGATACGACGGAAACGTATCAACTCCCCCAAGCTTAAACCTTTGCTTGTCCTCAAGCAATTTAGTTGACAAACTGAAAGTGATAAAGAAAAACTTTTACAAACTCTATTTGCTCTTGTTGTTGTAAATATGTAAAGCCAACATTCAAGTTTTCAGCAAAGATTATAACTAACCACATTCACAATAATGCTTAGGTCTCAAGTTTACTCATATCAATGGCATAATCAACTAGCGAGCAATAATAATAAATCTCGGATGACAACACTTTCTCAAAACAATCATAATATGATATAACAAGATGGTATCTCGCTAGCCCTTTCTGAGACCGCAAAACATAAATGCAGAGCACCTTTAAAGATCAAGGACTGACTAGACATTGTAATTCATGGTAAAAGAGATCCAGTCAAGTCATACCCAATGTAAACTAACAATAATGAATGCAAATGACAGCAGTGCTCTCCAACTGGTGCTTTTTAATAAGAGGATGATGACTCAGCATAAAAGTAAATAGATAGGCCCTTCATAGAGGGAAGCAGGGATTTGTAGAGGTGCTAGAGCTCGGTTTTGAAATAGAGGTGAATAATATTTTGAGCGGTATACTTTCATTGTCAACATAACAACCAAGAGATGGCGATATCTTCCATGCTACACACATTATAGGCGGTTCCCAAATAGAATGGTAAAGTTTATACTCCCCCTTCCACCAACAAGCATCAATCCATGGCTTGCTCGAAACAACGAGTGCCTCCAACTAACAAGAGTCCCAGGGGGAGTTTTGTTTGCAATTATTTTGATTTAATTTGCATAAAGCATGGGACTGGGCATCCCGGTGACCAACCACTTTCTCGTGAGTGAGGAACGGAGTCCACTCCTCTTGAGAATAACTCGCCTAACATGGAAGATACGAACAACCCTAGTTGATACATGAGCTATTCGAGCATACAAAACAGGATATTTATTTGAAGGTTTTGAGTTTGGCACATACACATTTACTTGGAACGGCAGGTAGATACCGTATATAGGTAGGTATGGTGGACTCATATGGAATAACTTTGGGGTTTATGGGATTGGATGCACAAGCAGTATTCGCACTTAGTACAGGTGAAGGCTAGCAAAAGACTGGGAAGTGACCAGCTAGAGAGCGACAACAGTCATGAGCATGCATTAAAATTAATCAACACCAAATGCAAGCATGAGTAGGATATAATCCACCATGAACATAAATTTCGTGAAGGCTATGTTGATTTTGTTTCAACTACATGCGTGAACATGCGCCAAGTCAAGTCACTTAAATCATTCAGAGGAGGATACCACCCTATCATACCACATCATAACCATTTCAATAGCATGTTGGCATGCAAGGTAAACCATTATAACTCATAGCTAATCAAGCATGGCACAAGAACTATGATCTCTAGTTGTCATTGCAAACATGTTTATTCATAATAGGCCGAATCAAGAACGATGAACTAATCATATTTACAAAAACAAAAGGAGGTCGAGTTCATACCAGCCTTTCTCATCTCATTCAGTCCATCATATATCGTCATAATTGCCTTTCACTTGCACGACCGAACGATGTGAATAATAATAATTGTGCACGTGCATTGGACTAAGCTGGAATCTGCAAGCATTCAATAAACAGGAGAAGACAAGGCAATATGGGCTCTTTTGTCAGATCAACATTTATGCCTATAAGAGCCACTTCAACAATTTAATCATGGTCTTCACCTATCGACCCCCAAAGAAAAGAAATAAAACTATTTACACGGGAAGGCTCCCAACAAGCAAAAAGAAGAACAGGAAATATTTTTGGGTTTTCTTCTTAATTACTACTACAAGCATGGAAAGTAAACTAACTAAAAAGCTACAACTAATTTTTTGGTTTTTCTTAAGGTTTATTAAACACACAAGAAGAAAGCATAAAAAGGAAAGTAAACTAGCATGGATGATACAATGAAAAAGTATGATCACCGACATCTAGCAATGAGTGTGTGAACATAAATGTAATGTCAGTGGGAAATACGTACTCCCCCAAGCTTAGGCTTTTGGCCTAAGTTGGTCTATGGCCACGGCTGGCCTGACGGATATCCATAATAATAGTTGGGGTCGTACTGCGATGCAGCGGCTATCGCCTCCTGAGCTGCAGCGTTGCGACGAGCGGCCTCAGCCCTCCTCTCGTACTCATCTACCTCCTATCTGGTAATAATATATCTTCCTTTTGCATGATAATCAAAGAAGGCAGGAGCAGGGAGAGTAATACGGACATCAGGCCATCTGTCAAAGATTAGTCGATACTGGAGAGGTGATTCATTCCTCTCGACAAACTGGTGGTGAACCATAGCATTAAAGTCTAGGTAAGTAGGAGGTAATTCAATATCATCTTCACATATGGCTATACCAAGAAAATTAGCTATGCGGGTTGCATAAATTCCACCAAAGAAATCTCCATTAGATCTATTAAGATGCAACCTACGTGCAACAATGGCTCCCAAATTATAAGATTTGTCTCCCAACACAGCACTCCTAAGAATAATGAGGTCAGGAACACACATATGACATGCTTCATCTTTACCATTAATGCATCTAACTATGAAGAGAGCAAAATAATGTATAGCAGGAAAGTGAATGCTCCCTATGGTAGCTTGTGTTATATCTCTAGATTCCCCCACAGTTATACTAGCAAGAAAATCTCTAAATTCAGATTTGCGAGGATCCCTGATACTACCCCATTGTGTAAGTTTGCAAGCAGTGGTAAAATCCTCTAAGTCCATAGTGTAAGAATTTTCATAAAGATCAAACAGGATAGTTGGAGAATTACGTGAAGATGAAAATTCAAACCTCCTCACAAAGGAACTAGTGAGATTGTGATACTGGCTGCACTTCTCTTCCTCGAAGCTCACAAGACTAGCATTACGCAAATATGCGTTAAATTCTTCCTTAATTCCCGCTCGATCCATAAAGTTCTCAGAAGGCCATTCACAAGGACGCACTGGAGCGTCTCTTGGTGGCTCATCATCAGCATCACGCATTGCAAGCCTGGGTTCTTACTTCCTTGAAGAACCAACTTGGAACATTTTCCTGAGCATATTTCTTCCTCTGGAATTTTTTGGAAATTTTTAGTAACTTCAAAATAAAAGTAAACCAAACTCAATAATATTGATTGCAACTACTCCTACAAGTGCCTAGAGCCTATATCATGCATCAAAACTACTTGGAACCATATAAATTTGACATGCAAGCTCAAGAACATGGTCAGCTAGGCAGCAAAAATTTGCAATGAATAAAGCACTAGAACAAAAACTAATTGGACCAATGGAGGAGTCACATACCAAGGAACAATCTCCCCAAGCAGTTTTGTGAGAGGTGCTTTGAGCAAGGAGATCGAAAATGGCAGCAAAACGAGCTTGGACTCGGGTTTGAGCTGGTTGTTCGTGTTTGTGGGAGGAAGAAGTGTGTGGGTGAAAGGATAAGTGGAGGAGGGCCACCGTGGGCCCATGAGGCAGGGGCGCACCCAGGGGGGTAGGGCGCGCCCTCCACCCTCATGGCCAGGTGGATAACTCCCCTGCTATGATCTCAGTGCCAAATATTCTCAAATATTCTAGAAAAAATCATATTTAAATTTCAGGGCATTTGAAGAACTTTTATTTTCGGGGTATTTTTATATTGCATGGATAATCAGATAACAGACAGAAAAATACTAATTTTATTTTATTTAATATAAATAACAGAAAGTAAAAGTGGGGTACAGAAGGTTGTGCCTTCTAGTTTCATCCATCTCATGCTCATCAAAAGGAATCCACTAACAAGGTTGATCAGGTCTTGTTAACGAACTCATTCCGAATAACATGGAACCGGAGAAATTTCGAATAACACTATGTTATCTCAACGGGGATATGCACATCCCCAATAATAAGAATATCATATTTCTTCTTGACAGTAGGAAGAGGAAATTCAAAACCTCCAAATATAATCGATGGAATTTTTCCAATAGAGTTGATACTATGAACTTGAGGTTGTTTCCTCGGGAAGTGTACCGTATGCTCATTACCATTAACATGAAAAGTGGCATTGCCTTTAGTGCAATCAATAACAGCCCCTACAGTGTTCAAAAAGGGTCTTCCAAGAATAATAGACATACTATCGTCCTCGGGAATACCAAGAATAACAAAGTCCGTTAAAATAGTAACGTTTGCAACTACAACAGGCACATCCTCACAAATACCGACAGGTATAGCAGTTGATTTATCAGCCATTTGCAAAGATATTTCAGTAGGTGTCAACTTATTCAAATCAAGTCTATGATATAAAGAGAGAGGCATAACACTAACACCGGCTCCAAGATCACATACGGCAGTTTTAACATAGTTTCTTTTAATGGAGCATGGTATAGTGGGTACTCTCGGATCTCCTAGTTTCTTAGGTATTCCACCTTTAAAAGTATAATTAGCAAGCATGGTGGAAATTTCAGCTCCCGGTATCTTTCTTTTATTAGTAACAATATCTTTCATATACTTAGCATAAGGATTCATTTTGAGCATATCAGTTAATCACATACGCAAAAAGATATGTCTAATCATTTCAGCAAAACACTCAAAATCCTCATCATCCTTTTTCTTGGAAGGTTTGGGAGGAAAAGGCATGGGTTTCTAAAACCAAGGCTCTCTTTCTTTACCATGTTTCCTAGCAACAAAGTCTTTCTTATCATAACGTTGATTCTTTGATTGTGGGTTATCAAGATCAACAGCAGGTTCAATCTCTATATCATTATCATTACTAGGTTGAGCATCACCATGAACAGTTTTATTAACATTATCACTAGTTTCAGGTTCATTACCAGATTGTGTTTCAGCATCAGAAATAGAAATATCATTTGGATTCTCAGGTGTTTCAGTAATAGGTTCACTAGAAGCATGCAAAGTCCTATCATTTTTCTTTTTCTTCCTTTTAGAAGGACTAGGTGCATCTACATTATTTCTCTGAGAATCTTGCTCAATTCTCTTAGGGTGGCCTTCAGGATACAAAGGTTCCTGAGTCATTCTACCAGTTCTAGTAGCCACTCTAACAACATAATCATTATTCTTACTATTCAATTCATTTAGCAAATCATTTTGAGCTTTAAGTACTTGTTCTACTTGAGTGGTAACCATAGAAGCATGTTTACTAATAAGTTTAAGTTCACTTTTAACATTAGCCATATAATCACCCAAGTGTTCAAGCATATTTGAATTGTATTTCGATTGTCTACCAAAATAAGCATTAAAATCTTCTTGCTTAGCCATAAATTTATCAAACTCATCTAAGCATGGGCTAGCAAACTTAGTAAATGGGATTTCAGCTTTATCATATCTATATAGAGAATTTACCTTTACTACCTGTGTCGGGTTATCAAGCCCATGTTTTTCTTCAACAGGCGGTAAATTAAGACCATGTATTTTTTCAATAGGAGGTAAATTCTTAACATCTTCAGCTTTAATACCTCTTTCTTCCATAGATTTCTTTGCCTCTTGCATATCTTCAGGACTGAGAAATAGAATGCCTCCCTTCTTTGGAGTTGGTTTAGGAATAGGCTCAGGAACTAGCTCAGGAGGTGTCCAATTATTTTCATTTGTCAACATATTATTCAATATAATTTCAGCTTCATCCGGTGTTCTTTCCCTGAAAACAAAACCAACACAGCTTCATCCAGGTAATCTCTGGAAGCATCGGTTAGTCCATTATAAAAGATATCAAGTATTTCATTTTTCTTAAGAGGATGATCAGGCAAAGCATTAAGTAACTTGAGAAGCCTCCCCCAAGCTTGTGGGAGACTCTCTTCTTCAATTTGCACAAAATTATATATATCCCTTAAAGCAGCTTGTTTCTTATGAGCAGGGAAATATTTAGCAGAGAAGTAATAAATCATATCCTGGGGACTACGCACACAACCAGGATCAAGAGAATTAAACCATATCTTAGCATCACCCTTTAATGAGAACGGAAATATTTTAAGCATATAAAAGTAGCGAGTTCTTTCATCATTAGTGAACAGGGTAGCTATATCATTTAATTTAGTAAGATGTGCCACAACAGTTTTAGATTCATAGCCATGAAAAGGATTAGATTCAGCCAAAGTAATTATATCAGGATCAACAGAGAATTCATAATCCTTATCGGTAACACAAATAGGTGAAGTAGCAAAAGCAGGGTCAGGTTTCATTCTAGCATTTAGAGATTGCTGATTCCATTTAGCTAATAACCTCTTAAGTTCGTATCTATATTTGCAAGCTAAAATAGCTAAAGAAGCTTCTTTATCAAAAACATAACCCTCAGGAATAACAGGCAAGTCTTCATCATCAATTTCATCAGTATTATCACATTCAATACTTTCATTCTCTCTAGCCCTAGCAAGTTGTTCATCAAGAAATTCACTAAGTGGCACCGTAGTATCAAGCATAGAAGTAGTTTCATCATAAGTATCATGCATAACAGAAGTGGCATCATCAATAACATGCGACATATCAGAACGAATAGCAAAAGCAGGTTTAGGTGTCGCAAGCTTACTCATAACAGAAGGTGAATCAAGTGCAGAGCTAGATGGCAGTTCCTTACCTCCCCTCATAGTTGAGGGATAAATCTTGGTTTTTGGATCTCTCAAGTTCTTCATAATGATAAGTAGATATAAATCCCAAGTGACTCAAAGAATAGAGCTATGTTTCCCGGCAACGGCGCCAGAAAATAGTCTTGATAACCCACAAGTATAAGGGATCGCTACAGTTTTCGAGGGTAGAGTATTCAACCCAAATTTATTGATTCGACACAAGGGGAGCCAAAGAATATTCTAAAGTATTAGCAGTTGAGTTGTCAATTCAACCACACCTGGAAAGTTAATATCTGCAGCAAAGTGTTTAGTAGCAAAGTAATATGATAGTAGTGATAACGGTAGCAAAAGGTAACAATAGCAAAAGTAATGTTTTCGGTATTTTGTAGTGATGATAGCAATAGCAACGGAAGCGAGGAACAATATATGGAAAGCTCGTAGGCAATGGATCAGTGATGGAGAATTATGCCGGATGCGGTTCATCGTGTAACAATCATAACCTAGGGTGACACAGAACTAGCTCCAGTTCATTGATATAATGTAGGCATGTATTCCGAATGTAGTCATGCATGCTTATGGAAAAGAACTTGCATGACATCTTTTGTCCTACCCTCCCGTGGCAGCGGGGTCCTTACAGAAACTAAGGGATATTAAGGCCTCCTTTTAATAGAGTACCAGAACAAAGCATTAACACATAGTGAATACATGAACTCCTCAAACTACGGTCATCACTGGTAAGTATCCCGATTATTGTCACTTCGGGGTTAACGGATCATAACACATAATAGGTGACTATAGACTTGCAAGATAGGATCAAGAACTCTCATATATTGATGAAAACATAATAGGTTTAGATCTGAAATCCTGGCACTCGGGCCTTAGTGACAAGCATTAAGCATAGCAAAGTCATAGCAACATCAATCTCAGAACATAGTGGATACTAGGGATCAAACCCTAACGAAACTAACTCGATTAAATGATAGATCCCATCCAACCCATCACCGTCCAGCAAGCCTACGATGGAATTACTCACGCATGACGGTGAGCATCATGAAATTGGTGATGGAGGATGGTTGATGATGACAATGGCGACGGATTACCCTCTCTGGAGCCCCGAACGGACTCCAGATCAGCCCTCCCGAGAGGTTTCAGGGCTTGGCGGCGGCTCCGTATGGTAAAACGCGATGAATTCTTCTCTCTGATTTTGTCACCCTGAAACAATATATATAGAGTTGGAGTTGGAGTTGGAGGAGCTCCAGGGGGCCCACGAGGTAGGGGGGCGCGCCCCCACCCTCGTGGACAGGTGGTGGGCCCCTTGGCCTTCATCTTTTGCAGGTATTTTTTATATTTTCCAAAAAGTTGCTCCATGAAGTTTCAGGTCATTCCGAGAACTTTTGTTTCTGCACATAAATAACACCATGGTAATTCTGCTGAAAACATCGTCAGTCCGGGTTAGTTCCATTCAAATCATGCAAGTTAGAGTCCAAGACAAGGGCAAAAGCATTTGGAAAAGTACATACGACGGAGACGTATCAGGCTCCAATGCCTCATCATCGAATTGAGGTAGTAATTTGCGCTTCGGGTAACTTTTGGGTGGTCGCTCGCGGCCGTATTCCTCGGCCGTCAGGATGTTAGTCCATTTATCATTGAGCAAATCCTGATTAGCTTGAAGCTGTTGCTTCTTCTTTTTTAGGCTCCTTGCGGTGGCTATTAGCCGGCGCTTAAAGCGCTCCTGCTCGAGAGGTTCCTTAGGCACGATAAAATCCTCGTCGCTGAGGCTCACCTCATCCTCGGAAAGTGGAAGATAATTACTATCCTCCGAGTCCTCATGCATGGCTTGTTCGTCAGGGCTGACGCGCTCGTCTTCCCATTGGTCCTGTTCGGAAGTTGCCTCAATGGGGTCTTCATTGTCTTTGGCAGCGTCTTCTCTTGTGCCAGTGTTGCTGTCTTTGCTGCGGCGTGATTTAGAGCGGCGCCGCTGACGCCGGCGTTTTGGTTGTATCTCGAGAGGTTTATCCTCAACTGGATCTTCCTTGTCATCGCCACTATTCTCTTTTGGTGCATCTACCATGTATACATCGTATGAGGAGGTGGCCATCCATCGTCCAGTGAACGGTGGATTTTCGGCCTGCTCCTCTCCAGCATCGTCGTCCATTCCGTCGATGTCTTCAGAGCCGTAATCGAGCATGTCGGTTAAGTCTTCGATAGTGGCTATTAAGTGGGTGGGGGTGGGAAGCGGAATTCTCCGTCGTCAGCCTCCAGTTCAAACTAGATATAACTCGGCTGAGAGTCCCCCACTAAGGCGAGTGTTTTTAATGAGTTTAGCACGTCGCCTAAAGCCGAGTGCCGAAAGATGTCCACGGTGCTGAATTCGACGATTGATGCCTGATCAAGCTCGTCGTGCGCGGATGCACATGGTTCAGAACTTGTAGCTGGAAACGGGTCCCGGGTTCCGGTGACACGGATCCCACTCGAGGTTGGGTTGGTGTGTGGCTCTAACGCCGCCGAGTCTGCGATTTCCGTGGCGGGGTTGAGCCTCCCATCCTTGGATGGCGCAATCTGCTTCGGATCCAAGGCCAGAGCAGTTACATGCGCTATCCCCTGGGCATGGTCCGATGACAGATTTAAGTCATGTTCATCGTGGCGGCAGGGAGCGGCTGCCATGGTCTCGAATCCGTTGAAGATCAAGTCTCTGCGGATATCTGTGACGTAGTTCAAGCTTCCAAATCTGACCTGACGGCCAGGGGCGTAGCTATCGATCTGCTCTAGATGGCCATGAAGGAAATATGCGGTGGGCTTCATTGTATCCGGTAGAGGAATCGAAGAAAATCCAGCCAAGATCCGAGCTTTGTCACAATTGGATATCCCAAAGGACCTCAAACAAATACAAAAATTAACCGGATGCGTGGTGGCTCTAAGCCGCTTTATCTCCCGTTTGGGAGAAAAGGCGCTACCCCTCTACCGCCTTCTTTGGCGCACCAAACACTTTGAGTGGACGGATGCCGCCACGGCCGGACTCGAGGAAATAAAAGCCATATTGGCAACAAACCCTGTCCTGGCCGCGCCAAACATCGGCGAACCAATGCTATTGTACATTGCAGCAACCCATCAAGTTGTCAGCGCAGTACTCGTCGTCGAGCGGGAAACGGACGGACACAAATTCCCCCTTCAAAAGCCGGTTTACTATGTGTCCACTGTCCTCACCCCATGCAAATCACGGTACCCACATTATCAAAAAATTGCATATGCGGTATTCATGGCATCCCGGAAGCTACGACACTACTTTCAAGAGTGTTCAATCACAGTAGCATCGGAAGTACCACTCAACGATATTATAAACAACCGTGACGCAACGGGCCGGATTGCGAAATGGGCCATCGAGCTCCTCTCATTCGACATAACTTATAGGCCACGGCGAGCTATCAAGTCGCAAGTTTTGGCCGACTTCGTCGCAGAATGGACGGAGGCTGAACTCCCTAAAGAGTATGGCACATATTCAAACTGGATCATGCACTTCGACGGTTCCAAAATGTTGGCCGGACTAGGGGCCGGCGTCGTTTTGACGTCCCCCACAGGAGACACAGTTCAATATGTACTCCAGATTATGTACACGGACTCCAACAATGCAGCCGAATATGAGGCCCTTTTACATGGTCTCCGGATGGCAGTATCCATGGGCATTCAACGCCTAGAGGTGCGCGGGGATTCGAACCTTGCGATATCCCAAATAAATGGAGACTTCGATGCCAAGGATCCAAAAATGGCAGCTTACCGCAACGCCGTCCTCAAAATGTCAGCTTGGTTTGAGGGGCTCGAATTTCACCATGTAGCCCGAGAAAACAATCAGGTGGCAGACGTCCTGGCACGCATCGGCGCAAAATGCGATGCGGTCCCCCCAACATCTTCCTGGAAAGGCTGTTCAAGCCATCCGTAGTATGGGAAGGGTAACATGGCAATATTAGCCCGGACCCAACCACACTGTCCAACGCCGAACAATCTGACATAATCGGAGGCTCTGCCAATGAAATAACAACCTCAGCCCACGTACTAATGGTCGTTATCGCCCCGCGGACAGAACCATTCCTAGCTTACCTTACTAGGCAGGAACTCCCAGAGGACCAAAACGAAGCACGCTGTATAGTGCGGCGATCTAAAGCCTATAAAGTCCATGAGGGAGAACTTTATAACAAAAGCACTACCGGAGTCCTTCAAAGGTGCATCTTCGAAGAGGAAGGGCAGAACCTGCTGGCTGAAATTCATGCCGGACTCGGTGGCCATCACGCCGTAGCCCGGTCCCTTGTAAGCAAGGCTTTCCGTACATGCTTTTATTGGCCGACGGCCCGGGCGGACGCTCAGGACTTGGTCCAACGATGCACCGGTTGCCAGCTTTTTGCAAACCAAAGCCATATGCCACCCACCGCCCTCCAAACTATCCCCATCACTAGGCCTTTCGCGGTCTGGGGGCTTGACATGGTGGGACCCCTTAAAGGCGGAACCCACAAGAAAAAAAATACTTATTGGTCATGGTGGATAAGTTCACCAAATGGATAGAAGCCAAGCCTGTTAAGACGGCCGAATCCGGACCTGTGATAGACTTTATATCCGGGGTCGTACACCGTTATGGCGTCCCCCACAGCATCATCACCAATAACGACACGAACTTTACGGCCGATGAGGTAAAACTCTGGTGCAAAAACATGGGCATCAAGCTCGATTATGCTTCCATCTATCACCCACAAACTAACGGTCAGGTCGAACGTGCAAATGGTCTCATCATGAGCGGCATCAAACCCAGATTAGTGCGGTCCCTCAAGGAATCTAACACGCACTGGGTAGAGGAGCTCGACTCCGTACTCTGGGGGCTGCGGACCACGCCGAATCGCACCACCGGATACACACCATTTTTATGGTGTACGGCGCAGAGGCAGTCTTGCCCTGCTGCATAATTCATGGCTCACCTCGAGTGCACATGTACGAAGAAAGGGAAGCCGAGCTTGATCGGTAGGACATTTTGGACGCCTTAGAGGAGGAAAGCGACGTGGCAAAAGCCCGTTCCGCATTCTATTAACAGCAGGCTCAAAGATATCAAAGCAGAGAAGTGCGGGCCAAAAACTACAACGTTGGCGAATTAGTTCTACGCCTGCCGGACAAGAAAAAGGACAAGCTGAAGCCCAAGTGGGAAGGTCCCTTCATAATCGACCAAGTCCTGACTGGTGGAGCATACCGCCTGCGAGATGCGTCGGATAACCGACTCAAGCTGAACCCATGGAACGCAGCCCGTCTCTGAAGATTCTATGCCTAGCGCCGGACTCTATGTTTGTCTCCTTCCTCCGTCCATTTTTTACATTTTCTGTCTTGCATTTCTCTCCTTCCCCTCTTTTCTTTTATACCCCTTAAAGGCTCCTCAAGTGACGTGCTACTCGCGCTCATTAAACCTGGGGGCTTCTTTAACAGAAGTTTATTTACACGGGCTTCACGCCCACCACATTATATGCATCGATATGACTTAAGTTTTGGCCAAGCTGGGTTGCTTGGCTCTTGTGCTTACCCCTACGTTCCCGATTGTTCGGCTAGGTGGTAAAGGGAGCACCTCTGCGATTGTTACTGCCGGATCAGCCGGATGTGCACCTCAGACTGGGTGAAGCCGAAAGCTAGTGTTCTTAAGGGAATATTCGGTCGGTGAACTAAAAGACGACCTTTTTTACTTATTTATATATATGCCCCCAGATGATTTTCCTGCGTTTGCAGTCCGGACATGCACTTTAGGGCATGCCTCCTAGAGAAAGGAACCCCTAACGGAACTATTCTCTCTGGAAGATGTTTCTTACTAACCATGTAATATAACATAACTAGTTGGACACTTGTCCGATAAAGCATTAATGACCCCTACGCCTGGTCTCCACGCATACCCCGGTTCTTACATAACCAGTAGGGTATTCGGACACACTCGGGACCATCAGGTCCTAAGGTTGAAGCGAAAAGGTCGGCAACGACAAACGATCTACAATCCGGCTAGAAGGCATTACACATGTCAATTAAAAATTACATAGTCACTCTGACTGATTGTATTCCTCTTCAATACCATCTAACAGGCTGTCTAACTTACAGTCCTGCTGGGAATACTTTGCGGCCAATTCTACTTGGCCGTACACTAAGCTTACAGGGATCTCCTTCCTGTCAGGACCCACAGGTCCGACCTCGGCCATGTGGTTTGGTCAGACTTCGTGTACCGCGTCTTCACCATGGCCCAGGCCTCCCTAGCGCCTTGTCGGCAGGCCGATATCTTCCACAACCGGAAGCGCCGCCGAGCTCCCTTAAGCTTCTCCAAAAGCTCTCCAAGGCCCTCGGGCATAGAGTGGGAAGGCCATAAGGCTTGGGCAACGCCTCGCATTGCCTGCCGAACTCGCTCGTGCAGTTGCGAGAGCTCGGGAAGAAGGTCACCCGTAGAACTGGGCATCTCCTCTACAGGACGACCCGTTAGCATACCTACATACATTACTCTGTTAGTCGACTTCCTCGCCGAACTCTTTTCTTTCAAATATTCGCTTAAGCACTTACTAAATATGCCGCGTCGAAGCCGCTGATTCTCCTTAGTGGAGTCCGACAGCTGGCCACAAACATCTTTAAGTTCAACGTCCAGCTTGGTGTTGGCATCCTGAAGATCATTCTTCTCCCGCCTCACCCTTGTCAGCATACTCTCACCGGCCTTTAGCCGGCGTAAGAGTTGTTGCCTCTCCGGATCGAGTCTGGCGCCATCTGCAATATGAGTTGTCATATTTACACCCACGCCGCACTTTGCAAAATACTAATCTTTCGAAGTATATCTCACCAGAGGGGGTCTCTTTGGGCTCCCCTGCCGCGGCTAGTGCGGCCTCCAGTTGGGCTTTGCACTCTTTCAGCTCTTGGGACAGTACGGTATTCTTCTCTGTAAGAACATGCATAACAAATGATCCTTAAATCAGTTACTCTAACTGTTTCAAGTCTCGGGGGCTACTGGTATATATATTTGCCAAAATTTTCTTACCCGTATGTCTTTTACATATTGCTCCGTGGCTCTGGCTAAACCATTTTGAGCGGCACGGAGGTACGCATCTCCCGAATTGATGGCATCTAATGCCTCTTGGGAGAAACAAGCGTCACGAAGAACTGTCCGGTGACGCCTGTGGTTCATGACACTCTCCACCTCAGAATTGGTGGCAGACAGCCTGTCCGCATCCTCTGTCGGAGGAGCGTCCGGTGCGCCCCTTGTGTTCGCTTCCGCTTCTGGGCCAGGCGTTGGAGCCTGGCTGGTGGAGGCGCGATTGGCAACCTCTCCGGATATAGTCCAGCGAGGTCTCTTCGTCCTGAAGATAGCACGAACGTTAGTATGCCCTAAAGGAATAACACCAGGGAAAAAGAGGGTGCACTAAACCTTTGCGCCGGTGTCTCAGTCCGAACTACATTCCTTTTTACCCCACGGGGCCCTGTGGCCCCTCGTTGGCTAGCCGCCGCAGGTTCGGCCTCCCGCCTCGGAAACCTCCCCTGCAAAACACGGTCATTGTCAGGAAAACTGAAATGCGTGAGGATGGATTCCTTCTCAAGGGGATGAGACTCCGCTCTCTGTTACCTGGGAGGCCGGGATTAACCCTGGGTAATCAGCCGTAATGGCCACCAAGGCATTGTCCTTGCTTAGCTGAGGAAACACCCCATCAATCAGCTCCACCAATATGTCCAGATCCTCTTCGGAGTCCGGATCGAGGGACCGTTCTGGATCCTCGGGCTGTGGGGGACGGCTGTTTATATCCTTTACTTCCTGACGCAGTTCCTGCGTTTAAATCGTTAGACTACATATTTAATCATGGGAATATAAAACGGATGGGTAAGCGCAATTGTCCACTTACCCAACTCGGAGGGTTGTACATAGTAAATCCGCTCTGCGGGTTGACGCGGAGGAATTCCTCCTCTTCTCCCTTGTACAAAGAGGATAAGGTCTTTACTAGAGCGGTAGCTGAGGCTGGCCCCTTACGACCGTAACGGGTGGCGTCATCCTCCCCGTTAAAATCCCACATGGGGTGGCCTCTATATTGAAGCGGCTGCACCCCCCGCATAATGCATGCGGCCATGACTCCAATCATGGTTAGTCCGGAATGAGCCAATAGTCTTATCCGACCCATCAGGTGAAGGACGTCCCTATCGCCTTCTCTCTGAGAGCTCCGCGGACGCTAGCTTAGGCGTTTCTTTAAGGGAGCACTGTTGAATTCAGGGAGACCAACCCGGATAGGATCCAGCAGCGGGACATCATCTATATAAAACCATTCCGAAGGCCAGTCCTCGGACGCCTTCTTTGGGGTTCCGGATAGATATCCGGTCCCGGCGATACGCCACACTTCGGCTCCGCCCACTTGATATATAGACCCCTCTTGAGAGCGGGGCACCAAGCAGAATAACCTCTTTCACAGCGCGAAATGAGCCTCAACACCCAAGAATAGCTCGCAAAGGGCGATGAAGCTCGCGATATGCAATATAGAGGCGGGCGTGAGATTGTGCAGCTAGAGGCCGTAGAACTCCAAAAGCCCACGGAGAAATGGATGAATTGGAAATCCAAGTCCTCTTATTAGATAAGGGACGAGGCACACCCACTCTCATTTGGAGGGATTGGGGGTGCTCTCCGCTTGCTCTCCGCCGTTATAGGTGGCGAGTCCGGCTTGGACCGGGACTATATAGGCCTGAGGGAGAAATCCCTTGGCCTGAAGCGACACTAGCTCGCTGTGCGAGATGGAGCACCTCTCCTAGTCTCCAGGTTTAGGACTGGAAGGGCGAGAGGAGGAGCTATGACGGCTAGCCATGTTGGAATGGACCTTTGCTGGAGGCGCTCTGATGATTACTCGCTGGGAGGGGAAGGTGTGGTTTGGATCTGAATCCCCATCCCATTAAATAGGCGGCTTGTTTGTGCGGCTAGGGGTGTGAATGTAAAAACACCCCGACTTTTCGCATTCGTTTGACACATGGAAGATGGCCATTATTGGGCATGGAAGCCAAGGTGCGCTACATTACGAAAATCAGACATTATTCAGCAGGTACACGGAATTTGGAGAAGAACCCGCCTTGCAATGCCGAAGACAATCTGCGCGCCGGACTCGTCGTCATTGAAGCCTGGTTCGGGGGCTACTGAGGGAGTCCTGGATTAGGGGGTGTCCGGGCAGCCGGATTATACCTTCAGCCGGACTCCAGGACTATGAAGATACAAGATTGAAGACTCCGTCCCGTGTCCGGATGGGACTTTCCTTGGCGTGGAAGGTAAGCTTGGCGATGCGGATATTCAAGATCTCCTACCATTGTAACCGACTTTGTGTAACCCTAACCCTCTCCGGTGTCTATATAAACCGGAGGGTTTTAGTCCGTAGGACAACTTCATCATACAGCAATCATACCATAGGCTAGCTTCTAGGGTTTAGCCTCCTCGATCTCGTGGTAGATCTACTCTTGTAATACCCATATCATCAATATTAATTAAGCAGGACGTAGGGTTTTACCTCCATCAAGAGGGCCCGAACCTGGGTAAAACATCATGTTCCTTGCCTCCTGTTACCATCCGGCCTAGACGCATAGTTCGGGACCACCTACCCGAGATCCGCCGGTTTTGACACCGACAATGGATCTTCAAGAAGAAGACTAACACTGACGGTAATGTTACTGTCTACAAAGCTCGACTTGTTGCAAAAGGTTTTTGACAAGTTCAAGGGATTGACTACGATGAGACCTTCTCACCCGTAGCGATGCTTAAGTCTGTCCGAATCATGTTAGCAATTGCCGCATTTTATGATTATGAAATTTAGCAAATGGATGTCAAAACTGCATTCCTGAATGGATTTCTGGAAGAAGAGTTGTATATGATGCAATCAGAAGGTTTTGTCGATCCAAAGGGGGCTAACAAAGTGTGCAAGCTCCAACAATCCTTTATGGACTGGTGCAAGCCTCTCGGAGTTGGAATAAACGCTTTGATAGTGTGATCAAAGCATTTGGTTTTGTACAGACTTCTGGAGAAGCCTGTATTTACAGGAAAGTGAGTGGGAGCTCTGTAGCATTTCTAATATTATATGTGGATGACCTATTATTGATTGGAAATGATATAGAATTTCTGGATAGCATAAAGGGATACTTGAATAAGAGTTTTTCAATGAAAGACCTCGGTGAAGCTGCTTACATATTGGGCATTATGATCTATAGAGATAGATCAAGACGCTTAATTGGACTTTCACAAAGCACATACCTTGACAAGGTTTTGAAGAAATTCAAAATGGATCAAGCAAAGAAAGGGTTCTTGCCTGTGTTACAAGGTGTGAAGTTGAGTAAGACTCAATGTCCGACCACCGCAGAAGATAGAGAGAAAATGAAAGATGTTCCCTATGCTTCAGCCATAGGCTCTATCATGTATGCAATGCTGTGTACCAGACCTGATGTGTGCCTTGCTATAAGTCTAGCAGGGAGGTACCAAAGTAATCCAGGAGTGGATCACTAGACAGCGGTCAAGAACATCCTGAAATACCTGAAAAGGACTAAGGATATGTTTCTCATATATGGAGGTGACAAAGAGCTCATCGTAAATGGTTACGTTGATGCAAGCTTTGACACTGATCCGGACAATTCTAAATCGCAAACCGGATACGTGTTTTTACTTAACGGTGGAGCTGTCAGTTGGTGCAGTTCTAAACAAAGCGTCGTGGCGGGATCTACATGTGAAGCGGAGTACATAGCTGCTTCGGAAGCAGCAAATGAAGGAGTCTGGATGATGGAGTTCATATCTGATCTAGGTGTCATACCTAGTGCATCGGGTCCAATGAAAATCTTTTGTGACAATACTGGTGCAATTGCCTTGGCGAAGGAAACCAGATTTCACAAGAGAACCAAACACATCAAGAGACGCTTCAATTCCATTTGGGATTTAGTCCAAGTGGGAGACATAGAAATTTGCAAGATACATATGGATCTGAATGTTGCAGACCCGTTGACTAAGCCTCTTCCACGAGCAAAACATGATCAGCACCAAGGCTCCATGGGTGTTAGAATCATTTGTGTGTAATCTAGACTATTGACTCTAGTGCAAGTGGGAGACCGAAGGAAATATGCCCTAGAGGCAATAATAAAGTTATTATTTATTTCCTTATATCATGATAAATGTTTATTATTCATGCTAGAATTGTATTAACCGGAAACATAATACATGTGTGAATACATAGACAAAAACAGAGAGTCACTAGTATGCCTCTACTTGACTAGCTCGTTAATCAAAGATGGTTATGTTTCCTAACCATAGACATGAGTTGTCATTTGATTAACAGGATCACATCATTAGGAGAATGATGTGATTGACTTGACCCATTCCGTTAGCTTAGCACTTGATCGTTTAGTTTGTTGCTATTGCTTTCTTCATAACTTATACATGTTCCTATGACTATGAGATTATGCAACTCCCGTTTACCGGAGGAACACTTTGTGTGCTACCAAACGTCACAACGTAACTGGGTGATTATAAAGGTGCTCTACAGGTGTCTCCGAAGGTACTTGTTGGGTTGGCGTATTTCGAGATTAGGATTTGTTACTCCGATTGTCGGAGAGGTATCTTTGGGCCCTCTCGGTAATGCACATCACTCAAGCCTTGCAAGCATTGCAACTAATAAGTTAGTTGCAGGATGATGTATTACGGAACGAGTAAAGAGACTTGCCGGTAACGAGATTGAACTAGGTATTGAGATACCGACGATCGAATCTTGGGCAAGTAACATACCGATGACAAAGGGAACAACGCATGTTGTTATGCGGTCTGATCGATAAAGATCTTCGTAGAATATGAGGAGCCAATATGAGCATCCAGGTTCCGCTATTGGTTATTGACCGGAGACGTGTCTCGGTCATGTCTACAAAGTTCTCGAACCCGTAGGGTCCGCACGCTTAAAGTTCGGTGACGATCGTAATTAGGGTTTTTGTGTTTTGATGTACCGAAGGTTGTTCGGAGTCCCGGATGTGATCACGGAAATGACGAGGAGTCTCGAAATGGTCGAGACATAAATATTGATATATTGGAAGCCTATATTTGGATATCGGAAACGTTCCGGGTGAAATCGGGATTTTACCGGAGTACCGGGGGTTACCGGAACCCCCCCGGGGGTTATTGGGCCTACATGGGCCATAAGGGAGAAGAGGAGGGCCGGCCAGGGCAGGCCACGCCCCCTCCCCCCTAGTCCGAATAGGACAAGGAAGGGGGGGGGGCGGCGCCCCCCTTTCCTCTTTCTCCCTTCCTCCTTCCTTTCCAACAAGGCAAGAGGGGGGAGTCCTACTCCCGGTTGGAGTAGGACTCCTCCAGGCGCACCCATAGGGCCGGCCGCACCTCCCCTCTCCCTCCTTTATATACTGAGGCAAGGGGGCACCCCATGACACACAAGTTGATACTCGTGATCGTTCCTTAGCCGTGTGCGGTGCCCCCTTCCACCATATTCCACCTCGGTCATATCGTAGCGGTGCTTAGGCGAAGCCCTGCGTCGGTAGAACATCATCACCGTCATCACACCGTCGTGCTGACGAAACTCTCCCTCAATGTTTTGCTGGATCGGAACTCGAGGGACGTCACCGAGTTGAATGTGTGCAGAACTCGGAGGTGCCATACGTTCGGTACTTGGATCGGTCGGATCGGGAAGACGTACGACTACTTCCTCTACATTGTGTCAACACTTCTGTTGCCGGTCTACGAGGGTATGTAGACGACACTCTCCCCTCTTGTTTCTATGCATCACCATGATCTTGCGTGTGCGTAGGAATTTTTTTGAAATTACTATGTTCCCCAACAGGCCACGTGTAACACCCTCGATGCGACTATATCTCCCACGTGTCGAGGCACGACTTAGAGGCATAATCGCATTGAAGGCATATGTCGCAAGTCAGGCAATCATCACAAACATCCCATGTAATAAAGATAATGAAAAGGGATAACATAGTTGGCTTACACTCGCCACGTCAATCAAGTACATAAATAACATACATCATCCAAACACTCATGGCCCGACTACAGCGCCAAAATGAAAGATAACCCAACAAGCGACATGGTCCCGATCACCCCCAACTGGGCTCCACTACTGATCATCAGGAAAGGAAACATAGTAACGTTGAGAGTCCTCGTCGAACTCCCACTTGAGCTCGAGCGCGTCACCTGGAGCGGAATCACCTGGACCTGCATCTGGTGTAATAGTAATCTATGAGCCACAGGGACTCATCAATCTCGCACCCTAGCGATCAAGACTATTTAAGCTTAATAGGTAGGGTAAGGTAAATATATGTGGAGCTGCAGCAAGCGACTAGCATATATGGTGGCTAACTCATTCGCAAAAGAGAGCGGGAAGAGGAGGCAAAGCGTGAGCGAGAAACTAGAGGACAACCAGCACAAGCATTACTCCAACACCGTGTCCACTTCCCGGACTCCGCCGAGAAGAGGCCATCACGGTAACACACTCGGTTGATTCATTTTAATTAAGTTAAGGTTCAAGTTATCTACAACCGGACATTAACAAATTCCCATCTGCCCATAACCGCGGGCACGGCTTTCGAAACTTCAAATCCCTGCAGGGGAGTCCCAACTTAGCCCATGAAAATCTCTCACGGTCAATGAAGGAATAGACCTCCTCCCGAGACGTTCCGATCAGACTCGGTATCCCGGTTCTTCAAGACAACTCTGACAATGGTAAAACAAGTCCAGCAACACCACCCGCTGTGCCGACAAATCCCGATAGGAGCTGCACATATCTCGTTCTCAGGGCACACCGGATAAGCTAAGCGTATGGGAGCCAACGTAACCCAAGTTGCCAAGGGACGGCCCCGCACGGTGCTCTAGGTTGGACCAACACTCAGAGGAGCACTGGCCCCGAGGGGGGGGGTTTAAAATAAGATGACCCTTGAGTCTGCGAAACCCAAGGGAAAAGGGGCTAGTTGGCAAATGGTAAAACCAAGGTTGGGCATTGCTGGAGGAGTTTTGTTCTAGGCGGACTGTCTAGGGGTTCCCATTATAACCCAACCGCGTAAGGAACGCAAAATCCGGGAACATAACACCGATATGACGAAAACTAGGGCGGCAAGAGTGGAACAAAACACTAGGCGAGAGGCCGAGCCTTCCACCCTTTACCAAGTATATAGATGCATTAAGATAACATGGCAATATAATGATATCCCAACAAGTAAATAAATGTTCCAACAAGGAACGGTCTCCAATCTTCACCTGCAACTAGCAACGCTATAAGAGGGGTTGAGCAAAGCGGTAACATAGCCAATCAACAGTTTGCTAGGACATGGTGGGTTAGAGGTTTGACATGGCAATTGGGAGGCTTGAAAGCAAATGGTAGGCATCGTAGCATTGGCATAGCAAAAGAGCGAGCAAACTAGCATAGCAAAGATAGTAGTGATTTCGAGGGTATGATCATCTTGCCTGCAAAGCTGTCAGAGTTGACTGGATCCTCGAAAGCAAATTCAATGGGCTCATCGTTAGTGAACTCGTCTCCTGACTCTACCCAAACAAGACAAACAAGCAACAAGGACACAATCAACCACGTGCAAGGAACGAACAATATGATGCAATGATGATATGCTATGCGGGATGCGATGCGGGATGCATATGCAAGATGTGACAGGAAATGCATGAAACTGGCCTCAACTTGGAAATCCAAGTGTGCCACTGGAAGGATGAGATGAAATCGCTTGAAAACGATATAAAGAACGCCGGAATCGGAGTTACGGTTTGGAAATGGCAAGCGATTCAAATATGACACCGGTCTGCGATTTACAGCAAGTGACCATCTAAATGCAATGAGATGAACATGCTACAACACTCAAACATGACAACAAAATACATGGCAGGGATGCATTCAAGATTCTTAACAAAAGTCTAGGACTGAGCTATGGCCAATTCATCCATTAACAGGTTCAAACAAGCATGGCAAAAATGCATATGGCAAACAGATCCCAGACTTGGTGAAATTAACACTTGTCTGGAATTTCAGACCAAGTAGCACTCTTCGGATCAACGAAACTACATGCTACAGGACCTGGACATGGCAAAGTAAGACATGGCATGGAGCTACTCAAATAGCTTAACAAAAGTCCCTTAGTGACCTTGAGCTAAAAGGGATCAGAAAATATACTAACAAGCATGGCAACATAGCAAAGACATAATCAGTTTTCAGACAGTGAAAACTGGCACATGCTGAAACATAACTCAAGTAGGCATGTTTACGAGCTCGATGCACTCACTACGGAGCAATTCATGATAAGCTAAGCATACATCTATCAAGAACACACAAAATGCATGCTAGGCATGGCAAGAACAATGGCATAGCACGCACGGATCAACTACAACATCATCAGCAAAATTGCAAACAAGTTGACGATCTGCCCAGATTCACAAAGTAGCCAAAAGTAGAGCTTGATTGACTCAAGCTAGGGTGCTCCATAATTGCAAACAAAGACATGGATGGATAGAGCACTACAATATTAACAAAACTCCTTTACTGATCATCCTCAAAAGAGGCACGGATCACTAGGAAACAACACAAACATATGGCATCATGAGCTAAACAGAACAAGGACTTAGTGGAATTGCTAAGTCCCTGAAAACAGAATTACCAAGCGCACCACTTTGCAAGCTTGCAATAGTCACCACACACATCACAAAATACATGGGTTGCACCTCTGAAGAGATGGCAAAACCCTTAACAAAATATATGTAGAGCATCAGGGCATATCATGCACACAATAATCATGGCAAAAATGACAAATGTCTAAGATGGAGTAGCAGATCTGACAATTATCTCAAGTAGCCCTCTTCTAACAGCATTTCGGGCATCAAGCTCAACTCAAATGAAAATGATGCAATGGAATGAAATGATGTACTCTTTGAGACGAACAATTTGATATGCTAAATGCCCAAATCGGAGCTACGGATGCAAAGTTACGGGGTCATGAATCGGGGCATATGGATCTGAAAAATTGGGGACTTAGACGAATTTTCAACATCCGAGATCTAGGGTTACTGTTCACGCACGCGAATCGAGAACTCCGGCGAGGCGGCGGCGGCTCCGGCGAGCTCGAAGAAGCGGCGGGGAGGCGCGGCAGAGGTGGATCCGACCGGACCCGGGCCGGATCTGGCGGCGGAAATGGCGGCGGTGGCCGGCGGGGCCTCGGGCGGCGCGGGGCGTCGGAGGCGAGGGAGGTGGCGGCGCGGTGGGGAGACGAGACCCGGGCGGCGGCGGCGCTCACCGGGCCGCGGGGGCCGGATGCGGGCTCCCGGGCCGCGGTGGGAGTGGCGGCGGCGGGCGATGACGTGGCAGGCGGCGGTTGGCTGGCGGCGGTGGAGCGGACGCGTTCGGCCGGATTCGGACGTGTCCGGCCGGTGCGGGGGCGATTTCTAGGGTTTCGGGGGAAGAATGAGATCCGAATTTCGGGGGGGGGGGGGTTTAAATAGAGGTAGAGGGAGCTAGGAGAGTCCAAATGAGGTGCGGTTTTCAGCCACGCGATCGTGATCGAACGCTCTAGATGATGGAGCAGAGTTAGGTGGGTTTTGGGCCAAAATGGAGGGGTGTTGGGCTGCAACACACATGAGGCCTTTTCGGTCCCTCGGTTAACCGTTGGAGTATCAAACGAAGTCCAAATGATACGAAACTTGACAGGCGGTCTACCGGTAGTAAACCAAAGCCGCTTGGCAAGTCTTGGTCCAATCCGGAAATGTTTAATGCCCACACACGAAAGAAAGCTAGAAATGACCACCGGATGAGAACGAAGCGCTGGAATGCAAAACGGACAACGGGGAAAATGCTCGAATGCATGAGATGAACACGTATGCAAATGCAATGCACATGATGACATGATATGAGATGCATGACAACGATAACAACACACTGAGACAAAAACCCGAACCCGAGAAAATAAAATAACTTAATGCCGGAAACGGCAAGAGTTGGAGTACAAATTGGGAAAGTTATATCCGGGGTGTTACAACACTCCACCACTACGAAAGGATCTCGTCCCGAGATCTAGGACTGAAAGAACGCCGGGTACTCAGAACGGAGGTGATCTTCACGTTCCCAGGTAGCTTCACGGTCGGAATGGTGTGACCACTTGACTTTAAGGAATTTGATTGACTTGTTGCGAGTCTTGTGTTCAGTCTCTTCAAGAATAGCAACTGGGTGCTCACGATAGGAGAGATCTTCTTGGAGCTCAATGTCCTCGAAGTTGACTGTGCGGCCAGGAGTCTTGAAGCACTTTCGGAGCTGAGAGACATGGAACACATCATGAACATTTGCAAAGTTTGAAGGAAGCTCGAGTTGATAGGCGAGATCGCCTGTCTTGTTGACAATCTTGAAAGGTCCCACGTATCTAGGGGCAAGCTTCCCTTTGATACCGAAGCGATGAGTACCTTTCATAGGAGAGACGTGGAGGTAAACATGATCTCCGATCTCGAAAGACAAATCACGGTGCTTACTATCATAGTAGCTCTTCTGGCGGGATTGGGCTGCTTTGAAGTTATCACGAATGACTTTGCACATCTCCTCGGCTTCTGTGATTAAGTCATTTCCCAAAAGCTGACTTTCACCGGTTTCAGACTAGTTGAGAGGGGTACGACACTTGCTGCCATACAGAATTTCAAATGGGGCCTTGTCCGAACTTGCTTGAAAACTGTTGTTGTAGGAGAATTCAGCATAAGGAAGACAATCCTCCCACTTCATGCCGAAGGAGATCACGCACGCCCTGAGCATATCTTCAAGAATCTGGTTGACACGCTCGACTTGACCACTAGTTTGAGGATGTAAAGCTGTGCTGAAGCGGATGTTGGTGCCCATGGCCTTCTGAAAAGAATCCCAAAACTTGGAGGTAAAGATGCTGCCAAGGTTTGAAGATATCACTTGTGGAATACCGTGCAGAGAGACAATACGAGAGGTATAGATTTCCGCCAATTGAGCTACAGTGATCGACTCTTTGATAGGCAGAAAGTGAGCCACTTTGGTGAGCTTGTCGATGACAACGAATATAGCATCATTGCCACGCTTGGACTTTGGAAAGCCAGTCACGAAGTCCATTTCAATGTGGTCAAACTTCCATTCTGGAATGGCAAGAGGTTGGAGGAGACCAACTGGCCTTTGGTGTTCTACCTTCACTCTTCTGCAGACATCACATTCATTCATGAATTGAGCAATCTCGCGCTTCATTCGAGTCCACCAATAAGCTTGCTTGAGGTCCTGATACATCTTCGTGCTCCCAGGGTGGATGGAGAGGAGAGAATTGTGAGCCTCGTTCATGATCACTTTACGGAGGTCACCTTTGGGCACAACAGTACGATCCTCGAAGAAGAGAGTGTCCTTGTCATCAAGGCGGTAGCACTTGTACTTGGGTTGACTCTTGGCAATCCCAATCTTCACCTTTTTCACCATAGCATCAAGAAGCTGAGCTTGGCGAATCTGATCTTCCAAGGTAGGAGAGACTTGAAGGTTGGCGAGGAAACCTTGAGGAACAACTTGCAGATTAAGTTTGCGGAAAGCTGCACAAAGCTCGGGTTGATAAGGCTTAAGAATCAGACTGTTGCAATAAGCCTTTTTGCTCAATGCGTCAGCAATCACATTGGCCTTGCCTGGAGTATACTCAATACTCGGATTATACTCTTGAATCATTTCGACCCATCGAGTCTGCCTGAGGTTGAGATTCGGCTGAGTGAAGATGTACTTGAGACTCTCGTGATCAGTGAAAATGTCCACTTTTCTTCCCAATAGAAGATGTCTCCAAGTAAAAAGAGCATGCACAACTGCCGCCAACTCGAGATCATGAGTGGGGTAGTTCTTCTCATTAGGCTTGAACTGGCGAGAGGTATAAGCAACGACTTTCTTCTCTTACATCAACACTGCGCCAAGACCTTGGAGAGAGGCATCACAAAAGACCTCGCACGGCTTAGATTCATCAGGCAGAGTCAGAACTGGAGCAGTGATCAATTTCTCTTTCAAAGTGTTGAAAGCAATATCACACTCAGGAGACTAAACGTACTTGACGTGCTTCTGGAGAAGATTTGAGAGAGGCTTCGCGATCTTAGAAAAGTTTTCAATGAATCTTTGGCAGTAGCTTGCGAGACCGAGGAAACTGTGGAGTTGCTTCACGTTCTGAGGAGGTTCCCAATTTACAATTGCAGACACCTTCTCAGGATTCACGGCAATGCCGTTGGCAGAGATGATATGACCAAGATAAAGAACCTCATCGAGCCAAAATTCACACTTGGAGAACTTGGCATAGAACTGATGTTCCCTGAGCTTATCAAGAACCAAACGCAAGTGCTTGGCATGATCTTCCTTGTTCTTCGAGAAAACCAGAATGTCATCTAGATAGACCAAAACGAAGTCATTGGTGTAGGCATTGAAGATGAAGTTCATCATGCGAGAGAACGTCGGAGGAGCATTGACGAGGCCAAAAGACATGACAGTGTATTCATATGAACCATAGCTTGTCCTGAAAGCCGTCTTGGGAATATCTTGCTCACGGATTCGAATCTGATGATAACCCATACGGAGATCAAGCTTGGAGAATACTTGGGCACCTTTGAGTTGTTCGAACAGCTCATTGATGTTGGGAAGTGGGTATTTGTTCTTGATGGTCTTCTTGTTCAACGGACAGTAATCAACACAAAGTCGGTCTGTTCCATCCTTCTTCTTCACAAAAAGAACACCACAACCCCATGGAGAAGAACTAGGCCGGATGAGACCCGTTTTCTCTTAAATATCGAGTTGCTTCTTCAGCTCCTTCAACTCTTCAGGTCCGAGCTTGTAAGGACGCTTGCACACAAGTTCCGTACCGGGCTCAAGATCAATGACGAATTCAACTGGCCGGTGCGGAGGCATTCCTGGGAGCTCTTCTGGAAAGATGTCTTGATATTCGCAAACGACTGGAATTTGCGAGATGGCATCGAGTTCACCCTTCTCGTTGAGAGAAAACAGACGGATTGTATCATCATTAGCGGCAAAGACAATTACATCCTCAGACGAATGAGTCAATTGAATCTGCCTGGCTGCACAATCAAGCTGAGCCTTGTGCTTAGAAAGCCAATCCATTCCGAGAATAAGATCAATATCTGAGTTACCAAGAACCATTGGAGAAGCCAGAAACTTGAAATCACCCATCATGATAGAAATATCCGGGACTATTGAAGTAGCCCTCATAGACTTACCCGGAGAAACTACTCCCATGGGTTTACCCAACATTTGTGAAACGAAGTCATGCTTGGAAGCAAATGATCTTGACATGAAACAATGCGATGCACCCGTGTCAAAAAGAACTTTTGCGGGAAAAGAGTTAACTGGAAAGTTACCCATGATAACATCTGATGAGTCCTCTGCCTGAGCTGCACTCAGCAAGTTGACCTTGGCGTGCTTGGGGTTATGCTTGACCATAGCTGTACTTGCCAATCTCACAGGAGGAGGAGGAAGACGCCTCTGGTTGAAACACTTGTTGGCATAGTGACCCTTTTCTTGGCACTTGTTGCACGTGACCTCTGAAAGCGGACGATGATACGGAGCACTCGGTCTTGGAGCTTGAGACGAAGTCTTGTTCTGAAAGCCAGGGTTGGGTGGGTGGGAAGAACCACTGCCACCTTTGCTCTTCTGCTGATACGGCTGACGGGACGGAGGAGGAGGAAGCCAATACTTCTGCTGCTTGGCCACTTGAGTAGAGGAAGAATGCGTAGTGTCTCTGACTCGCTTCTTGGAAGCATCACACCTCAACTGAGCGGCCTCTTGCTTCAGTGCCATGTTGTAGAACTCATCGTACCTCAAGGGCTCAAAGAGAACAAGAGCTAGCTGAATTTCTTCTCTGAGACCACCCCTGAACTGGTATATCATGCTCTTCTCATCAGGAACATCCTGCTTAGCAAAGCGGGCGAGCTTCTGGAACAACTTGTTGTAGTCATAGATAGACAAAGAGCCTTGCTTCAGGTTGCGGAATTCCTCACGCTTACTTTCAACCACGCTCTGAGGGATGTGATGAGCTCGGAAATCTTGACGAAATTCATCCCAAGAGATAACACGTCCACCTCTGGAGTCCTTGTACTGCTGGAACCATCCTGCAGCTTGATCTTTGAGTTGGAAGGAAGCGAACTTGATGAAATCTTCAGGCCTGACATTACTGCACTCAAAATGCTTACATAGATCCACCAACCAATCGTCAGCATCGGTTGCCTCAACACAATTGCTGAAAGTCTTTGGCCCATTAGCAAGGAATTGGTTGAGTGTAGCAAAGTGATTCTGATTGTTGCCTTGATTCCCTTGGTTGCCTTGATTGCGCTCTTGGAGAATTTGCACGATCAACTGTGTGTTTGCATTGGTAGCGGCCATCACAGTTTGCCATGCCTTCGGAGGAGGTGGAGGTGGTGGCGGATCTTGATTCTGATTCTGACTGGTGCTCTTAGCGGGAGCCATCCTGAAGAGGTTGACCACCGTTAGCACAAAGACAGATAAAATGAAGCTGAATCCAATGGAATTAAAATTGCAACATATAGTCTTCACATCCGAACAAAATGAACGAATGCATTCCTCTTGAAATGGTCACATATCCATAAATTGCGAAGCCACGAAGAATTAAGATAGAGAAATAAATCAACAAGGTACGGATCAAGAACGAATAATCGGTAAGAAATCCCAATCTCAAACAAATATCCATGGAAGAAGAACTAGAGCTACTAGAATTCCCACCTATGAAACTCCCAAACCTTTCCGGTTATGCAATCAGGTGTTGGGGATACAGGGGAAGCATAATATCTCACCCAAATCTAGCAAATCCTACATCCAGCTGTATCCATCCTTCAACACATAACCAAGAAAAACTTCGGAAACCATCTACCTCAACCTTCGAAAAGCATCCGTTATACAAGTTATGGCGATACTCCCGAACTCCCGCCCCAGTACTGGGTGGCGTCGAGGTTATCTCACCAACGAACTGCATAAAAGAGATTTTCGATGCCGGCGTACTAGACTCAGGTATTCCAGAACTGCAACGATAAAATTATGACGACAACACCTCAAAGCTCAACTCCCCGGGACACTTCCACTAAACCCCTGACAGGAGGCACCAAGACAATGTTCTCATCATAAAACCATCGGAACGAATCCAAGATACCCGCGTGATCCTAAATTTTTTTTAGTGAAATTTGAGAAGAGAAGAGTCAAAACTCTACGTCAGGATGCCTTACCATAGCGATGAGGAGACTGGGAAGTAAAAAGAATTCCTAAACTCTCCGATATATAATTCCTAAATGACTCAAAACATTTTTCTAGACACGACTCGGCTGCTAAAAACGATCAAGCAATGGGGCTCCTAAGGTCGGGGAAGCCTCTGATTACCAACTTGTAACACCCTTGATGCGACTATATCTCCCACGTGTCGAGGCATGACTTAGAGGCATAATCGCATTGAAGGCATATGTCGCAAGTCAGGCAATCATCACAAACATCCCATGTAATAAAGATAATGAAAAGGGATAACATAGTTGGCTTACACTCGCCACGTCAATCAAGTACATAAATAACATACATCATCCAAACACTGATGGCCCGACTATGGCACCAAAATGAAAGATAACCCAACAAGCGACATGGTCCCGATCACCCCCAACTGGGCTCCACTACTGATCATCAGGAAAGGAAACATAGTAACGTTGAGAGTCCTCGTCGAACTCCCACTTGAGCTCAAGCGCGTCACCTGGAGCGGAATCACCTGGACCTGCATCTGGTGTAATAGTAATCTGTGAGCCACAGGGACTCAGCAATCTCGCACCCTCGCGATCAAGACTATTTAAGCTTAGTAGGTAGGGTAAGGTAAATATATGTGGAGCTGCAGAAAGCGACTAGCATATATGGTGGCTAACTCGTTCGCAAAAGAGAGCGGGAAGAGGAGGCAAAGCGTGAGCGAGAAACTAGAGGACAACCTGCGCAAGCATTACTCCAACACCGTGTCCACTTCCCGGAATCCGCCGAGAAGAGGCCATCACGGTAACACACTCGGTTGATTCATTTTAATTAAGTTAAGGTTCAAGTTATCTATAACCGGACATTAACAAATTCCCATCTGCCCATAACCGCGGGCACGGCTTTCGAAAGTTCACATCCCTGCAGGGGAGTCCCAACTTAGCCCATGACAAGCTCTCACGGTCAACGAAGGAATAGACCTCCTCCCGAGACGTTCCGATCAGACTCGGTATCCCGGTTCTTCAAGACAACTCCGACAATGGTAAAACAAGTCCAGCAACACCACCCGCTGTGCCGACAAATCCCGATAGGAGCTGCACATATCTCGTTCTCAGGGCACACCGGATAAGCTAAGCGTACGGGAGCCAACGTAACCCAAGTTGCCAAGGGACGGCCCCGCACGGTGCTCTAGGTTGGACCAACACTCAGAGGAGCACTGGCCCGGGGGGGGGGGGGGTTAAAATAAGATGACCCTTGAGTCCGTGAAACCCAAGGGAAAAGGGGCTAGGTGGCAAATGGTAAAACCAAGGTTGGGCATTGCTGGAGGAGTTTTATTCAAGGCGGACTGTCTAGGGGTTCCCATTATAACCCAACCATGTAAGGAACGCAAGATCCGGGAACATAACACCGATATGATGGAAACTAGGGCGGCAAGAGTGGAACAAAACACTAGGCGAGAGGCCGAGCCTTCCACCCTTTACCAAGTATATTGATGCATTAAGATAGCATGGCAATATAATGATATCCCAACAAGTAAATAAATGTTCCAACAAGGAACGGTCTCCAATCTTCACCTGCAACTAGCAACGCTATAAGA
Organism: Triticum monococcum; assembly: GCA_034509565.1. Lineage (NCBI taxonomy): Eukaryota > Viridiplantae > Streptophyta > Magnoliopsida > Poales > Poaceae > Triticum > Triticum monococcum. The sequence continues at coordinate 613,065,509 of CM067842.1, forward strand.
GGGGCTGAGCAAAGCGGTAACATAGCCAATCAACGGTTTGCTAGGACATGGTGGGTTAGAGGTTTGACATGGCAATTGGGAGGCTTCAAAGCAAATGGTAGGCATCATAGCATTGGCATAGCAAAAGAGCGAGCAAACTAGCATAGCAAAGATAGTAGTGATTTTGAGGGTATGATCATCTTGCCTGCAAAGCTGTCAGAGTTGACTGGATCCTCAAAAGCAAACTCAACGGGCTCCTCGTTAGCGAACTCGTCTCGCGACTCTACCCAAACAAGACAAACAAGCAACAAGGACACAATCAACCACGTGCAAGGAACGAACAATATGATGCGATGATGATATGCTATGCGGGATGCGATGCGGGATGCATATGCAAGATGTGACAGGAAATGCATGAACCTGGCTTCAACTTGGAAATCCAAGTGTGCCACTGGAAAGATGAGATGAAATCGCTTGAAAACGATATAAAGAACGCCGGAATCGGAGTTACGGTTTGGAAATGGCAAGCGATTCAAATATGACACCGGTCTGCGATTTACAGCAAGTGACCATCTAAATTCAATGAGACAAACTTGCTACAACACCCAAACATGACAACAAAATACATGGCAGGGATACATTCAAGATGCTTAACAAAAGTCTAGCACTGAGCTACGGCCAATTCATCCATTAACAGGTTAAATAAGCATGGCAAAAATGCATATGGCAAACAGATCTCAGACTTAGTGAAATTAACACTTGTCTGGAATTTCAGACCAAGTAGCACTCTTCGGATCAACAAAACTACATGCTACAGGACCTGAACATGGCAAAGTAAGACATGTCATGGAGCTACTCAAATAGCTTAACAAAAGTCCCTTAGTGACCTTGAGCCAAAAGGGATCAGAAAATATACTAACAAGCATGGCAACATAGCAAAAACATAATCAGTTTTCAGACAGTGAAAACTGGCACATGCTGAAACATAACTCAAGTAGGCATGTTTACGAGCTCGATGCACTCACTACGGAGCAAGTCATGATAAGCTAAGCATACATCTATGAAGAACACACAAAATGCAAGCTAGACATGGCAAGAACAATGGCATAGCATGCACGGATCAACATCGGCAAAATTGCAAACAAGTTGACAATCTGCCCAGATTCACAAAGTAGCCAAAAGTAGAGCTCGATTGACTCAAGCTAGGTTGCTACACAATTGCAAACAAAGACATGGATGGATAGAGCACTACAATATTAACAAAACTCCTTTACTGATCATCCTCAAAAGAGGCATGGATCACTAGGAAACAACACGAACATATGGCATCATGAGCTAAACAAACAAGGACTTAGAGGAATTGCTAAGTCCCTGAAAACAGAATTACCAAGTGCACCACTTTGCAAGCTTGCAGTAGTCACCACACACATCACAAAAATACATGGGTTGCACCTCCGGGGAGATGCCAAAACCCTTAACAAAACATATGTAGAGCATCAGGGCATATCATGCACACAATAATCATGGCAAAAATGACAAATGTCTAAGATGGAGTAGCAGATCTGACAATTATCTCAAGTAGCCCTCTTCTAACAGCATTTCGGGCATCAAGATGAACTCAAATGAAAATGATGCAATGGAATGAAATGATGTACTCTCTGAGACGAACAATTTGATATGCTAAATGCCCAAATCGGAGCTACATATGCAAAGTTACGAGGTCATGAACAAGGGCATATGGATCTGAAAAATTGGGGACTTAGACGAATTTTCAACCTCTGAGATCTAGGGTTACTGTTCACGCACGCGAACCGAGAACTCCGGCGAGGCGGGGGCGGCTCCGACGAGCTCGAAGAAGCGGCGGGGAGGCGCGGGAGAGGTGGATCCGGCCGGACCCGGGCCGGATCTGGCGGCGGAAATGGCGGCGGCGGTCGGCGGGGCCTCGGGCGGCGCGGGCGAGCTGCGGCGGCGCGGGGCGTCGGAGGCGAGGGAGGTGGCGGCGCGGTGCGGGAGACGAGACCCGGGCGGCGGCAGCGCTCACCGGGCCGCGGGGGTCGGATGCGGGCTCCCGGGCCGCGGTGGGAGTGGCGGCGGCGGGCGATGACGTGGCAGGCGGCGTTGGCTGGCGGCAGTGGATCGGACGCGTCCGGCCGGATTCGGACGTGTCCGGCCGGTGCGGGGGCGATTTCTAAGGTTTCGGGGGAATAATGAGATCCGAATTTCGGGGGGGGGGTTAAATAGAGGTAGAGGGAGCTAGGAGAGTCCAAATGAGGTGCGGTTTTCAGGCACGCGATTGTGATCAAACGCTCTAGATGATGGAGCAGAGTTAGGTGGGTTTTGGGCCAAAATGGAGGGGTGTTGGGCTGCAACACACACGAGGCCTTTTCGGTCCCTCGGTTAACCATTGGAGTACCAAACGAAGTCCAAATGATACGAAACTTGACAGGCGGTCTATCGGTAGTAAACCAAGGCCGCTTGGCAAGTCTCGGTCCAATCCGGAAATGTTTAATCCCCACACATGATAGAAACCTAGAAATGACCACCGGATGAGAACGAAGCGCCGGAATGCAAAACGGACAACGGGGAAAATGCTCGAATGCATGAGATGAACACGTTTGCAAATGCAATGCACATGATGACATGATATGAGATGCATGACAATGATAACAACACACTGAGACAAAAACCCGAACCCGACAAAATAAAATAACTTAACACCGGAAACGACAAGAGTTGGAGTACAAAATTGGGAAAGTTATATCCGGGGTGTTAGACCACGCGATTTGGCCCGCAGTGCGAAGCCGCCGAATACGAAGATTTGTCCGGGGAGGAAGGTTTCTCCCTAGACAACGTTGTTGTAGATGATTAACGGGGCCATCAAACCTCCTAGTGACGACACAGTGGAACTCTCAATGAAAGCACCAATGTCGGTGTCAAAACCGGCGGATCTCGGGTAGGGGGTCCTGATACGTCTCCAACGTATCTATAATTTTTGATTGTTCCATGCTATTATATTATCCATCTAGGATGTTTTATATGCATTTATATGCTATTTTATATGACTTTTGGGACTAACTTATTAACCTAGAGTCCCGTGCCAGTTTCTATTTTTTCCTTGTTATTGAGTTTTGCAGAAAAGGAATACCAAACGTAGTCCAATTGACGTGCCAATTTTTGACGATTTTGTATGGACCAAAAGAAGACCCCAGAGTAAAAGAGTTGGGCCAGGAGAGTCCCGGGCCGTCTACGAGGGTGGGGGGCGCCCCCCAGGCACGTGGGCCTGCCGCGTGGACGACTCGGGCACCTTCTTGACGTGAGACCGACGCCAAAAAATCCTATAAATACATAAACCTCCAGAAAATAACCTAGATCAGAAGTTCTGCCGTCAGAAACCTCCATAGCCACCGAAAACCAATCTAGACCCATTTTGGCACCCTGCAGGAGGGGGAATCCCTCTCCGGTGGCCATCTTGATCATCCCGGTGCTCTCCAAGACGAGGAGGGAGTAGTTCTCCCTTGGGGCTGAGGGTATGTACCAGTAGCTATGTGTTTGATCTCTCTCTCTCTCTCTCGTGTTCTTGAGTTGGCACGATCTTGATGTATCACGAGCTTTGCTATTATAGTTGGATCTTATGATGTTTCTCCCCCTCTACTCTCTTGTGATGAATTGACTTTTCCCTTTGAAGTTGTCTTATCGGATTGAGTCTTTAAGGATTTGAGAACACTTGATGTATGTCTTGCACGTGCTTATCTGTGGTGACAATGGGATATCATGTGATCCACTTGATATATGTTTTGGTGATCAACTTGCGAGTTCCGTGACCTCGTGAACTTATGCATAGGGGTCGGCACACGTTTTCATCTTGACACACCGGTAGAAACTTTGGGGCACTCTTTGAAGTTCTTTGTGTTGGTTGAATAGATGAATATGAGATTGTGTGATGCATATCGCATAATCATACCCATGGATACTTGAGGTGAAATTGGAGTATCTAGGTGACATTAGGGTTTTGGTTGATTTGTGTCTTAAGGTGTTATTCTAGTACGAACTCTAGGATAGATTGAACGGAAAGAATAGCTTCGTGTTATTTTAATACGGACTCTTGAATAGATCGATTAGAAAGGATAACTTTGAGGTGGTTTCATACCCTACCATAATCTCTTCGTTTGTTCTCCGCTATTAGTGACTTTGGAGTAACTCTTTGTTGCATGTTCAGGGATAGTTATATGATCTAATTATGTTATAATTGTTGAGAGAACTTGCACTAGTGAAAGTATGAACCCTAGGCCTTGTTTCAACGCATTGCAATATCGTTTGTGCTCACTTTTATCATTAGTTACCTTGCTGTTTTTATATCTTCAGATTACAAAAACCTTTATCTACCATCCATTTTGCACTTGTATCACCATCTCTTCACCGAACTAGTGCACCTATACAATTTACCATCGTATTGGGTGTGTTGGGACACAAGAGCTCTTTGTTATTTGGTTGCAGGGTTGTTTGAGAGAGACCATCTTCATCCTACGCCTCCCACAGATTGATAAACCTTAGGTCATCCACTTGAGGGAAATTTTCTACTGTCCTACAAACCTCTGCACTTGGAGGCCCAACAACGTCTACAAGAAGAAGGTTGTGTAGTAGACATCAAGCTCTTTTCTGGCGCCGTTGCCGGGGAGGTTAGCGCTTGAAGGTATATCTTTAGATCTTGCAATTGAATCTTTTAGTTTCTTGTTTTATCACTAGTTTATTTTATAAAAGAAAATTACAAAAAAATTGAATTAAGGTTGCCTCATATGCTTCATCTTTTTAATGTGTTTCGTGAAAATGATGGGAAGGAAAATTGTGCTCAAGTACTAGAAGAAGAATGCATTAGAATGTTTGGCACTAAATATTTGAATGATGAGCGTGATTGCAATGTTGTTAGTATGAATTCCTTGAATATCCATGATGCTAATGATATGCAAAGCCACAAGCTTGGGGAAGCTATGTTTGATGAAGATGATATTTTTTGTCTCCCAAGTTTTGATATGCAAATTTATTATGATGATAGCATGCCTACTATTTATGATAGTTATATTTACGAAAATGGGTTTGGAAGAGTGTCAACTTTAGGAAGTAATGATCCCACTATTTTGGGGGATGTTGAATCTTATTTTGACAATTATGAAAGTGGATTTTGAGAGGTCATGACTTTATTTAGTAATGATTCCACTATCTTGGAAGAGGTTTCAATTGATTATGATGAGAATAAAGTTGCTACTTATGATGATTATTGTGATGACACGTATGCTATAAAAAGTAGTGATGATTATATTTATAAAAGTTTTCATGATTATGATTACCATTTTTATGAACATTACTCTTTTAATGTGGAAACAATTTATAGTATTCGAGTTTCTTATGATACTCCCACTATTCCGAATGAGAAGAATTTTGCTTATGTGGAGAGTACTAAATTTTCTATGCTTTATGTGATGGTTATATTTTTTAATTCATTCATGATGCTACTGAAAATTATTATGAGGAAAGAATATATGCTTATAGGAGTTGCAATAATATCAAGTTTCCTCTCTATGTGCTGAAAATCTTGAAGTTATCCTTGTTTTACCTTCCTATGCAAGTTGATTCTTGTTCCACAAGTTGTTTGCTCACAAAATCCCTATTCATAGGAAGTAGGTTATACTTAAATGTGCTAGCCATATTCTTCATGATGCTCTCTTTATGTTACAATTCTTATCTTTTATGTGAGCATCATTGAAATCATCATGCCTAGCTAGGGGCGTTAAACGATAGCGCTTGTTGGGAGGCAACCCAATTTTTATTTTTGTTCCTGTTTAGTAATAAATAATTCATATAGCCTCTGTTTAGATGTGGTTTTATGTTTTAATTAGTGTTTGTGCCGATTAGAACCTTTGGGAAGAATTGGGTGAAGTCTTTGCGATCTTGCTGTAAAAAACAGAAACTTTAGCGCTCACGATTTTTGCTGCCATTTTTTACTGGAGAGTGCGATTAGGTAGGTTCTTTTTGAAGATTATTAATAGACAAATTCCTCACGTCCACCAATTTATTTCAGAATTTTATGAGTTCCATAAGTATACGTTTGATACAGATTACTACAGACTGTTCTGTTTTTGAAAGATTCTGTTTTCTATGTGTTGTTTACTTATTTTGATGAATCTATGAGTAGTATCGGAGGGTATGAACTATAGAGAAGTTGGAATACAGTAGATATTACACCAATATGAATTTAGAATGATTTCACAACAGTACCTAAGTGGTGATTTATTTTCTTATACTAACAGAGCTTACGAGTTTTCTGTTAAGTTTTGTGTTGTGAAGTTTTCAAGTTTTGGGTAAAGATTCGATGGACTATGGAATAAGGAGTGGCAAGAGCCTAAGCTTGGGGAGGGCCAAGTCACCCCAAGGTAATATTCAAGGACAACCAAGAGCCTAAGCTTGGGGATGCCCCGGAAGGCATCCCCTCTTTCGTCTTCGTTCATCGGTAACTTTACTTGGAGCTATATTTTTATTCACCACATGATATGTGTTTTGCTTGGAGCGTCCTTTTATTTTATTTTGTTTTGCTTGCTGTTTGAATAATATACCACGATCTGAAATTCTTAAATGTTATAGAGTCTTCACATAGTTGCATAATTATTTGACTACTCATTGATCTTCACTTATATCTTTCAGAGTAGTTTGTCATTTGCTCTAGCGCTTCACTTATATCCTTTTAGAGCATAACAGTGGTTTTATTTTGAAGAAATTGTTAAACTCTCATGCTTCACTTATATTATTTTGATAGTCTCTTAGAACAGCATGGTAATTTGCTTTGGTTATGAATTTAGTCCTAATATGATAGGCATCCAAGAGGGATATAATAAAAACTTTCATATAAAGTGCATTGAATACTATGAGAAGTTTGATACTTGATGATTGTTTTGAGATATGAAGATGGTGATATTAGATTCATGCTAGTTGAGTAGTTGTGAATTTTAGAAATACTTGTGTTAAAGTTCATGATTCCCGTAGCATGCACGTATGGTGAACCGTTATGTGATGAAGTCGGAGCATGATTTATTTATTGGTTGTCTTCCTTATGAGTGGCGGTTGGGGACGAGCGATGGTCTTTTCCTACCAATCTATCCCCCTAGGAGCATGCATGTAGTACTTTGTTTTGATAAATAATATATTTTTGCAATAAGTATGTGAGTTCTTTAATGTTGAGTCCATGGATTATACGCACTCTCACCCTTCCAGCATTGCTAGCCTCTCTTGTGCCGCGTAACTTTCGCCGGTACCATAAACCCACCATTTACCTGTCAGGACCCCGATTCTAAGCCACATCGATCTAGCCGGTAACACCTCATATCACTTTGCGGCCTCACGCACGGTATCCCACGGGTGTCGCCTTACCATGGCCCGGGACCGTTTGCGCCTTTTGGCTCGCGTATATGACAATGTCGCTAGCATCCATATGACCAAGAACCCGGGCCGACATGGCTAGTCGTGAACCCAAAGCGGCACAGACCTATGGAGACAGGCATACATGAATCACAACGAACATGTCGGTCATCAACGAGTGATTCCGGGCTGTAGCACTGGGCTAGCAGGACTCCGGGGATCCCGGGCTGTAGCAGGCTAGACAGGACTCCGGAGATCACCGCGTGACATTTCCCCGAAGGGACAGACATAGGGACGAAGTGAAACACATGCCGGCCAGTCAAGTGTCCTGAACAGTAGTGCTGGGCTAGCAGGACTCCGGTGAACCGGGCTGTAGCGGACTACTATGGCTCGAGGAGCACTAGACTACATTTCCCCATAAGAAAGGCTGCGAAGGGCAAACAACTAGATTGTCGGATCCCACTCATACCAAGCATTTCAAACATACATACAATATGCTCGATATGAGTACATACAACATGGCATCACAACAAAACTCTACAACTCAAGTACTTTATTTAAAGGCTCCAGGGAGCCATACATAACATATCCATACAGGTAGGGGTCACATGACCCGACACTCAAGTCATACAGTCATACAAGCACATGCGGAAGCAACTAGTCTGAGTACAGACTCTAAAAAGAAAGAAGGCTTCTCGAAGCCTGTCTATCTACATAGGCCCTCCATGGCCTGGATCACCACCTGGGTGTCTAGTCACTCGTCGACGTCAAGATTTACGTAAAACCCATCGGAGGGGGCAGTGTTGTCGTCTGAAAACAATAAATAAGCAAACATGAGTACAAAAGTACTCAGCAAGTCTTACATCAGAACCTACTGTACATGCTCATTCTCAAAAAGGTGGTGGGGTTTATGCAGCAAGCCAGCTTTGACTCTTGGCTAAGCTATCCTACGGAATCTTTTAGCAAAATAGTTTTCGCACACGAGTCCACTACTCACCATCACAATACTCCACCGAGGATCCTCCCTCGTATCCTGTGAGGGGGGCCATCCCCGGTACTCACACTTATCTTGAGTCTTTTAGTAGTATCCATTAACTTGTCTATGAACTGTATATGCAATCAAGTAGTCCTTTACCGCGGACGCGGCTATTCGAATAGTTTTATATCCTGCAGGGGTGTACTTCGTCACACATGTTTCCACCACTTAGCGTCTGCACACGAAATGTGCTCGGCAGACTTCAAGCGAAAACCGACGTGGGTGTAGACCACGACCTGACTAACCTCACAAGTCTCTAGTCCAGGGTCATCGCCTATTCAGGTTCCATCCACAAGGAAATCCGGCCGGGGTGTCCTCAACGGCCACGAACGATGTGAACAGGGTTCCCGAGACACCAAACGGGTGACTCGGTACACCGTGCCACGGTGTATCTACCGCAACATAGCCCACCCCTAGGGTCAGCGCTACGCACGGCCGCCAACACATGTCCTACAAACACCAGAAACTAGTTGCAACTCCTGGACTGAGGCGAGAGGGGTCAGTAAGTCGAGCGGGGTCATATTTCAGGGCCCAATGTGTGGTAGTAGCTGAATCTTAATTCACGCATACAGAACTCAGTTCTTAGGGACGGCTTCAATGAAACAACCCACCATGTACTCCTACATGGCCTCTCATCGATACCTTTACCAAAACATGTTCAACACATCCCACATAATACTGGCACAAGCATTTCACTCTAGCCCATCACCCAGATGAACCAGACCTGACACAACTCTAAGCATAGCAGGCATAGCAAGGTAGGAATCACAAAACATGGCTCAATCAACTCCTACACATGCTAGTGGGTTTCATCTAGTTACTGTGGCAATGACAGGTCATGCAGAGGATAAGGGTTCAACTACCGTAGCACACAGCAGTTTGAATCGTGTTGTCTTAATGCATTAAACAAGAGCAGGAGCGAGAACATGGGTTGTATCGGAATGATCAATGGTTGCTTGCCTGATGGAGTGGTGACGGGATACTGCCCTTCAGTTGGATACTCGTGAATATCCTCGGAGGCAGAACCTACCACAAAGAACACAACCGAGCACAATCAACACATGACGATATGCAACAATATGATGCATGCTATGACATGGCAATATGGATGTGTCTTGAGCTAATGCAACTAGCTATGATTTAAATGGAGTTGGTTTGAGTACAAGATTCAAATTCCAACCCCATATATGATTATTTAAATGCCCTTTATTTGTTTTGTTCAAAACAGGGGACAAACATTGTTCAAACATGCATGAAAATGGTACAGATGGATTCCTTGAATTTTTCTGATAATTTTACATATATAATTTGTCTCATTTGGAGTTATGGTTGAATTTCTATGAATTTTTGAAGTTTTGGGTATTTTCTGGAATTTCCTGAGTTATTTTTAAACTAGAAAATGATTTACTGCGTCAGCTTGACGTCAGGGTGACGTCAGCTGGTCAACAGGGTTGCCTCCAGGTCAAACCTGACCAGTGGGGTCCACTGGTCAGTCTAACATGGCAGGGAGAGAGGCTGACTAGTGGGTCCCGCCTGTCAGGGTCATTAGTTTAACTAATTTAAGTTAATCCTAATCCTGGTTCATTAGTGGCCTGGGGCCCATGCGTCAGTGACCCAGGGGGTCAACTGGGCCCACCCAGTCAGCAGTCAGCGGGGTCAAACCTGCCGGATTTGGTCCACGGCTCGTCGCCGGCGACGACAGAGACGGCGGAGCGGCTCGGGAATGCGCTATAGGGCTCCGTTTTGAGCGTGGTTTGTTGCTACGGCTTGCTGGTGCTCTCGCGGATCTAGTGGTGGCAGCAGCAGCAGCTAGGATGGCCGGAGTTGACGGCGGCGAGCTCTTTGGCGGCCGCCGGAGTTCGGTTGCGCGCGGGGTCGCGTTTCTGTGCGTAGAAGAGCGGGGCAAGGGGGCTAGGAGGGTGCTACGCATCGCGGGGAGTAGGTTCGACACTCCGGGGTGACCATTTGGTCACCGGAGCATCGTCGACGGCGAGCTCGGGCGGCGGCGCACTTCGGTCATCATGGGGGTGACGGCTATGGCGATCAAATGAAGCGGGGAAGAGGGGGATTCGGAGCAGGAGCTCACTGGGGGCACGTAGAGCAGCTCGGTGGGCTCGGGGACGACCTGGAGACGGAGAATCGGGGCCGACGATCTTCGGTGCCCGTCGGTGAAGACGACGGCAATTGCGTCACTGCAGGGCTCCCGGTGTCGCTTGGAGCGGTGAGGAGGAAGGGTGGGTCGAGGCGGAGCTTTTGGGCGCAGCGGCACGGCGAGGGGTGGCCGGTGGCCGCGGTGGCAGCGAACGGCGGTGACGGCGTCTCTCGGATGAGCTCGGGGAAGAGAGCCAGGGGAGCGAGAGAGAGTGGAGCGAGTGAGGGAGAGGAGCGAGGGGACACGGGACATCATCGTGGCCTCGCTAGGAGGGCCGGGGGGGGGAGCAGGAGGTGGAAGCAGGAGGTGGCTTCGCCTCCTGCGCGCGCGCCACGCCGTCGTCCTCCTGGCAAAGGAAGGAGACGACTGGCACGGCCTGGTGGGCTGGGCCGTGCTGGGCCGGTTGGTGGTGCCAGGTAAGTGGCCCACTGGCCTACTCTCTCTCTCTCTCAAATTTTATTCTGTTTTCTATTTTTGCTATTCTGTTTTGATTTAGTTTAAATACTAAATCATTTTATAAAATCCTGAAAATATTTATGGACACTTTCTGAAATATTTCAGTGGCCCAAAAATAATTCCAACATTATTTGAGCATTTGAATTATTTAATAGTATTTAAATGCCCAAATTCAAATATTTATGAATTAAGTCAATGCCCCTTTTGTTGACCTAAAAATATATGCACCATTTTTCCCAAGGGTTCTAACCCAAGGCAAAGAGGGTGAACATATCTGAAGGGCATTTCAGGTTCATTGAGTTTATTTTTAGTAAACCCTAGTTGATTTCAGGGGGGGGGGGGGTGCTGGGGGTTCTGCTTTCCCCATTTCCATTTCTGATGAAAGTAGACATGATGCACACTCTAATGCATAACCTAGCTAGGGTGTGACAACTCACCCCCACTCAATAGAATCTCGTCCCGAGATTTAGGATCATCTGGGAAGAAGGCGGGGTACTCGAGTCGAAGACGATCCTCCCTTTCCCAAGTGGCTTCTTCCTCGGAATGGTGTGACCATTGAATCTTGAGAAACTTGATATTATGACGTTGAGTGGTACGCTCGGCTTGATCAAGGATACGAACGGGGTATTCCCGATAAGAAAGGTTATCTTGTAAATCAAGCGTTTCGTGGTCCACTCCACGGATAGGATCCGCGAAGCAACGCCTGAGTTGCGAAACGTGGAAGACGTCGTGAACTCTGGAAAGATGCGGAGGTAGTTCCAATTGGTAGGCAACTTCTCCTCGTTTGGCAATAATGCGAAAGGGTCCAATGTAACGAGGAGCCAATTTGCCTTTGATACCGAAGCGATGGGTTCCCTTTAACGGGGTAACCCGAAGGTAAGCTTTCTCGTCAATTTCAAATGTCATAGGCTTATGCTTACGATCATATTGACTCTTTTGGCGAGATTGGGCCGTTTTCAATTTCTCACGAATAACGCGAACCTGCTCTTCTGCTTCCTGAATCATATCCGGGCCAAAGAGTTGTCTTTCCCCGGTTTCTGACCAGTTAAGCGGCGTTCGACATTTTCGTCCATAGAGAACTTAGAAGGGAGCCTTGCCCAAACTAGCTTGATAGCTATTGTTATAGGCAAACTCCGCGAATGGAAGGCATTTCTCCCAACTCATTCCGAACGAGATAACAGAAGCTCGGAGCATATCCTCCAGAATTTGATTTACTCGCTCTACTTGACCACTTGATTGAGGATGGAAGGCGGTGCTAAAGGAGAGATGAGTTCCCATAGCATTTTGGAAACTTTCCCAAAATCGAGAGGTGAAGAGACTTCCATGGTCTGAGTTAATTTCCAACGGGACACCATGAAGAGACACTATTCGGGAGATGTATAAGTCAGCTAGCTGGCTAGCGGTGATACTCTCTCGAACAGGTAGAAAATGGGCTACTTTGGAAAGACGGTCGATCACGACGAAGATGGCATTATTCCCCCTCTTGGTCCTGGGAAACCCAGTGATGAAATCCATACTGATTTTGTCCCATTTCCATTCAGGAATAGCCAAAGGTTGAAGGGTGCCAGCAGGCCGTTGATGCTCTGCTTTAACACGACAACAAACGTCGCAATTAGCAATGTATTGAGCAATTTCCCTCTTCATCCTAGTCCACCAAAACCTCTGGCGTAGGTCTTGATACATTTTAGTACTACCGGGATGAATGGTGAGAGGGGATTCATGAGCTTCCTTAAGGATCATCTGGCGTAGATGTTGGTTCTTGGGAACCACCAGGCGGTTCTCAAAGAAGACAGCACCTTGCTCATCCATGGAAAAACATTTAGCTACTCCGCTAGCAATGTTTTCCTTAATCCGGGATATGCCCTTATCACGCTTTTGGGCAGCTATGATTTGATCCATAAGGGTAGGTTTCGCCACCAGGGTAGACAGGAATTCATGAGGAACAATGTGAAGATTAAGCTTACGAAATTCCTCATGGAGAAGTGGTTGACTTTGTTGTAACATCAGGTTGTTACAGTAGGACTTACGACTTAGTGCATCAGCCATGACATTGGCTTTGCCAGGGGTGTAAGTTATTCCTAAGTCGTAATCCGAGATCAACTCGACCCAACGTCTTTGCCTGAGATTCAAATCTGGTTGGGTGAAGATATATTTCAAGCTTTGGTGATCGGTGAAGATCTCGCAACGATTACCGAGAAGGTAATGTCGCCAGGTTTTGAGTGCATGGACTACAGCTGCAAGCTCTAGATCATGTGTGGGATAATTTTCCTCATGTGGGTGTAATTGCCGTGAGGCATAGGCAATTACCTGACGATCCTGCATGAGTATGCAACCTAGTCCTTGTCGCGAGGCGTCGCAATAGATAATAAAGTCCTTGGAGAAATCTAGTGGTACCAGTACGGGAGCAGATGTCAGGCGTCTTTTCAGTTCCTGAAAACTAAACTCGCACTGTGGAGTCCACTCGAACTTTTTATCTTTCTTGAGGAGTTCAGTTAGAGGTTTAGCAACCTTGGAGAAATTCTCGACGAAGCGGCGGCAATAGCTCGCTAGGCCAAGGAAACTCCGAACTTGCTTGACCGAAATAGGTGGAGTCCAATCAAGGACGGCTTGAACTCGCTCGGGATTGACAGCAATACCCTTACCAGAGATTACATGGCCTAGATAGGTCACTTCTGACAACCAAAATTCACACTTGGAGAATTTGGCATAAAGGCGATGCTCTCGAAGTTTCATCAATACCAGTCTTAGATGTTCGGCATGTTCCTCTTCATTTTTGGAGTAGATGAGTATGTCATCGAGGTATACTACGACGAATTTGTCCAAGTACACCATGAAATCCGAGTTCATTAACCGGGAGAAAGTGGCCGGGGCATTGGTTAAACCGAAGGACATGACGGTGTACTCATATTGGCCATAACGAGTGACAAAAGCCGTTTTGGGAATGTCCCCGTTTCTGATTTTGATTTGATGGTAGCCCAACCTCAAATCCATCTTGGAGAAGACTGAGGATCCAGCGAGCTGATCGTACAGGTCGTTGATCCTGGGAAGCGGGTATTTGTTCTTGATGGTGACCAGATTGACAGGTCGGTAATCCACAACCATTCGATCCGTTCCATCCTTCTTCTTGACGAAGAGGACGGGGCAAGCCCAAGGAGAGGAGCTAGGACGGATGAACCCTTTGTTCAAGGACTCATCGAGTTGGTTCTTAAGCTCGGCTAGTTCTAAGGGTGCCATCTTGTAGGGTCTTCTAGCAATTGGAACGGTTCCTGGAACAAGGTCTATCACAAACTCGACATCCCGGTCAGGTGGAACACCTGGCAGTTCTTCCGGAAACACATCCGGGAAGTCTCGGACTACCGGAACATCCTCAAGGTCTGGAAGAGGGTTGGCATTGAGAGAGTAAAGTTGGCGCTTGGCCACTCGAGTTAAGACATTAACTGTCTTGCCCGAGGGATGAGTAAGTTGAACGGTTCTAGTGGCACAATCGATCTTGGCGCAATGAGCCGACATCCAGTCCATACCCAAGATGATGTTTATGTCGGAGGACTTGAGAGCTATTAAAGATGCAAGGAAGACAAGCCTATCGACAAGAATTTCGTTCCCATGGCTTACCCTAGAAGTTTGCCATTTGGAACCCGGAGTTTGAATTACCATGGAAGTGGGCATGTCACGGAATGTCGTGTTATGCAACCGAGCATAATTCTCGGATATGAATGAATGAGATGCTCCAGTATCGAAAAGAACAGATGCCGGATGGCAGTTAACAAGGAGCGTACCAAGGACGACGTTGGGATCCTCATGAGCCTCTTCGGCTGAGACGTAGTTGACATGGCCACGTGCAGTAGTGGCCGGCTTGGCGTAGAAAGTCTTTCCCGCGGGCTTACCACGGCCAACGGACTTTCCAGCTTGATTGGGGTTGTTCTGGGGACACTCTCGACTATAGTGACCCGGTTCTCCACACTTGAAGCATGTTACCACAGTGGGGCGTGGAGCAACATTAGCAGCGGGGCCACCATAGGGCTTGGATGGTGCAATTTGCTGGTTGGGACGAGGCGCCTCAAAGGATGGCCTCGGGGTGAATCTGGGTGGCAGTGCGGTGCTTGGAATCCACACCCGGCGCTTCTGAGCTCCAGAGCCGGATGAAGACCCAAAATCACGGGAGTGCTTGCGTGAAGCGTCATAATCAGTCTGGCCTGTCTCAGCACTGATAGCCTTATTGACCAGCTTCTGGAAGGATGTGCACTCGTGCAGACGGAGATCGCGGCGAAGCTCAGGGCTAAGTCCCTTACGGAACCTTGCCTGCTTCTTGGCGTCAGTAGAAACCTCTTCAGGAGCATAGCGTGCCAGGTTCCCAAATTCTCGGCTATATGCATCCACAGTCAGCCTTCCTTGGGTGAAGTTGCAGAACTCCTCCCTCTTGCGATCCATGAGACCTTCCGGAATGTGATGCTCACGGAAAGCCTCGCTGAACTCAGCCCAGGTAGTGATTTGGCCGACCGGGCGCATAGCTTCATAGTTTACCCACCAATGGCTAGCGGGGCCCTCGAGATGATAAGAAGCATAGGTAACCTTGTCGGTTTCAGCTACGTTGGCAGAACGTAGCTTGTGGGTGATGCTGCGAAGCCAGTCATCCGCGTCGAGGGGCTCGACGGAATGGTTAAACTTTGGTGGGTACAGCTTGATGAAGTCGTTGATTGACACCAAGGCATTTCGTGGGTGGCGTGCAGTGTTCTGCTCAATCCGCTCCAGCAGGCGGTTGGTCTCACGCTTGTTCCTTTCCGCCTCCAGCATCACTTCGGCCAGGGAAGGCGGGTGAGGCAAATTTTCACCTCTAGCTGCATTGGCTTCCCCCTGCTCCGGGGCAGCAGGGTTTCCGCGGGTGTTGACCATCCTAGGAGGGAAAACAAGACAACGGTTTAGACAAGGATGGCTCAAACTTAACAGGGAAGTGCAGAATGTAAAGGATAACGCGGAATGCAGAGATGCTCATTCGTATGCCATGGTAATATAAAACTACCATATATACACCAACGGTCATACTCATCATACATAGTTTAGTACAAGCCCATGCTACAGTACAACTATGAAAGTAGACGTTACATCTCATCGGAGGCATTCCGAGTCCCTATACATTATTTGTCTACACCTCCGGAATCGATTACACACCAAGTCGTATTCCACAAGTCACACAGGACAGTGGAGATACAACTACTACAATACTAGTGGTACTACTACTAACTCAGATAGCCCGTAGTAGTCCTCATAGAAGTCACCTCCATAGCCTGGAAGTTCAACGTGATCATCCGGAAACAGACGGTCCTGAGGAGCCTGTGGACCATAGGGGCTAGGATAAGGTCTTGGACCAACAAACGGTGGCCTGCGGGGACCAAGGGGTGGGGTGATGCCTCCCACATCACGCCAATCCACCATGTCTGGCAGAGCTGCTCTCACAGGATACAGATCCCTGGTATCCATACATCCAGCTTGCACCGCGGGTGCAAACCGAGTCAATGTGGCCCAATGATCAGCACGGGTATTGAAGAGCTCCAGCCTCAAGGCCCGATTCTCTCGGTCCTTATCTTCGAGCATCTCAGCGGTGGTACGAGTTAATGAGTCCTCCTGAGTGGAGTCAGCATAGATAGCCTGAAGATACCCCTGCGCTCCCGGAAGTGAAGCTGGCATGTAACGGAAGTCAGTGTTCCGAAGCAGGCCAGTCCGGACTCGCAAGATGGTCATCATGGAATAGGCAGCATCCTGCACAGCCATCTCAATGGTAACTCCGAGTCCATAGGAACAGTGAAGGGGCTCGGTAGATCCAGGATAGGAAGGAAATATCCTGACGGTGCATAAATACTGGCTTTGATTAAAGTCGCGGAACTGCTCTTCAACAGTGTATTCAGGATACCAACGGTATCCTGTCTCGATCATGACCCGGACCAACATAGCAGTATGACCGGGCACGTCGAGGCACCTGGTCAGGCGAACCACTTGGTTTTGAGACTGGTTGGCCATCTGAAAGCACAACCACAAGACAAAGACATCAGAATTCCTAGGGAAAATTGGGCAGCATAACGGCTGTAAATGCTCAGAAAAAGATTTGAGACATCCACAATAGTTCACAATACCGCTCAACAGCATCATATCAAGGTTCTGATTCAAATAGCCACGTACTATAATAGTAGAAACTGGACTGAAACTCGTAGCAAAAATCCTATGAGCTACTACGGATTAGTAACACGTGAACCTGATAGAAGAAGAGAGCCTAGTCCTTAACCCACGTTGAATGAGAAGAGAATGACTCAGATCAGAAGCATAGGGTAAAGGAGTAAAATAACCTTACGTTCCCTCCCACAATCAATTCCCTTACATACAACTAAAGCATTTCTAGACTCGACATCGACCAGTTTGGCTGAACGAACCTACAGGCAGTCCGGCTCTGATGCCAACGCTGTCAGGACCCCGATTCTAAGCCACATCGATCTAGCCGGTAACACCTCATATCACTTTGCGGCCTCACGCACGGTATCCCACGGGTGTCGCCTTACCATGGCCCGGGACCGTTTGCGCCTTTTGGCTCGCGTATATGACAATGTCGCTAGCATCCATATGACCGAGAACCCGGGCCGACATGGCTAGTCGTGAACCCAAAGCGGCACAGACCTATGGAGACAGGCATACATGAATCACAACGAACATGTCGGTCATCAACGAGTGATTCCGGGCTGTAGCACTGGGCTAGCAGGACTCCGGGGATCCCGGGCTGTAGCAGGCTAGACAGGACTCCGGAGATCACCGCGTGACATTTCCCCGAAGGGACAGACATAGGGACGAAGTGAAACACATGCCGGCCAGTCAAGTGTCCTGAACAGTAGTGCTGGGCTAGCAGGACTCCGGTGAACCGGGCTGTAGCGGACTACTATGGCTCGAGGAGCACTAGACTACATTTCCCCATAAGAAAGGCTGCAAAGGGCAAACAACTAGATTGTCGGATCCCACTCATACCAAGCATTTCAAACATACATACAATATGCTCGATATGAGTACATACAACATGGCATCACAACAAAACTCTACAACTCAAGTACTTTATCTAAAGGCTCCAGGGAGACATACATAACATATCCATACAGGTAGGGGTCACATGACCCGACACTCAAGTCATACAGTCATACAAGCACATGCGGAAGCAACTAGTCTGAGTACAGACTCTAAAAAGAAAGAAGGCTTCTCGAAGCCTGTCTATCTACATAGGCCCTCCATGGCCTGGATCACCACCTGGGTGTCTAGTCACTCGTCGACGTCAAGATTTACGTAAAACCCATCGGAGGGGGCAGTGTTGTCGTCTGAAAACAATAAATAAGCAAACATGAGTACAAAAGTACTCAGCAAGTCTTACATCAGAACCTACTGTACATGCTCATTCTCAAAAAGGTGGTGGGGTTTATGCAGCAAGCCAGCTTTGACTCTTGGCTAAGCTATCCTACGGAATCTTTTAGCAAAATAGTTTTCGCACACGAGTCCACTACTCACCATCACAATACTCCACCGAGGATCCTCCCTCGTATCCTGTGAGGGGGGCCATCCCCGGTACTCACACTTATCTTGAGTCTTTTAGTAGTATCCATTAACTTGTCTATGAACTGTATATGCAATCAAGTAGTCCTTTACCGCGGACGCGGCTATTCGAATAGTTTTATACCCTGCAGGGGTGTACTTCGTCACACATGTTTCCACCACTTAGCGTCTGCACACGAAATGTGCTCGGCAGACTTCAAGCGAAAACCGACGTGGGTGTAGACCACGACCTGACTAACCTCACAAGTCTCTAGTCTAGGGTCATCGCCTATTCAGGTTCCATCCGCAAGGAAATCCGGCCGGGGTGTCCTCAACGGCCCCGAACAATGTGAACAGGGTTCCCGAGACACCAAACGGGTGACTCGGTACACCGTGCCACGGTGTATCTACCGCAACATAGCCCACCCCTAGGGTCAGCGCTACGCACGGCCGCCAACACATGTCCTACAAACACCAGAAACTAGTTGCAACTCCTGGACTGAGGCGAGAGGGGTCAGTAAGTCGAGCGGGGTCATATTTCAGGGCCCAATGTGTGGTAGTAGCTGAATCTTAATTCACGCATACAGAACTCAGTTCTTAGGGACGGCTTCAATGAAACAACCCACCATGTACTCCTACATGGCCTCTCATCGATACCTTTACCAAAACATGTTCAACACATCCCACATAATACTGGCACAAGCATTTCACTCTAGCCCATCACCCAGATGAACCAGACCTGACACAACTCTAAGCATAGCAGGCATAGCAAGGTAGGAATCACAAAACATGGCTCAATCAACTCCTACACATGCTAGTGGGTTTCATCTAGTTACTGTGGCAATGACAGGTCATGCAGAGGATAAGGGTTCAACTACCGTAGCACACAGCAGTTTGAATCGTGTTGTCTTAATGCATTAAACAAGAGCAGGAGCGAGAACATGGGTTGTATCGGAATGATCAATGGTTGCTTGCCTGATGGAGTGGTGACGGGATACTGCCCTTCAGTTGGATACTCGTGAATATCCTCGGAGGCAGAACCTACCACGAAGAACACAACCGAGCACAATCAACACATGACGATATGCAACAATATGATGCATGCTATGACATGGCAATATGGATGTGTCTTGAGCTAATGCAACTAGCTATGATTTAAATGGAGTTGGTTTGAGTACAAGATTCAAATTCCAACCCCATATATGATTATTTAAATGCCCTTTATTTGTTTTGTTCAAAACAGGGGACAAACATTGTTCAAACATGCATGAAAATGGTACAGATGGATTCCTTGAATTTTTCTGATAATTTTACATATATAATTTGTCTCATTTGGAGTTATGGTTGAATTTCTATGAATTTTTGAAGTTTTGGGTATTTTCTGGAATTTCCTGAATTATTTTTAAACTAGAAAATGATTTACTGCGTCAGCTTGACGTCAGGGTGACGTCAGCTGGTCAACAGGGTTGCCTCCAGGTCAAACCTGACCAGTGGGGTCCACTGGTCAGTCTAACAGGGCAGGGAGAGAGGCTGACTAGTGGGTCCCGCCTGTCAGGGTCATTAGTTTAACTAATTTAAGTTAATCCTAATCCTGATTCATTAGTGGCCTGGGGCCCACGCGTCAGTGACCTAGGGGGTCAACTGGGCCCACCCAGTCAGCAGTCAGCGGGGTCAAACCTGCCGGATTTGGTCCACGGCTCGTCGCCGGCGACGACAGAGACGGCGGAGCGGCTCGGGAATGCGCTATAGGGCTCCGTTTTGAGCGTGGTTTGTTGCTACGGCTTGCTGGTGCTCTCGCGGATCTAGTGGTGGCAGCAGCAGCAGCTAGGATGGCCGGAGTTGACGGCGGCGAGCTCTTTGGCGGCCGCCGGAGTTCGGTTGCGCGCGGGGTCGCGTTTCTGTGCGTAGAAGAGCGGGGCAAGGGGGCTAGGAGGGTGCTACGCATCGCGGGGAGTAGGTTCGACACTCCGGGGTGACCATTTGGTCACCGGAGCATCGTCGACGGCGAGCTCGGGCGGCGGCGCACTTCGGTCATCATGGGGGTGACGGCTATGGCGATCAAATGAAGCGGGGAAGAGGGGGATTCGGAGCAGGAGCTCACTGGGGGCACGTAGAGCAGCTCGGTGGGCTCGGGGACGACCTGGAGACGGAGAATCGGGGCCGGCGATCTTCGGTGCCCGTCGGTGAAGACGACGGCAATTGCGTCACTGCAGGGCTCCCGGCGTCGCTTGGAGCGGTGAGGAGGAAGGGTGGGTCGAGGCGGAGCTTTTGGGCGCAGCGGCACGGCGAGGGGTGGCCGGTGGCCGCGGTGGCAGCGAACGGCGGTGACGGCGTCTCTCGGATGAGCTCGGGGAAGAGAGCCAGGGGAGCGAGAGAGAGTGGAGCGAGTGAGGGAGAGGAGCGAGGGGACACGGGACATCATCGTGGCGTCGCTAGGAGGGCCGGGGGGGAGCAGGAGGTGGAAGCAGGAGGTGGCTTCGCCTCCTGCGCGCGCGCCACGCCGTCGTCCTCCTGGCAAAGGAAGGAGATGACTGGCACGGCCTGGTGGGCTGGGCCGTGCTGGGCCGGTTGGTGGCGCCAGGTAAGTGGCCCACTGGCCTACTCTCTCTCTCTCTCAAATTTTATTCTGTTTTCTATTTTTGCTATTCTGTTTTGATTTAGTTTAAATACTAAATCATTTTATAAAATCCTGAAAATATTTATGGACACTTTCTGAAATATTTCAGTGGCCCAAAAATAATTCCAACATTATTTGAGCATTTGAATTATTTAATAGTATTTAAATGCCCAAATTCAAATATTTATGAATTAAGTCAATGCCCCTTTTGTTGACCTAAAAATATATGCACCATTTTTCCCAAGGGTTCTAACCCAAGGCAAAGAGGGTGAACATATCTGAAGGGCATTTCAGGTTCATTGAGTTTATTTTTAGTAAACCCTAGTTGATTTCAGGGGGGGGGGGGTGCTGGGGGTTCTGCTTTCCCCATTTCCATTTCTGATGAAAGTAGACATGATGCACACTCTAATGCATAACCTAGCTAGGGTGTGACATTACCTTCCTCAAAACAGCCACCATACCTACCTATTATGGCATTTCCATAGCCATTCTGGGATATAATGCCATGCAACTTTCCACCATTCCGTTCGTTATGACACGCTTCATCAGTGTCATACTGCTTTGCATGATCATGTAGTTGACATTGTATTTGTGGCAAAGCCACCTTCATAATTCTTTCATACATGTCACACATGAGTCATTGCACATCCCGATACACTGCCAGAGGTATTCATATAGAGTCATATTTTGTTCTAATTATCGAGTTGTAATTCTTGAGTTGTAAGTAAATAAAAGTGTGATGATCATCATTATTAGAGCATTGTCCCATGTGAGTAAAGGATGATGGAGACTATGATTCTCCAACAAGTCGGGATGAGACTCCGGACGAAAAAAGAAAAAAAATAAAGAAGGCCATAAAAAAGAGAAGGCCCAAAAAATGAGAGAAAAAGAGAGAAGGGGCAATGCTACTATCCTTTTACCACACTTGTGCTTCAAAGTAGCACCACAATCTTCATGATAGAGAGTCTCCTATGTTGTCACTTTCATATACTAGTGGGAATCTTTCATTATAGAACTTGGCTTGTATATTCCAATGATGGGCTTCCTCAAAATGCCCTAGGTCTTCGTGAGCATGCGAGTTGGATGCACACCCACTTAGTTTCTTTTTGAGCTTTCATACACTTATAGCTCTAGTGCATCCGTTGCATGGCAATCCCTACTCACTCACATTGATATCTATTGATGGGCATCTCCATAGCCCATTGATACGCCTAGTTTATGTGAGACTATCTTCTCCTTTTTGTCTTCTCCACAACCACTATTCTATTCCACCTATAGTGCTATGTCCATGGCTCACGCTCATGTATTACGTGAAGATTGAAAAAATTTGAGAACATCAAAAGTATGAAACAATTGCTTGGCTTGTCATCGGGGTTGTGCTTGATTTAAATATTTTGTGTGATGAAGACAGAGCATAGCCAGACTGTATGATTTTGTAGCGATAGCTTTCTTTGGCCATGTTATTTTGAGAAGACATGATTACTTTGTTAGTATGCTTGAAGTATTATTATTTTTATGTCAATATTAAACTTTTGTCTTGAATCTTATGGATCTGAATATTTCTTGCCACAATAAAGAAAATTACATTGATAATTATGTTAGGTAGCATTCCACATCAAAAAATTCTGTTTTATCATTTACCTACTCGAGGACGAGCAGGAATTAAGCTTGGGGATGCTTGATACGTCTCCAACGTATCTATAATTTTTGATTGGTCCATGCTATTATATTATCCATCTAGGACATTTTATATGCATTTATATGCTATTTTATATGATTTTTGGGACTAACCTATTAACCTAGAGCCTAGTGCCAGTTTCTGTTTTTTCCTTGTTTTTGAGTTTTGCAGAAAAGGAATACCAAACGTGATCTCTCTCTCTCTCTCTCTCTCTCTCTCTCTCTCTCTCTCGTGTTCTTGAGTTGGCACGATCTTGATGTATCACGAGCTTTGCTATTATAGTTGGATCTTATGATGTTTCTCCCCCTCTACTCTCTTGTGATGAATTGACTTTTCCCTTTGAAGTTTTCTTATCGGATTTAGTCTTTAAGGATTTGAGAACACTTGATGTATGTCTTCCACGTGCTTATCTGTGGTGAAAATGGGATATCATGTGATCCACTTGATGTATGTTTTGGTGACCAACTTGCGAGTTCTGTGACCTCGTGAACTTATGCATAGGGATTGGCACACGTTTTCTTCTTGACTCTCCAGTAGAAACTTTGGGGCACTCTTTGAAGTTCTTTCTGTTGGTTGAGTAGATGAATCTGAGATTGTGTGATGCATATCGTATAATCATACCCACGGATACTTGAGGTGACATTGGAGTATCTAGGTGACATTAGGGTTTTGGTTGATTTGTGTCTTAAGGTGTTATTCTAGTACGAACTCTAGGATAGATTGAACAGAAGGAATAGCTTCGTGTTATTTTACTACGGACTCTTGAATAGATTGATTAGAAAGGATAACTTTGAGGTGGTTTTGTACCCTACCATAATCTATTCATTTGTTCTCCGCTATTAGTGACTTTGGAGTGACTCTTTGTTGCATGTTGAGGGATAGTTATATGATCCAATTATGTTATAAT
Organism: Triticum monococcum; assembly: GCA_034509565.1. Taxonomy (NCBI): domain Eukaryota; kingdom Viridiplantae; phylum Streptophyta; class Magnoliopsida; order Poales; family Poaceae; genus Triticum; species Triticum monococcum. The sequence goes on from CM067842.1 coordinate 613,089,292, forward strand.
TGTTGAGAGAACTTGCACTAGTGAAAGAATGAACCCTAGGCCTTGTTTTTCAACGCATTGCAATACCGTTTGTGCTCACTTTTATCATTAGTTACCTTACTGTTTTTATATTTTCAGATTACAAAAACCTTTATCTACCATCCATATTGCACTTGTATCACCATCTCTTCACCGAACTAAGGCACCTATACAATTTACCATTGTATTGGGTGTGTTCGGACACAAGAGACTCTTTGTTATTTGGTTGTAGGGTTGTTTGATACAGACCATCTTCATCCTACACCTCCCACGGATTGATAAACCTTAGGTCATCCACTTGAGGGAAATTTGCTACTGTCCTACAAACCTCTCCACTTGGAGGCCCAACAACGTCTAGAATAAGGTTGTGTAGTAGACATTAGGTCCCGAACCGTGCGTCTGAGGTTGATGGTAATAGGAGACAGGGAACACAATGTTTACCCAGGTTCGAGCCCTCTCGAGGGAGGTAAAACCCTACGTCCTGCTAGATTAATATTGATGAGTATGGGGGTTACAAGAGTTGATCTACCACAAGATCGTAATGGCCCAAACCCTAGAAGTCTATCCTATCTGATTATGATTGTCCCTATGAAATAAATCCTCCAGTTTATATAGACATCAGAGGGGACTAGGGTTGTACAAAGTCAGTTACATAGAAAGGAAATAATACATCCGAATGCCAAGCTTGCCATCCACGCCAAGGAGAGTCCCATCCGGACACGGGTGGATGTCTTTGGTCTTGTATCTTCATATCCCATCAGTCCGGCCACGTCTAACAGGCCGGACGCCTGAGGACCCCTTAGTCTAGGACTCCCTCACTTCTTCTTGTTCCGACCGATCAAGCACCGAACGTACGACACCCCCGAGTTCTGCACACGTTCAGCTCGATGACATCCCTCGAACTCTTGATCCAAAAAAGTGTTGAGGGAGAGTTCCGTCGGCACAACGGCGTGGTGATGGTGATGGTGAAGTGATCCGCGTAGGGCTTCGCCTAAGGACTACGAAGATATGACCGAAGGCCTAAATTGTGGAGGGGGGCGCCGCACACGGCTAACAATTGTTGGTGTGTGTTCTAGCGGTGCCCCCCCTCATATATATAGGCTGCAGGGGAGGAGAGGCAGCCAAGGGGGTGCCCCAAGCAGGAGGAATTCTACTTGGGGTCCTCCCAATTCGGCCTCCCCCTTTCCTATTCCTATTTGGACTAGGAAGGGAAGAGTGGGAAGGGGGAATCCTATTCCCTTTTTCCTTTCCTCCTTCCCCTTTTCTACTCCAATTTGTCCAACCCATATGGGGGCATGGTGCACCAGCCACTTAGGGGCTGGTCAGTCCCTCTCTTGGCCCATTAGGCCCATATAGTTTGCCGGGGGTTGCCCGGAACCCCTTTCGGTGACCCGATACGTACCCGGTACCCCCGGAACACTTTCGGTGTACGAATACTCACTACAAAAAAACACACTTCCGTGATGATACCTGTTTGTCACACTAGGTCGCTTTTTTTGTCATGCATGTACATCCATGACAAATTTATGACAGAATCAAGATAGTCATACCTGTGCTGTCGTAGAAGTGTTCCATGATATTACCAAAATTATCATCACGGAAGTGTCCACTTCCATGACAATAAATCGCGCGTCACAGAAGTGCTTTCGTCAAGGGTGAACGACACGTGGCATCCACCGTAACGGAACGCTGTTAAGCTATCGGGTCGGGTTTTGGATCCGATAACCCGTCAATAGCCCCGACCAATGGGGATTTTCCACGTGTAAAATCATCATTGGCTAGAGGAAACATGTGTCGGCTCATCGTTGGGACAGATGTCATCCACTCAATGGACAGAAGGCGCCTATGATACGTCGACACGTGGCACGACCCAAGAGTGGCCCATTCCTGTGAAAAGGCCGGCCCATTTGACTTGGTCAAAAGCTGGCGGGCCGGCCCATGGAAAGCCTGTTAACGGCATGTTCGCATATAGCCCATTTATAGCCCGCTAACCCAAGGCCCATTACGCCCTATTCGAATTAGGCATAGTAGCGTCATCTGGGCCGTCCAATATGATTCCAGCCCGTTTTCACTTATGGCCCATGTATAGCCCATGACGTCTTTCGGCCCATATGAGGCCCTTTGTAACTCTTGGCCCATTAGCAGCCCATGCTGAAACTGGCCCGTAATGAACAGTGTATGACTTTACACCCATTAACGACCCGTGGTGAAACTGGCCCGTAATGAACAGTGTATCACTTTATACCCATTAACGACCCGTTATTCCGTTGGGCCGTCTATAGCCCATGTTATCTTTCGGCCTTCTCAGAGCCCATTTATTCTTGGGCTCATTTCCAGCATTCTTTTACTTACGGCCCGTTACTGTCATTTTCTTCTTGTGGGCCAAATTCAGCCCGTGGTTACAGTCGGCCCGTTTGTGGTCCGTTAATACGTTGGGCCGTTTTCATATCGTCATCAAATACAGCCTATTAACGATGGCCCGTTATGGTCGGCCCATGAACGGACGATTCCAACGCTAGCCCGTTTACGGCCAAAATGCGGTCTGTTTGGCCCATGTTTGGCAAATCGATCATATGGCCCGTATAAGGCCCATTGATGATACGGCCTGTAGAAGGCCCATTGATGATACGGCCCGTAGAAGGCCCACTGTTTCTACGACACGTAGAAGGCCCACTGTTTCTACAGCCCGTAGATGGCCCATTGTTCGGCCCATAGGAGGCCCAGTGTCACTACAGTAAATATTAGCCCATGGTTATTGTGGCCTAGTTTAAAAAAAATAGGTTATTGCAGCCACTAGCAAATCGCGTAAAAAGAACTGCACTGACTACAAGCAAACAAATAAACAAGACAACAAGGAAATAAATAAGCAAGCAACTTACACTAGGCTATCATGGCTATTACACATATTACATCCACTGGGCATCAAAGTTCGCCACCAGTGCAAATATAGGGAACACAACAGCATATAAACGCCGCAGCAAAACAAGTCCAGAACTGAAAGCACTTCAGAAGAGCTCAAGAAACAATATCCTGGGTACCCATAATGCTGGCAAGATGCTTAGCAAGCTTATTAAGTTTCTCTTGTTTGGCGCTTAAGTCCTCCAGCGCTTGTTGTTGCACCAGAAAGTATGCATCTGCATTCTGCGGGGACTTCCTCAGTCCTTCGGCTTCCTGTCGCATAACATCTGATCGATGTCTTTCAACCTGAAGTTGAGACTCAAGAAGCCGAACTAATTCAGGCAATGAGTTCGAAGAGTTGGTGCCAGTAGTGGTAGCCAGTAACTCGAACACTACATCAAGACAAGACTTTGGGGTTGTCTCAGTGTCTTCAATATAGATTTTATCAGCTTTCTTGGAGATCAACAGGGATGTCTCACTATCTTGAACATTATTTGCATTACTTCCTTTACCATTGCATAACAGGGTGCTCTTCTCCAATATTTTATCCGCCTTCTAGAAGAGAAACAAACAAACACATCTCAGGTTTACAATGTAGTATATGAAACTCATTTTGGTAAACCAGTTCAGTAGTAAGATGGACAGGATAACAGTATGAAACAAACATATATCTATGTAGTATGGTCACTGTATGGTCTATATCATTCTAGTTTATGTTGCCAAATCAAGATAGATACAGTTCGAATCATATCTATTTAAGACAAAGCAGCATAGACAGAATATAAGTGTGGGAAACTACACAACAATAACAACAATTGTAATGTGCATGTCATGAGAACATAACTATTTATTCAATTGAAACTGAAATCAACATAGAGCAAGTTACAATAGCAAACAGTCAAACACGTGGAAGAAACAGGTTTAAAACATACCTGTTGCGCCATTGGAGTTTCAATTGCATCCTTCAAATTTGAAATCAGTTGGTATCAGTAAATACAGTGATGCAAGAGCAAAGTAGTATGAACCATAGCTACGGAACCTTTCTTGAGAACAATTCTTCTTTTGCTTTAAGCGTTGACTTCGGGTTTGGAGTGGTGGTCCTCGTGATTTGGGCACTGCAGTTGCCTTACTAACTGCTCGTGTTTGGGTGCTCTGTGGTGGAGACGGTGTTGTGTCAATGGGAACTGGGTGTCTATCTGCTGGGGTTGGGGTTAGAAGGGGTGTAGCTGGTTCTCTGTCCAACTAGGTAGGGGTACAATCTGCATGAGTGTGGCTTATGTGTGGTGGGGCTGGTTCTTGGGCAAGTACAACCGTGGTTCTATCTGCATCGACAGGTAGCATGATCTTTTCTGAAGACCGTGTTTTTACTCCCACAGATACTGCCATCACTCCCTCCAATTGAAATGGCTGATAAACAAGAAAAGTAATTGAATGTACAGACATTGTAAGATAGACAGGTGCAATGGATAGTAGGGAAGAAAACAGGGCATGAAATAATTCACATTTATGTTGTCTAAGCAAACAGAATAGCAGGACATAATTTCACATATATGATGGCTAATTAAACAGGATAGCATGACACAATTTCACATGTATGATGGCTAGCTAAACATGATAGAATGACATACTTCAAAATATGATGACTATGTAAATAGGATGACATGATATAACTATACAATGTGTCTATTAAAGTGGTTGGCATGCCATAAATCACAAACATGCCGTCGATGGAAACATGATGGCATGATATAATTCACGGATAGAATGACATAATTTAAATACGATGACTATGTAAACATGATGAGATGATATAACTATATTATGTCTTTAGAAAATGGGTTGGCATGCCATAATTCAGATACATGCTGTCTATGTAAACATCATGGCATGACATAATTCAAATATATGATTTATGTACTAAGGAAGTGAGAAGAGGGCAATCGCATATATGATGTGTCAACTAAGGAGATGGCATTCAATATTGTGTATATGATGTAAAAACTAAGCATTGCAATACAACATATGCATTATATGAGAAATATAACCCTGACAAGTTTGAGCATACACCTCAGGGGGATAATAGGACTGGTCATTTGCCTCTGAATCCTCCTCTGAAGAGCTATCTGTAACCAGCAAGATATCTGCTTCAGCAGGTAGCATTGTCTGCTCTAAAGACCTTGTTTTCACTCCAGATTTCTCCATCACCAATTCAAATGGCTGATGCACAGGAAGAGCAGTTGAATATACAAACATTGTCGGCAAAAGCAATGAGAAATACAAAAGAAGGACGGCATGATATAATTCACATATATGACGCTTGCCTAAACAGCATGGCATTGCATAATTCACATACATAATGCCTTGCAACAAGATAACATTGCATAATTCACATATATAATGTCTTGCAACAAGATGGCATTGCATAATTCACATATATGGTAATTAGACACTAAACAGGTGGCATTCACACAAATCATGTCTAAACTAAGCAAATGACATAGCAATGCAAGATACCATACGCACGATATGAGCAACATAACCCTGCCAAGTTAGGGCATGCACCTCGGGGGGGGGGCATATGACTGGTCATCTGTCTCTGAATCCTCCCCTGAGGAGCTATCGGTAACCAGCAAGACATGCACTTAGTCAGATAGCATTGTCTGCTCTGAAGACCTTGCACTAGTAGAAAACAGGGCTTTGGTCCAAGCCGGGTTAGCCCATTAGTCACGGTTCAGTCCAGAACCGGGACCAATGTGGGCATTGGTCCCGGTTCGTGAGCCCAGGGGGCCGGCCGGGCCACGTGGGCCATTGGTCCCGGTTCATCTGGACCTTTTGGTCCCGGTTGGTGGGATGAACCGGGACCAATAGGCCTCGCTCCTGGCCCACCACCATTGGTCCCGGTTGGTGGCTTGAACTGGGACCAAAGGTTGCCCTTTAGTCCCGGCTCATGTCACCAACCGGGACCAATGAGGTGCCTATATATACCCCTCGCTCGCGAGCAGAGCACCCCAGTGCTCTGTTTTTCTCTGGCCGAGGGGGAGAGGGCTTCGTGGTGCTCTAGCTCACCTCCTATGCACATGAGGTGTTCGATGGAATGCCTGAGCCACACTACTTAAGCTTTCTCCTCTCGAAGCTCGACCTCCAAGCTCCATTTTCCTCGAGATTTGTCTAGATTTAGCGGTCCGTCACGCCCCGTCCCCGTCTTCACCGCCGTCGATCACCCGCGCCGATCTCATCATCGACACCACCGTGGTGAGCCTCTTGTTCTTATCTTCTTTCTGAAAGGAAAAATATTCTTACTTGTATGTTTAGATAGATACTTGTATCATTTTCTTACTTTTATTATTGCACCTTATATAGTGCGATGCTTTTGGTATCCGCCCCCGTCGGCCCTCGTCCTATCTATGATTCGGATGTGGTATGTATATTATCTTTATAACTATTGGTTCATTTATTGTTTATGAAAATTATGCCGACCAACGTGACATAGATTTTATTTATCTAGGATGTATGTGAATCGGAAATGCCAACCGACCCTATTGTCGAGAGGTTAAATTTAGTTGAAGAAGAAAACAATTTGTTGAAGGAAAAAAATAAAAAAATTGAGGAGGAGAAGATGATATTGGAGTTGCATGTTGCGGATGTCGTCGATGATCACAAGATCAAGATGGATGCAATGCGCTTGAAGATTAGAAAGATTAGAAAACATGCCATTCATACCGAGGCTTGGTATCATTATGTCGTTGGATCAATTGTTACCTTGGTTGCGATTATGATCGCATTTGTTTTCGCATTGAAATGTTTTACATAGTTTCAATGTATGGTTTAATTAATTAGATGCTCTGGAGAGCTCTATGTTGTTAGATGAGAACTGTGTATGCACTTTGGTTTTAATGTGATGATGAACTTCTATTAATTTGGACAGTTAATTATATATAATGCACGCAGATGAACCGGCAATGGATGTACGGTGACAGACACACCCACGAGTACATTAAGGGCGTGCATGAGTTTCTCGATGCGGCTGAGGCAAACAAGCAGAATGGTTTTATGTGTTGTCCATGCACTGAATGTGGGAATACGAGGTCTTACTCTAACCGGAAAATCCTTCACTCCCACCTGCTTTACAAGGGTTTCATGCCACACTATAATGTTTGGACGAGGCATGGAGAAATAGGGGTTATGATGGAAGACGGCGAAGAAGAAGACTACAATGACAACTATGTGCCCCCTGAATACGGTGATGCTGCAACGGGGGGAGCTGGTGAAGATCAAGAGGAACCAGATGATGTGCCCAATGATGCTGCAACGAGTGAAGCTGCCGAAGATCAAGAGGAACCAGACGATGTGCCCGATGATGATGATCTCCGCCGGGTCAATGTCAATGCAAGGACGCAATGCGAAAGTCAAAAGGAGAAGCTGAAGTTCGATCGCATGTTAGAGGATCACAAAAAAGGGTTATACCCCAATTGCGAAGATGGCAACACAAAGCTCAGTACCGTACTGGAATTGCTGCAGTGGAAGGCAGAGAATGCTGTGGCTGGCAAAGGATTTGAGAAGCTACTGAAAATATTGAAGAAGAAGCTTCCAAAGTATAACGAATTTCCCGACAGTACATACGCAGCAAAGAAGGTCGTATGCCCTCTAGGATTGGAGGTGGAGAAGATACATGCATGCCCTAATGACTGCATCCTCTACCGGGGTGCATACAAGGATCTGAACGCATGCCCGGTATGCGGTGCATTGCGGTATAAGATCAGACGAGATGACCCTAGTGATGTTGACGGCGAGCCCCCCAGGAAGAGGGTTCCTGCGAAGGTGATGTGGTATGCTCCTATAATACCACGGTTGAAACGTCTGTTCAGAAACGAAGAGCATGCCAAGTTGATGCGATGGCACAGTGAGAACCGAAAGAAAGATGGGAAGTTGAGAGCACCCGCTGAGGGGTCGCAGTGGAGAAAAATCGAGAGAAAGTACTGGGATGAGTTTGCAAAGGACCCAAGGAATGTATGGTTTGCTTTAAGAGCGGATGGCATTAATCCTTTCGGGGAGCAGAGCAGCAATCACAACACCTGGCCCGTGACTCTATGTATGTATAACCTTCCTCCTTGGATGTGCATGAAGCGGAAGTTCATTATGATGCCAGTTCTCATCCAAGGCCCTAAGCAACCCAGCAACAAAAATGATGTGTACCTAAGGCCATTAGTTGAAGAACTTTTACAGCTGTGGAATGAAAACGGTGTACGTACGTGGGATTAGCACAGACAGGAGGAATTTATCCTTAAGGCGTTGCTGTTCGTGACCATCAACGATTGGCCCGCTCTCAGTAACCTTTCAAGACAGACAAACAAAGGATAGCACGCATGCACGCACTATTTAGATGACACTGAAAGTATATACCTGGACAAATGCAGGAAGAATGTGTACCTGGGCCATCGTCGATTTCTCCCGACCAACCATCAATGTCGAAAGAAAGGCAAGCATTTCAAAGGCGAGGCAGATCACCGAAAGAAGCCCGCCATGCGCACCGGTGATCACGTGCTTGCTATGGTCAATGATTTACACTACGTAATCTTTGGAAAGGGTCTCGGTGGACTAGCTGTTCCGAATGACGCTGAGGGACACACACCCATGTGGAAGAAGAAATCTATATTTTGGGACCTACCCTACTGGAAAGACCTAGAGGTCCGCTCCTCAATCGACGTGATGCACATGATGAAGAACATTTGCATGAACCTGCTAGGCTTCTTGGGCGTGTATGGGAAGACAAAAGATACACCTGAGGCACGGGAGGACCTGCAACGTTTGCACAAAAAAGGCGGCATGCCTCCGAAGCAGTATAAAGGTACTGCCAGCTACGCTCTTATGAAAGAAGAGAAAGAAATCTTCTTTGAATGCCTACTCAGTATGAAGGTCGCGACTAGCTTCTCGTCGAATATAAAGGGAATAATAAATATGCCAGAGAAAAAGTCTTATGACTACCACGTGATTATGATGCAACTGCTTCCGGTTGCATTGAGGGGGCTTCTACCGGAAAACGTCCGATTAGCCATTGTGAAGCTACGTGCATTCCTCAATGCAATCTCTCAGAAGGTGATCGATTCAGAAATCATACCAAGGCTAAGGAGTGATGTGGCACAATGTCTTGTCAGTTTCGAGATAGTGTTCCCACCATCCTTCTTCAATATCATGACGCACGTCCTAGTTCATCTAGTCGACGAGATTGTCATCCTGGGGCCCGTATTTCTACACAATATGTTCCCCTTTGAGAGGTTCATGGGAGTCCTAAAGAAATATGTCCGTAACCGCGCTAGGCCGGAAGGAAGCATCTCCATGGGCCATCAAATAAAGGATGTTATCCGGTTTTGTGTTATGGGGGGAGACTGACTGGAAAAGGCACTCTTAGAAGAGACTCAATAATATGCAGGGACGAATATTCTTGGTCTCAAGCACACTACACAGTTCTACAGAACTCTACCTTGGTGACCCCGTATGTCGATGAACACAAGAACAGTCTACGCTCCAAACACCCAGCGCAGTGCGACGACTGGATTACATGTGAACACATCAGGACTTTCAGCAATTGGATGGAAACACGTCTCAGAGGTGACAACACTGTTTGTGATGAGTTGTACTTGTTGTCCAGGGGACCATCTTTGACTGTATTGACTTACAAAGGATACGAGATAAATGGGAATACATTTTACACGATCGCCCAAGATCAAAAGAGCACCAACCAAAACAGCGGTGTCCGCTTTGATGCAGCAACCGAGAGCGGAAAGGACACATATTATGGTTACATAGTGGACATATGGGAACTTGACTACGGACCTGATTTTAAGGTCCCTTTGTTTAAGTGCAAATGGGTCAATCTGTTAGGCGGCGGGGTACAGGTAGACCCACAGTACGGAATGACAACAGTGGATCTGAAAAATCTTGGGTACACTGACGAACCGTTCGTCATAGCCAATGATGTGGCATAGGTTATCTATGTGAAGGACATGTCTACCAAACCGAGAAAAAGAAAAGATAAGGAAGCGAATACATCATACGATGAGCCAAAGCGCCACATAGTTCTTTTAGGAAAAAGGGACATCCTGGGAGTGGACGGCAAGATAAACATGTCTGAAGATTATGAAAAGTTTCATGAAATTCCTCCCTTCAATGTCAAGGCTGACCCAAGCATCCTGATAAACAATGAAGATTATCCATGGTTATGGCACAATAAGCAAATGACACAAGCGAAGAAAAAGTGAAGACTTTCTCCCGCAACTATTATGATGATACCATGCCAACTTTGTAACACACAAACATGCTACCATTGTCCGTTTTGTACACGCACATGCTATGTGGGTGAAATTATGATACCATCCCAACTTTCGACTTTTTCAGAGTTCATTTGAAATGCTTTCATGTCTTATGGTTCAAGGTTTTATGTGTTGAGGCAAATGGATCAATATGTCAGGAGGCGGGGTACAGGTAGGCCCACATTACAGTATGACAACAGTGGATCTAAACAATCTTGGGTACACAGAGGAACCATTCGTCCTAGCCAATGATGTGGCGCAGTTATTGTCCGAAACTTTGATACTCCGAAAGTGATTGTCCATTTTGTACACGAAGTGCATCAAGTTTTCTCTCTAAGCGCATATATTCTCATTTTTTTAGTAAGTTAATCACAAACTTGTGATTCAAACAATTTTCAAAGAATTCAAATTTTAACTATTCAAATTTGAAAACTAATGGCACTAACAGAAAGTTTATAATTTTTCTAAAACTAATGGCACTAACAGAAAGTTTATAATTTTGCTAACCTAAAAGCAAACAGAATTAAAAATTAAAGCAAAAAAACAAAAGAAAATAAATAATGCAAAAAAAATCAAAAAATAGGAAAACACTATTTTTATAGTAAAGTTAATCACAAAATAAAATAAATAAAGCAACAAAGAAAACAAAAAAACTAAAAAAGTGTTTTCAAATTTGAAAACTAATGGCACTAACAGAAAGTTTATAATTTTTCTAAAACTAATGGCACTAACAGAAAGTTTATAATTTTGCTAACCTAAAAGCAAACAGAATTAAAAATTAAAGCAAAAAACAAAAGAAAATAAATAATGCAAAAAACAAATCAAAAAAACAGGAAAAAACTATTTTTATAGTAAAGTTAATCACAAAGTAAAATAAATAAAGCAACAAAGAAAACTAAAAAACTAAAAAAGTGTTTTGAAATTTGAAAACTAATGGCATTAACAAAAAGTTTATAATTTTTCTAAAACTAAAAGCATAAAGAATTAAAAAATAAAGCAAAAAACAAAAGAAAAATAAATAAAGCAACAAAAAAATGCCACCTACTAGGCCACCACGGCCTGAATACGACTAGAAACCCTACCATGGGCCAGGATTCAAGCCCGCAGCAGGCCCAGTAGGCCCACAGGCATTGCAGTGACAGATTAGGCCCGAAAGCCTGCAGTTGAGAGGAGCTCGGGAGGGTGGGCGCAGCAGTGCATATAAACCACTCCCGAGCCCTCTCAACTAGCGAGGTGGGACTAAACTTTTGGGCGCGGGCAGCACAAGGTCATTGGTCCCGGTTGGTGGAACCAACCGAGACTAAAGGGGGGCATTGGTCACAGTTCGTGGAACCAACCGTGGACAATGCCCCCTTTAGTCCCAGTTGGTGCCACCAACCGGGACCATAGGCCTCTGCTTCCCGCCCTTTCGGCTACTGAAAAGAGACCTATGGTCCCGGTTGGTGGCACGAACCGGGACCATAGGTGTGCATTGGTACCGGTTCGTGCCACGAACCGGGACCATTACTCTGGGTATATAAGGTAGCACTTGTGAAAATTTCGCCAACCGCTCCCACTCGCCCCCGACGCCGCCAGGCCGTTCATCGTCGTTGTCGCCGCCCCGAGCCCGTCGTTGCCCGCTCCCCGTCGCCGTCGCCCCGCGCTGCCGCAGGCATTCTCCCCGTTGCTGCGTGCGCCATCGCCGGCCTCCTCCTCGTCGCTGCGTGCGCCATCGCCGGCCTCCTCCTCGTCGCTGCGTGCGCCATCTCCGGCCCCCTCCTCGTCGCCCCGCACCGCGTCGCCGGCCTCCCCCGCGCCGTCACCGGCCTCCTCCCCGTCGCGCCCCCAGTGAGCTCCCTGCCCCTTCCCATCGATCCCTGTCGCTCTGACCATCGCCGCCGCCACCGTTGCTCTCTGTGTCTGATAATTTTTTTCATATGTGTATGTATATGCTCATATGTATTTGGATTTGGCTATGTATGTATGTATATGCTCATATGTATGTACGTATGTATGTATATGCTCTCTGTATATGGATTTGGCTATGTATATGCTCTCTGTATATGCTCATATGTATGTATGTTCATATAGCATTTTTTCTATATATGAATTATTTTTTTGTTCATGGATATATGCTAAAGAAAACGAGGGGGGTGATAGATGATGATGAGGGGTCGAGAGGGGGACGAGAGGTCGAGAGGGGTCGAGGGGAGAAAAAAAATGTTATCAGGGACGAGGGTCGTCGAGGGGTCGAGAGAGGGACGAGGGGTCGAGAGGGGTACGAACCGGGACCAATACTCTGTGTATATAAGCGTGACTTAGAAAGAAGAAGAGGAGAGGAAGAAGAGGAGAAATAAATAAGAAGAAGAAAAAAGAAGAAAAAGAAGGGGAGAAGAAGAAAGGAATAGTGGAGAAGAAGAGAAAATAGAATATTCTATTTTCTCTTCTTCTCCACTATTCCTTTCTTCTTCTCCTCTTTTTTTCTTCTTTTTTTCTTCGATATTCTCCTCTAGCTATTCCTTTCTTCTTCTCCTCTTTCTTCTTCTTCTTCTTCTTCTTCTTCTTCTTCTTCTTCTTCTTCTTCTTCTTCTTCTTCTTCTTCTTCTTCTTCTTCTTCTTCTTCTTCTTCTTCATAATTTTTATCGGGAACGAGGATGTCGAGGATCGCCGAGGGGTCGAGGGTCGGGAACTAGGGTAGAGGGTCGAGGGTCGTTAACGGGTCAAGGGTCGAGGGTTCGAGGGTTCTATAGGGTCGAGGGATCGAGGGTCAAGGGTTCCAGGGTCGTCTAGGGGTCGAGGGTTCCAGGGTCATCGAGGGTTCGAGGGGTCGAGGATCGCCGAGGGGTCGAGAGAGGTTTCCTAGTGTCAAAGTATTGAAGAAATCCATGGCTTCATCATTAGCCGGAAGTAACCAGGGCATGACGACGTCCTCCAAAGTTATTTTGGAATGGTGTCCCGGATAGGATAATTTGCCTTTTGTATGAATTTCAGCAAAGCCCTTCCAAATAACGATATTTGGAAGGTTCTTGCTGAACTTTGTACCAAAAAGCGAATTATCCTATCTAGGACTCCGTTCCAAAATAACTTTGGAGAGCTTTGTACCATCATGCACCTGTTACTTTCGCCTAATGATGAAGACATGGTTTTGTTGAATCCTTTGACACTAGTCAACCTCCCAACCACTTGGCGATCCTCTCGAACATGAGAGGAAGAAGAGGATCGCCGAGGGGTTGAGGGTTCCAGGGTCGTCGAGGGCTCGAGGGGTCGAGGATTGCCGAGGGGTTGAGAGAGAGATTTCCTAGTGTCAAAGTATTGAAGAAATCCATGGCTTCATCATTAGCCAGAAGTAACCAGGGCATGACGAAGTCCTCCAAAGTTATTTTGGAATGGTGTCCCGGATAGGATAATTTGCCTTTTTGTATGAATTTCAGCAAAGGCCTTCCAAATAACGATATTTGGAAGGTTCTTGCTAAACTTTGTACCAAAAAGCGAATTATCCTATCTAGGACTCCGTTCCAAAATAACTTTGGAGAGCTTCGTACCATCATGCACCTGTTACTTTCCCCTAATGATGAAGACATGGTTTTGTTGAATCCTTTGACACTAGGTAACCTCCCGACCCCTCGGCGATCCTCTCGAACATGAGAGGAAGAAGAGGATAAAAAAAGAAGAGGAAGAAGAAAAAAAAGAGGAGAAGAAAGAATAGAGGAGTTCTTCTCCTCTATTCTTTCTTCTCCTCTTTTTTTTATTCTTTCTTCTCCTCTCTTTTTTCTTCTTCTTCCTCTTTTTTTTATCGGGAACGAGGGTCGTCGAGGGACATAGATGTAGTGTCATCGTTGTCGATATACCCCCTCCCGATAGCTTCAACACGTGGGGGGTGGTCGATATTACCCCCTCCTTGAAGCATTCTCGAGGCCACCCCAAACCCTTGAAGCATTGTCGAGGCCACCCCAAACCCTAGAGAAGCAGCGTCGAGGCCACTAATTAATATATATGATTCCTTACTATGATTTGGTAGCTAGTTCTACGTTTGCCACTAATATATCCATCTGTCATGTTTGAATAATAATTGCCATGTTGTAAATATTTGTAGAAACTATGGACACCGCCCGAGACGAAGCAAAAGAAGTGTTGTTGAGGGACATAATCGCAGAAGGAAGTGATGCCGTCTCGTTGTTTCTCAACGACACCGATGGTCTGGAAGGAGAGGGTGAAGAAGCTAGCTACGGTGACCTAATGCCGGTGCAAGAAGAAGAACAGGAGGACGGCTCCGGTGACCCAATGCCGGTGCAAGAAGGAGACCGTGATGACGGCTCCAGTGACCCAATGCCGGTGCAAGAAGGAGACATGATGACGGCTCCGGTGACCGAACCGAGCCTGGCCAGGTATATATATTAGTTAAGCCTGTGCTGACTAGCTGATTGATGCATTCATTGTTTTGGTATGTACACATATTAATTAAGTCTTTGTTCTTTTTTCTAGCCCTTCGGATCGAGCACAACTTCGGTAAAGAGACGAGGCCCGAAGAAAAAGTTGAGCTCGGATGAAAAGTTTGAGATCATAGCAATCGCGCCCGACGACCAACCGATTGAACCCATCCGAACAAAGAACGCATTTGTTGCTCAGTGCGGGGTTCTGGTTAGGGACAAGATCCCAATAAGCATCCGGCAATGGTTTAAGCCGGCTACAGAAGACCCTGAGGTGTCTTATGTCAATGATATGCAGAAAAATGATCTTTGGACTGAGCTGAAGTCAAATTTCACCCTACCGCCAGAGGATAATCCAGAGAACCCGGTTAAAGAGCAATTAATCAAGTCTTTTGCTCTTAAGAGGATGGCAGAACTATTCAGGAGGTGGAAGAAAGAGTTGAATAAGTTGGTCGAAAATAATGAGACACCAGAATTCAAGGGAAGATATGAGAAGATCAGAGATCACTGGCCCGCATTAGTGGCCCACAATACATCGGAAAAGAGTAAGAAGATGTCGGCGACAAACAAGCAAAATGCTGCGAAGAAGAAGCTTCACCATCGCATGGGGTCAGGTGGCTACCTCGTAGCCCGGCCTAAGTGGGCCAAGACTAAAAATGATCTGGTTGATAAAGGGATTGAACCAGAGACAATTAACTGGCCAGACCGTTGCCGGACTTGGTTCTTCGGGGCTGGCGGAACCTTGGACCCTGTAATAGCTCGGCGAACAAGCGAAGCAATCGTGCCCCCCGCTCAAGGTGCCTAGCGACATCGTCGATCCGAGGATGGTGCCCGGTTATGGCAATGTTGACGATTACCTGCCCGACGATGTAAATTATGATCCCATGGAGGTGCAGATACACAGATACGAGTACGGGAAGCCTCTCGTCAAAGATGAAAAATCTTTAACAATGATGATGCAAAGATTACATGATTGGTACTTGAAAATCTGCAGAGAGTCTGGGGGGAGGAGTACTTTGTATGCGAGAGTTAAACCGGAGCATGACCTTGTTGGAATTGAACTATTGCCTATTCCATTTGAGGAGTTCTATCAGTTTTTCAATCAATTGGGCCTCGATAAAACAACGATCACCTGCTACTGTCTGTAAGTACTACTACTTCTGTCATTAAGTCTCTCTATATAGCTCATCTCTTTCATTGCATGTATTTATAATTATCCTCACTATATTATGCAGATTGAAGATCGCCGAGTTGAAGAACAGACAAATCGGTGATATTGGGTTCGTTAACACATATCTCATAGATGCAACTGAGGTTGAACATCGTCCCTAAGATACCGAGGCCAACTTCTACGATCATTCAAAAAAATGAAAACAAAGATATAATACCCTTTCCTTACAACTTCAAGTGAGTGTTACTGTCTTGTGCATATTCGGTTTCCCTTATATATTAGTCCAGGTTATAGTAATGTAATTGATGAGTTATGCATGCGTGTGTAGTTTCCACTATATTCTCCTAGAGATTAGGCTTGAGCAGGGAGTAGTAACCGTCTTGGACTCTAAACGAAAAGATCCCCAGGAGTATGCGGACATGACTGAAATCCTCAAGAAGTAAGTTAAATTGATCATTATCCACCATATCAGCAACTTTGTTCATTTCCTGATATCAAGTAATTGTTTTCGTTGTCCGGCAGGGTTTGGAGAAAATTCACCAGAAAAGTTCCGGGACTGCCGAAGGAGCTGGAATTTAGACACCCGAAAGTAAGTACTATAGTAGCATGTTCCGCGCATCCCCTAGTGATTCAAGCGCTAGTTTCATCAATACCATTTAGCATTCTTGCTTATCAGTTTGATTGACCTCTATTTCTTGTAAAGTGGTTGTGGCAGGAACAAGGGAATGATTTCTGTGGATACTACGTCTGTGAGTCCATCCGCCACACGACCTGTGAGCGGGGCGGGTACTCTGACGAACAATATGAAGTACGTAAATAACAACATTCACAATTTTATTTTATTACCATCATTTGTGTTGAGTTTCATTCATTCATATATATATGTATTGACCCCCTTCTTCAAATTAGATCTTTCGGAAGCGGGATGAACTCCTAGCACCAGCTCGCATGCGAGCAATTCAAGAGGAATTGGCGGCATTCTTTCTTGACCACGTGATCGCTGAAGACGGAGAATACTATGTGGACCATGAGTCCGTATGATTATATTTGTAAGAGATAACTATTGTATATATGTAGCCGGTAGTGTCGGATAGATATACGAGAACTTGTTGTTCGACCAATCTCTCGGAGAAGGAGAGGTGGTCGATATCACTTCTCTCTGTATGCATATATGTTCATGACGATCTTCTGTTTCCTTCGTTTGCTTACTAGCTAGCTAGCGTGTCTAGTACTCTCTATACGTATATATAGTACCTAGCATCGACCAAGCACGGACATAAGAGAGGACACCTAAATTAACCCCCCAAAACCCCCAAACAATCCCCCTTTCAAAAAAAACAAAAACCCCAACCACAGAAATGCTGATGCGTGGATGCCTATTGGTCCCGGTTGGTGCCACCAACCAGGACCAAAGGGTCTCCTGCCTGGGCTCCGCGCATAGGCCATGTGGAGGCCCATCTGTCCCGATTCCGGATTGAACCGGGACTAAAGGGACAGGGCATTAGTACCGACCCTTTAGTCCCGGTTCCAGAACCGGGACAAAAGGCCCTTACCAAGGTTGTCAGAATCGCGATTCTGTTATACGATTCTACGACTTTACGATCCAAACTACCCCCTATGATTCTACGATTTTAGTTCATAGAATCTACGTTTCTACGATCCTGATAGTGAAGATTCTACGATTTGCGATCTTACCATCGGAGCTCCGATCCGATTCAAAATCACGATTCTGACAACCCTGGCCCTTACGAACCGGGACAACAGGCCCTTTTTCTACCAGTGTTGTTTCCACTCCAGATTTTTCCATGACCGTGCCAAATGGCTGATGCACAAGAAGAGTAATCGAATGTACTAAAATTTTTGACAAATTTAACATGTAATAAAAAAATGATGGCATGATATAATTCACATATAAGATGACTGGCTAACTAGGGTGGCATTGCAAAATTCACATATATGATGCCTGGCTAGACAAGATGGCATTGCATCATTCACATATACGATAAAGAAACTAAACAGATGGCATTGACACGAAGCATGTCTAAACTAAGCAGATGACATCTTTAATGTATACAGTAAGCAATGCAAGGCACCATACGCATGATATTACCAACATCAGCATGCCAAGTTAGAGCGAAGACCTCATGGGTTAAATAGGAGTGGTCCTCTCCTTCTGAATCCCCCTCATAACAGTTATCTTCCTCTTGATTATGACACGAAATGGGTGCAGGAAGGCTGCCTTTGCGCCCACCATGGAACAACGTCTGCATGAAATTTTATTGCCACGCAAGGCTCGTCTCTTTTGCTCTACATGATCAGTTCCATTGTGTACAATAACTGGCATGCATAGGAATAAAACATAATGAGATTATGTAAGGAGTGCATGCACAAATCCAGAGTGATGGTAGCAAACTGTGGATAGACCCAAAACCAATGATAGCAGGCAGATAATAGCTTTAGTTAAAAAATACAGATAATGTCTCCTTTAATGTTTGTTTGCACCCAATATGAAACTCATAGTAGACACCGGAGATTAACCAGATAGTAGATAGATAGTACTGATTGCTGCCCCAATATGTACCCCACAACCATTTAAAAACTCAAGTTTCACCATTAGTTTGGACCTGACTCGGAGTCTAATAGGTGAACATGACGATAATGTAGCATGTCATCATATTAAGCGACACATAATGTAAGAAGATACGGAAGAGTGCGACCTCTCTTGCGGACCCTTGTAGTCCTCAAGGTCATATGCTCAGTTGATGATGGTAATACAGTTGCCGTGGCTGCCGGCGGTGGGGAAGAAGATCTGAGGCGGCGAAAGACAGTCTGGAGAGCGGATTCCCGCTATGGTGAACCCTTCCATCGTTGGAGCAGCTGAGCTGGGGTGGAACACAGCGCCACAGGAGCAGGACAAACCACACAAGGTTTTCTTTGACACATATCTATAACAGAAGTAATTGAGTAAGGGGTTGTTTGAATTTGAGGATTCTAACAATGCAGGGATAGGAAATAGACAGGAATAGGATAGGAATGCACGTGCAAAATAGAGAATTTAAAAACACAGGATTTCTGCCAATCTGGGTGTTTGATTCACAACAATTGGAAGATCACAGGATGCAAAAAAGCATGGTGAGATTAAGTCAAACCACGAGAAAATGTACGATTATAATGCTATTATGCTACTATCTCTTAGTCTTGTGCTTGATGAATAGGAATATGAAAAGGAGGAGAAGTGGAAATTAGAATTCCTACGGTTTTTCTTTCAAGGAGACACTAAAGGAACAAATCCTACAGTTTTCCTTTGATCCATTCCTTTGCACCAAATTCATGAAAAGTAGTACAATAGGAAACTTTCCAATTCTGATGTTTTTCATTCACTTTTCCTTTCAAGCACTGGCGATTCTAGTAGGAAGGCTTGAGCAAGGAAAATCCTACACTAAAAAAATGTTTTGTGCTACTTCTATTACTTTGGACCCAGGCCACTGCCATACTAGCTCAACTCCCAGGCCCATTGACAAATGGACAGCTCAAACACGCAGAGATAAATAATGATGGCGTTCAAGAGAGTCCATCACGGATAGCTAAGTTGCCTGGAACCTCACTGCTTGTCATATAGTAGGATAAAATAATCGTATTTCCCGTTACTACAAGTGCTTAGTGGACAATATATATAACATGTAGAGTAAAAAAGAGATGCAACAAGTGTACAACCTCTTTGGCGAAGCCATGTCGATCTCAGCGTGATTGGGTTGGCCGGTGAGGATGCTCCGGAAAACTTGGCTGTCGGAGGAGGGGAAGAAGATCTTAGGCGTCTGGTGATGGAGCCCGAGGTACTGCTCCGTTGTGATGGAGGGTTTCGTTGTTGGAGCAGCTCCGGTGAGTTGTACGACGCCGAGGCTGAAGCAGGACAAGAGAGACAACGAACAACGTTAACCTGAGTGGAATTCTAATAGCATCTCCAATACATGACGTAAAATACATAACCACAAAGTGCTAGATGTAAAATACATCAGCCGCTCATCTCTGAACTTAGCTGTCGAAACAGAATTTAACTGTCGAAACTAAACTTAACTGTCGAAACTGAACTTAACTGTCGAAACTGAATTTTGCAATCGAAACTGAATTTTGCTATCGAAACTGAATGCACTAGCAAGGTGAGGCTACATGTCGGTCGACTGACTTTTTCATCTCTGGTCAGTCGATTTTGTAGCCGTTGGATACGAAATCAAGGGCCTGCGGTTCATCTTCAACCTCCACCCCCCTCAGCCGGCCAAACAGCAGCCCCCCGCCGACCGTGCGCCGCCCCGAAAACACTCCCCACCGCCGGTCCGCCGCCCTGGCCATCCCTCTAGCCCCCCCCCCCCCCGTGCCGAGCTTTTTCTCCGGTTATCCCCACGCCACCGCCCCGCCACTGCCGGCGACCACTGCCCTCGTCCTGAACCCTAAGATAGATAGTGGGGTACCTCTCCAGCGAGCCCCCCTCCCCGCTGCGGCTGGTTCTTCGTTCACCCCTGCGGCATCGGAGTGAAGTGCAGCTAAATCGGAGCAGCATCGCAAGCAAGAGCAAGAGCAGGAGCGCAAGCAAGAGCAATAGGAAGAGCAGACCAGGTAGGGGACCGAGAGCAAGAGCAGAGCAGCAGCGCGAGCGAGAGCTAAAGCAGCAGCAAGTCCTACTGATGTGGATGTCACTGCCGAGGGACTGATGCCGTGGAGGAAGTGGCCACCGACACCGCCGTGGATGGAGCCGTGCCATGTCAGCTCGGGACCGAGCGCTGGCAGCACCGTGAGATCGAATCAAGAAGAAAATGCGGCAATTAGTGTACAACCTCTTTGGTGCCGCTGATTAGGCCGCATCTTCATCCGTGGAAACGGTGATGATGATGCTCTTCCGATGGTGCAAGTGAAGACGGTGGCGTGGGAATGGAGGTGGCGCGAAAGACGAGGGGAATGTCGGGGCAGCTCCTTGGAGGTGGAGGACGGTGTGGCTGAACCGGCAGGACAATGAGATCGACAAAGGATCCTCATCCGGTACGGTGGATGAGGGACGTCCAGGTGTTGCTATGGACGACGTCGTCGGGGAAGAGGTTCCGGCTAGGTGGCGGACGGAGCAGGGTGTGGGGTTTCGTCGCGGGTTTTCGCGGCCTCGGTGTACGAATGGGTGGGCGGATGGGATGGCAGTGGGGAACCATGGCTTAGAGACGCACTTGTCCGAAATGTGGGGTAAGTTACGAAAGTACCCCCACCGATTTGAGGCAGTTCTTTCGGTTCAGGGGTACCACGGGCATTTCATGTGTCGGGATTTCACAGGATGTGGGAGTTTTCGCGCGCGTTGTAATTTTGGAATACCAAGGCATGGGTTGAGATGAAAGGAGTTGTCAGAGCACAATGAGACAAAGATATATCTTAAATATTTCGGGCTAACAAGGCGCGGGTTGAAGAGGCGGGAGTTTTGCAGCACGATAGACAGAGATGCTAGCTTGAATTTTTGGCATAACAAGGCGGGACTTGAAATTTCGGAAGAACAAGCTTAACGTGTACCCAAAAAAAGACAATTTGCACCTCAACACACACAACACACACACACACACAAACACCATTTAGACTAGAGTAAGGCACACGTGCATTGCACGCATGAGATTTGGCAACCAAATTATGAATAAATACCACATTATAGCATGCAAGATTTGAGTCCTATATGCATGATGTAGATGTTCATTTAATTCTTATAGTTCATTTCATTCAAAATCATATAGTTTTTATAAGAAAGCTAATCTATTTTAAGATTCATGGAATTGTGCATCGTAAGACATAAAGTAAAAACAAATAATGGCAAATCATGTAGAAAAACATTTGGGCAATTCTGATACGGAAGATTCTAGAACAAATAAGAAGTGCTTGTGTTTTGATGTTTGTGCATTATGCTTAAGTTCAACCATGGAGTCTTCTAGATTATACATGTGACGAAATCTGGTGGAATCTAGATGATATCCAACGGCCATTAGTGCTCAAATTTGCCATCTTTGGACCATCGGATTCGCCTCATCCAACGACCATCTTTCAAACCCGCACATAATATAAAAAATATATAAAATATAATATATATATATAGGGGTATAGATATAGATATGTGATGCAAAAGCCGCCCATCATCTCCAATTAGAATAGTGTATCCATGCACGGATGCGACGTGGCCAAATGATGTCTGCCATCGGTATCTCAAATTCAAATCAGTCTGACCTTGTTCAATGTGTATACATTACAACATGCTCGTTTCCAAACCACACCGCGCAGATCTCCGTTATATTCATGCATGCATGGGTTTCAAACATCAGGATCTCTTATTCAAATATTTGAATTCAACTTTACATTGATTGTGACCTGACCTATTCAGCCATTCTTTTACACCCACACAGTAGTCTTCTATTTATAATTGTACCACTAACTTTCTCTCGTGCATGCATGCACACACACTACCAGTCGGCATTATCCATCGCACGCATGCAATCTTTTTCTTCAGGTCGGTCTCCCATGAAGGCACACACCAACACACATCCCCCTCTCCATCATATCGGGCATTCTTTATCTCTCACGCGTGCATGCGCAACGATCGATGTTCCTCTATATATCTATGTATATAGCTAGGTCTTTCATAGTTTTCCACACAAACCGATCAATCGATATATCCAGTGAGGTCGCACCCTCTTTCCCACGTCCACATCGATCAGTCTATACCTCTCTATATAGGATTAACATATATAGCTAATACACCCACATTAATTATGTATCCAACGTCCCGGAGGGAGTCCTGGATTAGGGGGTGTTCGGGTAGCCGGACTATACCTTCAGCCGAACTCTAGGACTATGAAGATACAAGATTGAAGACTTCGTCCCGTGTCCGGATGGGACTTTCCTTGGCGTGGAAGGCAAGCTTGGCGATGCGGATATTCAAGATCTCCTACCATTGTAACCGACTCTATGTAACCCTAACCCGATCCGGTGTCTATATAAACCGGAGGGTTGTAGTCCATAGGACAGAATCAACTCCATACACAACAGTCATACCATAGGCTAGCTTCTAGGGTTTAGCCTCCTTGATCTTGTGGTAGATCTACTCTTGTACTACCCATATCATCAATATTAATCAAGCAGGAGTAGGGTTTTACCTCCATCGAGAGGGCCCGAACCGGGGTAAAACAAAGTGTCGCCTGTCTCCTGTTACCATCCGGCCTAGACGCACAGTTCGGGACCCCCTACCTGAGATCCGCCGGTTTTGACACCGACATTGGTGCTTTCATTGAGAGTTCCTCTGTGTCGTCGCCTTTAGGCCCGATGGCTCCTTCGATCTTCAATAATGATGCGGTCCAGGGTGAGACTTTTCTCCCCGGACAGATCTTCGTCTTTGGCGGCTTCGCAATGCGGGCCAATTCGCTTGGCCACCTTGAGCAGATCGAAAGCTATGCCCTGGGCCATTAGGTCAGGTTTGGAAGCCTAAACTACACGGCTGACATCCACGGGGACTTGATATTTGACGGATTCGAGCCACAGCCAAGCATGCCGCACTGTCTCGACGGGCATGATATAGCTCTACTGCCGAACAGCGCCTTGGAGGCCGCACATGCATCGGTTTCGACCATTGATTCAGAACCTACTGCGCCGATCGAGGAACAATGGTTAGACGCTGCCTCAGGGGCTGCTATCTCAGAGGTGATCGAGCCGAACTCCAGCCCCGCACTCCGCGTGGCCCGAGACTCCGAGGAACCGGATTCCTCTTCGAACTCCGAGCCCCCCGCACCCCTGCCAATCGAATCCGATTGGGCACCGGTAATGGAGTTCACCGCCGCGGACATCTTTCAGCATTCGCCTTTTGGCGACATCCTGAATTCCCTTAAGTCTCTCTCTTTATCAGGAGAGCCCTGGCCGAACTACGGTCAGCAAGAGTGGGATACGGACGGTGAGGAAATTCAAAACCCACCCACCACCCACTTTGTAGCCACTGTCGACGATTTAACCAACATACTGGACTTCGGCTCCGAAGACATCGACGGCATGGACGATGATATAGGAGACGAACAGGAACCAGCACCTGTAGGGCGCTGGAGCACCACCTCGTCATATGACATATACATGGTGGATACTCCAAAAGACGGAGATGGCGATGGAACAATGGGGGATGACGCCCCCAAGAAACAGCCAAACCGCCGGCGTCAGCGGCGCTGCTCTAAATCCCGCCAAAGCAAAAACGGTGATTCCGGCACGGGAGATAATACTACCCCGGATAGCGCCGAAGAACACCCACCCCAACAAGATTCGGCACAGGAAGATGGAGAAGCTAGCCCTCATGAGAGAGAAGCAGACCGAGAGGTCGAGGATGATAACTATACGCCTCCCTCCGAAGACGAGGCAAGCCTTGATGACGACGAATTCATCATACCATCAGACCCCGCCGAATAAGAGCGTTTTAGACGCAGGCTTTTAGCCACGGCAAGCAACCTCAAGAAAAAGCAGCAACAACTTAAAGCTGCCCAAGATTTGCTAGCTGACAGATGGACTAAAGTCCTTGCGGCCGAAGAGTATGAACTCGAACGCCCCTCCAAGAGTTACCCGAAGCGCAGGCTGCTACCCCGATCAGAGGAGGAAGCACCTACATCACCAGCGCATGACATGGCAGACCGGCCACCTCGTGGCTGCGACAGAGAGGCCTATCAGCCCTCCACCCAAGCCATGCCCCGACGCCGCACAACTAAGGCACGGGAAAATGCACCCGACCTACGAGACATACTGGAGGACAAGGCAAGATAGACAAGATCGATCTATAGATCGCGCAGGCGCCCTACGGCATGTGACAATGATCCTCACGCTGGATACAACAAATCCGGCCAGGCCGAACACAACAGACATAGCTCTTCCGAGTTGCATCGTGATATAGCCTAGTACAGAGGTGTCGCACACCCGCTATGCTTCACGAATGAAGTAATGGATCATAAAATCCTAGAGGGCTTCAGACCCGTAAACATCGAATCATACGATGGCACCACAGACCCGGCGGTATGGATTGAGGATTATCTCCTTCACATCTACATGGCACGCGGCGATGATCTACACGCCATCAAGTACCTCCTGCTCAAACTTAAAGGACCGGCCCGACATTGGCTTAACAGCTTGCCAACAGACTCAATCAGTTCTTGGGAGGACCTAGAAGCCGCATTCCTCGACAACTTCCAGGGCACTTACGTGCGACCGCCGGATGCCGACGACTTAAGCCACATAATTCAGCAGCCAGAAGAATCAGCCAGACAATTCTGGACACGGTTCCTAACAAAGAAAAACCAGATAGTCGACTGTCCGGACGCAGAGGCCCTAGCAGCCTTCAAACATAACATCCGCGACGAGTGGCTTGCCCGGCACCTGGGACAGGAAAAGCCGAAATCCATGGCAGCCCTCATGACACTCATGACCCGCTTTTGCGCGGGTGAAGACAGCTGGCTAGCTCGCAGTAACAACTTATCAAAGAACCCTGGTAATTCGGACACCAAGGACAAAAGTGGCAGGACACGTCGGAACAACCAAAAACGCCGCGTTAACAGCGACAGCAATGAAGACATGGCAGTCAATGCCGGATTCAGAGGCTATAAATCTGGTGAGCGGAAAAAGCCATTCAAAAAGAATACTCAGGGCCTGTCCAGTTTGGACCGAATACTCGATCGCTTGTGCCAGATACATGGCACCCCCGAAAAGCCAGCCAATCACACTAACAGGGATTGTTGGGTGTTCAAGCAGGCAGGCAAGTTAAGAGCCAAAAACAGAGACAAGGGGCTGCATAGCGACGACGAGGAGCCCAAGCCGCTGAACAACAATGGACAGAAGGGCTTTCCCCCACAAGTGCGGACGGTGAACATGATATACGCAACCCACATTCCCAAGCGGGAGCGGAGGCGTGTGCTATGGGACGTATACGCGATGGAGCCAGTCGCCCCAAAGTTCAACCCATGGTCCTCCTGCCCGATCACTTTTGATCGAAGGGACCATCCCACTAGCATCCGTCATTGCGGCTTCGCTGCATTGGTTCTTGACCCAATCATCGACGGATTTCACCTCACAAGAGTCCTCATGGACGGTGGCAGTAGCCTGAACCTACTTTATTAGGACACAGTGCGGAAAATGGGCATAGATCCCTCAAGGATCACACCCACAAGAACGACCTTTAAAGGCATCATACCAGGTGTAGAAGCCAACTGTACAGGCTCAGTAACACTTGACGTGGTCTTCGGATCCTCGGATAATTTCCGAAGCGAAGAATTAATCTTCGATATAGTCCCGTTTCGCAGTGGCTATCACGCCCTGCTCGGACGAACCGCATTCACAAAATTCAACACGGTGCCGCACTACGCATATCTCAAACTCAAGATGCCAGGCCCTCGAGGAGTAATCACGGTCAACAGAAACATCGAACGCTCCCTCCGTACGGAGGAGCATACGGCGGCTCTCGCAGCGGAGGTACAAAGTAGCCTTCTTAGGCAATTCTCCAGTCCGGCCATTAAAAAGCCAGACACTGCCAAGCGCGCCCGGAGTAACCTATAGCAGGACCGCATGGCACACTCTGAGCAAGCATAGCAATGCGGCCCCAACCCCAGCTTTCGCGACCTAGCGAAACTAGTACCTCGCGTACATAACTATGCCCTCGAAATACCATGGGCACAGGGGAAGGGGCACAATAATGGCACGCCCAAAATACGGCTTAAAACGTACCAGGGGCTGCCGGATTCTTCTTTTAATTTTTTCTTACTTTCAGGACTCCATACTTCGGACGACCTGTTCGGCAATTAAATTGCCGCACAAACGATGCAAGATCCAGGGCGGCAGACAAGCCATGCCGCATTATGGAACTCCAAGGTGGTCTCTGTTACGAGCAATATACCTACTTTATATATAATTCCGCGGCCTGCCCCTGGTCAGGACACACTGAATAGTCCAATCTCTTTTGCTTACCGTACCATCTGTATCGTTCGGCTTTGATAAATAGCCTCTCCATAAATAATGCTTAGCTTTTTGTCTATTTTTTGCATTACTCTTTTCATATATATGTTCATTAATGACATGTCGCACCCGTACATGGTGGTACGGCAAAGTACGCCAGGGGCTTCAGTACCCTTTAATATGGTGTGAGAAGTCCGTACACTTTCACAAGTGCGGCACCCCGAACTTATAGCACTATATGCATCGGCTCCGAATCATGATTTGGGTCAATAGTTGGGTTTGCCCAGCTCCTATGTTTTGGTGCCTTACGTTTCGCTATATCGGCTAAGGTAGCACTAGCAGAACCACTGCGATTGTGCCCCGGTTGAGCTGGGTTAAGCACCTCAGTGGAGAAAGCTAAAACTGACTGTCATGATGAGGTGAGAGACCGGTCGCTGTTCGAGAGGTTTTTTGAGTCCCTAAAGGCTTATGCCGCTTCGAGCGAGGAGCTGGATAACCCCAGCCAAGGCGTGGATAGCGCCCCGAACTCGGTCTTCCGAACTAGGGGCTTCGCCGAAATTTAAAATTATAAAGTTCTATGGCTAAGTGAGAGTGTTCAAGCATCATAGTCCGATTGCCTGGTTCGTCGTGCTGAGCGCCTCCCTCGAAGGACCCAACCATGGGAAAAAGAGCGCCCGGGTTTATCACCAAACACCCCAGCACTAGTGGCAAGGGGGCAGAAGCCGACGACTGGCCATCTCTCAATTTTTGATAAACGGCCGCGCAGAAAATAATATTTTAAATTCAATAAGCATTGCTTAGCGCATATGAACAAGTTTTCAGCACACAGGATAAACACGAGCAAATTCATTCAAAAATTACATCCTTGCTGCACTCATCCGCCACAAGGCGGGCACCCGCAAGAACATCCTTATAGTACTTCTCTGGTTTGCGATGCTCCTTCCCCGGCGGCGGCCCGTCCGTCACAAGCTTCTCACCGTCCAGCTTACCCCAGTGCACCCTTACACGGGCAAGGGCCCTATGGGAACCTTCGATGCAGACGGAGCGCTTGATGACCTCGAGCCTTGGACAGGCCTCCACCAGACGCCGCACCAGCCCGAAGTAGCTCCCGGGCAGGGCCTCTCCGGGCCACAGCCGAACTATGAAGCCCTTCATGGCCTGTTCGGCCACCTTGTGGAGTTCGACCAGCTCTTTCAGCTGGTCGCTCAAGGGCACAGGGTGTCCGGCCTCAGCATACTAAGACCAGAACACCTTCTCTGTCGAGCTGCCCTCTTCAGCTCGGTAGAATGCGGCGGCATCGGATACGCTACTGGGAAGATCTGTGAAGGCCCCTGGAGAACTCTGGATTCGGGTAAGTAACAAGTAGTTTACTGTTATGTTTCTGCTTTGCATAAAGAATGCCTTACCCGCTGCTATCTTCTTCATATCCTCCAACTCTCGGAGGGCCTTTTGGGCTTCGGCCTTGGCAGACTTGGCAGTCTCAAGGGCCATCGCGAGCTCGGACGCTTGGGTCTTCGACTCAAGCTCCAAACTCTCATGTTTTTTCATGAGAGCCTGAAGCTCTTGTTGCACCTCGCCGACCTGAGACCCAAGTTTCTCTTGCTCGGTGCGCTCCACGGCCGTTTTCTTTTCGGCCTCGGACAGCGCCTGCTTGAGGGTCGCCAATTCAGTCGTGGCCCCTACAATAAGCAGTACAATCCTGTTATTTTTTGCAATCACGCCTCTCTATAGGCACTTTTTATAAGGTATCTCTTACCTTCTTTCTCCTCGAGCTGCTGCTTGGCAAGGCCGAGCTCTTGCTCGGACCGCTTGAGTCCCTGTTTCAGGGAATCCACCTCCGCAGTCAGTGCGGCGGTGGCTAGCAGCGAAGGCTGCATATGCATATTGACTCTTCATTATTAGACTCCTGCGAAATTTAATAGATCCTCTATTCGGCTTTTCTTTCCGAACGCCGAACAGAGCATCAGGGGCTACTGTCTATGCGGTAATATTTTTTACATATTTTTACTTACCTCGAAGCCTATTAGGAGGCTAGCGCAAGCTTCACTCAGCCCGCTCTTGGCGGACTGAACCTTCTGGATCACCGTACTCATAATAGTACAGTGCTCCTCGTCGATGGAGGCGCCTTCAAGCACCTCCAGCAGACTGTCCGGTGCCTCCAGTTGGACGGAGGCTGCCGGCTCAGAAGGCTTGCTCCTCTTGGAAGGAGTTCACCGGCCGTGGTCTGGAATTGTTGAAGATTCCGGCACAGTGTCCGGCTTAAAGCCGGACTTGGAGCCCTGGGGGGTTTTGTCCCCTTCACTCCTGGGGTCCGGGAGGTCACCTTGGGGCTCCTCCAGGACCACCTCCTCCTGCCCCGGAGCTCGTTGCGACGCCACTTCGGCGTCGTCCGCAGTGCGGGGGGAGACAGCGGGCGGAACAGAGTTCGCGTCCAATGAATCCAGGGAGCCGCTCGACGACTCGTTGAGTGCGGCCTGAGGCGGGCTGCATGATTACATTCAACATTAGGGAAAGCTGCGCAATAAAGGAACATCATGAGTTACTCTGATACCCGAACTTACGATTTCGCCGGACGCTTGGCCCTGTCCGGCCACTCCTCTTCGCCCTCTTCGACATCAGGGGCGTAGTCCGGCGGAGGGGTCTTCCTTTTCCTAGACCCCTTGGCCTCTCCCGTTGGGGCGGCCTTCCTCTTCTCTCCTCCCTCCATTGGAGAGGGAGAGTTTTCTTCTTCCTCCTCCTCGTTCTCGCGGGAGGAGGACGCCTCGGACTCGTCAGATGATGAGTCCGACACCACTACATTGCGGCACTCTTTCGAGTCCCCATGGTCTTCTTCTTCTTGGCCTTCTTTTCCGGCACCACATAAGGCAACGGGGCCAGCAGCTTCACCAGTAAAGATGGGGCTGGATCTTTAGGTAGCGGAGCCAGACAGTTAATCGGCTCGGCTATCGCCCGCCAAGCCTGTCAAAGGTAGGGGAGTTCAGATCCCGCATAGTGTCAAACTATGAAAAAAGTCTTAACATCCTGTGAAGGGTGTAGATGGCATACCTTGCTAGCGTGACGCTGCGAGCTGTATCCGCGGCCCTTGGAAGCGAATGCGGGAGCCTCGGCGCCCTTGAATAGCACCTTCCAGGCGTCTTCATACGTTGTGTCGAAAAGCCTGTTGAGGGTTTGGTGCTGCGCCGGGTCGAACTCCCACAGATTAAAATCCCGTTGTTGGCACGGGAGGATCCGACGGATGAGCATAACCTGGATTATATTAACAAGCCGGACTGGCTTGTTCACCAGGGACTGGATGCATGTTTGCAATTTGGTCACCTCTTTTTCGTCACCCCATGACAGGCCCGTCTCTTTCCAGGACATAAGCCGCGTGGGGGGTCCGGATCGGAACTCGGGGGCTGCGGTCCATTCCGGATCGCGTGGCTCGGTGATATAAAACCACCCGGCTTGCCATCCCTTTAGGGTCTCCACGAAAGAGCCCTCGAACCATAGGACGTTGGCCATCTTGCCCGCCATAGCGCCTCCGCACTCCGCCTGGCTGCCGCGCACCACCTTGGGCTTGACATTGAAGGTCTTGAGCCAGAGGCCGAAATGGGGGCGGACGCGGAGAAAGGCCTCGCACACGACGATAAACGCCGAGATGTTGAGGATGAAGTTCGGAGCCAGATCGTGGAAATCCAGGCCGTAGTAGAACATGAGCCCCTGGACAAATGGGTGGAGTGGAAAACCCAGTCCGCGGAGGAAGTGGGGGAGAAACACGACCCTCTCATGGGGCCTTGGGGTGGGGATAAGCTGCCCCTCTTCGGGAAGCCGGTGCGCGATGTCCTTGGACAGGTATCCGGCCTTCCTTAGCTTTTTTTACTTACCCTCCGTGACGGAGGAGACCATCCACTTGCCTCCCGCTCCAAACATTGCTGGAGAAGGTTGAGGTGGGAAGTGCGGGCTGGGGCGCTGGAGCTCGGGTGTGCAGGAGATGGGTAGGCAGAGGAGGAAGAAGGCGTAGGTAAAGAGGTGTATCCTTGTCCCCTTATATAGGCGGACGCGTTTGTGCGTCCCCACCTGCCTAGTAAAACTCACTTGCCTCCCAAGTGCCGTGATAAGTGGCGCGGTTGGGTTACCCACATCCGTATTGATGAGAATCCCGTAAGAGGGGGGTACACGATCTCTGCTTTGACAAGACGTGCCAAGGAAACCGCCTCGCAAAACATGCTGAGGTGAGAAAGTAAAAACCATTCGAAGGACTTGGCTGTAGTGTGTTGGCGCACTACGGAATACGTCAGCAGATTTGATTTGTGTTAATATTATTCTCTCTATGGCAATATGTGGAAGCTTATTTTGCAGAGCCGGACACTATTCTTGGTGTTTACAAACTTCTATGAAGGACTTGGAGGAGGAACCCGCCTTGCAATGCCGAAGAAAATTTTGCATGCCGGACTCGTCTTCATTGAAGCCTGGTTCAGGGGCTACAGAGGGAGTCCTGGATTACGGGGTGTTCGGGTAGCCGGACTATACCTTCAGCCGAACTCCAGGACTATGAAGATACAAGATTGAAGACTTCGTCCCATGTCCGGATGGGACTTTCCTTGGCGTGGAAGGCAAGCTTGGCGATGCGGATATTCAAGATCTCCTACCATTGTAACCGACTCTATGTAACCCTAACCCTATCCGGTGTCTATATAAACCGGAGGGTTGTAGTCCGTAGGACAGAATCAACTCCATACACAACAGTCATACCATAGGCTAGCTTCTAGGGTTTAGCCTCCTTGATCTCGTGGTAGATCTACTCTTGTACTACCCATATCATTAATATTAATCAAGCAGGAGTAGGGTTTTACCTCCATCGAGAGGGCCCGAACCTGGGTAAAACAAAGTGTCCCCTGTCTCCTGTTACCATCCGGCCTAGACGCACAGTTCGGGACCCCCTACCCGAGATCCGCCGGTTTTGACACCGACAGTCCCCCTCTCATCATCCATGCCTTCTGCTTCATCTCTCATACGCGTGCACAATGGCGAAGACAGGGGCAGTAAGGGCCCTGCCCCCCTCCCCCCTAACATCACTATATATCAAGGCTAATATGAATGTGATCATTAGACAATTGCTGCTAAAAATGGTTTAAGTTCATGAATTGACCCTCCTTGTAAAGGATTAGCAATGCTTGGCCCCTAGCTCATTTATTTTTCATGGCTCCGCCACTGCGCGCATCAGCGCACGTGTTCGCCCTCTCTCTCTAAATATCGATCTCACACTTGTGCATTCCTTCATAGTCTCCCTCCACTCGGCCCCTCGCACCATCTTCTAGCACCCCACCGGATTTTGCCACATGTACAATCTAGCAGACTCCATGGTTGAACTTAAGCATAATGCACAAACCTCAAAACAACAGTGGTTCTCTTTTGTTCTAGAATCTTCCGTATCATAACTTTCCAAACTTTTTTCTAGTTTAATTGCCATTATTTGTTTTTACTTTATGCTTTACAACGCACAATTCCATGAATCATAAAATAGATTAAGGGCTTCTTTGATTCAAAGGATTCTCAAAGGAATTTTGGAGGATTCTAATCATTAGGAATTTTTCCTATCTTGGTTGTTTGATTCATAGGATTGTAAACCATAGGAATTTTTCCATATGATTCATTTGCACTAGATTTCATAGGAAACATCCCATCCACTCAAACCTCTTTGAAAGAATTCTGCGTTTTTTCTATGCACAATCAAACACTCGTACAATCATGTAGGATTCAAGACGACATTCCACTATAATCCCATGTTTTTCCTATTCCCGCGTTCTTAATTTTTTTTATAAAAACTAATTGATTTTGAATGAGATGAACTATAAGAATTAAACGAAGGGCTACATCAGGCATATATGACTCATATCTTACATGCTATAGTGTGGTATTTATTCATAATTTGGTTGCAAAATCTGATGCGTGCAATGCACGTGTACCTTACTAGTACTTCGAGTATGTGCAAACACGTAAATTAGAGTACCAATGGCACGCTACACAGTGTCTCTTACAGTTCATAAAGCCACGTGGCACATGTGTAGGCATTATCACGACCTCCTTGCGTGGATTGATCACAGTGACGTGCTGCTGGTTCCGGAAGAATGTACCCGTCCTCCCTGAGCCATACTGGCGGTACATGCACGAAGCGAAGATGTGCACGCACGCCATGCACGCACTCATTCCTCGCACGCACACGCGGGTACACGGGCGGATGCAATTTTGTACCAAGATCCACCCCATGTGATAATTTGACGCATGTAAAGTCGTTTACTTCATTGATGGTCAATTAATACAGCGCATGCAAATTGAGTGGACGTGAGGGCGGAAGAAAGACATTATTACTCCACTGCCCGCATGCGAGTAGTTAAAT
The DNA here is from genome assembly GCA_034509565.1 of Triticum monococcum. Classification (NCBI taxonomy): domain Eukaryota; kingdom Viridiplantae; phylum Streptophyta; class Magnoliopsida; order Poales; family Poaceae; genus Triticum; species Triticum monococcum. The sequence goes on from CM067842.1 coordinate 613,122,445, forward strand.
CATGGGTTGCTAGTAGTACTTCCATTGGTCTCCTTCGTATTTTGTGCCAATTTTTGACAGTAACATAATATTTACGCATTTGAGCAGTGTAGTACTTGAAATTTATGTTCCGCTAAACTCACCGGGAGCCGTTTCGGGCCTAGAAACCAAAACCATCAATTAATCTTTATCTTGTTCCCATCACATTCGAAAGCCTGCTCACACCTACTAGTAGTACGTACCAAACCTGAACGTGTTCCCACTATGCAGGTATTAGTACTAGTGCTAGTACTTAGGTTGAATAATATACCATGATCTGAAATTCTTAAATGTTATAGAGTCTTCACATAGTTGCATAATTATTTGACTACTTATTGATCTTCACTTATATCTTTCGAAGTAGTTTGTCATTTGCTCTAGCGCTTCACTTATATCCTTTTAGAGCACAACGGTGGTTTTATTTTGAAGAAATTGTTAAACTCTCATGCTTCACTTATATTATTTTGATAGTCTCTTAGAACAGCATGGTAATTTGCTTTGGTTATGAATTTAGTCCTAATATGATAGGCATCCAAGAGGGATATAATAAAAACTTTCATATAAAGTGCATTGAATACTATGAGAAGTTTGATACCTGATGATTGTTTTGAGATATGAAGATGGTGACATTAGAGTCATGCTAGTTGAGTACTTGTGAATTTTAGAAATACTTGTGTTAAAGTTCGTGATTCCTGTAGCATGCACGTATGGTGAACCGTTATGTGATGAAGTTGGAGCATGATTTATTTATTGATTGTCTTCCTTATGAGTGGTGGTTGGGGACGAGTGATGGTCTTTTCCTACAAATCTATCCCCCTAGGAGCATGCACATAGTACTTTGTTTTGATAACTAATAGATTTTTGCAATAAGTATGTGAGTTCTTTATGACTAATGTTGAGTCCATGGATTATACGCACTCTCACCCTTCCAGCATTGCTAGCCTCTCTTGTGCCGCGTAACTTTCGCCGGTACCATAAACCCACCATTTACCTTCCTCAAAACAGCCACCATACCTACCTTTTATGGCATTTCCATAGCCATTCCGGGATATAATGCCATGCAACTTTCCACCGTTCCGTTTGTTATGACACGCTTCATCAGTGTCATATTGCTTTGCATGATCATGTAGTTGACATTGTATTTGTGGCAAAGCCACCTTCATAATTCTTTCATACATGTCACACATGAGTCATTGCACATCCCAATACACTGCCGGAGGCATTCATATAGAGTCATATTTTGTTCTAATTATCGAGTTGTAATTCTTGAGTTGTAAGTAAATAAAAGTGTGATGATCATCATTATTAGAGCATTGTCCCATGTGAGTAAAGGATGATGGAGACTATGATTCTCCCACAAGTCGGGATGAGACACCGGATGAAAAAAGAAAAAAAATAAAGAAGGCCATAAAAAAGAGAAGGCCCAAAAAAATGAGAGAAAAAGAGAGAAGGGGCAATGCTACTATTCTTTTACCACACTTGTGCTTCAAAGTAGCACCACGATCTTCATGATAGAGAGTCTCCTATGTTGTCACTTTCATATACCAGTGGGAATCTTTCATTATAGAACTTGGCTTGTATATTCCAATGATGGGCTTCCTCAAAATTCCCTAGGTCTTCGTGAGCAAGCGAGTTGGATGCACACCCACTTAGTTTCTTTTTGAGCTTTCATACACTTATAACTCTAGTGCATCCATTGTATGGCAATCCCTACTCACTCATATTGATATATATTGATGGGCATCTCCATAGCCCATTGATACGCCTAGTTGATGTGAGACTATCTTCTCCTTTTTGTCTTCTCCACAACCACCATTCTATTCTACCTATAGGGCTATGTCCATGGCTCACGCTCATGTATTACGTGAAGATTGAAAAAAATTGAGAACATCAAAAGTATGAAACAATTGCTTGGCTTGTCATTGGGGTTGTGCATGATTTAAATATTTTGTGTGATGAAGATAGAGCGTAGCCAGACTATATGATTTTGTAGGGATAGCTTTCTTTGGCCATGTTATTTTGAGAAGACATGATTACTTTGTTAGTATGCTTGAAGTATTATTATTTTTATGTCAATATTAAACTTTTGTCTTGAATCTTATGGATCTGTATATTCTTTCCACAATAAAGAAAACTACATTGATAATTATGTTAGGTAGCATTCCACATCAAAAAATTCTGTTTTATCATTTACCTACTCGAGGACGAGCATGAATTAAGCTTGGGGATGCTTGATACGTCTCCAACGTATCTATAATTTTTGATTGGTCCATGCTATTATATTATCCATCTAGGACATTTTATATGCATTTATATGCTATTTTATATGATTTTTGGGACTGACATATTAACCTAGAGCCCAGTGCTAGTTTTTGTTTTTTCCTTGTTTTTGAGTTTTGCAGAAAAGGAATACCAAACGGGGTCCAATTGACGTGCCAATTTTTGATAATTTTCTATGGACAAAAAGAAGACCCCAAAGTAAAAGAGTTGGGCCAAGAGAGTCCCGGGCCGTCCACGAGGGTGGGGGGCGCGCCCACCCCCCTCCCCAGGCGCGTGGGCCTGCCTCATGGACGACTCGGGCACCTACTTGACGTGAGACCGATGCCAAAAATTCCTATAAATACAGAAACCTCCAGAAAATAACCTAGATCGGGAGTTCCGCCGCCAGAAGCCTCCGTAGCCACCGAAAACCAATCTAGACCCGTTTCGGCACCCTGCCGGAGGGGGGAATCCCTCTTCGGTGGCCATTTTCATCATCCGAGCGCTCTCCATGATGAGGAGGGAGTAGTTCTCCCTCGGGGCTGAGGGTATGTACCTGTAGCTATGTGTTTGATCTCTCTCTCTCTCTCTCTCTCTCTCTCGTGTTCTTGAGTTGGCACGATCTTGATGTATCGCGAGCTTTGCTATTATAGTTGGATCTTATGATGTTTCTCCCCCTTTACTCTCTTGTCATGAATTGACTTTTCCCTTTGAAGTTTTCTTATCGGATTTAGTCTTTAAGGATTTGAGAACACTTGATGTATGTCTTGCATGTGCTTATCTGTGGTGACAATGGGATATCATGTGATCCACTTGATGTATGTTTTGGTAACCAACTTGCGAGTTCCGTGACCTCGTGAACTTATGCATAGGGGTTGGCACACGTTTTCTTCTTGACTCTCCGGTAGAAACTTTGGGGCACTCTTTGAAGTTCTTTGTGTTGGTTGAGTAGATGAATCTGAGATTGTGTGATGCATATCGTATAATCATACCCACGGATACTTGAGGTGACATTAGAGTATCTAGGTGACATTAGGGTTTTGGTTGATTTGTGTCTTAAGGTGTTATTCTAGTACGAACTCTAGGATAGATTGAACGGAAGTAATAGCTTCGTGTTATTTTACTACGGACTCTTGAATAGATGGATCAGAAAGGATAACTTTGAGGTGGTTTCGTACCCTACCATAATCTCTTCATTTGTTCTCTGCTATTAGTGACTTTGGAGTGACTCTTTGTTGCATGTTGAGGGATAGTTATATGATCCAATTATGTTATTATTGTTGAGAGAACTTGCACTGGTGAAAGTATGAACCCTAGGCCTTGTTTGAACGCATTGCAATACCGTTTGTGCTCACTTTTATCATTAGTTACCTTACTGTTTTTATATTTTCAGATTACAAAAACCTTTATCTAACATCCATATTGCACTTGTATCACCATCTCTTCGCCGAACTTGTGCACCTATACAATTTACCATTGTATTGGGTGTGTTGGGACACAAGAGACTCTTTGTTATTTTGTTGTAGGGTTGTTTGATACAGACCATCTTCATCCTACACCTCCCACGGATTGATAAACCTTAGGTCATCCACTTGAGGGAAATTTGCTACTGTCCTACAAACCTCTCCACTCGGAGGCCCAACAACGTCTAGAATAAGGTTGTGTAGTAGACATCAGGTCCCGAACCGTGCGTCTGAGGTTGATGGTAATAGGAGACAGGGAACACAATGTTTACCCAGGTTTGAGCCCTCTCGAGGGAGGTAAAACCCTACGTCCTGCTAGATTAATATTGATGAGTATGGGGGTTACAAGAGTTGATCTACCACGAGATCGTAATGGCTAAAACCCTAGAAGTCTATCCTATCTGATTATGATTATCCCTATGAAATAAATCCTCCAGTTTATATAGACATCAGAGGGGACTAGGGTTGTACAAAGTCGGTTACATAGAAAGGAAATTGTACATCCGAATGCCAAGCTTGCCATCCACGCCAAGGAGAGTCCCATATGGACATGGGTGGAAGTCTTCGGTATTGTATCTTCATATCCCATCAGTCCGGCCACGTCCAACAGGCCGGACGCCTGAGGACCCCTTAGTCTAGGACTCCCTCACTTCTTCTTGTTCCGACCGATCAAGCACCGAACGTACGACACCTCCGAGTTCTGCACACGTTCAGCTCGATGATGTCCCTCGAACTCTTCATCCGGAAAAGTGTTGAGGGAGAGTTCTATCGGCACAACGGCGTGGTGATGGTGATGGTGAAGTGATCCGCGCAGGGCTTCGCCTAAGGACTACGAAGATATGACCGAAGGCATAAATTGTGGAGGGGGGCGCCGCACACAGCTAACAATTGTTTGTGTGTGTTCTAGCGGTGCCCCCCTCATATATATATATAGGCTGTAGGGGAGGAGAGGTAGCCAAGGGGGTGCCCCAAGTAGGAGGAATTCTACTTGGGGTCCTCCCAATTCGGCCTCCCCCCTTTCCTATTCCTATTCGGACTAGGAAGGGAAGAGTGGGAAGGGGGAATCCCATTCCATTTTTCCTTTCCTCCTTCCCCTTTTCTACTCCAATTTGTCCAACCCATATGGGGGCATGGTGCACCAGCCACTTAGGGGTTGGTCAGTCCCTCTCTTGGCCCATTAGGCCCATATAGTTTGTCGGGGGTTGCCCGGAACCCCTTTCGGTGACCCAATGCGTACCCGGTACCCCCGAAACACTTTCGGTGTCCGAATACTCACTACAAAAAAATACACTTCCGTGATAATACGTGTTTGTCATGGTAGGTCGCTTTTTTGTCATGCAAGTACATCCATGACAAATTTATCACAGAATCAAGATAGTCATACATGTGCTGTCGTAGAAGTGTTCCATGACATTACCAAAATTATCATCACGGAAGTGTCCACTTCCATGACAATAAATCGCGCGTCATAGAAGTGCTTTCGTCAAGGGTGACCGACACGTGGCATCCACCATAACGGAACGCCGTTAAGCTATCGGGTCGGGTTTTGGATCCGATAACCCGTTAATAGCCCCGACCAATGGGGATTTTCCACGTGTAAAATCATCATTGGCTAGAGGAAACACGTGTCGGCTCATCGTTGGGACAGATGTCATCCACTCAATGGACAGAAGGCGCCTATGATATGTCGACACGTGGCATGACCCAATAGTGGCCCATTCCTATGAAAAGGCCGGCCCATTTGACTTGGTCAAAAGCTGGCGGGCTGGCCCATGGAAAGCCTGTTAACGGCATGTTCGCATATAGCCCATTTATAGCCCGCTAACCCAAGGCCCGTTACGCCCTATCCGAACTAGGCCTAGTAGCGTCATCTGGGCCGTCCAATATGATTCCAGCCCGTTTTCACTTATGGCCCATGTATAGCCCATGACGTCTTTCGGCCCATATGAGGCCCTTGTAACTCTTGGCCCATTAGCGGCCCGTGCTGAAACTGGCCCGTAATGAACAGTGTATCACTTTACACCCATTAACGGCCCGTGGAGAAACTGGCCTGTAATGAACAGTGTATCACTTTATACCCATTAATGACCCATTATTCTGTTGGGCCGTCTCCAACCCATGTTATCTTTCGGCCTTCTCAGAGCCCATTTATTCTTGGGCTCATTTCCAGCATTCGTTTACTTACGGCCCGTTACTGTCATTTTCTTCTTGTGGGCCAAATTTAGCCCGTGGTTACAGTCGGCCCGTTTGTGGTCCGTTAATACGTTGGGCCGTTTTCATATCGTCATCAAATACAACCTATTAACGATGGCCCGTTATGGTCGGCCCATGAACGGACGATTCCAACTCTAGCCCGTTTACGGCTAGAATGCGGTCTGTTTGGCCCATGTTTGGCCAATCGATCATACGGCCCGTATAAGGCCCACTGTTTCTACGGCCCATAGAAGGCCCACTGTTTCTACGGCCCATAGGAGGCCCAGTGTCACTACAGTAAATATTAGCCCATGGTTATTCTGGCCTAGTTTTAAAAAATAGGTTATTGCAGCCACTAGCAAACCGCAGAAAAAGAACTGCACTGCCAACAAGCAAACAAATAAACAAGACAACAAGGAAATAAATAAGCAAGAAACTTACACTATGCTATTATGGCTATTACACATATTACATCCACTGGGTATCAAAGTTCGCCACCACTAAAAATATAGGGAACACAACAGCATATAAACACCGCAGCAAAACAAGTCCAGAACTGAAACCACTTCAGAAGAGCTCAAGAAACAATATCCTGGGTACCCATAATGCTGGCAAGATGCTTAGCAAGCTTATTAAGTTTCTCTTGTTTGGCGCTTAAGTCCTCCAGTGCTTGCTGTTGCACCAGAAAGTATGCATCTGAATTCTGCAGGGACTTCCTCAGTCCTTCGGTTTCCTGTCGCATAACATCTGATCGATGTCTTTCAACTTGAAGTTGAGACTCAAGAAGCCGAACTGATTCAGGCAATGAGTTAGAAGAGTTGGTGCCAGCAGTAGTAGCCAGTAACTCGAACACTACATCAAGACAGGACTTTGGGGTTGTCTCAGTGTCTTCAATATAGTTTTTATCAGCTTTCTTGGAGACCAACAGGGATGTCTCACTATCTTGAACATTATCTGCATTACTTCCTTTACCATTGCATAACAGGGTACTCTTCCCCAATATTTTATCCGCGTTCTAGAAGAGAAACAAACAAACACATATCAGGTTTACAATGTAGTATATGAAACTCATTTTCGTAAACCAGTTCAGTAGTAAGGTGGACAGGATAACAGCATGAAACAAACATATATCTATGTAGTATGGTCACCGTATGGTCTATATCATTCTAGTTTATGTTGCCAAATCAAGATAGATACAGTTCGAATCATATCTATTTAAGACAAAGCAGCATAGACAGAATATAATTGTGGGAAACTACACAGCAATAACAACACTTGTAATGTGCATGGCATGAGAACATAACTGTTTATTCAATTGAAACTGAAATCAACATAGAGCAAGTTACAACAGCAAATAGCCAAACACATTGAAGAAACAGGTTTAAAACATACCTGTTGCGCCATTGGAGTTTCAATTGCATCCTTCAAATTTGAAATTAGTTGGTATCAGTAAATACAGTGATGCAAGAGTAAAGTAGTATGAACCATAGCTATGGAACCTTTCCTGAGAACAATTCTTCTTCTGCTTTAAGCATTGACTTCGGGTTTGGAGTGGTGGTCCTCGTGATTTGGGCACTGCAGCTGCCTTACTAACTGCTCGCGTTTGGGTGCTCTATGGTGGAGACGGTGCTGTGTCAACGTGAACTGGGTGTCTATCTACTGGGGTTGGGGTTAGAATGGGTGTAGCTGGTTCTCTGTCCAACTGGGTAGGGGTACAATCTGCATGAGTGTGGGTTATGTGTGATGGGGCTGGTTCTTGGGCAAGTACAACCGTGGTTCTATCTGCATCGACAGGTAGCACGATCTTTTCTGAAGACCATGTTTTTACTCCCACATATACTGCCATCACTCCCTCCAATTGAAATGGCTGAATAAACAAGAAAAGTAATTGAATGTACAGACATTGTAAGATAGACAGGTGCAATGATAGTAGGGAAGAAAACAGGGCATGAAATAATTCACATTTATGTTGTCTAAGCAAACAGAATAGCAGGACATAATTTCACATATATGATGGCTAATTAAACAGGATAGCATGACACAATTTCACATGTATGATGGCTAACTAAACAAGATAGAATGACATACTTCAAAATATGATGACTATGTAAACAAGATGACATGATATAACTATACAATGTGTCTATTAAAGTGGTTGGCATGCCATAAATCACAAACATACTGTCGATGGAAACATGATGGCATGATATAATTCACGAGTAGAATGACATAATTTAAATATGATGACTATGTAAACATGGTGAGATTATATAACTATATTATGTCTTTATAAAATGGGTTGGCATGCCATAATTCAGATACATGTTGTCTATGTAAACATCATGGCATGACATAATTCAAATATATGATTTATATACTAAGGAAGTGAGTAGAGGGCAATCGCATATATGATGTGTCAACTAAGGAGATGGCATTCAATATTGTGTATATGATGTAAAAACTAAGCATTGCAATACAACATATGCATTATATGAGTAATATAACCCTGCCAAGTTTGAGCATACACCTAAGGGGGATAATAGGACTGGTCATCTGCCTCTGAATCCTCCTCTGAAGAGCTATCTGTAACCAGCAAGATATCTGCTTCAGCAGGTAGCATTGTCTGCTCTGAAGACCTTGTTTTCACTCTAGATTTCTCCAAGACAAATTTAAATGACTGATGCACAGGAAGAGCAGATGAATATACAAACATTGTCGACAAAAGCAATGAGAAATACAAAAAAGGACGGCATGATATAATTCACATATATGACGCTTGCCTAAACAGCATGGCATTGCATAATTCACATACATAATGCCTTGCAACAAGATAACATTGCATAATTCACATATATAATGTCTTGCAACAAGATGGCATTGCATAATTCACATATATGGTAATTAGACACTAAACAGGTGGCATTCACACAAAGCATGTCTAAACTAAGCAAATGACATAGCAATGCAAGATACCATACGCACGATATGAGCAAAATAACCTTGCCAAGTTAGGGCATGCACCTTGGGGGGGGAATATGATTGGTCATATGTCTCTGAATCCTCCTCCGAGGAGCTATCGGTAACCAGCAAGACATGCGCTTCGTCAGATAGCATTGTCTGCTCTAAAGACCTTGTTTCCACTCCAGATTTTTCCATGACCATGCCAAATGGCTGATGCATAGGAAGAGTAATTGAATGTACTAAAATTGTTGACAAATTTAACACATAATAAAAAAATTATGGCATGATATAATTCACATATAAGATGACTGGCTAACCAGGGTGGCATTGCAAAATTCACATATATGATGCCTGGCTAGACAAGATGGCATTGCATGATTCACATATACGACAAAGAAACTAAACAGATGGCATTGACACAAAGCATGTCTAAACTAAGCAGATGACATCTTTAATGTATACAGTAAGCACTGCAAGGAACCATATGCATGATATTACTAACATCAGCATGCCAAGTTAGAGCGAAGACCTCATGGTGTAAATAGGAGTGGTCTTCTCCTTCTGAATCCCCCTCATAACAGTTATCTTCCTCTTGATTACGACACGAAATGGGTGGAGGGGGGCTGCCTTTGCGCCCACCATGGAACGATGTCTGCATGAAATTTTATTGCCACGGAAGGCTCGTCTCGTTTGCTCTACATGATCAGTTCCATTGTGTACAATAACTGGCATGCATAGGAATAAAACATAGTGAGATTATGTAAGGAGTGCATGCACAAATCTAGAGTGATGGTAGCAAACTGTGGATAGACCCAAAACCAATGATAGTAGGCAGATAATAGCTTTAGTTAAAAAATACAGAGAATGGCTCCTTTAATGTTTGTTTGCACCCAACATGAAACTCAAAGTAGACACCGGAGATTAACCAGATAGTAGACAGATAGTACTGATTGCTGCCCCAATATGTACCCCACAACCATTTAAAAACTCAAGTTTCAGCATTAGTTTGGACCTGACTCGGAGGCTAATAGGTGAACACGACGATAATGTAGCATGTCATCATATTAAGCGACGCATAATGTAAGCAGACACGGAAGAGTGCGACCTTTCTTGCGGACCCGTGTAGTCCTCAAGGTCATCTGCTCAGTTGATGATGGTAATGCAGTTGTCGTGGCTGCCGGTGGTGGGGAAGAAGATCTGAGGCGGCGAAAGACAGTCTGGAGAGCGAATCCCTACTGTGGTGAACCCTTCTGTTGTTGGAGCAGCTGAGCTGGGGTGGAACACAGCGCCGCAGGAGCAGGACAAACCACACAAGGTTTTCTTTGACACATATCTATAACAGGAGTAATTGAGTAAGGGCTTGTTTGAATTTGACGATTCTAACAATGCAAGGATAGGAAATAGATAGGAATAGGATAGGAATGCACGTGCAAAACAGAGAATTTAAAAACACAGGATTTCTGCCAATCTGGGTGTTTGATTCACAACAATTGGAAGATCACAGGATGCAAAAAAGCATGGTGAGATTAAGTCAAACCACAAGAAAATGTATGGTTATAATGCTATTATGCTACTATCTCTTAGTCTTGTGCTTGATGAATAGGAATATGAAAAGGAGGAGAAGTGGAAATTAGAATTCCTATGGTTTTTCTTCCAAGGAGACACTAAAGGAACAAATCCTACAGTTTTCCTTTGATCCATTCCTTTGCACCAAATTCATGAAAAGTAGTACCATAGGAAACTTTCCAATTCTTATGTTTTTCATTCACTTTTCCTTTCAAGCACTGGCGATTCTAGTAGGCAGGCTTGAGCAAGGAAAATCCTACACTAAAAAAATGTTTTGTGCTACTTCTATTACTTTGGACCCAGGCCACTACCATACTAGCTCAACTCCCAGGCCCATTGACAAATGCACGGCTCAAACGCGTAGAGATAAATAATGATGGCGTTCAAGAGAGTCCATCACGGATAGCTAAGTTGCCTGGAACCTCACTTCTTGTCATATAGTAGGATAAAATAATCGTATTTCCCGTTACTACGAGTGCTCAGTGGACAATATATATAACATGCAGAGAAAAAAGAGATGCAACAAGTGTACAACCTCTTTGGCGAAGCCATGCGATCTCAGCGTGATTGGGTTGGCCGGTGAGGATGCTCCGGCTGACTTGGCTGTCGGAGGAGGGGAAGAAGATCTTAGGCGTCTGGTGATGGAGCCCGAGGTACTACTCCACTGTGATGGAGGGTTTCGTCGTTGGAGCAGCTCCGGTGAGTTGTACGATGCCGAGGCTGAAGCAGGACGAGAGACAACGACAACGTTAACCTGAGTGGAATTCTAATAGCATCTCCAATACATGACGTAAAATACATAACCACAAAGAGCTAGATGTAAAATACATCAGCCGCTCATCTCTGAACTTAACTGTCGAAACTAAATTTAACTGTCGAAGCTAAACTTAACTGTCGAAACTGAACTTAACTATCGAAACTGAATTTTGCAGTCGAAACTGAATTTTGCTGTCGAAACTGAACGCACTAGCAAGGTGAGGCTACACGTCGGTCGACTGACTTTTTCATCTCTGGTCAGTCCATTTTGCAGCCGTTGGATACAAAATCAAGGGCCTGCGGTTCATCTTCAACCTCCACCCCCCTCAGCCGGCCAAACAGCAGCCCCCCCGCCGCCCGCGGCCGACGGTGCGCTGCCCCGCCCGCCCCGAAAACACTCCCCACCACCGGTCCACCGCCGCCCCGGCCATCCCTCTAGCCCCACCCCCCCCACCCCCGTGCCGAGCTTTTTCTCCGGCGATCCCCACACCACCGCCCCGCCAACGCCCCGCCACTGCCAGTGACCACCGCCTCCATCCCGAACCTTAAGATAGATAGTGGGGTACCTCTCCGGCGAGCTCCCCTCCCCGCTGCGGCTGGTTCTTCCTTCGCCCCGGCGGCATCGGAGTGAAGTGTAGCTAAATCGGAGCAGCATTGCAAGCAAGAGCAAAAGCGAGAGCAGCAGCGCGAGCAAGAGCAATAGCAAGAGCAGACCAGGTAGGGGACTCAGAGCAAGAGCAGAGCAGCAGCGCGAGCGAGAGCTAAAGCAGCAGCAGGTCCTACTGATGTGGACGTCGCCGCCGAGGGAGCAACGCCGTGGAGGAAGTGGCCGGCGACGCCGCCGTGGATGGAGCCGCGTCGTGTCGGCTCGGGACCGAGCGCCGGCAGCACCATGAGATCGAATCAAGAAGAAAATGCGGCGATTAGTGTACAACCTCTTTGGTGGCGCCGATTAGGCCGCAGCTTCATCCAAGGAAACAGTGATGATGCTGCTCTTCCAGTGGTGCAGGTGAAGACGGCGGCGTGGGAATGGAGGTGGCGCGAAAGACGAGGGGAACATCGTGGCAGCTCCTTAGAGGTGGAGAACGGTGTGGCTGAACCGGCGGGACGATGAGATCGACAATGGATCCTCATCCGATACGGTGGATGAGGGACGTCGAGGTGTTGCTGTGGACGACGTCGTCGGGGAAGAGGCTCCGGCTGGGTGGCGGACGGAGCAGGGTGTGGGGTTTCGTCGTGGGTTTTAGCGGCCTCGGTGTACGAATGGGTGGGCGGATGGGATGGCAGTGGGGAACCATGGCTTAGAGACGCGCTTTTCCGAAATGTGGGGTAAGTTACGAAAGCACCCCAACCAATTTGAGGCAGTTCTTTCGGTTCAGGGGTACCACGGGCATTTCGCATGTGGGGATTTCACAGGAGGTGGGAGTTTTCGCGCGCGTTGTAATTTCGGAATAGCAAGGCGTGGGTTGAGATGGAGGGAGTTGTCGGAGCACAACGAGACAAAGATATATCTTAAATATTTCCGGCTAACAAGGGGCGGGTTGAAGAGGCGGGATTTTTGCAGCACGATAGACAGAGACGCTAGCTTGAATTTTCGGCATAACAAGGCGCGGCTTGAAATTTCGGAAGAACAAGCTTAACGTGTACCCAAAAAAAGACAATTTGCACCTCAACATGCAGAACACACACACAAACACCATTTAGACTAGAGTAAGGTACACGTGCATTGCACGCATGAGATTTGTCAACGAAATTATGAATAAATACCACATTATAGCATGCAAGATTTGAGTCATATATGCATGATGTAGATGTTCGTTTAATTCTTATAGTTCATTTCATTCAAAATCATCTAGTTTTTATAAGAAGCTAATCTATTTTAAGATTCATGGAATTGTGCGTCGCAAGACATAAAGTAAAAACAAATAATGGCAAATCATGTAGAAAAACATTTGGGCAATTCTGATATGGAAGATTCTAGAACAAATAAGAAGAGCTTGTGTTTTTATGTTTGTGCATTATGCTTAAGTTCAACCATGGAGTCTTCTAGATTATACATGTGGCAAAATCTGGTGGAATCTAGATGATATCCAACGGCAATTAGTGCTCAAATTTGCCATCTTTGGACCATCGGATTCGCCTCATCCAATGACCATCTTTCAAACCTGCACATAATATAAAAAATATATAAAATATAATATATATATAGGGGTATAGATATAGATATGTGATGCAAAAGCCGCCCATCATCTCCAATTAGAATAGTGTATCCATGCACGGATGCGACGTGGCCAAATGATGTCTGCCATCGGTATCTCAAATTCAAGTCAGTCTGACCTTGTTTAATGTGTATACATTACAACATGCTCATTTCCAAACCACACCGCGCAGATCTCCGTTATATTCATGCATGCATGGGTTTCAAACATCAGGATCTCTTATTCAAATATTTGAATTCAACTTTACATTGATTGTTACCTCACCTATTCAGCTATTCTTTTACACCCACACAGTAGTCTTCTCTTTATAATTGTACCACTAACTTTCTCTCGTGCATGCATGCACACACACTACAAGTCGGCATTATCCATCGCACGCATGCAATCTTTTTCGTCAGGCCGGTCTCCCATGAAGGCACACACCAACACACATCCCCCTCTCCATCATATCGGGCATTCTTTATCTCTCACGCGTGCATGCGCAACGATCGATGTTCCTCTATATGTGTGTGTGTATAGCTAGGTCTTTCATAGTTTTCCACACAAACCGATCAATCGATATATCTAGTGAGGTCTCACCCTCTTTCCCATGTCCACATCGATCAATCTATACCTCTCTATATAGGATTAACATATATAGCTAATACACCCACATTAATTATGTATCCAACGTCCCCCTCTCATCATCCATGCCTTCCGCTTCATCTCTCAAACGCGTGCACAATGGCGAAGACAGGGGGCAGTAAGGGCCCTGCCCCCTCCCTCCTAACATCACTATATATCAAGGCTAATATGAATGTGATCATTAGACAATTGCTGCTAAAAATGGTTTAAGTTCATGAATTGACCCTCCTTGTAAAGGATTAGCAATGCTTGGCCCCCTAGCTCATTTATTTTTCATGGCTCCGCCACTGCGCGCATCAGCGCACGTGTTCACCCTCTCTCTCTAAATATCGATCTCGCACTTGTGCATTCCTTCATAGTCTCCCTCCACTCGGCCCCGCGCATCATCTTCTAGCCCCCCACCGGATTTTGCGACATGTACAATCTAGCAGACTCCATGGTTGAACTTAAGCATAATGCACAAACCTCAAAACAACAGTGGTTCTCTTTTGTTCTAGAATCTTCCGTATCATAACTTTCCAAACTTTTTTCTAGTTGAATTGCCATTATTTGTTTTTACTTTATGCTTTACAACGCACAATTCCATGAATCATAAAATAGATTAAGGGCTTCTTTGATTCAAAGGATTCTCAAAGGAATTTTGGAGGATTCTAATCATTAGGAATTTTTCCTATCTTGGTTGTTTGATTCGTAGGATTGTAAACCATAGGAATTTTTCCATATGATTCATTTGCACTAGATTTCATAGGAAACATCCCATCCACTCAAACCTCTTTGAAAGAATTCTGCGTTTTTTCTATGCACAATCAAACACTCGTACAATCCTGTAGGATTCAAGACGACATTCCAGTATAATCCCATGTTTTTCCTATTCCCGCGTTCTTAGCTTTTTTTATAAAAACTAATTGATTTTGAATGAGATGAACTATAAGAATTAAACGAAGGGCTACATCAGGCATATATGACTCATAGCTTACATGCTATAGTGTGGTATTTATTCATAATTTGGTTGCAAAATCTGATGCGTGCAATGCACGTGTACCTTACTAGTACTTCGAGTATGTGCAAAACACGTAAATTAGAGTACCAATGGCATGCTACACAGTGTCTCTCTTACAGTTCATGAAGCCACGTGGCACATGTGTAGGCATTGTCGCGACCTCCTTGCGTGGATTGATCACAGTGATGTGTTGCTGGTTCCAGAAGAATGTACTCGTCCTCCCTGAGCCATACTGGCGGTACATGCATGAAGCGAAGATGTGCACGCACGCCATGCACGCACTCATTCCTCGCATGCACACGCGGGTACACGGGCGGACGCAATTTTGTACCAAGATCCACCCCATGTGATAATTTGACGCGTGTAAAGTCGTTTACTTCATTGATGGTTAATTAATACAGCGCATGCAAATTGAGTGGACGTGAGGGCGGAAGAAAGACATTATTACTCCACTGCGCGCATGCGAGTAGTTAAATCGTGGGTTGCTAGTAGTACTTCCATTGGTCTCCTTCGTATTTTGTGCCGATTTTTGACAGTAACATAATATTTACGCATTTGAGCAGTGTAGTACTTGAAATTTATGTTCCGATAAACTCGCCGGGAGCCGTTTCGGGCCTCGAAAAGAAAACCATCAATTAATCTTTACCTTGTTCCCATCACATTCGAAAGCCTGCTCACACCTACTAGTAGTACGTACCAAACCTGAACGTGTTCCCACTATGCAGGTATTAGTACTAGTGCTAGTACTTAGGTTATAAAAAGGGGAAATACCTAATCGAAAATCACTCTACCTTTCCTCCTCATAAGTGCTTCTTCTTCGTCCGTCGTTGCCATGGCCGGTGAGCAGAGCTCTAGGTCGTGAACTACTCGTAACAAGGGAGCGACAACCAAGGCTACGGAAAAAAAGAGGGCTCGCCGCCATGCAGAGACCTCGAAAGATCTCTCACGGGCAGGCGATGGCTCCCAGGAGCGCCCTAGCCGTGGAGGTGAACATGCCGAGCCGGCGGAGTTGGAGTCGTTATCCCTCGACGGCATGCCCGATCATCTCAATAAGCAGAAGGAGTTCATCCAAGGCTTGATGGAGTTGCTGAAGAAGAGCCTCGACGACATGCCCGCTGAGCTCAATCAGCAGGGGGAGTTGACTGCCGGCTTGGTGATGCTGCTGAAGAAGAGCATTGCCTCGGAGAAGAAGGCGACCGGCGAAATCCTGCGACTTCGGGAGGACAATGCGAAGCTCTGCCACGAGATCGACCTGTTGAAGGAGAAGAACGCCGGATGGAAGAGGCTGCATGAGAATAGTAGTTCCTCGATGAAGATGCTGCAGGCCCTCGCCATGGAACAGAAGGAAGAGTTGGCGAAGCTCCGCATCGAGCACCCAGCTGCTATCAAGGTACGTAATATGGTCGTGGAACAGATGATGAAGTCTCGCAATGATGAAGATGGCGGAGGAGACGCGCAAGGAGATGGAGGTCGTGGAGGCAATGAAGAAGCAGTTACGACTCCGCGACGAATTAGATCATTTGGGGTGATAATCTTCCTTCTTCTTTTGCTCCTATATTTCATCTTTTGCTTCGGGTGTTTCGCAGCACGTGTCACGTTCTCTGCGAGGCATGAATAGAACAATGTTTTTTGAGGGAATGAATAGAACAATGCTAACAATGAGATGACTAGCAAATTAGATCATTTTTTATCGCCATATGGCACTGGGCTGCCGTGTTTCGTGCTCCTCCGTCGCAGTACTACTCCAGTGGAAAACTTGAGTATACCGCACGGTTCTTTGCTCCTCCTCGATCATGTCGTCGGCGCATTTATACGAGCAGTCAAATCACAAGGCCCCGCCTTCCAGCAGTAATGAGCCGTCAAATCACAAAGGCCCTCACCTCTCGTGAAACCGACCAAGCTAGACTGCCCCGCCCTCTAGCCTTTTAAAAAATGTATACTTTTGTACAGCAGTAGTATCGATGGATTGCGCCATGGAGCAAAACTTGAAATTAAAAAAAGGTGGTACATATAGAGAGCGCTCGTTGCCAAATTATGCATATAGTACTATTAAAAAGGCTAGTCACTATAATGGTGTCCAGCACAACCCACCCCTCAAATAAAACTAAGAGGGTGCTTGGATACGTTTTAGTCCCATGACTAAAAGTAGTGGGACTAAAACATGCTAGCCTCACCCATGCTTGGATCCAAATACTAAAAAGGCTAAAATCAAGTTAATGAGCATTTATTATCCTCCAAACCCTCCAATCCAGAACTCGCCTGTGTTAAAGGAGAGGAGTTAAATGAGTAGAGACTGGACTAATCCACATTTTAGTAGGGGTACCCCTGACTAAATTTTTTTAGTCTCAAGACTAGTTTTAGCCCCTCTTTAGTGAGGGGTGCTTGGAACTTTAGCCTCTTAAAGAGACTATTTTTAGTCAGACTAAAATAAGTCCCTTGGATCCAATCACCCTCTAAGCATCTTGGAATTCTTTGACAAAACTAAGCACCCTGAAATTCTTTCACAACTAAATTGCTGGCTATATGATGTTGGCCATATATATTGTACGTATATAATGTGAAGAAACGAGTGGTAGTACTATACCAACTAAAAGATGAAATGTAAGAAATACTAGTATGTACGTACTGAAGAGTTAAAGTAACGAGAAGAAACATAACATAGTTCTGCTGGGGGCTCAGCACAACACACCCCTCAAATTAAATTAAGCACACCTGAAATTAAACTTTGCAACTATTCGGGTAGACACTGCATTAGAACCACCATGAGCAACGACACTGCCACCTTACTCGGAGTCCTCGTCCACGTCCTCGACTTCGTCCTTGTCCCTGTTCCTCTTGGCCGATACTTCTTTGCTTGAACCGCACACTTGGCTATTGCTCTTCATCCAACCCTTGTAGATATTGAAGCAAAGGTAGCCACCCATTGCAGCATAGTGGATGTGGTCTATATCTAGTAAATTCTGCTGCCATGCATGACGATGAAACGTGTAATGAGGTTTCTCCAGTTTACTGTACGAAGGATGAACCATGGCTCCTGCCAGGGTCAGCATTGAAGGCTGACGAGAGGACACCAGCCGATTCTTCTGGAGGTCGAAGGTGTTGCCTACAACGAGGCCTATCCGATGCAGGACTTCTTTGTCGTTACCAAAGTCTACAGTAACGAATTTTACTAGGTTGCTCTCGAGGAAGTCCTTAAAATCCTGGCACTCAACGTCGGCATGGCATATGTGGTAGACCAAGCATAAGTCATGCACGCAAACCTGGATCACGGCGGGCTTCTTCCTCTCTTCGTCCTTTAGATCCTTCTCTCATCCCATGACTGTGGTGTACTCAACATCTAGCCCAGCGACCCACTCATCATCTGAGTCTTCGAACATGCGTCTGAAGCGAGAAAGGCATCCTTTCACCGTCCCGGAAGAAAGGGTGTAGATGACGTCGAACTCATCGCCGGTGATGGTTCTAACCTTGTACTCACCGCCGATCGTGGAGATTTGGGACGCCATGGATTTGGGAGGAGGGTTAGGATTAGTGGAACTGCCGTAATGTGAATGGACGGGACGACTAGGAGCGAACCGCCGTAGTATTGAAGGACGTGCGGGGACGAGTAGGAGCGAACTGCCAGCGTGCGAATGGCAGGGTAGTGGCTTTCCATTCTCCCATGATACGGGCTTCCGAGAGCCCTTGGATCTGAGATCGAACGGTTGCATGGCGTGATTCTAGACCTATGGGTGAATATCCTATCCTGGAGGGTTATTCTGCAAATTTTCAGCAACTTAGCATGTGACCGTTTGATCTCAGATCCAAGGGCTGCCAGCAGCCCGTATCATGGTCGCGCCTACCACGACCGTCGCGTCGCTTGCGCGGTCGCGCCCTTGGAGATTTAACAGGGTGCGTTAGGCTATCTGTTGTGGGCATGTCATACATAGTCATCACTTAGTCACTCATACTACAACAAGGTTGGCTATAAGTGTATTTTTTTTACTCCTCTCTATCTCTTTCTTCGTACTCAAGGAAGAAACGGTGCTAAGCGCGTGTATTTATTGCATTTGCCAAGGAGTGACCTCTTCCAATGAAATGGTGTTGCTAAGTTTGCTTCATTTAATTAGCTATAGACTCAAATTGTCTTTTCACCTAGGTACACGGGCTTAGCAGCATTTCTTCCTTGGGTCACCAAACTAGTCTCTCTCTTCTTGATTAACTTGCCACATCAGACTTTATGCTTATGTGGCAAGCTTAAGCACCTGTAGGAGCAAGTAAAAGTAAGTATGTCGGGCGTTGGGTGCAACATATGCCAAAGGATGGCTTATCATGGTGGGGGCGAGTAGAACGTCGCCGGTGCCTGGAAACAGGATGAGGCGTAGACATGCACGCCAGCGAATCTTACCCAGCTTCGGGGCTCTCCGGGGAGATAATACCCCTACTGCTGCTCTACGGGGTCTCTGCATGATCACTATGGCAAAGTGTTTACACGATTGCTCCTTGAGCTGTTTCCTGGAGGTAGGAGAGGGCAAGGCTAGCACTCTCCCTCCTATATGATCTGGTCTAAAGCTAATGGATTCCAACCCTTTGCATGGGTGCCCTGGGGGGTTTATATAGGCCTACCCCCCAGGGGTACAATGGTAATCCGGCTGGACGCGGGCCCAGCCGTCAGTGCCTTCGGCCTCCGTCTTCTCCGCCAACTGCTGGGGCCCGCCGACTGGTGGGCCCCGCCGACTGGCTAGGTACGGAGCTGACAGGCCGCTTCCGCCGTGGGCGGGTCTTGCCGGCTGCTGATTACTGTAGACGTGCTTCTAATGACGCGAGCTTCATCATGGCGTCGTGGCAACAGCCCCGCCGCCTGGCGGGCGATCACTATTGCCACTCTCCATCACATCTGGTTAATGGCGCGTGGGCCCTTGGGGAGGAGCCGGCCGACTCTCGGTGGCCGACTCCCGACGGGTCCGACTTGTGGCGCACCTGCCGTCTTCTGGGATCCCGCTGGCCGGTGGGACCCGCCGCCCAAAGGTCGTACAGACAAGCCGTCGTGGGCGCAGGATTCGGTCCACCGGTGCTGATGTCAGGGCCAGCATGGCGACAGTGCCACGCCGCACGGAGATCTCCGCTGGTACGGCGTACTATGACCATGGTTGCCTTTGGAAAGGGGTGGGAGCAGTCTTCACTGTAGCCACTCCCCTGTCCTGTCCCTCTTGATGAGGACATGGGGTTTTGCTGGAGTCGTGGGCCGACTCCCCAAGGCCGGCTTCTCTGGAAGTCGCCAGCCAGGAGTCGGCTTATCTTGAAGTCGTCCCCCGGACTCGGCCGCGAGTGGGCAGTCGGTCGCCTTGCCGCCGACTTCTCAAAAGGCGGCTCTTCGTCCTAGGGTCTTGAGGGGCGCAGCCTGCCCTGATGTCTCGGAAGGTTCTGGGGCTCGGGTTAGCCTCCTCGTGGCCCATTACTCTGACAAAGTACAATAGTGCGCTTTACATCGCATTTTTGCATATGTGGAGGAAAGAGAGGCAATGCAAAAGTGGAGAAGTGGGCTCTCATGCAAGAGCCAGCCTCTACTACATGGTGGAGCATTGGGAGAGGCACCTATATGGAGGTGGTCAGGAATTTGGGAGACTCACGCCAGTTGTAGCGCCGCAGTTAAAATGATAATGGCAAGTCAAATCACGGGGCCCCACCTATCCAGCAGTAACTCGTTGTCAAATCACACAGGCCTACGTTTGCAGTAGCCTACTCCCTCGTCTTCTCGCGTCTCTGTCGAACCGACTAGGCGGAACTGCCCCACCGCCTACCGCGCAGGAAAAGCCCCGCCCTCGACTTTTAAATAGTATACAGTATACTAATTTTGTATCCATGGATTGCGCCCGCACCATGGAGCAAAGCATCTAGAAAACGGAGGAGAGACAGTGGTCTTGCAATAGAGAAGAGGGAGAGGCGATACGGTGGTTTTGGAATGGAGATGATGGAGAGGAGAGGAGGTGGTTTTGCAATGGAGAAGAGGGAGAGGAGCGTGCGGCAGCGATTTAGGATTGGACGAGAGGGCCAGCGTGCTCTGACTGGATCAAAATCAAAATCAATTTACCCTTCAATTAAGAAAGCGACCCACATTAACTAGTCTCCCTTTTATTCTGGGTCATAATTGACCATGATTTTCGCACATAAAATATATGTTATACGTTGTATACAAGGCCACTATCAAAATTACAATTTGCAACTATACAAGGCCACTAACATTAATCGAGGCAAAATTGATGGTGTTTGCCTCGTACTAGCACCCGAGGACATTAATATCCTTTGTGTGCATGCGGGAGTGAGAAGGTTAGCTTGCATTTCCAACATTAATCAACCAATGAGGAGTAAGAGGGTTGGCTTGTTGTGCTTGGGAGAGAAAAACCACATTAATTAACACGACAATCAAGGTGACAAGCTAGCTTGCAACATTGACTTAAACATAGCATTGATTTTTACCTTGGTACCTGTAATATGAGTTTGTGGCCTTGTATACAAAAATGGAGGGAGTATAATCTACAAGTACATTCAGATACAAACCAAATGATATAATTTTTGGTGACATGCATTCACATTTTGCTTGTCAAATACAGTACGTGGTCAAACTTTGACCCAAAATACACGAAACAACAAAAAAAATACTTCCAAGACCAGCGCCGCTCTTCTGCTCTTCTCCTCTTAAACCACCGCCACTCCTCTCCTGTTCCAATCTAAATGCAGCGCAGCTCCTCTCCTCTTCCATTTCAAAACCACCGCCCCTCCTCTCCTGTTCCAGTCCAAAACCAGCGTCGCTCCTCTCCCGTTCTAATCCAAAACCAGCGCTGCTCCTCTCCTCTTCCATTCAAAAACCAACACCGGCGAGTGAAGGTGTTGTGGAGAAGTAGATCGATGGAGGAGTACAACCGATACGTGAGGATCGCAGACGGCGACCCTGTGAAGCTAGCTAGGATGTTGGAGATACAGTCTTGGTTTGACAACAAGGACCAACTAGCGGCGATGGCGACATCCATGGCCAAATATCTGCAACAGAGCGAAAAGGTTGTGATACTCCCGGAGGGAGTCGCGCCGGAGTACATAGAGCTGCCCCTCTGGGCCATGGAGCAAACAGATTCACCGAATCCGATCGTGAGGGAGCGGTGGTGGGAGTATCGATCCCGGATGGAGCATCCACCAGAGATTGATTAATCGAGCATCTACAGGGTGCCGTTTGTGAGGGTGTCCTGCCAGAGCGAGACGGTGGAGTCTTCGTCAACCGAACCCAACTGCAAGAGGAGAAAAGCAGTTGGCCCGACGACGCTTCCCCGCCATCGTCTCCCTCGCCGTTCACATCGTCTCATGGGGCGGCTGTCTGCCGCCGAGGAATAGGAGGGGCTGCCCCCCAGCCCAATAGTCGGGCAGGTTGTGAATTGTCAGGAGGAGCTTAGGGTTGTCAGTATTTGCAGGTTGTGAATTGTGTTTTGTGTTGTGTATTTTGAGAGTACTTTTAGATATGAATGTCTTTTGAATTTCAGATTTGTAGAATTGAGCATATGAAGTATTTTATGAATTCTAGATATCTATTTTTAGCACTTAAAAAATGTAGTTTCATAGGAGTATAAAAGTGCAGACAATGTGATTCTTAGAGAAGAAACAACAAGTTTTAGTTTCAGATAAGAAACTGCAAGTTCAGTTTCAGATAAGAAACTGCAACTTTCAGAGGCAAAGCATTTATATTAACACGGCCTTTCCAAACAGGGTTAACATCATGTTGGAAGTCTTATTCATGGTCGAAAATGGAACTACCAGCCAGTTAACATCATGCTGATCAACATTCATGCATAGCACATCTTCAAATGATGCACAGTCAAAATGCCCACACAATGTCGAGTGTGCGAAACACAGAGAAAACGAGGGATGAAGTTTTGGCAACTGTTGGACATGGTTTTGGGCTGCCTCGTCTAGGCTTTCATTTTTAACATGCGTAGCCCACGTCCTCGGATGGGAGGTCCATATGCCTGTTTGTATTTTCTTAGGGTTGTCATGTATCGACCGGCCTATGGACCTCCCATCCGAGGTTTTATTTTTGGCAGCCCAATTTATGTATTTTTTTGAAGAAAACGCAGAGGTCTGTTCTATTTTTCGTCGGGTCCAACTTATGTTTCCCTTCTAACTATATTATATATATTTAAATTATTTTATATGTTGACTGTTTAGTTCACATAATTGGCAAATAGATGACCGCTCTCACGATCCCCTTCGCCCCCGCCACCACCTCCACCCTCGCCGCCGCCCCCGCCACTACCTCCACCCTCGCCGCTGCCATAGATCTCACTGCCACCCCCCGCCTCCTGACTCCGGGCGCGCCTGCCCCCCTCAGCAAGTCCGCTCGTGCGCCCCATGGAGTCGCCGTCCATATCCACGGGGGAATGGTTGGAAGACAGGCAGATGTACAAGATGCATCTCCCACATGTCTACAAAGCCTTCCCGTGAATGCTCCAGCCGCTCGACTCCATCACGTCGGTGGTGCTGCGGGAGACTCGAGGGAGGAGATGGAGGGAGCGGGCGATGCGGATCCGCGATGACGCTCTCTCCTAGACCCAGTGCACGCGCGAATGGAGGGAAGCAGAGGAGGAAGCTGCGAGGGAGGAAGCCAAGGAGGGACCCAATCCGTTCTCTCACTCGCGCAGGTATGCTCGGATGTGCAAGGATCATGTGGATTGGGAGCTACTGAATCTAGCCCTGTGGATCTACTTCGAAGGAGATTTCTCAGAGAAGCACATGATGCCCCACCCCAGTGAGCCGGCGATTGCATTCATTCGATGGGAGAAAGGAGAAGTGAATTCAGGAGATCCATGCCATGCTGCGAGATGGGAATGCTTGACTGGACTCCTGCCCACCAGCACGCCACCGGAGCCGGAGCAGGTGGATCCCCTACCTTACCTCTCCCCCAAACCTACAGAAGATTGAAATTAGGCTTGCAATCTGCTTCAATTGAGCTGTCTAGTGGTTATTTCTGCTTCCTGAGAGACAACATCTGGCTGGAGGATGAGAAGGAACCAGGAACTCCGATGAATTTCCCCTATCACAATGGGGGGAGCACCAGTTGGGCAGGCTCCTGTAATTGCCCAAGATCAATCTGCTGGTGGTTCTGACTCTCAGATTAGTGGGAAATCTCAAGGCAAGAATCAGCAAAAGAAGAGATAAGACATATGAAAGGATCGATATGGTTGACTAGAGGGGGGTGAATAGGCAACTAACAATTTTTAGCTTTTCTTTAACAATTTAAACTTTGCATCAAAGTAGGTTGTCTAGATATGCAACTAGGTGAGCAACCTATATGATGCAACCCCAGCGACAGTAAAGATAAAACAGACGCGCGGGAACTGGGGGACGGTACTTCGCAGGCGCAGTACTACCGCGCCCCCATGCGGTACTACCGCAAGGCAGAAAACCCCTAGCCAGGGGGGGGGAAACTTCCGTGCCTACTTCCACAAAGAAACGGAAGTAGCAAAAACCTGACATAGTAGTATTGCCGAGGGGCGGTACTACTGCCTGACTGCGTAGCGCGGTACTACCGCACGGCGAAAGCGGTACTACCGCGGCAGGTGTGGATGTAAAAAATTACATCCGCCCCTACTACCGCGAAGGGGCGGCACTAGCCTGGTGGGCAGCGGTAGTGCGGCTCCAGGGGAGCGGTACTACCGTGGGCACCTGTGGTACTACCGCGCCACCGCGCGGTACTACCGCGGATGCCTACGGTACTACTGCTTTCCTGGGAGCAGTACTACCGCGACCAACCATAGCAGCCAGACAAGGGAGGCAAGAAAACGGAGGAAGCTCCAAGGGAAAAGGAGGGGACAAGAAGGAGCCGTGTACGTGGTGATTCCACCCAAACCTTTCCAATGTGGACCCCCTCTTAATAGTACGGCTTTCCTATGACTCAAATCCACCAAAAAGAAACGTATAAAAGACGCCGTCTTCAGCAGTCTTCGAGGGGCACCCAACTGTCTTGTGCCTAGCAAAGAAGTGTCTAGAATACTCAAGGCACACGATTTGTCCGCAAATGCGTTGTCATCAATCACCAAAACACTTAGGGATAAATATGCCCTTACAATCTCCCCCTTTTTGGTGGATTGATGACAATACGGGATTTGCACAAGGAAAATAATATTAAGTAAATGCAAACCCCTCCTCTCTAGAATATAGACGGGCTCCCCCTAGATATGTGCCACCTAGATGAGTGCTTTGGACTGCACGGCACACATATACTAGGATCAAAGCTCCCACTATATTATAACGACAAGGCATATCTATCACTAGACAAGATAGCACAAACATAAGTTAACTAAGATAGATAGAGTGCATATGTCTTACACCATATGTAGGATAGGTCTCGAAGGCACAAACCAAACAAAGGCAAACGAGGCAAACGAGGTCCAAACGACAAAGCAAACAAACACACCAAACATGACACAACGCAAATCCCTACACTCTCTCCCCCTTTGGCATCGAGACGCCAAAAAGGCAGAGAGGACACCTACACACACTGGGTGGCTCAGGCAGAGAAGTCATCCCACTGCTCCTCGTGCTCCTCGTCAGACTCAGCGGCGGGGACGGTCTCCTGGATGTCATCCTCTGAACTGGTCCACTTGTATCCCTGCTTCGACATCCAGGTAGCCTCAAGTGTGATGACGTCCTCAGACCCGCCAGACACATCCTCTCCAAAGAGCCTCATAACCTTCTTGTCACGGCGGCGACTCTCCTTGTCAGCCACGTGAGCCCTGTACTGTCCCTTTGCCTGCATGCAGAAGAGAGTCTTCATCTTGTCCTTTAGCTTCTTGGCCCACGGCGGCTAAGAGGAAGGAGTGGTGGACTGAGCAGCACGGTCCTCAACAACATTCTCAGCAGCAGCCTCCTCCTCACCAGCAGCCCTCCTAGCAGAAGAGGCCTCAGCACGGGTAGTGGTGTTGGCCCAGTTGGGCTTGACGCGGAGGCTGATGGACTCATAGTGAATCCAGTCTGGAGCAAGAAACTAATCACCAGTGTACATCTTCTCCCAAGTGGTGGAGAGCAGCAGAAACAGGTACGGTCCATAGATAGGTACCTTGTGAGTGAACACCGCAAACCGAAGCTCACACCACATGATGTGTGAGACATCAAGTGGCTGAGTCTGAGAAGAACGTGCCTCTGCACACAGGAGCAACATGTCCACTAGATAGGCATGAACCTTGTCCTTGTCGCCAATGTGTGGGAACAGAGTGTTGCGGAAGATGCGATGCATGATATCCAGAAATGAGTTCAACACCCAAGTTGACTTGCCATTGGGGAGCACCTTCTCAACAAGGAAAGGTTGAAGCAGGTTCTTGTTGGCAGACTCAGAGTTGGCGTGGGGGCGAACACCAACGGGGGTGTGAAGCCCGTCATCAGGGATGTGCAGCAGATCCATGAACTCTTTCCATGTAGCAGACAGCTGACGGCCGTTGGTCATCCAGGTCATCCTCCTCTCCTCCCCGGGATGAAAGAACACTGAGGCAAAGAACTGACAGATGAGCTCAGGGTCATAGTCAAGGTGAAAGGAGATCGCCGGCTCAATAGCAAACTGCTCCACCAAGTCCAGAGCCTCTCCAAAGTAGTCACGAAACTTGTCCTTCGATATGTGATGCATGTCTATCCACTTGACATCCACGAAGGTATTCTGCTTGCTCTTGATCACATCCAGATAGATGAGAACCTGTTGCTTGGTCTAGAACATATCGGTGCCTTTGAGCATAGCCCGAGGATTCACATAGGGATTGATCCTCCGGCATTCGACATACTCAGAGATAGAAATCTCGTCCATGCCCTTAGCAGGTTCCTTTTGCTTGCTGGCAGTGGCCTTGACATTGCGCTTGGGGGCATTGGAGCCCTCTGGGGCTTCATCTTGGGGGTTGCGGAGACGCTTGGAGCCAGTGTCACGACTGGGATTGGAACGGCGAGAGCCACCATCTGAGACACAAAACGCAGAACACCCACGACAACCAAGTGGGATTAATGCAAAGACCACAACAAAGCAAAAGAAACATGTAGAAAGCACACATGATAATTGCCTAGAGAGAGATTTGATCCCTACGGTAGTACTGCCAAGGGCTGCGAAGCTAAGTTAGTAGTACTGCTCTTAGATGCGGTAGTACCGTGTAGGGTCACGGTAGTACCAGGTCTAGGAGTGGTAGTACGAGCTTAGCGCCTCAGCTAGCGTGGTAGTACCGCGTCTATGAGCGGTAGTATCGCATGAGCTAGCATGGTAGTACCGCACCTGATGGGTGGTAGTATCGCAAGAGCGGTAGTACCGCACATCATACACAGTAGTACCGCACCGCGTCAGATCTGACCAAGTTCAAATCTGAGAAAAGCCGGCGAAACTGTGGCGGTACTACGGTTGGACAAAGCTACCACAAGACAACATATCAAGTATGATTCCTACGCAACACGGCTCTCCTACATCCTACTCTTGCATAGATTTGGCCTAAAATCTCAAGAACAACAAGTTTCTTCCCAAAAACCTAGAAGCAAGAGAACAACCAAGAAAAAGAGGGATTTGGGGAAAAACCTTGGTCCATGGCAAGAGGAAGTGGTGGGGAACGATCCCACCGGTCGGAATCTGAGGAGAGTGGCCGGAGACGGAGATCCGGCGAGGGCCTCCGGCGCCGTTCTCGAGCAAGAGAGAGAGAGAGACGTGGGGAGAGAGACAAGTGAATGGGTATGGGGAGTTGGAACTCCCCTGCCCGAGTCATAACCCCCACGCTCCCTCGACGGCGCGGTAGTACCGTGCCCCAACGCGGTAGTACCGCCCGGCCTGGTACTTCCGAAGTACAACACCTGAGCGGTAGTACCGTGCTATCGCGTGGTAGTACCGTGCCTCTCAAAGCGGTAGTACCGCGGCAATCCGCGGTAGTACCGTGCGCTCAAGAAGATGCACGCTTCAAGCACATGAAAAACGGGGTCTTTGCACAAACACTCCGAGGTAACACGACACCACAAGACCACGCTACACACAAAGCCAGAAAGGCACACGACAAACGAAACAACCACAAGACACCACCTCTCCAAAGAGAGGGCGGTGGCTGTAGCCACCTATGTTTGAGTCAATTGGTATGGCACCGCGAAGAATTATCCTTGGGTCCATGACCAAAACTCGTCTTTGAAGCACAAGTACCATCAAACATGGCTAATGTGAAAGACTTGATCAATTTATGCATAATGGGGGGAGGGAGAGTTCATTGAGAGAACATCACTCCCCCTATGTCCATTCCTACATCTAAAAAAGACAACACGTTGAGTATGGTGGGCTGTGCAAGGGTTCAAGCAACATTGCTTGAATCAATGATATTTAGCTCATGCCTTAACTCGCGAAATCTTGCTCCATCCAAAGGCTTCGTGAAAATATCTGCAAGGTTATCATGAGTGTTGACATAGTTGAGCTCGATCTCTCCTCGCCTAATGTGATCCCGGATGAAGTGATACCGGATCTCAATATGCTTTGTCTTGAAGTGTTGCACCAGGTTGAGAGAGATCTTGATGGCACTTTCATTGTCACACAAAAGAGGCACTTTGTCACAAATGACACCGTAATCCTTTAAAGTTTGCCTCATCCATAAGAGTTGTGCACAACAACTACCGGCCACCACATACTCCGCTTCGGTGGACGAGGGAGACACACAACTTTGCTTTTTGGAAGACCAACTTGCCAAAGAGCAACCAAGGAATTGGCACCCTCCGGAAGTGGACTTCCTATCCACTTTGTCTCCCGCCCAATCGGAATCCGAATACCCAACAATCTTGAAGTTTGCTCCTCTTGGGTACCATAAGCCAAAGTTTGGGGTATGAGCCAAATATCGAAAGATTCGTTTGACCACCACATAGTGACTTTCCTTAGGTGCGGCTTGAAACCGTGCACAAATTCCCACACTCAACATGATATCTGGTCTAGATGCACAAAGGTAAATCAAAGAGCCTATCATGGAGCGATATACCTTTTGATCCACCGCTTTACCATTGGGATCTATGTCAAGTTGGCACTTGGTGGGCATTGGAGTGGAAGCCGGCTTGACATCACTTAGCTTGAATCTTTTGAGCATGTCTTGAGTATATTTGGCTGGATTGATGAAGGTTCCTTCTCTTCTTTGCCTCGCTTAGAACCCTAGAAAGAACTTCAACTCTCCCATGGAAGACATCTCGAACTTTGAGGTCATGAGAGCGGCAAATTCCTCATTGAAAGCTTTGTTAGGGGAACCAAAGATGATATCATCAACATATAATTGGCACACCAACAACTCCCCGTTAACCTTCTTAGTAAAAAGAGTGGGGTCGATTAGCCCAACTTCAAAACCATGGTCTTGTAACAACTCGGTAAGGTGGTCATACCACACATGTGGGGCTTGTTTAAGGCCATAGAGTGCCTTATCGAGTTGATACACATGATCGGGAAAGTAGGGATCCTCGAACCCGAGGGGTTGCTTGACATAAACCAATTCATTAATGGGACCATTAAGAAAAGCACTCTTCACATCCATTTGTTGTAACTTAAAGTTATGATGAGAAGCATAAGCAATCAACATGCGAATAGATTCAAGACGAGCAACGGGAGCAAAGGTTTCACCGTAGTCGATACCCTCGACTTGGGAGTAGCCTTGTGCTACCAAACGAGCCTTGTTGCGAATGATAATCCCATGGGCATCTTGCTTGTTCTTAAATATCCACTTGGTTCCAATGACATTGTGGTTCCCCGTCGGTCTTGGCACCAATCTCCACACTTTGTTGCGCTCAAAGTTGTTGAGTTCTTCATGCATGGCATTGAGCCAATCCGGATCTTCTAGTGCCTCATAGACCTTGTGGGGTTCCACACAAGAGACAAATGCATGATGCTCACAATAATTTGCTAATTGTCTACGAGTGCTTACCCCCTTTCTTAAGCTTGCAAGCACATTCGTCGTGAGATGATCCTTGGTGGAGAGCTTGGAAGCAACCTTGGCGGCACGACGCTCTAATTCCTCCTCGGGGGTGAGACGAGAGTGGTCACTTGATCATCTTGAGCGTCGACTTGAGCTTGTTCTTGGTCTTGAACTTGCTCGGAGGAGAGAACTTGACCTTGGGCATCACTTGATGTGTCAACACCGTCTTGAGTGTGATCTTGCCCTTGGTCATGTTCTTGAGGACGAGGGCCTTCATGTTGTTCTTCGAAAGCGTGTGGGCCTTGGGTTGGTGATGGCTCCACTTGAGTGGAGCTTTGTCCTTCTCCTTCGGCCACAAGGGGTTCCTCAATGGGTAGGATAAAGCCAACACCCATTCTTCTTATGGCTTGGGGAGGAATTTCATCACCTACATCACAAGTGCCACTTTGCTCCACTTGGGAGCCGTTATTCTCATCAAACTCCATGTTACATGTCTCCTCAATAAGTCCTATGGATTTATTAAGGACACGGTAAGCATGAGAGTTTGTAGCATAACCAACAATTATGCCCTCATAAGCTCTAGCCTCAAATTTAGACAACCGAACACCTTTCTTGAGAATGAAACACTTACACCCAAGCACCCGGAAGTACTTGAGGTTGGGCTTGTTACCGGTGAGTATCTCATATGGAGTCTTGTTCAAGCCCTTGCGGAGGTAGAGACGATTGGATGCATGACATGCAGTGTTGATGGCTTCGGCCCAAAAGTTGTACAGAGACTTGAACTCCGCCATCATGGTCCTTGCCGCATCCATCAACGCCCGGTTCTTCCTCTCTGCAACACCGTTTTGTTGAGGAGTGTAAGGTGTGGAGTATTGATGCTTGATCCCCTCATCACTAAGAAACTCATCCAAGGTGTAGTTCTTGAACTCGGTGCCGTTGTCACTTCTTATTGTCAAGATCTTTGCATTGCGTTGACGTTGTGCTTCATTTGCAAAGTCAATGACGGTTTGTTGGGTCTCGCTCTTCCTCTTGAAGAAATACACCCAAGTGTATCTTGAGTAGTCATCCACAATCACCAAGCAATACTTCCTACCCCCAAGACTGTCGAAGGATGGAGGCCCAAAGAGATCCATGTGAAGGAGCTCCAAAGGCCTCTTTGAGTAAATGATAGTCATGGGAGGGTGAGCCTTCTCATGTAGCTTTCCTTCGATACAAGCACTGCAAGCACGATCTTTAGCAAAACTAACATTCATTAGTCCACGGACATGGTCCCCCTTGAGGATACTTTGCAAAGATCTCATATTGATATGGGCTAAACGGGATGCCAAAGCCATCCCAAATCAACTTTAGCCATTAGGCATGTCGCGGTCTTAGTGGGTCGCTCCGAAAAGTTGATCACATATAGACCGTTCTCGACATGCCCAACAAAGGCTACTTTAAGAGTCTTGCTCCACAAGAGGGCCACAGTATCGATATCAAAGAAAGTGGCAAAGCCCATGATTGCAAGTTGATGAACGGAAAGTAAATTGTATGCAAGGGACTCAACAAGCATGACCTTCTCGATCATGGGATCATGAGAGATGACCACCTTGACAAGTCCCAATACCTTGGAGGATGAGGCGTCACCCCACTCGACATTGGTGGGCATAGATGGAATCTTGTGCACGTCCACCACCAAGTCCTTGCTTCCGGTCATATGATTTGTAGCTCCGCTATCGAGCAACCATGATCCCCCACCAGAAGCAAACACCTACAAGAGATTAATGCTTGGTTTTAGGTACCCATTTTGTAATGGGTCCTTTGATGTTAGCAACAAGGGTCTTTGGAGCCCAAATAGACCATTCAATGTATTCATGAAGAGAACCAACGAATTTGACATAGACATGCCCATCACTAGGATGGCATAACACATAAGAAGGATTAAAGTCGCCGGCTTTGATGCGAGGAGTGACATTGCCCCTTTTGACAATGCCACCCTTCGCATTGTTCTTCTTCTTCTCCTTGGAGGCACTTTCTCCCTCCTTCACAAAGGTTTGCATGAGAGGAGGAGGTCGTTTGGTCTTGTCCTTATTCTTCTTGTTCTTGGAGTCGGGCACGTACCCAACCCCTTCCTTGGCTACAACTCCCTTTTGGTTGATCAAGAGATCGTTGAGGTTCTTCTTGCCTTGTATGCAAATTGCAAGACCTCTCTCAAGTTGCTCCTTTATCTTAGCGTTCTCCTCAACGAGTGCACATGCTCACAACACGGGTTAGTAGAATTTGCATTATCAATTAACATCATACGAGGAAAAGTGGCTTTTTCCTTGGTTAGCTTTACTTGAAGTTGATCATGAGACTCTTTGAGGCTAGCATGAGCACCCTTCAAGACCTTGTGAGCCTTGTCAAGTAGATCAAACTCCTCTTTGAGTCTAGCAAGATCAACCTCAAGTTCGGCCTTCTTGGAGTTTATCACATGAGAAACAATGAGGACATGATCATAATCTTTCTTTAACTTAGCATGATCAACGTTGTGTGACTCCTCAAGAGCCAAACGAAGACCACACTCTTCTTCAAGAGCATTGGAAAGATCCGAAATCTCATCGGCATAGTCACGACTATGCCCTTCCATCTTAGTGATGGTGTCTTCGTGAGCCTCGATCATGTCATTGGCTTCACCAAGTTGTTCCAAGAGAGCAACAAAGTGCTTCTTGGATTTTCCCTTGAGTTTGCTCATAAAGGCCTCAAACTCATTTGCCTCCACATTAGCTCCCTCAAGTTCATTAATGCTATCCGTCGGAGAAGGATGATTAATGATGGTAGTTTTGATGTTGGGGGTTACCTTGTTGGTGGCTTTAGCCATGAGGCACTTGGCGGTGATGCTCTCATTGGGTGAGTCGAAGAGAGACACCCGTGGAGTCGTCGCAATGGCAACGGAGGCCATGGCAACCGACTCATCACCTTCATCATCATCATCATCCTCATTGTACTCTTCTTGTACCACCAATGCCTTGGGGGGAGTCTTCTTGGTGAAGTTGCTCTTGTTGGGGAACGACTTGGCCTTGTCCTTTCGGATGAGCTTGCCACCATTGTCTTCCCTCTTCTCATACGGGCACTCCGCAAAAAAATGACTCACGTTGCCACAATTGTAGCAAGTCCTTACACGTTGCTTGCTCTTCGTGCCACTTGAGTTGTTTTTGCTAAAGTTTGGCCTCGAATTTTTCTTGCTCCAAAATTGCCTTGAAGCAAGTGCCATGTGTTCATGATACGCATACTTCATATCTTCGGGGTTGCTCTCCTCTTCTTCCTCTTCTTCTTCTTCAACGGTGAGCTTGGCCTTCAATGCAAGGTTAGGCTTCTTTGCCCTTTGAGAACGAAGCACCGCATTGTCGGTGGTCTTGTCCAAAATGTTCATGGCCACAAACTCATCCAACACTTTGCTTGAGGTCAAAGTGTGGAAGTCCGGTCTTTGACGAATGACGGGGGACATGGCCTTGTGGTAGGCATCATTGCCTTGAGGAATTTGCGCTTGATCCAATTGTCATCCGTGTCCTTGCTCCCGTGATCTCATAGTGAGACTGTGAGTTTGGTTACTCTCCGATAAAGCTCACGAGGTTCTTCATCTTCTTTCATTGCAAACTCATCGGCCTCATATTGCACCACTTCATAGTTGGAGTGTTGAATGCTTGCGCTTCCCCGGTAGAGAGATACAACACAATGCCATGCATATTTGGCCAAGGTGAAGGGATGAAGATGAGGTAGGTCTTCGGGTGGAATTGCATCTTGAATGATGAAGAGAGCATTCTCATTGAATTGATTATCCGCGGCTTCTCGGGGAGTGAAGTTTGTTGGATTATGCGGATAGAAACCTTCTCCAATGATTCTCCAAAGGTTAGTGTTCACATGATTTAAATGACGTTTAAAGCGGTAAAGCCAAGAATCAAAGTCCTCATTTTTCACAATCTTAGGGGGAGGACCGGCATGATTCAAATGAGTGGAAGGAACCAGTCCACCATAAACAAGTGGTGGTTCCACATGAGCAAAGATGTCGGTGCCATTTTTACCACTAGAAGAAGGAGCCTTTTCACTACTAGCTTCCCCCTTATCGGAGATAGCATCCGTCACCTTGTCGGTGGGATCACCCACTTTCAATGGTGTGGTGGATAGTTTAAGCCCCTCAAGGAATTTAGTAAACATGCTTTCAACCTCGGTTGTCATGGAGGTTTTGAATGTCTCCAAGGCCACATTGAACTCCTCACGAGAGACCGAGGTTCCCCCATCGCCCGTAGACGAGGTCGGATTCGCACCAAAGTGTTCCTCCACACCGTCTACGGTATCAACCATACTCTTCGGATGGTAAAGTCCTTAATAAAGAGAAGAGGCTCTGATACCAATTGAAAGGATTGATATGGTTGACTAGAGGGGGTGGTGAATAGGCAACTAAAATTTTTTGGCTTTTCTTTAACAATTTAAACTTTGCATCAAAGTAGGTTGTCTAGATATGCAACTAGGTGAGCAACCTATATGATGCAACAAGGATAGGAACACAAGCAAGCAAATAATATGAAACAAATAAGCTTGCACAAGTAAAGGCACGAGATAACCAAGAGTGGAGACGGTGGAGACGAGGATGTGTTGCCGAAGTTCCTTCCCTTTGAGAGGAAGTACGTCTCCATTGGAGCGGTGTGGAGGCACAATGCTCCCCAAGAAGCCACTAGGGCCACTGTACTCTCCTCACGCCCTCACACAATGCGAGATGCCGTGATTCCACTGTTGGTGCCCTTGGAGGCGGCTACCGAACCTTTACAAACAAGGTTGGGGCAATCTCCACAACTCAATTGGAGGCTCCCAACAACACCACGAAGCTTCACCACAATGGACTATGGCTTCGCGGTGACCTCAACCGTCTAGGATGCTCAAACACCCAAGAGTAACAAGATCCGCAAGGGATTAGTGGGGGAAATCAAATATCTCTTGGTGGAAGTGTGGATCAAGGCCTTCTCAATCACTCCCGAGCAAATCAACAAGTTTGATTGGCTAGGGAGTGAGATCGGGCGAAAATGGAGCTTAGAGCAATAATGGAGCTTGGGGTGGAAGAAGTAGGTCAACGGGGAAGAAGGAGACCCCTTATATAGTGTAGGACAAAGATCCAACCGTTACCCACCAACCAGCCCGCGGCCAGCGGTATTACCGCGCCTAGCCATTGGTACTACCGTAAGGTCGCGCGGTACTACTGCTTGCAACCAAGCGGTACTACCGCACGGCAGTGTGGTACTACCGTACAGACCCACGGTACTGCCGCAACCCCAGCGATAGTAAAGATAAAACAGACGCGCAGGAACTGGGGGCGGTACTTCCGCAGGCGCGATACTACCGCTCCCCCATGCGGTACTACCGCAAGGCAGAAAAACCCTAGCCAGGGGGGAGGAAACTTCCGTGCCTACTTCCGCAAAGAAACAGAAGTAGCAAAAACCCGACACAGTAGTACTGCCGAGGGGCGGTACTACTGCCTGACTGCATAGCATGGTACTACCGCGCGGAGAAAGCGGTACTACCGCGGTAGGTGCGGATGTAAAAAATTACATCCGCCCCTACTACCGCGAAGGGGCGGCACTAGCCTGGTGGGCAGCGGTAGTGCGGCTCCAGGGGAGCGGTACTACCGTGGGCACCTGCGGTACTACCGCGGATGCCAAAGGTACTACCGCTTTCCTGGGAGCAGTACTACCACGACCAACCACAGCAGCCAGACAAGGGAGGCAAGAAAACGGAGGAAGCTCCAAGGGAAAAGGAGGGGACAAGAAGGAGCCGTGTACGTGATGATTCCACCCAAACCTTTCCAATGCGGACCCCATCTTAATAGTACGGCTTTCCTACGACTCAAACCCACCAAAAAGAAACGTAGAAAAGACGCCGTCTTCAGCAGTCTTCAAGGGGCACCCAACTGTCTTGTGCCTAGCAAAGAAGTGTCTGGAATACTCAAGGCACACGATTAGTCCGCAAATGCGTTGTCATCAATCACCAAAACACTTAGGGATAAATATGCCCTTACAACATCCAGAAAACTGCTCCTGCCCCTACCCCTGCTTCGGGCCTTATGGCATACTCTGAGGTGATCTGCTACAACTGTGGGGAACCAGGGCATCATTTGGATAAATGTGTCAAGCCCAAGAGTTATTTTATCTGCAAAATGGTTACCCATAAAGTTGAGAATTGCCCTGTCAGAAGGAAAACCAACAGTTCTGCTAGATATGTTGGAAGTGCTGCTCCAGGATTATGTCCACCATTAACAGAATTTTCTGTGACACAGAATTAGATAGTTTTTCCCCTTTCTAGTTGTAGATCTCTGCCCAGATGTGGTAGTGACCACACTCCTTTGCTCTGGGACTCTGGTCTTAACCAGACTCTAAAGAGCAATAGTTTTAAATTTGAAAAGTGGTGGTTGCTTAGAGAAGATTTTACGGTGCTAGTCAGGAAATTCTAGAATGAGCCTACTGGGAGCAGCTGCCCCCTAGAAAATTGGCAGATCAAAATCAGGAGATTTAGAAGAACTACCAAAGGGTGGAACTCCAGTGAGGAAGCTAATCTTAGAAGATACAAAAGGCTTCTCCTCCTTGAGTTTGATTCTCTAGATATTAAGGCAGAAACCACTGACCTCTTTGAGGCTGAGACTAATAGATTAAACTTTGTCCATGGAGAGCTCAAAAAAATTTGGCTTCAAGAAGAAATCAAAGCCAAACAAAGGTCTAGAGATAGGAACATTAAGGAGGGTGGTATAAATACTACTTACTTCCATGCAGTAGCTAACCAGAGGAGGAGGAAAACCCTCATTCACTCCCTTGATGGCCCTAATGGCCTTGTTACTGAGGTAGATGAGATGCTGAAAGTGGCTAGTGACTTCTACAAAGACCTGTTTAAGAAAGAAAACCCTTCTGGGTTCTCTCTACAAAACAACTTTTTCTCTGCTTCTGAAAAAGTCTCTCCTGCTGAAAATGAGCTGCTAGAAGCCCCTTTTTAGAGACAGAGGTGAAGGAACCCATTTTTAGCTCTTATCCTGATGGGCTCCTGGTCCTGATGGGATTCCCTTCTTGTTTTACCAGCATTTTTGGGACTTGGTGAAAAATGATCTCTTAGATCTTTTCCAAGCCTTTCATAGAGGAGAGTTGGATCCAGCAACTTACTCATGGGGGGTCTGTTGGGGTCAAGTTAAATAACTGTGAAAGTGATTTTTTTTTGCTTGCTGGTAAAGGCCTTAGGCAAGGTGACTCCATCTCCCTGGTTTTGTTTAATTTAGTAGTGTACGTTCTTACTAAAATGCTGAGCAAAGCTGCTGATCATAGTCTGATTGCAGGGCTCTGTCCTAAGGTCTGCCCTGGTGGCATCATCTGCCTTCAATATGCAGATGATACCATCCTTTTCTTAGACAATGACTCCACACATGCTAGCAATCTGAAAACTGTTCTAACCTAGTTTGAACAAGTCACAGGCATGAGAATCAACTACTCTAAAAGTGAACTCATCCCTGTCAACATGGATGATCAGGAGTTAGCTGACTTCCTCTCTATTCTAGTCTGTAATAAAGGTAACTTCCCCATTAAGTACCTAGGTATCCCTCTCCACTATGATAAACTGAGGAGAGAGGATATCCAACCTCTTCTGGATAAAATCATTAAAAGGATTGCTGGGTGGAGGGGAAAACTTCTCTCTTACAGAGGTAGATTGATCCTCATACAAGCTTGTTTGGCTAGCATTCCAGTGTATCTCCTCTCCTTCAAGTTCCCTAAATGGGCAGTGAACCTCATCAATTCTCAGATGTCTCATTGCTTGTGGAATGATTTTGAGGGAAATAGGAAGCTACACCTTGCTAATTGGGCCCTAGTCTTTATGAAAAAAGATTTTGGAGGCCTAGGCATACCTAACCTCCAAGAAATTAACATCTGTCTTCTAGGGTCTTGGATTAAAAGATTCTATGAGGAAGACCTGAAACCCTGGAAGCTTCTTATTGCCCATAAATACCTAGGAAATAAACCTAATATTTTTGTCCCTTCCTCCAACCCTAAGACCTCTAGATTTTGGAAAGGATTAAAATCTATTATGCATGCTGTGAAATTTGGCTACAGATGGAACATAGGGGATGGGAGCAGAACCAGGTTCTAGGAAGATACTTGGTTTGGCACATCCCCCCTAGCAGACCAATTTTGGCATATTTACTCTGTCCGCAATGAGCTTAACAAAAGTGCCAATGAAGTTTGGGACGGTCAATGCCTAAAACTCTCTTTTAGAAGGAACTTTAGTGATAGTCTCATGGAACAATGGTTCCAGTTGGAGGAAATTGCCAAAAGCATTACCTTTACTGCCGAGCCGAATGCCCTGATTTGGCAGCTGGATAATAAGGGGAAGTATTCCTCCAACCCCCTCTATCATGTTATCAACATTAGAGGGGTTCAACCCGTGTTTATCCCTACTGTCTGGAAATTGAGAGTTCCCCCTAAAATTCATGTATTTCTCTGGCTTCTCTCCAAAAAAATTGATGACTAGGGATAACCTTAGGAAGAGACACATCATCAAACCCCTTGATTGTGTTTACTGCTTGGAACAAGAGTCTTGTTCTCACCTATTTTTTGAATGTATAGTTGCTAAACATCTCTGGGCCCACATTGAGGAATATTTCTCTAGTCAGATTGGCTCATCCTTCGAATCTGTCGCCAGATTCTGGATTGCTACCAAAAAGTGCTCAGTTTTAAACACTGTTAGCTCAGCTGTCCTTTGGTGCCTCTGGAAATATAGAAATGCTATGATTTTCAGTAACTCCTTCTGGATTTCCATTCCGCGGGTCTTGAGGTTGATCAGGAACATGGTGAGGAACTGGGCGATTCTCTCCTCCGGATCGGACAAGGACAAGTTGATGAGCTTCATGGAAACCCTAACAAGATCCCTCCAGAAACCATTGGCGATCACTTGTGGCTAAACAAGGCTCGACCTACTCTAGGGCTGGACCCGTGGGCTCGTCTCAAGATCTCTGATGAAGATGATGGGCACCTGGCGCCGAAAAAGACGGACATCCACCATGCTACGCCTTCCAACCCGGTGTCTCCGCTTGCTTACTGGTCGCCGCGGGCTGACACGACCCCTCGGCTGAAGACCATGAAGGCTTCGCTGGACCCTCCTTGTGTCATTTGAGTGCTCTATCCGCTCTGCCTTTGGCACCGCTCGGGTGATTTGTGTTATTCAGAGAACTTGTTCATCCACCCCCCTAGTTTGTAGCTTTTCTACCTTTGCTTTCGAACTGCTCTTTGAGCTGCTGTATCAGAATATGTTGTGGTTTCGTTCTCAGCAATGGAACCGGGGAGATGCTCCCTGTTTTTCTAAAAAAAATATATGTTATTATATAAAGCTTGGTAAGAATGTAAATTTAAGGACGAATGTAATAATACCACTTATTATTTAAATATATTTATAACAAAATGCTCAGGCCCTTTTTATTTTTTGATAACATTGCTGGCCCAACCCAACATTATAATTAGAATCAGCCCAGCAAAATTGTGTATTTTGAGAAAGTGCAAATGGGCTGTAATTTTTTAGGAAATAAAATAAACGGGACGCATGGACGCTACATTATTTGTTCACCCAGCCCAGCTAATGGCTATAATTCAAAAAAAAGATCAAATTGACTGTAAATTCTACCGCGCAAAAAAAAGACTGTAAATTCTGAACAAATGGGTTGAATACGTGCCACATTTTTGGAAGCTGAAATGTGGGCCAATAGGTCGAAGCCAATGCAAGTCGTTGTCAATTTAGTCAACAAATGATTCTAACATGTTAGCCGTTGGATTTACATCCAACGACCGACATCCATCTTCTTCCTCCTGCACCGCCGGAACCACCCCCCGCCTCCTGCTGCTAGCAGCTCTGCTTAGCACTCCACCATTGGCCAGGCCATCCCTCCACCCCTCCACACCTCCTGTTCTTCTCCACCGACTGCCGAACCACACCGCACTAGAACCAGTTAACCCTCGTACACCTCTCTGTCTGCGACTCTACTCCCGCGTCTTCCCATCTCCGGCTCGTTGCTGTCCGGGGCCTCGCCATCGTCCACCACCTTGGATGCGCTCGGCGCAGCATGGTCAACGTGGTCAACGAACGACACTATCGGAAGTAGACTGTGCGTGGAGAGGCCGACAACTGGGTCCACGGCCGCACACAAGGAAATGCCTCCTTATTACGCGCAAAATAATGATTCCTCCACCTGACATCTGGGACCCACCGGAAGGGCCTCTGTATTTCATGAAATAAAGTGCCCCCCGCTGACATGTCGGACCCACCAGCTATCTTCGCACGCAAGGAAGTGCCTCCTTATTACGCACAAAAAAATGAATACCCCCCTGCCAGTTGGAACCCAGCATAGTAGGAGGCTGACTTGTGCGCCTACCAAGTTGACGGGGATGGGGCTTTGTCAACTTACTCAATATGAACGATTCTAGCTCCTGTTACCATACGATGTTCATCCAACGGCCGTAGTGCTTCTTCAACCTCTGGTCTTCTTGCTCCAGCCGCCCAAACCAGCGCCGGTCGTGCCGTGTGCTCCTGCCTCCCGTGGCCGTCTGTGATGCCGCGGAGGCCTCACCGCCCCCTACTCCTCCCACCGCTGGCCAGGCCATCCCTCTACTCACCCACACCCCCTGTTATTCTACGGCGACAGCAGCCTCACACCACAGCCGAACCAGTGAACCCTCGTACTCCTCTTCGGGTGGGCATCCACTGCTGCGTCTTCCCCGGCTCCGAGTCGTCCCCTTCCTAGTCCTCGCCGTTGTCCACCGCCCTGGTGCTCTCGGCGTGGCGTGGTCAATGTGGCCAACGACCGACTTCCTTCAGAAGAGTACTGCACGTGGAGAGGCTGACAGTTGGGTCCACAGCAGCCGCAAGGAAGTGCCTCCTTATTACGTGGAAAATAATTATTCCTCCACCTGACAGCGGGGACCCACCGGATGGGCCACCAGTATTTTGCGAAAAAAATCATTTCCCCCTGACTGCTAGGACGCACCGGACGGGCCACTGTATTTCGCGAAAAAAACGTTCCCCCCGCTGTCAGCTCGGACCCACCGGAAGTGCCTCCTTATTACGCACAAAAAAATGAATACTCCCCCGCCCCTACTATTCCCACCGCTAGCCAGGCCCTGCGGCGACTGCAGCCTCACACCGCAGCCGAACCAGTGAACCCTCGTAGTCCTCTCCGCGCGGGCTTCCACTGCCGCGTCGTCCCCTTCCTAGGCCTCGCCGCCGTCCACCGTCGTGGTGCTCTCCGCGCGGCGTGGTCAATGTGGTCAAGAAACGATTTCCATTGGAAGAGTACTGTACATGGAGAGGCTGACAGCTGGGTCCACGGCCACAGCCCAGTTTTTTGTGATTTGCCAAGTAAGTCGCTTTGTCAGGTCTATTGGGCTGCAAATCTTTCAAGACGAGGAGAGCTTTCATTCGGCTGGCCGAGAAAATTTCCCATCAGTAATGAACAATGGGTTGTACATTTTTAAAACACATCAAACCGGCAATTAGTTTCAAATATCTTTTTTCATTTCAAGATTTTAAATTACATTAATTTTTATGCGTGGAGAATTTTTTGGATTTTATAATGATATACATTTATTTTTAAAATTAGTTTGAATGTGAGTCAAAATTTCGGGATTAAAAACAGTTCGGACCGCACCGAAATATGCAAAATTTCGTATATTTTTTTAACCGGCAATGTGAGTCGAAATTTCGTATAATGTCAAGAAATGCCTATGAATTATTCACTTGTTATTGAACCGTTTGATGTTTGGGGCTTTGATTATATGGTACCTTTTCCTGCCTCTAATGGATACACACATATTTTAGTTGTTGTTGATTACGTTACTAAGTGGGTAGAAGTTATTCCAACTAGTAGTGTTGATCATAACACTTCTATTAAAATGCTTAAAGAAGTTGTTTTTCCGAGGTTTGGAGTCCCTAGATATTTAATGACTGATGGTGGTTCACATTTTATTCATGGTGCTTTCCGTAAAATGCTTGCTAAATATGACGTCAATCATAAAATTGCATCTCCGTATCACCCACAATCTAGTGGTCAAGTAGAATTGAGTAATAGAGAACTCAAATTAATTTTGCAAACGACTGTCAATAGGTCTAGAAAGAATTGGTCCAAGAAACTTGATGATGCATTATGGGCCTATAGAACTGCATATAAAAATCCTATGGGTATGTCTCCGTATAACATGGTATATAGAAAAGCATGTCACTTACCTCTCGAACTAGAACACAAGGCATATTGGGCTATTAAAGAGCTCAACTATGATTTTAAACTTGCCGGTGAAAAGAGGTTATTTGATATTAGCCGGGGGAGTATTCATTTTTTGTGCTTAATAAGGAGGCACTTCCGGTGGCCAGGCCCTGCGGCGGCGGCAGCCTCACACCGCAGCAGAACCAGTGAACCCTCATAGTCCTCTCCGCGCGGGCTTCCACTGCCGCGTCGTCCCCTTCCTAGGCCTCGCCGTCTTCCACCGCCGTGGTGCTCTCCGCGCGGCGTGGTCAATGTGGTCAAGGAACGACTTCCATCGGAAGAGTACTGTACGTGGAGAGGCTGACAGCTGGGTCCATGGCGACAGCCCAGTTTTTTTGTGATTTGCCAAGTAAGTCGCTTTGTCAGGCCTGTTGGGCTGCAAATCTTTCAAGACGAGGAGAGCTTTCATTCGGCTGGCCGAGAAAATAGCCCATTGATGTAGTCATATACCTACGGTAGGGACACGGACCCGTCCTAAGAGCCCTACCATAGGACGTCCTTAAAGGAAGTCACCTTTTAGACAACTTGAAGATATCCCACTCGACGGGGCAAGGCACTCGACTAAGAAGCTGTCACTCGACCAACAAGCCAACCACTCGACCACCAGGGGATCTCAAATCGCTCCCAGGCAAACGGTCAGCCATTAAGTAGTCTTTATGATCATCATGACTCTTTATTAGGGACGTTATCAGTAACGCCCACCTTAAATATACCTTAAACCCTGCATTACTGAGGGCAAGAGAGGGCTGGCGAACTCTATATAAGCCACCCCCCTCCTCAGTATGAAGGGTTCGCACCCCTGTAATCTTACTCACGCATAATCCAATCGACCGCCTCTGGGCACCGAGACGTAGGGCTGTTACTTCCCCAGAGAAGGGCCTGAACTCGTAAACCTTGCGTGCTTACAACTTCCCAACAGCTAAGGCCTAGCCTCTTCATACATACCCCCCTACCTCACTGTCAGACTTAGAACCACGACAGTTGGCGCCCACCGTGGGGCAGTAGTCTTAGCGCCTAATTTGGAGAAGTTGCGATTTTCGTCGATCCACTCGATCATGTTTTCCTGCGGAGCCTCGGCGGCGGGCCGCGAGATCCGTCTCGGCCGACTTACTTTCATCGCCGACGACTCCGCTTGGCTCCAGGAGGCGCCGCTCGACGTCGACGCACTCCCCGTCTGCGGTGCGACGCACTTCCGCGCGTGCGTCCGTGGCGTCCTCCTGAGGCAGCCCTCGACCCCATATCGGTCGACTCCCATGCCATCTCCCACTCCTGTCTCCCGCCAGCGCAAGCGCTCGGGTCGGTCGAGGCTTCAGCGGTGGATGAAGCATGCCATGGCCCGCTAGGTGGCCTGAACATACTGTACGCGGAAACCTTGAAAGGAATGGGCATTCCGATGTCCAGACTCAGCGCCAGTAACATGAGCTTCCACGGAGTCATTCCTGGGAAGAAAGCGGAGTCACTCGGCCAAATTGCTCTTGACGTGGTTTTCGGTGATTCAAAGAATTACCGCAAAGAAAAGTTAACATTTGAACTTGTGGACTTCCAGAGCGCTTATCACGCCATCTTGGGCAGACCGGCTTATGCACGCTTCATGGCTCGACCATGCTACGTGTATCTTAAATTAAAGATGCCTGGTCCCAAAGGTGTGATCACTGTTACAGGCAACCGGAAGAAGGCGGAAGAATGTTTCCAGAAGGGATCAAAGATCGCCGACG
Organism: Triticum monococcum; assembly: GCA_034509565.1. NCBI lineage: Eukaryota > Viridiplantae > Streptophyta > Magnoliopsida > Poales > Poaceae > Triticum > Triticum monococcum. Next base: position 613,166,405 of record CM067842.1, read on the forward strand.
CTCAGATGGCAGTAGTCGAGCTGAAAGAGTACCAGAAGACTGCCGACCCAAGTGAATTGCTGCGAGCTAAGAAGCCTGCCTCCGAATCAGCTTTTCAGTCGGCCGGCGAAACGAAGACGGTCCACATTCACCCGACCGACCCCGACGCAGCTCCGACCCACATCTCAACAACCCTCGACTCCAAATAGGAAGAAGCGCTCATCCAGCTCCTCCGTGAGAACTAGGACATCTTCGCATGGAAACCCTCTGACATGCCCGGAGTTCCCAGGGGGCTGGCTGAGCACCGCCTACGAGTCGACTCAAAGTTCAAACCCGTGAAGGAACATCTGCGATGGTCCGCCGTCCAGAAAAAACAAGCTATCGGCGAAGAGGTGGCTCGGCTCTTAGCAGCTGAGTTCATTCGAGAGATCTACCACTCCGAGTGGCTCGCCAATGTTGTCATGGTCCCCAAGAAGGACAAGTCACTCCGCATGTGCATTGATTTTAAGCATATCAATTGGGCCTGCCCGAAAGATCATTTTCCTCTTCCTCGCATCGACCAAATTGTCGACTCGACTGCGGGGTGTGAGAGATTGTCTTTTCTACATGCCTATTCCGGGTACCATCAGATCCGTCTGTATGGACCCGACGAAATCAAAACAGCTTTCATCACTCCATTCGGATGCTTCTGTTATGTCACCATGCCGTTCGGCCTCAAGAACGCCGGAGCCACATTCATGAGAATGATCCAGAAGTGTTTACTCACTCAAATCAGTCGGAATGTGGAGGCGTACATGGACGATATCATAGTCAAGTCTCGGAAAGGTTCCGACCTACGGGCTGACCTTACTGAAACCTTCGCCAACCTCAGGAGGTACGATATCAAGCTCAATCCGTCAAAATGCACTTTCGGAGTTCCAGGTGGCAAGCTACTCGGTTTTCTCGTTTCCGAACGGGGAATCGACGCCAATCCTGAAAAAATTGGAACCATACTCCGGATGAAGCGTCCTGTATGTGTGCATGATGTCCAAAAACTTACAGGCTGCTTGGCCGCCTTAAGTCGATTCATCTCTCAACTCGGTGAAAAAGCGTTGCCTCTTTACCGACTGATGAAAAAGTCTGACAAGTTCGAATGGACTCCAGAAGCTGATGCAGCGTTTGCGGAGCTCAAAGTTCTGCTCTCCACCCAGCCGGTGTTAGCTGCTCCAATCGGCAAAGAGCCTCTGCTGCTTTATATTGCAGCCACGGGACAAGTTGTCAGTACAGTACTTACGGTCGACAGAGAAGAGGAAGGGAAGGCCTTCAAAGTTCAACGCCCTGTTTATTATGTGTCTGAAGTTTTGACCCCTTCAAAACAAAGATACCCCCACTACCAGAAGCTTGTATATGGGATTTACATGACCACGAAGAAAGTTGCACACTATTTCTCTGACCACTCCATTACAGTCGTCAGCGACGCTCCATTATCGAAGATCCTGCATAACAGAGATGCAACTGGTCGAGTGGCCAAGTGGGCGATTGAACTCCTTCCTTTGGACATCAAGTTTGAAGCAAAGAAAGCCATCAAGTCTCAAGCAATCGCTGATTTCATCGCCGAGTGGATTGAACAGCAACTTCCGACTCAAGTTCACTCGGAACACTGGACTATGTTCTTCGATGGATCCAAGATGCTGAATGGTTCGGGCGCGGGGGTAGTTCTGGTCTCCCCCCGAGGAGACAAGCTCAGATACGTTCTCCAGATTCACTTCGATTCCTCCAATAACGAAGCAGAATATGAAGCACTTTTATATGGGTTGCGCATGGCCATTTCACTCGGCGTCCGTCGCCTCATGGTCTATGGCGACTCAGATCTGGTGGTTAATCAAGTAATGAAGGAATGGGATGTCAGGAGTCCGGCAATGACTGGATACTGCAATGCAGTACGGAAGCTAGAGAAGAAGTTCGAGGGGTTGGAACTCCACCACATCCCTCGACTGAAAAACCAGGCAGCCGACGACTTGGCAAAGATAGGCTCCAAGAGAGAAGCCATTCCAAGCAACGTGTTCTTGGAACACATTCACTCGCCGTCAGTACAAGAAGATCCTTTCACAGAAGAAGCCCCGCAGCCGAAAAGTGCCGTGGACCCGACTGAAGTTGAAGTGCCTGCAGTAGTCGACCTGATCATGGAAGTCTTGGCAATCACCCCCGACTGGACGATACCATACATTGCATATATCCTAAGGAAAGAACTCCCGGAGGACGAGGAGGAGGCTCGACAGATCGTCCGTCGATCTAAGGCCTTCACAGTCATAAGGGGACAGCTGTACAGAGAAAGTGCGACCGGAGTCGGCCAAAAATGCATAACGCCAGAAGAAGGTCAAATAATCCTCAACGATATCCACTCGGGAACTTGCGGTCACCATGCGTCCTCTCGGACCATTGTGGCTAAAGCATACCGAGCTGGATTTTATTGGCCAAGGGCAAATGAAATGGCAAAAGAGATAGTCGACAGGTGCGAGGGCTGCCAGTTCTACTCCAACATGTCACACAAGCCTGCGTCAGCCCTGAAAACCATTCCGCTCGTCTGGCCCTTTGCCATCTGGGGATTGGACATGGTTGGCCCCTTGAGAACGGGCAGGAGTGGGTTCACTCACGTGCTTGTGGCAGTCGACAAGTTTACCAAATGGATCGAAGCTAAGCCCATAAAGAGCCTTGACGCTAGCACCGCTATCAGTTTCATCAGAGGGTTGACATTCAGATATGGAGTCCCACACAGCATCATCACTGATAACGGGTCAAACTTTGATTCGGACGATTTCAGGGCATTTTGCGCTTCTCAAGGCACACGAGTCGACTACGCCTCAGTCGCTCATCCCTAGTCGAATGGACAGGCTGAGAGAGCAAATGGTCTGATCCTCAAAGGGCTAAAACCTCGGTTGATGCGCGATCTCAAGCACGCGGCAGGCGCTTGGGTCGACGAGCTTCCGTCAGTGCTGTGGGGATTAAGGACTACCCCTAACCGGTCGACTGGAAGGACCCCGTTCTTTCTGGTTTATGGAGCCGAAGCTGTCCTGCCAAGTGATCTCCTTCACAATGCGCCTCGAGTTGAACTTTACACCGAAGATGAAGCAGAGCAGGCCCGGCAAGACGCAGTCGACCTCTTGGAGGAAGAAAGGGAGATGGCAATGATCAGATCGACCATTTACCAGCAGGACTTGCGTCGGTTCCACGCCCGGAATGTGAAGAGTCGAGCCTTTCAAGAAGGAGATTTGGTCCTCCGAGTGGATCAACAGAAGCCTCACAAGCTCGCTCCCACTTGGGAAGGCCCCTTCATCATCACTAGAGTCCTCCACAATGGAGCATACCATCTTTACAATGTTGACCGACAAATCGACGAACCACGAGCTTGGAACGCGGAGCTTCTCCGTCCCTTTTACACTTGAGTCCGCTCTTAAACCAGATGTAATAAAAAAACTCCTAAGGTTCATTTTTATCAGAAATAATAGTGTTCCAATAATTGTTGTCACTGTTGTATGTGTCCGAAATCCCCCAGTGGGTGACTTAGTTGCGAATCCGGTTCGCCTAAGTTTGAAAAATCCTACCGAGTGGAGAGCAACCCTCCCACTCGGGGGCTTAGCTGCAGTTCAGCACTCGCCTAAGTTCTCCATGAAGAGACTTAGCCGCAGTCAGACACTCGCCTAAGTTTGAAAAATCCTACCGAGTGGAGAGCAACCCTCCCACTCGGGGGCTTAGCTGCAGTTCAGCACTCGCCTAAGTTCTCCACGAAGAGACTTAGCTGCAGTCAGACACTCGCCTAAGTTTGAAAAATCCTACCGAGTGGAGAGCAACCCTCCCACTCGGGGACTTAGCTGCAGTTCAGCACTCGCCTAAGTCCTCCATGAGGAGACTTAGCTGCGGTCAGACACTCGCCTAAGTTTGAAAAAAACCTACCGAGCGGAGAGCAACCCTCCCACTCGGGGGCTTAGCTGCAGTTCAGCACTCGCCTAAGTTCTCCACGAAGAGACTTAGCCGCAGTCAGACACTCGCCTAAGTTTGAAAAATCCTACCGAGTGGAGAGCAACCCTCCCACTCGGGGGCTTAGCTGCAGTTCAGCACTCGCCTAAGTTCTCCACGAAGAGACTTAGCTGCAGTCAGACACTCGCCTAAGTTTGAAAAATCCTACCGAGTGGAGAGCAACCCTCCCACTCGGGGGCTTAGCTGCAGTTCAGCACTCACCTAAGTTCTCCACGAGGAGACTTAGCTGCAGTCAGACACTCGCCTAAGTTTGAAAAAAACCTACCGAGTGGAGAGCAACCCTCCCACTCGGGGGCTTAGCTGCAGTTCAGCACTCGCCTAAGTTCTCCACGAAGAGACTTAGCTGTAGTTAGACACTCGCCTAAGTTTGAAAAATCCTACCGAGTGGAGAGCAACCCTCCCACTCGGGGGCTTAGCTGCAGTTCAGCACTCGCCTAAGTCCTCCACAAGGAGACTTAGCTGCAGTCAGACACTCGCCTAAGTTTGAAAAAACCTACCGAGCGGAGAGCAACCCTCCCACTCGGGGGCTTAGGTGCAGTTCTGCACTCGCCTAAGTTCTCCACGAAGAGACTTAGCTGCAGTCAGACACTCGCCTAAGTTTGAAAAATCCCACCGAGTGGAGAGCAACCCTCCCACTCGGGGGCTTAGCTGCGGTTCAGCACTCGCCTAAGTTCTCCACGAAAAGACTTAGCTGCAGTCAGACACTCGCCTAAGTTTGAAAAATCTTACCGAGTGGAGAGCTCCGCCACAAATACAATGTATAACAACGGAGTATGGGTCGACTACCACCTTCCCCCAAGAGCTCCGCCACAAATACAATGTACAACAACGGAGTGTGGGCCGACGGCCACCTTCTCCCGAAGAGCTCCGCCACAAATACAATGTACAACGACAGGGTGGGGGCCGGCCGTCAAGCCTCTCACGACAGTTCCAGGTCACAGAGACATTCAGCAAAAATAAAGTTCGGATAAAGCTTAAAAGGCCCCGAGCCCCGAATCAAAGTACTCGAGCCCTCGGCTCAGCAGAGTTTAAACGACTACAAATCCACTCGGCATCCCGAGGCTAATTTAAGGAGAGACATGAAAAGTTTTCTCACTCCTCAAGAGGAGGGCTGGCAGGAGCGACGAACTCATCCAAGTCGATCCCGTCCGCAATGCGAGTAGCTGCAGCGATGAAGGTCTCCATGAAGTCCTGGAAGTTGTGCCTCTTGGTATTGGCGACTTGGATGGCGGCCAGCTTTTCTTCTCGCGCCTCCTTGCAATGAAAGCGGACTAAGGATAGAGCCACGTCAGCACCGCACCAGGCAGAGGACTTCTTCCACTCCTGCACTCGATCGGGGATTTTGTCAAGTCGAGCCATAAGAGACTCGAGATCGTTCTGGAGCGCAAATTCTGGCCAAAGTGTCGAGTCGATCCGCGACACGGCAACCTTCAGTCAAGCCAGGTAATCCACGGCGCCGTCGATTCGAGATTCCAGTCGGAGCAAGTTCATGGCAGTGTCGTCTTTCACCGGGGAATTGATTGGGTCAAGACCCGTTTCGATCCGCCCGGTCTCCTCTTCTAAGTTCTGACAGAATTCTGCACACAAGACCTAAGGATAAGCCAACGAACACAGGATTGAGTCGACACAAAAAGTACAAAATAGTCAAAATTAGAGGAGCACCTTCAAGTTTGGTGTACAGCCTCTTAGCGAGGCTCCTCAGGAAGCTCTCCAGGTCGTCCCTCCTACGGGTGACGCCTTCCATCTCCTCACCCAAGAGGAGGTTCTTCTTCTTCCAACTGGCAGCCAGCTTGTTGGCATCAGTCAGAGCGGCTTGCAACCTAACGTTCTCTTGCTCCAACTGGCCGACCGAAGCCAGCTTCTGTTCGGCCAGAACCATCTTGTCGTCAGCCGCCTTACGGGCGACAGCCAGGTCCTGATCCTTCCTCGCCAACGCTCTGTCCAATTCACCTACAAAGAAACGGCGACGGAATCAGAAACAGCAAAGGAATGCCCGAGCCTGAAAACAGAACTAGTCGACAAAGTTGCTTTACCTGCGGCGCCCTCCCTGACCTTCTGCAACTCCGTCCTGGCCAGCTCTAAATCAAGGTCCAGTTGAATCTTCTGCTTCTCCAATTCATCATAACGAGCGACAAGTTCACAGGATCTCTGCAAAAGAAAAAACCAGCCGGCAGACATTTGAGATAAGTTGCTCCCGAGTAACTAAGGAACAATGGTGACGTTTCTAAGACCACGGCCGAATAAAAAATATTCGACCGTAGTCTCGGGGACTACACCCAGTGGGTGCACTCAGCGTGCCCCCACTGGTTCGACCAAAAAAACGACTGCATACAGTCGACAGGCCACAGACCGCTCGACCCGGCAGTGCAGACCGAGTGAAGAAGTTCAGATTCACAACCACAATATACAGACTACAGTCGACTGCCAGCAGTCCACCGTAGTCTCGGGGACTACACCCAGTGGGTGCACTCAGCGTGCCCCCACTGGTTTGACCAAAGAGAAAACACACCCAGTGGGTGTACAGGTACAGAAACAAAGATCTTCAAAAAAGGAAGAGAAAGAGAGAGAAAGACTCTTCAAACAAACAAACATCAAATCAATCGACCTGGACGTTACTCTGAAGCGCCGAACTCGCGTCGTAAGCCGCCTGGCTGGCCTCCCGAGCCCTCTTCACTTGCTCCATCATGACCCCTGCCTGGCGTATGGCCTCCTTCACGGCGGCCACTTCGTCTTCAGGAGCAGAGTACGCGACAAAGAGTGAAGTCGGATCGGCAGCCGACGCCGAGGGCTGCGCACTCGACGGAGGATTGGCAGTCGGATCGGCAGCCGACGCCGAAGGCTGTGCACTCGACAGGGGATTGGCGAAAGACACAGAGGCCCGAGGGGCATCGCCACCGTCCCGTGCCACGGCCTCAGGCGCCAGAGCAGGCTGGGGAGCCTTGTCAGTCGGCGGCCTCCTGGTCCTCCCTATCCTCAGCGGCTCATTGTCATCATCATCCGGGAGGTCGATAACTTGAGGAGGAGCTGCAGGAAGAACTTTCAACCGACAAGAATTGCAAGAAACGACCAAGTCAACTCAAAAACAAAACGTCGATGATCGTACCAAGGTTGGAGGTTGCAGCGTCCCCCATCTCTTGGTCGTCGTCCTTGGCTAAGACCTCAGAGGTAGCAGCACTGCAAATTTCGAAGAATCAACCAGTTCAGCATAATGAGTCGACTCAGGATCTATCCTCCAATCGACGAAAGAAGTCGAAGCTTGTTACCCAGAGATGACAGGGACAGTTATCTTCATCTTCGGCAGAGTCTTGGGCGGCTTGGACTGCATCGTGCGCGGTTGCTTGGGAACCTTCCCGGTCGGTGTCGGAGAGGAGGTCCGAGGGCGTTTCGACGATGGCCCGCCAGAGGCAGTCGCCTGACCACGTCCCTGCGCCGGGTCATGCACGAGCTTGGATCGTCTCTCTGGGTGGGGAGGTTCGGCTTCTTCCTCCTCCTCCTCGCTGGAGAAGATGTCGTCGCCTTCCTCTCCTTCGCCGTCTGACTCCCACTCGCCCTGGTCGTCGCCGCTCTCGCCTCCGCTTCCCTCACCTTCTTCAGTCGACCCCTGCGCCCCGTTGGGCGTCGAATACATCTCAGTGGTCGCCTGAAAGACAGCATGCAGAATGGAAAGTCAGTCGACTCGCCCAAAAGAAGACCAGTGCAGAAAGCAAGATTTCAGTCGGAAATGCAAATACACACCTGGTCGACCTCATAAGAGTTGTCGAGTGGAACGACCCTCCTGGCTCCTCGGGGGTTGTCTTTGTTCCCTGTAATGCTTGACAACCACCCCTCCCGCATCTCGTCGGTGACCTCCTCTGGGTGGACCCGAGTGGAGTCCTCAAGGCCGGAGTACAACCACGTCGGGTGATCCCGAGCCTGGAGGGGTTGGATCCTCCTACTGAGGAAGACTTCGAGCAGGTCCATCCCCGTCACGCCCTCACGAACAAGTTCGACCACTCGACCCGCCAGTATCTTGACATGGGCCTTTTCTTCGGGCGTCACCTTCAGAGAAGCCAGCTTTTCAGCTCGGTCGAGGGTGAAGGGCGGGAGTCCGGTCGACTGCCCCGGGGTCACTTGATCCTGGCAGTAGAACCAAGTCGCCTGCCACCCCCGAACTGACTCCGGGAAAGTGATGGAGGGAAAACAACTTTTCCCCCTTGTCTGGATCGCCAAGCCTCCGCACAACTGGATCACCTGGGTCTTCTCGTCACTCGACTTAGCCTTCTTCACCGACTGAGAGCGAACGGTGAAGATATGCTTGAAAAGTCCCCAGTGCGGGCGGCACCCCAGAAACGCCTCGCACATAGAAATGAAAGCGGCAAGATAGACTATGGAGTTTGGAGTGAAGTGGTGGAGCTGCGCCCCGAAGAAATTCAGGAAATTGCGGAAAAAAGGGTGGGGTGGCAAGGAGAAACCACGATCAATGTGAGTCGCCAAGAGGACGCGCTCACCGTCACGTGGCTGGGGCTCGATTTCCCTCCCCGGATGACGCGCCGCCTTGTGGAGGATGACTCCTCCCTCAACCATATCGTCGAGGTCCTCCTGACGAAGCACCGTGGGCATCCAGTCGCCCTGGATCCACCCCTTGGGCAGGGCCGTCCGAGAAGAAGAGCCCCCGCGCGCAGACTTCTTCCCCTTCCCGGCCGCCGCCGCCTTCTTCGCACGTTCCAGGGCGGTCGTCTTGCTCTTCACCATCGCCGCCGGCAAGGTCTCGGGCTGGTTTTTATGGCGACAGGGCGAGAGCAAAGGAAGCGGAGGAGACGACGGAGAGACAGAGAGAGGGGCAGAAGAGAGGAGCACGCGTACTGAAGAAGGACTCCGGGCCAACTATTTATAAGGGGCCACTCCCGAGTGGCTGACAGGTAGGCCCGAGCTATCCAGTCAAATCCCTTGGCAGGCGCGCGCGTTGTACGTGGCGAAAAAGGCGGCGCGGGGATCGAGGAGCCTTCGCACTGTCGCTCCCGATTACTGCGGCCGCCCCCGTTCCGCGCGCTTCCCAAAAAATCTGAATCCCGCGATCTCCACCAACTGCAGAACAACTTGGCGGAACGGCAATCCCGCGCATGCCAGCGCTCGATGCCTCGCAAGTGAAGAAATCCATTCGACGAAAGACTTGGAACGGATCAAGTCGACTGAAAAAGGTTAATGACGTCATCCGTGACAGTCGACCCAAAATGAAGCACCCATAATAACCCGAGGGGTCAGATGAAAAGGTCCCTAACCTCTTTTTCCACTCCAGCCTCGATCCGTTCGGGGGCTAATGATGTAGTCATATACCTACGGTAGGGACACGGACCCGTCCTAAGAGCCCTACCATAGGACGTCCTTAAAGGAAGTCACCTTTTAGACAACTTGAAGATATCCCACTCGACGGGGCCAAGGCACTCGACTAAGAAGCTGTCACTCGACCAACAAGCCAACCACTCGACCACCAGGGGATCTCAAATCGCTCCCAGGCAAACGGTCAGCCATTAAGTAGTCTTTATGATCATCATGACTCTTTATTAGGGACGTTATCAGTAACGCCCACCTTAAATATACCTTAAACCCTGCATTACTAAGGGCAAGAGAGGGCTGGCGAACTCTATATAAGCCACCCCCCTCCTCAGTATGAAGGGTTCGCACCCCTGTAATCTTACTCACGCATAATCCAATCGACCGCCTCCGGGCACCGAGACGTAGGGCTGTTACTTCCCCAGAGAAGGGCCTGAACTCGTAAACCTTGCGTGCTTACAACTTCCCAACAGCTAAGGCCTAGCCTCTTCATACATACCCCCCTACCTCACTGTCAGACTTAGAACCACGACACCCATGAGTAATGAGCAATGGGTTGTACATTTTTAAAACACATCAAACCGGCAATTAGTTTCAAATATCTTTTTTTTTCATTTCAAGATTTTAAATTACATTAATTTTTATGCGTGGAGAATTTGTTGGATTTTATATTGATATACATTTATTTTTAAAATCAGTTTGAATGTGAGTCAAAATTTCGGGATTATAAACAGTTCGGACCACACCAAAATATGCAAAATTTCGTATAATTTTTTAACCGTTGCCACAATATGGGCTGCAATGCTAACAAAAAGAATATGGGCTCCAAAAAAACCTTAAGAATTAGCAAATGGGCTATAAATTATTAAAAATAATGGCAGATGGGTTGTATGCTATTTTCCATAGATTTGAGGCTTTCCTAAAAAAGGTTGACGCACAAGCACTGACTGTTGGATGTCCATCCAACGGCCATCGTGCTTCTTCAATCTCTGCTCTTCCTGCTCCAGCCGCTCAAACAAGCGCCGGCGGGACTGCCTGCTCCCTCCTCCTCGCGGCCGGCTGTGCTGCCGCGCAGGCCTCACCGCCCGACCGTACTCCCATCACTGGCCTAGCCATCCCTCTACTCACCCACACCTGTTGTTATTCTCCGGCGATGGAAGACGAACCAGTAAACCCTCGTACAGTCGTACTCCCCTCCGCGTGGGAAACAACTGCCGAGTCTTCCCTGCCTCCGTGGCGTCCCCTTCCTAGGCCGCGCCGTCGTCCACCACCCTGGTGCTCTCAGCGCGGTGTGGTCAACATGGTCAAGGAACGACTTACATCGGACGTGGACTGTACGTGGAGAGGCTGACAGCTGGGTCCACGGCCGCAGCAAGGAAGTGCCTCCTTATTACGCGGAAAATAATCATTCCTCCACCTGACAGCTGGGACCCACCGGACGGGCCACTGTATTTTGCGAAAAAAACATTTCCCCATGACTGCTGGGACCCACCAGCTACATCTTCGCATGCAAGGAAGTGCGTCCGGGCAAAAAACGATTCGCCCCCTGACTGTTGGGACCGACCAGCTACATCTTCGCAGGCAAGGAAGTGCGTGACAGTCGGGACCCACCTGGTCGAAGCATACGTAGCATTGTCATTCTGGTCGCGAACATGTACATACATACTGGTCGATGTAGAGGCGCGCACGTGTCGTGGTAGAGGCACGCACGTGTCATAGTAGAGGCGCGCACGTAGCATTTACACGTACGTATAGCGGCCAAGGTGCAACAAAGAAAATACGGCCACGTATGTGTACATACGGGCGGGGTCTTGAACGCCTACTCGCGCATACGTACGGCCAGGGCTCGTGTACATGGCCGGGTCGGAACGGAGAAACAGCGTCGTCGTCGTGTTCATGGGGAGGCAACGGAATGCGTCGTGTTCATTGGGAGGCAACGGAATGCGTCGTGTTCATGGGGAGGCAACGGAATGCGTCGTGTTCATCGGGAGGGCTTGGACGGAACAGGCGATGGAAACAAGGCCTGGCGTACCGCAAAATGGAGGAAACGGCCTTGTGTTCGACCGGCCACATTCGAAACGGGATCCTGTTCATCGGGAGGGGTCTGGCGTACCGCAAAACGGAGGAAACGTACCTCCTACGGTCGAAACAGGGGTCCTGTTGATCGGGAGGGGTGTGGCGTACCGCAAAACGGAGGAAACGGACTTATGTTGGAGCGCTACGGTCGAAACGGGGGTCATGTTCATCGGGAGGGGTGTGGCGTACCGCAAAATGGGACTCCACGAGATATTGTTCATATCCACCGTCGACCTCCTCCAGCCTCCACGGGCTCCTGTTCATCCAGCCTCCACCGTCTACTATTCATCCAGCCCTCCACACCACGGGGTCCTGTTCAACCACCCCTCCACGGGCACCCCTCCACCGTCTACTGTTCATCCAGCCCTCCACACCATGGGGTCCTGTTCAACCACCCCTCCACCGTCTACTGTTCATCCAGCCCTCCACACCACGGGGTCCTGTTCATCCACCCCTCCACGGGCACCCCTCCACCGTCTATTGTTCATCCAGCCCTCCACCACACCACGGGGTCCTGTTCATCCAGAGGCAACGCCATCGCTCACTGTTCATCCAACCCCCCCCCCCCCCGCAACACTCACTGTTCATCCCATCGATCGGCTTTAGTTAGCAGCAGTAGCGAAGGAATTGCTCGATCGGGTTCAGTTAACAGCCATCGATCGATCGCTCGGGTTCAGTAACGCGTAGCCTGCAGTGCAATCGCTCGTGTTCAGTTAGAGCCCAACGCCTCGCTCAGGTTCAGTTAGAGCGAACGCCTCGCACACACGCGCGTATGTGTACGAGAGAAATGCGCATCGCTCGGCCCCCGACCTCCCACCGTAACCGGGAACTCCCCAAAATTTTCCTCCCCCTCGCTTCTACCATGGTTTTTTCCTTCATGGATGGCCCAAAGAATGTCATGCAGCTGCGTCTCCGGCCCGCTCAGGACGAAAAGCCCATTTTCTGTCATGATTTTTTTGTCATAGAAGTAGGAGCCCACCACATCTATGATGATACCGGGTTTTGTCACAATTATCGTCATAGAAGTGTCATATGTATGAGAGAAAAAAATTTCGTTTGGCCCAAAATGTCACGGATGTGTCTTTTTTTTGTAGTGACTATCGTCCTATATATATATATGAATCATTACCTCTCAACCATTTCGAGACTCCTCTTCATGTCCGTGATCTCATCCGGGACTCCGAACAACATTCGGTCACCAAATCACATAACTCATATAATACAAAACCTTCATCGAACATTAAGCGTGCGGACCCTACGGGTTCAAGAACTATGTAGACATGACCGAGACACCTCTCCAGTAAATAACCAATAGCAGAACCTGGATGCTCATATTGGTTCCCACATATTCTACGAAGATCTTTATCGGTCAAACCGTTATGACAACATATGTTATTCCCTTTGTCATCGGTATGTTACTTGCCCGAGATTCGATCGTCGGTATATTCATACCTAGTTCAATCTCGTTACCAGCAAGTCTCTTTACTCGTTCTGTAATGCATCATCCCACAACTAACTCATTAGTCACATTGCTTGCAAGGCTTATCATGATGTGCATTACCGAGAGGGCCCGGAGATACCTCTCCAATACTCGGAGTGACAAATCCTAATCTCGATCTATGCCAACCCAACAAACACCTTTGGAGATACCTGTAGAGCATCTTTATAATCACCCAGTTACGTTGTGACGTTTGATAGCACACAAGGTATTCATCTGGTATCCGGGAGTTGCATAATCTCATAGTCAAAGGAATATGTATAAGTCATGAAGAAAGCATAGCAATAAAACTTAACGATCATTATGCTAAGCTAACAGATGCATCTTGTCCATCACATCATTCTCCTAATGATGTGATCCCGTTCATCAAATGACAACACATGTCTATGGTTAGGAAACTTAACCATCTTTGATTAACGAGCTAGTCCAGTAGAGGCTTACTAGGGACACTATGTTTTGTCTATGTATCCACACATGTATCAAGCTTCCGGTTAATACAATTCTAGCATGAATAATAAACATTTATCATGATATAAGGAAATATAAAATAACAACTTTATTATTGCCTCTAGGGCATATTTGCTTCAGTCTCCCACTTGCACTAGAGTCAATAATCTACTTCACATCGCCATGTGATTTCACACTAATAGTTCACATCTTTATGTGATTAAAACCCATAGTTCACATCGCCATGTGACCAACACTCATAGGGTTTACTAGAGTCAATAATCTAGTTCACATCGCTATGTGATTAACACCCAAAGAGTACTAAGGTGTGATCATGTTTTTCTTGTGAGAGAAGTTTTAGCCAACGGCTCTACCACATTCAGATCCGTATGTATTTTGCAAATCTCTATGTCTACAATGCTGTGAATGGAGCTACTCTAGATAATTGCACCTATTTTCAATATGTATCCAGATCGAGACTTAGAGTCAACCAGATTGGTGTCAAAGCTTGCATTGGCGTAACTCTTTACGACGAAATCTTTATCACCTCCATAACCGAGAAATATTTCCTTAATCCTTTGAGGATAATTTTGACCGATGTCAGTGATCTACTCCTAGATCACTATTGTACCCCCTTGCCAAACTCATGTCAAGGTACACAATAGGTCTGATACACGGCATGGCATACTTTATGGAACCTATGGCTGAGGCATAGGGAATGACTTTCATTCTCTCTCTATCTTATGTCGTGGTCAGGCTTTCAGTCTTACTCAACTTCACACCTTACAATACCGGCAAGAATTCCTTCTTTGACTGATCCATTTTGAACTTCTTCAAAATCTTGTCAAGGTATGTGTTTTGTGAAAGTCCTATTAAGCGTCTCGATCTATCCCTATAGATCTTGATGCCCAATATATAACTAGCATGGCATGGCATACTTTTATAGAACCTGTCGGGGATATACCCCGCGGTATGACCCGGCCGGACTTGGCGGCTCACCAGAGACCCGACTGACATTTGGTGACTCATTGGAGACCCGCCCGATCCTCGGTGGCTTATTAGTAACCCGGCTGGCGGGTCAGACGGACGACGACACTCAACGGCCTAGAAGGCGATTCGTGGGAAGGCCGGCTTATGTCCGGCAGGCCGGCTTAAGAAGGAAGACATAGGGAATAATTCCTTTACAAGGGAAGCAAGACTAGGATTCCACTTGTAATAGAATAGTCCTAATCCTACTAGGACTCCTCATGTAACCCGCCCCTTCAACATATATAAGGAGGGGCAAGGCACCCCAAGAGGGACAGAAAATAATCGCTAAGACTAGACACAATTGGGGGCGTCGGCTTATACGATAACTCCCTCATGAGCATAATGAGACCTAGCCACAAACATCATGTAGGGCTATTGCCGGATGATGTTTCCCGAGGCCCGAAGCTATCTAAATCCTTGTCTTGTGTGTTGATCCGCCTAGCGTCTCTCGATTCCGACCAACCCCTTCAAGCTACCGCGTAGATGCGTTGGCCTTATGACTAAGTCCTCACACTAGGACATATGTCGTGACAATTCCACGACAGTTGGCGCCCACCGTGGGGCCTGCGCACGGTAGCGTTTAATTCTTGGATGGATCCCCAAGGATTGAGAAGTTCGTGATTGGCCAGATGAAGAAAAACCAGTACGAGACAATCGTACACGATTTACTTTGGATCTAGGAGTACAAAATTTGAGTTGAAGAAAAATTAGGGTTGCGTTTATATGACACCAACGTTTTCTGCTATGGAAGTGATTTCGCCGATGTGTCAAATCTTGGTCTGTAAAACCGGCATGGTTAGAGTCGCCGTTTCGTTCAACTTTGGTCCGCCGAGTCCGATGGGAGTAACTCGCCAAAAACACACAAGGCCAAGTCCCGATCCAGACAAGAGTACTATTTCATCACATGAAGCATCAGACCCAAGGATTTGAAAGACAAAGGCATCTTTGACTCGTACATCATCTCAGCCAAATCGGTTTATCTCTTTGGTCAACTCTGAATGGTACATACACACAAGGAAAACACCAGGAGGCCGGGAGTGGACGAGGCCACTCCTACCTCTTGAGCACTCCGTTGGATTTCCCCGAAGAGCAAAGGATGATGCAGCAAAGTAGTGTAAGTATTTCCCTCGGTTTTTGAGAACCAAGGTATCAATCCAGTAGGAGGTTGAGTGCGCGTCCCCTAGTACCTGCACAAAGCAAGTAACTCCTCGCAACCAACGCGATAAGGGGTTGTCAATCCCTTCACGGTCACTTACGAGAGTGAGATCTGATAGATATGATAAGATAATATTTTTGGTATTTTTGTGATAAAGATGCAAAGTAAAATAAAAGCAAAGTAAAAAAGCAAAGGAAATAACTAAGTATTGGAAGATTAATATGATGAAGATAGACCCGGGAGCCATAGGTTTCACTAGTGTCTTCTCTCAAGAGCATAAGTATTTTACGGTGGGTGAACGAAATACTGTTGAGCAATTGATAGAATTGAGCATAGTTATGAGAATATCTAGGTATGATCATGTATATAGGCATCACGTCTGAGACAAGTAGACCGACTCCTGCCTGCATCTACTACTATTACTCCACTCATCGACCGCTATCCAGCATGCATCTAGAGTATTAAGTTCATGAAAACAAAGTAATGCCTTAAGCAAGATGACATGATGTAGAGGGATAAATTCATGAAATATGATAAAAAAACATCTTGTTATCCTCGATGGCAACAATACAATACATGCCTTGCTGCCCCTACTATCACTGGGAAAGGACACCGCAAGATTGAACCCAAAGCTAAGCACTTCTCCCATTGCAAGAAAGATCAATCTAGTAGGTCAGACCAAACTAATAATTCGAAGAGACTTGCAAAGATAACCAATCATACATAAAAGAATTCAAAGAAGATTCAAATATTGTTCATAGATAATCTTGATCATAAACCCACAATTCATCGGTCTCAACAAACACACTGCAAAAAGAAGATTACATCGAATAGATCTCCACAAGAGAGGGGGAGAACATTGTATTGAGATCCAAAAAGAGAGAAGAATCCATCTAGCTAATAACTATGGACCCGAAGGTCTGAGGTAAACTACTCACACTTCATCGGAGAGGCTATGGTGTTGATGTAGAAGACCTCCGTGATGGATCCCCCCTCCGGCGGAGCTCCGGAATAGGCCCCAAGATGGGATCTCGTGGATACAGAAGGTTGCGGCGGTGGAATTAGGGTTTTGGCTTCGTATCTGATTGTTTGGGGGTATGTAGGTATATATAGGAGGAAGGATTACGTCGATGGAGCAACAGGGGGCCCACTAGGGTGGAGGGTGCGCCTGGGGGGGTAGGCGCGCCCCCCTACCTCGTGGCCTCCTCCTTTGTTTCTTGACGTAGGGTCCAAGTCCCCTGGATCATGTTCGGTGAGAAAATCATGTTCCCAAAGGTTTCATTCCGTTTGGAATCCGTTTGATATTCCTTTTCTTCGAAACCCTAAAATAGGCAAAAAAAACAGCAATTCCGGGCTGGGCCCCCGGTTAATAGGTTAGTCCCAAAAATAATATAAAAGTGGATAATAAAGCCCAATAATGTCCAAAACAGTAGATGATATAGCATGGAGCAATCAAAAATTATAGATACGTTGGAGACGTATCAAGCATCCCCAAGCTTAATTCCTGCTCGTCCTCGGGTAGGTAAATGATAAAAACAGAATTTTTGATGTGGAATGCTACTTGGCATAATTTTAATGATATTCTTCTTAATTGTGGTATGAATATTCAGATCCGAAAGATTCAGGATAAAAGTTTAATATTGACATAAAAATAATAATACTTCAAGCATACTAACAAAGCAATCATGTCTTCTCAAAATAACATGGCTAAAGAAAGTTATCCCTACAAAATCATATAGTCTGGCTATGCACTATCATCACCACACAAAGTATTTAAATCATGCACAACCCCGATGCCAAGCCAAACAATTGTTTCATACTTTTGACATTCTCAAAACGTTTTCAATCTTCACGCAATACATGAGCGTGAGCCATGGATATAGCACTATAGGTGGAATAGAATGGTGGTTGTGGAGAAGAAAAAAGGAGAAGATAGTCTCACATCAACTAGGCGTATCAACGGGCTATGGAGATGCCCATCAATAGATATCAATGTGAGTGAGTAGGGATTGCCATGCAACGGATGCACTAGAGCTATAAGTATATGAAAGCTCAACAAAAGAAACTAAGTGGGCGTGCATCCAACTTGCTTGCTCATGAAGACCTAGGGCATTTTGAGGAAGCCCATCATTGGAATATACAAGCCAAGTTCTATAATAAAAAAATCCCACTAGTATATGAAAGTGACGAAATGAGAGACTGTCTATCATGAATATCATGGTGCTACCTTGAAGAACAAGTGTGGTAAAAGGGTAGTAGCATTGCCCCTTCTCTCTTTTTCTCTCATTTTTTATTTGGGCCTTTTCTCTTATTTTTATGGCCTCTTTTCTTTACTTTTTTCGTCCGGAGTCTCATCCCGACTTGTGGGGGAATCATAGTCTCCATCATCCTTTCCTCACTTGGGACAATGCTCTAATAATGAAGATCATCACACTTTTATTTTCTTACAACTCAACAATTACAACTCGATACTTAGAACAAAATATGACTCTATATGAATGCCTCCGGCGGTGTACCGGGATATGCAGTGACTCATGAGTGACATGTATGAAAGAATTGTGAATGGTGGCTTTGCCACAAATACGATGTCAACCACATGATCATGCTAAGCAATATGACAATGATGGAGTGTGTCATAATAAACGGAACAGTGGAAAGTTGCATGGCAATATATCTCAGAATGGCTTATGGAAATGCCATAATAGGTAGGTATGGTGGCTGTTTTGAGGAAGGTATATGGTGGGTGTATGATACCGGCGAAAGGTGCGCGGTATTAGAGAGGCTAGCAATGGTGGAAGGGTGAGAAAAATGCGTATAATCCATGGACTCAACATTAGTCATAAAGAACTCATATACTTATTGCAAAAATCTACAAGTTATCAAAGCAAAGTATTACGCGCATGCTCCTAGGGGGATAGATTGGTAGGAAAAGACCATCGCTCGTCCCCGGCCGCCACTCATAAGGAAGACAATCAATAAATAAATCATGCTCCGACTTCATCACATAACGGTTCACCATACGTGCATACTACGGGAATCACAAACTTTAACACAAGTATTTCTCAAATTCACAACTACTCAACTAGCACAACTTTAATATCACCATCTTCATATATCAAAACAATTATCAAGCATCAGACTTCTCATAGCATTCAACACACTCATAAGAAAGTTTTCACTATTCTTGAATACCAAGCATATTAGGATTATTTAAGCAAATTACCATGCTATTTGAGACTCTCAAAATAATCTAAGTGAATCATGAGAGATCAATAGTTTCTATAAAACAAATCCACCACCGTGCTCTAAAAGATATAAGTGAAGTAGTAGAGCAAAACTATATAACTCAAAAGATATAAGCGAAGCACATAGAGTATTCTAACAAATTCCAAATCATGTATGGATCTCTCAAAAGGTGTGTACAACAAGGATGATTGTGGTAAACTAACAAATAAAGACTCAAATAATACAATACGCTCCAAGCAAAACACATATCATGTGGTGAATAAAAATATAGCTCCAAGTAAAGTTACCGATAGAAGTAGACGAAAGAGGGGATGCCTTCCGGGGCATCCCCAAGCTTTGGCTTTTAGGTGTCCTTAGATTATCTTGGGGTGCCATGGGAATACCCAATCTTAGTCTCTTGCAACTCCTTGTTCCATAATCCATCAAATCTTTACCCAAAACTTGAAAACTTCACAACACAAAACTCAAAGTAGAAAATCCCGTGAGCTCCGTTAGCGAAAGAAAACAAAAGACCACTTCAAGGTACTGTAATGAACTCATTCTTTATTTATATTGGTGTTAAACCTACTGTATTCCAACTTCTCTATGGTTTACAAACTATTTTACTAGCCATAGATTCATCAAAATAAGTAAACAACACACGAAAAACAGAATCTGTCAAAAACAGAACAGTCTATAGTAATCTGTAGCTAGCGCAAGATCTGGAACCCCAAAAATTCTAAAATAAATTTCTGGACGTGAGTAATTTATTTATTAATCATCTGAAAAAATAATTAACTAAATATCACTTTCCAAATAAAAATGGCAGCAGTTCTCGTGAAGGCTAAAGTTTCTGTTTTTTACAGCAAGATATTAGGACTTTCTCCATGTCTTCCCAACGGTTCTACTTGGCACAAACACTAATTAAACACACAAAACACAACCAAAACAGAGGCTAGATAAATTATTTATTACTAAACAGGAGCAAAAAGCAAGGAATAAAAATAAAATTGGGTTGCCTCCCAACAAGCGCTATCGTTTAACGCCCCTAGCTAGGCATAAAAAGCAAGGATAGATCTAGGTATTGCCTTCTTTGGCAAGCAATCCATAAGTGGCTCTCATAATAGATTCATAAGGTAATTTAATTTTCTTTCTAGGAAAGTGTTCCATGCCTTTCTTAACGGAAATTGGAATCTAATATTTCCTTCCTTCGTATCAATGATTGCACCAATCGTTCTAAGGAAAGGTCTACCAAGAATAATAGGACATGAAGGATTGCAATCTATATCAAGAACCATAAAATCTACGGGCACATAATTCCTATTTGCAACAATAAGAACATCATTAATTCTTCCCATAGGTTTCTTAATAGTGGAATCCGCAAGGTGCAAGTTTAAAGAGCAATCATCAAAATCACGAAAACCTAACAAATCACATAAAGTCTTTGGAATCGTGGAAACACTAGCACCCAAATCACACAAAGCATATCATTCATGATCTTTTACTTTAATTTTAATAGTTGGTTCCCACTCATCATAAAGTTTTCTAGGGATAGAAACTTCCAACTCAGGTTTTTCTTCATAAGATTGCATCAAGGCATGAACGATATGTTTAGTAAACGATTTATTTTGACTATAAGCATGAGGAGAATTTAGCACGGATTGCAAGAAGGAAATACAATCAATCACAGAGCAATTTTCATAATTAAATTCCTTGAAATCCATAATAGTGGGTTTAGCAACATCTAGGGTTTTAATTTCTTCAATCCCACTTTCATCAAATTTAGCATCAAGATCTAAAAACTCCGAATTTTTGGAACGCCTTCTAGGTAAAGGTGGATCATACTTAGTCCCATCATTATCAAGATTAATATTGCAAAAAAAAATTTAATAGGGGATACATCAATAACTTTTAGATCTTCATCTTTATTTTCATAGGAACTAGAAGAACACGCTCTTATAAAGGCATCTTTCTTAGCACGCATCCTAGCGGTTCTTTCTTTGCACTCATCAATGGAAATTCTCATAGCTTTGAGAGACTCATTGTCGGTGTCAAAACCGGCGGATCTCGGGTAGGGGGTCCCGAACTGTGCGTCTAGGCCGGATGGTAACAGGAGGCAAGGGACACGAAGTTTTACCCAGGTTCGGGCCCTCTCGATGGAGGTAAAACCCTACGTCCTGCTTGATTAATATTGATGATATGGGTAGTACAAGAGTAGATCTACCACAAGATCGGAGAGGCTAAACCCTAGAAGCTAGCCTATGGTATGATTGTTGTTCTGTATGTTGTCCTACAGACTAAAACCCTCTGGTTTATATAGACACCGGAGAGGGTTAGGTTTACACAAAGTCGGTACAATGGTAGGAGATCTACATATCCGTATCGCCAAGCTTGCCTTCCACGCCAAGGAAAGTCCCTTCCGGACATGAGACGAAGTCTTCAATCTTGTATCTTCATAGTCCAGGAGTCCGGCTGAAGGTATAGTCCGGCCATCCGGACACCCCCTAATCCAGGACTCCCTTAGTAGCCCCTGAACCAGGCTTCAATGACGACGAGTCCGGCGCGCAGTTTGTCTTCGGCATTGCAAGGAGGGTTCCTCCTCCAAGTACTTCATAGAAGATTTTGAACACAAAGATAGTGTCCGGCTCTGCAAAATAAGTTTCCACATATGGCCATAGAGAGAATAATATTTACACAGATCTAATCTGCTGACGTATTCCGTAGTGCGACACACCACAGCCAAGTCTTTATTCGAATCATTTTATTATCCCACCTCAGCGCGTCATGTGAGGCGGTTTCCTTGGCACGTCTTGTCGAAGCAGAGATCATGTCCCCTTATTCCGGGATTCTCATCAATACGGGTGTGGGTAACCCAACCGCGCCATTGATTACGGCGCTTGGGGATAAGCGAGTTTTACCAGGCTGGTGGGGACACATAGTTGCGTCCACCCATATAAGGGGATAAGGATCCACCTTTTCACCTACGCCTTCTTCCTCCTTTGCCTATCCATTCTTGCGCACTCGAGCTCCAGCGCCCAAGTCCGCACTCCCCACCTCAAGCTTCTCCAGCCATATCCGGGGCGGGAGGCAAGTGGATGGTCTCCTCCGTCACGGAGGGACACATCAAAAGACTAAGGAAGGCCGGATACTTGTCTAACGACATTGCGCACCGGCTTCCTGAAGAGGGGCAGCTCATCCCCACCCCTAGGCCCCATGAGAGGGTGGTGTTCCTCCCCCATTTCCTCCACGGACTGGTCTTCCCTCTCCACCCATTTGTCCGGGGGCTCATGTTCTACTATGGCCTGGATTTCCATGATCTGGCCCCAAACTTTGTCCTCAACATCTCGGCGTTTATCGTCGTGTGTGAGGCTTTCCTCCGCATCCGCCCCCATTTCGGCCTATGGCTCAAGACTTTCAATGTCAAGCCAAAGGTGGTGCGCGGCAACCAGGCGGAGTGCGGAGGCGCCATGGTGGGCAAGATGCCCAACGTCTTATGGCTCGAGGGCTCCTTTGTGGAGACCCTGAAGGGGTGGAAATCGGGGTGGTTTTACATCACCAAGCCGCGCGACCCTGAATGGGTCGCAGCCCCCGAGTTCTGATCCGGACCCCCTACGCGGCTCACCTCCTGGAAGGAGACGGGCCTGTCGTGGGGTAAAAAAGGAGAGCTGACCGGACTCCAAACATGCGTCCAAACCCTGGTGGACAAGAAGCTCAAACTTGTCAATGTAGTCCAAGTTATGCTCATCCGCCGGATCCTCCCGTGTCAACAACGGGCTTTCAACCTGTGGGAGTTCGACCCGGTGCGGCACCGAACTCTGAGCAGGCTCTTCGACACGATGTACGAAGATGCCTGGAAGGTGCTTTTCAAGGGCGCCGAGGCCCCCGCATCTGCTACCGAGGATCGCGGATTCAGTACGTAGCATCACGCTCATGCGGTAAGCTGTTTTTACCTTTTACAGGGTATCAGTTTTTCATAGTTTGACTCCATGCGGGATCTAAGCTCCCTTACCTTTAACAGGATTGGCAGGAGACGTCCAGATAGATCAACTGTCCGGCTCCTTTGCCCGAAGGCCCAGCGGACGCTCATTTGGCGAAGCTACTGGTTCCGGCGCCCCATGTGGTGCCGGAGAAGAAGGCCAAGAAGAAGGCCACGGGGACTCGAAAGAGTGCCCGGCGCCTCGAGGTGTCGGGTCCCTCATCCGATGACTCCAAGACGCACTCCTCCCCTGAAGACGAGGAGGAGGAAGAAGAGACCCCTCCCCCTCGAGTAGGGGAAGGGAAGAAAAGGAAGGCCGCCCCAACTGGGGAGGCCGAAGGGTCCAAGAAGGGGAAACCCCTTCCTCCAGACTACTCCACCGACGCCGACGACAGCGGAGAGGAGTGGCAGCTCAGGGCCAAGCCCCTGGCTAAATCGTAAGTATCCGGATACCAGAGAAATTCATAGTATTCCTTTATTGCACAGCTTTACCTTATGTCGAATATGTTTATGCAGCCCACCCAAAGACTGGCTCGACGCGTCGTCGAGCGGTTCACTTGACTCGTCGGATGTGAATTCGCCTCCGACGGCTTCCTCCCCCCGCCCTACGGACGACACCGAAGTGTTGTCCTAACAGGTTCCAAGCCGGGAGGAGGTGGTCCTGGAGGCGCCGCAAGGCGACCTCCCGGACTCCAGGAGTAAAGGGGATAAAACCCCCAGGGCTCCAAGTCCGGCCCTAGGCCGGACACCGCTCCGGAACCTTCAAAGGTTCCAGAGTCCGGCGAGCGACCTCCTTCCAAGAGGAGCAAGCCCACCGTGCCGGTGACCCCCGTCCAACCGGGTGCGCCGGACAATCTGTTGGAGGGGCTCAAAGGCGCCTCCATTGACGAGGAGCACCGCACCATTATGAGTGCGGTGGTCCAGAAGGTTCAGTCTGCCAAGAGCGGACTGACTGAAGCTTGTACTAGCCTTTTAACAGGCTTTGAGGTAAGTAAAGAATGTGTAAATAATATTACCACATAGATAGCAGCCCCTGATGCTCTGTTTGGCATTCGGGAAGAAAAGCCGAATAGAGGATCAAAATGAAATTCACAGGAGTCTAACAAAAAGGAGTCAATATGCGTATGCAGGCTTCTCTGATGGCGTCCGCCGTACTAACTACAGAAGTGGACACGCTAAAGCAGAACCTCGAGCAGTCCGAGCAAGAGCTCGGGCGTGCCAAGAAGCAGCTCGAGGAGAAGGAAGGTAAGAAATACCTTGTTTTAAATATATATATATAAAAGTTCAATTGCAAAAAACGACAGGATCATCGTGGCTATTGTAGGGGCCACGTCTGAGGTGGCGACCCTTAAGCAAGCGCTGGTCAAGGCCGAGAAGAGGGCGGCCACGGAGCGCACCGAACGGGAGAAGTATGAGGCCGAGGTTGGCAAGGTGCGGCAAGAGCTCCAGGATCTCATGGAAAAACATGAGAGTTTGGAGCTTGACTCAAAGACGCGGGCGTCCGAGCTCGCGGTGGCTATTGAAAATGCCAAGTCTGCCAAGGCCGAATCCCAGAACACCCTCCAGGAGTTGGATGAGGTGAAAAAGATAGCGGCGGGTAAGGCATTCTTTTTGCAAAGCAAACACATAAACGTAAGTTACTTGTTACTTACCCGAATCCGGAGCTCTCTAGGAGTGTTCGCAGATCTTCCCCGTAGCGTGTCCGATGCCGCCGCATTCTATCGAGCCGAGGAGGGAAGCTCGACAGAGAAGGTGTTCTGGTCTCAGTATGCTGAGGCCGGACACCTCGTGCCCCTGAGCGACCAGCTGAAGCAACTGGTCGAGCTCCACAAGGCGGCCGAACAGGCCATGAAGGGCCTCATAGTATGGATGTGGCCTGGAGAGGCTCTTCCTGGGAGCTATTTTGGGCTGGTGCGGCGGCTGGTGGGGGCCTGTCCAAGGCTCGAAGTCATCAAGCGCTCCATCTGCATTGAAGGTGCCCGTAGGGCCCTTGCCTGGGCTAAGGTGCACTGGGGCAAGCTGGATGCTGAGAAGCTTGTGAAGGACGGGCCACCGCTAGGGAAAGAGCATCGCAAGCCCGAGAATTATTATACGAATGTTCTGAAGGGTGCCCGCCTTGTGGCGGATGAATGTTCCAGGGATGTAATTTTTGAGTAAAACTCGCTCGTTTTGTCCTGTGTGCTGAAAACTTGTTCATATGCGCTAAGCAATGCTGTTGGAATTTAAAATATTACCTTCTGTGCGGCTGTTTATCAATTCTGAGAGATGGCGAGTCGCCGGCTTCTGCCCCCGTGCCGCTAGTGCTGGGGTGTTCGGGGATAAACCTGAGCGCTCTTTTTCCCATGTTTGGGTCCTTCGAGGGAGGCGCTCAGCACAAAGAATAAGGCAATCGGACTATAATGCTTGAACACTCTCACTTAGCCATAGAATTCTATAATTTTAAATTTCGGCGAAGCCCCTGGTATTCGGAAGACCGAGTTTGGGGCGCTATCCACGCCTTGGCCGGACAGAGCTGACTCCTCGCTCTAAGCGGCATAAGTCTTTAGGGACTCGAAAAACCTCTCGAACAGCGACCGGCTCTCGCTTCATCATGACAGTCAGTTTTAGCTTTCTCTACTGAGGTGCTCGACCCAGCTCAACTGGGGCACAATCGCAGTAGTTCTCCTAGTGCTACCTTAGCCGATATAGTGGAACGTAAGGCACCAAAACATAGGAGCCGGGCAAACCCAACTATTGACCCAAGACATGATTCGGAGCCGATGCATATAATGCTATAAGTTCGGGGTGCCGCACTTGTTAAAGTGTTCGGACTTCTCACACCATATTGAGGGGTACTAAAGCCCCTGGCGTATTTTCGCCGTACCAAAGTGTATGGGTGCAACATGTCGTTAAGGAACATATATTTGTAAAAAAAAAGAGTAATGCAGAAATAGACAAAGGCTATGCATTGTTTATTAAAAAGGGCTGCGATCAAAGCAGAACGATACAAATAATGCGATAAGCAAAAGGTTGGAGTATTTAACATGTCCATTCCAGGGGCAGGCTGCGGAATGGTAAGCGAAACAGGTATACTGCTCGTGATAGAGACCACCTGGGAGTTCCGTAATGCGGCATGGCTTGTCTGCTTCCCTGGTTCTTGCATCGTTTTTGTGGCAATTGAACTGCCGAACAGTCCTTCCGAAGAATGGGGTCCTGAAAGTAAGAGAAAACTAAAAAATTGGCAGCCCCTGGTGCGGTTTAAGCCGTGTTTCGGGCATGCCATGATGGTGCCCCTTCCCCTGTACCCATGGTATTTCTAGAGCGTAGTTATGTACGCGAAGTACTGGTGTCGCATTTTTGCTAGGGCTGGGGTTGGGGCCGCATTGCTACGCCTGCTCGGAAAGTGCCAGGCGGTCTTGTTGTAGGTTACTCCGGGCGCGCTTGATGGTGTCCGGACGTTTAATAGCCGGACTGGAGAACTGCCTGGAGAGGCTGCTTTGTACTTCCGCTGCAAGGGCCGCCATGTGCTCCTCCATTCGGAGGGAGCGTTCGGTGTTTCCATTGACCGTAATTACTCCTTGAGGGCCTGGCATCTTGAGCTTAAGGTATGCGTAGTGCGGTACCGCATTGAACTTGGCGAATGCGGTTCGTCCGAGCAGTGCGTGATAGCCACTGCGGAATGGGACTATGTCGAAGATTAACTCCTCGCTTCAGAAATTATCCGGAGATCCGAAGACCACTTCAAGTGTGACTGAGCCTGTACAGTTGGCCTCTACACCTGGTATTACGCCTTTAAAGGTCGTTTTGGTGGGCTTAATCCTCGAGGGAACTATGCCCATTTTCCGCACTGTATCCTGGTAGAGCAGGTTCAGGCTACTGCCGCCGTCCATAAGGACTCTAGTGAGATGAAATCCGTCAATAATTGGTCTAGAACCAATGCGGCGAATCCGCCATGACGGGTGCTAGTGGGATGGTCCCTTCGATCAAAGGTGATCGGGTAGGAGGACCATGGGTTGAACTTTGGGGCGACTGGCTCTATCGCGTATACGTCCCTTAACGCGCGCTTCCGCTCCCTCTTGGGGATGTGGGTTGTGTATATCATATTCACCGTCCGCACTTGTGGGGGAAAACCCTTCTGTCCACTGTTGTTCGGTGGCCGGGGCTCTTCGTCGTCATCGCTATGCAGCCCCTTGTCTGTATTTTCGGCATTTAACTTGCCTGCCTGCTTGAACACCCAACAATCCCTGTTGGTGTGATTGGCCGGCTTTTCGGGGGTGCCATGTATCTGGCACAAGCGGTCAAGTATTCGGTCCAAACTGGACAGGACCCTAGGATTTCTTTTGAATGGCTTTTTCCGCTGACCGGATTTATAGCCTCTGAATCCGGCATTAACTGTCGTATCCTCAGCATTGTCGCTGTTAGTGCGGCGCTTCTGCTTGTTGCGACGCGACCTGCCACTATTGTCCCTGGTATCCGAATTACCAGGGTTCTTGGTCATGTTATTGCTATGAGCAAGCCAGCTGTCTTCTCCCGCGCAAAAGCGGGTCATGAGTGTCGTGAGTGCTGCCATAGATTTCGGCTTTTCCTGTCCAAGGTGCCTGGCAAGCCACTCGTCACGGATATTGTGTTTGAAGGCTGCTAGGGCCTCTGCGTCTGGACAGTCGACTATTTGATTTTTCTTTGTTAGGAACCGTGTCCAGAATTGCCTGGCCGATTCCTCTAGCTACTGAATTACGTGGCTTAGGTCATTGGCGTCTGGTGGTCACACATAAGTGCCCTGGAAATTGTCGAGGAATGCGGCTTCCAGGTCCTCCCAACAACCGATTGATCCTGCTGGCAAGCTGTTAAGCCAATGCCGAGCTGGTCCTTTAAGCTTGAGTGGGAGGTATTTGATGGCGTGGAGATCATCGCCGCAGGCCATGTGGATATGAAGGAGATAATCCTCGATCCATACCGCAGGATCTGTTGTGCCATCATATGATTCGATGTTTACGGGTTTGAAACCCTCGGGAATTTGATGATCCATTACTTCGTCTGTGAAGCATAGTGGGTGTGCGGCGCCTCTGTACTGGGCTATATCACGACGTAGCTCCAATGAGCTTTGTCTACTGCGTTCGGCCCTACCGGATTTATGTCCGGTGTGACGGTTACCGTCTCGAGTCATGGGGCGCCCGTGCGATCCGTAGATCGATCTTGTTTGCCTTGCCTTGTCCTCCAACATATCTCGCAGGTCAGGCGCATTTTCCCGTGCCTTGGTACGGGGTGCGGCTTGAGTGGAGGGCCGAGAGGCCTCTCTGTCGCGGCCACGAGGTGGCCGGTCGGCCGTATCAAGTGCTGGTGATGTAGGTTTAAGTGCTTCCTCCTCTAATCAGGGTAGCAACCTGCGCTTTGGGTAGCTCTTGGAGGGGCGTTCGAGTTTATGCTCTTCGGCCGCAAGGACTTCAGTCCATCTGTCGACTAGCAAATCTTGATCAGCTCTAAGTTGTTGCTATTTTTTCTTGAGGCTTCTTGCCGTGGCCATAAGCCTGCGTTGAAAACGCTCTTGCTCGACGGGATCCTCTGGCACGACAAATTCGTCGTCGTCGAGGCTTGCCTCGTCTTCGGAGGGAGGCATATAGTTATCGTCCTCGACCTCTCTGTCTGCCGCTCTCTCGTGAGGGCTGGCTTCTCCATCCTCCTGTGTTGAATCTTGCTGGAGGGGGTTTTCTTCGGCATTCTCCGGAGTATTATTATCTCCCGTGCTAGAGTCACCGTACTTGCTTTGGCGGGATTTTGAGCGGCGCCGCTGACGCCGGCGCTTAAGCTGTTTCTTGGAGGGGTCATCCTCCGCTGTTCCATCACCATTTCCTTCTTTTGGGGTATCCACCATGTATATGTCATACAACGAGGTGGCTTTCCAGGGCCTAATAGGCGCTGGTTCTTCATCGTCTCCTGCATCGGTGTCCATACCGTCGATGTCTTCGGAGTCAAAATCGAGCATGTTGGTTAAATCGTCGACAGTGGCTACAAAGTGGGTGGTGGGTGGGTGTTGAATTTCTTCATCGTTCATATCCCAACCTTGTTGACTGTAGTCCGGCCAGGGCTCTCCTGATAAAGAGAGAGACTTTAGTGTCTTCAGAATATCGCCGAAAGGCGAGTGCTGAAAGATGTCCGCGGCAGTAAACTCCATGATCGTCGCCCAATCGGATTCGATCGGCAGGGGCGCGGAGGGTTCGGAGTCCGGAGAGGGGTCCGGCTCCTTGGAGTCATGAGTCTCGCGGAGTGCGGGGCTGGTGTTCGGCTCGATCGCCATTGGGATCGCAGCC
Organism: Triticum monococcum; assembly: GCA_034509565.1. Taxonomy (NCBI): domain Eukaryota; kingdom Viridiplantae; phylum Streptophyta; class Magnoliopsida; order Poales; family Poaceae; genus Triticum; species Triticum monococcum. The sequence goes on from CM067842.1 coordinate 613,195,399, forward strand.
CCCGAGGCGGCATCTAACCACCCATCCTCGATTGGCGTAGTTGGCTCCGAATTAAGGGTCGAAGCCAATGCGGGTGCGGCCTCCAGGGCACTGTTCGGTGGCGGAGCTAGATCACGCTCGTCGTGACAGTGCGGCGCTCTCGGCAGTGGCTCGAATCCGTCGAGGATCAAGTCCCCGCGGATGCCAGCTATGTAGTTTAAACTTCCAAATCTGACCTGACGGCCAGGGGCATAGCTTTCGATCTTCTCCAGATGGCTAAGTGAATTGGCCCGCAGTGCGAAGCTGCCAAAGATGAAGATCTGTCCGGGGAGGAAGATCTCACCCTAGACTGCATCGCTATTGATGATCGTAGGAGCCATCAAGCCTAACGGCGACGGCACAGAGGAACTCTCAATGAAAGCACTAATGTCGGTGTCAAAACCGGCGGATCTCGGGTAGGGGGTCCCGAATTGTGCGTCTAGGCCGGATGGTAACAGGAGGCAAGGGACACGAAGTTTTACCCAGGTTCAGGCCCTCTCGATGGAGGTAAAACCCTATGTCCTGCTTGATTAATATTGATGATATGGGTAGTACAAGAGTAGATCTACCACGAGATCGGAGAGGCTAAACCCTAGAAGCTAGCCTATGGTATGATTGTCGTTCTATATGTTGTCCTACGGACTAAAAGCCTCCGGTTTATATAGACATCGAAGAGGGTTAGGGTTACACAAAGTCGGTTACAATGGTAGGAGATCTACATATCCGTATCGCCAAGCTTGCCTTCCACGCCAAGGAAAGTCCCTTCCGGACACGGGACGAAGTCTTCAATCTTGTATCTTCATAGTCCAGGAGTCCGGCTGAAGGTATAGTCCGGCCATCCGGACACCCCTAATCTAGGACTCCCTCACTCATTGATATCATGCTTAGGAGGAATAGATCTAAGTTTCAAAGAATCAACATCAAGAGAAATTCTATCAACGTTCCTAGCCAAATCATCAATCTTAAGCAATTTTTCTTCAATCAAAGCATTGAAATTCTTTTGCAAAGTAATAAAATCTTTAATATTAGATTCAAAATCATAGGGCATCTTATTATAATTTCCATAATAATTGTTGTAGGAATTACCATAATTATTAGAGGAATTACTAGGATAAGGCCTAGGATTAAAATTTCCTCTATACGCGTTATTACCAAAATTGTTCCTACCAACAAAATTCACATCTATAGATTCATTATTATTCTCAATCAAAGTAGACAAGGGCATATCATTAGGATCAGAAGAAACACTCTTACTACCAAATAATTTCATAAGTTCATCCATCTTTCCACTCAAAACATTAATTTCGTCTATCGCATGCACTTTCTTATTAGTATATCTTTCAGTGTGCCATTGAGAATAATTAACCATAATATTATCTAGGAGTTTAGTAGCTTCTCCTAAAGTGATTTCCATAAAAGTGCCTCCTGCGGCCGAATCTAAAAGATTTCTAGAAGCAAAATTCAATCTGGCATAAATTTTTTTGTATAATCATCCACAAATTCAAACCATGAGTAGGGCAATTACGTATCATTAATTTCATCCTCTCCCAAGCTTGTGCAACATGTTCATGATCAAGTTGCTTAAAATTCATAATATCGTTTCTAAGGGAGATGATCTTAGCGGGAGGAAAATACTTAGAGATAAAAGCATCTTTGCACTTGTTCCAAGAATCAATACTATTTTTAGGCAAAGACGAAAACCAAGCTTTAGCACGATCTCTAAGCAAAAAAGGAAATAGCTTCAATTTAACAATATCGTTGTCCACATATTTCTTCTTTTGCATATCACACGAATCAACGAAGCTATTTAGATGGGTAGCGGCATCTTTACTAGGAAGGCCGGAAAACTGATCTTTCATGACAAGATTCAGCAAAGCGGCATTAATTTCACAAGATTCAGCATCGGTAAGAGGAGCAATCGGAGTGCTAATAAAATCATTGTTGTTGGTATTGGTAAAGTCACACAATTTGGTGTTATCTTGAGCCATCGTGACAAGCAAGCAATCCAACACACAAGCAAACAAAAAGCAAGCGGGCAAAAAGAGGCAAATAGAGAAAGAGAGGGAGGATAGAGAGAGAGAGGGTGAATAAAACGGCAAGGGTGAAGTGGGGGAGAGGAAAACGAGAGGCAAATGGCAAATAATGTAATGCGGGAGGCAAGGGTATGTGATGGGTACTTGGTATGTTGACTCAACAGCGCCAGAAATTGCTCGTTGTCGGGAGTCAAATCTTGACTTGCGCGAACCTCCCCGACAACGGCGCCATAAATTCTTCTTGCTACCTCTTGAGCACTGCGTTGGATTTCCCCGAAGAGGAAAGGATGATGCAGCAAAGTAGCGTAAGTATTTCCCTCAGTTTTTGAGAACCAAGGTATTAATCCAGTAGGAGGTTGTGCGTGCGTCCCCTAGTACCTGCACAAAGCAAGTAACTCCTCGCGACCAACGCGATAAGGGGCTGTCAATCCCTTCACGGTCACTTACGAGAGTGAGATCTGATAGATATGATAAGATAATTTTTTTGGTATTTTTGTGATAAAGATGCAAAATAAAATAAAAGCAAAGTAAAAAAGCAAAGGAAATAACTAAGTATTGGAAGATTAATATGATGAAGATAGACCCGGGAGCCATAGGTTTCACTAGTGGCTTCTCTCAAGAGCATAAGTATTTTACGGTGGGTGAATGAATTACTGTTGAGCAATTGACAGAATTGAGCATAGTTATGAGAATATCTAGGTATGATCATGTATATAGGCATCACGTCCGAGACAAGTAGACCGACTCCTGCCTGCATCTACTACAATTACTCCACTCATCGACCGCTATCCAGCATGCATCTAGAGTATTAAGTTCATGAAAACAGAGTAACGCCTTAAGCAAGATGACATGATCTAGAGGGATAAATTCATGCAATATGATAAAAAACCATCTTGTTATCCTCGATGGCAACAATACAATACATGCCTTGCTACCCCTACTGTCACCGAGAAAGGACACCGCAAGATTGAAGCCAAAGCTAAGCACTTCTCCCATTGCAAGAAAGATCAATCTAGTAGGCCAAACCAAACTGATAATTCGAAGAGACTTGCAAAGATAACCAATCATACATAAAAGAATTCAGAGAAGATTCAAATATTGTTCATAGATAATCTTGATCATAAACCCATAATTCATCGGTCTCAACAAACACACCGCAAAAAAAAGATTACATCGAATAGATCTCCACAAGAGAGGGGGAGAACATTGTATTGAGATCCAAAAAGAGAGAAGAAGCCATCTAGCTAATAACTATGGACCCAAAGGTCTGAGGTAAACTACTCACACTTCATCGGAGAGGCTTTGGTGTTGATGTAGAAGCCCTCCGTGATGGATACCCCCTCCGACGGAGCTCCGGAACAGGCACCAAGATGGGATCTCATGGATACAGAAGGTTGCAGTAGTGGAATTAGGGTTTTGGCTCCATATGTGATCGTTTGGGGGTACATAGGTATATATAGGAGGAAGGAGTACGCCGATGGAGCAACAGGGGGGCACGAGGGTGGAGGGCGCGCCCCCTACCTCGTGGGCTCCTCCTTTGTTTCTTGACGTAGGGTCCAAGTCTCCTGGATCATGTTCGGTGAGAAAATCACGTTCCCGAAGGTTTCATTCCGTTTGGACTCTGTTTGATATTCCTTTTCTTCGAAACCCTAAAATAGGCAAAAAAAACAGCAATTCTAGGTTGGGCGTCCGGTTAATAGGTTAGTCCTAAAAATAATATAAAAGTGGATAATAAAGCCTAATAATGTCCAAAACAGTAGATGATATAGCATGGAGCAATCAAAAGTTATAGATTCCTTGGAGATGTATCAGCCACGGACTCGGTCTCGCCTCTGTCTATGTCCCTGAGCCGCCATCACCAGGCGCGCCTCTAAACTGCCGCATGGCGGCGGCCCCGCCCTACTAGCGTCTCTCCAACCCGCCGCTGATCCAGTGTCACCTCGCTGCCATCTGCCTACTCAAGTCGCCTCGCAACCCAGCTGCGTGAAACTATACTGAGCTGCCTTGACGGTCCCGGCACGTCTCAAACTGTCTTCCCTGTGAGCCGCCTTCGCCGGCTTACGAGTCACCTGTGACCGCTCCTTGCTTTGTCGAGCCGCCGGTCTCTGTTTCCACCTTGCCAACGTGTAATTGCTGCCGTGACCTCACCCCAGTCGGCCTTCACTGACCTGCTGCCTCGCGTGTATCTATTCCAAAGTCGCTGATGGAGAGCCGCCCGTCTCTGATGTTGCGCTCGCATCGCTACGGGTCTCTGAGAGCCGCCTTGCTTCTACTACAATTTTGAACTGCCAGACCACTTTGAATGCGAACACCGTCGACCAAGCCGTCAAATCGCCAAGTCACCAAGACCAAGATTTCTGATACAGCCGTTCTTGCCCAAGTCAAGTTGCCGCCGCTGCAGCCTTTTCTCCGTGTATTGGGCAGTTTTAAGTATCGAGGCAGCAAGGACGATATTGCTGCGGCAAATTTGACAATTTTGACCTTGGGACGAAATCAATTCACGGAATGAACTGCCCGTGAAACTATTTCACAGCACTGACCCTTTTGTGTAGCGCCCGCCACGCAGGCACCACACCATACGGTGCAACGCCCAGCTCTGGGGCGTTGCACGCCTGTCCACCGTGGGGTGTATTGAACTATTGCCGTCACGGGTAATCCACGTGCACCTTTGAGCACCCTATTGAAGCATTCAGCCATATTGCTTGTCATTTGACCGTATCTCCGGCCATCTTCATCAAAAGCACGTGCCCACTTGTTCCGGTGTTGAATGTGCCTATTCATAAAGTCTTGACCCCCGTGATCAAGTTTTTTGTGTGCGAGCAATTTGTTCAACAAAGTGGCGAACCGCTTCTCGGAGAAAGCAAGACAACAATCTTGAAGATCATCGGCCAACTCATTAAGGCCACATGCCCTATAGAAGTTCGAACAAAAGTGCCTCATGCACCATCGATGGTGCAACGGAGCATGCCCGAGAATGTCAATCTCCACCGCGTTAAGAATTCCTGCATGCCGATCCGATATGACACAAATTTCTCTTTGAGCGGGTAACACCTTCGTCCTCAAAAGGCGCAAAAACCACTCCCAGTTGTCATTGTTCTCTGCCTCAACCAAAGCAAATGCCAATGGCAACACCCGGTTATTGGCATCACTTGCTATCGCAACCAACAAGGTCCCCTTGTATTGTCCGGTCAAGAACGTGCCATCAATGGTGATGACCGGCCTATAGTGTTCGAAAGCCCTCACGCATTGCTCGGACGCTCAAAATGCACGGCTAAATACTCGGACTTTCTTTCCTTCATAAACCGTTGTTTGGTGCCCATGAGGCTCGACAACATGAACCACGCCCTGGTTTGTGGCGGCCATGGCTAACAACAACCTAGGGATTCGGTTGTATGCTTCCTCCCAAGTACCATACAACATCTTAAATGCGGCTTGCTTCGCCTTCCATGCCTTGTCGTACTTCACCTTGTAATGAAATATGGCTTTCACAAGGTCAATGACATGTTGGACGCTCATTGTTGGAAGTGTGGATATTGAGTTGGAGAGCCTGTAAGCGATGAACTCGAACGTGAGTTGTTTGTGGTCTTGGGACACAATCTTGCCATCCACCCTTTTGCCTCGGCACATGTGAGTTGGCACACAACTCACTACGTGCCAAGCGGGACCTCCTTTCCATGGTCTTGCACGCACAATCCACGGACATATTTCATCTTCACATGCACATGCAACCGTGTAGCGCACATTGACGTCCGAGTGCACCACCTTGTGTGGACGATAATACGTAACCGAGTAGTTGTCGAGCCACATCTTCAATTCCAACAAGGTTTCGAACTTAGACCCTTTAGCAATCCGGTTCTTGTCGTCTCCCAAATCACGGTGAGAGCTTGGCCTAACCCCAAGAGATATAGATTTGCCACCATCCACAACGGCTTCATCCACGAGACTAACATCCTTGAACAATGGTGTCTTGTGATCCCGACCGAATACCTTCTCGAAAGCTTCGGCCTCCTTCACCGTGAACCCCTCCTCATCAACTTGTTCATCGGGACCTTTGTCATCCGAATCCGATGCATATGCACGGGAAAAAGGGATGGAATGGTCCATTGTCTCTTGCAAATGATATTTGTCAAGATCACCCACATTGTTGTCATGGAGATCAACTTCATTGTCATTGTCCGCATACTCATCATTGTCCTCTTGCAAAGCTTCATCTTCGTTGTTTGTAAACGGGCTCAATGTTGGCCTCACTTCTTGGGTCAAAAGAGGTTCAACAATTTCATCTCACTTCAAGGGTGGGGGGCTACTAGCAACCAAAGGGGAGGGTTTCCGGTTCAAGTCCAAATGCAAATTTGAATCAACCTTCTTCGTTGCAAATAACTTAAGAGCCTTGTCAAGTGAATCGGCCACCGTTTCCTTGTATGAAACCCAACGTTGCTCCGAGTTGATACGCATTGTCTTCCAACGGATGTGCATTCCAAAACCTACATTATGCCTTCCCTCCAACTCAACAATATCACTAGGGTCCATCCAATTCAAATCTTTCCTCACTTGTTGCAAGAGCTCCGCATAGCTAGGACTACTATCAAACACCATATCAAGCTCATCCGGATCCGGTTCAATATTGCCTTTCAAGAAGGCGTCTTTGTCCCCATGATGAACAAACACACATGTTCTTCCCATCCCTATAAGCATTCAAACAACACAACGTAACATTGCTTCCATGAGTACTAAGTTAAGGATTGACACGGAATACAAACCCTAATATATATATATCAAACAACAACCCTAACCCTAACCATAACCCTAATCATAACCATAACCCTAACAATAACCCTAACCCTAACCATAACCCTAGCACCAACATAAGAACACCCATAACAATAACCCTAACATACTAACAAAGCCTAATCATAGGAAATTGGAAAACAAAGATCTCACATCTCCATGCAAATCTCTAGATCCAAACAAAACTAGGGTTTCCCCAAACTAGCATTACTTGGATCAAAACAAGGGGATCGAAGAAGATTACCTTGAGGGAGGGTATGACTTCGAAATCCACGGACAAATTCTTCAAATTTGCAAGATTTGGGAGAGGATTTGAGAGGGGGGGGAGTGGGAGAAGGGGCAAAGCTCGGGTTGGGTGTGTGGGTGGGGGAGTGGGGGAGGGGGACCAAGCCGCTGGATAAGTCACAGTGCAGCGCCTACAGGCGGGGTGCTGCACATTACATGTGTGGCGCCTAGCTCGAAGGCGCTGCACTACTGGGTGCGGGCCCATGGGCTGCCACGGTGGACAGGCGTGCAACGCACCAGAGCTGGGCGTTGCACCGTATGGTGTGGCGCCTGCGTGGCGGGCGCTACACAAAAGGGTCAGTGCTGTGAAATAGTTTCACGGGCAGTTCATTCCGTGAATTGATTTCGTCTCAAGGTCAAAATTGTCAAATTTGCCGCTGTTCCACATCATCACACAGGGTCACCCAAGGCAAAAGCGATCTGCCACGCTGCAGTTGCTGCTGCTTCGGAAGTACAACTTCAACTAGTACTCACGTGAAGCTACTGTGCTAGTTCGTCCTTTGTTTGCTACGTTCACTGTTGGATACTACCAGGTGTTATTTATCCTATTTCGTTTGATTTACATATTAAATTCTGTCAAGAATTTTTTCTACCGACTTGTACTACTTTATGTACACAGATTTATCGACTCGTGGCTTCCATAAAGTACGATCTTCTGCTGATAGAGTTGAAGCAGTTGCCGCCGCACGTTGAAGAAAGCTGCCAACGTTGTGACTTATAAAAGGGATTTCAACAACTTGAAAATCATTTGGATGACATCAAAAGTTGAACCGTCGACGTTGCGGCCACCTTGAGCCACCGAGGACTGCGCCAAAGCCGCTGCCATGGCTCACCGGTTTTTGAAACATCAGGTGATATCTTTCTTTTGTATATCACGCATGTAAATGAGGCATTATACGGAGCATGCCCTCGGCGGCTTTGGCCATCAAGTTTTGTTTCGCATGACAATTATTCATTATAAATGAGGCATTATACGGAGCATGCGCTGGCAATGTTCTGCACCGGTCTTTCGTCCGTGCCACGCTACCATAATAGCGGACATATATAAGTCGTCGTCCCTGTGGCCCGGTCTACATCAACTTTGCCCGTCGGCGAGGCTGACCACGCCTGCGATAGACTTGGTTGTCTGCGCGGCTTACCGCGCCTACGATTAACTCGTCCGTCCACACCGGCTTACAGTGCCGCAGCCGACTCATCTGTTGTCCGGACGAATTAGGTGATATTCATCTAAGTTTGTTTCATTAACACATATTATTTTTGTCAAAAGCAGTTTATTTTTGCCTTGGTCTGCAATATTGTTTATGCAGGGCAGTCGTTCATTGCAAGGGCGATGGTCGTACCAAGATGCTTGACGAATATATGTGTCAGCCGCCGCTTTTGCGACCCAATTTATATCAACATGACACGGTTGACTCGACCGTCCGCGCTGGCTTACAACGTTGTGGCTGACTCATTTGTCTATATTGCCTCTGATGCTGCCGTCGTCTTTTCCGTCCGTCTCTCGCGGCCTGGTCTACATCAACACACCAGGCCGCACTTGTCTGCATGAGCTGTTTATTGAGTATGAGCTGGGTAGCCCGATTTTCTTCCAACAAATTGGAGGCAAATTTTCATATATTATCATCCGCCATCTTCACTGGATGGCTCAATGGGCATGCACACAAGTCGTCGTCACTATAGTTTGGTTAACTTCAAACAACCAGCTGGAAGGAACCATTGGCCAAGTTGCTGACATGGCTCATACAGGATCATTTATAACCCGTCGCAGTCACCTCAACATTCTGTGGATTCACATCACGCTATCAATGCCAATGATATACACATTCTGCTATGGACAAATACGGAGAATCTCAAGACAACTCCTCGAGTCGTCTTAAGACTCGGGGGCTACAATGATATGAATCAGCAAGTCTTACCAATTTCAGTAAATTCAAGAACCCCATGACATTGGAGGGAAAAATAACCTGGCCTCGGAGATTACTACTATATCGACGAAAATTTAAAAGGTCGTCAGAAAAATTCCGGTTTACAATCCGGTTCAAGGGAAATCTCGTCTCCCACACAGCGCTGAAGCTCTCAATATCCGGTTCAAAATCCAGTTTGAGAGGAAACTGTCTCCCACAAAGCTCTGAAACTCTCAAATCCGGTTTAAAACTCCGGCTCAAGAAGAATATCCATCTCTCGCAAGTTCGAGTTCTCAGGAAAATTACAGGGACCAGAGAGAGTTGGATGCACAGCACAGCTCAAACATAGGTCCCTGATGAGCACAAATTGTCAGTATATCACTTGGGGGCTTCCTGTTCAAACATAGGCGTATTCGACCAAAGAGAACATAATGTTACTACCCTATTGACCAGGTTTGTTCAAACATAGGCGTATTTGACCAAAGAGAATGTAACCTTTCCGGGTCATCCTACCTGTAACCAGCTACGTCAACTCCATCGGGTAATCCCGATTGACATGTCGAACTCTTAACGATCAATCTTTACGGCGTATTCGACCAAGATCTGAGCTTGTTAAGGTTCAAACGGCGGTTTGTCATGCGAGAGCATGGTTTACATATAGTCAGGATAGATCCAGGCTTCATAAGTCGCCTTCCTTGAAACTTGGATAAATCGGCCCGTGATGTATGCTGTTACTCTGACCCCGCGTACTCCTGATAAGTCTTTGAGCAAGACCAGACCTTATCTAGGGTTCAAATGTCGATTGGGTACTGTGAGTCAGGCTCACGGAACGCACGAACATCCAGTGGCTCAGGCTAGTTTCATTGAAGTATTTTGTTATCATACACATACATTGCATCATACACATGCATCATCATATATTGCATCATACATTGCATCATCATTACATCACTATAACATGCATAATATATGCATGGATATACTGGTTTATATGGCAGGAATCGGTTTTCAAACCAGGTTATATTATTCAAATCTTTAATAGCCAAACATGGCTAGATTTCTATCATGGTTATCAATAACCAATACTATGATTGAGGTTTTCAAAGTCGCTCTAGCGCAATGGCTATTGTATTATCAATGGATGTGATTTATTCTACAATGGAAGGAATAGTCTCGAGTCGCTGCAGGCTTACCACCCGGCACTTGGGGGCTACATTATTCAAGTTGAGATTACATCAAATATGCAAGTCCCATGTCACTGTCAGCATGCACCATGGCACTTGGGGGCTAATGCAAAGTCACTTTTTGCTCACCTTATTGAAGACCCGACTCATCACATTGTAATGAGCCGGCACTTGGGGGCTACCAATTGCTCCTATCAAAAATTTAAAGTACACAAGCCTTGATCCATTATATTGAAGGGTTCGTTGTTCAGTTGGTAGAGCACAAGGCTCTTAACCTTGTGGACGTGGGTTTGAGCCCCATGGTGAGGATTACATCATATGATGTTATTTTCAATGGAGTATATATAAAGTTCCAGCTCGGTATTATCGTACTGACCCGACCCTTGGGGGATAGACGCTGCTGTTCAAGTCTACATGATCATATCTATAAAGTCCCTGCTCATTATTGCATAAATGACCCGGCCCTTGGGGGCTACACTGATTGAAGTTTTTATGAGCATAAAGCAGTTACAAGTCCCAGGTTGCTGCAAGCATGACAACCCGGCACTTGGGGGCTACATATGTGGAATATTCAGTTTATGACAAATGATTGAGATGAACAACCCGGATTTCTTCAAGGTTGCAACACTTATATTGGAGCAAGTCTTAAAGCTATCACTATGTTCTCCTCTTAAGACTTGGGGGCTACAGGTATTATGCATATAAAGGAGGAACGTCTTCAAATTATCAGTTTTGAGTAAATCAAGAAGATCAATTACATGACCTGGTGTCAACAACAATTATGACCCGGCATCATCTGTTTTATAACCCGGAAATTTTGGTAATGATAAACCGGCAAGTTTTACATCTTCAAGCCGGCTGAAAGTTAAATGAGTATTTCAAGACCAATATTTTTTAAGCCGGCGCTTTGGAAGCCGATTCAAGTGGATTATTTCTTACAATATTTCTCTACAAGAGACCAATATCAGCAAATTGATTATGAAGTTGGCCTAATGACCCGGATTTTTCAGAAGAAGTGCCCGGATTTTTTACATTGGCAAAGTTTGAACATATCTGCTAAAGGAGGTTTGCTATGAGATCATGGACACTCATCCAGGAGGAAACGACAAGGACTTAAGGATGATCAGGTACCGGCTTACAAGAATTCTTAACCCGGAGCACAACCTGTCAACTCTGTTCTAGTGCTTATGTTGCAAATATCAGTTTAACATGGATAAATCCAAATTAAACTGGGGGCTAATATCGGGGATATACCCCGCGGTATGACCCGGCCGGAAATATGACCCAGTCAGACTTGGCGGCTCACCAGAGACCCGACTGACATTTGGCGACTCACTGGAGACCCGCCCGATCCTCGGCGGCTTATTAGTAACCCGGCTGGCGGGTGAAACGGACGACGACACTCAACGGCCTAGAAGGCGATTCGTGGGAAGGCCGGCTTATGTCTGGTAGGCCGGCTTAAGAAGGAAGACATAGGGAATAATTCCTTTACAAGGGAAGCAAGACTAGGGTTCCACTTGTAATAGAATAGTTCTAATCCTACTAGGACTCCTCATGTAACCCGCCCCTTCAACATATACTAGCAAAAATGCCCGTGTGTTGCAACGGGAGATAAAAAGGAGCATAGGCCAGTGCTGGTTAAGCGCGCCGCCGTGCTTCGGCTCCTTAGACTGTCGTGCTTGCTCGCGCCACCGCTAGTTTTAGCCCCATGGTTTGATGCCGCCACACACTGCGTTCTCGGCTGCCGCTGGTTCGCCGAGCCCCTGCCGATAGATGCACATCGCCCACTCTCGCCTATCAACCTTTGCCATGTGTGCACTGATGCAAGCTTCACGCCTATCAGTAGGGGTTGCCGCAGCACTCCTAATCATCGCCACCATGGCCCGCTACCACTGCCAACCATGCACTTGGCTTGGCACGCAACGAGAATCGCGTACTACCACCATCACGTCGCATGAGCCATGCCTGCTGGCCATCACCCGGTTGCAGACCGCACCATCATGCCAACATGCCACCACGAGCCGTAGTGTTGCAGACGTGCCTTGGCCGCCCACTATGTAGTTGGCTGCAACTGGTGTGCCGAGCCCCTATGCCAGTAGATGTGTGACACTCACTCTCGTCCATAGTCCTTCATCATGTGTGCACTGTCGCGGGATTCACACCTACCAGCACGAGTCGCCGCACCACTCCTAGTCACCGCTACCAAGCCCTGCTAGCAACAACACGCCTGAGCGCCCACGCGCGTTGTCCTGACTGGCTTAGAGCATCACGTGCTACCAACATGAGTCGTAGTGTTTCGGACGTGCATCGACCGTGCCGGATGCACGAGCTGATCCATCCAGGCCAGCCAGAGACGCGGCGAGCGTCCTATGTTGAGTATCACAATTTTAGATGGGGTCGAGCTAGGCTTAAGAGGCGAGTTCGACTCCCCTGACTTATAGTGCGTAATGTTGATCAGTTGTTCTCTTTTTTACGAATTGTTCTCTTTGATGGACAAGAAGAAAAAACAATGATTGTTGTTTTTTCTCACTTATGGATGGCATTGATAGGTAATTTTCATCTAACTCCAGACATACTTTAAATCTCAGCCGTCAATCTTTATGATTAATATAAAATTAACGGATATAAAAGGGTGACCTATAGAGAACCATGAAATCTTCGTCCTTTATTATTAGGTATAGATAAGGAGGGGCAAGGCACCCCAAGAGGGACAGAAAATAATCGCTAAGCCTAGACACAATTGGGGGGCGCCAGCTTATACGGCGACTCCCTCATGAGCATAATGAGACCTAGCCACAAACAACATGTAGGGCTATTATCGGATGATGTTTCCCAGGGTCCGAAGCTGTCTAAATCCTTGTCTTGTGTGTTGATCCGCCTTGCATCTCTCGATTCCGACCAACCCCTTCAAGCTACCACATAGATGCGTTGGCCTCATGACTAAGTCCTCACACTAGGACATCTGCCATGGCAATTCCACGACAGAACCTATGGCTGAGGCATAGGGGATGACTTTCATTCTCTCTATATATTCTCCCGTGGTCGGGTTTTGAGTCTGACTCAACTTCACACCTTACAATACAAGCAAGAACTCCTTCTTTGACTGATACATTTTGAACTCCTTCAAAATCTTGTCAGGGTATGTACTCATTGAAAAATCTTATCAAGCGTCTTGATCTATCTTTATAGATCTTGATGCCTAATATGTAAGCAGCTTCACCGAGGTCTTTCATTGAAAAGTTCTTATTCAAATATCATTTTATGCTATCCAGAAATTCTACATCATTTCCAATCAACAATATGTCATCCACATATAATATCAAAAATGCTACAGGGCTCCCACTCACTTTCTTGTAAATACAGGCTTCTCCGAAAGTCTGTATAAAACCATATGCTTTGATCACCTCATCAAAGTGTATATTCCAACTCTAAGATGCTTGCACCAGTCCATAGATGGATCGCTGGAGCTTGCACACTTTGTTAGCACCTTTAGGATCTACAAAACCTTCTGGTTGCATCATATACAACTCTTCTTTAAGAAATCCATTAAGGAATGCAGTTTTGACGTCCATTTGCTAGATTTCATAATCATAAAATGCGACAGTTGCTAACATGATTCGGATAGACTTAATCATCGCTACGAATGAGAAAATCTCATCGTAGTCAACACCTTGAAATTTTCAAAAACCTTTTGTGACAAGTCGAGCTTTGTAGATAGTAACACTACCATCAGTGTCCATCTTACTCTTGAAGATCCATTTATTCTCAATGCCTTGCCGATCATTAGGCCAGTCCACCAAAGTCCACACTTTATTCTCATACGTGGATCCTATCTCAGATTTCATGGTCTCAAGCCATCTGTCGGAATCTGGGCTCATCATCATTCCTCATAGTCTGTAGGTTCGTCATGGTCTAGTAACATGACCTCCAGAACAGGATTATCGTACCACTCCGGTGTGGAACGTGCTCTGGTTGACCTACAAGGTTCGGTAGTAACTTGATCTGAAGTTTCATGATCATTATCATTAGCTTCCTCTCTAGTTGGTCTAGGCATCACGGGAACATATTTCTCTGATGAGCTACTTTCCAAATTGAGAGAAGATACAATTAACTCATCAAGTTCTACTTTCCTCCCACTCACTTCTTTCGAGAGAAACTCCTTCTCTAGAAAGGATCCATTCTTAGCAACAAAGATCTTGCCTTTGGATCTGTGATAGAAGGTGTACCCAACAGTTTCTTTTGGGTATCCTATGAAGATGCACTTCTCCGATTTGGGTTTAAGCTTATCAGGCTGAAGTTTTTTTCACATAAGCATCACAACCCCAAACTTTTAGAAACGACGGCTTAGGTTTCTTGCCAAACCACAGTTCATACGGTGTCATCTCAACGGATTTATATAGTGCCCTATTTAAAGTGAATGCACTGTCTCTAATGCATAAACCCAAAACGATAGTGGTAAGTCGCTAAGAGACATCATAGATCGCACCATATCTAATAAAGTACGGTTACGATGTTCGGACACACCATTACGCTTTGGTGTTTCAGGTGGCGTGAGTTGTGAAACTATTCCACATTGTTTTAAATGAAGGCCAAACTCGTAACTCAAATTTTCGCCTCCGCGATCAGATCGTAGAAACTTTATTTTCTTTTTATGATGATTCTCCACTTCACTCTGAAATTCTTTGAACTTTTCAAATGTTTCAGACTTGTGTTTCATTAAGTAGATATACCCATATCTGCTCAAATCATCTATGAAGGTTAGAAAATAACGATACCCGCCGCGAGTCTCAACACTCATTGGACCGCATACATCGGTATGTATTATTTACAATAAGTCAGTGGCTCGCTCCATTGTTCCGGAGAATGGAGTCTTAGTCATCTTTCCCATGAGGCATGGTTTGCAAGCATCAAATGATCCATAATCAAGTGATTCCAAAAGTCCATCCGCATGGAGTTTCTTCATGCGCTTTACACCAATATGACCTAAATGGCAGTGCAACAAATATGTTGCACTATCATTATCAACTTTGCATCTTTTGGCATCATTATTATGAATATGTGTATCACTACGATCGAGATTCCATAAATCATTCACATTGGGTGTATGACCATAGAAGGTTTTATTCATATAGACAGAACAACAATTATTTTGTGACTTAAATGAATAATTGTATTGCAATAAACATGATCTTATCATATTAATGCTCAACACAAACACCAAATAACATTTATTTAGGTTCAATTCTAATCTCGAAGGTAGAGGGAGTGTGCGATGGTGATCGTATCAACCTTGGAATTACTTCCAACACACATCGTCGCCTCGCTCTTAACTAGTCTCTGTTCATTCTGCAATTCCTGTTTCAAGTTACTAATCTTAACAACTGAACCGGTATCAAATACCCCGGGGTTGCTATGAACACTAGTAAAGTACACATCAATAACATGTATATCAAATATACCTTTGTTCACTTTGCCATCCTTCTTATCCGCCAAGTATTTGGGGCAGTTCCGCTTCCAGTGACCATTTCCTTTGCAGTAGAAACACTCAGTTTTAGCTTTGGGTCTAGCTTTGGGCTTCTTCACGGGAGTGGCAACTTGCTTGCCATTCTTCTTGAAGTTCCCTTTTTTTTCATTGCCCTTTTTCTTGAAACTAGTGGTCTTGTTAACCATCAACACTTGATGTTATTTCTTGATTTCTACCTTCGCCAATTTCAGCATTGCGAAGAGCTTGGGAATCATTTTCGTCATCCCTTGCATATTATAGTTCATCACGAAGTTCTAGTAACTTGGTGACGATGACTAGAGAACTCTGTCAGTCACTATCTTATCTGGAATATTAACTCCCACTTGATTCAAGCGATTGTAGTACCTAGACATTCTGAGCACATGCTCACTAGCTGAGCTATTCTCCTCCATCTTGTAGGCAAAGTACTTGTCAGAGGTCTCATACCTCTTAACATGGGATGAGTCTGGAAATATCATTTTCAGCTCTTGGAACATCTCATATGCTCCATGGCGTTCAAAATGTTTTTGAAGTCTCGGTTCTAAGCCGTAAAGCATAGCGCACTAAACTATCAAGTAGTCATCATACTGAGCTTGTCAAACGTTTATAACATCTGCATCAGCTCCTGCAATAGGTCTGTCACCTAGCGGTGCATCAAGGACATAATTCTTCTATGCAACAATGAGGATAATCCTCAGATCACGGACCTAGTCCGCATCATTGCTATCATCTTTCAACTTAGTTTTCTCTAGGAACGTGTCAAAAACATAGGGGAGCTACAACACGAGCTATTGATCTACAACACAATTTGCAAAAACTATCAGGACTAAGTTCATGATAAATTAAGTTCAATTAATCATATTACTTAAGAACTCCCACTTAGATAGACATCCCTCAAGTCATCTAAATGATCACGTGATCCATATCAACTAAACCATGTCCGATCATCACGTGAGATGGAGTAGTCTTAAATGGTGAACATCTCTATGTTGATCATATCTACTATATGATTCATGTTCGACTTTCGGTCTCCAGTATTCCGAGGCCATGTTTGTACATGCTAGGCTCGTCAAGTTTATTCCGAGTATTCTGCATGTGCAAAACTGTCTTGCACCCGTTGTATGTGAACATAGAGCCTATCACACCCGATCATCACGTGGTGTCTCATCACGAAGAACTTTCGCAATGGTGCATACTCAGGGAGAACACTTATACCTTGAAATTTTTGTAAGGGATCATCTTATAATGCTACTGCCATACTAAGCAAAATAAGATGCATAAAAGATAAACATCACATGCAATATAAATATGTGACATGATATGGCCATCATCATCTTGTGCCTTTGATCTCCATCTCCAAAGCACCGTCATGATTTCCATCATCACCGGCTTCACACCTTGATATCCATCGTAGCGTCATGGTCGTCTCGCCAACTATTGCTTCTACAACTATCGCTAACGCATAGTGATAAAGTAAAGCTATTACATGACGTTTGCATTTCATCCAATAAAGTGGCAACCATAAGGCTCCTGCCAGTTGCCGATAACTTTTACAAAACATGATCATCTCATAGAATAACGTATATCACATCATGTCTTGACCATATCACATCACAATATGCCCTGCAAAAACAAGTTAGACGTCCTCTACCTTGTTGTTGCAAGTTTTACGTGGCTGCTATGGGCTACTAGTAAGAACCCTTCTTACCTACGCATCAAAACCACAATGGTGATTTATCAAGTTTGTTGTTTTAACCTTCAACAAGGACCGACTACAGTCAAATTCGATTCAACTAAAGTTGGAGAAACAGACACCCACCAGCCACCTTTATGCAAAACAAGTTGCATGTCTATCGGTAGAACCGGTCTCATGAACGTGGTCATGTAAGTTGGTCTGGGCCGCTTCATCCAACAATACCGCCGAATCAAAATAAGACATTGGTGGTAAGCAGTATGATGATCACCACCCACAAATCTTTGTGTTCTACACGTGCATATCATCTACGCATAGACCTGGCTCGGATGCCACTATTGGGAAACGTAGCATGTAATTTCAAAAAAAATCCTACGCTCACGCAAGATCTATTTGGAGATGCATAGCAACGAGAGGGGGAGAGTGTGTCCACATACCCTTGTAGACCGAAAGTGGAAGCGTTTAACAACGCGGTTGATTTAGTCGAACTTCTTCTCGTTCCAACCGATCAAGCATCGAACGTACGACACCTCCGAGTTCTGCACACGTTCAGCTCGATGACATCCCTTGAACTCTTCATCCAGCAAAGTGTTGAGGGAGAGTTCCGTCAGCACGATGGCATGGTGACGGTGATGGTGAAGTGATACGCGCAGGGCTTCGCCTAAGCACTACGAAAATATAAACGGAGGCGTAAACTGTGGAGGGGGGCGCCGCACACGGCTAACAATTGTTGGTGTGTGTTCTAGCGGTGCCCCCCTCATATATATAGGTTAGAGGGGAGGAGAGGCAGCCAAGGGGGTGCCCCAAGTAGGAGGAATCCTACTTGGGGTCCTCCCAATTCGGCATCCCCCCTTTCCTGTTCCTATTCGGAGTAGGAAGGGAAGAGGGGAAAGTGGGGATCCTATTCCCTTTTTCCTTTCCTCCTTCCCCTTTTCTAGTCCAATTTTGCCAGCCCATATGGGGGGAACTATCCCCTTAGGGGCTGGTCTATCCCTCTCTTCGCCCATTAGGCCCATATAGTTTGCCGGGGGTTGCCCGGAACCCCTTCCGGTGACCCGATACGTACCCGGTACCCCCGGAACACTTCCGATGTCCGAATACTATCGTCCTATATATGAATATTTACCTCTCTACCATTTTGAGACTCCTCGTCATGTCCGTGATCTCATCCGGGACTCCGAACAACATTCGGTCACCAAATCACATAACTCATATAATACAAAATCGTCATCGAACGTTAAGCGTGCGAACCCTACGGGTTCGAGAACTATGTAGACATGACCGAGACACCTCTCCAGTCAATAACCAATAGCGGAACCTGGATGCTCATATTGGTTCCCACATATTCTACAAAGATCTTTATCGGTTAAACCGTTATGACAACATACATTATTCCCTTTGTCGTCGGTATGTTACTTGCCCGAAATTCGATCGTCGGTATCTTCATACCTAGTTCAATCTCGTTACCGGCAAGTCTCTTTACTCATTCTGTAATGCATCATCCTGCAACTAACTCATTAGTCACATTGCTTGCAAGGCTTATCATGATGTGCATTACCGAGAGGCCCCAGAGATACCTCTCTGATACTCGGAGTGATAAATCCTAATCTCGATCTATGCCAACCCAACAAACACCTTCGGACATACCTGTAGAGCATCTTTATAATCACCCAGTTGCGTTGTGACCTTGATAGCACACAAGGTATTCCTCTGGTATCCGGGAGTTGCATAGTATCATAGTCAATGGAATATGTATAAGTCATGAAGAAAACAATAGCAATAAATTTTAACGATCATTATGCTAAGCTAACAGATGGGTCTTGTCCATCATATCATTCTCCTAATGATGTGATCCCGTTCATCAAATGACAACACATGTCTATGGTTAGGAAACTTAACCATCTTTGATTAACGAGCTAGTCTAGTAGAGGCTTACTAGGGACATTGTGTTTTGTCTATGTATCCACACATGTATAAAGTTTCCGGTTAATACAATTCTAGAATGAATAATAAACATTTATCATGATATAAGGAAATATAAAATAACAATTGTATTATTGCCTCTAGGGCATATTTCCTTCAGTTATAGATACCCACCGAGGACCAGCGCGACACTAGCGCGGTAGTACTGTCGGAGTGGTACTGCCGGCACAAGTAAGCAGTACTACCATGAATCACAGGTGGGATAACCGAAACTCCCATGATAGTACATGCGACACAAAAGTGGAAGTACCACACAAGCGGTACTACCGGCAATTACAGAAGGGCAACAGAGACCCTCACGGTAGTATGCTCGGCACTCAAGCAGAAGTACCGCACAAATGGTACTACCGTGCGAGACAGGGGTACTACCGCTAATTACCAGAGGGCAACAGAGACCTTCACGATAGTGGACATGGTACAACCATGGAAGTACCACACAAGCGGTACTACCGTGGATACCAGTGGTACTACCGCTTGGTAAAAGGGTGTAAGGACAGAACACAACAGAAGGAATGCTACAAGGTTGAGGAAGGCAGCGTGGGTGCATACAGGTTGTGTACGCGTTGAATCCACCCATACATTTCACTGTGGATCCCATTTTAATAGTACGGATTTTCTACTACTCAGATAAAAAAGCGAAAATCCGTCTTTGCTCTTTTCCTAATAAAGGGGAATAAAACTGTCTCGTACCATCGGTATGAATGACTGAAATGTTCAATGCGTACAACTAGTCCATAAAATACATTGTCATCAACAACAATACTAATTAGAAAGAGACATGCCCTTTCATCCGCCATTGGAGAGAGAGAACAAGAGGAGAAAGAGTGAGACCGGTCCGACTCATCTCGGTCGACTCAAAGTCATTCGTCCGACCGAGCCTTAACGACCATTATCCACCCATCCTCATGACTGTTGCCACGTCAAAACATGGCTCTACACACGCCAGTGCTTTCTGTCAAAGATAAATTCTGCGTTTGGTGCTTTTTGCTAGCTGCTATCATTGTGATTTCTTTTCTTCTAATAACGCCTATATTACAGTGGTTTTAGGGCATGTCCAAAACTGACCGGCATATGATTACGGTATATGTCTGTTTTTATGTTCAGACATGGTCCACAGACATGATGTGGGAGAGAGTCATCCAACCCTTTTCACAAAAGGCCTATCTATAACTTGGTCGACTAAGACTTAACGAAGTCTAAGTCGAGTGACGTCAGCGTAATTGTGGTGCTGCAAGCGACATGGCTAAATGCTGCAAATGGTGATGAAAATTGTTGCGACATTACTGCAAGCAACGGGAACATTTGCTAATTTCGTTCTGACTCAAAATTCTACGACCGTCAAAGAAGGATGTTGCAACCGGTGAGATGACGTGCTACAATAAATGAGAGAGGACATGCTACAACTAGCAAGACAGATGTTGCAACTGGCAAGAAAAAAATGTTGCAAACGATGGGACAAAATGCTGCAAGGTCGACTCAGACCTCTTTAAATATTAGTCGACTGAGTTTTAGCAAGTTCGTTTCATAAATTAATCCTTATTTATCGGCTTGGGAGGAGAGAGAGGAAGGGACCATGCATGTGCAGAAAGAAAAAAGAAGAAGGACCACGTGCTGACTTTTTGTTGCTTAAGTAGATGTTCGGATACCGGTATAGATCCCTCATGTTTGTCTCCAGTTTGCTGGAGAACGAACGTTCGGACCATTCCGTGAATCGATGGGGTTTTCATTGGATGACAAAAGTTGACACAAACGATTCAGACACTACAATCCACACATATACCGAAGTTGAAGGATCTCCTTTGAAGACGGCCTTATGCATTTCACTCTTTTGAACTGAGTTGCTACAGTGGTGTTGGCCCGGATGGTTTTTCTCCACTAGAGGCAAGCCGTTCAGCTCCCACCACCACGCTCACCACAAGGCTCAACCGAGCCACCACCAGCTCTCATAGTGGCATCGGATCGGAACCAGGGCCCACGCGGCCAACCTCACTAACTACAAAAGCCAACCCCATCGCCACCGGCTCGCTGCTAAGAACACACTCCCGCCTTCCCCACCCCCACCCCCACCGACAGCAGCAATGAAGGCCGTCGCCGGCGACAGCAACGCCTCCGCGCCGCTTCTGCTGGCGACTAAGATCAGCATCCCCGCCTCCTCCACGGGCGGGGCCGCGGAGGCCGCGCTCCTCGGGAAGGGGCGGTACAAGGTGTGGGCCCTCGCCGCCATCGCGCTCCTCGCGCTCTGGTCCATGTCGGCCGCCTCCGTCTCCCTCCGCTGGTCAGCCGGCGACCTAGCAGCCGCTGTCTCAGGGGACCTCGACGCGCCACTCCGTGACGATCTCGATTCCCTCGTAAGATTTTTTTTTTTGCTTTTGTTCGTTTCGCAGTTCGCACCCCCTCCGTATTCTTACCTGCCAAGTGCTTGATGTATGGTCTGTTCGTACGCGCAAGCTCAAATGTGTGTTTCACAACAAGGACGGCCCGTGAAGAATCTCTTCTTGTATCCGGATCAGGAGGCCCTTTAGATAAGGCATCCGGATTGTTGCGCTATCCACATTTCTTTGGAAAACAAATCCGCTTATATTTTAATGTCTGACGAATGCCACAATTTTATTGCTACATTTTGGCAAATCATAATTTCGCCAGGAACTAAGCGATGGCCTAAGTTCTCTAACTCAGGTGTATTTCTTAGAACACGTAGTTACTCCTACATGTTCCTTATTACTTTTTGAACTTTTTTGCGATTTTTTTCTCTTCTCTTATTCAACTTAAGTGTAGACACAAACTAAACACCCCCAAATTTTGCGCACCAAAAGTTCGTATCATTTGAGGAGGTGTCCATTGTATTGATAGTTGGCATCAGAAAGCACAATACTACAGTTGTTTGGTTACTGGATTCTGAATGAAAATAGGCTTGTTATAACTGAGCAGGAGATGGAGGAAAGGGAGAAATTAGTTGGTCGGATGTGGGACATGTACACACGCACCAGCGATGAGGTGCGCCTTCCACGGTTCTGGCAGGAAGCATTCGAGGCTGCATACGAGGAGCTTGCTGGTGATGATATGCAGGTCCGCGACACGGCCATCTCTGAGATTGCTCGAATGTCAGCCCACAGACTTGAGCTTGAGCAGCCTGTGAATGCGAACGAGGTATGATCAGAGCATCAAAGTTCAAAACAGAGTACTATTACATGCATTCTTGTTCATACACGCCTACCTTCCATCTCTTATGTTGTAAATAGTTTGTGAATTCTTGTTCACTTCACTTTGTAAGCGTTTGTTTGGGCATGGGCCCAGTTGGTCATAATTCCTTAATATGATTGATTGCCAACTTTTTACTATATTAATCTTACAATGCTCAAATCAGTGATAGGTGATCCATATGAATACAAGGGAAGCTCATACCGTTCTTGAAAGAAAAAAATGTTTCGCATATGTATTACAACACAGTTTGTACCTATGATCATTAGTTGTTGTCCGTACATTTATCTAAGTTAATCATGACATGCTAATTTTGGCACAAGGTATTTTTCGTTGTAGCAATTCTCATGAAAGACTTTGGTAGGTTCATCATTCAAGATTGTTGAAATCTGCATATAATTTCTTGTAAGCAAGCATATGGTACAATTTTTTTTTCAGCTGTGCGTTGCATGCATGGAAGGAGGAAACATATTCTGTCATATATTTCTTTTATGCATATGCATAATGGATGATAAGTTTTAGTTATGGACAGGACTCCGCAGAAGGGCATCCTCAATGGCTAATAAAATTCACAACTTCTTAACCCTAAAAATAGTAATAACCTCTTAAAGCTGCAGTACAGAACTAAAAAATATAATGCTTTGAAAGTTATGAATTGCATTTCCTCCCAGCTGCAAATTGCTGATTCTTTTGTGAAGTAATTCTTTCAGTAAAGCACCCAACATTTTGGTGAAGTTCTGAAAAACATAATAAAAAGGAATATTATGGAGAATAGCATTCACATTGGCTTGCCGTCCACAAAACTTGTAACTTGACCATTTTATCCTGCTTGCACATTATTGCCTTTTCGTGCCAACCTGGCCACTTTTTGAGACAGAACATCACTCTTATCATTTACAAAAAAAAAAACTCTGTCTGTCTTGAACATAGTGCAAGGATATGGCAAATTTGTCATTTCTGGTTATGATACCCTCTGAGCTTGAGGTCAAGCTTCAGAACATATGGTCACCAGAAACATGTGATGGTACTTCACACCACAGCCATAATGTGACTTCTCCATTGCTTTTAATCCTCCTAAAAGAAGCTACAGTAAAAGTGTCACTGCAATTTTCATGGCAATGCTATTTGCCGTAGTTATTCCTGCTTAATGTTTACAATTTGATTTTTCCCGCTGAGCCAGATTCCACTGTCATTCTCGTAATTTTGCTTGCTTCTGATGAGCTTATTTTCCCTTTTGGAATACATTGCTTCTATCTGTTTAGCAGGATTACAAAACCAATCTAGTGCCCTGTAAGCATCCTTCTTGATCAAGTAGTCTTTGTATAGATGAAATGTGGAAATGATATAAATGCACAGCAAGATGTGAATTATGATGTATGATCTAGACGAATTCTTGCAATTCAGCAAATTGTGGAGCAGTTGCAAACATAAACGCGAGCTTCCCAAAATGACTCCATAATATGTTGTTGCCAGAGGACCAGCCCATTGACTGCCAAACTTACATTATGCATATCATTGAAGTTTCCAGCCCGTATGCCACCTTGTAACTGTTACTCCCTCCGTTCCGAATTACTTGTCTTGGATTTGCCTAGATACGGAGGTATCTAGCACTAAAATGAGTCTAGATACATCTGTATCTAGACAAATTCAAGACAAGTAATTCAGAACGGAGGGAGTAGATGTTTAGTATATTTTCTTATTCTCAGTCACTATTTGCAGGAAGAGGGCAAGGTGAGCATCAGGAATAATGATCATGGCAGAGTGAAGCAGTAGCTTCATCAAAACTGAAGATCTATCACAGTCGCGGACAACAAATATCAGCAGCTGAACATTGAAGCTTCGATGTAAACTGAAATTTTCTGTATGGGAGGGCAAGCAAAAGCTTGCCATGATGCAAAGTTTTAACTTCCCCGCAGTAAAGCATTGTATTATACTTGTATTATTCATAGGTCCTGATTAGAAATGTCATGCCATTTGCTATATGTAGTAACGTGGAATAGAGGAAGTCTAGCAAGATCATGCTGTTTTTGTTTGAAAAAAACATGGTTGTTTTTTCTTTGAGTATACTAGCCTGCACCACGGTAATAGTAGCTGATGTTGAGGCAGCTTGTCAAGTCCTGCCCAAACACAAGGCAGCAGCGCTTCCCCATGGAGGCGGCCGCCGCCTCGCCGCCGCAGCACTGGTCCGCCGGCGGCACGAAGCACCGCGGGTGCACGTCCACCCGGCACGTCCCGCACCGGTACCTCCACGCCACATCGAGGCCGCGCACATAGACGCCGGCGCGGCGCCGCCATCCGACTTCTTGACGAGCCACGCGTCGTGGCCGCAGGGGTGCGCCGCGGCCGGACCCCGCGCCACGGGCGGCAGGCGGACGCAGAGCGGGTGCACCACGACTGTCGCGGAAGCGCACCCACCGGCGCTGCAGCCGTAGCACGCGCCCTTCACGTCCTCCCCGCACACCTCGCACCTGACGTTGCCGTCGCCAGTGCTCTCGCGCCGTTTCAGCCTGTGCTGGGAGTGGACGATGGACTTGAGCGTCCTGGGGAAGCTGCGCGCGCATACCTCGTGGAGCTTGAAGCCACAGACGGGGTGGCCGCACAGGTACCGGGGCCCGGCGCCGGCGACCAGACAGCCGTCGCAGGTGAACTCGCCGTCGTCATCAGCGTCCGCTGGGAGCAGCCGGTGGCTGCCGTGGGCGACGGACCTCCTCCTGCTACACATCCCTTCCAATAATGCAACGAATACTCCACTGCTACTGAGCTTATTTAAAGTAGACCAATCTATGGCTTGTGGGGACAGCAGCTGTTTTGAAATGTAAACCTTGTGGAAATTACTTGTACTCCACTAGGCAATCGCGCATGGATTGAATTGTCCGTTTCTTGAAAATAACACTTGAATCATCAACAA
This sequence comes from Triticum monococcum, assembly GCA_034509565.1. NCBI lineage: Eukaryota > Viridiplantae > Streptophyta > Magnoliopsida > Poales > Poaceae > Triticum > Triticum monococcum. The sequence goes on from CM067842.1 coordinate 613,220,893, forward strand.
GTGGCCACGAGACAACGGACCGCATGTTCATGGGTAATGCGAGACGACTTGGACTACAAGGGCATCTACAACCCATTCGGCAAATTTAAAGCCCTAAATGTTGTTCTCCTGGAAGACCACACTTTTCATATATAAACCTTCATATCCATGTAAATTTGATTCTAAAAGAAAACATGTAAATTTATGCATGTCCATTATATAGCACAAATCATCGTCACTTAAATAATTCGACAAAACAAAGTAAACCATGCTTCAACAATTCAACACATGCCAAAATAAAATTCAACAATTTATACATAGATAGATTTGCGATACATGAATGAATTAAACGCCTCCATTGTTGTGCTTGTTAGTCCTCTTCTTTATGTTGATCAACCACTTCTTGTCTGCATCATCTAAGAGGCTAGAGTCTTTTAATATGATCTTCGACTCCTCCGTTTCTCTCACAAGTCTCAATTTCTCTCTCCTGAGCTCAATTCCTTGCAATGTCGCTGCCTTTTCAAGTTCTTATTTTTGCATATTCTCTCACTTCTCCAAGTCTATTCTCTCCCTCCCAATGTTCCTTCTCTTTCACCCTCTTTCAGTCAAACTTCATCACCTCGCGTTGCACACCTATGAAGAGCTTGTACTTCTCCTCCTTCTTCACCTCCTTGGAGGAAAAAATGCCCGTCCATATGGCAGACATTTTGATTGCAACGCCATCACGTGTGTCCCTCTCCTTCTCCCAGTTGTTTCTCGTCATCCATCGGTTTCTCTTTTGCATGATAGCTTGTACGTCCGCCGCTCCACTTTGCTCTTTTTTTGCGATCCAGTCCAATTGATTAATGGGAGCTAGGGTCATTGTTTTTCTTCATCTTCTTGGGGCCAATTTTGAGCATCTCAATGATGGTTTTCCACTTTGGTTTCCCATTTTGTTTCAATCTACAATGAGACAAAGTGAATGGCTTGCGCTCAGTTTGTTGGTACAAACTCGTCGCCAAAGTTGCATGGCTTTGGAATCCAATGCCACTTTGGTTCCAGCCAACCACTTGTATATAGTAAAAAAACAAACTTGTTGATGCTCTCATGGAAGGTGCACCATCTATGTTGGAGAATCCCTCATTGCGGGTGGTATGGGTGGTATGGATAGGATTTGGCTCCACGTAGTGCTTTTGCTGATGATGGTAGAGTTTATAGTTTTTTTTGCCAATATTTGATGCTCTTTTGCCTGGTTCCATATATTGGATCCATGCTTGTGGCCAACCAAGATTCAACCAACACCACATCTTCAAAGGTGCGAATGACGTACATCTTGGCTTAACTACCTTTTTGTTTTTATTGTGCGACGTTTGCCCGACTTCAAACAAAGGAGAATGGGTATTCCTCAAGTCAAAATGCATAGGCTCTTGACCATCATTGATCATGTTTAGCATGAATTCATCCTACAATATGCATATGCATTGCAATTGAACTACCATCCCTAGATTGATCCAATGGTATGTGCAGCAAATGAAGCAACTAATGCAAATGTCATATGGGGCAAAGAATGTACTAGAACTTGGTCGAGAGTATTGTCAAACAGAAGGTGGGCATGCTCGGTGCTAGCATTGCCCAATGTTGTCCATTGCCTTTAGAGTTGCGGCGGTTCATGCACCGTCTCCTCAACGGCTACATCTCCTGGGAAGCCATCCGGGATGCCTGGTCGCTAGGAGGCCGGAACAGACTCGAGTTGTGTCGAGGTTTCTTCCTTCTCGCGGCCACGACGAACAAATCGATGGCAGTCACTAGACCGGACGCACCCAAGTCCATGTCCTCATAATCGGTCATCTCTGCACTAGCTCTTTCTCTAGTTGTATTCTCTGTCGCTTCCTAATCACGCCACGTCCTTCGCCGCCCCCTACGAGAGCGACGTTCTCTACCTTAAAGCTGACCCCCACGGGCTCCATTGAGGACATCATCCATGATGAAGGTGGGGAGGGGTATTCAGCGGTCGCATCTACGATGGAGGAGGGCGGCAACGCAGACGGGAAGAAAGGGTGGAGGTGGGCGTCAGCTCGAACATAGAAAAATGGAGAAGCGTGTGGGAGGTGTGCAGTCGATTTGGTAAACTTTATCAATTTGGAGAGGATTTGGGATGAGTCCCGGCTATCGGATTCGACATGCGGACATGTTCGGGCATTCTCATATCTGCCCCACATATGGACTAGATATGGAGGGTGACGGATAGCCCAGGCGTATAGGGATGGTTTGAGGGTTCCGGATGGTTTGAGGTTTCCGGTTGGGTGGCATTTTTGTGACCGGTCATTGACCGAGCAATCCGCTCGGACATATAGGGAGGGTTTGAGGTGTCCGTTTGTAGATGCTCTACAGAAGACTTGGAATAACAATGCAAATCATTACCACCTTCGGGGTTTCAAATTTCTAAACAATGATTAAGACAAATTATATGTGGGTCATATGACAACACATATATGTGAATAATTCGAACTCTTGCCATTCACCTACAGGTGAGTGGAGTTAGGGAATGGAATGCATGAGAGAAAATATCTCTCTATAACTTCATTGATTTGGAACCCGTCTTAAAGGCTTCCACATAATCATTTTATCTTGATAAAGTACACAATCTGAGAAGAAGTATTTAGTTGTTCTACAACATATTGTAAGCCAGAATATCCAGATTTCCGTTAATGAAAAGAACAATCAAGATTCTGAGGTTACTATCAAAGTGATGAATGGAGAAGGTAGTTGTATTATCAAGAAATTATCACCAAGGAATATTTGCATTGATTATTCATGAAAATTTCCATGCCCTCACACTCTCTGTCTCTTTTTCATGGAACCTAATCATTAACAGATCTGGGATTAGGGAATGTTTACTGAACAATCAAAGAAAAATTTGGAAGTTCAAACAAGAACCAATTGTGAAAAGGACATGTTGCAATATACTAATGGAGTACAATATTTTAAAAATTGCACAATATCTTCAAATCGTCCTGGAAATGCATCTAGACATCTCATATGAAATAACTGCTTATTCGAGGCTATGGTATTTAAACATCATATATGAAAAACAATGAGGTTTCGTTTTAAAATCTTTTGGCTAGCAAACGTTGAAAAATAGCAGCAGGACATTAAAGATCATAAGAGGAAAACATATCTTTATAACCAAACTATTCATCCTTTTCTTTTCAATATATATGCAGAGCTGAAACATAGATGGGGCAATAACCTTCCAATCTCCAAAACATGGTGTGAAGTTCATTAGTCATTTAGAGAACACAAAAATCTAGCCAAAGTCGCATACAAAAGTGTAGTATGAAAAAATCAATATGGTATACTTTACTGTACCCTTCATGAGAAAACCAAGGATATCGAGGAACTGAAAAGCAATATAGAAATATGTTGATACACATCATCTCCAGGTGAAAGTGCAAAGTAAATAAATTGTTATAGCGTAATTAAAACTTAATGACATAGATAAGAAAAACATGAGTAGATGAACAAGCGATCAAAGTCACAGCCAGTAAATCCATGCATTCCAAAACCGAAGTTGTTGGAATTCACCTAAGGGTTGGGTCCAATTCATTGACATCATTACGATCTGCCTCCTTGACATGGGCCTAAATGCCTCACGTGTCCTTGATTGCCCGTCCTTGCAGCAACTACGACATATCATGAATATGGCCATGAGGTGTCAACCGGAATTTGACGGGAGTGTGGAGTAACATGCTAGACAACAAAAAAAGCATGTTAGACAATCACACCCACGAACATTATGAAGTAGCGGAAGCAGTGTAGAGATTGGTGAAGCTCAACGATTCCCGCAACTAGGTTATACCTCCGAGCTACGACAAATTCTTCGAGATGATACACTGATCTAGAGTTGAAGTAGATGACCTTTTCAAGGTATCCGCATGTTTTGAACTAATTATCTGGCAGCACTCATTTAGGAAGAACTCCGAGAAAATAAAGAGAGATTAGCTTAGCGACATTCAAGAATAACTAGAAGTCTATTCTAGTTAGACCGAAGGAGAGACTAGAGCGCGTAGCTAAGCGGATGCTCCTTTAAAGAATTGATGTGCTCCTCCACACATTACTCCTATAAAGAATGTTGAAGTACCCCACCTCTTGGGAGCCTCCGCGAGCAGAGTGCCCTTAGCGTCGTCTGTTGTGTCGGGGCCTCGGGTGGCTGGCTCCCTGAGGTGCTTAAGGCCGTCTGATTTGCATCTTAGCGCGTAATAGTCGAGTAGTCAGAGAGGGCCATTCGGCTAGGGGGCGCGATGGCACGCGATGGATGAAGTCGGGTTCGCCTGCTAGCATTCATCGCCTCCTATCGGGCTGCTTCGCTCGCCCCAACCAGGCCCATGCACTCACGAGGCTCGACGAGTGACATCCTGGTGGTCGAAGAGGGCCATCTGGACAGGGATCCCGATAACAAGAGGCCAGCTGGTCCAGCGGCCAACCATATCCGAATGCGGTTTTGAAGGATGTTCGGTATTTAAGACGATTGCATCTTCCTATAAGTTCGTTGTTTTAGGCTACACGTCATACATAACGCACACCGGTCTTCCTCTCGCTTCGTCTTGGAGCTCCTGCTCTAGACCGCCTTTTGTCTGTTCCCGCAAACGATAGTCGAACACTTCTACCACCTCCGCCTTCTTGCGCGGATGCGCATCCTGCCATGTTCTCTGTCCTCAATAAGCATGCAATTCATCATCAATAGACATACCTTTTTTGTTTCGGGTGGGTAGCTCCTTTGTGCTCGTGTTCTCTCCCATTTGAAATCTGTCGCGCCGTTTCGCCGCCGTGGTCCACCATTGCCGTCGCGCTGCCCGCCCGCCGGCCCGTCAGAGACCATCGCGATCCTTTGTGCACCGCCGCGCCATCGCCAAATACCATTTTAAGGAAGGATTTTTACGGGAGCTGTAAAAGCAGCGCACCTGTCAATTTTATGAACACCTCGTGAAACCATATTTATGGGGTGTTTTTTAAGGTAACTGTTGGTGATGCTCTTAATAATTTGGGAAAAGCTTTCGTCCGACCTGCTGATCCAACCGATACATCCGCCTGTTGCCCAGTCGTCGGATTGCCCAGCCGTCTTGTGCTCTTCTGGTCCCACCTTTCTCTAAAAATATGCGGCGCCAACCAAAGCATCCTTCTTCTTTCGTGAGTCAATGCCACTACACCGTTATCCATCCAAAATTCTCCACCGTTTCTTTCTCTAGCTCCTAGTCATGGCACTGCAACTCTGTAGCCTCAACGCCCCGTCCAATGCTTTTACTCCTGCTACCGACGCTGCTAGGGAAGCGGTCGCTGATGCAGGCAAGCCATCGCGTCCCTAGTATTGCAACATCCTCTTTGTTGCAAGAAAATTTATACAACATTAGGTATGTTTCAAATCTCTCTTTTCTTGAAAAAATTTATGCAACATTATCTTTGTTGCAGAAAAAATTCTGCAACATTAGCTTTGTTGCAGAAAAAATATCTGCATTTTTTTCTGCAACATCATCACAGTTGCAAAGTTTTCTGCAATAATATCATTGTTGCAAAAGTTACATGACATCCCCGTACAAAGTCTCTGTTTCAGCGACAACCAACTTGTTGCAATTTTTTGACGCTTATGTGAGGAGATCTAACGGCGTGGGAGGTGGGCTTGTTTTTACAACAACGCGCTTGTTGCAGAAGGGGGGTGGGGAACATGGGTGGTACATTGGACGGCCAGCGGCGCGTCCAGTCAAGCGGCGGATGTTTTCAATTCATCCATCGGCGGACGCCTATCAGCCCCTTAGTTGCAAAAAAATCCCTAAAAATTCCAAGAGCACTAACGAAAATGTCGTTTTGTTCTCTGCGCGTGCCGTGAATCTAAACTCGGAATCGCTACTACTCCTCGGCTGACCACTGATGTCACCGACACGCTCCTCTCGCCGCCGCGGCCGCCGCCTGTAGGTTCTAGCGATCCACCGATGGCGAGGCCGGCGGCGAAGGCGCTGCCGCCCAAGCACCTCGTGGCGCTCGCCGTCGTCGCCATCCTCGGACTCTTCCTAGTTGCCGACTACCTCTGGGCCTCCTCCCGCTCCGCTGCCCCCTCCATCTGGCCCTCGAGGGTCGATATCTCCACTCGCCCCACGGCGTCGCCGCCGCCCTCGGCGAATAAGGTGACGCCCCTCAACCTGATTTTTATGATTATTGGGCTGCTGTCTGCCCTCTACTGCCTTCAACTATTCTGTGCTCTGGCATTGTCGGGGTGTGCGATTACTGAGATCTGGTAGGAGATTTTTTTTGCTATTGAGGTGTGCGATTATATTGACCTCTGCACTCTCCGATTGGCAGAGTAGAAACTCATTTGCTGCCCTGCCTCTAGGCTTACTGCCTTCAAGTGCTTGACTCGTAACTTCCCCTCGACCTAATGCAGTTCACTCGAGCATCCATCGTTTGCTTGATTGTTTGGTGTGAACTTTTAAAGTTGGTTATGCTTGCTTCCTGTGGCAATGTAGATGTTCGAGTCTCTAACTGCAGAACACTGATTTCTGGTTGGTCATGTTGCTTGGCTGTAGTGGTCATAAATTTTCTTACTGAATATCTTATAGAACTGCTGGTGAAATGGCAATGTACATCCACTGGTAGGCCATTGTTTGTTTTGCAATTTGTTGCAAATTAATTTCTAACTCCTAAGAAATCGATTTGTTAATTGTCATGACCTATGTTGTGACTAGATTGCTATGGTATAATTTGGATTTCAAGTTGATTTGCTTGCTTATTATCATCATTCTGTCTGCTACAATGATTTCATTCAGAACTAATTATGTTATATACTTCTCTTGTACAGCAAACAAAGGGCAATGCATCTACAGGTTCCATGGACATAAGTGCCACTTTTGCGGATTTGCCAGCACCAGAATTGCAGTGGGAGCAGATGGCTGAAGCACCGGTACCACGTTTGGACGGTGCTGCTATACAGATTAAGAATCTCTTATTTGTGTTTGCTGGATATGGCACCATTAACTATGTGAGGAAACTTGCCCGTTCTTTTACTAGTTCACTAGGTTTGCCTATTTTTCTGTACTGTCTAAGATGATACTTGCTTAAGCATAATATATACACATGTTAATGCTTAAGATGGATATTTTACTTAAAAGTTGAATTAACATAAAATGTTGTAGTTGTGGAGGGGGTGGGGGGACTTCACACTATTGCTGTAGTTTTGGTATCTGAATGGTTGCAGCTTTGTCAGTCTGTACTCTGTACACTATAGACTCAACAAATTAAACTGAATAAAATGAATGAGCATTATGCCAAAGTTCAAGCGTGCCCTTACTTACCGAAATTAAGTTCAAGTAGTTGTACTATGTAATGTTGTTGCATGACCTCATTATAAATAGCTATGATAGTCGGTACATATTGCTGAGTTCAATTAATTTAATGAGGCCACACTGCAAAATTCTCCAGTTGTTCCTTGTAATGTTGTTTTCTTTATTGCAGAACAGCAGAGGTCTATCATTAGTTATTTCTGTTTGTCAACAAGTTAACTCTTGAGACCTTCTGATGTTTTCCATTTATAGGTGCATTCTCATGTGGATATTTACAATTTCTCGGATAATACATGGGGAGGAAAGTTTGATATGCCAAAGGAAATGGCACATTCACATCTGGGGATGGTTACAGATGGAAGATATATTTACGTAGTAACTGGACAATACGGCCCTCAGTGTAGGGGGCCTACAGCTCGAAATTTTGTGTTGGACACTGAAAGAAAAGAATGGCATGATTTGCCTCCACTGCCAGTTCCTAGGTACGAGTCTTGTTTCATTTTTCACACTTAATATTAGACATCACATTATGCATTTGTTTGTATTTGTACTTGCATGGTCCTATTCTTCCATTGATCTAAATACTAGTATTTTGGAGTCTGAAGATTTGACAAGTTCTTTCACTTTTTTCCCTGTAAATATCTTGTTCAGGTATGCTCCAGCCACACAACTTTGGAGAGGGAGGCTTCATGTGATGGGTGGTAGTAAGGAGGACAGACATGAACCTGGAGTTGAACATTGGAGCCTCGCAGTTAAGGATGGGAAAGCATTGGAGCAGGAATGGAGGAGCGAGATACCAATCCCTCGTGGTGGTCCACATAGGTCTGTTACTTCCTCTTCATGTGACATCTGTTGTTGTTCTTTGAAAATGGAAGTTGTTAGATTCCTATATCGTCTTGACTTCTCGACGTTTCACTTTCTGGTGTCTTTAAACTCTTCTTGTGCTCCTGGCAATACATTTTCTGTTAATCAACTATTTTGAAGAATAAGTTCTGGGCAAGAAATTTGGTTGCACAGTATACAAAATTGAGGGTGGTTTATGTAACACATAACATGTTTCTTAGTTCATGACCTACTATTTTGCATCAGGGCATGTGTTGTTGCTAATGATAAGCTCCTTGTTATTGGTGGTCAAGAAGGAGATTTTATGGCCAAACCTGGATCACCTATATTTAAATGTGTTAGAAGAAGTGAGGTATGTTGATACTTTGATTAATCAGTATACATGCTGAATTGCTACACATGATGGAGAAAGTTGTTCATTTTAGATGTCAACTCAGATCAGTTTATTGCATTAGTTGCGTATCTCAGCCATGTCTTTTGCATGACTGCATCTATTAAATAGACGTTGAATACCTAGCATGCTTCACCTAGTGGCAACTAGTGTGGACTGCAGTTTCGATACAGAGGACAGGTCTGTTTTTCTACGAGTGATTGTAAATAGTTAATGCCCTACAGTCAATTGTAGATCGGCACTTAGTGAAAAATCTATCATATCGTATGGTACCATAATAGGATGTATTACAGAATAATGATGATTTTTTAGCTCGCGTGTTTATCAACATAGATACTCGATATTTAAGAAAAATATAGATACTTGTGTGAAATGTTTCATCTTCTAATCACAATAGTTTTCTTACTTAAAGTTCTACATTCCTTCTCTTGATCTGTGCCTATGCAGATGGTGTACAGTGATGTATACATGCTTGATGATGAAATGAAGTGGAAGGAACTTCCACCCATGCCGAAGCCAGATTCACATATAGAGTTTGCCTGGACGAATGTCAACAATTCTATAATTATTGCTGGGGGAACTACAGAAAAGCACCCAATTAATAAAAGAATGACCTTGGTTGGTGAAGTATTTCGGTTCAATTTGGAGACACTGGTACATATCGTTCCATATACCTTTTTTGTTTTGTTAAAAAAGCAGTTCATGAAAGCAGGGGAAGTTGGGAAAATGTTGTGCTAGGTATTAGCTATCAACATCCTGTTGTTTGCAATGTGGTGTTTTCTCTGTTTCTTGTTTTTTTTAAGTTCTGCTCTTAATACACAGAGAACTGAAATACTGTTATTCTACACATCCAAATTTCTGTTCTAGAATAATATGATGCTAACAGAACTGTGAAAGAGAATCTTAAAAAAAGAGGATCCGTAAATCTTGAATTGCGTGGGTTGTTATCGTGATGCGACTGAAATTCCATCTGCATACAGGAATGGAGTGTGATCGGGCGGTTACCTTTCCGGATCAAGACCACGTTGGTAGGATACTGGGATGGCTGGCTGTATTTCACTTCCGGGCAACGGGACAAGGGCCCAAGCAACCCATCTCCTAAAAAGGTTGTCGGGTGCATGTGGAGAACTAAGTTGCACCTGTGATTTTTCTAAAGGAGAACTGATTTTAGCAGAGCATTCTTTCAGTATTCTTTTCGGTACATAACCGTTCGATTCCCCCCCGTTGGTGGGCGAGTTAGTTTATTGTCATACGAATTGGTTGGCTTTGTTGTGCACTTTCACATCATGCCACTTACTCTGTTGTATGCTTATATTTTGCGGTTATACTTACATCACAGAATAGCTCACTTTACACAATTTTGTACAATATCCTATGCTGATGTTCTAATCTTATACTCCTAGCTGCAACAGATACTTCTACTCTTGTGTTTCTTGATGTTCCTCTATTCTTGGAGTACATAGCAATTCGTGGGAGAAAAGTATATTGTACCAAATACTGCTAGCCACATCAGGTATTGAAAGCATTCTCGCCGTTGCTTGTTCACTCTTACATCTGAGAGGTGTTCAGATAAGAGGCATCCGGCAGGTAGTTTTCATATGCACTCCGCATTAGTTAACCAGAAACACCTCTCATCCAAACACCTTCTAAGACCAAGACTTATTATTCTCTCAAGCCTCTGCAGTAGTAGCTTCTAAACTGGATGTGAATCCAGATCGTATCCTCTGAGGCATCAACGTCATCTTGACCTATTCCTACAGTCTTTTTTTTTGCGAGATCAATAGTACTAGTTTATTCCAAAAGGCTAGGGCTACAATCCAAGGGCAAGAGTTCCTCAATACATGGACTTGAGCTATTTCAACTCACACAGTTACACCTCTCACATGCCTTCTGTGAAATGGCAAGTGTTGTTCTCTGACGCTGCTTTTCGCCCGTGTAATTGGACTTGTATAAAGTGGCTGGATGGTTCCTTGTGATTACGATGATCAAAACATTTTTGTTTTCTTTTCCTTCGAAAGCTGGGAGCTACCGATAAGTACGTACAGTACTAACTTGCACCTCTTGTTTTATGCCGTAGATTGCTCACGACGTGTCGTTTTCGATGACCACAGAACCGATTCCTGATCTGTACAGGATCATATGCAGGGGACAGCTAGTGCCGCTCGTGCAGCACTTTCCAGTTTTTCTGCAATTCTTTCCTCGTTGACGTTTCTAAAGCATTTGAAGATTTTGTTAAAAAAAGAGAGAAAATCTCAGCATTTCAGGCTTTCGGCATCCAGCTTTTAAGTGATGGCAGTTAGACGGAGTACAACACTTCAGGTGTGGTATGAGGCACACAGCCATTTTTTGGATGAAGGGTGGTTTTATTTGCTCAAAATAAAGAATCAAGAAGATACCAAACACAATTTTTTGAATGAAGGGTGGTTTTATTTGCTCAAAATGAAGAATCAAAAAGATACCAAACACAATGAGCACACACCGAATCTCTGCATAGCTAAACTACACAACCAACATGAGCACATGCACACAAATCTATGCATAGGTGAGAAAAAGAAACTAAAAACAACCCGATCCGCGATCGGCACCACATAGACGACGAGATTCTTTAACAACAACGTCTTCGGGAAGGCAGCGAAGCCCAAGCGTCGCCGTCATCAATCCAACCACTCGAGGTCGGAATTTAGATTTTCACCATGAAGAACCAATCCAAACAACGCTTTAACAAGATAGTGACATAAAAACATCGTCATTGTCAGGCATTGGCGTAGATGACTAGGGATATAGCCTTAGGCCTACCCTTGTAATTCCTTCCTACAAAGTACTAGAAATTCCAAGAACTTATGGTTCAAGCTAGTTCAGTCCTAGACGTAACTCGCTACGAGCTTCACAGGTATATCCAACATGGGAGACCTGGGCTTTCATCTAGGAAATCGAGACCAGATGCTTGCGTAACACCACCATCGACCTCACTTATGTGTTGTTGCCATCACTTTTCCGTGATCCCCGCAGGTACATGCAACGTGGGCCGCCATCATCACAACCATCCCTCTGCGTCAAGCCGCCATCCATAGGGGCCACCCACTGAATCTGAAGAGATAAACCCTCACGAATACCTTCTGGTGGCCATTGTAATCCGCAATGAGTCTGTCACCAGATGTCAGAGTGGTCGCCCAGGACCAACGCCGAAGGTAGAGCACACCACTGCCGACTATTACCCCAATGAAGAGAGCCCTACCCAGAACCGCCGACCTAGAGGCTGACATCGCCGGAGGCGGAGCACGAAAGGCGAATCAACATTGCCCACTCGAAGCGCAGTCGTCACTACCACAAGATTGACACCGCGGAACTCTACCGCCGCGACCTGGCCGCACTTGGGCTAGCAGTCTCCGGAGCATCAGATCTGGGTAGAGGATGGCAAGCCATCCGCTGAAGCTGGCGCCTCTTCCCCGCTACATGCGGGCCACATCTCAACAACTCCAAAGTCGTCTAATTTATAACTTAGAAAACAACATTAGCTGCTAATGCTACCTAGTTGAACATGAGTATATATAGTTAATAGTACCCCATAGGGCCTATTTGATTAGTAGGATTCTCAAAACTCAGGAATAGAAAAAACACAAGATTAGGGTGTCATATCCTCTTGATTTCTACTTTGAAATTAGAAAACTACAAAAATCTGGATTAAAGAGTGTTTGATAGCATATGAAACAAATAAATTCTACCAAAAGGTTTGAGTTATTCCTCTAAAATAAAGTGCAAATGAATCCTAAGAAAGGAAATCCTATACCGTGAATCAAACAATGAGTTGATTGCGAACCAACCTATGGTTGAGATGGTTAGGTGGACAGTGGTATCCCTCAAGGTGATATGCCGACTCAGTTTCTCGGAGATGCTCATAGGGGTAGGGTATGCGTGTGTGCGTTTAAAGGAGTGAGTGTATGCGCATGTATATGAGCGCTTGTGTCTGTACTGATGCTAAAAAAATGAGTTGATTAAAAAGACCATTATTTTTGTATGAACATTAAATTGAAAAAATATACAGTACGAAACTATTTCTCATAACAAATATAATGGTATTTTATATCCAAATATAAAAGAATTTATATATATATTAAATTACTTGTGAAATATAGAGAAGTTTGGTGCATGCTTCATAGTCCCTCATGTATTTTGAAATAAAGTTAGCAGTATAAGTAAACGATTAACACTGTAGTCCGCACATAGCATTGTCTTGCAAAAAACATCCTACTTCGTCCCATAATGCAAGACTTGACGTCTTAAGCATCTATAGCTGGACTGTACAAATTTAATCCATCAAAATGTCCGCGGACGCATCCAGTCACTAATCGGGCGTGTCCATTTTATGAAGGAAATATGCCCTAGAGGCAATAATAAACTTGTTATTTATATTTCCTTATATCATGATAAATGTTAATTATTCATGCTAGAATTGTATTAACCGGAAACTTTGTACATGCATGAATACATAGACAAACAGAGTGTCACTAGTTTGCCTCTACTTGACTAGCTCGTTGAATCAATGATGGTTATGTTTCCTAACCATAGACATGAGTTGTCATTTGATAAACGGGATCACATCATTAGAGCCTTGACCCATCCGTTAGCTTAGCACGATGATTGTTTAGTTTGTTGCTATTGCTTCCTCCACAACTTATACATGTTCCTATGACTATGATATCATGCAACTCCCGAATACCGGAGGAACACTTTGTGTGCTACCAAACGTCAAAACGTAACTGGGTGAGTATAAAGGTGCTCTACAGGTGTCTCCGATGGTGCTTGTTGAGTTGGTATAGATCGAGATTAGGATTTGTCGCTCCGACCTGGGCCCTCTTGGTAATGTACATCACTATAAGCCTTGCAAGCAATGTAGCTAATGAGTTAGTTACGGGATGTAGCATTACGGAACGAGTAAAGAGACTTGCCGGTAACGAGATTGAACTAGGTATTGAGATACCCACGATCAAATCTCGGGCAAGTAACATACCGATGACAAATGGAACAACATATATCGTTATGCGGTTTGACCGATAAAGATCTTCGTAGAATATGTAGGAACCAATATGAGCATCTAGGTTCTGCTATTGGTTATTGACCGGAGACGTGTCTCGGTCATGTCTACATAGTTCTCGAACCCGTAGGGTCCGCACGCTTAACGTTCGATGTCGATCGTATTATGAGTTTATGTGTTTTGATGCACCGAAGGTAGTTCAGAGTCCCGTATATGATCACGGACATGACGAGGAGTCTTGTAATGGTTGAGACATAAAGATCGATATATTGGACGACTATATTTGGACACCGGAATAGTTCCGAGTGAGATCGGGCATTTACCGATGAATCGGGAGGTTACCGGAACCCCCCGGGAGGTATATGTGCCTTATTGGGCCATAGTGGGAGAGAGGAGAAGTGAGCAAAGGAGGGGGAGCCCCCCCAAGCCCAATCCGAATTGGGAGGGGGGCCGCCCCCCTTCCTTCTCTCCTAATCCAACTAGGGAAGGGGGGGGGGATACTACTCCCGGTGGGAGTAGGACTCCCCATGGGGCGCGCCTAGGAGGCCGGCCCCATCCCCCTCCTCCACTCCTTTATATACGGGGAAGGGGGCACCCCATAGACACACAAGTTGATCATTGATCTTTTAGCCGTGTGCGGTGCCCCCTCCACCATAATCCACTTCGGTCATATCGTAGCGGTGCTTAGGCGAAGCCCTGTTCCGGTAGCATCATCATCACCGTCATCACGCCGTCGTGCTGACGAAAATCTTCCCCGACACTCTACTCGATCGTGAGTTCGTGGGACGTCACCGAGCCGAACGTGTGCAGATCGCGGAGGTGCCGTACCTTCGGTGCTAGGATCGGTCGATCGTGAAGACGTACGACTACATCAACCGCGTTGTCATAACGCTTCCGCTTACGGTCTATGAGGGCACGTAGACAACACTCTTCCCTCTCGTTGCTATGCATCACCATGATATCGCGTGTGCGTAAGAATTTTTTTGAAATTACTACGTTTCTCAACAGTGGCATCCGAGCCAGGTTTATGCGTAGATGTTATATGCACGAGTAGAACATAAGGAGTTGTGGGCGTGGGTATATACATATTGCTTGCCGTCACTAGTTGATTCTTGATTCAACGGTATTGTTGGATGAAGCGGCCCATACCGACATTACGCTTACGCTTATGCGAGACTGGTTCTACCGACGTGCTTCGCACGTAGGTGGCTGCTGGGTGTCAGTTTCTCCAAGTTTAGTTGAATCAGATTCAGTGAACAAGGTTCTTTCTGAAGATCAAAAAGCAATCACTATACCGTGTTGTGGTTTTTGATGCGTAGGTAAGAATGGTTCTTGCTCAGCCCGTAGCAGCCACGTAAAACTTGCAACAACAAAGTAGAGGACGTCTAACTTGTTTTTGCAGGGCATGTTGTGATGTTATATGGTCAAGACATGATGCTAAATTTTATTGTATGAGATGATCATGTTTTGTAACACAGTTATCGACAACTGGCAGGAGCCATATGGTTGTCACTTTATTGTATGAAATGCAATCGTCATGTAATTGCTTTACTTTATCATTAAGCGGTAGCGATAGTCGTAGAAGCAATAGTTGGCGAGACGACAACGATGCTTCGATGGAGATCAAGATGTCAAGACGGTGGCGATGGTGATCATGATGGTGCCTTGGAGATGGATATCAAAGGCACAAGATGATGATGACCATATCATATAACTTATATTGATAGCATATGCATATATGGCCTCGGAACACTGAGACCGAAAGGTCGAACGTGAATCATATAGTAGATATGATCAATATAGTGATGTTCACCATTGAAAACTACTCCATCTCACACGATTATCAGACATGGTTTAGTTGATATGGATCACGTGATCATTTAGATGACTAGAGAGATGTCTATCTAAGTGGGAGTTCTTAAGTAATATGATTAATTGAACTTTAATTTATCATGAACTTAGTGCCTGATAGTATTTTGCATGTCTATGTTATTGTAGTTCAATGGCCCGTGCTATCGTTCCTTTGAATTTTAATGCGTTCCTGGAGAAAGCTAAGTTGAAAGATGATGGTAGCAACTACACGGACTGGGTCCGTAACTTGAGGATTATCCTCATTGCTGCATAGAAGAATTACGTCCTGGAAGCACCGCTAGGTGACAAACCCGTTGCAGGAGCAACACCAGATATTATGAACACCTGGCAGAGCAAAGCTGATGACTACTCGATAGTTCAGTGTGCCATGCTTTACGGCTTAGAACCGGGACTTCAACGACGTTTTGAACATCATGGAGCATATGAGATGTTTCAGGAGTTGAACTTAATATTTCAAGCAAATGCTCGGATTGAGAGATATGAAGTCTCCAATAAGTTCTACAGCTGCAAGATGGAGGAGAATAGTTCTGTCAGTGAACATATACTCAGAATGTCTGGGTACCACAACCACTTGACTCAACTGGGAGTTAATTTTCCTGATGATAGTGTCATTGACAGAGTTTTTCAATTACTGCCACCAAGCTACAAGAGCTTCATGATGAACTATAATATGCAAGGGATGGATAAGACAATTCCTGAGCTCTTCGCAATGCTAAAGGCTGCGGAGGTAGAAATTAAGAAGGAGCATCAAGTGTTGATGGTCAACAAGACCACTAGTTTCAAGAAAAAGGGTAAAGGGAAGAAGGGGAACTTTAAGAAGAACAACAAGCCAGTTGTTGCTCAAGTGAAGAAACCCAAGCTGGCCTAAGCCTGAGACTGAGTGCTTCTACTGCAAAGGAACTGGTCACTAGAAGTGGAACTGCCCAAGTATTTGGCGGAGAAGAAGGATGGCAAAGTGAAAGGTATATTTGATATACATGTTATTGATGTGTACCTTACTAATGCTCGCAGTAGTGCCTGGGTATTTGATACTGGTTCAGTTGCTAACATTTTCAACTCGAAACAGGGGCTATAGATTAAGCGAAGATTGTCTAAGGACGAGGTGACGATGCACGTGGGAAATGGTTCCAAAGTCGATATTGAAAGATCGAGGATGTCGCCTATAGGGGGGGGGGTGAATAGGCGCTTTAAAATAATTACGATTTAGGCTTGAACAAATGCGGAAAAACCTAGCAGTTTATTTGCCAAGCACAAAACCTAAAACAACTAGGCTCACCTATGTGCACCAACAACTTATGCTAAGCACGATAAGCAACTATGTGATAGCAAGAAATATGACAAAGAACAATATGGCTATCATAAAGTAAAGTGCATAAGTAAAGGGCTCGGGTAAGAGATAACCGAGGCACGCGGAGACGACGATGTATCCCGAAGTTCACACCCTTGCAGATGCTAATCTCCATTTGGAGCGGTGTGGAGGCACAATGCTCCCCAAGAAGCCACTAGGGCCACCGTAATCTCCTCACGCCCTCGCACAATGCAAGATGTCGTGATTCCACTAAAGGACCTGAGGGAGTCCTGGATTAGGGGGTGTTCGGATAGCCGAACTATACCTTCCGTCGGACTCCTGGACTATGAAGATACAAGATTGAAGACTTCGTCCCGTGTCCGGAAGGGACTTTCCTTGGCGTGGAAGGCAAGCTTGAAGATACGGATGTTCAGATCTCCTACCATTGTAACCGACTTTATGTAACCCTAACCCTCTCCGGTGTCTATATAAACCAGAGGGTTCTAGTCCGTAGGACAACATACACATCAACAATCATACCATAGGCTAGCTTCTAGGGTTTAGCCTCTCTGATCTCGTGGTAGACCAACTCTTGTAATACCCATATCATCAATATTAATCAAGCAGGATGTAGGGTTTTACCTCCATCGAGAGGGCCCGAATCTGGGTAAAACTTCGTGTCCCCTGCCTCTTGTTACCATCCGGCCTAGACGCACAGTGCGGGACCCCCAACCCGAGATCCGCCGGTTTTGACACCGACATTGGTGCTTTCATTGAGAGTTCCTCTGTGCCGTCGCCGTCAGGCCCGATGGCTCCTACAATCATCAATGGTGATGCAGTCCAGGGTGAGACCTTCCTCCCCGGACAGATCTTCGTCTTTGGCGGCTTCGCACTGCGGGCCGATTCACTTGGCCATCTAGAGCAGATCGAAAGCTACGCCCCTGGCCGTCAGGTC
This sequence comes from Triticum monococcum, assembly GCA_034509565.1. Classification (NCBI taxonomy): domain Eukaryota; kingdom Viridiplantae; phylum Streptophyta; class Magnoliopsida; order Poales; family Poaceae; genus Triticum; species Triticum monococcum. Next base: position 613,238,560 of record CM067842.1, read on the forward strand.
AGATTCGGAAGTTTAAACTACACGGCCGACATCTGCGGGGACTTGATCTTCGACGGATTCGAACCACTGCCGAGCGCGCCGCACTGTCACGACGAACATGATCTAGCTCTGCTGCCGAACAGTGCCCTGGAGGCCGCACCCGCATCGGCTCCGACCCCTAGTTCGGAGCCGACCGTGCCAATCGAGGATGGGTGGTTGGACGCCACCTTGGGGGCTGCGATCCCAATGGCGGTTGAGCCGAACACCAGCCCCGTACTCTGCAAGACTCGTGACTCCATGGAGCCGGATTCTTCTCCAGACACCGAACCCTCCGCGCCCCTGCCGAGCGAATCCGATTGGGCGCTGATCATGGAGTTCACGGCCGCGGACGTCTTTCAGCACTCTCCTTTCAGCGATATCCTGAAGTCACTGAAGTCTCTCTCTTTATCAGGAGAGCCCTGGCCGGACTACGGTCAGCAAGGTTGGGATTCGGACGATGAAGAAATTCAAAGCCCACCCACCACCCACTTGGTAGCCACTGTCGACGATTTAACCGACATGCTCGACTTCAACTCCGACGACATTGACGGTATGGACGCCGATGAAGGAGACGATGAAGAATCAGCGCCTATCGAGCCCTGGAACGCCACCTCGTCATATGACGTATACATGGTGGACGCACCCAAAGATGACACGAGGAGCGGAAGGACGCACCGAAGGATTGTTCCCTCGAAAAGCAGTCAAAGCGGCGACTCAAGCGCCGCCCCAAATCCCGCCTCGGCAGAAATAGCTATCACACTGATCCAGCGCTGGAGCAGGGCAAACCGCTGCCAGACAACGGCAATCCGGATAATCAAACCGAACAAACAAATCCTATCAATGATAATGGTCCGGACGACATAACGCCGAACAGGCACTCGGAGCAGCAGAATGCCCGTAAAAGGCTCGTTGCCACCGCAAGGAGCCTCAAAAAGAAGAAGCGGAGGCTCAAGGCCGTGCAAAACACGCTCCAATTCAGATGGAGCAAAATACTCAACACTGTAGCAAGGTACGGCGACAATCGCCCCTCCAAGAGCTACCCAAAGCGGAAGCTGCTACCCGAATTCGATGAGGAGGCCTCAGACCCCCCACAACCAAATATCAAAGCAGCCACCTGGTCGGATCGACGACCCCTCTACCACCACAGAACGGCATTCAACGCCGCTCACAATACAACACGCGACCCATGCGAGGGCTCGCACCCAAAGGACGGTGCAACAAGATCCATCTATGGACCACACAAGCGCGCCCCAGCATACAATGCAACACAACAAACATCTGAGCAACACAGCACACCCAGCTACAGGGGTGCCGCACACCCCCTATGTTTCACCGATGAGGTGCTGGACCACGAATTTCCAGAGGGATTCGAGCCCGTAAACATAGAGGCATACGACGGAACAACAGACCCTGGGGTCTGGATTGAGGACTAATCCTTCATATACATATGGCTCGAGGGGATGATCTCCATGCCATCAAGTACTTACCTCTCAAACTCAAAGGGCCAGCTCGTCACTGGCTCAAAGGCCTCCCCGAAAGCTCTGTCGGATCACGGGTTCCGGCAGACCCTTAAGGTTCGAACACTGGGGTGCGCGCGGAGATCACGCCTTCTACCTCCCCGTCTCGCAAGGATCTAAACTACTAAAAGAACTGCATAAGAGACACAAGGTTTATACTGGTCCGGGCCACCATTGTGGTGTAATACCCTACTCCAGTGTGTGGTGGGTGGATTGCCTCTTGGGGCTGATGATGATGAACAATACAGGGAAGAACAACCTCGCAAGGGTCTGTTCTTGGCTGGGGTGATGAACTGCTAAGAGGAGTTCAGTCACCTCTCTCTCTCTCTCACTCACTCTCTCTCTGCTTTGCTCTAACTTGTCGACCGTCTGAACCCCTCTCTTCCAGATGCCTCTACCCTGGGGGTGGCTAGTCCTATTTATAGAGGCCCTGGTCCTCTTCCCAAATATTGAGCGGGAAGGGCGCCAACAATGGCGGGCTAATTTGAAGGGGGACAACAAGTACACTTATCCTAACTAAAGTTGGTCTTCGCCTGCCGAAGGCTCAGTGGTGACGCCGTGCTGGGCTCCATGGTGACCTCCGTCTCGTAGTCCTCCTGGTTTTGGTCTCGTTGTACCGAAATGGCAACCTTTGCCTGATGCCTCGGTACTCTGCGGCTGCGCTTGCCCCCTTTGCACCAAAGAGGAAAGAAGGACGCTGCGCGCGCTGGCGCCCGTCTGGCACCCTCGATCGTCATGGCTTGCGTCATGGGCACCTCGCGAGGTACCCTGCCTTGAACTCTCCGCCTCCTCGCGAGCCAGCCTGAGGAGGCTGTACCTGAGGATGCGTCGTGTCGTCCGCCCCGTGAGGCTTGGCCCCTCGCGAGGGTCTTGAGTCTTGTGTTCATGAAGATGGGCCATGCTTGGCCTCCTTTGAGCCACGCCGCAGGCCGCAGGCAGGCAAGTCTGGGGACCCCCGTTCCCAGAACGCCGACAGTAGCCCCCGGGCCCAAGGCACGCCCGGACTTGGCCGCGCCGAGAGGCGAAAGGGTAGGGGCGAAGCGCCGCGGGCACTAACAGCCTGCGGCCTTGGGCGCCGCGTGGCGGTTGATTGGACGTGGGCGGTACTGTTCGCCCACGCTCCCTTATTTTGCGCCCTGCTAGGTCGCCCCGCAGTTGTACACAGCCGCCCCTCTTCCTGTTGCCCGAACGTCCCCTGTTCTTCCTTCCTTCGAACTTCGACTCTTGTCTCCAATTCCATCTCACACTTCCCTTCTCTTGTCCACCGCCATGGCTCCGACGAGGAAAGAGAAAGGGAAGAAGCCCGCGTCTCCATCTCGCCCGCCGCTGTCGGTGGCCCCCGCCGTCGGCCGCCCAATCATACTCAATCTGGAGTGCCTGGATAAGCTCAGTCCGGCTCTGGCCACCGTCTTCAATGAGTGTGGGAGGACGACGGCCTGGCCTACGTCTCACTTCCCCACTGACAGGATAATCACCGAGGTTCATTACTTTGCCGATGCCTTGTGGGCGGGTCTGGTTCCCCCCTTCTCCGATTTCTTCAATGTCGTCCTCTCCCATTACCAGATCCACATGATGCATCTGGGTCCTGAATCCATTGCCCTCCTCTCGGTCTTTGCTTTTGTTTGCGAGGCGCTGATGGGCATCCCTCCTTCTGTTGCCTTGCTGCGCCATTTCTTCTCTTTGCGCCTTGCCGACCCCACTCAATGCTCGGCGTGCGTGAGCTTCGTCGCCGCGTCTGAGACCGCGGCCTCGGGTATTGACTTCAAGCTCCCTTTGCCTCCAGCTGGGTTCCGCGAGCGGTGGTTGTACGTCGATGTCGGGGTGCCCAGCCCCCGGCTAGCAAAGCCAACTTCGCCTGCTGTACCTAATTCAGGCTGGGGCCAGGAGACACTTAAGAGCCCCCGGCTCGCCTTCGTCTGGCGCCGCTTCACGTTCTTGAGATCGCTCAACGTAACAGCACCCAAGGTGGTGAGGGAGTTCCTGCTGCGCCGCATCGCCCCCCTCCAGCGCCATTCTCGTCGAATGTGGGCCTTCAGCGGGCATGGTGATCACATGAGGCTTCAGGAAGAAGACTTGACGCCCGCGGCGCTAAGGACGGTGCTCTTGGTCCTGACTGGCGACCCCAACCCCGGCAGTATCCAGCGGGGAGGAGCTCTGCTGTACCTCTGCCAGAACAGGGATGACTTCGTGAGGCAGATGCCCTCCTTTGACGAGTGGGGGCTGCGTCCTGTCGGCCTCCAAGGGCTTCGCCGGAACCCTGTGGCGGTGACTGCCCTTCCGATTGGTCCAGGTGAATCCTCCTCGAGTGGTGGAGCAGGGAGGCAGGAGACAACGGGGGTCGAGAGAGCTACAGACGAGGTGGCCGCACCTGGCGGTGCCCTTGATGGGGCAGCTCCTGAGGCCCGTGCTGCCGAGGCTACGGGTGAGGTGCGGCCGCTTCCGACACTTAGGGCCGAGGCTCCTGAGCCCCCGGTCGTGCCTTCTAGTGAGGCAGCTGACTGTGCGTGTCAGGCACGCGTCCTCGACGCAGGTCGCTTTGGTGCTCCGTCCTCCTCACAGGTTGATTCCTGTGCGCCTCTCCTGGGCCGCTTCCGTGTGGACTTTGAGGCCCTCCGGAGGAAAAGGGAGGCCCTGGGTGATGACTTCCCTTGTCGCGTGCTGAAGCGCAGGAACTACTTCGCCACTGACGAGTAAGCCTCCTTCCTCTTTGGCTCCTGATCCTCTCGTTGCTTTCACTGATCCTTGCTCCGCAGGCCCCTTCCGGCCGAGCTCGCGGAAGTAGCAGAGATGCCGCCTCCCTTGGCTTCGCCCCTTCTACCGTCCTCAAATGCCCCGAGCAGCTCTGCCCTTGTGGTGAGGGCGTCTGAAGGGGTGGACCATCCCGAGGTGGACCGCGGCCCTTCATTCCCTGCGATTTTCCTTTGCGGGCCCTCTCGGGGAATAACCAGCCTGCCGCGGGCTTCTTGTCTGGTCGGGGACTGCGACTAGTTGAGGCGCCTCCTGCACCCTTCATTTGGAGACGGGCTGGCCCTAGGCCGGGCTTCTGCTGTGGCGCGCCGGGCCGTCGCGAGGGCGCCAGCCCCCAGCCGCCTGCCCGGAGGAGGAATGATGATTCGCGGCCCCCGGCGCTTGCCTGGGGCGGATGATGGTGTGGAAGACGTGCTTGAGCGCGCCCGGGAGCGCCGCGCTCGTCGCCACGAATTCCTTCGAAGGGCGAGTGGCGCGGTGGACCTGCTCGGGCAGGAGCTTGCCGATGAAGACGCGCGCCTGGAGACCGAGGGCCTGCGCCTGGCCGTAGAGAGGTGCGAGCTAGAGGCCGCCATTGCCCTCGCGCGTCATCAGCGCGACCTCGATGACGAAGAGGCGAAGGCGTCGCTGGAGGCCTCTTGGGCGGCCTGATCCCAGGCCGATGAGGAGGCCTAGGGAGCAGACTGACGGCGAGAAGCAGCAGAAGAACGGGCTCGGGAGCTCTTGGCCCGGTGCCACTCGTTGGAGGAGCAAGCGGAGCTGCGCGAGGCAGCCCTTGCATCGATGAAGGTGACTTCTGGCGACCCGGTGGAGCTTCGAAAGCGCGAGGAAGCGTTGGTGCTGGAAGCCGCCGAACGCACCCATGAGTATGAGCGGCTGGAGACGAGGGAGCGCCTAGTGACGCAGGCGGAAGACGATGTCGCCGTGCGGGAAGCGCGTGTCCTGGAGGAGGTTTGTCATCGGGTGGCGACGGCGCGCCAAGGCCTTGAGCCTGAGTTCGAGGGGAAGCTGGGGATGATCCGGGTCGAAGCCGAGGGCAGAACCGCAGCCCTGAGGGCCCAACGGGATGAGGCGTCGCGGCGGGTCGACGCCTCCTGGGCTGCCCTTGAGGCAGCGCAAAAGGAGTTGGCCGCCTCCCAGGCCGAGGTGCTCCGTCTTCGCCAGCGGATGGAAGAGGCTGAGGGCGTCGCACGCCAGAATGCGGACGAGATACGTCAGCGGCAGGTCCTGGAGCACGTGCACGGTCCCATGCTTGCCACGCTCCGGGAGAGAGCTAGCGCGGCCTTGGGCAACATCTGTGAGGCGACTGTTGGTGAGCCGCACACAGCCAACTATGCTGGCAACCTTCAGTTCTTCACTACCGTGGTGACGCAGCTAGAGGCGCTTTCGCCAAGGGCTGATAGGTTGGTGGAAGAGAGGAGCCGCGCGCTGCTCGGGCGCGCCTTCTCCCGTGTCTTCAGTCATCTCCGGAACATGGATCCCCGCTTTGATTTTGACGCTGTCATCGCCCCAGTCCCCCAGGCCGTCCGAGGTGACCTGGCGCACTGGGTGGAAGACAACGTGGACGCTCTTGTCAGGGCCTTCGCTTCGGACGACGATGACGTGATCGTAGGTGCTGACGAGGGCGGCGTGGTGAGCGGCCCTGACGCCGCTGGCAGCGACGCAGACGACGATGGCGAATTCGGCGACCCCAGCGAAGGCTCGGGAGGTGCTCCCGGGGACACATTGGGGGATTGGTCCGACTGAGCGTGTATCACTCCTGTCTTTTTCACCCTGCATGAATAGAACTTAGGTTTTTGACCTGATATCTTGTGAGAGCATTTTGGGAGGGGAAGCCCCTCATGTAAAACCCATGTTCAACATATTAATCGTTGTCATATCGCACGAGCGCCCGCGCCTGGTGGCTGGCTTGTTTACCTTTGTTTCGCGTAAGCCCCGAAGCAGCCTGTGGGAGGGCGTGACGCCCTTGGCGTTCTTTAGTCGAATCCGTTGGATACGAGAGTGTCGCCGGCGGGGAGTTTCACAAGCGTTGGCCGTCTTCATAGGCTCTAGGCCTTTTCCTGAACGCGTGAGCTTCACAGGCACTCGCCTTGCTTCACAGGCTCTGGGCCTTTTCAGAACGCGAGAGCTTCACAGGCACTCGCCTTGCTTCACAGGCTCTGGGCCTTTTCCTAAACGCAGTGACTTCACAGGCGCCCGCCTTGCTTCACAGGCTTTGGGCCTTTTCTAGAACACGACAGCTTCACAGGCACTCGCCTTGCTTCATAGGCTCTGGGCCTTTTCTAGAACACGACAGCTTCACAGGCACTCGCCTTGCTTCACAGGCTCTGGGCCTTTTCTAGAACACGACAGCTTCACAGGCACTCGCCTTGCTTCACAGGCTCTGGGCCTTTCCTAGAACATGACAGCTTCACAGGCACTCGCCTTGCTTCACAGGCTCTGGGCCTTTTCCTAAACGCGAGAGCTTCACAGGCACTCGCCTTGCTTCACAGGCTCTGGGCCTTTTCAGAACGCGAGGGCTTCACAGGCACTCGCCTTGCTTCACAGGCTCCGAGCCTTTTCTACAACGGGGCAGCCTCTGCAGGCACCCGAAGATTCTCCCGAGAGGGAGCAACAACAGCAATTTAGGTCGCGCACGAGCCAGGCCTGACCGGACTCGCGAGGGGCTCGCGAGGGGAGGCAGCTGTGGCGAAGCGGTAACCAGAACGCGAGAAATGGCTCGAGCGAGAATAAGCACCCCTTCCCCGAACACACGCAAATCTCAAATTCGAATCCAACTTAAATCCAGCAAGGGAAAAGCTACAGCTAAAGGGAAAGGCAACGAAAGGTAGACAAAAGGCCGCGTCCGGCACCTAATCTAGTCTTGGACGTCTTCTCACCAGCGCGGAGCTAAGTGCTGCCACTGGGCGTGGGAGGGAGCCCCAGGGCCTGAGGCCGGCACCCCTGAGACTCCGGGCGTGTACAGCCCCACTCATTATTACGTGAGAGTGTCACGGGGCGGCGAGCTTCACAGGCACTAGGCCTTCTTCACAGGTACTGGCCTTGCTTCATATCACCAGACGAGGGCCCCGCCTTGCGCCACACTCTAGTGCCATCAGCAACGACCGGAACCCAGGACACCGCCCGATGGGGTAGAGCGGTCGCCAGCGGTTCCCCCGACGACCACGGGTCCTCTGCCAGGGGCAGGCCCTGAGGCACCTCCCCAGCAGAGGGCCTACCTCATGAGAACGCCTTGCTCCGAACGCCGCGGTGGTGATGTCGGATCCCGGCCCCTCTCCTGCAGTCCCCTGCACCCTCCTCCCGAGGGGTAGGAGACTGTGGGAGCGGGGCAGCTACTTGCCGCGGCGACCTGCACCTCCTACGATCCATGGTTAGTGTATACCTGCCCCTGAAGAGTTAGCGGTGCCCGATAATCGTTGCCTCCAGCGTGGCCAGCGGGTTCGTCCCGGGGCTCCTGAAAGGGCTCAGCTTCCGTTGCCTCGTCCCCCCAGCTTGGGCCGAGGAGCGAGCCTTGTCCGTTCTCGTGAGGGTGTCCTTGGTCCATCATGAGGGGCACGTATTCCTCCATCGCCGTCATCCCAAATGCCACGCCGTGATGCCCCGCATGCCACGCGGTCCCACCTGCCATGCCTACTGCGGGGTGGCAGCGCGGCCGCCTCCGGAGCCGCGGGTCGCATCGAGTCCTTCTTCTTTGCGGGCTGGGGGCAGGGGCAGCGCCGCCACCGGTCCGGTTCTGACAGCTTCGCTGGCGTTGGAGTAGCCTTGGAGTCCGCGGGTGCGTGCGGAGCCCCCGCGCGGGTCGCCCTGGGCTCGAGATGGGAGCTGGGTGGAGAAGGGGTGAGCCCCCGAGGCGGCGAAGCCCAGGAGCTCCGCCACTCGCTCCAGCAGCACGTCGTGGCCGCCCTCCAGCAGTCTGCACCGCAGCAGTTCTCAGGCGACCGTGAGCGCGGCCCTTGAATTCGCCTGCTCCTGGCGGGTGTACGGTGTCGTGGTTGCGGTGTGATTGGAGGCCCTTGCCGCCGACCGCGCTTGCCGCGGTGTGAGGGTCGTGGAGGCCTGTCCGCGTCGCCCGCGGCCCGCAGCGCCCTGCGGACCACGAGCTGCCTAGGGCGCGGGGTCGCCCGAGGCGGGCGGCTCCGCGCAGGTGGGCCACGCCGCCCGAGGCGGGCGGCTCCGCGCAGGTGGGCCACGCCGCCCATGGGCCTTGGTTGCCCGCCTGGTCGCCGGACATGGTGATGACGATGCGATGGGAGGCGGAGCGGTAAGAAGGCAAATTCCGGCGTACCCCTACCTAGCGCGCCAAATGTTGGATCACGGGTTCCGGCAGACCCTTAAGGTTAGAACACTGGGGTGCGCACGGAGATCACGCCTTCTACCTCCCCGTCTCGCAAGGATCTAAGCTACTAAAAGAACTGCACAAGAGACACAAGGTTTATACTGGTTCGGGCCACCATTGTGGTGTAATACCCTACTCTAGTGTGTGGTGGGTGGATTGCCTCTTGGGGCTGATGATGATGAACAATACAGGGAAGAACAGCCTCGCGAGGGTCTGTTCTTGGCTGGAGTGATGAACTGCTAAGAGGAGTTCAGTCACCTCTCTCTCTCACTCACTCTCTCTGCTTTGCTCTAACTTGTCGACCGTCTGAACCCCTCTCTTCCAGATGCCTCTACCCTGGGGGTGGATAGTCCTATTTATAGAGGCCCTAGTCCTCTTCCCAAATATTGAGCGGGAAGGGCGCCAACAATGGCGGGCTAATTTGAAGGGGGACATCAAGTACACTTATCCTGACTAAAGTTGGTCTTCGCCTGCCGAAGGCTCAGTGGTGACGCCGTGCTGGGCTCCATGGTGACCTCCTTCTCGTAGTCCTCCTGGTCTTGGTCTCGTTGCACCGAAATGGCAACCTTTGCCTGATGCCTCGGTACTCTGCGGCTGCGCTTGCCCCCTTTGCACCAAAGAGGAAAGAAGGACGTTGCGCGCGCTGGCGCCCGCCTGGCACCCTCGATCATCATGGCTTGCGTCATGGGTACCTCGCGAGGTACCCTGCCTTGAACTCTCCGCCTCCTCGCGAGCCAGCCTGAGGAGGCTGTACCTGAGGATGCGCCGTGTTGTCCGCCCCATGAGGCTTGGCCCCTCGCGAGGGTCTTGAGTCTTGTGTTGATGAAGATGGGCCATGCTGGGCCTCCTTTGAGCCACGCCACGGGCCGTAGGCAGGCAAGTCTGGGGACCCCCGTTCCCAGAACGCCGACAAGCTCCATTGGAAGTTGGGAAGAGCTCGAAGACGCCTTTCGGGCAAACTTTCAAGGGACTTATGTACGACCTCCAGATGCGGATGACCTGAGTCACATAACTCAACAGCCCGGAGAGTCAGCCCGAAAGCTTTGGAATATGTTTCTTACTAAAAAGAACCAGATTGTCGACTGTCCGGACGCCGAAGCCTTAGCGGCTTTCAAGCACAGCGTCCGCGACGAATGGCTCGCCAGACACCTTGGCCAAAACAAGCCAAGAACGATGGCCGCATTAACAAACCTCATAACCCGCTTTTGCATGGGTGAGGACAACTGGCTAGCCAGATGCAGCACCCGCGACCCTAGTACATCTGAAGTTAGAGATGGAAACGGGAAATTACAGCGCAATAGCAATAACAAACGCCGGAATAAAGAAGACAGCACGAAGGGCACAACAGTAAATGCCGGATTTAAAGTCCCTCGGCCAAACCAAAATGCCTATCCCCGCGAAGTCCCGCCACTGGTCGTCTCAACCAATCACCTTCGACCATCGCGATTACTCCTCAAGTATCCGGCGCGCAGGATGGGCTGCCCTGGTATTAGACCCAGTAATTGGTGGATACCACTTTACACGAGTCTTGATGGATGGCGGCAGTAGCCTAAACCTAATATACCAGGATACAATCCGCGGGATGGGGCTAGACCCAACACAATTTCGCCATAGCAATACTACCTTTAAAGGAGTAATGCCAGGCCCAGGGGGTCGTTGTACGGGCTCCCTCCTACTACAAGTTATATTCGGCTCCCCCGATAACTTCTGTCGAGAGCTTTTAACTTTCCACATCGCTCTGTTTCAAAGTGGCTATCAAGCACTACTCGGACGCGAAGCTTTCACTCGCTTTAATGCAATACCACACTACGCCTCCCTAACACTCAAGATGCCCGGTCCACGTGGCATCATTTCAGTGCACAGAAGTATCAAGCGATCTCTGCGCGCCGAAGAGAGTGAGGCTGCCTTGGCAGCCGCACACTAAAGGCGCCCGGACCATCAAGAGCATCCAATAGGTCGTAAAGACCTCAGACACAACTAATCAAGTCCGGCGCCGTTACTCATATCGAATAAACGGTCACACCCCTATCTTTCAAAAGTACAAGGGGCTCAACGCACGTAGATGAGTGGCGATTTCTTCTTATCTTGAATTATACATGGTTTCTTTAGAAAACTATCCTTTTGCACGACAACCTTTTTACCTAAATTCCTCTCTTTTACAGATGATCATCGTGCTACACCCGTCCAGGATACGGCACAACAGAGACACAGGCGTAGACATGCAGCAGGGACCCGACCCAAGGATTCTTTTTAGATTAAGACCCTGCATAAACCTTTTTTACTGTCTCTTGTTGATACATATCCACCGTTGAGAAGGATGCCGACGTCTTGGCATGTGGCCACGCCAGAACAATGCACGTACCTGGACACAAGGGGCTTCTTACAAAGGCCATTCTTCAGGCCCGGTTTATACCACAAAGACCGAATACCTTAGGGAGTGTTCGGCGTCGCGAGTTTGGCCCTATATGCATCAGCTCCGAATCATTGTCTTTGGTCAAATGTTGGGTTTGCCCGGCTCCTGTGTTTTGGTACCTTACGTTCCGCTTTACCGGCTAAGGTAGCACCAGGAGAACTACTGCGATTGTGCCCTGGTTCATCTGGACGAGCACCTCAGTAGAGAAAGCCGAAAACTGACTGTCATGATCTAGCGTGAGACTGGTCAACCACTCGATGACCCATGGGAATGTTAGAATTCCTCCGCCTTAACGAAGGGCCGCTTTCCGGCCAGGCATATACGCACCCCAGGATCGGGAGAGTGCGGAGCCACCAGGGGCTATCTAGTAGCCCCACTATCAAACTCCTATGGCTAAGTGAAAGTGTTAAAGCATTATAGTCCGGTTGTCTCGCTCGCTCCGCTATCACCTCCTTAATAGGACCAAGACATTGGGTTAAGTGTGAACACGTGTTTCTGCGAACACCTCCGCATTATATGCGTGGGGGTTGAAGCCGATGACTGCAATCTTTCAGGTTATACACATGTATACATAAACGGCCGCCCAGGAGGCATCACATTACTTTCAGGAAAAAGTATAAAAGTAGCCTTATAAAAATTTATAAAAGCATTTTGCTTACAATGAGATTACATGTCACTCAAACATAATATTTTTTGAGCACTGGGTCTCTATCAAACGAGAACCCTCAAGAACTTCCTCAAAGTAGTGCTCAGCAGCCCTTCGACCTATGGCCGAATCCTGCGCTGCAATAGTGGTAGCATCCATCTCTGCCCAGTATGCTTTAGCACGGGCAAAGGCCATCCGTGCGCCTTCTATGCACGCCGACCTCTTCATCGCATTTATGCGCGGCACCACATCGAGGACCTGCTGCACCAAGCTGAAATAACTGCTCGGTTTTGACCTTCCCGGCCATAGCTGATCCACAACAGACCTCATGGAGAGTCCGGACAACCTATTTAGTTCGGCCCATTCGGCTAATTGGGCCATCAACGAAAGCGAACGCTCGGGAGAAAGGAATTGCTTCCAAAACAGCTGGTCTACTTCACGGTCCATCTGACTCTAGAAGTACTTGGCCGCATCGGCAGCGCTTGCCGCCAAATCCATATACGCATCCTCCAAACTCCACAGCCGATCCAGAGGGGCATACCGTGGATCTCCGTACTTCCTCTGCAGCATAAAGGACTTCCCGGCTACAATATCCCCGGCTTCCCGCAGCTCCTCCTTCTTTGCCCTCATAGCAGAGCGGAGGTCTTTTCCCGTTGCAGCAGCCTTCTCAAGGTCCGATGCCTTCGCCTGGTTTTCCTTTTCAAGAGCCCGGCAACGGTCTACGGTGGCTTTTAATTCTACGGCCATATTGGCCATCTTCTTCCGGCTCTCGCCATGTGCGGCCTTCTCGGCTCGCAACTCTTCGGCCGCCTTCAAAGCAGCCGCATTACCCAATCTTGCTTGTTCCTTGGCTCGGGCAAGTTCCGCCCGCAAGGCTTCAACAGTGGCAGCTCCATCTGCAGTCATAACATGTTAAAAACACTGGCATCATACTCTTCCTATGTGGCGTTTACCAGACAAGGATACTTACCCTGCGCCTTGTCAAGCCTTTTGTTAACAAGCTCGATGTCGGCATCTGCCGCATTCAACTGCCGTTCTAAACGGGCAAACTGGCTAGTCCGGCTGGCCACCAGAGCTTACATCTCCTGCACATAAAGGCAGTATGGTTATTACCTGGGAATATGATCCTCCATTCGTCATCGTTTCCAATGACAACCAAAGTCTCAGGGGCTACTATCTACACAGGGCACACCTAGCATGTGCAGGACTATTACACATTCCCTTTACGTACCTCAAAGCCTGTCAGTAGACTCATAAAAGCTTCATGCAATCCGCTTTCGGCGGACGATATCCTCTCCATCACCATATTCATCAGCACACGGTGATCATCTGAGATGGCCGCTCGCCCCACCAACTCCCTTAGAACGTCCGATTGCACACTAGACGGCGCTGGACTCTTTTGTCTGCTCTCTTCGGGAGCCGGACACTGGGAGCCTCAGGGATCAATAGGATTACCTTCTGGCCTCACCGGACTCGGAGAGGCCCTCCGCGACGACACTTCAGGGTCGCCCGCTTCCGGAGCGGAGGAGTCCGGAGGAGGCGTCTCGCTCTCCATCATCTCTGGAAGAAGATCCCCTGAAGACGAGCTCATTTGAGAGGGGCTAAGGCCCGAACTGCACAAATATATGCGGTGGTTATTTTCTCAGAAGAAAAGGATGGCATATCTGTACTATTAAAGTTTTCGGGTCACTTACGACTCCCGGGAGAATTGATCCCCCCGCGGACTTTGTGCGGCAGCAGCGCCCCCCAAGGTAGGGCCCCCGATGGAAGATTTCTTCTCCCATTTGGAAGCTTCGGCTTCCGAATTCCCGGGCGCAGTCCTTTTCCTCTTCTGGTCGTTTTCCTTCACGGAGACGCTCGCTCCCTCGGTTATAATAGGCAGCGTTGGGGGCCCGCGTCCGCCCGCATTATCCTCCACAGTATCTTCCTTCAAGGGATCCGGGCAAGGTGTGGTCTGGAGCATCTTTTCCAATACCGGATTCTCCAAACCCTCAGGGCGGGGGGCCAAACACCGAATCAACTTCGCCTTTGTTAGCCAGTCCTGGTCGAAAAAGCAAACTCTCAGAAATAACTTCGTAACAAAGGAAAGATAATATGTTCGGCCGAAAGATTCCTTACCTGTTCGGCGACGCGGTTACTACTCAGGCCCACGTCCTCGGTGATTTCCGGACACTCTACTTGAGGTCCGAAGAATAACTTATACATATCCTCGTGCGTCAGGCCGAGAAAATTTTGAATGGCACGCGGACCCTCGGGATTGAACTCCCACAAGCGAAGGGGACGACGTTTGCAAGGCTGGACTTGACGAACCAGCATAACTTGTATTACCGCAACCAAACTGAGATCCTCGTTGAAGAGATCTCGAATGCGGCTCTGCAATAAAGGCACGTCCTTGGCTGGACCCCATCTCAGTCCTCTGCTGATCCATGACATCAGTCGTGGTGGAGGGCCCGAGCGAAAAACGGGGGCGGCCGCCCACTTGGCACTTCTAGGAGTCGTGATGTAGAACCACTCCTGTTGCCACAATGCAGACACCTCTGGGATGGAACCTTTGGGCCACGGAGCTCCCGTCATCTTGCGTATTGAGGCGCCTCCACACTCTGCATGTTGCCCTTTGATCATCTTCGGCTTTACTTCAAAGGTCTTGAGCCATAAGCCAAAGTGGGGGGTAACCCGGAGGAAGGCCTCGCATACGACAACAAAAGTCGTGATATGCAGGAAGGAGTCTGGAGCTAGATCATGGAAATCTAGCCCGTAATAAAACATCAAGCCACTGACGAAAGTATCCAGTGCAAAACCTAGACCTCGGAGGAAGTGGGAGACGAACACGACGCTCTCGTTGGGTTTGGGAGAGGGGACGGCCTGCCCCCGGGGAGGCAGCCGATGCGACATTTCAGCGGTCAGATACTTGGCCTCCCTCAACTTTTTGATGTCTTCTTTCGTGAAGGAGGATGGCATCCATCGGCCTTGAAGGCTGGATCCGGACATGACTGAAGGTTCGGAGCACCTGACCTGAGCTTTGGGCGTTTGAGCTTGAGGCGGGGGAAGGATTCGATTGAGCAAGGGAGGGAAAAGTAAAAGCTTTGTCCCTTTATAAAGAGGGTGGATATCAAGCGTCCTCCCCGTGTCCGTTTGGACTTGCCTATGATCTAGGAGTCCTAGAAGCGGTTGGGTTACCCACGCCCGTATTGATGAGAATCCCCGTAATAAGGGGACACGATCTCTGCTTTAACAAGACGTGCCAAGGAAACCACCTCGCATAACACGCTGAGGTGGGTAATTAAACGACTCGGATAAAGGCTTGGCCGTGGTGTGTCACACCACGAAATACGTCAGCAGATTAGATTTGTGTAAATATTATTCTCTCTATGGCAGTATGTGGAAACTTATTTTGCAGAGCCGGACACTATCTTTGTGTTTAAGATCTTCTATGAAGTACTTGGAGGAGGAACCCGCCTTGCAATGCCGAAGACAATTTGCGCGCCGGACCCGTCGTCATTGAAGCCTGGTTCAGGGGCTACTGAGGGAGTCCTGGATTAGGGGGTGTTCGGATAGCCGAACTATACCTTCCTCCAGACTCCTAGACTATGAAGATACAAGATTGAAGACTCCGTCCCGTGTCTGGAAGGGACTTTCCTTGGCGTGGAAGGCAAGCTTGAAGATACGGATGTTCAGATCTCCTACCATTGTAACCGACTTTATGTAACCCTAACCCTCTCCGGTGTCTATATAAACCAGAGGGTTCTAGTCCATAGGACAACATACACATCAACAATCATACCATAGGCTAGCTTCTAGGGTTTAGCCTCTCTGATCTCGTGGTAGATCAACTCTTGTAATACCCATATCATCAATATTAATCAAGCAGGATGTAGGGTTTTACCTCCATCGAGAGGGTCCGAACCTGGATAAAACTTCGTGTCCCCTGCCTCCTGTTACCATCCGGCCTAGACGCACAGTTCGGGACCCCCTACTCGAGATCCGCCGGTTTTGACACCGACAGGACCCTTAAGGGCGATCACCGAACCCGTACAAATGGCAACCCTTGGGGGCGGTCACCGAACCCGTACACTTTGGCAACCCTTGGGGGCGGTCACCGAAACCGTCAAATTGCTCAGGGCGATCTCCACAACCTAATTGGAGACCCCGACGCTTGCCAGGAGCTTTACACCACAATGATTGAGCTCCGAACACCACCAGCCGTCTAGGGCACGCAAGCACCCAAGAGGAACAAGCTCAAGGGCACCAAGCACCCAGGAGTAATAAGCTTCTCAACTTGTAACTTCCACGTATCACCATGGAGAACTCAAACTGTTGCACCAAATGCAATGGCAAGGGCACAAGGAGTGCCCAAGTCCCTCACTCTCAAATCCCACCAAAGCAACGAAAGCTATGGAGGAAAATGAGAGGAAGAACAAGAAGGAGAACACCAAGAACTCCAAGATCTAGATCCAAGGGGTTCCCCTCACATAGAAGAGAAAGTGATTGGTGAAAATATGTATCTAGATCTCCTCTCTCTTTTCCCTCAAGAACTAGCAAGAATCCATGGAGGGATTGAGAGTTAGCAAGCTCGTATAAGGTCAACAATGGGGGAAGAGCACGAGCTCAAAGGATAAGGTTCAATGGGGAAGAAGACCCCCTTTTATAGGAGCTCCCGAATCCAACCGTTATGTGCTCATTCCGCGCACGAGCGGTACTACCGCTCAGGGGAGCGGTACTACCGCCCGGGCGGTAGAACACAGAGAGCGGAGCAAAACAGAGGGCGAGGCAGAGCCGTATGAGTGGCACTACCGCTGGGGCCAGCGGTACTACCGATGGCAGCGGCGGTACTGCCGCTTGGCCCAGCGGTACTACCATTGGGACCACACATAGAGAGGAGGGCCATTGAGTGGCACTAGGGGCGGTGGTAGCTGTGGTACTAGCACACACGAGCGGCACTAACGCTCCTACTACCGCTGAACCCGACATGAGAAAACCACGTCTGGAGTCGAGGCGGTACCAGCGCGGAACCAGAGCCGTACTACCGCTTATGGCCATGGGTGGTACTACCGTTGCGAGGCAGCGGTACTACCGCTTGTGTGATACACGGCACTGCCGCTCTGGCCCCGCGGTACTACCGCTGGCACCAAACATATGCCACTTCAAAGAAAACAAGTATACTCTAAGGAAAACCAGAACTGCCATAACTTCTGCAAAAGAGCTCGGGAGGAGAGGTAGTACCGCTTACCACATATAAGAGGTACTACCGCTCGGGTGGAGGTAGTACCGCTTACCACTTATAAGAGGTACTACCGCGAAACCCGACACGAAAAGACGCATCCCCAGAAGCAGCGGTAGTATGCGTGGCACAGGGCCGTGGTACTACCACTTGAGACTTTTAGGAACACAACAGAGAAAATAGAGGACGCAATAAAGCCTAAATTCCCACAACTTCTGCATATGAGCTCCGAATTGAGCAAACTCAAGCTTGTTGGAAACAATACGACGAGTGGCATCAAAACAACGACTGGTTAGTAAGAAGAGGCAGGGGAGGTATGCCTAACAAATGGAGGAGTGAAATCTCCAACAGAGAAGAACGGACATAACCTCCAACATCGAAAACATCATAGAAGATGCAAGTGAACTCCATTTTCGATGAACTCGAGCTTGTCATCAAGATGACCATAAGCTCCAAAACTCTCAAAGAGAACCAAACAAGAACCAAGAAATATGATGCAAGGATGCAATGGTTTGAGCTCTCTATGAACGATATGATCAAGCTACTCATCGAGAGCCCCCCTTGATAGTATGGCAATCGATCCTATAACCCGGTCTCCCAACTACCACTATGAGACCGGTAAAATAGAAAACCTATCAAGGGCAAACCTTTGTCTTGCACATAGTCCACTTGAGCTAGATGATGATGATCTTGACTTCCTCAAGTTGGACCATCTTTCTTGATTGTGTTGGCTCGATGAAGACTAGTTGATTGCTCCCCCATACTCCACTACGGGTGAGCCACTCTTAGGCACATCTTCATAAATCCATTGTTACCATAATGGATGACAAGCTTCAAGCATTTGATCTCTTCATGATGCTCTACTTGAACTTGCACATCGCAACCTTGGTTGACACAAACTCTCCTTGAAACCAACACATGTACTCCAAGAAAAGCCTATGGACAAAACCTTCAAATATAACTCAAGGCAACCATTAGTCCATAGAGATTGTCATCAATTACCAAAACCAAACATGGGGGCACCGCATGTTCTTTCAGATGTGATCGCCGTCGGCACGCTACTCTACATCTACCTTCGGGATTAGTTTTAGACCTAAATAACTGTTATTTGGTGCCAGCGTTGAGCATGAACATTATATCTGGATCTTGTTTGATGCGAGACGGTTATTCATTTAAATCAGAGAATAATGGTTGTTTTATTTATATGAGTAATATCTTTTATGGTCATGCACCCTTGATGAGTGGTCTATTTTTACTAAATCTTGATAGTAGTGATACACATGTTCATAGTATTGAAGCCAAAAGATGCAGACTTGATAATGATAGTGCAACTTATTTGTGGCACTGCTGTTTAGGTCATATTGGTGTAAAGCGCATGAAGAAACTCCATTCTGATGGACTTTTGGAATCACTTGGTACTTGCGAACCATGCCTCATGGGCAAGATGACTAAAATTCCGTTCTCCAGAACAATGGAGCGTGCAACAGAGTTATTGGAAATCATACATACTGATGTATGTGGTCCAATGAACATTGAAGCTCGCGGCGTATATCGTTATTTTCTCACTTTCACAAATGATTTGAGCAGATATGGGTATATCTACTTAATGAAACATAAGTCTGAAACATTTGAAAAGTTCAAAGAATTTCAGAGTAAAGTGGAAATCATCAACAAGAAAATCAACTTTCTATGATCTGACCGTGGAGGTGAATATTTGAGTCATGAGTTTGGACTTCATTTGAAACAATGCGGAATAGTTTCGTGACTCACGCCATCTGGAACACCACAACATAATGGCGTGTCCGAACGTCGTAACCGCACTTTATTAGATATGGTGTCATCTATGATGTCTCTCACAGATTTACCGCTATCGTTTTGGGGTTATGCTTTAGAGATGGCTGCATTCATGTTAAATAGGGCGCCATCTAAATCCGTTGAGACGACACCTTATGAACTATGGTTTGGCAAGAAACCCAAGTTGTTGTTTCTTAAAGTTTGCGGCTGCGATGCTTATGTGAAAAAGATTCAACCTGATAAGCTCGAACCCAAATCGGAGAAATGTGTCTTCATAGGATACCCAAAGGAGACTGTTGGGTACACCTTCTATCACAGATCCGAAGGCAAGATATTCATTGCTAAGAATGGATCATTTCTAGAGGAGTTTCTCTCGAAAGAAGTGAGTGGGAGGAAAGTAGAACTTGACGAGGTAATTGTACCTTCTCCCTTATTGGAAAGTAGTTCATCACTGAAATCAGTTCCAGTGATTCCTACACCAGTAAGTGAGGAAGCTAATGATGATAATCATGAAACTTTTGATCAAGTTACTACCAAGCCTCGTAGGTCAACCAGAGTAAGATCCGCACCAGAGTGGTATGGTAATCATGTTCTGCAAGTCATGTTACTTGACCATGACGAACGTACGAACTATGAGGAAGCGATGATGAGCCCAGATTCCACAAAATGGCTTGAGGCATGAAATCTGAGATGGGATCCATGTATGAGAACAAAGTATGGACTTTGGTTGACTTGCCCGATGATCGGCAGACCATAGAGAATAAATGGATCTTCAAGAAGAAGACTGACACTGACGGTAATATTACTGTCTACAAAGCTCGACTTGTTGCAAAAGGTTTCCGACAAGTTCAAGGAGTTGACTACGATGAGACCTTCTCACCCGTAGTGATGCTTAAGTCCGTCCGAATCATGTTAGCAATTGCCGCATTTTATGATTATGAAATTTGGCAAATAGATGTCAAAACTGCATTTCTTAATGGATATCTTAAAGAAGAGTTGTATATGATGCAACAAGAAGGTTTTGTCGATCCAAAACGTGCTAACAAAGTGTGCAAGCTCCAGCGGTTCATTTATGGAATGGTGCAAGCCTCTCGGAGTTGGAATATACGCTTTGATAGTGTGATCAAAGCATATGGTTTTATACAGACTTTTGGAGAAGCCTGTATTTACAAGAAAGTGAGTGGGAGCTTCGTAGCATTTCTGATATTATATGTAGATGACATATTGTTGATCGAAAATGATACCAAATTTCTGAATAGCATAAAAGGATACTTGAATAAGAATTTTTCAATGAAAGACCTCGGTGAAGCTGCTTATATATTGAGCATCAAGATCTATAGAGATGGATCAAGACGCTTAATTGGACTTTCACAAAGCACGTACCTTGATAAAGTTTTGAAGAAGTTCAAAATGGATCAGGCAAAGAAAGGGTTCTTGCTTGTATTACAAGGTGTGAAGTTGAATCAGACTCAATGCCCGACCACTGCAGAAGATAGATAGAAAATGAAAGATGTTCCCTATGCTTCAGCCATAGGCTCTATCATGTATGCAATGCTGTGTGCCAGACCTGATGTGTGCCTTGCTATCAGTTTAGCAGGGAGGTACCAAAGTAATCCAGGAGTGGATCACTGGACAGCGGTCAAGAATATCCTAAAATACCTGAAAAGGACTAAGGATATGTTTCTCATATATGGAGGTGACAAAGAGCCCGTCGTAAACGGTTACGTCGATGCTTTGACACTGATCCGGATGACTCTAAGTCACAAACCAGATACGTGTTTCTATTAAATGGTGGAGCTATCAGTTGGTGCAGTTCCAAGCAAAGCGTCGTGTCGGGATCTACGTGTGAAGCGGAATACATAGCTGCTTCGGAAGCAGCAAATGAAGGAGTCTGGATGAAGGAGTTCATATCCGATCTAGGTGTCATACCTAGTGCATCGTGTCCAATGAAAATCTTTTGTGACAATACTGGTGTAATTGCCTTGGCAAAGGATTCCAGATTTCACAAGAGAACCAAGCACATCAAGAGACGCTTCAATTCCATCCGCGATCAAGTCAAGGAGGGAGACATAGAGATTTGCAAGATACATATGGATCTGAATGTTGCAGACCCATTGACTAAGCCCCTCTCACGAGCAAAACATAATCAGCACCAAGACTCCATGGGTGTTAGAATCATTACAATGTAATCTAGATTATTGACTCTAGTGCAAGTGAGAGACTGAAGGAAATATGCCCTAGAGGCAATAATAAAGTTGTTATTTATATTTCCTTATATCATGATAAATGTTTATTATTCATGCTAGAATTGTATTAACCGGAAACTTAGTACATGTGTGAATACATAGACAAATAGAGTGTCACTAGTTTGCCTCTACTTGACTAGCTCGTTGAATCAATGATGGCATCATTAGAGAATGATGTGATTGACTTGACCCATCCGTTAGCTTAGCACGATGATCGTTTAGTTTGTTGCTATTGCTTTCTCCATAACTTATACATGTTCCTATGACTATGAGATCATGCAACTCCCAAATACCATAGGAACACTTTTTGTGCTACCAAACGCCACAACGTAACTGGGTGATTATAAAGGTGCTCTACAGGTGTCTCCGATGGTGTTTGTTGAGTTGGCATAGATCGAGATTAGGATTTGTCACTCCGATTGTCAGAGAGGTATCTTTGGGCCCTCTCGGTAATGTACATCACTATAAGCCTTGCAAGCAATGTATCTAATGAGTTAGTTACGGGATATAGCATTACGGAACGAGTAAAGAGACTTGTCGGTAACGAGATTGAACTAGGTATTGAGATACCCACGATCAGATCTCGGGCAAGTAACATACCGATGACAAAGGGAACAACGTATATTGTTATGCGGTTTGACCGATAAAGATATTCGTAGAATATGTAGGAACCAATATGAGCTTCCAGGTTCCGCTATTGGTTATTGACCGGAGACGTGTCTCGGTCATGTCTACATAGTTCTTGAACCCGGAGGGTCCGCATGCTTAACGTTTGGTGATGATCGTATTATGAGTTTATGTGTTTTGATGTACCGAAGGTAGTTCGGAGTCCCGGATATGATCACGGACATGACGAGGAGTCTTGTAATGGTTGAGACATAAAGATCGATATATTGGACGACTATATTTGGACATCGGAATAGTTTCGGGTGAGATCGGGCATTTACCAATGAACCGGGAGGTTACCGGAACCCCCCGAGAAGTATATGGGCCTTATTGGGCCATAGTGGGAGAGAGGAGAAGTGAGCAAAGGAGGGGGCGCCCCCAAGCCCAATCCGAATTGGGAGGGGGGCCGGCCCCCCTTTCCTTCCTCCTTCCTCCCCCTTCCTTCTCTCCTAATCCAACTAGGGAAGGGGGGATCCTACTTCCGGTGGGAGTAGGACTCCCCATGGGGCGCGCCTAGGAGGCCGCCCCCTCCCCCTCCTCCACTCCTTTATATACGGGGGAGGGGGGCACCCCATAGACACACAAGTTGATCATTGATATTTCAGCCATGTGCGGTGCCCCCCTCCACCATAATCCACCTCGGTCATATCGTAGCGGTGCCTAGGCGAAGCCCTGTTCCGGTAGCATCATCATCACCGTCATCACGCCATCATGCTGATGAAGCTCTTCCCCGACACTCTACTGGATCGTGAGTTCGTGGGACGTCACCGAGCCGAACGTGTGCAGGTCGCGGAGGTGCCGTACCTTCGGTGCTAGGATCGTTCGATCGTGAATACGTACGACTACATCAACCACATTGTCATAACGCTTCCGCTTACGGTCTACGAGGGTATGTAGACGACACTCTTCCCTCTCATTGCTATGCATCACCAATATCTTGCGTGTGCGTAGGATTTTTTTTTTGAAATTACTACGTTTCCCAACATTTTAACCCCTTATATTTCCTCTCATTTATCCACACCCCTCATAATCCTCCTCCTCACTTGCCAGACATTCAACAAATAGCTTAGAGCATCTCCAGTCGTTGCCCCCCAGGGGGCTCAAAAATCACTGCCTGGGGGCGAGCCGACACTAAAATCGGCTCTGGGGGCTATTGGGTTCCCTGCCGCCGCCCGCACGTCGCCCCCAAGCACCAATATCGGCCCATTTTTTGCGCTAATGTGCCCGCTTTTCAGCCCACTTTCGGCAAAAAATCAGCCCGCTGTCGGCGCTAATCGGCCCATATTCACTGTGATTCGGCGCAAATTCATCAGAAGCTATTTTTTATCACATAATTCACCAAAGAAAAACAATAGAAATCAAATAGTTCAACAACAAATAGTTCAACAAATAAAAACTCATATTTCATCACACTTCGAGCTAGGCGTTGGCCTGGAGCCTTCATAGGTGCTCCACCAGATCCTGCTGCAGTTGTTGATGCACCCGTGGGCCTCGGATCTCCTGACGCATATTAAGGAAGGCTGTCCAGGTTGCCGGTAGCTGGTGATCAACTTGCGCAAGAGGACCCTGCCTGTAATATGGTTCAGTGTCAAACACTGGCTCTTCCTGCTCGCTCTCAATGATCATGTTGTGCAAGATGACACAACAAGTCATGATCTCCCACATTTGATCTTTCGACCAGGTCTGAGCGGGGTACCGGACAACAGCAAATAAAGATTGGAGCACACCAAATGTCCGCTCGACATCCTTCTTGCAAGCCTCCTAAACCTTCGCAAAGTGGGAGTTCTTGCCTCCTGGCACAGGGTTTGAGATAGTCTTCACAAATGTAGACCATCTCGGATAGATGCCATCAGCTAGGTAGTATCCCTTGTTGTAATGCCGCCCGTTGACCTCGAAGTTCACCAGAGGAGAATGACCTTCAACAAGCTTGGCAAAGACAGGGAAGCACTGCAGCACGTTGATGTCATTGTGAGTTCCTAGCATACGAAAGAAGGAGTGCCAAATCCAGAGGTCCTGTGTGGTCACTGCCTCAAGTACCACACTGCAACCGCCTTTGGCGCCTCTGTACATCCCCTGCCAAGCAAATGGACAATTCTTCCATTTCCAATGCATGCAGTCGATGCTTCCAAGCAGTGGCGGAGCTATGTGTTGTCCTGGGGTCGCTGTGGCCCCCTAACCTTGGCAAAAAGTATGAAGGAATTTTTTAGATGGTTTAGATGAGGATAAATTTAGTATTTGGCCCCCTCAGGTCTACATGTTTTATCATTTGCTCCCCCTGAACTTTCTCCCTAGCTCCGCCATTGCTTCCAAACATCCTAGGAAATCCTCTTGCTGCATTATGTGCTAGGATTCGAGCAGCATCTTCAGCATTGGGTGATCGCAAGTATTGCGGTCCAAACACTACCACCACTGCCCTGCAGAACTTGTAGAAACAATCAATGGTCGTGGACTCGGCCATGCGCCCATAGTCGTCGAGTGAATCACCGGGAGCTCCGTATGCAAGCATCCTCATAGCTGTCGTGCACTTCTGGATTGAGGTGAATCCAAATTTGCCGGTACAATCCTTTTTGCACTTGAAGTAGCTGTCGAACTCTCCCAGATGGAATTCACAATCCTGAGGAAAAGCTTTCGGCCCATCCGATAACGACGCCGAAATACTTTGTCGCCGTGCAGTGGAGTGTTGGCGAAGTAGTCGGAGTAGAGCATGCAATAGCCTTCCAGACGATGTTGGTTCTTTGCTTTCAGCCGCCTCGGCGCCGAGCCACCTCGTTGCGACTTTTGATTGCTCGCGAGCAGGCTAGCCAGGGCGGCGAGGACCATGAGATACTCCTCGTCCTGGACATCGCATCGACTTCCTCCTTCAGCAGCACCGCTAGCGCCTCCTCGTCGTCCGAGTCCATCACCGAGCAGACAAATCGCCGAACACCTGGCGGGCATGGTGGGCGCACAGCTGTCGGTATCCCGCCCTGCGTGGCCGGAGCGCCGGAAAACTCGCCCAGGAAGGTGGTGGAGAGGTTGCCGCGGCGAAACGTTCTCTCTTATCCGGTGGGGAATGGCATATCTAGCGGTGGTGGGCGGTGGGCGCGCCGGGATAGGCAGGGTGGCGGCCGAGCGCACGGGGGTGGGGAAAGAATTTGAACGATTGTCTTGACTTTTCGCCTAACAGTGTGGCCCAGGCGTGTTTTTCTCTTCCGCCGGAGCCCCCGAGCGCTCCCAATACGCTGGGTTCGGCCTGGGATCGCCGGGCCAAAAAACGGACCGAGCCGGCAGATTTCAGCGTTTTGAGAACGCGATTGGGGTTTTTTCGGCGTCGGCGCGAAAAATGTCGCTCTGAAAGACCTGTTGAGGGTGCGGCTGGAGATGCTCTTATGAGTGTCCTCCACGGCGACTCCTTGCTACCTTGCGCACCAGCAGCAGCGAAGTTGGATCAAATCCTTTGATTGATTACAAGCAATGGCATGCAAAAACCTGCAGCGTACACACAACCATCAAGCGCACTAGCCAGCAAGCCACCCGTCACAGTGTTTGACCGGATCACAGAGCAGAGAGACGCAGCGGTGGACCCTGGTTTCCAGGGCCACCGAGAACAATGAACATCTTGGCCTGGAACTGTCGAGGCTTGGGGTTGGACTCGACAGTGGGCGAACTGCGGGACCTGATACGGTCATACAACCCAGCGGTGGTGTTCTTAAGTGAAACAAAGAAAAAATCACGTGCAATGGAGAGACTCAAATGGAGCTTGGGGTTTAAGAGTGGGGTTGCTGTGGACTGCCGTGGCAGGAGTGGGGGTTTGGCCCTCTGGTGGCGGGAACATGTACAAGTCACGGTGAGACCATGGTCTCAGTACTATATTGACGCCCAAGTAGTTTGCGAAGGAAAGACCTCGAGGATCACTGGATTCTATGGGGAACCCAATACGGAGCTGAGGAAGAAGTCATGGGATGTCATTCGCTATCTTAGAGCTCAAGACAACCAACCTTGGATTTGTGTTGGAGATTATAATGAGGCCCTGTTCCAAACCGACCAAAGAGGAGGGAATGTAAGAAGTTTTTCCCGAATGGAGGAATTCCGAGACTGCCTTGCCGACTGTGGCCTTGCAGACTTAGGGTTCTCCGGATATCCATACACGTGGGACAACAAAAGAGACGGTGCTGATAATATCCAAGTGAGATTGGATTGAGCTACATGCAATGATGATTTTCTGCAGTTATATCCAGAAACGTGTGTGGAACACATTATGACGGAGGAATCTGACCATCAGGCGATCCTCGTACGGGCTATGGAGACGGCTCCATTGACCCCTGGAGGTAGCGACCGACCGTTTCGATATGAGGAGGCTTGGACGAGACACGACAACTATGATCTAATGGTGAAAGAGGCGTGGGAAGCGACAGCTACAGGGCAGAGAAATCTAGAAGCGATCTGGGACAGGTTAGCGTGTGTGTCCGGCTCTATGCAGCACTGGGCAAGGGAAGTCTTTGGGTCAGTAAGGCGCAAGATAGCTCACTTAAAATCACAACTTACGGAGGCCAAAACCAGGGCTCTCTCAACAGGGTATCATCAAGAGGTACGTGATCTGGAGGAGCAGCTACGGGAAATGTACGAGAGAGAAGAGATATTATACAGGCAACGGTCACGGGTGGACTGGTTAATGGCAGGAGACCAAAATACAAAATTCTTCCAGAACCGGGCGACCCATAGGAAGCGGAAGAATACCGTAAGGGCACTTAAGAAAGAAGACGGTACTAAAGTAACGATGAATGAGCAAATCAGGGATCTGGCAGCGACATTTTACGAGCAGCTGTTTACTTCAGAGGGGTCGACCGGGGTAGAGGCACTCCTTCAAAACATTGAGCAGCTGGTGTCGGGAGAGATGAACATGAAATTGACGGCGCCGATCACAGATGAAGAGATCCAGGGCGCGCTTTTCCAAATGGGTCCGACCAAATCTCCGGGATCGGACGGGCTGCCAGCACTCTTCTACCAAAGGCACTGGCCTTTGGTTCGGGAAGATGTTTGTGCGGCGGTGCGAGACTTTCTAAACGGGGCAGCTACTCCGGAAAGCTTTAGTGATACTGTCATTGTCATGATTCCGAAGGTTAATGCACCGGAACTTCTGTCATAGTTTAGACCTATTAGTCTATGCAACGTATTGTATAAAATAGCCACAAAAGTCTTGGCAAATAGGCTAAAGGTGATTCTCCCTATTCTGATTTCGAAAGAGCAAAGTGCGTTCTTCCCGGGCCGACTTATAACGGACAACGTATTGGTGGCTTATGAATGTGTTCATGCCATGCGGACAAGGAAAAGAAAGAAGTGTCTTTGTGCGGTCAAGTTAGACATGATGAAAGCATATGATAGGGTAGAGTGGAATTTTTTGGAGAAGATGATGGCCCAGGTTGGCTTTGAACAACGGTGGATTGATATGGTCATGCGATGTGTCACGTCGGTGCGCTTTTCTATCAAGGTTAACGGGGGTTTCTCGAGGAAGTTTTCCCCTTCTCGAGGACTCAGACAGGGAGACCCCCTTTCACCGTACTTATTCCTCTTTTGCGTGGAGGGTTTTTCGGCGTTTTTGAAAAGAGCTCAGCAAGATAATAACCTCAAGGGTGTGTCTTTTGGGGGCACTGGCCCTCACATTACACACTTACTGTTTGCGTACGACAGCATCGTCTTTTTGGAGGGGTCTAACGAGAGCTTGGCCACTCTTAAGGAGATACTGCTGCGGTATGAGGAGGCTTCGGGTCAGCGAGTTAACTTGCAGAAATCCTCCATCTTCTTTGGGAGAGGGTGTAGTGACACAATCAAGGACGAGCTTAAGCAGGTGGTGGGCATAGAGTCAGAAGCTTTGAGCGAGCGATACCTAGAACTACCTACACTGGTGGGTAAGTCGAAAGATGGCACTTTCAAATATGTGGTTGAGAGCTCGAAAGGCAAGGTGACAGGATGGAAAGGGCAAGGGATGTCCAAGGCAGCGAGAGAGGTACTCGTTAAATCAGGATTACAATCGACACCGACCTTTACTATGAGTTGTTTTCACCTCACAAAGAAGATATGCCAGAACCTGACTTCGATCTCTTTGAAATTCTGGTGGGGTGCGATGAATGGTGAACGGAAGGTGCATTGGATATCCTGGGAGAAGATGTGTGCTGCGAAAAGAGAAGGAGGCATGGGGTTTCGAAACCCGGAAGGTTTTAACCAAGCGCTTTTGGCGAAGCAAGCTTGGCGGGTTCTCTCTACCCCAAACTCTCTTTGTGCCCGAGTCCTAAAAGCTCGCTACTTCAAAGACGAGTCAATTTTGAGTGCTACTTGCCCTTCCAACTCCTCATTCACGTACAGGAGCTTGCTGCATGGAAGAGATCTGTTGCGGGAGGGGCTGGTTTGGCGAGTTGGAGATGGCACTAGAATCAATATACACCATGATAAAATTGGATACCTCGACAAGGACATTTGCGACCACTGGGTCAGGTATATGTTCCTGGAATGACAAAGGTTGCAGACCTACTGGATAGTAGCGGAACGAGTTGGGATCGGGCCAAGCTGGCTACTATGTTTTCGGACTCGGATGCATATGATATAGCTCAGATCGCTGTAGGTGGCCCGGGCACTATTGATTACCCTGCATGGAATTACACCAAGAATGGTATTTTCAGCGTTAAGTCAGCCTACCACCTCTGGATGTCGAAGAGGAGGGCGGGGTCGGGTCAGCAGGAGTCGTCTAGCTCGGTCCAGAAGCACAAAGGCTACATGGCTTTATGGGATACTAGTGCGCCACCTAAAGCAAAGATTCATATGTGGCGACTGATTCGGAATGGACTCGCCGTAGGATCAGAACTACATCGAAAACGGATCAAGCCGGGTGTTTTTTGTGCTGCATGCGGAAGAGAAGAAACCATCCTTCATCGCTTTTGGGCATGTCAGCATTCATCTCAGTTCTGGCAGCTGTTGCGTTCAGAAAAAGGTATAGCGGTGGCGATCCCACCGTGTCAGATAGATACCCAAGGCGCACTAGCTCGTTGGCTCTTGAGTTGGTTCTCCGGTGCGGCCGACGACGAGAAAGAAGCTATGGTCCAGGCGACATATGGCTTATGGTTAGCAAGGAATGAGGCGAGGGATGGAGTTAGAATTCAGCATCCACATGCGATAATGGAGTCAGTATACACGCACATGTAGGAATGGACGAACTATCATCAGCCCAAGGTTCAGGTGAGGAAGCCGACCGAGACTCAGCGACGGGATGCACCGGAGGAGGGCTGGATCAAATTAAATTGTGATGGTGCGATATCCAAGGTGGGCGATAGGGCGGGTGGTGGAGCTGTCCTTAGGGACCACAACAGAGCCTTTTTGGCGGGTGTGTGTCATCACTTCGCGGGCATTGTGGACTCGGAAGCAGCAGAAGTTCTTGCCTGCCGAAGGGGACTACAGGTGGCGGAGGAGATAGGAGCCCAAAACATTCACATCGAACTGGATAGTCTGAGAGCTGTCCAGATGATCAACCAAAATAGCAGGAATTTCTCGTCAGTTGGTCCATGGATTCATGACATAAAACAAATGATGGAGACAAAGCAAGGAGTTAAGGTAACTTGGGTTCGACGTTCTGCGAATGCCGCGGTGCATAAGTTGGCTAGAGTAGGTGTAGGAGACGAACTTTGTAAGATTTGATTGGGGACGCCCCCAAAGTGCATTTTGGATGTAATCTCGGATGACATTCCGGATTTCGTGGACTTTTAGTTAAATAAAGCGGCGGCATTTACCCTAAAAAAAAAGCAAGCCACCCGTCGCTGAACGCACCACGGGCACGAGCTGCCCCGGCCACGGGCGCGAGCGGCACTGGCCAACACACGCGGCGACCAGCTCGAGGTCAGCACACACGCACGCACGCATGCGGCGGCGCGCGGCGGCGAAGACTGGGCGAGACCATCATGCCACAAGTGCTAGCTCGCTGCGTGCACAGCGAGCCCGGCTCCACGCACGGCCAGCACGCCACCCGCGGCCAGTCCGGCTCCGCGCACGGCTAGCACGCTACACGCGCCCGCAAGCCACACACGGCCAGCACAGCTACGCGCACGACCATGACGGCCTGCGGCGGCACGCCAGCGACGCCCGCGAGGCCGGCGGCTTGTGACCGGGCAGTCTCATATTGCCCCAGATTTGAGATTTAAGACATGTTTAAGATATGTCGATCAGTCCGAACATTTAGGAAGAAAATGAGGGTCCTATTGGGTCAATATTTTTTGACCGAGCACTGATCAAACGACCGGACGAATATTTCAGGCGTTTGAGTATGAAGTAGAGGGTCTGACTAGGAGCCATTGCCAATTTCCGCTATATTATAGGATATTATGAGACGGAGGGACTATCATGATGTTGTTTCGCCAAATAAAATGTTAATGAAATCCACACAAAGTTGTTTCGTCAAATGAAATGTATAATGAAACCCCTGACCCAGACCAATGACCGCTGACCCGATAGAACAAGTCTTTTTTTTCCAAAAAAAGAAAAGAAAAGGAGGGAGTACTATTCAGCATTTCAGCTGTTCGTCGCTTCAAATCTCCCCGATCCACCTTCGTCGTCACTTCTCTCCCGCGCGACGCCAAAACACACCAGTCCGCCATGTCTCCCTTGCTTCTCCTCCTCCTGGCTCTAGCCCTCCCCCAAGCGCTAGCCACACCGGGGCCGGCGTCGGAGACCCAGGAGGACGACGTGCGGTGCCTACGCGGCGTCAAGAGCGCCCTCGCGGACCCCGACGGCCGCCTCTCGTCGTGGACCTTCGGCAACACCTCGGCGGGCGCCGTCTGCGACTTCCCCGGAATCACCTGCTGGAGCCCGCAGGAGTCGCGCGTCCTCGGGCTCTCGCTCGCCGGCTTCGGCCTCCAGGGCACCGTCCCCTCCGCGCTCAAATACTGCCGGTCCACCAACACGCTCGACCTCTCCAAGAACGCGCTCGAGGGGCCGATCCCGCCCGCGCTCTGCGACTGGCTCCCCTTCCTCGTCGTCCTCGACCTCTCCGGCAACCGCTTCTCCGGGCCGCTCCCCTCCGAGCTCGCCAACTGCCGCTACCTCAACTCCCTCAAGCTCAGCCACAACAACTTCTCCGGCCAGATCCCCGCGTCTCTCTCGCGGCTGGAGCGGCTCAAGTCGCTCGACCTCTCTGAGAACCGGCTCGACGGCCAGATCCCGCCCCAGCTCGGCGCGACATTCCCCAAGGAGTCCTTCTCCGGGAACCCGGGCCTGTGTGGACGCCCTGTGTCCTCGCACTGCGGCCGCGATTAGCAGTTGGACAAGCAAATTTAAGAGAACGGTTTTTCCTAGCGCGTCCTACGTGGTACCCCATATCAGAGGCGTCCATACGGGCTTCAGCTTTCGGCCTTTTTTATTTATAGGATAGGAATTTTATAGAAATAGAAAAATCATAAAAAATGAGATGAATGCATGTCAATTCCTATAAAAAAAGATGTCATTTGATGCATAGGATATGATTTTTTCCATTAAGTCTAGGCTAATGTTTTTTTCCTCCAAAACGTAAAGGATTGATTTCTATCCTACATAAGAATAGGAATTCATTCCTACAAACCAAAGGACTTAAAAAAAAAAATTTCCTTTGCAAATTCTATCCTATAAATTTTTTACAAAAATCCTACAAACCAAACGAGGCCTTCATGTGGATGTGTGCTCGATGCGAATTTCAGCGGCTGGAACGAGGCGCTCAAATCTCAATCCTCAGCCCCGAGGCCTACTCAATTTTTAATTTGGATGGGCCTGATAGGCAACTGTAGACGACATGACTCGTAATGTGTCCATCCCCTGTCAGACCCGCTGTACACTTTTGACAACCAACGTCGCGGGTACAGCACATTCAGCTCTTCCTCGGTTGTGGAAACAACTCTTGCTTTTTGGTTCTGAAAATCTTTTGATCCAGTTTCGTATGAACATATTGCTGTTGACACTGCAAATCGGCGCATTAGGATTTAATTTTTGTTGGCCCCACTATCATGTTCGTGTTTCAGGAACTCTTGTTCCATCAACCTGTACCTTATATGTTCCTATCCCAAGTCCAGAAACTATTTACACAAACATGTGTTCTACCAGTCCATGGCTGAAGCATAGTATGCCAAAATAAAAATACTGTCAGGTGTACACCAGAATTAAATCCTCACATAAAAAGCACTATTTAATTCTCGTCCACCTCTGGATGGTGGTGAGGGACAGTTGTGAATGCCTGGGGAGGAACCGATGAAGCCAGGCCACGAGATGAACAGTGCAGAATATGCCAAATACTGCAACATCTAGGATGCAGAACCTAGCCATAGCTAGGTCGAATTACTATTCACTTGCAGCAAGTGAACTCGCTAATGATGCTGGCGTGGTCAGGAGAAGGTCACGTGAAGCTTTTCAGACGCACAAATCACGAGGTGAATAGACGACCATGATAATGGGTATCATGGAGCTCGAGCTAGGCTGGAACTTTCCACAAATTTAAACATAGACATGAGTTAGGATATGTTGTACAATCACCGATAAATGTGCTACGTCGTTGGATCCTATGTAATACATCACGCGAGAAGTAAGGTGGTTTGTGGGACGAGCAACTGAGGAAGCCGAGGCTTTGCAAAACTCCGTACGCGGAAAAAGAAGCGATTATCAAACGGAGTCCCCCAAAAAAACTGAGACACCTCGCAAGGGTGATTAGGGTTTTCGGTGGAGATAGGCGGCGCTCGTCGGCATCTCGCCGGCAAAGCGCGCGAGAGTAGGGCTGGGGATGTCTACGTCCGCGGCTCCTAGTACGGGGAAGTCAGGGTCTGCATCGCCAAGGGCGGCTAGAGCCCAGATGGAAGAGGCGATGGGCAGATTGGATCTCACGGAAGAGGAGGCCACCCCCTTGGTGGTTGATGACCTGGAGGATGAAGCACAGCAGAAGTGGGCAATTGCCGGCAAGGTCCTCCACCGCAAGGTGCTCCACGTCCAGACGATTGAGAGTGCGCTAAGGCCGGCATGGGAAAACCCTAGAGGTTTGAGCTTCAGGCCAGCAGGAGAGAATGTGTTCGTGGCGGAGTTCGAGAATTGCCGTGATCGTGATCGGGTACGAGATGGATCTCCGTGGCATGTCAGTCGGAACGCGGTGATTCTCACTGAGCTTGAGGATTACATGCGACCATCAAAGCTTAAGTTTGACAGACTGCAATTGTGGGCTAGGGTTCCAAACCTGCCCTTCAATATGCAGAACACAGTTTGAGGACTGGAGGTTGCGAAGCAAATTGACAAGAATATCACCTCGGTTCAGTTCGATCCCGTTGGGTTTTTTTGAGAGCTAGAGTCACAATTGATGTCACGAAACCACTGAGAAGATGGATATTGATTGACTCGGCGAAGAGGCAAAGTCGGGATTGGTATGATGTTCAGTATGAACAGGTTCGAAATTTTTGTTTTTCGTGTAGACGGCTTGGCCACTCGGATATGGTGTGCCCTACACCCGGTACGCGAGATGAAAACGGAGACTGGCCTTTCAAAACAAGTCTGCGTGCGCCGGAAGATAGGAAACCTGCTGCCTCAGGTGAGAGCTCGTCTAAGGAACCACAAAGCTCAAGTAATAGAAAGAGAGATACAGCTCCTCTCAACAAGAAGGCAGGTGTTAGCACCGAGGTCAACTCCCCGGTTAAAAGGAAAGACAACCAGAATAAGAGAAAGGGAGGACCGCAGCAAAGTCAAGTGTATCGTAGAGTGGAGACATTGGACACTCCAAGAATAGAAGGTGTTACAGCTACAGGTGCAGCTACTGCTACTAATCTGGTGTTGTTCAAAGCAGCAAGGAAAGGACACTCAAGTGGAACAGGGGAAGGAGGTGAGACAGCTCTGGTCGAGCCTGATCCGAAGAAGAAGAAACCAACCCCTCCGTCATCTGAAAATTCGGCAGCGGCTGCTAGTCAGCCCTGCCCGAGCCAATGAGTTGTTTAAGTTGGAACTGTCGGGGGCTTGGGAACCCCGAGGCAGTTCGAGAGCTTCGCAAGATAGTGAAGCAAGAAGGGTCTGCCCTAGTTTTTGTTATGGAGACAAAGATTAGGGGGAAAAGGGTGGAAGAGCTACGTCACTCTTGGTTTGGCGGGTTGCTTTGCAGTGGATAGTGTTGGGCTCAGTGGTGGAATTGGACTTTTTTGGTCTAATGAAGTTGTTGTGGAGTTAAAAAACTTCAGTTCGGGACATATCGATGCGATGGTTCGGAAAGCTGATCATAATTCTCCTAGTTGGAGATTTACAAGGTTCTATGGAGCCCCGCGGAGTGAGGACAGACATCATAGTTGGCGGTGTCTTCGCACTCTACATGCCATTCAACATCAAGCATGGTTGTGTGTGGGGGATTTCAACGAAACTTTGTATGGAACAGAGCACTTTAGTCGTTCACCTAGACCGGAAAGTCAAATGCGTGCATTTCGGGAGGTGTTGGATGATTGTGCCATGCAGGATTTGGGTTATTCAGGTGTACCTTACACTTGGGATAACAGGCAGGCGGGTTCTGCTAATGTAAAAGCTAGGCTTGATCGAGGTGTAGCTAATTCTGATTTCTTGCAGCGTTTTGAGCTAGCTCGTGTACGTCACATAAGTGCTATAGAATCAGATCATTGCTTTGTGTTTGTGGAGACTCGAGTTTCAGTTGAGAGAAGAGGTCCACGCCAGTTTCGGTATGAGAACGTGTGGCAATCCCATGCTGATTATGATAGAATTGTTGCAGATTTGTGGCGCAAAAATCATTCAGGACAGGGACTTGCTTCGATTTCAGTCACTTTGTAGTGCATGCAAGTGGAGCTGGGTACATGGGGGGCACGTGAGTTTGGGTGCTTGGCAAAAACAGTTAAAAAACTTCAAAAAAAGCTAGAGCTGCTGCGTGCACAGGCGGTCGGAAGGGGGCCGTCTGATGAAGAGAAGGCTACTGTAATTAAACTTCGCGAAGCACTTCGTCAGGAAGAAGTGTGGATGCGACAGCGATCACGAGTTCCCTGGCTGCGCGAAGGCGACAGAAATACGAAGTATTATCAGGCTCAAGCAGCTCAGCGGACGAGAATGAATCGGATCTCACATCTTCAGCGAGATGACGGTTCTATTTGTGCAACGGAGGAAGATGACAAAGCCGAGGTTCAGTCGTTTTACCAAGAGTTGTATACTTCCCAAGGATATAATCCTATGGATACACTACTGCAGTATGTCCCGGAACGGGTGTCCGAGGAGATGAATATTTCCCTGGACAAGCCGTATGTGGCTGACGAGGTGAGGGCAGCCCTGTTTCAGATGGCGCCGTCCAAAGCTCCGGGAGTCGATGGATTTACAACAGGTTTTTTCCAGAGGCATTGGGAACTAATTCAGGGTGATCTTGTTCCATCCATATTGGATTTTGTAAATGGAGGGGAGCTTCCACCGAGGTTTAATGATACTTTAATTACGTTAATACCAAAGGTACGCCATCCCCAGTCCATTAAGCAGTATCATCCCATCTCGTTGTGTCCGGTGCCTTATAAGATTGCTGCCAAAATGATCACAAACCGGCTTAGAGAATGGATGGACACAATAGTGGGAGAGGAGCAAAGTGCTTTTATTCCCGGTCTCTTGATAACTGACAATGTGCTTGTTGCATTCGAGAGTGTTCATCCGATGAGGAGGAGGAAGAAAGGAAAAAATTACTCGTGTGCAGTAAAGTTGGACATGATGAAAGCTTACGACCGTGTAGAATGGCATTATCTGGAAGCAATCATGGTCAAACTTGGTTTCAGTTTGAATTTTGTTCGTCTAATCATGAAATGTGTTTCTTCGGTCAGGTTCACAGTTCGTGTCAACGGCGAGCTACTAGCATATTTCACCCCATCGAGGGGCTTTCGGCAAGGGGGCCCTGCGTCGCCCTTTCTGTTTCTACTCTGCGCTGAAGGACTCACATCTCTACTCAAGTTCTATGGAGGGGTACATGTTGATAGAGGGATCCGTGTTTCCTTCCGAGCGCCATGGGTAAATCATTTATTTTTTGCTGATGATTGCCTCATCTTTATTAGTGCAACAACAGAGAGTGCAGAAAGATTGAACCAAATTCTGCTCATATATGCATCATGCTCTGGGCAGGCTGTTAATCGTGAAAAAAGTGCAATTTTCTTCTCCCCCAATACCCCATCATCTAGGAGGGTGGAGGTTAAACAAGTTTTGCAGATTTTGGTGGAAGCGTTCACAGAAAGATATTTGGGTCTCCCTACTGCAGTTGGGAGGATCACTAGCGGAACTTTTGAACACATGGGGGAGAGAGCAAGGAGTAAGATGTATGGTTGGGCGGAACGCTTGCTAGCTTGTGCTGGGAGAGAGACACTTTTGAAATCTGTCATTCAAGCTATTCCCACGTTTAGCATGAGTTGTTTCCGTCTGACTAAGAAGGTTTGTAAGAATTTGATGTCTTGCATGGCGAGGTTTTGGTGGAGTGGATCTCTTGATAGACGGTCATTCCACTGGGTATCTTGGGATGAACTTGCATCTCCAAAAGCTTCAGGTGGAATGGGGTTTCGTGACCTTCAACTCTTCAACTTGGCTCTTCTAGGAAAACATGGATGTCGATTCATAACTAATCCAGATTCACTGTGTGCCCGTGTCATGAAAGGCCGTTATTTCCCTGATGGTGAGTTTATGCAGGCTTCGGTGCCGCGAGCCTCATCGGCCGTTTGGCGGGCAATCGTTGCAGGTCGGGAGGCGTTGCAGACCGGGCTGTTGAGACGAGTTGGTAATGGCCAGAGTATATCCATTTGGGAAGACAAGTGGATCCCTGGTCTTGACTCTTTGTGTCCGTCGGTGATGCCGGGAGGTACTACACTGGCTACTGTGAGCGAGTTGATTGATGTCAAGAATTGGACTTGGCGTCGGGAACTGATTCGGAATGTTTTTATCCCTCCGGAAGCTGATGCTATTCTCAATATACCACTACAACATGGGGGTGGAGAGGATTTCATTGCTTGGGCTCATGAAAAGAATGGCAACTACTCTATCAAATCTGCCTACCGTGCTCTCGTGACTCGCAACGAGCGTTTAGCTCTAGAGGAAGGGACGGTTCTTAGCACTTCACAGACTGATGGACAGATGTGGAAGCGTCTTTGGAAGCTCAATGTGCTACCTAAAGTTTGGGTATTCTGGTGGAGAGTTGTTCGACATATTCTTCCGGATGAATGCACCTTACGACGTAGGCATATACAACAACTTGGCAGATGCAAAGTTTTTTTTGCTATGGATGAGGATTTAATGCACGCTCTAGTGCATTGCTCGCACGCAAAGATGTTCTGGGTGGAGGCTTATTCATGGCTGGGTGTAGCCCGGCCATGTCTTCATCCAGGAACTTGGTCGCTGAGACATATTGTGTGATGACAAGTACACGGATGTACAGAGGTCGCAGATGATCTCCGTTATGTGGGCGATATGGCATTCCAGGAACAGAATTACACATGATGGTGACATGCTCGATCCAGTTACTACGATTCAGTGCATCAAGGAAGACTTGGCTGTCCTGGAGATACCGCGGTCGTGTGCGCTAGTGCTGCCAGGCCATGGGTGGAGACCCCCTGATCCAGGAGTCATAAAGGTTAACACTGATGCGGCAATGTGTATGGATGCGGACAAGTGTGGTGCGGGAGGAGTTTCTCGCTCCAACACCAGTTTGCTGGGTGCATGGTCAAAACCCCACCTTGGGGTCACGGATCCTTTCATCGGTGAGACACTAGCATTGAGAGATGGAGTCATCTTTGCCAAGCTTCGTGGTTTCTCGCATGTGGTAATGAAAACCGATTGTCTAGAGGTGGTGAACCTCTGGAATTCTCGCCACAATAGTCGGTCTGTTGTGGCACCGGTACTAGTAGAAATTGAAGAGCTAGCTTCCTCTTTTGATCATTTTTGTATTCAACATGTAATGAGGTCAGCCAATGTACCGGCCCATCTTTGTGCAAAGCGAGCTAGCACATTGACGGTAACCGAAAGTTGGACTGATGATAGACCACCTTTCCTGCTCACTAGCCTTTGGCTGATGATGCTAGGAGTTCGTTTGTTGAATAAAGCTCTCGAGTTTGAATGCAAAAAAAAACTGAGGAAGCTGGCTTTTTCGAAAGAAAAAAAAAGCTTCACTCTGATATCCTAAAACAATAAAAAATCGCATAATTTCGTCTTGATGTCCCATGTAGTGACTGATGTGTGCGTTTTGCATATATAGTTTTGTATGTTAGTTATGCTTGTTTTATTAAACCTGCATTTTCATACATTTGTTTTTAAATATAATAATTTATCTCTTACTTAAAAAAATACACGAGTTCCAGGTCTTACCTTACTTTTCTCATCCCCTCATCCCATTATCTGAAAAATGTGTTTTTTCAACTCAAAATAAAACATCAAGAAAATACAAAACACCATGAGCATACACCCAACATCTATATAGTTATGATTCACACAACCAACATCAACACACACACACACACACACAAAAGACCGCCGACAAATCGCGAAACAATAGAAGATGAACACTATGCCAGAGGGGGGGGGGGGGGGGGGTGAAAAGCAAAAAGAAAAGGGGAAAAGAGCAACATTGATCCTCGTCTAGGAGTTGCCGCCACAAAAATGACGTGAGCGCATATGGTCTAGATGTGAGATCCTCGCGAGCTATAAACCATACACACACAAATAAAATAACCTTGTGCTAAGAAAACCAAACAAATAACTTATCACAGAGCCATTGATCACACGACGAGAGAAAACACCACCGCCAAAATCCCACCTTGAAGACAATCCGACAATCACCCGCTTTCATCGCCAATGTCTCTAAATGGTAAAATTGGGCACATGAGACAATACACCACGAGTTGTCATGGTCCCGCCAAGGTCGTGGTTATGACCTGCAAATTACCACGCACCATCTTCGTAACTTGATGCCTCAACGGAAAATCGGCACTACCTGTCACCACGCTCCGCCACGATGCCTCAACCACCCAAGACAGGGCACTAGTGAGACAAGGAATTGGCCGCCGCAACACGAACCTGCCATCATCAATTGGTCCACCTAGACAATGTAGCTCTAGGAGAGAAAAACGACACCATTGACGCCATCATCAGATCTGAGATCACTTTGACATAGGGTTTTCCCCGAAGCAGCGGACAGGTCGGCGAGAGCGACATTGACGAAACTTCGACAAGGTAACGACGCCCAAAGGCGTCGCCTTCATTGGCCCGGCGAAATAGTCGTCGTTAGGTGGTCCATGAACCTGGTTATGATTTTTATTATCTTTGATGTTCTTTATACTGCCATGATTGAGAATGAATAGATCGGAAGTTTCTTGGGAAAAAATAACTGTCTGTAGTGGGAGTATCATATGAAATATCATGCATATGCCAAGTAAGCAGTTTAGATGGGGTGTCAGACAGGTAAATGAAGAAAAATATAATATGATATTATAATATTATATTAAATGATGTGCTACTACGTGTCACACATGACAATAAATGAAGTCATGTATAATACTATCAACCTTACGACATTATGCACGATGAAGATAACATCATACTATCATATGCACGATACTAATTAATATATGATACTTCTCACTGCTAGTATCAAATGTTTGGAAGAATTGGCCTGCCAATTTCATGGTCAAGAAATCTTCACTCCGGCTTGACCAATTATTTGGCAAGAATATATGAAATTAATTGGATTTCCTAGCAACTTTGTTTGACTCTCTCTTCAATATCTTGCAAAAAAGAATGGTGAAAGTGTTAGACGGTAACTAATGAGCTGCACATGGGGCGAGACCTTTGACTGGATCGACGGTCGACGGTCTCCTGCCGTTTTGGGCCTGCTGACAAGAACAGCTTCCCCAATCACACGGGAGAGAAACAAAAATCGCACGTCGAGACTCATTATTTCCACGTGTGGTGTTGCCACTGCTTCCAAGTCGACGGTGAATCGGTGACATCTGGTCGCCCCCGACGCATATGCATGCTCATCCTCTTGTTCCATGCAAGCGTTCAAACAATATCCCGGGAAGATGGATGCATGGCACCTTGGGTGTGTTCGGTTTTCTGAATTTTAGACCCTAGACTATAGAGGGAAGTGAAGAAGTTTCTCTGGACTCCTACACGGTCTAGAGTCGCTCTGTCCCTCTCAAGCAAAAGAACACTTGTGGAAGAATCTTGGGTCCGAAAGAAAATTCTTTTGGAGCAGTAGCGTTTTAGGTTCTAATCTTTGTTTGATGGTCTAAATTTCCACGTAGAAGCTTCGTCGAAAAGGATTCGCCGTGGACTCGCACGGTCCAGTTTGGTTTGCTTTTACAAGTAGTGCGTGACACTGTAGCTACGTACCTAACGCATTGGCTCGGCCTGAAGAGTGCCCTTCTCCTGATTCTCACCCCCATCGGTTCACATGTGTGCTTTCGTGGAAAATCTTCAGACATGTGTTCCGGACAAGGAATGTTTGAAGTGTTGCTTCATGGAGCCATCTTAATTTTTGGGTCCCGATAACTGCCACACATGTGGTAAATCGAGTAGTTGTGCCACACGCCTCGTGTGGCATGGATAGCAACCAGCCCATACATCTATGTGTGGGCAAAACAATTAATGCCCACACATATCTTTTTTCCCTCCTGAACCTTCTCACACGCGTGCGTGTGGGCGAAGTTGATAACGCCCACACGCCCGTATGTCAGGCCTCGTACCCTTCTGATCCCGCACGCGACGCATGACGCCCACCGCGTGCCCGCAGTTGCCATGGTTCATACCCTCGTCCATGTTCGTTTATCTGCAGTTGCCATGTCGCTGAACTACGGTTGCCATGTCGGACAACTGCAGTTGCCATGGTTGCTCAACTGCAGTTGCCATGTATGGTCTGATCTAATATAGTTGCCATGATTTCATAACTTTATGAGTTGCCACATACTAACACTAGGCAGTTGAGAGAGTTGACATGTGCTCACAAGCATGCTAGGGCAGTTGCCATGTAAAAAGGAAGAGTTGCCATCTGCTTACGTGCACGTTAGGGCAGTTGCCATGTACGTGCACGTTGGGGCAGTTGCCATGTACCATGCAAAAACACATGGCAACTCGGTAAAAGACAGTTGCCATCTGCTTACGTGCACACTAGGCAGTTGCATATAGTACTGGACGGTGATGGATGCGTGTGGCCGAGATGGTCAACGCCCACACGTGTGGGCGTTAACATTTCCGTAATTTTTCGAAAACACTAATGCCCATATGTGTGGGCGTCTGACAA
Organism: Triticum monococcum; assembly: GCA_034509565.1. Classification (NCBI taxonomy): domain Eukaryota; kingdom Viridiplantae; phylum Streptophyta; class Magnoliopsida; order Poales; family Poaceae; genus Triticum; species Triticum monococcum. Next base: position 613,279,414 of record CM067842.1, read on the forward strand.
CTCGCCCACACGCATGAATTCTCATCCAATCAATTCTGCACGAATCTTGGCGTATTCTATCAGTTTTTATGTGCCACGTAGGATTAAGCTGGTGTGTGGGCATTTATCCGGTCGCTCACACGCTTTTTTCCACCGCGGGGGAGGGGGGGGGGGGCGCCTTTAGCAATTCGTCCACACACCAGTTTTCACGCACGCAGAGGGGGCTGGTGTGTGGGCGTTTATCACTTCGCCCACACGCCCGTCTCCTCGCTCACACCCAAAGCTGGCAGTTGCCATGTGTTTCTGCAGGGTACATGGCAACTGGCCTAGCTTTGCTCGTAAGCAGATGGCAACTCTCTTTTACCCGAGTTGCCATGTGTTTTTGCATGGTACATGGCAACTTCCCTAGTGTCCACGTAAGCAGATGGCAACTCTTTCTTTTACATGACAACTGCCCTAGCGTGCTTTGTGAGCACATGTCGACTCTATCTTTTACCAGAACAATGTTTTTTTGCCATGCCTTTTTAGTGCTAGATGGCAACTGCCTAGTGTTAGTGAGTGGCAACTCCTAAAGTTTTGAAATCATGACAACTGTAGTTGTCTAACATGGCAACCGAAGTTCAGCGACATGGCAATTGCATTTAAACGAACATGGACGAGGGTCTGGACCATGGCAATTGCGGGACGCGCGGTGACTGTCACGCGGGGCGTGCGGGACCACGAGGTACGAGGACTGACGTACGGGACGTGTGGGCGTTATCTATTTTGCCTACACGCACGCGTGTGAGAGAGATCAGGAGAAAAAAAAAGAGGTGTGAGCATTACTTGTTTTGCCCACACGCAGGTGTATGGGCTGTTTCTCTTATACACCACACAAAATGTGTGAACAAATTTTCAAACGCTCACACGTGTGACATTTATCGGCGTCTTAATTTTTTAGTCCAGGATTCACTATGGCCGGCGTCCAAAGGGCCAAAGAAATTGATATATAGAGTAAAATGCATCGTCGTTGCTCGCTCATCTTGATCACTGTACTTAAAATATACTAGTGGATATATTTATTTACGTAACTTATGATAATTATACGGGCATTGCCTCACCCTAGAGGTCCATATTTATATATGAAAATCGGTATGCATGCTTGTTACAAGTAAAAACAAGAGAGAATCGAGAGAGATGTAAATGAATCCAACCAGTGTGAATTCTATTGATGGTCAGTCTTTATATACAAAGCGAGGCGACGCAAGTGAAGGGATGTGTCGGCTCGATGGGGCGAGAAAACCAGACGTGTGTCGTGCAATTATATAAGAGAGGATTATCTTTTTAATTATAACATCAATTAAATCATAGCATTCTCTCTAATCCTTGCTTGTCTATGTGACTGATCATCCTTGAAATAATCTCCTCTAAAACCCATGAAAAAATATATGAGAAGATATGTGTAAGATGCCATAAAAAACTCCTTCCAAAAATGCAGTAAAAAAATAAGGAGAAAAATGACATATCATAGTGGTTGTATTACTATTGCTTCATTAAAAACCTTCTATGAGAAACCACTCATGAAAACTCATGAAAAAAAAGAGTACAATATCTAAGATCCGAAGATCTTGAATATTTTATCATATGTGAGTACACTCACCCTGAATCTTGCAAATCATGAAGTCAGCTCATACCAATTTCATTAACATAATTCTAGAATGAAGAACTTGGTAAAGACTTTGTGAACAAATCACCGAGATTATCACATGAATTTATTTGTAAAATATTTAGCTTCCCATTTCTTTGCAACTCATGGAGCTAAACACATTGTAATTTTGCTCTGCATAACCTATCCGCATCTGCGTAATACAAACATCATTACCTTCATAGATAATAGTTGGCAGTTCCAATGGACCAATTCCTCTTAAACTTTCAATAAAGTTCAACATTCTAAGAAGTCACATACATCTATGTGATGTTTCATACAAATCAATGATTTTAGAATGACTAGTGGATGCTACCACTGAAGTTTGTCTTCTGGACTTCCAAGAGAAGGTCGTACCTCCATTTGAGAAGACAAAACCAGTATGCTATCTGGGATTATGGGGATCTCATATGTACCGACCATCACAATATCCAACCATGATCATATCTTAATTTTTCTAATAGAACAAACCAAGTTCTTTGGTGTACAGAAGATATCTAAAATATTCTTCACATCAACCCAATGCCTTTCACCGGTGATGTATTGTATCTTAGCACATAAATTTTACTTATGCATTTAGTTTCTACGGAGTTGTATAGTCAATAGCCTTCAAGGTGCAGATCAACACTAGATCCGGTCTAGGCCAGGAGTCATATAAAATAACTTGGCACTGCGTAATGTAGCCCCAAGCCGCGGTCCATCTTGGCACAGGCTAGGCTATGGGTCATGTAATTTAGGACTTAGGAGAAAAGGCTGGTGAAGTAGCCCCCGAGACTCAGGACGGGCGGAAAATGGGTGACCTAAGGATTGACATCTTCTTTGGTGCTTGTAGTTAAAAAATCGATGATCCAGTAGCCTCTAAGACCCAGGTTGGTTTGAAAAGCCGATTTGAGATCAATATCTTCCTAGAACACTTGTACTAGATAAAACAGCTTTGTAGTAGCCCCCAAGACCGAGGTTAGGAAGACATTGCTGATCTGAGGACCAACATCTCCTTAGAAATCCCTTGCACTTTGAATTTTTCAGATTGAACGTCGATGCAGTAGCCCCCGAGACTGAGGCCGGTTGAAAATCCGGCCTTGGGATTGAATCTCCTCGAAAGTAATCTTATTGTCTTTTTAAAAAAATGTACTTTTTTGCGTGGAATTTTTTTATGGGTTTGTCTGGGGCACATCTAGATGTGCCATAGTTATTACACATCTAAGTGACACAATCAAGTATGGAAAGAAAAAAGAAAAAGCAAAAAGAAATTCCCACATGAATCTCCGCGTAAGATCAATGACATAAGACTTGGATGTGCAATACTTATGGCACATCTAGATGTGCTTTAGCAAAACTGTTTTTTATATACATGCTATGCACAGAACACAACGCGGGAGAACAAGCGCGTCTTCAAAGAGGTAGCTCAACTGAAGACCCTGTTGTCCGAATCCGAGCTGAAGGTTCAGAACCTTAATAAGAATGTGAATGCCACCATTTGTAAGTCATCTGTTCTCCTTTACTGTACTATCCATAACTTGTATGTATAACTGAATAACCACTTCAAACTTGCTTGTAGTAGCTGTCGGTGTCAAAACCGGCGGATCTCGGGTAGGGGGTCCCGAACTGTGCGTCTAGGCAGATGGTAACAGGAGGCAGGGGACACGAAGTTTTACCCAGGTTCGGGCCCTCTTGATGGAGGTAAAACCCTACGTCCTGCTTGATTAATATTGATGATATGGGTAGTACAAGAGTAGATCTACCACGAGATCAGAGAGGCTAAACCCTAGAAGCTAGCCTATGGTATGATTGTGTGTTGTCCTACGGACTAAAACCCTCCGGTTTATATAGACACCGGAGTGGGCTAGGGTTACACAAGGTCGGTTACAAAAGAGGAGATATGCATATCCGTATTGCCTAGCTTGCCTTCCACGCCAAGTAGAGTCCCATCCGAACACGAGACGAAGTCTTCAATCTTGTATCTTCATAGTCTAACAGTCCGGTCAAAGAATATAGTCCGGCTGTCCGGCGACCCCCTAATCCAGGACTCCCTCAGTAGCCCCTAAACCAGGCTTCAATGACGATAAGTCCGGCGCACAGTATTGTCTTCAGCATTGCAAGGCAGGTTCCTCCTCCGAATACATCACGGAAGAATTTGAATACAAGGATAGTGTCCGACCCTGCAAAATAAGTTCCACATACCACCGTAGAGAGAATAATATTTCCACAAATCTAATTTGCTGACTTGTTTTGGCAACACGACCTTATGCCATGGCCCAGTGATTATTCGAACTGTTTCCTTTAACTAGCCCCACACATAACATGAGGCAGTTTTTTGACACGTCTTGTCAAAGCAGAGATCGTGTCCCCTTATCACGGGATTCTCATCAATATGGGTGTGGGTAACCCAACCGCGCCATCGATTCCGGCGCTTGGGGGATAAGCGATGAAGGAAATATGCCCTAGAGGCAATAATAAAGTCATTATTTATTTCCTTATATCATGATAAATGTTTATTATTCATGCTAGAATTGTATTAACCGGAAACATAATACATGTGTGAATACATAGACAAACAGAGTGTCACTAGTATGCCTCTACTTGACTAGCTCGTTGATCAAAGATGGTCATGTTTCCTAACCATAGACATGAGTTGTCATTTGATTAACGGGATCACATCATTAGGAGAATGATGTGATTGACTTGACCCATTCCGTTAGCTTAGCACTTGATCGTTTAGTTTGTTGCTATTGCTTTCTTCACGACTTATACATGTTCCTATGACTATGAGATTATGCAACTCCCGTTTATCGGAGGAACACTTTGTGTGCTACCAAACGTCACAACGTAACTGGGTGATTATAAAGGTGCTCTACAGGTGTCTCCGAAGGTACTTGTTGGGTTGGCGTATGTTGAGATTAGGATTTGTCACTCCGATTGTCGGAGAGGTATCTCTGGGCCCTCTCGATAATGCACATCACCTAAGCCTTGCAAGCATTGCAACTAATGAGTTAGTTGCGAGATTATGTATTACAGAACGAGTAAAGAGACTTGCCGGTAACGAGATTGAACTAGGTATTGAGATGCCGACGATCGAATCTCGGGTAAGTAACATACCGATGACAAAGGGAACAACGTATATTGTTATGAAGTCTGACCGATAAAGATCTTCGAAGAATATGTAGGAGCCAATATGAGCATCCAGGTTCCGCTATTGGTTATTAACCGGAGACGTGTCTCGGTCATGTCTACATAGTTCTTGAACCCGTAGGGTCCGCACGCTTAATGCTACGATGACAGTTATATTATGAGTTTATATGTTTTGATGTACCGAAGGAGTTCGGAGTCCCGGATGAGATCGGGGACATGACGAGGAGTCTCGAAATGGTCAAGACATAAAGATTGATATATTGGACGACTATATTCGGACATCGGAAAGGTTCCGAGTGATTCGGGTATTTTTCGGAGTACCAGAGAGTTACGGGAATTCGCCGGGGAGTATATGGGCCTTATTGGGCTTTAGGGGAAAGAGAGAGGAGAGGTTGGGCGCCCCCCAAGGCCTAGTCCGAATTGGACTAAGGGGAGGGGCTGCGCCCCCTCCTTCCTTCTCTTCTCCCTTCCCTTGCCTTGACTCCTACTCCTACTACTTGGAAGGGGGGAATCCTACTCCCGGTGGGAGTAGGACTCCTTCAGGGCGCGCCATAGGGGCCGGCCCTCTCCCCCCTCCTCCACTCCTTTATATACGTGGCCAAGGGGCACTCCATAGACACAACAATTGATCTCTTAGCCGTGTGCGGTGCCCCTCTCCACCATAATCCACCTCGGTCGTATTGTAGCAGTGCTTAAGCGAAGCCCTGCGTCGGTAGAACACCATCATCGTCACCACGCCGTCGTGCTGATGAAAATCTCCCTCAACACTCGGCTGGATTGGAGTTCGAGGGACGTCATCGAGTTGAACATGTGCAGAACTCGGAGGTGCCGTGTGTTCGGTACTTGATCGGTCGAGCCGTGAAGACGTATGACTACATCAGCCACATTGTCATAACGCTTCCGCTTTCGGTCTACGAGGGTACGTAGACAACACTCTCCCCTCTTGTTGCTATGCATCACCATGATCTTGCGTGTGCGTAGGATTTTTTTTGAAATTACTACGTTCCCCAACAAGTGAGTTTTACTAGGCTAGTGGGGGCGCATAGTTTCGGCCGCCCATATAAAGGGATAAAGATTCACCTTTTCATCCACGCCTTCTTCCTCCTTTGCTCATCCACTTTCGCACACTCGAGCTCCAGCGCCCAAGTCCGCATTTCCCACCTCGACCTTCTCCAACCATGTCCGGAGCGGGAGGCAGGTGGATGGTCTCCTCGGTCACGGAGGGACACATCAAGAAGCTGAGGAGAGCCGGATACCTGCCCGACGACATCGCACACCGGCTCCCAGATGAGGGGCAGCTCATCCCCACCCCCAGGCCCCATGAGAGGGTAGTGTTCCTTACCCACTTCCTCCGTGGACTGGGATTCCCTCTGCACCCATTCGTCCGGGGGCTCATGTTCTACTACGGCCTGGATTTCCATGATCTGGCCCCGAACTTCATCCTCAACATCTCGGCGTTTATCGTCGTTTGCGAGGCCTTCCTCCGCATCAAGCCCCACTTCGGCTTATGGCTGAAGACCTTCAACGTCAAGCCGAAGGTAGTGAGCGGTCGCCAGGCGGAGTGCGGAGGCGCCATGGTGGGCAAGATGCCCAACGTCACATGGCTCGAGGGCTCCTTCGTGGAGACCATAAAGGGGTGGCAATCGGGGTGGTTCTACATCACCGAGCCGCGTGATCCTAAATGGGCAGCGGCCCCCCGAGTTCCGATCTGGCTTCCCCACGCAGCTCACCTCCTGGCAAGAGAAGGGCCTGTCCTGGGGTAGTTCGGGAGAGCTGACCGAATTCCAAACATGTATTCAAAACATGGTGAACAAGAAGCTCAAACTCGTCAACGTAGTCCAGGTCATGCTCATCCGCCGGATCCTCCCGTGCCAACAACGGGCTTTCAACTTGTGGGAGTTCGACCCAGCCCAGCACCGAACTCTGAACAGGCTCTTCGACACAACTCACGAAGAAGCCTGGAAGGTGCTATTCCAGAGTGCCGAGGTTCCCCCTCCCACTACCGAGGACCGCGGATTCTGCGCGAAGCGCCAAGCCAGCGCGGTAAGCTGTTTTATCTCTCACATGATACTTGTTTTTCATAGTTTGACTCTATGCGGGATCTAAGCTCCCGTACCTTTGACATGACTAGCAGGAGACGGCTGGACAGATCGACTGTCCGGCTCCTTTGCCCGAAGGCCCAGCAGACGCTCTCCTGGCGAAGATGCTGACTCCGGCTCCTTACACGATGCCGGAGAAGACCAAGAAGGCCAAGGGAACCCGAAAGAGTTCCCGATGCCAGGCATCATCGGACTCGCCGTCCGATGACTCTGCGGCACACTCCTCCCCCGAAGACAAGGAGGAAGAAGAAGATGCTGCCCCTCCAGGTGGGGGAGACAAGAAAAGGAAGGCCGCCCCAACTGGGGGGCCGAAGGGTCCAAGAAGGGAAGGACTCTCCTTCCGGACAGTTCCACCGCCGCCGCCGAAGGCGAAGACGAGTGGTTGCCCATGGCCAAGCCCCTGGGGAGGTCGTAAGTATTCAGATACCAGAGTAACTCATAGCATTCCTTTGTCACACTACTTTCCCTAACGCCGAATATGATTATGCAGGCCGCCACGAGCCCGTATCGATGTATCGTCGGACGGCTCCCTGGGCTCGTCGGATATGGATAGTGATCCACTTCCGACCGCCACCTCCCCTTGCCCTGCGGACGACGCCGAGGTACTGCCTCAAGAGGCACCGGGTCGAGGGGAGACAGTCCCGGAGGCGCCTTGATACGTCTCCAACGTATCTATAATTTTTGATTGCTCCATGCTATATTATCTACTGTTTTGGACTATATTGGGCTTTATTTTCCACGTTTATATTATTTTTGGGACTAACCTATTAACCGGAGGCCCAACCCAGAATTGCTGTTTTTTTGCCTATTTCAGTGTTTCGGAGAAACAGAATATCAAACGGAGTCCAAACGGAATAAAACCTTCGGGAACGTGATTTTCTCACCGAACGTGATCCAGGAGACTTGGACCCTGCTCCAAGGAACAAAAGAGGCGGTCACGAGGGTGGGGGGTGCCCCCCTAGGGCGCGCCCCCTGCCTCGTGGGCCCCTCGGTGCTCCACCGACGTAGTTCCTCCTCCTATATATACACACGTACCCCCAAACGATCAGAACAGGAGCCAAAAACCTAATTCCACCGCCGCAACTTTCTGTATCCATGAGATCCCATCTTGGGGCCTGTTCCGGAGCTCCGCCGGAAGAGGGCCGTCATCACAGAGGGCTTCTACATCATCATAGCCTCTTCGGTGAAGTGTGAGTAGTTTACCTCAGACCTTCGGGTCCATAGTTAGTAGCTAGATGGCTTCTTCTCTCTCTTTGAATCTCAATACAAAGTTCTCCCCCTCTCTTGTGGAGATCTATTCGATGTAATCTTGTTTTTGCGGTGTGTTTATTGAGACCGATGAATTGTGGGTTTATGATCAAGTCTATCTATGAATAATATTTGAATCTTCTCTGAATTCTTTTATGTATGATTGGTTATCTTTTCAAGTCTCTTCGAATTATCCGTTTGGTTTGGCCAACTAGATTGGTAGTTCTTGCCATGGGAGAAGTGCTTAGTTTTGGGTTCGATCTTGCGGTGTCCTTTCCCAGTGACAGAAGGGGCAGCAAGGCACGTATTGCATCGTTGCCATCGAGGATAACAAGATGGGGTTTATTTCATATTGCATGAATTTATCTCTCTACATCATGTCATCTTGCTTAAGGTGTTACTCTGTTTTTAACTTAATATCTAGATGCATGCTGGATAGCGGTCGATGAGTGGAGTAATAGTAGTAGATGTAGAATCATTTCGGTCTACTTGTCACGGAAGTGATGCCTATATACATGATCATGCCTAGATATTCTCATAACTATGCTCAATTCTGTCAATTGCTTGATAGTAATTTGTTCACCCACCGTAGAATACTTATGCCCTTGAGAGAAGCCACTAGTGAAACCTATGGCCCCCGAGTCTATTCTCATCATATCAATCTCCATCACTTTAATCTTGCTTTGCTTTTTACTTTTTTACTTTGCATCTTTATACCAAAAATACCAAAAATATTATATCTATCAGATCTCACTCTCGTAAGTGACCGTGAAGGGATTGACAACCCCTAATCGCGTTGGTTGCGAGTAGCTATCGCTTTGTGCAGGTACGAGGGACTTGAGCGTGGCCTCCTACTGGATTGATACCTTGGTTCTCAAAAACTAAGGGAAATACTTACGCTACTCTACTGCATCACCCCTTCCTCTTCGGGGAAAACCAACGCAAGCTCAAGACGTAGCAAGAAGAATTTCCGGTGCCGTTGCCGGGGAGTCTACGCAAAAAGTCAACATACCAAGTACCCATCACAATCCCTATCTCTCGCATTACATTATTTGCCATTTGCCTCTCGTTTTCCTCTCCCCCACTTCACCCTTGCCGTTTTATTCACCCTCTCTCTCTATCCTCCCTCTCTATTTGCCTCTTTTGCCCGCTTGCCTTTTTGTTTGCTCGTGTGGTAGTTTGTTTGCTTGTCGCTATGGCTAGTCTCATATCTTCCCTGTTGTCTCCCGAGAGTGAAGTTCTAAATTTTAAACAAAGGGAGGGAGAAAATCTAAAAGATGCTTGGTATAGAATTTGCAATGCTCAAAATAGATCTACCAGGAAGCAATCTACCTTAGTTCTTCTCCGCAATTTTTATGTAGGTGTTAATCCTTGGTATAGGTATATCCTCGATACCATTACCGGAGGGAACTTCTTGGGTAGCCATACTTTTGATTCTTATAATGCTATGCTAAATTTATTTGGCTCACCACCTCTTTTGGTTAATGGTACCATGTTAACTTTGGAGCATGTTATGCAAAGACTTGAAATTATTGAAAATAAAGTTGCTACTATTGAATTAATTGAAAATCTAGATAAAAAGATCCACAATCAAATTACTCAATATGGATCTAAGGTAGGAATGACTCTGAAAAATATTAAGGGAAAGGGACCCATAGTTAATGAGAAGATAAACTTAGATTCTACTAGAATTGATAAACTTGAGGGTATCATTACAAACTTGGGAACCACTTTTTCTTCCGTAAAGAATACTCCAAGTCCTCCTACTAAAATTGCCAAGCTTATGTATGTTCCTAAAAATAAGGGTGAATCATCTAGTAAGGAAACTGCGGATCTTAAATCTATAAGTATTCATCCTAATCATTTTGCTATCATTAAGGAACCGATTGCTACAAATGAATTTTTCGATTTTGTGCCTAAAAGTTTAATAATCACTAGAAAGAAAGAAATTCCTAAGGGAAATAGATGCCTCATTGAAGAATTGCCTACCAAAGATGGCAATACCTAGATCTATCCTCGCTTTATGCCTAGCTAGGGGCGTTAAACGATAGCGCTTGTTGGGAGGCAACCCAATTTTATTTTTATTCCTTGCTTTTTGCTCCTACTTAGTAATAAATAAATTTAGCCTCTGTTTTGGTTGTGTTTTTTGTGTTTAATTAGTGTTTGTGCCAAGTAGAACCATTGGGAAGACTTGGGGAAAGTCTTGTTGAACTTGCTGTAAAAAACAGAAACTTTAGCGCTCACGAGAACTGCTGTAATTGTTATTTGAAGAGTGATATTTAGTTAATTCTTTTTCAGATGTTTAATAGATAAATTCCTCACGTCCAGCAATTTATTTTAGAATTTTTGGGGTTCCAGATCTTGCGCTAGCTACAGATTACTACAGACTGTTCTGTTTTTGACAGATTCTGTTTTTCGTGTGTTGTTTGCTTATTTTGATGAATCTATGGCTAGTAAAATAGTTTATAATCCATAGAGAAGTTGTAATACAGTAGGTTTAACACCAATATAAATTAAGAATGAGTTAATTACAGTACCTTGAAGTGGTCTTTTGTTTTCTTTCGCTAACGGAGCTCATGAGTTTTCTATTTTGAGTTTTGTGTTGTGAAGTTTTCAAGTTTTGGGTGAATTCTTTTGATGGATTATGGAACAAGGAGTGGCAAGAGACTAAGCTTGGGGATGCCCATGGCACCCCCAAGATAATTCAAGGACACCAAGAAGTCAAAGCTTGGGGATGCCCCGGAAGGCATCCCCTCTTTCGTCCACTTCCATCGGTAATTTACTTGGAGCTATATTTTTATTCACCAACATGATATGTGTTTTGCTTGGAGTGTCTTGTGTTATTTGTGTCTTTTTTTCTTAGTATTCCACAATCATCCTTGCTGTACACACCTTTTGAGAGAGCCATACATGAATTAAAATTTGATAGAATACTCTATGTGCTTCACTTATATCTTTTGAGCTAAGTAGTTTTGCTCTATGTGCTTCACTTATATCTTTTGAGCTAAGTAGTTTTGCTCTATGTGCTTCACTTATATATTTTGAGCTAAGTAGTTTTGCTCTATGTGCTTCACTTATATCTTTTGAGCGTTATAATTTTTCTCTATGTGCTTCACTTAGATCTTTCAGAGCACGGTGGTGGATTTGTTTTAAAGAAACTATTGATCTCTCATGCTTCACTTAAATTATTTTGAGAGTCTCTTAATAACATGGTAATTTGCTTAATAATAATATGCTTGGTATTCAAGATTTGTGAAACTTTCTTTTGAGTGTGTTGAATACTAAGAAAAGATTGAAGCTTGATAATTGTTTTGAGATATGGAGGTGATAATATTAAAAGTCATGCTAGTTGAGTAGTTGTGAATTTAAAGAATACTTGTGTTAAAGTTTGTGATTCCCGTAGCATGCACGTATGGTGAACCGTTATGTGATAAAGTCGGAGCATGATTTATTTATTGATTGTCTTCCTTATGAGTGGCGGTCGGGGCCGAGCGATGGTCTTTTCCTACCAATCTATCCCCCTAGGAGCATGCGCGTAATACTTTGCTTTGATAACTTCTAGATTTTTGCAATAAGTATATGAGTTCTTTATGACTAATGTTGAGTCCATGGATCATACACACTCTCACCCTTCCACCTTTGCTAGCCTCCCTAATATCGCGCACCTTTCGCCGGTATCATACACCTACCATATACCTTCCTCAAAACAGCCAACATACCTACCTATTATGGCATTTCCATAGCCATTCCGAGATATATTGCCATGCAACTTTCCACCATCTAGTTCATCATGACACATTCATCACTATCATATTGCTTAGCATGATCATGTAGTTGACATAGTATTTGTGGCAAAGCCACCGTTCACAATTTCTTCATACTTGTCACTCTTGATTCATTGCATATCCTGGTACACCGCTGGAGGCATCCATATAGAGTCATACTTTGTCTTAGAATCGAGTTGTAATCATTGAGTTGTAAATAAATAAAAGTGTGATGATCATCATTTAATAAAGCATTGTCCCAAAAAAAGAAAAAAAGAAGAAAGGGCAAAGAAAAAAAAGAAGGCCAAAAAAATAGAAAATAAATAAAAAGGGCAATGCTACTATCCTTTTACCACACTTGTGCTTCAAAGTAGCACCATGATCTCCATAGTAGAGAGTCTCTCATGTTATCACTTTCATATACTAGTGGGAATTTTATATTATAGAACTTGGCTTGTATATTCCAATGATGGGCCTCCTCAAGTGCCCTAGGTCTTCGTGAGCAAGCAAGTTGGATGCACACCCACTAGTTTCTTTTGTTGAGCTTTCATACATTTATAGCTCTAGTGCATCCGTTGCATGGCAATCCCTACTCACTCACATTGATATCTATTGATGGGCATCTCCATAGCCCGTTGATACGCCTAGTTGATGTGAGACTATCTTCCCCTCCTTTTTGTCTTCTCCACAACCACCATTCTATTCCACCTATAGTGCTATATCCATGGCTCACGCTCATGTATTGCGTGAAGATTGAAAAAGTTTTGAAAAAGCTAGAGTATGAAACAATTGCTTGGCTTGTCATCGGGGTTGTGCATGATTTAAATACTTTGTGTGGTGAAGATGGAGCATAGCGAGACTATATGATTTTGTAGGGATAACTTTCTTTGGCCATGTTATTTTGAGAAGACATAATTTCTTTGTTAGTATGCTTGAAGTATTATTATTTTTATGTCAATATAAACTTTTGTCTTGAATCTTTCTAATACGAATATTCATATCACAATTAAGAAGATTTGCATTGAAATTATGCCAAGTAGCACTCCGCATCAAAAAATTTCTTTTTATCATTTACCTACTCGAGGATGAGCAGGAATTAAGCTTGGGGATGCCTGATACGTCTCCAACGTATCTATAATTTTTGATTGCTCCATGCTATATTATCTACTGTTTTGGACTATATTGGGCTTTATTTTCCACTTTTATATTATTTTTGGGACTAACCTATTAACCGGAGGCCCAACCCAGAATTGCTGTTTTTTTGCCTATTTCAGTGTTTCGGAGAAACAGAATATCAAACGGAGTCCAAACGGAATAAAACCTTTGGGAATGTGATTTTCTCACCGAACGTGATCCAGGAGACATGGACCCTGCTCCAAGGAACAAAAGAGGCGGTCACGAGGGTGGGGGCACCCCCCTAGGGCGCGCCCACTGCCTCGTGGGCCCCTAGGTGCTCCACCGACGTACTTCTTCCTCCTATATATACACACATACCTCCAAATTCCACCACCGCAACTTTTTGTATCCATGAGATCCCATCTTGGGGCCTGTTCTGGAGCTCCGCCGGAAGAGGGCCGTCATCACGGAGGGCTTATACATCATCATAGCCTCTTCGATGAAGTGTGAGTAGTTTACCTCGGACCTTCAGGTCCATAGTTAGTAGCTAGATGGCTTCTTCTCTCTCTTTGAATCTCAATACAAAGTTCCCCCCCTCTCTTGTGGAGATCTATTCGATGTAATCTTCTTTTTGCGGTGTGTTTGTTGAGACCGATGAATTGTGGGTTTATGATCAAGTCTATCTATGAATAATATTTGAATCTTCTCTGAATTCTTTTATGTATGATTGGTTATCTTTGCAAGTCTCTTCGAATTATCCGTTTGGTTTGGCCAACTAGATTGGTAGTTCTTGCCATGGGAGAAGTGCTTAGCTTTGGGTTCGATCTTGCGGTGTCCTTTCCCAGTGACAGAAGGGGCAGCAAGGCACGTATTGCATCGTTGCCATCGAGGATAACAAGATGGGGTTTATTTCATATTGCATGAATTTATCTCTCTAAATCATGTCATCTTGCTTAAGGCATTACTCTGTTTTTAACTTAATACTCTAGATGCATGCTGGATAGCGGTCGATGAGTGGAGTAATAGTAGTAGATGCAGAATCATTTCGGTCTACTTGTCACGGACGTGATGCCTATATACATGATCATGCCTAGATATTCTCATAACTATGCTCAATTCTGTCAATTTCTCAACAATAATTTGTTCACCCACCGTAAAATACTTATGCTCTTGAGAGAAGCCACTAGTGAAACCTATGGCCCCCGGGTCCATTCTCATCATATCAATCTCCATCACTTTAATCTTGCTTTGCTTTTACTTTTTACTTTGCATCTTTATACCAAAAATACCAAAAATATTATATCTATCAGATCTCACTCTCGTAAGTGACTGTGAAGGGATTGACAACCCCTAATCGCATTGGTTGCGAGTAGCTATCGCTTTGTGCAAGTACGAGGGACTTGAGCGTGGCCTCCTACTGGATTGATACCTTGGTTCTCAAAAACTGAGGGAAATACTTACGCTACTCTGCTGCATCATCCCTTCCTCTTCGGGGAAAACGAACACAAGCTCAAGACGTAGCATGCCTCAAGGCGACCTTCCGGACTCCGGGAGCAGAGGGGACAAGGCCCCTGAGGGATCCGAGTTCGGCCCTCAGCCGAACACCGCACCGGAACCTCCAGTGGTTCCGGGCTCGGGCAGGCGGCCTCCTTCCAAGAGGGGCGAGACGCCTGTGCCGGTGACCTCTGTCCATCCAGAGGCGCCGGACAATCTGCCGGGAGCGCTTCACAGCACTTCCATTGACGAGGAGCACTGTACTATTATGAGTGCGGTGGTCTAGAAGGTTCAGTCCGCCAAGAGCGGATTGACTGAAGCCTGTGCCAGCCTTCTAATAGGCTTTGAGGTAAGTGTTTAAAATATAGGAAAAATATTACCGCATAGACAGTAGCCCCTGATGCTCTGTTCGGTGTTCACAAAGAAAAGCCGAACAGAGGATCAAACAACATCGCAGGAGTCTAATATAAGTATGTCAATATGCATATGCAGGCTTCGCTGCTGGCATCTGCCGCACTAAAGCAGGACCTTAAAGTGTCGAAGGACGAGCTTGGCCTTGCCAAGAGGCAGCTCGAGGAGAACAAAGGTAAGTAATACCTAGTTTATGGATGTGTATAAAAAGAATGCGATTGCAAAATGACAGGATCATCATGAATTTGCCAGGGGCCACGACCGAAGTGGCGACCCTAAGGCATGCGCTGTCCGAGGCCGAAGATAAAGCGACCAAGGAGCGCACCGAGCGGGAAAGGCAAGAGGCTCGGGTGGGCGAGGTGCAGCAAGAGCTCCAGGCTCTCGTGACGAAGCATGAGGCGTTGGAGCTTGACTCGAAGACGCGAGACTCTGAGCTTGCCGTGGCCCTCAAGAGCGCAAAAAGTGCCAAGGCCGAAGCCCAAAAGGCCCTCCAGGAGATTGACGCGATGAAGAAAATAGCGGCGGGTAAGGCATTCTATATGCAAAGCAAGCATGTGAAAGTAAATTACCTATTACTTACCCGAATCCGGAGCTCTCCAGGAGCATTCGCAGATTTGCCCCGCAGCGTGTCGGATGCCGCACAGTTTTACCAGGCCGAGGAGGGAAGCTCAACGGAGAAGCTGTTCTGGTCTCAGTATAGTGGGACCGAACACCCGGTGCCTATGAGCGACCAGCTGAAGCAGCTGGTCGAGCTACACAAAGCGGCCGAACAGGCCATGAAGGGCTTTATAGTCCGGCTGTGGCCCGGCGACGCCCTTCTGACTAGCTACTTCAGCATGGTGAGGCGGCTTGTGGACGCCTGCCCACGGCTGGAGGTCATCAAGCGGTCTGTCTGCATCGAAGGTGCACGCCGGGCTTTCACCCGCGTGAAGGTGCAATGGGCCAAGCTAGACGCCGTCAAGCTGATCAAGGAGAGGCCGCCGCAGGGCAAGGAGCATCGCACCCCCGAAATTTATTATGAGGGTGTCCTGAAGGGTGCCCGTCTTGTAGCGGACGAATGTTCAAAGGATGTAATATTTGAGTAAACTTGCTCGTGTGATCCTGTATGATGAAAACTTGTTTTATATGCGCCATGCAACACTTGTTTGAATTTAAAATATTACCTTCTGTTTGGCTGTTTATCCAATCTGAGAGATGGCTAGTCCTCGGCTTCTACCCCCATGCCGTGAGTGCTAGGGTGTTTGGGATAAACCTGAGCAATCTTGTTCCCATTTTGGGTCCTTCGAGGGAGGTGCTCAGCACAGTGAACAAGGCAACCGGACTAATAATGCTTTATCACTCTCACTTACCCATAGAATTCTATACTTTTAAATTTCGGCGAAGCCCCTGGTATCCGGAAGGCCGAATTCGGGGCGCGATACACGCCTTTAAGACGGACAGGACCAGCTCCTCGCTCTAAGCGGCATAAGTCTTTAGGGACTCGAAACCTTGCCGAACAGCGACCAGTCTCTCGCCTGATCATGACAGTTAGTTTTAGCTTTCTCTACTGAGGTGCTTAGCCCAGCAGAACCGGGGCACAATCGCAGTAGTTCTCCTAGCGCTACCTTAGCCGATAGAGTGGAACGTAAGGTACCAAAACATAGGAGCCGGGCAAACCCAACATTTGACCAAAGACATGATTCGGAGCTGATGCATATAATGCTATAAGTTTGGGGTACCGCACTTGTGAAAGTGTTCGGACTTCTCACACCATATTGTGGGGTACTTAAGCCCCTGGTGTGTTGGCCGTACCAAAGTGTATGGTTGCAAGGCGTCATTAATGAACACACATATATATAAAACAAGAATGCAATAATAGTCGTAATGTTATGCTTGTTTATTCAAAGAGGTGCGTTAAAGCAGAATGATACAGATAGTGCGATAAGCAAAAAGTAGGACTATGTCCCTTCCAAGGGCAAGCTGAGGAATAGTATTAAAGCAAATATTTCACTCGGTATCGTAATCCACCTGGGAGTCCCGTGGTGTGACGTAGCTTTCTGCCTCTCTTGGTTGCTGCATCATGTGTTCGACAATCATGCTGCCGGACAAGATTTCTAGAGATTAAAGTCCTGAAAGAGAAAAAATAACAAAGCAGGAAGCCCCTAGTGCGGTTTAGGCCGCGTCTTGGAGCGTGCCGTAGTTGTGCCCCCCTCACCACCTGTCCCCATGGTTTTTTTAATGCGTAATTATGTACGTGTGGCACAAATTTTGCCGTTTGGCTTGGGCCGGGGTGGGGCCCGCATTGCTACGCGAGCTCAGACCGTGCCAGGCGGTCTAGTTGCCAATTACTCCGAGCGCGTTTGAAGGTGTCCGGGTCTTGAAACGCCGAACTGGTGGATTGCCTTGAGAGGCTGCTTTGCGCTTCTGCTGCGAGGGCCGCAGTGTGCTCCTCCGTGCGGAGAGAGCGCTCTGTGTTTCTGTTAACTGTGATGACCCCCCGGGGTCCTGGCATCTTGAGCTTGAGGTATGCATAATGCGGTACCGCATTGAATCTCGCAAATGCGGTTTGCCCGAGCAGTGCATGATAGCCACTGCGGAGCGGGACTATATCGAAGATTAATTCTTCGCTTCAGAAGTTATCCGGGGATCCGAAGACCACTTCCAGTGTAATTGAGCCTCAATGGGCCTCTACACCTAGAATGACGCCTTTAAAGGTTGTTTTTGTGGGTTTGATCCTTGAGGGGTCTATACCCATTTTGCGCACTGTGTCCTGGTAAAGCAGGTTCAGGCTGCTGCCGCCATCCATAAGGACTCGAGTGAGGTGAAATCCGTCAATGATTGGGTCTAAGACCAGTGCGGCGAATCCGCCATGACGGATACTAGTGGGGTGGTCTCTGCGATCGAAGGTGATCGGGCAGGAGGACCATGGGTTGAACTTTGGGGCGACTGGCTCCAATGCATATATGTCCCTGAGCGCATGCTTCCGCTCCCTCTTGGGGATGTAGGTTGCGTATATCATGTTCACCGTCCGCACTTGTGGGGGGAACCTCTTTTGTCCTCCGGTGTTCGGCTGCCGGGGCTCCTCTTCATCATCGCTGTGTGACCCCTTATCTTTGTCTTCGGCAATTAACTTGCCGGCCTGCTTGAACACCCATCAATCCCTATTGGTGTGGTTGGCTGGCTTATCAGGGGTACCGTGTATTTGACACGAGCGATCGAGTATGCGGTCCAAACTAGACGGACCCGGAGTGCTTCTTTTAAATGTCTTTTTCCACTGACCGGGTTTAGAGCCTTTGAATCCGGCATTGACTGCCGTATCCTCAGTATTATCGTTGTTAATGCGGCGCTTATGTTTGTTGCGACGTGACCTACTATTGCCTTCCTTGGTATCCGAAGTACCATGGTTTTTTGATATGTTATTACTGCGAGCCAGCCAGCTGTCTTCTCTCGCACAAAAGCGGGTCATGAGTGTCGTGAGGGCTGCCATAGATTTCGGCTTTTCCTGTCCAAGGTGCCGGGCAAGCCACTCGTCGTGGATGTTATGCTTGAAAGCTGCTAGGGCCTCTGCATCTGGACAGTCGATGATTTGATTTTTCTTTGTTAGGAACCATGTCCAGAATTGCCTGGCCGATTCTTCTGGCTGCTGAATTATGTGGCTCAAGTCATCAGCGTCTGGTGGTCGCACATGAGTGCCCTGAAAGTTGTCGAGGAATGCGGCTTCCAGATCTTCCCAACAGCTAATGGACTCTGCTGGCAAGCTGTTAAGCCAATGCCGTGCTGGTCCTTTGAGCTTTAGTGGGAGATATTTGATGACGTGTAAGTCATCGCCGCGGGCCATGTGGATGTGGAGGAGGAAATCCTCGATCCATACCGCAGGATCTGTTGTGCCGTCGTATGATTCAATATTTACGGGTTTGAAACCCTCTGGGATTTGATGATCCATTACTTCACCTGTGAAGCATAGGGGGTGTGCGGCGCCTCTGTATTGGGCTATATCGCGATGCAGCTCGAATGGGTCTTGCCCACTGTGTTCGGCCCGGTCGGATTGACTTTTACTGTATCCGGCGTGGCGTTTATCGTCTCGCATAGTGGCGCGCCCTCGTGATCCGTAGATCGATCTTGCATGTTTTGCTTTGTCCTCCAATATGTCTCACATGTCTGGCGTATTTCCCCATGCCTTTTTATTTGAATGGCGTCGGGGTGTAGGCTGAGTTTTTGGCTGGAATGCCTCTCTATCGCGGCCACGAGGTGGCCGATAAGCCGCGTGATATGCTTCTTCCTCCAGTCGGGGTAGCAACCTGCATTTTGGGTAACTCTTGGAGGGGCGCTCGGGTTTAAATTCCTCGGCTGCGAGGACTTCAGTCCATCTGTCAGCTAGCAGATCTTGATCAGCTTGAAGCTGCTGCTGCTTTTTCTTTAGGCTATTTGCCGTGGCTATAAGCCGGCGCTTGAAGCACTCTTGTTCGACGGGATCCTCTGGCACAACGAATTCGTCATCGCCGAGGCTTGCCTCGTCTTCGGAGGGGGGCATGTAATTATCATCCTCCGCTTCTCCATCTGTCGCTCTCTCAGGAGGGCTGGCTCCTCCATCCTCCTACTCTAAATCTTGCTGGAGGGTATTGTTGTTGTCTTCGGCACTATCTGGAGTGTTATTATCTCCTATGCCAGTATCACCACTTTTTATTTGGCGGGACTTAGAGCGGCACCGCTGACGTCGGCGCTTGGGTTGCTTCTTGGAGGGGTCATCCTCCGCTATCTCGTCGCCATTGCCTTCTTTGGGTGTGTCCACCATGTATATATCGTATGATGAGGTGGCTGTCCAGTGCCCTGTGGGTAGTGGTTCATCTTTGTCTCCCGCATCGTCGTCCATACCGTCGATGTCTTCGGAGTCAAAGTCGAGCATGTCGGTTAAGTCATCGACAGTGGCTATTAAGTGGGTGGTGGGCGGGCCGCGAATTTCTTCGTTGTCCGCATCCCAATCTTGCCGGACATAGTTCGGCCAGGATCCTCCTGACAAGAAGAGATACCTTAACGAGTTCAGTATGTCACCAAAGGGCGAGTGCTGAAAAATATCCGCGGAGGTAAACTCCATGATCGAAGCCCAATCGGATTCGCTAGGAACGGGCGGTTCGGAGTCTGTAGCCGGAGAGAGATCCGACAGTTTGTCAACACGGCTCTCATGCAGAGTAAGGTCGATGTTCGGCTCGATCGCTGATGAGGGTAAGGCCTCCGTGGCGGGGTCCATCCACCCGTCCGTGGACGGCACAACTGGCTCCGAATTGAGGGTCGGAGTGGCTGTCGGTGCGATCTCCTGAACACTGTCTGATGGTAGAGCTAAATTGTACTCATCATGACCGCGTGACGCACAAGGCAGAGGCTCGAATCCGTCGAAGATCAAGTCTCCGCGGATATCGGCCGTGTAGTTTAAGCTTCCAAACCTGACCTGATGGCCAGGGGCGTAGCTTTCAATCTGCTCCAGATGGCCAAGCGAATTGGCCTGTAGTGCAAAGCCACCGAATACAAAAATCTGTTCGGGAAAAAAAGTCTCACCCTGGACTACATCGCTATCGATGATCATAGGAGCCATCAAGCCTAATGGCGACAACACAAAGGGACTCTCAATGAAAGCACCAATGTCGGTGTCAAAACCGGCGGATCTCGGGTAGGGGATCCCGAACTATGCGTCTAGGCGGATGGTAACATGAGGCAGGGGACATGAAGTTTTACCCAGGTTCGGGCCCTCTCGATGGAGGTAAAACCTTACGTCCTGCTTGATTAATATTGATGATATGGGTAGTACAAGAGTAGATCTACCACGAGATCAGAGAGGCTAAACCCTAGAAGCTAGCCTATGGTATGATTGTGTGTTGTCGTACGGACTAAAACCCTCCGGTTTATATAGACACTGGAGTGGGCTAGGGTTACACAAGGTCGGTTACAAAAGAGGAGATATGCATATCCATATTGCCTAGCTTGTCTTCCACGCCAAGTAGAGTCCTATCCGGACACGAGACGGAGTCTTCAATCTTGTATCTTCATAGTCTAACAGTCCGCCCAAAGAATATAGTCCGGCTGTCCGGAGACCCCCTAATCCAGGACTCCCTCAGTAGCCAAAAGGCAGATCATGCAAATCGAGCTCAACTCTATCGATCAGCAGATTCAGGCCACCCGGGAAGAGGCTAGGAAGACCACAACCCACCTTGTGTAAGAACAAGAGGTGTGAAAGGCTTTCTAGATGCGTCTGGCCTGCTTCAGCTAGAGATTGGAAAGAGCCAGG
The DNA here is from genome assembly GCA_034509565.1 of Triticum monococcum. NCBI lineage: Eukaryota > Viridiplantae > Streptophyta > Magnoliopsida > Poales > Poaceae > Triticum > Triticum monococcum. The sequence continues at coordinate 613,300,594 of CM067842.1, forward strand.
CTGAGCATGACTAGCTGAGGGATGAGAAGACCGGGATGGCCAGAGGTGAAGAAGGTGCATAATAGTCTCAATGAGTACAATGTTTACCGGCACAACGCCCAAGAAGAAATTGGCTAGGGTGGAGAAATTGTAGCAAGTAAGCCCTATCTTCTCCAATGCCTATTAGGATCTCAAGGATATGCGGTGCTAACCCAACTTTAGCATGACGCACAAACCTTTGCCGATCTCCCCGAGAGCTCTGCCCGCGTCTAACAGTTCTACCAAGGACTCTATGGGCACAGTTCAAGTACATCATGTGACAAGTGATCTTGTATGACAAGTTGAAGAAGATTGCTGAATTGCATGCACTTGCAAGGCTAGACATGGAGGCCATTGACATTGTGGCCCAAGGAAGCTCTTCCAGACAACTTCTTTGACCTTACAGTAAGCCTGCAAGGGGCTTCTCCTAGGATCACAGAGGGTGAGTCTTCAGTAGCTCGGGAAGGAGCTCGCCAAGATTGGGCAACCCCAAAGGCCCACTACCCTGGCCTTAACCTCACCCCCATGATACCTCCATTTTGCATCATGTTTTCTTACTGTTATTTATAATGTTTTTATCCACAATAATGTTTTTTGGAGTAATTCTAATGCCTTTTCTCTCATAATATGCAAGGTATACACAAAGAGGGAGAATTCCGGCAGCTGAAATTCTGGACCTGGAAAAGCTACGTCAGGCCACCTATTCTGTACAACTCCAAACAAGATGAAACTTCACGGAGATTTTTTATCGAATAATTAGGAATTATCAGAGCAAATAACTACCAGAGGGGCCCCACCAGGTGGGCACTGTTGGGGAATGTAGTAATTTCAAAAAAAAAATCCTACGCACACGCAAGATCATGGTGATGCATATCAACAAGAGGGGAGAGTGTTGTCCACATACCCTCGTAGACCGAAAGGGTAAGCATTATGACAACACGGTTGATGTAGTCGTACGTCTTCATGATCCGATCGTACCGAACGCATGGCACCTCCTAGTTCAGCACACGTTCAGCTCGATGACGTCCCACGAACTCACGATCCAGCAGAACTTTGAGGGAGAGTTCCGTCAGCACGACGACGTGATGACGGTGATGATAATGCTACCGATGCAGAACTTCGCCTAAGCACTGCTACGATATGATCGAGGTGGATTATGGTGGAGGGGGCACCACACACGGCTTGGAACAATCAACTTGTGTGTTCTAGGGTGCCCCCTGCCCCCGTATATAAAGGAGCAAGGGGGGAGGCCGGCCGGCCCTTGCAGGGCGCGTCAAGAGGAGGAGTCCTCCTCCTAGTAGGAGTAGGACTCCCCTTTCCTACTCCTACTAGAAGGAGGAAAGGAAGGAGGAGAGGAAGAAGGAAGGAGAGGGAGGAAAGGAGGAAAGGGTGGCCGACCCCTAGTCCAATTCGGTTTGGGCTAGGGGGGCCGCGCGCCCTGCCTCCTCTCTTCCACCACTTGGCCCATGAGGCCCATTACTTCTTCCCCGTATTTCCGTAACTCCCTCGTACTCCAAAAAATACCCGAATCACTCGGAACCTTTCCGATGTCCGAATATAGTCGTCCAATATATCGATCTTTACGTCTCGACCATTTCGAGACTCCTCGTCATGTCCCCGATCTCATCTGGGACTCTGAACTACCTTCGGTACATCAAATCACATAAACTCATAATACAAATCATCACCGAACGTTAAGCGTGCGGACCCTGCGGGTTCGAGAACTATGTAGACATGACCGAGACACGTCTCCGGTCAATAACCAATAGCGGAACCTGGATGCTCATATTGGCTCCTACATATTCTACAAAGATTGAGGGAGTCCTGGATTAGGGGGTGTTCGGGTAGCCGGACTATACCTTCAGCCGGACTCCCAGATTATGAAGATACAAGATTGAAGACTTCGTCCCGTGTCCGGATGGGACTTTCCTTGGCGTGGAAGGCAAGCTTGGCGATGCGGATATTCAAGATCTCCTACCATTGTAACCGACTCTATGTAACCCTAACCCTATCCGGTGTCTATATAAATCGGAGGGTTTTAGTCCGTAGGACAACTTCGTCAACTCCATAGACAACAATCATACCATAGGCTAGCTTCTAGGGTTTAGCCTCCTTGATCTCGTGGTAGATCTACTCTTGTACTACCCATATCATCAATATTAATCAAGCAGGACGTAGGGTTTTACCTCCATCAAGAGGGCCCGAACCTGGGTAAAACATTGTGTTCCCTGCCTCCTATTACCATCCGGCCTAGACGCACAGTTCGGGACCCCCTACCCGAGATCCGCCGGTTTTGACACCGACATTGGTGCTTTCATTGAGAGTTCCTCTGTGTCGTCGCCGTTAGGTCCGATGGCTCCTTTGATCATCAACAACGATGCGGTCCAGGGTGAGACTTTTCTCCCCGGACAGATCTTCGTCTTCGGCGGCTTCGCTCTGCAGGCCAATTCTCTTGGCCACTTGGAGCAGATCGAGAGCTACGCCCCTGGCCATCAAGTTAGGTTTGGAAGCTTAAACTACACGGCTGACATCCGCGGAGACTTGATCTTCGATGGGTTCGAGCCACAGCCAAGCGCGCCGCACTATCTCGAGGGGCATGATTTAGCTCTGCCTCCGGGTAGTGTCCTGGAGGCCGCACACGCATCGGTCCCGACCTCTAACTCGGAGCCTTTTGCGCCAATGGAGGACGAGCGGTTGGACACCACCTCGGGGGCTGCGATCTTAAAGGCGATCAAGCCGAACGCTAGCCCCGCACTTTGCACGATCCGTGACTCCGAGGATCCGGACTCCTCCCCGGACTCCGAACCCCCGCGCCCCTGCCAATCGAATCCGATTGGGCGCCGATAATGGAGTTCACCGCCGCATACATCTTTCAGCACTCGCCTTTTGGCGTCATCCTGGATTCTCTTAAGTCTCTCTCTTTATCAGGAGAGCCCTGGCTGGATTACGGTCAGCGAGGATGGGATACGGACGGCGAAGAAATTCAAAGCCCGCCCACCACCCACTTTGTAGCCACTGTCGACGATTTAACCGACATGCTTGACTTCGGCTCCGAAGACATCGACGGTATGGACGATGATGTAGGAGACGAACAGGAACCAACACCTATAGGGCGCTGGAAGGCCACCTCGTCATATGACATATATATGGTGGATACTCCAAAAGATGGAGATGGCGATGGAACAATGGGGGAGGACACCCCCAAGAAACAGCCAAGGCGCCGGCGTTAGTGATGCCGCTCTAAATCCCGCCAAAGCAAAAACGGTGATTCCGGCACGGGAGATAATACTACCCGGACAGCGCCGAAGAACACCCACCTCAGCAAGATTCGGCACAGGAAGATGGAGAAGCCAGCCCTGATGAGAGAGCGGCAGACCAAGAGGTCGAGGATGATAACTATATGCCACCCTCCGAAGACGAGGCAAGCCTCGATGACGATGAATTCGTCATACCATCAAACCCCGCCGAACAAGAGCGTTTTAGACGCAGGCTATTAGCCACGGCCAGCAGCCTCAAGAAAAAGCAGCAGTAGCTTAGAGCTACCCAAGATTTGCTAGCTGACAGATGGACTGAAGTCCTTGCGGCCGAAGAGTATGAACTCGAACGCCCCTCCAAGAGTTACCCAAAGCGCATGCCGCTACCCCGATCAGAGGAGGAAGCACCTACATCACCAGCGCATGACATGGCAGACCGGCCACCGCGCGGCCACGACAGAGAGGTCTTTCAACCCTCCACCCAAGCCATGCCCCGACGCCACTCAACTAAGGCACGGGAAAATGCGCCAGACCTGTGAGACGTACTGGAGGACAAGGCAAAACAAACAAGATCGATCTACGGATCGCGCAGGCTCCCTACGGCACGTGACGATGATCCTTACTCCGGATACAACAAATCCGGCCAGACCGAAGACAACAGACATAGCTCTTCCGAGCTACGTTGTGATATAGCCCAGTACAGAGGCGCGGCACACCCGCTATGCTTCACGAATGAAGTAATGGAGCATAAAATCCCAGAGGGTTTCAAACCCGTAAACATCGAATCATACGATGGCACAACAGATCCGGCGGTATGGATCGAGGATTATCTCCTTCACATCCACATGGCACGCGGCCATGATCTACACGCCATTAAATACCTCCCGCTCAAGCTTAAAGGACCGGCCCGGCATTGGCTTAACAGCTTGCCAGCAGACTCAATCGGTTCTTGGGAGGACCTGGAAGCCACATTCCTCGACAACTTCCAGGGCACTTATGTGCGACCACCGGATGCTGACGACTTAAGCCACATAATTCAGCAGCCAGAGGAATCGGCCAGACAATTCTGGACACGGTTCCTAACAAAGAAAAACCAGATAGTCGACTGTCCGGATGCAGAGGCCCTAGCAGCCTTCAAGCATAACATCCGCGATGAGTGGCTCGCCCGGCACCTGGGACAAGAAAAGCCGAAATCCATGGCAGCGCTCACGACACTCATGACCCGCTTTTGCGCGGGTGAAGACAGCTGGCTAGCCCGCAGTAACAACTTATCAAAGAACCCTGGTAATTCGGACACCAAGGACAAAAGCGGCAGGACACGCCGGAACAAACAAAAACACCGCGTTAACAGCGACAGCAATGACGACACGGCAGTCAGTGCCGGATTCAGAGGCTATAAATCCGGTCAGCGGAAAAAGCCATTCAAAAAGAATACTCAGGGCCCGTCCAGTTTGGACCGAATACTCGATCGCTTGTGCCAGATACATGGCACCCCCGAAAAGCCAGCCAATCACACTAACAGGGATTGTTGGGTGTTCAAGCAGGCAGGCAAGTTAAGAGCCGAAAACAACAAGGGGGCTACACAGCGACGACGAGGAGCCCAAGCCGCCGAACAACAATGGACAGAAGGGCTTTCCCCCACAAGTGCGGACGGTGAACATGATATACGCAACCCACATTCCCAAGCGGGAGCGGAAGCGTGCGCTACGGGACGTATACGCGATGGAGCCAGTCGCCCCAAAGTTCAACCCATGGTCCTCCTGCCCGATCACTTTTGATCGGAGGGACCATCCCACTAGCATCCGTCATGGCGGCTTCGCCGCATTGGTTCTTGACCCAATCATCGACGGTTTTCACCTCACAAGAGTCCTCATGGACGGCGGCAGTAGCCTGAACCTGCTTTACCAGGACACAGTGCGGAAAATGGGCATAGACCCCTCAAGGATCAAACCCACAAGAACGACCTTTAAAGGCGTCATACCAGGTGACGAAGCCAACTGTACAGGCTCAGTAACACTTTACGTGGTCCTCGGATCCCCGGATAATTTCCGAAGCGAAGAGTTAATCTTCGATATAGTCCCGTTTTGCAGTGGCTATCACGCCCTACTCGGACGAACCGCATTCACAAAATTCAATGCGGTGCCGCACTACGCATATCTCAGACTCAAGATGCTAGGCCCTCGAGGAGTAATCATGGTCAACGGAAACACCGAACGCTCCCTCCGTACGGAGGAGCATACGGCGGCTCTCGCAGCGGAGGTACAAAGTAGCCTTCTTTGGCAATTCCCCAGTCCGGCCATTAAAAAGCCATACACTGCCAAGCGCGCCCGGAGTAACCTACAGCAAGACCGCCTGGCACACTCCAAGCAAGCGTAGCAATGCGGCCCCAACCCCAACCTTCACGACCTAGGGAAACTAGTACCTCGCGTACATAACTACGCCCTTGAAATACCATGGGCACAGGGGAAGGGGAACAATAACAAAATGCCCAAAATACGGCTTAAAACGTACTAGGGGCTGCCGGATTCTTTTTTCAACTTTTTCTTACTTTCAGGACTCCATACTTCGGACGACTTGTTCGGCAATTCGACTGCCGCACAAACGATGCAAGATCCAGGAGGCAGACAAGCCATGCCGCATTATGGAACTCGCAGGTGGTCTCTGTTACGAGTGGTATACCTGTTTTGAATACAACTCCGCGGCCTGCCCTGGTCAGGACATACTAAATAGTCCAATATCTTTTTGCTTATCGCACCACTTGTATCGTTCGGCTTTGATAAATATCCTCTTTATAAACAATGCATAGCTTTCTGCCTATTTTTTTGCATTATCATCTTTTCATATATATGTTTATGACATGTTGCACCCGTACACTGTGGTACCACAAAATACGCCAGGGGCTTTAGTACCCATTAATATGACGTGAGAAGTCTGTACACTTTCACAAGTGCGGCACCCCGAACTTATAGCACTATATGCATCGGCTCCGAATCATGATTTGGGTCAATAGTTCGGTTTGCCCGGATCCTATGTTTTGGTGCCTTACGTTCCGCTATATCGGCTAAGGTAGCACTAGGAGAACCACCGCGATTGTGCCCCGGTTGAGCTGGGTTAAGCACCTTAGTGGAGAAAGCTAAAACTGACTGTCATGATGAGGCGAGAGACCGGTCGTTGTTCGAGAGGTTTTTCGAGTCCCTAAAGGCTTATGCCACTTCGAGCGAGGAGCTGGATAACCCCAGCCAAGGCATGGATAGCGCCCCGAACTCGGTCCTCCGAACTAGGGGCTTTGCCGAAATTTAAAATTATAAAGTTCTATGGCTAAGTGAGAGTGTTCAAGCATTATAGTCCGATTGCCTGGTTCGTCGTGCTGGGCGCCTCCCTCGAAGGACCCAACCATGGGAAAAAGAGCGCCCAGGATTATCACCGAACACCCTAGCACTAGTGGCATGGGGGCAGAAGCCGACGACTGGCCATCTCTCAATTTTTGATAAACGGCCGCACAGAAAATAATATTTTAAATTCAATAAGCATTGCTTAGCGCATATGAACAAGTTTTCAGCGCACAGGACAAAAACGAGCGAATTCATTCAAAAATTACATCCTTGGTGCACTCATCTGCCACAAGGCGGGCACCTGCAAGAACATCCTTATAGTAGTTCTCCGGCTTGCGATGCTCCTTCCCCGGCGGCGGCCCGTCCGTCACAAGCTTCTCACCGTCCAGCTTACCCGAGTGCACCTTTACACGGGCAAGGGCCCTACGGGCACCTTCGATGCAGGCGGAGCGCTTGATGACCTCGAGCCTTGGACAGGCCTCCACCAGCCGCCGCACCAGCTTGAAGTAGCTCCCAGGCAAGGCCTCTCCGGGACACAGTCGAACTATGAAGCCCTTCATGGCCTGTTCGGCCGCCTTGTGGAGTTCGACCAGCTATTTCAGCTGGTCGCTCAAGGGCACAGGGTGTCCGGCCTCAGCATACTGAGACCAGAATACCTTCTCCGTCGACCTGCCCTCTTCAGCTCGGTAGAATGTGGCGGCATTGGACACGCTGCGGGGAAGATCTCCGAAGGCCCCTGCAGAACTCCGAATTCGGGTAAGTAACAAGTAGTTTACTTTTATGTTTCTGCTTTGCATAAAGAATGCCTTACCCGCTGCTATCTTCTTCATATCCTCCAACTCTCGGAGAGCCTTCTGGGCTTCGGCCTTGGCAGACTTGGCAGTCTCAAGGGCCGTCGCGAGCTCGGACGCTTGGGTCTTTGACTCAAGCTCCAAACTCTCATGTTTCTTCATGAGAGCCTGAAGCTCTTGTTGCACCTCGCCGACCTGAGACCCAAGTTTCTCTCGCTCGGTGCGCTCCGCGGCCATTTTCTTTTGGGCCTCGGACAGCGCCTTCTTGAGGGTCGCCACCTCAGTCGTGGCCCCTACAATAAGCAGCACAATCCTATTATTTTTTGCAATCACGCCTCTCTATAGGCACCTTTTTATAAGGTATTTCTTACCTTCTTTCTCCTCGAGCTGCTGCTTGGCACGGCCGAGCTCTTGCTTGGACCGCTCGAGTCCCTGTTTTAGGGTATCCACCTCCGCAGTCAGTGCGGCGGTGGCTAGCAGCGAAGCCTGCATGCGCATATTGACTTCTTTATTAGACTCCTGCGAAATTTCATAGATCCTCTATTCGGCTTTTCTTTCCGAACGCCAAATAGAGCATCAGGGGCTACTGTCATGCGGTAATATTTTTACATATTTTTACTCACCTCGAAGCCTGTTAGGAGGCCAGCGCAAGCTTCATTCAGCCCGCTCTTGGCGGACTGAACCTTCCGGATCACCGTACTCATAATAGTACGGTGTTCCTCGTCGATGGAGGCGCCTTCAAGCACCTCTAGCAGATTGTCCGGCGCCTCCGGTTGGACGAAGGCTGCCGGCTCAGAAGGCTTGCTCCTCTTGGAAGGAGTTCGCCTGCCGCGGTCCGGAATCTTTGAAGATTCCGGCACGGTGTTCGGCTTAAGGCCGGACTTGGAGCCCTGAGGGGTCTTGTCCCCTTCACTCCTGGGGTCCGGGAGGTTGCCTTGCGGCTCCTCCAGGACCACCTCCTCCTGCCCTGGAGCTTGGTGCGACGCCACTTCAGCGTCATCCGCAGTGCGGGGGGAGACAGCGGGCGGAACAGAGTTCACGTCCAATGAATCCAGGGAGCCACTCGACGACTCGTTGAGTGCGGCTCGGGGCGGGCTGCATAATTATATTCGACATTAGGGGAAGCTATGCATCAAAAGGAATATCACGAGTTACTCTGGTATCTGAACACTTACGATTTCACCGGACGCTTGGCCCTGTCTGGCCATTCCTCTTCGCCCTCTTCGGCGTCAGGGGCGTAGTCCGGCGGAGGGGTCTTCCTTTTTCTAGACCCCTCGGCCTCCCCCATTGGGGCGACCTTCCTCTTCTTTCCTCCCTCCACTAGAGAGGGAGAGTCTTCTTCTTCCTCCTCCTCGTTCTCGCGGGAGGAGGGCGCCTCGTTCTCGCGACACCACCATGTTGCGGGCACGCTTTCGAGTCCCCGTGGTCTTCTTCTTCTTGGCCTTCTTCTCCGGCACCACATAAGGCGTCGGGGCCAGCAGCTTTACCAGTAAAGCTGGGGCTGGATCTTCGGGCAGCGGAGCCGGACAGTTAATCGGCTCGGCTATCACCCGCCAAGCCTGTCAGAGGAAAGGGAGTTTAGATCCCGCATAGTGTCAAACTATGAAAAAAGGCTTAACATCCTGTGAAGGGTGTAGATGGCATACCTTGCTAGCGTGACGCTGCGAGCTGTATCCGCGGTCCTCGGAAGCGGATGCGGGAGCCTCGGCGCCCTTGAATAGCACCCTCCAGGCGTCTTCATACGTCGTGTCGAAGAGCCTATTGAGAGTTTGGTGCTGCGCCGGGTCGAACTCCCATAGATTAAAATCCCGTTGTTGGCACGGGAGGATCCGACGGACGAGCATAACCTGGATTATATTAACAAGCCGAACTGGCTTGTTCACCAGGGACTAGATGCATGTTTGCAATCCGGTCACCTTTTTTTCGTCACCCCACGACAGGCCCGTCTCTTTCTAGGACATAAGCCGCGTGGGGGGTCCGGATCGGAACTCAGGGGCTGCGGTCCATTCCGGATCGCGTGGCTTGGTGATATAAAACCACCCGGCTTGCCATCCCTTTAGGGTCTCCACGAAAGAGCCCTCGAACCATAGGACATTGGCCATCTTGCCCGCCATAGCACCTCCGCACTCCACCTGGCTGCCGCGCACCACCTTGGGCTTGACATTGAAGGTCTTGAGCCAGAGGCTGAAATGGGGGCGGACGCGGAGAAAGGCCTCGCACACAACGATAAACGCCGAGATGTTGAGGATGAAGTTCGGAGCCAGATCGTGGAAATCCAGGCCGTATTAGAACATGAGCCCCCGGACGAATGGGTGGAGTGTAAAACCTAGTCCGCGGAGGAAGTGGTGGAGAAACACGACCCTCTCATGGGGCCTTGGGGTGGGGATAAGCTGCCCCTCTTCTGGGAGCTGGTGCATGATGTCCTTGGACAGGTATCCGGCCTTCCTTAGCTTTTTTCTTTACCCTCCGTAGCGGAGGAGACCATCCATTTACCTCCCGCTCCGGACATTGCTGGAGAAGGTTGAGGTGGGATGTGCGGGCTTGGGCGCGGGAGCTCTGGTGCGCGAGGGATGGATAGGGAAGGGAGGAAGAAGGCGTAGGTAAAAAGGGTAGATCCTTATCCCCTCATATAGGCGGATGCGGTTATGCGTCCCCACCTACCTAATAAAACTCACTTGCCTCCCGAGCACCGTGATAAATGGCATGGTTGGGTTACCCACGTCCGTATTGATGAGAATCCCGTAAAAAGGGGATACGATCTCTGCTTTGACAAGACATGCCAAGGAAACCGCCTCGCAAAACATGCTGAGGAGGAAAAGTAAAAACGATTCGAGTAAAGGGCTTGGTTGTGGTGTGATGGCGCACTGCAGAATACGTCAGCAGATTTGATTTATGTTAGTATTATTCTCTCTATGGCAATATGTGGAAGCTTATTTTACAGAGCCGGACACTAGTCTTGGTGTTTACAATCTTCTATGAAGGACTTGAAGGAGGAACCCGCCTTGCAATGCCGAAGACAATTTGCGCGTCGGACTCGTCGTCATTGAAGCCTGGTTCAGGGGCTACTGAGGGAGTCCTGGATTAGGGGGTGTTCGGGTAGCCGGACTATACCTTCAGCCGGACTCCCAGATTATGAAGATACAAGATTGAAGACTTCGTCCCGTGTCCGGATGGGACTTTCCTTGGCGTGGAAGGCAAGCTTGGCGATGCGGATATTCAAGATCTCCTACCACTGTAACCGACTCTATGTAACCCTAACCCCATCCGGTGTCTATATAAACCGGAGGGTTTTAGTCCGTAGGACAACTTCGTCAACTCCATAGACAACAATCATACCATAGGCTAGCTTCTAGGGTTTAGCCTCCTTGATCTCGTGGTAGATCTACTCTTGTACTACCCATATCATCAATATTAATCAAGCAGGACGTAGGGTTTTACCTCCATCAAAAGGGCCCGAACCTGGGTAAAACATTGTGTTCCCTGCCTCCTGTTACCATCCGGCCTAGACGCACAGTTCGGGACCCCCTACCCGAGATCCGCCGGTTTTGACACCAACAAAGATCTTTATCGGTCATACCGCATAACAACATACGTTGTTCCCTTTGTCATCGGTATGTTACTTGCCCGAGATTCGATCGTCGGTATCTGAATACCTAGTTCAATCCCATTACCGACAAGTCTCTTTACTCGTTCCGGAATGCATCATCCTGCAACTAACTCATTAGTCACATTGTTTGCAGGGCTTATAGTGATGTGCATTACCGAGAGGGCCCAGAGATACCTCTCCGACAATCGGAGTGACTAATCCTAATCTCGATCTATGCCAACTCAACAAGTACCATTGGAGACACCTGTAGAGCACCTTTATAATCACCCAGTTACGTTGTGACGTTTGGTAGCAGACAAAGTGTTCCTCCGGTGTTCGGGAGTTGCATAATCTCATAGTCATAGGAACATGTATAAGTCATGAAGAAAGCAATAACAACATACTAAATGATCAAGTGCTAAGCTAACAGAATGGGTCAAGTCAATCACATCATTCTCTAATGATGTGACCCCGTTAATCAAATGACAACTCATGTCTATGGCTAGGAAACTTAACCATCTTTGATCAACGAGCTAGTCAAGTAGAGGCATACTAGTGATATTCTGTTTGTCTATGTATTCACACATGTACTAAGTTTCCGGTTAATACAATTCTAGCATGAATAATAAACATTTATCATGATATAATGAAATATAAATAACAACTTTATTATTGCCTCTAGGGCATATTTCCTTTAGGCACAACCCACCTGGGCATGCCCTGGTGGGTTGTGCTCTCCTCGGCCCACCTCCGGTGCCCATCTTTTGGTATATAAGTCATTATGACCTAAAAAAAATAAGAGGAGGACTTTCGGGACGGAGCGCCGCCGTCTCGAGGCGGAACTTGGGTAGGAGCACTTTTGCCCTCCGGAGGGGAAATCATCGCCGTCATCATCACCAACAACTCTCCCATCTTGGGGAGGGCAATCTCCATCAACATCTTCAACAACACCATCTCCTCTCAAACCCTAGTTCATCTCTTGTGTTCAATCTTGTTACTGGAACTATAGATTGGTACTTGTGGGTGACTAGTAGTGTTGATTACATCTTGTAGTTGATTACTATATGGTTTATTTGGTGGAAGATTATATGTTCAGATCCATTATGCTAATGAATACTCCTCTGATCATGAGCATGTTTATCATTTGTGAGTAGTTACCTTTGTTCTTGAGGTCATAGGAGAAATCATGTTGCAAGTAATCATGTGAATTTGATATGTGTTTGATATTTTCATAGTATGTATGTTGTGATTCCCTTAGTGGTGTCATGTGAACGTCGACTACATGATACTTCACCATATTTTGGGCCTAAGTGAAAGCATTGTGGAGTAGCAATTAGATGATGGGTTGTGAGAGTGACAGAAGCTTAAACCCCAGTTTATGCGCTATTCCGTAAGGGACCGGTTGGATCCACAAGTTTAATGCTATGGTTAGAATTTATTCTTAATACTTTTCTCGTAGTTGCGGATGCTTGTGGGAGGGTTAATCATAAGTAGGGGGTTTGTTCAAGTAAGAACAACACCTAAGCTCCGGTCCACCCACATATCAAATTATCAAAGTACCAAACACAAATTAAACCAACATGATGAAAGTGACTAGATGAAATTCCCGTGTACCCTCAAGAACGTTTTGCTTATCATAAGAAACCGTTTTGGCCTGTCCTTTGCCTCAAAAGGATTGGGCTACCTTGCTGCACTTTTGTTACTACTATCGTTACTTGCTCGTTACAAAGTATCTTGCTATCAAACTACTCTGCTACTTACAATTTCAGCATTTGCAGACATTACCTTGCTGAAAACCACTTGTCATTTCCTTCTGCTCCTCGCTGGGTTCGACACTCTTACTTATCAAAAAGAGTTACAATTGATGTCCTATACTTGTGGGTCATCAAGGCTATTTTCTGGCGCCGTTGCCAGGGAGTGAAGCTTCTTTGGTAAGTGGAAATTGGTAAGGAAACATTTATATAGTGTGCTAAAATTTATTGGCACTTGTTACTATGGAAAACAATCCTTTGAGGGGTTTGTTCAGGGTATCTTCACCTCGTCCAGAACCAGAATTAGCTACACCTCAACCTACTGAACCTACTGAAAATATTGAATATGAAATTCCTTCGGGTATGATAGAATTACTGCTAGCTAGTCTTTATGCAGGAGATGGAACTGAACATCCTGATATGCACTTTATATATGTGGAACAAATTCGTGGATTGTTTAAGCTTGCAGGTTTACCCGGAGATAAACTTATGAAAAAGGTTTTCCCTTTATCTTTGAATGCAAAAGCATCGGTATGGTATAGGCTATGCGATGATATTGGATTATGGAATTGGAATCGTTTGAAATTGGAGTTCCACCAAAAAATTTATCCTATGCATATAGTTCACCGTGATCGGAATTATATATATATTTTTTGGCCTCGTGAAGGAGAAAGTATCGCTCTAGGTTGGGGGAGACTTAAGTTAATGTTATATTCATGCCCCAATCATGAGCTCTCAAGAGAAATTGTCGGCGTCCTGGGAACGGGGGTCCCCAGACTTGCCTGCCTGCGGCCCACAGCGTGGCTGGGCTGGCAGGTCTATACGGTCCATCTTCATCGACAAGGCATTCAAGACTCTCGCGAGAGGCCAAGCCTCACGAGGCGGATGACGCAAGACCTCCTCAGGAGCGGCCTCGCCAGGCAGGCTCGCGAGAAGCGGAGAGATCAAGGCAAGGCAAACCTCGCGAGGTCCTCGTGACGTGAGCCATGACGATCGAGACCAGCCAGCGCCAGGCGGGCGCCAGCGCGCGCAGTGTCCTTGTTTCCTCTTTGGTGCCAAGGGGGCAAGCACAGGCGCGGAGTACCGAGGCATCAGGCAAAGGTTTCCATATTGGTGCAACGAGACCAAGACCAGAAGGACGGCAGGACGGAGGTCACCGTGGAGCCCAAGACGGTGTCACCACCAGAGCCTTTGACAGGCGGAGACCACCTTTTGTCAGGATAACTTGTACTAGCTGTCCCCTTTCGAATTGGCCGTTGTTGGCTCCCTTCCCGCTCAATATTTGGGGAGAGGACCAGGGCCTATATAAGTATAACTAGCCACCACAGTGAAGGGGACAAAAAAATATACGAGAGACGAAGGAAAAAAAGAGCACAAGGGGACGAGAGACAAGTGAAGATCGACCTGATCACAAGTACGCCAAGCACAAGAACACCTCAACCTCAGGAGGCTGTTCTTCCCCTTGTAACTGTTCTTCATCAGCCCAAGAGGCAATCCACCACCACCACACTGGAGTAGGGTATTACACCACAACGGTGGACCGAACTAGTATAACTCTTGTGGCTTTCTGTGTTGTGAGTTCATGGAGTTCATCTGCGAGATCTTAGAGAGCTAGGGCGTGGATCAATAGGGAGAAAGCCTTTGCACACACCCCAGTGTTCGAACATCAAGGGTTTGCCGGAACCCGTGATCCGACATTTGGCACGCCAGGTAGGGTGCGCCGTAGCTTCTCTTTTGTTGATCTGCACTCCGATGGCACCGCGCTCCGCTCGCATGGCAGGCACCCTGTTGCCGAATCTGACGGATAGTGTTGACGACGGGGCCAGGGGCTCCGAGCCCTGTCCCCCGCCCTGCGGCGGGTGCAGTGGCCGCCCAAGTCCAAGCCGGAAATACCGCTGCGCTACGACGGCGCGGCGGACCCGTCAGCTTTCCTGCTGGCGTATGAGGCCGTCATCGAAGCCGGGGGAGACGACAAGGTCATGGACAACTGGCTTCCCATGGCCCTCGCCAGCGAGCCGCGCGCCTGGCTGCTCAACCTTCCCGGATACACAGTGGCGTCTTGGGAGGAGCTCTGCGGCCTCTTCACTGCGTGCTACGCTGGACTGGCGCACCATGCGGTCGCGGCCCTGCTAGGCGGCTCGCAAGTGCCGCCCTCAGAGCGCCACATTAAGCCGTTCCTCTGCCAGATCGGTGCCGCTTCCACGTGCTCGGGGGCTCCGCCGGGCTTGGCCGCGCCCGAGGCCGACCTCACCTTCAGCTTAGAAGACCACCCCGTCACCATCACCGGCTCGGGTATGCTTCCGATGCTCTACACGCCCACCATCTACGACATGGCCGTCACCAAGACCCTCATCGACGGCGGCGCAGGCCTCAACTTGCTCTCCATGGAGGCCTTCAGCCTGCTTCATGTGTCGCTCGAACGACTAAGCCTCAGCAAGCCTTTCTCAGGAGTTGGTGGTGGCGCTGCCTGCTCCCTTAGGGGCAGATCCTCCTTCCCGTCACCTTTGGCACGCGCGACAACTACCGCACCGAGCTGGTCGACTTCGACATCGCCCGTATTGGCCTCCCGTACAACGCCATCCTCGGGTACCCAGCCCTGGCGCAGTTCATAGTAGCGACTCATCCAGCTTACAATCTCATGAAAATGCCAGGGAGCAAGGGTGTTCTCACCATCAAAGGGGACACTAAGGAGGCCGTGACTGCGCTCAAACTTGCCTTCAGGACCGCTGCGGCGGCGCAGCCCGTCAGCACTGGTACCCCCGAGGCCAAGGAGGCTGCGCCGACCAAGAAGAAGCAGCTGTTCACCCAAGACAAGGCAGAGACAAAGCAGGTGCCGGTCGACAAGGATGGCTCTTCAGGAGCCACCTTCACCATAGGTGCCGGCCTTAACCCCAACCAAGAGGAAGCGTTGGTGAAGTTCTTGCGCGCAAACAAGGACATATTCACATGGGAGCCCAATCAACTGGTGGGGGTCCCGTGGGAGGTGATTCAGCACCACCTGAGGGTGTGCCCCAATGCGCGCCCTGTGAAGCAGCGAGCAAGGCGACAGTCCACAAAGAAGGAGGCCTTCATCATCCAAGAGACCCGCAAGTTGGAGGCGGCGGGTGCCATTTGTGAGGTCAGGTACCCCGAATGGCTAGCGAACCCAGTCGTGGTGCCGAAGAAAGGCGGGAAGGAGTGAATGTGTGTCGACTTCACCAACCTCAACAAGGCGTGCCCTCAGGATCTGTTCCCTCTCCCGCGCATCGACCAGATCGTCGACTCCACCGCTGAGTGCGACCTACTGTGCTTCCTGGATGCGTTCTCAGGGTATCACCAAATCAAGATGGCGGTGGAAGATGTAGAAAAGACAACCTTCCTGATCCCATGTGGGGTGTACTTCTACACCAGTATGCCCTTCTGACTGCGCAATGCGGGAGCGACCTTTCAGTGGCTGATGCACATCGCTTTAGGGCGACAGCTCGGGAGGAACACGGAGGCCTATGTCGATGACATTGTGGTGAAATCTTGGGAGGCGAGAACCTTGATCCAAAACCAGGAGGAGACCTTCGAGAGCCTACGCCAGGTGAACCTGTGGCTTAACCTGGAGAAATGTGTGTTCGGTGTTCCTTCCGGCAAGCTGCTGGGGTTCCTCATGTCGCACAGAGGGATCGAGGCGAACCCGGAGAAGATCAAGGCCATTGAAGGCATGAGCCCGCCGCAGACCCTCAAGGAAATGCAGAAGCTGGCTAGTCGGGTGACCACATTAGGGCGCTTTATCTCCAAGCTGGGAGAGTGCGGCTTACCCTTTTTCAAGCTGATGATGAAGAAGGGCCCGTTCGGGTGGACTCCGGAGGCCGACCGGGCCTTCCAAGACCTCAAGAGATACCTGACCAGCCCACTGGTATTGGTGGCGCCACGACCTCTTGAGCCCCTGGTGCTCTATCTTGCTGCCACCCCATACTCCGCCAGCGCTGTGCTAGTGGCGGTTCGGGAGGAGCGCCAGGCCAAGAGTGCGCCGCGCCAAGCTACGTCACCAGCTGAGATGACGCAAGATCAGGAGGGCGCAGCAAGAGCCGTAGCGGCAGCAACAAAAGACCAAGATCGGCCGGATGACACCATAGAGACCCTCGCAAGCGACCAGGCGCCAGAGGTCCCACCACCTCAGGAGGCATCCCAGCTTGCGCAAGATGCAAGCCTCACCAACACGCCGGTTCTCGTCAGGCACCCAGTGTACTTCGTCAGCATGGTGCTACGGGACGCAAGGGCACATTATCCCATGCCTCAGAAGCTCCTGCTCGCGCTCCTGGTGGCCTCGCGCAAGCTACGACACTACTTCCAGGGCCACCCCATCAAGGTCGTCTCGGCCTACCCATTGGAGAGGGTGCTCAGGAGCCCCAACTCTGTTGGAAGGGTCACCGAGTGGAACATCGGGCTACAGGCATTCCAGTTGGAGTTCAGCACCACCAGGGTCATCAAGAGAGCCACACTCGTTGACTTCGCGGCGGAATGGACGGATGCCCCGACGCTGGAAGCAGGCGAGGACCGGTCCACCTCGCTGGGAAGTGAGGCGCCAGACGGATGGGTCATGTATTTCAACAGTGCCTTCGCGCACCAGGGCGTGGGGGCTGGAGTAGTGCTCATCTCACCCACGTAGGATAAGCTCTATTACACTGTGTAGCTCTACTTTCAGCAGGGCGAGAAGGTCTCCAACAACATCGTGGAATACGAAGGCCTGAAGGCCACGACAGCTCTAGGGGTGAAGCGCCTCACAGTTAGGGGCGACTCACAGCTCCTCGTCAACTTCTCCAACAAATTGTACGAGCCAAAGGACGAGCACATGTACGCGTACCTCGCAGAAGTACGTAAGATGGAAAAGCAATTCCTAGGCATGGTGGTGCAGCATGTGCCCCGTGGCACTAACAAGGAAGCCGACGACATCGCCAGGAGGGCATCCAAGCAGTAGCCCCAAGAGTCTGGCGCCTTCGAGGAGCGGCTCTTCAAGCCGTCAGCAACGCCACCGCTTTGAAGCATGACACGGCCTCGGGAGGAGCTCCCACAACCGCCAGCCACGGGAGACCCAGCTTGTGGCCCAACCTCAGGGGCTCGCTTGCTCTTGGCGCTCGAGCCTCAAGAGGGATGTTGGACCAAGGAATTCAAGGAATATATGATGCAAGGGGCACTACCGGAGAAGGAGGAGGACACAGAGTGCGTAGCCCGGCAAGCCACGGCGTACTGCATCCATGATGGTGAGTTGTATAGGAAGTGACCAAATGATGTTTCGTTGCATTGCATTTCCAGGGACCAGGGGAAGGAGTTGCTGATTGACATACACGGTGGGGACTGCGGGCATCACTCGTCATCACGGACTCTTGTCGGCAAGGTGTTCCGCAGTGGATTCTACTGGCCCATGGCGCTCAACGACGCGGCTGAGCTGGTGAGGTCCTGCGAAGCTTGCTAGGTCCACGCCAAGCAGATCCATCAGCCCGCTCAGGGCCTCCAGACTATATCGCTCATGTGGCCGTTCGTGGTCTGGGGGCTGGATATCTTGGGCCCATTCCCACGAGCGCCAGGGGGATACCGCTACCTCCACGTTGCCATTGACAAGTTCAACAAGTGGGCGGAAGTGGAAGCCGTCCGCACCATCTTAGCCGGTTCCGCAGTTAAATTCATCAAGGGCCTCGTGAGCTGTTTTGGGGTCCCCAACCGCATCTTCACCGACAACAGCTCGCAGTTCACCAATAACCTCTTCAAAACATACTGTGCTAACCTTGGAACAGAGATCTGCTACGCTTCGGTGGCGCACCCCAGGAGCAATGGCCAGGCTGAACGCGCCAACGTTGAGGTCCTGAGAGGCCTCAAGACCAGGACCTTTAAGAAGAAGCTCGAGGCCTGCGGCAGGGGCTAGCACGACGAGCTCCAGTCCGTGCTGTGGTCCATCCGCACCACCGCCACGAAGCCGACGGGCGAGACCCCATTCTTCCTTGTCTAGGGAGGCAAAGCGGTCCTTCCTCACGAGGTCAAGCATCACTCCGCACGGGTCCCGGTGTTGATGAAACACAGTAGGACGCCACGTGGGGGGTGGACCTCGTATTGGGGGAGGAACGAAGCCGCGAAGCAGCACTGAGGGCGGCAAGGTACCAGCAGGCGCTGCGGCGGTACCACTGCTGCAACATCCGCTCCAGGACGCTTGAGGTAGGCGACCTCATCTTGAGGCGGGTCCTCTCCAAGGAAGGGTTGCACAAGCTCTCACCCATGTGGGAGGGCCCGTTCAGGGTCGTCCATGTCTCCAGGCCTGGCGCCGCGCGCCTGGAGACGCAGGACGGGGTGCCCGTCCAGAACGCCTGGAACATCTAGCACCTCCTGAAATTCTACCCATGAAGCAAGGCCCAACGCCTGTGAAGCAAGGCCCAGTGCCTGTGAAGAAGGCCCGGTGCCTGTGAAGAATCGCCACCCGTGATAGTCTCACGTAATAATGAGTGGGGCTGTACACGCCCCAGAGTCTCTGGAGAGCCTCCCTTGGGCCTCGGGGGCTCCCTCCCACGCCTAGTGGCAGCACTTAGCTCCGCGCTAGTGAGAAGACGTCGAAGACTAGACTAGGTGCCGGACGTGGCTTTTCATTTGCTTTCCTTAGTCGACTCTCCTTCTCTTAATCGAAGTTCACTTCTGGTGCCCCTTGCTGATTTGGTTTCGCTGCCTTTTGCCACCTTTTCTGAGTTTAGTTCGCTTGTGCTCTCTCTCTCGCATACCTCGCGAAGGGGCTAGGCCGGTGCCTTCGTGAGGGTTTCTTCTTCTTGAGTTGGCCCTTCTCTCTGCCTTCGGTCTGCCCTCTTGCGAGGCACCCTTGTTCCAGCCCGCCACCGACACATCTCTCCTAATCCGTGCCCCCCCCCGGGCACCACGATGTGAAGCGCTGGGTCAAGGCTCGGGTGAACGATAAGTCTCCTAGCGAGCTTCCTAACAAGTTTTTTGCAGTCCTTGAGCAACCACTAGGCCAAGACGGGTACGAGGAGACAAGTGCCTCATCAAGAAGAGGCTGCCCCAAACACACCAAGCTAAGATATCTCCACATGAAATAATGACACAACATAGAAATAACAGGCATAGCGTAATAACTAAGGAATCATAGTTCGATACACGACCCTCCGGGCCCATACTGGTTTCATTTTGATGCAGGAAAGAAAAGAGGAACAAAGCAAAAGCGACGTTGCAAAGAACCGCGGGGCAAGCCTCCGGCGACGTCCCGAGCTCAGCCGGACCCCTCCTCACACTTCACGGAGGTGCAGCGATGAGACGACCCGCTACCGCCTTAGAAGCAGGTGCGGCGGCTGGTCTTAGCTGCCACTGCTGGAGCTATCGCCAAGAGAAGAGCCACCGTAGCTGGACGAGGCGCGGCCGGTAGGCTCACCCTCGTCACGGCCATCGCCGAGACCGAGCACCTCCTCGCCGTCGTTCGTCTCGGGGCAGCACCCGGCGCGGCGACCATCTTCCCCAAACGCCCTCATGTAGAGGGTCGCGTCACCGTCATACCTGAAGTGGAGGGTGCACCGCTTGCCCAAGACGCGCGCGCGGGCGAATGTCTGCCAACCGCGAGCCAGAGCTATGTTGCCCGCGCCGAAGACTTCAACCGCGACCCAGGAGGCCCTACTGCAGCAACCGTTCGCCTACAGCCAGAGCCCGCCTGGACTAGGGGCCGGAAGCTCGTTGATGAAGAAGCGCGGAAGCTGGAGCCAGTTGCCGGTCGGATCCACCGACCAGACAACGGACTCCGGCATCACCTCTGCCGAGTGGAAGCGTGACCGGCGAGGCCGTGCAACCACGGCGCGTCTCCCCTCATTGACGGGGCTACCACGACTGGATCGACCCCCGCCACGTGCAGCGGCACCACCCTGGGAGAGCCGGGCCCTTCGCGAGGGGCCTTTCCTTTCTCCACGGCGGAGAACCTCTTCGACGACGCCATTGGAGTCGGTGGTGGAGCAGAGAAGAAGAAGCGATCGGAATGGGAAGAGATGGGCGACGGGGGCTCTGCCCCCTCCCCATTTATAGCAGGAGAAGGCCAACCAGCATCCCCACGATCATAGGTAAAGATGGCTTCCCTTGCATGTCGCAGGGACTTGTCAAGTTGGGCAGTTGCCGAGGCAGCATGGGGAAGCAGAGACGCCCACGTCCAATCAACCGCCATGCGTCAACCGAGGCCACAGGCTTTGGGGGCCCGTGGCGCTCCGTGCTTGACCCTCTGGCTTCGCCTCGAAGCCAAGCCCGAGCGTGCCTTGGGCCCGGGGTCTACTGTTGGCGTCCTGGGAATGGGGGTCCCCAGACTTGCCTGCCTGTGGCCCATGGCGTGGCTGGGCTGGCAGGTCTATACGGCCCATGTTCATCGACAAGGCATTCAAGACTCTCATGAGGGGCCAAGCCTCGCGAGGTGGACGACGCAAGACCTCCTCAGGAGCGGCTTGCGAGGCAGGCTCACGAGGGGCAGAGAGATCAAGGCAAGGCAAACCTCACGAGGTCCTTGTGACGTGAGCCATGACGATCAAGACCAGGCGGCGCCAGGCGGGCGCCGGTGCGCGCAGTGTCCTTGTTTCCTCTTTGTTGCCAAGGGGGCAAGCGCAGGCGCGGAGTACCGAGGCATCAGGCAAAGGTTTCCATATTGGTGCAATGAGACCAAGACCAGAAGGACGGCAGGACGGAGGTCACCATGGAGCCCAAGACGGCGTCACCACCAGAGCCTTTGACATGCGAAGACAACCTTTTGTCAGGATAACTTGTACTAGCTGTCCCCTTTTGAATTGGTCGTTGTTGGCTCCCTTCTCGCTCAATATTTGGGGAGAGGACCAGGGCTTATATAAGTAGAACTAGCCACCACAATGAAGGGGACGAAAAAAGGTACGAGAGACGAAGGGAAAAAGAGAGCACAAGGGGACGAGAGACAAGTGAGGATCGACCTGATCACAAGTCCGCCAAGCACGAGAACACTTCAGCCTCAGGAGGCTATTCTTCCCCTTGTAACTGTTCTTCATCATCCCAAGAGGCAATCCACCACCACCACTCTAGAGTAGGGTATTACACCACAACGGTGGCCCGAACCACTATGAATCTTGTGTCTTTCTGCGTTGTGAGTTCGTGGAGTTCATCTGCGAGATCTTAAAGTGCAAAGGCATGGATCGATAGGGAGAAAGCCTTCATGCGCACCCCAGTGTTCGAACCTCAAGGGTTTGCCGGAACCCGTGATCCGACAAAAAATATTATCCAGAATTTTATGCTTGGCTTTCTCGTAATGATCAAACCATGGTTAATACTTCCTGTGCTAGTTCTTTTATGAAGAAGATTATTGAATTCTAGTGGGATATTTTGGAAAGAAATAAACGCAACTCTGAAGATTGGGAACTCGACAAAGGTAAATAGTCAGGTATTAAACTTAAGTATGATTGTGTTAAATCTTTTATGGATACCGATGCTTTTCAAAAGTTTAGCACTAAATATGGACTTGACTCTAAGATAGTAGCCTCCTTTTGTGAATCATTTGCTACTCATGTTGAACTCCCTAAAGAGAAGTGGTTTAAAAATCACGCACCTATTAAAGAAGAAATTAAAGAACCGGTACCGGTTAAAGAAGAAACTATACTTTATAATGTTGATCCAGTTGTTCTTCTGCTTATATTGAGAAACCACCTTTCCCTGTTAGGATTAAGGAACATGCTAAAGTTTCAACTGTGGTTAACAAAAGCTATATTAGAACACCTAAACCTGATGAACAAATTAAAGTAGAACCTAGTATTGCTATGGTTAAAGATCTCTTGCAAGAAGATATGGATGGGCATGTTATTTACTTCTGTGAAGAAGCTGCTAGAATTTCCAAACCTGATAAAAAAGATAAACATACACTTGTTGTTGGCACGCCCGTCATCTTAGTTAAAATAGGAGATCACTGTTATCATGGTTTATGTGACATAGGTGCTAGTGTGAGTGCTATTCCTTATACCTTATATCAAGAAATTATGAATGACACAACAACCGCAGAGATAGAAGAAATAGATGTTACTATTAAACTTCATAATAGAGACACTATATGACCAATTGGGATTGTTAGAGATGTTGAAGTCTTGTGTGGGAAAATAAAATACCCTACTGATTTTCTTGTTCTTGGTTCCCCACAAGATGTCTTTTGTCCCATTATATTTGGTAGACCTTTCTTGAACACCGTTAATGCTAAGATAGATTGTGAGAAACAAACTGTCGGTGTTAGTTTTGGTAATGAGTCTCATGAGTTTAAAATTTCCAAGTTTAGTAGAAATCCTCATGAAAAAGAATTGCCTAGTAAGGATGAATTAATTGGTCTGGCTTCTATTGTTGTGCCACCTACTGATCCTTTAGAACAATATTTGCTAGACCATGAAAATGATTTTCATATGCATGAAATAAATTAAATAGATAAAATTCTTTGAACAACGTCCTCTGCTTAAACACAATTTGCCTATTGAAACTCTAGGAGGTCCTCCTCCACCTAAAGGTGATCCTGTGTTTGAATTAAAACAATTTCCAGACACTTTGAAATATGCTATCTTGATGAAAATAAGATATATCATGTTATTATTAGTAATAATGTCGGTGTACTAAAGTAGGGGTACCTTAGTATCCCGAACTTGTGCACGGGCAGTCGCAGCGACCCGCGGCAAGGCTTGCCGGGCGACCGCCAAGACCCCCCGTGGTTCCTTTGGGGCCATTCAAGAACAAAGTATCCAAGAGCAAAACAAGGCCCCGGCAAGAGGAGCTTGCCGGGAAGGAGACAAGGCCCCGGCAAGAGGAGCTTGCCGGGAAGGAGACAATGCCCTGGCAAGAGGAGCTTGCCGGGAAGGAGACGAGACCCCGGCAAGAGGAGCTTGCCGGGAAGACAACCAAAGCATCTCAAGAAGCTTGCTACGGCGCACTGCGCGTCCCGACAAGACCCGGTGAGCGACAAGCTCCCGGACGCGACAAGGCAACATCCGCGGCAAGGCGCTTGCCGCGGCAAGCTACTACTCCGCAGCCCGCGCTCCAGCTCACCCACCAACGTGTCGCTCTGGGACCGCTCCTGGCGTACGTGGCGGGAGGCTGTGCAGCCGGGGGCATGCGGTGGCAAGCAAGCGCTGACCAGATAGCCATCGTGGCAAACGGTGGCGTTCCTAGCGGTCCCTCTCTGTACCGTCTAGGTGACACAGACAGGCATTTAATGCCCTTGTCCCCTGCCGTCAGGGTTAGGTATGATACGACAGTTGTAGGCGGTGGAGCCAACTACCACCTCTTTTACATTTTTACCCCCACCTTTGTTGCCACCTGTCGGTGACCCCTTAGACATATAAAAGGAGGCCCATGCGCAACAGAGAGGGGGGGGGGGACGGCCATTCTCACGCTCGGTCTCGCCAGCTGCTTGAGTGTACTATAGCACTCATCGCTCCCGAGCGAAAACTCAATACAACCACCAAAGCAGGAGTAGGGTTTTACGCATCCGTGCGGCCCGAACCTGGGTAAATCGATCGTCTCGCTCGTGCGTTCACCTCGATCTGCTCTTTGTGCATCCACCGCCCCCTGCCGAACCGAAAGGGACTCGGTCCGCCGATCCCCATAGGTGTACGAGGGATCAGCAACCCCCGACATCTTTGGCGCGCCAGGTAGGGGGTGCGTCGAGGTTGTGCGAACCTGATCCAGCGTTCGCACGAGCCGAATCTTCATCGTCTTCATCAACATGCCACCGAAGAAGAAGATTTCGGAGGCAGTGGCTCCGTCTGCGCCGAGCCCGCCATCGCTGGAGCGAACGGCTGGTGGACTAGGCGCCGGCGGAAGAGCGGGCGCCGACGGGGAGACCCATGGCGCTGCCAGGTCCAAGGACCAGGTTGCGCCGCACGTCGGCGGCGCAGTCGCCTCCCACAACGACCGTGCGCACTCCAAGACCTCGGCGTCCGTACACGCACCGCGCCCGTCCCAGGAGGCGCGGGACCAGCAGCGTGATGGTACCCACGGTACCATACGTCTGCTGGGCCAAGATCAAGCTGGCGGATCCCGGAGTGCTCAGGATCAGCATGCATGCCAACATGCTGGCGCGAGCGTGGCGCGGTCGCTTGGACGAGATGTTGCTCCTTCTAATGCAGTTAGGAGTCCGAGCATATCTCGCTCCTCGCACCGTTCGCTGCCGCCGCCCACCACTCCGGCGGAAGCGTTGGCACGTGCTCAGCTGCTCCTAGACCACCCTCCAGCGCCAGAGAAGATCGATGACTGGAGGGCCACTATCCAGAGCCTCATCGGCTTCGTCAACGGTGACAATCCACGGCAGCCGAGCGCATCGCTGCCGCGGCAAGTCAGCTAGGCGCGAGCCGGTGGCGACAAGACCGGCAAAGGTGCAACCACTGTGCACTCTTCGCCCCGAAGGCCAAGATCGCCGACTCGCCGGATCCACCTCGACAGCTACTCCACCGCGTCGTCAGATCCGCGAGCTCGTCGCGATCAGCGCCAAGTTCTTCATGAGAGACAACAAGAAGACGCTCGAACACGCATCGAGCGCCGAAGAGAAGCGCGGCATCAATCAGACCTGCGCGCTGGGCCCTCTGTTGACATGCATGCACCCGGAGAGCTAGGTAACTTGCCGTGCGCGGCAGGTTGTCCTGCGTTTACCCGTGAGCTGCGGCAAGTCCAGTGGCCCAACTAGAAGCATTTCAAGCCGGACGTACCGGAGAAGTATGACGGCAAGTCGCACCCGTCTGAGTTCCTCAGGATCTACACCATTGCAGTGCAAGCTGCCGGGGGCGAGACGACAAGGTCCTTGCCAACTACTTCCCGCTCGTGCTCAAGCCCGAAGTCAGATCCTGGCTCATGCACTTGCCGGACAACTCCATATCCTCTTGGGCGGATTTGTGCCATCAGTTTGTCGGCGCCTTTACAGGCGGCCACAAACCACATGGCCAAGAGAGTGACCTCCACCTGCTTGCCCAGAAGGAAGGAGAACCCCTACGCAAGTATATCCAGAGATTCAGCCGCGTGCAGCGCAACATCCCAGACATCCACCCTGCCGCGGTTATCAGTGCGTTCCATCAGAACGTGCGTAATCGCAGGATGCGGGAGGAAATGGCGATGAGCAGGATCAGAGATGTCAGCGAGCTGTACTCCCTGGCTGACAAGTGTGCACGCGCTGAAGAAGGGAGGAAACTCCCCGGAGAGGATGCTGGAGCAGGGGGATCTGACAGCGAGGATGCCGCCCCGGCAAGGAAAAATCGGAGGCGCAACAGGAAGAAGAGCGGCAAAGAGGTACTAGTCGTTGAGCAGTCCGGCGATGACGGCCCCGCCAAGCAAGCCAAAGTTGGCAGCTCCGGCAAGGAGGTTGCCGCATGC
Organism: Triticum monococcum; assembly: GCA_034509565.1. Classification (NCBI taxonomy): domain Eukaryota; kingdom Viridiplantae; phylum Streptophyta; class Magnoliopsida; order Poales; family Poaceae; genus Triticum; species Triticum monococcum. Next base: position 613,326,664 of record CM067842.1, read on the forward strand.
ACCAACTGCCAGGCTGTGGCGGCCGCCGACAAGCAGGACGGCTCCGGCAAGCAGTACTGCAAGATTCACCGCACCAAGGGCCGTGATCTCCAGAACTGTAAGAGGGTCGAGCAGCTTGTCCAGCAACAAAAAGTTGAGTACGAGCGGCGCGACAAGGAGAGAGCCCAAGGAGGCGGTGGAGAAGCCGGCAAGAAGTGCGCTGGCCAGGGAGGAAGCCGCGGCAAGGCCAAGCAGTGGCAAGGAGATAGACCTCCCCGCGACCGCGACAAGGACGAAGACGAAGACGGTGACGAAGACATGGATGATGTTGAGAACAGCGAGCAGGAGTTTCAGAAGGCTACAGAAGTCTTGTGTGTTGACGGTGGCGCTTCCCTGCATACTTCCCACCGCCAACTCAAACAGTGGCTCCGGGAAGTTAATGCGGCAGAGCCACCTGTCGAATCACGCAAGCTTCTGAAGTGGTCCAGCACGCCTATCGTCTTTGACATTGAGGACCACCCTGATCGCACAACCGCGGTCGGGTGCTTGCCGTTGTTGGTTTCGCCAACAATCCGCAACCTCAAGGTCACCAAGATGCTAGTTGACGGCGGGGCCGGCCTAAATCTGATCTCCTCCGCTGTGCTCCAGAAACTCCAGATCCCGGACAGCGAGCTCGAAGAAACCGGTACATTCCAAGGAATTAACCTGGGAAGGAGCAAGCCAAAAGGGAAGGTCATGTTGCCGGTGACATTTGGCAGCGAGCTGAATTTCAGAACGGAGAGGGTCACTTTTGACGTTGCTGATTTCCCATTGCCTTACAATGGGATACTTGGCCGTCCCGCACTCGCCAAGTTCATGGCGGCCTCTCACTATGCATACAACATGCTCAAGATACCAGGCCCGATAAGCATCATCTCTGTCCCTGGCGACAAGAAGGATGCCCTTATCTGCACCGACAAGATCTACCAGGAAGCAACAGCCGCAATAGATCGCAACACACTTGCCGCTGAAGCTCCCGGGGGGAAGAAGACTAAGTCCGGCAAGAGCTCTGGTGCCCACTTCTGCAAGCGCGCCTCTTTGGAGTGCCGTGCTGCCGTCGAGGACGCACCATCGAGCTCCACCGGCAAGTGGACCAAGTCCGGCAAGAGCTCTGATGCCTACTCCGGCAAGCGCGCCTCTTCGGAGTGCTGCGCTGCCGTTGAGGATGCACCATCGAGCTCCACCGGCAAGAGTAAGAAGACGATGGTAGCTCCACCACTTACCAAGAAGGTGTCCGCCAAGGAGGACAGCACTGGTGGTACCTTCACCATCAGTGCCACGCTTGACCCTAAATAGGAAAGCGCGCTCATTACTTTCCTGCGGGCGAATTTCGACGTGTTTGGGTGGCAACCGTCTGACATCCCCGGTGTTCCGAGGAAGGTGATTGAGCACCATCTTGCCGTTTGTCCTCATGCGCGGCCCGTCAAGCAGAAGGTCAGGAAGCAAGCAGTGGAGCGCCAAGAGTTCATAGCAGAAGAGATCAAGAAGTTGGAAGCAGCCGGCCTTGTCAGAGGAGTGCTCCATCCAACGTGGTTGGCCAATCCGGTTGTAGTGCGCAAGGAAAACGGGAAGTGGAGGCTTTGTATTGACTTCACTGATGTTAATAAAGCTTGTCCCAAAGATCCATTTCCCTTGCCGCGCATTGACCAGATTATTGACTCCACAGCCGGATGTGAGTTACTTTCATTTCTTGAGGCATATTCAGGATACCATCAGATCTTCATGGCAGAAGAGGATGAGGAGAAAACCGCATTCATTACTCCATGTGGCATGTACTATTTCGTACGGATGCCTTTCGGATTAAAGAATGCTGGTTCAACATTTGCCAGAGTAGTCCATATCACTTTGAAGCCACAGATACACAGAAATGTAAAAGCTTACATGGATGATATAGTGGTCAAAAGCAAAGACAGGGCAACTCTGATCCAAGACTTAGAAGAGACTTTTGCAAATCTGCGCAAGGTCAACCTCAAGCTCAACCCCAAGAAGTGTGTGTTTGGAGTCCCTTCCGGCAAACTTCTCGGGTTCTTTGTGTCTCAGCGGGGAATCGAAGCTAATCCCGACAAGATCAAGGCCATTGAGCAGATCGAAGCACCAAAGCACATCAAGGATGTACGGAAGCTTGCTGGCTGCGTGGCTGCTCTCAGCAGGTTTATCTCTCAGTCTGCTGAGCGCGCCCTGCCGTTTTTCAAAATTTTGAAGAGGGCAGGTCCAATGAAACGGACTCCGGAAGCGGAGGCTGCGCTGCAAGACTTGAAGAGATACCTGTCCTCCACTCCAACACTTGTCGCGCCTAAACCACAAGAGAAGTTGCTGCTGTACATAGCGGCAACCAATCAAGTGGTTAGCGTTGCGTTAGTAGCGGAGAGGGAGGCAGATGACGAGCCAACGACTGCGGCAAGCATATCCAGCGACAAGCAGGGGGCTTCCCCGACAAGCTCTGGTCCCGACAAGCAAGGGTCTGCGCAGATGCAAGAGGAGATACAGAAGAAGATGGTGCAGCGCCCAGTTTACTTTGTCAGTTCCCTTTTGCAGGGGGCTAGGTCAAGGTACTCTGGTGTGCAGAAGTTGCTTTTCAGCCTTCTCATGGCCTCGAGAAAGCTGCGCCATTACTTCCAAGCACATGAGATCACAGTTGTCACTCGCTTTCCGCTGAAGAGGATATTGCAAAATCCAGAAGCAACTGGCAGGATTGTCGAGTGGGCATTGGAACTGTCAAGCTTTGGCCTCAAGTTTGAGAGTACATCAACAATCCAGAGCAGAGCATTGGCAGAGTTCATAGCAGAATGGACGCCAACTCTAGACGAAGAAATTCCGGAGACGAGCATCCCCGCCAAGGAAGCAAGCAAAGAGTGGCTCATGTACTTTGACGGTGCCTTCTCGCTGCAAGGCGCCGGTGCTGGTGTACTGCTTGTCGCACCCACCGGAGAGCACCTCAAGTACATAGTCCAGATGCACTTTCCCAAGGAGCAAGCGACAAACAATACTGCAGAGTATGAAGGCTTGCTTGCCGGTCTCAGGATCGCGGCAGAACTTGGGATTAAGAAGCTCATTGTCAGGGGTGACTCGCAGCTTGTCGTCCGCCAAGTGAACAAGGTCTACCAGAGTCCGTTGATGGAAGCTTACGTTGATGAAGTGAGGAAGCTAGAAGAGCGCTTTGACGGCCTGCAAATGGAACATGTTCCAAGAGCTGAGAACGACATTGCCGATGGCCTGTCAAAGTGCGCAGCACTTAAGTTACCTGTGGAACCAGGGATCTTTGTGCTCAAGCTGACTCAGCCATCCGTAACACCATCAACTGGACAGAGAAAGAAGAGGAAGTTGATTTCTGGTGACTATCTTCCGGCAGAGCTCCCCGAAGCCGCCGCCAAGAAGGTCCCCAAGGTCGACGCCAAGAGTGCTGAGGAGCAGTCTACTCCGGCAAACCCCAGGGTTTGTTCCGTTGCAGCAGACACTCCCGGCAAGTTCTGCTCCGGCAAGCTTGTCAGGGAACGTCAAGCTCCGGCAGAGTCGCAGGCTCTTACCGTAGAAGCGGACGTTCCCGCAGCAGTAGATGTGCCTTTAGTCCTTGTTGTCGAGCCACAGTCTCCAACATGGGCGCAGCAGATTGTCCGTTTCCTTCAGACAGGAGAGCTTCCCGAGGAACCAGAAGAAGCGGAAAGAGTAGCCCGGCAGTCTAGTATGTACCAGTTTGTCGACAACACACTGTGCAGAAGAAGACTCAACGGTGTGAAATTGAAGTGTATTCCTCGGGAAGATGGACTGAAGCTGTTGGCAGAGATACATGGAGGCATATGTGGTCACCACATTGGCGCGAGAGCTCTTGTCGGAAAAGCATTCCGGCAGGGCTTCTTCTGGCCGATAGCCCTCCAGGATGCAACTGCGAAAGTAACCAAGTGTGAAGCGTGCCAGTTCCATTCCAAGCAGATACACCAGCCAGCTCAAGCTCTCCAGACGATCCCTTTATCCTGGGCATTTTCGGTCTGGGGGCTCGACATCCTCGGCCCCTTCCCCCAAGCAGTCGGGGGCTTTGAGTACTTGTACGTTGCAATCGACAAGTTCACAAAGTGGTCGGAAGTGGAACCAGTGAGGAAGGTGACGGCGCAGTCCATGGTCAAGTTCTTCAGGTCGATTCTTTGCCGTTTTGGAATCCCTAACAGGATAATTACCGACAACGGTACACAGTTCACGAGCCGCACCTTCATGCAGTACGTCCAAGACCTTGGCGCCAAGGTCTGCTTCGCTTCTGTTGCTCACCCAAGAAGCAACGGCCAAGCGGAGAGGGCAAATGCTGAAGTGCTGCGCGGGCTCAAGACCAAGTTCGACAGGCTGCACAAGTGCGGACGCAACTGGATCGAGGAGCTGCCGGTGGTTCTTTGGTCGATCAGGATGACGCCAAATCGAGCCACTGGCCAGACACCCTTCGCTTTAGTCTATGGAGCAGAGGCAGTTATCCCCACGGAACTCGTATACGAGTCACCTCGAGTGCTCGCTTATGATGAGCTTGAGCAAGAGCAGCTGCGGCAAGATGACGCGCTGCTCCTTGAGGAAGATCGTCTTCAGGCTGCTATGCGAGCCGCTCGCTACCAACAAGCTTTGCGCCGCTATCATAGCCGCAAAGTTAACGCCAGAAGTCTCGAGGAAGGCGACCTTGTTCTTCGGCGCGTTCAGTCTGCCAAGAATTCCAACAAGTTGACGCCGAAGTGGGAAGGCCCTTATCGGGTGAAATGAGTCACCAGGCCTGGCGCTGTCCGCCTGGAGACCGAAGATGGCGTACTAGTGAGCAACTCCTGGAATATCGAGCATCTTCGTAAGTTTTACCCGTAAGGCGCGGTTGTCGGACCCTATCCAGCAACCACCCTTTTGTACAAGTCTTGCCGCTGTTGCATGTAATCCTTTGTACAAAGCCAGGCGCAGACCCTGAGCACAAGTAAATGAAGCGCTGGCGCCCAGAGTATAGCATGCATGCTAGGTCCAGTCGAGTCCTTGGTTAGGGTTGATAGTGCTTAACAGTGGCTAACCCCTAACTTAGAGGTCGAGTGTGCGTCCCTTTGCCTTTCTTTCGTTTCCTTTGGTTCGCAGGGCTCGCATATCCTTGCCGGACCACCTGCGGACGAAAAGGAGAAGAAGGACGTGCCGGCATCTGGACCCCGGCAAGCCAGTGTTGCCGGGGGCTGCAAGTACCAAGGTCCGCCCACGACAAGCCAAAGTTGCCGGGGGCTGCAATCTCATATAAGTCTTTCATCCCTCTTCATGCATTCTCTTATGGACTGGGGAATACGAAACCTCGTTTCTTCCCGAAAACTACCGTGCTCCCTTAGCTCTAGGCCCTGGGGCTCGTTCCTGGGGCCAAGTTTTGGTCGTAGTCGCGGCAGCAAAGGGATGAAACAAGGGGCCGCACCCGCCTCGTCCCTGCCTCTGTCAAAAGCGTGAGAAAGGTCGAGCGACGTGGGAAGACGGCAGGGCCTGTTGCCGGGGAAGGAGTGTCTATCTGAAAGATACCAAGGATTTGCTCCTTGACGTGGGTTCTACCCGCGAGACAAATGACCCGGCAAACATCCCCTTTTCATTAAAAAAACATTCCACACAGGTACAGTCCATAGAGGATGAAAAACATGAAAGAGAGGATTACAAGTTTTAAATGCAACTAAGGCCCGAAGGCTTACAAATTAAAAAGATAAGATGCCCTTAATCCTTTTCTTGTCCCTCTCTTCAGGGGGTAGGTCAAGTAGGCGAGAAGGGCAAAAGGGGCGCCTAGGCGAGCTACGGGTGCCAGAAGACACCAAGAGAACATCCCGGGGGCCATCAAGGCTGGACGGTGATGGCGGCGCCGGAAGCGGGGCTCGAAGACGAGGCGGCAGGACATCAGCACGCTGTCGAGGGCACCACGCCCTCATACTCCGACTTGAGGCCTTGCCGCCAGCCCTCTTCCTCTTCCGCAGCCTCCCCACGCCAGCCGACCAAGGAGACGACCCCGGGGAGTTCAAGGAGCCGGCGACACGGATGATGGGGTTGCCGGTGCCGCACGGAGCAGCGCCCGACACCTAGTCGGACCCGCCATCCTGCCGCCCGCTCCCCTCGTCGTCGCTGTCGCTCCCCTCCTCGTCACTCTCGCTCGAGGAGGAGCCTTCGCTATCGGAGGAGCTGTCCACGCAGCACCGTGCCCGGATGCCGAAGCACCCGAAGACCTTGACGGAGAGGAGATCGCCCTCCATCAACTTAAAATGGAGGGTGAGCCCCGCCATCAAGCTGTGGATGCGGGCGAACGTCTTCCACCCTCGACCAAGATACATCACATCAGGGGCTAGGAATTCGGCGCGGACTCGCGTGCCGCTGATCCCACAGCCCCTCATGTGCAGTCTCAGTGTCTCGGGCGGGTCCAACTCCACCACGTCCGCAAACGGAGCTGGGAGTCGGAGGCGACGACGAGGCGCCCGGCGCAGCCTGACGAAGAACTCGCAAGGGTCGTCACCGGCATGGACCGCCGCGGGAAGAAGAGCCGCCATCGGAAGCGAAGCCGACGCGCCGCCTCGTCCACCTCTTCCCCGAGCGCCTCGACCTCGTCCTCGACCTTGTCCACGACCTCGCCCCCTCCCTCTTCCCCCTACGGCTGGCTCTGCCACCACGGGTGCGGGAGAGGGAGGGATGCGCTGTCTGGCGGCAACCCTCGCCGCCACCGATGAGGGACCAGGGTTCCCTTTCTCCATGGCGAATGGGAGGAAGGGGAGCAGAAGCTGTAGGAAGGAGGGGATGAGAGAATGCGGGATTCCGTCCTCCCTTCCCGCTCTTTATAAAGGAGCGAGGTGGGGGCTCGGCCGCCCCGCTCAGCGAATCAAGTCACGGAGAGAGCAGGGAGCTGGGGCCGACCCGCTGCCTCGACCCGTGACGGCCCAGTTTCCCGCCTCCGCCGTCCGCGACCCCTAGTGCATGGGAGCCGCGTGGCGGGCGTGCAGAACCGAGGCGATGAATGAGGCGGCCCCTCCCCACCCCGTGATCGTGGGGAGTGGATGCCTCGAAAACCGCCTGCGATCTCTCCCACGATGCCGCGTTTGACGCGTACCGTGCGGGGAGGGCGCGGTGGATGCAGAGTGAGTTATGGCGTGACCTAGGCCATGCGTGCCCGTGCACTATTTTGGGCCTGGCCCAACAGCGCTCGGCACCGTGTATGGCCCAGGCCCGGGGGCTCCTGTCGGTGTACTAAAGTAGGGGTACCTTAGTATCCCAAATTTGTGCACGGGCAGTCGCAGCGACCCGCGGCAAGGCTTGCCGGGCGACCGCCAAGACCCCCCGTGGTTCCTTTGGGGCCATTCAAGAACAAAGTATCCAAGAGCGAAACAAGGCCCCGGCAAGAGGAGCTTGCCGGGAAGGAGACAAGGCCCCGGCAAGAGGAGCTTGCCGGGAAGGAGACAAGGCCCCGACAAGAGGAGCTTGCCGGGAAGGAGACGAGACCCCGGCAAGAGGAGCTTGCCGGGAAGACAACCAAAGCATCTCAAGAAGCTCGCTACGGCGCACTGCGCGTCCCGACAAGACCCGGTGAGCGACAAGCTCCTGGACACGACAAGGCAACATCCGCGGCAAGGCGCTTGCCGCGGCAAGCTACTACTCCGCAGCCCGCGCTCCAGCTCACCCACCAACGTGTCGCTCTGGGACCGCTCCTGGCGTACGTGGCGGGAGGCTGTGTAGCCGGGGGCATGCGGTGGCAAGCAAGCGCTGACAAGATAGCCATTGTGGCAAACGGTGGCGTTCCTAGCGGTCCCTCTCTGTACCGTCTAGGTGACATAGACAGGCATTTAATGCCCTTGTCCCCTGCCGTCAGGGTTAGGTATGATACGACAGTTGTATCCGGTGGAGCCAACTACCACCTCTTTTACATTTTTACCCCCACCTCTGTTGCCACCTGTCGGTGACCCCTTAGACATATAAAAGGAGGCCCGTGCGCAACAGAGAGGGGGGGACGGCCATTCTCAAGCTCGGTCTCGCCAGCTGCTTGAGTGTACTGTAGCACTCATCGCTCCTGAGCGAAAACTCAATACAACCACCAAAGCAGGAGTAGGGTTTTACGCATCCGTGCGGCCCGAACCTGGGTAAATCGATCGTCTCGCTCGTGCGTTCGCCTCGATCTGCTCTTTGTGCATCCACCGCCCCCTGCCGAACCGAAAGGGGCTCGGTCCACCGATCCCCATAGGCGTATGAGGGATCAGCAACCCCCGACAAATAACCTTTTAGTACATGAAGAAGAAAGATTATTGAAAGTTCTAACGAAGAACTGAGTTGCTATTGGATATACTCTTGATGAATTAAAGGGCATTAGTCCCACTCTATGTCAGGACAAAATTAATATGGAACCTGATGCTAAACCCGTTGTTGATCACCAACGTCGGTTAAATCCGAAGATGAAAGAAGTGGTAAGAACGGAAATATTAAAACTTCTGGAAGCAGGTATAATCTATCCTATAGTTGATAGTAGATGGGTAAGTCCTGTTCATTGTGTTCCTAAGAAAGGAGGTATAACAATTGTTCCTAATGATAAGAATGAACTTATTCCATAAAGAATTGTTACAGGCTATAGAATGGTAATAGATTTTAGAAAATTAAACAAAGCAACTATAAAAGATCATTACCCTTTGCCTTTTTATTGATCAAATGCTTGAAAGATTATCTAAGCACACACACACTTTTGCTTCTTGACGGATATTCTGGCTTTTCACTTATTCCTGTTTCTCAACCTGATCAAGAAAAGACCACTTTTACTTGTCCTTTTGGAACCTATGCTTATAGACGTATGCCTTTTGGTTTATGTAATGCACCTGCTACCTTTCAAAGATGTATGACTGCTATATTCTTTGACTTTTGTGAAAAGATTGTTGAGATTTTCATGGATGACTTTTCTGTTTATGGGAAGTCTTTTGATGATTGTTTAAGCAATCTTGATCAAGTTTTGCAGAGATGTGAACAAACAAATCTTGTCTTGAATTGGGAGAAGTGCCACTTTATGGTTAATGAAGGCATTGTCTTGGGTCATAAAATTTCTGAAAGAGGTATTGAAGTGGACAAAGCTAAGGTTGATGCAATTGAGAAAATGCCATGTCCTAAAGATATAAAAGGTATTCGTAGTTTCTTAGGTCATGCTGGTTTCTATTGGAGATTTATCAAAGACTTTTCAAAAATTTCTAGGCCTCTTACTAGTCTCTTGCAAAAGGATCTTCCTTTTGTTTTTGATGACGATTGTTTATAAGCCTTTGAAACACTTAAGGAAGCTTTAATTTCTGCACCTATTGTTCAACCACCTGATTGGAACTTGCCTTTTGAAATTATGCATGATGCTAGTGATTATGCTGTTGGTGCTGTTTTAGGACAAAGAGTTGATAAAAAACTTAATGTAATTCATTATGCTAGTAACACTCTAAATAGTGCCCAAAGAAATTATGCTACTACTGAAAAAAATTCTTAGCAGTGTTGTTTGCTCGTGATTAGTTTAGACCTTATATTGTAGATTCCAAAGTAACTGTTCACACAGACCATGCTGCTATTAAATATCTTATGGAAAAGAAAGATGCTAAACCTAAACTTATTCGATGGGTTCTCTTTTTACAAGAATTTGACTTACATATCATTGATAGAAAAGGAGCCAAGAACCCAGTAGCTAATAATTTATCCAGGCTTGAAAATGTGCTTGATGACCCACTACCTATTGATGATAGTTTTCCTGATGAGCAGTTTGTTGGGGAACGCAGTATTTCAAAACAATTCCTACGATCATGCTAGATCTATCTAGGTGATGCATAGCAACGAGAGGGGAGAGTGTGTCCATGTACCCTCATAGACCGAAAGCGGAAGCGTTGAGTAACACAGTTGATGTAGTCGAACATCTTCGCGATTCAACCGATCCAAGCACCAAACATACGACGCCTTCGTGTTCAGAAAACGTTCAACTCGATGACGTCCCTCGAACTCTTGATCCAGTTGAGGACGAGGGAGAGTTTCATCAGCACGACGGCGTGTTGACGGGATGATGAAATTACCGGCGCAGGGCTTCGCCTAAGCACTACAACGACATTACCGAGGTGTGTAACTCTGGAGGGGGCACCGCACACGGCTAAGCGAAGACTTGGTGTGTCTTTGGGGTGCCCCCTCCTACGTGTATAAAGGGGGGAGGAGAGGTGACCGGCCCAAGGGGGGGCGCGCCAAGGGAGGAGTCCTACTTGGACTCCCGATCCAAGTAGGATTTGCCCCTCCTTTCCTTTTTGGTGAAGGGGGTAGGGGAGAGAGGTGGAGGAGAAGAAGGAAAGGGGGCCCGCCCCCCAACCCTAGTCCAATTCGGTTTGGGCTTGGGAGGGCGCCTCGACCTAGCCGCCGCCTCCTCTCACCACTAGGGCCCATAAAGGCCCATTAACTCCCCGGGGGGGGGGGGGGGGGGGTTCCGTAACCCCCCAGTATTCCGGAAAATGTCCGAACCTTTCCGAAACCATTCTGGTGTCCATAACCTTCCAATATAACAATCTTTACGTCTCGACCATTTCGAGACTCCTCGTCATGTCCGTGATCTCCTCCGGGACTCCGAACAAACTTCGGTTCATCAAATCACATAACTCATAATACAAATCGTCATCGAACGTTAAGCGTGCGAACCCTATGGGTTCGAGAACTATGTAGACATGACCGAGACACATCTCCGGTCAATAACCAATAGAGGAACCTAGATGCTAATATTGGTTCCTACATATTCTACGAAGATCTTTATCGGTCAAACCGCATAACAACATACGTTGTTCCCTTTTTCATCGATATGTTACTTGCCCGATATTCGACCGTCGGTATCATCATACCTAGTTCAATCTCGTCACCGACAAGTCTCTTTACTCGTTCTGTAATGCATCATCCCGTAACTAACTCATTAGTCACCTTGCTTGCAAGGCTCATAGTGATGTGCATTACCGGGAGGGCCCAGATATACCTCTCCGATACACGGAGTGACAAATCCTAATCTCGATCTATGCCAACTCAACAAACACCATTGGAGACATCTGTAGATCATCTTTATAATCACCCAGTTATGTTGTGACGTTTGATAGCACACAAGGTGTTCCTCCAGTATTTGGGAGTTGCATAATCTCATAGTCAGAGGAACATGTATAAGTCACAAAGAAAGCAATAGCAATAAAACTAAACGATCATAATGCTAAGCTAACGGATGGGTCTTGTCCATCACATCATTCTCTAATGATGTGATCCCGTTCATCAAATGACAACACATGTCTATGGTTAGGAAACTTAACCATCTTTGATTAACGAGCTAGTCAAGTAGAGGCATACTAGGGACACTCAGTTTTGTATATGTATTCACATATGCACTAAGTTTCCGGTTAATACAACTCTAGCATGAATAATAAACATTTATCATGATATAAGGACATGTAAATAACAACTTTATTATTGCCTCTAGGGCATATTTCCTTCAGTCTCCCACTTGCACTAGAGTCAATAATCTAGATCCTTTTGGAGCTTGCACACTTTGCTAGCACCTTTTGGATCGAAAAAAAATCTTCTGGTTGCATCATATACAACTCTTGTTTGAGATATCCATTAAGGAACCATTTTCCAAATTTCATAATCATAAAATGCGCAATTTCTAACATGATTCGGATAGACTTAAGCATCGCCACAGGTGAGAAGGTCTCATCGTAGTTAACTCCTTGAACTTGTCAAAAATCTTTCGCAACAAGTCGAGCTTTGTAGACAGTAACATTACCGTTAGCGTCAGTCGCCTTCTTGAAGATCCACTTATCCTCCATGGCTTGCCGATCATCGGGAAAGTCAACCAAAGTCCACACTTTGTTCTCATACATGGATCCCATATCAGATTTCATGGCCTCAAGCCATTTCACGGAATCTGGGCTCATCATCGCTTCCTCATAGTTCGTAGGTTCGTCATGGTCAAGTAACATGACCTCCAGAACATGATTACCATACCACTCTGGTGCGGACCTTACTCTGGTTGACCTACGAGGTTCGGTAGTAACTTGATCAGAAGTTTCATGATCATTATCATTAGCTTCCTCACTGATTGGTGTAGGAATCACTAGAACTGATTCTTGTGATGAACTATTTTCCAATAAGGGAGCGGGTACAATTACCTCATCAAGTTCTACATTCCTCCCACCTACTTCTTTCGAGAGAAACTCCTTCTCTAGAAAGGATCCATTCTTAGCAATGAATATTTTTTCTTCGGATCTATGATAGAAGGTGTACCCAACTGTCTCCTTTGGGTATCCTGCAAAGACACATTTCTCCGATTTGGTTTCGAGCTTATCAGGTTGAAGCTTTTTCACATAAGCATCGCGGCCCCAAACTTTAAGAAATGATAACTTGGGTTTCTTGCCAAACCACAGTTCATACGGTGTCGTCTCAATGGATTTAGATGGTGCCCTATTTAACGTGAATGCAGCCATCTCTAAAGCATAACCCTAAAATGATAGCGATAAATCAGTAAGAGACATCATAGATCGCACCATATCTAATAAAGTGTGGTTACGACATTCGGACACACCATTACGCTGTGGTGTTCCAGGTGGCGTGAGTTGCGAAATAATTCCACATTGTTTCAAATGAAGACCAAACTCATAACTCAAATGTTCGCCTCCATGATCAGATCGTAGAAACTTTATTTTCTTGTTACGATGATTTTCCACTTCACTCTGAAATTCTTTGAACTTTTCAAATGTTTTAGACTTATGTTTCATCAAGTAGATATACCCATATCTGCTCAAATCATTTGTGAAGGTCAGAAAATAACGATACTCGTCCCGAGCCTCAACACTCACGAGACTGCATACATCAGTATGTATTATTTCCAATAAGTCAGTTGCTCGCTCCATTGTTCCGGAGAACGGAGTCTTAGTCATCTTGCTCATGAGGCATGGTTCGTAAGCATCAAGTGATTCATAATCAAGTGATTCCAAAAGCCCATCAGCATGGAGTTTCTTCATGCGCTTTACACCAATATGACCTAAACGGCAGTGCCACAAATAAGTTGCACTGTCATTATTAAACTTGTATCTTTTGGCTTCAATATTATGAATATGTGTATCACTACTATCGAGATTCAACAAAAATAGACCACTCATCAAGGGTGCATGACCATAAACGATATTACTCATATAAATAGAACAACCATTATTCTCTGATTTAAATGAATAACCGTATCACATCAAGCAAGATCCAGATATAATGTTCATGCTTAATGCTGGCACCAAATAACAATTATTCAGGTCTAAAACTAATCCCGAAGCTAGATGTAGAGGTAGCATGTCGACGGTGATCACATCGACTTTGGAACCATTTCCCACGCGCATCGTCACCTCGTCCTTAGCCAATCTTCGTTTAATCCGTAGCCCCTGTTTCGAGTTGCAAATATGAGCAACGGAACCAGTCTCAAATACCCAGGCGCTGCTACGAGGATTAGTAAGGTAAACATCAATAACATGTATATCAAATATACCTTTCACTTTGCCATCCTTCTTATCTGCCAAATACTTGGGGCAGTTCCGCTTCTAGTGACTAGTACCTTTGCAGTAGAAGCACTCAGTCTCAGGGTTAGGTCCAGACTTGGCCTTCTTCACTTGAGCAGCAACTTGTTTGCCATTCTTCTTGAAGTTCCCCGTCTTCCCTCTGCCCTTTTTCTTGAAACTGGTGGTCTTATTAACCATCAACACTTGATGCTCCTGCTTGATTTCTACCTCCGCAGCCTTTAGCATTGCGAAGAGCTCGAGAATCATCCTATCCATCTCTTGCATATTATAGTTCATCACGAAGCTTTTGTAGCTTGGTGGCAGTGATTGAAGAAATCTGTCAATGACACTATCATCAGGAAGATTAACTCCCAGTTGAGTCAAGTGGTTTAGGTACCCAGGCATTCTGAGTATATGTTCACTGGCTGAACTATTCTCCTCCATCTTACAGCTATAGAACTTATTGGAGACTTCATATCTCTCAATTTGGGCATTTGCTTGAAATATTAACTTCAACTCCTGGAACATCTCATATGCTGCATGACGTTCAAAATGGCGTTGAAGTCCCGATTCTAAGCCGCACAACATGGCACACTGAACTATTGAGTTGTCATCATCTTTGCTCTACCGGACGTTCATAACATCTGGAGTTGCTCCTGCAGCGGGTTTTGCACCTAGCGGTGCTTCCAGGACGTAATTCTGCTGCGCGGCAATGAGGATAATCCTCAAGTTATGGACCCAGTCCATGTAGTTGATACCATCATCTTTCAACTTAGCTTTCTCTACGAACGCATTAAAATTCAAGGGAACAGTAGCACGGGCCATTGATCTACAACAACATAGACATGCAAATAGTATCAGGTACTAGGTTCATGATAAATTAAAGTTCAATTAATCATATTACTTAAGAACTCCTACTCAGATAGACATGCCTCTAGTCATCTAAATGATCACGTGATCCATATCAACTAAACCATGTCCGATCATCACGTGAGATGGAGTAGTTTTCAATGGTGAACATCACTGTGTTGATCATATCTACTATATGATTCACGTTCGACCTTTCGGTCTCAGTGTTCCGAGGCCATATCTGCATATGCTAGGCTCGTCAATTAACCTGAGTATTCTGCACGTGCAAAACTGGTTTGCACCCGTTGTATGTGAACGTAGAGCTTATCACACCCGACCATCACGTGGTGTCTCGGCACGACGAACTGTAGCAACGGTGCATACTCAGGGAGAACACTTAGACCTTGAAATTTAGTAAGGGATCATCTTATAATGCTACCGCCGTACGAAGCAAAATAAGATGCATAAAGGATAAACATCACATGCAATCAAAATAAGTGATATGATATGGCCATCATCATCTTGTGCTTTTTGATCTCCATCTTCAATGCATCGTTATGATCACTATCGTCACCGGCTTGACACCTTGATCTCCATTGTAGCATCGTTGTCGTCTCGCCAACTATTGCTTCTATGACCATCGCTACCTCTTAGTGATAAAGTAAAGCAATTACATGGTGATTGCATTTCATACAATAAAATGACAACCATAAAGCTCCTGCCAGTTGCCGACAACTTTTACAAAACATGATCATCTCATACAACAATTTATATCTCATCATGTCTTGACCATATCACATCACAACATGCCCTGCAAAAACAAGCTAGATGTCATCTACTTTATTGTTGCAAGTTTTACGTGGCTGCTACGGGCCGAGCAAGAACCGTTCTAACCTACACATCAAAACCACAATGATTTTTCGTCAAGTGTGCTGTTTTAACCTTCAACAAGAACCGGGCATAGTCAAACTCGATTCAACTAAAGTTGGAGAAACAGACACCCGCCAGCCACCTATGTGCAAAGCACGTCGGTAAAACCAGTCTCATGAACACGGTCATTTAATGTCAGTCCGGGCCGCTTCATCCAACAAGATCGCCGAATCAAAGTAAGACATTGTTGGTAAGTAGTATGACTATTATCCCCGCAACTCATTGTGTTATACTCATGCATATAACATCTACGCATAGACCAGGCTCGGACGCCACTGTTGGGGAACACAGTATTTCAAAAAAATTCCTACGATCACGCAAGATCTATCTAGGTGATGCATAGCAATGAGAGGGGAGAGTGTGTCCACGTACCCTCGTAGACCGAAAGCGGAAGAGTTTAGTAACACGGTTGATGTAGTCGAACGTCTTTGCGATTCAACGATCCAAGCACCGAACGTACGACACCTCCGTGTTCAGCACACGTTTAGCTTGATGACGTCCCTCGAGCTCTTGATCCAGTTGAGGACGAGGTAGAGTTTCATCAGCATGATGACGTGTTGATGGTAATGATGAAGTTACCGGCGCAGGGCTTCACCTAAGCACTACAATGATATTACCGAGGTGTTTAACTGTGGAGGGGGGCGCCACACACGGCTAAGAGAAGACTTGGTGCGTGTTTGGGTTGCCCCCTCCCACGCATATAAAGGGGGAGGAGAGGTGGCCGGCCCAAGGGGGGCGCACCAAGGGGGGAGTCCTACTTGGACTCCCTGTCCAAGTAGGATTCGACCCCCACCTTTCCTTTCCCGAGAAGGGGGGAAGGGGAAAGAGGTGGAGGAGAAGAAGGAAAGGGGGGCCGCCCCCCAACCCTAGTCCAATTCAGTTTGGACTTGGTAGGGCGTGCGCCTCCACCTGGCCACTGCCTCCTCTCTCCACCAGGGCCCATGAAGGCCCATTAACTCCCCCTGGGGGGGGGGGTCCGGTAACCCCCCGGTACTCCGGAAAATGTCCGAACCTTTCTGAAACTATTCTGGTGTCCAAACATAAACTTCCAATATATCAATCTTTACGTCTCGACCATTTCGAGACTCCTCGTCATGTCCGTGATCTCATCTGGGACTCCAAACAAACTTCGGTTCATCAAAGCACATAACTCATAATACAAATAGTCATCGAACGTTAAGTGTGCAGACCCTACGGGTTCGAGAACTATGTAGACATGACCGAGACACATCTACGGTCAATAACCAATGGCGGAACCTGTATGCTCATATTAGTTCCTACATATTCTATGAAGATCCTTATCGGTCAAACCGCATAACAACATACGTTCTTCCCTTTGTCATCGGTATGTTACTTGCCCGAGATTCGATCGTCGGTATCATCATACCTAGTTCAATCTCATCACCGGCAAGTCCCTTCACTCGTTCCGTAATGCATCATCTCGTAACTAACTCATTAGTCACATTGCTTGCAAGGCTCATAGTGATGTGCATTACCGAGAGGGCCCAGAGATACCTCTCCGATACACAGAGTGCCAAATCCTAATCTTTATCTATGCCAACTCAACAAACACCATTGTATACACCTGTAGAACATCTTTATAATCACCCAGTTACGTTGTGATGTTTGATAGCACACAAGGTGTTCCTCCCATATTCGGGAGTTGCATAATCTCATAGCCAAAGGAACATGTATAAGTCATGAAGAAAGCAATAGCAATAAAACTAAACGATCATAATGCTAAGCTAACAGATGGGTCTTGTCCGTCACATCATTCTCTAATGATGTGATCCCAGTCATCAAATGACAACACATGTCTATGGTTAGGAAACTTAACCATCTTTGATTAACGAGCTAGTCAAGTGGAGGCATACTAGGGACACTCAGTTTTGTGTATGTATTCACACATGCACTAAGTTTTCGGTTAATACAATTCTAGCATGAATAATAAACATTTATCATGATATAAGGAAATATAAATAACAACTTTATTATTGCCTCTAGGGCATATTTCCTTCATAGTTAGCTGCAATAAATGTTTCTCATAGTACTCCTTGGTATGTTGACTATGCTAATTACATTGTTGCTAAATATTTACCACCTAGCTTTACTTACCAACAAAAGAAAAAAAATCTTCTATCATTTAAGACATTACTTTTGGGATGACCCACATCTTTATAAAGAAGGAGTAGATGGTATTATTAGATGTTGTGTACCTGAGCATGAACAGGGACAAATCCTACGGAAATGTCACTCCGAAGCTTATGGAGGGCATCATGCTGGAGATAGAACCGCTCATAAGGTATATCAGTCTAGATTTTATTGGCCTTCTCTCTTCAAGGATGCCCATAAGTTTGTTGATACGTCTCCAATGTATCTATAATTTTTGATTGCTCCATGCTATATTATCTACTGTTTTGGACATTATTGGGCTTTATTATCCACTTTTATATTATTTTCGGGACTAACCTATTAACCGGAGGCCCAGCCCAGAATTGCTATTTTTGCCTATTTTAGGGTTTCAAAGAAAAGGAATATCAAACGGAGTCCAAACGGAATGAAACCTTCGGGAACGTGATTTTCTAACCGAACATGATCCAGGAGACTTGGACCCTACGTCAAGAAACAAAGGAGGAGGCCACGAGGTAGGGGGCGCGCCTACCCCCCAGGCGCGCCCTCCACCCTTGTGGGCCCCCTGTTGCTCCACTGACGTACTCCTTCCTCCTATATATAGCTACGTACCCCTAAACAATCAGATACGGAGGCAAAACCCTAATTCCACCACCGTAACTTTCTCTATCCACGAGATCCCATCTTGGGGCCTGTTTCGGAGCTCCGCCGGAGGGGGCATCCATCACGGAGGGCTTCTACATCAACACCATAGCCTCTCCGATGAAGTGTGAGTAGTTTACCTCAGACATTCGGGTCCATAGTTATTAGCTAGATGGCTTCTTCTCTCTTTTTGGATCTCAATAGAATGTTCTCCACCTCTCTTGTGGAGATCTATTCGATGTAATCTTCTTTTTGCGGTGTGTCTGTTGAGACCGATGAATTGTGGGTTTATGATCAAGATTATCTATGAACAATATTTGAATCTCCTCTGAATTATTTTATGTATGATTGGTTATCTTTACAAGTCTCTTTGAATTATCAGTTTGGTTTGGCCTACTAGATTGATCTTTCTTGCAATGGGAGAAGTTCTTAGCTTTGGGTTCAATCTTGTGGTGTCCTTTCCCAGTGACAGTAGGGGCAACAAGGCACGTATTGTATTGTTGCCATCGAGGATAACTATATGGTTTTTTTATCATATTGCATGAATCTATCCCTCTACATCATGTCATCTTGCTTAAGGCGTTACTCTATTTTCATGAACTTAATACTCTAGATGTATGCTGAATAGCGGTCGATGAGTGGAGTAATAGTAGTAGATGTAGGCAGGAGTCGGTCTACTTGTCTTGGACGGGATGCCTATATACATGATCATACCTAGATATTCTCATAACTATGCTCAATTATGTCAATTGCTCAACAGTAATTTGTTCAACCACCGTAAAATACTTATGCTCTTGAGAGAAGCCACTAGTGAAACCTATGGCCCCTGGGTCTATCTTCATCATATTAATCTTCCAATATTTAGTTATTTCCTTTGCTTTTATTTTACTTTGCATCTCTATCATAAAAATACCAAAAATATTATCTTATCATATCTATCAGATCTCACTCTCGTAAGTGACCGTGAAGGGATTGACAACCCCTTATCGCGTTGGTTGCGAGGAGTTATTTGTTTTGTGCAGGTACGAGGGACTCGCGCGTATCCTCCTACTGGATTGATACCTTGGTTCTCAAAAACTGAGGGAAATACTTACGGTACTTTGCTGCATCATCCTTTCCTCTTCAAGGAAATCCAACGCAGTGCTCAAGAGGTAGCAGAGAAGAATTCTGGCGCCGTTGCCGGGGAGTCTATGCAAAAGTCAATATACCAAGTACCCATCACATACCCTTATCTCCCGCATTACATTATTTTCCATTTTATTCTCTCTTTCCTCTCCCCCACTTCACCCTTGCCGTTTTATTTGCCCTCTCTCTCTCTATCCTCCCTCTCTTTCTGTGTCCGCCTCTTTTCTGTTTGCTTGTCGTTATGGCTAGTCCCTTATCTACTCCATTGTCCCCTGAGTTTGAAGTCTTCCACTTCAAACAAAGACAAGGAGAAAACTTAAAAGATGCCTGGTCGAGGATAATGGAGTCTTATCGTAATTGTACCTTTGAAGTGAACCTGAGAATTTTGCTTCGCAATTTCTATGTTGGATTAAATATGTCTCATAGACAACTCTTGGATTGCGTTGCCAAAGGCAATTTTATTGAAATTGATCCCCATATTGTGCTTGAAATTATAGAAGGTATAGTGGGAACACTACCTCAACAAAAGGGGCCTCATCCTACCCAGGAAGAGACACAAGTTTTTGAAAAAAAATGTGAAGTCACTAAAATTTTACAGAAGTCTCTTGAACTCTTAAGAACGTTAGCGGAAATATTCGCCGCATGAATATCTTGATTACTCTTTGCAATAAGCGGTTGGATTCTTTAGATCTAAAAATTTCATAATATGAAGGGAAACGTAAAGAACCCCCTGGATTCGAGCTTGATTACGCTAAAAAGTAGAAAACTAAAGATGACAATACCTAGATCTATCCTTACTTATCAAGCCTAGTTAGGGGCGTTAAAGGATAGCGCTTGTTGGGAGGCAACCCAATTTTATTTTTATTCCTTGATTTTTGCTCCTGTTTAATAATAAATAATTTATCTAGCCTCTGTTTTGGTTTTTTTAGTGTTTGTGCCAAGTATAACCGTTGGGAAGACTTGGGGATAGTCTTGTTAATCTTGCTGTAAAAAACAGAAACTTTAGCGCTCACGAGAACTACTGCCATTTTTATTTGGAAAGTGGTATTTAGTTAATTATTTTTGGAGATGATTAATAGATAAATTACTCACGTCCATAAATTTATTTTAGAATTTTTGGGGTTCCAGATCTTGCGCTAGCTACAGATTACTACAGACTGTTCTGTTTTTGACAGATTCTGTTTTTCGTGTGTTGTTTGCTTATCTTGATGAATCTATGGCTAGTAAAATAGTTTATAAACCATAGAGAAGTTGGAATACAGTAGGTTTAACACCAATATAAATAAAGAATGAGTTCATTACAGTACCTTGAAGTGGTCTTTTGTTTTCTTTCGCTAACGGAGCTCACGAGATTTTCTACTTTGAGTTTTGTGTTGTGAAGGTTTTGGGTAAAGATTTGATGGATTATGTAACAAGGAGTGGCAAGAGACTAATCTTGGGTATGTACATGGCACCCCCAAGATAATCTAAGGACACCTAAAAGCCAAAGCTTGGGGATGCCCCGGAAGGCATCCCCTCTTTCGTCTACTTCTATCGGTAACTTTACTTGGAGCTATATTTTTATTAACCACATGATATGTGTTTTGCTTGGAGCGTCTTGTATGATTTGAGTCTTTGCTTTTTAGTTTACCACAATCATCCTTGCTGTACACACCTTTTGAGAGAGCCATACGTGATTTGGAATTTGTCAGAATACTCTATGTGCTTCACTTATATCTTTTTGATTTATATAGTTTTGCTCTAGTACTTCACTTATATCTTTTAGAGCACGGTGGTGGATTTGTTCTATAGAAACTATTGATCTCTCATGCTTCACTTAGATTATTTTGAGAGTCTTAAATAGCATGGTAATTTGCTTTAATAATCCTAATATTCTTGGTACTCAAAGAATAGTTAAAAAATTTCTTATGAGTGTTTTGAATACTAAGAGAAGTTTGATGCTTGATGATTGTTTTGAGATATGGAGGTAATAATATCAAAGTCGTGCTAGTTGAGTAGTTGTGAATTTGTGAAATGCTTGTGTTGAAGTTTGCAAGTCCTGTAGCATGCACGTATGGTAAACGTTATGTCACAAATTTGAAACATGAGGTGTTATTTGATTGTCCTCCTTATGAGTGGCGGTCGGGGACGAGCGATGGTCTTTTCCTACCAATCTATCCCCCTAGGAGCATGTGCGTAGTGCTTGGTTTTGGATGACTTGTAGACTTTTGCAATAAGTATGTGAGTTCTTTATGACTAATGTTGAGTCCATGGATTATACACACTCTCACCCTTCCATCATTGCTAGCCTCTTCAGTACCGTGCATTGCCCTTTCTCACATTGAGAGTTGGTGCAAACTTCGCTGGTGCATCCAAACCCCGTGATATGATACACTCTTTCACACATAAACCTCCTTATATCTTCCTCAAAACAGCCACCATACCTACCTATTATGACATTTCCATAGCCATTCCGAGATATATTGCCATGCAACTTTCCACCATTCCGTTTATCATGACACATTCATCATTGTCATATTGCTTAGCATGATCATGTAGTTGACATAGTATTTGTGGCAAAGCCACCGTTCATAATTCTTTCATACATGTCACTCTTGGTTCATTGCATATCCCGGTACACCGCCGAAGGCATTCATATAGAGTCATCTTTTGTTCTAGTATCGAGTTGTAATCATTGAGATGTAAATAAATAGAAGTGTGATGATCATCATTTTTTAGAGCATTGTCCCAAGTGAGGAAATAAAAAAAAGAGAAAGAAAGGCCATAAAAAAGGCCCAAAAAATAATGATTGAGAGAAAAAGAGAGAAGGGACAATGTTACTATCCTTTGACACACTTGTGCTTCAAAGTAGCACCATAATCTTCATGATAGAGAGTCTTTTGTTTTGTCACTTTCATATACTAGTGGGAATTTTTCATTATAGAACTTGGCTTGTATATTCCAACAATGGGCCTCCTCAAGTGCCCTAGGTCTTCGTGAGCAAGCAAGTTGGATGCACACCCACTTAGTTTCTTTTGTTGAGCTTTCATATATTTATAGCTTTATTGCATCCGTTGCATGGCAATCCCTACTCCTTGCATTAACATCAATCGGTGGGCATCTCCATAGCCCACTATTTAGCCTTGTTGATGTAAGACTTTCTCCTTTTTTTCTTCTCCACATAACCCCCATCATATTCTATTCCACCCATAGTGCTATATCCACGGCTCGCACTCATATATTGCATGAAAGTTTATAGGTTTGAGATTACTAAAGTATGACACAGTTGCTTGGCTTGTCATCGGGGTTGTGCATGATGAGAGCATTCTTGTGTGACAAAAATGGAGCATGACTAAACTATTTGATTTTGTAGGGATGAACTTTCTTTCTCCATGTTATTTTGAGAAGACATGATTGCTTTGTTAGTATGCTTGAAGTATTATTATTTTTATGTCAATATGAAATTTTATCTTGAATCTTTCAGATCTGAATATTCATACCACAATTAAGAAGAATTACATTAAAAATTATGCCAAGTAGCACTCCACATAAAAAATTATCTTTTTATCATTTACCTACTTGAGGACGAGCAGGAATTAAGCTTTGGGATGCTTGATACGTCTCCAACATATCTATAATTTTTGATTGCTCCATGCTATAATATCTACTGTTTTGGACATTATTGGGCTTTATTATCCACTTTTATATTATTTTTTGGGACTAACCTATTAACCAGAGGCCCAACCCAGAATTGCTGTTTTTTTGCCTATTTTAGGGTTTTGAAGAAAAGGAATATCAAACGGAGTCCAAACGGAATGAAACCTTCGGGAACGTGATTTTCTCACCGAACATGATCCAAGAAACTTGGACCCTACGTCAAGAAACAAAAGAGGAGGCCATGAGGTAGGGGGGCACGCCTACCCCCTGGCGTGCCCTCCACCCTCGTGGGTCCCCTGTTGCTCCACTTACGTACTCCTTCCTCCTATATATACCTACGTACCCCCAAACGATCAGATAAGGAGTCAAAACCCTAATTCCACTGCCGTAACTTTCTGTATCCACAAGATCCCATCTTGGGGACTGTTCCGGAGCTCCACCGGAGGGGGCATCCATCATGGAGGGCTTCTACATCAACACCATAACCTCTCCAATGAAGTGTGAGTAGTTTACCTCAGACCTTCGGGTCCATAGTTATTAGCTAGATGACTTCTTCTCTCTTTTTGGATCTCAATACAATGTTCTCCCCCTCTCTTGTGGAGATCTATTCGATGTAATCTTCTTTTTGCGGTGTGTTTGTTGAGACCGATGAATTGTGGGTTTATGATCAAGATTATATATGAACAATATTTGAATCTCCTCTGAATTCTTTTATGTATGATTGGTTATCTTTGCAAGTCTCTTCGAATTATCAGTTTGGTTTGGCCTACTAGATCGATCTTTCTTGCAATGGGAGAAGTGCTTAGCTTTGGGTTCGATCTTGCGGTGTCCTTTCCCAGTGACAGTAGGGGCAGCAAGACACATATTGTATTGTTGCCATCAAGGATAACAAGATGGGTTTTTTTATCATATTGCATGAATCAATCCCTCTACATCATGTCATCTTGCTTAAGGCGTTACTCTGTTTCATGAACTTAATACTCTAGATGCATGCTGGATAGCGGTCGATAAGTGGAGTAATACTAGTAGATGTAGGCACGAGTCGGTCTACTTGTCTTGGACGTGATGCCTATATACATGATCATACCTAGATATTCTCATAACTATGCTCAATTCTGTCAATTGCTCAACAGTAATTTGTTCACCCACCGTAAAATACTTATGCTCTTGAGAGAAGCCACTAGTGAAACCTATGGCCACCGGGTCTACCTTCATCATATTAATCTTCCAATACCTAGTTATTTCCTTTGATTTTTTTACTTTGCTTTTATTTTACTTTGCATCTCTATCATAAAAATACCAAAAATATTATCTTATCATATCTATCAGATGTCACTCTCGTAAGTGACTGTGAAGGGATTGACAACCCCTTATCGCGTTGATTGCGAGGAGTTATTTGTTTTGTGCAGGTACGAGGGACTCGCGCGTAGCCTCCTACTGGATTGATACGTTGGTTCTCAAAAACTGAGGGAAATACTTACGCTACTTTGCTGCATCATCCTTTCCTCTTCAAGGAAATCCAACGCAGTGCTCAAGAGGTAGCATTCGTCTTATCTTGGGATTAATGTCAAAGAATAGGTAATATCAATAAGCGTCATGGAATGGCTACGAATTATTCACTTGTTGTTGAGACGTTTGATGTTTGGGGATTTGATAACATGGGACCTTTTCCTTCCTCTAATGGGTATACACATATTTTGGTTGCTGTTGATTATGTTACTAAATGGGTAGAAGCTTTTCCAACCAGTAGTGCTGATCACAACACCTCTATTAAAATGCTTAAGGACGTTATTTTCCCAAGGTTTGGAGTCCCTAGATATTTAATGACTGATGGTGGTTCACACTTTATTCATGGTGCTTTCCGTAAAATGCTTTCCAAGTATGATGTTAACCATAGAATCGCATCACCATATCACCCTCAGCCTAGTGGTCAAGTTGAACTTAGCAATAGAGAAATAAAATTAATTTTGCAAAAGACTGTCAATAGGTCCAGGAAGAATTGGTCTAAGAAATTAGATGATGAACTTTGGGCTGATAGAACAACATATAAAAATCCTATGGGTATGTCTCCTTATAAAATGGTTTATGGAAAAGCTTGTCATTTGGCCCTTGAGTTAGAACATAGAGCATTTGGGGCAATCAAAGAACTCAATTATGACTTCAAGCTTGCTGGTGAAAAGAGGTTATTTGATATTATATCTCTAGATGAATGGAGAACCCAAGCTTATGAAAATGCAAAATTATTCAAAGAAAAAGTTAAAAGATGGCATGACAAAAGAATCCAAAAGCGTGAGTTTAAAGTCGGAGAATATGTTCTTTTTTACAACTCCCGTTTCAGGTTCTTTGCAGGAAAATTCCTCTCAAAATGGGAAGGCCCATATGTCATCGAGGAGGTTTATCAGTCTGGAGCCATCAAAATAAATAATTTCGAAGGTACTAACTCGAAGGTTGTCAATGGGCAACGAATAAAGCATTATATCTCAGGTAGCCTATTAATGTTGAAAGTAATATTATGCAAACTTTGACGCCGGAAGAACACATAAAAGAGTCCTTCCGGAACACTCTAGAATCATGAAAATAAGGAGGTACGTGATACGGTAAGTAAACGGACTCCCAAATATCCACAAAAATATTTTTTTATCAGTTTTGGAATATTTAATTTTTTTTGGAAATTAAGAAACTTCCACGAAGCATCCCCTGGTGGGCACAAGACACCAGGGCGCGCTAGGCTTACCTCGCGCGCCCAGGTGGGTTGTGCCTACCTGGGAAACCTTCTGGACTCCGTCTTTTTACCGTTTGCTTGTCCCCCAAGATAAAAAAAATCTATATATACGCCCCGAACCTGTTGAACACCGTATCACGGAGAAATCATCTCTTCTCTTTTCTTGTTGTTTTCTGCGTAGACCTGAAAATATGTCTTCCCAAGACTATGAGGGTGAGAGCTATGTTGCTGATCTCGTCACAAATCCCAAGTCATATGGGGATGAGGGGCACTATAGCTGGACCTCCGAAGAAGATGAAGATGAATCGATTCCTCCCCGGTTCAAAAATTAGAGCATGGAGGCATTATGCAAGAAGATAATAAAACTCGAGATAGATAACGACGAGTTGAGGATAGATAATTTTATTCTCCGTCAAAAACTGGAGGAAGCAAAGGGCAAACCCCCCACCTTTTCACCACCACCACTGCCATGGAAATCCGAGGACAAGATCTCTTCTTCTTCACCAACATCACCTTCTTCACCACTAAAAGAGAATTGAGTATCGGGTATGGGCACTCCCCTTGGCTTTCGCCAAGCTTGGGGGAGGTTCCCCGGTATCGTATCATCTCACTATCTTTTTTCTTTTACTTATTTTAGTTAGATCTTTTTCTTTAGATGAATAAATGTTCAGTTCGATCCTTTCTTCTTTGAGAGTTTGCTTAGTGATCTATCCTTGTAATCGTGTACAAGTTATATAATAAAGTTTAGTCTGAGTTTTTGCTTTCTTTACTTTCATGTTGCAAATAAGAGAAAAGAAACGAAGAAAGAAAAAGAGAAAGGAAACAAATAAAGAAAAGATTATATACTGATCCTATGGTAGGTGATGGCACCACATAAGGAAAAGTATAAGTAGAAAATTTTATTAGAGATTGACAAACATAGCATTAGTCAATGATGCAACTCATGAAAGAATTAATGAGGGAAGATAACATTCACATATAAATATACTATCCTAGAAATCATTTGTGATTGTGAGCCCTCATCAAAATATTATATGCCAAAATTGTTGACGTTGGGCAAGGAAGACAACTTAATGATTTATGCTTGTTCATATTCACAAAGAAGTCATATTGTCATGGATTCTTTAACATGTGGTGCTTGCCCCTATCTTTGCTAGCCAAAAATTCCGCACTAAGTAGAGATACTACTTGTGCATC
Organism: Triticum monococcum; assembly: GCA_034509565.1. NCBI lineage: Eukaryota > Viridiplantae > Streptophyta > Magnoliopsida > Poales > Poaceae > Triticum > Triticum monococcum. The sequence continues at coordinate 613,353,421 of CM067842.1, forward strand.
CAAAAAACCCTTAAACCCAAATATCATTTTCCAGAGTCCACCATACCTACCTAGGGATTGAGCAAGATCCCTCAAGTAAGTTGTCATCGGTGCAAAAAGGCAACAAAAATTGCTTCTAAAAGTGTGAGATCATTTAGTGTAAGAGAAAATTGAGCGTTGTACGAACTTGTGATGGTGAAGAATAAAAGCGACAGACTGCATAATAAAGGTTGCTATCACAAGGGCAATGTAACGTGACGTTCTTTTGCACTAAGGGATTGAGCATGCAAACAAATAAGCGCATGGCAACCTCTGCTTCCCTCTGCGAAGGGCCTATATTTTACTTTTATGTAAGAGTCAATTTCTCTCTATTCCTTTTATTTTTCTCCTTTGGCGAGCATCATGTGGTGAGGAAAGATCTAGGAACATATGTCTAGTTGAATATGGGTGGCATGAGTTATTATTGTTGCCATCACCCTTGAGGTGAGTATGTTGGGAGGCGAAACCATAAGCCCCTATCTTTCTATGTGTCTGGTTGAAACGTTTTGCTCATGTCTATGCGGTGAGTGTTAGCAATCATAGAAGACTATATGATGATTGAGTATGTGGACTTGCCTAAAGGCCCCGACACGTGACCCTTGATACGTCCATTTTGCATCATGCTTTTATACCGATATTTATTGCATTATGGGCTATTATTACACATTATGTCACAATACTTATACCTATTGTCTCTTATTTTACAAGGTTTACACGAAGAGGGAGAATGCCGGCAGCTAGAATTCTGGGCTGGAAAAGGACCAAATATTAGAGACCTATTCTGCACAACTCCAAAAGTCCTGAAACTCCACGGGAGTCGTTTTTAGAATATATAAAAAATATTGGGCGAAGGAAGCACCAGAGGGGGGCCACCCACCATCCACAAGGGTGGGGGTGCGCCCTACCCCCTGGGCGCTCCCCCTGTCTCGTGGGCCCCCTGGCAGGCCTCCGGCGCCCATCTTTGGCTATATGAAGTCTTTCTCCCTGAAAAAAAATCATAAGCAAGCTCTCAGGACGAAACTCTGCCGCCACGAGGCGGAACCTTGGCGGAACCAATCTAGGGTTCCGGCGGAGCTGTTCTGCCGGGGAAACATCCCTTTGGGAGGGGAAATCATCACCATCGTCATCACCATCGATCCTCTCATCGGGAGGGGGTCAATCTCCATCAACATCTTCACCAACACCATCTCATCCCAAACCTTAGTTCATCTCTTGTATCCAATCTTTGTCTCAAAACCTCAGATTGGTAGCTGTGGGTTGCTAGTAGTGTTGATTACTCCTTGTAGTTGATGCTAGTTGGTTTACTTGGTGGAAGATCATATGTTCATATTCTTTATGAATATTAATACCCCTCTGATTATGAACATGAATATGGTTTGTGAGTAGTTACGTTTGTTCCTGAGGACATGGGAGAAGTCTTGCTATAAGTAGTCATGTGAATTTGGTATTCATTCGATATTTTGATGAGTTGTATGTTGTCTTTCCTCTAGTGGTGTCATGTGAACGTCGACTACATGAAACTTCACCATTGTTTGGGCCTAGGGGAAGGCATTGGGAAGTAATAAGTAGATGATGGGTTGCTAGAGTGACAGAAGCTTAAACCCTAGTTTATGCGTTGCTTCGTAAGGGGCTGATTTGGATCCATATGTTTCATGCTATGGTTAGTTTTACCTTAATACTTATTTTGTAGTTGCGGATGCTTGCAAGAGGGGTTAATCATAAGTGCGATGCTTGTCCAAGTAAGGGCAGTACCCAAGCACCGGTCCACCCACATATCAAATTATCAAAGTACCAAACGCGAATCATATGAGGTTGATGAAAACTAGCTTGACGATAATTCTCATGTGTCCTCGGGAGCGCTTTCCTTTATATAAGAGGTTGTCCAGGTTTGTCCTTTGCTACAAAAGTATTGTGCCATCTTGCTGCACCTTATTTACTTTTATTACTTGTTACTCGTTACCAATTACCTTATCACAAAACTATCTGTTACCGATAATTTCAATGCTTGTAGAGAATACCTTACTGAAAACTGCTTATTATTTCCTTCTGCTCCTTGTTGGGTTCGACACTCTTACTTATCAAAAGTACTAAGATAGATCCCCTATACTTGTGGGTCATCAAGACTCTTTTCTGGCGCCGTTGCCGGGGAGTGAAGCGCCTTTGGTAAGGAAAAATTTATATAGTCTGCTGAAATTTACTTTCACTTGTTACTATGGAAAGTAATCCTTTTAGGGGCTTGTTCGGGGTATCTTCACCCCGACCAATAGAGAAAAGAGTTGCTCCTCAACCTACTGAACATGTTTATTTTGAAATTCCTTCGGGTATGATAGATAAACTGCTAGCTAATCCTTTTACATGAGATGGAACATTGCATCCCGATTTGCACATAATCTATGTGGATGAAGTTTGTGGATTATTTCAGCTTGCAGGTATGTCCGAGGATGTTATCAAGAAGAAGGTCTTACCTTTATCTTTGAAGGGAAAGAAATTGACATGGTTTAGGCTATTTGATGATATTGGATCATGGAACTACAACCGATTGAAATTGGAATTTCATCAGAAGTTTTATCCTATGCATGTGGTTCATCGTGATCGTAATTATATATATAATTTTTGGCCTCACAATGGAGAAAGCATCACTCAAGCTTGGGGGGCTTAAGTCAATGTTACATTCATGCCCCAATCATGAGCTCTCAAGAGAAATTATTATTCAAAAAAATTATGCTCGACTTTCTCTCAATAATCGCTCCATGCTCGATACTTCTTGTACTGGATCTTTTATGATGAAGACTATTGAATTCAAATGGGATTTATTGGAAAGAATTAAATGCAACTCTGAAGATTGGGAAATCAACGAAGGTAAGGAGTCAGGTATAACACCTAAGTTTGATTATGGTAAATCTTTTATGCATACCGATGCTTTTCATGAATTTAGCACTAAATATGGACTTGACTCTAAAATAGTAGCTTCTTTCTGTGAATCATTTGCTACTCATGTTGATCTCCCTAAGGATAAGTGGCTTAAATATCATCCTCCCATTGAATTAAAAGTATTTGAACCTATTAAAGTTGAAGAAAAGACTATCACTTATAATGTTGATCCTATTGTTCCTACCGCTTATATTGAGAAACAACCTTTCCCTGCTAGAATAAAGGATCATGCTAAAGCTTCAACTGTGGTTCGTAACAGTAATACTAGAACACCTAAAACCTCTGAGCAAATTAAATTTGAACCTAGTATTGCTATAGTTAAAGATCTCTTATCTGATAATATTGACGGGCATGTTATTTACTTTTGTGATGAAGCTGCTAGAATTGCTAGACCTGATACTAAGAATAAACATAGACCTGTTGTAGGCATGCCTATTACTTATGTTAAAATAGGAGATCATTGCTATCATGGCTTATGTGATATGGGTGCTAGTGCGAGTGCAATACCTCATTCTTTATATGAAGAAATTATGCATGATATTGCACCTGCTGAGATAGAAGGTATTGATCTTACAATTAAGCTTGCCAATAGAGATAATATTTCATCGATTGGGATTGTTAGAGATGTTGAAGTCTTGTGTGGGAAAGTTAAATATCCTGCTGATTTTCTTGTTCTTGGTTCCCCACAAGATGACTTTTGTCCCATTATATTTGGTAGACCCTTCTTGAATACTGTCAATGCTAAGATAGACTGCAAAAAGGATATTGTTTCTGTTGGTTTAGGGGATATGTCCCATGATTTTAATTTTGCTAAATTTCGTAGACAACCCCATGATAAAGAATTGCCTAGTAATGATGAAATTATTGGTCCTGCTTCTATTGCTGTGCCACCTAATGATCCTTTAGAACAATATTTGCTAGACCATGAAATGATATGTTTATGAATGAAAGAAGGGAAATATATGAAGTATTATTTAAACAGGGACCTATTTTGAAACACAACTTGCCTGTCGAAATTCTAGGGGATCCTCCTCCACCTAAGGGTGATCCCGTGTTTGAGCTTAAACCATTACCTAATACTCTTAAATATGCTTATCTTGATGAAAAGAAGATATATCCTGTTATTATTAGTGCTAACCTTTCAGAGCAATAAGAAGATAAATTATTGAAAACTCTGAAGAAGCACCGTGCTGCTATTGGATATACTCTTGATGATCTTAAGGGCATTAGTCCCACTCTATGCCAACACAAAATATAATTGGCAAAAGACGCTAAACCAGTTGTTGATCACCAACGACGGTTAAATCCTAAAATGAAAGAAGTGGTAAGAAAATAAATACTAATGCTTCTGGAGGCAGGTATAATTTATCCTGTTGCTGATAGTTAGTGGGTAAGTCCTGTCCATTGTGTCCATAACAAAGGAGGTATTATTGTTGTTCCTAATGATAAAGATGAATTGATCCCACAAAGACTTGTTACAGGTTATAGAATGGTAATTGATTTCCGCAAATCAAATAAAGCTACTAAAAAGGATCATTACCCCCTACCTTTCATTGCTCAAATGCTAGAAAGATTATCCAAGCATACACATTTTTGCTTTCTAGATGGTTATTCTGGTTTCTCTCAAATACTTGTGTCAAAAGAGGACCAGGAAAAGACCACTTTTACTTCCTCTTTTGGTACCTTTTCTTATAGACGTATGACTTTTGGTTTATGTAACGCACCTGCTACCTTTCAAAGATGTATGACTGTGATATTCTCTGACTTTTGTGAAAATATTGTTGAGGTATTCATGGATGACTTTTCTGTATATGGAACTTCTTTTGATGATTCCTTAAGCAAACTTGATCAAGTTTTGCAGAGATGTGAAGAAACTAGTCTTGTCTTGAATTGGGAGAAGTGCCACTTTATGGTTAATGAAGGTATTGTCTTGGGGCATATAATTTCGGAAAGAGATACCGAAGTTGATAAAGCTAAAGTTGATGCTATTGAAAAGATGCCGTGTCCAAAGGACATTAAAGGTATAAGAAGTTTCCTCTTGGTCATGCCGAATTTTATAGGAGGTTCATTAAAGACTTCTCAAAAATTTCCAGGCCTCTGACTAATGTCTTACAAAAAGATGTTCCTTTTGTCTTTGATGATGATTGTGTAGAAGCATTTGAAATACTTAAGAAAGCCTTGATTTCTGCACCTACTGTTCAGCCTCCTGATTGGAATTTACCCTTTGAAATTATGTGTGATGCTAGAGATTATGATGTAGGTGTTGTTCTAGGACAAAGAGTTGATAAGAAATTAAATGTTATTCAATATGCTAGTAAAACTCTAGACAGTGCTGAGAGAAATTATGCTACTACTGAAAAATAATTTTTAGCAGTTGTATTTTCTTGTGATAAGTTCAGACCTTATATTGTTGATTCTAAAGTAACTGTTCACACTGATTATGCTACTATTAAATATCTTATGGAAAAGAAAGATGCTAAACCTAGACTTATTAGATGGGTTCTCCTACTACAAGAATTTGATTTGCATATTATTGATAGAAAGGGAGCTGAGAACCCCATTGCAGACAACTTGTCTAGGTTAGAGAATGTTCTTGATGACCCACTACCTATTGATGATAGCTTTCCTGATGAACAATTACTTGTCATAAATGCTTCTCGTACTGCTCCATGGTATGCTGATAATGCTAATTATATTGTTGCTAAATTTATACCACCTAGTTTCACATACCAACAAAAGAAAAAGTTTTTCTATGATTTATGACATTACTTCTGGGATGACCCACACCTTTATAAAGAAGGAGTAGATGGTGTTATTAGACGTTGTGTACCTAAGCATGAACAGGAACAAATCCTACACAAGTGTCATTCCGAGGCTTATGGAGGACACCATGCTGGGGATAGAACTACACATAAGGTATTGCAATCCGGTTTTTATTGGCCTACTCTCTTCAAGGATACCCATAAGTTTGTCTTGTCTTGTGATGAATGTCAAAGAATTGGTAATATTAGTAGACATCAAGAAATGCCTATGAATTATTCACTTGTTATTGAACCATTTGATGTTTGGGGCTTTGATTATATGGGACTATTTTCTTCCTCTAATGGGTATACACATATTTTAGTTGCTGTTGATTACGTTACTAAGTGGGTAGAAGCTATTCCAACTAGTAGTGCTGATCATAACACCTCTATTAAGATGCTTAAAGAAGTTATTTTTCCGAGGTTTGGAGTCCCTCACTACAAAAAATACACTTCCGTGATGATACGTGTTTGTAAGAGTAGGTCGCATTTTCTGTCATTTTGATCAGTTGTTTGTCATTGTATTTGTATCCATGACGATTTTATGACAAAATCAAGACAGTCATACCTGTGCTGTCATAGAAGTGTTCCATGACATTACCAAAATTATCATCACGGAAGTGTCCACTTCCATGACCATAAATCCCGTGTCACAGAAGTGCTTTTGTCAAGGGTGACCGACACGTGGCATCCACCGTAACGGAACGCCGTTAAGCTATTGGGTCGGGTTTTGGATCTGATAACCCGTTAACAGCCCCGACCAATGGGGATTTTCCACGTGTAAAATCATCATTGGCTGGAGGAAACACGTGGCGTCTCATCGTTGGGACAGATGTCATCCACTCATTGGACAGAAGGCGCCTATGATACATCGACATGTGGCACGACCCAATAGAGGCCCATTCCTGTGAGAAGGCCGGCCCGTTTGACTTGGTCAAAAGGTGGCGGGTCGGGCCATGTAAAGCTTGTTAACGACCTGTTCGCATATAGCCCATTTACAGCCCGCTAACCCAAGGCCCGTTATGCCCTATCCGAATTAGGCCCAGTAGCATCATCTGGGCCACCCAATATGATTCCAGCCCGTTTTCACTTCTGGCCCATGTATGGCCCATGACGTCTTTCGGCACATATGAGGCCCTATGTAACTCTTGGCCTATTAACGCCCCGTGGTGAAACTGGCCCGTAATGAACAGTGTATCACTTTACACCCATTAACGGCCCCTGGTGAAACTGGCCCGTAATGAATAGTGTATTACTTTATACCCATTAACGGCCCGTTATTCCGTTGGGCCGTTTCCAGCCCATGTTATCTTTCGGCCTTTTCAGAGCCCATTTATTCTTGGGCTCATTTCTAGCATTCGTTTACTTATGGCCCGTTACTGTCATTTTCTGCATGTGGGCCAAATTCAGCCCATGGTTACAGTCGGCCCGTTTGTGGTCCGTTAATAAGTTGGGCCGTTTTCATAGCGTCATCAAATACGGCCTATTAACGGTGACCCGTTATGGTCGGCCCATGAGCAGACGATTCAAACTCTAGCCCGTTTACGGCCATAATGCGGTCTGTTTGGCCCATGTTTGGTCAATCGATCATACGGCCCGTATAAGGCCCATTGATGACACAACCCGCAGAAGGCCCATTCTTTCTATGGCCCGTAGAAGGCCCACTGTTTCTACGGCCAGTAGGAGGCCCAGTGTCATTACAGTAAATATTAGCCCATGGTTATTGTGGCCTAGTTTTAAAAAATAGGTTATTGCAGCCACTAGCTAACCGCGGAAAAAGAACTGCAATGACTACAAGCAAACAAATAAACAAGACAACAAGGAAATAAATAAGCAAGCAACTAACGCTAGGCTATCACGGCTATTACACATATTACATCCACTGGGCATCAAAGTTCGCCACCAGTGCAAATATAGGGAACAAAGCAGCATATCATATACACTGGTTGTCAAAGTTGGCGACCAGCGCAAATAAACGCCGCAGCAAAACAAATCCAGAACTAAAACCACTTCAGAAGATCTCAAGAAACAATATCCTGGGTACCCATAATGCTGGCAAGATGCTTAGCGAGCTTATTAACTTTCTCTTGTTTGGAACTTAAATCCTCCAGCGCTTGCTGTTGCACCAGAAAATATGCATCTGAATTCTGCAGGGACTTCCTTAGTCCTTCAGCTTCCTGTCGCAGCACATCTGATCGATGTCTTTCAACTTGAAGTTGAGACTCAAGAAGACGAACTGATTCAGGCAGCGAGTTCGAAGAGCTTGTGCCAGCAGTAGTGGCCAGTAACTCAAACACTACATCAAGACATGACTTTTGGGTTCCCTCACTGTTGTCAAGATAGTTTTTATCAGCTTTCTTGGAGACCAACAGGGATGTCTCACTATCTTGAACCTTATCTGCATTACTTCCTTTACCATTGGATAACGCGGTACTGTTCTCCAATATTTTGTCCGCATTCTAAAAGAGCAACAAGCAGACACATCACATGTTTACCATGTTGTATATGAAACTCATTTTGGTAAATGAGTTCAGTAGTAAAGTGGACAGGATAACAGCATGAAACAAACATATATCTATGTACCATGGTCACTTTATGGTCTATATCATTCTAGTTTTTGTTGCCAGATCAAGATAGAGACACATTTCAAATAATATTTGTTCAAGACAAAGCAGAATAGACAAAATATAAGTGTGGGTAACTATAGAGCAATAACAACACTTGTAATGTGCATGACATGAGAACATAATTGTTTATTCAATTGAAACCAAAATCAACATAGAGCAGGTTACAACAGCAAACCAGTTAAAGAAACAAGTTTAAAACATACCTGTTGCGCCATTGGAGTTTCAATTCCATCCTTCAAATTTGAAAATAGTTGGTATGAGTAAATACAGTAATGCAAGAGCGAAGGAGTATGAACCATAGCTATAGAACCTGACCTGAGAACAAATCTTCTTCTCCTTTAAGCGTTGAGTTGGGATTCGGAGTGGTGGTCCTCGTGCTTTGTGCACTGCAGTTCCCTTACTAACTGCTCGTGTTTGGGTGCTCTGTGGTGGAGACGGTGCTGTGTCAACTTGAACTGGGTTACTATCTGCCGGGGTTGGGGTTAGAAGGGGTGTAGCTGGTTCTCTTTCCAACTGGGTAGGGGTACAATCTGCGTGAGTCTGGGTTATGTGTGGTGGATCTGGTCCTTGGGCAAGTACAACCATGGTTCTATCTGCATCAACTGGTAGCACTATCTTTTCTGAAGACTGTGTTGTTACTCCCTTAGATACTGCCATCACGCTCTCCAATTCAAATGGCTGATAAACAAGAAAAGTAATTGAAAGTATAGACATTGTATGATAGACAAGTGCAATGGATAGTGGGGAATAAAAGAGGGCATGAAACAATTTCACATATATGATGGCTAACTAAACAGGATAGCATGACACAATTTCACATTATGATGGCTAACTAAAAAAGATGGAAAGACATAGTTCAAAATATGAGACTATGTAAATAGGATGACATGACATAACTATATAATGCGTTTATTAAATAGGTTGGCATGCCATAATTCACATAAATTCACGGATAGAATGCCATAATTCAAAATATGATGACTGTAAACACTAAACAGGATGAGATGATATAACTATATGATGTCTTTATTAAATGGGTTGCCATGCCATAATTCAGATAGATGATGTGTATGTACTATGTAAACATGATGGCATGATATAATTCAAATATATGATTTATATAGTAAGCAAGTACGCAGATGGCAATCCATATATGATGTAAAAACTAAGCAATGCAAGACAACATGCATGACATGGGTAATATAACCCTGCCAAATTTGAGCATAGACCTCAGGGGGGAAATAGGAGTGGTCATCAGTCTCTGAATCCTCCTCCGAGGAGCTCTTTGTAACCACCAAGATGTTTGCTTCAGCAGGTAGCATTGTCTGATCTGAATACCTTGTTTTCACTCCAGATACTTCCATCACCGCTTCAAATGGCTGATGCACAGGAAGAGTAGTTCAATATACAAAGTTGTCGACAAATGGAACACGTAATACAAAAAAATGATAGCATGATATAATTCACATACATGATTATTGGCTAAATAGCATGGCATTGCATAATTCACATATATAATGCCTTTGCAACAAGATAGCATTGTATAATTCACATATATAATGTCTTGCAACAAGATGGCAATGCATAATTCACATATATGGTAATTAGACACTAAAAAGGTGGCATTCACACAAAGCATGTCTAAACTAATCAAATGACATAGCAATGCGAGACACCATACGCACGATATGAGCAACATAACCCTGCCAAGTTAGAGCATACACCTCGGGGGGGGGGGATAGGACTGGTCATCTATCTCTGAATCCTCCTCTGAGGAGCTATCCGTAACCAGCGAGAGATGCACTTCGTCAGATAGCATAGTCTGCTCTGAAGACCTTGTTTTCACTCCAGAATTTGCCATCACCGTGTCAAATGGCTGATGCACACGAAGAGCAGTTGAATGTACTAACATTGTTGACAAATGTAATATGTAACGAAAAAATGAAGGCCTGATATAATTTACATATAAGATGACTGGCTAAGCAGGATGGCATTGCAAAATTCACATATATGATGCCTGGCTAAACAAGATGGCGTTGCATAATTCACATAAACGATGAATAAACTAAACAGATGGCATTCGCACAAAGGATGTCTAAACTAAGCAGATGACATATTTGATGTATAAATTAAGCAATGCAAGACACCATATGCATGATATAACCAACATCAGTATGCCAAGTTAGAGCAAAGACCTTAGGGGGTAAATAGGAGTTGTCTTCTCCTTCTGAATCCCCCTCAGAACAGATATCTTCCTCTCGATTACAATCCAAAATGCGTGGAGGGGGGGCTGCCTTTGCGCCTACCATGGAGCGACATCTGCATGAAATTTTATTGCCACGCAAGGCTCGTCTCTTTTGCTCTACATGTTTAGTTCCATTGTTTACAATAACTGTCATGCATAGGAATAAAACATAGTGAGATTATGTAAGGAGTGCATGCAGAAATCCAGAGTGATGGTAGCAACCTGTGGATAGACCCAAAACCAATAATAACATGCAGATAATGGCTTCAGTTAAAAAAATACAGATAATGGCTTCTTTACTGTTTGTTTCCCACCCAACATGAAACTCATAGTAGACATTGGAGATTAACCAGATAGTAGATAGATACTATTGATAGCGGCCCCGATATGTACCCCACAACCATTTAAAAACTCAAGTTTGACCATTAGTATGGAGCTGACCCAGAGTCTAATCGGTGGACATGACGATAAAGTAGCATGTAATATTAAGTGATGCATAACGTAAGCAGACACGAAAGAGTGCGACCTCTCTTGCGGACCCGTGTAGTCCTCAAGGTCATCTGCTCGGTTGATGATGGTAATGCAGTTTTCATGGCTGCCAGCGGCGGGGAAGAAGATCTGAGGCGGCGAAAGACAGTCTGGAGACCAGATCCCTGCTGTGCTGGACCCTTCTGTCGTTGGAGCAGCTGAGCTGGGGTGGACGAGGGCGCAGCAGGAGCGGGACAAACCACACAAGGTTTTCTTTGACAACTGTCTGTAAGAGAAGTAATTCTGTAAGGGCTCGTTTGAATTGGAGGACTCCAACAATGCAGGGATAGGAAATAGACAGGAATAGGATAGGAATGCACGTGCAAAACAGAGAATTTTAAAACACATGATTTCTGCCAATCTGGGTGTTTGATTCACAACAATTGGAAGATCACAGGATGCAAAGACGGATGGTGAGATTAAGTCAAACCACACAAAAATGTACGGTTATAATGCTATTATGCTACTATCTCTTAGTCTTGTGCTTCATGAATAGGAATTTGAAAAGGAGGACAAGTGAAAATTAAAATTCCTACGTTTTTTCTTTCAAGGAGACACTAAAGGAACAAATCCGTGTGCTCAGTGGACAACATATATAACATGTAGAGTAAAAAAGAAATGCAACAAGTGTACAACCTCTTTGGCGAAGCCATGTCGATCTCAGCATGATTGGGTTGGCCAGTGAGGATGCTCCGGCTGACTTTGCTGTCGGAGGAGGGGAAGAAGATCTTAGGCGTATGGAGATGGAGCCCGAGGTACTGCTCCGCTGTGATGGAGGGTTTCGTCGTTGGAGCAGCTCCGGTGAGTTGTACGACGCCGAGGCTGAAGCAGGACAAGAAAGACAATGAACAACATTAACCTGAGTGGAGATCTAATAGCATCTCCAATACATGACGCAAAATACATAACCACAAAGTGCCAGATGTAAAATACATCAGCCGCTCATCTCTGAACTTAACTATCGAAACTGAACTTAACTGTTGAAACTGAACTTAACTGTCGAAACTGAACTTAACTATCGAAACTGAATTTTGCTGTCGAAACTGAATTTTGCTGTCGAAACTGAACGCACTAGCAAGGTGAGGCTACATGTCGGTCGACTGACTTTTTCATCTCTGGTCAGTCGATTTTGTAGCCGTTGGATATGAAATCAAGGGCATGCGGTTCATCTTGAACCTCCACCCCCTGAGCCGCCAGCCACCACCGGCGAAACAGCAGCCCCCCGCCGCCCGTGGCCGGCGGTGCGCCGCCCCGCCCGCCCCGAAAACACTCCCAACCGCCGGTCTGCCACCGCCCCGGCCATCCCTCTAGGCCCCCCCGTGCCGAGCTTTTTCTCCGACGATCCCCATGCCACCGCCCCGCCAATGCCCCGCCAGCACCGGCGACCACCGCCCTCATCCTGAACCCTAAGATAGATAGTGGGGTACCTCTCCGGCGAGCCCCCTCCCCATTGCTACTAGTTCTTCCTTCACCCCGCCGAGCCCCCCCACCCCCTGAAAATTGATTGACCCAAAAGTCGATTCAGTCTACTGAAGTGTAGCTAAATCGGAGCAGCATCACAAGCAAGAGCAAGAGTGAGAGCAGCAACGCAACCAAGAGCAATAGCAAGAGCAGACCAGGCAAGGGACCGAGAGCAAGAGCAGAGCAGCAGCGCGAGCGAGAGCTAAAGCAGAGGGAGTGACACCATGGAGGGAGCCGCACCGTGTTGGCTCGGGACCGAGCGCCGGCAGCACCGTGTGATCGATTCAAGAAGAAAATGCGGCGATTAGTGTACAACGTCTTTGGTGGCGTCGATTAGGCCGCAGCTTCATCTGAGGAAATGGTGATGATGATGCTCTTCTGGTGGTGCAGGTGAAGACGGCGGTGTGGGAATGGAGGTGGCGCGAAAGACGAGGGGAATGTCGGGGCAACTCCTTGGAGGTGGAGGAAGGGGTGGCTGAAACGGCAGGACAATGAGATCGAAGACGGATCCTCATCCGGTACGGTGGATGAGGGACGTCGAGCTGTTGCTGTGGACGACATCGTCGGGGAAGAGGCTCCGGCTGGGTGGCGGATGGAGCAGGGTGTGGGGTTTCTTCGCGGGTTTTCGCGGCCTCGGTGTACGAATGGGTGGGCGGATGGGATGGCAGTGGGGAACCATGGCTTAGAGACGCGCTTGTCCGAAATGTGGGGTAAGTTACAAAAGTACCCCCACCGATTTGAGGCGGTCCTTTCAGTTCAGGGGTACCACGGGCATTTCGCGTGTCGGGATTTCACAGGAGGTGGGAGTTTTCGCGCGCGTTGTAATTTCGGAATAGCAAGGCGCGGGTTGAGATGGAGGGAGTTGTCGGAGCACAACGAGACCAAGATATATCTTAAATATTTCGGGCTAACAAGGCGCGGGTTGAAATTTCCGGACAAGCCTAACATGTCTTGTACCAAATCAATGCGCACTACAAATGTCATTCAAAACTTTGAATTCATGTTATGTTCAAATTAAATATTTCGCTACGTGTATAATGCATGCAACCTACTACTCAAATGAACGTTTTAGTGCATTCCAAACGTATATATTACCGCTTCAATATGAACTAAATTTGAATTCGTTTCTCTATTTGAATAAGATCTACAGTAATGATTGTTGTGAAGTCAAAGCATTTGAATTCGTTTCTCTGTTTTAATAACATCTACAATCATTATTATTGTCAAGTTAAACCATTGTTTGTGTATTATATTCACAACACACCACATGATTAGTCTCGAGTTACATATGAACTATGTGTACTATATGAACTCGAACTAGATTTTTTGAATCCACTTTATTTTGATTTCAAGTCACATTACATTTCTAGCTCTAGCTAGATCTTCATAATCTAAACCATGTCTCATATGTATAATGTGTTTATCACATTATGTATGGTGCCCCGCCCCCTACGCCTACAAGTATTTAGATGTGAGTTGCAAACACCACACATTACCACAAATTCAAATATAATGTGAGAATGTTCGATATATAGTATTGTTTAGATTGTTCGATATTTAGTTGTAAGCTGCAAACGCCACACATTATAAAAAATTCAAATAAAATGTGAGATTGTTTGATGTATAGTATGGTTTAGATTGTTCAGCTTTTAGCTGTGAGTTGCAAACGCCATGCATTATCACATTATGGTATAACATGTGCACAACACGTGTATCACCGCTATATTCATGCATGCAATGTTTAAAACACTATGATCTCCTATTCAAATATATGAATCCGCTTTCATATCAAATTATGATCTTTGTTAGTATCTTACACCCACACAATCCTCTAACCTTTGTAGCTACCACTAACTTTCTCTCGTGCATGCACACGCCCTCCTCGCCCCCCCTCCCTCGGCATTCTATACACCAGGCACATTCATTTTTTTCTTTAGGTAGTTCTTCCAGAGTCTCCACAACTCCTTTCCGACACACACACCGATCGATAAACCTCTCCAGTGATGCCTGCCTACAACATACACACACACCTTCAATCTCCTCCTTTATGTGTCCTTGCCTCGTGTCTCTCATACGGTCAGGCACACATGTAAACTCTCGCCCCTCTTTTCATCGATCTCACAACCGCACACTCCTCCCCATATCTAGCTAGTAGTTGGGCCTCTTGCACCACCTCCTAGCTCCATTCTCTCTATCTATCCGTCTCGCTGGGCCTTATTTGCCTCTAACAAATGGACGTATACCAACCGATCTCTCGCTATACATATAGCTAGCGAGGTCCTTATAACTCGTTTTTACCCACATGTCAATCGACCTACCTCATCAGTTGTGTGTCTCCCTTCCTCCGACAAACAACAATTGATCTACCGATCTAGTTAGGTTTGCTTACCAAACACATGGTTCCCCTTCATCATCCATGGATGCGTCCCGACAGATCTATCACGCACAGGCACACACAGAAACACATCCCCACTCTTATTGATAACATTGCCGTTCCACCCTTAGTTTGTCTAGTAGGCCTCTCCCACCATCTTCGAGAAGCAACTCCATCACCCATCCAACACCCTACCCCTCTCCCTCCCTCTCCCTCCCTCCCTCTCTCCTCTCTCTCTCTGTCCCATCATATTTCCCGTCCTTCAGTTATGTATGGATGTCGACCGATCTCCCTCAAGACATAGCTGGGTCTCTCCTTCTCAACACATATACGAGTCGTTCTACCTCTATAGTTAGGCCTCTACCTCCCCCTCCCCCACCCCCTCCCCCCACACACACCGATACATCGAGCGCTCTAGTCATGTCTCCCTGCCACACACAAACTTGACATGTGCCCTCTAATGTTCCGGTAGGCCAGTCGCCCTATATCTTTGACTTGCACACACACACAATTTCGATGGCTCTCTTCATCGATCTCGCACCCACCCACTTGATCCTCTCTTCGACTCTATCGATAGCTATGACCCCTCCCTCTCTTCTCGTGGATTGCCCGACCCTCTATGTGTGATATGGATAGGCCTCCATTTCACACACATTGCATGCAAAATTTTGTTTGAGATGTCATCGACACATATTCCCACAAATAATTCACGAAATCAACCCCCACCCCACCCCCACCCCAAAAAACACACTCACAAACGCGGTTTGTATCTATCACACACACCCACGTAGGTGGGGGACGTGCACGAAGAGAAGAGGTGCATACACAGCTCACGTACTCCCGTCTCTTTCCCAACCACACCCGCGCGGGTACACTGTGGAGCTCATTTCTGTACAAAAAAGGCAGTCCACATGGTAATTTGGCACGTGTACTGGTTGTCCAATTGGTGGAGGGAGGATCGTCTACCACGGGTGAACAAACAAATTGCGACTTGACGTGTTATGTTAAAAAAGAGGCAAACCATGTGGGGCCTACCTTAGAGGCAAGGCTCTATACACTGGAGTACTTTTGATGTGTCCCGTCAACTCGCAGAACGAGGAGAAGCTTGCTTAGTACGCCGTCTCCCCCGTTCCTAAATATAAGTCTTTGTAGAGATTTCACCATACACCACATGCAGATGTATATAGATGCATTTTAAGTGTAGATTCATTCATTTTGTTCCGTATGTAGTGGAATCTCTACAAAGACTTATCTACTAGTAATAGCTAGCCCCCACTACTAGGAATTCTCTATCCTCTCCTTGAGCCACATCATCAAAATTGATGTAGCCATTAGGTGAAGTAAATCAGTCCATAATAGCCGTCTGATCTAGACGTTGAGAGGCTCCGCACTAAGCCATATGCAAGCATGCATAAATACTGTGCCACATGCATGTGAGTGGGTTTTAAATCACATCAACATGTCTGCATGCAAGCATGCACCGGTAGCATGCATGTAAGTGAGCTTTTAAGTCCCATTAACATGTCAAAAATAAAAATATAATCCCATTATGCAGTAGGAGTTGGCTAATCTTTTTTCCTTACGTGGGATGATCTAAATGATGATGGGAGTTTATTTAGTTTGGCTACCACATGTGTCATGCGGTTATAGAGTTTTTTTAGTTCTATGAAATCGATAATTTTGCGCAGAGAGATATACCGCTGTTCCGCGTCAACGTGCGGGGACTCATCTAGTAATATTTAGAACGGAGGGAGTACTATGTAAAGAGTTAGGTGTCGCACGGTGATAGTGTGAGGTGGGCCATGTAATCACTGAGCCGGCGTGTTTTCACTGCTCTTGCATGCCTCCGCTGCAAGAATGAAGAAAATTGTAATCTAGTAGTAGTACCTCCTTTCGCCGAAAGCGTGGGACATCCATTAGTCCTACCACCTCAGTAAAAAAGACCAATGAGCCATCACATAGACCCAGCAGTAACCATCACTCTTGCGCCAGTGAGAGGTCGCGTCCGCTCTGCCCGGGCATGAATGCGGCACCGATTCTTTGGAGCGGTGCTGACCGTTTCGGAGGGAAGCGCGCGCGGGCGATGGAGGGGCTTTGGGTGGGCCAGGCTGGTCAGGAGCGGGCGTGGCAGCTATCCGCATGTCCCTACCGGACACGTCCGGAAACGAGAGGATGCACCGACTCTCGCGGCTAAAATCGTACACTACACAACATCTCTCTGTAGGATTAGGTCGATCTGTTGCTCTCTCTAACACACACATGCTGTTAAACACACACACGCACACACACACACGCACCTTGGTCCCGTTGCACCTTCTAACTTGAGGTCTTGGGTTCGATAACTACACTTGAGCATAATTTGTGCCAGGAGGATTCTTTGACTGGTCAAAATGTTTTCTAGGGTTTGCACGCTTCACACTCTCTCTCCAGTATATATATACACGCTGGAGCCTCAGCGCTTGTAGTTGCTCTCTTCACACTCTCTCGCCCTCTCCCTCCATTCTGAATTACTTGTCGCAGGTATGGATGTATCTAGATGTATTTTAGTTCTAGATGCATCCATTTCTTCGACGAGTAATTTGGAACAGAGGGAGTAGTTGCTCTCTTAACACTCTCTCGCCCTCTCCAGATCTAAACAAGACTTCGTTGGCCTCTCTCTCCCCTCACTGCTGCTCAAAGAGCCGGCATGATCCGTCCGCTGGGAAGGGAAGGAGGCTTAACACTATCATCGTCAGCGAGGGACTACCGGCGCAGCTGTTCACTTTCCACCTAGCGGCGGCGCGGGAGGGCCTCCGACCCCTTCTTCTTCACCGCCGTCCCGTCGCCCATCGAACCACGCCCCAAGAACCTTAAGGTATAATTTACTTACTCCACATGCATTGCTCTAGCTACATGTATACCATGAATCTAGGACGTGGTTCAAATAGGAAAGGAGTGGGGAAAGTGGTGGGAAAAGTTGTATATAGCATGAATCTAGGACGTGGTTCAAAGAGGAAATTAAGGGGGAAAGTTGTATAGCATGAATCTAGGACATGGTTCAAAGAGGAAAGGAATGGGGGAAAGCAGTGGGGAAAGTTGTATCGCATAAATCTAGGACGTGGTTCAAAGAGCAAAGGAAGGGGCGAAAGTACTAGTTCAAAAAGGAAAGGAAGGGACAAGGCTGTAGAGTTTGAGCAGGACTAGATTTGCTGCGCTCACATAGGGAAATGTGTCTAAAGATAATAAAACTGGGACCAACACAAATATGCTCCTTGGTTGTTTGTTCTTTGTTGCAACAGACTGTGCATGACCACAGTACATCGGTAGATGCACATGGTGCTGGTGCGTCCGTTGTCCCGTGCAACTCATTACCTGTTGTTAATCTAAGGCCCTGTTTGGTTAAAAACTACCTAGGCCCTACCTGCTTGGTTCCAGGGACTAAACATGGACTAGAGGTTATTAAATGACATGCTAAAAGACCATGTTACCCCTAGTAATGAACTAATAGAGACAAGGTGCGATGTGTGGCGAAAAAGTGCCAAAAAGACTCCCTCGGGGTCTTCTTTCTTTAGTCCCAAATGCCCACTTTTAGTCCCTCCTGTTTGGTTTAGATGGGACTGACACGGAGTTTTTTTAGTCCCTACACCAAAATATCCCTATAAACAAACACCCTCTAATAATGCCGCTGGAAAATTGATGCAATGCCACAGTTAAAAGCAAATTACATGTTTAATGAATTTTATTGTTAATATAATCTCTATGTTAATATTAATCAATGCCACCATTTGAGAAATGCTACTATCTTGCTTTCTTTCCCATTTAGATAAGGCAGATGCTTCTTTTTGTTGGCTTCTGTGTCATCCACCGTTATTGACCACTAATTGTTTCCTTTGCACCTCTGTGTAAACAGGGTTATCTACTTAACCTCGTTGCCATTGTGACCTTTTGTTGCATTGCACAAAACACTTTTGTTTTAAGAGTGTTTTGTGCAGTTCAACCAAAATGTCACACCAACAACGTTGCTTGATTGCTTGATCTTAGTGGAATTGCACAAGAGGAGATCTTACTTCCTATCTGTTAAGGCGAATTTGGTTCAGATCTTCTTCTTGTGAGTTGTTTGAATTCCGCATCATGAGAGGTCAATACTAGCCTTCTTTCACATGATTCTGTAGTGTGCTTTCATATGTTGTGCTACTTGTACGATAATGTTGCTTGATTTTAGTGAACTGCACAAATGGAGACAAGACTTCCAATCTGTATGTGCACTGTAATATCCCATTGAGGTAAGATAAGGATATTTCACAACTGCTGGCCTGTATTTTGCCACTTTCATCAGAAAATTAAGTTTAGTACTATACTTGTGCTCCCTAATTGACATGCCAAATCTTACATTGAAGGCGAAGCTTGTCTGTTATTGAACCAAGTGATGAAGGGGAAGAACAAGCGGAAGAAAAACAAAAATCAATTCCCGGTGCTGTAATGAAGCACTGGAACTGTGATGACACAAGTAATGATATAGTTTTGCATCTTTATTTATTGCTATGGCTGGAACGAGCAATTGTTTTGCCACTGATTTGATGCCACTCTTAATGTAATATGTAATTATCTCAACTTGTGCAAACAGGGATCTTCTATGAAGATACCATATATTTTAGTGGAGCTGCACAAGAAGATGTTGGAAACATTAAACTAATCGAGGAGTATATAGTAAGCATGGCCACCACCGTAGATAGCAACAGATGGTTCTGGAGAAGTGCTTCATCTGTATGCTCTACACAATAAGCCTCCTGACAAAGGTTGGTACTCGTCCATTGATTTCATCCATATGATTGAGCTTTGTCATCTCTATTGGTGTTGTGCTACTGTTTAGATACTGTCATGAAAAAGTGGTATTGTCCTTGAGAAGTGCTTCATCTGTGCTGTTTTAAATATTTCCTTTCCTTTTTTCGAGAAAACAGGGATGCTAGCATTTAGTAGTCCTCTTGTCTTTCCACAACAGGATCATCTTCCTCTGAAGAAGAATATGGAGTACGTGAAGTGACTAGTTCCGATTATGCCAGGATGAAGAAGCCCTGTCTATCTTCTCATCAGAAGGAGCAGTTGAAGGATGGTTACATTACTCCCCACAAGACCAAACTAACTTCAGCTCCGAAGGACTAACAAATCTCCATCTTTTTGCTATGATGCGCGAGTACAATGTTGTTCTAGGATTCTTTCTGGTGAGTTCCATTTTTCTAAAAGTGTGTTCTACATGGACCATGTATGTGCCTGTTGAAACTATCAATTCATAGTACAGTTTGCACTAATCACTTTTTTGTATTTGTGCAAACAGGGGTGCTCAGCTTGATTTCAATGGTAACTGCACAAAATGTTCATGAATACATCGAATCATTCATTTCCACCACAAGAAAGGAGGTGCCGATAATTTCGAGGCGTTGCAACATATAAGGGCGAAATCATACAAGCTACGTGCGAATTTGGTTGATTTTTGTGGAACTGCACAAAAAGAACAGCTGGTTTATTTACCACAATGTAACGCCCTCAATGCAGCTATATCTCCCATGTGTCAAAGCACGACTTAGAGGCATAACCGCATTGAAAGCAATGTCGCAAGTGAGGTAATCTTCACACAACCCATGTAATACATAAGGGGAAAAGATACATGGTTGGCTTACAATCGCCACTTCACACAATACATGAATAAAGCATTACATCATCCAGATACAATCAAGGTCCGACTACGGAACCAAAATAAAAGAAGACTACCCCAAATGCTACATAGATCCCCAATCAACCCCAACTGGGCTCCACTACTGATCGACTAGGATGGAACAACACAAAGGGCAAGATCTTCATAGAGCTCCTCCTTTAGCTTGGTTGCGTCACGTGCTCGGTTCAACGGCACCTGCAAGCTGGTTTTGGAAGTATCTGTGAGTCACGGGGACTCAGCAATCTCACACCCTCGTGATCAAGACTATTTAAGCTTATAGGTAAGTGAAAACGTATGAGGTGGAGCTGCAGCAAGCGACTAGCATATATGGTGGCTAACATATGCAAATGAGAGCGAGAAGAGAAGGCAAAATCACGGTCGAACAACTATGATCCATAAGTGATCCTAGAACAACCTACGTCAAGCATTACTCCAACACCGTGTTCACTTCCCGGACTCCGCCGGAAAGAGACCATCACGGCTACACACGCGGTTGATGTATTTTAATTAAGATCAACTTAAGTTTTTCTACAACCGGACGTTAACAAATTCCCATCTGCCCATAACCCCGGGCATGGCTTTCGAAAGTTCAAATCCATGCAGGGGTGTCCCAACTTAGCCCATCACAAGCTCTCATGGTCAATGAAGGATATTCCTTCTCCCAAGACAATCCGATCAGACTCAGCATCCCGGTTACAAGACATCCTCGACAATGGTAAAACAAGTCCAGCAACACCGCCCGAATTTGCCGACAAATCCCGATAGGAGCTGCACATATCTCGTTCTCAGGGCACACTCAAATAGGTCAAGCTACGAGTAAAACCAGCCCTCGAGTTTCCCCGAGGTGGCCCCGCAGGCTGCCCGGTTCGGACCAACACTTAGAGAAGCACTGGCTGGGGGGTGGGGGGGGGGGGTTAAAATAAAGATGACCCTCGAGAGAGCGACTCCCAAGGGAATAGGTGGTGGTGAGGAAAATGGTAAAACCAAGGTTGGGCATTGCTGGAGGAGTTTTATTCAAGGCAAACTGTTAAGGGATTCCCATTATAACCCAACCGTGTAAGGAACGCAGAATCCGGGAACATAACACCGATATGACGGAAACTAGGGCGGCAAGAGTGGAACAAAACACCAGGCATAAGGCCAAGCCTTCCACCCTTTACCAAGTATATAGATGCGTTAATTAAATAAGAGGTATTGTGATATCCCAACAAAATATCCATGTTCCAAACATGGAACAAGCTCCAATCTTCAGCTGCAACTAACAACGCTATATGAGGGGCTGAGCAAAGTGGTAACATAGCCAAACAATAGTTTGCTAGGACAAGGTGGGTTAGAGGCTTGGCTCAACAATATGGGAGGCATGATAAGCAAGTGGTAGGTATCGCAACATAGGAATAGCAAAAGAGCGAGCAACTAGCAAGCAAAGATAGAAGTGATTTCGAGGGTATGGTCATCTTGCCTGAAATCCTGCAAGGAAGAAGAACGAGTCCATGAAGAAGACAAACGGACGTAGTTGAAAGGGTCCTCACAAACGCGACGTTCTCGGAACCAACCCCAAGAAGCAACACCGGAAAGAAGCACACAACATAGTAAACAACCAACACATGAACATGGTATGATATGGGGGATGCGGTATGCGGTGCATATGCATGATTTGGAAAGGAATGATTGAACCTGGCCTCAACTTGGAAATCCAAGAGTGCCACTGGAAAGGGGAGTTGATTTCGGTTGAAATCGATATAAAGATCACCGGAATCGGATGCACGGTTTGGAAATGGCAAGCAAAACAAATATGGCACCGGTCTGCGATAAACAGCAAGTAGCCATCTAAATGCATCAAGATAAATATGCTACAGCACTCAAACATGACAACAAAATACATGGCAGGGATCCACTCATGAAGCTTGACAAAAGATGAACACTGAGCTACGGCTAATTCACTCAATAACAGGTTCAAACAAGCATGGCAAAAGTGCAAAAGATAACAGGTTACTGTCACGGCTCCGTCAGATCCGACGTCACCGGACGACAGACAGGTGGACCCAGGGTCCACCGGTCAGACTAGCACCGCGCATGGGTGACTGCCAGTGGGCCTGGTTAGGTGTGTGTGGGCGTGGTGTGTGTGTGGACTACTTAGTCCCAGACTGTAACTGAAACAGGATGAAAAGAGAAATAGAAAGAAACGTCTGAATCTCTCTCTCGTTCTCTGAACTCTCTCTCATTCCTCTGTTCCCCATCCTCTTCTCCCTTTTCAATCTACCAGAAAACTGTGAGATCTCTTCCAAGGGCCTCACAACTGGTAATAAGAGCCCAAATCGCGACCGTCTACGCTCACAATCTCTTGATTGGGTTGTAATTCCACCACGAAGGGTGCGAAAATTTGTTCCCCAAATTTTCACCCAAAATCCCGAGTGGGGTTAGCCCGATTTGGAGTGAGCCGCAACGGTGCCGTCGAAGCAGCCGCAGCCGTCCGCACAGACTAAGCTCGTACTCGCAGCCATGGGGGAGAATTCTGAGAGTATCCAGTCGGCGTTGGCTACCTTGCTGACCAAGTTCGAGGCCATGGATCTGCGGATTTCCAAATTGGGCAAGCAAATTGAGGCGACGCAAGAGAATGTCGATGCGATTCGTCATCATCAGGCGGAGGCAAGTGCTATACCGGCAGGTTCAGGTGTCATGGAGCAGGACGCGACCTCGACTACTCGCCTTGTTCCGCGGCTCGCTAATCTGCAGCTGCCGCTTATGGAGTCACCGGATGAGCACCGGGAAGGGCATGTATTCACCGCTTCACCTCCCTCACCAGTGGAACAAGCACCCGGTCGAGTTCCTCCACCCGCACCGTGCCAGCAAGTCAGCCAGGGTGGGAGTTCATCCCAGAACAGGAGCATGTTGCTGCACCTCATCGGGATTATGGACAGGAACGGGTACGGGAGTATGCAATCAAGCCGCCCAAGCATGATTTCCCAAGGTTTACTGGTGAGAACCAAAATCTATGGCTCGATCGTGCACTGACATATTTTGAGATGTACCATCGCATCAGTGGGTTGCAACAGCGACGCTTTATCTGGATGGACATGCTGCACTATGGTGGCAAGCATTCAAATGCAAACGCCGGTTGTGGCCATGGGATGATTTTTCTCAGCAAGTGACACAGGAATTTGGCCAAGGGGAGTTCGAATCTCACATGACTCACCTTCTGCAGCTGAAACAACGGGGCACAATTACTGAATACAAGTCTGCATTTGAGACTGCCATGTACCACTTGATAGCTCTAGATCCCACCCTGAACTCCAAGTTTTTCATCTCTCAATTTGTTTTGGGATTGAAGGATGAAATTCGAGCTGCTGTATGATTGCAAGCACCAACTAGCGTCACTCGAGCAGTGTGTTTGGCCAAAATTCAGGAGGAGGAACTTGAATTGCAGTGACCACGGTCCCGATTTCCTCGTCAAATCCAGCAACATACAACTCCGGCGGCCATTCCTTCTGTTCCGTCAGTTTCCAGAAAGAACACCGATGATTTTGGCCGCGAGTGGCAGTTATAGGATTTCGGACGAGAAAATGGTCTCTGTTTTCGTTGTGGCAATAAGTACAACAAAGAGCATCAGTGTAAGAAACCGATGCAGTTACTCACAATTCAGTTGGGTGAATTTGGAGAAGTTTTAACTGAAGATGCGGTTCAGGCGTTGGAATTACTGTCTGAACCTGAAACTTTGGAGTGTTGTCAGATTTCAGCACATGCAGTTTCTGGAGCTGATAATACAGAAACAATTCGCATTCGAGCCTTGGTGGGCAACCAGGTCATGTTAGCATTGGTTGACTCGGGTAGTAGTCAAATTTTTGTGGATGAAAATTTTGCAAAACGTGCTGCATTGGACTTGGTAGCAGTTCCATCAGTAAAAGTTACCGTTGCAAATGGTCAAGCTATGGAATCCAAGTTTGAGGCTCCTAATCTAACTTGGTGGGCACAGGGTCACACTTTTGAGACACCAATGCGCGTGCTCCAGCTAGGGGCCGATGATGCAGTGTTGGGAATGGACAGGCTTAAGAGTCACAGTCTGATGACTTGCGATTGGGAGGGCAAATCATTACAATTTACACATGGTGATACTATTATTTCCCTTCAAGGTGTTCAACCTGTTTCTACTATGCAATTGCAAGCTATGTCAATAGAGCAATTGGACAAAGCTCTGGATGGCAATGATATTTGGGCTATGGCCGTGGTGGATCCTTCTTCGGGTGATGTTGTTTCGATGCCCGGCTCATATCCAGAAGATCTTACTGCAGTTTCAACAGAATTCCAGGATGTGTTTAAAACCCCTACTGGTCTGCCTCCACATAGAGTGTATGATCATGCAATTACCTTGGAAGTGGGTCATAACCCTCCTAACTCTCGCCCTTATCGAGACTCGCCACAACAGAAGGACGAGATTGAACGACATGTGGCAGAGATGATCAAGGCAGGGATTGTGAAACCTAGTATGAGCCCGTATGCATCGCCAGTACTTCTGGTTAAGAAAAAAGATGGCAGCTGGCGTTTCTTCCTGGATTACCGCAAAATCAACGCCATCACAGTGAAGAACAAATTTCCTCTGCCTATTGTCGATGAATTACTTGATGAATTGGCAGGATCAAAATTTTTCTCCAAGCTGGACCTCAGGGCAGGTTATCACCAAATCCGTATGCATGAACCAGATGAGGAGAAGACTGCATTCAAGACACATTCAGGACACTTCCAATTTCGTGTTATGCCGTTTGGGGTGGCCAATGGACCACCAACATTTCAGTGCAGGAACAACACCTCACCACTAATCTTCAGTGCAAGGCTATGGCTAAAATGGTGGGCCTCCAATTTCAATTCAAATATCGGAAGGGCTCCGAGAATGGTGTTGCCGATGCACTGTCCAGGGTAGGGCATCTATACACCATCTCAGTAGTCTCTAGTTGTCAGCCATTGTGGATACAGGAAGTCTTGAATTCTTACCAGACAGATGCAGGAGCATTGGCTCGGTTGACACGTCTGGCAGTGCACACTCCCGATGAATAAGGTTATTCACTTGATCAAGGTCTAATTAAATTCCAAGGACGACTATGGATCGGGAACAATTCTTCTCTGCAAACAAAGCTGATCAGTGCCCTGCACTCAAGTGCTATGGGAGGTCACTCCGGCGTCAGAGCTACTTATCACCGGGTGTCTCAGCTGTTTCATTGGTCAGGTATGAAACAACAGGTAGAAGATTGGATTCGGCAGTGTCAAATTTGTCAGCAGGCGAAACATGAACGCACCCATCCAGGCGGTTTACTACAGCCACTTCCCGTGCCAACTCGGCCATGGAAGGACATCACCATGGACTTCATCGATGGTCTGCCCAAATCTGAAAGTTTTGAAGTAATCCTTGTTGTGGTTGATCGTCTTACAAAATATGCACATTTTCTGCCTCTCAAGCACCCGTGTACTGCTCAATCAGTGGCGATAGTTTTCATCGACAATGTGGTCCGTTTGCATGGGGTGGCTGCTTCCATAGTTTCAGACAGAGATAAAGTGTTCACTAGTTTTTTTGGAAGAAGCTTTTCACAGAAATTGGCACCAAATTATGCTATTCTACAGCATATCATCCGCAAACTGATGGCCAGACTAAGCGTGTGAATCAGTGCCTCGAGCAATATTTGTGATGTGTAGTTCATGACAGTCCAGCTCGTTGGAAAAGGTGGCTTTCGATGGCAGAATTTTGGTATAATTCATCTTACCATACTTCCCTAGGTAATACTCTATTCAAGGCTTTGTATGGTGTGGATCCCAACTTTGGCACGATGCCGATAGAAGCGGGTAATCTGCCTACATCGCTCTCTGAACTGCTAGCAGATCGTGAGGATTTCATGGCCACGTTGCGTGACAACTTGCTACAGGCTCAGCAACGCATCAAGTTGCAGGCGGATAAACATCGGAAGGACCGGGAGTTTGCCGTGGGAGAAGAACTATTACTGAAGCTGCAGCCTTATGCTCGGTCATCTCTTGTTAAGCGCCCGTGTCGTAAGCTAGCTCTAAAGTATTTAGGGTCGTTTCGCGTCACGGCTCGTGTGGGTGCTACAGCCTATCGATTGGAATTACCTGCCTCCAGCCTGATACATCCAGTCTTCCACATATCTCAGTTGTAGCCGTTCACTCCCAACTATACTCCTGTTTTTCAAGAATTACCAGTCCCACCTGATTTGTCAGCGGTCACACTACAACCAGAGCCTATTCTTGATCGTTGGATGGTGAAGAAAGGGAACACAACTATTCCACAAATCAAGGTACAATGGCATGGTGTCACGGCTGATCATGCAACCTGGGAGGACTATTACGTTCCGCGCGCTCGCTTTCCGTCAGCGACTCTATGGGACGACGCTCCAGCTCAAGGGGGGAGGAGTGTCACGGCTCCGTCAAATCCGACGTCACCGAACGACAGACAGGTGGACCCAGGGTCCACCGGTCAGACTAGCACCGCGCATGGGTGACTGCCAGTGGGCCTGGTTAGGTGTGTGTGGGCGTGGTGTGTGTGTGGACTACTTAGTCCCAGACTATAACTGAAACAGGATGAAAAGAGAAATAGAAAGAAACGTCTGAATCTCTCTCTCGTTCTCTGAACTCTCTCTCATTCCTCTGTTCCCCATCCTCTTCTCCCTTTTCAATCTACCAGAAAACTATGAGATCTCTTCCAAGGGCCTCACAGTTACAAACTTAGTGAAATTAACACAAGTCTGGAATTTATCATCAGGAAGCAATCTTTAGAGCATGAAAACTACATGCTACAGGAACATATCATGGCAAAGAAAGGCATGGCATGAAGCTACTCTAAGCATATAACAAAAGTCCCTTAGTGACCTTCAGCCAAAAGGGATCAGAAAATACAATTGCAAACATGTGAACATAGCAAAAACATAAACAGATTCAGACTTAGTGAAAAAGTGGAGCATGGCACAACAGTTAACAAGTAGGCATGTTTACGAGCTCGATGCACTCTCTACGAGGCATTAAATGACAAACTAAGCATACACCCATGAAGAAGACATGGCATAGAAGCTAGGCATGGCAAGAACAACAACATAGCATGCATGGATCAACAACAACAAGCTCGGCAAAATCGCTAAACATGTTAACAATCTGCCAGGAACATTTTATAGCAAAAGTAAAGCTCGATTGACTCAAGCTACGACGCTCCATAAATGCAAACAAAGACATGGATGGATAGAGCACCACAATATTAACAAAACATCCTTACTGATCATACTCAAAAGAGGCATGCATCACTAGGAAACAATATGAACATATGGCATAAAAATAAAGACAGGACAAGGACTTAGTGAAATTCCAAGTCCCTGAAATCAGCATCAACGATTACGCTACTTTGTGTGCTTGTGCTAGTCACCACAAAGGTCACAAAAATACATGGCATACACCCCTGTAAAGATGGCATGGCATATAGCAAAACACATGTAGAGCTCAGGATCATAGCATGCACACATTAATCATGGCAAAAATGACAAAAGGCCATTTGCTGAAACAGATTTGACATATTCCTCACATAGCCCCCTTCCAACAGCATTTCGAGCATCAAGATGAGCTCAAATGAAAATGATGCAATGAGATGAAATGATGTACTCATCGAGGCGGACATTTTTATATGCTACACGCATGAATCGGAGCTACGATGATGAAGTTATGATGCGTTGAAATATGCCAAAAGATTAGGGTTCGGAGGGAAAAGTCAACCGAGGAAATTCCAGATCTGAGATCTGGCACGCTTTCCGAGGCGGCGGCGGAACTCCTGTTCACCGGAGTTGGCGACGACGGCGGCCGGCGCTCGGGGCCGCAGAGGAGGTTCTCCGGGGCGGCGATGGTCGGCGGGAAGCCGCGCGCGGGCGCGGGCGGCGCCGACGAACGCTGCGGCTTCGGGGCCGGCTCGGTGCGCGGTGGCACCGGCGAGCGCTGCGGCGAGGAGGCGGCGGCGCCGGCGATGGTCGATAGCGGCATGCAGGTGAGGCGAGGCGGCACAGGGCGCCGGAGATGCGACGGGCGGGCGGCGGTGGCGCCCAGGCGTGTGGCGGCGGCGGTTCGGGCCCCGCGGGCCGGATTTGGGCCGCGCGGGCGCGGCGGCGGAGGAGAGAGAGGGCGCGGGCGGGATGAGGTGGCGGTCGCCGATTGGCTAGCGGCGGCGGCGGGGTGACGTGGCGCGACGCCACTGGCCGGAGCGAGGTGGAGGGCGGACATGTCCGTTGGTGGAAGAAATGTCCGGGCGCGAGGTGGAAGAGAACTAGGGTTTGTACCACGAATTTAGGGGAGGGGTTCACATATTTATAGGTAGAGGGAGCTAGGAAGCTCCAAATGAGGTGCGGTTTTCGGCCACGCAATCGTGATCGAACGACCGAGATGATGGAGGAGGTTTAGGTGGGTTTTGGGCCACTTTGGAGGGGTGTTGGGCTGCAACACACATGAGGCCTTTTCGGTCCCTTGGTTAACCGTTGGAGTATCAAACGAAGTCCAAATGGCACGAAACTTGACAGGCGGTCTACCGGTAGTAAACCAAGGCAGCATGGCAAGTCTCGGTCCAATCCGAAAACTTTTAACACCCGCACACGTAAAGTGGTAGAAAGGGACACCGGGTGACATAGGAGCGCCGGATTGCAAAACGAACAACGTGGAAAATGCTCGGATGCATGATACGAACATGTATGCAAAAGAAATGCACATGATGACATGATATGAGATGCATGACACGCAAGCAATGACAAGGCAAGAACAGCGAATAACTGGAAGACACCTGGCACATCAGTCTCGGGGCATTACACACGAGGTGCCATGTCAATGTCCGAACTGATGGCAAACCCTGCCCATTCCATAATCGTAGGCATTTGATATTTTGGAATGGGACAACCTTGTCAAATTTTGCTAATTGATTTTAGCAAGACATGCGTTTGGTATGTTCGAATGGGACGCCCTTTGCTCTCAGCAGCGTCGATCAATTTTTTCTTTATTCTTTAGTTGTGAAGTAAATATTGCCTCTGACATGTGAGTCGCTGAGATGCATAATCATCGGCTGTTTTGAATGTTCTCTATGAATTTCCATGCCTGTGTGTTTGATTGCAATGTACAGAAACGCTAAAAAGCTGCTCAAACTCTTTCTACTCCTTCTGTTCCTTTTTTACTTTGCACATTGTGAAAGTGCATGCTTTTTGTATAAGATTGGTCAAAGTAGAGATACTTTGACTGCAGACAAAACTTGTATGCAGACTAGAAAGGACCGGAGGGAGTACATGTGAAACTGCTGCAAATGAGGTGATCACCCTGGGAATAATGCTAGTACGTATTGTTTTGCATGTTCATCCAATGCCAGTGATACGGGAATTCGAACTAATCGAAATAAATTCATTCATACATGGTCAGATTTCATATAAACATGCCGGATTTCATTACATTTCATACATTCTTCAACTAAAAAGGGGTGCGCTGGAGGTATAATTAATTAACCGAAGCTACCCACCTGTGTCCCGCTAAGCCGAACAGAAGCTTCAGTGACTTAACTGCAGGTGCAGTTGCGTAACTGACATGTCGCCTGTTGGGCCCACATGTCAGTCAGCCAACTGCACCAGCAGTTAAGTAGAAGCAACGTTCTTCTCCAGCGCAGCTCTCCAACTCCACGCCGCCGCCAAGAAGCTAACCGACCGTCAATGGTCAACCCGCCTAGCTTGGCTTCAACCGGAGGGTAGCAGCGGTGGCCTTACTTGGACCTGAGCGGGGGCGACATACCGTGTTCTACTCTTCCTCGTTTTCTGTGTGGCGCGGCCTCGTTGGCAGCAGGGCGGGGCCTCGGCGGAGCCAGCGATGTCCTCTGCCTCATTGTTGGCGGGGCGGGGCCTCTGTGGAGCCGGCGGTGTCCTCTGCCTCGTTGTTGGCGGGGCGGGGCCTCGGCGGAGCCGGCGGTGTCCTCTGCCTCGTTGTTGCCGCCGCGGGGCCTCGGCGGAGCAGGGCCTCATTGACGCCAGCGGAGTGGGGACTCGTCGGAGCCGACATTGTCCTCTGCCTCGTCCTCGGTGTCGCCAAACAGCGCCTCGCCCACTTCATCGCCCTCTTTGCTAGCCTCTTTATAGGCGGCCGCAGCCTCCGCCACCTGCATGCGGTACCGCCAGCGCTCGAGGCGGCCCTTGCGGGCGGAGCAGTACGAGTCGAGTAGCGCCTCCTGCTCCGCGGCGAGCTGCTCCTCCGCCTGCAGGTGCTCCTCGAGGAGATGGTGGTTGTAGGCGGCATCAGCCTGCGCCTCCCGGAACTGCTCCTCACGCATCTGCCTCACCCTGTCCATATATTGCGCACGGGCCTCACCGATGGTCATGGTGCAATGCACCGGCGAGGATGCCGCAGAGGAGGGGGTTGGCACCGGATCATCGACTACCATGTTCTCAATTGGGACGTCGTCGTCCTCCGGCTGCCTGCCGGCCAACCGGTCGGCAGCAATGGCTGCCATCTCCTTGTGGTCCGTCGTCCGCCCGTCCCGAAGAGTGCTGGAGTGCGAGAAAGCCATGGTGGGCAGTAGTGGAGCAATCGCCTGCACGGGGAAGCGGGGAGGGCGGCGCTAACTGTTTCGGGCAGAAAGCGCGCGCGGGCGAGGAGATGACTTTATTTGGAGAGGATGATAATGGGGACCCACTAGGTCCATAGCCTCACGTACGCAAGTGCCTCCTTATTGTATATCTCTCCCTAATAATAAAGCATGGATTGAGTCTCTGGAGTCACCGTCACAATACGCTTCTTCCCGTGATTTTACACTTTCAGCTTGAATTTAAAACATATTCGAGGTGGTACTAAATTTTTTCTTTTATATATTATAGTCGATCACAACGATCGGACGCCAATTTTTTTCCGAGACAACGGACGCCTGTTTTAACGGGAGTACACGCAACCAGGCCGGCCCAATTCATCGAGCATAGCGTTTTCTTCAAGGAATGGAGCACAGCGGTCGGACACACAAAAGGGCCGGCCCAATTAGCAGGCTTCGAACGAAATACAAAAAATATAATTGGTACTGTAGGAATCGAACTCTAGATCTCATGTTGGATGTTACTGAAGCTAACTAGCCGAGCTATCAACTAAGCACGGCTAATATGGAGCACTAAATCTAAAGTCTAATGACTACTTGCCAACCAGTTCGGAACGCGACGACCAACCGAGCAACCTCATGCTCCTGTGCTGATGAGAGGATTCATATTTTTATTAAATAGTACCATCTCGCTCCTTAACATATTATTTCATAGGCAAGACCATCGTTGGGTTTAAAAACTACAAACATATACGACGGCTATACGGCCACTCCTGTCCTGCTCAACTGCGCCTCATAGCCGTGTTGCATGTGCATGCTGGATGATTAAAACTGATTCTTGAGATATGCATGCTGGATGATTACAAAGGGATTGTGGTTCTATTTGTTTTTTTATGATGAGATAATGGTTAGCTCTAATTAAAGACATGATTATCCCTTGAATGGTTAGGTATTTCCACACACAACTATGATAAGATATACTACATATTTTAGGAGTACCATTCAATGAACGAATAAAGTAGCACATTACTTCCGGCTTGAAAAATACGGACGCGGCTAAGTGGTCAGCCCACCTAATAATACTCGACTTATGGAGTATACATAAACACTGATAATATATGTGAAACCTCAGCTGGGCATGCATCCATGCTCAATTGTATCCTTCGTAGGCTGCATATGCAATTGAATATATAGTGATACACTGAATAATCCCACCTTGCTCCCATGAATCGAATCTCACCAATTCAAATATGTCTACGTTATCCCTAGCATCCACCAGCCTCCTCAAGAATCCACAAAAGCACATGAGAAAAGCACAAGCAAAGGCAGGACAAGATCGGCGGGAGGCAAGGGTACGGAGGTGGGTCAGTGGAGGGAAAAACACGTCTGCTATAGGAGGCGAGGACGGCGCTCGGGACGGTCGGCCAGGCGGGAGGTGCAGGCAAGGAATTGCTCATCGGCCGACACCGCACCTATAGATGGTGGGGATGGGGACACTCCACGGTGGCGGTGCGGAGGGAAAAAACGCGTCTGCTATAGGAGGCGAGGAAGGCGCTCGGGACGGCCGGCCAGGCGGGAGGTGCAGGCGGGGAATTGCTCATGGGCCGACACCGCACCTATAGATGGAGGGGATGGGGACACTCCACGGTGGCGGTGCTTGGGGTTCCGACGAACGGAGGCGAAAGCCGACAGGAGAAGCTCCGCGGCGACACCCTAAAGGCCATCAGCCATGGCGGGAGCGCTCGGAGCCCGCTCAGAGGCCGCCATGGTCGCCGCCAAGGGACGCGCGGGCGGCCACTGGTGTTGTGGAGCAGGGGAGCCGGGAATCCGGCGCGCGAGTATGTAGCCCGCCATGGCCATTGGTGCTGGGTGGTGGAGCACGGGAGCGGGGTATCCGGGCTGGCAGCATGGGCAGGAAGACGAGCGGCCGGAGCAGGGGAGCGGTGTGAGGGGTAACGGGGTAACAGTGGCGATGATGGGGCAGGCGGAAGCGACGGCACGTCTGGTATCGAGGTGGGGTGGGGGTGGGGGTTGGGAACTTGGGATGGATAACTGACGCGAAAACCAAAGAGATAAGGCGACGGGGTGAGCTCAGGGAAGAACTGATGAGTCCATACCACGCCTGGAGGACCGGCCGATTTTTTTTCTAACTACATGCAGGCAGTTTGGATGGACCGGTAAATATCTTCCACTTTTTTTTAGGAGTGCACACATGTGTTTGTTCTCCAAAACTACGCACACATTGCGGGATTTAGTGATATTATTATTGAAAGGAGTATGAACAAGTTAAAGCACACACGAGCCAACACACATATGCTTGCATGTCCTATAAAGTAAATTTAAAATAAATTGTCTCCAGTCGCTATTGTTCTCATTTCATACGAGTGTGTAATAAATTATTGGTGCCAAAACACAGACATTTACGTGTCATGGCAATCGAATCTTTAGTTGATCTCAATTGCGATGAAAAATCATGCATGTACGCAACAGAATATGATTGGCGCCCCTAAGAATTCTATTGTTAATTGATTCATCATTTTTATCATCATCAAACTTATCCTCTACATGTCTAGCCTAATTAGTGATAAATTAACGTATGCTCGCAGTGAAACACACCACTTTTTTCTTCCGTTGCAACGCACGGGCATGTTTGCTAGTATAACTATAATTTATTTTGCTTCCTCCTGGTTTCCTGACATCACGGTCCCACACCATTGTCAACCTATGTAGTAGTCAATAAACGAGAGAATTGCACAAGAAGCGGTCGACAGCTGGGACCAAGCAGCTGGAGCAGTATTTGTGTTTTTGAGGTGTGAGCACTGCAGAGTTTTTCGATGTTTAGCTCAGATATTAATTTTTCTCCTCTGAACAACAACGAAAACATCGCAGTAGGTATTAACTGGCGGGCTGTGTTCCGTCTAGCCCAGGCCAGATATCCAGCCCAGATATTAATTTTTTTGAAGCTGAAAATGGCTAGCCCAGCTATACTTTTTTTAGGAATACCCAGGCAAGGTCAAGTTGTTATTCTCCGCCCCGCTGGGCTGCAAATCTTTCCTAAGAGGGATGCATTAGGCTTAACAAGAAAATGGGCTTTAAGAAATAATAATTGGGATGTAATTATAAAAACTGGGTAGTAACTATAAAAAATGCACCAAACACGTGATTACTTTATAAAATATTATTTTTGGATATTGAAAATTTTAATTTCATTAATTGTTGCGAGCGCAATGTTTCGTTGGATTTTTACGTAATATAAATTTATATTGAAATTGTATTTAATTTGACTAGAAATTTTGGGATAAAAATATTTCGGATCCCATCAAAATGTGGGAAATTTTATTGAATTCTGTTTTGAACGGTTGGTTGAAATGGGCTGTACTTTTAACAAACTGTAAATGGGTTGTAGTAAATTCCATTAGAATTCAAAAATGGGCTACACATGCTTACAAATCTCAAATGGGCTATAAGTTCTCTGCCACACACTTCTGGCCTTACTAAGTTGACGCGTCCTCTAAAAAACAGAGTTGATGCGTATGCAAGGATTTGTGAACTTATAGTCAACACACGGTTCTAGCAGCAGTGGCCGTTGGATGTCCATCCAACGGATGCCGTGCTTCTTCTTGAATCTCGGATATTCTAGCTTCACCCGCCCAAAAAATGATTCCTCCCCTGACATCTGGGACGCACCGTTTCAGAAGCTGACCTGTGGGCCTACTAACTTGACGTACCAAGGGCTTTGTCAACTTAGTCAATGTAAACGATTCTCGTTGTAGTGCCCATACGACGTCCATCCAACGGCCGTCGTGCTTCTTCAACCTCTGATCTTCTTGCTTGAGCCGCCCAAAGCAGCGCCGGTCGTGCCGCCTGCTCCTGCCTCCCGTGGCCGGCTGTGCTGCCGCGGAGGCCTCACCGTCCCCGACTACTCCCACCGCTGGCCAGGCCATCCCTCCACTCACCCAAACCCATGTTATTCTGCGGCGACGGAAGCACAGCCGAACCAGTGAACCCTCATACTCCTCTCCGCGTGTGCATCCACTGCCGCGTCTTCCTCGGCTCCGCGTCATCCCCTTCCTAGGCCTCGCCGTCATCCACCGCCCTGGTGCTCTTGGCGCGGCGTGGTCAACGTGGTCAAGGAACGACTTCCATCAGACATGGACTGTACGTGGAGAGGCTGACAGCTGGGTCCACGATAGCCGCAAGGAAGTGCTTCCTTATTACGCACAAAATAACTATTCCTCCACCTAACAGTGGGGACCCACCGGACGGGCCACCGTATTTCGCGAAAAAAATGATTCGGCCCCTGACTGCTGGGACCCACGAGCTACATCTTCGCACGCAAGGAAGTGCGTCCGAAAAAAACGATTCGCCCCCGACTGCTGGGACCCACCAGCTACACCTTCGCACGCAAGGACGTGTGTCCGAGCAAAAAAAACGATTCGCCCCCTGACTGCTGGGACCCAGCAGCTACACATTCGCACGCAAGGAAGTGCGTCCGGGAAAAAAACGATTCGCCCCCCTGACTGCTGGGACCCACCACCTACATCTTCCCAGGCAAGGAAGTGCCCGACAGTCGAGACCCACCTGGTCGAAGCATACGTATCGTTTACATTCTGGTCACGAACGTGTACGTACATACTGGTCGATGTAGAGGCACGCACATGTCGTAGTAGAGGCGCGCACGTGTCGTAGTAGAGGCGCGCACGTAGCATGTACACGTACGTACAGCAGCCAGGGTGCAAGAAAGAAAATACGGCCACACATGTGTACATACGGGCAGGGTCTCGAACGCCTACTCGCGCATACGTACGGCCAGGGCTTGTGTACATGGCTGGGTCGGAACGGAGAGACAACGTCGTCGTCATGTTCATGGGGAGGCAACGGAATGCTTCGTGTTCATGGGGAGGCAACGAAACGCGTCGTGCTCATGGGGAGGCAACAGAATGCGTCGTGTTCATCGGGAGGAAACGGAATGCGTCGTGTTCATCGGGAGGCAACGGAACACGTGGGAGCCAACCGGCTGGGTCAGAACGGAATGCATGGTCGTGTTCATTGGGAGGGTTTGGACGGAACATGCGATGGAAATGAGGCCTGGCGTACCGCGAAACGGAGGAAACGGACCTCCTACGGTCAAAATGGGGGTCCTTTTGATCGGGAGGGGTGTGGTGTACCGCAAAACAGAGGAAACGGACCTCCTACGGTCGAAACGGGGGTCCTGTTGATCGGGAGGGGTGTGGTGTACCGCAAAACGGACGAAACGGACCTCCTACGATCGAAACGGGGGTCCTGTTCATCGAGAGGTGTGTGGCATACCGCAAAACGGGACTCCACGGGATACTGTTCATCTCCACCGTCGACCTCCTCCAGCCTCCACGGGCTCCTGTTCATGCAGCCTCCACCGCGCGCTACTCCACCGGCTACTGTTCAACCACCCCTCCACTGTATACTGTTCATCCAGCCCTCCACACCACGGGGTCCTGTTCAACCACCCCTCCATGGGCACCCCTCCACCGTCTACTGTTCATCTAGCCCTCCACACCACGGGGTCCTGTTCATCTAGAGGCAACGCCACCGCTCACTGTTCATCCACCCCCCAACGCTCACTGTTCATCCAATCGACCGGCTTCTGTTAGCAGCAGTAGCGAAGGAATCGCTCTATCGGGTTCAGTTAACAGCCATCGATCGATCGCTCGGGTTCAGTAACGCGTAGCCTGTAGTGCAATCGCTCAGGTTCAGTTAGAGCCCAACGCCTCGCTCGGGTTCAGTTAGAGCCAACGCCTCGCACACACACGCGTACGTGTACGAGAGAAACGCACATCGCTCGGCCCCCGACCTCCCACCGTCACCGAGAACTCCCGGAATTTTCCTCGCCCTCGCTTCTACCACGGTTTTTCCGTCATGGACGGCCCAAAGAATATCATGCAACTGCGTCTCTGGCCCGCCCAGGACGAAAAGCCCATTTTCTGTCATGATTTTTTTGTCATAGAAGTAGGAGCCCACCACATCTATGATGATACCGGGTTTTGTCACAATTATCATCATAGAAGTGTCATATGTATGACAAAAAAATTTCGTTTGGCCCAAAATGTCATGGATGTGTCTTTTTTTGTAGTGCCTAGATACTTGACTGATGGTGGTTCACACTTTATTCATGGCACCCTTCGTAAAATGCTTGCTAAGTATGATGTTAATCATAGAATTGCATCTCCATATCATCCACAGTCTAGTCGTCAAGTAGAACTGAGCAATAGAGAGCTTAAATTAATTTTGCAAAAGACTGTTAATAGATCTAGAAAGAATTGGTCCACGAAACTTGATGATGCATTATGGGCCTATAGAACTGCATATAAAAATCCTATGGGTATGTCTCCATACAAAATGGTTTATGGAATAGTGTAGGATCGAAAGTATGTCTAGAGGGGGGGTGATTAGACTACTTAACCAAATAAAAATCTAGCCTTTTCCCAATTTTAAGTCTTGGTAGATTTTAGCAACTTAGCACAAATCAAGTAAACAACCTACACATGCAATTCTAAGAGTATAGCAGAGGAATGTAAAACAATTGCATATGAAGGTAAAGGGAGGAGTTTGGAGGGAGCA
The DNA here is from genome assembly GCA_034509565.1 of Triticum monococcum. Taxonomy (NCBI): domain Eukaryota; kingdom Viridiplantae; phylum Streptophyta; class Magnoliopsida; order Poales; family Poaceae; genus Triticum; species Triticum monococcum. The sequence goes on from CM067842.1 coordinate 613,391,262, forward strand.
AACGCAATGTAGACACGGAGATTTTTGGCGTGGTTCCGATAGGTAGTGCTATTGTACATCCACGTTGATGGAGACTTCAACCCACGATGGGTAACGGTTGCGCGAGTCCATGGAGGGCTCCACCCACGAAGGGTCCACGAAGAAGCAACCTTGTCTATCCCACCATGGCCATCGCCCACGAAGGACTTTCCTCACTAGGGTAGATCTTCACGAAGTAGGCGATCTCTTTGCCCGTACAAACTCCTTGGTTCAACTCCACAATCTTGACGGAGGCTCCCATGGTAAACCTAACCAATCTAGGAGACACCTCTCTCCAAATGGTAATAGACGGTGTGTTGATGATGAAGTCCTTGCTCTTGTGTTTCAAATGATAGTCTCCCCAACACTCAACTCTCTCTCATAGGATTGGATTTGGTAGAAAGATGATTTGAGTGGAAAGCATCTTGGGGAAGGCTAGAGATCAAGATTTATGTGGTTGGAATGGAATATCTTGACCTCAACACAAGTGTAGATGGTTCTCTCTCAGAAAATGTATGTTGGAAGTGTAGGCATACTTTGATGGCTCTCTCCATGAATGAAGAGTGGGTGGAGGGGTATATATAGCCTCCACACAAAACCTAACCGTTACACACAAATCACCAAACTCGGTGGGACCGAAGTATATAACTCGGTCAGACCGATTCAGTTCAAAACGTGAACGTTAGGATTTTCGGTGGGACCGACTGATACTTCTCCAGCGTATCTACTTTTCCAAACACTTTTGCCCTTGTTTTGGAATCTCACTTGTATGATTTGAATGGAACTAACCCTGACTGGCGCTGTTTTCAGCAGAATTGCCATGATGTTGTTTTATGTGTAGAAAACAGAAGTTCTCGGAATGACCAGAAACTCCATGGGATATCTTACAATAAATAATAAAAAATCCTCGCCAAAGATGAATACCGGGGGCCCACACCCTTCTCACGAGGGTGGGGGGCGCCCCCCTAGGGCACGTCCCCTACCTCGTGGGCCCCCTGGAGACCCCCCGACTCCAACTCCAACTCTATGTAACTGCTTTCGAGGAGAAAAAAATAGGAGAGAAGAAAGCATCACGTTTTACGACACGGAGCCGCCGCCAAGCCCTCAAACCTCTTGGGAGGGCTGATATGGAGTTCGTTCGGGGCTCCAGAGAGGGGGATTCGTCGCCGTCGTCATCATCAACCATCCTCCATCACCAATTTCATGATGCCCACCGCCGTGCATGAGTAATTGCATCATAGGCTTGCTGGACGGTGATGTGTTGGATGAGATTCACCATGTAATCGAGTTAGTTTTGTTAGGGTTTGATCCCTAGTATCCACTATGTTCTGAGATTGATGTTGCTATGACTTTGCTATGCTTAATGCTTGTCACTAGGGCCCGAGTGCCATGATTTTAGATCTGAACCTATTATGTTTTCATCAATATATGAGTGTTCTTGATCCTATCTTGCAAGTCTATAGTCACCTATTATGTGTTATGATCCGTTAACCCCGAAGTGACAATAACCGGGATACTTACCGGTGTTGATCGTAGTTTGAGGAGTTCATGTATTCACTATGTGCTAATGCTTTGTTCCGATTCTCTATTAAAAGGAGGCCTTAATATCCCTTAGTTTCCATTAGGACCCCGCTGCCACGGGAGGGTAGGACAAAAGATGTCATGCAAGTTCTTTTCCCATAAGCACGTATGACTATATTGGGAATACATGCCTACATTACATTGACGAATTGGAGCTAGTTCTGTGTCACCCTACGTTATGATTGTTACATGATGAACCGCATCCGGCATAATTATCCATCATTGATCCAATGCCTACGAGCTTTCCATATACTGGTTTACGCTTATTTACTTTCCCGTTGCTATTGTTACAATCACTACAAAATACCAAAAACATTACTTTGCTTTCATTACTCTTTCGTATATTACTTTGCTACTAAACACTTTGCTGCAGATACTAAGTTTCCTGGTGTGGTTGAATTGACAACTTAGCTGCTAATACTTGAGAATATTCTTTGGCTCCCCTTGTGTCGAATCAATAAATTTGGGTTGAATACTCTACCGTGGGAAGCTGTTGCGATCCCCTGTACTTGTGGGTTATCAAGACTAATTTCTGGCGCCGTTGCCGGGGAGCTTAGCTCTATTCTTTGAGTCACTTGGGATTTATATCTGCTGGACACTATGAAGAACTTGAGAGATACAAAAACTAAGATCTATCCCTCAACTATGAGGGGAGGTAAGGAACTGCCATCCAGCTCTACACTTGATTCACCTTCTGTTATGAGTAAGCTTGCGACACCTACACCTGCTTCTGCTATTCGTTCTGATATGTCGCATGTTATTGATGATGCTACTTCTGCTATGCATGATACTTATGATGAAACCACCTCTATGCCTGATACTACTATGCCACTTAGTGATTTTATAGAGGAACGACTTGCTAGGGCTAGAGAGATTGAAAATATTGAATCTGATTATGAAGATGAAAGTGATGATGAAGAATCACTTGTTATTCCTAAGGGTTATTTATTTGATCAAGATGCTTCTTTAGCTATTTTAGCCTGCAAAGATAGATATGAACTCAAAAGGTTATTAGCTAAATGGAATAAGCAATCTCCAAATGCTAGGATGAGACCTGGCCCTGCTTTTGCTATTTCACCTATATGTGTTGCTGATAAGGATTATGAATTCTCTACTGATCCTGATATAATTACTTTGGTTGAATCTGATCCTTTTCATGGTTATGAATCTGAAACTGTTGTAGCACATCTTACTAAATTAAATGATATAGCCACCCTGTTCACTAATGATGAGAGATCTCGCTACTTTTATATCCTTAAAATATTTCCGTTCTCATTAAAGGGTGATGCTAAGATATGGTTTAATTCTCTTGATCCTGGTTGTGTGCGTAGTCCCCAGGATATGATTTACTACTTCTCTGCTAAATATTTCCCTGTGCATAAGAAACAAGCTGCTTTAAAGGAAATATACAACTTTGTGCAAATTAAAGAACAGAGTCTCCCACAAGCTTGGGGGAGGCTTCTCAAGTTACTTAATGCTTTGCCTGATCATCCTCTTAAGAAAAATGGAATACTTGATATCTTTTATAATGGACTAACGGATGCTTCCAGAGATTACCTGGATAGTTGTGTTGGTTCTCTTTTCAGGGAAAGAACACCGGATGAAGCTGAAATCTTATTGAATAATATGTTGACAAATGAAAATAATTGGGCACCTCTTGAGCCAGCTCCTGAGCCAGCTCCTGCTCCAATTAATGATCCTATTCCTAAACCAACTCCGAAGAAGAGAGGTGTTCTATTCCTCAGTCCTGAAGATATGCAAGAGGCAAAGAAATCTATGAAAGAAAAAGGTATTAAAGCTGGAGATGTTAAGAATTTACCTCCTATTGAAGAAATACATGGTCTCAATTTACCGCCTGATGAAGAAATATATGATCTTCATCCTTTATTTATTGAAGAACCTCCAGACCTCGATAACCCGACACAGGTAGTAAAGGTAAATTCTCTCTATAGATATGATAAAGCTGAAATCCCTCCTGCTAAAATTGAGATTCCATGCTTGGATGAGTTTGATAACTTTATGTTTAAGAAAGAATACTTCAATGCTTATTTTGGTAGACAATTAAAACAAGATGCTGATATGTTTAAATACTTTGGTGATTATATGGCTAATATTAGAGGTGAACTTAAACTTGTTAGCAAACATGCTTCTATGGTTACCACTCAAGTAGAACAAGTACTTCAAGCTCAAAAAGAATTGCTCAATGAGATGAATAGTAAGAAAAATGATTATGCTGTTAAAGTGGCTACAAGAACTGGTAGAATGACTCAGGAACCTTGATAACCCACAAGTATAGGGGATCAATTGTAGCCTCTTTCGATAAGTAAGAGTGTCGAACCCAACGAGGAGCTCAAGGTAGAACAAATATTCCCTCAAGTTCTATCGACCACCGATACAACTCTACGCACGCTTGACGTTCGCTTTACCGGAAACAAGTATGAAACTAGAAGTACTTTCTAGGTGTTTTTGGGTAAGCTTGCAAGAAAGTAAAGAGCACGGAAATAAAAGCTAGGGGCTGTTTAGATGAAGACACAACTAAATTAGTTTTAGTAAAGAGCTTTTGTCAACAAGAAGGTTATTTGTCCCTAGGCAATCGTTAACTAGACCAGTAATCATTATTGCAATTTTATTTGAGGGAGAGGCATAAGCTAACATACTTTCTCTACTTGGATCATAAGCACGTATGATTGGAACTCTAGCAAGCATCCGCAACTACTAAAGATTCATTAAGGTAAAACCCAACCATAACATTAAAGTATCAAGTCCTCTTTATCCCATACGCAAACAACCCACTTACTCGAGTCTGTGCTTCTGTCACTCACGCCACCCACCATAAGCAAATCATAAGCATATTGCAAACCCTACAGCGGGAATCCCTCATGCTTGCGCGACATGGAGAGCACCATAGGACATCACCAATAATAAAACATGCAACTCAAACAAATCACGATCATCAAATAGCCATTAGGACAAAACAGATCTACTCGAACATCATAGGATAGCCATACATCATTGGGAAATAATATATAGTGTTGAGCACCTTGTTTAAGTAGAGATTACATCGGGTAAGAGAGAGGTTACACTGCTGCATAGAGGGAGGAAGAGTTGGTGATGATGGCGGTGACGTTGTTGGTGAAGATGGTGGTGATGATGATGGCCCCGGCAACGCTCCGGCGCCACCGGAAGCAAGGGGGAGAGGGCCCCCTTCTTCTTCTTCTTCTTCTTCTTCTTCTTCTTCCTTGACCTCCTCCCTAGATGGGAGAAGGGTTTCCCCTCTGGTCCTTGGCTCCCATGGCGTGGGAGTGGCGAGAACCCCTCCGAGGTTGGATCTATCTGTCTATTTCTCTCTGTTCCTGCGTTCCCTCCTGGCTCTATTTCACCGTTTCTTGTATATATGGAGATCCCTAACTCCGATTGTCCTGAAACCTTCGCCATGATTTTTTTCCGAATATTAGCTTTCTTGCGGCAAAAGAAGAGCGTCAACCGCCTTACAGTGGGTTCACGAGGGTAGGGGGCACGTGAAGGAAATATGCCCTAGAGGCAATAATAAAGTTATTATTTATTTCCTTATATCATGATAAATGTTTATTATTCATGCTAGAATTGTATTAACCGGAAACATAATACATGTGTGAATACATAGACCAACAGAGTGTCACTAGTATGCCTCTACTTGACTAGCTCGTTAATCAAAGATGGTTATGTTTCCTAACCATGAACAAAGGGTTGTTATTTGATTAACGAGGTCACATCATTAGTTGAATGATTTGATTGACATGACCCATTCCATTAGCTTAGCACTTGATCGTTTAGTATGTTGCTATTGCTTTCTCCATGACTTATACATGTTCCTATAACTATGAGATTATGCAACTCCCGTTTACCGGAGGAACACTTTGGGTACTACCAAACGTCACAACGTTACTGGGTGATTATAAAGGAGTACTGCAGGTGTCTCCAATGGTGGATGTTGGGTTGGCGTATTTCAAGATTAGGGTTTGTCACTCCGATTGTCGGAGAGGTATCTCTGGGCCCTCTCGGTAATACACATCACATAAGCCTTGCAAGCATAATAACTAAGATGTTAGTTATGAGATGATGTATTACGGAACGAGTAAAGAGACTTGCCAGTAACGAGATTGAACTAGGCATTGGATACAGACGATCGAATCTCGGGCAAGTAACATACCGATGACAAAGGGAACAACGTATGTTGTCATGCGGTCTGACCGATAAAGATCTTCGTAGAATATGTAGGAGCCAATATGAGCATCCAGGTCCCGCTATTGGTTATTGACCGGAGACATGTCTCGGTCATGTCTACATTGTTCTCGAACCGTAGGGTCCGCACGCTTAACGTTACGATGATAGTTATTATGAGTTTATGCATTTTGATGTACCGAAGGTTGTTCGGAGTCCCGGATGTGATCACGGACATGACGAGGAGTCTCGAAATGGTCGAGACATAAAGATTGATATATTGGAAGCCTATGTTTGGACACCGGAAGTGTTCCGGGTGAAATCGGGATTTTACCGGAATACCGGGAGGGTTACCGGAACCCCCCCGGGAGGCAAATGGGCCTATTGGGCCTTAGTGGAAAAGAGAAAAGGGGCAGCCCACAGCTGGCCGCGCCCCCCCCCTTCCCCAAGTCCTAGTAGGACTAGGAGAAGAGGCCGGCCCCCCTCTCTCTCCTTTCCCCCTTGGAATCCTAGTTGGAATAGGATTGAGGGGGGGAGTCCTACTCCCGGTAGGAGTAGGACTCCTCCCGCGCCCTCTCCCTAGCCGGCCGAACCCCCTCCCCCTGCTCCTTTATATACGGGGGCAGGGGGCACCCCATAGACACACAAGTTGATCATTGTTGATCGTTCCTTAGCCGTGTGCGGTGCCCCCTGCCACCAAATTCCACCTCGGTCATATCGTTGTAGAGCTTAGGCGAAGCCCTGCGTCGGTAGTACATCAAGATCGTCACCACGCCGTTGTGCTGACGGAACTCTTCCTCGACGCTTTGCTGGATCGGAGCCCGAGGATCGTCATCGAGCTGAACGTGTGCTAAGAACTCGGAGGTGCCGGAGTAACGGTGCTTGGATCGGTCGGATCGGGAAGAAGACGTACGACTACTTCCTCTACGTTGTGAGATCACTTCCGCAGTCGGTCTGCGTTGGTACGTAGAAAATACTCTCCCCCTCGTTGCTATGCATCACCATGATCTTGCGTGTGCGTAGGAAAATTTTCGAAATTACTACGTTACCCAACAGTGGCATCCGAGCCTAGGTTTTATGGTTTGATGTTATTTGCACGAGTAGAACACAAGTGAGTTGTGGGCGATACAAGTCATACTGCCTACCAGCATGTCATACTTTGGTTCGGCGGTATTGTTGGACGAGACGATCCGGACCAACCTTACGCGTACTCTTACGCGAGACCGGTTCCCTCGACGTGCTATGCACACAGATGGCTTGCGGAAGACTGTCTCTCCAACTTTAGTTGAACCAAGTGTGGCTACGCCCGGTCCTTGAGAAGGTTAAAACGGAGTCTATTTGACAAACTATCGTTGTGGTTTTGATGCGTAGGTGAGATGTGTTCTTACTTAAGCCCGTAGCAGCCACGTAAAACTTGCAACAACAAAGTAGAGGACGTCTAACTTGTTTTTGCAGGGCATGTTGTGATGTGATATGGTCAAGGCATGATGCTGATTTTATTGTATGAGATGATCATGTTTTGTAACCGAGTTATCGGCAACTGGCAGGAGCCATATGGTTGTCGCTTTATTGTATGCAATGCAATCGCGATGTAATGCTTTACTTTATTACTAAGCGGTAGTGATAGTCGTGGAAGCATAAGATTGGCGAGACGACAACGATGCTACGATGGAGATCAAGGTGTCGCGCCGGTGACGATGGTGATCATGACGGTGCTTCGGAGATGGAGATCACAAGCACAAGATGATGATGGCCATATCATATCACTTATATTGATTGCATGTGATGTTTATCCTTTTATGCATCTTATCTTGCTTTGATTGACGGTAGCATTATAAGATGATCTCTCACTAAATTATCAAGAAGTGTTCTCCCTGAGTATGCAACGTTGCCAAAGTTCGTCGTGCCCAGACACCACGTGATGATCGGGTGTGATAAGCTCTACGTCCATCTACAACGGGTGCAAGCCAGTTTTGCACACGCAGAATACTCAGGTTAAACTTGACGAGCCTAGCATATGCAGATATGGCCTCGGAACACAGAGACCAAAAGGTCGAGCGTGAATCATATAGTAGATATGATCAACATGACGATGTTCACCATTGAAAACTACTCCATCTCACGTGATGATCGGTTATGGTTCAGTTGATTTGGATCACGTGATCACTTAGAGGATTAGAGGGATGTCTATCTAAGTGGGAGTTCCTAAGTAATTTGATTAACTGAACTTAAACTTATCATGAACTTAGTACCTGATAGTATCTTGCTTGTTTATGTTGATTGTAGATAGATGGCTCGTGCTGTTGTTCCATTGAATTTTAATGCGTTCCTTGAGAAAGCAAAGTTGAAAGATGATGGTAGCAATCACACGGACTGGGTCCGTAACCTGAGGATTATCCTCATTGCTGCACAGAAGAATTACGTCCTGGAAGCACCGTTGGGTGCCAGGCCTGCTGCTGGAGCAACGCCAGATGTTATGAACGTCTGGCAGAGCAAAGCTGATGACTACTCGATAGTTCAGTGTGCCATGCTTTACGGCTTAGAATCGGGACTTCAACGACGTTTTGAACGTCATGGAGCATATGAGATGTTCCAGGAGTTGAAGTTAATATTTCAAGCAAATGCCCGAATTGAGAGATATGAAGTCTCCAATAAGTTCTATAGCTGCAAGATGGAGGAGAACAGTTCTGTCAGTGAGCATATACTCAAAATGTCTGGGTATAATAATCACTTGATTCAGATGGGAGTTAATCTTCCAGATGATTGCGTCATTGACAGAATTCTCCAATCACTGCCACCAAGCTACAAGAGCTTCATGATGAACTATAATATGCAAGGGATGAACAAGACTATTCCCGAGCTCTTCGCAATGCTGAAAGCTGCGGAGGTAGAAATCAAGAAGGAGCATCAAGTGTTGATGGTTAACAAAACCACTGGTTTCAAGAAAAAGGGCAAAGGGAAGAAGAAGGGGAACTTCAAGAAGAACAGCAAGCAAGTTGCTGCTCAGGAGAAGAAACCCAAGTCTGGACCTAAGCCTGAAACTGAGTGCTTCTACTGCAAGCAGACTGGTCACTGGAAGCGGAACTGCCCCAAGTATTTGGCGGATAAGAAGGATGGCAAGGTGAACAAAGGTATATGTGATATACATGTTATTGATGTGTACCTTACTAGAGCTCGCAGTAGCACCTGGGTATTTGATACTGGTTTTGTTGCTAATATTTGCAACTCGAAACAGGGACTACGGAATAAGCGGACGCTAGCAAAGGACGAGGTGACGATGCGCGTGGGAAACGGTTCCAAAGTCGATGTGATCGCGGTCGGCACGCTACCTCTACATCTACCTTCGGGATTAATATTAGACCTAAATAATTGTTATTTGGTGCCAGCGTTGAGCATGAACATTATATCTGGATCTTGTTTGATGCGAGACGGTTATTCATTTAAATCAGAGAATAATGGTTGTTCTATTTATATGAGTAATATCTTTTATGGTCATGCACCCTTGAAGAGTGATCTATTCTTATTGAATCTCGATAGTAGTGATAGACATATTCATAATGTAGAAGCCAAAAGATGCAGAGTTGATAATGATAGTGCAACTTATTTGTGGCACTGCCATTTAGGTCATATCGGTGTAAAGCGCATGAAGAAACTCCATACTGATGGGCTTTTGGAACCACTTGATTATGAATCACTTGGTACTTGCGAACCGTGCCTCATAGGCAAGATGACTAAAACACCGTTCTCCGGTACTATGGAGAGAGCAACAGATTTATTGGAAATCATACATACCGATGTATGTGGTCTGATGAATATTGAGGCTCGTGGCGGATATCGTTATTTTCTCACCTTCACAGATGATTTAAGCAGATATGGGTATATCTACTTAATGAAACATAAGTCTGAAACATTTGAAAAGTTCAAGGAATTTCAGAGTGAAGTTGAAAATCATCGTAACAAGAAAATAAAGTTTCTACGATCTGATCATGGAGGAGAGTATTTGAGTTACGAGTTTGGTATACATTTGAAAAATTGTGGAATAGTTTCGCAACTCACGCCACCCGGAACACCACAGCGTAATGGTGTGTCCGAACGTCGTAATCGTACTTTACTAGATATGGTACGATCTATGATGTCTCTTACTGATTTACCGCTATCGTTTTGGGGTTATGCTTTAGAGACGGCCGCATTCACGTTAAATAGGGCACCATCAAAATCCGTTGAGACGACGCCTTATGAACTATGGTTTGGCTAGAAACCAAAGTTGTCGTTTCTTAAAGTTTGGGGCTGCGATGCTTATGTGAAAAAGCTTCAACCTGATAAGCTCGAACCCAAAGCGGAGAAATGTGTCTTCATAGGATACCCAAAGGAAACTGTTGGGTATACCTTCTATCACAGATCCGAAGGCAAGACATTCGTTGCTAAGAATGGATCATTTCTAGAGAAGGAGTTTCTCTCGAAAGAAGTGAGTGGGAGGAAAGTAGAACTTGACGAGGTAACTGTACCTGCTCCCTTATTGGAAAATAGTACATCACAGAAAACTGTTTCTGCGACACCTATACCAATTAGTGAGGAAGCTAATGATGATGATCATGAAACTTCAGGGCAATATACTACTGAACCAGGTAGATCAACCAGAGTGAGATCCGCACCAGAGTGGTACGGTAATCCAGTTCTGGAAGTCATGCTGCTAGATCATGATGAACCTACAAACTATGAAGAAGCGATGGTGAGCCCAGATTCCACAAAGTGGCTTGAGGCCATGAAATCTGAGATGGGATCCATGTATGAGAACAAAGTATGGACTTTGGTTGACTTGCCCGATGATCGGCAAGCAATTGAGAATAAATGGATCTTCAAGAAAAAGACTAACGCTGACGGTAATATTAGTGTCTATAAAGCTCGACTTGTCGCAAAAGGTTTTCGACAAGTTCAAGGGGTTGACTACGATGAGACCTTCTCACCCGTAGCGATGCTTAAATCCGTCAGAATCATGTTAGCAATTGCCGCATTTTATGATTATGAAATATGGCAAATGGATGTCAAAACTGCATTCCTGAATGGATTTCTGGAAGAAGAGTTGTATATGATGCAACTAGAAGGTTTTGTCGATCCAAAGGGAGCTAACAAAGTATGCAAACTCCAGCGATCCATTTATGGACTGGTGCAAGCATCTCGGAGTTGGAATAAACGCTTTGATAGTGTGATCAAAGCATTTGGCTTTATACAGACTTTTGGAGAAGCCTGTATTTACAAGAAAGTGAGTGGGAGCTCTGTAGCATTTCTGATATTATATGTGGATGACATATTGCTGATTGGAAATGATATAGAATTTCTGGATAGCGTAAAGGGATACTTGAATAAAAGTTTTTCGATGAAAGACCTCGGGGAAGCTGCTTACATATTAGGCATAAAGATCTATAGAGATAGATCAAAACGCTTAATTGGACTTTCACAAAGCACATACCTTGATAATGTTTTGAAGAAGTTCAAAATGGATCAAGCAAAGAAAGGGTTCTTGCCTGTGTTACAAGGTGTGAAGTTGAGTCAGACTCAATGCCCGACCACTGCAGAAGATAGAGAGAAAATGAAAGATGTTCCCTATGCTTCAGCCATAGGCTCTATCATGTATGCAATGCTGTGTACCAGACCTGATGTGTGCCTTGCTATAAGTTTAGCAGGGAGGTACCAAAGTAATCCAGGAGTGGATCACTGGACAGCGGTCAAGAACATCCTGAAATACCTGAAAAGGACTAAGGATATGTTTCTCGTATATGGAGGTGACAAAGAGCTCACCGTAAGAGGTTACGTTGATGCAAGCTTTGACACTGATCCGGACGATTCTAAATCGCAAACCGGATACGTGTTTACTTTAAACGGTGGAGCTGTCAGTTGGTGCAGTTCTAAACAAAGCGTCGTAGCGGGATCTACATGTGAAGCAGAGTACATAGCTGCTTCGGAAGCAGCAAACGAAGGAGTCTGGATGAAGGAGTTCATATCCGATCTAGGTGTCATACCTAGTGCATCGGGTCCAATGAAAATCTTTTGTGACAATACTGGTGCAATTGCTTTGGCAAAGGAATCCAGATTTCACAAAAGGACCAAACACATCAAGAGACGCTTCAACTCCATCCGGGATTTAGTCCAGGTGGGAGACATAGAGATTTGCAAGATACATACGGATCTGAATGTTGCAGACCCGTTGACTAAGCCTCTTCCACGAGCAAAACATGATCAGCACCAAAGCTCCATGGGTGTTAGAATCATTACTGTGTAATCTAGATTATTGACTCTAGTGCAAGTGGGAGACTGAAGGAAATATGCCCTAGAGGCAATAATAAAGTTATTATTTATTTCCTTATATCATGATAAATGTTTATTATTCATGCTAGAATTGTATTAACCGGAAACATAATACATGTGTGAATACATAGACCAACAGAGTGTCACTAGTATGCCTCTACTTGACTAGCTCGTTAATCAAAGATGGTTATGTTTCCTAACCATGAACAGAGGGTTGTTATTTGATTAACGAGGTCACATCATTAGTTGAATGATCTGATTGACATGACCCATTCCATTAGCTTAGCACTTGATCATTTAGTATGTTGTTATTGCTTTCTCCATGACTTATACATGTTCCGATAACTATGAGATTATGCAACTCCCGTTTACCGGAGGAACACTTTGGGTACTACCAAACGTCACAACGTTACTGGGTGATTATAAAGGAGTACTACAGGTGTCTCCAATGGTGGATGTCGGGTTGGCGTATTTCAAGATTAGGGTTTGTCACTCCGATTGTCGGAGAGGTATCTCTGGGCCCTCTCGGTAATACACATCACATAAGCCTTGCAAGCATAATAACTAAGATGTTAGTTATGAGATGATGTATTACGGAACGAGTAAAGAGACTTGCCAGTAATGAGATTGAACTAGGCATTGGATACCGACGATCGAATCTCGGGCAAGTAACATACCGATGACAAAGGGAACAACGTATGTTGTCATTTGGTCTGACCGATAAAGATCTTCGTAGAATATGTAGGAGCCAATATGGGCATCCAGGTCCCGCTATTGGTTATTGACCGGAGACATGTCTCGGTCATGTCTACATTGTTCTCGAACCGTAGGGTCCGCACGCTTAACGTTACGATGACAATTATTATGAGTTTATGCATTTTGATGTACCGAAGGTTGTTCGGAGTTCCGGATGTGATCACGGACATGACGAGGAGTCTCGAAATGGTCGAGACATAAAGATTGATATATTGGAAGCCTATGTTTGGACACCGGAAGTGTTCCGGGTGAAATCGCGATTTTACCGGAATACCGGGAGGGTTACCGGAATGTGACGCCCCCGATTTGACCGTACACTAATCATACACGCAAACGTGTACGATCAAGATCAGGGACTCACGGGAAGATATCACAACACAACTCTACAAATAAAATAAGTCATACAAGCATCATATTACAAGCCAGGGGCCTCGAGGGCTCGAATACAAGAGCTCGATCATAGACGAGTCAGCGAAAGCAACAATATCTGAGTACAGACATAAGTTAAACAAGTCTGCCTTAAGAAGGCTAGCACAAACTGGGATACAGATCGAAAGAGGCGCAGGCCTCCTGCCTGGGATCCTCCTAAACTACTCCTGGTCGTCGTCAGCGGGCAGCACGAAGTAGTAGGCACCTCCGGTGTAGTAGGAGTCGTCATCGACGGTGGCGTCTGGCTCCTGGGCTCCAACATCTGGTTGCGACAACCAGGTAGAAGGAATAGAGGGAAAAGAAGGAGAAAGCAACCATGAGTACTCATCCAAAGTACTCGCAAGCAAGGAGCTATACTACATATGCATGGGTATCAAATGGAATAAGGGTATCATATGTGGACTGAACTGCAGAATGCCAGAATAAGAGGGGGATAACTAATCCTGTCGAAGACTACGCTTCTGGCAGCCTCCGTCTTGCAGCATGTAGAAGAGAGTAGACTGAAGTCCTCCGAGTAGCATCGCATAGCATAATCCTAACCGATGATCCTCCCCTCGTCGCCCTGTGAGAGAGCGATCACCGGTTGTATCTGGCACTTGGAAGGGTGTGTTTTATTAAGTATCCGGTTCTAGTTGTCATAAGGTCAAGACACAACTCCGGGTCGTCCTTTTACCGAGGGACACGGCTATTCGAATAGATTAACTTCCCTGCAGGGGTGCACCACATACCCCAACACGCTCGATCCCATTTGGCCGGACACACTTTCCTGGGTCATGCCTGGCCTCGGAAGATCAACACGTCGCAGCCCTACCTAGGCACAACAGAGAGGTCAGCACGCCGGTCTAAACCCTATGGCGCAGGGGTCTGGGCCCATCGCCCTTTGCACACCTGCACGTTGCGAACGCGGCCGAAAGCAGACCTAGCCTAGTGGCCTTCCAGTCCAATCCGGCGCGCGCCACTCAGTCGCTGACGTCACGAAGGCTTCGGCTGATACCACGACGCCGGGATACCCATAACTACTCCCGCGTAGATGGTTATTGCGTATAGACCAAATGGCCAGACTCAGATCAAATACCCAGATCTCGTTAAGCGTGTTAAGTGTCCGTGAACGCCGAACAGGGCCAGGCCCACCTCTCTCCTAGGTGGTCGGAACCTGCCCTGTCGCTCCGCCTCAAAGATCCACTCGCGGGTGCTCCTACGAGCCTACCCGTCTTTAGTCACCACATGTATCATGTATAAAGTATATAGTATATACCCGTGATCACCTCCCGAGTGATCAGGACCCGATAGTATAGCATGGCAGACGGACAAGAATGTAGGGCCACTGATGATAAACTAGCATCCTATACTAAGCATTAGGTTTGCAGGTAAAGGTAACAACAGTAGTAGCAAGGACAGGCTATGCATCAGGATAGGAAGAACGGAAAGCAGTAACATGCTACACTACTCTAATGCAAGCAGTATAGAGGAGAGTAGGCGATATCTGGTGATCAAGGGGGGGGGCTTGCCTGGTGGTTCTGGCAAGAGAGAGGGGTCGTCAACTCCATAGTCGTACTGGGTAGCAGCGGCGTCGGTCTCGGTGTCTATCGAGAGAAGAGGGGGGAGAAACAATAAATATTTAAGCAAGCATATGCATAGTGATGCATGACATGACAAGTAATGGCGTTAGAGGTGCCCTAACGCGGTAGTAGGTGATACCGGTGAAGGGGGATGACATCCGGGAAAGTATCTCCGGTGTTTCGCGTTTTCGGGCAGAGGAGCCGGAGGGGGAAAGTTGCGAGTTCGATAGGTTAGGGGGGTGTGGCAGACGAACGGGTTGCGTATCCGAAATCGTCTCGTCGTTCTGAACAACTTTCATGTACAAAGTATTTTCATCCGAGCTACGGATTATCTTATACTAATTTTTAAAGTTTAATTTATTTTCTAGAACTAACATATTATTCTAATTCGGGTTGACTAAGTCAATTTGACTAGTCAAAAGGGATGTGTGGCCCACATGTCATAGACTATTTACCTACATAAATAAATAAATCTAACTTATTTAAAGTGGGGGGCCTACATGTCATCTACTACTAGACTAACTTACCACTAATTTTAATCCAAGGCTATACTAGTTAAACAAGGGACGGCCACACACGGCTGTTGCATAGCCGGCCACACACATACAGCCCCATGCACGGTGCTAGAGGTTAAAACTGTTTTCAGTTAACAAAAGATAGCATTTTGTGATTTTCATAGTATTTAATACATGCATCAAATGGATTTGGTCCAGTGAGATAAAATGGAGTTTGTCAAGTATATTACCTAAACAAATTAATTTCAGCTAAATTAAACTTTGTTTGACAACAGTTTTGTTGCCATCCAGATGGCTAATAGAGTAGAAATAACAGAAGCTAGCCAGCGCTACAGTAACATTCAGTTACTGTAGCAGCGGTAGCA
Source organism: Triticum monococcum (assembly GCA_034509565.1). NCBI lineage: Eukaryota > Viridiplantae > Streptophyta > Magnoliopsida > Poales > Poaceae > Triticum > Triticum monococcum. The sequence goes on from CM067842.1 coordinate 613,406,988, forward strand.
GAGAAGCAAATTACAGCCACAGGAGCGGGCAGCAGCGGCAAGGCAGCAGCCGACTAGGCACGCGCGCAGCAAGCAGCAGTGCAGCAGGAGCAGCAGCCACGGAAGCAGGGGCATGGCCTAGGAGGACATACGCGCGTGAGGGCGCGGCCTGGTGTGCGCCCGGTGCGACAAAGGGACGGCCAGGGGGTGCACGGGAGCGGGGCAGGAGCAGCATGCGGAGGGCGGGAACGCGGCCGACTAGCACGGCGCGCGGGAGCACAGCCACGGGCGTCCGCGGCCACGGGGACCTTTAACTACGACGGAACGGCGGCGGATCGGAGGGGGGACGAGGGGAATGGAAGTGGTGCTCACGAGGGGAGGCGAAGGACGCGACCGGCGTGACCGAGGAGCTCCAGTGAGGTAGATCGGGCGTGGGGCAGCGACGGCCGTAGGCGAGGAAGACGCGTCGATCCCGTCGGTGAGGTGCCGCCGAGCTCGAGGTGGTGGTCGGAGAGGACGAGGCGGACGACGGCGAGGCTCGGCGAGGCTCGTGGCGCGGCCCTAGGCGGCGGGGGCGACAGTGAGCACGTAGACGACGGTGGCCATGGTGACAGTGGCAGCGGTCTAATGCAGGGGAGGAAGAGAGCGGCGCGTGGGGGACGAATGAGGTAGCTAGGGTTCCATCGCGGGTGTCGAGGTGCGGCCTTATCCACCCAGGGAGCCGCGGGATGGCCGACAACGCGACATCCACGGCGTGGACGGCGTGCGAGCATTGGCAGCGCCATGGCCTCCCTCTTCTGTTCAGGTGGTAGGAGAAAAGCCCACTGGTGGGTTGGGCCTTCTGTAGTACTAGGCTTTTAGGTGAACAGTGTTAGGATTTAACCTTTTCTTTTCTTCTCTTTTAGTTTTTTTATTTCTCTGTTTAGTTTTTCTACACTGTTTTGAATTAAGTAGAGCCACCAATGCTTTTTTGTAAAATAAGAAACTTTCCAAATCAAATACTAGGCATTATTTAGTATTGCCACAAAAGATTGGATGAGCATTTGAATTCATTTGGATTTTGCATAAATGAAAATGGATTAATGGGGCTGTGATTTAACTATTTTAGGGTATTCAAATACTTCTAAAATGTTGTTTTCTCCACCATTATTACTTAGGATTTATTTGTCACATTTAGCACATTTTAATTTTTTTATGTTTGAAAACTTTTATCGTTTAACTTTATTTTAAATTTGAATTCAAACGGATTTGATTCACCGCGAGACTAACAACGGTAACCGTGGTGATGTCGCATCATTAGTAGAGGGTTACTATAGCTTAAGTATCCGGGCGTCACAATTCTCCTCCACTACAAGAAATCTCGTCCCGAGATTTAAGGGGGAAGTAAGGGGGAAGGGATTTGGTTACGGAATTCTAACGGGTCTTCTCGGTCTTGGTTGCTCTTCTCGAAGAGGTCGATCCATTACGTTCATGCCTTTTTTTTGCTCCAGGACATCATGATGAAGTCGGCATCCTTTCTTCGGGAACTCCATCGTACTTACTAAAGAATAAAGGGTGGGTATATTCCGGGAGAACGGACCTCTGCAAGGTTGACTATCTGGTAGCTAACATCGGAGAAGGTGGCAGAAAGTAACTCTCTAACTGAAACTTAAGAAAATATCGAGAGTAAGTAAGTCGGTACCATGAGAAGTTTGAAGTGGGTAGGCAATCGTTTAATGCCTGAACAAAGTGTGAAAGGGTTCTAGAGCAACGAGAATAAGTATTGCGTCCGATACCAGAATAGATCACTGGGAAAGTGACCTCGTGAATTACATACGAAGTCAAGCGCGAGGAATAACTTTGGCAACAGGGGTGTACAGGAGAGTCAGGTTTCGATCCTGTGGAACTTGTGGGTTATGGGCCCACCATGTGGGTTAAAGCAGGAAGGGCGGTGACATCTTGCACGGTCATGATAGCAAGGCATGTCAGAGAATAACCTATCGGTTATGTCGGCAATAACGTCGGTACCAAGGGCGAGGGACGACGAGAACCATTTTCCTGCTCGCCAAATGAGGCGGACCAATGGGCAAAGTTCTCGTCCATCGGTGGTTACCGGAATGTCATCAACAATAGTAACAGGTTCTTACTAACAAAGTTGTACACCGAGGTGCTTACAAAAGCAGTGACTTATTACTGCTTAGATCATATAAACCACAAGAAGGTTAAACAAAACAATGGAAAGAAAAATGTGATTATCATATTAAACAGAACAATGGAAAGGAAAATGTGTTTAAACACATATATCAGGAGTATAACCTTCCCAAGGACAAACAGAGCATGATATCCGTGGCAGGATATCATGTAGAAAACCCTTTAAGTAAGGGGAGAGAAATTTCATGACAGTACCCATACAACGGTGTTTGGATAATGGTTAAAGAAAACTTAGCATTGCGCTTTCAATGCTCTTATTGAAAATCGGAGTACCACAAGCATGCTTCAAGAAGCATTGACATGGTATTCAAGCAAAGGTCAGATTTTGGAAACACAAAGGATCCATCAGGAATAGCTTGTGAAATAAGTCTTACAATTTCCTCACGGAAGAATGGCTAAACTTGCTAAAAAGGATACTACAACAATAGGTCCTCCGGCCAGGTGTGCTAGGCCTGACATAACCTTACCGGGTCATATATAAAGACCAACATTATAACTCTTGGAAATAAGTTCCAACCATCATATCTGACCGAGATTCAGATCTGATTGGTGTCACGATACCTCAGACTTAGGATGCCTGAGAAGAAAAGGTGCGGCACAATTTGATGAGATGACATTGTAAGATTCTCGGGAAATGAACTATGGAAGCGAGTTCCGAAACAAGAGTTCATCAGTAAACCAAGGAGAGGATGAGGAGGTGGCTGATAGGCTCAGCAACAAATCATCGCGATTTCCAAAGGATTGATTTCCACAATTATGTGAACAAGGAAATATCATTTGTCGGATCAAATGTCATAATGATGTATGCTCGAGGGAAACATACACAACTGAACAATGATAGAAGGGTGCAACCAGGAATCTGGACTAGGTAGCACGATCAATGTTTGAATGATGATTCAATAATCAATAGACTTAGAATGAAACTGTAGACCAATAACTTCAAGCAATAGGGTTGCTAGAAGTTTAGAATTTGCACAACACAGACCATTAGTCGGTATTCCGGTTAGAAACAATACGGAGACAAAGAGATGAACGCAAAAGGCGAGAGATATTACTATATCAAGAATTCTCAAGAGGTGGTAAAATTACCACGACATTCTTGACATAAAAGGTGGTAACATTCCAAGGTAAAGAAGAACAAATGCTGTATAGCAAGGATCTCAAGGTATAACTCAAAACACGAATAAGTTTGTGTTGGAGGGAAGGCAATAAAGTGGCCGATGATAATACAATTCATCGGGGGCAAGGATGGTATTTCTCATCATGAATTCAATTGATATCCAGGAAGACCTCATAAGGTTGATGATCTTCACGGCACATTGGTCGAGAGATTTCAAGATGTAATCAATTAGTGACAACATCAAATCAAAGGAATGATGAAGCGGAAGGTTATTGGAACCATGGGTAGGGCACAAACTTGAAATCAAGCTTGTTGTTCAAGGTGAATTGATATGACGAGGAAGATCGACGTAAGCTTAGCTCATCATCGAAAGTTGTGCTCCGGGATTAAGGACCAGGTAGCACAGTTAAAATTTAGCACGATAATGATATAGCCGATCAGGCTAGGAATGACATGATCGAGTACAAACTCGGACTTAAAGAAGATTATCAAGAGTTGCTGAACCGTAGGGCAGACTCGGTTCAGTTATCGGTGTCTTTGAGTGTTTAATAACTCAGAGCCCATGAAAACTGTAATCACTGAGAATGTAGTACTTGATGAAGAACTCATAAGAAGTTATGCAGTTTCAAGATAATCTCGAGATACCAGGGGGGTAATACTCGAAGACGGATCAAAGTAGAGGTTGGACCGAGGTATTGATCCACATGAGACAAGTGCTTACACTTGCATCGAAAATGGTATTTAAAAGAGAACATGGTCGAAACCACGATTGTAAAAGGCTGGATCCCAGATATAAGATGAACTTATACCAAGGGAACTAATATCATTTACAAGAAGCTTCGATGATAAGTTTCACATCGGGTCCATGGGCATGAACGCAAAGGCTCAAGGTCGACTCCCAATTCTTCCATGCATAACCTTTCATTTTACTTCTCGCCTTTGATGAAGCTGTAGTATAGAAATTTTATCTAGCAAAATACCAGAAGAGTATGACTCGTGAAAACTTTCGAGTTCACACAGTTTAGAGAAGGCATATGTTCAACCCATCAGGGCATCTTAGGAGTATATACCACAAATTTCAAGAATAAATAACACCAGCTCGATAGTAGAGCATGTTTGAGAAAGCAGAGGATACAATTTACCAAAGGTATTATGTATCCGAGGAAAGGCTCACAGACTTATTGAATATGAAGGACGTTGTCGGATAAAATCCCACAAATGATCTGGTGGTTCTCAAGGAATCTGGTGCGAGCATCGGTACTCAACCAGAGGGAGAAACAATGCAAGGAGATCAGACTTTAGAAACAACTGACTAATTCAAGGCTCAAATGCAAAGGAATTATCAATTCCAAGACAAGGGATCAGAAGCAATGCTCTGATTAGGGATGGATAAGTTGAATAGCCTTAAGGGTACAATCGACAGCAATTTGATTGGTCGAGATCCAGCTCATGTTTTAAAATAACGTCTAAGCCGGAAAGATAATTTAAAAGGATCAACTGATGATTGCGTGCATTCGCACTCAAGTTGAATCAATAGGATCAAAAGACGATGCCTAAGGATACTAACGAATATCGCCAGACATATGGAAAGCATCCATAATGCAAGCAGGCAAGTATTGCAGAGCAATAAGCTACTAAGGATTTTTGGAGGATCGAATAGTATTTCGAAGACCATTGTGAAACACATGAACAACTGGGGATGAGTGGATACTCGACAAGTGCGAGGATTTAATTGAAGGGGTATTCATGTGGCAAGGAACTGCTAGGCAGTAGGCACAAAGTATTCTCGGAACAATAGAGAAGACTCCGGGGTATCTTGTAATAACAAGATCAATGGGGGATGATCGTATGAATGGCAAGTGTAAGTAGTTATCCATAAGGATTTATCGGTGGTCGGGAATAGCAAAAGTGATGGGCACAAAGTCTCGAGAGGAATAGCAAAGAGTATCTTCGGAATCTTCTGGTGAAGCAGGCCATCATCTGGAATGAAGGGGCTCTCCGGGAGAAAGTATTTACGAGATCCTAGAGCCAAAGTTAGTACATTCATTTTAACCCGAATAGAAGAGAGATCAGAGCCCAGAGTAATGATCGAGGAGTAAAAGATCCTAATACCACCCAAATGGCGACGTGGGCCCATGGGCCACACAGCCATGTTAGTAACACAGTTTTCATCGACTAGACTCAACTTCGGCCAAGGAGTTTGGAAAGGGGATTCCTACAGGCAGTCGGCTCTGATACCAACTTGTGACGCCCCCGATTTGACCGTACACTAATCATACACGCAAACGTGTACGATCAAGATCAGGGACTCACGGGAAGATATCACAACACAACTCTACAAATAAAATAAGTCATACAAGCATCATATTACAAGCCAGGGGCCTCGAGGGCTCGAATACAAGAGCTCGATCATAGACGAGTCAGCGAAAGCAACAATATCTGAGTACAGACATAAGTTAAACAAGTCTGCCTTAAGAAGGCTAGCACAAACTGGGATACAGATCGAAAGAGGCGCAGGCCTCCTGCCTGGGATCCTCCTAAACTACTCATGGTCGTCGTCAGCGGGCAGCACGAAGTAGTAGGCACCTCCGATGTAGTAGGAGTCGTCATCGACGGTGGCGTCTGGCTCCTGGGCTCCAACATCTGGTTGCGATAACCAGGTAGAAGGAATAGAGGGAAAAGAAGGAGAAAGCAACCGTGAGTACTCATCCAAAGTACTCGCAAGCAAGGAGCTATACTACATATGCATGGGTATCAAATGGAATAAGGGTATCATATGTGGATTGAACTGCAGAATGCCAGAATAAGAGGGGGATAACTAATCCTGTCGAAGACTACGCTTCTGGCAGCCTCCGTCTTGCAGCATGTAGAAGAGAGTAGACTGAAGTCCTCCGAGTAGCATCGCATAGCATAATCCTAACCGATGATCCTCCCCTCGTCGCCCTATGAGAGAGCAATCACCGGTTGTATCTGGCACTTGGAAGGGTGTGTTTTATTAAGTATCCGGTTCTAGTTGTCATAAGGTCAAGATACAACTCCGGGTCGTCCTTTTACCGAGGGACACGGCTATTCGAATAGATTAACTTCCCTGCAGGGGTGCACCACATACCCCAACACGCTCGATCCCATTTGGCCGGACACACTTTCCTGGGTCATGCCCGGCCTCGGAAGATCAACACGTCGCAGCCCTACCTAGGCACAACAGAGAGGTCAGCACGCCGGTCTAAACCCTATGGCGTAGGGGTCTGGGCCCATCGCCCTTTGCACACCTGCACGTTGCGAACGCGGCCGAAAGCAGACCTAGCCTAGTGGCCTTCCAGTCCAATCCGGTGCGCGCCACTCAGTCGCTGACGTCACGAAGGCTTCGGCTGATACCACGAGGCCGGGATACCCATAACTACTCCCGCGTAGATGGTTAGTGCGTATAGACCAAATGGCCAGACTCAGATCAAATACCCAGATCTCGTTAAGCGTGTTAAGTGTCCGCGAACGCCGAACAGGGCCAGGCCCACCTCTCTCCTAGGTGGTCGGAACCTGCCCTGTCGCTCCGCCTCAAAGATCCACTCGCGGGTGCTCCTACGAGCCTACCCGTCTTTAGTCACCACATGTATCATGTATAAAGTATATAGTATATACCCGTGATCACCTCCCGAGTGATCACGGCCCGATAGTATAGCATGGCAGACGGACAAGAATGTAGGGCCACTGATGATAAACTAGCATCCTATACTAAGCATTAGGTTTGCAGGTAAAGGTAACAACAGTAGTAGCAAGGACAGGCTATGCATCAGGATAGGATGAACGGAAAGCAGTAACATGCTACACTACTCTAATGCAAGCAGTATAGAGGAGAGTAGGCGATATCTGGTGATCAAGGGGGGGGGCGCTTGCCTGGTGGTTCTGGCAAGAGAGAGGGGTCGTCAACTCCGTAGTCGTACTGGGTAGCAGCGGCGTCGGTCTCGGTGTCTATCGAGAGAAGAGGGGGGAGAAACAATAAATATTTAAGCAAGCATATGCATAGTGATGCATGACATGACAAGTAACGGCGTTAGAGGTGCCCTAACGCGGTAGTAGGTGATACCGGTGAAGGGGGATGACATCCGGGAAAGTATCTCCGGTGTTTCGCGTTTTCGGGCAGAGGAGCCGGAGGGGGAAAGTTGCGAGTTCGATAGGTTAGGGGGGTGTGGCAGACGAACGGGTTGCGTATCCGAAATCGTCTCGTCGTTCTGAACAACTTTCATGTACAAAGTATTTTCATCCGAGCTATGGATTATCTTATACTAATTTTTAAAGTTTAATTTATTTTCTAGAACTAACATATTATTCTAATTCGGGTTGACTAAGTCAATTTGACTAGTCAAAAGGGATGTGTGGCCCACATGTCATAGACTATTTACCTACATAAATAAATAAATCTAACTTATTTAAAGTGGGGGGCCTACATGTCATCTACTACTAGACTAACTTACCACTAATTTTAATCCAAGGCTATACTAGTTAAACAAGGGACGGCCACACACGGCTGTTGCATAGCCGGCCACACACATACAGCCCCATGCACGGTGCTAGAGGTTAAAACTGTTTTCAGTTAACAAAAGATAGCATTTTGTGATTTTCATAGTACTTAATACATGCATCAAATGGATTTGGTCCAGTGAGATAAAATGGAGTTTGTCAAGTATATTACCTAAACAAATTAATTTCAGCTAAATTAAACTTTATTTGACCATAGTTTTGTTGCCATCCAGATGGCTAATAGAGTAGAAATAACAGAAGCTAGCTAGCGCTACAGTAACATTCAGTTACTATAGCAGCGGTAGCAGAGAAGCAAATTGCAGCCGCAGGAGCGGGCAGCAGCGGCAAGGCAGCAGCCGACTAGGCGCGCGCGCAGCAAGCAGCAGTGCAGCAGGAGCAGCAGCCACGGAAGCAGGGGCATGGCCTAGGAGGACATACGCGCGTGAGGGCGCGGCCTGGTGTGCGCCCGGTGCGACAAAGGGACGGCCAGGGGGCGCACGGGAGCGGGGCAGGAGCAGCATGCGGAGGGCGGGAACGCGGCCGACTAGCACGGCGCGCGGGAGCACAGCCACGGGCGTCCGCGGCCACGGGGACCTTTAACTACGACGGAACGGCGGCGGATCGGAGGGGGGACGAGGGGAATGGAAGTGGTGCTCACGAGGGGAGGCGAAGGACGCGACCGGCGTGACCGAGGAGCTCCGGTGAGGTAGATCGGGCCTGGGGCAGCGACGGCCGTAGGCGAGGAAGACGCGTCGATCCCGTCGGTGAGGTGCCGCCGAGCTCGAGGTGGTGGTCGGAGAGGACGAGGCGGACGACGGCGAGGCTCGGCGAGGCTCCTGGCGCGGCCCTAGGTGGCGGGGGCGACAGTGAGCACATAGACGACGGTGGCCATGGTGACAGTGGCAGCGGTCTAATGCAGGGGAGGAAGAGAGCGGCGCGTGGGGGACGAATGAGGTAGCTAGGGTTCCGTCGCGGGTGTCGAGGTGCGGCCTTATCCACCCAGGGAGCCGCGGGATGGCCGACAACGCGACATCCACGGCGTGGACGGCGTGCGAGCATTGGCAGCGCCATGGCCTCCCTCTTCTGTTCAGGTGGTAGGAGAAAAGCCCACTGGTGGGTTGGGCCTTCTGTAGTACTAGGCTTTTAGGTGAACAGTGTTAGGATTTAACTTTTTCTTTTCTTCTCTTTTAGTTTTTTTATTTCTCTGTTTAGTTTTTGTACACTGTTTTGAATTAAGTAGAGCCACCAATGCTTTTTTGTAAAATAAGAAACTTTCCAAATCAAATACTAGGCATTATTTAGTATTGCCACAAAAGATTGGATGAGCATTTGAATTCATTTGGGTTTTGCATAAATGAAAATGGATTAATGGGGCTGTGATTTAATTATTTTAGGGTATTCAAATACTTCTAAAATGTTGTTTTCTCCACCATTATTACTTAGGATTTATTTGTCACATTTAGCACATTTTAATTTTTTTATGTTTGAAAACTTTTATCGTTTAACTTTATTTTAAATTTGAATTCAAACGGATTTGATTCACCGCGAGACTAACAACGGTAACCGTGGTGATGTGGCATCATTAGTAGAGGGTTACTATAGCTTAAGTATCCGGGCGTCACACGGAACCCCCCGGGAGGCAAATGGGCCTATTGGGCCTTAGTGGAAAAGAGAAAAGGGGCAGCCCACAGCTGGCCGCGCGCACCCCCTTCCCCAAGTCCTAGTAGGACTAGGAGAAGGGGCCGGCCCCCCTCTCTCTCCTTCCCCCCTTGGAATCCTAGTTGGAATAGGATTGAGGGGGGGAGTCCTACTCCCGGTAGGAGTAGGACTCCTCCCGCGCCCTCTCCCTAGCCGGCCGAACCCCCTCCCCCTGCTCCTTTATATACGGGGGCAGGGGGCGCCCCATAGACACACAAGTTGATCATTGTTGATCGTTCCTTAGCCGTGTGCGGTGCCCCCTGCCACCAAATTCCACCTCGGTCATATCGTTGTAGAGCTTAGGCGAAGCCCTGCGTCGGTAGTACATCAAGATCGTCACCACGCCGTTGTGCTGACGGAACTCTTCCTCGACGCTTTGCTGGATCGGAGCCCGAGGATCGTCATCGAGCTGAACGTGTGCTAAGAACTCGGAGGTGCCGGAGTAACGGTGCTTGGATCGGTCGGATCGCGAAGAAGACGTACGACTACTTCCTCTACGTTGTGAGATCGCTTCCGCAGTCGGTCTGCGTTGGTACGTAGACAATACTCTCCCCCTCGTTGCTATGCATCACCATGATCTTGCGTGTGCGTAGGAAAATTTTCAAAATTACTACGTTACCCAACAGCACGCCCTAAGGGGGGGGCGCCCCCTGCCTCGTGACCACCTCGGGCACTGGTTCGCGTTGATTTTCCTTCCAAATTTTCCATATTTTCCAAAAATAAGCTCGGTCCATTTTTATCCCATTTGGACTCCGTTTGATATGGATATTCTGCGAAACCAAAAACATGCAACAGACAGGAACTGGCACTGGGCACTGGATCAATATGTTAGTCCCAAAAATAATATAAAAAGTTGCCAAAAAGTACATGAAAGTTGAATAATATTGGCATGGAACAACAAAAAATTATAGATATGACGGAGACGTATTAGCATCCCCAAGCTTAATTCCTGCTCGTCCTCGAGTAGGTAAATGATAAAAAAGATAATTTTTGATGTGGAATGCTACCTAGCATAATCTTGATCATATGTCTAATCATGGCATGAATATTAAGACACAACTGATTCAAAGCAATAATCTATCCTTTGACATAAAAATAATAATACTTCAAGCATACCAACCAAGCAATTATGTCTTATTGAAATAACATAGCCAAAGAAAGCTCATCCCTACAAAATCATATAGTCTGGCTATGCTCCATCTTCACCACACAAAGCATTCACATCATGCACAACCCCGATGACAAGCCAAGCAATTGTTTCATACTTTGACGTTTCTCAAACCTTTTCAACTTTCACGCAATACATGAGCGTGAGCCATGGACATAGCACTATAGATGGAATAGAATATGATGGTGGGGGTTATGTGGAGAAGACAAAAAAGGAGAAAGTCTCACATCAACTAGGCGTATCAACGGGCTATGGAGATGCCCATTAATAGATATCAATGTGAGGAGTAGGGATTGCCATGCAACGGATGCACTAGAGCTATAAGTATATGAAATCTCAAACTGAAACTAAGTGGGTGTGCATCCAACTTGCTTGCTCATGAAGACCTAGGGCATTTGAGGAAGCCCATCATTGGAATATACAAGCCAAGTTCTATAATGAAGATTCCCACTAGTATATGAAAGTGATAACTCAAGAGACTCTCTATATGAAGAACATGGTGCTACTTTGAAGCACAAGTGTGGTAAAAGGATAGTAACATTGCCCCATCTCTCTTTTTCTCTCATTTTTTTAGTTTTTTTGGCCTTCTCCTTTTTTTGGGCCTTTCTCTTTTTTATATATTTTTTTTTCGTCCGGAGTCTCATCCCGACTTGTGGGGGAATCATAGTCTCCATCATCCCTTCCTCACTGGGGCTATGTCCTAATAATGATGATCATCACACTTTTATTTACTTACAACTCAATATTACAACTCGATATCTAGAACAAAGATATGACTCTATATGAATGCCTCCGGCGGTGTACCGGGTTGTGCAATGATCTAGCGTAGCAATGACATAAGAAACGGACAAGCCATGAAAACATCATGCTAGCAGTCTTACGATCACGCAAAGCAATATGACAATAAATGCTCAAGTCATGTATATGATGATGATGGAAGTTACATGGCAATATATCTCGGAATGGCTATGGAAATGCCATGATAGGTAGTTATGTTGGCTCTTTTGAGGAAGGTATAAGGTGGGTTTATGGTACTGGCGAAAGTTGCGCGGTACTAGAGAGGCTAGCAATGGTGGAAGGGTGAGAGTGCGTATAATCCATGGACTCAACATTAGTCATAAAGAACTCACATACTTATTGCAAAAATCTATTAGTCATCGAAACAAAGTACTACGCGCATGCTCCTAGGGGGATAGATTGGTAGGAGAAGACCATCGCTAGTCCCCGACCGCCACTCATAAGGAAGACAATCAATAAACACCTCATGCTCCGACTTCGTTACATAATGGTTCACCATACATGCATGCTACGGGACTTGCAAACCTCAACACAAGTATTTCTCAATTTCACAATTACTCGACTAGCATGACTCTAATATCACCATCTTTATATCGCAAAACTATTGCAAGGAATCAAACATATCATATTCAGCGATCTATAAGTTTATGTAGGATATTATGACTAACCATGTGAATGACCAGTTCCTGTCATCTCTCTAAATAGATATAAGTGAAGCACGAGAGTTTAATTCTTTCTACAAAAGATATGCCCACGCTCTAACAAGTATAAGTGAAGCAAAAGAGCATTCTACAAATGGCGGTTGTCTAAGTGAACAGAAACAAGCAATCCAAACTTCAAATGATATAAGTGAAGCACATGAAGCATTCTATAAAGCCATACTCAAAAGATATAAGTGAAGTGTAAAGAGCATTATATAAATCAACCAAGGAAAATCTCATACCAGCATGGTGCATAAAAAAATAAAAACCTAAATGCAAAAGACGCTCCAAGACTTGCACATATCGCATGAACGAAACGAATCCGAAAACATACCAATATTTGTTGAAGAAAGAGGGGATGCCTCCCCAGCATCCCCAAGCTTAGACACTTGAGTATCCTTGAATATTTCCTTGGGGTGCCTCGGGCATCCCCAAGCTTGAGCTCTTGCCTCTCTTCCTTTTTCTCACATCGAGACCTTCTCGATCATCGAACACTTCATCCACACAAAACTCCAACAGAAAACTCGGTAAGATCCCTTAGTATAATAAAGCAAATCACTACTATTAGTACTGTTGCAAACCAATTCATATTTTGTTTTTTCATTGTGTCTACTGTAGTATAACTTTTTCATGGCTTAATCCACTGATATGAATTGATAGTTTCATCAAAACAAGCAAACTATACATCAAAAACAGAATCTGTCTAAAACAGAACAGTCTGTAGCAATATGAACATTCACCATACTTCTGATACTTGACAAATTATGCCAAAATTAGGAAAAATAAACAATTTGTACAGCAAGACAGTGCAAAAAGAATCAGAACCATTTGGCGTTCCCGTAAAAAACTAAAATTCACGTACTACAGCCAAAGTTTCTGTCTGCACCGCACAAACCAACAAGCATCGTAAACATCCTAAAGGCAAACCTTGGCACATTATTTTTATAATACAATGGAATTGTACAAGGGGATAATTATTTTTGTCGAAAAGTTTCTGTAATCAAGATTCACAAAGTTGCCGTGAGTATGAACAAAGTTCAAGCCTAGCTCCCACTTCAACAATGCTTGTCTCTATCACTTTCACTTTCCTTTTTGAAAAAGTTTTGGGTTCCCCTCTTTATTTTTGTTGTTTTTAAACTATATAAAAGAACTCAACAGAAATAAATGAATCTCTAAAACTTCCGGGTTGTCTCCCTGGCAGCGCTTTCTTTAAAGCCATTAAGCTAGGCATATAGTGCTCAAGTAGTGATTCCACCCGGATCCCAAGGTATATCAAAGCCAATTTGAATCAACAATGATTTGTAATTTAGTAGTGAGCACAAAGTAACATATATCAAGCAATGTAGAAGTCTAACTCTCTTCCTATGCATCGGCATGTCATAAAAGAACAATTCATGCACACATAGTAAATGCCAATGCATAGTATAAACAGTTTCTTGCAATTTTATCGTATTGGAAACATAGAGAGGTGGAGATATAGTTCCTCTCTCATAATAATTGCAAGTAGGAGCAGCAAGCACATGCATATTATATCTATCAAAATCATCATGTGTATTGGTAAAAGGCAACCCATCAATATAATCCTTAATAAGTGCAAACTTCTCCGATATAGTGTAGTTGGGAGAATTCAAAAAGATAATAGGACTATCATGCGTGGGTGCAATAGCAACAATTTCATGTTTAACATAAGGAACTATAGCAAGTTCATCTCCATAAGCATAATTCATATTGGCATCTTGGCCACAAGCATAGCAAGCATCATCAAAAAGGGGTATTTCAAAAGAATCAACGGGATCATAACAGTCATCATAGCAATCATCCTTCGGTAAGCACGAAGGGAATTTAAACAATGTATGCGTTGAAGAGTTACTCTCATTAGAAGGTGGGCATGGGTAGCTAGTCCACTCTTCCTCCTTTTGTTCTTCACTCTCCTCATCATCTTTTTCATCCAATGAGCTCACAGTTTCATCAATTTCTTCTTCCATAGACTCCTGCAAAATATTAGTTTCTTCTTGGGTAGGGGAGTACTCCTCAATATATTGTTTAACATAGGCATTAGAAGCATAATTCTCATAACAATATTCAAGTATAGCAAAAATTTTAGATTTGTAAAGAGTAGCATCATACTTTTCAATCAAAGAAGCAATTTCAAAAGCACCCTTAAAAGCAACAAATTCTTCAATTTGTTGAACATCATAGTAACTATAAGCACCTTTAGCATACGAAGATACGATTCCATTATCACTAAACTCACATTGGTAGGGAAGGTGTTTCTTAGGGTTTTCAGAACAACAAGTAAAATCATAATAATAGCATAAATTCCAAGCATAGCATTGCATAGTATTAATTTGATGCCGTAAAAGTTTCCCTTTTTGAGATATACGGTGTTGCACATAACATGCATGCTCATCTAAAGATTTGCCCTCAACTAAGCTAGTTGGGGTTTCAGCACGAGCACATAGGGATCGAAGATGATGAAAGTAATAAGCTTCAGCAGTGTGATAGATTTTGATTGGTTCTTCAACCATTGGTTCAGTAGGTACCACTAATTTTTTTGGTATTTTGTGTTTCCTACCCATGACTAAAGATAGAAAACAACTAAGAATAGCAAATAATACTTAGAGATAAAGCAAACAAGCACACATGAGAATATTCACCCCACACTATTGCTCCCCGGCAACGACGCTAGAAAAAGGTCTTGATAACCCACAAGTATAGGGGATCAATTGTAGCCTCTTTTAATAAGTAAGAGTGTCGAACCCAACGAGGAGCTAAAGGTAGAACAAATATTCCCTCAAGTTCTATCGACCACCGATACAACTGTACGCACGCTTGACGTTCGCTTTACCGGAAACAAGTATGAAACTAGAAGTACTTTGTAGGTGTTTTTGGGTAAGCTTGCAAGAAATTAAAGAGCATGTAAATAAAAGCTAGGGGCTGTTTAGATGAAGACACAACAAATTAGTTTTAGTAAAGAGCTTTTGTCAACAACAAGGTTATTTGTCCCTAGGCAATCGATAACTAGACCGGTAATCATTATTGCAATTTTATTTGAGGGAGAGGCATAAGTTAACATACTTTCTCTACTTGGATCACATGCACTTATGATTGGATCTCTTGCAAGCATCCGCAACTACTAAAGATTCATTAAGGTAAAACACAACCATAGCATTAAAGTATCAAGTCCTCTTTATCCCATACGCAAACAACCTACTTACTCGGGTCTGTGCTTCTGTCACTCACGCCACCCACCATAAGCAAATCATAAGCATATTGCAAACCCTACAGCGGGAATCCCTCATGCTTGCGCGACACAAAGAGCACCATAGGGCAGCACCAATAATAAAACATGCAACTCAAACGAATCACGATCATCAAATAGCCATTAGGACAAAACAGATCTACTCGAACATCATAGGATAGCCATACATCATTGGGAAATAATATATAGCGTTGAGCACCATGTTTAAGTAGAGATTACAGCGGGTAAGACAGAGGTTACACCGCTGCATAGACTGGGGAAGAGTTGGTGATGATGGCGGTGAAGTTGTTGGTGAAGATGGCGGTGATGATGATGGCCCCGGCCGCGCTCCGGCGCCACCGGAAGCAAGGGGAGAGGGCCCCCCTTCTTCTTCTTCTTCTTCTTCTTCCTTGACCTCCTCCCTAGATGGGAGAAAGGTTTACCCTCTGGTCCTTGGCTCCCATGGCGTGGGAGGGGCGAGAGCCCCTCCGAGATTGGATCTATCTCTCTATTTCTCTCTGTTTCTGCGTTCCCTCCTAGCTCCGTTTCACCGTTTCGCGTATATATGGAGATCCGTAACTCCGATTGGCCTGAAACCTTCGCTGTGATTTTTTTTGCGAATATTAGCTTTCTTGCGGCAAAAGAAGAGCGTCAACCGCCTTACGGTGGGCTCACGAGGGTAGGGGCGCGCCCTAAGGGGGGGCGCCCCCCTGGCTCGTGACCACCTCGGGCACTGGTTCACGTTGATTTTCCTTCCAAATTTTCCATATTTTCCAAAAATAAGCTCCGTCCGTTTTTATTCCGTTTGGACTCCGTTTGATATGGATATTCTGCGAAACCAAAAAGATGCAACAGACAGGAACTGGCACCGGGCACTGGATCAATATGTTAGTCCCAAAAATAATATAAAACATTGCCAAAAATTATATGAAAGTTGAATAATATTGGCATGGAACAATAAACAATTATAGATACGACGGAGACGTATCAAACCTTTGTATCCTGAAGGCCACCCTAAGAGAATTGAGCAAGATTCTCAGAGAAATAAAATTGATGCACCCAGTTCTTCTAAAAAGAAGAAAAAGAAAAATGATAGAACTATGCAAACTTCTAGTGAACCTATTGCTGAACCACCTGATAATCCAAATGATATCTCTATGTCTGATGCTAAAACACAATCTGGTAATGAACATGAACCTAATGAAAATGTTAATGATGATGTTCATATTAATGCTCAACCTAGTAATGATAATGATATAGAAATTGAACCTGCTATTGATCTTGATAACCCACTGAAATATCTTTGCAAATGGCTGATAAATCAACTGCTATACCTATCAGTATTTGTGAGGATGTGCTTGTTGTAGTTGCAAACGTTACTATTTTAATGGACTTTGTTATTCTTGATATTCCCGAGGACGATAGTATGTCTGTTATTCTTGGAAGACCTTTTCTTAATACTGCAGGGGCTGTTAATGATTGCAACAAAGGCAATGTCACTTTTCATGTTAATGGTAATGAGCATACGATACACTTTCCGAGGAAACAACCTCAAGTTCATAGTATCAATTCTATCGGAAAAATTCCATCGTTTATATTCGGAGGTTTTGAATTTCCTCTTCCTACTGTCAAGAAGAAATATGATATACTTATTATTGGGGATGTGCATATCCCTGTTGAGGTAACCTAGTGTTATTCGAAATTTCTCCGGTTTCATGTTAATCGGAATGGGTTTGTTAACAAGACTTGATCAACTGTCGGCGTTCTGGGAACGGGGGTCCCCAGACTTGCCTGCCTGTGGCCTGCGGCGTGGCTCAAAGGAGGCCCAACATGGCCCATCTTCATTAGCACAAGACTCAAGACCCTCGCGAGGGGCCAAGCCTCACGAGGCGGACGACACGGCGCATCCTCAGGCGCAGCCTCCTCAGGCTGGCTCGCGAGGAGACGGAGGAATCAAGGCGGGGCATCTCGCGAGGTGCCCATGACGCAAGCCATGACGATCATGGGTGCCAGGCGGGCGCCAGCGCGCGTAGCGTCCTTCTTTCCTCTTTGGTGCAAAGGGGGCAAGCGCAGCCGTGGAGTACCGAGGCATCAGGCAAAGGTTGCCATTTCGGTGCAACGAGACCAGGACCAAGCGGACTACGAGACGGAGGTCACCATGGAGCCCAGCACGCGTCACCGCAGAGTCTTTTGCAGGCGAAGACCAACTTTAGTCAGGATAAGAGTACTTGCTGTCCCCCTTCAAATTAGCCCGCCATTGTTGGCTCCCTTCCCGCTCGATATTTGGGAAGAGGACCAGGGCCCCTATAAATAGGGACGGCCACCCACGTAGCAAAGGGTTCGGCATGTGGATCTGACTAGCAAGTAGAGAGAGTAAGTGAGAGAGAGGGAGAGAGAAGGTGACTGAACTCCTCCCAGCAGTTCATCACCCCAGCCAAGAAAAGACCCTCGCGAGGCTGTTCTTCCTTGTACTGTTCGTCATCACCAGCCCCAGGAGGCAATCCATCCACCACACACTGGAGTAGGGTATTACACCACTATGGTGGCCCGAACCAGTATAAATCTTGTGTCCCTTGTGCAGTTCCTTTAGTAGTTTAGATCTTTGTGAGACGGGGAGGTAGAGGGCGAGATTTCCGCGCGCACCCCAGTGTTCAAACCTTAAGGGTCTGCCGGAACCCGTGAATCCGACATTTGGCGCGCCAGGTAGGGGTGCGCCGCAATCTGTCCTCCGCCACTCCGTTCTCCTCCGACCGTCGCATCCATGTCCGACGCTGGTCGGGCCCGCGCCGAGCACCGGGCCGCTATCGCTTCTCGCGTCGCCCAGACGGCCCCCGTCGGTGGGCGTCCTCATCGTTCCCCGTCGCCCGCCGTCAACGCCGCCACCGGCCCGGCATGGGGCGAGCAGCAAGCGTCGTCTCAGCATCCGTCTGTGCGCCAAGACGGCCGCACCGCTACTCCGTCACTCGCACCAGCCGGTTCTTCGTCCCGCGCGCTCCGTGCACCCTTGGAGGCTTGAGCTGCGCTCCTCGCGGCAAACGAGCTCCTGCGCTACTGCCCCGTCGACGACGTCTACGAAGAGTGGCTTGACCGCGTCGCCGACCTTGTCCGCACCGCAGGGGGCTCTTCCACGTCGTCCGTTCCTCTGCGCCACACTCCGCCCCGCGCGGGCAACGAAGCTCCAGAGGCGCACTAGCCGCCTCCCCACCAAGAAGATGCCATGGCTCCAAGGCGCTTGGCCCCTGGGCGGAACCCGCTCCGTCAGGCGCCAGCGCAACAAGAACGGAGCTGCCAAGAAGTCCCTCGCCCGCAAGGGGCTGCCAGGGCGCTCCCTGCTCTGGCACACCGCGACCCTGCTCCAGCTCCAGCGCGCCAAGACCCTGCCCAGCTCCTAGCTGCAGCGCGTGGGGACCCTCAAGACCAAGCTCTCCACCAACCGAAGCCTTTCATGGCCACCGCGGGCTGCCGCGCCTACACCACCGAGCTGCGTAGCGTCGCGTGGCCCGGCAAGTTCAAGCCTGACCTGCCTCCTATCTATGATGGCACGACTGATCCCGCAGAGTTCCTCCAGCTCTATGAGCTGGGCATCGAGGCTGCCAGCGGGGATGAAAAGGTCATGGCGAACTGGTTCCCCATGGCGCTCATGGAAGGAGCTCGAACCTGGCTCCTGAATCTGGCTCCAGGCACGATCTCCTCCTGGGACCAGATGCGCGCCCGCTTCATCGCCAACTTCCAAGGTACTCGCGACCGGCCACCCGCCGTGAGCGACATGCGTCGCATCAAGCAACAACCCAGAGAGACCCTGCAAAAATACATCCAACGCTTCAACAGCGCGCGCCTCAAGATCCCCAAGGTGTCCGAGGAGGCCATCATCTCGGCCTTCTCCGACAACGTGCGCGACGTCAGGATGAAGGAGGAGCTGGCGATGCACGAAGACCTCTGCACCTCCCTGGAGCTGTTCAACTTGGCAAACAAGTGCGCCAGGGCTGAGGAGGGACGTCTCTCCCTCCTTGAGCTGCCTGCCGCGGACCCAGAAGAGAAGAAGACCAAGGCCAAGGACGTGAAGCGCAAGGGGGCTGCCGTACTCGCCGCAGAACCAGACACCAAGCGGGGCAAGGATCTGCCTGAATCCTCCAGGGGCAGCCGGTACTGTGTGTACCACGACCTCCACACCCACAACACCAACGAATGTCAAGAACTCTGTGCCATGCGAGAGGGAAGGATCGGCCATCGCCCTGACCGTGCTGACCGGGGCTACGGCCGAGGAGGAAGAAACCTAGGACACTGGGAAGATCGCGGCCCGCGCCAGGGGTGGCGCGAACAACCTCGCAAGGACCGCTGGCGGGACCTGCCTCGCGAGGGAGACTGGAGAGATCAGCCTCGTGAGGATCGCCCTCACGGCAACGTAGGCCTACCTCCGCTGCCGCCTCAGCCAAGGAGGAACAAAGACCGCCATCAAGACGAGGGAGCCGGGGGCTTCCAAGAGCCACGCGCAATCGCCTGCATCCTGGGCGGAGCTCAAGCCCCAGCCTCTCAACGTATCTTCAAGCAGTTTGCCCGCGAAGTGAATGCAGTTCTCCCCAAGCTCAAAGCAACTCGCCCCCTCAGGTGGTCGGCGTGCCCCATCACGTTCAGGTCAGCAGACCAGCTCAAGTGCGCGGCCACGGCAGGAGTCCTCCCGATGCTTTGCTCCCCAGTCATCAACAATGTGCTGGTCACCAGGACCCTCATTGATGGTGGGCAAGGCTCAACGTCCTGTCCGTGGAAACATTCAACAATCTCCAAGTACCCTATGACCAGCTTCAGTCGACCAAGCCTTTCTCCGGAATCACCGACGGTTCCACAGTCCCGATCGGGCAGGTCCGCCTCCCTGTCACCTTCGGGGCTCGCAGCAACTACCGCACCGAGCTCATCGACTTCTACGTCGCCCACATCCGCCTGCCGTACAACGCCATCCTCGGGTACCCAGCGCTGGCCAAGTTCATGGCCGTGACTCACCACGGCTACAATGTCCTCAAGATGCCAGGAAGTGGCGGCGTCATCACGGTGCCCTGTGAAGAGAAGGATGCAGTGTGTTCCCTGGAGCGGGCCTATCAGGCCGCGTCGCTAGAAGACCCAGATCGCGGAAGCAGGAGGCTTCCTGAGACCACCCCCAAGAAGAAGAAGACATCGTCAGGCTCGGCCCCTCAGGAGGCAGGCCCCTCAGGGCCCGTGTCTGCCCAGGGGACCCCCCATCCATCGCATAGGAAAGCACGCCCGGCGCCCTCCTCAGGCAGGGCTCGGGGGCTCTCACCTGGAGGGCCACCGACCTAGCCAGGGTCACGAGGGAGGCGCTTGGGCACCATGTGGAAGCGTGCTTCGCAGCATGTTTCCCCCGAGAAGGAGCCAGGCAAGGAAGCTCAGACCAGCAGGAGTTCGTTAACAAGGCCATTCAAGAACTACAGGAGTCAAGGATCATGAGAGGTTGCCGCCGCCTACCAGCTGTGGCCCTACATCCAGGCGAGGATGGTGGGCTGCGCGTCTGCGTCGACGTACCAGGGGTCAATCAGATCGCCACGACGGAGCGTCTCTGGCCCTCGCAAGGGGGGCGCTGCGGGGGACCACCCCACAGCTATGTTCGCATGCCTTACGGCCTGCCGAGCATGGCTGCAGCGTACCAGCGCCTCATGACGGCCATCGTGGAGGCCCAGGGAGATAGGCGTTCCACGGCCTTGGCGGAGATGAAGACAGCTCGCGAGGAGCCACCGGTGCCTCCGGAGCCTCCCGAGGCCCCAGGGCCTGGGGGCTCGTGAGGATAGGCTTCTGCAGCCCATCAAGTCTGCTGCACCAACGCCACTACGCCGACGACACCCTCAGGTGACATCTTCCAAGTTCCATTCCCAGCTGGGGGCGCCCTCCCAGGGTTGCATCACTCCCAGGCCGCGTGGGTCCGTCCCTGCGGCATGTATCCCCTTTTATCTTTCGGTCGTTAGTTTGCCTTGTTGGGGGCGCCCCTCGGGCTGCATCACTCCCAAGCCGCTCGGGCTAGACCCAGCGACGTGTATCTCCCTCGCGTTTATTTCCAACTATGCATTGCCTATCACGCTTAACTGCATGGTGCCTGTCCGCGGCATCCTTTCTTCTCCATGTCGGCCACTTGCACGTTAAAGGGGGGGTGCCTGAGCATCGCAACTCAGGGCTCTTACTAGCTCTCCAGCCCTCACCCTATGGTCTTGTCCATGGCATCGCGACCTGGCATACCAGCGACGGCTGAGACAAGCTCGAGGGCCGGGACCCAAGGACGTAGAGTACCGGCATCTAACCAAATTTTGCAGGGACACATCTCAAGATACGGCCTAGTGCCAGGCGCAACCCGCCTAGAGGTAGGGCCTCGTGAGTCCCGCGCTGGCTCACGGGTGCCCAGATACACCTCACCTAGCCCTACCATGCCGGCCACGTGTCAGGGCGGGGCTGTACACGCCCCGGGGGCTCCTCCCGGAGGGGAGCCCCCTCCCACGTACCAGTGGAAGCACCATGCTCCGCACTGGTTGACGACACTACCGAGGAGCGGCTATGGCCGTACACATACGGAAGCGCTATGCTCCGCGCTGGTGATAAACAACTGGGGGTGGCCTCCGGGCCGCATTAACCTCAGGGAGCCCAGAGCTCAGTGGTTGGCCTCGTTGCAACGCCTCCCCTCGGGAGTGCCGCGCGAGGGGGCTAGGCACGGGGGCTACGACTGGGTCACGCCCAGACGTACGCCGCCCAGCCAGGCCCCTCGGGCCTGGTTCACCGCACGTCTCTCCTAGAGCGGAGCCAAGGTATGAAGGCCGTTTGCGCGTCAAGGGGGACCCCTGAGCATCGCGACTCAGGGGCCTAACTGGTCCCGTAGCCCCTCACTCCTTAGTTGCGAAAGGCTATGCTGGGTGAGGTACGCGCGGTGCCGGGCTCTGCAGACGTAGAACGGTAGCCCCGCTTACATCGCACCTCATCACCCGCTGTTTGCGCGTCAAGGGGGACTCCTGAGCATCGTGACTCAGGAGCCTAACTGGCTCCGTAGCCCCTCACTCCTTAGTTCCGAAAGGCTATGCTGGGCGAGGTACGCGTGGAGTTGGGCTCTGCAGACGTAGAACAGAAGATACACCTACATCACGCATCCCTACTTGTTCGCATGCCAAGGGGGACTCCTGAGCATCGCGACTCAGGAGCCTAACTTGTCACGTAGCCCCTCACTCCTTTGGCCCCGTCCTGGTTTCCGGTCGGGGCTAATGCTGGGTGAGGCACGCACGGGGCCGGGCTCTGCCGGTGCAGAACACAAGCAAGTAGGGAAGAAAAAGCATAAAACTCAAGGAATTTAAAAGCAAATATTACAGTCCATACTGTCATCTCAATACCAAACACAAGTTTAAATGCCTCCTCGAGGCGTGATGCATGTGCAGGAATTGAAAGAAGAACAGGGATGGAACGAAGCCACTTGTCGGCGGTGAAGCTGTGTGGAGTGGCTTCGCCTCATGGAGCAGCAGGGCCGGCAGCGCCTTGCTTTGGCTTGGTGTTGAAGGCCCAGAACTTCCCCAGCAGCGCCTCCGCGCGCCCCTTCACGGCTTCGATAGCGGCGGTAGCGCCCTCGCCGCTCACCGGTCCCAGTAGGCCGTCGAGGTCGACGTTGGGATCACGAAGGTAGATGTGGGCGAAGACCCGCGTCAGCGCGGCAGAAGACAAGACGCGCGCCTCGGCCTCGGCCACGGGGCCGATGCCAAGGGCGACATCCCCAAGGGCCTTAACCAGGAAGGGAAGCAGCTTGGCGGGGCCGTCCCCGTCACCGGCTAGCGGGCTGTCCAGGCCGCTCTCGTAAAGCATCTTCAGCGAAGCACGAGCATCTTTCTCCATGTCCGCAAAGGCCAAGCGATCCTCGGCAAGAACTCGGGCCTTAGCGTCCAGCTCGACCTTCATCACCTCCAGCTCCTTCAACGCGCCTAGGTGGTCGCGGCGCTTCTTGAGCTTGGCCTCCCGGTCCTCGAGCGCCGCCTCGCGCGCCCTCGCCCCCTTCTCCAGCTCTTGGCGCAGGCGGACCTCCTCCACAAGTTGGCCCCGCAGGCCTTGCAGCTCGTCCTCCAACGCCTTACAACGATCGCAGATTTCGACCACTTCCCCCAGGGCTACGTCATGAGCAGCCTTCGCCTCGAGGGTGGCCTCCCTCTCTCCGTCACAGGCCGTTGAGGCCTGAACCAACGCCGCCCGAATCGAAGCATTAGAACGAATCCACCCCGAAGCCAGTTCCAGGCGCCCGACCACCAGGCGAGGGTCGGCGCCAAGAAGATCCTACCGCAGCCGGTCCAGTTCAGCGACGGCACGCTCCAAGATGGAAGAAGGAGGCGGAGAAACGTCGGGGCGCCCCAAGACAACAGGAGGAGCCGGGGAAGCAATGGTCAGTGGAATGGGAGGAGAAAGTAGCGGCGGCGAGGCCGCAGTGTCCTGAGGCGGAGTCTGCTGCGCCTCCATAGCTGTAGCAGCGGCGCCAGACGGGGGCGCCTCGGGAGCCGTTTGAGCCATGGGGGCTGAGCTCGCCCCAGCCAGCTCAGCCAAGCCTCGCAAGGATGAACGGGCAGGAGAGGCCCGCGCATCACGATCCCCCTCCCCTGCAGGCGAAGGCGTCGCCGTAGGTGGGGCCTCGGGGGCTCCCTTCGGTTTCTTCGCCGCAGGCACCAGCCTATTCAAGGGAAGCAATCATCAAGCCTCATCGGCAGAACGAGAAACAAAAGATCAAGGATCAAGCACTTACGGGTCTTCGCCGGTGAGCTCGGGTAGCCTCCGGCCCAACTTGAAGCCTGACAGCCGGCTAGAAGGGTCGACCTCAGAAGCAGAAGGCGCGTCCACGGTTCGCCCCGGAGTCAGGGCGGACCCGCGGGAGATCAGCCCGGTCCTGTCCTTCTTCGGGATCATGGGCGAGCTCCCGCTACCCTGCGCATCATCATCATCATCATCATCATCATCGTCATCGCTCAGGCGGAGAGTACGGGACCTGCGCCGGGGGAGGGGAGCCCTAGACTCTCCATCAGTCGCCCCAGAGTCGGGCCCCTCTCCCCGCTCCTCTCCCTCCTCCTCATCGCTGGAGTCGCCGGAGGGCACATCCACCGGTCCTTTAGAAGCCACCGCGGGCACGAGCTCGTCCCCATTAAAAACAGGCATGGACTTCACCACACGCTTCTAGTCGTCACGAAGGAACAAGGGCTTGGGAGCGTCCTTCAACCTTGCCACCTCGCCCCCGACCAGAGATTGGAGAACCGCGGTCACGTCCTCTTCGTCCACAGCCTCGGGGCTCGGATGAGGCCTCCACATTGGAGGAGAGTACTACCGGAGCGGAGCCAGCTGGTGCTCTAGGAACTCCTTCAGCAGCGACGCACCGGTCAACTTCGCCGCCGCCATGTTGGCCGGCCTCAGGTCCGCGTCCATCTTCTCCAACACCAGTTTCATGCGGGGGTCCGTGAGCTCCGCTCGGCACCAGTCGCTGGAGCTCACGGGTTGCCCCGCGGGCAAGATCAGCCGAGGATGGATGCGCCCAGCATCTGCCAAGACCCACTTGCTCCTGAAGCCCTCAATCCTCTTGCCGGGATTCAAGATGGCAATGGTGCCGCCATACGCGACGAAGCCCGCGCACGCAGAAAGAGAGCTGTCGGAGACCCGGAGGGAGAAGTAGTGGCGCAGCAGGGCCACCGAAGGCTGCACCCATATGTGGGCCTCACAGTAGTAAGCGAAGATCGCCAGAAGGAGGATGGAGTTGGGGTGGGGATGCAGAGCCTGCAAGTCGTAATGGCAGAGGACGGGGAAGAAGAACTCGGAGAAGGGAGGCACGAAGCCCGCAGCAATGGAGCTTACAAAGAGAGGATAAAAGGTGCTCCCACGGCCCTTAGGGGTGGCGGAGCCGGTCTTGAACACCTCCGTCCCATTGACGCCCTGCGCCGTCGCCATCTGGCTCAGCCGGGCAAGGCTCGCCTTGGACACATTCGGCAGGTCCAGAGCAGGGGAATACCAAGCTTTGGCCGGAGGCTGGCGAGGCGCCATGGCTTCCTAGGTCGCGCAGCTGGAGTAGATCTGAAGTTTGGAGGAAGAAAGGGAAGTGGCAAGAAAGGGGATCTGAGCAGCGACCGGAGAGAGCAAAGGGCGAAGTCTGGGCAGATGCTGCTCCTTTACCAACCTGCGCGGTTGCTGAAGCACCCACGTCCCATCAACCGCCACGTGGCGCCCAAGGCCGCATGCTGTTAGGGCCCGCGGCGCTTCGCCCTTGCCCTTTCGCCTCTCGGCACGGCCAAGCCCATGCGCGCCTTGGGCCCGGGGGCTACTGTCGGCGTTCTGGGAACGGGGGTCCCCAGACTTGCCTGCCTGCGGCCTGCGGCGTGGCTCAAAGGAGGCCCAACATGGCCCATCTTCATTAGCACAAGACTCAAGACCCTCGCGAGGGGCCAAGCCTCGCGAGGCGGACGACACGGCGCATCCTCAGGCGCAGCCTCCTCAGGCTGGCTCGCGAGGAGACGGAGGAATCAAGGCGGGGCATCTCGCGAGGTGCCCATGACGCAAGCCATGACGATCGTGGGTGCCAGGCAGGCGCCAGCGCGCGCAGCGTCCTTCTTTCCTCTTTGGTGCAAAGGGGGCAAGCGCAGCCGCGGAGTACCGAGGCATCAGGCAAAGGTTGCCATTTCGGTGCAATGAGACCAGGACCAAGCAGACTACGAGACGGAGGTCACCATGGAGCCCAGCACGGCGTCACCGCAGAGTCTTTCGCAGGCGAAGACCAACTTTAGTCAGGATAAGAGTACTTGCTGTCCCCCTTCAAATTAGCCCGCCATTGTTGTCTCCCTTCCCGCTCGATATTTGGGAAGAGGACCAGGGCCCCTATAAATAGGGACGGCCACCCACGTAGCAAAGGGTTCGGCATGTGGATCTGACTAGCAAGTAGAGAGAGTAAGTGAGAGAGAGGGAGAGAGAAGGTGACTGAACTCCTCCCAGCAGTTCATCACCCCAGCCAAGAACAGACCCTCGCGAGGCTGTTCTTCCTTGTACTGTTCGTCATCACCAGCCCCAGGAGGCAATCCATCCACCACACACTGGAGTAGGGTATTACACCACAATGGTGGCCCGAACCAGTATAAATCTTGTGTCCCTTGTGCAGTTCCTTTAGTAGTTTAGATCTTTGTGAGACGGGGAGCTAGAAGGCGAGATTTCCGCGCACACCCCAGTGTTCGAACCTTAAGGGTCTGCCGGAACCCGTGAATCCGACATCAACCTTGTTAGTGGATTCATTTTGACGAGCATGAGATGGATGAAACTAGAAGCACAACTTTGTGTAACCTTTCTATACCTTCTGTTATTTAGTTGAAATAAAGTAAAAATAAATAATTTTCTGTCTGTTATCTGATTATCCGTGCAATATAAAAATACCTCGAAAATAAAAGTTCTCCAAATTCCCTGAAAATTAAATATGATTTTTATAGAATATTTGAGGATTTATGGAACAAAGAACACACCAGGGGGGAACCACCTTCCCACGAGAGTGGAGGGCGCGCCCACCCCCCTAGGGCGCGCCCCCTTCCTCGTGGGCCCACGGTGGCCCTCCTCCACTTATTCTTTTAGCCACACACTTCACCTTCCTCCCCAAACACGAAAAACCAACTCAAACCCGAGTCCAAGCTCGTTTTGCTGCCATTTTCGATCTCCTTGCTCAAAGCACCTCTCACAAAACTGCTTAGGGAGATTGTTCCTTGGTATGTGACTCCTCCATTGGTCCAATTAGTTTTTGTTCTAGTGCTTTATTCATTGCAAATTTGTGTTGCTTAGGTGACCCTGTTATTGAGCTTGCATGTCAAATTTATATGGTCAAAAGTAGTTTTGATGCATGATATAGGCCCTAGGCACTTGTAGGAGTAGTTGCTATAAATATTATTGAATTTGGTTTACTTTTGTTTTGAAGTTACTAAAAATTTCAGAATTTTTCATAAATGATGAGGAGATTATTGAGGGGCTCATCGAGCCAAAGCTCTAAGGAAAAGGCACTGAAGCCTAAGTATAATTTGCCGCGCACCGCGGAGGTTCGGACGTGTGAATGGCCTTCTGAGGATTTCTTGAGAGCAGCCGGGATTTATGAAGATTTTCATGAGTTGGCTCATAATGCAGGCCTCACTGCTTTCCTCCATGACCAATGCGATCAGTATCTCTTACTCACAAATACCTATGTGCAAAACTTTCATTTCCATTCTAGGAACTCGCCACCTAGGGTGGAGTTTCATTTATATGATGAGCATAAGGAGATGTCACTTTATGATTTTTGTCGGATTTGTTTAGTCCCTTTTGGGGGAAAGACAGAAGAACCACATCATGATGATGTGGAGGGATTTATTAATACTATCACTCTAGGGGAAACTAGGAAGGTTTCCGATGCACGAATCACTAGCATACACTTTCCTGTCTTATGTTACTTTGCATTATTTGCTAGTCGTTGCTTAATTGGTCGCGGAAACTCTGGAAACCTTAGTATCCCTGATATAATTATTTTGCTCCAAGGTTTATACAATGATAACACTTTTAGTATGGGCGGCATTATTGCTAGACGGTTAAGTATGAACCGTACTAAGGGTCCCATCTTTGGAGGCGTCTATGCCACACGCCTAAATGCACATTTTAACATACCTATTAGGCATGCTGAGAAGGAGGAAAAAGTGTTGCCTCGTGTTTATTTAGATTATAAAAGTCTGGTGGCACATGATTTTATTGTTAAGAATAGGGCAGGAGAGCTTAAATATCAATTATTCTTTAATAAACATCATCCTGAGACTATTACCTCGCCTGCTCCTGCTTTGTTTGATTTGACTGTAGGCAAGTACCTTGTTCCGTTGACGGCTATCCACGCCTACCGGAACCCTACACCAGCCGAGGAGCCAGAACCGGAACCACAATTTTATCCTTCACGACAGTCTAACTATCAGTGGGATCCAGAGATGATTGCCAACCAGTGGCAATCGGGGCCTTCTTCTTCCTCATCATAGTACGACCCCAACAACTATTATTGTGTATATCAGCCAGGCTAGTCGTGGCCATAGACCAACTTAGGCCAAAAGCCTAAGCTTGGGGGAGTACGTATTTCTCACCGACATTACATTTATATTCACACACACTCATTGCCAGATGTCGGTGCTCATACTTTTTCATTGTATCATCCATGCTAGTTTATTTTCTTTTATGCTTTCTCCTTGTGTGTTTGATAAACCTTAAGAAAAACCAAAAAAATTAGTTGTAGCTTTTAATTAATTTACTTTCCATTCTGTAGTAGTAATTAAAAAGAAAACCCAAAAATATTTCCTGTTCTTATTTTGCTTGTTGGGAGCTTTCTCGTGTAAATAGTTTTATTTCTTTTCTTTTCTTTGGGGGTCAGTAGGAGAAGACCTTGTTTAAATTGTTGAAGTGGCTCTTATATGCACTATTATTTATCTGACCAAAAGAGCCCATATTGCCTTGTCTTCTCCTGTTTATTGAATGCTCGTAGATTCTAGCTTAATCCAATGCACGTGCACTCTTATTATTATTCACATCGTTCGGTCGTGCAAGCGAAAGGCAATTATGATGATATATGATGGACTGACTGAGATGAGAAAAGCTGCTATGAACTCGACCTCTTTTGTTTTTGTAAATATGATGAGTTCATCATTCTTGAATCAGCTTGTTATGAATAAACATGTTTGCAATGACAATTAGAGATCATAGTTGCTTATGCCATGCTTGATTAGCTATCAGTTATGATGGTTTACCTTGCGTGCCAACATGCTATTAAAATGGTTATGATGTGGTATGATAGGGTGGTATCCTCCTATGAATGATTTAAGTGACTTGACTTGGCACATGTTCACGCATGTAGTTGAAACAAATCAACATAGCCTTCACGATATTTATGTTCATGGTGGATTATATCCTACTCATGCTTGCATTCAATGTTTATTAATTTTAATGCATGTACATGGCTGTTGTCGCTCTCTAGTTGGTCGCTTCCCAGTCTTTTGCTAGCCTTCACCTGTACTAAGCGGGAATACTGCTTGTGCATCCAAACTCCTTAAACCCCAAAGTTATTCCACATGAGTCCACTATACCTTCCTATATGCGGTATCTACCTGCCGTTCCAAGTAAATTTGTATGTGCCAAACTCTAAACCTTCAAATAATCATCCTATTTTGTATGCTCAAATAGCTCATGTATCAACTAGGGTTGTCTGTATCTTCCATGTTAGGCGGGTTATTCTCAAGAGGAGTGGACTCCACTCCTCATTCACGAGATAAAGGGCCGGTCATCGGGATGCCCAGTCCCATGCTTTATGCAAACTAAATCAAAATAATTGCAAAAAAAACTCCCCCTGGGACCTGATGTATGTTGGAGGCACTCGTTGTTTCGAGCAAGCCATGGATTGATGTTTGTTGGTGGAGGGGGAGTATAAACTTTACCATTCTGTTTGGAACCACCTATAATGTGTATAGCATGGAAGATATCACCATCTCTTGGTTGTTATGTTGACAATGAAAGTATACCGCTCAAAATATTATTCACCTCTATGTTTAAACCGAGCTCTGGCACCTCTACAAATCCCTGCTTCCCTCTGCGAAGGGCCTATCTATTTACCTTTATGTTTAGTCATCACCCTCTTATTAAAAAGCACTAGCTGGAGAGCGCTGCTGTCATTTGCATTCATTACTGTTAATTTATATTGGGTGTGACTATGATTGGATCTCTTTTACCATGAATTACAATGTATAGTCAGTCCTTGATCTTTAAAGGTGCTCTGCATTTATGTTTTGCGGTCTCAAAAAGGGCTAGCGAGATACCATCTTGTTATATCATATTATGATTGTTTTGAGAAAGTGTTGTCATCCGAGATTTATTATTATGGCTTGCTAGTTGATTATGTTATTGATATGAGTAATCATGAGACCCGAGAATTATTGCAAATGTGGTTAGTTATAATCTTTGGTGAAAACTTGAATGCTAGCTTGACATATTTACAACAACAAGAGCAAACAGAGTTTGTAAAAGTTTTTCTTTATTTCTTTCAGTTTGTCAACTGAATTGCTTGAGGACAAGCAAGGGTTTGAGCTTGGGGGAGTTGATACGTCTCCAACGTATCTACTTTTCCAAACACTTTTGCCTTTTTTTTGGACTCTACCTTGTATGCTTTGAATGGAACTAACCCTGATTGACGCTATTTTCAGCAGAATTGCCATGATGTGTTTTATGTGCAGAAAACTAAAGTTCTCGGAATGACCTGAAACTCCAAGGGATATCTTACAATAAATAATAAAAAATCCTCGCCAAAGATGAAGACCAGGGGGCCCACACCCTTCTCACGAGGGTGGGGGGCGCCCCCCCTAGGGCGTGCCCCCTACCTCGTGGCCCCCCTGGAGACCCCCCGACTCCAACTCCAACTCTATATAACTTCTTTCGGGGAGAAAAAATAGGAGAGAAGAAATCATCGCGTTTTACGATACGGAGCCGCCGCCAAGCCCTAAAACCTCTCGGGAGGGCTGATCTGGAGTCCGTTCGGGCCTCCGACAAGGGGGATTCGTCGCTGTCGTCATCATCAACCATCCTCCATCACCTATTTCATGATGCTCACCGCCGTGCGTGAGTAATTCCATCGTAGGCTTGCTGGACAGTGATGGGTTGGATGAGATTCACCTTGTAATCGAGTTAGTTTTGTTAGGGTTTGATCCCTAGTATCCACTATGTTCTGAGATTGATGTGGCTATGACTTTGCTATGCTTAATGCTTGTCACTAGGGTCCGAGTGCCATGATTTCAGATCTGAACCTATTATGTTTTCATCAATATATGAGTGTTCTTGATCCTATCTTGCAAGTCTATAGTCACCTATTATGTGTTATGATCCGTTAACCCTGAAGTGACAATAATCGGGATACTTAACGGTGATGACCGTAGTTTGAGGAGTTCATGTATTCACTATGTGCTAATGCTTTGTTCCGGTTCTCTATTAAAAGGAGGCCTTAATATCCCTTAGTTTCCATTAGGACCCCGCTGCCACGGGAGGGTAGGACAAACGATGTCATGCAAGTTCTTTTCCCATAAGCACGTATGACTATATTCGGAATACATGCCTACATTACATTGACAAATTGGAGCTAGTTCTGTGTCACCCTATGTTATGACTGTTACATGATGAACCGCATCTGACATAATTATCCATCATTGATCCAATGCCTACGAGCTTTCCATATACTGGTTTACGCTTATTTACTTTCCCATTGCTATTGTTACAATCACTACAAAATACCAAAAACATTACTTTGCTTTCATTACTCTTTTGTTACCGTTACCATCACTATCATATTACTTTGCTACTAAACACTTTGCTGCAGATACTAAGTTTCCAGGTGTGGTTGAATTGACAACTCAGCTGCTAATACTTGAGAATATTCTTTTGCTCCCCTTGTGTCGAATCAATAAATTTGGGTTGAATACTCTACCCTCGGAAGCTGTTGCGATCCCCTATACTTGTGGGTTATCACCGACATGTCAACTCGGTGGGACCGAAGTGACTAGGGTTTCTGGCAGTGGCTATGTCAAGTGAACTCGGTGGCGCCGGATAGAAGATTTTGGTGGGGCCGAGTTTGACTTGTGGTTTGGGACATATGTGGATATGAGAAAGTACTTGAGGATTTTGAGCAAGTAACTCATTAAGCAACACCTCATCCCCTTTTAATAGTATTGGCTTTTCCTATGGACTCAATGTGATCTTGGATCACTAAATGTAAAATGTAGAGTCTTGTGCTTTGAGCTTGAGCCAATCTTTTATCCTTAGCATTTTGAGGGGTCCACTTTGTAATCCATGCCATGCCAATCATTGAGCTATCCTGAAATATTTATCTTGAAATAGCATTAGCTCAATGAGCTATATGTTGTTTGGAACTACCAAAACCACCTAGGGATAGTTGCACTTTCAAAAAGCATGTCACTTACCTCTCGAACTAGAACATAAGGCATATTGGGCCATTAAAGAGCTCAATTATGATTTCAAACTTGCCGATGAGAAGAGACTATTTGACATTAGCTCACTTGATGAATGGAGAACCCAGGCTTATGAGAATGCCAAATTGTTTAAAGAACAAGTTAAAAGATGGCATGACAAAAGGATACAAAATGTGAGTTTAATTTACGTGATTATGTATTGCTATACAACTCTCGTTTAAGATTTTTTGCAGGAAAACTCCTCTCTAAATGGGAAGGTCCTTACATTATCGAGGAGGTCTACCATTCCGGTGCCATAAAAATCAACAACTTCGAAGGCACAAATCCGAGGGTGGTGAATGGTCAAAGAATCAAACATTATATCTTAGGTAATCATATAAATGTTGAAACTAATGTTATTGAAACCGTAACCCCGGAGGAGTATATAAGGGACACCTTCCAGAATGTTTTAGCCTCCGAAAAGGAAGAGGTATGTGGTACAGTCAGTAAACCAACTCCAAAACAGTTCTAGTAGTAATTTCTCTCCATTTTGGAATATTTAAGAAAATAGGAAAATAAGAAGCAGTCCGGAAAGGACACGAGGCGTCCACAAGGGTGGAGGGCGCGCCCCCTGCCTCGTGGGCACCTCGTGTGCCCTCCAGACTCCGTTTTCTTGCAAGATACTTCTTTTGGTCGGTAAAAAATCATTATATAATCTCCTGAAGGTTTTGACCACCGTACCACGCAAATATCTCATGTCTTTGTTTCGAGCTGTTTTTTTGACAGATCTAGATCGCCATGACGTCTTCAAGCGCCCCCAAGGACAAGTTTATCGAGAGGTTCATCAACCCCTACCTCGCGGAGGTGCTGCAACATCCTCATACCATTGAGTTGCATAAGGGGGTGCTGCACATCCGCGATGTTGAGGGACCAAGGAGGGCCGGAAGCGTGGAGACAAGACTCGAAATGGAGCAACAAGTTTTCTAGTGCCAGGGGATGGTGGAACGCGGACTCGATGCCAACCACATGATGATCGTGGAGTTCACCAACAAGCACAAGTTGGATGCCAAGGACATTGGGGAGACCATCTTCAAGCTTCATGAGAAAATCGAGCACCTCCAAGCCCAGATCTATGACCCGCAAAACCAAAACTGCGACTATGAATATAGATTCAAGAGGATGAGTTTGGCTACAGATTCGAGGATCCCGAAGACTCAATCATCCTTCTATGATGGTGAGCCTATGCCTTGGAAGATAGACGACAAGCCTACATCATCAACAACTCCATCATCACTACCACCAAAGGAGCACTTATTATTGGGTATGGCACTCCCCTTGGCAACTGCCAAGCTTGGGGGAGTGCCCCGGTATCGTATCACCATCACACCTTTATCTGTACCGTTTTTCTTAGTTCGATCCTTTTGGGTATATCTTGATCTAGTAGAATAAAGCTCTAGTATGATTTAGTTTTGTGTTGATCCTTATCTATGTAATAGAGTCCGTGAGCTATATATATAATAAAAATTAGTTTTGAGTCGAGGGCTTGGTTATCTTGCTATGATCTCGAGGGAATAAAAGGGAGAATAAAAAGAAATAAAGAGATCATATGGATCTTATGGAGAGTAATGACTTCACATATAAAGAGTATGATGAATAAAAGTTGTTGAGAGTTTACAAACATAGTTTTGGTCATCGTTGCGATTAATAGGAAGTAATAAATAAAGAGAGGTTTTCACACATAAATATACTATCTTGGCCATCTTTTATGATTGTGAGAACTCATTAAAATATGACATGGTAAAAAGTTGATGTTGGACAAGGAAGACAACGCAATGGGTTATGTTTTCTTACATCTAAAATAAATTATATTGTCATGGATCATCCAACATGTTGAGCTTGCCTTTCCCCCTCATGCTAGCCAAATTCTTTGCACCAAGTAGAGATACTACTTGTGCTTCCAAATATCCTTAAAACCCAGTTTTTCCATGAGAGTCCACCATATCTACCTATGGATTGACTAAGATCCTTCAAGTAAGTTGTCATTGTTGCAAGCAATAAAAATTGCTCTCTAAATATGTATGATTTATTAGTGTGGAGAAAATAAGCTTTATATGATCTTGTGATGTGGAAGAAATAAAAGCGACGGACTACATATTAAAGGTCCATATCACAAGTGGCAATGTAAAGTGACATTCTTTTGCATTAAGATTTCGTGCATCCAACCATAAAAACACATGACAACCTTTGCTTCCCTCTACGAAGGGCCTATCTTTTATTCTTGTCTTATACTTCATACAAGTGTCATGGTGATCTTCACCTTTCCTTTTTACATTTTATCCTTTGGCAAGCACTGTGTGTTGGAAAGATCCTAATATATATAGCTAATTGGATGTGAGTTTTCAAGAACTATTATTGTTGACATTACCCTTGAGGTAAAGGCTGGGAGGCAAAACTATAAGCCCCTATCTTTCTCTGTGTCTGATTAAAACTTCATACCCTTAAATATTGCATGAGTGTTAGCAATTGTGAAAGACTAAATGATAGTTGAGTATGTGGACTTTCTGAAAAGCTCTTATATTGACTCCTTCCTATGTTATGATAAATTGCAATTGCTTCAATGACTGAGATTATAGTTTGTTAGTTTTCAATGAAGTTTCTAATTCATACTTGAAATTGTGAATGAATTGTTACTTTAGCATAAGAAATCATATGACAATATATATTTATGTTGCTTTTATAAGAATGATCATGATGCCCTCATGTCCGTATTTTATTTTATCGACACCTCTGTCTCTAAACATGTGGACATATTTTTCGATATCGGCTTCCGCTTGAGGACAAGCGAGGTCTAAGCTTGGGGGAGTTGATACGTCCATTTTGCATCATGCTTTTATATCGATATTTATTGCATTATGGGCTGTTATTACACATTATGTCACAATACTTATACCTATTCTCTCTCAATTTACAATGTTTACACGAAGAGGGAGAATGCTGACAGCTGGAATTCTAGGCTGGAAAAGGAGCAAATATTATAGACCTATTCTGCACAACTCCAAAAGTCCTGAAACTCCACGAGAGTCATTTTTAGAATATATAAAAAATATTGGGCGAAGAAGCACCAGAGGGGGGCCACCCACCATCCATGAGGGTGGGGGCGCGCCCTACCCCCTAGGCGTGCCCCCTGTCTGGTGGTCCCCTGGCAGGCCACCGGTGCCACCTTTGGCTATATGAAGTCTTTCGCCCTGGAAAAAATCATAAGCAAGAGCTCGGGATGAAACTCCACCACCACGAGGTGGAACCTTGGCGGAACCAATCTAGGGCTCCGGCAGAGCTGTTCTGCCGGGGAAACATCCCTCTGGGGGGGGGGGGGGATCATCACCATCGATCCTCTCATCGGGAGGGGGTCAATCTCCATCAACATCTTCACCAGCATCATCTCATCCCAAACCCAAGTTCATCTCTTGTATCCAATCTTTGTGTCAAAACCTCAGACTAGTACATGTGGGTTGCTAGTAGTGTTGACTACTCCTTGTAGTTGATGCTAGTTGGTTTACTTGGTGGAAGATCATATGTTCAGATCCTTTATGCATATTAATACCTCTATGATTATCAACATGAATATGGTTTGTGAGTAGTTACGTTTGTTCCTGAGGACATGGGAGAAGTCTTGCTATAAGTAGTCATGTGAATTTGGTATTCGTTCGATATTTTGATGAGTTGTATGTTGTCTTTCCTCTAGTGGTGTCATGTGAACGTCGACTACATGACACTTCACCATTGTTTCGGCCTAGGGGAAGGCATTGGGAAGTAATAAGTAGATGACGGGTTGCTAGAGTGATAGAAGCTTAAATCCTAGTTTATGTGTTGCTTCGTAAGGGGCTGATTCGGATCCATATGTTTCATGCTATGGTTTGGTTTACCTTAATACTTATTTTGTAGTTGTGGATGCTTGTAAGAGGGGTTAATCATAAGTGGGATGCTTGTCCAAGTAAGGGTAGTACCCAAGCACCGGTCCACCCGCATTCAAATTATCAAAGTACCGAACGCGAATCATATGAGCGTGATGAAAATTAGCTTGACGATAATTCCCATGTGTCCTCGGGAGCGCTTTCCCATATATAAGAGTTTGTCCAGGCTTGTCCTTTTCTATAAAAAGGATTGGGCCATCTTGCTGCCCCTTATTTACTTTTATTACTTGTTACCTGTTACCAATTACCTTATCACAAAACTATCTGTTACCGATAATTTCAGTGCTTGCAGAGAATACCTTACTGAGAACTGCTTATCATTTCCTTCTGCTCCTCGTTGGGTTCGACACTCTTACTTATCAAAAGGACTATGATAGATCCCCTATACTTGTGGGTCATCAACCCTTCCTGAAAAGATGGTGAATTGTAGTTGCAAGTTGACTGAGAACATAGTTTGTTGGTTTGTAATAGAGTTTCTGCTTTATACTTCGATTGTGTGATGAACTATTACTTATTTATGAGAAGTATATGATAAAATTCCTATGTTTAAATTTGTTGCTATTATAATAATCAACATGATGCTTCTATGTCCGTATTTTGTTTTTATTGACACCTCTCTCTCAAAGCATGTGGACATGTTTTTCGATTTCGGTTTTCGCTTGAGGACAAGCGAGGTCTAAGCTTGGGGGAGTTGATACGTCCATTTTGCATCATGTTTTCTTAATGATATTTATAAGGTTTTTATCCACAATAATGCTTTTTGGAGTAATTCTAGTGCCTTTTCTCTCATAATATGCAAGGTATACACAAAAGGGGGAGAATTTCGGCAGCTTTAAATCTGGACCTGGAAAAGCTACATCAGGCCACCTATTCTGCACAACTCCAAACAAGCTAAAACTTCATGGAGATATTTTATGGAATATTTAAGAATTATTGGAGCAAATTACTACTAGAGGGGGCCCGCCAGGTGGGCACAACCCATCTGGGCGCGCCCTGGTGGGTTGTGCTCTCCTCGGCCCACCACCGGTGCCCATCTTTTGGTATATAAGTAATTTTGACCTAGAAAAAATAAGAGGAGGACTTTCAGGACTGAGCGCCACCGTCTCGAGGTGGAACTTGGGCAGGAACACTTTTGCCCGGCAGAGCGATTCCGCCGGGGGAACTTCCCTCCCGAAGGGGGAAATCATCGTCATCACCATCACCAACAACTCTCCCATCTTGGGGAGGGTAATCTCCATCAACATCTTCAACATCACCATATCCTCTCAAACCCTAGTTC
This sequence comes from Triticum monococcum, assembly GCA_034509565.1. NCBI lineage: Eukaryota > Viridiplantae > Streptophyta > Magnoliopsida > Poales > Poaceae > Triticum > Triticum monococcum. The sequence goes on from CM067842.1 coordinate 613,444,615, forward strand.
ATCACTTGTGTTCAATCTTGTTACCGGAACTATATATTGGTACTTGTGGGTGACTAGTAGTGTTGATTACATGTTGTAGTTGATTACTATATGGTTTATTTGGTGGAGGATTATATGTTCAGATCCATTATGCTAATTAATACTCCTCTGATCATGAGCATGTTTATCATTTGTGAGTAGTTACCTTTGTTCTTGAGGTCACGGAAGAAATCATGTTGCAAGTAATCATGTGAATTTGATATGTGTTCGATATTTTCATAGTATGTATGTTGTGATTCCCTTAGTGGTGTCATGTGAACGTCGACTACATGACACTTCACTATATTTTGGGACTAAGTGAATGCATTGTGAAGTAGCAATCGTATGATGGGTTGCGAGAGTGACAGAAGCTTAAACCCCAATTTATGCGCTATTCCGTAAGGGACCGATTGGATCCAAAAGTTTAATGCTATGGTTAGAATTTATTCTTAATACTTTTCTCATAGTTGAAGATGCTTGCGGGAGGGTTAATCATAAGTAGGAGGTTTGTTCAAGTAAGAAAATCACCTAAGCACCGGTCCACCCACATATCAAATTATCAAAGTACCAAACATGAATTAAACCAACATGATGAAAGTGACTAGATGAAATTCCGGTGTACCCTCAGGAACGCTTTGCTTATCATAAGAAATCGTTTTGGCCTGTCCTTTGCCTCAAAAGGATTGGGCTAACTTGCTGCACTTTTGTTACTACTATCGTTACTTGCTCGTTACAAATTATCTTGCTATCAAACAACTTTGCTACTTACAATTTCAGCATTTGCAGACATTTCCTTGCTGAAAACCACTTGTCATGTCCTTCTGCTCCTCGTTGGGTTCGACACTCTTACTTATCAAAAAGAGCTACGATTGATCCCCTATACTTGTGGGTCATCACCCCATCATCACAACCAACCTGATAGGTGCTAATGGGCTGGAGGTGAAGCCAAAGTCCTTCTTCGATGTCGTCTTGGAGTTCGCCAGGACCACCGAGGAAGACTGTCACCTAGAGTATTTTGTTGAGTAGATTAGATGTACGTCAAGCTCTGTATGCATAGTTGGAAATGTAAAAACATTAAGGATGAGTTAAGTCAAGTGTTTTGCCAAGTTACTTTGTCTTAATATCAATTGGTTCTTCCGTTGTGCCTTAAAAAATCTACTTATGAGTTTTCTGTATTGTGTCGGCTAGCCTTTGACTTGAACTCCTCGACTACCGACTAGGAGAAATGCGACTGCAACAAAGGAGCACCCCATTGTGAACATAGTCGAACTAGCAGTCTATGGACGAACGATGGAGCAGGGCGACCCAACTTGGCCAAGACACAAGTCGAAAATCACTTGACAGAAAAACCGGCAAAGAACTAGGCAAGAAAATACTTAGTCTAGCTAGTAGCACAAATTGAATAATGGTTATAACATGCCCCAAGTCCGGTCCAGGGGAACAAAATCTAACAGCCAGAACACCAGACTGGGTAAATTATCAAGCACAATGAAAATTAAATAAAGGCACAAAAGCGTATAAGATACCTCGACATGGCATAGATAATCTTTGTTTAATTCATACAAAAATGTTCAGATCGAGCTAAACAATATTTTAAATTAAAAAACTAAAGAGCTTAAGCGTAAAAGTGGCGTAGCATGGCAATGTTCTAGGAGTTCGGCTCAAGGACGCCAGATTCTGCATCCAGAATCTGACATGCTCCGTCGTGCATCGCTTTTTCAATGATGAAGGTTCTATCCCATGGTGGCGAAAGTTTGTGCAATCCCTTCCTATCTTGTATCAGATGGAGAACAAGGTCGAGGATGTTGAACACCCAACCATGTACTTTGTGCGCTTGATAGCGGCGACGCTATTGCTAGTAGATAGGCTGCCACTACTAGGGAAAATCCTAGTGGTAGCGCTTGAAATATGCATAGCAGTAGTGCTGGGTCCACCGCTACAGCTACCGCGCTACAACTAAGTTGTAGCAGTAGTGCTGGTATGGGAAGCACAATTGGTAAGTATGGTTAGCAATAGCTCTACCCTGACCAGCGCTACTGCTACAACTTAACTGTAGCGCTTGTACAAATGAAGCACTGCTGCTAATCCAACGCCGCTAGTAGATTATTTCCAGCGCTACTGCGAGTATTCCTGCTTTCACAGATTTACACCCCCTCTACATATTTGTGATGTATTTATACATGCTATATACAGTAGTTGCATCAGATCATACTAAACATGCACTATTGTCATAATATCATAGACATACAGTAGTCTCGTCATACCATCATCATCATCTTCATCATTCAACACAAATATCATCACATCTCAAAAATAGCGATACACAAGTGCGATCATGTCATGTCTCGAATAAGTGCAACTGCATGGTCATGGCACACACTCAAGTTTCATCATCTCTATCTAAACCATGATGTAGAAGAGAAGAGCGACCAGCATGAGCAAGAGCGCGACTATGTAGTACCAGCGGTCCCGCCCCTGCTCATGCTGGAGTGTCCACCTCAAGTAAGTACCTTCCGCTTCGGCTCTACTGTCGAACCATCTGTGGCTAGCACCCGGGTACCTGTGCACCTGGGTCTGAGCGGCTGGCTAGTGGTCGTAGACTCCTGGAACCCTCCCAACATACACAGCGTAGTAGTCCTTTGCCATCTCTGATCTATGTACCTGCATCGTGAGTTGATGAATTGAACGATAATATGCAACATAATATACTTAAGAAAACAAAGAGGCATAATTAGCAAAATACAAGCAAGCAATAGTGAACATAAATGATGAAGTTCCTCATACCCAAACTAATTAACTAGAGCAATCTATGCTAGTTCAGGACGACAGTTTAGTTCCATCACATAGTTTCGCCGTGCATAAATTCAAAGTTTTTCCATAGAAAGACAGTAGTGACACATTGTCATAGACAATCAGTCCTCCATGTCGGCGGTCCAATCTTCATAGTCGGGGAGGAAGCACATGAGCTTCTTGAAAGGCTTCAGGTCCAGACGCTGAGCGAATAGCACTGCTCGGACATCTTCCCACGTGATTGGCCCATGGTAGAACATCCCTGTTGGTTCGAGGACCTGCTTCATGATCACTTGGGCAAGTTCACACTGTACGTGATAAAACTCGGCTTTGATTAGATGATCCAGTGTCTTTCCTATGCTTGTGGCCCAGCTGACAATCTCGGCATTGTTGGTAGTACCTGACATGCGAAGGCGTTGATTATCCCTTCTTTACTCGAGCATGTGATGCATGAGGTAGAATCCATTAGCCATACTGGTGTGTGGTTGCTGGATGCAGCAGAAGTCGGTCTTATGACTGAAACCCAGCCCGCGATTCCTGTACGTTTTCACCTTGATATATCCACCAGACAGGCTGAAGATTAACAGGATACTATCAAGAACACTCTTTATGTGCTTGTAATCCTTTTTCCTGAGGTTGTTCGATGAGTCCAAGTACATAGCACGGGAGTATTCCGTGTACAAAACGATGAGGATGCCCCCCCCCCCCCCCGCTGTGCAAATTAAGTACACCTCAAATTAGCCTCCATGCTTCCAAATGAATGATTAACAGTTACGAAAGGATATGTGCGGATGACTTACATGGGATGATAAGACAAGAGAATCGCTTCCTTGTCCTTATTAGCGATCATGAAGTCGCCGAGGTACTTGCTCGCATAGTCATGATGCTCTTTGCAAACTGCCAAGAAGCGCTCGTGCATATAGAACGGGTTCGCGACGTAGATATATTGTATGTTCTCCATCCAGATGAAGTAGTTGAGATATAGTGCATACATGCAGATGAACTGGAAATCTAGCTTGGTCATGTGGAACATGTTGTAGATGTAGAAAAATCACAGGATGAACTTATTCGTGGGCCATCTCCTGACGTACAACTTCCCACCCGGCACCTGAGCCTCGTAAAGCGGGTATCCTGGTTTTTCCGAGATGAGAAGGCTTTTCTCTTTGGCCAGCACATCTTCATGGAGTCTTTTTGGATCATTGTTCAGTATTTGCTCTAGCGCTTTCGCAGGTAGTATCGGTTCGCCGGCGACATGGAAACGCTTCGCACCTTCGCAGGTATTCTGTCTACCACTCGGGGCTTCAGAGGCGGCTAGCTGCTTGAAGCAGCTCTGGTGCCTTTAGGGCCTTTCCTATCCGGTCTCCTCCTTTGCTTCTTGGCGGGTGGTGGTAGTGAGCCCACATTACCTTCCCTAACCACCACCCCCAGTGTCGTCGGGCTAATCAGTGGACGGCCCTCGGGGGGTTGCTGGGTACAGGCGGCATCTGGAGGCGTCTCCTACGAGGATCGCTTGAAGAGAGACTTTTTGCATTCCGCCTTAGGACGTTCCGGCTCCGGCAAATCAGGTAGCATCAAGTCATCATCTCCACGCTCATAGCCCGAGTCTTCATCATCCTGAGCCATCAATCCTCCATCATCATAGGCGGTATTGAAATATGAAGGAAATATGCCCTAGAGGCAATAATAAAGTTATTATTTATTTCCTTGTATCATGATAAATGTTTATTATTCATGCTAGAATTGTATTAACCGGAAACATAATACATGTGTGAATACATAGACCAACAGAGTGTCACTAGTATGCCTCTACTAGACTAGCTTGTTAATCAAAGATGATTATGTTTCCTAACCATGAACAAAGAGTTGTTATTTGATTAACGAGGTCACATCATTAGTTGAATGATCTGATTGACATGACCCATTCCATTAGCTTAGCACCCGATCGTTTAGTATGTTGCTATTGCTATCTTCATGACTTATACATGTTCCTATAACTATGAGATTATGCAACTCCCGTTTACCGGAGGAACACTTTGGGTACTACCAAACGTCACAACGTAACTGGGTGATTATAAAGGAGTACTACAGGTGTCTCCAATGGTAGATGTTGGGTTGGCGTATTTCGAGATTAGAGTTTGTCACTCCGATTGTCGGAGAGGTATCTCTGGGCCCTCTCGGTAATACACATCACATAAGCCTTGCAAGCATAATAACTAAGATGTTAGTTATGAGATGATGTATTACGGAACGAGTAAAGAGACTTGCCAGTAACGAGATTGAACTAGGTATTGGATACCGACGATCGAATCTCGGGCAAGTAACATACCGATGACAAAGGGAACAACGTATGTTGTTATGCGGTCTGACCGATAAAGATCTTCGTAGAATATGTAGGAGCCAATATGGGCATCCAGGTCCCGCTATTGGTTATTGACCGGAGACATGTCTCGGTCATGTCTACATTGTTCTCGAACCGTAGGGTCCGCACGCTTAACGTTACGATGACAGTTATTATGAGTTTATGCATTTTGATGTACCGAAGGTTGTTCGGAGTCCCGGATGAGATCACGGACATGACGAGGAGTCTCGAAATGGTCGAGACGTAAAGATTGATATATTGGAAGCCTATGTTTGGGCACCGAAAGCGTTCCGGGTGAAATCGGGATTTTTCCGGATTACCGGGAGGGTTACCGGAACCCCCCGGGAGGTAAATGGGCCTATTGGGCCTTAGTGGAAAAGAGAGAAGAGGCAGCCCACACCTGGCCGGCGCCCCCCACCTTTCCCAAGTCCTAATAGGACTAGGAGAGGTGGGCCGGCCCCCTCTTTCTCCTTCTTCCCAAGAATCCTAGTTGGAATAGGATTGGGGGGAAGGAGTCCTACTCCCACCGGGAGTAGGACTCCTCCCTGCGCCTCCCACCTGGCCGGCCGAACCCCCTGCCCCTGGCCTTTATATACGGGGGCAGGGGGCACCCCAAGACACACAAGTTAATCGCTCCTTAGCCGTGTGCGGTGCCCCCTGCCACCAAATTCCACCTCGATCATACCGTTACAGTGCTTAGGCGAAGCCCTGCGTCGGTAGTACATCAAGATCGTCACCACGCCGTCGTGCTAACGGAACTCTTCCTCGACGCTTTGCTGGATCGGAGCCCGAGGAACGTCATCGAGCTGAACGTGTGCTAAGAACTCGGAGGTGCCGGAGTAACGGTGCTTGGATCGGTTGGATCGGGAAGAAGACGTACGACTACTTCCTCTACGTTGTGTGATCGCTTCCGCAGTCGGTCTGCGTTGGTACGTAGACATCACTCTCCCCTCTCGTTGCTGTGCATCACCATGATCTTGCGTGTGCGTAGGAAATTTTTTGAAATTACTACGTTCTCCAACAGTGGCATCCGAGCCTGGTTTTTATGGTTTGATGTTATATGCACGAGTAGAACACAAGTGAGTTGTGGGCGATACAAGTCATACTGCCTACCAGCATGTCATACTTTGGTTCGGCGGTATTGTTGGACGAGACGATCCGGACCAACCTTACGCGTACTCTTACGCGAGACCGGTTCCCTCGACGTGCTATGCACACAGATGGCTTGCGGAAGACTGTCTCTCCAACTTTAGTTGAACCAAGTGTGACTACGCCCGGTCCTTGAGAAGGTTAAAACGGAGTCTATTTGACGAACTATCGTTGTAGTTTTGATGCGTAGGTGAGATGAGTTCTTGCTTAAGCCCGTAGCAGCCACGTAAAACTTGCAACAACAAAGTAGAGGACGTCTAACTTGTTTTTGCAGGGCATGTTGTGATGTGATATGGTCAAGGCATGATGCTGATTTTATTGTATGAGATGATCATGTTTTGTAACCGAGTTATCGGCAACTGGCAGGAGCCATATGGTTGTCGCTTTATTGTATGCAATGCAATCGCGATGTAATGCTTTATTACTAAGCGGTAGTGATAGTCGTGGAAGCATAAGATTGGCGAGACGACAACGATGCTACGATGGAGATCAAGGTGTCGCGCCGGTGACGATGGTGATCATGACGATGCTTCGGAGATGGAGATCACAAAGCACAAGATGATGATGGCCATATCATATCACTTATATTGATTGCATGTGATGTTTATCCTTTTATGCATCTTATCTTGCTTTGATTGACGGTAGCATTATAAGATGATCTCTCACTAAATTATCAAGAAGTGTTCTCCCTGAGTATGCACCGTTGCAAAAGTTCTTCGTGCTGAGACACCACGTGATGATCGGGTGTGATAGGCTCTACGTTCAAATACAACGGGTGCAAAACAGTTGCACACGCGGAATACTCAGGTTATACTTGACGAGCCAAGCATATACAGATATGGCCTCGGAACACGGAGACCGAAAGGTCGAGCGTGAATCATATAGTAGATATGATCAACATATTGATGTTCACCATTGAAAACTACTCCATCTCACGTGATGATCGGTTATGGTTTAGTTGATTTGGATCACGTAATCACTTAGAGGATTAGAGGGATGTCTATCTAAGTGGGAGTTCTTAAGTAAATTAACTGAACTTAAAAATTATCATGAACTTAGTACCTGATAGTATCTTGCTTGTTTATGTTGATTGTAGATAGATGGCTCGTGCTGTTGTTCCGTTGAATTTTAATGCGTTCCTTGAGAAAGCTAAGTTGAAAGATGATGGTAGCAATTACACGGACTGGGTCCGTAACCTGAGGATTATCCTCATTGCTGCACAGAAGAATTACGTCCTGGAAGCACCACTGAGTGCCAGGCCTGCTGCAAGAGCAACGCCAGAAGTTATGAACGTCTGGCAGAGCAAAGCTGATGACTACTCAATAGTTCAGTGTGCCATGCTTTACGGCTTAGAACCGGGACTTCAACGACGTTTTGAACGTCATGGAGCATATGACATGTTCCAGGAGTTGAAGTTAATATTTCAAGCAAATGCCCGGATTGAGAGATATGAAGTCTCCAATAAGTTCTATAGCTGCAAGATGGAGGAGAACAGTTCTGTCAGTGAGCATATACTCAAAATGTCTGGGTATAATAATCACTTGATTCAATTGGGAGTTACACTTCCGGATGATTGCGTCATTGACAGAATTCTCCAATCACTGCCACCAAGCTACAAGAGCTTTGTGATGAACTATAATATGCAAGGGATGAACAAGACTATTCCCGAGCTCTTCGCTATGCTAAAAGCTGCGGAGGTAGAAATCAAGAAGCAGCATCAAGTGTTGATGGTTAACAAAACCACTAGTTTCAAGAAAAAGGGCAAAGGGAAGAAGAAAGGGAACTTCAAGAAGAACGGCAAGCAAGTTGCTGCTCAAGAGAAGAAACCCAAGTCTGGACCTAAGCCTGAAACTGAGTGCTTCTACTGCAAGCAGACTGGTCACTGGAAGCGGAACTGCCCCAAGTATTTGGCGGATAAGAAGGATGGCAAGGTGAACAAAGGTATATGTTATATACATGTTATTGATGTGTACCTTACTAATGCTCGCAGTAGCACCTGGGTATTTGATACTGGTTCTGTTGCTAATATTTGCAACTCGAAACAGGGACTACAGAATAAGCGGACACTAGCAAAGGACGAGGTGACGATGCGCGTAGGAAACGGTTCCAAAGTCGATGTGATCGCGGTCGGCATGCTACCTCTACATCTACCTTCGGGATTAATATTAGACCTAAATAATTGTTATTTGGTGCCAGCGTTGAGCATGAACATTATATCTGGATCTTGTTTAATGCGAGACGGTTATTCATTTAAATCAGAGAATAATGGTTGTTCTATTTATATGAGTAATATCTTTTATGGTCATGCACCCTTGAAAAGTGGTCTATTCTTATTGAATCTCGATAGTAGTAATACACATATTCATAATGTTGAAGCCAAAAGATGCAGAGTTGATAATGATAGTGCAACTTATTTGTGGCACTGCCGTTTAGGTCATATCGGTGTAAAGCGCATGAAGAAACTCCATACTGATGGGCTTTTGGAACCACTTGATTATGAATCACTTGGTACTTGCGAACCGTGCCTCATGGGCAAGATGACTAAAACACCGTTCTCCGGTACTATGGAGAGAGCAACAGATTTATTGGAAATCATACATACCGATGTATGTGGTCCGATGAATATTGAGGCTCGTGGCGGATATCGTTATTTTCTCACCTTCACAGATGATTTAAGCAGATATGGGTATATCTACTTAATGAAACATAAGTCTGAAACATTTGAAAAGTTCAAGGAATTTCATAGTGAAGTTGAAAATCATCGTAACAAGAAAATAAAGTTTCTACGATCTGATCGTGGAGGAGAATATTTGAGTTACGAGTTTGGTGTACATTTGAAAAATTGTGGAATAGTTTCGCAACTCACGCCACCCGGAACACCACAACGTAATGGTGTGTCCGAACGTCGTAATCGTACTTTACTAGATATGGTGTGATCTATGATGTCTCTTACTGATTTACCGCTATCATTTTGGGGTTATGCTTTAGAGACGGCCGCATTCACGTTAAATAGGACACCATCTAAATCCGTTGAGACGACGCCTTATGAACTATGGTTTGGCAAGAAACCAAAGTTGTCGTTTCTTAAAGTTTGGGGCTGCGATGCTTATGTGAAAAAGCTTCAACCTGATAAGCTCGAACCCAAATCGGAGAAATGTGTCTTCATAGGATATCCAAAGGAAACTATTGGATACACCTTCTATCACAGATCCGAAGGCAAGACTTTTGTTGCTAAATTCGGAAACTTTCTTGAGAAGGAGTTTCTCTCGAAAGAAGTGAGTGGGAGGAAAGTAGAACTTGACGAGGTAACTATACCTACTCCATTATTGGGAAATAGTACATCACAGAAAACTGTTTCTGTGAGATCTACACCAATAAGAGAGGAAGTTAATGATGATGATCATGAAACTTTAGATCAAGATACTACTGTACCTCGTAGATCAACCAGAGTAAGATCCGCACCAGAGTGGTACGGTAATCCTGTTCTGGAAGTCATGCTACTAGATCATGATGAACCTACGAACTATGAAGAAGCGATGGTGAGCCCAGATTCCGCAAAGTGGCTTGAAGCCATGAAATCTGAGATGGGATCCATGTATGAGAACAAAGTATGGACTTTGGTTGACTTGCCCGATGATCGGCAAGCAATTGAGAATAAATGGATCTTTAAGAAAAAGACTGACGCTGATGGTAATATTACTGTCTACAAAGCTCGACTTGTCGCAAAAGGTTTTCGACAAGTTCAAGGAGTTGACTACGATGAGACTTTCTCACCTGTAGCGATGCTTAAGTCTGTCAGAATCATGTTAGCAATTGCCGCATTTTATGATTATGAAATTTGGCAAATGGATGTAAAAACCGCATTCCTGAATGGATTTCTGGAAGAAGAGTTGTATATGATGCAACCAGAAGGTTTTGTCGATCCAAAGGGAGCTAACAAAGTGTGCAAACTCCAGCGATCCATCTATGGACTGGTGCAAGCATCTCGGAGTTGGAATAAACGCTTTGATAGTGTGATCAAAGCATTTGGGTTTATACAGACTTTTGGAGAAGCCTGTATTTACAAGAAAGTGAGTGGGAGCTCTGTAGCATTTCTGATATTATATGTGGATGACATATTACTCATTGGAAATGATATAGAATTTCTGGATAGCATAAAGGGATACTTGAATAAAAGTTTTTCGATGAAAGACCTCGGGGAAGCTGCTTACATATTAGGCATAAAAATCTATAGAGATAGATCAAAACGCTTAATTGGACTTTCACAAAGCACATACCTTGACAAGATTTTGAAGAAGTTCAAAATGGATCAAGCAAAGAAAGGGTTCTTGCCTGTATTACAAGGTGTGAAGTTGAGCCAGACTCAATGCCCGACCACTGCAGAAGATAGAGAGAAAATGAAAGATGTTCCCTATGCTTCAGCCATAGGCTCTATCATGTATGCAATGCTGTGTACCAGACCTGATGTGTGCCTTGCTATAAGTTTAGCAGGGAGGTACCAAAGTAATCCAGGAGTGGATCACTGGACAGCGGTCAAGAACATCCTGAAATACCTGAAAAGGACTAAGGATATGTTTCTCGTATATGGAGGTGACAAAGAGCTCACCGTAAGAGGTTACGTTGATCCAAGCTTTGACACTGATCCGGACGATTCTAAATCGCAAACCGGATACGTGTTTACTTTAAACGGTGGAGCTGTCAGTTGGTGCAGTTCTAAACAAAGCGTCGTAGCGGGATCTACATGTGAAGCGGAGTACATAGCTGCTTCGGAAGCAGCGAACGAAGGAGTCTGGATGAAGGAGTTCATATCCGATCTAGGTGTCATACCTAGTGCATCGGGTCCAATGAAAATCTTTTGTGACAATACTGGTGCAATTGCCTTGGCAAAGGAATCCAGATTTCACAAAAGAACCAAACACATCAAGAGACGCTTCAACTCCATCCGGGATTTAGTCCAGGTGGGAGACATAGAGATTTGCAAGATACATACGGATCTGAATGTTGCAGACCCGTTGACTAAGCCTCTTCCACGAGCAAAACATGATCAGCACCAAGGCTCCATGGGTGTTAGAATCATTACTGTGTAATCTAGATTATTGACTCTAGTGCAAGTGGGAGACTGAAGGAAATATGCCCTAGAGGCAATAATAAAGTTATTATTTATTTCCTTGTATCATGATAAATGTTTATTATTCATGCTAGAATTGTATTAACCGGAAACATAATACATGTGTGAATACATAGACCAACAGAGTGTCACTAGTATGCCTCTACTAGACTAGCTTGTTAATCAAAGATGGTTATGTTTCCTAACCATGAACAAAGAGTTGTTATTTGATTAACGAGGTCACATCATTAGTTGAGTGATCTGATTGACATGACCCATTCCATTAGCTTAGCACCCGATCGTTTAGTATGTTGCTATTGCTATCTTCATGACTTATACATGTTCCTATAACTATGAGATTATGCAACTCCCGTTTACCGGAGGAACACTTTGGGTACTACCAAACGTCACAACGTAACTGGGTGATTATAAAGGAGTACTACAGGTGTCTCCAATGGTAGATGTTGGGTTGGCGTATTTCGAGATTAGAGTTTGTCACTCCGATTGTCGGAGAGGTATCTCTGGGCCCTCTCGGTAATACACATCACATAAGCCTTGCAAGCATAATAACTAAGATGTTAGTTATGAGATGATGTATTACGGAACGAGTAAAGAGACTTGCCAGTAACGAGATTGAACTAGGTATTGGATACCGACGATCGAATCTCGGGCAAGTAACATACCGATGACAAAGGGAACAACGTATGTTGTTATGCGGTCTGACCGATAAAGATCTTCGTAGAATATGTAGGAGCCAATATGGGCATCCAGGTCCCGCTATTGGTTATTGACCGGAGACATGTCTCGGTCATGTCTACATTGTTCTCGAACCGTAGGGTCCGCACGCTTAACGTTACGATGACAGTTATTATGAGTTTATGCATTTTGATGTACCGAAGGTTGTTCGGAGTCCCGGATGAGATCACGGACATGACGAGGAGTCTCGAAATGGTCGAGACGTAAAGATTGATATATTGGAAGCCTATGTTTGGGCACCGGAAGCGTTCCGGGTGAAATCGGGATTTTTCCGGATTACCGGGAGGGTTACCGGAACCCCCCGGGAGGTAAATGGGCCTATTGGGCCTTAGTGGAAAAGAGAGAAGAGGCAGCCCACACCTGGCCGGCGCCCCCCACCTTTCCCAAGTCCTAATAGGACTAGGAGAGGTGGGCCGGCCCCCTCTTTCTCCTTCTTCCCAAGAATCCTAGTTGGAATAGGATTGGGGGGAAGGAGTCCTACTCCCACCGGGAGTAGGACTCCTCCCTGCGCCTCCCACCTGGCCGGCCGAACCCCCTGCCCCTGGCCTTTATATACGGGGGCAGGGGGCACCCCAAGACACACAAGTTAATCGCTCCTTAGCCGTGTGCGGTGCCCCCTGCCACCAAATTCCACCTCGATCATACCGTTACAGTGCTTAGGCGAAGCCCTGCGTCGGTAGTACATCAAGATCGTCACCACGCCGTCGTGCTGACGGAACTCTTCCTCGACGCTTTGCTGGATCGGAGCCCGAGGAACGTCATCGAGCTGAACGTGTGCTAAGAACTCGGAGGTGCCGGAGTAACGGTGCTTGGATCGGTTGGATCGGGAAGAAGACGTACGACTACTTCCTCTACGTTGTGTGATCGCTTCCGCAGTCGGTCTGCGTTGGTACGTAGACATCACTCTCCCCTCTCGTTGCTGTGCATCACCATGATCTTGCGTGTGCGTAGGAATTTTTTTGAAATTACTACGTTCTCCAACAAAATACTTGTCTGGGTCATCATCATCATCCTCCATGTTATCACCAGCATTTGCTTCTTCAATAACGGGGGCGACATCATCTGGCACTAATGGAGGCTCTCCCTCGCGTCGTCCGCTATCACCCGCCACGGGAGGTGCAGGTAATTTAGTAGGTGGGTGATATGTCTCCAACGAATCTATAATTTTTGATTGTTCCATGCTATTATATTATCCATCTAAGATGTTTTATATGCATTTATATGTTATTTCATATGATTTTTGGGACTAACATATTAACCTAGAGCCCAGTGCTAGTTTCTGTTTTTTCCTTGTTTTTGAGTTTTACAGAAAAGAATACCAAATGGAGTCCAATTGACGTGCCAATTTTTGATGATTTTTATGGACCAAAATAAGCCCCCGGAGTAAAATAGTTGGGCCAGAAGAGTCTCGAGCCATCCACGAGGGTGGAGGGCATGCCCTACCCCCCTGGGCGCGCCCCCTGCCTCGTGGATGACTCGGAGACCCCCCCTGGTATGATACCGACGGCAAAAATTCCTATAAATACAGAAACCCCCGAAAAAAACCTAGATCGGGAGTTCCGCCGCCGCAAGCCTCTGTAGCCACCAAAAACCAATCGGGACCCTGTTTTTGGCACCCTATCGGAGGGGGAATCATCACCGGTGGCCATCTTCATCATCCCGGCACTCTCCATGATGACGAGGCAGTCGTTCATCCTCGGGGCTGACGGTATGTACCAGCAGCTATGTGTTTGATCTCTCTCTCTCGTGTTCTTGATTTGGCACAATCTTGATGTAACGCGAGCTTTGCTACTCTAGTTGGATCTTATGATGTTTCTCCCCCTCTATCTCCTTGTGATGAATTGAATTTTCCCTTTGAAGTTATCTTATCAGATTGAGTCTGTAAGGATTTGAGAACACTTGATGTATGTCTTGTGTGGGATACCCGTGGTGACAATGGGGTATTCTATTGATTCACTTGATGTATGTTTTGGTGATCAACTTGCGGGTTCCGTGACCTTGGGAATCTATGCATAGGGGTTGGCACACGTTTTCGTCTAGACTCTCCGGTAGAAACTTTGGGGCACTCTTTGGAGTGACTCTTTGTTGCATGTTGAGGGATAGTTATATGATCTAATTAAGTTATCCTTGTTGAGTGAACTTGCACTAGTGAAAGTATGAACCCTAGGCTTTGTTTCGAAGCATTGCAATACCATTTGTGCTCACTTTTATCATTAGTTACCTTGCTGTTTTTATATTTTCAGATTACAAAAACCTATATCTACCATCCATATTGCACTTGTATCACCATCTCTTCGCCGAACTAGTGCACCTATACAATTTACCATTGTATTGGGTGTGCTGGGGACACAAGAGACTCTTTGCTATTTGGTTGCAGGGTTGTTTGAGAGAGACCATCTTCATCCTACGCCTCCCTAGGATTGATAAACCTTAGGTCATCCACTTGAGGGAAATTTTCTACTGTCCTACAAACCTCTGCACTTGGAGGCCCAACAACGTCTACAAGAAGAAGGTTGTGTAGTAGACATCAGTGGGGTGGTGTTCATACCTTCTTGAGAAGGTGGCGCTGGCGTGATACTGGGCGCCTCGAGACGAAGAAGAGACTTCGGCCAAGGCAATAACTCGCTCTTGCATGTGCCAATCATCTTAGGGGTCTCATCGTCATCGAGTAGTACCGGAGGAGGCAAATCCTCGAAGCCCGCTAAGACACTGGCCACGTTAACCTTGAAGACGCCATTGGGCATCTCTCGGTTGTGGAACATGCGGTCCTTCGGCTTCACGATTGTTGCCTTCCCCACGGCCACCTTCTATCCCTTGATGTCGTAGAGTAGGGTGCACGGGCTGTTGTCGGCCTACGAAGGAGACATGTCTGCGACGTCAAACATCCAAAAGGCAACTAAAACAGAAGACTATAGACATGCGGGTGAAAAGTGTCGGGACCCGATGTAACATCCCAAATTTTCAATTTGGAATGTTATACACTAGATCATCATGCATATCATATTTTATTTTGCATTTTGGTTGATCCTAGAAATTCTACGCAACTCAATGACCCACGAAGAGAGTTGTGGATTTCGTTATTTTCATATTTGAGTTTTCTCAAATTTTGAGAATAGGATCATTTGATTTTATTTATTTTATCAACAATTATTTCTATTACAAAAATATGAGAGATGGAATAAAATGACTTTCCCAAAATAGAGAAATATTCAGGATTTAATAATAAAATCAAATAAGATTTTATTTCGGAGTTTTTCGCTGTTTTATTTGAATTTAGGAAAAATGTGCGTTTTTCAAAATTGCATTTAGGGCACAAATAAATGTTCACCTTGTGCGGCTTGATTTTAGAAGCCCGTGAAAATTTATTTCGAAATTTTTGGAGTTGGTTAGTATTTCTTTTTATTTTTCTTCCGAGCGGAATAATAAAAAAACGAACCGACTTCCGGCCGTACCCGAGCGGGACACCGCCCGGGGGCAGCCTTTAAATGGCGCCGCCTCGAGCCGCCCCAGCCCATCAGCCCCGCCACGATCCGCGCGCACCGCCGGAGCCGCGGCCGCCGAGAAAAAGAGAAAAAAAAATCAGCGTTCATCGTTTTTCTTTTTCTCGGATTAAATCTGCGATTTTTCTGATCGCGATTCCTGATTCGATTTTTGTTTTAGTTTAACTTTTCGCTCGTTTATCGGAATCAGGCGATTCAAGCGCCTAGAGTTTCGTCTCGAAACCCTCTATTCGTTTAACCAACTTAAACAAGTTTTTATTACTGTAAAATTTGCCCTAGATCCAGATTAGTAGAACGAAGTTGTTTTCTTTCGCCGTTTGTCGTTCGTTGCTTCGTTCGATTTGATTCTTTTTGCCAACCGGAGTTCTTAAGTTGAACCTTCTAGTTAGATCTCTTATTTGAGTTTATCTGTGCATTAGATGGGTACTTATTGTATGCTTGTTTGTTTGTCTGCGATAGAATACCCGGAGTGCGCCGCCTGTTACTTCGAATCGTTAGGTTTCGTGGATCATCAGCAAGGCAAGTAACACTTTGATCATACCTTTTCTACTACCCAGTTTTATTGCATTAGATCAATCCTCACACATTGCATGATTAGGATCTAATTAAATTGTGGGATGGGAAGTAGATGAGGTAGTACCTATTACTTGTTTATTATCAAACCTTTGGGAGTTACTTCTACGTTTGCTTATTATGCCATGCTATGCTAGTAGGCGTGGATTGGGTGAGTGATATCCATGAGAGATGTGAGTTTTGTTAATTAATTGGCTACCTAAGGTGGCAACTTAAACACACATCTGGGTGGATTGAGGCACCTGGGTATTCCAGGACTTGCCTGTTTTTCTTTTGGACCGCCACCCAGTCTCAAAGGGATCATGAGACTATTCATACTAGAAACTTCCGTGTGCAACCACAAGCTATTATGGGCTCTAGCATAGTTGACTAAGTTGTGCGAACTCTTACAGTGGTAGACTAGCAGATGTAGGGGATGTAGGTGGTACGGTCTACCCGATCGTAAGGTGTAGCGCTTCTGAAAGACTATGTCTCGGTCATCCGTCTTCTCAAACACCCTGTAGTGCGAGAAACCAAACGGAGGCGATCGAGTCTTGTGGGGAAAAGTGCGCAAACCTCTACAGAGTGTAACAAACTAATCATGGTTAGCCGTGTCCCCGGTTATGGACATCTTGAGTATCTAGTACTTGGATTATCATGTGAATCTCAACATGTTACTCTAAATAAATTTTGTTGGGTTATGTTTAATGATGATGCTTAATTGGGATTGAGAATGCTGTCAACCATTCTCAATGTTTAACAACCACCATGATAGTAATTAAATATATTCCTTTGAAGTAGGGAAAAATTGGCTTTACGCAAAACTGTAACCATAGAGCTTTCCACCAGCCAAATATGCATATAGTATAGTTGTTTCATTTCATTACTCTCTATGTGTTACATTGCCAGCATATTCCATGTGCTGACCCGTTTTCGGGCTGCAATGTTAATGTTGCAGACTTTTCAGACGACGATTAAGGAGTTTTTAGGTCATGGTTCTATACTCAGTGATGCCGTTGGAGTTGATGGACTCACTTATCTTCCAAGCCTTCCGCTGTTATCGTTATTAGATGGCCTTAATCCATACTTATTGTAATAAGTTCTCTTTTGAGACACTCGATGTAATAAGTGTGTGATTGCTACTCTGCTATAAATCCTCCGAGTACTGTGTGGTGTCAGTAAATTGAATGTACTGGCAATTTCACACCATAGAATAATACTAAAAATGTCGATCTATATATGCATATTTAGATGGTGGAGGCTCTAAGTTTAACATTTGCATAAAGCTAATTTTTCCCTACAACAAAGGAATAGATTTTATTTAACTATAAAGTTTGATGACATTATTGAGAAGGTACCCCCAACTCAATCCCAAATAAACATTAATAACCCAACAAATTCATTAAGTAAAGTGATGAGATCAAATCAATAATTCAAGTACCAGATACTCAAAATGTCCATAACCGGGGACACGCCTAACCATGATTAGTTTATACACTCTGTAGAGGTTTGCACACTTTTCCCCACAAGACTCGATCTCCTCCATTGTATTTGTCGCACTTCATGATGTTTGAGAAACGGATGACCGAGACATAGTCTTTCCAAAGAGGCCCCCTTAACCGATAGATAGGCCGGTACACCTACAATCCCCTACATCTCGTAGTCCATCATGGAAAGGATTCCCACAACTTACTGAACTATGCCAGAGCCCATGATGGCTTTCGGCTACACACGGAAGTTTCTAGCATGAATAATATTATGAACCCTTCGATCATTGTGGCATTCCATAGGAGGATCAGACGGGTACCCCGGGATCTCCTTGGACAACACTGGATTCCCCAGGTGCCCACAACTAATCCACCCAGATGTGTATTAAAGTTGCCACCGTAAGTTAATCCTTATATATAAATAACTCGCACATCTTTCATGAATCTCACAAACCAATCCACGTCTACGAGCATAGCAAAGTAGTGCAATCATAACGTAGTAATACCCGGGGTTTGAATATAAAGACAATAGGTTCCTACCTCATCAACTACTTCCCAATGCCCGTGTTATCAAAGTTCTACTCATGCAATGTTTGAGGATTAAAACTAATGCATAAAAACCAGGTGATAAAGCGGTATGTTGAAAGTGTTCCTTGCCTTGTTGACGATCGGAAAACCCTAGAGATTCGTAATAGCAAGCCTCGCACTCCGGAAACTCCATCGTGAACAAAAAATATCATACATAAGCACTCAAGCATAAGATGCAAAGGTAAAACCAAAAAAAATACCCAAACATAAAGTTCAAGTGAAGAGCTTCGATTTGCAAAAAGAATCAATCGAATCAGAGTTACGAAACACAAACTACGATAAAAAAAGTCCAAATTCAAATCTGCTTGAAACCAAATTTTAAATTTTCAAAATCATGTTCAAGTTGTTTATCTAGACAGAGGGGAACAAGATGACGATTTTGGCGTTGGTTTCACTGGATTTGGATAAATGAGCAAAAAGTAGTGAGGGTTTGAAGATCAGGGCCTAATCTGCAATAAAAATAATTACGCATGGGTCCCTAGCTGAAAATTAAACTAAAAAGAAAAACATAACAAATGAACATTCGCTAACAGAAACTAACGAATGAATTCATTTGTTAACAGAACTAATCGGGTGAACGTTCGCTATTTAACATAACCTAAAATAATAAACCTATCTAATAAAACTAAACCGAAATTTAAAAAAATGGACGGCTTTTTAATCGCTTTATACCAGTTCAGGGGGGAAACCGGCGGCGGCGGCGGCGTACACCGGCGAGTGGGACGAGGCGGCGCGGCACCGGGGCGGCGTGCGGTGGCGACGGGGTGGTGCGGCGCTGGCGGCGGCGTCGGCAGCGGCGGCGGGGTAGTGCGGGCACGGGCGGCGGATGCGCCGGCGGCTTGGGCGGTGGGGCGGCTCGGTGAGGAGAGGGGTGAGGGAGTCCTGGACTAACGGGTCCTCCGGCGACCGGCCTGTTATCCATGGGCCGGACTGGTGGGCTGTGAAGACATCAAGGCCGAAAACTATACCTGTGTCCGGATTGGACTCTCCTTGGCATGGAAGGCAAGCTTGGCGACCGACTATGAAGATTCCTTCTTATGTAACCGACTCTATGTAACCCTAGATCCCCCCGGTGTCTATATAAACGAGAGGGGTTAGTCCGGAAAGGATAGAGTCATTACCATAGTCATACAGGCTAGGCTTCTAGGGTTTAGCCATTACGATCTCGTGGTAGATCAACTCTTGTAACACTCATATTCATCAAGATCAATCAAGCAGGATGTAGGGTGTTACCTCGATAGAGAGGGCCCGAACCTGGGTAAACGTCGTGTCCCTTGTCTCCTGTTACCATCGATCCTAGACGCACTGTCCGGGACCCCCTACCCAAGATCCACCGGTTTTGACACCGACATTGGTGCTTTCATTGAGAATTCCACTATGCCGTCGACGAAAGGCTCTATGGCTCGCCTTGTCCTTAAAGACAACATCACCTCCAGGGGAGTTCTGCCCCAGGCCAAACCCTCCGGCTGGGCGGCTTTACTATGATTGCCCGTTCGGCCGTTGAGCAGACGATGACCTCTCGGGCCATCGAAAACCCCCTTCGCATTAACTCCGAGTACTCCAAGAAGATGGGTCTGATAGAGTTTTCGTCTTTGAATGAACTCCTAGATCGCATCGCCACTTTGGGAATTGCCAGACTACAATCGGATCGGGCCTAAAACCGATCAAGGAGAAATCAAGGCCCCACCGGTCACCCACCAGATTGCGGTGGTCGTGGAGCAGGAGGGCGAGTCTTCTTCTATATCGAAGACGAACTATGCTTGGATCGCTGTTCAGGAAGAACCAGATACTCTCCCGCGAAAGGATGCGACTAGCCCTCCGAACATAGCATCGGACGGCAGTCCTAAACAAATCAGAAGATATTCCGGAACTCGGACTGTTAAGCCCGAAAGGTCGTCAGACTCTGGATAATCGGCCAGGTCAGGGTTCAGATTTAATTCCACCCACCCACCCGTCCATAGATGCTCTCATGAGCACAAAACAGCTGTCTCAGGAAACGGTCCACCACTTCTGGGCCAGATTCCTCCTTGTCAAGGACAAGGTAAAAGATTGCCGTGACGAGGACGCAATATCAGCATTCTGCAACTATTGCGCAGACAAAGTAGTCCTCAACGCCATCAATCACCACCGCATACTAAAATTTGCTGACTTAGCAACCATCGTACAAAAGTATAGCGCGAAGGAGAGCGCTTGGAAAACTCAACTCCCCCTACAGGCGAAAAGGGTGCACCCTCATGGCACGCCCACTCCAACAGTCAAGAAACACAAAACCGCTATGCGGCACGGCACCGTTCTGGAGGGATGGCTCGAAGGCCCATGCAAAATACATACAACACCAGATACCGTGGCAACCCATAGCCTTAGAGCATGTTGGATACTACGACAGGTAGCCAAGAGCGGCGAGGACATCCTTATCAAGGACGACCCAGAACGGCATCCCCAGAAGGTGATAACTTAAGAGTATTAACGGTCTTTGAGACATTCGCTTCAACCAACAAGCGCAAAAGGGCCCTTCGCGAGCTCGCCGAAGTCTGCCAAGTTGCTACAATAAACCCCTGGAACGACACGGCTATAACATTCAACGCCGGTGATGAACCAAAGTACGAAATAGTATGAGCACCAGCCGCGTTAGTTCTTAGTCCCATCGTGGACGGGTTTCGACTTACCAAGGTCCTCATGGACGGCGGCAGCGGACTAAACCTCATTTATGAGGACATACTCCATAAAATGGAAATAGACAGGAGCCGCATCAAGCAAAGTAACACAACCTTCCGAGGAATTATTCCCATCCGGGAGGCGCGGTGCGTGGGCAAAATCACACTTGACGTAGTATTCGGCACACCGGAAACCTATCAGTCCGAAGAAATAACTTTCCAGGTGGCCCCTTTCAACAGCGGATATCACGCCCTTTTGGGGCGGGATGCTTTTACACGCTTCCAGGCCATACCCCATTACGAGTATCAACAACAACAACAAAGCCTTTAGTCCCAAACAAGTTGGGGTAGGCTAGAGGTGAAACCCATAAGATCTCGCAACCAACTCATGGCTCTGGCACATGGATAGCAAGCTTCCACGCACCCCTGTCAATAACTAGCTATTTGGTGATACTCCAATCCTTCAGGTCTCTCTTAATGGACCCCTCCCATGTCAAATTCGGTCTACCCCGCCCTCTCTTGACATTCTCCGCACGCTTTAGCCATCCGCTATGCACTGGAGCATCTAGAGGCCTGCGCTGAATATGCCCAAACCATCTCAGACGATGGTGGACAAGCTTCTCCTCAATTGGTGCTACCCCAACTCTATCTCGTATATCATCATTCCGGACTCGTTCCTTCCTCGTGTGGCCACACATCCATCTCAACATACGCATCTCCGCCACACCTAACTGTTGAACATGTCGCCTTTTAGTCGGCCAACACTCCGCGCCATACAACATTGCGGGTCGAACCGCCGTCCTGTAGAACTTGCTTTTTAGCTTTTGTGGCACTCTCTTGTCACAAAGAATGCCAGAAGCTTGGCGCCACTTCATCCATCCGGCTTTGATTCGATGGTTCACATCCTCATCAATACCCACATCCTCCTGCAACATTGACCCCAAATACCGAAAGGTGTCCTTCCGAGGTACCACCTGGCCATCAAGGCTAACCTCCTCCTCCGCACACCTAGTAGTACTGAAACCGCACATCATGTACTCGGTTTTAGTTCTACTAATCCTAAACCCTTTCGATTCCAAGGTTTGTCTCCATAACTCTAACTTCCTATTTACCCCCGTCCGACTATTGTCAACTAGCACCACATCATCCGCAAAGAGCATACACCATGGGATATCTCCTTGTATATCCCTTGTGACCTCATCCATCACCAATGCAAAAAGATAAGGGCTCAAAGCTGACCCCTGATGTAGTCCTATCTTAATCGGGAAGTCATCGGTGTCGACATCACTTGTTCGAACACTTGTCACAACATTATCGTACATGTCCTTGATGAGGGTAATGTACTTTGCTAGGACTTTGTGTTTCTCCAAGGCCCACCACATGAAATTCCGCGGTATCTTCTCATAGGCCTTCTCCAAGTCAATGAACACCATATGCAAGTCCTTCTTTTGCTCCCTATATCTCTCCATAAGTTGTCGTACCAAGAAAATGGCTTCCATGGTCGACCTCCCAGGCATGAAACCAAACTGATTTTTGGTCACGCTTGTCATTCTTCTTAAGCGGTGCTCAATGACTCTCTCCCATAGCTTCATTGTATGGCTCATCAGCTTAATTCCACGGTAATTAGTACAACTCTGAACATCCCCCTTGTTCTTGAAGATTGGTACTAATATACTCCGTCTCCATTCTTCTGGCATCTTGTTTGCCCGAAAAATGAGGTTGAAAAGCTTGGTTAGCCATACTATTGCTATGTCCCCGAGACCTTTCCACACCTCAATGGGGATACAATCAGGGCCCATCGCCTTGCCTCCTTTCATCCTTTTTAAATCCTCCTTCACCTCAGACTCCTGGATTCGCCGCACAAAACGCATGCTGGTCTCATCAAAGGAGTCGTCTAGTTCAATGGTAGAACTCTCATTCTCCCTATTGAACAGCTTGTCGAAGTACTCCCACCATCTATGCTTAATCTCCTCGTCCTTCACCAAGAGTTGGCCTCCTCCGGCCTTGATGCATTTGACTTGGCCAATGTCCCTCGTCTTCCTCTCTCGGATCTTGGCCATCTTATAGATGTCCCTTTCACCTTCCTTCGTGCCTAACCGTTGGTAGAGGTCCTCATATGCCCGACCCCTTGCTTCACCAACAGCTCACTTTGCGGCCTTCTTCGCCATCTTGTACTTCTCTATGTTGTCTGCACTCCTATCCAGGTATAGGCGTCTGAAGCAATCTTTCTTCTCTTTAATCGCCTTCTAGACGTCATCATTCCACCACCAGGTATCCTTATCTTCGCTTCTCCTTCCCCTGGACACTCCAAACTCCTCCGAGGCCACCTTACGAATGCAAGTCGCCATCTTCATCCACACATTGTCCGCATCCCCTCCTTCCTCCCAAGGGCCCTCCTTAATGACCCTCTCTTTGAACACCTGAGCTACCTCCCCCTTGAGCTTCCACCACTTCGTTCTAGCGACTTTGGCATGCTTATCCCGCCGGACACGAATCCGAAAGCGGAAGTCAGCAACCACCAGCTTATGCTGGGGTACAACACTCTCTCCAGGTATCACCTTACAGTCTAGGCACGCACGCCTATCTTCTCTTCTCGAGAGGATGAAATCAATCTGGCTAGAGTGTTGGCCACTACTAAAAGTCACCAGATGTGATTCTCTCTTTCTAAAGAGGGTGTTAGCTACAATCATGTTGTAGGCTAGAGCAAAGCTTAAGCCATCTTCTCCTTCTTGATTCCTGATGCCATGGCCAAAGCCCCCATGCGCCCCTTCAAAACTTGTGTTAGATGTACCCACGTGGCCATTGATGTCTCCTCCTCTGAAGAGCTTCTTACCAATCGGTACACTCCCAACCATGTCTTCCAGGCCTTCCCAGAACTCCCTCTTGGTGTTCTCATTGTGGCCTACTTGCAGGGCATACGCACTGATAACATTGAGAACCAAGTCCTCAACTACCAGCTTGACCAAGATAATCCGGTCCCCACGTCTCTTGACGTCTAGCACTCCATACTTGAGGCTCTTGTTGATCAATATGCCTACGCCATTTTTGTTTGCAGCCGTCCTCGTGTACCACAGCTTGAAGCCGGTATCCTCCACCTCCTTCGCCTTCTGTCCTCTCCATTTGGTTTCTTGGACGCAAAGGATATCAACACCTCTCCTCACCGCTGCATCAACTAGCTCCCGAAGGTTCCTTGTCAGAGACCCTACGTTCCAGCTACCTAAGCGAATCCTCCTAGGCTCGGCTAGCTTCCTTACCCTTTGCACCCCTCGAGTCAAATGCGAAGACCCTTGCTCATTTTCCACTACACCCGGGCGCCGATGTAGCGCGCCACTAAGGATGCGATGACCCGATCCTCGCTCACTTGCCACCGTATCCGGATCAAGATACGGCGTGCCACTTGGGGGTGACGGCCCGGCCCTTGCCCACTTTCCACCACACCCGGGTTCCGATGTGGTGCGTCGCTGAGAGGGTTACGCCCCAACGAAAATCTTTTGGGTTTCATCTCCATAAGAGTGGCTGAGTTTTTACGTTGGCTCGCCAAGCCTATCACAACCCTCCTCCTTTACCCAGGCTTGGGACCGGCTATGTTGAGACAACATAGGTAGAGTTACCCCATTACGAGTATATGAAGCTCAAAATGCCCGGACCAAACGGTATAATCACTCTCGTCAGTGATCTGGACATAGCACTCCGCGTTGAAAACAAAACCGCATCCCTGGCCCTGGAGGCGCTATCCAAAGCCCTCACGGTCGAAGAATTAACCGCACTACACTCCACGGTGGACATGGACGACGTGATCCTCGACAAACGCCCTAAATCCACCTCCCTCAAACCAGCAGAAGAAATAGTCAAATTATAGGTCCACCCAACGGACCCCAAGAAGGCAACATGTATCGGAGCTCAACTG